>OX276339.1:105432-5557932 GCA_946251815.1 Dasysyrphus albostriatus
AAACTTTGAAGCAGCCACTTTCAAATTAATATAGATGAATACTTTAGTCATTGTCCTCCAGTATGAAATCATTCTATAACTCAATTCTTCCAGCACTGGCCTTAAATTTTGTACTCGAATCTGCAAATTTTACTGTTTTTTCTTTATTGTTCTTTTAAAGACAAGATTACAGACACCATTTTCATCCATAACTCCCCAAACCACAATGATTTCACCTCCATGTCTCACCGTAGTCTTTAAATTCTTTGTCTATGCGGGTGTGTTCAGTTTTTGGTACACAAATATTCGACCGTTAAATTCAAAAATTTTGAAATTTTGTTCGTCAACGAAAATAACATTGACTGTTCTAAAAAGTAAAACAGAAAAATGTGATAAATAATTTGCAAGCAAATTCCTACAATTTATATAATTTCAGTTGCTGTACGTGCAGTTTTTTTTATAAAGTGTACATGTTTAAATTCGTTAAATGATTCCAACAGCTGTGAGTGAATTAAGTTGCTTGTGTCGTTTTTTTTTTTTAAACAGCATTTACCAAATTTGCTTAAGTTTAGATTCAGAGTCATTTAATTGCCTCCCACTTAAGAGCATTCCATTGTTACGTGTGGAACGTTCGTACCGCCCCGGATCTATGGGGGGTAAATCGAGGACTGTGCCCCCGGGTGGCAGCCTCCAGGGGTGCCAAATCTATGTGGCAAACAAAATTGAGAATAGCCGACCCTTAGTGAAATGGAATGAGATGCGACAATGGAATTTCAAATTGCATTTTCAGTCAGCCTTTAGCAGTTTTTTATCATTTTACCATTTAAAATATAAAATATTTCAAGTCACGAATGTAATGCCGTTTTCACTTGGTTTTGTTTTCGGTATCATTCCTATGGCTTATGGGAAAAATTGGACTAGTAGGAGTGAAAAACAAGTAAAAAAAGTACTCCAAACATCCAATCAAAAACAACAAAAATATCTTTGGAGTTTGGAGAAACATGATAACTCCATTATAAAATTTGCGTCTTTACGTTCACTTTATATTGAGCTAGAGCCTAAATGAGTTTACCAATTTTTTTCAAAAGAATGAACAAAATCATCGAAAATTATTTTTTAAATTTGAAGAAATTCGGTTCTCCCGTTTAAGTTCTAAAAAGCTCGATGTACAAAATTGAAAATGGACTTATTATGTTTCTCCAATTGTACACTACAAATTAATTGGTATCAAAACGGCGCACTCCAGCGCTAATTGAGTCGCGAGGCCAGGGCTAGCGACTGCCATCTCTACCTACCTACCATGTTTCTCCAAAAGATCACAGATATACAAAAGTCCTGTTAGACGTCGCTAACATTTGTACCGTTTTTTTTTTTAAATTCAAGTAAAATATTATTTCGTTTTATTTATTTTCTCATTTTAAGCAAATTGTATAAAACAAATTAAGGGACATGTGTAGGTACACATTTTTCATTAAAAAAATAGTTTTTGTTTAGACTAATTTTTGTGCAATATCTTGAATTTTGGTTTTTTTCTGAATTTTTGATTTGGGCCTTCTTCCTTTCAACAAATCTGGAAAGATTGAAGAGTAGAAGACCGTAGCCAGATATAATTTCATTAAAGTCTCAGCATTTGATCTTCTTGCCTGTAGCAAATATGTAAATATATCGATAACTTCCTCTGTGTTAATTTTAATTTTTCGATTAATGGACATTTACGCTCATCCTGTAAGTCTTTCTGTGACGGTTAAATTTTGTTGGTATGTTCTTAGAAATTTCACTGAAACAGTTCTTTCTGGTGTGCATGCTAAAACAAAAGTTGCCTTCTTAAGCATGAGTTCAGACTTTAAAATTGAATTGTCACATTCCAAATTTTTTGTTTTAAAATTTTTGTATTCTTCAAAATTTTGTTTATTTTTGCGAAAAAAATGAGGAAATTCGAATGCACAAGGAAGAATCTCATTTTAAGCTGACTTAATAAATCATAAGGGTAAAAGTTCCTTTCTATATTTATTAAAAATTGAATACTACGGGAGCTTAGTAGTAAATCCTGCAAGTTTTGAACACAATTAATTACCATAGCAGAAATTTGAGTACAAATTTTTTATACTGAACCGGAAATAATATATGATTTACAAATGTATTTCTAAAAATTTTTGAGGTGGGAGATTAAACACTGGAATCCCCCTCTGGCTACGGCCTCTTGTTTGTAATGTATAGAGTGCAAATCATTAAAAACTTTTTATCTCCTTTTTTTGTGTTATTTTTTTTTTATTAATCTCAAAAACTAGAGGGGCGCCAAACTCAAGATTTGCCCCGGTTCAGAAAAATCGTTAATCCGGCTGCAATTCGTACAAGAAAACCATGGCAAATTTTTACCTGGATTTAAAACTGTTTAAGCGATCTAAAATATTTTTGTAACGCAAAAGTGCAGCAAAACCTGAAGATGGAAATGCACTTAAGAACTTATTTGCTTAACGATTTCTTTAAATTATGACCAAATTATAAAATTAAAAGGCCACGAGAGAAACAATAATTAAAATCAATTAAATTTCCCGTTACGTGCGGGACGCGTATGAGATTAATATTTTAAGATCTTTAAGAGCAGGAGATTTGTTAATACCTATATATTATATATAAAATTTCATTTAGACTTAAATGTTTTATAAAAACTTGAATGTGCTATATTGACATTTTCATGCTTTGTTTTCAGGTAGCTCTAAATACTATAAATTGAGGAGTATTTTTTCCTTAAAATCAAATTTTTTTGAGTAAAATATGAAAAAATTAATAGTAATAAGGTCTTACATCAAAATATTAATAAAACTTTTTTTTTCAATAATTCAAGTGTTTTTTCCTCAAAAGACCCATAGGTTTTCGCCTGAAAAGGTACTTGAAGTTTGAACACTAAAAAATGTGATTTTTGACATTCTGAGCATTTCAATGCGAATATTTCCATGTGAATATTTCCAAAAATATATACATATATGTTTAATCCTAGCAAATGTACCACATCTACTTGCTATATGTAAAATAGTTACATTAAGGGTATTCATGCAACTTCAAAATACCCTAGATAAGTTTACAAATTGGTTAAGTTAATCTTTTGGTTAATGAACTGTCAAATTTTGTATGGGAAATGATTTACACAATTTGGTTAAACTTATCAAAGGATTTTGTTGCGTAAAACAACCCAACTGGTTAAACTTATTCAAACGTCATTGTGACTCTTACTCTGATTGAATTACGTAGCATGTTATCAAATGTTTAAAAAAGGTCGTTCATATAAACTTTGCGTAAAGTTATCATTTTACACAATTTGTAAGCTTACGACGTTTCATGAATAGCCTTATTATGTTGTTTCGTTTTTATTTGTTTCGTATTTTTGTTAAAATTTCTATGGATTATTTAAGCCTAGGTTATTTCGTTAAAATTTGTTTTGCAGATCTTGTGTTTTACAATTCGATTTTTTTGTTTTCAGTTACTTTATTTTTGATTCATTCTGAGTCGCCTTGTTTGGTTGGCAATTAAAGAATAAATTTAAGTAGTAATAGAAGAAAAACCATTCAGTATGTAGTCGGAAAAATGTTGAGAAGGGTTACAATTTCAAGAAGGAAAAGAAAGTATGTTGGCAATGAATCAAGAATCAGGACGTATTGAAGATGTATAATCTTAACGAGGGCTAAAAAACAACCCTTCAAATATAAAATTATATTTTATGAACAAACATAAAACATGTTTACTTTGAATTTGTTATTTGTGTTTAATAATTTATTAGATAGGTACCTTTTCTATTTTAAAATATTAACATAAGTATTTTATTAAACAAATTTTAATATAAAATAAAATTCAAAATAAATAATACCTCCATGTGGTAGGTACAGAGATTTTTCAAATTACTAGATACTAAGATACTTAAATTACTAAGTACTTAAAAAAACAAGGTATGACGGCTAAAAATAATTTAGTTGTTATTAATTTCCAATAAAATACTATAGGATGATGTGTCGTTGCCTTCGTCGAAGAAACAACAATCTTATGTTTAAATGCACAAATATTTATACTTCGTTTCACTTTTTATATCTTAACAATCAATCATAATATTTTATAGGAACAGTTTCCTTTTTACTTTTAATTTTTAGCTCACGACACGAACTTTTCCGTGTTTTATTCAAAGACTGAATGAAAATTTTTGTAAAATACTCAAAGCAAAAGGAACAGAATTAAAACTTTAGTTCTTCTCACTACCGCATCATTTCCATCTAGTTTCTAATGTTTGAACTGCACTATTTGAACTGTTCGTTTTTTGTCACTACATCACCCCCCTTCCAGCGAAGCGAAACTTTTTTTTTGTTGACGTTTCGTTTTGAACTTGTTTGTAATTTTCTTCATTCTTCATTATGAACAAAAAAATGGTTTAATCGGTAAATGGATTCGGAATAATTTGTTCCATCACTCATAACAATAATATTGTAACGACTGTCACATTTGTAAATATTATAACGACTCTGAAATGAACTATAACCACTCTCGAATAAAAGAAACACCGAATTTCGGATAAGACGGGACACAAACCAACCTACGAAGAGCTTTGGTGAGCTTTCGAACCTCCAACACTAAACGTCAAATTGAAAGCTTTGAAAAGGGAAATTTATGGGAAATTTCCTCTATGGAAAGCTCTGGAAGCAAATACTAGAATCTTCCAGCTTTTTCGGAAACCTTGTGAAAAGTATAAAAGCACATGTCTGACCGGCAGAGGACGCAGTTTATTTTTAATCGTGAATGAGTAAAGTTGGTTGTAATAAAAGTCAAGAGTGAATTTCAGTGGTGTACAATAAATTGTTTTGTGATTGCGAAAGTAAAGTGTTATACATATTTTGTGGAGTAAATAAGGAAAAGGTGAAAAAGTTTTATTTAAGAACCTAAGAAAATATTACAATATATTTATTTTCTTAATCTTTTTATTATTTTATATGGGCCTTCATAGGGAGATTCTAAGATTTTTTTAATTCTATCTCTTCTAATCAGGACGTGGTCGCAAGTTTCAAGATTCTTCGGGATGTGGACAGATTTTTTTGGAATTTTTCTCGTTTCTATTAATGTGTTTATTGTATTTAAAAAAAAAACACAAAAATTAACTGTTCAACCAAATTGAATTTATCAATTATTTCAGTTGAAATTCGTGAGAAGTCTAGAGGCAATGTAATATTTTCTCCATAAGGGAGTTCAGATGGTGTGTGCTTTGTGTCGTCTTTTATCGTGGTGCGAATCCCAAGCAATATTAAGGCAGTGTTTGTGTGCAATTTGTTCTGTCTCCAGATGTTCAAATGGCAGTTTTGAGTTGACGATGGAATCTTTCAACCATACCATTCGCTTGTGGATGCTAGGCCGTTGTCCGAATCCGAGTTGTGCCCACAAATCTGATCAGTTCTCAAAAAAGTTTGGATTCGAACTGTGAACCTTGATCTGTGGTGATTGTGTCTGGAACACTAAATCTGGACACATGCTCCTTAACGTAGGCTCTAGCAACTGTGTCGGCACTGATGTCGCGAATGGGATAGGCCTCAGGCCATCTAGAGAATCTGTCCACGATAGTAAGGATGAATTTGTAGTCGTTTGAGGGGGGCAGTGAACCTACTATGTCCTTATGTATATGTTGGAATCGTCCCGGAGCGGAGGGATTGCAATTCGCTCAACTGGGGATTTTGTGTGTCTCTGAACCTTTTCTATTTGACATGCATTCGAGTTTCTTGTCCATGTATTTACGTGTTGTAGTTCATTTTGGACGAAAAGAATGTTTTTGCAATCTTTTTGCGGGTGGCACGAATTCCTGGATAGGAATCGAATGAATTTTGTGAAAGATTGTTTCACGAAGATTCCTGGGTACATATGGACGATAGTTTTCGGTGGAAATTTCACACCATAGAAAAGAGTTGCAAGCAGGTATTTTAATGAGTTCGAATTTGATTTTTGATTTATTTGGGATGTTGGTTCGAAGGGTTGTTAGCTTTTCATCGGTTATCTATGCTTTGGCAATGTCTTCGATGCTAATTGGTGTTTTTTTCAATCGAATCCGTATTTGGTCGCGATAGGGAATCCGCAATGACATTCAAAGACCCTTTGACAAATCTGATATCACTTGTAAACTGGGATATGAGATCGAGATGTCGTTCTTGTCTAGGGCTGCGTTTAGCTTTTGCCGTGAGAGCTGTTGTGAGGGGTTTGTTATCTGTGAAGATGCAAAAGTCTTGTCCCTCAACAAAGCTTTGAAAGTGTTGAAAAGCCAGATATATTGCGAGCAATTTTCTATCGAATGCTGAATATTTTGATTGAGAAGATGAAAGTTTTTTGCTGAAGAATGCAATTGGTTATTAGTTAGCATTATTTTTTTATTGCTGAAGTACCGCTCCTACATCCGTGTTGGATGCATCGGTTGAAATGCTAAGTTTAGCATTTTCTTGTAGGTGATTAAGAAGAGTAGCATGCGCAAGTTCATTTTCAGCTTTGTGGAATGCTTCTTTGCATTCGAGTGACCAGATAAAATCTTTTGGTTTTGCATTTCTTTTGTGAGAAGAGCGAGGTGTGCGTAAATGGGCACAAGGATGCGAGCTAGATGAGGTATAAGGCGGTGATAGTAATTCACCAAACCTACAAATCGTTGTGCACTTTTTATTGTGTTGGGTTCAGTGAAGTTAGAAATCGCTTTTACTCTTTCTTTAGAAGGTTGAATTCCTTGTTCAGAGACGTCGAAACCGAGAAATTGTAATTTTGCAACGCTGAAGACACATTTTGAAGCCTTGATTCGAAGACCGTACTCCGAAAGCCGTTGGAAAAGGCGTCTGAAATGCTCTTCGTGTTGTTCATCTGACTTACTGGCCACCAAAAAATCATCGACGTGGATAAAGAGGAAGGGAAGGTCTTTTAACACCTGGGACATGAACTGTTGAAAGGTTTGCGCAGCGTTTCAAGTTGTACCACTTATTTCTGTATTTGTGAGTGGATCAATAAGTCTATGGTTTTTTATACCAATAACCAGACCAGTAAGTTTTAAAAAGTCGGCACCTATGATGGGTTTTGTAACCGAAGCTATAAGAAATGTATGATTGAAAACTCGTCGGAAACCAAGCGTTAATTTTAAAAATTTTGTTCCGAAAACATTGATTGCAGAACCGTTTGCTGCTGAAATCTTTTGATCTGGTTTATTATTTTTGTATTGCCTTAAAGATGAGGCGGGATTAACTGAAACGTCTGAACCTGAGTCCATTAAAAATGTAATGCTGGAAATTGGGTCTTTAATGCAAATACGGCTAGGAAGATTATGCATTTTACTGTCATTTGTCGCTGCAATGACATTAGAATCTAGTTTAGGTACGTATTTTTAAAGTTACATGGCTGAGAACACTTGAGGGCACGTTTTCCATATTTTTTATGGAACCAGCAAATCTCATAGATTCGTTGAATTCGATCGATTACGATTTTTGTTTTCTGAGCTTAGATTGAATGGAACTCTATTTTGAGTTCGTAGAGAACGTTTATTGAACCTGAGGTTTGATAGCATGGTTTTATTTCGTATATTTCAGTTTGAAGATTTTGGTTTATGCTCGTAAGCTCATTGATTGATTGTTCAGACTGTGAAGGAATTGAAAAGCTATTTTGTTTTTGATATACTTCGAATATATCATCTCCTATTTCAAGTAGTTCTTCTGTTTTTGTTTTGGAGCTCGATTTAATTGATACTTGGACAAGAGTGGGAAGACGGCGTTTCCAGAGTTCTAAGATAAGACTCTCCGTGACAATCATTGATTGCCCAGCCAACTTTTGGAGTGTTCTATAGAACTCTGATGGCTTTCTCTCCCCCATCTCCTCCCCTGAAAGCAAAGCTTCGATTCGCTTGCTTTCGCTCATCGAATATCTTTCTATAAGCGCCTTTTTGAGGTTTGTATATGGTGTTCTGGATTCCTGAATCAAAATGTCATATACACCCGCGGCCACGTCCCGAGAAATGGATTGTATGATATATAGAAATTTTGTTTCTTCTGAAACAATATTTCGGGTCGGGAATTGGGATTCAACTTGAAAAAAGCTGGCATTAAGTCCAAAATTCTGGCAGTTTAATTGAAACTGTATAAATGATTCCGCTCTCTGTGGGGGGTAAAGCAGTTGATTTATTCTTGTCTTGTTTATCCTTGTTAGCATTTTGTTAAATATCGAAATAAGGAAAAAAATATTTTTGACTGAAAGGATGCGGCTTACAAAATACTGAGAATTTCGGAGTTACATATATGTAATATACTACGTAATTTATATGTTAAATTGAAATGAGAAAAAATATACTTCAAACAAAAAACAAAAATGAAAAAGGTCTATTAAGAAAAGTCAAAGAAAAAAAATGTTACTTGTGTTATTACGAATATATGTACAACTGCTATGTGATGTCTCTGGAAATGTCGGTTGGCTTTGCGTTGTGTCGCAATGTGTTGCGTCAAGATGCTGATGTTTTTTTTTCGAAGGGGGATGATTTGATGATGATTATGAATGGTGGTTCTCTGGAAACTGACCAAATTATTGTGTTTGCCGTATTGATGCTACAGATGATCGTGTAAGCTAAACTTCGTTGCTGTCGACCTTTAAGTTACAATGTTGCTCAGACACTATTCTTTGTGTGTATGGGCCCGCGTGGGTAGTGTCGTGCTAAATGTGGCAGCTTATGTGATTTGAGCGATGTAATTAGGATTTTTTGTTTGTTTGTTTGTTGTTGAATGTTGATTTTGGGGCTTTTGACCTGTTTTGTGCACCGCCAAAAATATTTAAATTTCAGGATACCGTTCTGCGTTTCGCTATGCAGCGATGCAGTGGCGTTGGACGTCGAGCTTTGGGGTCACCGATGTCGTTGCCTTCGTCGTAGAAACAACAATCTTATGTTTAAATGCACAAATTTTTATACTTCGTTTCACTTTTTATATCTTAACAATCAATCATAATATTTTATAGGGACAGTTTCCTTTTTATTTTTAATTTTTAGCTCACGACCTTTTTCCGTGTTTTAATCAAAGACTGAATGAAAATTTTTGTACAATACACAAAGCAAAAGGAACAGAATTAAAACTTTAGTTCTTCTCACAACCGCATCATTTCCATCTAGTTTCTAATGCTTGAACTACACTATTTGAACTGTTTGTTTTTTGTCACTACAGATGCTAAGCGTATAGCATATTGTGAAAATTAAATACTTAGTTTAGTTCGACTTTCATTTACTTATTTCGCCATAGTTTGTTTGGTTTCTTAACTTTTGTGCATGTAAGGAACCTTAAGGCGTTAAAATTAGCGCGAATTTTAACACCTTAACTTCGGAAGGCAAGCGAAGTTACCCATTACCCTACAACCTGAGAAAATCGTTAATATCTATTATTTCCGTTGTTGTATCTTACTGTAGATCTTTCTATTCATTAATTAAATCCAAGGCAGTAAGTTGGCTGCATTAAAGTTTCAAGGTGTGTTTTTGATATTGTTAAATTAATAATATTGTTTGTGGGGTTTTTGTGATGCTTACTTTAATGGTTGGTTCTCAGACCGAAATGACATTAATTTTGGATACAAAAATTGAAAATTACTTCCAAACAAGCTTTGAAGTATTTATTTAAAGATTGTTGGGAGAACAGCTAGTGAAACCCTATATGAAGCTTCGAATGATTATACATTTTCCATGAGAATTAGGGTGCACTTTACGGGGTATTCTAAATATGAACCAAAAGTACCCAGGAGATAAACTCTAGTCAGAATTCAAGATTAGTGGAAGATGAACATTGTGCTGAGGAAAACGAGACAAAAAAGTTAAAACTTCTTGCCTAAAGTATCAATTGCCTATAAGGTGCATATAATGTAAAAAATTATGTATTTACATTTAAAAAAAATTGAAAAAACAACTTTTCTCATTTTTGTATTGATATAAACAAGCGATCTCATAAAAAATAAGAATTATTTTTTCACTTAGTATTTTGTATTTGCAATTAATTGTGGTGGGGTGATGAACAACCCCCAATAGCTTTTCATGTGGAAAAAAAAGCCTTGTCCTCGTGGGTTCATTACATGCACAAAAATCAAAAACTAAAAAAACTACCGCCAAATTATTGAAAATCGAACTGAACGCTTACACGAAATAAACGAAAACGAAACGATTAGAGACTTAATAAACTAAAGGAGAAATAATTCTGAAATAAAATAATCGAAAAAAGAAACAATCAAAGACTTTATATCGTCTTTGATTGTTTCTTTTTTCGATTATTTTATTTCAGAATTATTTCTCCTTTAGTTTATTAAGTCTCTAATCGTTTCGTTTTCGTTTACTAACAAGACCGTACTAACAAGAAAACGAAATTTAAATTGTCTATAAACAATAAAAAAACCAAATAAATAAAGAGTGAAACAATGAAATGCTAGCCAACTTTCTCAAAACAACAAAAAAGCGAGATGAAAAAGACGAAACGAACTAAGCCCATTTCTGGAGAAAAAATAATCGTGCGATTGAAATCGCTTGAAATTCTTGAAATAATAAAAAAAAAATGATATTTCGTTTTAAACTGAGTTCAAAACAATCTGGATTTAATAATTTATTATTGAAACAAGCAAATACCCAAAAAAAACTATGTAAATTAGACAGTTATTTATTTTCAGTACATCGTATATCTTCCTAGTGCCTAGTGGAAGCGTATAATCAACTGCTGAGAGGAAGGCCCCAGTTTAAATATCACAGTAACCAGGAGTAACATATGTTTCTTTCAAATAAAACAAAACTGTATCTACATACTACATTTCAAAATGACAAAGGAATCAGTTTCAAAACTCTTTTATTACCGGAAAATAACAAAAAAGCATGCAAAACTAATTAAATTAAATTGAAATATAAAAAGCCCTGCGAATGCAAGCAATTTATTTTTGTATTATTAAAACGAGCCAAAAAATATATTTTTGCTCAGAAAATGACATTGAATATTTCAATGATCATTCGTAAGGTAATTCTATAAATCATTTTATGTGGAAGCTTCGGGCAAAAAGAATCTTGTTTTGGCCAGAAATAATAAATAACATCAAAAAAGTCTAAAAGGGTATTTCATGCAACGTCGTTAGTTTACAAAGTGTGTAAAATGAAAAGTTCACGCAAAGTTTGCATGAACGAACTACTTTATACATTTGATTTAATGCCAGATAGTTCAATCAGAGTAAGAGTCACAATGACGTTTGGATAAGTTTAACCAGTTTGGTTAGTTTTTGAACAAGTTTAACCAAATTGTGTAACTCATTTCCTATACAAAATTTGGCATCAAAAAAGTCTAAAAGGGTATTTCATGCAACGTCGTAAGTTTACAAAGTGTGTAAAAAGAAAAGTTCACGCAAAGTTTGCATGAACGAACTACTTTATACATTTGATTTAATGCCAGATAGTTCAATCAGAGTAAGAGTCACAATGACGTTTGGATAAGTTTAACCAGTTTGGTTAGTTTTTGAACAAGTTTGACCAAATTGTGTAACTCATTTCCTATACAAAATTTGACACTTCATTAACCAAAAGATAAACTTAACCAATTAGTAAACTTATCTAGAGTTTAACGAAGTTGCATGAATGATTTTCTTTTCTAAAGTTGAAGAACAATGATGACTTTCAATGATAGATATGGCCTCTTAAGCTCCAAAAATTATCGCGGGGCTATTTTGAAGGCATATAATGGAAAACAATTATTTTTGGATGCAAACACTATTTACAATCACATAATGTTGTGTGATGTACCCATATATTTTTTTTTTTGGAATTGTAAACTGACCATACAAAAAATATCTTCCATTCACGATACTATTTTCTCGCACGCAAGACAATCGTCGGTGAATTATTTGGTATTTCCATGACTTGGAATTTTTTTCATTAAACTGATAACCAAGCATGCAAACAAAAATTTTTGTATTTCACCTCAATAATTTTGGACATGCGAAAATATTTGAATAGTTGATAAACTAGGCTTAACAACTATTTTTTTTTTGGCGCAAAACAATGTCACTGACATTCTCTTGCAACAGAATTTTAACTCTTTTTTGGTCCTGTACCGCTTTCGAAACTCCTTTGCTCCGTATGCGAAGTCTCCCGACAGACGCCAATCTCAACTGTTTTCTTGGGCAGGAGTACCCTGATGGATGGTTTACTTTTACCTGTTGTATCATATAGTTGCCTTAGGCTTTTTTTTATATTTTACGATAAGGTCGTAGCCAAGCCTTCACTAGGGTGAACTCAGCTCACCTAAACAAATGTTGATCTCAACCAGAAATAAAACTTAATTTTTAGATTTTTGACTGAAAGAAAAATTGTTTTGGGTAAGAAATTTGTGCCGACAAGAGTTTATAATAATTACTTCATCATTCTCTACTGAAGATAAAGGAAGGCATGGGACAAAACTTGATTCCAACATGGAGAAAATATTTTGTTTGCTGGAAGTTTTATTCAAGTTATTGGAAATAATTGAACACCAAGCTATTTTATTTGCTTGAGCCATGAAAGATAATGCTAAGAATCTCAGAGTAGATGATTTTTTTTTACGAAACATGCTATAGAAAATGTTATCCTCACGGCGAATGAAAAATTAGTCTTTCTTGCTATGCAAAACAATTGTTATGCCTTCACTACCCTCACATCAAGAAAATAGTTTTCTGCTAAACGATAATAACGTCATCCATTTTTTTGGCTCTATGGGAAATTTATATTTCAACAACACATTTATTATTAAGATTTTCATCAAATTTCCATTTCAATACACAGATATATTGTTTGGATCTTTTCACTATGAATGGAATATACCATCATTAAAACGCCAATATTAAGCACAGCTCTCATGGAAATAGTCATTTAAAGGGATATTGTTTTTCGAAGCCTAAGGAATTACACGGTCTCTTGGCTATGGTGAGTTCATATCGCCAAGACGCTAAGAAACTCGTACAAGAAATTTCCGATAAACTATCGCCTGTTTGATGTAATCAAGATAT
This sequence comes from Dasysyrphus albostriatus, assembly GCA_946251815.1. Lineage (NCBI taxonomy): Eukaryota > Metazoa > Arthropoda > Insecta > Diptera > Syrphidae > Dasysyrphus > Dasysyrphus albostriatus. The sequence goes on from OX276339.1 coordinate 118,432, forward strand.
TTGGTGCCAGCACATTCACGAACGAGTCATAATATTAAGCACTTTCATGATTTTCCACAAACAAATTTCAGCTCACCCAAAACAGCCTTGCTGAGCACTCCCATACGTTTGATTCTGGCTACGGCCGTGGTTTACAAGCAAACTGCATGTAACCGTACATGTTTACTCTACAATGCTGCTAAATTTGGTGAGCAGCAAACAGTTCAGCACAGACTATAGATTATTAGCTGAAACTTAAATTCGAATTTTTGTCTATTACACTAAAATGTCGAGTTTTCCTTTTCCTGAAGGCCAAATCTGTCTTTTTTTAATCTAGTTGTAAGTATATTCAATTTTTTTTGGATTTTATTATGTAAGAATTTAAAAATTGCATTATGTATAAACTATTAAGCTTTAATTAAATTATAATAAATTGGAAGCAAATATAGTCCTTATTCGTTTAGGTTTTTGTACTTATAGATAAACGCATAGCGGTGAAGACGAGCGGTATAATGAATGAATTGAATTTTGACGAAAACCATATTTGTTATACTTTTCAACAAACAAGTTAAGATTATAGAATGCCAAATTATTTCAAGTTATTTGAGGTAGGAAGATATAATTGTTAATCTAACCGTCATTAGAAACTAATAAAACTAATATAAATACAAGAAATGTCAACCTTAAACTATATTACTGCTAACCTATCGCTCAACCCTTTAATGTCATGGGAAATTTCATCCACGTTCAATCTTCATTTAGCCCTTAACTCAATTATGCAAAAATAAGACAAGAGTACCCACCATAAACGACAAGGATATAGCACACGCGAAACCCTAACCCCACAAAAGAGAAGATGAAGAAATCAACAAGATTATCGGCCAGGAATGCGCCGTGGTGGAAATTCATTCCCGCACTTCTCCTGCAGTAGCAAAATCAAAGCGGTAAAGTAGCCCTTGTCCAAAAGCCCAAGTTAAAGAAGCGATGATTACCCCCAAAACGTGAATGACGAAAAAAGCACCACAGATAAAAAGTACACGACATAGTACACATCGTTCTATCATGGTACGTGCCTTCTCCTGGCTGGTTGGTGGATGGCCTTCTGTCTGCATGGGCATAGTCCCAGGGTCTGGTTTACTCGTTTTCGTCTTTTTATCGTCCACTTAATCGCCTCTGATGGCTCTAACGCGATTTTTCGCAGTATTTTCATTTTTTTTGTGGCTGCTGTGGCGAGGCCCGACCCGATACTCCGATAGCTGCTTTTTCTGCTCGTTCTAACACTGCATATTTAACAAAAATTAAGATATTGAAATTTATTTTCACTCCTGGGCGCCAGAATACGTGAGTTAATGAGTGATTAAGGAAGGTTGCGGTTTTTTGCATTTTTTAACATCCGTTCGGGAGCATCCTTCACAGAGAGAACATTGATTTTTTTGTGTCACCTTGCTGGTGGAATTTTTTCTGTTTAATGGGTTCGGTATGAGGTGTTTCGGCTATTATGACCATCAGTAGAGAATAACAGCCTAATGGGTACAGATAACGGCAAAGAGATTGAATTTACATTTTTCACGCTATTTTTGTTATTGGCATTCTTTTTACCGATAGTCAATGTTTTTTTCGCTTCCACACCTCCTTTCCTTTGAACTGATTAATTCAATTGATTATAATGATCAATCAGAGTTCGGTTGACCAGAGATTAGTTTGGTGTTGGAATATTCACCAAAAGAGGATTAAAGGATCAAATGTGATGATGAAGCGACAGCGAAGTGAACACAATGAAAATTGAAAACACTTTAAATATAACTGAATATAAAATTTAACTTACCCGTGTGTAATCGCGTATGCTGTTGCACATGTGACAGTTGCTTAAATCGCCGATCACAATAGGAACACTTGTAGGGTTTTTCTCCGGTATGTACTCTTATATGTTGCACCAATTGATGATTGCTTGAAAATGATTTGAGACACTGTTGGCATTGATGAGGTTTTGATTCAGCACCCATACCGCCAGGACCTAGTCCAACACGGGGTATTTGCTGAATTTGTTGCATTGCGCTTTTGTGCATGAAGAGCTGTAAAAGGTAACATAGCAAAATGTTTATTTCTTAATTCTTTTTAACTTTCATCTTCACTTGTTATTTTGTCAATAGTAATAATGTAAATAATAATTCTTATTCCAAAAGTTAAATGCTTAACGACTTAAATCCTGTGGTGATGAACGCTTGTAAAGAAAAAGAAATTTACAGAAACATATTGAATTTGGATTATTCTGATACATATATACTTTTCAGATTTTCGATAACAAAGCATCAGATACTAAACACTATGGTAAAAAATGTAAAGCACCCAAAAGAAAAGCAAAAACATCTGGTCGATTCTGCAGAGTACTTCGAGTTCCGCAATATTTTTGCCCAGAATATGGTAAAAAAGTGGTAAAAATAGATAGTGTTATTTTGACGGTTTAAAGTATGATTTAAGACAGTGATAACAACCCTGCGTTGTTTAGCGGCAAGGATACAAGGACCTTCACATACATTTTGCCAGGGACCTTGTTGCTTGGAATAATGAATGGAAATGGGTTTTCTCTTCAGATGAAAAAAAGGCTCAATCTTGGTTTATTTTAATGAGTGTTCCGGAGTGAATGAAAAATAATGTGAAGCGTGTACTTGCCCGATCAAAACGATTGAGGTATCTATGGACAGAAAACTTGTTCCTTAGAACATCATTGAAAAAAAAAAAGAGAATACGGCGAAAATGGATGTTTTGCAAAGCGAATGTATTTAGTTGAAAATTGTGGAACTTTTGCCACGGCCACCCTATTCACCGGGCGCAAACATCATCGAAAACTTTTCCGTCTGACTTTATCAAACATTTAATGAGGCTGGTAAATATTTTGGAGATAAAGACGCAGAGATGCCTGGAGAAAGATTTCGCTTGATTAAAAAAAAAAGCTTTTGACTCAATTCCAAAGCCCTTATTACAAAAAATAGTGGACATACTCATTACTCGCATCTCTGATAGCTTAAAGATTAAGGCGTCTTTATCTCCAAATTATTTACCAGCCTCATAAAATGTTTGATAAAGTCAGGCGGAAAAGTTTTCGGAGATGTTTGAGTCCAGTGAATAGGGTGGCCATGGCAAACGTTCCACGTTTTTCAACTGAAACCAGCTTCTAGTTAACATTTAATTAAAATTGGCTTATTTTTGATAATTTTTTAAAAGATTTTTGAGTGGCCTCAATCAAGTCACGCAATTTTTATACCCGTTTTTAGGATATCCATTTTTAATAGACAATATGTATTTGTGGATGATTCTACAAATGATGGAATTTTTGACGGCTGCGTTGATATTTTAATAAATGTTCAAGTATTCTATCTGATTTTTTTCATAACTAAAAATCTAATTGATGTATACATGGCCAAGCAAAATTATTAAGATCTGACATATTTTCATTACTCAAAAAATTCTTCAAAGGGTCTAATTTTCAGTCCCCTGACGTGTCCTCCCCTGCTGGTTTTCGAAGGGAAAAATTCTTACAATTCTCTTATTTAAGTTTTAAAACCAAACTAAACTTTAAATTATTGACGTTAGTTAATATATCTTTTTATGATAAAAATGAAAATTTAGTACCGTTATATAATATTGCAAAAAAAAAATCATTGAACTTTGTCCCTCGGATTTCTAATCAGTCCCCTGACCGATTGAAACAGTCAAAAATATCCTTAACTTTGAAAACTATCCAAGTTTCAGACCTCACATTATAATCATTTTTATATCCTACGCCCGTTTGCTATTTTATTAGTTAAGAAGGCATTTGTGCGAGAGGTCATGGATTGTCCTTTCAGTTTCTCAGTCCCCTGATGTGTGTTTACAGAAAATATTTATGTGTAAGCAGGTATATATTTTAGCATTTTAATATAGACTTAGTAAAACCTTAATTATATTTAAAATTTTTTTTTTTTTTGTACAATGCGTTAATATGTTTTAGTGGCAAAATCTATGAAAATAGTCAGTCCGATGGCCTCAGTCCCCTGACCATTAATTACTGATTTTATCTCTTGAGGCCCCAAAAATGCTCACAAAACGCTGCTTTTCTTCTTAAATACATGTAAAATAAAAAGCAGGACTCGATCGTATGAACTTACTCTTATTTTCAAGTGGTTAAGAAATTTAAAGATAATTTACACATGGTGTTTTGCATAAATTGTATAAAAGTGCTAGAGGGCACAGGTTCGGTCGAAACAAGAAAAAAATATATGTTGAAGGGGTATATTTCTCCCCAATAAGGGGGGGTATTATTTTCTTAAAAAAATTACTTAAAATAATAAAAAGTTTAAAAAAATGTTCAGTTCTTTGGAATACCTGTTTTTAATTTTTTTGACTTGCCGTTTTCAAAGATGTGAAAAGACGTTCTTAAGTTCATATGTAGTTAAATTTTACGACTTTTTGCTGTGTCGAAATTATCACCATTTTATTCCATTTTTTGTAGAATCACCCATGTATACCTACCTACTCACTGGTATTAAAAATTACCAGGAAAAATATTTCTCATAGCTATTTATCGAGAAAAACCGATTGCGAAAATAGTGGCCTCAAACAATTTCTTATAATTTTTCGTTTTTGCCCGATAGGTTTTTTTGGTTCCTACTACATGGCGAATTTCACATGTGTAAATTATTTTAATTCAAGATTTTGATGAAATGTGACAATACGATTATTGAGAATATAAGCCCACAATTTTGTTTTCTGGCTGTTTTTAAATCCATATAAAACTGAAAAGCTAAGCCAATATAGGACTTGGTAATAGGCAACGTTACCAATCCAAACGATACTTTTGTAAGTATCGTCTTGGTATCGTCAAAATCAAAAAATTTCAATATCTTTTCGGTATAGGTATCGGTCTCGTTAACTCAGTCTCCATTTGTCTCGTATATAATACGAGAAGTTGTATCTCGGTATCGGCTTTGGTGTCGTCTGGTCTGGTTTTGGCCTGGTATCAGCCTCAAATGAAAATAAAATGCACGACTTGGTTACATGTTCTTGATTTTGTAGTAGAACTCGCTTAGTATTTTAAAATTTAATAAAAAAAATGTACCTGTATAAAATATGCATAATTAGTGAAAGACTTTTAACTTAAGTTTTTTTATCGTCTTAACAACTTTAAAGATCTTGTTTCACAATGTCTAAGGTTCCAAATAGTTATACGAAACATACATTTTGCATCAAAATATCATAGCAGGAAAATAATGCTGTTACAAATTTATTGGAGTCGTTTTTCGAGAAACCAAGATAAAAAACAATGTGCAATGCTTATTGACATCTGTGGATTTCACTTAACCACTTAAAAAAAAAAAAAAAATCTGAAAATTTCATCCAAATTATTGGTTTCAGAAAAACAAAGGAAAACAAACACGAGACCGTATCGGTAACTAAGTCTCGTTTGGTCTCGTAGATATAACAAAGTCTCGTCGCGCTATCGGTTTCCGATACCGATAGCAAACGATAAGAGACTTTTCGGATGTAGTAGTCAGCGCTAAAGGTGCAAGGATTCTTAAATTTGTAAGGTTGGTACCGAAAAACGAGGTTTGGGGTGAAAACTGTAAAAAAAATGATACGAAATTGTAGAGTTTGAATGGCTATATCTCTGTCAATTTGAAATAAAACTATTTTTTGGACATGCCATATTAAATATTCCAGCCTGTCCTCTTTTATATTTTTCGATAGTTTCTATGTTGGTTTTTATTAACTTTTCCTGCAAATTTTAAATAAGCTTAGTTTCCAAGCTACCAACAAATGTTTAAAAAAGCCAATGTGAACAAAAAAGATGGTGAATTTAGTAGCATTTTCAATTATAAGCATTTTTATGGGCCAAAAAATATATTCAATAACAAAAAACCTTGCACGGTTGCACGTAATTGTTCTTTTTTAAAAGGTGGGTATATTAGTTTAATAAATACTAGGTAGATTCAATTTACAGAAATAGATTTTTAACCGTTTCTGTTTAACCTATCAGCAACGATGACGCGTGCCCCCTAGCATTAGCATGTAACTCCAATCCAACCAGAAGACACAAATACCCAAGAACCATTTCACCTAGCCCAATGTTGTATATATCACATACACATTTCAAAGTCATATACCTTCTAATCTTCAGGCAAATATTTGCAACTTTTTCTCCAATTTTTGTTTACGTTTCGCCAACGGCTCTAGCAATACAGAAAAATTAATACAAAAAATAAACACATTGCACTTTTTAATACATTAAACTAAAAAAAAAAAAATTCAAATTGACTCCAAGGGAAAAAAATGAAACACAAAATTAAAAGAAAAATATTTACCACAGAGAGAAACGAAGAAGGAGGAAAGCTCATACAAAAAAATATTTTTCTATTATTTATTTTGTTGTAATTTTTTTATACGCCTATATCTGCAATGGTGCATTTTCGTTCACAATTTACTCCCATCCCACACCCTTCTCTCCCTTCAAATAGACATCGTCTTCATCTTAACGAAGAAAAAATACATACAAAACAAAATACATGGGAGTACCTATAGTACCTAGCATGAACAAATCTTACAGATCTGAAAATAAAACAGCGGAGGATAAGGTCTGGAACAGTTGTGGCTTCTCCACGCGTTCGTTTTATTTTTTTAGCTGATTTGTGGTTTTTTTTCGCTAGCTGGAGGATGGTTGGTTTGAATTTTTTGTTCTTATTTGTCTGGTTTTCTCTACTCGAAAAATCACCTTGAATCAAATATAAGGCTTTCAATAGGTACTTTGTGCGAAAATAATTCTGTGTTGAGGAGACAGTGGACTATTTTATTTTCTTTTTTTTCTGATCTCTATTTTTCACCAGGGAATTGTTTTCTACATTCTATACCTGTCAAGATCCCTTGGATTCGTAATGCAAATTTGAAAACAAACTATTGCCCAATTGGCTTACACAGATGTTTTAAAAAATATAAATTTGAGTTATTTACGCCATTAAACAAGCCTTGAAAGTAAAAAACATGCATGGCCATAAATATCACCAATTGGAGCATGCTCCATAAATTAGCTTTTGAACGAAAGAAATATTTATTAAGCCTTTTTCATTCATTCATTTTTTAGACATAAGTATGTATGTAGGTATAATTATTTGAGTTATACATGAAAATGATAATAGATAGGGCATGGAAATACAATTAGGGAAGAAGGTTTATGTTTAGGTTTAAAGTATTTTGTTTACAGGCACATTGATGTATGTCCATGCATGATGCTTACTACATACAGTAAGACACCATATTTTTGTATTCCTCTCAAATTTCGTGGTCTACTTGGTTCTCTAGCTCTGTCCAACTCAAATTTTTGCTAAACTCCCTCTAAATCGAAATAATTTGTATATCCCGTGAAAATTAGAATAAGAGGGAGTCGACTGTACTTCATTCTACTGATTCTGAGTTTAAATATTTTTTTATTGCAAATGTAACTGACCTCTCACATGGAAAAAAATGTTATATTACGATTACCAGGACGCGGTTATAACATACCAAAATGTATATTGTACTACATCCAACAACAACACACATCTCTAGCAAAAACACAGCATCAGCCACCAAAAGCCTCCACCTTCTTCATAATAGTAAGGATGCAAAAAAAAATCAACCTACAAAATCAGAAAGACAGGCAAGAAGGACAGGAAACTATAGCTAGGGAACGAGAATGAACTCCAGGTCTTAAAAAATAATCCGACTGATATTTACGGGTTTTTCGCCGTAATTTATTATCTCTGTTCGGTTTTTATTTTTGTTGTTGCTGATTTTTTTCTTTGACGGTTGTGTGTGTTTATATCAACGTACAACGCAAGTCATTTTACTTTTTTTTTTGTTCTTAATGTTGCTGCATCGTTTGTGTTTTCATTATTATTTTTTTTTAGCCACTCTTTGTGGCGCATACACTGCGCTTCAGTTCATACTACAGTTGAATTTTCTATTTTTGGGCAAAGAGGCAAATGATCTTTTGACTTCATCAGAAGGAATTTCGTATTTTTTGTCTACAAATAGGAGGTAGCTATACCTACATATTTATAGGTACTTAAGTTACACCTATTTACGAAAAACAAACTCAAAAATATTTCTGTGATACAAAATATAGTTCCTCTTTTAAAATAATTTTTGATGTCTTGTTATTTTGTTCATATGAACATAGGTATGTACGTACGAGTACCTTTCCTTCAGAGAGGATAGCTCAAGCTAGGTTAGGTATGGTTAGGTAGATGGGCTGACGGTAGATCTTGTACCCGTTACACTTAGATCAATCTTGATCCATTTTGGTATCCTGATGGATTGGACCACCATTTAGTATAAGCTACTTTCATTATTAATTTCGAAAAAGTAGATTTATATGTATAAATTACCACGAACGTCTTCCAGATCAAAAAATATTCAAAATAAGCCTGAATTATGCCCTCGCCTGCATTACCGTTATACGTGCTGTAAAAAAAAATTAATTAAAAAAAAAACAGAGAACAAACAAATTAACATCATAAACACATGTTCTGTTACAAAAAAGAACATATAATTTTTTTGCGTGTAAGGTATTCTGACATTGACATAAGCTGATTGAAGATATTTAAAAAATGCCTATGCTAACAATTTGATTGTTTAACTCGGTATATTTCGACATATTTTCAGTATGTTTTAAATAATTAAAAAAAATTGTTGGTTTAGATACCTACGTTCATATCATACTACTTACATATACATGTAACTTGTGCTCTTGTGCCGAAAAAAAACTTCTTGCTTGTCAGCTTATTGCAATAAAAATAAATTGTGATAGTGACAAACATAACAGAATCAAAACAATAAAGCAAACAAAAATAAAATACGTATAGGTATACAAATATAAATTAAATATATCTATACCAAAGGAAAGAAATTATTTTACAAATACAAATAATTGAAAAGAATATTAGGTATAGGTTGCTTCGTATAAAAGACGACCAAGTTGGTGTACACTAGTATGTCTATCGATAAAGAAGAGTCGACCCGAGCGATTGTGGGGGGGGGGGGGGGGCGAAGGAGGCAATGTAAACAAAAATACGATTGAAAATAAAGTTTTCAAAGCTTACTTAACATACGTATGTGTTATAATATATACGTAAATATAAAATCGTTTAATTGGAATACAAACTTTCAAAAGATTTATTTTTTCGGATATTATTTTTTTTATTTCATGAGAGCAAGATTTATTATGTATCAGTATTTAGTATATTTTCATATTTTTGTAACTAATGATCGATCACATATGTATGGCACTATCTTAATTATCATCGTGAGCCGGAAAATATAATTCTTTTTCACTATCATTTTTATCACTTGCAGCTAGGTATAAAGCCATCATTGTTATGATTACATGTTATGTCGAACAAGGGTTGCGTGAACGCGCACCCACTTTAATAAACAACTATTATTACACTTTAAAGAACATCAGATCTTAAAGATTCGTAAGTTTTAGGGCAACAGAAATAATGTTGACAAGCTTGGATTAAAACAATAAAAATAATAAAACAATTCAGCCCAGCAAAAACCAACAAACGAATCGATCGCGCGCTCAAACGTTTGTATTTGCGCGATCATTGCGCGCTCCACAGTGTTGTCTGTGAGACGGGACGACATTGGCTGTTGCAGTTTGCCGCAGCGCAGTGCAGCCGGCGCTTTGCATTATTACTGCTGCAGTTTCGCTGCCCTCTGTGTTGCATACATTGGCCTATGTTCGCACATACAGTCCATGGTGATGAGGTGGACTGCGCGGTGGTGTGTTTTGCTTTTACACACCCGCTGTAGATCACCACTTCCATCCTTGCTTCCCCCTTTTGCAGCGCCGCCACACAAAATGTCTAGAGCAAGAATTGATGGCGGTCTTTATTAGTAATTGCAATGTGATTATAGGCAAAGGATAAGGAAGCGGTGGTGGAAGCGGCAGCACCAGCAGGGTTGGCGTTGTGAGTTTGATTAACATACTGCGACCTCCACTTAACTCTGCGTGCTGCAGCGCGGCGGGAAGAATAGTGCAAACAAAAGTTGTACTTGTACCTATATGGCATTCAAATTGGAGAGTGATTTGATGCATTTTATTTGTAGATAGGTATGTACTTTTATAGATTATGATTTAGTTTTCTTATCAAAAGAGGTGAGCTTTTGCCATCACATGCGTCGCTATCGTCGGCGTCGGGACAACAACAACAATTTGTAGGTAATTTGGACATCATGCAGCTACACGATGTTTGGTATAACTATGGTTTGATTCTGGGGCAGGTAAAAAAGGGAGTTTCAGTTTTAAATCTTTTAAATATGTGTAAGAGGGACAAGAACACGTCTGTGAAGTTAGAAGGGCAATTTTCACCCACGCAGATGGGACCTTGACAGGAATATGCATTTTTTTATTTTTATTCCTGATTTTGCAGTTCGCAAAATAAGGGTCGAGGAAAATTTCATACTCACCTGCTAACTTCATTGTGAAGTTGGCAGGTCACATCACGTCTCGCTGGAACCAAGCACGCTTGGAACTTGCAGTTCGTCTCCAAATAAGCAGTTTGGTCAAAATTCGCAGTCGTCAATTTGAAAAATTTAAACAAAATTTACTTCAGAAGTTAGCAGGTCACATCGTGTATCTCATCAGGAACCAAGCATGCCAGGAACTTGCTTTTAGGCTCCAAATTTGTAGTTGTTTTGCATTTCAAGAAAAGGCTAAGTTTAAATCTTGCAGTTTTTAATTTGAAAAAAAAAATATCAATTATGAACTATTACTCTATAGTTCATAATTGATACTTTTTATAATTAGAATTTAATTAGCCCGAGTCAATGCCATTTTTTGTGATCTCAGGAGAAATTTGAACAATTCTTGGTAAAGTTTCTTGTTGTTTTTATATTTGAGACACAAAAAATTTAGATAATTTTTGGTAAAATTTCTTGTAGTTTTTTTCGTTTAAAAAATTGTTCATTCAATACTTTTACAAATCTTATCAATTATTTATTATAAGCTAAAGTATAGATTAAAATTACCCCGAAGGCAATATCATTGTTTGTTCTTAAGATATTGGAGCCAAACATTTCTTTTTCAACAATTTTGAGCAGTTTTTCCTTAATAAAAAAAAAACTGGAAGTTGATATATTTTCAGATTTTTACCAATTCCTTACCACATCAATATGCGTAGAGTAAAATTAACGCGAAGGTTCTCTTCGCTACTAAAGAAATCTAGCAATTTTTGGTTTTAATTGCTATAATACAAAAATCGCTTATTGAATTTTTTTAAAGGTCCTTTCTGCACGTATTGAAACTTCTATCTATAAAATATTATATTTGCGAAGTCAATATCTTCATTCATTCTTGAGTTAAAGTGAACGAAAAAAAGTGAAAGAACGTATGAACGTACCAACGTACGAACGAAATTGCAAACACAGGACGGAGTTTAAATAACGCTGATAATTTATTTTATCTGTTTTTGATTTCATTTTGATTTGTGAACACAAAAAATGTGAACCTTCAGCCAAAACCGAAGACACTAACAGCTAACAGCTAACGATGAAGAAAGACTAGAACATAAGTGCCTAATTGAAACATTAATGCAGAAGTTTCGTTTCAGTAAACGGCTCTTAATCTTATTAGTAGTGTATAGTTTTTCTTTAGTATTGCTAGGTACTAAGCATTTAATAAAAAATTTAAATGAATTAAATGAAAAAAATAACTAACATTAAATCATTTATTCTTTGATGATTTGAGTGGTATGTCTTTATATGAATAAATAAATGTTCTTCCTATATGCAATAATACTAAAAATGATTTAATCTCATAATAAGGGCTTGATGATAAGAAACGTCGCAAAGGAAGTAAATTTTTTCAATTTATATAATTTTGACCTGAAAGGCTGCATACGAAGATATTATTAGATCATTTTCATTAAAATATGTGTTTGAAAGAAACGGGCTTATCGGGAAAAGACGGTTTTAAAAATCGGGATTGTAATAGAAAAAAACGGGATTTTAGAAGACAGACTTTTGGAACACAGTATTTTTACTAGCCGGGTTTTAATTTTTTTTCGGGATTTTTGAAAAACGGGATTTTAAAAATCGGAAGCGAAAAACTTTACTGTTCATTTATGTATTGTTTATGTGTATTAGCCAGAAGAACACAAGTTTATGGTGCTTTTTTTTGTTATAAATTGTTGTTGTGGAGAAAAATTCAGCCAAATGAAGTTTTGCAATGTTTTTATTTATTTTTTAATTTCGTGTGCTATATAAGAGATAAATATACTTATCTTTGGTGCGTTTTTGAGTAAGAAAAATGAAAAACTTCTCACCGAGAAAAATGTGCATCTTGGATTTAATATTTACATTTCTGGAATGCCTAATAGGACTCCCTCAAGAAAAAGTGAATAGGCTTTGTCGAGCGTCTACTGTATATGAAATCACTAGAGCATACAGGTAGGATCAACAAAAAAAATCACGTGAGAAGGGTATCTATTTCTCTCCCAATAGACAAGGGAGAGAAATGGAAAAAAAACTTTTTAACATATTGGTCCCATCTGATTTCAAAAAAATTACATTAAATTACTTTTTTGATTTTACTGGCTGGCCACATTCAATTACATATATGAAAGGACGATCTAATTATCAATAAGCAAGAGATAGTTTTTACGTCAATATGTTCCAAAAATGTTGTGGCTAAATTATCATCATTTTCCTCCATATTTTGTAAAATCACCCATTTAACAAATCATTCACTAAAGTAGGAAAAACACGTAGGAATAAAAGAAGAATGTTATTTAGTGATCATGTTGAAAGAATATGGGATTAAGGTCATTTAATTTGATTTAATGATTTCATTCTTAATAAGGTTATAAAATGAAGATTAGTGATAGATTGGGGTTGAATGTTAAAACACTGTAGAGCTGGATGGGATTTCTCATCTTACAGCTCTTCTGCTAATTTATTGCTCCCAGAAGTTTGAAAATGTAGAGGACTTTCAGAGAAACAAGATCACTCTCTCATACCTGATAGCGTCTCAGGTATTTTTTTCTTTTGATGCATAATTGCATTACACTTGCCTAAGGTTATCTGGCGTTTCCTCCGGGAAGCAGAAAACTGCACGAAGCACTGCTTAAAAGACCAAGAATGCTTCGGAGTCTTCAAAAATTGCTACTTATGCTGATACAGTAAGTAATAGTTTCGGCTACCTCAGCTATGGGACTTCTTACCCAGTTTCTGGATCTATTGGCCTCCTTTAATTCTGTGATTTTGCTTTAAATCACATTTTCTCTTATACTTAAATAGGGTTTAAGCCTCATTTAGAGAGTAGTTGCACATTTTTTCGCAAAGGATGCTGCTTCTTCAAATTGAAACCCAACAAACCAAATACCCAATGAAGTTGTGACACAATTGTTTTGCCAAGTTTGTTTAACCTGTTTACGAATTCCCATACAACTTTTTAACTGATAGAACAGAAGCTCAGTTTATTTCGAGTGCTGCTTTATTATTTGAAATGATGATGGCAATGTTTTGTGAACGGGTTTCTTTTGATATTGCAATCTGTGACTAACAGACTAACAGAGGTACTATTTTTTGCTAAATCTTTTTCATCTTTCGTTGGCGGCCTCAAGCAAGCTCTGGTGAATCTTGTTTTTCCTTTGTTCCAGTTGCATAAGTACCCATGGTACAATTTGGCACGGTTCAAGGGATGAACCTATTTTGGCCAATGCTTGATATCATACACACCAATTTGAAGGGAGTCGTTCATTTATCGTGTAAATATAGGGAGATTTTTGCTGAATCAGAATCGCGATGCATATTTATTACTTTCCACCTTATAACACACCTTAACGAACACGAAAATAAAATCAAATCATTTGATTTTATTTTCTTCAAAACTCTGGCACAGATTTTGAACTCAAACTGCAAATTCTGTTTGTGAGTTATTATAACTTATAAAAACAGGAAATTATAAAGCTGCAGTTATGTATTTGACGTAAGTATGACTCAAATAAATTTTTGTTTTTTAATTATATTTGAGTTTTAATGAAATTGTTGGTAACCTCTGGGCTGGGACATGCCACGGTAGTGACATTTGGGGTATAAAATGGTTTTTTAAGAACATATACACTTGTGATTTTACGGAATTGAACTTCCATAAATCGATCTTGTAGCTATTGCAGTTGTAAAAAGTGGACAAAATACTTAGTAAATACCTAAAATCGCCGAGGGACATAAGAGCAAAAAAAATAAATTTGGTGGCACAACAGCTCGTGGAGAACCAAGGCCTAGTGACTACCAACTCTCAACCATTCCTGTGTGCGTATTTTTGGCAGGAATGGAGGGGACTTACAATTTTTTGCCGAGTCCGAACGGCTAATGAGAAAGCACTTATTCGTGACAAGTAATACTCTTGGAGGATTTGTCAGTTCCTCGCAAGAGGCAGTACCTCGGAAAAAACATTTCTGTTTTTAGGTGGCAGCGGCTGGGAATCGAACCCAGACCTTTGGCATGACAGTCCTACGCACTAACCATCATGCCACGAGGTACTACAATAACATAAGAGTAATAATCATTGCTAATAATCACTCATATTTATAAGTTTTTAAGTTTTCATTGCCAAAATTAATGGAACTCAAAATATCACTTGTTTGAATGAAACATTGCCTGATTTAAATATTTTATTTAATAATTTAATAAACAAACACCAATACTAGTCATCATACTGGTTCATGATTTTCTTTTAAAATTATCTGTTTTTAGTAAAGCAAATAAGTAAAGAGCAAATGCATTGTTTCCATGATAAAACCTATCCACGCCCACAATTTACTGTAACGGCTGGGTGAATTTATGCTTTTATTTTTGACTCACTCTTGTTCTGGCTTTTTTTGTGCCATTATTTCACGTTCAATGATTTTGTTGGCAGTTTGTTATTCAAACTATATTTTTTTTGTACATAGCTCCCCTCCCAGTTAATGAGTTGACTTTTCAAACAAAATGAACTCTATCCTTATAATATTAAATTTATTTCAAATTGTGCAGCTAATTGAAGAAACATTAAATTAATTTTCCCATTTTAATTTAGATTTATGTATATAAAAATATAGGTACCTTCTTATATATGTATGTACAATTATTTTTTATATAATCCCCTCATTCTGCGAGAAAAAATATCAAAATAAAGTGCCTCGCTCGTACTTGCATTGGTCGCCAGACTACCCACCAATCTTTGGGATTGGACCCTTTTCTGGTCATGCGGAATATATATTCACTGCAAGAATTCTCTTTGGACACACAAATACAGAGAAGCAAGGATATAAAATAGGAAAAAGACAGAACATTTTAGTTTTCCTTTTTATTTATTTTTTTCTGCTATCCTTCTACATTTTAAGCTATTTTGCAATTTAGGTATGTATTATGTACCTATTTTCTTTTTTTCAAGAAAATTTTATTCCATCTCTGAAAAGTATTCCTCTCTTGTCCGTGGCAGTACCTATGCCTTGGAGGAATTCTCCAATCATATCCTTGTTGGACCAAAGTATTTTATAAACACTGGGTCCAACGGTCGTTTGAATAACATATGTAAATAAATAATAATCGCAGGTACACCGAACGAAGGATTAATAACAAGCATTCGAAGCAGCATACTTTTTTAATTTTTGAAAAAGTTCCTATTAAAGTATTAAACAAATTTATTGAATAAACCCTTGGGCATGTTCTTCTGACGTATTGGAATCTAATACAAATCTAGATTAAAATAAGTAAGTCAAAGCTTTAGCTATAGAAGCCAAATCTCTCAGATACATTTCATGTGATTTAAACTTGGAAAACTAATAGCTTGCGAATTAAAGCCTAAACCTGTGATAAGAGAGTATATTCATAAACAGACTTTATTTGCTTCTGAAGAATTATCGTTTAATAAAAATGAAGCAAAGAAGCAAATGAAGTGGTGTGTTTTTCGTTGTTTTATAAATAAATAATTATGATAAGTCTTTGAATTTTTATAATTTTCTGAAGTTTTTAGAATAAGTCAAAGCTTTTGCGACAGCAATCTTGATATTTCTTGGATGTTGAGGTGACATACAAGGATTTGGTTTAGGAAAACTAGCTTCACATCGTTTGTAAATTTGAGGCACTATGCTTGGTATCGTTGTATTTCAGTTTTCTTGAACAACAGTAGGTCATAGGCCAAGTCAGTTTTGCCTATACGTGGTAGAGAAACGTCACTCTTGATTTTAAATTGCTGAAACAGTTCAACAAATTGCATTGAAATTACCTGCTTGACCATTTCCGACCAATACCCATCAATGCGGAACCCGTTATAAGTTGAAATATTTTAATTCGAATTTTATATATTATAAGCTTTAAGAAATTAGAGCTCCCTGTCTACTCATCGGATCTTCAAGTTCTTTAAATAAAGCCAACATGAAATGCTACATTTTGTAGACAATTATTGAGGATGGGCAAACATAATCATACTAAAAGAGTGAAAATCAATTCGATTTACGGTATTCTAAATTCAAAATGTGATGAAGCATTTTACAGTTTTGAAAAAAAAACACGTTAATTGCCCTTCTCCTCTCCTAAAATTATTTTAAACAATGTTTTACACTCTTACGGTGCTAGAATTTGTTTGAATGATTTTTTACAAATAAAATGGATTTAAATTAAAAAACAAGTTGACTTGGCTCCATTTATTAATTAATTACTGAAAAAGTTCTGCACGGAGCTCTATGTTTAAGGTCGTTAAATACTGTCATTAATACAGTTGTTAAATGTATGGAAAAATTGAGTAGATGAGAACCAAAACTCGTCATATCCATTTTTATCCAAAATTGAGATTTTGATGCAGATTGTTAAGCTGAATAGTTTTTAAGGTAAATTGGACAGCGCCAAACGCATCATGGAAAAAAATTCAGAAAACCGCAAAATGTTCGCTTTTTTTTTCATTAACTGTCGACTTTATACCTGAAGGACTAGTTTTTAATGAAAAAATTGCTCTACAATTTGAAATTAATTATGCTTGCATCAATTAAGGTAAGGAATCGTCCCTGTTTAACTAAGAGTTTCCAAGGGACAGCTTTTCAAAATGTATCAATAATCAATTTATACCAAAAAGTAGTGTAATTATCAGTATAACGACAAACACAGTGTATTTAGCATAAGATAGTTCAAGACTCTTAATCGTATAGTTTGGGTCAAAAGTAGAAAAAAGTAGTATAGGAAGGGGTGCATATCTCCCCGTTCAGACGGGAGGGCAATTATCTAAAAAGTGACTTAAAACAGAAAAATAAATATTGAAGAAAAATGGTAATTCCCGGAGAAAATTCTTTAGCTTCTCTTAGGCCAGAAATCCATTCTTCAATATTCTTTTAAAGTAAGGTTTCTGACAAATTTATTTTCCAACAAAAATTTTTGAAAATGAAAAAAAAGGTAACAATTTTTGTATTATTTTATGGTACTAGGTTTTGTGTTTCTTTTTAGCATTCATTGCTCTTTTTAATTTTAATTAAGCTATTTTTTCACACAAATAACAAGTAGTATAGTATATAGTAGCAGACATACACTGTCTTAGAAAATTAAATTAACTAGATTGAAAAGGTTGAGGTGGAATTAGTTATTTTCAATTTTCTCAAAAAGCTAGAAGACTATTTTGCATCTGGTTTTTGGTGTTTGATTTAGAATTAGATAGATATGGATATATCTCTTTATTTCCCAAACAATTCTTCACTTTGTTTCATATAATACAATTAAAAGAAAAAAGAGAAATATAGTAGCAGCATTTATAATTTTTAACAAAATTGTTTTAAATGCCCCTAAATATTCATAAATTCAATTTAAATTTGCATTATTAAGAGCATTAAATATTTTACGAATTTTTCTCCATATATTACCACTTTTCGTCAATATCTGTTTTTCTGTTTTAAGTCACTTTCATAGATAACTGGCCCTCTCACATTCCCGCATGAACGGGGAGATATTCATCCCTTTTCGTACAGGTACTATTTTTTTCTTCTTTAATCCAATCTAAACGCTCTAGACTAGAGTCTTCCACTATCTTATGCATAAGCAAAGCATAATGTATTTGTCATTATACTGTTAATTATAATATTTGTTGTTATAATCTATTATGTATTATTGATACATTTTGAAAGGCTGTCTCTTGGAAAATCATGGGTCTACAGAGGCGATTTTGGGCTCCAATTGCTGCAGATTTAATTGTAGAGCAATGTTTTTATTAAAAGGTAGTCCTTCAGGTATAAAATCGATAATAACTATAAAAAAAAGTGCTTTGATGGTTTTTGATCCATAACGGTAAAAATACGAGACAAAAATATGAAAGATGCCAAAAACTGGGTAACACCACTTCTGCACTCACGCCCTCATTATTTAAGGCTGGGTAATAATAAAAAAGGCATTCAAATTTATGCTATATGGTTTTAGTGATAGCTTAGCAAAAAATATGTAAGTACATAAAAATGTAAACTAGCCTAAGTTTAGTGATTGTAAATTTACACAGTGGGTTCAGGGTTAGTAATTTCTTGGCTCCATTTGAAGAAGTTTGTGGTCCTCAAATTTGATATGCCTGAATTTATTTATATACACGATGTTAGCAATGATCCGTTCATCGGTGCATATAACTTGTATTTGAAGAGATTTCTTTCTTAAAAAAATCAATAAACATAGTTGTGTAAATAGACATTGAATTCACACACAATTCAAATTTAAATAATAAAGAAAAAAATGAAAAGATATAAGAACATATTGCAAATACCTAAGTCCAAATTCAATATGCTCCTAATTTCTTTTTGTTTTTTACACTTCTTAAAATAGTATCCGTATTCATATTAATTTTCTTTTTTAATTTCAGAACTTACCATTTTTAAAATAATTTCTTAATATACTTTTAAAAAATAATGTTCTTAAAAAAATTATTTTTATTCATTTTTAAAGGAATGGATAATAAAGGAAAGAACTTGAAAAAATGAAAAATGTTTTAAAGTATTCAATTTGTTTTGTGTGAAAAAGAATTTTTTTTTAAATACAAAGTATTATAGGGGAACACAAACATTTATGTTAGGTAACACAATAAATACTCTTCGAAACATTGATGACAAAAATTATATGTTTTGTGATGGAGGTGTCTTTTGATTATGTTGGAAATGTAGAAAAAATAATCAGAGAAATATAACAAATATACAAGGAAGATTAGAGGAAATAAGGACATGTGAATTTAAACAAAATTTGATTTAAGCTACTATTTCCTGATTATTCATAAATATTTCTGCTTTCGTTTCACACTATTTCCTGAATTTTAAAAAAGATATATATTTAAGTAAATATATACCTACCTTCATATAGAAATTACTTATTGCATCTTTCAAATCTATGTTCGTTATCTTTTTCAATTTATATCCTTATAAAGAACCTAGTTAAAATGTTTCTAAATGTTGAATATATTTTCTGATTTCGAGAAGGAAGCTTGCATTAAATTTGTTTAAAAGAGGAGGTACACCTTTTTAATGTTCCATCAAATTAAAAAAAAAATTGTTTAGGTATATGTCACATAAAAATCGAAAATCATAAAATATTATACAAGCTAAATGTACATCTACTTAAGACATTAGCAATGTTATTTTGTCTGGAACTTCATAGATACCTATGAATATATATTCATTAAAACATATAGGTAGGAACTACCAATAAGAAAAGTTACTAGTTAAAGCCCTTAGACTTTTTAAGGAATTGGGGATGTGTAAGTAGGTATCTACTTTTACCTAAGGTACTAGAGAGGAATAAATATTTTTCCAAGTTACAAAAAATGTAACGAGGTTTTATATGGAGGGTTTACAGCTGTTCGATCCAAGTCATTATTTTTTTGCAAATATTTGTGAATATTTTTTAACTCTAGTTTTTTTATAATTGTTTAAGTTAAATTGAATTAACACATTTTTAGTTATTAATGGCAGTTTATTTTGTAAACCTCTTCATAAAACTTCCTTTTTCTGACTTGGTTCGGTTCAGCAGTGAGCTCCATATAGTATACTACCTACCTATTGAACTAAAATAATAAATTTTGATGATAGGTAACTAAAGCTTAATCTTGAAGATCGAATTTAACCTCAATTAGTTTGATCAAAAAATGAAAGAATACTATCAAATTTCCTGATTGTTTTGTTCAAAACAAACTTTTCTTCTAAGTGCATGTACCTAAAAGATAATATTAATAATTTTAATTTTTTTCGAAAACGTATCTCTGCGATTGTCTTTAGAAAGAATTAAAATTTTGAAATTAATAAACCACAGAACAACTGCCGTATTAAGTCAGTTATGGCTTTGCTGATAAAACAATAATAAAAGAAATTTTTAAACAAAAAATATTGACAGGACATTAGGAGGAATGGAGTGGCTAGGATTCTTTCATATTTTGTCCTTAATGTGGAAGAGTACTATACACAACGGAAGAGATGCCAACTCACTCGTTGCAGGGTTGACCAGCATTCTTCTAGGGTACGTTCACTTATTGCTGCTGCACTATTCGATCTGGATAACTGTAGCTGTTGTTATTTAGAATTCATTACACACATTGATTTTATTTTATTTCACATATAGGTATTCCATTTTATTAATTTTTGTAAATTTCCGGTTGAAAATGTTTATGAAGAAAAGAACAAAATGATATATTTTTTATTAGATTTTCTCTATTTTAACATGTTTATTATAAATAAACAAAGTAAAAAAAAACTCTCACACAAACAATAATTCTGACCCTAGCTAAGATA
This sequence comes from Dasysyrphus albostriatus, assembly GCA_946251815.1. NCBI lineage: Eukaryota > Metazoa > Arthropoda > Insecta > Diptera > Syrphidae > Dasysyrphus > Dasysyrphus albostriatus. The sequence goes on from OX276339.1 coordinate 139,200, forward strand.
AGTATGTTAGTTTATCCATTAGAATGTACAAATGCAATCTTAGACAATTGAAAACTTATATACTACATTTTAATTTGTATACTTGTACATTCAGTTAATTTGTTTATTATAAAAAATCACACACCACTCTTCTAAAATGTTTGCATTGAGACTCAAGAAATTACAAAACCTGGGAAAATTCAACGTTAGCCGTCGGAAAATCAAAAACGAGAGAAAAAAAACAAGATCAACTAAAAAAACAAAAAAGGTAGGTACCTACAACCAATAAAAATAAAATTGGTACAAAAAATCAAACAAATGTTGGATAATTTTAAAATATATATTTTCATTTAAATTTAAATAACTAAAAAATACATAATAAGGTTACAAGCACAGAAAAAACAGCAAACGAATTAGGTATCCAGTTCAAATCAAGTTTGTAGTTACATTTTCATCTTCATAGTCCAGTGTCATTTTTGGTTTAAAAACAAAAATTACTAACTTATTTCAAAATAATAAAAACTTTTGTAGGTAGGTAGGTATCCGTTTTTTTTTTAATAAAATCTTTTGATTGCAAAATATCACCTTAAACTGTTTTCTTAATAAAAAGGACAGTTTTCACAGGTTTTTATTTACTGACGTTCACTCGCGAATTTTCTGTTAACTCTTAAGTCGTAAAAGTTTTACGTTTGAAGTTTTCAAACCGAAATGGAGAACCTGAACCGTCGACATCAATGTCGCAAGTGACTCCCAACTGACATCGATACCGAGAAAAATGTATTCGTCTTGAGAATATATTAACGACAATGACAAGCGCACGATAAAGAATAAGAAGATGACGACGACAGCGCCAACGAAGACGACTACAAGGAAAACAACTATAAGAAATCATTCAATTACAAAACATCCAAATAGAATGATTTCCTTTCGCGTCCTGAGTGTGTTGTATTTTATATCAAATTCAAAGAAGGACTGCGTGCCACTAGAAAAAATATGCCCTTCTAAGATACGACAGAGAAAGAATTATTTAAAAAAATAAAAAGCGCTTGTATTTTTTATATTTACAATCTATGAATTATATACGCATACATCCAAGAACCAGGAAGAAGACACAACCACCATTAACACAGAATGACGACAAAAACACCACTTTTCCACTTTCTTTATTTTCTATCGGAAATTTGAGTGAGGGTAGGGCCGGGAAAAGAGAAAAAATCTTTACACATCCCGGCAAAAAATTTAACAAAAAATCTACCCTCTAAAGCAGTACTTTAGAGAAATCCCATCCCCTTCGAAGTAGTGCCAACACCACTACAACTACTGTCGAGAATAGGTAGGTACTCCATTAAAACATTAGACTATTCTTTGTATTCCACAGTCTTGGTTCCTGTTCCTTTACTCGCTCGCCATACCATAGCCATGGTTGTCGCTGTCAATTTCGTCAGCGTTACCGTCACTATCTTCGTCGACTCCTTGCAAAATGGAAACACAGTTAGTTTCGTTTCTGTGAAACTTTTATCCTGAGGAAAAGCCAAGTCAAATGAACTGAGCAACACACCAACACTGAGAAAACAAGGCACCCACACACAAATTCAAGCTACTAACTGAAGGCAACTCAAGCGACCGTACAAAAAAGATGGGATGAGAAGAAATAAGAAACATATATTTACATGATTGAACCCCGGTAAAAATTCAAACCTTTTCGTCCAAAAGACGACGACAAAGATGTGACGGAATGAAACGGAAAGGAGAACTCTAGTACTCTTCGTCTGCTAGTCTATTCCTTTTACTGAACGTTTTTCTTTGGGTCCTGATCCTGATGATTCCTTTTCTTTCTTGCTGTATTTTGTTAGAATTTTTTCATCCCATTTATTTCATTCGTTGTTTCGCGCCTTAACTGAGTACCGAAATGTACTTAAGGCAAACACACCAATACTTATTTGTCCTTCGTCCTTTCATAGAAAATTCTCTCTCTTTTTCGTTTGTCCCGTTTGCCTAAGACATTTATATTTTATAATTACATTTTATTCTACTCACTTTTATTTTTGAGCGTAAAAATTTCCCCTCTGTATTTTATTTTTTTTCATTCCATTTGTATGTACAGTTTTTGTACCCCACCACTACCTGTATAACTATTTAGATCGTAGTAGGTAGTTAGGCAGATTAGCTTTAAAAAAATAAATATGTAGTAATACCTACCTACCTATGAAAGTATTATTTTTTTTGTTCCTGATTTTGTATAGATAGCAACAAGCGTTGGGTGCAAGCGGCACGAGTAGTCAGGGTAACATAGGAAAGTTAAAACAATTAGAACATATTTTAATAGCCAGAAAGGAGAAAAGGGGAGATATCTTTTAAATGATCCTATCATCTCGAACAGTTTGGAAGTGGGTGTCTTTTCTAGATATTTGTATGGGATAGGAATGAAGTGTGATTTTAAACCTGGAATTAGTGTCATCTTATTCACTTTTTTTTCAAAGTTGAGCGCTTTATTGACCTAGTTTCATTTTATAAAGTGGGTAAGGATAATAATAGTAGCAACTTAAATAAAATGCTCCTCCTCGCTGAACAATACCTTTGGCCGCTTATTTAATTGTTATTGTTTCAGTGATAAATACTAAATATATTTACATTGTATTTTTGAAACCTTGGTTAGTTTCTTCTGTGTCCAGCCCACTATTAGAGGGCAAAAACTTTAATCGATTTTATAATCATCTTAAGTGACCACTAATAAACATATATTATATACTAAGTACCTACATTAGGAACAGATGATATTATCTATAGTTTCAGCATGAGCACATTAGTGACTTATATCTATGTAGGTAGTCTAGTCAAATAAATAAAACATTCCAATAAGTTATGCATTTAAAACGACGACTGCATCCCTTTCATAGTTTGTGAGAACACTTGGATCAAGTACATATAGGTTTGCCAACTATACATAGGTACATCACAAATAGGAATAAGGAAGAAAAACTTGTATCTAGACAAAAACTAATGGAAAACAATTGCAAATACGACAAGACAAAAACCATTGGGGCGAAGAAGTTCTCCAACAACATTATACGACTCTATTCAATACTTAAACATGTACAACTACTAGGGAAGGATCAAAAAAATACAAGGCGAATGGTCCGGTCGGTTTATTCTTTATACCTATATACCTACTACTTTACTGTACCTCTCTGTTATCAGAAAGTTTAGCGCTACAAGAAAAAATACACAAATAGGTAAATATTATAGGAACCTACCCTATCTTGCTTGCTTTTATGTAGCTAATAAAAAGTCAAGTTCCAATAATAGACCCAACTCCCATCAACAAGGTTTCTATTTTTCTTTATATCAGCTCAAGTAGGTTATTATGAATGTAATTATGAACAGTGTCTTTTTGTGGATTACTTTCCAATTAGATATGAATTTGAACTTAAAAAAGGTTAACCTTTAGCAGTAAGAATACATTATATTTTTTAATACTAGGAACTTATTGATCAAGTATAGTAAATAAAATAAGCCATAAAATGCTATAAATAATTTTTTCTAGGGACCTAAATTTAAATAGATTTATACAAATATGTAATACCTAAATTATTTCTTTCCTGAATCAGCGATAGTTATACTTATATACATATATATATATTGATACAAAATGTCTTCACATAGACTCAGAATGAAATCCTTTCTTTTAAGAAAAAGAGCGCTCTCAAATGCGAAAAGAAATAAATATCAAAGCGAAATAGGTAGGTAGTAGGTATTGAGAATACAAACTAAATAGACAAACATAAAAAAGATAATAACTGTCCGTCTGTCCCACCCATAAAAAGGACAAAATAGGGTAAGACTGTGAAAAAAAAAACAAACATATTATTTCTAAATCCCTCCTCCTTATGTGTTTTTTTTTTTTTTTTTTTTTTTTGTTTTAGGTATAACTTTTTCTTTCAGTTTATTCTCTCATCCTTTTCTACGATATATTTTTGAATGTGTATTTTAATTGCTTAACAAGAAAAAACCAAGGGGTGAAGGAAATTGGATTAAAAAAAAAAACAACCACCACCACGGTTGATATAGTGTTTTTGTCTATATTTTTTTTAGTGTATATAAGTGAATGATAGTAAAAAAAAAAACTATTTCCTTATGTACCTAGTGTCTTTTGTGGTGGTGTGAGTTTTTTTTTCCTAACAGCTTTGCTGTATTTTTGTTGGACTATACATATACTTTACCGACCTACGTGGTAACTTCAGGAAAGAAGGATGGTTGCATAGGTAGAACTTTTTTTATTGTTGGAGAATAAGTGCAGTTTATGGAGAATATGCATAGAGAGGTTAGATTTTTTTTAACTTGGATAAGATAACTATTTCCACTAATATTTTTTTTTAATTAAAGTAGATATAAGGCATTAAGAAAAAGCATAACAAATTGAGATATTCATTTACTACCTACCTATTTCTTAAATGCCAACAAGATAATGTATGTATGTACATATTTAGTAAGTCAGTTTAAAATTTCTTTTCATTATAAAACGAGAGTTGGTAGGTACCTAGGTAGGTACCTATATAATTAATCATAAAAACATAAAAATGAATTTAATTCCAATAAGGTAGGTAGTATGGAGGTTATCAAAACTAAACAACAAAAAAGGGAGGTAAACTTAAAGAATTGAGTTACCTACTTCTTCAAGCAATTTTTATCCTTCATAGTACCTATATACCTACCTACTAAAGAGGAAAAAATAAATCATCGTCATTATAACTTCCTAAAAACTTAAATTTTTTCTAAGCAACATATGCAGGTACGAACAAACTTTAATGATAGGTATCTCCGATGACTTTCGACTTTGTATGACTAGACATTTAAGGACTTCCGTATACAAAGTGTGCTCTCTTCTTTCTCTCTTTTTCTTGCTTATTCACATGCCCCCCTTCTTTCAATGTAGTCGTGTAGAATTATTGCATTTGGCGCTGAAAATCCAAAAGATTTACAAAATTGAAGCCAAAATATTAAATTTGCAAGGATAAACCTTATATAAGTATTCGCTTTGTTCGATTTGCTACAAGTACTAAGCTCGCTGACGCTGACCAATGCAAATAGCTATTTTTGTAGTCTTGAATAAGGATTTAGGTTATACCAAAGTACTTTAGTTTTTCGTCAGTGGTTACAGCCGAGATTTTATCCTTAAAAAAAGGAAGCAACATTTGGTTTTCTTGTTTTCTATTTTGGATGCTATCTACTTTGTAAGATGAGAAGCAAGGATAACTCATGACGTGTTGTTGATATACTCAAGGACACAGACGCTTGTGATGGAAAGAAAAACGAGAAAGCCCGCCGTACTGGTGTTTGTAAGTAGGTATATGATTAAGAAAGAAAAGCCGTGACATTGAAAATTAATTTTGATTTCTTTACTTTTCGTACCCGTAGGTATGTACATATATTTATATATGCTTGAGACGGGGTGTGATGTGGGGTCTGGAGTTAAGAGGGAAAGTGTGTCTGTGTCGTCATTGAGAAAGCGTTTTTTTTTTATTCATCGCGATTTCGTGTAGGTACGTTGTACGTCGTCTTTGTTTTCGTCTTCGCTGCTGTAGGAGATTAAGGAGAAAATGCAGTTCTGTTTTTTTTTTCTTGAGTCTTAACCACACTCTCACTCATACTGTTTCACACTCAGACACACAAATAATAAGACGCTAGTAATAAGTAAGTAATACAAAATCTAATGTTTTTTTTAAGAACTCACCTGAATCTCACTGACTAACTTCTCGCTGTTGAACTTTATATCGGGAGTTGAGCTACCCCCAGATGGAGTAAGTGTCTGTGGTGGATGCGATAAGGATGCTGCTGTGACCGCCGCCTGTTGCTGTGACAAATTTAATTGTGGACTGTGTTGCTGCTGTAGATGGGATTGAGCGTGCTGCGTTTGTTGCTGCATGAGACTTTGCTGCTGCTGAAGCTGTTGTATTTGTTGTAAGTGGTTAGGAGTCATGTGGTGACCTATGGGGATCGGTGTCGTGAGACTGCTGGTTCCGGAAACTCCTGTATCTCCCCCATTTGGCAGAGAATCATTTTGGCTACCCTCAACTTGCTGTTGTTGTTGCATATGATGGTGTATTTGCTGCTGCAACTGATGATGCAGGTGTGCAGAGGCTGGAGTCGGGCTGTTGGCCGATTGGTGATTGTTCTGATCGGAACTTGGGGCGTTTTGCAGAGGACTCCTTGGATTTATACAGCTTGTATCACCAGATCGTGAAATCGCAGACGTTGCATTCTCAGAGGCCGTTACAGCTTCCGCGCTACTATTTACCTCGATGCTTTCGGGATTCGAGGCCAGATTGTTCGAGGGAGCTCCCACGCTATTACTGGTGCCGGTGACAGCATTTGCGCCTATTGCATTGAACAAAGACATGGACTGATGATTTTGTTGATGGGTGTGTTGTTGATGATGTTGGTGCTGGATCTGTGGATGGTGATGGTGATGGGTGACAGAGGTGAGTCCAATTGGTGGCCCACGTGGCTGTTGCCAAAAGTCCGTTTCCATTTTGAAAAGCGCACGGTTATTGGCTTGATGCTGAAGCTGTATCTCTGTAGTCATTTGGGTATTGTCAGCTGCAAGAGCTGTAGAGCCAACGGGAAGGTTGTTAGGGCTATGTTGCTGAGAATGCGATGGTAGTTTTGTCAAATGTTCAGCTTTTCCGTCTAGAGATCGGTCCTGCTGTTGTTCCAAGTGCTGTTGAGGATGATGCTGATGGAGATGATGCTGTTGCAGTTGTGAAAGTAGTGGTGTGGACCTTAAATCAAGTGCAGCTTCAGTTGCTATTTTAAACTGATTTAACAGCCACTGATCCACTTTTGAGTGACCTCCCAGAATCTGTACACTTGAAATAGCTGCTGCGGAAGTGTGTTGTTGATTCTGAGATACTGTTTGTGATGATTTGCCTCCGAGTGGTTCGTATTTATATTCCGGTTGATTGTTGTTATTGCCTGCACTAACAAAGTGTTGTTCTAAATGATGTTGCTGCTGCTGCTGAAAATGCTGCTGCTGTGGAGGAGTTTGCTCTTGCTGTTGAAACTGAGCCTTGGTGTTGTATTGTAAAGTATCGCGATGCTCTTCCAAAACGTTAGCCGATCGTAATTCAGTATTTTGTTGTTGATGTTGGTGATTTTGATGATGTTGATTGTTTTGGGGTTGTTGCGTTAGATGATGATCAGAATTGCGGTCGCCGGAATATACAGCAACGTTACCTCCGGCAAATGGCACAAGATATGAATGGTAATCGTCCAGTTTTAAGTATTATAACTTTTCTTTTGAACTTTGATATTTATTTTGCGGATGCTTAACAACCGTAGGATTCCAGTTCCTATGAAATTTCTTAAGAAAGCTCGATTATGTTGGTGGTGAATTCTATGGTTTTAACTTTAGAGTTTGATGGTTTATTTGGTCGAGCCATTCACTTTGCTTGTTATGTGTGTTGCAAGTAAAAACGTTTGTTTTTATTTTTGCTTAATTTTATTTTTTCAGTTGAGGTTCAGAGACTGTCCTTAGCTGGGTATATCTTTTATATTATCTTTGATGGTATGTAAATGCGGGATAAACATGGTTTCGGTACTAGTGTTATGTATTTTATTTGCCTGAAAGAAGTTAAAAAATAATTTTTTTAGCTAGTGATTTTTGATTTTGTAATAAACGAGTAAACTGTTGTGTTTTCTTTTTTATCTTAAATTTTTCAAGAACTACCCCCGAACTTCAGATTGGTCAACATTTAAAATGGCTGGACGTTTTTTCGAAAGTATTATTATTTGTATGATCATTTTCAGATTGATATGAAGCGATGAAATTTTTTTTTCAATTTAATAGAAAACACAATCACACAATAACTATCGAAAGTTAGTTACTTATTCTTTTTATTGACAAGTTTTTAACAAACTAGTTGCACTCTTGGTAAATCCTTTAACAATCCCTACTTTCCTGGAACTTTGTTTATTAGGTTTTTTCGGATTTCGAATATCTACAAAGTTTATTCACTTCAAGTATGTACGATAGTATGCTAATTACAAGTCAATTTTTACTAAAACTTCCCATGCGAATTATATTTAAGGTACCTACCTATTGGGAAATAAAATAAGCAGCGAGGTAGATAGGTAGTTAGGTCGATCAGTATAATGAATACAATAATTGTAAGACTCAGATCCAAAATTTAAATAATTTCAAATAATTCACGGTGGTATTAAGGACGCGGCAGATTTCGCTAAAATGGATGCCAAAAGTAATGGTACAGATTTGTTGGAAATAATAGAAGGATTCTAAATTTTGAAACCTAAAAATTGTACTTGATTCTTTTTTTGGGTTAAAGGCATATGTTTATAGGCGTGAAGGCGTTATGACGTGACTGGGAAAAAAATTGTTAACAATAAAAGAAAGATCACAGTGTACACTGTAATGTTCTATATTATTGTATTAAGTTTAAATTGATTGAGTAAATCGGTTTTTGAGAAATTAAAAAAATTTAGGACAAAAAAGTAGTAATTTAAAAAACACCATTTTTTCAATTAAAACCTACGATTTCAAGTTGAATGCCTTGAAATTTTGATACCAGACCATCTCTATAAGCAGTTTGCAGGAGAAGACACCAAAAAGGAAAAAGCTTTTCAAAATTTGGCAATATTGAAAAAATAGCAACTAATAGTATATTAAATATAGGAACAAATACTGGGGGCTAAGCATATGATGCATTATATACGTACGTTGCGTCAAATGAAGCAAACAAATCGTGAGAGTTAATTTCATAAAAAATTTACTTCACATAGAAAAAATAATAGTTTAAAATTACCATCTGGACTGAAATTGTATTGCTTATCTTAAAGACAGAAATCGATTCATGAAAATTCTTTTTAAGTAAAGTTCTTTTCATCCATAGTTTTGGAAAAATAGATCTTAAAATTTTCTGACCAAGGACAAAAACATATTTTAAAAAACCAAGATTTAATTGTTAGTAAAATTTGTGCTTGATGTTAGCGGTAGAATAAAAATGTTATGAATTTCGCGTTTTTATTAATACGATACTTTTGAATAATAACACTGTGCTGCTATAAGTTGAATTGCTAACTGAATTGAAACTATACCTAATTGCCGAAAAACATGGGTATCCATAATCCAGCACGTCACGTCTCTTTATTATTACACGTTATAACTATTTTATTTCAATTTATGTATGATGGATAATATAACAGTTAGCAGGTATATGTAACAATGCAAAAACTTTAAAACTGAACGTTAAGGAAAAATGTTGGTTGGTATTTTTTAAGCTAGTCCAATTAAATGAAATAAGTTTTTTTTTTAATGTTATTAAAAAATTTAATTATTTCGAAAAAATACTAACCAAAATATGCCCTTATAGTTTTGATAATCTGAACGGGCTTGAGCAGATTTGCCATGACCTGGAAAACACTGCGTTATTGGCATAGACATTGAAAATAATATATAATAATAGACTTGAAAATAAAAACGAAAGAAAGAGTTTAAAAGTATCAAATGTCAAGTCGCACGATCTTGGCTGCAAATTGACGTTACCTCAGCGAGTAATAACACTTCTCTAAAATTGTTTAAGCAAAAATAAGCTATAAGCTGTGTGACCTGTGGTGCTGTCCCGTTGGGACTACCATGTCTCCCGTCATTCACATACTAATCTATCAATTCGGGCCAAAAGAAATTTTATTTGAACCAGTTAATTTAAATTTGGCCACTTAATGTTGGATAGTCGATATAAAAGGGCGACTATACAATCCATCAAATGGGTGAACATCGTTGCCATAACAAACATCCATAGTCTAAGAGCAAAGCAAATCTTGGGATTGGACGTAACTATAACTAAAATCGGAGTAAAACAATTAAAGGTAGATGTATGGTGATACCGAATAACAAAGTCTGGCAGGTTTTGTTTTCAGTCTTTGGGAGGGATGGGCGGTTAAAAAGTGCTAGATTCCCTTTTTTATTTTCAGGGTTATAACCTCTTTGATTAAATTTAAAAAAAAATAAGATATGATGCTCTGTCATTTTTTTCTAAGCATAAACAGCACAATCTTGACGGTCCGATTTATAGAACTCAAGATATAACCATTTTACATGAACCAATTTTGTGGAGATTTCCAGCAAAACAAAAAATAAACAAAAAAAGTCTTCACAAAAACGCCGATAAGCTTTGCTTAAGAAGCTAGCCTAAATCATGGCTTTTATATTGATCGGATAACTGAGATAAAAGCCTTGAGACTTAGGGAAAATGACAGAGCAACATTTCCTATTTTTTTTAATAAATTAAAGTTAAATGACCCAACCATATAAAGAGGAAACAAAGCTGGATTTAATCCCCCACCCCACCAAAGGCTGATGAAAACCCATGCGAGGCCGGGCGGGCCAGCTGGTAATAATAATAATGTTAATAATAGTAATAATATGTAATAAGAATAATAATAATAATAATAATAATAATAATAATAATAATAATAAAAATAATAATAATAATAATAATAATAATAATAATAATAATAATAATTATAATAATAATATAATAATAATAATAATAATAATAATAATAATAATAATAATAATAATACGCAGGTGGAAAAACTAAAATGTTTTCAAAAACAAAAATTTTCTCAATATAAGAATGTTTTCAGCTCAAAAATATTAGAGGACTCATTCTCCACAGTATTAAAATATCACATGAAACCATATTTATGTATACATAAACACTCTCAGTTCTGCTCAATGCAAGCATTTGTGACATTATTTCTTTTCACTTCGGGCTTTTTCAGCTTTAAGTACTATAAAATATCAACATGCCACATTCACAGTCATCATTAAGTGTGGTGTGAGTTGTTTGTTATCAATGTGAACTCACATTCTTAACCGTGGAAATTTCTAAATTTTGTTGTTTTTATGATTCCCACGACTGTAAAAAATATTTTTTTTTGAAGATGATAGTATTTTTGTAGGTATCTTCGATATAAATTATATATATTAAGTCAAATTTGCAAATTTGAAGAACACTTTTACCAAGCCCCTGGTTAAATTTTTCTTTAAAGTTGACTTAATGAAAAGAAAAACAACCCGGTAAGCGCATTAAAATCTTAAAAGGTTTTCCCTTACGTGATATTTAAAAAAACATGTTTTACAATATATAAATCAAAACATCAATCCTATCATTTCCCAAACTATCCTTTAAAATAGTAATTCAAAAATACAATAAACCTTAAAATTAATTTAAACAGTTGCATAACTTTATATAAATAAAAATTAGCATTTTGCTTTCTAGTTATGTTTCTTTTCATATTTCCATTGGTGTGTCGTGATAAACCGGCAAAAATCTGCAGTTTTCATCCTTTCATAAGTTTTACTAACCACTATTTTAGAAGAATCATACTTTTATTTTACAACATATTTAAGGAGACTAAAATGTATTTCAAAAAGATTAAAAAATATTTAAGAGGATGAAATTCAGCCAATTCGGAATCATTTTAACGGCAGGGAAATTCAACATCAAATGCACCCAAAAAAAGGTTTTTGCCAATTTTGTATTGAAAATCTCAAAAACTTATGGTAAAACCAATTTTTAATTTTTAATTCAGAATGGCAAAATCCATTAGAAAAGTATGGTTTGGATTAGAGATGATTTTCATTGCAGACCAGTGTAATTAACTATAATAATGCTACTTTACCGTACGTAGCAAAAACTTATGGTCGCTTTTTTGAATGGCTGAGCAAAAAATGTTTTTGTTTTAAGAAGCAACTTCAGCAGTCACATGTCAAGATAACAAATTTCAACCTAAGTTATTCATAACTCTCATTTTTTTAAACACAAATTTTTTAAATAAAGCCAGCAGATTTATCCTGATTTTCTTTTTTAAATCATGCTTATTTACACCAATGTTTTCCAATAAATTTTGTTCTAAATAAATAAAAATTACGAAACAAAAATAGTCTACTTAGTCACATGGTCTATGTTTGAAATAAATATATCCAATTTACGTGACATCATCGAACAAAAATCTAAACAGTTTAAAAAAGTAAAAGATAAATTAAAGCACTTAACAGGGTAAAAGGAAATATGGTGAGGTTTTCTTTTAAACTTAAATTATGTTTTTGATTTAAATATTAAATCATATAAGTTTTTTGTCATGATTTTGCACAGGATCGCATCAAATAGAAAATAATACAATATATATCTACTGTTCTAAGACTTTAGTTTTAAGATTTAGGAAGTTGTTGGTTTTGTTTGTGTATTTTAGTTTATTGTATTTGTTTGATATAACCAAACCAATAAAAATTTTTAAAAGTTGCCCCGCTCTACTATTTTTTCAAATATTGAATAGGTAGGTCTAACATCATAATTCTTGATTACAATAACATCATACCTATTAATAAGTATATTCAACAAAACAGCGGTTATGCCATTTTAACTACTCCAAAAAAATTTGTATGTCTCTTTATTGCCTAGAGTTTATGTTTTTTCAAAACTTTGTATCAAACGCCAAACACACAATTTATCTTCCCATATTTTGCCACATAAATGAGGAAAAACAAAATTGTTGACGCTATATTTCGCTTTATATATTAAAAGCTGTTTGCATTTTTCTTATCCTCGAAGACAAATCAATTTCTTATTCTCATCAATATTCATTTCGACAAAACTATAAAAGCTTTCTTTGAGACTTCTGACATATTGAGCGGGAAAAATAAAAAATATATCTTAAATGATGGATGCAATAAAAAGTTTGAGTTTAAAAAAATAAAATTTAAAACTGCGGTCCATTTTTATAGATATGCGTAAATCTTACTTTTTTTCAAAATAATAAAAAAATAGAAGCACCAAGCAACAAAATTATCCACATACGTCTTGAAAAAATATCTGAAAATACTTCCATCTCAGCAAAGTAGGCACTTAAACTTCGAAAAGTTTTAGAATTTGTACTATTCATCAATTCACTACATTTTTCGCAATCAGCTTTTTTCTATTTAGGTATTTTAATTTTAGTATCTCGACACAGGTATTGAATAAAATATATTTCCCGCCAAAAGTTTATATTTTCCCACGAATTGAGTTCAATGCAAAACACCCACTGTGCTCTCGAAATAATCGACGAGAATGACATTCATTTTCCCTTATGTTAAACATTCAATAAGAGTGTATGATATAATTTTGCGAGAAATTAAGCTAAGAACCGTTTTCTTAGAAATTCCAGCTCCTTCTTGAACAACAGATCCCGAGAAACTAACTTCAAAATGCCGTCTTTCTTAAGTATAAATATTTTTTTCTTGTATTTTAAAGTGAAACGACGCGCCGCGGAGAAGTCACCCCCGATATAATTTTAGAAACTTTAAGGAAGGTGTCTTCTTGCGCTCCATCATTTATTGTCAACTCCCAAATCTAACGCGTAGTCGTTTTTATCGTTGAGAACTTCAGGAATCCCGCAAAATACCCTCAAGGAAACTTTCAAGAAAAGAACTCTTTTCTTAAGCTCTTGAAAGGAAATTACGGTAAGTGGGTTTGAATGTGTGATGGTGGGTGCGCGCGGAACGGCGCTTAAGAAAACCAACATTTTCTTAGGATATTGCACTCAAAGAAAATTTGTTTCGCGAAAGAAAGAGAATATTTTTAAGGAGCAATTTTTAAAAGAGCTGTGTTGAATTTTCCAATAAGAGAGTAGGTATAGAAATTAATATTTGTATTCCAGTCAATGAGTAGGTCATGAGAATCTCTCCAATTGAGTGAGTGAAAACTGTGGGTGGTTTCTTATTTTCCACTTGTTGAGAAAATAAATTAAATTCGCGAAAAAATAATATTCAAAACGAGGGGGTTAAATTTCAGAAAGGAAATTTTTGGGTTAAGGGATATTTTGGAGTACTTTTGTGATTATTCTAGAAAAGAGAAACCAATATAAACTGAAGAGAACAATATAACTTCTATGCTTTTTAGTGGATAAAATCAAAATAACATTATGATAAGATTTAGAAAGTAAAATCTTGTACATCAGAATAGCTACGCTGATATACCTACCTCTATGTTTGTACATACTTTACTTGAAAAATCAACTACCTATTCATTATTTTTTCAATAAGGTTTTGAGAAATCGCATATAAATTTTGTGCAATTATACAAAGCGAAATGCGAAAAAATGTGGGGATCCTTCTTCTGTAATAACTAATATTTATAGTTTTTCACAAATCTTATTTGCATTAGACGAAGCTAATTAAGGAAAATATTAAAAAAAGCGTTTAAGTGTTTGGCGGCACAACACGATAGGTCCATTTTTATGTCAAAACAAAACTAGCTTAGACAAAAAGGAATACAAAATATTTGCCCAATAATATTTTTTGGGGTAGACAAAAATTAAAGTTTATTTGTCAAGTTAAAAAAGTTATTAAAATCGTTTTTCGGATTGTCCGGTTGTTGAATTTATTAGGGTGACTTCATTGTCATCATCATACACTTAAGAAGAGATTAAGTTAAAAAAATAAAAAAATATCTTGCATAAAAAGGATCTTTTTCATACACAATCTGATATCTAATTATTGTATGCAGGCGTTATTACAAGGACAAACATACTTAGTTGCTTTTCAACTTAATTTCTTTTAATGTTTGAATGTCTTCCTCTCGAAATATAACCAACATTAAAATATTTATTCTTAAAAAACTTACTTCTAGATGAAGTAATCGTTCGGCAGACAAATTATTGCCTCAAAAGAGCACAAATCAATCACTTGTAGATCTCTGTAGATTTATTTTACTATACACATTAGTATATCTTTGTGCAAAACCTTATCAGTTTAATTGATAAGTGCAATTCACACATTCACCCATACTGTTAGTTAGATTTTTTTTAAACCCAGGACAATTGAATATAATACTTTTGAAGATGTAATTTCTCACCAAAAATAAACACTGATTCAAAAGGAATATTTGTTCTTAATCGAAAACTATATAATTTTAAAAATTATCTAAAACATCACTTTTATAATTGTGAGCTAGAAATGAAAAACGAGCAAACCGAACAAAAACTTACAACTCATCTAATCGCTTGGATAATTACAATTTCGATTTTTTCACTAACTAAAGTTGAATGTTTTTTCGCCCTGTTATTGACTTTGTATATAATATTTCTTTTTTCTGTTTGTATAGGTGTTATTTTTTGTTTGTACGAGTATGTGCACTAAATTTGCACTAAAATTACGATGCAAACAGATATAATATTTGACTTGGAATTCTATAGAAAGTATTGTGTTTTTTCCCTTGGTTTATTGTAATCTATTTGAGGTGTTGAGGGTATATCTGCATCAGGGAACTTTATACGATTGCTCAGTTTTATTCAATTGAATGTGCATAAAGTGTTGTCTGAGATCTGAGAATCGATTTTAAAGTAGATATCATTTACAATGAAATTTTTTAAACTTCAGATGAACCGTTGGTATGTTTCTTATTTAATATAATGTTTTGTTATCGCTGGAGAATTTTTGTTCAACTTTTCTTTCATATTTCCTTAGTAGTATTTATATGGTAGAGCTTTCTACTTATTTCTAATTTTCTATTAATTTGTATCCGTAGGTACTTTCAAAAGTTTGGTTGTAGTATTTAAACTGGTTTAAACTGTTTTTGTTTCTATCAGAAAGGAAAAATATAAAAAAGTATCTAACAAGTGCATGTTCTACAAAAAACATACACTTGTCAGATGCAATAGTTTTTATATTTTTCTGCATTCGTTTCTTTAACTGTTGATTGTAGTTGACATAGGGACACTAGCAACAGAAGATAAGAGTTATAAATGAAATAACTATCGTCATTAGAAGCTATCATAATTATAAGATACAGTTGCGCCAGTTGAAAAACTGTCGCAATTTTTTCAGTTTTATTATATTTTTTGTTTGCACAACCTATAGTCACATTTGTGCTATAAAGATCAGTTGTTATTTTGTCGTCGTCAATCCCATTTTAAAAGTAAACAATAAACACAGTTTATGGAGAGATATTTTGATGATAGTAATATTATTCTCGCAGAGTTAGTGTTCTCCAGCAAGACAAAAACTTTAAATATATTCTAAATGTAGATTCAAACTTCAAATATTTGCTATGTAAGTGTATAAGGATGTCGAATTTTTCATAAGCGAGTGTACGAGAGGTAAAAATAGTTCCCACTATTGGAAGAGACGGCCAGATTCGATTCCAACTTTATAATACATATTTTAGTAAGATTGTGGCAAATAATTTTTTTATTTTAAGATTTGTTCGTGTTTATTATTTCTTTACCTAAGGGTTTTGTGTGTCTATTTTTTTAATAAATAGATTGCATCTAAAAATTTAAAATATGATTGTATACCTATGTAGGTACAATAATTGATTTTTAACTGAAAGAAGAAGTGGAAACTTGTTGACGAATAATTTGAACACAAATCAAATATAAAAATGTATCTTTGAAAAAAAAGATATAAGCAAATTTATATTTTTAATTGATTCAGTCTTGTAACGCATTAGTTATTAAAAACGTGGGCAGAGCACGCAGGGAATATATATGCTTATAAAACACTTCAGCGTATCAAAGAATATCATGAGAAATCCCCGAACGGATCGTTACAATATAAATCAGGAACAAATTTTTTCACAAAATCCAAATGCAAATGAACGCATCTTTTTTCAATTTCAAAGTAGGTAAACTGTCTAACGCCAAATCTTAAAAAATTGTAAAAGACAGTGATGTAAGGTCCTTCAAAAATTTCATTTTTACCTACATCTCAAAATGCAAAAATACATCATAAATAGCTATAATTATATTTATTTCATTATTTCAAAAATGTAATACATGGTTTAACAATTATACATATAATAAGATACATTTTATTGAAGTAATAATAGTGACAAAAATATTTTTAAAAATGCACGTAATGTCACTTTCATGCCTTTTCAAATAATACAAATACAAAATACAAAACAAATGGGTTGGATGGCCCTTTAAGGTTAACATTGCAAAATAAACAATAATTGAGATCAATTAAATTAAGCAATGGAAACGACAAAAGAAGGCAAACAAAACACTAAAATATTAAAGAAGAATTCTAAGAGAAATTCAACACTTTCATAAGAAAAACCCAGTTTCCACTTGTTTAGCAAATGCATGTTGATTCAAAAATTCTCTGATTGGATAAGGAAGTTGATTAAAAAAACGACATGAGTTAAAATATAGAAGTAACGAAATGCTGTTGTACGATATAGATACAGGTATAGAAACTAAGTTTAAAGTATAAACGCGTAAACCATAGTCATCAATTTGTCTAAAATGGACCTGACCTCATCAAAATAATATAACACACCAAAAGGAGACGTGCACGTTATCTCAATATGCATAGGTATATACACAATACACATAGAAGATTAAAATTCATTGATTTTCAATTCCACTAGTTTTAACTTAAAATTTAGTGCAATAATACGATTGGTTAATTTTCAGCCCCTTAAGCTATTCAAGTGGTATTCATTGTGAATGTGAAAGTTTTTAGGATTCCGTATTGAAAATTAGTTATAATACACGGTATTTTACACAACGGCGTATACAGGGGGGTCACGTAACCCCCTCCCTGAGAACTCAAAGAGCTATGCAAGGAATTTTAGGAAAAGCAAGAAATATTTGAAAATTTGAAAATTTTCTGTTTATAGCTTTCGAATAGACTATTCATTTTCTGTATTACATTGGAAAATTATTTAATTTGTATTCAAAATCAATTTGTTAGATCTACATTTTTGGCAGATATACATGCAGGAAAATACGTAGTTATCATGTAAAATTAAACAAGAATAAGTGATGTTGCTAATTTACAACCTGTAAACAAACTCTGTTAATATTACCCTAGTGAACTAGATTAAGAGAAATAGTTTAACTAAACACCTTGATGCGGTTAATGTGTAAATCTAAAAATGTTTCTCGGTTGATATAACAAAGTCCTTCGTTTAATTTAATTAATTAAAGACAGACATTGTGAGACCCACTTTGTTCGCCTTCCCTATGTAATGGCAAGTTTGATCAAATTCTCGAGTTATTTTTTTTTACGAATGCATATCTTGTCAATTTGAAGCAGATCAAAAAATTACAAAGTTTAAAAATTCAAGTTTAAATCATATTCCATTTACCCAAAAAAATAATTTATCGAAGGATTTTGGACTTGTCTTGGAATAAATTTTATCTGGTCAAAAAAAATGTATTGATCTATTTTTTTATACTTCTTAAATTATCAATGAATACATCATTTTTATAAAAAAAAAATATATTTAAATTCATTGGTACCGGTTTTTCAAATTTATTTTTTATTTTAAAATTATCATTAGAAAAACTTGATTTTTCGTAATTAATATAAAAAAAATTACTGTATAAGTTTTTCAAAAATATTTAAAAAAAAAATATTTTAAGAAATAAAAAACATCACTACCTAACATTGTTTTTCTTAATTATTTAATGCTCAATGATTTCCAATTCTTCATTTATTTTTTGACAAATTTTAAAAATTTTATGGAAAATTTTTTACAAAATATTTATTTTGTAAACACTTAAAAACCATGGAGGAGGTCATCTTAAATTAGCACATATTTTAACACATGTTTAACGATCGAAGACTTTTTTGTACTGCTTCATTATTTTGACATGCGGTCAGTACTGTTTACGTTTCGTGCTTCAATAAAAGCTAAAACGAATTGTGAAAGCTATGAATTTGTTCTTTCTGCTAAAATTCTCTTTCAAATTTCTGTAATTCCGTTTTTTCTCAAATAACTCATATAAATAAACGAAAATCAACAAACAAAAATATTTGTTAAGCTCGGTTAAGAAATAAAATTACTATTCATATTTAAATTTTAAGACTAGGTTATCAGATTTTGCAAAATGAAAATTTTAAGAAGCAGAATTTCGAAAGAATTAAAAAAAAATTGGTATAATTTTTGGGACCAGCAGAAATCAATTCCAAGAAAAGCCCAAAAAAAAACTCTTAATACCTACAGATTGGGGTAGTTTCTTTGTTGGTATCACAAACAACCCCCACCCCTCCCCAAGGAGTGAAGCTGTATACCTACGCCGCTGGTTTTGCAAAAAATGTATAGCTAAACTCTATTGCGTGTAAGTTGGTACAGACTATTTATTTGAATGCAAAATTTTTGGCTTATGAATGAATTCTTGAATGAATGACTTTTGAAATTTGTAGTAGATTTTCAATCACGATGGATTCTGTGATAGAGTTATTACAGTAAGTAGTTTTTCTTCATAAATAAAATATTCGTTGTGATATTTCATGAAACGATAATTTAAGTTCAAACAGAAAAATTTAATATCAGGAACTACAGAGCTCATATTGTGCATCCGATAAGAACTGCAATAAAAATTGTTATGCTGAAACTTATTATGGTGCTAACTTCACTATAAGTTCCACCATAACTATTCCTATTTTAACTTAAGAAACAAATTATATATAAGTACCACAGAATGTTCAATCAATATCATGAACGAAACATCAATTTGAAATGCCCCACCCATCGCAGCCAATAATACACCACAAAATGTAAAAGAATCTTACCTCACTTGTAACAATTTGTAAATACGATTGAATTTGATGAGCTAGTACCTATATTATGCTGAATAACATCTCGAAAAATTCTGAAAAAGAAATTCTAATTCTTGTATTGGATAGAATTGCATTTTACAATTTTAGTTATTTATTTAGCCATGTGGAATTTTTAATTAGAGCCTCCGTAGTGTAAAGTGTACATATACGACCAATTGGATAGTTATCTGTGGCTTACTGCTCAGTATAAAAGCCACCAAAATAGCAAATATAAATAAATAAATGAAAGAATTAAAAATTTAATTTAATTTCATCAGTCAAGAGCATCCAGCAGCGGAAAAATAAATAAATTATTTGGAAATACAATTTTGGTAGCCGGGGTGCCCAGCAAGCTAAATGTGGTAGTGAACCATCCAGCATCCTCAACAACATTGGCACCCTTACCAATGAATAAAGGTATACGCAGTAAATGTATATTCTTAATAGGCGAGGTTATGCATTAAAACTGTGTACCTAATTAAAGCCAAAAACAATTTGCTGCAAGTGCTGTAGGCATTATTGCGTATTTTTGTTGTGAAAGCAAAATAAATAATAATTACTGAATTTTTGTGTTCTGTTTTTCGGGGACTAAAAATGTATAAATTTTACACACATGAAACTTTGCTAGAAAAAAATTTATATCGAAAAATATATTTTTAAGGGTTGCAAGTTGCATGTGCAGCATGTTAATGTGTCCAGTTACCTACACAAACTTAAAAGTGCATCACTTTGCCTATTTCTATTTCACTCTCTCTGGTAAATTGGTAACACACATTTGTGTTGACCGTTAGTATGATGCACTTGTAGAGGTTATTTCAAAGAAGGGTAAACCGGTTTAAGGGATTTTACTGAGTGAAGTTGTTGAGTGTTAGTCGAGGGGTGTTGGAGTAAAATTTGCATTTTAGTGCGTATTCACGTATCTATGCGAACATATTATTTTGTAGTGTGAGTTTTTTAGGCTTATACGCATATTTGTAATCCTTATCCTTTTTGCGCTTGTGGACTTTCCTCTATATTGTTGTACTTTTGGAATTTGGTTGGGAAATGCCATGCACACACATTTGGAAAAATAAAGCTTTTGGGACTTTGAACGGGAAGGACAATGCATACAAATTAATTTGTGGTTAAATACGCGCATACATTACGCGATAATACACATACATAGTTGAGAATTTTGTAGGGTTCGATTGTTTGTTTCAGGATGGGGTGGTAAGTGAACTGTTTAAATGTCTAATAAAAGAAACTAAGTACCTATCTATCTACATACATTCATAGGTAAATGATGTTTTTAAAGAGGAGCAGCCGGCGGTCGCGAGGGTGATCGATGATTATATAGGTGTGACTCGAAAGGCCCATTGTGGTTTTGATATTGTATGCGAAAATCAATTCATTATGTTTTTCTATTTTAATTTGGATACCCACCTAAAATTTTATTTTTTTTTTTCAAATTGAATCTAATTTGAAAATGAAAAAATAAAGAGGTACCTAACTATGTTTCTAAAGTTGGAACTCTGCCAGTCATTGTTGGAGTTTAACCCGTACAGAAATCAAAATACAGTATGTACCGACTCGTAGTTATCTAAAGGCATGTATCTTACACTATGCGAAGCAGAGTGGACAAATTCATTTTTAACTATTTTCTAACAGGTGGAAACTTTTATTTTATTTTTATGGAAGCTATTTATTATATTAATTATATTATTATGTTTCATTGTTGAGATTTTCAACGTATTTTTCCATAACATAAATAAAAGATATGATTTTAAATAGATAACAAAAAACACTGGCGCAAAATCTTAAACAGCCTTTTGTAAAGGACTTAGACCGATACTAGTTCACAATCTTCTAAATATTAAGTCAATTACTAGCTCGTTCAAATGTTTAAACCTGTTGTTTTTATTTTATTAACTAGTATCATACTACCTTATTCCATTTTATTAAAAAACTTTGTATGATTTTAAAAACCATTGTAGGGTTTTAAAAACCTTTGTAGGATTTTAATTTCATGAAAATTGGTTTTGTGTTATTAATTAATTATAATTTGATAAAAAATCCTAAATTTTGTTCTGAATAATCATTAAATAAATAGTATCGTGTTAACTTAATTTTTCCCAAAAAAAAATTAATAACAAAAGTTAGGTTACCCGGCATAATTCGAACCCTGAACCCTTTGGTTCGATACTGACGCATTGTTTAAAAAATTACAATCCACACAAAATGTTGCCTTAAAACTTTAATTGATGAGTGCACAGAAAAATTGTCAGGTGTTCGTAGCGACAAATAATTTCGTTATCTTTGTGCATTATTAATCTAAAGAATCCAACTCTGAAATACCTACCTTCAACTTCAATTGCCAAGAATTTTCTTGTAGAAAAGACAGATATCATAGATTCATGATATCTGTTATTTTCTTCAAAAAAAATGTGCGTTACTAAAAAGTTTAAGTACCATTTCGTGATTTATACTTTAGTAAAGTCTTAAGAGAGAGTACGATTGCAAAAATCGTTTAAAATTATAAAAAAAAATGCTCTTCTTAATTAAGTAGCTACCATGTTAAAATTGCTTTTACTGGCCTTTTTTTATTTATGTATCATTTTGTGTTTTATTTTGCATTGGCGCAAAATCATAAACGATTCAGTACGATTCTTAAGCAATTTTAAAATGATACCTACCAACTTAAAAAGTGCATTTTGCTTATTTTAAGCGACTTTAATATCGTACTATCTCTTAAAATGTTACTAGATAAAGATAAAATCACCAAATGGCTATTTTAATTTTTAAGTAGGTATCGTGCTAAATCCATGATATCTGTCATTTTCTTCAAAAAAAAACTTGGCAATTGTATTTCAGAGTTGAATTCAGTTATTCAGTTAAATGAAAAAATTCTAAAGAATTAATAAAATTTCAATGCACGAAGACAGCGAAATTATATTTAGAAATCGCTAAGAACACCCAACAATTTTTCCTGAGCGATCATTTTTCGAAAACGATATCAGCTTAAAATGATTATAAGGCTGACGTTTTCGATATCGACATCGAGATGTACAGCAACATTTTGTGTGCATAGAATTTTCTGATCTATTGGTCTTTTTGTGAACAATAACTTTACTGTTGTTTTTAACATGCTATTATACATATTATTAGTTAACAAAATATATTAGATTTTTCATCAAATTAAAATTTATTACTAACGCACAAAACCAATGTTCACGAAATTAAAACCCTACTTGTTGGTGCCCGATATGAGGGCATACCTGTCATTTCGACCCGACTGGGTAAGTTTTAGTATACTAATAGTTCATGTCCTAACTTTACTTCTAAGAAGTGTTGCCATTGCCAGGGTGGCAACATTGTCAGAAAAATAAGAAAAGAGTTGCCACTTGTTTCATACATTGGCCTATATATCGAGAACCAGAGGTCGGACGATGACCAGAGACCTCTCGTTTGATTCTTGATTTTCTCCCTCCCCTCTCCTCTCCTCGCATGAAGAAGGTGAATAAAAGCCGTTTGGGAAGGGAAAATGCAAAACCAAAAATATTAAGAAAAGTATTTATATTATTAAAATTTAAAGATTGGTCTCGAAGCAGAATGTCACCAGCTACTTTGTATCCAAAGTTAATTGAAAAACCTTCTTCGTTTTTATAAAAAGTCTTTTTCAAAGTGCTCGTAGAACCAAAAATTATCAGTCTTGATTATAATTTTAAGGCAAAATCAGGTCGTTGTGTTTTCTTTTTCAATTGGGTTTGTGTTAACAGTAACTGCAACGTAGATGTT
This sequence comes from Dasysyrphus albostriatus, assembly GCA_946251815.1. NCBI lineage: Eukaryota > Metazoa > Arthropoda > Insecta > Diptera > Syrphidae > Dasysyrphus > Dasysyrphus albostriatus. Next base: position 162,568 of record OX276339.1, read on the forward strand.
TGTGCGTTATAATTCTTTAAGGGTCTATAAAGGTAGAAAAAAGTGTTCTTGGATCGAAATCATATTCCATTTGATACCAAGTTTAGTTAGAATTTTTTTAATTTAGACTAGAGATCAAATAATAATAGTACCCCAATTGATACACGGCTCAAAAAGGTAAACGCAGATTGGCTAAGTGACTGCTTTCATTACATTCACCTCTGTTATTTTCTTGGCATCATAAATCGTCCCAAGGGTGAATTATCAATCCGAAGTTCACTTTGGCTCGTGATTTTAAAGTCATAAACTACAAAAATAACCGTCCCTCATTGTCAAAGGAAAGGGGCAAACATATTATTAAGCCATATTACTCAAGGAAAGAATCTTCCATTACTTAGTTGTATTTTACTTTTTTTTTCAAATGCAAGTTTAGCTCGGCAGCCTCACTTGCTCGTAATTATAGCAAAAAGAACAAACTTAGCCAAAATGTTTCAATCAGCCATTTTACACGATAATTTTAATGGAAAATAAGTATTTACTATTAGTTTCTGATGAATTCAAGTATTTATTTCGATAAATCTATTATACCTTCTGAAAGTATTTGGCAGCCAGCTAGTATAAAATAATTTTAATTAAGATTTAACCTTCTTCTAGAAACTATAGTAATTACTTTTACCTTTTACTTCTAGTAAGTACTTCCGTTTTATGCATATTACCCAATGTGAGAAGTTGTTGAAAGCGCTAAATGTTTTCGTTCCTAATGAGTGTTTTTGTCTTCAAAACTTTTTAGACTTGTATTGAATATAAATATTTAGAACATATAACGATATGATAACTTATAAAATACTCAGGCATGAACTCGGATCCGAAAATTATTTCAACAATGGGTACAGCTTTGGCATGATATCCCTAATCTTTAAAGAAAAAGGTGAGCTTTCACTCCTTAGCTACTTGTCTAATAGAACGGGCGTAAGCCCAGCATACACTTTGTGCAACCTAAGAATAAATGAAGACATTCAGCACATTATTAAAGTATATGCCCTGATCTCATACCGATACGAGTATCAATCTGGGTTGAAACCTGGATGAAAATGGTAAGAATACTGAATAGAAAAAACTAGAACTGCCTTTACTCATTCATAAAATCATCTTAAAGTATAGCCAACAAATATTAAAAGAAGCCTTTTAAATAATAATAATTTATAAAGTTTGTATTTAAATTTATTGTAATTAGTGATTATTCAAACTTTAAAATGAAAAAAACAGTCTCTTTTTCCGCTGACCGCAAAAACCAATGCTAAACTGTGAAGAAATTAACATATTTTAAACTTAAAGAAATAATAAAATCATATATTACCAGTACTAAAGGTATTCATGCAACGTCGTTTACAAATTGTGTAAAAACGATAAGGTTTTTTATAATACAAATTCTGTATACAATTGAAATAAATCAGCCAAGAAGAAAACTTAACATTAAGGATTGGACTTGTTGAATTATTGATTCAAAATAGCTTCTTTTGGCCTTTAGTCCTACAAATTGGGGTATATTCCGGCTTACTCACTTGGACTTATCAGTGGCATAGTGAGGGCCTTTGGCATACGCAATTTGTATTAAGTTTAGCTTAACTTACATGAATTCCTTGACAAAAATTTACTATATGCAAGCTATATCAAACAAGATTAAAATTCCTAATCATTAATCTGGAAACTTGTTTTGCCCGGAGCCAGGCATAGTTTCTATAAGAAGTTTTTTTTATAACACAAATTCTATATACCCTCGGTTCCCAAAATGCATTCCGCGGAACCCTAGAGTTCCACTAAACAATCTCCAGGGTTCCGCAAATTTCTTGAAGTAAAAATAAAAAAATAATTTTTTTCAGTAGTTACAAAAAAAACTTTATTTGACTTTTTGTAAAAATTCTTTAGTATCTTTTTTGTATTATTGAATCACATTACGAAAGTAACAACAGCTATTGCATTCTACATTGTTTTTGGTGAGTCGGTAAAGATTATAATTTTCATGAGTAGGTAGATTGGTTCAGAAAAGTTTGCAAAAATATGGTAGGTAAGGTACCTATAAGTTAGTATTAAATTTATGCGTTATGCCTGACATGAGAAATAAATTATAATAATAAATTTAGAAAATGCTACTAATTTTAAAGAAAAATCCACAATAGTATTTTTTACGAGAGACAAACTGGCAGATTTAAACACCTGTGCACCTACAGAAGGACAATATTAAATGAAACATGCTTGAGATCTGAGCTGATATTCGCAAAATTCCCGGTAACATTACTTCCCAGGTATTTATTTTGACAAATTTTGAGTGCAAAATCTATTAAAATAAAAACTCAGCCTGCAACGCTAACTATGCAGAAAAACTAATAGTTGATGGATTAGGTCTTAATTTATCCTTCGGCTTTTTTGGTCACTGGTAGTAGCAATGAAACGAAGTTACATTGATTTATTCCCAACGTTTCGACAGGGATTGCTGTCCTCTTCAGGGGATCTTTATTTTAACATTATAAAACAACAATTTGTTAGAAAACATACATATGCACAAAAATAATTAGATATACAAACTAAACGTAAAGTTTAATAACTTACATTAAATAAACCAAAATCATTATTTATACAAAATAATTATACTAAAATTATTTTTGAAAATTTAAAAAAGCACTTCTTTCGTCGAAGCTGAGTCGATTAGTTTTGTTATCTTAAGCTTATGGCGGAAACGAGAGAGCAATACACGGCTGATATATTCTGGGTGTCTTGCTTTCTATTCATAGCGTTTTTATTGTTTAAAATGTGAAGGGTTTCCAGAGTGTAGCGTTTTGAAGCGTGTCTTTCCGTTTGAAGAATTTTTACACCATCGAAGTCGGGTTTATGATTTTGTTCAATGCTGTGTGTGGCTAGTGCTGTTTTAGCAGAGTTATCACAGTTTAAATCAGATTTATGATTAGCCATTCTCTGTTTTAAAAACTGTTTTGTAGTTCCTACATAACAAAGGTTGCACTTCTCATCTTTATTGCCCAGACAATTTATTTTGTAAACTACATCCGTACATCTGTCTTTTTCTGGTTTAACTTTAACTATTACTATATTCAATTTGGTCAAAATAATCAACAAATATGCAGAAAAACGCATTTTTGATAGCTCCGCAAAGTTCTTTTTCATTAAAATAAGTTTTTCGTCCTTTCAACTTAATAAAGATCGAGATTGGTAGCTGTCCAGATCTTCGAATGCAGTTTTCGGACATAGATCTTTATTTTTAAGAATTTATTAATCAAACAATGAAACTGAAACTGCTTCATTCTTCGCACTAGCTTTGATACAATATCCTAAATGAGAAATAAACAGATTTTTAAATTTTGTGTCTTTCATTATTGGCTACTGTTAAGTTTTGGGGTTCCAAAATATATTTCGACCATTTTTAGAGTTCCACTGCTATATACTACAAAAATAAATCAGCCAAGTAGAAGACTGAGCAGGTTCTTATAATTGCCTGATAAGCGATTTCTTATATTAATACCTCAAATTATATGGTTTCATTGATTAATGATTAACAAAAACTTTTCCATTAATCATTGATTAAAATGAATAGCTAAGTACAGTGCTTTCAAACTGTGGTTCGCAAGAATAAAAATCAGTTGGTCATAGGGCGTTAAAATTGAAAAACAAAGGTTGAAAACCCTGAACACTAAAGCTTATTATTCAGAAATTTAAACCTCTATTTGTAGGAAATTGTTGTCAAAAAGTCACTTTTTTCGGTTTTGTATTGCTTCTGCCAGATTTGAGAGGCTGCAATGGTGATTTGAGAAACCAGAAACTCATTTAAAAAAAAAAAAAAATGACAATTCTAATGCACAAAAAATGACTTGGTTACTTGTGGAGAACCAGGGCCTAGTGACTTACAACTCTGAACCTTTCATATGTGCGTGTTGTTGGCAGGAATGGAGGGGACCTGCAATTAGTTTCCAAGTCTGAACGGCTCTTGGAGGATTTGTCAGTTCTTCGAAAAAAACATTCTCTTCTTTTGAGAACTATGACAAAGTATTATTATGAGTGTGGGGGTCATCACAATGTTTTTACTAGAATAGCGGTCTAGTACTCATAAGGTTTGAAAAAAAATTGCTGCATTGTCCACTGTGTATCAGAAATATTACTTAAATTCAGTTGTGCGTTGTCGTTCTCTACTCGACCTCACCATAATCTTTTGTAATTCATCTCATTTGTATCCTGAATGCCTACACCGTTTCCCGTTTCAATAAATTTCTGCACCTATAAAATATAATAATATTATATACATAAATATATGTACATATACATAAATTTATATATAAACATATATTTATATAATAAGCACGCATGTGTGCGCATATCCTCACACACCATGGATAATGGAAAATGGCATTTTAAGTGCATTAATCAAGCCTAAAGCTCTAACTGTCCGAGTTCTGGTCAACTAGGTGGATGCAATTGGGGCGCAAAGTGAATATGACGAGGTTTTTGGATGACAATACTCGTAGTTGTGTTGGTTGGAATGCGCGTATGATTTTTGGATGATGCCGCACTAAACAGACTCTGATGCATTTTTGATAGAACCAAAAAATGCGTACACTAGCACATGTACACAGACTGTCGAAATGTGTGTCCCTATCTTCACTCCATTCTCCAAAATAAAATGGCTCTTTCCCGAATGACAACCTACCTACCGCTCATACCATTAATTCACTAGTATAATATAAGTTTTGATATTTTACTTGTATGCGTGTATTCAATATATTATACACGCATGATATATGATGCAATTTTCTTGAATTTTGCACGCATATTGGAGACGGTCTAAAAATTCGCATGTAAAATATCTATTATTTAAGGGAGGTTGCCGTTTTTTCCTCCTTTCAGACTGTGTTAATTTTCGACCACGATGAGAAGAGTTGCATTGAATGCAAGGAAAGCATACATCTAATGCATGTGTGCAAAATATACATACGTACATATATTGTGGTTCAGTCCATAGTTTCAATTTAATTATTTTAAAAATTAATAGAGGATATGCGTGGGCGATAAGAGTTGCCTTTGCAAGAGTGCGATCGGTCATAGTTAGAGAACAACGGTTCACTGCCTATTTAAATGACACCCATTCATGCAGACGACCAACGTATCTTATAATTGTTAATAACAATATCATTTAATAAAATTGATGAATGACTTTTGACAATCAAATTCATGAAGTTGAAGCTTTAAACCCATCTTTTGGTTGATGCAAAATTTAAACTTCACAAAAATTCTATCGATGCAAAGGTTAAAATATTTCAATTTAAATGTTGACAAAACCTTCAATAGTACCCAATATACATATCTTTACGGTATTTTGTATATAAAAATCGGTAGAACTATTGCATGACCTCTATTAAGCCCGAAAGAGAAACTACTTCTACCTAAAGTTTGAGCGTTATTGTCCAGGCTCCCCAAGACCCATCTCTTGTGTTTGACTTATGAGATATTCATATATAACAGAATTCATTTTTGAATATAACTTTAAACCCCCCATAATGGCTTACTATTTTTTCCATACAATCAGGCGATCTGTACAAATTGGGGTGCCTATAGTTTGATTGTGATTTTTTGTGAACCGAATAACCTGACATTCAAATTTAATTTTCAGTTCATTTTTGTTTCTTACTTACCATTTCCCTGATACCAATAGACTTATAGTAAATAACATATGTATATCATAAATAAATCATTCTTAAATAATAATTTCCCTTATATTCGTATGTATTTTAATAAATTTCACATAAATTGCCGCTAGCATGTCCAAATCCTTTTGTAAACAGTGGATATCTGTAATTTTATCATGCCTCTCGATGAGCGTCAACAATTTATTCAATAATAAAATAAAATAAAAAAATCGTTCCCATAAATATACATACATACAATAGCCTTAAGTAGTTTTAATTAGCTCTAATTGAAAATAAAAGATACAGATACCAAGTTTTTTTTGTAAATTCTTCTCAGTAAAAAATAAATCCTGACAGGAATTTTTGTATAAAGATGGTTCTTAGGCCAAAAGAGCACCTGATTCGGGCCAGTAAATTAGTTATAAAATTTTGATAAGTAGGCTAGTTTTTATGAATTTTTGTCTAGCTTTAAGATTGTTTTAAGAAATGGAAAAATGAAAATGAATTTAAAAAAATACATACATAGAAACAAATTAATTTGATTTTTAAAATTAAAAGAAAAATATTCAATAGCTTAAACAGTGTTATGAATTTTCCATTTAATAGTATACGCGTGTGTATTTATCTGCCAGAAATTCGCATCGATTGCATTATCCTTTTGTTAAAGTGACGGGTACAGTCATATATGTACTGTGTTTAAGACGAAAAGAGGAAACAAAAAAAGAAATAGGTATATAAAAACAAAAGTGCATATATTTCGCGTATAAAAGTTCATGCCACTCCTATTTTAGTGTGCAGAACAGGATAAAAAATGCATACAGTCACACAATAATTGTATGTGGTCACAATAATGCAAGAGTTACATAGATATACGTAGTTTTGTGCACATATAATTACTAAGCTTTTGAATTGAATTTGAATGGAAAATCCCCTATAATACCTGCAGCAAATTGCATTTTTTTTAACTCTATTCAATATGAAGTATCTTTCACGAATTTACTGTTAGTTCAAATTAGTTCTATTTCCTATAATAACTCATATAAAAGTCCAAAACAGTTTAGATGCTGGGATTTTTCGGTAGGCGTTTTTCTGAAAAAGGAAACATTTTCAACAACTTCCATTAGGCATTACCGCACTTTTTGTCCCAATACATAGAGACTGATATTTGTTTTATTATGATGCACCATCATTGTGGATATACCGCCTCGTGTGAATTAAGGTAATATAACTTTTATGTGCAGAAAAAAATCATTTTCCTAATTCCTTGTTGCATGTATTGGCGTTGGAGTTCGGGAGAGTGAGTAGGTATTTGCAAAAAGGGTTCCCTTTAGAATTCCAATATGGTGCTGCTTTAATCGAAGCCGTACCCATCAAACATTGTTCTGGATGGAACAAACTGCGAAAATCATTTATAGTGGTTGAGATTTCAGGTGTGTACCATCACGTAGGTACTTATATGTTTGAATGCCTACACCACCGAAAACCATTGTCCCGCGGGACGTGTGAGTTTTTTGGACTCCTATCGCAGGGCGTGGTTTGTCGTTGTTGAATGTTTTATTTAGTATTTATAAAAAAAATCCTGAAAATTAACAACAGATACTTTGGTCGTTAACTTGGCAGGATTTTTTAACGTAGTCTTGTGAATAAAACGTATTAAAACCACACCAATAAACTTGTTATAGTTCTGAGTGCCTCAACAATTGAACAAGGTTTTAAATGTGAAGAAAGCGTACCTTTTTTGACAGATATAATTTATCTCTACTCTTATAATGGTATTTCATACTTTATAAATTTCGATCTATCTTCAACTCGTTTTTAAAAATAAAATTAATTTATCTTCAGGTTAACTTTTCTTAATCATGAAAGTTTCAGCTCTCCGGTAACATGCCTTCCTAAACGAACAGGTCGTATGTTAAAAAATTGTACTTTCGGGTTTTGTGAATGTACAACCGACAGCTGTCTAGCATCTCTTGAGATAAGAACCCCGGTTGCTTTAAGTTTTATGATTTTCTTTTAATACATTTATGAAGAGTATAATAAATAATACTAAAAATAATAGCATTTTATGAATTAGTTGAACTTATATATAAGTATATATTAATATTTTTATGTTTTCATTAGGTTTTGTCAACTCTTCGCCCACACACATCCTTTATTGCTTTTAAAATATTTAAATTAAAACTATTGTAGTAACTCGTTGCATGATGGTTAGTTCGTTGGACTGTAATGCTGAAGGTCTGGGTTCGATTCCCAGCCGCTGTCACCTAAAAGCCGAAATGTTTTCCCGAGCAACTACTTCTTGCGAGGAACTGACAAAAGTATACTTGTATACTTGTCATGAAAAAGTGCTTTTCATCTAGCCGTTTGGACTCTTCTTAGTAATTTTTCGATATTACTTTTATATTATATATTTTTGAAAAATCTGTGCTAAAAACATCTTTCTCGCAAGTGTACCAGTTAAGTCTAAAAAATGAAGGCGAGTCGCTAGTGGCATAGTGATTTGCTCGCAAGCTATTCAAAATAAGAAAAATCACAAGATTGAGGAACAAATCGAATTATAGAATAGCTCAAGTATTAGTTTCGCGTAGACAATAATTCGAAGAAAAATATGGCGAAAACCTATTATTTACTTTAAAACTATTGGACATAATTATGCGAAGTAAATTTTTGTAATCTGTTAAATCATTTAAATTTTGTTAAATTATTAAATTTAAATAGGATTAAATAATAAATGAAATATATAAGGTCCTCATCAGTACTTTAAACAAAAAAAAATTATGTTAGTTTGGGTTTTAAAAAATAAAAATAAGCCCTGGTACTATTCATCAAGTACCGTTTTGATCCAGAAATGCATAGAAATAGAACATCGAGTATTGAAAGATTTTTTTACTAAGGAAGCAAAAAAAAAAAAACGTATATAAATTTAATAATTGAACATAAAGGTTTCTTCTGAAAGTTAACCTGGTTTTTGGTTTAGTGCACTTGGTGTACGGAAGAATAAAGCTTTCCTGCTGAGTCTTTCAACGGCTGTTATGGAAAAACTCTGCAAATTTTATTGTTTCATATCTCTTGCAGCATTTAAAAGTGCCTCCTTTTTATCTTGAAAGATAATTTTTTTGGTATTTTAAATTTAAATTTTTAAATAAAGTACCTAGTCAAAATAAATCTAAAAGTGACATTTAGTGGGACAAATTCCAACAAAAGATTTTTTTTGGTCATTTCCGGCTATTATGGGTGTTGCATGCATGAGAAAAAAAAGTTTACCAAAATCGAACCACCAGAAGTAACTTATTCAAAATGTCGGCCGGTTATGCTAGATTCCCCCCTAAGGTTTATTTCAGTTCAGATATAATAAATCTATTTGGCGTTTCCATTACACAAACAAATTGAAAGAGGATTTAATTTGACAGCACTTTTAATGGTGTTTCATTTTTTCTTATGAAGTGGAAAAGAGATAAAACGTTTCATGTGCAAAAGACTGAATTCAGCCATGAATGAATCCTTCAGCGCCATATAAGAAAAGGTTAGTTGGATTTGTAAAAGAATTTATCCTATAGGAAGGAGATTTTACAAGATTAATTTCTAATCTTCAAAATATACGAAATAAAATTGAGTAGAAATGAAATATTGACCTCGCAAACAGAAAACAATCTGTAACTTTGGTAATTTTTATCGTAAAACAATTATTTTTCTATCTAACCTAGGGTTTTTAGGGTCGAAGAATTCGTTTCAAAAATAAAATTTATCCTTTAATTCTTTCTTTAAATGCTTTCTATACTGATTTCAAAGGAAGCTTTGCGAAACAGTTCGGAAGCAGTTTCAAAATAATTGAAAATCTGGATAATCTCCGAGTAAATCTAAAATGGCATGTTTATCTTGAGTCCAAAGACATTCGATTGGACTGAGGTCAGGACATTTTGTGGTGGGCAGTCAAGTGTTTGTAACTGGTTACTTTACAGCCACGCGTTGCATAGAGATAAAAAAACGATCTAGGTAGATAAAATTAAAAAAGTTTGTGTTCCTAAATTAATTAAAAATCTCATACATATACTGAAAAAATAAAAAAAACATTTTCCAAAATTATGTTTTATCATTTTGCAAGAAATTTCTTGCTACTTTCTGCTATTGGGGAAGTTATAACGTCTTGATTTTAAAAATAGCATTACTTAAATAGAAATATCATCGTGTTTTGAGTCTATTAGGCATAAGAATTAACCAAATAATACTAAAATTGCATTGAATAAAGAGTTAACATGAGGGTGTACGGAAAAAGACAGGAATATGGTTAAAGCTGTTTTAAAAAAGGGAAAAAAACATGAAACCATAGTCTCACGAAATATTTGTGTTACCTGTTAAGCTTGATATTGTAATTATTTTTAAGATTTCAATAATCATTGGTAAGGTAGTTCAATCATTGATATAAGAAAAGTCTTATATGTGGAAAGTTGGGCCTATTTGATATTTTTTTTTTAAAGAAATATTAGTTACCTAAGTCTTGAGCTTTATTTTTTTTTTCAAAATAACTTATGATTTTGCTTTCTAAATGTCTCAAAATCAATCACTAAGACTTTCAATGATGAGTTGCAATGGTAGCTATAACATGGCGCCTAAAACATTATTGATTTAGCTAATTCCTTTGATTTGATTTTCGTTTAGAAATTCGTTTACGTTTTTTAAGGGGAACATACATTTGAACATATCTAATTTTGAGCTGCAATCACTGATTTTAAATTAGGCTTTAATATCAAATGTTTAGTCAATTTGTTCAAAAACGAAAGTTTGATTGCATATGGAAATACTTTCTGCTAAATTTAGCACGGTAAGTGGTGATAAAACTGTTGAATTTTAATCGTAGAAAAAATACAATTTCAGATTTAAATATGAATAATTCTAGTTCTTTTATTAAATATAAATATAAGGCTTGTTTTGAAGCAAAAAGGTGGGAAATTGCGTAATTATTTTGTCTAATTAATCTGCAATAAGTAGATCCCTAAACAAGTGTTTTAAAACAAAAAAAAATAATTTGGTCCAGGTAGAATGCTGTTTTTGACATGTGCGTTGGTTACTTGAACGGAATATTTCGGATCAATAGCTAGGTGAAAGAGAATGCACTCGTACCACATATTTTTTGGATCAACTTTCGAAACTCCTTAGGGGTACAATGTTTACGATAATATACTGGGCGTCACATAATTGACTACTACACTATATTTATATATTCACCAACTCCTTTCATGGACATGCACCTATATAACCTAGATTAGCTCACTTATCTTTGTCCTCACTTACAGAACAAATTATAGAGTTAGTCAGTAAGAAAGATCAATTTGGTCAGATTCTCCTCTCTCGGGCTATTGAACACCAGCCAGATGAGAGTTTTGTTCCATTTTTCAACGTTTCTCGACGAATTTTATCGATGCGATAGTAACAGAACATGGATCTTGGGCCGCTTGTTGCCGAGCCCTGGACCAGTTCTGCGGGATGGTGTGAAAAATCCCTTTTCGTGTGAGTTCTGACCTCAAAAGGGACATAGGGAAAACCGACTGGTTTTGTGAGTATTTATTCTTAAATCCGATAAAAGATAATTTACAAAAAAACTAATCAATTCCGATTTATTCACTATTCCAAATCGCTTCAACTCATTGTGTGTGCTTGGTTTTGTCTTCTCTTTTTCATTTGAGTTCGAACGAAATATTATGAAAAACAGTACACTCAACTTGATTGGTGTTTTCGATCGGCTTAAGCTAGTAAAAATCAAATATGTGTAGATAATGAAGTCAGTGATCGCCACTTCAAGCTATTCAAAGACGATATACATAAAACTAAATAATTAGGGTATTCATGCAACAGCGTAACGTCGTGGGAAACGTAGTAACGTTCAAAACTGCGTAAATCTGTTAAATTTTCCAAGCAAACTGTGACAGAATTACAGAGTTTAAAACTTTACAACGTGACAGCTTTGCGCTGTTATACCCTTAATATGTTTTCATGAACGAATTTGAACATTACATTATATTTAGGCTAATTTATGTACCTGAAAGCGTATATTATGCAAATAAAAGAACTTAATTTATTAAAGAAAAATGTTTGCAGTTTTTTGTAAGGGAAATAAAAAGGGAAAAAATGGATTTTAAGGACTGTTGAAAGGGACTTCTCTCAAAAAAGATTCATCTACTCATTTTTAAAATATTGAATTTTCAAAATAAAAATATAATATTTTTTTTTTAAAAATCCAAAATTTATTTTTTTCAAAATTTTGATATACAATATTATTAGCAATTTAAAAGAGCTCTTGTATAAAGATTTTGATTGAAATCGTTCTAGCCGTTAATGAGAAAATCGAAAATATAAAAAAAACCATTCTATGGCAGGTACCGTTAATAACGGTTTTCGGTAAATGTTTGTCTTATCAAAAAGTACACCTTACCCACAGAAATACACTGATTTTTTTCGTCAAAATCGTAATAGCTATTTTTGAGATAAATAAGCTTTTTATTTACCGTTGTAAGGCAAGTTCAATTCAAATCAATTTCCCCTCTGGAGAGTTACAGAAAACCTTAAGTTCATAATTTGAAGAAAATTGCTTCAGTGGTTTAAGCTGTAGTTCAATATACGGACAGACAGACAGACAGTAAGACAGTCAGACAGGCAGACAAACAGACAGACAGAATTGTGCCACCCACTTTTTCGTGTTCTCTATCATCGTAACGTGATGTTTGATTGTTATCTCGAAATTTTTTTTGCACGAATCCAAAACTTGCCCTATTGTACCTATATCGCAAATAAAAACTGAAATTATGAGAAACAAAGCCTAGATTTCAAAATGATTTCATCACGATAACTGGAAACAAATACCGACAAAGCTGAATTTTCATGGAGGGATTTGTTTTGACGTCTTAAGCAATTTCTAGAAAGTTCCGTAAATTCGGGCAGGGGCTAAATTTTTTAAGGGAGGGTAAAAGGGGGTAAGATCTTGTTTTTTTCTTAATTTCTTAAATACTATCAGTGCTGCTTGCAAGACAACTCTTATTTTGGAACAGTCGAGCGTATGTAGCACAAGCAAACATACAACATTAATATTCAATTGGGTGTTTAATAGGTGGAAAATATCGGTTTTTGTTTTAAATATTGTAAATTAATTTACTTATTTTTCTCATTTTTTGTCATGTTAAGCTAGGGTTCTGAGGAAATATAAAAAAGCTAAAACGTCAAGGTTTTTTTAAGATAAGAAAAGATCTTTTCTCCCGGTAAAAGCGGAGGGGGCAATTGGAAATAAGAACACATCTTTAAACAGAGTCAAATTATTCATAAACAACGGCAGCACTTAGAACTGTATTACAATAAGAATGTTTTCTTTTACGTACAATTTTGAAAAATATCAATACACAATTTTTTTAATATTGAGTTTTTTTTTAAACTTTTTGCTTTAAAAAAGGCTGTAGCTTATTATTTTTAATGATGCCAATTAAACTTTCTATAACCATCGGGGTATCTTGATGAAAAACAATCGGAACAAAAAAGATTATACTTAAGTCAGTATTGAAAAAAAATTAATATTGGTCTCTTTGGGACCAAGGTAGAAAACTATAAAAGTAAATTACTATACATTAAATATGTTTATAAATATAAATATGAAGACTCACCTTCTTTTACAACTGGAACCATTATGCATCCGAGACTTAAAAGCTCCTTCAAAATTTCTATTTCGTTTCGGAACCCTTTCTTTCTCGATTTAAACGTATGTTCGTTAAGTCTTTTCCGACATAATACCATTGCATTTTAATGTCTTTCAAAGGTGAGGAAATTTTTTAGTCACTGCACATATTTTCAATAGTACTCATAGTTTTGAATGTCAATGTCAAATTTCTTGTGTATTCTTACTGGCAAGAACTGTTGCTGCTTTCTTCCCAATTCTCTTGCACGCAATGCCATTTTAGTATTTTATATTTAATTTGTTCACAAATTAATAATAATCGTATTCTTTTGGTTTTGTACTTTTCTTTTTTTTTTTTTAATTTCATATAAAATTTCGACTTATTAACAAATGGTTTTTAATTTATCTATCTCTTAAGGTGGTTTTGATTCGAAATATATTTTTTATTTAGATTTTAAGTTTAAAATTAATTAAAGGTCCCAGAGATGATTCTTTTTAGTTTAATATTTTCTTTTAAATCTAGTACTAAATTCTTGTCTAAATTTTACTAGAAACTAATTTTGTTTTCACAGCGAGAAGGGAAAAAATCTGTTACATATATAAAATTCTGATTCTTCTTCCACTAGGTTTGTTTTTTTTTTGTGTTCAACAGTTTCTTTAACAAAAAAAATATATTTTTTTATACTAAAAAATATTTTTACATGATTTTTTGTTTGACCTAAACATTTTTTTAGTTTATCAAGCACTTAAAAATATTCAGAATGATTACGTAAATTTTCTTCATCACTTTTAAGTTGTTTTTGCCGTTGCTTTATGATTTTTTTTTTTGTTTAAGGCCAAGTTAAGGCACACGAATTTTCAGATAAGGGTTGCTGTTGTTAGTTTAATTTATTGTTTTTTTTATAATGTGTTGCTTGTTAAATTTGTTTTTATATATAATACAATGTTTTTAATTTTGAATAAAATATATATATTTATATTATATATATGTAAACCACGCACTCTTTTTTATAAACCGAAAAAAACTTTAACTTATATTTGTAACCTTTTCACTGTTCTATATAAAATAGTTTATTTTTGTTTAAATTTTAACTTTTAACGATCACATTTGGGTTTCCCGAAAAGAATTTTTTATAAGTATTTGTTTTTTGCGATTCTTTTTGTATGTATAGGCCTAAAATATCACTTGAAATGTTTCGACGACTACTTTCACGCTTTCCAAAATATAGTCCATTTTTTGCTTGAGTGTCTTATTTATGTTAAATATTATTTTTTTTTTTTTTTTTTTAATTTACTAGATATATTATTGATTTTATATAATTAAATAGTTTTTAACAATTTTGCACAACATGATAAATGAACAATAACATACAAAACTAGAAGTCTTAAACGATTTGTAAATTGTTTTTATATTATATTATATTTTTATATTGAATTTTTGTTTAAATTAAAATTAGCCCGTTTTTTTTGTGTTAAGTATTTACTTGATTTAAAGTATGTTGTAGCCCTCAACAAAACTTTGTTACTTATTTAGATGGATTGTTGCAATTTTGGTTGTTTTATATATTTATTAGATAGTATTATATTATTTTTAGTTATTTATTTATTGATATATGTTTGATGTGTGTTATATAAATTAAAATTTGAAGACAAACATAATTAAGTAAAATATTTTTAAATTTTAACTAAAAATACTGTATAAATATTTAAATATTTTTTATGGTTAAATGTTTTAATCTATTTGCTTATACGAAAAATGTATATAGTGTTTAAAAATCAATTTTTTCCTAAAAATTTTGTGCATTAATCTGAAAATTTTTAATTTATGCTCTTTTTTTTCCAAATCTGTATCTATTTAATTTTTGTGATTTGTTCCCAAATTTTTTTTCAATTTCTTGGTATTAAATTTTCTATAGCTTCGATGATTTTTTGCCTTTTGGTTTTAGTAAATTGGGGTTATATTTTTTTCTTATCTAAGATGTAGAGGGGGGGGGAGTGGTGAAAGAAAATGTGTATTTAATTTTTTGCGTATTTTTGTTAGCAAATGCTAGCTGTATGGTAAATGGTATTTAAAACTGTATGTTCCGGTGTCAGTGTTATTTTGTGTAATTTCGTAGGAGTGTATTTTGATATTTACTTTCAAATTTCTTCGAAAGCCTATATTTTTTTTGTTTGTGTGTGGGGTTTTTATTTGGTAATTTGTTTATATTTTACTTTTTACTTTAAATGAAAGTCTTTTATAAAATTGATTGATTTTGAACTTAATAAATATTTGCCAATTTAATATTCATTTTTGATAATGTTAAAAAGATAATAATATTTGTTTTTACTAATTGATTATAAATATTTTTATAAGTTGAAATGAGATCTTTTTATTTATATTTATTTCCTTTAGCAATAACTTTAATTTCGTAGAAAATTTTGTTGCGTTGATTTCATTTTTAAAATGTATTAAATGTTTATTTTTGTTGTCTTTGTACTTTTGGTTCCGAAATTAGTTATGAATTTTGTTCTAAGTTTAATTTTTATATTTTTGTTTCGTTTCATAAATTTATTTTGTTTTTAATTTGTTGTTGTTTTGTTTTCCTTAACAATTTTTCTTTAAGTTTCTGCTGCTGTTGGAGATTCGTTTTTTATTATATTTAATTTTATTTATTTTAACAAAAAAAATACTGTCCGTTCTATTGGGTCATAAACTAAAAGTGGTTAAGTTTTATATATTGGATTCTATTGCTCAATTTTTTTATGGTAAAGTTTATAATATTTCTTGGTCTATTGCGATTTTAAATAATGATGATTAGACCTAAACGTCGAAAGGAGTAAAAAGAGATACTATATTAGTAATCTTTGTGTCAAAATAAAGGCCTCATGTGAAGTATATTAAAATTCCGTCAGTTGTTTTTGCATTTGTAGATTATTTTTCGACTTGTGATATTTTATTTATAGAAAAAAATTTTAAAATGTATTAAAACATGCAAATTAACAAAAAATGTCTTCATTGAATTAACTTATTTAGTTCACTCTTTATAAATTATTTATTTATAAGGTTTTGAAGTGTTAATATTTAAACAGCAGATGTCGTTTTAAGACCATATTGAAACTAGTTATGTCAATATAGAAACGGATTAAGTTTCAAGCTGAAGCTTATGATCGCTATTTGTAAAACATAATGCAATTTTTGCTGTCAAACTGTTAATGATAATTTAAAATAGATATGATTCAAATTTCAAAGAGTGAAACATTCCCTTTTTGGAAAAAACCATTATTTTTTTTTAAATCAGTTTTCAAATGGAATACACATTAAATCATATTCATCATTTTTGTTGTCCTTTCTGGCTTCGTATTCGGAAGTGGCTTACTTGATTCTTCTTTAATCAAATGCTTCTGTTTGTCTTGCCTTGTGTAGGCATACTTCTTTCATTTCATATAGTTTTCTTTGATTTTTGTATTGTTTGTTATTTAAAGGACAGACAAGTTAAAGCAAAAAAAGAAAATTCGACTTTCTCAATACTTGTAACAAAATGGCGGCTAAATTTGTATATTTTTTCAACACAATCGCCACCACAGTCATTGATCTATATTATCCTTAAGAAAGGAGGAAGAATAATGTAAGTAAAAGACAAGTAGAAGAAAACAGCATCAACGTTTAGAATGCAGAAGTCCTGCAAATGCGCTTTGAGTAGGAATTCTATTTTTTGCTTCTTCCTTTCGTACGACTTCCGTGCATTCAAGGTTCGAATAGCTTAAACGTTTAATTTTAAGAAATTAAAGAATACGAAGAAGGAGATAACGTATTGAAATAAAGAAAGAAAGACCATAATAATCGGATATCAAAAGCAAAAATCAAATAAAAGGCTGAGAATAAACAAAATGAAATGAATGAAAAAGAATTCTGAGGATAGCACCAGAGTTATCGGTTAACAAGTTTTGTGTTTTTTTTTGTACTGGAGAACATTTTTTGAACTTTTCTTAAAAACCACTACACATATTTTAACTTTCACCATCTTGTCGCTAAATTTCATCCATTGCAATTTCTTTTTATTTTATTTTCATCACTGAAATTTTTTGACGGAATTTAAATATTTTTTTCTTCACAAAATAGCACTTTCATATTTATATTTTTTAAGCTTAAATAATTTAAATACATTTAATTTTTGTTTTGATTTGAGTTTGTAAATTAAATAATAACTTGCATTTATTTATTGTATGGTTGAGAATAATGGAAAAAAATGTTGCCGGAAAAATATGTTGTGTGTTGTATAACCCAGCTAAAGGCTTATTATGTTTTGTATGGCAATTTTTTAAGCTTGGCATAGTCGATTCCGACATCATCCGAAATCAGCAAATATTTATCCTTGTATTTGTGAATAAAACTAACAAATACATCTATGTGCCAGGAATTGATTTTATGTGTATTGGTAGGGAAATCAGAAGGAAATACCTACAACGAACATGCAACTGCAATTTTGCAAAATGCATTCACCGAGTCCTCTTTTGGTGGTATATTGTATATTGTATAAGCCTACGCTTTGCGTATACTTTGTATCCCATTCCAAGGACGTGCCTGCCCTTGTTCAAGTGGATGCTCAATCACCCCTTGGACATGGACGAATATGGACACGACAACATGGAAAGGTGGAATTTCATTCACCTACAACACAGAAGTTGCAACTTGCAAGTAGCCATGCGAGTGAGTTGAATGGCTCAAATTAGGAACTCACCCCATAAGCCAAAACTGCAGTTTTGGATGCAGGCAAGGTTCATATACTATACTTTCGCAGCACGCACATTACCCTTTCAGTGTTCATATAGGTTGCATGGTATCCTCCTGCTCCAGCAATTCTGACTCGGGGGTAAATTTCGAAAAATCTACTCCCTTTTGGTTGTGGTCCGAAAATATAACAAGTGGACGGTGTAGGTAGACCGACCCCAATGCCTTAAACCTGTGTGCGTACGATTCCTTATGAATGTGTGTAGGAAATTTGGTTGTGCGTTCGTACGCGTACGTACTTGTGCAATACGCATAGCTGAGGTGAAATTTCGCCCAGTAGGCCTGCTTTTAAACTTCTGTCGGTCGTTCAATTGATATATTGACATTTTACCTTTGTATTAGACCTTGGGGATGAGGTGAGCATGGAGGCTCTCACGGACGAGAATGACGTTCATATATGTGTGGATTCAAAAAGTTTGGGTCAATATAAAAAAATTATGCTGCTGATTTTTGTAGTGGTATTCTTCAACGCAGCGTCGAAAGGATGCGCTGGGTCTCGCTTCTCTGCTCTTTCTGTTTTCTTTTATCATTTTTTATTTCATTTTAACGCTATCAATATAGCCGACAAGTAAATGAATGACCTTTGCTTCCAATAAAGATTATAGGTTTTATACCATAACATTTTATCCTCATTGCCTTTTTGTACCCGTTATATTTGTTTTCCCCGCTATCAAGGATATTATTTATGATGTAGGTACAAACCAGAGATGAAGGTTTGATTTTATGCAGTTTTCCTATGGTCGTTTCTGCCCATTTATAGCGTTTTTCTACGGGAGGGTGGCTTGATGGGGATATAGCAAAAAATAAATGCGCCGCGTATCATGCGTGAGGTTTCAGAAAACAACCAGAAATTGGTGTATCGTGTGACGAAAGAAATGTTTTTTTTTTATAAAAACGTATATAAATTTATAAAAATGTGGATGCCGGACCTAAGGAGTATAGTGTTGGAGGAAACAAATAAAAAACTCTTTCGCTAAGTAAAGTATTTAAAAGTCTGCTTTCCTGATGGCAATGGAATTTTTTAGGGGATAGAAATTACAAAAAACCTAATTTTAAGACACACAAAACATGTCTTCTCCTATTTTACCTACCTATGACATACCTTTATAAAATTATTCAAAAATTCTGGTTCTACCTTTAATAGGTATGTATTATAAAAAAAATAACAAAAGTTTGCAAAAACCAAACAAAATAGGTATTAGTTTTAGTTTTTAACTGTTTTAATATGAACAGCATAAAAGATTTAACGTATGATTAAGTTTTAAAAGTGAAATTCTATTTTAATGATCTTTATTCCTTGATATTTAGTTGCTTTACATTTAGATAGCGGAAAACGTATTACAAGAAGAATAATTAACACGTTATTGTTTATTCTGTTCATACTTCAGCCATTCAAATTCAAACCAAAAATTACTTATAACAATAGAAAAAGGCTTCGAGGGATGGAAAAAATATGTAGGTGCTCGTGTGTTTCGATAAAAAAAAGCCCTCATGAAGGCATTTTATCCGAAAATTAAAACGCTAGGTAGTATCTTGTAGACTAATGAAAATTCAATAAAAGAACCGCATTTTCCATAGCACTCTTCAATCCCTCAGTTTTGTTTTAACTATCACCATTATCAATTTTTGGTTTTGACGTGCCGTCATATGTGTAAGTGAGTCCCTATTATAAAACTGAACGAAAGAATATACAAAGTACTGAGTGTGCCGAAATCCCACACTCTGTTTCGATTCAATGCATAGGTAAGTCCACAAACCAGTATGTAACACAGAGAGAATATCCTTTTTAACCAGTGGTCGGGCAGTCGATATGAAACTGGTGGCTTATACACGTTTTGTTCATATACCTACCTGCATATAAAGGTATACAGATATACACATAAAATAATCGCCTCGCAGCCGAGGCCCCCAGCATCCTAGTTCTGCTCCCACTTGAATGCACATTCGTGGTGTCGTCGGTTCAATTGTTGTCCTTCACGTCCACATTCACGTCGATATCGTCGTTCTCACTCGGAGTTGTAAAATAATCGCATATACATAATAAATGAGTCTTAACCCATGCATGTATTTCACTATAAATGCTGGCACACGCACTTTAGTATGTATGCTGCTTCGTAGGTTTATTTAAATGCATTTTTTTAAATAAAATTGTATGTACAGCACAAGTGGGTGCGTGCATGCGTGTAAAATACGCTTCCATTAAGAATTTAAATTAAATTTGTTAATTTATTTTTTAATTGCTGTATTTCTGCATTTTTTTTTTCAGGAAAGACGGAAGTATGTTGTACAACTTCACAAATTATCAGTTACCGTTCTACCGAAACATCCCTTTCAAAACTTCTTAGAACTTCAAAGTAGAATATTTTACTGTGTTTGTTGTACCTATCTACTTAAGGGGTCATAAGCCTATGACCATCACACTTTTACTTCAGTTTTTTGTGTAGCTTTGCTGCTGTTGTTAGTGCTACGTGAAAGTCCTTACTACCATTTACCATCAGGAGCTTAAAAAGAAACGAAAATCCTTCTAAAAAGGTGCATGACCTTGACATAGGTCTCAGTCTAAGCATTTGATTTGTTCTAGCATACCTACAAATCTTTTTGATTTTTCTCCTCTTTAGAGTTTCTTTATGGGAAAATCTAGGCATGTTCAGGTTTGATGTAAAAGAGATTCAAATTTCTTCTCTTCGAATTTTTCTTGCTGCCCTTGGTTCTTTTTACTATATGGATGAAATTGAGAGCTAAGGAAATAAAAAGGGATGAGATGTGTCTTTATGGGTATACTCGTAAGGTACTCGTAGATAGAATGGATGAATGTTAAATGCACACATAACCAACATATAGGTACTCGTACCTATACACATCTTTCATCTAGAAAGTGATAATAAAAGTAGTTTTGTGCCACATGAGACAATAGCCTCGTTCAAGAAGCAGCATAGATGTCAGCGAAAAGTGGGAGATGGCAGGAGGTGGTTGCTGTACAAGTTCTACGTGTTTCCCAAAAACTTTTTGGAAGTGACCGACTTTGACCTCAAAAAATGTGTGCAATTGAAGTTGTGGAAATTTTCATGAGTAGTTATACAACCATATTGACTGAATGATTTAAATTAGGACGAGACTAGAGGCTTCACAATTTAAAACAGTAATAACAGTAAACAAACCTTAAAACTATTTGCGTATTAACGCCCTTTGCTAGGCTTGAATAAAAACTTGGTGTCTGAAGTATGCCCTCCGGCGCTCAGTGGGTCCAAGATAGAACAAATTTCATACTTAAACGTGCTTAATTTAATATCATTATATAGTTTTCTTTCAGTATGATTCACGAGAAATATACTTTTGATAATGGTTTCAAGTAAAGAATGTATACTTTCAATTTGCTCAGTTTTGCAAATTGCAAACAAATAGTCGTAAATTACGAGATCCCGGGCCAAGGTATAAATCGGGGTACATTTTTCGTAATTCACAGCTCATTTTTCGTGATCTAATCTAAGAATTCTCTTCGTGTATATCATTATAGGCTTATAATCAACTGAGGATTTCTAAGAGAAAAAAGTGACATCGCAGAGATTTAAACAGATTTTAAAAGAAAAAAATTAGTTCTTTTAGATACCATTGAAATGTTGTTCCAACAATTTATCTCACGAAACAATTCAACTTTTAAAAAAGCAACAAAAAACGTTTTTTTATGTTATAATCGGGAATACCTGACAAAACCTGAATTTTTAAAGACATATTTTCGTTGATAAAACCAAATTTGAAAAGCTGAATTTTGAAACCAGAATTTCTATCCTCACCAGATTATATGGAATGGAATTTTGGGCACGCTGTAAAAAATTATAAACGCTTTGGAGATGGTAATCTGAAAATTGTGCAAATCTCTCACATTTTTCGACGTTCGAAGACATTTTTTAGCAATAGTTCGCATTACGTGAGGAAATAATCTCCCTTTTAATCGATCTAAAATTGGGCTCTGGACCTTTGGCACCACATCATATATAGGAAATTTGATATTTGAGAATGCCATCTAATTGGTCAATAATTGGTCAGAAAAGGTCAACTTGTCCTAGAAATTGTTATAAAGGCCTAAAAATTCTCAATCAATCGCTCAACCATAGTTTTTTTTTTTCTATAAATTTTCAAAATTCGTTTAGAGGTAAATAAAAAACTATGGCACCTCATTTGGATCATTCCAAAAAAATTAAGTATGCCATTTGAAAGGCCAATTCATGGTCATAAAAGATCAGCTATTTTAAGTAATTTGTCAACAAAATATATTTTTTAATAAATTTTTAGTGAATTTAAGAAAAAAATTCCAAGTCATTGCGATTTTTGGCTCCTCATTTATGGGAAATTTGCAAAAATTGTTTACTACCTGAAATATCTCTTTATAAAAGATTAGCTTGTTTAAGTAATTGGTCAGCCATAGATTTCTTATAGAGAATTTTCAAAAGTTTTCAAGGTCATAGCGATTTTTGACACCTCATTTATAGGGCAAAAATTGTATACCATTTGAAGGATTTCTAAATCTATGGCTGACCAATAACTGAAACAAGCTGACCTTTTATGCAAATTTCCCATAAATGAGGTTAATTAAAAATTCATTAAAAAATATGTATGGTTAATCAATTACTGAAAATAGCTAACCTTTTATGATCATGAAGTGGCCTATCAATTCACATACTTAATTTTTGGGAATGACCCAAATTTTTTGTGACCTTGAAACGAATTTGAAAATTCATAGAAAAAAAATAGCGCTGAACAATTACTGTAAATAGCAGACTTTTTATCACGATCTAGAGATCTTTCGGATGGTATACTTTGTTTTGTAAGTTTCCCTTAGATGAGGTGCCAGAAATCGCGTGTGACATTAAGCGACCTTGAGAAACCTTAGCTTTTATTGCAAGTTATCTAGGACTGACCAATTTCTAGGACTAGTTGACCTTTTCTGACCAACTAGATGGCATTCTCAAATATTAAATTTCCCATATATTAGGTGCCAAAGGTCCAGAGCCCAAAAATTGCAGAAACTTAAAATCGATATCAATTTTTGCTGGTTAGTTATAAAAAAAGTTTTTCTCATGATGATTTTAACATAAAAAAAACAATTCTGAAAACCCATACCAATGTACCTACATATTTATTAGGGTTGTTGCAATTTGTTTCCGACTCCCCTACTATTTTTATATTTTTGAATAAAATAAATGCATTGATTGATAATTTTAGAGATCTGAAAACCAGTAAGAAATTTATTTCAAGACAAGGCCAAAATCGTTTGGTAAATTCAGATTTCATCATTAAATAATACTTAATAATGTTTTGGATGTATGATGAATTTTATTCGTTATTTCATCTCTGCTTTTATCTTTTGATCCACTGCAAGTTGATAAATATGAGCACTTGAAATATACCGATTCATTTTAAACTTATTCTTTTTATTGGAGGCGATTTCCTTCATTATTTGAATAAATTTCTCACAGCCGAAATCAGTTAAACGGATCAAAAACAATATTGAAAATTATTTTGGCTTTAAAAAGGGTATAGCTGTACAAAAATATAGATCTACCATATTGATTTTAAATCAAAAATATTCCAAATCATTTTTTGATAGATCTTAATCAAAAATAAATGTATTCATTTCACCAATAAAGCCCCTATACTAATGATTGAATGTCAATTTTAGCGTTATCATGCCACTTCTCAGAAAATGCCACGAAATTTGTTACGGCACGGCAGTTTGTCAATCGTAAAAATAAGTCACGAATTAGTATCAAATAAATAATCAAATATATTATATTATTGTTTAAAGAAAGGTTGCCAAAGTGCATTATAGAGAAGAAGAATATGTACAATGTCGGAACGATGTGATAAAATGGAAATCGTACATTAGCTTATTGACGATTGGATTCACCTGTGCAGTTAGCGCGTTAACCCTTTGTGGGATATAACTTTTGTTTTTTAAATTCAATGTATTTCCCATAGGAGAAAACCAAGGAAAGGTCTTAAAAACAGTGGCGCAAAATTTTAAACAGCCTTTTAGGGCATGATACTAGCTGACAATCTTCTAAATATTTAGTCAATTACTAGCTCTTCCAAATTTTCAAACGTTTTTTGTTTAACTAACTTGTATCATACTAATTTTATTTCATTAAAAACCTTTGAGGATTTTAATTTCATGAACATTGTTTTTTTGCGTTATTAATCAAATATTATTTGATGAAAAGTCCAATATTTGTAGTGAATTAAAATATTGTTTTAATTTCACAAAAAAAAATATAAAAAAAATAAGCCCTTCGGTTTGATCCTGACGCATCGATCAGAAAATTTCCTGGTACGAAACTTTTTTTTAGATATTCAACACTAAAACCTATCGATGTCGATATCGACAAGGACAAGGAAAAATAGTCAGGTATTGGTAACGGTATATAATTTTGTTATCTTGGTGCATTAAAACTGTATTAATCCATTAGAATTCTTCCAATTATGCCATATAACTCAATTCAACTCTGAAATCCAATTGCAAAGTATCTTTTGGAAGAAAATGAAAGAGAATTTAGCACGATACTAAAAAAAAATTAAATAGCAATTTCTTCCAAAGTAACGGAGAAGACAATCGTACGCTTGTAGTGAGGTTTTTCTTGTTAAGAAAGTAATATTTTTTCATGACACTTACTGGATTTTAAGAATTAATCACAAAGTTCAAGACACATAAGTTTCACCAAAAAATAATAAAATTTAGTAAGTTTATTCAAAGAAATAAATGGTAACGGAGAAGACACGTACGACTTAGAGATTTCCGGGTTTTGAACCTGAAGTTTAAATTCTGCGCGGGCTATCAGGATATGAAGTTGATTTTTTTTATGCACTTATATAAAACCATCATATACCAAAAACCATGTTTAGTTTGGTGCCATGTTTAATTTTACGATCAGAAAAAAACATGAAAGATGGTAACGTAGAAGACAGCTATTGTGTATTATATATTGTAATTTATATTTTAAAATTATTATCAGTAATGATAAAAGTGATAAAGGTTATTAAAATAAATGTGTATACAATTTTATTGAAATTTGTTAACGTAACACACGCTAGCGAGCACTTCAATTGTTCATATAAAATACATTGAGTTTTCACAGTATTTTACTCAAAATGTCAGGAAAATTGTGAAAGTTCATGGAAAATTTGTAAGCTTGGCGCGTAGATTAAGTACCCGGAGGAGTTTAAAAAAAATCATCTTGTAGAATATTTACCTCATTTAAAATAACGTTAAATATAATTGTTTTTGTACATTTCGTCGGCTTAGAGTGTAAAGCACCTAACTCCTATTTTGCATTTTTTACATTAGTGTTTATAAAAAAGTGTTTGTATTACTTGAATAAAGCCAAAATTACATTTAGTATTTTTCAGGACTCGTTATTACTAAATTCAGTGAAATTGAAAAAATTTGATAGATTTTTGTATTTTTTAGCAATTTTTGAAGTGGTCAATAATGGTAAAAAAAATTGGAGTTAGTCGCATTACACTCTAAACCGACGATTTGTTGCTATTTTAAATGGAGTAATTGTTGTTTTAAAAAGTGTTTAAAGTAATAGTATATAGTATATAATTAGTATATGTGCCAAGTTTGAAGATTTTCCATCAACATTTACACTTTTACCGACACTTTGAATAAAAGACTGCGAAAACACCTGTATTTTGTACAAAAAATTTAAAGTTCTCGCAAGCACTTTTAAACGTAAGCCAATTTTAATGAAATTTTACACATATTTTTTTTTTGAATAACCTTGGTCAATTTTAGAGATGGGGATCAAAGAAATTCAAACCTTTTAAAAAAAGTGCATAAAAGGCGAAAGGAAAAGGAAATTTGAGAAAGAAAAGTGCAATTTTGTCTTCTCCGTTACTGTGTTTTAGACATGGTATTAAAATCTATAAAAATTCCACAATAATTCTTTTTTAAGTCTTGCTTTGTATGCGGAACAACATTACAAATACTTATATAGTTTACTTTTTATACCAACTTTTGTCATTTTTTGGTAACGGTGAAGACACGAAATGTTCAGTTATTTTGACGCGTATAATTTTTTCTACAGCACACCTATTAAGAAAAATGCCCCGAAATAAAGAAGTGTATTGAAAATACTTTTAAAAATATCATTGCACGTCGCGATGTCCATCATAAATTGTAGAGAACTGATAGAATCATAATACCGAAAAATACACATTTACGAAGATAAACTCATGAGCTTTTTTTGACGGCTCTGAATTGACTTAAAGTTATTTCAAATTGAATAATAAATATTAGTACCTACTTTGCAGTTTTTAGTTCATTTAGCCTTTGAACGGTAAGATTTTGAATTCATTTTTCATACACGGTGGTCAAAGACGCGGCAGGTCACACTAAAACGGATCCCAAAAGTAATAGGATTCAAAAAGTAAAAGTAATAGGATTCAAAATTTTGAACCCCAAAATCGTACCTGATCCCTTTTAAGAGTTATAAGAATATATATACACAGGCGTGAAGGCATTTTGACGTGGCTGTGAAAAAAATTATTAAAAATCAAGGAAATATCACACTTTTATTTTCCTATATCTCTTTGGAAAGCTATAATATTTTTATTCCTAAATTTGATATTTAGTTCAAGTTGATTGAGTGAATAGTTTTCGAGAAATTTAAAATCCAAGAAAAATTTGAAAATAATAAATGCATACCAACCGATGGCAAATTCAATAGTATAAGAAAAAATACAGGGTGCTTAGCAGATGATGCATTATAATACTATGAGGAAAAAAATCGTATGAAGCGTTAGGGAGGGTCTATTCATAAAACCCTCACTAAAAATAGAAAAATAAGTGTTATAAATTAAGAGTCTGGACTGAAATTTTATAGATTATCTTAAAGACAGTAATCGATTCTTGAAATTTCTTTTTAAATAAAGTTCTTTTAATCCATAGTTTTGGAAAAATTTATTTAAAACGCAAAATTTTAAACATCTGGCGTTTTTTGTTTTTGATTTTTAACAATATTGCGTCGGCCCTCATTCCTCAGGGTCAAACACTTTGGTTAATTACAAGGCCAATGCCAGAAACAAAAATCAGCTCAACAAATATCAAAACTTACGGATCTGACGCAAGGTCTGGTGTATAAATTGAATCGACTATTAAGTAAATTACGAAAAAACTATTATTTTTTTTCTGGGGAAATGATACTTTCTTCCTTTTAATTTAAAAAACTAAGTTTTATTGGCACATGTGATTTTTTGTATTCCACTAAGAATTCATTAGAGCAGCGGATCCCAATCTTCGGAGCACTTCATTACGCGTATCTTAGCCATTTCCCACAGGTATACAGGGTGTCCCACAGTCACCACCGCAGTGAAAAACCATGGGTTCCTGAAGTCATTTAAGTCAAAAAACTTAAGAGGTAATTTTCACATTTTCGCTTCGTTTGGCAGTTATAACGGATTTTATAGTTCGATCTATTTTTTCCAAACTCCAAACGACTCTCAAAATTATTTTATTTAAACAACAATTTTTCACCGTTCAAACTTGGTCTACAACTTTTTCTGGTGCAAGTTACGAATTTCTCGCCATTAATTATCAAATGCGATCTTTCTCATTTTCCAGTTGTTTTATCAGACTGTTCTATAATTTTTTATTTTGCTTTTTATGAAAGTTCAATACTGTGTTCTTGAAAAAATTCAAATTCTAAAAAGAATTCTACGCCTGACCAATAACTGTAACTAGCTGAGCTTTCATGACCAACTAGTGATCTTTTAAATGGCACACATGTAGGGTGGAAAGATAAGAGAGTCCCAGGGCATATGATTAGAGTATGTACATCAAATTGAAAACATCTACTTATGTTCAATTTCTTTAACCTTTTAAAATCGATTAAATTTTTGGTTAAAATGAATTTGTAAAAAAGTTCTGATATTGTGTTCACGGTTCATCATCAAACCAATTTGCGAAAATATTTTTTTCGATAAAATTTGATCAAACAAAAAGTTGATTCCCTTATTTTTCTGTAAAACAACTTATTTGTTGGTAAAATAAACTTGGCGAAAACCGCAGTTATATTATAACTACACCTACCCTGAAATGAAAACTGATATTATACCTGGGTAAAATCCCAAGGGGGAACCAATACGTTTAACGATATTTTTTTCAATTTTAAGTTATATTTTGTGTTGCATAAGCAATGCAAAACAGATGTCATCGTTCCAGGGTATAGGTTCAAATTCATAACAACTTAGCATTTAAAAGTTTTTATTGCAAAACGTCTTTGTGATATCTTAACTTGCTGAGCGTAGGTAAAAGTGTATGGAGACTAATGAAAACGAGGACCTCAAAATCAACAATACATTTGACTTAAGGAACAGTTTTTCTTTTAACCACAAAATCGATTTTTAAATGGCACATTTTTACCGACTAAACCTTAGTGTCTATCAGAATGCAAAAATATTAAAAAAAAAACTAAAAATTTTTGTTTTAAAACATAAAATGCAATTGCATGTATGCATGCATATGTATTAAGCTCTGTTATACAGTCCGTGATGCATTTAAGGGAAATTTATATTTTATTAAACAAACAATGGAATATAGTCATACACATTCATTCGATTATTTTTTTACGTGGAAAATCTATCCTGCAGTTAATTTCATGAATTATTTATTTATTGTCGTGCGTTTAACGAAATTGTTCGTTTTTTATATTGCTTGGTATTGCAATTCTATGTCTGCATCGAGGGTGGGTAGCTCATAATGTACATGCATTTTCCCTCTTTAAATAAAGTCGGAAGCTACCGAGTGTAGCGAACAACACGATGTTTGTGATGTGATGTAGAATCGAAAATACACCGACCCACACTAGATCCGTTAAAGAAAGACAGTTTAGCAAAAAAGGATATACGTTTATAAAATAGATCAAAAAACAAAAATATATATTCACGAATAAATAATTTATTTGGAGATACTTGTAGAAGTTATGTTGTTTGCAGCATGATTTTCGTTGCGGGGAATTGTGTTCGTTATTTTCTGTTGATGGTTTTCTTGACATTGGATCGGAAAACACAAATTACGCGAGAAGGATATCTGAAACCCCGCAAATGAACATTGGCAAAAAAAAACAGCCAAGACCCAAAATTTGGTTATAGCTCTTTTTTTCCACATCGACTTTTGGTCTATCACCATCTTATGAATACAACTTCTATTTTGAATTAATATATATTAACCCGGATGCTGAATCGACTACATAGAGCTAAGAGAGCTTTTGCTCTGAACACGGTTGTTTTATAAAGAGAGTGCCTAAAGTACTAAATCTCGATTGATGGTGATTGCTTACGAATGTCTATAGTTTCTCAACTTTGGACTTCATTTCAGATGCGAGATATATGAATGTTTGAGAACAAGCTTCTTTGAATGCACATTAGATAGGACACCACGACTGGACTTATCATTTTAACAAGCCCACATTACAACAAAGACAACATTAATAGGCGATACATTTCAAATTTGGGATCTTTTATGCAAGGGCGACTTTCTTAACTTTCGTAGTTTTTTGAGACTTTGGTTTAATGGACGTGTATCTGATAGGAGAAATGATCTTTCCTTTCATATTGAAGGGTTACTCATAATTTATAAGTCTTGGCTGGCTGACTTTCCAAAGGTTTGATATTTGATTAAAAAAGAAACTAAATTAGAAACCACACATTGGACAACAAAAAATACACCCTATTATTGTATCCAAAATATAAAAAGAAAATGTTGGCAAATTATGATATATGTGTTAGTGTTTAGAGTGAATTTTGCTATGCATAGGCCTCAGGATGTCGAAAATAAAGTACCTCATACCAGGACCTTAGTTGAAAATGGAAATATGTACTACCCTTCTCGTTTTCGCACTAGGTATATATGAAAAAAGGAGCAGTACCCAGCATTATTTAATTCTTGGACTATTGACGCGGATGCATTGTATTTTAATGTGGTGGTGGTATTTTTGATGTTTCCATCTCGTTCTGCAGCATAAACTTTATACATATGACATTAAAGGCTGAAATGGCTTATTTGCTGACTCTTTCCGTAGTTTAAATGCAATTTCATTAATCCGCATTCTGTATATTGAATAGATGCACGCAGGCGGGGAGCGTAAGGAAATAAGGTGGAAAATACAGGCAGACAAATGCGATGAGAATCAGGGATGAAAATAAATGAACAAAAATACAACTGATTAAAATGGCTGGCAGGAAGAACAGTAGATATATGCAACTTATTCGTAAATGTGTTCCATGTATTTACCTATTATATTAAACTTTTTAGCGATATGCGTCATTTTATAAAACATTCACTGAAAACAAACTGATTTTTTTTAATAATATGTATAAGTAGGTACCTACGCAATATTTAAATCAAAATATATATACATAGATTTTCATTATTGCATTCCTATTTATTTAATAATGGAAAACTATTTTTTTTTTCAATACTTTATTTATTTATTGACTAAACCAGATAAGATTAAATAAAAAATCTTTATTTTATTAAAATCAAAAAGAAAGTTTTATTTGTATAATAATTTTGAAGAAAAGACTCTGGAACTGAACTGCTAGTTTGCCCTGATGTTGCTTGAGAGCCCATCAGTAGGAAATTTACTGCCTCATGAAATGAAGCTGGAACAGATCATGAAGAGTAAGCGCATACCCGATACCTGTATATGAGGAGAGAAAAACGAGAAAAATAAGTAATAATATATATATATATATATAGTATATATGAGGAAGTTTAAAACTATGAAATAATATTTTCTTTAAAATTTTAAAATTGGAAACACAAAATATGAATCATGTGAAGGGTTGCCTAGTTAGATTATTAAAGTTTAATTTAGTTTTTAGACGAAAATCGCCTTAATACCTCACATATTATGAATTTAAATTTAAAACCGATGTGGGTAGACATTTTTTTTGTAACAGTTTTTGGTACCTTCAAATATTTTTAATATTTTGAACTTTTAAACACAAGTTTTGCAACTGATTTTGCAATCCTTTCAACCCAAATACCTATAGTACCTAAACGACCTGGAGCTTGCTGCAGCTGCACGCAGTATTCGCATCAAAGTTTTAAAACGCACACTATTCTTAATTGAATTTATCTTCCCCTAGTTCCTGAAAACTACATCTCATGATGGGCCAAAGGTAATCCTAAATCTAATTTCACATCTGACGCTATTCGGACATGTGATCAGCAACCACATTACGAATGGGGTTTCCACATAGCAAGTATACGATCAAATGACCGAGTTATAGAACTTAACACCCATCATCATACATATCCCTGATGACTGAACCCTTTCTTTTTTCTCATTCGATTTGAATCCTCACCTTGCATCAGCACATCCGTTATTCTTCTAGAAGCACATGGTCAGGCAAAAAACAACAAAAGTAGGTAGAATAAAAAAATAAAATTTAAAACCTATATCCAAATGCATAACACTCAAGCGTCATCGGTCACCCTTTTCCATGAAAAAGTTTGAATAAATTAAGATTTTTCATTACTAGACACTGGGACGAATGTAAAGGGATGAGTGAATCAAATTCACATGAACAAATGTCTAATGGACAACGGTACATCTTCCGGTGTGTATATGTTCTATTGCATATACCTACTTTTTATTTAGGTTTTGGTTCCAAATTCTATATGTGTC
This sequence comes from Dasysyrphus albostriatus, assembly GCA_946251815.1. Lineage (NCBI taxonomy): Eukaryota > Metazoa > Arthropoda > Insecta > Diptera > Syrphidae > Dasysyrphus > Dasysyrphus albostriatus. The sequence continues at coordinate 194,350 of OX276339.1, forward strand.
TATATCCTGTTTCATAATACTCATTCTCCCCGCTCGTTGTCCAATTTTTTTTTTTTTTTCAATTCAAATAGCCATACAGGGACGAAATTAAAAAAATAATCCCGTTAAAGAGATTCACTGGACCCTTTATCTTGTCTTAGTCATCGTATTTTTGGGAATGGGGTTAAAAGGATTCACGGCGATCGTTTCCCTTTTAGTTTTGAATTGACTCTATGGCTACCTGAAAGTGAGTGCGACAGATAAGTTAAGGGGACCAGTACCGCAACACGCGGGAAATACAGCAGCATGCATTGTTAAATACAGTTTTGTGAGCAGTCATCCTGCCCAGTTGTCACTTCGATTAAGATTTTTTATTTTCCATAACGACTGTGTTCGTTTCAGCATTTTTTTTATGGATTCGTATTATTCAAATACGTATTTTATAGGTATCTGGAAGGCTTAAGGCAAGTTTGAGATGTACATAAACATCGATAATAATTGGAGAATTTTGGTAAAACTTCATGCGCAGCGAACTATGTATTGTAATAATTTTGATAGGTACAAGGAGCGACTCAAATTTCAAGAAATTAGCTACACCTTCCACGTCCTAAAAAATTTCATAAATGCCTAAGTACCTACTTATACACGAAGATATGCCTATTTTGATTACTTAAGTTATGCATTCCTATATTAAAATGGTTAACCCCGTTTTCTTCCTCTCTGTGTTTGCCTTTAAAAATATTATTAAGCCTTCCTTGTTACAATGAAAGACTATCTGGTGAATGTGAAAAAAGAAACTCACTTGAAATAAAAGAAAAAGAATAACATTGTACATAGGTAAGATAGTAGCCACAGGTTGTTTTTATAAAAAAATGTTGTTTTTTTTTTAGTTTATAAACGCATTAAAAGAAATACCTGATTGCAGTTAAGCTAGTACCAAGATACATTACAAGAATTGAAAAATAGATAATAGCAAAATTTCCGGTTGCAAATTGCAAAACATTTTTAAATCGTTAATCAGAGCATTTTTATGCCAAATTAACGTGGCTTGTGAAACAACCGGAATTACGGTGATGTTAGCTACTACATCATCCAGTTACTCACCGAAAACGGATACGGATACTTCAATGCCTTTCTCCGCAAAACGCAAAACGAACAGCCCATCCTGCAATAGTACGGGGACTCCCAAGAAGACGACATGCACCATGCCTGGAGAGATATATCGGTACGCAATCATTCCAGGACACATAACCATAAAGATGATGGCCAGTGAGCAGAATTGTAACCAAATCTGCACCACACCTAGGTAATAGCCCGTAAGGGTATATGATGACAGCCCCCCAGAAAAAATGCAAACTCCGGTCCCGGAGAGTGGGTCAAAACCGAAGGGTACGGGGAGTTTAAGATGCCTTGTATAAAGGAAAGATGGATATCGGGGATGTGCAACACCAAACCGATCTCCATATAGTGCATATAGCATTTCTCCTCCCCAAACAGGAAAAGAAAATAAAAATGCCAGATTCACACAAAAACTGGTAAGTCAACATTCAAAACAGCAAACTACAAAATTTGTGATAAGTATTTATATTATTATTGCAGTTATTTGTATTGCACTATCATTAATTTGTAAGCCACCAAAAAAATTTTGTTTTGGAAGAATAGCTGCAAATCGAATTTTATTTATTCCTTAATCGCAACTTTCGATTTGGGGTCAAAATTCTGCCTATTCGAGAGCTCTGTTTTCAAAATTCTGCTTTCAAAAGTCTATTTTCAAAATTCTGCAAGTAATAAAAAAAGACGTTTGGAGCGCTCGCTTTTTACCATTTTCCAAACAAGTTCTTTTTTATTATTTATTTATTTAGTAACTCAAAAATGAAATTATCTGTCAAACGAAATTACCAAATTACAATTAATAAAAACACTTTTTCTGTGATTTCTAAAATAACCCATAGGCCCACACTGTATGAGAAGAGGACTGGATATGAGAAAACAGCCGTATGGCCAGACAGCTAAATAGAACATTATCTATAAAATTTACATAATGTGGGTAAGAACCCATGTTTTCACAAATTTAGATAGGTAGTTGTATTATTATTTTGGATTAGTATAAATAAATAATTGGAGATTGTGTTGCTTAAGTCAGATCCACAATATTTTATCTGTCTTAATGTGCCTCGATCTTTGTTTAAAACCACTGAAGGAGAATTTCATTGTTACGTGTGGGACATTCGTATAAACCTGAATCCACATTTTTTGATTTGCTGCTCACTTTCCTTGGTCTTATCCAGGAATCCTAAATTTCAGGGTATCTGCATTTGAAAAAAAGGAGAACAAATCATTGGGTGTGTAGATTTGAAATTTAAACTAAAAATTTGCCCTAGGAAATAAATATCATAAAAAAGCTCCATTCTAAATATGGGCTACTTTTCGTTGGTTTTTGTTACTAGCTTCAGTCGCCTTCCGACAATTATAGTTCTCCCTTAAACCTTTTTTGGAACTCTTTATTATCGTAGTTTCATTTTTTTCCTCAAGAAACCAATACTTGACCCGTTGCTATACCTAAGCAAGTAAAAATGTATTAGTCTATGAGGTCAGTTCAGCGTGCGTTCCTTTGTGAATCACTTCTGCCCATTTCGTGGTTCAGGTTCAATGCTCCCCTCGGTTTTTTGTTTTTTTACTATGTTCGTTCCTTTACATGTAGTTACTTACAGACAATTGGCTGCAGTGTTTTGTCCATCTGTTTCACCTCAAATGTATTCCGTATGTCAATATCGCAGGATCGTTAAAATCGTCTTGGTAAAAAAAAGATCTCAGCGCGACTGTAGGTAATTGCAGGAAGGTAATTTTTTTTCTCGTCGCATATTTTTTATTCTTCATATTCTATATGTTATTTTTTCTTTGATGAAGTGTATCCTTTGATACAGTTATCCCTCAATTGCCTTACCTTTGTATTTTTTCATTTCGATAGAAATATAATTTATTTTAACGCGAGATATAAATATTTTTAACCGCAGACCGACCATCCATACATGAGTCCTTGAGGTTTAACCCTTTTAAAAAAGAAAAGAGTCAAAATGCAATAATAATATAAAAACAAAAAAGGATAAGTATCGGTTGGATGTTTTTGGAACAAAGGGAAGCAACGGTGAACTTTTTTGCTCTGACGTGATGGAAACATAAAAACACCCGGTCAACATTATGTGCGGTTACAAGCCGGAGGTTTTGTCCTAGATAATATGTATTGTATATACATATGCTCGCTTTGACCAATATCTGGTTTTCTCTAGGAAAAGAATAGGCGTAAGGAAAAATTTATACCAATTGAAAGCGAAAGGGTAACATTTAATGTTAACGTAATGTTGATAGATGGGAGATGGTCCTTTCTAAAATTAAAGAAAGAAACTGATCAAGAAGTATAAAGGTACTTACATAAAACTACGGAAACGTGTGTTTTATTTTAAAATTTAAATTGATAAATCCATAATAATTTGAACAGAAAAGTAAAATTTAAGGAATTGAAACTTAGACCGTAACAACTTAAAATTTGTTATTTCGAGACAAATGCGATCGAAAATTTGTTCTTCTAGCAAATATGCGACTTCTTTTCAAAATACCGAGAGCTAAGATGCGAGCTTTGTTTTTTTTTTCAGTGTCGATTTCTGTATACCTAAACACTAGCTACCGCAAAAATAAATACTCTATAGTCAAAAATAAACAAACTCAATTTATTTACATATATCTATTCAATATAAAAAATTAAAATCTCATATATAAAAATCAATCGTTGTGCGTTAGTCCTGCAAATGCTCGAAGACGACTTAATATATACATAATATATATTTTTTATAATCCAAGATGGTTTTACTTGGAACAACAAATGCACTGCAAAGTGTTATTTCAGTGCACTTACGAAAATAAATTGAACTAGGTATATTTGCAAAATTTCTAAAAAATAATACTAAGTTTTCATTAGTGCCAAAATGATGTAGTTTCGCAAATCACAGAAAAGGTGTTTTCATTTGTAATTTGGTAATTTCGTTTGACAGCTCATTTCATTTTTGAATTTCATCTGGCTGTTAAAAGTTTTTTGTTGATGTTTTCTTCTTTCTACTTTAGCTACTAGCTTTGACATTCTCATACAAAACCTTTTCAGAGCTCTTCAAACTGTGGCTAATGGGGTATGTTCAATAGGTTTTTGACTCAATTTCCAACCTAATTTTGCACAAACTTGGTTGAAATTACCTCATTTCGAAATGTGAATTTGTATAGGAAATGAGATGATTTCGTATCGAATTTAGAAATTTTCAACGAGATTATCTCATTTGGCCTAATGAAAACGTATTATAAAGATAACATATTTTAAATTCCGTCAAACAATTCTTATTCCAGATTTGAACCGTTTTGCATCAAAACCTCAATTTTGAATTTTTTCAAGATGCGATCTTATTATACGCATGCAAACATATCCGTACACACACCATACAATAATATATCGCAGTTAAAGATTATATAGTTTGTTTAGATCGGCAGGGTTCCGAGACAGTAATTAGGTAATATCTTTGGTGCTGACTAGACTATAATAATTTACCTGTTTTATAAAACCTGTAAGTGAAACTGTCGATGAAATTAACTTAGTTTGGTCAATTAATTTTGATCAACCTAGAACATGAGATGTCTTTAATAATTTGTTTCCAATCATAATTCAAGCTTTATTGTCTAGGGAGGAATTACAAATAAAATTGCGTTTCATCAATTTCAAGGATAAAGCCTTAAGCAACACCGAAAAGACCAACAAAAATAGTCCTTCAGTGAAAGCATAAGAACACCAAGAAATAAACGTGCCCTATCCATGGACAACAACGGAGTGAAGTAATCAAAAATAAAGACTGAAACGAACTCGAGCGTTTATCAAAAGAAAAAATACAATATTTACATAACAGAAAAAATTTCAATAGCTAGTAATAGTATTTTCATCTGTAAATAAGAATATTTACATGACACGATTGAAAAAATCCGAAGAAGAAAAATTAAAACCAAAAATTAATTAACTGTGGTGAAAATTGCTTCATGAAAATTTCATTTACTGTTCTTTTAAAGATGCCCCGTGTCCGTGACGGCAACCCACCCCCAAAAAGTTTGTTTTCCGAAAGGTCGACCCGGATGCTTATGTAGGTACTTTTTTACTTCCATTTGGAAAAATTAAATTATTTTCTTCGGCACAATTAATTTATTTTTTGACGATAGGGTGCGGGAATGTCGTGATAAAGAAGTTCTAGCGCAAGTAATGATTCTGAATTTTAGAATTTTATTAAGAAAGACCCAAATCATTGTTAAAACAGAACACCCCTTCCATTACGTGTGAATAATTATTATAAATCATAAATGAATCTGTATTATTTGTTTTAAATCTATCTATTTGTTTTAATCTAATTAAATTAATTCAACTATGTATGCATATTTTCATTGTGGTTATGGACGCTGTTTTGAAAGCTTAGATAGGTATTAAAGAATACAAGGTGTCCTTTGTCTCTTCATAGAAAAAATAAGAGAAATCGACATTTTCAAAATATAGATAGAAAACATCAATTCTGGACTCACGGACTTAAAAAAACAATTAACAAGAAATTTATGGTAACACCGAATTAGTTTTTTTTTGCATTCTCGATGGAGAAAATTTTATTACAACACATATATATTCTAATTTGACTTAGTTAATTGATATTTCCAGCTTCAAGACCAATAACTGACCTTTTGGTTTGAAGATAAATCCGCCAAGTTGTACCTGCTTAGTGCAGAAGAACACTTTATTATCAGATGTGTTGAACAGAATATCAAAACAAGCCTGTCCAAATCAACTACTGAAAACGTACCAACCAGCTTGTTTCTTAATATCATCACACTCGTTTTATAATTTAATTATTTTTATAAGCTAAAAATCCGACATCTAAGGAGTATTTCAGGCATTCTATATTGGTAAGGTACATTGAATAAACAAATTATTCGTTGCTGTTCTTGCTATCAGAACAAAAAAAAAAAAACATAAAACTGTTCCCTCGAAAACTGAAAAGAATAAATAAAAGTTTTGCGATAGGTATAAGACAAAAACACAGAAACATAAGAAGAAGTATTATCCAAGTATCCTTTTCCCAAAGATCCGCCAAAGGGCATAGATTTTTAAGTATCTCAAGCTTTCTACCAAATACCTACCTACCCATACTTTAACTTAGTTTTTCACAACTTTTGTTGATTTTTCGTGTGATTTTTCATTCCAGTTTTTTTTTGCTACTTCGTGTTGAGAGAAAATTAGGTAGGTTTGAACTGAAAAACTAGAAGATGAAGAATTTTCTTTCAGCTTAAAAAGGATATCCTCTGACCTTTGGTTGCTTTCTAGTGGCCAAGGAGTATAACTCGTGTTTTGGTCCTTGTGCCAGAGAAATATATCATCCACCTCCAGCTAAGGGTGTGCACAAAAATAAACTTTTTCTTCCCAAGATGGTTGTGTTGTTTTCGTTTTTGATATTGTCTTTTTTCATTTTTCTTGAAAATTCTTTTATTCGAATGTAAAATGAAATAACCACGAAAGACCGAAAAACTTTTTTCATTTTCTTATAATTATTTTTTTTCGCTTTGCAATCTTTACTTTTGTTGTTTTTCACTTATGCCTTTGGGTAAGTTTTGAATGGGTTTTGACTGAGGTGGAGGAAATCACTGCTAAATTATCTTAAGATAATAATTGTGACCTCAAATGAAAACCGTTTTAGTTAAATATAAAATTAATAAGGGTGATTCTTCAACATAGGAATTATTCTTAATAAAATTGTACTAAAAAATATATAAAGGGACAGTACATATTATAGATAAGGAGTTGCATCCAGCACCATCGGCTTTATTTTAATCGTTAAACGTTTGTTTTTGTTTTTATTTTGTGTAATATACCAAACGGGATTGTTAGTTAATTTAAATCATACAACTGGAAACAGAAAATGATATAGAAATTGATGAATCTACTAAAAAATATATTTTCTTATAGATAAATGGTGTCCCTATAAAATTGCAATTTCTCAGAACTTGGTGGGAGAAGTCTTATGATAACACCTAAAGCCAAACTGTTCATTAAGACATACTTTTGATATGACTTAAAATTAAAAAACTAAATTTTAAAACAGCGACAACACCTACTTACAGTGAAAAAAAAACTAGTAGTTTTTGTTTTGTTTTTCTTTCAATCTAGTTATTTGTGTTAATTGTTTTAAAAAAAAAAATAAGGTACTTTCAAACTCAAAATTTATTAAAAAAAAATAAAAAATTATCTGATTGTTTTTTATTAAATATTCTGAAATTAAGTACTAAATTGGCTTTAATAATTTGATATCCTTATATAGATTCTTAATGAAACACTTAAAACAAGATAGTTTTAGGGCTTGTAGATTATGTTAAACAAATTTAACATGTTTTACAAGGGAATGGAACCTTCATCTCAAGCTCTAACAATGTTCTTAGCATTTATTTTATTTTGTGCTACTTTGATTCGCAAACCCAATCCAATTTCCAGATTCACCTTATAGCATGTTATAATTTCTGGAAATCGAGGTAAAATTATTTTTGTACTGTAGCTGTTAAATTTAAAAACTTTTGGAATATTATTACTGACTTAACTGAATATGGTTAAAAAACGCTGAGCAAGCGAGATCTCGTTGGTAATTTTTTCAAGGTCAGAACAGGAACTGTTCGAAACTTTCTTTTTACTTCCATTGGAATATTTGAACAGTTTGAATTTTGTATGTCCTTAACAAATTACATGTTACCTTATTAGAACGAGGTTTCATTTCAATAAATATTTAAAATTATATGTAGGCTCTCTGAAAGTACCATGAAATATTAACCTGTAAATTATTTTAGAAGTAAAGGTCAGTAATTTTCGGGAAAATATTTTGGAAAGACTGCCAGAATTCGTAAAGAAACTTGTGGCCGTTTCTTTTTTTGTTTGCCTATAGTTGAAAAAAAAATAAAAATTACCATACTTTTTTGCAAGGCAGAAAAGGTATACTTCATTGATTTATAAAACAAATTTTAACCTTAGGGCCTACGAAACTGGTTCGACTTTAAGAAATAGTTTTTTGTTTGAAGCTTAAAAAATAATTAAAGCCTGAATTTTTTTAAATTTTAGTTTTAAATTGGGTTAAATTAAGTAAAACAAAAAAACGATACTAAATATATATTTTTAACTTAGAGGATGGTTTGAAAGTTAAAAGTTTTTGCTATTAATAGATTGAAATTTGAATAATACTTATTGTAGAGATCTGTTCCTCTATGAAATACATTACACTTATTACTATATGGGTGATTTCGTGTTAACTATGGTTCTTTGCGTAGAGTGTTTTTTTTTTTTGTTTGTTATTTTATGTAAAATGTTCTAATATGTATCTGGTTTCAATTAAGTAAATGGTTATTAACTACAATTTACAATGATTATTTATTATACAATCTACGTTCCACATGGCTTGGGAAAGTAAAGTCAAAATGTCAATACCGTGGCATATCCGTTCCTTGTTTTTCCAATTAAATCTACTATTTTCTAATGAAGTACTTCATGGAATAGAAATGTTGTTTTTAGAAAAGCTTAATTGCAATACTTGCTTGACAAAATTCTCCAAACATTAAGACAAAATAATGATTGCTGAAAAAATAATAATGAAAGAATGTTGTCCCCGGATTTACTTTAATTTTCGAATGAAAAAGTTTTCCCCGTAAACCGCCATTTTCTTTTAGTTTCAAGACGTTTGAATGGTGGTTTTCTAAAAGAAGCACCATTTATGCATAGCTTAAAACAGTCGTTTTTTTTTAACGTTGTTGTACTTTAAGAGTGATATGTTTTTATTTGAAGAAAGTGTGTCACAAATTTATTTGTCAGAACCGTGTTCGTATTTTTTAAGCATGTTAAAACATATTTTTGGTTGATTATCAGAATTTTTTATTATTTCTAATGGCAGAAGTTAAAATTTTGCGGGAAATTATTTTTCTTGTTAGCATAGAATAGTTAGGTTACATAAACTGTCTTAATTATACAATACTTGCAAAAGGACGACAAAAATAAAGACAGACAATATTATTTGCCTAATCGGATGTTTGAAGGTGCCAAATTTCGAACAAAACTCATACAACATGCTTATGTCCATTTTCATTAAAAACAATCCGATCATATCTATGTTCTTAGATTAACTTTTTTTTGTATTTTATTTATAATGGTATGTCAATAAGTTTTCAAAAAAATAGAAAAGCACAACTCAATATAACAGTTTGAAAATAAAAACTGTATTTCTAAAATGTAATAGGACAAAAACTGGCTAGTTTTTTGATAGGGCCAGAGAAGATTATATTTTGCACAGGCTCGGACGCCAAACTCAAACTCGTCATATTTTTCCAGCCTTCAGCTCGGGTATACCAAGATATTTCTGGTTAAAAAACTTCAAAAATAGCGAAAAACCGATTTTTTCATAATTATTAAAAGTAAATATCTCAAAAACGGCAGTTGATAATGAAAAAAGCATGACGGAATTAATTTTTTACGCCCAAAAATATACTTAGAAACATTTTTGTTGGTTCGTATCAAAAAGCTTTCGGGTGGTTAAATTTTGTCATAAAAGTCCTCTAACATTTTTGATATACAATAATTTTCAATTTCAAAACTATAATAATATATATATTCTACTTTTGTATGTTTTTTTTGAAAGCTCATTATCATACCATCAGAATATAATTATTTCAGTTTCTTTTCATTAATTATGAAAATAGCGTGATTTTGTGATTAAATAGTTTTGCCAACCAGTGTATAATTGAAATGCACGGGGGCCCCTCAAGACTTCGTCATAAATGAAAAATACTTTGCACCTATTATCTGCATTTATTAAGGCACAATTTGGTTGCTGTTGCATTTCGTAAAAACAAATTTAAAAAACCACCATACATTTTCACTATCTACTATTTATGAAATAAAAATCTTTAATAGTGGCAGCCTAGAGTTTTTCCGTGAATTTTGGAAAAACTGGATAGGCAAGGGTTCAAGGACTGCATTTTATATGACTATAAAGTGTTCACCTGGCTCCACTTATGAAGAGTTACAATCAAATAATTCTAGATGGTACGAAGCTTAGCGGGTTGGCTAGTTTAAAATAAAAGGCAGTAGGAAATAATTTTGTTTTTCTTTAAGGTTTTAATTGAAGCAAGAAAATATTATTTTCATTACTCATCCTTTTACGCAAAGTAGGTACATTAAAAACTGAAGAATTCGTATGGCAGTCCCCAGCAAAAATTAACTTGCATATAAGAATCGCAGTTGACATTTATAAAATCTTATTTTGCTGAAACTTAAAATTTAAAAATTTATTTGGTGAAAAAGAATTAAAATAACCCCTTTTCTTCCTCTCAGCTCATTTAATAACTAAATTGCTTCGCCCAAAATACGGAAGCAAACGAAATACACAAACAAAAATATAAATCTTAATGTAAATATATACACATACATACATATAGATGTGAAAAAGATTGCAAGTTTTAAAGCCTCCTCTCCTTCCTTTGCACTCCCGTTTAAATTGATAATACAAAAAAAAAAAACAAAGCAGAAAAGGAAATGGAATTCTTTTTACTTTACCATTTTTTGCTTCTGAAATTTTTATTTTTGGCTGCTTCTTCAGAGGCTTTTTCCAACAAATAATGCTATAAGATGATACATTTACAGAAAAACTTTGTGGAGGGGACTCATCATTCATCAGGGGTGACGGAAACATCCTGATGGTTGGAAGAAACGAAATTAAAGAAATCAACAGCATCCGTTCACCATCCTTTTTGTAACGATAAAATTAAAGGACGAAATGTCTTTCCTTCATTTTTTTCATATGCATCATAGAACAAAGCACAAAGGTCAAAGAAACCGGAAATATAGCGCAGTTGTGAAATAAATAAAAAAGAGATAAACTGGAGTGTGAGCAAAAAATGAAACGGGACCTATCTTAAGACATTAGGGAATTATTTTGATTTTAGAGTTTTGATACAAAATTAAATATAAGCTTTGGTAAAAGGCGAATGGGCTAAAATATAAAACATCCAACTCAGTTTTTATTTTTATTTTACTTTTCCTAGCAAAAATTGTTTTTGTTTTTGTTAAATTTATCATTAGGTACACAGCGATTTGTATTTCATATAAACGTAATATAACATGGAGTATTTTACTCATTTTTATACAGTTGCAAACAAAAACTCAAGTTTCCCCAGAAATATAATGTATGGTCTATAGAACATAAAACTGATATTCGTAACTAATATAAAAGTAAAAAAGTTTCGTATTATCTAAGTATAGTTATTTGTTCATTATTTGTTAGTAGGTATACTTGTATACTGTATATACAGGTTTTTTTTATTTATTGATTTAGATTTACAAAATGTTCCCTCAAAATATAACAAACTTTGTAAATATGGTCATTTTCCAAACTATATCCACCATTTTTTTTTTTTTTTTTATTCAACCCTCCACTCCATGGTCTGAGTAGCAAGCACACAAAATATAAAGAAATGGAATGTTTCATCCCACACTTTTCTTCTATACTACACACAGAGGGTACATACCTTTTTTTAATTCCCTTGTCCCATATTGTATTTCAAAAAACATTCCACCCTTCTGAAAAACTAACCCCTGAGAAAAAAAAAACAGAACATAAAAAAAATGGAATCATTTCTATTCAGCAGTGAACCTTTTACATATACTATAGGTAGAAAAATAATTACCTATGTGAAAATACCTCGAAGTTCATTCAAAAGAAGTATGAACGGACAGTTAAGCCCCCTTGATAATCATGACCATAGCTCAATTTCTCATAGTAGTGGTTATTGATTGAAAGCGTAACTATTTGGCTTTTGGACATGGCCCCGTCAGTCTATGTCTCTGCCTTCATCTTGTCACTAGGCAGAAAAAATTCTCAGAAAACAAATTTAAAAAAATATATATAAATATTAACATACTCGTATTTGTAGGTAAATATCATTGTATATACTATATAAATAATGTATATTGATGTATTATGTATTGTGATATCAATATCCTTTTCAAAAAAACTATACCGAAAGAACAAACAAAAATGCTTTTAAATAAGTACATATACACACCTTTATACACGGTGTGCCTTCCTCGTAAGTTCAAGGAAAGTTCAGAACAGTTTTCGTGTTTATATTGCGTAGGGAAAAGGATGCAATTTTCTAAATAAATAACTCCTTTGTTTGTTAAATTAATAATATGGTCATCGGTCGCTAAGGTTTGCGTCTCAGCGTCACGCGCCGGATGGTAAGGATGGGCAAATAATTGTTGTTTTCAATTATGTAATAAATAAAACATATTTTTAACTGCTTTCACATGCTTTAAACTCTGCTTCTTATGAGTATTACAATGACGTGTAAACGGACTGATAAAAATAATCATTTAATCATAATCATTAAGATACATGTGGCAAGGAATGTATCAAACTATGCGCATTTGATTGTGGTGGTTTAATTAGTCGATGAACTCATAATTTAGAAGCAAAATCTTTCTTTTCACAAAAAAATGCATGTTGTAAGAAATAAAATAATTTACCTTAAATTCACATACAAACACATAATGCAGGTAGTGCACCTGAAACCTGGGAATTGCCCATACCAAAATCTTAAAACCTGGTTCACACGACAGTACACCGCACTTTTCTCCGCCCGCACGCCACCCGTAATACATGAAAGAACGATAGGTTAGGCATTGTGAACTGCAATTATGTGGAGACCATCAAGATCACCAGACTCTAACCCTTTGGAAACATTTTACTTCCTCTTATCTATTCAGAATCAAAATTAAAAAAATATAATTTTTGGTAAAATCTATTTAAATCAAATTAAATCATGTTCCATTTTAACATTGGAAGCTAGACGCAATTATTTAAATGAATTCAAGCCTATTTGAATTTGATTTTTGAAAGACCTGTTCAATTATTTTTCCCACTTAAAAATGTTTAACATAAAATTAACATGCACAACTTTGTTTCAAATTTAAATTTTAACTCAAATCAAGTTGAATTGAACTGGAAGGCATAAGAATGTTAGCCGTAAGGCAGCTATGATTCTTATAGTCGTTAAAGAAATTGAGTCCGTCGCGGCCATCTTATCGATCGGAAAAGATACTCAATCTTTCCAAAATTAGTGTCATCGCAATATTGTCGGTCCAAAGGTAAAGCTCACTAAGTGCCAAGAAATTTTCAAGAAATGCATTTTTTTAAACCCAGAAAGTATCATGTTTTTCCGGTTTTATAAGGACATTATAAGTTAAACGGCATAGAACTTAATTTAAATATTTGCGTAAAGTGACTTTTCAGCGTCAGAAAGTATGTTTGAATCTGATTTCCTTCAAAAGTGTAATTTGTTAGTGAGTTTAAACTATGAACTGACGATATGTACTTATGTATGCAGCATGTATTATAGTAAATGTTACCATCAAACAAAATAGAAAACATTTAAAAAAAAACTAACATTTAAATCATTTGATTTAAACAGAAAACATTTTCGACTCAAACTCGAAAATGTTTAAAAAGGTAAATATGATTCTATTTCAAACAACCTCAAATAAATTTAATTAAAACAAACAGAAATATCTTTATGTTAAATAGAAAGCATAATTAATTTGATAACAATCATGTATAAATCGTTTGAACGACGAATCAATACGATTCTATTTAAATTAAATAGAAATTGCTTGCATGCCATACTGTATGTATCAAATGAGTTTGATTTTAATATGAATATGTTCAATATTTTTCTCAGTTTACCAACTTAAATATGAACTTCGGTAACACTTTTAAAGTTAAAAGGTACATGAAATAAGTGTAATGAGTGGATCGCGTATGGCAGCCGCGTGACGGGTGGAACACGCTTATTTAGATTTTTCTATGGTTTTTTGTATTTATGATGCATACATCAAAGAAATCTAACACATGGAACTGAAAACCTTTGGGGACTTTTTTCATTGCACATTTTTGGGACTTATTTCATCATGAAATTACCTTCCAATTTAAAATTGAAAAAAGTCCCCAAAGCGGCATGAAATAAATTCCCAGGGGTTCTTTCATTTGAAAAAACTCCCAATTTCCATACAAATTTAAGGTAATTATTTCATTTTCATTTTGGGGAGTTATATTATTGGAGTTGTATACCAAAGCCTTTATTAAAGTTATGTAAATAAATGTTGAATACTTTTTTACTTTCATATCACGAACAAAAATGGAAAAGTAAACCTAATATCTGTGTTTAAATCAACAGAAATCACTTCACAAACTCAAATATATAGGTAGGTATAAATTGATCAACATGTGTACTAACCTTCAACCTTACAACCCAATTGCAGAGATTGATCTTCATTTAGGTAGGTAGCTTATTTAAAAACACATTTCCTTGAGCTTTAACAGTATAGGAGCAGGTTGTATTTAGTATTAAGTACACAATATTTCACTCAAACCACAAATTAAAATGCACTCAAACCAATATCAATAGAAAAACTCATTCAAAGTCAAGGAAAAAAAAACAAATTAAATGTAAACCCCGATTTAATTTTATCACGCAAACATTACACCAACAGCTTTAAAAAAAAATTAAAATAACTTCCATCGCCGTTGTCTCTTGGTAAAATGAAAAGTGTTTTATGATTTCAGCATTGATGTCCTGTCTATAGCCAAATGGTCCATCTAGAAGAGTTTTCTATCCTATCTCATCTCACTCGCATCTAATTTTGTTTCAATTCCATTGAGAAACTGAAATCTTTCAATACATATTTCCATAGACTTTCAACCCTTAAAATTTTATTTTAAAGCAAACAACTACTACCGAAAATAAACATCGTACAACTGCCATCTATGACAGAATAGAGTAACTTAAAGACGCCATTTTCTTATAAGAAACAAATTTCCTTTTTCGATAGAGTGTGTTGGGAATATTTTTTTCATATTGGTTAGATTAGCACATACCTAATTATATTCTTGGAGTTCCTTCTACACAGCTATATGCTATGGTATAGAAAAAAGGTAAAGGACTATCCTTGGTTATTGATTAATAAAATGCATCACAAGAAAATTCTTTGATGTCGACAACGGCGCTAACATAAACAAGGATAGATAATTTCTTGCTGAAGCTTATTCGGGGTCACATTGCAGGAGCGTTGTCCTAGACCAACAGCTAATTCAATTAAAAGGCGGGGGAAAAAAAAAGAAGAAAATTATGCCAGGTAAAAATGCTCAAAATTCTGTTTTGACGTTGAAAGAGATGTAAGGATACATTTTACATTAAACTTACTCATCGGTCTAGGCCATGGAAGACATTTCGTCATTTTTCTCAGCTCTTCAAACAAAACTAACAGACAACAAGTATCATATCGGAAATATAGCCCTGGAAAAATGTACTTTCACTGCAGAACATTTCCAAGTGAAAATTTTCAAATGTAATTATCTTTATTTTTGCTTGGGTAACATGTTTTTGAAGAAAACCTTTGAACGATACATGGTATTAAAAGATAATGCATGCAAAACTTGTAATATGTATAAATGTTATAGAGTAAATAGAGACTGATTTCAGAGATTTGAAAGCTGCTTGACTATACGAGAAGATGCGGATATCTGTGAATGATATCACGGTTTCTTTCTGCAAAAATAAGGCTTCTTTAATCACCATAAGTTTCACTGGAAAACACTGCGATGCTTAGGAAGACCATCCTTAGGTACTATACCTACTTAAAAAATAATACACCCAAGTCAGGATTCGTAACAATTACTCGACTTCATAATATGGACTCCATAAGATCGAAAAATATCAAATGATCAAAAGAAAGAAATTCGACCATCAAAATGCCGACAGAGATCGGAATTTTAGAAATCGGGAGTCAACGTTGTGAAAGTCGAAATTTTGATCAGAACATAATTTTAAGAATGATCTTATCATCACTAACCCGATTCAGATCACCATAGGTCACTTTTTGTGTTGCTTTCCACGACTTATAAAATACCTTACCATTACCTATTCTTACCAGAAAACTGAAAAAATAAAATATAAATTTTATAGAGGTTCGGTGGAGTTATGTCAATATATTGGTGATTAGTCATAATAGATTGGACAAACTGAGGAAGCATCCCGTACTGGCACTTTATGCATATGGCTTATTTAATAGGTACATTTTAATAATTTGTCTTTCAAAAATAATGCATTTTAATGCATTTAGGTATATTCTTTACAATACACCTATATATCTGTTTTCAAGGGCCTGCGGAAAAGGGATTTCACTCAACTTAGTTAACTACACAACGACTATAGTTCCCCCAATCATGTTTCACCGCTCTCATTGCAACTTTAAAACATTTCAAATAGCCCTTCAATTATTGCCAATAACAAAACAATTACATGTGATTGCCTCCCTAAACCGCTTCCCTAACACGTGTAGCACTCATATCTTTACATGGCCTATCTTCTACCACCCCCCTGTCGCTGTGGAATCACCACAATCGTATCCATGTGAAATTCGAGGAATTTTGATTGCCACATTTCCGAACACTCTGGTAGATTTTTTTCTTTTTCTTTTTCAGACGCTATTTCCCTCATTTTTTTATACTCCCTCCCCAGGACTGAAGCTGGCGTTAAAATCAACAAATTCACAGCACAAAGCGAAACAAAAGACCGTTTTGTGTAGTGGGTCTGGCAGTTAATCGCTTACTTCATTATAGGTTCTTCTTCTGCCGTTCACTTTGTGCGGAACGTGTGACCTCCCTTTTTCCTGAAATCCAGTTGTCGAAACCGACAAAACAAGGAAAAAAAACATTTTGACGGCATTTATTTTCCAATTTAACCTGTTGACCAGGCTTTTTCATGGGGATTGAGAAGAAGTCAGGCAGGACCACGAGGTTTCCATCCTGAAAATGGTGAAAAAATCGAAAACAAACATCCATTACACGGTTTTTATATGCAAAGCAGAAGTCGTGTTTATTTTTGTTGGAGATTTTTTGCGTACCAACTCTCTACCACTTGGTGGTTTCTGTTGGTTTGATCTTAAAAAGAACAAAAAAAACTAGCTACTCTGTAACCATTTCGTCCTTATGCTTTTGCTACGGAAAAAAATTGTGTATAGGTATGTATACCAAGCTACGTACAATTTAATTTTTTTTGTAAGTAGGTATAGGTAGGTATTTCGTATTTTTTTTGGCACGTATTGGTGGTGACAATTACAGGCAATTAGCGTTTGTATTTGAGGCTAATTAGAACTGAGGGATTCAAAATCATTCAAGGAAGGGATAAAACAAATTTGACAAATAATCAAGTTAACTTGCAAATGTATGCGTATGTGTGTTGCAATCATTATCCGTTATTTAACTACGGTCATGGAGCCAAAATGTACAGAAGTAATAGTAATACCTAAATATTTGTTCAATGATAAAATTAAGGACGATTTTGTTGAATTAGCAATGAAGTAATTGAAAAAAATTGGGGTGGCGCCTGTCTTTAGTGCGAGAACTTTAAAGTAAGTAAAAATCACAATCAAATAGACAACCTTAACGCTTTATTCATAAAAAAGGAACAGCCTTTATCAGAAAAGTTAGGGCAGGGGTTTGGAAGAGGAAATAGATACGAGCTGTTTAAGTTCGTACTTCCATTGGAAGGTATCAAATGTTATCACAAACAAATATGTTTTATGTAATCACAAATAAATATGAAAGAATTGACAGCTATGCACTTGCTACAGTTAAGCGGATGGTTTCAGCCGGGAAGCACAGAGATTGTATGCTGTTCCCCCGAGAGTAACTTGCCTTCTTTTGTGTTGACGATTTAATACGCAATTTAGAAATGAATCTTAAACAGAACGTCCCTCCATATTTAGTTGAGGCTAGGTAAACATTAAACATACATATTTGTTTTTTTATTTGGAATAAGTAATCCCTTTTATTTGGGTATCAGGTAAGCATGCAGGTCAATTTTGTTAAATTGAACAAATGCCTCAATAAAAAATGTGAAATTTAGTTAATCCAATTTATTTACATTTTTATTATATGCTAAAAACTTGATGATATGCAATAAAAATAAAATAAGGATAATCCGCTGATTTAATAATTGACCTGAGCAGATCCAGCTTGGGAAAACCAAAAAAAAAGTATTCTTCTTGAAAAAAAGTACCTACTTTTCATTTGTTTAATTTTTCAAAAACTGAGATATCTATACATTTTAGCATCTGGTTTCCAGTTTTTGATAAAAAATTAGTAAAAGCATTGAATTTTGAATACAAAAATTATACTTAAAATAAAATTTTGAAAAAAATTAGTTTGAAATTAAAAAAAAAATAAAAATTTCAAGTTTGAAAATTAGTTTTTCAAAAACTATTCGCTTACACAAAATTATCTAAAATGGAAATTAAAGAAGAGATTTCTGGCTTTTCCAAAAGGTGTGGCATGGCGTTTCAAATTTTACCATTATTTTTGATATTGTTTTTCTGTTTTAACTCAATTTTTTAGAAAATTGCCCCTCCTGTCCAAACGGGGGAAAAGTTTTCTTTGACAGAAGTATCTTTAGACCTTAAGGCTTAGCAACCCTCCTGTTGACTTGGCGATAAAAATTTCAACGTGATTTTAGGAAGGGATTAAAGCAATAAATAAATGTTTTTATTTTTGTCAAAAATCTGAATTTTTCATAAGCTTTATTCACTTCTTTAGGATCTCTTTCACTTCTTTAGAAGGAACATCATGTTAGACGCTAACCTTGAAGATCCAATAAGTAGAATGGGAGCTATGATCTTTTACAGTCAAACATACGAGCATTCAAAAACATTCGGTTCCAACAATGTTTTTCTAACACGAATAATTTAAGCTAGGCTGAATTGCTTATTGAATAAAAATTATAATTGAAACATAATGTGGGTACCCAGAACGTCACGTTTCTAAGTTGTGACGTCATAAATATCTCTTGTCAATGTCAAAAGCATGTTTGTAATAAAGCCAAAACTTTAAAACGACGCCTTAGAAAATGGTGTTTGTAATTTTTTAATTTTATGAAAAGTAACCATTTTGAAAAATGTTTTTGAAAAAATTTTCTTATTTAAGTACAAAAATACCCGGTATTAACCCATTAAATTAAATTACTGGCCCGAGAGACGTTGGAAGTTATAACTGATGTGAGTTCGGCACCCAATAATTCTGTCTGTTGGTCCTCTCGTATCAAAAACTTAACCAGTATTTATAATTTTATTAAATTTTGCAAAAACTTGATCGTCCTGCGATAAAACCAATAATCGTTGTTTCTGATCTTCAAAACTTATTACATTTTTGTTGTTATTGCATAACCGATATCCAAGGAAAGGAATTTTGCCCCACCCTAATAAACCTACATGCCTATATTTATTTTATATTTTTCTTTGTAAAAATGTATAATTTTGGATTGTATGTTAGCATTTTCTTAATGAATTATAAATATATTATTTTATTTTATTTTGTATTTCAATTTAATTTTGTATAAAACTTGAAGACATCTACATCTGGATCTTAGCGCTCAAATACAAAAATAATAAAAGTATTGTTAATATGCTAGATGCCAAACCTTTACCAGTTTTTATAAAAATAATATAAATATTTTTCATAATTTTGTTACTTCAAATTCAAAATATAAATATACAAGTATTAATATAAATATAAATATAAATATAAATATAAATATAAATATAAATATAAATATAAATATAAATATAAATATAAATATAAATATAAATATAAATATAAATATAAATATAAATATAAATATAAATATAAATATAAATATAAATATAAATATAAATATAAATATAAATATAAATATAAATATAAATATAAATATAAATATAAATATAAATATAAATATAAATATAAATATAAATATAAATATAAATATAAATATAAATATAAATATAAATATAAATATAAATATAAATATAAATATAAATATAAATATAAATATAAATATAAATATAAATATAAATATAAATATAAATATAAATATAAATATAAATATAAATATAAATATAAATATAAATATAAATATAAATATAAATATAAATATAAATATAAATATAAATATAAATATAAATATAAATATAAATATAAATATAAATATAAATATAAATATAAATATAAATATAAATATAAATATAAATATAAATATAAATATAAATATAAATATAAATATAAATATAAATATAAATATAAATATAAATATAAATATAAATATAAATATAAATATAAATATAAATATAAATATAAATATAAATATAAATATAAATATAAATATAAATATAAATATAAATATAAATATAAATATAAATATAAATATAAATATAAATATAAATATAAATATAAATATAAATATAAATATAAATATAAATATAAATATAAATATAAATATAAATATAAATATAAATATAAATATAAATATAAATATAAATATAAATATAAATATAAATATAAATATAAATATAAATATAAATATAAATATAAATATAAATATAAATATAAATATAAATATAAATATAAATAAAAAATATAGACACAAAAATTTGTTTCTGCATTCGCCCCTGACAAACGCAAAGACAGTATATACAAATAACTTTTCATAGATGCCAAACATTTTATTCAAACGCACACCTTTTCAAGCACAGGATTTAGCAAATCCAACTCACCATGTTATATCTCATCCAACAAAATTACCCCTTGCAAAGATATGCATCAAGAGCAAAAGAACTCAGTCTTCTACGTCCTCTCCTATCATGTACATACATACAAACAAAACTTTTTTTCTACTTAAATGGCGAAACCCAATGTCTGAAAACAAAATTTACTATAGGAATTTATGAATATATGTAATGTATACATAAATCATGTAGGTATGTATAATTCAGCAGCAAAAAAGAAAAAAAAAATCCCAAAGAGCTACCCACGAATAATAGGAACTCAGAATTTTTGTTTAAAAAAAATATGTTTGCATATACATAGGTATAAAAACTTATATACGTATTTTAAGGTAGATATCTATAAAACAGCTAAATGATTATCATTCGTCCTTTCCTTCAATAGTATAGCATTTAAACTTTTTCTGCTAACAGTTAAAAATGAAATAGGTAGGTATGTAGGTACCAACCTACTCTGAAAAGGAAAGAACAAAAAAACTAAGTATGTATGTATGTATGTATGTATGTATGTATGTATATAGTATACGTTTTTTATTTATCCAATATAAACTTCCTGAGCTGGCACCGTACCCCAAACACAGAGTATGAGAGTTAAAGGTTTAAACATAAGAATAAGAACCCCCGCTTAAATATACATAGGTAGGTATATCACCACGATCCAAGTACAGAAGGCCCGCAAGGCCATCATGTATACAATGCTTAAGGTCTAACAAACCTCTTCTCTCTGCATGTACCTACAAAAATCCATAGCAGAGTCTGGTCCGCTTCCATTTGTGTTTCCTTATCTTGCTCTCCCGCTCGTCATTTCTTCATCCCCCGAAGACTCCACCACGCTAGAATGTAATTATACAGAGAAAAGAACAAAAAAGAACTAGAAATTCATTAAAAAAGGATATGTACACAGTTATACATATCGAAACGTCTGTTTCATTATTTTTTTTATTTTCTTCATTGTCCGTCGCCAACGTCCCTGAGATCCAAGCTTTCTAAAGGAGCTAGCACACATAAAACCAGCCGCTGTTCGGCTGCTGCTAATACTGCAGTAGGAGGAAACAGGGAATAACGGTAAAAAGTATTGAAACGGTAAAGGAATGTCTTCACAACCACCTTCCGCACCACTTGGATGTGATATACATAGCAAATCTCCAGCTCCAGCACAGTAAGAGAAAAACAGATTGGATTCTTGCGCGGGCAGGCGAATACGAATTACTCTGCTGCTCCTCCACAATGACGACCATTTCGAAAAGTCCGTCCCAACTTTTTCTATGTGCTTGTACATTGCCAAAGTATTTTCTTATTTATTATTTTTTATTTTATTTACAAGATCTATAGTTATAGTTTACCTTAAATTGTGGAAAACGTATTGGAAAGAGATTTTTTACCTACAGCATCCGTAATAATGGATGGTAACTTGGAGTTCTCCAACCGCGAACCACTTGCGCCCTTTTAAACGATTTATTCTAAGAAATATAAGTAAATGACACCAACACACCAACGTGGTAACGTCCGCTTTCTCATTTCTTTTTCGAATTTTACGCTTGAAGATGACTTGCAAGTGTTTTATTCTTGATGGGGATTCTTTCTCGTCCCATGGTTATTTTTTTTAACTTTGTTGGACGTTCAAATTAAGGAATTTTCATCGTGCTCGTAAGAAGATGTGTGTCTTTGTGTGAACGACGGGGGTTTTGTATAATCTGATGGTTGAAAGAGCAAGTGTTGATAAAATTAAATTTTTCAACAGTTTTCGTGTGCATAGGTATATGTAGTTGTACCTACATATTTACACAATTTAAAATTGGATTTTAATATAGAAAGGACAATGTCTCCGTACATATTTCATAGTACGTAAGGAGAAAAACCACTCCTCCTGCTTGTAAGATTATAAGAAGGACAGACAATGACGGTAAAATCAGTTTAAATAAAATAATCCAGTGGAGAATTGGGAATTTGGAGGTGGGACAAAGGCCAAACAAAAAAATTCATTAATTCATTTTTATTTTGTTTCATATAAAAAGGATATCAAAAGTACCTTGGTTCCTACTGTATAGGAGTAGGAGCAAAAATATGGATTTTTTTCGATTTAAACTTGTGTGTGGGAAACTGGGAACGACTATGCATGAAGAGAAGATTTTTTCAAATTTCTTCGGTCTTACCATCAGTACCTTGTGAATTTCCTTATTATATGGAACTGACCATTTATATGTAATAAAATCTATTAAGAATTTTCCTATTGAACGTTGTTTTTACAATTGAATCGGCGGTTTAAAGAATAAGTGCCAAAAATTAAAAAACCGTTTTATTTTATTTTAATTAAAAAAAAAATTGATAAAATGGTGAAATTTTCATTTTCATAGTCTAGGCATTTGAAATAATCGTTATCTACAGGATATGTACATTAATACGAGTATTATTAAAAAGCCTTTCCTTCCAATCCATGCAGTGGTGTTCCAAAATTGTATAAGAAACCAGCTTAATATTTGAAAATTGCAATAGGAAATTGAAAAGCATTTTTTAATTAACTATATATTTTAATATTTTTGTGAAGTATGGGTTCAAACGAATCTAAGTATTTGATTATGAATTGATTAGAGCATTTAAAACTAAAAACAAAAATTTTACTAATGACGTGAAATAAAATTAAAATTTGTTTAAAAAAAAAACAACCAAAATATAATAAAAATTACAATTTTGAAGAAAATATAAAATTATCAAAAATGAAAGTTTGTTTGAACATAGTCGAAGTATCTACAAATAGTTTACTATTTTAAAATCGAAAATCAACGAAAACGTACTTTCAGAATCAATGTTTAAGGATTTGTTTAAAATTTTGTTAATTTTGGCCTTAAACAGTGAGCTTCAACTATCCATTTTTAAAGTCAAAATTACCGTATAATTCAATGCATTAAAAAAGAACATTTTTCGCTACTATTTTGAAAATAAAGTCATGAATAAATAAAAAAAATGTTTTCCTGTTATTTTGACATACCAACATATATTCAAACTAAAAATATACGTTTATGTAAGCCCGAAATTTTGTTTCCAGCTTTTAAATGCTTTAAGACCTACAAAATCAACTACCTAGAAAAAATTCAAAATTGTTTGATTTTTTGTTTTCTTAAAATTTTAGTTTTTGGTAACTTTTCCTGCTTAAATTTTCCTATACATTTTTTTAGGCTATCCATTCTAAAGAAAATTTTATTTTGAACAAAATTTTTGAGCGCAAAATTGCCAAATTCACGACTTGTTTCAGAACTATACCAAAGATATTGAAAAATGACCGGTGTGAACATTCTCTCAGAAACGCATGGGTATATTTGGTAGCGTTTTCGTGTTAAGCAGGCTATATTTAATAGTCCGTAAATGAATTTTCTTGAAAAGTTTAATTTCAAAGTAAAAATGTTTAAAACAAAAATTAAGCGCCTTGAATGTAAAGGGTCTCTATACTTGAGCAGAAATGAGTGGAACCAATTGAAAACATTTCAATATTTTCAGGAAGCTTAGCATTGACCTAACCATTTATTTCAGCATTTTTTTTTTTTTTGCAAAACTATTTTAAATTATTTATTTATATTTAAAAAAGCAGCGAACTTCTTCAACGCTTAATTTGCAACCCATCACTTTTATCAATATTCGTTGATAATGTTTAAAACTGAGAACTCTTGCCTATTCCTTGATAAAAATAAAGATTTGCTCGAGAGATTTTTGGACAAAAATCAATCAGTCAATTTTTTACGAAATTTGATTAAAAAAATTAATTTAATTTAGATTTGTCAAGAGGTAA
Source organism: Dasysyrphus albostriatus (assembly GCA_946251815.1). Classification (NCBI taxonomy): domain Eukaryota; kingdom Metazoa; phylum Arthropoda; class Insecta; order Diptera; family Syrphidae; genus Dasysyrphus; species Dasysyrphus albostriatus. Next base: position 218,853 of record OX276339.1, read on the forward strand.
AATTGGTTTACTCTCTAGTGTGCACACTTTGAACTGTGGACATTTTGTAAAAATTTTGAAAATAAAGTAGCATTTCAATAAATTAACTACAGAAAAACTCTAAACTACCTCTTTGTGTTTTAAGTGTTATAATATTTTTTGAAAATTGATGCAAAAGAATGGCGAAAAAATGCAAAATAGACAAAAAAGCTAAATGAAATACAAATTTAAGGACACAAGGTTAATAACTAAACCCTTTTATAGTTTTTTTTTTTGGGAAAAGTTACCTTTAATTTCTTTTTACTTTCTCAAAAAATAAAAAAGATGTTTGCATTTGCTTTTCGGTATTTGACTACGAATTGATAAGGGCAATGGATATCAAACACAAAAATAGTATTTAATATGGTTGATATGGTTGTAGCACTTGACTTACTTACTTACTTCATACCACACAGAATCACAGAAAAAAATGGCAACAAGTAATTTTTGTACGGTAGTAACATTTTCATTCTTTTATACGCATTATGTTTCATTTCATGTTACCAGTTTTAAGTAATGCCATGAAAGTTAAAAAATGTTACGTTCGTACCCACTCTCTCCTACATACCTACTTAAATAATAAAAAAATGTAATAATTTTATTAATTGACTGCAGTTTTAAGTAATGCCATGAAAGTTAAAAAATGTTACGTTCGTACCCACTCTCTCCTACATACCTACTTAAATAATAAAAAAATGTAATAATTTTATTAATTGACTGCCGTGTTAATTTCTAGACTACTTCTACAAAATTACTCACCTTTATCCGTCAATCATTTTATGGAGTTTATTTTATAAAAATTAATATTCCATTACACACGTCTCTATGAATAGAATCTGTCTACCACAATTATTTACCTCTCGACGACACTTTAATTCCTAAATTTACAACGATGAATGACGATACGATGAGGCACACTCCCCTTCAGCCAGTCAGAGCTGCCCGCAAATCCGATTATAGGAATGTCCACTTTCCTTAAAAAAAATAAAACCCCTACTAAGCAAAACAAAAAAATCTAACAAAATTACTGAAAAACACCAAAAGAAAAATAAAACCAAAAAGGTCATAAAGGCTACTTAAGTGGTGTAAAATTACCACATGCGAATGACAGATTGCTACGTTTACAACGTCCTCACGTCGCACACACCATAAATTTAAATGTAAATTACAGTTACACACAGCCACCAGCATAGCTAAGTGAAATCACACAAGCAAAACTTGACCTCCGCGCCATACATCTTGTGTAGTTTAAGGTCCTTCGGTATTGCAATGCAAAGACTAAATAAAAAAAAAATAATTAAAGGTAATTTTTAGTCCATTTGCTTGAAATCCATTACGATCCGTTGGCGGTTATTTCTCAAACCATAGATTCATTCTGATTCATCCTAACATAGAAGGTCGACCTCGAACATGTTTCGCTATTTTTCGTATCTCTTGTATATCTACCGCCTCCCAAAAAGATTTTTGACAAGGGTGTAGCAGTGTATAACGACAGCCAATTTGACTTGAAAAAACTAAACCTCGTAAAAGAAGAACAAAGTGTGGAAAAAGAGTTGGAAAGCCCTCGGAAACAAAGTTAAAATGGGGGAAATGAATTTAAAAAAACGCTGTTTCGTGTTAACCCTTTTCATTTTGGTCAGCTAAGCTCCACGAGACTTCCTTTGAGTAAAAGCTAACTCTCAGCAACAGGACTGGAATCATCGTTGTAAATGACAATATCTTCTTCGTCGTACATCGTTGACGTCTTTTATTGGTGGTTCTGCTGGACACTCAAGGAGACAGTCTCATTTATTTCCCACATAAACATACGCATATAAGCTATACCTATGTGGATATATGATGACCAGAAAATAAACCGACAAAACGAACATCATGGTCGAGGTGTGTATCCATTTAAATGGATATTTTCATAGAACCGAGTTTTTCAAAATATTTTTTATTCAAGTTCCTTGCCTTGTCAGTATCCTTGTTTGTATTTCACAAAATGCGATGGGAACCACAAGAGGGCATTCATTTTTATCCAATTAGTTTGGTTTTTGTTTTTTCTTTTCTACAGAATCCCCATAAGGATCTCACATTTGAACTCATCATCACCCAAATTTAGCATTTTTATGATGCTTAGTATTTTGTATGGAAATTTAGACTGGCAGTTAGGTAATCAATTTATTTAGTGGTGGAGCAATATCAAAATTAAATTAAAACAAAGAATAAAAATTTGTATAAAAGAATATTAAATATGCAGACTTATTTATCAGTTTTCGAAAAACTTTGTTGGTGGTTGTCAAATTAGACTTGATTAAAAATTCACTTGTATATAAGAATCGTTGATTGAGTTCTTTATTATAGGTTCATCATTGATATTTCATTAGTTATGCTTACATACTCAATAGGAATAATATTATATGAGATAAGGTGGTGCTACAGTCTGGAGTGGACCTGATTTGCTTTCCTCTCTGCCCGTCTCTGGTGTCTTCTGGGTTGAATGAAATATTTCCAGACCGGACCTTCGTCGTCTACCACCTCAGTCGTAAGACTATTTCTTTTTGGCTGGGTTAGTGTAAAACTAAACACCATCCAATAATTAAAAAAATCCATAGGACATTACAACCAATCCACAGTGGTTCCGTTGGTATGGGAAGGTTGTCATAATTCAATAAAATCTCAACATCTCACACAAAATTTCTGGCTACTGACATGCCTGCCCACTTTTAAAATAACCTGAAATTATCCTTGAAATTGACAGAAACTTGGGTTATATTCTTAGATATTTTAAAGATAATGTTCTTTTAAATAATCCACCCATACAATGTGTTCTTGCCACACCTACTTTTTGCGTTTTTTTTGAAGATTTTTGTTTTTGATTCGTATATTACATTGCACTCTCAGCTTTTAAAACTGAACAACTTAACCGACTTTGATAACACTTTTAGGCATGATACAAAATAGGGTAAGAAATTAATTTAAACTAATTTGCGTCCACTGTCACGCCCATTAAAAAAATGTTATTTACATAAAACCATAATATTTCATGAAGGATTTTCACTTCTAAATGTATATTATTTCACGAAAAAAAGAGCATGATACCAAGTTTAAAATATTTTCGAATACTTTAAAGCAAAATTAAATAAATTTTGACAATATTTCTTCCACAAGTCTACGTTCACGTTTTTTTTAGAAACATAATCTATTTTAATCGTAATAGTAGTAAAATTTCCATTAGGTACAACATTTAAGGACTCATAAGGGCTGTTCTTTAAGATGTAATTCGGAAAAGGGGTTGATCTAATTATTAAGGCCACCAAACAAAAAAATACCAATCCACAATATATGGTCGAAATGTTTGCAGTAAAAACCTTAAACAACCTATTTTTTCATTGAATCTCAATTTGTGGTTATTAAGGCACCTAATATGACTTGCGATTCGCCAAGTCGAACGTTGAAATGTGACTATGTGGAACTACCGTTTGCGACTTGCCTGAATAAAGTTCGCCTTACATGACTTAAATTTGGAAAACTTGAATGTCAATCAAAACCTTTAGCAAACATTCGCCTATATCATCGATGTTGAACTGTAATTCTTGGTGATTTTGAACGAAATCGCAGTTTTTATTTGTATAAAGTTGAACGTTCGAGTTGAGTCGAATATTAAAATCAGTGAATCGCAAGTCATAATAGGGGCCTAAGCTTTTAAAATTAAAGTTTGTGAAAGCTGTGACATTAAAATTTTCAAAAGCGTAACTTCTATTAATGACTGTTCAAAACTCGACATGAAGATCTTTATAGGTTTAGGGAATGGTGCAATTCAAACCGTCTTCTGTCGAATATTGACAAATGTAAAAACAATGCGTTTTACCCGCAAAAAATAAAACAACTAATAATTTTGTGTTAGATTCTTCTTTTCTATGTAGATTGTCTTTTTTTCTGATCTGGGTATTGTCCTTGACACAAAATTAACGTTTGTCGACCACTATAACTATGTCATTAGGAAGGCTAGTAAAATTCTGGGATTCATAAAACGGTTTTCTCGTGATTTCCAGGACTATTATGTTCTGCTATATATCGGGTTTTTCAATAACAGTACTACAAAAGTTTTTTTTAAATAAAACAAGAACGGTTTTGGATATCAATGAAATTCTTTATTCCTGTGAAAGTACGTTCAATGCCATAATGTATGGAACTCGATTTCTTTTGAATGCTCACCACGGGCACGCTTACAGAAGTCCAGACACTGAACCCAATTTTCGACGGTTTTCAAGCATAAATCGGCCGATACTGCTGCAATTTCACGTTCGATATTCGTATGAAGTTCATCAATCGTCGCTGGCTTGTTGGCATAGACCATAGAGTTGACGTAGCCCCACAGAAAATAGTCTAACGGCGTCAAATCACACAACCGAGGCGGCCAAGCGACTGGACCATTTCGTGAGATAACACGTTCTCCAAACTTGATTTCTAATAAATTGATTGTGACATTCGCTGTGTGGCTTGTGGCGCCGTCCTGTTAGAACTACATATCCTCTAAGTCCATATCATCCAATTGGGGCCAAAAATATTCGGTTATCATTGAACGGTAGCGATCCCCATTCACAGTAACGTGCCGGTCTTGATCATTACGGAAGAAGTACGGCCCAATGACGCCGCCGGGCCATAAACCACACCAAACCGTAATTTTTTCGGGATGCAATGATGACTCATAGAGTACGTGTGGATTGCTGACTGACCAATACCGCATATTTTGTTTATTGAAAAAGCCATTCAGCCAGAAATGAGCCTTATCGCTGAAGATAATTTTTCAATAAAAATCCGAATCATTTTCAAGTTGCTGCTCAGCCCAATTCACGAACATACGACGCTTCTGGTGGTCAAGCGGCTACAGTTTTTGCGTCAATTTAATCATGTAAGGATGTAGGCCAAGATCTTTTCGCAAAATTCGCCACAACGACGTCACAGAGGCACTTTTTTGTCTCATTGGCAAGGGAACATTTTGTACTGTGCCTGTGGATTTAAATTTTTCCACCAGACGCTCAATTGTTGATCTGCTTGGACGATTATGACGACCATAAATTGGAAGTAGCGCTCTTAACGTTGAAGCCACTGACTCCGAATTTCGGTAGTACATTTTAATAATTTCGACTCGTTGTTGGCTCGCATATCTTTCCATCATGAAATGGCAAACCTTACTGAAGAGAAATGTCAAAAGAGCGGCAAGAAATATGGCGTCGTTTGCTGTCCCTGTCGCTCTAATTTAGTAGCGTCCCTGTTGAAAAACCCTTTATATCTTTTTGTAGTATGGGCCCCTAACTATGCAATTAACATAAACAGGCTTGAGTGTATTGAGAGAAGGTTAATGCGTTTTGGTCTTCGTTTTCTTTATTGGTACCATAGATCTGCCTAACCTCCTTATGCTCAACTTAATTAATCTTCCATTAATCTCATGTTAATTGATCTTCCTTTACTCTCCAAACATTAAATCCAGTTTTGCTTTATTATAAAATTAAAATCAATGGGTCAGTAGTATCTCCATCAGCTATTAGTTGCTTACATTTCAGCTATAGTCTAACAAGCTTAAAAAGACAGTTGCATTTTTGCCAATATTCAGCAGAACAAAGCATGGTGTTAATAGTCCTTTAAACCAATTGATTTTAGTCTTAAATAGATATTATTTTGTAATTTCGTCTATGGACAGTGTAAGAAATTGTTAATTCAAACCAATCTGTTTCAATTCATCATTGTAGTTGGCTTTATTAATGTTCATGCATTGTACCTAATGTAGGCTAGTTTTGTAAGCTCTTCTGTAGTTAGTTAATTAGCGGACTGAATAAATAAATGATGGACGAGATATAAGAACCACACAACAGCTATAATGGATTTAAATTAGAATGCATCGGTTGTGGTTTAATATTTTCAAATCGTTTCAAACTGTTCACTTTTTAGAACTCATTTTTCCTTATTTTACTTCTTATATTCATTCACGCCACTCATCATGTCATCAAGAACAAAATGTTCTAAACAATTTCGCAAATCTGATTAACACCTCATTTCAGTCACTTTTAAATTAAATTGTGTGACACTTACCCAGCTGATTGAAAAATGTCTACTTAGGAGAGAAAATATGAGAAAAAAGATTGTTAAATCGTTCGCGGTGGCTTAAAACTCTTTCAAATACAAAAAATAAAAACAAAACGAAAAATGAAATAAAAAAGAAAAGAAAAAAAAATAAATAAAAACACATCCTGCTCTTCATCATAGCCGGCTCCCTATTCACAACAGGCCATTTTCCTATCACCCACAATTTTATATCCATGTTATACACTGAAATCTCTTCATTTATACCTACATTCCTTCGTTTCTATCTTTTAATTAGCGGGTCTCGCAGATCCTTTCTTATTTTATGTAATTTTTCCCTCAGAATGTTTAATAATATGCTTCTTCATGTTTTTTGTATATGTGTGGTAAATACGTATACACAAACACAACAATCACTGCACAAAAGTATAAGGATATTCGTATCTGGATAAATATTTTGTTCTTATATTTAAAATACGCGTTTTATTTAGGTAGGTCTTGGTCTAGGTATGTACTTAAAACAAAATCAATGTTGGAGGGCAAGTGCAGCTAACTCTTTTGAATCAAAAATAATAATCATGTTATATGAATTAATCTATACCTACCTATAGTTAGTTATGTGTTGCTCCCCCCACTGCAAGTTGCCTCTGATGTTGATGTAAGAAATTAATACACCCGCATTTGAATGTTTGTGTCAAAGAATGAAAAGCTAGCCATTTTACAGTGGAACATGGTGCTGGGTTTTAATGGCAGGCGATATGTGCGTTCGGCTTGGAATTAAAATAAGATAAACGCATTTTAAAATATTGGCAACAACTGAGAATATATTGAGAAAAAACACCAAAGTAACCTGGAATAATTATAAAAATAATATTTAAAAAATGTTCCACATAATAGTAATATAAAGTTATCAAACAAAATGCACCATCAGTGTATGCTTAGGATGATCTGTTTTATCTTTATTTCACATACACATTGGGTTATCTATAGATTTGGTATGTTCATGTTTGAACAAATGCAATTACATTAATAAGTTAGTAGGTATATATAACATATCAAATATAATTATTATAACATAAAGCTGTTGATTAATCAAAACGCAATACTATAGTCAAATGAGCTTGAGCCCTAAAACAACTGGTCAAAACCCCTTAGTCCAAGGTTATTTGCATTCCTTCCATTTCCATTAGATTCTTTAAAATTCCCACGGTTTCCCTCAAGGGGATTTTGGGGATACCTTTTTTTCAATAGAGTCTTTTCAGTCAAAAAAAAGTCCGCCGTAGCTTGTATTGTTTTTTTTTATTTATATTTTCCTCTTTCAATTGAAACAAATCCCACTTTGTTCTAGGAAAATGTGTTTCACTTCTCCCATAACCACGATTGTACACACAAAACGGACAAAAAACCACATGATCCCAATAAAGTCCCGAGGAGATTTACAAAAAAAAGTCATCAACAGCGTGTTAAAAAATAACACAACGTAGACCTTCGGGAACTGAAAAAGCATGTACATTGTACAATATACACCAAACACACATCCCTTCGGTCAAAATTAAGTAAAATACGTTTTTTTATTTGGCTGCCTATGCATCAAGGGGGAGTCGTTGGTTGGATGTTAGTCTGTTGAATGTGGATGAGACCAATTGTAATTTCAGTCTAAAACCTGACCACTGCGTGAATTTGCTTAAAGCTTAAGAAAAAAAATACGAGCCGCTGATAATAAATTTGATTTCAAACATAACGAAGAAAGATTTGTAGTAACGCACCCTCTGGGAAAAATTAACAAACAAAATGGACCTTTAGGATGGATGGATCAACATGCTTCTCCCGCGTATACGATGTTAATCACTCTTTCGACCGAATCTGTGATATTTTGCGGCTGCTTGGCATTAAATATCGTTAACAGATTTTTTGTTCATTTCCTTCTCCGAAAGGATTTGATTTTCGAAGCAGAATGAGATTTTAATTTTATTATCTCCGTCGGTTAAATAATAACATCATGCATATAAACGGTAGATTAAATGAAAATATTAAAATTCTTTCAATCTCCTGGAAGAAATCACTTGATTATATAAAATTTCAAATGGTTTTTGTGAAATTTCTATAAATACCTGTTTTTTTAGTTTTACATCAAAATGCAAATTAAACTGAAAATTCAGAGCCCTATTTCAGATTCATAGCTAAGTTAGTGTTAGAAGTTAGTCAAGCAAATGTAGTCAAAATATTTATTAAAATCATCATTAATCGATGGACAAAATTTTGTGAACGATTTATGTTGGCTACACCTCCCCATTATAAAACCAGGTTTTCGGGGTGCCGATAAGGGAAAGACCGCCATCTTAAAAGAAAAAAAGACAGCTCTAATGAATTCCCTTTTTCAACAAAATCATGAAAGAATAATATTTAGGCAGTAAAATTATCGAAAATATGAGCTCTATAGGTTTATTAATCTTGGATTTATAGCGTGTCAAAGTAACACTTTTGATTTTGTACTGTAAAAGGGACAGATAACTGTTTTTTTTTAAATATGTATCTCAGCAAATATATTTTTTTTTATAAAATGAATGAAATTATATTATTGCTTTAAAAAAAACTCTACACTAAAAAGATTATGACAGTTTTTATTCGTTGAAGTAACAGATTTGGAGAAAAATGCGCAGAAGTGTTATAATATGAGCATTTTACCGTATTGAAATTTCTTCACAATCTTGCCTGGGTAGCATAGGTAATAGGCGCATTTGTGCATAGTTCTCTAAAACGTGTTGCTCCTACGAAAAGTAGTGTTAAAATCTTTTTTGTGAAGACGTTTATGACCAATAACATAAATTTATTAATTTTTTGAAAAAAATTACATTTGCTGAATTACACCATTTCATATGCTAGAATTTGTATTTTGAGATAATTAAAGAAAGTGATTTTTAAAAAACCAGTCACATTTTTTCTTTTGGACATGTATTAAATTAATTGTTTTAATTTGCTGTCAATTTTCGACAGACGGCTTTGCCATGCTAAAATGTACAAGTTCTAAAGATGATTATTTATGTAAATAAACTATTCATTAAAGAACCATTAACTAACTAAGAAAAAAAATTGAACTAAAAACTTTTACTCCCCTCTCCCCCTTAAAACATTAGCACCGGCCTAAATTTACGGACCTTTTTAAAATATGCTTAAGACGTCGAAACAAAGCTCTGCACTAAAATTGAGCTTTTGTCTAAATTTTTTCGAAGTGAAAGCATAATTTTTCTCAATTTTTTTTTTGCACGAATCCAAAACAAGCTTATAGCACCTTTAGTGCAAGTAATATCACAAGTAAAAATTGTGGTTTAACTCAAAAACATCACTCGAAAAAAGTCGCGGGTTAAATAAATCACTAGTACCGAGCACCCGACCTTTTTAAGAACTTCAGGAATTGCGGACAAATATTAGAATTCTGTCGTGACTTGAAGATTGGTATGAAACACACTGAATAGTTGTAAATTTCAAATTACGAAATTTAAAATCCACTACAATTAGAATGGGAAAATTATGAACTGTACCCGACGTATCAAAAAGTAGTTTTAAAAATGTACATTTTAAACAGTAAAGTTAAGTTTGTACACAGTTAAAAATGCACGGTTATTTTTTAATTCAGTCTTTGTATTACAGCCGTATTCAGTACAGAAAATATTATTTTTTAATATTGTGTAAATATTTAAAAAAAATCTGTTAACTTTGTATTAAATTCTAAAAGATTAGTATTAAAATTGTTATTGGTAATACCAAAAAGATTATAGATTTCGTATTCCTTTGAATTAAGCTTTAATATATTTGTATTTAACTTCACAATTTAATTATATTTGCCAAGTATTAAATTTCAATATATTTTTGGTGTAGTCATATAAGTAACCCTGAAAATATTAAAAAGGACCAACATTTTTTAGCTTTGTATCGATCTCTTTTAAGTGTTAATATCTTTCGTATGAATTCATACAAAAATATTTTATTTTATTGGTGACTTTAATTGAACTTACGTTAGTGTAAAGTGTTTACGCATAAATGCTAAAATTTTTTCGCAGGATTGAATTTCTGTGAAAAAAGCCCGTGGTTCATATTAGCCGGATAGTCCAGAATACCCGATCTTATTCAAGCTTCATATGCGCACCTTTTTCATGCTATAGGTAGACTACGATTACAACCCACATTGCAAGTAAATTTTAAATAAGTTGAGACATTTAACCTCATATTATTTAAGGGAACATAATATGGATATTTTGAGGCATCATATCCACTTTTTTACTCCCGCCAGATTAATTAAACACATTTCAAAGAAATTTGTCGATGTTCTTATTTTTGAGTTAAAAAAACCTTCAAGTCATGCACAAATGCTTTCAGCTAAACGAGATTTTTGTATGTAGGTAAGTTATAGGTATACCTACCTACATTAAGCTAAAAATCCATAAATTTAAATTTTTCTTACGTACTAATTGAACATTTTATTTCTCATGACTTTAAGAACACCTTTATCATCCCTGGAAATTTTAAAGAAGAAAAATTGATGACACGAAGTTTACCCCATTTACACACACGTTTTCTTTTTTTTTCTTCCCATTTGCTGATATCTCTTCCATCCCTGATGTGAGTAGTCTGTTTAATTTTAATGCATAGAAATGTGCCATGCCCACGAGCACGAGGATAGTAGAGTGAAGGAAAAATATCCTTCCGCGGATGGTGAAGTTTTTTTTTTAACAGAAACAAAAAAAGTAAGATGAAAAGCAGAAAAAACCTTCGAGTATGAGTGTAGCTATAGCCCCCGCTTTTGTCTTTTCAACTTGTTTCTGTCTTAACTGCATGTGTGGACTTTATAGCAAATATCCATGCTTTTTTTAAGATTCCTTTCATGGGAATATATGTACATCGTGTGCACATATATTTAAAATTTAGAAAAGAAAAACTACTAATACTATGACGAGGCGTCGAGACGGTGGTAGTAAACAAAAAAATCTTTCTTTAGAATGATGAAATAATTGTGGAATAACGAAAAAAACGATGGAAAAAAAGATGGGGTACCTATGTTCATATATAAAAAGAAGAAAAACTGTGATCCGTTCGTTTAATGATATCTTTGTCGTTTCATATAACCCATACTTTATTTCGAGAAAAAATGGTAAATACCCCATGATAAGTACTCGTACTTAAAAAGTGTGTTGGGAAAAGAATTACATATCAATGAATAGGTGGAACTATGAAAAACAACTTGAAAAAAAAACAAGATTGATTTGAACAGGACATTGAAGCAAACACTCTACATTGGGGGGACCAAACTCAGTCAAAGAACTGACATTACAAAAAAAAAATATTTATAACACCGACATCAGTGTCGCATTTAAAAGGATAAAGGTGCTGAGATATTGCATTCAATGCAGACTTTCAAAGCTTTAATATACATTTTTGTTTTATTTTCTTCTTAAAACTAGTGGGAGATCAAACGCATTGAGCATCTGTCTTGGCCACCTTACCGAAGGCTAACTTCAAGCATTTTTATCAGCAAAAAAATTGTCTCTTCCAATGCCTGTGGTGAACTTTTTCAAAATAACAAGCAGGTAGATTAGCTATTAACAGGTGAATCAACTTTAATCTTCTCAACATCTTCTTTAAGTACAATATTCTTTTCCCTTTTTTTGGATTAAAGAAAACTTCACAAAAAATTAACGATTAAGTTAAAAAAATACTGCTTTCTAAGAACTGTTCGATGCAATAGAAGAATATTCCTACCCACTTATATGAAAAAATAAAAATAAACAATTGTAAAAGTACATATATCTTTTTTTTTTAAACGTGATGGTGTGCTCTGTTTGCCAGTGTTTGTACAAGAAAAATAAAAGAAGGACGATGACGCCGATGAGGAGGACTTGACACGGCACTACTACGACAGAAACAATGGAGCAATATAGCTGCAGCATTGGAACAATGTGCAAAACTAAAAAAAAAATATATATAACACAGAAGGAGGAAAGGAAAAAAAATTCACCCACGGTTGGCTATATTTCTGTAAGAATCCTTACGGTTGGTTAACAGGACGACAACGACGCCGGTGGTGGTTGGTTGGCTAACACGCTGGAAAGGCAGATAACTATGGAGGGCTCTTTCTCTTGAACATAATTTGGACTAGCCTTTGGCTCCTGCCTCCTTTCTATAGCTGATTGTAATAGTGTGTACTGTGTAAGGACATCGCAAAAGGAAACGTCTTCGCTTGGAAGAAATGACAAAAATACTCTTAGTATTTGTGTGCGGGTGCTAGTGGTGGAATTGGAATAGGATCAAGAAAGAGGAAAAAATATGTAACGAAAAGCCATCATCAGCAATTATTTCAGTTTTTTTCTATTCAAAATACGTTGTAAAGATCCTTGGTCTTAACTTTTATTCAAGAATCTTGCCTGTTTGTGATTGAGAAATGTCTGCCGTTACTCTGTCTATATTTGTCGGCCATTGTTGGTAAGATTTTGATGATGAGGGTATAATGTTTATACTGTATATAACTACACATATAAACATACATACAATATAATTGAATTTATCTCAAGTTTAAGAACAAAAGTTTTTTCGGAGACTTAATCAAAAAAGAATATTGCATGATAATGATAATTATACTATGGTTCACATGATTAGACATAGGTACCTGCTGGGTTTTAATATACTATTTTTTTTTTAATAGGTACCTACCCATTTGAAGATATCATACCATATCTATTTTTTTTAAAGAAAACTTATCGCGTTGTCAGATTTTATCAATCATTGCGGAAGAAGAATTTTGTCTGAAAAACTGGCCCTTTCTCCATAACGCACTTCAAACCATGTGATCACCAAATTATGTGCTAGTTATGTTTGACAGGTGAAACTAGGGCTAGAAGTATAACGGGGGTGCAATTTAATAACTGGAAAGAATATAAGCTTCGTTAAAGAGAAAAATTTTAATTCTTTAGTATCGTGCTAAATTCTCGTCACTTTGTTTGAAAAAAATACTAGGCAACTGTATATTAGAGTTGAATTAAGTTATATTATATTGTATAAATTAAATTGAAGTATTCTAATGGATTAATACAGTTTTAATGCACGAAGATAACAAAATTATTATGACTATTTTTCCTGGGCCCTCATCATATAGGTAAGGCTGATATCTTTTTCGATTTCGAAATCAATATAGGTTGTTGTGTTAAATATCTTTTAAAAAAGTTTCGTTCAAACATTTAGTTTGGATTGGAATTTTCTGATCGATGCGTCAGGATCGAACCGAAGGGTTCACGGTTCGAATCCTGGGGATACCCAACTTTTTTTTTCTTACAACAGTATTACTAAACCTAAATACATGTTCACAACAAATATTGGATTTATTTTTATTTTTTTGAAATTCATTTTTATTTTCCAATTTTCTTAAAACCATCTTAAAGCTAGACAAAAATTCATAAAAACTAGCATACTTATCAATATCTTAAAACTAACTTACTGGCCCCAATCGGGCGCTCTAAGTCAAACTATAATAACGTAATGCTAATGCCTTCCGGCCTAAGAACTATCTTAATACTAAATCCAGGTCGGTTTTTATTTTTTACCGAAAAGAATTTGAAAAAAAAAACTCGGTATCTATGTCTTTATTATTTTTTGGTTTTATATAAAACTAACAAACTTCATAAAACTAATTACAGCTAATTAAAACTAATTAAACTACTTAAAGCTACTTAAAACTACTTACAAACTAATTACAACCTACTTACAAACTACTTACAGACTACTTACAAACTAGAACAGCCACAGCAAGTATTTTCCGGTTTTATATTTTTTTTGTATTTTTGTGCGTTTTTGTTAATTTTTTTTATGCCACTGACTGTCCCTGCTTAGACCTAACTACCTAAACCTATGTAAGTTGGCCATGACAGAAAAAAAACAAGGATAACTTTTAAATATCTTCTTCATGTTTTAACCACCAGAACTGGTTCTCCTGCCTTACCTTATCTCTTCGGTCCCGTTCGGACACAGTCCTACTGAACCGAAGGTGCTCAACTCCATCTTGTGCGAGGACGTCTCGACTGTAAAAGAGCCGCCGATCTATAGTTCTACGGCCGACGTGGTAGATTAGCGGTACCGCCGCTCTATCCTGGATCAGCCCTCGACTGTCTAGATGGAGGAATGCATTGGAAGGAATAAAGCGGCTTAGACGCACACTCTCGTAGTATTCGTATTTAGGGTATTAAGCCAGAAAGATTAAGCTGTTAGACGAGGGCATCGCTCTTGCAATGTGACCTGGAATAAGTTTCAGCAAGAAATTATCTATCCTGTTTCTGTTGGCACCGTTTTATAGAACCAGGTTGGAATAGTAATGTTTGTACTCCGACTCTGGTGTTCTGTGGAATCCAAGGCAGCGTCGAAGACACAGCATTTATATGTCTGTCGAAATACAAATACTGATCCATCCAGATGCCAAGGTACTTTACTACATTTTTACTCGCCAATGGATGTCCATTTGGCCCTACGATCACAAGCTTGCGCCAGTTCTTTCTCGTATTCTTTGTGGCTCTAAGCAACGGATTCCTAAACAAGATAGTTTCTGATTTCTGAAAGTTGATTTTCAACTTCCAGTCATCGCAATATTGCTGAATCTTCTCGAAGTCACGCTGCAAAAGAATCCTGATGACCATGACTTTTGGAGCTGTTCTGTACGCAATAAGATCGTCAGCATACGCAATTGCCTGAGGTAGATGCTGGTGTAAATGCTGAATAGCAACGGCAAGTTGACCGCTCCCTGCTGAAGACCATTTTTAATATTAAAGGTTGTGACAGAAGTTACATTGCCACTCTTGACAACAAACTTTCTACCATTGAGCATATCATAAAGCATATATAACAGTGGCTTACTCATGCCAAGTCTAGTCAGCTTTAGATAAAGACCCTCTAACCATACGGTGTCGAAGGCCTTCTCCAAATCAACCAGACAGGCACCCGTACACTGCTTCTTAGATTTGTTCCATTGGACATCAGAAACGAGTTTAGACGCGGCATGAATGGTGTCATGTCCCGCCTTAAAACCGAACTGATTTTCCGGTATGATGTTATTGTCCTCTGCCCACTTTGAGAGAGCTCTATTGATAACTTTTTCGAATACCTTCCTGATACTCGGAAGAAGACTTATCGACCGGAGATTCGCCGGATTGGAGTTGTCCTTTCCTTTTTTCAGGAGAGGATGCACCACAGCTGTCTTCCACCACACTGGATAATAAGCATTATTCAGAGCGTTGTTAAACAGAGTGGTATAAATGTCTACCGCTTCTTGAGGTAAATTTCGGGTTACAACGTTGGATATGCCATCGATTCCTGCTGACTTCTTCTTCTTTAATGAATCGAAGATGAGCTGGAGCTCTACCTTCGAAATTAACTGGGAACTGGGTCCATTTCATTCGGCGATTATGGCGTTTGCCAAATGATCTTCATTGAACCCGGTGAAACCGAGGTTCTCTGAACGCCATTGCGTTATGTCATTCCGAAGGTACAAGTGGTGGAGCAAGGCTCTGTTTTCCAGGTCATGATTGGGGCGAATGCACGCATTCACTTTGTACACTTGCTGGAAAGCAGCCCCCACAGCCTCCACTTTTCCTGTGGATCTTCGACAATAAAGAGGTCATCGTCCAAGACGGCGTCCTCTGGATTAATTCCTGCTGTCAGAAGTACGTCTCTGTTGTCTGTCGTTCTCTGAAGCTTAAGACACGGAAGATCGTTCTGATCATTACTTCTAAATATCTTGTTAATTTGGGGAAACATGGATTTATCATCAAACAATAGTTAATTAATAACGCACAAAATCAATATTCATGAAAAATAGTTTTTAAAACACTACATAGGTTTTTTAAACCCCACAAAGGGTTTTGATAAAACGAAATTAGTATGATTCTATAAGTAATATATATGGTTAAATTGATTTATCTATTCATATAGTTTGAACTTATACACCAGTAAAAATATTTCTTAGAAAAAATATTATTTACGAATCTATAATCTAATTAATAAAATAAAAAACCTGGTTTGAACATTTGGAAGAGCTCTTAATTTATTAAATACTTAGAAGATTGTTAACTAGTAGGTATCATGATAAGCCCTTAAAAAAAGGCTGTTTGAAATTTCGCGCCAGTGATATGAAGAACAAGTAGGATATATTTAAAGGGTTTCATATCTCCCATGATGTCGTTTCAGCTGACTTAACCTACGCAATTTTGTTTTTTATATATATATAATTTATTTTGTTAATTGTTTTTTAATCAAACACAGAATGTAGTTAGAAGTTCAAATGAGAGCTCAAAAATGCGTTTTGATCAGGAACAACAGTTGGGTTCATCAGTTATATCGTTTATTAGGTACAAACATATCATACAAGCAGTCAAAGCTTATGTTTATAATTAGTTTTATATAGTTTAACGATATGTATCATCAGAATCTTAATTTAATATACATTTTTTTTTTTCAATAATAAACATAATAGTGACATTGTTTGTCTCATAAGATTTTATTTAATTGAATTTGTGTGTCTGAAAATTGGTTTTCGTAAAAAAATTCGCTCACAGTATGATTTTATTGAAAAAAAATCATATTTGCTAAACACTCTTATGAAGTACCTATACCTAGAAAATCCGTCGTTTTCCAAACTACTTTTTCTTTGTTTTTTCAGGCACACCCTAGATCAATAAATATTTTTTTTAGATTAGATTAGATGAATTGCTTTATTTTAACATACAATCTTAATAAAGTATGGCGTTGGCCGTCACCTCAGACGGCAAATAAATAATAAATTCAAAATGTTATGCTTTTTTTTAAAGAAACACAATTAAAAAGAAAAGTTACGATTGAATACATGGGTTAGGATTTTTTTTTTAAGTAGAAAATATATTTCAATTCTTAAATATTTATAAATTAGGAAATGATTTAAAATTCTTCAGCTATTATCTTGGCTCTGTAGCCAAACTTATATCATAGTGTTTGGCAGGAAAAATGTTGTTTACGGTCATTCACCCGTATACATCTAAGGCCATACTTTTCCCACACAAATTTTATAAATTGTTTTGAACTATTTACGTTATATTTCTCAAGAACTATACCAAATTTTCTAAGTTTTTTTGTTGACCTCATAAAAAAAATTAAAAATATATTAAAAAAATTCTTTCTTAAATATTCTCTTTTCAATGCCATGAAAGATCCATTGATAATGACTCGCGTTCGAAAATTCTAATTCCATTTATCACTTTTTGAACATGCTATTTTAGAAAGATGATTATGAAACAAAATTAGAATATTTTGTGTAGTTCGAAAGATTACAAATAAAATATGAAAACGCAAACGTCTCATTGTTATTTTTTTTTGTGAAAAGTATGACCAAAACACGGGTGAATGACCATGAATAGTTTTGTTGGTAAGAAAACTTTTTCACGGCATAAATTTAAAATTGAAAGGGTGTTTCAAAATATGTTTCTAAGAATTAAATGACACCCAATTGGCACTATGCAACCTCCAAACGCATTAAGCTTTTTGTATGAAGTGTATGAATATGCACTAAGAAATGTGATGTAAATTTGACAATACAAATGTTTAAAATGAAAAGGGAAACAAAATGAGGAGAAAATGATGTAACTCAAGGCCTGTGATATTTATCTATAGGAGGTTGTCATTAAAATTTATGTTTATGATTTATGATTTGCCAAGAAATTATCAAGTTATTTTTAATATCTTAAAATTTTGGTAACAAACACTAACAATATTTTATTTCATTGGCGAAAAATTTTAAACGATTTATTGTACGAGGATAAAGCAATTTTAACATGATACAAAGTTAAAAAGATCATTTTGCTCAATTCAAGCGATTTTAGGATCGTACTATCTCGTATTATTTATCGGTTCGAACGCAAAACAATTTTTCCTCGGTTCTCATCATGTATAAGGCTGATATAGTTTTTGATATCGAAATCCATAGGTTGTAGTGTTAAATATCTTTCAAAAAAAATTCACAGCAACATTTTGATTGGATTGGAATTTTCTGATTGATGGGTCAGGATGGAACCGAAGGGTTCTGGGTTCGAATCCTGGGTATAACCAACTTTTTTTTTAACAGAGTTGTTAACAATAAATACTTATTCACAACAAATATTGGATTTTTCATCAATTTTTTAATAAAATGGAAATAGTATGATACTAGTTAGTAGAACAAAAAGAAAATTTAAACATTTGGTAGAGCTAGTAAATTACTTTATATTTAGAAGATTGTTAACTTGTATCATGCTTAGCCTTTAAAAAAGGCTGTTTTACATTTTCCGCCATTATCTTTATCTAAAAATGTATCCACATGAGTTTAGGAATTTTAGTAAAATTAAATATAAATCATGAAAATAAAAAATATAGGAAGTCAAAAGGGAAAGGGCACACGTCTGAAAATTTAAAATATTCACGAAATGAAAAAAAAACTAAGTATTTCTTAAAGTAGTTCTAAATTTATAAAATTTATTTTTGAATTTAATTTTGGGGTCACTTAGTAGGTAATCAGTCATTATAGAAATACACTCCTCGTCAACTGAATACGCACAAACATTTTTGAATATATTTTATCCATTTTTTCCAAACAGTGATGGTTATTATGCCATCTGTTGATGGTAAAAATGTTCGTAACATATAAATAACAGAATTTCAAAGTTTTATCCAAAAACAACCGTGAGTTTTTCCTTCAACCACTTCTAAAGTGTAACTTATACAAAGTAGAAGTTTTTTTTTGAGTCAACTGAATAGGTACAAAAATTAAAATTGGTATTGGAATGGAATGAAACAAGTTTTTGTTTAAGTTTAGTAGTGGGTACTTCCACCTTTATTTTTAATTACTTCGTAAATTCGATCCGGCATGGAATCGTATAGCTTTTTAATGTAATTTAACGAAATTTCGCTCCACGCTAATTTGATTACAGAAATTAAGGTTTCTTTGTCTTCGAACTGACGACCACCCTCATAAACTTTGCGTAATAACCATCCCCAGACATTTTCTATGATGTTTAGATCAGGTGAGTACGGCGGCCATTGAAGCAACTGCACTTGTTGCTCCTCTATCCATGTTTTTATTATGCGCGCTGAGTGAATAGGCGCATTATCATGTTGGTAGGTCCAGTTTATGGGTCCAAAGATGTTAGAAAATTTAGAAAAATTTCTTTCCAAAATTACTTTATACCCAGCTGCTGTCATTCTTGATGTTACAACCTCGAGCTCAACTGTTCCATAATAACTGACTGCTCCCCATATCATGACACCTTCTTCACGACTATGATGGCGCTTTAAAATCTTTTTTCTTTTCTTAAGTCGTGAAAATAGAAGTTGAACCCATCAGGGCCATCGAAATTAAACTTTTTTTCATCTGATAAACCACGTGATACCATTCTTTTTTCCAACTCATGTGAAGTCTTGAAAAATCTAATCGCAACATTTTCCGTCTCTCGTCAAGTGGTGGTTTTTTCTTAAGTTTCATTCGTTTAAGATGGCTTGAGTTGTTGATTACTCTTAATACTGTTGAGCAACTTGCGTTTACGCCGACTTTTTGTTTTATTTTTGCCACAGAATCAGAAGAATTTGATGCATATCTTAAAATTCTTCGTCTCTCAGCTGCTGTTGTTGCTGTTTTCTTACCTCCCTTCATGTTTTTGCCGTATGCATTTTTATTTTTCAAGTAAGAATAAACTACATTAAAACTTCGGCCAACTTTATCAGCTATTGCACGTCTAGTTAGGCCTTGGTCTCTAAGTAAATCGATTTTAGCTTTTCCAACACTGTTACGACACGTAGATCTACCCATTTTTCTTAAAATTTGAAATCAAGAATTAAATTTTACTGAAAACACTAAAATCGTTAATTTAAACTGTGAAGCACTCCAAAAAACTTATAAACAACGAAGAAAATGGCGTTGTACCTATTCAGTTGACTAGAAAAAAAACTCCTACTTTGCATATAAAACACTTTGCAAGTGGTTGAAGAAAAACTCACGGTTGTTTTTGGATAATTCTTTCGGAATTATCTGCTTAACATCTTAGGGGAATAGTTAGCATCAACAGATGGCATAATAACCATCACTGCTTGGAAAAAATGGATAAAGTATATTAAAAAATGTTTGTGCGTATTCAGTTGACGAGGAGTGTATTTGTTGTTGAACGTTATTTTTTATACATTTTTGGATAATTAATATTTATGAGATGTGACCTTTTCGAAATTGACAGAGTTAGATACACAGAATTTAAGAGAAAAAACTATACTAATTTCTTGATTTTTTTAGGTGTATAGGTATATCTTAATTAAACATAATACTTAAATCAAACATAAATTATTGATTTTTTTTTACAGCTTCTTTCAGGCTACCTTTTGTTTTAAGCATTTTTAATGACATAAATTCGAAAGGGTAACATCTCTTGGAGTTTTCAGAGACAGAGTTTTCACCTATTAATGGCAAAAACATCCGAATATATACTAAAAATGAACTTTTTTAAGCACATAGGTGCAGGGAAGCTTGAGGAAAACATTGATATGAAAAATTGATATTCAATTATATCCAAAGGATAAATCGAGTTAAATTTCCCTTGAAAAAAAAAATAAAATTGACAAAATATAGAACACAAAAAGAAAGATAACAATTTCAGCTGTCACTTAAAGGCTTTATATTTTATTTCGTTAGTATAGGCCAACCAAAAACGCCAAAAGCTTTAAGACCTCTATTAACTTAGTGTATACCGTTTAAGACAAATGAATGCTTTATATTAAGCGAGTATATCTTCTTATTACGATAGATTTAATTGAAACGGCAACCGAACTTCAATGAGTCTTAACCCATTTGCTTTGAAATGGACCAGCAGAGGGCACAATTTTTGGAGGACTTCAAACGTGTCCGTATATTAATCGCAAATCAAAAACAACAAAACCAGTTTCGCCCTACCATAGACAACAGAAAAACTTCGGACAAGGTTCATTAACACTGAAAAATCAAAGAACGTGGCATTAAGCATTGATATAGTGTTCTGAATAATACAAACGCATATGTGTGTTGTACCCGTATTCAAACAAATATACCTATTGGCTCTGTATGACACAGCTTAGAAAACTGTTTGTTTTTTTTTCAAAGTTTCACTCTATTCTGCAGCTGGCGATACAAAAAGTCCTGGAAAATCAAACACTGCCCTTCGATTTTCACAGTGGTCAGTTCCAGTATAAGTTACTGACCAGTGCCACCACCATCCACCGTCATTATAAATAATATCTGCATTTTACGTATGTACAATGTACATATTGGTATATCTACAGAGAATTTTTGCTTCGAATAAAAAATTAATAAGGGTTGGTTGTTTTCATTTAGCCCTTAGGTAGGTACGAACAAACTGTTAATTCATGCAAATAGTTTTTTATCAATATTTCATTTGGACACCTTGTTAGTGAATACGGTGCAGTTATTGAATGCGAAAAGAAATTATAATACTTACTCGTTTATACGAGTACTCACTCCAACCTACAAATCATTGTTAAAACAGAAAACATTGTTCACATAGAAATATAAATAAATCATAGAATCAAATAAAATATATTAAATAGGATCTCCTTTGTTGTTGAAGAAGAGTGACTCTGGTCATCTCTTTATTAAATTAAAGTGAATGGAAAAAATTAGCTTGGAGTCTTTTTTTAACCATTTAATAAAAATCAAAGTGTTTTTGCGTTAGGGCCTCCTGAAATCGTTCTAACACAAATAATTTTTAAGTCTCTATTTGGCAAATAATCAAAAAGCCGGTAAGAAACACTTACACATTCATTACAAGAAATAACAAGGTACATACTTACATATTTCTGAATCGGGGAACGAGTATGATAACCCGAACAGCGTAAACAAAATAATTAAGTTCTTAAGAGGGCTTAAGTAACTGCATTTTTTATTTTATAGTAGGATCGTCTTAAAAATTACTTAAAAATTAAACAAAAAAACAAAGTCAAAACCTACAATTAAGTACTCAACCTTTTTTGAAAGCAAAAAAGTTGTTTTATATTTTATATAAATGCCTACAAATTATATTGTTCCTTTCAAAATTTTTCCTAAGCTCAGAATTTTGTAAAAAAAAAATAAGTAAGGAAAATCGTATTTATTTTGTATGCTTGTAAGAACCATGAAAACTCGATTTTTTCTTGTTTTTGAGAAACTTAAAAACCGAATTTTTTCCAATTGCCCCTCCCAAAGGGGACAACCCATAATAAAAATATGTCCTTCTACAAGAATTTTTAATTTCTTATGCTGCCTAAGTATCTTTTTCACTCGTGTGTTGGGGAGATAATAACGCATTGATTTAAAAAAAAGGCTAAGAACTTTAATCTTTACATGTAAACGGTGCCGAACCTGCCTCACTGTCTGTAGGCAAAACAGGCAATTGACTTTGGCGGCTTTTGACTAGGGGAGCAAAATCGATGAAAACAGAAGTTTTAAAGAAAATCAACTTGTTTATAAACTAATATACGACTACATATACAAATTCAAATTTGTTTTGTCAACGGTTATTAGGAATGAGTTTTTGTGTAAAATAAATATGTTTTGATGCGACAGTAAAAATCAATTGACATTTTAACCTGTTTGAAATAATATCCAGTTCTTCTCAGTTTACAGGAACGTATTTATTTTAGTATGCATTGATTCAAGTTTCATTGTATCCAATTCGATGAACCTACACGTTACTGCCGTTGTCAATCAGAACAATCACTTAAAAGTTAGATTCAAAAATACAATTATTTAGAGCTGATTTCTTCTTTTACGTTAAGGATGTGAAGTTATCTTCTCTCGATAAACACTAGGCATGGCACTATAGGTATACATCGATTACACCATTAAATTTCAAGTTTCTTTGTGATAGGTACTTCTAAGAAGTTTAAGTTAAGGGACTGCAAGCAAATTGAAGGAAATTTACTGTTACAATTGAAAATTAAGTTAAAAAAAATATTAGTTAAAGATTTCTTGCATGAAATTAAGATATTCAGGTGAAACTAACTTTTCAAAACTAAAACTTATAAAAAGATATCGTCGTTTAATCATGACGTAAAGTGATTAACAGGTTTTGCAACTATTTCTATTGATGAGGACTCACGCTAAATCCTTCTGAAGAAGAAGATATGGCTACAAAATTTTCAAAAATATATATATATATTTGGCAAATATATATATATATATATTTGGCGAAAAAAATTTAAGCAATAAGGGTATTCATGCAACTGAAAAGTTTACAAATTGGATAAGTTTATCTTTTGGTTAATGAACTGTCAAATTTTGTATGGGAAATAATTTACACAATTTGGTTAAACTTATCAAAAGATTTTGTTACCTAAAATTATGCAAACTGGTTAAAGTTATCCAAACGTCATTGTGACTCTTACTCTGATTGAATTATCTAGCATTTAATCAAATGTACCTATAAAAAAGGTTGTTTATGCAAACTTTGCGTAAGCTTATCATTTTACACCGTTTGTAAACTTACGATGTTGCATGAATACCCTTAATATTAAAAAAACATTATCGTTTATATGTTTGGTTTTCTTTTTTCAAATTTTTGAGCGGTAAAACAACAATTTGCCAAGGGCAGCAAAGCCTCCACGCCCGACACGAAGAAGAAGGATAAAACCATTTTACGTTACCCAAAACAATTTCTTTTAGCAATATTTAAGCCTTTTATTTATTCACCGCGTATTGTCACATTGGTGGTGCACGGGACGGGTTGGCAGCGTCATTGTAAGTTATAGCATTAATCACGTTGCCGGCATCGACAGCACAAAGGCGTATTTGCAGTTGCCAGATATATTTCCTTTAATATACACAACTTGTATCTTAGACCTTTAGTTCTCATTGAAGGCGATCACAAACAAACAAATTCGGTTTAAACTCCATTATGAATTTTTATAGATTGAATTTTGTCTACATATTTATAATTTTCTTAAAGCATACCTTTTGCCGTTTGTTTTCTAGCATATTTAAAAATATAGAAGGTTGATTTACCTACTAACGATGTAGGTATTCAAATAAGTATTTTGTCCATCTTTAAGATTTCGTGGAAAGAATTTAAGACATTATTATAACTTTGTTCACTAAAGATAGGTATATCTTTGATGTTTGTTTGTATTTGAATTAAAATTTTCAATCTGAGTCAACAGAATTTAAAAAGAAAATATTTTCTTGTAAATATTCATACTGGTGATTTTCTATCGAATAGTATTGGTCAGATCTCGCTGGTCTTGACATACTAATATAAAGGTTACCTAGTTCATATATTTTTTCGATCATCAACTGATTTCCGTTACACTTTACATTTCTATAATTGAAATTATCACTGGCCTCTTATCATCATCAAAATTTATTAAAAGAAATAGAATTTCTACAACTAAGCAAATGAGGTAGGTATAAATAAATAGATACCACAAGGATTAACATTTTCCTATTATTGAAAACTTGAAAAAGAAATAACCATGTTTTGATGCATAAAATCAGCTTAATGAAGGTAAACCAACCAATTATTTGTATTTAATTTTGCTTTGAGTACAAAAAAAACAAAAGAACATATTTATCATCACTTATTGTTTTGTGTATGAATTTTTGCTTAGCTGGCTTTACATTCTCACTAAAACACGGCTAATATTTATTTAAAAACTATTAAATACACATATAACGTTAAGCCGATAAATATAATAAAGTAATACCTAAGATCAACTTATTTCTAAAATCGAAATCTATTTAAATAACAAAAAATCCCCTTTTCAATTGCCGTCGGTTTTATAGAAAGAAAAATCCCTTTCTCTCAAAACTATGGCCAAGCTTTCCTTGACGCACATTTGGTTCCTACACTAGCTGAATAACGGAAACTCTATTAACCGTAAGATGTCGTATATCACTTTATAATCCTTTCACCTATTTTTTAGGTGTTCACAAACATTAAACAAAATTGTGAACAATAGTTCCAATTAGATTCTTGAAATTCCAATAGGGTTTTCTTATTGGTTTTTTTTTTCGTCCTTTTTTTGTCCATTCTGATAAAGGAAAAACCAACTTAATTCCGTATCACTTATTGCTTTATTTTTTCTTAAATTTTGCAATTGCATTTGACACTATTTTAAATAATTTTGAATTGTTTATAAATCACTTTACCTCCGCTTTGTGGTAACTACTTTGGATGTGTTTTTCCGAATTTCGATTTTGACTGCAAAACGAAAGGATCTGTCTGTATGCCTTAAGTCTATACGTGCCCATTTTTCAATATAAATCTTATACGTGTAATGTATGTGGGGAAATGTATATTGCTTTATAGGAGAAGAAGGGGCTGGTGTGCAGAGAATATCACAAGAGAATTGAAGAAAATTGTCTTCTTTTCATTTCCATACATGAGAATGGAGATTATAACAAAAAACCCAAAAGGATTTCAATGATAACTACATGTACACATATTAGCCGAATATATGTATCCTGCGTGTGGAATGGGGGTGAATATCTGTTTTTAGTGCTTATGCTTTTTCTGGAGTTCCGCTGAGTGGGAAAACAAAGGTCTCATTTAACAAATTTTCGAAAGATTCTCTCTATGGGTGGTTTTCTGTGCTGCTCCTTGTTAAGCATGTGTGTGAATAAATAAACACAAAATAAGTATTTTCATATGTGAGTTAAACTAGATTGTACCTGTGCAGTTGTAAAACAATGAACGATTCTCTTTGGAATGTTTTAGAGAGAATTGTTTTACTCAACCTACAATTTTTTGAGTCATTTATGTTAAGGAATAAAAGATAATAAGAAAATGTTGGGGACATGCACGGAATTAGTTCATCACAAAGGACTAACACGAGTTCAGCTCAAAGGGAAATTATATTCAATTGCAAGAGAAAATATCCCTTTCCAGGGAACATTCTCTTTAAACAATTCTAAAGATGATACAATTTACTCTTTTGATTAATAAAGCATAGAAGTTACGGGAAATTTAAGTCAAACAAAAATATTTATATCGCACCCCGTCTACTTTGATTTTGTTAAGGTATTTCTCTTTCGTTAACGGTTTCTGGCTTCCATTATTATTGTCTGCATTAAATAAGTACTTGAATATCTAATAACATTTTTAATTGGAAATAGGTTCATAGGTAAATATAGAACGATATTATTCCATTTTCAATTTTTTCTCGTTAATAAAACTTGTTATTGCGTAATATTGTGAGAACAAATTATTATTTGTTTTTTATTTTTATTTAATTTTGACTTATGCAGCAAATACAAAAAATTATTTTCTAATAATCTGGCAATAGAAATCTATATTAATTAGGTAATATAAGTATCTTGCCAGTCACCATTTAATACTCAGTTTTAAGAACTCCAAGCAATTTTTCGATTGCCAAATACCTATACATTTTAAATAATTACAGGGCTATCTAATCATTTGTATACCTTGTATGAGAGGCAGTCAGAAAATGTATTTTAAGAAGTCTAATTTTTACTTGCGGTGGTATAAGGCAATTTTTGGATTTGTGCAGAAAAAAATAGAGATTTTTTATCAAATTTGACATTACGACATTTGAGAACAAATCTGTTTGCTGGGCTGCCTGGCTATCCATTTTCCTGTACGTTGTACGTTGGCCGTTAATGCACTGAAGTGTTTTTTTTTAATTCTTTGGTAATATTTAATATTTTGGTTATTCTAAAGAGTGGGAATTACATTTGAAGCTACCAGGTAAAAACAAAATTCCTACATCGTTTGGTGTAGTTTAAACAAATCTATGTTGAAAATTAGAAAAATTAATTTTGTACTGGAGCCATCTTCTTTTTGCACCGCACCGCACGGAAAACAACTTTGGAAATTAAAACATTGGGTTCCAAAACCTTGAAAATTTATTCTGAAACGGTGCTTCAGCTTACAAGATATTATGTTAAATAGTTGGTTCCATGATTAGCAGGTGTATAATGAAGAAAATGAAACCTCCATTGATTTTTAAGAAAAAAAAAAAACATGCAAGAAAGAATTTAATGTTATGAACACTTTTTTTTTTTCTTTCTTATATTTTTTTTTTTTTGTAATTGATTTTGATTTCTAAAACATTTCTGATTTTTAAAACACTATTTTGTCTTTTTCTGGAAATTTAAAATTGTGGAGATATCTGGTTTATGCACCGGATGCTTCATATGTTTTTAGCTTCAAAAACACCATCGTTTCTAATTCTCTGGCGGACACTGTATATGTTACTTGGGTGGTCCTTAAAAAAACCATTGCTTTATTTTAAATCAGGATCATGATCATGATTAATTTCTTTCAAATAAATAAAAAATCTTGTAGAATTAAAAAAAAGTTGTTTTTTATGAGAAAACATAGAATTTTAAATCAAACATTGCATTCCTAAAGCTTTAGCATTATTTGGTAGAAAAATTGGCACAAACGTAGTCACTCACAATTAAAACAATTTAGGGGAAATTGTTTCCTTATTCATATACGCATTTATGTTTATACTATAACCATCACTTTGAAGGACCACCTATAATTTATGAATACAAAGAGCTCAAATATTAAGAAAATTAATATTTTGGGAAAATCTACTAAGATTTTGAGGCCAATCATGAAAAATTAACATTTTTATTTTTAAGTAACCTTGCAATTGGGTATAACAGGGCTTTTGAATTCTCCAGGTGATTTTTTATCTTTAAACAGTTTGGCAGCTAAAAAGAAAATTAAAAAAAGAAAAATTTAAAAAATGCATTTCGGAGATTAAATTTAACCACCTTCCTATAAGAGCAGTAGTTATTCTGTAATATTTGAAAAATAAAAAACATTCTAATAGCTCATCCGGGGTCATATTGTTCACGTATTTGAAGAAAGTGGTCGCTCAAAATAATAATTAAAAAAATAAAATATTTATCTAAAGTTTTGTCTTAGTTAAACGAATCAACTCTGAAAATTTTATTCAGATCGTTTAAACCGTTACAAAGAAATGTGAACATATGTAGTATAGGCATGACAAAAGAAAGCGTGGTTGTAAGTGGATTTCAAAAAATCACAACATCACGATTAAAAATCGCAAGTGCGGTCCTAGCCTAAGGCTAGGTTGCGATTGAAAAATCGATATCGCAAGAAATTATGGCCACGCACTCACTTGCGATTACCTATCGTGCGATACCTTAATTGCTTAAAATACAACAAACAGCTTATAATGTGAATGAATGCACATGAGATCTATATAATTTTGCGACTGAAAAAACGCTCAAAAATAGATCTGGTTCCATTTTCCTAATCACTGCGACTAAGAAGGCGCATATGTGCGCATTTACATTTAAAACCATGTGACTCATTTCTTACGGCTAAATTATCGTACGATTGAAAGTCACAAGAGCATGTATGATTTTTTCAAGCTGTGACTTTGATTTTTTAGACACAGAATAGTGTGAACACAAAAATCTATTTGCGTATGTTTCATTTTAAAAAATCGCATCGCCCGAAAAATGGAATAAATTTTCGACTTTTAACCGTCATGATTTCTCGGTTGCATGTGCGTTCATGCTCATTTAAATTCATATGTTTTATTTATGGCGACTGAATAGTCATGGAAATAGCATGTGCAGTTCTTGTCTAAAGCGAGTGAATAGATGATACAAATCAAAAACAAAATCATAACATGGTAATCACGGGAAGATATTTGTTTCGACTATTTTCTAGAAATATCTTGGCCTGTAATAACCAATTGTCAGGTTTCTTTAATTACAAGGCCCCTTACATATCACATTTGATGATTATATTATAAATAAACTCATGTTTTTGATATACATAGGTATATTTTAAAATTTTGTATACTTATCATAAAAAAATATGTTCTTGTATACTCAATTTATGTTCTTATATTTGCTCTATTAAAGTATAAAATGCTCTAGTTTTCATTACTGTCATTCAATCACGTTCAGAAAATTATACACTTCACAAAAAAAACGTATGCGCCACAGTGCACCTTGAGAAAACAACGCTTTAAATTTAATATATAACAAAGTTTAAGAAGTTTTTATAATACATATAGACTACTGAAATAAATCAGCCAAGAAGGAGATTAAGCATTAGGGATTGGACTTGTTCAATAATTGATTTAAAAAAAAACTTTTTATAGCTTTTAGTCGACTTAAAATTTTGTATTTAAATAATATTTTGCTTCTTTTTTTTCTTTATCTTATGTGTTTTCAAGTCCTTAGTCAGGAAGTTTTATTTTTCGTTTGGGTGATAATATATTTTTTTCTCGGAAAAGGACTCTGACAGTACAGATATGTGGTATATACATATAAGGTAACCATCCGTCCGCTTTTTGAAAGGACAGCCCTCTTTTCGGTATCGTGGCCTATATATTTTATTTTATTTTTTTAAATTGTCTTTCCGATGGCCTCTTTTTCTCTTTTAAGTCATTTTTATGCGATTAAAGATACGCTAAGGTAGCAGTTATAGCTATCATTGAAACTGAAAATTTTAGTGATTGATTTTGAGACATAAAGAAAGTAAAATCATTTATTATTTTAATGAACAGATAAAGCTCAAGACTTAAGTAATATTTCTGGTAAAAAAAATTTCAAATAGGTTCAACTTTCTACATTAAATGACTTTTCTTTTTTCAATGATCATTGAAACCTTAAGTCATTTTATATGAAAATTTGGCCCTATTTGAATTTTTTTTTGTGACTAGAAATATTGATTTAGTCTCGAGCTTTATATGTTCATTAAAATAATAAATGATTTTGCTTTCTAAATGTCTCACAATCAATCATTAAAATTTTCAATGATGAGTTTCAATGATAGCTATAACTGGCGGCTAAGTTGGTACTTTTATTCATTACTTAATTTAAAAAGTATACAGCATTGGTTTGACTCCATAAGGTTTTCCAATGTACAAGAATTTATAAAATATCTAGAAACCAATGATGAGGAATTATTTGAGAAGGTCACTTGAGTCAAATGATGTCAATGAAGAACAAATTGAAAAGTTGACAATTTTTCACACAAAAAAAATCAAACGTAGATTTTTCGCTTTCATTTCAAGCTTGAAATGTCTCAACCAAAAAAGAGTTTTCATTACAAATGGCATTTGGATACTCAAAAAATCACTAACTAGTTAGTAAAAATTGAAATTATGACTTCGACTGAGAAAATTTTAAAATTTTCTTAAGAAATCGGGATTACATCCTAAAAAATTAAATTAAGAAGAAAAATACAAGAATAAAATACAAAGTTCCTCTGAATTAAACTGAATGAATGGTCCTATATTTAAGAATTTATAATTAATTTTTCGTTTTTATTTTTAATATGTTTTAGGTAATTGTTTTTAAATATAAACAACTTTAAAATACATATATATCATTCGTTTTTAACCTTGTTAAGGTTTATGAAAAGTTTTCCTATTTTGTGTCTGGGAAAATGGTCACCGTAAGTATATAGTGTAGACATTTTCTATAAAGAAAATATATTTTAATAGACCTCACTTCTATAATTCATAAAATTAAAAATGACGCTTGCACAAGACAAATTAATTCCCAGCTTATGAGTTACCTTTCTTGATTCAAACTCTGTTTTTTTTTATATAAATATTGATATCAATATCACAATAGCGAGAAAATGAACTTTATTTTGTCAATTCAACAGATTGTGAGAGAACATGTGTATATATGTGCGATTGTGAATTCTCCAGGACTATGACTTTCGAACTATTTTCATTTTTTTTAATGGCACTAAAATGGTATCCAATGAGATGGGTATAAACATTAATTAATTCAGCAACCTTACAGCCCTATCACTAAAGGCAAAATAAAAAATAGTAAGCCTACATTAAACAAAAAAATAAAGAAAAAGAAAAAAACAGAAAAAACGGCAGAAATTACACAAGAATAAAAAAAAAAAAAAAGTACGTATACATCACAGTGTACCTTTAATAAAGCAACCATTTAAATTTGATTTGAACATTTTTAGACCAATGCGAAACCAGTTTAAAATGACCAAAAGTTGACAAATTATTAGCAGTATATGGATGGGTGATGGGAAAATTTCAGGTTATTTGTATATAAAAGGGGACAAATAAATTACCCGCAACAGACCAGACCGGAAGTGAGGTGGGTGCGCGAAAATGTGGGTTAGTGGTGTAAAGACGAGGTTTTTTTAAGATTTCTGGTGAAAGTAGACCTCCTATCAAAGAAAGTTATATGAAAAAGATGTAGAAAATCAAGTGACCTACAACTTTAACTCACATCATTATTTAATAGTTATAACCTCAAAAATACTAAGAAAAACACCCAAAACATTTTTTTGTTTTTTTATTTTTATCTTGGACAAACATAATTCGATTTTCATGAAATCAAGTGAGAACGTACGTTATTGTGTTTCAAGCAAGCTGTATTTTTTTTGAAGCAAAATATATAGTTTTGGATTTTGAATTTAATCTAAAAAATTACCCAATCTTCAATCAAATAAGTTGGCGATTAAGTTTTTAATTTTTGAAAAGTTAAGTCCCTCTTCCTTGAGGTGGTGTAAAAATCACACTTATTATGAAAAAGAACATTGTCAAAAATGGCACAAAAAAACATTTTTCAAGTCTGATTATTCCACTTTATGAAGAATTTAATTCACAGCTTCTATGGGAAGTAAGTCCACTTCGATTAAGGGCATCTAGTTCTCATTTAATGAGAATTAAATGATAATAATAATAATAAATATAATAATAAAAGTCTCTCGGTGGATTAAGTTTCGGGGACTTAGTTCCTTGCACCAAAAATGTGTGTGGGGACGTGTTTTTATTCACGTCAATAGTGAGAAAACCAGCTTAATTTTCATCACTGCGTGAAAAAAGTCATTCGCTAGTTACATATTAGTGACGCCACATTTATTTTGAGCTCAAATTTTCAGAGAATATTTTGTATCTCTCCTTAACTATTACAGTTTGGTTAAAATCAAATTAGTAGTTTCCAACGAGGGACAGAGATGGACGCAGGGTACCCAATAAAAGTTTAGCGTTTTTACTTCTAAGCTTTTTTTAGTTTTATTATTGTTTTTTAATGGAGCGTGATTTAAAAAAAAACTTTAATTATTTATTTATAACATTCTTGTAAAATTAACAAAAAAAAAATGCTAAGTCAGTTTTCAGTATGTATTAATTTATATGGAAAATGAAGTTTAAAAAATACTAGCCCGTTTTGAGATACTGTGTTTTCAAACAAAAAAAATGAATTAATTTTTAAAAATTTTGATATGCAATGCTATTGATATAATAGGAAGCTTTAGCAAAAAATTTTTACTGAAATCAGCAGAGCAGATACTTTTGATATGCTATGGCCAGTCATTACCTTTCCAATGATACATACTATATGCATTTCCGCAATGACAGGACTTTTCATATCAACGGCTCTCGCACTAATACTTGTATGTGATTTGGAATTCTGCCACTCAATTCAAATTTTCTTATTTTGATCTACATTTTGCGTGTATATTTATTATTTGAAATTTAAAATACCTGCTTGTATTTATAAATAATTTAAAAACTAAGCGACGAGTAATAGTTTTTAAATTTAAGGATCGACGATCGACGATAGGTTATTTGCAGAATGAATGTTTAATGATTGTTTAAGATCTTCCGCATTATGGCATTTTGGCGATCTTTAACTTTGTTTTTTTTATAAAATTATTATTTTGTCTGACTTCATCAACAAGAAAGTGATTATTATTATACCCAAAAACTGGAAACTTTTAACAGTGAGCTTAAATTACCAATTTTTAAAATCAAAAATACCCTAATTATTACATTAAGAAAATATAT
The DNA here is from genome assembly GCA_946251815.1 of Dasysyrphus albostriatus. Classification (NCBI taxonomy): domain Eukaryota; kingdom Metazoa; phylum Arthropoda; class Insecta; order Diptera; family Syrphidae; genus Dasysyrphus; species Dasysyrphus albostriatus. The sequence continues at coordinate 251,775 of OX276339.1, forward strand.
TATTTGTTATTATTTAAACATTTTAACTTAAAATATAATAGTATAACCTGAGTTGCCGGTGATCAATCTATGTTTGACGACCGTTTTTACAAAGAATGTTCCATATAATAAATCAATCACACAAAAGTACGTATACGTCACCGTGTACCATTTCTAGTAACGTTTTAAATCAGATTAAAAATTGTATATTCAAATAATATCTTGTTTTAAAAATTTACCGTGGTAAGTATTTTTAAGGCTGTAATCAGTTTAATATTTCATATTTGTATTCTCTCAATGCTTTATGCATGTGGTGTTGACGTTTTTTTGACAGACTCTTTTTAGCTTCCCAATTTTTTTTACTTTTTTACCACTTGCAACTCAAAATAATTAATCGGAATGAGTTCAAAAGACCAATTCGTATAAGCCACCATGAGTTTTTGTAAAGGAATATCTTTAAAGAATTATTATGTCCTTACCAGTTTTTTTTTTCCTGTAAATTAAATTTTTTTGGATTATGTACATTAGGGTGTCCGTTTTTTCCCAAAATCGTTTTTAAGTAGCCGGCACCCGTTAAATCAGAAGTGCATGCCCTTCAAAAAGGTTTTGAATAAGGACTTTTAAAGAGAGTATTAAGAAATAGAAATCAACAAAAACAAATTAAAATAGCAGCAGTAATTCGAGAGAAATAAAAAGAAACGTGAAAGAGCGAAAATCCCATACAAATTTGTATGGGAAAAGTATGGGGCTAGAGCCACGTGTAAATGACCTCGGACAAAATTTGTTTTGGCCAAAATGGACGCCCTAATGTACATATGCCTTTTTTAATTAAGTGAGCAACTAATATAATGAAGAAAAGTAAACAAAAATAATTAAACCTAAAGAATCTTATAATTTTTAATAAACAAATCATCTGACCCTTAAAACGCTATTAAATTTTTCAATTCCGGTATAATTTGTTTCGAATAGTCGCAATTATGGCAGCCGAATTTGAACGTTCTTTTACGTGGGTGATCAACGGAATCAAAATTTGATTCCAATTTACATATCACTTGCCTCGTAAGGAGTCCCAAAGTTTGTTGGAATGCTAATAAACAATTACTGAAGATCTAAAATGGTACCTGCATTTATTGTGTTTTTATACATTTTAATAATCAAACACTTTTAAAGTATTCCTTAATGACATTAATTATGTATTCAATCGAAAGATTAACACTTGAAAATCATATTTTCATAGTTATAATCCACTCAAACTGTTAAAACATCCCTAATGATTCCGCATTAACAATTGCCTGCATTGATGATTGCTCAAATATCCCCTTTCAGCTGTTAATAACCGTTATGTTTAAAAAAAGCATCCCTATAAGCAAAATTACTATGCAGCGTATACCAGAACCATCTTATAATCACTCGCGTCGTTTTATTCTAGTGCCGGCGCTAGTTTATTGGACACTATACCTAACGTTCGCCCAATGGTGAAAATTCGACACATACAAAATCACGAAGAAATCAAATAACCGATTCCTCTCTTACATATACACACATACACAAAGTGTTTATTTTTCCTCATCTGTGAAACAATAGTATATTAAAATAACAGGGGTTTTTACATGAACTAAGAAATTACGATCAAGCAGGAAGTATGCTTAGACAATATTTTGTTTTGTTCCCTAGATTAAGTTTTCTCAAATTTTTGTAAGGTTACTCAATCGAAACAAACAAAATCAGCGGCTATCTTATGACGTTCCGGGATCGGAAATTTGGTTTTAAATTTTTTAGACATGGCGAAAGAATTAAGTAATGTTGCGTTGAATGATGACCGAGATAGGTTGACAAATAATAACCAGATATAAATTCCAAATGTCACAATCTAATTCTATGCAAGATAGCTAAATTACGTAAGCATTCGATTTTCATTTTTCAAAACAAACTTTCCAAAAGGTTTAGTTTCAGTTCCAAGTTCAAGTTTACAACTTTAAACTGAGTTAAAGTAAGTAACACTTTAAATGAAAATTAGAAATAAAATTTTCTATGTATAAAGGATAGGGAGCGGGTCGAAAGTCTGATTTCAAAATTGTGCTTCTCAAAATTCTATTTTTGTTTATTTCTGCCTGTTTCCTTTTCAAGATTCTGTATTCAGAATTCTATTTTAAAATATTTAACAGTCAAATTCTGCCATTTTTTCTTTTTTTTGGCAAATAATTATTATCATCAAAAATAAACAAAAAAGAGTATTTTTTCAACTATTTAACTATTGCTAGACGTTTTATACATATTTGCAGTTTTTTTAAAGATGGAAGAGATTTTGTTTAAGATAGCAATTTGTTTTTTTGTTTTTGTTGTTTGACTGCTTCTAATATTTTTCCACAACTCGAGGTTCATGGATGTGTTGGCCTGACTGCTTTTTAATTTATGCAATTTTATTTCTTCACTGCTAGTTTATCATATTTTTGGTTTGCATGTGCTCAATTATAGATTCTCACATCGACATAACTGCAAAAAATTAAACAAAGAACTAGAAAGACCTGAGTCTCGACAGAAATAAATACATGTCATCTTACTAATAAAGGGTAAATAAGGGTAGGTTGATGTTTAAATGGGATTCTAAAATGTTTTCATTTAAAAGGCCCAATGGAACGCACAAGATAAAGTATAACAGGAACAGAGTTATATTATATTTTTTTATCATTTTGTTTATCTCGTGTTGATCCGACGGTAGTGATTCACCATGGTTATTTGACATTAGTGATTGAATAAAAAACAACAGATTTGACAGTCACCGCCAAAACAACATAGCCATCACAGACTGTCAACATCGATGAAACCCAATTGGAAAACGTTTTATTTTAAATGTAAAAAGATTTTTGCCTTAAATCATGCTCACATATTCTTAAAAAAAACTTGGAAAAGTATATATTTAATACAATAAAACAACGGCAAACACGAGTTTTGTGGTACAATTTACGCGGTCTACAAAAGCCGAAGCCATATAAATTAAAAAAGTTTTTTGCATAGAAGTGCAGAATGAAGAAATAATTGCACCACAAAAACTAAAAAATAATAAAAGAAAATAACATAATAAGTGCGAGTGAGACCGAGTTTTGCCGAGAGACTGAGACACTTATTATCTACATAAATTGAAGTCACCTAGAATCATATACGCTATCGATAATTTTTCAATTCAATTTAATCAGTAGAAATTATCAAAATATTTTATTAATTAAACAATTTTTTTTGAGATTAGGGATACATACAAATCCTTTACAACTATAACCTATATATAAATGTATAACAATTTTTTTTTAGTTACAATCAATAACCCCGCTATCGATAATTTTAATGGAAACCTTAATTTAATTAACTTATAACATTATCATTTCGATGTTATACCGAAAAATAAAGTTTTCTAGAATTGAATTGCAATTTATTTGCGAGAAGTTTGTGAATTCGACGAAAATGTTATTAGCATTCAAGTTTTGAGGGTAATACCTTTAATAACTTCAAATCAACAAGTTTAAATAAATAAATAAATAAATTTGGTGGTGCAAAAGATCGTGAAAAACCAGGGCCTAGTGACTTACAACTCTCAATCATTCCTATGTGCGTGTTGAAGGCAGGCATGGAGTGGACCTACAATTTTATGCCGAGCCCAAACGGCTAGATGAGAAGCACTTATTCATGACATGTAAGTAATCTTGGAAGATTTGTCAGCTCCTCGCAAGAGGGAGTACCTTGGTAAAAACATTTCTGTTTTAAGATGGCAGCGGCTGGGAATCGAACCCAGACCTTCGGCATGACAGTTCAACGCACAAACCATCATGCCACCCAATGAATCAAGTTTTATTAAACAATATAAATTTATACAAATAAAAATAAAAAGTTCTATCCACGATTGAAGGGCGTTATTATTTTGTTTTCCATTAATAAATATATGTGCGTGAAGTTAAAATTTATCTCGAGGATTGAGCAAGGAGCACACTACCTAAAGTACAAAAAAAAATTTGTTCTTAAACAAAATTGGTAGTCGCTTTCAAAGCTGGTATATTTTAATCACATTTTAAAATGTGGTAAATTATATTATTTACGAAAGAAATATCGATTATTGAGAACTAATCTTGAAGTGCCGACAAGGGTTCACACAAATTGTGCTGACCAAATATTGCTTTCTACGATATCTATGAGTGTGAGAAGGTTTTTTATAATACAAAATTCTATATTACCAAAAAAATCAGCCAAGTAGAAGACTTAGCATTTAGATTAGACTTTTATATTTTTAAAAGCACACATTCTAAGACCATCTGGTTTTCAGTACTCGACACGAAAGACGAAATTAATAAGAGCATTGAATCATGAAAATAAAAGTGATAATTAATAACAAAAGGCTTAAAAAAAACAGTTTGAACAAAAAATTCTTTTTTTAAAGTTTTTTTTCTCTAAAATGAAATTATAAGTAGATGAATGAAGTCTTAGATTAACAAAAAGTTATAGCATGACATTTTAAGTGCTGCTGTTATGTGTGTTTTTTTAAAAATTATAAAACACCCTGTATTCAAACTTAAATTACTCTGACCACACATCGAATTGAGATATGCACTAAAGTTATAATTGATATTTAATGTGTTAATACGTACCTTTATTGGGTATACAGGTCATTCTTATTGGTTCTGAGCTAAATTTGCCTATTCTTCCTTAAAAATATATCGCTATAACAAAAGTAATTACAAAAATTAAATAGAAAAAGATAATTCCGTGCATTTAAAATAATTAACTATATAGATTTCCATTTCGCTGTTTTTGAGAAGAACTGGAAAAGGGTAAGTGTTGTTTTTTTTTTAATTACATAGCCTGAAACATGGATTATTTTTAATATTGAAGAAAAATCTACGATAATTCCAAGGCTCAAAGCTGGTGAGTCAAAAAAAGTGTATCTACTTTTCAAGAAAGAAAAAAAAATGGAAAATTGGTTATACAGGTGCCGTCACACCGTGCAAGTAAAGTACTTGCAGCAATTATTTCAAAAATTTTGATTTTGAAATATTCGTGCAAGTACTTGCTGAAAGCAGTCACACCAGACAAGTAAATTGATTGCTGAAACGACTTTTTACTTGCTCGCAAGTAAAATTACTGCAAATTACTAAATCGTTACTAAGGTCGTCACATCGAGCAAGCAATTAATTACTGAAATTACTTGCCACAAGTAGTTGCTGAAATTATTTGCCGAAGGTAATTGTTGGAAGTAGTTTAATAGTTCTTGTGTGGACGGGTGTCGCTTTTGCCATTTTCAGTCCAGTTTCGTTTATTCTTTCATAAGTGAGAGATCTAAAATGAACAATCAAGATGTAGAAGAAGAAGTTAAATGGTTTTTAAACATGAAGAAGATTTGCACTTTCAGATAAAAACAAAAACTGTTTTCGATGTAACCTTCAATATAACTTTTAATTTCAATCTTCTCATTAAATACTCTGCCAAATGCAATCAAAATCTTGAGTTGTTTTAACAACTAAAAGAAAGAGTTTCATGCTTCCTTACATTCCTTAATTGCTTTTTTATTTTTAAAAGATTTGAAGTTTCAAGCAAGTTGAACAATTGGGACAATTACGTGTGATCGCGTGATACCCGCTCTTGTACTAGCTTTACTACACTGATGAGAGTGACAGGCAGATGGAGACGTTATTTTGATTGAAAAACATATGTTCACTTGCAAGTAAAAAATTGCTTGAAATCCTGAAAGTGGCAAGTACTTGCGGCAAGTTATTTCAAGTGATTCACTTGCGTGCAATTACTTGCAGGTAACTAGTCACACCTAGTAAGTGTTTTTAGCGCAAGTACTTTTAGGCAAGTAAATCACTTGCAGCAATTAATTGTTTGCAAGTACTTTTTTGGGTCGTCAGACCAGGCAAGTTTTACTTGCCACAAGTACTTGGTCGCAAGTAAATTACTTGGAGTAATTTCTTGCTTGCAAATACTTTTCGGGTCGTCACACCGGGCAAGTTTTACTTGAAACAATCATTTTACTTGTTGCAAGTACTTTACTTGCACGATGTGACGGCACCTTAACAATAAACACTGGATATAACGAACAAATTCTTCAGTCCCATCGAGCTCGTTACTACATTGGGCTTTATTTCGATCGTCAGTGTCACAAACATTCCAAGAACGAGCAACTCTACCGTAAAGCCAAGGCCCCCTGGACAAGAACTCAATGCTATCTGAAGATAAACTGATTGGAAACACTTTTACTTTTCTTTAATTTTTCTTTTTTTTCAAAATTTCGCTACTCCTCTATTGACATATTGAATTAAAAGTTAACTATGCCAATTGCTATTTTTAAAACTCTTCTTTTCCAGATTAAAATGGTTTTTATCATTTTAATGTTCAGCTTATAAGTCCAAAAGCAATATCGAATTGGATAAAATTCATTCCAAATCTATACTTTAGCTTTCAAACAAATTGCTTACAAAAATTTAATTTTGTTATTTTTGTAGGTATCTCGTTTTTTTTTTTTTGTTTATTGAGCATTTTTTTCAATTTTCAATCTACGAGGTTTTGACACAAAGGCGATGATATGGATCTCACGTCACGAGAAGTATCAGAAGACGAGATGGAAGAACAATCAATTCAAAACAAAATTGGCGCAGTACAAGGGTTTAGTTAATTAGTACATACCTACCAACCTACCTATTCCTTTATTAGATCGCTTTCATGAGAAAGCAAATGATGCATAACTACATATCATACTTATCATTTTTACTTGTTCAAACAGTTCCACAACCCAACCATAACTTTTTGGTAGATTGCAGTCCTTATGATTCAGCCGCAAGGATCTGTGTTCATTAAATTATTTTAAAATACAAAGGTTCCTCATTAGGTGAAATTAATTGAATTATAGATTACCCAAAAAAACAAAAAAATATATGTGTACTAACTCCGTCTAAGTGTATATACACATTAAAGTATCCTTTCAACTAGATACGCCAATGCAAACAAAAATAAAAAGGATCCCAACTTCCATTTTGTCCTAATACCTACTCATTATTTTATTATAACGCTATAAAGAATGAACAACGACGAAACTCATACACAAATATATACATACATAACCACAACTAAGGCATGAGTATCACCACCATGAGTATCATTTTTAAGCTAAAACCCAAAAAATTCAAAATAAAAACAAGGAACGACAAAACTCGAAGAAAATACGAGAGCAGAACTGTAAATAAATGAAAAAACTCTATCCTTATCTTTCTGTTCAAAAATAGGTAACTTCTAGCCAACCAACCCAAACAGGGATATGGTAACAGTGCAACACACAACCTTCGCTGTAAAACTATACCAACTAGAAAAAGAATAAAATATACGAACACAACTCAGCGCCAGAAACATACAAAAAAAATATCTACATCTGCTATTAAATACACGCAGAAAATATAATATTCCTTACCGACCGAGCATCTTTAACCCACACAAAGACAACTAGGTCCTTCATAGTAAAATTTTCTCTTTTTAATAATAAAATTTCCAAAAAGAAGACCTCCACGGCATCACAAAAATTATCCTACAATTCACCCCCGTAAACCAAGGAAGCCATCATAAAAGGACGAAAACCTCCTTCCCAAGGAATCAATGAGTAAAAAAAACCATCATAAGGCAGCAACAAAGGCGTAAGGAACCCAACCAAACTTAAAGACGAAAAGATGAAAGCAAGAAAAGAAACTGACAGCAGCGCAATGCTGTAGACTAAGAGGGAAAAAGGATTCAGAGGAAGCACCAGCAGGAACACCAGCAAAATTCAACATCTATAATACATCCCAAATGAGAAAAAATGAGAAGGGCTCTGTAATACAAGAATGGGCGGAGCTAGGATTCACAGGGATTTTTTTTCACCGTATTCCTTCCTTAGAGCTAAGTTAATGCGAGGAGCGATATGATGCGTCCTCAATAAGTGAGTGTGTGTGGCTGCGGTGTTACAATGGAATTTCATTTTCACAACTTTTCTCTGCTCCGTTGTATGGTAAATTACCATTAAGAATGATACTCTATTTTGGCTGAGTGTGTGTGTATGAAAGCAGACGATGAATCCACAGGACAAATCTAACCAAGAACGAGACGAGTTAGAAAGTTTTATTTTCTTTAATTCTTGTTGAAAAATAATCCGAAAATATTTTATTTCTATTTCTTCAACTAGATCTCAAGTTGTAGGCACCGTGTTGTTTTTCGTTCCTTTTTAATGATAACCGCTTTATAGTTGATGCGGGAGTATAATCTTTGACATGAAGAAAAATAATACTCACAAAGTAGGATCTCAGTTATTTTAATTTAAGCAGCGCAGCGTAGGGATTACATTTTTTTTTTAATTAGTTCATGCTAAGTTTCAAGATTTTTAAAAAGAATGTTAGAATAATGTTTAACTGCGTAAAATTTCATCTGAAAGAACCATTTTATTGCTATTTAGATATTACAGTATTTAAATAGTTACCTGAATCAAGAAAAAAAATATGAAAAGTGGTTCACAGAAATATAACAATGCCACTCAAAGCTGGAAAATAAAACAGATTTTAATACGCGTTTAAGAATCGAATGCTTGAAATAAAATAGACAACCTATTGGGTTTGACGATAAGAATAGCGAAAATAGAAGGGATTTACAAATGTTGTTAGCAAAAATTACCTCACGTTTTAAAATACGGAAACAGTGAAAAAAAAGTAGCGCAAAATTTAAAACTATTAAGTATACGATGCTTAAGCAATTTTAACATATGTATGTAATACTAAGTTTAAAAGAGAATTCTGTAATTTAAAACGATTTAAGTATCTCTTAATAATTTACTTAAGTTAAAATCACCAAATGGCTATTTTAATTTTTTAGTATAGTGGACATGGGCCGTTTCTGAGTATAAGAAGAAAATGGTGGATTTGTAAGTGTTGTGCTGTAGCCCCCATTTTAAAAGTCGCGTTTTAGCCAGTATCCCAAGTAGGTACGATTCATTGTACGAAAAATATGTTAATATCATTTCATAGGATTTTTTGTGTATAACATTTTTATAGAGTCTATACCAGATACTCAACCTGCGGCCCACGAAAAATAGCTCAATTGACAAACGAAAGTTTCGCTGAAAAATAAAGTATTTGACAGCTGATTAAACTCAAACTGGAAATTTATTTTAAGAATTTTGACCGGTTTTGCTATCAAAAGTGAAGACAAGGACTCTGAAATTTGTGGCCACAGCATAAAGTTTCCTCCATCTACTTCAGTACTTGAGATGATGATAATGTTCCTGACAGAGAAAAAGTCAGAAAGTCAAGGCTTGAGTGACAATGGAAATTAATCACTGATACAAAAGATACTATTTGGGATCAAAATTAATTTTTTTACGAGCAATAATGCTTAACGCTACAATGCACAGAAGGGTTAGGTACATGGAATTTGGAGCACTCTCCACCAAAAATATAAATCCATTCAACGAAGTACCCAAATCCTGCCAGCTTACTTGAATCAACTTACGTTTGGCATTCATGGTTTTCGGTCATACAAAATGTGTACAGAAATAAACTTATAGACAAATCTGGTTAGTATGTTCGAACACGAACTCAGACGGTGTTCTAAAGTTCAGAAATCTAATAATTTTTCAAAATGAATAAAACATTAAATTTTAAGTTCTTTTTTTATTAACACCTATAAGTTTTCCTGCATAATAATTCATATTGCGGCCCGAAGCAACATAGTTAAAACATGTTCGTGGCCCTTATGAAAAAAAGGTTGAGTACATGGCTGGTCTATACTTTCAGAGTTAAAGCGCCTAAAAGTACCAACGTTTTCTTGTCCTTTATTAACGTTAACGGTTGCTGTTGTGGAAAAAAATTTACCGTTAAATTGTAGAACATGCAATTTCCAACAATTTTTTGTATACTTAATTTTTCTCTACGACGGACGCCGACGCGACGTGTGGTCCATAAGTTATGGTTATCTAGAGTCAGCATTTTCTCGCTTAGCCTTAACTTATTTCCCCACCACTTAAAAGGTAGAATCAATGCCACGATGGTCCCGGTTCGCAAAGTTGTGCTTGCCTCAGTGAATACTTCGCCTTCAATTATTTGGCTTTGCAAATCTTCATTTTCTCTAGGATCAAATTCGACCATCGCACATAAGAGAATTTGTATGTTAAAACCAGACAAAATTATTTTGTATTTTTATTGTTAATAAAACAACTTATAAAAAAAACACATAAGACCAGCTTTTCTCCAACCAAATGTGTTCGGGGTTCAAATAGCCTAATTTTGTGTATGCTAAGGATGTGAGAACAATAAGTTCCAAGGCTATAAAGGGTTATCAATAAAATGCCAATTGAGTACTTACGAGGGCTGTTCGATAAGTCAGTGGCTTTCCATAAAATAAGGTCTCCGATCTCATAAATAATTTTTTTTGTAGAAATATTTGTTATTTGTTAGCGACACGCATAGTGTACAGTTCCATGCGAAAAAATTTTCTGCATAATATTGTACAATATCCAAGGCGAAAAACTTTAGCTTTGGCCTGAGCCATCCATTGAGTCAATAATCTACCCATAATAAATAAACTGTACGCCCGAAAATGAAAAACAATTATTCTTGCATCCAAAAATAACTTTCATTTTAATTTTTTGGCCTATTGCAAAAAATTTATTTTTCAATTTTGTTTTCCTTTTTTCCATCAAGTTTGTTCTGTGTAACGATTTATTTTTATTTTTAGTTTGTAGTTGATTATCCAGGGGTAACGAGCAGTTACGAAACGCTGTAAGAATTTCCTTCAATTGAAACACAGCTATGAAATTTACAAATGATTCCATTTTTTCAGCAAATGGGAAAGCCAAATGGTCATGCAAAAAATTTGTAAAGCACCTTAACCTTGGCCTGACGATCATCACGAACAATTTCCTTAATTTAAAAAAAAAAAAATTCCAACAGGACAAAGTTACCTAACATGATCTGGTTTTCACAGTTTTTTGTGTTCCCACGATCACTAAGAAATTCGTTCGAGAGAGCTGTTTTCAGAATATATTTAAAGCTTTTCGATATTCTCCTTACTTTGTTTACCACCAAAAAAAAAGTGATTAACCCATTCACGAAACAATTTTTTAATTTAGCTAATGCGGCAGCGTTTTTCTATGTTCAAATAGTGAGACAGGACAACCAATGAAGCTCTCATTTGAACTGGCTGCCATGCTAGCTATCACCTAAGCCTTGACTTGACAGTCGTCTATCACAATTTCAACGATTATTTCCCAACATGACAAAATTTGTCCTGGTTTTGGCCGTTTTGCTAGCTCGCTCGAACCCCATGAAACTTTTTTTAAAAACTGAATCTCCGGAATATTTTCAAGTCTTTTTTTTTTATTTATTACTTAATATTTTTTCCACCCAAAATGGAGTGGTTTATCGAAACCCAAAATTATTTTTTCTTCCACTGAGATGGAAAAACTTACTTAGACAGTAGAAGTATTGATCACTGTAAAAACCAACATCTTTGACTGATATATTTGATTTTATTGTGTATATGGCTAAAATATTTTTGAAGTTAAAAAATCAATTTCTTCTGTAAGGAAATCGACAAAAAAAAACAAATATATTTAAAATTTTAAGAAAATCTCTTCAGTGGCTGAGGCTGTAGGGCGAGGTATACAGAGTCAAGCTGGTAGTAGGGAGACGTTTAGTCGACTTAAACCTAAGCCATTGACTCTTTAAAACTGTAATGTTTACAGACAAACATTTTATTGCTTATGAAAAAGTGGACATTATCAAAATATCACATATTAAAACTATGTTAATATTGCCAAAGAAAAATACAAAAGCCTATAACCAGAAGTTTTTACTGATTGTTCCACTGTGAGCCCTTTGTGGGTATTAGCTGATGTGGTAAATAGTTGGTAAGGCAAAAGAATCAATAAGATTTATTGAAAATATTTTTTCAGATGATCATTCATTTTAAAAACTGAATTGTTTGGCTTCCTGTTATTACGTATAAAATGCAACAAAAAACTAATTGGAAATATCTACATGTTTTAAAAAATCCAATTAAATTCATTTAACACAACAAAATCCTTTATTCAACCCCATTAAAACGTTTAACATTTATGTGGGATCAAATTTAGAAAAAATTGTATGCATTTGACACATTTTATGTATCTACACATTCTTAAAAGTACCTTTATTCAAAGTTATTTAAAAAAAATTAATGCTTTTATGTAAATAATACATTTAAACCTTTAGAGCAAGTACATGCGACCCAGTCTTGGATTTTATGTTTTCTTGCCTGGCCCCAACCTAGATTTCGCATTCTATTGTCGCTTTTCATTCGAATAAAAATTCAAACAAAATGAAGGTGCTCGTATTTTAAAGGAAAAATGGCTGCCATAGTTTGGTGATGGTGGATTGAGGGAAGTGATAAGTAGTTTTTTTCTTACTTTATTTGGGACCTTTAATGCGTTCAACTGTGGAAGGATTTTAGCATGGTGAAGGAACTAAGGGTGGTTATGATGAGATGCTTGAACTCGAAGCTTATGCAATTTTGTCGGGGGAGTTTTGTTTAAAAAAAAAAATAAAAATGAAAAGAAGGGTGGAATATAGCTACCAACAGCACAACCACGATGCTTGCTTCAATCTGATTATAGCAACAACGGCAACAAAGCTATCCGAATCAAGAATAGAAAATAAAAAAGTTTCTAAAAAAAAGTTTTTATTTAATCATATCATAGAAATGAGAAAAAGGGTTGAAGAATTTTCAGAAATGCCCCGAGTATAGAATAAAAAGATGTTTTTTTTTTGTTTTATTAAACTACAATCGATAAAAAGTTGGAATAATCTTGGGTAGGTACAGTTAGGTTCACAAGTGGCATTCAAAAATATGCAACTATATAAATAAAAAAAAATAGTTTGAAAATCAGAAGGGAAAAATAATGGAAATAAATAATACAATATACTTATGAATGTTCCACGATACATGTATGTACTGAGCATGTTGTATATACTGCATGTTACGCAATAAGTTTAGTTTTAATTCGTATTTATATACATTAGAATTAATTATTATTTTAATACATAAGGGTGGTCGTTGTCTGAGTTTTTTGAAATTTTATATTTGGATGGGCCTAAATCAGTTCCAAATGAAGAAAAAGCAGATCCCTATTTTTTTCAGATTTTTAATTTAATGCCCTGTAGTCGCTGTAGGGATTGATTAAAATTCTCTATTTTTATGCATACAGGATGATTCCAGGATGTAAATGATTCCGTTTTTTTTTTTTAATTAATTTTTTTCTATATAATGTAAATTTTTTTGAAAAAATTGGCCCTCCGGTCCAAGCGATGGGAAATATTACCCTCCTTACTTGTGAATTTTTTCTTGTCTACTTTCAACCGGTGCAGGGAAACAATTCCACGGGCATCTGCTCCACACAGGAGTTTATTCCATCATAAGTGGGAATCTGTTCCACTTTCCAAAGTTCAATTTACTCTCACCTAGAGAGGGAATTTATTGCACTTTTTAGTGAGAAAGATCTCCACTTGGAGAGTGGAGTTTTTGCCCACTTGGTATGAGAATTAACTTCACTTCATTTACTTTGATTCGTTCTTAGGAGGTATTTTTTTTTAATCATAGTTTCTTTAAATCTAGATTCCTTAAATGTAAAAGAAACTTCGCATACACCCAACCTAGTACCCACCCCAAATCCTATAATAAGCCCACGGAGGGTGGTTATAGGGGGATTGCAGGGGGGCAGCATGCCCCCCATACATACCTCACTATTTATTCGCTACAATGCTGGCGTATTTCTGCAAGTAAGCAATATCGTTTTCTACATCTATGAATCAATATATCCAAAATTCCAAATTTTAGGTGGCAAAAATTCCACAAAATTTCGGGTGTAATTACTTCAATCTCGCGGTGAGATTAAATTGCACTTTGAAAAGTAGAATAGATTCCTACTCATGATGGGATAAACTCCCATGTGGAGCAGATGCCCGTGGAATTATTTCCCTGCACCCTTTCAACTTCTCAATTTTTTGGAAAATTTTACGGGAATCACCTACCTAGTGTGTAAAAAAAGGAAAACCAGTCACAATAATTATTGATAAGAGACGACTAGCTGTGAACAAACTGGACCAATGAATATTGTAAAAGAAACTATACAGGAACAAGTAGTCTATAAACATAGTAAGTGCTTTGGACTGTCACATCAGAGGTCTAAGTATCAAAACCTTACCTACAATCAGAAAAATAAAAAAAAAACAATGTAAAATCGAGTCTATTCGCTAACGCAAGTCTGGTTAACTCAGAAATTCATCAAACAAGTGCAAACATTTAAGAATTTTGGTTTGAACACAGCTTCGTGATACTTTTCAGATTGTGCGAGCTTAAATTATGCCAAAAACAAACTCATTTTAAATATACTGAAAAGTAAGTAAGTGAAGTGCATTTGAAGGGTTTTATTTCAATGTTGTTTTATGAGATAGTTTTGCATTTTATTTTTTCCTTGATAAAAAGGAATTTCTTGGTTGTATATCCAGATTTCTAGCAAAACAATTATATAGGAAGATGGAAAAAACTGTTTTGCAAATAAGAACAAAAGCAATCAAATTTTTTAATGTTTTGATGGAGAATTATAAATGTATTATTATTATTATTATTATTATTAAAACGGATTGACATTTTTTAAAATTTTTTGCATGCCAATAATTTATCTTGAAAATGATTTCAAATTTTATATTTAATCAATTATTCAAAAGAAAAAAGTAAGTAGTTTTTTTTTTAAATATTTCATGCTTTTAAACATTTTTGTCTCATTCCATGTCTTCACATATAATTTTCTTTAAACCTCAGCGTCTGGAACATAAGATCACATAAGTGCGATCCAGTCATGCATTTTATTTCATATGTATGTTGTAAATATACATCATACAATAAAGACATTTGGAAAGCCATTGTTGAAGACGCCGATGCGTATAGATCTATCACTGAAGAATTGAACAAAAAGGAAATTCAGGGGCACTCGTACGAAAATAAAGCTATAAGGTCAATAAAGGTAGTAGCAAGGGGCCTCCATTCTTCATGTGTTACCAAAGATATTGTCGTAGACCTTATTCAAAAAGGTTGCCAAGCTCTCGATGCGAATAATCTTATTAAAAATGAGGTAATCAAAGACTCTACTGTGGTATCAACGACAACAAAGAGATCTCTACCTTTGTTTATGCTCACCTTTGAAAATAAAGAAAGCCTTGATAAGATTTACAGTATAAAATCAATTATGGAGATAGTTGTCAAAATTGAACCACTGTGAAAGTCAAAAATTGTTCCACAATTTAAACGCTGTCAAGCCTTTGGGCATACACAAAAATATGAAATCGTGAGTTTGCTTGTGTTAAATGGGAAGGCAAGCATGCAACTAAAAACTGTCCCATGGGCAGAGAACAGAAAGAAAAGAAATGTGTTAACTATCAAGGCAACCATCCTGCAAGTTACATAGGATGTCCAGTTGCCAAAAAATTCCAAGACACAAAAAGAAAAAACAAAACTGGGAACAAGCTAAGAAACCCAACAAACACAAAAGCGATAATTGAAAGCAGAAAAGTAGCCGTTGAAAACAAAACTAAGAATCAACCGCCAAAAGAAATTGCACTAAGCAAAAGTGATGAAAATAAATCCTATTCCCAGATTGTTAAAAATGTGCGGAAGAACGAAGAAACATCTATTAAAGAAATGCTTGAACTTATCCTTAAAGGGATTGACAAACAAGATTTAAACATAAAACAGCTAAGCGAAGAAATCACTCTTAAGAAACAATGATGGACAGAACACTCAAAATCGCAACATGGAATGCAAACGGTCTTTTACAACATGTATCAGAACTAAACATCTTTTTAGACATAGAGCATATAGACATTTATTTTGTGTTCGAAACTCACCTCGCTATAAAACAAAATCTTGATAATAAATTACCAAACTATACGTGTTATTACGCTCCGCACCCAGCTGACAAAGCTAGGGGAGGATCAGCAATACTAATAAAAAAGTGCTTAACATACTATGAAGAGCCTAAGTTTACTAATGAAAACATGCAAGTAACAACAATTAGTTCTGGTATAAAAAAGAAAGAGTTTAAGATAGCAGCTATATACTGCCCTCCGAGGCGCTCTCCAACTGAAGAAGACTATGCAGAACTCCTAACTTTGTTAGAATATAACTTCCTTGTTGGTGGCGACTTCAATGCTAAACACACTGATCTAGGCTCATAACAACGAAAGATCAACGGCTTTATCAACCAGGCCGCAAATACAACTGCGAATTTTATTCTTCTGGCCCACCAACATATCATATTGGCCATCTAATTCTAACAAAATACCAGTCATTAAAGGCTTTTTCGTAGTAAAAGGTATTAAACAAAACCATATAAGTGTCGAAAGTAATTACTATTTATCATCAGGTCATAATCCAGTAATATTATCACTGAGCGAAGCAGTAATAATAGAAAAAAGTAATCCTAAACTCGTGAATAAAAGAACAAACTGGAACGAATTCAGAGATAAACTTGAAAGTTTTATAAACCTAAGATCCCCTATGCAAACAATTGAACAGATTGATCATGAAGTAGAACAATTTATTGCTGATGTGCAACAGGCTGCAGAAGAAAGTACTCCAACAATTTCGAACTCAAGAGAAAAAGAAATAAAATACCCTGTCGAAACAAAGCAGCTGATTTTGGAAAAAAGAAGAGCTCAAAGAAAATGGCAAGCTACGAGATTTCCAGGTGAAAGGCAGTTTTAACCGTCTTAACAATGAACTAAAGAAAAGAATCTGTGAATTTAAAAGTGATTCACTTAGTAGATTCCTGCATAGTCTGACAGCGGATGCTTCTACGGAATACTCCTTATGGAAAGCAGCTAAGCGCCTAATAAGACCACAGGCACAAAACCCGCCCGTAAAATCTCAAGATTGTAAATGGATCAGAAACCCAAAACAAAAGGCTGATCTCTTCGCCGAACATCTTGCGAATGTTTTTAAGCCATTTCCAGCAAGCACAGCTACAGATCCCTTACAGTTTGTTGATAGAAATGACTAATGTGGAATTCCTTTTGTCACGCTCAAAGAAGTAAGAACTATGTGTCAACATAAGTTATCTAGCAAAAAATCACCAGGGTACGATCTAATAACTGCTCAGGTTTTGAAAGGAATACCTTCAATAGCCTTCAAGAAACTCCAATTTATAATAAATGCATGCCTTAAACTAAGATATCTGCCACATCATTGGAAAATTACAGAAGTCATTTTTATACCTAAACAAGGTAGGCCACCAACAGAAGTAACATGTTACAGACCTATATCGCTTATACCAATCATGGCAAAAGTTTTCGAAAAACTGCTTCTGAAAAGACTAAGCAAAATAATAGAAGAAAGAAGACTAATTCCGAGCCAACAGTTTGGATTAAGAAATAAACATTCCACGATAGACCAAGTGCATCGGATTACGGATCTTGTGGAAACAGCACTTGAAGAAAAACAAGTATGCTCGGCTATATTCTTAGATGTTGCTCAAGCCTTTGACAAGGTTTGGCACCTGGGACTTGAGTACAAACTGCATAGGGATCTTCCCAGGCAGTACTTCGAAATACTGAAATCCTACGTTTCAAACCGACTCCTTAGAGTACGGTACGACCAAAATTACTCGGAACCAAAGAAAATTGAAGCCGGTGTACCACAAGGAAGTGTCCTAGGACCAACCCTGTATCTGTTATATACAAGGGATATTCCAGTGGACATCAACGCTATCAAGGCCACCTTTGCTGATGATACTGGAATATTGGTGCCTGAAAAATCCATTGCGAAGGCTACACAAAAACTGCAAAATGCAGTCGATAAAGTAAGTGATTGGACGCAAAAATGGCGAATCAAACTAAATGAAACAAAATCGACGCATATAAACTTTACAAACAAACAAATAAACAATGTTCCAATTCTTATAAACAGTACAGCAGTACCTTACTCCAATACTGCCAAAAACCTTGGAATGACTTTGGATGCCAAGCTTAAATGGAAAGAGCACATCAAAAAGGAAAGAGACGAACTAAACTTGAAGTACAGAAAAATGTACTGGTTACTAGGAAAGAACTCTGACCTATCTATCTAGAACAAACTAATGTTATATAAGCAAGTACTGAAACCCGTTTGGACATATGGCATCCAACTATGGGGCTGTACAAAGAAAACAAATGCTGAACCCATCCAACATTCCAGAGCAAGGTCCTTCGCGGAAAAATAAATGCCCCTTGGTATATAAGAAATAGCGATCTACATCGTGACTTTCAAATTGGAATGGTTACAGAAGTGGTTAAAAAACACGCTGTATCACACAATCAGCGACTGCAAAGTCATAGCAACTCCGAAATGGAGACCGCCTTAAATGTACGAGACAATGTTCGGAGATTAGGAAGAACCAAGCCTCATGAGTTGATGGTCTAAAAGCTATGGGAAAGTGTTATAACTTAGACTTCCCACAATGCGATTTATATATTAAGAAAGAAAAATCATTTGTTGATCTTTCATAGATTGGTCCTGATTCACCGGTGGTTTCAGTGCGGTAAGAGTCCCACTTTACTCGTTACCGATTCTTATCGAGTGTCTTTTGAAGATTTACATCGGATAATAAAAAAAAAATATATGTTTTTAAAATAAAATAAAACGCACGACTGGGTTGCACGCACTTGCTCTCATGTTCAAAACGCTGAGGATTGAAGAAAATTATATGTAAAGACATAGAAATTATGAAAGAAAATGTTTAAAAGCATGAAATACGATATTTAAATAAGCTAAAAAATTAGAACGTCATTTTAATTCTTTATAGAAAATGATTAAAATAAAAAAATTCAAAAAATTAAAAAATATTTTTTTATATACAAAAATCTTAAAACATTTTTTAGGAAAACTTTTGGTATGCAAATCTTAATTAGTTATTTATCTACATATAAAAATAAAATTTGAAAAATATTTGACAACCCGTTTTTGAAATATCGAATTTTCAAAAAAAAATTTGAAACATATTTTAAAAATTCAAAGACATTTTTTCGAAAATTTTGATATGCAATATTTTATCTGAAATTTGCATACAAAAATTTATCTAAATCCATTCAGTCGATAGTGGGAAAATTTAAAATAAAAAACACGTTCGATGAGACGTACTATTAATAGTTGCTAAATGCAAAATTTTATAATTTGCTTGTAGTAGATCTAAGTCATTTTAGTACACGAAAAAAGTTTAATCAAAATCGTAGAAGTCATTTTTGAGAAAAAAATATTTTCTTTTCAGGTTTTTTTATTTTTTGTATGGAAGATACCATTATTTTTGGTTCTAAGAAAAAATGAAAACCACCAGGTTTGAAGAAAATCGATCGGGCCGTTTAGGCTGTAGACAAACAGACAGAATTGTGCCACCTACTTATTTGGTGTTCTCAATCGTCGTAATGTCTTGTTTGATTGTTATCTCAACTCTTTTCTTAACACGAATCCAAAACTTGCCTTATAGTACTCGTATCTATATATCGCAAGTAAAAATTGGTTTAAATTGTAGAAGTTTTTAATATAGATATTTATTAAAATTCGATTCCTCAAAAAGAAGAAAACTGGGATATGAGAGAGGTTTTGTTCTTTTTTTCAAAATATAGCTTGAAAGAATAACCAACTTATTTTATTGTTAAAAGTATGATATGTGCGTCCAACTTAAATGGTTGACTGGATTCAATGTTAAAAGTAATTCTATGTAATTTTCTTTAAAGTAAAACATTCAATTAAAATTCATGCGTCAGTTTAAAAATTTAATTTTTGAAAAAAAACATTCTCAAAATGTGTTTTTATGAAAAATCACTAGTGAAAATCACACTTAGCGACTCAAAAAGTTTTTAATGTTTTTTAGTTACTCAACAAAAAATGTACAAAATAATATTTAGTCAACTGCCCTCCTTTCTGTGTAATATCCTTGATATATTTCTGAATGTTTTTGTATGCAAATAATATGCGACACTGAAATCCTTTAAGATCCGATGCCTTGCATGATTCACTCAATCTGTTATGTGTCGCAAAGCCTCCACTGTCTTAAAAATAGCCTCCTAGCCGAAACCCTCGGGTCCTTTCTTAGTTATTTTTCTTTTGACTTTATGTATTCGCCTTATGCCTGCCTCATAGTAGTATGCTTAAAATATAGCTGATCTCGCTCATATTAATGCAGAACATATTCGATTTTACATGTTTTATAATTATTTGATCATATTGCTAATAATGCACACATTTAACAGCGCTTCTTACTTCTTAACCTGCATTTTCGTGAGAACATTTTTTCTATCATCATTTTCATCCCTTGACCGATGTCCAAGAACAAGGACATCAGAATCCTTTATTGAATGTTTCTTTGTTCGAAGGGGGTATGTAGAATTCAATGTGCCTTAAGGTACATTTCCTTTTTCACTACAGAGTTAACATCAGAGGGGTTGAGATTGATATCATACTGTCTCTGCACTGAGTTTGACCACTGGTCAGTCTTTTGTGCAATGCAATTCTTCAATTTTGTTTGAGGACGATGTGGAAGAAACTGTTGAATACACTTCAATGGCACAAGACAATAGAAGAAAAGGAGATAAACTGGTTTAATGGAGACTTTGATACTACTTCTTTTTGTTTAACATTCTTACATGCATGATATTTAAAGTGAGAATTCTTAATGAGCTTCTTTCGAATTCAATATTCTTGGTCAGTGGTAGTGTTGGTCAGAGACTATCCTGGGAAAAGAAACCTGATTTCTCTATGCAACGGTCAGATTTTTTTAAATATATTTTTTTTTTTAACATTTAAGTCAAACAGGATTGAAGATATCGTTATTTTTCGCAGCCCTTTTTGGAAACGGGTCATTTTACTATTAAGTGAAAAAAAATATTCAAAATAAGGACATATTTCAACCCCATGCTAAATAAAAAGCTATCGGTATTATCAAGTAAAAATTTGTTTAAAAGGGTTAAAATCATGTGCAATTAACTATCAGGCTACCTATAATGGTCAAATTTAGATGGTTTTCATATTTTTTTATTTCAGTAAAAATGCAGCTGTTTTGCGTGATTTCATCCCTTATTCGCAGTTCGGTTGTATCTCGAATGGAATTTCTAATTGAAACCGGACATTTTAAATTATTTTCGAAATTTATTTTTTTTTTAAATAAAGGGTAACTATTTGAAATAAAATTGTGTCAATTTCTTGCATGAAATTTGATTGACAGGGGATGGTACATGCAGTCACAAGTCTTACAATATTAAAACTCTCCAGGTGTTGGATATTATAAAAAAAAAGTATTACGTATGGATTAAAATTAATGTAAGTATTTTGCCTTTGGTTTTGTAAAATTATTGTCATAAACCACCATACATACTAAGTGCAATTTTGTTACTACGAGACATTGAAATCGGAATTAAAATTAAATTGATTAAACAATGATATTCACAGATTTAAAATGCAAATTCATGCAGAATCCTTTGAACAAATTGTGAGTGGTCAGCTCCTCGGAGATTTCATTATATCTAAGGTGATTTTTTTATTTTCAAACCCAAAACTCTAATTTATACATTTTGTCCCTCTTTGCACGAATTTTAAGGCATAGTTTTTTTATTTAAAAATTATTTTCCGTATACTTTGTGCGTATTTAGGTATTTAAATTAAACTCATATGAAATTTGATTGAGAAAATGGATTTTGAGTTCATTAAGTCAAAGCAATTATGATTTCATTTTTGTTCTTGTCTTTGAAAATGACAAATACAAACTAGGTAATATAAAACCCAAAAATTAATAATTTTGTATTTTTCTTTCAGTGGCAATTAAAAATGGTGAACTATGGTCTTGGCACAGATCGGAAATCGCATTAGGCCATATTCAGACATGAGCTAGAGTTGAAAAAATAGGTCCTAATGTCGTTTTACTAAAGAGTTGGACTCACCCACCGACGATGGTTAGGGGAATGACGCCCCCCTCGGCCGCCTAAACACAAAAGTGTTTTTCAGGAGTAGGAAGTGCTTCTTGCCAGAAAGTGAGAAATGCCTGTTATTATAGCCGTTCGGATTCAACAGAAAATTGACGATCTTTTCAAATCTTTCGCATTAAACAACACCCACACGAGAATGGATATTGGCTTTAATTCACTAAACTCAGGTTCTTCACAAGCTGACGGAACACCAAATGTATTAACTGTAACCAACCAAGAGATAGGTAGGTATATACTATTTCAAAATAAAGCACTCAGCGCTAACGATATCTTTCGGATTTTTCTGGCTTGTTAAAAAAATTCTTAAAAAAAGAAGGAATTAAATTGCAAACGTAGATACATACATATATCAAAAGGTATTTTGTTTATTTTTCAAGAGGGATACCTATGTGTATATGGCAAATGAAAAATTATTTATCCACGGATATCCCGAAAAGGAGGGAATGTTTTCATATTGCTTTAATTTAAAAGCTATAAATCAATAAATGAAAATCAATCGTATCCGCTACAACAATTCTTATTCATGTGCGAATCATAAGATGAAACATAAATAAAAAAGAACAAGAAGAACTTTTTCTTTCTGCTTCAAAGGACTACAGACTAGAGCTAAGGATCTAAAAAACGTGAAGAAAAAAAAAGCATATTTTGCTTTGCATGAAGATGAGGATAAGGTAAAGTAGTGGGTGAATAGAAAAATCGCGTTTTCTTTTAGTGGAGCTAGCTCTGTAAGTCCTTGTAGACATTTGATTGGTGTTGGTACAGCTTGTGCGGTTGGTTGGTTGGTTGGTTTCCTTATTTTTCTCTCTCTTAATTCTCCTCCGTTGGCGGGTTTTTCTTCTTTTCTTCGAGAATTTTCTTCTTTTTTTCTAATTTTTCCATTCTAAAGAGCGACAGCGAACAATTTTTCCATCATGTGTAGCAAGTGTAGAAGAGTGGATTTCTTTCCTTAGGTTTCGGTTGGTACCTCGGATTGGTGGCGTCTGTGCGCGCATATACAATACACTCCTCGTTCCATCTAGCCCATTACATTACCTCACACTTGCTAAGATAGGAACAGTATCCCCATTCAATCTCAAAGGAGAATAAAATACGAAGTACGTTCTACGATGTGCCAAAGATAATAAAAATAAAATGACAAAAATGTATGTATGAAATTTTATGTATTTATGTATATAGTACCATACTTCATGCAGGGGGGAAGAAAAGAAAGACTTTGGTGTGCCGATAAAAATGAAAAGAAAACAATAACCGTCAAGGAAAATGCATGAAGAAACGATTTCCCTCCGTGTGTGGCAGCAATAGCAAGATGAAGAGGAAATAGGGTATAAGCACTTCTGTTCCCTCAAATATCTGACACCAAGGTAAGTTTTTCGTTTGTACTTTTATCGAATTTCTCTTGCTTTTTCTTTAATCCCGTTTTCTCTGGCTGGGTCTTGAATATGGAAAATTGTTTGGAGGTGGTGACGATTAAAAATATTCGCGCACACGCACGCGGTTTTTACCATTTTTTTTTGCCTCCGTGCTGTTTGCTTTCTTAAGAATTAATTCAGTTTTTTTTTTTGTTTAATTGCGTTTTTATTCTATAAAACTTTACTTAGGACGAACGGTTGAGGGAGGAAGGAGTTTGACTCGTTTTCATCTTTTTGTAAAAAAAAACTCCTTCGTAAGTTTAAAAGAGAGAGGCTGAAAAGGGTTCCTGGCGTTGGGGCTGGGTAAGATACCTTTCGATAAGTATGGGTAAGGGTATGTTGGATTACGCTAGCAAAAAGTTTTCATCGAGTAACTCAAATTACATTTTAAAAAGGAGGTGGAAGGAATTTAACTGGGAATGCTATTCATTCGAATTAAATTTTATCAAACTATGTTTATGAGGGTGGATTTTTATTGGAGAGGGAATATTTGATAAATTCTTATGTATGTATATAGACATTAGGGTGGTCCTTGTACTGGGAATTTTTGTATTCCTAGCTGAATAGGCATCAACAAAAACTCCTTACTTTTTCAGATTTTCATTTCACTTCCTTGGTCTCCTTCTCTCACTTTAGGCTAGAGAAAGTGCTGCAAATATTGCCTCTTTTTTTCGGAAATAACTCACAAACCGTCACCTGCATTTGAACTTTTTATTTGGAAGCAGGAGATTCATCCTGAAGGCTGAATATAATGTACATATGAATATGAATGAATATATGTACAAACAAAATTACTTTTTTTATAAAGCCGAAAATCCAATCTTTAATTTTTTTCTAAAACAAAGTTGTTGTAGTAAATAGTTTTGAACTTAATAATGTAAAGGGGGCTATGAGAATAGTCTTATAAAATGGAGCCTATTTACTTTGCTTCATTAACAATGATTTTTGAATGTATAATTATTTATCTTTTTAACCGTTGTACTATGTTGTCATCAGGCCAAATGAGTTAATTTCGTTGAAAATTTGCAAATTCGATACGAAATCATCTCATTTCTCATACAAATTCACATTTCGAAATGTATCTTATGTCAACCAAATTTTCACGGAATTAGGTTGAAAATTAAGTCAAAATCTGTTGAACACACCCAATTGGCCACAGTTTGAAGAGATCTGAAAGTGTTTTTTATGAAAATGTCAAAGCTCAATGGAAGTAGAAAGAAAAAAAAAAACAACAACAAAAAGCGTCTAACAGCTAGTTGAAATTCAAAAATAAAATGAGCTTTCAAACGAGATTACCAAATTAGAAATGAAAACACCTTTTTTGTGATTTGCGAAATTCCCTCATTTCGGCTGTAATAAAATCGTAGTATAAGCCGTGACATTCAATTTTGTATGAAAAAAAGTTTTTTTAGGCATCAAACTTTAAGTGCAAAATGTAATACCACCCAAGTACTTAAAAAGCCAGTATTTTTCATATAAATTATACCAGGGGGGGTGTTAGTAAAAATAAAGACTCCCAACAGAAGAACCTATGACTAAACAGTGGACCACAATGTAGTTCATATATGCCTCGCAACGAAAACAATGAATATTAGGTAAATTTTGTTGTTGTTTGAAAAATATAATAACGCAGGTACAGTGGACTCTCGTTAACTTGAACACATACGAAACCACGTCTGTTCAAGTTGATTGATTGTTCAAGTTATCGTATGTTCAAGTTAGGGAAAGTCCACTGTATTAAAATTGCTGTTTCTTATTTTTGAATTTTTGAACTTTTTTTATTATGAGCTTAGATTTACAAATTAAAAACATTCTATTCAATGTAGATTAGGAACATTGAGTAAAGACTATTTATTAGGAAATCAAAATAAGTGATATCTACTCAATTGGTTTAGGATATAAATAAAACTTATACCAAAAATGTACGACTTAAATTGTCTAAAAAAGAAAATTTACGATACCAAGACTTGCTTGGTAAGAATAAAGCGTTGCATACCCCGCATCTTGATGGAAAAAAAACCAATATGAGAGCCCGATGGGTTCATTTAGAATTTCATATGATGGTATTTTAATGGCTATAAATGCTTTTATTTAATTTATTAAGCTAAATTTTTGACGTATCCCTTTCTTCTTCTTTCTCTACGATGTTCACCCTTAGTTTTGGTTATCTTCTTGGAGTATAATAAAACAAAATACCTCCTAGGTACATAATTTTTAACGAAAATCCCTGCATAAATAAAAACTTAAAGAACAAGTATAAAATGCTTTAGTTGTTTCTATAGGTATACAGGAATGTTATTTATGTATGTACAATGTATACAAATCAGTGTTACAATCTATCTCTGACATGGATATTTATATGTAGGTACATATGAGCAATTTGTATGAAGAATTTCTTTTTAATGTATGTTTACATGTGGAGATTTTGCATGCTATAAAATGAATATGATTTCTGATTGAAGGCACATCAAAGCACGGGACACGTGCTCAAATACACTTTTGCATATAGCTATATTTCCGTTTTATGTGCCTACCTACTACCTTCACCAAGCAAAGAAATTCATAAGGTACCTACCTACACGGAAGGAATTGAAAAAATCACCAATAGAAAAATTTGCAGTTGAAGTTTACGAATCATGTTTTATTCGTTAATCAAGGCATTTTGATCCGAAATTAATACAAAAACTGTTTTTTTACATTCCAAACGTAGCAAATTACAAAATTTGTTTTTTCGTGATTTGCAATTAAAATTTATGATTCAAGCTTGTACCTTTCATAGCAAAATACATCTTTTTGGGGTAATTTACTCTCCAAAAGAATAATTTCACAAACATCATTTAAAAATATTTATCTGCGATTAATATTTTGTAATTTACATTACACAATCACTGATTTACGTTTTTTTTCGCAATTTGCAACTCCATGAGAATAATTGCAAATCACTAAAAAAAAATCGTAAATTACGACTTTCTTGTCGCAATTAACTCCTCGATGAGATAAAGCACTACAACATGATGTATCTAATCGTTAATGTGTGACACCAATGATCTATATTGCCAATTGGCATAGTGGTTGCATGCTCGCTCCGCAACTGGAGGGTTGCGCGTTCAAATCCAAGTTGAGTCAAGCGCAAAGTATTTATTTTCAAATAAATAAAATTAAATGCGGTATACCTGCAAAATAAAGAATTAAGCAGGATTGATCTTTCAAAGTGGCAATATCACGAAATAATAAAAGTGGTGCAATTGAGGAATGTGTGGATCAAATTGCGATTTGTTGTTTGCAATTTTCGTTTCCTCTCGATAGAATAATTGATACTAGGAGTGTTGATTTACGATTTTTGAGTACCAATTTCTTCATTTTGCTCAATTTCGAAAATTGCAAACAAATAGTCGTAAATTACGAAATCCCAAGCCAAGGTATAAATCGGGATTCATTTTTCGTAATTTGAAGCTCATTTTTCGTGATCCGATCTAAGAATTCCTTCCGTGTAATAGCGCTATTCTTACGCAACGACTTCTTTTTTTCTTTTCATCAATTTAACATAATATAACTTGGTTGGGTTTATTTACAAAATAACGCGAACTATTTATGGATGATTCTCACCAAACTGATGCTTGTTTGTCCCTCAGCGGTTTTAGGTATTTAACAAGCATTTTTTCATGTATGGCAAGTTCAATTTCGAAAAAAATCAATAGTGTATGTTATATTTAAAAAAAAAGCAATTTTGTACCCTTATTGTCATTACCGTGGCATGTCCCCACTTTGAAAATACCAACTGTTTTATAAGAACGCGAATTCAATTTAAAAAAAATATTTAAGGACAAAACAACGACCTCAAGCAGACCATACAACCTCAAAGTAATTAGAAGACATTCCACGAACCCCAGGCCCAGATCTCCTTGATAAACAGGTCCAAAAGAGGGACATATTAAGCTAAGGGGCACAAAATTCAACTTAATTTGAAGAATGGCAAAAAACCCCAGCCGAATTGTCAAGGAAGCTAGTTGAATCAGTCCTCAGACTCTGCCCTTATGTCCTTGAGATACAAGAGAAGCAGACGAAGTATTGGTTGTAAGTTGTTCGCTTTAATTGAATAGGGTACACTTACAGTATTTTTTGTAATTTTCTTATCGAATTTTTACTATACTATAATTTGTTAAATTTTATATGGCAATTCATTAAAGATAACCCGTTTTAAGAAATAAAATAAGTCTTCTACTGAAAGATCGAATCTATTTGCTTCAACAAAGTTACAGGAATGCAATTCAAAGCTACAGTTTTTTTTTTGACGCTCACAGTAGATCGTTGAAAAATGGATTTAAAGTGCGATTGCGGGTGCAACATAATTGGCCCATTTTTATTTTAGATTAAAATATGAAAAACACGAAAGCCTGTTAATTGTAAACATAATTTTGAAGAAATAAAAATGAAGTTAGAAAACAAAAATAAGCAACGAATTTTTCGTTCTTAAAGCAATCGCGGGTAAAACGCGTCTATAGCTTTGATGATTTCAAGGAACTGGATTAGAGATTAAATTACATTGCTCTCTTCTCTATTAATTATTACACAGAGTGGCGCACCAATTGTGCTACAATAAGAAATTCAAATAACTTTTTTTTAATCGATGTATTTCATCTATTTTTTTTTTTTGGGTAGAAAATTAAATTTTATTTTAAATAGTTAGTTGTTTTTAAAGATTATAGACCGCAAATGACCTCCACGCTCTCCCACGCATATGCGGCACCTGATCAAAAAATTATTCATTGCGGCCTGAAGAGTTGAAGTTGGGATCGCCTCAATTATTGTCGTTATGAACTGCTTTAATTCAGTTAAATTCCTGGGCTTCGTTTTATACACCTCTTGCTTGACATAACCCCATAAAAAGAAGTCTGGTGCAGTCAGGTCAGGTGACCTTGGGGGCAAGCGAAGAGTGGAGTTCCTAGAAATTAATTTGTTTGCGAATATTTTGTTTAGCTCCGCCATAACTGGTCTGGCTATATGTGCAGTTGCTCCATCTTGCTGAAACCAAACGCTGTTGGATGGTATACGTCTTCGGCGCAGTTCTGGGTAAAAAAAACTCCTTCAACATCTTTAAATAACGGTCCCCATTGACAGTAACGGTTACACCGTTTTCATCAAAGAAGTACGGCCCGACAATACACCTTGATGAAACTGCGCACCACACAGTGACTCGTTCTGGGTGCAGTTCCGTCTCATGGAGCATTTCTGGATTAGACTCATTCCATATACGGCAATTTTGCTTGTTTACATTGCCGTTAAGATCAAAATGGGCCTCATCAGACATGAACAAACAATTAACCAATGTGTTGTCTTCTTCGGCCATTGATATCATTTTTTGGCAAAATTCCAGGCGAACAGGCAAATCCTGAGGGTTTAACTTGCTAGTAATTTAGACTTTGTACGGAAACAAGTTTAAATCGTCATGAAGTATCCGTTGTAATGACCGTCTACTAACTCCAATTTGCCCCGATAAGTTTCGGGTCGAAACGCTCGGATTGGCATGTATTGCAGATGCTGCTGCTGCAATTGTATCCTGAACCCGAACATTGGCATCTCGATGGTACGGCCTTCGTGCGATGCTTCCAGATTCGGCAAACATGTTTACAAACCTCATAATGGTCCATCTACTCGGGGGATTACTGCCAAACTCCCGCCTAAATTCCCTTTGGACGGAAATGACGGACTGCAAAGCATGGTACCGTTGCACTATCCAAATTTTTTTCTCCGTATCCCAAGCATCCATTTTTATAAATCTAAATAGTAACCTACAAAATAAAAAAAAAAATAAGCCGATTACTATCACAGAAAAAAAGTTATTACGTTTTATTTTTGTAGCACGATTCGTGCGCCACCCTGTACTAAGTTTTTATCAAATATGCCAATACTTTTTGACAATACTATGTATAAATTATTGCCATCAATCTTTTTTCTTGTGATTGCAATTTGGCATCTAACAATTACATTTTTTGATGAACATATTCAGCCTTCAAAACCTGCATACCTATGAGTTTTTTCTGTCGATTCTGGGTTTGTTTTTGGCCATCTCTTTTATCTTCGGAAAATATTTTGACTTAAAAAGTTTTTTTTTTTTCAGTACCGTGATATTTCATCATTTTTACATAACAATCATTATGGCATCAAAAAAGTTTAAACTTTTTTTTCGTAAATTTTGCACTTACAAAAGTATCAGTTTTCGGAGAATACTCCCCAAAAAATTGGTGCATGAGTTTTCTGTACCTATGTTTAATCATCAACATGTATGTTGTTAGAGACAGGTAAGAAGCTAACATGGGTAGAACTATATTTTTGTTGTGTTTAACCGCGGATTGTTTTTGTTTTGTTTCAAACATGCCAATTTAGAATGTTTGTACAACATCCAGTTTAATCCTTTTTTATTAAATTGATAAAATGCAGCTCAAGACACCACCACCGTTCCCACAAAAAAAGAAACGATGTAGCTACTGTTTGTTTAAAATAGAATGGTATTGGAGTTTTAAATAGCATTTTAACTGCAGTGAAGTGCCAATAAAGGAATGGGAAAACCCCCTTAACGTAAAAGGTTTCATTCCAAAACATGCCAAAACCACCTAGGAAAGGGATTGTCTGCATATATATTAATTATTCTTTTTATTCTCATAAGATTCTCAAATCATTCCTTTGTTCTTGGGATATAACGTTCAAAATAAAATTAGGCATCCAGATCACACACACAGAATTAAATGTACCTTCTTTAAAGGCAAAAGCATTCAAAATTATGTAACCTCTGATATAACTTGCTCAGCAATATACGTACAAACATAATATGTTAGTTGTTTTGTTCTTTTATATTTAAGTTTTTGTTTTACTTTGAATAGAGGATATAAATTGAAAAATATTTCAAGTGTTTACGAAACAAAAATTTTGTTCGATGTTATTATTTCTATAAGATGTGTAGATATTTGGGGTATTCGTGAGACGTCGGCATCGCAGGTTTAAACATTGTGAAAAATGATAACTCTACGCAAAAGTTTGCTTGAAAAACCCTTTTATTCATTTGGTTGAATGCTGTGAAAAGTGTTACGTAAGAAATTTGTCTGTGCAAAAAATTATTTCGTGAAAAAAATTTGAAAGGCTCATTCAAAATTTTTAAAGTCTTTTATTTTGTTTTATTATTTTTTGCCGGCTGGTTCTTTTTTCTTTTAATTTTTATAAGAATTTTATATCAAAGGCTTTAAAAAATCATAGCCCCTAGTCGACTAATTTTGAAAATCTAAAAACGCACATTTACTATATATATATTTACAAGTCTTCCACCGAGCAACACTTTTTTAGAGTCTATCACCAGAAAGAGGTCAAAGCTCCTCATTTCTTATGCCTCTTTTAATCAAAATTAATTAATTAATGTTGCAATTAAAATCTTGTTTATACTGTCATTTTGGGGACTGGACAGAGAACCGTATACCTGCAACACTATATGGCTGGAGTGTAAGAAAATGTTCGCTAAGTTCCTTAATATTGCACGGCTAATAATTTTGGTTCTTTGGTTTTTTTATTTATTTGGCGCACCAACTTAAATTAAACAATGACCTTTATAGGGATTACCGTAATGTACATAATGCTGTTGTCTTATCTTGTACTTATCACTGTGTTCTATCAACACCTTCTTACTTTTCAACTTAAAACATTGCATGAAACACTGATATTAGTATCCAAATCAGCTGTTTTCAAACAAAAATGTTCAGGTGGACAATAGCTCAACTTTTGGACGTAAGGGGCAGATAAAATACTATTGCCACATTTTAGGAAAGGATAAATTGATTTTAGGTGGCCATCCAAGCTAGGGGGCAAGCAATGGTATTTGGTGCATCAGTATCTCTATAGAGCACATTTAATTAAGTTTTTCAAAACTGTAAAATGACAAAGAGGTAGTACAAGCCAATCCTGCAAATATCCATGCGGTGGCGGTTTGATGATATTTTTGAACCACTGTCGATTATTTCCAGCACAACAATGATCCAATTCATATGGCAGTGGAGAGTTAAGATGGCTTTGAAAGCCATATAAGACATTTAAGATTTGAAGTGAAGAAGAGAAGAAGAGCTAATTGTAGGCATCATAGTGTCTTAGGCTCTTAGGGCATCATTTCATCAGACCTATTGAAATCTGCTATAGATTCTTTAAAGACTCGCATCTTTGAGGTAGTTAAAAATAATGGAGACATTTAATAATAATATCTTATATAATTTGCTTAGCTCCAAAAAAGAAACATAAAAAGTTTTCTTTACAAATATTTAAGTGACAGCAAACCATATAAGCTTTGAGGACTCCATCAGCTTATCGTAGGCTTTCTGTAAAAACTTCGCAAGTCTTTACCTCGTAATATTTAACGTATTTCAGATCAAAACAAATCACTGTATCATGGTTCCTTTTGGTTCCACCAACTAGTTTCAAAACCTTTTACGGTCTTAGAATCCCAATTTATTAACTTTCTGTCTACTAATAAATTTTTCAAAATCGACTTACGAGGTTTTGACAGAAAGCGGACGTTATATAAATCAATTACAACTTTATCTCAGAAAGACTATCACATCTTGTTACTCAAAAAAGGTACCAACAATTGTTTTTTTTATATAAAATATGAGTGAGGCTATCTAAATGTTGCGGACTGTATGTCATAAATCCATACGTCTATAAGACCGGTCTCTAATGTAGCTTATCACTTAACTAGTTTTAATTTTTAAAAGAAAAGAAATTTATTATTTATTTATTTTGTTTTAAAAATACCTTGTCATATTTACTAAGTTTTAAAGTGAGAACCTTTCACATACGGAGATACACGTACCCACTTGGGAATTCAATGCAGGTTTGCCAGGTTGGGCTTTATCGGAAATTTGGCTTTCTTTTTCCAAATTTGCCTGTTACATAATTGGGATATTAATATAAATTATAAATCAAATCTTGGGCGATTTCTGTATAAACAAATACAAATCATATAAAAACTACAATCTTCTTCTAAAACGCATTCCACAATTTCTTAATTAACGCACTCCACAATTTTCCACCACTTTCATTTCGCTAAATATATATTGGTTTCGACATTTCGAATCAACCCCTAAAAAATTCACTTTAATAATATTTCAGTTTATCTTGTTGTTCCCAGAATTCCTATTTTTATAAAAAAAAAAATGTATCGATATTGGACTACTATTTGTAAAACTTGTATCTTAGAGTTAAATTGAGTTATAATGTATAAACTAAATGGAAGAATTTTAATTCATTAATACAGCTTTGGCGCACGAAGATAACAAAATTATTCATCGGTACGAACACCTAAACATTTTTTTTTGGGTCTTCATCATGTAAGGTTGATATCGTTCTCGTTATCGACATCGATAGGTTTTAGTGTTAAATATCTAAAAAAAAAAAAAAAGTTTCGTAGAAACATTTTGCGTATATTGGAATTTTATGATCGATGTGTCAGGATTGAACCGAAGGGTTGAGGGTTCGAATCCGGGAGGTAACCAACTTCTTTTTATTTTTTTGTTGGACATAGAACCAATGTTAATGAAATTTAAACCCTACAGAGGGCTTTGAAACAGAAAAAGATTTATAAAAATGTTTTGTTCCATTGTTAATTGTTTGAAAAAAAAACATTAAAAAGCATCTTTTTTTGACTATATGGTTGCTTTCGATTGGGTGAAAGAAAGTTCTTAAGTTCAACTTTCGTCAGATTTTACTCCTATTTTCATTATTTTCTTCCATCGTTTGTATAAAATCACCCTATACCTATAGATACAAAACTTTCCAATTGATTAACTTTTTTTTAAAAAATACATATATAATAATCGAAATTAATGTATGTAAAAATATTCCTTACCAGAAAACGCATGGAATATTTTAAAATAAATTACTAATAAGATTCCAGTTTCGTTATTACATTGGCCTTTTTCTTCTTTTTCTTTCATTAACAACCCACACCACACACACCCTTTTCTTGTTTTGTTTTCCCCAAAGAAATATCTTGTTTATCGGTTCTTCCCGTGTTTTAGCTTAGCCGTTCCAAACGGCAAGTCTTGTAGACCTAGATACTGTCTTTCCTCTCCTCATCTCTTAGTTGTTTCTTTACAAAAACAATAAATTTCATTAACAACCTCTTGACTTTTATCTTTTACCAACCCCAAAGAAAAGGGGGAACTCTTATCTTAAATTAATCTTTTGAAGGAGGCTAAAAGTGTGAAAAGATATATGGTATACCTACTTATACATAGTACCTATACACAACGAACAAAAATAAAAGCATTGGAGTATTCCTTTTTGTATTGGTAAAAGAGATTTTTTTTTTTAGTAAAATTCTTTGAAAATATCAGCACATTTTGCCTTCTGCCTCTACTCCAACCCACCCATCGCTTTTTGCTGGGTTTCAATGTGTAAATTAATATGGGTTGCCATTCTTAATCAAATGTACGTCAAAAGTGTTCTGTGGCTCTGAAGAAGAAAAATGACATACTCTTGAGGACGTTATGATGGATTCCATTTTGTGAAATGAATCAGAAAGTTAGTTCCTTAAAAATGAAAAAAAAAAACAATTCACTATCAAAATTATCCCGAAATGATATTGCACACACCACCCTCATAACACACCCCCACTAAAAAAAGCACTGCAAAAATCCATTAGAAATACCAAAAAAGGTTTGTAAAGAAATTTCCACAAGAGGTTCTAAGGAGAAGGGGGTTCGGAGATTTCGGGTTGTGGAACAATTTTCGCTTACAACAGTTTCCTTTTGAGATTTTTGGGTTCGAAAGTAAAGTCTCTCGAAAACTGAGTAGGGGTGATGTCTCTATCCCCTTTTTTGTGCTCATGGTGTAGTAGATTGTTATCGTCTTCATAAAACATATATATGTATGAAGTTGTTCGTTTTCTTTCTTATATTATTCCGAAATGGGTTGTTTTCATAATTTTCTCTGATGGTATTACTCTACACACAAGCACAATTGAGGAGGTACATAAGGGAAGTATATGGGAGGATGGAGAAGGATTCGAGAAAAACCCGTTATTTAAATAGTCAAATATTTGGTTTTCTTTCTTATTTCTCTGAGTTTTTTTTTTAATACATGCGTACACAATACATACATCTGTTTAGTCTTGTTTTATATTAAATTCCAAAGTTTGGGATATAAGATGAAAATTGGGGGGAAAGGAAGCTAACGTCAAATGCAAATGGGATAAGGCATCCATGTTTTTGTTTGTTTTTAAACTTTGAACTATGTATTATTTCAAAAAACAAATAATTATAAAGAGCGTTTGGTGAAAACCGCTTATTATTCTTTCATTCTTTTTACTCTTTAAAAATTGATTTAAGAATAAATTTTATTTAGCGTTTGCTTAGCATCCAGTTAAATCAGTTTTTGTAAAGATATTTGAGGATCGCCAAATTAAAGATGAGACATGATCCATATAGATATAGAATAAGTAATGAAAACAAGAAGTCTTTTAAGCTCCTTTTTTGCTTAATAAGGCTTGGCACGCGTGCCGCCGCGCCGTCACCGGCTTGCTCCTTCCAATTCTACTGGAAACCTACAGTAGTCTGTAGATACGCTGTTTTTTAGTCTGTTACAATTTTGTAGCAGACTAGGAAACAGCGTATAGTTCTTTATAATACCAAATCAACAAAGTTGCATTTACTTTAAAAAAATAACTTTTTACTTATTTATCTTAACTCATTTTCTTATGCTAGGGGAGCAAAGTTTGTCGAGGAATAACACTTAACGCTAAAAACTAGTTTTTTTCAAATGTTTTGTTAAATATTTGTTTGTCAAATTCATGATCACATGTGTTAAGGGCTGGAATAACAGTAGAAGGTAACAAGGAGATGTTATGTAGTAACAAATGTTAATTTTTCAATATATATATAAATCTAAATTGTAGTTACTCATAAACATAGATTAGATTAAATCTAGATTTATTATTTCATTAAAAATAGTATTTACAAAAACATTTGATTTTAAACATAAATCTTTTGGGGCATGGGCGAAATGGCCGTCAGCCAGATGACAGCTTTCATTAATAGGTACTTTCTCCAGTTTTGTAAATGAATGGTGCTTTAGTAACAATTAAGATTAAAATTCTTGTTTTAGATATAATTTTCTTTTTTTTACGCTTCAGATTCTTTGTTGTAGTGAGCTTAGAGCAAGCTGCAAACCCCTACAATCAGAGGCTCATCATAAGTGCATGTGTTAGTGGTTAGTAAAATAATGCAAGCTAACACATGCACAAATAAAATTAATACATTTACATAGTTAAACAAGCAAACAATAAACATAATTGAACAATATATATATCACATTTGAAATAAATATGATCTAAAAGTAAAAAAAAAAAAACAATCACGAAAGTGGAGCACTGGTTCGAAACAATTTTTTCAATCCCATCTTACTAACGTTAAAATCAACCGTGGAGCCATTTAAATTAAATTTCCTGCACATACGGTTAAGAGGCTCATGTAAACCGTAGTTAGTTCTATGGAAATTTACATGTAAAAGGTCAAATCTTCTCAGATGGTGAGATCCTCCACGGAAATTTATGCCAATACAGGCTAACAAATCAGGAGCATCGATTTGACCATTTATAAGTTGGTGAAGAAAAATTAGATCATTATTCACCCGCATTTGATATAAGGTTTGGACTTGCAGTAGCTGGATCCTATGTTCATATGGTGGAAGGTTGAATGGATGTGTCCAAGGAAGACCTTTCAGAGCAAAGCGAATGAATTTATGTTGTATCGATTCAAAACGATGTTTATAATTGAAGGGAGACCATACTTGAGACGCGTCCTCTAGATGAGGTCGTACATAACAATTGTATAAGGAAAGCGTAACGTACGGATCGTCAAATTCCTTTGCCCAACGTTTTATAAACCCAAGCATAGAGCTTGCTTTATTAACAATGAAGTTAATGTGTTCAGTGAATTCTAAACTTGGGCTGAAGTTAACACCCAAGTCCTTGAAACTAAAGACTCGACAGAGTTTGTGTTGTGAAATAGAATAATTAAAAGCATTTGCAAGTCGCTTTCTAGAGAAAGTAATTGTTTGACATTTGGCAGGGTTAAGAGAGAGACCGTTTTTATCACACCAAGTAGCGAAACTATCAATATCGGCTTGCAAAAGAATATGGTCATGGTTAGCTTTTATTGTCTTAAAAATTTCCATGTCATCAGCGAATATAAGAATATCACTTGAACGTATACTTGAGACAACATCATTAATAGCAAGAATAAATAGAAATACTTTCTATATATATAAGTGCTATTTGTATATATTGCGATAGCTTTTGCCAATTTAAAATTGCTCTAAGGTCCACTTTCTCCAAATAATTCCGTTGCCTTATTTGACGCCGTATCTCGGCTAGAATTGCGTTGGTGTTGCATAAAGAGCAGTTTCGTGGTAGGTCACTGTGATCGCGATGCAGTATGTAATTTAAAGGCAATAGTTCACATATTTCTCGGAATATGAATGATATTGTTTCACTGTTAAGATTGTCGTGGAAGTAGTTGGATTCTCCTAAATTCAGCTGAAGTTAAGGATAGAATTCTCTATGTTGTGAGCTTTTAGCTCGCTCTATACTTTCCTCTCTTGTTTTGGTATGGAGATTTTCAGGAAGGTTGTTAAGAAATGGCTTTTATTCTGCCGAATTGTTCAAACTAAGATTGAAAGAGGGTTCACAAAAGTCAGCCAAGTTCTTCCATTCCTTGAACTATGAGCGACCCAATTATGGAGACCGCAATCTTTTTTGAAATTTTATCTTCGTGACTGTGCATGAGTCTAATAATATAATTGAATTGAATTTCTAACGATGTAAGATACAGTGGGGATAGTCCAGTTTTGATGAGTAGCATGTAGTTAATGGTGTTGTATCTGGTACTCGAAATTGTCACGTTAGAAAGAACCTCAAAAGTTGTTCAGTGGTTTCAGATTGATTGCAGCCCCACGATTCCGCAGCATAAAGCATAATTGACTCGGACGTTTCCAGAAAAACTTAACATATTGCTATAGGTCTTTATTTCAATAAACATTTTTCCACACCGTCCCAATCGCATTTTTTGAAGAAGAAAGTTTTTTGACCAAGTGTTTTCCAGGTTAAAATTACTTGTCACAGTGAACCCCAATTATTGATATATATTTCCTTACAGTTTCGATAGAACTTACCCCATAATTCAATTTTTCGTTAGCAGCAAGCCATCCTGTACCTCTCCGGAAGACCAATGTTTTTGATTTGTTGAGGTTCACAGTGAGGTTCCACTTCAAACAGTAATCTCGTAATTTGTATATCATTAGCTGAAGGGACTCTGGTGATTCAGCTTAAAGGATTAGATCGTCTGCGTACATCAGTATTTTGATCCGAAACCCATAAATTGTTATACCACACGCCATTTTTTGTATTAAGTCTAAGATTGCATCGTTGTTTTAATCCTACTGATGCTAGAAACCAATCTGATAAATTGTGCCCATCCCATACTGCATAACGTGTTTCACTATAGATGTCCTCAAACATTCTTCCAAACTTGAACTACTTATTGTTACAGATAATGGTCGTTAGATCATTTACCCATATGAAGCCACAGGTCTAATAAATTCCCACAGTTTGGGTTACCTACGTATGCTTACATATGACACCGCTTGCATTGCTTGCTTATGCCATCGATTGCATGTGCAAGCGATAGCATAGTGCTAGGTGTAATGACCCTTATCCGTTGATGCCACCAGTCATTTGATTTCTTTTATGAAATCAAATGACTGGAATGTAGAATTAAGTTATTAAGTCATTTTCATATTTTATCAAACTGTGTATAATTATAAACGGAAGGTGTTTTTATTACAAATCAGAAGTGTTTTCATTACATTATAAACTGACATATTAATGATAGCTTAAGTCAAGTTTGAAGCTCGTTATTTGCGGATATTCTAATTGCAATGATTCATTACTAATCAGGAGAACACCGCGCATTCACGATTGAGCGATATCTGAAGGGCTATTTTTCGTTGGTTAATGTGCGTCGCACATTTTGTGCTCGTCGAGTGGATTATAAACCATAAAAAAAGCTGAGGATTCATTCACAAGAACGTTTTCTAACAGCACAAACGCTTGGAACCTATTGCTAACCAAAAAATACACATTTCACATCGATGACTATGTGAGTAGTAAATAAACAAAATGTCAGATACTGGTGCCGAATAATGGAAGGGAACACCATCAAAAACGTTGGCAGTGATCACAAATTTTAAGGGTCAGGTTGCAACAGTGTGTTGAAAAAAAAATGGACGAAATTTAGATGAATTTTTGTTTACTATTTTATTTTGAATATATAAAATAGTTTCGCAATTACTGAAAACTTTTCCTATAAGATTTTTTAAATCCCGCGCAACCCCAATCAGTCACAAAGATTCCTGCAAGTTTGTAGGTACAATTATCTCAATTGAGAAAATATCCTCCACAAAACAAAGACCACGAAGGCCACTACTGTCTTTCATATTTTTTTCACATATAATTTCAATTTTTGGTGAATTTTTGAATAAGAGACTTTCATAATTCATAGGACATACATTTTTGATATTAGGATTTCGTTATTATTGCCATTTTAAAACAAATAGAAAAAGATTCACATTCAGATTGGAATGATCAACCGTTCATTAAATGGCAAAAATGTCGTTTAATCGTTCTTCCACACTACAAATCAAGAATTCTAATGGCTTGCTATGAACAGAGTAAATGATTTGATTTGAACTAGTTTCAATAACCCAATTATTTTCTCCCGATTAGAAAATAAAACATTTCGAGATTTTTAGTAAGAAGTTTGGACAATGAGTCTATGGCCATCACCATATTTAATAATTTTTGTTGAGATAAAAAATAGCTACTCAAAAATAAGAATTTCCATAAAAATGTTCACAAGGTTTAAATGTCTAAATAAACAAGGACCTGGCCTTCTGAGCTTGGGGGTCTTGAAATTATTAAATTTAAGTTGGTAATAATTAGCCCCCGTGCTATGACCCGCATTTAACATAGCTAAAGTTGCCAGAGTCTTCAGAGTGTATTTGAGCAACAAGCTCTCCGTTATCAAAGAGGCAACCGAGATAATTTTAGGCTACCAACCACTCCACAAAAAGAACTCGTGAGGGTATGATGATGAATACATGCACCCGAAACAGGTGATAGAAGCAATCAGATTTAATAAATTCCTACCGGAGGTAGTGTTGAAAAGGCCCATGCACCATATCATCAACAAGCTATGGGTGGAAGGAAAAAGTGCCCAATACTTGTCAATTAGCTCCATTCTCCATATGCCCCATCTTCATAAAGACGAGGATTCTGTATGTTCTGAAAGAATTATCGAGGTATATCTTTGCTTAATGTCACATAAGACCATCCAACGTACAGTGTGAGAGCTACATTTGGCGCAGCACATCGACAATGGACCAAATCCTCACACTGACACGGATCCTGGAAAAGACTAACGAATTTCAAGTTTCCATCGGCTTTTTATATTATTGATACCATTTAGCATCAGTAGCTGTACATATGACAATAG
This sequence comes from Dasysyrphus albostriatus, assembly GCA_946251815.1. NCBI lineage: Eukaryota > Metazoa > Arthropoda > Insecta > Diptera > Syrphidae > Dasysyrphus > Dasysyrphus albostriatus. The sequence goes on from OX276339.1 coordinate 291,786, forward strand.
TTAATCTAAGGATACTGATAAGCCTGATCTACCTTTGTCACGTATATCATTAAAAATGCATGATACCATATGCAACTAAAGAATAGCACTGTTTCTCAAACATGCACCCTTCATAGATCAGCATCTAGATAAGTAAGTAAGACACAGAGAAGCTTAGTCGAAGCTTCTATGGATATTCTTCATCTAACCACTTTAATATTTTGGATAAATACCTGAGTTTTTCAAACGCTATACAATTTACTTAGGTCTTTTGAAAATAAAATTTTCGCGAATGCATTAAACTTCTAAGGTAGCATTTTCTCATTTATTTGCATGGATCATTTAGTGGATACAAAGTTGTCCAGCTTATGCCGCTATGACTCACCCAGAATTTCACTCCGGTTCTTCATACATACGCAGATACATATAAGTACATATATCTATGGATTTCTTAATTTTCACCCTCTTTTCCTAATTAAAAAGTCTTCATTCGTTCATAAAATGGAATTGTAAACTTAAATTATGTAGTTCCGCAGAACGTGAGCCTGGGTTCAGAGGTAAAGTGCAGAGGAGAGAAGTGAAGATTGTAAGTAGGTAGGTACACAAAAGTATATACCCAAATGGGACTCTCATTCGTCTAAAAATGTTTTAATATAAAATGTACTTGATTGAAGGATTATACTCGCATCTCCTTTTATTTTTAATCTTAATGAGCGCCGTGCTATTCCTTGCCTAACCATGATTCAACCCTACCAGACCCACCCATCCCGTACTGAATCTTTTCAAATACACCAAAGTTTTATGTTACGTACCTTCTCCAGAAAAAAAGTAAATTAAAAAATACATACACAGAGTAAAAGGAAAATGCTTCACCTAAAATGGAAGCTTACATAAAGTGTGCTTACGAGTGTATATTTATTATTACCAGAGGGCTAGGATTTCTATGCTAATACATATTTTTTGAATAAGAGAAGAAGAAAACAAAGAAGAAAGTTTTTCGAATCAGAAAATTTCAGGGCAGTGACTAACGGCCAACGACATATCGCCCAAATCGCTAAATGCCATAGCGCCCAAGAACCTAACGAAGAAATTAGTACGTTATTTTTTCGGGCGCTATGTAATTTTTGTTTGGGCCTTTCTACTGACGTGGTGTCTACCAGACACCGATTTGTAAAGCTGATACTCTTAAAACTTATTTTGTATTCTGACTTTAAACTAGAATATTTTAAAGTTAGGACTGTTTATTATAATAATTTTAAACTTAAAATATTTAAAATAAAACAAAAATATTAAAGATAAATTTTTGTTTTGATATGACATTATTCTTCTGCTAAAATTTACACATATAGAAAAAGTTAAAAAAAAAAACAACATAAATATTTTCTTCATTGACTTATACATTATATTCAAGTTAACGCTAATGGTAATCAGACTTTAAAAAAATGACATATAGTGGCATATAGCGTTGAACACAATTTGGCCTTAAATCATCATAGGCATAGGCAACAACATATAGTTACTATTTGCATTTTTTGGCTAGATAGCGTATAGTATTTTTCCTTTTGGTGGAATGGTCAAAATATTTGACGATGGATTCTGAAATTTTTACCGCAAAATTGTACCGACAAAACAATTTTACTGACATGTTGCTTAGGAGACACTATGAACTATTTTACCGAGGTGGTTGTCTTTCAGACCCATAACTTAATACCGGCGTGGTTGACTCGGGCATGCGCCAGCCACTGGCATTTGAGTTACGCTTATACACGCCTTAGTATACGTCATATATATGTAGGTACTAAGAACTCCGGTGTCAAAATTTGAAAAATGACGACGCAAAACAAATTTTTAGATTTTGTGGTGTCTGTCAGACACCACGTCAGCCGCAAAGAGGTAATAAGCTTTAGTTAATAAATTAAAGTACCCACTCATACAGTTTTTTGTCTGAAGCATTAGCAGGTAATTTAATTATAGTTAAGCTAAAAGCGCTCATATGTATTTTTGTATGAATTCTTATCTATAGCTTTTAGAAAGCTATACATTGAACTGCGAAAATGAACTAAAAAATACATACAAATCCAAACAAGGTACTGCAGCCACATTCTACTGGAACCCTTTTTCTGTTTCTCTGATGAGTATCATTCAATGTTAATTTTCTCCAAAATCAAGAAGAACGATACAAACATCGTCATTTATTTACATAAATTTTCTTTAAAACAAAGGACATCATTCTGCATATCTTTTCGAATAGAGTTCTCAATTTTATATAGACATCCATATGCATACAATTTCTTTATTGTGACTTTTTATGGCACGGAGTATTAGTTAGAGGTGGAGAAGGTGGTGATGTGCTCCATGTGCGGAACTTAAGTGACAGGAATACCAAAATCTTGTACTAGCTGAAAACTTTTACCTTCAGTACAGTAAAAATAATTTTTGCCTTAGAATTCACGTTCAAGGAAGGAGTGCTAACTTTTAAAACAAAAACCAGTCATCTTTTTAAGAACACCATCCAGCATGTGCGTAACGTGATCTTTTATACGAGGAGGGGGGTTGCAATTTATTTTATATAATATGTATAAAATTTAGTATGCCAAATTAAAGTACTTAGTAATATAAATTAAAGAACATTTCATTTTAAAAGAAATCACAAACTCCTAACTAATTGAAATATGGAATTTTGTTTCATCTCAAAAAATATATTTTTTTTAAGGTATGATTTACAATATTATTAAAATTTTATTGGAGGTCATTTTTGAAGCCGTAAAGGAAGTCGAAAATAATAACAAAAAATTAGTACTATGGCAGGTACTGTTGCCTACCTTTTTTCACAAAAATGTAATTTATCTACAAAGCGAATGGATGAATTTGCAATAAATTTTGATATTATGGAAATGTTAAGCGTTAAAATCTCAAATGAAGACTACACAAAATTGCCCCTACTCCCCTTTTGGACACGCCCTTGCCACCCAAAATTAACCGTAGCAGCAGCAGCTGTCGACCGCGTGTGATAGTTGTATATTCTCTGATGATGGAGTGGCTCAGGGGGTGGGAGCATTCTAGTCAAAATTTAGCAATTACCCAAAAAGTTTTCTTCATCAGAAGTATAGAACTATACCTATGTGTTTTATGAGAGAAGCAGTGGAGAGAAATAATAGATATATAAAATCAGATAAAATCTTGAGCAATTTTTTTGTTTGCTTTCATTCACTGTGTGATTTTTCGGTAATTATATGTAGATATTTTGCATATCTGGTTCTAAGTAATATTTAGAGGCGTCGTTATTTTAATCTTTTCTTTGAAAAATGTTGAATTCTAAGGAACGCCAAAACCTGATTATTAAAGGCAACTGTGTCAACGAGCCTAGGCTGGTTAGAGTATAACTGAATATTTGGTCTCCATATTTATTCTTTTTCACGTACATACTTGATTTAGTCTAGTCAAATGGCGTCCAAAAAGAACTTGAAGTGGAAATTTCTGCAGTAGTTATTTTTAGTGGCTTCTTTTAGATTTTCGGGTTTGCTGAACACAAATCATACCAATATGAGAAATCATCAAGAAATTTCGAAATTTTTATCATTTTTGTGTTTTCGCCTTAGTGCATAAAAAGTAATTTGATGATACGTAATTTTTGAAAAATAACGCAAACAATTATTTTTTTAATTTGTTTTCTTATTCCGCAAAAAGAAAGTTTTTTGCCTTTTTTTCAACTTTAGTGTCAAGAATTATTATATGATTTGAGTTTCTAAGTTTCAGTATTTTGAGTCAGCGAAGGACTCTGTAGGAAATAGGTGGGCAAAAGGCATGAGTTTTCTTAAAAATTTTTGCAAAGAAATGGAGAAGATTTAGAGTACAAAGAATTATTCTTGAGTTCAAAACAATATAAGTTGAATGCAGATGAGAATAGAAGGAAAACATATACAATTGTTTCAAAACATCTGATCTGATCTGCAACAGTACCTTGTATGCAACAGTATTCTTTTCTTGTTGTCCTAAAAATGTATTCACTAAGCACTAGTGTTGTAGGTGATAACTGTGAAAGAAGGTTTTGTACCTTCCCGAATGACAAAAAGAGATAAATGTCATATCCCTGGACGTGCAAAATCCCGAAAGACAAAATTACGAATGGACAGAATCCCGAATAAATTTGATTCATTTGATGCAGCTCTTAAGTGGGCACGAAATTCCGAATGCTTGAAAGGGAAAAATCATATGTTGCATGTACATTAGGGTGGTTCCAAAAAACCGTTTTGTTTTTTTATGACCGGCCCACCACAGAGTTTTGCTGCCTAGGTTAATTGTGTTATCGGCACAAAATCTCAACCTTCTAGGTATAATGAAAGGCGGTTCTCAAGCGACCTCCTTTTCTTAAGTGTTGCTAGAAAATCCTCTGTATAAATGTTGGTGTATACTGGGTTTCCCCGAGGTTGATATTTTGGGGGATGATTTCTGGTTTCATTCAATTTTTGAAAAATTGACATAAAACGGAAAAATGATTTAAAACCAATGAAAGCACATACAAAAATGTGTTATAGTTTATTTAAAGCCAATATCCCATTCTTTTATTTGTTTTTCAAATTAAGTAAATTCAAAGAATAGTAGAACATTTTGTTTCAAATGGCATTTTTTTATTTAAAAGTTAATGTTTTTAAAAGTTTGGCGTATGTAAGTACCATTGTTTTTTTTTATTTCAATGCTCTTATCAATTTTTAGTGAAATATTGAAAACTGAATGTAAAAATCTCACCTCTCTTGATTTGAAAAACAAGTAAAAGATTGGACTTTAAAAAACTATAAAACATTATTGTATGTGCTTTTTTTGATTTTAAATCATTTTTTTTTTTCGTTGTATGTCAATTTTTCAAAAATTGCCCCACTTGCCTTAGGGGAGAGGTAGAATTTTCCTCCTATACAATATTTTTTTCTTAAAATGAAACCAGTAACTATCTCCCAAAATATCAACCACGAATTTGAAGAAACCCAGTATACCCAGGGACTTTCTAGCAAAACATAAGAAAAGGAAGTCGCATGAGCACCGCCTTCTATTATACCTAGGAAGTTGAAATTTTGTGACAATAACACAATGAGCCGGTTATAAAATAAAAAAGGATGTGTTTTTGAACCAACCAAATGTATTTGTTGGTCTTCACGGAGATCGGCCTTTATATTATGGATCAAAAAAAGTTTTTTTTTGTCGATAAAACGATCTTATAAATGTTTAGCCACCGGTTAGTACCTAAGTACTTGCTACTTTACCAAATTGTGATTTTGAAACTTTTTTTTTCAGAATTCTATTTTACAAAATTTTATGAATAATTACCGAAACAATTGAATCAATCAAAATTTCTGCAAATAATCTCAATTTTATTTTTTTACAGGAAGCTATACAATTTAGAATTTAAAGAATTAAAACAAAATGTTTAATAGAACAAAAACATATTCATAAGTCGTATATTTATAAGGATTTTCCTTAAATACAAAATCATCCCTTCGTAATTTCAAATTGCATACTCTTTGGCGAAGCACAGAAAGCAAAGGAAAAGTCCTTTTTTTCTGATTGGAAGAGTCTGAAAGCGAACATCCCTCTTGCGGCAAGTAGGTAAACTGAGTAATAATGGAGAGGTATTTCATGAGAGAACAAATAAAAAAGTCTAAGCTAAATTCTTCGACAAATTTCTTTAGAAGGGAATTTTTTATAATTCATTGACGCGAACCTTATAAGAATAAAATACTTTTCGAAGTTTTTATTCTTATTGGATTTTTAATAGTTTAGATAAAACAATTTACAGGGAGCTACGCAAATATTTTTTTAGGCTAGTGTTGAGTAGCAATTTGTTTTGAAAGATAGCTTAAAAAACTTTCGCAACAACAATAGACAAATTATTATTAACTTTACTAATCATTCGTCTTTTCAAAAATAAATTTAAAAATCAATCCACCACTCACCGTTTGCCTCAGACAGTTGATACGTTAGTATTTTTTTCACATCCAATTTTTTACAAATAAGAACCGGAAAACTTAACAATATTATATAACAATAATAATAATAACAAAATACAAGTAAATGGTATCTTCATGTTTGAATATAATAACCTTGATCATATTCTAAATAAAATCCGTATTCTTTCCCTCTATAAGTTTATTTTAAAAATAAAAAAAAGATCTCATGTTTTTTCTTCCTTTTCTATATTGCTTTCATTAATTGAATTTTGTTTAAGTTTTTCTACTATACATGAAATTGGTTCAGTTTTATTATTCTTTTTTAAGTATACTTTGTTCACCCCACACAATGTATTTATTCTTTTAATAAAGTGGCATCATCTCAATTATTTATTAATATAAAAGATGTCACTAACTATTCCTTGTATTATTTATGGATTTATTAAAAAAATTTTAATCTACTAACACAAACTGAGAATAAAGATATATTAAATTGAAATTGAAATTGAATTATTTACAGCTTTGTATATGTGGCGAATGTATCTTTCCCTTGAGTATTTGTTCGCGGCTTCTCACTTGAGAACCGTCTTCCGACGGTCTTGATTCAAAGAATGGAGGAATCTTATTTTAAGTCCATATACCTCTTTCATATTCTTCAAGGTGAAATAATATTATAGCTTAATCCATAATATTGATTAATAAATTGATAATAATTGATAATAAATTAGATTAACCATCATAGTTTAGTTTAGGTACATCATAGGAAAGGTACCTTTGCTTTTCGAATCGATTGAAATCTTCCTAAAAGAAAGTCTTTGATGCGAATTACTTACGAACTATTTTTAAATTTTATCAGGTAGGTATATGTTACTCACTTTTTTGTTAAAGATTTATAGCTTATAGGTAAGTATGTAGGTACGGTAGTAACAATATAATTTTCTTAATTTGATAATTTGCAGAAACCTATGAAATGAAGGCTTTAAACTAGTATCATCTGAATAAATCGCAAGCCATTTTAATAATGGAAGTCCACCTGAAAAATCTTGCCAATCTTTATTAAAAAATTTTTACTGATTCACGTAAAATGAAATGTTATTTATTGTTGTGCATCATCGCATAAGAAATTCTTTAGATACTACTGTTAACTATACTTACTGGCAAATTTTCAACAAAGACGCTGCCGCCATTTTTGTTATCTTTCTACTCAACAACCCTTTCGTAGAGGTACCTTAATATCAACTACCTATTCCAATACAGAGCAGGAATTCATTTTCTCTTTGGATTTAAAAAGCCACCCCGAAACTATACCAAGAGTAAAATTCCATCCCTTAGCGGGACGTTTTTTTTTCATTACTCATCCCATTTCTGTATCTACATTTAACCACTTTTGTGTGCAGTTGAATGGGAACATTGAAAACGAAAAAGTTGTTTCTGTGAACTTCTTATTCAACGCACTTATTAAAACCACGCCCAACGCTTGTGTGTCAAGGAAACGCCTCGTTCAGCATTATTTGTTGTTGCCGCGTTACCACGCCAGTTAAAGATTTTGATCCTTGAAGTTTTTAGTTTTGTGTTGAGGAATCTCTGAATAATTTAATTTGAAAAAGAAACAAATACTACCCGATTCATATTATGAAATATATTGTCTATGTGCCAAGGTCATCATCGAAGAGGACACTGACCATCAGGAAGCAGAAAACATTCTAAAAGACAAACAACAATAAAAACAACAATAAATTACTTGTGCTTGCATGATGATGGCGATGGTTTGGTCATATCATGTTTATTGTTTGAAAGCAATACCTACACAGTAGGTGACTATAAGGTTGAGTTTAAGGGGCTTTTTTCCTGCAATACGTTCGACCTCGAGCAAAGAGGGTTTTCCTGTTGTAAGAACCCAGTTGATATGATTGTTTTAGCCAATATTGTGTTGGACTTCCGTTTGAAGAATTTTCTCCATACATAATAAAGGTATGTATTAGACTTTTAAGATTTAATAAATATACAAACTTTTAGTTTAATGAAGCTTAACTAAAGGAAATGTCTGTAAATATTGGTAAAGTACCCCGGGAGATTGACCATTTGATTAAATTATAAACTTCTTATTAACAAATTTGAAGGCATACCTACTTAGTTTTTTTTTCTAAAACATGAAATAGGACTTAAACTTTGCCCGTGATTCGTACCTACCTACTATAAGTAAAGGGTGATTTTTTAAGAGGTTTAGAACTTAAAAAAAAAAAAAAAAACACAAAAAATTCGAAAAAAATTAATGAAATATTTATTTGAATTGATAGTTTGAACCTTGCAATTTAATGTTTAAAGATAATTTCATGCAAATGTTGACCGCGGCTGCGTCTCAGGTAGCCCATCCGCTGAGTCCAATTTTGGCATACTCTTTCACACATATCGGCCGGTATCTCACGAATGAATGCATGGATGTTGGCTTCCAGTGCGTCAATCGAAGCGGGCTTGTCCCTATAGACATTAGTCTTGACATACCCCCACAAAAAATAATCTAATGGTGTCAAATCGCAAGATCTAGGCGGCCAATTGACCGGCCCGAAACGTGAAATTAACTGTTCACCAAACTCGCCTCGCAGTTGCGCCATTGTTTCGCGTGCTGTGTGGCATGTGACACCGTTTTGTTGAAACCACATATCATGCAAGTCAAGAACTTCTATTTCGGGCAAAAAAAAGTTTGTTATCATCGCTCGGTAGCGTTCACCATTGACAGTAACGCTGCGATTCGCATCATCTTTGAAGAAATATGGCCCAATAATGCCGCCGGCCCATAAACCGCACCAAACAGTGGCTTTTTCGGGATGCATTGGTAGCTGTTGCAATGCTTCTGGCTGATCTTCACTCCAAATGCGGCAATTAAGCTTATTTACGTACCCATTCAACCAAAAATGAGCCTCATCGCTGAACACAATTTTTCGATAAAAAAGCGGATCCTCGGCCAGCTTTCCAAGAGCCCATTCACCAAAAATTCGGCGTTGTGGTAGGTCGGCTGGCTTTAGTTCTTGCACCAGCTGTATCTTAAAAGGCTTTACGCCCAAATCCTTCCGCAAAATTTTCCACGTAGTGCTGTAACAAAGGCCTAACTGCTGGGAACGGCGCCGAATCGACATTTCGCGGTCTTCTGTCACACTAGCTGATACGGCCGCAATATTTTCTTCACTACGCACAGTACGTAAACGTGTTGGTGGTTTAATGTCCAACAAAGTAAATTTGGTGCGAAATTTGGTCACAATCTTCCGAATAGACCGCTCAGAAGGTCGAGAATGCCGACCATAAAATGGAAGCAGCGCGCGATGAACATTTCGAACCGAGCACGAATTTTGATAGTAAAATTCAATAATTTGCAAGCGTTGTTCATTTGTAAGACGATCCATGGTTAAATTGCAAACCAAACTGAAGCTGTTTGACAGTGACACAAGGTACTAAACACACGTCAGCTGTCAAAACCAGTGTTGCCAAAACCAAACCAGCTAAAAAATCACCCGTTATAACTACGGTGACCATTTGAGATTACATTCCTCTTTGTCACTAGCGTGTCGTCTTTTTTACTATTATGTAGGTATTATAGGGCAAGTTTAGGATTCGTGCAAAAAAATTTCGAGCCAACAATTAAACATTGCATTACGATGATAGGGAACACCAAAAAAGTGTGTGGCAAAGTTTTGTCTGTCTGTCTGTTTGTACTTTGATCTACAGCCTATGTCAATGTTTCGATCTTCTTTAAATTTTGAACTCAATGCATTTTGGTGACTTTTCAGAGGGGAAATAGATTATATTAATAGCCCGATTGCAATAAAATTTTGTATAAAAAAGCTTCTTTTAAATGTCAATAAAATTGCATACCAAAACTTTTCAAAAATATAAATTTTGGATTAAGAAAAAACACCAAAAAATTATTTTTAAAATCCATATTTCGAAAATGGGTTGATGATTTTTTTTTTTGAAACTAGGTTTATAAAGGTATATTAATAAGTACTCAAAATTGGCGTGCCATAATTCGTTTTACAAAATGATACCAAAATTTTATAAATTTAAAAAAAAAAAAACGGCTTCAAAGATTTTAACGTTCTTTTTACATACATAATTATTCATAGTTTTGCAAGTAATCAAACGACATACTTGTTTTTAAGCTCTAAAGTATCTAACGAGTTGCTTATACCCCAATCTCTTAAACCTACAAAGTAGATAGCACTAGATTGAGTCCAAAAGCCATTCCAACGAAAAAAAAAAATTAATCAATACATTCTAAGCTATAATTAAAAACTGACAGTATAATTTACTTTAAATATCTACCCATTTTTAATATTCAAAACGAATTACATATATTGTAATAAATAATAACTATACAATTTTACATTTATTAGTATTAATTTACTTATAACTAAAATTTGTTGTATATATTAACCCCTTTTTAATATTTTCAATAAGACGAGTAAGACGAGAAAAATTAATAAAAAGTCACCAGATAACAAATAAGTTGAATTTTTGAAATTTTTGAAATGTGAGTTTTTGCTATCGTTTTCAGCTAATGGCTCGACCGAAAGAGTGTTTCAAATTCATTCCAAATAACATTTGGAAACCCGAGAAATCGTTGCCGATTACTTGATGCCATGTGCTTTTACAACTTCAACTGTGCAGATTTAAAATTTTCTTAAGAAATCATAATGGAAACTTAAAAAAAAGTTATTGCAATGAACTACCAGGAATTAAACATAAAGTTTCATTGAAATAATCTTGATATAATGAATATATAACTAAGTTTTGGTTATTATGTTTTTGTGGTATGGAACATTCTATTTCAAAACGGTCGACAAAAAGTTTGACAACCGGCAGTATGTTGTTAGTTTAAATACCTATAGCAAAATAACACAAAAACATTTCTTTTTTATTTTTTTGGGACTTCATTTTCAGAATAATTGCAAATATTTTTTTCTGAATTGATTTTGAATGAACATCAACCTGTTTGTGTTACTGTCGAGTTTTTTGGGTGAAGTTTAAGTTGTGTGACATTTGAAATCTGTCTAACTTTTGTAGGCCTAGGGTATGCCAATGATATCGACATCATCGGCTGCTCCTTACAGGCCGTTAAAGAGGCTTTCATGGCAATTAAAGAACAGGAGTAACTTGTTGGTCCTCAAGTAAACGAAGACAAGACCAAATACATGCTATCAACAAACAATAAAAGATCTGGCAACTAGCTAGGACAAAACGTAACTGTTGATAGCTATAACTTCGAAGGGTTTATCTACCACGGAATAAACATTAATCTCACGAACGACATAAAAGAGTTCCAACGAAGAATTAGCCTAGAAAACCTATGCTTCTTCAGTTTGGCGGTACAGACGGCTTCAAAACTCCTCACACCAAAGACGAAGTTCACGCTCTATAAAACTGACAGTCCTGCTTTAAGGCACCGGGTGTTGGGCGATATGCAAAATGGGAGGGCTGTTACTGGGCTCCTTCGAAAGAAAAATTCTTCGACGGATATTTGTTCCTGTATGTGAAGGACCAAGCCATTACGGATGCCAGAAATCTTGGTCTATGACTGGAAGCAGAATACTCTGAATCATAGAGGATGGAAGCCTGCCGTGTCTCAGGCTGCGATTTCATGGATTTGGAGCCATCGTCGCGTCGTTCCTTTTACTTGAATAATAGCTACGTTAAGTCTAAATCAGAAATATAAAATTTTATATCTTGTTTTTCACCAAACGTAAAAAAAATTAAAAATCAAACATTGTTAGCGGTGAATTTTGAATGTAATAAACGTGTTTTTTATTCTCTTTCCAAAAAAATTATTTTTGTAATAATTTTGTTTTCTGATTTTTAAGATAATTTGTTGTCTTTTTTTCAACACATACAATTGTGAAGTTATTTGGGCTTTGCATCGGATGCTTCAGTTTTGCAACTTGGAGAGTAATATTATATTTGGAAGAAACTTTGAGAAGAATGTCAAGATTGTGGAAACTCTGGAAACAATTTCGCAGGGGTGTGACCCAAGCATAGCTCTTAGTGCGTCTTCATTTGTTACTACTTATTATGTTTAAGTGATGTATTGAGGATTTTAGTCGATAAAATGTCCCACGGAATTTCTCTCATTTTTTTAAATTGGAAATGCAAACAATTTTTCACTGCTCCTTTTAAGTTCAAATTTGGTCAATCAAAATGGAAGCTCAGTGGCCATGGAATATTCAATTTCGATGCCAATAAATTCCGAGAGAAACTGCTTCCACAATTCACGTTCCCAGTTTTCGACGATGGGAAAAATTCCATGGAAATTTTATTCACGATAGCCCCCATTATCTCTAACCAAGTCCTGAGAAAATTGCTTCAAACATCAGGGCTCAATCTTAATGGCAGTGCTATGCAGATGGAGAAAGCAATTTCTGTTCTTGCTGGTCACCGCACTGAGAGGTTGTCCGGGGTTGAACAACCCGAGGACGACAAAGGCTTTTATATTAAGTTTTCAAAAATTATAAATCTTATTTGTATTTAAATTTTTCGTTTGGTTCAATTTATAACGTTACACCCCTTATGTGCCAACAAAGTCCTTTTATTTATCAATGTATTTTATAGTTATTAATTATTTGCAAGCCAATTGTAAATAGAATTGTTTAATAAAGCAAAATTGATTTGAATTGTTTTAACGACGTCTGGCAGAATGCGAAAAAGTTGAAAATTCTTTGAAAACCTCATCATAGTGGACGCTATATTTATCGTTCCAACTATTAAATTACTTCAGGTGAGGAAAACTATACTACAAGGTATCACAGGATTCTCACAGATTTGCAAACAGGATTTCAATCTGAAACCTTGGATATGTTCCAGCTAACATTTTTTTCATTTTCATTCAAGATACTGTTTTTTAAAGACATCGGACAAATCGAGCTCTATTTAAAAAGACTTAAGTAGTGAATGAACATGAACAACAAATTGTTGAGTGCTTTTTTGAAAATCAGGTAAAATTACATGCCATGAAAATGAATTCCCAAAAAAATTAAAAAACAATATTTTTGTGCATCGGTATCTCCTCTTGAATCCTTCCCTATTTCCTAACGCTCACTTTAAGGGTAGTCACAACCCCTTTAGTACGTGCTTATTATAAAAATAAAATTTAAATTTAAGACACTTTTTTTATTTATTTATTTACTTAAGTGCATTTCGTCAGTTAGTTTTATATAAATATATTTAAAATAAAATTAGGCATAAATATAACCTTTATTGTCTTATGACAAAGACAAAGTCTAGTCTCAGTATTGTTTCGGATGCTTTGGAATTGGGTATCATTTCGGTGTTTCCGATAGTGATTCCGAGACTTTTCTGGTATCGCGACCAGACAAATCTGTAAAATATACCTATAAGTTCTTTAGCGAATATACAGATGTACCTCGATTTATGTTTTGAATGGCAGTTGATAGAAGAAACTTTATAAGTATGTACTTTTGATAGATAACTAGTTTTGTATCTGTAAACTGTTTTTATTCAAAATTGGTTTACACGGTGGTATACGCAAATCAGTCAGTCTAACACTCTGTCTGTCTAAACTATACTATTTAAAATATTTTCAAAAAACTTTGCTTAGCCAAGTTTTTTGTTTGTCTGGCTCTGAACAAAATCGTACCTTTCTTACATCAAGCCGTTAAGAAAACGATTATTTTATGTTAAAAAGCCTGGAAAATTTTTGTATGAATAAACTTTGAAATTGTTTAAATATGTAAACAGAAATAATATCGGTTGAAATTTAGAAAAAAAGGCTTTTCACGTTAGGATAAAGTGAGTATGGGCCAGTCATTAAATTTTAAAAGGTCTAACCTGACCTTTCACTGGTTCTTGATTTTAACACTGACTTTTTAGATACCCATTCCTTTTTTCATCATTTAAGCACAAACAAAATTTATTTCACACAAAGTTATACTTAACCGGAATTTTTAATTGTCCGTAGATTGTTCCCAAATAAGTTGTAATTTGGCACACCCATCACACTAAGGCATGTACCGTAGAAACCGCGAATCATCATCGGCATCATAGTAAAGTTTAAAATATTCTAAGAAAACCGCCTCCTTTTATTTACATATAAACACATACTCGAGCATATTTTCGCATATATGTATAAAGAACTAAATAGTTCGCAACATACTCTTAAGATGTGGAAAAGGATCCCTCTTCACTGTCATAGCCGTCGTCATTTACGTTGTAGATGTCGTAATCTTAGACTTTATTTCAAATTTTATCTACTTTATAAAATTTGGAATACACCCCACTTCTATTGGCTTCATTCCCCGCGTTCTTGAAAACAGAAAACACTTCTTGCCAGGATATATGGGAAGGTATATGCTTGTGCACATTTAAACATACATAGTATATTCGTAAAACTATTTTTGTTGATTATATTTTCATGCTGGTGACGAGGACGACATCTTTGGCGGTGGTGGTTACCTCTTTAAAAATCGGCTCCCAATCCTCGCGTTCTGCTGTTATTTATGCCTAACAAGTAGGTTCCATCATCCCTTAGGCCAATCCTTAGCTTTTTGTACTTGATGCAACTTCCATACCCTTGTGATTGTTGAAAAACTTTTCGCATCTCTTTCATATTATTCAAATGAAAATTTTCAAACTCATTCATTCCCCCTGTTTTGGTGTTCTAATCACCCACGTAAGGATATATGTATTGCATATGTAGTATACATATTAGAATGGATGATATAACGATCTTTGCCAAAGTCCAAAGAAGCTGCAATCTCAAAAGTTTCAAAAAAAACTTATATAATAAAAAAGGAGCAAAACAGCATACTTGAATCCTCCCTTAGTCCCAAATATTTATGCAAGGCTTTTGCCTAAGGAAAAGGATAAAGTTCGCATGGCGAACGAGATCTTGTGAATGATTGGTTTTTGACTAAAATTTGAATTGAATTACATGACTTATTTGTCACAAATATCCCACCATAAGCATTCTTTAATGGTTTAAAAATTTCTCATAAAATCCGGTTTTTTTGGTTTGCAATTTGAGTAAATTTTCTCATGTCCTATGAAAGCGAAGTAAGGTATGATGGGAAAATATATAAGAAAAAACATGTTTTTCTTTAAAATTCTTCAAAAAAACAAGATAAATATAAAAGACAATTCACAAGGCATACAAAATAACTTGTTTGTCCGAATCAAGGAATATCTCGCACAAGCTGTATTCATACCCTTCTTCAAGATTGCCCACTGTGCATTAGGGTGGTTGCAGTTAATCAACGTATCGGTCAAACAAGCACGAACCCTATCCAGTAGAAGAAGAAGGACACGTTGGCGTCGCGTCATCGTCTTCGCCCAGGTAGACAAATAACGAATGGATTTGATTTCAAAGTTTCAAGATTTGTCCAATTTTCCTTTTATATTATTTTGGCTTATCTTGTCCATTTAAATGTACGAATAAATCAGTAAAAAGTTGAGAATTATAAAATATTTATATATAAATATTTGCTAGTGATCCTTATAACTTTAGAAGAAATCATGATTTCGTGTATATATAAAAAGCAAACTAAAGTGAACTTAATAAAATACTTCCAAAATGGCACGCGCGAATAAAGTGGGATGATTTATTAATAAAATGTTTTCGTGCTTGGCAATTAAAACTATAATGTGTGGAATTTTTTTTTTGATAAAATAACTGAGGACATAACATTTGAAATACCTAATTGAAGTTTTTGTAGTGCTTGTTATAATATTTTGATTTATTGAAAACGGGTTTGATATGTATACGTTCAATTTTTTCTATAATTGTTATACCTACTTATACAATAATAAACACATATTTGTGAGTACTCCCCTTCGTCGATTAGAACAACATCAATTTCTCCTGAACGAACAAATCTTTGCTTGGAAAAAATTCGCACTTTTGACATTATTCAAATTAATTTTATTAAAAGCTCATTCTGCTAAAAATAATGAATTTGTATTATACATAGTTAATTGATTTTAATAATTAGTCGATCTTTTTGTAGGCACTGTCAGACAAATTAAATTAAATTTTTAAAAGAGAACTGTGAAACGTAAATTAGACTGATTAAAAAAAATAAATGCCTTCGGTTTTCGATGCCACTAGCTTTTTAGTATGAATTTAGTGAATTTTTCGCTACTTTCTGCCTAACAACTTATTTTGTTTCTATTTATTTTAAATATTATTTTGTGTCCTTAATTTCTTATTATTTCATGACAAGCTAGTGGTATTGAAAATCGGGAATATTTTAATTGTTTTGGATCAGTCTATTGTATATACCTTTATATACAAACAAATTTTTCTCGAAAACGAATCCTACTATTTTGATAAAAAAAATGTTTTCCCTTACTTAAATTAGTACGTTGTACTAAAAACGTTTAATAGCTATTGCTAATTTTTTTTTCAGTTCATAACACGCCCGTTGTACCTAAAACAAGTTTTCTTAAAATATTATTTTATTAGGAAGTTCTAGTAGTAGGTAGGTATAGTTACCTACAGTCCCTTTTTTTCATTAGGTATAATAAATTAGGTATCATAAATTTGATCATAAACTCCTTATTTAATCCAGCTTCATTTCGATCCTAGTTTTATAACTTAATAACTTTCCAAAAATATACAAAAATTTAGAAAAATCTCTTTCAAAAATATTCTTATAAGTTATGTTAGCCATTTTCGAGGTTTGAAACTTAAAAGTGCCATTGGAGCTAACTGGCCCCCGTACAATTACATCATCTTTTCGACAAAGATCCACACAAATTGAAAAAATGGGGTTTTTTCAGCAGATGGAATACAAAAATTCATAGCGGCACCATATTTGAGAAGTTGATATTATGGTAAATTTCGGTGTCTATTTAGTTGAAACGGATAGTGTACGGAGAGGTATGATATACAAATTTTCAATTAGTCATTAATGTGTTCAATTTTCTAAAAAGTGGTGCAACCCATTGTATTGTATTGACGGATTCATTTATCTTGCAAACACTTTAAAACTTTTAATGAAAAATTTCCAGCCAATAAAATAATAGTGTAATGGCCATTGTACAAATTTATAATCCGTGGCTTAGCAATTTTATTTCACTTTCCTTGGCGAATTAACTGTGGTTTAACGATGGTCCCGGCCACGTTTGTACACTGGACTTAGCAAAATTTAATTTTTCTATTGTATGGGTGATTAAATCTGCTTTCGATTTTGCATCTAGAATTTCGATATCTGTATCTCATCCAATGTAAAAATTACTTCACATATCTTCATCTTCTTATCTGAGCTATATCTTGTTTTAAAAACTTAATCATCGTGTATTTTTAAACATTTCATCAGTGAGGGGAATAAATAGAACAAATCGTAAATGTTCTCGAAAAAAAAGTTTACTCTAGTGAAATTGAGAACGAATTGAGCCAGAAAATTCTTAGGATTCTTTGGCGCGGCAACAACTAGCTAGCTTAACAAACGCTAATAAATATCGTCTCCGCGACGCGAAAACTTAAATCTTTGATAACCTTATATTTGTTTTTATTTATTTATTTTTCTGATGGAATTGTCGAAACGCGTTTAAATCTAAAAATACGAAGTCAAAAGGCGGATTCATAAGAAAATACAAATTTTGTAATCATAATCCTTGACTTCTAGGATTGTAGATCATAATTTGCATTCCAGATCATTAAATTCTATCATCTGTCAAAATTTCAGCCTTCAGCTCCACCTCCTAAAATGATAATAAAAAAAACTACACAAACCGAAATAACCTGCAGAATTTTTAAAATTAAAAGATATTTTTCTTTTCACCGAAAGAAATGTGTTGTACGGAAATTGGCTTTCAAGAATTTAACCCAAAATATTAAAAAAAAAAGCTATTATAGAACATCGATTACTGAGTGCATTTGATTATCTGACACCAGAAAACGTGGCGCGGCGGGCAACAACGCATTAAATCCACAACACAATTTGTTTTTAAATGTTTTACTTTTTCATGTCAAAAAAGTAAAACTATGAAAAATTTTACGGAAATTGTTGTTTTTATTTTCATTTCGATGACGACTACGCAATGTAAGACTTTGATAATTTGGTGAGAAAAAACGGTTAGATATGTAAATTTGAAAATTTACAGGAATATTGGTGTTGTAAAAATCAACTAATTTTGCAAGCCAATGCAAGTCATGCGCAGTCAAAGCTTGCAGAGAACCAAAATGTTTACCAAAAGTCCGCAGAAAATCGTTTTTAAAACTAACCATGAAAGGTTAACAAAATGTTCTTTGCAAAATCTTAACAAAATCTTGTTGAAAACTTATTAAAAATTTCCAAAACTGCTATTATTTTCTAAGATATTGCCGTTATCAAATACATACGTGTCTTTTTTTCATTAAAAGTCAGATAAATCATACAAACCAAAATTGTAAATACAATAACAAAAAAAGAATAAATTATATCTGAATGAACAAGTATCTGACCATTGCAATAGATTGACTTAATAATATTTAATAATATTTGTAGAAAAATCAAAGTTTAATAAGAATGAAAGAAAAGAGTGAGGAAAATAAGATAAGGTTTCAAACAAAATGTTCTTTTTACTACACGGTTAAAAATCCTGGGGTGTTTTTTGATACAGCTTTTGTACTACAGCCCTATAAAATACAGAAAATATTAATTTTTAATGCTACGGAAATATTAAAAAAATTCTAATAACTTTGTATTAAATTCAAATAGTTTAGTATTAAAACTATTATTTGTAATACGAAGTAATCCAAGAAAATGAAAAATATAATTCTTTAGTATTAGAATTTAATTATAAATTAACATATATATTTTTAAAACGAAAAATATTAAAATTTAACACAGATTGTACTAAAAATCGGGACGCGTGCGTTTTTAATACAAAAAGTATTCAAATTTAATACAAATTGTATTAAATATCGGATCGCGTGTGTTTTCAATACAAAAAGTATTAAAATTTAATAAAAATTCTATTAAAAGAATCAAAACGCGTATATTTTCAATACAAAAATTATTATAATTTAATACAAATAGTATTCAATTATCGGCATGCGTTTACTTTTGAAATAAGTAGGTATGTAATACAATTTGTATTGAAACAGGCTAACAATGGCTAAGCAAGCGTCAGCCATAGTTAATTATGAAAATGAAGTATACTTTTTTAATGTATTAAAACAGCTGCAAAACAAACGTGGCAACACTTTTTCTGCTTGATAAAACACACAAACTAGTAGATACAATAAATAAAATAAAGACATTAATTGACTTAGAAGATAAATGCTGCCACAAAAAAAATATTTCGCTCTTATTATTTGTTAACATATTTTGTATTAATTTTTTGAGAAAAGTATCTAAAGATTAAATTTCAGGAAATAATGTGTTGTATCATCAAAATAAAATACAGATTCGTATTCCACCGTAATATCTACGTCCCTTATCTTGGCGGACACTATATGGGCGGAACTAAAAAATTTTTATATCTGAATTTGTAGCTAATTAAATGCTAATTTGTTGCTCAAACCAAAAATTTGTAGCTCGAATACTTTTCGAGTTATTCAATTTCCGCTAAAATAAGCGGTAAAAATCTAAAATATTTAAAATTTACCCTTTTAATTATAACCTGAATTTGTAGCTAATTAAATGCTAATTTGTTGCCCAGAACCCCATTGTGTAGCTGTAACGGTTTTTCATGTATCCAAAATTCCGCTAAAATAAGACTGAAGTTAGCGGACGAAAATCCGAAAATCATAATTCTGTTAATGCCCAAAATTGTAGCTTTTTAAATGCTAATTTGTTGCTCAAAAATTAATTTAATATCTTTTATGAATAATTTGTTATTAATAATTTAAGGTTAAAAGAGTGCATTTCCGGTTTACCAACATAGGATCAGAAAAAGGGCCAGCGAAATACTAAAAAAAACTAATTTTCAAATTTTGTTTTTGCAAAATTTTTAGCTTTTTTCATACTAATTTGTTGCTCAAACAAAAATTTGTAGCTTTAACGGTTTATTTGGAACTTAAGTTTCCGCTGGCTCAAAAGTTAGCTAAAAATCAAGCCTCTGAAATCTAAAAAATTACAAAATCCAAATTTTTTTCCGCCACAATTTGAAGACACTTCTAACTAGATTTATCACCAAATCCTCATTTTGTAGCTCTCTTGGTTTTCTTTGTATTCAATTTCCCGCTAAAATAAGACTGAACCACCCGTGTAACGGTCAAAATTAAAAAAAAAATATAATTTAAAACTTTTTTTTACGTCGTAATTTGTAGCTTTATGAATGAAAATTTGTTGCTCAAAAATTAATTTTGTCACGTTTATCGTTTTTTATTTGAAATTCAAATTTAAAAATGAGTATTTCCGGTATACATAAGCTGAGAAAAAGCCAGCGAAATACTAAAAAAAGCTGATTTTCAAATTTTATTTTGCAAAAATGTTTAGCTTTTTTCATACTAATTTGTTGCTCAAACCAAAAATTTGTAGCTTTAACGGTTTATTTGGAACTTAAGTTTCCGCTGGCTAAAAAGTTAGCTAAATCATGCCTCTAAAATCTAAAATAATTACAAAATCCAAAATTTTTGATTTGAGCAACAAATTAGTATGAAAAAAGCTAAACATTTTTACAAAAAAAATTTTGAAAATCAGTTTTTTTTTTAGTATTTCGCTGGCCCTTTTTCTGATCCTATGTTGGTAAACCGGAAATGCACTCTTTTAACCTTAAATTATTAATAACAAATTATTCATAAAAGATATTAAATTAATTTTTGAGCAACAAATTAGCATTTAAAGAGCTACAATTTTGGGCATTAACAGAATTATGATTTTCGGATTTTCGTCCGCTAACTTCAGTCTTATTTTAGCGGAATTTTGGATACATGAAAAACCGTTACAGCTACACAATGGAGTTTTGGGCAACAAATTAGCATTTAATTTGCTACAAATTCAGGTTATAATTAAAAGGGTAAATTTTAATTATTTTAGATTTTTACCGCTAACTTCAGACTTATTTTAGCGGAAAATTGAATAACTCGAAAAGTACTAGAGCTACAAATTTTTGGTTTGAGCAACAAATTAGCATTAAATTAGCTACAAATTCAGATATAAAAATTTTTTGATTCCGCCATAAAGTGTCCGACAAGATAAGGACGTGTTATATCTGATATTATTAAGTTTTTATATATTTTAAATTAACTTCATAATTGTAATATATGGCAGGTATTTAATTTCAATACATTTGTGGTGGTGTCATATATGTAACACAGAAAAAATTTAAAAGTACCCCAAAATTTTAAACCGTATGTACTCAATACAAGTAACCGTTTTAACGAACCAAAAAAAATGTTTGGATTTCTACATAATATCCACTGGAAATAACCACATATGCAAAGCTTATTAAAAATGGAAATCAAACAATATCAATAGAACCTTGCTCATCGATTTGTGAACTGTTGACCACGGTTAAGTGTGTTGTAGTTGAACCACGTTTTTACGAATTGGGTCCTAGATTAATCGAACGTCGGATAATCAAAGTTTCGCTGTATTAATGTTTTTTTTTTTTATTTTATTTTGTCAAACAAAAATCAAAATTTGTATTCTAAAAGTCAATTGAGGGTGTTTTTGCATATTGCTGGCAAACCGCATGACAAAACTTCACGTAGGCCCCAAAGGCTTTCTGAAAAATAGCATCCAAATCGGCCTGGCCGTTTTCGAGCCTTTTCAAGAGTAACGCACAACGATTGATTTCTATAACAAAATACAATTACTTAAAAGATGAAAACTCAAACCATTCTTAATAATTAAAAACAGTTGTTCAAATAACTATATTAGATTAAAGTAGGCACTTACATACATATGTGACTTTGAACGAAAAAATAAGAACCCTAAACAAAATTTTAAGGATTTTACGACGCCTGCTCCATAAAGCCTACACCGAAATCTTAACATCCATTATTATTGTGAAGACGCCATTATTTTCTAAAAAAGATAAACAATCAAACTGCCATGAGAAACCAAATCTACCACCCTCATATTCAAAAGGCTTTTGCATAAACCCTTCTAAGATCGTATAGAGCAGACCCTTAAAACTCATCTCTAGGATGTCGGTTTATTCTTCTTACATTTTTTTTTTGCATGAATATTGACAAACTTCCATAGTCATACAATTTATGTATGTAATAAAACACAAAATCGTTAATGTAGGTGGTGGAGGATAAATAGTAAGAGTGCTTTTACAATAGTGAGGGGTGGCACGGGGTTTATAGTTTCGAAAATCATTCCTCCGCCATTTTAGTTTTTAACTGTGAAAGGCGGGAGTGGTGTGCTTACTCGTATTACTCAACCACTCGTCTGATGGAGTAGGTATTTGTAGCGGGATGAGTTAAGGCAAATATATTCTCCATTTTCTTAACATACGCACAATGCCTGTTTTGAACAATGTTTTCCTATTCATTTTCTCCTTCTTTTATTCCTCAGAAACATTTTTCGATCCACTGGCTGATGGTTGTTTAGATAGTAGATATACGTAGGTATGTTGGTTTTCTTAAGTCGATCCTTGTTTCCAGAGGGATTAATTATTTTTCTTTTGGAAATAGCTTTTTCACTATTCCTATGCGCGTATGTGTAGGTACAAAATTTTGCAGGTTCCTAAAAAAGAAAGGATTATATTTTCATGTCATAGAAGAGTAAGGAAGTTCCGGCTGTGGTAAATGTGGGAAGCCGTAGTGGCAGATAGAAAGACAAATTCAAAAGAAAGATGGAAGAAAACCCTTTTAAAAAATACATTTCTAAGATCTATTTTACATAAAGTTTGTATAGGTATACATTTTGTGTATAATTAATCTAAAACACAGTATGCTGTCGATGTATAAGTCTTATGTGAGTTGGTATATACAATGTGCATGTTTAGAATATTTATGAGCAGAGCGTTTGTTAAGCGCGCGTATAAAAACTTTTTCTATATCCTATCCTTTGTAGAAGTTTCGAAAGATGAAGATAAATTGAAAAGCACAACTATGACGATGAGGGCAATTAAGAAATATTAAAGCGCATACAAAAGGTTTATTTTATCTACGTAACTATGCTCTATACTCATCATATATACATTTACACGATGGTGAAAGTAATTTTAATAAATTAAGATAACTTGCTTTTCCCTAATTAGCATTAGCATGAAATACAAAAGTTTTAGGTATGTAACATTGATTTATTTTATATTTAATGGGTCTAGAAATAGAGGGTTTAAATTATTAATTTTATTTTAAGCGAAACGGACTTTGCATGTACTATCAAAACAAAAATTGCGAACAAAGTATGTTTTTTTTAACTCACTTACCCACTGACACGAGTTTATTACTACAAAAAGGTCACGAAAAAGGAAATTATTTACAAAGCTTCTATATATAATATACTTGCTTCTGACTAGAAAATGTATAACTAATAGCAATTATTGTAAAATGTTTGAAATGTTTTAATGAAATATTTTATGTAAAAAAACCAAGACAACTAACTTAGCATAAAATAATTTTTGTATGGAAGTAGGTACCTATGACTTTACTTATTGCTTATGTATTACTAACCATATCAACAGAAAAGTTTGTTTTTGATGTGAAATAACGCTGAATCGGTGTTATTTCACTTTGTCAAAGCAAAATATGGTTGAATTTAAAAATCTGATTCTGAGGCTGCGGATCCTTAATGGATTGGGAGCCGGATAAAAGAGTAGTTGAAAAGCCGTCGTTTTTAGCTAGGGGTTGTTTGACGGCATCATCTATTTTCCAGTTGAGCAGATTGAACTATATATATCATTTATTTATCATATATATTTTATTAATTAAAGTGGAAATACAAATTACAAAATAATTTCTTAAATTAACAACTCTAGCCTCATGGACTTACGGCTTAAGATAAATCGTATAAATATTAAGAATTAGGTTTCAAGGTTTCAACGAAGCTTAATTGAATATGAGTTTAATATTTCGGGAGTGAGAGATGTTGTATGAGGTCTTTGAAGATTGAACTCTCAATAACTTTAATGGCGACTTCCTTAATTTGTTGGCATTTGTAAAAAATATTGATTGGAAAATATTTCATTTGCTAAACAAAAGTTTCATACAGGTCGGTCAGATTGGCTGACAAAAATTTAAAAAGAGTCATCAAAACGCTTGCATCAACAAATTTTATATATGAAGAAAATTGGTTCACCCGCTTAGGGTCTAACTTGATGTAAGTTTCTTTTCTAGCAGACGTATTTTACGTAAAAAGTGGAAGTCTTCCTTTTTTGTCTCTCTAATTACAGCAGGCATTCCATTTTTTTTTTTTTTTTGGTTACTATCATCCTTGTAAAATATCCAAAAATCAATTGAGAAATTTGAGAATTTTTAAGCCCAAAAAATGATCAAAGATTTTGTAAGAACAAATAACTTTTAAAATCAATATTTTTTTTTGAAAAAGTCTTTTAAAGCCTCGGTTCAAAACAAAATAAAAACTTTCAAGGAACGACTGGTGAAAATTCCCAATTTTTTGGTATAGTTATAATGTAAAATCATTGCACCAATAAGTTTAACAGCCAGTCATTATAATGTGCATCGTCATGCACTTTTTGAAAGATAACTGATTTGAATCGTTTCCACTTTACACTTAAATTGCTTTCTTAAGGAAAAACGGTAACCATCAGGTGGTTAATTCAAATTCATGATGAGGGGAAACTTTTTCAATTATGGATTAAAAACATATCAGCGACGGCTGTAACGCGGGATGAGCAATGAATTGCAAAATGAACTAATTAACTAACAAAAACTGGCCAATTTTATATGAATTTTGGAAACATGCTGGAGATCTGAGCTGATATTTGCAATGAGATCGCTGAACACTTGGTAAGCCTAGAAAGATCTTTGCTAGATGGCTTTCCATTTATAATGAAAACGCAGCCTACATTAGGTACTGAATATTAAGGAATACAAAACACTGACATTTCTTCTTCATCATACTCATAATAATAATTTTTATTCAAAATTGCTTTTTATGGTGTTTCGTCCGTATTACACACTTGGGCTCGTCAGTGACATAGTGAAGGCCTTTGTATAATATAATAATTTTGCTCATTTTATCGCTACGTATCGCTGGTGAAACGGGCTTATCAGCATATAGCTTATGCAAAAACTAAATGTGGATGCTATCCCAGATATGCGAATACACATTTCGGACATAGAACTCTTTTTTAAAGCAAATATCAATCAAATTCATTCCTTGCACTAGCTTTGATGGAATTTCTCAAATGAAAACAAAAATGTTTGTCTTTGATTTTTTGCTATCGTTTAGTATTGGAGTTCCGAAATATATTTAGGTCTATTTTGGGGTTCCACATCATAAAAAGTTTGGGACTCGCTGTTATATATGATGGATGGATAAAAATCATTAAAAGAAATTTATAACAGCGAAACATACATACCCATACAAATTTGGAAGTATGCAAATACCATTTACTATATAGATTATTTAAATTTGATGTTTTAATGATTGTGAGCTCCAAACAAATGTGACAGTTTGATATGAGGCCGTGAGTGCCATAGTGGTCTAACTGCATTTTTCCTTATTTTCAATAAAGCAAAAATAGGGAACAGATTATCTTTAAACAATTGAAGTTTTAAAAAATTTGAAAAACTTGTAGTTTTTGAATGAATAAACATAATTTTGATTTTTTTCACAAAAATGATATAAAAATAAAAGACTTTTGATTTTGTATTAATTTAAGGATTTTAGTATACTTTATTGTAGCGGAAATATTACATAATTTTTTCTTATATCTATATTGCACAATTTACAGAGATTGGTATATAAACTACCTTTCTACTGCCAAGATTTTGTTTTAAAAATTCTTCAAAACTGTTATAATTGATCAGATTGGCCACCTTTGCATTTACCTTAGCTTTTAACTTATTTGTGGTTGGCCTCCTATAAGTAAAGCGTGGAGCAATCAATTCAAAAAATTTTAATGCATAAATATTCTTTAATACATACAGATTACATATTTGAAATGAACTCAATTTCAATAAAATTGCAGTTAAGCCACTACGGCTCTCACCGCCTCATATGCAATGCTACAGTCACAGTTTGTTTACTTACTTACTTACTTATCCGGCTCCCGATCCATGGAGGGTCTCTACCTGAGATATTGCGGTCTTCCATCGGTTGCCGTCCCTCGCACGCTCCCTCCAGTCATAGAGACCAAGCGTTCTTGCGTCGGAAACTGCCTAATCCCGGTAGCGGAGGTTCAGTCTTCCTGGTCGTCTCGAACCTGAGGGCTGGGATTCGAAGATTTTTTTGGCTGGAGCGTTGTTGTCCATTCACTCGATGTAGTCGACGTGTTTTGGCTCTTTGGACTACATTCACATCTTGGTACACGTCGTATAATTCATGATAAAATCTTCTCCTCCATTCGCCCTCCTCGCATATTGGACCAAATATCCGCCGAAGAATTTTACTCTCGAAAGTGCCCAGTATCAATTCCCCTTTTTTACTTATCGTCCAGCACTCGGCGCTGTAGACTAGAACTGTTAAAATTAGCGTTTTGTGCAGCGTGCACTTTGTCTTTCGGGAGAGGAGTTTTGAACTCATTTGTTTGGCCAAACCGTAGTTGCAGCGGTTCGCTAGAGTAATTCTTCGTCGGATTTCCACTAAGGTGTGGGGTTGATGTTTGTTCCGAGTTAGGGGAATTCCTTGACTACCTCGAAATTACTGCTACCAACAGTGACGTTTTGGCGGTGGACAGATGAAGCTTTGTTTGTTGATAGCATATACTTTGTTTTGTCCCCATTTACTTCAAGACCAACGCGTTTCGCCAGTTCATCAATAGCTGTGAATGCTTCTATAGTACAGCTCGCTTGGAGCGGCCGATGCTGTCGATGTCATCCGCATACCGAACCAGTTGCGAAGACCTGTTGAAGATAGTGCCTTCCAGGTTAACACCACTCTTGCGAACTATTCCAGGACTAGGTTGACTACCACCGGGTAGTTTTTTTGGGCATTTTAAAAAAGAAACCGAAGTAGAAACAAAAAAAATTTAAGAAAATAGAAAGATTTACACTCCTATTATGATTGCCGATTATCAAATTGATAAACCTTAAAATTTGGATGTTTAAACTTAATTTATCAAAACACTGATCAACTATTTTTGACAATTTTTAGTTTTAAATATGGTTTTTAAAATCGAATTTAAAATGTTTCAACACTATCAATTTGATAACTGACAATCGTAATATGGCCCATAAGTTCAAGGTGGATTTGGAACTGAGATCATTGCATTAAGCAAATGGATACGCAAACAAGCCTAATAAATAGCAAAAGATATGCTGAGTTTGAATTTAATCATTTTTGTTTGTAAAGAATATTAATATCTTTCAACGCCATGCGGTCTCAGTGTCATCTTAAATATATTTAAAAATCCTGCATCAGCCATAGAACATACAAATTATATTTCTTATTTCGTTATACTAAAAAGAATTTTTAATATTTATAATTCAATTCTAAGAGGAAGTACCTGCCATCCAATCGCTTAATTTATTGTTCTCTTTTCGAACTTTCCTACATAATTGGTGTATGCCATATCTACACATTTTTTGGGTTGCCCAGTGCCCTTTGACGTTTTATCAAAAATTATTCAATGTCTCCTTTTTAAATATCCTTGAAATCTGATGCAACAAGTTGACGAAATAAAATTTGCCTTGTGTGAATATTAAAAGCATTTTCGACGAGAGGAAGACATTCCATATTGTAACTCAAATTATTCATTCATACTCGTATCACTTTGTATGTAGTTATTTATAGATATGTAAGTATGTCTTAACTTTATAAAAAGTATGCATGTGTCTTCTGGTCATCATCCTTGTGAAATGCATTTTCCAAAAAGGCTCACAAAATATGTATATTTAAGGGTAAGTAATCTCTCCACGTATTTGTCGATTTCGAGGATATTTATCCTCTCTTCTTCATTGAAATGGACTCAATTGGTCGGTCTTTTAGTTGGCATGGCATGATGCGAATAGCATGGACAAATGTTTATGGGTTTTGGGTTGGCCGACTCTCTATTTTATTCAGAAGGACAATGAACGAACGAAGGAACGAAAATTTAGCAAAAGAGCTCAAATGTATAAAATTAATTCAATGAATTTTCGTGTACAGTGAAGATAGGTTAGGGGTTGTTGCTGCATAGAGGTACTTGGTCAGTTGAGTTCCTTGGCCATTGGCAATCATAAGCAAGGACTTTTGTTTTGTTTTTATTTTAAATACTTTTTCTGGTTTATTCTTTCATAATGTCAAAGGAAAAATTTGTATTCTATAACACTAAAAATGACTTTCAAATTGATCAATCAAAATTTTGTTATGCTTCAACTGGCAGTAACGTGAAGATTTTGTTGTGTGTGTGTGTGTGTTACTTGTGCATAGGGAATAAGATTACGAATTGCAACGGAGCGGAGGTACATCAAATGTTTTAAAAAATAAAGTAAAATTGCGAAATTGTGCTTAAAAATTTGACGAAGTGATTTCTAGACTGATCCAAATATTGTTTAAAATAGAAAGAATATTAAATGTCTATGTAAGTTAACATACTTCGAACTGGTCCAAAAGCCTCTTCATTTATATACAGATCACAAATTCTGCAGAATGCCAACATTAATAGCAATTTAATAGTGTTAAAACTATATTTTTGTATAAAAACTTTCGACTTACGGCAAGGCATGTGTTTACTTCAAATAAAATTTTAGATATGAAGTTTATTTCAAATTGTATGGCAAAAAATTTCATTGAAAAAATTGAACTTAACATTAAGAGTGTTCATGCAAATCTGTAGATGTTCTGACCTTGTAATATTGTAAAGCATACAACACACACTCATACGTTTCATAAATGCTTCTAAGTAAGTCCGTAATAAGTACAATCAATTGAGGCCGTGAGAGCCATAGTGGCCTAACTGCATTTTTTATAAGTTTCATTAATACGATCAACAAATAATAGATTTTTATTTTGTATTCATGATTCATGACTGATCTGATAGGCCACTTTTACACTCAAGCTGTTAATTTGTTTGTGGTTGCCCTCTAAATGCAAAAAGTCCGGTAAATACGTATGGAGCCTTGAATTCAAAAATATTAAATGCAGACATTTCGTTTAATAAATACAGATTCAATTTTCGTAATAAACTGAATTTATTAAATGAAATTGCAGTTAGGCTATAATAATTGTTCTCACAGCCTCAATTATACAAGAATAAAAAACATTTTTAGCGCAGCACATAAAGTTCAGTGAACGAATTAAAAATGCAATAAATCATGCTCTCTGGGTTCGTATTTTATGTGGTAGAAGTGAACCCCAGGTATAAGACACTAAAAGTCCCAGCCCAGAGCCACGAGCTTCAGGCTGGAGGGGGTGAAAGGTCCCCTTTTATAATTTTTCGTGAATATTTCGAAAACTAAGAGTATTAGCGGAAAAACGTTCACTAAAAATGAAAGTTAATTAAATTTCAAAAAAAAAAGTTTTAATCATATTTTCGGTAAGAGCAAGTAGAAGGAAAAAACTAGTTTTCATAACTTCAATTTTTCTCAAAAAATAAATACCCTAAAACGGTGTGGTTTTCAATATCTGACTTGAGACTTATATAACAACATTAAATGCGTCTGTGAGGGTCATAGTGGCCTAACTGCCACTAAAAAATCGGTTCTTGCAAGAAATTATGGCCATGCACTCACTTGCGATTTTCATAACCACACTACGATTTTCAATCGTACGATTTTCAATCGTACGATTTTTTAGCCTCAAATGAGGCACATGGTTTTAAATATAAATGTGCACATATGCGGCTTTAAAATCGCAGAGATTAAAAAATTGAACTAGATCTATTTTTTGAGCACTTTTTCTGACGCAAAATTATACAAGCCCATGGTCATAATTTCTTGCGATACTGATTTCTCAATCACAATCGTTGCGATTGCCAGTGCATCATTTGCGATTGTCTATTGTTAGATTCTTTAATCGTTTGAAAAACAACATACAGTTTTAAATGTGAATGGACGCACATTAGAGTGGTCTAAGAAAATGTTTTTTTTTTATTTTATAAACGCCCCACGACAGAATCTTGTTACTTGTTAATTGTGTTATCGTCACAAAATTTTAAATGGAAGGTGGTGCCCAAGTGACTAACTTTTTTTTAAGTTTTCGTAGAAAATCCATTATTAATGTTCGTGTAAACTGGGTATTTCCGAATTCACACCTAAGAAAAAAATTGTATTTTCCCCTAAGGCAATGGGGGAGAAGTTTTGAAAAATTTACATAAAATGAAAAAACAATTATTTTAAATCAACGAAAGCACATACATTATTGTATCATAGATTTTCTTAAAGCCAATATTTCATTCTTTTATTTGTTTATTTAAATCAAATTATTTAAAAGAATAGTTTTTTGAGAAATTAAATTTTAAAGTGAATACATTTGAATAATAATGTGATTTTTTGTATTAAAGTTGATTTTTTACCAAGGTTTGCGTAGTTAAGTACCGCTCTTTTTTAAATTTTCAATGCTCTTATTTATTTTTAGTTAAATAAGGAAAACTAGTTTTTGTGAAATTAAAAAATGGGAAGAGACATTTTCCCAAAAAAAAAACGAAAAAAAGGATTTAATTATGAATGGTAATTTTATGACGCTGTAAATATTTTCAACAAGGCACGTAATGGTAAGTAGAAAGATACTTTTTCAAAAGAATGCCCGAAAAAATCGGTGCTATTTTTCAAAAACTAAAAGATGTTTTAACATTTCAATTTCAATATTTAACTAAAAATAAATAAGAGCATTGAAAATTTAAAAAAAAATAGTGATATTTAATTATGTAAAATTTTGTAAAAAGTCAACTTTAATAAAAATATCACATTTTTATTGAAAAATATTCACTTTAAAAATTTAATTTCTCAAAAACTTTTCTTTTAAATAATTTGATCTAGAAAAGAATGAAATATTGTTTTAAAAAACAAACAACAACACATTTTGTATGTGCTTTCGTTGATTTTAAATATTTTTTTTTTAAATTTCCCCCACTGCCTCAGGGGGGGAGATAAAATTTCCCCTTACAATTTTTTTCTAAGAATGAAACTAGAAATCATATCCTTAAATACCCGTTAGCACGAACATTAATACAGGGGATTTTCAAGGTCATAGGAGGCCGGTTATAATATTAAAAAAAAAACAGTTTTTTAACCACCCTAATGCACATGCGTCAAAGCAATCACAACAATCAATGTGCATGCAGATCGATTTAATTTCATTTGATCTATTTAATTTTTGCGACTGAAAAAACGCTCAAAAAATAGATCTGGTTCCATTTTTTTAATCTCTGCGATTCAAAAATCACATATGTGAGCAGTCACATTTAAAACCATATGTATCATTTCTTGTGGCTAAATAATCGTATGATTGAAAATCAAAGTAATGATTTTTGTCGCCCTACTTTTTAAATCGCAAGTGTGAGCACAAACATCTAACTGCGTATTTTTGATTTTAACTTTCAGCAATCGCATCGCCCCCGAAAAATGGAATACATTTTTTTCTCGGTAGTATGTTCGTACAATCTCATTTAAATTCATGTGTTCTATTTCTGGCGACTAATCTTGGCACCTCATATTTAGGTTATTCGTAATCGTCTAATTTGTTAAAGGTGGTCAGCTTGTATGGAAATTAGAGTTTTCAAAGATTACTTGAAAAGAATCCTCTAAATCGGTCAAGTCGTTCTTGAATTATGGCGTGGCAAAGGAAAATAAGGATCCAGTTTTATATATAGAAAGATTTTAGAATAATTTATTATTCTCATTTACATTATATTCAAATACATTAAACAAAATCATACTTGTACAAGTCTGTGTTGCTTGCATAAATTTAACTATTTGACATACGAAAATCACTTGGACTATTGGAGCCAGAGCGTGCGACCCATTTTTGCATTTGATTTTTGGTTACCTTTAAAATTTAATCAACAACAACAAATTTTAGCAAACAACTTCGGAAACCTATTTGCCAAATTGAAATTTTTAAGAAATTTTTTTCTTCCCATAATATCCCCTGGCTTGAAGGAGTTGCCCTTAAAGAAATCAAAATAAAAGGATCAATACAACTTAAAACCATCGTCTTCATCATCCTCTGCACATCGTTTGCCCGTTCACCCGTTCGTCCGCTCGCTCAAAGAAGGAAAACTTTTCTTGGAAAAAAGATGAAAATCTTACAAGATATATACACAAGAACGACGATGGCGGGTGGTTTCTTCTCTATGCGTTTTTCTTCGTCGTCGTCATCGTCTGTTTTTTGTAGTGATGTATTTCCATGTATATTAGTATGGCAAAAGTTTTTGTAGAGAGGAAAATTTTAACCCTTTACCGGGAGCAACCAATAAGAGTGAAATCCTTCTTATAAGAATTTCCCTATTGGTTAAGGTTCTCCGCGTGTTTTCATTTTATTTATACTTTATTCTACTATTTCTTCTGCCTTTCGCTTATTTCTATGTGGAAAATTCTTCTGAATAAAAGAAAAAAGGAAACAATTCCTACAGCCGCTAAGGTAAAGCGAAAGTTTGCAAAAGAAAGCGCGCAGGAATTGAAACAGGCTTTGTATGAGTATGTGCTTGGAAGCCATCCAAATTTTGTATGCTAGGAAAATAGAAAAATCTTGACGCTCCAATATTTTGGAATAAGTATAGTCGCGGTTCTTCTTTCTACGTTCACTCTGGCGTATACTTAAAATGTACGCCCAAAATATTGATTTTCTTTTTTCTTTTTAACGAAACGCTGCTTTTCTTTTATTTTCATTATAGACTGCGCAATTTTCAACGCGTGAATTTCTTCTTATATATTCCTTCCTTCACACTATTCGACTTTATACAAGCAAAAGGGAAAGAAATAGGGAACATGCATTTTTTTCGTTGAACATGGCCGTGTCGTTGATGAAAATATTATCTGCACGAGGAGCAAGAAAATATCTAAATGCTCTGAGAAGCAGCGATATTCTTCTTGCTACACAGGATATCGCGACCAATCAAAAGAATCTTACTGATTTTCGCAACTGTCGTGTGTCTATACGTATCTATAAAGTATAACCTACACACTGTTTTTCACTGTTCAAGAAGGGAATGTCTCAAATTTTAGTTTAAACAATTTTTTTATTTCATATATGTGCTCGAAGAAATGGTTTTGCCTACTTTCTTTGTATATGGCTCATGTACATACATAAATATATACACTCCCACAAGAACCTGAAAAAAGATAAGATATTACTCCTTTTTTCTCAACACTATATGGAAATTCGCGAAAGAAGGAGCTACTCGTATATGTTTGAAGATTTTTAGTCTAAGAAGAATGTTTTTGGCTTAAGACATCACAAAGTATTAGAGATCTTGATAAACATCACGACAAGTTTCCTTGAAAAAGATGATGGCGGTAGTGGTGGTTAAATGGAGGCTGATACCTTTTTGTCTTTATATTTTGCATAAAGACTTTTTGGGTTTTGATAAGAAGAAGCACACAAATTAGATACTGTTTGAGCTGCAAAAGGTATAAGGGCAAGCAACCGAATGGGATTTTAATTATGTTTATGGAATAATGTGTGATGGAGAGCTGTAATGGAGAAGAAAGAGGTGGAATGGATATTTTAATTTAATTTTGTTTGAAAATGTGTTCCTATCTTAAGACACATATACTCGTACATTGAAATGGTTAGAGTGTTGTTTATAGATATAAAAACGGGCAGAACGTGAAAGTAATATTTTGAAAGCACTACTCAGAAGAATTTGTATTTAAAATACAAAGGCGTATATTGTATATTATGGCTTTTGGCAATGTATATAAAATCTTAATTGGATTTTAGAAACGATGGATGAATAGATATTATACAGGTAAGCATTTGAAAGGGTTTTTTTTATTTTAAATTTTCTTTTCTTTTGTGCAAAAGGTTTTCCAATTTCATAATTTCATAAAATGTATAGTTGCGCAGTTATTTTGGCAACTGAAATAAAGTTCATTTATTAAAATAAAATATTTGAATGCGTGTTTGTTGCGAAAACAAAATTGGGTTTATCTCCTTGGAGAGTTGTTTGTAAAATTATTCTATAATTATAGTTTAAAATCTTATAAAAGTAAGGGGGTTTATTTTCTTGTTTTACCGTCACCGGTAAAAAAAAATTAAAGATCTATCATAACGAAATATAGGGCCATACAAGAGATGTCATTTTAATTATTATAGCAACAATAGTACGCGAAATTTTCAAACAAATATATATTCTTTGTTATAACTAGGGGAAATCTTACGTCTCTATTAACTTTTTTCGGAATTTTCTTTTTGGGACTTTATGTGTGTCTAATGGGTGAACATCAATAACCCATTCAATAAATGGGCCATTTTCCATAAGTCATTTTGAAATATGGGGTATGGTATGTATGTTCCGCCAGAATTAATTGGCAAATTGACGTTTCGCAGAGGTTCCCTTTGACATATCTTGTTTCGAATTTTTTTTATTTACCATTTTGTTTATCCGCATTTAACGTTTGGCGAACAAAGTTCTGTTTTCTAAATGATTTGACAAAACATCACTTCGCATTTTACATTTCGCAATTTTCAATAAGTATTTTGATTGTTTTATACAGGGGCTTCCAAATACTATAAATATTTGTGTGTACTTATGTAAATTAAAAAAAAATTTGTTTGGATTCTTAAAAATTTTTTCTTTTTTTTGAAAATATTTTTCGAAGACGATATGATCGATTTTTTTGAAATTCGATACTGAGTTCTTTAGTACTTGTTAAAATATTTTTAGAAAAAGTTTTACATATATGAAAAAAATAACGGTACCTTCCATACAAAAGTTAAAAAATCGGAAAAGAAAGAATTTTTTTCTCAAAAACGACTCCTACGATTTTGATGAAGCCCTTTCCATATACAAAATTTTGATATTTAAATTAACATAAAAAAACTTTGTTGAGAGTTTGTGATGAAAAAAAGGATGCCTTCTTAATTCTTTATTGAATTCCATAGGCAAAAAAAGTATATCGTTGGAGCTGTTTTCTTCAAAAATAATTTTGTATCTATAAAATTCGTAAAACATTTTTAACGAAAACTTTTGGTATGCAAATCTTAAGTATTTATTTATGTGCATATAAAAATAAAATGTGAAAAAATTTGTTCACCCATTTTTGAAATATTGAATTTTCAAGAAAAAATTTTGGAACTTTTTTTAAAAATTCAAAAACTTTTTTTTGAATATTTGGATAGGGAATAATATTTAATCTTATCTGAAATTTGTATATAAAAAATTATGTAAATCCGTTCAGCCAATAATGAGAAATTTCAAGATAAGAAAACACTTCTATGACAGTTACTATTGAAACATAGTTGCTTAGTGCAAAATTTCATATTTTTTTGTAGTAGTTCGTATTAATTTTAGTATATGGAAAGAGCTTCATCTAAATCGTAGGAGTCGTTTTTGAGAAAAAAAAAAATTTCCTTTCCGGTTTTTTAACTTTTGTATGGAAGGTACCGTTATTTTTTTCATATATGTAAAACTTTTTCTAAAAATATTTTAAATAGTACTAAAGAACTCAGTATCGAATTTCAAAAAAATCGATCATATCGTCTTCGAAAAATATTTTCAAAAAAATTTTGAAACATTTTTTAAGAATCCAAACAATTTTTTTTTTAATTTAAGTACACACAAATATTTATAGTATTTGGAAGCCTCTGTATAAAAGATATTTTTGAAATCAGTCATAAAGTTTTGAAGAAAATCGAAAATTAAAAAGTGGTTCTTTGGGGAGGTACCATTAATAAATATTTAATAAAAAATGTCTTTCCACCCAAAGGAAGCCTTTACTAAAAGTAATTTATTGAATTTTTTTTAACTATGTAAAATTGTAAGAAATTATTTATTGTAGGTACCGTTATTTTTGGTTCTAAAAAAAAATTAAAAAACCTGTGGCCATAATCACCAAAAACCACTATGTACCAAGTTTGAAGAAAATCTATTCGGCCGTTTAGGCTGTAGACAAACAGACAGACAGAATTGTGCCACCCACTTCATTCGTGTTCCCTATCATCGTGATGTCATGTTTGATTGTAATCTCAATTTTTACTTGCGGTATAGGTACTATAGGGCAAGTTTTGTATTCGTGCAGAAAAACATTCTAGATAACAATCAAACATGACATTACGATGGAAGAGAACACGAATAAAGTGGGTGGCACAATTCTGTCTGTCTGTCTGTTTGTCTGTCTCTATATCGGCCTACAGTCTAAGCCACAGAAGCAATTTTCTTCCAGTTTTGAATCTCAATCGTCCAAACGAAATCGACTTGACGATTTGGTTTTTAGTTCACGTAATTAAAAAAACTGCCATTTACCATCGTCTCCTCGATAGCGAATGCACGACAGCCATAAAGCTATCGTCTTGGTTGTATTTTGTCGGTTTATTGCGTTTAGTATGCGAACAAAAGTTTTACTTTAACATTTTAATAATACCTACACAGATCTACGACAAAAAAAAACTTCGAATAATAAGAATAAGAAGAGAACGTGGAACTCTCGATAGTAAATGTGAATAGAATCAACAATTAGAACGTTTTATTTTCGTTTATAATCATTTATTGTGATTAAAGTTTGATAGTTTATATTGTCAAAAACCTAAATTAAAAGTTTCGTTGCAACATTTTGATGGGATATTGTGGATTGGAATTTTCTGATCGATGCGTCAGGATCGAACCGAAGGGTTCTTGGTTCGAATCCTGGGGGTACACAACTTTTTTTTTGAACAATTAAGTTGAAACAATATTACTAACATTAAATACTTATTCAAAACAAACATTGGATTTTTCATCAAATAGTAATAAATTTATAACGCACAAAACCAATAAATTATGTTCATGGAATTAAACCCTACAAATGTTCTGCAGAACTAGGCCATACTAGTCTGCAAGACCAATAATGACGAGACATTTATCGTTATGAAAAGGTAATTTTACGAACTATAATAATTATTATGGAAACTTATTTTGAATTACGTATTATTATTAAAGTGCCCTGAAACACAATTATTTTAATGTGTTTTTTCTGAGGACCCTACTATTACCCAAAGGTTTGTAAAAAAGTGTTATCCATTGCAAACATTTTTTTAAGTAAATCTTAAATCTTGTCGTTTTCAATAATGAAAAATATGGAAACCATGATTGTACAATTCCTTCGAACGGGCCTACATCCCTCAATAGATAAATCTAGAAGAACTGACTTTAATTCTGAAGCATAAGGTATATCTTAGAGACAAAATATTATTATTTAGAGTTACAGTGCAAACTTTACTTTATAAATAATTGAAATCTGCTTAAACAAAATTTCAATTATTTATAGAGACATTCTTTTGTGAGTTACGACATGATAATAATACTTTTTGCTTCACATTACGATATTGGTTATATTAAAACTATGGCATTTGAATAATTATTTAACGTTTTTAATTTTCAATGGACGTAAACTGAAATTCACCAAACTAATTTGATTATTTAAAAATACATTTCTTAGATTGTTAACGATATCCCACTTATATTAACAAAAATAAAAATGTGTTCAAAAAGTAAAAATGATAA
This sequence comes from Dasysyrphus albostriatus, assembly GCA_946251815.1. Taxonomy (NCBI): domain Eukaryota; kingdom Metazoa; phylum Arthropoda; class Insecta; order Diptera; family Syrphidae; genus Dasysyrphus; species Dasysyrphus albostriatus. The sequence continues at coordinate 329,342 of OX276339.1, forward strand.
ATAAACGATTCAGTTGATATGTCAAAAATGAAAATTGAAATGTCGTAATTGAATAAGTTACTTTGTGTTTTTACCTTACTTGTCATTTAGAGATGACCAAAGTAAAAATATTATTGATCTGTCATATGAAACAATTCGAAATAAATCGAAATCTGGCAGTGGCCAGCCATTTAAAAAGGTTCAATCATTTTGCCATACAACTTTTCTTCTCCCTACCCTTCCGTAACCCCCTTTGTTTTAAATATCGTCGGCTTTCTGTCAAAACCAGAAACAGGTCTAAAAGATAACAAAATAGAATTTTTATATCGTGATGATTTTTAAAACTTGTTGATTAATCAGTGATTTGTTTTGAAATATATTAAAATATCATTTAAGCATCTACGAAGTTTTGACAAAAAGCCGACGATATATTCGATGGTCATTTGTTACACTCAGTTGGAAATATAAAACCAACTTGAAAATGCACTGTTGATTGATCATTGTGGTATCATTAAGAAATAAGGTGAGTTGGAAATAATTGCTAAAAAAGAAGCTTTCTGACATTTCAACTTTGAGTTTTGTAATGGCTTTATGCATGTAGGGTTAAATTATAATGAGTTAAAATGTGTATACAAATGGATACGAGGAAATGAATAAACATTATTTCATGACACAGTACCTACTATACTTGTGCTCCCTTCAATATATTGCTGTTTTTATCTTCTGTCAACTTGGTGAACAAACACACAGTTTGTTTTATTCTATAAAAACCAGTTTTTGTCTGAGGATATGGTTTAATTTTTAAAATCACGAAAATTCCCCTACAAAATAGCATTCATATAAGACGAAGAGGATGAAATTCCAACAAGAAAATCGTTGAATTTTAAATTAGACAAATTCAACACTTCGAAAGTTTCGAAAATTCGAAGAATAATTTCCCTTAGTTCATGCTCGTTGAAATATTTGTTTGGATGAAATAAATTTCCCTCATAAATTTCCAACATTGCTGCTGCCATCTATTAGAAGACTTTACCTGTAAGCGCTTTAGTTTGCCTATTTGGCAAGAGGTGGCGCATATAAAGACAGTATTAATTTTTAAATAAAATAAAAGAGAAATAAAAGAGTGGATTTTTCTGTAAGGTATTTCTCAACTGGAATGCTTTGAAATCGAATCAGGGTGCATACTGCACACACCTATGCCATACACAACTGTGTTAAAATGAAAAACATTTTGTCTTAGTAAACAATAACTTCATAGAATAGGCGAATCTAATCAAGTGCCTACCGTACCTATTTATTTTATATTCCTTGGGTATTTTATTACAAGAGTTTTTTAACGTATGCCTAAATATTCAATTTTTGAATTTGAATCTGCTTAGATTTTTCAATAGAATGCTGTGTTTTATTTCAAATCTGCTTCCACTTTTAAAATTGTGATATCAAGCTGCTATATTTTTTAACTATACCTAGGTACTTTTTTTTGGCAAAGTGCTCATTATTTTTGTATTAAAAACTATATCTATTTTTTATGATTGCAACTACATATTTCTTTTTAAAATAAAAAATTTTCATTGATGAAAGATAGCATTTTGTATAATTATGCATGAGTATCCATTTTACAAAGTTCAAACAAAAAAAATCTTTTCTTATCAATGTCCGTAGAAACTTGAGATAAAATGCTTGCTTACCGAAGCCGCTCAAAAATACAAAAAAAAAAGGGAATTTTCAAATCCACTCAATCATTTCGAAGGATTTAAATTGCTCTATGAAGATTTTTCCCCAAGTAAAAACCAGGAAAAAATCATCTTTCCAGTCAAAGTTTGAAGCTGTGTTTTAAGAGAGTAGGAGAAATTAAATGTCATATTTTAAGAGAATTTCTGAAAAAGGACCAAGTCCGATTTGAGTGGAAATTTTGAGTTTTTTAAATGAGTTATTCTTACAAGGACAACGTTACCGCCACCACCCTACGGGAAAATTAAAATAAACAACCTATGTCGACTCTGGAGAATAAAACGATATACAACAAAAAAAATTGAAGATGGCCGTGAATTTCTTGCTCAAAGAGCTGTCGGCATCGAAACGAAGGGATATAATTTATTTCTGGTCTTTTTTTGTAGGTCGCTTCAAAGACAATATAGAAATGGGTTGAGAACAGGACGTTTTTGAGGAGTAAATTATAAACTTAAACGTTATACAATTATCTGAATATCTTACATATCACTCTCTATACGAAGTGTCAACATGCAATTTCATTGATTGTTCACACGGTTTCTCTTTACGTTTGACTTCGACTTTTTTAAGGATAATAAACAATGGTTTTATCCACCACGATTATGCTGTGCTGATTATAATGAGCATTACAATACTTTTTTTTGTTTGTTTAATACACGGTGCCCCTTGAGTTTTCACCATCCAAAAGTTTCAAAAGAAGAAAACTAAACAAAAATAAACATTAACAGTTTTATTTTATACTGTTTAAGGTTTTTCAATAACATTACATAAGCTTACGAAATTTGAAAATTAAAATGCTGTTCCTCTGACAGTGATTTCATCTTCTTCCATACGATTGAGCCCATCTTTCTCAACGTAAGTACATAAATAGTTGCAAGACCTGTTAATCGGTCTTGTGTAATGGTTGGGTGACAAAATTCAAATTTGTATGTTTCGAGTAGCTACAGCTTCACTTGAAGTAACACTTTCAGTAAACGTGTAATGGCCTTATTAGCTTTGAATATGGTCAAGTAAAAAGTTTTTAACTAAATAGTTTATATGATTGGTAAAGGCTTGAGACCAATGACACTAGATTTTTGAGTAAATTGAATATATTATGGGCGATTCTCTGCAAACTAATACTCTTGTTAGTGCAAAATTAACATAAAAAATTTTAAATTTCTAAATCTTTTTGTATGCCATAATGATTTTTATCATAACAAAGGGTAATACTGAAAGTGGTCGCACTACATGTGTAATTTTTTTACACGAGATTTTACATGTAAAAAGAGGAAATGCCACGGTATAGTGATAGTTTTATACTTAGATCCGCTTTGCAAAAAAACAGTTACAGTCGAAATATTTTCCGAACAAAGGAGACGGCCAAAAAAAACCAGAGTAGACAGAACAAATTCCCACATGTACTTTTTGTAGGCTGAATATGTAGGTACATCGAAAATATGTAATTTTTAGATGGAAAAACTATCATGGATGATATTTTGTATTTTGTTGGCTCATATCTAAACGACATGGATTTTCAGGTTGCCCTTTTGGAGACGTTAATTGTTTATTAAAGGGTATCCGTTGGCTAACATTTTGTTCGTGTCGGTTCTGGATTTTTTTGTCCATACATTTTTGGCAGTCTCTTTTAAGATAAGTTCGCAAAATACTATTCAAAAATGGTTCGATCCATGAAATAACGAATACCACGGTAGTGACCATTTTTTCGTGACAAAATTATAAAAAAGTTTTGATGCTCGATATCATACACTCTAATTTGGAGAGATTTGTTTTGTATCATGAAAATATACGGTGACGTATGCTGATCAGAATCGATGCATATATATTACAATCCACCTTATAATACAGCTGTACAAACACGAAAATAGAAGCAAATTAAGTTATTTTACTTTTTTATACTGGCGGACAGACTTTGAACTCAAACTATATATTCTATAGATTAGTTATAACTAAAACTAAAAATATGGAATATTAAATCCGCTGTTATATAATTGACGTAAATAGAACTCAAATCCATTTTTTTTAAATTAAAGTCGAGTTCTAACGAAATTGTTGGTAACCTCAGTGTGGGGAAATGACATGGTAGTGACATTTCTGGTACAAAACAGTTAGTTTTTCTTTTAAATATAAACACCCGTCATTTTTTTGGAATTAAACTCGCCATATGAAATTGAACACATGATCTGCAGTTGTAGAAAGTGGAAAAAATACTAAGTAAATACATAAATACGCCGGGGGACATTAGTATCACTTTTCTTATATATTTATTTCATTCATGTAAAAAGTGGAAAAAATACTTAGTACCTAGATACCTTAATTCGCCGGGGACATAAAAGTATCAATTTGCTGAGAATCGCGCATATATATTTATTTCATTCAAGATATCTTAAGCTATATAATATCCTTTCGAACTTCGTTAGCTGTTAATATTGCTTCAAGCTAATTTGTAAATCCTAAAATGTCATTGTCCTTGAAATATCGCAAAGACAATTGATAAAAATAAAACAAAAACATGCACATACACTTGTTCTTTATAATTTGTTTGACATTACATTTCAACAGAACGAAAATAAATAATTTTCCAGGATTGTTTAATGCGAATTGATATGGGAGCATTTTATTTAAAAAAAATGTCAATAGGTTTTTCCAGTTTAAATGTGAAAAACTGGATGAAAAAGCATACTTATACAGTGAGTCGATGGTTGGTTGGATTGGTATTGGTACCTACTAATCTTCTTCTCTCTCAAATATCATGTGTCTTCTCTGATCAATCCTTTAATGAAATGTATGTGTTTTTGCATATTTTACCAGCCAAGAATTTTTCAGTAAAGCAAGTCAGATATTGGAAAGACTACTGAAAAACTGATATTTAAAGAAGAAGATTAGCGCTTTCAGATAGTATAGCAATTTGTTTTGAAAAAAAAAAATATATTTCCTGATGTTAAAGGTCTCAAAAAGGCAAAACAGAAATTTCACCATTGATAAGTTGATGAAAAAATACCAAATCATTATTAACACGCCTTTGATATAAAGGTTGAAGTTGCAGAAGCTGAATTCTGCGTTCATAAGGTGGCAGGTTATACGGATCAGCCCAGGGAAGACCCTTTAAGGCAAAACGAATGAATCTATGTTGTATTGCTTCAATACGGCTTTTATGAATTTCGTAAAAAGGTGCCCATACTTGGGAAGCGTACTCAAGATTGGGTCGTACATAGCAATTGTATAACGAAAGGGTAACATACGGATCGTTAAATTCCTCTGCCCAACGTTCTATAAATCCAAGCATGGAACTCGCCTTATTTACAATATAATTAATATGTTCTATAAAACCTAGGTCAGAACTAAAGTGAACACTCAGGTCCTTGAAACTTAAAACACGACAGAGTGTGTGCTGCGAGATGGGGTAATCAAAAGCACTCACTACTCGTTTTTTAGAGAAAGTTATAGTTTGGCATTTAACGGGACTTAAAGAGGGGCCATTTTTGCAACACCAGACATTAAAATTGTCAATATCAGCCTGCTGCAGAATGTGATCCTGACTAGATTGTATTTTTTTAAAAATCATCATATCATCACCATATATAAGAATATCACTAAAACGTATATAAATTATTTCAAATAAAGTCATATAAATGGATATTAGGGTGCCTGTTTTTCCCAAAACTCATTTTCTTTGACATCTCTTAAATCAAAATTAAATGTCCTAAAATGTATTGGAATTCAGAAACAAGTTGTAAAAAGACTTTTGAGAATTTAGTGACTAACAAACTATTTTTTTAATTACCGATGTCAAATGTGCAAAATTTTCTAAAGGGCTTAAGAAATAAAAAAAAAAAAAAATATTTGGTTGGCCTGTGAGTTACAATATTAAAAATATCGACAATTGTTGTTAACATAAAAGACCGAAAATTTATTTTTTTATATTTTCTGCATGAATCACTTTTTTGTAGAACATCTATTCCTATAGAGATATTTAATAAAATACTAAATTGAAACTAAAATCCAAGATGGCGGCCAATCAACTGCCCTTCGAGTTCTAAAAAACTAAATTTGGGGGAGTTTCAAACTGTTGGATCAATTTATAAATGCGCTGGACTATTTGCCATTATTAATATGTGCGAGACATATATTTACTACTCAAATTGCTCAAATCTTATTGTCTACAGAAATGTGAAGTTTCCATCGATGACATTGTTGATACAAAATTTTTACCGTATTATTAATTCACCGAATTAAAAAAGGGATATTTTCTGATTCCTAATTTCTTAATCATTCAAGTTTTTAATAAAATTTTAATTTTGTTTATGTTAATTATTGTATTAATACAATGTCGAGGGGGCATACACATTTTTGGAAAAGTTCTTGTGGGGCATATCACAAAAAAGGTAGGAAAAACTGGTCTAGGGCTAGCAACGTTTCCAAGAAGTCATTTTAGTATGGCTGGCTTTTGTATAATGTTTGCTCTTACTCCTTAGATTTCAGTAAGGCCATTCTGGCTAGGAGAAGATATTGGGTTGCTCGCCATTTTGAAGAAAAGATTTTGAAAAACATAAATGCAATTTGCTTAGCTTCTTTGGATTTTTTATTTGATTTTTTAGGTTTAAATATACTTTAAAATTCTTGCTCACTATTATTTTTTAAATCTTTTTGCAACGAAAAGTTATTGTAGAAAAACCGTCAAATTTCGATTGTAAAATGGGTTTTTGCGATTATCTCGCTTCTAGTTCATCTGACCGAAAAAAAACTATAAAGAAGTTTCTTGTAGAATACATAATTTCCTACATTGTTCCTTATTTAATTTAATGTGAAACAAAAAATGTCTTTTACAGTGCAATAAAGTTGCCAACATGCCACAAATTACTCCTTAGGGGAAGTTACGATTCGTACTGTGGTGCAAAATAATAACAGATTGTTGTAGAAGGATGCAGAAAAAGTGTTTTACTACTCGTTTGAAAGCCTTAAGTCTATTCTTATATTTTATTTTCAACCGAGCTACATTTGTCATGACTTTTTGAAAAAAATAATTGAAAATTGCAAAACTGAAACTGAAAGTTTTTTATCCAAAGACTATTGAAAAATATAATAAAAGAACAGACTTCTAACATTCCAATGAGCTATAAAACATTCTTGTTAGCTTTTCCGTTGTTTTTTTTTAACAATTTTGTTTGCATTTTAAGTGCTTTTCTCTTAAGAGTGCCCTTCCTTCCTAAATGGTAAGAGTTGGGCACATTTTCTAAAGTAATAAAACACTTGTTTATGTATCCCTCAATCAATCTTTTATTTATCTAAGAAATAATTAACTATAATGTTGGCTACTTTGTTACACTGTATTTATAAGACATTTTTTGTTTCACACAAAATCCAAACAGGTATAAAAAATGCAGAAAATCACGTATTCTACTAAAAATTTTTAAATCATTTCTTTCGTTCAGATGAACAAGAGGCGAGGTAATTACTAAAAACATTTTTTTACAAAAAAAATGAGGCAGCTTTTCAACAATAACTTTTCATTGGAAAAAGATATAAAAAAGAATTGAGAACAAGAATTTTACAATAAATTTTTACCTACAAATTTAAATGAAAATTTTTACTTTATCAAACAATAATATATAATAACCACATCAAAAATGTCAAAATTGGCTCTATCTCGAAACAGCCAGAAACACTGGACTGAAAAACTAGATTTTTTGTAGACGTTTTAGTATTCACATCTCACTTCAATGAAGGAGTGGAAGCGAGATGTGAATACTGAAAAGTAGAAAAGTTTTCAAGTTTTTCAGTCCAATATGGGAACACCGTCTTATGATTCAATAAAAAAATGATAATCTGAAGAAAATAGAAATCTGAGTTTCTATTTGATTAAAATCTTGGTAACAGCGTTAATAAGAAATATATAAATAAAAATAATCATAAATAAACAAACTTACTTTGAAACAAACATTTATTTTGACTACACTCACCTAAAAATAGAAAAGAAAATTTGTCAATATATTGTCTTTTAATATTTTTGTTTTAATAATATTTTATATAATGAGTATAATAAATGTTATTACAATTCATTATATAGCACCATATCCATAAATATTGTATAAGCTGTCGCTTGGCAAAACTGGAGTTCAATTAATAACGTTTCAATAAGCTTATAGATAGAGTCTTTATTGTAGCTGAATTTATATATTTTTTTTTCTTATAAAAGAAAGATTGCACAATTTACAGAGATTTGGTTTCAATAAGCTAAAACTTTGTTTTCCCTAGAAACAGCTTAAAAAATGTCTATTAATATGCATTTTTTATCTTGTTGAAGTATTTTAAACGAGGAGGCATCTGCATCGTTTGTTAAAAAACTACACTGACTTTTAAAACAAATCTAAAATAATTCTTGAATAAATTAATAATAAATTAACCAACAACCGGATCCCAGATGCAAAGAAATCAACTAGCAAAGTTTTTTATTGCGTTCTTGTGTAATTTCTCAAAAGTTTCCTATTTGAAAAAAAAACTAATAGGCGTTTGTATATGCGTTTCTTAAGTTGAGTTGCAAAACCTTAAGTTTTTATATATTTTACCGATCTAGTCAAAAGAAAATATATCGACGCAAATTCAAATGGTTTTTCTGACCACTTTTTCAAATTGTGTTTTTTTAACTTAGAACGGCCGCGGGGTCTCAAAATTCAATTTTGGAAAATGTCCCAGAACAAAAATTACTTTTTTCAAGATCCACGATACCCATTTTGAATATAAAAATAAAAAAAAATTCCGGCACCCCTACTGTTGATCGACAATGCCAATCAACATTTGTTGACCAGAACGCAGCCCCATTCAAATGGATAGCAATCAAGAAAGATGTTCAACAGAACACTAATATTTAAGTATAATCAATTCTAATTTCTCATTCTAACTCAAAATTTGTTTAATGTTTTTTTTTATTGGGTTCAAATATAATTATTTATTTACTGAATATTCAAACAAATTTAATTCGAAATTTAAATTCAATAATTTATTTATCCTCTATATTTATTAATATTTTTTTTTATTATTTCAAAATGTCTTTTGTAACTAATATCTTTTTTCAGGAGTATGTAGCAACTCATAAAGCAAACCGAAGATCTGCAGTGTATTTTTTCATGATTCCTGTTTTTCGGATAATGATGCGTGAGGGATCTATTTGAAGGTTCGAAGTATGATGCAATATGTGTTAGTGAGACGTGGTTTAATAGTAACACCAGTAATATCCTAGTACATCTCAAAGGTTTTAAATTACTAAGAAATGATAGAAAAGGTCGTATTGGGGGAGGAGTGGCTATTTATATAAGAGAATCCATAAATTACAAGATTATATGTATCTTCTCCGGAGTGTTCCATAGAGTATCTTTGTATTGAGATTGCCAATTTTAATAAACATTTGCTATTAGGTGTAGTTTATAGGCCCAATCGATACATCGATTGGTCTCCACTTCACATTCTACTTGAAGAAAATTCTTTTTATTTCACTAGTATTATTCTTTGTGGAGATTTTAACAGCGATCTTCTTACTTATCACAGTCTAATACACAATTTCGGTATGTTCAATATTCATGCGGTCAATTCAATTTATCCCACTCATTTCTCGCAAACCTCCAGTACTCTTCTCGATGTTTTTTTCGTTAGTGACCTAAATAAAGAATTTCTTTTTGACCAACTTTAAGCGCCCGGGTTTTCAAAACATGATTTGATTCACCTTTCTTTTGACTTCCATCTTAACAAGCCAATAAGAATGTTTCAACTAAGGGATTTCAAAAACATAAAACCGCCAACGCTTGATTTAAGAAGAGTTGATTGGGGAAGAGTGTACCTTTTACAATTACCTGACGAGCAAGTTGAGTTTCTCCAGAGCAATTCATCTGATCTTTTTGATGCTCATGTTCCCTTGAAAACTATAACCTTTAAATATAGTGTATGTTCTTGGTTTCATCGTGAAATTAGATTAAAGTTGTATCAAAGGAATTTGGCTTTCAAAAAATGGAAACGTTTTAGAATACCAGATGATCTACAAGTGTACCGCCGTATACGTAACATTACTGTTCATCTTATACGTACATCAAAAGTTATTTGGTATAAAAACCGTCTAAACGTCTCTCTAAATGGTCGTAAATTGTGGAAACATCTCAAGGAAATAGTCGATAAACGAATAGACTTAGACACTAAAGACGTTGATTGCAATGAAATCAACCGGAATCTTATTTCATCGATTCCTCAATCATAAAATCTACCACAGTACCTTTCCAGTGATGAGTTAACCGCCTTGTACTTAGGAGCTTCATTTGGTTTTTCTTCAGTGACCTATGATGAGGTTGTCGAAAGCTTTATATCTTTGAAATCTAACGCTACTGGATTTGAAAACCTTCATCCAATATTCCTTAAAGCCATATTGCCAATCATCTTGCCATACATCACACATATCTACAACACTATAATAATAAAAAGCATTTTTCCTGCCCAATGGAAGCACGCCAAAATAATAACAATTCCTAAAAATAGTAGGAGTGCTGAATTTCATCCCATTTCTGTCCTACCCTTCTTATCTAAAGTCCTGGAAAAACTGAAAACAACTAACAGCATTTCTCACTCAAAATAGTCTTCTAGCTTTAAAGCAGTCAGGCTTTCGTGCAGGTCACAGCAGTACAAAGGCTTTACTCGACATCATCGAAAAGACAAGAAATGCTATATGCCGAAATAAAGTTACATTTTTAATACTTCTAGATTATTCAAAGGCATTTAATACTATTTATCACAATTTCATGTGTCAAAAGCTATTAAACATGTACAACTTTTCTTCAGAATCAGTAAAGCTCATGCGTATCGGGGCCGTTACCCAAGATAATATATTGAATCTATGATGGAATATTATATCTGGGGCTCAATTTACGATCGATAAAATCTAAAATCTAGAGTGTTTGTTAAAAAATGTACGCTTTTAATGATAATATAATGATATCAAAAATTCAATCAAGTTTCAATTTTTCAAAGATTCCAATAACTATTTGGTTGTAATATTGGACTTAAAATTGATGAGAGTATTTCTTATTAAAAAAAATGTAACTAAACGAAAGATTTAGAATTTCCAAGTTGTCATTCTTTAATTTAGATTATTTTAATCAATATTTTTTAAAAACTAATTTTCAAACTTTAAAATTGAGATAAAGTCTTAATCAATGAATATGAGGCAAAATTTAAAAGAAAGTTCATCTGTTTAAGTGGAGTGACTTAATACAATTCAAGTTAAAAGCCCAAATGAGCTCAACTCCATATGGCGTTTTGCCCAATATCGTTAGTTGGCCTCATCAGTTAGATGACTATCGTATCCTTCTTCGACGCAATTTTGTATAGATTCTTACCTAAGAATATAAAAATCACAGCATTGGAGATAATATGAATTTTATTATCCTAACTGATGAGTCCAACTATCGTACCATGGCAAAACGCAATATAGAGTTGAGCTGATTTGAATTTTTAGCTTGAATTATATTCAGTCACTCCACTTCAACAGAAGAACTTTCTTTTAAAATAGTCTTAATATATTTACCATGATTTAGACCTTATCTCAAAGCTTAAAGTTTAAAAATTGGGGTTTCAAAAATATTATAATAACCTAAATTAAAGTATGCGATTCTAGCTGTGAAAAAAATTAAAGCAAGATCTTCTTGTGGGTATGGCTGTTTTTCTCAATAGTGTTTTTCTCTATTTAAAGTAGTTTCTTAAAGAAAATTGCCCCCCTGTTCAAAAAGGGAGGATTTTTTTCTGTTTCAAACCAAGCTTCACGCTTTAGGCTTTTGGTGGATCATAGTCCCAAATTATAAAATATTTTGTTTAAATCATTCTATATCATACTATATTTCATGAATTTTGAAATAACATAATAACATAAATTGCCTTATGTTGATGTAAGCTTTTGCAGGGTTTTGTATTTTATATATTTTATAACATTTTACATTATAATACCTATGCACATTAGAAACAAATTTACGTATGTATACAAAAATTTTCTATAAGCATTTCAATTTTCAATATGCCATAAACATAAATACTTTAAAACATTTTTCAAACCTCCCATTTTAAATTCATAGAATAAAAAAAATTAATCTTACTGAAAATCTATATTTTTGTGTATAGGTAGGTATACAGTGTACAGTGTACACAAATCGAAAACTTATCGTAATAGTAATCAACTGCTCGTAAGATCCCACACCAATGTACTTTTTTTTTTTCATTTCCAACCGCCATTTTATGGACACTTATTTCTGAAGCATAGCTTTTGTCCTTCTTCGCTTCCTCCTTCACCAACAAGCAACCCTGTTCTTTCGTCAAAGACAGAACGACACACGAGCTGATGAAAATTAAAAAAAAAGTGTAAGGAAAAAAAATTATAATCATAAAAATAAATAAGTTTTTAAGAGAATTAAAAGGCAAGTCCTAGTTTTTCTTTGCCCGTTTTCAAAGTGAAAATCAACCCTTTTTACAAAAAGTTTTTCCTCCATTCCAGTACCACTACAATGAAAGAAGGTCCATCTATTCAGTTTTTATACTTTTCTTGTTTCAAAAATGTGCTATGAGGAATTAAGGTGGGTGTCTAGAAGGAGGACAATGTGCAGGATACGGCGGGTATTTGGTTTGGTGCTGTGTCAGGCCATAAAGGAATAAAGTATATAAGTATACAATTTATATTTTTGATCACGCAAAAAAAGACACCCTGGGGTAGAACGAGTACTGGAGTGAGTGAAAATGCGAAGTGGGTGGTGGGTGGTGGTGGAGATAAAAATGACGCGCGGAACGCGCTAGCTGCTTTATTACAAGCCATTATTCTTTCTTTTACATCGTCGTCGTCGTCATCGTATTCGTCCTTCAGTTTCAACAAAAAACGCGGGATGCTTTTCTTTATTTCATAATGTTCCTTCATCAAATTCCCTGATGAAGGCGATTCATGGAGCGATTTTGCTTTTTACACTTTTCTCATTTCTTATATTATTTTCTTAGAATTTTTTTTTTCAAGGTTCTGTTGTTTTGCTGATGCTTTTTACTGTTTGGGGTTCTCTTCTTCTGGGCTTTCTTCTTTTGGCTTTTATACCCTCTATTGTCCTTTCCATTTTTTGTTGTTATTTTTTGTTTCATTATTATTTTTGCTATAAGAAAAGTATACATTTTTTCTTTTCATTTCGAGAGATTTCTTACTTATTATGTGTTTATATTTTGCCTTTGGTAACTCGCTGATGATGAAAGAAAGAGACGTACAATTTGTATGGGAGAGTGATGGACCAGGATTTTTCGTTTGGTTTTCTTAGAAATTGTGTTCTTATTGTCAAAATAATTTCGCAACACCATCATCGTTTGAAATATTGGTAGGTATGTGGGGTGAGTAGTAGGTGGGTTTAGGTATGTACATAGGAGAGATGGATGGTCTTCGAATAATAATGATGGTGGAAACATTAAAAGAAGTTTTTTCTACGCTTCGCACATTCTTAAGAAGAATAAATATTCTTAAAGGACTTTGAGGTTCTTTTTTTTTATTATTTTGTTGCTTGCGGTTTAAACCTGATATAAGAAATTCATACTTTTGGGATTCAAAAAAGATATCAATTGCAGTTTAGGGATGAAATTTCAAGAATATAAATGGAATCAACTTTTTAACTATTCTCCAACTCCCTCTTTTGAGTCAAGTTTGGTGTCGTTCAAGCCAGAAGATTTAAAATCAAAGCATTTCTCATGAAATTAATAACTGCGCAGTGTTTTAATTATATAAAGGGTGAAATAATGGTCAGGGAAAATTTTTCTTCTTTAATGATGTAAAAATGGACGAAGAAGTTTAATTAATTGTAAGGTCTTTGAAGTTGAATTTTAAACATAAAGCGTAGATATTTATATAGGAGTAGGTTTATAATCTGTGTCATAGAATATTTCCAAGTTTGGTTTCATTGTCTAACAATTCATTTCATATTGCATATATTAGTCTTAGTAAAAAAGTTTTTTATAATAAAAATTCTATATACCTACTACTGAAATCAATCAGCCGAGTAGAAGATTGGACTCGTTGAATTATTGATTTACAATAGTCATTTTAGGTCAAGTCACTGGATGAGTCCAAGCGAGTAAGCCGGACGATACGCCAATTTGCAGGACTGAAGGCCATAAAAAGCAATTTTGAGTATATTATTTTTATCTTGAACAACATTTCAAATCGGACCTAAATTTTAAACTTTTTACGTGACATAAAACTAACTACTCATTATTTTTCTATACTTGAGGTTAACCATCAGCCAAATTGTTTTCCAAAAAGTCTGTCTTTCAAATTATTTTCAATCAAAATCTTTCTTTCGCCTTCAAAAAATCATAAATTTGTTCGGTCCGCTTGACCCCAAAATAACTACCTGAAAACTTTACTGATATACCAGGTTCAAACATTTCTTCTAAGGGTTTGTCGAGAATAATAAAATTATTGGAAGAAGGTAGATAAATATTACTTTTGATGGATTTTGAATGTCAAAATGAATTTTTTTGAGGGCAAGTGGATAATATTTGCATTAAAAATTTTTTTGAGAGCAAGTGGATAATGTATCCATTCAAAATTTTTGTTTCGTCTCGATGATTTAACTTATTTACTCATCAGTTTCAGAAGTCTTAATAGTAAGGACCTTGACAATGTGCTATTTTTGTTTTGTTCGGTTCATGTTTTATGGGTTCTATGTCTTATAATATGGCACCTTGGGTAGCTCGCACCGGGTTGTGGCTATTTTTCATTGTATCACATCGAGATAAGGTAATTTCGCAGGAAGATCTACAACTCTAACTTTGGGGTGGGGTCATTTGTGAAATGCCACACCGAAGTGTGATCTTTATTCGCCCGATTGAAGTTTAAGTGTTTAAGCTGAACATGACTGCCGAAGAAATAAAGATAAACTATTTTTTTCAATTGTCAATATGTACCTACTTTTATAGTATATAAGTGGTAATCGTGGTGAGTTTACTGGTTCACACATTACAAAACAGGCTCGTACAGGCCCCACTTTCTCCCTACCGGAATGACAAGTATCTTTATAAATTTATTTTTAATTTTATAAACCTAACTATCTATATAGATAAGTTGAGTGTGTCAGCTTGAAATTATTCCTTAAAAAACAAGAGATAGTGGACCTGGATGTTTAAGTCTTACCACAAGAAAAGATGGAATTTTATAGCTCTCTAGCAGCTCATGATTGAATCTGGAGGCAATAATTTAAGAATCACAAAAGAAGCTCTAAAAAGGCAAGTTTAAGTCCAGATATCTAAAACTAAATTCTGAAGAATTGCTTTGATTGTAACAAGAAAAATATTTAAACGGGCTGTAAGCTCATGTTGATAAATCAAATTCTGAAAACCTGACAAAAATGAATATCATCATTTTTAAGAAAATGCCAACAAAATAACAACAAAAATAAGAAGTACCTACTTTCCAAATATTAACAAGTATTATATATATATATATATATTATTATTATTTATTACATTGTTTAAGTTTCTTTAAAATGTTTTGTAACTGTCCAGTCTTTGAATTGAATTTCTGTTGAATTTCTTTTATTTGTCAAAAATCCGACTACATTTCAGATGCTTCACCAATTTTTTCACAGAAGAAAAAGAACTTATGAATTCGAAAGTGGCATGAGTGATTTCATTACAAAATATTCATAATTCATCGCAGTTTTCTTTTTTCATTCAAAATGTATGGACAAAAACCTATGGTTTTGTGTTCTCTGTGTTTTCATTCGTATATGCAATTCAAAAACTATCTAAATAGTCCATTGACAAAATACCTATTAACTCGATAGAAAATTTCAAGTTCTATACCTTAAAAAAGTACTTGATTAAAATGCACATATGTATATCGAACAGTTTTGATGCTCTTCCGCCCGATTCCTTCAGGCCATTTTTTTACCATAGAAATTGTATAGGTATTTCAAATTGCTTACATTATATTTTTTTTCGCATCTAACTACAATTGCTGTTCTAATGTTTTTTTATTTTTATTCTACAACAATCTTTTTAAAAGACCTCATTTAAAAAAGTAGGCACACAAATTCTTTACTAAATATTTCGATTTTTTAAATTATTTATGTTTCCATCGAATAAAAAGATTTTGAGTCCAATCAATTTTTTTGAAACAGTCTAAGGTATAAGATAAATTCCAAGTTTTCAGTGTTTGGTCCTCCAAGGTTCGAGTTTAATAATTTTATTGACTGACTCGTGATAACTTTTAATTTCCGCTGTACTTCTTCAAGCAAATCTATTTTTTTTCCTGTTTCAGCCCCATACCATATGTGAATCGTCTTTTAGTCCAACGAATCAGCCAGAATTCTTCAGATTTTATTCTTTTTTTTCGAAACTGTCTTGCTATGTGAAATTTAAATAAATTATTAAAAAGCAGCATCAACTATAAAGATATTAGAGGCAAAATTATTTCTCTATTTAATGAAATTTTTTATTCACTCTAATTTAATGGCCAATTTCGAAAAGATCACATCTCTGAAATTTAAAATGTTCAGGCAATTGAAAAGAACTAAATATTTTCAAAAGCCTAGTTTGAAATTTAAAAAAAAAATTCTTTTGAGTTACATGATAATGACAGTAAAAATACTAAAAACGTACTTTTTATTGTATTTGTGAAAAAATTCGAGATGTTTTGATTACTCCATCACTTTCACTTTTTGTTGTCACTAGCCTCGATTTAATTTTTTTTTCAGACTACGAATGACTATCGAAATAAAGTTTATATATTGAAAGTTAGCGACAACCACTTTCTTTTATAAGGTGACTAGAAACTCTAGCAAGAAAATCTCCAAGATGTGTCCAAGATGTGTCCTCTTTCCACAAAAATGCTTGAACAAATGATTATCTACTTATCGTGGAATGAGGCGAAGCAGAAGACCATCTGGTGAACCATGATATATAAAGGTCCACAATGAATCTTTCCCATGACCATTGGTCCTGTGTGAATATAAAATGCAAATCTAAATTAAATAATAAGCCAAAACAAAAAAGGACACACACCACACAAAGGGGTTCATGAAAATGAAAAATATGGTTCCTTAAAACATAATAGATACCCATATCCTACATGAGTACCTATACAACCCATTATTACTCCCAAAAAGCATCATTCCTATAAACAAACGATACTGAGATGTGAAATGTATGTCGTGGCATCGTCTTTTGTATCATTTATGCATATATTACCTTTTCTAAGGGTTAAAATATCAGCGTTTCGCGACATTGCCTTCTTGAAGAAAGGGTTGCGACTTTCGGCGATTGTAAAAATGTTAGATTTTAAGAAAATTTGGACTGAACCAACGTTCCTTGCCTCACCGTTGTCGGTGCTAAGAC
Organism: Dasysyrphus albostriatus; assembly: GCA_946251815.1. Classification (NCBI taxonomy): domain Eukaryota; kingdom Metazoa; phylum Arthropoda; class Insecta; order Diptera; family Syrphidae; genus Dasysyrphus; species Dasysyrphus albostriatus. The sequence goes on from OX276339.1 coordinate 346,436, forward strand.
AGATGTCTACTCTGTCCGTTAGAAAAATATGATGCTGCCATTTGGTCAATAGATACTCAGGTAGGTACGATAAAACTGAAAACGGGTTTCACAGGATATTTTTGATAAATTATTTTCATCCTTTAGAAACACAATCAAAATACACACTCGGACGGGTCATACGAGATTAGAGGGTTACGAAAACTTGCTTGACAACATTTCCCATACGCAATAGTTCTAAGGAAACGGACACTGCATGGATATAAAAGAATGATGCAAATCTCTATAGTGTGTTTAATTTTTACCTACCTTTTGGGAGAGGAAAAAACCGGTCGTCGGTCACCACACCGTTGCGTTGTGAGCATAGAGAATATATTTATTGTTTATAGTAAAGGGTTAGGTCAGTTGCAGAGTGTGGACCGTTTGACGGACAGAAATGCGGAAGAATAAAACCGGATATGAAATGCATGTGTGCCGAAAAAAACTTGTTAAACTGGTTATGTTACTATAGTTTTCCATAACAAAATGCGAAAGGATTGTTTAGCTGAAACTGAAGGACAGCATGCTAATAATTGATATAACGTATGTATCCTTTTAATTTGCTTTATATGGACAAGGAACAAATAGGTGGTGTTGGAAATGGGTAAATGGAAAATTATCATACAGCGCGTGTGTCGTTACATATGAGGATATGAACAAGTTAGGTAGGTAAGTATAGGTATATGGTTTCAGGAAAATGCGAGGATACACTTCATATAGATTGGTCATTCGGTCAGTGTTTGTCGAGTATGAAAGTTCAAAGCATTTTATTCCTTATTTATTTTTTCGCTAAATAATTTATGTTGAAGGCAATCGGTACAGTTGTTTAATAAGTTTGAAACAGTGTGAGATAAGGTGCGACTATAAATAAGCAATTTGTATTATAAACACAGTCTATACCTATATAATGTTAAAGTTTAAAGGTGTCCTAAGTTTGACTTCAAAAGCTTAATTTTTGTAAGTTCAAGGAAAATTTTGTTTAAATTAAAAAAAAAACTATGTTACAACTGAGAAGCATTCTTTTATTAAGTTTTGTTTATGGTTTACGTATGTAGGTATAAACATGGATACACAAATCTGATAAAAAAAATTTACAAATGTTTGCAATTCAAACTTAATAATATTTTCAGTTTTTCAATTTTTGGTTAAAGGTATGTAGTTGTAGACTTTAAATTAAAAAAAAAAACACTTACTGTCACAAAAAAAAAAAAAAAACATAAAGCTGAAACTTGGTATAGGCTAAATAAATTCATTAGCTATAAATAAGTTCGACTGGACTCATTTTCCAAATTCAAATTCATAATTTGTAATGAGATACAAACTCATGCTTCATAATGAGGTATTTTTTTTAAATGACAATAGAAGAGTATAGAAGCATCATGCATATCATATTGCTGTTCAAAATTTAACGATATATTTATCAACCTCAAGAGCCAACGAACGAATGCAGATTTAAACGTATAGGCAGTGGGAGACTTCTTTATTTTATTTGCAAATTAAACAGAAATGTTTGAAATATTAAAAAAAAATTATATTCGATAGGATACTAAGGACGCTCTACTTATGAGATGGGATTTTTTTTTCTGCGCCATTAGCTTTGTGTCTTAGGTAACAAAGAATGGAAATGAAAAGAATGGACAGGTTTTACTATGTAATTTCTTGGAAACGTCTGAAATGTGCACCTTACTATACTTTCACCTGTAATATACCTGGTCATGGCCTGGGCGTTAACTAAAAATATATCAAACCGATATTTGTTTCGTAAAGATTCTCCTTGTAAGTCAGTAAAGACTATTCAGAAGAAAGGAACTGATTGGACAATGTTTGACTTTGACACTTGTAGCTTGAAAGCGGTATTATGTCAAATTAAAGAACAAATCTTGTCTCATTTAAAACAAATTCATTTAAAATACCTTTTTTGTGATCTTTTTAAGTAATATGATAGACTCCTATGAGAGCTTAAGATCAAATTTCTTTTAAATAAAAATAATAAAAAGTTGTAAGTATCATAACAGGACACTATTTAATAGGCAGGCACGCAAAGCGGCTTGGCTACCTTCAAACGGTATTTGTAGAAGCTGTATGGACGAGGAAGAGGAAGAAACGATTTCTCACCTTCTCTGTACATGCCCAGCACTTTCCAACAGACGTAGGCTCCACTTACATAGGTTACTACTTCTATAACGATCCTAGTGATCTGGCAAACACTGGCATTATTAGTCTCGTTCGCTTCGTCAGAAGCTGCAAGTGGTTTAACGAGTAAGGAAGAAGTTCTCCAGATTCATGTGGCATCACAATGGACCAACTTTGTCTAAGTGTGTCAGTTTTAATTTACTGGCAGCCACTTCTACAAAACCTAACCTTTGTAGGGTTTTAATAAACTTTGTACGGTTTTAAAAACCTTTTTTCATTTCATGAGCAATGGTTGTTCACAAAAAAAAAATAAAAAAAAAAGTCGGTTACCCCCAGGAATCGAACCCTGAACTCTTCAGTCCGATCTTGACGTATCGATCAGAAAACTCTAATCCACACAAAATGTTGCTACGAAAATTGTTTTTTTTTTTTTAGATATTTAACACTAAACCTTTTTGATGTTGATATCGAAAATGATATCAGTCTTACATTATGAGGACCCAGGAAAAATGTCGGATGCTCTTAGCGATAAATAATTTTGTTATCTTCGTGCATTTAAATTGAATATTAATCCATTAGAATTCTTTCATTTAATTTCTACAATATAACTCAATTTAACTCTGAAATGAAGATATCATGGGTTAAGAACCATGCTAAAAAATTAAAATAGCCATTTGGTGATTTCAACTTTAGTAAAATGTTAAGAGATACAAGGATGTTAAAATCTTTTAAAATTAGCATAATGCTCTTCTTAAATTAGTATCATATTAAAATTGCTTTTGCATCGTACTAAATCGTTTAAAATTTTGACGCAATATCGTTAAGGACGGAATTCAACAAATTTGCGTATAACCTTAAAACAAGACAGTAAAGTTATATTTTCAAAATACTATCAATACATTTGTATGCATTTTGTTTGTCGAAAAATTGCAGCTGCTGCATTTTGCGGCAGATTTTTCTAACCTATTATTAAATATTTTGAATGAATTTCATAATCTTAAAAATACTGCACCAAGGCTGCCAAATTCTTTTTTTTTAAAAGCTTTCGTAAGAAAAACTTCCGCAAACCCATTTTTGGTACCTGTACACCCCAACGGTCAAGATATCTTCGCAATGAAAAAAAAGAAAATTAACTTAATTTATTTGGGTCAAGAACAATAAAAAAAAAATAGCCATAGCAATCGTCCCTTACAAAAAAAAAAAAATATAAGCAATATACCGTACCTATGGGCTTTAGGGTTAAAAGAAATAGCTTTGATCAGCCTGCCTACCAAATAGTATGTTCAAACTGACATTTAAGAACCATTTTCATATACGTTTTAAAAAATTTAGATTTAAAAGCTCTACATTTTTTTAAGGCGTTTCATTGAAAAAATATACGATTTATTAACTACTCCACCGATAAAATATTAAATATATAAAATAACTTTAACAAAATCCTTTATTTTTTGTATTCTTAAACAAAAGCGATCTTAGATTGCGGTTAGACTCCCACTCTTTTTAATAAAATTGCAAATGGTTTCCCACTTAAATCACTTCAAGTAGGTATAGGTGTACATGCCTAATGCCTTTTTTTGCTGTAATTTTTTTATAACTTTCGTTAACGAAGTTCCACCCCTGTAACTGTACACTCTTGCTTAGAATCAAGCTTAAATCACACCAACACAACCAAAGAAAAAAAAATGGAATAAAACCCTCCGCGAAGGACAATAGAAGGGTCTGTTCCATTTAACATATTTTTTTTTTCACTGCGCACTTCTTTCTTTGTTTTCCTTTTTCATTCCCCCAACACATCAACATTTTAGAGATATGTTTTTAAGAAGAAATGCTTTTGGCATAGATTCCAATTTAAATCACTTTTTCTGGGTTGGTTGGTGGGTGGTTGATGATGGTTCTTACCATAGTTAGAATTTTGTTTTCAAAGGAAAGGGGTTTCAATTCGAATTTCAAAATAAGGACAAACAAAGACGATATCGTTATTTTTTGTGCCCAGCTTACTGTTGGAAGATAAAAAAAAAATGACAGCGAAGAAAAAGTATAAAATTAAAATAAAAAAAAAACATTTTATTTACCAAATGAAAAGGATAAAAGGAATAGCTTCCTCTAATGAGAGGCAGAAAATTTAAATATTTCTTACAAACACCAATGTAATAACTCAACTTCTTATTTATATCCTAATAACGAGCAACGGGTTTCCTTCTATATACGTAGATATCTACCTAAAAACGCAAAATTTTAAAGAGAAAATAATTGGAAGCTGTTTCTTTAGGAAATGCCCAAAGAAACACTCAAAATAATAGATTGGGTTTGGTTGGGGACGAATGGGGAGGATTGGGGAGGTGAAGGGAAAGGATGAAAAAGAGAAAAGGGTGATGGTGCTAAAGCATTTTAATTTCAACAAGAAAAAAATAAAACATAAAACAGGACATTATTAAACCCCCATTTCATTCTTATATAAGAGGAGTCAATAGGAGTTTTATAGAGGCGAAGGACGAAAAAGGAAAGAAGAGACATTAACAAAATGTAAAACAAAAAATAAAGAATCTCCAAATCGTAGGTACTTATACTTATACTATTGTTTGTTCGCTTATTTTTTTTTTTCTTATAACATTGAATTTATGGGTTGGCGTGATAATTATTTCGAGTTTATTTTCTTTTATTGTGTTCTTATTGCATTTACAGACTATGCCGGTTTTTAAAGTTCTTTAAAGGGTTATTTTCAAATTTCATCTATGCACTTTAAGATAGATTGCAAATACAGGGTGTCTCCCACAGTCGCCACAGACGAAAACCATGGGTTCCTAAAGACATTTTAATTCAAAAAAATTATTAGGTAACTTTCTTGTTTTCGCTTTGTTTTGGAATTATAACGTTTTTTATGATTTTGGGCCCGCTGACTAACAAAATACCGAAAACCAAAATCTCTAAATCTTAAAAAATCTTCTTCGAGATTAACTTTTTTTTAGTTTTCGAGATTTTGGCAAGTTTGAGATTTTGTCATTCGATATTTTGTAATTTGAGACACAATCATGATCCCGTAGTGTGGCTCTTATTTTTTGAAACCGGTTAACATTTATATCTGTGTTGTTTCGGAAAAGCATGATAACTCCATTTTGTAATTTGCGTCTTTATGTCCACTATACATCGAGCTAGAGCTTATTCTTTGAAGATTGTGTCCACGTATATAACAAATTTGGAGAAAATCAGACAACTCGGTTAGGCTTCAGCTAAATGTAAAGGGGACGTAAAGACGCAAATTTTTAAACGGAGTTATCATGTTTCTACCAAACATCACGTACACGTGCCAACTTATCGGTTTAAAATTAAAATTTGTATACAGATTCTAATTTGCTTACAGAGCTAAGGCTTTGGAACAACTTTCTCATAAAAACATGGGCTTATCTCTAAAATATATCATCGATACCTTCCCGTAAGAATGTACTAAGCGACATTTAAAAAATTTTAAAATAAAATTTTTAAAAACCTCTTTTTTTATTTACTTTTTTGTGTATTTTGTAGTAATAAACAGATTTTTAAAGGGATTTTAAGTTGAAAATTAATTTCCAATTTTTTGTATTTCCTTAGATGCACACATAAGAAACTAATCCAGAGGTTTATTTCGAAGCCTCTGATATTTTTGAAATGTCGCTTAATACATTCTTACGGGAAGGTATCGCTATTATATTAGGTTTAGATGCTCTGTCTCCCAACCTTCTTTTTGCTTATTCTGATGGAAATCTCCATGGAAGTCACTTAAACCCACTTCTTTTTATCTTGGCTTTCAATGACGTATCCCTCTCTATTCTTTAAAGCGAAATTCTTATTTTAAGGGATGATATGAAAATTTTTACAAGTGTTAAATCTGGAAGTGATCGTTTACTGTTGTGTCGTATTGATAGTTTCAAACAGCTGCGAGTTAATTTTGGATAAATAAAAAAAAAAGGTATACTTGGTTGGATTTTTTTATCAGGAGAATAAAATATTTTAATGAATTTGCACTCGATATTACTTATTCGCTTACTTTCAACTCTACATGTAAGATTGGACAATAACGAAGACCATAACACAGAGACATTTCCCATCTTTAAATTTGGTCAATCTTTCCATATCTAGGACCCGAAAACAGACTCAATTTATAAATGTTGCACCCAAATGAGTTAATTGGGTATAATAATTTGTATTTTAAATAATTTAATAATAGAAAGAACTGTTGAAGGCTGAATGATAAATACAGTTGGAAATTCCATTGCCGTATCTAATTTTATTTCATTTTACTATATATGTCGGCGATTCTCAATTTTGTGTAGACACATAGATTTTACGCCCTTGGAGGTGCAGCCCGGCTGCAAAAAGTCCCCAGTCCAGGGTCGCGAGTTTTTAGCAGTAGATGGATTGAAGGTTATATTTTTTAGTTTTTCATGAATATTTTGGAACCTAAGAGTATTAGGGGAGGAGTATACACTACAAGCTGAAAGAAAATTAAATTTACTACAAAGAAGTTTTGCTCATATTTTCGATAGGTGAAATATTAAGAAAGATACGTCAAGTTGAAATGTCAAGCATTTGAAAAACAATGTTCAACAATTTCGTTTAAAATCTTTAAAAATAACTAAGCAAGAAAAATTGATGAAACCAAAGAAATAAACATTATGATTTTTTTAAAGGTTTTTTTTTTCCACGAGTTACTCTTTATTTAAATTTTAGTTGTGGTCGTTTTCTTACCTTTGCGGACTTTTTTAGTCATGATGAGCCCTTTTGTTTATCCTTACAAACATTGGTAATTTTAGTGAATACGATTCCATTCTATGGTCGATTTCATTCCTTTTAACTTAGCCAACCACTTGTGCTCATTTCTTTCCTCATTTACTCCATTGATTACTCTAGATAAAGGACTCAGTGTAAAGGACGAAACACGCGCTATCATTCTACCACATTGCCACCACTCTCGGGTTATTTCCACCCTCATTTAATATTCTTCGTTTTTATCAACATCGTCCGTTTGTTTTTTGCGGTGTGTGTCGCCCAGCAAAAGCATCTTAAGAGTTCTTTATTGCTCTAACCTAACAGCTCTCCCTAAGACTTTAAAAAAGCTACCTTACTGGGGAAATATATACAAAAGATGAGGGATAGGGTACCTACGATGATACTAGTTTTTTCCTACTTTAAATACCATTTCATTTTATATTCCTTTATTCTATGCCACGTACCTTAACTTAACTTTTTTGTATATTCTTGTTCTTCATTTGAATGGTTCTGCTGCTGTTTTTTGTATTGGTTACTCCTTTCCATTGAATAATTCTGTTTTCCTTTAAATCTATCTCTTTCTTTTATGCCCATGGCCCCAATCGGAAAAGTTGAAATTAAGAAACAGTAAAATCAAACAAGGGCGTAGTCAAAGGGGCAATTGTCGCATCCTCATTAAGTTGAAGATTATTAATTTAATTTTTTTGCTGAAAACTATTTGTTTGTTAAATAACTACAAAATAATTATTATTTGTAACCAATTCTTATGCATGTACTCAGATTTTTTTTTGTTTTAAACTATTCAAAATTAAATTGTTCATCAAAGTGGATAGTTTAAAAAATTGTATACAAAAATTTAAGCAGGAAAAGTTAACAAAAACCATCATAGAACAAATTTAAAAATCAAATTAATTAATTTTCTTTTCTTAATTGTACATAACTTTTTTCTAAGCAAAACTTGGGTCAAGACATGTATAGATACAAAAAATAAGAGACTAGCTTTAATAAGGAATGATCAAAAAATTCAAAATTAGCAAAGATATGCCCATTTGAATTTTAATATTTCTTATAACTTTTGGCACTTTTGGCCCGCATACCCCTTTTTCGGTACAATATAACAAATTTCACTTTAGTTGAAATATTCGAACTCAAGATTTTGATGAAATATAATATAACAATTATAAAGAATAATATTTAAGAAGTAGGTTATTTCGCAATTTTGTTTTACGGCTCTTTTTAAATTCTTATGGGCCTACAGACTACACTGCTGGTTCAATTTACATAAGACTTGGTTGGTACCAAGTGAACCAAATGGTAATCAGCACGAGCTGAAAATCTTGGACTTACTGCAGCCTAAGGTCCTGAACCTGAGGCCTCATTTTACTACAGGTGGAGCATTAAGATAAATTTTGTTTCTAAGCACACGAAAATCAATTGTTTTTTTATAGACAAAACAAGAGTGGAGGTTTTTATTTTATGGTAGTGAGAATAAGTGCTTCTATAAGTCAATATAAATTAATTTAAAGAATTCGGAATAAATATTCAAAATTAAGGCAGCCCCAGAAGGAGTCGTGAAAATCGTTTTATTTGTATCGCTACAAAAATTGCCAAAAAAAAAAGAAGACTAACATCATACAAGTGTTTCTTTTTTTGTTTAAATAGAGCCCATTTTTGGTGTAACCTCAGGACGCAAAATCAGCCGTTATCAATGTTAAGATATATAATTAAATATAAAATACTGTGTTGAGCTCTTGTTTGAAAGAGTTTTGCTCCCCTCTCCTTCCGATCAGAATCCTGCGTACGCCCTTGAAATCAAGTGCGGGAGAGCAAAATTTAAAAAAAAAAAGTCTACACTTTTTTACTCTCGTAGGACGGACGACGACTGTGCCCGTTGATTTCAGACGAATCATTTCGCCTCCTCAAATGTTCCATTTCTCTTGTCTCTTGCACCATCACCTGCCACCGCCCACCGGCCGCCCGTTACCAGGACTATTTTATATTCCTTTTTGTGTCGTAACGAAAAATATAAGCAATAATAAAAATGGCTTTCAATTCTTTCGCTCCATCACCATCAAGTTTTAGTTTGTTGGCAATCGAGCAGCAGGAGAAGACAATGAGTTTTGGAAGAAATCATCGCCATCATCATCCTCATCAGCCTTTCTCCCACTTGGGCTGTGATGGTGTATCCTGCCACGTTTTTTCTTTGAAATAGGTTTCTTTTAATTTGTGTGTATTCCACGAAAGGGTCCTTTGTTATATGCGGGAGTTTAATTTTACTTCTCGTCCGCTTTCTTCGCTATTTTTTGGCTTCGTCTTAGTTATTTTTTTTTCTCAAAAAAGCCCGGCGATTTTTGTTATATTTATTTGGTTATGCTGTTGTTGCTATATAGTTGACTATGGGAGTTTGATTGCGCTTTGCGCATCCCCCATTTTATAGGCCAGCAAGTATGAAAGAAATGAATGCTCACCCACACCCCAAACATAAATACATAACAATTCATGCAAAAATATATATTATATGTGTATATACATAGCTGAGGCATAGGTCGATACAAATTATTTTTAAGAAGAAACTCATAATATTAATATTTTCTGATTTAAGAATTATTATATATATATATATTATATTATTATACACTTATTTGCGAGTTCCGGTCCTTGTAAGTATTCTGTTGATAATAAGCATAATGCATGACCTGTATCAAATAAGCAGTTTCAATTGCCACCACCAAATAGTTTGTGTAAAAGCATAAATGATAGGTCCCATAACCTGTAATATTATGTTATGAAATAGACCACCGATGGACGATATTTTTCTTGTTGTCATCCTTTACCTACGCTCTAGCATTTTTATGTATCTCAACTAAAGAGCTCTGAAGATGACAATTAAAATATTTCGTAGTTTTTGAAATTGATTTTTCGTATTTTTTAAGAATTTCACTTCAAGAAAATTACATGGCTTCCTGGAACGTACTCGTATCTAACATTTATAGAACGATAAATCTGAGACCGACACAATCATTACGAAAATTCTCAATGCTTTGGAAAAATTCCTGACTTTGCAATGTTAACCTAGTATCCTAGATAGACTACGTCCATCACATTAAAAATATTTATTCGTGCAAAACCCTGCAGCTGAGACTTAATTTAATAGGAACAAAAGCATCATATCATTCTGAAGGTTTTGAGGAACTATAAAACCAGTTATTTTAAAGAGATTTTCAGCGTTCAAAAATCAAAAAAAATACTGTTATTAGTGGCTTAAAATTGGTTTAAAAAAAAATTCAATTCGGAAGTTCTTACTAAAAAAAACATTTGGAGTTCCATAGTAAGTGGCTTCTATTATTCTGGGCGGTGTTGTTAGGAACGAACATTTCATCTTAGGATTCATCATCATTTCATCATAAGAATGCATACCATTATCAAATAAAAGATACTTCTGGCAACGAAAACAATGAAATATCAGTGATAACACACATGTTACGAGCCTTTCGTGGGGTTGTTCGGCATATATTATATATGCCAACAAGTGTAGAGGGTGATTCCGAATTCACATATATGACGAGTATCTTACACGAAACGAGGGTACATGAACTTTAAGAAGGTCGTCTTTCGTCGTCATCAAGTATGCGTGAGTGTATTAATAGATTTTATACAAAATGTTTGTCTGGTGTAAAAAGGAAAACACATTTTCAAGGTCTTTATCAATTGTTCAATTAGAGATAGGTTAGTTATCTCCATTATAGAAAGTTTGTATAGGTAGTTTTTGTAGGTATACAATCCTTATTGTTTAAATACGATGAAAATAAGCTTTTATTTCTTTATCAAGCTATGGCTAACTAATGTTGTAGGTATACATGTAGATATGTTGTAAATCTATTCTCAGGGTATATTAACATTAAACTACCTACATTACGCATATAAAAAAACTTAAAAAATCTTGAAATTAATATTGAGTTTTTCTTTTACTTTCAAATAAATATCTATCGATATTGGAAACTATATAAATAAAATACTTGAATGGTGCTTTCTCATACAAAATATATGGGAATTTCCCAGGCTTTGAGTCAAAATTTTGGTAAAAGTGTGAAAGTGGATGGAAAATGTTTACGCTTGGTACGTATATTAAGTACCGTAAGAAGGGGTATACAAAAAACCCTATTTTGATTTTCTTTAATGAATATTTACCTCGTTAAAAATAACAACAAATGTACCAAATCAAAATTATTTACTGTTATTTTGAACGGGGTAAATATTATTTAAAAAAAATAAAAACCTTTTTGTTTGTAAATATATAGGTACTCGTTATATAAGGTACTTACTATACAAATGTCCAGTACCAACTTTAAAGATTTTCTATCCACTTGCACAAATGTGCTGAAAGAAAGAAATAATGCTTTGAGTCAAAATTTTGGTAAAAGTGTGAAAGTGGATGAAAAATGTTTACGCTTGGTACGTATATTAAGTACCCTAAGAAGGGGTTATTTAAGAAAATTAAAAACATTTTTTTTTGTAAATATATAGGTACTCTTTATATAAGGTACTTAATATACAAATGTCCAGTACCAACTTTGAAGATTTTCTATCCACTTTCACAAATGTACAAATGTTTTCATAATATTTGATTTACAAAAAATAAATTGAACATTTTTTAAGAATCCAAAAAATAGTTTTTATTAGAAATTTCGGCAAGAAAAACTATGTATTTACAATGTTTAGAAGCTTCTGCATAAAAAAAATTTAAATCAATGTAATCATTTTGAAGAAAGTCGAAAATGAAACAATGGTTCTTTGGGAGGTACCTACCATTAATAACCATTTTTTTTGAAAAATAGTTTCCCATTTAAAGGTAGCTTTTACCAAAAGAAATTTATTTATTTTTTTTTTAAAGAAAAGTTTTGAGGTTTTTGAGAAAAATACAAAATTGTGTGACAGGTACCGTTATTCTTAGTTCTAAAAAACTGAAAAAATTTCACCAAAAACCACTATGTACCAAGTTTTAAGCAGCAGTTTAGGTTCTAGCCGAACAGAGACAGAATTTTGCCACCCACCTATTTGGTGTTCTCTATCACCGTCATGTTATTATTGATTGTTATCTCGATTTTTTTTGCACGAATCTACAACTTGCCCTAGTATCTAAATCGAAAGTGAAACATTTAATTTATTTCAAATGGAAACAAAACTTTTTCAGTTCCTACATCAGTATTGTGTTTTCCACAACCTCTCCCAATCTTGAAGGTCTCAGTGCAGTTTTAGGGACTTGAACATAATCAGTTTAGCTCTTAACAGGCTCCGTACAGGCTGGTTGGGAAGGTTTGTTATATGAAAAACAAAAATTAAGTTGGTGGTACAAACTATTCACTATTTTTTGTTTTTAGTTTCGTCATAAGAGTCATTTTTTTTTTTTTCTCTGACTAAATAGCTTACCTACAATCTAATTTTTTGAATCAGTCTACTTTATTACTTCATATATAAAAGATACGCCCCATATAAGTTGAAATAGACAATGACCTGATTCTTTAAATTTTCAAGGGATATGATAGCTATATACTCTTAATTTTTTTAATATAGTTTTCTTTTTATATAGTTTTCTTTTCAAATGCTGCAATCGGTTACGAGCACATTAAAATCGATTGTGTAAATGAGTCAGAACTGGTTTTTAATTCGCAGTATTTTCCCCTTCCAAATTATAAAATTTCGTTCTAATTAGCATTGGGTATATAAGGGTTATAAAAATTTAACAAGGGATGATTTTGCATTTTTTTTATATACATATTTACTTGCAGAACAAAACTGATTGATAGGGTTGGCGTTTTTTTTTTTGTTCAACTTTATTGAAAAAAAGATGATAAAAATCTTTTAAAAATTCCTCTCTCAAACCTTTCCATAAAAAAAATAATCAGCTTGACAAAAAGGAACAACAAAAAATAACGAAATTGGTTATTTTTAATAATGCCCACATTTTTCCTTAGGGTAAAGACAATTTTCTAACTAAGAAAAAAAAATGTTCTTGGACTGTTCTTGTATTTATCATTCCCCTACCTTTTATTTTTGTCAACGCCCTTAATATCCCTCTCCACTACAATAAGCTAAAAACTGTATAGGTGTTGATATTTAAACATAATTGTTTATATACACGAAAGCAGTAAAAATTATTTGAAATAGGAAGACTATTGAGATCCTTTGGAGATAATTTTCAAAATAAATTGAAGATGAAGACAGTTTCCTTTTATTTCACAGGGAGGAGAGGTATATGACCAAGCAAATGTTTTTCCATCATTTCTGATGGGATTCTTACACATGTTATACGTTTTTTTAATATATTTTTCTTTTCGTTTTGAAATCCAACACAACTCGGAGACTTACACCAACATGAATATTTTTTTTTAAATAAAATATTGCAATTAATCACTATATTGAATTCTTTTTCACTTTTTTATTCAGTTTGATAAGCTTTTTTTTACTACTTTAGGAGTTTAAATAATTTTTACACTATAATATAGCTCGGCGAAATGACAGAAGCATCTCAATGATTTTCAAGTTCCCATTGGAAGCTTCGAGCTCCCTAGAATTGGAATCCATCATTTTCTTTCGCTTTTTTTCTTTCACCATACCTCAGGAACGAATGAAGATATCGACTACGGGTGGATTTTATTTTATAGATAGTAATTCCAGTACGTGCGGAAAGGACTTTTAAACAAATTCAAAAAGTGTTTTTTTTACTATAGCAATTTTGAAAAATAATGTTGTTAAATTTCTTTAGTCTCGAATATCTCGAAAACGAATGATGCTTTAGACTTTGGGTTAATTTTATTCTACGCATATTGACGTAATCAAAAATTAATAGAAATATAAACACATATAAACTTGTATAGTTTTTTTCCTGGCGACCAAGCTCAATGCAATTCGCAGCAAAACGTTTGGCGTGAGTACTGTATTGAACTCGTTAAATATTACATTATATATATTTCTATAGACCAGTCAATAACTGACAAAATTTATAAAAATATGCAATAAATAGCTTTTTCTACTTCACTTACAAAAGTGAAAAAACTGCAAGAAATTTGACCAAAATTTGTCGAATTTTTTTTTTCTCAAATATCTTGAGAACAAACAATGATATCGGCTTTGGGTTAATTTAATTGTACACACTTGTACTAGTTTATTATTATTGATAATTGATAGGATTAAAAAAAAAATTAACATGCAGTTTTTTTTTTAACCGGAAAGAAACTACAAGAAACTGGACTAGAAATTGTTAAACAATGTTTTGGTCTCTGTCTTTGGTCTTCACTTGAAGTACCTGAATTTGTGATTTTTGAATAAAAAAAAACATCGCGCTTCTAAAGCTTCCGAGGACACCAATGGGATGTAACCAGTGTGGGTCGCAACCAGCCTTTTTTTAATCTTGCTTCGTTTAGGTAGGGGCGCCAGCATTAAGTCGTGTAAATGCACATTGACCATGTTTCAATCTTCAATACATTTCTGTTTGTGTAACTCACACTATTTTGAAAAAGGCTTCACTGTTTCCACGATATGCCAGTTTCTTACTTCTTCTTCTTTTGTAAGGGAGTTAGTGCAAGTACCTATATAAAACTCGATTCTTAGAGCCCGACCATTTGGATGTCCCTCAAGTTAGCAGAGCAGGGTGATCAGAACATATATTTTATGATGGCATTATAAAGCGCTTATTAAATACTAATTGAAGCCCAACAGTAAAATTTAATGCTCAATTACTTTCGGCAAAAATCAATGTTAACTTGATTTACAGTTAGCAGAACAATTTCCTAAAATGGTAAAGACATTAGGTACAAAAATTGGATTTGGACCTATATTAATGCGCTATTTAAATAATGCTCTACGAATAAAAAAAAAAAATAATTGAAAAACACAATTTTGAAAAAAAATAAATGTTTTTTTATTTTTGACTCAATTTTGATTAATTAAATGCGCCCCTATATGCAATTAAATGCTCCAAATTTGAAACAATTATCGAAGATCTGGGGAGTAAATTCAATTTCCCATACATTACTATGTTATGGTAACTTAAAAAAAGTACTAAAACCGACTTTTTGTGACTTTTTTGTTTTCAAATTTTTATTTTAAAACTTTTCATTTTAATTTGATACTTTTCAATTTTCGAATAAAAGCATTCTATTTTTGATTGTCAAACGAAAGTGTAGAATATGCATAGATTTCAACTTTTTACATTCAGTAAAATTTAACAAACATTTTGCAATAAATTCAATAAAATTAAATGGTGCATTTTTTTCATTTTTGTTAACACAGGTATACACGGAAAAAAATTCGACCAACAATAAAAATTGGGTTGCATGTCAATAATCTTGAAAACCATCAGAAGTGGGCTAACTAATCTGAGCTACTGACCCTACATTACACATTAATTAGCGAAGCAAAGAAGACATATTTAACTTCAATGGCATCTGTTCAGTCCTCAAACCGAAAGTCTATATGAGGAAAAAACATCTGATGAAATTATTGCACACCAAATCGAGGGTATTGGAGGATTCTCTACTAGCTGAAATCTGCAATCAAATACATATATTAAAACTAAATAAATTTGGAAAACTGTTTATTTATTATTTTTACTTTATGCAGTAACTTTTAATATCATGTACGTTTTTGGCTGATGGCCTTTTCACTATTAGTAAAAATTTGTTAAAAAAATCGTTATTTTTAAAGTCAATAAAATCAATTGCATATACTACTACCAATTGCTTTTATTACCTGCTGCTAAGAAAATAGAATAAGAAACTGCTTCTTAAAATGCTATAAAATTACTATTAACCATAAATCTTTATGAAAGCCACAAAAAAATCTATTGATTTTTTAGCTGTTTTCGTTGTTTAAACTAGCTTTATAAGCATTATACAGCATACTTAATTTGATATTGAGGAAATACAAATGAGAAAAGAAAGCCAAAATAAAACATAATAAGCAGTGGCGGACTAAGGAGGGGGGGGGGTGGTCCTACCCGGTAGGCAGACTAATAGGGGACGCCATCAGTAACAGCAAAATAACAATTTTGTACATCACACAAAATAAAACACACATAAGAAATTTTAAATAATTTGCCTTATAATTTTGGTGGTAATAATTATAAAGGAATTAATTTGAATAAATTGATAAATAACTTCCCTTGTTTTAGATAATAGACCTGTTATTTAGTGCATTTTTATCTTCTCTTAAAAAAACAACAACAGTTTGGTATAATTCCATATTGTTGTTGTATTTAACAAAAAATATATTTCTTCTTTTCTTTATTGAATGTAAAGATATTGAAATTCTGTAATTCTCAAGTGAATTTTGTGAGTTTTCATCCTCATTATACCTTAATTATAAATTTTTATTTTGAAAATTATCTTCTGGTGACAAATCTATATTGTTTCGGTACTTAACAATCAAGCAACACAAGCGCACTAAATCGCTTTTACTTGCTTAACCGCCCTGACTCTGCATCTTAGTCCGGCCATGTTAATTAGTAATTGTGACCACATATCGACGCAAATTAAAATGGATTATCTGACAATTTTTTCGAATTGTGGTTTTTACCTAAAAACGGCCACGGGGTCTCAAAATTCTATGTCATTTTAAATATAAAAAAAAATCCGACACCCCTAATGAACATAGTTACAAAGTTCGAATGTTTCCCATCATAAAATGTTGATAGCAATAATTTCAATATAGCGAGAAAATGCTTTTGGTTTTTTGTTGGTTTAAAATCAATTAAATATAATAATCCAATTTTGTATTCATTGTTGGTTTTGGTCTCCAAGGTGTGTTTATTCATTCGAAAAAAGTTGCTAACAACAAATTTAACAATCAATCAATAAAATTCGCCAGAAGATGTAATTTTATTTCCGTAACGCTTGCAATAAATATAAATTAAAATAAGTTGGGAAAAGGTAAATAAAGAAACAAAATTATAAATTATAAAATTTTTTGTATGTTCATATATATTCAATGTTTTATAGTTGCGTAAACATTATAAGAGTAACACGTTAACCATATAGACAGTAGTGCCTACCTAAACCTAAATAATGATCAATTTTATCTTTATGACAGTTAAAGTGAATGTACACCTCTGTCATAACAAACGCTAAGCTGGGGTATGTGTGGTATTCACGTGTTTCATTAGACGAGTAATTTTAATCTTATTATACTGTAGGGTCCAGTAATGTATTCATTATAATTCTGTCTAACTCTAAAAATGCGAAAATAAAGTGATTTGAAACTTAACCTCAACCTTAATAATTAAAATGACTCCACGAAATATAATTCTTATTTATAAACAATGGAATTCTTTACATAACCTGATAGATATACATACTCGTACTTTGTAAAATTAAAAGTATAGAAATCCCACATTTGCAAAAAAAGAAAACAATAAATCAAAAACTATGTACAAACATTATTCTAATTATGTACTCGCAAAGATAATGAAACTAAATATCAACATTAATAATGAGCAACTGCCATCATAGAATAAGTATACTCATTATACAATCGTCTCGAATATCTTATGATACAAACATTATTGTGTATATATTGTCCAAATAGATAAAGATTAGACTGATTAAAATAATAAAATGTCTTCGATTTTCAATGCCACTAGCTGTTAAGTTAGAGTTCAGAAAAATAATAAGCCTGGTGAAATTTCAGCCCTTTAGATTAATGAGGTCGCTCATCGCTACTTTCTGTTTCCCATTTCCTTATTTTAAGACTTTAGAAGCAGTTATCATACAGAAATAGTGAATGTAGAATTTTTAAGATGATTTGATATTCTTATCTAATTAATGTTCTCATTCCAAAGTTATTAAGGGTAAAAGTGGTATTCATGGTGCATTCCAAAGGTTTTTGATTCCGGGTTGAAAACATTAGCTATAATACAGGGTGCTTTGAAAAAGTAGTATTTAAAACCTTCATTAATATATAATCAAATACTAAAAACCGTATGCAAAAATTTCTTGTAGTTTTTGAGAAAGTCTTAAATTTAAATATGTACCTAGTTTTCTACTACTGGGAATATGGTGTTTGTAAGAAAGAACTATTTGAATTCCAGAGCATCAAATTACAGGAAACCTAGTTTTTGTAATTTAAACTTTCTCAGAAACCGCAATACATTTTGGCCTACGGTTTTCAGTATTTGATTCAAAATAAATTAAACGTAAAAATGCTAAAAAAAACGTATTAAAAAATCACTTTTTTAATTTAAAAATTGAAACAAATTTTATAAAAATAATAAAAAAATAATTAAATAATGGATTGTTGGTTGAAAAAAAAATAGCATTATATTGTAATTTTTTTTTTCTTTTAAAAGTCAATTTTCTGAGAAAATTGCTCCTCCCGCCTAAAGGGAAGGAAAAAGACCCCACCTTCTAAAATTACAAAATAAAGAAAGATTCGTATGGAAAAAAGAAAAACAGACCTCTAAGCTTATTTATTCTTTTTTTTTTATTATTATATTTTTGTTGATTTTAGTAGGTACATATGTATATATATAATGTTAAAATTGTATTTATTGTTATCTAGTTTTTTTAAGCTCTGCTTGTACTAAACATTGAACATATTAAATTAAATTGCATAAATTATTAAAATAGCCTCATTTTACTATCCAAATGATCTGATCCGGATCAGATCCGTTTGTTTATTTTTCATGTGTTTGTTGCCTCTATTATTTGCACTACTGAGACTCATTGTTAAAAGTCTCCAAGCTGGTAGAGTGAAAACTAATTTTTTGATCACTGAAATAGATCCAGATAAAAGGAAGGATCCCATCTACAGTTTTTAAAAGAAAAACGGCCTTAAATTATTTTAAATTTTTTAATTTAACATTTTTATATTTTCTACGTGACCAACGAGATATTTTCTACGATTTTATAATTTTATTCGCCATCCACAACATCAGGACGCATTCCGCAAATCTAAGAATAAAAAATTCGCTCGAATTTAACCTCAAATTTGTTTACCACCCATTTTACTGGTTAATTTTGTATGACAATTCGCGTCTGCTGGTAACCACTCATGCGAAAGAAATGTCAAAATTCGCGACCATAGCAATTTGCAGTTCGCTATTCGCAGCTCAGGTGTTTATATCAATTTCAAATAAGATTTAAGGGTGATATAGAGTTTCCATCGCATCTTCTTAAAAGAGAACACGTTTTCGTTTTGGAACAGAAATCCAACGATTGCTGATGCAGATAATATCAACTATCGTTCGAGTATCTTAAAGAATAGACCCTTAAATTCGAATTGACTTCATATTTTTAAGTTGTTAGATGGAACTTAACAATAAAATCAAGTATAAGGATTCGAAAACTTTATATACTGAGTAAAAAAATGTTGATCGCAAATTATCCAAATTATAAGATGTCAATGATGAAGCCGAGCGAAAAAATTTCACTTGAATCATTTAAACTCTGGTTAAAAATTAATTAATTTAGAATAGGTATAATTTGTTTAACAAATTGAATGTAATTTTTTAGTGCAGAATTTATATCTACCTGTTACATTTTATGTGGGTAATTTTTTTTTAGTTTTTCCTATTTTTGTATTAACTTAAAGTTCTCTATTTTGTATTTTAAAGTTCTCTTTTTTATAGTTTTTGGAAGGAAAATGTTTGTTTTTTGTAAGGGTACAAGATGGAAGCCCTAAGGTGATAGAAGGCGTTGGGCAAATTTTGCAAATTGGAAATTCACTCGAATTTCAACGCCTTAAGGTTCTGTATATGCACAAAAATAAAAAAAAAGAAATAATAAAAGACGAAATAAACTATAAGCGAAACAATAGAGAAATTAAATATTCGAAAAAATAAACACTCGTGTGAGTGTTGTCATAATGCAGCTTACCGGCAATTGGTTGCTCAAAACTTTTCCATATAAAATCACATCTCACCAAACACACAAGTGTTAAAGTCCCATCCTTTACTCCATTCAACACCTTCACATTAGAAAATAGCATGCAATCTCAACCTGACATACTTTATGTTCGCTTTTAAGGTTATTGCACTATTAAAGAAATTTGCCATAATTGTAATATCCTACTATGAATCTTTTTTGTATGATCAAGTATGATTTCGAAGTATTGAGACTACAAAACTAAAGGTTATTAAGGCTCCCTAATAAATTCATTAGAATTCTATCATCTAAGTAAGCTTACCGAATGCACTATCTACAGATTTAATTCAAAATGAAAATAATATCGACTTAGTGCATATTCAAAGTGACAAATCAAAGCTCATTGTTATAACTTTTTGCTTTGGCTATCATTCGTATAGTCAAGCTAAATCTCCAATTTACGATAATCACAGCTGAATAGACGATGCATGTTATGAACGCTCTCTTTAGAATATCTAACGTGTTCGTCAGTCTGCCCACTTACTGGTATAGTTCATATATTAGTGGGCTGCCAAACGTACGCTCAACGCTACCCATTGTCCGTTATTCTGGATATTTATTTATTTTAGTTTTTTAAGAAATCCGGAAGACACTTGCTTTTTGCTTTGCCACTTTGTCAACGACGACGACGGGCGGAGAAAAAAAACAGCATCATTTTTGTATCTATATCTCTTCTCACTGTTATGGAGAGGAATTTGGAGTATCATAGAAGATAGATAAATATAGACAATCCTGATATTTATTCAACTTTATTATACCGTTATTTGAATACACATTTATTAATAACACTTTAGTCTTATATACAATACGGTGTAATTGCTCGAATCTGTTTGTACAATTGTATCTGGCTTGCTTTAATCACTGTGCGGTGTACCGTGTATTTTCATTTTACGCTTTATTGTTCGAATTTTAGGGCTGAAACTTTTGGATATAAATTCTTGAGCAAATTCGTATTACAGTTAAGATATTCAATAGCTGTCATTCACTGCACTGAGTTGATAACATCGACAGGAAATGTGTTGATCTTGAAAAGGAAAAAAATAACAAAGCCAATCGATATAGGATTTCAACTTGAAACGTTTCATATGCTATTACGGTTTTTATCATAGTGTTAATATTAAGAAGTGTTCATTTGGTGTTAACTTCACAAAAGATATAATTTGTTCGTTATATTCAAACGTAAATAAAATGGGAAGCTTAGTGAAATGCATTTTACTTCTATTTTGGGGACTTGCAGTTGCGTGCGAGGGACTCCGTCTTCCTTACAAACCACAAGGCGGAAATCATGAAGGTGAGGCCAAACAATAGATAATCTTTAATATTCATAAATACACAAATATTTGTGGCAACGGATAATATAAGACTAGTTTATATAACTACGGTTTTGTAAACATTATATGAAAAAAAGTTAAATCTCTCCGTCAATTCAATAATAATTCATTTGTTTAACCGCAAACCCTATGGTCGAGTATGTAAATAAGCAAAATAGACGACCGCTGGGTTACGCGAAGCAATTAAAAATAATTTTAATGATGTACACATGCACGAATCGTCGGTACATCGGAACATGTTGCACAAAGTATTATCGTTTATTTTAAATAATTAATCAATTTCAACTAAAAAGCGAACCTTTATCGGTACTTACTTATAATTATTAAGATACTATCATGATAAGGTACTTGAAAATTTAAATATATTAAATAAAAACAATTGTTTTTTTTTGTATTGATTTGCTTTTTAGTTTGAGGTATTTCATCGAAAATTGTTGGAAAAGAATAAACTTGATGGCAATGTTCTTAATACATAGGTTGGCTTATGCACCAAAAGTAGAGTTCTTAGTGCCACTCATTCATATGAACCTTCTTTTCCTTAATCTCTTCCGTTTTAATTTTTTTTTTTTAATACAGATTGTGTCTAGTATACCTGTGTATTTAAGAGGCAAGTAGTCGTTTAACTTTTTTCGTCATATCAATTGAGATAGTAAGAACCCATAGGCGCCTAGAGGGTAGGGTATTTCCTAGCTCTAGGAAATACCACGCCACTCACATATTTTCAATTTTGTCATGAATTTCATCAAATACTTCTTTTTTTGTCGGAGTTCATGATTTGACCCCCTCTGAATCTGGATCAGGCAGAATATATTAAATGGACTTAATATGTCAAAAGAGCCTGTTAATATAACGAGCCTTATTACTCCCGCCTTGACGATGAGCACGCCTATAAACTCATAGTCATGGGGTACTGGGGTTCTAAGCAATAGGTGTCTCCAATTTGGATACAAATAATAAAATGTGTAGATTTTTGAAAAACTAAGTGCCTTAATTTAAAAGAAAATGTTTGAAAATTCTAAATTTTTTGCTAAGATTTTCCAAATAATTTAGTAATTTTCTCGAAATCCAATTCAATTCCGACTATTTATTTTCATTAAATACATAGCTTCTTTTCCCATACAAATTTTAATTTTTTAATATTTTTAGAACCAACTTTATCGTACCTGCCATACAATTTTGCTCGCCAATTCAATATGCTCAAAATTTATCCCACATATTAATATTTTTATTTATATATATTTTTCCGAAAAATGAGTTTAATGGTATCTCCCTAAGAACAATTTCTTTGACTTTCGATTTTCTCGAAAACCGTATATTTCAAAAAAATATTACAATATTTTTGTTTTTTAAACTCATTATATTCAAAAGCTATTTTTTGAAACTCGGTAGCTGCATATATAACGATTTCTTAACATTCTTCAAAAAAACCCATACAAAATGATGGCACATTTTCGGTGTGCTTGAAAAGGAAGTAGACACGGTCTACTTTTAAATATAAAATATTTTACGCTAGATAACTTTCAACTCCAATAAAACGTTATTTTGGATTTTGAATGGTTTCAAAAATTATATTTTGCTTGAAGAGATTTACTTTTTTAATTTCTAAAATTCCAAGGTGCATAGACTTGATCTGTGGAAGGGTATTAGGTCGGTGTGTGATACAAGATTCATTTTCGATTCCTTTTGATAAAACGTAAAAATAATTTTGATTTTAATATACCACATCAGATAATCTTATTTACAAAGTAATTTGGCACCAGCTGACTTTACTTTTTGTGTGGTTTTTTGTGATACTTGTGAATTACTTACTTATTTTTTTTATTTCTTTAATAACCATTAGAAAGTAATTGTGGGTGCAATGGCACCGCTGCCATATAAACTTAGGCTTTGGGGTGCAACTCATACCAACAAGTACAAAAATAAAGAGCCACAGCACTCTTCTTTTTTTTCATACGTTAAGAAGTTAACAATGGGAGTGCATATCTCCCGTTGTGCCAGATACCAACCAAAAATCCTATAGGTATCTGTTTGATCGTTGTTGACTGACTGTTCTACAGTGGACAGCAGCGAGATTCTGTCAACTATGCGTTTAAAAACATGAGTTCAACGAGGCTAGAACTACTCTGAATTGAAAGGCATACCATTTTGTCACCATTTAATTAAAAAAATTGCATGCATCAATGAATTCTTTCTGTGTGTCACAATTTTTATCGCACACAAATCTATTTTTTTTTTGTTCTTAATAAAATAATCTTATAACTCGGCCAGTTCTCAATGCCATGATTATCAACTGAATGGCAAGTGAACGTAATTTCAATAAACGTAAAGTTTACGATTGTTTGAATTTCTGACAGAAAAAACGTGAACATGAAAAAAACGTTTCAAAATGCTAATTAAACAGCCTTATCATCTTTATTGGGATATATTTACAGTCTTTTAAAGAAAAAACATCTCTCAAACGTGCGAAGATGCAGTATTGGTGTTAACAGTAAATCAGATACGCCATTACAATAACAATAAATGTAAATAATTTTTTTTTTAATCGCTAGGCTTGGGCAAACAAGTCTAGGAAGAAATTTATGCAAATCTACTTTTTGGTATCCGCAAGACTTAAACTAAAACTTAATGATTACAATATAAACTAACGATCCCATTTTTGTTACTTTTCAGATGCCGCATACTGGCGTAAAGTTGGTTTGGAAACTCTAAAGAAAAAACTAGCTACTTCAAGTGTAAAAAACCTTGAAGATCACAAAGCTAAAAATATTATCATATTTGTCGGCGATGGCATGGGTCTCACAACAATAACTGCTGGTCGAATTTTCAAGGGGCAAAAATATGGAGCAAGCTATGGTGAAGAGTCTTCATTGGTGTTTGATGACTTTCCTCATACCGGCCTAGCAAAGGTGAGCTGCTAAGTTATAATATTAAGTGCTTATAATTTACAATGATTTTTTTATAGACTTACAATGTAGATAAACAAGTCCCAGACTCGGCAGGAACGGCAACGGCAATGTTCTGTGGTGTTAAGACTCTTTATGGTGTCGTTGGCATGGACTCGACTTGTGACGTTCATGATACTGCTAAGGGACGCATTCCTTCAATTATGGATTGGGCCCAGGCTGTGGACAAACGGACTGGTATTGTGACAACAACAAGAATCACACATGCCACACCAGCATCAACTTATGCCAACAGCTTTGACCGTGATTGGGAATGTGACTCTGAAATTCCAGCTGATTTCAAGAATGACCATGTGGACATCGCTCGTCAGCTAGTTGAACATGCTCCCGGCAAGAACTTCAATGTGGTAATGGGAGGTGGACTCAAGCCCATGGGTAGCGCTCATGAAACTGAAAAGAGAACTTGGAACTTTACCGGAGATACAGAAAAAGTGTGTGGCCGTTCGGACGGAAGGAATCTTGTAGATGAATGGTTACAGATGGAAGCAAATGGAAGTCGAACATTCGTCCAAACTCGTGAACAACTAATGAATATGGATACACAGGATATTGAGCATGTTATTGGTCTTTTTAGAAACAATCACTTGACGTACAAGATTGGCGCTGAAGATGGTGAACCAGAATTAAAAGACATGGTTGAACAAGCTATCAAGGTTTTGCATCGTCCAACATCAAATGGGTATGTACTGATGGTAGAAGGAGGGCGCATTGATCAAGCACACCACCAAAACTATGCACGAGCGGCACTCCATGAAGTGTTAGAATTTGACAAGGCCATAGAAACAGCCATGCATATTACTAGCAGAGATGATACTTTAATTATCGTAACCGCTGACCATTCTCATGCAATGACTCTCAATGGTTATCCTCAACGTGGCAATGATATATTAGGTTTTGCAAATAAAACTAATGAAGGCAAACCATACGAAACATTGACTTATGCTAATGGCCCTGGATACGACGTTCATCGGCGGAACACCTCAGTTGATGGTTCAGTAAGCAGTAACGCAACATGGATCTCAGTTGAAGAGTTGGGATTTAAACGCCAAGACCCAACTTATCGTCATATGGCCAGTTTCAAATTGAAAGACGAGACTCATGGTGGTGAGGATGTAATCGTCTTTGCAAGTGGACCAGGATCCGAACTTGTTCGCGGAGTATTTGAACAAAATTATTTGGCTTATGTCATGAGCTATGCAGGTTGCATGGGCCCAGCAAAAGACATTGACGAATCCTGCTATCCTAAGAGCAACATCAAACACAAAAAGCAAGGAAAAACTTCTGGACAGGAAGCGATTAGTCCTTGGAAGCTAATCACAGCATTATTGTGTTTACTTTGTTGGAGAATTTAAGTTACTTATTACGTAATTTATTTAGTTTTACCCATCTGGTTAAACACATATGTTAAATTTAGAGAAAATTGTTATTTTATATATTAATTTTATTAATGTTCAGGTAATAAATAAAAAGCTAAAACAATGTGTATACGAAAACAAGTTTGTATTCTTTTATTTTAAATGCAAAAAATGAGCTTTCATAAAAATCAAAGGCAAAACATTTTCAAAAAACCTAAACTTCTTGTAATAAATAATAACAAGCCTCGTCCCACCCTGTATCGAAATTTGACACCATTCACTCAGAAAATGATAGAAATGTTCAGCTTAAACATTTGACGTTCTAATACAAAATAATAATAAATTCAATCAAACAGCACTCTTCAATGACCACCTTTTTTAGGTCTTATTGCGAGAGAAAATAGGTGTGTTTGTTAACGTGAAATTCCTTGCAAATTTTCACAATTTGCTGTCAGAAACCATAGAAAAATACCCAAGTTTAGGAAACTTGGTGAAAACTTCACGTTACCAAACAGGCATAATATAAAGTAAAAATTGTAACCGAAAAAGGGACAAAAATAATTTTTGATAGAAAAAAAAGAGAATCGACATGCAGCACTAACTGGGGACTATTTACTAAAAATAATATGATAAGGTTGATGTATTACATAAAATAAATTTCCTTTATTATAAAAGGGGTGTGTATTCGAAAGAGAATTTTTCACTCATATCGTCATTGCATGTTTGCTATTATTATTTATTCTTATGAATCACCATAGAAAACGATGCGCTGCATCGGAAAAAAGGGAAAAATTGAAACCGAAAAAAAGAGAACAAGCATAATTTTGGATACAAAAACAATAGAATCGACATGCCAAAACTCAAGCAGCACTGACGTGGGACTTTCATTTCACTAAATATAATGCCAAAGTGGGGTATAACATAAAATAAATTCCCTTGTTAGAAGTTTTTCACTCATAACCTAATCGCATTTTAGGTTTTTTTTTATTAGGGTCAACTGCACAATCGTGGTTCAGATTTTGGTCTGTGGTTAAGCAATTTTAAATAACCGATTTCGGAGAGTTATATGAGGTTCAACGATGGTTAAAGGTTTAAGTATAAGTATAAGTACATTATAATAGCCAATTACTAGTTTGAACTACCGTTGAACCTCATTTAACTCACCAAAATCGGTGATTTGAAATTGTTAAACCACGGATCAAAATTTCAATCACGTTTGTACAACTGGTCATTATTCCTATGAATTTGATATTATGGAAACGATGCCTTGCGTCGGGTAAGAACTGAAATCAAAAAAGGGAACGAAAATAATTTTGGATACAAAAAAGGGAATCGACATTCCAGAAGTCAAGCCACACTGGCTGGGGATTTTCATTGCACTTAATATAATATAATAAGGTGAGGGTATTACATTCATAAAATAAATTTGGTTTATATCTGTAAACAATGTTTTGGATACAAAAAAAGGGAATCCACATGCCAAAGTAAGGCAACGTTGGCTAGGAACTTTTCGCTAAGAAATAATGTGGAAAGGTTAGTGTATAGCATACAAAAAATTTTCTCATTTAAAAAAGGTTTGTGTATTCGAAAGGAAATTTTTCGCTCATAGCGTCATCGCATGTTTGTTTTCTGTATTTAATTCTTTGAATTTGACACTTTGGAAACGATGATTCGCGTTGTTGGAGTTTTCGAATGTGGATGCAAAAAAAGGGAATCGACATGCCTAAAGACAGGCAACTCTGCCAAGGGACGCTTTTTCATTAAAGGTTGTTGTATTACATAAAATAAATTTTTATATTTATAAAAGGATTATGTATTCGAAAGGTAATTTTTCACTCGTTGCTTATAGCATGTTTGTTGTTTTTATAGCATTTTATAGCTTGCTATTTTTTTATTTCTATGATTGAGATACTATGGAAACGATGTGTCGCGTTGGGAAAAAACTGGAAAAATTAAAAAAAGGTAACACAAATATTTTTGGATACAAAAATAGGAAATCGACATGCCAAAAGTGAGGCAACACTAGCAGGGGATTCTCGTTTCGCCAAAAATAGTATGACAAGGTAGGTGTATTACATGAAATAAATTTTCATTTTTATAAAAGGATTGTGAATTCCAACGGTAATTTTTAATTTTCAATTAAAGCGTCATACCATGTTTTTTATTTTTATTTATTCCTATGAACTAGATACTATGGAAACAGTGCTTCGCGTCAATAAAAATCGGAAAATACTGAAACCAAAGGAAGAAATAAAAATTATTGTGGATAGTAAAAGCCAAAAGTCAAACAACACTGGCTGGGAACTCTGCTCTCGCTTAAAACATTACATAAAATTTATTTCCTTAATTATAAAAGGGTTGTGTATTCGAAAGGAAATTTTTCACTCATAACGTAGTCGTAGCATGAATTTGTTTTTATTTATTTCTATAAATTATTATGGAATTGAAGCTTTGGGAAATTTGGTTTGTATTCAATTCTGATTTTTGTATTGCTATAAAAAGGAGAATACAGTCAATGACGAATATAAGAAAACCTCACATAAGAAAAACTCGCCTATAAGACAAACATTCTTAAACACCATGCACATTTCCATAAAGTAATGAGTAAAATAAATCTTATATAAGAAAACCGTTTATAAGAAAAACACTGATATATGAAACTTATTCTGGTACAAAATTTCAATCAATCAATCATCAATCATGATTTAGGGGAGAAGGGGCACCTTTGAACAGTTTTTGCTTTCGGGTCTCATAAAAACGTATGTGTTGTAATTATTAGCCCGTAAATTAATTTTACTTTGAGATATGGAATTAGTCTCTAATGTAAATCGATTAAATTTTATAATGGTTTAAAAATATTATGATTTCTTTAATGAAGCAAGTCCTTATGTTCAAAGGTGCCCCCTATGTTGGGCAGCTTTGAACTAAGCAGGGGCACTTTTGAACAATCGTTTTTGTTATACATAGTTCTAACCAGTTAAGAAATGGGAATAAGTGTTTTTATTTCTAATGCCATAGATGTATTTTATTTTTTGAGCAAAGGAAGACATATAACTAAACATAAGCAAACTAGAATTCATAAATGAATGAAACACTAGGGGAGGAGGGGCACCTTTGAACGCTGTTTGCTTTCGGGTCTCATAAAAACATATGTGTTGTTATTAATGGACCGCAAATTAATTAAAGTTTAAGATATGGAATTAATCTTTGGTTACAACCAATAATTGAGTCACTTTAATTAAGGTTTATAGTTATTATATTTTTTAAAGTAGCACGTCCTTATGCTCAAAGGTACCAACCATGTAGGGAAGGTTTGAACTAAGCTGGAGCACTTTTGAACAGTCGTTTTTGTAATTTTTTTACCATCGGTAAAAAAAGAAATATAACTGTTTTTTTACTGTATTTGGTTTCCTAAACAAAGGGAGACAAAATACTTTAATTAAAAAGTAGAACTCACAACAGAATAAAACAAAATTTTAAGAAGACCATGAGTCTTAGAGTACTTAAAGATAACATCTATACAAACAAATTGCAGAGTTGCTTTACTAATCCAATTGAAATTTAGAAAGTCAAAGGCAAAAGCCATCATCGCATCTGTTCTTAATGTTTCCGGAGCGTTGATTGATGGTGACAGCTAAATTTCTACCGTTCAAAGGTGCTTCATCCGTTCTGTTTAAATCTGCCCTAACATGCCGAGTGACAGAAAATCTCGAGTAAATAAGTACATTTTACATATTTATGACAAATCTAACCTTTAAACGGTTTTAAATGAATCCGAACTTTTATAATTCATTTTTTATACAAATAGAAAAGCCCACCAACAAAATTTTACACTCTTACGATAAAAAATTAAAAAAGTTACAAATGAAGCAATAAAACCTTCAAAACGGGCTACTTTGTAATCGCTTATTAGAGGAAAACTTTAAGCCGTTGGCGATAATAGAAGACAAAATTGGCAATTTTAATTTTTGTTTAACGCTCCGAAATATTTATTTAATGCGATTTTATTAGCGATTTTCAAGAGTACCTCACGTTCAAAGGTGCCCCCTCTCCCCTAATGATTGTTTTTAGTGCATTATGAGCGATTGTTATGAATAAATTCAAATACAAGATAAATAAAATCTTTCAGTGAGTACTGTGGAAACTTGATTCAAAGAATTAGTGATATTTTAGTAAATTTTCTTTCTTACAATGCGTTGATCTAATAAAATTTTTTTTCTTATATACAATTTTTTATATAAGAAAACACGGATATAAGAAAGGAATTCCTTGCATTTTTTGACTTTCTTATATCCGTCATCTACTGTACCTACTTGTTATCTAAGTATCTGAATTTTAAGCGATCAGTTCAATCCATGTAGATAAACAAGGAAGATGGAGTTAAGTTCAAGTAAGTAATTAAAACGTTATGTACCTATTTAATGTTGAGAGACTTATCAAAATTTGTCTTAATGAAAATTATTTTTAATTTGTTGATGTTGATTAGCTTTATTACCAAAATTGCACTTGCGCATTCTTTTGATCACCTGTTTATCACTTTTTTTTATAAAAATAAGAAACTTCAATATTTATTACACTTCCGAAATATTAGAAAAAACTAACACAAATTAAAAAAAAAAAACAACACCGTTGGACTAAAACAATACAAAATAGCTGTTCATCAAACGAAATTACCTTAGGAAAATAACACGAATGTACCAAACCACAAATACCGACTTAAACCGTTTTCGTTTCATGGTAATCAAAAAAGAACGCGACCCGATAAATAGCTAAAGCTAATTCTATTTCGCGAAAAACACACATAAAACTACGTTTAAAAAGAAACGCGTCACTTTATCAACAACAAACGAAACTGCTTAATGAAAATAAACCGAATGTACCGAAACACAAATACCGACTTAAACCGTTTTCGTTTTATGGTAATTGAAAAAGAACGCGAACCGATAAAACCAAAGCGAAGACAAAACGAACGGCACTCATAGCTAAAGCTAATTTTATTTCGCGAAAAACACTACTTTCTTTATACAAAAATAATAAGATCGTTTTGGAATAATAATCTCCACAAACTAAAGATCAACATTATTGAGAATTTAAGACCGAAAATTATGCTATTGAATATTGAAAGTAAATGTTCTGTGTGGCCAACCGCAAAAAAAACGCACTTCACAAACATTCTAGAATTTAACTTGTGGATTTGTCAACAACGTCAAAACACGGCAAATTTGGTAAGTACATTTTGACTTTATTGGAATGTGCGTGTATTAGTGCTCTGAGGTATGAATTGGTAGAATTTTGTGAATGTTATTATACGTTGGTGGTTAGAAGGAGAAGGGCGATTTTAAGTGTGAATCAGAGATTATGAAGTAGAGATGGCAATCCTCAGCTGTCAATTTGATTTGCCTACAAGCTGAAACGAACTGCTGGATTGATTAGATTAGCAACGATAAGTGAAAATAAGTGAAACACGCACACATAAGCTGCGTTTTTTTGTATGTCCATATGGACTTTAACGAAAAAAAAAGATATCGGGAAGTTTCAACATTTGCCTTGACCTGCCATTTTGTATTGAACAATCTTACCAACAAACATTTGGTTGGCAAAGCTTAGCAAAGTCATTAATTCTTCCTATTAAAACCTATGAATGCCAAATTGTAAGTACCCACAACTCTGAAACAAAACGGCACTTATGTATACAATCTTCGGAGACATGACCATGTATCAAACTATACAAACAACATCCTTGGTTGTGGTCTCTACACATATTTTAAATATTTTTCCCTTAAAACACTGAACAAGATTTTAATAAGCAAACAGCCGGCATATCTTTTTGAAAAAATACAGTTTGTAAACTCGTCTCGATCATTTATATTGTTGCAACCTAGATTTACTTGCCGAAACTCTGAGCGTCAGTTTTTTGTTAATGTTATCAGGCAGTGGAATAGCTTTCCCTATATCATTAGAAGACTTCGCGGAACGACGCAATTTGATACGACATTATTCAGACACTTGGTAGGAAATTAAATTAAAAATATAGTACATAAATCTACTTCAAAGGAAATTAAATTGGTAGTTTAAAAATAAATGCAAAATTTGTATGTCTTGCTTGTCATTTTTCTAAATTGAATTTATATAAAACTTAACTTGAATTTCAACTTAATTAATTAAATACTATCTTTAACTTTTACTACTTATTGTATAGGCTTCAAAGCCCATTGTAAAAGATTCCATTGAAATAAATAAATGAAATGAAATGAAATTTGACAAATCCAAACAAATTATCGATAGCACAACGTTTTTATCGGGAAAAAAGTTAAATCCACTTAATTATGTTGACATATCTAACTCTAGGTGCATTTTATTGGTATTCATAGCTAGCGCAGCAAAGCAAGTACCAATAAAACACTGTACTCACTTTTATACTCAACCCAATTTTAGTGCCACATAGTTTAGTTTTTTAGTTTAAGTTTTGTTTAGTGTATTCACTGCTGATTACTTAATAATACATTTATACATATACATATATACAAAAAAGAAACTTTATATAATTAACTATTACATATTTCATTTATAATGCATTTAAAATGATCTTTTTGCATGCAAAGGTCGACTTCACTGCAAATTCAATTACATAATCTCAAAGAACGCGTTATAGGCTCATTGGACCCATAATTAGTTCTATAGGTGGAAACATAAAGCAAATCATTCCGGTTTTTTAACCGTCTATCTGGAACATAAAAAGAAATAAGTGAAAGCAATTCACTAGAATTGACACGATTGTCAAAAATGTCTTTTGTGAACAAAATAAAAAGTTAAAAATAAAAGTTTATTAAAGCACATCTCGAAGTGTAATCTGGCAAATCACGGGCCAATCAAGTTTTCTTAAGGCAAACCGAGTAAATCTTTTTTGTATAGTCTCAATCCTTGAGATGCTATTATCATAAGAAGGAAACCAAACTACTGAACAATACTCCAAAAAAGGCAACACTAAAGACAAAACAATGTCTTAAGAGTATAAGCATCCTTGAAAATTGTCGAGTTGCGTTTTAAAAACCTAACATAGAGTTACCTTTTGAGGCTACAAAATCAGTATGGGTTTTAAAGCTGAAATTTGAGTAAAAAAATACTCCGAGATGTTTGACAACCTCAACTCGTAAAAGTTTT
Source organism: Dasysyrphus albostriatus (assembly GCA_946251815.1). Lineage (NCBI taxonomy): Eukaryota > Metazoa > Arthropoda > Insecta > Diptera > Syrphidae > Dasysyrphus > Dasysyrphus albostriatus. The sequence goes on from OX276339.1 coordinate 379,057, forward strand.
TCATTCCAAAATCTGTAATTACATAAATGTGATTAACGACAACGATCTTGTTGCACAAAATACTTTGCATTTTGAAAAATTTAACTCCAGATGATTATAATCACACCAAACTAAAAAAATTTGAATATGTAACTGTAAATTGAAACTATCAAGTAAACCGGATATATCGAGAAAAATTTTAATATCATCCGCATACTAATGTAACAACAACAGTTTTTGAGGATGGTTGGCAAATCATTAATGAAAATAATGAAAAGCAGGGGGCCCAAATGCGTACTTGTGGTAGACCTGATAGAACATCTATGAAATAAGAATATTATCCATCAATTGAATTTAATGAAACTTTATCCCAACTTTTATATCCACTTTTTTATTAACTTATTTATGAACACTTTTGGGTTTGTTGTTGTTTGCCAAGGAAATTTACTGTGCTAGCTTGAACTTTTTCAATAAAACACGGCTGTTTTTAAACAAGGGATTGGCCGCGTTCAATGTTGTACCTAAGGCGATCGGGATTTGTTTTGTGTTGTTGTAATCCCTTGTTAAAATACAGCTGATGAAAAAATAGGTGTAGGCAAAACAGAGATCTCAATCTATCCTAAAAATTTTCGGATACAAAGATATTTAATGAGAAATGCCAACAACAGCTGATTGGCGTATGCATGGATACAAAGTTATCCTAGATGAGCTATCCATTGAAACTGGAACGCGGCCATTTATACAGCACAAAGTTATTCGGATAATAAAGAAAAAACATCGGAACGTGGCCATTGACTGTAGGTTGTTGTTGGTTAGAAGAAGGGTGACTTTAAGTGAAAGTATAGAATGTATATACAACTACCCCCATATTAATAAAAAAGTGTATAACAACGTGCTAGCGTTTATACATTTTTTATTTTTAAATTCTTATTAACAAATGTGTAATAGTCATTGACGTGTATTAACGTATTGATAAATTTAAATCGCCAAATTCGGCAACGGATATCTTCTTTACACATACACGTCACACGCATGATAGATCTGGCTACTACTACAAGTATACACTTCGCAAAGAAGAACATGCATGTGACACATGTATTAGAAAATCACCACAATTTAATGAAGTGTTGAATTTGGGGAAGTGATAAGTGCTGAAAAAATATCATATCTTTTTTAATAAGAAAAGTTATCAAACGGATAAATTGACTATCCGTGCGCCAGTTAACACGTGTGTTAGGGAGCGGATACGAGCTTTTTTTATTAATACTACTGTTAATGATTACACTTTTGGATTTGTCAACAACGACAATACTTGGCAAATTCGGTAGTAGCATTTTTACTTTATTAGAATGTGCGCATTAGTGCAGTGAGGTGAGTATAAAACTGGCAGAATTTTGTGAATGTTATTATATTAACTGTGGGATGCTGGTGGTGAGAAAAAGAAAGGTGACTTTACGTGTGATTATGTGAAAGAACTTTGTGTTCGCGGACTCCAAGGATTTTTTCTTAACTTCTTTTTGATCATGAAAAGTATTAAATAGTAAAAGTAAGCTTTAGTGTAAATCAGCCGTATATACCGCACTTAATTATAACAATCCGTTACTTAATAGAAGAGTGTAGGGCTAATAAAAAATGAAACCGAGTTTCTTGTTAATTCTCAAAACGAATTATCACATCTAACTACTTGAAAGAATATTGAATATATTGTAATATTTGCTCAGGTTCGTTAATAAAACTTAATTCACTTTTTCAATTTTCCACTTATTTACTATACAAAATAAAACACTTCACTTTTATTAACCACAAAACAATTTATTGTTCACCACTGAAATTAATTCACTTGACTTTTATTACTACCAACTTTACTCATTCACGATTAAAAATAAACTGCGTCCTCTGCCGGTCAGACATGTGCTTTTATACTTTTCACAAGGTTCCCGAAAAAGCTTCAAGGTTCTAGTATTTGCTTCCAGAGCTTTCCATAGGGGAAATTTCCCATACATTTCCTTTTCCAAAGCTTTCATTTTGACGTTTAGTATTGGAAGTTCGAAAGCTCACCAAAACTCTCCGAAGGTTGGTTTGTGTCCTGTCTAATTCGAAATTCGGTGTTTCTGTTGTTCGATATTCGAGAGTGGTTATAGTTCATTCCAGAGTTTTTATAGTACAAATGCGAAAGGCGTTGCAATATTTTGGAGCGGCTTTATTGAAAAATATTAATTTTTTTTAAATATTTAGTTTTGACTTTTGATAACATTAAAAAAAAATTATAATGCGAGTTTCGAGTGTATGTGAAAATTCATTTATAAACCTAGTTTCAATAAACTTCACCAACGTATTTTTAAAATATCGATCTTTCAAAACAAATTTATTTTTTTTTAGATTCAATTTTTTTTCAAAATATTGTAATATTTTCTTATGTTCGTTAATAAAACTTTTTCACTTTATTTAAATTCTCCACTTATTTACTTTACAAAATAAAACACTTTACTTGTACAACCACAAAACAATTTATTGTTCACCACTAAAATTAGTTCGCCACTTTACTTTTATCACTACCAACTTTACTCATTCACGATTAAAAATAAACTGCGTCCTCTGCCGGTCAGACATGTGCTTTTATACTTTTCACAAGGTTCCCGAAAAAGCTGCAAGGTTCTAGTATTTGCTTCCAGAGCTTTCCATAGGGGAAATTTCCCATAAATTTCGCTTTCCAAAGCTTTCTATTTGACATTTAGTATTGTAAGTTCGACAGTTCACCAAAGCTCTCCGTAGGTTGGTTTGTGTCCTGTCTAATTTGAAATTCGGTATTTCTTTTATTCGAGAGAGGTAATAGTTCATTCGAGAGTCGTTATAGTACAAATGTGACAGTCGTTACAATATTGTAATATTTTCTCAGATTCGTTAATTATACTTATTCACACTATTTAAATTCTCCACTTATTTACTTTTACAACCACAAAACAATTTTTTGTTCACCACTGAAATTAATTCAACACTTTACTTTTATTACAACCAACTTTACTCATTCACGGTTAAAAATAAACTACGTCCTCTGCCGGTCAGACATGTGCTTTTATACTTTTCACAAGGTTCCCGAAAAAGCTGGAAGGTTCTAGTATTTGCTTCTAGAGCTATCCATAGGGGAAATGTCCCATACATTTTCTTTTCCAAAGCTTTCATTTCGACGTTTAGTATTGGAAGTTCGAAAGCTCACCAAAACTCTCCGAAGGTTGGTTTATGTCCTGTCTAATTCGAAATTCGGTGTTTCTTTTGTTCGATGTTCGAGAGTGGTTATAGTTCATTCCAGAGTTGTTATAGTACAAATGTGACAGTCGTTACAATATATATGCAACATTTTATTTTAGATAACAACGTGCTAGCGTTCAAAACTTTGTTAACTTGTAATTGTTATTAACAAATGATTAATAGTCTGTAACGTGTGTCAACGTACTGCTAAATTTAACTCGCCAAATTCTGCGTATAATAAATGAATAACTTATTAACGCATACACGCATACGTGTGATAGGACAGTTTACTAACCAGTACACACTTTGTAAGGTAGTACATGCATGTTACACATGTATTAGAAAATCCCGACAATTTGATGAAGTGGTGAAGTGATAAATACTGGAAAGACATCATATATTTTTTAATAAGAAAAGTTATCAAACAGATAAGTTGTCTATCCATGTGCCTGTTAACATGTGTGTTAGGGAGCAGATACGAGTTTTTTATTAAAACTGCTGTATATGTAAATGGTATTCTAAACATTTTGAATTTTGTTTAGAAGAAAGGTTTTTGACAAAGTCTCAAATTTCAACAATGTGAACGGATGCTTCAATTGTTAGATGACTATAAATAAATATTGGTAGCTTAAGGGTTATCTTACAAGCTTAGTCTGTCAGAACTCATAGTTGTCAAATTCAAATGATGCAACTAGAAAGAATTCATTCAAGCACATATTTTAAGCGATTTCAAAGGCAACCCGTTGATTCCAGACTGATGCAAGGCTTTTATTTTAATTTTGAAACTTCGGACCATATCTTGACCTTGATTCTAAAAAAGGCGCTTTCACTGAACTTGGCGTCCCAAAAAATAAGATCAATTTTCGTCAAGAATTGTCGTGGAAAATAATTTTTGTAGACAAAATTCAATGAACGGACCAATGTGTGAAAAAGATTTTTTTTTCTTAAGTGATTACTTCATTATGTATTTACAGCAGTATTAATTAAAAAAACTGGCATCCACTTCCTAACACACTTGTTAACTGGCACACGGATAGACAACTTTGTCGGTTTTAAAACTTTTCCTATTAAAAAAGATATATTTTCCAGTATTTTTCACTTCACCAAATTCACCACTTGAGCAAATTGTGGGTATTTCTAATACATGTGTCACATGCATGCACTGCCTTACGAAGTGTATACTGGTAGTAGTAAACGGTCGTATCACACGTGTGCGCGTATATGCTAATAAGTTATCCCTTTATTATACGCAGAATTTTGCGAATTAAAGCTATCCGTATCACTCGTTAGAGACTATTACACATTTGTTAATAAGAACTACAAGTTAACAAATGTATAAATGGTAGTACGTTGTTGTCCACCATTTATTTATATAGGGGTTAATATATAGTGACTTACCGAAATTTGTTCGAATGGATATAATTTCCAATATGTTGATGTTGATCAGCTTTATTACCACAAAAATTGCATTTGCGCAGTATTTATCCACTTTTTTAGCACTTTTTTATAAAAAGAAGTAAACTTAAATAATTATTACACTTACGAAATATTAAAATGGGTAAAACGCTAACACAAAAATTAAAAAACACTCGCAACACGATTAGATTAAAAACGAGAAAAAAAACGTTCATCAAAAACTTGCCACATAAAATTACGCTTAAAAAGAAACACGTCACTTTCTCAACTACAAACGAAATTATTGTTATTATTATCGAAATTGTCATTAGTGAAAATAAACCGAATTTACCAAAACACAGATAGCGACTTAAACCATTTTCGTTTCATGGGAATCGAAATAGAACGCGAACAAACACCCACAAAAGGCACTCATAGCTGGAGCTTATTTTATTTTGCGAAATACACAGCTTTCTTAATACAAAAACAATAAAATCGTTTTGGAATAATATTCTCCACAAACTAAAGATCAACATTATTGAGTATTTCAGACCGAAAACTATGCAATTGAATATTCGAAGTAAATATTCCATGTGGCCGACCGCAAAAAATAAAAAAACATCTTAAAACGCACTTCACGACGTGCTAGCCTTTAGAGATTTGTTAACTTGCAATTCAAATTTGTAATAGTCTCTGATGTATTTTAACGTACGAATAAATTTAACTAGCCCAATTCCGTGTATAATAAACGGATAACTTATTAACACATACACGCACACGTGTGATAGGACCGTTTACTTATACCAGTATACACTTCGTAAGGCAGTGTATGTATGTGACATGTATTTGAAATCCCCACAATTTGATGAAGTGGTGAATTTGGAGAAGTGATAAATACTGAAAAGATATCATATCTTTTTTTAATAAGAAATGGTATCAAACGGAAAAGATGTGTACCCGTGTGCCAGTTTTTTATTAATACTGCTGTTGGAATTTAAAATGAATACACTTGTGGATTTGTCAACGACGACAATAGATGGCAATTTTGGTTAAAACGTTTCGACTTTATTGGCATGTGTGTGTATATGTGCAGTGAGGCGAGTATACTCGTAAGATTGGTGGAATTTCGTGAAATGTTTTTGTTAACTTTGGGTTGCTTATGGTTCGAAGAAGACTGGAGACTTTGTGTTAATATGTGAAAGTACTTGTGGTTTCCTGCCTTACGGGTTCCAAAGATCTTTTCCGTACTTCTCTTGGGTAATTGGGGGGTTGACATGGTGCAACATCTTTTCATTTTGGATTATGGATACCCTATCGCTTGAACAGCCGAACGCGACCATTTTTATTATGGGAGGATGGAGTCTATCTCACGCCCTTTAGGAGGTGAGGCGATTTAAAAAAAAAACGACTCAAATGGAAAAACAAATATAAGAAAAAAACGGCAAAGCTTAAAATGCAAAACAACACAAATTCCTACTTAATTTAAAATTAATTCTTGATCAGCGTCAACTTTTCCAACTCATCCCCCCTCTTTTATGACCTACGAATTATTGGCATACGGATTAGTGCATGAAAAAAAAAGAAAGAAACCAACTGAAAATAGCAAGCTTGTGTTGGTTAGGCTCCTATTACACAATGATTCCTTGCGTCTGACTCTTTTCAAAATTAAGTGGAAGCGAAGGTGAAATCAGATGTTTTTTCTCCTCCGCACCTTCGAAAATTCAAAAAGAGTCAGACGTAATCGTGCAATAGGGGTCTTAGTAATAATGCTAGTCGCCGTGGCAATTGATAAACAACGAAACCCGCATTGATTTTGACCTTATCATGTGATTTCAGTGGCGCGGTGTGTAGTGCATCGGCCTCTAAATTGCAAGGTTCATAGTTTGCTCCCAGATGACGGCAAATATAGTTTTCAATTACTACGAGCATAACCAGACGAAGCACCACTAGAAGGAGTCTGATGATTGAGGTGGCACTCGTGAAATAGCTAAAGCTCCAGCCTATATACGTGGTGACAATACGACCACGTATGCAGGCTTGAGCATTCAAAAAATATTCAATTTTTGAAGTTTGGCATTACGCTTGTTTTCTTGGGACGGCAGTAAGGCCTTGTTCCTTTTGGGGTGGCAAAGTACTCATGAGTGGATGAAAACTATAAATCTAGTACTATCCATCTCCGTCTACTCATGCTCTCATAGAGCCTGTCTAAATTAGCCGTTTTCCTTTGGAGGTGGTAATTATTGTCCAATCTGTAAACTTTCAACCATTCCAAAACTTTTTGAAGACATTGTTTACGTTAAATTAGCTTTTTTACTGAAAGAATATATTTCATTATTTCAACATGGCTTTGTTGCAGAGTATCGAACAAAAAAGATCTTGGTGTGATTTTTGACTCAAAACTTAACTTTGTCAAACATGTGGAATACATAGTTGTCAAAGCTTACTCCATGTTAGGTTTTATAAAACGTAATTCTAAAGACTTTAAGGATCCTTATACTCTCAAATCCTTATATACCTCTTATATTCGGTCAATTTTAGAATACTGTTGTGTGATATGGAATCCATACTATAACATTCACTCCCATAGAATTGAAAACATTCAAAAAAAGTGTACTCGATTTGGGTTATGGAAATTAGATTGGAACATCGAAACTCCCTCCTACCCAACTAGATGCAAACTTCTTGGCCTTCAGTCGCTTGCAAATAGATGAAAAGTCTTTTCAATCATGTTCATAAGTAATATTTCAAACAATCATATTAAATGCCCTTTTTTGTTATCGTTGATTGACATTTATGCACCATCTCGACAGCTAAGAGAACGCATTCTGCTACGATAAAATCGGACGAATTATGCATTTAACGAACCTATAACCCGCTGTATTAGAGAAACTAACCTTATTTCTATATATATTGATTTCAATTTTCACATAAGCCGAATAACTTTAAAAAATAACTTACTGTTGTACTTTTTAAACTAGCTTTTCTTATAAATGTATATTATATTGTATTGTATCATATCATATTTTATTATAATTATATTAATCTTTATATACATATATGTAACCAACTATTTATATATTAACTATGTTTATATTTCGCTAGTCTAATTGAAGATGTTAATGATATCTAATTGATGTTAAAAAAATAAATAAATAAAACCAATAATCTAGTACTACCACCAGCACATGCTCTCATGTGTGAGTAGATACATGTTACATGGAAAAGCAGTTTGATGTATTCCATTGAAAAAAGCTTGCAAAGTATCTACTTGCACGTACTTCACCACCTCCAAAGGAAAACGCCTATTGTCTTCTTGCTGAAAGTCGTCTTGATGAAAACCGTGTCTACAGTATGCAAAAAAATTCTTTCTGTTCAATATACCCATCTTTATTTCATGCAATCAAACTCCATGTATCTCTCACTAGCACAAAAAAGAATCGTTCATGTGAAGCCAAGAACTATTATTAAAAGTAGGGAACGTGTGGATTTTGGGTGAAATCTCCTTTCTCTTTATTTCACACACAAAATCTACCTATCTCACAGGATCCACATTTCAGTAAGAAAACAATCACTACGTTTACAATCAGTATCGAGAGCTCGAGTTGAAATAGCGTCGAATATACGACCCAGGTTTTTCGTCACATGGGTTGAGTGTTCCATTTAGAGTTGAGTTGAAATAGTATTGAGATTCCAGAAGAATGAATGGCATTAATGTATTTACTTCAATGCAAAACAAATTTAATTGAATTAACATAAGGACTTACCAAGACGTATATATTAAAACAAAACTATATTTGTACACAAACATGCAAATTAACAGACCATAATACAATATCTGTGAATCCAACTCTTCGACCAAATTATATTATTTTTTTTTTTCAATTTGTGAACAAATGAAAACATCTTATACTACGTTTTTCATTAGTCCAAATGAGATAATTTCCTCGAAAATTTCCAAATTCGATACAAAATCATCCCATACAAAAATTTACATTTCGAAATTAGGTAATTTCAACCAAATTTGCACGAAATTAGATTGGGAATCAAGTCAAAACCTATTCAACACACCAAATAATGTAAAGGTTTTGTATGAAAATGTCAAAGCTCAATGGAAGAAGAAAGAAAAAGAGAACAACAAAAAGCAATTAATAGCCAGTTGAAGTTCAAAAATTAAATGAGCTGTCAAACGAAATTACCGAATGGCAAATGAAAACACTTTTTCAGTAATTTGCGAAATTACCTCATTTCGGCTTAATAAAAACGTAGTCTAATTTTGTTTGTATATTTATTCCAGAACATTAATTGAATAACAAAATTAAAAACATTACACCTAGTTTGAGACAATTTACATTTGAATAAGTTGATAAACATTCCAACGTTATTATGTGAACCTATTTTTTTTATTTATAAAATAAAATGATATGTCAGAAAAACTCTCTCCAAATATTGCTATTAAAATAAATATTAATAAATAAATATTATAATTGTTTTTTTTTTCACACCTACTCGCACCTCTTTGGTTGGCCATATAAAAAACTAAATAAAGTTGGTGGCACAACAGCTCGTGGAGAACCTTGGTTCTAGTGACTTATAACTCTCAACCATTCGTGTGTGCGTATTTTTGGCAGCAATGGAGGGGACTTACAATTTTTTACCGAGTCCGAACGGCTAGATGAGAAAGCACTTATTCATGACAAGTATACTCTTGGAGGATTTGTCAGTTCCTCGCAAGAGGCAGTACCTCAGAAAAAAACATTTCTGGTTGGCCATATGGCTATCAATTTATCCAAATAGTATAAAACACTGGAATTACCTACAAGAATATGATTTAAAGAATATTCTACACACATTCTCACAGTTTACTGGAGTGTGTACACATACGTGCAAAAATCCACTTAACTGAGGAAGCGTGTGTACAATCTCTAAATTTTGTTTGAACACCTCTACTACTACTAGTGAAGCTAGTTTTGTGCCATTGAAAATAGCTAGTGAAGTACTCACGAGTTAGGACCTACACCCCGACTCTACAATGCATACAAATGCCCAACATAGCAAACACAATCCAAACAACAACCTCTCTGGGCAATTTTTGTCTTGTCGTTTTATTTCTCCCTCTCCACTGCTTCTATCTTTTTCCTCAATATTCAACTCAAATAATAGAAACAAAGGTCACATAAATAAATAACAACTTTTGCAGAAATATTTACCTCCTGATACAATGAAACGCAAAAAAAAACTCACCGCACGTGAAATCTCATTGCCAAGCTTTGAACAACGTTCATGTCGTGTTCAAAATTTGTTCGACATGTTGTCAAGACATGGATATTTCTGTTTCCATTGGTTTTCTTTCTTGAGATATTCATAGTCCGAGCATGGCTCATGTCCAGTGGAGTTGGCATGTTAAGTTCGAACACTCAAACGTCATAAAACAAAGAATAGTAGATATATATATATACAAGAGCACGATTCGTTTTTTCGTTCCTTTCGTTCTTCGTTTTTTTGACAGTTACGTGCTCTCGTGATTTCACACAACGAAAAAAGTCCATTTTTTTTTTGACGTTAAGCAAATTTGAGGTTCATTTATTGGAAAATAGACAGAAATTATAACAAAAGATATTTTTAAATAACTAATTGTTTGAATATATATGTTGTGCGTACAACAATAGAAAGATCAAAAACAACCACGTTGAACAACGGTAACAATCGGACTCACCGAGTTCCCAAAGACCTACCTGGAACTTACTTGCAATTACTTCCAAAATGCATTACTCAGCTTTGACCTACTGAGATGCATTCTGGAAGTAGGCTTTTTTACAGTGTCCCACTGAATCATTGCGTCACATTAAGTGTAATTCGACAACAGTTGTGAGTTGTGACTCAGTGGGTCATGCCTTTGTAGGGCGGCATGTCATTTGGGGCACAACATATATGTATACATATTCAACCATGAAAAACAATTTAAAGCTCATTATTTGAAGTTCACAAGCATCCCCGCCTCTACTCGTGGGTCAACAAATTTTAGTTTTTAGTTGTGACCTCCTCTGAAGGAGATCACAGTTTCGATAGCTTTTGTGAGGACCACAACTTGTGAAATTGCTGCCACGATACGGAAACCTCACAAAATAAAATTAATCTCACCTTATGAGGTTTTTGTGACTTGTGAGGTATCAGTGAGGTTGTGAGGGATCACAAGTCACAAAGTCTTGTGAGGTTTGTTGTGATTCGATAAATTTTTTTATATTTTGTTAGAACCCTGACAAGAAACCTCACAAATAACTCACCATGGTGAATAGACACGTTCGAGCATGTCATATTTTTTAAGATTTCAAGCTTTCTCGAATTCCGATAGGTCAACTGTCATAAAACTCTCCCACCCGGAACTAAAATAAAACAAAAAAGCAAATGCAGTTTGACTCTGAAGTTTTCGTATGCCTGTATTTGAGCAACTTTACAGGTGGATGCCGAAATATTCCTTCATATTTGGAAACTTGGCAGACGCAAATATGGATGAGTGTGATAATTTTCAATAAAGAAAACGGCAAAATAATATTACTTATTTTTGGCAAAAAGTGGTTAAGTACTCATGGGTGGATGAAAACTATAAATCTAGTACATTCATCTACTCATGCTCTCATAGAGCCTGTTTACATTGTCTTCTTGCTGAAAGTCCTTTTGATGAAAAGCGTGTCTTCATTATGCAAAAAAATTCTTCCTGTTCAATATACCCATCTTTATTTCATGCAATCAAACTCCATATAAATAAAATAAATAAATTTTGTGGCGCAACAGCTCATGGAGAACCAGGGCCTAGTGACTAACAACTCTCAACCATTCCTGTGTGCGTGCTGTGTTAGCAGGAATCAAACTCCATATATCTCTCAAAAAAGAATCGTTCATGTTCAAGTCTAGCTTGCCACAAGTCAATAATTGTAGATATGAAACGGACGAAGAAGAGCTAGCACGTGAAACGGAGAAGTCCTCAAAGAAAAGATTAAGTAAAAAGCGTAAAGCTGACTCTTCGCCTGAAGCAGCAAATAAGAGAAATAAGAGTTTCACCAAAACATGCGACAGTAAAAGAAAAACCTATTAAGCAACGGCCCCCACCACCGATAAATGTTATCGGTATTGCGGAGTATAACAAGTTGCAAACCATATTAAAGGCATTATTACCATAGGCTTTTAAAATTATTTCACTTAATAACAACAAATGGAAAGTTTGTGTGAAAGACCCCTAAAGTTATCGTCTTCTGTCACGAAAAGTAGAATGGTATACCTATGAAAATAAGTCGGAGAGACCCCTACGTGTTGTGGCAAGAGGTCTACACGCATCATGTTTAAAAGACGATATTATTAGTGATCTAAAAGAGCGCAACCTCAAAATCTTAGATGCTACGAACATTGTCAAAATGGAGAAACAGAAAAAAGAGGGTGAAGCGACAGTGGTACAACGTGGTCTCCCACTATTTATACTTTCGTTCGATAAGACTGAAAAACTAGATGAAATTTATAAAATTATAAAACAATTCTAAACATCGTAGTTAGGATCGAACCTCTAAGAAAGAGCACAAGATTAATCCCTCAGTGTAAACGCTGCCAAGAATTCAAGCACACCCAAACCTATTGCAATAAAGAGCCAAGGTGTGTTAAATGCGCTGAAAAACATCTAACCGTTGACTGCAACGGAAAAAGTGAGAGTCCACCGACGTGCATTAATTGTAATGGAAATCACCAGCAAGTTATAGAGGCTGAGAAGTTGCTAAAGAATTGCAAAAGCGACGATCAAAATCTGCCCAAACACAAAGAAACCCACCAAGGCAATTAGAAACCCGTAATTCCCAAGAGTGCCAAATCTACGAAAGGTCCAAAGCCTAGTATCCGCAAGGAAAAGAAAACAGTGTCAGTACCTTCGGAGAAAATATGGAAGCAAGGAAATGCAGAAACATATTCCCAAATAGCGGCAAAAAATATACCCGGAAATAACGACACTGAAACAGACCCGGTTTCGAAAGTCTTTTCAATAATTTTGTCAAAACTTGAAGAACAATGTGAAACAAATAAACTTATCTTTGATGGGTTGGGTAAGCTCGAAAATTGTTTTCGACCCAAACCTCTTTAAAACAATATATGATGGAAAAGCTTAAAATTCTTACGTGGAATGCCAACGGCTTATGGCAAAAACTTGGAGAATTGGAAATGTATATGCGAGAAAATGATATTGACATATGTTTGATATCAGAAACGCATGCCAAAAATGAATCAAATCTTAAAATCCACGAGTTTCATGACTACCACGCCATTTATCCGTCAAACAAAGCAAGAGGTGGATCATCATTGTATATAAAAGAATGCATTGAACACTCGATAGGCCCCAAAAGAGAGGCGGAATCAATGCAATTGAGTAGTGTACAGGTTAAAACTAAAAATATTCCTCTCAATGTCTCTTCCATATATTGCCCTCCGCGTTGCAAAATTGTTGGTGGTGACTTTAATGCAAAGCACACCTTCTGGGCCTCACGATGCATATCTCAAAAGGGTCGCATGCTATATGAAGCAGGAATGGAAAATAATTGTGACTTTCATTCGACTGGCAAGCCAACTTACTGGCCAACTGATCCGTCAGAAATACCTGACCTAATCGATTTATTCATGGTAAAAGGAATACCCTCTAACCGTATAGAAATTTCAGAGGGCTATGACCTCTTCTCAGATCATTCTGCCGTCGTACTCATTATGAGCGAAAGCCTTGTTAAAATTGAAAAACCACCCAGGTTAACAAACAGTAAAACCAACTGGGATGGATTTAAAAAAGATATCCAGGACAACGTTGAGTTAAGGGTATCATTACAAACGCCTCTTGAGCTTGAAGACGCAGTAGATACCTTTGTTGATATAATACAAAAAGCAGCTTGGGATAACACACCTTATCAAAGGTTAATGCCTCGCTGTAAAGATTTAAAATATCTGCAAGAAATAGAAGATTTAGTGAAAGAGAAACAAAAAGCACGTAAAAAATGGCAGCAAACCCGTGCTCCTCAACACAAAGCTCATTTAAATCGCTTGAGTAATATGCTAAAAACGGCGATATCAGATTTCAAAAACCTTGAAGTTGAAAACTACCTTGAAGGCTTGACAGCGGGAAAAGAATCGAAGTACTCACTTTGGAAAGCTATAAAAACAACGAAAAAACCAAAGGTTCCAGTGCCTCCGATTAAGAAAAAGCCAAAATGAATGGGCTAAAAGTGACAATGAAAATTTACCGATTTACTTAGAGGAATCATTTAAGCCGTTCGATGGGAAAGAACTCAACGAAAATATTAATATGAATTTTACCTCAAATGAAAGCTACATAACGAGAAATGCTACACCTCCCGAATTAAAAAGAGAAATAAGGAAGCTTAAGTCCAAAAATTCTCCAGGATATGACTTAATTAAGGCAGAGATTTTAAAAATGCTCCCTCGTAAAGGGTTTATTAACCTCCTTTACATAATAAATGCCGCTCTAAGGTTAGAATATGTTCCGAACCAATGGAAAGTTGCGGATGTCATAATGGTTTTGAAACCTGGCAGACCATCTCACGAAAAGAAGTCTTACAGGCCGATTTCGCTTCTTCCAATAACATCAAAAGTTTTTCAAAGAATACTACTCCTGCGCCTGCAACCGATAATAGAAGAGAAACAATTAATACCTGAACATCAGTTCGGATTTAGAAGCAAGCATTCGACAATTGACCAAGTGCATAGAATTACTGGCGTAAGTGAGAGAGCTCTTGAAGAAAAGAAAATCTGTTCGACTGTCTTTTTGGACGTATCGCAGGCGTTTGACAAGGTGTGGCACGAAGGCCTCAAATTCAAATTAAGACAAGTTCTGCCTGAAGGACTTTACAACATTCTAACCGGATATCTAAATGAAAGACTTTTTTCGTGTAAGACACGGAAATGACTATTCTGATTTCAAAGAAATAGTGGCTGGGGTACCAAAAGGAAGTTTATTAGCTCCAGTTCTGTACCTTTTATTCACACGCGATATACCTCAAACAGATGACACTATTGTAGCCACGTTTGCTGATGATACTGCAATACTAGCAGTAGGCAAAACGATTAGCGAAGCTACAATTAAATTACAAAATGCTCTTAATAATGTTAATGAGTGGACAAGAACATGGCGAATAGCGCTCAATGAACAAAAGTCAGTCCACGTGGACTTTACGTATAAAAAAATAAATAGATTACCCGTCTTTCTCAATACCGCTCGTGTTCCATTTGCAAATGAGGCAAAGTATCTGGGAATGACTCTGGACGCGAAATTATAATAAAAGCCGCACGTGAAAAAGAAATGCGAAATACTAAAAAGTAAATAAAGAGATATGAACTGGTTACTCGGTAAATATTCAAAGCTTAGTATTGAAAATAAATTGATTTTATACCGACAGGGTCTAAAACCTGTTTGGACTAATGGTATACAACTTTGAAGTTGTGTTCTGCCACTTATTAAATTTTGTTCCGCCAGGTCATCTAATTTTGTTCTGCCAATTTTGTTCTGCAACTTATTAAATTTTGTTCTGCCAGGTCATCTTATTTTGTTCTGCCACTTATTAAATGATGAGTCAAGACTAAAATTATTCATTAATGCCTACGGTCATCTCATTATCCAGAGATGCACATATGTATGTTTAAATGTGTGTATATATATTGAGGGGAATAGGATATGGGAATGGTAAAGTAAACAAGAAGTGTCGATCGATTTGGGTCGATTGTCGCTTAGTATCTTTTTGTGCTCATGATCGCATATGACGCTAGTTTATTTGTTTAGATTCAAGTTCTTTCCGTTGAATTTGCCATAGGTAGACATATTTTGAGTGTCTAAGAATTTCTGAGAACTGAATTGGAATTATTTATGAGTTTCATATCTTTAGATATTGAACTAATGTTTGTTCATATAAACGAAGTATTTAATTTTGTTTATTATTTTAAAAGACACAGCATAAATTGACTTTGTTGTTATACGATACTCTAAGTTAAGTTACATAGAATATCTCGTTAAAGTGGATATAATTGCGGGAGATGTGAAGAGGTGGTATTTTGTGGAAATGTGAGGGATGATAGAGGTTGATTTGAGGGATGATAGGGGTTGGGGCATAACAGTTGTACCTGCGATACAAACTTAAATAACTTAAAAACGTTTGAAAATAAATTGCTTAGGTCTTTTGTAAATGGTCCGTGGTATATAAGAAACGAAGACTTCACAGGGATCTCGGGATTCCTACGGTCCGGGATGAAATAAAATTTTTCACGCGAAAACATAGAAATCGACTATTAGAATACGCTAATTCAACGATTATTGACATTCCTGACGAGTCGAATTTAGTACGCCGTCTGCGAAGAACAAAACCTTCCGACTTGGTGCGGTGAACAGAAAACCGCTTTAAAATCGCGGATTAAGCAGGAACTTTCACCGGAAAGTAACCTGCAACACGTTACTTAACTTCGTTAAAGACAAATTGCTAGATAAGTTTCAACTTATTTGCAATCGGGAAGTGGAGGGTAATGGAGGGTTCTAGTGTAGTAAGAATCTCATACTTCTATGAGCACGCGTTTTTCGGTCCTCATAGAGCCTGATATGCAGGTTTTGCACCCACCACGGGAAAATAAATACAAAAAAAAATGTTGAAGCCAAGAACTTTTATTAAAAGTAGGGAATGGATGGATTTTGGGTGAAATCTCTTTTCTCTTTCGTTCACACACAAAATCTACATTTCAGTAACAAAACAATGTAGGCACGCACATACGCTCAAGTCCTTCCGAAGGCATCTGATTAGCTTAAGAGATTCTCCTTGCAAACAATGTTTTTTTTTTGCAATTTGTTAAGAAATGAAACCACCTTACACCTAGTTTGAGACAATTTAGATTTGAATATGTTGATTAACATTTCAACGTTATTATGTGTACCTATTTTTTATTTATAAAATACAATGAAATGTAAGAAAAACTCTATCCAAATATTGCTATTTAAATAAATTATAATTGTTTTTTTTTTATCACCTACTCGCACCTCTTTAGTTGGCCATGGCCACGATACACATATTGAAGGTAATATCATTAGCGTTTTCATTTTTGTTCAGTTCAGCATATCTCAAAATCAGTGGAAAATGGTGGATCCCGTGTTATTTGACTGAAAATTATTGTATATTATGTGTGTATTCCTTTGTTACTTGATAAGAAAATAAAATTGTTTCGACATATTTAATGTTTATAATTATTGTTTTATTAATTTGACAACAAGAAAATTGGTTTTTAGTGTTATTTAAATAATTTCTTTTGCGTTTGTTGTTGTTGTATTTCGGCAAAAATATCACGAGAACGGCCATCTTTAATTCCTTCTGACAGTTCTCATTTTAGACAACCTGCGCAATATAATACCTTCTATTTGTGTACTGTGGGCCATGGCTATCAATTACTGGAATTACCTACAAGAATATGATTAAAGGAATATTCTACACACACTTTCGCAGCTTACTGCAGTGTGTGTACACATACGTGCAAAAATCCACTAAACTGAGAAAGTGTTTGTACAATCTCTAAATTTTGTTTGAACACTTCTACTACTTCTTGTGAAGCGAGTTTTGTGCGGTCCATTGAAAAATTGAAAATAGCTAGTGAAGAACTCATGAGTACCTTGCAGCCGCCAAAGGAACACGGCTTTTATAGTTTGGCCTTACTCCCCGACTTTACAGTGCATACAGATGCCCAACATAGCAACCACAATCCAAACAACAATCTCGCTGGGCAAATTTTGACATGTCGTTTTATGTCTCCGTCTCCATTACTTCTATCTTTTCTTCACAATATTCAACTTAAATAATAGAAACAAAGGTCACGTAGACAAAAAACATCTTCTGTTACAGCGAAACCCAGAAAAAACTCACCGCACGTGAATTCTCAAATCCCATGGCCAAGCTTTGAACGTTCATGTCGTGTTCAAAATTTGTTTGACATGTCGTCAAGACATGGATTTTTCTGCCTGCAATGTTTTTTTTTCTTGACTATTCACAGTCTGAGCATGGCTCATGTCTAGTGAAGTTGGCATGTTAAGTTCGAACACTCAAACGTCATAAAACAAAGAATAAATATAAAAGAACTTTGTTACACGATTTGTTTTTTTGTTCTTC
This sequence comes from Dasysyrphus albostriatus, assembly GCA_946251815.1. Lineage (NCBI taxonomy): Eukaryota > Metazoa > Arthropoda > Insecta > Diptera > Syrphidae > Dasysyrphus > Dasysyrphus albostriatus. Next base: position 396,843 of record OX276339.1, read on the forward strand.
GTTTTTTTGTTTACAGGTCCGTACTTTCGTAATTCCACACAACGAAAAAAGTCCATTCGTTTTTTTTGACGTTAAGCAAATTTGAAGTTCATTTATTCGAAAATAGGCAGAAATAATAACTAAAGATATTCTTAAATCACTACTTGTTTGAATATGTATGTATACCTATTTAACCATGACAAACAATTTTAAAGTTCATTATTTAAAGTTTTCAAGCATCCCCCGCATCTACTCATTGGTCAACAAATTTTAGTTATAAGTTGTGACCTTCTCTGAAGGAGATCACAGCTTCGATAGTTTTTGTGAGGATCACAACTTGTGAGGTAAGCCTTGTGAGGTTTTTGTGATTCAATAAAAAACAAGAAACCTCACAAAGCTCACCACCGTGAATGGACACGTTGAAGTATGTCATATTTTTTAAGATTTCAAGCTTTTTCGAGTTCCGATTGGTTGACTGTTATAAAAATGTTAACTGTTAGAAACTGAGCGAACGCAAATATGGATGAGTATGATAAGTTTCAATAAATAAATGGCAAAATAATATGTTTGAAATTTATTTATTTTTAGCTAAAAATTTACTCATTGCAATATTTGAAAATACTTTGACAACTATGTGGTTGAATGTGTGTCCCGGTTTTGAAATGAAATGCATTCTGTACGCTTCTGGATTGCTAATCGAAAAGGCCAATAACGTTTTAGATTTATGCTGAACGCACCTATTGGCCACGTTCAAGCTTCAATGGATAACCAATGTAGGATAGCTTTGTTTCCATGTGTGTTTCTGAACTTCAATAGGGCTCTTTAACAAACAGCAATACATCTCTGTCTTGTTCATTTGTTAACGTCAAACTCAAAAATTTGGCTCTGATGATATTTATGTGAAACACATTTGTTTTTTTTTTTTATTTTGGAGGAAAATACACTCCACTTCAACTGAATGAGCACACAGATTTTTAAAAGTGGTTTGTCCCCTTTTTCAAACTTTTTTATACATTGTCCTAAAATTATTATAAGAAATAAAAACCATTTAAAAAATTTGTGTTACTTCCTTCCATTAATTTTTATTACCAGTTTCAATATATGTTCTTATTCAGTTGACACAAAAAACCTTCCTTTTTTCTGAATGAAAAGATTTCATAATAAGCGGAGAAAACATAGAAGTCTTTGTGAATTAATCTTTCTGTTTTCTTTTCCCAACATCGTAAACAAACAATGGAATAACCAAATGGTACATTAATGCACAAAGTTAAGAAAAAATGGTCGATTTTCCTTTGAAAATTTAAGTCTTTATTCAGTTGAAGCGGAGTGTAAATATTTGAAATTTTTGTTTGCCTTGTAATTGCAACTGTCGAAGAGCCAAATTGTTAGCTGTCATTTTGACACTGACAATTTGGTAGAGATCCCTATCAGCTGAAGTGCGTTCTTTTTCTAACCAAAGTTAATAATAGTTATTTTCATCGTTTCTTTAATTCAGAAAAGTAACTTTATTTAACTTTATGACCTCACAGAAGGTGTGTTTTTTCTTTGCCCAAATGGGCTTGGACGAAAAAATGACGTCAGCGCTAAGCAATTTATATGTTAAATGCAACAACAGCTAGGTCCCTTTGGACTTAGCTAAGCCTAGATAATTTTCGGGGCTTAACTTTAGCCCAGATAAAAACTGTGTTACCCGCACGAATTTCATACTTGCTATCGATAGTTTGTATTTTTTCTGTGATGGCGTCACCAAACCACGATGTCGTTTTATTGCCCGAATTTTCTATGCTTGTAAAAAAAAAACACACCTAGAGTCAATAAATTCAAAGTTAAAGTGTCAAAAAGTAACTTTGAGTAACTTTTTTCAACTCATCTGTTTGATATGAGTTTAAAGGGTTAATCTGTCAAAAGCAGCTGAAATCACAATGTTTTCACTTTTGATTATTTTTTGTTTACTTCTCGATCGTTCGGTTTGGAATTGATTTAATTTTTGTAGTAATATATTTATTATTTAATTGATTTTATCGTTGATAGTGGGTTTGGAAATTAAAAAAAAGCTAAATGAAATTATAATTTTGAAATGTATGGATTTTCAAAGTGCTGGTAAAAGTTTTTTTCAATAAATCATATGAAATCACAATTTGTTCTTGATTTTTAATTCCAAATGCAGGGCACAAAAATTATATCAGCTACTTCACGACGTTTTTCAAGAGATTGTTAATTAATGAGACGTAGTCGATCTTTATACGGAGGTAAGTTGTAGTTGTCAACCCATGGGAGTCCCTTAATAGCGAAGCGGAGAAATCAACGCTGTATTGCTTCGATTCGTTTTATATGCACAAGGTGAAAGGGGGACCATACCTAGCTAGCATACTCAAGTAAAGGTCGAACAAAGGTTGTATAAAGAGACTTCGCAACGTATTGATCTGAGAACTCCTTAGACCAGCGTTTAACAAAACTAAGAGATGAGTTAGCCCTTGAAATTATGTTGTCATAATGGGATCTGAAGTTGAGCTCACTATCACAAATAACACCTAAGTCCCGAATGGTTGTTACTCTGGAAAAAGGACACTATTTACATAATAGTCGCGTGGTGGTGAGCGTAAACGCTTACGGGAATATGTGATGGCTTAGCATTTACTGACATTAAGCTCTAAATTATTTTTTTGACACCAGACAAAAAAATTATTCAGGTAATTTTGCAGAGGTAAAACATATAACTAGATGAAGAAATTACTCTAAAAATTTTAATATTATCCGCGTACGTCACAAGTTCCGAATTATGAATCAAAGATTCCACGTCATTGATTTTGAGGATAAAAGTAATTGGACCCAGATGGCTACCTTGTGAGACACCGGATTCAGAGAATATCAATTACCAAGAAGCCAATCCTTGGCTGTAAAGGATATTCACAAACTAGAATTTTGGCATTTATACTACGCTTACATTTGTTGTTAAACCAGCTTGAAGCTCGAGTCAACTGGGTCGAGTTGAAATGAGCTTGATTTGACTAGATCTCGTTCGGGGAGTCGAGTCGAGTTGAAATTTGTTGCGAAAAACCTAGGTCAAGGAGTTGGTCTTACAGATATTGCATTATGGTCTGTTTATTTGCTTGTTTGTGAGCAAATATAGTCTTGCTTTAATAGACAGGTGTAGTAAGTACTAGTGTAAATTTAATTATATTTATGTAGCCTTGAAAAAATACATAAACGTCAATAATTTGTCTGGAATCTCTTTACCATTTAACTCAACTCTAAGTAAAGCACAAAACTCAAGTGACGAAAAACGTGGGTCAAATATTCGATCCTATAGCAACTCGAGCTCTCGTTGTAAACGTAGTAATAGTCGTAAATGTTTTTGTCCACGTAAATCTCTGCATTAAAAGTCATTTGTATGCAGAATGGTAGTTAAAATTTTGATTCGTGGTTCAGAAATGTTTAGCTCACTGACTTCACTGAGGTTCAACGGTGGTTAAAGGCTCAACCCAACTAACAAAATTGCTTCGCATTTCAGACATTAATTTGTTATTTTGTTTCTATAACGCTCCATTTAGCCCTCTGACAGAAAATAAATACCTTATTGCAGCATTACTGAATCATTAAATATTTTCTGGTGCAAATTATATCAGCTTGATAGAAACGATGTACTAATATTTCTATAATGCTCTTATGAAGTAACCAAGATACTTTCGCTTCAATTGTCATCCCGTAAAATTATTATACAATCTTTTTGTTAGTCATTGTTTCTAAAGTGCTTATATTAGTGAATATAGTGACGCCAAGCTATAATCGACCATTTTATAATTTAGATATATTTAGTTTGGCATCTGAGCACATATATTTCTTATTATTTTTAATGTTTTAGGTTGGTATAACTTCATTAATTTATCTATTCTACTTCAATTTATTAATTTAACTTAATTTAATGCGTTTTTAATAGCCATACCAATCAATTATTTTATATTTTTCTTGAACAAAGTTTTTTCTTATTAATGCAAGCCTTTTGTCTCATAGGAGACAACTCAAGATAATTGTGATTCCAATATAATGCATTTAACTGTATATCTGATATTCATGCAGCGGTTTACCGAGCAAGACAATTGCTTCAGGTGGACACTGATTCGATCCCTGAACCTACGCACAAGATTTTTTAAATTTTATTTAATTTGAACTTCTTTAAAACTCTCATAATTAACTCCATAAAGGTTCAATAAGAGTGAAAAATGGTCGCCTTTTTTACTTTATGGAGTTTTATGCAGTGCTTTTATGCGTAGATTGAATGAATGCGAGATTCATCTATGGATAAATGTAGAAGCGAAATTTGTTACTTGAGCAAGCCTATTTCATAAACGAAAATTCAAGATAAAATTGATTCTGACTTAATGCACTGCCTTAATGAGTGTTTTCATCTGTAATTTGGTATTTCTTTTGACAGCTCATTTCATTTTTTGAGTTTCAACCCTGCCTGTTAATCACTTTTTGTTGTGGATTTTTTAATTCAGCTTTAACATTTTTGTACAAAATCTTTTCAGAGCTGTTCAAAATGTGCCCAATTGGGTGTGTTCGTTAGGTTTTGACTTAATTTCCTACAAAATTGCGTGCAAGTTTGGTGTAAGTTATCTCATTTCGAAATTTGAATTTGTATGGAAAATGAGATGATTTCGTATCAAATTTTAAAATCTTCCACGAAATTTCATCATTTGGTTTAACTAAAACGTAGTATTAAGACTCTCCAAAACCAACACGAATGCCGATTGATTCGCAGCGAATCATTCACAATAGTACAAAATATGACAAATACATTCACAACGCTAAACAACAACAAAAATTCATCGTCGCTCCTCATTCGCGTTGGCTTGGGGGAGCTTTAAGTTTGTTTTACTTCATTTCTATACTGATTGTATTAGTAAACATGGTCACGCTAGAAGCTATAAGTAGCCATTTTATAATTTTAATTCAGTTTGACACCCGAGCATATTTCTTTTATTTCTCATTACTGTAAAATGTTTTAAGTTTGTATTTATTAATTAATCTGTTATATCTATCTATCTATTTGTGTAACAATATGTTTTTGTATAAATTAAACAGGGTTTATGTTTTGATCCATAGCTCCGCACTTATAGCTCACTGATTTGATGGTTTAACTGAGGGTGGTTCAAGCATGTAATTGGCTTTTAAAACTTACATGAAACCTTAATCATCATCAAAACGCAGTAGATCAACAGAAATTGGTGAATTAAAAATTTTGAACCACGGAGCATTGTTTAGCCCCGACGTCGTTTTTTTCGTCCAAGTCCATTCAGGCAAGGAAAAAACACACCTAATGTGAACCTGGCCCTAGTTGGGTCTCTATTTGTTGAACACATCCCGTGGTCAGAATTTTTCACCTGGGTCTGTCAATTAGATGTCAAAACAAAACCAAATACAGGGTGTTCCCTATTTCATGCAGGATAAATTTATGAAATGATATTTTAAAAAAAATCGTATGGGAGGGGGGGATTATTTATCCATATTTATATATATGTTATGCTCTTTATTTTTGTTTAAATAACTTTTTTGAATTTTACGACAAAATTTATTTAAAATAAAAATAACTAAAAAATACGACAACAGCTACAAGGTCATGCTATAATTTCTTAAAAACCATTCTCGAATCAATTTTTCTAATTAAGTTGTTTCATAATCATTTTTAAAAAAAAATAATTATCCAACTTAAAACCCAAAAAAAAGATAGTGTATTGGTTTAAACTATTTCATTTCTTTTATATTATGAAGTATAATTTCAGTTATAAGTATTCAATTTTCCTATTAAACACTCAAAACCAAATGCTTAGATGTCATGAAGTTTTTAAAAACAAAACTTAAAATAGCTATTGCTGTTTTTTTATCTCCAAAAGAGAGCTGGATTAACTTTTAACACGTACTACAAAAACGATTTTGAAAACTCCTCATTATTTCTTTTGTGTACTAAAGTTAAATCCAGATCAATTCCTGAATCCCGACAGAAGATAATAGAACCCACCTAATATCTACTTTAATACTTCTAAAGTGGAAATTGAGAGTTTAGTGGAGTTTAAACAACAAATTGAAGTTCCGGTGTCAAATTGCAGGAAAACTATTCTTTTATTTCTTATTTTTCTTAATTTTTTTTTCCTTAGAATATATCCAACAATAATTTTAAAATTATTCTGGATGAAGAAAAGGCCACCCTGTATAATATGCAAGATGCATTGAAGATGAATGGAAATCTGAGTGATTGAAGGCATTTTATGGATTCATTTTTTGTATTTTATTATATTTGTGGATGAATATTAACTAACAATTACAATTGTTTGTGTAATTTAAATCAATTAAACAATTTCACATCGATGTTTTTGTTATCAGTCGAAGTAAAATTCTCAAAACTATTTTCCAATTTTAAAATAAATAAATCTCACTGCGTTACATTATTGTTGCAATTCATATCTATTCATCGACACGAAGTGAAATTACAAATACAACAATGTAAGCAAATGGGTTTTGGAGGGTGAAACGTACGAAAGATTGGCTTCTATTGATATTCTCTGACCGAATTTTGTAATGAATGTATCGGATGCTACAGACAAAACATAACTCGATATTTGCGATCCAATAAGTGAACTCTTCTTTATGAACAGACCCATTTTCAGCTTTCACCATAATAAGGTGAAAAGCTTTTTGATAAAAATTACGATCTTTCACTCCAACGTCAAGTAGGCAAAAAGAGAGAGTTTGATATTGAATTTAGCATTTGAGCACAGAGTAACATAAACAAATAAGCACAAAATGGTAATTGTTTGTGTTTATATGAGACGAAATCTTGGTTTTGGCAGTGTGAACACCAATTTGAAATCTCAAAAGTTTTCAGCAGTAATCTCATGTTTCACTTTGGTTCGGGAACGTAGTATTACGCAATGACGTCACTAACCATCGCCCTGAATTATCAAGCATAACTTGTTATTCTTGTACCATGGTTTGCCTCTCAATATGGAAACCTTTGGTTTGTCTCACTGATCTCTACAATACACTGGGTAGTGTATTCCCTACAAAGTATAACAGTTTTTTTGACTCCAATTGAAGATGACATTTGTTAGGCAAGACCACTTTTTGACGTCTGCCGTGCACCAAAGATAATAAAATAGAGATCTTAAACCTTCGTTCGTCTCACCCTCCAAAGCCCATTTGATTACATTGTTGTTTTTATTTTTATTTTGAGTCAAAGAATTATGTGAATTGCAACAACAACATTCAATTTGTATTGACTGTTCGATTCTTTACTTCCAAAAGAAAAGAACTGTGATTCTTTTTTGGTTCGTCTCCGTCGTTGCAAAACATGCCTCTGGCTGCTCATCAATGTGGTTTATTTTGATTTTATAAACAAATAAATTAATGAGAAACATTAGTTGGTTATAAAATGGTAGTGGGCACTAACATATAAATGATTTTTTTTTCTTATTTTTATGAGATTTTGTATTGGTCTTGTATTTTGTTTTTTTTTTACTGTTGAAATTGTCAGTCTGTGCATTCAAGGATCCAGAAATCTGAATTTTTGGGGCTTCTGAATGGCCAGCTGTCATGAAGATTCGGAAAATTCAGATGACTTTTCATTACGTTTGCTAAGTTTTTAAGATACAAATTTTCATCTCACAATTCAGATGACAGTTAAAAACAAGTCAAAAAAGAAAAATCTGCACATAAAAGTTGAACATAATAGTGGAGGCATCTATTTTTGTGCTCTGTTGTCGACTTGACGTGGCGTATTGGTCTTTTTTTAAAATTTTTGTTTTTTATTTTTGTAAGTGAATAAAATTAAAAATATGGCTTAAAAGTTGTTTTCCCATTGCATTTCGGCTTTAATTTTTCTTTAACAAAATAACAAAAGGTGAAAGTTTTCCCCGTTTTTATTTATAATAATTATATTTGGTGGAAGAACCAGATGAAAATGTGCATTTGGGAGTAATAACTGTTTATATTTTTTGGTTGCAAGTGAAAAGAATGGCTTCAACTATTTTCGAAAGTATTATAATTCAAATAAAAAGAACACTCGTTTTCCAGTCATCTTAAATATAACTTCATCCTTAGAGTCACTAATTTTGATTAAAGTTTAATTTAAATCTTTAATTTACGAAAAAAATCTTGTTTATATTCACTTTCTGTAAATTCAGCAAGTAAACACAAGATTTTGGTAAAAAAAAAAACAAATATATGACATTTAGCTGAAATTACAGATTTTTTTGCGTTCAACATTACGATTTAGTACTGAATTTTCAGATTTCTGCTGATTAACGCACCCAGTTTTCACTTTTTTATGATGTACTGGCATACAGTATAACAAAAATAATAGACAGCGCCACTTTATTACAGTTCTTCAAATGGAGATGGAGATGGTACTAATCAGTTGTATCAAATGTATGCACGAATGTGTTAAGATGCTATAACCGCTCTTTGAACCCGAAATTTTGCAAGATTAAGTTATCTGTTCGTTTACATATGTCACAGACTATTATTATACTTATTTTTGTTACTAAGAACTACAAGTAAGTAAATTTATAAATGCTTACACGTTATTCTCCGTAGTTTACTAAGAGGGAATAGTTTTCATAATTTTGTATTTAGTTTGTAATTTAGCAATAAATAAATAGGTTAAACAAAAATATATTCAAACTCAATTGTTTTTATATAAATGAACTTCTCTTTTGCCATCACAGAAAAAAATGGAGTTTCCATACAAACTATCGATAACAAATATGACATATGCGCTAAGTCCAAAGCGGTTTAGTTGTTACAATATTGTTGTTACAATATTGTAACGACTGTCACATTTGTATTATAACGACTCTCGAATGAACTATAACCACTCTCGAATAAAAGAAACACCGAATTTCGGATAAGACGGGACATAAACCAACCTACGGAGAGCTTTGGTGAGCTTTTGAACTTCCAATACTAAACGTCAAATTGAAAGCTTTGGAAAGGGAAATTTATGGATAGCTCTGGAAGCAAATGCTAGAACCTTCCAGCTTTATCGGCAACCTTGTGAAAAGTATAAAAGCACATGTCTGACCGGCAGAGGACGTAGTTTATTTTTAACCGTGAATGAGTAAAGTTGGTTGTAATAAAAGTAAAGTGTTGAATTAATTTCAGTGGTGAACAAAAAATTGTTTTGTGGTTGTAAAAGTAAATAAGTGGAGAATTTAAATAGTGTGAATAAGTTTAATTAACGAATCTGAGAAAATATTACAATATTGTAACGACTGTCACATTTGTACTATAACGACTCTCGAATGAACTATTACCTCTCTCGAATAAAAGAAATACCGAATTTCAAATTAGACAGGACACAAACCAACCTACGGAGAGCTTTGGTGAACTGTCGAACTTCCAATACTAAATGTCAAATTGAAAGCTTTGGAAAGCGAAATTTATGGGAAATTTCCCCTATGGAAAGCTCTGGAAGCAAATACTAGAACCTTGCAGCTTTTTCGGGAACCTTGTGAAAAGTATAAAAGCACATGTCTGACCGGCAGAGGACGCAGTTTATTTTTAATCGTGAATGAGTAAAGTTGGTAGTGATAAAAGTAAAGTGGTGAATTAATTTTAGTGGTGAACAATAAATTGTTTTGTGTTTGTAAAAGTAAAGTGTTTTCATTTGGTGGTGAATTAATTTTAGTGGTGAACAATAAATTGTTTTGTGGTTGTAAAAGTAAAGTGTTTTCATTTGTTAAGTAAATAAGTGGAGAATTCAAATAGAGTGAATAAGTTTTATTAACGAACCTGAGAAAATATTACAATACTCTTCCATATTTGTGTTCGTCAAGTTTCCAAATGTCAAGAACTATTTCGGAAGTCGCACAAGTAGGGGGATACGTATACTTCAGAATCAAGCTTCATGTGTCTGTTTGTTTTATTGGTCTTCCGGAACACTTAAGCAAATGTCTAAAACAAACGAAAAGCAGCTTTTCGTATTCTCAAAAGATGAACACACTCACTCTGGACTTATCATCTAACTCTTTTTTGGCTTTCTTATTTCACCAAATGTTAGTTTGCTCGAGAGCGCACCTTATTTCCGAAAACAGAAATGTCCCACTCCGCAATTATAGTCGCGTGGTATGTTTTCCGTGTCTTCGCTTGTTTGCTTCCAAGTGCTCTTCCGAGTAATAAACATAGTTCTACCTTCACACTGAACGATATTTTCAATAAGATTTTTGTCATCGTTTTCTTCATATTTAATTACTCTTCATTTTTCATTGCGATTTACTTACACTATCAAAAACTGGCACATCAACACTAAACACAAACAAGAACCTAGAAAAGGTTAAAGAGAATGAAAACATATTAGAAAGCCGTGTAAGTTTGCCAATTGCCGATAACGTACGATTTTTATCTTCACCCTCACTTTTAACTCTTATCCGTTTATTAACGAATAGATTTCAAAATATTGATTTAGAATTAATCGGGACAAAATTTGAAAATGCATTGCATATTTTTAGAAGTATAATACACGGGTCGTGCATTCGATAACCCAGTATATTAAGTTTTGTTTTTGGAAAAATAACCCTAAATAAGAGAAGCCGAAAAAATAAAGCGCTCTCTTGTAGTGAACTGACAGAAATACCTGCCATAATATATTTATTTATATAGCAACCAGTGCTGTCACTATTTAAATGCTTATATAATCTTATACTACGTTTTCATTCTAGCCGCAATGATGTTATGTCACAAATCAATTCATTTTATTTTTTAATTTTAACTGACTGTTAATCGTTTTTGTTTTGTTTTGATCCATTGAGCTTTGACATTTTCATACAAAACTTTTTCAGAGCACTTCAAACAAACGATTTCTTGTCCAAAATTGGTTGAAATAACCTCACTCCGAAATGTGAATTTGTATGGGAAATGAGATGGTTTCGTATCGGATTTCGAAATTTTCAACGAAATTGCCTAACGAAATTGCTTAATGAAACGTTAATCTTACGTCCAGCTATTTTTTCTTACTGCATCCAAATCTTTTAATGTAAGGCCGTCTCCAATTGATGGCGGTCTGAAACTGTTTGAAACTCAGTGTAGAACGCACCTACTTTCATAATGTCGGGAACGGTTTGGGCACTAATTTGCACTACGTCAAAAGAAAGATTTGACAAGAGCTGCGGCAGGGCAATCTGTCAATCTATTTTTTTTTTTTTTTGAAAACAACTGTACAAGAAAAAAAAATAAAAATAATTAGACTTAGACAAAGAAATATTCTATAATTACATATTAAATCACTAAACAAGAAGTGCATACATTTTTATTACTCAATTTTCTTCTTTGGAAAAAGATTTGCTCAGTGACACCTGCATTTTAAGAAAATGGGGGCGACTTTCCTTTACGACATCCCGATTTCGAAGTTGATTTTGTTTGAGGTATCTCAATAGACAAATTTCCAAATCTTAAGGTGGGGAATCCCCACTAAATACAATTAAAAAATGTTTAAAATTTTTTAAATCGGGTATTTTTTTACCGAATTGCCCTTTTTACACCAGGAATTTGGAAACGCGGATATCCTTATTGGATAGATTATCACTAGAAAACAGTAAATATCATTTTATGGAGAGGCAACATTTATAAGTGTTTTTAATTAATTTTAGAACATTTTGTTTTGCAAAAAAAAAATGGATGTGACAAATACTCCATTTCAATTAAAAATCAAAGAAATGTCAAATGGACTGTTTAGTATTGCCAGACACGTATTTGTTTCCCTTGTGTTTTTATTTTACTTACCATGCAATGACATTTGAGTCTTTATTTATTTTCCATGCATTTTGTATGGAAAAAGTGAAAGTTTAAAAATTAACTAAAAATACTTAGAAATGTTTCCTCACCCTAAAACTGTGATATTTGGTGTTTTTTAGTGAATACCTATCGAATGAGACCATCCGCGTATCAAAATTTGGGATGTCGTAAAGGAAAGTAGAGCCAGAAAATCCTTTGTTTGATAAAAAGATAAATAAATTACTTAATTATGCACATCTAACAAAAACAAACAAAAATTAAGACTTGTATTTTGTTTTTTTATTTGAATTTAAACTGAAATTTGTTTCAAATCTGACAGGATTCCTTTGGTAAATGTTCCACTTTTCCCTTAAAAGCTAAGACTGAAATTATGTGAGCTTAACTTATTATTTTTTGTCGCAGTAAATTACACAAGAAGAAAAGAAAAGTAGCCTGTCTACACTGCCTTCTTACTGAAAGTTGTTTTGATGAACAGCTTGTCTACATTATGCAAAAAAATCATTTCAGTTCAATATACCCATCTTTATTTCAAGCAATCCAACTCCATACATGTCTCACTCGCACAAAAAGAAATCCTTCGTGAAGAATTATTATTAAAAGTGATGATGAAATCTCTTTTCTCTATCTGTCTATCTATCTCACTGGATCCACCTTTTAATAAGAAGAATAGACACGCGCAAAGAGAGTTGTTTTGACTTCTATGTCAGAAATATTGTTTATATTTTATCCTCCTGCTCGGTAAAAAAACGGAGGGAAAATTCTGAGGACTCAAGAAATATAAACTGGCAAATGCTGAATTTAAACGAATTACAAATTTTCATAAATTCGTTCATTTTGATGCCAATAATTGCATAATCACGTAAATGAACTAAAAGAGCCTGTTTAGAATGGGAAATTTGAGTCCGGACTCGTGAGTCTCATCGTGTCTACATTCGACCATATGAGGTGCCTCAAAACGGATAGAAACAACAACAACTTCAACGCTTTGCACATTGAAACATCAGAAAAGGAGTCTCATGAGGCCGGTTTCATGGTAGTTTCTGGACAAGAGAAGTGAGGAGGTCAGGAACTCCTCACTTCTTTTGTCCAGAAAATGACGTGAGACCGATCTCAATCTTCCCAATCTAAGCAGCGTCAAAGTTTGTCATAACATTCGTCATAAAATAAATGACAGAGTCAACTGGCATTAAATAATAAAATAACTAAAATGAAGCCAAGTAAATGCATAGTGACACCATTTTGCAAATTATGACAAAACCCAATAAAGAATGAACTTTGCTCAAAACGCCATTTTTTTGGCTTTGTGTAAATGCATGTCATAAATGATTTTATTAAACTATTATTCCGCGACTTTTATGACGTTAATGGCAATTTGTCACTTGTTTGGATCCGGCATAAGTATCGGCATTTTGCGGATCCGAACAGGAATAGAATGCGTGGTCCTCCATACGTCGTTGATTACGTTCCCGGATCCAAAACGGACTCAGCACAAATGTCAAAGTCTGACAGTTGCTATAATTAGTGCTTGTCTATGCTACATCTTCCTTGTATCATAACCGGAAATGGATAGTCGCCATTTAAGATTTCAAGAGATAAAATTGTGTGAACGAAAAAGCCTTCTGTCTCTCAGTTCTTATTAGCTTTGTGAGTTGCATATTACATTGGCCGTTGTTTGTTTGAAATTCAGTTAAAAAGTGTTCAGAACTCACAAGAAGTTTATTAATTGCAAAATTAAGTGTCTTTTCGATTGCATTGTGCATTATGATTGTGTGTGACAGCCGTTTATGGATGCAAGAATTCGCCCAAAGTTTACGTTGCTCATAAAGAAAAAAATTGAAAATGAATTGCATGGGCTTCTGAACTCCAACCAAAAATAAAACTCAAGAAATAAGTGTGGAACACAGAATAAACAAATCAGGTAATTTTATGTTATTGAAGAGATGCTCAAATTATATGTATATTTTGTGTATAGGAACACTGATTTAGCTTCGACGCCAACATCTTAAAAGAATCAATTTAATAATTTACATATGTCAATACAATACCTACTCATTTACCTCTCAATTAAATTTACCATATCAAATTCAATAAGAAATCAATCAAAATCAAAAATAAGTTCCACGATAAAGGATTTTTAAGTTGAAAAACTCATTTGGTTGGACAAACACTTCATGACCCATTTTTCCTTTGTAAATATTCTTATGAGAAAAGGAAGTGGAAAAGTTTGCATTATAAACATAGGTACAAAAAATCCTGTAGTCAGCAAGGCTAGCGAATTTCAGGGCATATCAAAATGTGTCCGTTTTAAGCTTTTGTCCTTATCATATTGGTCGACGGGGCAAATAAACGTTCATCTATATTTTACGTTTGATTTTATCCTGGAGTTGAAACAAAGATGCCTTCTTAACAAATGTCCTACATTTTATTTTATCTGTCCTTAGTTTTCTTCAATTCTCGCGAATTTAAACAATCTTCATAAGATCAATAGTCACCTTCCTGCCAAGACCTTCTACCAAAGTCTAAAATGAAAACTGTCGTTTGGTGTATGAAATAATATGAAAAAATGCAAAAAGGGCCAATCTTTTCCCAAAAAGTTCAAATCTTTTCAACCAAAGAAAACGACAAATTTTTGTTAAAAGTCAAACTTGAAACTTAAGACGCCAGTTAAAGCTATCATGGAAAATTTGAATGATTAATTTTAAAAAAGCGAAAGCAATGAGTATTTTTACTCCAATATCAAGCTCTAGTCTAGTTTTAACTACCTGGCCAATGATCACTGAAATATTTAAAGTCTTCCAATTCTGACACAAGTGACCTTGACTAAATTTTAGAAAAAAAATTTCTTGACTAAAGGTAGAGCTAGAATAGTCGGAAGCAAGCGTACGCGGTCGTACGAAACCGAGCGAGAACAAGAAATTCATATGACATGCACATAATTGCGAAGCGGTACTCTTCGTTTAGTTTTCGTTAACTTTTGCCGTCGGGCGTGAGAGCGCTCACTAGTCGGTCTTTCGTAACTGGACGTATGCAAAATCAAAATGATATGAGTGAAGTAAAAACTTAAATTTTCTTAAATTAATTTATACCACATCGAATTCTCGAGGTTTCGCAAAAAAGTTTAAGCATAAGTTCCATGCGAAAAAAAATAAAAAAGAGTTCTACCTATTCTGTACATAATAATTGTATTGTATTCAAGGTGAAAATGATTGCTTTGGTCTTAGCCAATTATTAAACCTTAATATATTAACTGTAGGCGAAAAAATTAAAAACAATTATTTTTGAATATTGATAATGGATAAGTTATTGACTCAATGGATGGCTTAGGCCAATGTTTGGCCTTGAATATTATAAAATATTAGCATAAGGAACAAAGTAGGTGGAAAATCGTTTAAAAAATATTGATTTTTTTGTTTGCATGGAATTGTATAGTGTATACTTGTATGGTTTAAGATCCAAAAACTTTTAACAGAACTTCTTCAGTGCCTCAGATGATGGACAGTATTTCGGAATTCGGTTAATGTTGTCTACTCCAGAAGCTAAAAACTTTTAAATGTCCACCATACGAGCCACCTGGTCTATATAAATAATTGTTCAGTTAATATTTTAGACCGCTCACCTGAGCAGATGAATCCAAATCCAACATTCTTTTTTTCCTCAGTATCTATTCTGTTTGACATCAAAACTGGGTAAATTCTCTAAGCCCTCGTATATATAAACTGGACACATACAAAAATTTAAATCCCAAAATGTTGGCCAAATATTATCATTTCTTCATTAACAAAACTTTGTTTACACACATACTCTTGTTGTGGGCCTTAGGTTATGGCATTCAATCTTATCTAACCAAATAGTATAAATTGGTTGAGATTGCCTACAAGAATTATCAAGAGAATATTCAGAATATTCTATTTTATTGAATTTTTGTACACAAACATACGCTGAGAAAAGATGTGTACAATATTTGAATTTTGGAATTCTTATGGTATGAGTACACTGTATTTAAAATGCCACATATACATGTCCAGTGACGTCATTTTCACGTCACATATGCTTCCCAATAGCCGCATACTATGAAATCGGCATGTTTGTGACAGCCGCATGACGTCAGTGCCACATATGCACGTGGCATTTAACATGCCGTGTACTCTTAGCTTTAGATTTTCCACATCCCCAGAATATGAACAATTAACAATCATACCTTAAACTGTTATAGATAGGGATCTTTACAAATCTGTCATTTTCAAGACTGCCGTAAGTGAAAAAAAGAATTCGACAGCAAATCTTGATATGATAATTCGTCACAGTGCTAATGTTGACATTTGTAAATGAACGAGAAAGTAATATACTATTTTTTGTTAAAGAGCTCTATTGCTACCAAGGTACATACATAGATTACATGGTATGATCCCATGGTATAGAAATAACAAGGTATGCTTGACAATTAACTATTATTTATGTTTTGACGTTTATGTGTTCTTACAATTTAAAGTTAAACAACAAGTTCTTTATTTTTAAAGTTATGAGCTGTAGAACATTCTCTATGACGTCACATGGCGCCCCTTTATATACAACATGACTTGTATTTTTATACCATGGTATGATCCTATCCTATCTCTTTCGCGCATTTTGTCAACAAGTGATGCAATTCTCTTTGCATTTGTTTTTATTTTTGTTTTTTCTCTGTTTTTGTTGCCTTCTCTACCCGTTTCTTCCCACAAGTAACGTAGATTTACGAAAAAGAAAATCAACTCAGAATAGCATACCATACCTCTGTTTCTTAGTTTTATTTTCAAACAGTTTCAGACCGCCAAATTTAGTACAGGTCATACAATATTTCACTTGTGGAACGAAAACTTTGACATCCAAATTTATGTGAAATAGATTAGGTATACATTCATACAATGTGAACAGCATTTTTGATTGCATAAAAACAAATAGTTCTAAAATGCCGGCTCCACTGCACATGAGCCATGCTCGGACTATGAACATGTGGAGAAAAAAAATCCAATGGAGGCAAAAAATTCCATGTCTTGTCGATGACATTTCGAAGAAAACCAGCTTTTGAACAGCACATGAACACTGCTCAAAGCTTGGCCATGAGATTTGATCCTCACAAACTTTAAATATAGAATTCTAAAATTGTTTTACATAATTAAATAGATTATAGATATAAATTTTAACAAGGAGTGATTTAAACATATTTGTATTACTTTCCATTTTCCAATAAATAAACCTCAAATTGTTTTAACGTCAAAATAATGTACCTGTTAAAAAGACGAAACAAACGAAAAAAAAAACGAATCGTGTAATCAGGCTCTTACTTTCCAGTCCCTTGGGTCGTCTTATCGATGTCAGCTCATAGTAGGAAATGGTTCTTTCAGGTGTTGCTGTTGTAACTGGAAACAAATTTCCTTATTTATTATGTTTTCGGATTTTAAAATTTCTTGGGAGCAATTAATTGCTTACAGAAATCAGCGAACATGCCCTGGTATTTATAACAATCACTTTTCCTGCCTTTTTTGATCTTGTCGTTTGGAATAGTTTATCTTGTTCTTAGACTTCGAAGATATCAGATCAGGGGCTAAAATCTTTGTTTAAATTGAATAACAATAAAAGCAGCAATAATACTCGTACTTCACTTTGAAGTACCTATACGATTTTAGGTCTTAAATTCTCTTATCAAAAAAAGCGCTTCTTTATTTTTCTTCTTCTGTTTTTGAAAACATATCAAACTCTTGATAAGTCTTTAGGCTCCTTAATCATGACAATCAATTAATTTTGATTTCTATTTTCATTAATTTCTTTGAAAGGTTGCTGAGTTAAGTACTTGCTCTTTGTGAAGAGCTTTGGAAACTGGGTTTATCATTTTAAATAAGGAAAACAAAAATGAAACTAATACAATAAAATCGTAGGTCTCATACATTTTTTATTATATTTTAACACTCGTCCCTCGTTTGCTATTTTGAATAACTTATTGACTTGATTATTCGTTCGACCACTTCTGTACCTAATTGATATTGTGTGTCGTATTAATCTCCATGCAATATTTCTTACACACCTCCTCTGCATCATGGGGCACCTATATCTCGGGGTCCCCTACGCTACTGGTTCTTAGTTTGCATTTTCAAAATTTAGTTTAAAGAAATATATTAATTTAATCAAAGAATACCGTACCCAAGATAAACTTAAAAAAAGTAGGATAATGTCCATTTATCAAACATATGGCGTGTTTTATTGAAAAAGTTATAGCTTGTGTCGTTAAATAGGTCAGTCAAAAAGTGGGTATAGAAGTTGAGATAAAGTTTCTTGAAGTTTAAACTTATATGGCGCCGAACTTGCGTTGAATATAAAAGTGAGTATAGCGTTTTATTGGTGCTTCCATTGTTGGGCTCTCACTATCACTGCACTATCGATATTGAGATGGCACCAAAACTGGAAAGGCACTTAATTTGGTCCCTGAGTTAACTCACCAAAGTAGGTGAGTTAACTTAAACTGAAATACACGCCGTTTCTGGAGTAAACTCTGGCTTAACCCCGAAACTAGGTTGATCTCGCAATAAAAAACTGGCCCTTGGACGACAAAGTGGTCGATTGTGATAACACATGAACATGGGAAACCCTTTTCCCAGCTCGCTGAACCATTTGGAGCTTCTTATATGAAGAGTAACAGATTACCTAGATATGTCTACGTTTATTAACAAATCACTAGAATCATTCAAGTAGAAATCTAGAAGATGGAGACCTCGTCTATAAGATAGAGCAGGACAAGTTCATAGAAAGTAAGGAATTTATTCTACATCTGCCTTTGTACATACAGCTTCAGAAAAAATTGTTAGAAATTACACCAAGTCACGTTGCGTGCTTGCGTACTCAAACAATTAATGTAAATTTTAAAATTCTGAAAAACTATATAATTTAGTATTTTTCCACTCTTTTCCGTTAACAAGCTCATATATATATCTACTTAATTTATATCTTCAAAACTTATCTATGATATAACTTTGAACCATAAGCTCATGCGATCCTGATGATCCAGTCGCTTTTAGTTCCTCAACAAAAAAATGTAGCAAGTAAATTACTTACTAGGAAATACTGGTTTATATGAAGCAATTTATGAAGAAACTTACTTGTGCGGTCGGCGCCTACCACCCTACCTAAAAGGGTGTTGAACTTTGAAAGTTTTGTCTTATTTTGTTTTGCTGAAACATAGTTTGCCTTGTTGGCACTTGTTTCTTTTGTCATCAAGGACATTTACCAATGGGTAAACCTAGCTTAGCTAGTTTTTCTATGAATAAGGATTATTCTCGAAAGATCTTAGCAAAAATCAGAACCTCATTACAAAGGTTCCCTTGTTCCCTATGTCTATTATACTATCAAATACTAAGTACATACATATGCATCTACATATATGTATCTATTTAAATTATACCAGATTGACAGTGAAATTAAAAAAAAAAATAACGTTGGAACACTACATTTCAGATATTTTCGCAGAAGAAAAAAACTGTTTTCTACCACCCGAAAAATTAAACACACACAAACACAATTTTTCTTACTTTTCTAGTACTTCTCTGAAATCATGCGCTTCAAAAATAATACACTACCCTTTTGGCCGCATCCCACTTTTAATACTTACACAAACATTACGACCTTGTGAAATCTGAAACGGTTGTATAATAATGGCGACCGCTTTTCCGATTGCAGCCAATTGACAGTCGCACAGAGAGGCAACAACCCGCCCATGCACATGCGATTATTTATTGGTCCCGCCTTTTTCCCCAAGTTAAAGCCGATGTGTTCCCCATATGGTTAAACTTTTCGACACAGAATGGTTGAAATAAGTAAGTATTCCATTAAAACGCAAGTCTGTGCCAACACCACAACGATTAGTGGGCCTAAAGGGGTGTGTTCAGATGATTTCAGCAGGCGCGTACGAGTCCCTCTCAGAGTGCGTGTGCTGCAAAAGTTGGTATAGCATCTCTTTGCTAAAAAATAACAATTTTATGAATAACGCAAAATGACTCTCTCTATGCAATGTATAAAATGGGAAAAAAGATATATTAAATAAAAATAAAAAACGCTGCCCTTTAAAATTTCACTTTTCATTATTGAGAGAAGACTTTTTTTCTTTTTCATTTCGTTGTTGTTGCTGCTGCTCCCTTTTCAATATTTTCCACTTTTTTAAATTTATTAAAAAAGTATATTCGCTAGAAAAAATAAATGAATGAAAAGATGGATGTATTTTTCTTCGGATTTATTGAAGCGCGTTTTCCCAACGAGGCAACGAGGCAACGAGCAACAACATCAGCAGCAATAGCATCAGCTTCAGCATCAGGACTCTGTAAAAACGCCACCATATCTACAACTAAGAGAAGGGGAGTATGTGCAGAAGTAGGTAGGTACCTTCCTACCTACCAGCTCCACCAGCTCATGCTATTCATGCGATTGTTATTATTTAAAAAAGAAAAAAACATATTTTATGTATGGTTTATTTTTTTATTTTCCGATGTTTTTGTTGTTGTTCTGTTTTTCATTATACAAATATTTTTATTTTTGTATAATTATTTCTCAGAGATTTCTGGCTCTCGGGCTCGTGAATCTCGGAACTATGGCTGAGCTTCATTATTCAGAAAATGTTGCAGCTGCAATTAGAAGATATTAAATAAAAACAAAAAATGTTGGTTCAGTTATTCATGCAAACATGTGCTGAGATTTTGTCTACCTCTACCTATAGGTATGTACATGTGTATATATGTACCTTCCATGTGTAGTATAATCTACAACAAACATTTAAATAAAAATACACATTTATTTAAATAGTTTAATAAAAAAATAAAATGTAAAATTGGAGTAAAAATTTAAGAAAATTAAATTGAACGATGAAACTAAGTGCATATTAATTACATACATTAGCCAAAATCATTGGTTAGAAATAGTCTGAAAATGTTTTTCAAGATCTTCAGGTGGCTTTGTATGCAATCCAGGACCAGCAGTGTACCTAACCTACACTATTATGCACATCTGCTGGTATTTGAGGGTATACAGACTGTTTTCTATCTTCAATCACATCACTGTTTACCGATCGGAGGAGTAAAATGAATTGTTTTATACATAGGTATCGTAAAAAAAGATCAAGACAGGGGGAATTGCTTTATTGGTTAAAGACCTCGCCAAAGCCCACTTCACATTCGTGTCCGAACCTCGAATTTATTTAAAAACCCTGATGATTGACAAACATTAAAACAAACAAATTATTTGTTTATTCTTATATATCTATATATGGCTGATTTTACAACATTTTTGAAAGCAAATAGCTGTCAAAACTATGTGAACTTCATAATGCCCTTTAACATAATTGAAAACGGCCAGTCGAAATAATAAAAAACAAGGATTTTATGGTAGTTTTTTTTTTGGAAACAGGTGTTTGTTTCCAGGGAACTGAAAATGTTTATTATTATTATTTTGTTTTAATCAATGTTTTAAATAATCGTATCCCTTGCCTTAACGGAGAAAATAACGTTTCATTCCTTTTTCATTTTCTTTTGTTTTCTTGTTTCGATCC
Organism: Dasysyrphus albostriatus; assembly: GCA_946251815.1. NCBI lineage: Eukaryota > Metazoa > Arthropoda > Insecta > Diptera > Syrphidae > Dasysyrphus > Dasysyrphus albostriatus. Next base: position 418,171 of record OX276339.1, read on the forward strand.
AACCAGTGCCATCTAGCGCTTTTATGCTTTTAATGCAAAACCGTTTATAACTTATTTTAAATAAGCAGCATTTACTGAACATTTTTAAGACCTCAAGAGCTAAAATAAGTAATTAAAGGTTAGAGGACTGAGGCCAGGGGGCTTAGTGTTTTCATAAAACCTGCCCCAAAAATATAATAAAAATTTACATATATACATATTTCAGGTTTTACTAAGCATAGCAAAACTGAACGGACTTACAACTGAAAATTTGATAATTTTCAAAGATTTTTGATAGTTTCAATCTTTCAGTCCCCTGAATAAGAAATCCAAGCCACAAAATTCAATGATTTGTTTTGCAATAAAATGTAATGGCATTCATACCATAAAACGATATATAATCTAAAGTCAATAATTGAAAGAGTTCATATTGGTTTTGGAACGAAAATAAGCAAACTGTAAGAACTTTCCCTTCGAAAACGGGCATGGGACACTTCATATCAGGGGACTGAGAATTAGATACATTGAAGAATATTTTGAGTAATGAAAATATACAATTTGAATAATTTTGACTGTCCATGTTGACATTAATTTGATTTACAGTTATAAAAATAAATCTGTTCGAATACTTGAACGGTTATTAAAATATCATCAGCAGAGCCGTCGAAAACTCCATCGTTTGTAGAATCACACATGTACAAAAAAGGTTCTTGCGAGCACCGAGCACCTAGCCTAGAGTAAGGATCTATTCGTGCTTTTTATCGAAATCAAAAGTAAAACATAAAATTAAATGGACATAGCTAACAGCTGTTCAAATACGTGAACACAATAAGAACGAATGAATAATTTGTACTGATTTTGTATCTATAGCTGTTCTGACAGATAGGTGGTATATCTTGCTTGGGGAAAAAAATAACCAAGAAAATATGTCATTATTAAACTCATAAAGTAGCTTTCCACATTTTCGCAAAAAGTTTATTTAAACATTACAATAACCTTCCTATAGGTATGGGTGGGACAAATATTTTCTCTAATTGAGGAGTTTGCTGCGGAAAATAACCAAATATGTTTGATAAACTAGACCAAAAGGTCATTAGCCGTTTTCCTTTGGAGGTGGCAAAGTACTTGTGAGTAGATGAAAACTCAAATCTAGTACTATCAACAGCGAGTAGATATGTTTTACATGGGAAAATAGTTTGATGTGTTCCATTGAAAAAAGCTGGCAAAATACTTGCAAGAACTTCGCCACCTCTAAATCTTTAAATTAGGTGTGTTCAAAAATATGATATATAAAATATCTCAGAGAACTAAAAAACTGTGCCCATGTTCTTTAACTATAAACTGCTTTTCGTAAACTATTTTCGCCGACATCGTTTTGTTGTCCAATTCCTTTCGAGCTTAAAAAAAATACGAGCATTGCGTATCTTACATTTTTGCTATCAGTCCAAAGAGGTTCTCCATTTAACAAAAATAAACTTCGAAATTTGAATACGCCAATCTATCATACAAATGAATCTGTCAAATAAGAGTCGTTTTTCTTTTGCATGCTTATTTTTCTGCCCGAATGCCAGAAACGATAAATAATTTTATCTATTAGTCCCCCTGCTAGTATACGTTTTGAGTCAATGTCCAAAATGAAAGTTCGCATACTGCCGCTCCAGACGGGAATGCTTCGATTGCTGCAAAAGAGTTGTACACTTTTTCTATTTCTTGCCGTCTCTGTGTTATACAGCTTTGTCAGCACTAAGGTCTAAATTTTGTGTTTACTGGCTTTTTCCCAATTGTTAAATTTCTCGTTTTTTGCACGAATTTCGTATATGCTTTTTTTTGCAATTTTCATCCCAACTTCATTTGGTTATTCTATACCCAATTTCAAATGCTGCAGTGTTACCAAATCCTTTTCATCTGCAGATTCATTTTTAAAATTAATTCTTTAAATTTAGCCCATTTCAATCTAGTACATCGGTTTGTTTAGACGCTAATGAGTTCCACACGTTTCCATTTACACCATTTTAAATTGTATAAATGAAAACATTTCTATTACACACTTAATCCAGCTAAACATGTCCTTTGAAAAAGCTCACTTAAAATAGACATACAAATGTCAAATGTTTCACTTTCTTATCCATTGACATAAAATTAGCTTATACAATTTTTGTTTGGTATCTATGATAAGTCCAATTTTTTTAAATATTTGTGGCACTTAAAAAATGGTATAAAAATACAATTTTCAGTGATTTCGATTTTTTAATAAAAATTTGTATTCCATTAAATTTGTTTCTATTTAATTGTTTGTATACTTTATGTAAACTTATCTAAATTAGTTTAATCAGCTCAAATAAACTCTAACCATATCCGAGCAATAAACGGAAAAAGTGCTTAAAACACAATTTGCGAAAATTAACTTGGTTGTTTAGCAAGTCAAAGAACCATTTAATTTCTAACTTTTTTATTCTTATTCCTACGATTCTAATGAGACTTTTAACAGGTATACGATTTTAAATCTGAACCGTATTTTTTGCCATACCAAAGTGACACACCCTATTGTCCACCTTCTTGGTAGAGTTACTAGGTGCAGGGATTGTTAAATTTGTAATATACGAGTAGTACCAAAAAACCGGGGGATTCGGACAGAAACTGCTAAATATGATAAGAAATAGTAAAGTTTGAATGGCTGTATCTTTGTCAATTTTGAATAAAAACTACTTTTTCTTTACTTTTCCTTATTCAAGTATGCCTTGAGAATTTCTTTGCTCCGAAAAAATTAATACAAAAAAAAATTAAAAATCTTTGATCCATTGGTTTTTTTTTAATGTTGGTTTTTGTTATTTTTCTTGCTAAATTTTCTTATAAAATTTTTTAATACATCCATTTTGATAGAATATTTTATTTTGAACAACAAGAGTTAAATTCCCAAATTCCGCTTAGTTTTCGAGTTATACCAAAAATATTGAAAAGTGGCCAGCCGTGTGAATTTATGAGCATTTTCGGTTTTAAGCATGACTATGAGCGAAAAAAACATATTAATTGATATTAACCCCTTGCACGCAATTCTTCCCTTTTAAAAGTTATATTCAACTGTAGTATTTGGTTTCCATATTATAATTTTTAAATAAATAGAATCAAAAAATGTTTATATACTTTACACATAGGGTTTTAAAATGCTCTGACAGTATGTCTTTTAAGAAATAGAGAGGTAAGTGTATTTTATATATGATGTCTGAGTAGCTGAGGAAAACCCTTGAAACATAAGTATCTCTTTTGATTTTGAAAAAAGTTAAGTAAATTCAATGTTCTCATCCAGTTTCATGAGTGTTTATGTCCTTCTATTGCTGTGATATCCTTTCGAGCTACGATGGTTAGTTTCTTCTATCACGCTACGCCGGAGATCTGGGATCGGATCTCATTTTCCACCAAATGTTATTTATCAGGGGTACCTACTACCTACTGCCTCTTGCATGGAAGTGAAACATCCTCCAAGAGTATCTATTGCCATTTTAAAGTGCCCATCAGTGATGAGCTCAACTGTTGTACCTGGGAGAAACGCATTTAGACTATAGATTGCTAAAATCTTTATTTTGAATAATATCCAATCATGCAATATCAAGTGCTTAACTTGTAGGGCCTTTCATTCCTGCTAATTTACTTGACTGAGTGGTGCCACCAAATTTATTTTTGGTAACAATTTGTCCTATTAGTGGAACCTGAAGAGTTTTTAACTTTAAAGGGAGCCAAAATGCTTTTAATCTGCAGATTTCAAATGATGTGCCATTGTTTTTATTTTTTTTTGTTCTCATTTAAATGTATAAAAAGTACAACAGTACCTTACTCCAATACTGCCAAATACCTTGGAATGACTTTGGATGCAAAGCTTAAATGGAAAAAGCACATCAAAAAGAAAAAAGACGAACTAAACTTGAAGTACAGAAAAATGTACTGGTTACTAGGAAAGAACTCTGACCTATCTATCCAGAACAAACTAATGTTATATAAGCAAGTACTGAAACCCGTTTGGACATATGGCATCCAACTATGGGGCTGTACAAAGAAAACAAATGCTGAACCCATCCAAAAATTCCAAAGCAAGGTCCTTCGCGGAATAATAAATGCCCCTTGGTATATAAGAAATAGCGATCTACATCGTGACCTTCAAATTGAAATGGTTACAGAAGTGGTTAAAAAACACGCTGTATCACACAATCAGCGACTGCAAAGTCATACCAACTCCGAAATGGAGACCGTCTTAAATGTACGAGACAATGTTCGGAGATTAAGAAGAACCAAGTGTTATAACTTATATATAACTTATATATATAACTTAAACTTCCCACAATGCGACTGATAAATTAAGAAAGAAAAATCATTTGTCGATCTTTCATAGATTGGTCCTGATTCACCGGTGGTTTTAGTGCGGTAAGAGTCGCACACTACTTGGTACCGATTCTTACCAAGTGTCTTTTGAAGATTTCCATCGGATAATAAAAAAAAAAAAAAAAAAAAAATTAAAATGTATTTTTTTAAGAAAACTGAAACGGGGAGAGATAGACCCACTCTTTTGAAGTGAAACCCTTTTTATTATATCCCTATCTTGCCGGTTGCTGCTTAATAGAAAGAAAACCTCAAACTCCACAGTCAATTGCAAATCATCTGAGCATTCGCGACAGTGACACCTGTATATCTATTTATGTACCTATATACATACTGACAAATATAGAACCACAAAACCAATTGAGCAACTCCATCAGCAGCCACTTACCTGACGTGCTATAGCTCCCTCAACTTAAGACCTATATAGCATAACTACCAGTGGCAACATTGTATTAAGTCCAATGCGCTATCGCAGCTCATATACGTCAATATGCACCCATGCTAAATAAATTCAAAGTGAGTTGTGTAACATGGTTTCTTCAGTTCGTAGCCCGGAATATATTCAATAACAGCCACCAAAATCAACAACAACAAAAATACCAGTTCTTTCCGAGAGTGAAATTCGTACTACGATAGTTTTAATGTGGAATTGTGTATCGTCAAACGACGCGACGCGACGCGACATACCGTGAAAAAGCAAGATTTGCTCTCCTTTCGGCTCGATCAGACAAAAATTGCAAACCATGCGATAATGAAATTTGAGATTATGAATCCCACATACATATATGAAAGTTCTGATGAGCAAGACTGTAGCTGGTACAAAAATCCTTCAGGACATCAACGATCTTAACTTAGAAAATTACTTACGCTCCATTGGCTTCCGAAATAGTTGTGAATATTTTTTGTGTGAACCGAAATAGGATTTTTGAAGTGGTCGTGGATGAGACATTTGATATTAATGGAGCCACGTCGAATAATTGAATTTTTTGAAAGATCCACAAAACAAGGCTCAGCGAGTAAGCTAGTTCACATACATAATATGTATACATGTTTCGAAACGAAGGACCGCCGAAGACCTCTCGTTTGGAAGTGTGAAATGGTAGACTTTTGAAAACTGATATCAGAAGGAGAAATGTTCAAATTTTGTTCAGGATTTTTCTTATTAATAAAAGGTTTGACGAGGATGAGTCAGTGAAATTAAAAAATGTTGCAGTGAGCTGAGATTTTTTTCTCGTACAATTTAAAGCTTGAATGAAAGAACGGCGTGCGGCCTACCTAGTATGGGAAATAATAATATTGACTCTCTCTCTTATGGTTGAAACTTCTTAAGGCAAGCATTGAAATGAAGTAGATGCTGAAAAATAAGTTCTTACTAGTTCCTTAATACTGCAAGCATAGAGAATTGTTAGTGCGTAATGGTAGACCTATAATTCTCGGAGGGGCACTGAAGTGGTCGGAAGAAATCAAGCAAATTACACGGAAGGAAAAAGTGGGACGATTCTATTTATGTTTAAAAAGTCTTAATCGACTTGGTTATTGAAATATAATTTCGGTGCATCTAGATGTAATTTGAAGTCAAAACCATGTCCCAAACTGCCCGAATTTATCATAGAATTTACAAAGATGTATTCTCATAGTTTTCAAACAAAAATATTGGATAAGCGCTTGCACCGCCGTCTACATGTTTTCGGATTTTTTTGTTGGTTTTGATCTTTTTTGTTTAATCGAAATTTTTTGGAAATTTATTATATTCTTTTTAGATGTATCGACGTGAAAAACTAGAAAAACATTTTTTGACTTATTAACGAAATATGTATTCGTATTGGAATAAACCTAAAATTAAAAAAATTTCTCAAAAATCATTAAAAACCCCAAGCACAGTTTTATTATATTCGTATAGGAGATCATAGATAGGAAATTTAATTTAAATCATTAGCACCGAACCTGAACGCATGACCGCTATCTGTTCTATTGATAAGATGAATACAAATTTTAATTTCTCTTTTAATAAAAAAAGACCACTTTTTGGTCTTCTAAATCATTGTTGTTATTTTTAATTCAAACCTCGTTTTTGACCACTAAAGTAAAGTAGATATGTTGGATGGTTTTTCTTATGCAAAGTAGAGCAGACAAAATTGTCTCTTTTTTTTCAATTTTCGGAAAACTTTTGGCACAACATGAAATGGACACAAAAAATGCGTTACTAACTTCCATATGTAATCGGCAGTATATGAACCAACTTTTATTATTTTGGTGTACCAACTTTGACACAAACTTATCACCTGTACCCAGAGAGTAAGACAATCGAAGATCTAATAACATTAAAATTGCATTGGAGGATGATTGAAATGAATTGATTATTGAATTATCCTCCAATTACTGAGTAATTTTATTTCAAAATCAATTCAACTACAATTACAAGAAATTACCTGTAATTTAATTGCAATCCTTGCCATAATATACGAAAGTAATTGTATTGTAGTTAAATTTATTATTTAGTAGAAATGGGAATGTAATTAAAACTTTGTAGTAAATTGCATTTTTATATATTTTTTATTTCATTTTAAACTAAAACAAAAGCTTTCAGAGGTATTAAAATAAATTGACTCATTTTAAAATTAAGAAAAAATAAAACTTAATTAATTAAAAAACAGGTAGTGTGTAATAGTAACTGAAATTTTTAATTACAATGATATAATCATTGAGTAATTATATTCCATTACATAAAGTTACATCCAATGTAGTTTTGAAGTGATTAATTATTTACAATTGTAACCATTAATACCCAACTCTGTAGGTACTCAAAATATTGAAAGACAAATTGACAATTAAAAACAATACAAACTATACGACACAACCATTAAACATCAATACAGGAATACGAGATAAAAAGATATAAACCAATAAACAATAATTTAATTAATTAAAATAAAAAATGTTATAACACGACTCATATCTATTGACAATAATTCAACTACAAAAAGACACCTTACACCAACATTACGTGGTTAATAGCACAATTAAGGGCCATTTTCACATGAGAGCGCCCAACCAACGCCGAATAAACGAACAAAACAAAATTTTAGATTTATAAACTAAAATTCTTCAAAAAACTAGACTAAATGTTAAAAATCTAATTAACGTTAATGTTGAGTTACTAAAATTTGGGTTTTAAGCCTAGTTTACAGTTCCCGAGCGCAAAAAAAAACTATGCAAATACATGTCAAAAATAATTGAGAGAAATGCTAAATTAAATAATTGCTGTGATGGAATGTCATGCAAATCAATGTACCAGCAATTGTATTGCATGCAAAAACAAGTGTGGTAAATAAAATATTTTTTGTATGGTCGGCTTACACTTCCAAAGAAAATATATTCACCTCAAGGCATTATTTGCATGCTAATGGTTTTCGTATATAAAAATAATTATTTTTCATATTTAGGTGTTTTGTTTATTAATCAGGGGTAAATTATTGACTCAATGGATGGTTTAGGCCAAGGCAAATATTTATTGTCTTTAATGTTGTACAATTTGGTACTCAGAGTAGGTGGAAAATAATGATTTTTTTCGCATGAGATATAAAATATGCTTTAATAGCTAAAATAAGAGAGTTAACAAAATGGTCGTCGTGAATAGAATGCAATTCCTTTTATAAAATATCAACACAAATTGCTTCCAACAGCAAAAAATGTTCTTGTCATTGCAAAATTTATCTGCATTATGGTGAACTCATGTGAAATTTGCTCTTATACATGTGGATTTGTATTAACAGCAACTTTACATATCTTTTTATGTTAAGTTAAATTTAATTTAATTAACTTTTTGTGTCATACTTTATTCTTTCCGAGCGTATACATTCCTCTTATTCAATTTACAAATGGAAAAATAGGAAACAAACAAGAAAACGAAAACTGTATGTATTGTTGGCAGAACTTTTGCACTACAGAATATAGCTATTACATCAAAAAAAATTCCACTTCTCTAAATGCATCCTTTTCAAATTGAATTCTATCCTTCCCAAAAAAGTTATACTTATTACTTTTTGAATGCACATAGCCAGCTCCAGCGTTTCGTTGCCGATTCTTCTTGACCTTTTGCACAGAATACGCGAACCGTTTCCATATAATGAATGTTTTAATTCATTAAATTCAGAAGAGCGTTCAGTTAAATTTCAAAATATATCTCTGTATCCTGCCAATAGAATATGCAAGGTAAACAAAAATAAGAAGCAATTTGTATAAAGTAAGGATCCCCTTTTAAATGTGTGTATACCTATTGGAATAGTATACCATTCAATGGTTCATCCTCATCATCATCTACTGCTGCTGCTAGGAGGTTTCATGAAGTGTTCTCAATTACTCAAGCATATTTATTTTGATTAAAATTCTACCACAAAAATAAATAAATATGGGGAGTAAAAATGTTGAATTCCTTAACCGATAATCCTCTTTCGTCCCGTTTCCATTGGCTTAGTTTTATCCTCATCTTGCACAATAATCGAAAGGATATCTCTTTATGATGCGGCATCTAACAATATAAGAAGAACAAAAAATAGTCTAGATTCCCACAGGATAATGATTCTTTTTTTAACGATTTAGGTCCTGATTTAAAAGCGTGCATCATCTTTAAGTATGGCACCTTCGCATGTTCTATTTTTAGTTCAGTTTTTCCTTTCGACATCAGCCTCTCACTTTAACTTCATCGATACACAACAAACAATTCCTTAGAGAGATGATAAATGCGAATAACGTAGGTATACACCAAAGGACTCCCCCAATCGATACAAAAAAATTGGCAACATTCCAACAAAGCAGAAGGATAATCCGTTTCCCAATCCCTTCTCTGCGCTTGAATTGGAATGCTTTTTGTGGCAAGTCCGAATCCGAATCTGAACAATATGACAAAGGAGGAGCGCATATTTCGCAAAAGGGGGAATTCTTTGCTATAAATGTGCGCAGATTTTCACCTAAAGTCGGATTTCTTGTGTTCAACCGCACCGCATTATCCTCATTGTGCGTGGAAGTATGTCTTCGGGGGTGAAATGCATGTTAGATCACTGACAGGTGAGAGTGATGACTTTTGGGTCTTTTGAGGTATAGCTATGCGTTGCGTGTACTTAAGGTAGATTAAGTAGTTACAGATTGAAGATACTTTATTTTTCCTTTTTACTTTAAAAAATACATCCAATCCTTTTTTTCGAGGCATTTTGCTTGTATTGGATTTTATTTCTATAAATGAACAAAAAAAAACTATTTTTCTAAAGAGCAGTGCAACAGCATGTTTGTTTACATATTCCCATTTCCCATGCCATTGGGTTCAAAAATCGAATTTCCTCAAACCACAAAATCAACTGGTTCTAAGTAAAATAAATACTTCATTTCCTTATTTAAAAGGATATAAAAATAAATTTTGAACGTGTTTTAGAACTTTTAAAAAGTATCGAAATATCTTAAAAATCGGAAATATATGCTGGAAATATTTTATTATTAAAAAAAGAACAAAAAATCCCCACCATCCAATGTCACACAATTGTGTTCGCTAATCTGGGCGTGTTGGAGTTTTCTTTGTATCTGGTTACATGGATAAGAGATTGAGAGGATGCTTTTTTTCGTAATGTTTCCAATCGAATAAAAAAATTGTGTGTATAGATACAAATACAAAATATATGATTACTTTAGATAAAGTTGGCTCTCACATTCAAAACAAATTATCCCGATGCTTTAGTATAGCAGCCAGGTTTTGTATTTATTATAGAAAAGGAGAGAGATTATTATAAAATACTCTCAAAGCTTGTTTGGATGCTGTTAAAACCTGTATTCACCGCACACATGTATGAGTTCTTCTGTGTGATATTCTTGTCCCTTTTGAAAAATTATTTTTCATAATGGCAACTCGAAAGAGGAGCTCACTATAGGTTCCTGTTGAGTATTTTTTGGCAAGTGTTGCCAATGTAGCCTTAGCTTAAAAAACGGAATATTAAGCTATATTTTAACAATACATCAAGAGAATATAAAATATAAGAAAAAATAATACTTCTCACTGAATTTATCATAAACAGTGAATGAGAATGTGATTTTTTCCAGTGCTAGCCAAGCCGGTCTCAACCGTTTAAAATTGATCATTAACAAAAAAAATAAAAACTAAATAAAATAAGAATAATTCCACTACATTTGCGAGATAAATATTGCGTGATTTTGTATGCAGTCATTTTTTTAAAAATTTGAGAATGTTTTTATGATCAAATTCAAATCAACGTATTAAATTCAATTTGACATAATATGCGAATGATTTTAAACACAGTTTTATATTATTGAGTTTTTAACCTTTCATCAATTTATATAGCCATTTTGTCAACAAACTCATTTAAAAAATTGGGTAATTCTTATTGCACCCACTTACCCGTTTTATCGTTTTAAGTAATAGTACGCATACGGCATAGTGTATCATTTCTTATTGCAAAATAGGGAGAAGGAGGGTAGTTCAATTGTCAGTTGTAGTTGACAACTATTATCAATAGTGTACAGTCCTGTACACTATAAGCTGAAGATATATAGATTGAAGTGATATTTGAAGGAACCAAACTTTCAATTCACAATTTGTTTTAGTTTTGAGAAAAAGTACGCATACGCCACAGTGAACAATTTTCAACTTGTAATACAGGAACTATAGCACGCCAACTTATGGGTACGTGCAAAAAAAATTTAGAGGTAACAATCAAACAATACATTACGATGATAGAGAACACGAAAAAGCAGTGGGTGGCAAAATTATGTCTGTCTATCTGTACCTCGATCTACAGCCTGAACCAATAAAGCAATTTCTTTCAAATTTTGAACTTAACTTTGGTGATTCCATAGAAATTGAAATTTTTTTTTTAGCTCCAAAGATAACATTACCTACCATACAACCGTTAAGGAAAAACTTAAAATATTTCCAAATCGGCTGTAACGATTTTGATCAAAATAATCAGAGTGTTATTGTAGGAATGGTGTACTTTTTGGAAAAAAACGTAGTAAAGGTTTTTTGATTTTTATTTTTCTTATTTACGACTCAACCTATTTCAATAAATTTTTTAATGCAAATACTCCTTTAAAAAAATATTTTTTGAAAAACAGAAATTTTGGATTATTAAAAATTATTAATTTTTTTTTTGAAAATTCAATATTTCAAAAACAGGTTAGTGAATTTTAAGACAAGGCTTATGAACGTTTATTAGTAAATATTTAAAATCGTTTCTAAAATTTACCAAAATGTAATGAATACAAAAAATAAAACCACTCAAACGATTTAAAATTGTTTGTGCATATATTTTCTCAAGTAATCAAATGGCATACTTGTTTTCAACCTGAAGGCTATTTACGAGTTATATTTACAATTAAAAGAACGATTTAAATACCTTTTCTTTAACTTTTTCGTTCCATAATAACTTGTACATATTTTAGAAGTTCGTAATTTCTAGTCAACTGTAACATAAGAGCAAGTGCCTGCGATCCAGACGTACATTTTATTAATTAAAAAATGTAATTGCTGCCTTTACTCCAAAATGGAGCCCAAGCATGGTAGTGGGCTCATCAGTTTGATGCCACCATATACCCAATCTAAGATGCATTGTTGTTTTGTCGATGGCTACCGACGTCTGCGTAACAATTTAATGAGAAAACTCATTGCGAATTAAAATTTGCTATCTAAGGGACTTCGTGGAATGAGTTAATTTTGTATCTTCAAAAATTCACCAAAACAGCAAATAACAGTGATTTTCATTGAGTTGCCATAGAAAATATTATTGTTCACAAAAATACCTTTTCAACGATATGCATCTTATAGGTATTTGTAAGACGAGTTTGTATAGATTTGTTCATACCAAAATGCACCAACACAAAACTTTGCTTAGCTAATACTTTTTTCACACATTGATTTGAAATAAGCTACCATAGTGACAACTGTAACACATACCTTTCCAACGACATACGTCTCGTTGTTATTGGGTTCTAGACCACCTTTCATACATTTGTTATTTTAATTTAAAATCCTTTTTTTTGCAAACATTTGTCTATTTTCGAGATATTGAAATTTCAAAAAAAATATTTTAAACTGAATATAAAAAGGTAGGAGAAAAAAACCAAAAGTAAAGTTGATTACCTATAGTTTTTAACTCGATTATTTTCTAAACTAAGATTTTGGTAATATAACCAACATAAGAGATTCAGTATTTCGAAAGTTTTAAAATCATTAAAAAATGTAAAGGATTGATATAAGCTATTTGGTGTATGCATGTGACGTTTCACCAGTTATACAAATCCATGCAAAAATTCTATAAATTGAGTAGGATGTGGGTGTGTGTTTCATTGGTATTACAAATCGAAGGGTTTTTCCGAATAACCAATCGACAAGGTCATTCACCTTCAAAATATTTGTTTGTTTTTTTTGTCCTAGTCCAGAGCCAGTGGCGGAAAGAGTAGATTCAAAAAGAAAAAGTTAAGTTTGTAAAATTTGTTGGTAGCGTGGCATTACCTAGGTCCATATTTAAATTTATATGCAAAATTTGCTAGCAAAATCTACTTTAGATATTGTATTAAATCGAACATATGTACAAAACCAATAATTAATTTAATTTTGTTCAATAAATAGGATCATAGATAACAACTTAAAGGTAGGTTTTGTACAAACATAAAAAATTAATATATACATTTTCGAAAAAATAAAAATATAAAAATATGTAGGTACTTGCACTTACATAACTTTGTACCAAGGCCGGATTTAAGTTTTTAAGGCCCTAGACCTATTTAGTAAATAGTATCCAAGTTTTATTTCTTTTATCTTCAAAATTTATCGAATCAGAAAAATTGAATAAAAGGTTCATATTAAGTGAACGACTTGAGTGTTCTGAACAGTTGAGAAAAAAGTTATATCCAAACCGGGAAATTCATTTTAAAAATAAATTTGAGAAAGTGCTTACATTTGACGAGACGACGAGATATAAAATGTTTTAATCAGAATGACACAATAGCATGAAGTAGGCATATATTGACTATTGAGCATCGAATATATCATGTTTTGTCTCAAGCTGTATTGAACGCAACGAAAAAATTAATGTGAAGAAATTTTCAATCGGAGCAAGATAAGCAACGGCATTAGATTTCCAAGTACATACATTTGAAAGTTTGACAGACAATATGTCTGTAATTGTACTCACATAAAACAGCCAAATTCTATCCAACTCTGTTAAAGTTAGCTCAAAGCTGTGCAAAAATGGTCGTGTACCCAAAAAATTATAATTTTTGGCAGAAGAAAGAATACAAAAATTTCTCCCTTCCTGACATTTTTTTCCAAATTCTGTCCAAGAAATTTGTTTGGGCCGAAGTTGACAGTTCTGTGTTCTGCCAATTTTTTTCTTGTGAAAGTCATTTTATTTCTTATGTTTTGTCTTTTGTTACTAAATAATTTTCTTTGACTTTTTTTTTTAAGAAAATGTGACTTAACTGTGAATTTCTTGATTATTGGATTTTTGTTGGTGCCCCCTCTGCCATGATGCCATAGGACTGGGCCTAGTCGTCCTTTTGGAAAGTCTGTGCCCGCTTTGTACGTAGACTTAGTCTAGAGTATCTACCTACAATCGAGTAGGGTTCATTTTAAGCAACAAAAAAACACTCATTCATTTCAAGGACACCGATTTAAAATAGAACCAGCCTCCACCCCATCGCTTGAAAAGCAGATCGATCTCCTTAAAATAACAACAAACACGTGTCGTTTTCGTTTATATAATACAGGTAGACCAATCTTCACCTGTGGAAATCTAAAAATAAGTAGATATGTTGATTTCTTGCTTTAAGAAAATTCGTTCGTTCGTTTCTTCCCTCCTTCCTTCTGCAAAGAAAGCTAAATTCTGTGCGCGCCCTAAAATATCGTTCCTCCATAGCCACCCACCAAACACAATACCCATCGTCGTCATCACTAAAACCACATTAATTATGAAATTTCACTCCTTTTCTTAACACTACTATTACTACTTTTCCTACTTATTCCTAAATCCCCAACCATCAAGCTATCTTTCTGAATCTCTATCACTCTTTCAACCCCCTTTTCGTGGCAAAATACAAACATTGAAATACACACACTAGCCGGGCAGCTCCAGCTATTAACTTTAGTAGGAGGGTTCACTATTCAAAGCCAGAGACAGAGACCAGGTTCTTCCATTTTTCCCTCAATTTTTCTTCCATCTTCTTTTCTATTTTTTTTTAAGCAACTGTTTTCTACAATGGGACTTGTGTTAGTGGTAGCAGCAAGCAGGTGCCTCTTAGTGCGTCATCATCAGCTAAGGGAACATACCTACTACTATGAGTATTTATATAAATATACTCAATGCTACTACTACTTAACCTCCTCCTCCCCAACAAAAAAAAAGAAACGAATAAAACTTACAGGCCAACACAAAGTGTGCTCCATCCATCACAGTTGGGTTTGGAACCTCTTTTGCTGTATATTTTAGTTGATGGTAGAGTGTGCTACTTTGAGGATTACATTCACAATAAAAAAAAATTTTCTTCATCGCATAGTCATCTTCGTGTCGCTATCGTCGTCGTAGTTCTTCAAGTTCTTTCATATCTAGTACTAAAAATATTTAAAAAAAATATATAGTTTCATGTACATATAGGTACCATACCTACATATAATTTTACTGCTAATTGTGCCGCACAGTGGCAGAAACAAGTAGCTTTTGACTGCTCTCTAGTCTTCGGGTTTGTGTTTTGTTTTGTTTTAGTCATTTCTGGATTTGAGTTCGTTTGTTTTAGGTATTTTTTTGTGTTTTGCGTTCTTGCTTTTGTTTGTTGTTGGTTGCGCTGCTCATAAATTAATAAACGCACAGATATACAAATACGCACACACTCGTTTAATGTGTATATATTTTTATGAATATTTATTTATTTATGCATTTCCAGTATAGAAGGCAAACAGCTAACAGTGCTACACGTTACTCTTGTACTCAGTGAACGTCGAGTAGATACACACGGGGCATAACGAATAACGATACATTTTATTGCACATTTCTTTCCTTGCTGCGGCCCAGATTCTATCTTGTAAACAATAGGCACATGCCTAATTTGTTGCTACGACAGAGATAAAAGTTTACTGGGGTTGATTTTGGTTTTTATCTGTGCGTGGCCCGGTGCTGTACGACTAACATTTTCGAGAACCATAACAACTTCTTCGACGCGAATTTTCAATTTGTGGTTGTTTCTTTTTAACTTTTTTGTGCTGGACTTCAAAACCTTATCGATTATTTTGTAAAAATACCCCTCTCTGCGTGTATTGCGGCGACGGTAATTTTGATAAACTCGTAGTTCTCCAACAACAAGTTGGTCTTCCGTCGGTACTAATCAGTCGAGTTTTTTGAATAGGTACATACCTACAGTGAAAAATTAAAATAAATAGTAAATTTTACTGTGCATAATCTCAAGTGAAGTGACAAAAGAAACAGAATCTTCTTAAAATTCAAAATTCTAGTATAGCAGCAATAAGTATAAGCATAAGGAATTCCAAACACCTTTAAAAAACTAACAATTTAGGGTAAGTTTAAGCAACCATAACCTGTACCTAATAAGTTTTGTAAGCAACTGGATAAGGTGCTGTATATTTTAAATGATATCGGGGCATAGTGCCGCATTCTGTGATTGTAGTTAATTATTTATAGGTATTCTTTAATGGTGCTGTGAAATAAGTCATTTGGTTTGTCTTATTTTTCTTTGATAAAAGTATAAAATGACGATTAATTGGTGTGACTTCGCTTTCAATAATTATTGTTGCTGGCATTTAAATAAGTTGTCACAACAAAAATTTAACGGTATTTAAATGGAATTCTTATTTGAAGCATCCAATCCAAGATTCTTCGTTGAGCAAATCAGAGGGATCCAACAGGTCGTGTTTTGATAGCGAAAAGCTCCTATGGCTGATTTGTAATGGCACCTATACGTTACCGATACGTATGTTACATTAAAGAAGTGTTAAGGACATACCGAGACACATAACAAAAATTCAATCTTTTTTCAACACAAAATGGTTAAATTGAGAATGGAATAGTTTCAACTTTTGCGTTGCATCCGCTTATGTTTGGTATGTTGGATTTGTGTACCTACTGATGGATACAAAATTGTAACGTAACATCAACACATTTTCGCGCAAACACTTAACACATATCAGATAAATCTATCAACGTGGCATTGCAAATCAGCCATTGAAGCTCTTAAGTCTAAGGCTAGCATTACATGACAGAGCCAATGAGTCACATGGTCCCACGCCACTTGGATTTTAGGAAATCTGAAATCCAACTAAGCCAAATAAGATCGTTGTTAGACGGACGTGTGTTATCAGCTTAATGCCGCAATACATCAATTTTCTATCATATGGACACGCACTTCGGGAGCTTTGCCTAGCGAGTAGGGGCGGGTGAAGACCCTGGATCTTCACCGCATCGACTATGCTTCCATAAAGAAAGTGTTGACTTCCAGTAAGCGTACTTAATATCATTTTTAATTGCATCTTCTTCGAATAAATGAAGTGAAAATAAAATAATACTTGATTCTGGAATTGGTCTTATAACACTTTATAATAGTGCATGCTTTGTGAAAGTAAAAAGCTAAAACTCGGTCCTACTTAACTTGGTCTTATTTCACGACACCTTTTATTTACTAATTTGTTTTGTAAAAATATTAAATGCGTTTGGTTTTAATATTTTTGTTTTGTAATAAAACTAGTTTGTATTCATTTTATTTGTTTTTATTCTTGAATTTTGCTTTCCATCACCATCAGGACTTGAACGTTATACAGTATACAGAGTGCCCCACAGTCACCACCGCAGAGCACCGCAGAGAAAGCAATGGGTTCCTAAGGAGAACATTTTAAGTCGTTTTCGCTTCATTTTAATTGGCTCTATCTTTGCCAAAAGTAGGGTTTTTTAGGGATTCTTTAAATTTTGTTTTTATTCAAACAACAAATTCCAACCGTTCAAACTGGGTCTACACGAAAAGAATTGAAAAATCACCATAATTGAAAAATTTGCAGTTGCAATGTACGAATCATGTTTTATTCATAAATCAAGACATTTTTATCTCAAATTAATACAAAAACTGGTAATTCAACATTAAAAACGTAACAATTTACAAAATTTGTTTTTCGTGATTTGCAATCGAAATTCATGATTTAAGCTTGTGTTTTTCATAACAAAATACAACTTTTTTGGCGTAATTTACTTTCCAAAGAAATAATTTCAGAAACAGCATTTAGAAATATTGATTTGCAATAAATATTTTGCAAATTACATTGCACAATTACTGATTTGCGATTTTTTTCATAATTTGCAACTCAATAAGAATAGTTGCAAATCATCAAAAAAACGTACACTATGACTTTCTTGTCGCAATTTATTACTCGATGAGATGAGATACGTGCAATTTATCTAATCGTTAATGTGTGACACCAACGATCTATATTGCAAATTGGAATAGTGGTCGCATGCTTGATCCGCAACTGGAGGGTTGCGAGTTCAAATCCAAGTAGCTTCAAGCGTTAGGTATTTATTTCAATAAAATAAAATAAATAACATTCAATGCTTATACCTGCCAAATAAAGAGTTGAGCATGATTGATCTTTTAATGGAAATATCACGAAATAAATGTGGTGATCACAAATCTTATTAGCAAATTTGCAAATTCTGCAATCAAAGGCTATTTGGATCAAACTACGATTTGTTGATCGCAATTTGTTGATCTTTTGATACTTAAAAAGAGCGTTGATTTACGATTTTTTGATATCTTCACTTCGCTCAGTTTCGCAAATTGCATACAAATAGTCGTAAATTACGAAGTCCCAACCCAAGGTATAAATCGGGATTCATTTTTCGTAATTTGCAGCTCATTTTTCGTGATCTGATCCAAGAATTCTTTCCGTGTACATTTTCTTCTTTTGCGAATAACGGTTTTTCCGTAAATAATTATCAGATGCGATATTTCTTATTTTTGAGTTGTATTACCCAACTGTTATATCAGTTACCAAAAAAAACTCGTTATTGTGTATTTTTTTGATAAAAGTTTAATGTAGTACCCCGTGGCACGATGGAACGTGCGTTGGACTTTCATGTCGAAGGCCTGAACTCGATTTCCAGCCACTGCCACCTAAAAACAGAAATGTTTTTCCCGAAGTACTGCCTCTTGCGAGGAACTGACATATCCTTCAAGAGTATACTTGTCATGAATAAGTGCTTCTCATCTAGCCGTTCAGAATCAGCAAAAAATTGTAGGTCTATTTGAGTTTGTGCATAAATACATATGAACGAAGATGGAGCTACATGGAGCTGTGCACGATTGTGCCCCTGTCTACTACGCTGTAGTTGCACGCAATGTTCTTAATGAAAGCTTCCCGGAGCTGTAGATCAGCAGGAGGGGCCCTGTCAATTCGCTGTCAAGCTTATCACATCTCAAACCCTTACATTATTTCTTGTGGGGACACCCCTAAACGTAAAGCAAGATCATGAAATACATTCGATGGAAAACTTAAATGCGGGAATCCAAGTGGCGTATCAAAGTATTGCACCCGCAATTATAAAGGATTCTATTGCAGGTTGCATTGTAATTCCCTCTGTAAATAGTTTTCTTATTCAGAGAATTAAATTATTTAAAGAATGAAATAACCCAATTTAGTTGCTTAATGATGTGGTGGGTCCAGCGCAGTGATCTCTATCTAAGTGACCGAGCTGATCGATCGATAGCAGTAGAGATTATTATAATCTTCTATTTGCTTCGCACGCACATTCGCAAGAGAGTGTATTATTATTTTGTAGATGTTGAAAACTGAAAGCAACTGCTAGCCGTTATTTGCATAAGAAAACATTTGTACGCCAAGTTCAATTATAAAAAATTGGTGTTTGAATAAAAAATATTTTCAGAATCGTTCGGGATTTGGCAAAATAGAGCCAATTAAAAGAACCGGCTCCTAAAGTCATAAAAACCTTTATAACTTTGAAACGAAATGAAAATGAGAACATTGTCTCCTAAATTGTTACATTAAAAATTACTTACATGGTTTTTCTCTACGATCGGAGGTGACTGTGGGGCACCCTGTATTAAACGTACATATCAGTATATCAGTATATCAGTATATCAGTATATCAGTATATCAGTATATCAGTATATCAGTATATCAGTATATCAGTATATCAGTATATCAGTATATCAGTATATCAGTATATCAGTATATCAGTATATCAGTATATCAGTATAGTATAAAGCTAGCACTGTATTTATATGAGTATCGTTTTCAAAAGATATTTTCATTGATCAACGATTATGCTTTCATACAACATTTATGTAACTACAGTGAGAAAATCTCATTATAAATGATCATTTTGTTTTGAATATTTAGCTGATAAAAGAATTAAATATATATCTATAAGAAAAGCTAACTTATAACAAACGTAGCCTAAACTACTGTTTGAAACTTATGTAATCAGATAAACGTGTTTTAGTATTGAAGAGTTCCTATACTTGAAAAAAAAAATATTTTACTCTCGAAATGTCACTTTCGCACGTACAATTAATTTTAGGCCAGTCATATTGTGTTTTTACCGAATGTTTTTTGTTTTGTCATAAGTGAAACACTCCCAACAAATGTATTTTTGCATCAGTTTTTGCAATTTTTCCATGTTGCATCACAAAATTTTAGTCACAAACCTCAGATTCGGAATGAACACCTTCGAAAACAAAAGGCAAGATCCAAATAAAACCTACCCCAAAACCTGATTGCTAAGGACCGGCCGTTTCAAAAACAAAATTTACTCGACTATTTACCTAAATGAGAATTTTATGCTTTTAAAAAATCTATTGTGAATGATCCTACTTACATTTAAATATTTTTTTGTAACCACAATCTCAACTCTTAAGTAGCCGATTCAGTTTGCACACCGTGCACTTACAAAAATAATTGATAATTTGGGACCAGAGATTATCAGTATTTAATCGATAATTTTCTCAGGACCCTTGAAGAAATGTTTTCGAACCAGAACCATCAGTGTTTAAAATTATGTATAATGACTTAGGCCGTTTTCGAAAATGTCAAATCAAAGTCAGTTTAACTATCAAATGATCGTCATTTTTTGACGCAGGTACTGCACTCGTCAAATTATGCAATCGTCATGCTTGCACAAAATCGATTTGATCAACATCAGCGAAATTACTTTTTCAAACGTATTTGACGTTTACGAACACGATCTCTTCCTTTTTGATATTAAGGGTATTCATGCAACTTCGTAAGTTTACAAAGTGTGGAAAATGATACGCTTACGGAAAAATTGCATGAACGACCTTTGTTATGCATTTGATTAAATGCTAGGTAATTCAATCAGAGTAAGAGTCACAATGACGTTTGGATAAGTTTAACCAGTTTAATAAGATTAACCAAATTGTGTAAATCATTTCCCATACAAAATTTGACAGTTCATTTACCAAAAGATAAATTTAGCCAATTTGTAAACTTATTTGCGGTTTTACGAAGTTGCATGAATACCCTAATTATGTTCGTCAACTCTATTTTTTTACTGCACAACTGCACCGCTAATGATGTTTTCGAATATTTGACTAAAACAAGCTGCATTTCGAACACAATGCTAATGCAGTTAAATTTTTATTTTCGTTTTCGAAGAAAAGAATTTTGCAGTCTGCGTTTAAGAACATTCTGTAACTGCATTTTTGATGCAGATAACGTTTTCGAAAATGGCCTTATTTAATAAAAACTAACAAAAAAATCAACTTTTAGTATGTAAGACATTTTGCAAGTAGTAGTTGGTATTTACTAGTTAGGTGTTTGAGTGAGATAAAAATGAACAAACCTCTCGTTAGCAAAGATTTGGATTTTTGACCCGCTAAATTCGCTTTTGCGTGATGGATAACTTGGATGATTCTTTTTTTTTGTAACATTTTACATTTTATACAAGGAGTCTTCAATAATATTTGTTTGTTTTGTACAGAAAAAAAATTTGTTCGTACATAGGGGGAAAACGGGAGACTTGACCATACATGAGCCACTCGCAATATTTCACTCAGTACTCTTAAATTCTATAAGTGTTTGTATATCCGAAGCAGAAAGCGACCTTCTATTTACTAACAAAAAGGTTTCAGGATCAACATTTGCATTTTGTTCCAGGAGGAGTATGTGTATAATGTATTTTCGCTATAAAAAGTTAAATTAAAAAAAAAAAATTTTTTTCAATAACTTTTTTTTGTCCTAAGTACATTAAATTACTAAAAATTATCTCATTCTCAAAAAATTGTTTTTGTAAATACCCGTGCAAAAAATGTTACAGTTTACCTAACAGAATTTATAATGTATTTTGTCTTAAAAATCGTGTAGGGGAGACTTGAACCACGTTCTGTAGGGAGCCTTGATCATACTAAAATTAGGAGCAAACCAAGAATTTTTTTTTTAAACAGCCGTAGAAAGAAAAATACATAGATAACAACACAAAAATTATGTACAAGAAATTTTACAATCATAAAACGGCATTTCCCATGGAAGGATTTATTTTAGTTTGTAACGGTTTTTTTGTTAGGTTTGTAAATATAAACATTTTGTGTATTTATTTTTAAAACATTTTTGTTTACAAATAATACGATAAATATATTTATATATTTACAGTTCAATTCTATGAAAATAATAGATGGCGACTTTATTTTGGGTATGGTCAAGTGTCCCCAAGAGGTGATCAAGTCTCCCGCTCCACCGGGAGACGTGAGAAGAGCGAAAATTCCAAACAAATTTGTATGGGAAAAGTATGGGCTTAGAGACACGTACATAACCTCGGATAGAATTTTGTTTGGCTAAATATTTTTTGTAGGACATACAATTTTGATTCAATGGGTGTCTAAAACGTTTTTTGGAAATAACGGACACCCTTATGCAGGGTAAAGCCGGGTAATATGGCACCCTTTAAAATATTTCCTACTTAATAAATTATTTTTAAAACAAAAATAATTAAAATATCAGTAAGTTTAAGGTAAACCCTCAATTGATGCAGTTTAAACTGAAATAGCGTCCTTAACTTTTAAACCACAACTGAAAATAAAAAAATAGTGACAAAATATAGTAAGTTTTTTTTTTTTGTATAACTTAACAAAGTGCAGCAACGGAAGTATTTTGCACCAGGTGTTCTCTCTAACGAAAAACGAAGAGTTTAATTGTTTAATTTTTTGTATCTACCACCATAACTAGAGCACTTGTTTTGTTTGAGTAATTTGGGTAAACAGTGGTAATATGAAAAGGGATATATGGCACCCCTTAAACTAAGTATATAATACATGGGTGCCATTTCACCCACTATTGCATTGGGTTAATTTTTCATTGACTTCCTAGGACTGCTTTCCGTAACATTCGAGTCGAACACTTTATTATATGACTTATTGCATTAGACATAATACTGCATTGAGTGTGGCAAAAATCCATACAAAAAATAAGAGTTCCATATCACCGTCTAGCAGGTGACATATCACCCGCCATTTTTTGACATGTCTTTTTTAAGGTATTTTAATTTTTCTTAAAAATATTTTTTTTATATAAGCTTTCGAAATCCACATATTATTTGTGTTTTAATATTAATTGCGGTAGACGTATTTCAAAGTTTTAAATAAAAACCATCTTTACTTTTTGAGTTAAAAAGATAACTTAACATTGGTGCCATATCCCCGACTTTACCCTACATATAAAAAAAATCGTTCTTTTTTCCTTTATATGCGTTTTTCCTCTTAGAAACTTTTTTCTCCTACCCCTTCTAGGCATATATGAATGAACTCGGATTTAAGATTATGTAGATTTTCCCAGAGTTTCCTATATCCGTGCTATATTTTATTTCAATTCGCAAATACGTTATAAAACTTTTCTTTGGTCATTTTGGGAGGCAAACCTAAGACCATATGTGATATCCAAATGCATCCATTGGAAATATCTGTAAATAAAATTTGCTATTACCATTTTCTTTTCCTCAAGCTCAAGATAAAGGTACTTAACATTAAAATTCCTTGCAACAGTAATTATTGCTTTGTTGCATTTAATAGGGTTTGTTAATGTTAGATGCTCAGCTTGGATACTTTTTTCGATGTTCGATCACCCTCCTTTCTAGGGCAAACCCTGTTGTCTGTTTTTGCTTTATTGGCAAATTAGGTGGATAATTTTTTCTTACTTGTATACTGGATTTTATTACAAAGACACAATGCCAACGAATTTATTTGAACATTTATTGTAATTGTTATCGTTTAGTGTGTTCAGACTTCAGGGTTAAAAGTGGTAAGAGGGCAGCTAAACGTCAGTTACACACTACTTTCTTTCTTTATAACAGGCACAGTCGCAACAAGATCGTGTGCCCGAAAACATGGAAACTATTCTCTTTTCGAAAACGACACCGTTCCTGACATAAAATGATAAATTAGCCTGTATAATCGAAGGCTTGCAAAAAAATACACTGTCATCGAAGATTTTTTTAACTTCCTCCCAGTTCTATTAATTTGTCTACTTGCTTGATATCGTCATATAGCATTGTCGTCGGTCTTGGGTCGCCAGTGGTTGTAGCTTGTTTCCAGATCAATGAATTGACATGCGGCACGTGTTACAAGTTAAAAAATTTCAAAGCCTTTACCTACTTTTTCGGACTTCTTTTCATTTCGTCAAACTCAAAATCATTTATTGGCTGCAAGATGGTTTATGCAATTTCGGGTCTGTCCTCGACAGTTAAGATGAAAAGAAAACCAAGAGGCAGGAGAATGCCTCATTTGCGGGTGGAAACAATGAGAAGTATTTCCAGAATTTTAATTGGTAACAAGGACGACGACGCTATTGAAGGCGATGAGAGAGCGCCTGTGAGCTCATATTATGGCATATTACTGCCAATTGAAGGATTCTATTGTTAAAGTTGAATTGTTATTGAGAAGAGAATCAGAAGCATACAAAAAGGCGAAAAAACGCACAAATTTATGTTAAATTGGAACAGCCACAGATTCGGTTGATGGAGTGTGTGCCAGATTGAAATCAATCAGACCCACTGAATGAGATTTTGTATTCGAATAATAGGATCTCTGTTCTCTGTTCCAAGGCATCGCACTTTAGGGTTGAACTACGTAATTAAATCGAACTGGGCATCACATGGTGTGATTGTAATTTGATTTCTTTTCTTAGAATTTCTATATGTCTACTTATGCATTTGTATTAAAAAAAAAAAAACTTTTTTGTGGCTTGAGCAGTTTTGAAAGCAATTATTAAAGCGCGCAAACAAATATTTTGGAACATGGTATGAGTTTTATGCTCGCAGGTAGGTAGGAAAGCAACACAATAAATAAAGGCGTCAAAATAAGGTGTTGGAGTTGGGTTACATTTTGTATATACGAGCTAGGTAGGTGTTTTCAAATACTAATAACTGTTTCAGTTTACAATAACGTTAAGTGATTTGACTTACATACTTTACTTTATATTGAATATCTAAGATATATAACTAAATGAACAGAGGATAGGGAGAGTCTATAATAACCTACATAATTCCATTGTTTTGAGAAAGAAACATTTTTTTCCAACGGTTGCGAAGATAATAAAGGAAAGAAGTCCAAAGACTCTGATAAAACCTAAGAGAAAATGTGTGACCGTCGAAAATGTGAATTATTATGTTTTCGAACAAAGTTTAGCAAACTGCGCTATCAATCACAATGCTAATATGTACAGTAAAACTTATATGATGCGTTTTTGAATAGACGACTTGCAGTATGCGTTTAAGAACATTCTGCAAATGCATTTTTGACGCAGATGACGTTTTCGAAAAGGGCCATAGTGTCCCAACACAGCATAGTGTTCTGCTGTCTATTAGAAACGATTACCAAATTGAAATTTTAAAACCGATTTGGTCTGAGAATTCTGAGTTAAAGTTAAAATCATGCACCTACCAAACCCCAATTAACATTGCTCGGTCCAAAAGAGGAGATAGTTGTGCAGAAACCATATATTTTTTACTATACTAGCTAACTACCTTAACTATGAAAATTCAACGTGATGAATAGACACTAAGCAAAAAACTGATTGAACTTAACTTTGTTCAATCAGTTTTTTGCTTAGTGTTTATTAATCACGTTGAATTTTCATAGTTAAGGTAGTTAGCTAGTATAGTAAAAAATATATGGTTACTTCATAAATTTTCCAATTGATTCAACTGTATAGTGTGTTAGTTTATATATAATTTTCTAATTTTCCGCCCAGCTTCCTTAATTTTTTTCCGCAAGAACCTTCTACAAAGTATAAGAAAACCTACAAAAAAAAATATGATAGAATCGGTAAAGTCGTTTTCAAGTTATGACATGACCAAAAGAAATAGGGAATCATTTTTATATATTTGATGATTTTTGTATAAAATTTTAATATTTTTATTTTTAAAGGTGATGTTTCATAAACAAATATTCCATAACTTATGAATTTTCAAAAGTCATACAGAACTGAAGTAGACATACTACCTTAAGCCTTTAGAGGGGATGAATTTGGCTGGGTGCCTATTTTTTTGTTATCTTATCAGTAAGTTTATGATGGATTGTAAGTCGTCATCGCCATGTTCAAAAATCTGGCTTACAAAAAAGGTATGGTTCTGATCCAGAGTTTTCTTTGAAAATTCGGCACATAGGCGCACTTTCTCTTATGTTACCAGATAGGATTTCCATAATCTTTAGTAAATTAAAGCAAGCAATGCCTACTGAGACACAGCCAATAATAGACTGGTTTGACGAACTATGTGAATGGAAAAAATGGAAAACCACCAGCTTACCTCCCTTTGCTTTGGAGCATTTCTAACCGCACAAAATTACGCTGAATTTTTCCATAGGCATATTAATTCAGTCATAACTTCAATCATTTCACCATCGTTTGTTTGGTTTTTTGATTTTGGTGCATGTAAAGAACCTAAAGGCGTTAAAATTCGCCCAAACAAACGATGGCGCCTTTAGGTTCTTTACATGCACAAAAATCAAAAAACCAAACAAACGATGGCGAAATGATTGAAGTCGAAGTGAACTGAAAACTTTTTAAAGAAAATCGAAATAATCGAAAAACAAAACAATCAAAGACGAAATGAAACTAAGATATACAAATAAGAAAACAAAATTAAAATTGATTTAACAATAAAAAAACAAATAAATGAATAGAGAAACATTAAAATGCGAAACAATAAAAAAGCCAAACGACAAAGACGAAACCACAAAAAAACACGATGAAAAAGGCAAAACTAACCATAGCCAATTTGGCTCTTTCATACGATTTCCCAAAGTTCATAAGAGCTCATTTATTTAAGCTGCTACTGTTAAAAAAATAGTAAATTAGCACAGTTTTTGAAACTTCACGTCACGTCAGACCAAAAAAGAAAATGCTGCAGCAGAATGTTCTTAAAAGAAAACTGCAAAGGTCTTCTATCTGAAAATGTTGATACAAATTTTGCTGCATTAGCAGTGTGTTCGATATTGCAGCTTGCTGAAGTCACATGCTCGAAAACATCAAATGCAGTGCAGCTGTGCAGTAAAAAAATCGGGTTGACGAACAAAACATTGAACAATCAGAGAGTGTGATCAAAAACGCCAAATGCGTTTGCAAGTAATTTAACTGTCGTTCATCAAACCGATTTTAAATTAACTTTGATTTGACGTTTTTGAAAACGACCATAAAGACTTCTTGTACCTACTTAGTTCCTTAGGGGTTATTACACTGCTGCAATACGAGCGCACTGATTTAATATTGCCTAATTAAATTGTTAATTATCAGAAATGGCATTAATTTGCTTTCAAAAACAAAATATAACCAAATGTTAAATCTAAATATGAGGATTTTATTTCATTTGTTATTATTTCACATCACTTAACACTACCACCACCATATTTCTCTCTGATAAAAAAAAACGAAAACTTAAGTCTTAATGACACTCAGCTGTAAATGATGATTGTCACACTGCAAGAGCACGCGATTCATTCTTCCATTCTTCACAAACAATGAGTTGCAAATCCTGTTTGCACGAAATTCCATGAACAGCACGCAGCAAACAATTGCCGAAAGGACATTTGAAATTAAAAAAGGAACTACAACTGTTTCCTTAATTTTTATTAATTCAAAATCACTCAAATGTTCATAATGATAATCCCACATAACAATCAATACCATCCTACCCATACTCAAACCCAATCTCGCATCGCCCACAGACAAAGAAACAGGGTGCAAAGATCTATTGCAAGCATTTCGCCATTGTTATATGATATTTTTTATCAACGAAATTTCATTGATCATTATAAAATTGTTGGATACAAAAAACGAAAAAAAACAAACCCGAATGTGAAACCTAATTAAAATTCAGGTCATTTTCGTCCACCCCATCAATAACGGTGTTTAAGATTTCGACCTGAAAAAATTGAAGCTGGTCTCTTCCTTGCGTAAATAAAGTCGATTTTTGTGTTTTGTTGGCCTTTTTCACAGTGCGATGATGCAAGCGCTTCAAAGCTCCCTCTCAGTTCCTCACCCTCCATCGGCTCCGGTGTATCGTTGTGGTATTTAATTCACACAGCAAAGCGACTTAAAGAAGAACGAACAATCGAATAAAAGGACGATTAATGTATCGCAAGTTTCAATCATCGGCTGTCATCATCGAGGGCTGATACACGCACAAATAAAAAATCCTCTTTGAAACATTGCTATATGCGTAGTTCCCGTTGCCATCATCAGCTACATCAAATTTGTCATCGAAATCTCGTCGTCTTACTTCGTTGTTCATTGTCCTTGTGGGCCGTATGTTATTTGCATCGAGAAAAATACGGAGTTGCAGCAGTAATCTATCCCCTTTTTTGAGTCAAAGGTTTCCAACTCAAAGGATAATTGCTCACTGGTCCGAGATGGAAAATCATTTTCACAAATAACTTTTTTTTTTAAATTCTTTCTCTGACTTAGTGTGTGATGGTGGTGATGGTGATACAGCCTTTTTACTGCTGTCTGCCCTTGCAAGGTTTTGAGCTTCCAAGAGCGCACTTACTTACAGCCCTGGTATAGTGTGCAGCTCTCTATGTTTCTTACCACCGTCCTATTGAGTTTTAGAAACGCGTGTAAAGTTAAATTAATTTTTCAATTGAATTTTCAACACTGGCTTAGCTTCACACATCTGATTCTAGATGATACGGCTAGATAGATATTTAAGGATAAAAAGTTGCACTGGGCCGGGTGGCATGCCACTTGATGTTGAAATTCCAGGGGTTTTTCCAGGCGACCACGCACGCCCGCCACTGCCGATGATTTATAATGCCAAATTCTAAAAATTTTAAATGCTCTTCGTAATAGAAGAAGGGTGTACACTTGGATTCCTTATGAGTATAGAAATAGTTTTATGGTGCTTTTATTTTTTGTTTGAATGGGGGTTTATGATGGTCTTTTAAAATACGGATTTTTGTGCTTTTAATATAAAACAAAATAATAAAAAGGAAAAAACATATTAAATGTTCATAGAAACAATGGTGCAAAATTTTAAACAGCCTTATGCTTAGAAAATATAATGATATTGAGGAAATATGTAGAGAGTTCTGTTTTCTGTTTTCATAACAATGTATTCTGAATAATTTTATGTAATGGATACTGCTTCTTGTACACATGCTCACAACATATTTTCGAGTCATTTTCACCTTAACTTCGGTGAACATATTACGCCTGTCAAATAGGAACAGCTTCTTGTACTAGCTATTTGTTTTAAGTCATGCCCATCTTTCTATTTCGTTTCATTCGGAAAATAAATTTATTTAAATGAAAAAAATGGTAAAGTTGGTAAATACCTGGATTTAAATTTGTTCTCTTGCAGGCACTAAACGACTAAACGAATGTCTAACCACTAGTCAAAATTTTAAAATTAGAAAACTGTTCCCACGTTCCGTAACTCTCACATCGAGAAAATTAGTCAAGAGGCATTGAAAAGTGGAATAAAACTCATACTCATTTTATTCAAACGATCTATGTACTCAGTACATGCTGCTTATATTATGCCAGCGTTTGAACGTTATTCCAATCGGAACAAATTTACTCAATTTTGAGGAAGAAAACAAATCTACACTTTTTTGAAATCTACTCTATTTTGTACACACTTAATAATTTTTTTGCCAAACCACACGATGTGAAATGAGCAACCAACTCTGACTCTGAAATGTGAATGTCCGCACCTAAAAGTCTATATGCTGAACGAAATTATGTGTTTTCAAACTTTGTTCGTCGTTTCCCGTTCATTTGTGATTTAAGTAAAGTTGACAGTTACCATGCGAAAAACAAACGTTTTCTGTGCACCATATTATATAATATTCAAATGCCTTGACCATTGAGTCACTAATTTACCCATAGTAAACTGTTGGTCTAAAAATAGAAAATAATATTTTTTTAAAAGCAAAATACATTTGCATGCAAATAATGCTTTGAGATAAATATGTATATATTCTTTTTGAATGTTTATACTGACCATCAAAAAAAAAAATTATTTACCACATTTATTTTTGCATGCAAGAACTTGCCAGTCGTTTGTTTTGCATGACATTACATGACAACAATAGTTGTTTTTTGCATTAAACCTTAAACCAGTAACTTTGTATTTCAACTAAACAATTTTTGACATGGAAAATATTTACATATATTTTTATTTCGCATGGCAACTGTAAACTAGGTCTTTTGTATTTTTTTTTTTTTCAAAATTCCTTTTAAATACATTTTTGTTAAAATATAGTTTCTGATAACTTTAGGTTTTCCTCCGTTTTTAAATCTTTTCCGAAAATTTTTGGTTTACTCCTTTTTTTTGTAAAATCTGCTCCGAAATTTTGCTACTGAGGTTCGAACCCTGTATTGAGCCCATAGTTTGCTATTAGATAAAACACAAGTATCTATTTATATGACAGTGGCAGGTTTTAAATATTTATGTAATCATTACATTATTTCACTTAAGCTTGCCCATAGTTAGGTAGTGAGTACATATCATTGTCGTTCTATGAAAACTCCTTGACTCCATTTTATTCAAAATCGAGAAGCGTTCCGTAAAAACGATATATTTAATAAAATATTAACATTTTAGTTCAATGAAGGGTTTCTACAGCTTAATTTAGTCTTTTTCAAAAAGAAAAATTTCCCTAATCAAACATTTTCAAATTCCGGTCTGTAAAATCCATAAAAAGTACTAGAAAGTACAGACGTCTCAAAAAAAAAAAAAACAAAATGGAGTTGTCATTGAAGGACAACGGTACTATCTGCATTCAATATCAACACGCGATCTATTTTCTATGGAGCAACTATATAAAAACTCAGTCAATACCACGTTGATGGTGGATTTCATATGATGGTACAAAAGTTATATCGTAACCAAGACCTCGTTGCTTAAGATGATATTTTTTTTTTTGTCAAAAAATCAGGTAATGTGCGCAACGGTTATCCAACGGACCACTGATTTTGAAAATAAAATGTGATGATATGCACACGTTGTTTGACGCTATTCCAGTAATTTCCAGTGTCCTTTAAATTCTTTGCCAAAAATTATGTTACTTTTTCAAAAGTTGCCGATTTAAATTTGCAAAAATCGTCTTTTTAACATAGTATCATGCTGAGTATCGTGCTCTATCAACTTAAATTATGCGTTAGCATTTCTAATATGGGAAGATCTTTATAGATACATTTCAATTTTATTTTATCTTTTTGTTTTCAGAATAGCTGTCACAATGTGATCCCATTAGCCCGTCACGTAGCAAATCGAACTGACCCTGATTAAGTCCTTCTCTATTTTTTTTCACTTCTTCCGTGTCCCGCGTCGCATGTCCCGCATCTGCCTCCGTCTCCTTTGCTCATCTACAATTTTAAATGAACCCAACAAACTCAATTAAAAAGTTTTCGTTGTAAGCAACAAGCAAAAAAGGCATAATATGCTGTGTATAATAATACACGTTCTGATTTCATTTTATATCTGATGCGGTGTCATGAGGACTCAACTTTGACAATTCATGACAGCCAACAGAAAAAAAAACTTTTTTGAAGCATTTTTTTTTTGTTAAATCTAAGGATCATCAGCTAACGCGAAACTTATCAATACGAAAATTAATTACCTGAAAAGGCATATTAGTGTCGTATTGTGGGATAAAAAGTTATTTTTATATAGGGTATCAATAATTTTTTATTTTTGGCAATTTTTCGTTATTATGTATTTTTATTTGATCACATTTCAGTGACATCTCAATAAAATAATTAGCAGGCACAATTGAGAAGTTAACTGTTTAGTCAATTGTAAGGAATGAAAAAGTAACTCTGTTTGTCTCATGTTTATTTTACAGGTTAGAGATATTTTTTCTTTGCATATGATGGCAACACTTTGAGCTATTCATGCAACAATTTCTTAAAGAATCTCGCCACTATAGAAGCTTGTAATATCTTCTATGCCACTTAAAAAATATTGTTTTCTTTGTTTGCTTAGCAGCTCATTAAAATAACTTATTAAACACATCAACATAAAAACCTAATAAGTGTCTTTGCTTGTTCAATTCTGACCTGTGTACTTTGATGTAATCCCAACTAGACACATGTTTTTATTTAGGTAATTACCTATATCGCTCCTCATTTTAATTTTTATTTTTATTTCGCTTTTTGCTGAGGATCAAATCATGTAGGCACGCGCTTTGCTCACGATGTATAATAATTAAATTAATTTTACACTTTTATTATAGTGAGTACTATATTGCCCCTATAAACTGCTTACAACAACAGACAAATTTAATCAATAAACTCAAACCGCGGAGAGCAAACAATTGCTTCATACAAAACTATTTCTCATTACCACCCACTCTCTTGCAATGAAAGAGTGTTTATTTGCGCGTTTGTCGATTGTTGAAATGTTAATCCACAGATTACAATTACTATGGGGAAGGGATGATGACCCTTTTGTAATTTGTTTTATGTGAATTGTGGATTATTGTTCCTTTTGATGGACACTGTGACTCTGACTGACATTTAAAGAGCCTTTTTGTGCGTATAAGAAGAGAGGGAGGGCTTCCACATCGTTTATCTGTACCTAAATCTGGGAAATGATAGATGTGGATAATTTTTGGAAGTGAAAGTGTGTATAAGATATTCACTGCACAGCATATTAGATATTATGCTAATGAAGAAGGTCTTACCAAGAATTGAGTCACAATTACGAATTATTGTTCCTAACAACTCACTGGCTTCCATCAATACAAGTAGAGATATCTGTTTAGAAGAAATACAATTTGCTATCAATAGAACTAAAAACAATAAAGCTCCAGGAGAAGACCGGACACCAGACTTTTTACAATTTCTGACTGATGGTTTCAATAAAATTTTCACGAAAGGAACTATACCAGAAAGCTAATATTTATTATTATTGCTTAAACTCCTTAGTCCTCTATTACACGATGATTCTTTGCGTCTGACTCTTTTCTCGAATTTCTCTTAAAAAATCATCTTGTGAGTCACGCGCTATTACACGGAGCTTCTCGACGCATGGTTCAAAATCGACAGTTCTCTTTACTATATAAGCGCTTTGTATAGGAAAATTACGAAAATACGGAAAGTGCTAAAAAGAAACGTCAATAAGAGTCTCGGGAAACTTGGCCCACGACGCACAGGGCAGCTGGTCTTCCATCTCATCTTTTTTCTCTTTTGCACTCATCATATTCGAAAAGAGTCAGACGCAAAGAATCATCGTGTAATAGGGGACTTACTAATTCACTTTTTGATCGTCTTACCAATCGAGTGGAAACAAATGGTCTATTGAGCGTATTTCAGACGGGATATGGGAAAGGCTATTCAACAGTGGACAACATTTTTGTACACACAAACATTGGTAGGACAAATTTTAAAAAGGGAAAAAAAACTCATTGCCTTCTTCGTTGACTTTCGTACTGTCTTTCACTCATACTGGAAAATCCCTTGTAGATGCCAATGCTTATAAGAATTGTTCAATCAAAATTGTTAGAAATCTAAGGCTGATTAAATAAAATTCATCTACAACTGCTACTACTTGTCTCTATTTTCTCCTAGCACAGTTTGGATACAAGAAGATAATTGGTCCGTATTTATAAGAATTCAATGTGTCCATTTATCTATTTGTTCTGTTTCCCATAAATCCATTACCCATACTTGTTTCTACTTGAACTTCATTCTTAATATGTACTTGAGTAAGGAGTTTCTTTGAGCGGTAAACAAAAGAAAAGTTGTTATTATTGAACTTAATTCATAATGATATTACAACAAAAACAAGAAAGGAACTTAACTTTACTTTGTCGAATCACAAACATTTTAATAACAAACCCAAATTGAACATTTAGAGAGTAAAATGAATCTGAGTCCCTTTGCTTCTTTTCCAATGGAACGAATCAAGTACCAATGTTTCAATTTCAATTCAGAATATTGTGAATAGAATGAAGTTCAGTGTATGAAAAGATATAATAAAAAGAATGGGGATGAAATGAAAAACAGCAACATAATAGAACCCACAAAAAAAAACAATTTAGCTTCAATTATAAATGGAATTATTTGTTTTGGGTGTAGCTAAGAACAATGCGAAACACAAAACCAACTCTCAAGGAATATTCAGCTGAAGTCAAGTACACATTTATATCGCATTTGCCAAATTTAGCTGTCATCGACATCTGGCGCAGGATATAGAAAATAATAAAGACGGATGGAGAATGACAAGAGGGTGATCTTAGAGCCACAAAAAGTAACAGCTCCACTTTTAGGTTGAGTATCTGCTCCATCATACATATATGAAGGAAATAAGGCTTTATTTCAACTTTTCCTTCCCAATTCACTACTTTCTTGATTTTCACTTGCGATACAGGTACTGTTCGTACAACGTACATATACGACAAGTTTTACATTTTTTGTGAAAGTTTTAAAATCAAACCAGAGAATTTCTGGCTTGAATTGGGTAAGTGACACATTTTTTACGGCTTTAGAAAAGAAAAAGAAAAATGAGATGCAAGTAAACGCAATAAATAGCGCAATGTGTGAGCTCTTCAATAAAAATTATTACAAAAAGTACATTAAGAACAATTTGCCAAAGAAGAACACAAATAAGGTAAGTGCATAAGGGCATCTATCTATCTCTTGATATGAAAACTCTTTCTCATCTAAGAAGTTTGAATTCGACTTGGAACCCCAAAATGGTGTCTTAGATCACAAATGAAAGTGCTTCAGTTCCTAAGAGAAAAATATAAGGGAAATATTACCGGCTTCTCTAAAATGAGGGTTAGAGCACTTTTGCAATCACATCCTCCTTCAAAGTCAAAACACAAAGGGATTCCTTTCCGTGTACCTGCTACATACATATTGTCGGCTCTAGAGTGTTTGTTAGTTGGGATATCTTGAAGGCAAATATCGATCCAATATAATGTATAAAAATGTTTACAAAAGTACCAGTCGACAAAAATCTTACCATTTACTAAACACGAAACTGATTCATATGTCAAATTGCATGGAAGGATGGCTACTATGACGATGGATTGAAAAACCAGAAAAATTCGCTTTTTTAATCCTCCAGAAAAAAGTGATTTGAGACCAAATGGGTGACATTTGGAACGAAACACTATTTGTCTAAAAATATAGTTCTTTCACCATCTGTCAAACTACACACTGTCAAATTCCATTAAAGGATGGCTAAGATGACGATGGATTTAAAAACCATTAAAAAATCAGAAAAGAATTTGAAAAATCACGAAATTTCGATGTTTTTTTTTCTTATGCTCCAAAATCTAATTTAATGCGGTTTCTCCCATTTCACATTTAAAAAGTTGATCTGAAGTGACCATAACAAATTTTTCTTCAAACCGAGTTAGTCAACTTGATTTGCAAAAACAATGCATGAAAAGTATTCGCAAATTTTGCTTCAACTCGAGTTGCAAAAGCAACGCATGGAAAGTTTCATATAATTTAGTTTGAACTCGAGTTACTTAAATTTCAACTCGAGTTAACTCGGTTCGAAAAATTTTCTGTTTGATACATCTCTAATTCAAACGAGAATTTTTTTCTGTGCTTCTTAATTACTCGTTTATGATATACAGATTCTCATATATTCCTGAAAATAAAGATCATACGATCTAAACTCGTTCTTTATATATTGAAATTAAAATTCATTGCAATTATCTTCTTTTTCATTGCTTAGAGGACATTTTTAATTACTGTTAGATGCAGATTATGTATATGAATACTTTTATTTGAAAAAAAATGTCCTAATAAGGATTATCCCTTGCGGCACACGCACCTGCGATCATATCTATATCCTATTCTATTGTTTTTGGTTATCTTTTAAAACTTAATCCATTTGTCTTGTTTGAGTATTTGTTCATTATTTTGATTTTAAATTAGTTCAAGTGCATTTTGTTAAATATTTTTGTGAAGCCCTTAATCTATTGATGGTAGGAAAAAGATCAGAATAGAAACAAATTCTTGGAAAAAATCTGCTGATCTTTCAGGTGAAGTCTTTTTTTAAGTCTGCGGCATTTTTGCTAATCTATTGTATGTTCTCTTCTTTTAAATAAAATTCAATTAGAAAATATCAAGACTAAATTAAAAATTGCAAGAAAGTACAAGAAAAACAATTACTTGTAATTTAGTCTTTAGTCAAAAACCTAGACAAATCCAATTTCCAAAAATTCATTAAATATTATTTATAACAATTCAAGAGAAAAGAGCCTTTATTATGTAAGTTATGACTTATAAATAACGTTTAACCCATAAAGACAAGAATGGAAGGATTATCACGAATATTCGCTGTTTTTTAAATCATAAAAACAGCTAGGGGACTATCTTCTTCCACATATATGTATCTTATATGAAACCAATTTGTATTTAGGAAGCATTTATCATTTTAAAAATATTTAATATATTTAATAAAAAACAAAAATATACATGAACATACATATGTACTTGTCTTTTATATGTATTTGCATATTCAAAATGTTGCTTCGTCCTTTTGCTTTATGCGCCTTTAATGTTTTTTTGTCAAAGGGGGAAAATATATAAAACACCAAAACATCCCCAATTCAGTTATTTGAAATATCTTTATGTAAGCATCCGAAGGGGAGTCGGAAACAGTAACATGTCACCAAATTACATGGATGCTGAAGCATAAAATCTTCTCTCTACATGAGCGGATTGAAGGGTTATTTATTTTGCTTCAATTTTTAGGCGTTGTTTTATCGATTCAAATTAATTCTATTACAATTTTTTCTCAGTACTGTTAACATGTACTTACTACTAGTACTACTGTACAAATGTTCCTAGTTATTTTTCTTTGGGTCATGGGTCTGCATAGGTGCATAGGTCTCATTCGGAGTGAAATTTTGCCTGGCAACCTTCAACTGCCAAAATTTCAGATCAGATTAGGTCTAAAAATAATTCTAATACAAACAATCTAAAATCACTTCTAATCCCTTTGGAACAATGCTCAACATTGTCGACTAGGTTTTTTTTTTAAATTTTGTTCAAATCTGTATGGTAATAATTTTAAATAAATGTTACGATTGAGGACATTTCACACAAACACTTGCCTCAGTTTGTGACTTCAACAATTTTTGAAATTTTGGACTATGCTCTGACCTTATTTGTTAAACCTCTTCTTGAAGTAGAAAAACATAAGGAGTACCACTGAATTCAGCTAAATTATAAAGTGTACCAAATTTCATTAATTCGTATTAAAATTCTAAAATTCAACAAACGGACAACTGTGCGCTTGCCTCGCCGGTCTACTAGAACATCAAGCTTAAGCCTATTTCAGGTCAACCTATTTGGCAAATAGGATTTTTATGTTTTTTTCTAGGATTGAACGTAATTTTTTTGTTTTTGCTCATTTAGAACGATAAGGTTCAAATACTTCTGATTATGTCTTCTAACTTAAAATACTAACACTTTTAATGCCCAATCTTGACTCAAACGGCAGAAGCAATTTCGTGTGATTTTAATTTTTTTGGATTAATTTCATTAATGAACCGAAAAAAACTATTTCCTAGCAATCATCAAAATTCAAATCTAGTAAGGTGGGTGATTCTGTAAACCGAATAAATAAATTCTTTTAGGTTCCTTGCTTAGTTTTAGTCTATTTCATCAAAATGAAGATTCAACAGAGTCAGGAGCCGAATTACTGCATCAATTATCAAGCAATACGTGACTGAATTGTGTGAGTTTGGCATACCACTCATGATTCGAGCAATCTAGTATACCGAAATTTTAAGTTTTTACTCGTTCGTTCGACCACTGATTGCACTCACTCACTCGATCACTGACGGGGTAATTCGGCCTCAGTTGTCAAAATCGACTCTGTCTACTCTAATAGCTTTTTCACACCGAATGAAAATCTAGAATTCAAGCCAAAAAAAGAAAAAAGGAGATTTTACATTGATGAATATAGTGTAAATAGATGGTGGTTCTTTTTATGTTATATTCAAAGAAAAAGTGAAATATGTGCAATTGTGTCCTGGGACTTTGACTGACTGCAATTGATCTTTTTTTCAGACAGAATTTTGATTTTGTGGGGTAGGAATAATTCAAGTAGATCGAATCGAAATTTCGGGTCTATGTGAAAAGGCAATAAGCCCAATTTTACAAAACCTGCTACTTATCATATCAAAACTTATTTCACTTATTTTAAAATTGTATTTATTTTCATATTTTATTTATTTGTAATAAAAATGTTGCAAGTATAGTGCTAAAATTATATTTAAGCAAATAAATTAATTTGTCCCTGGTCCCAAAAAAAAAACTATTGATATTTCAAACCAACGAATACTTAACATATTTTATTTTCATATGGAGCGATAATTTCAAATGTGGAGTGAGTTTTTTGTATACCTTTTAAAGATCAAATAAGTAGTCGATGGCCCAAATAGCACTGGAGTGTACCAATTTAATAAATTACATAAATTTTCTTAAAAGTTCTAAGATCTTAAAATATACATCTTTCAGAGACAAAAAGCAAAGTATTAAAGATTAAGGGCCTATTTCAGTTGGAGCATAAATGCGTTCCTGTTTTAAACTTCTTAAACATAATAGCTGCTGCAAATTTTATTTCTACGGGGAAACACATTGCTATATCACCATCACAGCATACAAATAGATGTGTAGCGGCGGCGGTGACAGAATGATTTTCATAGTCATCAACACATACAGTACTATAATCAGAATCTTTCGTCATCGAGGTTTTGGTATAATAAAACGCCCCTAAGAATAAGAGAATAATTCGCTTGAAAAAAAAGCATTCATCCTTGCTTTGATAAAAAGCTTATATCAAAAGAATAAAGACAAAGAGAGAATAAAACGGATTTTAGTCAATGTAGGTTTATAAAAATTACCTCTGAAAATGTTCACCAAACGAAATGTAAGGAAATTTACAAGTGTTCCTATACAATTTTTTCACATTGGATTTCAAGGGAACTGATGGGCTTGCAAAGAAAGAGTTAAGTCATACGAATAATAATTAATTCAAAATTCTAATGGTATGCGTGGTGTAAGCAGCATTTAATTATTTTTGAAAGTACCTACTTTCTATTCTTTTTGAGCTTACACCAGCTTTTAAGATTCAAGTGAATTCAAAACCCGATATTCGACAAAAATTGAGCCTTTGTTAAAAATATGTTGGAATTTATGTGAAGGCTAAAATTACATTTTCGGTTTTGCCATTGCACCTCAGAGTTATTCATAACAATTTTTCCTTATCTAAATAAAAGGGATTTTAATTAAAAATTAATCCCTTTTTTAAGTTTTTTTTGTCTCTGAAAATGCAGTCGTCAACAGATTGGCAGCTTAAAAAAAAACTGAATGAAATTTAGTACCAAAATACTCACAAACACGCATCCACCTTTATGGAAATTTTTATAACGCCAAAAACCGATCTGTCCACGATCCATCAATCAAAAGTCAAAAATGAGCGTGCGCGCGCATAGTATTTTTATCTTTGGGCACCGTTTCACTTTTATCTCGTGGTGGTGTCTCCACCATAATCCTGAAGGCACACAACAGGCTTGATCATTTTCATATCCATTTCATTAAAAAGTTTTATTCTTTTTTTTTACATTTTTCTTCGATTCCACCAGATCAAAAATAAATGAATATAAATGTGAGTGGCTTGACACAAAAAGGAGCACATACAAGTAAACTTGTAGGTATACGAAGATATCTGACTGGGCCCTATCTTAATTAGAACATAGAAACTCTTCCTCTTCTCGATGTTGAATTTTGTGTTTTAATTTTTTGACATTTTTGAATTATGCGCTGACTTCTTATCGGAATTCAGATTTCCATGTCAAGATATAGAAATTAAGGGTCAAACAAAACTGGAACATATATGATGGAAGGTATAAAGGAAAATTGTATTTGTCTCTATTTCAAAATTTGAACTTAATTTGGGTACAAGTTTTTTTTCCTTTTAACATTGAGTCTTGTTTAATATAACAACATTGCATTTTTGCAAATCTTCATATACTGTGAGCATCAAAACAAAGTGTACAGCTCAGCTTTGAACCGCATTCTTATAGATCTGTTGAAGCAAATATTCGATCTTTTAGTAAAAGAATTATCCTATCTTCAATGAACTACCATATAAGAATTAAAAAATATACTTTAGTAAAAATTCAATAAAAAAAATAACAAAATATTCTTGATTTGTATGGCTAAATGCCTTGGCTATGAAATATCTGTGAAAATGGTAAATAGTTTGAAAAAAGGAACAAATCCAGGAGCAAAACGACCTTATAGAGAATTTTCGTTTCCCTACTTAAAGCCTAGTTTACAGTCCCCACACGCAAAAAAAAATCTATGCAAATATTTTCGCATGTCAAAAATTATTGAGGTAAAATAATAAATAATTTTTTCCAGGATTGGTTGACAATTTCATGCAAAAAAATCATTGCTGTCATGGAATGTCATACAATAGAATGGACTGGCAATTGTTTCGCATGCGAAAAAAAATGTGGTGAATAATATATATTTTTTTGAATGGTCGGTTTACACTTCCAAAAAATTCAGTAGAGTCTTAAGGCTTTAATATGACGTGTTAAAAATCGTATCGGTTGAACACTGCCAGAGATATGGCCATTCAAACCTAACAATTTCTCATCATTTTTAGCAGTTTTTTGCCCGAAACTCTATTTTTTGGTACCAATTTAACATTTCTTGCACCAAGTACCAAGACTTGTATTAGCCAATTAGCCTGTAGGTCTAAAAGCATTAAATAAGAAGTGGTAAGCAAAACTGCGAAGCTTGATCAAAATCTTGAGTTTTTGTACCGAAAAAGAGGCTTTCAGGCCAAAATTGAGAAAAATTACACTAGACACGGAAATTAAAGAAACTATTTTTTTTTTCCATTTTGTTTGTGTTTTTATGATAGCTGTATCTTTGTGATAAGTGGTCGCATTGAGTTAAAACAAAAAGCATTATACAGCTTCATATTCTTTGTTTCTATACTTGTTTGCAAAGCATTTTTTTGCATTACCGTTATTGCGTAGTTGTAAGAACTGACATCAAACAAACACATTTTTGTTTTTTTGTATTTTTTTGTACTCATCATAGATAGTTTTTTTTAAGTCAATCAAATGCAATGGTCAGATAACCTGTTTTTTCAGCTTCAATTTAATTTTTTTTCGTAAAATTTTGTTTGCATGGTTAATCTGACTTTTAATGGAAAAAGATACTTTTGGCTTTGATTACCAATATCTCACCAAATAATGATGTCATAAAATATTCAAATACAGTTTTAGAAATTTGAATAATGATTTTTTTAAATTTTGTAGAAACTATTTTTTTTTTATTTTTATTTTTTGACTCTTCATCGTTAGTTTAAAAAAGTACTAAAAACGACTTTTTGTTG
Source organism: Dasysyrphus albostriatus (assembly GCA_946251815.1). Lineage (NCBI taxonomy): Eukaryota > Metazoa > Arthropoda > Insecta > Diptera > Syrphidae > Dasysyrphus > Dasysyrphus albostriatus. Next base: position 459,435 of record OX276339.1, read on the forward strand.
TCTTTCGGGAAATCTGTGGTTACTTTTCAAAATTTGATTGCAAGACTAGCATTAGTATGCAGGTTAATAGATTTACAGCATCAATATTATTATTAATTTTCAAATTGATTCACCGAACCGTTTCTTCATTAAATTTTCAAAGTCTTATAAACCAATTAATTTTAATTTTTTTAATTGTCAAATTCGTAGTTTCTTAGTTTCCGAAACTATCGTTTTTTTTTTCAAATTTAAAACGGGAATAAAACAAGCTGAAAATAAGATTTTTGCAATTGTTTTAAGAATTACCTACAGTTCATCAACGTATACACTTATTTTAACACTATTTTTCTTGATTTTAGCTTTTTTTGGATGTACTAGTGTAAATAACTTTAAATAAATTTAGAGTCGCCATTAAGACAGGGGTAGGGTATTAGTACCGATGTACTAGTAAAATTTTACGTATGTGTCCCTATTGTAAAAATATATAGCCTTTAACATATTTTAAGAAGGCGAAATTAAAAACATTACATAAGAAATACATTCGAAATATCTTGCAAACGTTACTAAGCTACTTTTAAATTAGGTAAGTAAGGTTTCAACTATATAAATAGATTAAAAACAAATCGGGATACTCTTTGAAATCTCATTTTTTGAAGTTTCAAAATCAAATAATCGCATTTAGCATGTTTAATTAACACAAGTTCAAGGGCATAACACAAAATATAAAAGTTCTATATATAGTACAAAAGGGATGGTAACCTAAGGTTTAATACAATAGTGAAATGGCTGTGTCATGAACACTTGTTGTTTTCAAAACGAAAAAAAAAATAAATACATTGAAAAGCATGCATGACGCGGTGCTCACGTACCGAAACCAATTTGGACACAATAATGTTGCAATGCCACTCTATCATTCCACAACCACCCCTTTCACGCAGTAAAATTATACGAACTTTTAATTTTCTGAGCTGTGACATGGAATTGCTCATAAATTTGCACTTTTTCGATCCACTCAGTCTATGGCGATACGGTGAGAAATTTATTTGAAAATATTCATAAATTCATCTTCTTTCGCCGCTTCTATACTTTGAAAAATTTGTATGAGGGTAGTTCTGAAGTATCTATGAAATAAACTGAATGAGAAATATTATATCATTAACTCTTTTCATAAATTGGTCACACTTAAAAAAAATAGCTGGAGCAGGAGGGAGAGGGATGTTCTTATAATGATCCTTGACAATAACGCATGTAAAATCTTTAAATCAACAAATAACCTGAATAAATACAAGACAAAATTGAATTTTGTATTTTTTATCCAAGTCAAGGTTTGGCTTTTGTTTCTTACTTGTGATATGTTGTAAGTACATAGGAACTATATGGCAAGTTATGCGTTCGTAAAAAAATTGAAGTCGAGATTTTAATCAGACTTGATAGGGAAAACGAAAAAATTGTGTCTCTTAATTCTGTCTGTCGGTTCGACTACTGAATGGATTTTCTTAAAACTTGGTACATAGTAGTTTTTGGTGATAATGCCCACAAGTTTTTTTTTCATTTTCTTAGAACCAAATATAACGGTAGGAACCTGCCATGCTATCTTTTTTACCAATTTTACAAAATCTTATCTTTTTCTCAAAAACAGCCCTATAACTATTCTTAAAAAAATTAATACAATTACTTTAGTAAAGGCTATCTTTGGATGGGAAACCATTTTTCAAAAAATGGTTATTATGATACCTTCCTAAAAAACCATTTTTGTAATGTTTTATTTTCTTCAAAACTTGGTACATAGTAGTTTTTGGTGATAATGCCCACAAGTTTTTTTTTTCATTTTCTCAGAACCAAAAATAACGGTAGGAACCTGCCATGCGATCTTTTTTAGCAATTTTACAAAATCGTATCTTTTTCTCAAAAACAGCCCTATAACTATTCTTAAAAAAATTAATACAATTACTTTAGTAAAGGCTATCTTTGGATGGGAAACCATTTTTCAAAAAATGGTTATTATGATGCCTTCCTAAAAAGCCATTTTTTTAATGTTTTATTTTCTTCAAAACTGTAATTCTGGTTTCAATAATTTTTTTTTGGTTTTTAAAACTATTAAAAATAAAAACATTCACACACAAGAACCGAATATTTTTTTTAATTTAATTTTTAATTTTTGTTTTTTGTTTCAAACCAACATTTTTCAAAATTTTGCCCTATTAAATATTCTTTTTTTTTTTAAATTTGTATTAGTAGATCAAACTAATATTAGCGTACAGAAAAAATTCAATCACAATCATGGAAGTAGTTTAAAAAAAAATTGTTAAACAGATACGATAAATTGTAAACAATTTTTACTTCAAAATTCTTGCCTACTGTTGGTCAATTTTTGTTACAAATTTGTTGGCTAACTTAAAGCGACCCCCATTAAAAGACCTCATTCTTAAAGATCTGTAATGAACTTTTGAAGTTTTCTTTATTCGTTTCATTGATTTTTAATTTAGAAATTTTTTTTTAAATTTCGGGTTCATCCCGAATTTTAGAAGATGGTTGAAGGAGCAAATGTGTACAATACTGTTTTTCATATCTCGGAATTTTTCATCAACTTTTGCCATTTGAAAAGTCATAATCGAATCAATTAGAGCTTCAAACTTGTTCTAATTTTAATAAATCTCCACTTAACGCCGTTCTAGAAAGTTGAAATTTTTACTAAAGGCTAGAATCTACATGTTTTGGTTATAATTCAGTTAAATTTTAAGTATTGCTTTTCCCCCTCAAAAAGTTTAAAATAAAAACCTCTAAAAATGTAAATAGTTTTAAAAAACTCAATAAAGCACGAAAATCTATCTTGAACAAAAATTTCTTATACATGGGTAATTTTTTTTTCTGTCTGCTTTCCGTGGACATACATTTTATTTTCATGTTCCACTTACTAATAAAGAAGATATTTGTCACAGAGCTTTTATTTCCATTTTAATTTTTAAAAACTCATAGCGTCTAAACGGGAATGAAATGTTTTTCGAATGACCTCCCTAGAATTTAGTTTTCTATCAAAGGTGAAAAAATCAAGTTTTTTTCGCTCACCATTTAGAAAATATTATACACATACACACTTCAATTGATATTGAAAATTTAGATTCGAATTGAAATTATTGCATTCGTGAAGTCATAAGAGAAATTTACACTATTGAATGAATGAATTGAATTGAATAATATTGAATTGAATAATATTGTATTATTGCTTGATCATAATTTCTTCTGTAACCTTATCCCGTAGTATAACTTTTAAGGTTTTCTTGGTTGTTTTTAATAGATATCTTTAAACTTTTCGTATTAGCCGCTAAAAGTTTAAAAATGTCTATTATTTCGTAGTGTCAAATTCAATTCCCTGTTGTTAACAGTACCACGCTCGAGGAGAACGCGAAGCTAAAATTGCTGTTCCATGAGAGTACCTAATAAGATATATACAAAGCTTTTATGGAAAAATAACGGTACTTTCAATACAAATGTTAAAAAATAATAATATAGAAAATGCTAAGATAAGATTATTATAAAAATAAGAACGTTTTTTTAATTTTGAATTTTCTCATTATCAATTGAACAGATTTATATTAATATTTTTTTATAGTCAAATTTCAAATAAGATTAAAAAATATTGAATATCAAAATTATCAAAAAAAAAGTTGTTGAATTTTTAAAAAAGTTTATTTTTTTTAATTCGATATCTCAAAAACGGGTTGACATTTTTTTTGAAATTTTATTTTTATATGCACATAAATAAATACTTTAGATATGCATACTTAAAATTTTCCATATATGTTTTAAGAATTTGATACATACAAAATAATTTTTTTTCAAAAAACCCGTTCCAACGATTTGTAATATTTGTTTCCATAATATTATATTCAAACAAGAATAAAGACAGCAAGCATCTCTTTTTCATGACAAACTCTCAAAAATGCTTTTGAACATTTTTCTCTCTCAAATCAGGCCAAGAGCAGATTTTCCAAGTCATGCTGTCAAGATGTTCGTAGGTTGGATATTGACTATTATTAGGTTATCACAAAGACATACTCTAGCATTTATAAGATTAAAAGTGCTCATATAAATCACATCCAAATTTTAACTCGAAGGAAGTAGAATAATTTTCTTCTGATTAAGCATTTTTTATAAAAAAATATCGTACGAGTGGATTTTTTCTTTGTCTTTTTTGTATGTTTTTATATTTCTATCCTGTATACGTACATATTATACCTACCTTAAATCAGGAAATAAACCTTTTGTTTTCCACAATGCAGTCAAGTTCCATTTTTTTGCAATTTTTATAGTCAGATTTTCGTTTTTCTTTTCCGAACCTATGCAAATTCAAAAAATTATAATCGAAGAAAGACATACGAAGGAGTCGTTTAGCTTTGATCTTTTTGTATGTCGACGTTATGAGTAGATCAAAGGCAAAAGGCATACCAATTATATTTATTTCTTTTTTATTATTTTGCCCAGCAACTGACGACGATATTCAGTCAAGTGGCCGCGCACCAAAAGTGTGAGAGTCAATGGTGCCGACCGAGTCAAGGATATGTATGTATAAGAAAATAATTAAATTTAATTAAGTACGACGAAGTACTTGAGACGTTTTTTATGGTATTTCTTGTTCATATCAAAAATTAAATAAGAAGCTAAAAAAATAAATAAAAAATATGATTTTTAAGGAAATAATAATACAAATGAATTCATTGGCCAATTTAAGTGGTTATAAAAATATTTTGATTCAAAAACATAGGTGGGCTAATTGAAATATGAACGGTAGAACACAGTAGTATATAGAAATAAAAATCAACAATAGGTCGCATGTACTTGCTCGTAGGTATTTTCAAAATCAAGAAAAATCTATTGGAGTCCGTCAAAAGATTTGTATTTCTGAATGTAATTTATTAACTTTGTTATTGGTCCGAAATTTTTTGCAAGTCTTCACGTTTCGAGCTCCTTAAAATTGGAATCCATCATTTTTAGAGGGATGTCTGTGTTTGTACGTACGTTCGTATACGTTTATTCGTTCTTTCCCTTTTTTTCGTTCACCATATCTCAAGAACAAATAAAGATATCGACTTCGGATGAATTTTATTTGATAGATAATAGTTTCAACACGTACAGAAAGGACATTAAAAAAATCAATAAGTGGTTTTATTACTATTTATGCAATTTAATATTAAAACATTGTTTTACTTCTTTAACCTCGAATATCTCGAGAACGAATGATGCTATTGACTTTGGGTTAATTTTATTCTACGCATATTGACGTAATACAAAATTTGTTAAAAATGTGAAACATGAATTTACAGTTTTTTTGGCTATTTGGTAATTTTTTTCTATATACCAGTATATAATAATTAATTGGTAAGGTTTGTAACAATATTCAATATACAGTTTTTTTAAGCGAAAAACCATAAGAAACTTTACCAAAAAGTGTCGAATTGTTAACACACACAAAATAAACAGTGTTTATGTCTCTAATATCTCGAAGACAAACCAATCTTTGATCTTCACTTGATTACAAAGAGAACACCTAAAAATTTTTTCGAAGATCTTGAATAGGCGCAAATAATAAAATAACATCGGGTATTTAGCTTCCAAAGGCACTAATGGAAAGTTCCCAGGGTGGGTCGCACCCAGCCACTTTTTTGTTATTTTTTAGTGCTACAGGGGATTTGCAGCTGTTTTCTTTTTATTCTCAAATTTATCTATAAAATTCAAGTTTAAAAAATATTAATTTTATTTACTTAGGGTTTTCTGATACTTGAACCTTGGGGGCCTGAGACCTTCCACTTACCTGACTAATATGCATACGGACTTACTGACCCTACTGGGCGCTTTAAGTTTAACTGCAGAGCAGGGTGGACCATACATTTTTACACTTTTATAATTGAGATGGTGGCAATACTGAGCAGGGAAAGAACTGGAACTCGGATTGCAAAACACGTGCATCAACACCTGGCTTCTTGGAAACTTAGTCAAAATGAATCGCTTCACGACAGAAGAACGCGCGTTCTGTGTAAATCACAAATTTATCCAGTTCTTGCCAAAATGTTCTCCGAAATCTGAGATAAGAAAATTAGCACACCCTTATTTGAAACCTAAAAACGTTGTAAACAGAGTTTACAACGCATGCTAACTAAGTATTACTCTGGGAGAGATAAACTGCCAAGTATTTCAAAGTAAAAATTAAATTAATGATATTTTTACTTTCAAAATGAAAGTTTTGAAACTTTTTTACCCCACTTTTTTATTAATTAAGAATCATGTTTTTTATTAATTGAGAGACACCAAAGTTTATTTTGTTTTACTTAAATGATATAAATATTTCAAACAAATAAATACAAAAATATTTCACTCACCGTTTTTCTTTGTTTCTTTGCAGGTAATTGAAGCCCTAGCAATTTAAATTTAATCTATGCCATGTGTCAAGTGCGTTAATATTTTGACTTGATTTTTCAAGTGCGTTGTAGTATTTTTTTTTTAAATAAATTTTCAACAAATCAATTACTCAAGTTAAAAAAAAGTTAAAATAATTCCAATAATATTTATTCTGGAGTGAATAATTTAATTAATGTTTAATGCTTTTCCCAAATAAATAATAGATTACCACTTATTTATCAAATTTAAAAGCAACACGATAAATTAAAAATATCAAACTGATTGGATCGGCCGGCTTGCAGCACCCGTTAACACGGGATGGTATTGATACGTTTTGGAAAATGCCGCATGCAGGTATAACTCAAATATTTTTAATATACAGTGAGCGTCAAAAGCGCGTAAGCACAAATACAATTTCTGGACTCACATGAAATTTAAATAAACAAATAAACAAAATTACGTTTCAATAATAATAAAGAGAAGCTTCATTCAATTCAAAACAAAAATATTCAAAATGAAATGTATTTTTTCTAATCAAAACTAATCATATGCTCCATATTTAATGCATTTCCTTTTTGGTTTAAATCACATGTAACTCCAGAAATCATATAGATGTTTACTCAATTTTGACACCCACTGTAGTTAGTCAAATATTTTCTTTTTTTTATTGAAATTATGAATATTTTCAAGAAGCAAAATGGTAATGTTAAGAAAGTCATACCCTGCAAAATTATATTTCAAAAGATCCTAATTATATCTGATTTTGTTTTTAAAACCCCTATCGTGGTCAGTCAGTCAAGAAATTTTAACTTAATTGAACCGTCACAGAAGATTATAATCCATTTTATTGTTTTTCTTTTTGTTCCTTCATTCAATATTTTTCCAAATTTTTAAAGCCACTCTGCTGGAGATAATTCAAAATAGCCACTTAATTAAAACACCCGAATGCGTTTATATTTATGCACCAATCCCTCTATATCTCTCAGCATCGATTTTTGTAATCATATGAATATAGGTATAACGAAGTGATGGAAGGGTTTTTGCCAAGAGGCATACGCGTACGTCTTAAACACGAACGATGTATTGAAAAAAAACTAAACAATAGTTATCCTTCAAACTATGGGCGTCTGTTATTAGCACCGTTATAAGCATCGAAAAGGTTTATATACCTTCTTTTGGGGTGACATCTTTATGTTTTAGAATAAATAAATCATTTTTAGCAGTCATTATAGCTTTCACTTCAGTAAAATTCTGAATTGAGGTTGTATTTATGTAATAAGATGTCCGTTATTTCCCAAACTCAATTTTTAAAAAGCACACCCCATAAATGGTAGTACCTCGTGGCATAATGGTTAGTGCGTAGGACTGTCATGCCAAAGGTCTGGGTTCGATTCCCGGCCACTACCATCTAAAAACAGAAATGTTTTTTTCCGAGGTACTGCCTCTTGCGAGGGACTGACAAATCCTCCAAGAGTATACTTGTCATGAATTGAATAAGTGCTTCTCATCTAGTCGTTCGGTCTCGGCAAAAAATTTTAGGACCCGTCCATTCCTGCCAACAACACGCACACAGGAATGGTTAAGAGTTGTTAGTCACTAGGCCTTGGTTCTCCATGAGCTGTTGCGCCACTAAATTTATTCTTATCACACAAATTGAAAGTTTATGCGCCGTAAGAAGAAAAAATTACTGACCAAATAAAATTTCATCCGAGGTCATATTTTCCCCATACAAATTTTTATGAGAATTTCAAACTTTTCACATTTTATTTGTTTTCTCTCGAACTATAATAGTTATATCTTATTTTTGTATTGATTCTGATTATTTTTTTTTTAAGATCTGCATTTAAAATACAAAAATTTAAAATATTTTTTTCTCTCTCGATCCTCAGCAGTTTTTGTTGTTTCTTTATTAATTACTATCTAAGTTACGATTTGTTTTATAAACTGAAAATAAATTTACAAATATTTTTCGTTATTGATTATTTTAATATTTAATTTTTTACTTTTACATTACTTTTTATTTGTTTTCTTATTTCTTGTAATTTTTGTAGAACAATATCTCCTTCAAACAAAAACATTACAAAATGATAGAAAAAAACTATTAACAATTTATTAAATATTTAAAGTCAAATAATTATTTTAGGTTTCTAACTTTTTTTCTTTTTTTTATTTTTTTCTGCAAAAAGCAGAAATTTTCAACATATTGTTAAATGATTTTTGTTAAACAATATCTTCTTAGAAAAAAAATATATACAAGAAATTATACAAAAAGTTAACTTTAGTAAATAATTGTACCTAAGTTTTTACCTTTTTTTCATATTAAATATTTGTTTAATATTTTCGTTAAAAGGTAAAAACTACAAAAAATGACTTAACCTAAAAATTGGAACCAATTACTTATACACAATTTGTTTGTATTAATTTCTTAATGTATTTCTAAAAGAATACATTTTCTAACAAAAAATCATTTTAAATATAAAAAACTGCATTTTATGCGAAAAAAATAAAAAGTAAAAAAGTTAAGAAATTCGAAAGTCGAAATTAATTATTTATAATTTATTTTCATATTTTCTTATGTTATAGTTTACAAAAATAAAATTAAATGTGAAAAGTGTGAAATTCCCATACAAATTTGTATGGGGAAAGTAAATATAACCTTAGATCAAATTTTTGTTGGTCAATAATTTTTTCAAGCGACATAAACTTTCGATTTATGGGGTGTGCTTTCCTCCAAAAAATGAGTTTGAGAAATAACGGACACTATAATGTGTAGATACAGAAAGTCCATCTGCCTACATATTTCCAAAACATCAAAAACGAAAGTCAAAACGAAAATGGGGAACAACTATAAAAAAAATAAGATTTCAAAATAAGCACACGTCATCTGTTCACAAATATAAACAAACAGAATCAAACAAACAAAATATATCCTCAATTACACATTTGAAAAAAATAAACACAAGCCTCAAAGTAAATATTTTGGTTTTTCTCTTTAAGCATCTTGTATCACCACTTAAACTTTGTAAGTCCGTAACAAATATTGCAACACGCGCCTCTCCCTCTCTCAAATTCCAGACACTATCATCCGTCAACCAATATATGAATCGTCCTTTCAAATCTATACTCAAATCAGAGATGATATCATAATTAAATTGATGTAGTTGACACACGAACACTATATACGAAATCAGCTTTATCGTCATTTTGCTCACTAAAAATGCATGTATAAAAAAAATGCTTTCGAAATGTCTAATCCTTGACATTACGTCGCGTCGTCCGTCGATTTTGCCATCCATTCGTACTAGAAAATTCCAGAATAATAATAATAGATGATGACTATGCCACGTGCCGTCTTTTCTCAAGTATTCAAAGAATCACTGCATCATTTTATTTCAGTTTATTTTATTCATGTTAGCAGACATTTAATATATTTTTCCCTAAAAAGGTATCGAAGCCTTTTTTAAGTTAGTGAAATTGAATATCGATTAGTTTTTTGGAACTATATCCGTCTATAAGAGAGGAGAGAGAACCCGTTACCCACTCTCTTGTCTCTCATATGTGAATGATGTCCTTGTATAACAAAAGCTCTATATCATCTTTCATTAAAATGACAATATATTCCTTAAATTAGATGATATAATTACAAACACTTAGAATTTTATCGATTTAACTTCATAAATCATATCCAATAGTTGTTGTGCTTTCTCCTCTGCTTAAATTGTTATTTCAAACTTAAAATGTCAATTTTCAGTTTTTCTTCCGAAATTCAGTTCGATTATTAGAATTTAACACATGCAACGGTTCAAAAATTCAGTTCATACTTTTTAAATATTGAAATGTAATCCACAATATAACTAAAAAATTTGCCAGTTATAATATCTATTATGAAAGTTATAGTACTTATTTTGGCATTTGTTGGCATTTTTATCTTCGTTTTTTTTTTCAAAATGTGAGCTATGAAGTGAAATCTTATTCCGGTTCGAGTTTTTTTCAACAATATAACCATTTCACCTGGAAAAAATGCAATGCGGCTTCAAAATCAAATAAATTGTTAATTTTCTAACTTTTATTAGTAACAGGGTTACCATGCCAAGCTTAAAAAAAAGAAACAATTGAATCGTTGCTCAAAATGCCAAAATGCTCTGCTTATGAAAACCTTCAAATCCTTACGACACTACTCTGGTCACTTACTGAATGAAAGGACAGTATAAATCTGGGATTTGTACTGCTCTTTCACTCGATCACTGCCTTCCGAAGTTAATGCTCAACAATCAAGGATTGTTTTTTCACACCAAAATGCACTGACACACAGTTTTGATTAGCGAATAACTTTTTTCACATAAAGATTTAAAATGAGCTCTTATGATAACTATTTCAGTTCATGAAAATACCTTTCCAAAGATATTATGTTCCGATGTTATTGGTCTTTGAGATTGGTGTGTCCAATGGTATGGTCTTATATACATATGGTCCTGCACACTCCAAGTTACAATATGGCATTACCAGTTGGGGTGGGACTTATTTCATCACACTGAAACCTGTTCTCATTGCTCAGAAACATTCGTTCGCATTCTCTCAAATTGTAATCGTCGCACGCATAGTTGGCCTTTATTTCAGAATCTTCAAATATTACCCTTAAGGCATTCATATATTTTCAAGGTTCTAAGAGAATTTTTTAATCAAAGTGGCAATGTTCCAAGTAGAAGTAATCAAACATACAACTTACGAATTAACGATTTGGCTTTTGTTAACATACCAGTAGCACGTACAACTCATTTTTCTAAGTTTTACACGAATACTGCCCCAACTTATTTCAACAAGCTTCCATTTTCAATTCGAGTTATTCTTAGCAAAAACGTTAACAAAAATAAAGATCCGTTGTTTGCTTTTGATCATACAAATATTGAGTCAGTATAATCAGGATTATAATTTAAAGGTGGAATAAGACGGATTTCTTTTAATTTTTTATCATTATTCTATTGTTCGTCATCTTCCATTTTATATATATATTTTTTCTTTTTTCATATTTACTAAATATTTAATTTTGAATTCCATTAGTTTACTATTTTCTTAAGATGTTCAATTAAACACTTTTTTCTTTGCTTTTTTTAACCTTGTAACTGATGTCACCCCACATCAGATTCGATCGTATTTATTAAATTTAATTGAAGTGTTTTGAATTTTATGTTCCTTAAGTTATGCTCTTTTGTTATCTTTTAATTTGATTTGAATAAAATGAATCTAATCTAATTCTTATTTATATGAAAAACGAAATGGCTTAAGAAGCACCGATAAATCACCCTAGACAAAAGTTTTTTAGTAAAAAATTTCATTTTAAGGCATACAATTTGGATTTAAGGGGTATTTGATATTACAAAAATGAGTTTTGAGAAAAATCAGACACCCTTACATAAATTTAAATGACTTTATTTGAAAAAAATTAAAATTGCCTTCTTTAACTTATTTTTTTATAACTCTTTCATTTATTTACAAACTTTAGCTCAAATGTTTGTTTTTTACCTGAGTCCTTAAAATTATTTAAAATTATTTTTTTTCTACCCATATATAGAGAAACCAAAAAATTAGAAATTTTTACATATACTCCGTTTTTCAAATTTTGAGTGTATTTTACTTATTAAATTTCAATCCTTCTTACACGTTTTTCAAATTTTGAGTGTTTTTTACTCATTAAATTTCAATCCTACTAACACAAGCAGTACATTTTCGGAAGGAGACAAATCAGAAGATTCGCAAAATATACATTTTATGTAAATTTGCTAAATCTCTAGCGAGATTTATGCCAGTATCTGATGAAAATTTGCGTATATTTCGAAAACTATTTGTTTGCAAAACATTTTTGATTGAAATAAGAAAATCGAAAATTAAAAAAAAAAAATTATATGGCAAGTGTCATTAATTATTTTTTGTTTGTATTTCTTACCAGAAAGTACACCTTATCGTTTTTGAGATAAATAAGCCTTTTCTAAATGGTTTTACGGCAAGTACCTCTATTTTTGGAGCTAAAAACTTCAACTTCCCCTTTAGGAAATTCAAAAAAAATGGTCACCTAAGGTGACAAATTTGATGAAAATCGATTAACCGCTGGTTAAGGCCGTAGGTCGAGGTACAGTCAGACAGACAAAATTGTTCCACCCAATTGTTTCGTGTTCTCTATCATTTTAATGTCATAGTTGATTGTTACCTTGAATTTTTTTTTATGCATGAATCCAAAACATGCCCGCAAGTTAAAAGAACAAAATTAAACGAAATGTAATAATCAGCAATTTAACGAGAAAATATTAATGCAACAACAGTATTTACCATCAATTTCCGATAACTTTTAGTATTTACTTGGATGAACCTAGTGTCAACTGAAAGTATTTGCCAGCAAGTAAAAACTTAACTTGATGCAAAATGCAGTAAATGCTCTAAATGCTATCTTTTTATGCATATCACCCAATTTGTACCGAAATTTAAAAGAACACTATTCTTAAACTTAAGTACTGTTCTGTTCTGTTCTGTTTCAAACAGAATTGATGGTCATCGCAAATAAAACAAAGCAATATTAACAGCAGGAGCCCACAGAATGAAACTGATGCATCGAATAAAGAAGGGTGGCAAACAAAAACTAAATGAACAGCTAAACCGTAAGTGTAGGCTGCCTGCCACCACAGCAACAGCACAGCCAATCCAACAACCCTTTCAAAAATAAAAATAAAAGGATAATGAGAATTTCACAGAAAAATATCAAATAAATGACTAGTAGAAGTCCAAGCTCCTTATGACGACAAGACGAACGCCCGGCGCTGCGCAGAGGTGGCTAGCAGGCACTAGCAACCAAAGCAAACACAAAGGAGGCGGAGGACGATAGTCAAGTATTTTACTTTGCGTGTTATACTTTGTACATCCACTTTGCCCACCGAGCTGCCTTTCGTTTGACGAGCCATGAATCAGTGCAAATTTCTTGGTTGAACAGGGTTTGGTGCGTGGCGCCGAACACGTTTTTGGGATTTTTTATCTGTACCCCTCAGCTTCACAAGAGGCAGCAGCAGCATTATAGGCAGGAATATAGTAGCAGAAAAACAACCGGCAGTGGCAGGGATGTAAAGTTTAATTGACGAACGTTGTCGATTCGTATCACAGGCGTTTAAATCTGTATTTAGTGCACTTTTAAAGGTGGAATTCGTTATGCGACATATAATGATTGCAAATTGCCGTATGAGGTAATTTCCACTCAAAGATCTCCAACCAAATTTCTGCTACTCAGTACTTTTTCTTTTACTAGTACGAAACAAATATAGAAATAGGAAATTAAAAAAAAAAAACAAATTGAACGTCGTCGTTGTCATCGTTGTGCACATAGCAACAATTCGACGCGCCGATGAGCAACATCAAAGCAATACGGATATATACTATATAGGTACTCTGGATTTTGGAAGAATGTTAAACCGTGTAATTTTAATTTGGCAATATCTCCGCAGCTTGTCATTCCCTGTCCTCGAATAAATGTTGTGGAGAATGTCTTAATTATGTGAACGATATTGCCTGAAATGGTGTGTGGAATTGGAAGGGGTGTGTGAACGAACGCATGCAACATTGGCTTTATAAATTTTATGAATCTATCTACTCGTACTTAATTTTTTCTGTGGCATGACTAGTTCTTGTTATTTATGGAAGAACAATAAATTTCATACCTATCAGCACTTCTCTTAGCCCATTGTTTCTAATTTTCATAATTTACTTTACTTTGAATATTGATTTTTACTTCGATTATGGTTATTTACTCCTGTCATCCTATGGAGAGTGCTGTGTTGACCGAAAATCATTCAAGGAAGCTCTAATCTCAAAATCAAAATTTACGAATACTTTTCCAGTAGGTAAGCAAAGCAATATTTGCTGATCGATAGGTAGTTGGGTTAGTTTCAAGTTTTCAATAAATTTTTCTTTACTTTTCTTAGCTTTTTTTAATCTTTTCTTACAACCTCTTATCTGTTATAGTTTTTGAATTGTGATAAAGATAACACATTTGAAGCGCTTTTAATCAGGATTTGGCCATACTAATTTTGTCGTCAAACAAATACACTGAAACCTCCCTTAGGCGCACAGAAACGGTCACAACAGTTTTGTCCCTTAGGCGGACAGTAACGGTCACAACAGTTTTGTCCATCTATGGGAAGGGAGATATCCGCCCAAGAGCAAAAAATAATAATTTAAAAAATTAACTTATAAAGGAAATATTTTAACTCCAAAAAAATAACAAAAATTAAATAATATTAACATTCAACAAAATAAATAATGATAAGTGAAAAAAATACAGAAAACAATATTTAATTTAAAAAAAAAAAATATTCATTTCAATAAGGAATTTAAGACAAAATGGTGCCACAAAATTTATTAACAAACGGGAAATTAATTATCTAGTAGATACAATAATACACCACAGGCACAGAAAAAAACCCGTGATGCGATTGTTTGTTAAATTATGGCTAATATTCTTGTCAGCGTTCGATCAAGGGAGTGTCGGATTAAAAGAACATAAAATGTAAAGAATTTCATCTTGAAGCCATACTGTCGCGAGAATTTGTCCGCTTAAGATATCAAGTCGCTTATGGGAGCTATTCGTTTCAGGGGGTTTCACTGTAGTGAAATTGTTTCACTTAATGTTTGTTTCTCTCTGAAGCATCTTCCTTCAGCCAAAGTTAACACGAAGCGGTAGGTATACCAATATTTTTAGCTTTCCAGGTAAAATGGGTAGTAATGTTCCACTTCTATCGATTTCATAAACTAGCCATAATTACCTGGAATGTCACTATCGTCTGGCACGGCACCCAACAAAGGTGAATATTAAAAAGTTGTATAGTCTCCAACAGAGATGCTCGACAGTTAAGGCCTGTTTTATAGTTCAAAGAGACATCAGAGTTTAGAGACTTGATAGCGGCTTGACTATCAGAGGCTAATATTTATATATTGAAACAATAAACTTATATCGTTAAAAAAAATTGTGTAACTGATTTTTTCAAATAGAAAATGCATCATTTTAAGGTGTGTGTGAATTTACTTTATTAAGGAGCTATTGCATAAGAAATTTGAGCAAAATTGAAATTAAAGAAAAACATCGTTTGGGAAGAGTGGCGAAGAAAGTAAAATTTTTACCCTTCATGGCATTACTTTAAAACTGATAAACATTACGAAATGAAACAAAGCGCGTATACAAAATTAATACTTTTTTACCGTGAAACAATAACTCGGATCCAATTTTTGTCTACGATCTGAATGTGTGGTGTGACGTGTGAAAAAGGTGGAAAGTCAAATTTTACAACCGTCATTTCCGTTACATATAAATTTAAGAAAGAGAAACAAAAATATTGGTTTACTAGAAGGCATATCGAAATAAAATTAACTACACATCATTCCAAAACAAAAAAGTGAACTATGGTGAATTTACTACTGCACAAAATGTAATGAAAGATTCCCCACAAACTTCCCTACTCGAATCTCACTTTTTTTTAAAACTTTTGTTAACACATGGTTGTTTTTTGACATTTGAATTTTCATGACTGCATTAAAAACCTAAATGCAAGGAATTTTGCATTCGGATCTAGTTTTTCGTAAAAACTTTCATTATACTAACTACATACACAATGAAGGTATACAATTATACACATACAACATAATGTAGACATGAATATAACAAGTAAAAATAAGGCAGTAAACGTTATTTATAAAAAAAAATGTCCGAGTCGTTTTGGTTATGCCCCCCTTATGTCAAACAAATATTAAGGAAAAATCTAACAATTCTGGTTATTAAATTGTAAGCAAACCTCAGCTGGTTTCCAAGACTTTCAATTACAATTAATTATTTTTGATTAAATTTTGGTAAATTAATAAATGGTTGAGAAAAATTAAAGAAAACATTATTAGTAAAAAAAGATAAACAAAAATTAATTTACACTCCTTTTTGTAAATTTCTCACGATGTAATGTTGAAATGACATTTCATTTACTAAAATGGCTTATTCCTCGTAAATTTGTTTACTGAGTTTTTCAGGATTAGAGGCGTTGTAAAGTCAGAGTAACTAAAACCGCTGCTAAATCAAGTTTATAAATAAGGCTGGAAATGTCTAATCATGTTTAAGAATAAGTCGAGCGGTCTCGACGATTCTATAATATACGAGTTGGTTATGTCTCTTCCGCTGATGAGATTGGCTGTTTATTTCTTGACAATATGACCCATGTTAAATGCTTCAATTTAAAAACGGATATACCTCTAATTTTTTTCTTTCTCCACACACAATTGACACACGTTTTCAAATGACTATTCCTTATGTGCAATTGTGTATTGACATCAATAAGATACATTTGAACCTACCCTCACTTTTAATTTTTTTGTTTCCAATGGAAATATTGTTAAACCTTACACACTCCCAACCGGAAGACTGAAATATTTCGAATTTTAATATGCAATTATTTCCATTTTAAGTAGATAAATCAAAATGACTAGGATATCACAAACGTCGTATTTTCAAATAGCACATGTTTTGAGATGGAAGTTGCGCACACACTCCAAGTAGGCTTTTCCGTTGAAAATTCCGGAAATATGAAAATGATGAACGTTGACAGATAAACGGATTTTTCCTTAATCATTAATTCATTCTCATGACAGAAAGAAGGGGTGTACATTTTACTACAGGAGTCTTTGTAGTAAAATTAAGTGTTACTTTGTGATAATAGTTAAATAATTTTTAACAAAGAAGCTGGATGTTTTTTTTATATTAAAACAGTTTTTCTTACATATACAAATTCTTTCTCTGATAATTTGTGTTATTGCTAGTAGCTTAGATGGAAAAGCGTGTCCATAATTTTGCAATTTTTCCGCAGTCAGAATAAAAATACCCACCATCCCTTTTTTATTTTTTAAACAAAAATATAAAGTTTTTTAGGGAAACGTTATAAAATTATTAAGCCTTTGGTAGATTTTTTTTATTTACTGAGGAGAGACCTAGCCTCACAGCTCAGACCAAGGGCCATGAGACGAAAAGTATTAATTTTCCTTTAAACGTGTTGAAAGCATTCACAGGTGCGCTCCTATATTTCTATAATAATGCTTTGCGTTTTAGTGATTTTTTTCTTTTGTATTGATACGCGTCCCTGTCCCTAAAGTTTCTTTTAGTGATCTTCTTCAGTTTTTTATTCATCATTCTCATAGTCATTATCCGTATCATCATCATCTGGGATGTCAACGGTACGGCAGCAGAAAGCAACCAATGTGTTGGCGGCGGATTTACTTTTTTGGTATTAACGTCGTCAGTCGTCTGTCTTATTTCTTATATCTATAGATACTTGATTTTTTTATAAACATTCCTCATACAGATATAAATTTTTTAACAGTCTGTTTTGAACATTGCCTCCGCTTGTCAGGGATAATCCTTACCGCTTTCTGTTGCTACACTTTTGTCCACAAAGATATTATTTTCTATTCTCATATCCTTATAAGCATATATATATGTATGTATATAGCAGCATGGTATAACAAAAAAGATTATATCTTTTGTAACTTTTTGTTCTCTGATGGAAACATAGGCAAGGTTATTGTGTAGCAGAGTTCTTTATTGGATATGTGGTGGTCTTACTTTATTATTTCAAGACATGTACTAAAATATGTATTTTGGTTTTGAATCATTTGAAAATGTTCACTTGTACATACTCGTACTTTAAAGCTAAATTTCATTCTTTCACTTAGAATGGAAACAATAAATACAAATATTCTGCCTATAATCTCGTAAAGGCCCAATCTACAAAATTTTCGATTTTGATTTTTGTTTGCAATTTTTTTATTTTAAGGAATTGTTTTTGATTTATTCGTATTTATTTCTTGACGCTATATCTTCAAATAAGAGAAAAAATGGCAATTTCTAAAAGCCCTAACAAAGCCCTAATCATAATCACCAACATTTAAAAAAAACCCTAACTTACCACATAGACCCTTTCATTGACTGCTGCATGCAGAAAACAGACCCACGATATTTGTTTAAAAGCCTTATGTGACAGTTAGGGCTTTTATAAACTAGTACTTCCAGCCCTCGAAACTTTAGTGCTAATAACATTTTTTTCTTATGGACAAACTTCAAAAAAATATGTTTGTAAATAAACATTGAGGCTTCCATACAAATTATTGTCGATAGCAAGTTATTTATGCCACCGCCGGCGTGTTACACAGTTTTTGCTCTTTGCTCATAAGAACATTTCAACATTAATTTACCTTTTGCCTGAAAATTGTACTGGAAAATTGTTTGGTTGGTGGGTGAAAAATATCGAAAGTCAAATTTAGCTCACGACAAATGAAAACAAATAAATACTTGGTCTCGTTCTGGCTCTCACTCGAACTTATTAGCAATTTTCTTTTATTGTTTTTTTTTATGGAATTATTAAATAAATTTTTGCATTCTCCACTCCTGTGCAAAAAAACCGTTCCAACGATATATAGTTTATATGCCTTCGGTTTTTGTAGGACGCGTTAATTGTACCACACAATTCGTGTTTGCCGTTTTATACAATGATTTTCAAGAGATATTTCTGTTTTATAAATAACAATAAAGATTTTTACAGAAATTGTCATTTTTACCCTCATTTATGTTTATGTTTGTTTTTCATTTCTAGTATATATAAAATAAGGAATTTTAATACAAATACTTTGAAAATGGGTGTACATAGGGCTTTTTCAATATATTTCTTAAACACTTGACTTCCAAAATTCTAGGAATATTTTTGTATGGTTATTTGAGCTAACCAACGTATCTTTTAAAATTTTTTAATTGGTAATGCAAAAATAATACAAACTTTTCACATAAGAGAAAAACTGCTATCGGTTTCAATGGAGTCACTTGAAACTTTTTGTTCAAGGCTTTTTGTGTAATTTGTCCTTTAATGATGATCAAAGAGCATTTAAAAAACACTCCAAACTATTGAATGACTTTATGAATACATATATTGAATTTTTCGCAAAGTGACATTTTCTTTAGATTCAGTGTTTACATGGTGTCGTATCGACTATAAGGGACTTCCTTTATTCTAGTTATCCAAGCATATATATTGCATGTTATTGTCCCATTTACCAAAATTAGAAAACAAAACGTGTGTTGATATTCAAACTAATGGCTTGTATCACTTCTTCAATGACACATTTCTGCATTTCCCGCCACACAGTATTAAAAGGATGTTTATACATTAAAAGCTCAATTGCTAAAACATTTTCAGAGGTTAAACAGTCATAGCCCCCAATTTAAGAGTCTTACATCTCCCGCATAGTAAACATTAGGAAGTTCGATTCAGTTCCGTTTGACGTTAAATGTGGTCGCTTTACTTGGTCACGCACTAGTTGACTCCTGCTGCCGTTGTCATAGTCCAGCAAGCACATACAATCATCCCAGCTGGGAGGAATAAATCCTTAGCTGTCTCTTATGTTTTAAAAGACGATGATGTTGACTGTCTAGTGTTGTAGAGTTCACCCCTCTTAAAGAAGACACTCAACAGTTTCCTTGCGAGTATTTTTCGTCTTGAATATCAAGAATTTTCCCAAATCAAAATCTTCGAGGGCGATCCTATGTGAAATGCCTATCAACACGACGCACGACAATGCATTGAAACAATCAAGAGCCAATATTTCACCAAAAACATCGGATTGAACAGAGTTTCAGGAAATTTCCTCAAGGTCTTCACTGATGCTGATAAATAATATTAAAAAAAAAAATGAGGGCAAGAAATCGTTGAAAAATACAATCGTTAATATTGTTGTTGTTGACAGTGTCGTAAATGAGCCACCTATTGAAACTGCAGGAATTGTGTGTAAGTTAAACATTAGACACACGTCAAGGGGTTGATGATGATTTGTTGTTGACATCTCTGATATTAAATCGACTGCAATATCGTGGATAAGAACCTTATAGTCAGAATAAAGTTGTTGATATGTTTGCCTGATTCAATTTTATGGCAGAAGTTGCTTTATAAAAGTATGTCTTCATATTTTAGTTCTTTGCCTCTCTTAAGAATGTGTGTTTACATTTTAGCAAGTTGAAATCTATTGAATTTTTTGTGAAAATCACATTTTAAATAGTATTTTCAGGGAAAACTTATTTATTTTTTGTAATTTATAAAATTTTTCGGAACTTACTTCGTTAATTAATAATAAAATAAAAAATTATATTAATTTCTTCTCCCCCCCCCCCATAAAAAAGAAATCAATTTACGTTACTTATTATTCACGCGGTAAGTTCTGAAAAACTTTATAAATTTACAATAACTAAAGTCCGCGGAAAAATAGTTTACAATTTCTTATTTATCTTGTAATAAAATGTAGATCTCTTGAATTTGACAGTGTTCCATCTGCTTTAATGCTTAAATCTGTAACTCAACTATCTTCTTACTCATATAGAGTTCCCTTTTCATACAAATGTTCTCTAAAACAAACTACGCAAATGAAAAGATGAAATTTTCAGCTGAAGGGTTGGTTATAAATATTTCATTGATTTATTTTTTTCTTCTTAAAAATCTTATCCTGTATGATCATAATTTTGTGTAACACAAAAGTCATAATAGGAGTGACGGAGGTACCTATCTCGTTTTTAGGTTCACTGAATGTTCTCAAAAGAAAATATTTACTTTTGGTTGAATCAAAAAATCAATTAACGGTTATACATACATATGTAGGTATCTCTTTGGTTTGTAAAAAAAAAAGAACAGAATCAAGGTACATATATCAATTATAAAACCATATTTACGAACTAACAACTGTATGGTATTTGATAGTCCTCATTTCTGTGTGTTAAGGGATATAGATAGAAAAATATAGGTGGGCTCTTCAAGAGGGTGCGTTATACACAAATCACAGACAATACATCACACAACAATAGGATTTGGGTCACGGCTGTTAAAATGTGCCAGGATCATGCCAATCGGGAGAGGGAACGAATATTTTTGTTCACAAAGGACGAATTATATTATTATTGCAAAGACTAATATCGTGATGATACTGTAATGCATTGTGAACGTGCATAGTTTTCATTCAGTTTTGGTAAATTGCTGTCTCTGCGGTTGAATGTTGGGATCTCGATATACCTTCATTTTTCGGTTAGAGCTTATGAAAAGGGTTTGAAGAGAAGAAAAACATTTTTTTGAATTATTACTTAATATGGCTTGGATTTGAAGAAGATTATAACTCAAGTAGGGTGCCAACAATATGTGGTGTTTTCAACCAGGTCTACCATCTATGAGTACTTTACCAAAACCAATGCCATGATGTTCTTGGTATCGGTTATCGAACTAGAAGATAAATTAGAAACATACATAACCACTCAATTCATAAACGATGATTTTTTGATAGAATATTTATGTTCAAATTTAATAAATTATCATACATTTTCCGGTACACAATTAGCA
Source organism: Dasysyrphus albostriatus (assembly GCA_946251815.1). NCBI lineage: Eukaryota > Metazoa > Arthropoda > Insecta > Diptera > Syrphidae > Dasysyrphus > Dasysyrphus albostriatus. Next base: position 481,238 of record OX276339.1, read on the forward strand.
TGTTTATGATAAAACTTGATGTAAGGTAGTATGGTCAGTTAAACTGGTTAGCTTCGAACAGTCATTTTATGTTAGCCCAAAAAAGGTTTATAGAATAAAAGATCTAAAGCGCAAGCTTTTAAGACATTTATTCTATAGCTACACTGACAATAAGCTATTGTTTTGTTAGTTAAATTTGTCAACTTAAATCTGTCATTCGTTTTATCCAAAAAAAGGTTTGAAAAACAAAAGAGCTGAGAAGCAAACTTTTCATCGGCTCTGTAGGTTACATGACCCTGTAGCTGAGTTGGGAAGTAATGATAAAAAAGTTTTGTTTCATTTACTTATTATTGAAACCTCAGAAACATTTTTTTTATTACTTTTAAATTTAATTGAAGAAATTTAATTACTAATTACATGTAATTGAAAATTTTTAACTACTTGTAATTCAATTACATTAATGTAATAGAAAAGAAAACTAATCATCAAAAAATCTGCAATGATTACTGTTTTTCAGTAATCATTACACAAAATGTAATTAATTTATTGTTTTTATCAATTAAATTTTCCGTGATATTGCACAAATGGTTGCCTGTAGTTTTAAATCTTTGTACCTATGTTGTCTGAAAGCATATTTTATTCACTTTCATCTGGTTTTTATTTTACTGTCGCCTTTTGCTGCTTTCAAAAATAATGAAATTAATAATAATAGAATAAGCGCATTTCTCACTGCATTTTTCTCTATTTGTACCAGGTACTTTATACTATTTTCTACTTTTATTATTTAATTATAGTGTTTAATTAATAAGAACATGTAATGAATTTTAATCCAAGTAATCAATTACTTTAAATGTAATTAGCACAGTGATTTCTTTCAATTACTTTAAAAAAATCCATTACTATTTTCAAATTCATGTTATTTGTAAGTGAATTTTTTCAATAACATGGAAATGTATGTTTTTTGGAATTACAATTATGTGTTGATGTAGGTAATTGAAGAAAGTTCAATTACTGATTACAAGTAATCGAATTGAAAGTTGAAATAAAATTACAAAAAGTAGTAACTCTGTCCTGTATAAACTGCCAAACAACGATTGAATTGTCAGTGGAATTTGTTAAATTTATACTGTTTTTCGGTTTTGTTAAATTATTGATTCAAAATGGGGTTATAAAACAAAAGAGCTGAGAAGCAAACTTTTCTTTGTATGCCTAGGTTAGTTAAGTTAGGTAGAACAGCTGACAGTTGATCCTGTTACCGTCAAACTTAGATCTATGTAGATCCGTTGTGATACCTACCTTATAGGAAGTTGAATTCAATTTGATGAAATATCTGTTAGCAGTCAAGCCAAAGCCATTTAGAGGCGTTGATGAAATTCAGAAGGTTCCTCTAAGTCTTCATAGAAATGATTTCTTATGTGTTTCTTTCTTAAATGACAGAGTGCTGGACAGTGGCAAAGGAAATGTAAGGTATCCTCATGTGCTTCTTCATAGCTACACCTTCTGCGAAGGTCTTCAGTACTGAGCCTCATTTTCTTTTTCTGGTATCTCAGTAGGTTGTGTCCGGTAATTATGCTGACAAGGAAACGAAGATGATTCTTATTCATTTTCATAATTTTTTCTGTCCTCTGATTATTGAAATTTGGTCATAGCTTTCTAGCGGTGCCGCATGTTTTGAGCAGATTCCTTCTCTCCTTGTTTTTTTCTAATATTCTGTTACCAATATCCCGTTCGATGTTACAGGTTGGTACTTTAATATGGTGTTTGGCTTGACTTGAATCAAGCGACGATACCGTTCATGCCAGCTCATTAGATCTTTTGTTTTCCTGTACATCACTGTGACTAGGAACCAAGCAGAGTCTTGTATTATGCTGCATGCCAAGGGCCCTAAACTCTTCACGGCAGCTAATTTTAGTAAACGTTTTTGAGAATACTTATTCTCATCTTCACACTAATAGCAAAACTAAAAATAATTTATACAATTTTTATCAGTATAAATATACATTAGGGGTTTCGGATTTTTTTTTTATTTTTCAAATTCAAAATGGGTATCGTGGATCTTGGAAAGGATTTAAAAAGAAGTAATTTTTGGTCTAGGACTTTTTCCAAAATTGAATTACATGACAAGATCCACGATACCCATTTTGAATATAAAAATTCAAAAAAATTCCGACACCCCTAATATACATACAGTTTTTAGTCTGAAGATAAGAATAAATATTCTCGAAAACGTCTACTTACAAAAAACTAGATTTGTATTTATAGTTACCAATTGAGTTCCACTAGGTTATATTTTACTTATATATATATTTATTTATTTTTTTTTTGAAAAAGTAATTTTTCAATAGTGACTTTTTATCTAATTTTTCAATTATGTACCTACTATACAATATATCGAAAATTGTTTTTTTTTTATCATTAAACTATTTTGTGTTTGCTTGAATTGGAATTTCAAGACTTTTTCGCTATCGGTTGAATGAATTTAAATTGAATTATTTAAACAGAAGAAGAACAAAAATGTCTTTTTTTTATAGTAGCAAAAATTTTAGCTTATTTGTATCTCAACTTAAGGAAAAACTGATATGCAAAACACAACAACAATTTGGTATTATTCGGTATTACTTAATTTTTTTGTTTATTTTACAAAATAATTTGTTTTGAACGAAGCTAAAAAGGCTTATATTGCTAAGAAAAAAAATTGGTATTTCGAAAAAATTTGTTTTTTTTAATATTTTATTTTTTTAAACTTAAATATAATTTCGACGTTAAATTATTGCATAAAATTGACTAACTTACTAATTTAATTTTTCCTAAAATGTTTTCAATTTTTACAAACAATAATTTTACTAAAATCTGCCCAATCGATTTCGTTTAGTTGTATTTGCCAAAATTCTTATTTGCTTATTTCTTGTTTTTGATTTTTTTTTTCAAATAACACTAATAACCTAAATTTAATAAATTTTAAGTCTCTTGTACATAAGATCAAATAGGTAATAAGACCCAGTCTTGCATTTAATTTTATTTTACTTTGTAAGCCCACCAAGCCAATTTATTTATAGAGGTCGATTAAATCTGATTAATGCTGTTCTTTGACTGTATTTAAAGACCTTAAGTTTGATTTAGATTTATTCCATTTCAAATTTACAATAAATTTATAATATACATAAGTTTAAACAAAAGGAGTTTGTCTTATTTCTCTTTAAATGACAAAATAGATTAATTATAGGGCTGTTAAGTGTTTTCAAGTTCCAGATATATATTTCAAGTGCATTTTCTTTAATGTTTTGGATATGACTCCTGCGATCTTCAGTGAGTGCATATTTTTGTATGAAGCCCTCAATAGTTTCTACACCAAAATATATACAGCCTCAAAAATTTAAAAATATCAGTAGAATTGAAGTTATACCAACTGCAGTGTTTAATTACATGGCAGTAAATACGGTGTGTAGGGAAGTAAATCGACTTAACACTTTCGTAAATCAATAAGTTTCTCTTGAAATTTTAAATTAAAAAGTGCATTCATCCTGTTGGCACCTCAAAAAAAAATCCAATTACCACAAATCTCTTAACTCCCAATATATATATATTCATCGAATCTATATTAATCCCAATGTTATTATCGCCAGAAATGAAAGAGTTGACGTGCGAACTTTAATTCAATGCCAATTTTTTTCTTTTTTTTTTCAATAACTTATTGAAATAGAAACAAATTTGACTCCGTTAATATACATAGCTCTTTAATTGGGTTGTTAACAAAATTCTTTTCATATTTTTAATTACAAGAACTTTATGAGTGAGTACAGGCATCCTCAAGAAAATAATCTTTTTCCAATGGGACATAAAACTACAATCAATTTTTTGTCGCTTAGGTCTTATATTTTTGTTTGTATCATGCTAATTACACGGTATCCAATGGCAAAGATTTATCTCAATTATAAATACAAGAAAACTCATCCATCCATTGATAACTGTCAACATATTATTTGATTACTCTTATTAACTGACATTATTCGATCATTGTTTTTGATTTTCTTTGGTGGCGCATGATGCCAAAAGTAACACCTGTTCAACTCGTCAAAATGAACAATGAAAAGTTGTAAAATTTAGTTACCTAAACAAAACTCCTCCGTACACAAAATACCAAAACGAGAAATCTCTTTCCCTATCCCACTCTCGTTCACTTATAAAAGAGTGCGCCAAAAAATACACAGCCAACAACAATGTGAAAAAATACCATCATAACAAAGCAATAAATATGAGTAAGAGAGAGAAAGAAAATTAAGACTTATACTCAAGAGAAAAGAAGAAAAATAATTCATGACGACAACCAGAAATGAAACGAACCAAACCCTCCACTGACGTTGCTACTGCCTCGCGCGCCATCACACCAAAGGCGCGCTTTCCATCAACCCCGCCCTTTAACACCGAAACTGTGTTGGGTGCCCTCTGTGCTGTGATGTTTATCAAACAACACATCCCTATGTCGTTATCGGTATTCGGTCGTGTGCATCGAAGGGTGGAACACACTAACTATACATTGCCTCGCCAAACACGCATACACTCGCATGTCAACGGCAACCACCAAATATGTTCATATATGAACAGCACACATACACAACCAAGGGGGTTAGACCGTAAAAATATAATGCGTAATGGTTGGTTGAATTTCTGCAGTATTCATTTAGTTTTGAAATTTTATACGCATCGTCCGTTTTCTCTCTGAACACACTACACACACAGAACGTAGACAAGACGGTTGTGTTTTTGTCTTCCTTTCCTCATAGATATTATTAAAAGGTAGTAAGATTAGTACTAGAAATAATACTTTCGTAGTTAAGGTAGTGTCTCGTGTTAGTGTCGCCATCATTTGTATCTGTGTGTAAAAGTTCGGATGGTACAAAATTATTCACGCGACGTTAAGTATCTAATCTGAAGAGAGGACTCAATGCTTCGCTGACAGCAAGTTCAATCAACTGCGAACGATAGGCAAAAAACAAGACAAACACGTATCTCTCTCTTTCCAATCCGAATAAAACAAATTGTTGTTATTTTTGTTTTTATTCCATAAACGATTGACCATATTTATTAAAAACCCTTTTAATATCGAAATTTGTTAACCATTTTGCTTCAATTTTGAATATTCTAATTTTTTATTGTTTTAAATTAAACTTATTCTGTGTTATACACCACTGAGTGAGTGGGTAATTTATGTGCGTTTATAAAATGAAAAAATAAAAAATATGTGTTTGTGTTTAATTGTCTGTCCCGTGGATCAAAAAATGGATATGTGCTGTTGAATCAATAATTAAAAAAAAAACATAATAACAAAAATATCTAAATACATTTCAATATACTTAACCTCTACCGTACAAAATAAATAACTACTATCTTAATATGATGCTAACTACAGAGCACATAATGCATGGCCATGCGACATCGGTTAGTCAAAGTGCACTTTTTGGTTGTTCAACAGCTGGCCATAGTGGCATTAACCAGCTGGGGGGTGTCTATGTTAATGGGCGCCCCCTACCCGACTCAACGCGACAAAAAATTGTTGAATTAGCCCACTCAGGAGCGAGACCATGTGATATATCACGCATATTACAAGTATCGAATGGATGTGTTAGCAAAATTTTAGGCAGGTAAGTTATTGTTTTTTATTTAATTCGAATAACTTTTCAATTATTATTTATCTTGAACAAATAAAACTAAACATAGTTAAAAATGAAAGTTTGTTGAAATAAGTTGGTCTTTTAGTTAAAGTAGTATTGGTTTCGGTTTTGAATTTCTTATTTTCACTGTGAGTGTTAATTTTTAATGCACCTTGCTTGAACAAATAATAACTGAAATATTTCCATCGTAAGGATAACATAAGCTTTCAGTTATTATAATTAAGAACGACACCGTGCAGATACAAAATACTTTCGTTTCTTGAGATTCGCCCAGTAGTGCATTTAGAAGACATTTATTTCAATAAAGAAAATAGCCGCCGGCCGACGGCACCTTTTAGTGCTTGTCAACGGAAATAAAGGGTGGTTTTCTCCTTTTATACATGTTAAATTTTTAGTAATTTTGTACCACGGGGATATTAACTTTTTCATCACAAATAAACTTTAAGTAGGTGCTTTTATCAAATCCAACCAGTATACCCACCACTTACCTATATTATTTTTTTTAAGGTAAATTAGTTTAATTTTTAAATTTTCTAAAGATTTAGTTCACATTGAATTGATATTAAATTGGATTACTATTAGACAATTTGATGAGAACATTTCTTTTGGTATGTATAAAATTTTAGCTAAGGAATTAATTATTTTGTGCATGTTGTGGTAAAAAGTGAAAGCATCAAATTTAAATAACAATTTAAAAAAAATTACTAACTCAATTGTATTGTTCAATGAACAGTTTAGCAAGAATCTTTAATTTCAAAAAAGTTTTAAGCAAACACTAGCTTAAGACAAATTTTGTGATCTTATTTCTTTAATCGATGGAAGTTCTTCTCAATTAGTGCAGTTTTGAACTCCCCGAATAGAAAAGGATATTTTTCTTGTCTATTTGCCAATAAGGCCTAAGTTCTCAAAAGTGTTATTGGTTCTTGAAGTTCTTGCTTTTAAGTTAATCTTGAATTAAGGAAATCATCAAGTTTAATCATCAAGCATAATCATCATTAACATCACCATCATTATCATCATCATCATCATCATCATCATCATCATCATCATCATCATCATCATCATCATCATCATCATCATCATCATCATCATCATCATCATCATCATCATCATCATCATCATCATCATCATCATCATCATCATCATCATCATCATCATCGGCATCATCATCATCATCATCATCATCATCATCATCATCATCATCATCATCATCATCATCATCATCATCATCATCATCATCATCATCATCATCATCATCATCATCATCATCATCATCATCATCATCATCATCATCATCATCATCATCATCATCATCATCATCATCATCATCATCATCATCATCATCATCATCATCATCATCATCATCATCATCATCATCATCATCATCATCATCATCATCATCATCATCATCATCATCATCAACATCATCAACATCATCGTCAACATCATCAACATCATCATCATTTTTGGTCAAAGCTTTGGATTCGTGCAACAAAAAAAATTCCGAAATAACATTCAAACATGACATTACGATGGTAGAGAGCATGGTGTGGGTGACAAAATTTTGTCTGTCTAACTGTCTGTATCTCGATTTACATTCTACAGCCTTAACCAATGATGCGATCTTTTTCAAATTTGGAACTTAAGGCTTTTGGTGATTCTCCAAAGCAAATAACGGTACTTGTTATACAACACGTTAAGGAAAATCTTACGTATCTAAAAAACGGCGCTAACGATTTTGATAAAAAAAAATCAGTGTAGGTATGATGTACATTTTAGTAAAAAAAATCAAAAACTGTAATTATCGGTACCTGCCATATAAGGTTTTTTTCTGTTTCCTCATTAACGGCTCAACCGATTTCAATCAAAATTTGTATTAAAAAACTCCCTTAAAATGTCAGAAATATCGTCCCCTTATGCTACGAGTAGAAGCATGAATGTGCAAATAAATTTTTTCGAGATTGCTAGTTAGTCTTATAAATTTATTGGTATTGCAGGACATTTCAGTACTGTTTATGTGCGTATACAATTAAACGCGCTCTCAAAATTCACAAAATTCTTATAACTTTTCTTAAGCTTATTTTTGGCAGTTGTTTAATGAATTGATTGCCACTTTACTTTAAATCAATAACAAAACGAAGTTAAAAGTTTAAAAAAAGTATTTTAAAATTTGTATGCATTTCAATCTACGATGCTTATATACGAGTAGTTTAATGGATGTTGATAAATATTGTTTTAAAGATGGATAAATTCAAATAAACGATCATCACTCCCCCATGAAGAGGAAACCATAGTTAAATCAAATCGTCGGCTAAGAGTGTAAATCAGCTAACTCCTATTTTGCATTTTTGCATAAAAATATTTAAAAAAAAAGGGTTTAAATTACTTAAATAAAACCAAAATTACATTTAGTATTTTTCAACACTCGTTATTACTAAATTCAGTGAAATTGAAAAGATTTAACAGAATTTTGTATTTTTTACCAATAATTGAAGTGGTCTATAATGGTAAAAAAAATGTGGAGTTAGCTGCTTTACACTCTAATCCGACGAAATTATGAACATATTTATTTTAAAAGTTGGAAGCACTTCAAATCGATGTCAAGCTATTTTGAATTAAAATTTTTCATCTTCAAAGCCAAATCGCTAATAACTTTTTAATTTTAAAAGGCCAACATCCAACAAATTTTAACTGCATTTTCTGCTCATTCAGAAATACAAAAAAATTAAATCACAACAGGCTCTCACCTTTATAAATTTTGTTCTCAAAAGCTTTAAACCCGATAGTTCTTTGATAAAAACCACTGAAAAAGCTCTGTTGGCAACTCTGTTGGAAAAAGATTTTGTTTCACACGGTGAAGCTAGAACCTTAAGCGAGACATCAGAAATCAAAATGCCTTTGACGCTATTTTGATTGAGGAGATTGAGACCGGTCTCACGGTAGTTTCTGGACGAGAGAAGGGGGGGGTCGGGGAAATCGTGAGGCATGAACAAAATTCAAACCCCGGGACATTGAGACTCATTTGATGTTGTTTTTATCTGCAAAGCATTGAAGTTGTTGTTGTTTCTATTTGTTTTGAGGCGCCTCAAATTTTCGAAAGAAGACACGATGAGACTCACGAGTTCAGACTCAATTTTCCCAATCTAAACAGGCTCTTTTGCATTGAAGAGGACGGTCCGGTCCTATTGGAGCGTACACAAGTTTTCAAGGGATTACAAAAACAATTCCTCTATGTTAATCAGTATCTTAAGATATATTTCAGCAGCAGATTTTTTTATTTTAGTGTTGAGTGTGAAAGAATAAGCAGACACCACTGTTTTGAAAAAACTTGCCCATAAGCCCTGTATTGCCATTTTTTTTTACTTTTTGTTGGACAGAGAATAGTTAGTTTTTGACTATGTTTTCATCTAGAAGCACTTTCAAAAATGGTGTTGCAATAATTGAATTTTTGGACATTCATGTTTCTGGCTTTATTGGGACGATATTGCATATCAAAATTTTAAACTTAAAAAAAAATATTTTTGAAAATTCTACACTTCAAAAACTTATAGTGAATATTTTTGGAAATAATTTTTTAAATGTATATTAACAAATACTGGCCTACCAATTTTTTTTAGTGTTACTAAATTGTATATCGATAGCTTTCTGTCAAAACCTCATAAGTTTGTTTTGAAAAATTGCTTAGAAGAAACAAACAACCGATCTAAAAGACAATAAAATGGAATTCTTTTATCGTAACAGGTTTTTAAACTAGTTGATAGAAAGGAATCTTGACATAGTTACGAGACATTGATCATTGAAGGCAGCGATTTATGTTGATTTGAAATACATTAAAATGGCATTTTAAGATTTACGAGGTTTTGACAGAAAGCCGACGAAATATGAAAAAATAGTTTTTAAGAAAACCGCTCCAACGATTTTAAATTTTTGTTTGCACATTTGTTCAAGTAATAAAATGGCAAAATTGTTTTTGGGCACTAATAAGAGCCTTAGAGATTACAACCAAATCAGAAAGCAAGAAAAATATCGGAGGACACTTAAACCGAAAGCACCATTTTTGGCGCCGTCGAATATGTGGTAATTTCACAAAAGGCGGTCGGTGGTCTGTGATACACATACCAAGAACTAAGAGCTTATCGGCTTCATTTGTGTAAGTCCGCTCAGTGTTTGGGTGGTGAAGGATTCCACCCATACAACAGAAGGCAGCATTAATTTCTGAAGTATTTAAATTGATTCCCCATTGTTCTATGCTTTCGAGATCAGAATTTAATGAACTTATCATTCACCACATGTGAAGTTACACATTCGAATGACAAAGATGTGAGTCTAAAAATCTATCTTCCACCGTAAGCAAAACAATTTAAGGAATTAAAAGTTTCGAGAAAATGATCATTTATGCATCAAAGGAAGAGTCAAAAACAAAACGGAACCCTTGAAAACACCAACATTTATTTTATGAGTTCAGACTTGAAAGCATCTTAATATAGGACTTTTATTGATCGATCCGAAATTTAATTTCTAATCTAACGAAGGAGTGATTAATCGATACCAAAAGATGTGTTTTCGATAAAAGAGCTTGGTGCCAGAAACTATTAAACAGTTTTGAAATACTAAGTGTAATAATCTTAAGTTCTCCAATACGATGTGAAGACTGGTTTCTAGTGCAATGAAGGACGCACGTATTTAGAAGCTTTCATTCTTCAAAACACTTTATAAGTTGAATATAAATCAGCATTTCCATGACCTTAGAAAGAAGAGAACCGCAGTTGGGAAATACTTTGAGTTCACTTTGAAAGAGGCCATAGAAGAATAGGACATATATGGAAATGCTTAACCAATGGTTTTTCCAGTGATGAAGATGATATTTTCAGGTTAAGGAACTCTGCAAAAGGAGATTGGTTCTATGACATCATTTGCGTTTTTAAGTACTGGAGGAGTTATAACAATCTCTGTTGGAGTCAAATAAACAGCAAACTGTGCTGCAAGCAAATTGGGTTTTGAAATGAGCTGATAAAAGAGGTTTTGTTAAAGACAAACGCTGGAACTGCAGACCAAGACTGGCACATTTTAGTATTTTGTTTGCTTTAATTTTGGGTCATACAAAAATTTGGTTCATCCAATTTAACCATTGCAGGTAGTTCAGTGGCGTTGGCTTTTAAACTTCGGTAACTTTCTTCTCTATAACCTTCAAAGCCTATTTTCAGTTTAAATCATACCATCAGTTTTCTTCGGTTTGATAGATTTTATTATATTCGGTATGAAATTTATTATTCTGTTAAAAAGTGAATTTGTAGTTAAATCTACGCTGAAATTATTTTTATTTCATTAAATTCTTTTCCACATTTCCTCGTCCTCAGAAATGTTTGTTTGTTGCAAAACTCCGACGGCGCAACAGAATATTGTTTGTGATCCAATTTTTTTATTTTTATTATCCGATGGAAATCTTCAAAAGACACTCGGTAAGAATCGGTACCAAGTAGTGTGGGACTCTTACCGCACTAAAACCACCGGTGAATCAGGACCAATCTATGAAAGATCGACAAATGATTTTTCTTTCTTAATTTATCAGTCGCATTGTGGGAAGTTTAAGTTATAACACTTTCCATAGCTTTTAGACCATCAGCTCAAATATGTGATCCAATAATATCGCTTATGGCTTAGCGGAAACGAATTTAAATAGTTTTGCAATTGATTGAGGAATGACTTTTCAAAACGGAGTCTAAAAATATGCGCTATAAATCGGGCTCCATCAAAAACTGAAACTCATATAAAGGTTTTCTTAAATAAATATGGGTAGACGTTAGAATTAAATGAAAAGCAGTTTTGTGTGAGATTTCAGATTTTTTAAAATTTCATTTGAAAGGCCTTTCAATAACATTATATGTGGAACATCTATCAAATGGCGGACGTGGCTTCGTTGGGTGGTGCGTATCCCAGATGTTCAATTTTCGATGATTCTAGTGGATACATCAGACTGAATTTGAGCAAGTTTGGCTTAGTTAAACTTCACAAGGAAAAGTCTATATAGTGGCGTCAAATTGTACAATCTTGTTGGCCAGTTCAAGTTGCCTTTGCAAGGGATAACCATATGGTGAGGGATATAAATCGTCCCGAATATTCATTGTGGCATCAGCTGTGTGTTTCTAGTCACCTTGTTAAGTAGAAAAAACGTATCTTACTTTTTAGCTGTTTTGAGTTATTATAAGAAGTAGAATAAAAATGTCTGTTTTAACTTGTTTTATCAATTTTTTTTTCATACGAAATCTTAAAGTCGATCCTAAAGTGCGCTGCTGATACGAAACGGAAAATCCAATACAAAAATGCCACAACGAAACTATAAACATAAAATGTAGTTATACTTTTCGTTGTGCATCAGTACGCTATTCGGTGAGCGAAATTGATAGTTGATGAAGAAGTCTACATCTTTTTTTCATACAAAATTAATTGCCCACACCATTTATTGTGTGCGAAAAAGTGACATTTTGTGTTTTTTTTTCGTTTTTATATTTTGTTTTCGCATTTTCATTTGTTTTAGTTTTTTTTAACTTGTGCAACTGTCAATGAATATTTCTCCGCTTCATTTTCCAAAACATTCTGTTGTCATGGTGAAGAAAAAAAAAAATTCAAACTAAAAATTTCAAACTAAGAAATAGATAGATAGATGTATTTTTATTGTAGCTCAAAATATAAACATTTTTTTTTTTCTTAAAACTATATTGCACAATTTACAGAGATATGGTATAACTCTACCTTACTACTGAAAAAAATAATATATTTATTTTAATTATCACATAATATTGAAATGAAAAGCTGAAGGAAAAGCTACAAGAAAAACCTTCAATAAATAGTTAAAACATGTAATCCGAAAATGGAGAGAATGGGAGGCTAGATAGCATCAAAACACTTATCTCAAATTTGTGGTTTTTTTGTCATTAAGACGTTTAGAATAATAATAATATACAGATATATATAACACTACTAACAAATTAACACATAGTTACAATTTACAAATTAAATAAATAAGTTAACAAATTAATAATTTATTAAAAACTAAACAAAAACCTTATATACACATATATATGAGTTTTAACAACATTAATTAATAAATAAATAAATATAATAAGCAATTGAAAAACATGAATGTATATATCACAGAATTAAATAAATAAATAGATAAAAATAAATAAATTATTAAATAAATAAACAAATAAATAAATAAATAAACAAATAAATAAATAAATAAATAAATAAATAAATAAAAATTAAATTGATATTAATAAATAAATATAAACAAGGAATATAATAAATAAATAAATAAATTTAAAAAAAAGAAGCAAACAAAAAATAAATAAATAAATAGTGTGAAAATATATAATAAATAGCAATTTACAATATTTTTTTGTGTTTTTGTATTTTGTATTTTTTTTTTGTATTTTTTTAATATTTTAATGCTTAAACAGCCAAACTTGAGATAAGGTGATTTTCAGATGAACTACATGACATATTATATCGTTCAAACAGATACTGTATTCTAAATGAAATTTTTTCAATGTTGGCCGATGCGTGGAGATCTTCAGTTGAATAATGCCAAGGCAAATTAAGCATCATCTTCAGTATTTTATTTTGAATTCTTTGTAATCTAATTAAATGGATGTTGGCACATTTACCCCAAACAGGTGAGCCATATAAGATTATGCTCTGGAAAATGACTTTAAAAATGATAAGCTTATTTTCTGTACTAAGTTTCGATTTCCTGTTCATAAAAGGATATAACATTTTAATAGCTAAGTTCACCTTACTGATAGTCTCCTGGATATGAATTCCGAAAGTAAGAGTTTTGTCAAGATGTACTCCCAAATACTTTGTTCTTGATTTCTATTCTGTTGGCACACCATCAATTTGAAGCATGTTACTGGGCAAAAAACAAGCTTTTCTTTTCCTTGTGAAAAAGACAGCTTGAGTTTTCCCAGCATTAATTTTAATTTTCCAATCCTTGAAATAAGCTTGCACTATATTCAATGCAGATTGCAAGTTGGTTTCAATGTTAAAACCAACTGAATCTGATGAATACAAGCATGTGTCGTCTGCGAAAATTGCTGATTTACAGTCTGTTAATCTCGGAAAGTCATATGTATATATTATATACAAAAATGGACCAAGAACAGATCCTTGGGGTACACCCGCAACAATGCCATACAAGTTGGAAAACGAATTATTGACAGAGACTTTAAAAGACCTTTCAGATAAAAATGAATAAATAATTTTTATAAGGAAAAGTGGAAAATCAAGGACTAGAAGTTTGTGTATTAGCCCTTCATGCCATACCTTGTCAAATGCTTTCTCTACATCTAATAAAACTAATCCCGTGCTTCTTCCTTCTGCGAGATTACTCTTAATATCGTTGGTTATGCGGTGAATCTGGTGAACTGTGCTATGATTGCTTCTGAACCCAAATTGTTCAGCTGGATGGAAATCATGAGAATTTAAATGCATTAAAATTTTATTTTTCATTAGCTTCTCCAGACATTTGCTTAGGGAACTAAGTAAACTTATAGGCCTATAGCTGCTAGTTATTGAAGGACTTTTCCCAGGTTTTTGGATTGGAATAATTTTTGCTGTTTTCCATTGCGTTGGGAAATAACCTATTTTAAAACAAGCCGTAAAGAGAACATGAAGAAATTTCACACCTACTTTTGGAAGATTTTTTAAAAGTATATTTTTCAAACCATCGAATCCTGGACTCTTGGAATTTCTAAGGCTTCCCAGAATAATTTTAACATCCTCTTCTGAAATTAAATCATCATCAACTAATATATGTTGAGAGTTAAAGAATGTCATTGATTGTTCTACAGCAGATTCAATTCGGCCACTACTGGTCATGTTGTTAGCTGAAAGATGATTTGAATAAAATTCGTGTGCTAGGGCATTAGCTTTTTCTAAATTTGTCAGGAGAACGGAGTTCCCTATTTTAATAGCAGGGATTTGACTGTTCTTTTTTTTAATTACTTTTACCAGATTCCAAAATGGCTTACCGGCTTTATCTAGAGTTTGAAGCTTTGAATTCCATAACTTATTTTTGAAATTCGCAGTGGGAGATTTAATTATATTATTAAAAACTTTCATTTCTGTGATGTAATAATTATTTCTCGTTCTCATCCACAGTGACCTATATCTATTTCTTAGTTTAATAAGCTGAATAATATTAATAGGAAGAGAATTTGTGCTCTCACAATGAGCCATTTTTTTTGGAACAGACTGTGCTATGCTTTCAAATGCAACAGTTGTAAATTTACCTACGGCTTCATCAATTTGTTCACAACAAATTTGATTGGGATCTATGATTGGTAAACTTCCTAATTTGGATCGCATCACCCTCTTAAATTTGTTCCACTTAGCATTTTTAAAGTCATAAGCCGCAGGAGCATAATTAACACAACACATAACCGGAAGATGGTCCGAACTCAGATCATTAATTGATATAGGTTGACTGAAAAGTTCCGGCCTATTTGTCAAATAAAGATCAATAGTCGAAGGATTTGTTCTATTATTAGGTGGTATACATGTGGGATGAGGGGGGTACAAAATATTGAACGGATGTCTTGAATTAATGTCATACAAAATATTACCCCATGCGTAGGCTCTAACACATCCCCAACTCCTGTGTCTACAGTTGAGATCTCCCCCAACCAAAAAAGCTTCATTAATAGAGATAAGTTTACGCAAATCATTTCTTAAATCATATCTTTTTCTTTCTGAGGTATTTCCTCCTGGAAAGTAAACAGAAAATATTTTAATCGAATGTTCATTAACGAATGGTATTTCAACTCCAATATTTTCTATTAACTTTGTATCAACAATCGGTAGTAATTTATGTTTAATTGTTCTTTTAATAACCACGGCAACACCGCCTCCCATTCTCTCCTCTCTATCTAACCTATAACATTTATATTCATGATTTGAAATATTTATGTTTTTGTCTAACCAAGTTTCGTTAACAAGGCTTACATCAATGTTATGCTTGCTTAAAAAAGCAAAAAATTCTACGGATTTATTCCGAATGCCTCTAGCATTCTTTAAATTATTGATGGTTTAATTTAATATGTTTTAAATTTTCCGCCAAAAGCTTTTATCGGCCATCTTAAAGTTTGCGGCCATCTTTTAATTACAGTGGCACACTCACATAATTTATTTATATTTTTCTATAATGCTTGTGTCACTGGCCAAGTTTTTGTTGTTATTTTAGTTATTTTTGCAAAAATCTTTCTTCTTTGAGAAAATGGGTGGATGACACTACCCTTAAATACAAAATCTCAAATTCTCAAATTTATGGTATACAATACAGCCCAAATTTTCTACCAATTGTATACTACAAAGTCTCCATAAAATCGTGGTGGAAATTTCAAGTTTTCAATTGTAAGCTTTGTATGCACTACAAATCGTATCGTTCAACCAAATTTCGGGTAAGTGATGTTTGCCCAAAAACTATAAGCCCAAAACAAAAATTCCCAAAGAAAAAATCCCCAAACCTAGTAAAGACAAAATACCCAAAACAAAATTTCTTAAAAATAATATCCCCAAAAGAAAATCCCAAAAATAAATTGTGCAAGTAGTGAATCAAGCAATAAAATCGCGCGATTTTATTAGTCTATTCACTACTTGCACATCTTATTTTTTGGGATTTTCCCTTGGTCAGTTCAAATATTTTTGTCCTTTGATTCTAGGACTTAGTTGTTTAATCAAATAAATAAAACATAAAACATTTAAGGGTCAGTTTTTTCACAGCTAATCGTCTTTAATCAATGATTAACCTTGAATGTGTTTGTTAACCACTGTTTTAGTCAATGAATCCATGGTTTGAGTTGTTATTTATCGAAATCCCTAATCAGCCTATATGGGCTAATTAGCTCCATTCAATCATTAAAAACTTTTTATGGATTTAACCCCATGTGGAAAAAATTGCTGCGTTTTATTATAATTTTAAAATTATAAGAAAAAGTGCCAGGAACTACCAAAACCTAAAGTTTGGGTCTTGGCTCCTCTGACTATAAGACTAAAATATCAGCCATGGACCAGCGTTTACACTCTTCCTGAAAATAGTGGTCCTCTTCAGTTTAAAGATCTTTCATTTAAAAATATCATATCTTGTCCGAAACATAAAAATACCAATTCTTCATAAACAAATTCTTAAAGGCTAACAGCTCTAACAGCAATCTCGCAAAACTATGTTTGGGATCTTTGGAGTTTTTTTTGAGATGTGAGAATTTTGACAAAAGAAAATATTTATTGGAGATTTTGTCCATGGGGCCTCCTTCCCCAAGGAGATTTTCTATAGTTGGATTTCATTTTTTTGCAGATTTCACCCGATTGAGATATTGTATCATCATTCTTTATACATAATATGGAGGACTCACAGCTGAACCGAACCAAGTCAGAAAAATGGAATCGAAGATATAATGTAATTTTTATTTAAAAATGAAAAATTGAAGTTAAAATATTCACACAAATTTACAAAAAAAAAGTCAAAATTTATGAAAAACATGTGTCAGTAAGTTATATGGTTTTAGTGATTTTTGAACTTCCAAAACTCACGTTTAAAAGTTTAAATCGAGTGAATAAGCGTCTGAAATCGGTTAAACTAGCAAAAACTGCCAACTTGAAGTATCTGACTTCTGTGAAAGGGCTGCAGTTCCAGAACTTGGGTGGTCACTTCCCATTTTTTTTTCTAATTTAAATTGTATTGATTATAATTTTTTTAAGAAAAAACTCTTTCAAGTAACAAAAAATTACAGATTTGAAAGACGCAAAAGATCACTATCACTAGGGCCCATAGTGCGCCGCGCGCGCTGCGTGTGGTTTGGATTGGCATCGTCCCAAATCCGTAAAATTACTTGTTGATGTATACGTTCATACAAAAATGTGCCCGTTGCTGAGATGAATTTTTGGCTGAAATTCGGGTATATTTCCAACTGCTCCACAATCAGTCCAGTCTTATCATTCACAACACCTGTTGTTTGATGCTGTTACTTGCCTAGATAATTTGTCTTAAGTGCTTTCAAAATGAAAAAAATGGTCTGTCAAAAATCCATTTTCAGAGAAATAATATCCCCTATTGAACATTTATTCCTGAAATATTGGATCGTATGTTTTGAAAGGGGAAAGCGGAAACTTCTTGGCAAAATGGTTTGTTTATGGTTTCCTTTTCTTCTCTGTATCTTTATACTAACATAAACTCGTGATCACTTATTTCAAAACAAAACGTTTCTGAAATTACAAAACACAAATTTAATGTAGGGAATAATAATAAATAGAAACAGAAAATGGAGACGTTGAAAATGAGGATTGTTTTTATTAATTTTTAAAATAAATTTAAATCTTTAATTATCAGATCACAGAACATCTTCGCATAAAAATGTTAATACAAAATTTTTGAAAAAAAGGGTGATTCACCAATGAATGAAACTTTTATTTCTGTGTAGAATTTGCCAAGACGCCACCAATAAAAAAAAACTAGCCAAATATACTGGAATTCCCGGAGGATTAAGCTAGAACTATAATGCTAGGAGGGGCACTTTAGTGGTCTAAAGAAAACAAGCGAATGCACATAAAGCATAAGGCGTGGCCATATTTGCGGAGTGGAGAGTTTCGACAAGTTTCGTTCATTTTTCCTTACGGAAGTGTAGTGCGCACCTTGCTTACGTAAAACTGACTTTTGGTGAAATAGGAATGTGTACTACTTTTGACGATAAGGAAAGCTACTTTGCGTTGGTTTTTGACATTATAGTTCTACCTTTAGTGGCAACTAGGTTCATTTGCTTCTATTTTTAATTTATTTTGAATAACTGAGCTATGGAAGTGGGTTCGTGTGAGTGTGACCTAGCATTCGCAATACTTTCTATCGGCGAACATCCATTTTCATTTTCCGCCATCGGCTCAAGGTCTTGAGATACGAGTATACCCGTTAGAAAAAGAAAATGTAAAATTGAAATTTTTGGAGTTATGTAACAAATAGACATATAAGAAAGGTCTTTTTAAAAATTCCGTATAAATCTTTCTAAAACATTTTTTCCTCATTGAGAAATCCCTTGTTGAAGTATATGTTTTTGGCGTATTATACTAAACAAAATTTTTTTTTAAACATTACCTAAGGTAGGTTCAATTTAAAACTAACAATGTGTGTATTAATTAATTATAATAAGTCTTAGAGGAATGTGTCTTGCAATACACCTACTATTAAGAATAAAAAGCTATTTTTTTATATTTTTTCGAATGAAATTTTAAACATAATTATATTTCTCAAATGTCAATTTTCTTTTTTTCATTTTGTTTGTCTTTTTTCTTTTTAAAATTGCAGATACTACGAAACAGGATCAATTAAGCCACGAGCAATTGGCGGTTCAAAGCCACGTGTTGCAACGACACCGGTTGTACAAAAAATCGCCGATTACAAACGTGAGTGCCCGAGTATTTTTGCTTGGGAAATTCGTGATAGATTGCTGTCGGAGCAGGTCTGCAATAGCGATAATATACCAAGCGTGAGTACTTTTAAATTATATTTGTATTCATATTCTGAATATAGAATTAAACATAATGTTAATGTATCCCTACTTACCTACCTACTTAACTTTCGGTCCAATAGTCTTTACCTTGTTATGAAACTCTATATTCTTGATAGGTACTGTTGGAAAATATAGAATAGAAAATTAATATTTTCGAATAATTTTGGCCTTTCTTTTCTGTTAGTGAACTATCTCCTTTTTTTGGATTTCGCAACAAAAAAAAATTAGATAACAACCAAACTTGACATTACGATGAGAGACAACACGAACAAAGTGACTGGCACAATTCTGTCTGGACTATCTGCCTGACTACCTGTCTATACCTAGACCTACATCCTAAACCACTGAAGCGATTTCCTTCAAATTTTGAACTTTTTACTTTAAATTTTTATTTTAGCTCCAAATATAACGATACTTGCCATATAACTTAAGGCAAAGTTAAGGCAAAGCTTATTTAGCTCAAAAACGGTTCTAATAATTTTGATACACAAAAAATCTGTGTATTATTGCAAGTATGATGTAAATTTTGGTAAAAACAAAATTACCAAAAAACTTTATTAACGTTACTTGCCATTTCAAAACCGATTTCAAAAAAAAAATTTACGCAAAAGCTTCTTTAAAATGTTAATAATATCGCATTTCAAAATCTTGAAAAAATAACTGTTGTGTTTTTTAAGAAATAAAATTATTTTTTTTTAATTCGATATTTCAAAAACGGGTTGAAACTAGGGCTTTAAATGTATTTTAAATTGTTTAATATTATTTATTTAAAATTATTTAATAAATACACAAAACCGGCTTACCAATTTTTTTTTCAATGTTGCTAAAATTTTATTTATAACCAATTTAATTATTATTATATAATTTAATTATAATCCAACGAATTCAAATTTTTAAATGCTTTGTTTTATATTTTTTCTTTAATTACTTATAGATATTTTTAAAGTTCTAAAGTTCCAAACAAATTGAACATAAGAGCAAGAACGTGCGACCAATAGTCTAGCATTTTATTTTTGAATACTCAGCTTCACAAATACATATATTCATTTTGTTGCAATTTTTGAATTTCTCAATAAGCGACTCATATCTGATTTTCGAATGATTATAATTAAAATTGATATACAAAATTAATGTTTTTCCCAAAATAAATACGTATTATGCTAGGTTTACACAAATCTGCCATCCAAAGCACTTCAATATGATAAAAATGATATTTAAAGCCAAACATTTTAAACGAAAGTGTTCATCCCTATTAGCGGCAAATGGAAATTAGTCTTTTATGACCTTCCTACCTACCTACTGCTACTACAATGAAGTTATGTGTATTGTTGAAACTGGACTACTTTAAATTTAAAGACACTGGTCCTCAAGTAGAACCACTCTTTGTTGAAAAACTAACGAATTATAATGATCCCTTGATGGAAATGTATAGGTCCCATATTGGTCGCATTGCACAGAGCACTTAGGAGCAGGCCTACTTCGCTGATTGTATTTATACACAAAAGATACAAACAGATAAGACTCTTGGTTCGCAAATTGCCGAGTTAGAAGCCGGCCTCTTTCGGGATAACGCATAAAACCTCATTCGGATTATCCTCACTACTTTGTTTTTTTTTTTAAATTATTAGAAGTTATGTAGGCTATGTAATGTATAGTTCGTCTCTAGAAGTAGGATCATTTATTTTTGAAAAATAAATACCTAGATTAACAGAAAATGGAAAACAATACCTATATATACATATATAAGGTCAGTAAAAACTGTGGCAGAGTATTTTGAGTACTGAAAGAATAATGGCACGGCTGGCCAGGCGCACATTTGTTTCGTTTTGGGTAGAAATAATTACTTGCATAAAAGGATAAGGCAAGCAGTTGGATTAGATAATTTTTGTTTATTTTTATTTTAATTGTCCGTTAAAATGAAACGTACCTAGACACAATAAGGTTGCATTTTGTATACAATAATGAGTTGTTATAAGATTTTCTTCGGTGTTATATGTTGAGAACTTTTTAAATCCAAAAAGAGGTGCTTGATGGTTTTCTTGCCACAGTGGTCAGTGGAAAAAATATTAATGGAGAGTTTCACCAACTACACGAAGCAAATACAAAAAAATGTAATGCTGAAATCAATATGCTGTATTATAACAAAAAAACAAACAAAGAAAAACTCGAGTATAATTTTTTTCGAAAACATTTGATGGTATATATAATTGATTCTGTGCGAAAAATTAAGTGGAAACCTCTCCAAATATCAGCTAGGATAATCAATTTCACTCTTCGGATAGCTTAATGCATAACACGCTGCTGATGTGAAATGATATTTTAAGTTGGTTTCCAACAAAACAAAAAACACTGAAAAATTATTCATTGACTGTTTCACTAATTTAAAAAATTAAAACAAATGCAAATGCCAAAAACTCTCAAGCAGCTGTACTGTAATTAAAAACTTACTTACTTATCCGGCTCCCGATCCATGGAGGGTATCTGCCTAAGACGTTGCTGTCTTCCATCTTTTGCGGTCCCTCGCACGCTTCATCCAGTCGTCGAATGAATGAATTACAAAAATAAACACGGAAAATCACCATCGTTAGTTTTTTGCACACAATAAATAGCCCGTGTGTGAAAAAGAGTGTAGACTTCTTTGAAATAATATAATACAATTATCAATTTTGCTCGCCGAACAGCGAACTGCATAACGAATAGTGGAACTTAATTTTTCGTTCATGATTTCGCTGTGACATTTTTAAAATTAATTTTTCATTCATTCATTCATGATGTGAAACAAAATTTTTTTATAAATAATTGAAAACACTAATTTTATTTTATTATTTATTAACTTTAAAACAAATTTGGAATACCCACGTAAACACGGTGAAAAAGAAAAGCAAAATATTGCAAGTAAAAAAGGCAGCCATGTGGTAATGAAAGAAACAAGAAAAACAAACACGAAAAAAATCAATTATCATTTTCCGCCGACAGTAAATAGTCTGGGGCAGTTAATTATATGCGATTGGAGACCTCTCCAAGAAATTAGCTAATTACGATCATCGAACAGCATATAAAAAGTGCGGCAGGATAAAAACAGGACGAATTTTTATCGTTTTTTGTTTCATTTTTTTGACATATTTGTCCCCTGAGTTTTGATATGCATTTCGTTTTCATTTTGAAGACCCAACGGCTTCGTTTCCATTCAGCATTGGACGCCACTACATTGCGTCTCCTTCTCTATTCGTAGTTGAAATGACTGATTTTTTAAATGCAGTAATTTAAAAATTTAGAAAACATGTTAAGTAGAGAGAATTTCAATTCAATCGTAGTTTAAAGTGTTTTTTTTTTTTTTTTGTTTTTTTTTTCATCGCGAATGATAAACGATTTCAGATTGATTTTCCTTTATCATTGTATATTAACATTTAATTTGTGTAGGGGAGAGTGACCTCTTCTAAGCGAAATGCCCCATATCACTGTCAAAAAGTTCAAAGTTCAAAAAGATACAAAAAGTATTTAATTTTTTTAATTTTCAAAACGTCTTCCCAATCCCACTCATCAAAATTGTCTGGGTAAAATGGCATACCGGTATGTTACCACCTGGGCAAGTAAATCAAAAATCATTTTGCATTAAATATAAACTTTACTTTAAACAGAATCAAAGTTTAAATTAAAATAAACATAAACAAAACTTAAAAATAAAAATAAAAATTAAAAACATAAATTTATATAAAACAACTTCACTTTAAATACAGTAAGGAAAAGCAAACATAATTCAATTATATAAAATGTCATAAGGATTTGCTTACATTTGCGCACTCAAGGTTCTCTTCTTTTCACTTTAAGGAAAATTAAAATGTACCATTTATGCCATTTTAGGCGAGTGCTAAGATGGCCATTTTATTCATTGAGTTTTTTCTATCTAATTTTTAATACTGAACAAATTTGAACTACCTAGGAAAACTTATTTTAGTAAATAAATTAGAAATACTTCATTTTTGAATAAGTTTTTTTCCAAATAAATGTTTCACATTTATATGTTTGGTCTTCCTTTGGAGACGGTTAGACATTTGAAGACCTGGCAAATAGCAATAGCTTGAAGTTGCTAACATTTGGCACATATGTGTCGGTGCTAGCAGATGAACTAAAGAATTGTGTTCACAAAACATCCTAATTCTGTTCGACTCTACAATTTCTAGCGAGCAGGCCATTTAACTTTGATAGGCCCTTTTAGGCCACCTTCCCCTATGTGAGGCTGTAGTGATCAAGACTTATCAAACCGATTGTTGTGCATTATTCTTCTGCGGTGTATGTATAATAGATAGATTTTATTTATTTCGTAATATTTTTTTCAAAAAAGTCTGTGACCTCACATTTTACAATTCAGAGATTTGATATACATTCCTGAAACATTTTTCTTTAATAACAAATAATTAATAAATTTAAATAATTGAAAGAATTAATCGAAGGAAAATATGAAAAAATCCTCATTTAAACAAAAAAAATATTTATAATTAAATTTAATAAAAAAACATTAATAAATTTAAATAATCGAAAGAAATAATCGAAGCGAAATATGAAAAAACCCTTATGTAAACAAAAAAAAATTTATTATTAAATTTAGATTGTAAATTAAAAAAATAAATAATAGTAGAATGAACAATAATTTAAAATAAAAATACTTTAATACAAAAAAGAAAACAAAAAACTTATAAACAAATAAGCAATGGAAAACATTTTTAAAATAATAAATAAATAACAAATATAAATAAATACAATAAATTGACAAACAAATAAATAAATTAATAAACAAACAAAAGAATGAATAAATAAATAAAAACAAAAAATAAATTAATTATTAAAACAACAAAATAAATCAATATAAAAATAATTAAATAAATAAATAGTTAAATAAATAAATACATAAATAAATAAATAATTAAAAATAAATAAACACTTTATATAAATAAATAAAATAAATAAATAAACAAATAAATAAAATAATATGAAATATAATATAAATAAACAGTTAAATAATGAACAATCAAAAGAAGTAACGAATGAAAACAAAAGCAATAAATAATAAGTAAAAAAAGGGGTAAGTCTGCTGGGAAAATTTAGATCTGGAAAAACGATTTCTGATCACATTGGAAAGCTGTGATTGTCAAAATCAGTGTTTTGAGAAAACTAAATCTATTTTCATTACCAAAAGAAACCCCAATAATTTTCATCATATTTAGATCAATTTGGGAAATCATTATAGTGATTTAAGATTTGAGATAGCCCGGTGACCCCCCCCCCCCCCCCCCTTTAATAAAACCACCATAATATATCTGCAAAATTGAAAAACTACCCTAAGTTGTTTGCTTTTGCCATTTTTTTTTCTTGTCGATTTTTTGGCTCCTGCTCTTTCGTGCTCTCAGTTGAACGCTTGAACGTTCAAAGTTTAATTTCCTTAGAATTGGAATAGCGCGCATACACAATTTAAGTTAGCACTCCAAAACACCATCGGGCATAATGGCGCATAATATCGAAGTACATGTAGATACATAAGGATAAAATAACAATAAACAACCAAGCCTAAATTTGGAAGCCCAAGCAAGGGTGAATTTTTAATTTTTTAACATTTTTATTTGGGGTTATAATAAATGCGAGTACAATAATAACAATTTGAATATATGCACAATGTGGAAAAAAAAGTGTGTTTATGTAAGCAATGGTACATTGTATATAAGAGCGGATAGGTGTAGTGTTAGTGTAGGCTATAGGCTGTAGGGTATCCTATGCGCTATCCCTATTCCCAGTGTAAGTTCTAAGTATTTGTTGTTGGTATTACCTATTTTTTGTTGTTGTATGCAGATTGTTTGCTTGCATGAGTGTGTGAGCATTTGTACACGTTGAGTTTTTTCCTTTTGCTTGCTAGATTAAGGGTAGATGTGGACTTGGAGTGATTGTAGCTCTAAGGGTTGGTTAAATTTTCTTTTTTGCTGGCATATTACAAAACTGTTGTTTGCTATTAGCAAGTGAAAGACTTTTCTTTATCATGTCAGAGTAGGTACGATCACATCAGTATTATTGGTTCATTGTGTATGGCCAATCATGTGTAAGTCGTAAAAAAATAAAATTGAAGGCAGGGATGCAGACATAACAAACAAGACAAACATATATGTACCTACAAATAGATAAATATAATTACCACAAACTGGTCTCGCACAGAATAGCTATGCACGTTCTGTTTTTGTTTCCTTAAAAAAGCCAGTGAACGCATTTAAGTTAAATTTGCACTTATACGGCTTAAATTACATCTACAAATCAGATACAAGCAAATTAAAAATGTAAAAAGTATGAATTAAAAAATTGTTAAAATCTACATCGTTTCGAACTACAGCCTACGGCATAACTCATTCTGAATCAATTGAGTAAAAACAAATCACATCAAAATCAATTTTAAAAAGAGAGCCAAGTTCTCTCTTATAAGAAACCAGTGTAACAAATAAGCCACGAAAAAGAAATCTAGAAGTTCTAAGTTTATAAAAGTTTAATATCTATCACATAGGTATTTTGAGTAGAAAAATAAATACCAGCTGAAATTGTGAGTAATTTAGAAATAAAAATAAAGCTTTTCAAGTAAGACTTTATCTCTAAAAATGAAAAATTGTAAAAAGTGGAAAAAAATGTAATATTTAACTAGCCACCCACACGAGCTTTGTACGGGAAGAATTTTTACTTTTACCAAATAAGAACTTAAAAAGAATAAAATCCGATCGCTATATCACAGGACCTTAAGTTGGGCTTATCTTCACATATGGTTTTTAATTTCAAAATTTTGAGTTTGAAACAAAATTTTTCAAAAGTTATTTACTAAAAATTGATTTAAACAAAAAATTCCGAACTAATATTTATTTATTTGTATCTACCTTTTGAAAAGGAACAATTACTTGCAGGAGTTTTTATAATTGAATATGTTTGTTTGGCCCTAAATGCTACTAAATTGACCTATGCGTTTCTCACAGAATAGTCAAACCGGCCACTTTTCAATATTTTTACACTCGGAAACTTAGCCGAATTTGACATTTTACCCTTAAAACGTTTTGTTCAAAATTAAATTATTTTTCTTAAAGGATGGTTTACAAAAATTTATAAAAAAAATAAGCTCATAAAAAATTAACAAGAGGTATAAAAAATATCGGAAAATCAAGGGTTTAATTTTTCTTTTAAACTGTGAATTTTCTTGGAGCAAACATAGGCTCACGGGATACTTCATAGTTTAACAAAAAAATGAAAGAGACTGAAATCTATTCAATATGACATGCTCAAAAAGTAGTTTTTATTCAAAATTGACAGAGATATTATAGCCACCAAACTTAACCATTTGTTAAAGTTTTCCAAATCGAAAAATGACTATTCTTGCATCAGATACCAAAATTTTTACTAATCGGCCCGGCAGTTCAATTTGTACGCCTCTTAGCATACAAAAAAATAGCCGCAAAACAAAATTTTGGATTTACCTTTTTTGTAATATTTTCAATAATCGTAATGTCATATTTCAT
Source organism: Dasysyrphus albostriatus (assembly GCA_946251815.1). NCBI lineage: Eukaryota > Metazoa > Arthropoda > Insecta > Diptera > Syrphidae > Dasysyrphus > Dasysyrphus albostriatus. Next base: position 507,974 of record OX276339.1, read on the forward strand.
CAAAATCTCGAGTTTAAATATTTTTCGACTGTAAAATTTGGTATGAAGTACCAGAACAGAGGCTTGTGGCCAAAACTGCGAATGTCATATTAAGGCCTTAGGGCTCAGTTTAGTTTTTTTTAAAATAAATTATAAGCTCCAAAAAAAGTTATGGCGCAATTTATTAAAAAAATAGGAATCTTTAATTTTTTTTTTTTTTTTTTATTGGTTATTGTTAGTTTTTCTTGCTAAAGCTTTTTATAAAGTTTTTTAAACCGTCCATTTGGAAAGGAAACTAAATTTTGGGGTACTAATTTATTTTACAATAAAAACTACGAGGTATAATTTAAACTAAAAATAGGGTTACCAGATTGAAAATGTCGAGAGGTGAAACTTGGCGACATAAAAAAACAATACATTTTTTCATGGATGTCGCATCGACTCAATTATTGTGTTATTTGATTCAACTTTCAAAACTACCTTATAAAAATTTGTGATGTGCTTAGGTTGTACAAAGGTTAATTTTTCCGTTTGATACACCACATCTTCCTCCCCACTACCCCTCAAAAACACCCTTCCATATTTCTCATGGTACATAAAAAGTTTTCACCAAGTTTTATGATGGTTCTAATTTGTTTGTTTTAGTTATCCTATTTTACCTGTACCTCCTATAAAGATTTCTCAGAAACTAAGGGTATTTTTTTGTAGACGTGTGGTTTTCAATCTGGCAATACTTTTTTTCGGAGCTGGTATTTTTGACAGCTGTCACTTGATTTATGCTCACTTTGGCTTGCCATTTCATAATGAATACACTCCTGAACAAAGTTTGCAAATCGTGCAAATCTATCAACAAAATAATGGTTTGGTTCACGCGACGCATCGCGAAACAACCAAATTATTGAAGGAAACTTTTTGTCTCGTGTAGTGGGATTATTTTGTGTGGGTTATCTGAGGTCGATTGTCTACGCAGATAAGCCCGAGACGATTGACGCCTTGTAAGAGAATATTCGGCGCCTCACCAAGAGCTTCCTTCAATAAATTAATTGTTACACGCAAGTCTTGTGCTCCATAAAAATTAGAGATCATAGCTAATCCAATCTTTGAACATGACACAGGCAGAACGAAAAAGATAACTCGAAAAAAGTGGGTGGCATAATTCTGTCTGTCTGTCTGTTCCTCGACCTACAGCCTTAGCCACTAAACCGATTTTCTTCAAATTTTGAAGAAGGTTTTTTGGTAAAGGGAAAAATTTAAATTTTTTATCTCAAAAACGGCTCCAAAGATTTTAATAAAAAAAATCAGTGATTCATTTTTTTTACCAAAAACTGTTATTACCTAACGGTGCTTGCCTTGCCATATAAAGTTTTTTTATTTTCGATTTTCTCATTATTGGCTCAAATAATTTCAATTAAAAATTGTATGCAAACGCTTCATTAAAATGTTAATAATATTGCATGTCAAAATTCTGAAAAAAAAAATTAATTTAGGATTTTTAACAAAATATTACATTTGTTTTTTATTCAATATTTCAAAGACGGGTTGATGAAATTTTTTAAACTAGGTTTTTAAATGTGTTTTAATATATGCTCAAAATTGGCATACCAAAACTTTTTTAAATGTTACCAAAACTTTATATAAAAAAAATAAATGTTTACGATTTTAATGTTTTGCATATGTTCATATTTGTTTTAGTAATCAACTTGTTTTTGAGCTCTAAGCTATTTAACTAGTGGTTTATAAAGTTAAAAGAACTATATTTAAATGCTTTTTTCTATTTCTTCTATTTTTTTCTATAATTATTTTCATAATTATTTTGAAAGTTCTTAATTCCTAGCAACTTAAAGATAAGAGCTAGTAAGTGCAATCCAGTTATGCATTTTATTTATGAAGAATAGCTCCTTGCAACGTTTTCTGGTAAAGTCAATTACCAATTAATTCTATTATAAAACTTTCAAACGTCTTGACTACATAAACTACTATCTAAAATCCTACATAAGGCAGACAACTTTTCTGCAAGTTTTAATTCATTTATCTTTGATGAGTCCTCGTGGCTTAATATAGTCTCGGGGTTTTGACAATATTCTAACAATTCATTTTCTTGTAATTCCTTTAAGACATATGTATGTTATACTTCGTGCCAAATTATAACCGAGAATAAAAAAATCTTAAACTCATGATCTTAAATCGAAGATGCAACTATACTCGTAGCATTTAGGAATTTCTTAAAAATCCCCAAACAGAGCTGTGGTATTGAAATTATACATCTTGGTTTTGGTGTTTTATTGAATTCGTTCAAAATATTTTTTTGTTAATTTTGGTCTTTTATTCTTCAGTTTCATGTGCAGTAGGTAAGTTTGTCAGTGAATAGTTAACTGAAGAGCCTTTTTTATAAATAGCTGAATCGGAAATATAACATACTTATGCCTTTCTTTAATACTACCAGGGAGAAATATATCGAGCTTAGCCCTGGAAGGGTGAAGCTTTGACACATTACCAAAAATTCCACATTTTTTCTTGATCTGTCCGTGCAATCTAATCAATAACGAAAATATTTGTATAAAACTCTTAATAATAATTTATGAAGTGGGGGAAATACCTAAGACATGATTTCTTGGGCTGAACATTTCAAAGCTCCCAAAAGCATTAACTTAACCGAATAAATAGCTCGTTGATAAAAATATTAAATATTACAAGAGAAGCATCTTATATATTGAAATATCATTTCAAAAATCTTTTTAAAGCTTAGGTACACTGACCGATCTAACCACATACTTTTTGCGTGAATGCTCTATAAATTGGTTATTTGTACAAATCTAATATTTAATTTGATTCTTAACAAAACAGTTTCTGTAAAGGGGATCTTGATCTATCTAGTTATCGTAAATGAAGTTTAAATTAATTTTCTTTTAATCTTTTTGTGTTCGTCTTATTTCCGTTGTTCAATTTGTTAAGCAACTAAAAAGCATAACCGCTCACAATCCCACAGAATTAATTTACCCAATCAACCAACAAACCGTGTAAAGATAAAAGGAAAAACCTTCGGATGCCAACATTCCTTTTTTTTTTGTTCAAATTCAATTTTTATCATGAGCTAAATTCAGTTTGTTCTTATAGAAAACCAGTGCTAGTACTCAAACATGAGCCCTATAGCGCTATATAGCTTTGAGAGTTAGAAAATTGGCCATATGTTATGCAATGTATATTTGCTATTTGTATCTTCTTGCCTTGTATATTGACCTAACCCTCCATTTATATGTATATACTCTACTACTACCTATATCTTTTCGATCAATCGTCCCCTGTGATGATTATCTAACAGAATTAAATCCCATGAACCCCTTTTTGTTGCGCGTTCACCACTTTAGAAATAAGCCCGAAAATTCTGTCTTTTTGACGATGTTAAACCTTCGACCATGTTACAATTTGTTTTGCTAAATTATTTTTGTATTGAACAATTTGTTCGGAGAACTTAATCAAATAAATGTAATTTTGTAACGATGAATATTAAAATAGAGTGCGTGAGGTTTTTCGGTTGCTCTTGTTAAGAGAAGTCAGAAGCCCCCTCCTTATATAAAGGTCTCTAGATTTTGATTAAAAGATAAACAAAATTAAATGGAAATGTTGTTTCACAAGAACTGAATAATCCTAATTATTGTTACTTTGAGTAAAATAAAAACAAGTACATACCTATACAATAAAAGACTTCTGTTTGTTTGTTTGTTTAAATGGTTTCTTTTTTAAAAAGGTGTTTTAAGATAACAATGCGTTAATTTAGTTTTGTTCTATATTGCCATGTTTTGTCGTTCTTTCTGGGAGCTCAAGGGATTATTTTGAGATTAATTTTATCTCAATTATAATCTTTATATTTTTCTATCCTTAGGTAGGCTTTAATCATTTTTTAACTTGAATTGCCTAAAGAGGTATGCATTTTGTTGAGGCATTCGGTCGAATTGAATTTGAATTCTCTTGCCATTAATTATATTGATTTTTTTAATTATTTAATACTTAACGATTTTGAAATAATTTATATTTCAAAAGGAAAATGTTGGCCATTATCAAAAATATTTTTATTTTACAAGCTAAAAAACTATGAAGATTTTGAAAAAGGTTATCTAACATTTAGAATATTATTTTTGAACGTTCCATGACTGTTTTTGGCAACAGTTTTCATTACAAATTTTTTGTCTCCTCAATACTGGTTAGGGTTTCGGGCGGTTAATATTGAAATAATTTTTTATTTTTAATATTCTTATTTTAAAAAGTTTTGTGTAGGTAATTGAAAATATTAATAAGCAATAAAGGAAAAATCTAACAAAAAATTATTTTAAATTTGAAATAAACAAAACACAATTAAACCATTAAACACATCTAATGTTTCTATTTTTAAAATTCTCTCTAATTTCTTAATGTTAAAAGTGCGTTTTCTTTCTTTATCGAGTGATCCACTAAAGAATTTGTAAGAATTAGATTTTTTTAACCATTTTCCAAACCTTATCATCATTGACAGCAATATTCACTCAGAATTTTGAGAGAACGATTTTGAAAAAAGGACGGGTTGGGGATGGTTCTGGCTGCGTCAAAATTCCGCTTTTAAAGTTCCGCTTGTCAAAATTCTGCTTTTCAAAATTCTGATTTTCAAAATTCAGTCTTACAAAATTTTAAGGGAATTCTGGCCAAGCATTTTGAAATTTCGCTTAGTACCGGGAAGACATCGATATTGAAATTGAAAAAAATTACTTTACCACCATTTTGATTGCTAATGACACATTTTTTTATTTGGTTTTAGGACTGCTCTTTTGTATAAGACAATAATTGAGGTTATAAGTGCAAAGTAGCTCACTTATAAGTGGTGTAGCTCACTTGTTTTTTAGAACTATCGATTCTCTTTGTCTTCTACTTATAATATGAGTTATTTGGGGAAAACGCAGAATAGACAGAATTTGTTAAGTTAAATATTTTAAATGACAGAATTTGGAAAAAAGACAGAATTTGAAAGCCCTTTAATAGCTTAAAAAAAAATTTGGTGATGTTTTTGCTATTTTTTTGGAAATATTCAAACGGCAATATCTCAAAAACTTGACGTAATAAAATATTTTTGAACTCTGATTCGAGCTCAAAACATCAAAAACCTTTAGAAAAGTATATTTTAGCATCTGTCTCAAAAACTTTTTTGACCAGTTTAGTAAGGTAATTTCTATGTAATTTCCCACTAGAAAATCCATTTCGAAGCAACTAATTATTGTAATAGACTCGTTTTAATTGAAGTGAAGTATAGTATTGTTAGGCACCATTTAAAAGAAAAATTGGTCCTCTACAAAAAAAGATCGCGAGTAATTTTTCAATAAAAGTAATATTTGCTATCATAAAATCTTCAATTACTTGAAAAAATGCTAATTTAAAATTAAATAAATTTTATCGAATGAGTTTGACTGACTGTAACTTTAAAACTGCTAGATTTACGAAAAAACATATGCAAACCTTTTTTGTAGAGTGTTCAATTTTCTATAAGAAAAACGTATGAAGTTAGTTTAAATACTTGTTAACATAAAGTTATAAAATTCCAAACACAAACAAACAGGTGTTTTCTCCCATCAAATCGTTTGGAAAACCGAAATCTGCGATGAGGCATGTCTAAATATGAATTTTAAGAGACCAAATTTTCACAGACTTTTTTTTCGCTAAATTGAAACTTTTGAGTCTGTTTGCAAGAAAATTGAAAATAAAAAAAATTGTTTGAAAGAACCTTATGTACACATATTTAGTTAGAGGCTCAATAATATATTTTTATCCCGCAATTTCCGAATTTCCAATACGTACTTTTATTAGATTTAGTTATGATTGTGATGTTGTCCGTGTCTTCGGTACATGGTACATAATCCTTATTTTTAAACTTTCCTTTCGACGGAACAGATTTCACCGCTCTTTATTTCTCGTTTTGTAAGAAAAAAACATAATTAACTTTTAGAAAAGCATTATCTTTAATGTATGTATTCAATCCTGGGTTTCTATTCTCCCAAACGTAAATGTGTATGATTTTAAGACTCTCCCCATTAAAAATCCATTAAATTTAAGCAGTATACCCACCTACATACAAATATACATATTCCAATTCCGTCGCTTTTCCTACAAAACTAGGAGAGTAAGTATGCATAAAATGTATAACCGCCGCACCACGCTCGCATAACGTTGAGTACTTTTTTAATTTTTTTTTTTTCTTATTTTTAATTTTTCTGCGAATCTTTTCAAGCGAAATACATTCAGAGCAAAACAAAATCTGAAACGAGAAATTTTCGCTTGGATAAATTTACTTGAGTTTCATCTCCATAATAATGATCTGTACTCATTTTTATTGTAAATTTTCTTTGTTTCACTCGCGTAATGTGTTTTTCTGTATTTGTCTGTGCATATGTAGATATATTTTCTTTCATTCATTTCAAATGCAAAATATACTAAAGGATTTCTGTTTTTTTTTATTATTTGAAGATGCCATATTGTAAACAATTTTATACATCGTTGTTGTTGTTGGTGTATACTTACATATTTCTTTTACGTATATTAAAAAAGGATTCCATATATAAATGTGTTTTTTTTTTATTGAATAATATTTTATTTAAGTTTTCAAGATATTTTGTTCCTACTCGTATAACATATTATTTTTTTTTTAATAAATAAAACTTTATAAAAATAATTTGTTAAGTGATTTTGATCAAAAGCGAGTATATTGGAAGTGAAAGCGGGTATTGCCTTGCTTTTATTTTAAATTATATATTTTTTTCTGAAGAAGTTCCTTGCTATATGAATGTTGAAAGTATTAAATTTTTTGATGTCAATCAATACATTACTGAACTTTATCTACCATAACCTATTTCTCTTTTTAAAATACTAAGTTTTGTAAACATGCAAAACACTTATTTTGAAATTTTAAGTGCCTTATAATAAATTATGAATATTTTATTAATTTCCAAGGATCTTCATTTTCAACAAACATTTTTACCTATTTACGGTTCTCTTCATCGCTCTAATGAAGGGTGAAAACGAATAGTAAATATACCTAAATTTTCAATTATAGATATCATGTACATAGGGATAGGAATACAATGTTCTTATATGTTATGTATATTCCTTTTATCCACCTATTCTACAATACTGTATACCTACTGCACTTGGTCGTCATAATAATGGCGGATGTCTTATTTGTTTATTTATTGTTATACAATTTTGGTTAACCATCATGTATAGGAACAATGGGTTTATTTATATGCATCATAACCATTTTTGTATCTTCTTCTCTGATATTCAAATAGAAATATAGATATGGATGTAAACAAGGGGTGAATCTCTGCACTCAAAATCAAAAACCGAATTACTATACCCTGCACGCCAATACCACTAACAAAAATCACACGGCCGTAGCTGAGCAGTTTAATTCAGAGGCATTTTTAAACTTTGGGCAAAATCGCCAACGCCAAGCTTTATGTTTTATATTATATTAAAGATTTAAAACTTGCAAACTGATAGTGGTTCTACCAAATTTTAAATTCAGCTTATCTGACTTTTTGGCTGTTTTGAGTAAAAGCCCTTTTTAACATTTTTGATATGTTTACTTTTGTATTCTTTTTTTGTTCTTCTTAGTTTTAATTTTAATTTTTTTTGTTTAAATTTACTGCCGTGTTAGATAGATAGATAGATAGATAGATTCTTAATTTTTCATCATAAAGTTTAACAATTTGTATACTTAAGAATAAGGATATGGCAATACTGCCGTCTGCCTGAGATTTACTGCCGTGTTTTGTTGAGAAGTTGCAACCCAGCCAGCCAGTAACCAGCTGCCAATAACTTTACCTTTTTTCTGCAGTAAAATTTGACTAGCGAAGAGTGTTTTGGAACGGTTTGGAACTATGAAATTCTCATACAAAAAAAGCTTTATCAACCAATTTGCTCTGCACCATTTTGTTGAAAAGCTTTTGCCCGGTTAAAAAAAAGGCTAATATCAAAATTTTTGGAGTATCTCCAACCCGAAGATGAAGGTACACTCCAAAACGCGTCATTAAATTTAAAAAAGTTGTAATATTAATTTTAAAAATAAAAATTTAAATTAAAACTACAAAAAAAAATATTAAAAACATTTGTGTTTCATATATTTATATGTTTTTTTTTAAATTTGTTTATTCATATATTGCAGACACAACTTGGAGACAATGTCAAAATAAATTCTTCTTCTTCTCTAGAGTGTTCCGGAGTGAACAAAACCATTTTGCTAACCTTTGTTTTGCATACGGGCGGTTTTTTCGGTTTCTTCAGATACTTTGTTTTATAAAACTTTATATACCTACTTACTGGTGACTTGTGGGCGTATTATATTGTACTAAAAAAAACATTTTGTAAAAGAAACTCACTTAAACTTCCAAATTTACAGAACTTTCAAAAAGTCCATTTTACGAATAAAAAAATTCAATATCAAATGATACAATAATGAATATATAATTAATGAAAATCTTGAATAATAAATTGAATTTATATCAACCAAAACAAAAATTCTCAAAAAAGTATCGTTAGGTAAAAATGTTGACTGTCAAAACTGTGTTTTTTTTCAAAATGTACAAGCATTTTTATTTTGTATTATCAAAAAGTTTAATAGGTACAAAACTAAAAAAAAATTGCAATAGTGTCCTATAAAAAAATATGGAATATTTTATTTTTAAACATTTGTTTGCAAAAATTCTATTATGTAACTTACATTCGCTTTGCAAAATAGACATTTTCCCCATATTCTCATTTTTTTTAAAGGATTTTACCAAATAATAGAGCATAGATTTTTTTTTAGAACCACCACCTCTTGCTCTTTCCTAGCTACCTCCGGTGTCCCCCTAGGCAGCCACCTAGGCCCACTTTTGTTCATTCTTGCTCTTAACGATATTAAAAAGGCCATCAAACATTCTTCTATTTCACTGTACGTTGATGACACCAAGTTTTTTAAGACCATTTCATTGACACATGACTCTTTCTTAATTCAACAGGGCCTTGAGAGTTTTTTCAGTTTACGAACCAATCTCTCTTATGCTGCGAAGTGTTAATTTGAACATGAACTCCTTTGGCCTTAACCTCAGTAATCCTTCTCTAAAACTCCGTCTTCAGAATCGCCCTCCTCCACACTTACCTTAGCTTAAGTTCTTAGTTTTTAAGTTAAATTAAGCATAAGCTTGTATTAAGCCGAATAATTGGGAGTTTTGTCCCACCAAAACTAAACATTAAAAAATTATAAAAATCATCATTTCACTCCGGAACAGTTGGCAGTATACGAGTCGGTTTTATAGGACTTAGGACACAGTGCACAGTGACAGCGCATCATTCGAAACATAGGATTTGATCCAAATTGGTTGAAGATATTATTAAATTATTGAATATAGCAATGGGGCAAATTTTCTTTCTTAATGTCATGACTGGGAGATTTTTGATGATTAAGTTTCTTCATTTATTATGTTAATTCAAAAATTAATAAACGATTTGAGTATAATGCTGAATGCTCTTTCAGTTACTGACCGAAAATAATGAACATTTTTTCTAGGCTTCAATTTTTATCAATAAAATACAACCCATCAAGACAAATTAGAGCTCACTCATCAGCGCCAACGATACGTTTGATCCAGACTACGGCCGTGAAGCAAATACTATAGCGCATATTCAAATTAAGCTGCCTTTGCAGGAATTTCGATTAAAAATGTTGTGATTTGAACAAGGGGAACAAATTTTATTCACACCCTCACAATCTCATAAATTTGATTTTAGCTCATTCCATCTAGTCGATTTATCAGGGCCTTAACATGACGACTGACGACGTGACGGTTTATCATTATCATCCCTGCTTTAGCGTAAAAGTATATTCGCTCAAATAAGTGCGGTCTTAATGTCAAATGGTACGAATTCAACACTTAAGTCCACACCACTCACACGTGTCAGTACTCGAAATTTTGTAAATTTTCGAAGATCAAAGGAAAACTCTATTTTAACACAAAAATATTCCCTCCTCAAGTGGTTTATATATGTAAAGGTAGTTACATTATTGCACATGCTGATTCGCATAAGGTGCGCAAAATGAAGCAAGCAATTGTATGATAGGTTGTGAGTTTTGACACATTTTATGACGTAGGATACCTAGTTTCTTGTATCGCCACCGCAATTATTTATTCTTCTATACTAGATCCTTCGAAGGTACGAGGTATGAAAGTAATAATGTTTTAAAATTTTGGCAAAGCGTAGTTTTAAATTCTGAAAATAATTTTCTTTAAAATAATAATATAGCCTTGGCGGCACTGGGCCCGATGGAGTGTAGAGTGTATAGGTATTTGTGCGCTCATACTTTCCGGATTGAATATTAATTTTTATAAACCTATTCGTTAACATAAATCTTTGTATTTGTTATTTCACTTGGTATCCACGAATAGATGTGAAATTTATCAACAACATAGATCATAAATATTTATCTAGAACCTCGGTTCCCAAACTGTGTTCCGCGGAACCCTAGCGTACTTGTTAATTAAAAAAAATGTAATGACTCATTACGGAAGTAACAGCAGCCATTTCATTTAGCATTTATATGCACTTCTTGTTCTTGATGAGATGTAAAGATTGTAAGTTGCGTGAAAAGTAAAGTTCATGAAAGTGATGCAATGATACATATTATGGTACCTAAGTCATAATCTAATCTTATCGGTACATGGGGACAAAATCCAATTTTATATAATGAAAACTTAACCTACGGCGGACGGAAGCCAAGAATACAGGAAAATGTATCTCTGATAGATCTGTAGAATTCTTTTATATTAAACTACGTTTTTATTCTCTGAACTTAATAAAGATCGAAATTGGTCGCTCCCCAGATGTTCGAAAACAGCTTTCGGGCATAAACTAAACATTGAAAACAACTTATTAATCAAACAATCAAACTGTTTCATTCTGTAGCACTAGCTTTAAGGGAAAATCTTGAATTAGAAATACTTTTGCAGTTCCAAAATATATTTAGGATTCCAAAGTTAAAAAATTTGGGAACTGCTGATCTAGAATTTCCAGGATGAAATGAATAACATAACAAAACTAGAAGCAAAAAGAATAGCAATCAGTTGGTCGTTGATATGTCAAAATAGTTGAATACAAATATAACGGGTGATTTTTTAAGAGGTTTAGAACTTTAAAAAAAAAAACACAAAAAATTCAAAAAAATTAATGAAATATTTATTTAAATCGATAGTTTGAACCTTGCAATTCAGTGTTTAAAGATAATTTCATGCAAATGTTGACCGCGGCTGCGTCTCAGGTAGCCCATCCGCTGAGTCCAATTTTGGCATACTCTTTCACACATATCGGCCGGTATCTCACGAATGAATGCATGGATGTTGGCTTCCAGTGCGTCAATCGAAGCGGGCTTGTCCCTATAGACATTAGCCTTGACATACCCCCACAAAAAATAATCTAATGGTGTCAAATCGCACGATCTAGGCGGCCAATTGACCGGCCCGAAACGTGAAATTAACTGTTCACCAAACTCGCCTCGCAATTGCGCCATTGTTTCGCGTGCTGTGTGGCATGTGGCACCGTCTTGTTGAAACCACATATCATGCAAGTCAAGAACTTCCATTTCGGGCAAAAAAAAGGTTTGTTATCATCGCTCGGTAGCGTTCACCATTGACAGTAACGCTGCGATTCACATCATCTTTGAAGAAATATGGCCCAATAATGCCGCCGGCCCATAAACCGCACCAAACAGTGGCTTTTTCGGGATGCATTGGTAGCTGTTGCAATGCTTCTGGCTGATCTTCACTCCAAATGCGGTAATTATGCTTATTTACGTACCCATTCAACCAAAAATGAGCCTCATCGCTGAACACAATTTTTCGATAAAAAAGCATTTCGAACCGAGCACGAATTTTGATAGTAAAATTCAATAATTTGCAAGCGTTGTTCATTTGTAAGACGATCCATGGTTAAATTGCAAACCAAACTGAAGCTGTTTGACAGTGACACAAGGTACTAACCACACGTCAGCTGTCAAAACCAGTGTTGCCAAAACCAAACCAGCTAAAAAATCACTCGTTATTTTGTTCAACATAATTATGCTGAAATGCCAAAATGAATTCAAGATAAAATTAAGTTTAAGTGAATAACACCAGTATGCGAATCTGCCATAAATGAAAATACAAAAATGTGAAACGCGCCATATTCCTTTTCTTCCACCAGAATGAATAAAGAAACAAACAAAATGGTTTATCCGGAATATTCCGTTGAATAAAGAAACGTAAAATGCGCTCATTCCTATAATATTCTGAAGATTCAGAATCAACAAAGAAAGACACTCATAATGAGCCTACTTTTCTAAAAACATGATTTTAGTTGATTATGTTGTAATTATTTATTGAATGAAATTCAAAATAAAATTAAATGCTTAACAATGTGATTTGAGACGGTTTTTGTTGTTTAAGTGGACAACACCATTACGCCATTAATGAGAATACAAAAATGTGAATAACATGTGAAACATGCCTTATTCCTTTTATTCCACTAGAATAAATAAAGATACAAACAAAATGGTTTATCGGGAATATTCCCTTGAATAAAAAACGCAAAACACGCTCATTCCTATAATATTCTGAGGACTCAGAAGAAAAACACTCATAATGAGCCTACTTTTCTAAAAATATGATTATAGCTGATTTTGTTGTTTCCAGGTTATTTTCCATCTTATCGAGGTCATACGTTTTTCTTATTTATTATAATAATTGATAATCTCTCTTTTTGGAACTTTTCCATTATTTATTTCCTGTTAATGATTTGTTTTTCAGGTTAAATTTTTGTTTATTATTTTTCCTTTTCTGAAACTGTTCTGCCGCCTATACACAATACCTAATACAATTAGCATTGCTTTTAAGTGGGTACAGATTGATTTTGAATAAACAAAAATAATTGATTAATATTATTTTGAACCTTATTATTTTTCAAGCGTTATTTTTTGTTGAGCTTATAAAGGAGGGGTGCTGAAATTGATACCGACTCCCATTTCCAGAAGTTTATAAACATTGATAATACCTTTTCTTCATTTGACGTCGGCGTCATTAAATTTCAATTGTTTTTTTTTCAGGTTTCATCAATCAACCGAGTTTTAAGAAACTTGGCCTCACAAAAAGAGCAACAAGCCCAACAGCAAAATGAATCGGTATACGAGAAGCTGCGAATGTTCAATGGGCAATCAGGTGGATGGGCGTGGTATCCTAGTAATGCACCACCAGCACACTTGGCGCTGCCACCAACTCCAGCAGCTACAAACCTGACAGGGCAAATAACCAGGGACGAATTGCAAAAACGTGGTGAGTTTGAATTTATATTTTTAAACAAAATATTTTTAAATTGACCTTTATAAAACGGTAGGTACATATCTACAAAATGAATATTATGATCAAGATTATGGGGGTAAATTTTCGATCTGTGAAATCGTGAAACGAAAACAAAGTTATCATTCCAGCTTTCCCATAGAGTCTTATCATATCACAAATACGCCCAACGCGATTCCCAAACTCGTTATATGAAAAACAGCTGCCAAAATGAGTACTAAAAAGTACTTAAGTAAAAAATACCATCATTCGCTCATAGAAAAAGATGATTGTGACGTCATAGAAAGACCAATATGGCAATTTGGGTGTATCTCATGAGCATAAATTGTTTCGTTTATCATTTATCTCTTCACTGATTTTCACAGGATGAATTGATTGTGATAAAAGAATTATCATATGAAATCATTTGTTTTCATTTTTTTACACTTCGAGCATTTGTCGTGAAGGCGTTATCATATTTATCACTCCACTGTTTCGCAGATCGAGAATTGACCCCACGGTTCCAAGGTGCTCTAAATGTACTTTGACGTAGGTACCTACTAGGGAAGGGGGAGGCCAGGCCCTCCATTTAGGTATACCAGGTTTCCCGCATTTTTTCACATTTGAAAATTGATTTTTTCTCCGTTCACGGCACATTTAGTTCATGTGTAATTAAAAAAAGCAAAATTATATGGAAAGTGTCCCTTCAATTTTCCTGCGAAAACATACCCTCTTTAACGGATTTTATTTTTCATATGCTATACTTTATGTTCAATGAATTGCATAATTAATTTTAATCATTCCTAAGTACATATTCTTAATGTTATCTATTGAGTACCTAAGTATATTGATTCCAATATCTACCATATACAGATACACTCCCATAAATTCCTTCAATAATGACATACACAAATAATTACGCTTAGTTATCTTGGTGTGGGTTAACGGATATGGCAAACATTTCCACAACCCTCTTCATGTACAAATATTCACCGTCTATTTTACAACAAACAATTTGGAAGGGTGTATGTGTCTAGTTCTGCTTCTGCTTTCTGCATCATAATGACAACGAGAATCCTATAATCACTTGATATAGGTACACTTGTTAAAATATTGCATTCCCTTATCATCGTTTCAATTTATTGATTTTGATTTTATCTGAAGGACGAATATTCACTTAAATTGTAGCTATGTCTTTAAAGTTTTCAAGTTAATGAACAATTTCCACCCGTTTTGTGGTGGCTTGTGGGAAGTGTCATTTTCTAAAACATTGACTTAATAGATACAAAATTATAAAACTAAATTTTCTAAAAAGTTGGTTACTTGTTAAGAAGAAAAAACGAATACAAACTTTCGACTGTTTTAAGTTCAGACAAGGTTTTGATTTTTATTTTGTTCTTCAAATATAAAACACATTCTTACTTTGGTAATTGTTAAAAACGGTTAAAAAATATAACGTTTGACAAAAAACAGTTTTTTTTTGAGTAAAAATTGACGTATCTACTTTTTTTGAAGAAAAAACGACATATCTTGAAAAAAATATTTACTAATAAAAAGGTTAAAAAATAAAAACAGAAAATCCCGTTTATTTCCGAATGTCAAAAAATGTTGATAGATTCTTTCTTCTTCACACGGCGCAGTAAACCAAGTCTTACGCTTCCCATTATAATCCCTAAGCAAAAACACCAACTATTATGCCACGGTTGATTAAATGCAGTGCATCAACCAAGCCTGTCTGGCCCAATGCCCCCAACTCTATATCGAAGTTCCATACTATACATATTTCGTCGATCACTCTTCAATGACGCGTTCGAGGCCATAAGAACGGAGTAATATTGAATTAATATTCAAATTGGAGATTCTAGTTTGTAAACATGAAAAAAGCGATATGTACCGATAGAGCCCCAATCGTTTATTCATTTATTCATCATAACTAAAATGTTCAATTGGGATTTTGTAGTAGGTGGATTCTGCATGGAGAATAAAGGGTGAACATTGATGCGTCCTCAATTAGGTACCTACGCCAGTAATGAAGATGAATTGCATTGCATAAGTAATTACATGATAATTCCGTGAGAGCATATCGTACGGTATACGTGTCGCATCGCGTCGTTTTGTTAAAAAACTCAAACCCTCCAAAGTCTAAAGGACCATAAGCATGTACCATGTATAGGTACCTATTTGGTAGGATGAAATTTATGTTGCCCTGTAATTTGATTTCGTTTACACTGGTAATTTTTGGGATTACATTCACCATGAGTATGACGTTGCAATAAGTTCGATGATGGCATAAAAGGCAACTGAAGCTCCCTGTGTTTTCATGCGTATATGTACGCAAAAAGAACCTCTTTATTACTATATGTAGTTTTTTTTTCATATTATGTTTTGGTATCCAGTTGCATTTTTCGCCAATTGACTACATCCTTTCAGAGTGCAATAAAGATGCATTGATAAAATGCAAATTTTAATTTTTTGTAGGTACCTACATGTACATTAAGGTGGTCCTTATAAAAATCATAATTTAATTTATGTTGCCAGGCCCCCGTTTTTCTTCAAAATAAATTAAAAGGATCCTATACAATTTAAGCTCATTATCTTATTTTTAAGTTAAGCCCGACCCCTAAGACCAAAGAAGAAAATACCTAACCTTGATGGGTAGTAAGTAACAGACAATTTTAAATTTTAGTACAAATGTAGTCACTTGTTTGATTTAAGAAATGACGTATATAAACAATTTTAGGCCAGTTATTTCCTGACTAAGGTATGATTTACCTAAAGAAAATTCTACTTTTTTTCAATTTTTCTTTATGGTATGGTAATCATATGTGATACGTGCCCCTTTCGAAGGACAGTCCCCTTTTTTTATTTCAAAAGCTATTTTGTCCCCTTTTTAAACAAGTCAGCATTTTTTAAATTTAAGACCAGTAAATGTTGCAATCAGCACTATTTATTTTTCTTATTTTGAACTTTATTGTTTAGAATATTACACTGAAAATATTTCTGATGGCATGTAATACACATTTTTACAACAACAAAAAGTTGTTTTTTGTCACTTCGTATTTCATTTGTCATTTTTTATTAAGTGCATGAATGCTATTAAGGGCCAGTTTGTTCACAGTGCGTTAAATCTGTAATTAAATTATCACTGATTTTATTAAATACCTAGTTTTGAATCTATGATAATCAAAGGGTGTTTGTTCACTCAATTACCAGTTTGATTAAAAAAATACGGATTTTCCAGGTGTCTTTCCATTTTCCATACTATCTGTCAAATCAATTGTCAGACGTAGTCTGTCTTTAACTAGTTACTGTGCTTGAGCTTTCGAAAGAAAAATGTTTTGTGCACAAAAATAGGGACAATCGCCATCTTGAATTGAAATATAATTTTGTGTTTAATTTAAGATTATTTCCTATTCAATTATTATACAGAAATTTGTTTTTTATTAAATATGGCGGGTTAATTTTTGTTTTGCAACCTTTCTAAATGTATAGTTAAAGTGTAGGCAGTGCAAGCATTTTGTGAAACCAAGTGATGAGATTTTTTTCCCAGTTGTAGTTTTTCTCTTTTTTTAATCCTACGCTTTGGGATTTGTGTCAATGATGAACAATCGAAATTCCAGGAAAATTTTATTAAACGTGCTAATCAAACAGAATCGGCGAATTAGTGATTTACCCAATTAAGTGCTCAAATCAGGGATTCTCTGTATACAATTTTGCTCAACAAACGCAATCAATGATAATTAGCTGAATGATCATTGATTTAAGTTAACAAGGTGTGAACAAACTGGCCCTAAAAATGAAAAACATCAACAAATAAACAAATCAAGGAAAATAGAGAAGTTTGGCAAAATCATTAAAGTTTCTGTCCTTTCTGAAAAAGTCTCTCCAAAAAGTACACAAAATCCCCATTTTTCTATTTTCTAAAATGGTTAATCTACTTTTTGGGTCTAAAATTGAGGAAATATTCAAATTTGGTTTCGATTTTAATGAGTTTTGTATTGAATCTTAGATGTAGTCATAAAAGCGGCGACGAGAATCAAAATTAGTCGGAAAACTCTCCATAAACAAATTAAACTGTCCAATAACTTTTAAATCTGAGAACATACTTAGAAAAGTATTTTTTATATCTAATCATAGATTTTAAAATCTATTTTCTATTTGGCTTAAACAGAAAATTACATAATAAACATATGAAAAGTTTTACAACTGGCTGTGACGAGTTTTTCTAGAATGGATATGGCGAGTTTTGGTTCTCATCGCCTAATTTGTACTAAATGTTTAAACTTTTTTATCCATTTTTACCCAAACTATTAAAATTAAAAATTTGATTGATTTCTGTTTTTCCACATAAAACTTCATTCGTCTGGAGGTTCAGATTAACGATTAAATAATGAGCTAATAATTTGCAGGAATTACAGTGGTATACCAACTTAAATTAAACTACTGACAATTTAAGGACCACCCTAGGGTACAAACCTACACAAATACCTGCAGGAACATATGCAAGAAGATAGGTACATATTTTTAGTGTTTCTTATAATAACAGTTGTGCGCACTGATATATGAGGCCTTTTTCTCTGCATTTGCAGTCTTATAAACTATTTGAATGAGTTTTTAATATCGAACTTCTCTTATCAAAAATTGATTAGAAAATGTTATGGTAAGTTCCTAAAGTGCAAAAAAATGTGTATAGTTATCTTCATCAAAGTCATCCTTTTCAAACATGTGAATACTAGGTGAACTTGATGTATGACAACATATATACCTCAAAACACCATACAAATATCGGAAACACATACAAAATATTCTTTTAGATTGATAACATGTGTCAGAGGAAGGACCTTTACTATTCCATCATAATCACAAAACTAAGCATCATTAATTTTCCTCTTTTCGTTTCGTTTCGTTCATTTTATTACGAATACATTTTTGTTGTTTGTTTTTTTGTCTGTTCAAGCTGTCCCGTTGCAACGTCAACTTATGCAGCTAATTAATGCCGACGGTTAAATGACATAACCATTTTTGTTTACATGATTGTGTCGGGCTCGGGTTGAAGTTACGTTTGATGGGGTTTTTTCTGCTTCTGATATAATTCAACCATTGAGATAACTCAGCGCCCTCCGCCATCGCCATCGTGGTAGAAAATATTCAGCGCGTTATAATTATATTCCCATGTCCGAGACCGAAGACCGAACATATGTACAAGTGGTTAACGTGGTCTTGACTTTATGGGTCTCTCTCCCTCTGTATGTTTTAGAATCAATTCTGCAAAAGGGAGGATACCCCTAAAGAAAGTGAATAATGTTGGAGGTGGAACGTAAAAATAGTCTTTCTATTAACTAATTTGTTGAATACCACACCCTTCCACCCATTCGCCCATATTATTCTCCCCTGGCGTCCCATCATATCCCATTCATCGGTAGCGTCATCGTTTGAGTTTTGCATTGAAATGTATACATTTACCCCATCAAAGTTGTAGCGGAAGGGGGCAAATGGGGTGGAAAATTGTTGTTACCCTTTTTTTGAAGCAAACATACCATCCTTCCATGTGTATCTGTATCTATACAAAAACGTTAGACTAAATGGAAAGAATAAAAATGGCATTCCATTGGTAGATGTTGATGATAAAAGTGAGGGGTAGGGTGGCTCATAGGTTGGGCGGGTGGACTTATAATGGAAAAGATCCGTTTTTCCTTGCGTTTGATACCATTTCTATTCATATACTAGGTGAATATTGAGAATGATGTCCTTTTTTTGTGGACAAAAGTTCTCATTCAGACCGCTTGCCCGGCCAACGAGCAAGTAGCGAATACAAAAGAAATGATTTTCTTTTACCGGAAAGTATCTTTTTTATTTTTCGCATCCGTAGCATGGATTTTTTTTAAGATGAATTGTATAGGACTCTCGGACTGTATCCGTTATTCTTTTTTTAAAGACAGGAAATGTGTATTTTGTTTGATATAAAGTGGTTTTTGGAACTGAGGGATAGACAGGGACACATACATTTATACATATTTTATTATTTATTTCATATTCTTTATCAATCTTTTCTTCTAACTTCATTTAGAATTTTATATTTTTTTATTGGAACATAGGTAGGTATATTTTCTTAAAAATATTAAATCAAATTAAATTTTGGTATACCTACCTACCTTAATCTCTTCTTCAACCAAATAAAATTGTAATATCGATTACATCGCACCTGTTCTGGTAAATTAGGGAATTCACCATCAATTTTTACCTGCGCACACGGCCCGGCACAAAGCACAGAAATACAATCTTCAAAAGGGCATAGTTTTAAAGCGTTAAACTATAAACTACGATAGACACATCGTTCTTTCCACACTGTCCTTTCCCCCTCAGGGTATCAATCATCTCCGCAAGAATACTAGATCATCCATGCTGAACAGAATTGCCACGTGTTTGTCAACGACCCACAACTAACAATACAACAATACTTGAACAGCAACGAAGATGAGGAAGCGACGTTAGCAATACTAAATTTTCAA
This sequence comes from Dasysyrphus albostriatus, assembly GCA_946251815.1. Classification (NCBI taxonomy): domain Eukaryota; kingdom Metazoa; phylum Arthropoda; class Insecta; order Diptera; family Syrphidae; genus Dasysyrphus; species Dasysyrphus albostriatus. The sequence continues at coordinate 527,820 of OX276339.1, forward strand.
CTTACTGCTTCTGCAACACCTAAAGGCTTAACCATAAGCAAACTCAATTTGAGGTCAAATTACATCAAGTTGAAAATAAGCTAACTAACAAAAAACAACTATGCAAAACGCGACGAACAAATTTAAGTAGCCATCATCAGCATTCTTTTAAAACAGAAGCACCAGTATATCGCAGCTTTACTTAGGTGTCGTTTAGTGTTATATTTCTGATAGTTCCATCAGGCTTGTTAGACAAAACCAGACCATTTCATAACTATATGCCCAGAAGCAGAAGCACGAGACATTGTGATTTCTTGTTCCACAAAAGCGTCCATCATCGTCCTCCATCCTTTCTACATTGTTGTCATCCGATATTGTTATGTTAGTCCTTATTATTCACTTATTGTTTTTGTTTTTTGTTTTTGTTCAGGACTTTATCAAATTCGATGTTGATGACAGACTCCTCCGCTTGCTGTTTACCGGAGGAGGCACGAAAAACATGAATAGCTAGGATACCTTTTAATAATTAAAAATACTTAATTGCTAAATCGTTTGAAAACTTCGTTATTCTTTTTGGAGCAGTGAACTTTGAAAAAATATATCCAATTTCATATATAATGAACAAAAACGAAAAAAATATCAATTTATACAGGCGAAGGCGAAGCAGACGGCTCAATTAAATGCCAATTGGATATCACTTGTGATGAGCTTGAAACGAGCAGCTTCATTTCCAAGGATACACTCCTTTTATGTGTATTTATTGCCACCCGTTTTCGCTCACACATTTATTGGGAAAAACAGATTATCTGTTATTATCCAAAAGTGAAAGAGCAATCGACTGTTAGGATATATACGTAGATGTGCATAGGTAGGCAGAAGGGTTCCCTTATTAACTTAACATCAGCAAACAGTCGACAGCGACACCCTCGCTTCTATGGAGAAAAATCGTCACGATAGCAACACCCTTTAACTTATTACTCATCGTCATCATCTTAGGGATAGCGATAGATTTACCAAAAGATATTACGTTTTTTTCATATTTTGTGTCGAAATCATTGTATCTTTTATAATTTACTGACTGTGAGTCTTTTGCTGCTTTGCAGATATCTTTTCGGGGGACGTCTCACATCCGAACTCGCACGAAAGTACGTCTGATGGGAATTCCGATCACAACTCGTCGGGGGATGAAGATTCTCAAATGCGTTTACGCTTGAAAAGGAAATTGCAGCGGAATCGAACATCATTTACCAATGAACAAATTGATAGTTTAGAAAAAGGTAAGGAAACATTTTTTTATAAAGACAATTATTGCAGCAAAGCTTTTTTCGTTGTTATAATATTCGACTGAATTGTTTTTGTTTATTTTCTTTTATTGCAGAATTTGAAAGGACGCATTATCCAGACGTATTTGCAAGAGAGAGATTAGCTGAAAAGATCGGTTTACCAGAGGCACGTATTCAGGTTTGTTTTTCATTTGGTTTTTGTTCTTGGGTTGCGTCATTGTAAATTATTTTTTTATTGATTTTGTCTATTATTGTTATTATTTGTTTGTTTTAATATTATTCAGTGATTTTTTTTTTTTTTTTGTATTTAGTTCGATTTCTTACGTATATTTTTATTTTTTGCGCTGTTTAAAAATTGGAGTTGTAAAATAACAAACAAATAGACGAAGAAACAAATGATCGTTTAGGGCAAAATATAGTCCAAATAACCATCAAGCACTTTTAGCACAATAGATATTTGTTTTTATAATTTGAGCGCACTTAAGGGGTTTTGACTACCTTTAAGATATGACGAGATTCAAAGCGAGTGACCAAGAAAATAGGAAAAGATTCAAGAAGAGATACCGATGCATATTGGTTTTGAAGTTCTGAATATCAAAATCTACTATTTTGAAAAACAGAGATTCAAGTGTTCCAAACAAGGCCCATTTTATTGTTTTTCTTTAATAACTTAATAAAGATTTTATTTGTTAAGATCCAAACTAAATTCTAGTTTGTAGTCATTTAAAAAAAAAAAACCTTGCCCTGTAGCTAATTCAATACCTACCTACACCTTTTCCTAATAAAGCCCATATATTATTTTGATCGTTTCGTTTGATTTCCAACTGAAACAACATGTATTTTATCCAAAAGCGAACAAAATTACGAATTCAAATATATAAGCCCACAAATATCAGTTAACTTTTCGACATGTGGTAGTTAGAGTCGTTCTAAGGGCCGTTTTTTACTCAAAAATTAAAAGAGACATTAAAACGATAAAAGCTAAATTTTGACGATTAAGATTAGTATTTCAGAAATCTGAACAAAAAAATCAATTCTCATTTTTTAAAGGTATCATCTCGAAAACCAGAGCTAATAGCGAAAAACGAAAAATTACCCTTAAATCAAATTTTACTTTGTTGTGTCGAAAACCTGTGATAACCTGTGATATTTAATTGTTTTTATTATTTGGTCTATCTCACCCCGTTTAGGAGGTAGGGACAGTTTAAAAAAAAAATTATTTTCAATGAAAAAATTATTATAAAACAACGGTAAACGATTAAAAGCTATACCCTTTTTTAAAGCCAACAATCTGTTCTTTAATCTTTAATTTAAATAAAATTATTTATGTCTATAGTTTTCGAAATATTCGCATGCAAACTCAAAATTTTGATAAAAAAAAACAATGAAAAAAAAGTTAAGACCCATTTTTTTCAAAATTGTCAAATGAACTTTGAATTTTTCTTTTTGTGGTCAGTGCTTATATAAATATTGAATAGAAGACAACAAAAAAAACAAATGGTTCTTAATTCTTTTAAAGCCGATTCAATTCTCATATGGAGTAGATTTTCTTAGATTTATATCGCTATACATCATGAATTCCATAGCTAGAAGAAACAAAACTGAAAAGGAATTGAAATTAAAAATTTTGTCCTTCCAATAATGAAAAGTGGAATCACCAAACGCAAGATTTAAATTGCCAAAAAATCGCAAAATTTCAAAATGTTCCACTCCATAAATAACCGAATTCAAAAAACCACTAAAATTAATTTAGGAATGGGAAAGTAATCGATCTTCAGTTTTTGGGGTACTTTCAGATTTAGTACTATGATGGCTCTTTTAGTGAGTGTTAATTTGCTTTACTGTTGCCGTCAGAGTCGGCTTCATTCATTAGTTCTTTTTTTTAACAAATTTGCTCAAGCCCAAATTCATATAGTTATTAAGAAATCATTTGCACCGAAAAATTGTTAAGTGTACGCATTTTTGTAAAATTTGTTTTGCCTTCCTAACGCCAATGCAAACCTAAAAATATCATTTTGGTACCCCCGATTTATTGATTGCATTCAAACATATTGCCTTGAAACTATTTAAAAGAAATATCGAGTCAAAAATGAGGTTAAAGCGCTGTTGGAGCTAAATTTAAAGAGTTCCGAGTTTGAAGCATCTGTGTGAGCTCGTACAGACAGACGAAAACGAAAAATCTATTTGATGAACAAATATTCACACACCTCCCCGCACATCTATACACTACACTTTAATAACATTCACCTTATTTTTGTAATGAGCAACAGAATTTTTCCTAACATCAAACATTTGTATATTACGTATTTCTCAAAACTGCATTACTCATAGCATTGCAAAGAGAAAAAAAGCACTTCCTCTCCCCCTCAACTGATTTCAAGTAAATAAGAAAAGCGAACTCCACTTGATCAAATATTTACAAAAGGACTTGCTATTAATTAGGAATCAGCAAACACAACAAGTGCAAGTAAACAAGAACAATTTGTGAAGAGAAAAAATATGCTACGACATCCCCCTTCCATGTTTTTGATATAAGTATGAAGTGAAGTATAAGGACTCATCTCTTCATTATTGTTTCCAAAAACGGAAGGAACATCATCATAAATCATCGAAATGAGTAAATTTTTTTCAATAAAGGACGAAACTACAGAACCCATATCCTGTATTCCTGTGACACCAAAAACAAACACAAACACAACCCGAACCCATTTTCCACAGAAGGAGAGGGGAGGGTGGGCGTACAAAATCATTACTATTATGCTAACGTCGTAATAATATTTTATTATTTTGCTGATGTCGCCCTCTATATCACGGGAGTGTAAACACTTGACATACACTTATTACCATGGGTTCAAAGCAAAGGTCTGTCACGTCCATTCCGTGGCAATTGCAGTGGTACGGCGCGCGCGGCAAACAGTGCGACAGAGTTGCAGCTCGCAGGGAGCAAACGCACAAGATGAATATTTCCTTAAGAGCTTTAACATTTTTGTAATTTTTATGCCATGGAATAAGGGTGACTTTTCGGAATCGTATTATTGATTCCACTTGTCCTTATGACAAAAGTAAAAATTATTGTTTCAGTTTTTGTTTTTGGGACCCTTAAAGCGCAATATTTGTATATGATTTTTAAATGACTTTTATTGAATGAGCCGATATCCCTCATGAAGAAGGGTTGACATCCGTTAAGTGCTTATGATTTCTGATGATAGAGAGACTGACTTTTCTAAGGGGCACTCTGATGGATTTTATTACTCTCGAGTGCAAATTGTTTTCGCTTATCTGAGGAAGTAATAACCCCTTGACACTTTTCGCTATACAAGGGTCGCAATGATCGCAAGGAGTTGTCATTAAGTTTTGCTTATTTCAAAATGTTTTGGTTTTATTTATTAAATATTTTGTTGAACGTATTTTTTATTATATTTGATTGTTTGTTTTTTTGTTGTATAGGTATAATAAAACAATATTGGTTACTGTTTATTCAACAGGTTTGGTTTTCAAACCGACGCGCTAAATGGCGACGAGAGGAAAAATTACGCACCCAACGTCGTTCCGTGGATCATGTTTCAAGTGGCAATGGATCCAGTGGTGGAACTGGTACGGCTGGAAGTGCTAATGGTGGAAATACTGGTTCCGGTGGAGGTGGGTCTGCAGCCAATTCATCAAATAACAATGTCGGTGAGAATACGAATGGCGGAGGAGGTGGTGGCGGAGGTGCTAGCAGTAATGGAACTGGCGGTACTGCTTCAGATGGTAATCCTAGCGGTCACGCGAATTCAGCAAGTCCACTTTTGCAAGCGGTTGCACCTCGTTTGCCACTGAATTCAGGTTTCAACTCTATGTACTCATCCATTCCTCAGCCCATTGCTACAATGGCGGAGAATTATAGGTAAGAGTGATGAAAGGAAAACAGAAAAAATCTTAATTTTAATTTGGTATATCTAAAAAAATTTAATACATATTCGTACACTTTTTTTATTTTACTTCTTGCAGTTCTATGACATCTTCGCTTGGTTCGATGACAACTTCATGTCTTCAGCAAAGAGATAGCTACCCGTATATGTTTCATGATCCGCTCTCCTTGGGTTCACCTTATGCAGCGCATTCACGTACGCCCTGTAATCCAGCTGCAGCTCATCAGCAGCCACCACCACAGCATGCAGCATATGGTGGTGGTTCTGCTGCGAGTAGTACTGGTAAGTGTTTATATTTATCTATACAATGTAAATGCAACAAAAAAAGCATCGATTAGACCACTAAATAAAAAAAATCATTTCTTACGCGAAACAAATCTGAAGGAATAAATTAAGTTGTGTTCGTTTCACAGTGAAAAGAGTCTTCTAGCACACGTTTGCCTATAGTACTTAGCTGAATTAAGCTTATAACCAGATGCGGCACTTAGCTTATAACAGACGCTGAACTTAGCTAATAACAGACAACAATTTATTTGGCCAGCTTTACTTCACGCTTGTTACTATTTTGTAAACTAACGAACGATTTCAAACCTATTTCCCAAAACAACCTTTTTAAAATAATTTTTTTAGACATTTAAAACTCAAGCGGTCTTAGCCAAACAAAACTCGTCCATAGTGTTGTTTTTTTTAAAACAATGAAAATGAAAGGAAAGATTTGATAAAAATTATAATGACCCTCCCATCCTTCTGTTTTCTTCGGTGCAAGACTCTACAACATGCAGTTATAACACATAATCATTGATTCCAGCAGTTATACTTAAGATGTTGTTTGCTCTTTTGAGAACTAACGAACTCATCAGCAAGTTTTGTTTGTTTTTTCTTCAATTCGGCCATCATAGAACAATAAAACTCATTACATTTCAATTATTTCAGAGATATTGCCCAAAACAACTGACAAACTTCGCTCTGATCTGAAATAATGGTATTTTGGTCGTTGCGATTTATGTACTGAACTGAATCTATAGAACAAAAATTCCGAAATAAAATTTTCGGATATTAAAGAATCAAGAAATCTGAACCAAACCCAAACCCAAACCTTCTTCTACAGTGACGCTTTTTTAATTATCAAAAATGAAAGGAAGCATTTTAAAAAATCATAAAGACCCCTTTCATCCCTCTCTTTTCTTAGGTGTTATCTCTGCCGGAGTTTCTGTGCCCGTACAAATCCCATCGCAAGGCGCCGATCTTGGTGCCAATTATTGGCCACGGCTTCAGTGATCCGCGCTCTTCGGGCTTCCCCCACAAATTTTATCGCAGGTAAGCCCGATTACTGCCCCAGGATCACCTCATAGTACAACAACCTCGAATAACATCAATACTGGGTCACCTCATCCATCGTCAGCAGCACCATCAACCCCACCATTAGGTCTCACCAATAGTAATCAGCACCACCATCATCTTCACCAGCAGCAGCAGCAGCAACAACAGCATCAACAACAACAACAACAACAGCAGCAACACCACCTTGCTCATCAACAGCAGCATCATCATCATCTCTTGCAACAATCTTTACATCATTCGCAGCAACATCACCCCACCTCAAACCCTGTTTTGCTTCATCATACCATACAACACAATGATCCACAACAGCATCCACACGAGGAGGCACCATAAATAAAAATGAAACACACTTTTTAAAAAAAAACGAATTTAAAACAAAAAAATAACTATAATTATGTAAACATAAATAATACACAAAAAAATAATTATTTCTTAACCTGTGTTAAAAAAGAGCTGATTATAAATTTAAATAGTTTCTTCCTATAAGTTCCCACCGCCCTCTTTTAATTTTTGTTTACTTCTGTTATTTATTATATACATAAAATTGTATATATCATAGAAATAAACCGTAAATATTGGTATTTTAATAAATCATAATAGTTGCTTAGCTTAAATTAGATTTTAAGTTTAACGAAATTAATTGAATTAAAAACAAATATCTAAGTCTAACGGTAGTTCCAAAGTCATAAGTTTTGTTTTTATACATATAATTTAGGGGGCTACTTCGAAACATTAAGGATATCCAAAAAAAAATATTTCCTTGCATATTTATTGATAAATCCAAAGCTGTCTTTGGATACAATGGTAAGTCTTCTCATATTTAAACCATAATTAGTTAAGAAAATATATTATTTAATTTCAAAATGTTTTGTTTGCAGTTTATATTATGTTTGTCAGAAAAAAATAAAACCTTGCTCCAAAACGAATTACTATAAAAAGCACACAATATAATAACATACATTACTATAGTTAAATTATGTGTTAAAAATAAGCTAAAACTAAGTATCAAAAAAATTAAATTGAAAAATTAAATGAGTTGTGTCTTGCAATAATAAAAAACAAACAATACATAATTTTTGAAACAATTGCATTTTTTGTTAAAAAAAAAACTGTTCTCCGCATTCATATTTTCTTGTTATTATTTTCCATAAAACAAAATGATGACGTGCATTATGGTAACAGACAAGTGTTACTTTGACTTTTAGTGTGTACAAGAATATGAGCAATAAACGACAAGCAATATATTAAATACGATTTCAAATCACAGACAGCGCTTCGTTTCACTATAGCGTCTTCCTTAATTTTGTTTGTATTCAATTATATGATTTCATGAGTTCTTTAATATTGTTTGCTTCCATGCCTCATTCAACCAAATTAAGATTTTCTTCTGAGGGATCATAAATAAACTATAAGTAGGTACTGCTTTGTTTGCCTTTTTTAATCTCCCCATTTGTGTCAATCACCCTGTGTTCCATGTAAATTTTATAGGCTTAAGTCCTTATTGAGCTCAGGACAACACACAAACACTTTTAGGTAGGTACGAGTATACATGTGTTTTTTTTTCTTTATAATGTTATAAATTTTGTAAATAAAATTTAATTTTTATCTAAAAATTGAAATCTCAAACAACGCGAAAAAGCAACAAACAAAATATAAATAATAATAAAAATAATAATAAAAGCAACTTGAAGCAATAATAAGAAAACAAAAAAGCAAATATATACAGCCGTACTTCTATGTAACACAAACAACGTAAAAACTCTATAACTTTGTGAAGTTTAACAAATAAAAAAAATATTGTTAAAATTTGTAATTAATTATATAAGATCTCTTTAAAAAAAATTAAAACAAAATAGATAAACATTAAGTAAATTCAAAGCAAGAGAAACTGAAAAACCTCTACCATAGCCCAACGCCCTCTACATAAAAATTAAAATGACATACGAAAAAAACGTCCCATAAACAATGTTTAAATGAAACTTTATATAAACAAAAAAAATATTTAGTATGGCTTATATTATACAACTTTTTTAAAGTAAAGCTGACGTTTAAATAAAAGTGAAACAATAAACCTAAAAAAAGTGAACAAAATTATTAGATCTAGAATTATAATCATGCATATTTATGTACATTCGATTAAGTGTATGCATATGTTAATATGGAATAAAATGATTAAACATTTTCAGTGTAAAAATAAAAAAATTTATTTTATAAAAAATTGGGATAAATAAAACGTGACAAAACTTCAGTTTTTTCCCCCCGAAAAAAAGTAAGTGTTGACAAAATTCAATGATGAGTAAATATTATATTAATATTAAATATAAGTATGCATTATTATTATTATGAATATATATATATATATGTATATATACATATATATAACATTTTATGTGTAGTTTGTGCAGAAAATCGAAAAAAATTAAAAAAAAAAAAACAAAACAAAAATATGGTCCGAAAATTAATATAAATATATATATATACAAAAAGGGTTGAATTTTTATTTCTTTATACACAAATTAAATCAAGAACACAAAGCCATTTTGGATTGAGTTTCAAGATGACTGTCCACTTTCAATTTATAAGCCACTTCACAGACACAGAGCAAAGGGATTGAGCTTTATTAACAGTAGTTTTTTTTATGAATTTCTAGATATTTCAACTTCACGAAGTCACTGAACCAAAATAGTAATACATAAAATGAGTGGCGAGTGGCAAGTGGCTACGAATACGATCAAATCTTATGTTTGAAGGTAACAACTTACCAACATCATCACCTAGTGATTTATGAGTTTTCATACAAGACAATCAGAGAGCTACTCTCTCCACTTCGGTATATTGAACTCAAGTTCTAAATTCACTAAAAAACATTAAATTGGGTTTTATCTCCGAACCTTGGATGATCTCGAGCTGAAACTTTCAATGCATAAGCATTTATTTTTAAATAAATGAACATTTCTAGTGCGCATTTTAAAACTTTTGAAAGATTTTGTTTCGTGAAAGTGCATACGCACCTTAAGACTCTTGGTTTCAACTTCCCTGGATGCTTCCAGTTTCCAGCTGTCATGTTATGTATGTAGGTACAAAAGTTAAGTTAGAAGTCAGTGAAGTGAAGCTTAAGTTTGAACGGAAGCGAGACAAATAAGCATGAAGAGTGAATAATATAATTAAAACAGTTATTAGTAGTGTTAACAAAGAATAAAATGATAAAATATTTTCAGTGTGAAAATTAAACAAATAGTTCATAAAATTTTGTTTTAAAAAATTTAAGACAGCACGTGTTTTTCCCCGAAAAAAGTAAGTGTTGACAAAATTTCATAGAAGTAGGTAGCTATATGTATTATGACGAATCCTTAAATAAATGCTATGAGGACCGCTTCTTAAGGGCACAAGTTTAAAATATTCTTTTAACTTTCAATATACTTTAAACACCCCAGCCAAATTTCGATAGTTATGCTTCACGTAAGCTAAAAAAATATCTATTGTCGATATCGCCTTGACAATTATTTGGTTTAAAAAAACCTGTACTTTATCGTCTCTCCTTGATGGCGAATGCACGATAGCCATCGATACGTCAGGATACTGACTGAAGGGTTCATGGTACGAATCGAATCCTGGGATACTCAACTTTTTTTATTTTTTATAATTAAATACCTACTTATTCACAACAATTTTATTGAATTTTTCATCTAATAATTATTTTTTAACGCACAAAACCGATAGATTATGTTCATGAAATTAGAACCCCATACAAGTTCTACAGAACGATATCCTTCATAGCTATCGTTTAGACGATTCCGAAATCGTCAGTGGTTATTTTGATATCAAATTAAAGCTCTTGCTTTATTATTAATTGTTAGCAAAAAAAAAATCATTTTGGCGCAGCCTTATTTTTGCTAGATATAATAGTTAAGCCAAGAGCTTACTTTTGGCATAGAAATAACCACTGAGTTAACTTTAAAAATGTCTCAAAATTTTTCATGATAGTTTTCAATGATAGCTATAAATGGCACAGTAGCTAATTCTGAAAATGATGCTTAGTCTTGGATTATTTTTTTATTACCACATTAATATTTTTTAAGGAGCTAATTAGTAGTAGTATAATTTAGTGTTATTAACTATTATGTATATAACTAAATGGACACACCCCTTCAACACTATAAATTTAGCTGTAGCTTTAAGAAAGATTTAAATTTTGTTTAACTTCTGTGCTACACCATACATTACAGCCGCACACTGTAACGCTGATTACGAGTACTTCTTTTTTTGTATCTTTCTTCTACTGTAACGCGTCACGCAGCTACAGCTTCATCATTGAGTTTGGCAAATACATTACTGAAACAAGGGTTCTTGTCTAACAATAGCCGTTTTCCTTTAGAGGTTGCAAAGTATTTACTTGTGAGTAGATGAAACCTCTTATCTAGTACTACCAACTGCACATGCTCTCAAGCAGTTTGATGTGTTCTATTGAAAAAAAGCTGGCAAAGTACTTGCAAGTACTTCGTCACCTCCAAAGGAAAACGCCTAATAAGTTCCGTAGTTCTAAAACCTTTCCAACATTTGGCATTGCGCTGAGAGAAAAAAACATGCCTGCAACAAAAGCGTATGCATGATCTCGATTAGGGGGGGATGGGGACAGACCCACTCAACAAAAATAGTCAGTTGAATATTATATTATACTATTTTTTAAATAAAATATTTGTTGATCCGACAATCAGCCAAGGAGTAAGACTGGTTAAAAAACAGTTTAACAAAAATTAACTTATTTGGTTGAGCGATTCAGTAGGTAAAGTTAGTTCCCGGAAACAGTTCAACTCGAATTCCATCGTTATCGTAAACTTATAACAGTAGATCACGGATATAAGAAAATCTCAAAAAAACAAAAACTCGTTTGTGAGACACAAATTTAATTTCAATTTAACGTGTTGAATAAAATGTCTGTTTGTTTATTATTTATTTATTCATTTGAATCAAGCTAATTAATGTAGCATACAGTTTTTTCTTAGAGTTAAGTGAAAACTATACATTATAAAATGTTCTATTGATTAATTTTGAATGAACAACAACAATAAAAAAACCCTCTATTAAATGTTCTTTTGAAATCGATATTTGATGTACCAAAATAATTAATCAATAAATTATGATTTACGTTATACAAATTCAACATATTCAGCCTTATTGTACATTTACTATTTACATTTCACTTTTTGTCTCTTTTGGGTTTCACCCGTAAAATGAAAATTGTCACTTATTTTTGACGTTTTGTTTTTCTGTTGAAAAACAGAGGGTACTGACGCAACTTACATAAAAAGATGCAAAATTTTCAATTTTCCAAGCAAATAGCTTCTGCTTATAAATAAAAACAGTATTAGTCGAAAAATTCGTTTCCAGGTAATATTTCTTGATTAAGGAGTTAAGCGTTCTTTCTTTCTCCCACTGTCTACGCCCCTGGCCTGGACAGTAGGATTAGGTATTCCTTTCGTTCACATAAAGTTGGAAAAAAATTTCTTAGTTGCGTTGTACTAAAACTTCTTTAACATTTGAAATACACTAGACAAGAATTAGGAAAACAAAATTTTATTAATCAGCCTTATTGTAATAGAGCGCGAATCGACAGCATAGTTTTAGTGTGGAAGTATAATTAAATATCGAAAATATGTATATTATGCTAAGATATAAGGATCTCGATTACAAAATTAATCGTATGAGTGAACTGGTCGAATTCTAATTCATCTGAGCACACTACACGTTTCCAATTATCTACTGTTTAATTTCTTTGTTTTCTGGCGAACTTTAACCACACCTAAGCATTTTTACCTACAATGCCGGCTTTTGTTTTTTTAACCGCTGAGATATAACCAATGTCGTGGAGGGTTCTTCGGCTAACGGGCTTATTTACTGCTAAAGAAGCATCATTTGGTGTTTAACACTTTGTTCCTTTTCATTCTAATATCTAGAACTATGAAATTATTATAAGCATTTAATTTTATTAAAAAAAAATAAGTCAAGCAAACCAAAAAACATGCGAATATTTTATATTTTGCATGATATCTCATTTCCAATTTAAACGAAGAAAGATACTTTTGTCTTTGATCACCAATATCTCTAATAGCCGCATTTTATTATCTACTCTATCTGATCCGAATCAATTTTTGAAATGTAATTACAAATACATTCAGATTTTTATCTGGATCTATTTCAATGATCAAAACATTAGTTTTCACTCTGGTGGCTTAGAGGCTTTTTACTATTAGCCGCGTTTTATTAACATAACCTCGAACCAGACCCGGAGATAATAAAACAAAACAATTGTGAATTATCTCAATAGTGGAAAGAAAAAAGGCAACATTAAAAATTAACAAATGTAAGGCAAAAAGAGGTAGGTACATAACACTACTGTCAGATCTGGATCAGATCATGTCGTTGATACAAAATTGAAAGACAGTTTTGATTTTTGAAATCTTAAACTTTTCCGCAAGATATTTTTCAAAATTTATTATTAATTTATTTTAGCTAACATTTTTAAATTATTATCAAAATTATAGAAAAAATAACACTTTTTATCGACTTTCTTGCAGTTGGTTACATAAATTCTCAAAAAAACAAATCAAAAAATTTCAAGAACAAACTTAAAATTTTATTTTTATATTTTGGGAAAACTTAATTTGTATTACATGTCAAGTCAAAAAAGTTTCTAACCAATGCAAAACTGTAAAAAGTCTTGTCATATTATATACTTTTCATTTTCATGATGATAATTTCACAATATTTAGGAATAAACAAAATATTTTCTTCCTTTAATTATGGTAATAAAACTTTGATCAGTTGATTTGAAAAAAATAATTTGATGAATCAATTTAAAAATTAACAAGAATTTTAAAGGTATATTTATCTACAGGACATAGCAAATCTATTCCTACAATTAAAATTGGAATTGGAAAATTTAAATTATTTTACAAAAACTCGCCTCAAGTCTCACGCACTCTTAATTACGATGAATTTATTTTTAAACTAAATTTTTTTTATATTGAGATGAGTGCAAGACGTTAAAAATATTTCAAAAACTACCACATTTTTATAAAAATTAGAAAAAGGAGGTACCTAGTTATTTTGATTGGAAAACCCTTTTGAATTTTCAATGTCAAATCGGAAACATTTTTGTTGTAGTCATGGTACCCGTACTGAAAAACAGGTGGTGCGGAATACCATGAACAGATATGTACCAAACGGAAATTTTAAATTTAACTAGTTGCGAACATTGAAAGAAAAATGTATTCTATAATAAACCCAATACATAGCGAATACACAAACCCGAAGGTGCTATAAAAATGATACCAAATTGTACATGGCAGCATCGTTATGGTAAATAAATTCAACCCAGTAAGGGTATGTTGCCACCAAAACTTAACTTATACTACGTTTTTACTAGGGCAAATGAGAAAATTTTCTGATTCAATTCAAATCTTTATTTCTCATTATAAATTCGCATTTCAAAGGTTGACAATTCCGACCATTTTTGCAAATAATTATAGTGGAGATTAAGTTAGCAGGTAACTAATGTTTATAAAAATTACTACTAGATTAACTACCTCTCTAGATATCAATTTAAATAACTCTTATAATACTACGACAGCACTGGTTTAAAGAAACTTCAATTCAATTTCACCTTTGGAAATTGGAATAGTGATTCAGCTCTTATAAATTTGTATCTCTCATCGTTAATCAAGAGAGGAGAATTTTGTAAGTTGTCCAATGTTTCAGTTCGTTTGCAATTATGCATTAAATAATAAATCTTCTACAGTCGATGTGTTTTTGTTGTCAGTCGTTGGCCTCAAAGATACAAAGAAACATATACGTTTTTTACATTTGTTGTTTTTTTTTGTTTACTTTAATTTTTGTTTAATATTAAGTAAATAAGAACTGTGATAACTTTGCAATCGGGTTCATTGCTAATAGCATACGTAGATAAAAACAAACGAAATACCTTATAAGAACCGAGTAGTCGTGTTCGTCAGTTGTTTTCAATAAAGCAAGAGCAACCCCGCCAATTATCAATCAAGATAATTGTCCATAGAAAAACTTGTAATTCGGTAAAAAAAAATCGATAAATTGTATCTTGTGGAAGTTTGTGGTGGGGTTTCCAAAACAAAAAACAAAAAAATTACACCAGTTATAAATTGTGTGAAAATAAAACGTGCAGGCAATCTTTTTAGTTAGTCATGTCTACCCGCAAAGGGGCTGCCAAAGAAAAGCCTTCCGCTCCACAAAAACCTTCGAACTTGTTAATGGGAAAAACGTCATTTTCTGCTGGGGCCTCATCATCATCGTCGTTTTTTGATGGAACGACAACAAAAGCCAACCGGAATGTAGGCAGCTCTACTATCGGCAATGGTAAAAAAGCTGACATCGATGACAATGATGATTCAGGCGAGGTAAGCGCAAATCAAACAAGGTAAATTGCAGTGAAGTTGTCTGAGAATTTTTGCAACATCCCATTGCAGTGATTATTATTTAAATGTATTTATTGTTCTTTTTAGTTTTTTTAACATAAATCCAATCCGGTTAACCTTTAAAAAAAAAGAAGAATTTATTGTTATTGTTTTTTTAAAGCAGGATTGACAAATTTAAAAGGAAGAATGTATCCATATGTAGGTAGGTTTGGCGTCAGAATTAATCATTAAATTTGTTGACTTAAGCTGTTTTCACTAAAATGTATTGTTTTTTTGTTTGGATTAGGTAATTCAGGCTAGTCAAGTTTGATCCTTGCAGTCTATATATTTATGTAAGGGTGTTTTTGGATACTATTTTTATACAACTTAAAAATGAAATAAAACATTTTAATAATTTTACCATGCCCAAGATATTGCTGCTTAATAGATGTGTAAGAGAAGTGACTTTAAACTCGAACGAAATATCTAGTTAATCGCCCGTTTGTGGAATGAGTCGTGCAGTTCGAAAAGTATACTTGGTCACGTAAAAAATATTTATATTACATAGTTTAAACTAATTTTATACAATTTAATTCTATTTAAATTTGTAGATTTTCATTTGCCGACTGCAACTCATGTGCATAACACTGATTGTTTAGTCGTGTTTGTTTATTGCTCTCATTATTTGTGATGTGAAAATCTCCGTGAATGTCTTTTTCCCGTTTTTATTTCGTTACCATTTCGTTGATTACGAAGATTTGTTGACTAGGGATGGAAAATAATAGCCGATTCAATCCTAAACCAGTGTTTTTGTTTGCTTCGGTTAAACTGTTTTTTGTGATTTGTTTTGTCTCGGTGTAAACAGATTTTTGTTTCAAGTTGGTAGGTACTCCAGCCGGATTTAAATAAGAAAAAAATAATATTTATGGATACGAAATTTTAAAACTTCTCCCTATAGCGGGAGTGCTGCAAATATGGCCTCTTTTGTTTACCTGGAATAACTCACAAACTATCACCTGTATTTGAACTTTTTATTTGCAAGCAGCATTTTGTATTTTTTTTATAATTACAAAAATAAAAATAGCAATTTTTTTGTAAAACAAAAATATTTATTTTGAAAGACTAAAAACAGGGATTTTTTCAATGTGTTGGTAATATGGCCCCAAACGCCATATACAATTCTATCATACACTGGGTACCTATTTTGTGTAAGGCGCGACAAAAGTTTACTTTTATGTTCACGTTGCTTTGAACTTAAGAAACTTTTAAAATATGCAAGTAATCATAGAGAAGGTACCTACCTATAAAAATAATCATTCTTTTACCCGTTGAATAACTTAGAACTTAAAAACAAGTACGCCATTTAATTTTTTTTAGAGTTTAAAAAAAATGTGAAAAAACAAACAAACTAAAGTCGTTGGAGAGGTTTTCTTTAAAATAAATGTATTATATATTAAAATTTAGTAACATTTAAAAAAAAAAATTGGTACGTCAATTTTGAGTATTTATTAATATATGTACATTCGCTAACTTCATTTAAAAAAAATCATTAACAGGTTTTTGAAATATTGATTTTTTTACAAAAAATCCCTAAGTTCAAAATTTGAAGAGAATCGCTTCAGTGGTTAAGGCTGTAGGATAGACATATATTTTTTCGTGTTCTCTATCATCGTTATTCCATGTTTGATTTTTATCTTGAAATAAATCGCAAGTAAAAAATTGTGGAGCCTATCTCCCCTCGTTTAAACGGGAGAAGCCAAAAATTCAATCTTTAATTTCTTTTTAAATAAAGTTGTTCTTGTAAATAGTTTTTGAACACAATAAATGCATGTAAAGAGGACCATATTAGCTGCATAACAATAGTTTTACAAAATGGAGCCTAATTTCTATACTTGCATTTTATTTTTGAGTATTTACCTTAGCTTCATTAACATATAAGTTATTTAATCCTTTTTAAATTTATCTATTAAACCGTTTGTGTCGTCACATTAAATTTTTTTTGAGTCATCAAACTTCAAGTGCAAAATGTAATGCCACCAAAGCACTTATCAAGTCAGTATTTTCCATATAAATTATATGAGGAGGGATGTTTGTAAAAATTTAGGCTCCGAATAGAAGAACCTTATGACGTAAGAAATAATTGGGGGCCAGATTACCTACACTGACAGTGACCCCATTACCTACACTTCCTCCATCTTACTGATTTCATTTTTTTTGCTCGATTAGGAAAAACAAAATCCAGCTAACAAGCCAGATTTGGAACTTTGAACCGACAGCATTGTTCACCACTGCCATCTTTTCTCTTTGACTCATTAAGCTATGTACAGACGGTTGTCAGGTAGGAAAACATTGTCAGGTCTGACAATGCACTGACAATGAGCTGACAAAATATCTGCAATGCTAAGTTTACAGTTCACACGGCTGGAAGGTTTTGTCTCAAAGTCTGACAATTGCCCTGTCAGATAGTTTATTTGACAATGCTTTGTCTGACAACGTTGTCAGGTTAAAAATTGTATATTCACACGGTTGGTAGATTTTTTGTTGATTGTCAGAAACATCACCAGGCATTTTAGACAAATTTGTTTTTTTTTTTTTTTCGAAACAGTGAATTGAGGAATATAAAATAAAAAAGAACAAATATTTTCTTTTTGAAAAACGAAAGGCTATCGTATAATAATTTCATAATCCATGTGAAAGAAAAAATACTTTGGCTAAGTGTTTGCATATAACAGAGAGTGAAATCTTCCAACAATCTTGTATTTTTTTAAAACTTTTTTTTTCGATTTCTTCAATAATATAATGTCCTAAATTGGACATAGTCTTGGATAGCCCTCATTCGATTTAAAACATTGAAAAACCATTTGTTCGCGTTTTACAAGAATCACCCTAACTCCATAATTAGTACCTTAAAGTGAAAAAGGGAAGGGGCGTTTTTTTAATATTTTTTTTTCTGTTTTGAGCCAAATTTCTAGAAAATTACCCCTCCTGCCTTAATGGGGGGAAATAGACCCCCTCCAATACAATTTTTTACTTGTCTGAATCTAATCTATACATTCTGATTTTTTTTCGCTTGATATAAGAATAATCCTTACCCCATAGTTAGTACCTTAAACTGAAAATAGGGAGACCAGGGGGTGAAATAAAAATATGAAAAAAATAGGGAAATTGTTTTTAATGTTTTGAATCGAATGAGGGCTATCCAAGACTATATTCAATTTTAGGACCACCTTAATAATACATGTATCGCGCTATTACAATACATAATTTCATTTCGTTATAAACATTTAGAAATAAAGTTGAAAAAAATGCAAAACTCCTTTAAATTAAAATAACAATTTTAAGAAGTACCATTGAAGCCAAAGTCACTACTTACCCCGTCAGCGCTGAAAATTTGTTTTACACATCGAACACAAGATACATAAAATTTCTGCAAATGAAAAAATTGTCAAATGTCATTGAATAGCACATCTGTCAATTTTGTATGAGCCTGCCAATGGTCTTGCAATTGTTAAATTGTGTGTTGAGATGATTGCCAGATACCTGACAATTTCTGTCAGATGGTAGTTGAACAATGGCCTGAATGCTGTTTATACCATGATAGATCAAATTCATAAGATTAACCCCTTGAACAGAATGATTGTAGCTGTAGCTTGTAGGAAGTTTAACTTCAGCTTTAATATCATTTCTTGCTTCATTTACAGTTTCACGTTGAAGCGCTGCATACTATTTTTTATTTTTCTACTTTAACAGTGCTACGAGCTACAGCACAACTACAGATACACAATTTTGTTTGGCCAGTAGAACAAGACAGGAAATTATTAAACCAGTAAATATTTGTATTTTAATGAATGATATTTACATACAATTAAATCTAATTTGAAATGCAAATTTAATGAGTTTGAAATATGTATGCGAATTTATTTTTTTTAAAGATCGAATGAATTTTAATTTGTTTGCCATTCAGATTTTCCAGCCAATTTGAAATATTCTGATATTAGTGTTTATAAATTATTGTATATGTACTTCCGCTCATATTTTAGACCATGGATATTTTATTTAAAGTTTTTTTTTTTTAACTTTATCAAGATTTACTAGCACTGATAAAATTTAAATTTGTGTAAACAATTTACTGTGGTCATTAAAACAAAATCAACCCCCTTAAAAAAAATCCATATTGAAATATTTTTTCAACTCAATGAATTCCTAAATGGCTAAACAATAAGTAAATAATTGCCCTATACAAAAATAAAAAAAACACAAAATATGACCCCTTAAAAAAAATCCATATTGAAATATTTTTTCAACTCAATGAATTCCTAAATGGCTAAACAATAAGTAAATAATTGCCCTATACAAAAATAAAAAAAACACAAAATATGACCTAAAATGGAAAAAAAATATATATGTACCTGTAGTTAAATGATTATAAGATCTCCAATGTGTATTTAATTTCAAAAATGAACATTTACAAATTTTAATTAATTATTACTTATTTCGCAACTAAAAATATAGTAGGCATTTGTTTTACTAAATTGTTCCTCAATATGTGACAATGTTCTTTTATCTTAACTCATAGAAAATGGCTCGTTTCAGTTGTAACTCAAAATATCTTACTTCTCCTGACAAGGGTTCTTTCGAATCCAAACTATGAGAACTTTCTAAAAACCGTTTTGGTTACAGGAAGTCAAAGCAAACTTAATATGCGGTTATATATAATACTAAATACAACTAAACCTACCACTACTTTCTTTTTAATCGTATGAAAAAAAATTGTTTCAGGTGACACCTACATTTCGTTTCGGGAGTAACAAGTTCAAAAAGAATAATCGTTTATACACCTTTATTTTTACTTTAGTTTAAAACGGCAGGTACATCAATAATTTCTCAATTTTTTTTTTACAAACAAAATTTTGAGATAACAATCAAACATGACATAAAGAACACCAACAAATATGTGGCAAAATTCTGTCTGTTTTTCTGTATCTGAATCTACAGGGTTTTTTTTGTCAAGAATCTTATGAGCATTAATATGAACTCTTGTTTTTTGAAAAAAAAAATTACATTTGCTGAGATATTAACAAAAAACTATTATCTGTCCATTTAAAGTACAAAATCAGAAGTGTTAATTTGACACGCTTCAAGATTAATAAACCTACAGAGTTCGTTAATAGTTCATTTTTTAGATAATTTTAAATTTGTTTTTATAAAGAGTAGATGTAGCCAAACTAATATTGTTCAAAAATATTTTGCCCATCGATTGATGAAATTTTAACAAATTTTTTGACAAAATTTGCTCCTCCTTCGTGAATTTCTTGCATGAATTTTTTAGAATCTACTGCTTGTATAAAAAAAAAAATATGTTAATATTTTTTGTGTAGAATAACATAAGCTACAATTTATACGTTCACATTTTTTCAAACAAACTTATAGTTTCTGAGAAATTAAAAAAAATCATTTTGGAATTGAAATTTTTTCAACAAAAAAAATAGAAGCCCATTTTTTTTTGTTTATTTTCAAAAAAAAAAAAGTTTTTTTAAAAACAATTTCATTTTTCAAAATGTTAGGTTTATAATATTTTTTTACAAAACTTTTTCATCAAAACACCTTAATTTGGAAATAAACAATAAGAAAAGACCAATAACAAACAAAACAATACTGTAAGTGTTGCCGTTGTTTTTAAATTTTGTTTTTTTCTATTTTATGCACTTTTTTACTAAATTGCCCCTCCCTGTTTATTTTTTCTTGTCCACTTCTTACCTCCATGCTCCTAATTTGTTTGGCAGGTTTTACCCGAATTTTCTTGTAAGCAGAAAAATATGGTTTATTATCCCTAAACCGACATTTGAGATTTTGTTGCTTCATTAAGAGCTGATTTAGGCCCATCCAAATATAAACTCAGAAAAACCATATACCGACCACCCTTATGTACATACATATGTACACGTCGAACTATAAAAAATAGAAATACAAAAAAACTATTTTTATCAATTGTGCGAATCCATGTAGGAACTTAATAGTTACCAAATGATGGCTGTAATCACTGTTAAATTCTCCGTATAACGGTAAGTTAGAACTTTTTTTCATTCAAATTTTTCACAAAAACTCTATATCCAATATAAGCCATCAGGTCTTAAAATTTGAAATTCGCTAAGTCAGTCCCTTGTAAAGATTAAATCAAATATTATTATCATTGAATTGGTGTTGTTATCAAAATAACAGACAGTTCCATAATAATACTTTTATACTATCCTTTTGTAAAGAAAATTTCAAAAAAGCCTAAAATACCCTTTTTGTGCAATCCTTAACCCAGCACTCTTCCTCCCCCCTTTGACCATTTATTTATTTTTAATGTAACTGTAAAACTTTGAACAAATTATTATAATATTTTTTTTTAATTTTATAACTTGAATTGAAAATAAAATACATAAATAATTTCTGGCTTTAAGAAAGGTTGTTATTGTGTAACTGTAGTTTTAATTAATTTATTTTTGTTTCATTAAATTCTTTGAAAAGCTTTAGTCCCCCTGCTATACGAATTTATTTTTTCTTGACCTTAACTGCAGGCTCTAGCTTTCCGCCGCATTTGATGCGAATCACCCTTTATACAAACATACTATGTAAATGTGTATAGATGTACCTTCCTTTGTATACATAAATTTAATCATAGGTACAATATGTAATTTTTAAACAAACAAATTTTGATTTCACTTACCTACTTTATGTATTCATTAATAAAAAAATACTTACGTGCTTATAATTTTTAATTTAATCTAAAAACAATTTTCTCTATTTTTTCAGTTTCATGATGCGTTGAGTATGGAGGCAATGTATGTAACCAAAATAATTTATAATAATTATTGTATAGAATAACTAAGCTTTTTTGTTGCTTTTTTTATAAAAAAAAAGGTCCACTGAAATGGACTTGGACATTGCTTTAGAAGAGGCCAAATTGGCTATACATTATTTTTTCAACAACAAATTCGATGATGCTCGAAACCTTCTGAAGCCATGGGCTCACTGCAGTATGTACCATTCGGTTGGCAATAGTGTTTTTGCGTTCCTGGAAGCGATTCTTACATTCGAACAAAATCACATTGTTGTTGCTGCTGAAGAATTAAAAACTTGCTTAGAAGTTTGCAATAGGCATAAGCGGAAAAACACGATAACAGAATCAATTGGAAAGAAATTCAAGAAAGTATGCAGCCTAATTTATTGGATTGAAATCGTATTTAAAATTTATATTGGTATGTTCATACATTTTTTGATAGACAAATTACGATCAATACACAGATTTGGAAGCTCATGCAGAACTGTGTTCAGCTGAAGCGATGCTCATTAAAGCAATGCTCACGTTTATTGAAGATGAAACCTTAACAAGTCTGATAAAGGGTGGTATGAAGATAAGAAACTGTTTCAATAGTTATAAGTAAAACAAATATTTTTTCTAAAATGTGAAAATCAAGTATATTATAATATTTTACCGATGACTGCATAGGGAATGTGCCAATATTTTGACTCAAAGAAACTGGAGTTCACAAAACTCTCAAATGCACTTTGAGAGTGGAGTTCGAATGGGCATGGGTACCTTTAACCTTATGATATCCATGCTCCCTGCGTGTGTGATAAAAGTATTAGAATTTATAGGCTTCTCAGGAAATAAGGTGAATAACTGAAAAACAAAAAACTTTAAACTCTAACAAATAATTACATTAATTTTAATTTTCACTACAGAAAAATGGTATTGAAGACCTTGTGACGGGATATCATCTCCCTGGATTGCGTCAAGTTCTATGTGCAATGACGCTTCTTGGCTACCATTTAATTGTGTGTTATGTTTTAAGCCATCAAGAAGGCGACTTGGTATTTTGTGATGAAATCCTAACCAAACAGTTGCAACAGTATCCCGAGGGAGTATGGTTTCTTTTTTTCAAAGGTCGTTTAGAATTTATGAAAGGAAATCTAGATGAAGCACAACATTGGTACAAAAAGTCATGGAAATCACAAAATGTTTGGCCGCAGTTTCACCACCTCAGTTTTTGGGAGTTACTATGGGTAAACTGGTAAGCATTCCTACAGACGTTTCTCTAGCAGTATTAAAACTAAAACTATTTCAGCCTCAAATTGGATTGGCGAGAATCGAGCCTCTATGCAACGTACCTGGTCGAAAAAAGTAAATGGTCCCGAACAATATATTCGTACCAAAAAGCTGCAGTTCTACTCATGATCGACGATCTTACTTCGACGGAACGTACGACTATCGATAATCTTATGCGAGATGCACCAAAATTCAAACAAAGAATCGCAGGAAAATCATTGCCAATGGAGAAGTTCATATGTAAGAAAGCCCAACGATATTTCTCACAAAATCGCACTTTAATAATGCCCGCAATTGAGCTCATGTACGTATGGAATACGTTTAAAGTTATGGGTAAACATTTCCATATCGCCGACGGAATCTACCAGATTATTGAGAGAAATCTAAAACAACACGAAGAGAAAACTGTACCTTGTCCGTACGATTCTGATAATCTTGCATTGATTCTGCTATTAAAAGGAGCGTGTCTGAGGCAAACTAAAAATCCATTTTTGGCATTAAAGTAAGTCCTTATAAAAACATTTCAATTTACTATCATCATAAATTATTTAGGAGTCTGGAGTCTGTTATGGCATTACAGTCTAGTATTAAGGAGGACATGTATTTGGTAGTATATGCCCTTGTTGAAATTGGTTTGATTTATGCAGAAGAAGGACGTCATGACCTCGCAATAGGAGCTTTGGAAGACGCTAAGTAATATGGTTGTTTTAATATATTAATGCATTTTTTTATAATATTATTCCATATTTACCTATAGAAAAAAATATACTGGTTACTCTCTAGAGTCCCGGTTACATTTTCGTATTCATGCAGCATTAACAGAGCTAAAATCTTGTGAACAGTAAAAAAAACAGTAAATTTGAACCAAAAAGTCATAAAGCACACAATAATTTAACCAAATTGAAACACCAAATAATGTTACAATTAGAATCGAGTTCCAAAGGTATATTGTATCTTTGGCCCTGCTAATCTGCTTAATTTGTTTATAAGTAAAATTGTTAATTATTTATTATTTAAATTGATTAAAACAATCAGGGAAAATGCGTAAGTAATAAAAAGCAATAGGTACTATACATGGGGTCGAAAAGCGTTTCGTTTTATTTTCAGAAAAATTTAAACCTATGGTGAGTAGAAGAAAAAAAATTTTTTAATTATAACGTACGTAAAAAAATTTCAATTCAAAACAAGCTACAAAAAAAATTGGTATTAGAAATTATCAACAATACTTTATATCTTTATCAACAGTAGTAACCCGATGTAAAAAGAAAAAGTCAAGCATTTTTATCGGCCGCTTTATTTGAAGCGAATTGCAATTTATTTATCAATATTTAATTTTGTTCACAAGATGCTTTGTCAATTAAAATTTTAAAAAAATAGTATAATGAGGTAAAGGTAATTTTCGTTTTTATTGCTTAGCAGCGCAAGCCCTTGGGACACTGATTTGGATGGTTTGTGTAACAGGCTTGGAGCTCAGGTCTGGGTTTGATCCTCTACGAATTTGTTGAACAAACATGTTGGCAACGGAATCCGTCTTTCCACGACAATGTGCTGGAACTTCGATGGTAACTTGGTCTTTCTTAGTACAGTGCGCTGGGCAGGCATTGACTTCAACAGTTGTGAAGCAGTATGTGGCTCCTTGGGCAAGGAATTGAACTCGCTTCGACACTTCGCATGATTTGTTTCCTTGCTTTTGAGAAACCTTCTTTACAAATGTACTCTGCTGGGTTTCGTACGAACCGGAAGATGATGAAGATGATGAAGACGTTGATTCTGAGCTTTGCCATTGGCTGTCAGATTGGCGTTTGCCTTCGAATTTTTTTCCGTTTTCGAAGTTGCTAACTACGTTTCCAGCTTGGTATTTTACTTTGTAGGCACGAGCAGATAGTGCCATTTGTTGGGCTTGTTGTACTTGAGATTCACAGGTCTCATCAACTGCAGCCCATTGAGCAGTGTAGTACTTTTCGTTTTGAAGAACCTTCTGTTGTGGTGTGGTGATGTCATCATATTCTTCTCCGTTGTAGTTTCCGCAGAGCCCAGCAACTTGGTTGCGTAGTCTTGAATCAGCATGTACTCGAACGCTTTCTCCATCGTAATAGATTTTAACTTCTGATCCATGTAGTTCAACCTTCAAGTCGTTTTCTGAGATTGAATAGATGCGGGCCACCAATGTCTTATCTTGTTTACTGTGGCCGGATTGAGACGATGCGTAAACCTCGATGGCAGATTTCTGTGAAACTTGTTGTGGTTCCTCATTGACCGTTACTTGAGCTGGAGCATTGGGTGTTTTCGATGGGGAAAGTTGGATGCGTTGTCCTGCGGTAACAATTTGAACTTCTCTCTTATTGCCACCTTCGTTAGCTTGGCGGACGAGGACTGAAAGTTCATCTTGGGCGTTTGTGGGCTTAATGTGTTGGAGCACAGCATACCAGCACTTGCCAATTGCTTGTTCTTCAGCTATAGCGTTGTCAAAAGTCAGGATTTTGCTTTGGTCAATTACGCAAACCTCAGAGTTGCGGGTCATGGTGCGCATTGTACGTTCTTCTAGGTTCATTCCTGGGTGAACTGCGAAAAGGTATCGAGCATTACGGGGAATAGGAAGGCCGGTAAAGGTTTGTTGCCCACTTGGAAGCTGAATGGTGATATTCATTGAATGTTGGTGGATATCATATTTCATCATAGCATCCAGTTTACCTGGTTGTCCCTTCTTTGATTGGTCAAATCTGTTGTTGTAATATCCCCAGTGGTTCAAGACAGAGTAGATAGATTGTGCAAAGTTCTTGAGATCGGAAGTTGGCTGTTCAGTCTCTGCAATAACATGGAATTGATCAAGGAGATTAGCCTGGTATGTTGCCTTCAAGCAAGCTGGCATTTGTTTATTGCCTTCTTCGCGCATTTGACGTTCACATTCTTGGGAAATTGGTGATTGGAGAAGTTGATGTTGGTAGTTTTCGGTCTGGTCCATTATAATCTTGACATTGATTTTTGTGTTCTTTGGTTTGCCTCCCTCTCCAAGAATAACTGTCAATTTGGCATTTGATTTTCCGTTGTGCTTCTGGGCGTTATAGAAGTTAAGGGCAGGAGTGTTGGCAAAGTTTCGGATGTAAGAAGCATAGACCTGTTTAGCTGCGCCTCCAGTGGCTGTTTTTGCACTTCCGAAAAGAAGAACGCGTGTCTTATCTCCAACAGAGTTATCAGCTTGAGCAATGGTTCCAACGAACTTAGCTGGCTTCGATCCGTCGAAAACTAAGGCAGAATCAATAAGTGCTGCAGATGCTTGTTTCATGTCACGAGCGGCATTCCAAATCATTTCCTCGCGACGAGACTCACTGTTTGGTGCAATATCAGAGACGAGAGCCAGCTTTGATTCATCGCCAGAGGATAATGGTTTGTTAGAACGCTTGTTATTTGTTGATTCGTAGATCTCAGCTTTGTTGTCAAATTGAACTCCGAATTTTACGGCTTGGTTTGCAGAGCGTTGCAAGTCTAAGCTGAGAGTGAACTTGTAGTGAGCAACTCCACTCTTTGGCCATGGACCATTAGCGGAAATATCTTCTTCTTGAGTAGTTTGCATGAACTCACTCGCGTCAGCAAATGGCAAGGAAGCCAAAGACAAAGCTGCACGAAGTTTTGTCAAGTCAGTATTTTCCACGTCTTGATAGAAAGGCATTGTAAGAAGGGAGAGTAAAATGTTTCCGGAAGATGTGCTTTGTGAAGCTGGTTCAAACGAATAGGGCAAGAACTGGGCAGGGTTGACAATATTTTTCTGTTGGACCAGAGATTGCATTGTCAAAATAAGGCTCATTGGTAGTTGAGCGTATTGCTTAACTCCCTCGTTTTGAAGCAAGCGTTCCATAGCATGGACCGCACTCTGTGAGAATTGATGTTGTGTTCTGAAGTGGAAAGCCATACCTATAGAGTCCTCACCAAATGTATGTTCATCTCCGACAGTTGGGCGAACTGCGATCAATTTCACTTCCTTAGCTTCGGCGACTGGGCGAAGGCTGAGAGCATTCTTGCGAGCAGTGAATGGCCATGAGCTAAAGTGCAAAAGCTTAACTTTATTGTCAGTAGCTAATGGAGCTACTTTTCCTGATACTGCAGTATTCTTCAAGTCAATGTTCAAGTTTGCACTAAAAGGCATATGAACTTGTATCTTTTGGATCTGACCAGCAACGTAGCGTTGTCGTTCAAATGGTGTGATGAAACCAGCCTTACCGATCTTTTCCATGCTAAAAGTGAAACGGACCTTTGAAGTTACGTTGATGGCTTGAGTATCGAGAATATTAGACCAAGCCTGTGAGTTGGAAAGGCTTGGGGTAGTCCTAGCTTTAACCTCTCCCAGAGTTTGAATCAGAATAGGTGCCTTGTAGCTATAGTAGAATGGATAACCGGTAGCCAGTGGAAAGGCGACCTCAATTTGCTGATGGTCGTAGATTTTGTTGAACTGCATTTGGTGACCGGACATAAGCTCTTGGACAATACCGGCAAGTTGAGCAGGTGCTGCTTGCAGGGTCTTTTCATCGAAAGATACGAAGTTCTTGCGGCCTAACATCTTGAAGAGCAGTTGTCCTGCTACTTCGTTGTTTTTCTCTGAGCCAAAGTTGATACCAAGCTGTTTGATTATGTTCTGGGCAGAATACTTAATATTTTGGGATCCAGCTGCATTAGATTTTCTACTAGAAACAAGAGCATCCCATACATTTTGTACACTGGACAATAGGGCCTGAACATCGATTTCATTCATATTGATGCCACCGTAGTTCTTCCAAGAAGTAAAACTCATTACATTGGGGAATGTGTTGTCTGGTCCCATGATGTGACTCATTTGGTACTCCTCAGAAATTTGGAGGACCTTGGACACATGGTCTCTAAGTGAAGTCTTTGAGTTTTGAAGTCCAAAAGTGTATGGGTTCAAAAATTGCTGGGCAGCTTTAGCGTTGGCAGCTAAGTTAGAGTTCTGACTTGAGGTCAATTGAGCTGCAGAATTGATAGCAGATTTCACTGTGGCTCTCACATTTGTGCTGGGGTCGTTGTATGTTGACATTGCCATTCGTTGGAGAATAGCTGCTGGTGGGTCAGTACGCATCAAGAGAGCTACAGCCATGCTGCGGATCTCTGGTTCTTCAGCGACATTGCTGTAGATTTTGAAGAGAATTTTTTGGGCATACTTGGGGTATGATTCCACGATCTTATCAAAGGCAGCAACAATAGCCAAGCGTTCAAATGATGATGCACGCTTTTCATCTTCCAAGTAAGGTTCGAAAATTTCTGCGATCTTGGGATGTGCAACATTACCCAAAGCCCGGATGTACTTCAGGCTTTTTTGTTGGTTCTTATTGTTAATGCTTTCGGCTAGACGTTGTCCCATCCAGGGTACGATTTCCTTGGTTACAATCTCTGCGAGAGCCTTTTCGAATGAACCGTATGATTGCACGGGATAGTAGTTGTTGGCGTAACTTTTGTCGGAGTAGGCACGGCGCAACAAGTCAGCATAATTAATGAGGATGCTTGGGTATTGCACTGATTGCTTGCGAACTTTTTCGTTTTTGATGATATTCTCGAAGATTTCACGGATAATTGCTTCGGTTGGCGTACGCAAGTTAATGAAAGTTGTTTCTAAAAGGCTAGAAACTTGGCTTCCACGAATTTGTCCAGTAGAGACGGCCTTAACAATACCTAATACAGCGGGGTTTGTACCGGCTTGAGCAACAGCGTTCAAGAGTGTGTCTTCAGCTAATTGTTCTCCCAATTGCGAGCTTCCTTGGTGTTGGTTGTGGGAAGAAAGAATCTGCTCAATTTGCTTGTAGTCCATTGTTTGGATGAGTTCGGACAAAATTGTGTACTTCTCTAGGGTGTCACGGGTCACGATCTCTGCCTGTGATTGCAGATCTGTAGAAATCTCTTCAGCTAATTTTCGACTCTCTGCAACAGCGTCAATTGAGTTATGGAACTGGATGCTTCGCCCTTTGTTTCCGATGGAGAATGGATGCAGTGGTTGTTCAGCGGCTTCCTTGTTTGTTGGTTGGGGTTGATAGTGATGAGGATACTTGGCAGCATAACGGGCAGAATTGAACTCCTCAGATGAATCAGAGGAAGACGAAGATGAATATGAAGATGACGAGGATTTCATTCGATTCTGATTTCTTATATGGTTTTCAGATTCAGTACTTCGGCGTTGGCGCTGACCGTGAACATGTTCTTCGTTGTGAGAAGGGTCATAAGAACTCTTAGCCGATGTCCTTGGCTGATTTTGGCTATCGGATGGGATATTATAGCGGTAAACTAAATTTCCAACGTGGATCAAATTCTCAGAATTGACTGTAAATTGAGATTCAATTGCAGCAATAGATTCAAGCTCAAGAGCGATACGACTCACAACTTCAGCTTGATCATCATCGTAGAGCATTGGACTGACAGCAACACGGTTTGTGGTTTCAACAGATCTGATTGTGAAACGTTCGAGGGGACCAGCCACAATAACACGGGTAACAGAAGCTTTCTAAACAAAAATAAAAAAACGAAAATTAATTAACATAAAAATAAAACCGAAATTATAAAAGACTGACGGATAAGAATTCTCCCATCTGGTTAGAGTTCGGCTTCATGTCTGATGTTCCAGAGATACCAAAATGGTATCCACGACGAACATCACAGTTGCTATAGTTCACGGTCTTCACGAACTGCAAGAGGCTTTCGTCCATTGTGAGTTCTGTCTGTGGTGCCCATTTTTCTCTCTGTTCGGCATCGCTGAAAGCTGGAACCGCTGACATTTCGTATAAAGTCTCACATTCACCAGTCACTGTTGGTTCCATTGTCTTGTAGAGAGCGTTGGTAGCGCCGTTTGAATCTCCTGGCAATTGATTATGTCGGCATTTGATGACATTTTCTCCAGTGGTATCCACTTGCATTTGGGAGAGAACAGCCTTAAGCTGGTTTACATCGTCATTGCTCATAGATTGGTCAACATCCAAAGAACGGATAACTCCGTTCTTATAGTTGATGCTGAAAAAAGATTCGGATTGTGGTTCGTCGCTGTAGCTCAGTTTTTGTTCCGGGATTCTGCTGTTCAAGCCATCTTTGAGTTCATCATGGAAATGCGCATGGCGAACTTGTGACAGCTTGCCTCGAACAACGGATTCGGATTCAGGCTGCAATATCAATTTTCCTTTGGTGATGAGACCTACATATTGATCCTTGCCCAATCCATACCCGGTAAGGGTATTCGCAGTGTAGGCGTACTCATATTGTTGGTTTGCCTGCCATGGTGTTGAGCACGCAGCCAATCCAACTGTTAAAATTTATTATTTATTTGAACTTGAAACTGTGCGTCAGACTTACCAATTGTTAAAAAAATCAATGAAGTCCGCATGCCGTTCCGGAGTGTGCGCTATTTTCAATCGATACAAAGTGATTGTGATTAGAAACTAAACCAATCTGTGCCTATACTAGTGTTGCCTCGTCTTTTTATACTAATTTACAAAGTACAAAAACTGCAACTTCATCTAATTTGCAATTGAAGATAAGATAAAGAAGATGAGCTTGTGTTCAGATTTTAATAGTTTTACTAATATCAATGAAAAAAATACTCGCTTGAAATTTTGTTGATAGGGACATTCACATTAGGTACCTTCCCTGCACTAGGTAAGCTTATTAAAATGTGTGCGTATAGGGTTCCGCATATGTACAGGTGACTGGTATCCCAATTATTTTCTCCAGTTGATTTAAGAGCGTGACAATTATTTTTCGAGAAACGAACTAAACCAAAATTCAGGTAAATAAACCAGTTTGGTATTTATTTACCTGAAGAATAAACTAGGGTTCAAGGAAGAGTTCAATGTTTTAAATGTATAGCAAACTATGAATGTAAGTATTTATGTGTATCTACAATAGATTTTTGGATTAAAAAAAGCTTAAACGCGGTTTTGTAAGCCCTACCGTTATTTTTCAAAAAAAAAATAAGTTAATTAATAGAAAATTGCTTCTCCTGTCTCAACGAAGGGATATACAAATGCATAATAAAAACACGCTTACTGTACCAAAACAAATATTTGTCTTTTAATCTTTGAAACAATTAAAAAAAGCCAAAGGAAGGCCCACCGAGATGACATATTTTTTAACGACTGCTGTTATGAACAAGCTTCGATTGATAATTAAAAAATTAATAAACGCAACGTTCAAATTCGTTCTGTTAGTGGCATGGTTAATGTTTAATTTTTGCCAAGTTTACTCAAGGCCACTCATCAAACAATTGCAATGGTTCGAAAAGCTTAAGATTATACTCATTCTTTTTCAACACCTAGAAGTTTAATAAATTAGCCTAGTTGACAGCAAAATGGACACGCAAAGAGAAGGCAGCCTACTTGACAGCAAAATGGACATGATAGGAGAAGGCAGATGCCCGAAATTCAAATATTGGGCTCTTTCAGACGACCCAAGGGACTAGATATTCAGTCAACTGAATTCATTGAACGCAAATTTAAATAAGGTAACTAGGTTTGTTTGAAATGACAAACTTGGAAATTTACTTCTAGCATTTACTTCAGTTGATCGTGAAAAAAGTATCGATATAATTTTTATCTAAAATATACGTTGCAACAGGTATAAACCCTTTACGAATTGTATTAAATCAGCTTTTTGAAAAAAGTTTTCAAGGCTATTTGATTTAGATAGGGTCTGCTAATACCCAATATAACATTAACAAATCTCATACGAAACTCTTAATTTTTCATATTTTTTTACTTTTTTCATTTTTTTCGAATTTGATAGCGTACTACTTTACACAAAATGGATAAAAATGAACGTGCAAAAAACACAATCAAAAAGACAATAAAGTTCAGCTTTTAGTTCAATAACAAAATGTAATCAGCTGATAGTCTGACATAAGTGCACTTGACTAGATAATTAAGGTAGGTAGACTAGATAGGTAAGGTAGATTTTTCTTGACTAATTTGCCAGTCAACTTTCCAATAAAGTTGCCTTAATTGGAAATAAATATTTTGACATCTGACAATCAGAGACTAGAAACTTGCCTTAATTTCTAGTCTCTTGGGTCGTCTGAACGTACCCATTGTTACTTTTGTTTTTCTTATTATACCTGTTGTAACCACCAGGTTTCCTAAACTTGGGTGGTTTCTGGCAGCCAGTTTTGAAAGTTTGCAAGAAATTACATGTAAACAAATACAATTAAGGCTATTGATGCAACTTCGTAAAACCCTAGATAAGTTAACAATTTGGTTAATGAACTATGAGATTTTGATTTAAACAATTTGGTTCAACTTATCCAAAGATTTTGCTTCGGAAAGTTATCCAAAGTGGTTAAACATATCCAAACGTCATTTTGACTCTTACTCTGATTGAATTACCTAGCATTTGTAAAAAAGGTCGTTCATGCAATCTTTGCGAAAACTTGTCATTTTAGACAATTTGTAAACGACGCTGTGTTAATACCCTTAATACCTACAGAGTTGCAAGAAAAATGTGTAGTTTTAATTATCAACTAATTAATTTTCAACATCAGCTCAGAGGTTAGCATGCCGGCCTATAACCTGATTAATATTGACCAGTTCCCACTTGAAACTTTTTTTTTGTTGATTTTTGTATTGCAAGAAAAAATGCCAATTAGTTTATTTAGCAACACAAAACTAACTGCAGTCGTTCAAATGCCTTTATCGGTCAGTTACATTTATGTACGTATTATGTAAATAGCGAACAGAAGACCTCAGCAACGAATGTCATGAACAAAAAATTGTTTTTTTTCTCGACATGAAAGGTTACATTAGCTTGTGCTTAGAGTCTTGATACTTACCCTTGTATTATTTTTAGTGTTATCTTCCATTAAACACTTCATTTTTGAATACCGAAGTTATGGACAATTTTCGGCTGCTTATGAATAATCATTAAACATAACATTTGAACTACCACACCTCTAATTTTGTTAAATTTTGCGTTCAAGACTTTTTAAGGCCCTAGCAAAATGGACAAACAAAGAGAAGACATGTTCGAAATCCAAATTCGAAAGATTTTAACCAGGTATCCCAAACTTGTTTCTGACAGCCAGTTTTGGAAATTTTCAAGAAATCTCACGTTAACAAACACAGTAAGGAAATTGTAAAAATTTAAAGAAAGTATAAATTAATTAATCTTTAACGCCCATTTAATTATATAAGATGTAGATCAAAGGTTAGCGTACCAGACCACCAATCTCGTGGATGATGGTTCGATGCCGATTATTTTCAACTTTTTTTTTTTTATTATTTAAAAAAAAAATGCTTAATAATTCAGGAATGCATCAGGATCATTGACAGTCTCGATATTTACCCTTGTATTATTTCTGATGTTATCTTCCATTTTACACCTCATTTTTGAAGACTAAAAAAGAATTTCCGCAGTTATAGACAATTTTCGGAAGCTTATGAATAATTTCCAAAACAAAAAATTTTACCGATCAATAGCCTATAATTTTGTAAAATTTTGCGCTCAAGATTTTTTAAGGTGGTATATTGAGGCTTTAGGGCAACGTAGGGATATGTTTGATATACCAAAATGACCGTTTATTAGTCAAGATAATAACGATTTAATGATTTTGAAAATTGATTGGAAAATAAATATGATATTTCCGTTTGAACACAAAACTTGCTTTTTTAGCTATCTAAGCCATTTAGCCATCAAAATTGTGTGAGCACCTATAATTTATTATAATAAATAAATTTGTGCAAACTTAACCTTTCTATAGATGCCTTTGTTTTAAAGATCGAAGCAGTATTTCGCAAGTTATTGCATATTTTGTGCCACTAAATTGAAAAATTTCGATTTTCTTTCGAAAAAAAAAAAAAAAAACCCACAACAAAAATCGAACCTTAACATCATCAAGTTACTATTCGACTATGCTAGCCTCTGCGCCACGTTACTACATGAATATGAGCAATCAAAACTGAATCAGTATAACATTTTATGAATAAAGCTACGAGCAGACGATTTGCAATAGTCGCAAATCTTTGCGAGCACTGACGTCACAAAAAAACTCGCAAATACACCGCAAATGCCTTACGTTTGACAGTGCTCGCAAACCTGCAAATACACATGTTCAGACGATTTGCGAAGGTTGTCCCAAAGTTTTTAAATACATTTGCGATCAAGGTACTCGCAAATGACATGCTCGCAAATAAGATCGCAAATTTTGAAGCATATTTGCGAGGTGTTCACACGATTTGCGGCGACATTTGTAGATATCATATTCTTACTCATTTGCAGATTTGCGAGCCTGACATTTCTCTATTGACAAATTTGTTTATTTGTTGAGTTTTGTCATAGCTAGTCTCAAAATACTATATAGGTAAACATATGAACATACAAACACATAAGGGTATGTATCTTATATGTATATTTTGGTGATGTTTTATGGGCTGTAGGTCAGTTTAATTTTTTTTAACTACGTAAAGCTTATTTTCATAAAAAAACGAAAAAAATCTAATTTAAATAATAGAAAATAATAATAAAAATAATGAAGGTACCTACATACATACTAAAAACCACAGCCAATTACTTCAAGTACAACAACAAAATTCATCGCAAATGTCCGCATTTGCAGTGTTCCATTTTCGTGTTTTCGCAAATGGTTGTGACGGTCGCAAATACTCGCAAATTGTCACAAATTATTTTTGTGAGTGTTCACATGATTTGCCAAAATGTAACAAATGTATTTGCGACTTGGGCCTCGCAAATCATACGCAAATGATTTGCGAGCATTTGCAGGCTGTCCCAAAGTTGTGTTCAGACGATTTGCGACCAAAGACCGCAAATGGTGACGTAAAAATGACGTCACACTTGCAAATATTTGCGACTTTTGCAAATCGTCTGCTCGTAGCTTAAGAATAAAATTTTATATTTTACAAATTTTTTTGTCTCTAGCATGTCACGAAGGTGCATTAGTGTATGTATACTTGTATTTTAAATATTTTTTATTAAAAGGGTAATTTATGGCCTCTCAACATGAGGGTTGCGGGTGACATGTTTTCCTGGTCTAGAAATGTCTCTACTGAAAACATTTGAAGGGCTTTGGCCGTTTTTCCAGGCTTGATGTTATACGAGTGGGTAACCGTACTAGAATCTTTGTTAAATTTGTGGCAACCTAATCTTTCTAAAGCTGCCTTAATTTTAACGATCGAAGCAGTATTTCGCAAGTTACTGCATATTTTGTGCCGCTGAATTGACAAAAAAAAAAGTAATAAATAAAAAATTTCCGTCCCTAAGAACCGATCCATATACCATTCAATTGCCATCCGAGAATGTTAACCTCTGCGCCACGTTATAATATAAAATTGCATAGTCAAAATTGAATCAGTTTATACTTAAATTTTATATTTTACAATTTCTTTGTCTTTGGCATGCCAAAGATGCATTGGTGTGTGTGTATAGGTACTTGCATTTTAAATTTGAAATATGTACTTCTTGTTGAAAAAATAAAAGGCTAATCTATGGAAATCGGAAATTTATGAAAACTTATGGAAATCGCAACAAATTAAAAAAATCGTTTATGGCATCTACATTGGGCCAAATTACCGCGTCAGTGATCGAGTGAGTGAGTGCCACCAGTGATCGAATGAGCGAGTAACCACTTCCAATTTTGGTATACTTGATTGTTTAAAACGTGAGCGGAAATGCCAAACTCATATAATTCAGTCACGAATAGCTCGATAACTGATGCGGTAATTTAGCCCCTGTTTTCTATGAGCTAAAACTTACATTCCAATTTCTCCCCTAAGGAATGCCAAAACATGCATTGAGCCTGCACCATATTTGAAGAATATCTTTTTAGCCATAATAATTTAAAAAATGGTTCTATTATATGGTAACAAAATAAAAAGATGAGGAACGATACATTTATGTACGTGTGTAAGTCCCAAGTAGAAACGTGTCGAGTCAAAGTCATCGTTTATGGAGTAATGACCGCATATATTTTTCTGACCTTTAATCTAATTCAAATATTAGTACAATGTAGCAATTTCACTGATCTATCCAGCCAGTCGGCTGTTAAGAAAATTATGAGAATGCTTAAAGACCCCAACTATAAAGGAAATGCAATCTACACGAAATTACATTTACAAAGTGCCGTGCATGATTTGAATCAAGGGGAGGAAAGAGCTGGTTGGTTTACAATCTTAACGGGAACCGTTAAATAGTTTATTATTTTTGTATAAGCTTTAAGGTGACGAACACAAATTTTATAGCAATTTGGTAATGTGCCTACACTAAACTTAAAAGTTATTTTTTTCTAAATTATCACCAAAATATCTATAACTTCTGCGAATAATAAAAAAATATAATTTGTTAAACAAGAAATCGTTCCTCAAAATTTTGAAAATTAATTAATGTGATAGTTAAATTAATTAATTAATGCGAGTAAAACAGAATTATTGAAATGCAAAACAAATTTAAACAGAGAGAGGCAAACTACTTCCAATATGCACCCTAGCCAACGCTCATGGATACACGTTTTAAATTGAATTGATAAGAAAGTTTAATGAACTATCATGCGCGTAATCTACTAATCAGTTGATGATGAAATCAGTGCCCCTAATTCATTGTAATATATTATATTAATACTTACTTACAATCACCTCAGACTAAACATCCCCTAAAAAATAAAATACATTACCTGGGCGGATGTATCTGCTCTTATTTTTCAAGTGGCTCAATTTTTTTTAAATATCATCGTTTTATAATTCAACTATTGAGCATTTTTTTAATGAAATCCTCTAAAAATATATAAAGATATCTTGCATCAAAAAGGTGGGAACCTGTAGATGTTTGTACCAGTAGATTGAAAGTTTTGGTTATACATAATCAGACCTGTTAAATTTCAAGTAGAAGTACCAGTCAAGTACCCAGTACCATACTTCACAAAAAAAACAAGTACCATGTTCTTGGTACTTGAAAAACACCAAGTACCATTACTTTGTTCCAAGAACTTGTACTTGGTACTTTAATACTGCTCAGTCATTTGTAAGTACAAGTCCATTTCAAGAACAATTCGTTGAGAAGTCTGGTTGAGCTATCGAATAAGTACAAATATACTTAAGAGGCTGCGAAAATTAAAATTTTGTATTTTAAATAGACTAAAGATATAAGCCCCTTCCATACATGGAGCAAAATGTAACGGATTCAATATTGAAAGGGCAACTTAAGTTTTATTTGCGAATGTCAGTTCATCGAACTGTGTAAGTGAAAACTTTGTTTAGTGATAATGAAATAGGTAAATATAACCCCTTGGTTGCACTCAAGTTATAAAAACTGCTACAAAAGTTGCATAATCATGTTTATCAGCATTACAAAAAAAAAAAACATCAGGCATCTGATGTAGCAAATACTTTTCAATTAACGAGGCAATTGTATAAAAGCAGGGGTTGATCTTTGGAAAGCTATAGTTAAGTTTCACAGTTCAAAACTTGAACATCTAATAAAATTTTGAAGGACATGCGGACTTTCTTAGTACTTCTGACACTTGGTACATTTAAACCTCGATTTGTCTACCAATTAAAAAACATTACTAACTCTTAATTTTTTAAAACAGTTGGGTTGGCTGCGTGCTCAACACCATGGCAGGCAAACCAACAATATGAGTACGCCTACACTGCGAATACCCTTACCGGGTATGGATTGGGCAAGGATCAATATGTAGGTCTCATCACCAAAGGAAAATTGATATTGCAGCCTGAATCCGAATCCGTTGTTCGAGGCAAGCTGTCACAAGTTCGCCATGCGCATTTCCATGATGAACTCAAAGATGGCTTGAACAGCAGAATCCCGGAACAAAAACTGAGCTACAGCGACGAACCACAATCCGAATCTTTTTTCAGCATCAACTATAAGAACGGAGTTATCCGTTCTTTGGATGTTGACCAATCTATGAGCAATGACGATGTAAACCAGCTTAAGGCTGTTCTCTCCCAAATGCAAGTGGATACCACTGGAGAAAATGTCATCAAATGCCGACATAATCAATTGCCAGGAGATTCAAACGGCGCTACCAACGCTCTCTACAAGACAATGGAACCAACAGTGACTGGTGAATGTGAGACTTTATACGAAATGTCAGCGGTTCCAGCTTTCAGCGATGCCGAACAGAGAGAAAAATGGGCACCACAGACAGAACTCACAATGGACGAAAGCCTCTTGCAGTTCGTGAAGACCGTGAACTATAGCAACTGTGATGTTCGTCGTGGATACCATTTTGGTATCTCTGGAACATCAGACATGAAGCCGAACTCTAACCAGATGGGAGAATTCTTATCCGTCAGTCTTTTATAATTTCGGTTTTATTTTTATGTTAATTAATTTTCGTTTTTTTATTTTTGTTTAGAAAGCTTCTGTTACCCGTGTTATTGTGGCTGGTCCCCTCGAACGTTTCACAATCAGATCTGTTGAAACCACAAACCGTGTTGCTGTCAGTCCAATGCTCTACGATGATGATCAAGCTGAAGTTGTGAGTCGTATCGCTCTTGAGCTTGAATCTATTGCTGCAATTGAATCTCAATTTACAGTCAATTCTGAGAATTTGATCCACGTTGGAAATTTAGTTTACCGCTATAATATCCCATCCGATAGCCAAAATCAGCCAAGGACATCGGCTAAGAGTTCTTATGACCCTTCTCACAACGAAGAACATGTTCACGGTCAGCGCCAACGCCGAAGTACTGAATCTGAAAACCATATAAGAAATCAGAATCGAATGAAATCCTCGTCATCTTCATATTCATCTTCGTCTTCCTCTGATTCATCTGAGGAGTTCAATTCTGCCCGTTATGCTGCCAAGTATCCTCATCACTATCAACCCCAACCAACAAACAAGGAAGCCGCTGAACAACCACTGCATCCATTCTCCATCGGAAACAAAGGGCGAAGCATCCAGTTCCATAACTCAATTGACGCTGTTGCAGAGAGTCGAAAATTAGCTGAAGAGATTTCTACCGATCTGCAATCACAGGCAGAGATCGTGACCCGTGACACCCTAGAGAAGTACACAATTTTGTCCGAACTCATCCAAACAATGGACTACAAGCAAATTGAGCAGATTCTTTCTTCCCACAACCAACACCAAGGAAGCTCGCAATTGGGAGAACAATTAGCTGAAGACACACTCTTGAACGCTGTTGCTCAAGCCGGTACAAACCCCGCTGTATTAGGTATTGTTAAGGCCGTCTCTACTGGACAAATTCGTGGAAGCCAAGTTTCTAGCCTTTTAGAAACAACTTTCATTAACTTGCGTACGCCAACCGAAGCAATTATCCGTGAAATCTTCGAGAATATCATCAAAAACGAAAAAGTTCGCAAGCAATCAGTGCAATACCCAAGCATCCTCATTAATTATGCTGACTTGTTGCGCCGTGCCTACTCCGACAAAAGTTACGCCAACAACTACTATCCCGTGCAATCATACGGTTCATTCGAAAAGGCTCTCGCAGAGATTGTAACCAAGGAAATTGTACCCTGGATGGGACAACGTCTAGCCGAAAGCATTAACAATAAGAACCAACAAAAAAGCCTGAAGTACATCCGGGCTTTGGGTAATGTTGCACATCCCAAGATCGCAGAAATTTTCGAACCTTACTTGGAAGATGAAAAGCGTGCATCAACATTTGAACGCTTGGCTATTGTTGCTGCCTTTGATAAGATCGTGGAATCATACCCCAAGTATGCCCAAAAAATTCTCTTCAAAATCTACAGCAATGTCGCTGAAGAACCAGAGATCCGCAGCATGGCTGTAGCTCTCTTGATGCGTACTGACCCACCAGCAGCTATTCTCCAACGAATGGCAATGTCAACATACAACGACCCCAGCACAAGTGTGAGAGCCACAGTGAAATCTGCTATCAATTCTGCAGCTCAATTGACCTCAAGTCAGAACTCTAACTTAGCTGCCAACGCTAAAGCTGCCCAGCAATTTTTGAACCCATACACTTTTGGACTTCAAAACTCAAAGACTTCACTTAGAGACCATGTGTCCAAGGTCCTCCAAATTTCTGAGGAGTACCAAATGAGTCACATCATGGGACCAGACAACACATTCCCCAATGTAATGAGTTTTACTTCTTGGAAGAACTACGGTGGCATCAATATGAATGAAATCGATGTTCAGGCCCTATTGTCCAGTGTACAAAATGTATGGGATGCTCTTGTTTCTAGTAGAAAATCTAATGCAGCTGGATCCCAAAATATTAAGTATTCTGCCCAGAACATAATCAAACAGCTTGGTATCAACTTTGGCTCAGAGAAAAACAACGAAGTAGCAGGACAACTGCTCTTCAAGATGTTAGGCCGCAAGAACTTCGTATCTTTCGATGAAAAGACCCTGCAAGCAGCACCTGCTCAACTTGCCGGTATTGTCCAAGAGCTTATGTCCGGTCACCAAATGCAGTTCAACAAAATCTACGACCATCAGCAAATTGAGGTCGCCTTTCCACTGGCTACCGGTTATCCATTCTACTATAGCTACAAGGCACCTATTCTGATTCAAACTCTGGGAGAGGTAAAGGCTAGGACTACCCCAAGCCTTTCCAACTCACAGGCTTGGTCTAATATTCTCGATACTCAAGCCATCAACGTAACTTCAAAGGTCCGTTTCACTTTTAGCATGGAAAAGATCGGTAAGGCTGGTTTCATCACACCATTTGAACAACAACGCTACGTTGCTGGTCAGATCCAAAAGATACAAGTTCATATGCCTTTTAGTGCAAACTTGAACATTGACTTGAAGAATACTGCAGTATCAGGAAAAGTAGCTCCATTAGCTACTGACAATAAAGTTAAGCTTTTGCACTTTAGCTCATGGCCATTCACTGCTCGCAAGAATGCTCTCAGCCTTCGCCCAGTCGCCGAAGCTAAGGAAGTGAAATTGATCGCAGTTCGCCCAACTGTCGGAGATGAACATACATTTGGTGAGGACTCTATAGGTATGGCTTTCCACTTCAGAACACAACATCAATTCTCACAGAGTGCGGTCCATGCTATGGAACGCTTGCTTCAAAACGAGGGAGTTAAGCAATACGCTCAACTACCAATGAGCCTTATTTTGACAATGCAATCTCTGGTCCAACAGAAAAATATTGTCAACCCTGCCCAGTTCTTGCCCTATTCGTTTGAACCAGCTTCACAAAGCACATCTTCCGGAAACATTTTACTCTCCCTTCTTACAATGCCTTTCTATCAAGACGTG
Source organism: Dasysyrphus albostriatus (assembly GCA_946251815.1). NCBI lineage: Eukaryota > Metazoa > Arthropoda > Insecta > Diptera > Syrphidae > Dasysyrphus > Dasysyrphus albostriatus. The sequence goes on from OX276339.1 coordinate 569,066, forward strand.
GAAAATACTGACTTGACAAAACTTCGTGCAGCTTTGTCTTTGGCTTCATTGCCATTTGCTGACGCGAGTGAGTTCATGCAAACTACTCAAGAAGAAGATATTTCCGCTAATGGTCCATGGCCAAAGAGTGGAGTTGCTCACTACAAGTTCACTCTCAGCTTAGACTTGCAACGCTCTGCAAACCAAGCCGTGAAATTCGGAGTTCAATTTGACAACAAAGCTGAGATCTACGAATCAACAAATAACAAGCGTTCTAACAAACCATTATCCTCTGGCGATGAATCAAAGCTAGCTCTCGTCTCTGATATTGCACCAAACAGTGAGTCTCGTCGCGAGGAAATGATTTGGAATGCCGCTCGTGACATGAAACAAGCATCTGCAGCACTTATTGATTCTGCCTTAGTTTTCGATGGATCGAAGCCAGCTAAGTTCGTTGGAACCATTGCTCAAGCTGATAACTCTGTTGGAGATAAGACACGCGTTCTTCTTTTCGGAAGTGCAAAAACAGCCACTGGAGGCGCAGCTAAACAGGTCTATGCTTCTTACATCCGAAACTTTGCCAACACTCCTGTCCTTAACTTCTATAACGCCCAGAAGCACAACGGAAAATCAAATGCCAAATTGACAGTTATTCTTGGAGAGGGAGGCAAACCAAAGAACACAAAAATTAATGTCAAGATTATAATGGACCAGACCGAAAACTACCAACATCAACTTCTCCAATCACCAATTTCCCAAGAATGTGAACGTCAAATGCGCGAAGAAGGCAATAAACAAATGCCAGCTTGCTTGAAGGCAACATACCAGGCTAATCTCCTTGATCAATTCCATGTTATTGCAGAGACTGAACAGCCAACTTCCGATCTCAAGAACTTTGCACAATCTATCTACTCTGTCTTGAACCACTGGGGATATTACAACAACAGATTTGACCAATCAAAGAAGGGACAACCAGGTAAACTGGATGCTATGATGAAATATGATATCCACCAACATTCAATGAATATCACCATTCAGCTTCCAAGTGGGCAACAAACCTTTACCGGCCTTCCTATTCCCCGTAATGCTCGATACCTTTTCGCAGTTCACCCAGGAATGAACCTAGAAGAACGTACAATGCGCACCATGACCCGCAACTCTGAGGTTTGCGTAATTGACCAAAGCAAAATCCTGACTTTTGACAACGCTATAGCTGAAGAACAAGCAATTGGCAAGTGCTGGTATGCTGTGCTCCAACACATTAAGCCTACAAACGCCCAAGATGAACTTTCAGTCCTCGTCCGCCAAGCTAACGAAGGTGGCAATAAGAGAGAAGTTCAAATTGTTACCGCAGGACAACGCATCCAACTTTCCCCATCGAAAACACCCAATGCTCCAGCTCAAGTAACGGTCAATGAGGAACCACAACAAGTTTCACAGAAATCTGCCATCGAGGTTTACGCATCGTCTCAATCCGGCCACAGTAAACAAGATAAGACATTGGTGGCCCGCATCTATTCAATCTCAGAAAACGACTTGAAGGTTGAACTACATGGATCAGAAGTTAAAATCTATTACGATGGAGAAAGCGTTCGAGTACATGCTGATTCAAGACTACGCGACCAAGTTGCTGGGCTCTGCGGAAACTACAACGGAGAAGAATATGATGACATCACCAACCCACAACAGAAGGTTCTTCAAAACGAAAAGTACTACACTGCTCAATGGGCTGTAGTTGATGAGACCTGTGAATCTCAAGTACAACAAGCCCAACAAATGGCACAATCTGCTCGTGCCTACAAAGTAAAATACCAAGCTGGAAACGTAGTTAGCAACTTCGAAAACGGAAAAAAATTCGAAGGCAAACGCCAATCTGACAGCCAATGGCAAAGCTCGGAATCATCGTCTTCTTCTGGATCAAATGAAGAGCACGGAAATCAAAATAAAAAAACTCTTAAAATTTCGAAGCATGGAAACCAAAATTCCTGTGATGTTGTACAGCGTGTCCAATTCGTCATGGACGGTGATCAAGTCTGTTTTACGAAACATCAAGTTCAGGCTTGCCCTAACAACTGCGTGGTAGAAAATCAAAGGGAAATCGAAACAGAAGCTCATTGCCGCTCCCAAAAGGACTCAGTTGCTAAAATGTTCATGCAGCAAATTCGTCGTGGATCAAATCCAGACATTGGTTCTAAGAAGACTAATAGAAGCGTCAAAATCTTTGTTCCAATGACTTGTTCCTCAAAGCAATAGAACAACAGCACAATACCTTGATATAAACTACTTTAACTACCCATAATTGTTGACGACATTAAAATGATTTATATATTTAGGATTAATTTTATTTAATTTTGTAATAAAGCAAATTTTCGCATTTTATAAAATTTTTTTTTTTATTATTCTGAAACACGTTCCAAAGTAAAGTGTAATATTTAAAATTTGTTGTTTATGAAGATTATTCTTCACGAAATACTCCTCTGCAATGAAATGTGAGGGTTGGTTTGAAATTATAAGGAGTCTAATATGAATATCTCATTACAAATTACGATACACTACCGTTACAATCAACATCCCCCAAAACGAAGGGAAGTTGGTTGCGCTATTTTGGTAGCAGATTTTTTTTTTTTTAATACATTAAACTTATAAGACAGAATTTTAATATACTCGTAATAAAAATGGGCTTACCTAGGCGATTAGAATTATTAGAGTTTATGTGTTCAGTATATCGATACACGTGAGAGTATGATTCATTGTCCTCCGAGTTGCATGTTTATTGTTTTCAACTTTTTGTAAATATTAATAATATTAATCCTTATAATATTTTTTTTTTTAGAAAAAAATTAGTTAACTAGAATACAATACATATATTAACTGTTAAAATTTATGTTCACTAGTTAACACCTTCATTGATTAAACTAGCATGGTACAAATCTTACTTGTTTTGACTGGGGATTCGGCAGATTCTATCAAACCACGACGATATTGAGCTTTAAAAGTGTGGCTTTGCAAAAACTATTTAATACGCAAACACAGATGTTTTAATACATCAATATGTGAGGATTTATTTATTTAAATCTGAACTAGTTAACTATTTTATTTAACATCCATTAAAATTAAACGTACATATATATTCTTTACAGTTTTTTTTTTCTTTTCAATTTCTATGTGTTTGAATTATATTGTTTTATAAAAAATAATGAATAACATATGAAAATCATACATTTAGAATTTTACAATTTTTTGTTTTTGTGCAAAATTATATAGAAATCAGAGACTTAAATACATGGCAAGCTGCCTTGAAAATAATAATTAGCCTATAATAATATATGTAAAATATTCTTTGTCTTTTTTGTTTTCTCATTGTGTATTAACGACATGGTTGTGTGTAATTATGTGCAAATTATTTTAAAATATTCTTTGGTGGGATTTCAAAATTAATATAAATGTATAACATAAATAGAATAGATTTTAGAAAAAAAAAAATAAAAAGTTAAACTAAAATCGTGATTAAAAAAAAATATATAATGAAACCAAAAAATGAGACTGATATGATTAAGACTTTTTTTAGAGTTTTTATTCTGTATTTATTTTTTAAATGAGATGCTGAGGAATTGGTAAAAAGTTTGATGTATTTTCTGTAAAAGTATTTCTTGTATTTCTTGTAAACAGTTAGGTATACACATATAAATTTGATATTTTTGTTTTGTACTTAAATTAAAGATACTAAAATATTCTTAGTTATTACTACGCCTTTTGTTAGTTTACTTATATTTTAGATTATTGAATGCATTCAATTAATATTTTATTTCGAATAAATATTTTCGATTTTTTGTCTTTTTAATAAATTCTCAACCCTTTCTTTCTGTAAACATATGTATATATATTTATATATATTTTTTCTTTTATCAAACATATTCAACAACATGTCTTAACCGACTAACAAACCATTTTACCTTATTACTACTTTGTTCAACTTCTATGTTTTGTCTATCACGATTATTTAAAGTTTCCCTCAACTATCACTCATTGTCATAATCTTGCAATATCAAAAATATTTTTTTTTTATAATTCTATAGAAAACTTCTGGGTTTAGATTATTATATATATAATTGTACTTTTTTTTATTATTATTATAATTATTTTGTATATTCTAAAAATATTTGAAACTCGTATTTTTATTTACAAAAATGTGCATAAAAATACCATTTTTTAATAAGCGTCATTTGGCACTTATTTAAATTTACTTATGTATTTACAATTAAAAAAATTGTCACTTTCTATATGACGAGACTTTTGTGATATTATTGAAAAAGGGTGCGTGAAATAAGGCCAAATGCAAAATCTTTCGTTTTGTGAAACTAAAACAAGACTTAAGTTTAACGTTTGACTATATTTTGGTTTGTGAAAGTAATATAAAATCAACTACATATTGAAATTTAACTTTTTCGTATATGCAGATAAGTCGAAATTTGACGTCAGATGAGCCGTTTAAACCTTTACCACACACTTAAACAAAAGACAAATATTTTGTGTTTCTAAACAGATGAGGTGAGACAAAAATGATTTTATTTATAAACAGAATCTGCGAAAACATTAGAATAATTAGATTAATTTTTTTTTTTCGCAGTGTATGGCAAAATGACAATTTGCATTTAAAAAAAAACGTTAAGATGAAACAAATAACCATTTGCGAAGAAGGTTGATGAACGAAAAAGAATGGATATGGTAACTACATAGAAGAGATTAAATAATAATGATAATTAAGGCAACAAATTGAGTATTTTCTGAGACTTTTTATGTTTACCTAGTGTACTTAGCTGAAAGACTTATGCCATTTTGCATAAGTACACGAATAGGGCCACGAATGTGAAAATTCAAGTTTTTAGAGTTAAAGACTAAATACAAATTGCTGGAGTTTTAAATTCGCATTTAAAGTTTCAATGAATCTCTAATGTGGAGTGCATTTGAAAAGAGAATTTTTTGTTTGACATTGTTTTTTATCTAAGCTAACTACCTAAATATTATAAAAATAAAAATATTCTTTTGTACATTTACATTTTATAAAACCTAGCTCATAAAAAAAAATAGGATACTGAATTGGGAATAAATGATAGATAATCTTTCCATGAAGTACAGCTCAAAAAACCAATGTGCCAGCACTTTCATTCGACTATCAATTTTAAATCAAAATATTTCAGGACTCAAATTTCAGTAAAAACAACTATTTTAGAAAAATTGGCTTTACATACAAAAACTTTGATAAAAAGTATTTTTTTTTAACTTAAGACGTTTTTATTAATTATTTTTTAAACAATCAAAAAAGGTCAATTTAATCAACTTTTAAAATAATTAATGAAAATTTAAAAAAAGAAATATTGTGTAAATACCACAGAATGTTATGTATACATAGGGAAGATACAAGGTTTTAATACCAAAAGATATAAAAAAAAATCAATTTTTATCGAAGTTTTCGAAAATATGTTTGAATTCTGAATAAATAATACAAAATATAGAGGAAATAAACACACAAAGCAAAGAAAAATCTTATGAGTTATGAGCACGAACACTAAAATGTCCTTTGTTTCCCAAACTTATTTTTTTTTTAATCAAAACTTTATGTGAAAAATATGGCCTAAAAGGCACGGTTAAATTTTTTTAAACGCTTTTTAGTTAGAGGGACAAAAAATAATAATAATAAGAAAATAGAACTATAATAGTCGGAAGATGACTGAAGCTAGAGCATAAACGAACGACCAAAAAGTAGGCTACGGTGTTAAAAAGCAAGCCAAGCATGCCATTTCAACTTAAGTGGAAAGAAGTATTGATTTCACCTATTGTAGTCAGATACCAATAGTAAACTGCGTTTTGAAAGAAAGTGAATAAACGTAGCCTTGTATATGCATAGTTTCTCACGGCCATGTACATAGTTTTCATATGTTATAGTTCTACTTCAAATCGAAAAATCGAAAAATTAATGAATTTTGGGACTTAGCTAACTAACCTAATGTCTTTTATTTAATTAAACATCTACCTACTTATGAGCTATGTATCATTTCTTTAAATATTTGTTTGATTAATAATTGTAATAATAATAGTAATAAACTTAATAATAATACTATAATAATAATAATGATAGTAACAATAATAATAATATTACATATAGTATAATAATATTAAAAAATATTAATGATAATAATGATAATAATAAAAGACGCATTTTATTATCCACATGGTCTGAATTAATTTTTAACACGTAATTGCAAAATTAAAACATGATATCCTGCTTTTTATCTGGATCTATTTTAACTATCCAAAAATTAGTGCTTACTCTGACAAGTAGGACGCTATATTTACTATTTTAAATGTGTCTACTGAGCAAAGAAAAAAGGTAACAGATACATGAAAAATAAACAACCAGCAAAAAGGATGGATTTATAATACTTCTGTTCACTAAGATTATGTTTTTTAAAATTAATATGATCTGATACGGATGAGATTATGTGTATAATAAAATGCGGCTAGTTATAATAATAAACCACTACTTTTCCATGTTAATGCAACTCTAAATATGAATTTTAATTTTCTGTTTAAGTAGTTTTATTACTTAAACCGAAAATAATATCTCTTTAACATTAATATTTAGATTTTCATTTTTGCTTCATAAGACTGTAGATTTACTTGTAAATTGGAAAATATTTTATAAGAAAAAAAACCTATATATTTCTTAAACCGTACAAATTTAAATTTTAAAATTAAATTTGTAGGGTTTCTGAATTAAATTAAAACTGGGGTTTTCGTTCATCTTCTTTGTAAATGCTAAATTCACGATTTTAAGAAATTTACATCATTGGTTTCTATATATTGCTTGTCTTATTAACAACTTATGTTTTTCTTTCTATACTACCTATAAATCTATTAATAGAAATATTTATCAAATAACAACAAACGAAATATGTTTAATGTATGCTAGGGTGGCGCTTATTTTTAAATTTTGTTTTAACTTCTTCCGTCCCTTGCCCCTTAAAAGTGATCAAGATAATTAAACGAAATTCCTTCGAAAATTTCGTTGAAATCGGTTATCGTTAACACATGATGACGAGCTGTTGCGATTTTCCGTACAAAATACATAGAGCTGTTTCTGTCTTTAAATTTCGGTAAAAGTGGATGGAAAATTCCTTAATCTTGGTACATAAATACGTATATTAAGAATGTTCCAGAGTAAATAAAAATTTGCAAACTTTTTTGTTTGCATATATTTAATACCGTTTTTTTTTTTCACTTTTATCAGATACTTTGTTTTATAAAACTTTGTATTTTTACTAATTGGTCACTTGTAGGCGTATTATGTACTAAAAAACCATTTTGTAAAAGTAACTGATTTAAATTTTCAAATTTACATGAATTTTCTATTAAAAAGTGTATTTTAAGAATACAAAATTTTAATATGAAATGATACAGTAATGATTATATAATTAATGAAAATCATGTATAATCGTTTTAATCGTTTGATCGGACAAGTACACGCTTCAAAATCTTATTTATGAAATCATCATTTCACTCCCGGACACTCTTAAGTACCCATAAGGAGTATACAAAAAAATTATTTTTTCAAACATATTTAATCAGTTAAAAATATAAACAGGAAATACAAAAAAAAAACAGCAATATTTAATTACTAATTCTAGCGGGGTAAATAATTTTATAAAAATAGATTGCTAATAAATTTGTTTTGTATACTCTTAAGTATTGCTATATTATGTATGTATGTAATATGTTGTGCTTACGTACCAAGTTTAAATAATTTTGCATCCACTTTTACCGAATTTTTTAGTAAAAGACTGAGAAAACTCCATGTGTATGGGAAATTTTAAGTGCTTGTCGGCACGTTTTACAGTTAACTGATTGTAATAAAATTTGAGAAGCGCCACCCTAGTGTCAACATGTTTTTTTAAATTTGGTTAAAAATGATTGTTTTGATTTAGTAGCCTGAGTAGATACTAGGTAAATCTTTCGTATCTAAATATATGTTTCTCTCTTCAAATACAATTCACAATAATTTCAGGCTTATTTTGTCTTTACTAAGTTAATTGCTTAAAGGAAATTTTGAAAATAATGAGTCTAATTGTAAGTTTTTAAACTGAATAATATATCACCTCACTGTTGAAAAACTCACTAAATAAGAGTTTATTTTTAAAGGTTATAAACTGTAAACTAATTTAATAAAACAGATAGTTGAATTTTTGAATAAACATTATTTGAAAATTTCGAATAAATCATAGTTATAAATAATAATCTGGGGTTGATAATTGGTTCTTAAATTAACATGTTTCTTTTCATTTTAAGTTTTTACTATAAAAAGTGCCAAATGCTCGGGTTTTTAATTGATTGAAAGTAAATAGCTTTTTTCGTATTCTTTTAACTGTATCATTATGAACCAAACGTTTCATTAATTCAAACAATATTGAATATGTTTTACACTTTTTCCAACCCTCTTTGTCGAGAAATACTCGTTAGTTCACTCTTTTACTGTAAAATGTTATTTGAAATGCATTCAGTTTTTAGTATGTTGTTATGAGTTTAAACATTAATTAAAATAGGTAAAAATAATATACATAAATACATATTTTTTTTAATTTGTTTTTATAAATATACTTAACGCTTTAATATAAATATGTATAAGTAGTTATGTGAAAATAAATCACTTTTACTTCGAGCAAATTGTTTTTCTTATTTAAATACTGATTGAAAAAAATAGTTTCTTTATTTGTTATAAGTTATTAGTCAACCAAGATTTAATAAGGCGAAAAAATAAAATTAATTTAATTGCCATAATAGAATCTGAAATATATTACTCCCAGGGAATCGACAGCTCGACCCGCAGTGGATTCGCATACCCGTTAACAGTGAATCCGTCCTGAGAATTCTTTTATAAATTTAACTCATTTTATTGTGGCGATCAAAAAAAGCACGGCCTGGGCTACAATATCGTGCATAGAAAAGAAAAGGTTGTATTTGGGAGAATCTCCCAGTTGTGAGTTTTGTAATTGTCCAGAGCTTGTTTATAATAGCTCAAGTGTAAGCTAAGTACGATTTAAAACCTTCACCGGTCGATTGGAGGGTCTGGAAAGTGCCAAAATAGACTACATACCCTTCTTCTTCGTATGCAAGTAAAATCCAATAGACGTTTAGTAAAACGCCTTTTAAAGCTGGAACCCCTGAATTCAGAAGAGGAGATATGATGGAAGTTACTTGCCCTAAGGTCGATAATATATGACGATGTGAGTGCAAAAGTGGTTTAATCCACTTTCTTCAAGCATATTTTAGATACTGTATCGATCTTATATATTATTTAATTTGAGATTCAAGCAAGTGAGGTCAGTTTGAGAAAGCCTTGCTGTTTTAGCATACTTTTGATGGATACATGTTATGTAAATAGGGTAACACCACTTTTGCACATACAGCTTCATTTTTAAAGACTGATTTAATGATTTGATTAATTTAAACGCGAGTGCAAATCCATGCACTGGGAATCGAGTGCCTGGGAGTGAAATATTCTGGATTCCATAATCGGCATGATTAATAATTAATTTATGTGACTACGTATACAAAAAAAAATTGAGAAAAATGTCAGAATCTTTACTTGAAACCTTGTTTTTTTTTCTCACAGGAATAAAAACCTGCTTTTATTTTATTTTATCAAGCTGATGAAAATTTTGTATCGCAGTTTAGTTTTATTTTTGTATTTATATAATAAAAAAAGAGGAACAAATTAATTGCAGTACAGGGCATAAGATAGTACACATTCTTTTTCCAAAAAAATAGGACGAACAAAAACAAGAAAAGTGAGTGACAAAGAGAATATCTTTGGTTAAATTTGCTTCATAATGTCCATTTTTCAGATAATTTTAAATGAAATTAATTCATTCCTTCAATGTTTTTTTTTTGCTCGAAATATCTTCTCATTTTGTTTGCACGATTATAATATGCTTAACAATATATATTTTTTTAATTACACAAAATGGTTATATATTTAAAGTAACTTATATTAAAAATCTACTAAATGATTTACTTGATTAAGGGCTCCTGGCTTTGAGGCAGAGTATCTTTAAACTGCTGAAACTTGCGTTTCAGTGTCTTCTGAAATGATTAAGAAAATAAACAATTATTATTTTTTTTGTTACTTATACAAAACTAATAAAGAAAATAATACTTTAAAAAAGTATTTTATTTTTGGAAAATTACTTGTACATACTACCGAAGACGGATAAATACATATACATATCTACATATAAAATCTTACGAAGTGGGAATTTTTTCACTGTCTGTTCTCTTTAACCATGCAGAGGATAAATTCATGATTTAACAGTGAAAGGAATGCGGGATTCCTGTTTGTGTCGATTAATTAAACTAGAAAAATATAGGATTTAACTACACTTGACTTTGAGATAAGTTTGAGTAAATATTCTCTACCGTCGAAAAGATAATAAGATAAAGGAAATATTCTATGTATTCAAAACTTAAGTGGCAGCATTTTACTAAGAGTAATCGAGTCGATTTTAGAGGTATTTGAACTCTCTTTTATATGAAGGAATTCAAAAATTGAGTTCGTGAAATTATTTTAATCTGTGTTATATAAATATTTACAGTTTCCTAAACATCCAATTAACAAGATTAATTTAATGAAAATTTGTTATTTGCAACATGAATGTTTTTATTTTACGTACGTTTGTCGTTGTTCGCCTTATTATGTTCCTGCAACCGAAAAAAAAACTTCAAAACAATTTAAAAAAAAAATAAACTAACATGCTGGCTCGTTTTAATATTTACATTTACACAAATATTTAAAAATTTAAAAATAAAAAGATTAATTTAAGTCAGAAATGAAGCCTTACAAATGAAAATTTGGGCTTCAGTACGTGTTTTGGAGCTACAGATAGAAGGTGCAAAACCATTTCCAGGACTATTAAATATTCTTACCGTCCTCATCGCCCCGTTCATTTTGATAGTAATTTCCGGCACTGCCGCTATTACTACTGTTGCCTCCACTTTGCATTGAATTTGCAACTCGCTCTAAACTGTGCGCTCTTCCGAGACGATGCAATCGGGCCATATGTGCAGCTACCGTATATGAAGGTGGGTAGCGAGGACCTTTTGATGGTAGCGCTAGTACACCGTGTCCTAATTTTTGTATTGGTACGGGGACAGTAGAGTGGTGGACAATGCAGATCAAAAACAAAAGAAAAACAAAAGAAAATAAAATAAAACAAAAGACAAAAAAAAACTAAATACATTGAAAAAGAGTACAAACTTAAATAATACACACAGTTAAGAGCACGTCAACACAATACACAAAACTAATATCAATAAAATCAATAAAATATTGAGTTATAATTTATGTTCAAAAATGCCAATAGACTGTAAATGTAAATTGCTAATTTTATGAGTGATCGAGAGATAAAGCATAAAAGTTGTTAGTGAATTATTTCATATGACTACAGCTTGCGATTTGTTCGTCTAGTTTTTTAAATTTTTTGTAATTAATTAAAACAGCTATTTATTCGTTTTCGAGGTAAATTTTAGATTTAGCCCTATTGCCATCGTCAACTATTAATTTATAATTCATAAATATTGAATCCGATTAGTTAAAATTTAGTTTATTTGAAAACTAATCAACTTTCGAGTAATATGTCCACGACCTAAATCGTTCTCAAAAATCAAAACATTTATCATTTATGTTGTTAAATACTGAACTTTAATATTTATCAATTATCGATTGTAAATTGCAATATGCAATAGGGGTGATTATATAAGTATGTATTTATGAAATTTAATAATTTTATAACATACAAATAAGATTGTATGGTATATGGTGTATAGTTTATTCAAAGGTTCCAAAAAGTTGAATGTTTTCATTTTCAATTTTTTGAAAAAAAAAAAAAAAAATTAAAAAGTGTATTAAGCACGCAAAAGCTTTTCATATGAATATACAAACAAAAATAGAAGCAAAAAGTTGTTGCATGTCGAGTTATTTGATGGCAGATAGATGGAATTCCTGCAATTTTTTGTATAAGAAACATCGGAAGTCTAAGCACTTGATTGCCAACTTATATCATTAAATATTTACATACCGACACTTCTCGGGGCATGATATTGACTATTAAGCTGCTGCTGCTGTTGGTGTAAATGTTGTTGCAAGACCTGTTGCTGTTGTTGTTGTGTCGTCGAGTGCTGTGTCAATAGGGGAGGGGGTGAAAGTGAATGATATTGTACATTTCTGATTGCAGCTGGTCCAAAGCTTAAGCTATTACTATCAGCACACAAGCCACTTGTTGCTGCGTTGTTATTCTTCATTTGTTGATTATGCAAAGAGGGTGGCGGAAGGGGTGGGGGTTGATTATGGTGATATTGTTGCTGCATACTCAAACCCATCATTCTGTCGTCGAGAGATGCTTTTGAATGTGGCAACGGTGGCGGTGGGGTTGGGGATGTTGGCTTACGACCAACTATTGCTGGGTGATGGTCTAGAGGATTCACTGCCGAGACCATAGTGGGTGAAGATGGTAACGTCATGGTATTGTAATAAAATCCGGGAGCTTTTTTATTCATTGTCATAAGTTGGTGTTGTTGGTTCGTGTGCGTGTATGTGTGTGTAATAGGTGATATGATGTGTTTTGATATATATTAAAATATTTGCAAATATATATTGTTTACATATATTATTTATGAAAATACATACAAAACGCAGAGTGATGATGTGCACAGATAAAATATACAAAATAAAAAGAAACAAAAAACAAATATTTCAAAATTAAACCGATTGCAATTTAAAAAAATCGTAAACACACAAATTTTAAGAGAAGAAAATTAAAACAAAGTTTATTTCAAGCTACAGGTACATTATAATCGATATGCATAACAACTTACCATGTATCGCCGAATGGCGACGCTGTTGAAGTTTTGGTGATGTAGATGCATTCGAGGATAATTGAGAGTTTATGTGATAGAGACCGGAAGTGCTGCTTTCGTTATAATTTAAATGAACATCCGGTTGAACGTAAGAACCGTGACCGCTGTCACTTGATGTTACTGAACCTGTTTATGTTTTTTTTATTTTTTTTTCGTTAACTTATTGAGATTAATAATCAATTTTTTTTTATTTAATTCCAAATTCTAGACAGCTTACAAAATTAAACTTAAGTAGTTTTTAAATAAGCAAGTTGAGTGTGATTTGCTTGGCGATGATACTTAGCGACAAACTTTTAACTAGCTTCAAATTAATAACTACTTTTTTCGTGGTCCGAAGCATCATTTTAAATATTGCTAATTATAACCTTTAGTACTAGTACTTGTAATCTTTCTTGAAGCATCCGTTATACAATTATGCTTAGGATAATTTATAAGAATTACAAGTTTGCATGTTTTTTACTTCTCCCGTTTGGGGATAAAATTTTTATATAAACTACACTCAATTAAAAAAAAAAAACGTTTAAGGAAAACAATGCACAATATTTACAAGGAAAAGTTACGCACAATGCTTTAAATATCATACAAGAGGTACAAGGTTATTATAAACAAAATATTTATGGGTTTTGCAATAAAAACGTTAGTTACATAAAAAGCCAAATAAAACTTTTTTTATAATTTCAAAACTAAGTTGTAGAGTTAAATTTTGAAAATAAAACAAAAGCAACAGTGAACAGTGTTATTTAAAAGCCTTACCTGAAGCCATAGTCTTGCGCAGCGGGAGATTGCCAAAAGAAGTGACACTGCTGCTTTCCGCTGACAAATCCACAGATGGCAGAGGAGTGGGAGTATCTGAGTGGGATCGTTCGTGTACAGTTCGATTTCCGGTAGCTGGAACTTCATACATCATTACATGACCGAACCAAAAAAAAATTAAACATCAAGAATGCCATGAGCACCGCATAGTGGTGATTATGTCGATTTTAAGCTCAAAAAACTAAAGCAAGACCTGTTGGTCATTTTTATTACTCACCACCGGTGCCTGATCCCATTCTTCGATGAGATCCTGGCGAAGGAGAAGGACTAATGGATGAGTGTAATGCATAGTGAAACGTATGCGGATGGCCGACTAATGGCAACATGATTCCTGGATGTCTTGGCTGATAGGGGCGTGTTTTCGTTGGCTCTGATAGGGAGAGAATTTTTTTCACAGCTTGAGGAGACGCTGTTCCAAATTTAGGTCCAAGGCCACCTTTTCTACCTTCGCTCGTTGAACTCGTGCTGCTAGTTGTAGATAATGTCGGAGACGGATGGCGTTTCCTTATAGTTACCGAATTTGGAGCAGAGCTTCCACTGATACTGCCACCAGCACCACCACCCGTGCTGCCACCTGCACCACCTCCACCACTACTCGTAGCACTTGGTTCGCATTCTAAGGAGAGTCTATGGAGGGCATCTTCGTCGGTAATGACTTTCATGTTGTTCAAATAGGCTTTGACCCGTCGCACCATCTGCGCTTCTTCAAACATCTTTTTTGGATTCGGTGCAGCTGTAGACTTTTTTCTTCGCTTGACAGTAGCTTGACCAGCACTGCCGTGAATATGATGCGGTCCACTGGATACTGACATTTGATTAAGAGCAACCATAGCTGAACTTGGAGGTTGTCCTTTAAATTCAAGCATTGTAAGCAGATCGTAGGTTGAGCTACACATATGAGTCAATATCCGAACCTCTTTTGCGATCATTCGAAGTTTTTCGAAGTTAATCAAGCCCTCAACTCGAGTATCGTTGCCAAGGTGAATAAATGTCAAATCTTTTTTCACCACCGGATAGAAAGGAATGATAGGATGTTGTGCCAAAAACTCGGCAGAGACTAACTGCCTGTATTTGGACATATTTCTGGAAGGATCCATGAGGTCTTGAAGATCGGCAAATAGTTTCTGGTATTTCGAAGGTAGTTTCTCCCATGTTTGTCGTAACCGAGTAACCGCTGCATGGCCTAGACCAGAAACGATTGCGAACATTGAATTAAAATTTCGACATTCCTTGCAATGTCGAGCAATCTTTACAAATTGTTTCACTATTTTCATTCGTCGAACGATATTGTGCTCACTGCAAACCTCCGTTACAACCCAAAACATCTCACGATTTACAAGTTCAGCAAATTGCTTCAGCATCGGAACTCCATATTTTGATTTAAGCTCGAATAGGTCATCCACATATTCGGTACTTTCAATTTGTCGGAATATTGCAAAGTCTTGGAACGTTAGTTGTATTGCAACCTCGTTTGCATTCAGTTGAAGAAAGTGTACTGTTGAATCGCGAACCAAGTCTAGTGCAAGCTCGTCGGGTACAAGTGTCTCTGTTATACCATTGGTCTTGAGATAGTACCGAGATGCTAGCCCAATTCGTTCAGCCAGATTCTGCAACTGCTCGGGTAATCGCCTTTGCTTTATCATGCCACCTTCACCCACGGAAACTTCGCACAGTGAAAAGTTGGAACTGGTTTCATGAATGCCGAACTCTTGAAGTGCTAGCATCACAACTTCATGCGCGGTTGTTTCTTTGTTTATCAGTAGGTACTTGCATGTTTGATCCGATTTGTACACTTTGAGAACATGCTCAGGGTAGTCCATTTGGCGGGTGTCTTCGTAGTAAATCGTTGATGTAAGATCAGGATTACTACGAGAATGATACATTCCAGACATATTTCCACTTGTGTTGTAGTTAGTGCAGGTTGTTATCGCATTATTAATGAGGGAATTAGTTCGGCCATCTTCTTGGTGGTGTCCTATTATGCCATCTGTCGGAATTAAAGCCACATCTCCGGTGTCTATCGACGTAGAATTTGCTGAATTTTTTGGTAAGAGATTCATTTTAATGAGAGCTTTTTGTAGGCGACGTTTGGGACCAAGAGTCATAAATCCACCTTTCTGGTGTCCAGTGCTAGCGCTCATTGAAGAAGAAGAAGATGAAGTGGAATTATTTGAAGATGCCACCGAAATGGTAGAGCTGTCTTTTTTGCTACTGTTTGAATTGCCAAGAAGGCCTGCTACAAAGTGACTAGCTGTTGCTATTCCTCCCACTAGCGAACCACTTGTACTCGATTCCCTTTCCCGGTATGGTGAAGGGCAGCAATCAACTTGATCATGACTTAGTATGTCTGCCGATGATAGGCGAGTTATTGCTGGACGAGCGTCCGCGTTGCCTTGCAGTTTAGCAATATCAATAGCACAAATTCGACGTGGATTCGAACGTGGCCGCGGTGAATTGCTCTCAGGTGATTGTATCATTTCTTTGAAAGACAACAGGTTGCTTTTCACTGTTATACTGAGATGTGTAGATCCCATTATAATTTCCATGGCACGGGCATTAGTGACATGTTCAAAGCTCTGTCCGTTAACTTCCAAAATTTGATCACCGCGTTTGAGTCCAACATCATCGGGTTTTGAGTTCTTTTCAACTTTTGATATGAAAATTCCATATCCACCGCGTTCGTAGCCACCGACAAAACTGAAGTTCAAATTCTCATCTCTGGACGATCGAGCTAGAGTAACAGTTCGAGTTCTAGCTTTGGCAGCACACGCAATATGAAGCAATCTTAGTTGACTTAACAGATTTTTTCGCTCAAGCCCACTCTCGAAGGTTTCCAAAAACTCCATCATCTCTGTATCGGTCTCAAAATCTGTGAAATGATTATTCACCCAAAGCAAAACCACTCGTGTTACCCGATCGCGGATCTCTTGCGGCGAAGCAGTCGTGCCTGCTTCTTCGTTTTCAAACCATGAAAGTAGCTTCCCCGCAACTTCCTGTGGATTCCTTATGAATGTCCGATGCGTTAGCAAGAAATCTTCAACGTAAGTAGGATCTGTCATCGAGTTCTCTTCAACCAATTGCAGAAGCAGTCTTTCAATTGTTCCACGTATCACAACATGTCCCCTCTTTAAAGTACTGCCAACATTTGTATCTGCTCCAATTTGTCGCATCTCTGTCACCATTACGATTTTACCATCTTCTTCATGACGCTTTGTATTCTCCTCACCCTGGTGCTGGATTCGATAGTAGTCAGTTTGAGTAATGCAAACAAATTGACAATCATTACATTTGGTCTTCATTATACCGCGATGGTAAAGTTTATCCATCGTCGGTAGAATGCCAAAACTATCACCCATTTGAAGCTCCTCCTTTTCGCCATTCCCATGATCAATCTCAACGTGTCCATTTATCAATACACTCCATGAATCCAACTCTTCGCCGTCGCTCATAACAATCGTACCAGCTTTGTCCACAACGGCAAACACCATTACCGAACATAATGCTCGTCTCACAGCCAGTGTTATATTCGTGAAGGCTTTCAGTCCCTGGGTAAATTCGAGAAGGGTTTCGATGTCTTCATCAGTGCGTTCAGACGGGTCCTTCTCAAGGCATTCACGAACAGCATCACGCACATTGAGACTCTATACATATAATAACGAAGAATTGAGAGGATTTTTTTTTCCAAAGATAGTAGTGTACAAAATATGATAAATTGAATATTTGAGCAAACAAAACATAAAAAAATAAGAATAAATAAATAAGTTAAAAAATAAATAGTTTCTAGAGACTTTTTACAAAGTTTTCTCATATTGGTTTAGATTTATTGTTTGGTTTTCACTTCCCTTAATGAAAACTTTTGTTTTTATAATATTTCTGAGATGCGGCGATGTAGGAAATTGAGATAGAAAATTCAAGGATTTTGCAACGGTTTTTTCTACACCTTTTGCTCACAAGAATGTACTTTCGGGAAAAGTGAAGGGTAGAACTTTATCAACAAGGAGCAAAAAGAGGTACTCGGGATCAGACCAATAAAATGTGTTAGTTAATTAACAGGGTAAACGGTTATAGGTTGCAACCAACCGCCTAACAAAGTTATTTAATTAATTTTAGAAAAGAATGAGGGAAACTGTTTTTGTGAGAAGATGAAGAGTTGTGGACAGGATTTTTTCAAGCATTCCTTGTTTGAAATGTTTCTCAATATTCTTAGCGTAGGAAAAAAACCGCACAGAAATTATTCATGTATAAAAATGAAAACACTCACCTCCATTGATTCCACTAAGTCATCCTCGTCGGAGTCAACAATTGACTCTACCAAGCCACTTAGGTCCACCTCGTCTCCATCCAGGGCCGAACTATGTAAGGATGTCATCGTATCACTCCCACTATAAGCCGAACTAGTGTCACTTGAGTGGGATCCTCTGTTGCATTTCAAGTGTAAATCAAGTCTGGTGTTTGTGTACTGTAGGAATTAAATTTTGGGATTTTTTTGTTTAAATTGCAGTTTCCAAAATCTGGACTCGATTTTGACCTACTGTTCGATTGGTTTCCATGTTTTTTCTTTGGCTTGTTCGTATTTGGTGCTGTTCTCTCCGGGAAACGTGGCGACTAGCAATCAAAGAGACCAGAGAATTTGGGCCTCTGGTCTCTTCATCTGGTGATGCTGACGCAGCACTCGCCTCAGGGTCGTCACCTTCCTTATCAAATGTGAAGTGTATATTATGGATTTGTTTTGTATGTTGTGTCTCATGTATATTAGTCAATATAGTCTGTTTTTTTCTAGGTACTATAACTTTTGGTTCCCTTTCTAGTTCAGGCTCATATATGAATTCGGTCTCTATAAATGCTTTTTGCTTCGAGTTATTATTACCACTCTGGTATCCTGAATTCGATCTCAAAGTTGTAATAATTGTTTGCCTTCCAGATGCTTCTGATTCAATGTCCTGAAAAAATAAAGATTATTTTATTAAATACAAATTGAAGCAGAAGGCACTAAATGCCAATTCTATCACAAAAATACAAGTCCTTGTAGGCAAAAAAAAATGTGAAATTAAAGCCTAGTAAGCTGCAGAAGTGAAATAAAATTTTTCTGATGACTCGAATTGGAGAACAAAGTCATAAATGAAAAGATCACAGGATAAATATGGAGGAGTTTTATCAGAAGCCAAAATAAATTAAAAAATTAGTCCATGTTTGTTCTCTTCTGCTGTGAATTTTTTTGTTTTTGTTTTCGTCAATTGTTGTGTTGAGGGTTTCAAATAATTATGTGGTATTATAAGTTATTTATTTCTAAGGAAGCAAAATTAAACAGTACTGCACAACGAAAAGTAGAACTAAATTTTTCGTTTATGATTTCGTTGCCTTTTTGTATGAGATTTTTCGTTTCGCATCAGCAGCGTACTATGATTTCCCTTATGATTTCGTTGTGAATTTCTGTATGGAATTTTTAATTTTGCTTCAGCTGCGTTTTATGTTTACAAGGGAAATTTTGCAGGTGATGCGAAAAGAAAAATCCCATACAAAAATGACACAACGAAATCATAAACGAAAAATGTAGTTCTGCTTTTCGTTCTGCAGTACGCTGTTCGATGTTTGTTTCTTTCATTACAGCATGGCTGCCTGTGATTTTTTTGCATTTGCAATTGTTTTGATTTTTTGAATTTGTGCAACTGTCAACGAATATTTTTCCGCTTCAATTTCGTTGGCTTGTTAGACTTCGTTTCGCATCAGCAGAGTACTAGGCTTTAAGTCCTAACTATCCAACTCTTCATAGAGTACAGGTAAAAAAGTCTTTAAAATAAAAAAAAAAATAGTACCATCATGAAACTTGATGAAAACAGTTCATGTTTCATGAGAATGAAGAATCGAGAGTTTATAAAAATATTTGATATGGGAAGATGTTTTTTGAGGGGAAGAGGGGAGGAAGTTGTAGTGTATCAAACAGAAAGTACATGACACTTTTTTTTAGGTAGTCTTGAAAAATCAAATTACACAAAAACCAATTTGATGCCGACATTCATAAAAAACGTTGCTGCCATTTATATGTACGGATGACTATATTTTCAGTATAAAGGTTAAATATTACCGAAAACCAATGAAAAATAATGGTTTGTTGATGAAACTTGGCATTAATAGTTCATTGTATAGTATACTTGATGAAAAGTAATAATCGAAAGAATCTATAAAAATATCTGTGGTGTTTTTTTTTTTGGGGGGTGGGGGGGGGGAGTGGTTGTGGTACAGACGTGAATTTATAAACCTTGTGACAAAAGTGGTAGCCGCATGAAACTTGCTTAAAATAAGCTCTGAAAAAAACAGAATGACAAGAGTCTACAACAGTGATTCTCATAGTGGACTCCCAGGGTCCACGGGAGACTCGACGACTTTCAAAAATATAGACTTGGTCTTATCTGTCAATTTTGGCAGACAATACCTACACCTACACCTACACTCATTGACCTACTATATATGGACTGCCAGGAGCCAACTTCACTTCTGTTCAGTCTATTACTACACGCCACTAGCGCTGCCGTCGAATAGGCGGCAGACATGGCGTAATTTTTGACAAATGAATTGAGAGTTTCTTTTGTTTTTTATTTCATTTTGAAAAACAATAACAACAAACAAATGAATTGAGTTTTTAAAAAGTGTTGAAACCATTTATTAAAAGATTAATCGACTTATTTAAGCACATATTTGAAGTCTCTTTTGTCTTCTTTGAATAATCATCTATTGCAGCTTGACACTTGCATAGTTTTTTTTTTCGTCTTTTCTTTGGCGAAAAAAAACTTAAGAAGAGCTTCCTTTATCCGCTGAAATTTGTTTCTTTTTAATTGGATTTGCCAGTCAGTCACCACCCCTCTGAATTCTGAAGAAGAATAAGATTGTTTCAAGAGCTTTTTATTTATCTATCACTTGATTTTTGAGTTCGTTTTCGACTTACCATTTGGCTATTCCTTGTATCATGTTGATGATTGGTGATTAATATTAGTAGGAAGGTTAAATACCTATCCTGTATGTTCGAACTGCTCCATGATTGTTTTTAAGTTATTTTTATTTAATTAAATGAAATAACAACGACTTTTCAATAAAAATAGTAATAAGTTTTGACTTTGATTGACAAGTATGATAGAGTGATCGACATACAGAGACGTTAGGATAGTTGTTTTGTTCGCCGCATGTTCGACGGGAGCTCTTATGTTGCTAAGGAGAAGCTGAACCCTTTTCAATTGAGCTTTTGTATGAAAAAAAACAAACGACTGGCAGTCCATATATAAAAAGTCAATGCCTACACTAATCAAACAAATTAAGGGAATAAAAAAATACGCCAAATGTTTTATCGGTGATATTTGACAGGCTGTATTTCGGTGATGATGGCCGTATTACGACTATAAAAAAGCATTCAAAATGCTTTATGAATATTAAGATTTTCATTTTTTCAGATTTTTTGGCAAACATTTTTTTTGAGCTACTCTTGCAATTCAATAAATAAATTGATTTTTTGCTTCTTTTGGTACATGGGCTTGAAATTTTTCTTCAGTTAGGCTGGCATATGGATCAGATATCAGTATTTAAACTGCAACCAAAAGACTTACTCTGTGATTATTTTCAATTGGAGGAGGGAATTGTAACATTCATGGGAAACCTGAAGGGCCTCAATGGTGTCCAAACCACGTACAAAAAGCTGCATGTAAGCTCCTTTGTGGCAAATGTAACGGGGACTTACGACAATTATCCACAAGCAAGTATAGACTTTTTTAAGCCTTAAGACTTAAGCGTATCCAACGAATACGACTTGAAAAATAACGATTTTGTTACGAGACGAGTTCGACTACGAGTACGAGGCAAAATACGACTTAGAGAATATGGGTAAAAGTTTAACTTTAGTTCTTGAAGTCTGTCATCGTATTATTTTTATAAATAAAACAAAACTATTTTTCTTTTTATCACTATGAATCCGGGGTTAAAACTCCATCGTTAGATCTAATCTCCATATTTGTTGACGAGTTTTTGGTAGGGGGAAACGTGGGGTTATTTTTTGAAATTCTTTGAAAAGGATGGTACGCTCACGAAACTTGGTTAATATGTTCCATTTACCACGAGAATGAAGAATGAAATTAAAAACAAAAATAAATTATATATATAATAAATTATTATATAAATTAAATTACAAAAATAACAATAAATAGGGTGAAAGGGTGTTTTTGGGGGTTTTGTGGTGTGTTATTGATTTTTTGAAGAAAAAACAAATTTAGTAAAAAATTTTACACTTTCCTTCATCCACAAAAAAAAACTCCCTTTAACCATAGGTACTTTTATACTCTTTTGGTTCTGAATTCTGATAATTCATAACACATCTTTCCAAGTTTCGTGAGGGTACCATTTTTGTCACAGTTATTGTGTCATTTGATACAGCATTTTAACTACCTTAAAAACGTCTGTCATACGCTTTGGTTGTTCCAAGGTTAATTTTCTGTTTGACACACCACAACTTCCCCCTCTCTCCCTCAAAAAAAAAAACACCCTTCCATGTCAAATCCTTCTTTCTCATGGTACTCGTATTATATTTATTAAACCTCTTCACCAAATTTCAGGATGGTACTAATTTGTTTGGTTTATTTATCCTATTTTACCTGTAGTAATAAATATTCTTCATAAAGATCTTCATGACCAAATTTAATTGTTATATAACTTTTAAATGAAAGTACTTAGAAAACATTTTTGGTGTAACATGTATGTATCATAGATTTCTATCTAAATCAGTTTGTAATGGTTACATATAAATATTTTCGTTTAAAAGATATTTAACAATTAAATTTGGTTATGACGAGTTTTTCTGGTATGGATATGGCGAGTTTAAATTTTCATCAACTCAAATATAATTACTCAAACCTCTCCATGCAAATATCTGTATTTGCAAATATAGATATAATGTGGGAGGCTTGTTTGAAATTAAAGTTGCAGACGGACTTACTGCGGTATTAGAATTTATTATTCATGGGTGGTTGAATCCGGTAAATGACAGTTTTTTTTTGTTACTCTTCTGAGTTTCAGTTTCTAAGTTTAGGTCATTATATTAGACTTGCTATTGCCGGATGATTTCTTTGGGAATATACAGTATAACACGTATTTTAAAATGAACACAAATTGAAGTCTCAAAAATTAAATCAGAATGTCTGTCCTTTTGATACAAAGATAATTAAGTTATCTGAAAACAAGACTTGGCAGGAGCTCTTGGAAATTATAGAACACTTGCCATTTCTATATATTGGGATGTAGAATGTATCCTTTACTAACAATAAAAGGGAACTTAAAAGTTTATTGAATTGTCATAACTTTAGCTAGATACTCTAAATTGAATTAATCAATCATTTATAATCGCAAAAATGGCATAGGAAATGTTCCAATTAATACCTCTGATTCTTTCATGATATTTTACATATCTTCTATAATCCTATTCGAAGAATTAAATTAATTTGAACAGAGAACAGAGAATATGTACATATTCCATACACTTGACGTTTAATGGTTTACGAGGTGACCATTAGCCACACTGAAAGACGATAGGAAGGCGATGCAAAGGCTTCATACGTTCTGCCACTTAACATTTCTATTTCTGATTATATTGCAACGCAAGAATTGCGTTAAAGAGATTGAAGGTGCAAATAAGTTTCTTGAAGGTAAAGATTTTTTTTTGTTTTATAGGCTATAGGTATGGTTAAGATTTTTCTTAACTATCAAGGTGTTTTAACATAAATTATCATTTAATTTCATACCTTCATCTTCACTAGTCTCTATTGGTTGATTGACTGAATTTATTAGCCAGAAAAGTAACTTTCCAATGCAATAATTTTTACGCATTTTCAACATAGATTTTCATATTTTTTTTATATTATATTTTTATTCTATTCCTCGCAAAGTTACATTGCTGGAGAGGCTCGAGGCTGAGAATTTCGATTGTTGCCCCTTTAAGCAAAACTTTCTAAGGTCTCTTTAAAAGTTAGACTGTTTTTTCCATGCGGGATGGATAATTCGCTTAAATTTTTTGTATATGCATAAATGTATATGATTAAAAAATAAATCTCACAATAAGTGCATTTTTGTTTATCGTCGTCTCACAGTGGGGCCAGCATAATTAGAGAGATACCCAAAACTACGAAATGAATGAGTAATTGCGTGAAAGTGAATTTATATTTCATCTTCAAAATGTTAATAACCTCACAATCGAACATTTTTTGACCCCGTAAAAACAGCTTTTCCCACAGATATTTGAACGGACACTTTTGATTTTTGATTTTAATACAAAATAAAACATTCTTTTAAGATTCAATTTCACAATTTAGGATTTTTGAGAAGTTTGGATATGCCTTAGAGGACAAAATTCTGCGTCGATATCAATCATTATATTTAGATAAATTAATTTCCTTGACCCAAGAATCTATCTTTCCCGGTCGAATATGAATAAAAACACATGATAAACAATGTCAGGAAAAAATGCATTAAAAAAAATTCATCCAACCAATTTTTGCTATTGACTTCAGTTTTGTATAAAGGGAGAATTTGGGCATAAATATGCATAAGCTGTTTCAAAAGTTGGGTTGGGGTCGAAATGATCTAGGGTCATTATTCTGCTTTCAAAATTCTGTATGTCAAAATTCTGCATGACCAAAATTCTGTTTTTCAGAATTCTGTATTCCAAAATTATCTAGGGTCATTATTCTGCTTTCAAAATTCTGTATGTCAAAATTCTGCATGACCAAAATTCTGTTTTTCAGAATTCTGTATTCCAAAATTATGTTTGTTCGAAATTCTGTATTTCAAATTTCTATTCTTAAAAATTAAATATTTTTTTTTGAAAAACAGATTTCTTATAATACGGGTTATAAAAGCTCATAAACAACCTGAAAATGAAATTCTTTCGCAAAAGCGCTGGTGAATACAGAATGAAATGGGGAGCAAATTAAAAAAAAGAAAATTTTTCTAAAAAATAATCAAATAGTGCGAGTTATAAAAAAAACGACTTAAAAGCTATATTGAGAGTATTTATACAACAGCGTTAAACCATAGTAAACGTAGTAAAACTTTAAAAATCGTAAATATGTCATAATTTTTGTGCTAGTGATAGCAAAAAATAAAGTAGTTGTCGAAAGTTTGAGTTAAGATTAATCCCAAAATCAAATTCTTTCAGTCCAAAACCGGCAATGAATTCCAAGGCTTGCATTTTTGGCCTTTACTCATGTTTTTGACGCCTATACTTCTTTTTTTGTTATCACTGACATCCAAAATTTTGTGTCATAATAGAATCATAAAAAAATGTTTTGTGTTATGAGAATTTTTTTAAAAAGAATTTTAGTTTTCATAAGCAGAATTTGAGAAAACAGAATTTTGACCAGGCAGAATTTTGAAACACAGAATTTTGATATACAGAATTTTGCATATACAGAATTTTGAAATATGTACAGGATGTTGGTCAAACTGAATTTTGACCAGACAGAATTTACAAAAGCAGAATTTTTACCAAACAGAATTCCGACCCGCTCCCTCAAAAGTTCGATGCCCAATTTTGTTATAAATTAATTTTTTTTTGACCAATTTTTCTTCAATCTTCCGTTTTAGATTCGAATTTGATTATGAAAATAATCAAATAATAATTTAATTGGTCTTCTTAAATATAACCTGAACGCAATGAATAAAGAGCCTTAAATAACTACAAAGCAATTGACAATATAGGAATCAATGCTTCAGCGGAGCTTTTTGGCTATTGTTACTACACATCAAAAGATACTACACAAAAAGTTATATGAAAGTGACTAAAAAATATGGGAATATGTCAAAAACAAAAGAAGTAACAAAATAGTTCTAACGTACTCATTTTAACTTTTGATTTCTAGGCATGGTTCTGGTACATTGTGTCCCAATGTGCATTGTTCAACGAAAATCCCTTAAGTTCATTTTTTTCAAAAGCGAGAAATCTTTTATGAATACGATACTGTAGGACAGTAACCGCTGGCCGAAGAGAAAAACCATGGGCTCCTGGGGTCATTTTAAGTCAAGAAACATGTTTTTTTTCAATAAACTGATTAGCAGTTGGATAAAACGACTCGAAAATGAGAAAAATCGCGTTTGATAATTAATTGAGGGAAGACCCTTAATCGCTCAAGAAAAAAAAACTAATATCATAAAAACAGTTATAACTGCCAAACGAAGGGAAAACGAGAAAACTACGTTTAAGTTTTTCGACTCAAAATTACCTCAGGAATCAATCAATGGTTTTTCTCTGTGGTGCACGGTGACTGTGGGACAACCTCTATTTAAATATTAATATTTTAGTTCTGTCAATGTTGGTCTTTTTCTTAAGGCAAAATTTCCCTAAATCTAAACATTTTAGAATTCTGGTCATTAAAAATTCATATAAAGTACAGATGTTGCTCAGATTAAAAAAAAATACTTCGGAATTTTCATTGAACGACAATCTGTAGTGTTCATCTTATGCAAATATGAAAAATTACTTACGTGTTCATATGGAACAGCAATACGCTTCCGTCTCCTGAATTGTGGTGTAGCTGGATTGTTTGATATCCTTTCATTTGTTTCAGTTGAAAACTTTTCTTGAGATTCAGTGCTTTTGAATGTTGCAAATTTTAATGGAATCACTGCAGATATTGATGTCTGAAAAAACATAAATACAAAATGTATAAATAAAAACAAATGTTTGTAACTAATTAATCGTTTGTTTTAAAGAAAAAAGTACTATCTACGTTTCCTAATTTATAATAAATTCAAAACATCCTTAACCAAAAGCTGTAAACAAAACAAAAATATGTAAATTCCGTTATACATTATACTACGTATGTACATACCATACATACATATATGGGAATTCCGATAAGTCCTACAAACATCATCTTTGGTTTTAAGGCGCCAGTTATAGCTATCATTGAAACTCATCATTGAAAACTTTAATGATTAATTTTGAGACTGAATGACTTTAAAGATTCCAATGATCATTGTTAAGGTAGTTCAATCATTGAAAAAAGAAAAGTCTTTTTATGTGGAAAGTTGGGCCTATTTGAAATTTTTTTTTTGACTAAAAATATTAATTAAGTCTTGAGCTTTATTTGTTCACCAAAAAAATAAATGGTTTTACTTCTTAAACGCCTCAAAATCCATCATTAAAATTTTCAATGATGAGTTTCAATAATAGCTATAACTGGCACCTAAGGGTAGGAATAAACAAAAAACAAAGGAAAAATGTAAGCGTTTGTATTTTGGGTTCGCTGCTAGAAGTGCATTCTTACAAAGATTATATTTTATTTAGTGTATGTTTTTTTTTTGGTCTTAGGTTTCCAATGATAGGAAAGGCAATTAATTTCAAAGACTTTAAAACCACCATGATCACGAGTTAATATGAAAAATATATAATTTTTAGTATGTTAGTAAATTAACGAGAATA
Organism: Dasysyrphus albostriatus; assembly: GCA_946251815.1. Classification (NCBI taxonomy): domain Eukaryota; kingdom Metazoa; phylum Arthropoda; class Insecta; order Diptera; family Syrphidae; genus Dasysyrphus; species Dasysyrphus albostriatus. The sequence continues at coordinate 596,274 of OX276339.1, forward strand.
GTTTGTTTTAAAGTTGATTTTTTTTTATCGGATGCTATAATTGGAAACGAATCAAGCTTATTTGAGGTTTAAATGAACCGTTGCTTGCCAATACCATCATTCTGTGAAAATGGTAGTTTATTATAATAAAACCTTAAATAAATAGCGAGTGGGTATCTGTGAGTAAGTAAGCGACCGGCTGACATCACTTAAATCTTTATCCACGGTTTTGTAGATAAAATCTTTTTGATATTCTGTATCGAACTACCAAAATTTTTTTTCAGATAAAATGCGAAACAAATGAAATGAGGTATTCACTTTGTATAAAGTCAAATGTCAGTTTTTGGACAGCAAATAAATTATCTATACCCCGATTGTGTTGGTAGTTGTTATGGTTTTTTTTTTTTTTTTTGTAAGTGATATTGGCTGCCTAAATATAGCTTTTCTTTTGTCTTCGGTGGCTTAGCAATGTGAACGCCTAAAGCTGTTCGTCCACCTGATAGGTGCATATAATTTCGGTGTGGCTTTATCACGGAAAATTCATACCAAATAAAATATTCGCATTTTGTACACCTCAGCAAAAAATCCTGCGGTGATACACTATCATCAGCGTAATTCACTAATTAATTTGCTCCATAGCACAATTATTTTCTTGTTTAGTTTGATATACATAGCCCAGAAAAATTAGACAAAAAAATGGTAAAACTAAGAAAAAATTCCGACAGAGCTAAATTTTGGTAGAAAGCTTTATTTTGACGTTTTAAGTATTTTCTGAAATTTGGACCGGGGCTTAATTTTTAGGGGGGGGGGGGGAGGGGGTTAAATTCAGTGTTATCTTAATTTCTCGAAAACTATAATTTGTTTTGAAAAATGTGAAGATACAAATTGTAGCTTCTGTTATTATTCCACACAAAAAGAGATTTACATCCTTTTTTATAAAAGTCGATTCTGAGAAAATAGTGCCTGAACTGCACGCTGGAGTAAATTTTGTCAAAAAATTTATTAAAATATCATTTATCGATGGGCAAAATTTTGTGTAGGATTTGAGTTTGACTTCATCTCTTTATAAAACCAATTTTTGGGGTGCCCGGGGTAAGGGGAAGACTGCCATCTTGAAAAAGAAAGTGATTTGGTTTTTGTTCAACACCTCGATTAAATTTCCTTTTTTAACAAAATTATGAATAGAATAAAATATAGACAATAAAATTATATAAAAAATGAGCTATTAACGAACTGTAGGTTTGTTATAGTTATAGCGTGTCAAATTAACACTTTTGATTTTTTTTACTGTGAATAGACAAGTAACGGTTTTTTGTTAATATCTCACCAAATGTAATTAAATTAAAAAAAAAAATGAATTTATATTAATGCTCATAAAATTCTGAACAAAAAAGATTATGATACTTTTTTCCGTAGGAGCAATAGATTTCAAGAAAAACTAGCACAAACGTTATAATAAGAGCTCTTCACTGTAATGCATTTTTTCTTCATTTTTACACGTTTGTGCACGTTCTTCTGTTTCCCCACGAAAAAAACTGTCATAGTCTTTTTGGTCCAGAATTGTATGATCATTAATAAAAATTCACTAGTTTTTTCAAACAAAAAATTATATCGGCTGAGATATTAACAAAAAACCGTTTTTTGTTCATTTACAGTACAAAATAAAAAGTGTTACTTTGATACGCTATAACTTCAAGATTAATAAACCTACAGAGTTCGTTAATAGCTCATTTTTTAGATAATTTTACTGTCTAAATTCTATCGAGTTGTTGAATAAAAACCAACTCACTTTCTATTTCAAGATGGCGGTCTTTCCCTTGCTCCGGGCACCCCAAAAATTTGGTTTTATAAAGAGAAGACGTAGCCAAACTAAAATTGTACAAAAAATGTTGCTCATCGATTGATGAAGTTTTTAGTAAATTTTTTGACGAAATTTTCTCCTCCGTGAAGTTCTTGCAGATTTCAAGATGGCGGTCTTTTCCTTGCTCCGGGCACCCCAAAAATTTGGTTTTATAAAGAGAAGACGTAGCCAAACTAAAATTGTACAAAAAATGTTGCTCATCGATTGATGAAGTTTTTAGTAAATTTTTTGACGAAATTTTCTCCTCCGTGAAGTTCTTGCAGATTTCAAATCGAGAAGCGAAATTCTCTTCTCAGAATCGTCAGAAGAAGATTTTCGTGCCAATGAAATGGTTTCAGAAAACTCCCAGACTCTTAGGAATGTTTCTGGATGTTCCATGGAAAACGACATAAATAAATTTACAAGCGTTATGTATTTATTTTATAAAAAAAAAATTGGGGTGGCTTTCTTAAAATTTAAATAAATAAATTTGGTGGCACAACAGCTCGTGAAGAACCAAGGCCTAGTGACTTACAACTCTCAACCATTCCTGTGTGCGTATTTTTGGCAGGAATGGAGGGGACCTACAATTTTTTGCCGAGTCCGAACGCCTAGATGAGAAAGCACTTATTCATGACAAGTATACTCTTGGAGGATTTGTCAGTTCCTCGCAAGGGGCAGTACCTCGCGAAAAAAACATTTCTGTTTTTATGTGGCAGCGGCTGGGAATCGAACCCAGACCTTTGGCATGACAGTCCTACGCACTAACCATCATGCCACGAGGTACTACTGGGTGGCTTTCTTGCTGCTACTATTTAAATAGTAGTGGCTTTCTTGCTGCTACTATTTAAATCGTATCCATTTATTTCACTAACAAAAAATATGTTCACTTACCACTAGTACTCGATGAAGTGCCTTTTTGATTAGTCCGCTCTTCTCGGTGCACTTTGGTGAAGGAATTGGTTTGTTCGGCCAATGAAAACAGCTTTGGCTGTAGGGATACAAATAACATTGATTAAATTTTTTCAAACAAAAATTTTTTCGAAAATATTTTCTTAAAAGCATTTTATAAGGTTTGAATTAAAAAAAAGCTAGAAATTTTCCAAAGAAAAAAAAACAATAAATAGGAGATACTGGATATTCAACATGACTCAGTATTAACAATAAAAAACAAAAACTGGCTACAGATCCTCGCAAATTCTGTGATATTAATTATTTACCAAAATAAAATCACCTACATTATGTATACGTGTTTCAGTGGCGATACCTCTATATATCACGATTTCTTCCGTCTTCTCTTTTAAAATCTACACCAAACAACTTCATCTTACTACAATGTATTTTTTAACATAAATTAGCCTATTATTTTTCCGTGATTTCAAAGTATTAATCTTGAAGATCTGGCCATTAGAACTCAAATTATAAGTAGAACCATCTCAATTTTTTCCGAAATAAATTTGAAGAAAAGTTGGAATAATTCATTTGAACTCTCTGTCTAAGTAACCGAATGACTGAGAAAGGGAAACAAAACTGCCTTATAAAAAAGGGTTGCAAAATAAATAAAATAAGACGTGAAAGATCGTCGAACTTTTTATGAGGGCCGTTGAAATAATATCGTCCCAGTGGATGGGCGAAAATGTGAAGTAGGTGTATGAAAATGAAGTTTTTTTTACTATTTCTGAAAAAATAGAACTCTTATTGAAAAAAAGTTATGTAGAAAAGCTGTAGATAATCAAGAGATCTACAATTTTTTTTTCACATAACCTCAAAAATTTTGAGAAAAATACCAAAAACCAATTTTTTTGTTAATTTTATCTGCGTTATGTTTTTGAAGCAAAATATAAATGTATGTATGGATTTTTTGTGCATTTAATTTGAAAAAATTACCCAATTAAAAAAAAAGATTTTTGATTTTTGAAAAATTTAGAACGGCATTCTTTTTACCTCTTTTTTAAGATGTGTAAAAAATCACACTGTTATTATGAAAATAAAAAGATTGGAAAAAATGTCAATTTTTTCCGTAAATGCTAGTAATTGTTCATTGTTCAATTAAATGAATTGTTTATTGTCTATTTCAACACCACCCACACCCCCCCCTTTTAGATGGGAGGTTGACTTAAGAAACAGAAAAGAAAAGAAAATGTATAAAAAAAACGGTATCAGTTACAATGCCATGCTATAGCTTTTTTAAAGCCACTATTCCATTCTCTAATATGCTTTTTAAATTAAATTTTTATTGTATGTAGTTTTTGACAAAAATAAATAGTTTTCGAACTTATAAGATAATAATTTTTTTTTTTAATATTTAGTTTTAAATTTTTTTTTTCAAAAACTATTTACAATAAAAAATTTTATCCAGAAACCATATTATAGAATGGAATTGTGACTTTAAAAACAGCGAGTTGGAGTCTGCATACATTTTATCTTCCGCCAAATACTCAAATCATAAATGGAATTAAATTATTCGCCACTTCCTAGATCGACCGCAAGAGTGTGACATCTGCAGCGAGCCAACCATCTTTGCAACATTTTTGCATATTCATTCGTCGCAAACACTTCAACCAGTCAACACGCGCATTTCACTTTAACAAATCAATTCGAAACTTAATCATTTTTTTTGTAATTTATATTTAAACACAATACTGAATTTCATTTTCGTTGATTTTTATTCTTTGTCGACACGCTCCCAAAAGCATAGTGGCGTTGTAAGAGTTCCCGTTTTTTTCTATTTTGAGTAAACTTTTTGGAAAATTACCCCTCACCAGTGATTGGGGGAATTTAGTCCCCCCTCCAATACGATTGTTTTCCCATCTGAATCTTATCTTTACTCTCTGATATTTTTTTCTCGTGTTATTAGAATCTTCCTAAGTCCATTATTAGAAACTTATAAAGTGAAAAGAGGGAGACAAAGGGGGTGAAATAAAAATCTGAAAAAAATAGGAAAATTGTTTTTCAATGTTTTGAATCGAATGAGGGCTATCCAGACTATGACCAATATAGGGACCACCCTAATGTGGATATATACGCCTGCACACAGGCCCTGGGATCTTAGCACCCCATAAGTTGGGTACTCGAAAAAAATAAGTCATCTAATTGGTCAGTAATTGGAAATTGATGTACCATAGAAAAATGTATAATTAATGGTCAACAATTTTGAAGGTCACGGCAGGTCATGTCCGATTTTTGGCACCTCACTTGTGGGGTATTCGCAAAAAAGTGTGCCACCTGAAAGTCCACTTCAATAAATCAGCCATAGATTTGTTGTATGAATTAGTTAATTATTTTCCATGGTCACAGTTAAATAACATATACATATACTACCTTTATAGCTATAAGATTATTGACCAATAAGATGGCTTACTTTTTTGAAAAACAAGCTATAAGAAAAAAACAAACAAAAACACAGTTACTAAAAAATCAAAATTTTAACTACGCACAACAGAACACAAGGACATTTCTGATATTTGGGATTTGAAATTAATTTACCCGTCAGCGTCGGGCGATGAAAGCTCTTCGAGATTATCGCAAGCAAGGGAAAATACCCGACTTCCCAATGGAAATTCATGTTGCAAACTTATGGTAGTTGTTTTTGGAACTTGCAACGATTTAGTTGACTTAATTTTAAAAGTTTGAGTCCGCCGCAAGCAACTACTACTACTTTGTAAACAAACAAGTTTATCCGAAAAACTTTGTCTGCGAAGTCCGTTAGAGACATTGCCGCCTAAAGATGATATTAAACCGTCATCGGCGGCACAACTATCAGCCTTTGATGCAATATTGAAATTTTCATTTAGTACCGTAAGTTTCTTAAGTTTGTCACCACTATCCCAACTATTCCTTTTTCGTTTATTTGCTCTCGGATAAATTTCTTGGCGTCTATTTGATATTTTTCTCAGCCCAATTAATGATTTATTTGCTTCGGCCGACATTAGATAGTTATTTCTATTTTGAAATCTTCCATTTGAAGAATGAAGAGAAATTGTACTTCCGTCGGACAAAAAACTGATAACATTTGCCGAGGTGCCTTTGTCCCTTGACATACTTCGACTGCGACGGTTAAATAAGTGATTTTTGAAAAAACCTTTTCTGCTTTCCAATTTAATGGGTGAAATCAATGACGAAGTCAACCTTGATACCGTCGAATTTTGATCTTCCTCGGTGTTGTGTTGAGTGTAATGGTGTGAGTGATGTGAAAATAATTTGTTAAGTTTTTCATATTTTGTGGACCTATAAGTTAAGTTTGAAAACGAATACTATAGGTTTTGAAAACAAATTTAAGCACAAAAGATGATACCGGTGAAAGATTTCTGGAAAGAAAGTTAAAGATGATCTGTCCGAGTTTTTCTTTAGAGCTAGTTTTCCCTCGTTGGAAGTCTCGTCCTCTAGTCGAATTCTATTAGATTGCTGGCTTTTTCGGTGTTTTAACATGTTCTTTGTGTGTGTGTGTGTGTGTGTGTGAGTTTATATGCCAATCGATGAATTGAACTATTTTTTTTTGTAAGTTATTATGCTATAAGTAAGATAAATATTTCTTGATAACTTGTGTAGGTGACAGGCAGAGGAATATATATATATCTTTGAAGATTTTAAAATGAGACTTGGTATAGGATTGTGCATGGATTTTTTTTAAATTTAAAATAAATACAATGAAATTGAAACTTCTTTGAGAGATAATACAAAGACTATAACCAAATAATGCAAGTTATTATTTTCAAAGGAATTATTTATTATTGTTTATTTAAGAATACATAATCAATTGGAAGTGTTCCTTATAACTTTATTGTACGTTTTCGTTAAATAAAACATCAATTGTTTGAAATTGCAAGCTGATAATATTCTCAAACACACTTTCTCCGGCCAGTTGTTAAAAAAATAGAAGGAACAACAAATTTTGTGTTAGCGCTAGGATAGGGAGTACGTCAATTTAAAAAAAAATTTAAGACTAGATGATAATAATATAAAAAGAACAACCTAGTAAAATGGTCTAAATTGACTGTACCTACTACAAGTCTTGTGGGCGAAAAATCTCACATAATAATAATCATTTTATTTATGCTATTTGTATCAGTAATTTGCTAACTTTTTCTTGTATATATAGGACCGGTTTTTTTCAGGCGTATTGTTGTATTGATTTGATATTGCATAGAAATACATTTAAGTAAATAAATAAATAAAATAATGATTATATAATTAATGCAAATCGTGAAAATACATTAAATTCATATCCACTAAAAAAATTGTAAAAAAAAATACCTGGAGAGTTTAAGAATCCAACAACAAATAAAACGAACCATGAACACGAAAGAAGACACCGACAATATTAAACAAAACTATGCTGTTGCAATCTGATTCCAAGTACCTGAACCCAGCTGTGTATAAGTTTCGTTGTTTTATTTCGAATTTGAATTTGTAACTGATTGTTCATAAATTATATAAATTGTTTTTTATGTTAAAGTTTGTGTCAGTGCCGTCTCGTGAAAGATGCAATATTAGTCATAGGAAACAGATGTATAATTTTGTGAGCAATTAAGTAAGAGAAAAGTAAATTATTATTTTTATTAAAGAAATTAACAATTGTATTATATACCAACAGAGTGAAATAAATACAACCCCTGAAGAAGTTCGGAATTCTTACGAAACGTTGGGAGAATAATGGAGTAAAAAGTTATTTTATTCGCATTTTGTATGAACAGACCAAAAAAGCCTAAATAAAAACAGTAAAAAAGATAACCGAAAAAATTGGTCAAATAAATCAACTAAAAAAAAATACCGTTAGGTTAAAAAAAACTGACAGTCAAAAACGTTTTTATTTTTTAAATTTACAAGCATTTTTATTTTGTATTATTAAAGTTTTTATTAGGTACAAGATTAAAAATTTTCTTCCTAGTGTCTTAACAAAAATATGAAATTTTATGTTATTAATTTTAATTAATTGCAAAAAATGCTTCGTTTAAGCTACAATCACTTTGCAAAACAGCCATTTTTGCCATAGTCTCGTTTTCTAAAAGGCATTTTACCAAATAATAGAACACAGAATTAATTTTTTTCAATCATGTTTTAAAGACTAAGTTTTTCTTTCAATACACACCTGAATCGTTTTGATCGGACGTACAATCTTCGCAATCTTAATTTTAAAATCACCATTTCACTCCGGAACACTTTTAACAACCTTTTCAAAAAAATTTTTTTACAAAAAACAGCCACGGGGTCTCAAAATTCCATTTCGGAAAATGTCCTAAACAGAAGTTACTTCTTTTAATTCCGACACATATAATGTACAGTGGGCGTAAAACCGCAAATCATTTTTGATTGCCTTTCAAACATAATTTTTGAAAAAAAAAAAAATACTGTGAACTTAACATAGCACAACACTACAATTTATTAGTTAGCTTAAAGTTGAGTATTTTTGTACTTAATCAATCGGTTTGGGTTACCAATCACAGCAAAACAAGAGTAGAGGATGCAGAATTGAAACAAGAATTAAAGCTACCATAAGTAAAATATACAAAGCCATAACACCATCTTCCATTTTAATTTAGTTAATTTTTTTCTTCAAAATTTAGATTAAAAAATTGAACTTCCGAAAGCAAAGGCGAACGCGAACCGATTGAAACCGTTTCGAAACAAACTCGCACTTTGAGAAATGCCGACTCTGATGTTATTGTTCGTTAAATTTATCCTTTGATAAAGAGACGATTATCCTGTTGCACTTTATGTAGGCAGACATGTGTTTGCATTATGTTGGAATAAATTATGATGCTTTCCTTTTGCAAAGCCAGAGGATAGGAAGCTCTCACCAAACTTATTCTCTTTACAGTGATTACCATCAAAATACTATGATGGATTTTCTCTTTCCTCAAATGTGGGATACCTACATTGATTGCATATGTGTTTCATTGTTGATTTCTCGTAGATAGTAATTTCGAAAGTACATATGTTCAAGTATGTGTAGACCAGACGCCTACATTGTTGTTGTGGTTACTATTTTTTGACCGACTGAAATGTCTGTTTTAAGAGAATGAAGCTAACAGGTTTGCTAAACATCAAAACACAGAGATATATATATAATGCTTTGTTTCCGGGTATTAAGGACTTGAGTTAAAAAAAATTAAGTTTCTGCTTAAGTGATTAGTTTAAACTTTTTTTTGAACATGTATCAATAAATAATTGATTTCGATTTAAATAAACTGATCAATGGCTAATAACTTTTTTGTCAAAAAATTCCGAACGAAAACGGATTAAATAGACTCTCTCACCTTACCTATTTGGTAGAATTTTGAAGTTTATTTTAACGAATGCAAAACTTTTAGTCCTCATGTCGCAAGTTTAAGGACTGAGGTGCTGTTTTTCTTATATACCTGTGTAAGTACACTGAACAAAAACTGCATACTGTTTTAATATTTTTTTTAATATCATATCAATGGTGTGAAATGTTGTATTAATATCGATATTAATGTTTAATCAATATTTTCAAGATCAAGTTTAAAATTTGTCGTTATATTTTGATAAATATAAATTTAATATATCAAAATTTGGTTGGCACTTTAACATAATACCATAATACTAAATTTTAAATTGACGTTTTTTGCTATCAAAAATAAAAGCAAGTACATACAAAGTTATTGATATAAATTTTTCAATAGCTTAATTTTAAGGCATTCGTTTGACAGTTGACAATACTTGACAATTTGCTAATTGTGTCACAGTAGACTTACTTTTACTTAGATTTAACAATTTAACTAATATTGCAAGAAAATTCATGTCTTCTAGGCTCTGGACCTTTGAAGCATTTTATAGAATAGAATTGTGGCTTTAAAAAAAGTAATAGCGTGGCATTGTAAGTGTTCCCGTTTTTTTTTTTAATTTTTTTTTTGTCAAATTTCTAGAAAATTACCCAACCCGCCTGGACGGGGGGAAAAAGACTCCCTTCCAATACAATTTTTTTCTCGTCTTAATCAAATCTATACATTCTGGTTTTTTTCGCGTGTTATAAGAATAATCCTTACCCCGTATTTAGTACCTTAAAGTGGGCTGAAATGAAAATCTGAAAATTAGGGAAATTGCCTTTTCAATGTTTGGAATCGAATGAGTGCTATCCAAGACTATGTCCAATTTAAGGATCACATAATTTACATATATAGAAGATCTCACTAAATTTAGGAAATGGTGCAATATGAATCGTCTTGTTTAAAATGTTGACAAATGAAAAGGCTTCAGCAGGGAAAATCTAGACAAATAAAATTTGTCAGATACTCGTGAGGCCCTCGGTAGTAAAAACTTGTTGTATTACAAAAACAATCAAAAATAATAATTTATACCCATTTGGATTCAATGTTACGATCTTCCGATTACCAGTCCAAAACGCTTACTACTGAGCTATTTCTCAATGCAGTTAATGTTAAAAATAGAACAAACTTAAAATTGTTCTCACAATAGTAAGTGTATAAAATATTTTTGTTATGTATGGGGTCCTTGTGATGGGATAAAAAGATTTATCCAACAAGTTTTCCTAACAAGGTCCTCACTAGTATTTGAAAAGTTTTCCTTTTAGATTGTCCCTACCGAAGCCTTCATTCATTTGTCAACATTTAAAACAAGACGATTTATATTGCACCATTCCCAAAATTTAGTGAGATCTTCTCGCAAAACCAAACAGTCAATTGAATTTTGTATTCTATCTTAAAGTTTAATGTCATCATTTTTTTAAGGAATGATGCGATCCAATGGCAACGTATTGAGCTATTGATTGGATGTTCCCAGGTTCAAATCTCAAAAAAAACTGATTAATTTCGTTTGTATTAATGTAATGCAAAAACCGTTATGATATGATATGTGATAACAAAAGTGCTATTTAATTATTGGGTACTTTTACAACTAAAACAAATTAATATTTTATCAATTTTATTTTTCATTGTAACCAAACCAAACTTTTAGATATTTGAAACTGTGTCAAAATCTACAGACCTATCTATCATGGGATGAAAAAGATAGTTTATTACACTTGCACACACATAAACTAAATAATTCACTTTATTTATAAGTAGAGTGTTAAAAAATGGTAGTTTATACTCTTATTTTAAATTTCTCTTCAATTAAAAATCACTGAATGGATACAATTTCTTATCGCGGGGCATAGGTGGGTTATTCCTCATTCCTAAAAAAAAAATTAGTGATGAGGATGTTTTGCGCGGAACCATTTACAACAACATAACCAAGTTTTCATCCCATAGGAAAATAAAAACCTTATTTGGTTCCAAACAACGTTTAACTTGTATGATTAATTTGTTTAGTTTAAAATTCTTTACGACATCAAGATAGTTTTAAAAAAATTCAATTCACCATTCTGTATGGGGACTTTTTTTGTTTCACGAAATTTTTTGATCAAAAAAAAAATATTAAAGCGACGTGCATATCAAGTTTAAGCCGTTTATTCAGTAATTGATTTTTAAAGTTTTGGAATGTAACATTTTCAATTAATGATTATACTACATAGCCAATAAAACATTTGCAATACAAAAATTAGTGAAATCGAAGAGAATCCGCTGCACGAGAATATGTACCTAACAACAATGTATCCCATATTCATATTTCAGCATGTGTGCGTATATATTTCATGCTTCCCAACAGCAATACGGGAAGGCGTTTAGAGCTACTCGTAGTTATTATTTTTAGAAAAATATAGACAGTGCGTCAACCAACATAATATGTACAAAAGTTAAAGAGAGGAAAAGAGGTACATCACTTAACAAAACCCTATACTCTGTTCAACAAAAATTGTCAGTTCAAGGAAGGCAGTGTGTTTGCATTGGCTTTTGAGCATCTCTCTGAAGTTAAAACTCTAACAGGGTTTCCATACATTTAATTATAAATTGCCAAAAACCGGAAAACAATGTGCATATAGTTAGTTACCATCGTCTGATTTAAAACATTTAAAAAAAATAACTCCTTCATCTTATTTCACCACATTACCCTTTATGTAAGTAGTTTATGATCAGAATGCATTTCGCATTTAAAGAAGACGTTAATGTTGGAGCCTACGAAATTTCCCAAAGAATTACAACAACAATTCATGTACTTTAATCAGTGGGTAAGTATCTTTTTCAGTGGCCCATACGCTTTGTACTGACAATTTTTGTTGGACAGAGTATAGCATTAAATTATTGTATGATAAAGCACACACACACACACACACACAATGTTTTGCTAATAAGTAAATATACATTCATTCACTGATATTAGAAGCATTATTATGTCGGATGAGATAATGCATTGCATTGGCCTAGAACTGAAATAAAAACAAAAAAGTAGCATATAAATCAAAAAACTGTTCATCACATTTTTACTTGCTCTATTAGGGAAAGTGTTGGTTGCGTTTTAAAATCAGTGAACATTAATTAGTTTTTAATTAGCGTCCACTGTTCATCGAGCGAGAGTCTAAGGAAATGGATTAACAGGTACAGTTTGGTTAAGTTCGTTTGGGCTAACTTCAAGCAAAAATTTTGGGTTTTTAAAATTTTCTCCAAAATAGCTCGATTTCGATTAAACTTTGTAGCTGTGATATCCTACACGATTGTAACGATTTTTTTTTTTTTTGCCGGCAAATGCAAATAATGGAGAAAAATTAAATTAAAATTAAATTTTGTTTTTAAGATATTCCCACATATATCGAAGAATGCTGTTAAAACTTTGCACACATGCACTTCTGAAAAATAGAAATCAAAATATAATTTTGTCACCTTTTTCTGTTATAAAATGTTAATGTTATTGTGTTAAAAAACTAAAAGGTAGGTACTTTCAATCTTCAATGCTCAGGCCTGTTATAACCTTGAACCAAAAGAGCATGTTGGTGCGATTTAGTCGTGCATATTTTTCAGATGTATGATAATTGGATTATTTATACCGTAAAAGCTTTAGGGTGTGGAATAAATTAAAAAAAATTCAAATTTTAAATTTAGCTAGCAATCTATGTTGTTGGATGCAATGGTAAACCCAAAACTGATGGCCGGGAATTGGCGACTGAAGAAAATTGGAATAGTTAGGTTAATTTATATTTAAAATTAAATTCGAAATATATTTTATGACAATCGAAAAAGTTTTGAAAATGTGTAATAAGTCGTTTACTGAGAAAATAATGAATTCAAATTCAATTTTCCTCTATTGTGCTCAGAGGTGCTTCTAACTTTTCAACTATTCTGTTTCTTCACTTATCTAAATACTTAAGATTCTATTGTTCTGACGTTATTGCGATAGAATTGTATTGGCTTTGGGGATTAGCGGTATGGTAAGCTTTTTCGTCAAAATCTTCAAGTATGGGTAACTTATTTTGGACACGCTCCCGAAATGGTTATATAGCGGGGAAGGTACGAATTGCATTTCAAGGAACCACTTATATGATAAAAATAACCACTGTTAATTATGCCGGATCACATAGCAAACATGTATGTACTTCTAATTACGCTTCAAATCCCAGCAATATTAATCATCTCAAAATAAAAGATAATTAGGTTCATGCAATTTGTGATAATTGTTTAAAAAATATGCCTATCTAGATCTAGGCGGTGGGATACAACATCAACATTAATATCATACAGTTATTTCAATTTAAGACTATAAATACATGTTTATTCAACGTAAACGAATTTCAAATCGATAAGTAGAGAAGACATCAAGGAAAAATGTTTGCACTTACCTCAAAAATGCTTCAACTAGAACTTTTCCTGATTCAACTTTCAACGACGCCTTAGACGACAATGTTCTTCCTTAACAAAAAAAAAAACAAACAAAATAAAGTATCAACAGATTTTATATTAAAAAAAATCTAAGGCCACAAGCAGTCCTTTGTTTCTTTCACAGGCCTTGTGATGATACAAATGAAAGTCAACGACTTGGACAGAAATAAGAAAGAAGATTTAGAACGATTTTTCAAGTTCCTATAGCACTTTCTTACTTAAACAATTACAATGAGTTCATAATAATAGTAACGTCAATTCTATAAATTGTGATGCACAATCGCGATGTGAAAAAGATTTTGATAATTACTTTCAATACACTGTTTTATTTTTCGGGAAAGTGAACTGATGAAATGTTCTACATACAAAGCTAGTCTTGAAAAAGAGTTATTGTGGAATTTTGATAGATTTTTTAGTAACTCTAACTAACTTAAACAGGATAACGGAGAGGGCAAATAGTGAACACTAAATAAAATAAATTTTATATTTGGTCGCATGCTCTTTTTTTTACAAATTTTAAAATAACTAAAAATAAATTCTACCCAAAATTCAAAACAAAACAAATACAAAAAACCTTAATAATTTGAATTGAACAAATATTTTTGTTATGCAACCACTTCCTTGCAACAACTTATATTTAGGTAAACAGTATCAACCCCTATAATTCGAAGGAGAGGCTTTGGCGCTTGAAAACTGGCAATCATGTTATATGGCGCATACAGCACAGTTTTGGGGTTTCAAAAACTATGGTGGAATGGAAGTGAAAAAAAAATGTTTAAACTACCGAACATAGTCCCTAATTTTATGATCAACCAAGAAACAGGTTTACATGAACTGTTGAAGGATAATCGTCTGCACAAACGAATTGCGCAAGAAGTCATAAGGAATAATGCAATATGGTTCGCAGAATATAATCCGGCAAGACATTGTAGAATAAGCAACAACTCTTTATGCTACACCCAGCACAAAAAAACCCTAGCAGATCTACTGCGCTAAAAAATTTGGTCTATTTTTAAATAGAAAAAATTAAACATAAATCATTGAACTATCGGACTGGTAATTCTTGAGTACATTGCGCACATTTCAAGCTTGCAAATATTTTCCTTGTGTGGCTACAGTTTGAGCCTTTGTGACTACACGTACACGTGCACTTAAATCTGTTTACTGCTCATTTGTCTGGATAAAATTATAATTTTTTTTTTTTTGTCGCCGGGTGCATTTCAAAAACCTAATGTTAAAAGAAGACAAAAACTCATAGAACAGACGAAAGAATCCACAGCGAGAACTATATACGCTAGGGTCAGTTGCAACCTTAACAACAACTTCATTAGTGCCACAAAGACTACAAGTGAAATCAGTATTATTGTCAAAGCTAGAGAAGAGTCCTAGCAGACTCAATTACATAATATATATGGGGCATTCCATGCCAAATCGGAGAGTTTGAAAAAAAATATTTTTGATTTTCCCAATTTTTTGATATGTTTTTAGTATCTTTCGATAGACACTTCCTGGTAAGGGTTGAGATTTCTTTTTTTTGATGGACAGTTCAAAAGATATCGAGTTTTTTTTTATGAAAGCTGACAGTGGAAATGTTAATTCTTGTTTGTTCCGATTAATTCGAAATAGCTTTTATCTTCTGAAAGTACACCTCCCTCAGTGATGCATAGGTTAACTTTTTCGTTTTTATTTTGTTTTACTATTTATGTCCATTTAACTTCGCTCACCGGCGTCAAATCTTGCGTTGTGTTACCAAAATAATGAATTGCACTTTGGACCAATGATGCTGCAAGATGAAGATGACACATTTGTTATCATCAGTCCTGTATGCTGATGATGATAGATAAGCTCATCCAAACGCGTTCGTGAGGTAAATCGTCTTAGTAGTAGATTAAATGTAGTTTTGTTACATTTAGTTTATTTTTTATCGATCAATAAGTGTAATCAATGAGGTAAAAGTGTTTTATATAATTATTGATTAAGATTACACACCGTTTATTTTGTAATAATAGTATATAATAATAATAATTGAAAGAAGATTATGTACCTAGAACGTAACAACAAAGTAATAATTAAAAAAAATCACAATTTTCAAAAATCGACAAAAAATAGTAATTATAAAGCGCCCACGGTCGGGCTTAAAAGTTTAAAATAGTAAATTTTCAAAAAAACAAAATATGCACTCACTTTTATAAAAGGATTTAAAACTTAAAATTTATAGAATCACATTTTTAAACAGCTTCAATAATTTTTTTTTTGAAAAGTACATACATTTGGAAAAGTTAAATTTAAAAAAAAATATTCAATTTGGACCATTATTAAGAAAGTTATGAGTACATGGAATGCCCCATATATATCCCAGATAGAGTTGGAGAAATACATATACATTTTTGTGTGTCTACAACGCAAAGATTACAAAATACAAAATGAATGATAGGAGGTATCGTCAACAAACTATAGCTCTGAATCAGGAAGCGGAAAAAAACAACTAATTTAATGATCAAATACTTTTGGTAAAAACCAATTTTCTGCTAACTTGATTCCTAAAATTGTTAAAACATTTGGCAGGAAAAATGGGTTTGGTCTTATTTTAACGAGCTTTTTAAATGATTTACGAATTATTTGTTTCATCATTTTTAAAAGAAGAACCATTTGAGAAGTAAATAAGGTCTAGTATTTTTTAACGGTTTTCTAAACGATCCGTGGTTTGATAATAAAATAAAATGATTTTAACAAGCCAATTCGGAAATTTTATCCATTAAATAGTAAAACCATGATGCCAAAGCGAATTAAATACCTTCTCAAGGTCAGTATCGAAGCTCACATGGTTTGTGTCTTAGATTTTGAATAACCTTATCCTGTAATAAGAGCAAGGGATGTTCTGTAGAATTTCCTTTCTTGAACACAGACTGATTATTTTGGATTATATATGTTTCTTCACAGAAATGTTCAAAGAATTTAATAACACTAGTTCAAAAAATTTGTCTTTATCATACCTTAAGGTCAAAAGGTATCCAAATATTTAATTGGTTACAAACAAAAATTAAATCAAGATTTCTACCTCCTTTTGGACATTATCTATTTGCATGTAAATGCTAAATTCCACAATCTCTATTGAAAAAAAAATAAGAATGGTTCTTTTTCGTAATGTCCTTTGACATATTTATTTAAACTAATGTAAAACAAACAAATCATAAAAATGTGCTTTCAGACCAAATTAAATCTAACAATTACAATTGAGGCCGTGAGAACCAAAGTAGCCTAACAGCAATTTTACCGAAATTGAGTTTATTGCGAAATTAAAATCCGCATTTACTAAAAATGTCTGCATTTAAATTTTTTGAATTCACGGCTCCATGCTATAGTTATAGGATATTTTTACATTTAGAGGCCAACCACAGAAAAATTAATAGCTTGAGTGTAAAAGTGGCCTATCATATCAGTTATAATTGTATTTTGAAAAATCAAAACCATGTTTCTTTATTTAAAAACTATACTTGTAGTTAAGAATTTTTTAAACCTAAAAGTATTTGAAAATAACCAGTTTCTTATTTGTGCTCTACTGAAAATAATGAAAAATGCAGTTAGTTAATCAACCTCAACGGCAACAACCAGATTGTATGGCAAAAAATAAAAACAACACAAAGTGGATAACATCATCGATAGCTGTCGAGGTTCACATCGATTTTTTTTTCGATTTCTACACCAAATGGGGTACCCGGATTAACAACCCATAATCGCATTTCGTCTGCTTGAGAACACCGGGAGGCAGGCACGTTCGCTCCTCTGGAAACTGCAAAAAGCATCACCCTTGCACTAATTACATAGACATTAACTTCGACGAGCTGTTGAGATTCAAATCAAACCCTCTCCTCAAAGCAATCCAACTTCGCCTTCATTCGCTGATGAGAAAGAAAACAGGCCTCTGCCAGTAGATAAAAACGTTCGTTATCTCCAATGCAAAGGATCTATATACCATGCTTCACTTCGATCACCAACGGGGACAGCAATTAACAACAAGCTGCTCTATTACTCGAAGGCAGAATAGGTAATCCCTCAAGACAACTACTGTCCCAAAAATGTACTTTTTAGGTCAAATTTTCATTGTACCAAGTTATTTTTTTTTTCTTAAACTTTTTGGTCAGGCTATCGATATAATTCATGCTTATGGTTTATGTACCTATCCTTTTATCTGCACATGCAGAATGAATACTTACTATCGAAAAGAAGCACCAACAGTTTCAATAGTAAATTTTCTTGCTTTTTTTTTAGAGAAATGTATATTTTTGTGTGTCTCCAACGCAAAGATTACAAAAGGAATGATAGGAGATATTCATTCTTAACCGTCAACAAACTATAGTAGTTTTGAATCAGGAAGCGGAAAAAAAATTCAGATAAAAATATCATATTTTTGCAAGAGTACAAAAACATAATAAACAAATCCACAGCCTTCTGTTGGTTCGGCTCTAGCTGAAACGCAACAACGTCAGATATAATTTTCATTTTTTTTTCTCATTTCTCATTTATAATCGTATTTGTCATTCGTCTATGCACGCTTTTCCGTTTGATTTCATTTTTTTTTTCCATTTTATAGTTGTAATAATAATTATAAAAAAATACGGTCTCATGCTATGCAGTAGAAAAGGTATCTTTTTGTATGTTTTCTCGTGAAAGTACCTGTAGTTAGTTTTGCTATTCTCTTTAGGTTTATTTTTTACCGTATTTAACAGATTATAGTTATGTTGCAAACATAATAAAGAGCCAACCATGCATTCCGAAAGTTAAGTCATTGGAACTCAATTGGAAAAGTCTAAGATTACATTGTGTGCTTTATTGTTTTATTAACTTTCTGATGAGTTTTTATTATAAATGCTGTCGCATTTTTTTTTTTTTTGTTTATGGCAACAGAGATATGACAGCAAAATGTGAAACTGAAAAGAAATTTTCGTATGCCAATGACAGTTTAAGGTTTGACAATACAATTTAATCTACATTATGTAAATATGTTTAAAAAAAATACGCAGAATGTTAATTTATTTACCAGTATAATTTATTTTTTCAGCACTAGGAGGTTAGTAGGCCCCATTTTTAGAAACGCAAGCGATGTCCGGTCGCTCTGGATATGATTTTGTAAAACCTACGAATTATTCTTCCACAAATAGTGCTGTACTTCAAATCTGCATTTGTTAATTAAATATTCCGAGTATTTTATCTAACATAATACAGATAATTACAACCAATTTTTGTTTTTATAATAAAAAAGAAAAGGAAGCATGGTATCTCCATTTACAAAATTTTCATAACAAATAGAAATGTTCACAAGTGTTTTTATATAATGATCAATATATAATTCTACTTTTTCATTAAACAAATATAAAACAACTCTAATGTTTACTAGTCAAGGTCAGGGTCTGGTTTACAGAGTTTGTCTGCAGAAGCAAAGTTATATTACTGACGAAGGGAGAATATACCTAGCTAGTTATCTTGTATGTAGCCTTAATACTATTAGTGTAATCAAGACTTCAGGTCGATGGGAAGTGTTTCTCATCTAGCAATAAATTGTAAGTCCCCTCCATTCCTGCCAACAACACGCATACAGGGATGTTTGAGAGTTGTATTGTAAGTCACTAGGCCATGGTTCTCCGCGAGCTGCTGCGCCACCAAATTTATTTAATCAGTATCATTAAATACCAAAGGGGTATAGGCAAGTTGGTCCAAATATCTACAACGAACGAGACCTATGTTGTTGGATAGCCCGCTATATAAAAAGTAATTTTACCATGACGGCAAATAAAAAACAATGGGAGTCAAAAACTTAAAACATGTGCACTTATAAACGCGCATTGGAAGTTATAATTTTTCACCTAAATATTCAAATGACCTTGGGTCAACACATCTACGATTCCTTTAACCTTCGAATTCATGCGATCTTGTATATATTGAATATGAAAAGAGTAATACTGTGATATTAGAATATAACAACTAAAACTAGATATTTCCAATACGATTTTTTTTTCTATTTTCTAATTTTGTATTTATATTTTCTTCAAGCTATATCGTTCTACCAATTTTCACCACTACAAAAATTGGAAGTGCACTTTATAATTGAGAAAAATAAAAAAAAAAACTAGGTGGTTGCACACGCCCCTAAGCAGATAATCCAAAAATGTTTTATTTTTCTTTCGTACGCTCCTCATACCCCCTTCCTCTCCACCAATTCTCACCATGCTAAGACAACCGCAAGTGTACCTTATAATTGACAACAATGTTAGGAATTCAGGCGGATGCCACGCCTCCTCAGCGAAAAATTCTAAATTTTTGACAATTATTTATGTATGGACATCAAACCCTATCGTCTTCCAATTTTTATTCTTCTACAACAATCAAGAGTGCTTCATATAGTTTAAATAAGAATTTTTGAGAAAATGGGTGGATGTTACCCGCCCTGAATTCCATACTTTCAATTTTGTTTTATGAATTTCAGCCTTACCCCTTAACCAATTTCCGTCGTTCTATGGTAGTTGGAAGTGCCGCATATTATTTATAAGAATTTTTTGAGAAAGTGGGATGAAAAAAGTCTTATATTTTTTTATTTTTTTATTTGTACGCCCCCGAATGAAAATTTGCTGATTGTTTGTACTTTACTTTGTATGCACCACAGGCCTACCGTTGTGCGAAATTTGAAGGTTCTATGGTGCGGGAAGTGCTCCATGATGTTGATGATCTATTAGTGAGTCAGTTGACTCTAAGGAGATTTAGGGTGCCAACTGTGTTCGACTAGCTCAGCAAATAATGCGAATTTGAAGTAAGTATTGGGTGGTCGAAAATTCAGACGGGTTCCTTCTCAGCTTAATTTCCCATTGTTTTCCTTATTTGTATGTTCGCATTTTAAGTAAAAGTCCTTAAAATGTCAATCGGTTCTAAAACAATGGAAGACACTAAGTAGTTAAGCGATATACCATTACCTGATGTAATTAAGTGGGTTATAATAACTACAAATTTCCGGTACGCTTTAGCACTTGTTTGGGTTTTACTGTCATTTACCTTGTGTGCACAGGGTTTTTTTTCTTTTCTTTTTTTTTTTGTATTTGAAAGTATTTTATCGCAAAAGTATGAATATGTTTTTGCATAAATGTATTATTGTTGTTGGATAAAGGATAATTTATCTGAGATCTGATAGTGATAGAAAAACCACAGACTGTGTCGGAGAATAATTGTGGTTTTGTTTGAATCAAACACGTGGTGCCACCTATTTTTTTTTTTTTGTTTTCAGCACTTCAACAGTGAATTTTGTTTTTATAAATTATAAGGAAAAGAGTGTGCATGCAACCACCATGGGTTTAATACAGAACAGAAACGACACACAAACGAGTTACAAACAAATACATAGGTGAAACAGGGTCGGATTTACAATGCTGGTTAAGAGAACTGAAGTCAATAATGGATCACCTGCAGAAATTTACTATCAACACGACCAATTAATCTGGTAGTATAGGAATGGAGCTACCCCGCTGGTCAATTGGCGAGTGTTTACCAAGTTTAGGCCCTATTCGTTTTCAAATACAGTTCAAATGCTCGTGTCGCTCATGCTTGAAATAACTTGTTAGGTATTTTTCGGTTTACCGTGTATTGGAGTCAATGTTTCAAAACCCAAAAAGTGGACTCTTGACAAAAGACTTATTTCGGTAATATAGTGCACTATTTCAGGTTATATTCCAATTCCAATACTAACAATTTACAATGGGTCGCCGTAGCGCTTAGGTAATTATGTCACGGAATTACCGAAAGTGTAGTAGGTGTTTCCAGCCTGGTCTGTGGAGAGAGAAATAAATAACTAAACAAAAGGTAAAACACAATCCTATAATTAAACCTAGCAAGAAAAAAGTTTCACTAAGTTATCCCTACCAGGTTCTTGTTAGTATTACGACCCTAATAAAACTAATGCAGTTATTACAATATAAATCGTTCTAATTAATGGAAAGAAAAATAAATCTGCCGCCCTAGGCAGCTTCTATGACAAATACGATACTGTAAAGTACCTTCTTTGCTCAGAAAAGGGTCGGGAAGTAGTTGTAATACTATATTATTGACGTCTGAAAGAACTTGAAAGCATGTGGTTATCTCATATAAAATGTATCGCTTATTGCCCATGGAAGCAAATCGCGGTGAGAATACTTTTTCAAGATCTACCTCGGAAAATTTACTCTAATGCAAGTGAGCTATTTATTCAGGATTATTTTTAAATCATTATTGTGTTTCTTTTTTAACTTCCTTTGTATACCAACCTAGTGAAAAAGGTTTTCTTTGACAGAGCACAAGTAATATTTATCTGGATGACGACGGCGACGGAAATTGACATTTGTACAACCACCTGTCTTGTTTAAAAAAAAAAAATAAATAAATTTAGGGTCGGTCGTGCTCTGATGTGTGCGTAGAACGTAGACAAATAAAAACGTCATCAACCAGTTGTTGTTGAAGGCGAGGGCAACGAAATCATTGGAATGTGCTTTTTAGCATTTAATTTCATTCAAGTTGTTCTCAACATGCAGACAGACGTTGGTGGAGTGGTATCGGAATAATTTCCAATTGTACATCGTCTTCCGTTACAACAAACAGCGATTTCAAAGAAATGAATTCAAAGCTTGGAATATCGTTAAATAGATTCATTAATAAAATTAAATGCTATAAAAGTGAACGTACTCTCGCGCTGTTGGAGAATGGAGACCGATACACATTTTTTGTTATCGTCGAGTCTGTTACTTTTTTTTGTTTACCTATTGTGGTTTTTTTCGTTTAGTTTCTCCAGGCATCTGAATAAAGATTGATTCCTGGTTACCAAACTTGGTCAAATTAATAATATAGATACCTATGTTATTTTCTGCTTTGTTTAAATTATTAAAAAGATGGTTTCAAAAATGTATGGATTATTACACTAAATAACAGTGAAATGGTATGTAAATACGATGGAGTGAGAAAGGCTTCAGCATCTTCTTTTGGAGATGAAAGTGGTCGACAATTCCGCGCGTTTGTTTTCCATTAATTTGTCACACCTTCATATATTTGACGCACCTTGGTACGCAATAGCATCTGTGATAAGCCATAGCATAGCATAGCACTGCAATGCTTTTCATCAAGCAACGTGAACTACTGAATCTTAAAAATTACTAGCTCTTCATACCTATACCGCCTTGGTAACTATGCACTTCTGCTTTTTTTGGTGTGTAATTGATAGTTTCTTTTAACATTGCATATACTTTTATTAAACCATTTAAAGAATAATACATATTATTCTCTCGTTTTGAATTAAATCTTAATGAAACTTTCCAACAAATCGTAAGTTAATTTGAGGAATTCCTCTTTCTTTTTTATACCTATGAAGAGAGATCCCGAATTGATAAAATCCCGAATGGTTAATCGTGCGCGAGATTTTAATATTAAAACCAGTCCTAAGACATTCGAGATTCAAGCTTCCAAAATATCCAATTTTGAAATGATATTTTTTGTATGCTTATTAAAAAATACTTTTAACTTTTATTACGAAATTTATTGAATTCTAAATTATTTTCATTGGAAAAAAATAAACAGAAGTAAAACTAATAAAAAACAGTACTTAAAATAAGAATAATTATTTAAATATCTTCCCAATCATAGAAAGTTTTCTGTCAAAAATGGCTAGTTAAGGTATTTTGATGTTAAATATCATCATGTTCCTTTTGATATTGCGATGGCTCGAAGTTGAAATTCGATTTTAGAAATCATTCCAGATTAATTAAGGGCAACAGGGTCCATCAATAGGCCTTTTTGTCTACCTATCCTCACAAAAAATTCAAGTAGGGTAGGTAATCTTATCGGATTTTATTCTAAATTTTATCAAATATCACCTCACATTGAAATGAATAATGCATTATTATTACAGAGGAATTGATTGTTTTCTATATGAAAATGACAAAATGTTTTCTACCAGGTACCTATATTACTCACTTGAGTGTTTCCCACATCCAGAACAGTACCTTCGAATCGAACGATGTAGGAATGTCTTTTATTTTGATAAATGGAAATGTTTATGAAGAATTCCAGAAGTTTTAAGAGCAAACAAAGGCCCTCACTATGTCACTGATGAGTCCAAGTGAGTAAGCCGGACGAAACACTAATTTGTATATTTTGGCCGACCCTTTTCTGAAAAAATACACACATATGCACTTATAACACTAAGTGCAGCAGGCGACCCGGTATGGCTTAAGTAAATCGACATGGTTCTCCTCATTAATCTTTAAATTTAGAATCAATTATAGGATCTTTATGCATAAGATATTCAATTTTTGTTATTTTTGGCAGAAAAAGTTAGAAAACCTTAAGATTGGAAATATTTCTATTGAACGCGGGAATTTATTATTTTCTAGTGCTGGGTTTCCAAGACGCCAGTTATAGCTGTCATTGAAATTTTCGATCTTCATTTTTGAGGCGTTTAGGAAGCTAAATAATTTATTTTGATGGAGAAATAAAGCTTAGGACTTAATCAAGATTTCTAACCTAAACTTAATTTTAAATAGGCTCAATATTCCATCCAAAAAGACTTTGGATATTTCGGATTGTTGGAAGGAATCCTTGGTGGTTCTCTTAGCTGACAGCTGGAACACAGAAATAAGCCTGAAAATGAAAATTGTCGCAGTGTTTGTTGATCTAAGAAGAGCATTTGAAACTGTGGATCACGAAATTTTTTTGAAAAAGCTGAATAGGTATGGAGTTGGAGGCAAAGAGTTGAGATAGTTTTAATCATACCTACTTGCAGAGGAGAACGCAGAGAACGAGAGTAGAAGAAGCTGTTTCTGATTCAACTAACGTGCATTTCTTTAAAACTATTTGCTGATGATGGCTTGTTGTAGGTCGAAGGAAAAAATATAAACGAACGTGTTGAAAAAATTAACTTTGATTTAATGCTATTAAGCAAATGGTTACGTATGAACAAAATAAGTTTGAATACCTATAGGGACAACAAAGTGTATGATGATAAACGGAGAAACTGATGAGGAAGTTAAGATCGAAAACCAGATAAAAAAAGTTTTAAACAAAATAAAGTAGAGATAAAGGTAGAATTTTAAGTGTCACAATGATTACAGGTATATATCAAAGAAAATTGGAAGCAGATAGGCTTTTTTGTGTGCAATAAATGTATATCTAGGTATAACACGATAGTAAAACCTAATTTTGAATATTGTTGCACAAAAATATATGTCGGTAACATAACAATGATTGATAGATTACAAAAACTAAAGAATAAAGCTATGAGAATAAAACTTAAATGTCATTGGTTAACACCAATTGTAACTACCTATGTTAAAATGGCTAAGTGTGAACTAACCAACTATTATGAATGTGTTAATCTATGTCTCTAAAATGAAATATGGATTAGTTCCTTATTATTTAATTGAGAGAATAACATAATTTGAGCGTTATACAAACATAGTTTTAATGTGAGAAATAGATGTGATATTCGTCTTCCTTTCTACGAACGCTATCTGTACCAATGCAATGGTCTTAAACTATTTAATGAATTTCATAATGATTTGAAACTACAACACAATTTGCAAATGTTTAAAAAGAAACTAGTTACCTACCTACTTATGTAAAAACAAAATATGTTAAGCTATAAGTTTATTTATAATTATAAAGAAGTTGATACAAATAGCTAAAAATTGCTAAATATAGAAATAAAAAAAGTCGTCTCTAAATTTGGTTATTGGTATGGCGCATTGTGTTTAATTTCTGACTATACTATACTGAAAGTGAACATAAAGAACTTTTTTTCGCAGAAATTCAATTTAAATCAAAAACGGATGCAGTTATACCTACAGTGCTGTGCAAAACATTTGCAGCTTAAACCAGCAGATGGTACCATGTCATACAAATTGTCTAAAAAAGCAAACAGCAAACTTCTTTGTACAGTTTTGAAAACCTTATTATAACAGTTTATCACTGTAGAAAACAAAATGAAATATTATTTACTTAAACAAAAATAAATTGAGATGATCTCAAAAATAAGGCATATTGGTTGTGCAAAACTTTGCAACTTCAAGCAATGTCTTAAAATTTTCTAACTTTTATGAAAGAAAACGTTAATATTTGACTGCCACACCCTTTATTTCTTCTCAACTGCACATCTCCTAGACATAGAAGCAATGAGGTTATTAATAATATTTCCTGATATGTCATTCCACTGCCTACTAATTTCAGCATAAGGATCGCCCTTCTGCTTAAAAACTTGACATCAAGTTATTTTTTTAACTAGCTCCCACAAGTTTTCTAAGGGGTTAAGGTCTGGAGACTGCGCTGGCCATTGCAAAACCATGAATTTATTCTCTGAAATATTGTCATATTGGAAAGTCCAGGCAAGTGGTATTTCCCAATCGAAATATGGAACCATGGTGTTTTTTAGAATTTCATAGCAGAAGATATTCAGCTGCGAGAAGAAATAAAGGGTGTGCAGTCAAATATTAGCGTTTTCTTGCATAAAAGTTGGAAAAATTTAAGACATTGCTTGAAGTTGCAAACGTTTTGCACAACAAATATTCCTTATTTTTGAAATTATCTCAATTTATTTTGTTTAAGTGAATAATACTCGTATTTTATTTTGTTTTCTACAGTGATAAACTGTTATAATAAGGTTTTCAAAACTGTACAAAGAAGTTTGCTGTTTGCTTTTGTAGATAATTTGTATGACATGGAATCATCTGCTTTTTTTAGTTGCAAATGTTTTGCACAGCACTGTATGGTAATTGACTGGAAAACAAGCTGACACAAAAAGAACAATTTCTATGTGCAGATTTGTTTTGTCTTGTTTTCTAGGATTTATTTGAATTTTCAGATACAATTTTTTATCTAAAAATGCAAGCAAACGTTACTAAATCGGAATTTGCAGTTTTTATGACAGACAATAAATCACAAGCCTGAAAAATTAGAATATCTGAATCCATACGGAGTCTCCAGTGCGCCCTGGTGCCTATACAAAATGGGAATAATACTGGCAGTCGTATAAACCTAGCATATAAGTCATTCAACTTTTTATGACAGCTGGTAATTCCTTAGAAGTATTTAATAATTTCCTTAGAACACTTTTGGACAGTTGTCCAGCTAGTCACTGTCTAAATTGTTTGACATGCTTTAGCATATTTCAATTTTAAGAACACATTGCAACAGTTGTCTTATACCTATGTGACCTTTGAATACATTGAATAAACATTTGAAGATAACTTGTCGACTAGAAACTGGAGACGGCAGAAGTCTATTATTTAATCCTAGCCTATTTTACCTAAAAAGAAAATTGTATTTGTAATTATCCTTGTGAGGAAGTAACAAACTCTCCAAGAGTCCTGTCTCTTTTCATGAAAAAAGGTGTCTCATGTTACCGATTCTTCGGTAGAAAATTGTATGTATATAGTTCCTCTTAAACCTTGCCCAAAAACAACACCCACACAGGAATAATTGATGGTTGTAAGGCGCCACGGGCCTATCTTAGCACTTTTACATCAACTAAGTTTAACAATTTAATACTACATCAGTTACATTTATAATTTATAAAAGTTTTTTTTTTAATCTTTTTTTTCATATTTCCAGTTGTTAATATGAATTAGACAAATGTAATTGATATAGCTGTAGGAACAAAGTTAGTGATGCAGATGATGAAGCTCTGTTGTATAGTAGCGCTTCAAAAGGCCCAGTCTTTTTCCCATCCACTATTCTGAAGTTTTAAATAACCAATACTGGCGTCTAAGTTAAGAAAATAGACGCAAAATGTTTATAACTAAGGTTTTGGAGCTGCACAATACTTAGGCATACTTTGGAATTGGTTTATAAATACGACTGTCATTGTTCTTTGAATAAGTTAGAAATTTGAATAGGTACGTACATTGCATTCAATATCTGAGAAAATACCTACAAAAAGATCACAATAGACATCATGTAGGTATGTATGTACAGCCGACTCCCCCAAAGACGAATTTTACAGGATATCAAAATTAGTTCAAGTTAGATAGAGTTTTGCAGCAAAAACTCGAGTTAGGAGAAATATATTTTATTGTAAAAAAGCATTATTATTGAATGTCAAAAGAGGTCCTTAAAGTTAAATATTGTGTAAAAATTTTGTGTTCCAACTTGATATGACTAGGTATGTAGGTAAAGCTTATAATCACAGTTTCTATCACCCCGCTAATTTTGTCAATTTAAATGAAAATTAAATAAAAAAGTATTTGTTTGTATAAGTAACCGTGAAAACGCTTTAGGAAACAGGTACTGCACTTATCGCGCTTTGTGCGTACTCCTTTATTTGAAAAAAATATAAATTTTTTAATCAGATTGAAAATTAACATCGAACTCACATCAAAACAAGAATCAGCTTAGTTTAAGGCTTGGACCGAACTTCCGATTTTCTATCGTTATGACTAAAAAAATTGATCGCAACTTAGTATTAATTCTTGGTATCATGTGCGTACAATTCTCATTTAAACTCATGTGTTCTATTTCTTCCTACTTAATGATCGCGCGACAAAAAATCGCAGGTGCGTTCCTAGCCTAAGGGGAGAAATGCAACTGGCTATTTCACTAAAACTTTGTTTATAAAAATAGTAATAAAATAATGTGAAAAAAAAACACTACGCCGTTGTTTCAGGGATGTAAATGTTCAAGTATCAATAACAGATCACAAAAAGGAGAAATGCAGGGGTTCACATAGTTCGCCTACTCCATATTACCTGAACTTACTCAATGTATAATTTTGTTACAAAAAATAAACATTGGGTAATAAGAGTTAATGGGCTATGAATTTGGTTAAAAAGCCATTTTTTATCAAGTAACATTAACATTACTATTTAACATAAACAGATTAATAGACAGAATAAGCAAGTGAAGGTGCTTGATGTTTTTTTTTTGTACAAAAATTTGAATTTAAGTTACAAGTAGGTCAAGAACAGAAATAACATTCGAGGTAGACATTATATCGACCGAGAGGGAGTTCGGCTTAGAGAATTGTTTTTGTATTGAAATTTTGAGAGGAGGAATAGGTACAAAAATATGGAAAACAAATCGATATAGAGGATGTCGACTGTATTTTAATTCAGATAAATAATAACAACTTCCTAGCTGATCTGCAACCGAAATGCTGGTCAATACTTGGTGTTTGCTAAATCAAAGACAAATTTCCAGGGCATGAGTGGATCTGCAGATTTCGATTTTGCAAATGAAGGCGTAAACCACTACCACAGCTAGACGATACAAAAATTCTCCATACCCGGTCCGTTCTTTCATGCTTATCAGTATCACATTATGTATCTACTATTATTATTTCAATGGAGATTGAGTTTATTAAATAAATTTTTTTACGAAAGGACGACTCTAGGCATGGAAAAAAAATAAACTAGATGCTAATTAAGTAAATAATGATAATAATCCACTGGTGCCAGGTAGAAAGGGGTAAAGTCAGGAATAAAAAAATTCGGACATTGAGATTGAAAATTTTTTTGTATATCCAGATATTCTTCTTATTAATGGTGCAAAACAATAATTTCTATGGTCATGTTGCTACAGCGGATGTTGACTGAAAAATATAATTGCTTGCCAGAGTTATTGATGTTAACTTGTCTCGTTTGAACAATTTTTTATATTTACTTAACTCCTTTCACCTGGAACCAGAGAATATTATTTTACCTTTTTCAGAGTATATCCTTTTTGTTTTTTATCATCGTCTCCTTAGGATTGTGTCTTTCTTTGTTGATTGAACTATTTCTCTTCTTTCACAAATGAGTAGTAGTGAGTGATCAACAATTAGCAAATTAATAGATTTATTTGCGAGAGCGAAATGCACAACAGCACAAGGATTGTGGTCAAGAAAAAAAAAAAAAAAAACAAAATAGAAGTAAATACATAGTAAAAAACAAGATTTGTTGGGTAATAAAAACTTTTCACAGCAACATCACACAAAATAAACACAGACACCTTAAAAAAGAGGAAATTGGTTGGCGTTTTCCTGATAAATTTATCGAAAAAAAAAACTCGTCGGAAAACGAGATTTCCCTGCATTTTCGATCTGACCGGCAACACTCACTTATATTAGTTTTGATATAGCAATAGCAACAATGGTGGTCGACGAAATGCAAGCCGAAGCATTTTTCATCGTTTTTCAACAAATTTATGAATTCAAAATGATTGCGCACACACGTTAAAAGACTCACAAACTAGAAAACCGAGCTACAGTGAAAATAAACAAGTAATCGAAAAGAATTTATACAAAAGAAATCAACACATGGATTTCCGGGAAGTAATTTAATTTATAAACATAAAATACTTAGAAAAAAATAAGATAATTTATCTCTCGTTCTGCAATTTATTTCACTTTAGGATTTTCTTTCAAAACGAAAAATGACAGCGAATGGCTCCGACTTTCTTTTGACCAAACAAAAAATTGTGTTTTCATCACAAAACCAAGAGTTATTTTCCCCTCTCTTTCAACTTAACGAACAAAAAATAACTCAACGAATGGTTAAACACATACAAAAAGGAAAGAATAAACTACATCAGCTATGCAGCTGGTTTTTCTGTCGCTCTGGAATATCAAAGAAATTAATCCTAAAAGAAAACTCCCGTTTGAAAAAATTAACACAATCTTACATGTTTTGCACCGATCTAGGTATCGCAATTTATAGGTTAGAATTTAATTATTCAAAATTAACACTTTTAATCTTTTCTCACTTTAAATTTGATGTTTTTAATATATTTTGCGATTTTTTCTAGGAATTACCATTCCGCTTTGATTTCATAGAACCGTACACTTCCACACAACGCGACTATTAATACGGTACTAGTAACTAGTCCAGCCAGCTTACTAATCAGTAGGTCTGTACTTTTCTTATATCTGGAAAAGTGACAGCGATCGAAAGAGATAAATATATATGAACATAGGTTGGAAAGGAAAATGATTAATACACGATACACCCCGTTTGCACACAACACTTTTTCATAGTCGGATTTACATGAATGGAAAGCTGTCTTTAGAAAGAATGTTTCCATTTGTTGTCGTTGTTTTTGTCATTATACTGCCAGTTTTCCAATCGTGTAAACGCCGCATGAGGCAGAAATTGATAAGAACAAATATATTTTTAAACACAGCTCGAATATATTGAAGGTTCTGATTATAAATAAACAAATTGCTCTCCTCTTTCCTTGTTATATGAAGGTTTATTAGGTATTCAGCAATTTAAAAAAGATTAATCTTCTAAGCAAGTTAATTCGAAGGTTATACGACATTATACCGGTTTCCTGTATAGTGCCCTATTACACGACGATTCTAGAGTCAAGACTTTTTTCGAAATTCAATGAGTGTGAACGAGAAAAAACATCTGTACTCACCTACACACTCATTGAATTTCGAAAAAAGTCATGACTCTAAAGTTGTCGTGTAATAGGGCACATAGCAGGAATAAGTGAGCTAAGTAAATACCCAAACCACTAAGTATAAAGCTTTAAAGGCAGCAAAGTATAACAACCTTATTCGTTTTGTTCAAAGATTTTTAATAAAACCTGTACTTCGCTATGTTGAACCATAGACAAGATAAATATATATTTCTTTTGTCTGTGGTTGAATTCAGGGTTTAATTTAATTTTATACCGAGTTTTTTTGTTGAAATTTCAGTTCTATTTTAAATTGTTGGTATAGTTTGCCTTGCTTTTTCCCTTGATTTATTTACTTTCACTAAAGCCTAGTACATACTTCCTCGTGAAGTGAACAATCGCCAGTGGAGAAAGTGATTTTTTGATACTTCTCACTGGTACAGACTTACGAATGTGTTGTGAACGTTTGACGTTTAAAACCACAATGCCTCAAATGACAAGTAATCGAATTCTCAACTGTTCGCCAAGAGTTTCCGTACATTTTGATTTTGCACGGGAATTTCTGGTGAACGAAAACTCTCCACACAGCTTCACGACTACGTTCACGGGTGAATAAAAATGCAAATTTTGTATGGATTCACGACCTGATTCACAAGTATGTACTAGACTTAACCCCGGGGCCACACGAGTAAGTAATGGTAAGCAAGTTGGCTACATAAACTGTCTGCGAAATTCGTAGTTGGCATTCCACTCGCTTTCCATTTGCCAAGCAAGTGGTTTGTCTCCAAAATTATGAATTATGAATGAAGAACATTTTGAGGATTTGTTGTTTGACGATTCGCAGAGGCGCGACAGTAAAGATGGCAGTAAAATGCTGATTTCGTGCCACCCAGTGTACAGCCGAAAAAGTCACGAACTTTTGCGAAAAAAGTAGGTGACAGAGTAAAGAATCTTATAAAACTCAGATTATTTAGGTGTTTTTAAATTCATCAACGTTCAAACCATCTTTGAATGGAATGATGGCTTGACAGATGAGGGATGAACTATATTTTGATGAAAAATCTGTACTTTGATCCTAATGAGAAACCATGATAGCAACAGCAGCACGGTCTTTTCGAAATGTTAATAATTTCAATAGAGGATGATATAAAAAAACTCAACAACTCAGTCCCAAAGTCCAATGTAGAAAAACAGAATATTTGAAGTGTATGCGTCAATATGCGGCTCTCTCGAATTTGGAGTACTCCAATCCAAAGGCATATGTCAAGTTTCCCTCATACGCTTGTAACACGCGTGCAACTTGTCACATGGAGTGTACTTGGCATATTTTTTCCTCGCATGACATACCTGTAATCAATGTTGCACATGCAAACATGCGACTATTATGGCAAATTTGAAATATATATTTTCACGATTATGTCACTCGTGTAAATCCAACATTGTACATATGTTTTTATATTGCACGTATTATTTCAGCTACACCTAGAATGCACGAAGAGAAACGTCAAAAATTTGAAGGGACAGTCCTACCCGTCCATGTTTAGTTTAGTTTGGTGTGAAAAGCCTATAATCTTGTTAAATCTTCCCAGACTCTATAAATGCCTTAAGAGCAGCATATAAATATAAAAATTAGATTCTGTCAGAGCGATTGCCTATACCTTTAAAAAAATGTTATGAAAATACGTTGCCATTAAGTCACTTAAAAAGAGACATCCAAAAAAGTGTTTACGTACTAATATATTTTAGTATTTAGAATTTATAGATCAATCTACGATTTGATATATATTAACCGATTTTCCATATAAAATTAAGGATAGGATAGGATAAGGATACAGATAGGTAGATTTGTACGCAAAGAATACAAATTTTACAATCTTTTGCTTGACAAGAGCATTTTTGAATCTTTCTCTGAATATACAAGTGTCAACATCTGCATTGAAAACATACCATAAACTGACACATCGTCAGTCATCGTCTATCATTGCGATTAAAAAATAGCTATTGACATGCACTCACTTGCGATTATCTGTCGCTCGATTGTATAATCGTAAACAAATGCAACATGTCGCAGATCCATTTAATTTCATTTAACCTATTTAATTTTGCAGCTCAAAAAACGCTCCAAAAATGGATCTGGGCGACATTTAAAATAATGTGTCTCATGTCTTGCGGCTAAATAATCTTACGATTGAAAATCACAATTGCGTGCATGATTATTTTTAGTTGTGACAACGATTTTTTGCACTATTTTAAATCGTAGGTTTGAGCACACAAATCTAACTGCGTTTGTTTCAACAATCTCGTCGTCCGAAAAATGGAAACAATTTTCGACTTTTAGGCCTCGCGATTTCTCGGTACCATGTGCGTTCATTTATTCATGTGTTCTATTTCTGACAAATGAATATTCGCGCGATTGAAATTTCAAGTGCGGTCCTTTCCTAACTTTGGATTATAATAGCAAACAATCCTTTCTGTCTACTTTTCAATCTAATTTAGGAACCCGAAGTCAATCACTTCGGTGAAAACTTAAAATCAAGAATTAAATTTCAATATTTAGTTTTACTTTGGGAGGGTATTAAATGTCAAAACTTCAAATTTGAAATATATGACACACTCTATTGTGTATGTCCACAAAAAGGCTTTAAATCGCAAGATATCATTGGCCAATTCTTATTGCCATCGGAACTTGGCATAGTAGGAGGTTTTATTGAATACAAACCACTTATGTATAGTAATAAACATTTGAACTTAATAGTGATGAGAAGTATTGCACCGTTTCACATAATTTCCCAAGATATAAATCACAAGCTAAAGATTTCAACGAATTGGTGGGCATATTCCTGTCTGGGACTGAAAACCATATGTACCTGCAGATTAAGACAGAGAAACTAATGGTTGATCAATATACAAATTATTTCAGAGGCGTCTTCGTCGCCAACCAATAAAGAAGAAAATAGGAGGAGCAGGAGATTAAGCACTCTTTTTTACACTGTTTAGGGTTAATTCACACGGTAATGCACCACACGTTTTTTTGCGGTATAAATCCGTGCGAATGAGCAGTGGCGTATATGTTTTACACGACGTTTGAAATTTTGCCGTTTGGACTTATATTGGCAGACCAAGACAAATGGTGAAATGTCCCGATGTCGTTTTCTTCGCAAAAGTCAATAAAGACATGAGATAGAAAGAGCTGCAATTTGATGGTTATAGTAATGTCAGTTTCGTATTGGAAAGAGTACGAACATAAGATTCCACCAAACCAAAATCCTCACCCGAAATGCATTTGGATTGGTGTCGTCCCCAATCCTAACGTTTTGGCTCTCGACGCTAAGGAGGATGATGATTGCCTCTGTCTGTAATTTGTATGCGAATGAAAATCATTTTATTTCCCGTGCTTCATCTCTCACTGGCCTATTCAAAACAAAAATTCGGTTCCACACGATTTTTTTTCTAAAGAACTATGAGTGGTTTAAGCAGCTTAGGAGCTTTTTGATGCTTTGGAAAGTTTGTTGGCAGCGAAGGTAAAAGATGTCAGAATACTATATGACTAATATTTTTTTTTATAGAATTTGCCTCCTTTGCTCACAAACGTCCAACTGTACCAAAATAATAAACAAGAAGAGATGATCGTTGTAGTTTTTTCCGCTTGTTTTGACTCCGCCTGCCAGCAACGGTATTTTTAAGAAGAAGAAGAAGTGATGAGTAGATATAGATTGCTTCTGTTGTTGCGGCTAGCCACACAAGCTCCAAACAAGTTTATTGTTGTTTTGTGACAAAAACAAAAACAGGTTATTCTTAACAAAAAAAAATAATAATCACTTGCGTTGTGTGGAGGCGGAGCTTCTGTTTTCTTGAGTTTGGGAAACAGATGCTTTCAGGTGCCGCATGCTCGCCTGATACTCCAGTTATAAGATTTTGTTATTTTGGCTTAATTTTCGAAGCAAATGTGATGGGTTTAAATGGGGGAGGGAGTCTCTGTTGTAGGTGAAAGAAGTCACACGTTTCTGACATTTTGTTTTTGTCTGAGGAATAGAAAAGAATTAACGTGATTGATCGTGCAGCCTCAAATTTTTGTTTTGAATAGGCTAGTGAGAGACTAAAGGCAGACGAATCCAGTAGAAAAAGACAGGACTACGTTTGGGATATTTTTAGATAGCCAACCACAGCCACAGACAAATTCCGTTTGTATTGGTTCTACTTTATGCGGGTTTTAAGTTCTGGGTTGGGTGAAGGTGTAGCTCTTTATTTTAGAAGCAAAAACGATACACACCTTCTGCTGTCGCATGCTTGCCTGGTGTTTTAGAATTTTTTTTTGTTATTTTGTATAGATTTTTAACGCAAGGAGATAGAATGGAGAGGTCTCAGTGAGGAGTACCTGAAGGCCCAACCAATAGGCATAAGCTAAAATCTAAAATCCAACAAAAATTTGCTTATGCTTGCAGCGTTTCGCCACTAAGCAAAAAGTGAAAAAAATCCCTCCTCCTTTTTCCCACGTTCAGATTCCAACAATGTTACCTGCTCTGCATTCCTAAATACATGTACAAATCTGATAACAATTCAACACACATATATGTTTAAATTCAATGGGAATTTTGTTGTTTTTTTTTAAGTATTTGCCAAATTTCTTATTTTCGGAGCCATTACAGCGACTCTTACTTACGGCTAAAGATGTCAGAAGACTATTTACCTTATACCTATTATTTACTTTTTTTTGTGGAATTTGCCTACCCACAAACTTCCCACTGTACCAAAAAGATAAACAAGGCGAGACACGAGACGGTCGTGTTAGTTTTTTTTTTCCTGATTTTTGACCCCGCCTGCCAGCAACGGTATATTTTAGAAGAAGAAGTGATGAGTAGACTAGTCATATGTAGATTGCTTTTGCTGTTGCAGCCAAAAACAAAAACAGGGTTTTCTCCCAAAAAAATAAACCATTTTGCTCCACTACCCCACGCTTAAGATTTTACGCTGTGTGAAAGGCGGAGCTTCTTTTTCTTGAGTTTGGGAAACAGATGCTTTCTGGTGCTGCATGCTCGCCAGCTACATCAGTTATAAAATTTTGTTATTTTGGCGTAATTTTCGAAACAAATTGTGGTGGGTTTGAATGGGGGGAGGGAGGGGTGCCTCTGTGGTAGATGAAAGAAGCCACACGTTTCTGACATTTTTTGTTGTCAGAGAAATAGAAAAGAATAAACGTGATCGATCGTGCAGCCTCAAATTTTTGTTTTGAATAGGCCAGTGAGAGATGAAGCAAGAGATATAAACTGCTTCTCATTCGCACTCTAACTACAGGCAGACGAATCCAGTAGAATAAGACAGGACTATGTTTGGGATATTTTTAGATAGCCAACCACAGCCACGGACAATTTCCGTTCTACTCTATGCGGGTTTTAGGTTTTGGGGTGGTTGAAGGTGTAGATCTCTATTTAAGAAGGAAAAACGATACATACCTTCTGCTGTCACATGCTTGTTTGGTGTTTCGGGGAAAATTTTTGTTATGTTTTATAGATTTTTAAAACAAATTATTTTCTAAAGTGCCTTGCACATGAGCCGCGAACTACGAATGCGAATAAAATTGTTAAGGCAATTCCCAGCTCAAATATGAACAAATTCTTGTCTTCTTTTCGACAAACTGAATAAACGATCCTATCTACAGTTTTTTTTAAAGAAAACACGACCTACAATTAGTTTAAATTGTTACATCTTTTTATATTTTCTAGGCCACCAACAAGATATTTAAGGCGAATTGTCAAGCTTTTATTCGCAATCCACAACATCAGGACACATTCCACAAATCTGCGAATGAAAAATTCGCTCGAATTTAACCTCAATTTTTTAGCACCTATTCTACTGGTTTATTTTGTATGACAAATGACAATTCGCTTCTGTTGGCGACCAGTCATGTGAAAGAAATGTCAAAATTCGCAACCATTCGCGATTCGCTATTCGCAGCTCATGTGAAAGGCAATTTTTTTTAGTACCTATTCTACTGCTCTATTTTGTATGACAATTCGCGTTTGTTGGCGACCACTCATGTGAAAGAAATGTCGAAATTCGCGTCCATTCGCAATTCCCAGTTCGCTATTCGCAGTTCACGTGAAAGGCACGTTAAGAACTATCAATCGTAATCCCCAACATCAGGACGCATTCCACAAAATAGAGAATGAAATATTCGCTCTTATTCAACCTTTTTCAGAAATCACTGCTTTATTATGTATGAAAATTTACGTCATTCGGCTACCAAGAAAATAACTCATGTAAAAGAAATGTCATGATGGAAAACTGGCATTATAATGGCAGAAACTACAACAAAAGAATGGGCAAATTCTATCTTTTTGTCATTATAATGGCGGCTTACTAGTCGTGTAAATCCCGCATTACTTTGGTTGGAAAAAGAACTCACTAAAGACATTTATTTAGTCGTTATAACAGTTTCCTGTATAACAATAACAACTACGAATAAGTGAGCATAACAAATACTCACACCACTGGGCGTAAAGTTTCAAAGTTCAAGCAAATACAACAACCTTATTCTGTTTGCGCAAAAGTTTCATAATAAGTCAACTTTACTAATAGCTCTCTTCTGTGTTGGTTGAACTTGAACACTTAAATGAAATATTTCGAATATTTAAAATGAAAATTGTGAATTTTTATTTAACGGACTATACGGGATAAAACAATTTATTGTTTTTTTTATTTGATTCCGTATCTTTTCTCATTTATGGTATCTGGTGGTTTATTCAGGGTGTCCACTATTCAGTAGCTCGACAATATTATTTTAGGGCGGAATTTTTAGGTATATTCAAAGACAAAAATCGTAGGGGAAAACTCTATCTTTTTCCCCTGAGACAGGGCAGAGAAATATCTGAAAAGTTGACTTTAAATACACAAAAAATATTAAAAATCAACGGAAGCACATTATAACGCTTGAGCGGTGCAATAAAAGTTGCTTTTTCATATACTTGGGGCTTACTATTGTATATTGTTTATACCATATAGGGAAGAAATATTTTATGTTGGGCGAATCAATTGCTCGTCAGGGCCCGATTTATGGGGGAGGGGGCAAGCCGGGCATTTTGCCCCGGGCGGCAATATTAATGGCGGCAAAATTGGCATACGTATTTGCCCAAAAGCTTTCTTAAAAAGCCAAAACCACACATGATGATGATAACGACGAAAGAAACTAAGATGCCCATATGAGGATGATAAGAAGTTTAGCCACCAAGACGTCCGTATCACTCCAACTTAAATAACCTTTTTGTTAAATTGAATTACCTTTCTAAATTACTTTTTTGAATTTGCTTCAATCTGCTTTAAACTATTCTTAGATGTTAAAGTAAATAAAATTGTCTCATTTTGCTTTGAAATAGATTGAATTTAATTAAAAATCCTACATACATAAAACATAATTATTCCGATATAGCTAATAATAAAAAGACTCGTTAATAAACTATTTATTAAATAAACTATGCAAGCTCCTCAACTGTTCATGAAGCCGAAACATGAAAGAACAAAAATTTGAAAACTTATTTTGATAATTATTGTTAAAACATTATTATCTCGGTAATATTTTAACCCACTATACGACTCATCTGACATGCATGGATTAGAACTTACAGATAAGATGTCGGTCTAATGTTTTTATAGTAATTTTTCTCCTCCAATCATTTAAAAATTTATAGAAGAATTAAGATTTGGTCCATATATCAGTATTGGGCCCAGGATCCTCTTGAATTTACCAGTAAAAGTTTGAAAGATCTTTTCTAAATAAGAACTTTAAAAAAAATTATCTTTGGTCTACTTGCATGCTCGGCAGATAATATGGGTAGTATGGGTAGCGCTACACACTCGAGATTTTTGGAGTGGATAAAAAACCTACTCTAAATTTGACGGTATTTTTTCGAATAAAAGTTTACCATTGCAGGATTTAAAAATAAATAATATTTCAGAATGATTAACATAAAAACATCAATTTTATCAGAAATCATAAGCATTACCCCAAGAAAATCTGACTTTCATTTCGAAAAACTTCCGACAAAGCAAAATTTGGGTGGAGAGCTTTGTTTTGGCGTCTTTTGAAAAAAATTATATTTGATGAGATATTTACAAGTAACTTTTATCCGTCCCTTTTACAGTATAAAATCAAAAGTGTTACTTTGACACGCTATAAATTCAACATTAATAAACTTACTGAGTTCGTTTATAGCTTCTTTTTTAGCTAATTTTGTTGTCTAAATATTGTATTTTTTGATGATTTGTCATAAAAATAAATCCAATAAAGTTGTTGAATAAAAACCAAATTACTTTCTTTTTCAAGATGGTGGCCCTCCCCTTACTCTACTACCCCAAAAACCTGGTTTCCTAATGAGGAGATAAAACCAAATACAAATCGTACAAAAAATTATGTCCATCGATTAATGGAATTTCAATAATTTTTTTAATAAAATTTATCCATTATGAAATTCTTACATGGTTTGAATCTATTGATTGTATGAAAAAAGTATGTTAATCTTTTTTGTGTAAAATTGCATAAGCTATACAATCTGTACCTCACATTTTTTCAAAAATACTGATAGTTTTCGAAGAATTAAAAAAAAAAACTTAATTTTATCCCCTTTTACATTTACGGAACTTTAGGAAACGTTAAGACATCAAAACAAAGCTCTCCACCAAAATTCAACTTTGTCGGAATTTTTTGCTGGGCTTATATAAATTATATAGTTGTGCCTATACATACAATAGGCAACGCTGAACGCACAGCGGAAAATGTCTATACAGATGTCCCTCGAAAGTTTTATACATAAATGAGGCACCAAACTCTTATTTTGTGTTAAAGATTAAGATGAAAGTCGAGAAGTTGGATTTTAAGAAAAAAACTACATATAACAGTTTGACAAAAATTTCAAGAAATTTGTGGAAAAGGTATTGAAGCTGTCGTTGAACCTCAGATTACGCGTCAGAGTAGAATTACAAAATGGCTCCATAGAAGTATGTATGTGTAAGCCCAAAAATTTAAAATTTTATTACTCTGCCGGGCCTGTCTACTTGTGTCATTTTCAAAGATAATATCGATTGGCTATGTTTGCGCTACTATGTACCTTTTAAGTAAATTTTTTCAAAATAATTAAAAATTTTGCTGAAAAAAAGTGCTAAGAAAACTTTTGTATACTCTTGTTTATTTATTTTTCTTATGATTTATTTTTCACATTCGTAAGAAAGACTTGTTCGTTTTATGGCCTTATATAATTACTGTGTACCTATTTGTTTAAAAAAAAAAAAATATTCCTTGTGTAATAAATTGCATTCATTCATTTTAAACTGAAGGCAACAATTATTTTAAGAAACTCGAAATTGCAAAATAAAATATAATCCGAATTATAAAACATTTTGATCTTATCTTTTAAGCTACTGAGCCGATTTTGAGGCATTTTTATATGCCATAACCCGAAACTTTATTTCAATGCGATCAGTCGTTTCAAAGAAATTTGAAACAAACATAACATAAACTCGTAAAATTTGATATTCGTTTAGAAGCCGTAGGATAGACTACCATATGGATGTGATTTCTACACAATTCCAAACATATCACACTCATACCGGTCGCAATGATAACCTCCTTTTTTTAGATCA
Source organism: Dasysyrphus albostriatus (assembly GCA_946251815.1). Taxonomy (NCBI): domain Eukaryota; kingdom Metazoa; phylum Arthropoda; class Insecta; order Diptera; family Syrphidae; genus Dasysyrphus; species Dasysyrphus albostriatus. Next base: position 636,825 of record OX276339.1, read on the forward strand.
GTTAAAAAATCGAGCCATTTCTGCACTGATATATGACTTATAAGGTGTCCATGCAAAGGGCGGCTTATATAATTTTTGCCCAGAGCGGCGTAAAAGCTGGATCCCTGTTGCTTGTAAAGTAGAAGTCTGGAGTACGCCTCTTACTTTAAAAAAAAAAACACAATTTGCCTCACGATGAGTGAATTTAGAATGTTGGTTTCATTTGAATCTTTAAAAGGCCTCCGAACGAAATATGAAAAATTAGCAAAATGGGTTTCCAAGGATCTCACCCACGGAACCATGTATTGCCAAAATTTAAATTGCATATATGAAAAAAATTAATGACATTTTTGCATAAAAATGTTTAAGATACATGTTTGATTTTTGATTTTTTATTTCAAAAGCCCAGTGACAGGTTGTATACAAATTTCTTAAGGCTGCCAAATGGATTCCCATCTTCTAGGATATCTAATATGCATGTAGGCTTATCAATCAAAATTATTTTGGGGTTGAACCGCGTGCAAAATATTTTCTAAAAATCATTTGATAGGTATATCAACTTTAAGGTAATCATAAGGTTATCAATCTGTTTGAAGATGATTTTTGAATTTTCATCCTTGTTTTTGAAATATTTGCTTTTGAAAGTTGTCAAATAATCCCTTTTTAACAAGAAATGAACCTAATAATTCGAAATTATCATAAAAAAATAAATAAATAAATAAACTAATTCACTATCACAAAAACAAAAATTGTCCTTATTTTCAAATATTTCGAATTTTAAGTAAATCTTAATGAACGTCATGTAGTATGATCTAAACAAAAATGTTCGTATTTTTAGTCGTAAATAAAAATTTTCGAGTCTGAGTTCGAACTTTGGCCGGGGTCCTCCTTAAAGAAGGAAGCGCGAAGGTATTTTACACTTTGTTTGGACATGATAACTGATAACACAAAATTTGATGAAAGACCATTTTGTTTGCGTTTATCCTAGGTTGCTTGTTATAGATAATAGGAGCTCTCTGACCAACTTTCTTAATTAATATTGGGTGAGGTAGTTTCAGTTAATTCAAAATAATATTTTAAATTGTATACATTTTAGACAGAAATGTACTATTTTTTTTGTTACAAATCGGACAAGTTTTGCCATAGTCAACCTACCTTATGCAAATTTACACAAAAAACTCATGGAACTAACATAAGAACCTTTGCAAATGCTTAAATTAAAGTTTTATCATTTGAGGTTTTTATCAGGGTTGCAGCTTTTTTCAGGATTAAAATTTTCTCAAAAAAGTTACACCGCTGAAAACTTATAATAAAATAAAATATCAAAAGTAAAATGATAAAATAAATAAATAAATTGGGTGGCGCAACAGCTCGTGGAGAACCAGGGGCTAGTGACTTACAACTCTCAACCATTCCTCTGTGCGTGTTGTTGGTAGGAATGGAGGGGACCTACAATTTTTTGCCGAGTCCAAACGGCTAGATGACAAGTATACTCTTGGAGGATTTGTGAGTTCCCCGCAAGAGGCAGTTCCTCGGGAAAAACATTTCTGTTTTTAGGTGGCAGCGACTAGGAATCGAACCTAGACCTTCGGCATGAAAGTTTAACGCACTAACCATCATGCCACGAGGTACTACATAAGTAAAATGATGACAATGAATAATCGAGTTAATTTGACAATTGTTTGGTTTCGATTGCAACGGAACTTTCATAGCTTCGTGCACTCCGTCTTTGATATTTATTGCAGTTAGCTGTTAATTGCAGGTTGTATAAGTTGTTTTGCATCTTTTTTAAGAAGTGTTTTTTTTAAAGAACTTGAGTCGTGCGCTGGATTGAGATTAATGGGAAATTTGCACAAATTTCAATTTTAAACTGACATGATGTTACACAGTAAGAATCCCATTATATGCATTAGTGTTTCCTCAAACGACAAACGTACTCCTTTGCATTCATAGAAAGCCAACAAAGAATTAAATATTTAGGTACCTACGAATGTGGCAATTAAATGCCGCAAAAATTAAGTTCAAAACATGCAATCGCATTCCCTACTCACAAAGAAAACGCATTTGAACAAAACTGTATCAATTCACTCTAGTTAACTTAAGCCTTGTTGGCCGTGATCGGTGATACTATGTCATTAACTTGTTATCGAGTAAACGCATATTAGTTACTAGGTAATAAATAGAACTCTCCATGGATGGTTGGCTGGCTACAGTAAAATGAAACAAATCATAAAATATAATATAGACAAACCTACACTGCGCGTCACTTGTTCGAGGCAACTAAAATCATTTTTTCATGATAAGTAAAGTATATCTGTAAGAAATATATTTTCTGGAAATCCAGTAAAAAAGAACACATTTCAAAAGTTAGCTCTGAAAATACATCGGGATGTGTTGTTTCATTCATCATCTTAAGGGTAGTCAAATCACTTTAGTGCGCGAAAATTATAAAAAAAATTACTAAAGTAAAAAATGGTATTAAAAATTGAGTCACTTGAGTGAGGCCACTTAAGGAACGCTTTTGAAAAATTTACAAACTATTTCGAAATGTTAACTTTTTTGTTTTAAAACATTTGTTTATTATGTTTTTGTAAATAAATAATGATTATGTCCAGTATTTTTGAATGGTTTTGAATTGAATCAAAAATATCAAGTCTAATTTAACTGTTCCGTAAGAAGTGATAGCATCCCACTCAATATCACATGATGAGTACTGCTGTGAATACTTGGGAAAATAAATTCCTATTTTATTGAATTGTGAAAATAAAAGTTCTTCTTATGGAGTCCATCAGATTGAACCTGTTTTCATTAGAAAATACAACCGATTTCCATTGGCTGGTCCAAGCAACGGAAATTGGTCGCCAAGTCCTTGGCGAAATTCATGTAACCCAGAAAAACCGATTGTGAGAGTAGTGGCCTCAAACATATGACCCGCAGTGTATGCAGGCAAGTGTAAAATTATATATACAGTCACCAACAAAAAAAATTACAATAAAACGCTGTTATGGTTTTAGAACATAACAATTGGTGACGAATTGGGTTATTGGTATTCAAAGCTTAGTTCAGCCAGCAAAGAAAACTCAAATCAAAAGCTTGATTCACTTTTCGTTTCTGAAGCTGTGTTTGCAAAGATTTCTTGTTTCCGTTTTCCCAGCTTTCTAGAATATCGTTCTGTCATTTTGTGTTCCATGACCAAAAAAGAACAGATGCAATTGGCCGCTGCCTTTCAGCTGTGAATTTCAAACTCAAAGTATCAATTCACTTTTTATATTGTAAAGGGTGTTTTTTTTAGACGTGTCGTGTTCAATCTGGCAATACTTTTTTCGGAGGTGGTCTTTTTAACAGCTGTTACTTGATTTATGCTCAGTTTGGTTTGCCATTTCATAATGAATAGACTTACTCCTGATAAACGTTTGTAAATCATGCAAATTCATCACCAAATTAATGGTTCAGTTCACGCGACGCATCGCGAAACAATCAATTTATTGAAGGAAACTTTTGGTGAACGCATTATCTTTTGCCCGAGACGATTGACACCCTGGAAGAGAATATTCGTCGCCTCACCAAAAGTTTCCTTCAAAAATTGATTGGTTCACTATGCGTCGCGCGAACCGGACCAGTATTTTGGTAATAAAATTGCACGATTTGGAAACCTTGTTCAGTAGTAAGTCTATTAATTATGAAATGGCAAATTTAACTGGGCATAAATCATGTGAAAGCTGCCAATAGACCAACTCCGAAAAAAGTATTGCTAGATTGAAAACCATACGTCTTAAAATAAACACCCTTTATTATGTCTTTTTCTTCTTTTTTTATCCAAAAATATAAGAAAAGTACTTCTGTGATAAACTTCAAGTTATTATTTTTTCCCACATGCAAATCAGCTAGTGCTCTGACATTTCTCACTCACTTTCACTACCTCAAAAGTAGGTGCTTATCTGAAAAATTTCATTGTATGCAAAGTGACAGAACGTAAAACAGTATAGGGCAAGGCTTTCACGCATTAAACACCGAATTCTGTACTTTTTCTAATCTTTTTGGTTATTTTCTGTGCGTGGAACAGATTTATTAGGCGTTTTTCTGAGTCTGAACTGTCAATCAAAAAATTGTGTTTCTTTTTTAGCTCAGAGCGTTCAGAGCTCACAATTTGTGTTCTGAGCGTGTTCTGAGTTTGTTCATAGCGCGCTCTATCAGCTCAGAATAAAATAACTGAGCAGACAGAGTTAAATGCTGAACACTAACATTTTGACAGCTAGTGTTCAGAAGTGTTTCAAAAATAATTCAGATCGCTCAGAGCACGCTTGGTTCAGAGGAAGTTAAGAACATGCTCCAACGTGAGCATGAACATGAACAACGTATGAAAGACTCCGTTTTCGGATCCCCAAAACTGCGTTTTACGGCTCAGATTAATATGGAAATTAGAATCACCGCGGACCCACTTGCGCATGTATTGTGAGATTAAATGTTCACCATATTTAGCAAGTACCAAAACCAAGAGATATGAAAAGGAAATTCCCTTTTCGGGTATTTCAACCACACAAGCAAAGAACAAAAAAAACTTTTTTTCTTTCCAAGGCACATTTATTTGGAATTTATACAAAAACACAATAATTTACCCTACTAAAGATTAAATAAATTTCAACTGCATTTGGTTTGTATTATTAACGACGAAACGTACTAAAACACGCAATGATCTGCACCGCACGACCTACAAAAATAAACTAAAAAAAAACAAGTGGGAACAAAATAAAATCCCTGTGTGAGACTCATTTTTGTAAGGATCCAAGAAGTATCGACAAAGTGGATCAGTGAATTTGCTTGAAGGGTCGATATGCTCCGACTCTGTTCAGACCTCTAAAAACACACCTATGTACTTTGAGGTAGAACAAGTGAGTGGAAAGTGTCAAAACATCAGCTGAGTTGCGTTTTTTTGGAATAATAATTTATCAAAGATAAATATTTCTTAGATTTTTGTTTTAAAAATGAAGAAAAAAAACCAAAAAAGTCACAAGTTTATGAAAAAGGTTTAAGCTAATATAAAATTCAAATTGGAATTTTTGAATTTGTAATTTCACAGTTGATAGGCAACGGCTAAACACGAAACTGCACTTTTCTATCTTATATTGTTTTGACAGATTTTACAACCGTGTGCTATTTTTTTTTCATTAAACAGTCATCAAAAACACATTGATATTTTTTCCTGAATTAAAAATATAATGCCAACATTCTTATATCTACAATTTTCAACACAAACAAAAATTGTCTTTTAACTGTGACTGTATTATAAAAAATACAAAAAAAAGACTGTCTGCCCACCAAAGCGCGAAATGAAAAAAATAATGGAAAGCGGTTGAAAAACTAAAAACAATTATTACTTACTTCTCATCGGAATTGAACTAATGATACCCTTTCCGCTTATTACCTGTGCAAAATGACACAGGAGCGATCAACAAGATATAAAGACGGGTTGGTTGTTAATATTGAAGGTACAATTGCATGCATAAAAGTGCACTGCTTTATGCAAAACTAACGATAGTTGTAGGAGTGTATTTATATAACTACACGGTGTAAGACCCTCTATAGTCAACCCCATGAAATGTGTAGGTTAATGATTTGGTTAACAATCTGAAAGAATATGAACATAAGTATGAAGGGATGGGAAAAGAACTGCGAGTCCGAATCAAAATATTGGAAAATGACTCTTATACCAACCAATTGATATGGGCCAAGATATTTAACTAACACCAACGCTTTTCTTAACAAGGTCTTCAAAAATTTCAATTTATCAACTAATAGCATTGAATCTACTAAACAATTAAATACTTTTACTATACCTACAAAAGGCTTTCGCATAGTGAAATAAGGTCACATTTGGTCTATTTTCACAAATGGGTTCGGCCTTATTTCACTTTGGAAACAAAATGAGGATCCCGAATGCTTTAATCCCCGAATTATCATTTCAAATTTGTATATATTTGATTGCTCGAAACGTGGGTGGTAGTGCCAAATTCCCAAAATTCAGTCACGTATTGCTCGATATCTGATGAAGTAATTCGGCCCCAGAAGTCAAGAAATACAAGAAAATTTGGTTACTTTGAAAGTATTGAAATATTAGGTACTACCAAATTGTATTGAAATTTTTTTGTCATTTGGGATTTTCGATTTTGGTATTCGGGATTCTGTCATTCGGGATTCTGTCATTCGGGATTTTAGCCATTCAGGATTTTGTCCATTCGAGATTTTGTCACTAAGGAAATTTTGCATTTTTAGGATTTTGACATTCGGGATTTCGTACCCAACCTCTGGAAGTCTGTTTTTTTTTTGCTTATGATAATAATAGTTAGGCCATCAAAATAACCAATTATTTTACTTGCTATTAGCCTTAAAATCAATCAATTAAATTTGTAATGATGTCTTTCAATGATAGCTGTCACTATCGCCTAAGGAATTTATCAGATCTTTTTTTGGCAAAATACCTACAGCCAGAGTTATTTTTTTCCAAAATATGATGCAGAATTCATTAAACCCTCCCGAATTTCAACGATATACTACATTTTCTTTGCAGTAAGTACATGTTACTTATCAAAACGTAAATAAGGTCTATAATATAAATATAACACCACAAAAACAATTAAAATCAGATCAGATCCCTTCTTTGCCTTATACGAAATGAAATAAAAAAGAAATTAGTGCGACACCTCCTGAATGTGATTTCACCGACTAATTGACCGTTGTGGGGTTGTGGGGGTTGGAAGGTACCGCATAAGTGAAATAAACTGCTTTATGTTATTTATATACAAATAAGCAATAACGCTACGCATGCAATATAAACAGCAATACACACATGCATGCATATGCTATAGAAGAAATATAAAAGTGTGGTCCTGGCATGTCCTTTTGAATTATTTGTTGTGAACGTGAGTTTTACGTTTAATTGCTAATATTTCATATTTATCTGTTCGGGGGGTTTTATTGTTTTTATTGTTTTGTTGTGGTTTTAATGGCAGAGTGACTCTGCGTGCTTATTGTGTTGTCTTATGCCACCGTCACCGCGTCGTCGCGGCAAAGACTAATTAATATATTGTGGAATAAAATGCTTCTTTTTTCCCAAAAACGCCTTCCAACTACCCCCCAGACCTAGCGCACATGTCTACTCGAGAGACGAGACACTGGGTATATGAGGATTGATAGTGCTTCATGGTTATCTTTGCAATATACCCCAACTACTGAAAACAGATGTCTATACGGAATTTGTTTTGTAATGACTGTAGTTGAGTTATACAAAAAAATCGAAGAGGAAAAAAGGCTGTATTTATCATTTATGTGCTTTAAGAGGCTGAAGAATGAAACATACATATACCTAATCGAAGACATACATTAACTCAACAAAAATTAATAAAAACATAAAAAAATTAATATTTCTTTGTTTACAAACGAAAGCCACTACTCCCTCGAACCTAAAACTTAGCTACCGCCCTGTATAGTATGGCTAAATTATAAGAAACAAAATTACTTTGAGAAAAGCAAACACATAAAAACTAATTTTAACAATAATTGTTTTCTATTAGAGTGAAATTGTTATTTCATTTATAATGCGTTCTCTGTGCTGCTGGGAAAGAGGATTTGCATGTGACCGAGATGTTCGCCCACCTCTATCTAAGAACTTTCCGCAACCTCTTCTGTTTTAATTTTGTTTTATAAGATAGGTACGATGTTTTTTCGTTGTGCTTGAGTTGCATAATGATGCAATTGCTTTAGAGCTTGTTTCCCTATTTGATATTATTTTTTCCACAAACTGTTTATAATGGCATGTTTAAATTTAATATGCTGCCACTCACCAATCATCACAAATCTATGTATGTGCGTACGAGTACTTATCTAACTACGTTTATGTTCAGACATAATATAATTTAAACTACATATCTAACCTTATGGCAATGGCATAAATTAATCATGAAATTGATATTATTTCCCGAGAAACAAGGAGAAAATATTAATCACGACTGCCAAGGAAGACAACAGAACCTCAACTTTTAAAACATTAACGTTAAACATACCGCAAAAATATTTAACATCAAAAAAGTGGGAAGATGTTGTCTGCCAAAGAAATAAAATGCACAACTAGATCCCACGTACTTGCTCTTTTGTTCAAGTTGTTTGGAACTTTAGAACTTTTCGAAACGCAAGTAATTATAGAAAAACTATAAAAACCATTTTTATTGGTTTTTTAATTATTATTATTTTTTAATTATTATTATTATTCGTTTTTTAACTTAGAGCTCAAATAAAGTATGTCATTTGATTACTCGAAAAAATATGATTAAAATAAAATCGGTAGAGCGGTTTTTTTATATACTTATATTTAAAAAAAAAATTTCAACCGGTTTTTGAAATAATGAATTTTCAAAAAAAAGTTTATTATTTTTTTTAATTAATTTTTTTAAATTTTGATATGCAATTTTGTTGATATCTTAAAGGAGATTTTGCATAGAAATGTTGATTAAAATCGGCTGAAATTTGAGATTTTACTAATAAAGATTTTTGTTTTTTTTTTTCAACCCAGAAGTACACTATACCAACAATGATCCACTAATTTCGTTTTATCAAAATCGTTAGAGTCGTTTTTGAGATAAATAATCTTTGCTTAAATATTTTGTGGCAATCACCGTTATTTTTGGAGCTAAAAAAGTTCAATTGCTCCTCTGGAGAATCACAAAAGACCCCTTAAGTACAAACTTTTAAGAAAATCGTTTCAGTGGTTTAGGCTGTTGAAGCAGATAAAAGCAGACAGACAGATTTTGCTCACCCATTGTTTTCATGTTCTCTATCATTCTAATGTCATGTTTTTTTGTGATTGTTATCTCGAAATTTTTTTCTGCACACATCCAAAATTTGAAGTACCTACGAGTATTTAGCAAGTAAAAATGCAGATATTCAATAAAAAATACTCTTGTTATGGCCAGTTTTAAAGTGCCGTTTAAACCTTGAACTGCAATTTGTTCTGCTGATCCAAAGACTCAACCAAAAGTAGAGTTTTAACTTTCCACTGAGAAATTAGGGTTTAGAAATGTTTTTTTATTTTTTCGATTAATTTAAAATTTCGCATATTATTCTTTAAAAACGAATTCAATCTTTAATTCAATATAAAGACAACTCTGATATTGACATCATGTAGTGAACGAAGCGAGCTGCTGTTGGCGCGTTTGCAAGTATTGAATCAGAGGCATCGAAAATAGGTTTGGCTGTTAATGAGGACAAGACGAAGTGTATGGTATCAGCGAGAAAAGAATCTCAACATCGTCGACTCAGGCAAAACGTCACGATGAATAGGTACAACTTCGAAGTTGTCAAGGACTTTGTCTACCTGAACTCCAAGATTACCTCGCAAAATGACATCAGTGCAGAGATCAAACGTCAACTACTACTGTTTCTTTGTGGTAAGAAAGCATTTGAGTAGTAAAGCCCTTCCTCAAAGAACCAAGGAGACCTTATATAAGACCCTAATCATCCCGGTCCTTCTGTATGGGGCAGAAGCATGGACTCTGTCAAAAACGGATTAGAATCTGCTTGGGTGCTTTGAAAGGAAAATTCTTCGGGTGATCTTCGGTACAGTCTTCATCGATGGAGTATAGAGAAGAAGATTTAACAACGAGTTCTACGGGCTCTACAGTAACGTCGACCTGGTCAAAAAGTTGAAAATGCAGCGGCTGATATGGCTGGGACACGTGGCCCGCGAATGGACACCTACGCACCAGCCTAATGAGTCTTCCTATCCACCCCTGATGGTCTGTGCATCAGGGGAAGACCCCACCTAAGGTGGCGCACACAAGTGGAGAGCGACCTCAACCTCAAGTAAATTAAGTAAAGCGGCAGCCCTGCAAGGGCTTGATGGTCCAAAATTTGGCTTTCTATATTGGTGTTCCTATCGTTACGGGTGTGACAGTGAGGCTCCTTATTTTATTGATATTCACAAAATGTTCCCAATTTATAAATTTAAACTTAACTTATCTACAGGACAACTGAATCCCTTAAAAAAAACTAGTATACTAAATTGTTTAAAACTAGTGGTTACGAGTGTGACCTTAGTAAAACTGTTGATTTGCGATTGGGATATCTAATTTTCATGTACATCACATAAATATTGCATGAAAACTTCCTTTCCAAATACTACCGCCGATAGCTGATTTTCAGTTTCAGTTAAAAAAAGAGAAGCACAACTATGAAAAACAATACAAAATTTTAATTTGAAAACTTTACAGGTGTGACAGGTCAAGAGAAAATACGCACCAGTTTCAAATTGAGAACCAGTTAATTATTAAAAAAAACAATGGTTTACAGTGCCTGCCAACAAAACAGGACTTTATGAGCCTTATTCTGCTTAGTGGTTCCAACTGTTTTTTTTTTTTCAATTGTAAGTCATATTTTTTGTTTTTTTCGTAAAGGGTCGTTTGGTACGCAATTACCCGTGTGGCAATTGAACGATGTCAAGAAAAAAATTGACTAGTTTTTTTATGAATGTTTTTGTAGCTTTAAGTTAGGTTTAAGAGAATGGAAACATAAAAATTCATTTATAAAAAACGTTGTTTGTTCAATCAAATTAAATTGTATACATATATTTAAGAATGACAAAGGAGCGCAGCAGTAAAATTACAAAAATCGCAAAATAAACTGAGATTCTAATAAAATCAATTTGAAAACCTTAAAACCTTACAAACGCAAGCAATGCAGGTACATTAATATTTATTTAAAATGAATTTGCTCTTGGCTTAACTTCAGTTCGCAAATTCTGAAAATTATAACGAAGCTGTGTTGAAACAAGAATTTTTAGATTTTTGCACTTGTTTTAAGAACTACCAAGTTTACCCTTTCGTCAAAAAATATTCTTGATTTAACACTGTTTTCCTAGATATTAGCTTGTTTATAATCTGAGTGTAGTCAAAGCGGTTTTGGCTAGTAATCCGAATATATAATTAAGAAAATATAATTGTATAGGTACTTGCACTTCAGAATAACAAGAACAAGTATGTTATCAAATCGTTTTGTTTTCTGGCATAAATAAAGATTTAATCCAATAAAAAGTAAACTAAATTAACGTCACACTTTTGGGAAGACGTTTTTCGCGAAATTCAATAATGTACACATCTGAATGCTTTAAATTCTTAACAATAAACGCAAAAATTAGCTCAAAATTTACTAATCAAATAATTTTTGTTTTATTATTTAAATTAATAATAGAGTGATTCCATATAAAACTTTCCTTTACGAAAAAAAACACAAAATTACAATACCGTTAGACGATTTTTTTAAAAGCTTCATTTTGAAAGTGAAATTATCAAAACTTTTTGTATTTTATCGTCATATTTATTTCGCATTTGCAACCGCTTTGCAGAATACGGCTCCAAAAGTAATTTTTTGTTGGCAGAATCTTGAAACTATATTTTTTGTGATTAACTGTTTCTCAATTTGTGGTAATTTTTCCTTATACTCTGGGCACGTTTTTTTTGTCATTTGGTTATTCAAATACAGAGTGAGTTTTTGTTCAGTTGATTTATAAAGTTGTTAATGTCACGCCAGTAACAAAAATAATAGGTAATTGAATGTTTCATTACTAGAAGAACAAACATTTTATCAAAGTTATAATTTAGGGAAAAAAAGAAGAATTATAAATAATCTACCGTCAGACGAAATTTCAAGAATTTAAAATTATTGCTAAGCCAGTTCCTATTATAAATTTTTAATCTTAATCATACTTTTTCTTCTATTTTTGAACTTATTTTCAGTTTTGTTGCTTCTATGGAATTCGATAGATAGGTACGATGTAGGAATATAATTCTTAGAAAATCTATCCACCTTACATGAGAATTAAATATGCTTTAAGTGAAAAACTTCCTTTACTTTAATAACTTAACTTTAAAAGAAAATGGAAAAAATCTATTTTTTCAATTTATATGAGAATGATACGAATTAAGAACAATTTCCCAATAAAATAGGTTTTGTTCATTATTATATTGTTTTCAAGCATGCAAATCATACTCAGTCACACTCGTAGCGTTATACTGTATTTTGTATTTTTTTTCATAGTTAAGCTTCTCAACTGAAAGTGAAGGTAAACTATCAAGTAAATATTTCCAAGAGAAAGTTGGCATGCAAAATTTTACACAATGAATATCCCCATCGCAAATTTCTCGTTTGTTTTAATGTCACACCCGTAACGCAACTAACTTCTTTCCTATAACTGAAGTACTTATTTTTCATACTTCAGTTTACTAATTTATTTAAAGGGCTTGAGGTGTCCTGCAAATTTATTGAGCTTACTTACGATGGAAGCATAGGTTCCGAAATGCATTTAAGTAAATAAATATATAAATTAAGTGTTTTTAGTTATTTAAAATAATACCTTTGAATGTCTTTTCTATGTTTTATAAAACAATTCCAGCTGATTCAACTAATCTTTTTACATGGTGAACAAATCGTTTGCCCTGGAGGTTAGTATGTACCTTCTATGAAGGCCTTCTCAATCCTGATTAGGGAACACCTATGCAAATGTTCTTATCTTCTCGCGTCCATAATTTAACCTGTGTTATTTTTCGAATCTTAGGTCATTATGCCTGAACAAATAGTTTGATTGCATGGAGTGGTCTCTAGCCCCTGAGCATTCCATCACTACCTCACTGGGATGGCCATGATGTACAAAGGTATACCTAGCAGTCCTACGAACAATTGAATAATATAAAATTCTTTCTTTTTAGCGATAAAAAGGGCAGGTACTCGCAATTGGGGTCTTAACTAACTATATATTTCAAATTGCAATACATTTTTGTGTATTTAAAAAAAAATCATAAACATCCCAATAAACCAGTACACTTCTGACACGATAGCTCCTTACCCTACTACAACTACAGTAGTGTCATACAAAAATATTGATTTATAATTTTTCTGATCATTTCGCGCTCTTATTAATCAAACAAAAATCACTTAAAAATGTTTACATTTAAAAAAAGAGAACAGTGCAATTTTCGATTTTTCTCTTATACACCTACACATGTGCACTCACACACACATTCTCAAAACAAAACTAAATTCTCTTTCTTTTTCTCTTAAAAAAATTATATTCAAAAAGAGAACGGAAAATTAATTTCTTGTCTGTGTGAATTTTGGCGGGTGTTTTGTTGCGCTCGCAGTGGATCCAAATCCACTCCGCTCCAAACACAAATGTTAGAGTATTGGTGAATTGCGTACAGCATATATAACTGTCTCCCTTTCGAGAAACAGCCCCACCGCCACGCAGTCTATACAGTCTATAGCCATAGCCAAATCAAACCGAAAACGAGCACAAATACCACTAAAAACGAAAACCCCCATTTTGTAACAACATTCGAAGCGCGCATACACTCTATGTGAATTAATTAATATATGCCAAAATAGCGGCAGTCTCGTTAAACAGATAAGGAGCTGATGACGATGAGCCATGAGCGGAGACACTCAGCAGAGTCAGAAGCAGAAGCAGGAGCAGGAGCAGAAGCAGAACCTTGCTATTATTGGGGCACAAGCACAAGGCACGACCATGTCCCCCATCTGCATCTCCATCTCTCTCACACACGCCCCAAATAGGTTTACGATTAGTTAACACACAGCTACCGACGGCAAATACCTACTCGTAAACGAATGAGTTAGTTGACTGTTATCTCGCACCCTCATTAGCCACAGGAGTGGATGTGGATTCTGGATACCTACTTGTGCTTGTTCGGCTTCGGCTCGACATCGGAATAGCTTGACTGGGCTCCCCTTTTACGGAGGAATTATACGCTGCTTCTAGCTGATGGTGATGTGATGTGATGATGGTGGTGCTGGTTGTGCTGCTGCTAATGATGCTATGGCTCTTGCGAGTATCAATACAGTCATACACCGTCGAATGAAATGCGGTACCATGGTGCTAGTGCTGTTGAAGTGGTGGAGTGCGCGCTAAAAACAAAAGCATAGGGAGAAGAAAAAAATAAGAAAAAAGCGACAAATTTTAAGCATCGCTGATTGGCCCTCGCGCTTATAATCGTACGAAACGATTGGTTGTCGAACAAAAGGAGAGAGAACAGATAAGTGTAGCAGACGTAAACCCTAAATGTCAACAAGAAAAGCTGTAAAAGGAGAAACGGAGAAACGGCACCAGTATATGAAGTATGAAGCACTATCGACCGTACCGAAGCGAACCCAACCAAACCTACCGGGTAGATGAAGGTGGTAGGTGGCATATGATGAGATGATGGCGTGATGAAGATGCACAGGGAAAAGGCAATCAGAGCTCGATGGAGCTGAAGCTGTGCTGTGGCTGCAGCTGGAACTGGAACCCCTCACACCTTTGTGCTGGCTGGCTCAGTGTGAATGGATTAGTAGAGTTGAGTTCAGTTGAGATGAAGAAGAGAGTTACCTTCTTGGAGTTGGAATAGAGCGAATGTGTACCTAATTGCCAGAAGAATTACAAATCACAACGTCGCCCGTCGCCGTCGACGACATGAAAACTACGATGACGTTGACTTTGACTTTAGAGACTAAAGCTTAAATGATGACCAATACGAAACAGAGAAGCAAGAGCACAAGAGATTCTGTTGTGTTTTGTGTAAATATAAATTGTGTGTTGATTATAATGTGTGCACAATAGGGGTAGGTGGGTGTTTTGGTAGACGAGTGAGTGCTTAACCTGCCTTGCCTTGGCAGCAAAAAAACCCACGACTACCCCGACCGACTCGTCGAGTAGTGAACCAACAATTGGAAGCCTGCAATTTTGTTGTCAAAGCCAGCAGGACCATATGCTTAGGTAGGTACCTACATACCTATATGTAGCTAGATACTTTTCTGGCTTGGATCATCTTTTACCTTTACGTCGCTACCCACCTCCGGACAAAAGAGAATGCAAATTTTCATTTGCGGAAGTGGAGAGGTTGACGACGGTGGGTGCCGTGGTGGTGGGTTCTTCAACAAGTGCGAATAAAGGATTGGGAGTCGTCGAAGTTGTTACAGGATGACTCCGCCTTTGCCCAGGCTATTTTGTGCTCTCTTTTTTTATAATGTTTAATTTCTTTTTGTTTTTATTTTTTTATTTTTTTGCTTATATTACCTTTACCTACATACACACCTTTATTCAATAAACAAACGTATAGAAGACACATCAACGTCTAGCTACCTATACATGACTACCCAATTTAAATATCTTACACTACCCTGAATATTAAAATAGATCGGTATTACAATTTAAAAAATCAAACTTAACTAAAATAGATCAGTATATAAATAATGTAAATATTTTATTGCAGATTTTTGGTTTTGAATTTCAAAAATAGTTTGTGTTAACATTGAACCAGGAAGGCAAATACCTTTTATAAAGCCTAAAAGACAACGTCATAAAAATAACGACGAACGACTTTGCATTTTGGACTTAAGGTTGCAAAAAAAAAAAAAAATTATAATTCTCTATTATTTGCGTTTTTTCTTCTTATTCATAAATGAACGAATTCACATACTATAAATCTCTATTACCACTGTCAATTATAAATTTCATAACTGATATCTTTAAATACATATTGAAATTTGGTATTACACAACTTTATTGTTAAGAAAATTCATTGAAAATTATCAATTTTCTTGCAGATCACAACTCCCTACGTCTATTTACATAATTTTCAATGATCACAACGTTTATCAATTGCGTTGTTAAATATCGAAAATGAAATTCAATATTTATCAACCACTTACTCCAATTGATAATTGATAATTTATATCGCATTTGACAGTAGTTAACGTCAGTAAAATTTTCATTTTCACAGGAATAAATGCTTTTCAAATAAAGAAACATTAAAATTTAAAGTAAAATTTGAAATCCAACTTTTCAAAAATTAAATCAAAGATATTTATCATTTTGCTATACCTATTTTTATAAATCAAGTAGGAAAGAGCCTTAATTGCGATATAAATTTTCACTCGATACAATTCATATATAGGTTCCTTTACGGAATCATTAGATTCGGTCAAACAACCACGTTCTTTATCGCCTCTGTCAGAGTTCTTATGAGTTAGGTAAAGTGTTTCTCATGAACAGCGGGCAGTGGCGTATGGAAATAAACGCAAACAAGATAAAATATTGTTGCAAACAGTTTATTGCTGGCCTTACTCCATGCAATATCATTTCTCAGTCAAAAACAATACAGCCCTTAGACGGACAATTAGTGATAATAAATTTTAAAAAAATTGCAAAACTGGAGAGGTTGTTTTCATTCTACGTAGTATTAGGAATGATCTCTTTTCGCCAAGCTTCCAATTCGTGAATATATGTAAAAATCATTAGGGAAAATAAATTAAACCTGAGTTCACTGGTGCCGTTAAGTAACTCCGAGTTTCGAAATTACTAAGGAAAAATAACTTCTAATTTGAGCTTTATACCAGAAAAAATAATAATATTTTTTAAGAGGAAGAGGAGTATTTTCAGATACATGCCGTAATACTTGTTGTTGTTGTTTTCAAAATCACAATGTACCAAAAATATCTAACCAAGAAGAATTGGTGCTCACTTTACCTACTGTAACTGCATTTCGTGACAATTTTAATTCAAATATTATGTTTTCGAAAACACAATTTAATAAAACTTAAGCCAATAAATTTCTTTGTCTTTAAAAGTATAGCGACATCGTCAGCCCAGTATTGGATTGACACATAAACATTTTCGCAAACTTAGAGTAAGAAATGTCGCTATAAGAATATTTTACGGTTCCAAAGCGCAAAAAAATCTATGCATCTATTTTCGCATGTCAAATATAATTGAGTTGAAATGCAAAAACAAAATATTGCTGTCATAAAATGTCATTGCAAAACAGTGGACTGTCTTGCATACGAAAAAAAAGTGTGGTGAATAAAATATTTTGTATTTCGATGGTCGGTTTACACAACAAAAAAATATAAATTCACCTTAAGGCATCATTTCCAAGCAAATGGTTTTGCTTCCAAAGAAAACTGTTTTCCATTTTAAAGGTCTTTAGTTTATTAACTTAGGGTAAATAAATGACTCAATAGGTGGTTTACGCCAAGGCAAATATTTTTTGCATTGAATAATATACAATTTCTTGCACAGAATAAGTAGAAAAATATTTTGAACATTTTGATTTTTTTCGCATGGGAACTGTAATTGCGTAACTGTAACTGCGCATAATACTGTATTATATTCAAGGCGTAAAGCGTTTGCCTATGCCTAAGCCAACATTGATTCAATAATTTAGCTTAAATTAATAAACTATAGGCCTTAAAATGGAAAACAATTATTTTTGGGCGCAAAAACCATTTGCAAACAAATAATGCTGTGAGGTGGATAAGATATTTTTTTCTGGAGTGTTAACTCAACATAGCAATATTTTTTTGACATGAAACTGTAAACCAATCATGAAAAAATGTATTTATGTATTTCACCTCAATAATTTCAATAATTTGAGACATGCGAAAATATTTGCATATAGATTTTCATTTCGTATGGGAACTAGTCTTTACAGAAAAAAAAGAGATATTTTCATTGGTGCAGTAAAATCTGTCCTGTATTTTTTATCGCAGAAGATACCAATGTTACAAATAACATATACGCACTTTTTTTCAATTAATGCTCAGTATCAGAGTTGCTATGTCCAAAAGTACTTCGAAAGCCCAATTTTAGACATTTTTGCAGCCCAAAAAAAGTAGCTCAAATAGTAGACAAATGCCAAATCATTTTTCTTATTAAAATTGGAACACTGAGAACAACAGATAAAATGGATGATATTATTAAAGTGAAGATTAATGCAGTTGGTTTGCAATGTTAAAACCAATGAGTTTTTCAGTGCATTAAAAGTGGTGCCAAATTGTGGCTAAGAATATGTTAAGGGGGAGAAAAATAGTTTGTTATATGATTTATTTATATGAACAAAATTTTCCCCCAAGATTAGATTTGGGCTATTTATAGCCCAATTATGATTGGGCTGTCATATTGAAATTGCTGTCGGAAATTTTAGAAAAAGATAGCTCAATTTCCGATAAATAGTCCAATCTGGCAAGCCTGGTCAGAATTGGTCTGCCAAATTAGTCTTTGTGCGAGGTTATAATTTTGTATGAACTCTTTTAAAATTTCTTTAATATCTAAAATAACCTACTTATACAATACGTACAGCTAAAATGTGCCTCATTTACAAATTTGTTTTACTTAAGTGCACCATAACACATATTTCTTTTTATCAAAGCGATTTCTTACCACTTGTATGGCAGGTACCGTTTCCCCCCAGAGAACTGCAAAAAAAAACTAAAATTAAAAATTTGAAGAAAATCGCTTCAGGTGTTAAGGCTGTAGAATAGAGGTACAGACAGACAGACAGGCAGACAAACAGACAGAAGTTGTTCATTACATGTTTTGTATGTACCTATACTAAAAGAATTCTTAAAAACAATACAAAATGAAAATTCAATTATAAAAATTCATAATGCTTCCGTGGGTTTACACACAGAATAAACGAACAAAACATTTAGTACAAATTTATTTTAAACTGGATCATTCAAAAATGTAAAAACGTATCGGCTGCCTATAGTGTGTTAAAAATTGAATTGTTTAAATTTAAGTTCAAAGTTATGTACATATTTATCTATAAAAGGTCGTACAAATTCATATTTATTTTTTTCCATAACCAATCTGGAAACTGTAAAGTTCAAAATATAGAACAACTTAATCCAGGAAAAATGTTTAATGTCAAGCAAAAACTGAATTTCTTGTAGCTTTAAATTATATTCCATTTAAAGTGAAGTAATTTTTTTTAGAATCGATATTTATTCAATCCTATTGAAAATTGAAAATTAAGTTGAATTTCGTTTTTTTTTCATTCATTAGTTGGCATTTTAAAATATGGTCACCATCTTACCTATAGTACGTCTACGTATGTATATCCCAAGTAAAAATTTATTTTTTGGCTAGGGTCGTATAATATGGCAGGGTACTGTATAGGTGTTTCTCAATAAGTCAATAATATTTTAGGGCACGATTCTTTGGGTAGGTATATTGTAAGAAAAGAAATTCATTCTCATAATTTCTGAAGAATTGACTTTAAATGCAGACAAAAACAAAATAGTTGAAATCAAAGAAAGCACAGATAAAAATAACAATGTTTTCAATATTTTGTGTTTGCAAGCTCTTATTCTTCTTCCCCAAAAATCGAGTCGATTAATCGAACTATTCTGATAACTTGCAGTTGGAGATTTGTATTTCTGTCTATGTACAATGTTCATATACAGTGTTGGCCAAAACTAAAGCTGGAAATTATCAAAAATGATAAAAAATTAAGAAAAAACCATGATAATTTGTGGTTTTGATTTTTTTTTATTCCGAATATGTTAGATTTTAATAAACAATTATAATTTTTACTATAAATCACACCATATTTAATAACCAACAAAATAAATCAGAATTTATTAAAAATTAGGTGGACAAAACTAAAGCAAATATTTGAATTTGTGGGGTTATGTGAAGTCTCCTGTCTTCGCATATAAGCCCAAGACGATTGACACCTTGGAAGAGAATATTCGTGGCCTCACCAAAAGTTTCCTTCAATAAATTGATTCGTTCGCGATGTGACGCGCGAACCGAACCATTATTTTGGTAATAAATTTGCACGATTTGCAATCGTTGTAAGTCTATTCATTATAAAATGGCAAGCCAAACTGAGAATAAATCAAGTGACAGCTGTTAAAAAGACCAATTCCGAAAAATGTATTGCCAGATAGAGGACCACATGTCTAAAAAAACAGCCTTTACTAGGATAAAATCGTTCAGATCCCTTCAAATTAAATATGGACTGATCAGAGACGAGAACCGATGGCTATTTTGACACAATGCAGTTTAAGGACGCATTGTCAAATTCCATTGAGCTTTTATTTGCGAAATCACTGTTCGACGTTTATCGAATTTATTTTATTGATTCACCGTGAATACAAACAGGCACTACTTTTCTTTTAATTTATTGGAATATTTACTTTGATCCGTTTAATCACTTTTAGTATCAATTATTAAATCTGAAATGGGCCCGAAAACATACCACCTTTTAGTAGTGCCAGTTTTTAGTTTTTTTTTTATTATTTAGGATCATGCTTCAGAAGAAAGAAACAGTTTAACTTGAAGTTGGTGAAAAATTGACTTAATACAGGCGAGTTTTTGCTTAAATAAATCACCTGTGCTTTAGTTTTGTCCACCTAGTTTTAAATGAGCTATGAGTTATTTTGTTAGTTTTAAAGAAGGAATGAATTATCATAAAATTATTAATTGTGAATTGAAGTCTAACATATTCTAATTAGAAAAAAATGAAAACCATCAAATTATCATGTGTTTTTCTTAATTTTCTTTATATTTTTCTAAAGAGATATAATTCCGTGCTTAAGTTTTGGCTAACACTGTATGCAAATCTATCTTTTCTAACAATATAACGGGTGATTTTTTAAGAGGCTTAGAACTTTAAAAAAAAAAAAACACAAAAAATTCGAAAAAATGAATGAAATATTTATTTGAATCGATAGTTTGAACCTTGCAATTTAATGTTTAAAGATAATTTCATGCAAATGTTGACCGCGGCTGCGTCTCAGGTAGCCCACCCGCTGAGTCCAATTTTGGCATACTCTTTCACACATATCGGCCGGTATCTCACGAATGAATGCATGGATGTTGGCTTCCAGTGCGTCAATCGAAGCGGGCTTGTCCCTATAGGCATTAGCCTTGACATACCCCCACAAAAAATAATCTAATGGTGTCAAATCGCACGATCTAGGCGGCCAATTGACCGGCCCGAAACGTGAAATTAACCAAACCAATTCACCAAACTCGCCTCGCAATTGCGCCATTGTTTCGCGTGCTGTGTGGCATGTGGCACCGTCTTGTTGAAACCACATATCATGCAAGTCTAGAACTTCCATTTCGGGCAAAAAAAAGTTTGTTATCATCGCTCGGTAGCGTTCACCATTGACAGTAACGCTGCGATTCGCATCATCTTTGAAGAAATATGGCCCAATAATGCCGCCGGCCCATAAACCGCACCAAACAGTGGCTTTTTCGGGATGCATTGGTAGCTGTTGCAATGCTTCTGGCTGATCTTCACTCCAAATGCGGCAATTATGCTTATTTACGTACCCATTCAACCAAAAATGAGCCTCATCGCTGAACACAATTTTTCGTTAAAAAAGCATTTCGAACCGAGCACGAATTTTGATAGTAAAATTCAATAATTTGCAAGCGTTGTTCATTTGTAAGACGATCCATGGTTAAATTGCAAACCAAACTGAAGCTGTTTGACAGTGACACAAGGTACTAAACACACGTCAGCTGTCAAAACCAGTGTTGCCAAAACCAAACCAGCTAAGAAATCACCCGTTATACAGTACATATGTATATGAGGTTGTGAGTGCAAAAGTGGCGTAACACACTTTTTTTAGTCGATCTTATATACAATAAAGTTTGAAATTAAAGAAGAAAGCTTGGATATTTCAGAACTAAGAATAATAACTTAGATGTCTTTTGATGCATAAATGTAAATAAACGAGAAAAAGTATCAATTTTTCCAAAAAAAAAATGGGTTACATCACTTTTGTACTCATACTGTCTATTGCTCAAACAAAATTGAAATACTGGGACGTAGCTCTACGATGTTTGATAACTAAAAAAAAGTGTTAATAAAAGAGATTATAAGAAACGCTGTACAATTCAATTAGCGACATGTAACCAGTTATCAAATAAAATGAAATTAGTAAGTGAAAAAAAATAGATTCAGAATTGCCCACCAAAATCACACGTCTAATCAGTAGCTATCTTCATTTTTTAATAATATAATACAATATAATATAATTTAATATAATAAAATATAATATAATATAAATTAATATAATATAATATAATATAATATAATATTATATAATATAAAATAATATAATATAATATAATTGAATTGAATTGATTGAATTGAATTGAATTGAATTGAATTGAATTGAATTGAATTGAATTAAATATAATTGAATATGATGTAATATTTAGAAATTTTAAAAAAATAATTCAAATCTAAACTTACCCCAATGCAAAATTTCTTTCATATAAATGGGTTCTGATCTCCATGTCCATACGTAGTGTTGGTGCAGTTGAAATCTCACATAACTTAGTGTTTTATTTATAGGATTTTTATCTGCAAAAAAAAAATATTATGAGTTGAACATTTCATAAACTTCAAACTTTCCTACCTAAACCTATTTTTGTATGAGCATCAAGTTCGCGAAATAAAATTCAACGATCAAAAAGTGGTAAGGTAAATAATTATTTCTTAGCTAAATGTTAATTTGTTGTTGCAATTTAAATTTTTTCTAACCAAAAACTTAAAACATACAAAACATCATTGCACGTCAAAATTGAAATCGTCAGAAGTAATATTGACCCATATGTCTAGCTAACACTTAATTACTAAGGGCCAGTTTTTCAGTGCTGGACCATCCTAGTGTCGAGGTTAAACCTGAGTTAACTCCAGGAACGTACTCCTTAAACTCTGAGTTAACTCACCTAATTTAATGAGTTAGCTCAAGGACCAAATTGAGGGCCCTTTCAGCTGTGGCACAATATCGATGTCGATAGAGAAAGTTATTGTCAGTGCAATTCCGTTGTGGCACCATCTCTATACCGATTTTTGAAAAGCCCAGAAGGGTGATAACCAAAGTGTCGCACATCGATGGCACTAAATTTGTGAAAGCTGAAAGAAAAAGTTAATCATCAACTGGGTACTGAGTTAATTCGAAAGTTACCTGATCTATTTTCAGGATTAGCTAACTCTGGTTAAAATCAAAGTTAACTTTGAACTGAAAAACTATCCCTTAGCAATAAACCCTTCAATTTACATACAGTGAAACACAAAATTATTCGGAATAAAGTTTTTTTTTCAAAAAACGCATCAGAAAAAAATGCTCAAATGGATTATTAGCTTTGTTTTTAATCGATTTGAAACATAAAATGTTACACGAACCAATGACAAAGAATCAAAGAATTTTCTGTGCAAATAAAATTTTCAATTGAAATTTTTTTTCTAAAAAATGTATTTTAACTATTTTCCTGATGCAAATTAGTTTTTCGTATCTGGAAAATAATTAAATTCATTTTTGACAAAAATTAATTAATAAACACATTTTTTTGTGTATAAAAATTTTTTTGGGATTAGTTAAGCATTTTTGATTAAAATCAAATGCAAAATAGTAAATAAAGATCTTGAAATTGTTTCCTGATTCGTTTCGGGATCGCTATAACTGGCCTCTAAGTTGGCAAAGTAGAACAAAAATAAAAAACAATGCACGACAAAATTAATATTTCTACAACAGCTAAGTGACGACATATTAATGGCAAATTATTAAGGAATAAATATTTCCTATTTCATATCTTTCAATAAATGTAGTAAGTTTTAACACCATTTCGAGAGGAGGCGCTTTGCTTTTTGATACGATTTGGCTTTTGAATTCTTTAATTTTACTCATCTTTAAACAATTGCAATAATTTGAATTTGATACCCTCAAGGCTGTCAAAACACATTCGCTATGTAACCTGAAAACATTCCTTCTTTATTTTGTATATTTTTTGCGAACTTACCTATCCGGTTCCTAATCCATGAAAAGTGGCAGCCTCCCATCTTTGTACGTGTACGATACCGAGCTCACTACACTTCTTCCAGTCTTCTAGACCAAGCTTTCTGGCATCTGCGTCATTTTCTCCATACCTATTTTCGTTTTCTTAAAGTATTTTACTAAATAATACAGAACAAAGAGAATACGTTTTTGGACACCTTAATCGGTTTGATCGGACAAGTACCCGCTTCACAATCTTATTTATGAAATCACCACTTCACTCCGGAATACTTAGGGGCGTTTTCGTAGTTTCTTAACCTTGTCGCAATAAGGAAATAGTCAAGTCGACGTTTTCCCCCGAAAGGTACGCACGTCTATCATGTTAGATCTGGGTCTTCCGTCAAGGACATTATCGATTAGAATGTTGTATCGACTATTCGGGAAACACCAGGTTTCTTTGTGGATTCTTAGCCGTGCTACTTTTCACCATATTACGAGCTTCTGAAAAGTCAAGTAGTCGGAGGCGGTCATTTTGTATCCTTTTGTGGTGTCTGCACCCAATGAGTCTTTCTTTTTAATTGGGGCATTGTTGTCCACGAAACAAAATTTGTGCATCGTTCCCTGGACAGGCTTCATAATTTTTGTTCAGTCAGTCATAAAACTCATACCTTACAGGGTATAACTCATTGTGCGGGTTTTTTTATTACATAAAATGGCAAACAAATATAACAAAAATGAGCTCAATAAAAATTACTTTTGTCCCGTTAATATTTCTGAGCGCTCAGAGAATTTTTGGCTGTCAAAAGCAAAGGAAAAAAATCTTTGCTCCGTGGTTCAGCAATTTAAACTCGCCGGCTTTTGCGAATTAAATATGGTTCAAGTATTTAATTCACTATTACTAGTATTACTATCATATCATACTTGAGCCTTGAACCTCAGTGAATCCGCCAAAAATAGCGAAATAAAATTGCTGAATCACGGGTCAAAAGAACATACAATAAATTCGTACCATCATTATTATAGGTCTGTGCGGTTGATTGATTTTTATTTTTCGTTTTTCGTGACACATTGACAGCTCTGACTACTATATTTGATAGCAATCAGTGATTCTCCTGGGTGGCATATGGCTATTTAAATGAAAGCCAAATATTTTTTTCAACAAAAGGCTATGTTGGAATTCAAATTGAAAGGACCTAGATATACAGATGATCCTATCCTACCTTTTGTTTTCCAACAGGTAAGACTGACCCGCTGCCAAAATTCGAAAAACGAAAACTTAAGATCAAATAATTTCTTACTTAAGAATTAATTTAAAGCTTCTAATTGTTAACAACGCAGCCCTAAAAATAAAACAACTTTGAAGTTAGCTTTGCAGCTAGTAAAAATTATCAAACTAAGGGCCAGTTTTTCAGTGCGAGATCATGCTAGTCTTGGGGTTAAACCTGAGTTTACTCCAGAAACGTGTTTTTCAGTTTAAGTTAACTTCGAGTTAACTCACCTACTTTGGTGACCAGGGGCCAAATTGAGATAGTGCAAGTTATTGTCAGTGCAATTCCGTTATTCAGCCATCTCTATTCTCATGTGTGAATAGCGTAGAATGGTGATATCCATAGTATCGCACATCGATGGCCCTAGATTTTTGACAACTGAAAGATAAAGTTAGTTCTTAACTGAAAAAAACTGTTTCAGAGTTAGCTTGGGTTAATGTATTTTCAGGGTTAGGTAACTCAGATTTAACCCAGAGTTAACCCTGAACTGAAAAACTGGCCCTAAGTGAAATACAAATGAATGTAAATCACAATTACAAGATCGTGTTTCAAACCTTAAATGAAATAAAATATCTCATTAATGTTGTCCCCGTGCAGGAAAATTAAAAATGTAAACTAAATCAACTGCGATTGGATTTAAAGTCCAAACTAACTTTTCCGAAAAAAAAATAAAATCGTATAAATAAAACAAATCGAAGGACAAAAAGTGACGACCCCTTCGCTTTCGTTCTTGTCGGTGTATAAGATATTTTCTGTTTTTTTTTATATATATATATATTTTGTATATTATATATATAGATACTTTTTTTTTGTTCACCTCAGCCTCACTCTCAGTTCTCAAAGATATCAGGGCAGTCAGCCTCAGCAGCATCAAAACAACGGCAGCCAAAGAACAAAGATCAATGTGAATGAATATTTAATCGTTTGTAGATTCAAAAGATTCCTTTTAAACGCTTTCTGGTGGTGCATATATGTGTGTATGAAGATAGATAACTTGACAGTATGTACGTGAATTTGAGACAAAAGCAATAATTTATGCCATTAATTCAATTCCACGACATTTTTGGTATCTCTTCTGAAAATGGTAAAAGCGTTGTTCGATTGGAGCCTCCTCCCAATGTTTCCAATGTCCCAATGATAATGATGATGATGATGATGCGAAGATGCTGAAAGAAGTATAGTGCGGGAGGGACCATCCATCGCCATCGCCATCGCCATGCCATGCCGTGCCGTGTGGTTTGATATTCTTTGCCGCGGCTAAGGAAGATGAGACAAGAAGTTGCTGATCATCATCATCATCATCATCATCCATACCGTATGCATTTCGTCAAGAAATTGACCCTTACAGTCTTCCTTTTGCTCTTTTGTTGTGGTTTTTTTGGTGTGTCTAACTTGGTGATATTTTACATTAATCATTGATCGACATCCGTTGATAGCACAACAGAAGCAGGATCAGTACTTGTTGCGTTCATTATGAGGCTTAGTTTTGTACGATGATGCGGGGATCAGAATTTCTCGTACCTATGTTTGTATTTGACTAGTTATAGTTTCACTTGAGTCAGTCCAAGAATCGAATTGTTATATTCAAAGAACTTTTCACTCACTCTTTCTTTCATTTCAACATTCCCAACACAATCGAAGAATTCAATTTTTGGTTCAATGGGTATTTGAAGTTTTCCTGCTTTTAATTTCCTTACTGATAAAACTATCTCTTTATATCATTTTTCATTTAATTGAAATTTATTCACCCTCTTGGAAAACCATCATAGAGAAAAATTAATTGGCTGGATGCTTATGTCCAACTGG
The DNA here is from genome assembly GCA_946251815.1 of Dasysyrphus albostriatus. Taxonomy (NCBI): domain Eukaryota; kingdom Metazoa; phylum Arthropoda; class Insecta; order Diptera; family Syrphidae; genus Dasysyrphus; species Dasysyrphus albostriatus. The sequence goes on from OX276339.1 coordinate 663,497, forward strand.
TGCTCGGAAGGAATTTTCCATTAATTCAGCCTGCGAACCCCAACCCCCTCCCTTCCCTTCCCACCATCACCAGCACTGACTATCGACTATTATCTAACCCAAAATTTAAAAGTTTTCTCTAGGCGGTGCGGAGGGGTTTTAGCTTTTCGTCCTTTGATGTTCATACCTATCCGCATTTTATAGTCTGACTATGTCTAAGCTTCTGTGATGGTAAGGAAAAAATCTTCAAACAATTTCATGGTAATTTTCCTTCAAACTAAAAAAAGGTCAGATGATGATGGATCAAAATTAAATTAAAATGTAGTTGTAGGTAGTATTTTTTTTTTTAAGTTTTTGTTTTAAATCCTCAGGCACTCTTTTTATTAATTTTTAGTGCAAGATTGTGATGCTAAACAAATGAAAAGGAATAAATAATATGTAAAAAAAAGTGTGTGTACTTTTGATATAACTCCCTTCTTCATGTGCGTCGTCGGTGGTCGTATGGGGTTGGCATATAACTACACATATATTCGGATTTAAAAAAAAACAACATATATTTAATATAAGAAAAGACGAAGAAGAAAAAGGTAGAAAATTATTTCTGCATACGAGGGAAACAGCACACCCACCCACAAGCACCCCCACTCACCCACACAATAAATTTTATAAAAAAAAAAACGGGAAAGATCAGAGAAGAACCTTCATAAATCACCCGCTGCTGCAAAATTTTTTACACATACAATACAATGAGTTCGAGGGGTGAAACAAGCATATGCAGCACACGCGCCTTATAAAGCACTAAGTATTTTTTTTTAGTTTTTAGTTTATGTGTCCTTTTGGTCCTTTGGTTGCTGCTGCTGATGCTTGCTGCTACCGCTAAAGTTGCTGCATTTTCCCCAGTATTTTTTGGGGTTTTTTTTCCCACCCTAATTTCCATGTATGCTATATTTGTATGAGGTTTTTTAACTTGTTTTTTTTTTGTATACTTCTTATAGTCTTGGAGCATGGACATTTTTCTTTAGTTTTTTTTTTCCTTCTTTTTCTTAATTTTGCTTCCATGTGTGTAGAGAGAGAGCAGCGTCGTAAGTGATGTGTAGAAGGGGTTGCAAAAAATTTACATTATGTGATTCATTTTAAATTGAAAATTGTTTTTTTTTTTTAGTTGCTGTGTGATATGCGACTTTGTAAGGGTGTACTTTGACGTTGTCGTTTTGTAAGACTCTAAGGTGTTATGAAGGTTTTTGCTTAACTACAATATAAATTGATGAAATTTCGTTATCATGCATCTTGAAGGCCTATAGGAATGATGTATGTATATTCAATGTTAAATCAAAGTCAAAACATTCAAGGTTTTTATATTTAAACCTATTTCACATTAAAAAACACAAAATCTTACACACAACTATTACTAATTGTTAATTATAATAAAATTGATTAATTTTAAGATCCAATTTTTTGATCATTGAGAATGATGCAGACAATTGTGAACTTAAAAAAAAATTGAATATTATAAAAGAATAGTTGATTAGGTTTTCTTATACTACTTATGGTATTATACTACTTATGGTATTATAATACCAAATTTCAAGTTTTATCAACTATCAATTGACAATCTTCATATGACACCTAAGAAATTACTTACATTAAAAAGAAGATTTTTTCACGTCGCAATTGTCAATTACCAATTTATAATTAATACATTTTGAAATTCGATATTTAACAACTCAATTGATAAAAGTTTTTGCCATTGAGCAGAGCAGTGAATAACAAAAAAATTGGTAGCGCAACCGCTCATGAAGAACCTGGGCCTAGTGACTTACAACTCTCAACCATTCCTGTGTGCGTGTTATTTGCAGGAATGGAGGGGACCTACAATTTTTTGCCGAGTACGAAGACGAGCGGCTAGATCATAGATAAGCAATATAAAGATGGCAATCCACAGCTGTCAATTTGATTTGCCTACAAGCTGAAGCGAACAGCTGATGTATTAGATTTGCAAAATATTAGTGAAAAACGCACACATAGAATCAACTCGACCATTCAGCACAGGTCTTGTTGTTGTTGCAATGCACATGTATTCATCGACACGAAGTGTAATTACAACTACTACAATGTAAACAAATGGGTTTTGGAGGGTGAAACGTACGAAAGATTGGCTTCTTGATAATTGATATTCTCTGGGCTAGATGAGAAGCACTTTTTCATGAAAAGTATAGTCTAAGAGGATTTGTCAGTTCCTCGCAAGAGGCAGTATCTCGGAAAAAAAATTCTGTTCTTAGGTGGCAGCGGCTAGAAATGGGACCCAGACTTTCGGCATAACAGTCCAACGCACAAATTCATTATGCCACGAGGTACAACATTGTTATAATTTTATAATTATCGCAATTAATAGAATAGTTGACAAGTGTGCTAAAATTTCAATAATTTTTGTATCAATTATCAATAAAAAGTTGACAATCGCAATACGGGTGTTTCGATTTTACAAGCTTTATACCTTAAAGACCCGATCGCAATTGAATTCAAGTTATAAGTTTTTTTTTCAAAACTACATGGGTATGTAAATTGATTTTACCTCGCATATGTCGAAGATTAACTTAAACAAAAAAAAATAAAAAATAGAATTCAAAAATGTTAATAATATGCGTTTCAATATCGACTAAAAAAATCAGGAATCTATTTACGCTTATTTTGTGTAATTTATTTTCCAAAAAGTGTATTCGGAATACAATCTGTAATCGATCTTTTGTGAAGACTATATTCAGCATCACACACATTGAATAGATCACATAGACCTCTGTAGAAGACTGTACGCTGTACCTCATCATGAAACAAACCAGGGAAAAATAAACTTCTAAAGATATGCAAACCAATTCCAAAATATACCACAAACACAGACCTATGTATATGAATCTAAAGAAAAGAAGGAAGGGTAGACGCAGAACATAACTACTAGATGTACCTGAGTGCCAAAAACCTCGCATAAACTACTTACTAAACAAACAAGCAACAACACATAAAAAAAAACAACAAATGCAAGACAATAAGCAAAAAAAAAAAACAATGAATACACGAGTAATACTACTCATCTCGAAACATTCATTATGCCCGATGGTAAATACGTCAAGGCAGGAAAAATTTGCATAAGAAAACCCAAAGTACGTGTAGGGTAAATGGGGATAACATCTCGCATATGAAAGGAGCACAAGGTTCACTGAGACCAAGAGATTTGAAACCAGGTGCGGATACAGAGAGGGGCCAAGATGGGCTCCACCTTCCTATGGATACTAAGTTAACATTGAAGGCACAAGCTCTTTAGGTTGTAGCTATCAGACCGAAAAAAACATTTTACAACTCGAAAATTTTAAGCAATGAAATTACTAAGTATAGCATTCCATACCGCATCGATCTTCTTAGAATTATAGCTAACAATTAAATGTTACATCACCTCCCCCCCCCCCCCAGTGATCTGTACTGGTTAGATCTGCTCCTGTTTGCGACACACAAAAAAGTGTTTTGTACCAATACACAAACATAGCTATAGGGAGTGCGTTCTGCAGTAATGCAACATTTGCGGCCAATAATTCTGTCTGTACCAACGTTCCTTTGAGTGGAGGGAATATGAACGTGTTCAGCCCACGTTTAATCCATAAATTTAAATAAAACTAAAACGAAAACAAAAAAAAAACTAAAAACGTAAGGCAAGGAAACGGAGAATTTTAATTGCAAAATTAATTTTAAAAAAAAGTTAAGATTCATATGTCGTGTTTGCGTCATAGGTATGTATATTAGGGTGGCGATTATTTTTGAGATATTTTAAGTACTCGGAGGCGGAGCTGCAATTGATGTTAAAAATGCTGCAATGAAAGTTAAAATTTGTTCAACTCTCGCTGCATTTTTGACATCTATTCCAGCTGCGTTTCCCATTCTGTTCAGGCAGTAACAGGTGCCACGGGGTTTTTGAAATTCCTCATACATAATATTCGAAAAACCCATAGGTTTTCTATAATTTTAGATTTAAATACCGCTGCCTGCGGCAGACAGAAGGATTTGAAAAATCAATAAAATAAAAGAAATAATCAATAACACTTTTCGACAATTTTTTTTCCCTAGTTTATTTGCATATGGGAGTTCAAAATTTTAAACAATAGCAGCATTCATTATCCACTTGATATGATTCGGATCGATTTCCAACATGTAGTTGATCAGATCACGTGGATAATAAAATGCGGGTAATGTATGGGCGTAAATGGCGACCATCACTCTCCAAACACTGAATAAACCTTTTTCTGAAAGGCTAAACTTTGCCAAAGGAATTTGGGGGATGTGTATTTGAATGTTGTCAAGTTGTCATTGAAGGCTTTCATTGTCCACGGTGCCAAATCAGGAGAGCACGCTGGCCAGATAATATCGCATCTTAGTGTGGCCATACAGAGCCAATGTGTCAAATGGCTCCACAAGCATCCAAAATTGGTGGATCAGCTGTCGATATTTGGATTTGCAGCCAATCTGAAATCCAACCGAGGCAAATGGATTGGGTGGCTCGGCCATTTTAAGGGAGATGAGGCGCCCGGGGAATCTGTCACGCAAAAAGTCGATGCAAAATATTGTTGAGCGGGCTGTGGGCCCGTCCTGCTAAAACCAGATATCTACCCCGTAAGCAATAGGCTGTTTTATGTTAATAAAGTGATATCCTAGACTTTCTGGCAAAACTTACCAAGTCCTTAAATGACATTTTGAATTCAAAAATGAATACCTCGTTGCTTCCTTTTGGTTCTACCGACCAGTTTAAGAACCTTTTATTTTCCAAAAGTTTCAATTTATTGTTTTTCAAATCAGTTTTTTGTGTCTCCTTTTCACTTTGGACTTACGAGGTTTTGGCAAAAAACCAACGATCTGATGTGACATATGTACTAATATGAAATGATAGTTAAAATGAACAGACACAATACCATCGAGTGAAAATTGTAAAAATAATTTTTTGAAGCGTTAATTCAACCGACTTTGAAGTAAAATAAAGTTTTGTATAATTGAATAAAATGATATCAACTTAAATTTGGTGTAAACTTCTAAAATTTATAAAAGTTAAACAAGTGCCTTCTTAACATGTGGTGTTTTTCTCAGAGTGTGTTCAGTCTCTTACTTAAAATATCGTATTTTTTTTTTTTTTTTTTTAAGTAAGTGCATTGATCACATTTTGGGTGAGAGGACATAAAAAGAAATACAACACAAAATAAGAGCCACCCTAATGCATATATGCAATATAAGCAGGTATGCACGCTTAGAGACCTTGATGGCTAACTATACGAGAGCGCGAGCAAAAGCAATGTGTTGTTTTGGATTTTTGATTCGAGGTTCGAGCTTAGAGGCACAAAATAAACAAAAACAACCAACTATATAGGTACATATATCTTGACACCAGTAAATATACATCGAACACTATCACCATCTTAAGCTTGCGACAAATAAAAAAAATTTCTGCACGTTGGATCCGATGTGCGTCTTTTGGTTTGCAATCCTAGAGCATCCTGGATACAGCGACAGCCACAAGCCTACATTGAAAGACGTATCTATAGAAAGACAGCAGCACGTCCGAGATCGTATAGTGTTGGTTTCTTTTCCACCTTTGTTTTAGATTACCTATACCTAGCGTGTAAATTTAGATAGACGATGGAGGCTTCTTGAAGGGAACATCCCACAGGGGCCATTTCCAATCAAGTTCATAACTAAGATTGACAATACGACTTTACGACTGTGTAAAATGAGAAAGAGAGGTGCATCAGCAGCGAGGATTTTCTTTCAGATTTACTAATTTGATTTAGAAATTTGATAGAAAATTTGATAATTAGAAAGGTTCTATATTGTTAGAGAAGCTTATAGATCCAAAAAGCTGTTCCATTTGGATTTTCTTAGAATTTCAACTATGTGTCTCCCAAAACCCACTTATCCTTTATAGGTACAAATATAGGGTGATTCGTAAGGGCAGTTCAGAAAGTGATGACTTCTGACTGTAGCAGTAGCATTTTTCCTAGAATATCGTCAGCTATTTTGAATATTGAATAGAAAAGTTATTAAATTACGTTTTTGTTTATATTTTTTTCTAAAAAATGCCAATAGAGTTAGTTGTTTTCACTTTAAGTCAATATTCAACTGGTTTTTGTGTTAATTTTTTGCTAATTTTGAAAAAAATATCAATAAGCAGGTTCGTTATTGTCTGTGGCAAATTTCCTACTAACTTTCGTATTTGCTAGATTTTCTTAGAACACGCCTAGGCAGTTGCCCAGCTAGTTAATGGTTCAGTCATCTCAGTATTTATAAACGCATTCCAATAGTAGTTGTCCAAACACGACCTCATTCATTCAGTGACATCCCTGTTCTCGTTCATTTTTGAATGAATTAATGAATTTCAGTGGGCTTTTGGGTACGTTCAATTAGCTTTTCATCAATTCCAAAACTGGAAAATTAGAAAACTAGAAATATTTGCCTTCCTTGTTTACTGAACAAGTCTGCTTTAAAAACGATTTGAACAACAAATTTCAGTGTCTAAGTAAGCGAAGAGGTGTAAAATAACGTTTTGGAGTTGGACAAGTAGTGCCCAAGGTTAGACATTGCTTGGAATGGGTTTATAAATACCACTGTAAGTATGTGCATCTCACTTTTGAATTGCTGGAGCTAGATGAAATTGTTTCGATAGAAGACGCGACCGGCTCTATGTGTTTATGTACACTGCGCGTCGCTTGTTTGAGCCCACTATTTTGGATAAAGTGTTTTCTTGGCCCATTTTTAATAAAAGTTTAAATTTGTAAAATATAGTTTTCAACCTTTCTCAAATATCAAATACTTTTGTTAAAAAAAAATATACACGCTTTTGCTAATTAACAATGCCCTCAATCAAGTGAGACAATCTTCCATTTTTGGGAGTTTATTAATAAATCTTGTGAAATTCTCCTTCAACGTTATTCTTTTTTACTGGACAATATGTATACCTAATCACATGTAGGTAGGAGTATCAAACATAAACAGGATAATATTTTTCACAGTTGTTTAAATCAAATGCTAAAATAGTGGCCTTCAAGTGACGCGCAGTGTATTTTTTTGGAAAACAATTTCATGTATAATTCAAACGCTTTCAATCTCAGAAACTAGCCCCCTCTGACCCTGTACAGATCCCCTAGAACTTTCCTTCCTTATTTTTCTTTTTGGATGCACCAATTTATATTCTTTTTTATATATTTTTTTTGCTGTTGCAAAAATCGTAGGCAATCAAAAGATTCTGTGAAACCCTGAGGTATTCACATAGATTTTGGTCAGTTTGCCTTCTCCAGACCCTTGGTTATAGGCTTAAATGTTACCTTTTGATATTATCAGGGCTGACCTTGAGAACACTTCTTCAGCTCTTGGAAGATTTTAGTGAAGTCATACAAAACGTGAACGACTCAAAAATAAAACAATTTTCTCAAAAAACTTCAAAGCCTAGGTCCGCTAAATGTTTGACATAATTGGACAAAAATCGAAATCGTTGTATCGAGTTCTAGATGACAGATAAGCTGAAAAAATCATCTTCTTAGGGAATCATATAGAGGACTGTGTACCAAATTTGAGATAATTGTCGCTCTCTTGAACGAACGGATCAACGGACAAACAGACCCACAGACGACATGCCCTAAAACCACTTTTTTGAACTTCACTATCATCATGCTGATAGTTCCGGTAGAAACCCGACTTTTTTAATGCATAAGGAACCAGCAAAAACAGATTCTAAATCATCAAGTCTAAAAATCCCAATGGAATACGTAAACAATTTGCTTTGTGATAAGATCCATTTAAGATATTTTCATTGTAATCTTTGTTTTAATTACGAAAGCACTTCCAACTCCTCTCACTTTCCTGAAATCCCCTTTACCACTGTGTTAATCCCCTTTTATTATAACAACGACATTCTTAATTAGTACGACTTGTTTCCGAGAGCAAAACCCTTTCTGTACATTTATATATAAAGTAATCATTTTCACACCGGAAGTGTTGAACTTCAGCCCTTTTTCAGTCGTCGACATCTTTTATCGACAACCAACCCCAATGTGCTAAAGAGATGCATTGACATGGTTGTTAGTTAAATCCTGAACGAGTTTAATTGTCCTGATTTGTTGTTTTTAATGATGGAGCGAGGAATTTGGATGGGGAATTGTTGTCATCTAGTATAGAAGACGAGACGAACGGGCGAGCGCGGCGGGCGTCTGTTCTGGGTAGGTTAGGCATATCAATTTTGGACTTTAACGAACCTTATAATGTAGTTTATGTAAATGTGCTCATTTTGTGCAACTCATGTCTCACGTGTCATACGGATGAAGTGGGATGGGGATGGTGTCCTTAGATCATTGATGCGCTGGTGAGAGTTGTATCGTGGTTGAGGAAATGAATGAATGAATTAGAACGAAGGGAATTGAATTGAATGGTTGAACGGTTTTTGATTATAAATATGATTTTTCGTGTAATAAATGACGTCGGATATTCTTGCTTTTGTATATTTCTGTTTCATGTAGAATTAATCGTTTGAGAATAAGTTGACAGCAATGATACGCCTTTCTTTAAGACGAAATTCCTCCTTGGTTATATTTGCTTTATGAATAATCACACTAATGACGAAGCATAATTCTTTTCTTTCAATATTTAGAGAGTAAGTATATCTGGATCTGGTTATGGATAATTTATATGAACGAAATAATAAAATATTCCCAAATAAATATTTATTCATCAAGAGCTTTGTTTGAGGGATATCTATAGTAAAAGCCCAACACGCCATGCGAATCTTGAAGCCGCAACAAAATAATTATGTATTTCATCATAAATTTTTACTCAACCTTAAAGCTTAACTCTCCTTTTCTTTAATACTAACTCTGTTAATACACTGAGAGAAATATAGATACTAAATAGAATTTTCAATATTCACATTTAACCAAGGGCGGATCCAGACTGCCCCTGGGGGGGTCACGTTTTTTAAAAACTTCCATAAAGTATTGCATCCCAAATTAATTTTTACTAACGATATAAGGCAAGTTTTGTATCCGTGCAGATACAAGTTTTCGATATAACAATCTAACATGACATTACGATGAAACAACACAAAAAAGTGGGTGGCACAATTCTGTCTGGTTGTCTGTCTGTCTATTCTTTGATATTCCTTGACCAACAGCCTAAACCACTGAAGCCATTTTTTTCAAATTTTGAATTTAAAGTTTTTCTTAATTCTTCAGAGGGGAAATCGATATTTTTTAGCCCCAAAAATAACGGTGCTATACAACCGTTAAGGAAAAACTTTAATGGCATACTTGGTTTTAAGCCTTAAGCTATTTGACAAGTTGATTAAACAATTAAAAAAAAAAAACAATTTAAATGCCTTTGTTTTATACATTTTTTATATTTTTTATAGATGTAATGCTGACATATTTTAAAAGTTCTTAATTCTAAGCAACTTGAACATCAGAGCGAATAAAAGCAATACAGTTGTGCATTTAATTTGCATTGCAAATATTAAAAAAAAAAATAAATTAATTAATTAAGGAATTGAAGCCAGACCTTCGGCATGACCAGTCCAACGCACAAGCCATTACGCCATGAGGTACTAAAAATATTGTTTAGGAAAAGTTTATTTTTGCCCTTAAAATCTCAACTCTTTCACAACAAGTTCGTATATACTCTACAAAATCTATTTTGCCTGGCAAATAGAAGCAACTCTTGTTTAGATGTTTATTTGCGAGATCTTGAATGCGAGTTTTTCATCTGTAAATTGTACCCAATTCAAAAGGCCGCTTATAAAAGGTCAACTAGCTACAGTAATTGGTTGTGGATTTCTTTTAATGAGATTTTAAAGTTTTTTTTTAAAGTCGTTCCAGGTCAGTGAACAAAATTTTTAGGTACCTTATTTAGGTTATCTTAAGAAACAAATATGCCATTTCAAAGGTCACTAAACTGTTATTAAGTATAGGCATCCCACATGTGTGCTTTCCGAAAGGTTACTAACAGTAACAGTACTAACATTAACAGTAACAGTTACAGTAGATAATTTGGCAGACATACAATTTTCAAAAATTTATGCTGAATCATGAAAAAACTTTGACCTAGACTTTTTAGATTCATTGGTGACATAAATTTTTTTAAATGAATTTTCAAAGTTTTTTCATGATTCAGTATAAGTTTTTGAAAATTTTATGTCTATCAAATTACTAACTATTACTACCTGACCTTTTGTGACTACTTAGTAACCTTTCGAAGAACATACAATAAAATGCCATGACATTTTTAATCTGATTCGGTTTATGGTATCAGAAATATTCACAAAATCATCAAACTAATTTCAAAATTATTTTTACGGTAAAACTATAGTAAACGAAAAGTTAAATTCTGTATTATGCTTGATATGAAAACTGTTCTTGTTTTTCTGGCTGCAGAATTAATTTTACAACTTTTCAGTGACTTTACTGTGCCATGGTTTCTTTTGGCTCTATCAACCAGTTTTAAAACCTTTTATTACCTAAAAGTTCTATTTAGTACCTTTTAAATCGGTGTTTTATGTCCTCTAAGCAATTTTTCAATTTGACTTACTAAGTTTTGACAGAAAACTGACGATATGTGTTTTTGTATGTTTTAACTCTTTAAATACCCTTTGAGCAGTGAAATTTGTTTGTTTATGATTAAATTCATTTGTCTAACATTTGTATATCTGGGAAAAGTCCCAGGGGGGGGGGTCATGAACCTCATGACTTCCCCCTTTTGTATCCGCTAATGCATTTAACAAATAAAGTCGATGAAGTACAAACGTGAATGTTTTTTTGTTTGTTTATTTTGAAATTCATTCGAGTCGAAATATAGGGCCATATGCATAAACGGAAGTATGTTAATGTTTTTACTGGCAAATTTTAATAGTATTTCCTGGAAGAAAAAGTAAATATTGGCAAACTACTAGTTTCGAATGAATCAAAGTAAAAACTTTTTGTGATATGCATACAAAAACAACCCTCAGAGAAAAAAGCCAGTGGAACTAAGCGATTTCTGGTTAATTATACCCGATTTTTAGGTTGTTATTTTTCAACGTAGTTGATCAGTGTGAATTTTTTGCACATCAGAGATAGCACGCAACCACTAACTGCAAGAAGGTCATCACCTTATTAATTTTAAACTGAATATATGGTAAATTTTAGTAACTTTATATGAGATGTTAATTTAACAAGACCCTTGTTTATTATTTACGAGACATTTTATCTGAGTGTAGTTAATATTTTTCTTTGCAGTATTTACTGCAAATTTTTAATGTTTGTACATTGCAATTACCAAACAAAATTTGCATTTGTTTATACATTGACAATCGTGTATCTTTTATCAAAGCAATCGGGATACCTTTTTTTCATAGAAAGCTGCTATTTTAAGAATAAAGTCAGAAATAGCTTATAGGGAGCGAACACTGAACGGATGTAATAATTATAAAAATGGTTTGACGTTTTGAAAAATAGAAAATGTTGATTGGTTAAGGAAATATTCTATCGACCAAAAGCAATATTTTATTCATGTAATTATAAGATACTAAAACAGAGGCAAATCAACTTCCATTGAAAAAAGGGTCATATCAACTTTGGGGATTAAAAGTTGGAGATGGAAATTAAAAATTCACCTTTCAATTAACGTAATCATATTTATCTAGTAAATTCAAGTGAATCGTTTGAATTTACTTGGATGAAATCAATATTTAGGTACTTTTTATTTTAAATAATTTTGCTCTGAGAATCACAGTTTTTTTACTACACAGTTTAACATAGTCTTTCAGCAACAATTTTTGCACTAATAGAAAGAAGCACATTATACTACTTACGTGTGTCATTTTCACCTTAAACAAATCTCAAAAGCTTTTAAAACTACATTTTTTAAAAAGTCAATCACTAGGCGGGCATGCGAAAGCAGTAGGTATTCGATATTAGAATGTTTTTGCTGCTGGGTTTTGCCAAAACTGGTTTTTATAGGCAACGTAAAAACATTTCTTACCTTCGCAACCGATCATCAAAAAGAAAACAAGATAACTACATACCAAGACTACTTTCGTGTGCGATTATGTGTTTTGTTCTTATTTCTTGTTCGCATATTCTTCTTTCTCCACCATGCAACAGAAAGACAAATATTTACAGTTACTGAGGGCGGAGCCTAACTACGACTTTTGTAATACCCAGAAGAAACTTGAATACTTTCTGCCTCCGCATGCTCGCCTAGTGATTCACTTTTTATTTTAAATCATTTTGCTTCGAGAATAGTTTTTTTTTTACTCAACATAGTGCTGACACCATACTTACGTGTGTATTCGTGTGTCATTTTCACCTTAAACAAATCTCAAAAGCTTTTAAAACTACATTTTTTAAAGTCAATCACTAGGCGGGCATGCGAAAGCAGTAGGTATTCGATATTAGAATGTTTTTGCTGCTGGGTTTTGCCAAAACTGGTTTTTATAGGCAACGTAAAAACATTTCTTACCTTCGCAACCGATCATCAAAAAGAAAACAAGATAACTACATACCAAGACTACTTTCGTGTGCGATTATGTGTTTTGTTCTTATTTCTTGTTCGCATATTCTTCTTTCTCCACCATGCAACAGAGAGGCAAATATTTACAGTTACTTAGGGCGGAGCCTAACTACGACTTTTGCAATACCCAGAAGAAACTTGAATACCTACTGCCTCCGCATGCTCGCCTAGTGATTCACTTTTTATTTTAAATCATTTTGCTTCGAGAATCATAGTTTTTTTTTTTTACTCAACATAGTGCTGACAACATACTTACGTTTGTATTCGTGTGTCATTTTCACCTTGAACAAATCTCAAAAGCTTTTAAAACTACATTTTTATAAAAAGTCAATCACCAGGCGAGCATGCGAAAGCAGCAGGTATTCCATATTAGAATGTTTTTGCTTTTGGGTATGGCAAAACTGGTTTTTATAGGCAACGTAAAAGCATTTCTTTCCTTCGCAACCGATCATCAAAAAGAAAACAAGATAACTACATACCAAGACTACTTTCGTGTGCGATTATGTGTTTTGTTCTTATTTCTTGTTCGCATATTCTTCTTTCTCCACCATGCAACAGAAAGACAAATATTTACAGTTACTGAGGGCGGAGCCTAACTACGACTTTTGTAATACCCAGAAGAAACTTGAATACCTTCTGCCTCCGCATGCTCGCCTAGTGATTCACTTTTTATTTTAAATCATTTTGCTTCGAGAATCATAGTTTTCTTTTTTACTCAACATAGTGCTGACAACATACTTACGTGTGTATTCGTGTGTCATTTTCACCTTGAACAAATCTCAAAAGCTTTTAAAACTACATTTTTATAAAAAGTCAATCACCAGGCGAGCATGCGAAAGCAGCAGGTATTCCATATTAGAATGTTTTTGCTTTTGGGTATGGCAAAACTGGTTTTTATAGGCAACGTAAAAGCATTTCTTTCCTTCGCAACCGATCATCAAAAAGAAAACAAGATAACTACATACCAAGACTACTTTCGTGTGCGATTATGTGTTTTGTTCTTATTTCTTGTTCGCATATTCTTCTTTCTCCACCATGCAACAGAGAGGCAAATATTTACAGTTACTTAGGGCGGAGCCTAACTACGACTTTTGCAATACCCAGAAGAAACTTGAATACCTACTGCCTCCGCATGCTCGCCTAGTGATTCACTTTTTATTTTAAATCATTTTGCTTCGAGAATCATAGTTTTCTTTTTTACTCAACATAGTGCTGACAACATACTTACGTGTGTATTCGTGTGTCATTTTCACCTTGAACAAATCTCAAAAGCTTTTAAAACTACATTTTTATAAAAAGTCAATCACCAGGCGAGCATGCGAAAGCAGCAGGTATTCCATATTAGAATGTTTTTGCTTTTGGGTATGGCAAAACTGGTTTTTATAGGCAACGTAAAAGCATTTCTTTCCTTCGCAACCGATCATCAAAAAGAAAACAAGATAACTACATACCAAGACTACTTTCGTGTGCGATTATGTGTTTTGTTCTTATTTCTTGTTCGCATATTCTTCTTTCTCCACCATGCAACAGAGAGGCAAATATTTACAGTTACTTAGGGCGGAGCCTAACTACGACTTTTGCAATACCCAGAAGAAACTTGAATACCTACTGCCTCCGCATGCTCGCCTAGTGATTCACTTTTTATTTTAAATCATTTTGCTTCGAGAATCATAGTTTTCTTTTTTACTCAACATAGTGCTGACAACATACTTACGTGTGTATTCGTGTGTCATTTTCACCTTGAACAAATCTCAAAAGCTTTTAAAACTACATTTTTATAAAAAGTCAATCACCAGGGGAGCATGCGAAAGCAGCAGGTATTCCATATTAGAATGTTTTTGCTTTCGGGTATGGCAAAACTGGTTTTTATAGGCAACGTAAAAACATTTCTTTCCTTCGCAACCGATCATCAAAAAGAAAACAAGATAACTACCTACCAAGACTACTTTCGTGTGCGATTATGTGTTTTGTTCTTATTTCTTGTTCGCATATTCTTCTTTCTCCACCATGCAACAGAAAGACAAATATTTACAGTTACTGAGGGCGGAGCCTAACTACGACTTTTGTAATACCCAGAAGAAACTTGAATACCTTCTGCCTCCGCATGCTCGCCTAGTGATTCACTTTTTATTTTAAATCATTTTGCTTCGAGAATCATAGTTTTCTTTTTTACTCAACATAGTGCTGACAACATACTTACGTGTGTATTTGTGTGTCATTTTCACCTTGAACAAATCTCAAAAGCTTTTAAAACTACATTTTTTAAAAAGTCAATCACTAGGCGGGCATGCGAAAGCAGTAGGTATTCGATATTAGAATGTTTTTGCTGCTGGGTTTTGCCAAAACTGGTTTTTATAGGCAACGTAAAAACATTTCTTACCTTCGCAACCGATCATCAAAAAGAAAACAAGATAACTACCTACCAAGGCTACTTTCGTGTGCGATTATGTGTTTTGTTCTTATTTCTTGTTCGCATATTCTTCTTTCTCCACCATGCAACAGAGAGGCAAATATTTACAGTTACTTAGGGCGGAGCCTAACTACGACTTTTGCAATACCCAGAAGAAACTTGAATACCTACTGCCTCCGCATGCTCGCCTAGTGATTCACTTTTTATTTTAAATCATTTTGCTTCGAGAATCATAGTTTTCTTTTTTACTCAACATAGTGCTGACAACATACTTACGTGTGTATTCGTGTGTCATTTTCACCTTGAACAAATCTCAAAAGCTTTTAAAACTACATTTTTTAAAAAGTCAATCACTAGGCGGGCATGCGAAAGCAGTAGGTATTCGATATTAGAATGTTTTTGCTGCTGGGTTTTGCCAAAACTGGTTTTTATAGGCAACGTAAAAACATTTCTTACCTTCGCAACCGATCATCAAAAAGAAAACAAGATAACTACGTAGCAAGGCTACTTTCGTGTGCGATTATGTGTTTTGTTCTTATTTCTTGTTCGCATATTCTTCTTTCTCCACCATGCAACAGAGAGGCAAATATTTACAGTTACTTAGGGCGGAGCCTAACTACGACTTTTGCAATACCCAGAAGAAACTTGAATACCTACTGCCTCCGCATGCTCGCCTAGTGATTCACTTTTTATTTTAAATCATTTTGCTTCGAGAATCATAGTTTTTTTTATTCAACATAGTGCTGTCAGCATACTTACGTGTGTATTCGTGTGTCATTTTCACCTTAAAAAAATCTCGAAAGCCTTTAAAACTACATTTTCATAAAAAGTCAATCACTAGGCGGGCATGCGAAAGCAGCAGGTTTTCGATATTAGAATGTTTTTGCTGTTTGGTATTGCAAAACTGGTTCTTATAGGCAACGTAAAAATATTTCTGTCCTTCGCAACCGATCATCAAAGAGAAAACAAGACAACTACATGCTAAGACGCTTTCACCTCCTTTGTCCAAACTATTTTCGTGTACCATTGTGTTTTGTTTCTATTTCTTGTTCGCGACAAATATTTACAGTTACTGAGGGCGGAGCCCCTACTAACTCCGCATGCAGTAGGTATTCTAGTTTCTTCTGGATACTGCAAAAGTCCGAGTTGGGCTCCGCCCTCAGTAACTTTAAACATTTGTCTTTCTTTTGCATGGTGGAGAAAGAAGAATTTGCGAACAAGAAATAAAAACAAAACACATAATCGCACACGAAAGTGCCTCCGCATGCTCGCCTAGTGATTGACTTTTTATTTTAAATAAATTTGCTTCGAGAACCATAGTTTTTTTACTCAATTTCAATTAATTTCTTTCTGCTGGTCCCACAAATGTTAATAATATTTTTTAAATTTTAAGGAGTTGGGGTCTTCCATCGGTTGCGGTACCTCTCACACTTCCCCCAGTTATCGAGACCAAGCAGAAAAAAGTATTTTAAGTTATTCAAAATAATTTCTTTTATTTATTTCATTCTTCATGCGTGTGAAACCGCCTGATCTTTGAAGCGGAGGTTGGGTCTTCCTGGTCGTCTCGAACCTGGGGGCTGGGATTCGGAGATTTTCTTGGCTGGAGCGTTGTTGTCCATTCAGTCGATGTGGCCGAGCCAGTGTGGTCGACGTGTTTTGGCTTTTTGGACTACATCCACATCTTGTTACAGCAAGTACATTTCACGACTTAATCTTCTCCTCCATTCGCCCTCCTCGCATATTGGACCATTTCGCCTGTTCATGAATAGCTGTGAATGCTTCTTGTACAGATCGCTTGGAGTGGCTGATGATTTCGATATCGTCCGTATAGCCAAGCTGCGAAGACCTATTGAAGATAATGCCTTCCAGGTTAACACCACTCTTGGGAACTTTCTGCTCCAGGACTAGGTTGAAGAAATCACATGATAGCGCATCTTCTTGTCTGAACCCTGTACATGTCTGGAGTAGCTTGGATGAGCTGTTACCCACTTGCACGTTGCACCGCGTATTTTGTAACGTCATGCGGCATAGCTGGATCAGTTTTTTCGGGATCCCGAGTTCCGACAGCGCCAATAGAAGCTCTTGGCGACTAATGCTATCATATGCGGCTTTGAAGTCGGTGAAAAGATGGTGGGTCTCGACTTGAAATTCGTTGGTCTTTTCCAGGATTTGCCTCAATGTGAAGATTTGGTCTATCGTTGATCTGCCTGGCCTCAAGCCACACTGGTACGTGCCGATCATAGCGTTGCAGAAAGGTTTAAGACGCTCGCATAGTACGTTGGATAGGATCTTGTATGCAACATTAAGCAGGGATATACCTCTGTAGTTTTTGCATTACATAGGACTGCCTTTTTTTGTAGATTGGGCATACGGAACTAATTGACCAGTCGTCGGTAATACTTTCCTCCTTCCACACTTGGTTGAAGAGCCGGACATGCACCATACTAGGACATCTCCTCCATACTTGAAAAGTTCCGCAGGTAGGCTATCCAAACCGGCAGATTTGGTGTTCTTAAGCTTGTGGATGGCTTTCTTAATCTCTTCAGTACTGGGCGCTGGAACTGGATCTTCATTGACTGGTCTCATGCTTCTTTGTTCTCCTTTCGCTTCCTCTACAGAATGTCCATTAAGCAGCTCATGGAAATGCTGCTTAAACACGTCTTCAATTCCCAGTGCCTCGTTGACTAGTTTACCTTTGCTGTTTCGAAGAGCTTGCATGCCGATTTTTTGCCAGTTGCTTGGCTGTTTTTGTGTGGTTGATAGCCTATGGTGGTCTCGGCTGTTCACCTTAATGATGTCAAGTTCCACTGGTAGTTGGTGCTGGGGGTACGACAGACAATTTCCCGGTTAGTTGCTCACTGTAGTCTCTGGATTTCTCAGATGTGCTAAGTCATATATGTAACCTAGAAACTATTAACCGTGTACCAAAATCTTAAAATATTCTTGAAAAAATTTATAAAAAAAAAACCTCAAACAATTAAAAAAAATCGTTTTAATTCGCCTCAAACTATTAAAGGTTAGGTTGAAGCGAAAGCATTTTTTTTTCTCATAATTTCATCAATGTCTCTTGAACATAAGAACAAGTGCTTGCAACACAGTCGGGTTTATTTCCTAATGTCAAAGGACCATACAGATTGAGCGCGTGGTCACCTACTAAAGGCCGTACCCAGAATGTTGTTACAAATGAAACATCACATTCATTAACATAAAATTAGTTGTTCGCTCTCGAGATAGCCAATTTGACAGAAACCCATTTGAGGTCTGGTTTCTGTTGTACCTCTGAGTTGAATGCAAGAATCTTATGCTTGCGCGCTCATGTATAATGTGACACCTCTGGCCTCCGGGGCCTGTGGGAGACAGATTTTTAATTTAATTCACTAATTTATTCTCACTTCGTATAAATAGAGGTTTTTCTTTTTTTCGTCACAAGACATATTAAATGACTGTGTGTCAAGCTGGCGTTTAATTTAATTTGTGTTTTAACTGTGTTTTTCATTTACACAAAAAAAAAATTAACATGAATTTTTAATAAGAAATAACAACAATGAATAAGACTACGCTATTTCGACTCGGTGGTGAATGCTTAGGTGTTTTTTTTTGGTGGGTTATGGACGTAACACTTTGGAGAGATGGAAATAATTACATGATTTTTTTATGTGTATTGACTAGCTTGTTTGTTTTTGAAGAATTTAAGGTACACTTTTAAATCATTCATTAATATATATATTTAAAGAAGAGTTTTGTAATAAATTGTGTATGTTAAGAAAGGACTTACCCGAAAATCTTGTCATTTATAAAATGTATGTAACACCTCCTATATCCAATTCGGCTTTTCATTCATGATAGTGAGTGGGACAGACACGTCCTTAGAGCCACCTAAAATGAGAAAATTATAATTTTCTATGAAAAGCACTTGCTTCAATGCTCGAAAGGTTAAGAATTAAAAAAAAATTGTTTGTTATTATTGTGCGAGTATAAAAAGAAGAAAAATGATTCAAATGTTATTTTGAACATTTAAAAAAAATAAAAAAATATAATTGGATTTATTTTTTCATTGGAACTCATCGTTGAAAATTTTAATGATTGTTTTTGAGACATTTGGAAAGAAAAATTAGTCGTTATTTCGATGCCAAAATAAAGCTCCTCCTTTTATTATTATTTCTAGTCAAAACAAAATTTTATATTGGCACAGCCTTCTCTACATAAAATTAATTTGAATATTTTAATGATCAACAGTAAAGTAAGGCAGTTCAATACTTGAAATATTAAAAGACATTTTATGTGGAAGGATGGACAAAATTTAAATTCTTTTTTAACGCCTATTTCAGAGTCCATTGTAGTGAGAAATGTTATTGAAAAATGATATTACAAACGGATTCAATGACAGCCTATTTCCTAATCATTCCGGATTTTGATTTTTGACTTAAAATAGCCTTGATTTAAGGATTTTGAGAATTTTTAACTTCACATTGGAATTTTATTTTAATTTGGCCCATTTGTCAAATCAAAAATGTTGACGTTTTCCTACTTTTCAATCGTCTGAAGACAACTTTGGGACAGCCTGCAAATGCTCGCAAATCATTTGCGTATGATTTGCGAGGCCCAAGTCGCAAATGCATTTGTGACATTTTGGCAAATCACGTGAACACTCACAAAAATAGTTTGTGACAATTGGCGAGTATTTGCGACCGTCACAACCATTTGCGAAAACACGAAAATGGAACACTTTAAATACGGACATTTGCGATGAATTTTGTTGTTGTACTTGAAGTAATTGGCTGTGGTTTTTAGTATTATTTTTATTATTATTTTTAATAATAAAAAATTTTTTTTAAGTTTTTTTATGAAAATAAGCTTGACGCAGTTAAAAAAAACTAAACTTACCTACAGCCCATAAAGCAGCACCAAAATATACATAAAAGATACATACCCATGTGTGTTTGTATGTGCATATGTTTTCCTATGTACATAATATTTTGAGACTATAGATATGACAAAACTCAATAAATAAACAAATTTGTCAATAGATAAATGTCAGGCTCGCAAATCTGCAAATGAGTTAGAATATGATATCTACAAATGTAGCCGCAAATCGTGTGAACATCTCGCAGATATGCTGCAAAATTTGCGATTTTATTTGCGAGCATGTCATTTGCGAGCACCTTGATCGCAAATGTATTTGAAAACTTTGGGACAACCTTCGCAAATCATCTGAACACGTGAATGTGCAGGTTTACGAGCACTGTCAAACGTAAGGCATTTGCCGTGTATTTGCGACTATCGCAAATCGTCTGCTCGTAGCTTAAGGCTTAATTCTATTCTACGCAAATTGACGTAAAGAGTTGAATCGGTAATTTCACTTTAGTGACATATGTCTCCATCTCCAATATGATTTGGAGCTATAAGCACTTTTTTAACAATGGTGCAATTTAGCGTAGTGTTATTTATGGTAGCTTTATGACTTTATTCGACCTTAAACTTACTGTGGTCTAACTTTTACGGTGTGACTTGTTTTGATTTTAAAATTGCTGATTCAATTGTTAAGAAGATAAAAACAGATTTAAAAAAAAATCTGAAAATTGTAAAGCAAAGTTTTTCGCCTGGAATATCTTCATAACAAACAGTGAAATTGGCTTTGGACTAATTCTCTATTCTACACACTTTGTATTATGCCCGTTTAACAATTGACAATCTTGAGAGCAAACACTGATTTTGATTACAATTACGATATTATTCCGCAGACAATGAATTAGTAAGCAGCTGACATTATTTGTAGAAATAAAGATTACACAGTTTTTTTAAAGTAAGAAAATATTCTTAAAAAACCACTTGAAATTTTTCAAAAGCGTTTTTTGGTACAAAAATTTTAAGAAGTATCGACTCTAAGCTAATTTTATTCTGCCAAACTATGTTGTAAATAAGTGAATTGATAAGATCATAAAAATTGTTGAACAATGATTTTGTTTCGAATATTTCGAAAGCGGTCACATGATTGCATATTAAACACCTGATAGGGTTTCCGAAGATCTTGAATCGGCGACTATTTCTTCATTTCGAAAAGATTTATAGATAAGTAGGTTTTATTTTTGGCCCTAAGGAAAAAGTTCAAAATGTGTGGCGGTGATAATACTAGAATAATGATAGGTATCAAATTTAAAATGAGATCCGAGAACCATAAGTCTATACTTTCATGTTTAAAAACTTCATATTTTATAATTTTATTTTAGTTTATTTCATTTTATTTAATTTTATTTAATTTGTTTTCAATTTAATTTAATTTAGTTTTATTACATTTAATTTTATTTAATTAAATTAAATTTATTTTATTTTATTTTAGTTTAGTTAAAATTAGTTGATTTTATTTCATTTCATTTCATTTCTTTCATTTCATTTCATTTTATTTTATTTTATTTTATTTTATTTTGTTTTATTTTATTTTATTTTATTTTATTTTATTTTATTTTATTTTATTTTATTTTATTTTATTTTATTTTATTTTATTTTATTTTATTTTATTTTATTTTATTTTATTTTATTTTATATTATTTTATTTTATATAATTTAATTTAATTTAATTTAATTTAATTTAATTTAATTTAATTTAATTTAATTTAATTTAATTTAATTTAATTTAATTTAATTTAATTTAATTTAATTTAATTTAATTTAATTTAATTTAATTTAATTTAATTTAATTTAATTTAATTTAATTTAATTTAATTTAATTTAATTTAATTTAATTTAATTTAATTTAATTTAATTTAATTTAATTTAATTTAATTTAATTTAATTTAATTTAATTTAATTTAATTTAATTTAATTTAATTTAATTTAATTTAATTTAATTTAATTTAATTTAGTTTAATTTAATTTAATTTAATTTTATTTTATTTTATTTTATTTTATTTTATTTTATTTTATTGAATTTAATTTAATTTAATTTAATTTAATTTTATTTTTATTTTTTTTATTCTATTTAATGCTATGGAAGACAAAATACCAGCCCTATTAAGAACGAGAATTAAGGTAGTTCGTCTTTTATCAGAATCTTCTTCAAGAACCTTGCAAACCTGACTTCATTTCGTTATCTGATCTGAACATTATGTACCTACCTCGAAAAAAACTTTATTTTTCGGACCACTTAAACAGGATTCATACTTACAGTAACGCTCCTCAAGCTAATTATAAAAAAAAAAATTTGCTACACGCTGTCGTTAAATTATACCTACATACATATACCATAGGGAAATATGCATGATGTTAATCATGAACTCATTTCCGGATCATCGTTTTGAATCTTTTCACACAGAAAAAAAAAATATTGAATTAAGCATTCAACTCCTCAAGGACTTCATTAATATTTATATTTTTAGTCCTCATTCATATTTTTATTCCAACCCTCAAGGAAAAAGTCAGTCTCAGGTTGTATCTCTTTGCAATTGTTAGTTTTCATGTTAAAGGATATTTCTCATGAAACATAACTTTCGAGTTAATCAAGACCTTGCAGTCAGGCAGGACAGGGCTACATGGCAGGGTACACAAAATATAAAAGCCAAGCATACAAAACCTCATTATGACTGCGTATATGAGTCGCAGTCGTCATATCGTCGTCGTTGTTGTAGCTTGGTGGTGGTGGTGGTAGGTACATATATCGCTTCTCCCACTTTTATCAATATTTAATGATAACAAAAGTTGAATAATAAAATTATGCGCAATTGTTTTGTTATTCATGAAAGAAGGAATTTAATTTCTCCTTTCTCATCAATTCCGTGAGTTATACAAAAGAATCATATTGTTATTGGCGCCCTTCCCATTCTGATTCCCGCAAAGAATATAATAAAGAAATGACAAAACAAGAAGATGAAAATGGTAAAGGACAAACCAATATGAGGCACAATTACATACAGAATACCTGCTGATGTTCAAGAGATACGACCGACGATAGTTTTTCTTGATTGCAATTAAATAATAAAAAAAATTACACAAATATAACCTACCCCCTAGAGGCCGACGCCGCCGCCGCTGACGATGACAATTGACAAAAATATGTTTAACGTGTGAGTCGGTCGGTATGGAATTTAACGATGAGCTTGCAAGAAATCAATGCCTTTCAACTGATACCAAGTCGCTTACTCGCATTTGATCGTTCTTTCACTCATCCCGCAACACATCATCCGGTCGTTCTTTTCGTCGTCCTGGATTAGCTAAGCTGATGCTCATTGATGGTAAACTGGGATATCATATCCTTTCCGGTATAATAAGCTTTTGTATAATGAATTGGATTGTGCGGTCTTGCTGTTTTGGGGCATGGGAGTGAGGAGTAGGCTGATTTCTTTTGTCAAGTATTATGCTCTTTAGATGTTTAATTGCACTGTAATTAATCTTCTACGAGAATTTTCTCTGTCTTGAAAAAAAAAAACATATAACCAGCAAGGGGTTTTTTGGTTTTTGCCTCTAAATGACTTCAAGGGTTACTCATCACAATACACATTTCTGCTGAATATTATTTTCTAAGAGGATTTTGATTACCTCTCTCAGATGCGTATTGTTCTCGCCCTCATTGTATATACTTTTGCGTGTTAGGGTACTTGTGTTTGAAATTGCTACTTTTATTAATTTTCTTCACTTGAAGCTTGAAGGTTGTTCATAACGATGCGATATGCATACGGTTTAAACTACATCAGATACTGTTTTGAAGAAGAATAACAAAGTCGACTAAGCAGGTTTCAGATGAGAAAAGAGGTCAGGAGAACTCTCAACACTAAGGGTCTCATCGTCTCTCAACCTAGGTTCTTGATAATGGCTAAAGGTCTCAGAGAAGTAGTCACCAGAAGACTTAAAAGTGGGCTGTGCGGAATGTTGACGACAAAGGGAGTCAGGAGAACTCTCATCACTAAGGGTCTCATCGTCTCTCAACCTAGGTTCTCAATAGCAGCAGAAGCTCTTAGAAAGTAATCACTAGAAAACTTAAAAGTGGGCTCTGCCGAATAATGACGAGAAAGATGGTCAGAAGAACTCTCATCACTAAGGGTCTCATCGTCTCTCAACCTAGGTTCTTGATGACAGAAGAAGTTCTCAGAGAAGTAATCACTAGAAGACTTAAAAGTGGGCTGTGCGGAGTGATGACGAGAAAGGGGGTCAGGAGAACTCTCATCAGTCATTTATAATTGTAAAACTCCTTGGTTCTAAACGGGTCCAAGAAGAAGTTTTCAGAGAGGAAATCACGCTGCTGCCGTTTAGAACCAAGAATTAGGATCCTAGTGATGGGAGTTCTCTCTACCCCCAGCTTTTAATCAGAAGCCCAAAACACGAATCCAAGCTTAAGTATATTAAGTAGGAATCCGGGGATAATGGATAGTTTGGAAAGCCTTTGAACGTTTGTGTTTTCGATGTCAAATAGCCTTGAACTAAAGAGAGTCAGTTGACCATATTTTTTGTGTCGAGGAGCATAACTTAGAATTTCAACTAAAAAAAACAAAACCCATTAACCGGCTAAGCAGAACTAAACAGAAAATGTATACATACAATTAAACACGAATTCCTTTGCAAATAATGAAAATAACCATAAACATACATAATGTACATATGTATTTGTATACGTACGTGTCATGTGATAACACCATGTCGAATCAACGTTTCAAGAAGCACCAATTTCTGAAGTCTGTTGGGGCTATGTGGGCACAACAGCAAGTCGCATATAGAACATGCGACACAACATCGGGATGGAGACAGGTACACGAACAAACAACAATCCCAAATGGAACTGTTGCACAAACTTTTTTTAGTGGCGCACAGGCGCGCGCGTTAATCGCACAGGAATACTAATTTAAATAAGAAATTAATTTGTCGGAAAGCAAAAGTCCAATGTGCGCGATCTGTGCCTAAGATATAGAAGCCACAAGCAAACAACTACAACAAAAAAAGAAAAAAAGAATATTTAAGGACAGGCCTTAGCAAAAGAAGCACTTAAAAGAGTATCAAAATGGAAACGGTGATCCTTTGGCTTACACGGCTGATCTGCGCTCATCTCTTTATTAATTAATTTTTTTATTTTGCATATGCAGGTAAGATATTTCGAAAACTGGGTACAGGAGGAGCAGGAACAAGAGCAAGACGATGAGATGGTAGTCCGTTGCGGGCTATGAATGTTCATCTTGTTTTTATGTTCGCTTTATTATTGTTTCAGAGATTAGCATACAAAAATGATTTTACAATAAAATTGTACTACAAGCTTGCAAAAGAACCAAACTGCGGGATCAAACTAAAACTACATAGTTTATCGGTGATGATGATGATGACTGCCATAAGACTTTTAAGGTAATATCCGACTGCAAATGTCCTTCAGGCACACACAAGCTTAGTTAGATGAAAATCTTCGTAGCGATTAAGATCATGGTAAAAAGGTGTGGCGGCAACCGGCAACTAGCCAATTTGAATTTTGATATTTTCAGGGATCTTCGCGCCAATGTGTCATCAACATATTAAGTGCTCTATAGAGCATTTATTGGTTTCTTGTAAATTAAAAGAGAATTGATTTTTTTTAAAAAGCCTCAGAAATGATGATTGCAAAGAAGTGATACAAAATTTGCGTATCTCATCCGTCCGTCGAGTAAGTACCATGTAAATTGAATACATTGGATTAAGTCTATATATGGGAGAAAGTACGCAATCGCGTTTGTTCAAGATCAAACTTTACACTTTTTTATACGAATTTAAGTGGTTACATTTTGTCGGCTTATTTGCTTAAGGTGGCGCTACATTCGGGGTGGACAAGCTCCTTCCAGCTGACTCGGTTTCTATTTAGCTGCCTCCAGTTTCACACGCCAAGTGGGTTAAGGGCCCCTCTCATTTCCGTGCGCCACCTTTTACGCTGTCCTTTTCTACTGCACCGCGCCGTGCGGCGGATTTGGATTCAAAGGCTTTCCGGGCTGGAGCGTTGATGTCCATTCTTTCTTTTCACATTTGCGAGTAATTCTTCATTTGATCATCTCAGCACTGATATCGTTCGCTGAGTTGATAGCGGAGCCTAGGTAGACAAAGTCTCTGACCACCGTGAATATTTGGTCGAAGATGGACTTTCCTGGTTCTAATCCACACTGATATGGACCTACCAAGTTGTTGGCGAATGGGTTCAAGTATGGCGGAGAAGATCTTATATGCGAGGTTAAGGAGAATGATGTTGCTGTAGTTGGTGCAGTCCGGAGTATTGTCTTTCTTCAGGTTTGGACATGCTTTCTTTTGACCATATTTTGCAGAAGAGCTGGTGCATACTGCCGACCAACTCATCACCAGCAGCTTTGAACAGCAAGGCCGCAAGGCCAACAGCTCCTGCAGCTTTATTAGACTTAAGTTTAGATATAGCTAACTTCTCTTCATCGGGATCAGGTGAACAGAATTGTTGACTTACCTCGCGTCGTCCAGGTTGTATGGTGTAATCTGCATGGCAGCGGAATTCTCTTCGTCACTGCCAATATACAACTTGCAGAAATGATTTTTCATACCCTCAGCACCTACTGTGATTTGACCACGAAATGTCCTTGCAGGCTTCGGTTCGGGCCCTTGCAACTATAAAAATAAGCTATTCTGCTTTGGAATTAAAAATCCTTTATTGTAGCAGATTAAATTCTTACAGAAAAAATCTACATAATTTTGGAATTGTCGATTTCGAAATCATGAAATAAAAATCTGAAAGAATTAAATGCTTCCAAGTCTTACGTAGAAACAAATCTGACCCCTTCGGCTGCCCTCATTTGAAGCTCATCGCAAGATCGATCCTCTCCATATATCCCTACTTCGGATAATGAATTCAATCTTCCATCAGAGCGCATCCTTTTTCACGAGGTTTACAGTTGGAGTGATAAATAAATTCTGTCATCACAGTTTCATTTGAACCAATACAAATGTATTCTAGACCAGCGCTACATACATATATGTGAATTAGGTCTGCGAAACTCGCACCACAAAAAAAAAATAAACAAAATCGAAAAAAGTCCATGATGGTTACTCCTAAATGAGAGAAATGAATAAACTCCTTTTAATAAATGATTTACGAATGACTAGAAGAATTTATAATAGCTGCTGCTGCTGATGCTGATGCTGATGATGCTGCTTCTGCTGAAGATGTCGTGGCCGTTCTTTCATTGGAATCGAAGCCGATGTTACAGTATAAAAACACTAACCGCTGTTTATGTTGAGTTTGTTGCGGCTGTGATGTCTGCAGATTCGCTGCTGCTATTGCTGCTGTGGCTTTGTGTGCCGCACAACGGACTGGTGTCACTTGGTGGTACACACTTTTTTCCTTCATCTGATTATGGGGGTACATTTAATAATAAAAATAATAAGACCAAGAAGACCAAAGAAATATTCTGTAGCAATATTCCTTGTTCAGAACGAACGAGCGCCCTTTGCTTTTATTTTTGTTGAGACGCGAGTTTATTTTTTGTCATCATATAGTTTCGTGTTGCTTGTTTGGTTCTTTTGATGATATTTACAGCAAAAAAAAATCGAGGACCTTTTGTGTTTCCCTTACCAGTCTGATTTTCTTCCCAATTCTTCACCATCAGAGGAGACAATCATCATAATAATCTATCCCTCATCCGTTTTGCCGTTTAGTACTTTGTGTTTTAGATTTGCCTCACTGGCTGGTTGCTGATGCTGCTGCTGCTGCTCCTGTTGCTGCTGCTGCTGCTGCTGTTTTCTCAGCTTTGATTGATGTAAATGGGATTTCGCATTTTAAGAGCTCTCTGTTCCATTCTCAATATTATTCGGTTGTAGGAGGAACTCGGCGGATTTGCAGCGAGATTTAAATCAAAAGTGATCATGGATCAAAGACACATATTTAAAAAAAAAATAATGAAACCATATAGAAGAACATAAACTAAAGTTTGTGATGAATTTAAATGATTCCGTTCGGGCAAACGGACAAGGGAATTAAGAAGATTTGCAGAAAAATTCTGAGGAAAAAAATTAAGAATTCTATTGTTTTCGGGCCGCGTCTCATATACGGTGAGAAGTAGGTAGGTATTATGTGTTGTTTTTTAATCCAGCATTTTTTTGTTTAAGACGTTTCGGCCACAGCAGGTACACAAAATGATAATTTTTAAATTAAGTCAAAGTAGCTCATTAAGTTTTTATATTATTTTTATTTTCCTATTCTCAACAATTCATTTGACATAAATGCAATATACATATTTTTAAGAAAAATAAAAATGTAAATGATAGAAACTGAATGAACATGTGACTTTAGCCAACGGCATTATCGAACACAATGCTAAGGCAGTAATTTGTACATATTTGCATTTTCGAAAGGTTGACTTTTACAGTTTGTTGTTCAAAAGGTAGACACGGTGCATTCAAGAGAACACAAGCATCCACGAGCTTTTTTGCAAAGCGAACCTCTGTATATCAACTGCCTTTAACTGAAGATGGGGTTCCAATCCCTGTGCACGGTTTTAGGTGGCAGCAAACGAGAGAGGGGGGAGGAGTGTTCCCACTACGGCACTTCTCCATTATCCAGGCGGCAGCGGAACGGTAGCGTCTACAGTTCCAGTTAGGTTGAACTACTTAGTGAACACCTTATATGGGCTACTACGACATATTCGTAGCTCAGGCCTATAACGAGCGGTTTACCGGCTTCCCACCCTTGGAGTTAGAGTTATATTAAGAGTCTGGTCCTTCAGGTCGGGGGTTGTGCGTCGGGGTAACTTCCCTACCACGGAAAACAACAACGGTTCCGAAACAACAACAAGCCTCGAATATGGATGATTTTAATGTTGACGACCCCAGCAAACGAAACAAGGACAATTAATTTCGGATCTGCACGTGGAATATCCGGACCTTAAACAGACCACGTGCAGCCGAAAAATTAGTGGAGAACCTGGATAGGCTAAAGGCTGATATAACAGCTATCCAGGAAGTACGATGGGATGGAGAGGGCATACGAAGGATGAAGTCATTTGGACTATTACTTGGTTGTAGGCCGAGTGCGTATGCAGATATCTATGACGCCACATCACCGAACGGATGCTGTGAAAAGATTTGATGTCGCGAAGTTAAAATCACAAGAGATCGCTAGGACGTTTGCGAACCAAGTGTCCCGTAACCTTTCAGCAGCTCCGCCACCAGCACAAACTGCAGAGGACTAGTGGAAACACTGTCAACAAGCCATCAGAAGTGCCGCCACTGATGTGCTGGGTTTCACTAGGCGACCACAACGAAACCCCTGGTTCGATGAAGAATGCCGAATGGCGCATGCAGCCAAGAACGAGGCTTATCAGTCAATGCTGCAAACTAGAACCAGAGCTGCTGAGAAGGCAGCCCGTGAGCTCTACGGGCAAAAATGAAAGGAGGAACGCCGACTTCTCAAGAGGAAAAAGAGAGAGCATGCGAAGCGGGTGGTCAAGTCTATTGAGGACTGTAGCGGCAGGGGGGACGTTAGAAAGTTCTACCGAAGGGTGAGGCAATCTATCCAGGGTAACAAGGCTAGAACGGAAGCCTGCCGGAACAAGGGTGGGAATATGGTGTTAGATACACAGTCGGTGCTGAGGATCTGGAAACAACACTTTTCTAGACTGCTAAATGGCGATGATAGCCAAAATTCCGCTGCGAGGCAGAATAATCCATTCAACCTGGACGACGATGGTCAAAATTTCCGTCCACCCGACCTAGATGAAGTGCGGTTAGCGATATCTAAGCTTAAGGCGTTCAAGCTGCTAGTGCAGATGGCCTGCCAACCGAGCTATTCGAAGCAGGGGGAGATGACTTACACCAACTTATCTTCAAAATTTGGTCGGAAGAAAGTATGCCCGATGAATGGTACCTCGGTATAGTGTGTCCCATCCACAATAAAGGAGATTCTCTGAATTATTCCAACTATCAATGTGGTTTTAGGCCCGGCAAGTCAACCGCCGATCAAATGTTCACATTCCGACAGATTTTGGAAAAAACCCAGGAGTCTCAAATCGATACACACCATCTCTTTATCGATTTCAAAGTCACGTATGATAGCGTAAGCAGAGACGAGCTGTACAGAGCCATGTCGCATCTCGGCATCCCTGCTAAACTCGTACGCCTGTGGAATGGATGACGATGGAGAAATCTCGCTGCTCCGTCAAAGTCGGTAAGAACACCACCGAACCCTGATGTCGAGAAAGGTTTGAGGCAAGGCGATGCATTATCATGCAACCTCTTTAACATCGTACTTGAAGCAATTGTACGCAACTCGCAAGTCAACAACAGAGGTACAATTTTTCAAAAGCCCATTCAGCTACTTGCTTATGCAGATGATATTGACATCATGGGAAGAACGAAGCGAGCTGTTACCGGTGCGTTTGCAAGTATTGAATTGGAGACGGTGAAAATGGCTTTGGCTGTTAATGAGGAAAAGACGAAGTATATGCTATCATCGAGAAAGTGATCTCAACATCGGCGACTCGGGCAAAACGTTACGATGGATAGGTACAACTTCGAAGTTGTCAAAGACTTTATCTACCTGAGCTCCACTATTACATTGCAAAATGACATCAGTGCCCCCTGCGGGTAAGGGGAAAGAATAAACCCGAGGTAGGCATGCCTGTCGTAAGAGGCAGCTAAAATCCAAACTCCGTATACTGAGATTGATGTATACATAACTATGCAATGAGCAAAACAAAGCCACCCCAGGTGGCAGTCCAGGTTCACTGGAAAATCCACACTCTTCGGAGGTCGGCTCTATGGATTCTGGGGAGAGCCAATTATTGCATCTAATGAATCCCTTCCTAAAAAGTGCAAGGGTATCTCGATCACCACCATCTAAATCGAGTGCAAGGCCATCAAAATGCGGGTAAAAGAGTCCACCCGTCACGCCTACGCGCGCCAAAATAGACTCAGATAAAACAAAAAATCTTGAAAAAGATAATAGCGAACTTCGACAAAGGCTTGATCAAGTAATGGAACTTTATCAAGAGCTAAAGGAAGAAGTCGATCTTCTTCAAAAAGAAAATGAGATATTGAAAAGCAAAAATCCTCCAATAAACTCAAAGTCTAGCTTGCCACAAGTCAATAATTGTAGGTATGAAACGGACGAAGAAGATCTAGCACGTGAAACGAAGAAGTCCTCAAAGAAAAGATGAAGTAAAAAGCGTAAGGCTGGCTCTTCGCCTGAAGCAGCCTCCTCTTTTGAAATAAGAATTTCACCAAAACATGCGACAGTAAAAGAAAAACCTGTTAAGCAACGGCCCCCACCACCGATAAATGTTATCGGTATTGCGGAGTATTTGAGCAACCTCAAAATCTTAGATGCGACGAACATTTTCAAAACAGAGAAACAGAAAAAAGAGGGTGAAGCGACAGTGGTACAACGTGGTCTCCCACTATTTATACTTTCGTTCGATAAGACTGAAAAATTAGATGAAATTTATAAAATTAAAACAATTCTAAACATCGTAGTTAGGATCGAACCTCTGAGAAAGAGCACAAGGTTAATCCCTCAGTGTAAACGCTGCCAAGAATTCAATCACACCCAAACCTATTGCAAAAAAGAGCCAAGGTGTGTAAAATGCGCTGGAAAACATCTAACCGTTGACTGCAACGGAAAAAGTGAAAGTCCACCGACGTGCATTAATTGTAATGGAAATCACCCAGCAAGTTATAGAGGCTGTGAAGTAGCTAAAGAATTGCAAAAGCGACGATCAAAATCTGCCCAAACACAAAGAAACCCACCAAGGCAATTAGAAACCGCAATTCCCAAGAGTGTCAAATCTACGAAAGGTCCAAAACCTAGTATCCGCAAGGAAAAGAAAACAGTGTCAGTACCTTCGGAGAAAATATCGAAGCAAGGAAATGCAGAAACATATGCCCAAATAGCGGCAAAAAATATACCCGGAAATAACGACACTGAAACAGACCCGGTTTCGAAAGTCTTTTTCAATAATTTTATCAAAACTTGAAGAACAATGTGAAACAAATAAACTTATCTTTGATAGGTTGGGTAAGCTCGAAAATTGTTTTCGACGCAAGCCTCTTTCAAAAAATATATGATGGAAAAGCTTAAAATTCTTACGTGGAATGCCAACGGATTATGGCAAAATTTTGGAGAATTGGAGATGTATATGCGAGAAAATGATATTGACATATGTTTGATATCAGAAACGCATGCCAAAAATGAATCAAATCTTAAAATCCACGGGTTTCATGACTACCACGCTATTCATCCGTCAAAGAAAGCAAGAGGTGGATCATCATTGTATATAAAAGAATGCATTGAACCCTCAAAAGTCCTCAAAATAGAGGCGGAATCAAAGCAATTGAGTAGTGTACAGGTTAAAACTAAAAATATTCCTCTCAATGTCTCTTCCGCGTTGCAAAATTGATAAGAGTGATTTTACGACATTGATAAAGTCACTTAGCCCAAATTTAATTGTTGGTGGTGACTTTAATGCAAAGCACACCTTCTGGGCCTCACGATGCATATCTCAAAAGGGTCGCATGCTATATGAAGCTGGAATGGAAAATAATTGTGACTTTCGTTCCACTGGCAAGCCAACTTACTGGCCAACTGATCCGTCAGAAATACCTGACCTAATCGATTTATTCATGGTAAAAGGAATACCCTCTAACCGTATAGAAATTTCAGAGGGCTATGACCTCTTTTCAGATCATTCTGCCGTCGTACTCATTATGAGCGAAAGCCTTGTTAAAATTGAATAAAGATATCCAGGACAACGTTGAGTTAAGAGTATCATTATAAACGCCTCTTGAGCTTGAAGACGCAGTAGATACCTTTGTTGATATAATACAAAAAGCAGCTTGGGATAACACACCTTATCAAAGGTTAATGCCTCGCTGTAAAGATTTAAAATATCTGCAAGAAATAGAAGATTTAGTGAAAGAGAAACAAAAAGCACGTAAAAAATGGTAGCAAACCCGTGCTCCTCAACACAAAGCTCATTTAAATCGCTTGAGTAATATGCTAAAAACGGCGATATCAGATTTCAAAAACCTTGAAGTTGAAAACTACCTTGAAGGCTTGACAGCGGGGAAAGAATCGAAGTACTCACTTTGGAAAGCTATAAAAACAACGAAAAAACCAAAGGTTCCAGTGCCTCCGATTAAGAAGAGCCAAAATGAATGGGCTAAAAGTGACAATGAAAATTTACCGATTACTTAGAGGAATCATTTAAGCCGTTCGATGGGAAAGAACTCAACGAAAATATTAATATGAATTTTACCTCAAATGAAAGCTACATAACGAGAAATGCTACACCTCCCGAATTAAAAAGAGAAATAAGGAAGCTTAAGTCCAAAAATTCTCCAGGATATGACTTAATTAAGGCAGAGATTTTAAAAATGCTCCCTCGTAAAGGGTTTATTAACCTCCTTTACATAATAAATGCCGCTCTAAGGTTAGAATATGTTCCGAGCCAATGGAAAGTTGCGGATGTCATAATGGTTTTGAAACCTGGCAGACCATCTCACGAAAAGAAGTCTTACAGGCCGTTTTCGCTTCTTCCAATAACATCAAAAGTTTTTCAAAGAACACTACTCCTGCGCCTGCAACCGATAATAGAAGAGAAACAATTAATACCTGAACATCAGTTCGGATTTAGAAGCAAGCATTCGACAATTGACCAAGTGCATAGAATTACTGGCGTAAGTGAGAGAGCTCTTAAAGAAAAGAAAATCTGTTCGACTGTCTTTTTGGACGTGTCGCAGGCGTTAGACAAGGTGTGGCACAAAAGCCTCAAATTCAAATTAAGACAAGTTCTGCCTGAAGGACTTTACAACATTCTGAACGGATATCTAAATGAAAGACTTTTTCGTGTAAGACACGGAAATGACTATTCTGATTTCAAAGAAATAGTGGCTGCGGTACCACAAGGAAGTGTATTAATTCCAGTTCTGTACCTTTTATTTACACGCGATATACCTCAAACTGAAGATACTATTGTAGCCACGTTTGCTGATGATACTGCAATACTAGCAGTAGGCAAAACGATTAGCGTAGCTACAATTAAATTACAAAATGCTCTTAATAGTGTTAATGAGTGGACAAAAACATGGCGAATAGCGCTCAATGAACAAAAGTCAGTCCACGTGGACTTTACGTATAAAAAAATAAATAGATTACCCGTTTTTCTTAATGCCGCTCGTGTTCATTTGCAAATGAGGCAAAGTATCTGGGAATGACTCTGGACGCGAAATTATAATGGAAGCCACACGTGAAAAAGAAATGCGAAATACTAAAAAGTAAATTAAGAGATATGAACTGGTTACTCGGTAAATATTCAAAGCTTAGTATTGAAATTAAATTGATTTTATACCGACAGGTTCTTAACCTGTTTGGACTTATGGTTTGGAAGTTTGGGGTTGTACCTGCGATACAAACTTAAATAACTTACAAACGTTTGAAAATAAATTCACAGGGATCTCGGGATTCCTACGGTCCGGGACGAATTAAAATGTTTCGCGCGAAAACATAGAAATCGACTATTAGAACACGCTAATTCAACGCCGTCTGCGAAGAACAAAATCTTCCGACTTGGTGCGGTTAACAGAAAACTGCTTTAAAATCGCGGATTAAGCAGGACCTTTCACCGAAAAGTAACCTGCAACACGTTACTTAACTTCGTTAAAAATAAATTGCTAGATAAGTTTCAACTTAGTTGCAATCGGGAAGTGGAGGTGGTTTTAGTGTTGTAAGAATCTCACACTTCTATGAGCACGCGTTTTTCGGTACTCATAGAGCTTGATATGCAGGTTTTGCACCTACCCACGGGAAAATAAATACAAAACAAAAAAAAAACGTGCAGAAATCAAACGAAAAATTACTCTGGCCAACCGCTGTTTCTTCGGGCTAAGAAGGCATTTGAGTAGTAAAGCCCACTCTCAAAGAACCAAGGAGACTTTATATAAGACCGTTATCATCCCGGTCCTACTGTATGGGGCAGAAGCATGGACTCTGTCAAAAACAGATGAGAATCTGCTTGGGTGCTTTGAAAGAAGATTCTTCGGGTGATCTTCGGTCTAGTCTGTATCAATGGAGTTTGGAGGAGAAGATTTAATAATGAGCTTTACGGACTTTACAGCGACGTCGACCTGGTCAAAAAGCTAAAAATACAGCGGCTGATATGGCTGGGACACGTGGCCCGCGAATGGAGACCTACGCACCAGGCCAACGAGTCTTCGAATCCACCCCTGATGGTCTGAGCATCAGAGGCAAACCCCACCTAAGGTGGCGCACACAACCAACTTGGAGGGCGTAGCTGGAGGCAGTTAGCTAGGGACCGAGCTGGCTGGAGAGGCTTGTTGGCGGAGGCCGTAGTTCATCCTGGACTGTGAGCGCCATCTAAAGTAAAGTAAAGTACGTAAGACTTTTACAGTTTGTATTTAAAAATATTCTGCAAATGTATTTTTGATGTGGATGACATTTCGAAAAGGGCCTCGAAGCCATGCTATTAAAACATTAGTTCCCTTCAGGTATTTGATCGACTTGTTCCGTTTTTCACGGCCGTTCACTTTCAAAGAAAACAACTATAATTTTGTGTGTTTAAGTATTTTTTTTTCAATCCAATTTATCTTACACCGCATAAGAGTAAATTCTTCGATTTATCAAGTTCCAAATATGAGGTGAATTGCAATGTAAATTTAACCTGGTGCACGTGCAAGCGTAACATTGTCGAAAGTTTAATTTTACAGGGCATCATGAATGCAAACCACAAAGGTGAACATGGTTAAAATAACAGTATGCCCAGTAATTTTAACAAGAATAAATCAGGGTCAGTTTAATAGTTAATACGTTTAAATTAACTAGATTTTCCGACGGTGCTCAATTTACAAGATATCATGGAGATTTTCAACCAATGTTGAATAGTTAACCTGATCAACTATGTTGAAAAGCAACAACCTGATAATTGTTTTTATTTATTTATTTATTTATTTATGGTTCATTATACCTGATTTATTTTCTGAGTCTATATGCTATTATTTTGAGTTATAAATGAAATTGTAAGTAGTTATACGCTAACTTCTATAATTAATTTTAAGAGCTCAAATTTTAACACGTTTTTTTTTACTTAACTTTTGAACTAGTTTTTAGGGAACACCATAATTTTTGCACACCCTAATATTTATACCTACATTAATTATGAATTCCAGTAGAAAAACGTAGGTTGGTATAAGTATTTTCTGGAACTCATCATTACTTTGATTTTAAGTGTTTGCTCAGTAATTAATGATCAACGGCAACTGAAAAATAAATCATAAAAATTAATTATCTTTGTTTTTGTCCAATGTGTGATGGCCGACGAGGATGACCACACACCCGTTCTTTTTTTATTTTTATTATTTGCTGATAACACACAAAAATGACTATGGTCATCTACCATCTATAACAGATCCCTCTTATTATAGCTTGGTGATACATTAGAGACAAATGCATTCAACACGCTGCTGACGACGACGACGGACGCTACAAACTACTGTCGTCGTCGGCCGGCGGCGCGTCGCACTTAATGTCGACATTATTATCAACCAACATTAAGCCAACGAACTATTGAATAGGTCAAGCAGAACTCAGAAGCAAACTTAAAACATCTCTCAAACCCCCCCCCCCCCTGAAGCCTTCGCTGCGCCCGCTACACACATATATTGAGAAGAGAAAAAACACACAACCCTAATGAATAAAATATGTTTTTTTGCTCCCGATGTATGCGCGCTAACAATGTTTCTACGTGCATATATAGCAAAAGATCATTTAAAGTCTTGCAGTTTTGAATGCACATTTCAGTATCTGGATCAAGAAGTCTTCTATTCCTAAAGCAATTCCATACGAACATCACTCACTTCCATTGCGTATAGACTTCATTGTAGTCGTTGTCGTTGTCGTTGCCGTTGTCGTCGTCGTCGAATCCAAAATCGTCGTAGGTTTAGGTTGGACAGACTATGATGGCAATGTCTACGACTTTGCAGCTTATACAGGGTCTAATTTATAGATCGAAAATTACTATGGCGCAATTGTCATTGGAAAATGTCAAATAAACCTAACTCAGAGCATCTATCGAAAATTTGTATAGAGCGTGTTTTATTGTTACATAAATTAGTAAAGTTAGCTCAGCATTTCAGATTCCAATAAAACTACGTTGTATCCAAATTTTTAGTACATTTTTACTTAAGTAAGTTGGTTTTATGGTTGTCTTCAAGTTTTACCTAAATTGCGGGAGCAGAGAACCTTTGTGTTAATATTAAGGATTGCATAAACCTTCAGATGCAGTGGACACATCAGACCTTTGATCGGCTTATAACACTAGTTAACAATGTCCTTGTTACGGAGACCGAAATACTTATACCAAGTCAGAAATATTCTGTCACGTCACGTTTTTAAGATATTATTTGAAAAAGAAAAAAAGCGTGTTTGCACATTTTTAATGATTTCTGAAGGAACTAAATTTTTTGTTTTAAATTCTGTTTAACTCTTTTCTTTTTTTTTTCTCCGAGAAATCATGAGTAATGGCGCAAAATTTAAAAGAGTCCTTTGTTAAGCATGGTACTAGTTAACAATCTTCTAAATATTTAGTCAACTAGCCTATATACCCGTTGCTTCGCTAACTTATTAATTAATAATAGATTGCTTATAAGTTTATCTTTATTTTAAATTTTAAATCATTAAAATCGGACCATTACAATAATAATTATTTAATATTAAAAAAAATATAAATTCCTTCATATACATTAAATAATATGCAAAATATAAAAAGTGGGCGTGGCAGTGGGCAGATTTATACAAAAAATATTTCAAAAGTTTTGATTTCTTCACTTGAACGAATTAATATATATACTGAATACTCAGATCGTTAAAGCCGTTACTGAGATATAACAGAGGGACATGAAGAAAATAGTCATGGTTATGGGTGGATCTAAAAAAATCATTAATAATTTTCTCTAACTCATATAAACAACAACAATATATAAAAAAATAAAACTTAGAGCAATTTTTAAGAAATTAAAATATAACAAATGGGCGTGGCAGTCGGTGTAACTGAACAAAAAATATTTTAAACTTCTTTTCTTGCCCATGCAAAACAACTGTGAAGATTTCATGGAAATCGTTATAGCCGTTCCCAAGATAAAGAGACATGATAAAATTCGTTTTTAAAATTTGTTGCACCTGTTGTCTGTAATTGTAATGATATTTAATTTTTTATGAATCCTTATTATAATTTTTATTAGATCCTTGTTTTCATACCTTTCATTATTTAAAAAGACCAAAAAATAATTACCAAAGTTATAAGAAATTTTCGGAAAGCTTATGCATAATTTATGAAATCTCGAATTATAACGACCAATAATTGCTGTAATTTTGCAAAATTTTCCGCTGAAGAATGTTTAAGAATTGATAACAAAATCATTGAGTTAACGTAGAAATATAATTGATATACCAAAATAATCGGTTATTAGTCAAGATTTGTTATAAATTAAACATTTTAATTGTCGTACTAAAATTGAGGATATAATTTTCAATGAAGTAGAAACCGTGCTTTTTAGCTTTTCGAAGTCTTTAAGCTACTCAAATTTTATGCAAATATAGTTTTGGTAATTTATTAAAATTTTAGACAGACAAGTCTTTCATTATCTTTGAAAATCAAGGAAATATTTCTCGAGTTATAGCCATAGAAATTTTATGATTTTATTTGTGAAAAATGTGAATTTTCCATTAATTAATTAATAAATTGAAAATTAATTGTGAAGATTGTAAGAAACGTACATCACTCTTACATATATCAAAATGTTTATTGAGATTTTTTAAATATAATTTTGAAAAATTGAATTGATTTGGTGGGCGTGGCCAAAAGTTATAGACCATTCAGTCCGCTAGTAGGAGAGTACTTTAGTAATTTTTTTTTTAATGTAAAAATTATTAATAATTTAATTGTATGTGCTTTTCGTTTGAAAATGAACCCTTCTGAACCCTTCGGTTTGATTCTGACGCATCGATCAGAAAATTCCAATCCAAACAAAATTTTGCTACGAAACAATGCAACTCAATTTAACTATGAATGACAATTGCCAAGAGTTTTCTTGGAAGGAATGTGCCACCAAAATCTCCGCTTTGGTTTTTCTTATAGAGGCCTTGAAAAAGGGTGAAAGGTGGAAGTTTATCAATTCGAAAGCTGAAAGTTATTTTATATACAAAAAAAAAACGATCTTGGAAAGGCCGTGATTTCCAAAACAAAATCCAGCCATGGTTGTTGCTCAAAGCATCTCCAGCAATAAGTTCATTTTGCTGTCTCGATGCACACGTGTTAAGTAGAAACGAAGTGAATGAATGAAAATAGGTATAAAGTTAAGAATCTTCAATAATGCTTATTTTTTTTTTCTGTATTTACTTGTTTACGTATCTATGTATTTCTATACGTGTGTATGCTATTTGCTTTTGCTTATTACAAAAATAAGCAAGGAATTTCCATGCGATGCAGATGAGGATGACAGTAGTAGCTCTGATGGTCTCTGGCTGAATATATGGATGCTTGTTGTTGTTGTAAATGAATGCATAAATAGACGAGGCCTAGAGGAGGCGGATAAAATTTTAATATTGTATGTGCGAAAGAGTCTTGTCCAAATGAAATCAAATAATAATTTTTCATTTTTGTCCTTTTTTTTGGTCTTTATTTTGTATCGACTTAGGCTGACAACAACGAACCAAAGGAGAGGGCAAGCAGCAGGGTATAAGACTGGCTGTGATTAAGGTAGGTATAGCCGTGGAGCTATTGTTCAATTCTATCGAAGGCAAATTCTGTTGTATTTTTATTTTTAATAGATTTTATTCATTGTGTCATACAAGAGTATGTATGTTCATAAGTCAGCAGAAGGTGTATAGACATAGAATGGTGATTGTAGAGAAAAACATAAAATTTTTTTGATGAAATACTTTTGATTCTGTTTCTGTTCTGTACCTAAATCTCTGCCTCTCCTTCTCTTTTCCATATTCAAAGCTTCAAAACCAATGTCTCCTCCATCCCCATTATACTTACGGTGGCATTGTGCCCAATTATTTTAAGGGTAGTCTAGGAATTACTTACGATTGTATGAACACAAACAAAATTTTCGACTGATAACAATAATTCCAATTAATATCGATTTTTTGGCAAGTTAAAAATAAAATACTGACAAATGTCGACTCAAAAGTCGTCTGGTTGTTTTAAAAGTGTAACCGAGCGAACATCATGCTGATCTGCATCCAAGCCCTGATGGAAAAAAGAGAAGACTGAACCAAAGAAGCATTATACAATATGCGCTCGAGAAGTACGACGCCAAGATAATTTATTCAGTGGGAAATTTTTCAACGCCAAATTCGGAAAGGGGGACATTTTTGATGCAACACAGCCGGCACGACGAAACTTCTGATAACAGACAAATGATGGTGGTTTTGTGATCAAAGAAACCGTAAACCAATCACATCGCGATAGATGATGTCCGAACGATCCGAAGGCCAAACATAGACTCGGACCACTACTTGGTAGTATCTCAAGTACGCATGTGGATATCCAAGACGCCACAACGCCCAACAGATGCTGTGAAAAAAATTTAATGTCGAAAAGCTAAAGTCGCAAGAGACCACTACAACTTTTGCCGGCCACGTCGGTTATAATGTATCACCAAGCCCTTCACCAGCATCAAGTACCGCCACTGATGTGCTAGGTTTCACTTAGCACCAGCTGGAGCTTGAAGCTAAGAATGACACCTACCAAACAATGCTGCGGATGCGAACGAGGGCTGCTGAGAGAGAAGCTGGGAGTCCTACGGGCAAAAAATAAGGGAGGGGTACCGACTTCTCAGGAAGTAAAGGAGGGAGCACGAGAAACGAAAGGTCGATTCTATTGAGCATTGTACCTGCAGGGATGAACGATAAACCCAAGGCTACGTAGATAAGCAGACAGTGCTAAGGATCTGAAAGGAATACTTTGCTAGATTGATAAACGGCGAAGATAGCAAACAATCCGCTGCTAGGCAAAATTTTCCATTCAACTTGGCCGATGATGGCCAATATTTCCTTCCCCCTAACCTTCATCAAGTGCAGTAAGCGATTTTCAAACTCAAAACGTACAAGGCTGCTGGTGCGGATGGATTCTCAGCCGAACTATTCAAAGTAGCGGAAGATGACTTGGTAAGGACTGTGCACCCACCCGTATGCAAAATTTGGTGGAATGAAAGAATGCTCTGACCTGTTCCAACTTCAGAGAAATAAGTCTCCTAAACGTCGTGTACAAAATCTTGTCGGCTATACTGTGTGAAAATCTTGATTTATAAGAATCTCCCAATAACAATATTTCGCATAACAAAACTCAGGTGCGGTATTATAAGACCCGCGAAAATAATTTTGTGTCATTTTGGTTGTAATTAAGAAGAGAAAGAAAACCCATCTTTTAGGCGCCAGTTATAGCTATCGCATTGAAACTCATATGATTGGCAGTTTTAATGATTGATTTTTAGAAATTTTAAAAGTGAAATAAATTATTATTTTGATAGACAGATAAAACCTTAGACGTAAGTAATATTTCTAGCCAAAAAAAGTTCAAATAATCCCAACTACGTTTCATTATGCCAAATGAGGTAATTTCGGTGAAAATTTCAAAATTCAATACGAAATCATCTAATTTCCCACAAATTCTTAATGAACACACCAAATTGGCCACAGTTTGGAAAGCTCTGAAAAGGTTTTGTTATGAAAATGTGAAAGCACGATGGAAGTAGAAAGAAAAAAATAACAACAAAAGGCAACAAAATGATTGTGATTGTCTAACAAACATCCAAACAAACAAGTTTACACATTTATAATATCAGTAAGATTAGTTTGTTGCAATTTTAGAACACAATTTCTTCTTGTAAGTATAAATGTGTGCAAGGTTTCAAAAGGATTTAGTGGGCTATTAACGATGTGTATAGAAGTCAAAATTGTAAGCATTTCGGTTCAACTCTTCCTCGATGTAGGTATCTTCATTGGACGCACAGACTGACCGACGTCAAAGAGTACCTAAGTAAAAATCTTGTCATGACTATACTTCCCTCTGTACATTTATGTTGGTACTTACCTATAAATAAATATAAATACCTACTTAATCGTTCATTTCCAAAGAGAACAAACTCAACCAATAATCCAAAGTCCAAACTAAATCGGATTTAATCAGCAAGCAAAAAAAAATCTTCAGAAGCAAACCATTAACCGCAAGCGGTCAATTTGACACACATGAGACAAACATGGCGTAAAAAAAGGCAATTTAGCGAATAGAAGACAAAAAAAAACAGCAAACTAATACAACAACTGCAACATCATCTATCTAGATACATTTAATCAGCATCCCCTAGATAATTCCATTTTTTTTTATTATATTCCCTTCTTCCTTTGTGTTACCCTAATATTAATGAACAGACATTAATGTGTCCCATTTTTGTTCTCGAATATCCTAATCGAATTGTGATCCATCCAACTCACAATAAGAGTGCGTAGCATAAAAAATGAAAATCCATATAGAAAATCCGGGGGTGAAGAAGAAAAAAAACGTAATTAATAAAAAAGGCAGCTTGGGGAGGGGGGGGTGAAATAAAAGGCACACAAAAAAAAAACAATACCCTAGCAAAGTGCGTAGGCACACACACAACCCTTAGTGTGGTTTTCTTATGCCATTTTTATCTGGGACCGACTTGCTGTGTGCCTGGGTCGCATTCGATTTTTTTTTTTTTTATGGTCGTTCCTTTTGGAAATTATTGGAAAGTGTGTCGGAGAAATTAATAAAAATTTAGATACGCACACGAATTATCTGTTGTGAGGGTAGTTTTTTGAACACTTTATTGTTTAATGGCCATGATACGCGAACGTGCTGAAGTTGAAACAGAGGCTGAGGGTAGTAA
Organism: Dasysyrphus albostriatus; assembly: GCA_946251815.1. NCBI lineage: Eukaryota > Metazoa > Arthropoda > Insecta > Diptera > Syrphidae > Dasysyrphus > Dasysyrphus albostriatus. The sequence goes on from OX276339.1 coordinate 706,323, forward strand.
GATCGATATATACTAGATGCAGTATCGAATTTTGAAATATATGCAATACATACATTCAACCGTTTGAGGTCATTAAACTTGTTTTTTGTACCTTTTAATGAGTTTTAATTTGATTGTCAAAGTTTTAGAAAAAAACTCTGGCAAATTATAAAAATTTAAGAATTAGCAACAAAAAAAAGGGAAGGAGCATATAGAAAAGCCGGACATGTAGGTATTAGAAAATGTTCTATACTACAATGAGTGATTGGACTTGTCAATTCCCTTTTCTGTTTAAAATTTTGGAAAACAGAGGACAAAACTAATTTTTTTGCACACTTTGACAGACTTTCATAAGGATTTTATCGAAAAAGCTTGAATAACCAGAATTTGATGTAAATTTTCGGAAATGATTGAATTGAAAACACGACCGCGAAAATCCATTCGAACCAAATAGATCGCATGACGCATGGCTCGGTCGTGTATGGACAGCTTTACACTTTTTAGAATTTGTTTAAATTGAATCGACAATTAGAAGAAGGGAATACGAGCCAAAAATTGAAAAACCACTTAATTGATTTTATTGCATTTTATTTTATTTTATTTTTACATAGTCACAACTAACATTTTTGACGTTTTAAGTAGAGAAACGAAAAGTATTGTAGGAGGATTTTGTTCCTGGATTTGTTCCCTTCTTCAAACTACTTACAAATTTCAGATATAAAATGGTGAAATTTAAAGTTTCATAGTCTAGGCATTTAACATCATTGTTACCAACAGGATATGCGGGATATGCGGTGGAACAAATCCACCGCACTTTTGTGTAATTGTTACACATTTGCATTTACTTTTTTGATAAATACTTATCAGTATGATTGAAACAAGATTGCTGATCATAAATTTTGAATTAAAAAAAAATGCAAGAAGCTATATACACTTTTTTTTTAATTTCCCTAAAAATTAATTTTTGGATTTATTCCCTTGATCAAACTGCCGATTGAAGTAGATAAGTCATAAATTGTTGGTGCAATAGGGCCTTGGTTATATAAAGAACTCAATTGTTCAGATTAGTTTTTATTTATTTAGAAGAAATTAGGGGGTGCGTCTTTCATAAATAGAATAACGACCTTTTTAAGAACCCCCCATAGTTACAGGTACCTACCTACCTACATATTAAAAGAATACAAAAAAGTTCATGACAATTTTTCATTAAAAAACTTTTTCTAAAAATTAGGTGCGCTCTTCAAAGATTCGGATTTTTCGTTAAAAGCGTTAGTTATTGTAAAGTTACTTATAAAATAAGAAAATAATTCAATCATCATCAAAGACATTAAGGAGCAAAATAAAAATGAAAAAAGTCACCTATTTATACCTTCAAATGTACACAAACCCATCTATTCTTCAACCCTATCAAAGCATCATACACACATAGGTACCAAGTTATATCTCCTCCTCCACCATCCTTAAACTAAACATGAACAACACAAAATTAAAGAAGAACATTTGCCTTGTAATAAAGTAGGAAAGTTGGTATACCTGTAAGGAAAGGATATAGGGGAGGTAAGTAATACATATTTCTATTTTTATCAGACGGTGTTAAATAGAATTTTTCTAAGAAGAATATACCTACAAAAGTGGGTGTGCGGGGCATAGTGTTTCTATAAACTGGTTTCCCTTATTCGTTAAAAAAAAGAACACAACAAAACCCAAAAATGAAAACCCTCCAGCTGATATGATGAAAATATTTCGTTTCGATTTTCAACGACACAAAAAAAACGAAAATAAAAAGAAATGAAGAAAAGCGAAGAAGCAAAAAAAAAAAACATAAAATAAAATAAAATAAAAATTTCACCAACATCCCATATTTTGCCTTTTTAATGTATACCTATACAAATACCTACATATGACACTATACACCCATTCAGGGAATATGTATATGCCATCATATGGCTCAAGACGTAGGTATGTGTACATCATTCCCATATACAATGTCTTTCTAACTTTTTTTTTTGCTTTTTCAACGCTACACCATCCCAACCGCACCACACCCACCACCTCTCTTATGAGCATTGAAATCAAGCACCCCCTCAAGAAAGGAAAAAAATTCTTGCTAAAAAAAAAAATTAAGAGTGAGATGGAAAGCATTACTATCCAATTTATCCACCAAGAAAAATTAAAATACAAAAAAATCCGCACTTGCAACACACAGCACAACAACAACAACAAAATTCGTTTCCTTCTAATATCCCTTCACTTCTCGTCTCAAGTGAGTATTATGCTGATATTTTGGTCATAGGACAAAGAAAAAATAAAGAAACCCAAGAGGGCGAAGTAAAAAACATTGCCGAATCTCACCCCCATCTACTCTATTCTACCATCAACTCAGCCCAACCGCATTCCAAACACCACCACTACATACTTCTGCCAAAACAATCGTCAAAAGTAAACTAAAAAAATAAAAAAACAAAAAGTCCACATATACTAACCGAGCTTCTCCCCCAGAATCTTCAAGAAGTCGTCCTCTTAGTCCTAGTCGTAGTCCTAGTCGCCAGGAGCAACAACAACAGGACAGCAAGGGAAGAAACGACAACGGTAACGATGAAAGCATTACAAGTTACAACCAAGGCAGACTGATGATGATACTATTGAGGCGAATATAAAGAAAAAAATCTAAAAAACAGCTAAATAAAAAAAAATCGCAGAAAGGACGAAAGGACGACGACGACGACGACGGTGGCAACAGCGACGACGGAAAGAAAAGTGCTTTTTCATTTCTACTTTAATGAAAAATCCACCAGTGAAGCAAATGGATGGCGAAGATGAGGGTGAGGGTTAGAGGGTGGTGGTGGTGGTAGTGATGGTAAATGCAAAACCCCCGAGGATGCTGGCAAAGTCGCAGCACGAATATGAACGGATTTGGGTGTTCTTGAGGATTCTTTTTCAGTTTTTTTTTCATTTTTCTCTTCAAAAAAATAAAAAAAATAAATTGGGGGAAAGAGAAGGAAAACAAAATTATAAAGCGAAAAAATGCGGGGAAATAAAGCAAATGTGTTTGTGTGTGTGTATAATTATATATTCACCACTATGCGAATGCGGAACAAGGTAGCACTTTTATACCCATCCTGATTCCTGAACCTGATCCTTGTGTAGTTAGCGAAGAATCTACTTTGGCGCCCAGTTGAGGTTTGGCTGCAGCCTTTTGGGATGACATTGATAGTCTATCAGTTTGAAATGGTGAGTCGGCGGGACCAGGGATGTTGTGTGAGGGTGGGATGTGGGAATATAGCAACCAAGCTATTCCTCAAGACGACAACGACGACGACGACGACAGTGATGATAATGAAGCTGGTGACGAATATATGGGATGAAGGGGTGTAAGTGCAGGATTTTTATTAACATTTCTTTTGTTCGGCATCTGAGTGAGGGCTATGGTGGCAGCGACGGGTACCCCTTCCCTCTATCTAACTCCACAAATTCCGAATCGATTTTTTTTCTTTTTCATTTTTTTATAATTTCTTCAAGGATTATAAATTTACCCCTCATTTTGTTGGGTTTTCCCTCGTTTAGATTCTTTTTTTCGATTTCTTATTCTGTTTATTTATTCGCCGGGTGAAGTTTTTTACGTTCAAATTCTATGGGGACTGAGGGAAATATAGCAGCAAAAGTAGTCACAGCCACTGCCGCGTCTTGTTCCCGTACCCCGTGTGTCCTTCGTTACTGTACCCCATACCCGATATACCGATGCTAATGATGCTTTTTCTTATTAAATAGGGGAAAATAAGAAATTCATTTTTTTTCTTTCTTTCTTTCTTATTACCTATGTAGGTGGATTTTTGTAGATTTATTTGAACTCAAGGGGGTTGGAGTGGAGGGGTAGGCATGTGTACCCTATATAACATCTTCACATTTGAATTTTTTTTAAATAAAATAAAAAACGCGGTGCATGCTCAAATGGGATGGGAACTTGTATGTAAGTGGGAGTGGGTATTATTTTTTTTAGTTTGTGATCATAGGATACTCCATTTGAGATAAAAAAAGGGTTCCATATTGAAATTATAGGTGGGTACTAGGTATAGGTACCTATATCTTTTTGGTAGCTTTATTTAGAAAAGCAAATCTAAGAAATTTTAGTGTAGTTATGTTAGTTAAAATGTCATGAAAGTAGGTAGATACCTTTACCCGGAATCATTATACCAACACAAAATCGCACAATTTTCAATTATGCGTTCTATTTCTTCAACATTTTTATTTTTTTCACATTGAATCAAATAGTCTAGCCCTCCTGAAACAAACATAGCCAGCTTCAAAATTAATTGACTTCACCAAGGCTGAAGTTTATACATTCTAATGCATGAAAAAATAGTACCAGATGGGTTTGGCAATCGAAAGTGCTTGTTTGACATTAGCTAACTTGAGAAATTGCTTAGGAGCCAGTGTTGTAGAAATATTTTATCCGTGGTTCGGCAATTCTAACTGACCAACTTTGGCAAACTTCCTAAGGGTCAACGCTGGTTCAGACAATTAATTGGCTTCTATAACATATCTGAGCCTTGAACTTTTGTTAAACCTAAATTATTCCGCCGAGATCAGCCTGTAAAAAAATTTGAACCATGTTTGCACTACCGGCATTTTGAAAAGATTAGATGGCAACGTTTCGACCCTGGCAACTCTGCCAAACCGTAGTTGTTGTCATTTATATCAGGATAAAAAGTTGTAGCCTTGTATCTTGTCGGTAAAGCAAAGTGACTGGTAATTTTCCGACTATTAGAAAATATCTGGTAAAATTAACCTTTAGTGACGAAGTGAGTGAGTGCCATCAGTGATTGAATGAATTAGCAAACACTTCAAATTTCGGTATACTTGATTGCTCAAAACGTGAGCGGTAATGCCAAACTCACATAATTCAGTCCACGTATTACTTGATAACTGCCGCGGCAATTCGCTCCCAGGTAGTTGTTTTTCAGCAGGGTTGGTCAGGTTTATTATTCAACTAAAAACTAGATTTAAATGTCTTGTGATATCAATCCAAGTTACTTGTTAAATCAACATGACACCTTGCGAGACTTGCACAACCTTAAACAAGTAATACTGTTTAACTTATTTACTAGGTATAATGTAAACTTAGCCATGCTAGTAGGAATGGGGACGATGTGGCCTCCCATTCCTACTCATGCTGATCTGTGTAGTTCATGATCTTCTGTTAGGCTAGGTCTATGACGATGTTACGCTTGCATGGAAACCTTCAAAAATTTACTGAGCATATACCAAACTGTGTATGCCGAGATTCTTCATCGTGATGCAGATCTTCTACATCAACAAAATTTGAAATATTTGAAGAGGGATGTTCCTGTTTAATGTGTTTCAAATAGGTTCAAAGTTTTGATGTGATATAAATGCATATGTAAAAGGAATGATATTCAATTCAAATAGTTTCAGTTTTAATTCATCAAGTAAGAAAGTGTTAAAATAACTATGTGACAAATTAAGTCAACGGGTTTTCATATATTCAATAAGAAAGCCCTTTGGTTAAATTTTAACTCTGTGGTTTCTTTTACAGAAGAATTTTATGTTGAATAACATAATTTCTTTTAAAATCAACTTAAATATATTTAAAAAATACTACTCAATAATGTTATTAAAATTGTGTATATTGGAAAGTGAACTTTGTATACACTTAACAAGAGCCTTGTTTAATTTTTACCTGACGTTTTTCTACGAGTGTTGGAACAAGGAAAAAAGCCTAGTTGTACTTAATTTTGGGAGAAGGATTCCTTCCTCTCTTCAAGCCATAGATTTGAGAAGTAAAGCACCTGAGAAGTCAACTATAAGAGGGACATAGAACTTCTGTCAACTTTACACTAAACGCAACCGACCAAATAATTGGTTATTAGAACAAAATAACGAATTAAAGCAGGTCCTACTACCTATACAAAAAAAAAGAAGAAAAAACAAAAAACCTCAAGACAACCCTCAATGGCCTTTATTTTCGCCCCTCTCCTGAAAATATACAAAAAAAAGTAAAAAAAAGAACATATCATTAGGTGTCGATAAGAACTTTTGCCCTATTCCATTTAGTGTAGTGTTAAGTCCTTGCTTGCGGCAAAGTTCCTTAGAAGCTCTCTTCACATACAGCTACCTATAGTATATAACGAGTACATCACCACACAATTCTCTAAGCCTTGAAGTGAAAGGTATAGAGGTAGCACTTTTCTGCTTTCCTGGTTTGCTTTTTGTTTATTTTACAGTAAATTACTGACCGAGACCGTGTCCTGTCTTATACTAACCGCACCGTACAAGATAAGGTGACAGTTCCACTGTCTCGAATTTATTTGCTTCGATAAGAAAGAAACACATGTGAAAATTGGCTTACGGAACTGAAACATCTTTCATTATTTTTGTTGTTGTTGTTGCTGCTTGCTTCGTTGGTGCTGTTTGTTGTTGTTGACGCTTGACGGTCTTTTGTTGTTTGGAACTACTGGCTGGGTGTTGGAATGGTAGAAGAAGGTGGTGGCGGTAGTGATGATGATTGTTGGTCATTGATTTTTGGGGCACTGGCTAACTGTAGAGAGTTATATTAAAGGCGATGTGCGATGTATTATTGCGCCCCATTTGCGATTATGGAAGGACATACCACATAACAGATACCACCCACTTACAAGCTGTCTACGACAGTGAATTCATAGTTTAGATGATAGTGAAGTGTTTTGGAAGTTCACATCAGACGTGTTCATGTGAACCCTCATGTGAACCCCATACTCGATGACGACGGCGACAACGTGAGCCTGGCCGGCGGTCGTCCTTGTTGTGTCGTTGCCGTCTTGGACTTCGTCATCGGTTTTCGGAAAGTGTTGAAGCAAAGTAACACATGTTTTCTTAAGGAGGGTTATCGGTGTTTTTTTGTGCGAATAGTAGGTATTTGATCTCAATTATGACCAGGATGTGGCTGTGATGTCCTTTTATAGTATAGGTACAAAAAATAGAATAATTCTGTGAAGGAATCTGTTTGTTTGAAATGAAACGCACGAAAACCTAAAACGTTTCTCAATTGCAACGATAATTATAATGAAAATAGGGGAGAGAATGTTCTTTTTAGGAGATACTTTTTTTTTGTTGTTTTGTGATGCTGAGTTGTGGTTTGATGGACGATTAAGCTCGAGAAAACTGTCCATTTACCGACTGGATAGATTTTAGTAGGAATAAAAAGTGCAAACACGAGAAAAAAGACATTTGAAGTAAAAAAAAACTAAAGTTTGAAAAAGAGTTTACCAACCATGTATGTTAGGACCTTGCCTATATCGAAATCTACAGAAACATCTTATATAAAACCTTCCCTGCTTCGTTAGAATTAAAAAAAAAAATATTTTAGCATGAGAGTTCCAAGATAAGTTGTACACAATATTAAAGATTCAACTTCTATTAGTTAACCCAAAACAAGAAAGAATTCAATTTCGAAGAGTTAAGATAAAGAATTTCAAAAATATATGAAGTAATTAAGCAGTTCTTATAGGTCCAAATCAATGTTTGACAGTTTGAAAGTGTAGTGATGATTAGTCATTTTCTTCTTCCACAAATATCTGATAGCTATTCCTGAATAAATTATGTTGAATTGAACAAAGAGTTTCCCTTAATATGTTTTGAATGAATTTTTAATATTAGAAAAGGATTTATTCCAAGAAACCTGTAGTAAAATGACATTAACCCCAAAATCCGGTTTACATTTACCATGCATATGCTTTTACTACTGGATATACGGCAAGCCGTATCATCTCACTCGGATCTCGGTGGGTTCATTGTGCTTCCCGGAGTGTAGGTGGGTAGTGATGAATGGCTAAATGGGAAGTTTTAGGTGTGGGGGCCTACCGGAACCATGCTGAGTTCTGAATGAATTTAAGGATGTTTAAGAGATATCTCCCAGTTCTTCGAAGAAGTATCCTTCTAGGGTTGCATTTCTGCTTCTAGCTAAGCTAGCTAAGCTCACCTCACACAGCAAGTGAGATGAGCTGATACCCATTCTGCTCATGTGGGTTCCTATTGAGTTGTGGTCCGTTAGGACGCCAATTACCTATGAGTATAAATTGAAGCCAGCTTAACTTGAGTAAGTATTCAGTTTTTTTTTTCTCGAAATATTTGGCCATAGATTCCTTGAAACCCGACAAGTTTCGATGGATGACCACCTGACATTAGTAATTTCTAAGAAACTGTGGTGTGATCTACTTTTGCCTTGCTCTAGTCGCATGAGCACAGAGAATTTAGTTCGAATCAAGAGATGAAATGCTTTTGGCCAGTTTATCATTCATATCGTATCCCTATGTCCTGGAACCCATCTTAAAGTAATTGTGTTCGGTGCATTGAGTACTCTTAACTCATAGATTTAACTATCACGACTGATATTTCCAGTGAAATCTGTAAGACAACTTAAGAACATTGAGTGCACGGGTTACGTGACGTTACAATATATAAATTTTTTTCCTGTTAGGGCTTCTTCGGGTAATTTTAAAGTGCTAAAATAACCACCCCAACTGACCCTATATGTAAAACAACGATGCCAGCGCAGCGGCGTATACAGCTCCACTTCTTGGGGGAGGTCATACCAAAAAAACTTACCCAAATCTGTACCTCCTTATAAATTTATTAATTAAAAGACAGACAGACACGGTTTCAATCTTTTTCGCTTTTTGGGCTTTTTTTAATTAATTTTTTCTGGTCCCACAAATGTTCCCAATTTTTTTGAATTTTGAAGAGTTTTGGGGTCGAAATTTTGGCAAGTTCAAAATTCCTTTTGCTAATTTTTTTCGAAATTTGGTTCTCGAAAATTCAGATTTTTCAAATTCTGACAATAATAAAGAGAACTTTGAAAATTGTAAAGCAGGGCGTCTTTTTTTCTTCAATTAACTTTTCTTATCATCTTCAAATAAAATACAGTAGACGCTCAATAAAGTAAAGTTTTAAAAACCAGCATTTCGAAATTGTTAACTTTTTCGAGAAGAAGTTTCAAAAGATGAATTTTTTTTAAAAATCTCAAAAGGCCTTTAAACTATATTTTTATAAAAAGTCAATCACTAGGCGAGCATGCGAAAGCAGTAGGTATTCGATATTAGAATGTTTTTGCTCTTGGGTATTGCAAAACTGGTTTTATAGGCAACGTAAAAACATTTCTTTCCTTCGCAACCGATCATCAAAAAGAAAACAAGATAACTACCTACCAAGACTACTTTCGTGTGCGATTATATGTTTTGTTCTTATTTCTTGTTCGCATATTCTTCTTTCTCCACCATGCAACAGAAAGAAAAATATTTACAGTTTCTAAGGGCGGAGCCTAACTACGACTTTTGCAATACCCAGAAGAAACTCGAATACCTACTGCCTCCGCATGCTCACCTAGTGATTCACTTTTTATTTTAAATCATTTTGCTTCGAGAATCATAGTTTTTTTTATTCAACATAGTGCTGTCAGCATACTTACGTGTGTATTCGTGTGTCATTTTCACCTTAAAAAAATCTCGAAAGCCTTTAAAACTACATTTTCATAAAAAGTCAATCACTAGGCGGGCATGCGAAAGCAGCAGGTTTTCGATATTAGAATGTTTTTGCTGTTGGGTATTGCAAAACTGATTTTTATAGGCAACGTAAAAACATTTCTTTCCTTCGCAACCGATCATCAAAAAGAAAACAAGATAACTACCTACCCAGACTACTTTCGTGTGCGATTATGTGTTTTGTTCTTATTTCTTGTTCGCATATTCTTCTTTCTCCACCATGCAACAGAAAGAAAAATATTTACAGTTTCTAAGGGCGGAGCCTAACTACGACTTTTGCAATACCCAGAAGAAACTTGAATACCTACTGCCTCCGCATGCTCGCCTAGTGATTGACTTTTTATTTTTAATAATTTGGCTTCGAGAACCATACATAGTTTTTTATACTCAATATAACAACAATTTCTGCAATTTTTTTTAATCAATTTCTGCTGGTCCCACAAATATGACCAATTTTTCTTTAAATTTTAAATAGTTGGGGTCGAAATTTTGGCAAGGTCAAAATTCGTTTGCAAAATTTTTGTTCTCGAAATTTTGTTTCTCAAAATTCTGATTTTCCAAATTACGTTTGCATAATTCTGACAATAATAAAGGGAACTTTGGAAAATGTTAAAAGGGCCTCGTTTTTTCTTCTTTTTTCAGTAAAATTTTTAAAATATCTTAAAATAAAATATAAAATACAGTAACCGCTCGATAAACTGAACTAATAAAAAACAGCCTGTTTACTCTTTCGAGATTGTTTTCTTTTTCGAGCAGACGTTTTAAAAGGCTTTCTAAAGATGAACTTTATCAAAGATCTACATTTTGTTCGATGAGTGAATGTCTGTACATCTATATAGGTGTTAACCAAAGCTTTCCATCAGGTTATTCCTGTGTGTCCCCAGGAAATGTTAAATGCTTACAAGACATTTTGGTAAAAAAAAAACATTTTTGTATCAAACTTTGTGTATTCACTATTTCTGCCGTATAAGAAGAAAAAAACGTATCTGTATTATTGACATTTCGAAGACAGATAAAAGAGATAGTTTGCTTTAAGCTGGCCATTTGGCTCAGTTGGATTTCAAATTGGCAAAAAATCCAACTATCTTTGAAACATCAAAATAATAGATTAAAAGTAGATAATTTTCTCCTTAATCGATCAAAATTTGTGTTAGTTAAAACCACTCTTTTAATTTAGAAAAAGAATTCATAGCTTCCATAATTAGTTTTTATTGAAGAAGTGAAGTACTAGCCGCAGATCAAAAAAAATTTAATGCTGACCATAAATGGTCTTCAAACTGCGAAAAATTATTTAAAATATATCTCATTGGTTTTTCTCCTGATAATTGAAACATACATATAATTCTGAAAAATCGGTACCTACCAATGTATGCATTTATATTTTTTTGCATAAAATTGATGCATTGATAGATTACATATTTTAGAAATACTTGAAATGCAATTCAATTTACAGGTCACTGATAGACGATTTCATCAAAATCCTTAAGGCCGTTCTGGATATTTGTCTGTTCTTTGTGAGCAGAAGAAAACTTTAAGTTTGCAATACGCCCATTTTTCGCAAACAAGAATTTTTTTTTTTCTTAACTAATTCGCAATTAATTAGTTTGCAGGAACCAACATTCTTCGAATGTAGATAAACACATTTTTGAGAAGTTGTCCTGCCAAGTTCATTATGAAGTTAGCAGGGCACTTATTTTATCCCAATTAATAGAAGCAATTATTTTTTGTTTGTGTAATTAATTCGCAATGAATGACTTGATTCTTTTTAATCAGAATTTCCAAAAGTGTCCTGCTAACTTCATAAAATTCCGAGGATTCTGACAGTCGTCTGTTGAACTACTTTCAGGAAGTTTTGCTTATTTACAAAAGATGTTAAGCCTGGGCCATGTCAAATTGGTGTAGTCCCAACTAGTGATTTTGAAAAAATCAATTTGTTTAGGTACTTCTCCAACTCTGTGGAGTTAAAATTGCTTGTAAAACCTCGACTTCTATTTACTACACCAATACTTGACTTGCCTTGTTAAGCAAATCAAAATAAAATCACCGCGATTAACCATGAAAGAAACAAATGGAAGCATGAAGTTTTTTTCGGTTGTAATTTCCTTAATGACAAAAAATCCAGGTAGTGGTGGGCGGAGGTCTGATGGACGGGGTGAAATCTTGAAATACTTTTTTTCTTCATATTTTTATAATATTCCTAAAGGGCAAATATTGGTTTCATGGAAACACATGTTTCAAGGTATTAATCAAACCTAAAACATGACATAAGTAGGTAAGCAGTGGTTTTTCCCACATATTGCCCGTCAGTGCGTTTGAGCTAGGAGCCTTAATGGATGGAACCTTTAAATTTTGTAGGGGAGACTAGGATTCAAGAAATTTGTTTCAAATTATTTTTGGGGACCAGTGGAAAAGAAACAGATAAAAGAAAATCGACTTTCTCCACAGGTTTTCTTGAGCTAAGTTACTAGGCCCTTGTATACAAAAGACGAGTATATCTATCAATACGCTATAGCCAATTTAAAGCCACCTTGAAACGTAAGAGCAAGTCCATTCGATTTAGTGGTGTGCATTTCATTTTTATATTTCCCATTGTACCTACATACTGAAGTGAAGAACATGTTTTAGTATTTTTATGCTTGCGGAGAATGCGTGTCTGGAGCTGAGCGCCTATGCACAGTTTTCTTTGACTATACGGTCATTAATATTTTATTGTTTTCTCTCCGCGGCATGACAGTACATTCTGCTCTTTTTTGGTTGTTATGATGGTCTAGAGGTAGGAATAAGGTTATATTTTTTTTTTCTTTTTTCGATACAGGCAATCTTCCACCCCCAAAATTATCGTGTACGTGGGCATATTTTTGCATTATTTTTCATACAAGACAATTTTAGGGTTTTCTTTAGTTTTGTTGTTGTTTTAATTTTATTTCCCTTTTTGGCCTATTTTCCCCTGATTTATTTGCAAGTAAAAAATATATGGGTACAGAAAAAATACACTTAAGGGATGAATGCTGCTTAAGTCTGTGTTAAAAAAAGTGAAAAAAGCAACCTTCGATTCGTTTTTTTTTTTGTATTATGTTTTAGCGCCGGTTTCTTATTTTATAAGTTTACTTAGTCGAATAAATGGAAATCTTATTTCCAATACACAAATATATTCGTTTTTGGGGGGGGGAACAAAAAAAGAAGGACGGGTGGGGGATTGTACAATTAGAGGAAATAATATATTTAAAAAAAAGTCTCTTGTGTTTTTGTTTCTGTTTTGTGCGAGTGATAAATAAATTGAAGTTCCTAGGAAATTTTAAATTGTGCCTGCTTCTTTGAGAGTAGGTATCACATTTACTAGAAGAAGGATCTAAGAATTCGAAGTCGGTACTTGTGTTATTCTTAAAAAAGGATTTATGTTCACATGAAGTTGAGAAAGGACACAAGTAGGCGGTTCAAAAGAATGAATTAAGAACCCAAAAAACAAAGTAAAACGTGGAGCAATCAATAACAATATTTTACGAAGGCTGAGAAGAATCACAAATTGGCATATCAATTAAAGACTAAAAATGTATGAAATAAGAAATGTGATACCGAAATTATATTAATTTTTGTCAATAGAATGAGAAATTCAATTAAATAGTTATTTATTCTAAGCATTGCTATATTGCAAATTAGCATAGCAGTTAGCATATTGGACTGGTAAACAAAATATTTCGGGACCGATTCTCAAATAATATAACTTTTGTGTGAAAATCCTTCGAAGGCTTTAGCGATGATAAAAACATTTAAAGAAGGATTAAAGGAGTGTTAGAGCAAAAAAAAAAACAGATTTGATAAATGACAATTGTAGAAGTATTTGATCGCGTTTGTCCTTGAAGATCACACCTAATAAGGGAGATATAAATTTGCATACCAATTAAAGACTGAATAAAATATCAATTACGAAATAGGCCGAAAATCTTATTTTGTGCTATTTGTGAAGGTAAATTTCTGATCAAATCTAGGTAAGATACATTTATACATACATACGGAGAAAAAAATTATTGAAAAGTCCTACGAACCTCACCTGTAAGCCAATTTGCTTCAAATTTAGTACAGACCATTTTTATGTGATTCCCTAGAGCCTAGAGGAATTACACTGGTTAACACAAATTTTGTGTCTGGGTTCTATATATGATTTTCTTATTTCTTACATACTACTTATTAAATAACAAATATGTTGGTTTGAAAAATTATGTTTTTGTTTTTAAAAATTTTGAAATTTGCTATGATACACTTACTTACTTGCTTATCCGGCTCCTATAGTCATCGAGACCAAGCGTTCTTGCGTCTGTAACCTGGTCACTATAGTGGGGTTTCGGTCTTCCTGTTCGTCTCGAACCTGGGGGCTGGGATTTAAAGATTTTCTTGGCAGGGCGTTGTTGTCCATTCGCTCGATGTGGCCGAGCCAGTGTAATCAACGTGCTATGGCTCTTTGGACTACATCCACATCTTGGTACAACTCGTATAATTCACGATTGAATCTTCTCCTCCATTTGCCATCCTCGCATATTAGACCAAATATCCGCCGAAGAATTTTTCTCTCGAAGTAGTTCAGTATCAATTTCCCTTTTTTATTCGGCGGCGTAGAGTAGAACTGGTAAAATTAGCGTTTTGTATAGCGTGCACTTGTCTTTCGGGAAAGAAGTTTTGAACCCATTTGTTTGCCCAAATCGACGGAGCAGCGGTTAGCTAGGGTTATTCTTCGTCGGAAATCCACTAAGGTCTCATTCGTGGGATTGATGTTTGTTCCAAGGTAGGTGAAATCCTTGACTACCTCGAAATTACTGCTACCAACAGTGAGGTTTCATCCTACGCGATGGACAGACGAAGCTTTGTTTGTTGATATATACTTCGTTCTGTCATCATTCACTTTAATACCGCGTTTCACTTGTTCATCAATAGCTGTAGATGCTTCTAGTACAGCTCACTTGGAGCGGCTGATGATGACAATGTCGTCCTCATAGCCAAGCAATTGCGAAGACCTGTCGAAGATAGTGCCTTCCAGGTTAACACAACTCTTGCGAACTATCTGCTCCAGGACTAAGTTGAAAATATCACATGATAGTGCATCTCCTTGTCTGAATTCTGTATATGTTTGGAATAACTCGGATTTTGTAACGTCAAAGGTGCAAAAAGGTTTACCAAGCTCACTATGATACACAAGGAAGCCGAAAAACACTATAGCGTGTTGGCTGGTTCGAAACAAAAAAAAAATCATAGGGATGTCAACGTTCACCTTTTAAGAAAGGAGTAAAGAAAATTAGGTCTTTGAAAAAATTACTTAAAATAAACATATTATTTAAAAACCATGGCAGCACTTAAAAGATCACGTTTTTTTATAAACAAAAAAAATTGCTTTTTAATTTAGGTCATTTCCATGGATTTTTTAAATTAATTTTCAAACTCAAGATGAAAAAAGAAAAAAATATTATCATAATTTTTTTAAATAATAATTTAATAATTTTTTTTTTTTAATAATCTTACGCGAATTATAGAGTTTTTGTTTTTAATAAAGGGCCAGGGACGCTACAAAAGTAGAGCGACAGGGACAGCAAACGACGCCATATTTTTTGTCGCTCTTTTAACATTTCTCTTCAGTAAGGTTTGCCATTTCATGATGGAAAGATATACGAGCCAACAATGAGTCGAAATTATTAAAATTTACTTCCGAAATTCGGAGTCAGTGGCCTAAACGTTAAGAGCGCTACGTCCAATTTATGGTTTTCATAATCGTCCTGCAGATCAACAATTGAGCGTCTAGTGGAAAAATTTGAACCCACAGGCACAGTACAAAATGTTCCCGTGCCAGTGAGACAAAGAAGTGTCCGTAGTGTCAAGAATATTGCTGTCGCTGAGGCTTCAGTTGCAAAAAGCCCAAATGTGTCTGTCACACGTCGTTCTCTAGCGTTGGGCATCTCTGTGACGTCGTTGTGGCGAATTTTGCGAAAAGATCTTGGCCTACATTCTTACAAGATTTAATTGACGCTAGAACTGAAGCCGCTTGACCACTAGAAGTGTCGTATGTTCGTGAATTGGGGAGAGCAACAACTTGAAAATGATTCGGAAAAATCATCTTCAGCGATGAGGCTCATTTCTGGCTAAATGGCTTCGTCAATAAACAAAATATGCGGTATTAGTCAAGCAGCAATCCACACGTTCTCCATGAGTCATCATTGCATATGGTGTGGTTTATGGGCCGGCGGCGTCATTGGGCAGTACTTCTTCCGTGATGATCAAGACCGGCAAGTACCTGTGAATGGGGATCGCTAGCGTTCAATGATAACCGAATATTTTTGGCCCCAATTGGATGATATGGAATTGGAGGACATGTGGTTCCAACAGGACGGCGCCACAAGCCACACAGCGAATGTCACAATCAATTTATTGGAAACCAAGTTTGGAGAACGTGTTATCTCACGAAATGGTCCAGTCGCTTGGCCGCCTCGGTCGTGCGATTTGACGCCGTTAGACTATTTCCTGTGGGGCTACGTCAAGTCCATGGTTTATGCCAACAATCCAGCGACGATTGATGAACTTCGTACGAATATCGAACGTGAAATTACAGCAGTATCGGCCGATTTATGCTTGAAAACCGTCGAAAATTGGGTTCAGCGTCTGGACTTCTGCAAGCGTGACCGTGGTGGCCATGCAAAAGAAATCGAGTTCCATACATAATGGCATCGAACGAACTTTCACAGGAATAAAGAATTTCATTGATATCCAAAACCGTTTATGTTTTATTTAAAAACAACTTTTGTAGCGCTGTTATTGAAAAACCCGATATATACTTTTACAAATAGAGAAATAGAAAGTTACAAAAACTACTTTTTTTTAAACTTTTTTTTAATATTTGATACCTACAAAAAGCAATTTGTATCATCAAACATATTTTAAATTTTTTCTACATAAAAGTTCAGCATATTCAATTTTAGAGACACCCTGTATGTCTTGTAAGTTTCTTAAATATTTTCAAAAATTGTGTTAATGTGAATTTTGATAAAGTAACCAAATACGGGTGATTTTTTAAGAGGTTTAGAACTTTTTTAAAAAATAAACACAAAAAATTCGAAAAAATGAATGAAATATTTATTTGAATCGATAGTTTGAACCTTGCAATTTAATGTTTAAAGATAATTTCATGCAAATGTTGACCGCGGCTGCGTCTCAGGTAGCCCATCCGCTGAGTCCAATTTTGGCATACTCTTTCACACATATCGGCCGGTATCTCACGAATGAATGCATGGATGTTGGCTTCCAGTGCGTCAATCGAAGCGGGCTTGTCCCTATAGACATTAGCCTTGACATACCCCCACAAAAAATAATCTAATGGTGTCAAATCGCACGATCTAGGCGGCCAATTGACCGGCCCGAAACGTGAAATTAACTGTTCACCAAACTCGCCTCGCAATTGCGCCATTGTTTCGCGTGCTGTGTGGCATGTGGCACCGTCTTGTTGAAACCACATATCATGCAAGTCAAGAACTTCTGTTTCGGTCAAAAAAAAAGTTTGTTATCATCGCTCGGTAGCGTTCACCATTGACAGTAACGCTGCGATTCGCATCATCTTTGAAGAAATATGGCCCAATAATGCTGCCGGCCCATAAACCGCACCAAACAGTGGCTTTTTCGGGATGCATTGGTAGCTGTTGCAATGCTTCTGGCTGATCTTCACTCCAAATGCGGCAATTATGCTTATTTACGTACCCATTCAACCAAAAATGAGCCTCATCTCTGAACACAATTTTTCGATAAAAAAGCGGATCCTCGGCCAGCTTTCCAAGAGCCCATTCACCAAAAATTCGGCGTTGTGGTAGGTCGGCTGGCTTTAGTTCTTGCACCAGCTGTATCTTAAAAGGCCTTACGCCCAAATCCTTCCGCAAAATTTTCCACGTAGTGCTGTAACAAAGGCCTAACGGCTGGGAACGGCGCCGAATCGACATTTCGCGGTCTTCTGTCACACTAGCTGATACGGCCGCAATATTTTCTTCACTACGCACAGTACGTAAACGTGTTGGTGGTTTAATGTCCAACAAAGTAAATTTGGTGCGAAATTTGGTCACAATCTTCCGAATAGACTGCTCAGAAGGTCGAGAATGCCGACCATAAAATGGAAGCAGCGCGCGATGAACATTTCGAACCGAGCACGAATTTTGATAGTAAAATTCAATAATTTGCAAGCGTTGTTCATTTGTAAGACGATCCATGGTTAAATTGCAAACCAAACTGAAGCTGTTTGACAGTGACACAAGGTACTAAACACACGTCAACTGTCAAAACCAGTGTTGCCAAAACCAAACCAGCTAAAAAATCACCCGTTATATAGTAAAATGCATTGGCATCACTTTTACTTTTATTCTTAATAACAGTTTAACGTCCTTAAATGTTAACAAAATATGTGTGTAGTTTGTTATACAAGGTCACTTTAGAGATATCAAAGAGGAGAAGGACCGACCATGTTCTTTTTTAATTTTGTGGAGTTGTTTTAACGCAGAACTGTTAGCTGCTACATAGTTTTGATTTTTTTGTATTCTTTCAAGAATGTATTCAAGGATTTTGATTTAATTTATTTGCTTTGATGTACAAAGAAATTGTAACAAAGCTACATTTTTGTTTCCTTAAAAAGACGTAAATAATAGAAATAGAATTCCAACATCTTTGAAAAAAATACATCCGCAAGCCAACGGACATTTTTCAAGAACAACTTTTGTGATTTAACATCTCAAATTGAAGTAATACTTGAAGAAATTTTTCTGAATTTCCAAAAAATTAAACATTTGACAGTAAAAAGAATCTATTCAAATATTCGCCTCGATGCACTATTATAGAATCTAACTCTATACAAACGCACATACATACATACATGTGTATTTCAACCCCATTTCCAATTGATAAAAAAATGTCACTATTTTATAATTATCGAAAAATAAAGAAACGTCATTCATTTCATTAATATAAGACCCACTGATGGTAATGATATATGGTAGCTCATTTAATCTATTGCAAGGGCAGATGTTTGCAAAAAAAAATAATAATAAACAAATGTTAAACTGTCCTATGTGATTTCTATAAGAGAAAATTTAATGAATACGTATTTTCTACGCTATGCGATTAGGGTGACCTTATGCTGAATATTTTAATTACATTGTGTGTTCTTCTACAGTATTTTTAAATGTGTAGTTCTTTATTTTGTTAAAAGGTGCGCAGCAGGACAAAATAACCCGTGGTAACTGAAGTAAAAGCAGCATGATGGTAGGTAAATCTTGAGTAAACTTCAACACCTTTTTAGAAAAGTCTCGCTTGCTTTCGTCTGGTGGACAGATCAATGTTGGTTCAATTAGGAAGGAAAGGAATTTCTAACTAATTCAGAACTTCCTTTCGATTTCTTAATTATATTTGTAAAGAAAATTAAAAAAATTTGCGTTGCTAAAAAAATAGAGCGAATGGTCACCATCTATCCACAAGCTAGTTACCCAAAAGGGACACAAAAAAAAAACTGTAAAAAACGTCAAGGGTAGAAATTATTTACCCGTATATGTATATGCAGTAATTTTAAGCCTGTTCTCTTTTTTACAGCTAAATTCGTTGGGGGTGAAGTTTTTTTTTTTGTCAAATTCATTTTTTGTATATGGTTCCGCTTATATTTTTTGTACATGATCAGCAATGCTATTGACGACGACAACGAAGACAAGGAAGCAGGAGTTAAAAAAAATTGCACCCCTTATTTTTTTTCACTTTACTCTCTGCACTCGTTTCACCCCCATACAAGTAAGCTAAAAAAAAGTAAATTTTCGTTACATTTAAGGATCAGGAGCAAACAAAAACACCCTTAGTTAATAACAAAAAAATAAGAATACACATACAAGCATAGAAGGTACAAGATTTTACATATTCAATGGATATGAATTTGTGCAAAGCTTTTTTTTTGTTCTTATGGTCTAGCTTCTTTCTTTAATCAGATTTTTTTTTAAAGTTATAAAGTGTAGGTATATGAACGTCATAACTGTGAAAGAGAAAATGACACAAGAAAGGTAGAATCTCGAAGCTGGGTAAAGGTATATATGAACTAATCGTTATTTGCACTTGCTTTTGAAGTTGTACCTATGTATGGAACACGGAGCAGTTAAAGTGTCACACTGTTGACAGTTTTCATAAAATTAATGCCTTTTCGTACCAAAAGATGTACATATATGCAGTTGTAGGTAAGTTCAAATAAGACAAGATTTTTTTTTTGATTTGCAGATTTGGCCTATTTTTTTCCCCCGTGGGCCTTCAAAAGGCTCTTTGAGGACCGAAAAACGCGTGCTCATGGGTGTGTGAGATTCTTACTGTAGTGAAAGTACCTCTACTTCCCGATTAATTTTCAACAAAGTTAATTAACGTGTTCCAGGTAACTTTTCGATTAAAGTTCCTGCTTAGTCCGCGATTACAAAGCGGTTTTCCGTTCATCGCACCAAGTCAAGGATTTGTTCTTGAGGGCAGTGCGCTGTCGTCCTAAATTTTATTCAACATCAAGACTGTTTAATTACCGTGTTCTAATAGCTGATTTGTATGGTTTCACGCGAAACTGTTTAATGCGCCCCGAACCGTAGGAATTACAAGATCCATTTAAAGATCTTCGTTTCTTATATACGATTTCCATGGCGTATTAAGAAAGTTGTATGCCATAAGACCAAACAGGTTTAAGTTCCTGTCTGGTATGAAAACAACTTATATCAATACTAAGCTTAAAATATTTGCCCAGCAGCCAGTTCATATCACTTAATACCTATTCAAAGTTCAAATTCACGAAAAGACAAACAATTTTTTACAGAATTGCGGAATTAAAAATGTCCAACTTTTAAGAAGTTGCTAGATGAGTGAAAGGTATAGTACCTTGTGGCATACCTAATGGTTAGTGCGTTGGACTGTCATTCCGAAAGTCTGGGTTCGATTGCCAGCCGCTGCCACTTAAGCACAGAAATATTTTTTTCCGAAATACTGCCTCTAGTGAGGAACTGACAAACCCGCCAAGAGTAGGTATACTTGTCATGAAAAAGTACTTCTCATCAAGCAAAAAGTCACTAGGCTCTGGTTCTCCACTAGCTGTTCCGCCACCAAATTAAGCAATTCACATGTTAAACTAGAGAATTTTTAGAGCTTAGCTTTAGGCCAGATAAAAATTGTGTTACCGGCACGAATTTCATACTTGTTATTGATAATTTGTACGGAAACTCCTTTTTTTCTATGATGGCGTCGCTAAGCCCTGATGTCGTTCTTTTGGTCAAATTTCTATGGGCTTTGATAGAAAAACCACACTTTCAACGAAAATGCTACACAAGTGGTCAGTTGAACTTACATGTGTAATCTTAGCCTAAGGATTATGGTTGATAAAATATTTATATCCAAAAAGAAGCTTGAAGCTGTACCAATGGCAAAAATTCTATGATGTAGCATAAAGTTGAGCAAACTTCAACTATCTGCTGCAAGCCTTATATATTAGAACTTATTTTTTGCCAATTAGTCGCGATACTGAAGATGGAGTTGAAACATTTCAAAAATTTGCCTGAGTCTCTACTAACCGCGAACAGCAGTGGTCCTAATTGAGCACTCCGTCGATGAGATGAGGCGAAATCAACTTGTGGATAATGTAGCTTTTTTAATAGGCTGAATCGTAACGTTGCCAACATTCCGTAAAACAATTGCAAAGTTTTCTTTATCGCCCCTTGTGATCTTTGTTGCTAAAGCGAAGCCACTCCTATTCCTTTCACAACTGTGATTTTCCTTGTATATTTTCCATTTTCATAAGTAATGCGTCCGATTCTAGTCAAGAAACGTTTTAATTTGAGCACGGGTTTGCTTTTTAAAAGCAAACCAATTTGTTTAGGGGCCTCTCTACAAATAAATATTGATGCAAACTTTTAGTTCCGGTAGATTAATTAAATATTTTGGGGAAGTTTGTTTTTCGATTTATTAGCTAACAAAAAATATATATTGAATGAAAAAGAGAGCGTGGCAGTGACCGGATTTAAATGAAATTTTTCAAAAAAAAATGCCTCGTTCATAAGAATAAACCCTGACATTTTTTTGCTTCTGAGAAACAAATAAATTAGAAAACTGGGTGTGGCAGTGGACAGCTTTCATTAAAATTAATATTTCTCGTCCATTAGATTAAGTTCTGAAAATTTCAGAGAAATCACTTGAGCCGTTGGGCCAATAATGGGCGTGGCTTCATTAACAATGAATGAGGGGCGTGGCCTAAATGGGTGGGGCCTAACGAAAAATGAATTAGGGGCGTGGCTTAAATAACATTTGATTGAGCACGCCCATTTAGGCCACATCCCTCTTAAATTTTTTGTGAAACCACGCCCACACGTGGTCCAAAAGGGGCGTGGCCAGTAAGGGGCGTGGCTGAAATAAATTTTGACTGGCCAGGCCTATTTAGGCCACACCCCTCTTTAATTTTTAAGCGAAACCACGCCCCTTTATTGTGCAGTTAGTTTTTAATTCCGATAGACCATGCCCCTTATCATTTTCTAGTTAAGCCACGCCCATTTAGGACACACCCATTGTTAATTTTTGACTTTAGCCACGCCCCCCTTTTTATGGACTATTTTCATAATTGTATTCACATGTATTTTCGGTCAATTTCGAGTTCGAAAATGTTTAGGTCGCTATATCACAGCTTGTGGTAAACGTAGACAAATTTTGTATACACCAAAATGACGGTTGATTGGTCAAGACCATTCGACCATTTTATACTAAATGTGCTTTTTAAGATATCTAAAGTCATTAGTCCCGAAAATGGTATGGATACCAACAATGTTTGTATCGGGTTTTTCAATAAGAGCGCTACAAAAGTTTTTTTTTAAATAAAACAAAAACAGTTTTGGATATCAATGAAATTCTTTATTCCTGTTAAAGTTTGTTCGATGCCATTATGTATGGAACTCGATTTTTTTTGCATGGCTACCACGGTCACGCTTGCAGAAGTCCAGACGCTGAACCCAATTTTCGACGGTTTTCAAGCATAAATCGGCCGATACTGCTGTAATTTCACGTTCGATATTCGTACGAAGTTCATCAATCGTCGCTGGATTGTTGGCATAGACCATAGACTTGACGTAGCCCCACAGGAAATAGTCTAACGGCGTCAAATCGCACGACCGAGGCGGCCAAGCGACTACGGGCACTTCTTTGTCTCACTGGCACGGGAACATTTTGTACTGTGCCTGTGGATTCAAATTTTTCCACTAGACTCACTCAATTGTTGATCTGCTAGGACGATTATGACGACCATAAATTGGACGTAGCACTCTTAACGTTGAGGCCACTGACTCCGAATTTCGGTAGTAAATTTTAACAATTTCGACTCGTTGTTGGCTCGTATATCTTTCCATCATGAAATGGCAAACCTTACTGAAGAGAAATGTCAAAAGAGCGGCAAGAAATATGGCGTCGTTTGCTGTCCCTGTCGCTCTACATTTGTAGCGTCCCTGTTGAAAAACCCTATACTATTGGAGGGAGTCTATCTACCCCCTTTTATGTTGGATGGGCTGTTTTCCTAAAAAAAACTTTAAATGAAAAAACAAGTTCTGAAAACCAAAGGAATACAAAAAGTGGGCGTGGCCGGATTTTTCTCAAACTAGTTTGCCCACATTTTCTCGTCCATAAAAACAAACTCTGTGAATTTCATGGAAATCGTTGCAGCCGTTACCAAAAAACAGAGCATTAAGAATAGTGGGCGTGGCAGTGAGCGGATTTTACTTTAACAAATTAAAAAAAAAATCTCTGGTCATTATAACAGAATATGATAATTTTATCCATATCGGTGTAGCCGTTTCTTATTTAGACCAAGATTTAAGAAAAGTGGGCGTGGCACCGCAAGTGCAAGGGGTAGGTAGTCGACAACTCAGATTTAAGTTGTATTCCTACCCCTGAAACGACCTACAAAGTTTAAGCCTGCCGCTATTTTTTTCCATTTGTAATTCTAATTTTCTGTTCTATTTTAAGTTGTCGTTCATCGTCTTTTCAGTTTTGCAATCCCTTTGGCAACGCGCCTGTGTGTGGCTGTAGAAGTGTAGAGCATCACAATAAAATCGTTATTCACTTTCCAGGTTTTTTTCTAAAAACGAATCATTCGACACGGCTGGCCCGGCCAAGACGAAAAAAGGTTTTGTCGTATTTGTTGGTTTTTTTTTTTGCTTACACTTTGGTGCGTTGCTTAAACCAATGCTGATGCTATTGCGATCGCATTCCCTTGGAAGCGCTTATAGTAATTAATAAATTAAACGAATCTTTCATTAAAGATTATTCAAAATGTGGACTGAATATAGCTGCAGTTCCCAAAAGCCTTGAGATTAATTGGTTTTTGATTAAAATATCTTCAACCCCATCTATCATATTTTATTATCTCCCCGACGACGACGCGACGTATATTCTATAATGGAATGTTTTTCGTTCGATCAAACCCCGAATCCTGTTCTTGGTGTTAGTTGCCTTGCACTCGCACTCGCGCAATGCAACACAACTTTATGTGGCGAATGTCAAAATGTGACAGATATATTGGATGCCGGCCGGGAAAGATGTATTTTATGTGATGCAAGTGGGTGGTGCTGTGGAGGTGATGTTTACGATGTGGTATCTGGCTTGGAACATGGATTGGACATGAAAGTGACACTCGATGACAGCGTTTAGACAATAAAAAGTCTACACTTTGGTTTGCAAGTCGAGTTTGGTGAAGTAGAAATGGAGCTATTTTTATCCGAAAAGGTTATATTTTACGACTTTTAATTAACATATTTATATCTTCTAATTAATGAGGTTTTAATTCTCGGCATTAGCTTAAATCGTAAAACATTAGTATTTTTATAAAAACATTAAAATCGTTAAATGACAGAAACCCAATTTCTCTTTTCCAAAAGTGTTTAAAAGTAAATTTCATTCGAAATAAAGAACAAATTCCAGCTGCTGTTTTTTGCAAGTTCGTGAGACTAGTGTGCTGATTGATATTATTCTGGTCGGTTTTAAATTTTCTTTGTTACAATGGTAACATATTATTGCTAGAGCACAAATCTTTACGCAATTTCAAAAACTGTAAAAAAATAACAAAAATTCCTGTCTTGGTCTTATTGGCCTAGGTAAAAGTTGCTATGCAGACGTTCCCAGTTGGCTGTTGCGACCGTGAGTTTTTACATACATTATCTTTTTTAAAATCTCACCCCTGAGTTGGATAGAATCTCATCTTACAAAAAGGATTCAAATACTTAAAATAATAAAAATTGATAACACTGCCAATGAAAAAAATATTTATGTCTGATCTGGCATCCCTCAAGGTAGCCATATAAGTCTATTATTGTTCATCTTATTTACTTATGATATTTCTCCGATTTTGTGTCTTCACTTATTTCGCTGATTATTTCTAGTTATATCACAAGACAAATATAAATTAATTTGGTAGGGTTTTTGTCACCGAGAGAAATGGTAATAATAGGGAAAAATTTGTTACAGGTTAATTTTTAGTATAAACTTTTAAATTGAGGTTACTTATGATCTGAACAAAGTCCCCAACTATCCGATGACCACTTGGTCCGTTATAAGGGGTCGAAACGGCAAGTTTTAGTAAAAACATTGTTCTACAAACAAGTGACTGAGGTAATTTTCCACAAAAAACGTCCTAGGAATTTTGTTCTTAACATTAACAATTAAGAAGTTATAGCACTTCAAACAACAATCAAAAAACACACCTGCAACTCGACCTCTAGAGCTAGAACTATAATGCTCGGAGGGGCCAGAAGAAACCAAAAGAATACAGGCTTTAATTACGGAGGAGTGTTTCGTCAAGTTTCGCCCAACTTTCCATACGGAAGTGAGATGCGGTACGGAGCTCACCTTACTTAAATAAACTGACATTTGGTGAAACAGGATTAATCATATTTTTCTGAAGTATTAAAAAAACTTCGAAATTTTCAGATTTTTTAGAGGGTTTTTTAATCCATCGTCATCGTGTAACCATACTTCAATGGAATTTGACAGTTTGTAGTTTAAAAAATGGTGGACGAACAATATTTTAAGACAAAATGTGTATTTAGTTCAAAATGTCACCCAATTGCCCTTGAATCATCTTTTTCGAGAGCATTAAAAGAACTGAAAGTTTTCATCAACTTAGTCAACACACACGAGGAAACAAGTTGCTAGAGATTTTTTTGACGTTTTCCTTTAATTTCCTTAAAAATCTCTTGTACCTTTTACACGAAGAAACAAAATCTAAAAAATCTAAATCAATTTCGAGATTTTCTGAAATTCTATTGGTTGAACGCACCTTTACCTAAGATGTAAAAGGAAATGTCAAAAAAATCTCTTCAAATCCTCGATTGGGGAGATTTTGTTAATTCCTCTTTCCTCCTGCCCTTAACACCTAGGAATTGAAAGTTGCTGGCAACTCAGTTTCATCGTGCGAAAGGGGACTAACATCGTTACAGCTCGCAATTTGGTTTAAATTCTAACTCGAGTTTAAACAAAATTCAAACCTCAAGCCAAGTTGTCTTTCGATTCAGGTAAAATCTAACTGGAGTTAGAAAAAATTCAAACCGTGTCAACTCGAGCTGAATCGGGTTAGCAAACCGAGTTGACACATCACTAAGAACTACCTTAGTTAAATTTTTGCTTTCATATTTTTTGTCGATATTTTAAAGGTTATGATTCAACGCTGGGTAATTTTTTAAAACAAAATTTGCGACAAATATTCATCTTTTTATTCAAAATTCTCCGAGAAATCACTTGCTCAAAAATGTATTTGTTTAGTCTATTTCCATTTTTGGTGTTTATTTTTTAAATTATGTAGAATTAAGTGAAGTCTAAGAACTACTCGTAACTCGGAGAGAAAAAGACATTTCCGAGAGAATTTCGCATTTTGAAGAAGGGGATTGGTTCTTTCATCAGGAATCGTTGTTACCATAACCTCAAAAATAGTGAAAACATTTTTTTTCATTTTATAATGTGACTTAATCGAAAATCCTAGGTGATGGCGGATAAAGATCGAGGAATTTTACCTTTACGTGTCCAAAATCATGTAAGCCTTTGTACCTAATCTTTGTTTCTTTTTTATAAATTAATAACTCTTTTACTTAAGATCGCAAGTGAGACTATAAGCCCACCCCATTTTGTCACTTTTTGTAGACTTTAATTTGTTTTTTTTTTAATCCTTTCTATTAAACAACCAAAACCAACAATCAGACAAAAAAAAAAAACAGTCCAATAAAATGAATCACGAGATTTTTTCATTTCGGATTTTTCGTCGTTTCATGGTTCATGTTGAACTTTAATGACTATTTGTATTTTCTTTTTGTTTACCTCAAGCTCAAGTTAAGTAGAATATATACATACATATCTACAAGGAATGAAAACAATAACAATAGCATTGAAAAAACAGAGTAGAGTGCATAGAACGAGCAGGTATAGCGCTTCAATTCGGGTAAAAAAAGTCATTTTGTTAACAAGGTTTTCCGTTTGTCATTGCTTTTGGAATTGGGATTGGGAATTTTTTTTTTGGTTGGCCATCAAGCCGGTGCTGCTAGAGGCTTTACAAGTTCTTGCTACCTCTTTTTATAGTTGTTATTATTTATTGACAAGCTGAAGCTTCTGCCAGAGATATAAAACGGCAATAATATTATGCAATCCAGCAAACGAAGAAAATTGAATGGTTTTTTTGTAGTTCTTTCATTACACCTCGAAACACCTATCTATCTTTTATTTGTCCCGCTAATGCATTCAGCTTACTAAAACTTTATATATTCGCTTAAATAGCTCGTTTACAGATTTACAGGGGAAGTATTTTTCAGATCAGTCATCTTCTATAAAGCCAATGACTCGTTGGAGCCATTTAATGATAGAAAATACATTGGAGTGTCAATTACAATTCAAATTGCAAGGCAATTACGAAAAAATAATTCTGTGTATATTTTCCTTCCTGTGTCGTTGTTGTTTGCTATTTTTGTGAATATTCAATATCTATTCGATATAAGTGGGTGGGTATAGTATAAATTGATGGGGATTAGTTGAGGAGGACGGTTATGGAAGTTTGGGTTCATTTTGAAGTCGTCGTGTGTATAGTTAGTAATTGGAGCTCGATTTTGATTGATTGTAATTTTTGTGTCTGCGTGTATTATACAATCGTACGTAGAGAAAAGTTAATGGATGATTGAAATGGGATGCAATAAAAGGAGAGCCATTTTTATTTCAGAATAAAAAATACGCTTTAAGGACTTTGCAAAAACTTATTCAAGGATAACTAACCAAAGCGAAACAAACTCAGTATCCCGTAAGTTATTATGATGATTTTAAGTAAAATAAAAATATCTTTCGAGGAGAAGAAAGAATATGCAAAATAAGAACAAACAAAATTTATGTAAAAGAACAAACAAACGAGAAAAAAAGTCCGCAGAAATGCCTTATATCTGTAGGTATATGTCCCTTAAAATATCCTAAATATACCTACGTATCTCCACCACGAGCAGGCGAGGCGGTAGTGACAACGGTGGCGGCGGCAGTGGCACAATTTATTGATTCTCAAAATTTTTCCTAGAAACACTCTTTTTTTCTGCGCCGAACAGGGTTCAATGAAAACTGCCGCAAACATCTTAAACAATGCAAAAAGGGGACATGCCCTTTCTGATTTAGCATTTCTGTTTCTTTCCAAATTTATTTATTTTTTTCGCAATTTTTTTTTACTTCGCAAATATGTATAATGGATTGCGATAACATCCAACGACGAATATTTGTATATATATTTTTTTTTTCTTAGCTTAACATTTTATTTGTGCTGCTCCGCGCTCATCCTTATTTTATTTTTTTATTTTTTGGAGTTCCAGTTCCTCGTGATTCGTTAAACGGCTGTATGCGCGCTCTTATTTAGATAAGACCAGGTGTTACTTGCAAAATTTCCCCAAGATTTTTGTTGTTGTTGTTGGTGTTGCTGTTGCGAGATGTCGTATCTTTTTTTCTTATTATGGTATCCAGGTCTTCCTTTTTTTTTTCTTGTGCTGTGTGCAAATCTCTGAGCATATTCGACTTCTTTTTGGGGAACATAAAAAATGTTTACCCTTACACAGCATCACCACGACAGCAGGGAGCCCAACAAGAAAAATATTATTCAAGTGATACAACAAAAAATTAAAAAAAAGAAACAAACGAAACAATAAACTAATAAAATGCTCCATTTTCATTGGAATTCATATTTCTTGGATTCTTTACTTTGCGGTTGATGGCAAAATACACAAAAATATAAACAAAATTAAAAAAAATATTATTTGCAAGTACCTACCTCTACCTACCTATGTATGTACGTATACATAAATATCTTTCGGATTGAATGAGGTTTATCTGCGAAAAAAGGGCTCTGTATAAAAATATCTATACAAGGACAGGACAGAAGACAGGGAAGACAAAGGAAACCAATGACTTATTGTGAACGCTGTGACAATGTATGGTACAGCGTACAGACCAGTTATCGATCTTATAATCAAGAAAGCTCTTTTGAGGTGCGCTGCTCTTAATGATGTCTACATGTAAATTATCACCAAAGACAGTTTGAAGCTGACCGCACGATGCGATGTATAGCTCGTACGTATAGTTCCATTGTTCCTTATTTTTTTTTTATAGAAAATGTGGTTTATTTCTCGTAAGGGTTTTCTGCAGTCCTTAAGGGCCCTGAAGTCCTAGAGATATAAGTCATACGAAGGGAGGTAGGTGCATATATCACCGTTTGATTTTTGTGGCTGATAGGAATTTTTTTGAAAATTATTTCAAACTTATTTTTGAGAATATATGTGCATAGGAGTTTCTTGACTCCAGTTTTCGAAGAAACTTCTAAAAATCTTCATACCAATTTACAATTGGGGCATAGAAGAATGTGGCGTCTGCAAAGTTAGCATAACGATTTTCACCAAGCCTAGACAAATGAAACAACGACATGATTTTGCATTTCTATTCAGGATTCTGCAGTTCATCAAAAAGTTGATGAATGATCGAATGTACTATAAGCTTCACTGTCAAGTTAGAATGACAGCCGTTTTTTCAGCAAAAAGCTAGGAGTTTAGAGTAAGGCACCAAATATTTTCAGTTTCAATGCATAGGTAACTTTAACAAATAAGCTTGATCCAAATTGTGAAGTTCTAATTTGACAAAAAAAAATCAAACTTCATACTAAACCATTAACTTCACTATGAAATTAACATGACAGCTGATTTGTCAGCAATGCGAAGCTAATTGAAATCTGGTAGAAGGCTCTAAATTGTATGTTCTTTAAGAAATAATCAACAAAATGTTTTGATGCATTAACGAAATAACCAAAAAATAAGACTATACTGTCAAAATAGTCCATTGGGATCCCAGGTGCTTATGGGTTTTTTTGTCGAGAACCAAAAATGTACCCTGTTTTGTTAAATCTGCCTAGAAAACTATAGCTTCGAGTGTTATTAAAAATTGTTATTTTGAGAAAATTAAAAAAAAAAAAATCATTTCTGTATGGCAGCTTACCTTTCTAAATGAGCTTAAACATAAAATTGGAGTTTCATCACTTAACCAAATTTGAATTTGAATCGAATCTTCCGATTAGGCTCTAGTTCGATGAAGTGGTCGCATAGACGCACAGACGGACAGACGTAAAGACGCAAATACGGACAATCCGTCCGTTTTTTTTATTTTTGACTCATAATAAACTTAACCAATTTAAAGTAAAATAAATATTTATCTATAAGTTTCTGGGAGATTATTACCCTTTTTACAATATCTTTAATTTTTCTATATCAATTCCTATTTATTCATCGGGATTTTCAACGGGCAGCTGTTTTCACTATATTTTACCAAAATACACTTTTTCTTCGAGTTGAAATATTTATTTTTCCTGTCAGTTGATAGTCTTTGCTAATGCAATTGGATTGGAGTAGACACCAGGGCAACACCGCACCGCAAAGTGGCATATTCGTCCGTCCCCTTACGTTGCGCTGCCGCCGCCACCGCCGTCTCAATCGTCGTCCTCGACCTTTGTCGTCGGTCGTCAATTGAGTTTCACTTACGTATTTATCATCATATTCGTCTTCTGTTATTATTTTTTTTATTCGTGTTCCTCTATTGTTGCCATTTCGAGGAATCCAATATTAAACGAGAACGAAGCAAACAAAAAAAAATAAATATAAAGGGCTACAAATTTACAACTCCCCTTTTCATCAAGGGAGGATGCAGTGGGGGTATCAAGGGGACTTGACCACCTCCATAGAAAATGATGTATTTTTCTTTGAGAGATGTGTATAAAAATTAAAGTTTTCTATAAACCTTGTTCCAGTGACTTTATCTTGTGACAAAATAATCCAAGTGAAAGTATTTCCAAAGAAAAAATTGCCGGCAAAGGGGGCAAGAACTCATTGAACCTATCTATTTTATTACAAAGCCTAAATTAAATTAGTTTTTATGTAAAATGTTTACTACTTAATTTTTTGTATACCTAACATATTGTGACCCAACTTCTTCCAAAATAACATTTTTAGATACGCGCCTGCACACCATAGGCTGCTGCGATCCAATGTCGCTCTCACTGGTTACTGTTTCATCTGAAGTTTTTCCCGCCAACACCATAGCACGCATTATTGAATCTGAATCCGAGAGCCTCCACCTTCGGTATAATTTCTTGGCCTGTTGTTGGCGTCTTCGTCCATCGTCAGCGCGTAAAAGATGCAAAAAAAAGCAAACCAATAATACAATAGAAATTCTTTTCTACACCAAAAGTTAATAAGCGTTGCAAAAGTGCACACGGGTAAATGTTTATTATTTTAGTTTTTTCTTGTTATTGTTCTGCTGGATGGGACTCCATGTTTGTCGTTTTTCGTCATCATGGTTCTGTGGTATAGTGGGTCCTTTCTGTTAGTTCGTTTGTTAATTTTTCTGAAGCAAGCAAGCTACACCTCACAGAGCAGCAGCAGCAGCAGCAGCGGCGGCGGCAGAAGCTGCCACAGTGTCTTCTTCATAACTTTCAGAGATTTCTATCTGTCTTTTCGGCGACGAGTGAGGGACCAAATGAAACATTTAAAATAATTTCTACAACACTACTTTTACTCTGATGATGATGATGATGATGATGATGATGATGATGATGATGATGATGATGATGATGATGATGATGATGATGATGAAGATGATGATAAAGATGATGATGAAGATGGATTGTTTTCACAGGTCTGACAATCTGTAGTTTGTACTTAAAAAGTTGGTGGGTACTTTCCCACTCACCAGGAAGAAACTTAGACATATTTGGAAAATTTGCCGTTTTCTATTTTATGAGGCATTTACTACAATATAGCAAGCCGATCCTATGGCCGGCTTAATATCAAGTTAGCAAAGTAATTCCTACAGCTTGAAACACGGATGGGTGCATAATTTGTCAATTTTGAAATTGTCATTCTACATTTTCTATATTTTTTTGTTTTAATTTGTAAAAACTTCTAAATTTAATATTTTAGTGCTTAGTAATTTGCTGTTAATTTGTCATTTGTTAGTTGTGAAAAAATCAATTTGTCATGCGATGTTTTCTATATTGTTTTTGGCGATTTGGTTTTCATGACGATTCAGAAGATAGGAAGGTGCCGTTAATTAGTTGTGCAAATTTCGAATTAGTCATTCTAAATTTTCTTTGCTTTTTTTTAGGGTGCTTTGCTTACAAGACAAAACTCGAAAAGCGGTTAAGACTTCTTATACTTAATGATTTATTGCTTTATAATTTGTCGTTTATTAGTCTTAAATTATTTGTGAAAAATTGAATTTAAAAATTCAATATTTTCAAAACCATCAGGTATAAGAAGTTATTACCGATTTTTCCAATACAAAAATATGAAAGAAATTGAACGACAAATTCTTAATTGTCACAACTAATTAACGACCAATCAACGGAAATCTAGTTTGCAATAGCGAAAGTTATTGTCAGTGAGAGTCAGAAGGGTGATATATGTACATAGTGTCGCTTATCGGTGACACTAGATTTCTGACAACTGATATAAAGGATAAACCTGGACTGAAAAACTGTTCCTTGCCTAACTCGGGGCTAATTTATATTCAGTATAAGCTAACTCTGAATTAACTCAGAGCTAATCCTGAACTGAAAAACTGGCTTTAAGTCTTTTTTTTTAATAATATTTTCGATACTTGGCGGATATTTTTAATTATGATTTTAAATGTAAAACACCATTGAAAGGGACGAGATAAAACCCATACAGAGAGAATCATTTTCCACTGGAATTGAGATGCTTGTTATCAGATGAAAAAACGAAACTAGTGTATTGAGTTGAGTGGTGATTATGTAGAAAAAATACTGTAGTAATTATATATCAGTAGTTGCTTTTGATCAAAGTCTTTTATATGCAGACCGACTCTCTTATAATTCTTTCTTGTGCTTGATGTCAACCACTTTCGCTTGTTAGAGATAAATAGTCCTGGTTGTACCGAAAGACATAATAATAATTTGTAATAAATAAATGAACAAAAGATCAATAAAATATAACTATGTATTCTCAAATAACTTTTTTTTTTAGCTTAATCAATAAATATTGTAATACATTAATTTTGAATTCAATTAAATCAATAATTAAAAAAAACCTAATAAAATATTTTACCGAGCAGCTGTCTTCGTAAAATTTTTAATCGTCAGTGTATGGATGGCTTATTAACTCTCCAACCATCACCACGCACAAGTGTCAAAAATATCTGCCTCATTTTAAGTCCAAGCACATATAGATAGTTATATATATATAAATAAATAAACAACAAGACTGAAGTAAATGTAAGTGGATTGCTGGAGATGCCTTGTTAAAGAACACACCGATACTGATGCCGAATGTGTTGCAGATTTCGCTCCATAAGAAGAAGATGGTGGTTACTCCACTGCAAACTGACAATTCTCCTCCAAATGAAAAATTACACCGTAAACAATGAAACATTTGGTTCTTGTTCATTTTTTTGTGTTGTATTCTTATTTCGTCTTCAAAGTGCCATTGTGACCATGGAGTGTCGTTTTTTTTAACTCTTCGTCGTCCCTGGGTTTCCTTGCTTTTGTTTGTAGTGGCCGATGGGTCCTTTTGTTTTCGGTGCGATGCAACATTGGATACATTTATTATTGGCAAAAAAAACCAAAACAACTGAAAGTAAAGAAAGTAAAAACACATTTCAAGTCAACTCTGCGGTGCTGAATCTGAAGCTGAAGCTGGTGGTGGATCTAGCAGTCTTCGGGTGCTGGTGCTTGGTGCTTATTCCCTCCGTTTTTCCAGAGTTTCTTTGGCTACTCTACTACTTAAAGGTTCTCTTCGTTGGACACACAGCGCAGCGCAGAGATTACAATCTGTGTGCATTCATTCATCGACTTTGTATACTTCTGGTGTGTTTTGTGTCGCGTTTACCGTTTGCGGATTCCCAAAACACAATGGAGCGCAGTTTATTTTTTTTTTTGCCTTGGTTTACCATTCGCCGAAAACGACCCAGACCACGAGAAGACAACAATAATGATGATGATTCTGATGGTGCTCCTTCTCCATCTCCATCTAGCACTGATTATGCGTGAGGCTGAGGGTCAGGGAATCTTGAGTTAATACATGCTTAGAGGAGGCAATATTTTGTGTGGTGTTCTTATGCGTGAATATTATTCCATGATTTTTTTTTGCACGAATTTCCTTTATACGTATTTGTTTTTGCATGCATTGTTGTCCGTTGAATGTGTTCCAAAAAAAATGGTGCCTCTTTGAAGTGAGAAGATCCATTTTGAGTATAGGTAAAATATTCAGCTGTAATTAAATTGAATACAAGGGACATATCTACAGGCTTATATAAGCTTATAAATGGAAGACCCTATATCCGAGTAGGAAAAAGTAATATACCAGTAGATCCTACCCGCGGTAGATTGCTCCTTTCCGTAAGAAGTTTGACTCTTCGATTTCTGCGAAAGGACACTTAATACTTTTACTTCATGAAAAAATATCTAATTTCTTTACAAAATCCCAAAACAATGTTTTTGTGTAAGTGTCTACGAGCTTATACGTTCAAAATAAAATAAACTAAGCTTCTTCATAAAGATCACAACTTCACAGTTTCAAGCGATTTATACTATTTTCTCGCATTTTCATTCCTTTCAACTTTGACAGCTCGTAGCAGAAGGAGCTTAC
This sequence comes from Dasysyrphus albostriatus, assembly GCA_946251815.1. Lineage (NCBI taxonomy): Eukaryota > Metazoa > Arthropoda > Insecta > Diptera > Syrphidae > Dasysyrphus > Dasysyrphus albostriatus. Next base: position 741,031 of record OX276339.1, read on the forward strand.
TCTACCATTTGCTCTGACCGCACTCTGTTTAGAATAGTTAATTCGGTCAACATTAAAGATTAAAACAAATAAAAAGAAAACTTAGATTATGGTCCATAAATATTGCATTTATTTTACACCTTCTTCTAACACCCAAACACATACTCGAAGACATTCCATTAGATTCTAGTTCTTCTATTTAATATTGTTGTGCTTCCTATACGAAACTTCGAAATTTCGAACCAGTTATTCGGTTGCTTTAATTGCTATATAATTTGAATTTTTTTTTTGAACTTGTTGTTGGCTTATTAACATGCCATAGCAAATTGCCCTTTGGTCTTTTTTTTTATTTATATAAAAGGTATTTTCTTTTTCTTAAATCTTAATACTATGCGTGGGTTGGCTTAGTCAAACCTGTAGTCAAACAAGTATTGTGAGAAGGGGAAATTTGATTTTAACACAAACAAAACTCTAGAAGTTTTATCATCAGTGGTAAACAGACGATGAATTGAAGTTTTCTTTAATGAAAAGTTTAACTTGAAAAGCTTCTGAGCCAAATTCGGTAATAGTCAAGTTTTTTGGGAGCGCTGTAGAGAGCACCGGAAGTCATAAACGTCAATCCCACAAACGTCGATGAGGTCTAGTTCTGGGATTCGTGGAAGATCTTCTGGTTGCTTAGAGGAACCATGGAATAATGATTTCTTGAAAAAGTTCCATGTGTGCTAGAGGTTGTTGTCTTGTTGGAAGACCCATGAATCAGTTAACCCCAGTTTCGCAACAACATTCTCTCTTAAAATATTAAGCTAATGTTAGTTCCTCATCGCACTGTCCCAGTCGAATTGTCAAGGAAGCTAGTAGAGTTAATCCCCAGACGCTAGTTTTGCTTAATAATGCGGCCCTTATATTATTTTTATTATTGAAAGTCTATAAGGGCACAACTTATTATTACACAATATTTCTTGCCATTTTAATATTTTTTAATGCAGTTTTAAATTTCAGTGGAAACTGTATACGAAAAAAGGAGCGGTACTTGATGTCCACATAATTTAATTTCTTTATCGACCTATTCGAGCCCTATTTTAACTCCACAAGTCTACGGTCTTGACCATAGTCAAACCGGTATTTAAGCTTTAATTAATAAATGTTTTGGTTTAAACAAAACCAATGACTAAATCGGATGCAGCGTGTGCTAGTTAACTAGTTGTTGCTGTTTTTTTTTTTATTTTGCTTTTAAAATTTTACATAAATGTTTTATCGACATTAAACACTATCACTAAATTAAAATAGATAAATTTAAAAAAAAAAATGAAGAAATACATATATGTTAAGAATTGTAAGAGTATTTTTAAACTTCTTTGTTTCTTAGTTGTTTTTGTGAGTTTTGTTTACAATTATTGCTGATAGGATACTTTATAGTGTTGTTGTAATTTCCCACTGCGGAAAATTACTGTTGCTTTTAAAGAAATTGAAATTCATCTAAACAGAACAATTAGATAGTAAATTTTTAACTTTTGTTGTACGAGAATGCATTAGTGCGTATAAAAGGAGTTTAGATGAAATTGACTTCGTAAAACAATGATAACGAAAGTAAATTGAAAGTCAGTATTGTTTTTATGGAATAAGGCGAATTATTTCATAAAGATAACTCGGTTTATAGACTGGAAGAACATAATTTACAAAAAAACAACACTTTAAGTCTTGAAGAATTTATTTTTAGCAAATAAATCAAGTTTGTCCAAACAACAACTGGATTTACATCTTAAAAATAGCAACTTTTGTCCATAACCCTTGTAGTTTTGTTGATACAGACCCCTGTGGTACAAAACGTAGCAGCTTATCACATGGTAAATGAATTGAAATATTATAAAAATTCTGGTCATTGTTTTAAGCGTATTTAAGAATAAAAGACTTAAAGCTTTGAGGTATAAGTGACAGACATTTCTGTACAAAGGATGCATAAGTTTGGTGATGTAAATCTTAGGTAACAATTGTGGTCCCCAGATAGCACCCTGAGTAACTCCGCTCACTATAGGTAAGTATAAAATCAGAAAGAAGACGCTTAATTCAACCCTTTTGAGCTATTGCCCAAAAAGAATAATATCACCGCAACTGAGCATTGAGAAGATCTATACAAATTAAGAAGCTAAGCACGTAGTTTGATCAACAATGTCAGATGCCTTAGAGAAATGATGGTTAGGTTAGATTAGGTTAAGGTGGCTGCTGAAACTCTTAGGCCAGAATAGGCTCATTGTGGTATTACATAAAGAATGCGAGGTAATCCTCGTTAATTAAACCAATTGGAGATTTTAATAAAGCGATGTCGATTTTATTTAAGTCACTGGGATCATCCTAAGTGTGTTTTGCGTCTTTGAGAAAGAGCAGGACATGAGCAAAGAAGGTGTGGGATAGTTTCTTCCTCCTCCTCGTCCATGCAGCTTCTGCAGAAATCATTTGAAAAAACACTGAGTCTATTGGCGTGTTTACCGATGAGGCAGTATCCAGTAATGACACCAATTGTGGAGCTAATATGCAATCTTCTCAGAGATAACAAACATTTCAATCGCTTCGCATCCTGTGTTGGCCAGATCCGTTTTGTCGCCAGACAAGTAGTGATACCTGTGCATCTGCTGTTTGTCATCATCATGGAGTCTTGCTTAAGCATAAGTTTACATGTAGCGATCGGTATTTCAATATTCCCTATCCTGGCGAGTTCATCGGCTTTACAGTTTCCTAGAATATCTCTGTGTCCCGGCACCCAGAAAAGGTGAATGTTGAACTGTTCTGCCATCTCCATTAGAGACGATCGACAGTTTACGGAGTTACGGAGTTTGTAGAAACAAAGTCTAATGATTTAAGGGCAGCTTGGCTATCTGAGAAGATACGGATATTCAAAGTAGATATTACGTTTTCTTTGAGCCAAGATAAAACTTCTTTTATCGCCAGGATTTCCGCTTGGAACACGCTACAATGATCAGGGAGACGGAAGGAGAGACTAATGTTTAGTCGTTCTGAGTCGGTTTTTGAGCCATCCGTGTAGAAATAAATTGCTTCATCTCTCAAAAATTCATTATCTCCCCAAGTGAATCTTGTAGGAATTGTTACTTGAAATTTTTTGCCAAAAACCGGCTGAGGAATGGTGTAGTAGGAGTGTTTAGGGATGGATTCGAATTTGTTCAGAATGATAGTGTGGCCAATAGAGTTATTGGACCATTGAGACGAATAGCTGTGCTCGCCGCCACTTGTTTAGTGTATATATCGAGGGGTGTGATGTCTAAAGCAGCGGAAGGTGTCGAACGGAGAGCTCCGCTGATACACATGCAAGCCGATCTCTGTACTTTGGTTAGCTTATCACGATAAGTTATTTTATCTAAAGCAGTCCACCATACTGCCACCCCATAAGTGAGTATCGGTCTGATGACCGCTGTGTATAGCCAGTGGGTGCGGTATGTGGCGACAAGCCCCATTTGTTTCCAATAGCCTTTTTACAGGAAAAAACTGCAACTGTGGCCTTTCTAATTTTTTTCTTGTATATTTGGTTTCCAGCTCAACTTTTTGTCTAAAATCAGACCCAGATATTTAGCTTGATCTGAGAAGTTAAGTGGTATACCATTTATTGATGGAGGGTCTATATTCGGAATTTTGTATTTCCTTGTAAAGAGGACAAGTTCAATTTTGTGGGGATTTACACCTAGTCTACATTCGTCTGTCCATTTAAGTAGTTTGTTGAGAGCGGTTTGCATTAATTCTGTTATGATTTGAAGATGCTTTCCCGATATTGCAATGGCAACGTCATCAGCATATGCAATAACTTTGAAACCATCCGCTTCCAGATTAGAGATATGAAGGAGTAATACAAATTTTACTTCGTACTTTTCTATACCAAGGACTATCAGTAGTAAAGTATGTATACAAAACAAAAGAGCTGGAGTTCGAACTTGACAAAATCAAATCGGCCGAAGTAAACAGTAAATAATGTTCGGAACAAAAGAGCTGAAGCTTAAACAAGGTGATACTGTCGAAATAAACAGGAACCATTGTTAGAAACAAAAGAGCTGAAGCTAAAATATGGGAATACTGCCGTTTTTGATTGAACAATTGGGATACTCCTTTTGTTCTCCATTGCTTCATGCTTATTTACGCCAAAAGCCTTCGGTTGGCTCTTCCGAGTAATGTTTTCATATTTTTTCTGTTCCCAATTTCAAGAAGACGTAGATTTGGAACACACACATGTACAATTTTTCGTTAGATTACAAGTCAAAACAGATCAATGCTTAAAGAAACCATTTTATTGAATGGCGTCTTTTGGTAAGTTTGTGCGAATTGAACACAAGATATTTTCATATTTGATTAGAATCAATAAAGAGCGGAATAGTCAGAAAATCTAATCGAAAATCACATATCTACTAGTATGTGCTATGTACAATAGTGGTTACGATTACGGATATTTAAAATGTAGCAAAAAAAGGAGCATTATCAGTAGCAAAGTAAAAAAAGTTTAAAATCGAAAGAAAGTATAATTTGTTGAACTATTAAATTCGAAACAAAACATATTAGAAACTAAAACTTGAGAATATGTTTTTTCTTTAAATAGGAATGTTAGTAGTTATTGTTTTCTTTAAAAAAATTAATTGATTTGAGATAACATTTTCACTTTATATAAATACTCTTAGAGTATCACTCACATTTGTATTTAAATTGAGACCTGCAAAGAAAGAAGTTTTTTTTTTTATTAGTTTAATGCTGCAATTCAATTTCAATTTATTTATTATGGCGTACAAGTAAGACATAGACTTTTCATATAACTAATACATTAGATGAGATTATAACTAACTCATAAGGTTCTAAATAAAAAGTAGGTAATAGGCAAACGTTTTATTTTTTTTTTTTAATCACAAATAGGCATGAAAATGAACCTAGTTAAACACTCAAGTATTAGGTAAAACAAAAAAACAAAAACCCAACACCATCAGATTGTTCGAATAAATCAACTTTTACCTATATGTAAATCATCTTATCAAATGAGATACAATTTATTGCCTAGACACCCACAAACGAAAAGAAAAAAAAAATATATGAATTTATGTCAAAAGCCCAATACCTTCATAATTGTTCAACCTAAACCACTAGCGTTCGTGTGGTCTTAATTTCTAACCTCCCCCCCTCTTTCCCTAAGTCCGCTGCCGCATATATATACAAGATATGAATAACATATTACCAAACACACGCCACATCAGGCCACAGGTGCGGCTGGTCCAGGTTTCAGCTTCAGGTTAAAATCTACCGCACCTCCAAAGTCCATTCTAGAGGCGAGATGCTTATGATGATGATGGGGCGATGACCAAAACAACAACCTAACCAGCCGACGACACTTAACGACACCTTAAAGAGGATGCGCTCAGCATGTATCTTATACCAACAGAGAGATCCTATAAATGCTTTCAGTCCATATCCATATCCATGAACCATGATGCACATTTTCGAATGCGACTTGAAATGAAAAATTAAAAACTAAACATCCTAGAGGTAAAAAAAAATACCTACAAAAATAAAAAACAAAAAGAATCTTAATAAAGCCAAAGTGACAGAGAATTAATACCATCACCATCACCATCACCATCACACAGTGCAACATAAGGCCCTTTCTATAGTTTGCGCTGTGTGGCATGATGATGGTCATGGTTGGTCTTGAGTCTTGTAGGCGATATCCTCCTGTATATTGTATTGTGGGTGCCACGTCGGATTGGAGTATCCAATAGATTCCTTCCTCTGATCGGCCGGCGTGTTTAATATTTATTTTATTTAATTTATTTAATTTGAACAGAAGAGATAGGACGAGTTGAGAGTATGAGTAAGAGTGCGACTTGCGGTGAAGTGTGATATGGTGGGTGTCATATAACAGCTCAAGGTATCATTTCTACACTTCTCTACCTGACTAATGCGTTTTACATTTGTTTTTTTTTTATTATTCCGATCTTTATTCATTTCTTTCTTAACTCTCCTTCTTCATAACACTAGAATCTTCATGGGTCCAACTATAGCCATAGCCATTTAATAGTTTATAGAGGAGAAAGATCAATCGGATAATACGATGAGACAAGTGACTAATTGGACAGTTACACTGTCAAGGCGGGTGGTAAGGCTTTCATTAATGTGTCTTAGGGAGATTGCTCGTTGGTGGGTTAAAGAGGAAAATAAACTGAGCTGATGAACATGAGCCGGGATAAGGGTGGCATACACATATACGAGTATGTATACGGAATTCTTTTTGTCAAATCGAGGCTTTTGACAGAAGCAGTGGTTTTATGACCATACCTGTCAAAACACTTTGTTTGGTATAATTTAATGATAAGTAAACTTGTAGGTAAGGTAAGCTATAGTATAGTGCTAAGGAAATTTGTAAGGTAGAATAAGCACTATACGGGACATTATGTGCGGAAAACTTGGGCAAAATGCAAGATGCCTTTCTTTACTTGCCTCAAAATGTTGATTAGAATTGTTTTAAGACAATTTTAACAAGTTTCTAAGGCTTAGATGGTGGGAGCGATGGGAAACTAGTTTTATGATTTACAAACGTTTGCGACTTCATACCTAGCTGGAGGTATTTTAATTGTTTCTGACTTTCTTTCGTCTAGAAAAACTCTTGGCCGACGAACTGGTTATATTTTTTTGTTTAACCAATTCGAGGTGGCGGCATGCAGCCCGGCCCCATCGTCCGAAGCGACGTGTCGTTGATGTCATCATAGAGGTTCCTGCTTCACCACCAGCGCGAAGCACTAAAATGTCACAAAAACATAATGAGATAAAGTTAATTACATTTTTTGTATTTTATTTTCCAATCACACCTTCGCCGAGCAAACGACGACGACGACGACGACGGACAGAACGGTGTTAAGTCGCACTCTGAGTCATTATTCCCTTGGTTTTTTCTTCAATTTCAACTGGTGGCAGACTGACAGACAGACGAAAATTCATTTATCTGCGCGTAAATGCGGTTTTGGAATTCCATTTTGACCATCTTTTTGTTGTCGTTGTCGTAGTCGTCGTGTGGTCATCGGCGTTGTTATGGATGCTTTTTCAGTCGTCCCTTCCCCGATGGTAGGTATAACCATCAACTTATCGTTTCTCCTGATGGGCCCTGGGCCTTTGGTCTTTAAAATCTCTGGCTAAGATTCAATTAATGAGCCGAGCGGCTCAGACCTTGAGGTGATATTAAAAAACTAAAAATATGACTTCATGCCTTGCCCGTTGTGTATCTCTGTGTGTAGGCGTTAAATATTGAAGAAACCTGTAAATAATCAATTAATTAAGAGTTTTTTTTATTTGTAAAGTCTGGCTTTTGTCATTAATTTTTTTTTTTTTTCTTCCCCTCGATGACGGTCGCGTCGTCGTGTGATGCAGGGTTTTTGTATCTTTGAGTTTTGGTTTGGAAAATATTGTTATTTTCGATAAATAAAAAGATTAAGTTTCGGCCAGGCTGCTGATAGTTTGGTTTAGGTACATAGAGGATATAAACTATGTACAAGGAATCCTTTACTTTTATATCGTTCCTAATTTGGTTTGGTCATTTGATCAAAGGCTCAAATGTTTTGTTCAAATCAAAGAGAATAAATTTGTTTGAAAAAAAAATTATTCATTGTGACACACATTTAGATACTTATGTTTTTTTGTATAATCTTAAGATCTCCCTGTCATTAATTCATGAATTCAAGAATTTTGTGAGCAAAACAGCTTAACAAAAATCCATATTCAACAACCAACCTACGCTTATTTCTTTTAGTCTGTTTCATTAATATTTTCTGTGTTAATTAAGTATAAAAAAAATTTATATATAAAAGTTATTTATTAATACAAGAATGATTACCATATTACCATTTTTAAAGGCTTGGTCGTATCAGTTTTTGTATATATTTTTTTAATGTATTCTATTTTAAAAATTATGGGTACACTGAAAAATTATTTTATTGGTTTACAAGTGCGGGAAGATTATGGTGAATTTTTTTACCACTAATAGTTTTTGTTGGTTTAGATTCGAATAAAATATCATTTTCGTTGGTTTTGATCAATATTTCAAAAACTGGTCAATGACTCAAAACTTGCAACCGAATTATTTTTAAATACTCGAAGAGCTCTTTGGCTCCTTCTTATCGCATTAGTTGGGGTAAAAAAAGAGTTCAAAAGGTGTACAAACAAAAACAACATTAGTGTGAAGTTTTTTGTAGGGAAACAACACACACACCAGCATCAACAAAAATTGACCTACACAAAACAAATCAGGTCCACAAAACACATATTGAAAATACAAAAAAAAAAAGAATAAAGGCTGGTTTTCCAGAGACAAAGTTTCGTTATGTTTTTATGTTTTATTTCGATGAAAATTTTCGTTAAGAACTTTGTTTCTAGAGCTTGGTTTTTTCTCAACGTACATAGAAAAGTCTTGGTTAAAATAAAAAAAAACTTTCTTGCTTTGTGAATCAAAAACGTTTCAACTGATCAAGTATGTTTTAAGCTATTACGAGATGTGATATAATTATTTGAAACGACCGACGCTGCTTCACTGTATTTCTTGCACCCATTCAGACCTTTGAATTCACCCAATCGATTCACTTTCACTCGACTTTCTGCTTTCCGTCGGGTGAACTGCACTATCATTAGCCGATTTGACATTTAAGCAAACAACTGATGTTTACAAAAAGTGAAAATTTTGCGTTGTATTGAATTCATTTAAAGTTTTGGTTTAAAAAAAACTTCTGTTGTTAATTTCAGTAAGTAATGACTTTGGGTAGTTTTTTAAATAATTTACAGAAAAAATGCTAAATGGATGGTGTGGGACTTTTTACAATTTCTCAAAGATAGAATGTACCAAAAAAAAGTGATGTGTAGTTCTCCATTTATTGTTTTAAGTCTAAAAAAATGGAGTACCTCAAGGCGGTCAAATTCCACCTATTCTTTTTATATTATCATACTTTGAGCTTTTATATGGTTTTAAAAGCTCTGTATCCACGGCAAGTGATATTTAAAAAACGGAATAGATTTAAGCACCAAAAATGCAAAATAATGACTTACTTACTGAGGCGACATCTATCTGAATCATTTTACTTCATCAAAAATGTTGTGATTAAAAGAGTTTTATGTTTTTTAGAGTTTTTAGTTTTATGATCTGGGAATTCTATTTGATGATTAACTTCTATTTGGATTCAATAGTCAGCAAAAGCAAGGGGCCGTCTTGGATTAATTATGACCTTCTTAAATGGGATTAATGATCCTAACATTATTTAAAACACTTTACTTGAAAGACCGCTGTTAAAGTACTGTAGTCGCATTTGGTGTTCTACCAAAAGTGCTATAGAAAGAAACTTGAAAGTGTCCAAAAATGTTTCCTTTTATATGCTCTTCGATATCTTCCATGGAACCCAACTCATCACTTAAAATGTCGACAATTATTTTTTGGACAGGCGATCACGTTTCATTTTTTTTTGTCAGCCCTTGAATTTTCAACTGATATTGTAGACATTTTTCTCGCAGTGTAGACTAGAAAAGTGTTTCTTTTGAATGAACTTCTCAATCTTTCACATTCGAAATCGATGCATATTCATAAGGCTACCAAACCGTCTATCTGAGTACATTGTCATCTACCCACACCCACTTCGACGACTGTTTTCTTCTTCTTCTTTTTTAAAAATTTTTTTGTCGTCTTCTTATTGTTGTAAGACGCGCTATCTTGGGCTTCAGCTAAGGCTATACGAGCGAGTCTTCGACCATAGAACGTAATATCTTGCGGTTTGATGTGTGCTGTTGCTGCGGTCCCGGTTATTTGTCTATTTTATTATATGTTAAATTATTAATTCATTTTGTGACCTTTTTGTGTATGTGTGTGCGATGTGTTGCTGGGACTGAGTGTTATGTTATCTCTCTTGTGTCTTTCAACACAGCTAAAGATAACAATAAAAATAGTTGCGTGTCTTGAGCGATATATCTGGAAATTATGTTTGTGGGTACCTACAAATAAACAAAGCGGAGAGCTTAGGGGACCTCTGCAGGGGTACGAGCATTAGCTTTTTGACAAACAAAAAAAAACCCTTCATTCTTTATCACAATCGAAGCCAATGCAAATGATGTGGGATGGAATTTTTATATGGGTGGCATGCCGAATGCTGCATGCACATAATTATATGACAATATACATATTTTTACTTGCTCTTCATAACTATTTTTATTTGAATTTACTCAGATATGTGTGGGTCTGAAGCTCTGTGCCTAATACAAAGAAAATCTAATTAGCACTTTCTTCTTTTATTCTCTTACCACTAAAATATCACCAGCTACTACATGCCGGTCATTTCGTGTTTTTGTCGTGTTAGAATGGGTGTGATTTCTTTGGATAAATCACAGCATGCAAGTATTCTTTGGAATTGGTTTTGTTGATTTTAATGTTTTGGAATTTGGGGGAAAAAGAGACCTTACGGCTATCTACGATGGTAGGTATTTTCTGTAGTCTCATTTTAATAACCCACGATGCGGAGAATATTATGAAAGATAACTGGTTAATTATTTATATTGAGTTTTGGGTGAATGAAATCCACAATGATATGGCGTTTTTTATGGTTATTTAAACAATAATTCAGAGGTAGTATGGTCTTTTGATTTTTGTTTTTTTTTTATGTAGTTATTTTGGAAGACGAAATAGTAGAACGTGAAAGTTTATTTGATAAATTATTGTCTCAAATTAACACAATTATTTTTTTTAATAATGTAGGTAGGTACTCAGAATACTGGTGATTAAGGGAGACATAAGTACAGCGGCGTACACAGCTCATCTTCTTGGGGAGGGTGTCATACCAAAAAAAAAATTCCCAAGTCTGTACCTACTACGGATTCAATCTTTTTCGCTTTTTGGGCTTTTTTTAATTAATTTCTCTGGTCTCACAAATGTTACCATTTTTTTTAGTTATAAAGAATTGGTGTCGAAATTTTGGCAAGGTCAAAATTCGTTTGGTAATTTTTTTTTTCAAAATTTGGTTCTAAAAATTCCGTTTGCACAACTCTGATAATAATCAAGAGAAAAAGTCTTTCTTAAGATGAATTTTAAGTCTTAAGAAAATCTTGAAAGCCTTAAAAACTACATTTTCATAAAAAGTCAATTACTAGGCGGGCATGCGAAAGCAGTAGGTATTCGATATTAGAACGTTTTTGCTTTTGGGTATTGCAAACTGGTTTTTATAGGCACCGTAAAAATATTTCTTTCCTTCGCAGCCGATCATCAAAGAGAAAACAAGACAACTACATGCTTAGACGCTTTCACCTCCTTTGTCCAAACTATTTTCGTGTACCATTGTGTTTTGTTTCTATTTCTTGTTCGCATATTCTTCTTTCTCCACCATGCAACAGAAAGACAAATATTTACAGTTACTGAGGGCGGAGCCTAACTACGACTTTTGTAATACCCAGAAGAAACTTCAATACCTACTGCCTCCGCATGCTCGCCTGGTGATTGACTTTTTATTTTAAATCGTTTTGCTTCGAGAATCATAGTTTTTTTTTACTCAACATAATGCTGTTAACATACACGTGTGTCGTGTGTCATTTTCACCTTAAAAAAATCTCGAAAGCCTTTAAAACCCACATTTTTATAAAAAGTCAATCACTAGGCGGTCATGCGAAAGCAGTAGGTATTCGATATTAGAACGTTTTTGCTACTACTGCCTCCGCATGCTCGCCTAGTGATTCACTTTTTATTTTAAATATTTTGTTTCGAGAATCGTTTTTTTGCTCAATTTAACAAAGTGCTACCAACAACAATTTCTGCATTAATATAAGAACTTACGTGTGTATTTGTGTGTCATTTTCACCTTAAAAAAATCTCGAAAGCCTTTAAAACTACATTTTCATAAAAAGTCAATCACTAGGCGGGCATGCGAAAGCAGCAGGTTTTCGATATTAGAATGTTTTTGCTGTTGGGTATTGCAAAACTGATTTTTATAGGCAACGTAAAAACATTTCTTTCCTTCGCAACCGATCATCAAAAAGAAAACAAGATAACTACCTACCAAGACTACTTTCGTGTAGATTATGTGTTTTGTTCTTATTTCTTGTTCGCATATTCTTCTTTCTCCACCATGCAACAGAAAGACAAATACTTACAGTTACTGAGGGCGGAGCCTAACTACGACTTTTGTAATACCCAGAAGAAACTTGCCTCCGCATGGTCGCCTGGTGATTGACTTTTTATTTTAAATCATTTTGCTTCGAGAATCATAGTTTTTTTTTTACTCAACATAGTGCTGTCAGCTACACGTGTGTCATTTTCACCTTAAAAAAATCTCGAAAACCTTTAAAACCACATTTTTATAAAAAGTCAATCAATAGGCGGGCATGCGAAAGCAATAGGTATTCGATATTAGAATGTTTTTGCTTTTGGGTATGGCAAAACTGGTTTTTATAGGCAACGTAAAAACATTTCTTTCCTTCGCAACCGATCATCAAAAAGAAAACAAGATAACTACCTACCAAGACTACTTTCGTGTGCGATTATGTGTTTTGTTCTTATTTCTTGTTCGCATATTCTTCTTTCTCCACCATGCAACAGAAAGAAAAATATTTACAGTTTCGAAGGGCGGAGCCTAACTACGACTTTTGCAATACCCAGAAGAAACTTGAATACCTTCTGCCTCCGCATGCTCGCTTAGTGATTCACTTTTTATTTTAATTAATTTTGCTTCGAGAATCATAGTTTTTTTTTTTTTACTCAATTGAATAAACGTCAAAATATATTGCTTGCCGGCTCTTCAAGCAGCTTAACAACGCATTTTCCAGGTCTTTTCCTACTAAATAATAATAAAATAACGTTTCTAAAACTAAAGAAATGGAATATGATTTGCGGTGGAAATTACCTATTTTTGTGTCCTTTTTTTTCGGATACTGATATCCCGCGAAATCACTTTCCTTTTTTCAAGAAAAAGTGATATCAGCGAAGTCCTTAGTTCCCAGGCAAGGTGAGAAAGTAGTCGACTTCTTTTAGGAGAATTAAGTATACATTTTGAAGTGCAAAAATGGAACTAACTAACTTTCAAAGATCAAAATTACACAAATGCAAAATTGCCCGAATTTGAATTGATTATATTCAGAGACTTGCAAAATTATTTTATTATTTTATAGTGAAAACACGCTGCAGTGGTTGTTATACGTTTCGCCAAGAAGAGGATTTATTTGGTTTGTGAAATTGCTAAATTCTCGGATATTATTAAATTCCACAATCCATTATTTAAATAACTTCTTACAAAAAGTTGTTTTCAAAAATAATATAAAAAAAAAACAATTCCAATCTAAAATTGTATTTGTTATTTTATAATTATTGCTTTTAATTTTATTTTGTAAAGTGTATGTCTTAAGTATCTTGTGTCTTACTAACTACTTACACTACACTAAGTGATGAGCCTGATGGGCACTTAGTGTGTGTTGGAAATTCTTTGGTCGCAAGATGTCGCTGGTACTCTTAGGCAAAGATCTGAAAGTGTAAAAAAGAAAACAAAAATTAAATATTAGTGATTTTTGTTAAACTAAATTTTTGAAAAAAATTTTGTTTTAAGTATTTAATACCTTCAATAATTTTTAATTCAATACTGAAAATCGTATGCAAAATTGTCTCATAGTTTAAAAAAAAAAAAACTGAAAGTAGCAAAAACTAGGTTTCCAGTAATTTGGCAACCTGAATTTGGATGGTTCTTTCCTACAAAAGCCCAACACGCCATAAACACTTTTGAAGGAAAATTTCAATTCAGTTCCATTAGGATATCATAGATTTCAGCTCGATCGGTATAGGTACTAAGTACATTCTTTCTAGAATCCTTGAGAGATTGAATAACTTCCAATGGGAAGTTTAATTCTTGTATAAGAGAGTTATTAGCGGCCTAATAGTAACTTAATCTTATTGTCCACTTAGCGACTAAAAAACAACGTCGGTAAGATGATTGTGTTGGAAATTTGTTGAGATCTCCAAAAATTCGCGTATCAATTTTTTTGTTAGTTCACTACAAACAACATAAATTAGTAATATTAACCTTCTTTCTAATCCTATTTGAATTTGTTCCTTAAATGCTCAAGAAATATTTCTTCATTAAACAAAAAAAAAATAATAAAAAAAATGAATAAAAACAATAACTAAACTATTCCGATCAAAAACGTTCAACCAACAACAAATTCCAGCACACGAGATATCTCTATAAAAATGATCTTGATATTGATTATTCAGTTTCCTATAATCATTGGGACAAAATTTACATACAAATCTCCATCTGTACCTATATAATAATGTAGAACTCCCACACAAAAATTCTAGAAGTAAGTCTTCTTCTTTTCCTTATAACAAAAAGTCACATAACAACTCGACATTCAATATTCTAGCTGTTTAAAAAAACAACAACAACGTCACTTATATCGCTTTTTCTCTTAGCATCGCTAATAAGGGCGTTGTCGGACCAAATTATCATGAATCATTTGCCCATTAGCAAGTCACAGTCACCTCCACCACGCACGAGTTCTATCACTCATTTCTTGTTTTTTTCTTTTTTTTTTTGCTTTTTATTATTCCTCGGCGTTTTGAACATTTTTCTCAAGTAGCACTTTAAAAGTTATACATCATGATCATAATCACCATCAAGGGAGGCAAGATAACGCAATCATCCAAAGCAAAAAAACAAACATCAAAGTTCAAAATTCATCAAGAAATCCTCAATTCTTTGCAAGCTTTTACATCTATTTATAGGTATACCAGGCCAGGTTTACACACAGGAGACTCTTCCTACCTAAATCTACAGTGTCTCATCCTTTTCCCCTCGCTCAATTATTGTCATGGCAAGCAAAAATAAAAATAAAAATAATCAAAAAAAAAAAAAAACAAAGATACCGGCGAACATAAAAATGCGACCGATTCGCGCAAATCAATTAAAAATCTGCGGTTTTTCTGCCCTCAACTCCAACTTCGAATGTACATAACTCTATCTATATAGCAATAGCTAACCCGGACCTTTCTTTGTCACTGATGGTTTGGATGGTGGATTGGCCGTCACCGCCGTCAGCCGCGCACCACCTCCTCGCCACAACATCGTGTGCTGCATTTAAGCAAGAGCCAATTACTTGCGTTTTAATATATCAACTTCATGTATACAGGTCCACTCGAATCCATAACCGAATCAAGTCAAAAGTGTGTGGTTTCGTTTAGCTTATTCACACTTCTATTCAGTATTCTGGTCATGAGAATCGCCCGTCATACGAAAGTATCAATGGTCTTGGTCTCTGCTCTTGTGCTTGTGGGCTTGTGAGCTCTGAGCTCCGACTTTGGATCTTTGCTGGCCCAAGGAGTACCTAAGCTACAGAGGTACACATGTCGTATTCGAATATATATGTGCATATGTATATCGAGTTTTCGACGAATCTTAGGGAGCGACAACGACGATTTCAAAGTCATTAACAAAAAAAAAAAAATCAAATAAATAAATCACTGATGTGTGCTCAGTACTTTTGCTCTGCTGTCACGGTTACACTACACACCCTAACCTCACTAAAACCAAAGCCTCAAGAAACCTCCAGTTAATCTGGATATAGGTACTCTATTTTTTGTTCTATGGCCAGCAGCAGATAATGTGGCAATTACCAATGTTATCGTGGCATAAAGTAATATAACGAAAAAAAAAATGAAAAAAAAGTAAATACCTAAGCTACGTTAATGAAATAATTAATCACCTTTCACGTTCACATTCTTTGAGCTCGGATTCCTCGAGAAATTATTGTTCGCGGGAGTTTTGAGTGTGCAACTTCGCATTCGGTTCAATGGAAGAAGGACGTGGTTCGGTCACATAAGTGTGTGAAGACTTTAAATGTGCATGGTGGTGTGTGATGTTGCTGTTGCTAGTGCTGGTGCGCTGGTGCTGATGCATTACAAACTTTAAACGTTTTGTTACTTTTTTTTTTTTTTTTTTTTTTTTTTTTTTCTTAATTTTTATTTAGAACATTAAAAAAATTGTTTTATTTTTGACTTTGATTCTGTTTAATGTGCTTGTGCCCCTTGCGCGTTTGTTTGCTGGTTGTTGGACTCTTTCAATGTTGAAACGTGATTTTGATCACCTATTTCGATATGCGGCGGTTGGGACGGATGTTTTAAGTTGCAAGCAACATCACACGGTAATGAAAAAAGAATAAATCGTTAGCAGAGAGGTTTTGTTTGATTTTGCACCGAGACTGTAAATTGGGTACTTTTGTCTCATTTTATGAAAAGAGTATTGGACGATTAACGGCAATTAAATGGGGACACATTTGAGTTGAGTAGGTACTACCTACATGTTGCCTGCTGGTCGAAATTAATGCCAAATTTTTATGATTTTGTTCTTTATTCAATCGTAACTTAGATAGTAGTGAAGGAGTGGAGACATATTAAATTTCTAGCGGCAATTTATGTCAGATTAGAAGGGGAATCAAATGGGTTTAATTTTTTTTTTGTCAGAGTAGGATCTAGGTAATTAAAATATCAAGTTTCGTAGAGATGGTCAAGGGGCGTTTCTAGGAAATACCACGCTACCAACATATTTTTGACAAGTTCTATTCTTTTTTCTGTCGGAGTCAATGATTTGCCTCCACTGGAGAGCTAGTGAATAAGATGAGTTGTTTGCGAACATGCCTCCTAGACTCCTAGCGGATGAGTTCGACAACAATATGCAAAGCTTGACAATTTTTAAGTTTTGGTCAAACATTATAATGTCTAGTTCGATGTTTCCTAATGGGCCTCCATTTGCTCACCCCACATGGCATAAGGTATCAAATGGAGGTAGCCACTGCTTATGAAATATTCCTTGGATTAAATGAAAGGAATTTAGGTTGTGGTATGGTTTTTGTATATTTGCATAGTTTTTGGGAGGCAGCTCTTTAGAAGCTTACTCAAGTCGATCGTTATCCACGCGCATTATCATCTACATTTTACCAAACTAAGATGCTATCTATGTGATTCTCCAGCCACTGTGTGCCAAAAGTTCCATTTAAAAAACCATAGTCCACTAGCTCGAGGTCTCAGGCAAACAGAAGCTAACACCGATGATTGCCTTAGAGCCATTTTATCGCGTTTCACGTTGGAGAAATAGATCAAGTTTTTGATCTTCCATTTGGAAAGTTTCAAAGTCTAAAATACTTTTCCAAGTGATTGTGCTTACATTCTGGCCAGAACAGGAGATTCACAGATTGATATGTCACCAAAATTTGAATAAAAGTAAAAACTCAAAAGATTGATTGAAAGGAAGGGACTTGTCAGTTTTATTTCACCATGAAATAGTCACAGCTAAATCTACAAAATTCCAATAGGAAACCACCATTTGTGAAGATACTGGAGTCAATTGACGAAGTTCTGAGAATCTGCAAAAATATCCAATCTATAGGTAAGCATTTTTTTCCGGCCCAACTCTCAACGGATTGAACATAGTAGAACTCATGTTCAAACTGAGGGAAATTCTGGGAAGAAACAAATTACGAGCCTTATATATGTCGCATTTATATTCAGGAGCTCTTAATGGGATAGCTAAGCTTAGAATTTCCGAAAAGCTGTCATTCAATACAAATCGATTGAAGAAAAACGCGGTTCAAAGCATGCATAGAAATCCGACGAAGAATTACTCTAGGAAACCGTAGCTACTTCGGTCTGGCTAGACAAATATGTTTAAGACTCCTATGCGTCATACAAAATGCACGTTCGACAAAACTCTTATACTGCCAGTTTTGCTTTATGCTTACGAGTGTTGAAGGGATTTGGTAGAGGAGAATAAATGGGATAGAATTATACAGCCGATGTGGTAGATTATACCAAGATGTGAAAAGTCAAAACATATGAACTGTTTTAGTTTGGCCAAATTGAGCAAATATACAACCAAATGCTTCAGTCTTGACTTTACTTATGAAGTAGAAAAGTTTTAAACGGTCCAGCTAATGACTATAGATACCTGCTCGGAACGAAGATCTCAATTTAACTGTGGTTAACCCATTCACAGCAGTCAGACACCAATTGGAGACGTAACATTTTTCATTATTTCTGATGCAAGTTGCAACTTTCACTCAATAGTTAACTCGACAATTTTCAGAGTACCTTCATTTTCAACTACCAGGTAACATGCTTCAATGTATTTGGTGCCAATGGTTTAATTGCGAAAACTGCAAAATGCAGTCACACTGTGTAAAGTGTGTAAACTCAGACAGAAACCGGTCAGAGATCCAAGTCAAAAGTACCAATTAACGAAGTTGACGACATTACGAAAATTATTGGGGAAAGAAACTAACTCACTACTCACAACAAATTCCATAAGTCCCCATCACAAAACGAAACATGGTACAGCTTACGCCAACCTTAACCTGATGGCGATTTGAAATAGCGGTTTCACCGGGCGAAGTAAAAACGCCTGGCACATACTTCAAGATCGTCTCATAAAACGGCCCCAGTGTCCCCTAGTTTCGATACGGTATTTTCCTTAAAAAGGAAAGCAGAACTCCAATCCAGAACTCCAATACAGTCAAAAGGACTTCTTCCGAATGTCAACAAGGGATTAGAGCACTTTCTTTATCCCAGTTCTATCGGACCTTAGTGAAAATTCTTATTTGTAAAAATGAAAATGTTATGTAGTTTCTTTTTCAGGATCTTGAACCGCCATCAGGCCGAATTGTTATTTCAAACAGGTAATTTATTCAAGTACGAGTGTATGTCTAAATTTATGGTCTAATAGTTAATTTTAACTCTGACTTCTGTTTGCTTATTAAAAGTACAAAACCCGTATTCGTAATAAAGATCATAAATCCCAAAATCCAATAAACACCCCCCCCCGCATTCTCTCCACCACGCCGGTCTATGGAGATTATCATGTCATTTCTTAAGCAATTAAACACAATTCACCCAAAAACTAAAATTTAAAAAAATCAGGTGCGGCCCAGAAGAATACATATCTCTCTCTCCTCTAGTTCAATGGCCACATCAAAAACCACACAAAATAAATTAACTCAAACGCTAATTCATATGTAAACCCATTAGCAGCATTTTATTTCGCATAAACGTGCTGTGAATTAAACTAGTTACACGTAGGTAACACTACAGTCTCGCCCATATATATACAAATATATAAACTCACCCACACCACACTACTGTGCGACGAGTCTT
The DNA here is from genome assembly GCA_946251815.1 of Dasysyrphus albostriatus. Classification (NCBI taxonomy): domain Eukaryota; kingdom Metazoa; phylum Arthropoda; class Insecta; order Diptera; family Syrphidae; genus Dasysyrphus; species Dasysyrphus albostriatus. The sequence goes on from OX276339.1 coordinate 760,184, forward strand.
TCATTGTCATTTATATGAACCATCACCAAAAATAAAAAATTAAAAAAAAAAAACAAAAAAACATTAAAATAAATTCAGGATCATTTATATTATTATCTAGTATTTTTGTTTCCTGGTCCTACTGTCAGAAATAATAAAATCTACTTGCTGCTTTTTATAGCTTTTTTTCGGTTTATGCTTGTAGTCGTAAATATTCATGAATCGAACACAAAAACAAATTTTCCATCGCACATCGAAAAGCCAGAGTCGGCAGGCACAAAATTGGGCTTGGGTCCCCCCGTGTAATTCCGCGAAAATAATCTCTGATTGTCTCTCTGGCAAAGCATTGCGGATTCTGGATGGATGGTGAAGTGAAAATTACGAAACGAACGTGCAGCCACACGTAATATGCAAAAATAATCAATTTTCGTTGGACTTCTCAATGAAAAGATGAAAGGATTTTCCAGAATTATCAAACCACGACAGCGACGACCGACGGGCTCTGGCTTTCGATGGAATTCCTGAGACTCATTCCCGATTCAATTGATCTGCATGCCATCATAGGGAATTGCATCGCTCATTTCCATCATCAATGCGGGTAGGTACACATTTGGTTGGTCTTGGTCGTCATCGTCATCGTCGTCATCATCATTATCATGGAAGCTGCCGCGACCGCACCGTTGTTGTCATCATCATCATCGTCGTCGTCATGGTCGTCCGTCGTCGGTCGGCTGCTGTTGCCCTGCTAAAGGTAATCCTGAGATGCCACTGGACTGAGACCTGGCACTCTGCTCATGTTGATGTGCTGAGTAGTTGGTGGTGTGGCGACTGGCGAGGCGATGACATTGGCGGGTTAATTACCACTTCTGTGCGACACTGACTAACGATGAAACAAGATATTTGGCGAGACAACCGAACGACAACAAGCTTCGTCGACAACTTAATGAAAAGCAATTCTGATAAAACAAAACTAAATCAAAACAGAAAATAAAAATCTTAAAAAAAAAAAATAAGAATAAATATGGAAAGGACAACGCTTGTTCATAGTGCAACTCGGACACGGAGTATAGGTAATGGAGATGTGAAGTTGCGCTTTGGCAAAGCGCACGCTCTGTTTGCAGTGAATCAGTCAATTCATCTTTGCGACTTTTGTGCTGATGATGTAGTCTTGACTTACTCTCTTGTCACAGTGGCGGTGTAGGTGCCCAAATTTCAAGGCGAATATTTATGCCCTTTAAAATAAGTTTGTTTTGGTATTATTTATTCGATGTTTTTATATTTAATTAACAACAAATGCATATTACATATTAGAGTTGTGTATGGCAAGCAACACATTAAGAGCAACATAAAAAAAAATTGTAAAAATCTCAGATTCCCCGGGAGTAAAATTTGTATTTGTATTAGTTTTAATCGAGAAAAACTAGAGTGATTCACGTCTGTTTTCGTATGGATGTTCAAAGCACTTCTTTTACACTCTTTTTCACACTTGGCACGATTGAACTGACATAGGAGTGCGAAAAGAGTACTCCGTACTCCCAAATAAAAACAATATTTGTAGCTGAAAAAACTTAGGTTAGTGGTTTAAAAACAGATTTTATACTGTAATTGTCCACAAATCGTAAAATTTACTTCGAAATCTATTAAATTTAGGACTAATGCACAAGAAGTACTTTGTACTCCCAAACGAAGTTAACATACAAAGCTGACGAGTTTTGGTTGGTGGTTTCTTCAAATTTTGTCAGAAAAAAAGTTACCTTAAGAAATACGATAGGAGTACTGATTCTCTCAAACGAGTAGAGTAGTGTTTCCCAACTTTTTGTGCTATGCCATACCAAGACAATTTCAAAATTTGTATTTTACCATACAGTTTTTAACATTCAAAATGTTCAATGAAGAATTTGAATGATAAAAATTAGAAAGAAATCACCAGAAAACGATAAAACTTTTTATGATTAACAATCGCATCTTTAACGGTATGTGAAGTGACTACATTTTCGAAGCCAATGAAACCTGGCAAAATTTGAGTTATTAACATATCAATATGGGGAGCGAAGTCAAATATTGTAGTTCTTGCTTCCAGAAGAGTTTTATTTGTTCGTACTCTTTTCGAAACTAAATCAGTGAAAGTGAGATTTTGTTCTCTTTAATTTTTAAATTAATTAATTTTTAAATCAATTAATTTTTAAATCTAAAATGTGTTTAAAGTTACAATTGCCCCCTGTTGGGTGTGGGTCCTGCGTTGGAAAACACTGCAGTAAATCCCTCAAATTTAAATGCGCCTTACATGGTTCTCTAGATTGCCCTTAAGAAAGAACCGGACAGGTGTTTATTAGCAGTCACTAAGAACCATTGATATGTTTTTGTATATGACGAAAATAAAATGACTAAGACCGCCATGACGATGAAGTACTTAGGCACTAGTCGTGGTAGGTATAATGGGTAAATAAAATCAGCGGCAGAAGAGATTTTTCAAATAATCAATTAAAAATTCAGTTTCACAGAGGAATAAATGTATAAAATGTTGACTACATCTTGAGGATGTTAAATGATTTTGGATAAATTCGCTTTTAGAAAATTTAATAAAATTTGATAATAAAAAAAACTTCGCCTCATTTTTTCTTTTGTAACAATTTTTCTTTTCACTCGATATGTCTAGGTACTAAACCTCCCTCTAAAGACGCAACAAAAGCTTATTCGATATCGTTGTTCAAATCTATTGCCAACATAATCAGTTTTGCAATTACTCTTCTCTAGTCAATTCCCCCAATCTTGATCCTGATGAATCAACATTGAATTTCGTATAGAAAACAGCAGCGGCAGCAGGTACATCGAGTTGATATACCCAGTAGCAATTGTTGGGTTAATTGTAACCCTTTTATCTTCGATTCGACTTGAAGTGGTACACACACACAGTTTAGTTCTGGTTACACGTAAAAGGGGCGATAAGCTTGATGTGTTGTATGAATGCTATACTGATTGACCATTTTGTTTATTCCCCTCTTTCGAAATCCGAGGACTATTTTGTGTGTGAGTGAGTAGAGTACAGAAAAGGATTGTGATGATACTTTCTTTTGATATCGAGAAAAAACTATTTCGCTAAAACCTTTCAGTTAACCCTTTTCCTTGAATATATGTATATCTACCCACAGAGGGAGTTATAGAGATGAATATTAAACAAACACATAATAATTTCACCCCCTGAATTCAAATTCACTAATTTGTGGCAACACAAAGATCAAACAATAACCAGAATTACCACATATGCCGCCGCAGGTGATTCCATCATTTAGCTTAATTACAATTCATAGCCATTCAAATTTATTACATTTCCATTCGAAATTTCAACCAGACAAGTCGCCACTAATTAGACAGTTAAATTCATTGCGACAGGCAACAGGCAACAGGGCGTGAAAAAACCTCCCTATACCCATTCCAATTCGGCGACAAATTGAAAAGATTTACACAAAAATTCATTAAACAAAAAAAAAAAAACACTTAAACAAAAGGTCTAAAACCAACAAGTTGAGATTTTTGTCGGGTATAATTAAATCCAATGGACAAGAGAGGACGACTTTAACGGCTTCCCAAAAACAAAGAAAGTTTATAAAAAAAAAACAAAAAACAACAACTGAAAGGAAGGAATTAAATTAAATTCAGAAAACGAAAAATAGCTAGAACTGTTTTTGCTGCGTATAGCTGTTGGTGTCGAAAGATCAAGTCGAAAATCCGATTTAATCCTAATGACAAACAAGGTAGCTCCTCGGCTTGTAATTATTTAGCTTTCGTTTTAAAAATAAGTCTTAGAGCCCACCCACAGCCTCGCACTCATTATAAAAGCCCCTAACCGACCAACCAACGAAAAACGACGACGACGACGACGACACAAAGACGAAAATGTCCTGACTTGAGTCGGTCGGTGGTGATGGCAGTAGGTATACTATGTCAGTTTCTTCTTATAAGAAGCCGGAAGATGTCTTTCAAGAAGTTCATGCTGCCGGCTTTGCTTTAATTAAGCACCAGGATTCGGTTTCACACAGTTGATATTTTGGAGGAGTCCCCTCTTGTTTTAAGTAAATTACCCCACAATGAGGAATGTAATTAAAAAAAGGACGAAGGACGTTGTAAACGATGGCCAATTAACCACTTTAGTGGTTTTTATCAGAGTCGGGGCTATATAAGCAGTTATAACTTATTCTTCTTCTGTTGTTTGTTGTGTCCTGTCCGAGGGGTTGTTTTTTATTGAGTGTCATGTTTTAGGAAAATTAATTAATGTTGGGCAACAATTTGCTTGTAAGTGAGTGTTTCTGTGAAGGAATTGGAGATAAATGATGGACAAGGGACACTTGTTAGAATTTGAACAGATTGGTTTTAGGCTTTCCTTTATGTTTAATCGATTTAAATTGGAAAGTAAGGTCAGTAGTCCAAAAAGTCAAATTACCATTGAATCGGTTGATGGTATTTAAGAATTTCAACAGCAGTTCAAACGAACAAGTAATCGTGGAATAAGGGAATACAAAAACCATATCTGGCTTGGTGATTTGTTGGAAAAAAAATAATCACCTCAAAACAATTATTAAAGTCCTTGCGCGGTAAATGGCGTATTCTGCTCCCTTTGAATTCTAACTTAGTCCGAAAAAATATAAGCCGCGTAAAGTACATACCATAGCCACACCGCAAACTTGGCGCAGCAATCGGAGCTACGGAGCCTAACCACGAAGATAAATTGGCCACAAAATTACTGTTTGTCTGTCTGCGAGACACACATTTTCATGCCCTATCATCTTCGGCAACAATTGATCGAATACCATGATACCGCATGATGGTTTCGCTTAAATTTGTATACAGTGTGTGTGTGTGTGTGTAAACTCGGATTAAAAATAAAAATTAATCACTGGCTTAAAGGGGAATATGAGAAATAATTGCGTGAGAAACCAATTTCTCCTCTGGCCTGGCGTGGTTCTGGCCCGGACTTAACTGGACGGCACTGGTTTGCCAGGAAGGAGGGCATTACTAGGGCACATTTACACGTTTTCCTCGCTTCATTCACCATATCGCTTGTAATTATATCGAACAAAAAGTGAGAACGAATTAAAAAACAAAAATATGAGGAAAAAAAATACACAAAAATTGCCATGCTACGGGGGAAGAGAGATTTAATAGATAGGTCTTGAGAATTGGATGCGGCCGGCTGTTTGAAATCCACTCTTGAATTGCAAGTCTGTTCCTTTAGCAAAGATAATTGAACTACTTATGTGTGGCGAGCGTTGTTGTTGGTGTTGCGCTCGCTGGGCTGTGCTGTGTTGTGCTAACATGAGTTGGTTGCGGTGGTGGCGATGGTGGATTTCATTTTACTCGTTTGCATTTGAGATGTGCAGCATAAGGTAAGAATTATGAAGCTCTCAAGGCAAATATATTCCTTGCGATGCGATACCATAGGGTCTTAACAGTTAAACAAAATAAAAGGAAACACCATCACAGAGCCCATCAAAGAACAAAACAGCGCAGCAATTTTATAAATCACACACGTGTATTAATTACATACCTAGCTACTCTGCCTACTCTTTTTAATGCTAGGGCTGAAACCATTGTTTATTCAAATTGGAAAGTTCTTTTGGATTACATTTGAAAATTCAAAAAAAAATTAGTTAGGATAATAGTTTTTATCAAGGAACTTCATTATCTCTGTTTAGATTTCTTACTCTAGGTTCATACTTAGAGCACAATACCACCCATCAAAAGTAAAAGAATTGCTTCATTTGAGGGGAGGAACATTGAGCACAAGCTAAAATGCTCTAAAATTTTATCGTGGTTTCAGAAATAGTTGATAAAGTCTTAAAACTATAAAATGCAACGCTGAGTTCCTCAAACTTGCTCTTGTGCGACCATAGGCTTTGACATGACTAGAATTTCAAGATATACTGTAAGGATTCAAGATTGTAGTAGAGGGTGTTTTTCTTAGACGTGTGGTCTCTAATCTGGCAATACTTTTTTCGGGGTTGGTTTTTTTTTTTTGACAGATGTCGCTTGACTTATGCTCAGTTTGGTTTGCCATTTCATAATGTAATAATAGACTTTACTCCTGAAAAGCGTTTGTAAATCGTGAACCAAAATAATGGTTTGGTTCGCGCGACGCAACGTGAAAAAATCAATTTATTGAAGGAAACTTTTAGTCAGTGCATTATCTCGGGTCGTGGGGTTATTTTTTGTGGGGTTATGTGAAATCGCTTGTCTACACAGATAAGCCCGAGACAATTGACGCCTTGAAAGAGAATATTCGGCGCGTTATTGCTGACATAAGGTCCAAATTGCTGCAAAACGTGGTTGAAAATTGGGCCTTTCGGTGACCGGCCGCGGCGGTCACTTGCCCGAAATCATTTTTAAAATATACTGGCAAACCTTAATCTTTATAATAAAGCTAAATTCTTGGCCATAACATTAAATTACATGCGTTTTATTTCTTCTTGAAAACCACACGTCTTAAAAATAAAACACCCGCTAGGTGCTTTTTATGAGCACCTGTAGAAAAAGTAAGAAGAATGAAAAAATGGAATATTCTTCGATTATAAAAATATAATAATGATTGCAAAATTTTGTAATGCTATATTTTTTGAGCTGGTACCTATACAGTTTCTTAGACTGGAAAAATATAACAAATCGGACAATCCATTGGCAATTGTCTTTAAAAATCAAAAAAGTGAAATTGCAAATCCGTTTGCTCTAGCTCAATGGCAAAAACAAAAAAAACTCGATATGGACATTGTGACAATGAAAAACAGTTTTAGGACCTCCGATCATCGTAGGTTGATCGGAAACTACGATTGAAACTACGATTTTTTAACAACACAATAACTTAATTTGGAAATTTGATATTTAAAAACCCCACTGACCATTGCGAAATTTTGATTATCAAAATGATAAGTACAACCGGAACAGGGGTGGATGATCGATAGCACAGGTTTACAAATATCTGTTAACTTTTTGACATAAAAAGTGAAGAATATTTCAAATCCGTCCAACATTTTCCACTATCAGCTTGGGTTTTTCGAGATTTTCCTGTTTGAAAATTTAAAAAATAATTGGTTTTCGCCTTTTTTGAGGTTATGTAAGAAGGAGAGGTAGTTTTGTTGAATAAAGTTACTAATGGTTCCTCAAACCACTTGTCTGAGCTCGCTGGATATGTTATCCCAAAAACAACGAAAAACCACATCTTTTTAAATTTTATAACGAAATTATCTTAAAAATTAAATCTGGGTGGCAAACAGATTTTGGATATGGATAAAGCGCCAAAAATTACCTTTAGAACGAATCAAACTAGCCCTTGCCAAAAACTAGGGAAATCTGTGAAATTAATAAAATTCGTGCTGCCAAAACTAAATATCACTCGTGACTTTTAAATTTAGAAGTTAATTATTGTTGTTACTTATTAGGGGTGTCGAAGTTTTTTTTTATTTTTATATTCAAAATGGGTATCGTGGATCTTGATTTGAGGATTTAGAGAGAAGTAATTTTTGTTTTGGGACATTTTCCAAAATTGACTCTTGAGACCCCGCGCCTGGTTTGAGGTAAGAACCTGCAATTCGAAAAAGTGGTCAGGAAAACCATACATTTGCGATATTTCAATATTTATCAATTATCAATTGGTGTTAATTGAAAATTGTATTTTTTTTTATTTTATACCTTTGATAGAAATAAGTTCCACACAAACTTCAAGTATTTTTTTATCTCAGACTAAATCCTATTTTTGATCTAAAAAAAAGTGTAAAAACGCCACCCATCCGTAGCAACTTCTTTAAACTCAATTTTAAAATTTTTTCGTCTTGATTATTAAGTCTCGACCAAAATTGGCTTCATAAATCATAATTCATTACTCTACGCCTGTTGCATCCGGCCCTGTCTAGTACGCAAAATACATTCCTCAGATGTCAATCATAAGCAAACAATTCTGATATTAATTTAGAATTAAGATGACTAACAGAAAACTAAGTTCGCAATATCCATAAGACACGCACAATCAAACTGCAAACAAACATGTTTCATTATTTAAATTAATGTATACAGAATTCCAGGCAGGCAAAAAAAAGGACTTTGCATACCGATGGGCATCGAGAGTGTGAGAAAAATACCTTTCTTTCTTTCAACCAATTATATGCATCCTCCTTTTCTCTACTCATACAAAATGTATATATTATAGAATCAACAACATTCTGGCCTCAAGATTTTGATTTTATGAAATTTCTAACCTTCTTGGACTCGTGGTTCTTGGTTTTTCAATTCACAGTTCCCAGGCAAAGTCAGCAAAAAAAGCAAAAAATTTTTTTTAAATCTATTAAAAACAATAAATTCAAAGTAGAATCGACTATACGCAAAACCTAGCGAAGGTGTACCGCAATTGGTCTAGTTTAGCCCCTCTCAACGTCACCGCCCGTCTTTGATCGTGCTTGCTTCAAGATATACAAGAAGTAACAACAATCACGTTTGATATGTAAGAATTTTGACGACGGTACTTGTCACTCCTGATTCGTCTTTATAAGATGTGTACATGCATATGATATGCAAAAGAAAAACAAAACAAAACCAACAAAAATGAACTCAAGACCAAGAGCAACCTCAACAAGTATCTACCACGCTACAAGTGGTGTATTCATCAGTATCCATTTAACTCAAACAAAGTGCTGGAGCCGTGATAGCGAACGACCGACCGAGCACAAAGTCGTATAAGGGAGCAATTAGTATGCATGGCATAAATGAGAATGTTAATTGTGAACGTGAATAAAATAAGCTCAAATTTTATTGGCCCAGTGTGTGAGTTTATGAAACTCTGGGTCTAAGAATTTCTTGTCTTAGTTTTTATTTTTTCTTGTTGTTGTTTCTTCATACCATCCCTATACTCGTATATATATCTACAATTTTATGCGCACTTAAATTAAATTGTCTTTAAAAATGACTTGTAATTGTAATTGACATGCGGTATTGTATTGTATTATTCTTCTTTTTTACTACAAACGAGAACGACCATTGTCTTCATCAGATCATGGGAGTGGACTTTTGGGTTGACAAAATGTATACAAATGTACCAATTATGGAATCACAGCAAAATAATTACGAACAACTTAAATACTTCTCTTGATGAAATATGGAAATATCAGTTTGATTTAAATACTAATAAAAAAAAAGAGCACTGGTTCTATAGATCTTAAGAAGATAAGAGAATGTTTTTGGTGATAAATTTTGAGTGATTTTAAATGAACTTGTATTAAATAGTACATTTTTAACTTAATTTCTAGCAAAATCGAGAAATTTAAAACAAAAGAGCTGACACACGAACTAAATTTAAGAAATAATATTGATTTGACTCAAAACGGTATTACCATCATCAGAGGCGGTAAACAATTAGGTATTAAAATCTAGTGGATATTTTTTCACATGCGTTTTCATAGCCTTTAATAAAAAAAAAAACAGGATGAATCCAACAAAAATTGGCTGAGCTTAACAAATAATACCATCATCATTTTAATTGCTGCCAAACCTACCACCATGCCAGTCGCACCGCACCACACCGACCGAGTAGTTGCCGCGCATGATGGTTAAACTTCACACAGCACACACGGCCTTATCTCCGACTTGCATCTCATAATGAAATATGAACAAACGATGAACGAAATCTCAAGACCGGTCGGCTGTTGGTCGTAGATCATCCGTCATTCATAACACACTTTCGTATCCATTTAGGTGAGTGAAAAACTACACCTCTGCGTCTGCCTACTTACCTACCAACAAAACTATCCAGTACATTCCCGCACTGCCACCGCCGGCCGCGGCCGCCGTAGAGCTGCTGTCTGATGCCACCAGTCATCAGCCACCAACCATTCGTCGTCGGTTGTTTGGATTTGAAAACTGCCGGCCGTTAAAAAAGAGGCCCTACATTTGTTTTGTAACATGGGATAAATGTGTGAAGATGTTTACTACTGCCACGCTGTGCCACACCGCGAATGGTTGTGGTATAGTTTGCAACATTCCCTGATTGTTTTGTTAAACTGATTAACGCAAACGATGGGTGTAATTGATACGCCCTTAACTTTCAACTCTTGGAAACCGTTTTGGGGAAAAATGGGTTTTTTCTTTCGTTTGGTTTGGTATGGATTTGTACCAGAATATAAAAAGGCTGAGTTCATACACTCTGGATCTTGTTCAAAAGTTTAAGAAGAGAATATTTCTTGTCTGTTTTAAAAAAAGACAAACTTAAAATAATTACAAAACAAAAATAACATGTAACCCACTTTCTCCCATCTACAACCATCGTTTTTAATGTGCATGTAATTCTGATAATTATAATAATTCCTTCGAATTAAGTTTCCACTAAATTACTCACATGCTAAAAAGACTGAGTATACCGTGAAATAATGAGGCCAAAACTCATGCTCAATTGCCACCATTATTTTGTCCGGAATTGTTTCATGCATATAAGCCATCGGCAACAAGCGGCAAAATCATGCTCTCGCTTGCATTAAGCACTTAGCAATTAGTATCTGTCAAATTAATGTAACTATTAACGACGCCAACCTCTTGTCCAAGTCACCAAAATACCAGTCATCATGACCTGATTTCCATTTTTTAACCCAACCAAGAAACCAACAAAGTAATTAAATCCCAGCATAATGATTCGTTTCATTTTCGAATTTAAGGCAAACAAAAAATATAAAGGGAGTTAATGGAGACATCATTGCATCCCCCATCTCCATCACTGCGGATTGGTCTCCGTGTCATTAATGCCATTAACACACAACAAATGATGTTGAGGCGTGAATATCACCCCAAGCGTAGGTTGTGAAGTCATTGGGTGTGTGTGTGGATTAGTGGCGCCGCCGCGCCGCTCGCCGACTAGCAACCCTTTAACTAGTATCTTATGAGTAAGATAAATATGATTAATATGATTAAGCCGTTGATGATCCCAATGATGATTAAATATTCAAATGAAGAGGAGTAATATAAAAAGTTAACCCTTTGAATAAAAATTATACCAAAGATTTTTCAACCCTTTTCTACATATTCTTACTTCTGATTCTAATTCTGTTTCATGCGGGAAAGACTTTTTTGTTTTTGTTTATTCATTTTTTTCCACGACAGTGGATTGTTAACGAGTGCTGGTGCGGCATTGGATTTTTTTCATAATTGCCCTACCAAAATTGAATTTAAATGTTAGGTCAAATCAACAAAAAAACAAATTAGAGATTCACTTAAAAACAGATGTCCGAAATGCTGTTTTCGTTTTTTTTTTTTTAATATCAAATTCTTAAAACATTTTAAAGAAAAATTTTGAGCATGCAAATCTTAAGTATTTATTTATGTTCTATAAGTATACACTAAAATTTAAACAAAAAACATCAACCCGTTTTTGACATATCAAATTTTCAACAAAAAAAAATTTGAAACTTTGTCAAAAAACTCAAAATATTTTTTTTATTTTTATATGCAAGGTTATTTATTTAATCCTATTTGAAATTTTAACAAAACAATTAATCTAAGTGTAAATTTTTATAAATTTTTGTAGAAGATCGCACCGATATAAGCACATAGAAAAAGTTTTTTTTTAGAGTTGTTGGGGCCGTTTTTAAGAATATATTTTTTTTTAAAGGTTTTTTTTCAACATTTGTAAGCGACATTTAATAGCGAGTTCCATAAAAATCGACCACGCAGTTTTCAAAATATTTGCTTAAAAAAAACATTTTGAACATTTTCGAAAAAGCAAGTGTTTTTAAAAAATCTAAAGCAAATGTGTTCGAAAATTTTGGTAGTTTTTTTTCTGTATTTTTAAGAAGCTTATTTATTAAAAAAAAGCTATTGGAATCAGAAAAACCGATTTTGAAAAAAAAATTGAAAATAGTTTCTTGCCCAAAAGTAATCTTTACTAAAACAAATGTATCTTAAGAGATAAATAAGATTTTGTAAAATTGCTAGCCAAAATTGCATGGTAGGTAGGAAGCTCCCCTTATTTTTGGTTCTAAAAAAAATGAAGAAAAAACCTTTTTTAAGAACATAGACAGATATTATTTTAAGAGCCACTTTTTCTTCCCTATAGCATCTTCATAATATTAGATTAGACTAATCAAAATCTAATGTCGTTTTCGATTGGACGTTCGGCGTACTCCTTTTTGACTCCTACTACTCCAAAAGCCTTCGATTGGCTGTTCCGAGTAATGATTTCGGAGTCTTTTTCTGTTCCAGATTTCAGGAAGGAGTAGATTTGGAACACACGCATACATATACAGTTTTTCGTAAGACTACTCGTCAAAAGTGATAAATTCAGTAGTAGGTGTTTGTATTTGACAACACGATGTTTTTATATTCGATTAGAATCAAAAAGGAGTAGAACAGTCCGAAAATCCAATCGAAAACGACATAAAGTTAGATTTGTTTACGAATAAGTATCTACTTTACCCTATACATCGGTAGCAAAAAAATTGACAAAAGGAGCTTTCATTGAACGACGAAGTTATGTGCATTCGTCACAGGGGCCCTGTCGGCAATCTCGAGGGAAATTTTGGTTTACTTTGAAAAATATTGTTCTCCATAAATTATTTCTAATCGTGAATATACCCGGGAATTATTTTTTGCGAAGAAAAATTCCTATGAAATCCGTTGGAAAACTAACCTACATACCGATAATGCATCATTCACGATCCAATTTTTCGAGTAAGGGAAATATTCCCAGGGAAATTCTTTTTTGCTTGTTCTTAAAAACACTTGAAAGAATTAAATTTGACATTTTGAATGAACAACAATGTCTTCAATGTTTATTGATTCATTTTTTTTTATTGATTCATGTAAAGGGTGTTTTTTTAGACGTATGGTTTCCTTCAACAAATTGGACCGAAGCGTTATTTTGGAAGTAAAGTGGCACGATTTGCAAACGCTGCTCAGGAGTAAGTCTATTCTTTATGAAATGGCAAACCAAACTGAGCATAATTCAAGTGACAGCTGCCAGAAAGACCAATTTCGAAAAAAAAGTATATCCAGAAACACCTTTTACTTATGAGCTTCACACGCTGACAACTGTATAGTTTCCATTCTCATACAAGAAGGTCTACGGTGCCAACTTCATGCGAAGCAACATGATAACTGTCAGTTGCATGATCTAAATCATAGGCTTTGGGTAACAAAGCTTACAACAAGGTGAAGGAAATTGAGTCTGATTTTTCTCTATTTTTAGATTGTCCAAAGCCCACTACACGATTCTTGCTTTGAACAACGAAAATAAAACTTGCATTTTTCATCTCGACAAAAATAACATCTTCCAACAGTTTGAATGATTTGAAATGTTCCGAAGAACTGTATTTTTATAATTTTTTTTTAATGGATTTTTCGTCCAAATGTACCACTGTAGTCAGTCGGCTCAGTCAGTCATCGGAATTTTTTTTTTATTGTTGATGAGGATATCAACGCTTATATAGTTGCACGCAAATTGTTTATAGTACTTCATATTGTATAATTTGCATCTTTAATGTTTAAAAAATGATTCAAGAGATTTCACCGGTTTATTAATGGAAAAAAGGGGTTTGTTTCTGAGCAATTAACACGATTGTTTAACCCTTTGGGTCTCGATGATAATACTGATGGTTGTTGGCCTGGGGATGATGATGATGATGACACAGTCTGACTGGGTGGTTGCTGCTCGTTGGTTGGGGGTGACTTGTTAGCTAGCAGCTGGTTGGTGGCTTTTTTGTATAATTAATCCTTCACCGATGATGTCATTTTTTGTTTGTATTTATTTCAAAAACATTCTTGGTCATGCTAAGAATTTTTCAGAGGGGTTCTGGTGGAGGTTTTTTTGTGTTAATATTTTAAATCTTTCAATGAAGATAGAAACCAATTAAGAGAGGAGGAAAACGTTTGGAAGAACTGGTGTTATGTTGTAATTTGGGATCGACACCTATAGACGGGGTATGATTTCCGAAACATGGTGCCGATTGCTTGGGGGAAATTGTTTTGTTTGTCTTTATCAGGGAAGTCCTGGAAGGATGATAAGATATTTGTGGGAAAAGAGGGTATGTGTTGAAAAAAAAAGAGAAAAATAAGTGTTTCTTTGAATTGTTTTCTTTTGTTTCTTTTTTTTTTGTCCAGATTGTTGGTCACGGAGTTTGAAAGTCATGCTTGTTTGTTTGTTTGTTTGTGGTGTTAAACAAAAAAATCAACACTAAGTTTGACTTGGGGATCCAAAAGTACTAAGAAAGTCATAGAACTGAAGTCCGCTTAATCACAAAAATCCTTCTTTTGATTTTCTTCTTCACTCTTTAATCTTACAGATTTTTATAAACACATAATTATTTATATTGAATTGGATATCCTGAGAAAAGTAATTTTTTTTTAATTTTGAACTTTTAATCAACAAAAACGTATGTATGTTCTTCATCCCCAGATTTGTTATGTTAATAGCATATACGACTGTATATCTTGCTACATATAGGACTGTTATCATTATTTTAAGTAATTTTTAATCAAAATTCAGGACTGTGCCGCGCCGGCCGTACCATCATTGCCTACGATCGATGATGAAAATATTGTTGGAAGCACACAATGTTGTTCGATAGACACACAATGTAAATTTGAGTTTGTTCAATTCGAATATGAGGAAGTGTAATCTCATTAAAAACCCTGCTCACGTAAAAATATCATGTACAGTGTTGCTATTATGGTTGGGATCATCCCCTCTGGTCATTACGCTGGCGGCTCACCCCAATTCCCCATCGCACTTGCTTAATACAATTTCGCAACACAAAAATTACAATTCATTATTCTCATCTTGATCTGCTATTTTAAAATGCATGCCAATGCGTGCAATAACTCTAATTACTTCACATCATCATGTTGATTATGATGTCGGATTTATATGGTGTGCGGGTGATGGTGATTGTGATTGGGATTGTGATTGTTATATGCTGATGAGAACGATGCTGTTCATTAAAAAATGAAAAAGGGTAGTATAACCCCTTTATTCTCATGGCCAATGTAATTAATATGAGTGGCTATATCCAAGGGCTGGCTGGTGATATGAAGGGTTAAGCCGTGTAGAGATTTAATCGCACCATTACCATTACCTACCAGGGCAAGTTGTTAAGGCGTGTCTTTCGATTTTAATTATAGATAAATTCTATAACTATCATGTAGATATACATTTACATATGTATATATTGTGATGAACAGGACACGATTATGCTAATTTTTGCCGTGATTTATCGAATTTATTTGAGATTTGTTTCAAATGGTCCTTTAAGAGCAATTCAAAAAGTTATGATTGGGAGGACTGGCTAAAAACCCTCTGTTTGCAATGTTTATATTTTTTTCTTCAATTACCTAAGAACCGTAATATAAATTTACATTTCTTAATTATATCAATATTTTAATGTTCGGGCTGAAATTTCAAATCTTTGTATTTTTTGAAATACTCATAGCAATGGTTTTATTTTGAAAAAATCCTTGGAAATTTGAAGGTACAAATAAATTTTCACAACCGTAACCTTTGAGCGTCCTTAGTAGGCTTTTCAAACTCCTTTAGCAAGACTTCGACGAGAAGTCTTCAGAGGCCCTTTTTTTATTTCTTTAACAGACATGTAACTAAGTCAATTTTTTTTATTTCATAAGATTGTTTGGGGCTAATTTTCCACTACTTTTCCAAACTTGTCGAAATTTCAATTTTTTAATAGCTTGTAAAATATATTTAGTAATTTGGGACCAACTACCTATACTTAAATACTGGTAACTGTTAAAAGTAAACAGCTTGGTTGGACTTAAATCTAGACCGGAAACGAAACATAAATGCGCTTGGAAATCATTAAATTTAAAAACACAAAAGAGAGAAAAAAAAAGTCATGACATTGGACCCGAAGACAGAGTCGGAGTCAAAAGACTTAATCAAACCGTGCAAACCTATTACGACGGGTATAGAGGTACTTCAGTCAGCAGTCACATCTGAAAAAAAACGTTCAGTCATTTTACCCCGACTGAAGAAAGAAAAGGAGATAATTAGTAGTATTTGCCGGGGTTCACTTCTAAAATTGCTCAACTTCCATCAACCATCACACAAAATTATCGAAAATTCGACATTGACGATGGAAAGTCAGTGGTGTAGGCGTTAGATGATAATGAGGGTTTGCAGTGCCTCCTTCAAGAACGATGGCAATGGTAAATTTTGATTTCCATTAAATCCATACAGTGAGAACTTCCTCAGAGGTGAAAATTCACTAACAATCGTGAAAAAATGCTATGACAGACCAATTACTGAAATTACAAGTAGTAGACTTTTCTTGGAAGATATTTTTATCTGGAGTTAAAGACAAAGTAAAAGCCTTTGGAAACACCAAGTATTTTGTATGAGAAAGTGCTTCAAAATAATGATTTGATTTTGGGTTTCGAGGAGGAAGTGGTAAATTTGGATTCTAGGACCGGGAACAGAAATCTATATCTATACTACGCCACTGCCAACTCTGGCATACAGTAGTGTGTCCGTGTGTGTACAAACTTGTCCGCGCCATCAGTCAGATGCTCTCTAATTTGTTATAAGGTGTGTGAGGGGAAACAATCTAAAAAAACACAAATTAAAAAAAAAAAAGAAGGAAATAAGGCATCACAATCACAATGGTTAAACATTTTTTTTATTTAGCTGATGTTGTTCCTCTTTCTGATATTTTTTTGTATCAAATTTATAAAATTATTACGTGAGGGCGCGCATTAAATACGCTTGTCTCTTTTCCGCTCGCCCCTTTCTCAGAAGTTCTACGAACCCAAATTTAAAAAAAAATATATAACACAGTTTTTCGAAATACTTCGCCAATTAAAATCAAATTTTCATCACCGCTCGAAAAACTAACAGCAACAAATAGAAAAATAGAATTAACTACTTATACCTATAAGATAAGCGGCGAGTCATGGCGACGGCGCGGCAGCGGGCAATGGTGCTGAAAGTTGTGCCCAAGTGGGTCTCCTCAACAATGCACAGCGACAAAAGGTGTGTTCAAATAAAGAGGGGTGGGTTTTGGGAAGCTAAAGCAAATCGCAAACCATTAACAAAAAAGTAGTTTTTTTTGGTCTAAATTGACTTGACTGTGTTTTTGATTTCGTGTAGGGGTGTTAACTAGAGTTTTGTTTCCTCATCATGATGTTGACTTTTGTCGCCTAAGTCTTAAGATATCAGCTCCACACACTCAGTTTTGACTTGCTATAGTGTCATTAAAATTAAAAGGCACACACACATTCACATACATTTACAAAAAGAAAAAAAGCCATTTATCAAATAAGCACCTAGTTATGATAATTGGCAGAGCACGGATTCATCAGCACCTCTATCAGCTATAATATGTGAGTACCTCAGTATACCTACCGTCAGCAGCAAAATAAATGTTACTGTTGAAATTTGGTATTATTTTTAAACGGAACGAAGAATAAATAATGACACAAGTAATTAAATGGACTTGCCGAAGCAGAAAATGATGTGAGAATTATGTTGGGGACGCGGCTAGCAGCGCAACGCAACGCGTCAAGTTAATACAAATACATATAGAAAAATGTAGGTTTATCTTTTCACATAATCCTTACGATGACGATGGGACCTTTAAACAATAGACTGAAAAGATTTTTACAATTTTTGAATTTTTTAATGGTTTTTTGTTAAGCAAACATTTAAAAAAAAATTGTTTTAAAGGTTGTTTTTTAAGAGGTATAGAACTTTGAAATGGAAAGAAACAAAGATGATTTTTTTTGACTGACATGAAATTTACTTTATTCGAAAGATATTTCAAACACGGTTTCTGACATATGACCGTCACGGCTGGCTCGTCCTATTTTCAATGACTTTTTCCAACATTTGTGGCCGTATATCGGCAATAACGCGCGAATGTTGTCCTCTAAGATTTGAATCGTTTCAGGCTTATCGGCGGCGTAGACTATCGACTTCACATATCCCCACAGAAAATAGTCAAGCGGCGTCAAATCGCAAGATCTTGGAGGCCAATTCTAGGGTCCGTTACTTGAAACTATGTGGTTACCGAACGTTTCCTTCAATAAATCGGTTGTGGCACAAGCTGTGTGATATGTTGCGCCGCTGTCTTAATGAAAGCACAGCTCCTGGACATCATAGTTTTGGTGAACGAAAAGTCAGTAATCATGGCCATAATTGACTGTAACGTTCTGGCCAGGATCATTTTTACGAACCAATTATTCCACCAACCCATAAAGCACACCAAACAGTCAGTTTTTGTGGATGTAACGGTGTTTCAACATACACTTGAGGATTATCATCACTCCAAATACGGCAGTTTTGGTTATTGACGTATCCATTCAACCATTCGCTAATGAAAATTGGGAAAAGAACAATGATTTTCAAAATAAATAAACACAATTTGGAAGCGTTGTTCAGGCATCAGTCTATTCATGTTGAAATGCCAAATAAAAATAAAAATAAATCAGTTGACAGCTGACAAAATGGCCGCCAGTTAAAAAAATAGTGCTGCCAACTTGAAGTTCTATACCGCTAAGAAAAAAATACC
Source organism: Dasysyrphus albostriatus (assembly GCA_946251815.1). Lineage (NCBI taxonomy): Eukaryota > Metazoa > Arthropoda > Insecta > Diptera > Syrphidae > Dasysyrphus > Dasysyrphus albostriatus. Next base: position 778,699 of record OX276339.1, read on the forward strand.
TTTTAACCATTCATTTAGGGTCGTATGCAATTTGAAAAATAATAAAATGTATTTTTTACAATAAATTATTATTTAGGCAATATTTATTTTTGGATACAAAATGTTCTTTGAGATGGCATTTTTTTCAATAAAGCGAATGCAAACATGGTAAGCAATATATTTGAAATTTTTTTCTGATTCGTTTTCCTGGTCGCTAAAACTGGCCCTTAAGAATTCTCTGTCGTATTTTTTTCAAAGCAAATCAAATTCTGGCGTAACTTATTTCTTGAAGCTGAATAAAGTTATGGAAAAGAAATATTCAAAATACTTAATATCGACCACGCTCCCCCAAATCCAATGCCATCATCAGAGTAAAGGCCTTGCATTTGCAAATTTTTTGCAATTTGCAATCTCACGCTTTCTTAAATAAGTACCATAAGTACCATTCTGGATGATACAATTATCGCAAAAAAGGATGTTTTAAGCAATTTATTTAAAATAACCCAAGTGTTTTTAAATGTCTTGCCTTTCAATTTTGTACATGCAAATGTAGGAATCAATCTATCTATATACGTACTCCTACATTAGTGCCATTTAAAGAAGAACCATGGTTGGTGTATGTAAAAATCGAATCCTAATACAATGGATTATTCAGAATATCATTAGTGAGTATGTTCCTCTGATCACTTCTTACTGCTCTTCACCTCCCGTTTGCATCGCCACCTTTAGATGTGTTGTGAGTTGTGACGCATCATGAACAATGAGTGGAAACCATCGTCACAACTCGCCCATTGCATCGCATATATTTCGCACTTGCTTTTTTTTTATAGTGATGTTGCACTCTATTGTCATGCAGGAGCAACAGCAGCAGTCTTAGGGTAATGGTTGGAAAATCGATCGACAAAAAGGTCCTACTTGGGTCTTCGATGAGACTGAAATTATCTTTCTTTCCTCTCATGTCGCCAGACAGTTTCCTTTTTTAGTCTTATTGTTGACCCCCACCACGCCCCACTTAACTACCACTGAAGACGAAGACGGCAAAAGTATAGAAGAGATGGAAAAGAGAATTAAAGCCCACACTGTCCTCCTTGTTCTTCTTGTGGAAGCCAAAATCTGCATCTAATTTCCTCTTGACTTGTTGTAGGAAGCTCTATATTCTCTGAATTCTTTGATACACTATGGGTAGAGAAGCACTGAGAAAGCTCTACTACTACCGTTAATTTGAATCTCCAGAAACAGAATATTAGCCACCTCCTAACAGCGATGGAATATGTACATTTTTCATATCAAATAAGTTTTCACGATTTTTTTTTTTAAATACCAAACGTCACACTCTTTCGGGTAGGTTAAACGACTCAATTGATTTTGATATAAATTCAAAGTTAATAAGCTTTTTAGAATTTTATTTGACCTACAAGCACTTAAGGGGTTACGACGCACAGTGTTGCGAGCCCATACAACGTTTAACAAAATTTTATCAAAAATACTTCCGCTGAATATGTTTTAAGTTTTGTATTTTTTTGTTTGGTAAAATGATTTGTTAATATAGAAAAGAGGTTCTTATACTATAAAATGAGAATGTATGTTGTATTTTTGATAAAACCTAAACAGTGTCTATAGAAGTCGGATAATTTAAAATACATGTTTAAAATGAAATTCAAATAGGTACATATACTATTATAGTTTCCAAAGGTGACATACATTTGTGATCTTGGTACCCTTCACTTGATACAGAAGAAATAAACTTATTTTCATTGGGATCTCACAGTAATTCCACTACCCTCCGCTTTTTTGGAGCTACATTGAGTTCCTCAAAATTTTTGTATGGCCTTCCTCGCTTCGAACTACGTATTATTCTTTTTGTTTAAGAAGTTTAAAACATCTTCACTCAACATAAAAATAGTCTCAAATACACAGAATTTAAGTTTTTACTTTAAGTTCATTCTTATTACATAACTTCCAATATTTACAAAAACAGTCGACTCCCCCTTAGTGGAATCTTGAAAGGATATCAAAATTAGTTCAATTTTGAGGAATTTTTAGACAAATTTGAGTCAGAGAGAAATAATTTTTTTTGTTAAGTATTTAAAAGAAGATACAAAAATAAATGAAAAAAACAAATAAGTAAAAAGAAGATTCTTGCTTCTTGTAGAAGGCATCACCTACCTACTAACCTAGCAATGAAGTTTTTTAAGAGTTGAATTTTGTGTAATAATTTTGTCCCACTTAACATAAAAGTTGAAAGCAAAACATTTTAATTAAAATGAACAAAAGTTGCTTATCACACTGTAAACTGAAGAGATCGGATATACATGTACCTACATACTTATATGCATGCTTGATGTTTATATTAGAATACAAGTTACGAGAGCGTGATATTTTTTGTTGATTGTTTTTTTTTACGAAAAAAAAATTTTAAAAAATCGACTCAAAACACGCCAAGGATCAAAGAATGTAGCAAGTTAAATGGAATTTCAACTAATGGGAGTTTTTGTATGGAAAATTGAGTGGAATGCATCAATATGGCGAGAAAACTGGAGTTAGAGGGATTCAACTGTGTTTAACAAAACCAATTGATGTTTCCTTTTTCTGGATTTAATAACATCAGGAGCATCTTCTAGTTGGTATAAGTCTAAAACGTATTTGAAAACAGAAATAGTTTTGTTGTTCTTGTCCGCTTTATACCATTTTGCAAATATGGAACTATTTTTGAGTCGTTGACAAGCTGTAAATTAAACCAAATAACTCAGAAAGGGGCAAACAAATGCAGATGAAACTTTGCCAACATCAAATTTAGAAATTTTTGTACATAATATAAAAAAATTATGTACATGTTTTAACATATTTTTTTAAATCTTATTTGAATTCAAATTTGACTTAGTTTTTTTTTTTCAAACCATAGAAATGTTGATAACTCACCCATTTTTTTTTATAAATTTAGATTTTTTTTTTCTGAGATAGTACACAATAACACCTGAAAACATTTAACAATTTTGAAAACCTTACCAATACATAATCACTCTTTCAAAATTCACATAAATCCGTTGAAGTTTTCTCATTCCCTCATAAACTCATCTTTGGGAGCGAATTGTAAGTATATTATCGAAAGTTATCTCTATAAAAAACCGTATTAGCATGAGTTGACACTTCATTATAATGAATCGATACTAATAATATGCATATCTATTTTTTTTTTTTTTTTTGATTTTTCATAAAGGGGCTGCTTAGGATAATAGAAAAAACTCCGATAGGAGTGAAATTTGGTCACAGAAAATGTATTGCCATCAGACACGAAAACAAAAATTTTTTTTGTTAAAAAAACTGTTGTTTTTTGAATTTGGTAATTAAAAATATTTCTGTGAACAAAGTTTCATCCACATTCCTTAGGAAATGTTTACAGCACGTCCAAATCGGGTTGAAGGGTTGACTGATGGGCTTTCATAGGGTCAGTTTTTCAGTGCGAGAACATCCTAGTCCCGGAGTCAAACCAGAGTTACATCCAGAAATGTGTTGTTCACCTACTTTGGTGAGTTAACTCAAGGACCAAATTGAATGCCTTTTCAGTTGTGGCACCATCTCGATTTCGATATATGTTGCGCCATCTCTATTCTCATGCGTGAACGTGAATGGTAATGTCCATAGTGTCGCTTATTGATAGCCCAAGATTTGTCTCAACTGAAAAACTTCTCCTGATTTAACTCGGGGTTAATTTATTTTCAGGATTAGATAACTTTGATTCAACTGAAAGTTAACCGTGAACTGAAAAACTGGCCCTTAGAGGCTCCACTACCGATTTAGTCATGCAAAATAGTTTTAAAATTTAAGAACGGGAAGGAAAAAAGAGCTGATGTGCTAGTGCGGCCAAAACCACCAGGAATTTCTGAGCTTCTAATCATTCTGTAGTTTTGTGAATTTAAATTCATATTGCATTTAGGGGACCAAAGATGTTTGAGGGCAAATTTTTTCATTGATGATTTAACTTTGAGCTCAATGAGAGGAAATTTAATCCTGAAAATAAATTAAACCCGAGGAAAGTGTCGCACATCGATTTCAAATAAATTTTTGACAAACATATGTCAGAAATATTTTCGTTTTATATTTCGTCAGTTAGTCAAGAGTTAACCCACCAAATATAAGTGAATTTAACTCGGGTTTAACCACGAAACCAAAAAACTGGTCCTAAGAGTGAAACCTACTCGAAGATAATACTTATTCGTTTTCTGTTTTGCGTTTTTATAACAACTCTGACAACACGACACGTAAAGGATATACGTTTGTGCAAGAATAAATAAATTTTTGCATTTTATTTTATATTCTATACATATAGGACATGGGTACACTGCTCTGATGTGTATGCCTTTATAGAATTTCATTTTTTATTTATTTATTTAAATTTTCTTCTTTGTGTTTTTTTTGTTTTTTTTTTTGCCTGTTGTAGTGCTTGAATTTGTGTGTAATGAGATCTAACCTCTTTTTGGGTGCAGGCGGAGTATGAAGGACCGTTGAGATTTTTCTTATTTCATTTTCTACACAGACACCGAGAAACCGAGTACGACGTCGACGTTACTTTGGCTGAAGATTATTCAGCAGCAGCAGCAGGAGAATATGCAAAAAAAATCCAAGAAAATGTGTGGAAAACTTTGTAATGAACTATTTTTTTGTGTTGTCTCCCTTTTTTTGCCATCCGAATCTATCTCCTTTTCGTCACCCCTTTTGCTTTAACGGCGATGTTAAATAAGAACAAACAAAGAGGCAGGAAAAAAGGAAAAGGAATAAAAGAAGAGATTATGTGGTAAGGAAGCTCTAGGCACCTTTGAATATCCATAATGGTTAAAAATCGATTTCCATATCCCAGGATTATATGAGAAAAGGGAGGTGGGTGGATTTGGATGTGGATACAGGCACAGGGTCGAAAAGAATTGGTGAACACATTCGAATGAAAAAAATAAAAAATAAAAATGAAATAAAAAGAAGAAGAAGAAACAGTGTCTGTGACAGTCAAAGACGCGATAGGTGTTTATCTTCAGAGAGATATAAATGCCTTTCTTGGGATGTGATTGTGAGTAACTGTGCATTGAAAAGCAGTATGTATAGTAGATTATGAGAGGAGGGATAGGAAAAATGGAATGGGGGACGGGCTAGGCTATTATTGAAGTGGTAATATGTATTTGAAAGCTTGAAAGCAATAGGTTCCTATTTTTATTGTTGAATAATGGCTCTTAAACTCCAAAATGCTTAAATTCTTAAAAAAAAACTTCAATAAGTATTTGTTCCAAAAGCAAAACTCATCAAGTACAAAAACAAATGTTCAAGAAAATGAGAATGGAATGCATTTTTCTTTCATTCCAATGTTTCATTTTGCACGGAACTTATAAAGGCATTGAAAGAAGTGTGCGGAAATTTTATTTCAAAACTTGCGAAATCATGACTTTTCGGATTCAAAAAGTATGTCTCAATCGTAAGTTTTACCTTTGAACCGATGATACATTGTTGAGAAGCAAGTTTGTGTTTTGACAACTTTAATGTTTGCGGTTCAAAAATTATTATTTAAGTTTTTTGATTTCAACAAATAAGCCTCAAAATTGTTGCTGGAACAAGTTAAGAAGATGAATATTTTTGATCTCTTTTTCCAAACATCGAAGACAAAACTTTTTTTTAGCTAAGAATAAAATCAAAATTCCTCCATATTTTCCTGATTCTTTTTTTTATCAGAATCCCTTTAATTATTATTTTTCAACAATATTTTCTTTGTATTTATTCATATCTATACCAGTTATATGCAGATCATATATCATCAAAAATGACATATAATAGCAGAAGCTAGATTTATTACAAATACTGAACTATTCACAATAGTGAACATCACACAAAACTAAAAAAAAATGGATTTTGTTTTTAAAAAATGTTTTGTCAGCATTTAACAGTGCTTGAGAATACTGAGGAATTGTTTATTTTTTTTTTAAACCTCAATAAAAGCTTTGTTTAACGCTTAGATAAATGTAAAAAATTCACATCGAACAAAATATGCATTTTGGAATAAATTCATCAAAAGAAAGCCCCTTAAAACTCCCGCTCGAAATATTGAACAGGCCTGCTTGTTATTACTTCACTATATCAAGCATCTACTGTATTTCTATTTAAGAATCTTCCAAAAGCCTTTCAGGACCAAATTATTCATTGTCAATTAGGTAAATTTTAAATCATTATTAAAAAAGGGAAATTTGTAAAATTTACAGTTAATGGACGCTGAATAAACTGGAAGTTTGAAATAAAAATCAAAATTATGTGAACAAAAATTGAAATAAATTATTTAAAAAAAATATGTGGTCACCCTACTGTTGAAGCTTACATTGTATCTTAACGTCGCGTCTTCCGTCGCGTTCTCGTCTTCATCGTCATCGTCTTTTGTCGCTTTACATATATAATAGAGGCACTGGAATTTCAATTACATTCTTTTTATTTATAAAGAGTTTCCTTTTACTTCGCCCTTTATCTTACACTCCACTCTGACTGTATGTTTCTACGAAGGAAATATGAGAAAATACACGTTCCTTAAATTTTATGTTTATACTTGTGTAGGTGATATTAAATAAGGAGAAGAGGTGTGTGTGTGTATGTGTGTGTGGGGAGGGAGTCTTGGGGGGTAAGGTGGTGGTAAATTGGGTGAAGTTCATCGGTTGGGGTTTGGGGATGATTAGAAGGACATATGGGAAATAAATTGCTATGAAATGGTTTTTCGTTCGTAATCGATTTTAATATACATAAATATACGGTGCTACGTTGCATATATACATAATCAAAGATACTAAATACAAAATGTACATACATACATAGGTACATAGGTACTCATATGCAAATGTGGTAATGCTTTTTTGTTTAATCCAAGAAAAAGGCATTGGTTGCTTATAACTTAGATTATCTACATTTTTCGATTGTTATCATTTATTTGAAATTTAAGTAATAATAATTCTGTATATTCCGAAATTCCTTTCCCAAAAATTTGAATTTGTGCTTTTCAAAATTTGTTCACTCAAAAATTCTGTATGTATTCATAAGTTTTGTCAATTCATGACACTTCCTTTAAGTGTCGTAAAAGGCAACACCCAAATGTCTTTTCATCTCTTAAAAACACTCATTTCAATAAAATTAAATAATTCTTTCAAATATGTGCGGGAAGAATAAAATAAAAGCAAATACAAACTTAAAAAAAAAAACACATTATAATGCAAATTCAGCAATTAATTCTCAATCATAGAAAATTTTTACCAGTAATAAAATTAATTGCGTGCGAAGATGTAAACTCACGACTCCCAAAAAAAAAGTCCTTGAGATGGAAACGAATGAAGCGAATTAGAAAAAAAAAGAAGTTAAAACAAAAACAAACCTCAGCACCTTCATTAAAAGAAAAACCGTTAAAAGTAATCCATTCAAAAACGGTCCATAAGACAAATAATAAAAAAAATATGTAAAAAAAACTGACACCGAATGACTGAGTTTTATAATCCGTTAAATGAGCGCGGTCCGGTCGCGAATGAAAATAATTTTGTTTTCCTTTTGCCGGAAAAGGCAACGTTAAAATAAATTAAAAAACAATCAAAACATCAACAACTCGAGAACTCAGAAGTAGAGATTGTGGACTCTTAAAAAAAAAATCAAATCTCCTGTCGTAGTAAATGAAAACTTAATTTCCTTAATTCTAAAACACAAGAAATTCCCAGAGACTTCGGAAATAATGCTAGAGTAGGCATGAATGACTGAAGAAGCAAAAAAAAAAACAGAGGAGCCGTTATTGCATTGCGGAACGAATTAATTACGGATTAAGAGGTTAGTCGTGTGGATGAAAATATTTTTTTGCTTATTTTTAACATTCATCCCCCTTCAAATAATCACACAAAAATCCAAACTTCCAGCGCCATTCTACCACGCACCCTCCTACGTGACGTTTTTCATTTCATCTTTGAGAAGTTTCTTTAGAGAAAGTTTTGGATTCGTAAAAAAAAATCGAACTAGAGAATATGAGCAAATTTGACATTACACAGATAGAGAAAACGAAAAAGTCGAGAGCTTAACAGCCGAATCGTTCTTAAAACTTTGTACCAAGCGCTTTTTTAAATTTACCCAAGAAATCTTTTTAAATTTTATAATTTACACGGCGCAAGTCAATTTGTTTTTCTCCAAAAAATTTTTACTAAGTTCACATAGAACCATTATTTTGATTTTCAATTCTTCTAAAACGGTACCTATTGATTTTGATCATATTTTTAAGGTGCGTTTCCATTTGAAACTAAACTTTACTAACAAAACTCTAAATAATGACTCTCGGATAGCTTTCTCCGTCTCTATGTGAGCTAATTTCGTGACTATGTATGACTTGAAGGCTCTAGGGAGTTTTCCTCTCGAGACTGCTCGCAGTCTTTACTCTCAAGTCGGTATACCTACGTTGTTGTGCTTAAATCTTTTTTTTTGGAAAACTCATGCAAATCAGTTTAAAAAAAAACAATAAATTTTGTGACGCGAAGGCTCGTAGAGAACCAGGGCCTAGGAACTTACAACTCTCAACCATTTATATGTGTGTGTTGTTGCCAGGAATGGAGGGGACCCACATTTTTTTACGAGTCCGAACGGCTAGATGAGAAGCACATTTGCATGGCAATTACACTCTTGGAGGTTTTATCAGTTCCTCGCAAGAGGCAGTACTTCGGAAATAATTTTAGGTGGCAGCGGCTGGTAGTCGCAACCAGACCTTCGGCATGACAGTCCAACGCAGTAACTATTATGCCACGAGGTACTCAATTTCTTTTCAAAAAAAAAAAAAACTACCAACTCATTATGAAAAAACCGAATTTTCAAAAATATAAAAGGTAAACTGAAACAAATCGGTTTACTATTTGATTTTTTAAATTAGATTTTTTCAAAAATGGGTTGATAACTTTTTTCCGCGAAAATAAATTTACGTACAATTTTAAACGAAATTTTTCAAAATGTCGAAATGATATTGGTAATATTACTTAAAAAAGCATCTATAGCTCACCAACTACTGAAACACGTTGACTTCTCATAAAGATCTAAGGGCCTTCCAGTTTTTGTAAAATTTCCCATAAATGGAGTATTAAAAATGCTTTGACCTTGAAATTTTTGAAAAATTCATTCAAAATAATGTCTAGCTAGGTTCTTTAGGATGTTATACATTTTTGGCAAATTTCCCACAAATGAGGTGCCAAAAATCGTGCGTGACCTTAAGAAAATTTACAAGTTTTAGGACTAGTTAACCTTTTCTGGTCAGTTACAAACCAATTAGATGGCAATTTATATATATGAGGTGCCAAGGGTCCAGAGCCTAAGCATCCGTTTTTTTGTAACTAATTTTTGAGTTATTTTAGCAATTTATCTAACTCAACATCTGCATGCCTTTTGTATAAGTAAAATCCTAAAAATATACTAGCACAAGTTCATGCGACCCAGTTGTGTATTTTACTATTTTTAATGGTGGCATTAGAAAATTCTTCCTGTCCAAGAAGAAGATTATAACGTTTTTATTGACGTCATCCGGATTTAAGTCTCCTTCTTGTTTTATTTTTTTGTATTTTTTTGTTATTATTTTAATGTTGGGAAAATGTAATTTCTTAAAGAAGAATAAGGCATTTCTTTATGGCAATGCGGGCTGGGTCTGCCTGCTCCTTTGATTATATAAAGAACAAAACAAAATTGAAATGACCTCCGCCCTTTCGAGATTGAGATGGTTTTCCATTTCGCTTCCTATTATAATTAAACTGATTTCTATTTGCCCTTGGTTTTTTTTCTTTCTTTTATTTGCAGCTTTCCGGTATTTTTGGTGGAGTTTAAGGGTTTAATCATAAATATTGAGCGAATGCTTTTTTTTTGTACTCTTTTGTTTGCGTGTTATTGCTGCTACTTTTAAAAGTGTGATAATATTAAGGGTCAAGTTTTGTTTAACTTCGAAACTTGTAACAACTTTCAACCTAAAAATTTCAACATCAATTTCACAAAAATAATTTCTTATAATCACAAGAAATTAACGCAGACACTTGCAAACACAGATTATTATCTTTTACTATAATTATTATGATGACCAGTTTTGTAGGTAGGTAAATACTTCGAAGAATTCTGGTCATGATAATTACTTCAAACCTAAGCAAGCATCAAAAGAAAAACATTTTTAAAAAAATGTCTAAAAGGGTTATAGTGGAGTGTATCTATAGACGAAAGAACCGGACCCACCATATTCGTCTTGAAGATTCGGCTTAGTGGATTTTTTTTAATTAGGTGCTAATAGAATCGATACAGTTAAATGAGAAATATCTTGACCGTATAATGAAAAAATTAAATGTTCGCTTCTGTATTGTCAACGGCGCAATAGAGGTGCGGGTAAAACGAAGTATGCTCAGCTCTTGGGTTTGGAAGAGACTTCAAGTGATATCATTCTTAAATGAGAAAATGATTAGTGGGTAATGAGGAAAGAGCATTAGCACTCCGTTTGTTTGTCCGAACACAAAGTGTGATACTGTTTTTTTTTTTGTCTGTAGTCTTTAATTTTGGAAATATACCTACCTAACCTATGTATCTTTCGAAAAAAATATAGAAAACATACAGTCAAAGTTCTTTAAGGCGAATGTCTGAAACTCAAGACAATTTTGTACAAAATTGTATTTTTTCCACATCCACCTTTAAAGCAATACAGTTAGCAATGCTAACTCCAGAAAAGACTCCATTATTTGGCATCAAACCATAACCAGATTATGCTAAATAGTACCAATCGAAAAAAAATTGGTAAGACTATACTTTTTGAAAAACTTATGCTCCACTATTGATAGTGCAAGCTCTGGGAATACACCCCTGGTTTTTTTTTTAAAAGTGAGTGACGTCTGCTATCTCAGGCAATTTTTTAGCAGACTGCAATTTAGTAGACCTTATTCCTTCAGTTTTCATTAGAACAATGGAATAAGTATTAATTTTAGATAACAAAACGCTAGTTGTAGGAAGTATTTTTAAATTGCTAAAATTGGAAATTCTAGAACAAACCTGAAATTAGGAAGCAGAGCTATAAAAAGTCCAGTTCTTTGGCAATGCAGTCAGTAAATTCGCAGTTAATTAATTTAACAATTGATTGTTAACTGTGACTGGGGTCAGTTCCTCGCAAGAGGCAGTACCTCGAAAAAAAAACATTTCTGTTTTTAGGTGGCAGTGGTTGAATAGCTCTATAAAACCCGAGCCTGTGACAGACTTATTACTGATCTAACCAAATTTGAACTGAGGCCTGATTATGGAATACGCGGCGAATCGTTTTGAATTCGAAATATTCTTTTCGACTCGCTTCGAATTGTTTTATTAAGGAATTCGAAGCGAGTCGAAAATATTGCTTCCAATATTTCAGTGATTTGACATTTGGGCTTCCACGATTTTTGTTGATTTGTTGATTCGGTTATATTGAAATCTAAATTAAAGAATAAACAATTATTGGTATTTATTTATGCCGAAAGAGAGGAAACAGATGAATCTCCGGGGTTGCAGATATCCAGAAAATTATAAAGAAACAAATCCCCGCCTCTGGATCTACCGTCAACTGAGTAAGTACTTTTGCGTTTGAATGTAACCTGAAATATTCTTTATTTCATAAACAAATAGATTTGTTAAACTATTCAGACTTTCGAAGGAAGCCTTTGTTTTGTGTTAGAAGAAATAAAAGATGAGTACATGCCTCATAATAACAACGGCATCCCAATAATCTTGCAACTTGCCGCAACGCTGAGATTTCTTGCGGAGGGATCCTATCAAAAAGGCGTCGGACAAGATGCCTTTATTGGGATGGCACAACCAACGGTTTCCAACACAATGTCCGAAACACTTTCTATTTTAGAGAGAAAGTTATGCCCCAAAATGATTACATTTAAAATGACTGCGCAGGAAAAACAGGAAGCGAAAGCATCATTTTATGAAAAAAGTGGATTCCCCGGTGTAATCATGTGCATTGATGGTACACATGTGAGCATTATACGCCCTACAGTAAATGAACACCATTTTATTAAATTTGATTAAATTATTATTAATTATTTTTCATAACTTTTTTTCGCAAATTAATGTATATAATTGACATAAAACTCAACTCACATTGTTTAATTTCATTAAATACACAACAAAATATCTCTCGGCTATCGAAACATTCACAATCCGCCAGATAAATGATGTCGAATATAAAACAAATTATGACATTTCAAATTCGTTTTCGTTTTAGATAATTGGTCGAATTCAAAACGATAGAGGCGAAAGCGAAAGCAGTAATACCAAATTTCATTTTCGCCACCTAAAACGATTCGCCGCGTATTCCATAATCAGGCCTCTGGTCCAAAGTCTTTGAACTAGAAGTCTTTGAACTGGAAGTCTTTTAACTGGAAATCTTTTAACTGCATTGCCAAAATTACTGCAGTCTAAGCACTTCTGTTAGTGAAGAAATAAACTCTGATGCATTTAAGCATAAGCATGCAAGCACTAGGGTTCTTAATCACCGATTGCTTAGCCGCAAGAAATGGGACACATAGAAATAAAAATCGCAACAGTTACCTTCAGTGTTTAAAGTCAATTTTCGGTCTTTTTGGATGTTTCGCAAGCGTTTGACAAGCTTTGGCACGAAGGCCTCAAATTAAAATTAAGACAAGTTCTGGATTCTATCAAATTCTAAATGAATATTTATAAAACAGACTTCTTCGTGTAAGACAGGGAAATGAATATTCAAACTTCAAAGAAATAGTGGCAGGGGTCCCACAAGGAAGTGTATTAGGTGCAGTTCTGTACCTTTTATTTACGCGTGATATACCTCAAATACTATCGGAGACACGTTTTCTGATGATCTGCAAAAACTAGCAGTTGGGAAGACGGTCAGCAAGCTACAATCAAATTATAAAATACACTTAATAATATTAATGAGTGGACAAAAACATGGCGAATAGCGCTCGATAAACAAAAGTCAGTCCACGTGGATTTCACGTATAAAAAAAAATAAATTGATTACCCGTCTTACAAAGATCTTCACAGGGATCTCGTGATTCTTACGATTCGGGACGAAATAAAAAGTTTCATGCGAAAACATAGAAATCGAATATAAGAAAAAGCTAATTCAACGATTATTGATATTCTTGACTAGTCGAATTTCGTACGCCGCTGTCTGCGAAGAATAAAATCTTCCGACTTGGTAAAGCGGTTTTTTGAGCATTAAGATCGCGGAATTAGCAGGAACTTTCATCGGAAAGTTGAGATGGTTTTAGTGTAGTACGAATCTCACACACCTATGAGCACGCGTTTTTCGGTCCTCATAGAGCCTTATCTACGGGAAAAATAAATATCATTTCAATTTTGAGATCTTTGACTGTAAATGCATTTTTTCGTTTCATTGTTTGTTCGATTTCTCATTACGATGTGCTAATTGCAATTGTTAACGTTGGAGGGAATAACAAATAAAAAAAGAGTTTCCGAGACATAGTTCTTCTTTTTTTTCAACCTACTTTCTAATTTGATTTGCGCATTGCGCTTCTTTTTTACTAACTGTTAAGATAGCCTCATTTAGTGAATAACAATGCTGCAATGAATTTCTATCAATATTAAATACCTAGATGCCTAAAAAAAGACAAAAGTTATTAGAGAGCACTTACCATGCATAGAATCGTTATAATTCAAAAATTTTCATTATGAAACTTCACCTAACCAAGAACGATTTAATAAAATTGGCACACGGCCTTAAAGGCTTTTTATATGAATTGTCTTAATAGATGTGTGATTGCTTGTTTTGCTTATGCTAATCACATCTAATTACCTCTTATGAATCGATCCGTAAAATTTTCTCTGAAAATACTTAAAAGTGGACAGACAAAAAAGTGGAAAAAAAACAAAAACGCGCACACAAATCAATTTTAAGGAGCCCAAACGTCCGTCTTCTTCTATACAACACTTGTGAGTCAAAGACGAACCAAAACGACCGACGAAGATCCCAGAGACCCAGAGGATTGTGGTTTGAACCGTACATACAAATTAAAGTGGGGGCATTATAGTAATTAAGAAAATGACCACTACTGAGAGCGTCTTACAGCAACCGCTACTATACTCTCGTCTGGATTCCGATTCTGAACCCAGCGTCCCATCAGCCCTTGTGGTCAGCTCAGACACTTGGATTCGAAGCCATCATCCAATGCTGCTGCTGCTGCTGTTGTTGCTGCTGCTTCAAAACTAATTTAAACCTTTCTATTTTTTGTTCTTGTTGTATTTTAATTACATCCCGAAACGAAAAAGTCGAAGTTCGGTGGCACAAGAGGAGCATACGTGTAGATCTTCCTCTTTTCCTGAAATTAACCTATGAATTGGTGAATGGTGGATAACAGCTGCGGGCAATTTGGAAACGTTTTAATTACAAGCTTTGTGTCTGTTGGACGTCGTCGCCATCGTCCTCGTTGCCGTCATCTTGAAGATGATGGTAATGGTGATGGTGGATGGTGGGGGTTCTGCTTGATTTGGTTAGGGGAAGTTATGCAATTTTTTGTCAGACAAACGGATGTTTGAATCTAAATAAATGATTGAGAGAAGATTGCGTGCAACAAAACACCACTCTGCGCTGCAGACACGGGAAGGAACAAATTAAAAAATTAATGTATGGATGGATACCTCACCTACCTACAGTAGGTAATTTTAAGGGGTCTTCGCATGCTATAGAATGATAAATGCTAGGGTTGATTTTTGTATAGATTTTGAAAGGTGCAATATGAAGTTGATTCAATATTTGTATCAAAAGTTTTGTTTGTGCTTTATGGAGATAAAGTCGGAAAATGAAAACGAAAAATATGCACGACTGCATCACACGAACTTGCTCTTCTAGTTCAAAGGCTATAACGCAGAAAATATGTGAAGTGCTCGTCAGGACGTGTTAACGTCAATCGATTTTAATAAAATTTTACACAGAATCCTTTGTATAACCTTGATCACTTTCAAAAATGCGCTACAGCCGTACTAAATATAAATTTTGTGGCGCAACAGCTCGTGGAGAACCAAGGCCTAGTGACTTACAGCTCTCAACCATTCTTGTGTGCGTGTTGTTGGCCAGCCGTATTAATAAACGCAGATAAAGCATGAATTATATTTAATCACTCAGCAAAGTGTAAAATCTTATCAATAAGATAAAATTCAAGCTAATTAACTAACTCACTAAATTCACATTTAGAGAGAAAATATCTGTACAGTAGATACAATTTGGTACAATCTTTGGTAAGAGCAGAGTTTTTGTTGATTGTAGTAGAATTTCATTTAAATTTTTATTTTAAAGTGGATTAGCAGTTTAAATTTGTATTAATAAGAAATTTTAAATAATTGTGAGAGACTTTTTATTAACGTTTTAATCAGTTTTTATTAATAAAGAGTGATTATGTATTTTTTATTTTAATAAAATTCCATTACTAATGGAATAATGTGCAAAAACTACTTAAAGAATTATTTGTTTTCTTTTGTTTATACAATTATTTTAATGTGTTCATTAAAGAAAAGCTTGTTAAAGTTCTTAAAAATTGATATTTTCGAAGTGTGATGAACAACTAACTAAGCGGTTTCCGTCATCAATTGTTAATTTCCCTGTTTAAATTCTTCAGATACTAAAGACAAGTCTTCTTCCCATATGTAGCAGCTTCAAGCAACCATCAAATCAAGCCGTGTATTAACTCACTGGTAGCAGTTGCAAGCGGAACACTATTTAAAGAAATTATCTTCATCGACCTGGGGCTTCTAACACAATACATAAAGTGCTTGTTGAACAAGTGCAAAACCCGCATAAGGCTCTATGAGGACCGAAAAACGAGTACTCATAGGTGTTACAGATTCTTATTACACTAAAACCACCTCCACTTCCTGATTGCAACTATTTTTAACGAATTTAAGTAACGTGTAACACAGAACAACAAGTCTAAGAGACCTTACAGCCAATTTCTTCACAGAGTCCTAACCCTGCCATGTTAATACCGAGTATTAGTTAAGGCTCGGTATTAGTTATAACCTAAAAATCGACAGTCTAGTGGCGTTAATACTTAAATTATAGAGTAATTTATTTAAAGATATTGTTCTGTTAGAATGGTTTTTTGGAATTTGGTTTTAAAAATAGGTAATTAGTACCATTGATTCAATAGATTGTATTTCGATTTTATCCGTGTTTTCTGCAATGTTCTTTTGTACGCAGAAATGCATCTAATTTTGACTGAAGACATGCATCTTATTTAACTTTCTTAACGGACATACCGCGATTGTCATTTTTTTATCTCTTAATTCAAAATGTTATCTCAACGTTTCAACACGGTTTTACTTGCCTAACTGATGGCATTTGGGTGGTATGTTTTTCCACCGAGTAAATGGAACCCTTAATATCAAAGAAATATTGTTTTGCATTTGCAATGTGTTTTATTTAAGAAAGCAAAATTATTTTAACATTTATTGAAAGTATTTATGAACCATCAAATTCGCTTTTTTTTATTTTAGTACATTTGTATGACTGGTTAGGTATGTTCTTTCATAACTGAACTTTCCGATTCAAACACTAAAAGCCGTACAATAAACGTAATAAATTGTACAACAAATCGGTGTCGTTTTGATTTCAGTTGAGGCCTTAACTGATTTTTTTTAACATCAATTCTTTTCATTGTATTTTTCGTTTTATCACTATCTGCAAATCACCAATTGGATATTGTGGTGTACAAAAACCGACAGAAACACAGTGACTTTTTTTTATTAAAAAAGAACCCCGCCATGCTATTTATAAATTTGCGATACAAAAAATAAAGAGAAAGATACATAAATAGATTCCAACTAGCAAATCAAATTTCACTGTAAGTACCTAAACATTATGCACAACTGACATTTTAAAAGAAAAATTAAATTTGAAAATCGCCGGTAATAATGAATAAATTTCAAAATAACATTTTAAATGCCAAAAAAGTGTCAAAATCAGTACCAGACCAGTTTTAGACGTATTGGGTTTCTAGTACCGCTTTGTGAACTTAGACACGAAAATAGTGATATGAAGAAATGCTCAGGTACTAACTTTTTGTTAGAACCGAGTACCAGAACTGATACTTGGTCTAGCTAGACTGGGTACTAGGCTGCCTTAGTAATAATGTGAAAAATTGGCCGTTTAACAATAGTATTAGCTTTTTTCAACAAGTGCGAAATTTCAGAAATATACTGCTTCTGTAACTGAAAACAACCAGAGTGCAAAGAATAGAGAGTAAACTTGTTGAATAGTTTATAAATTTCAATTGACTTGCGGACTTGTTCAAAGTCAACAAGTAAGAAATAAATGCTCGCGGTAGTGTTTTTCAAATGATGGAATCGGGAAGTCTGTTTCGAATTTATGAAGTGATAAGGAATTTGGTGTATAAAGTGTTTTTGTTTTTTTTTTCTGAATCAAACAGTGATGATGAGAATTAAAAATATAAAAATATATTTTGAGACAAAAATTACATGGACAACAGTGTGCGGTGTACAAAATGTTGATTATCTTACTGATAGCCCTTCCTAAAATAACGTTCGTCCACTAATATGTACAAGAAAAGCGCTAATTTCAGATATTTTTTTTTCAGAGACTTTACCGACTCATCATGTAATAAAAATAATTGTTGAACTGGTTCAACAAGTCGAGGGAATTTTTGTCAGTTGACAATTAAGTTGCAGAATAGTTGAACAAATAATTGTTGACTTGTTGTTTTGTGTTATAGGCCTCAGGCCTATTTTTGGATGAATAAGTACGTGAACAAGAATAGAATTTTGCAGAATTTACTGATGCTTAAATGGACATTATGCACTCTCAATTTTAGAGCATAGCTATCTAACACAAGATTGCTTATTTGGCCCCGTCGCCGTCAGACCTATTTCTTTGGGGTTACCTTGAGTAGCATATCCATTGTCCATGCTAAAGAGCCACAAGCCAAAGTTAACAAGACCCTTGCCATCGCACAAGCACTTTTTGGTCAATGTTGTAAGAGTTTTTCACTTGCAAGTTTCATTTACCTTTGCCTTTTTTCGGTTGGACATTTGAAGTACTCTTTTTGGACTAATTCTACACTCCTTTTTCACACCTACTATGAACTCTATTTCCTGATGTTTCGAGTTATTTTTTCGCAGTTCAAAATGGCACCCAACTTTTTTTTTGTGTAACTAATAAGCGATGAATTAGCAACAAATTAAAGTATATTTTGTGTCCTGCTAATTTTAAGTAGGTTTTTGCATAAATAATTTACGTTTAATTAATTCACACTGAACACACATGACACAACAACCTGTAAATCTATGTAAACTAACTACTCTCCCCATGTTAACCGACATATATTAATTAAATGTAGAAGCTGCCGCCCGGACACACACATTTCTTATAAACATCCATTATCAGAGATGATGATGATATTTGATGGTTTTCCTAAGAACAAATTATTACACACTATAGCACTTATCAAAGGGAATCAAATCAACATATAAATACCAATTATGAAATTAGAGTGAGAGTTTCCCTTAGCAAAGCAACACATTAACAATACAAAACCACCCTGTTGCTGGTGGTGGTCTTGTTGCTGCTTAGTGGTCATAATGATGGTCTTCTCATAAAGCAGTTTATCCTGTTTGCTTTGGTGAATATACTCTTTGACTACTGATACTGAGTTTGAGTACTATCTGACCATCCAGACGACAACAAATCCGAATCACAAACACAAAGAACCCCTTTCCGCTGAGAATTAAAATTTCGGAACCTTATTACATGCGTTTTACCTACTCAGCTTTCAAAGAGTGGTGCGGTGGTCAGTGGATCTGGTCAGTCAGCTGGTCAATATTCAGTACGCGCAAGGGGAGAGTGAGAGTGATTATGTTATATTATATGTGCACGGGGACGGGCGCAACGCGTGTGAAAATGCTACACAATAAAATGTTTTTCTATAGAAAAAACAATTAATCCAGGAATAACATATGTGTTGCAGTGAGGCAAAGCTTTTTTTTCGGTACGTTTGCTACGTGTTGCTTATGTGGTCGTTTTTCGAGAATATGTTATTTGTTTTGCAAATAAATGTATGCATGAATGATCAACTAATAAGACAATTACGAGTAGATTTGTGATTCCGAGGAATTAAATGTTTGCTTACATCAGCTGCACTGGTAAGCAATGGAAATTGTTGAATCTGTCGTAAAAAGACGCATTATTGTTGTGTGTACAAATAATAGAAAGATCAAAAACAACCACGTTCAACCACGGTAACAATCGGACTCCCCGAGTTCCCAAAGACCTACCTGGAACTTACTAGCAATTACTTCCAAAATGCATTACTCAGCTTTGATCTACTGAGATGCGTTCTGGAAGTAGGCTTTTTTACTGTGTCCCACTGAATCATTGCGTCACATTAAGTGTAACGTGAAACTGCTGTCGATGATGAATACCAATTTCATAAGTTGAGGTATCTCGACAGCAGTTGTGCGTTGTGACTCAGTGGGTCATGCCTTTGTAGGGCGGCATGTCATTTGGGGCACAACATTATCAGCGAGTTTTTTCAATGATTCAAGATGCCCGAATTAAAACTCGGAATTATGCACATTTGATTTGAAACATAAAACTCCAAATACCAGTTCTAGGGTAGGTGGGGGGGGGGGGGTGAGCTAGTTGGCATTTATATTTGAGGTCCTATAACAACACCTATTCATAACATAACAATGAAACTGGAATCTACAGAAATAATGTAACTTTACTTAGCCCAGTAATAGATAATCTTGCAAAATAAAATAAATGAATAAATTTATTGATGCAACAGCGTGGAGAACTGTTGTTAGGTGGTAGCGGCCAGAAACCGCACCCAGACCTTCGGCATGACAGTCCAACGTACTTACTATCATGCCACGAGGTACAACATACAATCTTGCATGGGCGCAATTTTAGCAGGAATTGCATTGCACCTAATCCTCGCTGGGAATACTCTTAGAATATGTTTCCATACACATTTATAGCAACATACAGTTATAATATTATTTTTCCTCTTTGGAACTTTATCGGTTCAAAATTTTGAAAATTATTTTTTAATACAGGAATCGTGCTACAAAAATAAAACGTAATAACTTTTTTTCTGTGTGAGTAATCGGCTTATTTTTTTTTTATTTTGTAGGTTACTATTTAGATTTATAAAAATGGATGCTTGGGATACGGAGAAAAGAATTTGGATAGTGCAAAGGTACCATGCTTTGCAGTCCGTCATTTCCGTCCAAAGGGAATCTAGGCGGGAGTTTGGCGGTAATCCCCCGAGTAGATGGACCATTATGAGGTTTGTAAACATGTTTGCCGAATCTGGAAGCATCGCACGAAGGCCGTACCATCGAGATGCCAATGTTCGGGTTCAGGATACAATCGCAGCAGTAGCATCTGCAATACAGGCCAATCCGAGCATTTCGACCCGAAACTTATCGGGGCAAATTGGAGTTAGTAGACGGTCATTACAACGGATACTTCATGACGATTTAAACTTGTTTCCGTACAAAGTCCAAATTACTAGCAAGTTAAACCCTCAGGATTTGCCTGTTCGCCTGGAATTTTGCCAAAAAATGATATCAATGGCCGAAGAAGACAACACATTGATCAATTGTTTGTTCATGTCTGATGAGGCCCATTTTGATCTTAACGGCAATGTAAACAAGCAAAATTGCCGTATATGGAATGAGTCTAATCCAGAAATGCTCCATGAGACGGAACTGCACCCAGAACGAGTCACTGTGTGGTGCGCAGTTTCATCAAGGTGTATTGTCGGGCCGTACTTCTTTGAAGAAAACGGTGTAACCGTTACTGTCAATGGGGACCGTTATTTAAAGATGTTGAAGGAGTTTTTTTACCCAGAACTGCGCCGAAGACGTATACCATTCAACAGCGTTTGGTTTCAGCAAGATGGAGCAACTGCACATACAGCCAGACCAGTTATGGCGGAGCTAAACAAAAAAATCGCAAACAAATTAATTTCTAGGAACTCCACTCTTCGCTGGCCTTCAAGGTCACCTGACCTGAGTGCACCAGACTACTTTTTATGGATTTATGTCAAGCAAGAGGTGTATAAAACTGAATTAAAGCAGTCCATAACGACAATAATTGAGGCGA
This sequence comes from Dasysyrphus albostriatus, assembly GCA_946251815.1. NCBI lineage: Eukaryota > Metazoa > Arthropoda > Insecta > Diptera > Syrphidae > Dasysyrphus > Dasysyrphus albostriatus. The sequence goes on from OX276339.1 coordinate 799,826, forward strand.
TCCCAACTTCAACTCTTCAGGCCGCAATGAATAATTTTTTGATCAGGTGCCGCATATGCGTGGGAGAGCGTGGAGGTCATTTGCGGTCTATAATCTTTAAAAACAACTAACTATTTAAAATAAAATTTAATTTTCTAACCAATAAAAAAAAAAAAATGAAATACATCGATTAAAAAAAAAGTTATTTGAATTTCTTATTGTAGCACAATTGGTGCGCCACCCTGTATAACACATTTGTTATTTATTCAGCGGAGCAAGTTGGTCCACCTCGACCCCTGGTTTTAGATGGTTCTGCATATGAGCAAGGAAAGTTTGACTAAAATATGAAGAAAAACAGTTCAATTTCGAAAATTTAGGATAATTAGGAAGAGAAGAGTTATAAAACAAAATAAACAAACAAAAGTCAATATCGTGGCGTGGACCTTCAGTCGAAAACTTGAAAGCCTTTAAGTGACATTTTTATGAATTCCAAATAAGAAAAATTACTGATTTCAAATATCAATACTTTAAATTCACACGGTAATGCACCGCACGTTTTTCGCTGTACACATCCATGCGAATGAGCAGTGGCGTGCAACGACGACCGACGTTGAAACGTATGCCGTACGAACATGCCTTACGGAAAGAATTCTTGGATCAGATCACGAAAAATGAGCTGCAAATTACGAAAAATGAATCTCAATTTATACCTTGGCTCCAGATTTCGTAATTTACGACTATTTGTTTGCAATTTGCAAAACTGAGCAAAATGAAGATATTGATCCTCAAAAATCTTAAATCAACACTCTGAAGTATCAAAAATTGCGAACAACAAATCGCAATTTGATCCAAATCAATCGCCAATTTGTAAATTTGCAAAAAAGATTTGTGATCACCACTTTCCTGATATTGCGACTTTGAAAGATCAATCTTAACTTCTACCCTTCCATTGCAGGTAGGTATACACATTTAATTTAATTCATTTGAAATAAATACTTTACGCTTGACTCTATACTTGTATTTGAACTCACATCCTTCGAGTTGCGGAGCGAGCATTCAACCACTAGGCCAATTTGCATTACAGATCGTTGGTGTCAAACATTAATCATTAGATACATACCATATTGTGGTGCTTTACCTCTTCGAGAAGTAAATTGCGATAAGAAAGTCGTGATTTAAGAATTTGTTGTTGGTGATTTGCAGTTATTCTCATTGAGTTGCAAATTGCGACAAAAAAAACGTAAATCTGTGATTGAGCAATGTAAATTACTATATATTTATCGCAAATCAATATTTTTAAATGCTGTTTGTGAAATCATTCTTTTGGAGAGTAAATTACGCCAAAAAAGTTGTATTTTGCCTTGAAAAGATTTGAATGTTAAATTACCATTTTTGCATAAATTTGGGATCAAAATGCCTTGATTTACTGATAAAACTTGATTTGTAAATTGCGACTGCAAATTTTTCAATTGGTGATTTTTCATTTCTTTCCGTGCGTGTGAAAAATTCTATGTAGAATACGCCACTGGTCATTCGCATAGATTTTTACTGCGAAAAACGTGCGATACAATACCGTGCGAACCAAGCCTTACTAGTATTAGGCATGTTTCTTGTTATGCTCTATCAACCAGCTTCAAAACTTGTTTGGCTGTAAAAAATAAAGATCTTTTTTTTTTAATTTACTCAACAATTTTCTAACTTATGAGGTTTTGACAGAAAAGAGACGGCGGTATATATTTTATTCCATTGGTTTGATTTGCGAGATGTGCTTTTTTTCACAAACTGAATTGCATCTGCATAAATGCATCAAACTTCGAAATGGACATGGATGATAATATATTAATCGCTAGTCTAAGGCTGTTTTGTTTGTTTCAATAGATTCTAATTAACAAAAACAAAAAACAATTAATTCGTAAAATTAAGTTTAACTAAAAATGATGACACAAGCAAACCATCACCAGCAAATGAAGAAAGAAAAAAAGTTATTTTAGTTGTCTGATAGCAAATCTAAATATATGTTATATTAATGTTGCCATCTAAAAGAGCTGAGGATTTTTGATCAATATCCATTTATCAACCACCCTTTTGCGCGTTTTCGCGCGTGCATTTCTCCATAAATGTTTGCTCGTACCAATGTGTGTGCTTTTGAGAATGAAAGCAGCAAGCAGTCTATAATACTGAGCCAGCACAAACCGAATTAAAAAAAAAAATATAACAAAAAATTGAAAAATAATATCGAAGAGCGTCCAAAATAGATAATGCGAGCGCGTAGAGTACAAAATAAACACACAAAAATACAGAAAAAAAAACTCAAACGATAGCAAAGACGAAGAAGATGACGACCCTGTCCCATTTCTAATAAGAATTGAATATCTAGGTATATGAAGTACGAAACCCCCTTTTTTGGGAAAATTTTTAACATTTTGCCATCATCAAAAAGGGTAAGAGGTTGCAAAAGAGGCCACAAACACACACCGCCACCACCGTTCAGTTCAACGGAGTTATAGCTCAGGGGAAAAAAACGAAAAAATGAGATTATATACGTGCCTTTGCATTTTTTTCGACTCATCGTCCTCGTACTAATACTCATTTCCTTCGCACGCTCGCCAGCGTTCAGCGCACCCAGCGCCCAAATGCCAATGGAATTTTTGAAGAAGAAGACGCAAGTGACGAGGGGAAGGAAAAAAGCGCTACATGCGAAATCCTGTCAAGGATATAGATTGAATTTCATTTCCATTTCAATGCTGCCTGTTTGCCTCCCGGTCGGTTTTATTCGCAGTTGTCGATATAGATGGATTGGAATAGCATACAAAGATAGGATTGATCAGTAGTGTATAGTGTACCATACCACGATATACGCCACCCCTTGCCAACCGACAAAACAAACAAACATTTTTTCATCATTCTTATTTTTTTTTTTGCAATTTTACTCCTCGACAGCGACGACGAAGTTGTCATTTTCCAAAAAACACCTCATTCACCCTTTAACGAGTATACACAAAAAAGGTCTCCACTTCAACAACAACGATGGGAAACACTTTAAAGGACATTTTTTTAGCAATTTTAGCAAGGGCAACAACCAACCACCTTCTACCCTAAACCTTTGAAGAGAGTTAGAGTTAAGATACTTTTCAATCACACATGTGTGGTGTCTGCAAAATTAGACAACACAATGTACATATATATGCGCGCAGGGTGTGTGAGTATATATTTTATTTTTCATTTGTAAGTCATCGCTAACTCGTTGAGAAAAAAGGATTTTTTATCCATTTCCATTCGTTTTTCATTTATTTATTTTTTTTTTTAAATGTGATTGGATTCAAGGAAAAAATACACACACACAACAAGAATAAGAACAAGAACAAGAAATGGAACTGGTGTCGGTGTGTAAATGAAAAAATAAAAATGAAAAAAAAATCCAAAAGGATAAACAATGGAAAACGACTCCGTGTCCTGAGTTCTGGGCCCTGGCTGTTGTCATTGTCAATTTCGTGCGGAGGTGGTTTGCCAATTTCTTCGAATTGAAGATGGATATTGAGAAATGAAATTGTTTTTCTGTCATTTTTTCGTCGTCATCATACTCCAAGTACTTGTTCGCCTTCTCGTCCTTATACTCGTCCCAAAGAGGACAAACATTGATTACATAATACAAAAAGATAGAAAAAAATGTGTGTCTTTTCCTGAAAAAATAATTTCTTATAAATTTTTCCAGATGTTGAATTTGATTTGAATTAAACTCGTAATCCTTCGTAAGGAAGAATTCAAACAATTTTGAATTCAAAAAATATGTTAAGAATGTTTGACAGGGTTCTGATCCTAGTTATACTTTTAGAAATGCATTAACCTCCAAACAAAGGCAAGGCTTAACACACAAACAGAAAAATCGTATAGAATATAAAATTCAAGCAAATGCCATCATTATCATTTTCCTAGTACCTATATTTAATAGCTCCACACCAAACAAAAATAAAGAAAAATCTTCAAAGTCTAATCCTATAATCAAGTCAAGCTGAAGATCTAAAATCATGATCCCCCAAGCTGACCATAGGTGTGTAGAACAAACCATATTTGGATCTCATCGCGACGTATCGCCGGAACTAGCCGCCGGCGATAATTGCTTTTAAACATAATTTCATGTGTCGTGGTGGAAACTGAGGTTGGTGAGGCTGCGGAAAGAAAAGAAGAATTGAAACTCATTTCTTTCTCTCTCTCTCTCTCTCTAATCATCGTCATCAAAATCATCATCTTCTTTAATTCAAGTTAAATCTAAGACATTCCTCCAGCTAGTAGTATCTAGATACACATTTTTGATGTGGTTCCCCATCAGGACAATTATAAGATTTGCCAAGCCAAGTCAAGTCATATATACAAAGCAAATTAAGGGTCTGCGGCTGCAGCACTAGCACTATGGCAGTATTGTGCAGTGCAGTGCATGCTCACCTACGCTTTGTTCTAAACGCAAATTGGCTTAAGAGAAGCATCGAGAATCTTAACATCCCAACTCCAACTCCAGCTATACAGCACCACAAAGCACCAAACCGATGTTGCCTGCCAAAGTCAAATCAAAAGCAAAAACAATATAGGTACGTATAGCATGGTACGTCCGCAGCCAGGCCGGCGAATGCAACAATTTTGCAGGTTTTGCGTGAAGTTGCTGATTCCATTCTGCTTTTGGCAGGGTAATTTCCTTCTCCTTCAAGCGGAATGAGAGAGGAGCTCTGGCACACCATCACAGCCCGATCTTCATCCCAGAATTCGAATTCCAGTCGTATTTTGTATAGTGGTCTTCATATTGATCTTGCCTTGCTCAACGACGACGACGACGACGTAGCCATTCGTTATAGCCGTCGATTCCTTTTAGCTCATTTTTGGTTCGATTTTCATATAGTTGCCTTTATCTGCTTGGCGTTGGTTGCTAGGTTGCCTCCTATTCCTGTGTTGGTCGGCTGATCGGTCGGTCGGTCGGCCTCGGCCGGCCTGAACCTGGATATGTAAAACAATTATCGCCGGGGATAGAAGGCTAAGGAGGCATAAGAAGGCATTGTGCATCGAAATCAGAATCAAAGAACCCCCTCACCCCCTCTTCTGCTCTGAGGGTCGTTTTGTGCCTGCTGCACACAAAACCCGAAAGAGTATATTTATGACCACAAGAAGACCAGTGACCATCAAATCACGCCTTGAGGGCATTATTAGGTATTCGGTATTGTACGATCTATCATAAGGTGGATACACACGGATACGGGAGAGACTTGGGCCATGTGGTTGCAGAAACGCAAAGAGCAAGAAACTTACGATTGCATATCATTGAATACAATTCCTCTTCCTCCTCCTTATCTCCTGGTGCAATATGGAAAATGTGGCAGCAATCTTGTTTCTTCAGCTCGTTTTTAAGCAAAAAAAAAACTAAAAGAAGAATTTTGCATTTTTTGTCTTCATTTCGATTATAATTTTTTTGTTTTTTTTTCTGGTGGAGATTACTTATGAGCATTCTGACACTTTTCCGAACAAAGGAGATCAGTTTAAATCAATCACAATTAATAGAATCGGGTTCAAGTCTGCAAAAAGTTATGGCAAAAAGACGATACAAGTTTTGATTTTGTATTTTGTTTTCTTCAGAATTTGAGATTACTGTAAATTAGAGATGGATAGATAGGTAGCTTGATTGGATTAGATAGAAGGATAAATGTATGTTTTTATTGTTGCGCCCTTAAATTGAATATTTTACAAGAGGAATATCTTGCATAGTATGCACTTGTACAGAGATATATGTTTACAAGTTGAATTTATATCTGTTCCGAAAATATCCTCCCTTTTTTGAATACTGAATTTCGGTATTGAACAATCCCATTGATAAAAGTTTTAATCATTGTGAATTACAAGAAAACTTATAATTTTTAACGAAAAGTTAATCAGATTTTTCACAATATTTGTTTCTGAGAATAGAATAGAATAGAATAGAATAGAATAGAATAGAATAGAATAGAATAGAATAGAATAGAATAGAATAGAATAGAATAGAATAGAATAGAATAGAATAGAATAGAATAGAATAGAATAGAATAGAATAGAATAGAATAGAATAGAATAGAATAGAATAGAATAGAATAGAATAGAATAGAATAGAATAGAATAGAATAGAATAGAATAGAATAGAATAGAATAGAATAGAATAGAATAGAATAGAATAGAATAGAATAGAATAGAATAGAATAGAATAGAATAGAATAGAATAGAATAGAATAGAATAGAATAGAATAGAATAGAATAGAATAGAATAGAATAGAATATAATAGAATAGAATAGAATAGAATAGAATAGAATAGAATAGAATAGAATTGAATAGAATAGAATAGAATAGAATAGAATAGAATAGAAAACAACTTCGTTTGTCTGGAGATTTAATAAAAAAAGGACTTTTTTAGCAGATTGTCTTCTCTGGTTTACACTCAACCATTATTAGACTTCACTCTGATTTTGAAATCTAGAGATAAGTTCGCAATGTAAGTTTCTTATGAGTTCTTTAATTATTGTAAACAAGATTCAGTTTGCTTTTCAGTCTTTTCACACCGAATGGAAATCTAGATTTCGAGCCAAAAGCCCAAAATCTCATCAAAATCAACAAGATTTCTCATACATTTTAAGATTTCGTAATCTAGTAGATTCCCACCAAATCTTCTTAAAATCTAATTGGCCTATCCACAATCACACCTTATTACTCATTTTTTCTCTCCCGTATAACAGTTTTCCCATAGAAAAGAGAGAGGTTTTATTCAAAGAAAAAGTGAAAGATGTACAATTGTGTTCTGGGACTTTGACTGATTGCAATGGATTTATTTTGGAGTTCTTATGAGCACTTCATTTTATTTAAATGTCACACAGAATATTGATTATGTGTGGTGTGAACGATTCAAGTAGATTTTGAAATCTTGTTGCTAAAAATCGAGATTTCGGTTTGGTGTGAAAAGGCTTTTTTTTGAAATTCATTTTTATTTTCCATTTTCTTAAAACTATCTTAAAGCTAGACAAAAATTCATAAGAACTAGCCTACTTATCGATATCTTAAAACTAACTTACTGGCCCCAGTCGGGCGCTCTAAGTTAAACTATAATAACTTAATGCTAATGCCTTTCGGCCTAAGAACTATCTTAATACTAAATCCAGGTCGGTTTTATTTTTTACCGAGAAGAATTTACAAAAAACTCGGTATCATTGTCTTTGTGGCTAGAACAGCCACAAGAAACATTTTCCGGTTTTATGTTTTTTTTTGTATTTTTGTTGATTTTATAATTTTTTTTTTTTTTTTTTTTGTGGTGCCACCCTGACTGTCCCTACTTAAAACTAACTACCTAAACCTATGTAAGTCGGCCATATAAAAGAAAATAGCAAGGTCAACTATTAAACGTCTGAAGGAACTTCATCTTCGTTTTTCAACCACCAGAACTGGTTCTCCTGCTTTACCCTATCTCTTCGGTCCCGTTCGGACACAGTCCTACTGAACCGAAGGTGCTCAGCTCCGTCTTGTGCGAGGACGTCCCGACTGTACAGGAGCCGCCGATCTAAAGTTCTCCGGCAGACTAGCGGAACCGCCGCTCTATCCTGGATCAGCCCTCGACTGTCTAGGTGCAGGAATGCATCGGGCGGAATAAAGCCGCTTAGAAGCACACTCTCGTAATATTCGTATTTAGGGTAATAAGCCCCGAAAATTAAGCTGTTAGACGAGGACATCGCTCTTGCAATGTGACCACGAATAAGCTTCTGCAAGAAATTATCTATCCTGTTTATGTTGGCACCGTTGTATAGAGCCAGGTTGGAATAGTAGTGTTTGTACTCCGACTCTGGTGTTCTGTGCAATCCAAGGCAGCGTCGAAGACACTGCCTCTCAAACACCCGAATCTTTTCCATTTGAGATGGGGCAACGTTGAACCAAACCGGGCATCCATAGGCAATCATCGGCCGGATAAGGGCCATGTAGCAAATCACCTTCACCCTGCTGTCAAGCCGGCTGCTATAAAACAACCGTTTCGTTAGGGCAAAAGCTCCCCTAGCCCTGGCCAGAGCAGCATTTATATGTCTGTCGAAATACAAATACTGATCCATCCAGATGCCAAGGTACTTTACTACACTTTTACTCGCCAGTGGATGTCCATTTGGCCCTACGATCACCAGCTTGCGTCAGTTCTTTCTCGTATCCCTTGTGGCTCTAAGCAACGGAGTCCTAAACAAGATAGTTTCTGACTTCTGAAAGTTGATTTTCAACTTCCAGTCATCGCAATATCGCTGAATCTTCCCGAAGTCACGCTGCAAAAGAATCCTGATGACCTCGACTTTTGGAGCTGTTCTGTACGCAATTAGATCGTCGGCATACGCAATTGCCTGAGTTAGACTACTTATCAGATCGCTGGTGTAAATGCTGAATAGAATCGGCGAGTTGACCGTTCCGTGAAAAGGCTATTAGACGCTAGATTGATTGCGATTGAGATGAAAAATTACTGTTTACCTAGAAAAAATCTGCTTTTCTAAACATTATTTATAATGCTAGCAAGTTGAATAAGTTAACGTTTGGCGTTCCTTGTCATAAAAGGTCTCCACTTTGTCCTAAAAGAAAGAAATGAAAATTATCTAAGCACAAGCCTTTAAATAATGTTCTACACCTAGAGAGATATTCTTTGACATTTTAACCAACCCATCTTCTAGCTCTAACATATCGCTTACAATCATGATCACTTTGATGATCCACATTATACATATTTATTAATGGAATATCAGTTTCTTTTCATATTTGAATACCATCGGAGCAGAGTATAGGGTCTGGTCCACAAAATAAAACAACAACAAAAAAAAGATATAGATACGTTCCGTTTCCGTCACTAATAAATATAAATATTTTATTAAACCATTTTGCATGTAGCAAGACTGCCACAAGTGTGATGGCCTGTGGTGAGACATAGCAGGTGATTTTTATCGAAAATACCAGGAGAAAAACAACAACAATCACAACAACAACAAACGTAGCCTCAATGAATGTTTTGAATTCAAGGAACTCCTAATTCACTTTAGGTCAAAGGCACACGACGACGAGGAGGAACTTAAATAGACATTTCCTGGAAGTTATGTGTTGGCTGGATTGGTTGTGTTTTGATGTGAATGGGTTTATTGACCTTATACCTTGTGCAAAAAAAAATCTATCGTTATACCCCTCAAGCATGAAAATCAATAAAAAAGTATAGATTCAAGTAGGAGGATATATAGGATATGCTCTCTCTAACATCGACGACAGGTTTTTTTTTATATCTACTCTCACCGATATTCACATTTCGTTCGTCACCGTCGAGTCGTCCTTGTCGTCATCATCGTCGTCTTCGTCATCATGGTCCATCGTCTGTCCCATGTTTTTTTTTTAAGGTATGTATGAGACAATAACGACTATTCGAGAGACTAAATGAGCGTGCTATTGTATAGATGTATAGCTATAAGCTGAACTGGCTCTCTGTAAGGCAATTGGCATGACCCTGACCCCTAAAAAATGTGTTTTCTTTTTATAACGGTAGTTTTTGTATGTTATGGCGGACACCAAGTTAGCCACCCTCTCCTATGATAGCGATGGCGATGGCATCATCCCGGAAGTTAAATGGTGGTTCGGGTGAATATCTTCTGTATATGTTTATATTTTTTCGATTTTAAGAAGAATATTTTTTCGTTTTGAGAATTGAGAATACAAACCAGCAGAAGAATTTTATAGACGCCAGGAAAATAAATGAATTAAAACACAAATCTTAGTGCTGACCGCCGAAAATTAAGTCTATTTATCTGTCACAAGATATAGAGAATTAGCATGCATTATTTTTCACTAAGCGACTACCAGCGGTTTGTGCAAAGGTTTTGCCATTTACAACAGCAGATTGCCATACTAATTTTCACCTTTAACGGAGAACACTTGACCATTCAACCCAAGGCTACATTACTTTATTTTCAGGTATTTTATAAAAACAAAAACTGTCCAGCTCCAGGTACCTATACAACCAAATCGGAAATCAGATTCAATTAAATGACTCCACATATATTAACTCGCATGGCATTTTAATTAACAAAAGTAAATCTCTTTCTCTGTTGTCGACCCCAGTGGCCACAGTACGTATTCATTCAGCACCAGCAAACCTAAATCAATTAAATTTATTAAGCAATCAAAACTATAGAATACCCAGCCCCGCACAACATCAGCTATATAGCAGGAATTCGATGGCGAGTCTTCTTTTAATAAACACATATAGCATCTATAATATTATACACATACTGAACATTGTCACCAATTAAGAGCACCCATTTGGATTGCCAAACAAAATTTCATCATCAGAAGCTTCGGCTTCCTCATTTCTTTGAGTGCCAACATCCTCGAATATCTTATACGTTTTACTCTCATTTTCAATTAACTCGGAAATAAATAGTTGCGTTGTTATTATGATGGTGATGTCTATAGTGAACCTACCCAGATTTATTTATCCCATCATAATCATAATGTGGATTGTAGTGAATATGAACGCAAACGCAAACGCGGACGCGGACGCGGACAGACGGACGGACTTATATAGTCACATACAAATTAAAACATTACCACGAGACGAGAATGAATCGTATAACAAATGTCACATAATAAACCATAATCATCAGTATTATAGCAGTTATCAGTGTATTATTCCTCTCCGATCACTAACTATACTAAAATACTCGTACACTGAAAAAGAAAAAACAAAACAAAACAAATACTTGTTAATGCTATGTAGATCTCTATTGGGTTTTTACATGAATTTGCTCCCTTTTGGAAAAATTAATTAAAACCAAATGTCAAAATCCAAAGTGGAAAAAATTCTCAAATTGCTAAAATCTCAAATGGCCACAATCCCGAAGCCATAATCCCAAATGGCCAAAATCCCAAATGGCCAAAATCCCAAATGCCCACAATTCCGAATACCAAAATCCCGAATGTCATAATCACGAATGCCCAACATCCCTAACTGACGAAATCGCGAATGTACTCGTAAAAAGTCCCGAATACCAAAATCTGAAATGGACAAATAAATAAGAATAAATTTGCAATGAATGTTAACATTTCAAACGTACAAAAATCTAGAATGAACAAAAATCACGAAAGGATTTTGGCATTGGGGATTTCGCACCCAACCCTTCCCATTTTTCAAAGGTCAATTGAGCCGACAAAGATAGAAAACCCAATAAATTTGGTGGGGCAGCAGCGCGTGCAGAACCAGGGCCTAGTGACTTACAACTCTCAACCATTCTTTTGGGCGTGTTGTTGGCAGGAATGGAGTCGACCTACAATCTGTTGCCGGCTAGGTGAGAAGCATTTATTCAAGACAAGTATTCTCTTGAAGGATTTGGCAGTCCCCCGCAAGAGGCAGTACCTCGGTAAAAACATTTCTGTTTTTAGGTGGCAGAGGCTGGGAATCGAACCCAGACATTCGGCATGACAGTCAAAGTCACTAACTATTATACCATAAGGTACTACACCAGATCTATATTGGTTGAGTTTTAAACAAGTAAAAGGCTCGGATAACTTAGCATCACATAAATGTGGGATATTGGCAAAAAAAGCTAACCATCACAATATGCCAAAAATAAATTGGAAAACATCGTCTATGAGCTTGAACAACTGCTCTAATTTTGGGATATTCTTTAGTTTTCTTGCTCTCAAGCACTTCCGCAGGGCTTTTGAGAATGTGGGTTTTAATTTTGTCACAGAAAAAAGTCGCAGAGCGCAAAATAAGGAGAGCCAGTTGAAATTACCACTTAGGGAGATGAGGCAAGTTCATCAGCTTTACAATAGCCTGGAATGTCACTATGGCCCGGCACCCACCAAAGGTAAATACTAAACTGCTGCGCCATCTCCAACAGAATTGATCGGTAGTTGAGGGCTTCTCTACAGTTTATACAGAGTCCAGAGACTCTATAGCGGCTTGGCTATCAGAGAAGATGCGGATATCCGCGGTTGATATCAGGTTTTCTTTGAGCAAAGATAGTGCTTCTTTTTTCGCTAGAAGTTCCTTCTGGAATACGGTACAGTGATTAGGAAGACGGAATGAGAGACTTAAATTTAGTCTTACCTTCACCAACCCCATCTTTGGTCTTCAATCCGTCTCGGTGTAGACGTGAACTGATTGACCTGTAAAGAAATCCAGGTGCATCTGGAATGTATGGATACTTCGAAGTTTTCATTCAGTAGTGAGATTAGTGTGTAGTGGGTGTTACTTGGAAGTGATCCGAATGAATTCAGAATTGATCCAGCGTGAAAATGTTTTTAGGCGAACGTTGCCTCGTTTGCTGATGCGAAACTTAATTATTTATGTTCTTTAATTGTTAAGTTCCACTTTTTCCTCTGCGTTGACTGTCACATAGGAGCTTATGTTCAGCTTAGATATTTAATTTTCATATCAGAAAATGGCCCTTAGACTGTCAAGTAGAAGACTTAGCATAAAGGATTTGACTTGTTGAATTATTGATTCATCAAATTTAGATCTGCTTGGGTTTTCTTATTTTTGTCGGTTGACTTCCTCAGTTTTGAATAAACTTTGACCAATAAAATGTAAATTGATTAACAAAAATTTTGTCAGTGTAGGTTTTTGTTCTGCCAGCCATACTGGTGACAATGGCAACAACAAGTAAACATCTAAATTTCCAAACGAAAAAAAAAACAACAACAACCATATAGAGCCCATATAATCCATATTATAAACAACAACGATACTACACAATGCAATGGCAATCTTGACAGCAGCGAACGAGAGGTGGTAGTGAGTGGAAATTAGTTGAGAGACCTAAGGAAAGTCAAATCACTGATGAACACTCAAATAGTACACACATTTTAACGTGGACCTCTGCCGTTGGATATAGATATATTGGAACTTGGAACCCCCATTAATTGCGATCAGGCAAGGCAAGCAAGGCAGTCGCATATACACATATATGTACATATATAAGGGTACACATTCGGGTGACACTCTTAAGTAGCATCAAATCGTTTTTAATTCTTAAATTGGTTTAAATTGTATTTAATTATGGCAAAAGCAAGCGCACCCGATAGAAGCTGTTCCGTCCTTACTTATACGACGACGAGCGTCCATTCCAATTTCAACTATATCAGAACGACCCCTTAATTGAAATGATTCCATTTCGTTATTCATTATGTTTATTTTTTCATAAAATAAAATCATACTCTCTCTCCCACCAAAGCCGAGATGTGAATAATTTAAATAATAGTGCATACGTGTATAGAGATAGTGAGAACGCTTAATAAAAATTAATAAAGACCCGTCCACAAGATCGGATGACACTTTGTGGTACGACTTTTGAGATGGATACCATACACTTCCGCCCGCTTTAATATTTATTTATTTTTTGTTCTTTTGAACAAAAATTATAATAATTGCCGATGGATGAGCTTTTGGAAATATGTCTAATGGCTTAATGTAAGTATTTACGGTTTGTGTTTCTTATACAAGGCATATACTTTTTTCTTTATTCCGACATTAACAAATCACGAAAAAGAGGCTCAGAGATCTTAGTACCTACATTATATGGGATATTCGCAAAAAAGTATTGCAATCCCATAGGTCGGTAATTTATCAAAAAGGTCAACTAGTTTTAGAAATTGGTGAGCTATAAACATTTGTGATGAATGGTTTCAGTATTTCAAATCCCACATTTGTGGGATATTCAGACTTTTTACCTTGAATTTTTTTTAGAAAGTTACTGAAACTGCCTAGTCAAGTCATAAATACTGATACTCGCAAGAAATTAATATTTAACAATAAAACGCAGATGTTTGAAAAAAAAAACTGTTTACATTTTAAAGAAACTCGAAATGACCACCATTTTGTATAAGAAATTACTTGGGACGCCCTGGCCAGTCATCGATCGCAGCATGTGACTCATCTATTTATCGCAATTTAGGTGCCTTTCAGATGCGAATATCTCACAAATGAGGTGCTAAAAATTACTCCTTGAAAATTTTTAACCAACAATTGGAAATTTTCTAAGGCTGATAAATAAATAACATATTACTTTTAAGATTTTCGCGGTTCAAAAGTGGCTTAGTGCAGACTTTGTAGCAAATATCCCACACATGCGGTGCACAGTGTGTTATTTTGCAAATCTGGCGGAACTTTATTATCTTTGCATTTGAATACATTTTGGTGGCTATTTAATTGTTCAATGTCATATTATTTAAAAAATAACGATATAAAAAGAAATTGCTTGAGCTTATAATATTTCCTACCCTAACTCAGTAACTAGTGCACCGATTTTAATAAAACTTTCACCAATATCCTAATAAAAATATTTAAACTGACTTTTGTATCCTTTTCTAGTACCTTAACATGAAAACTTCTCAAGAAATTTAGATAAAACTTGAAATGGACTGAAAAAAAGTTGCATGGGATGAGCACCTTTGAGCAAAAAATTTAAATGGATTCGGACAAATAACACGCAGTTGAATGGTCCGACTAATTCTTTCATGGGATTCTTTGGCAGTGTTCTATTTCATTCTTAAGTTCCCAGTTGATGGGTTCCAATTAGAATTGCGCTGTAGCCTGGGTTCTTAGAGGTGCATCTGAATGTGTTGTCATTTCCATGACCATTGTTTCGCCCTAGGGCCCTAGAGCTCTAGATACATTTACCCAAAAAGTCCCAACAAGACCAAGATTTAGTCGAAGGTTTTATATGGGATTAGTGAGGGAATGCGATACGCAAAAAAGAAGCTTTTTCAAGGTGAAAACCACTCAGCGCCCAATACAAGGAGGCACGACTGAAATAATTTAAAACACAAAAACCCGAATAAAATATATTTAAATGCACAAGGGTTTTTTTAATGTAGGTACCCACGACAGGTGACAGTCACATTGCTGTCTTCCAACAGTAGCCAATGAAATACTTCACAATTTATAGTTAAAATAAGCTAAGCTCGCCCCCGCCAATCATTAGCACACTCTTTTCTATGCGAATTTGTATACCCTTATTTTTTGCTTCACACCCAATGAGAACTTTTACTCAACTTTGAAATAAATATAAAAAAAAATAATAATTAAACCCTTGTAGAGAAGAAAAATCTAACAAATCAGGAGCTTTTTCAGAATTCCACAAATACATTAGTCTTTTCTGTGATGGAGGAGAAGAGTAAAAATACAACAACAAAAAGAAAGGAAACACAAGAAAGTTCTAATTATCACCAGCCAGCAGCTCAAGGATGCCGTCACTGTCATCACCATTACACTCTGCTTTTACCTTTTTTTCTATCTTGGGAAAATTTTATACACACAAAAGGAAGTCCTTAATTAGTCCAATCAGAAAATAGATGCGCATGGTATAGGGTAGGGCGGCATTTGCTTATGTACGTATATTATATCCCTTTTTCATATATCCACAAGAACAGGGTATAGCAAAATGCGACATTTCCCGGTTTGCGTATTAAAAACCGAAGAGTCAATGAGTGCTTTCAAATTAATGTTGATGAAGATCTATCAATTTTATTTATCCTTCGAAAAAAAAATACAAATAAAATGTAGGCTACTATATTTATCGTTAATTGACAGAAACAGTTTTTGGTCGAAATTTTGTTCAAAATGGCGACAAGAGCTGCAAAATATCAAAGATTTTAAGTCTTGATATGAAAGTTTGCAAAGAACACCTCAAAATCGTTTTTCTTTCATCAAGAAGTTAGGTTAAACATTATTTATCTCAAGAACTATTCTAACGATTTTGATGAAAAGCATGGTCTTTGTACAATCTCCCAACAAAAGATGGTAAGACTTAGAAGGAACCTGACGAGTGCACTTTGGTAACTCAACCCGAACGTTTCCGATTAAATTGCTGTCACCGCGAAAGTCTAAAAAAAATCCCTTCAAAAATGATTTTTCTTAGAAAAATGTTTTTTTAACCACTAGGTATCCTATAACATTGCTTTTTCCCCGTTCTCGAGGGAAGGGTTAATTTTCTAAAAATTGACTCAAAAAAAGAAAAAAAAAAGATTTTTAAAAACTATAAAAAGTATAAAATAGAATGAATTTGTGGTTTTAAAAAAGATATTTACCCAAAACTATATTGAGCTCATCCATACGGCTGTCAGCACTGACTTTGCTTGTAAATAGTATTATTTTGGAAAGATAGGGAAGAGTTCTTTCATTAACTAGTAATATTGTTCTGTACCATAAGTTTAGTTCTTCTATTTTCCTTTTAATATCCTATTTCCATTTAAGCTTTTTTTATCGGATGAAAAACCTTCAAAAGACAAGATAAGAAATCGATAAGAATCGGTACCGAGTAGTGTGGGACTCTTACCGCACTAAAACCAGCGATTGATCGACGAATGATTATTCATTCTTGAGTTTTAAATGGGAAGTTTTAAAGATATAAAACTTTCCCATAGCTTTTTAGACCATCAGCTCATGAGGCTTGGTTCTTCTAAATTTCCGAACATTGTCTCGTACATTTAGGACGGTCTCTATTTTGAAGTTGGTATGACTTTGCAGTCGCTGATTGGGATTCTGTAACCATTTCAATTTGAAGGTCACGGTGTAGATCGCTATTTCATCAAAAGGCATTTATTATTCCACGAAGGACCTTGCTTTGGAATTTTTGGAGTAAGTTACCTACTGCTGTACTGTTTATAAGAATTGGAAGATTGTTTATTTTTTCATTTGTAAAGTTTATATGAGTCGATTTTGTTTTGTTTAGTTTGATACGCCATTTTTACGATAACTATATCGACGGATGTAGCAGTTTTTGTGTAGCTTTAGTAACGGATTCATCTGGCATCAATATTGTAGTATCATCAGCAATCAATCATGATAGCGTTGATATCCACTGGAATATCCCTTGTATATAACAGATACAGGGTTGGTTCTAGAACACTTTCTAGCCGGTATACCGGCTTCAATTTTCTTTAATAATTTCCAAGTAATTTTGATCGTACCGTACTCTAAAAAGTCGGTTAGTAACGTAGGATTTCTGTATTACGTGGTATACTGCCTGGGAAGATCCCTATGCAGTTAGTACTCAAGTCCCAAGAGCCAAACCTAGTCAAAGACTTGAGCACCATCTAAGAATATAGCCGAGCATACTTGTTTTTTGTCAAGTGCTTTTTCCACAACATCTGTAAATTGCTTATGAAAAATAAAAGAACCTGCTCGCGACCCACACTGGAAACTTCTCATTAAACCCCTCGGAAGCTAGAGAGGAGTTATTTTATTATTAAAAAAATTACGATTTCAAGATTTTCGAAAATATTTTCAGGTGTTTAATGTGCAATCAAGTGAACGCCAAAGATTAATTTGCCTTCGTGATATTAGAGCCCAAAAACATTGTCAAATAAAGATATTTGAGACAAAAAAAAATTCAACAATTTTTGGCAAAATTTCTTGTAGTTTTTGTCGGGAGTAGTTCGCAGTTCTGGTTTTAAAATTCTGCTTTCACTTTTCTGTTTTTTTTTTTTTGTTTCAAAAAAAATTCTGTTTTTCAAAATTCAGTTTTTTCAGTTCTGTCTGACAAAATTCTTTTCATAAAATCTAGTTCCATCAATAAAAAATATCAAAAATCGAATTTCGTTTTAATGGAAACATAGCTTAATATTACTTAATTTGAAATTCAAGTAGGTCGTATTTTTGAAGTACTTACGATATTTAAGAATTTACAGTGGTATTTAAGATAGATGTTGAGAATTAAAAGCAAAAGTAGAAGACAGGAGAATCTTAAAAAAATCAGCTGCACCACTTTTTGGCAAAAAAAAAATAATTTTTTTCCATAGGTAGTTCATGCTTAGGCAAGCATTCGAAAATTGATTTACGAAATTCATATTAGTCGCCGAATTTTGTAAAACAAAATTTTGAAAATCAGAATTATGAAAAACAGAATTTTGACAGGCAGAATTTTGAAAACAGAGATTTGACAAGCAGAATTTAGAAAACAGAATTTTGATAAGCAGAATTTTGAAAAACTGAATTTTGCAAAAAGTATTTTGACCCTGCTAGAATCTCGACCCCAACCCGTTTTGGTGGCTTTAAACAAAAAATTTTTTTTTAGAATTTTATTACAAATATACTCGATTATTAATTTATGAACTAATAAAACAAAATGCCTCCGAAGCCAATATCATTGCTTGTCTTCAAGATTTTTGAACAAAAAAAATTCAACAATTTTCGGTAGTTTCTTGTAGTTTTGTTCACTTTAAAAGTAAATTGTTCGTTGATTTTTTTACAAATTCTGTCAATATAAATTATAAAAAAGTAAGTAGAATCAAATTAGCTCGAAACACATATCGTTTTTTTTTTTCAAGATATTTAAGACGAACAGAAAATTTTGACAATTTTTGGTAAAGTTCCGTGTAGTTATTTTCGCCTAGCTTACAGCTCCCGTGAGCAAACAAAAATCTATGTAAATATTCTCGCGTGTCAAAAATAATGGAGATAAAATGCCAATTAGTTATTTGCATGATTGGCTTATAGTTTAATGCAAAAGAAACCATTGCTGTCATAAAATGTCATGCCAAACAATGGAGCAGACAAAAAAAGTGTAGTGAGTAGATTGTTTTCTTTCATGGCCGGTTTACACTTCAAAAGAAAATATTATTAACCTTAAGGTATTATTTGCATGCAAATGGTTTTTGCATCCAAAAATAATTATTTTCCATTTTAAAGCCGATATGGGTGGCAAACGTTTTTTGCCTTGAATTTTATACAATTTGGTGCACAGGAACAAGAGGAAAATTGTTTTGAAAACTTAGATTTTTTTTTCGCATGGGAACTGTAAACAAGGCCTTAAAAAAAGCTGTTTATTGGATATTATGAACGAAACAAAAGTAAAGGGACGAACCAAAACAGACATCTCTCTAAAAAATTATGAATTTCGATTTTAGGGAGCTCGAAACGTGAAGATATGTAGACATTTTCGATTTGAAAAATCGGGTAGCTTCCAATGGGAAGTTTAAAAGTTGGATGGCAGCTACCTAAATCCGTTCCAAAGAAGCTAAAACAGTGTTCGGACCAAATTTGCAAATCGGTAAACTATAATTTTTCTGCTGGATGTACCTACAGTCAATGTACAGCCACACACAGCTATTATAATATTTCGGTTTTGATTTAAAACTCTATGATTTGTACACGAAACCATAAAACACCTGCCATTAAAATCATTCATTGAAAGAATTTTCATTAGACTATTTTTTCTAACCCTAATTTTTTTAACCCATAAGCTCTATCCGCTTTCAATCCGGGATCGGGTGGGGTAGCTAGATAGTTAAAATTTCTTATATTAATCAAAAATAAATCTTAACTTTTATGACCAAAACATTTGGAGGAATCACCTTACAACAAGTCTATAACTAACCTTGGCATAAATGGCATGTAAGTAGGTAATATTCATATCTAAAAACCATTCGACTTGTTTCTCTTTTTTAATCCAAAAATTTTCATTCTCTTATCTCTAATACTTTCAAATGCAAAAAAATAAGAAAATGCTTATGCTCTTTCATAGAGAATTTCCTCTCACATCACATGGATGCGAATGTATGCATATGAGTATGACTGTGACTATACTTTACGTGTATGTATTTGTTGAAAGAAAGAGCAAGTCTCTTTCTATAGATAAGGTAACTTTTCTCCTTTTTGCAAATCCTATTTTGTATTTGTTTATTGCCTTGTCTTGTCTCAAATTTCACTCACCCGGTTTTTGTTATTTTTTTTTATTTTTTTTTTATTTTTTTTACAGAAATCTTTAATACATCATCCCCATTTTGGAACTAACAAATACATCAAGTGTATATCTATCTATACAGACTAAAGCTTATAACAAGTGTTTTATATTTATAAAATCGTATACCTATAGCTGATTGAACAACTCTTTATTTTTATGCTCCCCAAATCTAAAAATGAATCCTGTTCCTGTCTAAAAAAGACGCACTGGTTCCGGCACCAGGCACACCGCACTGCAACAAACCCAATATCAACAACAATTTAAGGCAATAGCAAGATTTGTAGAGGTATAAACACTATAATAGGTAGTATTCGGGTAACATTCGAGAGGAGAACTCGACGACAAAACGAACGTGTGTGACTGTGTACTTCTTCTACGAGTATTATGATGTATGGTGTGGTACCTAATTTTAATTTGTTAATAAATTTAAAGAAAATTTATAATCACACATTGACTTTTGAAAATAAATATGTAAAATAAAAAAATTTTGAAAATTAGAAATTAAGTCATGATGAAAAGAAAAACATTAAGGGGTGTGGGTGGATATTGTCATAACCTTCTTTCCCCTACCGACGCATACACATTTAAGTGAGCCTTAGTTGATTGGTCGGCAACGGCGACGGGCGTAATAAATTTGTATTTTTTTTCAATTTCGCTTTTTTTTAACACTCGCGTTTCGATTTTAGTATCTTTTTGTCTGCGGCGGTTGTTGTTGTTGTTGTTATATGGCGGGGGAGTATGTGAGAGTGCTCCTTTGACGAATCCGTATACCTATCTACAAATAATTTTCTACCGAAACAATTTTTTTTCTCATTATTTTTGTTTGTATGCGCTACCTCCTACCACCCTAAGGATTTTGATATGAGAAACAAATGTAGGTATCAAGTGTTTGCAGAAAATAAGCACCCATAATAAACATGTTTGTTTTTTTGCAATAACAAAAGTTTTGAACACATTTTTCAGCAGTCCCTTTGCATATATATTTTTAATATTAACTGAAAATTCTCAGCCTTGAAAAAGGCTAAATATATTAGAAAAAGAAATAAAGGATATGTTTTTAAAGCAAATATACAACACGACACAGTTGTTATATTGAAGTGTGAATGTAGAAAAAGTTAATAAAAAACAAAATGAGTTCCATATGGAAAATATTTCGCCCGAAAAATTTTTGTTCCCCCAAAACTTGAGAAGCTATTTTGAGTTTCACCTGAATTTCTCTTGGCCTAAAATAAACAAAAAAAAAACTTAGGCAAAAGCACTAGTCAGTATACCTTCTGTTTTTCTTTCCTTCACCGTCAAAAAATAAGTGACAATTTAAACTCTTAATTACAAAAAAATTACTAAATTACTCACAATAGGGGAAAAGTGAAATGTCAATTTTTACCGTGAAATTTTGTTCAAGTGAAACTCACAATAGTGCTGAATTAGTTGGTAATAATGCAGAGTCTATACAATGTGGCTTAAAAAATACAAGGTAAATGTTAATAAATAACAAAAAAGTATCACATTGTATGCTTTCTCGAAAAAAACGTCTCTTATTTGTATGTACCTATCAATTTTGTTAATTTTCTTAGCCAAAAATTTGAAAATCAATATTATTGCAATCGCCTCTTCCAAAGAGAGCTTAGTACTAACGAATAATATCTAGCAAAGAAAAAATTCTGCAACAAAAATGTAGTGCTCAACGCTCATCAAGTTCATCACCTAGTGCAGTGTTAATAGAAGTTAGTATAGGGTGTTCCCACAAGAAGTTTAATTTTAAATAATTCAAAGAAAGTTCTTAATTTTTTTTTTTATTTTTTTTTTGAGAAGTGGTGATAAACTCAGGGGTAAGTAAATGGAATATATTATATGCCCAACGACTGCCTTCACTCTGCCTACGAATGGTAATTCTTTTCCACATCACAATTTTATATGGGAAAACACCATTTAAAATGTTCAATAAAACGTTGAATTTTTATAACTTGCGTAATATTTAGTAGAAAAATTCAAATTTTGGTACAATTTTGCTTTTGTTTTTGATTTTCCAATGCGTGGTTACTAATAGACACTCTTCTACCGTTGTCAATATTTAAGCTACAGTGTCACTTTGACCGATCCCCTTGTCAGTTTACATCAATGACCTACCAAAATATTTGCCACATGGTTTGATTCATCCATGTCACCCTCACGAGTAATTGTAGCTTGAAGAGAAGAAGAGCAAGTGAGAGTTCTACACAACAGGGGACATCAAAAACAACTCAGACAAATAATATGAATTGACTTGCTTCAGAAGACCAGTCGGACATCGAAGCTACAACTATGGTTTGCAACTAAAAACCAAATATGTGAAATATCTGGGTGTAAACTTTAAGGAGAGGTTACATTTGAATATGCGAAAAGCGAACTACGCTTTCCACCGCATTCACCCTTTAATGCAGAACAGGAATAGACTCAACCGAAGGACAAAGTTGATTCTCTATAAGCAACTTTTCAGACCGATAATCACTGCTTTCTTGCCTAGTTTCTCTGCTATCTATTTCTAAAACCAGCATGAGAAAGCTGGGAGTTTTTGAGAGGAAAATCTTTCGGATTTTTATAGGACTCCACTTTGACTAACGGCGACGAGAACATTTCAGAAAAAAGCAATTCTACGAGGCATTCGGAAAAAACACCCATGGACAAATTCATGATCGGTGCTGCCAAAAGGCTGGCCAGCAATCATCCAAATCCGGCAGTGGTGGAAACTTCTTAGATTTTCTTTGTGTGATATGTGCGTTCATTCACATCTAAGCTATAATAATCGTGCCACAAAATATCGCAATTGTGTTCCAAATCGTATGTTTATTAATTTGAAACAACAGCTTTGATGTAGAGATTTTTGCGCAAAAATTGGCAGTCTTTCAAATATTTGTAAAATTCTTTCCGAGATAAGCTACTAAAACTACAGAAAAAATGTAAAACGGTTTGGTGGCAACAATTTTATGTCAGATCAGACTTACGTCAACCTGGTGGGGAATCAGCTAAGGTGATAGTCGTTTTGACAATCGCTTATTTCAATCATACTTTTAGATAAATATAGAGAGAGCAATCCTCAAACTGACAATCACTCATTTTAACAAGTCTGTGAAGTTAGCAGGGCAACTTTCAACCACGCACCTTGGGACCTTGACAGGAATTTGCAGTTTTTTTTCATTTTTTTTTTGCATTTCTATTCCCAATTTTGCAGTTCGACAAATAAGGGCGTAATCAAGTGACTTGCCAACTTCACAGTGAAGTAAGCAGGTCACATAGTGTATCTCAGGCACCAAGCATGGTAGGAACTTGCAGTAAGGCTCCAAATTTGCAGTTTTTTTTTGCATTTCAAGGCTACTTTAAAATATTGAGGTCCTTTTTTCACTTTACAGTGACATTTTATGTCAAAAAAAAGAAAAAATTTGAAGTAGCCTATTCTTGAAATGCAACAAAAAACAGCTAATTTGGAGCCCTACTGCATGTTTCTAGCATGCTTAATTCCTGAGATACACTATGTGACCTGCTAACTTTACTGTGAAGTTAGCAGCATAATGAAATTTTTTTCAAGAAAAAGTCCAACATTTTCAAGTAGCCTATTCTTGAACTGAAAAAAACTGCAAATTCCTGTCAAGGCCTTATTTGCGTCGGTTAAAGTTGCCTTGCTAACTTCACAGACGTCATTTTAACGATCGCTTTAGTCTTACGCGATTCGGGCCCTGATATTTGACAGACCAAGGAATTTGTTATAATTACAGTGCTGGCCAAAACAGTGAGTGAGTACTTGTTTCTTAATAATTCGTTACTAACTGCTTAAATTGTCACTCCTTTTTTGACGTCCAAGAAAAGAAAAACAGAGTTACTGACTGTTGCCTTTACGCAAGAGAAGTTCACGCGAAACTCGTAATAGCTTTTAAAATTCCGGGGAACAAACATTTTTCGGGCGAAATATTTTCCATGTGAAACTCAAAATAAGGCTGATTATCTTCTGTGGAGTCGGTTTGTAAGCGTTTCAAACAAAATTTCAATAATTGTTGACTCTTTAGTCGAATATTTGGCCTTTAGTCTTATTTCACTTTCTACAAAAACTTCAGCAAAAGAGTATAGGATGTCTTTGTTTTCTACAAAATTTGTTATACATAAATATATTCTGCATATCAAAAAAAAAAACCTGCTACAGGTTTCACGTAAGATCATCAATTGTTTTTATGAAATCTGGAATTTCGTGTTTACACTTACTTTTGTTGCTTATCCCTTCTATAACCTTATCGAGTCCAACAATCTTTCTTATTTGGCAGGCTATACCTGGATATGAACAGAACGTATCTATAAATTGTCCCTGTAATAAACTACTATCTATGTATATTTTACTAACGTACAGTCATCATAAACGTATCCTTGAAATGGTTATGCAAATTTTTGGTAATTATCACAGACCAATTGGTGTTTGCTTAACTTGTGTAAGAAAAGAACAAGTTTTTTTTTGTGAAATGTTTGTATGAAATATACCAAAGGATAAGAACTACCTAACTCCTATCTTAAAGATACATGTTCCTTCTATACCTAAATTGTTTCTGGAAATACCTGCGGAGTTCGAAAAAAGGATATTTTTAAGTCAAATAAAGATTGCTGAGTACATAAATGTATGTACCTATTAGAATAATCAATCCAACAGTAAACATTTACCGAAGGAAAAATCATGTGTTTTTTTCATTATTTAAGGAGGAAGATAAGGTTGTTTATTTTTGATTTAACATTTCTTTGAATAAATAGTTTTGATTAAAAGACAGAATCAATTTTTTTTTTCAAAAAGAAACTACTTTTCCATCCGCAGCACTGATTGTATGTGTTTGCTTGGATGATCCATGGAAATTTCCCCTTTTTTATACTTTTCAAAATCACACATATACTTCAAAAACGTCTAATTACAAAAAAAAGTTGTATGTCATTAAAAGAAAAAAAAAACATGACTAGGTATGTACAATGTTCTACATCATTCATTCTCTCCCTATACAAACGAGTACCTACCTACCTTTGTTTTTTTTTTTCTTTACAACGATCCTGGTTGGTACCAGGTGTCACATTTTTAACAAATGAGTCCCTTTATGCTAAAGATTCTAAAGCATCATCTCTTTACCCTCTGTCGTTATACACCCGAATTTCTATTGTTCTACTGGTTTTAGTTTTTTTTCAAAGTTGAGAGTCAGTGTTTCATTTTGGCAAAATCATTAACATTAGAAACATAATTATATACAAACCATCTGTGTGTGTGTGTGTTTGTGAATGTTGAGTTGCGCACACCAACAAATTATCTTTTGCAATTCGTTTGTAATGAAAATAGGGAACATATCTGTCGGTGGTAAAATTCTCGTAAAGTAAAATCGAAATACCTCGACACCCACTTTTCCCGGAGAGACTATATTGAAACAAAATTGAATTTAAATTCATCTGTTAAAGTGCCGAAACTGGACAGGTACCAGTCATATTGGAAATAAAATTAGCAATATTTTGGAGAGATTACCAGAAACCTCATTGCGTTCTTAAGAGAATGTAAAGTCCCTATCGATGACTGCATTATTTTGCTACTGCTTGACTTCTCAAAAATCTTTTAATATACTTCAAAACTTCCATTTTTCACCAGCTGGGGCAGCTTATTTATACCCACTTGACCATGACACAGTAAGCATAGCAAATTGAGTACAGCTTATCAGTCATCTCTCGAATTTTTTTATCGATCTCCCTCAGGGTTCTATTTTTGGTTCGCTATTATTTGTACTTTAAGTCAATTAACATACTTTAAGTAGCAACCTCTCACTATATGCATGCGGTTGAAGTGCGATTGCATCTAAATTTGGATTCTTGGACTCATTTTGTCAAAAGAAAGGCGAAAAGACAGCAGAATAGTCCCAGTTGAAATTTATCTTGCTTATTTTCCTTCGATTATGTTGAACAATGCTCTCATCTTTAAAAGTGTCCTTTTGCACTATTCTTTCAAAAATTATGTAAAAGAAGTCGCATGATAGCGCATCCCCTAGTCTTAAATCTTTTTTGATATCAAAAGTATCGGTGAGGCATTTGTCGACCTTATTTGAACAACATGCGTTCTCCAACGTCATCCTGCCCAAACGGACGATTTTGGGATTTCAAAAAGCTATATAATGTAAGTCATCCCTATAAATGAGGTTATACGCGGCGATAAAAAAGCGATGGGTATAGATTTGAATTTTCTGGGTTTTTCCGTCATCTATTTGGTCGATGGTAGACTTTCCGGGCCCAAGTCCAATTTGATATGGACCTATCGGATCGTGGACGAATCCATTTAGCAAAGCCTTTCCCATTCTTTGGTCCTTTTCAAACGTAAGTCTGGCCATACACAACAGAAACAACGAGCCGAATGGTCGTGTAGTGTGTGATGGATCAAAAATAAGTTGATAACTATTTGGGGTTTCAGCCAATGCTAAATCCAACCGATCAAAATAGATCCGATGGTTAGTTCATTTATGACCAGCTATTCGTATATATTGCATGACTTCAACCTTGTATTAAATTTCGCTTTATCTTTAGATCTACTCAAACTGACTCTATATTTCCAAGCGAACTCTGCTGTTCCACAGGGTATCCATTTAAGCCCTTTTCTTTTTATTCTGATCCTGACAATCAATATGACGTCGAGTGTTTTATTAAAAATTCATCGATTTCAACTTATGTCGACAACAAAACAGTCTATCCCTTCTTGGCGATCTCAAATCTACCTCAAATCACAAGTAGTTTTGGGGTCGTCAATTAAAAGACAAAATGGAATTTAAATACCAATTTATATAAATTTAAAGATTAAAAATTGGACTAATTAACCTACCTACCCACGCTGTTTAAAAAATCAGCGTCTGGGTTGTTTAAAGCCAAAATTCCAAATGCCTACGCAGACATCGACAATTTAACATCAAAACAATTTCAGTTCTGTTTGAGTTTTTGAAATTCTTTTATAACAAAGTCGCACTTTCCTCTTCATCTTTATATTACAAAAACAGAGTATTCCTTACCAAATAATACAACAAAAAAATGAATCCCGCACATATTCGCCTAGACAGCAGACAGACGATGATGACAAAGACAAGTCGCAGACTCAAACCCAAACCAGCAAAAAAAAAAACCCAAACAACACAACCACCAAATCGAAAGTAGAAAGTGCCAGCCATATCTCCAGTCAGAGCCATCAGCAAATCGGCCAAACGTGGAATGCATGTACCTATGTACATTTTGTGCACCATCATCATGTGCCTTTGCTGCCTATACCTACACTATACCGGAAACTAACCTTCGTCCGAAAGTTAAAGTTCCACCAAACCATGTACATGTGTACACGGAAACATTCTGAGGCTTCAAATAAGAAACAGCAAAAAGAAACAACAACAAAAACATCATCGAAGCCTATTTCTATACTCCTCCACTTCTACGGTCCACCTCCTTGTCGTCGGTCGTCTTTTCAAACCACACCACACTCTTGGTCGAGAGAGTTCGATGTCCTTTTTGACGTTCGATATACCTACAAGTTTTTTAAATTTTTTTTTATTTTCCTTCTTTTTACGGTAAGGGTAGGTTAAAAGCCATAAAATGCCAATGTCCGACGTCCGTGCGTGTGTTATGGGCTAACACATAAACTTTCCGGCAAGAGAGGGGGACGTTTCAAATTTGGGTCAGTTTTGCACCCCAATCCAATAACCTACATATGATTGTCCTTCTTGAGGTTTTTTTTTTAAAGTTCTCACGTGAGAATCGATTTTATTTTGTTCGTATCGAAGTGACCCACCACCACCAACCTTCGCGTTGCCGTAACGCATCAACTGCGAGCGCATTGATTCCAGTAAAATCAAAATAGTAAAGTAAAACACAAGGTTAGATAGATAGATAGGTATAGAGACACAAGTTGTTGTATATTGTTTGAATTTCTTGAGAGGATTATTACTACTATTACGATAAATAGGTATTATGACAATGGCAAGTATAGATGAGATATTGCATTCGTGGTCTTTTCAGTGTCTTTTGTTTTTTATTTACCAGAGTTGCTATATAAATAAATAGGCAAATTATTGAACTAATATTTATAAATCTGTGAAAGAATATAAAAAGCTGAGGGTGCTATCGTCAGCAAATTAATGAAGCGGATAAGAAGTTCCAGGTAAAAATCATTTGTGAAGATAATGAAGAGAATCTGACACAAGACAAAGCCCTGGGGCACACCCACATTTATTTTTTGAATATAAGACTCAAAACCTTCCAACGAAAACTCAAGTTGAACTGTTAAAAAAGGTAATTTTTAATCCAAAAGGTGATGGACTTTTCTATACCAAGTGCACGCAAATTCAATAAGGGAGTTTCGTGCCAACTCTACGAAATGCTTTTGAAATATCAAGTGCAATTTCTCCAAAATGATGTAGAGATTGGTTGCACGTTTTGGTGAGATATACCATCAGAGTGGATTTATTTCTAACGAAGGCATATTTTTTATGTTGATAAGTTGATCAGCAGCGTTTCCAAGACTTTGGAGAGAGGGCACATTAGTGCAATTGAAATATTTTCCAGAGCTCTTTTGCAAAAATGATCTTTTCTATCTGCTCGGAAAGACCCCAGAGGATTTTGCGAGCAGAGAAAAACATCTTTTCAGAATTAAAGTGGATACCTACAATCTGGACCAGTGGATTTTTATATTTGAATTTCTTTAAGGGTTTTTGTGGTTGTATGAGTTTAAATGAATATCTATCCAATAGAATCAATTACCATCAGCACAAGTACAGGAGTCCAGCAGAGTCCAATTGGCAGCGAGCTAGCCGCAACAGAATAAGCTTTTTCTTGTGATGCCGGGAGTGTTGTAATATTTTTGTTCACAAATGGCCGAAAGTATTTACTACATCGTGGGTACATCGTGGGACATCGTGGTATATTTTGCCGAAATCAAATTAATTTGAAAATTGTTCTGAAAACATTTGCGAATTCTAAAAAAAACAACATGAAATACTGCCATTTTATTTTTGGGTTGTCTAGGAAATCTTGCATTTTAAAACCTCCCAATACGAAACCTAATTACCAGAATCTTTTCAGAATCTCACAATATCAGAATCCCGCTTTTTATAATCTTGCAATAATGAAACCGCAAAGCAAAATTAAACAAGTCAAAATCTCTCAAAATTTAATTGCATTGCAAAAAATACATTTATATTTTAATTTGGGAGATTTTGATAAAGAAAATTATGTTGTTGCAATGCAATTAAATTTTGTGAGACATCCTACCTTCTGCAAAATATCTAAATCCAGTACCTACCTCCTTTTAGACCACACTGTTATTAATTTGTTATTGTTTATTTTCAATTTTTGTCGAGAGAACAAGAGAGAACATAATATAGATTAGCCTTGTTTTTTAGGGAACTTTTATTTCCGCTTACAAAAATATGACGTAAATAAAACAAAATGTCTAAAATTAAATACTTGCGAAACATTGCTAAAAACATTTAGCTTGTTTTAAATAAAATGTATTAAATATAGCAAATATAAGAAAATATTTTTTTCTCTAAAAATAAAGTTTATATTTTGTATTAATTTTTAAGAAATAAGGGAATTTGTTACAAATAATTGTTAGTCAAAAAAGATGAAAAGAAGAAGTAATTTTGGTTTTGAGTTTTAATTTTCCATTTGCAGGATTTTTATTTTTCAGTGTAAAACTCAGAACGATACGTTGCGATGAGATTTGATTATGCGAGATTTTGGCTGAAATTTGCGAGATTTTTCAGTGCGAGATGTAAATGCGTAATTATAAAAAGCAAGATTTTGTAGTGTCGAGATTTTTAATTTGCGAGTTCGTTATTAGAGATTTTCAAAATGAATTGCGAGATTGCATTATTCGAGAAAATTTTTCGAATTGGGTACGAAATCTCTCAAGTTGAAATCTCGCAATTAGAAAATCTTGATTTCCATAATTTTGCGATTAAGAAATTTGTTTTCAAGCAACCCCGCAAAAACAAAATCCTGCAAACTAAAACATCGCATAGCAAATTTTCGCAAAGTGGTATCTTGCGCGAACTTTAATTTGTGCGATTTTGATACGCAAGATTTGAATTAGCGAGATATCGGTTAATATTTATCAGATTTTTTGATGAAAAATGCGAAAATTGTTAAAAAAAGAAGATTTTTTAAATTGCGAAATTCTGAAAAGTAGGGTTATTAATTTTCCTGATTTCGAACAAGTCTGGGAACCAAAAAATATATAGCTTGACTATGTGATTCACTCTAACAGTTTCGACCACGATAAGGCAAGACGTACATTTTTGCTAACTCCCTATTGAAGAAAACGACCTTATTTAACAGTTATTTTGTTTAACTCGGTCAGTATCTTCTTTATTTAAGAATGACCAAGTGGTTAAAAATAAATGTAAGTAATCGCTTTCTGCATTATTAAGACAAACAAATTTAGAAAATTTTGATGAATATAAAATGTGAAAACCTTTTGATCTTTTATACCCTCCCAAGTTCCTGAGACACACAAGAGGGAAGATATTCGATAAATTAATCATTGTTTTCTTTACAATAACATACGAAAAAGAAGCCTAAAACAGAACAAAACTAATTTAAAAAAAAAAAGAATAAAGTAATGTGTGCAGACATAATGAATCGGAATTCGAATCCTAATGCGCCTTTCATATCGCCATCATCCATTGAATGTGTCATTTATTTTTATCTTATTTCTCACCTTTCATTGAAATTTGTTTCGAGTTTTTATATATTTCTTTCTGCGTTGTGTTTTTATATTTTTTTTTTATGAAAAGATACAAGTTGAAAAAAAAGTAGCAGTCCCAAAGGATCGCGTATAGAAAATAATGATTGATAAACCACAGCGTCAACTGACAATACCTACACATAATAGATATAGATAGCGACATGCATATAGCTACAGCTTATAGTAGAATGATATAAAGATACGAAGATAGAATGATATAAAATATGTATACGAAAAGGTAACATGTAGCTGTAGATTTATTCGAAGCCGATAGTGTGGTAACTGTCCCCCCACGCATGCAAATTTCCAACTGGAATTTTAATTTCAAGATTCAACCGCATAAAATGAAACATTAACGACCAGTTTCACCAGTGCAATTTTAAATCCTTGAAAGTGCATATGAGTTTTTCTTTTTTAGTTCAGAGCAGAACCTGAGTTGTGAAACAAAAGTTTGTGTTTCTTTTTAAGCTCTGAGCACTTAGATCATCGAATTGAAAGGCCGATAGGTCCGGAACTTTAGGCCAGAGAAGTCCACCATTGACCAAATATTCGCACTACGGCAGTTCTTGGAAAAAAATCCAGGAGTTTCAAATCGATAACCATCACCTTTTCACCGAATTCAAGGCGACGAGCTGTCATGCGACTTCTTAAACATCGTTCTTGAAATAATTGTGCAAAGCTCTCACGTCAAGACTAGAGGATCGATTTTTAAAAAGTCCGTCCAACTGCTTACGCCGACAATATTGACATAATCGGACGAACAAAGCATGATGTCAGTAGTGTTATCGTGAGTATTGAGTATTGAAGCCAAGAAGATGGGTTAAACGGTGAATGAAGGCAAGACGAAATATATGCTGTCAACAAGAAAGGACACCCGACACCGACACGTCTCGGGCAGAACGTCACTAAAATAAATAAAATAAATTTGGTGGCACAACAGCTCGTGAAGAACCACGGCCTAGTGACTTACAACTCCCAACCATTCCTGTGTGCGTGTTATTGGCATGAGTCAGTGTGAGTCACGGCCTAGTGACTTACTTATGGAGGCGACCTACAATTTTTTGCCGAGTCCAAACGGCTACAGAAGAAGCACATTTTCATGACAAGTAAACTCTTGGAAGATTTGTCAGTTCCTCGCAAGAGGCAATACCTCAGAAAAAAATGTCTGTCTTGTAGGTATCAATGGCTGGGAATCGAACCCAGACCTTTAGCATGACAGTCCAACGCACTAACCACGAAGTACTACCAGAACGTCACTATAATTTTGAGGTGGTCAGAGACTTTGACGACCTAGGCTCCGCCATAAACATAGCGAACGATACCAGAGCTGAGATCAAACGAAGAATTACTCTTGTCAATCGCCGTTTCTTTGGGCTAAGAAGGCAATTTTGAAGGAAAGCCTTCTCTCAAGCAACTTCAGTGTCCCTGTATAAGACGCTTAACATTTCGATCCTAATGTTTGGTGCACAGTAGATGAGAAAATGTCTCCGTGTGATTTTTGGTTCGACTGCATAGAGGGGAAATGGAGAAGAAGAAACAAATACAAAATATACGGGCTGTACAGCGACACCGACCTATCCAGTTAAGTGAAAGCCAACGACTGAAATGGCTGGGTCACCTAAAGCGAATGGACAACAATGTTCCGGCGCAGAAAGTCTTGGAAGCTTTCCCGGTGGGACGGCGCACAGTGGTGCGAGAGCGGAAAAAAGTCTCTTGAAAAAGTCATATCTATCCTTTTTAACTTTATGTTTAAGTACTCTTAGATAACCCTTGAAAAAGTCATATCTATCCTTTTAAACTTTATGTTTAAGTACTCTTAGATAACCCGAGCGTATGATTTAAAAGTATTTTTTAGCATATATATTGTATGTTCTGATTTAGAAGCCCTCAAAATAATTTTTCGCTAAAAATAAAAAAAGGTGTTATTTTTAAAGTTTTATTGCTTTGTTTTTGTTGTGTTTTGCGTAATTTTGTATTACCTGGTTTTATTAGATTAAAATATCTTACTTAAATCTATATATATAAGGGATTAATGAAAAAAAGTCAGTATTGAGTTATTGAGCATTTGTGCAAGGTGTGTAAGAAAAATTTTACTCTTTGATCAACCAATAAGTGAAAGTGAAGTGAAATATAATAGCAAACATATATAGTGAATTCAATACATTAAAATGGATTCAATCGAAATTCCTTATTCGGTATTGTGTAGTGAACTTATTACTAATGGCCATGATGTTCAAAATCTTCGACCATATTTTGTAAGGGAATACCCCAACTTAATTTCTGAGCAAATAGAAACTGTGCTGTCAGAATCAAAGAAACATTTTATGTCTCATTTTTTAAGTTGATGGAACGCAGTTCATAGAAAAAAAAAGTCATTTTGAAAAAAAAAATACACTCATTGGCACGAAGGAGTTTTCGAAGTAGAACTAACCCAAAGTGTATTGCCCGAAACGTCAACTAATATGGGAAGACCACGAAAGAGCAACCGTACATAAGGTTTTGTTCCATGGAGAAGAAATAATTAAAAGCTGTGCATTTCCTGTTGGATCGCTCTCCGAGGAGGCCCAAGAATGCCGAAATAAGGATTATAAAGCTTACCGCAGGTTTCATTGGAGAAAATGCAGCCGAACTGCGACGAATGAAGATGTGATGTGACTTTTTTCCGCTCTCCCATACAAACCGAACCACTGTGCGGCGCAGTAGAGGAAGACAGCACAACAGGTGACGCACACAATTGGAAGAAGACCTAAACCAACTTGGCGTGCGATACTGGAGAAAGCTAGCTAGAAACCGAGCTGGCTTGAAGAAGCTTGTTGGTTGAGGCCCTGGTCTACCCCGGGTTGTAGGGCCATCTTAAGTAAGAAAATAAATAGTTAACAATATTTTATATAATTTAACACTCTTGTTCACATAAGTAAAGTTTTGTGGATGATGTTTAACTTAAACCCCGACCAGACTTGCTGAGGTTGGCCAACAATTATAGTTAAAAAATAAACAGGGGCACTCAAAGCACGTTCGGTTTAGAAAATGTTGAGGGCTGCTACAGATCCTTTCCGAATGAAAAATTACTTATCCTGATTTCCCCCAAGGTATCCACTTAGGTCTATTTCCCTTGATTCATATAAATGATATTGAAATTGTCATCAAATATGCGAATATTTTACTGAACGCTGGCCGCACCGAAGGTGGTAAGACCATTTTTTCAACCCTCAACACATGATTCTTCTCTTATTCAAACGTCGTTTTCCTTCGAAGCCTATATTACAAAATTTCTCTAATCCTACCTCTCTACTTAGACCACCTAGTTGGTACCACAGGGTTCTGCTTTGGGACCATTCTTATTCTCACTTTGAATGAAATGATATCAGACATTGCTTAAACATCATAAATGCAAATGACAGCTTTTAGTCTTAGACCTAAAAGGTTTTACTTCCTAAGTTGACTTTAAACTTAACTAATTATGCAAGAAACACTATGATGAAACTGGCCCTTACAATAAGAATAAGACACTCATTAAAATGAAACTGAAAAAAAAAAATCATATAAATTACGAAGATGACACTCATACTGGTTGGACACAATCAGTTGGTATATGTGGTGGTCTCTGATGAGCCTGGAAAATGACTATCGCTCTCTCTCTCTTTCTCTCGCTTTCAAAATTTGAAACTGAAATTCAAATCCCAGACACGGGACACCAAACAAAAGATCTCATTCATCATGACCCATAAATGGTGACAATTGTTTAAAAATCTTGGTTTTTTTTCTCTCCCATTTTCATTTGTTTGATGGGAAGTTATTATGTAGGTATGTTTGTATGTATAGTGAAGGAGCAGCGATTTAATAAGAATTATGCGGGAGACTGGAAGCGCTTTGATTTTTATCGTCGTCTACAACACAAAGGGGGTGGCAGTTTTGTTGGTGGAAAACGGACAGCTGAAATTAAAGACCGGACCACACCACACTACGCCGCGCCACACCATACAGACAGCACGACGCAATACACAGCACCAATTCTATTAACGAGATTACTTTATTAAAATTGTATTTTATTTATATGGACATTTAAGGGGGATAATGAACGGGATTTAATTAACATATGCCTGATGGATAATACACTCCATATCGTTTGATTTAGTTCGTTAGTTTGTATATGAAATAGCAGAAAGGAAATTTTTGAATGTCGTTTAGATAGTGCCGGAAATGTCCACTTCAAAAAAAACTTATGAGCGGGTAGTTTTTGATTTTAAAGTGCTTCGATATACAAATTTTTCTAAAAATGACACGCGTTTTTCAAACTCTTAAGAATTGTATTCTGCTTGTGGAGCTATGCGTGTCATGAGCTTATATAGGTATTTGTAATACCCCAAGTCCCTTTTGAATACAAGACTATCTGGCTGCTTGGTTGGTTGGGTATGGTTAGTTGGTTGGTTGATTGCAATTGCGTGCACATTATCACTTCAGTTTTATCAGCAAAACATTTAAAGCGTAAATTACATGCCGATGGCTGTTTAAACACCATGGCCCACCATGATCTCATGATATGCTCCCTGTTGGCCGGCGCTGCACTGCGCTGTTCAGCTTAGAGAAGCTCATATTTTAGCTACAAGAACTTAAGGTTTTATTTACTTTTTCGTTAATGGCCAAGAACAGCAGCCCCTCTATACCCTGTCTGTCTATCTGTCTGGTAGTTTGTTTTACTCTTTGGCGCAAAGTAGGCAGTTTTATTCACTGTATGTTGACACGCGGAATGCTAAACCATTGCGCATGGCTCCTCGGGAACCACCGAAACGTATGGCCTGGCCTGGTCATGACCATTTCATAATAATTATGATGTGCTAATACATGTGTTTTACAAATCGGTGGCGGCGCGCCACGGCCGGCGTAGTGTAACAGAATTTTAAAACGAGACCGATTTCTGAATGGAAATATGAAAACGTTTTCGATATGAGATCTACATGCGAGCATCGCGGATTCGGATTGCGTGAGTCACACGCCTTGTGTTTTGTGTACCTATATAGACTTTGTGGAAATGACTTACGAATTGGTTGCAACAGAAATGACGTTGGGTCGACATGCCATCAGGAGGGTGTTTTTTATTGTGTTTGTGTTTGTTCTCTAGAGAAAAGGTGTTGGCACATTCGTGTCTTGTTGGTCAAGGTTTTGAATTTATTTTTTATTTTGTAGGGAAGAACAGCAAAAAGCAAGTATAAAAAGGTTTTGCAAAACAAAAACGTTAGCAAATCTTTGTTTGACAAACTGGACAAAACAAGGTTAGTTGACTCTACAACTTATGATTGCAAGTGATTCAGTCCCACTGAGATGAATCGCTAAATACGTAGGTACAGTGTACTCTCTCCTAACGAACACCTCACAGATCCGGCCGGACAGATTTTAACGAACAGAATTATGCATGCAAGTAATAAAAACTCTCCTAGATCGGATTGTTTAATTTTCAGCAGGGTTATAGAAGAATGCAATCTTTAAAAAATCATTTATTGAATTCAATCAAAAGATTGCATTCTTTGACTTCTCTATGAGGCTTGGGAAGAAAATCCAGTAAAATGCAAAAGAATTCAAAAAATTCAAAAGAATTCAGAGAATGAATGGAAAGAGCAAAGAATGCAAAGGAATACCAAGAATAAATAATTCAAAGAATTGCTAAAAAATACAAAAGAATGCAAAAGAGTGTAGAGAATGCATGCATTTTCAAAAGATTGCATTCAATTGATTTCAACGAATGGGTAAAAATAATTGCAATATTTTTAATGTCAAATTAATGCTGATTACATATTTTTGTCATTGATGTCAGTGAATTCAATCTTTTAATTGAATTCAGTGAATGAGTTTTAGATATTGTATTTACAAAAGATTCAATTCTGCTTTCTGAGTGAAAGCCACTCCCGGGCGCAAATAACTGAAATAAAAATTTGGCTCTTTCTTAAGTGGAAATGGAGTTCTCTTCGCAAGGGGTGGGTTCTATTTTAGGTCCGGTGCTTTTAGTTACTTTTAGTGAATTCTCCCGACATTGTTCTGTGAAAAAACACTTTTCCAATTTTTCAAATACGGGACTGAAATTTGAGAAAATTCACGGGAATGAATTATGCCTGACGTGTTTCTCTTAGATTTTCAATTTTATTTGTAAAAATTTCAAAAAAAGGACTACAACTTTGTGTAGGGTAATCGTATTATTTTTCATGTCGGTTTTTGCTGTATCCTGAACAATCTTTCGAGGTTTGCTAAAAAGGCGATGTTACGCAATGTTTACGAATGAAAAAGAATTAGAATATTACTTTGCAACCTAACTCGACTGTACAGCAAAACCTATTAAACCCATTAACTGTCTTTTAGAAAAAGTAAAACAAAAAAATATTTAAAATTTCCATAACATGTCTTTTGTTTCCTGATCATGGTTGCAACGCCTAGCATCATGAACATGATACACCACACACGACCTCCTCTCTCTCTCTCACTGGTTTGATGTGCCCACATCTCATTTTGTCTAAAAACATAATATGAAACTTTAACGACAAATGACTAGGCATGCCCTATCCACGTGTCATAACTACATCACCCAGTCTCAGTCCCAGACCCAGACCCAAAGAGACACTGAGGCTGGCACTCTTTATCATTTAATGACCATGATACCTCGTCGAATATCGGGATAGCGAAGACCCCTGAAGCCCGAATCAAAACGTATAAACTAAACAAATGAATTTAGTTTTGCTGAGCTCTTTTGTTTGTCTTGAGTGTGGTTAGGTTTTTTTTTAATTTCATTCTTTCACTCAGAGCATATACACGGTGGTGTAGCGTGGTGCGCCATCAAATGGAGAAAAGGCCTCAGCTATCAGGCAAACTTGTGTATAACATGGATCCCTATAACTCTCTTTTTTTTCTACTACGAATAGAAAAATTATAATTTTATGTTAATTTATTCGATTGATGTTGGTTTTGTTTTTTTGTTTTTTTTTTTGAAAGGGAAATGCGATCCTTTTCTTTGTGAGGTCTGAGGTGGAAAACATTAGGAAGGGAAACATATTGGCTCGGGGGCAATTTCAGATATTGAATATTTGAATAAAATTCTTGAATGAATTTCTTTTCATTTTTTTTTTTTTAAAGGAATGAGTTTGAACTTTCAAATCGATGCAATAGGTACGAGTACTATATCGTCCCCTTCAAACTAGAAACATAAAGGTGCAAAAAATGAAAATATTGCAACGTTGTTTTTGAAAGTTTTACTATAGATGAAAATAGTCTTAAATTAACTAACAGCGCTATCAATAAAAAAACGCCTATTCCTTCTTTAGTCCACGGTTTTACCAAAGTACGGAGCCACGAGTTAAAATTTTCCATTAAAAAAATAAATATTCAGGAATATTGTTTTATAAGTAACATTTTGCACTTAATCCACAGAATAAGACTAACCTTTCGCTATTCCAAGTTTTTTAATTTTCTTCTAAAGGTTTAACTGATATTTTTAAATATCAAGTGCCGCTGTCGACATTCATTTACCATAAACAAAAGAACACGAATTTCCTGACTAGAAAACACTACACTGTTTTCTTCAAAACATGTATAACTGCGGAAGACATCCTTAAGTGATGAGAAGGCAAAGGATCTTGTTGACAAACATTAAAAAAGGCATTTTTTATTATTTCGCATTGGTTTGGGAGAGCCTTAAAAATCATTCACCGAATTCACTAATAGAGGTGATTGTTTAGTAAAAACAGACTCGATTTTCGTGTTAAAATTGCAGTGAAGCCCCTCTGGGTCTCACGCCTCATAATAGTTTTTTAAAGTTCTCAGGAAAAAGCTTTCTACGATTGTCCTTTTAAAGTTCGCATGGTATGAATGAATGAATGAAGGTTTCGGGGTACAAGTGCCCTGCGACCATTAAAGTCTATTGTGTCCCGTCTAGAGCTCGATCCTCGATGAGGTTGCTCATTATACAGCACATCCTCCAAATTTGATTCTTTAAGGAACTTGAGTATTTGGAGTGTTTTCAGAAAGGATAGTTCGCTCTTCTCTATCTGTTGATTTCCCAAATACCTGTGTCTTTGATGCACGAGTGTCCTCCTCATGGGCATTGCAGAATCTGTACGTGGCACTGTTTTCCAAGAATGTGGAGGAGTCTCCTAAGCTTGCAGTGACCTGTGAGAAATCCCCTTATTATTCTAAGATTGTTTCTATGTAAGCTGAGGCGAACTGGAACCGTTCATTTGGTTGTGATCCGCCTGCCTCAGCCTAGAGATTTTATTTCAAATTTTTGATCTTTTCACCTCCTCCTTCTATTTTTATCACGTTTTCTCCTATTCCGCAATAAGGATCTGGTCCCGTTAGGGGTGTTATTTCCCCCGTATTTTTGCTTAGGAGTCTTCCTCTTCGTTGGCTCTTGTGCTCACGTGGTTCGCAGGTAACAGCTTTCAACGATTGTAGATTGCGGAAATGTGTGGAACTCATTTATAACTCAAAACATCAATTTTTCAGGTCAAGGTTTTTATAAGAAGCTTGGAATTGAAGTCGCTATTCAACACAGCATTTAAGTGCTAAACAGTTTTGAGTCCTGTAATTAATTTAATTCTGTTTTTAAAAAAGCAGTTAACTTCTTCAACACTTCATTTTCAAGCGGCCCTTTCTGTACCAAACTGTCGTAGATTTTTTTTTTAATAAAAACAACACTAAGCCCTGTTTCACACGGCAATGTACCGCACGTTTTTTTGTAGTATAAATCGAAGCGGTAGTCGCGCCGTGTGAAAGGTTCTATGTCGAATGTATATGCCACTGTCCATTCGCACAGATTTATACTGCGAAAAATTTCGCAGTGCATTGCCGTGTGAACCAGGGCTAATTTGCCCAATTGTTATTCCTTGATAAAAAAAAATATTTTTTCCAAAGATTTCTGGATGAAAATCACTCGAATTATGCTGAAATTTTATCGTTGAGAACTAAATTGCAAAAAAAAAATGTGAAAAAGTCTACCTCGTGTCAATCTGGCATTTGACAGCCTAAAGAAATTTTTAGGACAGAATATGAAAATGTTTTTCTCTCTGGTGAGAAAACTCTTCTGTCCCAAAAAAAAACCCAATTTCTGAAGTGTGAAATAAGAATTGATCAACAATTAGTCACAAATAGCAACCTAGAGGTGTGGGTTCGAAGCATCATTAAAAGACCTTAGGTCTTACAGGCATATAGTTAACAATTTATTATAAGTAAAAGCAAGATTAATAGAAATGTTACCCACGACAAGTTAGACAGAAAAATAAAGATACTTCTATCTTAAAGCTGCGGTATATGTCAGCAGAAATTTTAAAAATAAAGAACTAATTAACCTTGTTTATATACTCAATACTCTCAATATAAGAATATGTTTTAGAGCAAATGGAAAGTCGCAGAAGTTAGAATGGTACGGAAGCCTTGCAAACCATCTGCTTCTCTGGTAATATCAAACATTTTTGAGAGAATGTTAATCTTACTCCTGCGCCTATAAAGTGCATAGGAAACCTGAAGCAAAAGCTCTTGACAAATGGAGAATTCTTTGTTTGACAAAGTGTGACACAAAGATCTCAAGCTAATTTAAGCTCTAATATTGTGTGTTTCAAGTTCTGTCTAAAGGACTTTTTAAAATTAAAAAAAAAAAGTGCTTATTCAAAGATTTTGTTTCTAGGTAAGACTGGAGTTAACCTGATAAAGTTTTGATAGGATAAGCTCCAGCTTTGTCTTACAACAACAGCTTAAACAAAGCTTAGTTTTTTTGGAAACTCATGAAAATGTGCTATGATATAAGAAAAAAGTGCACAAAAATGCCAGAGCGTGTAGGCAAGTTCGAAGCAAACGAAAAACATATGACAGGGGGTGATTAGGTTAGGTTAGAAGGGGTGATAATACGGCAAGCCGCACCATCTCACTAGGATCTTGGTGTATCCATTGCGCTCTTCAGGGTGTAGGTGTGGAGTAAGGAGGGGGTTAAGGGGAAGTTTAAGGGGTTGGGGCCCTCCTTGAAATGTCCTGAGTTCTCTGTGAATTATAAGATGTTCTTTAATGGTAAAACAGAGATGTCGCCCAGTTTGTCGAAGAAGTGTTCTCCTAGGGCTGTTTTTCTGGTTCTAGCTAGGCTGGAACATTTATTCATTCACAATCGTTTGAGTTTGTTCAATATTCACAGTAGGTAAAAGGAAATTTTATGAACTGACACCGATTGCAGCAAAATATCTATAAATTGATAGACTCTTTGTTTATCAATCAATAAATATTTGACAATCTTAATACAGGCAGTAATTCAAACCACCCGGTCCTAACAAAAAAGGATACAAACCCCAAGAGTCAAAAATTTAATAGGAATTAACCATATGTGGACCCATTAACAGTTTCAAGTTAATGTATGAAGCTTAAGAGTTATATTTTCAATTGAAAATATCTGAAAATCACGAATGCAAATTTCAATATTTCTAAATAAAGTTTCCAAAATAAAATTAAAAGAAAAAAAAACCTACGAACATGGGTTGTTGCAAACCCTTATTTAATTATATATATTTAGGAAGGTACCTATCTTTTTTTTCTCCTTTCCCATGCGCGTAGGTATTCGATCGCAGTCAATTGAAAATTATAACAAGACCGAGGCACACAAAATGAGTAACCAAGAGTAAGAAAAAAAAAACTAACGCAATCAAAGCATTAATTTGAAGTTTTTTTTTTGCTGCATTTATCGTCGTAATTACCAATAATTACCAACAGACAGACGAATGTGTTGTGTTGCTCGGATATCAAAACACATACACATCAATATGACATCAGGCACACACACACAACATACATTTGAAAAACAAGAAATGCGAGGATGATAATTCTTTTAAAAATCTCAAACTAATAAAAGCAAAAAATAAAAGTTTTTGTTTTCAAATCTGTAGGAGTCTTTTTGTCTGTCTGACAATCTATCTGATGGTTGGTTTTTCTTATAGATACCCATTTGTGTGTGTTAATGTGTGTGTGTGTGTTTGAGCAATGGGTGAAATATGAGTTCTTTTGTGTACCTGTTGTGACTGATCTTTATTGATTTCGAAGATTTGAGTCTGAGGGTCGATCCTCGAGGTGATTATAGAACTTCCGTCTTACTTCTCTCATTCCCCTTTTATTTTATTTTTGTTCTCAGCTAACAGGTATCAAAACAATGGTCTTAGTTTTTTTTTTTAAGGAAGAAGGCAAAACGTAGAACGCACAAGAACAAAAGGACATAGGACGACTATACGAGTAACGAGTAACGCGAGTTACGAGAACCCAGCCTGTACAAAATACAAGTAAAGAAGACTCAACAAAAATGATGACACCGAAGGGAGAAATTCCGAATTCGAACAAAAACGATTATTTTTTCTTTTGAAATTAACAAGTTCTTCTTACAACAACAATATAAATGAAAAAAGTCCATTTATCCAATAGGTCATAGTATTTTGGTCCTTTTGTTTCTAGTTTACACTGCTGCACCCATACAAAGATAGTTTTCAGATTTTGCGCTGCATTTTTCAAAATAACCGGTCTTTCCTTAACAAGTAGTTGTTGTTTTCGCTATGGTTTAAGGAGGTTTTTTTTTGTATAATCTGCCTTGGTTGAGTTCAAGTCCTTCAGTGATATCAAAGGATTGTCTGATTGTCTCTCACAGCCAGATGTTTGAAGCCTATACGTTTATAGTCAGGATTGTGGATAATTATTAAAGGTATTCAAGGGCGCTCTTTTTTTTATCGAAAAAAATTGAAATAAAACAAAATTCATTCACAAAGTGTAATCAAGAGGAGGGATACTTCCTTGGAATATTGCGGGATGACTATTGGAATTTCGATCCCACACACCAACACGTTCAGGTAGTTTATATCTATAACTCAGCATACCTGAAGCTAATTGCTTATCTCTGTCGGTTGAGCAGAGAGGAGGAATATTCAAAATGCTAGATAAAGATCGTGTTCAATGTAAATACAGGTGTGCAAACTCGGATACAAATAAAAATAAACCGATATTCGGCCAGTAGATAGGATTCTTCTTTTTTATATTTTTGTACTTTTTTATGAGAAAAGTGAAGTCGGATATGTTATCTTGTTTTAAGAATTTTGAAATGTTTTCATACAGTTCTTATAGGTTCGACAACAGAAAAATATTCATAAATCACTTAATTCAAAGGGGAATGAATGTCTTGAGAAATTATATGAGGTCATAATAACACGACCGTCGCGCCCGTCGTCGTCTGATTGCAAGAACAATGCAACTTGATTTTTGTAATTTTGGAAACAGGAATGTTTTTCTTCTGTTTACTTGTCACCATATGAGTATATCCTATATTTGGCTTTTTCAAAATTAAATTTGACGAAATGCTTCCAAGTCAAGGAAAGGCTGCTGAAAAGGCTTCGGCAGGGTAAACCTAGACAAGGAAAACTTGTCAAATGCTATTGAGGTCCTCGCTAGAAAAAAACTTGTTGGATAAGTCTCCCGCCTGGAAAAATAGCAAGTTTTTGTGAAGTTAGGTCAAGGCCCTGAAAAGGCTTCGGTAGGGGCAATCTAAACAAGGAAAACTTGTCAAATACTAGTGAGGCCCTCGCTAGGAAAAATTTTGTGAATGAATCTTTTTATCCCATCAGAAATACCCTGCATATAACAAAAACAAAACAGTAGATATTTTATGCCCATGATACAATAGTAGGA
The DNA here is from genome assembly GCA_946251815.1 of Dasysyrphus albostriatus. Lineage (NCBI taxonomy): Eukaryota > Metazoa > Arthropoda > Insecta > Diptera > Syrphidae > Dasysyrphus > Dasysyrphus albostriatus. Next base: position 842,988 of record OX276339.1, read on the forward strand.
AAAATTAACGTAGGTTTATACTTTTTCACTTTCAACATTACATAACTGTATTGCGAAATAGCTAAGTAGCTAAGTAGCTAGAGTGTTGGATTGGCAATCGGAAGATCGCAGGATCGAATCCCAGTTGAGACAACTTTTTTTGTTTAGTTCTTCTCTCTAGACAAAAGGTTACCTAACTGGCAAGGCCATAGAGAAAATCGATAGTTAACCTTGCTAGACTCTTGCTAGCATCAATGTTAAAATTTTTTGGGCCTCGTTAAAAACTAGATTATTTTTCCAGGTAGGTCTCTTATCTCATCACAAATACCCCATATGTAACAAAAACAAAAAAAAATATTTTATACTCATCAAACATCAAAAGGTTACTTAACGGGTGAGGCCCCATAAAAAATCGAGTGTTACCCTTGCTAGGCCCATTTTATGTGGGCAGTTATACCTAGTTTTTTGCAAGTTAGGAGATTGTCTCAAATCACATTGTAGCGTTGTGTAGGGACTATTATTGTACCTTTCGACTTTGTGCTACAAGGAACACTTACAGCTACACTATTATGAGAAGCTAGTTAATGCTGAACGGCTGCGACATACTTAAACAAATTATAGCAAATACAAAAATGAATGAACATGCTAAATCTTTTCTGGCTCATTGCCATTTATTCTGTTTAAAATGCCATTATTTATTATTATTTAGGTTTTTTTGAAAAAAATGTTTAGAATCGTGTTAACAAAACATAAGGCTGAAAATATTCATACAATTTCAAGTAAGAATTGAAACGTTTGAATATTCCGAATCTCAGAATCTTAAAATATATATAAGTCCCACAAAATGTGTGTGCAGAGGAAAATTCATCATAAAAAGATCCATGAATACAAAAAAATGATCATAATGATCCCGTTTCCCAAATTGCTTAGTGCATTTTTTATTTGGTGTTAAAAATCGCCCAATCTGTTATTCGGAATTTTGTTATTCGAGATTCTGTGATCCGCGATTTTGAGATTTGGGACTTTGCATTCGGGATTTTGTTATTCGGGTTTTTTGTGATTCGGGTTTTTGTGATTCGGGGTTTTTGTGATTCGGAATTTTTTGTTTCGGAATATTGTGATTCGGAATTTCGCATTCAGGATTTGTCAACTCGTGGTTGTGTACCCAACTCTTTCAGAAAACCCATAAATTTTCGTAAAAATTGTTTTGAATTGAGTTTGATATTCACGAGTATTTTAACTTGATTTTGTGGGGCTTATTACAGTTAAAAAAAATTGTATGAGGGTAAGAAACGGTGGACTAAAGCAGCCTAATCCCGCCTGATACATTTCAATATTCACACATTAGGGGGCTTGTACATACAGGATAAATTAATGAAGTTGCTTATCTACCATGTCGATTGCAGAGCTGCGCTTGCAGTTAAAAAGAATTATCTACAATCGGGGTCCATTCTAAATGTGATAGGAACATGTTAATTCATTTGAAAAAAAGCCAATTTCATTTGGTTTTTTAAATTGCTTTCAATTATTAGCTCTTGGCCTTCTAGTCTGATTTTTGTATAGATTAAGGTTTAATAGTCTTGTGCAGGGTTTTTTCTTAAGAACTTTTTTAGGCATGTGTGAATTTTATTCAAGGTTCGAAGGTGTAGAAGAATATTAAAAATCTCATCAATTATTATTATTTGGATGAAAAACAAATTTGTTTATCTTAGAAATATAGACAAAAATGGAAAATTCAACTGAACATACAAACATGTAAGCAGAGGTAAAGTGTGTAGGTACCTTTTGGGTACATATGTGAATAGTTAGTTAGGTACAAACTTTTTTTTTTATTTTGAAGTCAACCAACCTCTTAATGCTCTTGAGGTGGGTGGCATGAGCGCTAAATAAGAAAGCAATTTACCCAAACACTGTCATATCGCCATCAGAAAACATAGATTAAAAGCCACCCATTATGTATAATATAGAGGAGAACGCGCTGCCAACTCCAACCAATACGACTTCGAGAGAGAAACGCCCATCCGCTACTTTTTTTTTTCAAAAAAAGTAAAATAAAATAAAAAAAAAATCCACACATAAATATATGTGCACATATTAAGATGATATACAAATGAGATCGTACATACCTACTTATATTTTGTATATTTCTTCAAATTTTCTTCTCAATTTTTTTTAATTTTTTTTTCTTTTACTCCTTATACCTACCAAAGAACAGAAAAAACCTTTTATTCTAGAAGATCCTATTAAGGTATGCAAGAAAAAAGGGATTTCAACTTTTATCATGAGCCAAACAGTCGTTCTCATCTGAACTCAAATTTCCATATCGTTTGTCCTTTGGAGAGATTGTGCTTGCTTGTGCTATACACAAAAACCACATACATACATGCACACACACATGATGTTTGGCTGCTCCATGGCTAGGATACGTGTAGTGTATCCTTCTTTCTTCTAACACCTACCTACCACAGAAAATTCATTTCTTTTGTTGTCCTCTATATTTCTCAAGAGGAAATTTTCTTCGTTTTTTTTTTTATTTCGACATATCATCTCCCACCGTTCTCGTTGGTGGTAGAAAAGTGCAAAACTTCAATATATTTAACCCTCAACGAATTTTATTTTTCCTATCTCGTCGTTGTCATCTTTATCTATCCTTAACGCTGCGTGAGCGGGGGACATTGTACAGCTCAGCTATCCAGCTTTGTGATGATTTGTTTCCTATCCAAAACCAAGGGAAGGAGGTTGGCAGGGTATCTACCTACAAATGATTTATCAATTGGCATCTGAGAGTTGAATCTTTCATTCGGGGAAAACAAATCAATTTTTGTTTGGAAGATATATGCAAGCTTTTCTACTTAAACTTGAAAGCATTTTAAGAATCTCTGAAACAACGCCACTACGAACCTACGATGATTAAAAAATACAAAATAAAATAATAACATTTATAACGAAATCCATTGAACTAATACCTCATTTCGTTCATAATTGGTATAATTTAGTTAAAATAACAGCACCCTTGAAAACTTAGCACCACAAAAGACAACTTTTTACCATATGGTCATGATTAAGAAAGCCAAAAGGTCTACAGACTACAACAAATTTAAAATAAAGCTTGAAGTACCTCAGGGCCCTCTACCCTACCCTACCTCTTGGCCCTACCTCTTGGGCCTTTTACTCTTTACTTAAAAAAAGATTGCCGAAAATGCAAGCCTAGCGAGGAGCTTATAACCACTTTCACATCGGAAGAATTGGACAAATAATTTCCAGACCAGATGACGATGAAAAACACCATCATAGCAGGTGTCACTGTCTACAAGAAGAAGATTTGGCCTTACATCAGGGTAGTAAATAAAACTTTATTTCTGAAAACGCTTGACTTCAAAAAGCTACCAAACCTACTTTTTTATAACCAGCGCAAACTTTAGGGGGCTTCATTACCTTTAAAACCATAACAGACAGTACAAGCATTGGGATATACGGGAGGGGGGTTTAAAAAGAAGATAATAAAGCACATTGGTTGAAGTTCTAAATATAAAGACGCAGGGAGGAAAACAGAGCCATAAAGCAAAGCCTTCCACATTCGTGTAGTTCGGCTGTGAGAAAGAATCTCAATATCTTGCAATAAAGCCTCAAAGGTAAACTGAGAAGAAGTGCTAGTATTACCGTGCAGTTTTTTTAGGGGAGAATAATTCACTTGGAACACTGTTAACAAAATTGGCAATAATTGTGGTGGTTTTCAAGAAGTACACATGTTTCCACCAAGTGTGTGAGAATTATGCCCGCAAGCTTTAGAAAAGAACAAAAACTTCATAGATGATATCCAGATCAGAATAATCTCTCTGGAAAAATCTTCGGGCACCTTTGGTTTTGTTTATATTTTAGGCGAACTCAAGAGGTTATGACTACCTTTAAAGTGGTAGAAGCAGTGTGAGCTTGGAGAGCTCGGAATAAGATACCGATGCACATTGGTTTTGAATATCTCAATGGGAGGGAAAAATTGAGTCGAGAAAAGCATTCCACATTCGTGTAGTGCGGCTGAAGAAAGAATCTCTGAGCTTTACAGTACGACTAAAGTTTGACCCAAGAGTGAACTGATCAGTATTTTTAGAAGTACGAGTATTAGGGTTGAATTGTGTTAGAGGAGAAATGCAACGACCGTTTTCACTACAACACTGTTTTTAAAAATAGCGGTTAAATAATGAAAATGTTAGTAATATGGTCTGTGATGCACATACCAAAAGAGCTGAAAGATTTTTAATTTCTTTGTGCAAGTGGCACTCTAGAGAGTGACATTTGAGGTATTCTCCATTGAATGATGCTGATTACATTTAATAACTCGAGTTTTAAACCCGAAGAACAGGGACGCGTGTCAAGAAAAAGATATAAAAAGCTGAAGGTAGATATGAAATTAAGTTTTTGAGAAAATTTATAATTTCGTTTCTATTTTCCAAGCGATTTTCAAAATTTCTATTCCATTTTAATCTGGAATAATCAACAGTCATTTTGGTACGAGTAAATATAAATGAACGTTAACTACAACTTTGAATATGGCTCTTCAACTCTAATCGACCAAGAATTAAGGTGTTCAAAAATGACTCATAATTTCGAAAATTTAGTTTTGATTTTCAAAAATGAGCTATCAAGGGATTTGCAATATATAACAGAGATTATATTGCAAAAAACAAATATTAAAAAATTTTGCCGATAGGCTGTCGTAAAGGCCTAAGAGCTTTTTCTAACTTTAATAATTAACAGAGACTTATGCTAGATTCACACGAATGGAAAGCTGCCTTATAATGACCAAAAGAATGAATTTGTCCATTCTTTTGCTGTTGTTTCTGTCATTATGATGCCAGTTTTCTAATCGTGTAAATCCGGCATTATAGTTTCAGGCAGGTTTGTGTAAAATTTGAAAGTTTTCTAGTTTTTCAGATGACAAAAAACGCTGAATTTCGTTTGACCCACCCTTATATCTACAACAAATTAGAACAAATGGCCTGAGTCTTGATACCTAGCCAAAGCCTAGAACTATACCTTTTTCACTATACATACTGCTACCAGTACCAGCAGCAAAGGTAAAACCATCAAGCAAAGGACATTAACAACGACGACGATGAAAAAGGCCAGGCCAACACACATATTAACCTTAAGGAGTTGAATTATGTTAATCTTGTTTTGTAATGACATGTCTCGTACATTCGCAAAAGATCGTCTCTTTTTTTAACATACATCCCTACCTAAATGTGTGTACATGCATATACATATTTCCTTGCGAGAAAGAAAAGAAAAAAATAGAGAATCCCAGGCCCAGCAAGGACCCCCATTCGAGAGTGGCAGTGGGTATGAGTAAGGTGACACTGGATGTGTGGCTATGGCAGGATTTAGAGGGTTGGTTGGGGTGGGGTGGGATGGGATGGGATGTAGGGGGGAGGGGGGAGGGGGCGGGGATGAACTGGCATTATAATAATAAAAACAGGAATATACATCACCCTTGGAATTCACGTTATTCCTTCTTTATTTCTTGTCTTCCTCTGATTTATCAGAAATGAAGTAAAAATTGCTTCGTGAGAGCGTTGTGATATTGTGGAGCTAGGCAGTTGAGTTGGGGTGTGGGAAGAAGGGCGTCAGAGGGTGGGTTGGGGGTACGTTGCTGAACACACATATAATCGTCTTCCACCCCCTTTTGAAATATGTAATTTTTTCTGTTGTTTTTTCTTTCGCCTTCGTCTTTTTAATAAAATGAAGAGCGCAGAACAGAAGATGATGATGGTGCAGGAGAAACACGAAGAAGAAGACTAAGAAATAATAAAAATAAAAAACTTTTGGCGAGCGAAGAGGATACGACGTCCTTTTTAGGAATAATCGTATGCATGGGTGATTTTGGTGTTATAGGGGGCGGGTAAATTTGGGGGAAGTGAGTCGCGGGACAGGACGGCATAGACGTGTGCGTATACATTTTTTTATCTCTTGCCTTTCTACAGTGATATATGCAGGCACCTCAGTGTTGCTTTCCAAACACTTTCTTTTTTTTAACTGCTTATGAAAAACGACTCACACTCACAACGCTAGTTGACTTCAAAATACAAAAAAAAAAGGTATTAAGCGTAGACGAGGATGACGACGACATTTTTAGCTAAGGCGATTGGAGAAATGATGGAATAGCACATGGTAATGGAAGGTACATTTGTGTTTCTCTCATTTTTTTTACCATTCAAGCACTCCCCACCCACCCCGCAAACCTTCTTGAAACTTAAGTCTTAGAGAACTCTCTATGAAACCTGATGTGTCATGTGTGGTGTGAGCGGCGCGGCGTTGGCGTGAGTGAATGCGAGGGTGGCAAGGACGATTTTTGCTTAAATTTTTTTTCGTGTGTGCTTTTTAATTTTATACTATCCTTTTTTCTTAAGAAAAAAGGGGTGATTTTCTTTTACTCTAACGAAGTAGGTACCCATACAAGCATACGTGTATGGGATGGCTGGTGTGCATTTTTTGTTCTTTCCCTTATTTCGGAGTATTTGTTACATTAGTGAAATACGCGCGTTATGTATGGACCCCCAATGAGTGTGTGTGTGTCGTGTTCTGTGTGTTTTTTTCATTATTATTATTTTAGCAAGAGAAAATAAAAATTCTTACAAATGACTTGATGGCCAAAAATTGAAGAAAAGACCCAAAATCGATACTAAAGAATTGTATGTAAAGGGTCTGATGTTTTTTTTTGCTCTGTTGTTTTTCCACCCCATGATATGGGGAATGAAAATGTTCTAAGAAAAAAAAAAACAATAATTCTTAAGTTGAATAGAGATAATGAATTAACACAAAAGTAGATAAAATAGATTTAATAGTAATTTTTTAAGAATTTTCGGAAGACACCCACTTGATGTTGTGAGATTTAAAAAGAACGAAAATATGAATTTATTTATTTTATGCCTGGATGGTTAATATGAACATAAATGGTGGAGCAAAGTAATAGAGACGCAGAAAAAATTAAAAGTTACCCATAGGTACCCATTTCAAACTATTTGGGATAACAAAGGGTGTAAGGTCAGACAGCTGAAGCATTTTTGACAATATAAGAAACTAAATATGGAAGACACCTAGTATACCTCGTGGCATAATGGTATGTACGATGGACTGTTACGCCGAAGTTCTGGGTTCGATTCCCAGCCACCCATGAGCATGAGCAGTTTCAAAATACTCATGAGCATGAGCAGATTTCAAAAATGTGCTCATGAGCATGAGTATGAGCAAAAGTAAAAGTAAAAGTAAAATAAAACAAGTAAATGCTCAATCAAGCAAACGTAAAATGATTAAATGCTCACTTCACAAATATGAGCAGATCTGAGCAGCTCATGAGCAGAGTTTTCAAAGACGCAATATGAAAATGGGAAAATCGTTTTTGGCCGGAATTCTGTTTCCCTAATAAGAACTCGGTAGAGGTAAGACCTCGAGGTGTACTAAAGAGATATGGAACTTAATTATCAATTTTGAGCTCGTTTGGGATGGTAACAGTCGTGACGGCGACGACGGTGACGATAGCTTATGGCGTCGACTTGCTGTTTGGGCGTCATCTCGCTGAGGTCTCAACATGGTCGTTAGTCAAGGTCATTGTGTTCATCTCCGCGCCGGTTAAATCGTGAATTTGTGTTGTGGTTTACTCGCTTTGGCCTCAGTTTGGAATCGCCGTGATGTGATTTTTGATATTGAGCATGTTTTGCCTCTTTGGTATTGCTATAGTCTTATCAAAGTTTTCAAAATAAAATTTTTCATAAAGTTTAAAATCGTTTCAAGCGTGCTCGTCAAAAAATCAGTGAGAACTTCAAACTAGAACTCTATAGGATTAGAGTCTTCCTAAGGGATAAAACAATGATTTGTCAGTGTGCTGCCTTGGTGACAGGCACGCTTGAAATCATTTTAAGTAGTTTCAATAGAATTTGAGTTTTTGGTTAGTTTAAACCGTTTTTAAAAGTTTTATGTTGACAAAAAGAATCTTTGGCGACACTAAAGCGAGATGACGACAAAACACGCTCAATGCGAAAAATCCCCTTTAAATGTAACGGTGAGACCAAAGCGAGATCATAGCGAGAAAACCACGACACAGATTCCTGTGAAAACGGGTACGGCGAGACCAGATCGAGATAATGACCATGCAACTGGAAACTACGTTTGGACGAACAGGCGAGACCTCAGCTATATTAAAACGAGACAGCGAGTAGACGCTATCAGCTATTGTGCATTTCTTTTCTTTGAAATTTTAACAACTCTGCTCATGAGCAATGGAAAGCATAAAAAACTGCCTCGTAATTATTATTAATCTCCATCATTCTCATTATCAAAACTTTTGATAGTACATTTTTGCTACTAGCTAGAGACAATTCCCTCTTACTCTTTTAACAAAATTAATGCGACGTATCCGTAGTCATATTTAACTATTGCTTAGTTGAAAGTAAACTTTTGAACAGTTTTTATTAAATTTTTTATGAAAGTAACAAGGACGAAAGCTAATCTTTCAGCTCTGCCTCCGTCAAAATCGGCAGTCCATTTTTATAGTCTTCGAATCTACCACCAAGTTCTAACATGACTTGGAGAGTTTTTCAACGCTAAGGAATTTGGTTGTAGTCGGACATTGCGAGGAACTGTCCTTACGACAGCATCATCTTTTCTTATTTTGCGACCCAATGTAGTGAGACTAAATGTGGTTGCAGAAAAGCTGGTATTTAATGTTCTTTAATGTTGTTATTTTTAATGTTGCTGGCCAAACTTCCATTATATAAATATTCTTCAAATTATAGACTTCAATCTGATTGACAATAAAGATGTTCCAAGTCAAATATATGAAGGCGAAGTATTGACTGAGGAAAAGTAAGAATTTTGCCAACAAGGAGCCAGGACCATCAAAAATAAGAATATTTGAGTAGTGTCTTAGAATTATTGTAGACTAGGTCTATAGAATACACCACTTTAAAAAAAAGGCTATTGGGTTTAGTTCTTAGGTGGTCAAGAGCGTAAGCAAGGAGGCCAGATAGGGGTACTTGATCTTCCCCTAGCAAGAATATTTTTCAAACATTACGCAGTTTTTCTTCTTTTGAAAGAATTTCAAAGCATGATTTCTGTACCAAAACTTTTTTTGAATGAGTTCGACCCGCCCTTGCAGATGGTGGAGAAATAAGTTGAGCTTGAGCATGACGATTCCATTTTTTAGAGAAACACAACTTGCGAACCGTCCGTCTTGGAAATCAAGACTCTGCCCCCCCCCTTACAAAAATTCTGCGTACGTTACTGGCAGTTTGATGTACAATTTGTCGTTTATGAGTCGTTGACGAGTTGTGACGATTTCGAATAAATTGTTGTTCCATATTTTCTATATTTTTTTTTGTTGATGATTTGTGAACTTGATTTCTATTAAGTAAGCGAAGCACCCTCTTAAAAAGGGATAAACATTTCTTATACATAGAAGTGTTTATTATCAGTTTAATTAGTCGTTAATTAGTTGTAGCAATTCAGTTTTGTAATGAAATATTTCCGATTTTTTGTTTACTCATTTTTAACTCTACAATTTTGTTTTTATTTTGACTCGCCCTAACACCCTCCAACATCCCTCTAGCACACATATTTATTTGTAAAAACGAAATAGTAAATCGCAATCAAATTATAGAACATGACTTAAGCAGGACTCAGACATTCTTCACCTGAATAGAAAATCAGAGTGTCTCTACCCTCGAACTAATTTATTTTTAAGGAATCGCTGATTTTTTATGGTTTTTATGGGTAGGTACCTACGAGTAGGTATTATCTTATTTACCAAATTTTTTCGGTGTCTTATTCTTGTTAGTATGATATCATCACGTGGTAAAATATAGATGAATGAGCCAAAAAGAGAAGAGGAGGCATTGGCCTCCCCGAGGAATCCTGTTCATAGTCTCCATCATATCCACGGGTGAGTGTGGGTGGTAAGTGGGTTTGATGTGGAGGGAAAATAAACTTAAAAAAACATTGTTCAATGGTACAAAAGGGTTGCGCGCGACAACACGACATCGCATCTCAGTGGAAATAAGAAAGGAAACCAAAATTAGAGATATATGTATAACTTTCAAACCAAGTTATAGAGAATGCGGATAGGATAGTAATAATGGCTATGGCAGGTATAGGAGAGAGTATTGGAATAAGGAAATATGTACAACATACGAGCATGTATAACGGAAATTTCATAATGAAGATGGCGCCTATTATCCCTGACGGTGGATGTTGGATGATAAGATTGGGTAGTACTACATTGGGTGGCTCTCTCTCTCTCTTTCTCACTCACTCTCTCTCTCTGTACTCAATATTTAGCAGTTTCCCCTTTTAGTATATTGAGGATGATGCTAGGGAATTAAATGGATGGATTTTTCGAGTAAAATTAAAAAAAAAAAAGGTTTAACCGGCGAAGCCACGCACATATCTAGAATCTGCAAAATGGTCACATAACTGATGGTAAATAATTTTTATCATTTCGAATAGGTACCTACACAAAACCCTTCTTAATGGATTTATGAAGGACATAGGTACTATATTTTTCAAGATAAAAAGCGTCCACAAAAAACTGCTAATTGTATGATGTTTTGTGTTCACAAAATATCCTTAGGTATCGCTTTTATAGGGGCTTCAAATACATACCCAAATTTGGCGTTTCATAATAATGAGGTGTGTCACTTGGTGATCATGGAATTAATTTTGATATGAGAATAGTATCAATAGAAGAAAAGGGTAATCGTGTACGATAACCCTATACACCCTATTTCTACTGAGTTGTAATTTTCTTGGCAAACAATTGAGGCAAAAGAAAAGCTCTGAGCGCCTTCTAAAGCCCAGTTTATAAATTAAATTACCGAAATCTTGTCATATTCAATTAGGTCTTCCTATTCTAACAAATGTATTTTTAAACATTTAAAATCAACTTGCATCGGTGTCTCCTAAGTAGGTAGTATTGGGAAATAATGCGATTACTTTTTGTAATCTGTTTCAACTTCCATTTCAATTGCATGAAATTAGTAGCTCAACTTTTATGAATTACAATTACACATAATTGTAATTGAAAAAAATATACATTTCCATTACATACCTGTAATTGTAATAGAACAAAATTTACTTTCAAATTAAATGTAATTAAAAAAAGTAATGGATTTTTGAATATAATTGAAGGAAAGCACTGTGTCAATTATATTTAAGGTAATTGATTACTTGAATTGTAATTCATTAAATGTTTTTATTATTAAAACATTAAAATAATTATAATAAAAGTAATAATTAATACAAATATAGAAAAAACGCAGAGATTTTAATTAAATTATTTTTAAAAAGGAAATTATTTAAAAGACTACATTAAATCAAAAACCTGATGAAAGTGAATAAAATATATCTTAATCAGTTTAAAACAACACACGTACAGAGATTTAACACTAAAGGGAACTATTTGTGCAATATCACAAACAATTAATTAATTACGACTTTTGTAATGAGATTACTGAAAAAAGTGGTCATTACAGATTTGTTGATGATGACTACTTTTGTTTTCAACTATGTTAATGTAATTGAATTAAAAGTAATTGACACTTTTCAATTACATGTAATTAGTAATTGAATTTCTTTAATTACATTTAAAAGTAATCGAAAAAGTATTCGGAGATTTTAATTACAAGCAATTGAAATTGATCTTTTTTAATTCCTACTCCTTTCTGTACTTTCTAAAGACTTGTAACTGTGATAGAACATGCCAGTGAAAAGGTTGTCATCATAGCCCCTTGAATGCGCATTAAAATAATTAAATATAAAATAATTAACTAAGTATAACCCAAATGTGTGGTTGTTGCGCATTTTAAAAATCCAGCCACCTTATACTGACAGATAAGGTACCTATGTACATATGTATAAAAACTTAGGTGGTTACCTAATATCTATACTTAAGGAGACAATTAAGTATTATTCCTGACTCAGGTTCGGTATAGATAAATTTCTCTACAGCGCTCGTGTCGTTTGTTTTGTGTACATAAATATGTAGAAAACTTACCTATACTCCACCATCACAACCTAAACACCACATCACACATATATCCCCATTGCAAGCTTCTTAACATCAGCTAAAACCTATACCCCACTGTCTGGAATTGCAAAATCTCCTGATTGGCCAATTTTTTTTTTTTTTTATTTTTCATTTTCACTCCGGGAAATGAACTAAATTAAATCGAATGTGTTGTGTGAGCGAAAAGCAAGCAAAAAGCGAGCAGCAGCAGCAGCATCCCCACGACCCTACATGTGTGGGTATTTAATTTTCGACCCTTACCTATAGGTACTTGTTTCTCTCCCTTGTCCTTTGGAGTGATGCTCGATTCCTGTGAACCTGTGGTAGGTATTATATAAGCAAATTGCAGCACTTGCAGCAAAGCAAGAGAGAAGTGTAATTAAGCTAAGAAAAAAAAAACGACGAAGGGTAAAATACTTATACGCCAAACCTTTATAGAAGAATGAAAACAAAAAAAACAACGTAGGTTCACCTCTGATTGGTTAGGCGATTCGAGTGAGATTCATTTCCCAGAATACCTATGGGGTATAGATGTGGGTCCTTATTTAGCTGTTTTTTTCGGTTTTGTTTACTTAATGAGCAAACAAAAAATGAAGGATAATACGACAACCATTAACAACTGCCCCGCAACCTACTGCCTCCCCTCTCCCTTAATCAGCAATCTACACGACCACGACAGTGTTGATTTTCGTTGGTCCTTTGGCTGATGCACACAATGCAAGCTTGGCTTTGTCTTTTCTTCGTTTTGTATATTTTGTCGCCTAGAATCTTCATCTCCATTTTTTAACAAGCCCCTCTTTAATGTAGAGTGCGTGAATAAAGAATAAAAAAATTTATGTGGGCCGGGCTTTTAGTCGATGAAAAGCAAAACAAAAAAATAGAACAGAAGCACATTAAAAAGAGACAGCAGAAAGAAAAATGTTTTGTTTCAATTAAAACACATTAAGCCCGATGTATTCCTCGTCGTCGTCGTTGTCGTGAACTCGTTCCATAGAGGTTCTCCCACTTCATCATGGGTTCGGATTTGCTGCTGCTGCTCCTGCTTAATATTCTTCTTCTTCTGCCAAGGATGTTGTTGTTTTTTTTTTTTTTAATTTTGTTCGTATTCTTTAAGGAATCGATAGAGCACCATGGAGGTCCCAAATGGGAGCTCGACTCGTCAATGCCTATCTCTTTTTACGCCCTCACTGCTACACATTCCTTCTATCTCTCGCTCACTCTCATTGTTTTTTGTTCTCTTTTCGAGGCTCTTTTTCGCGGATTGTATTCATTTTTTTTTAATTCAATCGTTAACGCGCAATCCTCCACTACTTAGGAAAACAATCGCGACCATTATGCATTAATTTCGTTCGATATTTTCCCTCTCCTTCTCACAGATTTCTCTCCCTCTATCTCTCTCTCTGTTCATCTCTCTTTGGAAATCGTTTTGTTTTATTCGTGAGAAATTTGTATTTAGCGGTAGTGTGGTGTAGTTTAGTTAGTCTTTATATGTATGTGGTGTTTGGTGTGAACTGCAACTGACTGAAGTATGAAGATGGACTGGATCTTTTATTTGGGTGTTCTCTTTTTTTTGTCCCCTTAGGGGATTGTATAAATGAAGAGACAACTTAAATTAAATTTAAGTTTGGAAATAAGGAGATGAACTTAAACTAGTTTTGATCTCGCAAAATTGGTCTTACCCACCCTTAACGGCATAACAGCAATTATAGACGATATTAAAAAGCCAAATATGTATGATGAAGGTATGAACCTTCGAATGAAAAAAAACCTAACTTGAAGACAAAGTAAGAACTGGCTACTTTGTTTTTTCTTTAATTTTTAAAACAGTAACATTGAAAATTTATTATAATAAATTTAAGAAACAAAATTAATTTATTAAATAATATTTATATGAACGAACAGTAAAAATAAAAATAATAATAAATATTTTTTTTAAATTTTATGATTACTAACTGACATGTTAATTTTATTTATTATATTTTATTATTTAATATCAATTGTTGTGTCTGTAAATGTTCTCGTTTAAAATATAATAATAACTCCTTTAATTTCTTGATAAATGATAAAACTTTTTTTTGCTTGCAAATATTATTATTTTTAATAATAATTTAATTTATAAGTCAGTTATTTTTCATTCAAATAGTTTATGTACAGTAAAAAATTCTATAATAATGGTGATTATTTTTATGATACAAACATTTTACTATTATTAAATTATAATATTAAATTAACAAGCAATAAGCTTTAGTAAAGCTTAATGTACAAAATAAATTAAAGTAAAAATAATAAATTTAATTTATAGTAAGAAGTTTTCTACAACACAAATTTAAACTTTATTTATAACTTTAAACGTATATAAAAAGCATTAAAAATAAATTTAAATATTTAGTTACATAGATTATAGTTGTATAGTAAATAACTGATTAAACTAAAATTTATTGTAAAAATGAATTTTTATAAAGAACTATCAAAAAATTTAATTAATTATTATTTAAATTATAATTGTTATATAAAAAGATTTAATATAGATTTTATTATTAAGTATTAATTGTTATAACATTTTAAATTTTATTAAAGTATATACTTTTATATATTTTTATAAATCAATTTATTTTAAAAAATGTAAGTCAGTAATTTAAATTAAAAATTAAGAAAAAAGAAAAATATTATTAAATTTATTTATCAGGGAATTAAATTTAGCCAATTTTTGTTAATACTTTTTAGCTGTTTATTAAAAAAAAAAGAATAACTCTATACCCATCAACATTCAATAACCTTATAAGCAATTTTCTAGATTTTAGTTAATAAAATTCACAAATACTACTTCGAAAAAAAAAGAATTAAAATGTGTTGGTACATCTACCTGAAAATGAAACCTGATTTGCCTTTGTGTACTCTTTCTCTTTAAAAATCATATTTTACAATTTTTAGATACAAAGATACGAATATGAATTCTCTTTCTCTTTATTAAAAGAATTTTTTCGTGAGATTAAGATAATTTTTTGCCAGTTTTTTTTAGATTTCAATTGTTGTTTTTGTTTACTATTTTCTCTCTCTCTCTTTTTTTTTCTCGCTCACTCATTTCAATTGACACTATTCTTGATGAAGTATAGTACTGCAGCAGTGTGGTGCTATTATTAATATTTTATTCAAAATCATTGCACTTGTATCTTCTCTCTCTCTCACAGCTCACAGGACAACTTGTTTTAATGGGTATCGTTTCTTTGTTTCTACTAGGCTAAGGTTTATATGTAGGTACGGTAAAAGAATAATTATATTACTTCACATTTACACACTTAAAACTCATACGAAAAGATGATGCAGATGCAGCAGCAAAGCATCCATCGCCATCCTACTCCTACTTCTCATTTTCACTCATACAGATACTTATTAGAAAATAAACAAAACCCCCACAGATATAAAAAAAATAACAATAATTGAAGAGAGGTTATACAAAGAACAAGCAACAATTCCCCATGCTACTTAATTGGAATTCAAAGGAGGATTCATGGATTCATGGATTCTTTAGAATTTAGAAACACAAGCCAGCTTATAGCAACAACAACAAAAATTTCATTCAATTTGCAAATAAATGCCCACATATACACTCAGGCAACACCCCAGCCTTATTTTGCATTCATCATTTCACTCAGACTGCTTTCGTCAAAAAGAGACATAAAATCAAAGTTTTTCGTTATATGTGTTCTGTATTGTTTGTTTTAAGTGGTGTGTAAAATAAATGAAGCCTCTGATTATTATTAAGAGAGAGCGAGAGAGAGGGAGAGAGAGCGCACAAATTTGTATCTATAAACTGTATCTTAAATAATGTACACACATTCTGAGTCGCGCAGAGTAGAGTAGTAGGATGCGGTAGAACTGTGGTGGCGCAAGCACAACGGAACGCAGCAGAGGCCAAAACACAAAACCGAAACCCCGACCGAGCACACACAAATCGCCGCCGTCGAGTCGATGTTGGATGTGGATGAAAGTTGGAATGGAACTTTGAAGTTAGAAAAAACGAAGAGATAATACTCTACAAACAAAAAGAATCAGAGAATAAAAAAGTAAGAAGACGGTAATCGTCACCTCTTCCGACCTTTTTCAAAATCGCTTCATTCCCTAGTTACAAATTGGACGGGTAACGTAACGATTACGCCGTCGTTTTCTGATCGTTCGTCTTCGTTCTTGTCGTGTGTCGTTGTTACGGTTTTCTCCAAAACAAAACACCTATCGTCGTCATTTTTCCGTCGTTATGTTTACCTATTATAACATTCACCGTGGCGCTGCTTCGACCCGTTTAATATTTGTTTTTAATTTATTTTTTATGTTTCGGTAAAGATTTAAATTTTAATATTCTTGTTAATCCTATCTTAATTTAATAACAGCACAAAAAAAATGAAAAACCAAAATATAAACTGTGAATGATTTTGTGTGATAATAGTGTTTGTTTTGTGAAATGAAAACAAAAAATTTAAAATGAATTGCGAAAGGATACGCATTCAAAAATTAAATATAAAAACAAAACAAAGTGAAACAATCAAATAAAACAAAACAAGTTTTACAAAAAATCAACACAAATTTGAGCGATTTTTTTTTTTCTTAAAAAATTTGAGTTTATACAAAAAAAAAACTTAAACTGCAAATTGGATTAAAAAAAAACTATCTGAAGGCGTAGGCGAATGTTATCATGAACAACATTCACTACTTACTCATTGGATTTTTTGTTGTGTAAAACATTTTTAATTTTTGTTTGTTTTCAAGGAGGTTTTACAAATTTTGATTTTTGTAACGAAGGATTTGATAAGCTCTGAACCTTTTTTTATATTTCCAAAGAGGATTTAAACGCTCTGAGACTTTTTTCAATGTTTCCTTAGAAGGTTTGAAGGCTTTGAAATGTTTCAATGTTTCCTCAGAAGATTTTAAGGCTTTGAAATGTTTCAATTTTTCCTAAGATGATTTGAAGGCTTTGAAAGAACATATTTTCAAAAATTTCAATGTATATTTCCAAATTTATGCCGAAGGATTTTTGACAGTTCGAAGAATATTTAAAAACAAGAGCAAATAGCATTGAACGCTTAGTGATCTCAAAGGATTTTATGATGCAAAACAAATATAGTTTTCTATATTTGTTTTGCATCATAAAATCATTCGATTTGATTTTTTTTTTTTTTGTGTGAATCTTTTTTCTATTCGGCCATTAAATTTCAATTTGAAACAGTAATTTTTGTAGTTAAAAGGCTACAAAAGTAATTTTAATCAAAAATATGATTTTTTGAGCTCATGACAGCTCACAGGTGTGATTTTATTTGCAATTATTACATTATTCGTCAGAGAACTCAGTTTTACTTTGGAATCACAGTTCAACAGAACAATAGAATTTTGTTTTCGAGGCTCTAACTCCAATTGCTTTTACTGTAACTCCAGGTGACAGTAGTTTGCTATTAGAAGTGCTTACATTCTTGGCATTTTGGTATAATGAATTTGAATGTTAGACTACAATAATTTTATTTTTGAGAACTTCTACAACTTAGTTCACTTTGGGCGCCTTCAGGCAACACTACTAATTCTTTAACTTTAAACCGTCATCTTTTGGAATAACAAAAATAACAAAACTAAAAGAAGCGACATGGTTTAAACAATACCGTTGTTAATGGCTTGATATACCTACTGGAGCATTTTTATCACCTTCAAAATCTACATCTTAAAAGGATGCGAAAGCATCTAACTGATACCTTCGGTTGTGTCTGTGGAAAACGTTTTTAGCCTTTGAAATAGGCTTTGAACGTAGATGTGTTAATATTATCTTTTTTTTTTGAAGAAACCAATTTTTAAAGAAAACAATAATTCAACGAAAAAGCTATGCAAATGTGTTTCGAACTTTAAAAAAAATACGTTTCAAAAATTACACCACCTATTTCAGAGTGAGTTCAAAGACTCCAACGGGTGATGATGGTACATAAAGGATGGAAGGAAGTGCCCGACTTTTTTTTAATCTAAGAGGTGTTGATTGAAGCAGTTAATTTTTATTAAGCCCCATCTCAACTCATGGAATGGCTCATGATGCAATTTCATAAGAATTTTCTCATATCCTTTCATAGCAACCTTCTAAAAGGTGACTTCAAGTCTCAATCAAACCACTGTAACAACTTAAGGGCCGTATTCTTAGAGCCATATTTAAGATTGTATTGCAGTCAGATTTTTACTACATTTTTTCCTTGAACTAGATTGCACAGTTTTACAAAGATGTGGTATATTTGTATCTCGCCCCCGAAAACAAGAAATTACAAATTATAGGATAGCTATATATATCACAGGTCAAAGATCGTGTACCTACCTATAAGGAAGAGAGCTACTTTGCAAAAAACTTTTAGTTTAAATATATTCTTGTCAGAAAATATATCAAAATACCGGCAAAAATATAAAAACAATCGTTACAACTGTCATTTAAACAACAACTGTCATACAGTTGAAAGTTATCTTTCCAGACAACAAAATACGTAAACCACCTACCTACCTACCATTTTCATCTGTCAGATTAAAAATCTAATTGAAAACAAAAAACACATTCAATTACTCGCTGTCATTAAATCGATCAAATTTACATACATTTGTTCGCTCTATTGATTATTGTTAACTAAAAAAAATATATATATTTCATTTCAGTTTTGAATTGGATAAAAATAGTAGTTGAGGTTGAGATACTCGGTGGTCGGCGGTGTGCAAGCATATCTCACACGCCATTGCATTATTAAGAGATTCTCTTAATTTTACTACTATCATCATTTTATATTTTGTTTACACAGTCAACTCTCTCTCTCTCTCTTTCTTTCTCTTTTTATAATTGTATGTGTATTTCATTTTGAATGCACATTCTCATAGCAAGTTAAAGAGAAACAAATATTTCAAAATTCGCATGCGTTCGCGTTGCCTTACTTTGCTTTTGGTTTTAATGAATCCCGCGACCCTCTCTCCATCGCTGATTTAATTCTCTGTTGGTGTTGGTGGTATTCTGTTTATCATAGACCAGCACCAGCACCCGTGTGTAGTAGGTTGTAGGCTCTGCTGTGAATGTAGCAGGAATTCATTTATTTATTTATTACTACTTTATTATATTTTTGTTTTTATTTTTTTGTTGTCCTGATTCTCGTTGTCGACTGGGACTCGCTGTCGTCGTCGTCCACCTCCTTGCCTACGGTACCTCCAGCACACGGTGTACTAAGAAGCATTAGACATTGTGATGGTACCGTATTTTTTATTATTACTATTTTTTAACTTCATCTACTCTCAGTTGTGAATATTTTATATTTTTTTTTATTTATAATTGTCCCTAGTTGCAAATAGGTATTTTTCTTGTGCTCGACTTTGTGTTTTTTTTTTTAAATAAATTTTTTTTGTTGTCGCTGGTTTTTTTGGGCGCTTTATTTTCATTTTCGCGCAACACCATAAACATAAGGGTAATGATCGAAGAGTTATTTCCAAAAACGCTATCGGTATCGCCGCCGCCGTTTATCGTTTGTCGTTATTGTGTCGTCTTTGCCTTGTGGGCTAGATGTGTCGTCGTATGGTCGTCAATGTCACCCATCGCGCGCAGACAACCCTTTTTTTAAGTCAAAAAACTGCATAACTACCGACGATATATTTTTTTTTTTTTTTGTAAATAATTTTCTTATGCGATCATTTTTTTCAAACACTTATGCTACACAATCAATCAAGAAAAAAAATGGATATACCCAAATAAATTCCCTTTAAACTATAAAAAAAAAATAGTGTGTGTGATTTTTAAATATTTTTTTCCGTTTCAGGATGAAAGAAAAGTTAATTTTCCTTACTTTTTCAAATCAAAGTTATTTTTTTTAAATGAAGAGCAAAAAAAGAAAAGATAACAACAACAAGAAAAAAGCAGCAAATCAATATTACCAGTGTGTGTGCGTGTGACTATGTGAAATAAATTAAAAAAAAAAAATAAATAATTATATTTAATTTTTTCTGTTAAAAAATTAGAGAAAAAAAAGCATCTAAAGTTCCTATCCTAATTTAATTAAAATTAAAATTAAAAAAAAATATATATATATATTTATCTAAAATTAATACATAATAAGAAAATTAAAAAAAAATAATTTAACAACAAAAAAAGTGCCCAATGAAGAAAACAAGTACATAAAGGTATGAAGATGAATATCAAATGAAGAAAATCAAACAACACAATAATAAAAATAATAATAAATATTAAAAACCACAAGGATATACCTACCTACTACATTCATCACTTATATACGAATTCAATCTATTATACTATTTAACCTTCTGGAATTTTGAGATAGAAACAAAAAAAAACAAGAACAAAAATGTAAGTGTTAAGTTTAATATACAAATAATAAAGGATTAAGTAATTTTTGTTTGCTTTAAGTTAAGACTTAATATATTTTTTAGTTTTTATCTGTCATTTTTCAAAATCGAAATCGTATAATTACAAATGCTGAGAATGATTGAGAAATGATTATACTAATGATATAATTTTATTTGTTAATTAGAACTAAGGCTTATTTATTTTATTTAAAACGTTCTTATTTTATTTTTGTATTATTAAAATTGCTTATTATTTTATGCTTTAGTTCATTTTATATTTTTAAGAATTATTAAGTGGGATGGTGTTTGTTTCTGATAGGGCTAATATGGCAACTGATAGTTGAAACAAAATAGATGATTATGAAAAAATCCAAAAAATGTCTGTCCGATTTTTTACAATTGGCCTATTTTTTATGTGATTTCCTAGAGAATAGAGAATTAAGCTGGGTTAGAAGAAATATATCATTTGCATGTCTGTTTCGGTTTTTGTTTTTAACCTTTTGCAACAACTGCATAGGGAGATATTGAACCATTTGGAGTTAAACCGAAAAAAATCGATTAGATAAACTCGGCTTTTTTAGTCAATGGGACAATCAAACAATTTCATTGAATGGTTTTGATTAGATTTTTTGCATTTGTGATATCAAAAGTGTGATATTTAAAGTGTTTTGAAAAAAACTACGTTTCAGGGTATTCTTTTCCTAAAAAACTCGATACGGAAATAGGGTTTGCAAATACTGCTTGAATGGCTTTATTTACATACTATGTACGTGTTGAATTTAAACTGTGATATTCAAAGTGTGATACCTATTAAAAGTGTTTATAAACACTATGTTGCGGGATTTTCTTTTCCTAAAAACTTACTTTACAGAAATTGAGTTTTTAAATACACTACTGGAATGATATTCATCACATGTTTTGTACTTGTGAAATTCAAACTGTGATATTCTAAGTGTAAAACCTTTTGAAAGTGTTTATAAAAACTATGTTTCGAGATTTTCTTATTCCAAAAACTTACCTACTTAACAAAAATAGAGTTTTTAAATACACTACTAGAATGTTAATGATTATATACTTTGTACCCGTGAAATTCAAAATGTGATATTCAAAGTACATTTTTGGTTGAATGGGTACGTAAATAAGCATAATTGCCGCATTTGGAGTGAAGATCAGCCAGAAGCATTGCAACAGCTACCAATGCATCCCGAAAAAGCCACTGTTTGGTGCGGTTTATGGGCCAGCGGCATTATTGGGCCATATTTCTTCAAAGATGATGCGAATCGCAGCGTTACTGTCAATGGTGAACGCTACCGAGCGATGATAACAAACTTTTTTTTGCCCGAAATGGAAGTTCTTGACTTGCATGATATGTGGTTTCAACAAGACGGTGCCACATGCCACACAGCACGCGAAACAATGGCGCAATTGCGAGGCGAGTTTGGTGAACAGTTAATTTCACGTTTCGGGCCGGTCAATTGGCCGCCTAGATCGTGCGATTTGACACCATTAGATTATTTTTTGTGGGGGTATGTCAAGGCTAATGCCTATAGGGACAAGCCCGCTTCGATTGACGCACTGGAAGCCAACATCCATGCATTCATTCGTGAGATACCGGCCGATATGTGTGAAAGAGTATGCCAAAATTGGACTCAGCGGATGGGCTACCTGAGACACAGCCGCGGTCAACATTTGCATGAAATTATCTTTAAACATTAAATTGCAAGGTTCAAACTATCGATTCAAATAAATATTTCATTCATTTTTTCGAATTTTTTTTTTTAAAGTTCTAAACCTCTTAAAAAATCACCCGTTATTTGTGGCAGATATTGAAGATTGTCCTTGTCATTTTTCTAAGGTGAGGAAATTCTTCATTCCACCGTGTTTTGTGAATGTATTTCTTGAGATGTATAAGCTATAACCTATTAATGGCTCACATTTGGTAAATTGGACAGTTTTGAGTGACTAAATTGACTAAAACTTGGCACCATTAAAGGCAAAGAGGCCAAAACAAGAGCAATTTATATTTTTAATGAAGATTAAATCAATCTTTTTCTTTTTTTTGTTTAGTCTTGTACCCTAAAATAGATTTCTATTGTATTAAATTAGTTTCTGGTAAAAAATGCATAAACTGTTTTGTGTCCGATTTGATTTAAACCCACAAAATTCATTTTTTTGGTGGCTTAAGTCAAATATAAACTCACAAGACTGTGTGGCCTAAAAAATAGTCGTGTTATTGCGAATTAGCTTTTGTTTAAATGAATGTTTAAATCTTTTTACTCTTACCTTAAGTCCTACTGAGAAAAAAAACTTTTAAAAATAATAAGAAATGAGATTAATTTATCGAAAAAAATTGGTAAATACTTATGAATTTCGCAGATTGTTTTTATTCTTAAACTAGACATCATTTCCATTTGCTCTCATCATTTACCATAAACAAAATATATTTCTAGACTTGCGAATAAAATTTAACATTTTTTGTATATAATTTTAGGAAAAACTTTCTTATAAGGACTCTTTGCCTAACGTCGCTAGTCGTTCGCTTGGCCTGTCATTCTGCGACTATTCCTTTTATGGGGATCTAGGCAGGAAAATAAGACCGTACGTCAACCAAGTGGAAATCGCTTAAGTTTACTAAAAAAAGGCTAAAATCCGTTAGGCGGTTGGAAAGATGCTCAGTCACTTTATTACACGAAGCTTTTGCTGCATTGTTAAGAGTTGACTTTCAACTGATTGTAACTTTTTCGGTTCCGAAAATCTTAAAAAGTTACAATGATGATTCTATTTTTTAAATGCATTTTGTCTAATTTAGAAAAGATTTCGAACCTTAAGAAATGATAGTTTTATCCAGTTCCATGTTCATTCTGGTGTTCCTCAAAGTAGTCACTTGGGTCCTGTATTTTTAATTTTATTTAAATAACTTGACAAAGTAATTAGTAATGTTCCTGTTTAACATGTTTCCCCCTGTCAGAATTCAAGATATTGCCTTATATTGACAAACAAAACCATATTGTATTACCATACAAGAAATAAGAGTGAATAAAAAATATCTAACGACTGAGCCCTTATTTTAAAAAGGATTAAATTAAAGTATATGATTTGGAGTGAACTAGAATTTTGTAAGTTCTGCATTCAAAAGAAAAAATTGAGGTTTTAGACCATATTTTGTTGAAAATAACTTACAGCTCGTTTCGTATGTGTATCTCATAGTTTTTAACTGCTCCAAAACATTATTCGTAAGTCGCATTCGACTGCAGAAAGATGTAAAGTCATAATTGGCAAGAGTTTATTGTTGTAAGATTTGAACTGGCTAGGTTGTGATGTTTTAACAAAACGAGGCCATTGGCACAAAATTTAAATTAAGATTAAACAATTTTAGCACGACACTGACGAAATCGACAAACCATGCTATTTATCCTACTATAGATAAGAACACATGAAAAAACATAATTTTTGTGACACTAATATGACAATCACACAAAGTTTTTCCCATGAACTCTCATTCCTTAGACATTAGCTTAATAGTTCAAAACATATTCTTAATTACTTTGTGAGATAGTGTAGAGCACAGTTGGGAAGTAGGTAATGATAAAAAAGTTCAATTTCAATTATGTACTTGTAATTAATATCACCGAACACTTTTTCGATTACTTTTAAATGTAATTGAAGAAATTCAATTTCTTTTAATTCAAAATTACATTAATTTAATTGAAAGGGAAAGTAATCATCAAAAAATCTGTAATGATTACATACAAATATCAAATATAAATAACAAATATTTTATTCATTTTCAATAAATTTTTAATTTTCTGTCGTCTTTTTAATTTAATCTCCTTTAATTTTAATTTTGTATTACTTTTATTATTATTATTATAATGTTTAATTTATAAAAACATGCAATGAATTACAATTCAAGTAATCAATTACATTAAATGTAATCATTACAGTGCTTTCCTTCAATTAAGTATTTTCCAAGAACCAATAATATTTTCAATTACATTTAATTTATAGATACATTTTTTTTCAATTACAATTATGTAATTACAATTACTAATTACATTGAAAAGAAATTTGAAACTAATAACAAAAAGGAATCATTATTTCCCAACTCTGGTGTAGAGGCATTTTAAGTTAAGCAATTGCCTGAAAGTTCCAAACATTTTAAACTGGCTTTAAATCAATTTTTAAAATGAGAGGCGATCGCTTTAAAAGATATCTATTTTTTAACAAGATTTGGATCTATAGTAACTATATTTCGATATTGATTTAAATTCTCTTTGGCGGTGCCGAAGTATAATTTAGTACTTTACCATTTACACATCGCCGCTTAAAAATCAAAGTGATATCACCCGATTTTTGTTTTTTGATGAAAAATCTTGAAATTGTTGATACCAAAATATTTATTTGCAAAAATTTTCATTGTAAATATACGTGTTTCTGTAAATTTAACTAAAGGAGTTAAGTGTTGACAAACGTTACTTTGCTTTTCAAGCAATGGAATGTTCTAACCTGTGAGTATACTAGTTTTATTATAGCAAAGTTATATCAGGGCCGTCTTTTGAAAATGCCAAGAAGTTGAACTACATATAAACTATTGAAACCTATTTAGCTGTAAATAAATTTAAGCTGTACAAAAATTTTAAAAGGCTTAGGGCCAGTTTTTACAAAGCTTATAATCTTTAATTAGTGATTATTGTAACTGGTTAATCCACAAATATGCTTTGTAACAACAACTTTAGTAAATAAATCCAAAATTGGAGGTGTTAATTATCGAAATCGCTTATCAGCCAATATTGATAGACTTCTCCATTTAATCAAAGCGTGTGAAAAACTTTTACAGATTTAATTCAATGTGAACAAACTGGCCCTTAGTCCTAAATTTTTGAATTGAAAACATGATATCTCACGTGAGGTACCGACTATTGTTTGTTTAGTTTTAAGAAAATTTGCAAAGCAAAATGGAATTTTTATTACAGCGAATTTATTTTTGGCAGTTTTTTTTTATAGAGTTAGAGATTATGATTTTGAACTTGAATAAAATTGGAAAAGAATATTCTGCTGTTTAAGTTTATTTGTTGTTTCACTAATATGAACAATTTTATAAAAAAAAGCTCGTAAAACTGTTCAAAATGCTACGTGAGGTGCCATGGAAATATACAGTTTAAACATCACACTAAATCGATTTAACATTAAGGAAAGAAGTTTTTGAAGAGTTGTGTGTTTCTGCTTTAAAAAAAAAAAACAGGAATATATTAAATATAATTGAAAAGCTTGATAATCTTGAACTTTACGACTACTGTGAATACCTATGATATAAGTACTGGAGCTGCAGGAATAGCTGTCAAAAAGTGTCTTGGGAGCTATTTTCTACTTACCACGACACAGCTGTACAGTTTTCTGTCATTTTTTGAGTGAGCTCTGAATCTTTCATATACATAGTTTGATCCAAACCTGTCCAGTTCAGAAAAATGTTATTCGATGCGCTGAAGTAATTTGGACAAAGGCAACACCCACAGACATAGGCAAAGCGAGATTTTTTAGATTTGGATTTAAATTTTTCGTTTTCTGTGTTTCCTAAAATGCGATGACATCGACAAAATCTAAAAAAAATCTCTTTGAATATATTTTGGTTTTTCAAACCGTATTAATCGATCGCGCAAAGATGTCACTTGACTTGAAATAACGAAAATATTTTCTCAAAATAAGATGATGGGAAGATTTGTTGTTTGATTTGAAGTATTGTATAATCAGGTCACAGAGAGATACTAATTTGTGATTGCAATGATTTAGAAACAATATTTTTGTCTTCGATAAAATATTATGCCAAACACAAAATTCGCAAAACATGGTGTTTGTTGTCACAATTTTCATCGTTTCTCGTCGAAATTTATCGATGCGAGAGTTACAGAACGTTGGCACTGAAGTGAGTTTAATCTATTTAATCGATATTTAAAAGGAAATTTTGAAGACAACAAAAACAGTCACCTCAAAATAGTGAATCCGATGGCGGGAGTCAGATTTACTCTTGCCAAATTCACGATCACCGAATCAGCGGACACTTCTGCTCTGCATACAAATATTTTCTTTTGATATTCACACAAAAGTTGTTGTCGATCGAAAAAGAATTCCTGTCACTGAAAATACCTGAAAATGTACATCCTAATCCATGGGGTAAACTTATGTGTATTAAGTACGAGAGTTAAGTTGGCAAAGTTTAAAGGTTGGAATGCAGTGGTAACGGACAGACAATATGATTTTCCTACGGTGTGATAAAAAAATCAGCCTTATCACAAGCCCCTTGTAAGAGATTCGTATTATAAATCCTGGCAAAAAAAAATATAATAGCTCCGGCCGTAGCAGAGGTATTACTACTAAATTCGGAAATCGCGGAAGGAAGTTTTAGCACTCCAATTTTCTTAGAAATATTGTTGTAGAAGGGAGCTATGAAACTAGTCTTTCCAAGTTCGAGGCACGAATCTAGTGCGATGGGGCCGGTAATAAAACTGAATGTATTTGGAGAGTTTTTTAGACTCAAGAACTGGTAAAATCTCTAAAAAAAACCAACTGTAAGCCTTAGATTTTGTTTATGTTCTAGCAAGTCTTCGAAAAAAATTACACAACGAAATCATAAATGATGAGAAAAATTTACAATTGCAGCATTGCAGCAGAAGTCTCCACTATTTTATTCGCACAGAATTGAAACCACAAACCATAATTGAATTGGCAGTTTGAAGAAGGAAAAAAGCGCCATCATGAATTTGGACAGATTTTTCACAATAGCACTATTTACTTTGCTCAAATCTGAACGTTATAAATGGTAACTGTTATAAATGTTAGATGACTGGTTTTAAATTTTGAATTAAAAAAAAATATGCGAGAAGTTGTAAGGTTTTTGTTAACTCTCAAAAAATTGGATTTTTCCACTTATTATATTCCTAAAACTGCCGATTCAATTGTATGTCAAAAAAAAGCAGACGATTTGGAAGTCTCCACTCTTTTTTTGTGCACAGAATAAATTGCATTTTTCAAACTGTTGATTTAATTGTGTGCCAAAAAAATTGAAGCAGATGATTTGAAAGTCTCCAATCTTTTTTGCGCACAGAATAAATTGCTGCACCACTTTCTATGTGCTATGTGGTTTTTTTTGTTGTTTCCAATACAATTAAATAAATTTTAGTTAAAAACAAAGAATTGCTTATTTAGGAAAGGAAAATAAAGAAAAAAATTTAAACAACGAATTTTCTTTGAAATTTTTAGTATGATGTTTAAAATTAATGTTTTAATTTTTAAAAAGTTCAAAATTTCTTTGAAACACTGGCGGCGGTGATTCTAGTCATCACAATTATTAGGGATTGAAAATCGGCTTACGTGATTTGTGACTTTGGCATGAGCATTATTATATTAAAATTCAAGAAATTATTCAAAGTCTGGAAGCACTTTGAAAGCGATTGTTATGTTTTATTTTGTGAATATTTTCAAAAAAAAAAAAACAAATGATCTGTCATGGCTCTCACAATTAAACAACTAATCTTTCTCATCTATTGTTTATTTATTGGAGTTAGTATAGGAAAATTGAAAAAATGCTGAAACTAAAATTTCAATATTGAAAAAATTCTCTGAAAATACATAAACAAAAATAATATAAAAGTGAACTCTTCACAAAAAAAGACATCAAAATGTGACTGTCATTGAAACTTGACACAGACGAAATTTGTTTATTATGACTTTCGTTTATCATATGGGCTGTTTCCACTACAATTCAGACGAACTGTAAAGTATGAAAAGGTAGTATTTTTTTAGTGCTGCACTTTACGAATGTGGTATATTCTATCTAACCTCCATTTTCTTCCCTATTTCCCTATTTGATGATAGTAAGAAATACAAAAATTTGGTTTCTCTAATTTGGATTATTGCAAGTGACTCAAAATTTTGGAAAAGCCATTGAATATTTTAATTGTTGTTATTCGATCATTCGTAAAACTATTGTTCATAATTACTTAACAACAAATAAGATTTAAGGAGAGGAAGTGAAACATACATTAAAAAAAGAGCATTGAATCTACCGTCGGTAACATCACTTTTCACATCAACATCGAGAAAAAGTAAGGTTTTCCAAAAAAAAAAAAAAAAAAAAAAAAAAAAAATAGCTAGACGACTGCCTGCATTATGTGAGATGGTTTGTAGGCTGCTCTCTCTGCGATATTAAATTGAAGCTGTACACGATGGCTGTTGGCTCTGTAGCTGTTAATTAACGAAAGAGAATCAAAATAAGGGTTGTTCTGGGGCTAAATGTGTAGATTAGTAAAGGAAGATATATCTGCAAATCAACGAATTGCAATAAAAGAAAAACAAATGATTTTTTTCTGTATACATATACATATATGTATGTTTATCACGAACGCAAAAACTATTTACCACCCCTTGATGAGAGTTTTTCTCCTCTTTTTGCTAAAACTTTGTGTTTTTTTTCTTCTTTATCAAATCATCAACATTTTTCCTAATGAAAAGAGTGCAAAATTATATTCATTTACAAGGTTTTATGTACAATTTTACATATTTATATATAATGTGTACATATATATGTATAGAGATACACATTACCACCAACGGAAGATTAAATTGATTAAATGTGAGGAAGGATGTGGTGGTGGCGGAGGAGTTGGCGGAATTGGTGGAGTTGGTGGTGTTTCGCATGTTGTGGAGTAGTGTTGCTTGATTGGATGGAAACTCCCCATTTAAACAAACGAAAAGCAAAAGAAATAACACAGCAGCATGATGTTTAAGAATACTACTTTTATGCGCTCAGATAAATAGTTTAATTAATAAAGAAGACGAAGATGAGATGAATCTCGGTGATCATTCGTCGTCCCGTTTAGATTGCTTCATCACTGGCAGCAGGGGCAGCATCCATATCTTTATATATCCACAGACTGAGGGTGGGGCTTCAAGTTTATGGATGGGATTCTGATTTTAGTGTGAAGAAACATCGTAGCCACCACTCACTCTCAAGCTAAATATTTACTATAAATTGTATAAATTCTATTTGTGGTTCAAAGTACCTTTCTAGGTATGTGCAGTTTTGATTGGGTTTTAAAACAAGGCGCAGATATAGTAGATGTGTTGATGAGTTAGGTAGGCTTATTGGTTTGTTGTTATTGCTACATATAAAGACAACAACCAATTGGGATTTTGTTAATTAGTGAGCAAAAAGGGTTTGAATTGTGTACTTTTGTTTTCTTTCTTTTTGTAAAATAATAATAAAAGTATACCCTCATTATCCTAAAAGACGAAATGTCTTTTAAATGCAACTCGCATATCACATGATTAGCTTTGGAACCGATTTTTTATTTTGAATTAAAAACAAGGATTTTATTTAAATTTCAGACAGTTTCCTTTGAGAAATACCAATTTTTGTATGGTTTTTATTTTTGCTTAAGCATTTTTGTTTTAATTCTCCAAGCTGAAACTAAGAAAATGTTTCTGATGTAATGTTTTAAACTTATTTAAATTACATATAAAAAATAAGTTAATCAAATAAAATATTGTTTGCATTGGAAACCATTTTAAATTAAAAACTCAACCTATTCGTTGATTTCTTTCTTAATAATTCAAAATAAAAAATAAACGCACCTACTTATACCTAATTATAATAAGACAACAATATAAAAAAAGAGTATAAACGTTGGGCGCCACTTTAAAAAGAACTTCATTTCATCTATTATTAACTGTTTCATTCATTTGGAATATATTTGTATCGGTTTAAAAAAAAAATTTAATATCTTCATTTAACAAAAATATGTAAAAAAAAAAAAAAAAAAAAAAACAAATACAATTTGCATTGGGCGCCACTTACAAATCTAAATCTATTCATGTCATTCTGATTTTATTTCGTTTTTGATTTACAAAACAATTGTTGTTTCTGGTAGGTGCCTTTTTATATTTTATTATAATAACAAAACAAAATCAAAAGTAATAGTTAGTTTGAATGTTGGGCGCCACTTAAACAAAAACTCCATTTTATGTGATTTCTTAGCAGGTCAAGTACCTACCAATTTTTACACAGTAAAGACGAAGCAAAAAAAAAAGATAAATGTCCACCGAAATATAAACAATTATTATTGTTTAATTTATAAAAAAAAAAGAACAGAATTCTTGTATATTTTCGCTAGCGGAACTCCCCAAACTCATAATTTGTGTGTATATGTTTCAACTAGTGTACGCTTTGTATTCTTGAATATTCCCAAAAAAAAACATATACTAAACACTTGTATATAAGCATCCCCTAATTAAAACAAATGTCACTTGTGTGACCGTTTAGCAAAATATTTACCACTACCGAGACCGACGACAACACACTCTATACCACACCATCAAATCATTTCATCTGCATTTGTATGTAGACTGTAGAGGGATAAAATGATGATGATGATGATGATGCTTCGTAGCAAAGCACAACACTGGGCACAGGCAGGCATAGGCACCAAAACGAAGAAGCAAATAGCAGAAAATGAAGGCGTTCCTCATTTCCGCTTCTGTATTTACCTTTTTTCCGTTTTATTTTCTTTTTTTCGTCGTCGACGATGTTGTTGTCGTTGCTGCTGGTGGCTGCTGCTGATTTTTTGTTGTTATATGCCCCATTTTCGTAGTTGCTGCTTGCTGCTGCTGCTGCTGCTGCTGCTGCCGCCGTCGTCGTCCTCATTAACCGTTTGTGCGCGAACTTGTGTGGGATGTTTTGCAAAAAGAAAAAAAAAAGCACAGAAGAAGAAAATCTTGAATCAAAGGGCGGAATTATTAATATCCTCTCTCGCTCTTGCGTTTACTGCATCTCTGCTGCGTACAAAAGGTTGTGTTTTAAGGGTTGATTACAATGTATAGCAGCATAGCAGGGCGAAAAAACACCGTCAATATGTAAGGTGGCACTGCATAGTGTATGCGTTATTACACAAAGTAACTATACACCGACAGAGTAACTAAACAACAACCCTCGCTCCTTCTTCTTTTCTTTATCCCTTTGTCGTTTGTTACGCTCACAACTCACGAGTTGCTGTGTGAGTTCTAACATGTGAACATATTTTATTTGTATATATCTTGTTGTTGTTTGTGCTTTTGCCCTGAGACTACTCAGATTTGTTATCCTGGTCGGTTTGAATATCCTGGTATTAGATGACAGGCGGTAGGTAAGTCTAACCACCCACACACAACCCTTTACATATCACGTCGATGCTTCTTCTTGTTTCTTTTAATTAATGCGCAAGCAATTAGTCAAGGGAGGAGCACAGTATTTAAGCAATGACTTGATTGGAGGAGAAAGAGACAGAGTCTGTCTTAATTAAAAATAGCATATACCTAACTAAGGAGTAGATGGTAGATTTGAGAAAAAAGAGCATCGGCATTTTGTTGTCATTTCCCGTTGGTTGTCATTTCCTACTTTTTTGTATATAGCATGGCACATATAACTTATAAATAGGTAATAAATAACGGAAGGGCGTTAATTAGTAGAATTCTCGCCAATCAGGGATCAACTTAAACTTTTATCATTTCGTTGGTTGTTTCTTAGATGGCTCATATACTTTTTCCGAAGTTTATTCCTTGCAGAACATTAGAATACAATTCAGTCTAGAGAG
Organism: Dasysyrphus albostriatus; assembly: GCA_946251815.1. Lineage (NCBI taxonomy): Eukaryota > Metazoa > Arthropoda > Insecta > Diptera > Syrphidae > Dasysyrphus > Dasysyrphus albostriatus. Next base: position 874,986 of record OX276339.1, read on the forward strand.
ATGTTTTCGCATTGGGCGCCACTTTTAATTTTGGCATTAATTAGAATTCTCGCCAATCAGGGATCAACTTCAACTTATATAATCTCGTTGGTTGTTTTTTAGATGGCTCATATACCTATCCCGAAGTTTGTTCCTTGCAGAACATCAGCATACAACTCAGTCTAGAGAATTTTTTTTCGCATTGGGCGCGAAATAATAAGAATTCTAGCCAGTCAGGGATCAACTTCAACTTTTATAATCTAGTTGTTGTTTCTTAGATGGCTTATATACCCGAAATGTATTCGTTACAGAACAAAATAATATAACGAGTCTCCGAAAATGTTTTCGCGTTGGGCGCCGCTTTATTTATTTTGGAAGTTAATGAACATTTTTCTTTCGTGCTGTGTGTGTTATTATATAGTTTATTTTTTACACAACAAAAGAACATACCTGAATCTAGGAAAATGCTTTCGCGTTGGGCGCCACTTATAATTTTGGAAATTATTTTTGATTTGGAAGTCAATGAATATATATATTTTTTTTATTTTCGAATGCAATAAAGAGGTGGGAAACGATTTGATGCGGTTGCATCTATTTTTTCTAAATTTTCAGTAAAGTCAAGAAGCTTGTCAAAATTTGGATGATGATATGAAGACAAATGACGTATCAATGGTTAAACTATATTAATTACCGTAACCGTGTTCTTAAGCAATTCTTGCTTTAATCTTTTTTTTTTAATCGAATAATACACCAATTTGTTTAACAATGCGATGCTTTTCACCTATAGCCATAACTGGCGCCCAACGCTGAAAAAGTTGACACTTTGTCAAAATGAAAGTATGCAACTGAAATTCTTTCCTTATACCTGAACAACAGTACCTGCTTTGTGAGACTATATTCTTCAATATAATTAGATTTATAATAGTGCCCCTGCCTATACTTTTCTATCAATGGCAATTTGGTTTTTTCTCCATTCGGAGTCGATGAGCATGCAAAAGGGGAAAACCTCAAAATAAAGCTCTTTAGAAAATGATAAGTTCTGCGCGGATATGATTCAAATTTATGGCTAAAGGTATAATAGTAGAAAAATATTCTCTAATAAAGTGATATGTATGTATGTTTTGAAAGGTAGATAATACATAAATGAACACAAAAGAATCTAAAAATCTATATCCACTATGCAAGCAGCATAGATAATCCAAGCTTCCCTATAATCTCTGAGCAAAACAGCCATCATCATTTTGGCACAAACCTAAACTAAATATAAATATCTAGATACATAACCACAAAACGCAATATCCTCTATACCTACTGCATCCATCTAAATCCAACAAAAACCAGAGAGCATTGGAATTTCATCGTTGTCCTCGCGAACTGACATTGTCGTTATCGTCCTCGTCGTCGCTCATTGAATCCAATTGGAATAATGAACATCTCTGGGGGGAATGAATAGGTACACAAAAAAAAACATGGAACCTACTGCTACTTAAACGTCTAAAATTAAATGAATAACCATAGCAACTTCCATAACAAAGACCCACATAGCCAGATCTAAACAACCTCTCCAACACACAAGCATAAGCATACCCATCAGCAGCCTGCCACCTCTTCGCCAAACGTACTTTCAATATTGCTGCAAGTTACCTTACCTACTGCTGCTCCTATTGTATCCATACAAACTCTGCAAATTGCAACTGCAACACATCACAACAAAAACAAACCGAACTCATCCAAACAAAAGAATGCCCAAAAATGGATATTCACCTAAAAAGGGATTTATTTTTTGTATTTCTTTTTAACATTTTTCCTCAAGAAACTTTTTTTATAGATATTATTTGTATAGAGAGTGAAAAGAACACCAATCTACCAACCTTACAACATATGATATGTTCATAGGTTATATCATTTAAATTCCATCATCGTTTCGTATCAAACCATCAGCAACATCTCAACTCAACTCAACCAACTGCCACTGCCACCATCACCATCAATCCACGACACACACACTCCCACGAAATCACGGCTTAAACCATTACCAGCCGTGTTCCTGAGTCGAGCTAAATCAGAAACAAAAACTAAAAATAACAAAACAAATGTACCCGTTGCCCGTTGGTATTATGGACGACAATCCACCGTAATCCGCCATTTTAAATCTAACTGTAGATGAATGTGCACGTACGTACATTTATATCATCAGAGTTTTGTGCGTACCGTCCCTACTGCAAATGTACCCTTCTGCAGTCATCGCTCGCTACATTGAAGTCGTACCTGGAATACCAGAGGGAGATGATGATGGCATTTTTTGATTCGGATTTATGTGATCCACGATTTCATCCCCTATATTGACGTGGATATCCATCATCAGTAATGATAAGCTCATTCTCCACTTTGACAAGTAGAGACAGGTTGTGAATTCGTGAAAGAGTAACAATTTCGAATTTTAATCAAACGAGGTATAAACAGCGGATTTCGCGATTTTGTCTGCCTAACTCGATTCAAGGTTTTTTCAAACTTTTTTTCTAAGACCTGGAGCTGAGTGAAAAAATATTCCACTTTTAAGTGTGAGTCCACTTTCTGCTTTTGTGTGAGAAAATATGTTACTTATGTGACAGTAATTTCTTATTAGAATTCCGTTTATTTCAATAATTTATGTGTGCAAGCCGTAGTTGGTCACATCCGAAACATTTCCAAATTGATCACAAATCACAAAGTCAACTTTAACAATTTTTTTTTTATTTCCGTACACTTACTTCTTTTTTGAAGGTCACCATGTGTCTTATAGATGGAATTTTACTAAATTACGTGAATGATCACGTAACTATGAGTATTTGTGTCACTTCCGTAACAATACTTATAACCTTAAGGTAATACACACTAGTCAAAAAAATTAAGGGACCAAGATTTTGTTAGTTTTTGTTTTGTATTTTTTGTAGAGCTGTATCTCTTTGATTAGTAGTCGTATTTAATGAAATAAATTGAGAGTTGATAAATTTTAAATTCGATCATTAAAAACCCTACTGATAAAAGTTTTGATCGTGGAGAATGATGCAGATGGTTGCGAATCATAAGAAAATCAAAAATTATTAAAGAAAAGTTGATTAGCTAGTTTTTTGATAAATTCAGTTTAAAACCCCAAATTTCAAGGTTTCTCAGCTATCATTTTGATAATTGACAATCGTATTAGAGGTGATTTTTTTTATTTTGATTGCGTTTGATAAATTAACTGCTGGAAACCGTTATCCGCACAAGAAAAAGTTGTAGGCCAAGTTTGTAAGGCTGAACATTTTTGTTTATAATACAAAATTTAAGAATCTCTCGATGTTTGGCAAAGAAAGAGCCAATTAAAAGAAACAGACCCTAAATCATAAAAACTGTTATAACTGCTAAGTTTTCGATTTAAAATTATCTCAGAAACTTATGGTTTTCCTATGCCGGCGGTGACTTTGGGAAACCCTGTATATTGATGGTAATATTTTTTGTTTAGAATCACATAAGCTCCAATTTCTTCATTTACAATTTTTGAAAAGCAATTCAGCAATTAGCAAAAAAAACACCCCTACTAAAAATAAAAGTCCCGGCCCAAAATTTAGAGTATGTATTTTCAAACCTGGCAACGCCCTGACATTTCCAAATTGATCACAAATAGTAGACTTTGTGTACTTTAACAATTTTTTTATTTCCGTACACTAACTTCTTTTGAAGGTCACCATGTGTCTTATAGATGGAATTTTACTAAATTGTGTGAATGATCACGTAGCTATGAGTATTTGTGTCACTTCCGTAACAATACTTATAACCTTAAGGTAATACACACTAGTCAAAAAAATTAAGGGACCAAGATGTTGTTACCTAGATCTTAATTTGGTAAAATTTTAATAAAATAAAAATGACAAAAGAACTTCACGAGAAAATAAAAAGGAGGTTATAAGAAGATTTCAACCAACCCAGCTTGTGACTTCTCCAAATCACTTATTCGATGTTTTCTGACTTGATATCAAGTTAAAAAAGTCAGAAAGGAGTTAAAACTTCATAAACTAAAGGGGTGTTTTTTAGACCTGTAGTTTTTAAAAAAATTAAAACGCATATGATGTTATGGCCAAGAATTTGGAGTTATTATAAAGATAAGGGTTTGCAATTATATTTTAAAAATGATTTCAGGCAAGTTGTCGCCGCAGCTGGGTCGAATATCTTCCAGCCGAGAGGCCCAATTTTCGACCACTTTTTGCAGCAATTGGGACCGTATGTCAGCAATAACGCGCTGAATATTCTCTTCCAAGGAGTCAATCGTCTCTGGCTTATCTGCGTAGACAAAAAATAGTCCAGCGGTGTTAAATCGCACGGTCTTGGACGTCACGCCACAGGCCCATGACGCGAGATAATGCACTCACCAAAAGTTTCCTTCTATAAATTGATTGTTTCGCGATGAGTCGCGCGAACCGAACCATTATTTTGGTATTAAGTTTAGACGATTTGCAAACGTTCTTCAGTAGTAAGTCTATTCATTATGAAATAGCAAACCAAACTGAGCATATCGTCGGCTTAGAGTGTAAAGCGCCTAACTTTACATTTTTTTTTTACTATTATAGACCACTTCAAAAATGCTAAAAAATACGAAAATATATCAAATCTTTTCAATTTCACTGAATTTGGCAATAACGAGTGTTGAAAAATATTTAATGTAATTAGTAATGTAATTTTGGTTTTATTCAAATAATGCGAACACTTTGTTTAAAATATTTGTTTGTAAAAAATGCAAAATGTCAGTTAGCTGCTTTACACTCTAAGCCGACGATATTTTGGATTAAGGTAGTTTGAGTTTGAGGTGAAGGCTGACAGCTAGGTAATTAATGATTTCTCCATGATGAATGCATGTATTTGAAAGATTCGAAAATTATTTCAAATATAATTGTTACTTCCTATTTCCGATAAGTTTTTTCTAAAAAAAATTACTTCGAGAATTCACCTAAAAACACGTATTTAAAATTTTGAATACGAATATCTCATGCTAAAGCAATTCTGAGTCTAGATAAGATGTATTAATTAAACTTTTGTCACACAGTGTTATTAAAGATAATTTTATAAACCCTTAATAAACACTTAACATCCCATGAACACCGACTTGTCGCTCCTTATCATTTTTTTTATATAATTCTGTTCACATTAAAATGACTACACACAAAACCAACCGCATGTCCCGACCGTGTAGGCTTCAGCATACCTAACAAAAATTTCCTGTGCACTTTTTGTCACCTCCACCTGTGTTTGGCAATTTGAAATCATGTTGAGGTATAACATTTGACACATGGTGCTAGCAGCAGGTTGACATTTATTTTATTTTTTGTTTGTGGTTCAATAGATACAGATGCGAAAGATAGATACGACAAAATACTATCCCTGTTTTGTACAGGTAGTTTTGAAAAAAATCGAAACTAGGAAGAAAAAAACATTTAGTAGACAGTAAAATTTACCATAGAAAAACCAAACTATAAGAGTAAATAATTAAAACAAGGAACCAAACCATAACAGAGCAACGCAGTCATGCCTGATTACATAACACATGCGAGATACCTTTCTCGTTGTTGTATTTGTTTTGTATTTTGTATCCGTTTTTTATTACTTTTAGTGTCATGGATAAGTGCATTTTTGGGAAACTGTTCTAGGTGAGAGAACTGGTTTTTGTTTTGACAACAAACTATAAAAAAAAACAACAACAATATGCTTAGACTTACACCGAGAGAAAAAAGGTCCGCTGAATAATGAAAGCTTCTAAAACAAAAAATACATACAAAGTTCGAATTTGCGAATTGTGACAAGAAATATTGTGGCCCTGGGCTGGGAACATTGAGATTTGACTAGGTATCAAAAAAAGTCAATTACGATAACATGTAATTTGATTACATGTAATTGAAAAAAATAAATTACTTCATTTGATTACATGTAATTGGAAAAAACTAATTGAACAAAAAAAAAGTAATTGAACAAAAAAAAGTAATTGAAAAAACCTGTAATGATTACTTTTTTGTAGTCATTACACACAAATGTACCTAATTGATTACACAAAATATCAATTACATTTATAAAGATATGAAGCATATATAGTTTGTTCACATCTGGGGGCTAAGATTTTTCAAAATTCTATCGATCTATAATGTATGCCCATCCGCTTAACATAAACTTAATAAATGTAATTGATATTTTGTGTAATCAATTAGGTACATTTGTTTCATTTGGTACATTTAATTGGAAATTTTTAATTACAATTACATGTAATTCTGCTTGAAAAAAATTCAATTACTGATCATGTGATTTTAATCGACCCTGTTATCAATTATAAAATGTAATAATTACTTTTATTGTTAATATTACCACCTAACTAATAATTACCATCCAACTCTGCGAGGTATGTTATATCTTGATGGAGTCACCCCCACCACATAAAATAATAACACAGAGAGAATGATTTATTAAAATTCTTGGTTGTAAATTTTCTATTTTATATATAAAATACAAAAAAAGTAATGAGGAAAAAAAGACTTACCCGTAAATCGTTCATGAGGTAGGTATTTACCTGAAACGAGAAAAGAAAAAAAAAATTGAAAGATAATCAAAAGAGTATATCCACAAATTGATACTATTGTGACTGCAAAATTAACGACAGAAAAAATGTTAGATTTCTTAAACTTTTCTGATGCCAAAATGATTATTATCCTAACTTAGGCTAATGCTGAAATTGGTCGCACTACAAAGACAAATTTTTATATACAAGATTTTACAATTTGGAGAGATTCATTTGTTTATCATGTAAGTTACGGCTGAGGTATGCTGATTGCAACCGCTGCATATATATTACAATCTACCTTAGAACACAGCATTTCGAACACAAAAATAAATGCAAATTATTTGATTTTGTTTCTTTCAAAACTTGGGGATAGATTTTGACCTCAAATTGCAAATTCTGCCATAACTTACATAAATATGCATTTATAACTCAAATCTTACTGACCCGCCCTCGTAGCTGTTAATGTTCAAGATGAACTAAAACAAGAACTGCTAATTTCTCTTCTAGAAAATCACGTACAAATGCTCATTGCTCATTTGAAGCGAATTGGTCAACTCGCTTAGACTTTAGCTTAACGTACAGTGAATGCACAGATTAACTAGACGCAAAGACTTACTAGACGCATAGACGAATACATCGACGACTTGTTGAAATTCTCCATCATCGAAATGTTAGACTCAATTTATTTGTACACGGCCCTATAGAGAGCAATTATAAATCTTTGATAAAGACACAAGTCTATTAAAATTTAAAGCACCCAACCCAAATGAAATTTAATTGGAATCACAATTAAAACAAAACAAGACAACAACAACAAAAAAAAACTGAACAAAAGAATCACTACTTGGTCCGTCAGAGAGAGGAAGGCGGTTTGTTATAATAAATTAACGAAAATTAAAATCGAGAAAAAAAACGTTCAAATTTGGGGTCGGGGGTAGGTTAGATATCTCACCATCACAGTCACCACTCAATCGCTAAATTCCTCATCAATAACGATCATAATATCGATTGGGTATTAATTGTTTTGTGAATGCTCGTGATTTCAATTAGGTAGTACTTTTTTGTCGCTTGGCGAACAACACGTGTCTAGAAACATTTATATTGAAGGCGACTCTGGGCTCCTGATGTCTAATGTGGACTTATGTCGTTTTCTGTCCGTCTGTTTCGTCTATCTGTCGCATTATTGATGCATTGAACTTTCAACGAAGGGAATGAGGAAGAGCGAAGAGGACGAGCCCCCTCTCTTAATTAAGACGCCCAATTAATACAGCAACAAATCATTGCAGGCTCTGACAACAAATGATTAGTAGCACTTATTCTGCTCGTTAGCCATTTCTCAAAATGAGCCACCACCACCAGCATTGCCGTCGCCATAGTTACCCACTGATGCAACCGCGACCGCACAGCCCCCTTTTCTCAGTGATGGGCTGGCTCAGCGCGTTTGTTAACTGGGTAAATGTATCAGCATCAGCAAAGCAACTTAAGCAAACAAAATTAAAAACAGCAGTGATCACAGCAGCACCAGGAGCAGCGCAGAGGCAGCAAAATCTTTAAGCCTCATCGTCTGGCGTTTGTTTATTTGATCATTGCTCGTCATTGTCTTGTTTTTACTTTGAATCCTTCAATCTTTTCCCCCTTCTGTCAGAGTTTGAATGATGAAAAGAGAATAAATATGCACATGACCGGCCGATCCAATAAAAAGTTAACCAAGGCCCAAAGTCATGCATCACAGGTGAAAATTCTTTCAAGCCATGTATCAACTGGATGAAATGCGTTTCTAATTTTACTCAGCTATCTAAAGACTTTTCATTAAAACTCGACTTAGGTATAAGAAAGATGGGAATATCAAAAGCATCTAATAGAATTGGGCTCCAAGTTTTCCCCGGGGCGACGCTGAATGAATACCTACATATTGTACTCCTCCTAAGTGAAAAAAAAATATTTGTCGTCTTGTCTGAGGAAGATGAGGTGCGCAAACTCTTTCGTTACTCTCTGAACCCGCACTTACAAGATGCGACTATCACGATGACTATATGACGACGCAAGTTCAGCTTGATGGGAGCTGAAGCTCAAGCTAAGGCACTGCTGTGTGGTGTGGTGTGTGGACTGTGGATCAGTACAATAATAATTGTGTCTGCTCTTGTGTGTATATGGTCAATTGTTTGAGAGAATTTTTTGCATCCATTTAATTTACGAAAAGCGACTAACAAACAGACAGGCAGACGTATTCAGTGAATAGAATTTTTTAACGTATAAATCTGTTTTGAAATTCAAATTGAACGTTAAACGAGAGCAGTCAACAGCAACAACAACAACAAAAACAACAATTTTAACCAAGATACGGGTCCGGGAGTTCGGGTTCAGAGCAGGGCATGACAATATGGCATAAACTGAGGCCATCGGAGAGGAGTGCGGGCATGATGGCAGGGAACATTGTTGAATCTTGGGTGCGTACAATTAGAAGTTAATTATCAGAGATTTCAGTGGAAAAAAAGAGAATAAAAATTATGTATGGCTGTTTCTAACGTCCATTAAATAGGCTTTTGTTTGAATTGTTGTTTGTTCCTCTCGGCTTGTGATTATAAAATGAAAATAAATAGACATACGTATGTGTAGATATAAATTGGATGGTGATGGCGGTTCTTTTCGCATAATTTTTTTTTTCTCTGATTTAAGTCAATTATTGTGTGTACATAGAACGTATAATGGTATTGGTACAATTTCTGTCAAAAATTCGTATGTCGGATAGTTGTATGCATATGGGTATAATTTCTTTTGTTTAAGATGACTTGAAGCTCCCATCATCAGTTGATGAGATTTTCCTTGGATTAATGATTTAAGCATTTTCTAGTTTCCAAGAAAAATTTGTCAAATATTGTATGCAATGGGAGAGGCGAGGACCTGCTCACAATGGCTGCTTCCTTAAATACAGAGTGCGTCTTTTTTTAACAGTGTCAACAAATGTTTCTGCAAACACACCTGAAGGTTCACATGATTATCAATTCAAAACTCGGCGGCTTTGCTTCTAGAAGATTTACCAGTATCAGCGGTATTCTATCTCCTTTTCTTTCCTCTTGAGCTCGGTAGCAAATGAGCTGTTGACATCCCTGTAGCGCGTGAACTACGAGGTTATTTCTATGCGGATAATATTGTTATTTCCGAATCATACCATTTTAAGAGAGCTATTAAGAAACGCTTTGAAGAATCTAGCAAATTGAGCTGTTCTCCGTAAGCGGAGCACTTTCGCTTTAAGATGCACTGGAGATTCTGCTTCATCTGACATCCCTGGATTTTTTCAGCATAGTCGCTAGTTAAATTGATGAACAAAAAAAACATGCATTGGGATTGTGCTGATCATGTAGCTTCAATAGTGTGATGCGGCCTCTGATGCGCTGGGTACATGGTTCGCTCTAGTTGACGGCAGGGTTTTTCCTACCTCTTAACGAGTCCGATGATCGAGTTGACACTAGTGAAATAGCTTTAACTCCAGCCTATAAACTTAGTGGTAGCGCACTCGTTGTTGACCATTTAAAAATCTTCACAGACCACAGCCATTCCCCTAAAAAAAGTCTCCTAGAGTCATGTGGTATCACAATGAACCAACTTATGGTCCAAATTTCTTGCACTGTGAAAGGAGTGTATCTACTTCGTTTTCTTATTTCACATAATTTTTTTTGTATTGCACAATATTGGAAATATTAGTTAACACCTCTATTAGTCACAAAGAATTGAGTGGTTCGTTTTGAGCATCGCTTAATGTGCCAAAACCAACTATGCCTATGTTGCGAAGGTATAGGAAGGTCTATTAACTTCAATGTCTGAGAATGAAGCAGGTAGTATGACTCCTGGAGACCAGGGAAGAAATCGAAGGCAGAAATGCATAAATCTTCTCTGCTTCTAGTCTTAATATATGGACAGAGTAGTAAGCGACCCATAAAACACATCCGTACTCGAAACTTGGTCGCACAAATCATATGAAAAGACGGATTTGGAGAGTCACGCGTGGTTGTCAGACTAAAAATGTCAAAATTTAATCTGACTCCTCCGCAGCTCATTAAATAGGTTTTGTTTTCAGGGTGATTCTACAAAAAATGGAAAAAATAATGAGAATTTCGACATAGGATTTTTAAAAGCAAACTGTCGTAGAAGCTAACTATATATGAACTTTAGAACTTCAATTCACATAATTAAAAACGGCCAGTCAAAATATTAAAAACAACGATTTTGTGTTTTTTTTTTTTTGAAAACAGGTGTTTCAGGGATCTGAAAACTTGTTTAACTTTTTTTATATTAAGTCATTTAATTTAGAAAATTGTAGCCGTATGCGGAGACAAACACTCTCTCCCACACAATTTTGTTCTTGTTTCGACGCAACCTGTGCCCTCTAGTGCTTTTAAATATTTTATGCAAAACATCCTGTTACATTTACCCTTTACATTTCTAAGGGCCAGTTTTTCAGTTCACGGTTAACACTTAGTTAAATCAGAGTTAACTAATCCTGAAAATAAATTAACCCGGAGTTAACTCAGAAACAGTTTTCAGTTGAGGATTAACTTTATCTATCAGTTCTCAAAAATTTAGGGTCATCGATGTGTGACACTATGGATATCACCCTTCTACGCTATACGCGCATGAAAATAGAGATGGCGCCACAACAGAATTGCACTGACAATAACTTTCACTACCGCAATCGAGATGGCGCAACAAGTGAAAAGGCACTCAAATTGCTCCCTGAGTTAACTCACCAAAGTTTGTAAGTTAACTTAAACTGAAAAACACATTTCTGGAGTTTAATCAGATTTGAGCCAGGGACTTGGATGATCCCACGATCCTGGACACATCAGAGGATTGAAAATAAGACACTTTGAAGAATTTGTTGAGTAATCAAAATTATGTCGTCTTACCATGTAGATAAAAATTAGAATTACAGTTATAAAAAAATCAGATTGAATACTCAAACGGTTATTAAAATATCAACTGAGCCGTCGAAAATTCCATCATTTGTAGAATCAGCCATATTCCATTATACACCAAAATTATATTCTATTTCCATTTTTATAAAAAGAAAAAAGAGGCTAGGTGCGACCCCCACTGGTAACTTCTCATTGGTGCCCTTGGAAGCTAGAGGCCGATGTTATTTTATTATTAAAAAATCGACAGTTCAAAATTTTTTCAAACGTTTTAATATGCAAAGCAAATTCCTACTATTTACAGAAATAAAATAAAGAATTCAATATATTTTTTAAATATATAATTATCTTTTTACAGAAATCAAGAAACGGAAATCACATTGAAGGAATAAAAAACGATTCGGCGATTATCTGGAAACTAATACGCGCCTGGTAAGTTTCTTCAAACGTCAAAGTAATTTTCTAAAATTTGTGTTTTTTTTTTGTTTAAAGAGTATGACTCGCATTCGGCAGGGCTTTCTTCCTTTTCTGTACTTGTTTCCTGTTATTTTTTCGTTTATTTATATTGTTTATTTTTTAATCCCATCATATGTAATTTAGCTACTGTGATTCACATCCATATCCATTAAACAGACAAAAAATAAGGAATACATTTCATTTATCGATTCTTTTTTGGTTGAATTGCTGGAAACATGGAGGGGGTGGTCGTTAGTGTGATGATGACCGGTTTACCTTTTTCTCGATCCCTTTATCGTCTATGAAAGAACCGAAATCCAGAGAAAAAAAACTGAAAGATTGATATAAAAGATTCTGTTTCCTTCCTTACGCATAAATTTGTTCGATTGCAAATTTACGACGACCAGAGAGAGAGCCCAGGCCAGATGGGTAAAGTGAGTGATCCTTTTTTTTCTCAGGGAGTCGAAGCTCGAAGTCCAAGTCAAAGTCTCTCGGAGCCAAACCAAGGCAAGCCAAGCTACATGCCAGTATGATTGTTTATTTTGTTTTGGATTTTTGGAATATAGGGATGGATATGAGGAGTGGAAGATGTAGTTCAGATAAATTGGCCGTATACACTACACACTCGTATATGTAGGTACGACAAAAAGTCGACATTGTCTTTATTTAGATGACATTGGGTAGACAATTTATATTTGTAGCCAGCCAGTGATGCGTAGGCTGTTGTCAACATCATCAGATACATACTCCTATGGTGTTGCGACTTGCGAGGGTTATCGACTTTATATTGTCTGCTGCCATTTTGCCTGGAATCTCACTCTAACCTCATTTTGTTTGCATTAAGAGCGAGTGCGTGTATTCTAGAAAAGTAGTGATTGACAGACATATGAAGCAAAAGGAACCTAGGTGTTTTTAATTTAATAAACATCCAAAAAAAATCACTCAAAGACTTTAAAAAAGAAAAGTACACAAAAGTTTTAACTAGAAAAAATAATATACTTTCGCAAAATTTAAGTCGATTTAGTAGGCACACGATGTTTAATCTAATTTAGTACCAACCTACGAAGCTTAGCTTAAAAGACGATTTGGTATAATATAATCGAGTTAAGGATACTTCTTTACGCTATAGCGCCAAGAAAACTTTTGATACAAAACAAAATTTGCATATGGTCTACACGAAATGTTTGCGCAATCACAGCGCACTAACTTTCATGGAGAGTTTCACTAATAAAAACCAAAACAAAGGCAGACAAATCTCAGAAAGTATATATTTGTAGGACGAAATGACTAAGAAGCTATTTTGAATCAAATCTCAGAAAGATATGTCATGCCGTAAAGAAAGAAATAACAAAAACAAAACGAGAAAATGGCTCAAACGTCAAATTTCGGCACACAATTAATGGACTTATCCGCAAATAATCTGATGCTTAAAGTATCCTCCGGGTAAGAAGCATTTTGCATTTGGAAGGAAATAAAGTTCTCCTTGTCAAGCCTTGAGCTGTCAAATTCAATAAAGGGATGTCGATTTCATTAAAAGTGGAGAGTTAAAAATATCTAACAAATTAGAATGCTCCATTTTTTTACTGCTCGGGAAATACAAATTGTTAGAGCCATTTTCGAGATACATATGTAGAAGTTAAGCTCGTGTATTGAGTTATTTTATAAGTTGGCACAAAACTGACAAGCATCTAATTTTACAGGCGACACTTTGAGAATCGCTCTTTCTACAGAGTCGTACATCGATTTTTAAAACTTGTCCGTCAGAAACGTCTGTTCATTTAGGACAGAGTTAACGCATGCTTTAAATTGCCTGATAAAAAATTAACTTGGGTTAAATTCCAAAACTAGGATGATCTCACATTGAAAAACTGGCCCTTAGAGAGGAAGTTCAAACTTTTAAATACGAAATCAGGAAGGAAAAAAGGATATCTTTTCCAAGAGAAAACCACGACTCTTCCTTCTGTCAACACTTTCCCTATTGTTACATTTTGTCATTTGCAAAACTTTTTAAAAATCGTTATAAATATTTTCTGAACTATTAAGTCTCATATGTGCTGGTGTCGTGCTAGTGCTCTCAACTTTTGAAAAATCATACGCAAACAATAATAATTCCCATCATTATCATAATCACGATCTTAAACATGCTGTCGAAGTCATGGCACGTACGTAGAGGCGCAAAATTCATACACATATGTATAAAACATACATTTAAAGGTAGACGCGCATCACGCATATCTTTCATAGAATGTTTTTTTGGTAGATTTTTTTTTTTTTTTTTTGAGGTGGTTTTAAAATATTAAGTTTGTGTGTAAATATAAAAATAATAAGAACAAGATCGCGCGCGTCGCTCACACACAATTCTGATGTGATGAAAACGAATTCCTCGTTGCTTCTTCGTATCAGGACCACGAACGATGAACCATGAGCTAAGGAGCAGCCGAACCGGCAAGCAGATAAAAAAAAGGAACATTCGCGCGACAGGAAATTGTTTCCCCCAAAATGTGATGTACAGAGTGACTTTACCTGCTGCTGGGTTTAAGTAGTCGTCGGCTATTCTTTCTTAGATATTTTGTTTTATATTCTTTTGTCTTTTGACATTTTCTTTTAATTTTGTTGTTTCCTTGCTAAAGTCGGCGTTTTATTTTGGACCTCTCTCCCTGTTGTGTTGCAATGATTTTTTAGGGATTTTGGATGCCACGATTAGAAACGGGAAACATGTTGCAAATTTATAAAAAAAAGAAGCTGAAATAATGAGCATAAGTAAAAAAAATTAAATAAATAATCAAGGAGTGAGCGAGAATAAAGATGGATGCAAACAAAAAAGTGAATTTTTGGCGGCATGGCTTCTGTTGCAGAATCGGTATGTGTGACCTTCACCATCAGCGGCGAACACGTTTCCATTTTGATTGTTGTTTACAGTTTTATTTTAGGTTGGGGCAGTTTTTTGTCAGTTTTGTGTGTGTTTGACCGTTTGACGTTAAGGTTGATATATATCAACGTCGTTTTCGTTTTCGATTTTGATTCAAAACGCATCAGTCGGCTGCGGCACGGCGGCGGAACAGCAGAGTAGGTAGTTCTTGAACCTTTTGGGATTTAATGAGATAATAAACACCTTATAGGCATGCAACACAGGAACAGCTTCAACCTTTAATTCAGAATAGATTCTATATAGTCAAAAATTACTGGGGTGGAATATACATAGGTAGCTCAATTAAATTTTAAAGGTCTAGACACAACATGGGAAAATTAATTATAAGCTGTAATTTTTAGGACATCTTAGTCTTAGTGTTATGAATGTTTTTTTTTTCGATCCGAGAATGTTACTTGTTGTAGTCAGAACTGTAGCTGGAGATTGGCCTAATTGCCAACTTTTGACTTTTGCGCGTAGCAATTTTTACGTTTTAAAATCCCGAGTGCTACACCAAAAGCTGTCACAGCCAGCTGTGCAGTCGCAGGAGTGACTTCCAATGATCTTCTAGCGGCACGAACTCATAGAGCGGAGCTCACGAAACAAAAGCGACAAGAGCATTAGAGGCATAGGACGAGGCTGATCATAGGAACGTGGCTTATTAGAATGGACGAAAACACGTCACCCAGTTTCTCAGAGGACACGGATATTTTAACGCCTTCCTCCACATTGTAGCACATTGTGGCGTAATGGTAAGTGCGTTAGACTATCATGCCGAAGGTGTGAGTTCGATTCCCAGCCGCCGCCACCTAAAACAAAAATGTTTGTCCCGTGGTACCGCCTCTTGCAGGGAACTGAAAAATCCTCCAAGAGTATTACTTGTCATGAATAAGTGCTTCTCATTTAGCAGTTCGGACTCGGCAAAAAATTCAAGATCCCCTCCATTCCTGCCAACAACACGCCCAAAGGAATGGTTGAGAGTTGTTACTCACTAGGCCCTGGTTTTCCACGAGCTGTTGCGCCACCAATTTTAATTTATGACTTAGTTCAACAGTCCAACCTTTCAGAACGAAAACTCTCCAACTGACAATGCACATCACGCGTACAGTAGATGGGAAGCCCAACTTCGAAATCTACCCAAAATTTGCGAAGAGATTAGGCTCTGTTGAGACATAGATCAACTACCAGCACTTAGGTTTTTACTGCTCGAAAAATGATAATGATTGGGGGACTTCACTAACCCCTCAATTTCAGAGAAAGGTTGAATGCCTCTCGGTTTGTATGTTATTAGCTTCAGCAGGTAGGTCATAGATATTCACTTGCTTTTTTAGCTATATGTCTGGAGTCTGATGTTTGAACCAGCATGTCACTTTTCGCGAAGTCAGTTTCAAGACCATTTTATAGTCCCAGAAGAGTAGGTAGTCCACGTGTTTATGAATTTCAAAATGGTATTCACCCTAGTTTTGAATTGGGTAGTAGACTAGCTTGCACTGTTATATCTATTTCTCTCAGTTACTTACTTACTTACATTACTTTAGATGGCGTCGTCAGTCCAGGATGGACTACGGCCTCAACCAACAAGCCCCTCCAGCCAGCTCAGTCCCTAGCTAACTGCTTGCAGTTACGCAATCTAATTTGATTGAGGTCGCTCTCCACTTGTGTGCGCCACCTTAGGTGGGGTCTTCCTCTGCCATCAAGAGTGCGTTCGAAGACTCGTCGGACTGGTGCGTAGATATCCATATGCTCCACGTGTCCCAGCAATCTCAGCCAGTCGCTGTATTTTTAGCTTTTTGCCCAGGTCGACATTGCTGTAGGGCCCGTAGAGCTCGTTGTTAAATTTTCTCCTTCATACTCCATCGATACAGACTGGACGTAAGAGGAATTATACATATTTGTACGATTACTCAAGCTGTAGATTCTTCAATTGGGAAAACTTCTTTATCATCCATCAATCAATCAATCAATCAATGATCAGCCATCAATGTTTTCCTCACACCAGGTGATCCTGTTTGCAGATGCAGTGCTCATTAGGCTTATCACATTGGGCTATTAATATGATTGGGCTATAAATAGCTCAAATCTTATACCGTGTGATATTTTGTTCATATAAAACCACTCTTATGAACAACATTAACGCATTCTACAATTTGACATCAATTTTAATTCACTAAATATACTCATTGACATTTTGACATTTCAATCGATCACAACAAACTTCACTTTGACATTATGATTTAGTTTATCTGTTGCTCCCAGAATTACCTTTTTTAAAAGGTAAAAAGTACAAGTCAACAAAAATTAATATTGTGACAAGATTCGATTCCTCAATATTGTTTGAAAAAAATAAATAAATTGTGATAAAAGCTTATGAGAAAAAAAAAAAATAGAGCTACTATTTGGGCTACTTTTTTGACTCCGATTTTGGGCTACACAATTTTTCAAATTGGGCTAACGAACTAGTTCAAGACATGACATAGGTTTTGTTTTTCCTAACACACACAAATACAGTCCTGCCAACCTACAACACGCACGCAAAAATCGTTGAGAGCATAAGTCACTAGACTCGGGTTTTCACGAGCTGTCGCACCACAACAAATTCATTTTTGTATAGGAGTGACACATACATTTCATTTAATTTTTTTTAATTCTAAATATTAAAGCCAATGCACCGATCATCATGAGCACGCAATATGAAAATATCTTCTTTTTAATAACACTAATAATAATTTTAGCTATTTGCCTATGATTATTTATAAGCTAAGGGCATCGTATTAAAGTATTTTTATTTCTATAAATTTATAATTCATTTTAATTTAATTTCTATAATTTAAACAATAATGATGTTGATGACAATAGCTTGAGGAAAATTAGCTTAACTTTTAAATGTAGATTCCTTTACATGTATACCCATATAGGGTCATCTTACAATTCTGCGCTTATAGTTACAAAACTGGAAAAACTAACTACTTTATTTGCCAGAAATTTTAACATTGGTTGTCTAGCAAGACAAGTCTTAAAGTATTTTTAAAAAAATTGTTTATTCTATTAAATAAAATCCCATTTAAGTAGGGGTTTGGACAACAGTTACACAGCTTGATGAAAAATTTCACTAAAAGAATCAGTATTTTGCAGCTCACCTAAGAGAATTTAATTTCAAAAATAACCAATTTTCACTGGCACCGAATGTTGGATGACCCTAACCACATATGTACCTAAGGCCTCAGGAAATAATAATTAAAAAAAGGTATTTAGGTGCAAGTTTAATTTTTTGTCTGGTCGCTCTTTAAGGGCGGGTTTTTTTTTAAGAAATTTATTTAAAGAATCAACAAAGAAGCACAGTAATTAAAAATTAAAAAAGAATTTCAACGAAAAAAAAAAAAAAAAAAACAACCAACTACCTACGAATAAATCGCGATCAGATTTGCTAGAGAAACAATAATTATAATCATGATAAAATATCGGCGTCATTTAAGCTGTCAAAAATGGAAAATTAATTTATTGCCTCAATTATGATCGATTTTGAGAGTGTATCTCCTCTGCCTACAGGTCCCTGCGCTGCGTCAGTTCGACCGCCCGACCGACGACCGTTCTGTGGCAGTGGCCTGAGTCTGATGCAACATGCCACAGCGGCACCACCGATCAAAAAATCCCAATACATAATAAACTATGTTGTTATAGGTACCCTGGGTCTGAGCCTGACTACAATACCACACTGTATAATACAGTTAGGGTGAGGGCGGATGTCAGGCAAAGGCACGGGCATTGGTGTGGTTAAGTGTGGTGTAGAGCCGAGTTTTCTGCATCAGCATCTGCACTACAGAATCACAGACCGAGATCACTGAAATGTTGGAATTCGCGCGCTCAAAAGCGCTAAAATATATAAATCAATCCTTTTATAATTTACACTAACAAAATGACGACAATGAAAGACGGAACGAACGACATTGCTATATGGGTTTTATTGTTGTTGTTGTTGGTTTGTTTTGGTTTAAGCTCAAGATGCAAAAAATTTAAAAAAAAAGTAAAAACATTGTGATTGTGCTATGCCGGCTGCTGGACAACAAATATAAATTTAAAAAGGGAACAAGAGAAGGGAGCAGACGTAGAGGCACGTGGTGTTGGTGAAGATTGGCAATGGCAACAGTGACGCACCGGGACCGGGACGACTATACAATATTAAAGCGTGTTATATTGTAATTTCTGGCATTATAGCCTGAAGCACAATTATGCTTTTTTATTTTGCTTTGGATTTTTCCTTCTTAATTTTTTCATTGAAGATTGTCAAGCTAAATATTTCTAAGTTCTATTTGGTCCTCCAAATTTGTTTCATACATTTCTATGATGAAATTGTATAGGTACCCGGGTATCCAGGGTTTAAAATTCAGCTTGTGTATGGAATAAGAGGGTATTTTGAAACTAAAGAATTTGTCTCTAAACGACGAGGCAGAATTTTTGAAGACCGAGTGAAGAGGTGGAAAGTCTAAAGGAATTCTTTGCATTCATCGACGTTATGAAACAACAAAGATTTTTTCCACATAAATAGAAATATAAAAGAGGACATTCATAAGTTTAATAGAACAAAAAAAAAAACAGTGGCAACGACAAGTGATCTACAGTGGGTCAGGACCTAGTGTACAAATTTCGTCTAAGTTGCATACAAAATTCGAATTATTAAAGATTATATCAATCAAGTAAGAGGAAAAGGACTTGTAGTAGCCTGGGGACCTCTAACTGCGTGCTCCTAATACGACGGCGGCCCTACGACACAATTAGACTGAACGATTGTTTACTCTGTCGAGACTAAATATAAGTTTTTGAATCTTTATTAGCAGCGACAGGTCACCACATGCTTTCCTTTTTTCTCCATTTTTTTGTTTTAATTATTTATTTATTTATTATGTTGCGCTTTAAATATACATTTTCTCTTCTATTTGTATCTACGCATTTTTTTTTTTTTTTATAAACAATATAATGCGCCTATCTTTTATTGTCTGCACAATTGAATGCGTCTTACGTTTTCTTTTGACTGCACAATTTCATGTGCATTTCTTCTTCTTTTGACTGCACTATTTTATGCACCTCTCTTTTTTTTGTGTTGAAATGTCTCACTTTTTCTTCTCAATGCACAATTGTAAGCGCCTCTCTTTTTTTGTCTGCACAGTTTTGCTTTTGACTGCCACAATTTGATGTGCGATTTTTTTCTTTTGACAGCACAATTTTATGCGCCTCTCTTTTTTTTCGTCTGCACAGTTTGATGCTCCTTTCTTTTTTTTTACTACAAACAAAATTTATTGCAAACTTTTGTTTTACTTAACTCAATTCAATTTACTACAATTCAATCCATCTAATCATTTCATGTAACTCCACTTCACTTACTCAGTTAAATCCATTTAATTTAATTTATATCATTTCACTTTATTTTAATTTATTTTATGTTACTCCACTTCAATTTTTATATTTTATTTTAATTCATTCCACTCCATTTTTTTTTATTTTATTTTATTTTATCTTATTTTATTTTATTTAATTTAATTTAATTTTATTTTATTAAATAAAATAAAAAAATCCTATGGCATAGGACATCTCATCCTCGTCACCAATGTACTCGTAGCAGTGTAGTGGGGTCCTCTAACTGCGTCCGCCTAATCTGACGACTGACTGACACTGACATGTCCGTTCAGCCCGACGGATATCATAAGACTGAAAGATTGTTTACTCTGTCAAGCCTAGATATATGTTTTTGAATCTTTACTAGCAGCGACAGGACACCACAGGAATTTTAATTAAATTTATCACAGGTCAATAAATTATAGTTTAAGGTATCGCAGTTTCTAATATCACAGCTAAAGGCACTAATTGCACCTAGCGGAAAATTTTGAAAATCCTCATTGTGGTATCACAGTTGAAGGCACTTTTAGAGTCATCAGAAAATAGTACCCTATGGTCATGACTTGAAATGTCATTTGACATGAGGACAAACTGGTAGGGACAAAACTTTCTTTGACTATCTAGAAATATTTAAAAAATATTTATTAGGTATTTAAATGGCTCGTTTTTAACTGCAGCCCGAGCGTCCACTATCCACAAGCCCCACCCCTACTACCACCACCACCACGGAAACCTAGGTCCGCTATTGGACTCTAATAAGATAAAACAACAAAAAACCTATCACCGAGTTGCATGCATTCTTGTTGTTCAACTTTGTATTTGTTTGAATTCACACACTTGGAACTTTATTATTCCATGTTTGTGCCAGATATTGATTGACTTTTCGTTCAAATATTTTTTTTTCTTTAATTAATATAATTTTTATTTAAAAAAATTTGTATGTAGATAATTGTATTTTTTTTAGATATACATGTTGCTTTACATGTACATATTTTAGTAGTTATAAGAAAAGAAAAAAAAACATCAACGTGCACCCTAATATTGCAGAATGTCTCAAAGCTGTTCTGGCACACCAATTCGCCAACAATTTCAAGTCGCATGACTTAAAATTCAACACTTGGTTTCCTGAAAACTTTCACACAATCCAAGGATCATCACTGCGGGCGCGGGCGACTGAAGCAGAATGTTGCAGCAACATTTTTATTTAGAATGATACTAAAATAAGAGAAAAGAGACAACATTGATTTGATTTTAAAATTAAAAAAAAAATACTCAAAATAAGTAAAAAAATAAAATGCCACCACCCTCAACACAATCGGAATCTCAACATAATGAACCAACACCAAGAAAACGTCGACGTAAACGTGATGATCCACAATCGTGTTTCACCAATTCGGAGGTGAGAGACAATTCTGAATTATTTTTCAACCTTGATTTTGTGTTATTGTTTTTTTTTTAATCAGTTTTGAAATATTAAAATTTGCGTTTATTTTTATGTTTCCTCCTTAAAGACACATGTTGCTTGTCTTTTCAGCAACAAAAAAAAAATCAATTTGTTTTACATTATTTTTTTAAACCCTTTGTACGAGACTTTTCTTAGAGTGCTTAGTTTTATTTATGAAGGGTTGTCATAGAAGACTCTGACAAACTTACATACATCTATGTAGATGAGTAAGGGTAATATGTTTATTCAACTCAAATAAACCAAAGTACATATATATCTATAATTGAATGTTTTTTCATCATCGCCATCGTCATCATCAAAGACTTTGTAGGTCTTAGAACCTAAACCCTGAATAGGTGTTTTTTTTTGTTATTACGAGTATTATTTCAATATGGTTTAATTTAATTGGATTAAAATAAATAATAATTATTGTATAATAATAAATGTGTATTTAATAAGTTGTCATAGAAGACTGCACGTATAAACCGACATGCATGCATGGGTGATGTTTTTGTGTGATTATACCAACAACTACTCGAATCAATTAGGCATAATTCACATGGCGCGGTGCGACATTGAAGAAATTGCTATTTAATTATATATTATTTTCCCTCATTTTTTGTTCAATTCTTTCTTTTATTGACATTTACTTTACCTAGATACTTTTTACTCTACATAGCTGTTATGTGCGAAGAAATGGAAAAAAACATGAATATCAACGATTTTTATTTTTATTTGATTTTCAGGAATACGAATCGGATGACTGCTCTCCAATGTCCTGTTCTGATGTTGAAAGTTTCCAAGGCAAGATCGTTTATAATCCAGATGGCAGTGCTTATATAATCGATTCTGAAAATGAATCTCTTTCGAATATACCGGAGAATTGCATGAGTGGTAAGTAATTTTTGTGGAAACAAAAGTAAAGAAATTCGTGTAGTGTAAGTTCGGGTAGTGTGGAGTACCTGCCCTTATTAACATATAGTGTTTTTTTTAGACGTGGGGTTTTCAATCTGGCAATACTTTTTTCGGAGTTGGTCTTTTTGACAGCTGTCACATTATTGATCAAGAGATGAACCGGTTTTGGCCAGTTCATCTGCCATTTCGTTCCCGTATATATCACGGTGTCCTGGGACCCATTTAAGGGTAATTGCGCTGAGAATCCTTTATGTACATTTCGGCAACTATCTACCAGTTAAGGCTTTGTAGTGATTGAGGAAATGGCTTTTATTACCGGTCTGAGTGTCTATGAAGATGTTGATATTACTATTAACTATTTCACGTGACGCAAGATGTTTTGTGGCTTCGCAGACTGCAAGTATTTCCGCTTGGCATGCTGTACAGAAATTTGGAAGCTTTATTGATCTGCTAACAGGTGGGTTAACTGAGTAGATTCCTGACCTTACCCCCTCACATGTCTTGGAACCGTCCGTAAACACCGAAACATAATTCTCGTTAATGACCCGGTTTTCGTTCCAGGATTCCCTTGTTGGGATATATGTTATGGCCTCTGGGTCTGTTTGAATGTCTACGTCTGTGAAATTCGTAGGAGTTCTATGACTTTAGTGGCCCTTTTCCAGTTGAAGTCTTAAAGCACTTTTTCCGCCTGCTCTTTTGTAAACAAATCGGTTGGGACTAGTCAAAGGAAAGTTTCAAGGGCATTCCGTGGGTGTGGTTCTAATAGCACTTGTTGTGCCGAAACACGCTAGCCTCTAAAATTTTGTCATGGTTTTCAGATTGGTTTCCTTATCTAAAGCTAGCCACCAGACCAAGCATCCGTAGGTAAGAATACGCCTTATTAAAGCTAAGTACAATGAATGGTTCTGGGGCTGGGACTCCATCTTTTGCCAACGATTCTACTGTGTAGAATGAAATTGAGGCTTTTTTCTCTCTTTCTTTAATATTTTTTTTTCCACTTTAGTTTACGGTCAAGCACAATGCCAAGATATGTGGCAGTTCTCGAAACCTGTAGTGGAATTTCATTAATGGTTGGCGGGTCTATATTGGGAACGTTACGCGTCCTTGTAAACAACACTTGTTCTGTCTTATGTGGGCTAAAATTAAGTCCGCAGCTGCTGGCCCAGTTACTGAGCTTGTCAAGGGTTGGTTGTAGGACTTCGCCCAGCGTAGGGACACATTTTAAAAAGTTAGCATTGACCTAAAACCAAAACAAGCATCATCGAACTATAGCTCGTCAATAATGAAACATTTGGCTCTCTGCTTCCGCGAACTAACGTAAAAAGAGAAATGCAGGGCTCCACATTACCATTACCCGCCTACTTCACATTACTTTATTTTTTTTGTTTTTAGCTGGGGCAACAACAACAACAAACAACCCAAAAATTCACTCATTTCGTGTAGTAACGGCTCGTGATGCTTGTGTAAATATTTCCGAGCTAAATAAAATCCAAAAACCCATATTAATGTGTTTCATTTGTAAGCTGAGTTTTGGTAATACGAAATCATTTAGCTTGCATGCGAACAGTGAACACACATTGAATCTTCAAGAATCGGAAAAGCTATTATTGAATCGAGAATATTCCAGTGCCATTATACAGCGTAATGTTGACGAAAAACCGCAGATATCGTTTTTGGAACCATTGGATATACAGAAGCAGAATCAATTGAATAAACTAGCATCACCACAAACACAACAACAACAACAGCAACAACAGCTACTCATAAGTTCAACATCATCATCATCTGTGAATAGTAATAATTCCTGCAGCAACAGCAACAATAACATAAGTTGTAGTAAACTACCAACTACATTATCGTCATCATCGTCGTCCTCGACGATAGGATCGGTGTCTTCGGTAGCGGCAGCAGCAGCAGCGGCAGCCAATGCAGCATTGGTAGCTGCAATAGCAGCAAGTTGCAGCAACACCAGTTTGAATACGTCAACATCGTTGTCGATAAACACGCCACATATGGATAGCGATTTAATTATGGCGAGTCTTGGTGGTGCTAGTGGTAGCGGTAGTAGCAACACTGTCTATGGAAACACAACTAGCACTCTAAGCAACAATCCAAGTAGTAGTAACACCAATTGTAGTCAAATGATTCATCAGCACCAACAAAGATCAGATAATTTTGATAATCTGAATACTTTAGATTTAAGTGCGGTGACAGCTGCAGCACAAGCAGCTGCTGCAACATCGATAGTCAATAGCCGGCATACACCACCGCCGTCATCACCCACATCTACTACCTCGTCGTCCCCATCATCGTCTTCATCTTCATCAGCTTCAACCTTGTCATTATCTGCCCAGCAACCGTCAACAACAATCAGTGCATCCGGACTACCAGCACCCACTAGCACGATTGCCAACGAGCCAAAACCCTCGCATTCCCTAGCGATGGACACCATCTCATCAACATTTGCAACGAGTTCCCCAGCAGCAAAACTATCGAGCAGTAATAGTAGTACTAGCGTAAGCAATACCTTAAGCAATAAGAACAATTCGACAGCAGTGTTACCTCCGACACCTACAACGGTAGCGGATTTCCTCCATCAACAATTCCAGCATATGCAGAATCAAATCCGAATAACATCGCCCGCCTCGGCGATAGTTGTAAGTGCTAGTGGGAGTAATGCAGATATGAATGCTCTGTCATCGTCGGTGACAACGAGTGCACCATCGCTGAGTTCGTTGACAGCCTCGTTGGCAGCAGCGGCAGCAGCTGTTAGTAGCGGTTCGACAACTGATCTAAACAGCAACAGCAGTGGTGTTAAGTTAATCAATGATTTCCTTCAGCATCAGTTCCAGCAGCAGCAGCAGCAGCAGCAACAGCAGCAGCAACAGCAACAGCAACAGCAACAGCAACAGCAACAGCAACAGCAACAACAACATCAACAGCAACATTTATCATATTCAACATGTCCCGAACATCCCGACGTGAAAGGCATCGATTGCAAAACATGCGAAATGATCGAGATCAATATTAAATCACCAATGACACCAACTCGATCGCCAAATAGTATTAATCTGTTTCCATCGAATGTGACTTTGTCGCCGACGGCAGCTGCAGCATCTAGTTTTACAATTGGTGCCTGTCCGGAGCATATCAATGGCCGGCCTCTCGGTGTCGACTGTTCGAGGTAAGTTCTTGTTCAAAAAAAAAAAAATTATAAGCCCTCTTCAACATTACAAAAAAGGCTTTAACCAAAGAAGTTGTTTCTTGCCTTTAAAAGATGACATGACAAGTTGGCAAGTGTTTTAGAAATATCAAAGTATTTTGACAAATTTATGGACTTAGTTTTGAAAGTACTAACCTGTAGGATCAAGAGGAACTTTCTACTACTGCTTCTACTAATAGCCCTCTGAACTTCATCAACGCCTCTAAATGGCTTGACTTCTAACAGAACACTTAGGTTTTTACATAAAGTGGAATACAATTTCTTAGGGTATCACAACGAATGTACATAGATGTAAGTGTCACGGTAACAACAGTAACTACAGTTTTTATCTCATCGTTTGTATTCGTCTTAATCCTGGAATTTTCAAAATCACTATACCTCAAATTTAAAAAATAGTACGATGAAGATTGATTTTTGGGTCCAAAAACCATCTTCTATTAATAGTTTAAGTTCTAATTTTAGGTATAATACTAGATGTAATCATGTATACTTTAATATGTCTTTTCCTATTCCTAACTTACCAATTAATCCGCCTTCTTCTCCTTCAAAACTACCTTATTCTGCTACCAAATGACCAAACTTTTATAGTTCCCACTTTATGAATCCGTCTGTACCCTCAATAAATAAACATTCAGCTTGCACACCAATTGACACTCCTAACCCCCCAGCCACTTCAAGTGCCGCTCTCGAAATAATTCGAACTATTCCTCCAATTTCTTCTTCCTCCTTAATGACATCTTCTACAATTTTCGGAATCCTGCGAGGATAGCCGTTGTGTCATGTCTCGTTTGCGTGACCCAAAAACCTATGCCAATGTCAGACTTTACCTCGCATTTCTAGACGATAAGCCACATCATACTTGCATCGATGGAAAAACTAGAAGTAATGTTGAACTTTTGATTTTAAAAGAAGGCCTTCCTATTGTTTTATTTACGCTGAAAAAATGTTCATTCAATATCATGAATTTTTTAATATTTCGCCCCTTCAAGTAGCTAATGACCTTTCAGCTTACGGAAGGATATCTTCGTTCCTGATTGTTCCAATTTAGGAGCTAATTACCCTGTAGGCCGTGGTGTACTTATAGCGCTCCAACCCGATTTGGATGCACCGTTAATTGTTATTCCCAATATTTTAAATTTAGAACTTATATGTGTCAAGATAAACTTGAACAATCGTTGCATTTTCTTCTTATGTTGCCACATTCCTTCGTCTCAACCCACAAGTGCATATGAGCTTCTTTCTGATGCAGTTCATTTTATTTCTGAACAAACTAATTCTGAAGACGACATCATTATTGTTGGGGACTTTAATCTTCCACGTTTGATATGGACTAATTCTGAAGATAAAATCCATTTGATTTCGAATAATGCAATCTCTGAAAAAGAAATTCTGTTCACTGACCGCTTCCAAGCTTCCGGCCTTGTTCAGATGAGCAATGTTAAAAATAACTTAGGAAGACAGCTAGATTTAATTTTTTCTTCAGATGCCGATAACACTGTAGTTTCGAATAGCAAACATTTTCTAACCAAACTTGATTGTTATCATCCTCCAATCCCAACAATACTAATCCTGACATATTAACACAGCGTAAATTCAACTTCCGTAAAGCTTATTTTGAAAAATTAAACGATCTTATTGGTAGGATAAACTTTGATTTTATATCTGATCATAGTATACATATCGATGTAACCATCGCTACTTTTTATGCACATATTTTTGACTGTTGTTCCCAATCGATGCCAATACTATCTCAGAAAAACTTAACTTCTTCTCCCCCATGGTATAGCAACTCAAGATACCTTTCTCAAATGTAGACTGATCTTATCTCTAACCCAAAACTGTTTTATCAGTTTATTAATAGTAAAAAAAAATTTGATGGTTACCCCTCTGTATTAAAATTATACGATACTTTGTCAATGGATCCAAAAGCTATATCCTATTTACTATATATGAATGGCTGCACCCAGCCTTCTTTAAGTTCCATAAATTTTGACATATCATCGGTGATTAATAAAATGAATCTGCTAAAAGATGATTTTTCTTTTGGTCCTGACGGTCTCCCTTCTGTTTTGTTGAAAAAATGTACTGCTTACTTGGCCCAGCCACTAACTGCCCTCCTTCAAAAATCTATTTTAACAGGAATTTTCCCCAAGCTTTGGAAAGATGCTTTTATTGTACCTGTTCATAAGAAAGGACCTAAGAATGATATAGCCAACTATAGACCTATTGCAAAGCTTTCTTGCATACCAAAACTCTTTGAGGGTATTATATATGACAACTTATTCTTTTTTGTAAACCAATCTTTTCAACTAAACAACATGGTTTCCTAAAAGGCAGGTCCACTACCACTAATCTGGTAGAGTTTGTATCTACTAGTCTTTGTGCTTTGGAAGTAGGAAAAGAAGTCGATCCCATACTATAATATTATTTAAGCTTAAACAACTTGGCTTCCCGCCTTTGATCATTTCATGGATTAAATCATATTTATCGAAACGATAATACAACGTTATATTCAGGTCGTGTTTATCAACTTCCATCCTTGCAATGCCTGGATTTCCACAAGGAAGCCACCTAGGACCTCTTATTTTCGTTTTAACCACTAATGACGTTGAAAAAATATTTTCTAACTCTGACTTGTTAATCTACGCGGATGACATGAGAATATGCAGAAAGATCTCTTGTACCGAAGATTCCAAATTTTTGAAAATTGACTTGGACAAATTCTACATTTGGTGCCGAAAAAAACCTCCTGGAACTTAACGTTAAAAAATGTCAAGCCATTACATATTCCCGTACGCGTCCTCCATTATTTCAAAGAAAATATTTTATCAATGACGAACCCATTCCAATTGTTACTTCGATCCGTGATTTAGGTTTATTATGCGACTCCCAACTGAGCTTTCGTTCTCATATTGATAGCATTATAAACAGAGCCAACTCTTCTCTTGGATTTATAAAGCGTTGGTCCGATCCCTATGTCACAAAATCCCTCTACATAACTTTTGTGAGACCACTTTTAGAATATGCATCTCAGGTCTGGTCGCCATATTATCAACTTTACATTAATCGTATTGAAGCCGTCCAACGAAGTGGACTTGGCTGGGATGATCCTTTCAACCTTCCCCCATATGAAGAACGTCTAAAGCTTTTAAGTTTACAATCTTTATATACTCGCCGTAACATTTCTGATATTCTCTTTGTTCATCAGTTATTAAGATGAAACATTGACTGCCCCTGTTTACTTCAACAGATAGGTTTAAACACTAACCCACATCGTTCTCGATCTTCGACTCTTTTTCGACTCCAATACCATCGTACCGACTACGGACGAAATGAACCCCTGTCTAGAATTTTGAACAGGGTCAATAATTCTAACATATTTGTCTTAAGCCTTAGTAAACTCTCACTTAGGTACGCCCTCCTACGCTACCCCTCCTGATATTTATCCAAATTATTTTATTATTTCTTTATTTTTAAACTTAAGTACTTTAATGTTAGACTTAAGATATCTTATTGTGATATAGAATATGTGGCTTGTATTAAGCTTAATTAAAATTAGAAACAAGATCAACTGTCAGCCCTTATACCTAACCTAAGTTTTGACATTAATGAATATTAAATTCTTCTAGATCATTCCGATTCATAGTCCATTTGTGCTTAAGATAAAGTTTTCCCATATATTGTCAGTTATCATTGATGACTGACCTTCTATCATTATCACTGTTTAAACATGGCCTTTCTAACGACTAGAGAGAATAATGAAAAGTAACTAACTAAAAAAAAAAACGGCCGCTAACGAATGGAAATGATTAAATAACTACAACAATGACGAATGATCCTCCATCAGTGTTGATTAAAATTGATCAAAGTCACGTAAGGCAGTGACTATTTATCACACAACCAACTAATGTGATGCTCCTCTCTTATAATGTTTGTGATATTTTTTTTTGTATGAAAAGTCTAGGGGCACCCTTAATAACAGATTCCTTATTGTTTGCTTTGTTTTGATATTTTTCTAGATGCGAAATGATATTGAATTCAGCTCGGCTTAATAGTGGCGTACAGATGTCAACACGTAACTCGTGCAAAACTCTGAAATGTCCCCAATGTAATTGGCACTACAAGTATCAGGAAACATTAGAAATTCATATGAGGGAGAAGCATCCGGATGGGGAGAGTGCATGTGGCTATTGTCTGGCCGGTAAGTATCTTTTAAACATATGGTGGGTATTAGTATATGGGGTTGCCCGTTGAGAGTATAATTGGTGGAATGATAACCCAACCCCCATTGTAGGTAAATGAATATATTTGCGCTGCGCTTTGAGAACAAAAAAAAAAAGATCTGGACAGGGACACAAAAACCTACATCGATTGAATTAAATTGGCAAGATTCTCTCGCTTTAATCTTAATAAATGTTGATTATTGAATTAATTTGAGGACCATTTAATGGGGAACAAGCGACACACACAGCACATAGCACAGAAGATGCAGCGCAAGAAGGCTCTTTCACAACATTTTAATATCATTAATATACAGATGGAGGGAGAGAGAAAGAGAATAAACTTCTTGTTTGCCCTGCCCCACTACTCCTTTCCTCTTTTCTTCTGTGATTGCTACGGCGGGAGAAGATCGTGTAATTACTTATAATTTATATCGCCTTTATTGAGTGGGTAAGCGAGCGAATGCACGTAGAACAGGGACAGGGACAGGGAAACAAACATAACAATTAGGCGCTACAAGCCATGATTTTGCCATGATTTTCAAGCCAGAAAAATCGAGGGAGGAACAATTTCAACACGAACACGCAAGTAAAATAGTTTGCCCTGACTCTGCGTCTGCGGTGTAATTTTCGTGCGTCGTCTCTGTCTGTGATGTTGTTCGCTTAGGGATTTTTGATGGAAATTACTTTTAACTCTCCTAATATCCGGATGACATCGTTGGGTTTTTGTTGTTGTTTAATTTTTATTAAGTTCCACTTGTATAGGTACATTTTGCATCTCAACATAGTTTATATTTTAATTTTAGGTCAACAACACCCGCGATTGGCACGCGGCGAATCCTACACCTGCGGCTACAAGCCGTACCGCTGTGAGATCTGCAACTATTCGACCACCACAAAAGGCAACCTTTCGATTCACATGCAGAGCGATAAGCATTTGAATAATATGCAAGAGTTAAATAGCTCGCAGAATATGGCAAATACCGCGGCAGAAATTCGCGAATCGCCAAAAATAATAATGCCAAATATGCAGCAACAGGCTTCAAAGCCAAAGCCCAGTTTTCGCTGTGACGTGTGTTCCTATGAGACAAGTGTGGCGCGAAATTTGCGCATCCATATGACAAGTGAGAAGCACACCCATAATATGGCAGTTCTGCAGAACAATATCAAACACATTCAAGCGTTTAGTTTCCTGCAGTCACAGAATCTCGGCCAACTGAGTGCAGCACAGAGTGCGGCGGTTGCTGCATCGAACTTGCCCAATATACCGAATCTGCAAAATTTCCTTCCTGAAGCGGCTCTTGCTGACATCGCGTACAACCAGGCTTTGATGATTCAGTTGCTGCATCAGAATTCAGCAGCGGGGGCATTGAGTGCAGCAGCAGTAGCTGCAGCCACTGCAAGTCCACTGACCCTAGCCCCACCTCAGCAGTCTCCTGCGAGCGCAGGAGGAGCGGTCTCGCAGCCACCAACGACTCCAACGTCACAGCAACCACCGCAACAATCCTATCAGTCATTGCAGTCATCAAAGCTCAACCATCAGTCGTCACCGCAGCAAAATATGCCAACTGTTGCAACAACAGCAGCTCCGTCACTCTCATCATCCTCAACAACTGCATCGTCACATCCATCTTCGTCGCAACAGCATTCCGCCGTAGCGGCAGCAGCTCTCTTAGCTGAAGCAGCCGCTGCAGCTGCAGCAGCAGCAGCCTCCTCCGACCCAGCATCAATATGCCTCCAGCAGCAACAGCAGCAACAACAACAGCAACAACAACAACAGCAACAACTTCAACAACAAGAATCATCCCTCGATCCGCCAATCGATCCCGATCCAAAACCAACAACAGCCTTCAGCTGCTTAATATGCGCCAACTACAACACCAACAGCATCGACGAACTCAACAATCACCTAATGATCGATCGATCCAGGAACACCAACAACAATTGCAGCGATGTCATGATGATTATCAACAACAATTACATCTGTCGACTTTGCAACTACAAGACTAACCTCAAGGCCAACTTTCAATTGCATAGCAAAACTGACAAACATCTGCAGAAACTTAACTACATCAATCATATCCGCGAGGGTGGTATCAAAAATGAGTACAAACTCAAGTACAACCAAACCAATACCGTTCAACTAAAATGCAATTGTTGCGACTTCTATACGAACTCTATACAAAAGCTGAATCTGCATACTCAACACATGCGACACGATACCATGAAGATGATCTTCAATCATCTCTTGTATTTAGTTAATACTTTTAATGTTTCCATGGGAAGTGATTCGATGGCCGTTGTTAGTGAAAACTGCGAATATCAATTAATGAGCAAAAACAAAGTACTAATGTGTCAATTGTGTAATTTTAGTGCAGTGAATATTTTACAAATTGTGCAACATGTCAAAAGTTTGCGTCACATACAAGTGGAACAGTTTATATGCTTGCAACGGCGCAGTGAAAATCTCGAATCTCTTGGACTGGATGATGTCTTTAAAATAGCCGATAATACTGGTGAGTTTTTTTTTTTTTCTTCAAATTTTTGTTTGCTATGTACCTATTTCTTAGGAAGTTGTTTTTAAACACATCCACAGTAAGCCTTTAATATTACTCAAATAATTCGAGCTTCTAAAGCCGTCAATTGTCAATTTGACAGTTAAATAATTGTTTTTGAAAAAAAAACTATTTCAAGTTGCAAATTACTACCTGTCGCTCAAGGTTTATGCGTAATCAGATCATTGTAAGGGATTTCCGACAGACAGCTTCCGAGATGGACGCTGAGTACCCTTGAATAGATCGATGAACCTTCCAAGTTTCTAGTATCTTCTATTTCTTATCAGTAACAAAAACTATATCCTCATGGACAGCTTAAAGCCGTTCAAGACACTTCACTAAAAACAAGAAAGTTACCCAGCAATCAGTCCCAGAACACCTTGATATACACGGGAACGAAAGCAGTTGAATTAGGAAAACAAACTTTCGATTCTATTGTCGCTGGAGCAAGAAAAAAGTAAAAATGATAGATGGTCGATACTTGAGACTTTCCGAGCTTCGAGGAATTTACAGACTACTTATACTTCAGATGAGCAGGCCTCAATTGCCCCTCCTGATGGTTGGAATCCTGACGAGTTACAAGTTGATGGGGGCTCACCTAGCAGCATAGGCATCAGCACATAAGGGTTTTCAGGGCGAAGAGCTGTAGGAGAGCTCACTTAACTTCTTTTGCGAATCCTCATACCCAGCCAAATCCAGGAGAATACTTTTTCACTGAGCTGGGTAGCTTTTCTAGATCCTTAAATTTATTTAAGATCGCTCGGGGAGGCACCCATGCTATAAATTCCACTAACTCCTTTCTAAGCACTACATACATCCTAACCTAACCTAAAATGTTGAATTCCTTAAACTTATTTGGCCCAATAAGAATGTCTTTGAGACTCCAAATTTCTAGAAAAACCTGATCCTGATGCTATCCATTCTGCATACGCAATCCTAGACCTGGAATTTATTTAGCAACATTGTTGGTAATTTTCGATTAGGTAATATTATTTGATTAAAGAAGTTATCTTAAAGCTGCCAGTTGCTTCTTTATTTTAAGACTTTTCAAGGGTGTGTTGCGGGCCTTTACCACAAACAACAAAATAACAAAGAACAATTCATTCGTTGTGCTATATGCTGCATGCAAAAATCAACCCACCTCGCCCAGTCAATGTGATTGCAATTCCAACTTTTTCGTTTGGTTTTGGATTTTTTTTGTTTGAGAATAGAGTACCTATTATTATATGGTACGGTCGGAAAAATAGCTGAGCTCAAAATGATTACACCAAGGAAGAAGTATTGTACCAACAAGAAGGCTGCTGCTTCCAGGCCGAGACGAAAGACGAAGAAGAAGTCACTAACCTGACTGATAGAATTAATTCCGCGAAATTATTTTCAATCCTGCCACCTTCGCTCTGCCTCTTGCGCACCACAACAACGCTCACCACTCACCACACCAGACCACACCACACTACACTGCGCGCACCGAAGACCTCTTGCGTATGAACAAAAATATTTCTAGCAATATTTTGCTTGGTATAGATGATGAAGATAAGCAATACCAAAAACGAACGGAATACAGGCAGACACAAACAGGAGATAACATTTTTTGCATCAACCAGAAAGCCGAGTAAGCTTAAATGTTTAGGCAGCGCAGCGTTGGTAATGGTGTTGGTGCTGTCCATCACGGTTAACACTTTGCTAGATTTTATTTCTTTTAGCTCTCAATTTATTTGTCACTTGGTTAGGGATTTTTTTTCAGAGTTTTGGTTGCAGATAGGGACTAAATTAAAAATTCAAATATCACTTTGAAAATTTTTTGAATTTTTGAAAAGTGTAGTTAAGTTTTTATCAAGAAGCAACAATGGTTGAGGTAGTGGTGATTATGATGCATTAACTGTTGCAGGGAAGAGAAAACTAATTCAAAAAAGAAAATGTGTATAGCTGCGAGTTAATCGTCACTAATTTGCTGCGGTGATAATCGTGTTCTTTTGTGATTTCCAACGTTTGGTCTTTTAGTGTGGAGTGGTGTGATGCGGTGGTGTGTGGTGGTCTTGATTATTTTTTGGTTGCTTTTTTAATCCCTCCGTTTGGGGAATAGAAAGAATATCGAGAATGTGAAAACAAAACCAGAATAAAAATATCATCAATAGTTGTTCGTTAATATGGCAAAACGATTGAAATGACTTCTATTTTTCTAATACTTTTTAACATCTAATTGATTTATATTGAAATTTTCATGAAAACAAAGCACTTGTAGCATTTAGTGTGGGCCCTTTTTTCACCATTCTTTCTTGTTTTAAAGGAAATATCACTGCTTTTAATTTATTCACTCTACTTGGGGCAGTTTCACACCCTTCCTAAAATCTGTACCGAACTTAATTTCGTAAAAACGCATGAACTATGCAAATTCTCCATCAATCAAAATGTAAAAATAAATTTGGTGGCGCAACAGCTCGTGGAGAACCAAGGCCTAGTGACTTAGAACTCTCAACCATTCCTATGTGCGTGTTGTTGGCAGGAATAGAGGGGACCTAGAATTTTTGGCCGAGTCCGAACAGCTAGATGCGAAGCACTTATTCATGACAAGTATAGTCTTGGAGGATTTGTCAGTTCCTCGCAAAAGGCAGTAACTCGGTTTTAGGTGGAAGCGGCCTTCGGTATGACAGTCAAACGTACAAACCATTATGCCACAGTAAGCTCTGTGATGAGCGAAATTGATTAATTGTAGCAGATTTTTTTAAGTGAAGACCGAGAAAATATTTCCTTAGTTAAAAAATCATTTTGGGATATTTGAATTTCCGGTCGATTTATAATAGCGTCTTAATTATTTTTTTATTTATTTTTACTATTCAAGGTTGTGGTTAAAGGGCTAGTTTACAGTTTCTATGCCAACAAAATCAAACATTTCAAAATCATTTTCCACCCATTCTGTAACCAAATTGTGTAATATTCAAGGCAAGAAATGTTTCCTTGAGGTGAATATTTTATTTTTGGAAGTGTAAACCGACCATAAAAAAATATTTTAGTAACAATTTTGCCCGTTCATTTTTTTGTATGACATTTCATGAAAGCTATGTATTTCTTTTTTTGCATGAAACTGTAAACTGCAAACAAATAATTTTGCATTTCACCTCAATTATTTTTAACATGCGAGGATATTTGCATAGATTTTTTTTGCACACGGGGACTGTTAACTAGGCTTAACAAACAAAAACATTCATCTATTCATACCAAAATGACTACTGATTAGCCAAAACACAAAATTTTTGAAAATTTTCCCCCGCAACAGTTTAGACTTTTTCACTTAAGCAAGGATTTTCTATATTCATTATAACGGGTGTTTTTTTTAGACGTGTGGTTTTCAAGAAGAAATACAAATTTCAGGCAAGTAAAAAAGTTCAGGAGTAAGTCAGGCAAACCAAACTGAGCATAAATCAAGTGACAGCTGCCAAAAAGACCAACTCCGAAAAAAGTATTGCCAGATTGAAAATCACACGTCTAAAAAATACCCTTTATATTTCATCTACAAACATGTTTAAAGATGAAGAAAAGAGACGTTTCCAATTACCAAGGTTCATCCACCACAAATTAAAAAAAAAAAAACTGCAAGTGAAAAAAATTTTAGCAGGTGACGTACGCTTACAATATCTTAAATAATACACGTAGGTATGTATATAAAACTTAATAAATCCTACCCCAAAGGGATAAGTCACCACAACAAAACAGAATACCCCCAATCAATGGGTGATCGAAGTTGATTCGGTTATATTATGGTTCTGTTACAAGTATAGAACTTACAAAAACAAAAAACACTTCGAATTGCACATTGCACTTTAGAACGATACAAGGCTGGAAGGTTTTGGTTTTTATTTTGTGTTTGCGCGCAGAGAGCCATCTTTGAGGAAATTATTACAAATTACCAAAGAATGCAAAAATTTTTATGCAACAAATGATTAAAGGTGGAAGAAACCAAGTATAGACTCGCTGCGCTGATGGTCTTGGGCTATGTTGCGCGCGTGTTTCTCTGTGCGCACAGCAAAACATCAGACATTATTGCTCTCATATCGTCGAGGATAATCTAAATGCGATTTTATGGGTAATTCTTTCTCGCATGCTCTCTTCCTTGCTTTAATGCACATACCACTACACCGATACCCCCATTACTGGCATCGCACCGCTGCGGCCCCTACCTCCGCTACCTCCATCTCATCACCATCACCACCCACCCTATACAACACAAACCGCAAGCTTGAAAAGATGCATAGGTTTCTTTTTAATCACCTCACCTTTTCTTGTTATTATCGGAGATACCTTTGCTTCTCAACTCTCAACCACCAAGAAGTGCAACGTATAGTATTGTTGTGCGTTGTTGCAACATAACACTGTGTTTATTTTTTTTATCTTGAAACGCACGAACTTTAAATTATTGCAAAACCGAGAAGTAAAAAAAAAATAAAATAAATCAACCTGGAAAAATAAGAAATTTGCAGAGCTGCAGGAACATTAAAAAATCGCACAAATTATGATTAATATCGGAGGAATAAACACCAAAGGGCAGGAAGTATATTTTTGTATGATCGAGCATGCATACCTTTGGTGTTTGCGCTTCATTGCAGCAATATGCCCCGCATCATCGCCATCATCTGAATTCCGCCTGAACTTAAAACTCCTGATGCTTCTTTGGTATCGGTTTGGTTCGGTTCGGTATTGGTTTCTGATATTCCTTCTTCATCGTTTTCGCTCTGCTGCTTGGTTCATCTTGTGGTCAATTCAATGTGGCTGTCCACAATTTTGATCGATTCGAATATTGAATATACTAAATTCAATATGGTACTAATATTCGCACTGAATGGACGGCAGGGCACACGCCTGATTTCCTCCTCGCCGCGCCTCCGAACCAACAAATAAAATGAAGCAAATCAAAAAAAATACTGGGTCTGCCTGGGGGACTATTTTTTTAATTTCTTTAATTTTATCTTCCTTTAGCGATGGTTTTATTTTCATTTGGAGATAATTTAAGATTCATTCGAATAAAAGGGCTTTGAATGATTTAACTATTATGGTATCATTTGATTTTCCTTCTTGTTCCGTTCAAAGATAAACAAGAAAATCGATGAGTATACGGTATACCACAAGGGAGGCATTTAAAACCTTATCTTTTTTTGTGTTTAAAGTGATAATTTGATCGATAAACTTACATGAAAGCCTTAAGTTATTTCTCCTATTTATAAAACATCAAAGTTATCAGATTTTGAAATATATTATACCATTCTAACCTCCTTTTATAAATTTAACATTTAAATTACTCTTATTCGAGTACGTACACACACTCATAGGTACTTAATTTCATACAAACAAATAAATAAATAAAAATAAAAAGAAACCACGAATTAGAACATTGAATGCGTGTTAGTGCTGTTGCCACAATCATCACCAAAATCCACTCAGTCAGGCAAGCACGCCACACCACTACGCTACAGCTACTCCATAACTAATACATTCACTATAATCAGTAGTTGCTAACGCTAAAATAGGTGGTAGCAATTATTCAGAGGGCAAATTATTTATTTTTTTTTAAGAAAATTGAAATAATTGCATAGGAAAATGGAAAATCAGAATAGGGGTAGAAAAGAGTACAAGTGGCGAATGAGGGGGTGGTTGTATGTGTCAATTTTTACCCCAAAAAATGGTTTGAGTTGCGCTCGACGCAATACTTTATGAAAATTAAATAGAATTTTCAAATATCATAATTTAGATGTATTTATATAGATATCTAGGTATACATTTATGTGATTGAGATATGTTTGGATTTGGTTTATTATTTACAGTTGAAAACCTCTAAACCGACTTTCAAACAATGATATTTCTATAAATTTAAAATTTTGTACTTAAAAAAAAATCATACATTTGAGTTTCCAACTTTTTAAGCCGAAATGTTATAGAAATACTGATAAAAATATAGAAAGGCAAAAGAAATAAAAAAAAAAAACATTGTAAACCTTCTATTTTGAGAAATTTGACTGTAATAGTAGTTTGCCTCCAATTAGTTTAATTTGATGTCTCTATTTAGTTGAAATGTTTCTGTCGTTTGACGGTTCACCCCTAGGCCAAGAGCCAGAACAAGAAAAAGAAGGTTCATAAGAAATTCATTATTACATTTTCTAGATGGGAAATGTACAGGGGTGCCCCCAAAATGTAAATTCAAGTTTGCGGGAACGGGCGGCAAGAGTGTTATCCGCCATTTCGGAAAACACGTACGACAATAATGGTGCACATTTTTGAAAGCTCATATTTTATTCTTTTATTTGTTTTTTTTTTTTTTTAATCAAGTTATTTTCTAGAAAAATTTTTCAGAAATTAATTTTCAAAATAATTTTTTTTTTTGAAAAAAAATGTAAATTTTTTTTAAGGTTACTGTTTTTCAAAAATATTTTGTGTTCAAAAATTTTATTTTTCAAAAACTTTTCTCGATAACAACTTGATTTAAAAAAACGAATAAAAGAACTACTAATTATTTGTGTCGTACGATGCACGGCTCACGAGTTATGTAATAAGACGTGTTTTCCAAGATGGTGGCTAATGCTCGCACCACTTTGTTCCACCAACTTGGATTTACATTCCGGGGACTTCCCTGAACATATTCCATCAAGAAAATCAGTTCACTAACACATTTTAGAAAAAAAAAGTACGCGCATATTCGGAAGCACCTCACCTTTCCTACAACAAAGCATACATTGCCAGTCAAATGAATAGGTCCCAAGTTTATTTGTAACCGACTGTGAAAAAGGAACGCACTTTTTAAAAATTAACGCAGATTTTAAAAATTATAAAAGTATGTCGTTTGACGTTGTACCTTAGTTATCATTTACTTTCTCTTACATGGCTTTCAAAATGGTTTTTTTAGCCAATCAAAATTTTCAAAACTTTTCACCTATTCAGTGCAAAAAATTGTATAATATTGCCTTAACCTAAGCCACCCATTGAGTCATTTATTTACCCATAGTTAATAACTATAGGCCTAAATATGGAAAATGATTATTTTTGCATGCAAAAACCATTTGTATGCAAATATATTTTTTTTAAAGCTTAAGCCAACCAACCAAAAAAAAATATTCTATACACCACACTTTTTTTCTCATGCAAAACAATTGCCGGTCCATTGTTTTGCATGACATTTCATGACAGCAATGGGGTTTTTTTTCCATGAAACTGTAAATCATGCATGCAAATAATTAATTTTGCATTCCACCTCAGTTATTTTTACATGCGAAAATATTTGCATAGATTTATTTTTTTTTTTTGCACACGGAAACTGTAAACTAGGCTTTTCCCAAAAAGTGGTGTCAAAAATCAGTTGAATACAAATTTATTTTTTGTAAATAAAAAAATAAATTATAATGGGATCGGAATATAGTGGCAAAACCCCAAAATCCTGAATGTCCAAAATATCTGCCCAAAATGTTGAATGCAAAAAATCTGGAATGCCCAAAATCTACAGTGCCAAAATGTCGAATACCAAAATCTCGATTGCCAAAAATCTTGAATGATCAAAATATAGAATGTCAAAATTTCGAGTTC
The DNA here is from genome assembly GCA_946251815.1 of Dasysyrphus albostriatus. Lineage (NCBI taxonomy): Eukaryota > Metazoa > Arthropoda > Insecta > Diptera > Syrphidae > Dasysyrphus > Dasysyrphus albostriatus. The sequence continues at coordinate 915,106 of OX276339.1, forward strand.
CATGGTGCATTAATTTTTGAATTCAAATTTGTAGTTTTTCTACGTGATTTTGCTCCACCAAACAATGAAATCCATCTCGAGAATGGTTTTGATAAATTTTGTAAATTCAAAAATTTATCTATTATGCCACGACATACTACAATTAACGGTTCCTACAACTACCCTTTAAGATAGCATTTCGATTTTTTTTAATTACAAGAAATTAGAGTTAAAAGTCGACTATTTTCAAAATTTGTACATATATTTACATCATACATTTTTGAAAAAGCCGAGGTCTGTTCTTTATAAAACTATTGGTTTTTTTTTTTAATTCAATGCATTGGGACTAGTAGTACCACTAGACTATTTTTAATTTTTTAAGTTATTGACCTACAGTTTGATTCGCTATTTCCAGCCGTCAAATTTGTCAAATTTCTTTTAGATTCGATTAAATTAGGTCTAAAAATTATTTCCAGCACAAACATTTTTTTTTAAAACCAGCACTAGAATTAGTTCTTACCCCTTAGGAACATTTCTCAACATTTTAGACCATCTTCTTTAAGTTTTGTACAAATCAGTATAAGAGGTATTTTTATATGAAAGAATACATTCTTGACACAAATTCTGACTTCTCTAGTACTTTATTCAAAAATTTTGAAATTTGCGATCATGTTCTTACTTTAATTGCGAAGCCCTTATTAAAGTGGAAAAAAAATAGTCAATACCACGGAATTCAGCATCCCCAAACTATTGAGTGTGCCAAATTGTATTAATATGTATTAAGAACTGGCGTGGGAAATGATTTTTGCCGCCAAATTTCAACAAACGGACCACTGTGGCCCGGCGCAGTGAGCGAGGTGGCTTTCGCGGCATGGCTTCTTTCACGGAACGGTGCCTGTAGCAACTGCTCCTTTGCATCTACCCCACACACGGTACTGTGCTTATGTACAGTGCTGGCAAAAACATTCCAGATTTTTTGTTCAGCTAAATTAATTGTTGTTTTGTTTATAAAATTTGAAAAATTATAAACTTTTAATGATTTGAACTTTGAACTTTGAAAAAATCCGGAGTATTTTTACCACCACTGTACATTTTTGTAAGTATATTTCCTACAAAGAGTATTTTGGTATTTGGATTCGGGATTAAAGTCATTTGAGATTTTGACAATTCGTGATATTGAAAACTGTCCCCAAGGTCCCCTTTCAAAGGCTATAAATTGAGTTCTAAAATTCCAACTCTCGTCAAAATAAACAAAATATGCATAGAGAAGAACAGATTAAAAATAAGCTCCACAAAAATCAAGTAAACTTATTCAATTGAACGGTAGTGTACTCGTATAAGCTCGAGGCCTTACAGGTATACCTACCTCTATGCAAAACTATAGAATAACTGAGAAAGACAAAAATTAGAATAATTACAAATAATTGCAGCACCTCATTTCTTCGACTCAATCGTAACCACAACATTACATATACAAATACATTCATGAATGTAGGAGTATCTTCATGCATACTCGTATATTGTTGTTGCTGTAAAAGGTTAATTGGATATTAAACTAGACTGGGTTGTTTTATGTTTGTATATTTCAAACGTATACATGTTTTCTGATGTGAATATTTAATGTAGAAAAAGGATAAAGACGTTTTTCTTAAGGGCTAATTATTTTTTTTAACGTGAAAAAGCCACATACTCACGCATGGTTATTAGTGGTCAGCGTGGTAGCCACCAATACTGCCTTACCGAGCAACGCGACGTTATAAATTAGTCCTTTGTTGTCGGGGTTTAATTTTGTCAGCATGAAATATTTAACCCTTTTGCAGGTTTTGTCTCATTGACCACGACCAATTATTATTATTATTCACATTCACCATAAGGTGATTCAAGCAATCACGTGAAAATGTCTTTTTGTATTTTTAATTGACCATGATGGAAACAGTATGCAATATCCTCAAAATACAAGAGATATCCGGTCGGTGGTGGTGGGTAAATTCATTTAAAAAACCAAACTTTCCATCTGCTTCTTTGTTATTGTCTTTTGTGTTTTGTGAAGATATTTTTTGTTTACGGAAAGCAGAGATCTCAATTGGTTTTGTTCTATACTTTTCAAGGACCTTGTAGTGCTTTTTTAAAAAGAATTAATAGAAAATAATACCGGATACATGAACGGATCTATAGGATAAACGCCTCGGAGAGCAGATTTGGGTAGTAATCATTACAAAAAAAAAGTCAATTACGATTAAATTATTTTCAAATTACATGTCATTGAAAAAAAAAAATTTACTTGATTTCATTTCATATAATTAGAAAAAAGTATTCGAATAAAAGAAAAGTAATTGAAAAAACTGTAATGATGACTTTTCTTTTGCAATCATTACAAACGAATGTAATTGATTACACAAAATATCAATTACATATAATAAGATATGAAAGGATACAGGTTATTCACATTTGGGGGATATAACCTTTCAAGCGATCTTTAATGTATGCCCATCCGTTTAACTAAGTAAATGGTAAGGAAAGATTTTCCCTTCAAACCTTGTTAGTTGTAATTGATATTTTTTGCAATCAATTACATTTGTGTGTAGTGATTACAAGAAAAGTTATCATTACAGGTTGTTTTAATAACTTTTTTCCAATTACATGTAAAAAGTAATTGGAAACTCTCAATATCAAATTACATGTAATTTAATTGAAAACTTCTAACTACAATTTCATGTAATTATGATTGAAAGCTTCTAACTACAGTTACATGTAATTGTAATTGGAAAGTCAATTACCTGTAATCAATTACAAAATGTAATAATTACTACCCATCTCTGTCGGAGAGATGAACGATTTTTTTTCTAAAATAAAGTGTTCCAAAACAGCATTTTTGAGCGTGTTTTTTGCGAGTTTTTTGCTAGTCTACCATAAGTAGCTGCTGTTGAGCACTTATTTAAGAAAAACGCCTAAATGCAAAAGTCTTTTTTTACAACCTTTTCTTCTTTTGTGATGATTTTTATTTTTAAAAACAAAATTAACTTTTATTTCGATATATTTAATATTTTTTATATATGACTTTACCCTTTTTCTTTAACTACTTGAAAAGATGAACGATGAGAAAGGAAGAAAATGTCCTGTGTTATATCTGTTCATCTTCCTGAGATTCTACTGTATATCGTTTTTAATGTATTATCATCGATTTTAATATAAATAATATACACCCTGCTCTGCAACAAGACTCTATAAAGAAGCAATATTTTTGTTTTTTGATTTTCAAATCCTTTTCTCATGAAATTAGTTCCGCGCAAGTGGCTGGCACGGGTTTAAAAAAAAACTAAGGAATTAAAAAACAAAATGTTTTAATCGATCGAATTCCGTCTATAAAAAGGGACGATTTGTGTTTCTCTGGGTGACTTTTGTGGGTATGGTGGTAGGTATTTTTAATTCCTTATGCACGATTTCACATGCAACTTTTAGAGGCAATGAGAAATTATAATTGCTTTCAGGGTTTTTGTGTTTATTTTTTTGTTTATTTATGCTAGGATTTGGGGTCTCCTTATTGCAAGTGGTGTAGGTAGTAGGTACACCTGTATTTAATACGAGACGACAGAGCTTATGCATATTTTGCCTTACCATATCTAATATACAGTGTTGGCCAAGACTAAAAAACGAAATCAACTCACTTAGTAAAAATAAAAAAAATTACTTCAAAATACCTAAATTTTTATTTTTTTCTGATATTGAGTGTGACTTGAAAAATGCAGTTAACATTCAGTTGATCGAATTCTAATTATAAAATGTTCAACATTTTCTATATCCTGGAAAACTGTTTGTGATCAAGACAAAAATGCGAAAGGATTTTTTATACTTTTTATATCCCCCTGAAATAGTTGAGTAATTATTGTTAACAGTTAAATTGTACAATAATTTATGGTAAAACTTATAATCTGAAATAGTTTTCAATCAAATTTTTTCAAGAGGCTCCAATATCATTTAGGGTCCAGGGCACTCAACAATCTAAAGACGCCTCTGTTGGTAATGGAGAATACAGTTAATCGTTAACGGCGACGACACGTAGGATTATTGATTCTTTTTTTTTTCAATTTTATTTTTAAATGATTGTAATCAATGATAAAAATTTGTGAAATAAAAATTTCATTGAAATCGGTTAACGTTCAAATTTTTCATACAAAATACATGGAGTTTTCACACTTTTTTACTCAAACTATCAGGAAAATTGTTAAGGATGATGGGCAATTTTTGAACTTGGCACATAAATAAAGTACCGTTAGGAGTCTACAAAAAATAGGCCTAACTCACAGGTGCCCCCGGAAGGTAGTCCCGATGTCATTTTATTATTAAAAGATCTTCGAAAACGTTTTCAGGTGTCCGATATCCAATCAAGTGAAGACCAAAACATGGTTTGATTAGTGAGTAGAATAAAACCAACCCGAAGCTAATATAATTAGTTGTTTTCAAGACATTTTGTTAAACATTTTTTTTTCTAAAGTTTCTAGTAGTTTTTTTCGCTTTCAAAAAACACTGTTTGTTGAATTATTTTACAAAACCTATCATACATCAACTTATTAACAAGTGTGTAGAATTTAATCAACCCGAAGCTAATATCTTTATTTGTTCTTAAGAAAATCGATTTGAAAAACTTTTTTTTAACAGTTTTCAGCAGTTTTTTTTATTACAAAAAAAAACTAATAAAAAAATTAATATGTAATCATATTTTTACCAATTCTTTGTTACGTCAATATGCGTAGAATAAAATTGGCCCGAAGTCGATCACATTATTCATTCTCGAGATATTCGAGACTAAAGAAATTTAACAAGTATTTTAAAATAATTAAAAAACGGTCGATGAATTTCCTTTCTGCACGTATTGAAACAACTATCTATAAAATAAAATCTATCCGAAGTTAATATCTTAAGTCGTTCTTAAGATATTGTAAGCGAAAAAAAGCAAAGGAACGTACAAACACAGATAACTCTCTAAAAATTATGGATTCCGATTCTAAAGAGCTCAAAACGTAAAGATATATCAAAATTTTCGATTTAACTAATAAATCGGACCATTTACAAGAACCTCCAATGGGTATTTAAAAATATTTTCAATAGTTGTCTTAGAATATTTACCCCTTAAAAATGATATTAAATACTAATATTTGTATGCATTTGTTGCTTTTTTTATTGAAGTACTTAACTGTTTTTTTTTTTAATAAAAATAAACTATTTGTATACTCTCATCAACGTTTACACTTTTACTGACACACTTTGAGTATATGACTGTGAAAACCCCGTGTATTTTGTGCTCAAGTACTCGCTAGTGCGTGTTAATGTTAACCGATTTCAATTAAATTTTACCCATAACGTTTTTTAATTACCTTGATCACTAAATAAATAAATGGTTTATATCGTATTTAACTGGTGGTTGAAATTAATGACCAATTTAGTTCCAATAATATCATAAATTAAGGAGTTCCTCAAGATTCAGGACTTGGCCCAGTTCTTTTTTTTTAATTTTTATTAACTCGCTCCTTTTTCAAAAATACCGCAGCAAGGTAAATGCGTTCGCTGGAGATGTGGCGTGTTCACTTCAAAGTGATTCTCTACTTAATATTTCTTATTACAACTTGTTTTAAGTTATTATTGGCCCAAATGCATTAAATGGTTATAGGTTAAAGTTTCTCAAAAACACGTGATGCGCCTTATTTGTAAAAAAAAACATCGTAGAAGCAGCAGTTTGATACTTTACAAAATGCTCAAAATATTGCAATTAATACATTTACAGTCGTATTTATAAACTTTGTCTTACTTTAGACAGCCATCCAACTCCAAAAAGTTATTAATAAACTTTGTTTACTGTTGTCCTAAAGTTGTCTAACTTGGACAAAAGCTTCGGCTATCTTAGATTAGTCTAAATTAATGTTTAATTTTATTAAATAAGATATATTTTCAACTATTAAGGACTTTAAAAAAAACTGATATTCTAACGGGAATATCTCAAAAACATAAGCTGATTTAAGAATTATGAGCCCAGCGCCTAAAAGTATACCTAGAAGCATGCTTAACTTGTCGTGTCAAAAAGATAACTGACATTATTTGTGAACTTGCGTGAAAATTATGGTTAGAAAAATTATAAAATTATCATGTTTGTTGAATTATGTTTTTGTATATTTTTCCACAGTGAGTCCATTTTCTGCTTTAGTTTTGGCCAACACTGTACATCGCCATGTAATAGAATCTAACCTCTTTAAGAATAATATAATACTCTTTATACAATTTTATATGGGACAGTTATTGTTTTTATTGTTTTTTTATTGACGATTTTCAACATATCAGAAACCAAAGACTATTGAACTAGCTTTTTGCATTAAGCATAACTAGTAAAGTCGATTTCAATATACTTTTTCGTTCATGGATATGTGGCGACAGGTAATCATATTTTTTTGGTTCGTTTTCTATTTTGAATGCAAGAAAGGTCCTTAATCCATTCTTGACACACCATCTAAATGTTTTAGATTTTATGAAATAGTTATTATTAAAAATGATAGTGAATTCAAAAGAGCAGGGAGAGGGGTTGAATCCTCTAAAGCATTTTCTTTTTAAGTTTTATGTCATCTGTCCTAGATTTTTCTATCCCTCTGATTCGTCTCCTGTTTCATAACAATGACTTTGCTCAGTTAAAACGACCGACGCGACGACGCTGCTAAGAGAAGAAACATAAAAGAAACAATGTTATAAGAAAACAATTTAATGAAAATTGAAAATTCATCAATCATCTGAGAATGAGGGTAATTGAATTTGCTTGTAGCTACCTACTTTAGAGCACGTCCTTTTATTTTGTTTGTTTTGTTTGATTTGGTTGTGTCGTTATGTATCATCAAAAAGATTGTATCATCTCTACACCAACCCTCATTCTAATTTTTTTATTCCATCGAAGCAAATAAACGCAACGACACTATACAAAAGAAGAAGTCTGATTGATCAGCATATGAGAGTATATTTGAAAGAAAATCAGAGTTGAGGAGCGAAAAACTGCAAATTTATATAAACATGTTGCAGAAAAATAAAATATTAAAACCTCAAATACAATTATATTCTGTGATTTTTCTCTAGGTTTTGTTTTTCTCAGAGTTCAATTTTTGATCGTTTATCTATTGAGTTTGGGTAAGGAGCTTTAGGAAAAACACAGTATACCTGTAAAAACTTTTGGGTAAAAATGTTTCATAATGGCCCGTCTTGTGTGGCAATATTGATGGTTTGATTAATTTTGCATTCCTTGCGTAGTTAATTATTGCTGCAGGCAAAACAAAAGTTAAGCCGTTAGAAAAATCCCGTAAGGCATTTATTGTTATTTTTATTATCAGAATTGTGAATACAATACAATTTAGTATTGTTTGTTTTTTTTTTTCTAATTGCAGATTGTATAAAATCAGAACGTTCAAGTCCTGTTCAGTCATTAGAATCTCACCAGCTGTTCATTAAGCAAGAAATCGAAAAGAGTTCGCCAATGGAAGCAGCAGCAACAACAGCAACAACAACTTCAGCAACACCGCCACCACCACCAAAAACAACAACAACAATAACTCCAACAACAACAAAGAGCAGTCATGATATTTACACTGATTCTTCTTCCGATCACCACCAACAGAATGTTTCTTCATCTTCAGCCACTGGCATAAGCACCAACATTTCAAATTGCAGCAAAGAACTCGCGGAGGTCGATCTCTCTTCTTTGCCATCAATAATATATAAGTGCAACAATTGTGATTACTTTGCTCAAAATAAGTCCGAAATGCAAAATCACATTGCCAATATTCACCAAAATGTTTCGGAAGAAGACTTTCTAACAATTCCCACAAATCCAGCTGCCTTGCATGCTTTTCATGCAGCTGTTGCAGCTGCAGCTGTTGCTGTAGCCGAAAATGCTGCGGCATCACAATCTAGAAGTAAATCTTCATCACCAGTGCATATGCACATGCAAGATGATCGGCAACAGCAACAGCAACAGCAGCAACAACAACAACATCATGATCAAGGATTTGCAACATCGGTACGTGGGAATGATGTGATGTCTCAAGTCAAAACCGAGCACATGGACATAATGGATGATCCTCAATCAAATGATGAATGTGAACAGTTGGAAGATCAAATTGAACTACTGAGCTCGAGAAATCCTGCCAATGTGACAAGCTCACCGGCTATCAATAGTGTTATGTGTCCTTTGTGTCAAGACACTTTTAGCGAAAAGAAAGCACTTGAGATGCATCTAATGGGAGTTCATAGTGTGAACAGTGATGGCCTGGCAAGGCTGTTGCAGCTAGTCGATAACAGTCATTGGTTGAATAGTAGCAGACGCAGCAGTACAAGCACTACGCCAGAGCCTAGAAATTCAAGCACACCACTTTCAGAAACTGGAGGACAGTTAGCATTTCAGCAACCACAACAGCAGCAACAAAAGCAACAACATCAACCAGGGTCCTCTCATACTAATCAACCTGTATCCAGCGAAGAATACGCATGTGCACAGTGCGGCACAACATTCAAGCTGCAGCAACATTTGCTAATGCATGCCAATGATGCACAACATTATCAAATGGTAAACGAGCAATATCAATGCTTGGCAAAGCATTGCCAACAACTGTTCGTCAACTTGCTGCAAATGTTGACACACTATAAAGATAGTCACATGAATATAGTGATTTCTGAGCGTCATGTTTACAAGTATCGCTGCAAACAATGTTCGTTGGCATTCAAGACCCAAGAAAAACTCAATACTCACTCCTTGTATCACACAATGCGTGATGCTACCAAGTGCATGATATGCAACCGCAACTTTCGTAGTACACAATCCCTGCAGAAACATATGGAACAGGCACACAGTCAGTTGCAACCCACAGTGAGTCCCATTCCATCACCAAATAGTAGCGGGGAAACCGGCAATGTCCCTGGAAATTTGTCCGTAACACCTTCAGCCCGGACAGGAGATGAAGATGCTGCTGCCAACGTTTCCACATCGATGGTAACAACAGCAACAACAGGTACTACAAGTAAATTCAGCAACAATCAATACACTGATGATGGTGTTGGTGATGATCAGGACATTGTTTCCACAAAAAGTATAGCTTATGATTCGATATCACTATCAGCACCTCCACCACCACCACCACTTCCGCCGCCACTGCCACCACCAGCCACTGTTCCTGATATTTTCTCTAGTGACAAGAGTCAACTGGAGGACTACCTCAACTCCCAACAAATATCCGAGGAATATTACACAGATGTCGAACGCAAACTCAAATGCCACAAATGTAAAGTTGCATACACTAATCAGAGCTATCTTGCGAAGCACTACAAATCCAATCAGCATCGTCGCAATGAAAAATTGAGTATTTACCCGCTGGAAAAGTTCCTAGATCCCAATCGTCCTTTTAAGTGTGAAGTTTGTCGCGAGAGTTTCACCCAAAAGAATATTCTTTTGGTACACTTCAATAGTGTGTCGCATTTGCACAAGGCAAAGAAGCAACAAGTAGGAGGTAGTGCATCTCCAGCAAAGTCCATCCCTCCTTTATTCTCTGATGCGACAGAAAGTCCTCATGATAGCAAAGGACAAATAGTGGAAGCAGTTGGTGGCAGTGGCAGCAATCGTTGTGGTGGCGATGGAGGTATAACAGCTGCTGCAAACAAATCGCAATTTTCTAAACGAAAAGTCAGCCTTGAATCTGACTATGAAAGTCCGAAGAAACGTTTCAAATGTGAGATCTGCAAAGTGGCCTACGCCCAGGGCAGTACACTTGATATTCACATGAGAAGTGTTTTGCACCAGACACGCTCATGCCGCTTGCAGGAGCAGCAGACTCAGTCGTCAAAACCACTGACACCGCCTTCGTTATCGGAGAGCCCAATATCTACAACGGCAACGACGCCAACCCTTAACGATCATATGTACAAGTCCCTGTTAGAAACGTTCGGCTTCGATATTGTTAAGCAATTCAATGAGATAAACAAGCTTTGTCCAGCTTCTAACTCGAGCAATTATTATTGCCGTCACTGCAACAAAGAGTTCTCCTCGATTTTTGTGCTGAAAACACACTGTGAGGAGATACACAGTGACCAGATCCCTCTTGAATTATTAGAAAAATTTGCTGAAAAGTTTAAAAATATTTATCTCGATCATGAACCTACATCACCAACATCGTTGTTAGCAATTACCAATTCAAACCAAAACCAAACCCAATGTTTTTCTTTTAATGAATCCGAAAATAATTTAGGTGCAACAACTTCAACTGCATGCAGTGAAAGCAACTCTCCATCGCCAGTCGTTGGAGAACCAGCATCTGCTAGCGCAAATGAGACGTCTTCGATAGTTGCCTCTACATCACAACATGCCGCTCCCACCAGCCCCAGTCCATCAGCCGTTACAGCAGTGGCAGCTGCATTGCTCAAACAGCAACAGCACCAGCAGCAACAATCTTTAACGCCAGATCTTGTGCAGAAGCTCAACCTAGATCCAACAATGTTGGCTCAAAAAATAATGGAACAAAACTTTGCCAACTTTCCACCGAACTTCCCAGGACTGCCACAGAATTTACAAAGTTTACAAAGCCTTCAAAGTCTCCAAAATCTGCAAAACATGCAACAGAATCTACCAAACATGGGTAACATGCCTATGAATACATTGGACATGCTCAACCTAATGCAATTTCATCACTTGATGTCTTTGAATTTTATGAATTTGGCACCGCCTCTGATATTTGGGGCTGGAGGAGCGGGCCCAAGCCCTTCGGTAACAGGTACTACATCGACAACACCATCTGATCTGCCTTCAACGGCGACATCTCAGATAATTCAGCAGCAAGCGTCAACTCCATCACAGGTGAGTTTTTTTTTATTTGTTCTTTAGAATTGTACTTATTGATAGAAGGGGTTTACGTTCTCAACACAGAATACCAGCAATCAAAAACGAGCCCGTACACGCATTACCGATGATCAGCTAAAAATCCTTCGGGCACATTTTGACATTAATAATTCACCCAGTGAAGAGAGCATCATGGAAATGTCCAAAAAGGCCAATCTCCCAATGAAGGTATGTAACCAAGAGAAAAACAAATTGTTAGATTTTAAGTGAATTCCAAGAACCTTGACACAAAAAAATTCCCATCCTTATCCCTATCTACATGAAAATGTAAAGGTCGTCAAACATTGGTTCCGCAACACCTTGTTCAAGGAGAGGCAACGCAACAAAGATTCACCATACAACTTCAACAACCCCCCGTCGACAACGCTGAATCTTGAGGAATACGAACGAACTGGCCAGACAAAGGTGACCCCTTTATCGGAAAGCGGAGGGGGCAGCGTAAGTGGCTTCCACCTCCAGCAGCAGCAACAACAAAGGGAACAACAGCAACGTGAACAGCAGCAGCGTGAACATCAACAGCAACAAATCCAGCAGCAGCAACAACAACTGCAACAGCAAATTCAATCGCAACATCTCCAGCAACAACAACAGCGCCCGCCATCATCACAGTCTAGTGATCTGAATTTTCCCCAACTGAGCTTCCACCAACAACACGATCTCTCCCGCCAACAATTGCACCAGCATCAGGACAATCGCCCATTGTCCCATCCGTCAAGCGTTACCAGCGATCGTGGCGATATCCATATTAAGCCCGAACCGACCGATGACATTGGTAGTTCTGATTGTGATCAACAGATGCCCATGAGCAAAGATCACGATAACGAACAATCGATGATGCAATCGCACCATCAACAGTCAATGTTCTATAACAACTTCGAGACTAAATCCGAAAGTGGAAGCTCTGAGATCCTATCACGTCCCCAAACTCCAAACAGTACATCCACGCCATACAGCAGTAATATATCAGATATTCTGGGCCAGCAAATGGACAGTTTGCCGCTAAACAACATGGCCAATATAAGTAACTTGAATAATATGGGACCGCCAAAGAAGTTCCAAATGAACAAGATGTTCGAGAAAAGTGGAAATTTTGAAACCAATTCCAATTCGTCCAATAGTTCAACATCAAGTGGAAAGCGGGCCAATCGTACGCGTTTTACGGACTACCAAATCAAAGTGTTGCAAGAGTTTTTCGAAAACAATTCTTATCCCAAAGACAGTGACTTGGAATACTTGAGCAAGTTGTTGCTGCTGTCGCCGAGAGTAATTGTGGTTTGGTTTCAGGTAGGTGTTCAATAATAAGGCAATCGAATTTGAGTTCTTTGAACTAACTAACTCCTGCCATTTCTGCATCTTTTTCTTCTCTTTGCAGAACGCACGTCAAAAACAGCGAAAAATCTACGAGAATCAACCCAACAATACATTCTACGAGTCCGAAGAGAAGAAGCCCAATATTAACTACGCTTGCAAGAAATGCAACCTGGTATTCCAGCGCTACTATGAACTCATCCGACATCAAAAGAATCACTGCTTCAAGGAGGAAAATAACAAGAAATCTGCAAAAGCTCAAATAGCTGCTGCTCAAATTGCTCAAAGTCTGAGCAGTGAAGATTCCAATTCTAGCATCGACATCAACAGTGCCAATATGTTGTCCTCGAGTTTGGTTGGTCCGCAAGCTGCTGCAGCAGCCGCTGCAGTTGCTGTAGCGGCAGCAGCCGTTGGTGGCGCTTCTGGTACCGCCATTCCATCAGCGATGCCAGGCCTTGCCCCCAGTCCGGGTATTAACTTGCTCGCATCACCCCAGCACATTTTCAAACAACAACAGGCGGCGGCTTCTGTTGGAGGCACTCATGTCGACAGCACTTCACCGCTACAAAAATTTGAATGTGATAAATGCCAACTGGTCTTCAATCGCTATGAGCTCTACAAGGAACATCAACTCATTCATCTCATGAACCCCAATCTGTTCATGAATCAAAACTACAGTGAATCTTCACCCTTCGGAATATTGCAGAACCTCCAGGGTAACCACAACAACCAACAACAACAAGACACTTCAATAGACTTGAGTCGACAGAAAAAACGCAAGTATTCCGATACGCAAAATTCGTCCGACGAACTGCATCATCAGCAAACTGACTACGAAGCTTTCAATAAGAAATTCAAAAATGATCAATACGAATTTCTGTATCAATATTTTTTACAAAACGACTCTAATGCCGATTTGAAGAAGCAATTTCAGCAGCAGCAACAACAACAGCCCGATATGGATCTAGAATACTTGGCTAATTTCTATCAGCAAAACGAACTCAAAAAGCGAAGCAATTATGATTTTTTATTGCAATATTATATGCGAAACGAGTCCAAGCAGCCTAGTAGTGCCTCCAACCTCATGTTGCTAAACGATGATGCTAACAAACCAAATATGGACTTTCTCCTACAGTATTACCAACTCAGTGAATCGAAGAAGTTTTTTCAGTTAGAAGCCTCGCCCCAACGAATACATGATTTTCCACCGTTGCTAAATCTAACCAGCAACGCAGCAGCAGCAGCCGTGGCAGCAATAAACAATGGTGTATCAGCACAGCAACATCAAGAGCAGCAACAAGTTTCGGTAATTCCACCTACAGAGACACCAATGAGTACCACAACCAATACCAATATAATAACTTCATCGCCAAGCAGCTCACCAGTGCGGCAGCAGAGCAACAGCAGTGGTTGTGGAATTGGCAACAAAGATACGAGCAGCAACAACAACAGCAGCAGCACAAATTGTCAAACACAGCCAACATTGTTGACAGAAAATGTCAAACATCTGTCAGCAACGGTGTCGGCAGCTGGTGGTGGCAGCGGGAACGGGAGCGGGGTACCAACAGCGACATTGCCAACTACAACACCGAATCCAACAAATACTGGTAGTACTTTCAGTACAAATGCGATAAACAACAATCGCCATTTTCCCATACTTCCCCCTTTGCAAACTAAACAGCAAGAAAACTCATCACTTATATCGAATCGTTTGGATGCATCACCCGTTGCTGCTGCTGCTGCTGCCACCACTGCATCTGAATTTGCTGTGCAATCTTTAAAACTTTCTGTCAATAACAACCTTAGCACAAATCCTGTGTCAAAAATGTCGCCCATCACAAATAGCATCGACATGATGGATGCCGATTTAGGAGTTACTCATCATCACCAGCAGCACGACTCGTCAGCAACATCTGGCTCAAGTGCTGGCCACCATATTGAAGAAACTGTCACAACAACCGAAAAGCAAAATAGCAAAAGACTTCGCACAACCATATTACCAGAGCAGCTGAATTTTTTATATGAATGCTACCAAAATGAGTCTAATCCAAGTCGCAAAATGCTCGAGGAAATTTCAAAGAAGGTCAATCTTAAGAAACGTGTCGTTCAGGTGAGTTTGAAAGTTTGAAGATTACAATCTTTTTCCTGTTTTGAGAGTACTGATTTAATCTATGTTTTTGTTGATATTATAAATCAGCAATTATTATTCTGCTATTCAAAGGAGGATCGGCTCAAATTGAATCATTCCCATCCTTCGAAGGATAGCTGAATAAGTAGCTGTTTGTAGTTCATCTTGATTTTGATTTTGTATTTGATTTCCATTTTTGGTTTTTTTTTCTTTTTTTTTCACTTTTAGTAAAAAATCCTGAAAAGCGTCCCTCAATTGTGCATTTTTGTATATAATGTTGTGTTGTGTTATTTTGTTATATTATTGTTCTTCTGTAACTTGAAATTTTTTGTTTAAACTGTTAACTGTTTATTTGCGCTTGCTCAGCATTCATTCGACTAATCGCCGTATCATCTTTGTTTACAAAAAAAAATCCAAAAAAAAACAAAAACTATATTTTACAACTCAGGTCTGGTATCAAAACTCAAGAGCTCGCGAACGCAAAGGACAATTCCGTCAGAATATTCAGATAATAAATAAAAAATGTCCACATTGTGCAGCCATATTTAAAATCAAGTCTGCTCTGGAGTGGCATCTGCAATCCAAGCATGGAGATAAGCAAGCTATAAATGTTGACCAAATTCCTGACTTGAAGTTCTCCGATGGTTTGCTAAATTTGTCCAGTTCGACACCATACGGCGTAAAAATGGATGAGCAACACAAAGAACAGCAGAAGTTAAATGAACAACTAGGTTCACCAACAACAACAATAACAACACCCCCTCCAGCAACATTGTCCCCCGTCAAATCAGCATTATGTGTCGCATCTGTTGTCACTTCAACAGCTGCAGCTACATCTTCACCAGCAGTTTCGTCGGCGGCTCCAGCATCGATCCTATCTCTTGTCAAAAGCGGAGGAACTACTCCACTTGATCTTAGTAAGACACCTACACCACTAGTCAATCACTTGAGCAAGTATGAACAGAGTGAAAGCGATATAAGCTTCTCTGATTCCAACAATGACCATGACGAGTCTAATGATTTTTTTACCCCATCGTCTTCATTGAATAATGGAAATCTAGTGCCGAATAACAGGGTCAAC
The DNA here is from genome assembly GCA_946251815.1 of Dasysyrphus albostriatus. NCBI lineage: Eukaryota > Metazoa > Arthropoda > Insecta > Diptera > Syrphidae > Dasysyrphus > Dasysyrphus albostriatus. The sequence goes on from OX276339.1 coordinate 930,511, forward strand.
AATAGTATCAACAACAGGCATCAGTACGATGCTGCTTTGATAGACGGCAATAATGGTGCAGGAGGATGTAGCTACAATGATAATAACACTATGAGCAACATAAGCGATTATCTGGGCAACGATCGTGAAAATACTAATTCACCCGTTAGTCAAACTTCAAGCAACAATAGTGCTCAACAGAAAAAACGTTTTCGCACACAAATGAGCAACTTGCAGGTGCGTATATTGAAAACATTGTTCCATGACGTCAAAACGCCTTCCATGATGGATTGTTCAAATGTTGGACGTGAAATTGGACTGGGGAAACGTGTCATTCAGGTGAGCATGAGCATTAAATTTGTAATTTTACTATCTATAATAACAGAAATTGTTGAGCATTTGTTTATTAAGTTTCATTGGGGGTGTGCAATGAAGAGCTTGTTTTTGATTTTTTTTTTTGTTTTTTTTTTTATATGTGTTGCAATTTAATTTTTTCTCGAATCTAAACAACAATCATTTTATAAATAAAACCTGTCCTTACTTTTTAGGTTTGGTTCCAAAATGCAAGAGCCAAAGAGAAAAAATCTCGCAATCAACGATATACACATGATGAAAATACATTTGAAAATGACAAACCAAATGTGGATTCAACAACATCAAATAATATACCGGAGATACGTGAATGCAACATTTGTCAATTGCCAAGCGTAAATATTATAGAGCATGCTTTCTCGGCTCAACATATAGCCCAGGTACGAGTGTTGCTCGAAGCAAACAGTAGCAATAAAAATGATAACAATCAGCAACATGTTGACAATAGTATGGAACATGAATTCAATGGTATTTATTCGAAGCTCTATGCACATCAGCAACATCATCTCACAAATGAAAATGCTGATTCGGAACGAGTCGATACTAGTCACCATGATAAAGACGAATCTGATGTTAATTATCATTGTTCAAATATTATGAATAACCCTGATTGCGGTCACATCGATAAGAACTACGATAACGATAATGATGACGATCATCTTCATCATGGTCATGATCACGAAGACGACGATCACCATCACGATCACGATCATGATCACGATGATAATGATAAAACAAAACTTGGCATTCAAAACGAGGATATAGCCTTGAGTGAAGCTAATAAGGCAGCATTGGCATTGAGAAACTTCAACAAGTTGCAGCAACATTTTGCTGCAGCTACTGCTTTTGCTAAGCAACAACAACAATATCCCCACCAACAGCAGGCGCTACAACAACAACCGCAGTGTGATACAATATCATCAGCTTCACCACCAACAGTGGAAAATAATTTGATGTTGAAAATTAACACGGATAATCCGTTAGCAACAAATCATTCAGAAATGTTGCAACAACTGTTTAGTTACAGTCAGATGAGTGGTGAGTTATTTATGTAAATTTAAATTGTGGTGAATATTTTTGTCTAAGTTCAATAATTTTCCATTGATCAGTCATAAATAGAAAAAGAAAAAATCATGCATGGAAAAAGCTTATTTTTTTATTTTAATTTGACTTTTACGTTTATCGTTCCTTTAAAAAATTCTTTTGATTTAAAACCAATAAGAAATTACTGTACATAATTTGTATGTAATAAGCAGAAAATGTTTGTCTTTAAGTATAGTTATGTGAAGGGAAGTAAAAACGTTTGTACAAAAAAAATAATTATATATAAATATTGTAAATATATTTAAAAAGCTAAAAATATACCTACATAGAAAAAAAAATTATACCTACCACTGGGCATTCATTAACTATGAAAATAAAAAAAAAAATAATAAATTTTGCTATAGGTTGTGCTACATTATAAATTTACTTACAAGTCTTAAAAGACGAGAGGTTTAAAAAAGTATCTTTAATCACGAAGTATTTTACCATAAAAAAGAAAAAGAAAAAAAGACTAATGAAAATATATATTTGAAAAAAAAATATTGACTTGCATTTATGTATACATAGAAATATATAAATATATACATAAAACAATTTGCAGTTTTTAGTTAAGAATAACGTAAGAAATTTTAATTTTTAAAAGTTTAATTTTAAAAATTAAAATTAAAAAAAAAAAACTAATTTTAATTAAGCCTCGCATAAAAATTTAATAAATAAACAAAAACATACTATTTGCTACGAAATAAAAATAAAAGAATTTATATTTTATAAATTTCTGAAAATGCTTCCTTTAGTTTTTAAGTTAAAAAGAAAACAAACAATTAAATTAAATTTCTTATATAATGTATACATTGTTTATTTTAAGTTTTAATTAAATGTTTATTTGTAAAATACAACAATATTTTATGCATTAGTTTTTTTTTAATCAGTTTTTGTCCTCGGTTGATTTAAGTCATTCTAAAATAAAGAAAAACAATTCAGTGAAAAATTTTATAAAAATACACAAGGAAAAATATCTGGTAAATGAAACGAAAAAAATACCTATCGAGGACACAAGCTAACACAAATAAAAATATGTTCCATTCATGTATACAATTATAGATATTAAAATTAACAACAAAGAAGAAACTATTTTGTCTAAAAAATTTAAATAAGTAAACAAAAAGATTTATTTTTTGATTTTCAAGAAAATGCGAAAAAAATTATATATTATTATTTTTCTATATGTTTTACTTTTTAGATTTTAATTTATATGTTTTTTATCGTTTAGAAAAAATAAACAAAACACAATATAATTTTTTTCTAAATAAATAATTACTTTTATTTATATAAAAACAAATGTCTCGTTTTATTTTTCGTTTTTTGTTTTAGCCGTTTTTTGTTCGTTTGTGTTCGTGTTGGTTCATTTTTTTGTTTAATTTTTCTCGCCGTTTTGAGTATGTTTATGAATTTCGTGTTCCAAATTTATTACAAAAGTTAACACGCAAAATTAAAACGATTTGTTTTTCATTTCAGTTATTGGGGGAAAGTGAAACATGAACCAAAGATGAAGCTGATAGTGTTCAAATTAAAACTGGGAAAGGTAAGTTCGACATACTTAAAACAAACAAAACATCTCTTGGTTTAAACAAAATCCATAAACAAAATGAATTGGCAAAGAATAAATAAATATCCTTCTAATTTGATCTCCCCTTTTTTAGCTTCAGATCATGGAACCAAAACGTTTGAGAACAAAAAAGCAATTAAACAAAAATGTAAACTAACGATTATTGCGTGCTTTCAAAACTAAAACAAGGAGACAATTGGGATTAAATTAGTTCCTTTTCCCAAATAGTTGTTTCCCAAATAAAATTATATAAAAAAAATACTAAAAACAACACAAAGTTCCTATTTTAAAAAAAAAAAACAAAATGAAAATAACAAAATACAAAATGGGAAATTTAAGTGAATGAAAATTGATTAAATATACGTTGTCATTATATTATTCTAGAAATCACAAAAAAAAAAACAACTAAAAGTCAAACTGTTCCTACATAAAAAAAGATACTAATTTTAAATAAAAAAAAACTATATTATAGAAATTTAAGGCAAAAGTTCCTAGGATAAGCGAAAATTTATCGTAAAAATCTAAAACAAAAAAAAACATATATTATTTTTTTTTTAAGACAAAAAATTGATTAGATAAAAAAAACATATTTTCATGGGTGCCAATTTTTGATTGATTTTAATTAACTATTTAAATGATAAAATAAAATACGAAGATAAATGATATTTGAAATGTTTAAGATACAAAAAACTAAAAAAAAAATAATATCTTTGCTTCTAATAATTTTATTTCGCAAAGAATAAATCGACTGAATTATCTATTCTTAACAATAATGCAGACGTTAAGACTCATAAGAATCATATCTCTGAGAATCCAAATCAAACCAAATCTTCTGATGACTACACTAAACTTTATTATAACAAAAAAAAACCTAATCAAACGAATGATGAAGGATGAACCTGGAAAAATTCAATGCTGCTACTGAAAGAAAAAAAAACCAGAGGAATATACTCGTATATTAAAACAGTTTGAAATATATATAAATATAGATCTTTAAAAAGAGGCAACCATACTAAACAAAATATAAAAATATTTGTGTCAGCACATAAATAAATGCATAAAATAGAAAAACCAAAAAACAACACACACTCGCGATAACGCTAGGAAAAAATGAATATTAAACTTAAACATGCTCTTAAACTTGTAAGTGAAAATTAAAAGGTTCCTATATATTAAATATATAAAATTAAATTAACTTATTATTACTATTTAATAGAAAAAAAAGACATGCGTTTTGAATTAAAAACAATTCAAAAACCTAATAATAAAATATTAAGCAGAAGTTAAGATTACAATTAAAAACAAAAAAGGACATTTAAACTAAATAAAATATACTTAAACTAATTAAATTCATATATATATATACATAAATATATATATACAACATACAAAGAAAACATAAGAAAAAATGAACTACCCGATGAAATAATTTTATTTTCAATATTTTGCTTTGATCATACTTTTTTTTTGTTGCATTATTAATGAAAACTAAAATTGAATCAGAATAATTAAAATTAAAAGTAAATTTAAAATTTATTTTTTATATAAAACGGCGTACTCAATATTTTACTATTAATTTTGTTAAGTTGAAAACAGAAAATAAATGCTGATGTAGTTTAAAATTTTAAAAATATATATCTGAAGCAAGATATTGAACTATTGTACTATTTTATTATTCAAATTTTAATATTAAAAATTATTTGCTGATAGAAAAAAAAAATAAAATAAAAAACACTGGAGATAAATATTTCATTATTGTATTACTTATTTTTGTGTATTTTTATGCCTTCAAATATAGTTTATAAATTTTTTTGTTTCATTTTTGCCTTTTAAATATATTACAAAATCTGTGCAATAAATAAATATACGTACATGTATACTTGCTTATATTAACTGTTAATATTTTTTAAACTAAAAACTATTTCAGAGCGCAAATTTTGTTTATAATTTAATTTAAATTTAAATTTGTTTTTAAATTAACAACGAAAAAATATCTGTCAACTTGATAGATTTTCAAATGATATTCGTACATACTTACATTATAGTCTAGTAAGGATACAATTTAACAACGAATTTTGCAGCAAACTGAATCTGAGCAGGCACAATAATATTGATGGGTTCTTCCTAAATTGAAAATGTGATGATCCCATGTGAGTTAAAAGGGGGTCCAGGGTCCTGAAAATGTGTTTCTTTCGAAACTTCACCGTCGTAAGTAATTATTTTCTATTCATTCAACAGTTAAACTCATAAATGTTTTTCTAATTGGTAACAAAGTCTGTATTTCTTTGAAAAGAATCGAAATCAAATAAAATTTTATAGATATTTCTGTGGTAAATTTTTTTAACTAGAAGATTCTAGACAAGTTTTTTTTAATTAATTTTTTTTTTTTCAAAATATTAGCAAAACAAAATATTTTCATGGCCTGAGATCCCTTGCAAGTGTCCCAATTTTTATGGAATCCTAATATCTACCAATATGCATGTCAAATTCTAGTTTGTTACAATTGTGTTGCTTTTATTAGCATTTTTTGTCTATGACTTATTTTTACTGGAATAATATGTTTTCTATAAAACTGTAATTACATTTTTGAACGAATAAACAATATTCTTGGCGCAAGTATACAAACACATATATATGTACACATACATATACATATGTTTAAATATTTATAAGATTTATTAAAAACGACGACGGAGTTCTTATCTTATTACAATATTATTTATGTAACGTATATAATTTATATATTATACTTTTGTTTAACAATTAATTACAATTAAAGAGCGATTATAAGCAAAAAAAGTAAATTAACTGAAAATCATAGTTCCTAATTTGTATCACAATACATATATATAATTATATTTATACAAATTATAAATATAGGTATATATAAAATGATATTATGAAAACACTGATATTTAGGAGAGATAGACAAAAATGAAGAAAAAAAAATTAACAAAAATATGTGTATGATTTTCTTTTTTAAAAGATTAAAAAAAATGTACACCAAAATTTCAATTTATTTAGTTGGGTTTCCATTTCAGAGTTCATTTTGTCAAGTGAAATTATAGTTTTTATTAAAATAATTTTTCAAAAAGAAAAAAAAAAACAACATAATAGTTCCTAAAAACAAAAAAGTTATCCAATAAAAAATAAATTTAAAAAATATTAAAATACTTGCATAAGAAAATACGAAAACTATTAACTTATTTAATTGGTAAATTAAAAAGTTATTCAAACCCTCGCAAAATATGTGAATTAAGCAAACATTTTAGTAATTTAATAAACAAACAAAAAAAAACAAAATAAAATTTTAATTTTTAAATAAAAGAAAAGAGAAGAAAAAATCTGTAAATCATTTTTAAGTTTTAACATTGTATTAAAATAAAATGAATATATATATATATAAGTATACAAAAAAAGCTAGTTTTTAGTATACCTATCAAAATAAAATCTTATCGAAAAGAACAACCGAAATAAATTAAAATTAATTTCTTCTTCACCCTCAAATACTTTTTTTTAATTAAAAAAAAACTTTAAATTATTTAATTTTTCCTATAAATTCTTCATAGATTTTTATTTCATCATCAAGTTAAATAAATAAACAATTTAAAATGATAAGACAACATATCACAGTATACGTAAATAAAAAACATGAAGAAAATAATGATATATTAAAATTTCATTCATATGAGAAACAAAAAAATGTTACAAAAAGTCAAGCTATATTCAACAATTTTTTTCAATTTTTGTATGTTTAGTTGCAATAAAAAATCTCATACTCAATTAAAATTAAACAAAAAAAAACACTAAAATGTAAGCTTAGTAAAAACAAAATAAATGAAAAAAAAAACGTAAGAAGTTCCTATATTCAAAATATTTAAAAATAAAAATATGTGCATATTATTAATTAGTGTTTTTATTATATATACATAAAAAAACGAAAAAGAATCCACTGTCTTTTAATTTTAGTTTTATATAGCAGCCTTTTTCCCACGCCTACAAAACCAACCCTACTTTCCCTTTTATTCCTTTTAACACACAAAATAAAATAAAAATTCTCTTTTTTTAAGTTCAGAGCAAAAACATAACATTTTTAATAGGTCTTCCACTTGAAAGGAAAACTTTTAATTTATTGTTAAAAAAAAACAACAAGCAACAAAGAATCTTTCTCTCGAAAACCCTCGCACCATTACAAACATTTCTTTACCTTTTTTACTTTGTATATGAATATATTAAAAAAAAAACATATATATATAACAACAACAACAAAAAATACTAAATACACCATTAAATGTATTGCCCAACCTCGCGAATCATGTGAAATGACTTAAAATTAAACTTAAACAAAAAAATACTATTTAAAAAAAAAAAGAAATCATATTATATAAAACTATTAGAAATTATAAGTAATTTATATATATGTCTATATATATTTATATATAAATTTACCTTTAGAATATTATATATAAATATATATACAGTATTTTAAACAAGAATAAAAACAAAACAACTGAGAAGAATATGAATTGGACAGCAAGAAATTGCATTGTTAAACAACAAAAAGAGAATAATAATAATAATAATAACAATAATAATAAAGAAAAAGTAAAACAATTGCAGGAAGCTTTTTATTTGATGTGTGATGTTTTCAGATCCCAATTACGAAGTACAACTTCTAAGGAAAAATTTGTTTTTGGCGAACATCTCAGCTCTAGTGTATGGCAGAACTTTTTCGAAAAACCTCAGTATACCAATTTCTTTGTTTCTTTTTCGTTAAAAACCAAAAATGGTGGCTTATTAAAATTGCGTAGGACTTCACAGGTATGAACATTAATTAAAATCGTTATAGCCATTTTAGAGAAAATTTGAAAATAAAAACGGAACTTTTTTTATGGCAGTTAATTTTCAAAAATAGTTAAAGCAAACATTCTTATTTCCCTTCTTTGGAACCATTTAAAAATGTTTAATTCTTATTTCGATGTTTAACGTTTTAAAAGAATGCAATTATTTGTGAATGCAGTCCTTAAAAATCATTCATTGAATTCAATAAAAGATTGTATTCATTATTAACTGTGTAACTTTCAGGGTGACAAAGTACTTATAGGTAGACAAAAACCATAATAAGGGTATTCATGCAACGTCGTGAGTTTACAAATTGTGTAAAATGATAAGTTTACGCAAAGTTTGCATGAACGGCCTTTTTTAAACATTTGATTAAATGCTAGGTTATTCAATCAGAATAAGAGTCACAATGTAGTTTGAATAAGTTTAACCAGTTTGGTTAATTTTACGAAACAAAATCCTTTGATAAGTTTATCCAAATTGTATCAATCATTTCCCATACAAAATTTGACAGTTCATTAACCAAAAGATAAACTTATCCAATTTGTAAACTTATCTAGGGTTTTACGAAGTTGCATGAATACCCTTGATATGAAAAGCATCTACGTTAAACATTATATTCTCATGTGCGAACAGATAAGTTTTACAAGGGAAAGTAGTTCTAGGTATACGTTCGACTATCATGCAATTAATTTAATTTTAAATTTTGCTTCTTTGAACATCTCTATTTACAAATGGCTTAAAAATAATTTATAACTATAAGATACATTGATAAATAAAAGGATTTTGTTGGCACATAAGCGGCCTAACGTTATACATTGAAAAAAAAATTAATACAAATAAGATTTATAATTTTTGAAAACTTAATATAAAAGTCGGGTTGACTTTGTCGTCCTCGGGTTGTTCAGTCCCGATTGTCAAGTGGCAGTATTGGTTTCGGGTTGGGATAGGATTGGCGTTTAGCCACGAAAATGGGCTGACCCTGGATTAGTGTAGAAATGTCCTGCTTTATCGTTGATTGTTGTAGTTATATCCAGGATTTTCTAGCTCTTATTTACCTTGGTTCCGGATATCGTTGTGCCACATGCAATTAATTATAAGCAATTTTTGGTTGAGTTTAACTTTAACACGAGCTGAAGGACTCAATTTGAGTGTTCGTATGAAGATTATTTTGTCTTGTATTTTTACATTTATGCATCAAAAGACATCTAAGCCGAAATTCTTAATTTTGAAATATCTAAGCCCTTCAAAAATGTGACCTTTTCTCCTATAATCTTAAATTAAATAGTATTTAACATCGATTAAAGATGAAAAGTTTGATTAAAAAAAGTTGTTTGCACCACTTTTGCACTAACTGCCTCAATTATAAACAATCTTAAGCTGCTCGTCAGTCACAGCAATTTCGAAATTTCGAATGCCTTCAGGTAAGTTCTTTTTTATAAAAGATCAATAAACTTGAAATTAATAATAAAATAAAGTAGGGTTTTGTGTGTGAATGGAAATCCTCACAAGTACAAGTACATGCTGAAAAGAATACATAAATCTTATTGTATAATTTTAAATGAACAACAACAACCTGTAGATGATTATCAGAGAGCTGCATGAATCAATTCATTTGCAGTTGTGAATCATTCACAAAAAATCGAAGCCCTTGACAGTCTCACATTCACAGAAAAAAAACGAATTTGAATCGTATTCATTTCTAACTTAAGCTCATTGTATGTATCACAAATGAATCTCTGAATGTATGGAATGTATGGGGAGCTCATACTCAAAACATTCAATGAATCAGATGATTCACAACAGATGTGAAATTTATGATTGGCTCACAAATTCGAAGTGGCTTCTAGAATATAAATATGCCTTCTAGACCAAACAAAAGAACAGAGAGAAGAATGAAAAAAGCGAGCATGCTTTAACGCCATCGCCACGCCAACCATCTGTCGAATACTTTTTGGTTTCGCCAGTGGAGACAGAATGTAAGAGAGACAATCCCCTATTAAGCTCAAAACAATCATTGTCTTATGAAGTATTCAGGCACATTTACGTGCGTACGAAAACAGTTTTTGCAGCAGCTCAGAATGCATGCAGACAATTAATCTTGTTGATGTGAATCATTTTCTCTAATGAATGTGAGCTCCACTCAGATTCAACAGTAAAAAGCGAAACAATACTAGTATTAATTCGATATAAATTAAAATGTGTCTGAAAACCATGCAAGGCAATGCATTTTGGAGTGCCTCGTAAAACGATCTACTTGGTGCAGTTCTCTGGTAAATATCAAAATAGGAGGGGAAGCAAAGCTTGGTAAGGCATTCCACATCCGTGTTGTGCGGCTAAGGAAAGAATCTCTATACTTGACAGTACGCCCGAAGATGAGCTCAAGGGTAAACTGATGAGCACCCCTAAAAGCGCGAGTATTACGGAGGAATGCAACTGGCTTTTCACTACCTAGCTCAGCACCTGAGGTTGACACCTAAAATTTTATTGAAGGAATTATGAGCAGATAGATATCAATATTTAGATATTTTGAAAAAAATAGTGCTGAAATGCTTGGAATTGGAACACTTTTTGTTTCTATCAAGACCATGGTCTGAAGGACTCGGCTGAAATTAACAGGGAGTAGTTGTTATCCAAGGGTGATCTAGATCCCACCTCAATAAGACGATCTAAATAAAATTGAAGAACCAAATTTTTGCATGACCAAAAATTACGGCAAAATATATGTTCAAAAGGTAGTAAAAATGTTTGGTCATTTGTAAGAAAATATTCGAAATTCCACTTCGTCTTCGGTTCCAACACTCGTTTTCAATAACACTCCCTATGTCAGCTCACTAGAGAAAGCCAATTCGCTTGCAGCACAGTTTGCTATTGATTCGACATTCGTGTTATGACTCCTTCTGTGCTAGAGAGGTGTAATGATTTCATGGGACAAGTCTTCTTTCGAACTCGTGCAGTTGCAATAGTCCTGAAAGATCTCAATAAACACAAATCCACTGGCCCGGATAGTATCCCACCCATTGTTCAGAAGAGGTGTTCTTGAACGCTGGCAAAACCACTTAATAAGGTTTTCCATCTTTCATCGTGTTGTTGTACACGTCTCTTTTCGAGTGGATGGAAAACAGCATTTGTCCAGCCTGTCCCTTAAAAAGGCGTATCTTCTTCTCTTTCTAATTATCATCCAATTGCAATTACGTCCCTTCTTTCAAGGTCATGGAAATGCTGATAAACTATCAGCTTCTTTATGACCGGCAGTATGGCATTTGTAGCAACTGGTGATCTGATGGTAAAACTCACCAAACAGTGGAACAAATCTTTACATCGTTTTGGAGAAAGTAAGATTATTGCACTTGATATTTCAAAAGCATTTGATCAAGCTCTCTTATCGGAAATGCGTGCATTTGATTTCAATCAATCTCTATTTCGTTGGATTATAAATTACCTTTCTGGCCGTTCAATACAAGTTTTATTGGATGGTTTCAAGTCTGATATTCATAACATAAATGCTGGTGGGCCCTAGGCTTACGTTTTGACTGAAAGAGAGTCGTCCTCATAAATGATCTTTGTCTGAAACTTTTAAGCCATTAAGTTGTTTTGCAGATGACAGTACCCTCAGCTTTTCATATTCGTTTCGAGACTCACTTTCTTGTTCATCTGATGCGGAACTTGAAACTTAATTAATTCTGATCTTGACAGCATTCCCATTCGATAAGGGGAATTCAAAATTGTGTAGAATTTAATGCATCAAAAACTCAATGCTGTCACTAAGGCAAAAACCACCTCCAATGCCGCTATCCATGAGCAAAACTTGCATCAAAGAAACTGAACAACTTTCATTTCTGGGTATCTGAATCACAGATCACCTTCTGTGGAATGACCATATATTCGAAGTCGCCAAAAGCTAAGTGCCTAGGTTTTCTTCGACGATGTAAGAGATTTTTCTCCCCCTCTGATTTGGCTGTAATTCTATAAAGCCTTCATCCGACCAAAACTTGAGTATAGCTCTCACATCTGGGCAGGTGCCCCGACAACTCACTTGAATCTTTTCGATAGAATACAAAATAGAGCCTTAAAAACGATAGGTTATAGTATAGAAAACTATTACGCAAGCAATTACATACCTGAAACACCGCCGCAGCGTTTCTTGTCTCACACACAGATTATTTTATCGCTATTTTTGTAAACAGTATTCTATAGATTCTTAATTTGGAGTTCGATTAAAAATATGTCCTGCTTCGCAATAGTTTTTAAAATTGGCTTCACTCCGAGGTAGTAACTTATATTTTCGGTTTTTAAGGCTTTTTATTTCACTATCCTACCGATCAGGACCTGAAGATCTGGATTTTAAAATATCAAGGGGAATATTTCAACAACGTTGAAAATCGTGCAATACGACAAGCCCTAGACTCTGTCAGCATTGAACCGATGCTGTCAAACTGGATTGACTCCATTCTTCAAACTAGAACTGTTAATGCAGAAATGGGTGATAGCAAGCTTAAAGTTAGGACGTGTAGAGGTACACCACAGGGAGGAGTCTTATCTCCTCTGCTCTGGCTTCTTGTCGTTAACCAGATTTTAGTCAATTTAGGGCAAAGCGGCGTCAAAATCGTGGCGTACGCTGATGATATAGTTATAATGGCATCAGGAAAATTTGTCCCCACTCTGTGCGAGCTCCTACAAACAGCCCTTAACAAGCTCAGTAATTGGGCCAGTAGCTGTGGACTTAATGTCAACCCACTGAAAACAGAACTGGTTCTGTTTACGAGAAAACGAAATATTCCAAATATAAATACCCTCACCATCAATGGGACGCCACTCCATATAACTGGTACGGCGAAATATCTTGGTTTAGTTATAGATCGTAAACTTAACTGGAAAGAGAACATTAAAGAAAGGGAAAAAAAGCTGCAATAGCCTTCTACACATGCAGTAGAATTTTTGGGAAGAGATGGGGTCCCAGCCCCAAGACCATTCATTGGATGTACACAGCCATTGTAAGGCCTATTTTGACGTACGCCTGTCTGGTCTGGTGGCCAGCCTTGGATAAGGCAATCAATCTTAAAGCCATGACCAAAATTGAGAGACTGGCATGTATCGGCATAACTAGTGCCATGAGAACCACTCCAACCGCAGCCCTAGAAACTTTCCTCTCACTTGCCCCACTCGATCTGTTCACGAAAGAATTGGCGGCCAAAAGTGCTCTACGACTTAAAGAGTGCAAACATTGGAAAAAGGGCCACTGTGGTCACAGTACTATAATGAACTTCACCGACATAGACATTCAAACAGACTATATTTCACCGCACATAGATTTTAACCCAGTCGCACTTACAGATATTCCAACAAGGGAATTATGGAAGGAAATTTAAGGTATTTACAGACGGTTCCAAAACGGACGCTGGGGTAGGATCATGCATCTTTTCAGAAAATCCACCCCTAAACATATCGTTGAGGCTGCCAAATTTTTGCAGTGTTTTCCAAGCGGAAGTGCTTGCAGTTTGCGAAGCCGCAAAATACCTTTCCAGGTGTGAACTGACGAACAAAAACATTGACATCTTCATAGATAGCCAGGCGGCAATCAGAGCCATTTCGTCAATTGTCACGAAGTCCAAACTAGTCGATCGTTGCCGTAGTGAATTAAAATTACTCGGCGTAACAAATTCTATCACCCTTCGATGGGTCCCAGGACACCGTGACATTTATGGGAATGAAATGGCTGATGAACTGGCCAAAAACGGTTCATCACTTGAACCGAGCCAAATTGTACCCTGGGTACTAATGCTACTGGAGCAAGAAAAGTACAGAATTCGCCAAAGGTTTCTCAAAACCGCTAATGACAGATGGTCAACTATTGATACCTGTCGAGTTTCAAGAAGTCTTTGGCCAGATACTTCAATGAAAAAAAACAGAATATTTACTGAAGCTTAGCAGACCTCGACTGTCCCTCCTGGTTGGAATCCTTACGGGTCACAACTCGATGGGAACCCACATGAGCAGAATGGGCATCAGCACATCTGACTTATGCAGAGGGTGTCAGGACGAACAGGAGGAAGAGGGCTCATCTCACTTCCTTTGTGAATGCCCCAGCCTAGCTCAAAATAGTAAAAATGCCCTCGGAGAATACTTTTTCGACGATTTGGGCGACATATCGTCTTTGCCACTTAAAAACATCCTCAACTTCATCCAAAGATCAGGATGGTTTAGGGAGGCACCTCAAATGTAAAAAACTTCACTTAACCTTCCCTCCTAAACTTCCCATTCCTTCATTTCCCCTACCCTGGGGAGCACAATGGATCCACTGAGATCCGAGTGAGGTGATGCGGCTTGCCGCATCATCACCCCACCTAACCTAACCTAACCTAAGGGGAATAGATCTGAGAAAACAATCACATAATACATTAGGGTTCAACTACCATATAATTATTATTTAAACAATTATTTAGACAAGCCCAGTCTACCTTTGTAACAAGTTATTATGTTTTTCAAAATCTGTTTTAAAATTAAAAGTGTAATAACTTTTGAAGAAGTCATTTTCAAAAAAAGATTAATTCAGCCTTAACTTTTGCTCTATTGTATTGAATCAGGGCAGCGTGACCAAGCAACGTTGGTGATATAGAAATCACCTAAGCAAATAATTTCATTCTGATAATCCAGTTATTCGCTGAAAAAACTTAAGAACTCGATAGCCTTAATGTAAAAATCATGTAGAGATAAATGATGTCGTAAGAGCAGATAGATATGAGTAGAAGATTTTGTTGGCCTTAGTCCGAAGTCCTCTTACATTTTGGTAAAATATGTTAATTATTATTGGCGACCATTTATTTGTCTTGTCAATCTTTTTCGAAAACTTTTTTTTTTTTAAAACGCTTAATGAGCCCATAACGAAATCAAAAAATACCCCTACCTATTTTTTTTTTTTTTGTATTTTAAATGTACACTCCGACTGGGATACATACACTTTTCATAAGTAGTTCATAAGTATTAAACCTTTTCTTTCAATTGAGCTACCTTTGATTTGCAGTTTATATGGATATAAAATACAGACACATAAAATACAGTACCTGAAAGCTTCTACCCAACATCCTTGCAATCCTTAAAATTATTGCTTATTCGAATGTAGGTTGTGCATACGTGTACACATTACAACTTTAAAAGCGGATTTTCAGAAATGACGCATGCTTACTAAAAAAGCTAACAAGCTTGAAGGCCCAGCCAACCATGGTTGCCATTTGAAATATTAAATATTCGAAATGTATAATAAATTTAAAAAAAAAAATTGTGGCATTGATTTGTTTTAAGATTGTCGTCATTTTATCCAATTTTACGATATGCATATTTTTTTTTTACATTTCGCCACTCATTTCAGCTTGATTTTTGTTATACATTCTAGGTCAAATGGTCTTTTGTAAAACTGATTAGTTTTAAGTAAATAAACATGCTGTTACACCAGCCTAATCTCTGATTTAGCTGCTGAGAGAGCGTATACATAAATTGTAAACTTAACCAGCGTTTTAAATTTTCCCATGAAAACAAAATAAAAATAAAAAATAATAAATAATAAAATATAAATAAAATAAAAATAGAAAGTCCAATAAACACAAGCCATCTACCTTCATTCATTTCATTTTTTTCCATACATATCTAGTAGCTCTGTAATGAGAAAAAAATAAAAAAAAATTATTATACATTGAAAAGCTAAATTAAACTTAAAAAATATCTAAACATGAATGTAATAGTTTTGAGCCTGTTTGCAAGAAAATCAAAAACATTTGCTTTCTTTTTTGAAACATCCTAAAATCCATGTTTTGCGTTTCAGTTAAACTCAAATTAGGCAAAATATCAAAATCACTTCCAGCTGCAAAAAAAAAATAAAAACATAAATCCAAATATAATTGCAAATTGCATTTTTGTTTTTAAGTTGAACACTCGAGCTTCTAAAAAGACAAATTGTTACAAAGGAGAAACTCTACTGTCACCGGCTTCTAATATTAAAACATACATAGTTATATTTACGCTTAGTTATTTTAAACTCTAATAGCCCCATAAGACATAACTTTAAATTTTACATGCTTTTGAGCACCATCAAAATAGACATTCGACCTGACCAATTTTAGGATGAAACTCAAAATTGCCATAGACCTCCCTCTATAGATATTACCTTTCGGACCGTTCAGTTTTATTGGATGGTTACAAGTCAGATTGGTATGCCGTTAAATACATTAAATTGATTTTCGTCCAGGGGTGGAATCGACTAAGTTGAATTGTGATAGTTGACAGTCACAATGCCATAGCATTTCTGTTGTGAACGTGACTGCCGACTATCAGAAATCACCTTAGCCGATTCCACCCCGGTATTGTCCAGTGGGGAGCCGCGAAGAATTTAATGCTGTCTACTTTAGTTAAAGCAAAACCCACCCCTAATGCCGCTATCTATGAGCGGTACTTGCATCAAAGAAATTAAACAGCTTTCAGTTCTAGATATGTGCACCATAGATCACCTTCTGTGGAATGGTCACATATTCATCGTCACAAATATGGTGGAAAGTATTTAAGTTTTCTTCGAATAGTACTCTTTATGGTGGTATATAGGTATTGTTTCTATAAAAAACGGTTGAGGAAGTCAAGTTCCGTTCTGAATTGAAATGACCGATTTCGATCTGCGGCAAACTCTGTTAACTTTAATCGCTTAAAAGCCTTATTTTTAACGTTTTCCACAATTTTTAATTTTTTGTTATGCAATGGCTGATAAAATGGCTTTTTTTCTTTCTAAAAGTAGGCACACAAAATTCTATGCCTTTAAAAAAGAATGCTTTTAAAACTTGTGTACATTTCAAAAAGATATTTGTTTTGAAATAAAATGACCCAATCAAAGATCCCATACAAAATTTTTTAAGGCAGTGAAGTCAGCATTAACGATATTAAATTTTCTTTTCTCAATAAGCCAATCATACGAATATAAATAATAATTTAAATCTACTTTATGAACAATATGGTGAACGTTATATTTTATATCATTATTTTTTGAAAAAAAAATTCGAGAATCCTTCCCGAACTAGAAACAGTTCAGGATGTATATTATTTAATTATGATATAATTTATTTGAACTAGGCCAAGAGAAGATAGTTCAGGGGTTCATTAAGTTAAGGTGAAGTTCATGTGCGTAGACGGTAGACCACCAACATTTTGGAAGTAAACTCGCAGTTGTGATTGTGACGTAAACAATTGATTGATATTATATCTGCTGGCGAAGATCTTCTTGAAGAATGAATTCTATTTTTGATTTGAAGATGGACTCGGTGCAGCATCAAAATATTGTTCGGGAGAAGTTTAAGAAACGAAGAGAAGCTTCGGAAACATTTAATTATTTTAGCATTTTTTCGGTTAAATCACTTTTGAAAGAGATATGTACGAAACTGTTGGTAAGTATCTGGCGTCGATGTGTCGGCTCCAAACGATTTGAAAAATCGCCGACAATGACGTTTCTTTGTTGATCATGCCTCCTGTCTGCTTATTGGGCTCGTCTCATCAAATAAAATGTCTGAGCGCAGAGAGATTTTTTAAGTGGGACAAAAATCTCACCTGAGCACTGAGATTTGTTAAGGAGATTACTGAGACGGAATTTTTTTTTTTATTCATTTCCCAATGTTCTTTCTCTACTTACACAGCTGTCCATTTGACAGCCAAATTGCAAATTCTCGCTGATGCGCAAATACTGAAATCGATAAAAAATACAAAATGAAGGTGGGATTGTTAATACAAATGAAAATAAAATGAATCTACTATTATTTTTCATTCATTTGATAAAGTTTTGAGCTTTAACATTTAAATATTTTAAGCAAAGTTGAAATTTTGTTTCCAGAATTTCATTACAAGAATTATAACACATCGTTTTTATACAATTCAACGGAGAATCTTGTCCCACCAAAGCACTCGGCCTCCGTCAACTTGACATTGAGCGCACAGAGAGATTATAGTTGGTGAGACGAGGCTATTGATTCTTTACAATTGACTACAGTTAACTCCAGGGATTAAGCTGATGACGAAAGAACATATTGTGGTGGAACAAAGCCTTTTGACCAAAATCCTAAAATAATTATATTAAGTTAATTTTCATTTCATTTATTTCATCGAATAGCTTAACATAGTAATATAAAATATCTTTTAAGTTAATGAAAGCTTAGCTTAACGGGAAGCTTTAAGACAAAGATTTTTATATTTTCTTATAAAGGATCAAATGGTCTACTAATACTTTCCCACAACATTTACCGTTAAAGAGTTATACCCGAAAAACCGATATTTTCATCAATTTGCCTTTTTTTGAAAAAGCAATATTTCCGAAGCTATTGGCCTAGCGAAAAAAAATACTCAATTTGTTTTGTATATAATTGCTTTACTTTTCGATAGCATTTTTATGCTCGTTTGGGATTGAAAAGGACTTTTCGCAGTTTCGCAGTTAATGCATAAACAAATAAAGATATAATTTTTTTTACAAATGGCAACTCTTCAAAGTTCCTTCCAAAAATCGATGAAGGTACAAGAGCACAACTGAAAATAGAACACCACATAATTCCCTTTCAGGACATCCAAAGATAAGGACGTTTTTACTTAAATGGTGATTTGAAAAGAAGTGTTGTGATTTTTTATTTTTCTTTTCAATTACAAAATAGAAACAAAGAAAAAGTAGAAAATTAAATTAAATATATCGGCAATTCAATTGCAATTTGTATAAATTTATCTCAAGTATTTATCAGTATCCTGCCAAGAACTCCCTTATTTGCCAACCTGTTGGAAAATTACCAACAGTAAGAAAATGTGGGAGTCTAAAAAATAGACTTTCTTTTAAGAAAATAGTATTTCTTGTTTGTTGAATGTTTTTCAAAAACAAAATGGAACAATAATGTAAGTAGTCTCTTATTAAACAAACATTTTTCATTAACTTAAAATATTTTCAATAGTGCGTATACATATAATACAATAGATATGTATGTACATACATCAGAAAAAATATAACGAAGTACTATGTTTGTTCAAATTGTGTTTTTTTTTTTTTAATTTAGTTTAAAATTTGCAAAACAAGGAAAAAAAGGGAGAATATTTTAAATTAAAAAAATCATTTGGGATAAGATTCCACGCTTAAAATAAATTAGAGTAACTAAAAAACCAAAACTAGCAGTTATTTTGTAGCTTTACGCCTACAGTTTGGGAACAAATGTATACGAAAAGAAAAAATCGTTTTTTTTTTTAATTTCAATGAAAAATGAAATTAAGTCAGTTTCAGAAAGCCCGTAGTCAAAGGCGTATATGGTAAGAGAATAAAACTCAAAGTTCTCATAGTCCCAATAATTTTAAGCTTTGACTTCATATCCAAAATAAACTCTTTACTTTATCGAATAAGTAGAAATAAAAGAACGAAATTTGTCTGCTTCTGGTAGAGTAAGATCGGGTTTTATGGACTAGCCGTTAATGCAAATCGTTTACAATAATTACCATGTCTGTTTTTGTGGCTCGTTTCTCACATTTATTTCTGGTATTTAAAAAAAAATCAATCTGGTATTTTTTCTGATTTGTTTCCATTTGAACTTTTAAAAGCACTGTTATCCGTTGAAGAAATCTTAACCCAAATGAATCTTAATTCTTATAAATTCATTCATATGTGCAACACAAATTTCTCGATCCTTTTCAGGCAAACTTAAACATTTATAAAACTTTAAAAGAAACAAAAAATAAAACAACATAAAATGGATTGTGATATTTTTGGAGACACACGTAAAAGACCAAACAAAACATATCCTAAAGATTCTGTATTGCCCTATGATGATTTAGTTACAAATGAAAATTACCTCAGAGGCCATACAACAAACAACATTGGTTGGCCAGATAATATTCAAATAAATTTATTTGCCCACAAAGTTACCATTCCAGAATTCGGAATTAGCAAAACGTGCCTTAGAGATGTCAAACGTAAATATAGAGACATGCTCTTTCCGAGGCTTTGCATAAAAAAGATTGATGATGAACAAACTTCAGGTTCATTGCTTGGATTGAATTTTCCTAAAATTCATACGAATAGATTTGACCGAAGATTTAATTCCAACTTAAGAAATTATCTTAAAAAACCTCAATTAATAAAAGTGGCTGAAGTTTTTAAATTTCAAGACCCCCAAAACACTCATGAGAAACCTCAGTCAAATAAGTTTGCCGAATTTTTAAAATTACAAGAACAACCAAAAAACATAAAAAGGAGTGATAAAGACCGTACAAAATCTCAAGTTTTTAAATCTCAAGAGGAATTAAAAAACACTAGCGTCAAAGATGACGTTGTTAAAACAGCTGAAAACCAAGATATAAGTACTTCTCGAAAAAGACAGTTAACACGTTTGGAAAATCTTCACGGAAAGAGGCTTAACGTTCTGGATGATAGTGAAGCCGTAGGAATCGTTTCAAAACTGAAGGAAGTGGTAAAATATTTCGAGTCTCGACCTATTCGTAAAATTGATTTACAACAACCTTCTATTTCTGAAACCAATTTAAATGAAATAAACCACGAATTAGTTTTCAACGATGACTCACCTCCATATATCTTGGATCGGTCATTTATTGAGAATGAGGCTTCGAATTCATTAACTGCTGCCAGCGATGCTGAAACATTTAAAACAAAAACTAATCAGCCAGAAGTCGATGTTTACTTCACTGATTTTTCATTTTCCAGTGAAGATGAAGATGATCCAAGTAGACCTGAAAATATATCCAACAATGTAGAAAAGGAATTATTTTCCGAAATTCCAGTATCCACTAACTATTGTAAAGAGAACGAAGCAAATAGTTCAGGAAAAGGAGAATCAGGTGCTGAAAACTCTAAGAAATCCCTTGGCAAATCGCCTGAAAATAATGAGCAACTTCTAGAACCAACCAACCAGGAACCAAATATTGAAAACTTTAAGGAATGCCATACCAAATGTATTGAAAGGAATGACGAAGCTGAAAATTCAACCAATTCTGAATCTATCGAAGAATTCTACACTGATTTTTCATTTTCCAGTGAAGAGGAAGAGGAAGAAATGTATGAACCGAATAGACCAGAAAACCATTCCTTCAACAAAGCTTTATTATCCGAAAAGAACAAAGCAAATACTTCAACTGAAAGGGAATCAAATGTTGAAAATCCAAAGAAATACTTTAACAAATTTACTCAAATGAAAGACCAACTTAAAGAAACACCCAATTCTGAAGACAAAAGGAAAGAAGAAACAGCAACATCTCATATTCAAAACCAACAAGAAGGAAGCATAGCGAATCTGTTTAATTTAAAGGAATTTGACACTTATGTGGCGGAAAAACCAACAGTCAGTAAAAAGAACCAAAGAGAAATGAAAAGATTATCTGGCAAATTAGAATATAACGAAAAAAATAATAGAGAACAAGAAAATTTTTTAAACCAAATTAAAAACATAATGGTTCAAAAGGGAAAAGCTGTTCCAACGGGCAGCAAAGAATATAACGAAAAAGACAATAGAGAAAAAGAAAAATTCTCAAACCCCATTAAAAAAATAATGGTTGAAATGGAAAAATCTGTTCCAACGGGCAGCAAAGGATATAACGAAAAAGATAAGAGAGAACAAGAAAAATGTTCATACCCCATTCAAAAAATAATGGTTGAAATGGAAAAAGCTGTTCCAACGGGCAGCAAAGAATATAACGAAAAAGACAATAGAGAAAAAGAAAAATTCTCAAACCCCATTAAAAAAATAATGGTTGAAATGGAAAAATCTGTTCCAACGGGCAGCAAAGGATATAACGAAAAAGATAAGAGAGAAAAAGAAAAATGTTCAAACACCCTTCAAAAAGTAATGGTTGAAATGGGAAAAGTTGTTCCAACGGGCAGCAAAGAATATAACAAAAAAGACAATAGAGAAAAAGAAAAATGTTCATACCCCATTCAAAAAATAATGGTTGAAATGGGAAAAGCTGTTCCAACGGGCAGCAAAGGATATAACGAAAAAGATAAGAGAGAACAAGAAAAATGTTCATACCCCATTCAAAAAATAATGGTTGAAATGGAAAAAGCTGTTCCAACGGGCAGCAAAGAATATAACGAAAAAGACAATAGAGAAAAAGAAAAATTCTCAAACCCCATTAAAAAAATAATGGTTGAAATGGAAAAATCTGTTCCAACGGGCAGCAAAGGATATAACGAAAAAGATAAGAGAGAACAAGAAAAATGTTCATACCCCATTCAAAAAACAATGGTTGAAATGGAAAAAGCTGTTCCAACGGGCAGCAAAGAATATAACGAAAAAGACAATAGAGAAAAAGAAAAATTCTCAAACCCCATTAAAAAAATAATGGTTGAAATGGAAAAATCTGTTCCAACGGGCAGCAAAGGATATAACGAAAAAGATAAGAGAGAACAAGAAAAATGTTCATACCCCATTCAAAAAATAATGGTTGAAATGGAAAAAGCTGTTCCAACGGGCAGCAAAGAATATAACGAAAAAGACAATAGAGAAAAAGAAAAATTCTCAAACCCCATTAAAAAAATAATGGTTGAAATGGAAAAATCTGTTCCAACGGGCAGCAAAGGATATAACGAAAAAGATAAGAGAGAACAAGAAAAATGTTCATACCCCATTCAAAAAATAATGGTTGAAATGGAAAAAGCTGTTCCAACGGGCAGCAAAGAATATAACGAAAAAGACAATAGAGAAAAAGAAAAATTCTCAAACCCCATTAAAAAAATAATGGTTGAAATGGAAAAATCTGTTCCAACGGGCAGCAAAGGATATAACGAAAAAGATAAGAGAGAAAAAGAAAAATGTTCAAACACCCTTCAAAAAGTAATGGTTGAAATGGGAAAAGTTGTTCCAACGGGCAGCAAAGAATATAACAAAAAAGACAATAGAGAAAAAGAAAAATGTTCATACCCCATTCAAAAAATAATGGTTGAAATGGGAAAAGCTGTTCCAACGGACAGCAAAGACAATAATGAAGAACACAAAGAAGGCGAAAGACAAATTGGTAACCTGTCAATACCCAATAACGAAATAAATGGAAATATGAGAATATTCGCTAAATTTATGCCATCCAATAAAAAAAATACTGAAGAACTTAAAATACCAATTGAATCTAGGGTCAAAGAGATTAAAATAAAAACTGAAAAATTACCTATGATTAAAAGAGAAATAAATGAAATGGAAGAACCAACTGAATCTAGCGATGAAGATGATACCGAAGAACGCAAAGTTACACTTGATTATTTCTCTACCGAAGAAGACGAGAGCGAAGAGATAATATCCATTGAAGATTCACAAGAAATCATTGAATTAACAGAGTCTAATGAGGTAGAGGCGATTGAAGACATTAATCCAACGATAATTATAGAAGATTCAATTATATCAATAGATTCTCAATCTGACAAAGAAAACTCTGTTGATGGGTTTCGAAAAATAAAACGCACTAGAAGCATCAGTGAAAAATGCAAAGATTCAAACCCATTTGTTGCACAAAGCCATATTGAATATATCAAACAGAACCATGAAATTGTGGAAAAACTCCTCCAGACACTTGAAGATGTAATGGTAAAGCCTACGTATGATGAAAGTAGTTCTTCCAATGATGAGGATTATGATGACAATCGGTGGTGCCATAACGGTATAGAAAATCAAAGAAATGTTACCGAAGAAGATCATAGTTTTGATTTAAGTTTGCAAGATTATGATGGTGATAAAAATCACATCAACCTAAACAGAAATGAAATTGAAGGAAAACAGAAAATAGAATGTGGAACAACAAAGGTGTGTGATTCAAATTCAGACAATAATGTTGAATTCGTTGAGGAAGATAAGGAGAAGGAAAAAAAAGATGCTGAAGAAGAAGTATGTACAGATATTGTGTCAGCAACACAAAAAAACATTCGATACGAAACGATAACACATAATATAAGGAACGCAGAAGAAGGAAAAACAAATTTAATAAAGACAAATAAAGATGTACAACGAGAAGAAAAAGAAGATGATGAAGTGTTTAAAGAAAATGATTCAGCAACACTAGAAAATACTCGTATACTATACGAAACCATAACGCCTAGCATAAACAACGAAGAAGACGACATAGATTCAATTAAGATAAATAAAGATGAACAACGAGACGTTAGTGAAGCAGAAAAAGAAAAAGAGGACGAAGAAAAAGAAGAAGAAAAAGAAAATGAGGAAGAAAAAGGTGAAGAAAAGGGTGAAGAAAATAAAAAATGTGATGAAACATCATTATCAACTGATGATCTACAAAATACTGAACCTCAACCAAGCCAAATGTATGGAATTGAAGTAGCATCTTTCCAATATTTTAACTATATGATTACGAATGGAACAGCCAATCTATCAAGTGTTGGTGCTACAAGGTATACAACACTCATAAATACCAGTATTAACGGACGACATGAATATTCCGCACCATCAGCTCAAGGAGACCAGTCTCCAACAGATTCATCACCAAAAACTAAAAAAAGGAGAGCATCATCCTAAAGGAGAGACTTTTCAAAATAATTAAGAAGAAAAAAATACTTTAAATAGAAAAGGATTACAAATGAAAGATATTTATATGTATGTATGTTTATGTTTACAAATTTTCTCAATATGGATATTTATATTAAAAAATAAGAAATATTTCATAACTACTTTTAACCATACATTTTATGTATACAATTTTAACAAAAACAAAAAAACTATGTATTTCGCTAAGATAGTCTGATGGATTTTGTCAGCTTCTTTTCAAGGCGTGATTCAATTGGCGCCAAAGTGTGTCTTTTTAGATATTATATATTTGTATATGTATATTATGTATTAGACAGTACCTATATAAACTGCAAACAATTTTGTCCTACAGTGATCTAATTTTTTTAATCTGAAATCAGTATTTTTCAAACCCTTTTGTAGAGGTAAGTCAGCAGAACATTTTTGTATTGCAAAACTATAACGATTAAATTTTATGACTAGTTCTGACTTCAATATTAAAACAAATAGTTTTGTTCTTCAGTTAAAATTTTGTATATGGGTGATTCCATTCGAAACGACTATGTATAGGAAAAAGCACAAAATTTGATTTACAATTGAAAAAAAACACGTACTATGTCATACGCGTAACAGGTTTGCATTTCAAAACTTATTTTTTTTTTATAATGTTTTTTATTGTTTTGCTTCTCATTTTTTAACTGAAACTGTTGGGGTTATTATTAGCAAAAGAATGATAAATAGTTTTCATGCAATATTTTACACTACATGATAGATATCTCGATCGCAATTCACCAGTTTTCTAAGCTCACACCCGTTACGCAACTAAATTGAATCCAATAACGAGCCACTAATTTTTAATACTTTAGTATAGTTTTTTTATTTAAAGATCTTTAGATGTCCAGTAGATTAGTAAAGTTTAAATACATAAATTGCGAATAGTCACACCCGTAACTATGGAAACACCTATATATTACCCTTTTTTAATCCGCTCCATATATCGATTTGAATCAAAAAATTTTATCGGTATGTATTATTTGTATTATGAAAAATCTTTTTTCTATTTGCTGTCTTCCTTTATCGAAAAAGCTATGTACAACAGAAAAAATAGAAACTTAGAACAGTATATATTTTTAGATCAAAACAAATATATTTTGTAAAAGTAAATATTTTGTATTTATATTATATTGTATTAGAGTTGATATATCTGCACTTTGGTTCTTGAAGGCCAAATGGCCTTTTTTCAATTTTGACTTAACAGACGATGTTCTACGACTGTGCCAATGGGCTTCAATTTTTCTTAACAAGATACCGATGGTTATGGAAAGTTAAATTTTCAAAATTAAAAAATATTTTTTTAAATTTAAAAGCTAAATTTTCTAGTTCCCAAAAATTTACAAACTACGCATTGGGCCTTTTTGAACCAAGATATAGACATATCTATGTATTTTCTATGTGTGATATTGTGAACATAAAAAAAATAAATCGAACACTAAATATTAGTGTAACATTAAATAAGATATGCTAAGCATTGCAAATTATTATTATTATTATGCCCTCCCTCTTTCCCTTTTATTTGTTTTTGTTATAGGTATGTATTCGATGAAAAGTTATTATTTTTAATTGTATGTTATTTTAAAAATAATTATCATGTATTATTATTAATAAAAATAATTGGGTTATAAGAGCTAGTGAGCTATGAATTTGGCTAAAAAGCCATTTTGTTTATCTTTTTTTTTTTATTTATTAACTATCCGATTTTAAATATTTTATTACTTCTTTTTTAAATTTGTTTCGATTATTTATAGATTTTATTTCATTACAACTTAAGTTTAACAAGAACATCAACTTCAAAACTATAACTAAACTGATGTTTTAAGAGTCTCTGTGTTTGTTCGTGATATTTTGAAACTATCATTAAACAAATAAAAAAAATTAACTAAACAATAAAGTTGAAGCCTGATTCACAATGCGACGATTAAACAAGACGAGAGCGTAACGTAAAAACGCTGTCATCTTTTTCTAGTTATATAATCGTTCCCAATTCACAATGCGCCGGCATTTTTAAGTACGAGAACTAATTTTTTGTAAAAAAAAATATCAAAAAATTTAAATAAAAATTATTCCAGACAACAGATTATCAATTGCTTTTTCTATTAATCTCAATTTAACGTATTTTTTCGCAAATTTTGTTTCCATTATGTAGATTACTCGTCAATTTTTCGAATCCTTGACGTGACGACGAGAAACGCTGCATGGTGTATACTCTCGAATGCTATCATTGTTTAAAAGTTGTTTGACATAACTGACGAGATATCGTCACGTCTCGTTTCCTCGTCGCATTGTGAATCAGGCTTGACGCTTTTATCATTATTATAAAACTATAAAACTACATATACTTATTTAAGACTAAACTCAAAGTGGTGGTCTAAACTAATAATTCTCAATGTCACTGAAGTAAATGTTATATGTAAATGTTTTGTGATATATTAAAAAAATAATACATTTTAATGTAAAATAAAACAAAAAAAAAATAAAAACAAAAAAAAAGTAAAAAAAAAATGTATAAAATAATTTGCGTTTAAAATTCAACTTTAATAGCCCTTTGGAAGACAAAATGCTTCTGGATTTGATTTTAGAATCAAAATCAGAACCGTTCGCACTTAAAGATTTGTTGTTTCCAATTATCAACCGAAAAGCCTGAGTTAAGATAAAGCCGTATGTTAATTGCATTTAAATATAAATTAAACGTAGGATCAAATTAAAGGAACTTTGAACACAGTGGACACACAGCTTTGGGAATAACTGAAATTATTATTTAATTAAAACATTCCTTTCGTGATATTAAGATAGTCTTATAAAAAAAACTCTAATTTAGACCGTGAAGGTATCAATTTGATGAAGTTTTTATTAATTTTATACTGATATTTATTTGGCATTTCCACGTATTCACCATTAACCTCCTTTGGTTGAATTATTTGTTCTCAAAAGCACACAACACATTTGCAAAAATGCCTGCTGCTATTTTCCTGGATTTAGTACTACAAGGGCGCATTTACCACTTAGAAATTTTTAACCATTTGTACTGCATATGGAGCATTCCACGAAAAATGGTAATCAGATGTGAAATTTGAAACGTTGCTTCGATGAGTCTTTTATGATTGATGATTTGAAATAAATTTTATCGAAAAATTCTATCAAAAAATAAAAAAACGAAGGAGCAGCAACAATAGTAAAGGAAATATCGCGCTAGGAAGTTACGCCATTCATTGAATTTAACATCGCTATCCACTTCTTAGAAGAATTCCAATGCCAAATGATTTAAACAAATTTTTAATGACCCTGTAGATTGTAAATGTTTTGCCTTTCAGGTTTCGCTATCGTGTTGAAGTGTTGAAGTTCCTTAATATATTTGGACCTTATTTAGGGTTCCACAACTTATATTTTTAAATTTTACCCGGAAGTGAGTTTTTATAGTAGGTACCTATGCCAGGAATAGTGGGACGGACGAAATAACAAATATTGAAACACGTTTGTACAACTGGCTCTATAAAGACTATCTTAAAGAGAGCCTTGTTTATAAAAAAAAAGTGTTTGTCGCTAAGCTTCCAATTGGTAGCTCTTAATTTTTCATACGAATCGGCAACGCAAACTTTTTTTGGGAGTTTTCAGGCCGGTATCACGTGGGTTGTAGTAAAACAAGTGTGCTAAGAAGGGTTTTGTGTCCTACAGCGCCTCAAAGTTTGCGATAAGATTCGCCAGTTTGGACTCATCTTTCCAATCTAAATAACGACTTGCATACATTTTATTACTCGTTTTGAAATGCATTACATTTTACTATTGAAAAAGAGAAATTAAAAATAAGTTAATATTAAGAGGGTTTTAGGTCAATTACATACTTATATCCCACCCTCCTAAGATTTTAAACTTTAATTATAAAATTATTAAAGCAAATATTTAAACCAAAATTCACTTACATAAAGAATCCAAAAAAAGCAGGAACCAGCAGCAGCGTTATTCTTTATTACGACGTTTCGCTATTCATTTCACTGTTTTTATTATAGCTAATTAAAATTAAATTTGTAATAAAGAGAACAATTACCTTTTATAAGTTATAACAAAAAAAGAAACAAGAAACAAAAGCATTGCCAAATAAAGAACATTAAGGTTCAATTTAATCAACGGACAACAGATAACGTCTTACAACACACAAAAATATATATGAAATAGAGCTATTTACTACTGCAAGTAAACATTTCATAGATCACTACATGCATGAGACAGTGTCAACGAAATTTTATGAAATGGTGAGTTTGATAAAGTAGAAAAGAATCCTGATAGTCCCTGATCCACTGATCTCTATATACACTGGATAGTGTATTTCTTATAATGTATAACAGTTTTTTTGCTTCCATTTAAAGGTGATAATTATGTGCTCGACTTCATAATTTGACGTCTACATTAACACAAAAAAACCTGTTTCCAAAATTTCAATCTGAACAAAGAGAAACAGACCAATGATATGAAAGGGAAAAACTTTGTGGGAGTTTATTTTATAATTTTTTGTTCATTAAGTTATTCATTGTGTACATTTT
Source organism: Dasysyrphus albostriatus (assembly GCA_946251815.1). NCBI lineage: Eukaryota > Metazoa > Arthropoda > Insecta > Diptera > Syrphidae > Dasysyrphus > Dasysyrphus albostriatus. The sequence goes on from OX276339.1 coordinate 959,451, forward strand.
GTGTGTGCTATTATTTTCCAATAGCACTAGAATTATATCAATAGAAAGGTATTTAAGTAGGTAATAGTAAATATGTAGATGGGATATGGGAACCACCGACTTCGTTCATTATTTCAGTTTGAAAACAATTTGAACAAAACAGCTGATAAGTGTGATGAGGAGAATGCGAGTAAAACGATAAATAATTAAATTTTTTAAGTTATGTGTTGTACGACACTCTCTACGACGTCATATGAGAACAAATATTTCGACACTTCATCTCATAAACAACATATCATGTATTTTTATAACATGCACTGTACGTGAGTGAATTGAATTGAGATTTATCATTCATTTTTCCGAAAGGGAAGTGTATTGAGATTTCAAATAGTTAAACAAATAAAAAGCTTATTTAACTTAATAAAAAAGTGAAATAAAATTAAGTATAATGAATATACTCAATATTGAAAACATGCGGTGCTGCGTTGAGTATAACTTACAGTTCCCACGCGAAATAAATAACAAGCAAAAAACTTTACCTTGGCATAACTAAGCCAACCATCGAGTCATTAATTTACCCTAAATTAATAAACTTTAGGCTTTAAAAACGAAAATAATAAGTTTTTGGAGCAAAAACCCTTTACATGCGAATAATGCCTTGAGGCATTATATTTTATATTTGAAAGTGTAAGCTGACCATACAACAAAAATTTTACTCACCATACATTATTTCACATGCAAAACCCTTGCCGGTCCATTGTTTTGTAAGACATTGACCACTGAGCAAAAAAAAATCTATGCAAATATTCTCGCATGTCAAAAATAATTGAGACGAAGTGCAAAATTAATTATTTGCATGATTGGTTTGCAGTTTCAAGCCTAGTTTACAGTTCCTGTGCGCAAAAAAAATCTATGCAAATACTCTCGCATGTCAAAAATAATTGAGGTGAAATGCAAAATTATTTGTTTGCATGATTGGTTTACAGTTTCTTGTAAAAATAAACCATTGCAGTCATGAAATGTCAAGTAAAACAATGAAACAAAGTATGGTGAGTAAAATATGTTTTTTTTGATGGTTGGTTTACACTTAAAAAAAATATATTCACCTTAAGGCATTATTGGCAAATGGTTTTTGCATCCAAAAATAATTATTTTCCATATTTAGGCCTATAGCTTATTAATTTAGGATAAATCAATGACTCAATGGGTGGTTTAGGCCAAGGCAAATATTGTTTGCCTTGAATATTATAACGGGTGATTTTTTAGCTGGTTTGGTTTTGGCAACACTGGTTTTGACAGCTGACGTGTGTTTAGTACCTTGTGTCACTGTCAAACAGCTTCAGTTTGGTTTGCAATTTAACCATGGATCGTCTTACAAATGAACAACGCTTGCAAATTATTGAATTTTACTATCAAAATTCGTGCTCGGTTCGAAATGTTCATCGCGCGCTGCTTCCATTTTATGGTCGGCATTCTCGACCTTCTGAGCAGTCTATTCGGAAGATTGTGACCAAATTTCGCACCAAATTTACTTTGTTGGACATGAAACCACCAACACGTTTATGTACTGTGCGTAGTGAAGAAAATATTGCGGCCGTATCAGCTAGTGTGACAGAAGACTGCGAAATGTCGATTCGGCGCCGTTCCCAGCAGTTAGGCCTTTGTTACAGCACTACGTGGAAAATTTTGCGGAAGGATTTGGGCGTAAAGCCTTTTGAGATACAGCTGGTGCAAGAACTAAAGCCAGCCGACCTACCACAACGCCGAATTTTTGGTGAATGGGCTCTTGGAAAGCTGGCCGAGGATCCGCTTTTTTATCGAAAAATTGTGTTCAGCGATGAGGCTCATTTTTGGTTGAATGGGTACGTAAATAAGCATAATTGCCGCACTTGGAGTGAAGATCAGCCAGAAGCATTGCAACAGCTACCAATGCATCCCGAAAAAGCCAGTGTTTGGTACGGTTTATGGGCCGGCGGCATTATTGGGCCATATTTCTTCAAAGATGATGCGAATCGCAGCGTTACTGTCAATGGTGAACGCTACCGAGCGATGATAACAAACTTTTTTTTGCCCGAAATGGAAGTTCTTGACTTGCATGATATGTGGTTTCAACAAGACGGTGCCACATGCCACACAGCACGCGAAACAATGGCGCAATTGCGAGGCGAGTTTGGTGAACAGTTAATTTCACGTTTCGGGCCGGTCAATTGGCCGCCTAGATCGTGCGATTTGACACCATTAGATAATTTTTTGTGGGAGTATGTCAAAGCTAATGTCTATAGGGACAAGCCCGCTTCGATTGACGCACTGGAAGCCAACATCCATGCATTCATTCGTGAGATACCGGCCGATATGTGTGAAAGAGTATGCCAAAATTGGACTCAGCGGATGGGCTACCTGAGACGCAGCCGCGGTCAACATTTGCATGAAATTATCTTTAAACATTAAATTGCAAGGTTCAAACTATCGATTCAAATGAATATTTCATTCATTTTTTCGAATTTCTTGTGTTTTTTTTTTTTAAAAGTTCTAAGCCTCTTAAAAAATCACCCGTTACAATTTGGTGTACAGAATAGATGGAAGATTGTTTTGAAAATTTTGATTTTTTTTTCGCGGGGGAACTGTAAGCTAGGCTTCATGCAAAAAATAAACCATTGCTGTCAGGAAATGTCATGCAAAACAATGGACCGGCAATTGTTGGTCGGCTCATACACTTCCAAAAAAAAAAATGTATTCACCTCATGGCATTTATTTGCATGTAAATGGTTTTTGCGTCCATAAATAATTTTTTCCATTTTTGAACCCATAGTTTATTTATTAAGCGTAAATTAACTACTCAATGGGTGGCTTACGTCAAGGCACATTTTTTTTCTTGAATATTAAACGATTTCTTGCAAATACATATAAAGGCTCTCCCAAACCAACACAAAAGCGGAGCGATTCGCAGCGAATCATTCACAATAGTATAAAATATGACAAATACTCAACGCTAAACAACAACAAAAATTCGTCGTCGCTCCGCATTCGCGTTGGTTTGGGAGAGCCTTAAGGCGCTATTCATTTTTGATTTAGAATAGAGCTCTGAACAGAGTCTGAGCAAATTGAGTATGCTCTGAACATTCTTTGGACAAAGCGTGCTCCGAGCGCTCTGAATTATTTTTGAGGCACCTAACTCTGTCCCCTCAGTTATTTTTTTCTGAGCTCGTAGAGTGCGTTCTGAACAAACTCAGAACGAAAAAAGAAACAAAAATTGTAAGCTCTGAACGCTCTGAGCTAAAAAGAAAAACAATTTTTTGTTTGACAGTTCAGGCTCTGCTATGAAATTGGATTTGTGAGATCAGTCTAAATCTTCACGTTTCCCCATACAGTTTTGAGATTTTGAAATGCGAGATTTCGTTGAAATCTCAATTAAATCATGTATCAATGTGAACTTTTCTGTAAGAATAGACCCATTTTTACTTGAAAAATGATGATGAAGGTGCTCCAAATAAACCTCCAGCACAGTAAGTTGGCCTCGGCCACCCTGACCTCATTGTTGGCAAGAGATAATATTGATATCAATATTATCATCATCATGTTGATTTCAACCCAGTAACCATGACAGAGATCCCCACCAGGGAACTCTGGAACGAACAGGGTCATAATGACCCACATGAAAAGATTGGGCATTAGCTCATCGGACTTATGTAGAGGGTGTCATGATGTAGAGGCGGAAGAGGGCTCCCTTCACTTCTTATGTGAATGCCCCAGCCTAGCTAGAACCAGAAAAGCAGCCCTAGGAAAATATTTCTTCGATGAACTGGGCGACATCTCTGTATTGCCACTAAAAAACATCCTAAAATTCATTCAGAACTCAGGATGGTTCAGGGAGGTCCCCCACAACTTAAACTTCTCCTCAAACCCCTCCCTATCCCTCTTCGCCACCCACCTTTCACTCTGGGGAGCGCAATGGATCCACTGAGATCCGAGTGAGATGATGCGGCTCACCGTATCATCACCCCTTCTAACCTAGCCTAACCTAAGACCCATTTTCAGCTTTCACCATGCAAAGGTAAAAAGCTTTTTGATAAAAATTACGGTCTTTTACTCCAATGCTTAGCAGGCAAAAAGAGAAAGTATGATATAGTATTTAGCTGGGGAGATAGACACATATGTACACAACAAAATATGAGACAAAATCTTTGGTTTTGGCGGTGTGAACATCAATTTGAAATATCGGAAGTTTTCAGCTGAAATCTTAGATCTCGCTTTGGTGGGAACATAGTATAAAAATACAAGGTATATTGTATAATATGAGATGAAGAGTATTTTCTTCTCATGTTACATCATAGCGAGTGTCGCACAACACATGACTTAAAAATAATTAATTATTTATCGTTTAACTTAAAATTTCAACAGCACATAACTATAAAACATGCATAATTTATTGTTTTACTTTGAGTTCTAGCAATAAATAACTTCAAACTATAAATAATATATTTTAAGTTTTTGTTCCACCTGGCAAACAATTGTAAGGTGGAACAAAAGCAATTGAATTTTCAAGCATAGTTTGTTATTATATAATATAGAATGGTATAAGAATAACAAGGTATGCTTGACAGTTCAATGAGACGATTCATGACGTCATTGTGAGTAAATGCTCTCTTGTTTCCCAGATGGAACAAAAACCAATAAAATTATTATGTTTTGAAGTTGTTTATTTTTAGAATTTAAAGTTAAACAGTAAATTATTTATGCTTTATAGCTATATGTTATTGAAATTAAAAGTAAGACAATTAGCCAGTTTATATTTCTGAGATCTCAGAGGACTCAGAGCGCTCAGAAATATAAACAGGATTAATCTAAAAAAATCCTCATTTTTCCCCATAAAAACTGAGACTGAAATTTTTTGGATTCGCTTGCTCAATTATTTTTTATCGCAGTAAATTACATAAGAAGAAAAGAAAAAGGGATTTGTTTTGACTTCTATGTGAGGGATGTTGTTTATATTTTATCCTCCTGCTCTGTCAAAAAAATTGAGGAAAAATACTGAGCGCTCAAGAAATATAAACTGGCCAAATAAATAATTAATATTGTTTAAGTTATGTGTTGTGCGACACTCGCTATGACGTCATGTGAGAACAAATATGGAGACCCTTCATCTCATAGTGCCCTACTACACGACGACTTTAGAGTCATGCCTTTTGTCGAAATTCAATGAGTGCGAACGAGAAAATCTCCCCTTCGCACTCATTTAATTTCGAAAAAAGTCATGATTCTTAAGTCGTCGTGTAATAGGGCACATATACAACATACCTTGTATTTTTATACCATGGTATTATAGTATGTTCTCACCTTTCAAATTTTAAACTGGCGTTCACACTGGCCAAAACCAAAATTTCGTCTCATACAAATACAAACAACTACCTTTGTGTGCTTAAGTGTTCGTATTTCTCTTACTCAAATGTAAAATACAATATCATGCTCTCTTTTTGCTGCTTGGCACTGGAGTGAAAGATCGCAGTTTGTATCAAAAATTTTTTCATCTTTGTAAAGGGGGGTTTAAATGAAACAACATCTCGTCAAACATTGTTTGACAGTGATTGATGTTAGATCACTTAAACGCAAAAACAACCATGCTGTCCAACTTTGTTTTGGGGTTTTGAAACCCGTTTTTTTTTTGGGATTTCATAAATAGTATAGTAAGAAATTTCCCAATAAAACGTATCCGCAGCTGCCTATATTTTTGTGTTTGTAATATGGTACCCCTGACTGGCTGTTACAACAAAAAAGTGAATTTTATGAAAATTAAAAGTGGAAATAAAGCAAAATTAATAATAAAAACTAAATTATGTTGAAGTAAAATATGAAATATAACTATATATTTATATAATTTATGAATTAAATCGAGTTTTTCAGTCATTTTATCTTTGTTTCCCATTTTCAGATTCTAAAATTGACTATGCAGCTAATAATACAAACAAAGGTGTAGGAGCCTCTTGGTAGACTATGGTCAAAGTAAAAAAGTCATCATTTAGTCTGCTTTTACACACGGACTTTCAAGACAACTTTTTTTTTTTTAATTAAATGAGTGCGAAGATAAAATCAGATATATTTTTCATTTGAAAACATTCAATGATTACTTAAAAGTCTTCGAATAATAGCGGACTTATTACACATGAAATAATTGACGTTATTAGTGATAATTTAAAAATAATAAATGATTGTATTGCTTCCTTTAATGTTTGTACCTAGTTTTCCATTGGTAAGTCTTGCTCACCAATGTTAGCGGGTTACCTGAGGTTCAACGTCATTTTAAGTATGTGATAGTAGCAAAATATGCTTGCTAGATTCCAGTTGTATAAACGTGGGTCAAAATTTGATCCGCGGTTCAGCATTTTTAAAATTGTATAACTACGGATCAAAACGTGAAAGTACGTTTGATGCCATTATGTATGGAGTTCGATTTCTTTATTGCATGGCCACCACGGGTACGCTTGCAGAAGTCCAGACGCTGAACCCAATTTTCAACGGTTTTCAAGTATAAGTCGGCCGATACTGCTGCAATCTCACGTTTCTTGTTGGCATAGACCATAGACTTGACGTAGCCCCACAGGAAATAGTCTAACGGCTTCAAATCGCACGACCGAGGACCGAGGCGGTTTGGTTTCCAATAAATTGATTGTGACATTCGCTGTGTGACTTATGGCGCCGACCGTCCTGTTGGAGCCACATGACCTCCAAGTCCATATTATCCCATTGGGGCCAAAAATATTCGGTTATCATTGAATGGTAGCGATCCCCATTCACAGTAACGTGCCGGTCTTGATCATCATGGACGAAGTACGGTCCAATGACGCCGCCGGCCCATAAACCACACCAAAACGTAATTTTTTCGGGATGCAATGATGACTCATGGAGTACGTGTGGATTGCTGCATGACCAAAACCGTATATTTTGTTTATTGACGAAGCCATTCAGCCAGAAATGAGCCTCATCGCTGAAGATGATTTTTCGATGAAAATCCGAATCATTTTCAAGTAGTTGCTCAGCCTGATTCACGAACATACGACGCTTCTGGTGGTCACACGGCTTCAGTTCTTGCGTCAATTTATTCTTGTTAGGATGTAGGCCAAGATCTTTTCGCAAAATTCGCCACAACGACGTCACAGAGATGCTCAACGCTGGAGAACAATGTGTGAGAGACACATTTGGGCTTTCTGCAACTGAAGCCTCAGCGGCAGCAATATTCTCGACACTACGGGCACTTCTTTGTCTCACTGGCATGGGAACATTTTGTATTGTGCCTGTGGATTCAAATTTTTCCACTAGACGCTCAATTGTTGATCTGCTAGGACGATTATGACGACCATAAATCGAACGTAGCGCTCTTGTTGTTGAGGCCACTGACTCCGAATTTCGGTAGTAAATTTAAATAATTTCGACTCGTATATCTTTTCATATGAAATGGCAAACCTTACTGAAGAGAAATGTCAAAAGAGCCGCAAGAAATATGGCGTCGTTTGCTCTCCCTGTCGCTCTACTTTTGTAGCGTCCCTGTTGAAAAACCCTTTACATCTGGCCTTTTAGCTGGTAAAAGCTGAACATCAAAACCTGAACCACATTTGTACAAACTGGTCTTAAGCCAAGATTACCAGCCGTATTTATAAAGAAAATTTAAAGGCTTCGTAACTTTAAAATGCCTCTAAGTTGCTCTTAAGTGCAAAATCGGTATCTATAATCAATTTTCACTTTTTAGCAACGTTACTTAAATGCATCTTAACTTAAACGCCATTCACCGCGTTTAAAGGTTACTTAAAGCCATCTTAAACATATTTTGACATTCGAGACTAATGGATTTTTTTTTCAGAAATATAGGTATACCTATGTATGTTTGTGGGTAGAGTTTTCATATTTTTGCTGTGGGTACCTAATGAAAGTTTTAAGATTTGTGGTTTCCTTTAGTATAATGAATTGTAAAATAAATTGTTTCGATTTATTAACTTATTTTTCTATCAAAAGGCCAAGGTGTGAATCAAAGAATTGAATAATAGAGTTTCTGAACACAAACATCAAAGCATCAGAAACCAAAATGGAATCATGTTTCATTTCGTTTGCATTTAGTATACCAGTTGCTTCTCTTTCTTTCTTATAAATACATGTGGTCATCTTTTGTTTGCAAGCTGTCAAAAAACAGCTGAAAAGAACATGTAGTAGTGAGTTTTCTCACGTTACTTTACATTTCAATCGTTTAGTTAAGTAGCAATTGAAAATTGATTATAGATGAGAATTTAAGTAACGTTATTTAAAAGAAACTTAAATACTTAAGCAAACTTAACTAAATGACCTCTAAGAGGCATTTCAAGAAAATTTAATAAATTCGGCTGTACATATATAGGTTTTACTTACTATCAGTAACGTTAAAGTGCTTTTCATAAAGCTGCGTATAGCTAAGTGCGAATTGCATGAGCAATTTTTTGGTTGCCAATTGATGCGAATTGCTATAAATATAAACTACGCCGTGACGATGAGTTTGTGGGTAAAATTGTATCCTCACTGATTTCAACTTCAAAACCATCGTCATGACGCAGCCAAAAGTAACAATCTAAGCACTCAACATAACTCTACTCTACGAACATAGCCATCGAGAATTCGAGATACATAAAAGTATCAATCGTACCAATAATGAAACACAAAAATTCTATTCACTTGAGTTTGATACTCGAACAAACCTCAAAACTTTATCCGTAGTAGGAATCTACTTTAACTTTTATCGGCAGTGAGCCTACTGCCGATATTGTTTTTGTTATTTATGTAAGATCCTACTATACTATGGATAGCTTATCCAATAAAACACGGGTATTATTTTGAAAACTTGTTCCATTTAGGGGTGTTTACATGGACCAACATGCTCAACAGCATGCTCGTAGCTTGATCATTTTAACGCAAGAAATAACCACCTGACAGCCAGTAGTATGGTTTAAAAAAAAAAAATTGGAAACTTGTTCCATTTCCTTCAAGTGATGTTGTCGAGCATGCTGATCAATGTAAACACCCCTTTTCAATCAAGTAATTTTTTGGCTAACCATGTTGATTCATGTAAACCCATTTATGGCGAAAGCTAAAATGTGCAGATTTGGTACGAAATCTCTGAAATCCGAAATTTTTGGTGCGGTGGGAGTATATTAAGGGTATTCATGCAACGTCGTAAGTTTACAAACTGTGTAAAATGATAAGTTTACGCAAAAATTAGCATAACTGACCTTTTTTATACATTTGATTAGAGTAAGAGTCACAATGACGTGTGGATAAGTTTAACCAGTTAGATTAATTTTACGCAACAAAATCCTTTGATAAGTTTAACCCACTGATCTCTATATACTTACTATATTCCTTATAATGTATAACAGTTTTTTTGCTTCCATTTGAAGATGACAATTAGGTGGTCGGCTTCATAGTTTGACGTCTAATTTACACAAAAATACGTGTTTCCAATGTCAATCTGAAGAAAAAGAAACAAACAGATTTGGGGGAGCAACGAACAGAGATTTGACGTCTTCATAGTGGATTATTATGTATAACTTCTTATACAGTTATATTATTATACAAAAAAGTGGTCAGCTTCATAATATAACAATTTTTGAAATGGAAGCAACTTTTTTATGTCGATACGCTATCCAGTGTATTACAGAGATCAGTGGTTTAACCAAATTGTGTAAATCATTTCCCATACAAAATTTGACAGTTCATTAACCAAAAGATAAACTTAACAAATTTGTAAACTTATCTACGGTTTTACGAATTTGCATGAATACCCTTATTAAGTTTATCTTTTGGTTAGTGAACTGTCAAATTTTGTATGGGAAATGATTTACACAATTTGGTTAAACTTATCAAAGGATTTTGTTGCGTAAAATTAATCAAACTGGTTAAACTTATCCAAACGTGACTCTAACTCTTAATTACTTAGCATTTTATCAAATGTTTAAAAAAGGTCGTTCATGCAAACTTTGCGTAAACTTATCATTTTCCACAATTTGTAAACTTACGACGTTCCATGAATACCCAGTATTTAAGAATGTTTTTTAAGAATTTGATCTATAAAAAAATATTTAAAAATAGCTCCGACGATTTAAGAATTTGTTTCAATGCAATTATATTTGATCAAGAATTCACATGGCATTCTCTTTTTTTCATATCGAACTATTAAAGCAATTGTTGTAGCTTATTTAAATATCTTATTTTATGTTTTTAAACATTTTCTGTTATAATTTTTCATATATACAATTTGCTTAAACACTTACCCTTGAACATAAGAACAAGCACGTGCGACCCAGTCGTGCATTTTATTTCACTTTTTCTAACGAAGCACTTGCACTATTTTACCTGCACATTTTCTTACCGGGCACGGAAAAACATAAATGCTTCTCTACATTTTTCCATAAAACGCTTTACGCAGCACTTTCATTTCTACTTCACATTTTTCTACCGAAAACTGCAAACACTCACATTAAATAAACCGAACAGAATAACACAACTTTCTTCAAATTTACGTATAACAAAACAAAAACACACTTTTCCACGAGGAGCCCCTTTTGACCAGAAACGAAAGCCACGCATATTTACGCATTTCAATTTAGATGAATCAAATGGCACAAGCCTTTTTTTAACACAAAAAAAAATAAATTTTTCACCAATACACGCACTTTTAATTTTAACACAGAACCCGGATTTATCTTCACTTATTCGGAACGTTTACAAAACAAAACTTTAAATACTTACAGGTGCCAGGAGCACCCGGGGTAAGCGTTTCCGTGGCCATTTTTTTTAATCGAATTTTCTAGACGAGTAAAATGTACACGATCATGCCGGCGCTACTTGTTAAAATGGAAACCAGACCGGAAATGATCTGAATTGAGTGCGTTCAGAGTAGGAACTAATAGGCTTGTTTGTCCCCTTTTACAAGATGACTATCTTTTTGAATTTTCATGAGTGCAAGGACTCCTAAAACACTATGATTCCTTGCGTCTGACTCTTTCGAATTTTCATGAGTGCGAGGGATAAAAAACATCTAATTTCACCTTCGTATCGTAACTAGGTATATATGTATATAAATATTTACAATTTTGGCGCCTCACTTTTCCTCTTAAAAACTGAGACCAAATTGTTTTGGATTCGATTGCTAATTTATTTTTTGTCGCAGTGAATTACATAAGGAAAAAAGAAATGTTTTGTTTGTGCTCTGTTAAAAAACGGAAGAAAGATACTGAGCGCTAAAGAAATATAAACTGGTTAATTTCCTACCTAAATGATATTTCGCAACCGAAAATTTTGCTTTTCGAAATCTCCCAATTACGTACAATACATACAAATGCGACCATTTCGCATAGATATCTACATACATATTTAAAAATAGTTACAGAAAAGCTATCTTCTTTGTCGTCGGCAAGGAACAACACTAACGCATGACGGATTCGGATTGTCGAGTATGTCAAAGGTGAAGTTGTAAGTTTAACGCATTATAGGTATGGTTATCGATTAGAATTTGGAATTGTTTGCAGTAGAAGGTTTTCCATATTTGGAGTAGTCGGTTTTCCATATTCGATAGGACTCTTGTCCCTCTTGTAGAACTAAGATGTTCGGAGGGGCACTACAGTGGTCAGAAGAAATCAAGCGAATACACAGAAAGCATTATGACGCGGCTTAGGTGCGGAAGTGACTGACATTTGAAAAGATGAATTTTTTACCAGATTTTATGAATGAATGAACTGAAATTTAAGAGGAAAACAATATCCTACAGTGTCCTTATGGTGGATTATTTGCTTGATGAATGGTTTATTGGTGTAAAGAAAAAGCAAATCTCTTAGTAAAATATGTGCATGACTTATTCGCGGTGATGGACAGGCGTTAAATTGATGATGTTTTTTCGGAGAAAAAAATCATCTTTCTGTCGATTGGTACCAACAAATACAGCGTCAGGTAGACTCTTCAATTTTCGTTTCAGCCAAGCCAAACAATATGATCACGTTAGAAAACTTATTCAACAAAGTTTTTACGTTGAGTGATGATAAATTGCACTCCATAAGCCAGAAAAGTATTAGCAACATTTTAAATGATAATGCGTTCCCTGCTGTAGTTACTTATTCGGAATTTGATTTCGAAACACCATACACAAAGCGTTATTTATGTTCCAGGCTTAACTGAAAACTTTAACGAGATCGTTACAAGAAAACTTTAAAGATGTTCGATTAGCTTTTAAATCTAATAAAACAATTAGTCATCTTTTCACCAAATCACTGATGTCGTATATAGGATCAACTGCAAAGGAAACCCCGATGAATCCTGCAACTGCAACCTATACTACATTGGAACGACGAAACAATTTCTACTTCAAAGGATGTCTAATTACAGATCCGACATCAATCCAGCTAAAACTGCACTCACTAGCAATCGAAAGAAGCCACTCTCACGGTTTGACGGTGTACAAGTTCTTCGAACTGAAAAGCATACTTCTAAGCGGAAAACCCAACAAAAACAACATTAATCGAAAACAGGACCCACAGAAAATTTCAGCGGTATATTGCTCCCTTGTTTCATCGTTAATACCATCAAAAATTATTGAGCAAGCGAATGTTAAAAGGCAAAAGTGAGTAATTTTTTAAAAGGAATCCTGTTTATATTTCTGAGCCCTCTGACATCTGAGAAATATAGACTGGCTAAATTTATGTACATTTGGCTGAGTTCAATGGGTAATCAGAACTGGAAATTAATTTGAAAAGGGACCGGAAATGATAAGGATGTAGGCAGAAGCTGCGAAAAAGCAACGGATATCAGACAAAATTAGAAGAGGACCGCGCGACTTGACACGCTTGTGAGGCACGGTTTATGTCACTGGATACCGGATACACTGCCTAGATTTCAAGAGCATTACTATAAGAGACCCGATCAAAAGAACTCAAGTTATAATAAATGCAACGTTTCGAAACGTATTGAGTTTCCAGAATCGAATTTACTATACCCTGCTGGAAAAAAAAAATAAGAATTAAGTAAAAGACAGCCACTTATTATTTCGTGTTTTATTTCTCTTGTAGTATATAAAAATAAATGCAATAAATCCTTCTTTATTTTTATTTTTGCTTGCTATTTCTATTAAATTATTACTTTTTTTATTGCAATGACTTGCCGTCTGATTTTGTTCTATTTTTTTTTTTTATTTTCACTAAAAAGTGTTTTCTTTTGTTATAAATATATTCATTGGCTCAAAAAAAAAATGGTTTTCATTTCTGTTCCTTTTTTATATATGGAAATTGAAAATAATGAACAAAGACAAAACATTCACAGACGTTGCATCTAATACCAATTCAAACAACAACAAAAAATGAGCAATAAATACAGTGTTAGTAGCTTATTTGTTTATATAATTTTTATATTTTCATAATGAAGATAATAATCTAATTTACGTTTTTTAAATAAAATAAATATATAAGTAACACTCTCACTTCTTGGACAGATATTTTACACTCTTTTGTTTTATTTCTCATTTTAAATAAATAATAATAAGAATTAAATAAAATGAAACTCATGAGTATTTTTATATTTTTTTGTATTATAATATACGAAACATAGTATTATTAGTTGACTTTTTTGCTTACGATGAATTAGGTGAATAAATATAATAAATGTTGATAAATAAAAATGCATATCTTTTGCTTTGACGTACCATTCTACGTATATATTGGTACATGTTTTCCTTTCCAGACACACACAAAACTAAATATATTTAATTTTTTGTCTGTGTATGTTTTTTTCAAGTGTAGCATAATGATGGTACGCGGTTTTTCGCATTATTATTTTTTTTGTTTTTTACTTTAATGTGGAATTTTCTTATTTTCTTTTTTGTTTACTTAAGAAGTGCTTTTATGTCTTCTTTTTCAGCTGCTTCAAGGTACGGAATGCCATCTGGTGTTGCACCTGATTTGGATGCTCCCTAGAGAAAGAGTGATATAAGAGTTTACTAAAAAAATAAACCAATAATGGCCTTAAGACTTTAAGGAATACAGTTTTATGTCTATATATTGTTGCAATTTTTTTTAGTTCAATATTTGATTTGAAACAATATATTTTAAAATTGTCATTTCAACTGATCAAGATTTTTTCTATTGAAGTTGATTTTTTTAACAAAATTTTGTATATTACTTTTAATACTTCTCGAGCGAATGGTACTGATCTTAATTATTTTGCTAGAAAATGCTTTACTTATGTTTTTTGATCTTTCCTTAAGGAACTTAGATAAATACTCTACTTTGTACTTTTTATCAGTTTCAGTGTCACTGTTGTGCATGATTGATACAACAAATTTTTTTAAATTTTCAGTGCTCTTAATTATTTTTAGTCAAATATTGAAAACTAAATGCAAAAATCTTTTTTAGTTTTTAAGAAATTAAAAAAACCCGAAAAAGGAGTCCAATTATGAATTGTCATTTTTAGGCGCTATAAACATTACCTACAAAGCACGTAATGTGAAGTATAAAGATACTTTTTCAAAAAAAAAGCCCGAAAAAAACGGTTTTAATTTTTTGGCGGCATAACATTAAACATTAAACATTAAACATTAAAAAAAAAACAAGAAATAGGAAAAGTATTCATTTGTTTTTTTTTTCTTTCAAAAACTAAAAGAGGTTTTTGCATTAAGTTTTCAGTATTTGACTTAAAATAAATAAGAGAATTGGAAATTAAAAAAAAAACAGTGATACTTTATTACTCGAAATTTTGTAAAAATCAACTTTAATAAAAACTCAAAAATATTGGCTTTAAAACAGTGTTTTCGTTGATTTTAAATATTTTTTTTTTCGAATTTAGGCAAATTTTTCAAAAATTTCTTAGATTGCATCAGGGAGAGATAGAATTTTCCCCCATACAATTTTTTTCTTAGAATAAAACCAGAAATCATCTCCCAAAACATTAAGCACGAATTTGGAAATACCCAGTTTACACTAACATTAACACAGGGAATTTTTTAGTAAAACTTAAGAAAAGTAAGTCACTTGAGCACCACCTTCCATTATACCTAGGAGGTTGAAATTTTGTGACGATAGCAGAATTGATTGATTCTGTGGTGGGCGGGTCATAAAATAAAAAAAACGTTTTTTTGGACCACCCTTATATACATTTTATTCTACAACGTATGGCTCAAAAATAATTGATCTCTTAAGTAGAATAAAATTAGATATGCAAATTACATGTTTTACAACTTTGCACCACATTTTTTCGTCAAGGAGATATAAAGCAAAAACTTAAAAGAAACAACATTTTTCAAGGGTTTGGGTTTTTAACTCTGAAACTATAGACTGTGGTTTATGGGAGAAACATGATAACTGCATTTTAAAATTTGCTTCTTTACGCCCAATTTAAATTGAGCTAGAGCCTAAACGAGTTTACCGATTTTTTTCAAATTTGAAACACTTATGAAAAAAGTCTTTTAAAAATTGTGTTCTAAATTTGAAGAAAATAGGCTCATCCATTTAGGCTCTAGCTCGGTTTAAAGTGGACGTAAGAAGCAAATTTTAAAATGCAGTTATCATGTTTCTACCAAACACCAAGATATTAGCTATGCTAAAAAAATTATTAAATTTCTATGAAAAAGGTCCTCACACATTAGTTGTTAGATCAACCGTTCTCGAAATATTTGCTAAAATGCATTTTTCAAAATTTGCAAAAATGCGTTTATAAAATGGTGGCAACATTTATTATTATTTTAATCTTTTTGACCATGCCCCAAAAACGTACGGTCACAAGTGTGGTGGCACCGTATATTTTCCATCACCTTGATGGCTCAGTAGTCAATGCTTTTGTAATTTACAAAAACGACGCACAACGCAAATTAATTGATCTGGGGTACATTGTATACATTGTATGATTTTGACATTTTTGCTGTATGATCCACTGTCATACAACAATATATGACTGGAGATTAATTTTAAATATTGTATGATTCTTTTTCTCAGCATTTGTTCATACACATCATACAGGAAATTAATCTCAAATTTATTATACATTTCATACAGCAACTAAAATTGCGGTTTTTTCTTCACATTTGATTTAAATTTTGTTTTTCTATAATGCATTCAAAAATGATTTTTTTATTGATTTAAATTTTGTTTTTCTATAATGCATTCAAAAATGATTTCTTTTATTTTCTTTGAGGTGAAAGTCCGTTTAATAAACAATTTCATACAACACTTCCAATGAACTGTCTGAACACAATAGAGTGCTGCAACTGGAGCACCCACCCACAATGTGCTGTACAGATTTCAAACATTTGTATCATTTGAAGTCAGCTGTGCGAGTTAAATTCTACACCAAAATAAAAATAAATCTGAGAAACAGAAAATTTTGTGATGTGTATGATGTATAACGATGTTGTGTGTTGTATGAAATGTATGTGATGTATGATTTGAGAAGTAGGCCCCGAAAGTGTCTTTAATGAGCTCTGTAAGAAATCTTTACGAATCTGTGAATGTCTTAGGTTGAAGAATCTCAATAAGAAGTAATATACTATACTACAATAACTAGCTATCTTTGTATTTGAACTTCCAGATGCAAAATTGCAAAGCCTTTAATTTAAAAGCGTTTTCGTTTGGTCATCCGGAAGCATGTCGAATACTTCTGAAAACGTTCGTTTGGCATTGGATGCAAATTCTTCCTCTGAAAAGAAGAAAAAACAATTCTGCATTTAAAGAAAGAATCAAAACCAGGAGCACGCACACATGCACGCAATTGAAAAGTCAAAATAAATTTTGTAATTGCGACTGTGGAGTAGAATCGAAATAAATACAAAAAAATGGATAGGCCAAACATTCCATCCTCTTCATTATATCTTCATACCATGCTGTGGAATTTTTGCTTTGCTTTGAGTTTACTCAAAGTTAAATCCCAAGGATGTGAGGAATATCATGGGGTTTTCTTTTGGTAACAAAAATTAATTTTTTTCCCCTTCCGATTTGTCAAAACACAGATTTTGACAGTAAAAGCCTTCCAATGGTGAAAAAAATCAATTTTTTTTTTGATCGAAAATCAAATTTGCAGATCTGGATTTTTCGGCCATCAATTTGACAAGGCTGGATTGCCAGTTTCACAGACACAAAATATACACCAATACAATAAAAACTAACAAATCAATCTGCAATTGTATACCATTCGCGAGGGAAAAAATCAATTTTTAGATCAAAATCTGAATTTACCAAAAGAAAACCCCATCAAAATTCAGAGAAACAGCTGTGAATGTTTCAACATCCAAAAGCACAAATACAACCAAGCCCAAAGTGAAATCCCAAGGATTTGAGGAATATCAATATTCCGAGAAACAGCTGTGAATGTTTCAACATCCAAAAGCACAAATACAACCAGAATCAGGGATCGGTTTGCCAAACGTTTGTTTGGCATTCTGGATCAGAGAGCTCCGGAGGCTTCTTCCGGATTACCAACCGAAAACGCTATTAAGGCGCTCCTTTCTCTTAAATGGAGATTGTAAGGGTTATTTCAATATAAAGATTACCATTTATTCTAAAATAGCAAAATTCTTTGCATTTGCCGAAGAAAAATGAGAATCTACTGCATTTTGGTAGTCAGCTTATTTTTGATTTTTGCGTGTAGAATAGCTAAGCTATCTTAGACTAAATAAATAAGTAATGTAATAAAATAAATCATATTAACCAGACCAAATAATAGCCCAGAATTTGCAACAATAACGCTATTAAGGAGAAAATATTATTATATTATTACTAAATTAGATATAGTGGTACCTTTTCCAGTAACATTTGCACACATTTGGTGTGTCCCTCCCATATAGCAGCTAGAAGTGGTGTAATCCCATGTTTATCTGCCACCTGCAACCCATCAAATTATAAAAAGGTTCGATTAGGTATAGAAAAATAGCTACGTAATAATTTTAAAACAAAAGTGACTCAGATACAAATGTAGCTAAGCTTATAAGGGTAGCAAGAAAAACGGAAAAACTTACATCAACTTTAGCCCCCTTCTCAATCAAATACGACAGCACCTCTACTTGTCCAAAATCCGCTGCATAGTGCAAGGGATATCTTCCAAATATTTCACTATTTACATCAATTTGCTGTAAAAAATGTTTTGTTAATAAAACAAAAGGTTTGGAAATTCTATGCGAATCAAGTTGGTATGTACTTTAATTTCAACGTCTTCTTGAACTCGGTCTAGCTCGCCATTTTTAATACTCCACACAAGTTTAGCCATATTTAACTAATGTTTTTGTTTTTATAAAAAAATAAAACAGATTTATTTAGTTTTTGACACACTAAACAACACGCCGAAAATAAACAAATTATAGTTTTTTTTTATCAAATGATAGGCCAAGTGCCGAGATATGGACCAAAAGATATTTATCGTTTATTTATTCTTCTCTATTAAAATTATATTCTTCTTACTCATCAGAAATAGAATATGTGTGAACTGTGAAAAGTGAATTACTTTTCTTTTTTTAGCAGCCACCCGGCTTATACAAAATACAAAAACAAATGTAACTACATAACTACTGTCAATCAGTTATGGATTTAATATTTTAATCATCGTGTTGTCTTTGTTTGTCTTCGCACTGCCTGTAAAAGTGTGAAAGAAGTGGAACTATAGCACTCTTAAATGATCAGAGATGCCAATTTAAATTGTATGTGGTAGAGTGGATCTACTAACTTTTCACTGAACATTTGACTAGTACTATTTTCTTAATCCCCTTTCACATGAAGTTACTAGCTGTGGAGATTTTTTGACCTTTTCTTTTAATTTCCTTAAAAATCTCTTGTACTTTTCACATGAGGAAACAAAATCTAGGCAATTTTGCGATTTCCTAAAATCACTTTAACCTCGGATGTGAAAGGAAATGTCAAAGAAATCATCGACCGAGGAGATTTGTTTACCCTTCTTTCCTCCTGCCCTTCACATCTAGAAACTGAAAGTTTCCTCCTGAAAGGGGACTTATAGTGAAATTATTGAGGGGAAGTATTTACATTTTCTTTTAATCCACCAACAATCCGTCAACATAACACTTATCGTCTTCAAACACAAAATGACTAACAATTAAAAAATACTTTTTGAAATATATTTTTAAGAAATTCCACACAAAATGACAATATCCATAAAAAAAAACACTTTTATTTGAGAAACAAAACTTTTTTAATGTGATTAATCACGTTTTGCTTCGATCCGCCACTAATTCGTCTGCTTCATATCTATCGCTTTCAAAACTTAATGGCAAAATGGCATTTATTTGGAAAGCGCTTTTGCTTTCCATAAAAGGTGTAATGGAAAGCGAATCACTTTTGAGAATAGGAAAGTAAAAATCCGCAACGCTTTTCAGAATAGGCAAACGATACTAAAGGAAATAAAATTCTCGACATTAACCGATTATGATTTCCGAGAATGGATGCTTGACATATTGCCAGATAAAGTCAAAACATCTAAACACAAGCAACAAACATAATAAATTTGTAACATCTACATAAAGTCAAAACTATGTATTAAAAACGACGGCCAAGAGCAGTGATCAAATAAAACGTAATCGCAATATGACAACGATGGGTTTTGAACGACAATCGTAATGCCCTGGTTTTAATTTTCGGATCCATTTCACTCAAATAATAACCTATTGTTCACTTGTTTAATCCAGATTTAAAGTAATTTGTATCCGAAAATTAAATCCAATTCCATATTGCCATCATTAAATCCGCACCTAAATTCAACATTTTTAATCTGTTGAATAATATGAGGAAATATTTAAATGCTTAATAAACCAGATTTTAAATTCACTCCAATCCAATTTAAATCTAGATTGAATAATATGGCAGTAAATCGGATTAAGGAAGCCTTTATAGTCCTACTCGAGTTCAAAATTATGTTTTTAAATAAATATTGACCTTTAGTTTCTAGACATTTATTTCAATATGATATAATTTAAATATTTTTTTAAAATTAAAGTTAAACAAAATTGGTGATAGAAAAATCAATAACATTAATAAAGCTAATTTATTTTTAACAATAGGTATACAAGTGTAGATATGATGTTTTTCCCTTTCTTGATACTAATAAGACAAAGAATGATGAAATCAAATTTTTGTGCTTTTAATTTTTTTTTTTTTATTTTGCCCCGAACAAATTTCTAATAATAATCAACATTTGTGTAGACATATTACGTACATAAGTTTTTGAATTATAAACGCCTTTGAATATGTGCAACTAGGTTGTTCAAGATTTATTGATCTAAAGAAAAACACCCTCCTTTTTAACTGAATTAATGGCAGCTTATTTTCATTATTTTTATTAGAAAGTTACAGCCAATACGTGTTGCTATTAATACCTTTATAGAGAAAGGTCGAGTTTCGACTACTGAGCGATACTAGTTCGTATAAATAGCTCGTGCTTATGGTTTTCCAAAAACGGCTTTAATGCAGAAGTACTAAGCATTGTTCTTACTTTAAATTTGTTTTTAATTATTTTGTCGTTAGAAGAGTTTACATATCAAATCCATTAGAAATGGCAATTTTTGCTGAACAAATGTTTGGATATTGTCGTCGCATAAATATACCTCAATTTAAGAGTAAAAATGCAACAAATACTATCGTGTGAATTCTTTCTGTACCAGTCAACTTAATTGAAATAAAGAAAAATAAACTCGTACAAACTGAACTCTATACAAAACGGGCATGTCTTGAAGACGAAAACAATTTTAACAAATAAATGGAAACCTGTGGTTATATTACAAAATTCTGTTTGACATAATTTAAGAATTAATTTATTTCAGTACTATATGTTTTCTCCACCTTAGTTCTTATTTCTCCTGGGAGTTTTCAAACCCCTGTTTTTTTCTTTTCTTGTGTTTCTACATTGAACATAACAAATTGCTGATGGTTGCTTGGAATAAAACTGATGGGCTGGTTCTTGTACTTGTACAAACATACAAAATATGTTTGTGGCTGTTTTTTACATTTTATCTGGCTTATTTTTAAAAAATAAAATTAAATTAGCATTGATATTTTTAAATTATAATTGTTTCTATAAAATATTATAACTGGTTGAACACAATAGACGCAACGAAGATCGCTAATGCTCAGAAAAGCCGCAATGTCAAAGTAAAAGTTAATATAAATATCGTTAAAATGAACACAATGGATATGCAGGCGCGAGTAAGGTGCTTAAAAATAAATTAATAACCATATCTGCGTGTGAAATGCAAGTGTTGCGCTTTAAGTTCTTAATTTATTTGTATTTCATTAAAAGATATGAATTAAAAACTCAAATTTAATTCAACTTGAATTATAATTCAGTCGCTCCATTTAAACAGAAGACTTTTCTTTCAAATTTTCTTCATATTCTGTTATGATAGGAATTATATTTATGTTTGAAGTACGTGTATTTGTCGAAAATTCAAAATTATTAGCTTATTGTATAAATTATTGTATTAATATCCTTAGAAACCAATTGGAAAAAAAAACAACTGCGAACTTTGTTGCTGTGGATTGTTTTGCAAATAAATAAAAAAATGTGATTTATTTTGTATTCTTCCACTTTTGTTTTTGTTGATTGATTCACACAGCAATACACCACACTTTCTTTTTACACTTAAGACGTTATACCTAGCATAGATGACCCACATAAGAAAGTCCAAAAATCTAAAAAAAAGTGTTGGCCTTAACAGCTCAAAACGGTTCTTAATATGTCGTATTCTTTTAATTTTTATTGAATGTCACCTTAGGAAATGTTTAGACAACAATTAAATATGTTAAATAACTTCTTTGACTGGAGCAAAAGTCTAAAATTGAACAGTTTAAAAATGAGACTGTCTTTATTTAACAGTTTCGCGTAGAGAATGAGAGTATACAAATTTCTTATGAGATGAAGATGTTGCTGTGTGGACGGTTATTTATGTACAATTTATGCGCCACTACTAATTAGGTAAGATTTAAGTGCAAAAAACGTGCTGTGTACTGCCGTGCGAACCTACACTAACATTCTTAAATTAAACACGACCAAGGTAACTTTCTCCTTAGAACAACATTGAGAAAAGGCTTCGTACTCCTGTAGATGTTGAAGATGATCCTAAAGTAAAATTACTGCCCGCTGCTCTATGGCGTGATGAATGAGACATTGAAACATTGGACTTGATGCGTTCATATGCTGCAACATCCTAAAAAGAATAGAACAAAATTTTATATTTTAATATTATGTATGTAAATATTTTTCTTTAAGCTTTCTTAGGTATGGAAGTTTTTTATTTCATCCCAAAATCAACATGCCTTATTTTTTTTTTTTTATTTAGTGATTATATTAAAACAAACAAAGCCTGATGAAACCGATGAAAGCAGTTTCCCTTTTTCAGTCCTATCTTTTCTAAAAGAAAATGAGAAAGTTATATGCGAACAAATAGGTTATCACAACTTGATTAGTTAATTCACTTTTTTTGTAAAATAATGATTATTTTTGTATGAATGAAAAATTTTCGAATTTTGTATTATTATTAACTTTGCAAAACATTTTCGTGAGTTTGTATTGAATATTTCATTGAAACGACAGAAAAAATACATACAAGTTTGAAAATATAGATATTCGCTTGATATATTTTCATTCAACAATCTACGTTCGCCTGTTTCGTAAACTATAGTGGGAAATAATTTTCTCAGGAGTTTTTTTTGGTTTATTCAGCGTGATGGTTAAATTTTCTTCATTTATGAGTATTTTACTATTTTCTTCAATTTTAATTTTGGAGGGTGATGACATTTTATTTGACTTCGTTCGAGTTTGCTGCAAATAACAATTTTTTGTTAGAGCAAATCGAAAAATACGTTGCGCGAAATGAAATAAAGATGGGTAGCTTAGTTGTGAAAGCGTTTTGATTTGTTAATTTTGTAGAAAAATAAATTAGCAACAAGAAGTCGTTCCAGAGAGTATTTAAAAAACGTTTTAAGTTGACATCCCATTATTTAAACTTTTATGGACAACCATAGAACTCATATACAGCATGTACGTTTTGAAAAAAAAATAAATAACTATATGCGACTTGTAATGTTAACTTCACCGAACACTAGTTATATAAATATGTGATCAAAAATTGCAATATTGCTTTCATAATTATGCTTATGACCAGGAATTATCAGCAAGAACGCAATTTGTATGTAGGTATCAAGCTAAAGATGGGTAGCTTAGTTGTGAAAGCGTTTTGGTTTGTTAATTTTGTAGAAAAATAAATTAGCAAAAAGAAGTCCTTCCAGAGAGTATTGAAAAAAACGTTTTAAGTTGACATCCCATTATTTAAACTCGTTTTTCTATTAAATAAAACGGAACTTTTATGGACAACCATAGAACTCATACACAGCCTGTACGTTTTGAAAAAAAATATATGCAACTTGTAATGTTAACTTCACCGAACACTAGGTATATAAATATGTGATCAAAAATTGCAATATTGCTTTCATAAAATATTATGCTTATGACCAGGAATTGTCAGCAAGAATGCAATTTTTATGTAGATATCAAGCTGTTATTTGACGATATCAAAATACTTACTATTGGTATATACCTACATAGTTGAATATTCTTTTCTATTACTTACTTCTCGGTCTGCATTTACAAGAATTGTCTTCATAGTATCACTTGTTGGCCATTTTTTCTTCATTTGAATATTTGATGGTGGTTCGTGGCCACTTCCTGTGTCCACAGACCAAATTGTTAGCGTTGATCCGCCATCAATTTTTGTTCCCCGGACAAATTTGTAGGTAAATTCATTATCACCAGCAACACGAAGCAACTGCCATCCAGTCAAATTTACCTCATCTTGGCTTTTATTTTGGAGTTTTATAAAACGACCTTCACTGTCAGCTTCCAAAATTTGAATATCACCTTTAGATGTAGCATTAACTGAATACTCTGAAACATTACGGTCTTCAGATTCATCTACTACGGTACGACGACGTTTAACACCAGCCGATAATTGGCCGCTAGGAGTTCCTCCCGCTAGAGTAAGGCGACTTGAACGAGCTGCTGCTGAAGTTGTTTCAGAGCCATCAGGTGACATATTCAGACGACATTCTTCACCACGAAGTAGTTTGTCGTACGCAGCTATTTCCAAGTCAAGTGAAACCTTGATATCCATAAGGTCTTGGTATTCTTGCAGTTGTTGAGCCATTTCTTCACGCATACGGTTCAGCTCGGCTTCAAGTAGTGAAGTTTCTTGATTATGACGAGCACGTTCGTGGTCAAAAAGTTTTTCCATATCACGAAGACGACTCTATAATTCAAAAATATATAAGACTGACAAACAAAAATTATTTTTAAAATTTGGCTTACATTAAGGGCGGCACTTTGTGACTCCAATTCAGCAATGCGTGAATTCAAAGAATCAATTTTTGTTCGACTAATACGAAGCTCTTCGGACATTTGTGATGCAGCATTAGCATTGCGAGTTGCTGCGTTTTGCAAGTTTTTAGCTTTATTATCATACAATAAAACAATGTCATTTCTATTGGCCTGCATCTGTTGTTCGTACTGAACACGGAGCTCTTGCAACGACTGTTGCAATTTAGCTTCGTACTGTTGTGATAGGCGGCCATCAATCTCACTGATTTCAACTTGACGCCGACTGCGCGTCTCAGTCAGTTCTTGCGAATGAATTTGATCTTTGAAAGTTAATTCTTCGCGTAGAGATTGATTGCAATTTTCAAGGTGAACACGAGCAAGTGTTTCCTGTTCCATTTGTTTGCGCAAATCGTCCAGCAATGCGCGCAATCGTTCATTTTCTTTGAGTAATTCCTTGGCTTCATCTTGAGCCTTTTTACGATCAGCATTGGCATTGTTGTATTTGCCATTTAATTCGCTGCAACGAGATTCATAAACGCGAGCACTATTTTCTGCAATGTTAAGATCTTTTGTCTTTTTGTCAAGCCTAGAAATATACAAATTTATTTTTTTAATACACTGTTTTCTTTTCTTTTTTATTTTCTATGCATATTACAAAAAATTGGAGTGCCTAACGTTAATATTGAAATAATAATTGCAAGTTTTTGAGCTCAGGTTGTTGTTTAATAAGAAACATAACTGCATCATTACAAAACAGTTTATGACAGGAGTTAACATTCATGTTGTGGACAACTTAGGGCTACTTTTAAATTGTAAAAATTTAACGGTATCTTTGAAATATTAGAAAAACAATGGAGTTTAGGGAAAATCATGTCAACAAAAATTGATATACCTATGTATGTAATGTAGGAAATTATAATAATCAAGTTTCAAGTAATATAAAAATTTCAGACAGTTAAATTAAAACAATAATTACATATTAATATGTGTACTGTGCATTACTGTTATATTAAGGCTATTGAAATGCTGCCAGGTTTTATATACCAACATATAAATAAAATTTGAGTGTCTCTCATTTATATTGAAATAATTGCAAGTTATTCAGGATAAATGCATATTTTTTAAAATTTGTTTTTCTATTTGAAAACGATAATATTCAAAATGATTCTGAAGGGACTTAACGTATACAGGATGCAGGAACAAACCAAGGAGTACGTGAGAGTTCATTTAATTATTTTAATTAGTCAAATTTTTCCGATTTTGCATCATATTTGGAAATTTTAAACTATCAAGTCTAGTATTTGGAACAATTTAGGAGAAGTAAAGTTTTGTGACTTTTATTATTTTTAGCCATCGACGCTTGGACCTGATCCTTGTTTCGCGGTACTTATGATCCTTCGTTGCTTCGAGCTCCTCCGCGGTAGTTAATGCCTACACATGCTAACAAGTCAGCCGCATCAATTTCACCACTGATAAGTTGGTGGAAAAATATTAAATCATTATTAACACGCCTTTCATATGAAGTTTGAAGTTGCAGAATCTTAATTCTGTGTTCATAAGGTGGCAGGTTGTACGGATCAGCCCAAAAGAGTCCTTTCAAGGCAAAACGGATGAAGTTATGTTGTATTGATTCAATACGGCTTTTATGAATTTCGTAAAAAGGGGTCCATACTTGGGAAGCGTACTCGAGATGGGGTCTCACATAACAGTTGTATAAGAAAAGAGTAACGTATGGATCGTTAAACTCCTTTGCCCAGCGTTTTGTGAATCCCAGTATGGAACTCGCTTTATTTACAATAAAGTTAATATGTACTGTAAAATCTAAATCAGAGCTAAAGTGAACACCCAGGTCTTTGAATCTTAAAACACGACAGAGTATGTGCTCTGAAATGGAATAATCAAAAGCACTCACTACTCGCTTTTTAGAGAAAGTTATACTTTGGCATTTAACAAGGTTAACAGAAAGGCCATTTTTCCCACACCAAAGATTAAAACTGTCAATATCAGCCTGCAAGAGTACAATCTTATCATGACCATGTTGGTCATGATAAGATTGTACTGTTTTGAAAATCTTCATCTCGTCAGCGTATATAAGAATATCACTATAGCGTATACATGAAGTAACATCGTTAATAGCGAGAATGAACAAAAACGGGCCCAGATGACTTCCCTGAGGTACACCCTAGTGAGCACTGAAAGAGTTTGAAAGACAATTTCTGAATTTTACCTGATAAGATCTTTTAACAAGGTAGGACTTTATCCATGATATAACAATCGTCGGAAAACCAAAGGTTTTAAGTTTGAATACAATAATTTCATGACTAAGTTGATCGAACGCTTTCGAAAAGTCAGTGTCAGTGCAATCAACTTCATTTCCGTTTTCTAATGCGTTAAAACATTTATGCAAAAAGGTAAGGAGATTTGTTACCGTTAACTTTCTTCTAACAAATCCATGCTGTTGATCACATATAATACTCCTAGTATGATATGCCAGGCTCTCGCATACAACTTGTTCAAAGAGCTTTGGTATGCAAGACAGCTTTGCTATGGGCCTATATTTCTTTATATCATTTTTTTTTACCCTTTTTTAAAAATTGGTGTAAGAAACGATTTTTTCTAAAATTGGGGAAATATGCCTGTCCTTAAAGACAACTGGAATAAAAATTGAAGGGGTTGAAGTAGTATAAATTTGCACTTTCCCAATAGTATAGGGGGAATTCCATCTGGACCAGATGAGTAATCATCATTTAATGATGAGAGAATGTCTAAGATAGTTATTATTCTTTTCCAAATCGTCAATGTTTTAATCGTTTTCAAAATGCCATCATAATCTCTTTCTTTCATCAAATTTTCATGATTTTGTCTTCATTTTTGGAAAACATACTTTTTTGGGTACATTTTTGATCCCTTTTATCTTTTAAAAAAGCGATATAAAAATCATAAATTTTCACAGCAAATAAATAATATTATTTTGGATTTTTGAGCAAAGTTTTAATTTTGCATATTACAACTAAACCGAAATATTCGCAATTTACATTTTTTTCTCATTACATTTCTCAAAATATAAATTTAATCAAAATCGGTTAAAAAACTGATTTTTGGTGAATTATTTTATAAATATCTATTTTTTAGTTTTCAACTTTTAAGCACTCATAACTTCTTAAATAATTTTTTAAATAAATGCTATCGACTAAAAAAATTAACCTTCTAGCACTTCCCGTTTACGATATAAGTAGTCAAATTTTGTCTAGGATGATTCGGCTATACATGGGTTTTACGGGAAAGTAAAAGGCTGCATTTGTATGTGTAAAAATATAATACAATTTTGTTTGACAAAAGTTCTTTCCCTAACACTTTTCTATCTTGTAAAAACAGTGAGATAAGCTTCTTAAGTTTGCAGGTGTTTAACTATTTGCTTTGTCTTCCCTTTTCAAATTATTCACACCACGCCACTGCTGTACTTAGAGTAGGTATCTAACTACCTATTTGCAATCTTTAACAAAGTCAGGCATCAAACTTGATTGTAGGTATCTCAAATCTAAAACAAAGTCAGACATCAAACTTGATTGTAGGTATCTCAAAATCAATAACAATACATTATTATTATTCATTTATATCCAAATTTATTGATGACGAAAAGAAAGAAATATGACATCATAAAGATGAAATGAAAAGAAATAAATATGACATGATACCTACACTTGATTCGAATAATTTTTTTTGTTTCTTAATTTCTGGTTTTACTCTTGCTATGAATAATTTTATTTGAACGCCACAAGCACAACACAGCAAAATCATAATCTGAGATTAAATTAGACATTCTCCCTAAATAAAAAAGGTGAGCTCATCACGCATAGGAAATTAGATTACGAGGGCTAACTAGAAAATCAATTATATTTTGGAAAAAAAAAATACTCATGCGTGTATTTAAGAGCTAATGTGGGTTTGGTAGAACATTAAAATAAAATCAAGGAAACTATGAAACATATTTACTTTGTAGAACAACCCCATTTCTCAAACATAATTTGTTGAAATGATTACCAACCTACCTACCTATGTACTTTTTTTGTTTTCTGAGGAATGTATGTAGTAAATACTTACTAATGGCCGGCAAATATTCGGCGTAGAAGACACCCCCACATTAATGTCTCTCGATCACGTTTCTTTTTTGGTTTCTAGGTCATTTATTACTTGGCTTTTTTATTTGTATTGAAAATTATCCAACCCGAATATTGTGTAAAGATTTTAAATAGCTCAAAGGAAGGGCAAGTACCTATTGGTTTCGTTTCAAGAAGAAACTCCAGCTTAAAGTGATGAAGTGATTTACCAATACCAACTTTCCGTGTCGGGCGGTCTGTTAGTGGTTAGTCTGTTTTCGGGTGTACTAGGAACTAAAGCTTTATGTGATTTTTTTTTTTAATTTGGTACAGAACAGACCAAATTTTCAAAAGCATACATTTTTTTCTATTGTTGGAACAGCTCTAGGTACTTAAATAGTTCATAAGCTAACTAAAACGAATGGAACTTTTGAATAAATATGAATTTATGCAAGGAAAAGGCAACAAATACCTATGAAAGGATAATTTATATAACAATTATAGAAACCGCAGGAAGAAAATTGTTTGCATAGTAAAATGATATTAGAAATCACTAAAAAGCTTGAAAAAATTATATTTGCTAATAAACAAGTAACACATGACAAGTTTAACAAGTTGGGGTCACTGGCGATCCACCATTTTTACTGATTTTGATACACCATGCGCAGAAATGGACAAAAAAGAAAACACTAATTATACGCATGTGTACTTTGGGAATCTACGACTATTTTAACCTAAAACAGGGTGATCATCTTGTACCTTTTCTCCCAAAAACTATAAAAGAAGAGAACTTTCAATTACCAAATAAAGAACAGAAAAGAGGACATACAAAAATAGGAAAAACTACAAAAAAAAAAACTTATATAACATAAATTCCTAAGTAGGCAAATATAAATTCTGGACAAAAACTGACATTATGATTGTTAAAAAAAGTAGGTATTCTACAATAATTAATTTTTAGCGAATTTAAATGATTCAATTGAAATCTTTTCTATTTCTCTTTCATTATATAAACTTAATACTCGTAGAACACTAATTTAAGAATGCAAATTTGCTATCAACATTTGTGGCTCAGTATATTTGAAAATTTTAAAAATCTTTATGAATTTACAATCTACAGTTTTCGAGTTCTATATACCTACTTAAATTTATTATTTCCATCTAACAACTTAAAAATATGATATCAATTCAAGGGGTATTTTCAAGATATTCGAACTATTGTTTAAATTACCTGTAGCAATCACTTTGATATTTATATGAAAAGAAAAATTAAATTAAGTTCTACCGATGTTCAAAAAGAAAAGAAAACAAAAAAAGATCCTTAAGAGAAAAAGAGAGTGTAAAAAAGATCGGATGAAAAAAAGAGAGCGTGTTCTCTTTTACACAGATGCGATGGAAACCCTAACCAAAAAGTATTTTTTTTGTTTAGATATTTTCATTATTGTTTTAAAAAACCGTTAGATATAATATTAAATATTTTTTATAATCCAAAAATGTATTAATTTCGTTGTCTTTTATTTCGGAACATTTTGTATGGCAGGTGCCGTTATTGTTGGTCAACATTTTTCGTCTTCCTTATTATCGTAATGTCAAGTTTGCAATATCGATTATCATTTTTTTACGAACCCAAAACATACCCTTTTAGTTTATATAGCCACCAACATATCGCAAATAAAAATAATATTTTCATTGTAGGTACCTATGTTGTTTAGTTACACGAAACTAAAACACACTTGCCTTTAAGTTTTTTCCATCAGAATATTGGTCATCAATTCATACATCCTACACACTTAATAGCGCGTCATTAAACAATAACAAAATCGTCCACAAACCACAGCCAAGAAGACATCTTTAACAGCTAAACTTTCGCCGTCAAACTAAACGAATCTTGAGTTTGGCAGTGACGTAATTCTTCAAATAGAACCACAAATACCTTTGTACCTTTATTCAAATATTTTTGAGTCCAGAAACAACAATAATACCAGGTACAATGTTAAATTATTAGAAATGAATGTGAACTCATCCAGTTTCTTATAAAAGAAAACATTAGAAGAAGTCTATTGGGGTAGTATTACTAAGCTGAAATGATCAGTAGGTATAGGTAGAAGGTAGGTAGGCACATAATGTGCTTCTGACTACTTCAGTTCAACCTGTTTAAGGAATGATGTCACCAGAGAAGGTATTTGTGATATAAAATAAAAAGTTGGTCTCTTTTAGAAAATCAATAAGAATAAACAATATTTCTGATGTCGGTATTTTACTTCTTGAAAATGTCACAAAGACATCCGGTATTCTTAATGAAACATGGATTCCAACGCACTTAACTTAAAGCAATAGGACGATTGGAAAGAAATTTTGTTTTCACAGTGAATAAAGACTAAGGTGATTACAAAGTATTGAGGTCCCACATATTTCTAAGTTGGCAGTCAGGCACAAAATCTCCAACATCCCACTCCAGAGCATTTCACCCACCAAATGACAATTAATGCTATCGTTAAATAAATACTTTTGAAAAAGTGACTGACGTCACCCAAAACAAACCGCTCAAAAGCAACACCCTGGCAGGGCATATTCATGGTTATTGGTTAAGCTGTTGTCAGGCAATTTAAAGGTTTATCATATTGAAAATTCATCAGAAGTTAATTGTATGCTTTTAAAAATTCTTTCATTTCGAATTCCTTACAACCATTTCAGATCAATTTTTTTTTCGGTAAGAAGGAACACATTAAATTCAAATTTTTCATGTGTGTAGCATGTGCGCAATTTGAAAGTAGCTTTGAGATTGAAAATAAACAAACTAGTGCGCATACAAATTTATTACAAATATACCAATGTGCATTTAGTTTTTCACGTCGCTTTATGAGATTAAAAACATATATTTCGTAGAAAAGTTCCAAAAATGAACAAAAATAGTTGTGCTTTCAACAACCCAAGTTTTATCAAAATAACTTTAATCGAGGAAAATATCGGCGAGCCCGCGCTTCATTTCATCTGTCAACTTTGGGCACTTAGAATCGAAGTTCATTGATATTTTAACACTATTTTTATTAATTTTTATTTGCCTTTAATTTAAATGATAGAACGACGAACACTGGCATCTTTTTAAAATCAAATACTTTCAACTCCAGAGAATTACCAAATCTTGCTTTCTTATGTGTGAAATCGATGTGAAATCAGATGCAGCAAATGCAAAATTTGTTTAGGCAAATCGATTTCGTTTAGAAAAAAAAGTAGGTAAGGATTTGACATCACTCTTTTATATAAAAACAAAAAAAGAACCGATTATCAACATGCATGACTATAGCAATAAAAGCATATTAGCACATCACAAGAAACATCAAATTATTTTCCCTTGAAGTATCTATTTATTAAGTTGACACTTGAAATATTGCGCACACTTTTTTGAAAAAAAAAACTGGACATACCTGATTTTAAGATCATCATTCTCGTCCCAAAGACGTTTGTTCTCAATTTCCAATTTTGCTTTATCACGAGCAGTTTCATCCAAAAGTTTTCGTGCAGCTGACAATTCATGCTCATACATGGCTTTTATATTTGAAACTTCTCGAGTGACAGTTTCACGTGCCGTATGCACTTCGATGGTCAGGCGGGAATTTTCATTTTCCAAATTCCTGACTCGATCGATATAACATGCCAGGCGATCATTGAGATTCTGAAGTTCGGCCTTCTCCTGAAGGCGACTGGTGCGTGTAGGACTTCTTGGACTTGAGGACCTGTGTGCACTGCCACTGCCGCTACCACCACCACCCCCAGTTACGATAGGGGTTGGTGTGCTCGTTCGCGAAACCCTCCTGGTTGTTACACGTTTTACAGAAGACATTGTATTTTTTTAAATTTTACAAATTTCACACAAAATAAATAATCACAAAAATACCGACTAGTATTTTCAAAATTAAACAAAAAATAAAACGATATTTTTTTGTTATACTTTTATAAACAAATAATTTTTAATTTGAATCGAGCGGAGCGAACACAACCTTCCGACTTGTGATCAAAGTAAAATCTGAATGTGTCATTTGTCTATAAACTTATAGACTTTATCAAACTCTTCCAAGTTCCAAATACAGTTACAACAGTTAAGTAAAGATTTTGAGAAGAGTCAACGAATATTAACATTTGTACTCATCCAAGAGAACATATCGTAAAATCTTTCTATTAAAAAGAGTATATTGTTAACATACAAGTAGAAAGCGTATTATAATGATACAATTCAAAGAGAATAGCTTTTAATCTATACCGCCACAAAACAAGAATATCTACACCTACATACATAGTGAGCAAAAATAAAATGCATGACCGGGTCGCACTTACTTGCCCTTATGTTCAAGCAGCTGAGGGTTTAAGAAAATTATATGTAGACAAAAAAATATGAAAGAAAAATGTTTAAAAGCATGAAATACAATACCTATTTAAGTCAGCCAAAACAACTTCTTTGAGAGTTTGAAATGAAAAAAAGAACGCTTTCATAATTCTTGAATGGAAATCAAATTTTAAATCATTGGAGCGGTTTTCTTAAAAAATGATTTTTATCAAATTCTTAATACATTTTTAATTAAAACTTTTGGTATGCAAATCGTAAGTATTTATTTATGTTTTTATAAAAATAAAATAAAAAAAATAAAAAACTACCTTTATTATTTTCTTTATAAACAAATATTGAAAAAAAAGAAAACAAAATTTTAAGAAAAGTTGCGTGGCCAATTTTAAGAAAAATAAGATTTTGTAAAATTACTAAAAAGGCAAGTAGCGTTATTTTTGTTCTAAGAAAAAAAAACCTGTGGGCATAATCACCAAAAACCACAATGTAACAAATTTTAAGAAAATCTAGCCAAACAGACAGACACACAAAATTGTGAGACCCACTTTCTTCGTCTTCCCTATCATCGCAATGACAAGTCTGATCAAAATCTCGAGTAAATTTTTTTTACAAATACATAACTTGCCATATTTGGTACCAAGATATGTATATATCACAAGTAAGAAAACTTTAATGTACTGACTGAAGTGTAGAGACAATGGAACACACAGTACCCTATTTTTTGATTTTCTATTTTAATTTGTTTGGAAGTTTAAATTAAAAAAATGAGCGCTGGCAAATCAATGAAACTATTTTGTCTGAATCCTGATATTATATTAGCAAGACGTTATATAAAGCGATTGGATTCACATTTGGTTCTTAAAGGGCTAATGTATAATTTGAAAATTTTTGGGAACTCGAAAGTTTTGCTTTTTAATTTCTAAAATTTTTTATTACATCGGTATCTTGTGAGGATAGCCGTAGAAAATTAAATGAAATCGTAATTACTGGTTTTCGTGTTACCTACATTCGAAAATTAATTTTTGTATCAAGAAATCAGAAATCAAAATACAAATCAAACACCAAAGATTTTTATTTTGAATATTCCTAATTTAAATGGTTGCGTCAAGAGCGGAAAAAGAACAAGAAAATTTAAATTACGACAAACATATAGTATCCTACAAATATAAACTTGAGAGGCGGAAGATAAAAAAAGCTTTCAATAGTATGGATTCAATCCATAACTATAATGGATTAACTACAGAAGCAGCTAGGGGGAGGGTTATTTCTACAATAGATTCCTGGAGGCATAGAATAGAGAGAGCACAAAACGTGGTGTTTTGTTGTTTGTTGTTGTTGTTGTAAGAATAGGACTATTTACTAAATTTAACAGGCGCTGACATCATATTACCAAAACATTCTGATGGCGTTTGTCGTGATGTAGCATGCTATGCTATGACAATTTCCAAGGTTCCCTTATACATTTTGAGCTTGTAAATTTAAAATTAAGTCAGCATACTCGCCGTATGAATAAATTGAAATCTGTTTAACAATTTCTGAATTGGTTAACCATGAGCTGCCTCTTAGGCATATTACTAAAATTTGTAATAATAATTAAAAGCACCAATTTATATATGACATCATTTTTGGTTAGGTAAATGATGTAATAATGAATTCAAAATCTCAAGAATAAACTTTTTTTGGGCAAAATTCTTCATTTAAATGTTTGGTTTCTATAATTATGTTCTTACAAATTCTGCAAATAAAAAGAAGAGTTAAAAGAAACGTGCAAAATTATTATGTTATATTATTATTTTACTGACGTCATTTCATATGTAGAGTGTAGAAGGTAAACTAATAATTGTCGGAAGTGCACTGAAGCTAATGTCAAAAACCAACGAAAAGTAGCTTTCCATATCATCAAAATGGGTACAACCCAATACTATACTTATTATCTATATCTTTTTGGCATTCCTATCTCATCAAATTCCAGTTTTACTTAAGTGAGGTGCGCTCCGGAGTTCACTTCCGTAAGGAAAGTTGAGCAAAACGCTCCACTCCGCAATTAAAGCAGCGTCATATGCTCGGGTACAACAATTGGACTCATCAGTTAGATGTGTACTCGGAATCTGCTCAAAAATATGGCCAGATGTTTCATTCAAGACAGTAATTATAGATTTTGAAAGCAAATCTTTCAGATAACATAAGAAACGACATAACATTATCTTCAATCTGCGCTAGGGAAATCATGTTATGACATTTCAAATTACGAAACCGAAAACAACACTAATAGTTTTTTGATTTTGATCTGAAAATTGGGCGCATTCGGGTACGTATCTTTAGCGATCCGGATTTGTTTGTGCTGTTGTTATCCCTTGTTAAAAAAACAGCTGATGCAAAAATAACTCAACGTATCTGAATTCTATTTGGATTATGGATACCCTATCGCTTTACTTGCCGACCGGACCATCGATTTTTTACTTATTGGCGTACAATTTGTGTCTGTGATACTGTAGCGATCCAGGCTCGTCAAACTAATGGCTGCCAATTGTTCTGTAGTGTAATAGTGTTAGTAAAAGAGGGGTAAATCTGCCGGAAAATCTAGATCTGCAAAATTGATTTTTTCACCATTGGAAGGTTTTTACTGTCAAAATTTGTGTTTTTACAAAAGGTCTGTTTCTTTACCCGCCCGCGGGTTCCCAAAGTAACCCAAATCTACCCAAAACGTGTTTCTTTACTATTTTCTGACACAAAAATGCCAGAGCTTTTGACTTTTTTTCATTTCCCCTCCAGCAAGAATCTACCCGAACATTTTAGTTCCGGCACTTTCTTGCTTGTCAAACAAGAAATCAGCTGATCAAAAAATTTTAAATTAAATTTGTCAAGTAGCGTATATAAAACGGTTTAATTAAATGAAAATGATACAATGGAGACAAATATAATTAAAATATTTCTTCTGGTATCTTTTAATAGAGCCCAACATGATAATTGCAAATGTTAATAGAATTGAAATTGCATAATTTTGTATGCGTTGAGCCTACAAGCAATGACGTCGAATGGGTAATTTACACCGCAACGAACCAGAAACATCCCAAATGCGTTTCTTTACTTTTCATTTCTGGTTAAACATTACAACAACAACATCAAAAAGCTCATCCCCAAACTTTTTCCCGAACTTTTTCCCAAACTTTATCCCAAAAGTAAAGAAACAGACCTAAATCAAAAAGAGACAAAAATCAATTTTTGTTCCAAAAGGAAACCCCATAAATAATATACAAAAACCTAATTGCCACCCGCAAATGCAGAGATTAACATCAACACTGGCATAAGGATACAAAATAATGAGACAAAAAAAAAACATGTCTTACCAGATAGCTCTGATAGCGGAGAGGTATCTCTGACATCCAAACAAAAGATGAAACAGATTGACTCCATTGGGTATTTTATGTCAAGATGGGCATTCTAGTAGAAACTTGGCCAGTTTATATTTCTTGAGCGCTCAGTATTTTTCCTCAATTTTTAGACAAAGCAGGAGAATAAAATATAAATACTATTCCTCACATAGAAGTCAATACAATTCTCTTTTTCTTTTCTTCTTATGTAATTTACTGCGACAAAAAATTATTGAGCAAGCGAACCCAAAAAATTTCAGTCTCAGTTTTTAAGGGAAAAAGTGAGGAATTTTTGGGAGGAATCCTGTTTATATTTCTGAGCGCTCTAAGATCTCAGAAATATAAACTGGCTAATTATCTCCTGTGGAGTCGAGGTGTAATGAAACTATTGGGTGCGTTTTGTTGCTATTTATTGCTAGCGCAGCAATACCAATAAAACGCTATACTCACTTTTATATTCAACCCAAGTCCAGTTTAAACTCAAGGAAACTTTTTCTCAACTTTGTAGTGTAATAAAAGCATTCTTTCATTTCATTAACGTAAAATCATTTCTCATTTATCAAACGTAACAAAGCCACATGTAGTATTCGATCGACACCATTGAAATAGTAATTTCATTGATATTCGAAACTATAAAGTTTAAAATCAAATTCATTTATTTGTTTGTTTTTGTCAAACGAAACTGAGTGTTGTGCTCAGGGCATTGCCACCACTTGGGTGACTATGCATATGAAGTGTCGTAGAAGTATTTTGTTAAACTATGTTCCAGATTCATAATTTCATTGAGTCATAATTAGACTGCCCCAGTTAGTATATATTGATAAATAGAATGCCGATGCAGCACAAAAGTATTTGTAATATAGTTCTTAAGCATAAGTGGGGATAACCCAATGATTTTTAAGTAGTATAAATAGCGGTAAAATATATGGAATAATAAAAGGAGTTCTAAAAACTATCAACATGTATTTCTATTCTTAATTGCGGCTCATTAGCCAAATTATACAGCGAGCTGCGCTTTATCTAGCAAAACATATAGGACCTATAGCCTGTGGCATAGTTCCATCACAACTTTTATATCCACTTTTTTACTGACTTATTATCTGTGCTAGCTTTAACTTTTTAATAAAACACGCCGGTCATGTACCTATTCAAATGAACGAAAAAAATGGCTACAATTTTAACATAAAATTCAAGAAATTACACCGAGAACATTTTGTTATACCTATCTATTATTTTCAGAATTTATGTCGAATTCCTTTCAATCATTTCAAATCGAATATTTTTTTGGTTAGAAGGAATTTGTAAAAAAGTTGAGTTTTCTTGTTTTTGATTGTATGTTTGCCAATTGACAGTAGTTTTGTGGTAAAAAGTAAGCAAATCAATGTGCATACAAATTTATAAGCCGTTTTGTAAGATTAAAAACACAAAATAATAACCAAAAAACCATGGGTACGTTTTCAATGTTTTCTTAGCTTTATTTAAAGTTTCAGGCCCCGATTGCGGTTGTCGATTAACAATCAATCCGAAATTTGTCGATTGTTTTCCATGTTTGGGATTCTGTAACGTAATATAATATTTAATATCTTTTAATAGCGTTTCAATTTTCAAATATAAACTGTGTTCCTAGGGCATCGATCAGAAATTTACCATCGACAAATTTCGATTGCAATCGACAATCACAATCAACCTTATTACGATAGTCGTTTCACTAAAAGGCCAGTAAAACGACATGGCTCTAAAAGGGGCTCTTGGCGTTTCAGTGAAATGACTCGCGACAAAATGGTGAGAATAGTGAAGAGCGGAGAGAACGCTTAGCTTAAAATTTCATTTCTAGAGCCGTGTCGTTTTACTGGCGTTTTTGTAAAACGACTATCTTAAAAAGTCGTGCATCGACTAGCAAATCGACAACCGCAATCGGGTCCTCAAACATTTTAAATGTGTAGATAATTAAATTATAAACAATTCACACAACTGTCTTTAAGAATAATACGATAAAACTATCTTGTGAACAGAAATGATTCTTTTTCGCCTTATTCTGGGTTTAACACAAGTTCACACAGCACTTCACATATTTTTAATTATTTTATTTTATTGGCCGCGTTCCGATGTTAATTCTCAGTTATCCGGACAGCTTTTTGTTGTTGTAGTCCCTTGTTAAAAAACAGCTGTTGACAAATCATCTGTGACCAACAAACAAATCTGAAGTTATCCCAAAAATTCTAGGATACTCAGCAATCCAAAGAGAAATTTCAAAACAGCTGATGTTTGACAAGAAGTTTGACTTGATCATGTTGAGTTTTGCAGTGTCGGGTTTTTTTAAAGGAAAATTAATTAGTTAAGTGCAGCTAGAAAATGGTTATTTGCAACACCTTGGATTCTACGCAATATGTAAATATAAATGGAATAAAACTCCGTTATCTAGGATAACCTATCCGATAGCCGGCGGAACGCGGCTATTGTCACTGTCACAAGTATATACATAGACGGTGTTCACATTGGATTGAACAACTGGATTTTTTTTTTGACGTTTCAGTATTCCCATCTCACTCCCACTTCTTCAGTAAAGGAAGATGTAAATACTGAAACGTCAAAAAAATCCAGTTTTTCAGTCCAATGTGAACACCGTCATACAATTTCGAGTTAAATCACTTCAAACAGTTTCTTTTCTTCTAATTATTAATGTTTTTAATCTTGTATTACTTTTTGTTCTATTTTGATGATTTCAGTCTCCGATTTGGCATTTGATGTCCACAACCATAGATAAACAATATAAAGATGTCAATCATAGATAGATAGATAAACAATATAAAGATGTCAATCCTCAGCTGTCAATATGATTTGCCTACAAGCTGAAGCGAACAGCTGATGTATTATTAGATTGGCAAAGTATTCGTGAAAAACGCACACATAGAATCAACTCGTCCATTCAGCAAATCATTCAGTACAGGTCTTGTTGTTATTGCTTTTTGATAGCAACTTACTAGGGCGCCCTAATAACTATTTATTTTCCGAATATATTTTTCTTCTCAGTAGTATGTTTTAAAAAAATACTTACTTTTTATGACAAGTTTTTAGGGCACCGAGAACATTTTGATCTAATTTTATTTTCAGAATTTAGTTGTTTTAGAGGTCATTTGTCATATGCGTGGTACATGTAAACATAATTATAAGAACTCCAAATGTATCGTCAAATTCAACTCAATAATACAAATAATTTCCTCGTATAAAGGGCGCTCAACAAATAGTTGCGCCTTACAGTCACCAAAAAAAGAAATACATCTATGTTTTACAGAATCGCAGTTTGACATTTCTAATATACAGGACACACCATTTCTTTTACTTCTTTTGCGATTATTCACCCAAGCAACAAATAATATTATTTCGTTACTTCCTTTTATAAAACACACGCTCATTGCCATTGCCTTGAATAATGCCAGTGGCGACGATTTGTTAATGGCAATAGTAATATTGCCCATTAAGCGTGGTACACATTATCAAACCTGAGTGACAGCCGTGTTTTGGATATCAAACGGAATGATGGGTTGACACTCACAACCTGCTATTTAGAGAAGGACTTTTTACAATACAGACAAAGCAAAAATTAAAACAGACTTTTGCAATAAGGAAGTACATATATATATTTTATTTTACGACTATGTCGTATTTTTTATTGAATTCGCTGACATATTATTAGGTTTCTAAAGAAAATGTTACAAAAAAAACGAAATTAATAAATACATTAAGTAGGAATAGTTTCTTAGATAATAAACTCAAAATACAAATCGGAATAAAATAATTAATTAATATAAAACAACTAAGTTAATAATAGATTTATATAAAGCACTTAGTAAATCATAGATATCTGTTTCATTCACTTATTAAATCATAGATAATATTTGTTTCGCTTCATCATTTGTTTCCAACGTGTGAAAAACTATTACTATAAACATACGTTTTATATATATATATATGTATAATGTATATATATATATGTCCTACACATCATATGTTATACTTCTAATGTTCAATATGAATTGAAAATTTACAATTTGTAAGAATTAGATAACAATAGTAAAGATAATAATTATAATATCGTTCATATTCTTACAAACAACCAAAAAATCAGATTTCTTAGAACACATTTTGCTGTTGATGTTTTTAAAGATAAAACAGAATTTTTTAAAAGAGAAAAATTAAGTTATTGTTTCTTTCTTATAATCTCGAAATTATATTTTTTTCTTAGAACACATTTTGCTGTTGATGTTTTTATAGAGAAAACAGAAATTTTTAAAAGAGAAAAATTAAGTTATTGTTTCTTTCTTATAATCTTGAAAACATATTTTTGTTTTGCTTTTTATTTTAACAAATCGGTATTGGTATATTATGGTAAATAATTTTATTAAAAAAAATATACAAAAATATGTATAATGAGATCAGATTTTGTAAGCATTTAAAGCAAAATATTTTTTAATTTAAAATTTTTCGACTTAAAAGAAATGCTCACAAAAAATGACACATTAAAGCCACGTTAATCATAGACATCTGTAAATAGATAACAAAGTCATACAGTAATCATAGTAATCTGCAAAGAAATAACCAAGTCATATGTAATTAATATGAGCGTGTATTTAAATCAATAGGGGAGTTTAGTTGATTTTTTTTAAGTTTAAATTTAATCCTTGTAGTTTGTTATGTAATTTATTTATATATAGTTTAATAATTGAATTAACTTTTATTAATAAAACGGTTAAAGAGTAATGTTATAAAATGAACCTGTATTCATTGAGCTATTTGTTCTTAAATATTAGATTTGTAAAACTTGAGTCTAGCAAGCGACTATGAATACGACTATGAATACGACACCTAGATTTTATGTTTAGTTAGTCGGATGAATTTTTGTTTTTGTTTTGCAAATTTATAAGAAAATTTATTTTTTTGGAGTAAATATTTTTAACAAAAATTTAAACAGTGTAAGGGAAAGCAGGGTCTCTTGAGCATATTAAATAGCATACAGCTCATATACAGTGTGGTTTTCAAAAACTAATGGGCGTTTTCCACAATATTAACAAAATTGAAAAAAAAGATTGTTTCGTAAATCTTCTATTTTACAAAAAAAATATTTATTTCATGTATTATGATTTCATTGAAAACGAGGAAATATTAGCCGCTAGTATGTATATGAAAAAATTAATTACAAAAAGCAAAATGTAATGGGAAAAAGTTAAAATATTTAACAGAAAAATTAAAATGAATGAGCTTGAGCAAATCGATAAAAGGCACTTACGTGTATACAAATCATAAAGGTGGTGTTAAATGCTGCTGCTGATACCAATACAAGACCGGAAACTTCAAAGTGGTAGTCAGTGTATCATTGTGCTCCTCTAGCGAATTGTTAGCATAATGAAGAACCAATTTTTTCAAGCTTGCATAGATGTTATAGGGTAGTGCCAAGCCAAAGCCATTTTCAGTTTCGTATATAATACAATGTTGAACACTATTTTTACAGGCGATTGACAGTGCATAATTGCCATTATTGCTATCTATGGCCTTTCTTGGTCGTATAAGGAATGTTCCAGTTGGAGCATCAGCCAAAAGCAATTGCGCTCTACGACGCGTGCAATCGTCTAAGAACCAAAGAGATTCGTCGTTGTGCGGTAGTTTAGATTCACTTTCGTATTTTTCCTTCCAATCGTCATAGCCCATATCAATAAGCTGTTTTATTTCTTCTTCTTTAATACCTAAGTAAATAAGGCGGCTAAAAATAGAGACAGACAAAATTATCATTTGACAACTGTGAAAAAGACGTAGAAAACATACTCCTGCATTTTATCCTTTTCAAAAGACAAAGATTGTATCTCTGGCTTGGCTGCGTTGATTTCTCGTTCTACATGCTTATACTCTTCTTTCTTCTCTTCAATATATTTATTAAGTTTTGCCATTTCGTCGTTTAAAAATTTTACATGATTTTGCAATGTGATTTTATTCTCCTTTAGCCTTTCCTGATCTTGGGGTCGTGCTTTTTGTATTGAACTCAACATTACTTTCATTTGCATATGTAACATTTGACGGGCGATTCCGAAAACTTCAAGAGCCGACTTTTTTTCGCTTAACTCACTTTCAGCTCTCTCGAAAGTTTCTTTTTTCGTTTGCAAATTCTGCTTCAGAGCGTTCAACGTATGATGCAGTTGCAAGTAATGTTCGGTTACTACACGGAGATCGGTTTCGCGACTTCCAGTTTCGTCGTTCGTAGATTCTTCGTCAACTTTCCGAACAATTGGTTTCATTAATGTAATATCAAGAGTTTTATTGTACAGCATTAATGAATTTTTTTTATAGTAGTTAATCAAATCTACAACAGAATTGAATTTACAATCGACAAATCCATACTTTCCATTGTCATGAACGATCTTAATTAGTTTTTCTGTGCCATCTTTGATTAGGGTGAGAGTGTATTCGCCTTCTTTTGAAAGAGCATCACGAACCATGAAACTACCATCGGGTTCTCCAAAAAGGCGTTGTTTGACTTCCTCACGAGTTATTTTGCCCCAATACCATTCGGCATCTTTGAGCGAATCCGTTGCCTTCATTTGGTGTTCGCGTTGATGGAGCATGGATGACTTTCCCACTGACGACGATTTCACGACTGGTTGTTGTTGAGCTGTTGGTGCTGATTTACCTCTAACACCCGGCTCTGAATTCATAGATGGCGGGGTATAACCAGACGAGAATACAGACGGTTGAAAACTATGCAAACTGCTCCCAGATATTGAAACCGGAACAGAAGGCTTCCAAGAATTTGCGGGTACGCCTCTCGATGATGTACCACTGCCAATGTTCGCAGAGTTAGCTTGAGATATTTTCCTTGGTGGAACAGCGGGAGCTTCATCGAATCGAGGGACTTCCTCTTCACCTCTCCATGTTTGAAACAGTATTTCAATGATTCGAATGTGGTGTTCGGTGTTATTGATAACTTGACTACAAAAAAAAATACATTTATGATTTAAATTTAACCTAATTATTATTTTTTTTATAAAAAAAATTACATTATATTGCTCCAAGGCGGACGAGTTAGGATATGAGAGAAGGATTGAAGCATTATCGTTGGCGGCTCGCGACGCCCATTTGAAAATTGAATTGCCGATATTCGTCGCAAATGATCCATAAAAAATGTTAATGTTTTAACATGATGCACAGCCAACTGCTTGGTATAGTTTACAACTTGTTGTATACTTGCTGATGGATCTTCGGCATATAATTCTTTAAAAAAGAAATTCAGTTACATTTTTATTGGAATTAAAAAAAAATTGAATAGGACTTTTAAAAATCCATATTTTGAACTTACTTGCAGCCGTGATGAATTTAT
Organism: Dasysyrphus albostriatus; assembly: GCA_946251815.1. Taxonomy (NCBI): domain Eukaryota; kingdom Metazoa; phylum Arthropoda; class Insecta; order Diptera; family Syrphidae; genus Dasysyrphus; species Dasysyrphus albostriatus. The sequence continues at coordinate 1,002,951 of OX276339.1, forward strand.
CATACCAAACCATTGGTATCAAAGGATCCTTCAACTCTCTCAAATACTTTTTAATAAAGCCGACCAACTGTTGAGGTTCTACTCTGTCCAAGGAATTTAAATCTGTTCTCGATGCTGTAAGTAAGCCTATAAGTTCTGTATTGTAGTCATCCGGAATCGAAGTGGACTTGTACAGCTTATACAAATCAATATGTAAATGTTTAACTTTTAATTCCAAAGCATTCGTAGCGGATATTAGAACAGCAGGAGCATTTAATTTTTCTGAATCGAATTGATGGCATAAACCTATACCAAAAATTGGAATATTTTGAAGCGTATAACTGGTATTAGGTAGGTTAATTAGTGCACCACTTTCAGCTGCTTCTTTTGAGGCAGCCACAAATGCCATATCGGCAGAATCACAGGCGGTTAGTTGACCATAATAACCACTTACAGTATTTGTAGAAGTTATTGATCGTATTGCTGGGCAATTAACGGCTAAGCCGTTAGCCAAACACGTTTTATGGATTCTAAAATTACACAGCTCACACTGTAGACCTTGATGTATCACACCGCGAAGGTAACGATTACACTTATCACAAATTTCTGGAGCATCGAAACTAGATTCGATGAAAATATGCTGACGATGTGCAGGAACTGCTTCTCTTGCTTCCTCAGCATCAGATGGTAAAGTAATTTGTGGTTGTTCAGATATTAGAATGCCACTTGTTAATTCTCTTATGCTTTGAAGAATCGCACAGCGGTGGTTGCAGTTTTTAATGCCCATATTCTGTGTATCACCATTAAGAAACAAAAAAATGAAAAAAAAAAATAATATCAATAAATATTGAAGAGAATGAAGGAGGGTCTTTCATTTACCGTCAATTTTTCATCGTCAAGATTTGGCAAATCACATCCCATGACATTGTTGGCTTTAAATATATCAACCAATGGATACAAATTCACAGCCGCCATCCATTCAAGAACATTTGTGTTTGTCCATTGTATGAAAGGCTAAAAATAGAAAGTAGAAAGTTTATGGAAATCAATTCCTGGAGGCAGGTATTAAGGGTTTAAGTCAATACTTTGGACAATGGGTAATGGTTATGGAATTGACTGACAACTATAATTGCTGACTTAAGCCCTTTTTGCCTTACCACAAAGAAAAAGTAAAAAAAACTTACCGTGTCGTGTTGGTTGGTTTTAGACAAAATTGGGGATGTCTTCGGTACATTGCACGCTTGCGCACAACTGTATTGTGAGCATGGAACGTGAAAACACGCTTGACAATCTACCGAGCAATATAAACAACAATCGGTTAATGAACAATCACAGCAACATTTCAAATGGCAAGTACAATAATCAATAGTTGATTCTAATTTATTATCAAGAATGATATCGGTTTTTGTGTTGTTGCGATCAATAACTAAGCTTTTTTCTTGGGATATCGATGATAGAGAATTCTCTGAACTTATAACAGAGGAGGATTTACTAAGAGACTTATTTAGATTTGAATTCGAACTCGCAATTATTACTTTAAGATCAGCAGTTTTGATGTTACACGGTAGGCCGTGGTATGGTTTCCTATTTGCATTACCATGCAGCCAAGACCAAAGAGAAGTTTCGTTATCGTCTAGTGTTTCCAATGCACTTTGGGGCGGCTCCAGCTTTTTTCCAGCTGAATTTTTTGAATCATATATTAAAGCTTTCGAAGATGAAGCAAATGGAATCTGATTGAGTATATCCTCTTCATAATTAGCATGTCTTAAAATGTAATTTCTTGCATCAATTTTAACTGGCAACATTTTTCTCTTTACTCCGAAATTATTTAAAAAGTTTAAGCTTCCCTTCTCCTTCGTAACTTGGTTATGAGAATTCGTACTTTTTTCCACCAGCATTTCAGCGAAGGAACTTTCATTTTTAGTGTGATTGTTCATAAACATCTCAAAATGGGCAAGTTTGTTTGAATGTCGTATTATATCCTTTCTACAAGCATTTTTCGAATTGTCTAGATTATATTCAATTTCAGCCGTTTCACCAATATCTTCAAATTCAATTATTGGTTTTGGAGCCGATAAGCTTTCGGTTGCAATATTTGATTTAGGTAGTTGTTTTTGTTTGATTGAGTTTTCAAAATGTTGTGTTGTGGTGGTTTCGATAGTTGGCAAATAAGAAAATTCAGAATTTATGGTGGGGGAATTGTTAAGAGAGATGGTAATACTATCAAATCGATGGCCTGGCTTGATTTTTACCTCAGCATGATGGGATTTACTAGAGATTACTATGCTGGAGTCGTGACAGGAAGATTCGACGATAATTTTATCATTAATAACACAATCGTCATCATTTTGAGGACTTTTCTGATGGCCCGTGCTCGAATTTATCAAACGTTTGACGGTATTTGCTATCTCAGTTGGCTTTCGAAACAAGCTGCTTAATAATACTCGTTTAGTAGCACTGCTCCTTGATGAATGGGGTTTATCTGACATTTGGTGTTGTTGTTGGTTGGAGGAGCTTGCACGGTTATCAGAGTTATCCTTATGAGTAGTTTGGTTGTTTGGTGAGATATTTTTGGAAAATTTAATTTCTTGTTGTTGAGCATCAAAATTGATATTAGCATCTGCTTTGCTTACATTTTTCAATTGATAATAGTTTCCATGGGCACTTTCACTAAAGACATTAATTGTTGACTCTTTTTTTATTGAACCTTTGTGCATAGTTTGAGAACTTTCACCTGGAGTTGTACTGGAAAAACTATCGATGAGTATATTCCCCGTGCTTGAACTGATTTGCTCCATTTGTTGTATTGCTGGTTGATATATTTTGTTCGAATTCAGAGCGCAGGCTATGTTCTTTCCAATTCCTCTTATCTTTTGGTGACGATCTGAGCAGGTTTTTAACATTGCTAGTTTACTCATACTACAAAAATCCTCACCACCATCTTTTGAACTAGTCCCGATGTCAATATTGTCATAGGCTCCACAATAATTAATATCTCCATCTTGTTGAGATTTGTTTTTTTGAAGTTTTGAACTGTTTTCTTGAATTTGAAAAGAGTCCAATTCAGCCAACGTTATCTCCTCTTCGCTTTTTTGCTTGACATGGAAGACTTCTTGGCTTTCATTGGGCATAGCTTCTGCTTCGACATTCCATCTGATGTCGTCGAACTGATTTTGATTTGCATTCTCTTTATTTACAAATTCATTTACATTGTAGCAGTTATTTCCATTCAACGTATTCGTGGGTGCGATAAATTCATTAGTAACTTCTTCCTGCTGCTGGATATTTATTTGTTCGGCAAGTTCGTTTGACAATTTCTTTTTCGATTTTAACATTTAGAATTGAAAGCAATGGTCAAGAAAATATTTGGATTTATTTACACTTTGTCGTCAATCATAGAGAAGTGGAGAGAACTATACATTATTTTCTTGTGTTGCTACAGTTTTTAAATGAAAGTATTTTTCAATTAAAATCAACAAGTTTAGTTGCATTGTTGAAAGTATTTTTCAATTAAAATCAACAAGTTTAGTTGCATTGTTGAATGCATTTTATTGAATGCCGATAAGGGTTTCTCAAACAGTTTTCAGATAGTTTCTATTTCTGTGGTACAAATACTAAAACAAATCCCGACATGTTTATGTATTATTATTAAATACAAAAACTTAATTTAAGAATGTCGTTTAAAAATAAATAAATAAAGTTTGTGTTACCATAGCTCGTGGAAAACCAGGGCCTAGTGACTTACAACTCTCAGCCATTTCTGTGTGCATGTTGTTTTCAGGAATGGAGAGGACCTATATTTGTTTGTCGAGTCCGAACGGCTAGATGAGAAGCCCTTCTTCATGAACTCTTGGGGGATTTGTCAATTCCTCAACAAAGACAGTACCTTTTCTACTATACATCGCGCCGGGGAAATATTCTTTAAATATATCTACAAAAGAATAGTTTTAAGACTTTGTCTCGCCATACTTAACTCCCGCATATGCCATTTTAATTAATACTGATTTTATGCGATAAAATTAATTGGTGGTTAACTATAACCTCAAAAATATGGGTTTTCGCTCTTTTAGACAGACTTGGATATCTCGGAAAAGTGATCGTATCCCATGATTCTTAAGTCGGATTCAAATCAAGACAACTTAAACCTTAGTGAAAGTAAATTCTGGTTCCTCCTGCAGAAATTTGGGTAAATCTCGTTCCCTTTTGTTATATTATATGCTTTATCATACCTTCAAGATATGCTTGCCACACTCGTAAAAATTGAAGAGTAAAACTTTGAACTTCTCAATAATATTGTTTCTCATTTATAAACCGGTAGCTACTGAAGTTAAAAATAAATAAATTAAATTTGGTGGCACAACAGCTCGTGAAGAACCAAGGCCTAGTGACTTACAACTCTCAACCATTCCTGTGTGCGTATTTTTGGCAGGAATGAAGGGGACCTTCAATTTTTTGCCGAGTCCGAACGGCTAGATGAGAAGCACTTATTCATGACAAGTATACTCTTGGAGGATTTGTCAGTTCCTCGCAGAGGCAGTACCTCGCGAAAAAAAAACATTTCTGTTTTTAGGTGGCAGCAGCTGGGAATCGAAACCAGACCTTTGATATGACAGTCCTACGCACTAACCATCATGCCACGAGGTACCACAGCTACTGAAGTTAAACTTCCAATAAAATACAACAAAAAGCATTAGAAAATACTTAACACCAACATAAGATGGGCCGTTCGCAAATCATTAATATTCTAAGTTCAGAATGGATCATATAACTAAATCAAATTTAAAGGATATGATGCTTTTTATAAATAATTAATTTTAAATATTGTGTTATCAGTATCAAACTCGCCATAAAAATGGAAACTCTGCATAGGGCCAGTTTCTTCACAGCTTATCATCTTTAATCAATGATTATTGTGACTGGTAAATCCGCGAACGTTACCACAATTTTAGCCAAAGAATCCATAGCTTGAGTTGTTAATTATCGAAATCGCTAATCAGCCAATATAGGTTGATTAGCTCAATTTAACCAGAACCAAAAATTTGTACTTTTGTAAACAAAATTCAAGAAGTATTATCTTTATTGGTAGTACCCTGTGTTCTGTTAATGTTGAGTTTTATTTTTTTATAAAACCAGTTTTTCAATAATATGTACTTAAATAAGACAGATCAAGTACTATTCACCTATGAAAACATTGTGTGCAAGAGCCTTGAGAATACCGTGAAGATCTATAAATTTGCAGACACATTGTACCAACCACGTATGTTTTGAATGAAAATAAAATTTTAAAGTCATCAAAATAAATTATGTTTTAATCGGTAGATTTGTGGTTATGATCTGAGCTCAAATCAAGTCAAATGCTTATTTATAATACAAAGAAACTTGATTGGCAAAGAAATTACTGTATATACCTAGCACATTTTTTTGTGTTATAAAAAAATACTTGTTCTAGCATAACTGTCGGTGCGTTTTCTATAGAACGTTTTAACTATCAATGAAAACTCAAAATCATTAAGGCAGCTAAAGAATTTCCAATAAGAAATCACCACTCTTAAAAAAAATCCCAATCATCTTTGAACAGCCAAAAATTAAATGATTCCAGGTTAAGTACGTTACGAGTACGATAGTCAGGAAGTTCATCAAAAACCATGCATAAGAGGAAGAATGATTTTCTTTGAAGCAGATTGATGAAGATTTATTTTTCTTTGCACCACCACACATATATCCGTCTATCCGATTCATTTTATTCAAATACAATTCGACTTCAGGTAGAGGTTGAGAGTAGAAACATAAAAATATTCCAAAACCAAATCGGGGATGTTTTGTCATTCATTTAAACAAAAAATCACAGATCATCCCTTCTTTCTGACATGCATTTATCCAAACTGAATCTAGGTATCTATTCTACATGCGGGAATGTGAAGTAAAAACTGGAAAAGAAAAACTATCTGAGAGAAAAACCTCGTTCTTACGGCATTGTATAAAAGCATATAATACGTACGTCATCCATAAAGTATATAATTTTATTGTTAGTTTTTATTTCTTTTTAATCTGTTTGATCTATCTATCTTCTGGCTTTCAATAATCTATTATTAGTTCTTTAGGACGTTGATATTTTTGTTTCATTTTGCTTAAAATCACTTGTAGATTGAAATTTCTTAAAGTAGGTATTGAAAAAAAAGTATATTGATTTTTGGTGCGCAGTTGGTTTTTTATTTTAATAAATGTTTCGCCCAAAGTAACATGTATCCAAAGACACTATGCACATGTACGACGTTGTACGGAACATCAACGACGACGATACTAGTAGTCGGAGTCAAAGACAGCTCGTCCAGAAGAAGTAGATATGAAAGCCGACAACATTTATAGAGAACACAACACGAGGCAACAACACAACGAGAACACAGTTCTTTAGTTTCAGAAAGTAAGAAAAAAAAACACACTCAACTCAACCGAAAAAAAAAAATTAAACCAACGACAAGATGTTGCAGTCACAAGGAATCGTAGATGTTTTTTTTTGTATTTTTTGGGACGAAAAAAATATTTCGATTCGAACACACTCTCTTATTCGATGTTGCTTTAAGGAAGGAAGGATGAAGGAATTTTAATTTCAAAAGAATTTAGAAAAATTAAATTAAATAAAAAATAATAAATGTATGTATGTTAATAACGAAACAGGGTGTGGGGAAATGTAAAACAAAATTTATATTTTGTGTTGCTTTTTTCGTCGGCGTGCACACGACCAGTCAATTGAACAAATGAAGAATTAAACTAATCTAAAACCACTGCCTAACCTTTTGACTCTTTCACTCTTTAGTGTTTTTTTGTGATACTATGTAGTGTGTATCTTGTAGATACATTTGAACATTTTAATTATTATAAAAAAAGAAACAAAAAAACTTCTAAGTTAATAATTTTTACGGTGTGTGCGTACTATAACCACTTTATTAACAAACGTACAGTTCGAGATACAGCTTCTTGATGGAAGTTGTGATTTGTGGCACTATCGTTGCCAGATTAAAAGGTTCTGATAGATAAAATGTTTAAACATCGGCTTTTAGTCTTTAGACGACAAATTTAAATTTGAAACTTAGTGACAGTTTGAGATTGAGAAAAGCTGCAATTGGTATAAGTTAATTTTTTGAATTTATGTATGTAGAGTAGGGTGGGTCAAATTTAACGAACTTGCTTTGGTTTTCTTGATACCATGAAAAGTTGGTAGTTTAGGGCTCAATAAAATGAGCTCAACATTTGAACGTTTAGGGTCCCTCATGGCCATTTTGTTTATTTTTCCATACAAATTGTAATAGTTGAGAGAAAATTTGGAATTTTATAACTTCTTAACCTGGAAGAAATTCCTTGACATTTTTAATAGAAAATTGATTGCTTTAAAAAAACTTTAAAAGGAGTTACCGTTTAAAAGATATTCAGTGCTAAAATCAAACTGTTGATATTCCACTATCTTTTAAATGTACTATGCCGAACACTATTTTGCTATTGAGAGGAAGTAGAGGAAAGGCAGCATAGAGCGTCGAACTTCTACGAGTAACGGAATTAAAAAAGACGGGCTTGAAAAATTCCAAGCAAAAATAAGCTATTTTTCATTTTATTTCTGGGATCAATAGGTTCCATTCAGGAATTTTATATTTTAATAAAAAAAGGCAATTTGGGTAGTTAGACTATTTTCAGTCTCTGCTTCTCTGATGTGCAAATTTGAATACTCCATTTTATTAGAAAAAAATAAAAGCAGACACCTGAATTTTGAAAGAAAAGCTACACCTAAAACTAAAGCATACTTAATTTTATTTGAAAAAAATAGCACACACTTGATGCAGTATGTATGTTTGAAACGTTATTTAAAAAAAGGCTATATAAATCTGTATACAAAGGAATTTTCGAAGAAAAAAAAAATTTAAAAAAAAAATCGGGTTCATATCTATTCAAATTCAAAATATTGCAAGAAATGGTTGTTTGAAATAAATATAGAGCAATTTTAGGCTTGCAAAATTTTTATGGAGAACTTGGGTGTTGCTTAATTGTTTCTAATAAAATAGAGTATTATGGCAAGGATTCACTGATCACAGAGGCAGACATATTGTTTTAGTTTTAGCTTCAATTCTGTCATAAATCCAAGTATTGCACCAGTGGTCTGCTATAACTGATAAGGAGTATATAGAGAAAACTAAGTAGTTTACATATCAGAGATGCAGATACTGAAAATCATTTTATTAGCTAAATTTAGTGTTTTTTACAAAAATATAAAGACCTGTACGGAACATATTAATCCAAGAAAATCGAAAATCTACTAAATACGTAGATGATAAACGGACGATGATTCCGCCAAATCGAACTAAACAGTGATTATTCCGGGTAAGTTTTGTGATAATGTAAACGCATTTGGATTTGTAACCTCCCAAATCCGACAATTTTGATTGTTCACACATCCATTTAACTAAAAATGGCCTTCGTCGCTAAAGATAATAAAATTATGTAATACGCGGAGTTTTTCGAACGGATCATTGAGCCATGGTGATTTGTCATACTTTACTGAATAACTCACAAAAAATTTAACTAATTTTGCTTTACCAACATGGCCGCAATTACTTAACAACAAATTTTGAGCACCCCTATCGAAAAACCCTTTAATTCGTTGGGTCGAAATTCTGAAAGTGATAAAAGTGATAGCTAATAATGTTTACTTGGTCGCAGTAACAGTAGAGAATATAACTTTAGTTCTTATTACGCAAATGTTTTTTTTTCAGTGAAATCTTAAAAATTTGATTTTAAAATCTAGTATGTAATATGAAAATGATTGAAAATGAGAGTAAAATTGGTTGAATCTAGAATTACTATTTAGAATGAAAGATTTGGGCATATATTGTCTAAATTCAGAGACAAAAAATACAAAACAAACAAATCTCCCTATTTCAGCTTTTGACAAGAGTATTTGCATGTATGGGTGAATGCAGAATAAATCTCTCAAACTTGAAAGATCACATCTTTCGTCTTGAGGTCTCATCTTCGACGTAAGAATCTTATTTTTCTATTTAAGAACGTTTAAGTTATATAAAGTATGTGCAAAAAACCGTGTTTCTTTTAAGAAAATTGACTTTTGAAATCAGGTCTACTGCACGGGAAGCTTAAGAAAAATGGCGTAGCAACTAAAATAAAAATTTAACTGTGTATAAACAAAATAAGTTTCCTTCAAAAAACAATAACTTTTCTTCAGAATATAATAAACATCTATTACATACATCATACATCTATTAACACAGCAGCTATCATAAAATATTTTGTTGATAAACAACAACACAAATGTACAAAAATACAAATTTAGGCCGTATATCAATTCCATAAAAATTTTATCTTTAGTTTATTTTTTTTTTTTAATATTGATATAAGAAAAAATAAGTATATAAGAAAATGATCAAGAGACTCACTTACCTGAACAAGATACACCTTGATTGCCAGTACCCCATATGTAATCTCCACAATGATCACAAAGGATAGGAGAAAGAAAATACACTGTTTTCAAATTGTGGCTGAATAAATTTCTTGGTTTTCGTGTGGTATTAATCACTGGATTAAACAAGCAGCAACCTGAAAGAAAAATTATTTGCGTTTTCGAGTTTAGTTTGTTGTGATTTAGCGTATCTGTATAAAACTATAACTTCGTTTTAGACACTTTCCAGTTTTTTTTTTACTTGCTACATCGAATTTGATAGTGAATTCATAAACCCAAGCTAATAAAAAGTTAATTTATCTCTAACACGGCTCTTACAATTCTTATTCTTTTGTTCAAATGTAAGTCATTTTGGTAAAACAAATGTTAACGGTACCAACCAGACTTTTTCTTAAACGGTTCGCCCGTCCGGTATCAGGTGTGACTAAGTATGAGTTTTAAGCAAAGAAAGTCATTAGCAGGGTTCGGATTTTTATGTTCTTAAAACACGAAATATGCACATAAAATTAGCAAATATGCGATTAAAAAAACAAAAATATGCTCTTAAAAAAGTTTTAAAATGTAATGTAATGTAAAAACTATAGAAAATTTAACAACATAATAATCGAAAATACAGTAAAAATCATATATAAATTAGGAACTTATTTCCTTAATTCCCAAAGAAAAGTTTCAAACAAATTTTCTCTTTTGGAAAATTAAATTAGACCTAGAGACGAAACCGTATGTATAAATTTTGACTAAAACTGCCAATTGTTAGCATTTGTCATCAACTACTGCCCAATTCTTGTATTACAGTTCGCACATCAAAAATTGATTTCGTAAGAGCGCTCATAAGAGATTAAAGCATTCTCCTTTCCTGACAAATTCTGCGCAAGAAATTGTGTGGTCGGTAAGACGCAAGCTTGACATAAGTTAGATGTTAGCTAAGTGCGAACTCTCTTTCAGAGAGAATAAAGATAAAGGTTTGACAGTGCCAGTTTTGTTAAAAAGTCTGTGGAACAGAGCTATTAGTGCATTAATGTGACTTTCTGTTACTTTTGAAAATATTAAGTGTGTCTGAGCAATATGCAGATGCAGATGCCACTACTTTCGGCATTTCATCAGAATTAATGATCTTTTTGTAAACAAATTGTATAAAACAAATATTTTCTGAAAAAAAAAAAATAAATGAATTCTACTCCATCTTTTTTATCAAAGTTAAATTTTTGTATTCAAGTTTAAAGTTCAAATGAGATCAATTGCAAATTTTAACTGGAATTATATTCAGTTACTTCACTAAACAAAAGAACTTCCTTTTCAACATGTCTTCATATTCTTCTTTTAAATTGCATTAGTTGAAATTTGGCTAAAATTAAAAAAATGTGCAAATAAAATATGCATTTATTATTGAAATGTGCCCAAAAAGGCACAATATGCATTTTGATGCATTTATAGTGAAACATGCGCAAACGATTGAATGCCATTTTAAAGAAAATTTCCTGATTTGAAAAACTATCTCCTAAATTTACTTCTTCTCTTATCAAAAAAAAAAATATGTATTAACATAGAAATCCGAGCCCTGGCCATGAGCATTATTTAAATACGAAGTGAAATATAACTATAAGCACTATCAGTACTATCTCCTCGGAATGAAACGTAACCTAGCTAGTACAATGAGCACACCTCAATTTTTTATAATATACGCGTATTATAGGGGGTTGTAACTACTCTTAAATCGATTGAAAAATGCGAGCGTTAGGAAAATAGGGAGGGAATTGAAAGGAGATACATATATCTCAATATCAAAATGGAAAGGAAAAATAGTGCCGGGTAAAGTATGAGTATTCAACATTCGTGTTGTTCCGCTAAAAATAAAATGCACGACTGGATCGCACGTACTTGCGCTTACGTTCAAATTGCTTTGAATTTAATAATTTTTGAAATCTGCAAGTAATTATAGAAAAAGTATAAAACAAATCATTTTAATCGTTCTTTAACCCGTTGAATAGCTTAGAGCTCAAAAACCAGTATGTCATTCGAATACTTGAAAAAATATGAATATATGCAAAAAAAAAATTAAAATCGTTGGAGCGGTTTTCTTAAAAACTAATTTAAAATATATATAAAAATTTGATAAAATTAAATAAAAAAAATTAATATTGGTATGTCAATTTTGTGTATGAATTAATATTTCTTCACTTAGTTTCAAAAAAATTTAAAACCCGTTTTTTCCAAAAAAAAATGTATTTTTATTTTTAAATCTAAAATTTATTTTTTTAAAACTTTGATATGCAATGTTATTGATAATTTGAAGGATCTTTCGTATAAAAATATTGATTTAAGCCGGCAGAGATCCTGAGGAACATCCCAAGAAGTACAAATTTTTACCGATATTAAAGCCGTCTAATCAAGTCATAAAAGGGGTTCATAAGAACCAAAACTCGCCACATTTATTAGAAACCTTCTTCAAAGCCCAAAAATTTGAATTGTTAAATAAATTTGAAAAAAAAACTTATACCGCACCACTTACCCGTAAAAGTAACATACATTCCATCTTTGAGTGCTAAATTTGGCACAGGTCTAGACACCCGTTGTACAACATAATCACCACTATTGGATTCCGAAGCGTAAGTTCCTAGATCTTGCTGTTGCGGCTGTTGTTTTGTTTTAGGGTAATAAGGGTTTTGACGAACACGATGCTGGTCTGTAGGATCAGCTTGATCTGGTGGAATCATAGTAACAACTCTATAGGAATCACTCGTTGGCTCTTCATGGTATGCATATGCTGATCCAACTGATGACGACCTTATCAAACCTGGTGTTGGTGAATGATGTTGATGATAATGAATCGCTTGTCGTTGTCTGTTATGATGATGGTAATGATGATGATGCGAATGTTGTTGATGATGTCTTTGATGATGAGTAGTTGAAGCTATCGCATGTTGTGGTGGTTGGGACGTTGATGGTAGTATATCTTGGTTTGTTTGTGCATTAGCGTTTTCAGCCGATTTTTTCGTTTCCTGTGCTGTTTCTCCATCGGACATATTATTTTATATCAACTTTTGTTTGAATCTTTTTTTGATATATTTTACTTTATTTTTTTTAACTGCAGTTTCGTTATTTGTTTTTCAAGCTTCAACTTATATACAGCAACAATAACATTATACTTTTTGCAATTTAGAAAAAATATTAGTTTGCCAAACCTTTTGTAATCTCGACAATATATGAATAGGTAAATTATATACGAAGAAACAACTTCTGTAAAGCTCGAACAAGGATTATATTATAGTGTAGCAGAATGTACTCGCATGTGATTAGATATTTTATATCACAGTCGTTTTTCTTTTAGTGTTGTTTGTTTCTGAATAAGCAGTTTAATACAAAAAAAAAAAAAAAATACAAATCTAAAAAGTCGTACGTGTTTTTATTATTTAGCTTAATTTCACATATCTGTGACCCATTTTTGTGGATATTGTTTCGGCAGACGGGGTTTAGGTTCAGACAAAAATAATTGATTCAATATTATCTTCAGCATTTTGTGTTCTTTCTAGTTGAGATGATTTTTGATGAAAGCAACCATGGATGAAAGAGAAAAATATTTCTCAACTGAAAATACAAAACAAAAAAACAAGCAAAATTATTTATATATAGAAACAAAATGATTGAGACAGGAAAAATCAAGGTAGACGATGAAAGCTAAAAGTTCACCGGAGAGATCTATTGATTCAGTCATAGGAGAGAAACACCATAAAGCACTTCTGCAGGTTTGTTAAATTACATCCTAGTAGCAGGTTAGCATTTAAGTAGAAAAGGGTTTTAACCCTTGGTCCTCTGCTTACTCTGTAACCCGATTCGAAAGTAAAATCGTTCGAATTCGGAAAATACGTACTCTGGAATTCGAAAATCCAAATATGATATCCGAGTTTCATTTGTGTAGACACATTTGTTCGAAGATTGCAAATTTTGGTACTTGGTAACTATAATTTCGTTGTTTATTGCTTTCGAATCAATCCTAAATCTAATAATTTGTGGCCAAACTTCTAGACGCAAGACTGGCGAAGCAAGACAAATGCAAAGCAGAAATAAAAACACAAATAATACACAAATGCAATTAAATTGCACATTTGATTAAAAAAAAATTTATAAAACTTTTCAGTGCATTCTTCCTCTTCAAAATAATGCAATTAAATTCACATACAAGTAAATTTACAAAAATAATCAAAAATAAAACTGGACTTGTCGTTGTATTTCAATGTAATTTTTGACATAAGAAAACGAGTCCCGACACTTATATTCGAATGTTGCAAAGATTTCTATGCAATAAAAAAATTCGGTTAGTTTCGAACAGCAAAAAATCTGAATTTCTTTCTGATTTTATTTTTTTTTTTCGTTTTTGATAAATAATAACATTTCTTTTTTTTAAATAGTTAATTATATAATAAAACTGTAAGAAAATCATAAAAAGCTTATAATTTTTCACATTTTACAAACAAAACAACTTTTAATGAAGTTGAACAAAAAATCCGGAATGTTTTTGCCAGCACTGTATTTACATTAAGGTGGTCGTCAAAAAAGTCATTGCTGATGGGCCTTAATAGGCTCTAAATTCCAATTTTTTTTCAGATTTTTATTTGTATCCCCTACAGTCGATGTAAGTGTAAATTAAATAATCTCTTCTTTTGCATACTAGGACATTCGTCTAAAATCTGACAAAAAATCCAGAGCATATACATAGGTTGGAAGTAGACAAGAAAAAAAATTCTAAAATCCTACGGTGAGGGGGTATTATTTCCCGCCGCTTGGACGGGAGAGCCAAATTTAATAAAAAATTGCATAAAACAGAAAAAAATAATTTAAAAACAACGGCAACTTGCAGTAATGTTTTGTAGCTTTGTGAAAAACAACGGAAACAACACTTGCAGTAATGCTTTGTAGCTTTCTGGGAAGCTAGGAGAAAGAAGAAATTAAGTTTTTTTGATGAACATTCGATGAACTTATCTCCAGTGGAGACGGCGTGTTACCGGCCACATGTTCCATTTCATCTCTATATGAAAATTCATCATAATTGGTTCAGCGGGTTAGGCGAAACAACATACAAACTTACAAACATTTATGATATTAGTAAGGCGGTTAATGGTATTGCTTCCCAGTCTGGTTCTCAATCTTCAAGTCCGCTATGAAGGAACATCAGTGTTCGAGAGAAAAATGTTCAAAATTTGCACAGGACTACACCTCAACCGGCAACGACACTACACACAACTTCGCAGCCTATAGGAGCGCGAACCAATTGACTTGGACAATCTACAGCGCAGGTCTCTTAAAATTTTGATAGATACACACAAAAATATGAACATTGCCGAAAAAATAAATAAAAGCAACGTACAGCGTTGTTTTCATAATCGCAAATTTTTTAGATGAAGTTTGATCATTACTTTTCACTTAAATCCAATATTCAAAAAATTATTTCATCCCTGGTGGCAGAATAAACGTAGATCATTAGAATAATTTCAAACTTTCCGACTTAAGTAAATAAATAAAATAAATGTTTTCACTTATTTAAATTAATATCTTTTCTTTATTCTTCTTTTTTAAAAAAAAAAAACCTTTCATATGATTTGTTTTATTTGAAAGATATAGCCAATCACTCTGGCAGAATCTAATTTGTATATTAATATGTTGCCCTTAAGACATAAATTGAGAAAGGTCGAATTACTACCACTGGGCGATACTAGTATAAATTATTGTTTGAAAGTACATATAACTTAAGAGTGTTCCAAATTGAAATGGTGAATTCATGAAAAAGATTGTGAAGCGTGTACTTGTCCCATCAAAACGATTAAGGTGTTTTTGGACAGAAAAACTTGTTCTCTAGGACATCATTGGAAAAATATTCATTTTGTGCTTTTTCATTTAATAAAAGCCTTCAAGAAAACGGATGTATGTATGAGATAGCAAGATTTCAAAGCCAACATGTACATAAATTCGACTCCCTTTAAATCGGATATGAAAATTCGTTGAAGTTAGAGATTTTTGCAAAAGTTCGAATGTAGATACATGCAATCGGTAGCCATTTAAATTTTCTACAAGATTGATTGTAAACAATTTTGCCCTAAGCTCGACGGTTAAGGAGTTATTGTGCTATAAAGAGGGAGAAAACTGATCTTAGAAAATGCGAAATTGTAGCCCTTTTATGGGAGCTCCATAGCGCGCCGTTTGTAGTGGTTGTGCAAAAATCCTTCCCGAATCATATTTGTTTACTACAAATTTGCATACTTGGCATACTTGACTCTAATTATTGGACTATTTACTTTACAAGCCTTTGTAAACCGTTGTCTACGCCTCATCCTATGATTGCTGGCCACAAATGATATTAAACCATCATATTGATATTAAATGATAAAAACCCGAAAATGGCGTTGGATCGGTTACACACTGAGGAAAATTAACGATGATATTGCGAAGCATTCCTTTGAATGGAATCCTCAGGATGCACGACCGGCGGGTTAGAAGACCAAGAACTGCATGGAAATCAACTGTCCTAGCAGAAGCAGAATCACAGAGAAATATTTGACAACAGTTAAAATACCTTGATGCAGACCGTGAAGGATGGGACGATTGGCGCTCTATGCCCCAACCGGGGTAACAGAACAAGATAACGATAGTTAACTTTATTGGTCTAGACAAAATAATGTGTTTCTTTGCCTTTAAATCTTACATTTTAAAGAAATAGGCGCAACAGTTTGCATTTCTTATGTTGTGAAACGAATGCTTATTGGTACGCGAATAAAAACAATCTTTTTCCTTTGACAACAATTATGACTTGGACAGGGGCATCAGAATTAAGTATCACAACACTCCTATTATACTGCTTTAAAAATTAATGCTCCTCTGTGGTGTTCAACGGTACTAGATGCAAATAAATCTTTATGTATTATGTGGTTCCTAAAAAAAATCAGTGCACCCGGCGGCATACTTTTCTTCTTACAAATGTCTTGGAAATTAGGACGAACTCTTGAACACAATAAGTAGCTGTAGCAGAAAGTTGACATTTACTCAACTTTGTTTCACATTGTAGCGATATATACTATTTCCGTACCTTTTAAATTTGACCGTGCTGAATGCTAAAGGGAATATTTTAATTTACACCCACAAATTGGCCAAGAATGATAACCACGACGTGATTTTAGTTTTATCCGGCAATGTCAATAGCCAATGTGAATTCGATGGCTATTAGTTTTGCACCTTACGATCTTCTGGTCCAAGATCTATGGATTTTCAAGACATCAAATACCTAGCTCTAAAAAATGACCTACGGTACTTTTTTGGAGCAGGTAAATATTTCTTTCAACATTTTTTTCATTTTAATAGCAAAGAAAGAAAACTCAATTTAATGGGACATGGTTAGAACAAGAACACATAGACAAAGAAAAATAAAATAAAATAAAAACGTACGCAAAACCTGCAGTCCTGATGGTTGTCATAATTATTATCTATCACCTTAGTCTAGAGGTACGAGTACAAAAATGGATAAATTTCACTTTCGATCGAGTCCTCCCAACCCGAATCTATTCGAAATGAAACTTTATCTTTCCAAAGAATAATTGGGATCAAGTTTTTACTTACAATTTCAATTGAAAAACGTACAATTTATGTGCAATTGAGCCATAACTACTTTTATCACAACACAAACACATTAAATTTGAGTTTTCCAAATAATTTTAAACAAAAATCTCCATTGCTGGTATCGTATTTTCTTTTTCTTACTAGAAAGTCAAACAAAAATTGGTTTTGGTGAAAATGACGATTCGGAACTCAAACTCGTTCTTAACTCGACTAGCACATGACGCGACGACGATGACCGTGGTGACGGGTAGATGGTGAGATGAATGCATGAATTGTGAACGAAACGAAACCTTTTTGTATCATTTTTTTTAAGAGGTTGTCTCTTTTCAGCATCTTTAAGGGATGCACACACTCAACTCAACAGGATGCTCGAATAATAGCTGCGTTTTTTTGTTTGTCCATATGGACTTTGCCGAAAAGAACGACATCGGAACATATTTACCTTTTGCCTTGATCTGCCATTTTATATTGAACTATCTTACTAACAAACATTTGACATTTCTATATAAATTATCGATAGCACAACGACAATGGTAGATTGGCAATGCCTTTTGTTGTTGTATTTGACATGTAAATTGCTGTCGTTTTTTTCACAGTATTATTTTGAGTTGCAATAAAACAAAACTTATAACCCTATTTTTAAGTAAATGCGAAGTTTTGGACTAAAATCTATGAAATCCGATACTTCACTCCGGTGGGAACATAGTATAACGATCTTTCACTCCAACGCCAAGCAGGCAAAAAGAGGGAGGCACACACACATAGACGCTGTTTAAGCTACGAGCAGACGATTTGCGATAGTCGCAAATCTTTGCGAGCACTGACGTCACGAAAATACTCGCAAATACACCACAAATGCCTTACATTTGACAGTACTCGCAAACCTGCAAATACACATGTTCAGACGATTTGCGAAGGTTGTCCCAAAGTTTTCAAATACATTTGCGATCAAGGTGCTCGGAAATGACATGCTCGCAAATAAGATCGCAAATTTTGCAGCATATTTGCGAGGTGCTCACACGATTTGCGGCAGCATTTGTAGATATCATATTCTTGCTCATTTGCAGATTTGCGAGCCTGACATTTCTCTATTGACAAATTTGTTTATTTGTTGAGTTTTGTCATAGCTATAGTCTCAAAATATTATATAGGTAAACATATGTACATACAAACACACATGGGTATGTATTTTATATGTATTTTTTGGTGTTGTATTATGGACTGTAGGTCAGCGTAATTTTTTTTAACTGCGTAAAGCTTGTTTTAATAAAAAACGAAAAAAAACAGTTTTAATTATGAAAAAAGTAGTAGTACAAATAATGAAGGTACCTACATACTTAAAATCACAGCCAATTACTTCAAGTACAACAACAAAATTCATCGCAAATGTCCGCATTTGCAGTGTTCCATTTTCATGTTTTCGCAAATGGTTATGACGGTCGCAAATGCTCGCAAATTGTCACAAATTATTTTTGTGAGTGTTCACATGATTTGCCAAAATGTCGCAAATGCATTTGCTACTTGGGCCTCATACGCAAATGATTTGCGAGCATTTGCAGTCTGTCCCAAAGTTGTGTTCAGACGATTTTCGATCAAAGACCGCAAATTCTGACGTAAAAATGACGTCACACTCGCAAATATTTGCGACTTTTGCAAATCGTCTGCTCGTAGCTTTAGATTGGGAAGATTGAGACCGGTCTTACCCTGAGGCCACACGAGCCAGTACTGGCTAGCCAGTCGCAATACATTCACACTTTTTTACCGACACATACAAGCATGAGCAACTGGCTCGTCAACTGGCTTGCTTTTTTCGTAGCCAGTTGGGAAGCCAGTAGAGCAGCCAGTTACAGGGCTCGGCAGTACTTTTTCGGAGCAGATTTGGAAAAAAGGTCTTAAAACTAAAATTGACTCGCATTTTATTTCACAAAATATTAAAGAATCGGGGAGTCAAAGTTTTATAAATTTGCTAATGCCCATTTTATTCACTCGTTTAATGCAATTGGATTTAAACTGCATTCTGGAGGTCAGTTTAAGTTATTAAATCCAGATAAATACCGAATCTTATATTATTCACTTTTCTTGACATTTTAATTTCAAGAAGTGATATCAAACCTAAGATTTTTCAACAGAGTTTAACCAAAAATTTGTTATAATTTTCATGCATGTTTTGGAAAACGAATTGGCTTACTCAAGATTCACATGTCTCGCCGTGGTCGTCGAAACGTAGTTCCCAGTATCATGGTCATTAAGTTGGTCTCACTATGTTCTCGCCATGTCCATTTACACGGGAATCTATGTCATGGTTTTCTCGCTATGGTCTCGCCATCACATTTACACGCTGTCCTTTGCATTGAGCATGTTTTGCCATCATCTCACTTGGGTCGCGCCATAGTCTCCCCAAAGTTTTTTAAATTGAATTTTTCAAAGTGGTTAAAATAAGCTATAGGTCTCGTGTGGTGTGTTTTTGGGTCCTCTTACCATTCGAGAAGAGAACCAAAAAATTGGTGAATAAATTAATTAAGTGGTGAGAAGGCTTGCCCAAACCAAAGTGAATAAATTTTCTAGTGAAATCCCATCGCGTCAGTGTAGTTGCTCTCATTTAACACCATGTAAGGAAATTCTGAGAAGTAAAATTTTAGTTTTCTTTCTGATGGTTTCGCGTTGGTTTGGGTAAGCCTTTACAGAAACAGGTAAAGGCTCTCCAGAACCAACGCAAAACATTCGTAATGTTCTGTTCTTTTGCTAGTTTTGTCGCATAGCATTAGTGTGTTTTTAGTTCATTTAATTTTGAAAGAATGGAATATCATAGTACTTCTATTTTTTTCACTGAAATCGGAGTAGATTTATTCTATTTGGATTAACCTCCGAGCCCTGGCCAGTACAGCATGTGCCGCCTACGTCACAGCCAATACACGAATAGGAACTTGACAGTCAATGTATGTACCCAATTGACTAGCCAGAACTGGCTCGTGTGGCCTCAGGGTTATGCTAGTTTCTGGACAAGAAAAGTGGGGGTTCAGGGATGTCGTGAGGCATGAACAAAATATAAACACCGACCTTATGAGACTCCTTTCTCGGTGTTTCAATGTGCAAAGCATTGAAGTTGTTGTTGTTTCTATGTGTTTTAAGGCGCCTCAGATAATGGAATGTAGACACGATGAGACTCACGAGTCCGGACTCAAAATCATCTTAATCATTCAGCTGAAATTTCAAATTTCGGTTTGATAGGAACAAAGTAAGAGATCAAAATTTAGATTTAGATCCAAAAGCCCACAATATCATAAAAATCAACGAGATTTCCCATACATTTTAAAATTTCGTAATTTAGTAGTTCACCACAAAATCTAACTAGCCCATTAGTTTAGGAGCATTGTTGTATTGTTGTTGTATTAAACAGTACTCTTTTTTGGTATTATTTCGTATTTTTGTTGAACTTAACATGTAACCTTTTTTAAAGAGATAAATATGCACTAAAACACGGCTATTGAAAGGTAAGAAATACCTTTTTATCGTTACCTTAAACGAGCTTTTTAAGACAATCGATCCGATTATCATGCTGGATAGATTGCACTAGGAGGAATTACTGGTACCACTCTTGATTGGATTAGAAGTTTTTATTGGGGCGTTCTTAAAAACTGAAAGAAACCTATTACGAACTCTTTTTTTTTATAGAAAAATAAGCCCAGGGGCCTTACTCTGTAATCAGATTCTAAAGTCAAATACTTAGTTCGAAAAATTTGTACTCTGGAATACGAAAATCAGATCGTACTATTCGAATTTCATTTGTCTAGATACATTTGTTCGAAATTCAGAAATTTTGGTACTAATACTCTGTCCAATTAACATTTGCGTACAGGGAAGATAGGATATTTACCTTTCACTCTGACCATTATGGATTTCAATAAGCGGTCTGCATTTTAAAGCTTTTACAGGGTTGACGTAGTGAGAATTATAAACTGCTCGATAGGGTTACCAACCATTACCATAAATAATAATAAACTAACCTCAAATTACAAATGAAACTTGTCTTTGTGAATTTAAATGTGATTTTTGACATAACAACGCCAGTCTCGATACATTTATCAAAATGTTGCAGGCATTTCCTTGCAACATTTTCTTCCGATTCGAAAGTCATTCCGAGTACCATTTAAAATTAGAATCAGATTACAGAAAAAGGCCTCAGGGAACTACCGATAGGTAGTTAATTCTAATTCTTTACGTCAGAGATAATCTGGCGTATTTGTTAGGAAATAGAGAAGCTACTCGTATAATGTACTACTACAACCATTTGAAAATGCAAGATCTCAAAATAGCTTAATAAATGCAAAGGTTTTTAATCAATGATAACCAAGCAATAATTAATTTTGCCCTACAATACACATAATAAAATTCGTTAAACAAATGTATGTATCCCAATGCATGTGAATAACATAATTGTTTGTTTATATTTATCATTACTATATTAATTGTAAACTATAAATGGCAAATTTACGCTTCATAAAATTTATAATCTAATCTAACTTTCCACACTGCTAAGAAACGCAACTTACCATTCCAAAAAGTTCAGCAAACAAATGTGTACTTTCAAGTAAGTTCCACTTTTGTCTTACGTTAAATCAATTCAAAACATTTATATAAATTATTATTTATAAAACAGACATCTTATTTAAAAGCAGATTGGCTTCAACACAAGACTGAATAAAAATAGTCCACCGTCACCCATATTTAGGGTAAGCGCTTCTTTAGCAAATTTTCAAGCTTTCGAATTCTTCCTCGTTCGGCCGAGGTAGGTGTGCAGCTAGCTGTCGTTTGTGCTGCTCCAGGTGTACCCGGATCTGTGTTCTTCTCATTACTGCCACCGCTGCTGAAACCACTAAACAGAAAAGCCCGTTTGTTTGGGGTTCCACTGTGCACACTCACAGAACTACTACCGCCTGCTGTCTGCTGTCCACCACCATCTTCCTGAACTATCCCCCCAAAAGATTTATTTCCTTCGTAGGGAACAGTACCTTCGTCTTCTATTCGAGTTGCAGATGAAGTAGTATTAGGAGTGTTATTACTGACAGGTGGCACTGCACGTTTGTACATTTCAATCAATTGCATTTGATCCAGTCTCTTGACGGATTTCATATCTAAAATTTTCTGGTATTCCGCTATTGTTATATCAGGCAATAATTTTAAGACCTGAGTTGTGAATGCAGCAGCTGGTTGAATTTGTGTCATCACAACTTTGATTATCATCTCAGCTCTACTCATGTCTTTGACTACAACTTTCGTGTAACTAGTTGGTGCTTTTCGATTAACACTCGATCCAATCGATGGCAAATCAAGCAAAACAGTCTTCAAACTGTGCGTATCAAGCAGCAATTGTTCACAGCCTAAAATATTATTCGTTCCATCGGAATTTGTTGGGCGACACTTATACAATGTATTAACGAATTTCGGAATGAATGAACTGACAAATTTATGGCAAAACTGTGTAAAGTATTTACGCGATGTTGCCAAATTATCACGAATTATCGGAATAGATTGTTTAAAATGTGCTATTATTGTGTTTATGAAAGGACTCTGATCACCAACATTACTTATATTTTGCCATTGTACCTAGAAATTAAGTAAAAGTACATGCTTTTTAAACAAAGTTTTTACGTAGTTTAATATTTTATGAACTGAAAAATGACGACAGATCTTTCAGACTCAAAGTAAAACGATATTCATTAATTTTGAACTTACTTTGCTCATCACTGTCAATGAAGTTTCGCATCCATTTTCCAAATCTTGAACCAATAATTGTATACAATTCGATATGGTTCTACAAAAAAAAAGAATTCCTAATGTATCATTAATTTTTGTTTAAACAAAATTCAAACTGACCGATGGAATATATCTTTCTCTTCTGACATATCAATCTTATTCACATAAGCCGTAGTTACTTTGTCTTTGAGCTTATCTTCCAATTGTTGAACCGTTTCGAGACAATATTCACCAGTTGTTAGAACACAACATATACGCACCAAGTCATTTTTAGTAAATCTTTGAGATTCGCCCTCTTTGAGAAAATTATAAAACACCTGACCGGCAGCCGTTGATAAATTTTGAAGATCTTTTGTCAGCAGTGACATGGAATTTCCTAAGAAAGATTTTTTAATTTGAATTGGGTATAATTATGAGTGATAGAGAGAGAGTTTACCAATGGAGTTTTGTACGTTTTGCATTTTAGGCGTGTTTGCTTCGAGTATTTTAGTCGAATATTCTCGCAGGTATTTTTTAAATATCATTGCCAAGTCGTACATGGGTTGGTCGTTGCTTAGTTGTGTACATTGAACCATGCATTTTTTATAAAAAACAAACAGATCTCCTGAACTAAAAATTAAGGGGAAATAATTTTATTACTATTTTTCTAAAAATATAAATTTACGTCTACAAACCTTGGAAACACAGTCGTTTTTGATTCTACAACTCGGAGAGGTTCTTTAGACATCTCAACAAAGCGTTCCATTAACTCGGCCAAGTTTCTATCGATGCTATTTATGTAGACATTGAGGTGAGCTTTGAAACAAACCCCGATAATGTCATGAAAAATACCTTGTTGTTGTTGTTGGACGCTGTCCCTAGTTGTGGTAAGAGAAGTTGTATTTGTCTCTGCGCCACTAGTTAATGTAATGCCAGTAAATCTCTTTGAAAGTAACTGTTCGAAGGCTTGAGTTTTATTTATGGCAAATAACAAAAGTCTGACATCGATTTCATTCAGACGTTTAGCCATAATTGATGAGAGGTCATCACGAGTCATGTGACAAAATTGCACGGCAATTCTTTCGGAAACTTCCCAATCCAGAGGAAATATTGAACCAAATTTTTGCTCGAAGTCGAGGAGATGACGTTTAAGCCATGCATAGCGTTTATCGATTTTATCCAGCCAGGCTATATCTTGATTTTCATGGAATAAATGAGCGTACTCTTCGAGTTGCTGTTGAATGAACCATTTGAGGAGTTCTTTTTTTACACGCGAGTCTAAGACCGAGACAACTTTGCATGCGTCAGCCAGCTGTGATAGAGGGAGACGTTGGTGTGCAGCACTTGATGTCGTCGATTTCCTTTGGGTTGGCGAAAAGGATTCTTTGAAATCTTCTGTGATTTGTTTAGCAAGGAGGACCTGGATTTGGTCAACGCTTTGCGATAAGTTCTGCAATAAAAAATAATTTTTTTATATATCCCTTTATTTAGTCGCTGTAGGGTTTAATTAAATATTTATATATATTTTTTTTTTGTATTCTAGGTGATTCGCGTTACATCGTCCAAAAAATGCAGAGCATGTCGGTTAAAAGTAGACAAGAAAAAAAAAAATAAATGGGACAGGGGTAATATTAACAGAATTTTTTGTAGCGTTTTGGAAGGCCAGAAGTCCAATTTAATGGATTATTTTCAAAAAAGTTCTTTTCATTAAAAGTTTCAGCAAAAGTTGGTTTCAAACTTAAAATTTTGAAAATTGAATTTTTCTTCAAAATTTTTTTGAGTTTAAAAACAATTATGTATTTTCCAAATCGGTTCTTAAAAAAACTTTATTTGATTCTAACATCCAAAAAAAAGCGAATCAGGGAATTTTTGTTTTCCTTCATTTAGAACCGATAACCTTAAGCTCATTCAAGATGCCCTGTTTTTTAACGGATTACCCTAATGTACATATATTATATGCCATGAAAAGACGTACTTTTTTAAAATAATTTACCTTGATCTCTTGTATATTACTATATTGTTGAAAATGCTGATTAACCTCGGAAATTGCTTGCAGTGGATTCAAAATTTCACCGTACAATCGTTTCTCAATCAATTTATTTAAACTATCAATGCCGCCGACAAGCATGTGCAAGTGATTGAGAGTTGTTATGGCCGAAGTCAGGTTCTTCTTGGCACAGTCCAGTTGTTTAATGTCACGAGTTATTTCCTTGACCATTTCCTCTGTTTTTTCAGCACGAGTCTTAACGTCTATGATTTGGGTGTACAAATTGTTTATAACTCTTTGCGCTTCATTTAGAGCAATACGTCCATCTTGTCCGGTGTTTGTTTGGCCACGTACTACACTGCGTATGTTATCATCGATGACAGTGCATTCAAATTGCATTTTAGAAATAACATCATCAATGCCTGCTAGGGATTGCTCATTTGGAAACATTTGATTAATATAATCGACAGTATTGAAATTGGGCGAGTCCATGGGATCGTCAGTTTTGAGAACCTGCGAAAAAAAATTGTATTTGTTTTCTTTTTACACTTAAAAAAAGACTGTCTATCTCAGATGGCACAGTTACGACCAGACATTAAAGAACAAAAGCCTTGTTTTAACAGTACACAAGCTTTTGTTTTTTAGGAAAAATAAATTTCAGAGCTAAATTAAAAACCATTCACAGGACTCGTCAACTCACCCGGTCAATTGCATTTTTTACTTCTTCTGTGATAATTATCTTGTTTAGCGACGGTGAATGTGCTTCTTTGTCGGATGCAGGAGCAGCCACAAATAAGTTGGTTGTGCTCATTTAAAAATATTTTAATTGATTTTATATGTGAAACGTTTAAAAACTCAAGCTCGACATTATTTTCATTAAAAATTAAACTTTTTGCAAAAGAATGTACAAAAACATTGACATTTGATTATTTCAGAAAAAAGTACAATGGATATGAAATATTCCAAGATTCCAGTCAAATCTATCTCTGCCTCTTTAGACGTGTTTGGCAACGTGAAATTTCTTGCAAATTTTAACTTTTTTTTGTCAGAACCCACACTGATGACTGATTTTTATAATACACTAGATAGCGTATCCACACAAAAAAGATAACTCTATACAATTGAACCAGGAAAAAATACAGGTAAGAAAAGTTAGTTTTGAGAAAAACTGAAATAACTATGTCACAGAAAAACAATTGGTTTATTGGTCTAATATTGTATGAGGGATTTCAAGTTTTTCAGTTCCCTATTTGGATGAATGAATAATTAGAAAAGTTGTATATTCATAGGAAAGTCATATTTACTACGTTTACATGTGGGGTCGAAAGGGGCTTGAAGCTAGCTTCGACCCTTTGTGTGCATATGACAACGTTCTGTAAATACGAGAAACAGATTTGCACAGCAACCTCAATAGCAACTTTGACAACCACATAACACTTTTAAGAGCCACTGGGTTTTAATGACATTTTAATACATTAGCACAGCATCATCGACATCGAAATCAACCCTTAACCCTGAATTCGATATTGCTGTGCAAGTGCTACCAATTTAAAGACGAAGTTTTTCAAAGTTTTTCAGACTTACAAGCAATTTAATGCAAATATTACAACAGATTTTCAACTATTTTCTTTATTTGTTTTTATGCTGTTGAAAACGCTGTTCACGTTATCTATTTTACATGACTTCTAATGTCGAGTTTTCGTTCCTGTCAAAGTTGCTGTGTCAATCGGTTTCTCACATAACTCTCGCATTGAGAAAATAAGCCTGATTACACGATTCGTGTTTTCGTTCGTTTCGTTTTTCATCTTTTTGACAGGTACGTACCTTCGTTATTACACGCAACTAAAAAAGTCCATTCGTTTTTCTGACGTTCGAAAAATATGAGGTTCATTTATTGGGAAATTGGTAGTAATAATAATTAAAAATATTCTTAAATCACTTTTTGTTCAAATTATATCTATTTAATCACGAAAAACAATTTTAAAGCTCATTATTAAAAGTTTGTAAGCATTCCCTGCCTTTACTCGTTTGTCAAATCATAAACCTCAAAGTTCAACCAGAAGAAATTTTCATACGTGCTTTCGTTTTTTCATTCCCCCTACATTTCTACACCCCTCACCTAATGTATCAAAAAGACCAAACACGAAATGCCCGAAAAAACGAATCGTGTAATCAGGCTCAATAAGTCGAGAAACATGGAAAAATGGAATAAAACTCATGTATTTTGTTTCAATTTTCGTGGTACCAATTTTATCAATGCTAGTTACAGAGCGTGGGCACTGTTACTACGTTTACAAGCAGGCTCGAGTTGAAATAGGATATAATATAAGACCCAGGTTTTTCGTCACTTTGGTTGATTGCTCCATTTTGAGTTGAGTTGAAATGGTATTGAGATTCTAGAAAAATTAATGGCATTAATGTATTTATTTCAATGCAAAACAAATTCAATTAAATTAACACAATCCCTTACAACACTTATATATTAAAAAAAAGCTATATTTGTACACAAACATGCAAATAAACAGCCCATATTGCATGATCTGTAAAACCAATCCCTCGACCCAGGTTTTTCATCACAAATTCCGAATCGACTTCGCTCTTCGAGTGGAATCGAGTCGAATCAAGCTCATTTCAACTCGAACCAGGTACACAAAGAGTTGAAGTGAGCTTCAAGCTCGCTTCAATACCACATGTAAACGTAGTATGTACCAAGTTGAAATTAGATTGATTCGCCTCAAGCTTGAAGCTCACTTCAACTCTTTGAATGCGTTTATGTACAAGAATATAATTTTGTTTTAATGGATACGCGAAGGGTAGGCAGGTAGTAATGGTGGCCACGAGCATTATACTCACTCAGTGACCCAATTAGCGCAGGAGTACGCCGTTTTCATACCATAACTCGTTTGACCTATGGATGAAACGGGGATTAGAGTAAAGTGCCTTTACTATGAGCTACGAATAGCAAACTGCGAATCGCCAATGGTCGCGTATCTTGACATTTCTTTCACATGAGTGGTCACCAACAGACGTGAATTGTTGTACAAAATAAACGAGTAGAATAGGTGCTAAACAAATTGAGGGTAAATTCGAGTGAATTTTTCATTTGCAGATTTGTGGAATGTGTCCTGATGTGGTGGATTGCGAATAAGTGTTTCACAATTCGCAGAAAATATCTCGGTGGTCGTGTAGAAAATAGAAAAATGCTAAATTTAACAATTTACACCAACTTAAGGTGGTGTTTTATTTAAAAACTGTAGATAGGATTTTTATTCAGTTTGTCGAAAAGTAAGAACAAGAATATGTTGATATTTGAGCTTGGAATTGCGTTGACTAATTCATTCGCATTAGTGGCGTTCGTGGCTCATGTGAAAGCCACTTAAAGGCTTGTGGACTCTCTCTGAAGATCACCTTCTATGCCTTGAATTTGAGAGCAAATGTCATGCTTAGCAGTTTACTGGTTTTTCAAAGTATGGATGCGATCCCTCAAAGGGCCACCCCAGTTACATGGTTGAAATTGGAAATCTTCGTGGACCTCCGTCTGCTCTCTCCGCATGACATGAGGTTTCCAATGAAGATCAACATCCTCCCATGAAACCAGAATACGAATATGTTCATTGGTTTTAATTTTAAAGATGTGGAGTAAGCTAGCACAATCGCCAGGAGGCGGGTCATAAAGAACTCACTCAATTGGATCCTATCCCACTTGAAGCCAACTGCTCTATGCCAAGCTCGGCAGGTAGCAGAATGACATCGAATCCATCGATGATCATCATAAAACCCCGCAGGGGCCAGGATTCCGATTGCTTACGGTCCTGGGAGTCAGGAGGGGAACACGATACAAACGTAATCGACTTTTGTCTTAGATTTATTTCATCGCACTGAGAAAATAGATCAAGTCCTTGGTGCCTTCATATTGTCCAGAGCAGTACATTTACAAAAGAAAGTGAATGACTGTTTCCTTTTCTTGCTGGTCTCCACAGCTAAATACGTGTCGTAAGTACTCGTGTTAATTCAATTATATTTGTTTTGTATAGAAATTACATTCGTGCCCTTCATTTGTCTGTAATCTCAATACCATTTCAACTCAACTCTTCATAGATAACTCAACTTGAGTGAGGAGGTGATTTCCAAAACCAGCTTTCGGAAAACAAATCAGATGAAATGAGTTATATTAGATAGAGTTATGCAAGATAGAGCAATAGTTATTCAATGTTAAAAACCAGTTTACTTCCAAATCAGCTTACTGAACACCTGCAGTGGTATTTAAAAATCTAATAAATCTCGTGAATCCCATGGATAAGAGTTTAATGGCTATACAATAACTTTTTCAACGATGCATGTCACAATCGTTTTGAGATATGGACTACTCCCATTCATTTTTGCCAATTGTCCTTTACATTGTATTTATATCATTAATGATGGGCTTACAATTAACTGAGGATTTCGCAAAGGAAAAAAGTGATATAGGAGAGATTTAAAAGTGTTACTCCATCTTTAGGCTAATAAGTAGTTTAACTTTACAATAGCTTAGTTCGATTCATTCATCAAAGAGATGTTACACTTCATTTACGAATTTACTCCTGGACTCGGACGCTCAAGTTAATCTTATTTTAAGTTTTATTTCATAAAAGAATCGTTACAAAAAAAAAAACTTATGCTTGAAAAAAACTTTGTATTCCAAATAATTTTGGGAGTGACGGCATATAAATAAAAAAATAATCAAACAATTAACCTATAGCAGACACAACTAGATCAATTAGCAAATACCACTTGAATAATAATTAACTTTCGCTCTGTCAGATTATAAAAGTTACAAATTTGTAGGTTATAATTTAACTTTTATCCTATATTCCCACTAAAATGATATTTTTATTTGAGGGAATAAGATTTCATGGATATTTCAATGAAATTATGTTCTGTAAGGTAAAAAATTCTATGAATAATATATTTTTAAACTAAAAGACCCGATGAAAAGTATTAGGTTGTGTGAGATTAACTTCTAAATGTTGTTTTTTTCACAAATTTGACATGTGTTCTATATCTGCACCTTAGTTCTAACATGGCCAAGGTCCAATTTGATAATTTTTAGGAAATCGAACATTTTTGCGTTTTTATTGCTTAAAATGAAAATTAAACTTTTATGACCATAAGTATCTTGTTAAGAAACAATTGGAGCACATTGGCTCTTATTACATTCGTAACAAATCTTCTGCTAAATTAGAAGTCAATATTGTAAAAATTGGCATTGACCCTTTAAGACCCAAGGTATAGATACAGTCCGTAACATTTGGATAGCCTCACTTACATTTTTTTATTAAAATAAACTATTTTTTTAGCACTTTTTTTTAATGGAAGCATATGGAATTGTATATTGAGTCACAAGACTAGCTAAATTCCCAACTACACTAACTATCTGAACAAAAAATTGGGTTAGAAATGATCTAAATGACTATAAGCAGGGTTCTTATAAATGTTAAACACCTGAAGAGTCTAATCTACATATTCTTAATTTACGACATACCATATTGCATGAAATAATGATACCAGCATCCAACTGAGCTATTGGCAACAAATATTTTTCAGGTGAAAAAAAGTTCAACTTTTGGACGCAGAGGGTAGGTAAAATACTATTGTCACTTGTGAAAAAAAGAAAAGTTGATTTAATATTGTAATATTTGCTCAGGTATAAATAAAATAAAAACTTATTTAAATTCTCCACTTATTTACTTAACAAAAAAAAAATAAATTATTCACCACTGAAATTAATTCAACACTTTACTTTTATTACAACCAACTTTACTCATTCACGATTCAAAATAAACTGCCTCCTCTGTCGGTGTTTTCATCCGATCACTTGATAGCTTTATATTTGCACTTGTCATTTCGTGAATGTCAAGAAGTAGAAGAAGTCGTCTATATCTTGGGGCCATTACCATAACATCCAAATTTTATTTCACTTGGCAGTCGTATTGTGTTTCCGAGCAGGATTTCTGATGGTGTATGTCCTGTTGAGATGTACTGCACTTCGATAGGCCATCAAGAATAGTGGAATATGCCGATCCCAGTCTCGTTGGTTGTCGCTTACCACTTTGGGAAGATGTTCTTAAAGGGTCCTGTTTAATCGTTTAACCATTCCATCAGATTGTGGATGAAGTGGTGTTGTCCTCGTTTTTTTAATGCCGAGGAGTGTACAAACTTCCTGAAAGATTTTGG
Organism: Dasysyrphus albostriatus; assembly: GCA_946251815.1. Taxonomy (NCBI): domain Eukaryota; kingdom Metazoa; phylum Arthropoda; class Insecta; order Diptera; family Syrphidae; genus Dasysyrphus; species Dasysyrphus albostriatus. The sequence goes on from OX276339.1 coordinate 1,033,925, forward strand.
ACTCGAAGTTTCTTCCTTGATCTGAATGGAGTTCCATAGGCACACCAAACCTGCTACTCCAGTTAAAAACAATCTGATCCACGACTGTTTTGGTTTCCTGGTTTGGGATGGCAAATGCCTCAGGCCACTTGCTGAAGTGGTCCATTACTACCAGGATGTATCGGTTTCCACTTTCGGTTTCCGGAAAAGGTCCCGCAACATCTATTGCAATCCTCTCAAAAGGCGTGCCCACGTTATACTGCTGCATTTAACTCTGGATTTTTCTACCTGGTCCCTTGCTTGCAGCACAAGTATCACATTTTCGGCACCATTTTTCAATGTCTTCTCTTGCGTGTAGCGAGTAGAATCGCTGCCTTACCTTCTCCAGTGTCTTATTGATCCCCAAATATCCTCCGAAAGTTCCCTCATACATTTCTTGAATAACGTCATTAACTTTAGATCGAGGTACGATTAGCTGCATCACATATGATTTGCCGTCTGTGTACTCCTTCTTGCACATGAAGCGAGTCCCATTGTGCCCAATACGCCTTAAGAGTTAGAATTCTATCGGAGATATCACCCCATTCTGGTTTCTCCTGGTGTTCTTTCCATGAAAGAATGGGTTCAATATCCGAGTCTTCTTGTTGGGCGGTCCCCATTTCTTCACTACTCCAACCGTAAATGGGATCAATACTTAATCGCTGGATTGCAGCTACCTCCTTTTCTGCTTGACGTGTGTAATGCTTGCAGTCCGGTTTGCAGGGTCTCCGAGACAAGGCATCTGCGTTTGAGTGCAACCTTCCTCTTCGATGTTGAATCTGGTAGTCTTATGTCTGCAATCTCTCGATCCACCTTGTCACTTGACCTTCTGGATTTTTGAAGTTCAGCCAATTAAGTGCGCCATGGTCTGTTCGAAGAAGGAACTTCTGTCTATAGATGTACTTATGGAAGTGTTTTGTAGCCGATATTAGAGCTAGAAGTTCTCTTCTGGTCACACAATAATTTCTTTCTGACTTTGAGAGTACTTTGCTGTAACAGGCGATGACCTTCTCTTCTCCATCATGAACTTGTAACAGTATGGCTCCAATTCCCACGTTACTTGCGTCAGCGTCGATGATGGAAGGTTTTCCTGGTGTCGGATAGGCCAGAACAGGTGTATTGCACAGGCGTTGCTTGAGTACCTGAAAGCTTTTCTCGCACTCACTTGACCATTTGAATGGTTTGCCTTTTTCGGTAAGCTGATGCAAAAATCCTTAACAAAACGACGATAGTACGTGGCAAGACCAAGAAAGCTCCGAAGTGGATGTTATCTTGTGGAGTTGGCCAATTCTTAACAGTGTCGACTTTCTCAGGATCAGTCTTCACACCTTGGGACGAGATGATATGTCCCAAGTATTTTACCTCAGACTTGAAGAATGCACACTTGTCTGGATTTAATTTCAAGTATGCTTTTCGAAGCCTCTGGAACACAGCCTTAAGGTTTCCACAATGCTCATCAAATGTTTTACCATAAACGATGACATCGTCCAGATAGACCAGGCATGACTTCCAAGTAAGTCCTTGTAAAACGCACTCCATTAAACGCTCAAATGTTGCCGGAGCGTTGCATAGTCCGGAAGGCATTACTTTGAATTGCCACAGACCACTTCCTGTGGAGAAAGCCGTCTTTTCTTGATCTTCTGGATGGATTTCTACCTGCCAGTAGCCACTCTTCAAGCCGAAAGTTGAGCATTCAGCTCCTTCCATCGCATCCAAAGTATCGCTGATTCTTGGCAGTGGGTAGCTGTCTTTCTTTGTTACATCGTTCAGCCTCCGATAGTCCACACAAAATCGAGTACTTCCATCCTTCTTTTTGACAAGGACGACTGGGGATGCCCAAGGGCTTTTAGAATTTTCGATTAGCCCACCTTTCTTCATCGTCGATATCATCTCTTCATCTTCGGCTTGTTTGGCTAATGGGAGACGTCTCGCTGGTTGTCGAATTGGTCTCGCGTCTTCCGTGTCGATTCGATGCTGCACCAGTTGTGTTCGACCATACTGCCCACTGGGTGAAGAGAGTATATCAGCGTACTCGTGAAGGAGGCTTCCAGAGATACTTAGCTGTTGTTCACTTAAATTAGATGACTTAAACTCTTTTAAGCTTGATTTTGTACGGCTTGATGTTAAGTATCCATACGGGCACCATGTTGTTGTTTGGTGCCACAAGAGTCTTCCCCAGGGTGATGTTTTGGGAAGACTACTCAGAGTCTGGCTCCATCATAAGGTATCGATGGCAACCCAAATCACCTTTTATTTTTGTCCAAACAAACACTTCTGAAGAAGGTGGCAAGCATATATCTTCCTTTATGACAGTCCTCAGAGTTGATGTGGGTTCATTGCCATAAACCATAGGAATCTCCATATTTCGGTACTTAAGAACTTGCTTCCCAATATCAAGGATTACTCCGTACTCTTTCATAAAGTCGATTCCAACGATGTACTCGTCACATACTCGTATATCTGCTACCAGAAACACATGTGAAAACTCCAGTTCTGCCAAACGGATCGTAAGACGAACCTTCCCGTACACTCTGGCTGCCTCTCCTGTTGCAGTTTTCAGACGGTAGGTGTTGGTGTTATGCAGCCATGCAGCCAACACTCCTCAATTTCTATTCCTCTTACTCGATGAACTCCTTGAGAAGCCTGTTCTGCTGCTTCCATAGTCAGGGCGAACGCTTATGCCTCAGGAAGTGTCCATTTTCCAGCAGTTCGATTTGCTCGCTGAAGGTTGATACAAGATACAGCACGGATAAAGGCTTCTGTTGCGAATTGGTGATGATTTCATACCCTGCAACCGGATATGCCAGATGTGCCAGCCGTTTGATGTGTGCTTGGAGCTGTTGCAGAATTTCTTCTCTGTTCTGGACTCTAGTATTGAGTTGAAAGCGGAAGACTTCTTGTTTATGGCCATCTCCAAAGCGCTTGTCAATGGCCTGAACGAGAGCACAGAAGTTGACATTCTTATCTGCTGGTATAGTTTGCAGTAGTTCAGCAGCAGTTCCTCTGAGGGCAAGCGTCAGAGCTATATATTTGTCTTCCCAACTATTTGTTGCCGCAGCTGCCTCAAACTGCTTCTTATAGATTGACCAAGAAGTTTGTCCATCGAAGGTTGGTGAATGCATCTTCTTTCTTCTTGGACAGTCGCCAAAACTTTCTCGAACCTTCGTTTTCTTTACTTTATCCAATTCCTTTGTAATGCATTCGATTTTATCTTCGACCTTTTCGAACTTTGCTTCTACTATTGACAATTGCTTATCGACAGTCAAAAATTGTTTATCGACACGCTCGTCTAGGGCAATAATTCTGTTGTCAAAGGCTTCTAACTTACCTTCGAGAAGATTTCGAAGATTCCTTTGTTCTTGGCTTTGTTGTTCTAGAAGATTCTTTTGTTCTTGGCTTTGTTGTTCTAGAAGATAGAAGATTTTTTTGTTCTTGGCTTTGTTGTTCTAGAAGATTCTTTTGTTCTTGGCTTTGTTGATCAAATCGTTCAAGAAGATTCTTTTGTTCATTCCGTTGTTCTTCAAATTTGGCGAGTAGCTGAGACAGCATACTGCTCATGTCCAATGGTCTTGCTTGTTCTTGCTCTTCCTCCATTTCAATGTCGAATATCAAAGTGTCTGGGTTTTCTCCACGTCTTCTTATACCCTCTTGCAGACGAATTATAACATCATTCCTTGTTCCAGCAGTGGGAGGACCTCGCTTGTTCAGTTCTGCCTTAAATTCAACTAAATTTAAATCATTCAGAGTTTTACCCATCGTCTTTTCTTATTTCACTTTTACAGTCACGTTCACTTTTTGTAATTATTGTCTGTTAAACCACAAATAAATTATCTTAACACAATTAAATTAAGTTTTACTCCACTTCTAACACCAATGTAATATTTTCTCAGGTTCGTTAATAAAACTTATTCACTTTATTTAAATTCTCCACTTATTTACTTAACAAAATAAAACACTTTACTTTTACAACCACAAAACAATTTATTGTTGACCACTGAAATTAATTCAACACTTAACTTTTATTACAACCAACTTTCACGATTAAAAATAAATTGCCTCCTCTGCCGGTGTGACATGTGCTTTTATACTTTTCACAAGGTTCCCGAAAAAGCTGGAAGGTTCTAGTATTTGCTACCAGAGCTTTCCATAGGGGAAATTTCCCATAAATTTCCCTTTCCAAAGCTTTCAATTTGACGTTTAGTATTAGAAGTTCGAAAGCTCACCAAAGCTCTCCGTAGGTTGGTTTGTGTCCCGTCTAATCCGAAATTCGGTGTTTCTTTTATTCGAGAGTGGTTATAGTTCTTTCCACAGTCGTTATAGTACAAATGTGACAGTCGTTACAATATTTTCATCAAAGCTAAGAGAGGCGAGTTTTGGTATTCGGTGCAGTCTCTTTTAATAGCACAATTAGTTAGGTTTTCCTAAACTCTAAAATGACGACAAGATTCTACAATACCATATTGGAAACATCCTTGTGACAGTTTAAGGATATTTTTGGACCACTGCCGACTGTTTTTCAGCAGAACAATGGTCCGATTCATTCAGCAGATGCAAGTTAAATTTTGTTGAAAAGCACAACTAGACAGAAACTCTCCTTTCCACCTTACTCTCTTTATTTAAGGATCGTTAAAAATGTATTGGGTTGGCTAAAACATAAAGCTAATGTAGATGCGAAGTTGTACTCAAGTATATAAGAGCAAATCAAAGGCATCAAGGTGTCCTAGAAGTAAGAACTGTCCTAGAGCACCATTCCCTCAGAGCTATTGAAATCTGTGTAAGATTCTTTAAAGACTCGCATTTCTGAGCTAATTAAAATTAATGGAAGCAATAAATAACACTAATATAACTTATGCACCTGCAAAAATAAATAAAAAGTGTTTTCCTTAAAAAAATACATCGAGAGTTATTATTTTAACTATGCGATAAACAAGGCTATTCGAATGTTACAAAAAAAACTTAATTTTAGTGACATCAAACCAAATTAGCTTGAAAAACTCCCCTAACTTACCCTGTTTTGTATACTAAATAGCTATTTTCATTTGTGCACATTAATATTTTGCAAGCCTACGCTCAGTTTCTCCACTTCCATCTTCTTCATCGATTCACTATTTCAAACTTATCGTATGTCGTCTTTCGGTCGCTCCGTAAGCCTCGATCATCGTGTCGGTTCAAATTTCGGTGGTTTTTTTTCTTTCAACCAAGAATAATATAATTAATACAAAAAAAAGACATCACTGCACAGCACAAAAAAAATACAATTATCGCCCTCAAAGATGCCATATAGGCGAGAAGCTATCCTAAACGCCAGAGCCGTTGTTTCAAATCAGTCTTGATTGAGACGCGATTCAGTGCGTTTGCTAAATTAAAGTCAAGTGTTGTGTGGTTTCAACGAAATGAAACTCCTTATTTTGTTCGCCACTTTATTAGTGGGCGTAATTGGTATCAATCAAACCATAGCTCAAAATCCTGCTCCAAGATTACTATGTGTCTATGATTCAACCAGTTTTCTTCGTGATGGTAAGGAACTGTTTTTTAATTTAATTTGTGTATTGTTCGTTTCTTGGAAATTGTCTTATGTCACAAGGCCGTACAAAACAATTTTTAGTTTATGACTTCTGGCAAGTGTTAACAATGTGAACTGATCGTGACCTTGAGTGATTAAGTTTCATTAATAATAAGAATTAAAATTATAACTTTAATTTTGCAATATGTCGTAGTTATCATTTAATTTTGTTTTTGTTCACGAAATGTTTGCTGTGGTTGAAATTTGATTATGGTATTCTACATTAAGATATACCGCTATAAACCTACTGTAAGACTAAGATGACAATATGCCTAAAAACTGTTTTTTTTTCCTTAGTTTTGACAGTAGATTTAAAAATTGAAGTTGCTAAACCTAGTTTTTACCTTTTAATTTCAGTGGCAAACTGGTACTTTCAATTTTCTATTTTTGTCAACAAAAGATTTTAAAATGTGATATTAATAAGCAAACAAATTGAACTTTTTTTGGCATACTTTGTTACTTTAGAGATAATTATTTATTATACATTTTAAATATTTTCTTAAAAAGAGAATTTTACTATTTGTTTGAAAAATTTGCATATTAATTTGCGATAAGCCCAGCTTCAGGTCAAATAATATGTAAGTCACTTACTATTAATCAGCATCATAATGATTTGTATGAATATTCTTTATCTGTAGGACAAATAAATTGAGGTCGAAATTGATTAGTTTTATATATATATATGCATTGTATGGGAATATTACCATGAATTGAGGCAATTGATAACCTTTTAGTAACTCGACAATAGTATTATGTTTTTTGTTTTTACTATGAGTAGGTACAGTTGTGTTCAAAAAAATAGGAGTGATTCTTTTTTAAAGATAAAATCATAATTCAATAGTTAAATAAATTATTTTTATTCACTTTTTCTTTTGTACAATATAGACCTTTCAGTCATGTGTTAATTATGCTTATTGACTACTTTGCCTAAAACAAATAAGATAGTAAAAACATAAATTTTTTTAAAATACTCAAAAATGAACTGTTCAAAATAATAGGAGTATTTCATTTCAAGTATAGAAAAACGACGAAAATAATCAAACTTATAGTTTTTTTCAGTACTTTGTTGAAAAACCTTTGTTTTTTATTACTGCTGCACATCTGCGTGGTATTGAATTGACTAGGGTCCGACAGCGCTCAATTGGTATTTGATGCCATGCTTCCTGAACTGCGTCCCACAATTGCCGAGAACTCGAAGGTCTCCGCTGGGAAACACCCTTTTTGACATCTGCCTATAAATTTTCTATGGGATTAAGGTCAGGCGACTGAGCTGGCCATTGCATAACCTCAACCCCATTGACCCGAAACCATTCCTTAGCAGACTTACTCGTATGTTTTGGGTCGTTGTCTTGCTAGAATACCCATTTTAACGGCATATTCCATTCCGCATGAGGCAGCATCACATTGGACAAGATATCCACATAAACCCGCTGATCCATTGTGCCAATTATTTGATGTATAGGGCCAATACCACTATAAGAGAAACTGCCCCATGCCATCACCTTAGCACCTCCATGCTTAACAGTTTTAACGGTATACTGAGGCTAATATGCAGAATTTTCTGGACGTCGTACGTATTCCCTCGAACCAGTTCCACCAAATAAAACAATTTTCGTCTCGTCGGTCCACAAAATGTTTCGCCATTTTTCTAAAGGCCAGTTGGCATGTGTTTTTGCGAAGTGTAGGCGCGCTGCTACATGCTTTTTTGTCAGCATGGGCACTTTTCGTGGACTTCTAGCTGTTAAATTGTTTTCTAACAATCGCCTTCTTATAGTTATATATTATAGAGATCTTCTTGGATCATCTTAGAGGAAGCAAAAGGATTCTTTCTATTGAAGCGAACGATGCGACGATCGTCCGTTAGAGTTGTTTTTCGTTCCCGACCTCGGGTTTCGCATGTCTCTTTGTATTTTATAGCATTAGCGATCATCTGGTCAGAGCATCCCAACAGCAACTTTATTTCTTTATAAGTTTTGCCTTCATTTCGAAGTTTTTTAATTAATTCTCGCTTTTCGTCGGTACAATGCTTTCCTCGGCCCACTAAATAATTAAATGTTTGGAAATAAACGATTTTTCTTACTTTAAAGTTTTCCTAACTTAATTTTCATGCTTGCTTCTTAATTTTTTTTTAGAAATTTTATGTTTATTGATTTTAAAACGTATATTCTTATCCACACTCCTATTTTAATGAATAGCCTCATTGGGAGTAAAAAGCACTTAAATTCTGTTTATCAATGCAAATGTGCGTGAATTGCAAACCTGTTCATTGTGTCATTATCAATGTTCCGTTATACTTACCGGAAGAGAAACGAGTTGTTAACCAGTAAACACATGGTAAAAAAATAACTTGATCACATTTAGTAAAAGCACTCCTATTATTTTGAACACAGCTGTATATCTATGATGATTAAGTTTAGAAGTGTTAAATTTTCTTTACTTAAAAAGAAATAATTTGAATAAAATAATTTCAATCAAAAATATTGGTCTGGCTTTTTTAGATGTTTTTGGAAATGAAATGGGATAAAATGGAAATATTTAACTCAATCATGTTTTTCGCAAACAATTTATTTCCAGTGGAATACACAGGAGACATATTGCAGTCAACTGCATTTATTGAACGCAAATTTGACTAAGATGTCATTTATTTTTTTTACACTTCAGAATTCTTTGACGTAGTTATCTTAAAGCAAGCTGCATTCTACAATGAGAGGCTCATCATGAGTGCATGTGTTAGTGGTTAGTAGATTAAGTTAGCTAAAACAAGCACATCAAAGCAGATTAAACTTATAATTGAAACTTATTTTTCAATTTTGGGACCAATTTTAATGCCAACATATTATTTTTAACAAAAAATTCAACAATGCCCACGTTACTACTAATTTATTTTTTTGGGGTTTAAATTTGAAAACTGACAGCCCAAAATTATGGTGGTATAAGTACAAGGAGGGGTTAATCTGTGAATAAAATTAAAATTTAGATCTGCAAAATTGATTTTAAATTAAAAAAATAATTCAATTTTTCGTTCAATGAATGCAAAAATTGTCAAAATCAACTTTTTGACAGATCTTAAACAAAAATAAAGTGATTAATTTTACCAATGGCCCCATTAACATTCAATGCTATTATCAATTCTTAGTTAAATGCTGAAAACAAGATTTAAAAAAACTTTTTTATTTTTTAAGAAATTATTTCAATTGCTGTGAAGAGAACATAGACATTTTATACATATTTAGTTATATGCCACGTGTAAATTGCATAAGTGGTATTTGGCCTTAAACTACAAAATATTTCAGTTTCATGATAAAGGTGTAAAAGACAACTAAGAACGCTAATTGAATATCGTCGTCTCAAAAAGCCATTTTTATGTATTTCAGATCAAAACAAATCACTGAATTCAAAAATACATGTGTGGTAGCCGTGTCATGGTTCCTTTTGGTTCTATTAACCGGTGTTCAAATATTTTACGATCTATAAATTTCTTTTTAAATCGATTTACTGTGTCTTCTAAGCAACTTACGAGGTTTTGACAGAAAGCCGACGTTATAGAGGTTGTTAACAGTGATAAAGGTGGCAAAAAACTTTTTAGTAACGGGTTATCTAGTGATAACTAGATAAAAAAATTATGCTAATATATTTTTTTGTTTAAGTCGTATACGATTCGTTGATCGTTGCTGTGAAATTTTAAATTTGCTAGATTTTGATTGAAATTTGTGAGATTTTGCAGTCCAAGATTATGAAAAACTAAATTTTTAATGCGTTTTCGATCGGGGATTTGAAAAAATTGGACATTTAGTTATTCTAGATTTTGGTTTGCAAAATATCGTTTCACTCCCTTTGTTTTGTTATGTTTATTAATAATATTGCTTAATAATTAATAAAAATTGCTAGATATAAGTATAACCATCTTTGTTTTTTTTTTTAATTTAAAGATTTTTACATGTGTTTTTCAGTATTTGGCAAATGTCGTTTTTTATTTTAAAATCTAGAATTACTGTCTTGAATGAAACATCTAGTTATATTTTTGAGTATATTCAGTTAACAGAGGCAGCATATATACACGCATACACATAAAAATGTCGTATGGCGTCGGCAAAAATAATGGAAAACAAACAAATTGTCATATTTCGATTTGTAATTTGATGAGTAAATGTTTGCATGTATGGATGAATGCAGATCAAATCTCTTAAACCAGAAAGATCGGATCTCTCGTCTTCAGATTTCTTTCCGAAGAGATCAAATCTTTTCAGCAATGAAAAACGACATAAGAATTAATCAGAACTTTGAATTATAAAAAACAGTGATGCTTGATCGGGCAAAAATAAAAATAAAATCAAAATAAATAAGCTTTCAAAAAAATACAGCACATCGTTTATAAAAAAAAAATCCATAAATTTTTTTTTATTGGCCCCAAGAATCATCCCCTCAAATTTGAGCACGAATTACCTAACACCCTGTATAAAACTATTGGCAGTTGAAAACTATTTTCGTAGATACTTGAATTGATAAAAAATAATAAAATTAGTATTCACAACAAGTCGATTTCATCTAATCGCCTTAAATAGAATAAATATCAAAATGTTATAAGCTGTCAGGGTTGCTTGTTCAGTAAAAAAAAATCCCGCTGAAAGAACCAATCTAAGTGGATATAATTACTAACAAAAATTGCATAATGACAATGGGATCCATTGAATAGAAAGATTGTACTCGAATTTATATGCAAATAAAAGTCAATCACACTAAAAAGTAAAAATGCATATATACGTTTTTTTTTAACTTATTTATAACAAAAATGATATCATCTTTGAACTTAAAACATCGAGATCGAGAGTGTTTGGCTCTTTCAAATCATATGTATTTATGTGTTGCATTTAATTGAATGATTACTCTCAAGAAAAAATGAATTTGTGTTAATTGTTTAGCCCAAGAAGTGAATAAAGCAGCTAGTTTAAATGTGTGCTTCTTAAGCAAATACATTGTTAATCATAAGCAGATGAAAAGACAACGAGTTGATAAGTGTTGTGTTGGGATGTGACGATGTGAAAAGTGACACATTTGTTTATTTTAAAGTTGCGTACATATAACATAACTGCGAAGTTGTAATCGAGCTGCTTTGAGGGCAAGAAACTGGTTTGTTCCAAGATTGAACAGTCGCTTAATGCAAAGGTGATATAATTTCTTTTAATAGATTTATTGGAGCTTATTTTGAGGAAGTTGATTTTCAATTTTACGTAAGTGTTAGGACAGAAATGATAACAAGTTTTTAAGTTTTTGTGGCTCCAAAGATTAAGCCAAAAATTTATTCAGTCAAAGCTGAACGCAACTCAGGGAATTTTATTATCAACTTGAGAAATTGCTTTTATTCACTCGATATTGACTAGCTCAACTTATGATATTCCAAAGTTTAGAAAATCAAAAGTTGGTCAACTTAAGATTTTTCTTAGTTTCTATTTAATCAATCAATTGTTCAGTTTATATTTCAGAGCGCTCACATGAGCAGACGAATCGAAAATATATGTAATTGACAGTGAAATTCTCTGAACCCTTTGGAATAAACTCGGGACAAATACAGTTCTGTTGACTTTTCGCTTTTGACTTCCAAAGTTAAAAAATCTTAAATAAAATAAAAAATAAATTATATAGTATCTAAAAATTAGTTTTTTTTTTAATTTTAATCAAAGCAATACCTAAATGGAAGAAAAAACATTTTCAAATGTTTTGTTTTAATTATTTGTGGAGAAAATTGACGGGCATCTTTAGAGAGCGAGGATTCACCTGTACTGATGAATCATCAATCATCAAACCTAATTAAATCACCAAAATCGGTGATAAAGAATAATTGCTGAACCACGGATTAAAATTTGAACCACGTTTGTACAACTGGCCTTTGGAAACTAAAAGTTGGCCTACTTTAAGATTTAAACGGCCTGTACACTTTAACACAAGTGTGCACACTGGTACAAAAAATTAAAATACTTTGATTTTTTCCACACCGTGTGCCCCACCGAAATCAGGGCCAGCCCACACCCAGTACACATTCGAGCGCACAATTTTAGATGCAAACAGCCGAACTATAATAAGAAACTGATGTCCGCCTCCTTACACACGTGTTAGCTAGCACACTTATACACAGCTTCGCCGTTTGATAACTTTCCTTATCAAATTGTTGTGATAACACATGTATCACACACGTGCAATGATTTACGAAGTGCAAGTTCGCCCAAGTAAACGGTTCCATCACATCTGCGCGCGAATGTGTTAGATGTTAAATAAGGTTTTTTAATAATACAAATTCTATGTACTACAGAAATATTTTAAATCAGCCAGGTAGAAGACTTAGCAGTGAGGATTGGACTTGTTCAACTATTGATTCCCTCACTATGTCACTGATCAGTCCAAGTGAGCAAGTCGTTATCCATACTTCAATAAGCTTCACAAAAAAATGCCAACTTAAGCGAATAAACATCGGTACGCAAGGAATGCTAACACATTGGCGGCGGTCAAACTTTTATCCAAAGCTTCTCTTTCACACTTTTTCCAGTTTCTTTTGTGTGTTTACTGTTAACCAGTGCCAGTTTTGCCACTAATCGAAAAAGTAGATTTAAAAAAAATGCTGGAAATAGGTTAATTTTTGCTGCAGTAGATATAAATTTTGAAATTTGTATTTTCGAAAAAAAAAGAAGAATAATAACAACTGATAATTACTTGAAAATACAAAAACATTATTTTCGGCATGCGAATGCGAATACAAACGCAAATGTCAACTAATTCTTGTTTTAACTTCTCGACGAAGTGAATAAACGATGTAATCTAAAGTTGGAAAAGAAAACATCGCTTTAAATTTGTTTAAATTCTAAAGTTTAGCATTTCATTTTCTACGCGCCCGACAAGAAATGTAATGTTCTGAGGACTATCAATTGCAATGCACAACATCAGGGGGTCAATTCTCGATCTTTGAATTTGTGAAGTGATAGATATGATAATGCCTTCAAGCCAAATGCGATTCTCGAAGTGTGAAAAATGAAAACAAATATTTCCATATGATTATTCTTTTATCCCAATCAATTCATTCTGTGACAATTGAATTGCTGAACCACCATTGTGAAAAGATAAATGATAAACAGAAACAAATAACGCTCATTTGATGCTGGATCCTGTTTCAACTCCTTGCTTGATCTTATTTCGTTAACATACGAGTAGTGGTTTGAAGGCGATTGATCTAGCTGTATAAGCAAAAAGACTGCCCGGTGAATCAGATAATATTTCCTCTAAAATCTGGCCTCACTCCATTTTGTTGCCATATCAGCTTCATTTTGCCATTTTGATGAAATGAACACCCAATTCGAGACTTCCGTAGTTTATTGAGTTTCACAGGTCTTAGCCATGACAGAACTGCTTTTGAATCGGGCCAGTAATGCATTGTTTCGATTTTTAACTCATAACATGAGCCTTTACAACGGCATTCCCAAGGTGAGATCCCATCACCGCTGCTTTAAGTCTCGGATTAACAATTGCAAAACTAATCTGAGTAGCTGTCTCTTAGTTGGTTATATATCTCCACTCAGTTTTTCTTCGCCAGCCTTAAGAACGTATTATCGAAAGTTCTCCACCACATAGGATCTTATCTGCTTCCAAAACTTGTTCAACTGTCCGCCCTGCTTTACAAAACACTTCCATTAAACCTACATCTCCCAAAGCGTTTATTAATTCTTCGAATTCAAAAACCAATTGCGAATATGAAAATTTGCATGCTTATGTACTTCTCTTATATCTCTGTATTCCAATGCATTTAAAATTTGTGTGTCTTGTACCAATGATGGTGACTGGCAACTGGCGCATACAAAGCTCATAACCTTGACGATGTATACCTCTGGTTGACGATCATCGTTTCCGTCTCTCCATAAGAAGCATTAATATATCCCCTAATAAATCCAATTTTCACAAATCTAAAGTTGAAGAGAACATCGACCAAAGATGCCATCAGATCCAGACCCCTTTCAAGACATCCATTTAAAGACTGAGTCCGATTTTATTCCTTGGTACATTTTCTTGAAACTGTTTCTTGATTGTAATATTTTTGAAGGCTGTTGATCCAATTCACCATATATGGTTCAACACTGGCGGGTGATATCAAATATCTTTTTTAAGGACCAGAATAATCATATTGTGTTGTGTATGGACCGCTTTAAGGCAATAGGGAGTTTAAAGAATTTGTCAGTTCTAAGAGTGACATCTTTCATTATGATAAAAACAATATCACGGTAAATAAATTTCGATATGATTATTTGCCATAATGGTTATTTTCAAGTTTTTAAATGAACAAGGTAATGAATAATGATATATTGCTATTTGTTAAAGATCTTTATTTTGAACTTTCCGTTCACCGTCGAAATTGCAATAAACCCCGAAGTTGGGATTTATCAGCAAGTTATACTAAATAAAATCAACCTTACTTTACTCCCCTTTCCTAAATTAATTTTTTTTTCTACACAGGTCCCGCTAAACTAACTCTCTCCGATTTAGAACCAGCTCTTCAATTTTGCTCACATTTAATCTATGGCTACGCTGGTCTTCATAATGATAACAGCAAAGTTGTCAGTTTAAATGAAAAACTGGACGAGAAGAGCGGACATTACCGTGCTATAACAGATCTTAAGAAGAAATACCCACATTTGAAAGTTCTTCTCGGTGTTGGTGGTGGAAGGGATGAGAACCCTGAGAAATATCTTTCTATGTTGGAAGCCAGTGTCAATCGCATGGCATTCATCAACAGTGCACATTCCATTGTAACAACTTACAAATTTGATGGTATAGACTTGGCATGGCAATTCCCTCCGAATAAGCCAAAGAAGATTCGTGGAAGCATTGGTAAATTTTGGAAGGGATTTAAGAAAATCTTCAGTGGAGACTCTACACTAGACGAGAAGGCCGAGGAACACAAAGAGGAATTCACATCATTGGTGCGTGAGCTAAAGAATGCTTTTCGTCCTGAAGGATTAATTTTGTCAATGACAGTTTTGCCAAATGTTAACAGTTCAAGTAAGTTTCTATGAGCTGCAATTAAATCACATGTTCAAAATATTTTTTGCTTTTAGTCTTTATTGACGTCAACGCCATTATCAACTACTTGGACTTTGTTACCCTGGCTGCATTTGATTTCCAAACACCCTCCCGTAATCCCAAGGAGGCCGACTTCCCAGCACCTTTGTACGAACTCAACGAACGTAGTCCTGAACACAACATCAATTATCAAGTGCAATACTGGCTGAATGGTCATTGTCCAGCTACCAAAATCAATGTGGGAATTCCAGCTTTCGGACGCGCATGGAAGATGACATCGGACTCTGGCATCACTGGGGTACCACCAATTCCAGAAACTGATGGTGAAGCTCCAGCTGGTACTATAAGTAAAATTCAAGGATTTTTAAATTGGCCAGAAGTGTGCTCAATGTTACCCAACCCATCAAACTCACATCTTAAAGGGCCCAGTGCTCCTTTGCGTCGTGTGGGTGATCCAACAAAACGTTTTGGCACCTATGCATACCGTATTCCTGATGACAATGGTGATGATGGTATGTGGGTTGGTTACGAAGACCCCGATACCGCTGGGAATAAAGCAAGTTACGTTCGTGCCAAGGGACTTGGTGGAATAGCGCTATTTGATTTATCCACTGACGATTTCGCTGGAAAATGCACTGGCGATAGGTATCCTTTGTTGAGAGCAGCTAAAGCTAGATTGTAAAATATTTTTTTTGTATATACTATAAATATTCATAAAAAAATTAAAAACTCATGGATTTCATAAATTTCAGCTTTTTTAATTTGCTTTTGGCGTAGGGTTTAAAAGAGGTTTGGATTGAGCTTAAAAAAGGTTATTTTAATAGCTGATTCATTCAATAAACGTTACAAGCGCTTTGAAATAGGTTGGGAACAAAATTCAAACTTTTTTTCAACACAAGATGGCCACATGCCTAAATTGAAAAGTCAAAACGCACGCAAAAGTCGAATAGTTTCTACTATTGCGTTGCAGCCGCTTACATTACGTTGGTTTGGGTATTTACTAATGGATGAAAAATCGTAACATAACGCTCCACGCGTCATTGTAAACACTAAACAGAAATACCTTTGCCATAACTTTTGCGTTGACAGACAAATCTTTCAACGCAACGCCCAACGCGGCATTGTAAATCATCTATAAACCAAAAATGAAAAGTAATAATCCCTATTCTCCCATCATCACTGATACCTCACAAGTCACAAGAAGTGGTGAAACTCATTTTATGACTTTCGAATTCTTCCCCTAAAATCACAGCTTGTGAGAGTGACAAAATCATCAAAATTGTGATCTCCTCTAGAGTAAGTCACAACTCACAGTTTAATTTGGTTTTTACAAATCATTGAACTATATTCTTTCAAAGGGAACATTATGTTCTCTGTGCGAAAGAGAACAAAATTTATATGTTCTTTTTGCAAAGGAATAGGACAAACGTGGGATTTTCTTTTGCTTTGTATTTATGAGACCGAAAACCTGAATACAATTGTGCTGTGTGGGTCTGAACTGCTTATAGAATTGCTGATGTGTGCGCTTATCGGTCAAGAAACTACTAAAAAAATGCTGTGGTGAGTTTCGTTGTGAGTTTTCTTGTGACGATAAGAGGGAGAATACCAAAATCGAATCACAACAATCCTCACAAGGAGTAGTCACAAGAGCTTGTGATTTATGACTCCTCATCGATCTGTAGGTCCCCTGTCTTAAGCCGCATTTAGACCTTCGGTATTATCGTCCGTGTACGATGTTCATTTTTGCCCGTACTCGGAACAACGAAGATGTAATCGGTAACACCGAACACGAACAACGAAGAATTTCAAACAGTTTTTAATTTTTGGATGAGCTTTTTTCGTTGTTCGTTGATTGTGAAAAAACGTTCTCCGAATAAAGAACGAAAGTCTAAATGCTTTCAACAAGAAGAAACAAGTTGCTGGAGATTTTTTTGTGGTTTTCTTGAAATGTCCTTAAAAATCCCTTGTATCTTTGACACATGGTACACAAAAATTATTCGTATACCATCCTCTTGGCAAGAGGAAACAAACTCTCAAGACCATAGGTGTGTTTGGTTATTTTTGAAGCATAAAAGGGAAAACTTGGTACAAAGTAAGCAAACGCGTTGAACCAGTTTTGTAGTTATTTTGTGTAAAAAACAACAATAGACAAAACTTTAAACATACACAAGGGAAAAAAGACTAAGACGTGTTTTGACAGTTGTTTACTTCCTGCACTCAGAAATTTGTGTAAACAAAATTTGACAGCTTTTTCATGAAAAGGAAGTTTCTTGCTTTTTCATTGACACTTTGGAGTTAACAAATAAGAATTTCTGAAATGTAGTGCGACACCGTTCGCATTCGTACGAGCTCTATATATATGTATTGAATTCGAACAGCTGGCTTCAAATGACAAAAATGTCAAAAAGCTGTACAGGAAAAAAAAACACGTTCGACATTTTTTGACAGCTATTCCAATTGCAGCACTCCATGCTGGTCTGGCAGTTACCATCCAAAATACATTTGTTTACATTGTTGTATTTGTAATTTCAGTTCGTGTCGAAGAATAGATGTGAACTGCACCAACAAAAAGACCTGTGCTGAATGACGAGTTGATTGTATGTGTTTGTGTTTCACTGGTTTTCACTAATACTTTTTAAATCTAATCAATCCAGGTGTTCGTTTCAGCTTGTGGGCATGGTATAAGAATAACAAGGTATGATTCACAGTTAAAGGAGCCGATTTGTGGCGTCATTGAGAGTGAATAATCCTAATTGTTTGCCAGATGGAACAAAAACTAAAAATAAATTATTTATTTCTTGAAGTTTTTTGATATAAGAATTCAAAGTAAAACGATAAATAATTATTTTTTTAAAGTTGTGTGTTGTGCGACCTCGCTATGACGTTATATGAGAAGAAATATGGTAACCCTTTATGCCTGTTTGGTAACGTGAAATTTTCACTAAGTTTCTCAAACTTGGGTTTTTTCTATGGTTTTTGACAGCAAATTGTGAAAATTTATGAAAATTTGAAAGAAATTTCACGTTAACAAACACACCTTTTATCTCATATACAACATACCTTGTATTTGTTACCATGGCTTGTGAGTAAATCAAATTGACAGCTGAGGATTGCCATATTTAATTGATAATCTCTGGTTTTTACTGAGTGCAAGACAAAGAGAAAGTCCCCTTTCACACGAGAAAACTGAGTTGCTAGCAACTCTAGTTTCTGGATGAGAAGGGCAGGAGAAAAGAGTATTGAACAAAATCTCCCTGGTCTAGGATTTAAAGATTTTCTGATATTTGCTTTCATATCTAAGGGTAAGGTGAGTTCAACCAATAGAATTTCATTTAATCTTAAAATTGCCTAGATTTTGTTTCCTCGTGTGAAAGGTGTAAGAAATTTGTAAGGAAATTAAAAGAGAACGTCAAAAAAAAAATCATGGAATTGTGTGAAAGTTGAAAAAGAATATTCACCCGAAATGCACCGATTAGACCCCTATTGCATGATGATTCTTTGCCACTGACTCTTGTTGAATTTTCGTAGGTGCGAAGAAAAAACATCCCATTTCACCTTCGCACCCATTGAATTTTGAAATGAGTTAGACGCAAGGAATAATCGTGTAATGGGGGACTTAGCTACTTTTATGGGGATTCTATTGGTTAATTAAGATTTCAATCTTAGGCCAAGATTACTCATATAAGTTTTACTTACTTTAGCATATTTTGACAAAATTACTAGTGTAAACAGCTCTGTAAATGACTTAAAGTTAATTTTATCAACTTACGTAAGCTGTAAGTTGAGAGAAAAACGTTAAGGTATAAACACGTTTTTTCTCACTTTTGGAATTTGCAGTGTTCTCAAACCGAACTGATAAGTTTTCCGCTTACGGTGAGTAAAATTTACTGTTAGTTCGTCTTTACTGTAGTTGCTCTTGTAAGAAACTTCTATAAGATTTACTTAAGTCATAATTGAAACCTACTAGCCTAAGGACAATTTAAATTTAAGCACACTTAACTTAATGACCTCTAAGAGGCATTTAAAGAAAATAATTCGGCTTTGCTTGCGTAGTCCTGGCCTAACTGCTAGGTTCCAGAAATCAAGTGAAATTCAAACGAAATCGAAATTCAACATCGGGTGAACTTGTTTTCAGTGTTCCATAATTCGATCGGTTTGATAGTTTCAAAAACGTTTCGAAGTGAAATAAAATCAGCTGACATCTGTCATTTGAGAAGGCACACCATTTATTTTCACTCTAGTAAATTGATAAATTTTGCAATCTGTAGACTTTTGTCATTTATAAAATAAAACTCAAACTAAATTAATGTTTTATAATTGTTGTTAAATATGTTTACGGGACTGCTTGATCGACGGACAGTATAAATTCTGCAAAATGTGCCAAAATGGATACATACCTGCTGGTTTTGTTTCCTTTTTAAACTATTCAGTGGATCACCAATTTAACCATATTGTATGTAATATTTTTTCAGATTCGTTAATTAATTTTATTTCACCATTGAAATTAATTCACCATTTTTCTTTTTAATTCACGATCTGCCTGTCTGTCTGTCTGTCGGCCAGACATGTGCTTTTGAACTTGTCACATAGGTCCGCGGAATATCTGTTCTAGTATTACAGATCCATACAGAAAATTTCCTATTAATTTTCCTTTGTCGAGCTTTCATTTTGACATTTAGTGCTTAAAGGGCGAAAGCTCACCAAAGCTCTCCGTAGGTAGGTTTTTATTATGTATAATCCAGAAAGTGGCGCTCCTTCATTATCGTTCATTCGACAGTCATTATAGTACAAATCTGCCGTTCTTAGGATTCTCAATGTCAAATATAATATCATACTCTCTCTCTTTTTGCCTGCTTGGTGATCATAATTTTTATTAAAAAGCTTTTTACCTTTCTATGGTGAAAGTTAAAAATGGCTCTGTTCATAGAGAAGAGTTCGCATCCATCGTTACAAGATTTCAAAGAAATCTCGCATTCCGAAATCTCAAAACTGTATGGGGAAATGTGAAGATTTGCACTGAAATTCTAAAATCCAAAATTTCACTCCAGAGGAAACATAATATTAGTACTCCTTCTTGTACATGAAGCGAGTCCTATTGTGCCTAATACGCCTTAAGGGTTGGACTTTTATCGGAGATGTCACCCCATTCTGGTTTCTCCTGGTGTTCTGCAACAATAGGTTCAATATCAGAGTCTTCTTGTTAGGCAGTCCTCAGTTCCTCATTAATCCAACCGACTTAATCGCTGGATGGCAGCAACCTCCTTTTCTTCTTGAAGTGTGCAATGCTTGCATTCCGGTTTGCAGCGCATCCGAGAAATAGAGTGCAACCTTCCTCTTCGAATCTGGTAGGCGTATGTCTGCAATCGTTGGATCCACTTTGCCACTTGACCTTTTGAATTTTTTAAGTTCAAAAGTCAATTAAAAGCGCCATAGTCTGTTCGAAATAGGAACTTCTTTCCATAGATGTACTCAGTGTCCATAGTGTTTTGTAGTAGATATTAGAGCTAGAAGTTATCTTCTAGTCACACAGAAGTTGCTTGCTGGCTTTGAGAGTACCTTGCTGTAATAGGCGACGACCTTCTCTTCTCCATCATGAACTTGGGACAGAATGGCTCCAATTCCCACATTACTTGCGTCAGCTTCGATGATGAAAGGTTTCCGTGGTGTCGGATAGGCCAACACTGGTGCATTGCATGGTCGCAGCTTAAGTTTTTGAAAGCTTTTCTCGCAGTCACTTGACCATTTGAAAGGTTCGCCTTTCTCTCAGCCAACAGGTGATGCAAACTCTTCGCGATCCCAGCAAAATCCTTGACAAATCGATGATAGTATGTGGCTTAACCAAGAAAGCTCCACAGTTTGATTCAATTTTAAGTTTGCTTCTCAAAGCCTTTGGAACACGGCCTTAAGGTTTCCAAAATGCTTATCAAATGTCTTACCATAAACGATAACAAGTCCTTGTAAAACGCATTAATATCTGAAACGTTGCCGTAGCACTGCAAACGTCAAAAGGCATTACTTGTAACTGCCACAGACCAATTTCTGTGGAGAAAAGCGCCATTTTCCGATCTTCTGGATGGATTTCTACCTGCCAGTCGCCACTCTCCAAGTCCTTCCATCGCATCCAAAGTATCACTTGGCGGAGAGTAGCTATCTTTCTTTGTCCCATCGTTAAGCCTTCGAAAGTTCAACCAGAATCGAGTACTTCCATTCTTCTTTTTGACAAGAACGACTGGGGATGCCCAAGGGCTTTTTGAATTCTTAATAAGCCCATTTTTCTCACTGTCGATATCATCTTGTCAACTTCGGCTTGTTTGGCTAATGGGAGACGTCTCGCTGGTTGTCGAATCAGGCTTGCGTCTCGTGTGTCAATTCGATGATGCACCAGTTGTGTTCGACTATACTACCCACTGGGTGAAGAGAGTATATCAGAGTACTCGTGAAGGAGGCTTCCAGCAACACCAAGCTGTCGTTTACTTAATTTGGATGACTTAAAAATGTTTGCCTTCATAGAGTTCAATATCCTGGGGTCTACAGGTTGTTGAGATCACTTTTGTGATCTTAGTTATTGCGGACACTGATTCACAATTTCCAACAACTTTACCTTTTCAAAGCTTGACCTCGTACGGTTTGATGTAAAGTATCCGTACGGGCAACATGTTTTTCTTTGTTGCCACATGAGTCTTCCCAAGGATGATGTTTTGGGAAGACTGCTGAGTCTGGTCCCAGCATTAGGTATCGATGGCTATCCGAATTACCCTTTATTTTTGTCCAAACAAACACTTTCGAGGAAGGTGGCAGGCATATATCTTCATTTATGACAGTACTCAGAGTTGATGTGGTCTCATTGCTATAAACCACATTCAGTACTTAATAACTTACTTCCCAATATCAAGGATTTACTCCATGCTCTTTCATAAAGTCGATTCCAACGATGCACTCCTCACATATATCTGCGACAAGGAGAACTCCGGGTTTTGCTGTCGAGGCGGTATCCCTGATAGTTTCCTGGCAATTCTTTCTCTGGTTCTCGATGCTTGAATTTGGCGGTATATGACTATTTAAGAGAGTGCGAGAGACTCGATCCGGAAAAGACCTGGCTTCTTCACAGTATTCCCCTGTTTTGGCTTTGGTCTGGATATGCGAAGCATTACCTTGCCTACAACGAGGTAATGGTCCGAGTCAACGTTGACTCCTTGGAACGTTCATACATCCTTTATACTGGCCTTGCGTCGATCGCAATGTGGTCAATCTGGTTGGAGGTTGTTTGACCAGGAATTCTGCATGTCCCCGTGTGTATATCTAGATGGGGGAACTGCGTTTTACCTATCACAACGTTTCGCCCCGCAGCAAAGTCGAAAAACTTAAGTCCGTTATGGGAGGTGGTATCGTGCAGGCTATATTTTCCGTTGTTAGTTTTTCATATATATTTTCCGATTTTGCCACCAAAGAGGTCTCCTCTTCCTAGCTTGGCATTAAAATCAACCAAGACAATCCTTATATCATAGCAAGGGCATTGTTTGATGTTTTGTCCAGGAGCTCGTAGAACTTGTCATTGGTGTCATTATCCTTCTCCTCTGTAGGGGCATGCGTGCATATGAGGCTGATGTTGGCGAATTCAGCCTTGATCCAAATTGTCGTGTGGCGCTGGTTCACGAAGTTGAAACTCAAGTCTTCTTGCCTAGGTCTGCCTCCAACGAAGAATCCAATCCAAAAAGACGCTGAGCATACTGTCGGTAGCAGTCGCCTTACTAGACGTCACAGCCTTCCAGTTTTCTTTTACTCGACCCATCTCATCGCACTTCTTGGATGGCGGCGATGTCTGCTTCGAAGCAGTCTAGGACCTTCGCTAAATGTTCGGCTGCATAACGCCTTAAGAGAGACAGAACATTCCACTTGCAGGTCCGAAGTTTGTTGTCCTTATTTCGTTTGCTAGGTTCATCAAAAGTAAATCCGTCTGTATTAAGACAACTTCGCAACTAGATAAGTTTACGTGGCTGGCAAGACTCACCAACAGCACGACTCCAAAACCTGGACGACCAGACCCTTAGTATGACTCCAAGGACGGGCAGCTGGATTAACCGCTGCTTATAGGCCTGAGCTACGAGTATGTCATAGTAAGGTGTTCACTAAGTAGTTCAACCTGACTGGAACTTTACACGCCACCGTTGATTCCAACTGGGGAATTCTTCCGCTGACGCTTTGATAAAAGGAAATTTGCCTTACTGGGAAAACTCCACCCCCTCTCTCGTTTGCTATCACCAACAATCGTTCACAGGGATTAAACTCTATCTTCGATTGAGTTACTAGGCACCTGATGTTCCCTTCGGGGAGGTAAGAGTAGGAGTTGGTAGACAGAAGTTGGTTTAACAAAAACCCTGTGGTCGCCTGTGTCCTCCTGAATGCACATGTCTATCCTTTAAACATCAGGTTAAGGCCTGGCACCTACTTGGCAACTTAAAGTTGTTTGCCCCAGCAACTTTTTGTTGCCCTTGATTCAATTACATTGGGCTATATGGGAGACCACCCACTAGACAACTAAGTTGCCGGCAACTTCAAGTTGCTTGGAGTTGCTCGCGGAACTTTTTGCCATCAACTTTAAGTCGCTCGGCCGCGCCCACTGGGCAACTTTATCTGTCAAAGATGGCCGTGTTCAACAAAAAAATATTATATATTAATTTTGTGTATATTTTAAATTTACAAGTTATACATTTCAATTAATTTTACTTTGCATTTAAGTTTTACTAACGTCGAATTGTGGATCACATACAAAACAAAATAGTGGCAAAAGTCAACAAAAAACATAAAAGGTGAATTCCAAAAAGTTGCTTGGAAGTTGCTTAAAGTGCCCCTACACTATCTCACAAAGTATAATACATGTCAGAATAAAATGTGAAAGAATTTCATACGAATTTCAAATTTGTGTGCTGAAATAATTTTCATAATTTGCTTCCACACTTGTATCCAATCAAATTAGTTTCACCATAACCTCAAACCCCCAAGTGGGATAGAGAGTGTGTTGGTTTTAGAACCGTTCCTAAATATTTTCGTGTATTAACATATGTCAAATCGTGTCGGATGCACTGTCAAGTTGTGTGTCATGAAATTTTACATTTTGCTTCCACACTATTATACATGATTTACTTCACACTTTTTTGACATGTGTTAATACTAAATGGGATAGTGTGGAATAGCTATAAGTGGGCGATGGCTAGCAACTTTAGTTGCTTGGAGTTGCCAGCAACTCTGAGCAACTAAAAGTTAGCAAATCAATCAATTTGTTAATAAGAAATCTTTTGAAGAAAACATAAAGACAACATTTTAATAAATGAAAACTATAGCATTAGTTGTGCTTTTTTGCAAGTCAAAATAATACTGTCTGAAAAAAAAACGACAACAAAGCAAAGCAATTTATATGTAAAATACAACAATAACTATGGCCATATAGAGTAAGCTATGTCCAGATAATTAAGTGGATTTAGCTTTTGTCCCGATAGAAACGGTATTGCCAAACTACAATTCACTTTGTGTTATTTATAATTTATATAGAGATGTCAAATTTGCATATCCATATGGACATTGCTGAAAAAAACGACATCGGGACATTTCAACATTTGCCTAGGTCTGCCATTTCGTATTGAATTATCTAACCAACAAACATTTGACATTTCGTTACAAATTAACGATAACACAAACGCCAATAGTAGTCTGGCGTTACCTTTTTATCGGGACAAAAGTTAAATCCACTTAACTATCCGAACATAGCTAACTCTATATGGACATAGTTGTTGTTGTAACTGACATGTAAATTGCTTTGTTTTGTTGTCATTTTTCAGATAGAATTGTTTTGAGTTGCAAAAGAACACAACTAATAATTCCAAAGAGTTTCATAAATAAAATTGGCCAGTTTATATTTTTGACAGAGCAGGAGGATAAAATATAAACAACATTCCTCACATAGAAGTCAAAACAACTCTCTTTTTCTTTTCTTCTTATGTAATTTACTGCGACAAAAAATAATTGAGCAAGCGAATCCAAAAAATTTCAGTCTCAGTTTCTAAGGGGAAAAGTGAGGAATTTTTGAGAAAAATCCTGTTTATATTTCTGAGCGCTCTGAGTCCTCTGAGATCTCAGAAATATAAAGTGGCTAAATGAAAAGAATTTGCTACTAGGTGCATAGTTTCAACATTATTTCCATTTGATGAATTAATGAAGTAAAATTTTAAATATTTTTTTCACTTTCGTGCACCTAAGTGCATTATGGGTGACTAGCGAAATTGACGTTTTGAAAAGTTATTTTTCTTTAGGTTTTGGCATAGCTTCCGACGGCTTCCGCCTATTCCAATTCAATAAAACACGCATTGTATGGCCACCAACGAGAGCTTTTTTTCAAGACAGAATATTTTTTTCTTAGAAAAATGTCTTATAATGTTGCATTTCTCCTTCGTTCAGTTTCTTGTTATTTAGCAAACACACATCCGGACGGAGTTGAAGCGAACTTTCACCATCCAGTCGAAATAAAATTGGATCCACATGCCAGCGTTACCACTTTGCTACAATTGCAGAAATTTAACTGCCTTTTAGAGGGGCCAAGGAGGGACACTTGCTTCCCCCTAATAATCCTTAATGAAGATTTCTGTACAAAAACTGCTTTTTGAATGAGTACCTAGGCCATTGACTGAAAACCACTAATACTTTTAACAGATTTTAAGTTTTTTTTTGTGTCTTATGTCGTTTACGATTGGATTTTGGAACTGTTCCATTGAACAATTCCAAACCCAGTGGAAAATGACATTAGTGTCCTATTAGATTATGTTCTGCCTTCCTCAAAGGCATATCTACGATTTTAAATGCGTTTAAAATCTTTTTTATGCATGTGCCTTTCAGTAATGTCGATTCCTATCGAATATGGAAAATTTGGATTTTAGAACAATTCCAAAATCAAATCGAAAACGACATACCACGACGTTTTTTTAGGTCATGACTTTTTTCAAAATTTTTTCTCGTTCACACTTATTGGATATCGAAAAAAGTCATGACTTAAAAGTCGTCGTGTAATAGGGCACTTATGTCGTTTTCGATTGGATTTTACAATTTTATTCTTTATTTTCCTTGTTCCTGTCTTTCGAGTATACAAGAAAAAAATGTCGATCTACTGCAAACAAGGGTGATTCTTCTGTATTTTGTCTTACAGTAGAATTATTATTTATATATATTAATTATTTGGAAAATTTTCTGATTAGTGGCAATACTAGGTGTTTTTCTTACTAGCCCAAATGAATCGAACGAGAAAAACGACATCGGGGCTTAGCAACGCCATCACAGAAAAAATGGAGTTTCCATACAAACTATCGATAACACGTATGAAATTCGTGCCATTAACGCAGTTTTTATCTAGGCTAAAGTTAAGCCCCAAAAATTTTCTGGGCTTAGCTAAGCCCGAAGGGGCTTAGTTTTTGTTGCATTTAACATGTAAATTGTTTAGACCCGACACCGTTTTTTTTCGTTCAACGCCATTCGGGCAAGGAAAAAAAACACCTACTGGAATCTTCAGAGTTCAGACAGAACTCAACCGGTCGACGCTGCGCCTACATATAAACGCGGTAATAAAATAAGTAGATTCAACTGAATCCAAGTATACAAGGAACCAAATACTGATTCAATTTGGATTCAATTCTCCATATAAGCGTGGTATAATAAATCACCACGTACCCAAAAAGCATTGAAATTATTTTAGTCGAGGTGACAACGGCCCAGTTATTTCATCATCGTTTCATTCAAGTAGAAATCTTTGAACAATACATAACTTATGGAGTTAAGCAAAAACGAAATAAAAAAAAAACGAATTGATTATTTTCGCCTGTTAAAATCTAAAAGAAATCTAAATATTATATACATTCATGTACTATTTACTTACTATATATTCACTATAAATATTTAGAGGGAAAGCTCAAATATTACCTACACAAATGAATTAATTTGCAAAAAATTATGAATCCATTTTTTTTTAAGACAGTAAACAAAAATCCGCAAAGTAGGAAAGTTTAAAAGTAAAGAAATATGTATTTTATTAGGAAATTTGAAAAAAATATTGCTGATGGTGTGAAAAGGGGGCGTTCTTGATACGTAAAAAAAAATTTTTGGAGCGCGGCCATTTTGTGGCCTTGAGAGCGATGCCTACATAGTACCTTTTAATTCCAATTTATTTTCGTGCATTTGACCAGAAATATCTCATTCTTTTTTAATTATGTAATCACAAAATGGCTAATTAAAATGAGATAAAATATGGAAATCGATACAAAATTGTAGCGATTATTTTTACCAGAAAGAGAAGGAAGGGAAATGGTACACAAAATAGTCATGAATTTACTTTGTGTATTTGCTTTTACATGCATGAGTATGACTTTCGAACTCGAATACGAATTGATATGAACATGACTTCCTCGTGCCTGTAATCGTGCGCATAAGTGCGAAAGAGATATACTGACAGACCAACCAACTATGTTGTTTTATTATTTTGTTTGTGTTAGTGTGTGCGCAATTTACACTCAAACCTTCAATTCGGAGAGAACACTAATTTATCGTGCGAAGCGACACTAAATGGACGGACATCTTGTTTTTTTCTTTTTATTAACTACCGCTCCCAAATTATTTTTTATGATAATCATCAATAACGCCACTTTATCCAACCAATCATGCAATTCATATATGAAGAATTGAAATTAAATTGAAATTAAAACATTTAAAAATTTTCTTTTTCAAACCAAACAAAAAAAAAACCATACAGATCAACATTGTTTATCGGGAAATGTTATGTACATTATTTTATATATATATAAATGTTATGCCGTGATGCAGCAGCAGCAAGTAATGAAATCTGTTAAAATGATGGGAGACCATAATTTATGTTTTAAAATTAGAAAGTGTGATGATCTAGAAGAAAATGAAGAAAGGTTTGCTACTTTGAATCTTGAAACAAAAATATCAAATTTCTACCTCTGATTATAAAATTAAAAAGATTTCTTTTGTTTTTTTTATCTATAAAATACAAAAATCCTATGCTACATTTGTCCAATTTTTTTCGATGCCTTCTATTTTTTAAATTTTTTGTTTTCAGCCTAACTCTGGAATTCAGCTCCTATTTTTGATTATAAATTTTATTTTTCAGATTTTTTTTTCTTAAATGTGAAGTGATTTTATAACTTTCTAGGATTTTTTTTTAACATTCATTATTAGTTTGTATTAGTTTTGTTTGTGTTAGAGATTTTAAAAAGGAGAGAAAAAAAGTGATTATGTATGCAATTTTGTGATTTCTGATTATTTTGGTTTTGGTGAAAGTGCTTTGGTTCTTATTTTGATGTTACAAAAAAATGATCATTGTTCTCCCAGATTTTTCATTTCAATCGAAATAAATAAAAGAATGTAGATCTTTTAATTTTCTATTTGACAAAGAATGGGCTAATGATATTTGATTCAATACATGGATATGTGTATACAAATTACGATTGTATTTGTTTATGAAAGTATGAAGAGGTATCTAGGCAGTTGTATAGGTATACATATTTGCAGAATTACTCTTGTTATTCTTGTTCTGTCAGCTTTTTTCAATAGAGTATTTAATGTATGCCATACATATATATGCATGTAAATTTCAGATGGACGGAAACGGAATAGTCATTTGTAGGGCCTTTGTTGTATTTTTTTCAACTCGTAATATTGTATTCTATTCACCAAATTATTTTAAAAACTTAACTTCAAATTTTATTTTTTTAACCCTT
Source organism: Dasysyrphus albostriatus (assembly GCA_946251815.1). Taxonomy (NCBI): domain Eukaryota; kingdom Metazoa; phylum Arthropoda; class Insecta; order Diptera; family Syrphidae; genus Dasysyrphus; species Dasysyrphus albostriatus. The sequence goes on from OX276339.1 coordinate 1,062,338, forward strand.
AACTAATTTGAGCGTGTGGCCGCAGCATCCTTCACTTCTAGTTAGGTACAATCCTACAATAAGCCGAAGTGTGCAGTTAGAAGGGGTCATTTAACAAGCTGATACTTAGGGCTATTTCAGCAAAACGCTATAAATACGTTATTCATTTGTTTCTTTTACAAATGTCTTTTTATTGATTTAATTCAATTATTTATAACTATAATAATAATATTTATAATAATTATTGCACACATACACATTCAAATGATTCAATCAAAAGGTGCATTTTTCCATGAAATGCTTTCAGCCAGTACCTACACAATGTTATAGGTGCATGGTTGTAACTTGGCTTTTTTTAGCCAACGTCACAATTTTTCTAGGAAAAAATTTTAAGTTTTGTTTTAAGATTTTCCAAAAGGAATACCTACCTACCTAACAACCTATTTTCAATTGAAGAAAATATTTTTTTGGCTCAACTTTCCATAAGGGTAGCAAGAATTTTTTACACTTCTATTCGGTAGATTTATTGTTCAAAGTAACAAATATCATAATTTGAATGTGAGGAAACTATTATTTATATTTTTATTTATTTATTTTTTTAATTTTCATTTTTTCCCCTAAGCGGAGCGACATTTTTTTTAAATCACATTTAACTGTGTTTCTTCACCGTAATATTTTATATTTATTCCATTGAGACTCAACATTCTAATCGTGCTACCCTAATGGAAAGTCGCCCCATTTTTTTATGGCATAACTACCTATTGCGATTGTGACTGCAATTCATTAATAGAGATTTAAAATAAATATTTTGTCTATCTTGCAAATAGGAGAATGATACTTATTATACCATCAAATTTACACTTTTATTACAAAATCAATTAGAAGTTATTAATAAGATTTTGATGCACTTTAGAAATTAACAATACTTAAGGAATTAGAAAGATTTGAAACACAAGTAATCAACACATAATAATGTTATGGAAAAATAAAAATAAGTTGGTAGAAGTCCTGGTAATTGGTATTTTTAAGTTTTATTTCTGAGATTTTTTAACTGCTCTTAAATATACAATTTAAAATCAATGATTAACATCAAAAAGATTTGTTTAACTTTTGTTTACCTTGAAGGTATCTAGGAGTTTTTTTGTTCATGTTGATAATGATTATTATTTTATTTAGTTAGATTTTAGATAAACATTTATTTTCAGTTCGTAAATGTTCGAGATCAGTTAATATTTTAAATAGCTGACTTATTTCCGTAATTTCTTTCGAATTGTACAGTCTTAGGCTTTTTGTAAAATTAATTATTTTCTTTTTTACATGTAAACCAAAATGGTAAAACCAAAAAAACTCTTGAAAACAAAAAAGTTTTTTAAAATGTTTATGTCTAACTAACCGGCTAATCTCTGAGCCCTTAGAGGTTTCATTTCGTGGTACCAGTTTATTGCACGATAATAGTACCTTATATATGAGCTTCGAATAGTGCCTTGCAAATGAAATTCGAATTGCGAATGGTCGAGAATTTAGGAATTGCATTCACATAAGTAATTTGTTCGGTCGCCTACAGATTCTAAGGGTTATAAAATATAAAGGAGTAAAACGGTGCTAGCAAGATCTGAGCTTAAAATCGAGCTTATGTTGCGGATTGGGAAATAGCTTTTAACAGTTCTTGTTCGTGTCGTGGAAAATATAAAATGCTTAATTTCACAATTCAAAGTAATTTAAACCGTATTTTAATACTAAAATTGAAGCAAACGGTCCAAAAACCAGATAACTCAATATCTAAACAAAAAAATAAAAAAATTCTTACAAACTTAATTTTTCTTCAAAGAGAATAAAAAAACACATTTAATAAGTTAAAATCTAAAAAAAGTTAATTAAAAATAAATAAATTTGGTATTGGAGTTGTATAGTTTTTGCTCCGTTTTTTTGGTTAATTCAAATCTACGTTTTCATCATCATACACCTACAAACCATGGTACCAACAATACTGTTGTTTTTAATTTAATATAATATCTTGTAAGCTGAAGCACCGTTTAAAACTCAAATTAAGTTTCGGTACCTCTAACAATGTTGTGTTTTTTCAAGTTTTTCACGTGCGGAGCAAAAACCAGATAACTCTAGTACAAAGTTGCATTTTTCGGATTTAGAATCAAAGCAACTGTGTCTTAAGTACACTATACAATGTGGGATTATTTGATTTTTATTTCTACATCAAAAAAACATAGTCCGTCAAAAAGTGGAGTTATCTTTTTTTTGACCTGGATGCTTCAATTGTAAATGGGATCGTTTATTCACTTCATCGAAAAGTTAAAACAAAAATTAGTTGATGTATGCGCTTGGAGTTGCTTTAACACATTTATTCGCTAATGGCAGCTCATGTGCAAGGCTGATCACCCGAAAATATTCAGATACCTTGAGCCAATTCGGGAATCTTTGGCAAAGTACCCGAATGGGTCCATTGCCTTTCATTACCAAACGCTGTCATCAGGCTTTTCTTCTTGCAATGTTGTAGACTAAAGCACATCATGACATTTTTCAAAATGACAGATGGAAAAATAGCACAGTGCTGGAAAACCTATTGCCAGTCCAGTCCTACGGGTCAGCTGGTATTTTAATAATTGAAGCTGTTTTGAAATGTTCGGGCATGAATAATTGAAAACAGTCTCATTCAATCAATTTCTCCGGGTTGGTTTATGTTGATGTTGTAAAAATATTTCGTCTCAATTTCAGATGAGATTCTTTTGAGATCAGTTTCTTTGTCAAAAAAATGGGATAGCATATCCGTAAGTAATGAGAAAATATCTATTCCAAACTGTTCCGATTGCTAGAGCAATCAATAATTTGTTGTTATAGATTTTTTGTATACATCCTTTACCATATTTTTTACAAAAGATCCAGAGGTGGTAGTTCACATTTCGCCACCACTATTAAATCCAACACATCAAATACAATACGCTCTTAATTTTTGGACATTCACCAATTCATTTATCACCCAATAAAGCACAAAAAAGTGTACAATTTCCTTGAAGGCAACATTATAAGTGATAGCTTGAAACAACTTTCCTGATATTAGTTGACTAAATATCTCACTTATGAATTTTATTTATTACATTGATACCAATATCAGGAAATTGATCCTTGCTCATAAATAATTCAGACAGATAGGTAGAATGAAGAAAAGTAAAAAAAGTACGTTTTATGCAATATAAACTGTTTTTAACTCCCACCAATAACGACGTTATAATATAAAATAAGTCAAACGATCCAGGCAATTTTATTTGTCTTATATTAGGATCTCACAATTAAAGAACGTTAAATGCGGTCGAGATTTTTTGGCATAAAATTCTACATAATACCCCTGTTTTTAAGTGCATTTTTATCTTCGGCAAAAAAGTAACATGTTAAATACAACAAAAAGTACGGTATCTTTTTTCAAGCGAAGATAAAACTGCACTGAAAAACAAAGCTTATGATTTTGAGATAAGCCACTTTGCTTCTTAGAGAACGATATGTATGAGTGACTAGACCCCAACGCAATAAAATAATATTTTCTTCTTAAGCTATCTTACACTAAAAAGCTTAATTATTTGATTAGAATTTAAGTCCAACAAGAAAGTTAGATATCTCATATGAATCATTTAACCAAGTGTTCTTTTGATTACAGAAACCGGATACCCAATTAATAAAAAATCCATTTTAAAAATTGAAGAAAAACGATATACAAACACACACCGACATATTTATATTTTATACAAACAAATTATTATAAAAACACAAAACTTACAAAATGTCAAAAGATCAAGTTGAAACAGCAGCAGAAGTGGCAGCAATAGCCGAGGCGCCCGAAGAAGACAGTATTATAATAACTGAAGATGAAGAGTCAGAAGTGAATAAGTCTGAAAATGCAATAGCCCCAAAGTCTATAGCACTAGATGAAGAAGTCGAGGATGATTTGGAAGATGGTGAAATTGATGACGATGACGATGACAACGATGAACCAATTGTTGTTATGGATTCAAAGACTATTGGAACCGCGCCGCCAGTAGCTCCTACAACAATCGTTACAAACAAACCAACGCTACAACCATTGCCTGCTAAGAATATGATGATGATGGATTTGATAAATGATATGGGAAAAAAATCCAAATCCAAATCTAGCAAACATCAAATTGTTGAAGGTAAAGGTTAAAAATTTCAGTTAAAGAAAAAAATTTAAAGGTGTGTTCTTTCTTGTTAAGTAGATGATTTTGCTGGTACAATTGAAAGTGCCATAGCGGCGGCTCTTAAGAAAGATGGCATAATGCCGCCAATGCCAAAAGTCTTAGAAGCTCGCGAAGAAGCCGAAAAAAAGGGCGACAAGGAATCAGCATTATCGAAGAGTAGTCGACGAAGAAAACGGAGGAAGCTTCGTGATGACCGAGAAAAGGAAAAAGAAAAGAAGGTAGGCTGAGGGAAATTGAAGTCTTGGTTTTTCTTTCGGTTTCTAAATTGAATCCATTTAAACTTAACAGAAGCATCGAGGCTCATCGCCGGACACAACAAAAGCCGGAGCTATGGCAGCAGCTATCGAAGAAGAGCTTGATGACGATGAAATGCTTTGCGTTCGCGGCGGTAGTCCCCCACCTGCTGGAATGTTACCAATTCTTCCACCAATTGACCCTAGTGCATCATCTAAGAAGGATCTCTATGATTCCGATGATTCGTACACTTCATACGATAGTTATGATTCGGCTCCAAACTACCAACGATACTCTTCGTCACGCAAAAAGGATTCCAATACAGGTGTATCGTCAAGTTCTAGGTCAAAACGGAAAGAGCGTAACCGTCGAGACGATGAACGACGCTCAGAGAAAAGAAATCGGCGAAACTACGATGACTCGGGTGGAGTTAGTATCCCCTTGTTTCTAAATAACATTTTATTTTTCTAAATTTATTACTCCTTACAGGAAGATAAATATCAAGATCGTCATCCACAGCAGCCACGCAAGCTTGAACTCTGTAAGTTCTATTTGATGGAATGTTGTGCTAAAAAAGACAAATGTTCGTATATGCATTCGGATTTTCCTTGTAAGTATTATTACCTTGGTATGGAGTGTGTCTATCGGGCTGCATGCAAATTCTCACATGGCAAGCCATTATCTGATCAATTGAGAAATGTTTTACTGAAACATCTTGAAACTGCCCCCAAAGAGATTCTTGGAACTTTTCGGCGAATTAGTCGTGAAAATGCCCTTAATTTGATGATGACAACGCATGACAAAATTTGTCAAGAACATGGTATAGAGAATACTATGACGCCACCAACAATAACTACTCAATCGGTTGTTAATACACAAGCGGGAATAAGAAATAATGATCATGGCCAACAGCAGCAACAACACCAGCAAACTAATCAACAACAACAACAACAACAGCAACAATCTGAAGCCATTCCATCTTTGCTAGATATGGTTATCAAAGGGCCACCTAATCCAAGCGATCCTCAAGGAACAACTTCAACTGCCGCAGCAGGTACTTTACTGAATCCAAATAAGCCAGAAAAACAGCGCAAGTCACGCTGGTGTGATTCGTCTACAACTAATGCAGTTATCACTTCGTCTACAATTCTTAAACAACAAACAAACTTAGAGCCACCGTCATCCAGTGCACCTAGCTATTTAGATTTGAAAAATTTAACCGGAATCCTATCCAACGATCGGATTGAAAAACTTTCAAAATTCGGAGTTGTCAATTTGGAACAAATAAATCAGCTAACTTTAAGTCAACTCAACAACATTGGACTTACTATCAATGAGATAAGTGAAATTCAGCTGAATGCCAGAAACATGGCCAGACTTGGTGTTGGTGGAGTTGGAATCCATGGAGATGCGGCGGCGAACAATACAAATCCTTCAAATACCAGCACACCAACGTTAAGCGCGCCATCCGGTTCATTGTGAGTAATTTTTTTTTGTTTTTAGATTTTATAAATTCATAATAGTAAAATGCACTTCCCACTATTTAAATTTAATGGGCCATTTTTGGAGGTATTAACTTAACCTTTAAAACACCCTTTAACAATAAGCTTGTGTTTTTTCGTAAATTTTGAAGTTTTATTCATTTTCTACTTTTTATTTATGTCCCAATTTTCTTTTTTCTCTTATTTGTTTCATGGCTATAAATGTTTTCAATTTATTTGAAAAAAAATAATAATAAACAAAAAAAAAACCCCGTAGACCATCAAGTCAAGATGTTGATATGCGTTTTCTTCCCAGTTGTTTGCCATTAACAACAACTACTATAACAACGTCAACTGTTACTTCAGAAAAATCTCTGACCGAAATAGGACTCTCCTCACTCGATCCACTGCAAACAAAATCTAGAAGTTCTCCACCTCCTCATTCTGCTACTCAATCAAGATCAAACGCCTCAGATACAAATGGAGGATCAAATAATATCAGTGGTATAGACTATTCTCAATATTTGAGAGATTCAAATTTGGGATATGAAAAGAATGATATTTGTAAGTTTTTTTATTTATATTTGTAAACTTTAATTTAAAGTTTGGGACGATAAAAACGGATTTATTTTGTTAGTGGACGATGAAAAAGATGAGGAACAACTTGTAATAGATGATCAGGACTTAGACGGATTGGATGATAGTTCTCAAACACATGATCAAGAGGTGGGAATCGTCCATTATCTTCCACATTTACATATCTTAATTTTATTTATGTCTTAGATTAAGGACGTTTCGGATAATGAATCTAAAGGATCATATGGATATGGTGGTGATTCGAATGATATACGTCTTCCATCTGCAATTCACATATCTAATAAACTGAAAAACATCCTTAACGATCCATATACAGTTAATATGTCGGAAATGGTAAAATCGAAAGAAAATTCATCGGATAAAATACACAAATCATTCGATTCCAAATCATATTCAAAGCATTACAATGATAATGATGATGATGATAATGATGCGGATGATGCTGATGAAGACAGTTTCTATGCAAAAAACCAAAATCGCTGTGATGTAGATTCGCGTGAAGATTACCGGGATTCAAGACATAGGGAAACACTACGCGAAGAATATCGCGATCCAAGACATCATCATCAACCCCCAGAACCGAAAGGTGAGTATCGCGATCCAAGATTGATATCTTCGTCTAGATCCTCCTCGAAGAAAGAAAATATGGGACGTTCGAAATTTGTACATAAGGCAACTATTAGAAGTGATGATGAAAGTGATCGTGATCGTTCACACTCACGTTCTCGCTCCCGTTCACATTCTCATTCTCCAACACCATCCATATCTTATCATCAAAATCAGTTGGAACATTTTCAACCGCTTTATGAACGCCCGAGCATGTACGATTGGACACCAAAATGTTTACAAGAAGATCAAGAACATAGCAGGAGAAATACAAAGGCTGATAAGGATATGAGACTAGCGGGTTTTCTCGACAGTTCAAACAGTGAGGCCTTAAATAATTATTTAAAAAATAAATATCTATCACTTCATATATATATATATTTTATAACTACTTTTCTAGGTGATATAGATTTAAGATTACCTTTTCAACCAGTTAAGAATATTCAAATAGCAAAAGAGATTGATGGATCAATGTCTACACTAATGCCAATACCGTATAAGGTAAGAACACAATTTCGAAAGTATCAGGGATTTGCTCCAGTAAATTTATCGAATATAATATTAATACAAATTGATGTTTAACTCGGTCGTGTTGTTAAATGCACAACACAATTAATGAGTTTAGCAAATTTACGCGATTAATTAAATTATATTATCTTGCAGCGAAATCACATCAGTTGGCCCTGTTATTTCAATCTTAATGTCTTAGTTAATGTTTTTTTTTTTTTTAAATTACAATCACAGGTTTATGAACTTGATGTTCCAGACCCAAAATATAGTGACTTGCGACAGAGTTTTCAATCTGAAGATACAGCAGATCCAAGACTTCGACGTATACTTGGTTTGCCCGAATTGTCAAATTCTAAAGCATTGGCAGCTTTGGGACGTCCCAGTCGTCCAACAATTGCATCACCATCTAGCGTTGAATCATCATCATCGCCCACGCGATCCGAAAAGGAAAGATTTTCTGCCCCTACCCCAGCAGCAACACGTGGTCCACGTGTCGATCCAAGACGTGCGGCCGCTGCAGCAGCAGCATCAACAACCACTAGTTCTTTTCAAGCTCAAGTTCCTCAAATGCCAGCTGGAAATCCACAGCAAAATATCGAGATACGAATGTTACTTCAAAAATCGGATTGGTATAAGAATTTAAATTCAAAAGCCAAAATAATGGTTAACCAACAATTGGCGTTGGTATCGACTGAATTAAAGAGATATCACCAAGACCCGTCGCCAAATAAAGTTTTCGATATACAATTTATTGTAAATAATCAAAACCTTCAGGAGATTCTTACCTGTTTAGGAATTTACATTGATGACAATGGACAAGTGGCTCATGTTGATAATGATAATGATAACATGATGATGGGTGGTGTTTGTGGAATGGGCATGGGTTTGGGTCCAGGCATGGATTATGGAGGTGGTGCAAATACAATGATGATGATGAATGATCCTAGTATGAATGTGCAACAAAGAATGGCAATGCAAAGCCAAATGGAGTTTCTACGTGGACCTCCTCCAGGTATGAATAATATGATGGGACCGATGGGACCCGCAGGCGGAGTGGGTGTTGGTGGACAAGGAATGTTTGGTGGACCTGGAAATATGATGCCACCATATGGACGGAACCCAAGAATGGGCATGGGGATGTCACCAGGTAATGGTGGTGGCGTAGCAGGTGGAGTTGGGTTTAATCCATTTGCAGGCAATCCCGGAGATAATAATGGTGGTGGTATGATGGAACCAAACTACTGCGGCCCTAATAATCCATTTTCAAACAATTTTGTTCCCAATGGTGGAAACTTTAATAACCAACAAATGAATCGTGGTAATAGAAATCAAAACCGTCAAGGAGGAGGAATGATGAACAATGGAAGTATACGAAGTCAAAACAGAAGAATGTTTAAACAAAACCGTCGTGGGGGTAGCAGTAGTAGTGGAGATGTTAATGCTGCAAAATCTAATACTGGAGGAGGCGCTGATGCTCATGATCCAGCGCCTGTAGTAGGTGCGATTGCTACCGGAACAAATCAAAATACTACCGCTGACGATGATGTCGAGGAATCATGGGATGACTAAATTTTTGGCATAAAATCCAACATTAGTTAATAATGAATCGTATTTTACATTAATTTGAAGGAAGTAACGTGAGATATGGCAATTTATAATTGTTTTACTTAAAAAAGGTACTGTTTATGCGAACCCGCAGGGCCAGGCCCCTCCGCCGGTGAGCATATTTCGAGCACCTAGTTTTTTTTTTCTAAAGTCACACGAAGCGCGCTGATGCGCGGACACTTGTATTGGCGAAAATTGTCATAACTGTTATAAATTAGCCTATTTCTAGTCTCCTCAAAATTTTAAATCCAATACTCGTGAATAAAATAAAAAATTTTAAATGTAAAAGAAGGAAAAATTGTACATTATTTTCAATCCAATTCTTGTTAATAAAATAGAATAAAATATAAAAAAATGTAAAATAAAAACACAGTAGTAATTGATAAAGTGAACTCTACTCGAGACAATTCAAATAAAAAATATGTATTAACACTTCTTTAGTTGTAATTTATTTAAAATTGTAGTTATATCTTCTAATTGTTAGAATTTATACTTAGTATTTGTTTTAATTTTTTATTTACAAATAATTATTAAAAAACAACAAAGTTTTTATAAATACACAACTAGGTTATAGAATATACTATTTAAATTTAAATTTTGCTTTTTTTTTATGAACATCTGAAATATATAACATAAAAAAACTTAAACTATGAAGTTTACTATGAAGATTTAATTTAAGTTTACGAGTATATTTTTTTATTTGATAGTGAAATGTAATGGAAAGTTTTAAGTCGAAAACGTACCTAGGTAATAAGAATTTAAATATAACATAACATAAAATAAATGTGAAAATTAATATTAAACAAAACTAAATATTTTAAGAATAGGTATTTATTTGAAAAAATAGTAACTTCAAAATAAATTAGAGTTATAAATGTTGCAAAATATATTTTGTTCTTTATTTGTTTTTGTCCTAATCCTACTACGCATTGGAAAAGTTTGGAAGTGTCCTTTACGTCGGTGTTTAGATGCTATTATAACTGTTTGAATTACAATCTGCAAACAAATGGTATCTGCTCAAACTCGTACAACACAATGGATAAAATGAACAGTACTTTTAAGATGAGAAGAGTATTGCTTGATCTATTATAGGTTACATCATCCAGATCTGCCCTTACAATGTAGTCTATGCAATATGAAAGAACGTGAGGATACGTATCACTTTATTTCAGTATGCCCGGTTTTGAGAGAAATCCCGATGAGGTAATTCAATTAACTAGCCTTTGTGAATGATTCTGATTCTGAGATTCTAAGCACACTTGAATGGTAAGAAGGATGGGCATTTTATAACTTTAACTGCACTACGATATACATAAAAGATGTATTATTGAAAAGAATTTTAATTTTAAAATTAATACAATTTTATCTTTTTAAAATGTTCTACTTTTTGCCATTTGAATGTTCCTATTTATATTCGAAAATTTCAGTCTGGTAGAAGGCCATATGCCATTCCATTAACACTTAAGAATTCAAAAAAATTATTTGTATTTATATTTAGTGAAATCAGGTTTGATTACACACACAGGGGCTTATAATACGGGAAGAGTTTGAAAGTCATTTCATACCGGCTGTAAAAAATACCAACAACAGTTTTCGGCATGTACAGAAGACATTTGGCCGTCTTTAAGTTGTAAACAAAATTTGTTTTAAGTCATTTCATACCGCTCTAAAATTTGTGGGTTAGTTGTTCAAATAAAACTGAATCAAAAAACAATCATCAGCTGCTTGGGAGGCAGAGGATTATATGTCAGTCAGGTGCATGAACTGGTACCTAAATTTTTTTTAAATAATAAAGTTATTTTATACCTGAAATTTACGGAGCTGAATACTGATGCTTCTTAAATAATAGAAACAAACATTATCTGTTTGCGTAACGGGGAAAGATTGTCAGTTGGCTTCGTAAACATTCTTCGCACTTGGTCCCTGTAACATATGAACTGACAACCCTCCTAGACCCACCACGGGCGAGGCGACTGACTCGCATTTTTAAATATCAATACAAAATCTCATAGGTACATTAGGTGTTTTTTCTCATTCTCTGACGGAATTACATTCACCCCTATAACCGATGTCGTATACGACAGTAAAATATGCGACGCGACACAATCTGCATTCCATTTGTCGTTTTCAACTTTTGTCACTCGTTTTGCTGTCGTTTGTAAACGTCATTCTGTAAGGCGAAACGAAACGACGAATATGAAAAAACAACTACGGTAGAAACGAGAGTCGTCGACAAAACAAGACGACATCGGTAATAGAGGTGATTATATCGAAAACCCGAACTGATGACGGATGTGGAAATCAAACAATTATGGGGTTTTCTTTGGTAAATTCAGATTTTGATCCAAAAATTGATTTTTTCGTCGCGAAAGGTATACGATTGCAGATTGATTTGTTTGTTGTTATTGTATTGGTGTACAATTTGTGTCTGTGAAACTGTGGGGATCCAGGCTTGTCAAATTGATGGCTGTGAATTGTTCTGGTGTGTAATGGTGTTAGTAAAAGAGGGGTAAATCTGCCGAAAAATCCAGATCTGCAAATTTGATTTTCGATCAAAAAAAAATTGATTTTTTCACCATTGGAAGGCTTTTACTGTCAAAATCTGTGTTTTGACGAATCGGGAAAAAATCAATTTTTGTTACCAAAAGAAAACCCCATTAGAAAACATTTACTTTTCCCGACGTTTCGGTAGGGGTTGCTGCTTTCTTAAGGGGGACTTTATTTAAGATAAAAAAAAACAAATAACTATAAGTAATTCTAAGAATTGTATGACAATATCTTTACAAGACTTACGTTATGTGAAAACAAAAATATATTTGTTTTACATATGTAGGTAAAATTAAAAGTTTTATAAATAAAGTTTAATAAAACCTATGCACTTCGAATTGAAGTATGGTCTTTCTACTTTATAGTAACACAAGAAACAATAAATTGATAATTGACATTTAGTCGGAGACAAGTGAGGGTCCTTAGGCTATGTTCTAATTAAACAAAGATCAGGTAACCTAGCGATGAACCACCGGTGGACGCATCGCTTGTTGATAGCGCTACCAAAATGTGTGTCCTATTACCTACGATTATTACCGGGTGACCACGAAAGTGATTTTTAATGTGGTTTTATAATCGAAGTTTGCACAAAACACTGAGATGTTGATCAGAAAATAAGGTGAGTAAACGCTTACAGCTATTCTTATATGAAGAAGAGAGACTATTTTAAATGCGCCAATCGCGAAATATGATGATTGCGATGTTCAATAATTGTATTATTATATTTAGCTCATAAAACCCTTATTTCAATTTTTCTTAAAATGTATTTCAATATTTAATTTTTGTCTATACTATACAATAATGTATCAATTTAGATTGCTGAACGAGCAAAAGCCTCTCGAAAAGTTTCTTCACTCTAGCCGGTAAGTAGCTATAAAATGTATAACTAAATCTAATGCAATCCAATTTCTATAACCGCACCTTAATTGCATTAAATCTATTTTTGAAGCACTCCTCACATTTATCCCGTTAAATTAGCGTTATATAAGCTTTATTTAACAAAATTTCATTGAAGTTCACGAATAAACTCGTTTGATTTTAGGCGATGAAACAACTTTTTGTAGCGTCGGTCGAACAAATTTAGTTCCTGACTAGGACATTTCCCTTCAGGTGTTGAGTATTATACCTCACCGCGCTACTGCGTTTTTATTATAATAAGGACTAATTGCAAGGAAATATTTGCAAAACTCGGATAAATGTATTGAGATTCGTGTTGTTATATCAAAAATGACATTAAAATTCATCAAGTCACCAGTCAAGTTTTATTTGTAACTTGAAGTTATGTTTTGGTAAATTTATTTGTACAATATGGGTGTGGAATTAATAATTACCTAATTGCATTATGGTTCGCAGAGGAAGAATGCGCTGACAAAATTCTGTCAATGCAACGATGCACTCTCACCTTTGAAATTCTCAAATAAGTTCCTTACTTTAATAGTTCATTAAACCATCACGCATTGGTTAATTATCTGCATTCAAATGGGTTAATACACCTACTTGCAGTTCTCCTTAAGTCCGTAGTGATAACTTTGTTTCAAATTTCCCTACAAATAATTTTTTTTATAAACATACAAAATATCAACCAATTAATATTGATCATGTTTTCTTAAGTTTCGTCAAATAACATTATTTTATATAACTTTTTCAATTAAAATTATATTTTAACTTCCAGAAAAACTTTTCCAAATGAATTTTCTGAAATTCAAAAGCAATTACCAACCTACTTATCAAAACCCAATGAAAGACAAATCCAACAGTAGTACATCCAAATCCGAGTCCGAGATAAGGGATCCGAATCCGAGTCGAAAATAAACGAAAATGAATTTAAAATATATAGTTTAGTAAAGGCTATTTTTCAAATTCTATAACGTTGGAACATTAGACCTTCAAGGTTCAGGTATTGAAGTCGAGGAGAATAAAAGTAGACTACATTTAAGAATATAAGTTATCGAGGGTTTGATATAAAAAATTAACGATTATATAAAGTGGGACGTGGTTAAAAATCATATTGATTCAATTTATTTTAGGCATACCAAATAAAAAAATGGATTAAAGATTTCAGAATTTTTTAAACAAACAGGTATGGGTACGAAAAAGTTTTCACCGCAACCATTCTCAAAAAAATTATATTTAATTTAAAGATTCAACAGAATAGCTAGGTAGTTGATTTTAATAAAAAAAAAATAACATTTTTCATTTATAGATGTGTAGCTTGAAAAATGATTAGTGGATATGCGTAGTTTTGGAAAACTATCACTATTCTAACCCCTTTTACAAAATGTTGTTATGTACATACTTATAAATGAGTATAAGTTAAAAAATAACCCCTTTTCAATGATTTTGCTTTTTTTTAAGTTCCTCAATGGCACCCCTGTTAAACTATATCAAATTACGATAGCTAAAACGGCATAAAAGAAAAAAAATACTAAGATAAAATAAAAAACTGCTATCTCAGATGTGCTCTGCTACGCGCACTTGAAAACTTGCAATGAGTGTCTAGCTATGGATTATGGCTCTAGCTTGCTGACTGGTTGACTCTGAGTCTCTCAGCTTCTCTACCAACCGACCGATGATCGTGACTTTTTGCTGGAATTTTGATGGAGTTTAAACACAAACGGTGAATCCACAGCTATAGGTACTACATTTTGTTGTTGTTGTTGTTTTTTGTTTTGAAGAATCGTGTTCATCCAACAAAACTTAAAGAAGACACCTGTCACAGAATTCATTCAGACCAGTGTTAAGGTAAATTCGTTTGGGTGCGGACACGGTCCCCCTTTGCCTTTTTTTTCCAATTCACACATTAAAAATATTAAAAAAACTACCTAGTATCTACTTAACTTCTTTTTTGAGAAAAAAAGTGCGCAATCTTACTCAGTTACTTTACACAAAAAAAATCACCTTGGATATTTTCTAATCTCCGAATGTGCTTTGATCTTGTGATTCAAATTAAGATAAAAAAAACAAACAAAAAAAAAAAACAACAAAAGAAAACGCAACAGTAAGATTCTTGTATCATCAGGGCGTTTCGATATAAAAAAATTCCAAAACCGGATTTTTTAGTGAGTGGTTCTTGCTTAAATTAATTGTTGTACGTTTTTTCTTTGGTTTTTGTTGGTCTTTTGTTCATACATATAATTTTACTTTGCGTAAATTCTGTTGTTCCATTTTCTAAATCAAGCAAAAAAACTAATAACTGTGAGCCAGGAATTTAACACCTTAATATAATTTCATCAACGCAGAGAAGTCAACTTCGAGAAAACGAAGAGCCGCGCAACATGTAAGCTCAGTTTCTTTTCCCTTGCTACAAAAATATATAAGTGTACCTACATCTGTTTTTAAATTCTTAACTAAACAGATACCTACTTATCTACTTTGTTTTTCTGTTTGTTTTTGCGAATTCCAAACACCTTGACGAGGTTTTAAAGCTTAGTCAAGTAGACTTAGGTAGGTACATTATAAATAAGTTGGCGACAAAATAGAAATTCTGATGATTTATGAAAACAAGGGTTTAGTATTGTAAATTACAGGAAAATTTGATTGGATTCAGGCAAGACAACTATTACAGAGGGTGGCCAACTCCAAGAGGGTCCAATTTTCTTAATTAAATTTTTAATTAATACCTAATTATAAAAAAAAAAACAAAATAGGTACTACACATATATTTGCACATATCATATATATAAGTAGGTAGGTACAATCCGCTCTTTCATTTTTACTTGTTCTGTAGGAAATAGTGTTAGGTATAATCATTCTAGTGCTTAAACAAATGCATGAATTGCTTTAAATTCGGTTTCTAGTTTCTTAGAAAATAAGTTATAATTTCTGTTGTATTTCATCAAGAATGGCACCGGTATGCAGGTAACTCGCACGCAACGGGTCTGTTTTTAATTTTTGTTTTAACATAAATGAGGCAGTGAGATCAATATAGCTAGCTACTAATCACTAATGTGTAGTAAAAAATAATGTTAACTACCTACTTACCTTTATATGACTTTCAGCAAATCAATATTATAAACATCTTAATGTTTATTGTTAAAGTAAAACATACATTCATACATAACTTTTCTATTAAAATTAACAACTGAGACTGATAACAAGAAGTGAATAACGTCCACAAAACCAGAGGAATAGTAGATATTACAATTTAGACTTACCATATTTTAAAAAAATAGAACTTTATGCAATGTTTAATTGTTATTACAAGTTTTAAATAGCCTTTCTAAAAGTGTTAAATTATAAACTAAATATTAAAATCTAATTAGATTTAAGCACTTAAAATTGAATTCAAAGCAATCTGATGTTTGTGTTTTTGTTTTTGTAATAAAGTCGGTATTTTTTTAACATGTCATGATCCGATTTTTCCACAGACGATCTTTTTTCATTAGGAAGGTTTACATGAATGACAAATGATTAGACAACATTGATTGATGTAAAGAACTCTATTACACGATGAGTCTTTGAATCGACTCGAATCGACGAAAGAATCATCGTGGGCAACATACTTGTTTTTGGTGTTTAAATGATCCAACATCGAAGGTTGTCAAACAATTTTGGGCAAGATGTTGATTCATGCAAAAACCCCCCTATTTTTCCAGATGTTCGCGTTCTCTTGCCACTAATCGAAAAATTTTCCTAGATTTAGAAAAGATGCTGCAGATAGAATTTATTTGCAAATTTGTATTAGTATTTTAACTCAAGTTTAAAGTTCATATGCGAAAAGAATTTCAAAACAATTTTCACCTATTCTGTGCACCAAATTATATAAAATTCAAGGCAATAAATGTTTGTTTTCGCCTAAACAACCCATTGAGTCATTAATCAACCCTTAATTAATAAACCAGTTCTGTTTTTATGCAACTCAAAACAATTATGTCTGAAAAAAACAACAAACCAAAGCAATTTACATGTCAAATACAACAACAATTATGCCCATATAGAGTTATAGCTATGTCCAGATAATTAAGTGGACTTAAGCTTTTGTCCCGATATTGCCAAAATACCATTGTCGTTGTATTTTCGATAATTTGTATAGAAATGTCAAATTTTTGTTCGTAAGATTGTTCAATACAAAATGGCAGACCAAGGCAAATGTTGAAATGTCCCGATGTAGTTTTGTTTGCCAAACTTCATATGGACATGCAAAAAAACGCATTTACTATAGGCCTAAAAATAGAAAATAATTATTTTTGGATGTTAAAACCATTTGCATACAAATAATGCCTTGAGGTGAATCTATTTTTTTTAAGTTTAAGGCCTTAACTACATTGGCCAATTTTTGCAAAATTACGGAAGTAAAAATATTTTTTCCCGCTAGAGCAGTTGTTTTGTAAAAAAGAATATACAAGTTTTTTCTTAAACCAAAATTTAAGCTTTCTGCTTTATTTTTATAAGTTTTCCAGCAAGAAAAACTATCCCAAAATGAGTTTGAAAATATTCACTTTTGTACTTTTTCACTTTTTTTTGGTTTATGTAGTTAGGGCTTAAGCCAACCATCCAACAAAAATATTCACCACACTTTTTTTGCATGCAAAAAATTTCCGGCCCATTGTTTTGTATGATATTTTATTACAGTTACGGCTTTTTTTGCATTAAACTGTAAACCAATCATGCAAATTTTGCATTGCACCTCAATTATTTCTGACATGCAAGAATATTTTCATATAGTTATTTTTGCGCACAGGAACTGTAAGCTAGGCTTTAGAAAAAAAACTGATAAGTAACTGAAAATAAAAAATAAAACATTACCTACGCCCTGCGAAGGAAAATTTGTTTAAGCTATATTTCCAATCAAGGTTTATATCATTTTAGATTTAATAAATCGATTTTGTTTTCCACCACACATATTAGATTCAAAAAAGATGTATGCTATTTCATTTTTTCTTATGAAGTAGAAAAGGGATACAATGTTTCATGTTTGAAGGACTGAATTCAGCCGTGAATGAATCCTTCAGCGCCATATTAGAATAGGTTAGTTCGATTGGTAAAAGTATTTGTCATAAGGAAGATTTAACAAGATTAATTTCTAATCTTCACGATTTACGAAATAAATTTGTATGGTAAAGCCTAGTACGCAGATCGAGCTAAAATTTCGTTCACACTTTTCTCTCCAAACAAATTTTTGTGGAGATTACATCACAAAAAACAGCTGTTCTCTGAAAAGAAATTATATTCAACAATTTCAAAGAATTTATTTCAATGCTTTAAGTGAATGTAACCAAATAAAATAGATTTTTCCCTTTTTATTAATATTTCATTTGTCTTTGAATGTTTCTCGCACCCAATTTTCTTTTTCACAATATAAAGCTCACATAATCTCACAAATAAAAAAACCTGCCACAATTAGCTCAAGAATTAATGTACCGAGCATTTATTTCACGCGATAAATTTTGACATATGGCACCGTACAGTAAGAAACGAAAATTTGATTTTTTAGCTGGAGCTGCGTACCTATTGGCTAAAATTCTTGGCTTAATTTTAGCTTGGCTAAATTTTGGAGAGATTTTTGTATGGAAGCGGAATTTTAGCTCAATCAGCGTACTAGGCTTAAATCTTCGAGATTTGAAGTAAATCTTATTAAATCTCAGATTGGTGTTAGGTGGAAATGCAGTATTACACAAATATCAACTAATTCATGTTTTAACTTTTCAAAGAAGTGAATAAAAGATTCTATCTACAATTTTAAAACGAAAAAATGGCTTTCAAATTTGTTTAAATTATTAGTATATATATATTAGTTATTTTGTCAGTTGTAAGTCGCTCGTGAACAAGTTCATTAATATTTAAAAACTTATTTTTTCTCGTCGCGCAATTTGGTGCATTTTAAATTCGAATTAGATAATTGGTTAAATGAATGGAATTGGAAATGCTAAAAAACTAGAGGAAACAATTTGAAATACAAGGAATATAGCTTTTTTATTCCCCAAATAATTTATTTATTACAGCTTTCAATGAAGCAATTTAGAATCTATTTTATACGGTATCTATTTATTATTACCTATTGCTCTCCTGGCTCTTAACACAAACCTTTTGCAAATTACGATGTCTGAATTTACTCCCTTCAGCCATAATTGTCATTAAGCCTTTGAATTATTATCTTTTTTCATCTGTATAAACATTTAAATATTATTTTCTATTAAATGGCCAACTTATTTGACAAAATACTCACATCTTATGTACAAAGCTTCCAGGCAACACATCGATTATCGATCAATATATCGACAACCGTAATCTGGGCCAGTATTATAATATCAAAACAAAATGTCGGACTTGAAATGTATAGAAAGTATAAATAGAATTAATTGGGTTAATAGCAAAAATTATAAAAACAAATAAAAGAACAAAAAAACTATCTTCAAACAAATTAGATAAAAAGATACATGAATTTAATTTTATCTTAAGCTTATCTCATTGTTTAACTTGACTTTTTTTTCATAATTATAAAAAAACTAAAATGGACACGTGTTTTTTCAGGTAGCAGAAATAATGAACAATGCTTTGAATTTATAGCATTCAAAATTAAGGTTTTAATTTTTCATCAACAATATGATTTAAATTCTATGAAATTAATATAACTGATGTTTGTACAACAGTTTATTAATCTAAAATTTGAAAGATTTTAATTAAAAAAAATGTTTTTTTTGTCGTAACACTTGTTGGAATTTCAGTAGTGTGTTCAAAAATAGCTATGATAAGATTTTTAACAGCCATTTAATTTCAAGGTCGTAAAAACTTAGAGTTCTAGTTTGCATGACTTTACGTATGAATGGTAGAATCAATTAATCAATTTATTTTCAAATCATTCGCATACTAAATAAATAACAGTTTTTGAAATTGAACTGTAACAATTTAATTTATTCTTATATTTCCCCCCCCCGCTAAATTCCTTGGTAAAAGTTCTAAGGCTAGGAACGCACTTGCCATTTTCTGTTGCGTGATTATTCAGTTGCAAAGAATAGAACACACAAGTTTCAATGTACATGAACGCACATGACACCAAAAAATCCTACTAGGATGCGATCACTTTTTTTAGTCGCTGCTACAGAAAATCGGAAGTGTATTCCTAGCCTAACCCAAAAACTTGGGTTAAATGAAATATTAGAACTTGGTTCAAATTCAAGAGTCAAGGGATGCTGATATTGAAAAAATATATCAATATTACAGTTAGTCTGTCGTTATTTACATGACCCAATTTTTCCAGTGCGATTTTTGTTTTTTGTTTTTTTTTTTTGACCCTGGGTGAGAATTGAAGGGAACTGCTTTATCGTTGGTTGTTGGTGTGGTATTGAGGATTTCCATAGCTCTTAGGTATCTTGATTCCGGATGAAGTGGTTGGTTTATCATTCTTCTCATCAGTTGATTGAAGTGGTTGGTGATGTTTCTTATCAGTTTATCTGCAGATAACAATAAGTACTTGTCCGGGGAGGCTACCATAGCGAAGCCACAGAGAAGAATTGCTCCTCCTTGAAATACTTATGCCAGTGTCGGCGACGATCGATGTTAAGCCCTGGATAAGCCCAAACTGAGAGTGGGTTTCAGGAGATACTTATGGACTAGAACTTTTGTCCGTTGGTTTAGCCCATTTCTCTTTAACATCAGCGGGTAGAGATGGTGGAAAGCAAAATTGGATTTTTTGAGGACAGTCCGTGGATCTTAGCTGCCCATTAAAATTGATGCCTATGTATTTTTGTAGCTGCGTTTGGTTAAGTGCCGACAGCACAACATATATTGCCGAAGAAGCGTCAACTGCATCTAAAACCACAAACGTATGTGTGTTTGCATGAAAATTTAAACTTTCTTGCAAATTTTAACATTAATGTCAAACCCCATATCAAAAAGCCAAATCCCGCCAAATTTGATACAAATTTCAAGCTACTAAGCAAACAAATCATATGCATGAAATTTCGAGTAACGAAACCCACATTCGTGTTTTGAGTGCATTGTGATCTCCACTTACAAAAATACCTGTGTACCAAAAATACAACAACAATTTGGTATAGTCCCATATTGTTGTTACATACATATAAGGTTCATTCATTGAAGCTTACACAGGGTTGATCCAGGTTTTCTTAAAAACAAGAATTATTGTCAAAAAACTATATATTTTTCGGTTCTCAAAAATCACCAAAGAGCACCAATTTATGTTGTTGAGATAAGCAAGAAACAAAATTGGTTTTAAAAATGAATAAAAACAAATCACAGTTTAAATTTCCTATTTCTATTTGTTATTATTAATGTAAATTTGTGTATTCCGTGAATTTCTTTTTCAAAAACAAAAGAATTTAATTAAAACTTCAGAGCCCATGCAGTTTCACAGCTTATTTTTTTGCCTCAATGCGTCGAAAAAATACCTATATCTTATTCAGGGCGACTCTGGATTGCAAAAAATGCAGAATTTAGGCGTGTTGAACTATCATCGGGATCTGAATCTGGATTAACTTTTAGATGTAATACAAAAACAAAATAATGGGCAATTCTCAAAATTGTATTTGTGTTACGTGTGAAAATCCAGATCCAGATCCTGATGATAATAAAACACGTCTTTTGTTGGACAGGGCGCGTTCATGGTTTTCAAAAAAAAAAACGCTTTGGGCGATCCCAGAGTTACTTCAGAGCTCAACAAACAAACCTATATTTAACATTACAATTACAAACATTTAAATTTTTTCTATAAATAAAATTGCACTTAAAAACAAGGCTATTAGTCAATATAACTTCTTCCAAGTGACCAAGTTAAATGAAATCCGCTTATCCTTTATGATATTTACAAATGATTACCAACAATTTATTTGTAAAGATCAGACACCATCCCTCTCCCTAAATTCTAGATCTACATAAAACATAAGTGATTAAAAGAACCGCTACTAATGTAATCCCTTGTGAAAACGTAGCTGATGACAAAATAGTTTTTAGCATTTCCAATCAGAAATATCAACATAGCTGAATGAAAATGATAAACTATAACAGCCATATGTATTAAGAAAACTTAAAGGCCTTATAACTTTTAGATACTTCTAAATTGATCTTAAGTGCGAAATCAGTATCTATAATTTTCACATGTAAGCAACGTTACTTAAATGCATCTCAACTTAAACGCCACCGACCGCGTTTAAAGCTTAGTCAAAGCCATCAAACATAATATTTTAACATTTGAGACGAATCCAGTTGCTTCATTTTCATTTTTTGTTTATTTGTTTGCAGGCTGTCAAAAAACAGCTGAAATGTACATGTATTTATAAGTTTTCTCACGTTACATTACATTAAAATCGTTTAGTTAAGTAGCAATCGAAAATTGATTATAGATGAGAATTTAAGTAACGTAATGTACTACTTAATGACTATTCTTAAAAGTCTATACCTATATCGAGGAAATAAGGCGATGTCATTTGTCACGGTTGATACAAAACACAACACAAGTTATCTGGAAACTTTTGGGATAACTTTAGATTACATTTCAATAACAATCAATTAAAAAATACTGGAAATGGTTCTATTAATAAATCTGTAGCTGAAAAAAAAAATTCTTGACAGATCTTCAAGTTCAAGGCTAAAAAGAAATAATGTGTAGTAATGTTTATGCTTAGATTTTGTTTACTGCTCCTAACTATAGTGTATCACCATTCTTTCATATCTAATTCCAACAGATCGTTTGAAATGGCTGTAGTCAAATATAATACATGAATTACCAAAATTGTTCAACTTGATTCTGTCTTAACAAGATCAAAAAATCAAATACCTCTTATTCCAGAATATTAGACTAAACCGGAAGTATCAGACTTTTCTATTAAACTTTAATACAAATATATTCTTTAAGATTGTAGGCTTGGCGATTAAAAAATCGCAAACTCCAATAGCAATACAAAACAGAAATCAATTTATTTTTGGTTCCAAGATAACCTTTGTTTTGCCATGTTTTGACATTTTGATTGCTAGGTATAATATATCAGCTGAAGTATCAGTCTTGTACAAATCTGCTTTAAAAGTAAAAATTAATAAAAAAAAAAAATGCAACGTTAATGAAGTGTTTCATAAGAATATTGAGTTTTATTTTTGTTGCTTTCAAAATTCAATCATTAATGGTTTTTTCTATTGAGATTAATAATACAAGGGAGATGTTGTCATTTAGTTGCCTTACGTACAAGCAGAAAATGATAGAATTAGAAAATTCAAAATAATAAATAAATTAAATGTATTTACTTCTCTTATCGCGAATGCAAATTTGCATTCAGATCATCGAAGATCACCACGCTCTTGTCAACAAATTAACAGTTTTACATTTTTTTTTAAGATTCAGTCAATTTTCAGTTTAAATGCAATCAAGCAAAAAATCGAGTACATACATTTCAAGTAAAATAGATTTTTTGTGTGAACTGTTATACCAACATAAGGGCAAGTAGGTAGGTATTGTTGTAGTGTATATTTATATACTTATAAAATCAAATTTACTTAAAACATGACATCAGAGAAGAATATAGAATTTTAATAATTCTATTTCAACACAGGCCTTTCTTCATACATAAGTATTAGAGATGGAAAGAAAATGTATCATTTATTACCTTGCTTGCATTTTTTTATTTACTTTGTCTGATAGCAATATTAAATTTCACTCACAGGGAATATTATATAAGTATAAGCTTTAACAGCTCATATGAGCTATGTACCAATACTTATAGTTTAATGTAGAGGTACATACTCATGTATAACGTAAAGTGTAGTGTATATACCTATATATCTCGTTAACTGAGATTACAGACTATATTATCGCCTCCGCACTAAGTTGACTCAGCGTCAATGCTCTCTAATCAATATGTCGCTGATTACACGTGGAAGATTTTTGCTAAATAAGTTATTATATTATTTTTTCTACTTGTATTTTCTTCTTCATAAAACCTTGTTTCAGACATCTTTTTTCTTTTATTTTTATAAAGCCTTGTTTCAAACATCTATTTTTTTCTACTTGTAAGATCAGTATGGCCTTTTTTTTAAATTTGTATTTTTATTTTTTGACGATTTTTGAACCTGTGTTGATTTATAGAATTATTGGCTCAATTGAGCTCAATGCGGGTGGCCGGATATCATTTTCGCACTCCAAACTCCAAGCTATTTTTATCTTTGTTTTTTAGCAGCAACATAATCTGAAAAAATTAACGTTCACATTTGATGTGCAAAACATAGAAACATTATAATATTTTTCGGAGATTGATTAGTGTATGCATTTGCTTTATTATACCACAATTCTTCGAGACTGATTACGAACTAAAAAAATTCTTTACCGCCACGATAGTTTTTAAGTTCAACAAGCTCCTTCTTCAATATCATCGAGAATTTTAACCTTTTCAATAAAAGGGCTTCGGATCGAATATTATCAATCGGGTTTGGCCTAGTTCCGGAAAGTAAGTTATGCCTTATGTTATGTTAGATAACAGCCCTGTTTTTTAGTGCATTTTTATCTTCGTTTAGAAAAAAGTACCTTGTTAAATACAACAAGAATACGGAATTATACCAGTTTGTTGTTGTAATTAACATGCTATTTTTTTGTAGGCGAAGATAAAATGCCTTAAAAATCAGGGCTAATGTAGTTTCATCCATTAACCTTTCCGACCAATAATATGATTTTTTAGATGAATTCCCGTTATTGCAAGTTGAACTGATTCCAATGTATCTTTAGCGATCCGGATTTGTTTTCGTTGTTTTAATCCCTTGTTAAAAACAGCTGATGTCAGCTGATTTAAAACTAACTCAAGGTATCTAACATTTTTTCGACAAGTACTTTGCCTCCTCCAAAGGAAAACGGCGAATAAATGCGTTCATCAGTGGACATGCAAATGTAATAGATATGTTTTTTTACTGTATTAGCTTCCTCTGTAGTACCTCGTGGCATAATGTTTAGTGCGTTGGACTGTGATGCGGAAGGCCTGGGTTCAATTCCCAGCCACTACCACCTAAAAAAAAGAAAATATTTTACAAAGAAAAAAAAAACAAGAGTTTTTTATGTGCATTTTCTTTTCTTTTTATTTTTGCTTAAAACTATTTAGTGTTCTTTCGAATATAAGGAGATTCAATTTACTTCAATGCCAACAAATTGAACAATGAAGTATTTTTTGAGATTTTTTATTTATAAATAAATCATTTTAAGGACCAAGCAAATCAAAATAGTAGCACAACAAAACAAATAACCTACCCAAAGAGTATAAGTAGTGGGAGACTTCCTAAAAGGTAACTTACAAAAGAAGATTGTACACACACAATTCTTGACAATCAAGTAAAATTTTAATAGATTTCTACTAACGAAGCGAATTTTATGTTTAGTTTTATGCGTTTCATTGAAAAGAGCTAGTAAAGTACTCTTGAGTGCTTTGCAACCTCCAAAGGAAAAAGGCTTATAAATTTTATCAGGCAAATTAAGCTTTTGCCCTGCGAAGAAAATACGGTACCGATTGGGTACTTAAACAACAGCGTTTTCACAAAACAAAATTGTCACAAAGGGATATGCAAATCCACTATTGCATCCACACAAAGTTAGCGTTTGGTATGCAATTTGGTCTAGTGATGTCATTAGCCCATACCTATTCGAAAATGAGGAAGGTATAACCGGCTTTGTCAATTCAATAATAAACAATTTTTTTTTGCCTTAAATCAATGATAGCAACTGACAACTTAATACTAGCGTACAAGATACAAAGACAAATTGTTGTCTAGACTATAAGGCCGTTAGAAGCTATTTTGAATCTATTATAAATTTTTTAACTACAAAGTTTTTGAAATGGGGAAATAATTTTCTTCTATTCATTCATGTTTGCTGTAAGATAACAACATACGCAATTATTTCTTACTAACGGTTGTATCGGAAATAAATTGTATTGTTAAATTATTTCCAATGCCACAAAAAAGTATGGCGGCACTGTGCATTATTCATTTTGCAAAACAAAAAATCTATCTTTTTTATTACCTAGACAGGTACGTGTACCTCTACCTATAGTTAATTTTTATAGCAATAGATGTATGTACAATGTTTGTACATGCAATTGAGGAGTGTTTTGAATTCGACAATGACCTAATAATTACAAAACATTGTATTCACAATGAAGGTAAAACTACAAAAAAAAAATAAAAAAAAAAAAACAATTTAATGTTTAAAGTACAGGTACAGTTGTGAATTTGTGATCATACACTTTTTCTTGGAATTTAAAACCGCATATTATCATTAACATCATGGTTGACGTAATTCCAACTCATAGTATACAATATAGAAAATTCAACTTACAGCAATAATAAAAATAAATAGTCATGCAATTAGAATGCGATTCTAATTATTTTACAAGTTAACATGAGACTTATTTTTGTTTCATTATTTTTCGCTGAAAACTCAAAAAGATAAGGTGGATAAAGGAAAGGAAATCCTGAAGTGTGAAACTTCTATAGGTGCGTTTTTAGGGGAGTTAAACTACATTTATATGTTTATTTGTTGTATCGAAAATGTATTGGTTGCCACTCGATCAATCTAGCTCGGAAGGGAATTAAGGCTAGGAAAGCACTTACGATTTTCTGTCGTGGCGACTAAAAAATTTGTACGCTTATAAGAACACTTCACTAAAGTAAAACTCACATTTGTTGAAATAGAAGTACAAAAAAGAGAGTGATGATAAGTAGAGTATGGGGTGTGTTGGCCTTTCGACGATACGGAAAGCTACTTTTCGTTGATTTTCATAAGTGCCCCTCTAAACTTTTAGTTCTATTTTAAGCCCCAAGTTTGATTTTTGGCACTAATGGATTGTTGACTTTTCAGTATTCATATCTCGCTCCCACTCCTTTATTGAAGGGTGATGTGAATACTGAACTATCAAAAAAGTCCAGTTTTTCAGTCCAATGTGAACACCGTCATTGCACACGACCTAAGTCCCTAAATTTAAATTTCCCAGCTCCAAACAGTTTGTTCAATTGTCTTGATCGTTCCTACACAGTGGGGAAAGATGGTGCCTACAAAACCTTACACTCTGGTAAGGTAGAGCGTCTATATTAAATTCTCACTTTCCGTTGATATGTTTGCTTGTATTTATAAGAGTTCATTAAACACTATCAACATGATGATTTTTCCATAATTATGTTTTTTGTTGATAAAAGTATTATTTAAAAACCTTTCCCTTTAAAAAAATCTTAATTATCATGAACAGTAAAAAATATATTATGTGGAATATTTTTATTTGCACTCGACTTATCAAACAAAAAATATTAAGACAAAGGAGATTGAGGGATTTTTACGGGACTATTTCTGAATTGGTTTGCCTCTTTTACGATCTCATCTTTATCAGTAAGACATCATGGAGTCAGAATAATTTAAATTTATGTCAACGCACCCTGACATCATGATAAGAAGGTTTGGTTCAAAGTTTCCTACCTCCTGGTTTGATTTAAACAAAAAAATAAAGTGTACGAGTTGGTCACATGAACTTGCTACAGAATAAGTACCATTATACCTATACTAGTAACAGCAGTTTTAATAAAAAACTGGTATTCGCTTCCTAACACACGTTTTAACTGGTACACAGATAAGCAATTTGTCCGTTTGATAACTTTTTTTTTATTAAAAAAGATATGATAATCTTTCCAGTATTTATCACTTCACCAAATTCACTACTTCATCAAATTGTGGGGATTTTCTAATAAAGTGTGTTTTTTAGAGGTATAGAACTTTTAAATGAAATAAAAAAAGATGATTTTTAAACTTACTTTACTTGAATAGGTAAATATTCTTTTTTGACAATGCAACCACAAAACCTCAAAACATTTTTTTGCATGAAAACAATACATTTGTTTGCAGTTTATTAAAATATTGATACATACATTGTTTCAATACACAAAATAATTATTATTTATTTCTAGATTTTTGTATAGTAAATTATGTTTATAACAGGATATCTACTTGTAATTATGCATAAAAGAATATTGTTTTTGTATTTCGTTGAATCTTCTTATATATTAAAAAACTCTTCTACTTGCAGAAACAAACTAAGTGCACTCACCAAAAAGAAAATAATCAAACCATCCACATAAAATGGAAAAAGTTCAGCAACCAGATTCTCCCAGTTCAAAGAGCAATACTTCCAATTGCAGCACAAAAAATGATGTACCATCCTCACTTTGCAACAAGCCAAGTTACGGCCGTTATTGCCATATTGTTAAGCGACCCGATTTCGATGGTTATGGATTTAATTTGCATTCGGAAAAAATCAAACCTGGTCAATATATTGGAAAAGTCGATCCAGATTCACCAGCGGAAGCTGCCGGCTTACGAGAAGGTGATCAAATAATCGAAGTAAATGGTGTTAATATTGGAGTTGAAACTCATAAACAAGTGGTTCAAAGAATTAAAGCCATTTCAAATGAAGTACGTTTGTTGTTGATTGATCCAAACTCAGAAAGTGTTGCAACAAATACGACCTCTAAAACAACTATAAGCGCAGTAGAAAAAAATACTAACAACAACAAAAATTATAACAATTCTTCAACCACGATGCCAGCGACACCAAATTCTACAACTATATCAACAATAGCGCCAATGATTGTTGAAACAACTGTGGGCTCAGAACATCAAAAAGATGAAGTTACCAGTATTAGTATGGTCAGCAGGAAATCTCAGTCAAGTTACAGCAATGATCCCACATTGGATGTCACTGATTTCAAAACAAGTGAAGAAAGTGTCAACAATGGCCATCATGCTACAACAACAACAACAACAACAATAGCCAATGGAAAGTCTTCAGAAGTTGCAACTTCAAAAGCCCCATCTGAAGCTGCACTGCTATCATCAATAACGACAACGCCACCACCGCCTTCGGAGCAGCAAATGATGGATTCATCAAGTAACAAGTCATTAATGTCACAAGATACTGATGGCCAATCTCAAAATAAACCTGGTCTTAATTTGAATTTGACAGCTGCTGAAATGAGGGCCAAGCTGTTAGCTAAGAAAAAATTCGATCCAAAAAATGAGAGTGTTGATTTGAAAAAGAAATTTGATATAATTCAAAAACTTTAAAAAATAGTCTTGAAATTTTAAATAGAAAGTAGAAATATTGAAGTTTATTCTCGTTTCATATACATACCTAACCAAATCTAGTTTCAAATAAATTCCGCATATGCTTTCCATTAATTTTCCTTTCCATTCAAGGGATGAAAGGGAGATTTTGACCTTGTTCCTTACAAGTCTGTCCTACAAAAACTCTTTAACGATGAAACAATGTTACAATTTTCGAAATATAATTCCGAAAAAGGATTAAACATTTGAGAAAAAAAACTTTAAGCTGGTTATGCCTCTTTTTAGAACTCGAAATTTTGCATTCTCCAAAAAAAAATTTGCAATTTAAAATATTGAAAATGCATTTTGTCCATTTGCCCGAAAGAAACATTTTTTGTTTTTGTGTTATATTTTGTAAATTTATTCCAGGCCCTCCCTATTTCACAAATTCAAAGAATTTTTAATTTATAAGATTTTTTTTAAAGCGAAATTTCGCAAAAAAACTTGCAGCAAGTTGCCATTTTTTTAAAATAAACTTAAATTAAAAACAAAAAACTAATAAAATATCATTCTGTTGCATATTATTCTATTTTCTTCGTTGTTATATATTTTTTTGTTCATTTTTTGTTTTCCATTGAAATGCTCAGCAATGATTACTTAATTAATGCAGCTTTCAAGCTAAAAAAGAACACAAACCAATGGTAATATACAAAAATATAAATTTGTAAAATATTAATGAAAATTACCAGATATTCAAATTGTTAAAATGTGTGTTTGGCGATATAAATTCCTGAAATAAAATTAAAAAAAATATATATAAATAAATTAAAGAAATTTATATGGTATTTTTTCAATTATTACGTGCTGAAATGTGTAAGTATTTGTCATTGTTTTTCTTTCAGAGCTTAACTCAAGAAATAAATAAGCGATTTTTTTCACCGTGCTATTAAGACATGAGCTAAGCTTTAAAAAGGTGGGGAAGGTAAAAGCTTCTATAAACTTGATGGTAAGCACATCAGTCAGATTTATTTTTTAAACCCGAAAGAATTTGACCAAAATAACGTGGTAGTTGAAGCTTTATAATTTAATTAATTTTAAACAACTACAAATTCTTTACGGACTTACTAAGGCCCATTTGCTGATACGAAACTTAAATATTTAAGAAGAAAATAAGTGCTTATGTGACAGTTTACGCAGACGAAACAGTAGAATGTAAATGCTTAGGTTTTGTATCTCTATGTCTTAAGCCATAAGACATAGAGACACCAGACGCCATTGTGAAACTTAATTATTATTTCGTGATTTTAATCATCATGTTGTATTAAAATCTCGAGTTAAAGCCATATAGTGCCTTAATAGATACCTACATATATATCTCAAGTAAAAATTCAATTCAAAAATAGTCGCCCATCGCTAACAAAAAAAAAATTTAAGAATAAAGGAAAATTTAAAATAGTGCAACTCTGCTTTGGTATTTTTACTTAAAATACATTTCTAGTTCTAGCAAATAACCTCCTTTGAACAATTTTATAATAACTCAACAATGTGAAATTCTGTTCGTACTGAATTCGCCCCCCTCCCTTAACATGTATAACTAGGCTTAAAATTCTCCTTAAGAACGAAAAAAAAAACGAATTAATAAAAAAATGTATGTGTGTTTGTACCTCATGTACAGAACATGAAAATGATTCATTGATAATATTTATGAATCTTCGGATAATACCTTTCGGGAAGGAGAATGTTTTTTGAAATATTTCATTAATTTTTCCAATAAATTCCGGGAGTTATTCAAACTCCCAATAATATGAACATAATATCTAACTCCTCAACGATTTTATTATTAGATCAAATTTTAAAGAATAAATGCAGTCAGTGAACAGATAAATTATAAAATGCGTACAAAAACAAGGGGTCGTAAATGTATAGATACATCAGGGCAATCATCAACACAACGCCAAAGTATTTGATAAGGAAAAAGAATGAAGTGCAAAGGCCATGTCTAGTCGCATGTACTTGTTTTTATGACTTATGAACTCCTTAGGGGATTTTATTCAAACTATATTTTAATGAATGAAAAAAAAAAATAAGAATGAGACAAAAATTGACACAAGAACATAATGTACACAGATGGGTCGCATGTACTTGTTGCTATATCTTGTGGCTTAATGCATAATGTACAAAATTAATAAGCCCGGTCGGGAATTGTACCCCTAAAATCTAAGTTAAAATTTAAAAAAAATCATAGCCAAATTCCCCTGAAAAAAACATTCCCCTTCCGATAGCAATAAATTCCCGGTAAAATTTTCTAGAATTAATCATGTTCCCTGTACATACATATTTAGAGAAAAATACAAGGTTTGCGTTGCTGTTTAAAATTTCCAATAACATATTCTATATATGTACTCACTTTTCTTGTTTTCGTTTTTTCACCGAGCATATAGTTGTTATTATCAACTTGAAATGTTCCATGGAAAGTTTAACAACCATCGCATCAAAGTCCTTGTACTGATTTAACTTTTATTTATTTATCTATATATTTGTATATCATGTGGTAAGAGCTCTATTCCTATTTGTATGATAAAAAAGCTATAACAAAGTAAGAAATATTTGTTGCGAGATTAAGAAAACTTCAACGAACTCGCAAATTTTGAATCCATTTAAAAATCTTTTGTACATAAATAGATGGAAAAATAAGTCCCCTTTCACACGAAGAAACAAGTTGCTGGAGATTTTCTTGACGTTTTCTTTTGATTTTGAGATTTCCTGCAATTCTATTGGTTGAACGCACCTTAACTGTAGATGTGAAAGGAAATGTCAAAAAAATCTCTTCAAATCCTCGACCGGGGAAATTTTGTTCACCCCTCTTTCCTTCTGACTAACCGATTGACGCTGAGGGCAAATTCAAACTGTGAAACACATTTTTTTTTGGGAATTTGTAAATAGGTTTATTTTGGATCCAATGAAAATGTGATAATAAAAATGAACCCATATTGATGTGATGGAAGCGCTTCTAGCTCACTTACCGAATTGAATGAAAACTGGCGAAATATGAAAATTCACTTCCATTGGTGCATCAAATGATTTCCTGCGGTAGAACTATAATTGTAGGAAGGGCACTGGAGCTTTATTTTTTTAAAAACCAACGAAAAGTAGCTTTTTGTACCGTCAAAAAGAAGACATAACCAAACTGTTTCTCATCTATCTTTTTTTTGCATTCCTGTCTCATCAAATGTCAGTTTTACTTAAGTCATATGCACTCAGGAGCACACCTTACTTCTGTTAGGAAAGTTGAACAAAGCTAGGTGAAACGGAATTAAAGCCGTATTATATGCTCTCTGTGTATTCGCTTGTTTTCTTCAAGGCACTTTAGTGTCCCTCCAAGCATTATAGTTCTAGCTTTATATTGCCCTGTCTTCTAACGATCGCTCAATTTCCCCTCCGGCAATTTAGGGTTTAGCACATCACAGATAGAAAGCGTGTTTTTTTTTAAGCCCGGACCAAATTGGTAGAAAAAATGATCTCGGGGTTAAACAATGTACATGTTACATTCAGAAAAAACTTATCTCCTTTGGTCATAGCTATAAGCCCAGATAATTCTAGAGCCCGAATGAAATGAATGTCAAGTTAGCAAAGAAACTTTAACGAATCAAAAAATAAATAGGTAGATAACTTGACGTTAATTTGTCGTTATTCAGTTGTGAAAAATCAGCTTGTCATGCGATGTTTTCTATGTGTTTTTGGGTTATTTGTTATCTATGAGTATTATGTTAGCGAAGCAACTTTGACAAATAGAAAAATGGGTAGGTGGATAGTTTGCCGTTAATTATTTATTAATTAGTTGTGACTATTTCGAATTTGTCCTTCAATATTTTGTATGTATTTTCGGGTACTTTGCTAACTTGAGAAATCTCGAAAAGTGGAAAAAACTGCTTATAAATACTTAATGTTTTATGGCTTAATAATTTGCCATTAGTTAGTTTTTAATTAATTATGAAAAATGTAATCTAATCGCAAGATGTTTTCTATGTTTTTTGCGTAATTTGCTGGCTTAAAGTAAGCAAAGTATCACCTAAAGATGATACTTTGTGTCAAAAGCCGAATGATTTATGGCTTAATAAGTTGTCGTCAATGTTAATTACATATCAATTTAGCATAGCACTACCTCAAAAAGTTGTGAAAACTGTCTAAACCGAATAATGTATGGCTAACAAATTCATAGGTATTTATCGTTAACAAGTTTTTCACAGTTTCAAATTTGTCGTTCTATATTTTCTATTTTTTTTCGAAAAGTGGTAAAAACTTAGCATAACATTTTATTGTTTTACAATTTGCCTTTAATTTGTCGTGTCAAAATCAATTTTCTCGTGCGATGTTTTCATGACAAATTCTAAATTGTAACAACTATTCGTGTTTGGGAAATCTAAAGATTAGTTTATTTTTTTACCACTATTACATCCTGTTGCAGCCTAGTCTGATACAATTCTGATAATAGATAGAAAGAATTGATATTAGATATTTTTAGCACATTATTGAAAATTGAGAAGACATATTACATTAAGATTTCTAACGGCATCGGTATCTGAAAGCACTAATCCTCCCGCTTTAAAATTATTCATGTGCCTTTGCGGGGAATCATTTGATTGAAACCTTGAATGTTTTTTTTTATAAATCCAAAACATCTCTCATTGATTACCTATTCACCTATCAAAAGCAAGTAAAAAGACAAAACAAAAACAATTATCTTCCTGCAGCATGCAGCAACAATGTGTATTCAACATGATGCTTCTCCTAAAACACTTGATTTGATTATATTGACAAAAAAAAAAAAAAAAAAAACAAAAAAAAATGTAGTGTCATATCTTTGAGTTTCAGCAGTAGGTATGCCTTCGAATTCTATATAAGCCTCTGTTCTGGTAGCAATCCAATGACTTACTTTCCAATTACCGCTTCTCGTGGCATGACCAACGGATCAGACCTCGGCCAAGTGTTATAGTTTTTTGTTTTTTTTTAAATTTTTTTTTTAATATTCTGAAATCCCCTCGTGAAAATCCTGTTCAAAAACAAAGTAAAGTGTTTATTTGTTTTTGTTTTTAAATTTCATACCTATAAACTTTATTATTCAAAATTATGAATTAAAATATTTGTGAGGATAAGACAAAGAAAAACAAAAGAATTGAAGAAATTTTTGTTATATTTTAGAATAAGGATGCGGTCGCGGGAAACCAATTCTCGGATAAGTCTCTTCAGTGGATTAGTTTGTTGTTTGATTTTTCTAAATGGATTAAATGCAGGTGAGTTTTTAAATTTAGTGGATATGTCTAAAAAATAAAGTACCTACATATATAATTGCCAACTAAATTAGTGTTAACCTTATTTTAAAAAGTTTTGAATTTAGTTTAGTTACCAGCCATGATTTATTTTTTTTACATTTTAAAAAAAGCCTCATTTTGGTAAAAATTTATCTTTTTTGACATTTACTTTTCATTTGATTTAGTCAAGTTATTATTATGGTGGATGGTGGGCAAAGTATTTTTGTTTTTAGCTAAAGCTAACATGAAAGTTTCATATTTTACAAACAATAACATTTTTTTCTTATTTAATTTTAACCACTACGATTCAAGAATCAGAGTCAATTTTTATATTTCCCTCAAAACAAAAATGACAATACTGAGTCTAATTCCCTTCGCAGTTCATTCATCGAATCCTGTTATTAGGTTGAATTATTTATTTGTATTTAAAAATTAAGAATAGAATACGAAGAAAAGTCTTCTGTTTAAAGCGACTGATTTTTTAATTCAAGTTTTTAAAATTTTAAGTGAGCTCAACTCTATTTTGCGTTTCGCCCAAGTACGATAGTCATCTAACTGATGAGCCCATTTATCGTACCTGGGGGAAACGCAACATGAAATTGAGCTCATTTAAACTTTAAACTTGAATTTAACTATTAAGTTTGTAGAAAATATAATTTTTCAAACATATGTTTAAATCTATTTTTGAAACTCAAATTGGAAGATAGTTTTTATCAAATTGCTGACATAAAAATGTATATAAAAAGTCAGTATATCTTTGATTTCTTATTATTTCAATCTTAAGTTCAATTGAAAAATATAAACAAAATATTAAATTTTGTTATTATATTTAAGAAAATATCATTTAAGTTTTTGACGGCTTCAAAAACTAAGATCAATGCACTTTCTGACTCAAACTTAAACAACAACAAAATAATGTAAAATAAATTAACTAAACAAAATGAACAGCTTTACATCCGGCATATGCATAATTTGTTTTTGTATTATTGTTTTGTTCACCCTCACTTACTATAAAGCAAGTACTCCTAATTGTATCTTCTATCGTGTAGGTACTCACAATATACATAAAGATATACAAGAATATAGCTCAGCATTAACTAACCAATAAATAAATAAATAGGAATGAACATTACACGCACTGCAATTTGGCATCCAAACAGATATAAACAAACAAATATAATAATCATCGTTTTATTGTAGGTATTATTCTAAATCAAACATTTAACTATAAAATATTCTTCTGTTTGAGATATTAGACTGTGCGCATTTTCAATTGAAATTTTATATTTTTCATATACGGTAGATGACGAATATAAGAAAATGTTATTTAAGAAAGGATGCAGATTACATGTTAAGAGAAATGTTTATTAGAAAAACACTTATAAGAAATTATTCATATACAAAATGTATAACATTGCAATTAAACATCTAACGCCATGTGAGCACTCAAATGATGCACATGGAAATTAATCAAAATGTTTAAACAGACCCTTATTTTAAAAAGTGGCAGTTTGAAAATCAGTAAAATAGGAAAAAAGTGGGTGCGCTTACATTACACATTTTGTTACGTTAATAACTATTTATACATTTTAATAATTGCTTGCATTTTGTCATCTTATCTCTAATGCATTACTAAATATTTACCCATTAGAAAATTCTACGGGAACAGGGTCGATTCGTATTACCTAAAAAAGGACATCAGTAGAAATTTGAAAATATGAAATTAAAGAAAAAAATAGGTGTACCGTTCATCTGTTCGTTTATCAACTGTATCAAATTTTGGTTAAGAACTATTATAGATTATGAAAATATTACAGGTTCCGATAAATGAGATGCGTAGGGAATCACTGTTGCTATGAGCGAATTTCAAATGTCAAAATTAAGCCTTATTCCTTCTCATTCATTGGATTCTGTAATCGGAATATTTATTTTTAAAAAAAGTAGCCTTTAAATCTCATCTGATGGCAACGTTTTTACCTCATTCAATACAGCACAGAAAGAAAATACCCTCTTCGAATATCTAAATTGCCATTTAAAAAAAAAAATCTCAAAAACTGTTAAAGGTGACCCCTTGTTTCATTGTCAAAATTTTGATTCAAGTTATGTGTAAATTTCATTTTGATTTCCTTTAAATTTTATCCCATATTAAATTTTGACATTTCCACATACAGATCTATCTCATTAGTATCAAAAATTAAATTTTGGAAAAAATTAAATACAATTAATAACCAATTCACACACGGTCCCAATCAATAAAGTAAAGCTGGTTGCCTGATAAACAAAATATAAGAAGCATAAAACTTAGAAGAGCAACAGCAATTAATATCAAGAGGCATACTTTTGAAAAATCTGTAATTTTATGCATTATACAATGTAAATACAAGTACGCCCATCAATATTGACCGTTTTTTATTTAATATTTCTATCAATTACTGCACTGTTATCACTCAGCACAATATTCTTCTTGTGTTTTATAAAAGCACCATTATTCGAGTTACCAAGGGAACTAATTCTTATCTACTTTACGTATATTAGGTGTTGTCTTATATTTTTTTCTTATAAATCATGCTTTACTTCAACAAGTACAACACCCATTTCATGATATTGTTAAAGGCATATAAAATCTCAACATCAATTCTCACTATCAAGTGACTTCTATAAGGGGTCAGCAAAGTTCTTTAGAGATATGGTCCGACCGGTAGCAGCGAGGCAGAGAAATTCATTGTAAAGAAAAACAACATTCAACTTGGACTTGAATATTCGCTGTTGCCTTCAAACCGGGGCTCTTGAAGTTACTTGAAGATCATATAGTGTTTTCTTATACATTAAAGCTGGTGAGAAAGTTAATCTTTTCTTATCAGTAGTGTCACTGTCTCGCCTAAGATAGAAATTCAGAGATTATATGAATATATAAAACTAACACAAGTTACTGTGTATGTTGATACGATAACAAATGCGACAAGATCATCAAATTAAAATTCACAATACCTACTATAACTGAAGTTAATTTTCCGGAAAAATATATATTTGGAATGGTTCTTTGAGTACAATATTCTTAAAACCAAAACAAAACACAATTTCTCCATTTCCTACGTTCAATTATCTGCTCAAAACTCACAAGCAACTTATGTCGTTTTCGATTGGATTTCGGAAATGTTCCATTCCTACTGAATATGTAAAATTTTGAGTAGAAGGTTTTCAATTCCTGCATCAAATATGGAAAATTTGGAGAAGAAGGAAGAGGAATGGAACACTTCCAAAATCTAATCAATAATGACATTAATAGGATCCTCAGACCAAGTAGAACCTGTAGGCTCCACGGACTTAACTACCTTAAAGCCTAGTACGCTGATGTGAAACGAAATTTTTATTTGGTCTCCAACAAGACAATGAAAAGCAAAACAAATAAAAAATGCAAAAAACACTACCAGCAGACTTACGTCAATTAGTGCAAGGGCGTAGGTATATGCGTGCATCGCGCAAAGGCTCAAAGATGCTGTTTTTATTTTCTGGAGCCTGTTCTCGTATTGAGTTTTTCGGGTACTGAAATGCCTTAAATTTCAACAAAAATATCTTCTTCAAAAAGTGCCTTGCATCACACTCCAAACGACCACCGAGTCTGAAAATGGTGTTTGAACCTACTTGTACCTAGGATCGTTGTTTTTTTTAGTGAGGCAGCTTATAAATCTCCACTAGTGACGCTGTTTTTGCCACTTTTGAAGATACATAACTATTTTTATTGCTATAAAAGCTCTATTTTCACTGTAAACTGTGCGCTTTTTATGTTTCATTTCGGTGTCAAAATTTGGCATGAAAAACTAAAAGATTGCTACCCAATATTTTGAAGAAAAGAAATTGAACATTTTGAGCGCAATAAAGTTTTTCGAACTAAGAGTAAGAAAATCATAGAACCAGATCTCCAAATGATCTGCTACAGTAATCAGTTTCACTCATCGAACAGCGTACTGTTTTTTAGAGAAGTCTACACTCTTTTTTCGTATACAATTAATTAGACAGACCATTTATTGTGTGCGAAAAAATGACATTTCATAACCTGTTTAAACAAAGCTATTTACTGTAGCAATCTGATTTAAGTACCATAGCCCAGCTGTGATATAAGTATCATTTCTTTATTTGTGTATTTGAATTTTTAACTGATTCTTCATAAATTATATAAATTGTTATTTATGTTAAAGTTTGTGTTAGTGCCTTCTCGGGAAGGATGCAATATTAGTCATGGGAAGAAAATATTAATTTTTTGAGCAATTAAATTGAAATAAATATTGTATTGATATTTTAATATTGTTATGATAGTTTAAATTTTTAAATTAACAAAACATAATAATGTCATAACGATATGATTGCCATATGTTAATGGTGATATTTTAATTGTTGGACGCCTTTTATCACCCAAAAATATTAGTTTTATATTTAGTTCTTTTATTTAGTTTTTTGGTGCATGCGACAAAAAAAAAAAAAAACGAAAAATTATTGCCATGGCCTAAGCTACACATTGAGTCACTAATTTACTCAGTCAACTATAGGCCTAAAAATGGAAAATAATTTTTGTTGGGTGGAAGAAAGTTTTTGTTTTAAGTCAAAAGAAGTTTTGAACATCATTAAAAAATAAAAAATAAAAATAATAATAATTATAAATTATCATGTTCCATTGACTTGCAAATTAACGATGTTTTCCCTTTTATATTTAAAAATACTCAAAAAGAGTTGTTGTTTTTTATGTTTAGCTCTGCAGTACTAATTTATAGGTATAAGAATCTATCCAAAAACTAAAATTCCTTTCTAAACTGAATAAATATAGCGTGATCTTCAGGGTGACCTTATTGTTTTGCCCTTTTTAATGCTTTATTTTTAATATTTTCAGTATTTTGTAAACGTTTATTATAAAGTTACGAGCAGACGATTTGCGATAGTCGCAAATCTTTGCGAGCACTGACGTCACGAAAAAACTCGCAAATACACTTCAAATGCCTTACGTTTGACAGTGCTCGCAAACCTCCAAATACACATGTTCAGACGATTTGGGAAGGTTGTCCCAAAGTTTTCAAATACATTTGCGATCAAGGTGCTCGCAAATAAGATCGCATTATCTTATTCTTACTCATTTGCAGATTTGCGAGCCTGACATTTCTCTATTGACAAATTTGTTTATTTGCTGAGTTTTGTCATAGCTATAGTCTCAAAATACTATATAGGTAAACATATGTACACACAAACACACATGGGTATGTATCTTATATGTATATATTTTGGTGATGTTTTATGGGCTGTAGGTCAGTTTAATTTTTTTTTTACTACGTACAGTTTATTTTCATAAAAAACGAAAAAAAAATAAATTTAAATAATTAAAAATAATAATAAAAATAATAAAGGTACCTACATATGTACATACATACTTAAAACCACAGCCAATTACTTCAATGTCCGCATTTGTAGTGTTCCATTTTCTTGTTTTCGCAAAGTCCCAAAGTTGTGTTCAGACGATTTGCGATCAAAGATTGCAAATTGTGACGTAAAAATGACGTCATCCTCGCAAATATTTGCGACTTTTGCAAATCGTCTGCTCGTAGCTTAACTACCATGGAAGTTTGTATGATTTTTTTTTTAATTTAGTTACAAACTATTCAATACCACTTAAACTGTTTTTTTTTAAATGTATCGTACATATTTGGCAATGAAATGAAGTTGACTTTTTAAAAAATATAGTTAATGGAACTCTTATTGGTAACTTCCACATTAAATTCATAAAACTGAAAAGATAAATCAGTTGCATTATGTTGATCTATCATGATTGATTTGCATACATTTCAAAATTAGTCGCAGACCCGATTTTCCCATTGACGATTTTTTTGCTGTAATACATTCGTTTTATGTTTATTTCCCTCCTATTCCCTTCACCAACAAAAAACAAAAATCGCACTGGAAAAATCGGGTCATGTAAATACCGACTAACTCTCTTTAACCTTAAATAAAATTAAAAGAGTTAGATATTTAACGTTATTTTCGTAAGTTACTTCATTTCACCCTATGAATAACTTGGATTTGAAAATATTAAGCTCTTAAACCTTTTTCTGGGTATTAGGTACATTTCAAGCACAACAAAAAAATAAATAAAAATAAAGCATTTGTTCGTATTTACCCTGTTTCACTCCATAAATAGCTTTATGTATTATGTATTAGGTACATTTCAAGCACAACAAAAAAATAAATAAAAATAAAGCATTTGTTCGTATTTACCCTGTTTCACTCCATAAATAGCTTTATATTGAAAAATATTTATCCACCTAAAAAAAGAATATTTAAAATCAGATATTATTTATATTTCATCCTTTTAATGGCTTAATTTTGAAAACTTTAAAATAAAATCTTTCTAATCCATTCCAATTGTATTTTTTTTTTCTATATAAGCTTTCAGTTTTAAGCTTATATCTTAAAATATTTTTTAATTAAAAAATAATATATTAAACAATTTTTTCTATTTTTTTACAGAATCGTGCAAAACAGGGTGTCCAAAATGTAAGTACTTTTTTCACAGGAATTCTTCCTTAAAGGCTCTCCCAAACCAACGCGAAAGCGTGGTTTGCATGATGTATGTCCCATATTACACGATGATTCCTTGCGTCTGACTCTGTTCGAACTTAGGTGCCAGTTACAGCTATCATTGAAAATTTTGGCTTTCAAATATGAGGCACTTAAACAACTAAAAATGGTGGCATTGCATTTTGGTACCAAAATGAAACTTATTATTTTTATAATCTTCATCTTATAAAATTGCTTTTATTTTTTCAATGAATGGTATAATTTTCAATTAACAGCTGACGTTTGTTCCAAAAACGTGGAACACAATCTTAAGAATGATCCCATGAATTGATTGAATTTCCCAATCTAAACATGCTCCAAAGCATATAAGTTGTTGTTGTTTCTTTGAGGTGCCTCAAGTGGTCGAATGTAGACACGATAAGACTCACGATTCCGGACTCAATTTTCCCAAACTATACAGGCTCTTTCTATGTGTTTTGAAGCAACTCAAATTTTCGAATCTAGACACCATGAGGCCCACGAGTCCGGACTCAATTTTCCCAATCTAAACAGGCCACAAAATCATGTGTGGAAACGAAATATGTAATATGATTTGACATACTTATGTTTATATGTGAACATTTTTAGGATCTGTTATAAAACTATCACAAATTCTATCCCACTTGGGGGTTTGAGGTTATGTTGAAACTGATTTGTTTTGATGCAAGTGTGGAAGAAATATGAAAACCATTTTAATCACACAAATTTGGCAGTCGTATGAATTTCCTTCCTACTTTATTTCGACATGTCTTAATACTTTGTTTGATAGTCTAGGGCACAGAACACAAATAGATATATGTGTATATGTGTATCGTGGTCTAGAGGCACTTTCAAAATATTTTGAAAACCATAAACACAGGTTTAAAACATGATACAACTAAATAAGATAGCGCATTGCGCATCATTCACATAAAATGACGTCATCGTTTAGTTGTATCATGGGTTTAAAACATGTTTGCTTTGCGTTTTAAATGATTTGACAACTTAAGTGATTGCCAACAATGTTGCACACGATGTTTATCCATGTAACACCCTTTTCTCAGTTATCTGGATAGCTTTGTGTTGTTAGGTGTGTTTTATTGGCCGTGTTTTATTATCTTCTATTGGGATCCGGATCTGGATCTGGATTAACTTTTACACGTAATACAAAAACAAAATAGTGGGAAATTTTCAAAATTGTTTTTGTAGTACGTGTTAAAAGTTAATCTAGATCCGGATCCCGATGATAATAAAACACACCTAGTAATGTGATATCAAACATAATCGGATCGCGAGGCTAGGATTGACAGAAAGATGAAGATCTGTTGTGTCAGTTAATCTAAAATATATCATTCAAAAATATATCTTTTTAAATTTCAGCTGATTCTGGCCTTCTAAAGTATGCACCAGGCAACGTTTACGATTATAGTATTGAAAGTTTGATGACTGTAGGTATCGATGCAAATGATGCCGAAGAAACTGCTCTTAAACTATCCGGCCATGCTAAGTTATATGCCGAAGGTAATTGCGGATATACTTTGCAAATGGAAAGAATTTCTGTGAGTGCTGTAAAGGAATCCATAGAGAAACAAGTAACTCAGAACATAAACAAGCCGATCAAATTCACTATGGTCGGTGGAGAATTGCAACCAGAGATTTGTGCAGAAAGTAGCGATAGTGCTGCGTCTTTGAATATCAAACGTGGTATTATTTCCCTCCTACAAGCTGCTGAAAAATCTCACGAAACTGATGTTTTCGGAGTGTGTCCGACATTGACTTCAGTGTCTAAAGCTGGATCAGGTGAAATTATAACCAAAGTGCGTAATTTGAATGCTTGCAGCTATCGTGAACAAATATCGAATGGTTTAATCAATGGTGTAGTTAATAACAAAGCTGGAATTAAGTCAACTGCTTTGTTGAAGTCTGATTATTCGAAGGAACTGAAACTTAACAATGGAATTGCTGAAAATATTCAATTAGTCGAAGAGTATAAATTTGCACCGATGTCAAATGGCGCTGGTATTGCTAAAGCTAAAGTAAAGACAACACTGCGATTGGGAAATGTTGGTCGGGGCAGTGCTCCTCCATGTAATGGAGAGGCTACTTCTATCATTTTTGAACAACCAAGTGCTCCAGTGACGAAAAATATTGCAACTCTAAAGAAAGTTTTTACAAATACTGTGAATTTGGTAAATGACCATGTTAAAGGTGATGCTGCCCAACATTTTACTGAATTGATTCGTTTGATGCGTTCGTCTGATGTTGATACGCTTATTGAACTCTCAGTAGTGCCGCATGTGAACAAAGTTCTGGCGCGGAAAGTGTATTTGGATGCACTTTTCCGTGTGGGAACATCAAACGCGGTTAAGGCAATTGTTCGTCAAATATCAAAGTTTTCAGAGGACGAAAAAAAATTGGCTTTCTTGTCGCTTAACTTGGTACAATCCGTAGAAAAGGACGCTCTAAATCAAGCAGCTGTAAGTATTTTTTTCCATCCTCGCTGAAACATTTTTTGTATGTTTTGAATTTATCTACTTACAGACTCTTTTGAATCCAAACTCTCCAAAAGAAGCCTTTTTAGCTATTGGAAATCTAGTCAACAAATACTGCAAACAAGGAACCTGCGACCAAAGTGAAGTAAATGTGGTGTCAAAGAAATTTACCGACAGTCTCAAACATTGCAAAGCCAACACAAAGAAAGATGAAGACCGATACGTGAATATTTTAAAGGGTATTCGTAATACCCACAAAATTGCTGATGCTTCAGCTCAAGTTTTAGCCGAATGTGCTTCAGGTGATCGATCAGCTCGCCTTCGTGTGGCTGCCATTCAAGCATTTGCTGCTTCTCCGTGTGATGCTGGTCTCCAATCAATGGCTCTTAATATTTTGAAGGATCGTAACGAAGATTCCGAAATTCGTATTGAGGCTTATTTA
Organism: Dasysyrphus albostriatus; assembly: GCA_946251815.1. Classification (NCBI taxonomy): domain Eukaryota; kingdom Metazoa; phylum Arthropoda; class Insecta; order Diptera; family Syrphidae; genus Dasysyrphus; species Dasysyrphus albostriatus. The sequence goes on from OX276339.1 coordinate 1,105,950, forward strand.
GCTGCTGTTGCTTGCCCTAATGCCCAACTAGCCAACGAAATTGCTGAAATAGTGAACAGCGAACCAGTTTATCAAGTCGGTGGATTTATTGCATCAAGCCTTAGGGCTATTCGAGACTCAACTGACCCATCTCGTGAAGCAAGTCGAAACTACCTTGGAAATATCCGTGTTACCAAAAAATTCCCAATCGATACTAACCGTTACTCATTCAACAGCGAACTTTCATATGCCATTGATTCCTTAGGACTTGGTGCTAGTGCTGATTATAACTTGATCTACTCCCAAAAAGGATTCTTGCCACGTTCAGCTCGCCTCAATTTAACATCGCAAATATTTGGAACCAGCTTCAATGTGCTCGAGGTTAACGCTCGTCAAGAGAATCTTGAGGAATTGTGGGGATATTATTTCGGACCAAAGGGTGCTTTGAGCAAAGATGGACGAAATATTCTCAGTAACCTGATAAACAAGTCGCGTTCAAGGCGTTCGATCGTAGATGATACAGACAAACTATCACAGAAATACAAAACCTATGGAAGCAAACAAAATAAAGACATTAATTTGGATCTGGCTTTACGTCTATTCGGCTCTGAAATGTTCTTCCTCAGTTTAGCTGATGAACTCCCACAGACTGTTGAAGATATTATGAGTAAATTCTCTCAGTCTTATGACAATGTTAAGAATGGCTTGAAAAATTTCGAACACGAATACGCTTGTCACTCGCTCTTCCTTGATACTGAATTCGTTTACCCGACAGGTATGGGTATTCCATTGGAGCTCGCCGCTCAGGGAACATCAGCTTCGAAATTAAGCATCGCAACTGAGATCGATATAGATGCAATTTTGGCAAATCCATCACAGAGTAAATACCGTCTCAAGTTTGTACCAAGTGTAGACATCAACCTCAACGGACAGTTCCGATTCAATGCATTGGTGTTGACAGCAGGTCTCCGAACATCGAGCAGCTTGCATTCCTCTGTCGGCGAAGAGGAAACTTTCGAACTTACCAACGGTGGTCATGGGTTCAACCTTGATATTGTTTTCCCACGTGAAAGCCTCGATTTGATTGATCTGAAACACAATGTCGATTTTGTTATTGCGGAACAAGATAAAGAAACTAAAGTTGTGCCATTGAAGCCAAAAAAGAAGAAGAATGCCCCACAAGAGATTTGCTTCGATCAATTGAATTACATTGGTATGATCGTGTGCTTCACATCAGTAGATTCTGGTGATGCAGCAGACCTTCCTCTCACCCAACCACGGCATATTGCTCTCAGGTTGCAAACTGAAAAGAAGATCAATCTCGTAGGTTCATATGAAAAAAACACCCACTCGGTCCTCTGGAAACTAAAATACTCGACTCCTGGATCTCAAGTGCCCCATAATACTGAATTGAATCTTGAAGCAATGAGCACTCCACCAAAGTCTTTCATTCGTGCATCCCTTGAACACCCTGAAGTTCGTTTAAGTGCTGAAGCTGGGGTTATCAACAACCAAAGGGAACTTTTGCTTTATGGTGAATATGATGTGAATGGTGCTAAAACTGAACAAAAAGTCGGTCTCACTAAAAACGGAAACGAATATCGTCCTCTGATTGAAGTTAGAACTGGCAACGGTGTTAGCAATGAAATCAACGGAGTTCGGGCAGATGGTCGAATTATTCGACAGGAAAACGGAAACAGCGTTCGTTTTACTTTTGATAACTTCCAAATAATCACAAAAGACAACGCACGTACTGTAATTAATGGTTGGGCTGATATGAAACCCTTCAAGAGTGAACTACAAATTCGCAATGGCAATGAGGAATACGATATCAAATCTCACTTTTCACTGGAAAATGGATATTCTGCTGGATTTTTTGTTAAAGAAAAGAATTCGCCGAATAGTAATGGAGCCAGCATTGATTTACAACTTGCCCCGAATGCGTTGAGTGATACTATTGTTGTGGCAGTTGGTGATTACAAGTTTGAAGTACAAAACGAATTCGATTACTCTCGCAAGGAAAACAAAGAAATCCAGGATGTAAAATTTAAGAATCTACTCAAACTTAATCAAGGCGGTTCGCTCATTCTCCAGGGAACACTCAACGGCGAAGTTCGCCCAAAGTTCGCACAGTTCAAAATTGAAGCTGCCAGAGGGTCAAAAAAAGCTTCACTTGACTATAATTTCGCTGCAGATCAACGCGCTCCTGGCGATTACAGTCTGGACGTGAATGCCAAACTAAACCAACACTTTGTCGATCTAAAGTCTAACGCTGATATTAGGGGAGTACACTATGTTACTGACAATAGCCTTACCACCAGCTGGGGAACTAAGTTGACAGCTAAAGGCGAAATTGGCCAGCGATTGTCATCTCAAGACGCATATATTGATCTTCAGGGAACTTTCATTCTCAGTCCCAAGGACAAACAAGGCAACTGGTTGATAAAGTTGGTTGGCACTGCTGATAAGACAAACTGTGATTTCAAACTCTACCGTGACAAAGCGGAATTGATTATATTCAGTGGTGAAAAAACACACCCTCAGGATAAAATCTCCAACGGAAAAATTAATTTGCAAGTTACAGATCAACTTGTCGCCAAGGCTGATTTTAAAATCAACAAAGGAGGCAAAGGTGATCTGACTGCCGTGGTGAACTTAAAAAAAGCCCAGAGAAAAATCAATATCGACTCGAAATTCAACATTGCTGCACCTAAATACGATGTCGAAGCAACTATAAGTTATGATAACGATAAGAAAATCTACATCAAAACAGAGAATATTATGGACAAGTTGAAAACGTCAACAAAAACTTTGCTAGCAATCGATGGTGATAAGTATTTGCTTGAAGGAAATGCTGGCAAAAAATCTGAACAGGCTGCAAATGAAGAAGTCGATGGAAAGTTAAGCCTCACTATGCCAAATGGTCGTCAATTCGATGGTCAGATCTCCCGAAAAATTGTAACAGCTAAAAATGGTGTTGCTCATGGATCGATGAGTGCTTCGATTGGTGATAAATTGCCCAACAATGAACGCCGTTCGATTGAGTTAAATGGAAACCTCGAAAAATTGAATAAGAAAACTCAGGAATATGTTGCAAGCAACACCCTGGTATACACAAATTTTGCCGGCAAAAAACTCAATGTTGAACAAAAAATCAAACATTTGCTCAAGGGTAATTTCAAATCAATTGATTATAGCTTAGAGCTTGGAGGTGAACTACTTTCAGCGCCAATTGATATTTCTCTGATTGTCGATGAGTACTGTCCAAAACACGCAATCTTCCGTGTTTCTGGTAAATATGGTGATCAAATCAATGCCAATGTGAATGGAAACTATGATTTGGGTGATCGTGCTAAGCCAGCCTCTTATGAACTGCAAATTAATGTTTCAGCCCCACAAACTAACTTGAAGGCATACAGTTTGGCCACCAGTGGCAAATATCTTCGTCCTGAAACCGAAAACGGTGTTCGTTCGGTTGAGCTTCGTTTTGATCAGCACGCCGGCGACAAGTCTATGAAACTCAGCACCTTCGCAAAAGGAAACAGCAACCATGGCAGTTATAGCCTTGATCTCACAAGCAGTAATTTAGAAGCCCCATTAAAACTCGATGGAAGTTTTAGCACTGAATCTCAGGGTAAAGGAACTGCAAAATCTAAGTATAACTTTAATTATGCGTACGGTGCAAAATCGCTCAAGTCTGGTCTAGATGTTAACTATGTCGAAGCCAACTCAGCAACTCTGCACTTTATTCTCGACTCAACATTGGATGCTTCTCAAAATAACCTCGATCTAATAGTTCGCTTGTCAAAGGTCGATGACACCGTTCAAGTGAACAGTGATTTACAGCTTAATGGACAGAAATACAGTTTGGAAAGTAAGATCTTCACAAACCAGCACAAAAAGGGAGCTACAGTCAAAGTAATTTTACCCCAAAAGACCACAACAGTAAGTGCCGTAATGGAATCACTTGGCGAGCGTAAAAGGAAAGTAATTGTTAACATTGATAATCTTGGTGATTTGGACTACGAACATACTTTTGAGGTGAATTTGAATGCTGTTGATGATTTCTACATAACTTCTCATACAAACTCAAGAAAATTAAAGCTCGATAATTATGATATGGATATCCGAGCTCAAGCTAACTCAGGTGGAAAAGGTGTAGAGATCAATTTGAAGAATGCAAAGGGTGTTGTTTTATCCGGATCCGCAACCTATATAGTCAAACATGAAAAGACAAAAACCATTATCGAGGGCCAAGGGCAAGTACAGTACTACCAAAAGACGAACAATGCCAACTTCAAGATAATACATCAATTATATGATATCGCAACTGACAAAGAAGTTGGCAGCTCATTGACTTTCAATGGTACCTTCGGTCCTAAAAATGCAGTTTCGACTTTGAAGATGACCAACAAGAACTTCCATGTTAAATTATCGGTGTGTGAGGAAAAGAAGCAATGTACCAACGTTGAAGTAAGGTCAGTTATTACAGCCGATCCGAATGACTTCACTTCTGCCCAACACGATTTAATGATATTGATTGATCTGCGCGAATTGGGCTATCCTCATGAATTCGAATTACAATCGAAGAGCAGCCGAAAGGGTCTTAAGTTCAATCATGAAATCGAAAGCAATATTATCTCGAATAGCAATATTAAATATCAACTAGTGGCCAGTATGACTCCGGCGTTGAACAAGGTTCAAGTTAAACTACCAAGCCGGGAAATCCTCATCGAGACGGAACAAGTTTTGCCAGAGAATGTCTTTGGGCACTATCAAAGCTCAGCTACTTTCTACTTCGATCGTTTGAATAAACCCAACGATGTTACAAAACTCATTGCCAGTGCTGATATCGGTGGTGTCGAAAAGGTGGCCATCAATGCTAAGGGCGCAATCCGCTTTGAAAATCCCAATATCCGAGCACTATCGATATCTGGTCTTCTCGATGCAAACTATGATCACCGCACACTTAATAGTGAAGTTGTTTTTGATATTTTCAAAACACCCGAGCAGAAGATTATTGCCAGCAGCAATGTTAGAGACACAAATCCCGAAGGACGCGGATTCAATATTACAACAGAAAATCTCGTAAAGAGCCCAGGTCTTGGCTTCCAGTATGAAGCAAGTGGTCATTCAGCCTTATCCATGGACCGAATGGAATTCAGTTCAGGATATAATGTTCAGAGTGGTGTTGCAGATATTAAGTCCAGTGGTCTGATTTTCGGTAGCAAGGATCGCCTTGAGCTTATCATTACTGGCATGAATGAGCAATTAGTGAATTTATTAGCCGAATTCAATGGCAATAAACATTCAACGAAAGTTAACGCCAATTTCCAACTATTCTCATTGAAACCATTGAACTTGGCTGCTGAGTTAAATCAAGACAACGCCAAAATTTCTCTGAAGCGAGCTGGATTGATCGACGCATCGGCTGAAATCAAATTAGGAAAGGAGGCCAAGTTTAATGTTAATAATGGTAACAAGAAACTTCTGACTGGACGTGTGGCTCTAGATTCTGCTCACTTTTTGGCTTCCTCCTTTGAAAGCAACGACGAGGATGTTAAGGCATTCCTGGTAAGTTCACAAAGTTTCTCTTAAAAATGCATTTTTTTTTCAAAATTAATTTTGTTTTTAGAAATCCGTTGAAGACGTCGTTGCTGAGGACACTAAGGCCGCTAAAGAACAATTGCAAAAACGATTCAAAAAGATCCACGAAACAATCGATCGCCAAACGGAATTACTTAAGAATAGTGCTCCTGATTTTAGTGCGCTGCAAGCAAGCTTAGAAGAAAATCTCAATGCCATACTTCAAGATCTTGAGAATGATCCTGCCATTAAACAGATTATCGAAAACTATCACAAATACTATGATACAGCAAAGAAATTGTACAAAGATATGTCGAAGACTATTGTCGAAGCTTACAAACAAATTCACAGCTCTGTAAAGGAATTACTGACGAAAATCCAAGCATTGGTGAAGGATACTATTTTGCCGATTTGGGAGGAGTTTGCCAAGAAATTAAATGCGCTATTAGGTGACTTGCAAGTGGAAACTGTTAAACTTATCACAAGCCAACTTGAACAGGCACTCAAGAGTTTGAAATCGATTGAGGCCGATTTGAAAGCATTAGCCAAACCACTTCATGAAACTCTTAAGCCGATCGCCGATAGTTTACAAGAACTCATGCATACAATGTCCAATGATTTGCAAGAACTTATCAAGGATGCTAAAGAATACTGGAGCAAACTACCAACTTTCGAAGCTATTCGTGACCAGATCAAGAAGAAACTAGCCGAACTTAAGACTGTTGATGAAATTCTCAACTTCTTGCGCAACATTATTGACCAACTGAATAGTTTCTCAGCCAGCAATGAATCCACTGAATTGGCAAAGAAACTTTACGATTACATAGAAGCCAAATTACGCGGGGCCCAAGTCAATGATATTAAATCTCTTGAAGGCATCCTAAATGCAATTTTCAACGTTTTGAATTCTGTTTGGAAACGCTGGACAGACTTGAAGGCACCAACAGCCAATTTCCTAGTCCCCCTCCCAGTTTCATTGGACTTGCTCAGTAGTCTGCCTGCATGGATATCGTTCCGTTTCAGTGTTCTCAACTACCTGATGAACGAAAAACTTGATTTAGCTGTCGATTTCGCTGATTTATTGAAAGAACCATTTGACATGTGGTCACCTTTCGCATTGAGTGGTCATATTGCAGATGGTAAGAGTGTATTTACTTTCGATGGACGTCAATTTGCTTTCCAAGGTTCATGCAAATATGTTATTGCTCAAGATGCAGACCATAATGATTTTAGCGTTGTTGGACAATTCAAGGATGGAAAACTGAAATCTGTGACATTAATCGATTCAAAAACTTTCATTGAGATTTCTGACAATGGTGCACTTAAACTTAACGGTAAGCCGGCTGAGTATCCAGTACATGCAGCAAATGCTCATGCTTGGAGACGATTCTACACTATCCGAATGAGAAATGAAAATGGCGTCGAAGTTACTTGCACCAACGATTTGAAGGTTTGTCATGTGACAGTTGATGGCTTCTACACCAGCAAGATGCGCGGCTTGTTAGGAAATGGAAACGCTGAACCCTACGATGATTTCATCAATGTTGACGGCAAAATTGCAGCAAATCGTGCCGAATTTATCAACGACTACGGATTGGGAAATTGCCCTGCAGTATCAGCCCCAGAGGTGTCAAACGTAGAACACGATCCGATTTGCTCAGAACTTTTCGCCTACGACTCTACTCTCGTTTTGTCCTATTTGTTCATAGATCAGAGACCATTCCGTCAAGGATGTGATGAAGCTGTTTTAGCTCATCCCGAAAATAAGGAAGAAGCCGCTTGCAACATTGCTATGACTTATGCCTCGGCAGCTAGTCTTGATGATATTAAAGTCGAGTTGCCCAAACGGTGCTTGAAATGTAACGGTGGAACTGGTCAAACAGAAATCGATGATAAGTTCACAACTAAAATCCCATCAACAAAAGCAGATATTGTCTTCGTTGTCGATTTGGGGTCGAGCAAAAATATCATTGACAATTTAGTCAGCCCTGCTATATCGGAAATTCGTAATCAGTTGAAAACTCGTGGCATGACTGACGCACAAGTTGCAGTAATTGCATTCAGTGATGATCAATTATATCCAGCTTTGTTGACCAGCAATGGAGGTAAAATCAATTACAATGGCAAACTCAGTTCGGTCACTCTTAATGGACCTAGCAAACCAGAGCCTTGGGACCTTGGAATCGGAATCGTAAATGATGTTTTGAATTGGCTTGACAAAATCAAGCTTGCAATTGAAGAGCAATCTGATGAAGCAGCATTTGATCTTGCTATGGCTTACCCATTCCGTGCTGGAGCAGCTCGGGCAGTTGTTGTTGTCCGAAATGACCAACTTAAATACTCCGATACTGTGAGTATTTTTGATAAGCCAGGAATAGCGGCAGATTTTAATAATCATTTTCTTTTTTTAGTTAGAGATCTTTTGGTCGCATTTGATTGCTACCTTAACAGGATTTGAGGGAACATCTCTACATTTGATTGCACCAATTAAGGACATATCTGTTGAGGGTGTTCCATCAGAAAAACTTGTTGGTAAGTCTTGCACCATCAACGTTAACGAACAAAGATTTCTAAACACCTCTTTTATAACTAACTAGGATTCAATTCACGCATTGTTGCCACAACAGAAGGCAAAGACGCCAAGAAGCGTCAAAAGCTCAAATTCAAGAATGATATAGGAGTTGATTTTATCCTGCAGAACAACGGTTGGGTATTTGCTGCTCAGAACTTTGATACGATCACTTCTGACGATCAAAAGAAGGCCTATCTGAATCAAGTTACAAGTTCTATTGCGGATACACTTTTTAAAACTGAAATTGTAAGCGAATGTAAATGCGAGACTGTATGGGGAATACACGCTGAACACAAATGTAAAACTGTATCATCTAACTTTGTGCCCAACAAACGACCAAAAGGAGCGTAATCGTGCGAACAAATAAAAACCGAGTTTTAATTATTCTATAGCTCCTTTTTTATTTTTTTCAAACAGTACGGCCTGTTGCTGATTAATTAAAGTTAAATTTCATGTACAGACAAACAAAATAAATGTTCTCCACTGATGTTTTATATATACAAATATATTAACTGTTATTGTTTTTCTTTTGCTTGTGACCTGGAAAACGAAGCGAATCACTTTCAAATTTGTCTCCATTGTATAATTTTCATTTGATTTAATTAAATTAAACAATTTTATATACGCTGCTTGACAAATTTAATTTCAAATATTTTGATCACCTGATTTCTTTTTTGACAAGCAAGAAAGTGCAGGAACTAAAATGTTCGGGTAGATTCTTGCTACAGGTAAATGAAAAAAAGTCAAAAGCTCTGGCATTTAAGTGTCAGAAAATAGTAAGGAAACACGTTTTGGGTAGATTTGGGTTACTTTGGGTACCCGCGGGCGAGTAAAAAAACTGACCTATTCTAATATTCTAATCATGAATCTTATAAGAAAAACATTAAGAACTTATTCTGGTACAAAATTTCTATCACTGCCTAGAAAAATAAACGTCTCTAAGAAATCACCCCGTGATAATGTAGGTAATTTTACATGAAATTTATAATTTAATGTTGATTTCTGTAAGTTATGATCGATATTTATGAATTAATAGGTGTGTTTTATTATCATCGGGATCCGGATCTGGATTAATTTTTAACACGTACTACAAAAACAATTTTGAAAATTTCCCACTATTTTGTTTTTGTATTACGTGTAAAAGTTAATCCAGATCCAGAGCCGGATCCCGATAGAAGATAATAAAACACGGCCAATGTTCCCTTTCACACGAGGAAATTTCAGTACCTTGGTGAGAAGGAAAGGAGGAAAGAGGGGTGAACAAAATCTCCCCGGTCGAGGATTTGAATTCGATTTCACATCTAAGCTTAAGATGTGCTCAACAAATAGAATTTCAGGAAAACTCAAAATTGCCTAGATTTTGTTTCCTCGTGTGAAAGGTACAACAGATTTTTAAGGTATTTTAGCTGTTAGACTCATCGTTTTCCATTGAAATCTGAGAGATTTGATTTTAAAATCTAGAATAACTGTCTTGAATGAAACATCTGGGCATAATTTTGGGTAGTTTCAGTTTACACACATAGCATACATACATGCATATACGTAAAAATGTCGTTTGTTTGGTGTCGGCAAAAATAGAACAAAACAAAAGAATTTCCCTATGTCGATTTGTCATTTGACAAACAAATGTTTGCATGTATAGGTGCATGCAGATCAAATCTCTCAAACTAGAAAGATCTCATCTTTCGTCTTCAGATCTCTTTTTTTGAATAAAACATGTAAAAAGTGTAAATCTTTTCAACAGTGAAAACAACATCAGTTTCTAATCCGTGTCAAAAAGAAAAATAGTTTTAGTGCCATTGATTTTAATTTGTTGGGTCCTTACCCAATCAATCAATCAATTTTAATTTTTTGGGTCCTTATCCAAAAAATTAAAATCAATGGCACTAAAACTATTTTTCCAGTCATAGCTATCATTGAAACTCATCATTGAAAATTTTAATGATGGATTTTGAAACACTTAGAAAGCAAAATCATTTATTATTTTAATAGATAAATAAAACTCAAGACTAAATTAATATTTTAAGTCAACAAAAATTTTAAAATAGGCCCTACTTTCCACATAAAAAGACTTTTCTTTTTTCAATTGATTGAAAAGACTTTTCTTTTTTCAATGATTGAACAACCTTACCAATGATCATTGGAATCTTAAAAGTCATTTTATGTGGAAAGTTAAGCATATTTGAAAATATTTTTTGACTAGAAATATTAATTAAGTCTTAAGCTTTATTTTTTCATCAAAATAATAAATGATTTTGCTTTCTAAATGTCTCAAAATCAATCTTTAAAGTTTTCAATGATGAGTTTTAATGATAGCTATAACTGGGACCTAAGTTTCTTAGACGTTGCGTTTTTATTTAAAAAATTATCTTTAGTCAAATTTTATTTAAATGTGTAGATAAATATTATTAATGCAAATTTATAATAAGGATATTTATGAAACAGCGTAAAGTTGTCGTAACCGTAGTAAAGATGTAAACTGTGTAAATCTGTGAAATTTTACATACAAATTGCAGCAGAATAACGAAGTTTAAAACTTTACAACGTTTACGACAGCTTTATGCTGTTTTATGAATAGCCTTATCTTTAACAACCATTTAGTAAAAAAATATGATATAGGGCACTTCCGACAGGCTGCTGGGAGTTACCCTTTCTTTGTTTAGTTAAAATCGTCACAGGTGCTATTTCAATTATTGTTTTTTCTCTGAACATTATCGAAACCAACAAAAAATTTGGTTTGTTTTGTACACAAATCGGTTCACATATGCACTTTGCCAGATCAACACTTGCAACTTATGTCGTGGACATGAGTTGGAAATAGTTATCTACAAATCGGAACTATTTGACACTCCAAAATTCATTTAGAAACGATATTATGATGTCATATTGTTACGAATCATAACTATTTTGAAATGATGGATCGATAAAAGTCAACTATTGTTAAATATAGTTAACTACGAGTATTGTTAGAAAATACAAAAAGCACACACGTTTAAAGATAATGGTTCGCGTTTATAAAACAAAACAGGTTTAGATGGAATTGCGATTAAAAAATGCACTAACGGATATCATCAACAAAGTTGAAAACCATATTATTAAACATAAACAGTTTTTTTGAAAAAAAAGTATTTTATTTTAATGAATGGTACCTAATTGTGTTACATAAATTTTTAACAACTTTCACTGGTGCCGACTATACCTTTCATACAATTTTCAGTCAGAGCTTCTCAAACTACATAGTTTTAAATGATTTAGTAATATACATATATAAGAAAGCCTCTCATTTTTAGTACTTTCTTATATCCGTCATCTACTGTATTGCATTAGCATCTAACAAAGGCATTCAGGATTCTGTCATTCGGGATTCTGGTATTCGGGATTTATGGCATTCGGGATTTTGGAATTTTTTACCAACGTGGTAGCTGCATCAAATGTATTTGGGATTTTGTATCATTCGGGATTCACTCCATTCGTAATTTTGCCTTTCGGGATTTTGGCCATTCAGGATTATGGCATTCTGGATTTTCATTTTTTGTCATTCGCCTACCTACAACACTAGAGCTAAGTGACTACATTTTTTGGACAACAAGAAAATGGTACCAACTGTTGCATAGCAGTCCATCAGATGATCTGAAACACTTCTATCCTCAAACTTCCTTCTCTTTCTCATCTCTATAATACATTTTTTTTAACTCAAGAATAATACATACTAATATTATAAATGTGGAGGGTGTTTTTTTGTTACGCTTTCACGCTTAAACCGCTGAATCAATGGTGATGAATTTTGAGCTTCATAAACGGCGATAGGACACTTTTTTTACCATATGAAACAAAAAAGAAAAAATTAATTGGGCACCTACCAAAATAACTTTATTTAATATATGAAACAAAAATAAATCAATAGTTTGAAAACAAATCATAGTTTGTTTGAAACTCATATTTTAGTTCTGCCTTTGTCCAAACAAATTGCTCTTGAACTAATAGTGAAATCGTCAGTTCACAGCGAGGCAGAACATAAGACTCTGGAGTTAATTTTTCTGTATTAAATTGAATAATATTTAAGGCAAAAACTGTTTGCCTTGGCCTAAACCACCCATTGACTCTTTAATTTACCATTAATAAATAAATTATAGACCTTAAAATGCAAAACAATCATTTTTCCACATAAGTGCTTTTTGCGAAAAAAAAAAATCATTTCCAAGCAATAAGGTGAAAACAAAAAATTCGACCTTTTTAACGGTTTCTCATATTTTCCGTGAAAAATTTTGTAAGCTTATTTCAGCGAACTCCGAAAACATGAAATAAGCCACTTAAAATAATTACAGCAGAACTTTCCACTTCAAGTCCTTTTTGAACACCATTTGACTAGACTATTTGCGTCGCCTAGATTTAAGCAATTTTGTCTCCTTAAACCATCTTAATATTTGTACATAAGTTTTTTTTTGAGTCCGTTATTTCACTTCGATTCTGAAAATGAAACTTTTAATATCCAACGATACTTCAACCCTAGTTATACGTCAAACATGAATCGAATCGATTTTTTTTCGAAAATTTCAACTTTATTTTATTAAAATCGCTTAATCTGTTTGCCCATACAACTCCTTATGATTTCCTTAATTATTAGGATCCCATCAGTAGAAATAAAGTTATTAGGTATACATCGTTTCGTAAAATATTGATTTTCATTCATCGCAGTTTTTCTTAAATACTAGGTAATCAAGAAAATTATTTAAGTAGTATTTATATATATATAAATATATTAATAAGAATTCAAAGAAAAATAATAAGATAAAACACAAACTACAAATCTTTATTAAGATAAGTTTAACTTTTCTTATATTCTATCCGCTCGACTTTGACTTCGTCTCCAATTAGTTGGTACACATATGTGACAACAGTTGTACTTTGTATGTCCATGAGAAGAAATGAAGGAATGACAGATCTTCAAAGAAAAAAAGCCAATTAATGGGTAGGAATTAAACTCGATTCAAAAAATATAAGAAGTTTTTATTTAGATCTAGAAAAATGGGAATAAGTAGCTTAGAATATGCGAATTAACAATTCTAACTAGAGATGAAAGGTGATATTATATTAGTTGTAGTGGTGTTTCATATTACAATAAAAACATCATGGGTTGAGAAAAATTTTTAATTGGTGGGAATAGGCAATTGAATAAAATGTACAAATATAAACTTCAAATGCACTTACGTGTCCAATGGATTAAATGCTCCAGTTGCTGAACCTGGATTTATATAAAACTTATTACCATGCTCGTAAGCTTCAAATTTATGAGTGTGTCCCGATATGAGAATGTCAACGTCTAGTTGACGCTGAATTAGTGCCAAAGCTTCAGGATCTCCTCTTGGAACAACCTGTTTTTATGTTTCAAGATATTTATTAAAAACAATAACTTTAAATCCTTTGTTTTTTTTTTATGATTTTTACCTGGTGACCATGAGATAAGCCAATACGGAATTGTCCTACAGTGACAATTTTCTGTTCTGGATAGTTGAGATTCTGCAAAAAAAAAAACTTCAGAAAATAAAACAGATCTATAGAAGATTGAATATTACCTCATCGAAATCACCACGAACAATATGAACATCATTAGCCAGAGTCTTTAGATAATCAAATGATTCCTTGGTGCACAAATTACCGGTACATAAAATATGATGAATTCGTCCGGGCACAAGAAGTTTCTTAAATTTTGGTGGCAGACTACTGCAACGATGTGGTATATGCAGATCACCAAGAACTAAAACCAACTGTACCACGATATTATCTATTAAGTTAAACTAATATTGATTTATATTGAAAGCGAATGATGTACTTGCCATTTTTATTTATATTGGTTCAATCTTTTTTAAGAGGCGTTCTGAATTATTTTTAAAATAAATGTGATAAGAAAAATTCCGAATGCCAAACTAAAAATTCAAGGAGTGACAAATGAAATCGCAATGGATATGTTCTAGGACTGACAACTTTTTATTTATGAAACGTCAAAAAGCTTTCTCGACTAGAGTTGCCACAGCCATAGAAGAAAAAGAAGACAAGGAAGTTTGGTATGTCACTCACAGATGTCACTTTACAGTGTACGTGAGTGCGGCAGATAGTAAGTTGTGCATTTGAAATGTCAAATTGGTGACTGAATCAAAAAAAAGAAAACAGAAAGTGATACAAGATTGAAAACATTAATAAATGTGCTAGCATTTATACATTTGTTGCCTTGTTATTCTTATTTACAAATGTATTAGTCTGTGACATGTGTTAACGTACGGAAAACTTTAGCTCACCAAATTTCGCGTATAATGAACGGATAACATCTTAACACATACGCCACACGTGTGATAAGATTACTTAATACCACCAGCATACACTGCGTAAGGCAGTGCATACAAGTGACACACGTATTACAAAATCACAACAATTTAATCAAATGGTGAATTTGGTGAAGTGATTAATACTGAGAGATATCATATCGATTTTAATAAGAAAAGTCATAAAACGGCAAAGTTGTCTATACGTGTGCCAATTAACACGTGTGTTAGGGAGCGGATACCAGTTTTTTTTATTAATACTGCTGCAAATTTGCCTAGAAACAGCTTAAACAACATCTATGAACGTGCCCCAAACCATTTGAAGTGATTTAATCCTGCAGATTAGTGAATTCGAAATATTCACTCCCCTGGAACTCGTCGAATGAACTATGTTACCCATTCCTGAACTTCCTTTCCATTATCCGAACTACAATATTGCTTTTGTCATTTATGGACATTTCCAAAATCTCAGAGGGAGTTCAGACAGGCCTCACTTCAAAAAAAGTCAAAATAGCAGCAGAGATACACTTATGTGAAAACGACAAAGTGTATACACCACATGACTATGACTACACAGTGAAACTGACCAATTAGCCAGTTTATATTTCTGAGATCTCAGAGGACTCAGAGCGCTCAGAAATATAAACAGGATTCCTCTCAAAAATTCCTCATTTTTCCCCTTAAAAACTGAGACTGAAATTTTTTGGATTCGCTTGCTCAATTATTTTTTGTCGCGGTAAATTACATAAGAAGAAAAGAAAAAGGGAGTTGTTTTGACTTCTATGTGAGGAATGTTGTTAATATTTTATCCTCCTGCTCTGTCAAAAAATTGAGGAAAAATACTGAGCGCTCAAGAAATATAAACTGGCCAAATATCAACATAGTCCATGAGACCCATTATTTCTTGTTTTAATGTGCAAAGCATTGAAGTTCTCGAATGTAGACACGATGAGACACGAGTTCGTACTAAATTTTCCTAATCTAAACAGGCTTTATACGATTTTTATCGCGTCAGCTTTGTAGAACTATAATTGTCGGAAGCTAATTAGCCAGTTTATATTTCTGAGATCTCAGAGGACTCAGAGCGCTCAGAAATATAAACAGGATTCCTCTTAAAAATTCCTCACTTTTCCCCTTAAAAACTGAGACTGAATTTTTTTGGATTCGCTTGCTCAATTATTTTTTGTCGCAGTAAATTACATAAGAAGAAAAGAAAAAGAGAGTTGTTTTGACTTCTATGTGAGGAATACTGTTTATATTTCATTCTCCTGCTCTGTCAAAAATAGAGGAAAAATACTTGGCCAGTCTATATTTCTTGAGCGCTCAGTATTTTTCCTCAATTTTTAGACAGAGCAGGAGAATAAAATATAAACACTTTTCCTCACATAGAAGTCAAAACAACTCTCTTTTTCTTTTCTTCTTATGTAATTAAATGCAACAAAAAATAATTGAGCAAGCGTATCCAAAAAATTTCAGTCTCAGTTTTTAAGGGGAAAAGTGAGGATTTTTTGGGAGGAATCCTGTTTATATTTCTGAGCGCTCTGAGTGCTCTGAGATCTCAGAAATATAAACTGGCTAACTGAGCGCTCAAGAAATATAAACTGGCCAAATGTAAAAAAACAGCTTAAAAAAGCTTTCCGTATCGTCAAAAGCAGAATTTCAATTATCAAGAAGCCAATCTTTCGTTCGTTTCACCCTCCAAAACCCATTTGTTTATTGTTGCATTTGTAATTTCACTTCGTGTTGATGAATAGATGTGAATTGCAACAACAACAAGACCTGTGTTGAATGATGTGCTGAATGGACGAGTTGATTCTATGTATGCGTTTTTCACTAATACTTTGAAAATCTAAAATTGACATTTGGCGAAATAGGAATGCCAAACAGAGATTTACGATAATTACATTATGGGTGTGTATAAAGATGGCAATCCTCGGTTGTCAATTTGATTTGCCTTCAAGCTGAAACGAAAAGCTGGGTTGATGATATATGCAAAGTGTTAGTGAAACCCAGTGAAACACGCACGCATAGAATCAACTCGTCATTCAGCAAAGGTCTTTTTGTTATTACAATTCACATATATTCTTCGGAATGAAATGAAATTACAAATACAGCAATGTAAACAAATGGGTTTGGAGGGTAAAACGTACGAAGGATTGCCATATTTATATTAAGAGTATTCATGCAACGTCGTAAGTTTACAAATTGTGTAAAATGATGAGTTTACGCAAAGTTTCCAAGAACGACCTTTTTCAAACATTTGATTAAATGCTAGGTAATTGAATCAGATTAAGAGTCGCAATGACGTTTGGATAAGTTTAATCAGTTTGGTTAATTTTACACAACAAAATCCTTTGATAGGTTTAACCAAATTGTGTAAATCATTTCCCATACAAAATTTGACAGTTCATCAACCAAAAGATAAACTTATCTAATTTGTAAATTTATCTAGGGTTTTACGAAGTTGCATGAATACCCTTATTAATTGTATTCATGCAACTTCGTAAAACCCTAGATAAGTTTACAAATTGGTTAAGTTTATCTCTTGGTTAATGAACTGTCAAATTTTGTATGGGAAATGATTTACACAATTTGGTTAAACTTGTCAAAGGATTTTGTTGCGTAAAATTAACCAAACTGGTTAAATTAATCCAAACGTCACATTGTGACTTACTCTGATTGAATTACGTAGCATTTTATCAAATGTTTAAAAAATGTCGTTCATGCAAACTTTGCGGAAACTTATCATTTTACACAATTTGTAAACTTACGACGTTGCATGAATACCCTTATTGATAATCTCTGGTTCTAGCTTTAAAGCCGCCCATGCACACAACACAAGTGTAGATACCGGTGTCGATACTCTGGTGTGGTATTTGGACACACACAAACTGATCGAGATATACCGACACAAAAAACAACAATTTTGGAGTAATTCCATTTGTCGTTTTGGGCAATGTCGCAAAAATTCGTCTTTTATCATCATCAGTTGGATTGGTAGATTACAGACGGCAAGAACAACGGGCCACGGTGAACGGCTAACAGCTAACGGGAAAGGCAAGTGAGAATTTCTCTTGAGAGAAAAAAGGTGAGGATATTAATAATTAAATAAAAGATATTCATTCAAATTGTTATCATGTTATTTTATTCGTTTTATTGGCATCGAAGCACGACATTTTGAAATTGAAACTTAACTTAATATCAAAAAAATATTTCTGATGTGGACATTTTTTTTCCTTAGAGCTATGTGTAGGTAAGTGCCAACATTGTCGAAGGAAGAAGAAAGCCTGTTGAACAAATATAATTACATTTTTTATATTGTTGCAAATATTATAGGATTAAGAAAAAAGGTCACCAACACGTAAACTTTCATATTTAATTATTTTTTCAGTGGAAAGAGTTTTGATTTGTTCAAAAAAGATCGGCACATCATGTCTCTTATAAAAAGTAACATTAGTGACAGATACATAGAGAGAGATTTAAATTTGATATTTTTAGTTTTTGTTATTTTTGTTCCCGATGAGCATTTCAGAAAATTACAAAATTATTTAACTTATATAAAAAAGAAATATAATAATAAATATTTGCTTACATGGAAACAAATATTGAGCTTAAATTAAATCCTTTTACTTCTTGTTCTTTGTTTTTAATTTTAATTGTTAATTTTTGAATACAGACGTTGCTTATTTTAGGACTGACTTTTTAATTATTATTTACGAATCAGTTGTAAATACATTAACTGAGAAAGAAGCAAACGTTTCACCCTTCTTGCCAATTGCCTTAGCTTGATATTGTCCAACATCGGTGGCTGTGCATTTAACAATTTCCAAAGAGTATTTATTGCCATCCTTGATGAACTTAAATCTCGAAGATGCTTCGTCAATTTGTTTGCCATCCTTGAACCAAGTCAATTGAAGTGGACTTTCTTGGGTTTCACATTCGAACGTGCATGATTCGGTTTCTTGAATTGTCACAGAAGATGGGAATTTAGTGAAAGTTGGTTGTTTTGGTTCTTCGCCTGGTACAAGGACATTGATTGTGCAAGTGCTGAAACTTTCGCCAGCATCGTTAAATGCCTCACAAGTGTAGGTGCCCGCATCTTCGGGGAAAATTTCGGCAATTTGTAATTTATAGATATTTGCTTCGTTGGTATATTGGAAGTCCTTAGAAGGTTTGATTTCTTTATTATTGTGCAGCCAAACAACATCGAAATGTTCGGCACCAATGATGCGACATGCAAGAGTTACCGCATCGCCATCATTGACAAAGCGGGATTCAAGGTGGCTGGCAATTTTAGGTGGTTTATCACCGGTAGTCGTACGTTTAGCTGAGTTCTTTTCCATTGCTGTTTAGAAAAATGACAAAATAATTACAAAACATGCAAACCTGCAGAATATATGAAATACTAACGTTTAACGGTCAGTTTGCACTTCGTTTCAACTGATCCAATTGAATTTGTTGCTGTACAAGTAAATACGCCTTCATCTTCTGGGAAGATCTCATTGATTGTTAAAGTTGCAACACCATTTTTATATTTCAAATCCATAATTTCGGATGATGAAATTGCCTTTCCGTTCTTGGACCACGTAATCTGAGGTTCTGGATCACCAACAACTGAGCATGTTAGTAACAGTTGTTCGCCATCTTTAATTGTTAGATCCTTCAGTGGTTTCGAAAATTGTGGCTTGCACATTAATGAATCATCAGGTGGTACTGCAAAAAAAATAAGTAATACAAATTTACATTTTGGTTAAGGTTTTGTTTGGTTTTCTTACGTATCAGCTCTTTGGTTGCACTTCGTGATCTTGATGGTGAACCTGGTGCATTCAAACCATACTTTTTCTTTTTCGTACTTGTTGAATCTGAAGAAATGTTTGTCGATGAAAAGGAACTTGAAGTGTTACTGACAGTCTGAAGAACGAATGAAAAGAAATCAAGAAAGATGTTTTTATTTTTGTGTCTTCATTATTTGTAGTGGTTTTTGAACTCTGAGCAAATAAACTGAGGTGTCAAAAATTTATAAATATTTCTATATTAGCTGAAATACATAAGATCATTTTCCTTCTTCAATCCAGAGCACTCAAAGTGTTCAGAATCAACTAGAATAAAAAGCTGATCGCTACAACCTTAATTACCATTTAAGATCCCAATTGCCAGTATACCCTTGTTAAAAATCTATGATATTGAGTGCAATTTTCAACTCTCTCAGCACTGCTCAGAGTAAAAAAAAACATATCGCCTTACCTTGCTAGATGATGATTGTGAATTGTGGGAAATCGAGGAATAATTTGAAGTACTGGTAGTTGCATTGACATTAGATGTCACCTGACGCACCGTCACAATCGGTGGTGGAGCTGGCTTAATAGGTTGTTCAATGTACTTCCGGTCTGTTTAGATATACAAATATTCAAAATTAGATTTATGTAAATAAAAGAAAAAAACAGGTTTAGTGATTTGTATATGACACTTCGAAGATTAAGTTTATGTACCTAGTTGTTTGCAACTTCATTTATTTAATTGTTATGCAAAGATTTGCAAAAAACAACAAACAACAGAATCTACGAGTGTACATATACGTAGTATCCATATTAATGATTTCATTGCATAAATATTATTATTCTTCTTTTTAAATAAATTATATAAAAATTAAATCCATCACTCAATTAGTAACAAAAAACAAAAATTAGAGGTTCATCTGTATTAAAAAAAAATTAATCATGCTTAGTATTTTTTTTTTATAAATATTTTTTTCTGCTTGAGTCATAAGTTATGACTTTTGATGCAAATAAGTTTAATTTTTTTTTATTTAATCATGCACTCTACTCAGATCAAAGGTTCATATATATTTTCTCATAACTTTCAGCGGATGCAATCTTAGTTTATTGTTTTAAGTGGTTATTATCATTCAGTAAAATATAATATTGTCTTCCAGAACAAAATTAAGAAATGCTTAAGAATCTTTCAGTGTTGTTTATTGCTAGACTTTTTAAAAACTACATAATACTTAAAAAGTACCTACTAATTTAGTAATATTGGCGGGGGTCTTAGGTGAATTTAGTAATAAATTGAAACCATGGAAAATGGTATCAGTAATGTATATATAAATACAATATAGTAATATTGGCGGGGGTCATTCCGTAATTTTCAAAATGAAAACCGTCAAAACGATAGTCCTTAACGTGATGTCAATGATTTGCTTAACGTAACTCAACCACTATCTAACGTCTATCGTTTTTTAGAATACAATTTGAGAGCATTTGGCATACTAAAAGTGTGGAAAAAATGCTATATTGGCTGTCATAAATGACTATGCGCTGTTTTTGTGTCTGATGCAAAAAGAGAAAAGACATGATATTAAATTACAGTGAAAAAAGTATAAAGTGAGATTGAAAATCAATGCAAGAGATACCTATTTAGCAGTCGTCTAAACGCTTTAATTTTGCCGATAGCGTTTTGTTTTGTTTTGTTTAATTTGAATGTTAGTTAGGGGGATAACAAAGAATAAATTCACAAACGCATCGTTGCAGAGATGATGTATAATCATTTTCGCCAAACATTCATAGTTACATTAAACCCGCATCACTTTTAACGTAACATGTATTATTGCAAACTTGCATCAAGTGATGCACAAACTTCAAACAAATAAGAATCAAGAAAATTCTTGATGCGTTGTTCCTCATGTAATTGTATCAGCATCGGCTGGGTCACGCTCGGTATCGCAAAAAGCAGTGATGTAAAACATTTGACATTTATGAATTTACACAAAAACAACGTTTAATTGTTAAAACTTTTACAATTCTATGGCATTATCATTCTGAAGCATTTAAAAAAGAAAAAAGAAATTTTTTTCAATGAGGCACCTACTTAAACTCCTAAAACCTTTACAAAATATTTTGTAACATATAACTACTACAAAACTCAAGTTGTACACCATTTTCGTCGCTAGAACGTTCATCTATCTAGATCTAACCGTAACCTCCCTCCCACTCTACCATACCGTAACCTCAATATAACGAATTTATTTTTTAAGTTGGCGTGTGAAAAGTAACTTTGTTCTTTTGACCGTCTTGATATATTTTTAAATAATATTTGCGTACCCCAATAAACCAGAATTACCCTTAGATTTCTATAAATATGGTTTCGAAAAAAGTTCAAAACATGATCTTTGAACACAAAATAAGTACGAAAATAATGTTTAGCAAGACAAATCTTATTAAGTAACTATACTAAATAAATCAGCAAACACATTCCAAAATCCATAGTTAACAATTTTCAAGGGATATAGAGGTTTGTCAACGTATATATTTTTTTATTTTATTATTTAAATAATAGCAACATATTTTTTATTTTAGGATTAAAAGGAAAAACCAGGTTTTGTAGCAGATGATTAATATTTTTTTGTTTAATGCTTTACCTCCTGAATATAGGAAATTGTGAGCAAGTTCTGCCTGCTCGGGCGTTACCCATTCTCCTAAAAAAATTTCATTAGGACATTTGTATCGTTGTTTGTTTATATTTGTTTTTGTAAATTACGTATTTTTATGTTTTTTTAATCAAAATTTAAGATTTTGCTCGATTGCCTTATATAAAAAGTGGATTTTAGCTCTGTTTATTCGAATGAATCCGATTTAATACGATTTTTGTATCTTCGATACATTTCAGATTTTAATATTTTCTTTTTATGAAGCTGATTGGCAGCTGGCAAAAATAATAGGACGCATTGGACCCGTGAGTCAGCATCCTTGAAATAAAAAGGTTTATTAAATTTAGTTGAATTCCTTTGCGAGCGATAATTCTCCGAGAGGATACCATAGTGTGAAAAGTACACTAGACAATTCCACACAAATTATCCCTTTGAAACCAGACTACACTAGACTTTTCCGTATCCTGTATTCGAATTCAACCTCAAATAAATATAGTTTGGTTTTAAAGGCAGAATTTCGGTTGAACCTGCGATTATTTTAAATTTTTTAATTAACGCGTTCCAGACGTTTTGGCTTAAATATTTTAGCTATTTTCGTATAAAAAAATGCCAATAATAATTGTAAGTTAGAATAAGAAGGCTTTCGTATAATGAATCGAGTAAAATCATCAATATTCCTTAAGATTAAAAAAATATTTTTATTATAAACATCAATTTGAACAATTTTTCATTTCTTTTCAGGTAAGCGTTAGCATGAATTTAGCTAGAAAGAAGGTAATTCAAAAAGATGATTGCAGTTTACTAATTGTACTGTAAGTAGTTTTGACTGCAGCTTTTGTTTTTATTTTTGATAAAGTTTAATGTTTGCTTTGATTTTGCTGTTTTTTTATGTATGATGTGCGCAGTTAGCTTGTTTCAGCGGCGACTTTTGTTTCATTTACCGGCGTTTTTTAAATTTAAAAAAATATGAAGGAACTTAGTAGTAATAGAAAAATACATACAAAGCTCACATGAAAAAGTATTGCCAAATCAATGTTTCTCTTTTGTTTTGTTTATTTGATGGCGTTCTTTTTAATTTAAATTAATTTATTAATTAAAAATGATATTTGAAAATTTAACTACCAAATTTAATTTAAAAAGAACATTTCCTTCTTTATTTAATTTTTGACAAATCCTGTCAAAATTTATATTTATAACACTTACCCTCTACAATAACCACACATTCTGTTTCATCCGTGCCATGACAATTTGTAGCAATGCATGAGTATTTTCCTGAATCAGATGGCTTGCAATCGATAATTTCCATAGTGACAACACCATCTGAATGTGTCATTGAATATTCGTATTTACTAAGTTCACGTCTATCCTTGTACCATTTGACGGTTGGTACTGGTTTTCCACTCAAACAGCACAGCAACTTGCATGTATCGCGAGCTTGCATGACACGCGGACGTAATAGGAATGTAAAACTGGGTGCCGACTCTGACTCTTCCTGCCAGAAAGTGTATGGCAGTGGTTCGCGTCTGCGAACTGGTGTCGATTCGTGTCGGTAAACTGGTGGTTGTTTTGGTAATGGTTGAACATTGAGGAAGACAACTTCTTCACGAGAACCGTAGTGGTTTTCAGCACGAACGATGTATTCGCCACGATCTTCAAGTTTAACACGATTAATGATGAAGTAATAGTCGTCACCAGCATATCGTTTCATATATTTGACGCTCTGTCGCAGTTCTTGGTGATTATGTGACCAAGTTAATGTTGGCGTAGCAACAGCAATGCAACGGCAATAGAATTTAACGCTTTGGCCTTCATAACAGAATTGTGATGATGGACGGATGACAAATCTTGGGGCGGCTTGTCTTCTATCAATTGACGTCTCATGTATCTTGTATTTTTCCATGAGAAGTTTACGTAACGAAGAGTATTCAGATAGCCGACCAATTGGTAGAAGATATTTGTTGAAGTCTTCATACTTCTTTCGTAGTTTGTCACGGAAAGCGAGGTACTTCTCGCGAGCGATCTTTTGTGTACGATCGCTATGGTCACCGGTTAACCATGCATGTAATAAGCATTCATGTGCTGTCATACGTTTTTCTTTGTTAGCAACAAGCAGTGAACGGATAAAATCTTTGCCTTCTTCCGAAATGTGTCGGAAAGCTTCTTCGTCGAAGTCCCAATCACATGCCTTGACGTTTTTCAGAGTTGATATATCGTTTTCACCGGCGAATGGTGATAGTCCACTCAAACTGTCGGACGAAAAGGATAATCAGGTGATATGAAAATGAAAGAAAAAATATTTTGAATGATTTTTTGATGATCTCAGCGCGAAATTTGAAATTAGTGTTAGTTGTCCTTGCCCATCTTCTTCATCTCGGATTTAAATGTCATTTTCCATTGGTCATTCTAAGCACTCTTTTTTTAACATCTTCTGTACCTCCAAAGCTCCAAAGGCCCTACATTTACCGTTCGAAGTGATGTTTTGGGGAAGTTTTTCGTTTCCAGGTTTTTTAAAGGCTGGAGCGGTTATATCGGGACAATTGCGAGAGCAAAATAGTGCCTTTGATTAAAAATTAAAATCTTCCGAAAAACCAATGGAAAGCCTTTTCGATTGGCAATTCGGAACGGAAGAATTCTCCGATCCGGAACACCAAAAAAAGAAAAGACACTCATGCAATTTAAAGTGCCTTTCACTAGAGCGAAAGTGAATACATTTGTTTAGGCGATTCAAAGCGCAAATATCAACAAATTCTTGTTATTACTTTTCGACAAAATGAAAACGATCCTATCTACATGTTTTAAAAGAAAACAGGGCCTGAAATTAATTAAAATTGTTAAATGTAGCATTTTTATATTTTCTACATGACCAAGGAGATATTTTTTGCGAATTGCCAAGCACATATTCATGATCCACAACATCAGGACGCTTTCCATATATCTGCGATATATATATGATATATTCTTAACGGAAAATAATTGTTCTTAGAAGTAGTAAAATGTGTGAAATTTACTTATTCTTAGCTACAAATTTACTTATTCTTAGCTACAAAATTACTTTTAGCAGTATTTAACAACCTTTGACAACTATGTGTTTGAATGCACGAGTAGTACTGGTTTCGATTCTGAAATTAAATTCAGAATCGTTTTCAGAAGAAGAATGCCAATAGAACACTTTCAGGCGGTTTACACGCATTCCGAACACTTCTGGATTGCCAATCGAAAAGGCCATAACTTCAAATATTGCTAGGGTCATCTATAAAATAAATCTTAGGTTGTGTGTCAATTAAACATTTTATTAAAATTTTATCTCTAGTTTAAAAATGAAACGAGGGGCTTAGGCGCTTAGGTTTACTACGTTTTCATTAGAAAAATCGTTTTTATTTGTAATTTGGAAATTTCGTTTGACAGCTCATTTCATTTTTGAATTTCAACTGACTGTTAATCTCTTTTTACTGTTGGGTTTTTGTTTCTGGTTTGATATTTTCATACAAATTTTTTTCAGAGCTCTTTAAACTGTGTCCAATTGGATGTGTTCGTGCAAATTTGGTTAAAATTATCTAATTGAATTAAAAAAATTTCAACGAAATTACCTCATTTGGCCTAATGAAAACGTAGTATTAACGTAGTGAGCTAACATTTGGCCAATCAGGACTTCGCATACATACTGAATGCACCAGCTTCTCGCTTTTCGCTTAATTGATTGCCAGCCGGTAAAAATATAGCCGTTATCAAAAATTATTTTAAAATTACGATTTTTATTATGGCCACGCTGGTTGCGAGTACCAACATAATATCTTACCAAAAAGCTGGTATGCGACAAAACGAAAAGCTGGAGCACTCGCACGTACTCTAAAGATCTGAAATTTAAGCGTTGTAATTTATAAAATCTGCATAAAAAGCAAGTGATTCCAGTGATAGTGATTTTTTTTTGCTTTGATTTCTTAATCATAGCTAAAGCTTTGAAAAAGTTAATACTTACAGGACATATGAAAGAACACCAAGAGCCCACATGTCTGTATAAAAGCCAACTGGTTCACGATTAACTATTTCCGGAGCAGCAAACTCAGCTGTTCCAGTAGTTATTTTTACAACTTCATTCGGATCTAGTCTTGTGGCCAATCCAAAGTCAATCAGTTTGACGTTTGTGCTTCTTCTTGTTTGACACATAATATTTTCAGGTTTGATATCCAAATGGATGATGTTCTTCTCATGCATATGTTTGACACCTTCACATATCTGGCGCATGTAATTTATAACCTCAGCCTCGGTCATAATATAGCCCTCATCTGTGATACGTTCGAAAAGTTCGCCACCAGATAAGCTATAAATGTTTAATTTAATTAGATTTAAAATAGTCTGTTGGGTATAAAGATTTTTTGTTAAACACTTACAATTCGAAAATAAGAACCATTTCATCGTCATCTTCGAATGCATCATGTAGATTGATAAGTTTTTGATGATGTAATTGATTCATTATATCAATTTCGCGGCGAATCAAGTCCTTTTCAATTTCATGTGATACAGGAATGAATTTAGCCGCGAAAATATTGCCAGTGCTTCTTTCACGACATCGATGGACGACACCGAATGCGCCGGTTCCGATTTCTTCCAAAATGTCATAACGATCGTAAACACTATCATGTGAGATCTCAACCGGTTGTGGCACATATTTGGAATAAATGTCGAAGACATATGAATCATAGTCCTTGATTGGGCCATCGGCCTTACCACGAACCTTTTTGCCATTTTCATCGATTTCCCATTTCTTTTCTTGCTTCTTCTTTTTGCCTGTGTCCTTGGTTGTAATTAATGTACTAACTTCTGACGGGTCTGAACGACCGTATACATTTTCTGCATAAACCCTAAAGTCATATTGATGTCCTGGTGCTAGACCAGTAACAGCTATTGACGTAAAGCGTGTATTTCCAACACGAATCCATGATGACATTGGATGTTCACGTTTTTCTACCAAGTAATTTGTAATGTTCGAGCCGCCATCCCATACTGGAGTTTTCCAGCTCAACGACAGCGAATCGGTGCCGATATTTTCGACCATTGGGAATCTTGGTGGATCAGGGCGATCACTGATTTGTATCTTTATGATAGCTGTGTCTGAGCCAAGTTCATTTTCAGCTGTTATTCTGTATGGTCCGGAATCAAGCTTCGAACCATCGCGAATTGTCAAAATAGCATGACGTTCTTTAACCTCTACATGATAGTGGCCACCAGATTCGATAGTTTCACCTTCACGAATCCAGTTAATACGCGGTTTTGGATGTCCAGTGAATGGAATCTTAATAACGACATTCTCACCCTTATCAAAGTAGGCTGTGTCACGGAATCTTGGTGGAACATTCAATTTAGGAGCAGCTAAAAAATTATACAAAAATAAAAATCATTAATAATTCGTATGTAAGGATTCAATGCTGAGCAAAGCACGTGTAAACTTACTCATAATAACAAGTGAAGCCCTTGTTGACTTAGCACCAGCCTTATTGACAGCTCTACAAACATATTCATCAGCGTCTTCTCCGAAAACATCGTTGATTGTCAGGAAGTAAGTTTCTCCCTCAGCGTACATATGATACCGAGCACCATTTGAAATTTCACGTGCTCCCTTGTACCAAGTAATAACTGGTTTCGGAACACCAGTAATTGTGCATGAGAATTGCGCATTGTGATTTTGAATGCAATTGGCGTCACGCAATGGCTTGACAATCAGTGGTGGTGTCGCAGCCTTAGGATCGACAATCTTGACTGATGTCGATGCAGTTGATTCCTTCGAGAGACCAGCTTCGTTTTGAGCGAATACTCTGAATTCGTATTGTCGGCCTTCAATAAGATTAGGACAGTTAATTTGTGTGGTTGGACAGATTGTAATATTAACACGTTGCCAGGCAGAGCTGCCAGCTTCACGTTTATCGATCCAGTAACCTTGAATGTGAGCGCCACCATCTGATTCAGGTTTGTCCCATTCCAAATGGACGAACTCTTCGCCAATTTCTGTGACTTTTGGAATTCCAGGTGGTGAAGGTGGGTCGAATGGAGCCTTTGCTTTGATTGGATTCAATCCTTCCAACGGGACACCCAGTCCGTTTTCATTGTGCGCCATCACACGGAAAATGTATTCTTGATTTTCGGTAAGACCTTGAACTACATACGATAGTTCCTTGCATAAGCTCGAAACTGTAATCCAGTGTGATGAGCTTGTGTCTTTGCGTTCAACGACGTAATGCGTTACACGTAATCCACCATCATATGCTGGTGGACGCCAGGCTAAAGTGCATGAATGTTTGTTTATATGCGAAACTCCCATTGGGCCAACCGGTGGTCCTGGTAAGCCTGTTATTCGGACATCAAAGTTTCCAACAGCGACTCCACTCTCGTTCTTGAATTCAATACCATAAACCCCACCATCGTCTTTGTTAACGTCTCGAATGCAAATCGCAACAAAATCGTCGAATGCTGTGTACTTAAAGTTGGATGTTTCCTTGAGAGTTTCGTTGTTCTTAGTGATGGTTATTTGCATAGGTTGATCACCTGTATAGTACACCTTGATCTTAGCGTTATCATTCTCTGGTAAGTACAGTTCGTTGGGAATTCTGGTAATGATTGGAGGTGATCCAATCTTAAGGTGGCTAGTTGTATGCACGAAGCCAAGTGAATTAATTGCTTCGCAGGTGAAATCACCTTCATCAGTAGATTGTACATCTGAAATGTGCAGCCTGAATATACCTTCTTTTGAATCGCATGTAAACCTGCCACCAATTTGAATTTCTTTTCCATTGCGTAACCATCTGGCAGTCGGTTCTGGTTTTCCAGTGGCTTGGCATTGCAGCATAAAGTATTTTCCGCATGGCGCAACGCGATCTTGCAAACGTGTAACCCATTCGGGCTTTTCTCCTCCAAGAACTTCACAGACTTTGATTGGCATGGTACATGAGCTGGGCTCGGAACGTCCGGCAGCATTAACTGCGAATATTCTGAATTCATAATCGCCCATCTCAATTAGATTAATAACTGTGTATTCGGTATCCAAGACATTATAGTCATTGCACTTGACCCAAATAGCACCTCCAATATCACGGCGCTCAATGATGTATCCTGTAATGCGGGAACCTCCGTCACTTTCGGGCTTAGCCCATTTAAGGTCAACGTAGTTTTTGCCAACTTTAAGCACTTGAGGTGTTCCTGGTGGTGACGGAACATTAAACTTGCCCTTCAGCTTGAACTTCATCGATGGAGCCGATGGCTTACTAAAGCCAGCAGCGTTCTTTGCCTTAACACGGAACTCGTATTCGTGACCATTAACAAGATTGTATAACTGGTATTTTGTGTCTTTGATAAGGAACTCATAAGTATTCCAAGAAGTGTCATTTGCAACATCTCTATATTCAATTTGGTACCCTTGAATACGAGAACCACCATCCGAAGACGGACGGTCCCAAATTAAAGTCACGTTTCCAGAATCCCAATCGATAACCTTTGGCTGACCTGGTGCATCAGGTACAGTAAATTGATATTTAGCCAGCACTGACTCTTCTGAATCAAGTGGCTCACTAAGTCCGTATCGGTTTTCAGCTCGTACTCTGAAGTCATACTTCTTATTTGGTTCAAGTCCCATAACGTCGTAGTGTGTATTTCGCACGAAGCTGCTAACCTTGATCCAAATTCCGTTGTTATCCATTTTTTCAACGACATAGTTTGTAATTGGTGAACCTCCATCATCCAATGGAGTTTTCCATGAAAGTGTGCAACTATCAGGTGTGATATCTGAGGCCAAAAGTGGTCCTTGAGGAGCACCAGGCCTATCAACAACTGTCACATGACAGGCAGCTGTATCGAAGCCTTCGGAATTGGTTAGCGTGATTTGGTACGAGCCGGTTTCCGATCGCTTTGCGCTCTTGTTGTGGTAAACGGTGTTGTAATCTGTTGTCTCGAATTTAATTCGATCATCTTGGATAACCTCTTTGTTATTGATAGACCATGATGGTTTTGGTCTTGGATTACCATTAAATGGTACTGTTATGCGGAATTCTTCTCCAGCGCAGACAATGATGTCACGAATCTTCAAGTCTGATGTTATCCTTGGTGCAGATGGTGCCGAACGGCATATTATTCCATCTGAAGATGAGCTAAATGGTCCTTGTCCAGCAGCATTGATGGCTGATACGCGGAACTCATATTCATGGCCCTCAATAAGATTAGGAATTTTGCATGTAAGCTCTGGGCAGTGTGCTTGAATGCCCTTGGTCCATTTATCTTCTGAAAGCAGACGCTTTTCAATAACATATCCGGTGATAGGTGATCCACCATCGTGGCGTGGTTTAGCCCAGGTAATTGTAATTGAATCTTCTGTTGAGTCAATACCTCTTGGTATTCCTGGGGCTCCGGGCACGTCAAATGGATGTCTGGCTCTGATTGGTTGCTCTGTCTCAGCTGGCTCAGATTGTCCGTATTTGTTTTCGGCTATCACACGGAATTCATAATCCCTTCCGATAGTAAGATTCCGAACTCTCACAAATGGTACTGTGCAATAACTGCTGACCTTGGACCAAGTGTGACTTCCGCGTTCTCGTTTTTCTACAATGTAATTACTTACTGGAGATCCTCCGTCATCCTTTGGTGGATTCCAGTAGAGTGTCAAAGCATCACCTGCAAATTCATCCGCACGCAAGTGTGTTGGAGGCTTTGGACGATCGAGTACTTTAACATTTATCGTTGCAGTATCAAAACCTGAAGGATTTTTCAATTGCAAACGGTATTGACCAGAGTCACTGCGTTTTGAATTTTTAACTACGAAGCTAGCAGCATCATCTGTCAAGTTTTGGAACATACGTTGATCATCATCCAGCAGTAAATCGTTGGCGTGCCATGTGGCGGTAGGCTTGGGGAATCCCACATACGGTACGTGAATACTGAAATCTTCTCCAGCACGAACAATGATATCTCGAACTCCACCCAGGTCCATGCATGGCTTGTTTGGTTGCTCGCCAATAACAATTGGATTGGAAGGCTTGGAAGGGTCTGATCGGCCGACTTCATTGTCAGCAATAACACGGAATGCATATTCTTGTCCTTCTTGCAAATCTGGCACTGTGAATAATAGGTTGTGAATAGGTACTTCGTTAATTGGTTTCCAGTCCTTTGAACCCTTTGGTTTCATTTCGAGATAGTATCCCTTGATCTTGGACTTTCCATCGTTTCTTGGGGGCCTCCATGACAGTGTTGCACTATTTCTTGTGATACGATCGGCCTTTGGTGGTTCTGGAGCATCGGGTCTGTAACGTTGTAGTTGGGCAGTCATTGGCTCTGAAGGTTTGGATGGCTTTCCTGGTCCAGCTTCATTGACAGCTGTTATACGGAACTCATACCTTGAACCTTCTCGTAAGTCTTGAACTGTGTAACTGGTATTTGGTGTTGGGTAATTATTGCACCTGATCCATTCACCTCCACGCTCACGGCGTTCAACAATATATCCTGTAATTGGTTTGCCACCACAGTACTCTGGTGGATGCCATTCCAGCGAAGCTGAAGATGGGCTATATGCTACAACTTCAGGTTGACTTGGTGCATCTGGCGGGTCAAATGGTGATTTAGCTACAACTGGCTTGCCTTCCAATGGTTCAGAGATACCGTAAATGTTTTCAGCACTGACCCGGAATACGTATTTCTTGCCTTCGGTCAATCCCTTGACTGTGAACGCAGTTCTTGGGCAGAAACCAGGTACTGGGCGCCAAGCATCTACTCCAAATTCTGAAACTTCCACAACATATCCGGTTATATCACCACCACCGTCATCCTTTGGCGGATGCCATGAGAGCGCTATGTGATCCTGAGATATCTCAGTGTACGTTAATGGGCCTTCTGGTGGATGAGGTTTGTCGACAACAATAACCTGAATGTCAGCGCTGTCCTTTCCAAAGGCATTAGTTGCGGTAACATTATATGTGCCAGCATCTCCGCGCACTGAATCTTCAATACGGAACACAGTTTCTTCTGGACTTGTCTGATATGAGATCTTATTGCTCTCAGACAATTTAATACCTGATTTGGCCCATTCAATGGTTGGTGTGGGAGCGCCTTGAATAGGAATATGAATGCAAACAGGTTCTCCTGCGTGAACTTTAACTTTACGTCCAATCAAACCATCCAAAAATAGTCGTGGTTTCTCACGCATTGGCTTAGCCGAAAGAACGGATGATGGTTCCGACGGTCTTCCATTTCCGGCAGCATTGACTGCTGAAACACGGTATTCGTATTGATGGCCGTCAGTAACGCGATCATCTGTGTAATTATTATTCGGAACCGGCTCAGCGTTAATTTTGATCCACCTTCCAGTCGCCTTATCTCGGCGTTCAATGTCATAACCGATAATTGATGATCCACCATTACTGATTGGTGGCTTCCATTTGATCGAAATATGGTCCTTGTCACTGTCTGTCAACTCTGGTTTTCCAGGTTGACCAGGAGTGCTGTATTGATTCTTTGCAACAACTGGCTCCTCCGAAGTCAGAGGCTCAGAACGCCCCTGAAGATTCTCTGCCATAACACGGAACTCATACTGAGTACCTTCTAACAAGCGTGGAACAACAGCATGATTGTATTTGGCATTAACGTACGTCACAGCTGGTACCCAACCACCGCCATGTGTCAAATCACGTTTCTCAATAACATATGCGGATATCTCCGAACCACCATTGTCCTTTGGTGGTTTCCATGAAATCGTAACTGAGTTGGCGGTTATTTCTTCGTATTCCATTGGTCCTGTTGGTGGACCTGGACGGTCGAGAATAATCAGCTGGAATGAACCTTCATCTATACCGGAATCGTTTCTCAGCAGCAGATGATAGGTTCCTGAATCTTCACGCTTGCAATTGACAGTGTGAATAACTGTGTGATGGCCAATCGCTGTAAGGGTTGTTCGTTCGTTGGTTGTGACAGGTATGGTATTGCGATCCCAAATAACTTCGGGTGCTGGTTCTCCAATAAAATCAATATCAATGTGGAATATAAGGCCAGCCTTGATGCGTATATCGTGAAGTGGTGTGATAATTTTAGGTGCAAGGAAACGAGCTTTAGCTGTAACCATATCTGATGGCTCAGATGGCTCAGATTGACCTGCAGGATTGCAAGCAATAATACGGAACTCGTATTCTTGACCTTCCGTTAGTTCTGGTACAGTTGCTGCTGTCTTGTTTGGTGGGACGTGTACGACATTCACCCAGTATGGCGTGCCCTTTTCCTTCTTTTGAATGATGTATTCGGTAAGTGGTGCACCCCCATCCGATTTCGGCTCGGCCCAGCGTAAATCAACATGGTCACGATCCCAATCTGTGACGTCTGGTTTTCCAGGTGCATCTGGCTCGTCAAAGTCATTCTTTGCGATTATACTCTTGGCAGCTTCAAGTGGTTCAGACTCTCCAATTGAATTGACAGCCTTTACCCGGAAAAGGTATTCTTTTTTATGGAATAGACGAGTTACATCATGTACTAGATGTGTACTCATTCCAGCATCAGACCAAGTTCCACGGGACATATCCATCTTTTCGATGACGTAGTGCAGAATTGGGGAACCTCCATCGTCTTCTGGATGCTGCCAAGTCAGATGACAACCATCCTTAGTAATTTTCGTAATATCAAGTGGCCCAATCGGTGGGCTTGGGCGATCTAAAACGGTAGCGTGAGCAGAA
Source organism: Dasysyrphus albostriatus (assembly GCA_946251815.1). Classification (NCBI taxonomy): domain Eukaryota; kingdom Metazoa; phylum Arthropoda; class Insecta; order Diptera; family Syrphidae; genus Dasysyrphus; species Dasysyrphus albostriatus. The sequence goes on from OX276339.1 coordinate 1,139,517, forward strand.
GCTGAGAACTCTCCATGTTCGTTCTTGAGTTTGAGAGTGTAACGACCAGCATCGGCCCGTGTCGAAAATGGTATTTCAAATGTCAATTCATTCTGGAATAATGACATATCAACGCGAGTACTTTGCTCAATTGGCTTTCCATCGAATTCCCAAGTGTATGTTGGACGAGGAGAAGCTTCAATTGGAAGCACCCATCCCAAGCGCTTTCCAGCATGAACAGTAATGTCTTCTAAAAGCTTCTTATCGAAGTATGGTGCAATAAATCTTGGTTTTGTAACAACAGTTGATGAAGCATCAGACGGCTCACCTGGCCCTCCTTTATTAACAGCAATCACTCGGAACTCATAAGGTTCGTTCTCTAACAAATCAGGAACCGTAGCCTTTGTTTGCTTACCAGGTACCTCAATTGCCTTCTCCCATGGTCCGAATTTGGAACGCTTCTCAATAATATAACCAGTGATAGGTGAACCTCCATCTTTTTTCGGCGCTGTCCATTCCAAATCGACATGATCCTTATCCCAGTCGGTTGCTTGTGGCTGGCCGGGCTTGTCAGGTCGAGTAAACGGATCCTTAACAGTAATAGATTGTGCAGTAGCAAGTGGAAGAGATTCTCCTTGTTTGTTGACGGCACGCACGCGGAAGTTATAGTCGTGATTTTCTATTAAATTGTCAGCACGAATGCAAGTATCGGCGCAATCTCCAACTGGCACCCAACGCAATGTTTCAGTATCCATTTTTTCGACAACGTAGTGGGTAATTTCGGAACCCCCGTCATCTTTGGGTGGACGCCATCGCAATGTGATTGAGCTCCTTGTAACTTCTTCCGGTCTCAAAGGACCTTCTGGTGGTGATGGAATATCTAGGACTGTAACATTTACAGTTGCCTTATCACTGCCATTAACATTACGAGCATTAAGAGTGTATGTGCCGGTGTCGGAACGCTTGGCATCAATAACCCGCAATTTAGTACGATAATCCTCATTGACAATCTTGACGCGATCTGTATTCAGTACCATGTTGTCTTTGTGTGACCATTCTTTGGTTGGTGGGGGTTCTCCAATAACAGGTACATCAAAGTCGAAGGTTTGGCCAGCTCGTACTTTGATATCGATCATGAATTGACGGTCAATCTTTGGTGCAAGATTCTTTGGTCTAGCAATGTGAGGTTGAGTAGCATCACTTGGTGCTCCTGGGCCAGCCTTGTTGACGGCCCGAACACGGAACTCATACTTCACACCCTCAACCAAATCGGGAACTTTTCCCGTTGTAACATCTCCATCAACATCAGCACACTTTTCCCAATCGGGGCTGTATTTATCTCTTTTCTCAATAACGTAGCCAGTGATAGGGGAGCCACCATCCTGTTCTGGTCGTGTCCATTGTAATTCGACAAAGTCTTTGTCATAATCTTTGATAAGTGGGGTTCCCGGTTTTGATGGTTCATCATAAGGATTTTTAGCTTCTGTTGCATGTGGTGTTGTTAATGGATCTGAAGTACCTTGACGATTACGCGCCCTAACTCGGAACTTGTACTTGTGTCCAGGTGTTAATCCGTCGACATTGAACTTCGTTGTTGGTCCGTCAGTTTCTCCAGCTGGAACCCAACGTCCTGTGATTTCGTCTAGTTTTTCAATGACATAGTTTTCAATTGGTTGACCACCATCATCATCAGGTGGAGACCACTTGAGTGTACATCCATCAGCATGGACATCTTCAACCTTCAGTGGACCATTTGGCGGAGCTGGTTTGTCGAGGACTGTAACTTTCACATCAGCCGTATCGGTTCCGTTGATATTCTCAGCTGTTATAGTGTAGGTTCCCGAATCAGAACGACTTGCATTACGTACAACCAGTTTTGTGTTGTAATCAACGTGTTGTACCTTAATGTTGTCGGCTGGATAAACTTCACGTTTGTTTAGTAGCCACTTTGTTTTCGGTGCAGGCTCTCCAGAAACCTTAATGTCATAAGTAAAGTTTTGGCCAGCCTTAATACGGACTTCAAGGAGATTAGTTCGATCAATAAGTGGTGCCTTGTTTCTAGGCTTAGCTATAATTGTCGGAGTTGCAGTGCTTGGCTCGCCTGGGCCAGCTTTGTTTACCGCAATAACTCGGAATTCATAGCCTTGTCCTTCAATTAAGTCCGGCACTGTTGCCTTGCTTTGATCAGCGGGTACTTCGACAGCCTTTTCCCATTGGCCATACTTGTCTTTCTTTTCAATAATGTATCCGGTAATTGGTGATCCACCATCAGTTATTGGTGGAGTCCATGCCAAATCGACATGATCCTTGTCCCAATCGGTTGCTCGCACATTTTCGGGTTTACCAGGTTCATCAAATGGATTCTTTGCGATAATTGTCTCATCTGCCTCCAGTGGTGCGGATTCTCCTTCAGCATTTACGGCCACTACTCGGAATTTGTATTCACCACCAGGCGTCAGTCCAGTGACATCTGCTTGAGGCTCGGTGGCACGACAAACAGGCACCCAACAACCCGTCTCTGGATCCATTTTGTCAATTTGGAAGTATTCGATGGGAGTACCTCCGTCATCCTTGGGTCGCTTCCATTTCAAGTGGCAGCCTTCTTTGTGTATATCGGAGATTTGAAGAGGTCCCAATGGTGGTGTTGGCTTATCGGTAACCACAACATTTAGCGTAACTGTATCCTTGCCAGAGCTGTTTGTCGCTGTTACAGTATATTCGCCAGAGTCCGATCGACTCGCTGGTCTTATAACTAACTTTGTATAATAATCAGGGCTATCGATTGTCACATTCTTGCCGGATTGCAATGGGCAGTTGGAGAATCTCCACTCAACCTTCGGTGCTGGTTCTCCAATAATATTTGCATCGAATTTGAGTGGCGTTCCAGCTGATATTGTCACATCGCGTAGATTGCGACGATCGATTTTTGGCGCCAAATAACGGGGCTTAGCCGTGAATGTCTTACCTGGCTCAGAGGGTTCTGATTGGCCAGCTTTGTTAAGTGCTATGACTCGGAATTGATATTCATTGCCTTCAATCAAGCCATGGACTGTAGCAACTGGTGTTGCCGTATCTGTCTCACAAGCCTTCTCCCACATCGGGCTGTATTTGTCCTTCTTTTCAATAATGTAACCGGTGATGGGAGAGCCACCATCACTTGCAGGTTCAACCCATGCCAGTTCAACATGATTGGCAGACCAATCGGCTGGTTCTGGTGCTCCAGGCTTCGAAGCAATTGCTATTTGGAAAAGATTTGATTAAAACTAACAAATCTCAAGGGAATTATTATATCGTATAAACTTACTAAATGGATCTTTGGCAACAATAGTTCCAAATGTCTCCAATGGTTCTGATTCTCCCTCCTTATTAAGAGCCTTAACACGAAATTTGTATTCATGTCCTGGTGTAAGACCCTCAACATTGAATTCAGGGCCATCGGATTTACCAACTGGTAACCAGATACCAGTATCTGGATCGAACTTCTCTATCAAATAGCCATCAATTGGTTCACCACCATCATCCTTTGGTTTTTTCCACTTAAGTTTGCATCCCTCCTTATGTATGTCAGATACTTCAAGTGGTCCTTCTGGTTTGCCAGGTTTACATATGACATTGATCTCGAATTCCACGGTGTCCTGACCATATTTGTTGTGTGCAACTATTTTGTAAGTACCAGTATCTTTGCGCTTAGGGCTGTCGTTAAAGAATTTTGTATTGTATGGTATGTTATCGATTCTTCGGTGTGACGAAACTGGTATCGATTTGCCATTATGTGACCAAACCACATCTGGTGGAGGCTCACCAATAATCTTAATGTCCAAGAAGATTGGCTCACCCTCTTTGACATTGTATGTGTGAACGTTTCTGCGATCGATCTTAGGAGCCACTTTCAAGAAAAACAAAAAAAAAATTACATAAAATCGTAAAGGTTGTACAATGATTAACAACTTACATTTTCTTGGTTTAGTGATGACAGATTTACTGGCGTCACTTGGCTCACCAGGGCCAGCAGCATTTATTCCTCGCACTCTGAACTCGTACTCGGTGTTTTCGTCTAAGCTTGGTACAGTAGCCTTACATTCACCACCAGGTGGTGGAGCGGCTACTTCAAGAGCCTTGATCCACTTACCAGTACCCTTTTCACACTTCTCTATAGCGTATGCAGTTATTGGTGATCCACCATCGTTAAGTGGTGGATTCCATTTAAGATCCACGTGATCCTTATCCCAATCGGTGGCTTCTGGAGTTCCAGGCTTGCCAGGTTCATCTGAAATTGAAATGGTTACAATTTAGAGTTTAAGCAATGGGGCAAAAAGTTTATCCGTAAAATTACCAAATGGATTCTTAGCTACAATTGCCTTTTCAGTTTCAAGTGGTTCAGATTCGCCTTCGGTGTTTACAGCTAGGACTCGGAATTTATATTCCTGATCTGGAATCAGATTATTGAGTTCAGCATACGGTTCCTTGAAACGTCCAGTTGGCAGCCATCTTCCGGTTTCGGTGTCCATCTTCTCAACAATATAGTAGTCGATTGGTACGCCACCATCGTCCAATGGGGGATTCCATTTCAACTTGCATCCTTCCTTATGAATGTCACTTACACGAAGTGGACCCTCAGGTTTGCCTGGTTTATCCAATACTGTAATTTCAATAGTCGCCTCATCATGACCGGAATCATTTTCGGCCTTAATTGTGTATTTTCCTGTGTGAGCACGCTTAGCTATTGGAATGCTGAGCTTAGTGCGGTATGGTTCCAAATCAACGTTGATCGAGTCATCGTCTTCAATACGGGCTTTGTTGTGATACCATACTTTATGTGGTGGTGGTTCACCGGAAACCTTAACATCCAACCGCACATGTTGGCCAGCCTTAATCGTTATGTCTCTAAGGTTAGAGCGATCAATCTTTGGTGCAGCAAAACGATCCTTAGCAAGTACTGTATCAGATGGATCTGATGGCTTACTTTGGCCGCCTTTGTTTACGGCTTTCACTCGGAACTGATATTTCTGTCCTTCAATTAAATCATTAACGCGAGCCTCGCATTTTGGTGTGTTTGTTTCGAGGATCTTTTGCCATTTGTTTGTGAGATTGTCCTTCTTTTCAATAATGTAACCAGTTATTGGAGCGCCATTATCGTCAGCTGGGGCCCTCCATTTAAGATCAGCATGATTACGGGACCAATCCTTTAATTCTGGTTTTCCAGGTTTATCGGCAGCCTGGTACGGATTCTTAGCTGTTGTTGGTGAATCGGTTACAAGCGGCTCAGATTCGCCCTCGGCATTGACAGCTTTCACACGGAACATGTATTCCTTACCGTCAGTTAAGCCTGTAACGTCAGCTTCAGGTACCTTGCTGACACAAACAGGAACCCAACGTCCGGTTTCTGTGTCCATTCTTTCAATAACATAATGATCAACAGGTTCTCCACCATCGTCGTCTGGCTTATCCCAAGATAAATGTACACTTTCGGCAGTAACGTCTGCAACTTTAAGAGGTCCCTTAGGTGTTGAGGGCTTGCAAAGAACTTCAAGTTCTAAATCAACTGTATCAACACCAGAATCATTTTTGGCCGTAACGGTATAAATGCCCTTATCGGAACGTCTAACCTTTGAAATGATAAACGTGGTCTTATAGTCTTCATTTTCAATCTTAAGTCGGTCAACCGATTTAAGAGGTGCGTCCTTATAAGTCCATGTTATGACTGGGGCTGGTTCACCCTTTACAACTGCATCAATATGCAACAATTGTCCACTGCGTAATGTTTTCTTCTGTAAGTTCTTACGGTCAATGCGTGGTGCAAGGAAACGAGGCTTGGCAACAACTGATTTTGAAACATCACTAGGATCACTTGGTCCTGCTTTGTTCACTGCCACAATACGGAATTCATATTCATGTCCTTCATCCACATTGGTAACAGTACCGGAAGTATGATCACCTGGAACTGTTGCTGCATCAACCCATGCACGCCCAGATTTGTCTCGCATTTGAATAATATACTTCAGAATTGGTGCACCACCGTCGCTCTTTGGTGGAGCCCAACTCAAATCCACAAAGTCTTTATCCCAATTGGTTGGCTCTGGTCTACCTGGCTTATCTGGTTCATCGAATGGATTTTTAGCAATTATTGGTTTATCCGTCTCCAAGTCTTCGGACTCGCCTTCCTTATTAACTGCACGTACACGGAATTTATAGGGCTTACCTTCCTGAAGACCAATAATTTTAGCTTCAGGCTCTGAACTCTTGCCACATGGTAACCATTGTCCGGTATGTGGATCAAGTTTTTCAATTTCATAATAATCAATTGGTGCTCCACCATCGTCTTCTGGTTTTTTCCACTTAAGCTTACAACCATTTTTAGTAATGTCGTTGACCTCAAGTGGTCCTCGAGGCTTGCCCGGTTTACCCAAAACCGTAACATCTAGTTCAGCAACATCTTCGCCAACTTCGTTTTTAGCTTTAATTGTGTATATGCCGCTTTGTATACGTTTGGCACGCATAACAAAGAATTTCGTAATATAATCCGCGCTATCAACGCGTAGATTATCGTCAGTAACAATAGGTTCATCCTTGAAGAACCAATCTACTTTAGGAGCTGGCTCACCCTTAATATTAATTTCAAGGCTGACTGAAAGGCCAGCCTTGACAATAACTGCTTTGAGGTTAGTTCGGTCAATGTGAGGTTTCACTATTTAAGGAAGAAAATATTAATGTTTAGGACACGATTATTAATAACGGATACTTACAGAATCTAGGCTTAGCGGTATGCCAATTAGTTTGCTCTGACGGTTCCGAAGGTCCTGCCTTATTCACGGCACGAACACGGAATTTGTATTGCTGACCTTCTTCAAGTTTATTAACGGTTCCCTTGCAAACTGGTCCATCGGTCTCAGCAACCTTGACAAACTGGCCAGAGTCTTTATCCATAGCTTCAATGATATAACCTGTAACTGGAGCACCACCATCTCGAATAGGTGGTTCCCACTTCAATTTCACATGATGTTCATCCCAATCTTCTAATTCTGGAAGACCCGGTGCTGCAGCTACATCGTATGGATTCTTTGCAACAATAGCTGATTCGGTTTCTAATGGATCCGATTCGCCTTCTTCATTTATAGCCTTTACTCGGAACTGATAGGCATGATTAGGTTCAAGACCCTTAATATCTTGTTCGGTTTTCTCAGGATCAACATGTCCACAAGGCACCCAACGACCGGTCGTGGCATCCATTTTCTCAATGACATAACCAGTGAGTGGAACACCACCATCGTCTTTGGGTTTTTTCCATTTTAATTTACAACCTTCCTTGTGGATATCGCTAACCTCGAGTGGACCTTCAGGCTTGGCCGGTTTGTCAAGGACTAAGATTTCAACAGTTGCTTCATCAACACCATTGATATTTTCAGCACGTAGCGTGTAAACTCCACTCTCTTTGCGTGACGAATCCAAGAGTGTAAGTTTTGTGTTGTACTCTTCGTTTTCGATGCGAATATTTCCAGTAGCAAGAACTTCTTTTTCCTTGAAGGACCAGGTAAGTGTTGGTGGTGGCTCACCACGCACGTCGACATCTAGTTTGACAACTTGACCAGCACGAACCTTAATGTTCTTCATCTTCTCACGATTGATTGTTGGTTTTACTGCGATTCAAAAATACAGAAAAAAACGGGCAGTGGGAAGGAAGGGACATGAGTTTAAGGGTTTTTGGAAACAAAAATGTTAACAAAATATTCTTTAAAATATAAACTTTGAGAATAAAGCTTGGCGTGTTTAAAAGCTTTGCAAAAACGAATTGAAATTATGATTGGCAGCAGATGAACGGTTAAGTTTTTAATAATGTCAGCAAAAAAAAGGATAAGAGAAAGAATACTCTCTTATATAAAATAAAGCGCTTAACTAGTGATTCAATTGTTAGGTTTGAAAGCTCATTATTTTTGCGAGTGTGGGAGTTAGGGAATCCCACATATAAGAAGTGGCACTAACGAAATCAAATCGCTGAATGAAAGAAGCAACAACACGTTGTGTTTTCTCTTACAGTTTCTGGGTTTGGCAAGGTGTGGTTCGGTTGCGTCACTTGGGTCACTAGGTCCAGCCTTGTTAATTGCACGAACTCGGAATTGATAGACATTACCTTCCTTTAATCCGTCAACTGTAGCAGATGGCTCTGGTCCCTAATAAAAAATAACAACAAAATAAACGGAGTTGATTTAAAGTAATTAAACTAGTTATTAAACTTACATCAGTGGTAAGGACCTCATCCCAATGGGGCGAAAATTTGTCTTTCTTTTCAATGACATATCCAGTTATTGGAGCACCACCGTTATACTTTGGTGGTTCCCATTTCAATTTAACCATATTTTCGTTATAATCCTCAATGACCGGTGTGCCTGGCTTACCTGCTGGATCGTATGGATTTTTAGCCACAATACTTTGCTCAGTTTCCAAGGGTTCCGATTCTCCCTCATCGTTGATGGCTTTCACTCGGAACTGGTACTCATGGCCTTCTTGCAAGCCTTTAACGTCTATTTCAGTATCGTTGCCAGATGTCCGACCGACTGGTACCCAGCGCCCTTGAGCCTTATCGAATTTCTCCACCTGATAAGCGGTAATGGGCTTACCACCATCATCTTCAGGTTTATCCCATTTAAGCTTGCATCCGTCTTTGGTGATATCCTTAACCTTGAGTGGTCCCTTTGGCTTGCCAGGAGCTGCCAATACATTAACTTCGACCTCGGCTTCGTCTTCGCCATGCTCGTTTACAGCCTTGATCTTATAAAGGCCAGTATTTTTGCGCACAGAATCAGTTATGGCTATCTTGGTATTGTAATCAACATTCTTAATCTCAACGTTTCCTTCGGATGAAAGCTCCTTGTTGTTTTGATACCAGGTGATTTTTGGTGGAGGCTCACCGCGGACATTAACGTCATATTTGATGGGCTTTCCAGCGCGAACGATAAATGGTTTTAGATTGGTACGATCAATTCTTGGTTTCACTTGAAAAAAAAAACCAAAAAAAAAAATAAAATTAATTCAATTTATAAATAAAACGAAATATTTTCTTACGTGCTTTGTATTTCACAGTCTGCATTTTGCTCGCGTCTGATGGTGGAGATGGCCCAGCTTTGTTAACGGCCACAATACGGAATTGATATTCTCCATATTCTTTTAAGTCATCAACCTTTCCTTCTGTCATACTGCCAGGTACTTCTCCAGCCTTTTCCCAATCTGGCTTGTTCTTCTCTTTCTTTTCAATGATGTATTTCTCGATTGGAGCACCACCATCATTATTCGGTGGATTCCATTTAAGCTGAACGCTATGGTTGTCATAGTCAACAACCTCAGGCGTACCGGGTTTGTTTGGCTCGTCAAATGGATCCTTTGCCACAACTCCGACAATTGTTGTCAGTGGTTCAGATTCTCCTTCTGCATTTATAGCTGTCACACGGAATTGATATTCCGATCCAGGATTCAAGCCAGTCACATCAAATTCTGGTGGATCTTTGTCGCCAGGCAAACGTCCTACACGCACCCACTTTCCAGTAGCCGTATCCATTTTTTCTATTTGATATTCCTGAATTGGAACACCGCCGTCATCTTCTGGTTTTTTCCATGCCAGCTTACAGCCCTTGGCATGCACGTCCGTAACCGAAAGTGGTCCCTTCGGAGAGCTTGGCTTACCCAAAACTATCAATTCAACAGTTTCGCTGTCAGTGCCATTGACGTTAGAAGCCTTGAGTGTATATTTGCCGCTATCTTTGCGAACGCAGTTTGAAATCACAAAATCTGTGTGATAGTCGATATTTTCAATCTTAATGCGGTCAGTATTTGTTAATGGAATATCATCACGCCAACTCCATTTTAGAGTTGGTACGGGTTCACCAATAACATCAACTGACCATTTGTGGGTACGCCCAGTCTTGAGTGTGACCTTCTTGAATGTGGAGCGATCAATTTGAGGTTTAACTATTTTGTTTTTATTTTTATCGCGCAGGGAAAGAAAAACAAATTAAAATTCAATTAGAATTGTTTCGATTGTGAATGTAAGAGATATGGAGCACGAATTGCACGAAGCTTGTAGTTTTAGAGCAAAGCATTAGATATGATGTGTGGCTGAAATCTCAAATTGAATCCTACTAGGATCATGATAATACAATAATAATTAGTATTTACAACCGCAAATGGGGCCAGTACGACTAGGAATGCTTTAAAAAAAACAGTCAGCAACCTTTCATCTGTGTCAGTCAGAAATTGGCTGCAACCTTAAAAAATCATAATATTAAAAGTAGCATTATTAATTTGTTAATTGCAAAAGCTTAAACGCACAAACTTTTTTTCTATTCAAAACTTATAAGTAAAAATGATCAAAAACAAATCTTTCGAAAATGTCAAATAATATCTCAAACTTACGATTTTTGTGTTTGCACAAATGATTGTCGGTTGGTTCAGATGGTTCTGATTTACCAGCCTTATTAACAGCTCTTACTCGGAACTGATAGACCATTCGTTCTTTTAATCCCTCAACCTTAGCAACACACTCGGGTGTTTCGGTTTTGGAAACTTCTGTCCAATCGGGTGAGAATTTATCTTTCATCTCGATTATATAATGTGTTATTGGACGGCCACCATCGCTTGGTGGTCGTTTCCATTTCAGTGTTACTGATTGATTATCATAATCATCGATTTCTGGCTTGCCTGGGCGGCTAGGTTCGTCGTAGGGATTCTTGGCCAAAATACTGTCAGATGTTTCAAGTGGTTCGGACTCTCCCTCCTTATTAATTGCCTTTACGCGGAACTTGTACTTTTTGTTGGGCGACAGTCCCTTAAAATTAAATGCTGTCTCATCGGGACCAACTTCGCCGGCAGGTATCCAACGACCGGTATCTTCGTCCATACGTTCTAGAGCGTAGCCCGTTATTGGACAGCCACCATCGTCTTCTGGTTTGCGCCATTTCAATTTAATATGATCGGAGCGGACTTCTTCGGGTTCGAGAGGACCACCAGGTGCCAATGGACGATCAAGTACAATGACATCGGCAACCGACTCGATAGTTCCTGAACTGTTCGTCAAAACAATCTTGTATTTGCCAGTATCTTTGCGAATGGCTTTTCGTATCGTTATTGCAGAATTACGTTCGTATTGATCAACGGTTATGCGCTGACCATCGATTTGAATTGGTTCTTCTCCCTTAACCCATTTGGCTTCGGGTTCTGGTTCACCATCGTATTTAATGTCAAACCTGATTGTCTGTCCCTTTTTGACAGTGACATTCTTCAATTCATCACCAACAATGAATGGCTTTACAAATCGGCACTTAGCAATGATGGTTTTTGTCGTGTCGCTTGGTTCGCCGGGACCAGCCTTATTAACAGCACGGACTCGGAATTCGTATTGTTGGCCTTCCTTGAGGCCATCGACTGTTGCTGCCAAACAATCTGCAGGTACTTCTTTACCAGTTACCCAATCGTTACTAAACTTTTCTTTGTACTCAAGCAGATATCCGGTAATTGGTGCACCTCCGTCTGAATCTGGGGGTTGCCATGTCAGATCAGCATGATCCTTATCCCAATCAACCACATCGGCATTCTTTGGTTTACCAGGTTCATCCCATGGGTCCTTAGCCAGAACGGAGTTTTTGAATGCAGCTGGCTCACTGGAACCAATTTTGTTCACAGCACGAATACGGAATCTGTACTGCTTTTTCGGGATGAGATCTTCTATCTTTTTCTTCAATGGTTCACCCGGTAGAACATCAGCGACATTTTCCCATTGCTGTTTTTTGCTCAAGTCTTGCCGCTCGATTATGTATTTAATTAAATCAGCACCACCCATGTCTTCTGGTTGTTTGAATGAAACAACGCAAGATGTTTGGAAGACTTCTGTTATATCGACATCACGTGGTGGTGTTGGAACATCTTGCATTATTATACTGACATTCTTAGTATCTTCACCTTGGCCGTTAGATAATTTAATTTGGTATGGTCCCGATTGGTCGCGAGTTGGTTTCTTGATTTTGAATACAATCTTATCGTCTTGGACGGAAACCTCAACATCTTTAACTGGTAATTGTTTGTCGTCCTTAAAAAGCTTAGCCTCAACTGGAGTTTGTTTAGTACCGCCAACTTTAATATGATATATAAATTGTAGTAAATTTGGTTCCAATCGCAACTAAACTAAATTTAACTTTATTTAATTAAATAAACTTACCCTTATATGGTACTTCAATGACCAATGGTTGGTTGATAGGTCCAGCGAATTCCTCGGGACAATCAATATTAGGCTTACTTTCTCCCTTGCTTATCGTCAGCTTACATGACGATGACAACTGACCAGACTCACAAGTAATTTCACCCTCGTCAGTCAAGTCTAATGCATTGAAAATTAATTGATGCTTGCCGCCTCCCAAGTTCTTAATCTCAACCCGATCGCTCGGCACAATTGGTTCACCATTGAACTTCCAGTCGGCTGGAGCAGTTGAATCCTGCAGTTCGATATCTAAAACAAGCTTCTCACGCTCAACTGCAGAAGTGTCCTTTAGTTTCTTGTTGAAGCGATTCTCATCTGAATGGATATTATTTAAAAAAAAAATTATTGAAAATATATATGTTTATGTTGCATCTTACATTTGATAAGAATCTCAGCTTCGGTCTTATCGGCATTTGTCGTACACTTGAATAATCCAGCATCGCTCACCTTGCAGTCCTTAATGATAAGCTTTCGCTTTCGGCCGTCCTTAACAATTTGCATACGTTTGTCACCGGGTTTGATTTCTTCATCACCCCTAAACCACTGAACATCACCAGTTGCATCATCGATTTCACAAGCTAATGTCACTGTATCTTTCTCAATGCATTGTAATGACTTAAGAACTTTAACGAACTTATACGGATATTCAGTTATCTTAACTGTTGAATCAGTCTTATCCGGTTGCTTATCAAGACGACACGAATATTTTCCAGCGTCTTCCAACACACTCTCCTTAATGATAAGTTTCAAATTACCATTAACGTCTTTCGAAATCAAATAACGAGTATCATTGCCGTCGATTTTTTCATTATCCTTAAACCATGATACATTAGCCATTGAACTACTAACAGCACATTCCAATACTGTTTCGTGTTTTGTAAAACCTTCGATTTTCTTTTTCAGTGGTTTTGTGAAAGTGTAGCTAGGATCGGCCTCTTCTACATTGAGGAATGCAGTGGATGAGATGCCGCCGATTTCAATAGTGTATTTGCCGCTATCTTCGACTTTTGGATTCATTATGATCAGCTGGTAACTATCATTTTCTTGCTTAAATTTGCATTTGCTTCCAGTAAAGAGTTCCTACATTGTATTAACATTTAATTTTAATTATTTTTTTATCAAGAAACTATTGAATTAAAAAAAAAAACATTTTGACAGAAGTCGCATTTCTTTAAATATTCCAAATGCATCTAAAATTTGATTTTGCTATTACAAAACTTGATGTGAAAAAAGGAACTTTGGTCCGCTTGGAAAAAAATCTTGTCATCTTTAACATCGAGAGGCAGAAAACAAGTTGTCCACCCTGCGACTGGGTCCTGAGATCTTCTGTTTATCAGTTAACATTGGGCTATGGATTTTAATGGATTATCAAACCTTAACCATCAAAGTTTTTACTAGCAATGGCCTCCTGAGAATTTGCACGTATTGCTGATATTTTCTCTATGGAAAACTTCCCAGAGCCTTCACTAAACTTGGCAAAAACATATCGTTTTTCCATGTGGAATACAGAACACTTGATAAGAACCAGGGGTTCACAAATTGACTTAAAGGTAAAGTTAAATCAGTACAAGTAAAAGCAACGACTGTCAAAATTTTTTTCTTTTTATGGTTATAGATGAACAATTTTTATTTTTTTTAACCAAACAATTCTGATAATTTTTCTATACTTACATCCTTTCGGAAAAACCATTTGGGCTTGCAATTTGGCTTACTAAATCTGCCTTCAAAAACAACCTTCTTATCCTTGCCTTCTTTGGCAAATTGATCTATCAATGGACTTAAGAACGATTCTTGTTTCTATGGATTTTTGATTTTTTTAAATTTTTCGTTGACGTCGATATTGATGAAGACGATGATGATAACACACGTAGAACGTAGAACGATTGTTGTTATAGAAAGCGTTGTCAAAAATGGGAAAAGAAATTGTTTGGATTTGGTTTTGTGATTTTTGTTTTGATAAAAGGTTTTTGGGCGCTTAATGTTTTAATTTTTTTTTAAATATTAATATTATTTTTTTTAATAGAATGTTAACACTTTGTAAAACATATCCTTGTTTTGAAATTTAATTCAGTTTCAAAACAATGACTGTTATTACTTGCTAGAGAGAAAGAGGCTATAGAGAGAGGCATATTATTATGATATTAATACATAGTTAATTTATTTAATTTATATTTTGTTTAATTTTTTTTTGTTTCAGAAATAATAATAAATAAAAAATAAATAAAAGCTGTCACAAGCTCCTCGTTGATAAAGCTAAGCATTTAATAAGTTTGAAATTATTACATGTTAATATTTTGTTTACATGAGTAAAAGCTGTAAATAAAATTATTTTGTTTATTAAGAAAAAATCGAATAACAAGCACATACAAATGTTTATAAATAGAACAATTAAATATATATACACAGTAAACTTAAATATTAAATTTTAAACATACAAACGCTACGAACACAGAGTGCATTTAGAAATATTGGAATATTTGAGAAGATGTAGATAGTGACAAGAAACAAAGGAAAACAGAATGAGGAGAAGAGAAGGAGAGATAGTTTTTTGTTTTTTTTTTTATGAAATTTATTTTGTTCTACGGACGGCTTGATGAAATATTTTAGGTTATCTTAGTTACCTAGAGAATTTAACACTAGCTTACAAAATTTTGGGTCATCGAAGGTGCTGAAAGAAAACATATTTTATATTTTTACCCAAAATGTATTTTATCTCGAAAATACTCCTTTGGAAAAACAAAATAAGTTGCATTTTCGGATTCAGCGACTCAAAATTAGCGGGACAAATATAGTTTCTTTTAGAACGCTACGATGACTCAAAATTTTGTAAACTAGTGTAATCGATTGAGGGCAATGCAGAACAAATTCCATAACGATATTCAAGTTCGAAAGATTCCATAGAGTTGAATCTACATAAATATTCGAGTTCGAAGGACTCAATAAAACTATTCAGTCTTCCAAAATCTTAAAGGAATGTTTGACTTTTTGTTTTAAGTTTAAAACCCCGAAGTGATTCGAGTTTACCAAATTTAAATCGGGATTGATTTGAATTCGAGTGAAAAAAAAAGTTAAAAAAAGTTAGTTGAATCCAGATTCTCATAGAGCCTGTCTACATTGTCTTCTTACTGAAAGGCGTATTTGCGATATTACATGCACAAAAAAAGCGATAGGTTGTCTACCCTTTCTTTTAAACGCATTTAAAAGAAGACAATGTAGGCAGGCTCATAGGGAATGAAAATGACTTATTTAAAGCTTTGGTTTTGAACTTGGGAATGACTTTAGCTCAATTGAGCCACAGGATTCCAGAAATTTAAAAATAATATCTGGCGATATTCTTTTTTTACAAAATTAAAAGTAGTTATTCTGAAAAAGGCCAAATGTCCCATTTCCACATTTGTCTTAAAGTGAAACAAAATATTTTCTGTGAATGTATTTTCGAAGTGAATCTTTAAGCTTAACTGAGAATAAATTCCTCTCGATATTAATTTTTCTTTACTGGGTGATATTTTTAATATTGTGAAAATAATGAAATATTTAATATTCGCATTCAAATACAGAATGTTTCAAATTTAAATTTGGCAACTGTGTCTTAAAAGCAGTTAAAAAAAAGGTGCATAAGACCCAACCTTAAACAAAAATGTTTTATGCATTGGGTGCCTGCATAAGCCCCAACCTTAAACAAAAATGATTGATGCATTTTAAACTACGATTTATTATAGGGCCAACATAATCAACAAAAAGATATACAGAGAGTAAAGTATAAATAGAGAGAGTGAGTAAAAGAGAGAGAGAATACTGAGTATAAGTAAAGAGTAGATTTAAAGAAATTAAAGAAGGGGGAAAAAGTATAGATTCTTTTTATTAATGATTAATACACTGTTTTGGTTTTTTTTTTCAAGAGGAAAAATTGATATTTGGTTTTAAGTACGTCTACTTTTGAAGAAGAATAGTCGAACCTCCTCTCGACGAAACGGATGTAGTGTCGGCCAATCTGGTATCAGTTCGGCTAAAGATGGTCTACGTGATGATGGCGGCTAATATTTCAATATTTTTTTTTTTTTGATTTTGATTTTTTATGTTTAATGTGGAATGTGTAGTATACAGTTTTTGTTTGGAAAAAAGATTATAAAACTCATGTTATTTGTGTGAATAGCAATGAATTGTTTTGTTTTTTTTTTACTTATAACTCATATGTAGAAGGGATAGAAATATAATAAAAAATTTTTTTCTCTTCAAATTTTTGAACCTAGTAATTGGATTTCAGTTCTTTAATGTATTTTAAAAAAATATTTTATTTTAAGTATAGTGCCCTTACCACCTGAAACGCCAAAAACTTTGCTATCCAAATGTATGTACGACGTACGTACATTTGTACTTAAAATTTATTTTCATAAAAAAACCGTTTATTCCTCCTAGTCGGTGGGATTTTTGTCTTGCAAGGATAATAATACACTTTTAACCGAACTGAACTTTTAATACAACTATAGGATTGACTAATTTTTGTTGTTGCTAGAAAAACGTTATTTTGAGTTAATTTTGTAGATTTTGTATACCTAAAATTCAGCTGGGTCAAATGCTTAGGGCACTGTACTATGTTTGTGGTAGACAGCAACTATTTAAAGAACTGCGAAACAATGATGGAAACTGTTTCCTTCTTTCTTTAGAAAAATATTTGAGGTTCAATTTAGAATTTTAAAAAATCCAGAAATCATTCGTTAAAAAAAAACAGATTTAATCCAATTTCAAATAATCAAAATTCAAAAACAACACTTTGTTTTATTTTCTTTTTTAAAAATTTGCATTTGAAAATAAAAGGTAAACATTTAAAATTCAAGGACGGACTGACTTGAGATCATTGTTTTCGGTTGCCTTATGTTATTGTTTTTTTTTGTTGTTGTTTTGTAAATACTTCTCACTAGTTCAAGCGGTATATAGAAAGTTGCAGTATGTATTTTCAAAAAAAAAAATCATACCTTGAATAAAAAACGTTATTTACAATAAATTTTGTTTTTTTTTTATTTTATAAAACTGGTTATTTGGTTACGATATTAAAAAAAAAATAAATAATATACGTTAAATGATCAAATAATTAAAATGCAAATGATTACTTCGGCCCAAGAAAGTCAATGTTTTTTATGTTTAAGTTGATATTTGTTAACAAAAAATAGCAAAAAACAAATTAACAAAAGACTTAAAACTCATCAACATAACTTAAAGCGCTAAAATGTATCTAAAAAACATGCGCTTGGTATGTGTACAAACACCTTGTTATGACTTGATCACTTTGGTGTTATATTTAATAAAAAAAAATATTTATAAGAAAAAAAATTAAAAATACCAATTTATTTGAAAAAAAAAAAAAAAACAAATAAAAATAAAAATAATTGGTTGTATGTTTTAAGTATAATTGGAAAAAAAATTGTATTGAATGATTTTTTTTTTTGTCAGTGTTATAATGTTGTTGTGGTGTATTTATAAGGGGAAAAGGATAGTGAAAGGATATTTTGATATTTTTTGGAGCCGAACGTACCTTTTCGACTTTTTTAAGGGCTGGCAACGGTTTTTCCGTTTCCTTTAAATCACCCCAATCGGGGTCTTTTTCATCTTTGTCCCATTTTTGATAACGACGTTTTTTCAACATTGCTCGGAAATCCATACCACTTGAATCCGAGACATACAATTGCATTTCCGCCGAATCCTCGCCGTGTATATTCGATACAACAATTTTATATTTACCCTCATCATTGGGCTTACATTTACGCATGCATAAGGTTATTGAATTTGTTTGACCATCGGTAAGAAATTTAAAACGGCCACCTTCCATAATTTCAGATACACCTTTGTAAAATTTGAAGGTAGGCGCTGGTGCGCCCTCAACATTAACCGTCATGTAAGCAGTTGAGTCTGTTGAATGTAAAGTATTTTTTTTTTTAAATTTTTTAAAAAATTATATTCAAATTGAAGCCAAAAAGAGTAAAGCTGTTGTCTTTGTTTAAATTAAATAGAAGAATAAATAAAATATATATTTGTCCGTTTAGAAAATTATAAAAGCAGCCTCAGCAATATCAAATTAATAGTAATAATCAGCTTTGTTTTGTTAGTATAAAAAGCAAATTTATCAAAAGAAATTCTTAAAGAAGAATTTATAAAGATAAATGAATTGATTTTTTAACATATAGTAAGTACGACAAATATGGCCCACCTTTCATATTTGTTTCCCCACTTTCTGATGAAGAAGACTATTCTTTGTTTGCCTAATTTGGCACCATTTTTTTTCCCACGAAACACCGTCATTTTGATTCGCGAAATTTTTGAACGTGTTTGACAATTTCAAAAGTTAAATTCTTTTTTTACTAACTGAAAGATTACGTTTATTATGTTTTCCTTGCTCTTGTTTTGTCATCCGTTAAAGTTTAATCAAGATAGTCAAAACATTGTGCAGGCCATATTGCACACACTGTTTTTTCACTGATTTTCATTTTTCCACATGTCAAAAGCTTTATTTTTAGATTCACAAAATATAAGAGTAGATTGAACACTAGTCAACCTTTAAAAGAAATTCTCAAATTTACGCAAAATTTATAATTAAAACACTGAAAAAAATTACCGAAAGAAACTAAGAACACGTCGCACCAGCTCGACAACGGTGAGCTCAGGACAAAACTGGGGTCGAATTTTCGTTTCAGTGAACGTGTGAGTGAGGCCATCAGTGATCGAATAAACGAGTAACCACTTCAAATTTTGGTATACTCGAAACGTGAGTGGTAATACAAAACTCACATAATTCAGTCACGTATTACTCGATAACTGGTTTCAATGTGAAAATTCGTTCTTAACTACCTACCTGGGCATTTTTATAAAGGAAAGATAATGCTGGACCATATTTGCTGCACTTACTCTAATATTTACAGTTTGTGTTGATCATGAAGTTATCTATATACAACGACCGACATTTCAAAAATTGTCAATATTTCTGAACGAATATTTTTAATCTTGAAATTTAAAAGTCTTGAATGAAACTACTGTCTTACATACTCCTTAAGGGATCATCATTCATAATTGATAATTATTAAAATTCGATAATTAACAACTCAATTGATAAAGTTTTGATCATTGAAAATGATGCAGTCCGTTGTGAATTTCAAAAAAAAAAACAAGTACATATTAAAACTCCAAATTTCAATATTTCTCACTTATCAATTGGTAGCTGACAAAGTGACAATCACAACAGGGGTGTGTATATTTAATGCATTTCTAAATGTGTTTTTATTTAGTTTTTGGATGTAGTTGATAGATTATTTAATTCATCCAAGGCTTGTATTCGAGATTTATGTACGTCATTCGATATTTTTGATAGAGTTTTTGTATTATTTTATAATCCCTTTGTTGAAAAATCGAAAATCAATAATAATTATTATTCCCTTAGAATGCTAGATGGCGTGTAGGCAATTTGGAGATATCTTATAGAAATCATTAACCAAATAGTCGCTTGTCATTTTAGCAAACGAAATTTGATTTTAATTCAATTCAAATATGAATTGTTTGTTAAACGACAGAATTTATCAGTGCATATACTAAATTGTTGGTATAACGATTGCCAATTGATAGATTTTATATCTATTCTGAATAGTGAAAGAAATCCAATTGTGAATGTAGCATTATTTGATTTGACGTTTGAGTTTCTATTTATATCGCCGTTGCGTCGCGTTGTTGAGTTGTCATTTCTTATAAAAATAAAAACGTTGTTGTTCTTGCAAAATGTTGCAACGTTTTGACTGATGTATACTTTGCAGACTTATTTTGCAATCTTATATATTTTATATTCCCATGCAAAAACCCCATTTGAAATTGTTTCAAAAACATCTACTCTATTTTGATATTTAAAATTAATTTTTTTGAAACTCAATGTTTGTACAAAATAAATCAAAACACAAAATAAGAGTTAATAAAAACGCAGTAAAAGCGATAAAATCACTTAGTCCTCATATTCAATTCAGATTTTGATAATTTTATTGTTTTATAATATAAACTGCGCGTCACTTTTTTGAGGCCACTATTTTCCTAATAGTTTTTTCCGCGATAAAAAGTTGTAAGAATTATTTTTCCTAAACATTTTTGATATCTGTGAGCAGGTTGGAATTAAATCCTACAGTTTTTTTTTAATAAATCAAGCGAAATCTTTATACAGGCATCTCAGATAGATAGCTTCAATTGAGACGTCTTTTCAGACGATCTACCAGCCTCATAAAATTTTTAATATACTCGTACTTAGGCTCAAACATTTGTTTGATGTTTGAAAGTTCCTAAATGTGTGGATAAATCCAAGGAATAAGTTTAACACCTTTGTCTGTCACCTTTGGATATGCCTATTCCAACAGATATTTGTAAATATTTCTGTTAGTTGTTGTAGTTATAGGCCCCGATTGCGGTTGTCGATTTGCTGATCGATGCACAATTTGTTTCGATTGTCGTTCATATTGTGATTATCGATTGCAGTCGAAATTTGTCGATGGTAAATTTCTGATCGATGCCCTAGGAATACAATTTATATTTGGGATTTGAAACGTTTATACAGATGAACTTTCAAATTGAAGATATTGGATAGTGGATTATGCATAATAAAGCATTTTTCATTCGATTACGTTACCCAATCCCAAACATGGAAACCAAGCGATACAATCGACAAATTTCGATTCTTTTGCTAGTCGGATTCGTCAAGAGACAACCCATTTCCATTTGTTGTTCAAGCAATATAACTAGGCGAAATTCATGTGAAATTCCTAGCGTCGTCTTTTGTTGTTGTAAAATTGGTTTCTTTTTCATTTTCTTACGCTGGGTGTTATGACTCAATGGTTGGAATTATCCTTAAAACCATAAAAACACTGGCATACACCCCTTTTTTATTAGACAATCGGTATCAGAATATTTCTCATAGGTATTTGTCGAGAAAAACCATTGCGAAAACAGTGACGTGCAGTGTAGTATGTATTAATTTCAAAGTCCAATGAAACATGTTTTGGATGGAGGATGCATTTGCTGGACACATTAAATAGTGATACGTATTTTATAGATACTTAAGCCAAATTAAAAAGAAAATCATCAAAACCGAAATTCTCTCCGAGGATTTGAAAATAAAAGCCTTTACTGTCGTGACATATTCCCATTGCATCGACATCGTCCGTTCAAAAATATAAATCATACAAAAATTCGTTCGCTTATTTAAACAAAAAATTAGCTTGTTAAAAAAAAAATGTGGGTATAATAAGTTTAATAGAAAAATAAATAAAGCAGCACTGATTAAGATAGCAGTAATTCAAAAAAGACCGCTTGAATGTTTTTAAAGAAAACGAAAACAAAATGCATTTCCAAAAAAGCAAAGTGAAGGCGATTAGAGCAGAACATAACTTCTTTGGTGTACTAAGAAAAAAACCCAAAATGTCAGTTTTGTTGTTGCAAAAGATTTTATATGTTTACAGGCCTAAAGCCCATACTTGAAGAACATACTGTTTTTGATTTATCAAAAGCTTATTTTCTACAAGATTTAATTTTTTAAGTTTTTAGAGACAAGATTTTTTCCAGACATATTGGATTTTGCCTTAGTACCCACAGATTTGTATTGTAATTTTTAGCTTAATAATTTTTCTCCAATTTGTTTGAATATTGCTCATTGGTGTGATGGTTTTACCTTCAACAGCTGAATAAGATTCTTGTACGTCAACGATCGTTGGTGGGCCACCATCGCCAATTGGATGCAATGGTGTCGATGGTTTATTAATAAGTTCTTCGAGATCCTGAATACTTGGTCGTCTAACATCGACCGATGGTCTTCTCCTCTGTTGTTGTTGTTGTAGTAGTTGTGTTTATTTATTTTTGTGTTGTGTTTGATAAATGGGATGTTTCATTTTAACGAAAGTGTGCAGAAAGTGTTTATACACAAAAAACATATAACATTTATGCACATGTAATTAACGACACGTATATATTTTATCGCATCGGACGAGAAAAAGAAAAAAATAAAGAGAGACATAAAAAATTATTATTATAATTAATTTGTCTTTATCAAATTAATAGCTGTTGTATACCTTAAATACATAAAAACTTAGTTAAATTAAACAACATTTGAAGCAGCATCACAACATTTTCAACATAAACCAAATTACAAGACAAAATTAAATTTTTTTTTAAATATGTAGTCATTAAACATTTAAACAAAAAAAAATCAAAATAGCTACATAATGTATATTGAATAAATGTGTATACACACACTCAGAGAAATAACTGAGCAATGAAAACAGACGACAGTAGATTTGTATTTTTTTACAAATAAATGAAATAGAATAGAATAAAACTGAAAGCTTTGCTGGCAGAGTGGCAGATAGAGAAGAGCACAAGGCACTTGTAGTAGGAGCTATAAAAGGAAAATTTATATTTATAATGATAAAAATGAATATTAAATGTTAAAGAAGAGATATTATTATGATATATATATAGTAAATAAATAAATCAATAAATGCAGCTATCATACATTAAAAAATGATGAAAGTTTTGATAGAAAAAATATATTAAATATTATAATGCATAATGTATTTTTTTTATTTTTTAAATACAAACAACTAATCAGGCTGAAGTCGTTACTTAATCGAGAGCTATTTTGATGCTATGCTTATGAAAAATTAAAAAAAAAATTATAACTTAAATAAATACGATAGTATTAAATAAAATTGTTATTCCTTTTTGTTTCGTGATTTTTTAGTTTTTATTTTGTTAGACTTCTTCATGGTTAATGGGCTTAATTTAGCTTTATTTGGATTTTTTAATATTATTGATCATTCTACATTCTTCGCATATTATTTTTCTTTCGGCATTCTTTTTTTTCGATAAATTTTCGATTTTTTTCTGGGCTGGTCTATTTTTTAAGATTTAGATTTTAAAGGATACAATTTTCTCGTGGGCTGAATGCTTTCTTTCAAGTAACACTTTTTTTTCATGAAAAGATCGGTGTTTTAATTGTTAAAATCAATGCCCTCGATCAATACTAAATAAAAGCTGTGTTTAATGTATCTCCTAGCTGGATGTGGATTTACTTTTGACATGTGCTACTAAAACAAATTGAACATTTTCCATTATATTGTTTTTGTGTAAGGTGTCAAAAGTAAATCCAAATCCAAATCCCGAAAGAAGATAATAAAACACAGCTAAAATATGAATTTATAGAATGATAGATAATAATTAAAAAATTAATACTTTTCTTGAACTTGCAAACGTTTTAACCTTATACAAAATGTATTCAGCGAAGGTTAAAGATTTTTAACTTCATAGAAAATTGCATAAAAAAAACAAATGAGAAATGTTTTTAAATAAAAGTTGAAATATTAAAGCAACAGATGAGAACATTTATAAAAAAAAAGAAAACATGCAACAAATACAGCGCCTAAGAATTCGTGTTCGGTTTTTCAATACATATAATAATTAGAGAGATAGAAATGATGAGTATAGAGCTACAATTCGTTTTATTTTTATTGTTTATAATATCAGATTGAACCTCAAGACATATTGGTTCAAAAATAATAAGTTGTCATTTAAACTCTTAGTGAAATTTTCATTTTTTGTATTAACTAAAATAATTCAATCAATAATTCTTTTTATCACATGATATTATTAACTCCAATCAAATTCTGATTAATAGTTTATTATGGATTAAAAAAAGCTTTGAGTATTTTTTTGTTGATTTTTTTCTGTTTTTTTTTTGTTTTTTTTTTGTTTTTTTTTTTGTTTTATTTAAAAATAACACGTCTATATTTTCAAGAAAGAAAAATGTTATATTACAAGAAAACAATACATTTAGTTTTACTATACACAATGATTTCGTATTTGTAGTATAAAAATGCCAAATCTTACGAGGAGAGGACATCTTACATGAGTAGTCCGAAATAAGATTTCA
Organism: Dasysyrphus albostriatus; assembly: GCA_946251815.1. Lineage (NCBI taxonomy): Eukaryota > Metazoa > Arthropoda > Insecta > Diptera > Syrphidae > Dasysyrphus > Dasysyrphus albostriatus. The sequence goes on from OX276339.1 coordinate 1,163,675, forward strand.
AAAATAATAGTCTCAAATGTCAAAATTTGATTTATACACATAGTTAACTGTTTGCATGTAAGATTGACACACCTAATTTCAAATTGTCTATGACAAAGACCCTCATTAGGCATTTACGATGACGAGTCCAATTGCCAATTTGCATGGAAAGTAAAAAGGTATATTAAAGAAATTGATTGAATTAGAAACCAATCACGTCATAAAGTTTTACAAAACAAAATAATTTTGCGGTCGGTCCATTTGGACTCAATGAATGCCGGAAAAAAAGAAGTTCACACATTCAGACGTAACGAGAATTCCATCGCAAAACTTGTAATCAATCCCGCAAAAAAAAATGATCACAGAATTCATTGCACAGATTCGGTGATATCTTTTCTCGGTTTTTGTAAAAGTTTTCGATTGTGATAGAATTCACAATAGGGCCTATTATTTGTTTATGATTTCTTTTCACAATTTTCTTAAAGCAGCTACTTTGTCTCTTAAAGTTATTCGAACTGAGAAAGAAATGTCTTCATAAATTTTCTTTTATGATAGTTTCTGTGAAAAGATTGAAATAGTAACAACTTCAATGTCAAAGAGACCGCAATCACAATTATGATATAAATTGCTCCGCAAACAAATATGTAAATAATCAGCTCTATCACGAATCCCATCGTAATCGGAAAAATGTTACGAATCCTGAAAAACTTATCACAGAATCCATCGTAGTGAAAAAACTCATACAAATTGCTGTTACGAACGGATTTGGTGATAGCTTTTTCTTATTTAGTATAAGTTTCCGATTACGATGGAATTCATGATAGGGCTGAATGTAATGTTAACTGAGATTTGGCTGTTCAGGAACTCCGTGGTATATTGAAAAAGTGATACAGACTCTGTGATAAGTGTAAATTTTGTGCTCAATGAATGAGAAAATTTTGGATTTTTACAACAACACTAAAATATACACAATCCTAATCCCATTTATATGGTATAAATGTGTCTCAAAAAGATATTCTCGTATACCTTCTTCTCACACACATATAGGTATATGATTATTTTACACTGATTCTTACACTTTAAATATGCAATGATTCAAAACTTTCAAGTTCAAAATTAAAATTAAGGATTATTTACAAAAAAAAAAAAAAATATAATAATTTAAAACATTTTTTACATTGAATATAGAAATATATGTTTATAAAAATTTAAAAAAATAGTTTAACTATATATCCAGTTTCTAAAAATAGAGAAATCAAAAATTAAAAAAAAAAACTAAATGCAATTTGACCTTTTCGCCCTTAATAAGAGGGTGGTTTTTTTCTATCGCTGAAACACTAATGAAATAACAGAAACAAAATAATTGCAAAATTTACAATTTTTTGAAAAGCTCTTCTACAAATATTAGATACTGTTTTTTTTTTAAATCTACAAAATTCTATCTTAAAAGAAATTATAAATGAGAGAAGAGACCTGTTTGGTATCACCCATTTCTCCAGGACGTGTTGTCTTTTTCTATAATAATTTGAAAAAAACTTGTATATATTTATATTAAAAAAAAATATAATATATATTTTTATATAAATTGTATATACAAAAATGTTTCCTTTGGAAAATAAATAATCTTTTTTTGAAAATTGCATGTGTGTGATACGTGTGACGTATAAATGAAGTGTGTGAATTTGAATTGAGTGTTGTGTATTTTTTGTATTCTTGTATTAAATAAATTTCAATTTATCAATTTAAATGTATAAAAATTCGTTCATCAGACATCCTTTTGTTAGAACTGATGTATAACTCTATTTTTCTTTCTTTCTTTTATTAAATAATATTATAATAATTTCAATAAATGAAAAATAAAAGCACGCACAATGGTATTATTTTTTTTTTGTCGTTAATTGTTTCGTTAATATTAATTTCATCTACTAAAAATAATAATACTAGTAAAAAGAGTGTATTATTTGCTTGTTATTATGAATTATTTTGTTCTTTATTTGAGCTTGTGGCTCAGTTAAATTAATTAAATAAAAGAAAAAAATGTAAACCCCATTTTTGGATAAGGTCTTGTTTATTTTTATTTCATTTTTGTTGGCAGGATGCCTCACCTGATTTTCTCCTGCAACCTCTCCAGGTCTCAATAACTGTAAATTTGATTGGAAATTATCTAATTTTGTTCTTTAAAACATTTAGAATTTTTTATTGTTTTAATTGTTTTCTTAAGTTTTTCTAGTTTCTATTTTTTTTTTTAATGTAATTTTGTGAACTTTTTTATTATATTTGATCTTGAATAAGTTTTGATTTTATTTATAGTCATTTATTTAAATTGTTCTAAAAACACAATGATGTACAATGTGCAAAAAAATAGGCATAGTAAAAAAATTCTATGTTGTAATCTTTTAAATAATTAATTTTATTTTTTAATACAATTATTGACCTATAAGACAATAATTTTTTAAACAAAATAAAGCTTTGTAAGTAAAACAATTAAAAATTAAAAAGAGCAAATTTTGTAATGACATTTTTGATAACTTTCATATTATTTTTTTTTATACTTTCACTTTTTTTTTAAGTTAATAAAAAAACAAAACTCATTCAAAATATGATCTTTTTTTTACTGTGTGGCAATAATATAATTAAAATTATTATAAGGTTTAGACTAGGTGTGTTAGAATGTGCTGACTTATAAAAATAACATTATATTGGAGTGTATTGTGTGTGTAATTGGAATAGGAATTTTGCATCACATTGAGTTATATTTTTTGTTTGTTGTAATTTTACTCTATAGCTCGGGAAGAATAGACATTGACTTTGAAAAAATTCCGACCAGGTTGTGAAGGCATTTGTTTCATGTCTCAAATAGAATTAAAATATTCGTTTAAAACAATAGAGAATAAAATCAAATAAATGCAAGCATTGTCGAGGGGAATATCACAAAATTCAAAATAACGTTTGTAAATTAAAATTGGAATTTTTACGACCACTTTTTTTTCTTTTTTCCTTGGCTGTAATGAATAATATTTTCTAATATTATAAAGTCTTAAAAATTAGATCTTACATCGACCGATCTGATTTTTGTTTTGTTTCTTAAATTTTGATAATTATTCTACTTTTCAACTTTAATTTGATTAGTTTTCGAAATTTTCTATTTTTTTTTTTTGCGCAAGCAACTAGTTTAAAAAAGCTTAAATGTGTTGAAATGAATATTTACCTAAATAAAACTGAAATAATTTTGTTTTGATATTTCGAATACATTTATTTCAAAGAAACAAAAATTATTTTTTTTTAATAAATTCCTGACCATGTTAATTTAGCTTCAGAGTTTCGCTCTAAAACTCTGATTTAAAAATAAAATAAATCCTAAAAACAAATACCAATTTTGTACAAAAAATGTTTTGCAAAACAAATACCAATTTTGCAGAGAGAGAGAGAGAGAGAGAGAGAAAGACAGAGAGAGAGAGATAATGAGCAAGAGCGTGACATAAAAACAATTAAAGTTTTTAAATATTAAAAAAATATAATTAGTGAAATTCAAAAATTCAATAAAAAAAGAATATACACAAGAAAAGACAACATGAATCTTAAGACGACATCAATTTTTTGTTTATTTATTTTTATTTTTTATTTGATTTTATATCTGGCACTGTTATTTTTGGCATAATTGCTGCTCGTTAATTCAATTTTTTTTCACAAGAACCACTAAATTATGATTTAAAGGGTCTGTTTATTTGAAAAAAAGCAAATAATTATTTCTTTTCCTCCATACAAAAAAAAGTAATAATATAATTAAATAAGTATGGCTGTAGATAGTTTTTTAATAAAAAAAAAAGAACCTTACTGTTTAATGTTAGACTCCCAATAAAAACCAATTATGTTAAATATTTCCTGTATATGTGACTTTCTTATCATCATTTTACTTCAGAATAACTCCATTTTATTTCAGCTAATTAATATTTCCTGCTTAACTTTTTACGTGTATCACTCTTTAATTTACAACAAATTAAATAAAAAAAAAATATATTTAGTTAATTGAGTTGGACAAGGAATTAGCATTTTTGTTTTTAAACAAATATCTATTTTTTGTTACTAAAAAAAGATAATTAGCCTTAAGTATTTTAATACGATTGAGTGTTGTTTGTTCTTTTTATCTAAGGAATTCACTGTTTAGGTTTCGTATTGTAAATCATTATTCGAACTGTTTATTTTGAAAGTGGCATAAGTTGATTTTTCCACTTTTCAAAAAATCAGAATGAGATGAATAAAAAAATAATATAATTTGTTTTTTTTTTTTGTAATCAATTATTTGCCTGTTGTTGGTTGCATAAAGGGCTCAGGGCTTATTTGAAGTTCTCAATATTTAAACAAAAAGGTGATTTATATTTTTAAATAACTAAATTTCGATTAAATCTACTTCGAATTTTTAAGTTAAAATTTTGTTATGGAAAAAAGAACGTTAAGATCTGATTTTGGTATTAATAAATCAATTTTTACTTTGATGTTAAATTTGATGTTAAATTAAAATAAAATACTATTTGTAAAAAGAAATATAAACTTCACTCACATCGATTGACTTCTACGAAATACAAAACTTGAAAAAAAAAATACAATATTGAAAACACCGATTCACTTTGATCTTTTAATTGTATATTATTGTTTTATATTGATTCAACTATAAAATAAATTATATTATGATGTTTAATTTATTTTGAAAAAAAAAAACGACGACGACGAAAACAAGGTTTCATTCGTTTCCGAGGTATGTACTCGTATCTAGTAATGCTTCACTTCCACGTAGCTAAACTACAAGAAACATAATTTGTCACCTGCGATCAACACAAAAGAGAACCAATGTACTTTTATTTCACAAGTTTAATTCGATTTTTTTTTGTTGTTGTCTCTCGTTTTTATAAACTAGCTAAAATAATGAGGTATAAATTTATTATGATCATGGTTATGATGATGATGGTGTACTTAATGCAATTTTGCACTTTTCTTTTAAATAAATTATTTTAAAATATGGTTTTGTTATTTGAGTGTATAAATAATATATTTTCAACCGTGTATTGGCGTGTGTATATTAAGTTAAATTTCTGTTTTGTTGTTGGTTTGATAGATCAAAAATAAAACGTAAGAACCTCTTTTATATTTTATTCTCAAGGGCGTTAGCTTTTCATATACAAAATTATAACATATAGATTTCTAAGGATGAAAACTATATGTACACGAATTTTCTATGAATTAATTCTAAAAACGAAATAATTAAATTAAAAAAAAAGAACTCGACACTTGCCCTTATGAAATTAAATGTTAGTGAGTGAGTTGTAGTGTTTCTATTGGCTGTAATAGGTGGTATCTAAACATTGTGGTATGCTGCATTTACAGTCAAAAAGTCAGTTCTTAATTTAAATTATTTTTAACATTTCAAATTTGCATTTATGTTTATATAAAGGAACATATATGCATAAATACAAATACTTATTTCTTTTTAAACACAAAATAAGTCTTGGAGATTTTTGTAAGCTTATACTTGATTTTGTTTTTAAGATTAAAATAAAGTTGATATAAGCAAATTGTTGGAATAAGCGAAAAATATAAAAAAAAGTTTAAATGTAAATACTTTCGCTGGAATGTTGTAATATAAAATTTGATGATTGCTCTCTTATTTTGTGGATTTGGTTCGTGATTTCATTTAAAATAAGCAAATTTAAAGCAAAATATTGTCCCACTAACTTTCAAGTTTTGACCTTGCTGCAAGCGAAAATAAACTATAAACTGACTAAATTAAATACAGTCAAACCATAATATATAATAAAGTGAATGCGTGCATTTCAATAATTAAGCAAGTTTAGCGATCAGCCTAACAAATTCCTCAAATTTATCAAATAGGTATAGCCCTTTTCGTTTAAAATTAATTAAAAATAAGCAAAGATATATAAAACTTGAACTTAAATTTTAAAATATCAATATGTGGAAAAGAAATAATGAAATGCTTAGTTTTCAAAGTATATATATATACAAAAATATAGTGCAGATAAAAATATTTAATTTGATACATAAAAAAATAATGATTTATTCTAAATATATATTTACAGAGAGAAAAAGCGAACTTTTGATTGTGTTTGTTTTTTTTTTAATAGTTGAACCCTTTCTTACCCTTTTGTCCTCGAGAACTTCACCCGGCCGTAATTTACGTTTGCCCTATTTTTATAATTTTGACAGTTTACAGTTGATATTAATTTTTTTTGGTCAATATTTTGTTTTTGGACCCCAAAAATGTGTTATTCAATAATTCACCATAATGTGTGTTTATTTTTTTTGTTTAATTAAGGCAGGGAAGAGGGGTAGATTTGGGTTTTTGAATTCACACATTTTTTTTTAATACATTATTTTTTTTGTTGGTGTGGTTTTTTTTTAAGTATTGGTGGTGGTATTGTATTTATTATTGATGATACGGTTGTTGGTTGATTTGGACATTATTTGGTTGTGGTCAGTTTTCATGTTTTTTTTTTGATATTTTGTCATTATCAAAAATATATTTTTATATATTTGTTAAATTTTGTGTGTGTGTTTAATTCGTGTTCCAATTATATATTGTTGTGTTGTGTATTTTAATTTGTTTTATTTTGTGTATACGTGTGTAGAAATTTGATATCAATTTTTAAGCATTAAAAGAAAAAAAAAACATAATTTTTATAGAAAATTGTTATTAAAAGTGAAATATTTATATAAAAAATATTTAAATAATATAATAATATAAAAAATATATTAAATTTATAAAAAATATTAATTTAAAAAAGAAAACCTAGAAATTTAGAAAATTAAATAGTTGGTATGGTTTTTTCGCTCGGCTAACCTATTTTATTAATTCCTTAATGTATTTGACAAAATTGAAGATTATATTTTCATTTGAATAGTCTCCATTTTTGTAAAAAAGAAAAATTGACAAAGAAAAATAGAATTGTTTACATACCTCGTCATTGATGATCAAACTTGGTCGTCGACCCATTTCTTCTGGTGGTGGAATCAAAGAACCACGACGGCTTGGTGGTCCAGGCACTAAAGATGGTCGTTTCTCTCGGATAACCTCAATTTTAGGTGGTTCACCAGGACCAGGTGGTGCTTTGATTGTTGGTACTCTTGGTTTTTCATCCTAATTTATTTTAAACAAAGGCAAAAATTCGTATTATTTATTTCTGTTTTATTAAAATTTAAGTCTAAAGCAAAAATGCAGTGTTTGAAAAGTATTGGTGTCAGTATAAGCTGTTTAGTTTGATTTCCTGTTTATGTATTTTTATATTTATTATAAATCAAATTAGTTATTTGTCTTTATTTTTTTTAACTTTAAGATTTTTAATTTAAAAAAGTTTTTATTTCAAAAATATTGAAATCGATATTTATACTCAAGAAATATAGCGAAAACGGAGGTGTTTCGATATCGACGAAGAGTCAATTAAAAAAATACTGTTCCCCATAAAATAGTTATTATATTTTTTGTGTTATTATTATTTTTTACTTACAACCTTAACTTTACCTTAAGAACAAAAAATAAAACACAAGAGTGATGATAATTTAAACTTCTATTGTCTGTAAGAGAAGTCCTTAGTTCTTTTTAAAAATTCACTTAAGAAACTATTTTTCTGTTTCAATTTTTTTCAAAATATTTCCTCATTTAAAATTAGTAAAGCATTTATTAATTGTAAAGAGAAACTTATATTTGTTTTTAAATTAAAATACAGCAAAATATCGATCCTTCATTTCTTGTAACTAGTGTCCTGGAATTCAGGTTCCATATAAAAGACGTTGGTCTAACAGGCATGTGATTAAAATGATCAGCATATAGCTAAAATTATTTGTTTTATAAACCTATTTGAGGCAGTGTGTGCAAAAGTGGTGTAATACATTTTTTGGCAAAATTGATACTTTTGCCTCGTATTTATATATTTATGCATTAATTTAAAATTCTTAATTTTAAAATATATAAAGCTTTCCAAAAATATGACTTTTTCCTAAAATCCCAAATTTAATAGTGTTTTTTGTTTAACATTGATTAAAGATGAAAAATTTGATTAAAAAAAGTAGGTTAAGACCACATTTGCACTCACTGCCTCATTTATATTATGAACAAACTGATGTTGTAATTTTTTTCATCATTTATGAATTTTAAATTCTTGGATTCTTTTTTTTGAGTATATTAGCATATGTTCAAGTCAGATCATAAGGAGAAGGTCTTTTTTTTTACGAAAGAAAGGTATTTAACTCGACATTAAAATAATTTCACTTAAATAACACTTTTGTTTACATATCTCTCACCATTTTGCTGTGTGTGGTTAGAGAACCAACAATAATTTTAAATATTTTAATAATCTAATTAACATAACAAAAAAAAAATTGTTTGACTTTAAGGAACAAAAAATCTTGAATGTTTTGTTTTTAATAATTTTTTTGTATTAAAAAGAAAGAAGAAAAAAACGCAGATAACTTAAAGATGAAACCGACAACATATCAAAGTACAATGATCGCAATTTTATTAATTCTTCAAACTATGCAACGAGAATCTTAGAAACACAAGTATTTTTTGTTTCGTTTTAAAATATAATTTTGGTTTGTTTATAATTATAGATGCTTGTGTCGTTTGTCTTTGGTATTCAATTTAGACAAGATTGGTGTCGATACCACATATATTATTATGTGGTAAGAGAAAGACACATATTTATTATGTAATTATAAAAATAATAAGATTTTTCTATATTTATGTATATTTAGTTGAAGATATTTTTGAGCACATGCGATTGGCTAATTGGAATTAAACTAGCTGTTTGAGAGGATAGTTTATAACAAATATAAAATATTTATTTTATTTTGTTAGAAATATCTATTTGTTGAAAGTCATTTTTGTGTTTTTTGCAGAATGTGAAATTATTTTTTACCAAAATCTAAACATATGATATATGTACACAATATTCAAGTAACTTAAAAATTCAACCCATATTCAATTCAAATTATGTACATAATATCAAGTGTTTTCAAATGAATTCAAGAATTTTAAAATTAGTACAAATGTTGTGTGTTGCTCTCTTAGTTTCTTTTGTTTTATTTTCATTTTTAATCGTCAGCGTCGTGTTTCAGATTGTTTAACTACTTCAATACCTAAGTACTTTAAAGTCATTTAAACTACTAGAAATAATTTATATCTTAATATCGATAATTCAGATAAAATATAGGTTAGTAAACCGTTAGAATAAGATAATCATAATATAAAAAGGAAGAAAATAATATTTAAACCCTTAGCAACCCTTAAAACAATCAATAAAACAAAAAATCAACGCAGTTAAAAAGAGGCGCATAGAGAAACAAATTTTTGAGCTGCGAAAATCCAGTAGAAAATGCTTCAGCTTTCTTGTATAGAAAGATCGAGATTGGTTTTTCTCTCTTCTTACCTTCTCGGGGGGTGTAGGATCTTGAATCACTGGTACTATGGGTTTTGGCCGTTCTATTTTTCCAATCTTAGGCTTTTCATATGCTTCTAATTCTGGCTTTACATATTCGTCTTTTATAACTGGTATCGAATCGAATTTTGGCATATCAGATATCTTGCCAAATTTAGCTTTTTTATCGAATTCCTCCATTTTAGCAGACTCCTTTATTGTATTTATATATTTTTTTTTTTGAAAAGAAATGAATTTGATGTAATATTGCAGAAAAAAATTGTACTTGTTTAAATAGCTACAAAAGTTTGCATAGGTATTTGATCTTGATAGATAAAGAAATGCCATAGAGATGTTTAAAGATATAAGGTATTTTTATTTTTTAATATACATAAATGTCTGTCAGTTGTGTGAATTTAGGGGTGAATTTATTATTTTCATTGCTTACAAATTTGTTGTTGTCGAATTCTTTAAATATTTCCTATAGCATTGATATAAAACTTAAAATTAATATTATTTTAAGCTTATACCTTGCCGCCTAAGTTCACGCAACTAAAGATTTTTTATTTCAAATAGAAGAAGAAAGTTCGATATAAATTTTGTAAAGAAGTTGTCCATATATTTTTTGTTCGAAATTTGAAAATTATTACTCAATAGAGAGGTAGAGATGCCAGCATGTCCAAAGCGAAAGACAATAGATTGTAGTATACGATTTATAGGCATTTTGACAGGTATACTTTAAGGCTTAGGTGAAACATCTAACTTCTGTAAGTATGCTATAGCAGAAATAAATCAACGAATGTATCATTTTTTAATACATTCTTCTTTAAAAGCCCTAACACGATCAATTAGATTAATAGTGGTGGAGTAATTTTAAGAAATTTGTTTTTCCAAATCACTGCGTGCATAAAGGTAATTATTCGATGGCAACCCGATTTGTTTTCCATAAAGCATGATTTGCATCTTGTGATTTTAAAACAATTTTTTTAAAACTCTTCACCCTCTTTTACGATTGTCAACTACGATATCAACTCTATTGATAGATGTTTGGATCACTGAAAATGATGCAGACTGTTGTGAAAATACGGTTTTTGATAGAATCGTTGATTAGTTTTTAATAATTTAATTTTTAATTTACCAAATTTAAATTTTTATCAGTTATCGATTGATAATTGAAGTTGAAAATCGCAATTGGGGTTGAATGTTTAAGTAGTTGAATCGATAATTTGATCGTGTAAGAGGCCTCCTTTAGTAAGAAGATAGCCCCCAAGAGATATGCAATAGATATTAAAAGCTGAAATTTTAATATATATATATATATAATGTAAATAAAATAATATATAACTAACTAAATAATTATATAATATAATTTTTATAAACAGAAAAAGAACAGAAGAGTTGCAATGGAAGACGTAGATTGTAGAGTAAAGGTAAAGTGAAAGTGTAACTTCAAAGGCAGGGAATTATTTGTATGTGTGCGGCGCACGTTACCTTAAGTATATGCTTAGCTTGTTGAGCTTTAGCCATTTTGGCATCCTTTGAAACAGGTTTAAGAACAACCGATAGAAAATCTTCATTTTTAACTGCTTGTACATTCAAAAATGAAGAACGTCGTCGTTGTTTTAGTCTTGGGACACCGTCTAAAGGTACCTCGGTTTCAGCACTCGGTTTTGGTTTTGGTTTCTTAATTAATATTATATAAGTAATTTTTAAAAATATTTTCAACAAAATAAAAACGGAAAACATAAGATATTTGGAATTGTTTTTTTTTAACAAAAAACATTTTAGTGAACAAACAATAAATCAAAGTTTTTCGTCGAAACTTCCCAAGGTGGTTTTGAAAAAAATGTGAACTTTTTTTTTTAGATTAAGTTCATTGAGCTTCTAATCACCTTAGCTAGCTTTTTGTAGATTACATTTTTATATTTTTACATTTAATGTGTGTGTGTGTAACCATGCTTATTAATTTATAGGTACGAGTGATTTATAAAACATACAAAACTTACCTCAGGGACAATAATAACTGGCTTAAGATCAGCCTTTTCTTCTTTAGGAGCTTCACCTGGAAGCTTTCCTTTTCCAATAGACAGACGTTTTGGTTGTTCTGCAGGTTGTGACTTATCTTCTTCTTTCTACAAAAATTACAGACAACAAATAGAGGAATAGGGTAAACAGACAAGTAAACATTCACCTAAAGCTGAATTCAGGACTAACAAAATTAACAAAATTTACAAAACGACAAACTTAAGTGTATGATACATAAACGTTAACCATTTTTTTTTTTAAAACACAAAATTTACCTTTGGCAATCCGTTTTTAATGGCAACTTGTTCGGTTTCTTTTTTAAGTTCAGCATTTTGTGGTTTTTCCATTTTCGTTGGAACTCCCAAATCTCGACTAAAATCGGATTTTTCAAAATCAGATTTTTCATATTTTTCCAAAACTGGACGTTCGTAGTCTGGAATCTCTGGCAGTTCTTCGTATTTCTTAGCTTTTGGCTTAGCTTTAGCTTTAGGCTTGGGCTCAGCTTTTGTTTCTTCTTTAACTTCTTTCGGTGTTGATGTTTTGCGAAGTTTTGGAAGTTCTTCAAGTGGTTGAACTTCTTCAACCTTCTAAGCTCGTTTTTTTTATTTGTTTGCATATTTTTTTAATTTTCAAAATTTCGTGAATTGTGTATTAAAACAAAATTTGTGAAGGACGGTGGTAATGGGGAAGAAAAACCAAATGAATATTTGTGTTTATTAATTTAATCTTTAACAAAAAACCTTGTATTTACATTGAGAAAGTGAGATTGGCGATAGTGAAGTTTCTTAGCGTTTTTTTTTAAGAAAGAACAAAAAGTTTAAAAATTGTAAATTTCGATTTCATTTTTCATTTCTACTTCTTTAAAAAAGCTTCCATCGTTCCGAGTAATTTTCTTGGAATGTTTGTGTTCTCGATTTAAAGAATCGCGTGCCCGATTTCTAGTCTCTGCTATGCTTTTCAATGTATTTTTTTTTTTTTTTTGAAAAATTTATTAATTTTATTTTAGTTAAACTTTTTGTTCCTTTTCTCGAAGTTTTGCATAGAAAAAAAGAATATATAGAAAGCCACAGTGTGTTATAGCCATTAAGCTTGGAAATAATAATTATTTACATGAGTTCTTTCAAGAATTGAAGATTTTTCTTTAAAAAAAAATGAACAGAATATACGATATTTTTAAGAAGACCAAAAAGAATAAGAAGAATATTGAAGAGAGACATTTATTGAATCGCATTTCGATATCATAGACACGAAATCCTCGGAATCTTACCTTTGGTTTTCGTTTAACAATTGGTTTCAATTCTGGGAGTTCTTCTTTAATTTCAACAGGTTTCTTATTGGGTTCTAGTTTCTTACTTTCATTTGCCTTATTTTATTTAGGGATATATTCAAAATTCAGTAAATTGGATGTGAGTGTAGGGATGTGATAATTTTGTGCAGGATTTTTTAAATAAAAAAATAAATGTTTATGATTAAATATAGGGAATTGTATATAATGGATGAAGTTTAAATCGTGTAATACCTCAAGTGCCTTCTTTTCTATTATCGATGAACGCCTGGATTCCGTTTTAGACTCCTCAACCTAATTGTTGGTATTTTTTTTTATTTTTACAAAGGCATTTTCTTTTTATTAAATATTTACCTGAACAGAAGAACGTCTTGAAACTTTGCCGTCTTCGACGGTAATTTCTTTTTGTTGGACAATTGATCGTCGGCGGACTTCGGTTTTGGACTCTTCTTTGATGGAAATAGATTCCTGTTTTATGACGTACATTCACAAATATTATACAAAACAAAAATTAGATCACAACATTTAACATATAAAACATTAATTTTAAAGATTCCTACTCGCTATTGGCTACGGGGTTGTCTAAGTTTACCTGCATCTGCAAAGCTCAGATTTGTTTGTCAGGTTGTATGAGTTTTTTTTGTTTGTTTAAAAAAAAAGTTTTCTATAGTATAGCCCTAGCCAGTGGCTATGTAGTGTGTAAAATGCAGTGTTAGGCTGTGTGCCAATTGGATTAAATTTTGATGAAATTTACTCCCTAGATTAATTCGGAGTTATTTCCACATGTCAGTGTCAACAGTTATTAAACTTGGGATTAAATTTAACGTGATTTGAATGCAATTGACACACACGGCCTATGTATATAATTCTTACCTCATCAGATGGTTCATCTTTAGAAGCAACACTTTGTGGTTTCTGTTTTGTGTCGGTGGTCTTTGGTTTAGTTTTTGTCTTATCTTTATCCTCAGAGTCCTATAATAAAAATATTGTGTTTGTGTTTGTGTTGTTTTTGTTGTGGATATATTTTTTTTTTATTTTTTATTTACGTAAGAATTAAAAAAAAAAAACATACCCTTCGTTGTTCAACTTTCTTGAGTCCAATTTGATCCTTCTGTCCCTTCTGTAGAAAGATACAATATTTTTATTAGCAAATAATGTTAAATATTGAAACAAAAGAAAGCATAATTTGAAAAATAAAACAAAGAGAAGTAAAATTAAATTAAATTGAAATAGGAATATTTTACAAAACAAATGACTATGGTTTAAAAAAACAAGAATATGATTATTGTATACCTCTTCAGGTGTGTCAACTGTGTCTTTTTCAATTCCATTTGGTTTGTCCTAATAAAATTTAATTAAAATAAAAAAAAAAAACATGATTGAAAGTGTAAAGAATAGAAATTTTTCTTAAATGCGAAGCAGGTATGTTACTTTTTGAAGATCTATTTTTCTTAGAAAAACTTGTTTTTGTTTCTATATGCTTAGCGGTTTTTATTAGTTTGCTAGGTGTGTATATCTCCAACCCAAGCTTGCTTGCGACTTGTTTACAAAATTGTTATTTGCATTGATCTTTTTGCATTTGATGTTTTCATAAACAAAAAATATATTCTCCTGTGTTTATTTAAAAGCCAAGCTTACAACTGTTTTGAATTTAGAGTTCTTCGCATTGATTATTTCAAACTTTCTAGTAAATCAGTGTGTGTTTTAATTCTTTTGTCTTAACAAGAAAATAAATGCAACTGTAGGTGGTATAAGTATTTTAAACAATGGGTATGTTCTCGTGAAAATAAATAAAATTAACAGTTCTTGAACTAAAAAACAAAAAGAGGAGCTCTCTTTGCTGATAAGCTTTTCGTAACCCTCACCGGAACACGCCTTATGTGAGCTTGAAACGCGGTTACAAAAAGAGCTTTCAAGCTCGTTTTTGCTTTGTTGAAAAGCTTTTCATAATTCTGACCAAAACACGCCTGATGCGAGCTTAAAACGCAGATAAAAAAGAGCTTTCAAGCTCTGTATCACTTTGTTGAGAAGGTTTTCGTAATTCTGGCCGAAACACGCCTGCTGTGCGCTTTTAAGCTGTAATTGTTTTTTAAAACTTCATCGCAACTCATTTTCAGTTGGTTAAACAGTTGGTAGTCATATTAATTCTCATTATCTTACATGTTTTCGAATCTCAACAAACTAAGTATTTTATAATTGACTGAGTTGTCAAAAAATTGCATCTATTGTCTCGCAGTATTGTTAAGCATCATTAAATCCACCGTATTACATGAAGAGAGCGGTATAATTTTCATTAAAAAAAAAAAAAACGGTGTGTTCTGTGATTGATATTTTTTGTTGATAGAGAAGAAAAAATAATTGAAAAACACATCTAAAACATTGAAAGATGGGACAAAGGATAGGATACAAAAATACATTCAAGAGAAGAAGCAAAAGTTCCTTCCTTGTGTCGAAATTATTTCCAAAATGTTTCACGAACTCGATGCTTTGTAAAAATATTAGTATACAGAAAATCAGAGAAATGATTATTAAGTATAAATAAAAATAAATTTTGCAGCAAAAACAATAAATTGGGATTTGTGAAGCATTTTCTCATAATAGCATTGGTTTTAATTTTTATATATTTTTTCTCGATAAAATCAGCTTGATCCAAAATCATGTATCTCGGCTAGTTGCAGCATAATGCGTTATACATACATAAATGTATATGAGTAGATACAACTTACCTTTTCAACAACATCAATTTTCTTTTCTTCAGGTTTTTTCTTATCGACGGTGTCTTTCTTTTTCTTAAGATCAAGACTCTTTTTCTCTTCTTCGTCTTTTTTCTTAGGTTCTTCAATGATCTTTTTGTTCTTTTCTTCTTTGAGTTTCTTTTCTTCTTCGAGTTTCTTTTCTTCTTCGATGGCGACTTTCTTTTTCTTTTCATCTTCGGTTTTCTTTTTCTCTTCGGTCTTTTTCTTTTCTTCTTCGACCTTCTTTTTGTCTTCGATAGTCTTTTTCTTTTCTTCTTCTACCTTCTTTTTCTGTTCTTCTTCGGTCTTCTGTTTTTTCTTTTCTTCTTCTGCCTTTTGTTGTTCTTTGATCTTTTCCTTCTTTTCTTCTTCGACCTTCTTCTTTTCTGCTTCTTCTTCTTCAGCCTATTTTGTTATTATTTAACGTTTTGTTTTGTGTTAATAACAAGGATTTAAAGGACAACATATAAAAATGAGTTATTTATAACAATAAACACTTATCAAAACCAAAAAAAAAAATAAAGGAAATTACCCAATAGAACAGTAAAGTATTGTAATAAAAAGTAAAATAAAAGTTAAATAAGTAGAAAACTGTCTCAGTTTGCTATTTTTTGCCAGTATAAAATTACGAGTGAAAATATTATAAAAAAAATATCACGTCTAGACAAAAAAAATTAAAATTAAAATTAAAGTTGGAAAATAAAAAAAAAAAAAATTTGATCGCGTATTTCACCTCGTCATTCTGTTTCTTATTCGTAGGCTTAAGCCTCACATCAAATATTGTTTTTGTTTCTTTCTGTTCAATCAGCTTCTTCATTTCCTTTTTTTTAACTTCTAGTTTTTCATTTTTTTCTTGTTTCTCTTTTTCTTTTTCTTTCTCTTCCTCTAACTCTACCTTTCGTTTATCTTCCGCTTCCTTGGCTTGTTTTTTCTTTTCTTCCTCTTCCTGTTTCTTCTTTTTGGCGTCCATTTTTTCTACAACTATCTTACACGATGATTCATCTTTGCCAATTTCGTTGCTTATCATACATTTAAATGTGGCAGTGTGTTCCGATTTTGCAGAACTAAATGTCAAACGAGCTGTCGTTCCGTCAAATGTTGTTGTTATTTCTTTAGTTTCCTTGACAATCATGGTGTCCTTATACCAAGTGACCTTACAACTGCGATCAGTTTGTTTAATTGCAACAAGCAATTCAAAGGTTTTGCCCTCGTAGACCTTTTGATCGACCAGTTTTCGTGAGATTTCGGGCTTAACTGCTTTACGCTCTTCTTCAGGAATGTCAACCAAATTGACAATCTGTGAAACAGCTTCACCTTTTTCATTTTTAGCAATCAATTTGTAGGCGCCCTTGTCGGTCTCTTGTACTTCGTTTATTTCCAATTTAACAGCAAATTCACCTTCTTTGGTTTGTTCACATTGATAGACATGACGTGAACTCTGGTGAACTTCATTTGTTTCCTTGAACCAAGTACATTTAGGCTCGAATTTGGATGCAACTGTACACTCAATAACCACAGTGCGTTTTTTAATAATTTTAATAATTTTCGGTTTGTCTTTGATGACAGGAACAACTAAAAAAAGGAAAAATAAAAAATGCTAAATCAAATCTCCAAAAGAAAAATGACCAAAACTATACGATATCATTTTTAAAGGAAACATACGGAAAACAATTTTTAAAATACTCATTCCTTATTTTGGTACCTTTTCACCACATAAAAATTCGTTGAGTGCTCAAGAAGAGTCACAAAACAGAGCCGGAATGTTTTGGCTGTAAAACAATACATAAATGTCGAAGACCAACCGCTCAAACTATATGAAGACAAATGGCGAAATATGAATTTCACCAAAAAAAGGAGTCGTGTATAGTCCTGGTCAATATTTTTTAAATGACAGTTGACAGTGTATTGTTTATCGAAATCAAACGGCAACACTAGCAACTGTCACTTTCTCTGATTTCTTATTTATGTATGAACTTACTTTCAATATTAAGTGTCAAATTGGCATTCAATTCACCCAAAATATTTTTTATGTTACATTTGTACAATCCAGAGTCTTCAAGTTGTGGATCAATTAGTTCAAGTTTGATATAATATTCACCACCTCGTGTTTCCATTGACATTTTTATTCTATTTGTATCTTTTATTGTTATATTATTACGGAACCAAATAATATCTGGTTTTGGATCGGCCTTAACTTTACATTCCATAATGACTAATTTTCCATTATTTTCTGATATAATGCGAGGCTTTTCAATGAAGGTTGGTGGATCACCTTCAGGTTCGGCTTCAGCTTCAATATTTAAGTTAAGATTGGCGTTCGATTCTCCAAATTCGTTTTGAACATTACATCTATAGGTACCACCGTCCGCTGCACCTGGGTCCTGTTTTTAAATAAAACAAATTTTAATTAGTGCCCTCTCTAGGCAGAAAAAAGAATTTGCATTCAAAAAGTTAAACTCATATGGAGGATTTTATTTTGTAATTTTTTTGTTTAATATAATCAAAACTGACTACGAGGTCAATTTATTAATCAACAACATGAGG
The DNA here is from genome assembly GCA_946251815.1 of Dasysyrphus albostriatus. NCBI lineage: Eukaryota > Metazoa > Arthropoda > Insecta > Diptera > Syrphidae > Dasysyrphus > Dasysyrphus albostriatus. Next base: position 1,181,665 of record OX276339.1, read on the forward strand.
ACATTTCGGCCATTCCAAAGTAACGGAGAAGACAATCGGACGCTTCTTGTGAGGTTTTTCTTGTTAGGAAGTAATATTTTTTCATAAAAAACAGTGGTATTAAAGAATTCATCACAAAGATCATAAGTTAATAGAAAAAAATGTTTCTATATTATTTATAGTACAGGATGTTTTTTTTTAAAGATATAGAATTTTAAGTTGGCAACACTATTTTAACTGGCGGCCATTTTGTAAGCTGTCAAGTGATTTATTTTTAGTTTGGTTTGGCAATCGGGAAGTGGAGGTGGTTTTAGTGTAGTAAGAATCTGACACTTCATAAAGCCTTATGCAGGTTTTGTACTTAGCCACGGGAAAATAAATACATTAAAAAAAAATTTCCACATGAATAGACTGACGCCTGAACAACGTTTCCAAATTGTGCCAAAATTATTTTGAAAATCATGGTTTTGTTCGAAATACGTATCAAGCGAATTTTTTTAGCGATACGTCAATAAACAAAACTGCCGTATTTGGAGTGATGATAATCCTCAAGTATTTGTTGAGACACCGTTGCACCCAAAAAACTGACTGTTTGGTGTGTCTTATAGGTTGATGGAAAAATTGGTCCGTACTTGTTTAAAAATGATGCTGGCCATAACGTTGAAGTCAATGGTGACTGCTATACAGCCATGATTACTAACTTTTTCGTGATAACTGACTTTTTCGTTCATCAAAGAAGCATGATGTGCAGGAACTGTGGTTTCAAAAAAACAGCGAAACCTGTCACACAGCTCGTGACACAATTGATTTATTGAAGAAAACGTTTGGTAACCCTCTATATGTGTCAAGTTCAAACATTTTTCATCAAGGTTTATACTTTTATCGACACTGAGTTAAAGACTGTGAAAACACCATGGTATTCTGTATGAAAAATTCCAAGTGCTCTACAGCACGGGTTAACGTCAAGCGATTTCAATGAAATTTTGTACATAATTTTTTGTTTATCAGCTCGATCAATTTTAGGGATGGAGATCAAAGAAATTCAATCATTTAGTTATTCGGCTCCATCACGAATTCCATCGTAATCGGAAAGTTGTTACGAATCCCAAAAAAGACTATCACAGAATCCATCGTACTGAAAAATCAGATACAAATTGCGATTACGTGATATCTTTTTTCGGGGTTCGGAAAAATTTCCGATTACGATGGAACTCATGATGGGGACCGATTATTTCTTTTTCGCTCGTTTTTAACAGCATCGGCTTGTCAAAATAATTTCACCAAACAAAATGTGGCTGAATTGAATTATTAAATTCTATAAAATTGAAATTGTGGAACACAGAAATTCACTTCGTTTTAACTTCCAAAAAAGTGAAATCGATATCGACAAAAGTAAAATGCAGAACACCAAATTTTATTCTTGATCGATCTAGCTGTTAACATACCTAAATATATTTGATCCATAATTTAAATTGATTTTTTTTTCTTGGAATGGCCGATTTCTATTATACAAAAAAAAAAATAAGAATAAAAAAAATCGTATTTAAACTTACTTTAATTTCTAATGTGAGTTCGTACAAGTCTTCGGAAACTAAAGTCGATTTTATTTTAATTTTCTTGGTTTCTTTAACGACATCTTGACCCCTGTACCAAGTTACATTAGGTTCTGGTTTCGCTTTGCACTTACATTTCATCGTTATAAGTGTACCAGAGTCGTTTGGTATGATACGTGGTTTTTCGGTAAATGAGGGTGCAAATCCATTCGCGTCGCTTGTACCTATACACATACACATTTTTGTATTATTTAATTAATAATAATAATATTAAAATACATTTATTATAACTTTAAATAAAAAAAATTGAAGACACGCAACCAATTTCATTAGTTTAAAAAAGTATTACTGCTGTAACATAAAAAGCAAAAAATGTTTGAGCAATTTTTGTTTGTTCTTAGAATAAATGCTTGAGCATGAAATGCGCGATAAAAACATAAAAATGTAGTTGATGAAATATCCTTATTTTTTTAACGTTCTAAGGAGAAGTATATTATAATATCTAAATGTCGAGAGAGGTACATACAAATTAATTCAAATGATTTCAACACTCAATGTCTGTTAAATCATACGAAATACGAGAATTGTTTGTATGAACCCTATCTGGATACTAATGAATTATTTGTTGGTCTTCTTTGGTAAAATCAAAATAATATTAAGTAAAATATATATGTGCCATACATCTATTTTTTTAAATAAATCATAATAAATACATATTAAATACAAACTAAATTAAATTTAATTAATTTTTAAATTTGTGCTTATGGTAGATACCTTGGAAATTCAGCGCGATATTTGCGTTACTTTCTCCATACATATTAAATGCATTACATCGATAATTACCACCATCATCTCGGGTTGGATTTTTGATCTCTAAAGTTAAAATGTAAATATCTTTCGCAGTTGCTTTACGAGACATTTTAGTTCTTGTTGAATCGTTGATTTGCTTATCGCCTCGATACCATGTGATGTCTGGCACCGGATGTGCCTCTAATATACATTCCATAATAAGAATGTCGTCTTCTTGTCGGATTGTCGGTTTCTTTGGAAAACGTGGAGATTTTCCATCGGGAATTCTATTGCAATTTTTGTTTATTTTTTATTATAATTGTATTTTTTTGTTTACTCTATAATGAAACAAGTGGTATGTACGTAGGTTCATTGTTCTTTATTCTGATCTTAAGACACCATTATATCTCAATTGCAGGACAAAGTACATTATGTAAATGTTTCAAAAGTGGAATATTTATTTTCTTCAATGAAAATTTAAAATAATAATTCTCAAATTCGATTTAAAAAAAATACGTTAAACTTTTCCTTATAGAAGACTTATCGAAGCTTAAAAAAAAGTGTTTGATAGATTTTCACTATGTTAACTTTCTCTAAGCTATGATTTCTCCGTGCTCTTAATTCGAAAACTAATTTTGGGAAGTCTTAACGAAAATTTAACGAATCCATTAATCTCCTATCTAAATTTCAATTCCAATTTTAATAAGCTTAAATAAACTTTCGCAAGTAATAATTTCAAGTAACAATTTCAATGCTGATTGCAGATTTTCATTCAAGTCATTTTGTCTTTCGATTTTTCGAGGTGGACCTTAAATTGAATCGCATCAGACTTTGAAAGATTGTTGCTGGTTACTGGAATGAATTCATTCCACTCCTCCGATCCCCGACTTGGTCTCCCAGTTTCCTACTCTACTCTACCCTACCTTAGTCTGCTTCTTCGTAGTCATCTGCATTTTTGTGAGGAAAGTGGAAATACGCCAACCAAGGGCGTACGCAGGGGGGGCAGTTGTCTCTCCCTGGATTTTCAAATTAATTAGCTAAAGAAAAGAACTAATATTTCTTGACAATTGTAATTTTCAAAGCTTTTATTTTACTGTGTATCCTTATTCCGTGACCTTTTATATAAAAAGATAATTGCTCTCTAAGTGAGCTTTAAGTCAATTATTTATATAAATAGTACAGTTAAAATAGGATAAATAAAACAACAAAATTAGTACCATCATGAAACTTGGTGAAAATGTTTAAAGTACCATGAGAATGTAGAATCAAAAGAGTCTATAAAAATGTTTCACATGGAAGGGTATTTTTTTTGAGGGGAGATGGGGGGAATTTGTGGTGTATCCAACGGAAAAAAATATCTTGGTACAACCTAGGCATATGACACATGTTTTTAAGGTAGTTTTTAATGCTTAATCAAATGACATAAAAAGCAAATCGATACGGCATCCGTGAAAAAAGTTATTACCATTTTTATGTAAGAATGACTACGTTTTCAGTATAAAAGTTAAATATTACCGAATGCCAATTCAAAATAATGGTTCATTGATGAAACTTGACATCAACGATTCATTTGTCATACAAAGCAATAAAAAGAAGAATCGATAAACAATATATGATGTGAACAGGTGGTTTTCGGGGGGTAAGGGTAGTGGTAGGATTGTTATCATAAAATCTGTTAAAAAAAATAGTACCTTTATGAAACTTGGTAGAAATGTGTTTTGATCTATCTAAATGAAGAATCAAAAGAGTCTATAAAAATATCTATAGTAAAAGAGCTTTCTTATGGGGGAAGAAAAGTGTAATACTTTTTTTCAAAAACAAATATTGTTTCGAAAAACAAATAACACAAATTAAACAAATCCACAAAAACACCTTTCTACCCTTGATATTTTTATAAATTCTTTTCACTCTTCATTCTGATTCTTAGAAAAACATTTTTAGCAAGTTCTTTAAGAGTACCATTCTTTTCAAAGAATTTTAAAAATTAACACCATACTTCACAATTTCTTCAATAAAACACACTTCTATCCGAAATATTTTTATAGACTCTTTTGATTTTTCATTCTATTAGTCCATAAATTCCATTTTTATGAATTCTTCTGCATATTGGTTTTAATGACCAACGAACCATTGATGCTAAATTTCATCAATTGACCATTATTTTGAATTGGCTTTCGGTAATATTTAAATTTTATAGTGAAAACGTAGTCATCCTTACATTAAAATGGTAATAACTTTTTTCACGGATGCCGCATCGATTTGATTTGTATGTCATTTGATTTAACATTAAAAACTTCCTTAAAAACATGTGTCAAATGCCTAGGTTGTACCAAAGGAAATTTTCCCATTTCATACACCATAAATTTCCCAACTCTCCCCCTTAAAAAAACACCTTTCCATGTGAAATGTTTTTATAGACTCTTTTGATTCTTCATTCTCATGGTACATAAACGTTTTTACCAAGTTTCATGATGGTACCAATTTTTCTTTTATTCGAAGGTTTTTCTGTACTAATTTACCTGTACTAAACATCAATAATTAACCTAAAACCCACAAAAGGACAATAATCTTTTTATTTGTTGGATTTTGGAAGATATCACTCTTGATCTATTACTTAGGTTCATAAGTGATAAGTTACAGCACTTGACCGTAGATTTCCAGCAGAAAACCTTCCAGTCAGTATATTTATTCTTTTTGTTGCATCCTGCGAATATGCTTAAAATGAATGCATACAATTTCAAAGAAAAATCAAAAAGTTTTTCCGAGTTTTACGCACTACAAAGTTTTAAAGGAGAAGCTGTATACCAACATTCATTCAATGACTGATGGCACGATCTCACTCGGTCACTCACCCGGTAATTTGGCCCTAGTATTCAGATACCATCGTTTTCAATTAAATATGTTTAAACTTAAATTAAGGGTGAGAATTTAGATTTTTTAGTCAAATATGGCAGAACTTTAAACGAAATGCCTAATTACCTCACCTAATACCTTTTATTTATTATTATTAATAGCTATTTAAAATAATTTACTCAACAAATAAGTTATTACAAATATATTGGTAATAAGTCTATGTATAACAACAAAAATTAAAAAGAAAATATTGAGGTAAATAATCGTTTCTTAAAGAAGTTTGCCCCCCTCTGATCAAAATCCTGCGTACGCCCTTGACGTCAACTGAGTTTGATCGTAGAAAAGGCTTAGCCATGACTAGCGCTTTGGAACAGTTTTCGCAGCGCATCGAAGTAACGACATTGAAACAATTGAAAATTGAAATCTGCAGAGAAATGTATGCCTTGGCTCTTGAATTGACTGACCCCAGCTTAAAAAATGATCTAATTTTTTTTAACACCATGGAAAGTTTTACATCGAAATTCTCTAGGACCCCGCCAGAATCAAGAAAATAAAATCAAACCCACCTGGAAAAATAATCTTGTTTTTAACGATGTCCAAGAAAGTTTAACATTGATGCTTGCAAATGGCTGATAACCTGTCAAAATTCTCTAGGGCCTCGCCAGTTATATATTAATTTGCCTCGAAGGCAAAAAAGACATTTTTGGGATTCGGTACTGATACCTTTGGTGCGTTCTTTTTATACAACATAGACAGGAAAAATTTTATTTTAACGGTCTAACGGTTCACACTTTTGAAATTTGAATGCGTGTTCTTTTTTCGAAACAATACGCACATACAAAATGTCCACTTCTCTTTTTATTTATGGCAATTATTTATTGTTTTAAATTCTGCTTACTTTTTTGAACCACCTTCGAAGTTTAAATTTATCGTTGCAACACCTTCGCCATGTTTGTTTCTGGCTTTCGTTTGATATTCTCCCTGATCACCAGAAACCACATTTGTTATTTCTAATTTTGCCATGTGATATAACTTTTGATCCTCTTCCAATGATATTTTGTAACGGCCTCCTTCTTTTAACTCTTCTTTTCGGTGATACCTTTTTAGTTTATTATTTTTTGTAATAATATATAATTTATATATCGAAGAATTTAAAATTTTAATTTAGTTGGTTTAAAAAAAATCAATATTATTTATGTACCAAGAAACAGTTGGTTTGGGTTCGCCTACACATCTGCATTCAAATGTTATATTTCCGCCATCTTCGCTTTGTCTTATAACTGGCCGTTCTGTGAATGTTGGTTTAATTCCATCATCTGGAACTGGAGCCTCATCGCCTACAGAGAGGGGTGTTACAAAATGGTCGAATTTTTGATTTTTGTTTTCGATTTTTTTCACTTTTTTTTCGCAAAAAAATCTTTTATAAAACTAAATTGATATAAATAATATTTAGATGTTGTATATATAAAAAAAACATTCAGTCTTTCAACGTCACTAGGTGTTTTTTGTTGTTTTACGGTTTGTCTAGTGTATAGACACTATGAAAATATAGGTTGGTAGTGTTAATGGATTTTTTTATAGTAAGGTGTGCAGCGCAATACATATCTATAGGTATCATCGAAATTGGTTTAAACAATAATAAAAAATTAACGCAACTGTTATATTATTAAAATTTTAACTGAAATGAGGTCTAGGGGAAATTCGATAACACTAGTTTTAGGGTCATGGTAGGGTCCTAGACTAATTTTGGGTTGCTGAACACGACACTGAAAATTTATTTTATCTTTTCAAAGAAGCGTTTTCGAGATGTGCGCAAAAATCATTTTCTCAGCAATTTTTTTAGATATTGACATAAATCTCGCTCATGGTTTACAGTTAGTTTACATAAAATGTATATTTTCTGAATCGTCTGATCTGTCTCCTTCCGACAATGCTACTACTGCTTGTGTAATTCGTATTGAAATTGAATAAGTTAGAAGCACTCAGAGTTTGAAAAACGAATATTTTTGAAAAATGTCTAGTTTTTTTGTTGCTCCATTTGGGTTAAAAATAATTTAAAATAATTTTAAAGACTCAGGCGAAAAACAATCATTTTGACAAACATTTGAGCTAAAGTTTGCCAAAATCGGACGATAAATGTAGGAATTATAAAATAATCAGTGAGAGAATGCAATTTAAATTTTTTCAAATGAAGCCATGTAAATGTATATTAGGGTGTCTGTTATTTCCCAAAACTCAAACAAATTGTATGCCCAAAAATAAAGTTTTTGACCCAAAAAAATGTTGTCTAAGGTGATAAATCGGTACCTCTTAGGTCATTTCTTTTTCTATACAAAGGAGATGTGGACACAGCAATCCCCATGATCAACAACGACGAAACATATGTATATAGTTGGAAAAGTATTTTTATGAACTACAATAGTTACTGTGAGAGCTCATTTCAAATCACCTTGTGAAAAAAGTTATTCGCTAGTTACGGATATTTTTTTTCGCATCAAAATGAACTGAAACACAGTTTTTATTAGCGAATAACTAATCTAAGTGATTTGAAATTTGCTCCTATAGTAACTATTGTAGTTCATTATACAAGTATCTGAAAAAATAGCTGAGAAAATGAATTTTTTTGTTGTTCTTTAGAAAATAAGAAAAATTTTCATTTTCGTGTTCAGCGACGAAAAATTAGTGTAGAAAATATATTTTTTTAAGGACCCTATCACGACACAAAATTTTGTAAACTAGTGTAATCAATGCCTTATTCAAAATGTGACGTGAAAACGAAAAGAAAGTGCTATAAAATCGTTTTCAATGTGTTGAGCTTCTTTACTACAAGAATCTATAAAGACTACATTGCCGGCACGAATAATTTGAATAGAAAAGTCAAAATATAGCTATCAAATCAAACAGTTTTTTTTTCTGATTTCAGTATAGTGTACAATCTGATGCGAAAATAATCAAAATTTTCAAACCAAAGGAAAGTACCGATATTTCGTGCATTTTGTGTTGCCATTTTGTGGTTGTGGCAGATTTTTTACTTCAAGTCTCGATGTCGTTTTTTTGTCTAATTCTGTACAAAAAACACCTATTATTTGAAATGTGTTTGACAACTTCGAAGGGATCTCTTTACGATATTTCACCTCGTTTTACTTTCGTCACATTATGAATCAGGCTTGGAGTCACTAATTTTGTATGGTTTCAAATATTTGATAACATTTACTATTCAACTAATTTCGGTTTAAAACAAATGTTTACTGATCAAGTTATACCTATATTTGACGAATATAATCAATGAGATAACTGTTCTGTTTTTGACGCATCATGGCAAATCACCCAAAAACAAACCCTTCAAAACGCAAAAAAAAAATTTTAAAAATGTGTAAAAAATTTTTAATGACTGATATCAAAATGCAAAAACCAGACTGATGATTATAGTTTTCGCCTATTAAAATTAGCTTAAATTAAAAAGTCCAATTCTGACAAATATATCGGCAGATTTTTAACCATATGTGCTCAATCAACTGACGACCGTCAAAATACAATTATTTCTATCGAATTTTGAGCATTTATTCTCAAAATACTGATCATTACAGCAGAAATCTGTCAATGTAAAAAATAACAGCTATCTTTTGTGGGAATTGTCCGATGCAAAAATTGCAAACCAAAAATAAAAGGCTTTTTTTTTTAATTTTCAATGAAATTTAACTAAAAACATAAAATACTAAAATTTATCAAAAAAATCATACAAAATACTAAAATTTTGAATGAACGTTAAAGGGAAATTTTGATGAAATTCTTTAAGAGGAAAGCAAATTACCGAAAAAGTATGAAACGGTTTGATAGCTACTTTTGGCAACAAATTTCTGCGACAGCAGTAAATTTTTTTTGTTTATTTCACATCTGTGGGGAAATGAAGGACCGCGGAAAACAACGATAAAAGAATTTGTGTTGAAAATGAAATTCAGCCCTATTGAAAATTTGTCTGTCGGAAAACACGTTCCCATTATCGGGAATTCCTTGCGGGATGTTTTTCAATATGAACAAATAGAACTTTGAACAAGTCAAAAAATTACGGGAATAAAAGTTTTTTTAAGCGTTCTTAGATTATTTTTCCCTAAAAAAGTTCCCGATAGAGATTTCTCGAATATGGGAAAATTCCATAGGAAAAAAAATCCTGATAACCCCAATTGTGATGCCATCTTGTAGGTCTCTTACAAACAAATCGAAATATGGACGATTTGGTGAAAGATGAAAGCGATTAGGGTCAAAAATGCAAGGTTAAAGATCATAAATGCCGTGAAACAACGATCTGGCTCCATGCATTGACGGCTTAAAACAATCAAGGTCACAAAACTTTACTCCACCTATGTATATATATTTGTCTCTCAAAAGAAGCATTAAAATCATTTTGTTTTGAAGTGGTTATATAGTGTAGTAATTATTTAACTTGAGTTCAAAATATTGGACTCGAAAATGTGACTGGTTGTTATTCCTTGTGGTCCTTCAAATTTCTTACTTCCTAGTGAGCCGTCTCATTTGCCCAAAATTACTCAATTTTTGAAATGTGGAATTTGGAAAAATGACAGAATCTAAAAAATTGGCAATTTTATGGTAAATTTTTGGAACAGACCTAGTTTAAATCCGGAATAATTGTTCCTATCCATGTTCTAACTCAAAGTCATGGCCATCTGTCAATTATTTGACGAAATAATTTAAATTAAATAATCTTTCAAAAAAAAATGATAAAATAAAAATTGTTCTAAATATTTTTTCAAAAACATTAGGATTGAATTTGATTCTAGTTGAATACTAGTTTTATATTTTTAAATAGAATTATTTATTTCTTTTTTTATTTTTAAAAGTTAACAAATTGTTGTAAGACTAAGAAAGTTTGTTTCTACTATATAAAAAATAAATAAATTAATAACATGAGAAAAAATACTGCTGATGATGAGCAGTTAACGCCGCGCACTTACTACTAAGAAACCCTTAAGTTAGTTTTGAATATTTTATTTGTATTATTTTTCAACATCACAAATGTCGAATATTTTAACGTTTTTTTTTTTAATTTTGTTTTTTTTTTAGCAAATGTTTTTTGAACATAAGAAATAATTATATAAATTTTTAAGACTGGCAGAAATTCCTTGTTTATATATATAGATAGCGATATAGATATACGTAAAAATAGTTTGTAAATATCTCAACATACACATCGTAGGCAAAATAAAAATAAATAAAAAGAGATGTTTGTGTAAACAGACAAGATATTTGCATCAATGTAGGAGAGATTGTATAAAATAAATGTTTTTGTTGTTGCTACATGAAAATGATTAAAATAATAATGTAAATTCAAATGGAAAAGCTTCTTGCATAAATGTTAATTTATTTTTTTATTTGAAAGATATCTCAAAATTTGTTTAGTGACAAACTCACTACAGGGTTTTTTATTTAATCATTCGGTGATAGAAAGGAAAACCGAATAGGATTTTTTCTATGAAGGGAAAAAACAAGCGAAAAGGAATAAGAACTCAAAAGATAGTAGGTAATAGACCAATTTTGATTTAAAAACATTTGTTTTCCTTACATAAAACTATTTAACGTTTCTACATAATTTATCTAAAATAAATACAAATATGAAATAGCAGATAATATTTATATATATAAAGAAATAGCGCCAGCATTATTATTTGTATGTTCATGAATTTTGCATTCTTAATAAAAAAACAATAGTATTAATTTACAAACTTTGTATTATTTTTTAGTTTAATATTTTATAAAAAATTCTTTAGTTAAAATGCATAAAAAGCAAAAATCTGACAGCAGCCTTTTTGAATTTTGTGTTATTGTGGCGCTTTTGTTTAAACAGATTTATTTTTCTTTAAAATATGATTTTATTTTATTAAATTTATTATTTTTTATAATTTTTAATGTTTTTTTGTTTAAAATTGATGTTGATGTTGAAATGAGTGAATAGTTGATGTTGTTTTTAGTAGAGTTTTAGTTATTTAATCAAATATTCTGTGAGCAAAGTTAAAAATGTTTTTTTTTTCTATTTTTGTTATAAAAAAACTATATGTGTTACTATTTTTAACAACAACCAACATTATTGAGTATCTAAAATATTTGAGTTATATCTGCAAAATTTTAGAAACTCAAGCCTCTTCATCTGCACAATATAAACAACTACAACTGTTGGTGGTTATTTTTGGTTTTATTCTAAAATAAATTTTATGTTTAACTAACATCAACACATAGAAAGAAAAAAAAAGTTAAAACTTCTTAACAAATTATTTTTAAATATGTAAATCTCGTCGTGTATGTATGTACATGTAAAAAAATTCTTTGTACTTACTGTCAAAGTTTAAACTAATTGTTGCATTACTTTCACCAAGTTCGTTCTTAGCATTGACCTTGTATTTGCCAGCATCTTCAACGGTGACATTTTTTATTTCAAGTGTTGCAAAATAAGATTGTCCCTCTTTGTCAACAGTTAGCTGTAAAAAAAACACCAATAATTTAGTTACTTTGTTTGGGTGGGTTTTTTTAGGTCCTATAGGCAAATTTAGGATTCATAAAAAAAAAATCCGAGATTTAAATCAAACTTGTCATGATGATGATAGAGAACAGAAATTGGGTCCCGCAGTTCCATCTGTCTATCTGATCTGTGTGCCTGTAACCTATATTACGGTTGTCAATTATCAAATTGATAGTTGAAAAACCTTGAAATTTGGATTTTTAAAGTCAATTTATCAAAACCCTGATCAACTTTTCTTTCATAAATTTTAATCTTCTTTCTTTATGATCAGAACTTTTCTTGTCAGTAGGGTTTTCAAGGATCGAATCTAAAATTTATCAATTATCAATTGAAATTTTGAGGCATTTATATTGCCAATAAATTTCAGTTATAAAATGTGTGTATAGAAATAGTTGACTGCAAATACCCTTGTGCTGTTTAAATACCTTGTTTTTCATAATGTGGAATTTTATTTCACTATATTTTGGCATGTACATTCTCAAATTTTACCCTTAAATTGAAAAGAATTGAAGAAAAAGTCATTCAAAATCACGGAAAACTCCACATTTTGCTTCAATTTATTGCCTCGACGATGGAAATTAATAATTGCCTTTCATCTATTGGACAATATTTCTAGATTTGTACTTTTTTAAAAGAGCTTTTGAGGACAAATAATTCAACTCAAGGAGAATAAATAATAACAAATAATTCAACTCGCTTGAAAACAGCTTTCGCGTACCATCGAGGTAGAATAAACTTCTACAGTAGGGCTCCAGAATCACGGAGGTAAGAAGCTTTCTGGATTTACAATTCTTAAGAGCTTTTGGGAGCAAGTAATTCAACTCAAGGAGTTGCTTGATGTTTTTGTTCTTTCCATTATTTCATTTTGTGTATGGAAAATTAGTTATTCAATTTTGGCTATTTTCCTTGAATACAAAAAGGCATTTACGTGAATTTTTGATAGAGTACTATTCAATTATTGATTTTAAGTGCGTTTTAGTGATGTTATTTTGAATTATGATTGTCAAACAGTTCTTGACAAGAAAAATTACAGGAAAGAATTTAAAATCAATATAAAAAATTTTAAAAAAATTTAGTTTTATAAAAAAATTTAAATTAGTTTATTATTTAATTTTATCAAACATTAATTTTGGAAGCTATCAAATAACCATCATTCGGCTTAAATTTTTAGACTAGTGGCTATTGTTTGCTAGAATCAATCCGAAACGTGTCGCTTCGACATTAAAATTTAATATATAAAATGAAATAATAAATAAATTTAAAATATTTTTATAAAGGTACTGAACGGCATTTTTAAACACTTCAGTGTAATAAACAGTGTTGTGGATAAAAATTAATTCAATTTATTTCAGTCAACATGTTTTTTAACTTCTAAATCAGTATATGTAAACCCTACTACTATTTCTAACAAAATTTGTGCAATTCAGCATGTCCACTACGCCAATCCTTGAAAGCTTTAAAATAGCGACAGCTTATTGATTCCGTAATAGTCTGAGTGAAAAGCTAATATCCTATATCTTTCTTCTCTTGAAAATTTTCAATGGAAAGGGATGTAGTATGAATCTCTTGGCCATTTTCTTACCTTGCCAGTTCATTCGCTAAAGGACAATCGACAAAAATGTATGGAAGGTGGTCTAGGAACCAATAACAAGTCGTTGGAAAGCTAGTTTTATGTACTACAATAGTCACCATAGCAGTTAATTTCAAATGACTGTGTAAAAAAAAGTTTTCCCCCTGCAAGGTTTTGTTTTGATGTATTTTAGTATGGACAAAATATATAAAAACTGATCAAACTAATAACAAAAAAATATTGTTTTTTGAAAACGCATCTTTTTTTATGAATAATGACTACAACTTATTTAAAATCACTGTGTGAAAAACGTCATTTGCTGTTTAAGTGCATTTTGGTGTGTACTTTGTTCACACAGTGATTTAACTGGAAGATATCTTAGGCAATAAAAATATCTTTCCAATAACATATATTCCATTGTTATTGGTTAGACTAGTTTTCATACATGTCACCTATACTTAATACATTTTATTCAAACTGGAGTTTACCAGAACAATATCTTTTTACACAAAGCTTCCATAGAAACTATTGTTGTACATGAAAATACCTTTCCAACAACATTTTGTCTCGTCGTTATTTGTCTTCTAGACCATTTTGTCCTATCCTCCTTTGGTCGGGGAAACGTGATTACAAAAAATAAGCGTGCAAATGAGTTGTTTTCAGATTGTCTCACTTTGTCTATTGTGAGTATCTCTAAAAAAATATTTTCTCTAATATGAGCCATATGACGGTGTTCACATTGGATTGAAAAACTGGATTTTTTTTTGACGTTACAGTATTCACATCTTGCTCCCACTTCTTCAGTAAAGGAAGATGTATATACTGAAACGTCAAAAAAAAAATCCAGTTTTTCAGTCCAATGTTAACACAGGCTATGAACTAGTTGGTCAAAACATGAGCCATTCGAGCTCTGCATTAATTTTTTGTCAAAGTCTTGAACCTTCTTCGGTCTTTAGCATATAAAGGGTATTTTTTTTGTAGACGTGTGGTTTTCAATCAGGCAATACTTTTTTCGAAGTTGGTGTTTTTGACAGCTGTCACTTGATTTATGCTCAGTTTTGTTTGCCATTTCATAATGAATAGACTTACTCCTAAACAACGTTTTCAAATGGTGCAAATTTATTACCAAAATAATGCTGTGGTTCGCGAGACGCATCACGGAAAAATAAATTTATTGAAGTCCATCGTCTCGGGCTTATCTGTGTAGACAAACGACTTCGACTTCACACAAACCCACAACCCCACGACACGAGATAACGCGCTCACAAAAAGTTTCATATAAATGGTCGTATGAAATTATTTCCAAATTCGATGTCAGGATATTGAGCCATTTATATCGAAAGAATGCAATTTAGTAACAATTTCAAATTAAACTAAACATTTTTTTGGGACTAATAAATTCCTTCTTAATAAAAACTACAAAAAAAAATTGGCAACTCATGTTACGATTTTCGGACACGGTTTTTTGGGGCAGTACTGTGCACATTTTCTTAAAATTAATCAAACCAATAATGCTTTAGTTCATACTTCCTCATGAAGTGAACAATCATCAGTGGAGAAAAAGATTTTTTGACATTTCTCACTGGTACAGAACAGACTTCAAAATGTGTTGTAAACGTTTGACGTTTTAAAACCACAATGCTTCAAATGACCTGTAATCGAACTGTCAACTGTTCATCAAGAGTTCCCGTACATTTTGAAAGGAAAGAAAACTCTACACACAGCTTAACGAGCACATTCACGTGTGAAAAAAAATGCAAACTTTGTATGGATTCACGGCATGATTCACAAGTATGTACTAGGCTTAAGATACGAGAGTATATCAGCTTGATTATAAATATACCAGAAATTTAAAATTACAGAAAATATCTTATGCAAATTTATTTAAAATAAAAAATGTATTATTTCACGTTTTCAATTTAAAAATTTCATTTTATTTTCAGCCCCAAGTTTGTAAAAATTCTGCAATTGCAAATGCAATTCTAATTTTCCAACTAGCGTTTTTCTGTCTACATGTCGACTTTTTAATAGAATTACCCCGATAGAGATGAGCTCTTTATCAAATTTGAAAAAAAAAAATGGTTCAGTCGTTATGGCCTTAGCTCGACGTACAGTAGACGCATAAACGCAAAGATGCATAGACACATAGACGGACACATGCATAGACCGACGGATGACAAGTAGATACACCATTTTTTGTTACTTCTTTTCCTCATCTTAATGTCAGATTTGATTAAAACCTCGAATTTATTTTATATGAAACCATACTTACCCTTCAGAGTAATTAAAAGTTTTAAAACAAATGAATTATTCATGAAAAACAGAACTTACTTTATGCCTTGGTGATTCTTTAACAGCAGTTCCATTATGGAACCATGAGATTGTTGGTTTTGGATCTGCATTAACACGGCATTCGAAAAGCAGGCGTTTACCATCATCCTCTTGTCGGATGGCTGGTTTTTTCGTGAATGTCGGTGCGAAACCGTCGATTTGTCTATATAGAAAAGTTATTTTATATTAAAACATTAATAAAATTGACAATGAAAAAGAAATTAATTGCATTTGTTAGTTTGCAAGTGTGTTTCAAATAAATAATAAAACATTTTAACTTATAGCGCACAAAGTTAAACTCACCGTTCAACAAATTTTCCCTCTGTTTTATTTTTAAAGTTTAAAATTATAAGCGGAGAAGTATTATTAAGCATGATTAAAATAGAAGAAGAAAAATGGTTTTATATAGTTAATTTGAGTAATGTTGGTTTATTTTATTTAATCATAAGAAAATAAAAATAAGAGCGTTTACTATAAAAGGAGAAGGATTCATGTCAATTTCGTTTTCACTTAGACAAAGGCAATTATAAGCAATAAGCCGCACTTTTTTTTTTGTGAAAAGCTATTTTGTTAAATATTGATAAAACGCTCTCACCTTTCCTTTGGTTCGTCAGCCGCTGTTTATTTTTTATTTTTGAGATGTTTGTTTATACATATTTAAAAAAAAATGTTTTGTTTAAGATTTCTCAAATACAAAAGTAATGTTTAAATGAAGAGAAAATTCTAATACTTACGGCTAAAATTCAAATTGATCGATGCTGCCACTTCACCTAGTTTATTTTTGGCTTTAACCTTATAGAGGCCAGCATCAGTTTCAACAACATCGTCGAGATCTAATACTACAGTGAATTTATTATCACCAATTGATTGGATTTTAAATTTTGTTCTAGCATCTTCTGTTAGCAGTGTTTCACTGCGGTACCATTCAATATCGGGTTTTGGTGATGACAGTAATTGGCATTCGAATATGAGACGATTACCATCGTCTTCTTGTCGAAGCTGTGGCTTCTTAACAAAGCTGGGAGCAAAATCTTCAGCAACCCCCATGCTGATTAAAATGGAATTTAATTAAAATTTATGGTGACATATAAAGGAAGTTTGGTTCTTTGCAGTCCTTTGCTTTTCTTTTCTATAGGATTACGATTTTCCTGTTTTTTTTTTTTCTTATTTTTTGTATATTCCGTTTATGACTACAATTTTTGTTTATTTAAAAAAAAATACGTTTTTTAACCAAACAAATTTAACAATGCCCTTTTTCTCTCTTGCTCTCCTGTCATAGAATAGGTTTCGATGTTCTCATTGAATTATTGTCCTGCAAACATTAAATGATAATATGGTTAAATTACAAATCCAGAAAACTAGGTAGGGATGTCCTAATTTATACAATTTTTTAACATATATTTAAAGTTTTCAATCATTGCCGTGCGATCTTCCAAGAGGAAAACTTATATCTCTTAACCTAATTCAATGGACAAAATATTTTGTTTGTATTTTTATTGAAAGGATTTAACACACTGCACCGGTATACCGCGTACATCTTTTCAAGAGTTCTGAAATATATTTTTTTTAATGGACTCGCGAAAAATATTTGCTATTTTCTTTTTGTGCTTAGATTTTTTTTAATACGGTTGTAGCTTCTAGGTATGCCCGCCTTATTCGCTTGGATCAAATATAATGGTTCCCAAAATAGAATCTTCATTTATTTGTAATTGAAATTCTAAACTATTTTTTTTTTTTCAAATAGAGAATATTAAACGAAATGATTGTTGTTGATGTGTTTGTGAGATTCACTTGAAGATGTATAAGTGTGCTTTGAGTGAGAGATGTATAAGAAGTGTTCTCATTATGATATTTATATTTAAAAAGTTTTTGCTTAAAATGTGTGAAATTCATTATAATTTATGGTAGCTCTTTAAAATTATTGTTCTTCGTGAAAATACATGTGTTATGTTTAAACGACTATAAAAGTGGGGTTGTAGTGGATGCGTCAAATAATTGGTCCTCAGAAGCCGGTAGTCTTGTGGCTATAGGTGAATGCATTGCAATTCTCGAAAATGTTAAATTCACGAATAATTAATCTGTCAGCGTTTGCTTTAAGTTCTGAAAAGCGCACATGAATCATTAATTTGAGCTGACTAACTCGTACGGCCTGTGATGAGTAAAATGCACCTGACCTCTCATCAGTTGCATATTAACCCACAGTTTTGTAACTTTTGAACCACATCCGATGTAACTATATTCTAAGATAGTTTAGGATAAATTTAATATTCTAAATTTGAATATTTTTAAATGCAATTACATACAATTTCCCATTAGGAACACTCATCAAAATGTCCATTGCCGAAATGTTTGCCTATAAAATGTTAGGCAAGGTCAAGTGTCAGATCATGCTTTTCAGAAAAGTTGTTGGCACTTGTCCTATTCCGACTGATTGCTTAGAAAATAATCACATTTCTAAAAAGGTAAATTGACGAAACTGTCAGTTTTTCGCTTATAACTCATAACTTCAAACATAAATTTTGTACACTATGTAACCTTTTATGAAAGCGTAAAACTATTTATTTCTAAGATCGGATAATATCCAAATATTACATTAAGGAGTTGTACAAACCTGGTTCAAATTTTGATTTGTGGTTCAGCCATTTTAACTTACCAATTTCAGCGAGTATAATGAGGTTCAATAATGGTTCAAGCATGTTTTTGTCTACTTTCACATACTTAAACCTTGAATCATCGTTAGGCCTCATTTAACTCAGTCAAAATTGCTGATTCACGGGTCTTAATTTCAAACAATTTTATTCAACTTAATAGGTAATCGTCTACAATATATTTTAAAACACTTTTTTATGGGGATCAGTTTGAAGATATTGTTACTTCAAAAAGGTTTGGTGTTAAGAATATAGGTTTTTCAAAAACATACTAAAAACTAAGTTTTATCGGAAGTTTTTGTTTAAAATTACAAATATTACACATAAGCCTAGTAAATACTTCCTCGTGAAGTAAACAATCGTCAGTGAAGGAAGGGATTTTTTTTGAACATCTCTCACTGGTACAGACTTGCGAATGTGTTGTGATCGTTTGACGTTTAAAACTACTAAACCTCAAATGACTAGTAATCGAACTGTCAACTGTTCACCAAGAGTTCCCGTACATTTTGCACGGGAATTGCTCGTGAACGAAAACTCTCCGCACAGCTTCACTAGCACGTTCACGGGTGAATAAAAAAGCAAATTTCGACATGACATGCGATATGATTTTTATGGTCCGGAATCATCCGATCGACAAATTCGGTGCGTTAACTCGAGTTTAACTGTGAAGCCCAGATTATCTCGCACACTGGCTTGTCCTTAGCTGACAATTTTCAAAAAACATTGTTAGAAGGAATGGAATTTTTAAAATGCATATCCCATTTCACTTAAAAAAATCGACCAAAATTTACGTCTTTTGTTATTTAAATTTTGTGTACGTGCCTTATTTTGTTTCTTCTACACACGTATCCCAAGATTCTCCAAGATCTGATCCAGGGAGTGGGAGGAAGGGTGTTATGGAAAGCAATTTTTGCTCGAATGCCGAAGTCTAAGCGGTAGATAAATCTGTTCCCCTTGCACTTCCTGGGTACGCCAACGATTAGGAGTTCTATAATTTGTATGTTTTTAGCTTAAATAAAATTAAAGTAAAATTTAGAGACCTCAGACAGTGAATGCAACTATTTTATACTTCGGTATAAAAATTGACCAGATCGGTCATTTTGGTTCTGTAAAGTAAACAGAAATTCTTCAAAATAATGGGCATATTTTGATGAGCTTTTTTCCCATTTCAGTTGCGATATGTTTTCAAAATGATATTGTAATATCGTTACTTTGCAAGGCAAGTTCTGATGTCTTTTCAAATTGACATAGTAATATCGTTACTTTTCTGAATGAATTTTGAGAAATTTTAACTTTTAAAAATTTTCAAATTGATATCTGACTTGCTATTTATCAAAAACAAATTTTTATTTTTCTCAAAACTAAAACAAATACCAATTACTTAATTTTCTTTTATAAACAACAAAATAAATTCAATACCAGAAACCTCATGATCAAATACACAACAAAAATGTGGAAACTATTTGAAATACTTCAATTTCATTTTAAACAGAAAATAATCTGCCAAACACAAGAATTTTTTGAACGTCTATTTCTATTGGCACGCTCTCTTGTACATAAAATAAAATAGTAAAAAACTTTCATTCGAAAACCTTTGTTAAGTCTATTTCAACTGTCTCAAAAAAATGTTATCGAAGATAAAATTTTATCGAAATAAATTATTTAAAAACAAGAATTTTTAAGAATGTTTTTGTTTTGTGTTTTACTTAAAACCTAAAACACAACTAAACCTTGAAAGCTTGAAACCTCTCATGGTTAAAGGCAGTATAGGGTTAACAATTGAAGATGTTACGTATAAATTGGTTTATTTATACATTTACATAGTTCAGAAACAAATGCGAGAATCAATATTTTTTTTTGATGTTCATACAAAACATGCTTTTAAGAATATGGGAATGCAATAATGCTTGAACTGCAAAATGGAAATAACATAGGTTAGTTAATAAAAAAAGCAAATTTTTGCAAAAAAAAAAAAGCCAACATTTTATTTCCATCAAGCCGTCCAAGAAATATAGTTTACCAAAATAAATAAGTTTTTAAAGACTGTTGATTTTGTTTGCGCACTTTCTCGTTATGGTATTGTATCAATGAAGTGTAGTATAGGGTCATCCAACAAGAGGTATCATTTGTTGTTTTATTTCCCTCAGTTTTATAACTGTCATAAGTCTACTATTGCAATGACTTTTGATTAGTAAAATCTGAGGGTTTATTGATTATGCACACAAATCACGCACAACGTGATTGAAAAGTAAAATTTTGCAACTCATCATAAAAAGAAACGACTATGTAGGCAAAGCCGATGTAGACATTTCGCACTTTTTGTGTTTCATAATTAATCTCAGAGTTTGCACTTTAAAATAAAATGCAATTGCGATAGCTTTTTAACAACAAATATTGTGTTCTTTTTTTTAATTTAAAAATGGGACATCTTGTTGGATGACCCTCTTTACCCTATCCGCATGCATGCATGTTGTACGATCGAGACGTGTATTTAATTTTTGTTTTGATTTAAATTGAAATAGATAAATAATGGTTTTATATTTATTTTGTATTTTTACAGATATGTTTCTTGGAATGCCAACGAATACAAAAATCAAGCCAGGTAAGTGGTAAAATTTCATTCAAAAATTATGTTTTTTCTATTTTCAATGTTTTCGCAAGCAAATATCATACTTTGAATAATTTCCATAATCCAAATATATAAGTATCTACTACCATATTTTAAAAAATCCTTTATAGTTTTTTTTTTAACCAGGAATTTGTTATTTTTTAAGAGAGAAATTGGCGCAAAACAGTAATAATACAACAAAAAATTAAATTTATTAATATTTCTTTTCTATTGGCCTTTTTTTAAATCAATTAGCTTCGTTAGTAAAAAAAAAAAAAAAATTTCGTCTTGTTTTTTCGAAGACCTATGGTAACCCTATTCCTAGTCCAATACAATTTACAATTTGTATTAATTTAATTCTAAATTTTAGCGTACAAAAAGTTTTATATTTAAATAAAACTCTTTTTTAAAATTTAATAAAATACAAAAGTTGTTTTAAAAAAAAAAGTCGCAATGCAGAAAATTTTTTTAATTTTCAATTTCTACACAAATTTTATTGAATGTGTTTATACATTTTATTTCTTTTGTATTATTCTCGGCGGTTTGTTTGTCAGTTGAAATAGATACATGAATAGGTACCACCCACTCGACTTATTGTATTACATTATGTATTGAGCAAAAAAATCAACAGCAAAAAACATACAAATTAAATAATTTGGGAGCCAAGGTAAATTTTGTGTCACTCAGACAGACAAGTTTTTTTTTTTAATTTCAAGAAGGAATTTCGCTCTCAGCCTCCTCCCACTTTCAAATTAATCATTATCTCTTGTGCTGCAGATGAGATACAGATACTTTTTTTCTGTGAGGACTCTCAGTTATTTTCAACTATAATTAACCTAATCTATTTTTGCCTAGTTTTATACTCTTTTTGTTCTTATATCTTTTTCTCTTTTTCTTGGTGAAATCACTTGAGAGCTTGTCGTTTATTTTTATGGAAACGGAAATTTGATAATTTGTATTTTGGAAAAGTGGAATATTAAAAATTAAAAAAAAAATATATATTTTTAGAAAGCAGGTTGGTGTGTCTTCTATAGCTTAAGGTCGTTCAAATCACACAACTACTACAACCGAAATGATATAGCATGTGAGATAAAATGGTAGGTGTTGCATTTTTTAAAAGAATTCAAATGGAAAACGGTTATCTCAAATTATTAAGTCTAGTTTTTAGTTTAAAAATAAAATTAAATATTTAAAAAAATAAATAAATAATATATAATAATCCAACAAGGCTCTGGAAAGCTCTTCTGAAATTGTTGATTGTTGAGAGTTGAGATGATTGTTAAATAGGGATTGAATTTTATTTAATTTTTCACACTTTTTTAATTTGTTTCACAATATATATCGAAATATATATAGAAGGTAATGTTTTTTTCACAAGATTTTTTTTTTAAGGATTGTTAAGTGCACAAAGTTGAGTTGGTATAGCTTTCTCATTCACTGAGAATCTATGATTTATTATTCCCGGTTGAAGTAATAAAAAATCTATTTTTAATTTTATTTAATTTTTTGCACACGCACTATTTTTTACAATTTGTTTCTAATATATTTTTTTAATGAAAATAATTAATTATTAAAAAATCACATGAAAATGCATATTTGCCTTAAGGGGATATTATTTGTTTTGTTTTGTTTTTTTTTTTTTTGTTTTTAACTGAAATAAATTCTTTTGAAAAACCCGCGGCGATTGAAAATTTTAAATTTTTATAAATTTAAATATTAGAATAATGAAATATTAAATTATTTGTATTTAACTATGAAGTATTAATCAGGGGTAAAATTAAAAATTATAAAAAATAATTACTTTGTATAACAAAAAAAATTTGAATCTCAAATATTAATCTTTTTGCTTGCTTTTTGTGTTTGCTTTTTTTTTAATTTCCGAAAAAACCGACGACCGATACGACTCGATGGTCGATGGATATGTGCTGATGATTCGTTATTAAAGTTTAAACTAAACGAACATTTTTGTCCGAATTAGTTTCAAGAACAAAATTCTTTGAAATTTTGGTATTTTATTTTTTCAAAAATTGACTGTCGAATTTTTCGCTCTCGCTCTCATGTGTTTTATTAATAAACACACGAAGCAAACCAGTATGTCGAATAGACAAACACTCTCTGAGAATTGCAATTGTTAAAACAGTTTTCTATCTTTAAAAATACACAATTAGTTGCTTATAGAAAAATATACTCTTAATACATACATTAGATGTATTTTAATTTAATTTTTTTTGACGATGAGAGATTTTGATATGCCGTCTTTCGCTGTGCTAATCTTTTTTTTCCGTTCCGGTTCCACAATATTTAATTTAACAGAAAAAAAAACTTTCTACCTATTCTCAACTTAACAAAATGCATTCAGTGGATTTACCTTCAAATTAGATATTTAAACATATAAAAAATGTGTATATATTTTTTTGCTACATAGATGAAGCTTTTTGAATTTTGATAAAAAAAATACATGTACCAAATTCTTTCTTGAAGATTCTGCTACTTTTTTTGTATTGTTTTTATTACAGCTGTTTTTTTTCACGAGTTCGCAAGACTTTCATTTTCTATTAAAAGAGATGCAAATGATTGAGAAGAAGCAAATGATGAATTTGACAATTTTTGTAGTTTTTTTTTTTTACCAAAAATCAGCACATATTCATTCATCTGGAAAAATTATAATATTGTTGCAGATTATGATTGATTATCAGAATTATAAAATGCTATTAAACGTTGCATTGCTAAGTATTTTTTTTTTAATTTTTATCATTTGCCTCGTTTTTGTGCAGCTTGGTAGGGTTTATTTTAATGTTAAAACAGATCGATTTTTTTTATAAAAACGTTTGCTATACATTTTTTTGGAAATAGAGACCTACAAAATTTTTTGATTTTCATGATAAAAATATGTTTTGTCGTCGTTTCGATGAACGTTTATTTCGTGTAACTCATACAAACATGAATCGTCCACGGACCAATGGTTTTCCCACTGTGGGTCGTGACCCCTTGTCGCCAAGAAATATTATGGGGGTCGCGGTCACAACACGGTTTGATTTAAAAACAAAGGTCTTTAGTCCTGTACCCTTAGCTTCATTATTCAAAACTTTAAAAAATCATTTTTAAGGTAATTTTCCTCAGAAAATCTTATTATTTCGGTTTTGCCTTGTTTCAATACTCCTATTTGTTTGGGGTTTTAAGGCTGTGACACGACGTTCGTTTGAGAAACTTATCAATTTTATGCTCCCTCGAAAAATTTTGTTCGCCCGGAATTTTAAAAGCTATTACGAGTTTCACCTGAACTTCTCTTGTCCAAAAATAATCAAAAAACTTGCGCAAACGGCACCACTACCCTCTTTTTTTTCGTTCACCTTCCAAAAAAATGAAACAATTTTCGAAAATATTAATCCAAATAAAAACAAAGCACAAGCGTTTTCCATCCTCGGAGTCACTAATTTTTGATAAAAATTTGATTTCAATTTTTATATTCCGCCAGAAAAATTTCTTCACTTCCAGTGAAATCAGGAAGTAAACACAAAATTTTTCCAGAAAAAAAATATATGACATTTGGCGGTAATTTCAGATTTCTTGTGTGTTCAACGTTACGATTCAGTACTGAATTTCCAGATTTCTGCCGATGAACTCACCCACTCACAATAGGCGCAAAGTGAAATGTCAATTTTTCTGCGTGCAATGTATTTCACGTGAAACTCACAATAAGGATAATTATGCGATCAAAATGTAATGCAATGATTTTTTTTAAATTTTTGGAAACATGGGAATATTTTGAAGGGGTCGCTTACTCAAAAAGCTTGAAAAATATTGGCTTAGACGATTCATTTAAGAGTGTTCCGAACTGAACAAAACCAGTCATTTGCCAACTTTTTCTTTTTCATATATTAGACCGGGTTTTTTCACTTTCATTAGATACTTTTGTTTTAAAAAACATTTTGTTTTTACTAATTGGTCACTTAAAAAAAAATATTTTGTTAAAGTAACTGATTTTAGCTTAGCTACATTCTCTTTGAAAAACAGCTATTTTCGCCGTATTATCGTTTTTTTGGCTTTTACCAAATAATAGAGCACAAAATATTTTTTTTTCCAATGATGTCCTAAGAAACAATTTTTTCTGTAAATAGACACCTTAATCGTTTTGATCGGACAAGTACACGCTTCACAATATTTTTCATGAAATCTCCATTTCAGTCCGGAACACTCTTAACTGAATTCTCACAAATTAATGCTTTGATGAAGTAACGTTAAAACGTTATAGAAGAACATAAAACCACAGTTTTAGACTAAAATTTGTAAGAACTTCTACGATAAAATGGGGAAAAACTGAAAAAGGGTCGAAAAACTAAATTCTAAACGGGAGTTGCTAGAAGGTTAATTTTGTGTTTTTGTTTGTTTGTTTTGTTTTTTTTTTTTTTTTAAATATAAGAAAGTTGTGCATTTATTTTAAAATTCTAAAAAAAAATATTAAAGATGATAAATTAAAAAATAGATATTTATAAAATAATTCACCAAAAATGGGGATTTCAACCGATTTTGAATCAATTTATATTTTTAGAAAGTTAATAAAAAAGAAAGAAATTTTCTTATATTTTTAAAATCTATCGATAGAAAAAATTACCTTCTAGCAACTCCCGTTTCGAATTTAGTTTTTCGACCCTTTTTCAGTTTTACCCCAGACGCTTTTACAAATTTTGGTCTAAAACTGTGGTTTTATTTTCTTCTCTATCATTGAACCAAACTACATCAAAATATTTCATACTTCAATTAACTTTGATAGAATTCCTAGATTTATCGGGCTACTAAAATGCAGCAAAATAAAACTTTGGTAAGCTTATTAGCCTAGGAAAATAAGACTTTCACTTCAAAAAATTCCGACAAAGCTGAATTTGGCTTTGACGTCTTAACCATTTCCTGAAAGTTCCGTAAATTTGGACTGGGGATTCATTTTTTTTGGGGGGGTTAAAGGGGGTAAAATTAAGTTTTTCTTAATTTCTCGAAAACTATTAAGTTTTTTTTTTGAAAAATGTAGTGGTACAAATTGTAGCTTATGTGATTCTTCAAAAAGAAAAAGATTAACATACTTTTTTATAAAAGCAATCGATTCGGAGATAACTAACGTTTTTGTACGATTTGAGTTTGGCTACATCTCTTCTTTATAAAACCATGTTTTTGGGGTGCCCGGTGTAAGGGGATGACCGCCATCTTGAAAAAGAAAGTGATTTGGTAAATGGTTTTATAAAGTTTTATAAAGAAGAGATGTAGCCAAACTTAAATCGCACAAAAACTTTAGCCCATCGATTATAAAAGCTACAATTTGTTCCTTCACATTTTTTCAAAAAAACTTACAGTTTTCGAGAAACTAAGAAAAAACTAAATTTTACCCCATTCAACCCCCCCAAAAAAATTAATCCCCGGTCCAAATTTACGAAACTTTCAGGAAATGGCCAAGACGTCAAAACAAAGCTCTCCACCAAAATTCAGCTTTATCGGAATTTTTCGTAGTTTTGCCATTTTTTTGTCTAATTTTCCTTGACTATATAACTTTTTTAGCACAGTGATTTGGAGTATGCTGCCATAGTAACTATTGTAGTACAGCAAAATACAAGTGACATAAGTAAGTCTCTCATTTCTACCGATTGTCCTTTAATATAAATTTAGAAAACACTATTCAAAAATGGGTCATTTCATGAAAAAAGTATATGGTAATCAGAATAACTTCGTGCCAAACTAATGTCAATTTTTTGCCATCCGATGTCATTCTCACTAATTTAAGTGCGCCTTTCACATAAGTTGCAAATGGCGAATGGTCGCGAACTTTGACTTTTCTCTCATACTTATGGAATTTTGAATTGATTTGTGGCAGAAATTTGATAGTCGCATCGTGTAAATTTAGCATGAAGCTGAAAAACGGGTGAAAACATTTGCTTTGTTGCGTCTATTGGGTGTGCCTTAACTCATAAAACGTAATAAATTATTTGTTTCATAATTCAGAATAAAACGTTTTGATTGATTCGGTGTGTTCTTAGTCTTCAACTTCCTATGGAATCCCTAAAAAAAGTGTTGGAAGAGTTGATTGCACATTAGCTCCATGATTGGTGTTAGGTATAACAAGCATGCACCGCATCTAAGCGTGTTCTCTAACGACACGACGTTTGCATAAGTTGTATGGACGAGAAAGAGATAAAATCGATTTTTTTTTTAAATTAATTCTTATTTTCAATTTTCTTAAAACTTACAAACTACATAAAACTAAATTAAAGCTAATCAAAACTAATTAAAACTACTTAAAGCTACTTAAAACTATTTACACCTAATATAAACTAATTACAACCTCCTTATAAGCTACTTACAGACTACTTACAAACTAGAACAGCAAGCATTTTCCGGTTTTATGTTTTTTTTTGATTTTATAATTTTTTTTGTGTTTTTGTATGTTTTATAATTTTTTTTTTTTTCCTCCGTCTTGTGCGAGGACGTCTCGACTGTAAAGGAGCCGCCGATCTACAGTTCTAGGGCCGACGTGGTAGATTAGCGGAACCGCGCCGCTCTATCCTGGATCAGCCCTCGACTGTCTAGGTGGAGGAATGCATCGGGTGGAATAAAGCCGCTTAGACGCACACTCTCGTAGTATTCGTATTTAGGGTAATAAGCCCCGAAAATTAAACTGTTAGTCGAGGACATCGCTCTTGCAATGTGACCTCGAATAAGCTTCAGCAAGAAGTTATCTATCTTGTTTATGTTGGCTCCGTTGTATAGAGCCAGGTTGGAATAGTAGTGTTTGTACTCCGACTCTGGTGTTCTGTGCAATCCAAGGCAGCGTCGAAGACACTGCCTCTCAAACACCCGAATCTTTTCCATTTGAGATGGGGCAACGTTGAACCAAACCGGGCATCCATAGGCAATCATCGGCCGGATAAGGGCCATGTAGCAAATTACCTTCACTCCTGTCAAGTCGGCTGCTATAAAACAACCGTTTCGTCAGGGCAAAAGCTCCCCTAGCCCTGGGCAGAGCAGCATTTATATGTCTGTCGAAATACAAATACTGATCCATCCAGATGCCAAGGTACTAATAAAATCGATCCTTCATCTTCTATGCACGTGCCCTGCATGCTATATCTCATAGACGAAGACTTTACATTGTCGATTTCTTTTTCAATGGTCCTAGTGACTTATAAACATAAACATATTTAGTCTGTTTCCAAATGGTCCACCGAGCTATAGGAAAAGGGTTTCCTAGATTCATCTGGTATCCCAATGGACCAACTCATTGTGGCCTTTTCCACAAAAAACCTTTTTTTGTGTCAGGGGTACAGAGGTACTGCACCACGTGAACAAGTGACAAATTCTTCAAGAGTGTGACAAAGTGCCTCTCATCTTAGTTGTTCGAATTCAAAATTTTAGGTCATCTATAGTTCTATCGATTAACAGCAATCATACAAGAATAATTAAGTTTATAAGTCACTAGGTAATGGTTCTTCACATAGCTTTTGCGCAACTTATTTATTTTGTTTTCCTTGAACATCTTGAAATAAACCATGATATCTACTATAATGGGAAAGGGTGACTTTTTTTTTTTATATTCTTTTTTAAAAACTGACCAACTGAACTTCGAAAAATAATCTGTAGATACTAAAATTTTATTCGTACAAATTGAAAGTGAATTAATTTTTTGTTATTCAAACTTTCATTAGTTTGCATTTCAATATTTTGCTTTCCAAAATGTTACTTAAATTTAAAAATTTTTTGGAGTAGTGAGTCAATATAATATTTTCAAAAAAAAAAATTACATAGTAATTTTTCAATTAGAATTAGAACATAAACATGAACATAAATAAAAATAAGCAAGACACCGTCACCCTACCCAAAAATATTATAAAACATTCTATTAAAACGGAGTGCAACTTTATATACTTAGTTATATTGTTTTTTATTAGCAAATTGCTTTTTATTTTCTGGACATACTTACATATCCAAGGTACCTTACCTATACAAAGATTGATTTTATAGATTTCCTGCAAACAGAATTTCCCAAACATCAAAAAAAAAAAATAAATAAATATAAACAAAGTAGGTAAATCAAATAGACACAGAATTTTCCCGAGCAAACAAAAAAACTTATAGATGAATTCTAAAAATATAAATATTTATTTTTAAAATCGAAAATCGCGTCAAATATTCCGGCCCTTTCATTATGACACAAATTCGTGTAGATATTTTTAAATTGCAATATAAATTGTATTTTTGTGATAACTAAAAAAAAAAAAAAAACTTGTATTAATCAACCAGAAGCTAAAAGATAAAAAGATGCAATATTTGATTTATTTAATAAGGATTCAAAATGTTGATCATTTTCTAAACCTACGTCTGGCAAAATATTAGATTCTTGAAAAATTTCTGAGACTTATAACTATTATAAAAACATTCAAGTCAAGTACTAAAATCAAAATTAAAGATGTCTACAATGTCCAAAAACTAAAACAAATACTCAATTCAAAGATCATTCAACATAGATAAATCAATAAATACAAATTACCAGGAAATTATTAAATTAAGTGCACAATTGTGTTGTAGATTCTTGCGCTTATCTGATCTCTCATAAACAGCAAGGAGAGAAGAAGATGTTAAAACAACTTGTGAAATAGTTTAGATCTCTTGTTTTGATGCATTTTAGAAGGAACAAAATTTATGGATATTGGTCTTACGAATACCAATAAGATGTATAACGTTGAAAATGTATTTGTTATAAACAATAATAATACATAACTAGAACAACTTATTTCAAATCACAATGTGGTAAATAAGTTATTCGTGGTTTAAGTGCTTTTTGGTACCGAAATTCAAATGCGCGACTGGATCTTTCAATCAATCAACCCTTTCAATAACTTTGAGCTCAATAACAAACACGCCATTTAATTACTTAGAAAAATATGGCTACATCGTCAGCTGAGAATTACAAGGTCGTTTTGTGATAAATACAGTGAATCACAATGAAAATGGCCCACCCTTCACAAAATTCTTTTTCTTTGAAAAACTGTACGAAATCAAATAAAATAAAAAAAAGGAAAAATTTATTTCTAATATTTTTGTTTAAAAAACAAAAAATTAAGAACTACATATATTGAAAAACAAAAAAATAACAGAAAATAACAAAATAAAGTATAATCATTTCATCTCACAGTGAAAATTCCCAGTAACATTTTAGTTATAAAAAGATAAACGCGTATTGAAATCTTGTTTTTTTTATATTCTAGAGCAGTGGCTCCCAAACGTTTTAGTTAGCTGAGCACCTTTCTGGCGAAAAATTCCTCGTGGAGCACTTCGTTGTGTGTATGCAATTTTTGTTTACAGTTATGTCGTCCGTGAAAGTGTGTAACACCATACCTATCAGCAAATTATATTTTTGATAAAACCGGAAAAGAAACCCCATATTAGCAAGCGAGCACTCTTCTATACCCCCTTGGGTACAGCCTTGTGTTCAGATGTCAGCAATCTGAGTCTTGTGAACAGTATTCACTCTCAAAATTTTTCAGTTTTGTAGTCAAACTACTAAAGAACAAAAATATGGAATCCGCACTTTGCTGAGGTATCTGATATCTCGTTTTTCTGAACATGCTAAGTTCACAAGATCAAAATTAAATAGTGAAATGGAATTTTGATATTTTTCCGATCTTTCCCTGGAGCACTTGGATATTCTTCGTGGAACACCAAGTGCCCCGGGAATCACAGTTTGGGAAACCCGGTTCTAGAGAATCCTTTGTGTCTCAAACTTGTTTGAGGCGTTTTGGGACTGCCTCATTGAAATTCACATGTTTCTGGAATTTCCAATTTGTTGTTAAAAATTGTTAATGATGATTAGATCCGGTGATTGTGGTGCGATCTTGATCACCCTTGGGCAGTTGTGCAATTGCCACGCCCTATTAATCTCAGCCGAATACTTCGGATTATTGTCTTAATAGAGATAAAAAGTGTTCCAATGCCATGCGTTTCAGCACTATTTCCAAAATTGATTTTTAAAATATTTTAATATTTGATAACTGCTCATAACTCCTTAAAAATAATGTTAGGCACCAACCCCAGGTGCTGGGCATGCACCAATCCATTTCAGGACTATATCTGTGCTCAGCCATGGCAGGAAGCCAAACTTTTATGCATGGAAGGTTGTTCCAAAGGCTATACATATAGTAAAAAGTTATTATTAATTCGTTATACGTTATTCGTACCACTTATATATTATTCCTGAGAAAATAATAATAATAAACTGAGATTATTACCTTACATTTTTTTGAAGGAATTATGAGCAGATATCAATATTTAGATATTTCGAAATCAATTTTAAAAATAGTGCTGAAATGCTTGGAATTGGAACGCTCTTTATCTCTATTAATACAATGATAAGACCTTGGCTGAAATAAATAGGAAACGACTATTGCACAGTTGTCCAAGAGTGATTCAAGATCCCACCACCAATCACGGGATCTTAACATAATTGACAATTTTCGGCAAAAATTGGAAATTTAAATTCAGAAACATCCCAAAACGCGTTAAATAAGTTATAAAAGACACAAAGGATTCTCTAGAATATACAAAAAACAGATTTAATATGCGTTTACCCTTTCTAAAATTTAACTAAAATGTTACTGGACCATTTTCACTGTGATATCAAATTATTACTTTATTTTGCTTTTTTCTGTTATTTTTTTTTTCTTGTTTTCAATATAGTTCTTATTTTTTTTATTTTTTTTAAACAAAAATACAATGTTCTTTTAGAAATAAATTTTTCCTTTTTATTTTACTTCATTTCCTACAGTTTTTCAAAGAAAAAGAATTTGGTAAAGGATGGGCCATTTTCACTGTGAGCCACTGTATATGAATTTGAGATGTGGCGAAAACAAAAAATTGAGTATTTTTACGTATTTACGTATTTAGAGAAAGTTTTGTTGATTTTTTTTTTTACTAAAATATGCTCAAACCTGTTGGTTGGGGACGTAGTTCATCCTGGACTGTGAGCGCCATCTTAAGTAAGGTAAAAGTAATGCTCAAACCTCAAAATCTAACTTAAACTGAACGAAAAATGTTAAAAGAAAAAAAAATTATAAAATATAAAATAAAAATATGGTTATTTCTTTTATTTTTTTGAACAAAAAACTAAAATTGTCGATAATGTAAAATAAATAATAATTATAATGACATAACATAATTAGCTCTTTGAATAACGAGCTAAAATCGAAATAAAAACACAAAAATAGGTAAAAAAAAAATCATTCACATACGATCTTGAACTAAAAATTGATACAAATTTCTACATACGACCTTGAAATTTTGTCTGGCTTTTCTGCTCTAATTTAAATGGTGACATATTTTAAATGATGCAAACCGATTTTTTGTTCGATATTTGAGTTGTTTTGCATAAAAACCCCCATTTTGAATTTTTTCGAGATCCGACCTTATTATTCTGAGGTGACGATATGTTAAAAAAAAAATTTTAATCTTTCAAGTGATTTTCTTAAAAACTTATTTTGTGTAATAAAATGTTGGTTAAAGTCCAAAATTCATTTCTTTTCAAAATTTGTATATCCAATATTATTGACATTTTCAAGGTTTTTTTGCTTATCAAAAAAAAATATTATAAGGGAGGTCCCGTTAACGACTGTTTTGTAAAAAAAAAAACAAACTACCGAAAATTACACCATACCAATAATAATACACCGATTTTTGAAATATATAAGTTTTTTCTTAACGGTTGTATGACAAGTACCTAGGGAATCATCAAGTTCAAAATTTGAAAGAAATCGCATCCTTGGCTAAGGCTGATGTAGATAGAGGACAGACAGAATTTTGCCACCTACTTTTTCCGTGTAATGTAATATTTGATTGGTATTTCGAAATTTTGTTCTGCACGAATCCAAAACTTGCCCTAAACCATAGTTTACAGTTCCCATACGAAAAAAAAATCAAAATTTTCAAAACGATTTTCCACCTATTCTGACCATATTGAATAACATTCAAGGCCACCCATCGTGCCATTAATTTACGCTTAGTTAATAAACTATAGGCTTAAAAATGGAAGATAAATAATTTTTGGATGCAAAAAACCATTTGCATGCAAACAATGCCTTGAAGTGAATATATTTTTTTTTCGAAGTGTAAACCGACAGTCAAAAAAAAAATGTACATACCATACTTTTTTCGCATGCAAAACAATTGCCGATCCTTTGTTTTGCATGACATTCCATGACAGCAATGATTTTTTTTGCATGAAATTGTAAACCAATCATGAAAACAATTATTTTTGCATTTTACCTCAATTATTTTTGATATGTGAATATTTGCAAAGATTTTTTGCGCACGGAAACTGGAATTGTTAGCTAGATTTAAATTACCTTTATCGCAAGTATACATAAATATATTCACCTCAAGGCATTATTTACATGCAAATGGTTTTTGCATCCAAAATTAATAATTGTTTTCCATTTCCAGGTCTATAGTTTATTAATTAATTTTTTCCTGGGACTACATTTAGAGATGAAAAAAATGATACCCTACTTTTTAAGATATCGATATTAAATACTTGTCTGTTATTAATTGAAAGAAATTTTCTCAAAAATTTACTCAGCTATAAGTTGGTGTTCAAGTTGTTGTGCCACAACATATCAAAAAACGAGTGATATCGAAGAGGGTCGGGTCAAAAACTCGGTGATTTGGCATGGAATGCCCCATATATCGTATAATAATAGTTCACAGAAAAAAAAGGATACAAGTGGGTGGCCAATTACTGATTTATAATGATAATAATTCTAATGCTATCACCGCCGCGCCGGCCGTGCCATAGCATCACACAAACAATAGAACCACAATGCAATGCTGTCAATTTCAATGAATAATGCATTTAAATTATTTTGTTTAGATTTGTTCGGCATTTTGACTCATCGCCAACAGATATCCAACTTGGCTGTCTTTTCTCTTTTCATTTTGTTAAGTTAGTAATGGGGTGTTACATTGAATTGAACAGGGAGTATCTAAGCAATTTTACATTAAATGATAAACATTCTATTTGACTTAATTTAAATTTAAAAAAAGCTAGCCATTTTTAAGAATAGTTTTGGCATGATTTTTCGTTTTCGTATCATCGCAGCGTTGTCTTCGTCTGTTTCAGTTTCAACAGAACAAATGCTCCTGTTGAATTATTTAAACGTAAAGCTGCTTAATGAATCCAAGATCGAAAAACCGATGACAGATGTTTTTCGCGTTTTTATCTAAATTATACAAACAAACTAAATTAAATAATTAAATACAAATAGAAAAGAAACAAAAAGAAAAAAGCACAATTTGTATATTGCCGACATACGAGTACTTAGTCTTATGCGATGATAGGCTAAGCAAATAAATGCTTTTGACATATTGT
Source organism: Dasysyrphus albostriatus (assembly GCA_946251815.1). Classification (NCBI taxonomy): domain Eukaryota; kingdom Metazoa; phylum Arthropoda; class Insecta; order Diptera; family Syrphidae; genus Dasysyrphus; species Dasysyrphus albostriatus. The sequence goes on from OX276339.1 coordinate 1,215,921, forward strand.
GCAGTGTGAAATTTTTAGTAGGTGCATAATTGCAAATGGCAAAACAATTGATATTAACAAATTGCTTAGTGACAAAAGAAAAATTTATTACATTTTTAATTTTTGTATATTGTTTGAACTGAATTTCTTTGAAGCTGTGGTTAAGGATGTATCGTTAGTAAAAAAAGAATTCAAGAAATCTGAAAGGAATCCTTGTTTGGATTCTCTAGATTTTTTTATGGAAGTTCTAGAAAATTCTTTTAATTTAATTTCAAAAATTTAAATTTGTATCAAATCATGAACGTGAAAATTTCGAACGTACAAAATCTACCTCAGAATGAAGAAAAGTCAAGAGTTATATTTAATAAAGAAAAACATTTTCCTGAATCCATTTTGAATATCAAAATCACCAATAAGCAAGAAATTCAAAGAGTACTATGTATCGAAGGCTAGAATCTCAAATGGCTTAGTGGCAAAAACGGTACTAAGACATGATTTTGACATTCGGGATTTTAGCCATTTGGAATTTTGTCCATTCAGGACTTTCTCATTAGGGATTTTGGCATTCAGTTTCTAGCCGTGGTAGTAATATACTCTGGCTGAATCGTAGGTCTGTATTGCCTAGTCATCGTGTCGTTGATAAAAATTATCCTTCCATCGTGGCTTGTGGGGACTTTCTTCGTTTGTGAAGGTTCTCATAAGCGGGTTTGGCAATTCTCCTACGGTGAAGTTCTTAATATTTGGATCCGATTCTCCGAGGTTCTTATATTTGGAATTCGAATGTTGCTATCTTGTTTTTAGGTTTGAAAGTTTTTCTGGAATGAGATTGTCTACTCAAAAGCGAGAAGACGTTGTGTGTAGTTCAAAAAGCATACGCTCAGTAGTCCTTTCTATTCAAAAGTTGTTAAATGGTACAAGTCTTGATAATGCTCCAAATATATTTGATATAAAATAGAGATTTTTTTTTTGCAAAACTATATTGATCAAATTTTTTGATTGAAATTGATAGGGTGGTTTTAAAAATAAGCAAGGCTGTAAGTGTTGTTTTTCAGCCGCCTCATTTGAAAAACGCGTCTTAACCGATATCCCGTGAACGATTTATCGTACAAAAAATATATTAGATACTTTTTCATTGTAAATTCCATTTTATCTCTTTTCCTGTATACAACATTTTTACTTGTAGTTCCCATGCGAAAAAAATTTTCAAAACAATTGTACACCAAATTGTATAACATTCATGAAAAACGCTTGTTTTTGTATGCCAAAACCATTTGAATGCGGATAATGGCTTGAGGTGAATATATTTTTTTGTTCGAAGTATAAACCGACCGTAAAAAAAAATATATCTTACTGACCACATTTTTTTCGCATACAAAACAATTGCCGGTCCATTATTTTGCATGACATTCCATGACAGCAATGTTTTTTTGCATGAAACTGTAAAAAAAAATAAAATTTCGAGATAACAATCAAACATGACATAACGATGAGAGAGAGCACCAAAGAGTGTGTGACGAAATTCTGAACACAAAAATTAATTAAATTTTTGAAATTAAGAACACATTTTTTAGATCTGGCTTGTTCCTGCTTAATCAATTTGTCCGTAATTTTATTTCTGTACATATTTTGTATGAACGAAAATTATGATTCCCTAATCCGTGTAGACCCAAGTGATGTCGATGGGATTTGGGTATTTTTTGAACTAATTTATATTTTTGAAATTCTTGTGTGAATTGCAGTGCGAAGAAATTATATAATATAGAATTTGTGTCTTGAATCCTAAATATTATTTTAATTTAATTTTTGTCTTCACTTTTGATGGCAAAACTGTGCAAAAACGGTGTTCTCATTGGACTGAAAACACGGATTTTACTCTTGAGTATTCACAACTCGCGCCCACTCCCTCAGTGAAGTGAAATGTGAATATTAAAATGTCATAAAGAAATCAGTCTTTTAGTCCAATACCGTCAAACTTCTCAAAATCACTTTCAGTTTGAGTTCAATCAGTTGTCATATCAGTGTCTTAAATGTTATCAAAACAATTTCTTCGCCATTTCGTTTGTCAATTGAGCCATTTCACTTGTGTTTCAAATTTGATGTATTTTACTATCAAACAGTGATTGTTTGGAAACGTTTTCTTTATTACTTCCTTTCTTTAAAAAGGAAATTGCATCCAAAATGTTCAGTCTTTTTTTGGGCGTTATTTCCATTGTTATATGTTAATTTGTATTGATGGTATTCAGCATTGACCTACTATATATCGACTGCCAGGAGCCAACTTCACTTCTGTTCAGTCTATTACTATACGCCACTAGCGCTGCCGTCGAAAAGGCGGCAGACATGGAGTAACTTTTGACAAATGAATGAATAGAGTGTTTCTTTTGTGTTTTTATTTTATTTTGAAAAACAATAACAACAAACAAATAAATCAAGTTTTTTAAAAAGTGTTGAAAAACATTTATTAGAACATTAATCGACTTAAGTACATATTTGATTTCTCTCTTTTCTTCTATGAACCATGATTTTGATTTATTGCACCTTCGGTGACTTGACACTTGTAACTTTTTTTTTTTTAGAAATTCGCCTTTTCTTTGGCTAATAAAAAAACAAAGAAGGGCTTCCTTTATCCGCGGAAATTTGTTTCTTTTTATTTGATTTGCTAGTCAGTTGCACCCCTCTGAATTCTGAAGAAACAAGATAGTTTGAAGGGCGTTTTATTTATATATAACTTGATTTTCGAGTTCGTTTTTGACTTACCATTTTGCAATTCCTTGTATCATGTTGATGCTTGGTGCTTGTTATTAGTAGGAAGGTTAAATACCTGTCCTCTAAGTTCAAAATGCTTCATGATTGTTGTTAAGTTATTTTTTTTAATTAAATAAAACGACGCAAACTTTTTCAATCAAAATAATAATAAATTTTGACTTTGATTGACAAGTATGATAGAGTGATTGACATACAGAGACGTTAGGATAGTTGTTTTGTTCGCCGCATGTTCGACGGAAGCTCTAATGTTGCTAAGGAGAAGGTGAACCCTTTTCTATTGAGCTTTTGTATGGAAAAAACATACGACTAGCAGTCCATATATAATAAGTCAATGGTATTCAGTTATTCTATGAGTTGAGTATAGCTGGGCTAAACCATCAATGTTGCTATCTTCTTCAAATTTTAAACTTAATGCTTTTTGGTGATTCTCCAGAGGGGAAGAAATTTCTTTTTGAGCTCCGAAAATAACTGTATTTGCCATACAACCGTCAGTAAGAGGCCGTTGCACTAAACACCGCTCCACTGGATTAATATGATTAGCTCAATCCCAACCCAATGCAAGCCGACTCGTAAGCCAACAATTCGTTGATCATACAAGAGGGGGAGATTAGTTGACACATAGGTTGTTATAATTCGCAGTATGTACTGCACTTATGTGGGTTTTCATTTAGACACAAAAAAATCGCCTCGTTTTCTAAATGGCCACCTTTTCTTTACCCCAGGCGACCCAAATATTTAACATATCGATTAATAATTTAATTAAATAAATTTGCAAATCTATTGTTGATTATATAAAAATGAGGATGTACCTTCACATTTTTTCCAAATTAACTGCTGGTTTTCAAGTTATTAGAAAAAAAAAATAATTTACCCCTCTATAATTTTTGCTGTGGCCCAAATTACGAATAATTTTTTTTTTTGGCATTGCCAAAGACGTCACAAAAATGAGGTTCCGTTCCTTGAAAAACTTTAAAAATTAATTTAAAATTTTGTATGGCTTTTTTTTTTTAATTATGCGCGCACTAAAGAGGTTGTGGCTACCCTTTTCCACCTGGAAAAAAATCTAGCTTTTAACGGGGTACTAGAAAGTTTAACATTGACACTAGCATGGGCTTGCCTACCCTTGCAAGGGTAACACTCGATTTTGTATCGGGCCTCACCCGTTTAGTAATCTTTTGCCACGACAGACAAAACAAAAATAAATATATGCGATCCTACGTTTTCTGGTTACCAGTCTAATACGCTTTTTTTTTTGAAAATTCACTTTAATTTTTCCATTTCTTAAAACTATCTTAAAGCTAGACAAAAATTCATAAAAAACTAGCCTACTTATCAATATCTTAAAACTAACTTACTGGCCCCAATCGGGCGCTCTAAGTTAAAGTATAATAACGTAATGCTAATGCCTTTCGGCCTAAAAACTATCTTAATACTAAAATTCCAGATCGATTTTTATTTTTCACCGGGAAGAATTTACAAAAAACTCGGTTTCTTTGTCTTTATTGTTTGGTTTTATATAAAACTTACAACTACATAAAATTTAAATAAAGCTTATTAAAACTACTTAAAGCTATACTTAAAATTACTTGCAAATTAGTTACAAACTATTTACAAACTACTTACAAACTACTCACAAACTACTTACAAACTACTTAAAGACTACTTACAAACTAGAACAGCCACAGCAAGAATTTTGCGGTTTTATAATTTATTTGTATTCTTGTTGGTTTTATAATTTTTTACTACTTAAAACTAACTACCTAAACCTATGTATGTCGGCCATACAGGAAAAATGGTAAAGTCAACTATTAAATGTCTGAAGGAGATTCGTTGTTCAACCACCAGAACTGGTTCTCAATAGTCCAACACGCTAACTACTGAGCTATTTCGCAATACAGTTGTGTGATGTTGAAAATGAAAAAGTATATAGGTACTTTAATTATGTATGATGAATATTTATATAAAAACACTTTTACCTTATTGATTACACTTATTGATCGACAAACAATTAAACAAAACGCAACAAAACTACATTTAATTTACTTCTTAGACGATTTACTTCACGAACGCGTTTCGATAGAGCTTGTCTACCATCTATTGTCGGCGTACACGACTGATGATACAAAGTGTCATCTTCATCTTACAGCTGAAACGCGTTCGTGAGGTAAATCGTCTAAGAAGTAAATTAAATGTAGTTTTGTTGCGTTTTGTTTAATTTTTTTGTCGATCAATGAGTGTAATCAATAAGCTAAAAGTATTTTTATATAATTATTGATTAAGATTACACACCGCTAACTTTGTAATAATATGTATGATGGGTATAAAATATTTTTTTTTTTTCAACAAGTTTGATCTAACGAGGGTCTCGCTAGTACTTGACAAGTTTTTCTTGTCTAGATTGCCCCTATCGAAGCCTTTTTAGAGCCTTGACAAAACTTGACAAAAACTTAACATATTTCCAGGCGGGCTAAGATGATTAAACACAGTGCGAGCGTAAGGAAAATAGGAAAGGATTTAAAAGGATACCGATGTACTTTGGTTTTCAAATTCTGAATTCCACATTCGTGTGGTTCAGCTAAAAAAAAGAATCTCTGTACTTAACAGTACGTCTGAAATTGGGCTCAAGGTTAAACTAATAAGCATTCCATCGAAGCATTATGTCGATATTCAAGAGTTTCGAATGTTTCCACTAAAGTAGTACCACCTTTCATTTGTAAAGCTCTTTTTTGAATACGATCCAAGAGACTTAATTGAGAATTGTATTCAAGCCTTAGACGCATACAGGCTTTAGACCGAATTTCTCAAACTCAAAAGATGGCATATGCACTTTTTTTTGCGAATATTCCACATTGATATGCAATAATCCCAGGACCAGTTTATTTAATCAAACTACAACAGCTGCCAATCCACATATCCAAAACCTTTTAAATGAAAACAGAATCATGTAAACATAGTTTATTCAAGTAAATTTCTATCATTTTAATAAAAAAGAAATTATTTCACAACTTAATAAACTAATAAATACATAAATATAAATTTTAAATCTACGCGCCTCAGAATATTCTCCATCATCGTGCGTTATGCTCTAGGAATTTTTTTTAAAACAAATTAAAATTTTCTTAAATAATTTATGCTTTAACGATTCTCTATTATTTAAGTTCACCACAGCTCAGAGAAAAATATCAACATGAATCTTAAAACCTTTTCTTAAAATTTAATTTAAATTTACCTATGTATATAGTTTTGTTTACGTCGAAATTATGCTTGTTTAAATAGCAGATATTAATCTTGAAGATCCGTACGTATTTTTCAAGATATAGATCAATGAATGGAACTACATACATACATACATAATGTACTGTACGTACATACATATGCCGAAACTATGTATATATTTTTCAAATTTCTGAAATATCTCATCAACATTTGAAGACTAAATTTTACTCTACCTAGAGTGTTAGGAATTTTCACTCCCAAAAATATGTTTAAATATTAAATTAAATCATTTAAAAAAAAAAAACACTTATTCAAATAAATTATACTCTCGTTTCTGCTTAAAATTGACTATAGGTAGGCCAACAAATGTCTATAATCATTTAAAGTGTGGCGTGTAATAAAAATATATTATTATGGCAACTAAATAAAAATAAAACATCATACGAAAAATAAACTTTAAAAATCTATTTCACCACGAAACACAATCTGCCGTTTTAATTTTGGATTCTCGAAAATATACTCCCCCAAAAAATACGAATTTCTTTTCCTTTACGTCATGCACCATTCCGCATGCAAAAATCCTGTTTATTATCATTAAATTGAGAGTATTATGATTTTAATATAAGAAATTGTTAGTTTTTTTTTTTTTTAATTTGCATTGCAGTATTTTTGGAATCAAAATAATATTTTTTTTTCAACATTTTTATTGAACACATCAATAACAGTTTTTCAAAACTTGGGAATTGAGAAGGTTCTACTTGCAGATAGCACAATAAATACTCAAATTTGTATCATTACATACAAACGATTATTCGAAAATCAATTTTGAAAATGGGTATTCGTTCAATTCTTCGTTTGGATGCCATACATACATATCTGCCATTGATATATTTTGCACATCACATGAATAGTGAATCATTTAAGATCAAAAAATACAGAAACAAAAAATCAAAAACCAAAACAACATCCGTGACAAAATTTCATTATTTCATGAAATATAACAAAAAAAAAAAATATTTGCATCATTGGCAACTAAATGGGATCCCTGACCGATGTCTCATAAACAGCTCACAAGACAGAAACTAGGATTCTCTAATTAAAAGAGGCAGCGTATTAAAATAGATGAAACAGACAAAAAAGTACCTACTGAGGAACGAAATTGAACAAATGAGTTGAAATAAAAATAAAAACAAAACAAATACAAGTTTTGCAATTTGTGTGTAGTTTTAATTGGAAAACAATTAAATCCCAAATGGGACACCATAAATAAATGTTCTCTTAATTTTCTACTCAAAACAAGTCAAAGTCGATAAATCACAATCTCAAGATGCAAATATGTATATATAAATATGTATAAAACAAAAAGAAAACAGAAATTTTAAAAATATTTTTATTTTTAGATCAACGGCGATAAGCTTTCATCTAATTTTAGATATATTTTTTTTTTAATTTTTTACTTTAAATCAACTTACTTACGAATTGCTATATCAAAGATATTACATTTATCTATTAAGGCTAAAAATAAACAAAAATAATAACACCATATAGAAAAATAGATATAGGTACAGCAGTGTAGGTACTTGATGAGATGAAAATCAGAGACAACAATTTAAGAATTCAAATTCTTCATGCATGTGACACACAAGTACTGTCTTATTATTATTCGCGTGACGAATACAATTCTGACGAACATATTGATTTAAAATATAGAATGATGATGCTGATGCACCTGCTGTCTATCCTTGAACCTTTGGGTGATTTTTGATTATTATGTTTTTTTTTTCTTTTCAATCCTTAAGATCAGTATCTAAAATTAGAAATAGTTAGTTTGAAGTTGAAACGAAATCATCATATTTTATTGTTTTTTTTTTCAAAATCTATTTTTGGTGGAATGAATATTCTATACATGAATTATTTTGTTTTTCAATTTCACCACTTGATGGTAATTGGCCGTTTTATTTAAGAGTGAAACATTTTTTTTGTAGGAAGAAATTTTTTTCTCAAGATAATATGAGATGCCTGTTGGTTCTTTTTATGGAAATCTTATTATTATTTGCTGTTTTTACCGTTTGCAAACACTTGCAGCATTTCATGTTGATGCTTTTAATTTAGCAATATACCTTGTCAATGTCGGGAGTGGCCTTCGAAATTTTAAAAGTGAAAGCTTCATGATTTATATTTTTATTTGACATACACGTTAAATTGTGGTGTATTTTTGGACCTTATGAAACAGCATATTTTTTATTTCCGATATAGCTACTACTCATATAATACGGCAAGTTTTGGACTCGTGCAAACAAAATTTCGACATGACATTACGATGATGAGTTTTGTCTGTTCTTATTTCGACCTACAGCCTAAACGACAGTAGCGATTTTTAAAATATTCATATGAAAAAGGAAATTTTAGATTTAAAAAACAACAACCCCTTATTAGACATACTCGTAGATATTCGTTTTTGGGCGTTTAAATTATTCTAGTCTACTAGTAGTGGACAGAGAAATAGCACACTTATAAATTTAGTATGAAGTTTTTATTTTTGAATTGAATCTTGCACCTGAAAGTTATTTATTTTGATTGTGATAAAGGATATTTCCAAAATATGGGCAAAGGCGTTCATTGAACTCTTGAAAAAAAAGAAGTATTGTCTTCGAGCTCTAAGAACAATATTCGCTGTGCCACTATTTTGGAATTATCTGCTTATATAATCGTTCAAAATCAAAGCAAATAAATAACTTTCACCTGCAAGGTTCCATTCAAAAATAAAAACTTCATACTAAACTCACAAGTGTGGTATTTCTCTGACCACTACAAATACAAGTATTTAAAATACCAAAAACACAAATCTATTTGTAATAAGGGCTTTTTATTTGACATTTTTTGTTGTGTCGGTTGCTGTAGGCATCATACGAGTATCTAAACAAATTTCCCATGATCATTCAAAATAGCGGAAATTCTTTTCCAATTATTTTTCATTTTAGAAGTGTGCTATTTCATTGCCCATAGGTGTACATAGTGTACTCATACACAAAGGACTTCGAAAATTCGCAGAATGGGGCACTATCTAAAAGTTCAAAATGTTTGGTATTAAAAAGATGAAGACATCATCTTAGTTAAACATTTTTTTAAAAAATTACCCGATGTTCTGAATACTTCTGGTAGAAGTTCTGCCAAAACAAATTATATATGAAGGATTATCCAAGGTCGTGCTTTCTTTCTTACCATGCTTTTGGATGCCAAATTCAAATCCACCATCCGTGTTTGGACATCTGCTCGGGTCTTTAAGAAATTTACGTTATAAAATGACCAACAATCGGTTATTACTTACTTTGAGGCTCTGCAACATCGAGAATAATTTTTTGTTCAATACAATTTTCTAAAATATCTGCAAGCACTAATCTTATTCTTTTAATATCAGTTTAAATCTTTCCAATATCTTAATAACTTTCCGAGAAATTCTGAGCTAGATACAAACACAAACATTTCAACAAAGAATTCATCAGAAATTAAAGAAGATATTAGAATGATATAAACTCATATTTAACGGAGAAGATTAATACTTTCAGATAGTTTAGCAAATTTTGTTAAAAGCAAATTATTTCTTCAAGGCCACAAAAATAAGAAAAAAACGATTGTTGACCATGTAAAATTTTTCATGGCTCATGAAATCTTCAAAAAACATCAAAAATTTAAGAAGTATTTTTTGTTTGCAAAAAGCTTGGCAATGTTCACCACATCATTTTTTTGTACGACTTATGGTTTCCACAAAAACGCACGTTGAAAACGGCCCAATCAGTAATTTCATAAAGTCTTAAAAACAAGTGAAATAAACACGAACTGTAGCTAAATCTGTTCAAAAGTTATTTCCAAATCTAAAATCTAAAAAAATTACATTCAAATGCAACGACAAGTCAAGTTTCATTTTTGTATTTTTTGTAAACTTATTTGTACAATATGGATGTAGAATTAATTATTGCAATATGGTTTGAAGAGTTTAATTAAGCTATAGCTATCATTAAAACTCATTATTGAAAATTTTGTTCTTCAGTTTTGAGGCTATTTAGGAAGCAAAATCATTCATTATTTTTATTGACAGATAAAGCTAAGGACCTAATTGATATTTCTAGCCAAAACCAAATTTCAAATAGGCCCAACCTTCCACCCAAAAAGACTGAATATTTCAATAATCATTGGTAAGGTAATCCTTGAAATAATAAAAAAAAAATGGTTTTAATATCAAAATCAATCATACAAATTTTGAATGATAAGTTTCAATGATAGCATTAACTGGCCTCTAAAAAAAATCGTGTGGCAAAATAAGCACAAGAAGCACTTCCAACTCCCGTTTGTGTGTTGCCTTTTAGAGTACCATGATATAGCTCTCCCTTGAGCTCGGAAAACAAAACCGGTTTAGTACAAGTAAAAAAAGGTAAAATAGTACAAACAAATTTTAAAATAAAAAAAATCGTACCATCATAAAACTTGGTGTAAACGTTTCATGTACCATGAGAATGAAGAACCAAAAGAATCAATAAAAATATTTCGCATGGAGGGGTGTTTTTTTAAGTAGGGGGTACTAATTTTTTGTTCTATATCCTATTTTACCTGTACTAGTCGTGTTGGCTGCCCAATCAGCTTCTGTAAATCCAACCATCGTTAATGTGGCTCTTAATCTTCTTCATTATAATACGAGTATCTGAGCATTTCGTAAAAGGCTCCTTCAATTTTTTTTAATAAACAAAAAAAAAAAAAACAAAATTTCTTTATTTGATCATGTTTATTTAGTTTTGAGTAGTTAAGTCTTAACATATAATTTATTATTTTATAATACAAATCTATATTTTGTTTTATTTTTTATTCAGAAAGCCTAAACTTATCTGTAAGGCAATGAGAAATGGACATACAAAAGAAAGGAATATAATTTCCATTTTATGCTGACATTTTTGAGAATACACTGCTGGTTTTGATAATCTGATCTCCTCGGTTTTTCCTAAATTTTTCCATACGGAAAATTGATTTATCATTAAAAAAATATGACATGACATGAAACCGGTGTTGTATTCTTTTAAATTTATTTATTAATTCAAAAATACAAATACAATCTTTTATTCTTAAATCTTTGATCTAACAAATCTACCATATCGTTCTCTTTAAAAAATAAACATCATTTAGAAATAATAAAATTAAGAGCAACAAAATTAGAACATTAATATTATTCAGTGCTGTGTTTCCTACGATCTAGGTAAAAAATAATATACATTTTGATTGTAAGTACCTGAGCATAAATAATAATTTACTTAAACAATTCAAAAATAAAATTAAATAGCAGAACATACAATATTCTTAACATAAAAGAGGAAAAAAAAATCATTGTAATTTCTTTATTTTTTGTACAATAATAAATGTTTATACACTGATGGGTTTACAAAGAAATCTTTCAAAACCAAACTCTCGAAACAACAAAATGTCTATTAAAAAAACTATGAGTGGCTTATAGAACATAAAATACCTTCTGCATCAAACAGAAGAACAGGGAGAAGAATAAAAAAAGGGAAAGCACGCTTTATTGTCAACCATCTGTCGCATACTTTTTGGGCTCTCAAGTGGAGACAGAATGTAGTAGATAAGAGACAAAACAAGATGAAGCTCGAAACAATCTGTCTCACATTCAGACACATTCATTCACATTCGAATGAAAAAGGTTTTGCAGCTCACAATCCTTCAGACAATGACTCTTGTTGAATGACTTTGGATGCGGAGCTTAAATGGAAATAGCACAACAAAAAGAAAAAGAACTAAACTGAAGTACAAAGAAATGTACCGGTTACTAAGAAAGAACTCTGACCTATCTATTCAGAACAAAGATACGTTATATAAGCAAGTATTGAAACCCGTTTGGACAACTATGGGGCTGTACAAAGAAAACAAATGCTGAACCCATCCAAAAATTCCAAAGCAAAGTCCTTCGTGGCATAATAAATGCCCCTTGGTATATAAGAAATAGCGATCTACATCGTGACCTTCACTGTATCGCACAATCAGCGTCTGCAAAGTCATACCTACAACCGAAATGGCGACCGTCTTAAATGTACGAGACAATGTTCGAAGATAAGAAGAACCAAGTCCCATGAGCTAATGGTCTAAAAGCTATGGGAAAGTGTTATTACTATAAACTTCCCCCAATTGGATTTATAAATAAAGAAAGAAAAATGGTCGATTGTGCATCCATTGGTTTTTTCGAACGTCTAGATTCAATTCCGGTATCGTTTTGTTTGCCGTTTTCAATCCGTACGAATTCAATTCGACCGAATATCAGAACAACCGTCAATGGGAGTGTTGATTCAAAATAAATGTAAATGTGTGTGAATACTGTGTAGAAAAACGAATTTTGTGATTGGCTCGTTCTCTGGTGTGAACGTAATTCGAAGTGATTTCGAAAACGATCAAAATTTAGATCTTAAAATTTCGGTTGAAAAAGAAAAGATTTCGATTGAAATGCGGAATATTTTTTTTTAGTTTTCATATTTTTAATACGAAATACTTGTCATTAGATTTCTTATAAATTCGAGATTAGGAAGTAGGTCAGTTTATGTGTTTGATGTTGTTTTATGCTATTGAAGTTATTTTATTGTTTTTCCCTTTCATTATTTTCGAAATGCAATATTATGTAAATGTCAAAACGCAATATAAGTGTTTAAATACTGCGGATGGAAATGGTCCAGTAAATGTAGTGCTTGAGCGCCACCCGTGGCAATTAATGAGATAATAAACACCTTATTCTCAATCCGCCGCGCACTGTCCATAAAATAAACAACATTACTTGTTTCATTTAGTAGAAATAAACAGCTCTCCATCCCCTTAATACAAACATAGATTTTTCGCGTCTGGGTAGTCATACAAGATTTTAGTTATAATAATAACGCATTTTTTTGCATTTTATTAATAACACTTTCTCTACTTTTCTTTGCAGTTCTTAACACGTTCACAGTTACATGTATCATGTATTATTCAAAGCACCATAGAATGTCTTCTTTTTCTTGTGAACGTGCTTTTACAAATGTAAGTACCAGAAGATTTCTATTTATTATATTTCTCTGATAATGATGATTTGTTTAATATGTTTCTTTCATTCTTTGACAAAAAGATTTTAATTTTTATTTAGTCTTCTTAAATTTCCAATATTAACAGCGTTATTTATATATTTTCTTCATTTGAACGTTAAACCAGTGCAAATAGATTTTGAATCAAGTCAGAAATGTTTTCAGTTTTAAGACGCAAAAATTGTATATATGTTTATCGACTAATATAAAAATAGCGGTATTGGCTATTATAGTTTTGTTTGATATCACTTTTTGAATAAATAAAACTATTAACAGAAAAAACTTAACATAAATTTGACAAGACTAATAATTTAAAAGGACAAACACAAATTATCACAGTTGTGTTCACAAAAGAAGACAGAGATACATAATAATAAAATAAATAACTGACAATTACTACTGTGATAATTTGTATTTGTTCTTTTAAATTATTAGTCTTGTCAAATTTATTTTAAATTATTTTTCTGTTAATAGTTTAATTAATTCAAAAAGCTATATCAAACAAAACTATAATAGCCAATACTGCGATTTGTATATTAGTCGGTAAACATCGATACAATTTGTGCGTCTTAGAAGGGTACGATAGTCATCTAACTGATGAGCCCAACTATCCTACCTGGGCGAAACGTAAAATGGAGTTGAGCTCACTTGAACTTTTAACTTGAATTATATTCACAAGATTTCTCCACTCCACTTAAACAGAAGAATTTTCTTTTCAAATTTTCTTGATATTCTATTATTATAACTGTATTAGCTTCATAAAAAATTTTACAAATTTTTAAATCTACTCCTGAAGAAGTCTTGGATAGCGACGGAAAAAGATGAAATAAACTTTGTTTTATTTGCATTCAAATATAAATTGACCAGAAAATCCTACCTAAATACTACCAACGACTCACTCAAATGGCCACTTTATATGCCTTTTACTGATACAAGGTCAACTTATTTGTTTTTAGCGTTAGATATTTCGAATGGCCAACTGCTGCTAGGTTAACAAAATTAATTTTCATAACTTATTTTTTTAGGAGACAAACAATCTACAAACTTTTATAAATGTAAAGGTCTAACAAACAGATACAAATTTAACTAAGCTGTGACCCACTTTATTTAATCTTTACTTCAAAATTTATTTTTCGTGAGCAAAATGGACTTAATTAGCTAAGATTAAAGTTTTAGATTCTCTCTCTATGTAATAATTATTTTATGTGCTTTATTTAAGAGTCGGATTCGTTTGATTAATAAATTAAATTTTAATACACTTTTAGAATAATCTTATTAAAAAAAAAATAATTTATATTACATATTCGAAACAATACAATACGGTGCATTGGATTTCTGATTCTAGGAAACAAAGAGATCTTTTTTTGGTTTGTTTATTCTCTTTTTTTCTCTGAGTCCTGGTGTACTTTGTTAGACTTTCTAACAAATTTATAAGCCCAATAAAAGACAAAATACGAGCCTAGCATAATGAAACCATAATAATTGACAGATGCATACACATACATATAACGATCATAACTTAATAAAATAAACGGTATCAAACACCAGCCCATAAACATGATATTATAGATCTTTAACAATACAAACGAAACAACTTTGCAAGTTGTAGAGTTCTTGAGAATGTCGCCATATTTTGGTATTATATCTTTGGCATATATTGTCTCAACCTATTCGGTAGAAAAAAATAATCAGTTACTACACATCATATTAGGAAAAAAGAAACTTGGCCACATTAGCGTAGTCACATAAACAAAAACTTAACGTTTATTGTGAGCTTAGACCAATTATTCTCTTCGCATCCTTCCATCTCACTCAAAGCGATGATTTTTGTGTGCATGTGTCCTACGCTCATGTGGTACAGTCAGAAACTTACTTGTTTTTCAATCGTAATAATAGCGTATTCCATGAAAAATGCCAGATAGTACCCACTGTGGAATCCATGCCACACTGCCAAAAATGCCAAAGCTGCTACATAGCTTATCATACGATTGTTAAGAAATTTAAGTCTTTTGTAAATATACTGAGCCACCCAGCTATTTGTATTAACATTGAATGATTGAACATAATGATTCATTTTGCTTCCGGTTTCCAGCAAAATTAGCTTGATGTTCGAGCACCCAGACCAATCGGGTTTTCCATCAGGAGTTTTCCCAGCATAAGTGAATCCTTTTGTGAATAAAATTTTAGTAATTTTCTTTCTTTTTGTTTTCTTATTTTGTTTACTCACCTGTGCACATAAGTGCTCCTTCGACAAGTAACCAGCATGAGATAAATTTGTACAGAGATATTTTACCCCAAAGTCCCACATGGATAAGCTTCATTAGTAACGACTGGCTACGGAATGCATCAGTCATAAGATATCCATCAGGCAGCATAATTGCCCCCACTTGTCGTACTGTCAAATACAACACACCAACGGCTCCACGCTTTACTCCAGCACTGACAGCACCACTATGCTCATGGAATTCACCCTGAATAAATCGCTTATATCGTTGAAATGGAAATTGGGGCCCAATCAGAAACGAAGCTGGGAAAAATGTATACGCTGTAAGTTCAATGAGCGATGGAACGTGCGAAAGAGCAGTTTCTTTCTGGTCATTTGACAACTGTTCAATTGGCTTCTGACCATCGGATATATCAAATCCGAATCCTATCAATCGGAGGACAAGTACACAATGTGGCATCGTCCAAATTATATCGTAATCATTGCTTTCAGTGAAGATATAACCAATTACAAGGTAGCTCATGTGGAATACGAAATTTATAATCAACAACTGTTGAGGTGCGTGATAGAGAAGCCGAACTAATAGGTAAGTTATCCATATTGCAACTACACTGTGATAGGAATCTGTACCGTAGTTGAAGATGCACAGCAAAAAACCACAAGTAGCAAAAAAAATATGTTGTATAAGTGGTTCGAGTTTTCGAAGACACAATTGATGAAGAGCAGCTATTGGATAACCTAAAAAGATTCGATCGAAAAAAAAATTATTAAAACGTGTTAGATTTCTAAGTGAAGCACACAATTAAGAAATTCTTCGGTCTTTTTTCCTTGTTTTCGTTTTTTTTGTGTGTGAGAGTTAGCTATTTAACATAAAAATGTTCATAACACATAACTTCAGGGGCATTGACGACGCAGATGAAATGAAAATTTCATTTGATTTTTATTTATTGAGACTCCATTATGGCCATGTCGGATGTGACATAAACAAGTACTTGACCTGTTTGGAAATTTTTTCTCATGTACACGTATGCACATAATCAACTATTATAATTTTATATTATAAATCAAAACAGAAGATTAATTTAATAATTACCCACTAATATTGACAACAATAATCTCAGTGCTGGTTCTGAAGCTCCAGTTAAATCGGCCAGATTAGCAACTAACCCAGTGCCAGCACCGGGGGCAGCAGTCTCCGATGACATTTTAAAGATAAACGACAAACCGATCTGATCAAACCTCCTTTTTTATCTCAGAAAGCACAAATGAACAAGGTTGTTACGTGTCTGCAACTTTTTGCACAAGTTTTAATGAAAAATCGATTAAATTCTTTATTTATATTTATTTTTTTTTCTCGAATTGCAAATCACAATTTTATTTTTTTCATTGTAAAAAGTAAACTTTCTTCATATCACAGATTCGGTTTTCTATTTTGTTTTTTGCTCTTGGATCTTGGTTAATTTGGTTTTCTCATTTGTTTGTTGGACACGTTCAACGCATAAATTTATTTTCACTTTCTTAAAATTGTGTATGGCTATTACTATATTTACAAGCAGGATCGAGAGCTCGAGTTGAAATAGGGTCGAATACTAGACAGTATTTTCGGGGCGACTTTCCTTTACAACATCCCGATTTCGAATTGATTTTTTTTTAGGGGTAGGTAGGTATCTCAATAGAAAATTGTCCAAATCTTGAGTTGAGGAAACCCCCCTAAATGTAATTAAAAAATGTTTAAAATTTTGAAAATCGGGTATTTTTTTACCGAATTGCACTTTTTACACCAGGAATTTGGAAACGCGGATATTCTTATTGGATAGATTATCAGTAGAAAACACTAGGCGATATTCATCAAGCACTCATAAACGGCTCTTAAATTTATGAGGCTCATAACACAAATAATATTTGTCCTATTCACCAACCACTCGTATCTCTTTTTCGAAGTCCGAAAATGAGAACAACTCTCTCATCACCACACACCCTCAATCTGGGAAATCAAACTTGTTTCAGACTAGCCCAATTTTGTCGGTGCTTTTTGGATTCTTAAAAAAATGAGTGTTGCACGCATATATACACCAGTTTTTTGTTACTACATTGATTTTCTTTTCTTTTCACGTATTATTTATTAGTTGAGTTTTAAAAGTACCGGGATGAATATCATTGCATGTTTGAGTTTGTAATACATAGCGAAACCAAAAAGAATTAAAGAACATTTCCCTATATATTTCGTTCATACATTGCTTACTACATTTTCGGATCCAAAACAGACTCGCTTGATTGAGAAAAAACGCATTTGTGAATTTTTTTTTAAGTTTTCTTAAAAAACCCGACTAAAATAAGCAGTGATCTTCACCACGTGACTTACAAAAATTGACTTTAAAAAATAAGTGGAAAAATATATAATCCTTGGAAACAAAAAGAAATAAAGTATGCGTGCATGCAACACTCATTTTTGTAAAGATCGAAGAAACACCGACAAAATTGGTTAGTGAATTTGCTTGAAGGGTTACGTCGAAGGTTTTCGAATAAGTTTTCGGAGAGACCGCTCATAACTTCATGAGTGGTAGGGACCACTCATAACTTGTATGAGCGCTCATAAATATTCACTATTATTGCTTGGTGAATAGGTTTGTGAAGCTATTAAGTTATGAGCCATCCGTGAATACCGCCCTAAATATCACAATTTTAAGGATAGGCATCATTTATAAGTATTTTTAATTAATTTAAGAACTTTTTGTGTTGCAAAAAAAAAAATGGATGTGAAAATAACACTATTTCAATTACAAATCAAAGAAATGTCAATTTATATTGGGAAATTTTGCGGCAAATTTAAAACTTGTTTATATAAATACAGTCCTAGCACCCAGCATTACTCCGTATGAACAGTGACGTATGTATGGGAGGGCATGATAACCCCCTGCAACCCCCCTGCTTGGGCTCATTATAGGATTTGGGGTGGGGAAAAGTTTGGTGTATGCAAAGTTTCTTTTGCATTTTAAAAACATGGATTAAAAGAAAACATCCCAAAACCAATGTGTATATCTGGCAGTACTTAGCAAGCAATGACATTTGAGTCTTTATTTACTTTCCATGCATTTTGTATGGTGAATTTTAAAAATTAATTTAAAATACTTTATAAATGTTTCCTCACCCTAAAATTGTGATATTTGGTGTTTTTTTAGTGAATATCTATCGAATGAGACCATCCGCGTGTCAAAATTCGGGATGTCGTTAAAGGAAAGTTGAGCCGTATTTTCGTCACTTGAGTTGAGTGCTCCATTAAAAGTTGAGTTTAAATGGTATTGAAATTCCAGTTTATTTCAATGCAAAACAAATATAATTGAATAAACACGTACTTACTACACGTATCTATCAAAACAAAACTATATTTGTACACAAACATGCAAATAAACATTTAGGCTTATTCTGCCAAATCTGTTATTCTGCTATGAATTTTCTGTTATAAATCATAAAAAATTTTCAACATAAAAGATCTTTTATGATTTGTATTCAGGTGTTCGAACTTTTATAAAAATCTGTTATGAAACTTCGAAAACGAAATCAGTCAACGAACGGACCTAAAATCTGTTGTCATAATCAGCTGTTCTGTTATAAAATTTATTTAGATTTAGTTTGTGTTGAAATTCTGAGCAGTGATATTAGCTTAAAACAAGTAATAATATTAAATTAATCTTTTATTTATTTATTAAAACAAGTATAATAAAAATATTTCTAAATGTTTAATAAATTAGTTTTTGGTGGCCGGTCGTGATAAAGAAACACACTAGGACTACTCAGAACACTCAACAGGCTCCACTTAACCGATTTTACTGGTCCTGTACATCCGTCTACAAAAATAATTGTATTTTATTTGATAATTTGTTTATACATACTCGTACATATCTATTATATATTTTTTTTACGTTTTTAAGAACATTTCGTTGATGAAATAAAAGATAAATATCAATTTTTACTTGATATACGTGTGTACTTATTAAGATCTTTTATGATAAAAGTCACAGAAGTTTGTCTTCTATTCTTTTATGATTTATAACAGATTGAATAACAGATTTTGGCATGCTGAATACCAAAAATGCGATTTGTAAAAGATTTTGCTATGAGTTCGAAAGTTTGGCAGTTCATAACAGATTTCTTAGCAGATTAAATAACAGATTTACGCCAGCAGAATACCATAATTAAAATTGATAAAAGATTTTTTGACATCTTAAACTTTTGTATGGAAAATCATAGCAGAATAAAAGATCACGCCGAATAGGCCTAATTATCTGTAAAACTCGACCCATGCTTTTCGTCAAAGCCAAATGCCTAATACACGAACACCAACAAGCATTTGAAATTTCGATTCTTCAATCTTGGTGTATACACATTCTATGACCGTGTTTAGATTGGTTGGTTTCACTACAGTATGACTGTATTTCGGTGGTTAAATCGGTGGAGTGGAAATGAATCAAATTATAAAAATTTGAGAAATGTTGAGTAATATTTTTCCGAAAACAGTCCAAAGAAGTGCTCTTCACATAAAACAATTTGTTGTGTAGTTCTTTTAGTGAAACATGAATTTAAATTTGAATAGCTTTTCATTTAATAAATTTCACTTTTCGTAGCGTGTGTCCACATCCATCGCTCATCAGGCAGTAAAGTTCAACTTTCATTTGCATTTGTTTATCCTTTTTTGGCATAATCCATCTTCCATCTCTTTCCTCTGAATTTTCAGACGAGACTTCACATCTGAAAATTCAGGAAAAAAAACGTAACCAAAAGTTATCTGAATTTTCAGATATATTTTGACAGCTGACCACTCAGAAGCTACAAGAAGTCAGACATCTAAGACGGTGTTCACTTTGGACTGAAAAACAGGATTTTTTTCGACGTTTAGGTATTTACATCTTCCTTAACTGAAGAAGTGGGAGCGAGATGTGAATACTGAAACGTCAAAAAAAACATCCAGTTTTGCAATCCAATTTGAACACCGTCTAAAACATTGAATGCAACCAATGCCCCCATAAACTTGTGTGAAAACTACAAGTGTATACACGACATGACTTTTCACTACGTAGTGAAACTAACCAATCTAAACGGTCTATTATAGATTCGATCCGAGTAATCCGGATTCAGTCCGATTCGAGTTTACATGGACGTAAAGCGTGAGTCAATTCGGATTCAATTCTCAATGTAAACGAGGTATCTGTTTCAAATTTTCTTTTTCTTCTGTCAACCTGTTTATCTGTCAAGAGTGTCAAGCGTCAGTTTTCGGGTTTTGAAATTTTTGTTTTGTATTTTCCTTGGTTTTTGTTTTTATTTTATTAAAAAAAAAGTGTTAATTGAAAAAGAAAAATAAGTTAATTTTGGATGCTGAATTTTTATCAAACAAATGGATGGTAAATTGATATCTTGTGAAATATGTGCATAGTAATTTAAAAGAAAACAACAAACAGAAAAATCAAATGGCAAAATTATGTATATTTTTTTTATTATTCATACCTACAGTAGGCCACACCTTTGGGGTTTTTGTTTCCGGCTTTTAAGGGAGAGGTTGGGAGTTTTGTGTTTGTTTTATCTGGAGTTGGATGAGTGTAAAATATTTGTAATAAAAGTAAATAAAAATAAAAAAGAATTGGATGACGGTAAATGAATGAAGAATATGGTTAGTTCCTATATAATACATAAATTGGAGAGGTACCTAACTAAGAATAAATCTGTTTCTAATTACTGACCTCATTTTCAACAACACAATAATTGTTTTTCACGTTGAATAGTACCTAATAGAATATCTGATTCATCATAGGTAGAATTTATTTAGAATCGAGAGTTGGCCACTTCTAAATTGATAAATCCAAGTTTGTGCTGAAGCAAGATAAGATGAAATAGTAAGGTCTTAACATGGACAAGATAAAGACGCTCGCAGTGCTTGATGTAGTGAGCACAGAATTGAAGTCAACATTTTTCAGGGCAGAGGTGGAGTTGATAAGACAATCAATTCTTTCAAATTATAACAATATTTTAAATTAAAATTGTTCAATCTATGTACCTTTATTCAATAGCACAGAAAAACTGATACAGAAGTTTCTGTGGAATTTTGATGGAAAATTATATTTTCAATAAGTTGGAACATTTTCGCGTTGATCAATCTTTATCTTATGCAAATACTATAGACATAGACATTTCAAATCCATAAACAATAATTTACTTAAGATGTTGTAAGGGTACTGTTGAGTGCTCAGTGTTAAATATAAATGACTAGGTCTTGGGGGGAAATACATCTATATTTATTAAAATGATTATGTCCTTTATACTTTCAGTACTTACTTACCTATTCAAAACTATTTTAATGACCTCTTGTTTTCCCATTGTTTTGAAAACTTCTAAGATACTATGCCTAACCTACTCCAAAAAATAAGGGAACTTCTCAAACACACCCTTATGTCCGTCCTATCGCTGTATTATCGTTTCTCTCGTTTTTGAGAAAATTGTTCACATCCAAATCAATTAGGTCTTCGAAAGCAACATAGTTGTACTTCTGCTCTGTTGAATGTTATAAATTTGTTAAGAATATCAACATTCTAGGGTTAATATTAGATAAATACCTACCTATTTAGATTTTTGTGCATTCAAATATCTGCATAACATCATAACATCTCGCAAGCCAGAATATCTACATAAATGTACTTATACATTACGGTGGTCGTCTTTATATTGTTTTTTTTTTTTTTTTTTTTTTGAAATGGATAGGCATCAAATAGTTCTACATAGAAATTTTTTTTTCTAATTTTTTTCAGATTTTTATTTCACACCCCCCTGGTCTCCCTATTTTCACTTTAAGGTACTAAGTATGGGGTAAGGGTGATTCTTATAAAACGCGAAAAAACAATTTGAGGGTATAGATTAGATTTAGACGAGGAAACAATTCTAAAGGAGGGGGGTCTATTTTCCCCCGTTTAGGCGGGAAGGGTAATTTTCAAAAACAGAAAAAATGTATTAAAAAAAAAAAAACGGGAACACTTACAATGCCACGCCTTATCTTTTTCTAAAGCCATTCTATTCTATAATATGCTTCTTAAATAAAGCTTTTATTTTGAATAGTTTTTGAAAAAATAATATTCAAACTTAAAAATTCAAAAACAAACAATTATAATTTTTTAAGATTGAAATTATTTTTTCAAAAACTATTTAAAACAAAAACTTTATTTTGGGAGCATATTATAGAATGGAATTGTGGCTTTAAAAAAAGCAAAGTCGTGTCATTGTAAGTGCTCCCGTTTTTTTCCAATTATTTTTTTCTGTTTCTGGCCTAATTTCTAGAAAATCACCCCTCCCGCTTGAAGGGGTGGAAATAGACCCCCCTCCAGTACAACTTTTTTCTCATCTGAATTTAAACTACACATTCCGATTTATTTTTGCGTTTTATAAGAATAATCCTTAATTCATAATTAGTACCTTTAAGTGAAAATAGGGTGACCAGGGGGGGGGGGGTAGAATAAAAATCTGAAAAAATTAAGGAAATTGTTTTTCAATGTTTTGAATGGAATGAGGGCTATCCAAGACTACGTCTAATTTAAGGACCACCCTTATATACATACATTTAGCCTTTTCAAATTAAAATACTTTTACTTAAATCTCACCGCGTGCTACATGTATCACACCCGCTTGACAGGTTTTTATCTACACTGTTCGGCTATGGAGCTCTTCATCTTAGAATAAGAAGACTTACTTAATTTGCTGGCAATCTATAGGTGTTAGGGCTCTTATGTTTTTTTAAACTATATTGTCTTACATTTAAATTTGTATCTTTATTATTCAATGTAAATTACATAATAATAATAATTTAATAATTTTCATGATCACATTTAAGATACTTTGTTTAATCTTTATAAATGCTATTTTATAAATATCTAAATAAGTAGATAGTCAATACCTTTTACCCCTTTAAGAGTATCTAAACGATTTTGTCTTTCCTTTTTCTTCAAGTAATTTTTGTTTATTACCATCAAATCACTCATTTGTTACAAGACCGTCATATCTAAAAATTTAATTGTTTTGAAATAAACGCTTGAAACGCTTTCGTTTTCGTGAAAAAAATATGAAAAAACGACCGTAGTTTAGCTGCTATTGCGCTATTATTTGAAATTTACGAGAGATCGATGTTAAATGTACTATAATAAAAAAAAAAACAATGTTTCATGCACTAAAAGTTGAAAATCATCAATTTTTGAGTTATGTCGGTCTTGCAGTAAATGAGCAAAATGTTTTTGAATAATTTTTATAGTTACCTGTTTATTCGGCTCTGTTATAACTACAATAGGTTTCGGATAAGATGCGAAAAACTGGCAAAATAGAGGGACTGTCGCTACGAATTAAGTTTAGTCGATAACCGACCATTTTTATGGATTTGGATTATCATTTTTGTCTGATTCCTTGATTAAACTACAATTGTATTTTTGAAACTTGTACAGAAACAGTAACGGGTAAAATATTCAAATTACTGGGGGTCATTCCGAAATTTCCAATTATCGTCAGTCGATATGGTTTGAACGATAGTGCTACCTTTATTTGCTTCACGTAAGTCGATAATCGTCAAAACGATAGCTAAATAGGTATCGTCTTGCACTAATTTTGAAGTTTGCAAGTGACTCATGATAAATAATTGAGTATCCACCGTTATATGACGTTGTTTTATTCTGTTATCTGTTGAAAAATTAAACTTAAAATGTTTCAATTATTTTCGTTCGTCTTCAGGAATAGAGACTTCAAAAGGTCCTCCTCCCGTTTTCTATCTTGCCAGCACTTTTTTTGTCCGGATACTTATAATCTGTAGCCTATCGGCATTTGTTATGTTAAACACTTTAACGTGGATGACTGTTAAACAGCGTATTTATTTCAATGTTTTATTCTTTGTATTTAAAGTCAAAAATAAATTACAACCAACAGATTTTTTTTTTATTGAACAATTATATTTACAATTGGCTTAAAAGTAATTAATACATAACTATAAGATACATTCATAAATTAAAGGATTTTGTTGGCAAATCGTTATAACGTTAAGGGACCTAACGTTATACATTGAAAAAAAAAAATTTAATACAAATAAGATTTATAATTTTTGAAAACTTAATATAAAAGTCGGATTGACTTTGTCGTCCTCGGGTTGTTCAGTCCCGGCTGTCAAGTGGCTGTATTGGTTATTCAGTGTAAAATAGAGAACTCAGATAGTCCTCAAGCAAATTATACAGGACCAAAAGAACACAAGAGCGCCCAGAGGCATATTTTCAAGAACGGCGTCGCATTAATTTTTTCGTGAAAGAAATTCGAGTGTATTATGTTTTTTTCAAATGAGTGCCCATTCACCCTTCTCGGAACTCTGCCTGCAACATCTTGAATTTCAAAGCTCATCAATACAAAGAAGCAACCCTGTTTAACCTATTCAAATCCGAACTTCAACAAGATCCCTTGTCAGTTGATCGTCTACAAAAATTTCGTATCACACAATGTTTTATTATTTCACAACTTGCATATCGTCCCCTGATTGCACTAGGTAACTCAATTTTAAAAATTTTAGAGATGGCAATGTTCATAGATACCTTGCTACTAGAGAACGACTGAAAGTTTAATTTTTGTGTTCCCCAGACCTTACAATTATCTTATATTTTTCTTTGGTAGACAAAAATTTGACGAAAAGTCTTCAAAATTGCACAAAATAATACCGTTTTGCAGAGATATTTCAAAAATTGAAAATTTAGTAACCTAGTTCTTGCAATCAGGGGACGATATCATACAAAAATTGTACAAGGGTAAGCCAAAAGGTTAGTGGTGTTTGCCCAAAACCCATAATCCCCAAATAAAAATCCCAAAAGACAAAATCCTCAAGTTAAAACCTAGCAAAGACAAAATCCCCGAGACTAATTTTTTTAAAAAGAATATCCCCAAGAGAAAATACCCAAAATGTGCAAGTAAAGAATCAACTAATAAAATCCCGCTATTTTTAAAATATTTGTATCCTTTGACTCTAAGACTTTCTTATTTAATTAAATAAAGAAAGCGTTTGAGTACATTTTACCTTCATTTTTAAAAACTAAAAAGAGAGCCCCAGGCATAACCATTTAAAAAAACAATTATCATATCAGGAACTACCAAAACTTGAAATTTAGTTTTTTGGCTCCTCTAAAATGACTACCCACCCTAAGTGACAAATAGCAAATGTCAGCCAGGCACCGCAGTATTTACATTTTTCTCGGACAACAGTACCTCTGGATAGCCCGGATCCTCTGTCCCTCTCACGACACTTTTCATTACTTTTCTGACCTTATGTCAACAGCAATTTTCCTGAAAAACAGAACCTAGAGTAACCTTCTTCAGATTTTGGCTCTTTTCATTGTAAAACATCATGAAAATAAATGTATTTTATTCGAAATTCCAATTCTTCATAAACAAATACATAAAACCTAACAGTTCTATATAAATCTCAATTTCTCAATAAAGACGGTGTGTATGCAATTCGCAAGACTGTCATGGGGATTTTTGAAGATTTGAGGATTTTGTTTAATTGGATTTTATTTTTTTTAGGGATTTCGTCCAATTGAGATATTGTTTTTTGGGGATAACGGGTGTCCCCTTAAGCCCAACAGTAAAATGAGAACTATCGCCAAAATAAAAAAAAACCATCTATGTTACATAGAATTTATTAATTTCATTTTGACTTTTTTTCTTTTTAATTTATTTAACATGTTCTTTTTAGGAATTTCAAATTTTGAAAAAAATGTGTTGTCTTGAAAATTAAGACAATTGAAACTGCAACTATTTTTTTTTACAACAACAACTCGACGAACCTCAGGAATTTATAATGAAATTTTTACTCGTTACGTTACTTTTCGGGATCCTTACAAACGGCCAACTTTATCAAAATACCTATCAAAACAATGACTATCAAGCCCGCTACAATCCTCAGTATGCCAATACGAATCCCCTGATGCAACAATCACAATTTAACAATCCTTTGTTACAATCGCAAAATGAGTTACAAAAGCAAACATCAGCAATAGGAGGTGCAAATAATCTAAACTCCAATCAAAATTCAAATCCAAATCAAAATTTTAACGATGGATCGAATTTTGATTCGTATACGAGACCAAATTATGCTAGCAATTCCATTGATCCATCTACGGACGAGAGCAGCTTTTGTCCAGAACATTGGATCTCTTATCGACAGACTTGCTATCGATTTATCAAATCACCCAAACGTAATTGGAATGATGCGAGGAAAATTTGCAAGGCTTACAATGCCGATTTGGTGAATATCGACAATATGGAGAAGCATTCTTTTATATTAAAACAACTAATTCTGCAAAATCAGAAACAAAATCGGTTTTGGATATCAGCTCGTCAGCTAGGGCCGAACAGCTGGAACAATGAAGATAATTCCAAATTTATTGGTGCAGAGGATTCGTTCTCGTACGAAGAACATCCCATTGAGAACGAAGATTTGCATGACAATAGATTTTTGGTGACGCAAAACAAAAATCGATATGGCACACAGCAGAATTTTAATTACAATGCTCTGAGTGTAAGTGGTGAAACCAATCGTAACCGCAATGTGCTTATCAATGGACAGACATATTCCAATGAATATGGACCAAAGGATCGGTTGGTATATGGTTTCTCTAGGGGAAACGACAAATGGATGTTTATGCCCTCGTACGACTTTGAAATGAATCTGTTTATTTGCGAATCTCGTGAGCTGTTTGATCCGGAGAATTTTAATTTGAAAAACGACGATCGACGTCCATTCGACTACGGATTGGATGTCAGAGATTTGGATAAAATACCTCGTGGACCGTTCTTTGTGAGACAACCGAATGACACTACCTTCGATACTAGCAAGACACGAATAATCAACGATGTGACATTGAGTTGTTTGGCTGGAGGCTTCCCAACGCCGGTTTATCGTTGGTATAAGGAGGAATATGTCAACGATACTTTGAAGTTCTTCCTCATTGAGCCATTGAAAAATGATCGTTACACATTAAGTGGGGGCAATTTGATTATCTATGCCCCGAAACAAGCCGAAGACCAGGGCCTGTATCATTGTCTGGCTGAGAATAGATTTGGTCGAATTCGATCTGAAAGTGCTCAACTTAACTTCGGCTTCATAATGGAATTCAATTTAAAGAGATCAGCTGAGACCGGAGAAATGAATTGGGGCAAATCGGTATTCTGTGATCCACCACAACATTATCCCGATGTTAAGTACTATTGGTCGAGGGATTATTTTCCAAATTTCGTGGAAGAAGATCAGAGGGTTTTTGTATCGAGAGATGGTGCCCTATATTTTTCTTCAATTGAATCCGTCGATCGTGCCAATTATTCATGCACTGTTCAGAGCTTTGTGAGTGATACCGGTCGAAATG
The DNA here is from genome assembly GCA_946251815.1 of Dasysyrphus albostriatus. Classification (NCBI taxonomy): domain Eukaryota; kingdom Metazoa; phylum Arthropoda; class Insecta; order Diptera; family Syrphidae; genus Dasysyrphus; species Dasysyrphus albostriatus. The sequence goes on from OX276339.1 coordinate 1,243,622, forward strand.
GACCATTTTTTCCACTTCGAGTTCACCCTAATAGTAACTACCAAGCTCTTATATTTGCCAATTCATTTCCAAAGGTTTTCCCCGAAGCCCCAATTGCCGGTGAAGATATCCGTTTAGAATGCGTGGCATTTGGATATCCAATACCAACGTACAATATAACTCGCAAGGGAATGCCTCTGCAGCGGAATGCCTATCAAACGAATTACAATCGGGTATTGATTATACAAAACGCCACAGTCAATGATAACGGCGAATATGTTTGCACCATTTCCAATCCTCGAAAAACCATAGAGAAGTCCATATTCATAAATATTCAAATGAAGCCAGAATTTACAATACCACTTAAGGACAAGATCAAGGATTACAACAGTGATGTGACATTTATTTGTGAGTCCTCTGCCATCCCTGATGTCAACTATACCTGGTATAAGAATGCTGAACTACTGGATTATGAGCGTTTGGATAAGGATCGCTATACAATTCAAGACAATGTTATGACCATCAAGTATTTGGATCCGGATAAGGACGATGGAATGTATCAGTGCGGAGCTACAAATCAACTTAAAACAGCATACTCTTCGGCACAGTTGCGAGTTTTGTCGATGAAGCCCTCGTTTAAAAAACGTCCACTCGAATCGGAGATCTATGCTATTTACAATGGCAATACGACAATTGTGTGCGATCCGGAGGCTGCACCCAGACCGAAATTTCAATGGAAAAAAGATGGCAATGTTATTGGCACTGGAGGACATCGGAGAATTCTTCCGTCGGGCACTTTGGTGATATCCCCGACTTCTCGAGACGACGAAGGTATTTATACGTGTGTAGCTACCAATACGGGTGGAACTGATGAATCTCGAGCTAGGCTTATTGTATTACGTGAGTAGTTTAATTAATCTCAAATTAAATTATGTTTGTAACTTTTTCTACTCTTAATTTGATTCGCAGAGGAACTTCGATTTACCCAGACACCTCCACCTCGTATAACATCACAAATCCACGAGTTAATTTATCTTCAGTGTGAAGTAAGCTATGACGAAGTGTTGGACGTTGCTTTCATATGGCGACACAATGGTGAAATAATTCGAACTGACCAAGATGAGAGAATCGTAAGTAAACACAAAGAATAATTAATAAAATTGATAGGGAATACGCTCATTTAGGAGCGTGAGGCCGATTCTGGCGTTGTTATTATATATTTTATTTTTATTTTTTAGCGCGTTGATCGAAATCGTCTAACTGTTCACAATATTACCTTACTCGATGCCGGTGACTATGAATGTGTTGTAAAGTCAGCTGTAAATAAGATCAGTTCGAAAACAACTGTGATTGTAGAAGGACCCCCTGGTGCTCCAGGTGGAGTGACTGTGATTGAGGTTGGTAAGACTAAAGCGCTAATCGAATGGGTGAATGGAGCTTCGAATGGCCGAGAAATTCTCTATTATAATATTTTGGGTCGAACCAATTGGAACAGAACATGGTCGAATGTCTCAACACATGTTCAGGCACGTGAAATCGATCGTTACACAGCTCGTCAGCAAGCTGAAGTACTAAGTTTAACACCGTGGTCGTCGTATGAATTTAGTGTTGCAGCGGTAAATGATCTGGGAATTGGTGCTCCATCAGCACCATCACCGATTTATAGCACGATCGAGGACAAGCCATATATTGCACCACGTAAAGTTGGTGGTGGAGGTGGTAAAATAGGTGATTTGACCATCACTTGGGAGCCACTATTGCCTCAGGAACAAAATAGCCATGGCATCCATTATAAGGTTTCATGGCGCTTACATGGCACTTTGGAATGGGCAACACAAATCTTGAAAAATCAAGGCAACATTGGCATCGCAGTGGTTAATATACCATTGGATAAGTATTACACGCAGTACGACGTGAAGGTACAGGCTATAAATAATGTCGATGTTGGACCAGAAAGTGAAGTTGTTACAATTTATTCGGCGGAAGACATGCCGCAAGTTGCGCCTCAGCAGCCCATTGCTATTGGATTTAATTCGACTGCTCTTAATGTAACTTGGGAGCCGATTGAAATGACCCGAGAAAAGATTCGTGGCAAGCTCATTGGACACAGGGTAAAATTTCGTTTAAATAAAAAATGTTTTTGTATTATTACCACTTTCTTTTAGCTTAAATATTGGAAAACTGAATTGGCTGAGGAAGATTCGGTTTATTATTTATCTCGAACAACTCGTAATTGGGCTTTGATTGTCGGCCTTGAACCCGATACATATTATTTTGTTAAGGTAATGGCATACAATGCTGCCGGCGAAGGTCCAGAAAGTGAAAGATATATCGAACGAACATATCGCAAGGCTCCCCAAAAGCCTCCATCATCTGTGCATGTCAAAGGCATTAATCCCTCCACGGTTCGTGTTGTTTGGCGTTATGTTTCACCATCACAAGAAGAAGAACCTATCCAAGGATTTAAGGTTATTTCTCTTTGAATACTTTTTTCTTAATGTTATTTAAATGTTTTTTTTTATATTTAATTTAGGTTCGTGTCTGGGAATCAGATCAGGATATGATAACTGCAAATGATACTGTCATACCGGTTGGTGAAAAGCTTGAAGCTTATATAACAAATCTCACGCCTGGTCAGAGTTATAAAATGCGTGTTTTAGCATTCAGCAATGGTGGTGACGGACGCATGTCCAGTCCAACTCTTCGATTCCAAATGGGTAAGACAACGTCAAAAGACAATGAATAATAAAAAAGAATCAGTAGTTAAGTTTAGTTTAAAAAAATTAAATTAAAAAAAATAGAAACTCTTGTCTTTAATTAAAATAATTTATTCAAATTAGTCAAGGTAAATCTACGGAAAAAATTGTGCTTACGTCGAATATATTGTAAAAAAGTAAATTCTTTAAAATTTAACTCCCTATGGACAACGAGTAATGTATCCGAAATCCCCAAAAAATAAATCCGCGGGATTGCCTTTTTTGAAGGCAGTACATACTTCATAACAGTACAAATAGAGTACAAAAATAAACTTGAAATAATAAAAATTCGTCCTTTTATGAAATTTTCCAAAAATGTTTCATTTACCATCGAATTTATAAAATAGAAAGAAACCATAAATTGGTTGCAAGTGTGTTTTTTAAAAGGGCGACCCATGATTTTAATGCATTTCTTAATGCTGGATCGAACTAGAAATCAAGACAATACGGAAAACTATGTTTGCAGAACACTGCTTAAATAATGGAAATAATAATGACCCGCTTGTGTTAGTTGGCAAATCATATTTATTTCTCATCAGAGTAGAGTCAAAAGGTCTTACAAATATACATATAATGTGAAAGAAGTGGTTTTTGGAAGAAATGTGTTTAAACATTTTATTTTGTTATCATCTTCATTACCCTTACAAAATTATATGAAAGTTGGAATGGCCTTCACAAAATGGTGATATCACAGGCCTGACTTATATTGTAAGTACATTTCATCAATATGTTTCAATGTTTCGGCCGTGCAAAAATTTCGGGGGATTTTCGATATTTCTTAAACCATAGATTTACTTGACAAAATTGTGAATGCATTGCAAACAAAATAAATTTTTATTTTATTTTTAGGCAACACGAATGCACGAAACTCATCTCAAAATAGAAAAATCAATTACGCTCTTGTTGTTGGATTTCTCACAGTAATCTATGCAAACGCACGATTGTTTGCTTGTTTATAGATACAAAATCAACAAAAAACATCTCATTTTCAAAAATTAACGTGACATATTTTTACATTCCATTGTTAGTATTTTTTAAATTTAATTTTATATAGTGTTTTTCAATCCTTCCACTCTGCGTGTGATTGGAAGAATATAAATTTATTGTAAAAACGCACATTTCGTACATATACATATATTTGTACATAAAACAGGCCACCCATTATAATCTCCTGCAACTCGAATTATTTGAGGAAACTTCCCCAGTATGTTTGCCCAACTTCTTTGAAAACGATTAACTCAAAAACTTAACAAAATAAATATAAATACAATGGTTTTCTTATTTTTTCTTCAATTTATTAAAAAAAAAGTAACTCAAACTTTGTATAAAACAAAATATTTTGAACCATATAATATTATGTATAGCACAATATACTTAAGAAATATATTTATAGATTTGTAAAACAAATACTAGGTACGTGTATGTAATAATGTGTTAAAATTTTATAAATATTATCAAAAATGATAGTAAAAGTGCCCTTTAACAAGAAATAATCAAACAGCTATTAAAAAAAAAAAAAAAACTCGAAATAAAACAAAGTTCAAAATCTTATCAGGAGAAATTTCGTCCATATTTTATAAAAACATTGTATTAAAATAAATCAATTAATTTTGTCATATGATAATTGAAAAACAAATTAATTATTGTTCAACGAAAATTAATTTTAAGATTGAAGTAAATAAAATTTATATTTTTTGTCATCGATCATAAATTTTGTACCTTACACATTATTTTTAATAATTTTTATTTGTAGAAATAAATAAATCAAAAATATTACAAAAAACTGTGTCTTTTGTGATTTGATTTGTAGAAAACAGTTTTTCAAGACTATATTTGATTTTGCTTTGACAAATGCCATTATTTGTCTATATTTTGTACTTATGATAGTTTTTTTTCTTTCATATTTGATTTTTGATTTGCAAAAAATAAACAAATCACAAAACAAGATAGCTTTCTTTTTAGTGACAAGATACAATCAGCTGATATTCTGACACAAGAAGTCCACTTGACTTGATATTAATGGGATTTTCTTTTGGTAAATTCAGATTTTGATCCAAAAATTGATTTTTTTCGTCGCGAATGGTATACGATTGCAGATTGATTTGTTTATTTTTATTGTATTGGTGTTCAATTTGTATCGGTGAAACTGTGGCGATCCAGGCATGTCAATTGATGGCTGTGAATTGTTCTGGTATGTAATGGTGTAAGTAAAAGAGGGGTAGATCTGCAGATTTGATTTTGGATCAGCAAAAAAAAATAGATTTTTGTTTCACCATTTTAAGGCTTTTACTGTCAAAATCTGTGTTTTGACAAATCGGAAGGGGAAAAAATCAAATCAATGAAAAGAAAACCCCATAAGAAAGATTTTTCCTTACTTAAGGCAGAACTATATTGTAATAAAAAACATCAAAAATAATAATAAATAAAAACAACAAAAAGTAGTTTTCCATCGTCAAAAGTAGAACAAACCTATACAAAGTTATTTGAATTTCAAACAAACAAATATTAATACAAAATAATATGAACAAGAAATGTGCAACTTATTTCTTCTACCACAGAGAGACAGCTACTCTCGTCGGAAATTTAGACAAAATAATAAAAAAAATTTAACTGGTTTTTTGAAAACCGTGTTTTTGGCACAAAACAAGATTAAACTTGTCTGGAGCTTGATAGTCTGCAGCTAAAGAAGCAATCAATATTCAACACTTTCTTTTTAAAAATACCTTAGTGGCAGGCGGAGTCTAAATAGGGGAAAAGAAACTACAACGACCGTCTGTCTTGTTTATCTTTTTAGTATAGTGGGAAGTCTCGAGAGCGAGACCAGTAAGTCTCGTTTTTCTGCCAAAAACAAACAGGTTCTTAAACAAAAAAATAAACAAAAACATTTGGCTCTACTTTCACGTTGGATGGAGGAGGAGATTCTTTTTCTAGAGTTTGGGAAGCAAATGCCTTCTGCTGCCGCATGCTCGCCTGGTGCTCCACTTAGAAATTTTGTTATTTTGGTTTAATTTCCTAAGCTAATTTGTGATGGATATGAATGGGAGGGGAAGAGGAGGGTTATTGTCCGTGGTAAACAAAAGAAGGCGCACATGTTTAACATACAAAGGTATGTCAGAGAAAGAGAAAAGAATTGAATCGCACACTAATCGCCTTACTTTGAAACATCCAAAATAACAAAAAATTTCCCCGAAAAATCAGGCAAGCAAGCGGCAATAGAAGATATAGTATATTATATTGTTCCTGCTCCACAAAACGTAAACGAGTAGAGCGATGTTTTTCTTTTGTTTTCTCTAAAAAAAAACCTGTTTTTGGCACAAAAAGAGACTTAACTTGTCTCCGGTAATTCATTCATTGGACATTTTCTCCTTAAAAATACCGTTGCTGGAAGGCGGAGTCAAAACTCAAGAGAAAGAAAAAACAAAAAAAAAATAACAGCCGTCTCATCTTGTTGATCATTTGGTACTATGGCAAGTTTGTTGACAGAGAAGGCAAAAGATGTCAGAAGACTATTTATCTAATATTACGTCGGCTTAGAGAGTATAGACCACAAGACCACTTCAAATCTTTTCAATTTCACTGAATTTGGCAATAACGAGCGTTGAAAAATATTTAAAGTAATTTTGGTTTTATTCAAGTAATGCGAACACTTTGTTTAAAATATTTGTTTTAAAAAAAAATGCTAAATAGGAGTTGGCTGCTTTACACTCTAAGCCGACGATTATATGATATCTCTCTGACAAAAAATATGTCAGAAATGTGCACCTTCTTTCTTTTACCACAAAGACAGCCTCCTCCCATCATTATTCTTTTAATTTAGTCAAAATAACAACAAAAAATTATTTGAGGCACCAGGCAAGCATGCGCCAGCAGAAGGCATTTGTTTCCCAAAAACAAGAAAAAACGAGCTCCTCCTCCACCAAACGTAAACAAGTAGAGCCATGTGTTTTTTTTTTTAAACCTGTTTGTTTTTGGCATAAAACGAGATTGAACCTGCCAAAAATGTGCGCCTTCTTTTGTTTACCACAGAGACAATAAACCATCATCACAATTTGCTTCGGAAATATAACCAGACAAAATTTTATCTGAAACACCAGGCGAGCATGCGGCAGCAGAAGGCATTTGCATTTCCCAAACTCAAGAAAAAGAAGCTCCACTTTCACCCAGTCTATGATCTTATGTCTGTGTGAGTAGAATCAAGTTCTTTTTGAATAACCTGTTTTAAAATTGAGTTTTGACTCCTCCTTCCAGCAACGGTACTTTTAAGAAGAAAAATGTTGAATGTAGATTACCGGAGACAAGTTAAGTCTCGTTTTGTGCCAAAAACAAAAACAGTTCTTTCAAAGAAAAAAAAAAAAACAAAAACACATGGCTCCACTTGTTTACGTTTGGTGGAGGAGGAGCTCGTTTTTTGTTTTTGGGAAACAAATGCCTTCTGCTGCCGCATGCTCGCCTGGTGCCTCAAAAATTTTTTTGTTATTTTGACTAAATAAAAAATGCATGGAAGGAATGTTTGGAATTTTTTTTTGTTATTTTAGATAGTTTCAAAGCAAGGTGATTAGTGTGCGAAGCAGTTTATTTCTCTTGCTTGAGAAATGGCTTTTAAAAATTCGGTTCCGCTTGCTCGATCGCCTTAATTCTTTTGGCCTTTCCTGCTTCAATGGCCTCAAAATATGAAAAATTCGGTTCCGCACGATCGATCGCCTCGATTCTTTTCTCTTTCTCTGACATTCCTATGTATGTTTAAAATGTGCGCCTTCTTTTAAGCACAGAAACAATAACTCTCCTCCTCCCCTCTCACTCATACCCATCAAAATTTGCTTCGGAAATAAAACCAAAATGACAAAATTTTGTATCTGAGGCCTTCAGGCGAGCACGCGGCAGCAGAAGGCTTTTTTTCCAAAAACAAGAAAAAAGAAGCTCCTCCTCTACCAAACGTAAACAAGTAGAGCCATGCGTTTCTGTTTTTTTTTTTTTTTTCGAAAAAAAACCTGTTTGGCACAAAACGAGACTTAACTTGTCTCCGGTAATCTACATTCAACATTTTTCTTCTTAAAAGTACCGTTGCTGGAAGGAGGAGTCAAAACTCAATTTTAAAACAGGTTATTTAAAAAGAACTTGATTCTACTCACACAGACATAAGATCATAGACTGGGTGAAAGTGGAGCTTCTTTTTCTTGAGTTTGGGAAATGCAAATGCCTTCTGCTGCCGCATGCTCGCCTGGTGTTTCAGATAAAATTTTGTCTGGTTATATTTCCGAAGCAAATTGTGATATGGTTTGTCTCTGTGGTAAACAAAGGAAGGCGCACATTATATTTTTTTCATGTTTTATTTGCAGTCTGGTTGGTACTGATGGCTAAGAAAAATGTTACCTTTGTTGCCTCAAAACAAACTGGTTTTTCGAGATCTTATTTGCACTCGCCAATAAAGCCAATTTGGCCCTATTTCCATTTTCAAAGTTAAATTAGGCCATATTTGAGATTTGGTCTTATTTCTTGGGGCCTTACACACAGACCATTTGGCTTCGTTGTATATGGCTAGCTTTAGACTTTTTCCTTTGAACTATTCTATGAAAATTCGTAATTTGATTTTGCTTTTCATTTCTCAATTATAGCCCAGGAAAATTAGGCAAAAAAATGGCAAAATTACGAAAAAATTCCGGACAAAGCTGAATTTTGGTAGAGAGCTTTGATTTGACTTTGATTGTCAAAAGGGATAAAATTTAGTTTTTTCTTAATTTCTCAAAAACTAAGTTTTTTGAAAAAAATGTTAAGGTACAAATTGTAGCTTATGTCATTCTAAACAAAAAAGATTAACATACTTTTTTTCATAAAAGCAATAGATTCTGAGAAAATCATGCAAGAACTTCACGGTGGAGTAAATTTTGTCAAGAAATCAAAAAAAAATTCCATTAATCGATGAGTTGAGTTTGACTGCATCTCCTCTAAATATAAACCAAGATTTTGGGGTGTCCCGGGTAAGGGGAACACCGCCATCTTGAAAAAGAAAGTGATTTGGTTTTTGTTCAGCAACTTGATGAAATTTCCTTTTACAACAAAATCATAAAGAAATTACATTTAGAGAAAAAAATTATCTAGGAAATGAGCTATTAACGAACTCTATAGGTTTATTAATCTTGAAGTTATAGTATATCAAAATAACACTTTTTTATTTTGTACTGTAAATGAATAACGGTTTTTTGTTAATATCTCAGCAGATATTATTTCTTTTCGAAAAACTTATGAGTTTATGTTAATGCTCATAAAATTCTGGACAAAAAAGATTATAACCCCTTTTTTTGTAGGAGCAATAGATTTTCAGAAAAACTGGCACAAACGCTCTCATTACCTATTTTACCAAGGCAAAACGAAAACAAAATTTATTACAGTGAAAATCTGTTAATGTAACGTTTGTGCAAAATCTGTTGCTCCTACGAAAAAAAGTTTTATAATCTTTTTTTGATAAAAATTTTATAGGCATTAATATTAACTCATTAGTTTTTTTTTAGAGATATTAACAAAAAAAACGTTATTTTTTTTGTACTGTAAAACAAAATAAAAAGTACTACTTTGATACGCTATAACTTCAAGATTAATAAACCTACAGAGTTCGTTAATACGAGTAGCTCATTTCTTAGATAATTTAATTGTCTAAACGTTATTCTTTTATGGTTGTAAAAGGAAATTTCATCGAGTTGCTGAACAAAAAACCAAATCGCTTTCTTCTTCAAGATGGCGGTCTTCCCCTTACCACGGTCACCCCAAAATTTTGGGTTTTATTAAGAGGAGTTGCGGCCAAACTCAAATCGTACGAAAATTTATCAATCAATGAATTTTTTATACATTTTTTGACAAAATTTACTCAACCGCGAAGTTCTTGCATGATTTTCTCCTGATTTGCTCTTTTTTGTGTAGAATGACATAAGGTACAATGTACAATTTGTACCTTAACATTTTTTCAAAAAAACATAGATTTTGAGAAATTAAGAAAAAACTAAATTTTACCCCCCCTAAAAAATTAAGCCGTGCTTATGACGTCAAAACCAAGCTCTCTACCAAAATTCAGCTTTGTCGGAATTTTTTCGAAGTGAAAGTCTAATTTTCCTGGGCTATTATGTTGGGTTGGCTGTGGAAAAAAGAAAATAAGACACTTGATTGTCAACTTACTTATTCCTTATTGGCTTGCAGACGGTCAGATTAATAAAACTCATACGAAACATTTTCTTATTTTTTTTTTTCATTTATTTTTCATGTTTTTCATTTAACAAATTAGTATATCTAATCTCGAATTTGTATTTTTCTATAGTCAGTTGATTTTCTTTTCCTTTTCGTTATTATTTTTTTATTTTTAATATTATGTTACTTTCTTTTATGTTTAATTGTTAAATTGGATTTAATGTTTTATATTATTTTATTACTTTTATTATTTCTAAGTTCATTTATTTAGTATGTTTTTTTTCTTTCATTCATTTTCTTATACAATTATTGTTTATTTATGTTTTTTCTTTGTCTTATGTATTTATATAATAGGTTTGTATTAATACAAAAGTGCATAGAGCGTTATTTAAAAGGCAGATGAAGAAACTTATCAACTATTCTTTTTTAACTACATAATGATTACTATTTGTTTTAGTAATAATTTTGGATGCTCGTTTGTTTTTTTTTTTTAATTTTGTTATTTACCTTAAAGTGATTCTTGGATTCTTTTGTTTATCATTTTAATTGTTGTATACAACATACAACATACACATGCAGTATGACAGTAAATTAATAATACAATAGTTGTTTTATTTATGTACCTATATATTTTTAGATGTTGGTGTTTTTTTGCTTCGTTTTTTTTTCTCTTTGGTTTGTGTGTAGGCTGCGTTATCTTAGAATTAAGGACCAATTACAAATTGCAAGCTTTTACAAAACTTAATTACAGAAAATATTGGGTAAAACAGTTTTATAAAAGTGCTAGAAGGAGCTTTAATATGAAAAGAAAAGAAACAATTATTAAATGATAAAGGTTTTTTTTGTATGTATGTAGATGTGGAACTAAATGTATGTTGTTTTTTTTTTAATGACAGTTTTAGTTTAGCTTAAGGAGAAACCATACGCTATTCTTATATCCTTCTTTGAATTGAATTTTATTCTATTCAACCACATTTTATATGAATTCCTTTTTTTTGTATATAATTAATTATTGTGACTCCAATCATTTGAATACGATTTAAATTTATTTAAAAAAAAATAAACATTGAAACCAAAGATGTCTAAATATTTATTTTCTTTCATAAAACTATCGGAAAAAATAGTATATGTTGAGTTTCCCGGGAAGTACTTATAATGTGTAAACTTTTGTACCTTACATCAAACCATTTTTAAAGAATATAATTTTAATGGCATGGATCATGGATATAATATTAAAAATCCTCTAAAAAAATATGATTAGTTTTGAGGTTTGAGACATCAATGAAGTAGAAATAGAATAATAGAAATACATAAAATAAATTGAATTATATGAGTAAACAAAAAGCGTATTTAATTAAAATAATTTATGAAGTGTTTGAAGACTTATACATCGTCTTGATGGATTTATTTACATTAATTTATGAGTTTTCATTAAGCGTATGGCTCTTGAATATAAATTAATATTATATTTACATTGGATTTTAATGTTTTGTATAAGTTTATGTTGGTTTTGATTTAGTTTTTTTTTATATATAATTATTGTTTAAATTTAAATGTAATAAAAGACATCAATACCTGAACACAAACAGATAAATCTAATAAAATAAGAGTATTCATCAAACATAGTATCATAGGTTAATGTAGTAAATGTTGGAAAGTATGGAAAGCTTTTACTTTCCGACGATTACGATGTTTACAATCAACTCACTACGTTTACATGAATACCCTTAATTTTTCAAGTAATATTTGTTGAAATGTTGAACTCTGTGTTTTTATATTATTCTTTAATTTGTTGATAACATTTGCTGTTTTTACTTTCGATGTAGTACATATATTTGTGTATTAATATGGCCATGATTTGTTTTTTTTTTTTTTATTATTTTATATAAATTTTTGTATTTTTTTTGTTTAACGAGCGTTTTTAACATATTCATTTTACTTCTCTTATGTAATATGGTTGTGGCAACAAAAAAATTTTTTTGTATGAAAAATTTGGGTAGGTACTTTGGCACCTTATAGGAAAAGCCTCAAGATTTAGCCCTTGGTATTAAAATTTTATTTTTTATACAAGAAGTATTGGAAAAATCGAGTCGAAGTATTTTCACATATTTTTTTATTTCCATTCTTATGGATATTAGAAATTTTGAGGAAGTAGTAGGAGTGAAAAAACGCGCAAAAATGAAATACCTACCTAATCTGAACGTCCAACCGAAAACTGCATTAGTAAATTGAATGGAATAAAAGAAATGGGCATCCATTGATGAGAAATACGAGGGATCTCTTAAAATTGATTATATTCAGCCTTATTCTAAGTTTCACGTGAACAAAGTTCCATGGGGAAATTTTTGCATTTCACTTTTCGCCTGTTGTGAGTTTCGCCCGAAAAAGGAAAATTACCCTTTTTTGTGAGTACTCATTTCGTTATTATTCGTAATTAAAAGCTTAAAAAGTCACTTAATTTTTACCAGCACATGAAAGAAAAACAGTGGTACTTACTTGGTGCCTTTGCGCGCTAGTTTTTTGTTTATTTTAGACCAATAAATAAGTTCAGGCGAAACTCAAAATAGCTTTTACAATTCCGGGGGAACAAACATTTTTTGGGCGAAATATTTTCCATGTGAAACTCATAATAAGGCTGATTAAGTGCTTTTTTATTTTTGACAAGCCTTTCTGAAATTATTTCGAAAACGATTGTTTTTTATGAAAACTAAACTTAAGATTTTTCGTATGGTATTCCATAAGCTGCACATAGAACATGGAAAACCCTATTAACGACTTGTTGATTGTGGCCCATTTCTATCACCCTCAGACTGCAGGCTATCTTATGTTGAATTCCTTACAACCATTTCGAATCGATTTTCTTTTTCTGGTTGCAAGGAACACACAAGAAATCAAATTATTTTCGCGGGGGATTGTGTGTCATTTGACAGTTGCTTGCAGGCAAAAAGTAAACAAACTATTGAGCATACAAATTAATTGCAAATATTCAAAAGAGCATTCAGTTTATCAAGGCTTTTGTTACTTTTTGTTGTTTGTTAAATTAATTGCAAATATTCAAAAGAGCATTCAGTTTATCAAGACTTTTTGTTAGATTTAAAACATTCATTTTTGAGAAAAGTTGCATAAATAGACAAAAATATTTGTGTAAATAAAACATGGTCTTGAGGTGGGTTTAAGTTGGAAAACTTGAAAGGTTCCTACATAGTTTTCTTATTTTCACTTTGTTATCTTAAGTGCCCCTCCGAATTATAGTAAATTGCTATTAAATAACTTATATATAATATTTATATATATATAAAATAATACTCTTAAGAAAAATTTACAAAATTGCGTTTGATAATTAATAATGGAGTAGGCAAACCGATATCCGCACAGGAAAAAGCTGAACGCCAAGTTTGAATGGTGAGGAATTTTATTTTGGGCCTTATCACGCTTTGCGAATCGAACGTAAGCTTGAAGTCGAACAGTTTGGCAGATGTTACTGGAATGGAAGGTTACTGAATACAACTTTTATGTCTGTTTGGCAACTCAAAAATTCATACATCGCACAGCTTGCTCTCAAAAATAAAAGGAATTTATGACACTAAATAGTTAATAAATACATACGCAGGTAGACTTCTTTGATATGATTTGCGTCAAATGTCAAATTGGAAAAAAAAATCAGAATTGAAACCAGAACAACTCACACACAATGCCTGTTTTTTAACGTGAAATTTTCACCAAGTTTCCCGAATTGTTTTTTTTCTACGGTTTTTGACAGCAAATTGTGAAAATTTGCAAGAAATTTCACGTGTTAACAAACACGCCTATATTAACACAAAGTTGTCAAACTGTTGTCAAATGCTGTTGTTAACAGATGCGAAAAATATTTCGGCATCTGCAAGTAAAGCTCCACGCACTCACATAGTCGAAATTTAAATTACCCGATTTTTCCACAGACGGTCTTTGTTCATTGGTGAAGGAAATATAAAGTGAAGGGTAAGCACTAAATCGTCTGTTCCTGGAAAACTCACACGATTTTTCTAGATGTTTGTGTTCTCTTTTACATTTTTTCCAGCTTTTTTAGAAATGGAAGTGAGATAGAATGCTTTATTTGTGAAGAACTGAATGCAGCCAAGAATAAATCCTTCAGTGCCGTATAAGAATAAGTTTGTTTGATTTGTAAAAGTTTTTGCCGTAGGAAGATTGAACAAGATTGATTTTTAACTAATCTTCAAGAATAACGAAATAAATTTGTGTGGTAAATCTTATTAAATCTCAGATTAGTGTTAGGTAGAAATGCCAAATAAGTTGACAGCTGCAATTTATCAGAGAATGAGATCAATGATGATGAATTAGATCAATGAGATGAGGACGGAATCAGACCTCAATGTGATTCCCTCCGCAGATCTTTCGTCAAATTAAGTAATCGGAATACATGGTGTACCCATTGTTAGCTATTAAACAAAATTATTTAATAGTACATGTCCCAAAGTTCACAATACTAATCGCATTGTGTCAGAAGGAAATAAACAAAAGAATCAATTTATTTCTTTACACAAATTACCACACAGTTTTATTAAAAAAAAAATAATATTTATGATGGTTTCGTTTTAATTGTATTTATTTTGTTATTTTGTTTAACTTGCAATCTTATTTAACTGCGAATAATTCTTTTAAGTTCTTTTTTTATTTTGGTGAAAGTCAATTTTTCTTTTCCAGTTTATTTAGTTTTGAAGAGGAGGCAAAGAGGGATAGTACAATACCCCCTCAAAAGAAAAATATTATGAACACTTATGGTTTTAATTTTTTTTTTGTAAAATATGGTAGGTACTTAATGCCCATAGATGAATATATAATATATATATTTAAAACACTGGCGCAGAAAAGCTTAGCATCATGCTATGTTTAATATTCTTATTAAAATCATGGAATAGCGAAATATTTTATGTTATTTCATATCGTACTATCCGTACTATTGTCACTTAGACATTTATAAACATTAAAAAAAGATGTGTTTACATATGGGAGTTTTTTTTTTTTTGATAAGAAAATTGTTGTTCCATTCAGATCTGTCAATTTACACAATTTAAGCCTTTCAGGCTTCCAGGGCAAAAAAATCGTTTTTTTTTGTTGCACAGAATGCCAAACGAACAAATTGCAATAGCCATGATTTTTAATACATTTCATTACTGCTTAACAAAAAAATAAGTTAAATACAACAACAATCTGGTATAATTTTGTATTGTTGGTGTATTAAATATGCTGCTTTTTTCAAGCGAAGATAAAAATGCACTAAAAAACAAGGCTTAATATAGTTTTGACTGTGAAATTTGGGTCTCGTGGTAAATGTTGGCTGTTGAATTTGGATGACGAAACGTTCAGACTCCTGTTTCTCTGAATATTGACACTCCTAAAAAAGCTATTTTGAATTATTCTTAAATAACTGCGAGGAATTTCTCCACGACGAAAAAGTCGAATTTCAGATTGAGATATGAATTTACCAAAAGAAGCCCCCATTAGAGTTGTGCACGAAATATCATTGTTTTAGAAATTTTAAGCTGAAAATGACTAGGAACATAAATCGTTTTATGGAAGAATAATAATAAAAAAAGTAAAAATAAATTAAGTGGCGCAACAGCTCATGGAGAGTGACTAACAACTCTCAACCATTCCTGTGTGCGTGTTGTTGGCAGGAATGGAGGGGACCTTCAATTTTTTGCCGAGTCCGAACGGCTAGATGAGAAGCACTTATTCTTGACAAGTATACTCTTGGGGAGGATTTGTCAGTCCCTCGCAAGAGGCAGTACCTCGGAAAAAACATTTTTGTTTTTAGGTGCCAGTGGCCGGGAATCGAACCCAGACTTTTAGCATGACAGTCCTATGCACTAACCATTATGCCACGAAGTACTACATACAAATAGTATTAATAAAAAAAATTGTAATTGTTAGGTATAGGTATCATTTGCCTGTTTAGAAATTTTAGGCTACTAAATTTGAAGCATCCCAACCGTATTCATAATTTTTTTGGGTTGGGTACTTAAATGTGTACCTAAGTTTAAGATTATATTAAAACAAAAAACATATTAGATTATATAAATAATGTTTTGATCATTTAAATATTTACAAGAGAAATATGTAATTTGATTTGATTGAACAAAAGAGAATATAAAAGTAGAAAGAAAGAGAGATGTTGGGCAAGATAATGTTAGGCTCTGGCTCAGTGTTAGATTTTAAAATTAAACTCATAATGTTTAGTTTATGGTAGGTTATCAATTTGAACAAAATGATGAAGTCGTTAAAGTCCACCACTATTAAAATTTTTATTTAATATTTAAGATTTAATGTGGTTATTTAAAATTAATCATTTACACATGAGTTCAAAAACTCAAAAATGAAGAAACGTATTTTGGTATTCGTTATACAACTTAAATGAAAAAAAATAAAATTAAAACAAAATAAAAAAATTATAAAGGGCGCATGTATAATGAAAATAAAAATAAAATTTTTAAAACTTTTAAAAATATTAATTTATTTATTTATGTTTAAAAAATATACACACGGCTTAACAACTCGCTAACGACACCTCGAGTCAAAAAATATTACGCCCGAAGATGGTTTTTTAAACCGAAACGCATCGCAAAATAAAAGAAAAACAAAAAACGATGTTGTGATCATTATTTTTCAAACATTAATAAATAAATTAATGTTTTTAAAAGTTTTTAAAATTTTATTTTTATTTTCATTATACATACAACACACAACATGGAGACTAACCCACAAATAAATATAAAGGGAGCAGTTTTATATTTAACATCTACTTTTTTGTTTAATATTTGTTATGTTAAGGAAGACAACATCAAGTGTCAGGTACTATAATCAGTAATGACTCCCATATTTTTATTTAATTTTTTTGTTATTAAATATTCACTTTTGTTTTGTTTTAATTGTAACTTTAAACGAATAAATACAACGATACAATTTTTATTTTTTTTTTCTATCACACATAAAATAGTTGTTAAAAAACAATTTTTTGAAAATAACACTTTTGAAGATGGACAGGTTGTAAAATAATCAACGCATTGTTGTGAACCTTCAAAGGAACAATATTTCCAATTGATACATGAAGAAATGTTCATGTTCAAAACAATAATTTTCATTGTAGTAAAATTTTTCACAGCACAACTTATTTATACAATTCAAATATACTAAACCGATCCTTATGTCGTTTTTTATTGTTGAAAAGATTTGATTTTTTTGGGAAAATATTTGCACTTTTTCCATTTGTTCATGTTTTATTGAAAAAAGATAAGATCTGCAGACGAAAGATGAGATCTTTCTAGTTTGAGAGATTTGACATTCTGACAAACATTCTTCTGTCAAATGACAAATCGAAATAGGGAAATTAGTTTGTTTTGTTCTATTTATGAGTGTATGCACTATGCCCAGATGTTTCATTCAAGACAAATGGGGTGTTCAGGAAAATGTGATCTCAGAGGGCTCAGCTAATTTTTTCCATCAAAAAGTGAGCAAGTGAATCCAATATTTACTTTCCTCTGTAATTGGACAGACATTTTTCTGAGAAATCCTGTTCACGAGACTAAGATAGCTGAGGGCTTCCTGAACATGTCTAGTACTTAATTCTAGATTTTAAAATCAAATCTTTTAGATTTCAATGAAAAACGACATTAGCTGTCAGTGTCATAATCGTAGGTACAGAAAATGGACTTGTTATATTTTTCTAAATCATTCAAACACGAATAATATTTATGGGTCCAAATAGTATTCCTGATGATTTGTATAAGATTTTATTCAGGTAGAACTCGAAAAAACGAACAAACGAGTTGAAAGATGATATACGCCCATAATAAAGTAGGTACGACCTTGCTTTTGTAGTTTAAAGATATATGGTGAATGTCTGCGAAGATGCTTTTTGTTTGCCTTTGTGTTTAACAAATATTTTTTTTTTATTCTAAAACGCAATTAATTATATGAATACTATTCTATTCTACTTAAAGTATTAATTTAAAAAAAATTGTAACAAAATTGGTCAAGCGATAACAACCTAAAATAAGGAAATTTTCTCAAACAAAAATATCAAAGCCTTACAAATTTTAATCAGGGGCGGATCCAGGATTTGTCAAAATAAGGTGGAAAAAAAATTCATACGACTGCACAATTTATGTGATGGCAATGATTTTAATATTTTGCTTCCGCACTTGCATCCAAACAAATTCGTTCACCATAACCTCAAACACCCGATTGGGATAGAATATGTGTGATGGTTTTAGAACCAATCCTAAATATTTGTATGTATAAACGCATTGCAAATCCTGTAGGATGAGCTGTCAAGTTGTGTCTGTGTGTGATAAAATTTTATATTTTGTTTTCACACTATTATAAATGATTTTGTTCACACTTTTTTGACATGTGTTAATATTCTCTATGGGATTGAGCAGTTATGGCAGCTCATTTATTTTAACTATTTTCTCGCTACTACCAATTCGCCTTTTAGCAGAAAAAAGGCAGGCATTCATGTCTAAGAAGAGTCCAAAGATAACGCTGTTAAAACTTACATCCGTATCCTCCTTGCGACTCGCATTTATCTGCAAGCGTTTTCATTAGCATGGAGCGCTATCGTTTGTAGCAGTTTGCTCGCAGACTTGGTTTGATATAATATATCACTTACACACAATTCTGTGTGTTACATAAAGTTGTAAGTGTAAAGTGAAGACGTCTTGTCAGCTATGCTTGACTCAAGTCACTGCGAAATTGTTACCGTCAAAGCTCCACAGTTTTGATGTTTACAGAAAATTGTTGTACATTTTCACGACTCACAAAGCAATGTGAGACACTCTGAAAACTCTTTTGCTATTGAGGGCGGTTATTCTTTCTGGATGAGATTTGATGAAAGGATTTGCCTTTAATTACCTGCGTCTTGAACAGTGGGTACTTTGGAACTTCGAGAAATGGAGTTATTCAGCTTGTGGCTGTAGCACGGTGTCTTAACGCCGTCTTTTGCTTCCTTCTGGATTTCCTCGAAATTTTGAAAGTGTAACGGCACATTCTTAGACAGGGATATTCCATTCAACTTCTTGTCGACATGCAGTTAGTAGTTTTCGGGCTTCTCTCCAATCTTCTTCATCGGACTAGCACGTCATACTCTTCGCCTGTTTAAGCATAAACAAGTTCTTCAAAGCTATAGCTCATCAACGAAAGTGACAAAATCCTCGCGAATATTACCATCGTGAATGTATCGCAAAGTAAGGCTAAGCTGGAAGAGGTGAGATACTACATGGAGTGTCTCATCAAATAGTATTTATTAATATTGTGTCTCCCCCAACTTTACCCAAATTAGTCTCTTTTCTTTATGTAGTTATAATGGTTTGGAAAAAAACCTGTCCAAATTTCAAGGTTTATCAACTATCAATTAAGTAATTGATAATTTTACTAGCGGTGGCAGTATTATTACAGTGAGACTATAAGATCCAAAACAGTAGCAAAATACCGAGGCATACTAAGTAATATTTGTTTGTTGTTGAACTGGATGACCTAGCGCAGGTCTCAATAGCAAATGAGAAAATTCATAGAAAGTGTGTTGCTTTATTAATTTTGAACCTTCATAATATTCGGAATGGTCTTTTTGCGTTTCTTTATTCATCGGAATATTCCGGATAAACCATTTTGTTGTTTATTTTTTCATTTGGAACATTTTTTTATTCATTCCACTCTGGACAAATATTGCATCTCCGGAATGAATAAGGGAACACACTGAAAATTCGCAAACTAACCAGTCTATGCGAGCCATTAGCTTATGGGCATCTCTGCCTTCTTTTAAGGGGATCACAATAGACCAGTATGCCCCATATGCAACGGCTCCTCTGCTGTGCATGCGACTTTTAACCTAAAATAGCTGGCCTAAAGTTTAATCGAAATCGTTGGATCCATTTTCAAGAAAATCTCAAAGAAAAACCGAAATAGTTGTAGGACATCTCACCGTCATAGATAAGCTTATAAAAATTCACATTTCTCTTTTAAGGACGACATCCAAAAAAAAATTATATCATCTGTTAAGTTCTATTCTAGTTCTTGGTACACTTCAACACACAAACAAACAAACGGACGGTCTATTTGATGAAAACTTTTGATAAAACCAATATTTACCCTATGAGCAAGTAAAAATAATTAAAGAAATACTGACACTTATTTATATAACTATGCGAATCACTAATAAGAATAACATTAATGAGACATAATAAGAATCACATTAATATTGCGATCAAAAATACTAATTATAATATTGCCATGTTAAAAGTTTCTGAGATTGTTTTGCTGAGATAATTCGCTCGTTCACTTCTAACAAAATTAGCTAAATCAATTCATATTCTCTCTAGCGAAATATTATTGATTTGTCCAAAAGCCTGCCTTTAAACGACTTGATTTTATGTGGAAGAACAATTTGGGGATCTAAGACTACAGAACACATATTAATGGTTATATTATTAACGTTTTCATTTTTGTTCAGTTCTGTGCATGTGACAAAATCAGTGGAAAATGGTGAATCCCGTGACTTCGTGACACTTGTTTAACATCAAAATTTGTTTTGTCTTCATAATAAAAACTACACCAACTACGCACTAGTCCCTTTTGATGTTTTTACGAAATAGAATAAAAATTAGTTTTTTTTGATGCAGGTAGGACATTTTTTTCCACATCCCGTAAACAATTTAAACAAAATAAATTCAGAACAAATCAATCAAATCGTCATCCGCGACAAATAAAAAAATGTCATGTGAAAGGAGTATCATGCAAATGATCCTTATCCCGGATTTACACGACTGGAAAGTTGACAGTATAGTGACAAAAAGAATGAATTTGTCCATTCTTTTGTTGTTGTTTTTTTGTCATTGTACTGACAATTTTCCATTTGTGTCGATTTGGCATTAACATATTTCATATTTGTAAGAAAAAACAACATCGTGAGTTAGCGACAGGAACAGTATGGAGTTGCCATAAAAACTGTCGATAGCAAGAAGTATGAAACTCGCATCGGTAACATGGTTCTTTTTTACCTCAAGGCATAAGTTACGCCATGGAAATCGGCAGTTGTTGTTGCATTTAATATGTCCAGATGTCGTTTTTTCGTACATCTCTCCTTGGGTTAAAAAAAAAACAAAGCTGTACAAATCCTAACTAAAAGGCTATTCGCTTCATAAAACCGTACGAAGCACAGATATCACAATTCCACAAACAATACATAAAACTCCAGGCACATACACATACCATATGATTAGGTCCTTACGGATAGTTACAAAATAGATTTTATTCAAATAAACCTATCATTAAAAGCTTCCAAATTTCGACTGTTATACTCAAAAAACCGAAGCGCTTGCAGTTTCCGAAGCCGATAAAAGACTAGTCCACTAGTCTTCGTTGGTTGATCCTATAGAACAAGGCAATTCATTTTACCTATGGGTTAAGTAACATTCTGCATGTTGAGTATAATATTCTTTTGTAACATATTTAAGCTTAAAAAAACACGATAGCCATAAAATATTCACTAAATCCAACGACAATTTTAAATAATAAATCAAAACATTGAATTACATTAAAAACAACAAAAAAACTTTATCAAAACGAACAAATTTAATATAATTTAATCCTTATGTATGTATTTTATTTTTAGAATCTGTTCCTTTTTTTGTATCATAATGACGATTGCTTTTTGTTTATAATATTTTATACCTGGAATTCATTTTGATATTATAAAGTTGAGTACTTTTTTTTTCTTCTCATTTAGATTTAGATTTTACCTTTATTATATTTTTTTTTCGTTCGAGTTTTGTATTTGTTTTTTTTGCATCTTCTTCTTTTGATAGCTTTATTTAATTTATTTGTTTTTAAATTATGTATAATAATCTATATTGAATTCTATTTATATAAAAAATGTATTTTTCTTTATGATGAAGATAACAACGAATATATATTTATTTATATACTGTTATATAATTATGTAATGCTATTTTTTTTCTTTAAAGGAACAAGGAAGAAAAATTTTAAAAAATATCTATGTTCCCCCAAACACTATATAATATAAATCTTGAATTTAAAAAAATTAAGAATAATAAAACATATATTTTCTTTTATTTCAACAAATTTCTTTTTAATCTCTATGGTTAGTTTAAAGTTTAAAAACATTTGGTTCCTAGTTTTTTTTTTAGCTTTTTTTTTCTTTTGCATTAAAATTTACACTTACATTTTGTTTATTTTTTTGTATTTCCTTGTTTTTTAGTCCCATAGTTTTTTTTTATTATATATTTATACGCATTAAATTTTAAGTTATAGGGAGCACTTCACATGAACTGAGGAAGGCAAAAAAAAGTGCTAGGTCTTGAATTTCATAAACTTTTGATGGGTTGTTTATACTGGCTATTAGTTCTAAACATGAAAAGAATAGGCTTCTGATGTGTGATAGTTTATGTTGTTGGATTTATCAGGTATGATTTCTATTACCCTGGGTTTTAAAAGAAACGTGTTGCTCAGTTGAAAAAAGAGGTGTATAAATGATGTCAATAATCGTTGGAATAAATTGTCGCTGATAATAATTATGTGTTCTATTTATTTAATTTGTTTTTAATTTAAAAGTTTTTACTGTATCAACAATATATGTGATTATTCAAATAATCATGACACTCAATGACATTACCTACTTATAATTTTCATTTATATTGGCAGCATTTTTTTTAAAGGCGAACAGCGTAGTTTACTATTTGTAATACCAAACGTAAGTCATCTAAATTTTCAGAATTGTTATGACAGCCGACCAATCAGAAGCTCTAAAAATTCAGATATCTGAATCCTTAAACACATGGAATGAATTCGCCGAATCATTAGACTTGAGTTAAACGACTCGCTGAGCTGGTTATAAAGGCGCTATAAACTTTGCAAAATTTAAAAATAGAAAATACTATAGCAACACGTCTGGCGGTTCAGCTAGTATAAACGTAAGTTTATACCCTATGCCCAATGGAACTTGACGCAAAAAACTACTTCGGGATTAGCGACGACGGATGCCATCACAGAAAAAATGACATTACTACCACTTCAAAAACTAATCAACACAACATACCACTTTAAAATGCATAAATTGAAATCACATACAGAAAAATATTTCATGAAATAACTGTTAAATAAGCAATGTGAAATAATTATATGAAATTCAATATTTTTTCAAGGCACTGATCTGCCATTTTTTTAGAAACAAAATTAAAAGAAATAAACTTTTAATTATAAGAATAACGTATTAGTAAGTACGGTAACACAATTTTTAGAAATAGTTAGGGACCTTTTTTCTATGAAGACATCACTATACGAGTAAATTCATTCTTGTTTTTTGTTCTGATTTCATAGCGGAAAAAGTCATTTAGTTTACTCCATACCATTTACCATCTTTCACATCAAAATCATTTATATGTCTTTTTAAGCATAGTTTACAGTTTCCATGCCATGCAAAAAATTCTAAAAATGTTTGTATCTATTCTGCGCACCAAATTAAATAATATCCAAGGCAAAAAATGTTTGTCTTGGCATTAATCCACCATTAAGTCATTAATTTACCCTTAATTAAGAAACTAAGGTTTAAAAATGGAAAACAATTATTTTTGCATGCCAATAATGCTTTGAGGTGAATATATATATCTTTTTGAAAAAATATATTTTATCCACTACATTTTTTTCGCAAGCAAACAGTTGCCGGCCCTTTGTTTTGCATGACATTTCAAGATAGCAATAATTTTTTCTTTGTTTAAAACTGTAAACCAATGGCTGCGTTCGGATGTTAATTCTCAGTTATCCGGATAGCTTTGTGTTGTTATAAGGCCTGTAATGTTAAAAAACAGCTGATGACAAATCATCTGTGACCAACAAACAAATCCGAAGTTATTCCAAAAATTCTAGGATACTCAGCAATCCAAAGAGAAATTTCAAAACAGTTGATATTTGACAAGAAGTTTGAGTTGTTCATGTTGAGTTTTGCAGTGTCGGGTTTTTTTAAAAGGAAAATTAATTAGTTAGATGCAGCTGGATAATGGTTATTTGCGACACCTTGGACTCTACGCAATATATAAATACAAATGGAATAAAACTCCGTTAACAAAGTTAAAATTTTTTTGCAAATTAAAAACAATTTTAATTCAATTTCTTTGTCAGCTTTTTGCAGCTAACCTATCTGGTTCTGGTCGTTCACAAAAGTATCGGCTACTCCGATAGCCGGCCGAACGCGCCCAATGATGCAAGAATAGATTTTTTTTTTGTGCATGGAAACTGTAAACTAGTTGTAAATTCATAAATGTCAAATGTTTCCGCATCACTGCTTTTTTGCGTTGCTGATGCGTGATGCAGCTGATGCTGATACAAATGCATCAGCAACAACGCATCAAGAATTTTGTTGATTCTGATTTGTTTGAAGTTTGCGCATCACATATTGCAAGTTTGCAATAATGAACACGTTACGCGAAAAGTAATGCGGGTTTGAAGCATTTATGAATGTTTGGCGGAAATGATTGTGCATCATTTCTGCAACGATGCGTTTGTGAATTTGCACTAGTCTTTAACTTTAACTGAGCAACACCATCCTTACATTCTAAGCCCATAGCTAAACTTAGCAAACCCATCAATCCAGCACTTCAGAACCAATTAGAAGCGCTTAGATGAACGAATTTCAAGGCCCACCACATTTTTCGTTGTCTGCTTCACGTGAAATGCTCCATAGTTTAAATTTGTTCGTATGTAATTTGTTTGTTGGTAATGGTGGTAAATATTTACATGGTTGTGTTTTTTTTTTTTTAAGAGGGAATACATTTTTTATTTAATTTTATGCATTATGTATGTATATTTATGTAATATAATTTTTTAATTTAATTATTTTGTTTACCTTTGCTTTTCAAATTAATTTTGAAACATACTGCTCTTTAAAATAGTTCTACTGTTCATTGATTTAAGTATTTTGTAACTACAAATTAAAATATTAATCAAATTAAAGAGAAAAACTGATGATATTTGTAATTATTTTGGGAGAAAAAGTCTGAAAATGATGAAGAATGTTTCAGAGATGGAAATTAAAAAACCATAACTGGTGCAGTAATTAAAAACCTATGGTAGCGCCATCGTCGTAAAAAGAGATTGATCTGTATTCACAAAAGGAGTGGTAATAAAAATAGGCAGATAGAATTATTAAGTTAAAGAAAGACCGCATCAAACTGGAGTGCACTGGAAAGGAACTGCGTGGCACAGCACAGCATTTCAATTATATCTAGAATAGATTCGATAATTTCAATTTCACTCCAAATGAAATAAATTATCGATATAAATTTGTTTTGAAGTTGTAATAAGGTAGATTTTCGTGTGATTTCAATTCGGCTACATCTATTAATTTTAAATACGAGTGAAAAATAAATACCTTATACCTAAAGGTAAGACCGCACTCGATGGAACTGCACGTAAGTGGAACTATACACCGCAACTGAACTTAAAAATATTTTTTGTATGAAATAGTATTCACACGTGTTCGCGTAAGTACTCTTTCCTGCTTCTTAAATTAAATTAAATTATTTGTTCGTGTTTGTTGTGGTAAATTATACTCTTAAAACAAAGAAATATACGACACAGGGAGGCCCATATTGCATTTCTTCTGATCTTTCTTAGCGGTCAGAAGATCATAGCATTATTACATGTAACTTGTTCGTTGATTCAAAAATCTCCTCACAATGGCATTACTCATTAATTGAAGCCAATATGTACTGTCACTTAGCTGCAGATCAAGTGCATATGGAAAAAGTGCCGTAGAGCGCAGTGTCACGCAGTTCCGCTGAACTGTAGTTCCATCGAGTGCGATCTTACCTTAAGGTCATCAGATGTTTAATATTTGTCGAGGCTTACGTCAACAATTTAATACAAAATATTAAAATCATAGCAATTCAAAGTAACAAATACAAATTTAAAATGCATAAGAAGTCATCACATCATTTTTTCTCATAAAAGTTCACCATTTTTGTTTTTTAGACCCCTATTACACGATGATTCTATGCGTCTGACTCTTTTTGAGTTTTCGTGAGGGAGAAAAAACATCTGATTTTACCTTCGCACCCATTGAATTTTGAAAAGTCAGATGCAAAGAATCATCGTGTAATAGGGGACTTAGTAACGTGTTGACGCTGACGTACCTACCTACATACACTGCTCGTCACTGGTTTGAGGCGACTATTTTTGCAATCGTTTTTTCTCGATAAATACCTGTGAGCTATATTTTTCCAGTATATGTTTGATGTACATAGTAAGGCGTAACGAGGGTTATTCAAAATATGGGTATTTGATTTTTTTTTAATGCAGTTTTTGGTGGTGTTTATAAATTTTTAAGGATCTCTGATCTCAAGTCTCATGAGTATTTTAAAAAGTTTCTCAATGTAACTTTCTTAATACAAAAATCTACCATTTTTCAAGTATGTATTGAAATATTGACAAGTAAAATTAAATACAAAATAGGAAAAATTATTTTGTTTGTGGACATCTGCTTTTGCATGCTCCAAACACTAGGTGGGTTAGGTATTTTATTAACTTATTTACTTTCATCATTTTTTTTTTTGTATTTTCTATCGGACAGAAGTCCTTATTTTCTTCTTGACACATATTTACGTGATTTCGTTACTTCATTCAAAAAAAGACGAAACACGAAACGACCGAAAAAAAAAAACACTTGGGGGAACTAACGGAGGATCAGTGTTTTTTTTTTTTAATTTTTGCTTATGTGCGCATAAGTCAATTATGGCCAAACGCTGAAATTTTGCAATCATAAGAAAATTTCCGTTGGCGTTTTGACACTAGCATGATCGGACCTTTATCACTGAGACCCTTCATTTCATCTCCTTGCTTTGAAAATATACCCAAAATAACAAAATTTTCCCCCGAAACACCAGGCAAGCATGTGGCAGCAGAAGGTATATGGTGTTTTTGCTTACCAAATTGAAAAAAGAGGCTACGCCTTCATCCAACCTAGAACTAAAACCAGCATAAAGTAAAACCAATACTAACGAAGTTATTCTCTACTATTGATGGTGTGGTTGGCTGTCTACAAATAGTCCAGACACAATCCTTTACTTCCTTTACTACCGATCATAATAAGCTAGGGTGAAAACTTCAACGAAAATTTTTTTTATGATTGCAAAATTTCAGCGTTTGGCCATAATAGACTTATGCGCACATAAGCAAAAATTTAAAAAAAATCTGTCCTTTCCACATTCAGACTTTAACAAACACGCCTTTTCTTTTTGTTTAAACAGCATTTTTGTTACCAAAAGTAAAAACCTTATAATTTCAGAGGCTTTCCACTGATCCTCCCTTATTTTCCAAAGTGTAAAGGCCGGATTACGCGATTCGTTTTTCGGTCTTTTCGTGTTTCGTCTTTTTTTGAATGAAGTAATGAAATCACGTATGTATCAAGAAGAAAATAAGGACTTCTGTCAGATAGAAAATACAAAAAAAAAATTATGAAAGTTAATAAAATACCTAACCCAACTAGTGTTTGTTTTGTATTTAATTTTATTTATTTTAATTATTTATTTTATTTATCAATATTTCAATACATACTGGAAAAATAATAAATCTTTGTAAACAATTGCTCTTGTGGAATGTCAGGCAAAACAATGGACCGGCAGTTGTTTTGCATGCAAAATCAAATGTGGTGAGTGAAATAACTAAACAAAGAAGGAATTTTATAGCGAGTTCGTCCGTCAATCAAGGAACTAATACCGTGATTAAATCAAAAAGGATGATGATTATGTGTGACATAAAACATTTAATCAAATCAACTGGAAAATATTTCCTCTTTTATGGAAGACAACCAAGATTGAAGTTGAATCGTATCGTGTGTTATACAAGTCAGTTTAGTTGTCAAAAATAATGTCGAGATCATTATCATTTCGTTTCCATAAAAATGAAGGTATGGAATGAACAACACTTGATTTTTTCTTAACTTTAACGTTGTCCTCTCGATCACCATTCACAAACGTCAAAATCATCTTTTTGCGGTATTTGTGTGATTCTTATTGATTAATTTTAGTATAACAAATTGTTTTAGAATAAATGGCAAGATTTGTTTTTTTTTCTTGCATCTGATAGTTCCCACAAAATGACAACTCTTACTTCTGACGTTAACAGATTCGTAAAAAGTGTTGATTAAAAAAAATGATGCCAAATATGTTATATATATAAGTATGATATTTTCTATATTCAGTTTGAAAGTTGTTGTCTTCCACAATGCGAAATATTATTTTGTTTTAGTCTTTTGTCATTTTCGTTTTTGGAAGTTGAGAGTGCTCTTTTTGGAATCCTTTTCACTCCAACTTCGCCAAGAGTGAAAAGATTTTCAAAAGAAATACTCCAAACATCAATCGCAAACAAAATTGTAGTTGAGAAAAGTTGAGTTGACTTCGGCGGAAAATTCCATTAAGTTGAGTTGTTAGCCATACAATAGGCACATAAACCTTTTCTCCCACAACGAAAAATTAAATAAAATAAGTAACAAGAAAATAAAACTAAAAATTTTGATAAAAAAATACTGGTTATCTATTTTATTTGGAAGAGAACTGTGTTGTTATAAGAAAACAAAATAATTATCTATTTTTTTGTTTTATTAATTCTTGGTATCCGGTTTTTTTTTTCTTCTAAATGTATTTTATAATATTTTTTGTTTCATTAGAATATACATTTTATTGCAACAGAAATTGGCATTCATCTATATTTTATCCAAAATTATAAACATTAAAAAAAAATTAAAACCAGGTTTTGTTCGTTTAAATTTACATTTTGATTTTGATTTTTTTTTGTATTTTGTTTATGAAATTTGATCTTAAACACAAAACAAAAAAAGATATCAATAATACAAATTTGTGGCGCTAAGTAAAATTAAAAATAAAAGTTTATAAATAAGGCTTTAAGTAAAAGCAAACATAAACAAAAATTATTTTATAAATTAAAAAAAAAACAATTGTCATGTTGCGTGTAGAGCTAAAGTTTTATGGTTTCTTTTTGTTTGTTTTACTCGAATATTACTCTACCAACTGTTCATTTTGTTGTTTTTTTTTCTTTGTATTTATTATTATAGTGTGAGTTTATAAATTTTAGAAAACTTTTTATTTATTTTTTTTTTTGTTAAATATTTCTTAAATATTATGAAACTTTGGAGATGAGGGGTAGGGGGAAGGGGAGAGTATGTGATAAATAATTAATTCATCTTTTTAACGGTTTTCTTCGTTTTATTTATGAATATAGTAGTAAATTGTTTCTTCTTTTTATTTATTTACTTTTGTTTTAAACTTTTATTTTTAAATGTAAATTTAAATGTTTGTGTTATCGTATAACGGCTCTTTAAAGCATTTTTTGTTTTATTTTTTGTTTAATGTTTTTGAATCATTTATACATAACTTTTGTTTCTTTTTTTAAATTTAATATTTATTTGATTTGTATTAAGTTATGTTTTGAACGAATTAATATTACGCTTTCTCTTAATGTGTATCTCTTTTTTAATTTTCTTTATATATATATTTAACAAAGTTATTTATAACAATTTTATGTATATACACATATATATATATATATGTATATATATATATCATATACGTTTTTATTTTGTTTGTATATCTAATTAGGTAATGTATTTTATTTGGTTGCTGTAAATTGTTACACAATCTGTTCTTTTATTCAAAGATTTTTATTCATTTTTATTTATTCAATTGTGTGTTTTTTTTTTAATTTAACTTTATATTGTATTCAGAAGTATAACATTTTTGTTTGCTAAATTTTATTGTTGGCTTTTCAAGATTTTATTTAAAAATGTTAATTTTAAACTATTATTTGTATATGTGTTTCCATACATATACATAAACATATACGTATATATATATGAAATATATATATATATACATATATATTCTAAAAATTGATTGATTCATGAAATTTGTTTGTATATATTTTTTAAATTGATTTTATAATTTTAGTTTTCTGACTTTTTCAAATAAATTTACCCCATAATATAAATAATTGAAAATGTATTTGTTTTCGCATCTTTTTTGTGTATGCTAGGCATTGGCAAATATATAGAAATATTCGGTAATATTTTTTTTAAATATAAAAATGTTTTTATAGTTCTTTTGGATGTGAAAATTCGATTACTTATATTTTGGAGTTAATTTGTTGGATTAATGAATATTTTAAGTGTTTGAAAATTCAAATTATTCAGATATAATATATATATATGCATATATATACACATTATATTTTATATATACTTTTACTTATTAAGAGTGAACGAAATGATATATATATATAAATAAATAAATAACCATGTTTTTTTTCTAAATAGATAATCTAAACAGCTGTTTCAGTATGACTATGGGATGATAATCTTTCGACGTCAATTTCTGGTATCGTCAGTTCGTCTGGAATATTGTCCGCATACTCAATAGACGAAGTCTGAGAGAGGCGTTTGCTAAGCGAAGTCTGTTTGCGAAGAACTTCGGCTAAAGATGCGTTCGTGTGTTCGCCATAGCGTGCATCGAGCCCTTGTCGAAATGCATTAACCACTCGGATCTATTTTTTTTTGTTAATTTAACATAGATATAAATATTTTCCGTAGTTCAAAAAAATCCAAAGTGACAGACAAATAATCGGAGAGAAGAAATCAACAGATTTAAACGATTTTTTTTTTTTTGATTATTTTTTGTTTGTTCAAATTTATGTCGATTTTTTGGTTTTATGGAAATATATGGAGAAAAAAATAAAAAAAAAGAAAACAAATTATTAAATTTGTATATTTGAAATTAAGTTGATTTGTTTAAGTATCACTTAAGACTATATTTTAGGAACAGAACAAATACAAAATAAAACAATACACATGTATATATTATGTACATATGTATAAAAAAAAGAAAACTAAAAACAAACTCATTAAAAAAAATTAATTAAGTTGTTTTATTAGGAAACATATGCATTCAAACTGAAACTTAGAAATTAATTTTTAATATAATTTTATATATATATTTTTTGTTAAAATCATCCGGAAGTTAAGAAAAAAAAATAAAAACAATGTTAAAAAGCCACGCATATACACTCAGCAATCCAAGCAACATTTTTGTTTTTTTATTTTTTATTTAAACAAAAATAAATAAAATGCATTTTTTTGTGTGCAGCGCAATCACAATTCCCAATCAATATGTTATTTATAAAAATCAAACTTTATCTAAAAACAAACAGCAAGTGCTTTTTTAAATATATCAAGACAGTATATTTAGGGTAAAAGTATATCATTCATTGTATCAAGACAAAAGAAATTGGTTTTTATTTAGTTTTGTTTTAAATCAAGCAGGGGAGACTTTGGGTAGGGCGGCTTCCCATATGAAATTTGGGCTTATACATACAAGGTGATGATTCGCATAATATGTCACGAAAACCTCGAGCGTGCAGATTGGGTCAGTATACAAAAATAACGTATACGAATGACATTTGAAAAAAAACTTGATTCAAAATGGAAAAACATATAAAAAACAAAAGCCACAGCTTTTTAAAGCAAGAAACCCAATATTTTGTTTTGCATTATTAAAAAATACTGACCTAAAATTATGTACATTTATGTTATTTCTGGGAATAAAGTTTTGAAATATGTTTTCAAACTCAAAATTTTGAGGAAAGAGTGGAACAACAACTGATTTCAATTTTTCAAAAATGTAGGTGGTAGTCAAGTTTTAGCCGCTCGCAAAGGGGGACACGATAGCCCTTTTTTTTAGTATCTCTGAAGGTGGTTGGTTCTTCTTTTTACGGGGAAATCGCAATGTCTTGTGCGTCAAGAGTAGTGTTAAGCAGTGAATATAAGCCTCGACGTTTTAATTTGCACTTTCTAACTTAACAGGGGATATTATATCATTTTTGTCTTTTCTTAGCACAGAACCTATAACTTTTATTCAAATCATATGC
Source organism: Dasysyrphus albostriatus (assembly GCA_946251815.1). Classification (NCBI taxonomy): domain Eukaryota; kingdom Metazoa; phylum Arthropoda; class Insecta; order Diptera; family Syrphidae; genus Dasysyrphus; species Dasysyrphus albostriatus. The sequence continues at coordinate 1,275,529 of OX276339.1, forward strand.
GAATCACCCTGTATGTAGAAGATAAAACTGGGAACTTCACTTTAAAGTCATTCTGCAATCCTATAACCTTACCTTGATTATTTATCTTAAAAATTATTTCATTTTTCAAATGACACCTATTTTTATTTCAGAATACGTGAGAACACTTTCTTGCTAAAAAAATGGGTTGACAAAGCGAATGTGTGAAAGGGTTTTTGTATGTTTCTTTAGCACCTTAAAATTTGTCGCTCATAAGCTATTTAGTCCAGAATATTTTATCTTAATACCAAAAATGTATTCCATTTATATTTATAAAAACCAAAACTTGAAAAAATGAAACTAAACGCACCAGCGTCCTAACAAATTCAGCCTTTGGTTTCTGTGAACACAGGAATATTATTACGTTGAACGCAAGGGCAAAATAGGAACAATTTTCACCAAAAACTGGTATCGTTTAACCGTGTTGGTTGTTCTTAGACTTCTGGGGGACAGTGGTTTTCGATCGAGAGGCCGTGAAGTGAAACAAAAATGGGAATATCCCGCCTGGAAAAATGGAAGTTTTTTGTAATATTTAATCAAGGCCCAGGAAAGGCTTCGGTATATGAAGAAATCTAGACAAGGAAAACTTGTCAAAGACTCGTGAGGCCCTCGCTAATAAAAAACTTGTTGGATAGAATATATCCATCATACAATAGTATGAAATATTAAAGTATAGCTCGCTCACAACTTTATTCTCAGTAGTTAAGGTATTGGACTGGTAATCAGAAAATAGCAAGATCGAGGACCAGTTACGACAGCGGGTGAGGCCCTGGAGAAAATTGTTGTTTACCCTTGCTAGACCAATTTAAAAATTTTTAGAGTCCCGTTAAAAACTACATTGCTTTTCCAGCTGGGGTGCCTTAATTTTGAAAAATGGTGTTTATGCTGTAGAAAGTGGTCTTTTTTATCATAAAACATGATATTACCAATCGACATGTCTCCTGGGCACTCATTCCGTAAAACGATTATCACTCGTTGACGATAGTCTTGCATTCCGTAAAACTGAAAATGACTATCGTTTGGGCGATATCGTTTTGAAAATAAAATATTTGCTTCACGTAAGACGATAATCGTCAAAACGATAGCGTTGAGGCGATAGCTAAATAGGTATCGTTTGCATAGACTTTGAAGCTCACTTTATACTTTTTTATTGGATTATTTATGACAGTTAATATGACATTTTATCACACAGTTTGGGAATACTCAAATTGCATTTTTAAAATAATGATAGACGAGACGATAGTGGTTGAGTTACGTGAAGCAAATCATTCACGATGACGTTAACGATTATTCTTTTGACGATTATCATTTTGAAAATTACAGAACGACCCCCCTGAACAATTAAAAAAGTGGCCCGATAAAGAGATAGATGATTAAATACAGTATAGGTGTGTTCCCCTTTTGCCTATTCAGGGAGCTACTTTTTGTAGATAAGTGACATTTGCTTTAGTGCCCCTCTGGCAATTAAAGTTCCATCTTACTAAAACTGTTTGAACAAAAACGGTCAAAGATACATTATGGTTGTGGGTATGATGACTACGACTTGTTTTCAAAATAATATTTTGAAAGTCGAAGGAAGGTCCCTACAATACAAACTAAACAACCGAATCACAAGAAATTTTCAAAAATACTTTCTAGATTTTCTTTTTGCCCGAAGGTGGAAGATACCCTTTAAAAAAGAAAAATCGACTTTTGAAAATAAAATTAAAAAAGTTATTCTCCTTTGAATGGAAGATTTCCATACTGCGTTAGGAAATGTGAACACAAAAAAAAAAGAAATCCATGTTACATATCTTTAAGTGAATGAATTTTTAAGTCATGATAAAATTTGTTAAAATTTTCTTTAACGAATTGCAGATTCTTGTTGTTAAACGATCTGCTTCGATGAAAGATTTAATTTTCTACACACTATTTTTATAAGTATAAAATTCTGCATTGTTTTTGAAAATCGGTTTTCCTAAAAAAATATATTTTATTTTATCATTTTAAGGTGCTTTAAAAACATATAGAACAACTAAACCTATTTAACGAAATTATTCATTCATGTGATTGTCAACTATTAATTGATAATTGATAAAAATAGAAATTTAGTATTTGAATTTTAAAACTCAAAATTCATTTAAAAATATAATCAACTATTCTTGCTCTTCTTCCAACTTCATGACTAAAACTGTAATCAATTCGGCTTTTAAATATCGAATATCAATATTTACTAATTATTATTGATAGTAGTTGACAATCCCAATGGTGATGATATCCTAGCCTTCTCTTATCAAAAAACATTTCGACTTATGATTTATTTTAATTATTATTTAAGTTAATTTAATTGCAATTGATCTACACGAACCTAGAAGCGGAATCATCATCACAAATGCAGGGTAGAGAGTAGAAACAAACTTATGAAGAGATGGATTATGGATTGGGGACAACTATTAAGAGATTGTCACATGTTGATTTCAAGATAATTCCATAGATTCTAAGCTAAAAACATTAAAACAAACTAATAATTCTAAACACTCGGATTACAAAATACAAACAAACAATTATTTTATCAGCCCTGATGGATATCCGTTCAGAGAAGAAATTCCGAAATAAAAGTTAAATCCAATGTAAGATAGGAATTTATATTGGGCTTGAGGTTTCCTTTTTTGATGCATGTTTGTTAATTTTTTAAAATATTTTCGGAGCTATTTTGCAGAATTTCTACAGAATTTATTTTTAACAGGTTCTATTGTACACTACAGTAATAAGGATTACTTTATAGCAAATTATTTGGGATATTTGCCAATTAAATAAAGGGAATTCTTCGATTTCAAATAAAGCTGAAATGATAGATATTCTGTTAGCTAAGTATTTCGTTCGGAATGAAGAAAAGAAATAATATTTTTGCAATGAAACCTAAATGTATATGAAAACCCGTGTGTCTATTAATGAATGGCAATTATAATTGAAGTGATCATAGTTAATGTGTACGTCAAATAAATCGTGCAACTGTGGGCACACAGGTATATGACAAGAGAACTGAAAAATAAGTTTGTCTAAAGCTGTGGTTTTTTTAATCACAATATTTAAAAACACATTATATAGCGCAATAAAGCAAATCTGATATACATATATATAAATATATATAGGTACATAGATATATATAAAAAGTAAAACTTAATAAATAATAATCACTTATAGCTGAGCAGGTGCACCCAAAAGTATTTAATACGTACATATCATTATGTATCTACAGTATAATCATTTAAAGTATTATTATTAGTATTTTTCATTTAAGATTTAACTTAAGGAACAAACAAAAACTTGGTGCTAAGAATGATTCAGTTTAACACATAATATATATATATTTTATGTATAGGTATAGAAAAAATCGGATTCAGACAAACTATAAGCATATATGTATATGTAGATATATACCTAAACAAATTTAAATATATTTGTATTTTTTTTATTAACTATAAGAGTTGATGAATGAAAAAAAACTCATAAACATCGATTACAAAATTCTTTAAAAAATTGTTCAAAAATTTTATTATCGATGGATAGATTCCATTGGATGTAATAGGAAACAACATTTTGCCATTTGATTCTTTGGTAAGCGCACGTTTCCTTGATTTGATTTTTTTTTGTATTATTTGTATTTTTTTTAATGTCAGAGTTAGGTACATACAAACTAGAGAAGCATAGATCTTTTGTAAGCTCCTAGAGAAGTTGATACAAATTATTATTTACACATATCTCATGGATACATGAAATAATTGTATTAACACACATTAGATTTTTCTTTAAAATCAAATTTAAATTATAAAAATAATGTAAAATGAGAAAAAATAAACAAAACAAAAAAAAAAAAAACAAAAAAGAAAGTTATACTAAAAAAAAAACAAAAATTAAGGAATGTTAATAATATACTAGAAGCATAAACATTGAGACGCTATCATGCTATCCATGTGAGGATTTAATCAACGCAATTCGATTAGCTTTTTTATGAAATCGTATTGGAACTGTTAATCGTTACCATGGATAGCAAAATAGGAATGCTTGTCGTATTTTTCCGTGCAAAAAGGTTTTCTTTCATTATAGATTTTGTTTGTTTTTAATAAAAACCAAAAGCATTAAAACAACTTATAAGGAATCAATAAAACAATGCTTTTCAAACCTAAATGGTGCAGGAAGAATAAAAAAATAAGGAAACAATTTCAAAATATAAACAGACACGATAATTTAAAAAAAAAAAAGTGAAAAAACGAAAAAAAAAACGAGAGAAATTGAAGAAAAACGGAAACACTGAAAAGAATTTTGGCTAGAAGTGATGATTAGAAAAGTACAAATGCCACAATGAGTCACAAAAAACAATATCTTTCTTCCATGCGCTTTGCGCTTAGATTCAAGTAAGAAATAATTCTTATGTCGTTTCCGATTATATTTTCGGACTGTTCCACTCCTATTTGATTTCGATCGAATATGAAAACATCGTTTAGTCAAATTTAAATAAACAACAACAAAACGAAATGCGTGCTTCAAGCATTTATCACTTTCGACAAAATACGGCGAAAAACTGTTAATTAATGCTTTTTTTCAAATTTACACTCCTTTTTTAAATCGGAAACAGAAAATCGAAGGCTTTTGGAGTATAGCTGGAGTGAAAATGGAATACTCCGAAAGTTCAATCGAAAATGACATTAAATTATTCCATTTCCATGCATAGTGAAAATTTATGATTTTTTTTTGTTGGAGTTTTATTTGAAATGAATTAAAATAATATAGCGAAGTAATGACCTTAACACAATATAAAAACTAACTAAAGGATATAAGTGATGGTCTAGGCCCCCATTATGGAATTCCAATGACACCTCCAAAGCCCTACCGAAAGTTTAAGTTCTATCTTCTCTTTTTTGTTCAAGAAAGTTTTGAGCAAAAGCTAATTTTCTTCCACAGCAGACCAAACAATGTCGTCAACTTTTTCTTTTTATGGCGTCATAGAAAGGAGAAATGTGGCTTAACGTTGAGAAATCAAAAGCTTCGAGCTCAAAGCTGGGTTCACCAGGGTGGTATGGTTTCACCGCTTTTTTCTTGGCGATGTGAAATTTATGATGTAGACAGAAAGATTAAGAATTGATTGAAGAAGAAATCAGATGTTTTACGAGCAACAATTTGAAATGCTGTTAGACGAACACAAATGTGCATCAACTCAGTAGGTGGCTATATGACCGATATCAATCTAACAACTTCAAATAAAACTTTCCGAGAAAATAAAGTCCAATTGTATTAATTTCTAACAAAATTCACAAAATGCTATTATTTTTGGCTCACCTTGTATCTGAATGCTATCACACAGGGTTTTGGACCTACACAGTCAGTCAAGTAAGCCAGTGAGTCATTATAACTTCAAACGAGAAGAGGTGTATGACTAAAATAAATACTGTTAAGATCAAAAGGCCTACAGTGTTAGGGCCAGTCAGTGGAAGATCATCCTAACCTCGGATTTAAATGCACCAAAGATAATTTGAGTTTCAGGGGTGGCGTAAGTAATCTAATTAATTACATAGTCGAAAAGTTGTCAGCCTAACTGCTCTCATGCACCTTGAGGAATTAAAAGGGGAAAAGGAAATTAATTTTTTTCGACTTTGTGTTAAATTTCAGTTCTACTTATTGAGGGTGCACCATCTTGCTAATGTTATTAAACGTAATATCTACAGCAATAACATCAAAACTTTTTTTCTCCAATCTGCTATAGGGGACGTTGAGCTGTCTTCACAAAAAAAACCCTTAAATACATTCACCACTTTTTGCAAAATTACAAAAGTAAAAATATTTTTTTTTCCCGCTAGAGCTATTGTTTTGTGATAAAGAATATACAAATTCTTTCCTTAACCAAAATTTAAACTTTCTGCATCATTTTTATAAGTTTTCCAGTGAGAAACACTATCCGAAAATGATTTTGAAAATGTTCGCTTTTGTACTTTTTTGGCTTATGTAATAGACAGAACAAGAAGTTAATTAATTGATATTACTTTACGAAAAAGAAAGTGGATGCAATGGAATCCCAACAGCCCACCCTATTCAAGCACAGAGCAACACAAATGAGAGACTAGAGTACACTCGGAAAGGGACAGGGCTGAACCATTATTGAGCAGAAAATGAGTCTCTTTGGTACAGAACAAACAAGCTCATACAAAAGTGACAACGAATTCATAAACACCGTTCTAAAGTAAGCTGTTATGCAAACGAAATTGATAACTGTAGCAGATTTGAAAAAGTCTCCACTCTTTTTTGGCTCAGAAGAAACTGTCCGGACTAAGGAACTTAACGAATCTGTCAACATCATTTGTAGGAACTGTCGAATGAGGAATTGCAAAATAAAAACAAAGGTCTGTCTTTTATCTTTAATGAAATTTGTGCTTGTCTGCGTGAAGAGATTTGAAGCCGGAGTTGGAAAAGATGTAACTAGAAAATGCTGCAGCCGGAGCTGCAAGAGTTGAACAATTTTTCGCTTTTACTGTAGCATTGTTAACATCTATTTGGCTACGTCTCCCATTCTGTTCGTGTTCCTTTTTGCTGGTTGTAACATTAGCCGTTTTTCTTTGGAGGTCAGAGTATTCACAAGTAGATGAAAACCCTAATCTAGTACTATCAACTGCACAAGCTCTCATCTGTGAGTAGATACATTTTACATGGGAAAGCAGTTTGATGTGTTCCATTGAAAAAAGCTAGCAAAGTACTTCGCCACAACAAAAGGATAACGCCCATTAACAAGATGGTTTCTGTTGTTTGCTTAAGTTTTATTTTTAATTTTGTATTTATGTATGTAGTTGTGAATACATAAAGGATTCTAACCGATCAATACACAACTAGAAAGAAACATCAAAAGTGAAAAAAAACTCAAATGTCATTTTTCTTGACACATTAGCCGGAGTCGCATTTAAGTTTAGTTGGGTAGCCTATCTAGGATAGCTTTTTTCCTTGTATGTTTCTGAACGCCAGTCAGCTGTTGTTAACATTTCTCATAGGATAGCTTTGTATTATAAAGTTCGAATTATAAAAGTGGGAAGGTCAGTGTGCGAATGCCAAAACGAGAAAAGAGTGTAAACTTCTCTACAATAATTATCAATTTCGATCGTCGAAACAGCGTAGCTACTGAAGAACGAAATTTCTTGTATAATTGGCTTGGCTGTAAAACAAAAATATTTTGCGAAAAGTGACTAGCAAGATGATTATTATTAAAAAAAAACTATAAAATAGTCAAAAAATAAATTTTATAGGTAAATTAATTATAATAATAAGCAATTTAAGCAAAGTATAAAACTGTGAGATTTAGCTTCGAGATCAATGTGTTTTTTTTTTGTTTAGAAAAACTAATGGTTAAAATTCGCTTTGATATGAAAGCCAAATAACGGACTAAGCCAAGTGCCTAAATGTTTCCATGTTTTATAAATAAATTTCTATAGTGTTAATGAAAAAATAGAAAAGATTTTGTATTTTTAGTGGCGCAACTTCTAGCTAAAAAAAAAACTTTATGATCTGTGGACTGATTATGGACTACGAAGCAAAATTGTTTTCAGTTCGATATATTCTCGATGATTGACGGCCAATAGAGTATGCTCTTTCAATTGTTCACAAACGACAACATTTCTTTTTTGTAAGATCTGTTAAGTTCAATTTATGTCGAATTCCTTACAATCATTTCAGATCGATTTAAATGTTATGGTTGGAATGATTATATGTGTGCCAGTAGCTTTGAAGCAAAAAGTTAACAAAAACTAATGCGCATACAAACTAATGGCAAATCTTCAAAAGTGCATTCAGTTTTTACCGTTGTTTTGTAAGATTTAAAAAATAGGTACTCAAGAAAAATTGCAAAAATAGTTGTGCGTCCGTTAAAGTTAAAAAATAACAATCACAATCGAGGAACACATCCCATCGACGAGTGCGAACTTTACATCATTATTCGACTTCAATGTCGAATGAAGTCGAATAATGATAACCTATTAACTATTTTTTGAATAATACATTTTTTTTTTCATAATGTATTTGCTTTGAATCTATTTAAACGAACGCCGAACACTTTAGAATATTTGATCGTAAAGCCTAGTATATCTACATACTTGTGGATAACGTCATGAATCTTTACGAAATTTGAACGTGTTCTTGGAGCTGTGTGAAAAGTTTTCTTTCACGAGCAATACCCGTGCAAAATTAACGGGATCTTTTGGTGAACAATGGTAGTTCGATTATAAAGGTAACGAAAACGTTTACAACACATTCACAAGTCTGTACTGGTGATTATTCACTTCACGAGGAAGTATGTACTAGGCTTAAGGAAATCGACACTAAACATTTTGAGATGCTTTAGAGAGACGATCCGTGACGTCATGCAAATGAAAGTTCACAATTGTTTTTCGGATGAAGCAACAAGTAGACGGCCCGTATTACGAAACCAAAGACAAACAAAAATTTTACTCAAGGAAACGATACACTATTTTAAGCAATTATAATTTACGAGAAAACTATTAAAAACGACAGCAATACGGGGCCAGTAAATTATTTATGTTTCAAGCTATTTTTTGTTAGAATTCAAAGTAAAACAATAAATTATTTATGTTTTGAACTTATGTGTTGTTGAAATTTAAAGTAAAACAATAATTAATTTATTTTTTAAATGTATATGTTATGCAACACTCGCTATGACGTCACATGAAAACAAATATGGCGACCATCCCTATTTATATATGAATATAAATTTTGTCAATTTGTTAACGCGGATCAGTGATTTTCATAATACACACAAATCAAATTCGTTACCAAATAGACTCGCTTACGAATTCCATAATCAGCACGCGCAGATTTATCAAAAGCGTTCATATCCGACCTTTACAGGTAAAATTATTATTTACCCTCCAAAATGAATTAAGTGATTCTAAGTTTCGTTGGGATTTTGCAAATTTATAAAGCACTACATAAATCTTAACTCGATATTGCAACTAAAAATTTGGAAGACTAAAGTATTGTAAAAAAGAGGATTAAGAAAAAACTGTTTTGTTAAATGTGTATCAAAATTAATGTCGGAAAAATAAATTAATAAATTTGGAGCTCAAATATGTTAAACTTGATCTGAACACCTATCATAAGATTTTATTTTATTTTTCTATTTCTCTTTATGTAAATATTTGAAATCGAAAAAATATTTTGAACGTTCTCAGTAAAATAATTGATCTCAGTCGCTGTTGTTTTTGTTGTTTCTTTTTCTAATATTTATTAGCAATAAATTTTGGTAAAAAATCAAAGCGATGGCATAATTTTTTTTTTAACAGTTAAGAGAGGAACTTAAACAAGAAAATAATAAATAAATATAAAACACCAAAAACACAACAAAAGAGAGAACACATTTTCGAAAGAGATAGAAGAGAACTAAAATATGTTTTTTTTGCATAAATAAAAACTTCTTAAAAAAAGAGTGGAAATGTCATAAAATTTTCTTTAACTATATTTTATACAATATAAATTTATGTAGGAAAAGAAATTAGTGACTAGGAAAAGAAAATGAATAGTAAAAAAAACAAACGATAACGATCAACGTAAACGAAAGAAGGAAAGCTTACAGCTTGATCAGTTGAGCTCTTGCTGTAGGGTACCGGAATCAAACGCTCTTGCAATTCACCACCTATTACCTTCAATGGAAAGAAGTAAAAGAAATATTTGGAGAAATGGATTTTTTGTTTTGTCTGATTTCGATGAGATTTTTTTAATCTTTAGAATGCTTGTTTTTACTGTAAATACTTTTAGTACCTTTTTACTTATATATATTTTTTATGCAAAATGCAATACAAAAAAACAACTGAAAAATTGGTTAGTTAACAAAAAAATTTAATACAATAACCAAAAAAAAATATTAGAAGTGTTTAATAATAAAAATTGTATGTATATACAATTTCAATTTGGACTGAGAACTGCATACATATATATTTTTTTTTGAAAAAAATTCAAATGTTTAAATAACATCACATGTATATATATGTTCATGTCTCAATCCAATGTTGCAAAAAAAAAAATATTTAGTTTTTAGTTTTAGGTTTTATAAATATTTTTTTTTTTAATTGCAAGTCTAATTATTTTTCAGCATAACTTACTCTGGGAGAATAAAGTACGGGGGTGGTTAAGGACTAAAAATGTGGAAATAAAAAAAATGAAACAAAAAAATATAAAATAAATTAAATTAGGGAGATAATGAGAAATTATGATGAACGAAGGAAGAAGTAAAACATACCCAATCATTCAATTTTTTTCTTATAAAATACAGATAATAATAATTATTAAGTTATATGGTTGATTGAAATTTAAGTTCAAGGAAAATCGTTATCAGTTCGGAAGAAAACCGTTACTTTTCTGGAGAGACAAAATATGTTTTAAAATAACTTTTAGTTTCGGTTATACTTCTTCAATATAAAATCGACCCGGAAGCAGATTTCAAATTTTTCTGTTGCTGCACATATAAGCGATTACAAAACCAAACACGCTTTCACTGACTTGTAAAGGTTTTCTTCCGGGCTGAATAGCAGGAATTCAGGCTTATTCTGCTTGCTCTGTGTAAATTGAATGGAACCATTCGAGTGTTCGATATAAATCTGCTTTACGTATTCTGTAATCCATCAGAAGCAGTCTTACTTGTTATTTTTTTATTTACCTCTTTAAATATCTCCTGACAGATAACAGAATACCCCCGGCCAGCGGCTAATATAGCAGATAAGGTTATTTTTATTGAATGTCATATTTTTTCTTTGTTTGTGAGTTGATTGGGTAGCAATACAAAATTTGCCAACCAATTTTAAAAGGAACAAGAACTACGGGATGGAGAAAGCATCAAGCTTCTGACTAAATAAATTAACAAATTTGTTTGTATAGTCACCGGCAAATGTAAGTAGGGTAGAGTCGGCACCCTGCGACACTTCAAGAGAAAATATGCAAAAGTATACGATTTTTTCAAAATTTAAAAATTCAAATTTATGATTATATCAACATATGGGCGGGGTTTAAGATTTTTTAAAATCTGTTTACTATTTCTTACAGTTAAAAAAAAGTAGATCAAGTGTCGAATGTCCCCCAAACACGGGTCTCCTTCGACAGTGGCTGCAAAAATAGCCATGAGTGTCGTAGGGTGCTGACTCTACCCTATAATATATGTACTGTAGTCACTTGGATTTGTGTTTATTCGCCAAAATCACATCAACGTATATTCTATTATTTGAAAAATTCCATAAGTTGCTTTGTATTATTCTACCTTTTTCACAAAAAAAAAACCTTAAATGTTTTGGTGGGGGTTCTACCTTTTGAAGTGAAACTTCTTTTTTAAACTATAGACACAGACACAATTGTATGAAAGTTTCTATATAATCGATTATGAGTTGCATATTATATTTTCTAAAAGGAATTAATAAAGATGTTTCGCCTCGATATCGTTTTTTTTTAATATGAGAACGTATATGCATGTTGAGATACTGTTAGAAATGTTAAAAGGTATGAACGTTGAACAATTCCTGGATTTTGAGGAATTTATATAGTTCGTGATATGACGGGCTATATTTTGGCTTGTGTCATCTGTAGATACCAGATACTTCAATTTTGTTTAACTGTTGTAAACAGTCGGCCTGTTTAGATAATTTCAGCCACAGAAATAAGGCCTGACTGAAACCACATTCAATACGATAAAATCGAAATGTGGAACACAGGAATTCACTTTGTTTTAACTTCGAAAGAAGTGAAATTGAAATCGATAAAAGTGAAATGTAGCATCATTTCGAATGAATCGTAGAACCTAGCTGTTAAGTTTATCATAACTTTAATATAATAATACGATACAAAAAATGCGGTCTAATATCGTCTTCTGATTGCAAAAATTAGATCACTTGTGATTTTATAAATTAATAAACATTCATAGGTACTAGAGACGAGTGAATTTTGAATTCTTATATTACTTACACTTCACAAATAGGTTATTCTATATTTATCTATGATAGAAGAAAATTTGAGGAACTGTATAAAATAATACAGCTTTTGTCGAGATATTGTAAAAAATTGAAAATTTAGTTACCTAGTTCTTGTAATTTTAACTCAAATCCAAGCGAACTTTTTTTCACCGCAACTGTTTATGTAATAAAAAAATGAAACTACAATGAAAAATAGCAAAACTTTGAAAAAGTGTTGCAAGAAGTGAAAAAGTATGTGGGAAAAGTGTTAGGTATTTTTTTCGAAGTATTACAAAGAGAAAAAAAACAAATTCGTAACAGAAGAATGAATATTGACGAATACAGAAAATGGACCAAATGCTGATACGCTGCGAACAATTACTCATTTGGTATCAATTAAAATAATAATAATAATAATAATAATAATAATAATAATGACGCAGTCTGGCTGGCGTGCGTGTGTTCAAATGTATGCACTTTTATGAGATATTTAAATGGGGGTTAAGAAAAGTATCGAATTGGATAGAAATCTAATATCAGTGTTTTATCTAACAAGAAATCCCCTCCATGAAACTTACAAAATATAAATTGAAGTAAATTAGGCTTTTTAAAGCTGAAAAGTCGCGTTCCGAAAATAGTGAAATAAAGGGCACAACTTTCAATTTCTTTATAAATACCGAGCAAAATTAAACAATGAGGATTAAAAAAATGCATTTCATTCTCATTTTCTTGACCATTTTTGTCTGCACTTAAAAAGTGAGTCTTACTTTTGGACTGACGATATGATAGAATTCATCATCAACTCAAAATAGCGATGGCTCAACTTCATCCCAGAAAACTGATCAAGTTTTGTCGCGTGACATGAGGAAAGGCTGGTCCTATTATTCCAAATATGGTTCACTGAGTTCAGCAAGGAATTGCGCTACCATGTCTTCAATCTCGTTCTGGAGCAAATAGTGCTCGGGGCATGCGTCAACACTGAATGCACTATTTTCAACAAATCTGTTTAACTACTAGGGTATGGTGATGATATCGACATAATCCCCCGCTCTCAACAGGTCGTTATAGATGCTTTTACGGCAACTGGAGAACAGGCGAAACTAGTTGGTCTTCAAGTAAACGAGGATGATACCAAATACATGCTTTCAATAAACAATGAAAGATTTGTCAACTGATTAGGACAAAACGTCACTGTCGATAACAACAATTTTGAAGTATCTTCCTCGGGAATAATCTCTCTAACGACACATTAGTAGAGATCCGACGAAGAATTACCATAGCAAACCGGTGCTACTTCGGTTTGGCGCAACAGATGGGTTCAAAACTCCTCCCACGAAAGATGAAAGCAAGCTTTATAAAACTCTTATACAGCCAGTCCTGGGCCGAGTGTTGGGCGATAAACAAAAAAGGAAGGCTGATACTGGGCTCCTTCGAAAGAAAAATTTTTTGGTGGGTATTTGGTCCTGAGTGCAAGGTGGACAATTGGAGGAGTAGCTACAACCGCGGACTCTATGAACTGTATCAAGATGTGGATGTAGTTCAGAAAATCAAAACATGTCGACTACATTCGCTCGACTACATCGAGCGAATGGACAGTAATGTTCTAGCTAATAGTCTTTGAATCCCAGTCCCGAGGATCAAGAGAACGAAGATCGTGGATGCCAGAAAAGTGATTTTCATAAACGTCTGACTGCATGATTTCCACACAAAAATTAATTTAAACACCTTTCTTGAATGTTAATAATTATTTTTGTTATTGATTTTTAAAATTATTTTTGAAAATGTTATTCAAATCAATAATAAAAAAAAAAATATATACATTGAAGAAAGGCATTTAAATTCATTTTTATGATTGCAGAAATCGGGCAGTCAGACGTTTATGAAAATTTTCGAACAGCATGCTCGGGATCGTTGAGGATAAGCCTGTCGTGTCTCTTAGGATGCGACCCTGATCGGGAGTCGGATAAAAATGTTTGAACGTTTTTACACCACTCTTTACACATACCAATTTTAAAATCCCACACTTTTTCCAGTGCTAAAAGTATAATTTATGATGTTGAAATATAGAGTATTGCAAGTTTTCACAGAACTTTTATTTATTTTGATTAGATATGGCGTATGTACATTATATAAATTACCTGAGTTTCATAAAAATTTACTTGAATAATTTTCATTGAAAAACGATGAAGTTTTATCCCTTTCCTCATTTTTAAATATATTTTAAAAAGTTAAATGAAAGTTTTTGGGTCACCAAATTCTTTGAATCGGTTGATTTTGTTTTTCGATTTAACCAAGAGTTTTTTTTATCAGCAATACAAGGCTCATGCCTTTTCATTTCGGGTCTGGCTTTTTAAGTTTGCTCCCATTGTACACCAATTTTACAGAAGCATTTATTAAAAAAAAGGTCGTCTTTTGAACCCCAAATCCCCAAACGAGATAAAAGAGAAGAGAAACTCGCTCGTTGGAACCTACAACAATCGTGTACCTAAATTATTACACAGCGAACACAAATCTTCAAAGTATCACAAAAATATACGAATATGGGTAATATATGTAAATAAAAACACGCATTTTATATAGAAAAAAAAACTTTACATAATAATTTCAATAAGTAGTGTCGTCTTCATTTTTTTTTTTTTTAATTTAATAGAAACAAAAATAATAAACATAAAAATGCAGCAATTTCGATACAATTTTTAGAGACAGAGAGTTCTGTAGATACAAAAAATACGAAAATAAAATTAAACATAAGTAGGTGTGTTAATAAAAACAGTGCTTTTCTTTAATATTTACATTTTTCTGTTGATTGTTTAATATATCTAACAATAAGATCAAATTCAAGGATTTATAAGAAGAGATAGGTTAAGAATAAACGGAAAAAAACTAAGAATTATATAAGAAAAAAAATTATTTTTTGTTTTCTTTTCTGACTTAGTTATGCTATTTTTGTATTATTATTTATTAGTATTTTTGTTTTGTTTTGAAGTCAAATTTTTGCATTGATTTTTATTAATTTTTTATAACATTTTTTTAATACACAACTTTTAATAATTTGATTACAAAAAAATACAGTCAGATGGAACATTAAAGCAAATAAATTACTTTCTTTATTATTATTACTTGTAATGGCAAATTTTTGCATTATGATATTGAAGAAGTTTTTATGAAGTTTTTGTTAAATTAATATATTTGGTACATATTTAAGTTATTTGAAGATTCACAACAATTGCAATGCTAACGAATTTTTAATAGAAAAATAATTTGAAAACTTTAACAATTACTTACTTGTTATTTAAAACGTTTTTTTTTTAAATTTATTTTGAAGCAGTTCCTAGTGCTATTTCTTTTATACATTTAAATAAAATATATAGATTTTTCTTTTGGAAAGAGACGGATTTTTTATGGTTTTTTCTTTATTTATTTTTTTTATTTAATAAATACATTATTTTTTACAGATATAAATTCGAATATCAATATTTTAATGTCTAGTTATTATATTATTTTTTAAAGAAAAATATAGAAGATATACAAATGATCTATACATATGTATTTAATATTAAATAAAAAATAGTAAGTAACATAAAATTAGTTTGTTGGTTTAAGTTATTTTCCTTTACATTGTAAGTACAAATGAAACAAATTCAAGTTTTTTTATATATTTTTTTTATAATACTTGTGCTGGTATAAGCTCGATTATTTGTTGTTGTTTTTATGTTCATATATATAAAGAGTACATTTTGTTATTTCGCTTCTGCTGTGCGGAAGTGCGTTTATTTTTTGTGAACTAAAATTAACGATTTACAAAGAAAAGAAGGACCTAAAACAAATGATTCTTGGACTTAGGTATTGGGAGTTCAAGTCAAAAAATATTCAATACTTTTCTGTACATTTTTGATACCAATCAAAAATATAAATCTGCACCAACAGCTTCCGATAGAAATGAATTCAATATTCAATCGCTCTCATAATCTACATATAACTGAAACGTTTAATCTAATTTTATGGTTAAAACTCTTTTTGCCTAAAGTCAAAGATATATTAGGCTGATTAATTAAAAAGTAGATTAACAAACCAAAAATAAAATAAACGATTGCTGGGTTTTTGTAGTGAATGTTTTTTGGTCGAAAAAAATGCACGAAAAGTCGTCTAAATCATATTTAGTTGTCTCTTCTAATAATGCAACTTATTTTTTTTATCAAACAAATAAGAGTTAATGCTATATTTTTAAAAAATGTGTTTTTGGCAGTGTTATAATTCGGTGATTACGTATGCTTTAGCATGAGAAACCTGCAGCAAGATTGTTTTTTTTTTAATGATTGTATTTTATTTGAAAAGCTCAATAATTGCTTTTCTGGTTTGATTATTAAAGAAAAAATTAAAGACAAAAAAAACAGTAACAGACAGAGAGAGATAAAAGGAAAAGCAAAATGAGAAATTTTGTGCCAACAACAATTCTTTGTTATTCTCTTATTTCTTCTAATAAGTGTTTTGCATTTAAAAGATTTCAGGTCTTAAACGAATTAAAATTAGAGAAAAAAAGAGAGCTTTAGAAAACTCTAAATTTGAAATGACTTTTCTTACAAGCTTTCAGATTTTTATTGATAAGAATTCATATGTTCTATATATATAAACATTCTAGGGAAGATATTTAGCAATCAGATAAAATTTTCTGATCAATAAAAAAATACCTAAAAATTTATTCTATTGGAAGTTGTCGTTAATATCCCGACTATAAAAAGCCTTATTTTTTAAAAAGTTTTTTTTTTTAACGTCGAAATTTTTGACAAAAAAAAAATAATCCTACAAATCCATTAAAAAAAAAAACATTTTTCGTCGTTAAAACAATAATAAGACAATAATAAACACACAAAAACAGAAAAATAATTAAATAAAATGTTAATAAATGTGTATCCATGAATAAAAACTTTAAAATTTTAAAAAGACGGAATTTGAAAATTGCTAACGTGTAAATTTGGTAAGTTCTTCATATATATTTGTTTAATAAAAGAAAAAATTAAAAAAAAAATATTACTAAGAGGTTTCCTTGTTGATATTTTTGTTTTGTTGTTCGTCACTGAAATTTAGTTTCAAAATAAAAAAAAATATTAATTAATGTAAATCTTTAAATCCGTGTCTCTTGTTGCGGACTTTCTGACCTATTAAGCGCACTACTATTATTATTTTGGTTAGCATTTGCATTATTATTACTGCTGCCACCATTTCTACTCAATTGTTGTGGATCTTCATCGATAAACGAAATTTCGGATAAAATTGCAGATGTCGTCGGTGTGGTAGCTAGATTTTGAGCTGCTGGTGAGTGTTGTGGAGCCGGTTGTAGGGTATTACTACTGCGTCCAGTTGAGGCGGCATTATAGAAATTTGCCGATCCAGGTGATTGCACCAGTTGATAGCCGCCTGCTGTACATCCTGTTCGTGGACTACGCAGGCTATGCAAACTATGCACAGAACGACGTTCTGTTAGATCTTCCAATGTTGATCGAAATGCACGTATAACGCGTAACTGAAACATACAAAATTAGACAACAAACAAACAAAAAACACACACAAAAAAATAACAAAACGAAATCAATTAAAAAAATCAAAGGCAATTTTCTTGTATTTATAAATAAGCGACTTTGTGTTACATGAAAAAAAAATCAAAAATGTTTTTGCACTGTAATCAAAAAATTAAAAACATATCAGTATATGTACGAGTATATGGAATATAATAAATACGTAATATAATATATCAAACGAAGCTGGCTGCTAGTTCCGTTTAGCTGGTTTTAACTTTTTATATATATATATTTTTTTGAATATAAAACAAAAAATCTTTTGGATGCGTTTTTAGCAATTAACAGCCATAAGAACGTATTATAGCACAGGGTGGGGTGGGTATCACTCAATTTGTATGTGTGTTGATAATAGTTTTTTTTTGGGGCGGAGGCAAGCGGGCAAGAATGGTAAATCTAGTTTTATTTTGAAATTATATATTGAAACAAAATATATATAAAACGAAATGTCAATAATAAAGTCGAAAGGTGTGACCAAAATATGAAAAACGGTCAGGTGTTTGACAAACAGAAAAGTATTTTTGGGGAAGTTAGAAATTTGAATTTAGAAAGTTTGCATTTTGTTCACACCTTAAAGAAAAAATTATATATTTTATATATGTATAGATATCATAAAAATTAAATTATTATATATTTTATTTTTCTAGGGTGGACCAAACAAAAAAATTAACCATTTAATTTTTTCTTCCCGCAATTGAAATAATGTTAACTTGGCACTGTACTGCATTTAGCATTACACAATAATTGTATTGAAGCTACCAAAAGATATGTGGGTACCGTTTAAAAATTACTTCAAACGAAAAATGGCACCAAAAATGAGGCAGGACCAACAAAAGTAAATATCGCCCAAATTAAATGAAAAAAAAAAAACAACAATTTGGAAATTAAAGAATCTCTCCAAAACAAAAGATGAATAATAATAATATTTGGGGTGTTTAATATATTCTCTTGACAAATTATTAACTTTTTTGATAACCGGTTTCGAAAATTGGGGTACAAATTGATTTTTTTAAATAAGACTAATGCATTTTAAAGGTCTGTTTTTAACCATTACTGAACCACTTTTAATTTTGCTACCAATCCTTGGATTTTTTTTTTAACGAAAATAAGTTTATTTTAGTTTCAAAAATGTAGTGATAAATTTTTAGTATGAAGGTCAAATTTTTTATGAGGCTTTCCATTAAGTGCCAAGTTAACAACTTTTCAGTTTCGGAAGAAAACCAAACTCGATTGGGTTTTAGTCCATTTTAATATTCTAATATTGCATAATAATATTATGTATTTATATAAAATTGATAGAGATCGGATTTGGGGAATGGAATAGGAAACATTTACAAGACATTTTTGGTTTAAAAAATTTACAAGCTAAGTATTTTTTTTTTTAAGTTTCACCTTCGTTAAGCTTTTTATATTTTTTTTTTTTCAATTGTCTGTACAGAAACGAGAGCTTTTGTGGAAAATTTCAAAGGGGCATACAAAATTTGTGTAAATTAAGATATAAATCAAAACAAATGGACACAAATAATTCCTGATAGAAAATAAATAGAACTAAAATAAAAAGGAAAAGAAAAAATACAAATTATAATCCAGATTGTTTTTTATTTAATAACAATAGTGATAGACACACACACATTTACAGAAATTTGAAGTATGTAGTTTTTTTTAGGGATTGTATTTAAATATTTATGTAAATAATTTTAAATAAAAATGGTAAAAAAAAGGTATCTATATTTATTTTGATTTTATACTTCTTTGGGCGAATTGGTAGAGGTCTAAATTCAAAAGTAGACATCATAAAGTTAGTTTCGCTTTGAAACCACAAATACATACTTAAAGGCATGTTATGAAAAACCCCAGAAAATCTGGAAGTTGTCTGTGGTTACTTCGCAATAAATTTATCGCTTGGGATGGCGGCTGTTAAAAATCGCGTTTATTAATAATTTGTTGTAGCCCAATACATTGAGAAGTCCCAAATTTTCTAAAATATTATTTATTGTGTGTGGAAATGTGACATTTAAGTTGTTTCCTGTTTGTATATGTTATTTAATCAATTTTGTTTTTATTTTAATTTTAGTTTTCGATGAAACTCTCCATGATACTAAATTATATTATTTTAGCTGTGCGTGCATTTGTAAGCTTTTCGTTGTCTGGTTGGAGACCAAAGAAAAATTTCGTTTCGCATTAGCATCATTAATTTGTTGAAAATAGAATGTCGTAAAGCGAAGTCTAGCTTCCGCTAACAAATAATGTTGAGGTGACAGACGAAAAAAATTTCTTTACTGGTGTCAGCCAACACACGTATTTTAAAGAACGGATATTGTTGTTTTTTGTTTGTATCGATGTGGCTTCCAACGTTAACTCTCACAGATGAGATTCTTCAAGATTATAACAAAATGATGGTAACACAATGTGTGTTTTGATGCTAACTTTTGATTCGCGGGAGTTTCAAAACATTCGTTTGAAAGTTTGTGATTAGGACTCAATTTTTGTAGTTTGTCTTTAGTTTCTGTAACGCAAAGAATTTAGCCGCTTATCACAATTATGCCCAAGAAAGTATAGTTTCGAACACGTGTTAATGAGTATACACTAGGGTGGCGCATATTATAAGAAAAAATGGTGCTTGGACAAAATTCTGTGTACAATTTTATTAAAATCAGTTAATGTTAACACGTGCCACCAAGCACTCCATACTTCGTATGGTGCTTAATTTATATGATTCTACACTTTTACAGAAATTGTGTGTAAAAGTATAGGAAATTTTAAGTAATCGGGAGAACATACTGACGTTAACCGATTTTAACAACACTTTACACATCATTTTGTGTTAGCATGTTTATACTTTGATTAGTTTCAAAAATATGCTCCTAGTATTATGCGTTTTTTTTAAACAAATTATTGAAAATTTTAGTTCAGATATAATTTACATTTTATCAATTATTTAAACACAATCCCTACATGAAAAGGAAGTATTTTTCTTTGCATCGAGAAGCCTTTTTTTTTAATTATTCAAGTGTTAAAATGAATAATTGTCATATACTAGGAGTATTTGGCAGTATATGACATAAGAAGAAAGATACGAAATTTATACATATAAGGTTTTATAAAAAAAGACATAAATATTCATATAATCTTATACAATTTTTTTGATAATAAATCTGTATGGGGGAAAGTTTTGCAGTATGAAAAAAATGTTCCATTACATTATACAAAAAAGCGTGGCAGCAATAAGCCGAAAATTATAAGCACAGTTTGTATTGATTAACAAATAAAATTTACTAAACAAGTAAAGCAAACACATAACAAAAAATAAATCCAATGAAATAATTCGAAATAAAAAAGACATTATGTTAATAAATTAATAAAACTTAAAAAAAACACACTCAAAAATGCATAAACACAACTCAAAGTTTTCTCTTTTTGAAAAATTCAGAGTAATTTAATTTAAAAAAAAGTTATATTAACATACCAGAAATCCATTATTAAATATGTTGTTTGATTTTTTCTTTCTTTTATTTTAAAGTTTTTATCTTCTATATAATTTTGTTCACAATATAACTTTAATTCAAGTTAATAACGAGTTTACTTAACAATATAAATAAACAGATAAATATTTTTAGATTTCGTTTAATTTTTTTTTATCGAATTTGTTGCATTTTTGTTTTCTTCTTTTTTTTCATATTTGATTTGACAAAATGTTTTTTTTTTAAACTTACCAAACAAATATTTTTATGTAAGTATTTTTATTTTAAGCTTAATAATTGAGCATCAATGAAACTTATTAAATAACCAAAACCCATATGTTTATGAGGATGTACAAATATGTGCTATATTTTTGTTTGGTGATGTTCTAAAAAAGTTTACTGAAAGCTGTAAAGCTGGACTGGCGACAAAGACTAAAGAGACATAGCATTGAGTTTTTTTTTTTTTTTGAAAATTATTTACTTAAACAAAAAAATAATTTTTCTAATCCGTAGTTGCTAAAAAGTACATGAGTTCGAGGAAGCTTATCAAGCTCTTCTATTTGAGACGAATAATTGGTTAAAAAAAATAATTACTAAGATTAAAGAAATATATGATTATCTCATTCAAGTGTCAAATTTGAATTACGAATATTGTATTGTGGAATTTTCCATGTCCAAGAAAACATTTTTGGCGTAAAATAGCAATGGAGTGAAGAAGATGCTTTAATCCCAAACTTCAGAATAAAAACTTAAGAAGTTGGTTATTGTCTATATTTTTGATTTGATTCTCTCTCAGAAAAAAGGGAGTGAAGTAGGTATTTCAGAATTTGCAAATTGTTTACTCTCTTTTTTTTAAAAAAAAGCTTAATTTATGATAGTTAAGCTTAAATCTCTCTCTTCAGATTTTTTGAAAAAGCAATGAATGAATAAAGATAATCAAAAACATTGAATATTGACTGGCTGGGAACCTTTTCCCCGCAAAAAAAAACTTGAATTGGTTACATAATTATAAAATTATATATAAATAAACTAAGGTTGTAGAACTATCAATAGAAAAGGAGATAGTTGTATATAAGAGATTTATATGGTTCACACAATATTTAAAACTATGTAATTAGTTTAAGAGACTATGAACAAGACAATAGAGGCAACAGTGAGAGATACAGAGAGAGAGAGAGAGCGAGAGATAGTGAGAGCGAATGAGAGAGAGGGGAAAGTGACAAAGGGAGGAATGAGGCAGAGAGAGGAGAGGCAGAAAGAGAGAGATAGGCAACTTCCAGATAATTTTGTCTGCATAAAAATATATGTATGTATGAATGTCTAAAAATACTTAATTTATGTTAATAAATGAGGTGACAACAAATTTTTATATTAAAAAAAAATAGATATTCAAAATTAAAATGATATCAAATGATGAATAGAGAGTGAGAGATACAGAAAAGGAGATTTATATATTTTTTTTAAGAGCAAGGATCATAAGTAAACATACATAAACATAATTAATACAAAAAAAAAAAACTACCAACTCTGAGATACAAAATAATAATACTGGATAAATTCAATTTTATCACTAAGACAAATATTTAAATATGATTTCCCTTATAACCAAATATAAAAGAAAAATATAATTATATTTTAAATTTATATTTTAAGTATAATTTAACGAAATATGAGAATGAGTGAAAGTTTTTATGATTATAATTTATTGTTTGATTCATTGCTGGATTTTTATTGATTGAAAGTTTTTTTATTAAGAGTTTAATGATAATAAAAACAATATTATAATGGACAAAATTAAAAAAAAGATATGCAAGTTCTAAAAACTTAATTTATGTTAATAAATGAATGCAAATTCTAAAAACAAATAGATTTTTCCAGGTTGCTCCACAAAAACAACAAAAATATACCAAACTTAAAAGACTATATACTATTTATCCCAGTCGACCTTTCGGCGGAGTTTCTCATCTTTTTCAGAAGGGAAATTAAAGTTCTACATAAATATGTACCGTGAGTTTCAAAAGTGAATTTTAACAAACAAACAAATAAACAAAAATTATATCCCATATGGAGGTTTACTCACTTTAGAGCTCATTGTATGCATGTAAATTTAAGATTGACATGCATATGACATGATAGATAATTATAAGTGAGTACTAAAGTGCACTCTTTAAACTTTGATAACGCGGCTAATACGAAAAATAATTATGTCTATTAACAACCGCGAAAGCCTAAAAAGTGATATGCATATGGTCACCCTTCTTTCAAAACCGCGTAAGTCGAAAGTGAAAAGGTTTTCAGGTGATACAAAAACCCGATTTAACAAATAACACCATGACAACAAGGATTTTGATTCAATGATTTAACAAATACATAAAACCATCTCACAATAACGAGGATTAAAATTTCATTTAAGCACTTACGAGGTTTTTACAGAAAGCCAACGTTAAATGTTTTATCAAAATCAAAGATGAGGCACTCCAGCGGAAAGTCAACAATTAGTTTATTTTCTGACCAAAAAAGCCAACAAAATCATTCAAAACTATTTAATTAACAAAAATTGGCCACAAATATAAATAAAAAATACAATATTTTAATTTTTTTAAAACAAACACAATTAAAAAAAAACTAACCAGATGCGACTTCTTTACTTTTTTTATTAAATATATTTTTCTAACTAACACAAATATTTAAAGTCTAAAAACTGTTTGTAACGTTAAAAAAAAATTAAATCACAATGGTGAGGAGAAACAACTATATGTCAGTTTTTTCGGTGGGTGGAGTGTTTTACAAAAGGAATATTGTAGAGGTTTATTTCACTTAACTTATCTTTTTGTTTACAAAGCACATAAATATACTGGAGGGAAGATGTTGAGATTTTAGAAAGATAAAATCAATCAAAAGAATCTAACAAGACGACTGTATTTTGATTAATAGGGAAGGGGCAAACACACGTTTGGACATCAAAAAGGTTTCTAACAAATAATAGATGGAAACGATTTGATAATTTGTTCAAGGACAAAAATAAAAAATAAAACTACAAACAAAGTGATGTATATAATATGCATGTATATCATATATTTTTGGGTTACTTAATATTCTCACTAAAAACAAACATACAAAATGGTTATTGTCTGTTATACACTTAATCACTAATAGTGAATTATATAATTTTTTAGGTGTTAAACCATAGAAATCACAAAAAAATCATTTTGTTGTGTATAAGGAAATAAATAAAAATACAAAATATAAACTCAAACAGAGGACACAATAGAAAAACAACAAAGCTTTTCTTATCGAATTCATTGATAAGAGATATCTGAATATAATAAAAATGTGTGCATACAAATTAATTTAACTTAAGTACAAATAAAAATAATTAATAAATAAAACATAAAAAAAAAGGATAACAAACAAGTCCTAAGTACATTTGCATACGGATTTTTTAAATCTTTTTTTGTTGTTGTTGTGAAGGCATTTACCTAATATACTTCTATATACTTTTAAGACGTTGAAGACATTTTGATGTGAAATAAGAAGTTTTGTTATCGCTTAATGGAAATGGTAGAAAGTAGAGTAGTATGAGCAGAGTTGCAGTTGCAGAAGTGGTAGGCACCTTTTGTCTTCATCTTTTATTTCTTCTCTCTCACACACATTTATATATTATAATAACCAGCTCGGTCATTTATTTTTATTTTTATTTCGCTTATAATTCCGATGATGGCCTGTGTTTTTTCATTGGTTCTGATCGTATTTATAATTATTTTTTTTTTATTAACAAATTTCAAAATAAAAAAAAACTGAATATATTAAAAAAAAAACACTATCCGATAGAGCTACTAAGTTGTATATCATAATTTATGTATAATATATTCTATAGGCTCGTTTGTGGCTTTGCAAATATTTTAGAATCTATTGCTTATTTATTTTTCTTCTTCTCGATTGATTATTATCATTAAATTTCTTATTAATTAAAAACTACTTTTTTTAATTTAATTTAAGAACGCTGAGATTAAGTTAATAACCGGTTTTGTATAATAAATGTATGTATATTTTTTGCTTTATATTTTCGTTTAAATTTAACTAATAAATTTTAAAATACTATTTTTTAAATAACACTTGCATTATATACATATAAATATAATTTTTTCAAATAAAAAAAAAACTAAAAAAACTTCGTTAAACGTAAAATTAAAAAAAAAGATAAACTACAATACTTTTCGCATACACACACAAATGTATATCTATATATATGTATATATATTTATATAAATGTACATATATATTAAATATATTTAATTGTATGTATACATTCAAGTGTGTGTGGTTTAACTATAAACTATCAATTAATTGTATTTAACACCGTTTTTTAATTTGTTTTTTTTTCTAATATTTTCGAGAAAAAAATTGCATTATTTTCTAAGCTTCTCTTTTTTTGTATCAATGTTTTTTTTTATTTTGTTAAATTATTTTTCTTTCTACAAAAATTTTATTTGAAATTTATTAGATTCTAGTTCTTTTTTTGTTATTTTCTTTAGATTTTTTTTTTGTTGGTTGTCTTATATAATTTCAATTCTTTTTTATTAAATTTAACTAATTGTTATTATTTTTTTTTATGTAATGTTGCCCCATATTACACTTCAGTCTCTCGTATTGGTTCCGCCGGCTGATTTAAGAATATATAACAAATATTTGAATATATAAATATAAAAAAGTAAATATAAAACTTTAAAAAGTAAAAAAGGAAATTATTTGATTTTTTTGTGTGAATTGTGAATTTGAGACGATTTTAATTTTTTCTAAATTTAGTTTGTTGAAAGTTTTTCTTTGTAGAGTTTTTAATATATAATATATATATATTTAGGAAATATGTTCTTTTCTTGAAAATGAAGTGTACAAAATAAAAAAATAAATGAAATTAAAAATAACAAAATTAAATTTAACATAAAATATAAACAAGAAAAATAAAAATAAATAAAATTTAACTATATTACATACATACATCTACTTAAAAAGATTTAATCTGAAGATATTTTTGGTTAAGTATGGACATATAACACATGCATATGTTCTGCCAGGAGCCAACTTCACTGATTCTATCTATAACTATCACTAGCGTTCTGGTTGCAATAGCGGAAACCACAATGTAACTATCTTTTCCAATATTTCAGTGTTCTTTCTGGAACAGTTTATAATAGAATTTGTTGACATTAACTTTTAGTCAAAACAAGTAGCAAGTAGCAGATTTTCCTTTTTTACGTGCCGTTATGTTTTTTTTTAGTATTTATATTTGCATGGGCTTATATAAGTTCCAAATGAGAAGAAAAAATTCCTTAATATGTTCAGATTTTTATTTTCATCCCCTATAGTCGCTGTAGGGGTTAATTTAATTTCCTTTTTTTGCTTTGAATCTGCCAAAAAATGCAGAGCATGTAGGTTTGAAATAGACAAAAAAAAATCCCTCAGGAGGGGGTATTATTTCCGCCCGCTTCGACAGGAGGGGCAATTTTATAAAAAAAAACATCAAATAGAAAAAAAATTATTTAAGAACAATGGCAACACTTAAACTATGGTTTTATAGCTTTTTGGAAAAGCCAAAAGTCTATTCTTATGGTTTATTTTCAAATTAAATTTTTTTGAAGAACAGTGTTGGCAAAAAATTGTTTCAACTCAACATTTTGAACAAAAATTTTGTTTTTAGTTTTTTCATTTGAAAACAATTTTTGTTGAACATATTTGTTAAAAGCTACAAAATAGTACTAGTATTGCCGTAGTTTTAATTTTTTTTTTTATTTAATGTTTTATTTTAATAAAATTTCCCCTCCTGTCAAACCGGGGAGATATATTACTGACCTCCTTTGGGATATTTTCTTGCTCTGAATTTTTCGTCTGACCTTAAGCGAATTAAAATATTAGGAAATTTTTTTTCTTCATTGAGAGAAGATTTAGGCTCATCCAAGTTGATCTTTTTTAACGACCACTCAACTGTATAATGTATGTACCTAAAAGGGTGTGTTATAATGTTTTTTTTTTTTTACTTTTCTATATTTGTATGGACCTAAATCAGCTCCAAATGAAAAAAAAATCCAATTTTTTCAGATTATTTTTTTGTTTAGTAGATTATTCGCTTAAATATGCCAAGAAAATCAGGGCGTAGAGGTAGAACAAGATATGAAAAAAACTTGTATAGGGATTCTCTTTCCACCCGGTTTGACAGACGGTGCAATTTTATAAAAAAAAAATAAAATGAAAAAAAATATATATTAAAAAACAATGGCAACACTTACAATTTTATTTTGTAGGATTTTGTAAGGCCAGACATTTATTGTTATGGTTTATGTTCAAATTAATTTCTTTTAACAAACAATTTGGACAAAAATTGTATTTTTCGGTTTTCTAAAAAACTAGAAGAAATAAAACCATATGGTTTTTAGAAATCGAAAAAAAATAATTTTATCATTAAAAACTTAAAGCAAAAAAAAAATACTTTAGTATATGAAATTTTTTTGTCAGAATTTTGAGTTTGAAAACAATTTATTCCAAAACTATTCATGAAAAGAACTTAATTTTAAAAATAGACCATAAGAATGGATTTTTGGCTTTACAAAAGTCTACAATATAATATTGCATGTGTTGCCGTTGTTTTTTGATTATATTTATTTACATTAACAGTATTTTTTAAATATTTGTATTTCTTTCGATTTTCTGTTCATTAATTCAACCTACAGGTCCTGAATTTTTTTTTACATTTAAGACGAACCACTCGGAATGCAAAATAGATAAGATTAGCCCCTATAGCGACTATAAGGAATGGAAATAAAGATCTGAAAAACTAGGCAATTTTTTTCGAATCGATTTATAAAAGTCAAGCCATGATAAACTTTTTTAAAAGACCACCCAATGAACCTAATTGAAAAGATATAATGTGGCCTAAGACTCGACAAATAAAATTGTATACTATTTTTGAAGTAAATGCCATTCACCACCTTAGCAGTACATGTGTATATAAATAGTGAATGTCAGGTTCAAACACTTAAAATGACAGTTGACCGAAAAAAACACTAAAACCAGATTGAAGTTGAGATACTACCGAATTTGGAATTTTGATAGTTTTTAGGGGTTTTTGTTAGGGTTTGAACTTGACATAAATATGCATATTATAAGATCGGTTAATGTACCTGCTTAAATAACTCTATTTTTTGAAGTATAAATTTGTGCTTTGTTTTTTCTTTACTTAATAAATGTGTCATGTTTAAATAAATAAAAAAAAAAACTTTGTTGTAACACCTCACCACCTCTACAAAACTATAAAATTCGAACTCTAAAAATTCTAATAAATTCTTAAAATCAATGATAATTTGGTCTGATATCAATTCTAGGCACTCAGGCATAACCCGATATCAATATTGATCAGCAAACGATTTTTATAAATTAAAAGGATAAACTTTGGAATATCTGGGTACAAAATAAATATTTTTTTTGAAAAAGTATTGGGTTATACCTAAGTATTACATACTTAAAGTTAAAATATGAGATATCCGAACCCTAGAGACAATTTAACCACAGATCTCAAAGGTCACTACTTAAACCACCAATTTATTTGCTCAATAGCGTTTTTAAGGCTTTGAGACCCAAACTGTTCATAAAAGTGTCCTGATTAAATCTTTATTCCGGACCAACAGGATGCTTTTGAAAACATTATTTTTTCTCATGAAATAAAATAAAGTTCCGCTCGTTTGCTTTTTTCCTTATTAGAATTAGACTTTTCTTAACTGTCTACCAGAGTAGGGTGAGGACATTATAAAGCTATAAATAATTTATTATTATTTTCGTGTTGAATATATTATAGTCCATGTTTTTTTAGTTTTAAGTTTATAACAAAGAACAAACAAAAAGACAATAATTTGAAAACAATACAAAAAACAAACAGTTAATTATACATTATAATTATTATTAATAAATCACAGAGAATAGATTTATGTACCGTCCTAAATTACGGATAGAGTATTAATCTACTACATAAATATTTTTTTTTAAATAATTAATTTTGTTATCTACAAAATTTAGACAAAAAAAAATTATTATAAGACTTTTAAAAAATATTAAGATTTGTGTATTTGTGCACACAAATTTTAATAGAGGAACAAAGAAATAGATACGTATTTGAAAAAAAAAATTTAATTTAGTGTTAAACATGCACCTCTTCAACCTGACGATTTTTCTTTATATTTTTCAAATTTGTTTTCAATATCCCTCCCATGTATTAAAAAAAAACTAGTAACTATATAGAACCAAAAAATAAATTTAGTTTATTTGTTAAATTAAGTTTTTGAAAATTAAAATATGTTATTGAAATAGTTTTATTTCTTAACAAAAATAAATAATAAAATACTCTCAATCTCAATCTCATATTTTTGTTCTTAAGACACTTTTTAATAAATTTTTTACACCCTTATTATTTTTTTTTAATAAAAATGGGATACATCATCGAGAAAAATGACATCGAAAAACATTTAAGAATATAAATTAAAATATAATTAAAACAAAAAAGAGTAGGTAGAGAGGTTGAAGCAAATAGAAAAAGTTGCAGAATAGAAAAGTAAATAAAGAAATATCACAGATAAACTTGGAAAATATAAATAAAAATTAACATTATTGACTGACTGAAGAATTATAGAAAGAAAAAATGTTGAACTTAAATTTTTGACTAATAGCTCCCTTTCTGGTAAAGATAAGATTGTTGTATACAAATATTTTCTTTTTTATTTTTAATTTTTGTAAATGAAAAACAACGCGCGAAGTTTT
The DNA here is from genome assembly GCA_946251815.1 of Dasysyrphus albostriatus. NCBI lineage: Eukaryota > Metazoa > Arthropoda > Insecta > Diptera > Syrphidae > Dasysyrphus > Dasysyrphus albostriatus. Next base: position 1,305,346 of record OX276339.1, read on the forward strand.
TTCCATACTTTTTTTAAATTTTTGTATTAGCTGTAAAGATTTATGGAAAATCTCTAAAGCAGATTTTGTGTTGTATGATGGCAGATAAATTATTTAGAAGAAATTATATCCATACGTAACGAAACACAAAACACAAAAAAAAAATTAAATTAAAAAAAACTAAATATATTAGAATAAAATTATAATAGTAATTTAAAGATGGAACTCTTCGAAGTGTAGGGTGTGTGTTTTGTGACTGTAGGGTGTGGTAGTTTTTTTTTAACTTTTAAAATTAAATATGTACTAGCTTACCCATGCGAGAACTCTCACATGTATGTTCCAAAAAACACGAATATCATAAAATGGCAAAAAAAAAAAATATACATAATGTGCTCAGGGTGCAGTGCTGAATGCAGCGACGCATGCATTTTTATCTGCACATTGGGGCCAGGTTTTTAAGTACGTTTCTGAACAGTGCATGTTCACCTGGGGACTGTATCACACACCCCAGGTAAAAGAAGTTTTGTTTATAAAGGTTCGTGCTATTGTGGTACAGGTCCCTGGCAAGTAGTTGCTGCATTTCGAGTGCATTGTGTTAAATGGTAGCGGAGAGCTCATTAGGCAACTTTTTCCGCCTCTCTCATACAAAACCATTTCAAATCGAAAGGCACCAAATGGTAATACGTTGCTTCATATTAAAAAGTTGCCTACAGGACAGCAAACTGCCATTTAACTCCATACTATACCGAACAGGATCAACTAATTGGAAGAAACGAATTGCCAACAAGTGCAGGCCGGCGTTAAACGTAATGCCGTAGTCTACACTAGATTTAACACCTTCAACTTGAAGTTTTGTACATTGCCTGGATTATTATTTTTTTAAAACAATTAAAAGCTTTTTTATAATATTAAATAAAGTGAAAAAGCAATTCGTTTCGAGGAAGTTTAATTTCTCTCGAAACACCTCATTTGTTAAAATTGGTTGGGTGTGAGAGCTTCAAAAGGGACATCTACTACAGAGAATAACAAACATATTATAATTATGGTGATAAATATAAATTTTAGGCATTTTAATTAATTTAATACTCTTGGGTAACTTTAACGCAAAGATCTTATAAGAGCGGTTTTTCCATGATAAACTTATGTAGATTTTGTGCGATTAATAATTGACTGAAGGAGACTATAAAAATATTATTGATTGACAAAGGGGGCGGGCGGAAGAATATTATTAGATAACATTCGATTGAAAAAAACAAATTTGTTGATGTTTTTTTTTTTGGGAGGGGGTTTGGGTTTTTGTGTTGTGTTTTGTGCTAGAAAATGAGAAAAGATATATTTATAGCTATCAAAAAATGCAGGCACTCATATTAATATTTTTTATTTTTATCTAAACATCAATTGAAATTCTAAAATAAAATATTTTATTTGAATCCTAAAAACGATTCTAAAATTTGATCAAAAAATAATGATGGATGTACTCGAATTTCAAGTGAAACTTAATTGAATATTTAAGTTTGGAGAAAATAACTAACACAAGTATGTAGATACGAATAGGTGATACGATCCATACAAAATAACATTTGAATTTGATTTCGTAACGGTCGATTAAATTAAATTTAATAAAATTTTTACCAAGTTGGATGACTTTGTAGATATTTTTTTCGGTGTCTTAAATATGTACATATATCTAGGAAAATGTCCTTGTTTTTAACAATGGTTTTTTGTTTGAGAGAGAGCGAGGAGGAGTGAAAATTTCACGAAAACTATCAATTTTTGGAGAAAATAGCCTCAGTATAAATTTAGGTTTAAATAAATTATACCAAAACAAAATATAAGATGGATACGATTGTCGGCATTTCATAATCTAACAGCATTAAATTAAAACTGTAAAATCGTACCTATGAAGTAACTTATCTGAACTGAAGTAGAAAAGTTGTTATGAGAGAATTATGAAAAAAAACGAAACTTAGTTGTGAGGAAAATATTTAATCCGAAAATGCGAAAATCGTTGTGAAGAATTTAATTAAAAAATACAAAACGTTGGTATTAAAATATTTTAATAAGCGATAAAATGTATCGATGCCAAAATATTTCAAAACATCTTTCCTCGCACTAAGGGTACATGCTGATTTGTAGCTTTTCATTCAAAATGTACTGTTACACGAGTTTTTCAGTCAAAATTGTAAGAAGTGGTCCGGGATGACCTGTAAACCTGGTAGGATTCAAGTTTAAAATATTTTTAAATCATTTCAGAATATTAGAAATATCTTCATTTAAATTTTTGTATGCAATATTTGGTATAATCGAAAAGTGTAACACGTCACCCGCATAAACTTGTTTCAATGTTTCTTTTACGCACAAAAAATTACAAGTCATATGTTTTATACGGAAATACCCATGCACATTGATTTTGAATTTCTGAATGTGACAGAGCAATGTGAAACATTCCACACTCGTGAATTTTAATTGTGTCAGGGTAGGAATACAAGCAATACAAATCAGCTAGTTGAATCTTAATTTTATTATTATAGATTTTTTCAAAAACAACTAAATCTATTTGAATTTTAAAAATGTATTAACTGTTTTGGAGTTATTCAAATACTACGGTCACTTTTTTTAATTTTTTCGCAAACAAACTACGTTACTTTTTTTCACTCTTAGCCAACGATATGTCATGTACCAGCTATGAATAAAAACCTGAAACTCTCTCAAACCAAAACTGAAATTTTTGATCCAATTCTGGATTATGTTTAAGACATGAAACCAAAATCTCCTCAAAAATCCAACCCGGCTTTTCGTAGTTTTGCTCTTTTTTATTTAATTTCTCTGGTAAAGCTTTTTTATAAATCGAATAATAAATTTAATTTCTTGTGGAGGTTTTTTTTAGGGAAAGTGTTCCCGGGAAATATTTTCATTTTAATATTTCTCAACTTTAGTTTCTTAATTTTTGTATCATATTGAGCACTTAATTCCCAACATTTAAATACAAAATTAGTGCACAAAATTAGATTTCCCTACTAATATGTCAAACTAAATCATTCTGATTTAAATTTAACTATGTAGGTTCAAATAATAATAAAAAAGTGTTAATTAAATATAAAATTTAGAGAAAAACCCAAATAATCGTATCCACAGACAGAGCAAGAAAAACTAAAACTTTCCCAAAAAGTATGTCGTTTGGTTCTCTGGGAAATGTTTTTTTTCTTGTAATAGAAGAAAATTAGGGTTTTGATTTTTTGCAGATGACTTTTCTCTCATGTTTTTCTTCAACCCTAATACTGAATTATATAGGTATTTTGTTTCCTTTCCAAAATGGAGGTTTGGTTTCTTTCATGAATATTTAAAAAAATTTATGTATAAATATATTTATGGTGGAGTAATTAAAAATTTTAAAATATGTATAGGTAAATATTTTTAATTTCTATGAAGAAGAAAAGTTTTTTTATCAAATAATAAATTCTGTTTAAATAAATTAAAACTGAAAAACTTACTTGTGTCTGTAAACGTGTTAGGCCTCGAATCCATAGAATTTGTCCCGCTCGTGGTTTCTTATCGGAATCAATTGAATCGAAACGTTCTTCACCTAAATTCATCGCTTCTGTATATTCTTCGGGATGACCACGACCCCACCTGTAATCAAGAAATAAATAAATGAAAACGATAAAAAAAATTACCAAAAATATAAACAAGCAAGTTGTTATTATTTCTTCGTTTTTTTTTTTTAATCTAAGTTTGTTTTATATATATATAAAAGATGATAGAAGAAATATGTTCTTTTTTTAGTTTTAAGTAGCAAAGTTGTTTCAATTTTTGTATATGTAAATCATTCTCTTGCAGCTTTGATACAGAAATTAATATTTTATTTTATATTTTATACATTAAAGTTTAATGTGCTTAGCAGAACATGCAACAACACATAAGTAGTTAAATATATACGGAACAATTTTGTCTATGTGTTTAAATATTATCTAATATTTGTTTTTTAATAAACTTAACATATTTGTTCAGGAATTAGTTAATCCAATTAAATACAGTGGTGATGTATAATTATGTCTATGTATATAGGAAAAATTAAATTAAATTTTTAATGAGTGAATTATATCAAAGTAAAGTATTCATTAGTATAGAGGTCTAGATTATCTGTTTGTATTTTTTTCACTTCTATCATACAATCTATTGAAATTGATATTCCACCAGGAGTCCCAAAAATATCACCATCACATTTATCACAGAATCAATAATAAAAGGAATTTAACTACGTTGCACTCGTATCTCCTGAAAAGAAGAACACCCCAAAACTATCATAAGCTTTACTCGTAGAAGAAAATCCGTGATAGTTTTTTTTTTTGCTAGGGGGTAGGGGCAAGATTCGTAGTAGAATTCCGACCAAAACAGAATCTATGATAAATTCTAGTATCGCAAAATCATGGTGTAATGAAATAAAAATCCAGTCTAATACAAAATATAATCGATGTGCGGATGGACAGTATGATATTAGGTTTGATTCAAACCTCAAAATTATGTTAATTAATTGAATCCAAAAATGCAATAAAATCAAGTGTTCATGCAAATTTAGATTTTTTTTTAGATTCGTAGTTCAATTCCAATAACAATGGATTCTTTGATAGAAATGGTTTGCTTTTTTTTATCGAACAAAGTATGTATTTGTACATCAATGAGAAAAAAGAAATAATAATAAAAATAGAAATAGAAAAATAACAAGAGACAACAACAAAAAAAATAATACTAAATTATATATATATAGTAATAAAAAAAAGAAAGTTGTTTTAAACAGTTGAATTTTCTGTTGAATGGAATTTTGAATTTTGGTGTTTCGACGATATCGAACAATTTTTTTTTAAATTATTAATGTTAACATAACAAAACATTTAATGTAGTTGTACATACCCAGTTCGATTGATTGTATAAAAAAAAAACATTTTTGCGTTCACTTTTTTGTTCTTTGCGTTGTTGCCCTTATCCGAGAGTGAGAAGTGAAGATTGATTGAAGAGTTGGATGAATGGAAAATTCATTTTGGCACAAAACCCAAAAATTGTTTACCTATGTTTTTTAAATATCTATTTGACAAAAAAACATGCAACACTGTCCAGCATTAATTCAGTTTAAATTTATGATGATGGATACATTGACACAGCGCTGTTGAAAAAATGAAGCGAAGCAAACCAAACAACACAAGATATCGAAACAAAAAACCATTGATTGCGAAATAATGTTGTTGTTGAGAGAATAATTTCTTGAGAGCAGATTTCCGAAGAAGAAGAAAATGGTGTGGCACGCGGAGGCAGCATATACCAGCTCGCTAATATTTGAGGACAACAAAATTAAACTAAAAATCATTGAAAGGAATCCGAATTCATAAAAAATCTTGAGATGCAAATATTTCCATGGTATTTTTTCCAAGTTTCGTCTTAAAATAGTTGACTATAAAGGTATGAAATTTGAAAAACAGAATTTAGACTCCGCTTAAACTGATGATGAGCAACAGGAAAGAGATCACTTGAATTAAAATCGAATATAATAATGCAAGAAAATTTGGGAAAAAAAGCTGAATCAATTGTTTTTCGAACTTAAATGCGAGCCACCACCTCCAACATGCAAAGCCGTTTTGAAATATAAAAAGCTGAGCCACCACACACTTTTTCGTTTGTTCATTTTGATGATTAAGAGCCAACAACTATTTTGAAACTATTAACACACCATACACTAAAATTTATCTCTTTTTTACGCCACGCTTAAATAAAATTTGATTTGTTTTGTTCTGTTTTTTAAATAGATTCTCATATTTACTTTTCAAATTGAAATAAGTTTTTTTTGATTAACAACCAATAATTGTCAATTAACAATTTACAATTTTGAAAAATAACTTCTTTTTTAGTTTTGGTTTGAGTCAATTATTAATATAATATAATTTGTATATATATATTTTGCTTGCATTTTCTTTTTGATAATCTCAACAAAATTATATTTTTATGTATAATACTGTAGTTGTTTTTCTTGTTTTGTTTGTTAATTAATACTTAAATTTTAAATACTATATCAATTTAATATCATTTATTTATTATGTTTCCATCAATTTCTGATTTTACTCTTGTGTCTCTGACTGATTATTCAATTTGATTTGAAAATTAAAGAATATTAAAAAAAAATAACAGGCTTACAGCAAACAACAAAATCTAAATTAACTTAAAATAATAAATAAATAGTTTTTTCTGTTTGTTTTTATTTATAAATAATATGTATTGTATGTATTAGTAAAATAATTTAAGTACGTATTATGGAGATTCAGAAGTTTGAATAAGCCTATTTTACGCTATTGTATTTTATTTAATACATGTTTTTTTTGGTTTTTAGCTTTTGTATATTTTGTATTGTTATTTACTTAAAATTGCACTACACATATAACCTAGATGTACTATATACTATAGCATTAATAGTATATAATTATTTAAATTCAAATATTGTATTATTTTGCTAGCCAAAAACTATATTTTATTTTATTTTTATTTATTTTTTTCATCATATCAAATTAAATCTCAAACGTTCATAAATAAAACAAAAGAAAAATTTATTCAAAACTAAATTTGGTCTTAAATCAACACTTCGCCGCCTGAGTACTTACAATGCCCCATATCCAAAATTATTGCCCGGAAAACGAATTTTAAGATTTGAAAAATTATTTCTTTACTTTTTTCTTGAGATATATGATGTTTGAATTTTTATATACATTATTTGAAAATATCTTTGTGGTGTTTTGAAGAAATGAAGTTAAAACTGTTACGGTTATTAAAAAAAAAAGTATGAAAAAAGTCAGAAATGGATATAGAACCCTCTCGTATGGGAAATATGCTAAATACATGAAAAACAAACTTGAGATTTCCTATGGATATAGAACTTTTGTGCACTGAAACTTTGGAATTCAATGTTAGCAAGAAAAACAATAAAATTCAAAAGCATTTTGTATAGATAACGACATAAAACCAAAAATTATATTATTTCTGTGGCTAGGACTTTTTTAACCTTAAGTCTTTTAAAACCTTAAATAAATGGAAGAGTATTTTCATACCAAACTATAAAAAATCCTTAAAATTTACTTTGGTCGTTTAAATAAACCGGAAAAATTAATTCATTCGGTTTTGATTATAAAAATTCGTTTATACTGTGTGTTAAATTCAATTAGTTGTTTAAAGTTTTTCTCGTTTAATGTTTTTTCTAGCACTTTAGTTTTTTTCGCTTTACTAAAAAATATTTATTTGGATATGGGGCAATTAAGCACTGAAGCTATATTTCAAGACTTTTTCTCAAACCACCTAGTGTAAATTTTGGTATGAGGCAGATAAGCACTAAGAGGACCCAAAAATATATGGTCTTTAGAGCAAATATGGTCTGATAACAGCAAACGATAGATAACATTCGAATTAGTATAACTGCATCATTAACTCCCGAAGAAGTGGTCTATGAGGCATTTAAGTACTCAGGCGGCCACTTACTAGCCCAGTGAATTATACAGTGAATTGTGAAAAAATTCTCAGAAAATTGTGTGAAAAACGCCCGTGTGCTGTAAAATATTTTACAAGGATTGAAACGTCACTAATAACAAGAGTAAAAGTTTGAATTACGGGTAGTTTATGTAGAGAAATGATAAATTAATAATTTATTTATATGAATTTTTAAAAATTATGCATATTTGTCCGTTTACTTATTGAACGTTCATTTAGTCTGTCATAGTAAGGAATCTATTTACGAAAAACTGTGTTCATAACTTTTGATGGGGACTTTTCACAATATAGTTTTCCGTACATTTTTCCAAAATATTTCTATCAGTACGTACTCGACTACATTTCTGATTTAAATATTATAAAGTTAGATAAGGAAACAAATTGATAATACTGTTGATTTATTAGTAACACTCAAAAAATTACTTTAAAAATATTTCAGCAAAGATAAAAAAAAATAAATATAAAACAATAAAACTAATAAATTTAACCTATTTACATAAATTGTCGTAATAGCAATATTTTCAATTTTAAAAATATTTTGTTTTCTTTTTCGTGAATATAATTTTTTTTTTCTTGTTTGCAACTTAGTTTCTATATTTATCTATTTTTTATATTCAATTTATGTTTCATAAATGTTTGTCACGCATATAAAATAAAGTTTATTGTTTTTTTAGTCTAGAATTTAAAATGTGCTAATTCAAATGTCCTTTTTGTGGATTTTTATAAAATCAATTTTTTTACGTTATTGTAAGTTATTATTTTTAATTTAATTTATTTTATTATTATTTGTATGCTATTAGGACTGTGTTTATTATTTGTGCACAAGTAATTTCTGCAGTATGTGCTATGTGTTTGTGTACGTGTGTGTTAAATTAAGGAAAAGGAAAGTAAAAAAAGAGGTGAACAAAAATATTAACAAAAAAAAAAAAATGAAAAAAATGACTTTGCTGAGTTGTGTGTGTATGTTTGTGTCTCTGGATTTACTTACGATAATATTTTAGGTAGTTTTCTTGTAGGCACTGAAGTGATTAATTGTCCCCAGACTAATGTTCCAAGACCAAAGAATATACACCATAGCCATTGGTCTAGTGAGAGGGCTTTTGTTGAGAAAGCCATTTTACCGTATTGGATAATGACAACCTGAAAATTATGTAAAAAGGCATATATTAAAGCACAAGCAAAAAAAGAGTAAGTTATTCTTCTGTAAGACAATATTCGAGTCAAATTCATTATTGTTACCTGTGAAATGGTTGTGAATATCCATATTGTATAAAAAATAGGATTTGTGAAGAGACCTCCGAAAACATTTCTTTGGCCGTGGATTTTTCTAGCATTCATTTCATTAAATAACGTCATCATCACAAAAGTATTGAAAATAATGGTAAAATGCTGCGTTGGGCCAGCTCCAAGGTCTTGACCGCGTCCAGATTCGATATCGAGCAACACATCACCTTAAGATATAAAAACGATGAAATATAAGCAAACAAATTAAAAGAAAGAAAAAACTAGAAACTTACCGACAAACAATAGACTAAAGATAATAAATAATTGATAGATGCCTTGACCCAAAATATTTTTCATCATTGTGCGTGAAATAAGTGGTTTCGTACGACCATATGGTTTACGAAGTAATAAATCGGGTGTTGGAAGTTCAGTAGCTAAAGCTAATGATGCAAGTGTGTCCATAATAAGATTCACCCACAGCATTTGAACAGCCTACAATAAACATAAGTACAATATTTAAAAACAAATTTAGGTTAGTTTTGTTTTTATTATTATTTGAAATTACTTTGAGTGGTGAATCTTGAATAGCACATGCACCAATAAATGCAACAATTACAGCAACCACATTGACAGTCAATTGAAATTGTAAGAATTTCGCAATAGAATCGTAAACATTACGTCCCCACATAACAGCTTTGACTATACTACTAAAGTTGTCATCGGTTAGAATAATATCGGAAGCTTCTTTAGCAACATCTGTACCAGCAATGCCCATTGCAAAACCAACATCGGCTTTTTTTAACGCTGGACCATCATTTGTACCATCACCGGTAACAGCAACTACTTCACGATTTTCACTGACGTTACTGTCGATAATACCTGTGGATGTTAGAACAAAAAAAAAGAAAGAAATTTAGAAATGTACTATTAGTTTTTTTTTTCCTAATTTCTTATTAAATAACGCAACGCTTAGAAACCAGATTAACTATAGTCATCTTAAATTGATTGAAGAGTATGGGCCAGATAAGACGCTCGAAGTTCATAATCATAAATTGATAAAAGATTTTAAACGCTTTTGCAACTTTGAGTTTTAACATCGAAAACTGCATCTCTTATAAAAATATGAATTAATTTTAACTACTTACCTTTAACAAGAGTGTATTTGTCCGTTGGTGAAGAACGAGCAAGCACTCTCAATTTTGGCCATACTTTGTCGATAAGATGTTGTTGAATCTATAAATAAATTTACCATGCATAAGTTTCCGATAAAGATAAGGTATGTGCATTTGAATATCAAAAGAAAAAATAATACTAACATCACCATTAGTATCACGAATTCGTCGATTAAATTCTTTACCCTCGAGTATGAGAAATTCTTCATTTGGCCTCAAAATACCACATTTACTGGCAATCGAACGTGCTGTATTAATATTATCACCAGTTACCATACGAACAGTAATACCAGCCCTTTGGCATTTTTTAATGGCTTCTGGTACTTCAGGACGGACCGGATCTTCAATACCAACAACACATAAGCATGTTAGATTACTGCAAATATTATCTTCATCATCCCAATTTGGCTCATTGTCAATATGCACTTCATTTATGGCCGCTTTACCAGGCACAAAATCACGATAAGCAATTGAAATTGTTCGAAGACCATCGCATGCCATTGGTTCAATAACTTCACGTATTAAGCGATCTTGCATGTCTCTTGTGAATTTTTCTAAAACACCATCATGACCATAGATGAACGCACATCTAAGAAAAAACGAAAAATTAGAAGAAGCCTTTTCAAGAGGTAAAAATAATAAATCAATGTAAACTTACTTTTTAAGTACAATTTCGGAGGCTCCTTTTGTGTATAGCCTGAAACCACCATTTGGCCTAGGAATAACTGTACTCATTGATTTACGCACCGAATTAAATGTATATACACGAGTAAATTTATCTTCTGTTATTTCATCACGAATTGTTTGATATTTACATCCTAGAGCTTGTACGAAACCCAAGAGAGCGCATTCAGTTTTATTACCAACTTGCATCGGAAGATCAGTTGGATTTGCTCCAGGCTATAAAACAAGCAAACAATATCACAGGATGAAACTTTATATCAGTGTGAACTATACACTTGAGAAGTGAAACGTCTGTTACGCGGTAGGAAAAATGAACAGTAATTACAGGTACAAAAATCATTAACTTTATCTACACACAAAAGATTCAACACACTGAAAATAAGCTTACACGAAAAGTTTGCCCAATATGGGTAACCATCTTTCTAAGAATATATAAAACCTAAGCTCAATAAAACTTAACTCTTACTAGGTGAATTATCTGTGAGAAGTTAAATGACTTTCTTTATCTCAATTAAAATATTTCCGATCTTTCCAATCCATATACGAATTTGTTGTACATTTTTTGGCATTCTTCTTAACAAAGTAAATTCTCTACCAACTGCAAATTTACCCATATTTACTTCGAATACGAATACAAATAAAAATTTCATGTTGATGATCACCTTCCTTTTCAAGTTCTACTGACCGCGTTCGAAAATCCTTTAGTCTAATTAATCGTGTGAGAATGGAATTCACAGCGGTCCCGACGATGCCTGATCTAATATATGGAACGAAAATTCCTATGTAAAACAACATTTAAATAAGTTGATTTACTACCTTACCTACCAATTGTGTAAAGAAGTTTCACTTCATCAAGTTTACAAAAAAAAATATATATACGAGTATCATTGCAATTCGAATAAACTTACCAGAATATTTGAAGTATATGCTGAATTGACAGAAATACCTTGGATAATGAAATTTCCCACAGTCGATGGTAGATCGGAGATTTTGGGTAAAACTTTACAAAGTTTCTCACAAATATACGACTGAACAACAGTCATACGATTTGTAGTCAATGTTCCAGTCTTATCAGAGCAAATGGCAGTGGCATTGCCCATTGTTTCACAAGCATCTAAATGTCGCACCAAATTGTTGTCTTTCATCATTTTCTGTTAAAAAAAATATTCCAGTTAAATACAAATTTATTTTATCATTAGAAAGTCTGCACGAAAAAAACTTACCTTAACAGAATAAGCCAATGATAATGTAACAGCTAATGGCAAGCCCTCAGGTACAGCTACAACTAACACCGTTACACCGATAATCAAATGCTTAACTAAATTATTGGCATATGTATTCTTCCATGGTTTTTCCTCTATGACAAATGTCTTTATACAAAATTGTATAATTAGAATGATAACGGTGAGTACGGCTATTGTTGAACCAGCATAACCAATTTGTATAGCCAATTTTGTAAGTTTAGCTTGGAGTACGGACTTTTCTTTCTTATGACTGCCACCTTCACCGCCACCTGATGGGGCTGGTTGAACATGATTGCCATCCGATTCGGATTTAACAACATCATGGGGAGGTGAGCTCATATGGCTATTACTGATTGGTGTTGTGCCATCATCTTGATATGGTTTTAATTTGTTGGTTATTTATATATTTATTATATTTGAAGAAAAAAAAAGAACATTAGAAAAAATGATGAACTCCTTGGTATTTTACACAAAATTTAAAAAAAAAAAAATAATATTGAAAGAAAATTCATATTTTTTGTCACTTTAATAAAATAGTTTTTTAATTTTTAACTGTGAGGTACATTTATTCATGGATTTTTCTTTTCTTTCTGTAAGCAACACATTTAATTTATTTTTTATTTTAAATATTTCTTTAACTTTGTATATATATTTCTGCAAAAAAGCGCAAGTGCTAACAAGCTTTGAAAAAAAAACTTTTCAAAATTAATTCAAATAAATAAATACACATGCTTTATCTATATGTAGGTATAATATGACACAAAATAATAAAAACACAAGAAAAGAAAAATGCTGGATAAAATTACAAAAAAAAAAAAACATAAGCATAGGTAGTGAAAAATATAGAATTACAAATAAAAAAATATATAAAAATAAAAATTGAAAAGCGACACAAATTAAATAGAGAATATAAAAAACAAATATGGGGAAATCACCTGTTAAACTCTTGCTCTTCCTCGCCTTTTTTGCTTCTGCCAATGTTTTATTTTTTTATTTATCAATATTTTGTTTATTTTAGTTAACGAATATGTTTTATTTATTATTTTGTTTTTTTTTTATATTCATTTTTGTTTGATGATGAATATCACATAGTGTGTGGATGAGAAGAGGAGAGGGGACGATCAATCACATCATGCACACGAAAATTGGTTTTATTTTTTTTGTTTTTTTTTTTATATATATATTTTTGTGTAAAAATACATACATATTTATATATATATATAGATAAAATATATCATTTCCACAAAGAAAGAAAAAGAAAATATTGTTTGTTTTTAATCTGATAAAATTTAAAAATATATTAAAGATAAAATAGATAATTTAAAATTAATTTTTAAGAAACTATGTTTTTCTTTAATTAAAAAAAAAAAGAAATATATATAAATGTAATATAGATTTATATAAATTGATTTTCAAATTACTTTTATCTTCCATTTGATTGATTTTAATTTTTCATTGTGAATGGTGGACAAAAAAAAAGTTTTTTTTTTAATTTTTATATTTATTTATATGTGATTTTGTAGAAAAAAAAGGATACAAATTTGTAAGCAACAAAAAAAAAATATAACTAAAAAATAGCGAGAAAATTGGGCTTTAACGACTCAATCAAAAGGTGGTATTCGAAAAAAAAATTGCGCTCAGAACAGAATTAAAATTGACTGAAACAATATTTGGTTACTCATTAAAGGGCGCAATTTTTGCAATAGTAGTGAAAATTCTTAACGCATGTTACAAAACAGTGAATTGCTTAAAATTTGAGTTCTTATTAGTCACATCCTTAAGGTCAGATTCTTTAATGACTTAAATGGGAAGGGGTGTGAAGACAAAATTAATTACACTGGTCAACAAGGTGTTTGTTACAGAAACCAAAATAAAAAACCTTCTTTTCCGTATGTGTTTGGGTGTGAGGAACTCGAATAGAAGCCAGAAAAATTCTATCCGGCCACGTTGAGATATTGCCGTTAAAATATCAAACAAATAGTTTTTTGATGTTTTAAAAATTGTATTGCAAGTGAGTAAATGTTTCAACAAAATTTTCAATGGTTTCTAAAAGAACAAGTTTTTTTTTCTTGTTTACGACATAACTTTTCTTCTTTGAGTAAGCAAGCCATTCGTTAATGGTATAAATAAAAAGTAAAGGAAAATGGACAAAAATTAATGGGAGCTGGTCCATTTCTCAACATGTGTCATACTTCTTTGAAAAGGTTATTGTGAGTACATCATTTCATTAGGTAGCCGTTAAGCTCTCAACCATGGGGTTCACGAGAAACCTATAGAAAAGTATATTTTGGTACCTAGCAAAAAAAAAGTTTTGTTGACCAGTGTTATTTGTGTTCTAAATTTAAAAGCTGACAAATTTCACAATGTTGAAATACGAACCGAAATTTCACCGCAACTCACCATTACAAAAATGTCATCGCTTATACAAGTAGTGGTAAATTTAATTGGAGGGGTGACAGGGGCAGGAGATAATTTATTTTTTTCTGTTAATTTTGTTACGAAGTTTTTTTATGAGTTTCACCCTGAGTCAATTGTTTCTTTTATCAAATACGAAACTTTTTTGTTCTTTGACTTTGATTGAGATAGAGCTCAGTAGGTGACATGAGCTTTATTAGACAGCCATCGGTATTCAAGCCACCACAAGAAATTAGAACTAAATATTTTATATTACATTGTTAGACGGTTCCCCAAATCGAAATATAGAAATTTTAACCGCGATAAAGGGCCTCAAAAGAAGTTGGCATTCACGGAATCGGTTCAATCTACATTAAAATTGTGTAGAACTAGGCTATCCAGACAGGTGGCCGTTTACATACACACATACATGAATACGGGATTTCGAAAATATGGATCTTAGCAGTTTTTTTGTTTTCGCAAAACTGTATAAATAAAATGAGGATTTTGTTAATTAAAAAACAAACCAAAACAAATTAACGAGGTTGATTAAAACTTACCGCCACATCAAAGGACTGTAAACTTTGAAAAACAAATAAAAAAAAGTAGAAACAAAAAAATATTTACAACAAACCTAAAAAAAAAAGAAGGGTAGGCAAAAGGAGATTTATTATTGTAGTTTTTTTTTAACGGGTCCAAGCTCCAAACTAAATTTACGGGATTTGTTTAAGTTTTATTTGTATTTAAAAAAAGGAAAAGAATTAATAAGGTGGCAATAATTTCGGCTTCGAAAATAAGCGCAGGATTCAGACACATTCTAAAAAGGGCAAAAAACTATCAACACGAAAAAAACTATTCAAACTGTTTCATTAAATTTTTTCTTCACGTTGTTTTATTTTTTGTTTAGCTCAAGCCATTACTAACTTTACTATTTAAATAGCCATATATATCTTACAAAGTTTTTTTTAAGTTATTTTTTTTTTTTTTTTTTGAGATTTTATCGAAACTTTAAGAGTTAAGAATTATTAATTGATTTACTTTACATTTTTAAAGAAAAATAAAAGAAAAAAGCAAACCGTTTTGAAAAAAAAAGTTTAAGCTTATTTGCATATAAGTACTCACCCTTTTTCAATTTTTTGATTTCTTGTTCTTGTTGATCAACAGCAGCACCCAATAGGGTAAATATGATACCTGCTTGTGAGTTAACACCAACAGCGGTAACCACCATTTTACCACTACCTTCCATAACATGAGTACCAGACAAGACCATCGGGTCTGAATCGGCGCCTTTTTTAACATGATCAGATTCACCGGTTAACGAGGATTCATCAACCTTTTAAAGAGAAGGGGGGAGATTAATAAAAATTCCAAGATGATAATCTCTCGATGATGAAAATAAAATTAAATAAACTTACTTTTAAATCATTACTTTGAATAAGAACACCATCAGCTGGCAATAAATCACCATATTTAACCTGGGCTATATCACCAACAACAATATCGCCAACAGATATTTGGCACACTTGACCACCTCGTATAACTGAGAATTTATGTTCACCCTCAATACGATTTTGCAGGCCACGAAATTGTCTTTCTTTCGAATAATCATTGAATGCTGTTACTATCACAACAACGATAACCGAAATGAGGATAGCTAAACCTTCTATCCAGCCATGGTGATCGTCTTCTTCTGCAAGAACAGCTGAGTACAAAAAAAAAATGATTAAATTGTTTCATTACAAGAATATTTAAAACAAAATATCTTACGAGCATCTTCATCGGCGGGTTTATAAAACGATAGACCAAGGGATACTAATGCAGCTACTTCTAAAATAATAAGTGTCACATCCTGGAGAGCTTCCCAGACTAGTGTCAGAAATGTTTTTGGTGGTTTCGGTGGTATAACATTCGAACCAAATGTTTCACGTCTATGTTCTATATCAGATCTTGCTCCGCTTAAACCTTTTAAATAAAATAGAAAATAATATATCAATGGATAATTTATCACATTTGTTGTCATTGAAAAGCTTAATCTTAACGCTGACTGATTGATGTTGATATTGAACTTATGTATATTCTTTTGAACAAATAGAAGAATCTTTGATTAAATAACAACGCTTATGATGTTGCATATTAATACAATTTATCATGAAATATGATTATGGAACCAATTGATAAATTCTCATTCAATTGATTACTTACCATCATTTGGCGATGTGTATAATTTTTTACAAACATCCTGCACACCCCCAAATTCATTTATTTTTGCTACGCCCTCCCGACCCCTGACTTCCATGAGTTCTCGTAATTGCTTAAGAGAAATCCCATATTGTGCCGGTCTTCCATCTATTGTGGCCATTTGTTACGATGAAATCTGCAAAAAAAAGACGAAAATTCAGAATTAAAATAAAACTGCCAATCTTTTTAAATATAAATAAATAAATTTGATCGCACGACAGCTCGTGGAGAACCAATGTTGGTAGGAACGGAAGACACTTTTCTATGACAATAGATACTATTGGAGGATTTGTCAGTACCTCGCAAGAGTGGCATGGACTGAGATTTGACCAACGCACTTATATAGGCAACCCACGGAAATATTTATCCAAATCTAGACTTTATATGATAAGATTTAACCTCAAAGGAGAAATGCGTAAGTCCTTGAAGGTCATTTCGACGGAGCACGTCAATGCTAAAAATATTAAGAACAAATATCAAAGGTTCTTCTTTAGTCCGTCCCTCCAAAATATAGCTCTAAAGAATAAAAGGGGTTAAGATAAATAGGTTCATAATAATCATCTCGAACTTTAGATTGATTTATTTTTAACTCTGACCGAAATGGATATCAATTTGAATTTTGTTTGTTCCTTTAGTCCAGGCAATTTTGAATTTCGTAATTGCCATTTGTGTAACCCCACTCAACGGGACGACTACAGCTTCCAACATTGTGTGTCAGGTGAGAAGACAAGCCAAATAATTTTCGTATAATTCTTTTGCCCAAGCAAATTCAATTGCCGTATCCAAGGCCATCCATTCTATCCCAGGATTGAAGGTAAGGCTTCTCATTATTTATGCATGTACTTGTAACGCTCAAGTTCCACAAACAAAATTTGGTCAATTTTTTTTTTTGGGTAAATAAAATTGAAAGAGAATTAATAATTTAGTAGCCAACAATGTTTTGTATTATCCTTCGTTTGTTTAGCTATTATATATGAATTTGTGATATGAGTTTATTTCACCAGAAAGTCAAATTAATTATTTCATATGAAAATGATCTGAGGTATTGAACAGTGTGGTGAAGCTTTTCTCTGGAAATTAATTATCCATCAATAATATCAGACCTGAGGGACAGTAGACAAATACCAAAGTACTAATACTCACAGAAAGAATCAATGATATTTCAGTGGAATTCGAAACACAGATAGTAAATATAGCATATCGTCCCCCGCATGCCAGAAGCATGAATGTGCAAAAATGATAATTTTGAATGTATCATTGTCTGTAGGATTTGGAAAGCCACAAAGCCAAAATAACCTTCCGTGCATGTCTATTTGTTTTGTTATTTGTGTTGGTGTTTGATCTATTTGTCTGCCTATTTTATGACTAAATGAAGGATGTAAAACTCTCCGATATTATGGCTTAGTGGTGTAAGTGATACTTTTCATTATGAATTAATTAAGATTTAGAAGATAGTTTTGACTTCGCCTAGTGATCAAACTATTTTCTATTTCTGGATTAACCTGGGGAATTGGGGTATGGAGGTATGAGTATTTGGAGTTTTCGTCACCATAACTGGTTAGGTAAGTCTACATGCGGCAAGCCAATTTGCTCCCCAGGTTGTACACAATGAACGGTTTGACGAGGGAGTTAGTCAAAGTCTCAGATGTGCGGTGGGTCCCAGAACCATCCTGAGTTCTAAATGAATTTTAGAAGGTTTCTTAGTTAATTGATTTAAGAGTGGAGATTGTCAACGTGTTTTTTCATATAATAAATTAAAGATATTAATTTAAATAACTGAAAATAGTTATTTTATTCGTTTTTTAATAAAATTCATTTCGGAAGCTATGTATAATTATTTATACAAAGCTTACTGACGGTGGAAGTATAGCTTCCGAAATACATTAAGTCAATAAATAAATAAAATAAGTGTTTGCAGTTATTTAAATTAATATCTTTTATTTGTAATGTTTTTTAGTGACAGAAATGAGACGTCTCATCCAAAAATTATTCTCTGAGGGCGGCTTTTATAGTTCAGGGGATAGGTTGGGGCATTCACAAAGAAAGTGAGATGAGGGCTCCCCACCTATCTGTCCTGGCATTCGCTGATGTATAAGTTAAAATAAATAGCTTATGGCCATGTTGGTTCCAGATCTCTCTTCAGTGAGCGTGGAAATTCGTCCTAAGCTTTTCCCACCACTCTACTCGCAGAAATGAGTCACTCAAGCAACATGTGAGTCTTTTAGAAGTATAGTTTTATACATTCGCGGGTTGCTTCACGGACTTACTGCCAGTTTTTCAGTTACTTCTTTCTATTTTGGAGTGGTTTTGAGCTTGGTGAAGTATTTGTTGTTCTATTGAGCCTTGCTCAGTGGTTGCTGAGATAAAAGTAACAAGCTCGGTTTCTAGCTAGCTGTCGCCAGTTTGTTGTTGACGTTGAGGTTTTTTTCTACTTGCGTGCGCCACCTGTTGCGCTGTCTTCCTCTACTACACCGTCCTACTGGGTTGGTTTCAAATACTTCCCGGGGCGGAGTATTGTTTTCCATTTGCTCTAGGTGACCCATACATCTCAGTCGTTGGCTTTTGCCATATTTTACAGATGAGCTTATTCATACTCCTAACCAATTCATCGCCAGCCGCTTTAAATAGCTCGGCCGCAAGGCCATCAGCTCCAGCAGCTTTGTTGGACTTAAGTTTAGATAAAGCTATCTTGTCGAGATCAGGTGGACGGAATTGTTGGCATACGTCGTCCAGGTTGAATAGTGCAATCTGAATGGCGGCGGAATTCAGTTCGTCATCGCAGTTATACAATTTGCAGAAATGATTTTACCACATCGTCAGCACCGACTGCGATTCTACCACGATGTTCCCCTGGTCGTCCTTGCTGGCTTCAGTTCGGCTCTTGTAACCCTGCGAAGCTCTTTTTACTCTTTTGGTAAAATTTCCGAACTTCATTTTTGTAATGGCATCATACAAAATACAAATAAATGAAGTTAACGACTGACTATAATTTGTATTCGCGTGTCGCCACTGAGGAGTGTCTCATTTCATAAATTTTGGTTTTGCTATGTCTTTGCATAGTTTAATTAATTAATTTGATATAAAATTAAAAACCAATATCTGTTCAAAAAAAATATAGAAAAATTATCTAATGAAACTTCAACTTTTGGATTTACCTTCAACAAACACAAAAGTCCATTTCCAAAGCCAAATATATTTTCTTCGTTTAATGAATATTTGTTTTTATTATTTCTGTTAGTGCTGTGGGGCTTCGCTTTTACCATTTCATCCAACAATCTATCGACCTCTACAATTTATGTGTCACTTTTGGTGGCCTTTCTTTTATCTTTTGTCTACTTGCATTTATTTATTTTTTGTCTGTCAAGGACTATCTATCATTAACAATATGCACAAAATCAAACCACTTAATATTTAAATTAAAATAAAATAAAAACAAATCATTCTATGAGTATTATCCAAAAATGATTAAGGATAGCGAGATATGGCAAGAAACATCATACCACCCCCAACACATAACTGATATTAGAAATTTTACGGACTACAGCTTAAAAATGCAATAACAGATGTCATTAATAACTTATTTTGTAGATAATTCTATCCTCTACAAGGTTAAGATGGACATTTGAGTGTACAAATGAAATGTGAAAGATTTGTTAAATACAAATAAAAACAATCTCTTTTCAAGATGGTGGCTTTTCTCTTACCCCAAAAATCCCGAAAACTTGTTTTTATAATGAGGAGGTGTACCCAAACAGATTCCATACAAAAATGCGATTTAAATACCTAATTTGACTGGGTTTATTGCCAATAAAAAAATAGGTTCATACATATATTTAACGCACTGGTTTTTTTTTTGTATACAGAGTATACGAAATATTGAAATCCTAGAATTTACTGTGAGACAGGGGACCCATAAAAGGAGTTAAGGTCTTCATTGTCCAAGAAAACTTTTGAAGAAAATTCAGAATAAATAATGAAAATAAAATATTTCGGACCTTTACTAATGCTGCTGAAAAATTCTAGTTAGTTTTACCGGTTAATTCTAGAATTACAATATTCCGGTTTTTTCAGAATTACATTTTAACGAATTGCTCAAGCAGGGTCCTTCATGCATTCCAATCTGCACTGTGCTTTCACAGCTTTTTTGTTGAACAACAAAATCAGTTCAACAAATATTGACCGAGAAGAGATTTTAGAGAATACGTAAGCTGTCTGAAATTGGACTTTAATAGGGAAGAAGATTTGAGTCTTAACACTTAATGGTACACTTAACCAATGTTTGTCTAACCGTAAGATATATTTTACTTTATACCTATTATTAACTAATGAAATGTTTACATATTTTTTTTATGAAATATTTATTTTTATCGTTTAACTATGAGCCCAAACAATGAAATAAAAGATAATCACAAAATGAAAATATTCCAATTTCAAGTGTTTTGACAGATTAATACCTTCAATTCATGTCGAGGAGATGAGTTGGAAATTGTGTAACAAACAAAGTGTAACATTCTGATACTTCAACAAACATTGAGCTTAGGAACGATTTAATAAATTTATAGTTACATTTTGTAACAATTTTAGAATTTAGGAACGATCAGTGTTAACAATTGTTAACATTATAAAGAAAAAGCAACAAAACACTGGGGTCATTACATCTGTTCCTTAGTTTTTTTTCAAACAGTTTCAGACCGCCCGCCAGATTTAGTAATTTGTATGTCGTTTTCGATTGAATTTTAGAATTGTTTCATTTCTATAGCATATGGAAAACCTTCTACTTCAAATTTTCCATATTCGATAGGAATGGAACAATTCCAAAATCCAATCGAAAACGATATAAGTGCGAGCCAGTACAATATTTCACCTTTGAAATTGGTTTGTACTAAATCTGGTGGTCTGAAACCTGGTGTGGACCACACCTATTGTTGTTTCAATGAGCGAAATATTGGTCGCTTTCGGCTGTCAAAGCGATAGGGTATCCATAATCCAAAAAAATGTTCAGATACGTTGAGTTGTTTTTGCATCAGCTGTTTTTAACAAGGGATTACAACGACACAAACAAATCCGGATCGCTAAAGATACGTAGCCGAATGCGCCCATTGAAGTTGTTGTTTCAATAGCCGTTTGCCGTTGGAAGTGGCAAAGTACTCATGAGTAGTTGAAAATCCAAGTAGGTACTATCAACTGTACATGCTCTCATGTGCGAGTAGATACGTTTTACATGGGAAAAGCAGTTTGATGTGCTCCATTGAAAAAAGCTAGCAAAGTACTTGCAAGTACTTCGCCACCTCCAAAGGAAAACGCCTAATATGTTTGAGACGCCTCAGTTTTCTTATCACGATGAGACTCTCTCTCCAGTCAGGAGACTGGAGACCTACATTACTTATTGGCATTTCTCTAGTCACTAAAACAGAACATCACAGAAAACAAACCTCATCAAATTAAGACCATGTACCTACCGTAGAAACATGGGCGCTACTATGTAAACTTGTTCTACTTTCGAATCCAAATTTAAGATCCTCCGACACCTTGTCACAGAATCTTCAATAAGCGCAGTTCTTTTCTGTTTAGAGCTTTTTAAAGAATTGGCGAGCTGAGATTTTGGAATTCGAACGTTTTTATTATAGAATCGAATTACATAGTTGGACCCAATAATAGACTCAGAAAGAATTTCCAATTGGAACAAAATTATTTACTCCTAACGCGCTGATTTATATCATTTGCAGGTCCATTGCATTCCCTTTAATGACTTGTCTTAGTTACTTTAACAGTTCGGCTTTTCAAAGCGATCGCGTGCAGTGGTCATCTCGCTTTCATTTTTTTGCCGATTAAAAATTCGACATCAACAAAGATAAACACTTTTTCTTATAAAAATTTAAATCATAAAACCAATCCTTATCTTTACCTACTCCGCGACTAAGTCGAATAAATCTTTAACATTTCACTAGAAAATAATGTGCTCACAAATTGACATGCCAATAAGAAACAAAATGTACCTACGCGCCATAATCCATTAATGAAGCAACAGGAATAGGTTCTAAATCCAAACACCGTCACCTTGTAAAAGTGACTCATATTATAATCAAAATGCAACTAGTCCCATCAAACTAATCTATTCTACGTCCAAAAACCCACCTTCTCAACCAAAACCAAAGGACATAATCTTTTAACATTCCGGTGGTGATCTGACTCCAATTTTTTTAAACTACAATCATAAACGTGTTTTTGTAAGATTTAATAACCAAAATAAATTTTGAAAATTGCATTGCAAATAATGAATAGTTAATAATAAAAGAAAATCCGCTCACATTTGTTTATTTGTTTGTAACAATAGACCACTTCTAAATATTTTTTAATGTGTAAAATACAAACTTACAAACTATATTTAGGTATAAATTCACTCTCTTTCTCGTTTCTGTTTTATTTCCGATCTCACCAGTATAGTTCTGTTTCGTTTCAGCTGATCAGGTCAGCCTCAGCTGTAGCTGGTAGCTGTAAACTAGTAGCGGCAGTCGTGCAGTGCATACCGTATAAAAAATAACTTGTAAGTGATGCCAGTTTGCGAATTTTGATTCTTTTTCCGATAGATGTTCTTTTGGAGTGTTTACACGGTGCGGATAAATTATTTCGAGGATTAGACTTATTTATAGGTAGAAATCAATTAATATTTTCGAAATGATTCAAAAGCAATTCAGAATTTTGGTTATTACTTAAAAAAGTTGCAAGGAAATAAAACAATACTGCATAAATCTGTCAAATTTTTTATTAATGAATGGAATAGCAATAAAATAAAAATATTTAATTTAAATTTAAAAAATTATTAATTTTAAAATTGTTTTAAAACTTAGTACACAATATTGAAAAATTTTATTAAAATTTAAAATTTATTCGCAACGCGTTTCGGAATAAATTCCATCTTCGGGCGTATTTAAAAACTTAATGGTGTTGTAGAGCTTTATTCTTCGTTGCTTGGTGTGCTTGGTGTGCTTGTCTCTTTTTGTTTTTGTTGTTGGAATTTATTCCGAAACGCGTTGCGATTAAATTTTAAATTTTAATAAAATTTTTCAATATTGTGTACTAAGTTTTAAAAAAAATTTTAAATTAAATTTTTTTAAATTAAAATTAAATATTTTTTTATTGCTATTTCCATTCATTCATAAACACACAATTGGAGACGAAACACCATAAAAATAATTTTTTTATTCAAATTGTGACAGAATTACAAAGTTAAAATTGTTGAACCACGGATTAAAATTTGAACCAAGTTTTTACAACAGGTCCTTGGCCATTGAAAAGATACAAACGAAATCATAGTGTAATAGGAGATTACTCTCGCATCGATAACATTGGAGTTGAAATAAAAGACATACATGCCGATAACTCCCCTGGAGTCGCAACAGATTCACGACGGATTCGCTTTCGCGTTTTTTTTTTCAATTATGTCGTTGTCATTTTCACTCCAAAACCCTTTAATTGGCTGTACATACATACAACTTTTTGTTGGACGATTTGTCAAAAGTGATAATGCTAACAGAAGCAATTTTGAAAAATAGCGTCATTAGGTAGTGTGTGTGTAAAGTTGACAGCATGATGTTTTCATATTCAATTAGAAACAAGGAGTGGAACAGACAGAAAATCCAATCGAAAACGACATAAGTGAACTCGTCGAATGAACTATATTATCGATTCCAGAACTTCCCTACCATAATCCGAACTATATTATCGCTTCTGTCATTTAATGACATTTCAAAAATCTCAGAGGGTGTTTTGACAGGACTCACGTTAGAATGAGTCGCCTCACGTGAAGCCTGTCTGAACACCAGATAATTTATTTCTTCAATTATTCATGATGATTTTCAGGTCAATAAGGAAAAGCGACAGCAGATTCGCAATAAAATTGGAAAGTTGGTATGGAGGGCGAATGGTTAGCGGATTCACTAATATTAAATTAGTTGAACAATATTTCGGTGGTGCAGGTTATATTTTCGACGTTCGTTTAATTTTCTATAGCGAATTCACTAAAAGCTGAAGTCTCGAAAATGAGTTGAATTGTCGCTTAAGCTCATTCGCCGGATTCACTAATAGAGGCCATGAGTTTTGTTCCATTTTTCAACGTTTCTCGATCTTAACGATGCACAGAAAATGATGCGAATTGATCTTTCATCAGGAATAACTATATTCCTGATGAAAGATCAATTCGCAAATTCATTTTTTTTTTAGAAAAATATAACTGTTCAATATCATTTTCAATACAAAAAATTCTTTGAGTGTTTTGTCTTTGATTGGTGTTTTAAATACGTTGAAAACATAGTAAATAATCCATTTGAAAAAATTTTTTTGATTCGTTTTCCTGGTCGCTATCTCAAAAAAAAAAAAAGAAATCGGACAAAGGGTCATCGTGTTAATAGAAAGGAAATATTTTATAGGTATTGGAATGATGTATGGAGTGTTTACACGATGGACATACATTTCCAAGAACCCAACATGTTTAGATTGGTTGGTTTCACTACAGCAAGACGGGAGTTTGGTGGTGAAATCAGTGAAGTGCAAATAGATCGGAGGCAAAAATGCTTACACGCTGCCAGAAATTTCCCTAGTCGAAACACTGCTTTCGGCTACTACCTCTAACAATCTTAAACACGTGCATACCCTTATCACTTTTCCACTTTAAGCCGTGTGTAAATTGCCTTGAAATTTTTGGTTCAATTTGATCCCGGTTTAATTTTATCCATTTTTATAGGAGTTAATGAAATATAAGGTTTTTGATGTGTCACTTGAATTAAGTTAGGACCGCACTCGACGAAACTGCACCGCAACTGAGCTCAAAAATATTTTTTGTATGGAGTTATATGAGCTTAATTGCACACGTGACAACTGAACTGTACAAATCTAATTTTTATTTGTGAACATTTTCGAGAATACTTATTCTCAATTCATAAGGATTTCGGCAATATTTCTTAATCTTTTCATTTAATTTTAGTTTTTTTTTTTTAATTTTTCCCGTAAGGATTCATGACTTCATGATAGCAAAATAAAATATTTATCTAAATTCATTTCTCGCACTCCTTCATGAGCAGAGACATGTCTCAAAAATAAGCCACTACCTACACTTTTAACGAGCTCCTGAAAAGATTAAGTTTTAACTTCTATGTCAAAACTTAACCATGGGATCAAATTTAACCTTACTTTTAACGCAATTGACCCACAGCCTTAGTAATATGTACTATGAGCTGGATTAAAAACGCATTATATTATATCTAAACTAAAGTTTGATTTTTGGCACAGATGTGATGGATCTGTAGGTGGAAGTGTCAAATTTTAATGTCTGATTAAATTCAATCGAAATTTCAATCCAATTAACATACGATCTTAGAAGGAAAAATCGTAATTATCTGCTTAGATGGTTTATTTGTTTGGCATTCAAAATATCAAACAGGAGGTTGGGTGCGACTTCCCATTGGCGTCCTCGGAAAGTAGAGGCCCGATATTATTTTATCATTAAAAAATCGCCAATTCAATATCTTCGAAAACGTTTTCAAGTATTCAATACGCAATCAAGTGAAGACCAAAGATTGCTTTGCCTTGGAGGTACTAGAGACAAAAACATTATTTAACTACTGTGGCCATTATGAGTAGAATAAAAATAACCCGAAGTCGATAGTATCGTTTCTTCTCGAGATATTCGAGGCAAATGAAATTTTACAACGTTTTTCTTAAAAAGCTTTAGTAAAAACACGTTGTATTCTTTGAGACGTCCCTTGACGAAATGTATGTATTTACATTAAGCATATTAAAGGATTTCTCGAAGACTAAAACAGATACTTAACAATTTAAACTGAATTTCGAAGATGAAGATTAGTGCTCTGGGGAATACCTAATTGTAAATTATGTTGAAAAAATGTATAACTGTTTTGATTTGTATCTTCAAAAATAATTTTGTAACGCAAATATCACAAAAACCGGAGCTGATGGCAAAACATAAATGACGGATTTGGATTAAGCCCCAAAAATTACCTTTAGAACGAGCCTTACACCTGCCCGTGTCGGAAACCGTGTAAGCCTGGTGTTACCGTAGATACGTAAAATATAACGTGGTAGAACTATAAGAGTTTTTCGTATGGTTGTTATAAATGGAATTCTTTAGAAAATCTAGTTTTTTTATTTGTAATCCGTTTTAAGAATCAAAATTCTCATCTTCAGATTAATAGCGTGAGGAGCATTTCATTTATAAATAATTTGATAATTTAATGGAAAACGAGAGAAAATCCAATTCCAAGAAACATTCTATCATATTGAGTGTAAAAATGGGTGCATAGTTTATAGATTAGAAAATATGTTTCATTTTTACACACTATACAAAAAACACCCCAGGCATGGGTCACATATAAATAGAAACAGCCAAAACAGTTTGTATTCTTAAATTTAGAGAAATATTTACTGAAAACAAGCAGCCGCAACAGTAACCTTAAAAAACAATTCAATACTCAAAAAAAAAAAAATTTGCTAAACAACAAAATACACGTACTGTTGACATTTTGTAAACTCACTCTACTTGTCAGAGTAGTTTATACCAAATATATATACCATATGACGAAATTGCAATAAATAACCGAAACTTAGTGAAGAATGATTAAATCGAAATGAAAAAGTAAAAAAAAAAATACTAAAAATACAAATCTCGCTGTATTCCTATTTTTAGAGCTAGACAGTATTGCGGTCGCGATAATGGCGGTCGTTTGTTGTAGACTAATTGAAGGCATACAGATCTTGAATATTATTTTTATTTGAATGCCTTTCATGCAGTTTTGTATTTAAATCGATTATGACAAAATGGGGATCATTGTTTCCTTCACAATACTAACACAATACAACAACAACAAAACGATCAAGGATTATTCAATATAAAAATTCTTAAGTTCGTACGTCATTATCAGACAACAACACTGCTGCTGTCATTTTATCGTTTGCGATTAATTTTTCATCGTTATAGCCACTATGCCGGACCGACAAACACTATACAAAAGTACAATAGTATAATTAACTTGTTTTTTTTTAACAGTGTGTAGATATTTGTAGCACATTTAAAGGTTTTTCATGTTTGGTATTTTAGGACAGTGAAAGATATTAAAAGACAACACATTTTATAAAAAGGAATAAATTAATACTATGTTTTCATTGGAGACGAAATGAGGTAGTCTCGCAAATCACAGAAAGTGTTTTCACTTGTTACTTCGTTTTTGAATTCCAACTGGCTGTTAACTGCTTTTTGTTGTTGTTTTTCTTTCTACTCCAATTGAGCATTGTCATTTTCATACAAACCTTTCAAACTGTGGCCAATTGGGTGTGTTCAATAGGTGTTTGACTTTATTTCCAACTTAATTTCGTGCAAATTTTGTTGGGAAATGAGATGATTTCGTATATCGAATTTGGAAATTTTCAGCGAAATTACCTCATTTGGTCTAATAAAAACGTGATATAAGCTGTGGCTTGGCATTATTAAATCTTATTTTTATGTGACTGCTTTTGAACGGAGAGATTTTTAACATTTTTGAGAGTAAAAAGACTGCGAGCAACTCTCAAGCAGCTGTCATGAAATTAGATCACAGAGGGATCGACAGGTATCCAAGAGTCTCTATGACGAGATTGCTGGTGAATATACATACTCTCAAATAGAAACGCACGAATGCTTATAATTTGAGAGCTTCATAATCCTATTCACCAAGCGCCCTGTTTAGGTTGGTTGATTTCACTACGTAGTGAAAGTAATGTTGTGTATACTCTTGTAGAAATTTGAACGAAATTTGACGCAACTCTCCACTCCGTAAACTTAAGCCACACCATATGCTTTCCGTGTATTCACTTGTTTTCTTCCGACCACTGAAGTGCCCCTCCGAGCATTATAGTTCTAGCTTTATTCGAAAACCTTCGAAGTAACACTTCAAGTTAATTCATTAACCCATTTTGTCGGTACTTCTTAGATCCTTTCAAAAATGAGTGTCGCACGAATATATACTATAATAATTTTTGTCTTGTGGGTTTTTTTTTACTTACTTCATAAGTTCATTTTTGTAAGTCGTGTGGTGAGAATCATTGCTTGTTTAGTCCGTTTTACTGTGAAAAATAAAAATTTGTCAATGATACAAATCCGTCACTCCCTTCCAATAAAACGAGTCTGTTTGTATCCGCAAACGTAGTTAACAACGTATGAACGATATACCTAGCGAAACCAAAAAGTACTAAAAGAAAATTTCTCTATATAAAACAAATTGGAACATACAATGATATTCACGACTTACAGAACTAGGAAAAATAAGTCAAAAAAATAATCACAAAGAATTTGTGCATATGTTAATACAACACAATTTTTTTAAGGATCCAAGAAGTACCGACAAAGTTGGGCCAGTTTGAAAACAGTGTCAAAGCGAGAGTTGTTCTCTGTTGTTTCGGACTTCGAAAAACAGCTATGAGTGGTTGGTGAATAACGCAAATATTAATTGAGTTATGAGCCTCAAAACATAAGGAACCCTACACACGATCAATGCATATTCAGTGAAAAATTAATTTTTGCTCTTCAATGTCATTGTCAATGAACATTGACGACATTGATGAGAACCAAAATCTATTTGGCTTTCTTGAATGTAGATGTCAAAGCTTTAATCATTTTGTTGTGTTGACGTTTGAGTTGTGCAGTCGGTGGCAAAAATAAAACAAAATAAAATACAAACGGTGGATTTTCGGCTAAATTCTCGCGAATTGCAAAGGAATTTTTTTTTATTTATGTATTCCTTCTTTTTTGCTGATACAACCAATGCAAAACTCTTGCAGGCAATTAATGCAATTTAACGTAAGGTTATCGTCAATTTTCAATAATACGTCTGGTGGCAATCAATTTTTATGACAGAAAATGTATTCAAGAAAAAAATGTAGTCAAGGAATATTGACTGTTTACTTTTTCGCCTAGTTGTGTCTTCACTTCTTTCTTTTTTGCTGCGAAAAAGCTCAATCGAAAGCTCTTGGAGTAGTAGGAGTGAAAATGGACTGCAAAAGTAGTATTATTTTGTTAATAAATGATTACTTATACTGTATAACAAAGTTTCAAAAAGTGTTTGTTTTTGCATTGTTTATGGTTAGTTAATGTCAACTCTTAACGAAAACGCTAAAAGTTTTTCTGAAGTGGAAGCTATCGCTTCTCAAGTTTGTATTTTTAAGCATATAAGTATGGACTTTCATTAATTAAAAAATAATAAGAATATTCATGCAACTTCGTAAAACCTTAGATAAGTTTACAAATGTGTTAAGTTTATCATTTGGTTAATGAACTGTCAAATTTTGTATGGGAAATGATTTACACAATTTGGTTAAACTTATCATCAAAGGATTTTGTTGCGTAAAATTAACCAAACTGGTAAAACTTATCCAAACGGCATTTTATCAAATGTTTAAAAAAGGTCGTTCATGCAAACATTGCGTAAACTTATCATTTTACACAATTTGTAAATTTACGACGTTGCAGGAATACCCTTAATATGTAGAAAGAAAATTCAAGTTTTAATAACCTATCATATGGTGGCGTAACAGGTCGTGAAGAACCAGAGCCTAGTGACTTAGAACTCTCAACAATTCCTGTGTGTGTTTTTGGCGGCAATGGTGGGAACCTACAATTTTTTGCCGACTCCAAACGGCTAGATGAGAAGCACTTTTTCATGACAACAGATACTTTTGGAGGATTTGTCCGTTCCTTGTCAGAGGCATTACCTCGGAGAAAAAAAAACAATTCAATTTTTGGAGACAGCGGCTGGGAAACGGCATGACAGTCCAACGCACTAACCACAATGCCACGAGGTGACATTTACCATTTTTCACACCACTTCTGAATCCATCGAGTAAATATTCTTTAGTCTGCCAACGTTTTCGTCATTTATATAATTTTACTCCATTATACTTGCACCGTGTAAATATTGTGCTGACACCATTCTGCAAATTATGACAGAAGATAATTTCTCTTCAACTAAATGGCCGCATTCAAGTTTCAATGGATAGTTTTGTATCCATGTATGTATGTCTGAACGCCAATCAGCTGTTGTTGACATTTCTCATTGGATATCTTTAAAAAAAAATTTAGGATAGCTTGGAATCTCTTTTTTGCCACCACTTGTTTTCTCATCAGCTGTGTTTTAACAAGGGATTACAACAGCACAAACCAATCCAGATCGCTTTAGGCACAACATTGAACGAGGCCAATATTAGATATTTTTATCGAGCATTGTTAACTATCTGCGCTGGGCAAATCATATCATGAAATTGCAAACCACGAAACCGAAAATTACACTAAATAGCATGTAATTGCAGAGATTAACATCAACACTGGCATGAGGATATAAAATAATGAGACAAAAAAAGGAATTTCCATACAAAAAGCTACAAAAATCTTCATCTATTAAAATTCAAGCCAGAAATCTCTGACAAGATATCACAATGGACCAACTCTGGTCTAAGTGTGTTAGTTTTAATTCACTGACAGCCACTTCTACCTCTGACAAGATAAAATCGCGAAGAGATATCTCTGACATCTAAACAAGCGATGAAACAGAGTGACTCCATTGGATATTTCATGTCAAGATGGACCGCATTCCGATAGAAATTATCTGCTGTGGATTTATGCTTTTATATATCTTGGATCCTGAATACACCATTCATTTTTGCGGTCGTTTCGTGTTTCGCCTTTTTGACACAATGGTTGAGGAGAGTAGAAATGTAGGGGAATGAAGTAACAAAAGCACGTATGAAAATTTTAAGACTTTTCCCGTAAACTTTGACGCTTATGATTTGAAAAACGTGGTATGTTGGTAATGTCATGTTTGAGTTTTATCTCGAACATTTTTGAGTTGAAAAAGTTCCTAAAATTAGACATTGCTTAGTATGGGTACCTTAATACCACTGGCGTATGTTTATATTCAAGAAGTGCCAAAAACAGTTAAATAAAAAAAAAAAAACTAATTACGTAAGGCTATCCAAATGTTATGGACTGTATGTGTGGAAGGAAATGTTTTTAAAAAATCATTGTTAGCATTTACAACATAAATTTACTTCTAGTAAGACATCGTATATTTATCATAGTCCGTAGATGAAAATAATTTGGCCCATTTGTACCGACTCTCCCTTAAAATGTTTGTACACTCTGTCAAAATGATATTGGGTAGCAGAAGACAAACTGTCTAAAATCTATTACTGAGCATCACAAGTACTGTGTCGGGCCGACGTCGTTGACAGCAACGATCGACAATGATACCATTTCTCCACGTTTCATATTGCTCACTCGCCATCAATAAAAATGTGTGTTTCCCTCGATTTTTGTATATGTTGTTTTAATTTTTGTTTTTTATTTTGTTTCTTTTCCAACCAGATGCTAAATTAACACACAAAACTGACTTCATGATTCTCTCAAAAATTATTGGTAATCTCAATAAAACAAAATTTCCTGCCTGTGAAAAAGTTTTTGTAAGTAGCAAATTCCCCTAGATGATTTAAGAGAAAAATGCATTCGGCAATTATTTTTTTAAAATAAATTAAAGCTGATTCCTATTTTTAATTGAGAATTATGTGGTTTTGGGTTTATGAATGGCTAAAATGTGTATGTGTGTTTGACTTTGGCTATGCGAGGACGAAAACGACGCAACCAACCGTCCGCCAGGCTTTTGTATTATACACACGGTGAGATTTAAAATGTTTGAGGGTCGTTCTTTTTTTTTTTTGCTTTAATATAGATAAAGCTACAAAAGTAGAAGACAAAAAAGAATTTACGTTTTGTTTGTAATTAATTGACCTGATGGACTTCTGATTTTAATTTTCGTTTGTGTTTATAGGATAAAAATTATAGGTTATATAATAGGAAGATTGTTTTTTCAATGCATACCGCCAAGTAAGCATATTGACTTTAAGAGGAATTTACATAAAACAGAGGAAATTTCATTTTGACTAAAAAATAAGAGCCTCGAAAACTGTTTTGGGAAAATGTAAGAAAAACTAGAAATTCACAGAATAGCAAGAGACTTGCCCCAAGTTGCAACTCACTTTTTTTGTACTTATCTCAATTTGGATTTTTAAGAAATAAACTTTAAATTAATTCATTCATTCACTGAAATTTGTGTAACCGGAACAAGAATTCATTCAGTAACTGAAATTTGTGTAATCGGAACAAAAATTGATTCAGTCACAGAAATTGGTGTAATCGGAACAGTATTTTTGTACAGATACTACCTTTCACAAATTTTCATTATGAATGGGCTGACTTCTGACAAATCAAAAAGCAATTTTTTCTTCAATTACACCATTCGATTCAATTTCGCTATTTTATTATTGTTCTACCTTTAGCAAACTGCAAAATTCACTTCATACGAAAAGCAAATTAAAAGCTTTATGGCTTTTTCGATTGGGAATTCGGAAGAACTCTTTCATGCGGAACACCAATAAAACAAACGGGAATTTGCAGTTTGATTCTTAAGTTTTCGTATCCCAGTATTTGTGCAACTTTACATGCGGATGCCAAAATAGCGTCAGTCTTTTTATGTTCAAATGCCAAACCAAACTAAAAATAAATCACTTGACAGCTGACAAAATGGACACCGGTTAAAATAGTGTTGCCAACTTAAACTTCGATACCTCTAAAAAAAACACCCCTTACAATTATACCAAAGAAAATTATAAAACACAGTTAATTAAAAAAGATAGTGAAACCTCAGTAAGTTTTATTTTTGCACTAAATATTTTATAAACGGTAACCTCTATCTATTAGTAAATTAAGCCCTTTTTTGGTATATACCTATATATTGAAGTCTACTTAATACGTATTTACATACCTTAAAATAGCAATACAGGCAACACTCACATTTAAATGTCATTTCACAACACTACGACCAGAGATAATCAAATAAGGATGTCAAACCTTCGTACGTTTCAACCTTCAAAATCCATTTGTTTACATTGTTGTATTTGTAATTTTATTTCGCATCGAAGGACAGACGTGAATCGCAAAAACAACCTTTCAGCTTGTAAGCAGATCAAAATGACAGCCGAGGTTTGTTATCTTTATGTGATAATCTCTGGTTACGACTTCTGGGTATGTTCCTTAAATGCTTTGCACTTTTTAGGACTAAATGTCAAATTACAGAAATTCAAACAGTTTCAGACCACCAGATTTTAGTGCAAACCTGTTCCATAAATAAAATATCTTACTGGTCTGCACTAAAAATTACTAAATCTGGCGGTCTGAAACTGTTTGAAGAAATTAACTAGGTAACAGATGCATTGTGAGGAGTCAGGATGAAATCCTCTCAAAGAGAAGAAAACTGTAAAAATAAAATTTTAGGAACGGTTTTGGGCACTAATTTGGACTAATTCGTACGTCAAAAGACATACTTGACAAGAGCTGCCGTAGGGCAATCATAAAGTTACTTAAATTTTTTTTAAATCACTACACAAGAAATGGAATGTTAAGAAAAAAGAAATGTACACATATAAAAATTCTGTAACTAAAGCAAACAACCAAAAAAAGTAACACTTAGGTAACCCTAGCTTTTTTGTTTTTTTGTATTTTAAATTTTTAAAATCTGATACAAAATGGTCACAATAAATTTCTAGGACCAAATCTGGCAAAGAGTGCACCTAAATTTAAACTAAATCTTGAGCGGTTTCTTTGGTCCGAAACAGTTAAATTTTCACTTGTGAAACATTTCCGCACTAAAAATTACTATATCTAGCGGTCTGAAATTGTTTGAAACTAGCTACGGAACAGGGCTTATGTGTACATATTTTTGATGTCTTGCTAGTTTGACTAATCTGGCAACTTAATTGGTTATTGGTATGTTTTTTTGTCCTAAAGTGTGGAGATTTTTAATTAATCTGTAACTTAGTTTAATTAAGTTAGGCCCAATGTCGCGAAATCAAATAAATTGAATTTTCTGACAAACCTTAAAACACATACTAAGCTTTTGGAGTAAATTTAAAATCTAGGTAAATATAATATATAATAATAGCAAATATAAGCATTAAATATAAACTTTACACTCGTTTAAATTTATTTTTATTATTCATTAATTTTATTAATTTTAACTAAGTAACATTATAATAGATTCCTTAAAAAATAAAAATTCATAATTTACCAAACTTGCTTGTTCTATGATCATTTTTATTTACAAGCAATTTGTCTAAAATATTAATACTTTAAATATGTATATAAAAACAGGTTAAAAAACAATAAAAAAAAATAAATAGCCTTTAATGCAGCGAGCAGTAGATGAATAAATCGATTTCATACCTAATGGAGGTTGGTGATTAATGAAGAGTGATTGATTTTTGTTGTAGGAAGAAGATTTTATTTAGATTTACATAGATGTACATTAGGGTTTCTGTTATTTCCCAAAATCGGTTTTCAATAGCAGACTTCCCTCAATGAAAAGTTTATGCTCTACAAAAACATATTTGGCCAACAAAAATTTTGCGCGAGATCATTTACACGTGGCTCAAAACCCATACTTTTCCCATACAAATTTGTATGCTCTTTTCACGTTTAATTTTTTTTTTCTTGTGTTCCTTAATACTCCTTTTAAAAGACCTTATTCAAAAAATGTACCACCAAAAATTCTATATTAAATTGATGGCGTTTTTTCCATGATGTTTTTGTATGGGAATTCCCTTGGTAATATTTCGAGCCAAGCAAAATAAAAACAAAATTAAATAAATTTTTGAGTGTGGCATTTTAAGGGTATGATTAAAGAATAAAAACAAAAAATTAGATTAGCTGCTTTAACTCGTAAAAAACGTAAAAACAGACAAAATTCCATATACAAAGGAAAAGTATGGGTTTAGAGCCACGTGTAAATGACCTCGGACAAAATTTTTGTTTGTCAAATATTTTCTTTTGTAGAAAAAAAAACTGCTATTTAAAAATGATTTTGAGAAATAACAGACACCCTTATGTACATACATGTACATAAGTACATTTATAAACAATTACCATTCGTTATCATAAAATTTTGTAAAGTGTTTTTTTTTTTAGACGCGCGGTTTTCAATCTGGCAATACTTTTTTCGGAGTTGGTCCTTTTGACAGCTGTCACTTAATTTATACTTAGTTTGGTTTGCCATTTCATAATGAATAGACTTACTCCTGACAACGTTTGCAAATCGTGCAAATTTATTACCAAAATAATGGTTCGGTTCGCGCGACGCATCACGAAACAATCAATTCATTGAAGGAAACTATTATTGGAAGGTTTTTTTATAATACAAATTCTATATACTACTGAAATAAATCAGCCAAGTAGAAGACTTAGCATTAAAGTTGGACTTGTTGAATTATTGATTCAAAATAGCTTTTTATGGCCTTTAGTCCTACAAATTGGCGTTTCGTCCGGCTTACTCACTTGGACTCATCAGTGACGTAGTGAGGGCCTTGTCATACGCAATTTGTATTAAGTTCAGTTCAACTTACATGAATACATGAATTTTACAAAAATCCACTGTAAACTATATCCAACAAGATTAGAATTCCTACTCATTAAGCTGGAAATTTGGTTGCCCAGGGTCAGGCATAGTTTCTATTAGAAGGTTTTTTTATAATACAAATTCTTTATACTACTGAAATAAATCAGCCAAGTAGAAGACTTAGCATTAAAGTTGGACTTGTTGAATTATTGATTCAAAACAGCTTTTTATGAAACTATTATTGTCAAAAAGATCAACTCCGAAAAAAGTATTGCCAGATTGAAAACCACACGTCTAAAAAAACACCATTTGTTTGTTCTTTATAATGATGAGGAAAGTTTTTAAAAACGTTTTGAAGGAAAAAGATTTCTTTCAACACAGTCGAGAATAAACAACAGTAAACAAATTTAACTCTCTTTCCCTTCTCGTTTTCTTCCTCCCAATTTGGAATTATTACAAAAAAAACTCCTATCCGATCCCGCGTTAGATGACACACGGATAGACAACTTGTCAGTTTGATACCTTTTTTTTTTATTAATAAACGTGTATGATATCATGCAAATCCTTATCACTTCAAATGTACTATGCGTGTGCATGTTAAGAAGTCATCCCATCGTTAAACGCAGGATTTGGTGAGTTTTAGTTGTTTACTCTTTACCACATGTCACAGGGGTATTTCACATTTATAAATCGTTGCTTTCATCGGTTATTAATAACAGGGCTTATATGATTAAGTATGTTAGTTATGATGGCTGACGGAAGTTCACATTGGATTTTTGTCAAAAAATCGATGAAGCTGAGTGTGAATTGGATTAAAATCGCAAACAAAAGTTTTCCAAAGTTTAATTTTTGACACTATATGGTGAAATTATAAGTGGAAATATCAAACTTCAACCTCGGATGATAAAATGTAATCGAAATTTAATCCGATTTACACGACGACGGCCTGCGTTTAAGAGAAAATAACAATTCCCAGAAGTCAAAACCAAATTTTTGTGGCCATAAAAAGCTATTTTGAATCGGTATATGTATAATTATTGCTAAGCACTTTGGGTTTTGAACCATAAATGCCACCTCCACTTGGGCATGAAACCATGCTCGGATTACGAATATTTCTATAGAAACAAAACAAAAAATAAACCAATGAAGGTTCAAAAATCCAGGTACATACAGTGACACATCCCTACAAACCAGATTGCTGATGAGAAATTATATCATGAAGTGAAACTTTTACATGGAAATTTAATTTTAACTTGAGGGTATATTCACATATAGAAACAAAATTTGATAGGTATTATTGTTTTGTCGGATTTTACTTTGAAATAAATGGCATACGTGGGATGTACTGGCAAGTAGATTGATAAATCCCACGAAAATGTTGATGATATTTTTGTGTCAAAAACATCCTTTTAATTTGCCTCTGATGGCACATTCTGTTTGTGTATAATTTTTTTACGTTAAACTGAAACAAAAATTGTTCAAATTCCATGAAAAGGTGCTATTATATTTTCTTTAGGAAAAAACAGGTACGTTGACACGATTGACCATAATTCTTTACTTCATTTGTTTTTCATCGTTATTGAAAAGAAGAGTGACTGGAATTTTGTGTACCTATATATAGATAGCTTTTCCATGTTATTTTGCAAAGGTTGTGTATACATACATATATCTTTCTACCTGTAAACAGTATGGGTATCCAGTATTGAAAAAATGTCTTAACAAGAAAATTGATAAAACAAAATGCACATATTAATTGGGTGCCAGAAAAAAGTATAGAAAAAGCACCTAACGTTGACATCGAATACTTTAGTGGTTTTTGTTTGTTTTTGTTTTCAAAAACAGCAGGTGCCAACCCTATCTAAGCCAACCTTTGCAATGTATTTGAAATCTTATAAATTGTTGTATTTTTTTACTTTTAAATTAAATCCAAACACACAAAATATATACAAAAAAACAAGATATTTATGTTTATTCATAGAAGTATGTGTATCTAAACAGAACAGAATGTTGTCTTGTCAAAAATAAATATACAAACTTGTTGATACCCCTGAGAATGTGTTTAATAGTTGTTGGCTATATTCCCAGTCATTACAACAGGTAGAAGAGCAATCGCACTAAACTTAATATAGCTACAAGTAGAGAGGTACACAGGTTGAAAATTAAAATTAAAAAAAAAAAACAGCAATAAGTATTTCGATAGATTCAAAGATATAAAAGTGTATAAAGTGAGTGCGAGCAGCCACTTCGCCCAAAAAAAACAATGACATCAACGCACGTGGAATGTTTTACTAATTCGATTCCATCATCAGCAGTACGTCTTGTACGGATAGTACGACCAAATTGGTATGTTGGTATGTTGGTTGGTATGACCAGTTATTTTTTATTTTTTTAGGGAGTGGTTGCACATAGGTTATTTCTTTCGCGTAAAGTAAATCACGATGCGTCCGACTATAAAACTGTTAAGTCTGAAACTGAAGGAAATGCGAAAAATGTTGAACATAAAATCCAGCACAAGATAGTTGGTTATGCTGAAGAGTTCAATTTACACGCATGTTATGCATTTCAATCGAAATCGTATTGAAGGAGATTTTCAATTTCACTTGTATTGAAATTCCATTACGGTTACTACACTTTCAATCCATAGACTTGACCCCTTTTTTATTCTTTTAAAACTTCGCTATAGCGAACCCTATGAATCTGTCACCTACATAAGTGACACCTATCATAGTTGTGTGAACTATTAGATTCAAAATTGCAAAGGCGATATTTATCTAGTTTTCGTTTAGATGTTTGAGGTAGGTACTTTTTTTTTACTCGACTTTTACTCCAGGTTTTCCAATCGATGATATGAAGTATGTGCTTAATTAAGATACTTGAAGTACATACATACAAAACATGATAGATCTTAATTGATGTTTGTGAATAAGCGAGAGAGCTATATTAGGTGAAGATCTCTATTACACGATGAATTTTGGAGCTTGACTGTGACCTGAGCTGACTGCCTTAGTGCTGCAATTGGAGCTGAAGCTATAATATGTAGCTGTCAAAGCTTGTCGTACTTGCTATATTTGAAGTGCACACAAAGGACACTGTTTAGATTGGCAAAAATGAGACTGGTCTCACGGTAATTTCTGGGCATGAGAAGTGGGGGGTCAGGGATGTCGTGAGGCTTGAACAAAATATGAACACCGACCTTATGAGACTCGTTTGTTGTTGTTTCAATGTGCAAAGCAGTGAAGTTGTTGTTGTTTCTATGTGTATTGAGGCACCTCAAATGTTTAAATGTAGACACGATGAGACTCACGATTCCGGACTCAATTTTCCCAATCTTAACAGGTTCATACAGGTGCATACAGCTTTCTCTTATTTTTTGTTTCAGCTGTATTAAATCAATTATGGGCATTCAATCACTGCTAAAGTCAAAAATTGTTCCACAATTTAAGCGCTGTCAAGCCTTTGGGCATACACAAAAATATTGCAATCGCGAGTTTGCTTGTGTTAAATGCTAAGCCAAACATGCAACTAAAAATTGTCTCACGGGCAGAGAACAGAAAGCGAAATGTGTTTACTGTCAAGGGCACCAACCTGCAAGTTACAGAGGATGTCCAGTTGCCAACAAATTCCAAGACACAAAAAAAAAACGTGGTAACAAGCTTGGAAACTCAACAAAAAAAAGTAATAGTTGAAAACAAAAAAGTAGCGATTGAAAACAAAACGAAAAATCAACTGGCAAAAGCAATTGCACCAAGAAAAAGTGATGAAAATAAATCCTATTCTCAGATTGTAAAAAATGTGCGGACGAACCAGGAAACATTTTTTAAAGAAATGCTTATCTTATCCTCAAAAGGATTGACAAACAAGATTTAAACATAAAACAGCTAAGCGAAGAGGTCGCTCTTAAAAAACAATAATGGACAAAAGACTCAAAATATAGACATTTGTGCTATCGCCAACATATAAGCCAGATGATACTAAGAAAATCCCAGACTTTATAGACTATTTCGTAGTTAAAGGCAATTAAAGAAAAACAAGTATGCTCGGCTATATTCTTAGATGTTGTTCAAGCCTTTGGCAGGGTTTGGCACTTAGGACTTGAGTACAAACTGCATTGGGATCTTCGCAGGCAGTACTACGAAATACTGAAATCCAACGTTACGAACCGACTATTTAGAGTACGGTTCGACCAAAACTACTCGGATCTTAAGAAAATTGAAGCCGGTGTACTACAAGGAAGTGTCCTAGGACGAACCCTGTACCTGTTATATACAAGGGATATTTCAGTGGACATCAACGCTATCATGGCCACCTTTGGTAATGATACTACAATACTGGTGACAGATAAATCCGTTATGAAAACTACACAACAATTGTAAAATGTAGTCGATAAAGCAGTAATTGGACGCAAAAATAAGTAGCATATCAAAAAAGAAAAGAGAAGAACTAAACTTGAAGTACAGTAAAATGTACTGGTTACAAGGAAAGTATTGAAATCCGTTTGGATATATGGTATCCAGCTATTGGGCTGTACAAAGAAAAGAAATGCTGAACCCATCCAAAAATTCCAAAGCTGGCATAATAAATGCCCCTTGGTATATAAGAAATAGCAATCTACATCGTGACCTTCAAATTGAAATGGTGACAGCAGTGGTTAAAAAGCACGCGTTATTGGATATAAAAAAAATATCCATAACTGGTGATGGTCGAGCTTTGCAAGGCAGAACTGATAATCAACTAAACATGCTATTCCAGCACAACTTGTGATATTGGGTTGGCTCCTTCGGGGAGTGCCGTAGTGGCTGTAGTTCTACCAAATTCATTATTAACTCATCCACTCTTGATATGATAGAAAAGATCCTAACCAAGGTGAGTTTGCCTATGTAGGGCAAAAACAATTAGAAGTTGACAGATAACACTCTCTTGTGGTGCATGGTCGTTCTGTTGGTTCTTCATGAAGACATGGCGAGAAGAACCTTCACAATAGTGATTTCTCTTACTCGAGAAGGTTTGCTGAATCAACGGCGATGGCCAACGCTTAAGTTGGCTCCGTCAGGTATGGTGGGCTATTCCAAAAGATAAAGGCTTAATTGCTAGGTGCTCTTGTAAAACCTACTTACAACCTGTGCATTTACATGGCAATATTTAATGCCAGTTGGCGTTGTCATTTATTTTATGACGAAAATTATGGCAAATTTGTAAAACCATTTGCACGATAATGTCATTAATAGCGTGAAAATTGAAGAATTTATGACAATTTTTCACTCGTGTAATTCTGGCAAAAGTCCACGAGCTGATTCGCTTTTATGAATTCGGGAGTATATGTTTGTGTATGTCCCACGCCTTTTCCTTCTTGAAATCGGGAACAGAAAAAGACTACGAAAGAATAACTCGGTACAGATAATAGAATGCCCATTGTGGAAGTGAATTGTGTGCAAAAGCATACTCTGGATGTACAATCGAAAACGATGTAAGACAGTTGCGCTCAGAAGAAAAAATAAGTAAACCAAGGGCATAAGCAACCATAAGCTTATTTCAAAAGCAATAGCAACAATTTCCTAAGGTACCCGGTATTAATATAATTGACATAAAAGGTGAATGAGAAATAAAAATTTTAAAAAATATCTCTCGTTTCTCATTCCACATTCGATGTTTAGCATTTTGTTTTGTTCCGCATGTCTAGATACACGAATCTGCGACAGCAACACGGCAATATAATAGCACACATTTTAGTTTAAGATTCCTAAATTAATTCCAACACACGCTCAAAACAGCTGTGAAAACTGTGAAAACTGTGAAATGTGAAATAATTGTCTTCTATATTTTGTTTGTTTGTTTAAAGCCCATTTGTCAAGTTCACTAATGCCTAGAAAAAATGGCCTCAACACAATAGATTGCTCCAACTGGAATAGCTGTCAAAAAGTGTCGTTAGTGTAAGGTATGGCCCACAACACAATACATCTGTTATTTGTTGGGCCAGCTGTAAATCTTTTCCGATTAAATTTTCGGTCACTTCACTAGATTGAAAGACTAGACAAGCGAATTGAAAACTGCCTAAGCTAGATCAATGGTCCAATATTTTCGCATTGCAATCACACGAGTTATTTGCTGCAAACTGTCATCATAAAATAAAAAACAAGTAAAAGGAATGCTAGTTACATATAAATTCGAACGACTTTTCGCTTGCATTTGGCATACCTATGTACTGATGTTGTGGATTGCAAATTTGACAGTTCGCAGAAGATTATGTTCTAAGCTAATTTTCTGTAATTAAAAGTAATGTAATTCTGCAGAGTTCGGAGAAGTTAAAAAAAAATAAATTGAAATTATTTAAAAAGATTTATTTACATTCGCTGGTCGAACTTTAAACCCAATTGACACAGTTTTAATCTCTGTTATATTCTCAACCAAAAACATTAAGTAAATAGGTTAGGCTTGATGGTCTTTAACTTTGCTGATTTATACATATGTATCATAAATCCTACATATTTATTGGAGGATGTCCAGGAAAACTCTAAAACTTTCTGAAAATAGGTTACTCACTATCACTATGCAGCCGACCCGACAGTGAAGTCATAGAAACCCATGATGATGCCAGAGCACCCATTATAGTTGTACCAATGACAAATTATAATAGAAAAAAATGAAAAAAATATATATCTTCGGAAACACACCCCGACATTTATATTTTTCTTGTTACTTACTAACTACTGACCAAGCCTCTGGCTATATATATAAAACGTCTATTGCTTAAAAGTATCACACAACAATCAATTCATACTATCGATAGATAGATATAGAAAGATACAAAAGCAAAATAGAATCGAGATATAAAAAAAAAGAGGCAAATATTGATTTCATGATTTTCCCTTAAAACATACAACTCTACAAAACTATATATACTTTCTCTATGAATTTTGTTTGTTTCTTTAAAAACGACATCAAAGCCACATGTTCTCATATGTTTTTCACTCTGAATGAATTCATTTGAGACCATTAAAAAAAAATTGTAAAAGAAAATGTGTCTATATAACCCCGCGTTACCTTGTCACTTCTCAAAAAGTTTCGAAGATCTCGTAAAGACCGAAATATACGTGTGCTAAATTTTATTTAGCTCAACCTGAAAATTTTATTTTTAACTATTGCTTCCCTCTTCATCATCACCATCACCATCATCATCATCCTCAGCCAGCAGCCACACCATAACACAACACAATACCCGCGTAAATTTTCGTTCATCATCATCGTCCACCGTCCACGTCCACTCTCTGAACGCAAAGCACACAAATTAAAGCAAAACAACAAAAAAATACCTACAGTAAAAAAAGTTATAATAATTATTCAAAACATAATTCTTATTCGGCTATGTCATAAACTAATTTCAGTATCATTTTTTGTTGTTGTTGTAAAGTGTATCGCCCTGAACACAATCATCACCATGCAAACGAGAAATTTTTATAATTCAGGGATGGTGAGTCTCCACCAGAGAGACGTTCAGACGAGACGGGTTGATTATAAACCTATGAATGACTATACTAACTTCATCTAGTCTTAGCACTTGACAGTCAAGATTTAAATATCAAAAGGGTAAATAGTATATGACGTCAGACTTTTGGAGATTACATTTTGTGTTGTTGCCTTGCAACAATATTTTTTAACTGGAATTCATCAACGATGTCGTCATATTTTAGCCGGTAGCCAGCCGGTAACTTATATAGAGGAAACAAAATGCAACAAAGGTGGTCAATTTTTTTTTTTTTAAAGAGATTTTTGTTTCAAACGAAAAGTTCTGAGCATAGATCTTAGTAGAGCTAGAGCAGGTCGAGCAATCTCCGAACGGAACATCCTCTAATTCGAGCGTGCTCTGATATCGCACTGATTTATTTTTTGAGTACTGATATTTCCGATCAATGTCGAGCATGTTGAGCATGCTCTGAACTGAACATCCTCTAAATCGAGCGTGCTCTGAGAGCGCACTGATTTATTTTTGAAATACATTCAAGTACTAATCTGTCAACCTCATCCACCATTTTTACTTTTTCTGTATGTTTGTCTTCTTGTTGTCTTCTATTGACTACTGAGATTTATGATTTATTTAAGAAACATATCTGTCAAGTCTCGTCTTCTTTTACCATTTAAGGTTTAAATTGACAGCAAATATACCTTTTTCAAATATCGATGCTAGCTCTGTTTTTTTAGTGGATTTTATCTTTGCTTGGAAAAAGGAAGCAGGTAAAATACGACAGCAATTTGGTATAACTACGTATTCATTTTTTCAAGCGAAGATAAAAATGCCCTTAAAAAACAGGATTATCATTGTAACACAATTTGTCAAAAGTAAATTCAAAACAGACCCAAATCTTATGTTACCTAAATAACAGGGTACTATCTATAAGGCTAAAAGTTTTTAAAAAATGCACAGCCTAATACAATGGCTAGGACTGTACATACACCTGCTTGATTTCAAGCAGGCTATTTTTCATTTAAGATGTCAAACTTTAAAATGCGAAGTCGAGATTTGAACACGCATAAGTAGCATGTGTTAAAAATC
This sequence comes from Dasysyrphus albostriatus, assembly GCA_946251815.1. Lineage (NCBI taxonomy): Eukaryota > Metazoa > Arthropoda > Insecta > Diptera > Syrphidae > Dasysyrphus > Dasysyrphus albostriatus. Next base: position 1,349,825 of record OX276339.1, read on the forward strand.
GAGTGTAAGAAAAAGGCTCCAAACACCCAAACGAAAACGATTTTAGAGCGTGTTCAAACGTCAAAGAGAAAACCAGATAAGTGGAGATTCTTACTGCTTACAGAGGGAAATGAGGTACATTTTGGGATATGCCATATTGACCGCTCTAAAATTCTTGCGGAAGCGTATATTGTTGATTTCCAACCAACTTTTTGAAAAAAATGCCTCACTGTACAATAGCAACGCTGTGATGGTATCAACCGAGCACAAATAATATCATTTTATTCAAACAAATGTATAATGAACTTTTTTTTGCTAAACATGAGTCACAAGCGTTGCTTGGAAGTGAATTTAAATTATTTTTCCTATTTTTTGTTAAATTGTTTACTGTTTAAGTTGAGTTAGATCACCCATAGTTTAAGTTTTTTTGGATGGCGCTTTTTAATATTTGTGTGGACGTGGAGAACACGAAAAGGGGAAGAAGAGAAAAAAAAGTCATTTACCAGACTTATGTTAATGAACAAAAAGAAGTTTCGTTCTGTCTAATGCTAATTGTTGACAATAATGTTGTTGTTTTTGAATTTTGTTTTTATTTGCAGGTCTTTGGAATGCAAGAGCAAAAACAAAAAAAAGGTAATCATTAAAAATTGAAGATAGAATTAAAAATTAAAAGAAAAAAAAAACGAAAATGGTGTGCATGGTAAGTTTTTTTTTTTTTACAATCTATTGTTTTAAAGGCTTTAAGGAAAAGTGAAGTCATTTAAATTAAGAAAGATTGGCATATCTATATTTATTTATTTATGAAGTTTTTTTCACACATTTGACTATAGGTCCACTGTCCACTTATTATGCAAAGAAGAAAAGTTTTTTTTCGCATTCAAGGTAGAGAAAATATTTAACTAAGTACGTTAATTACATTTCAAGCATCGTCACCTGCAAGTGGTATCCGCTGGATAGTCGATACGTGAATTGACGACAAGCGTTGGATCTATGGGATCCAAGAGCTCTGACATGTGAGTTAGTGAGTTACTTTCTCAGGAAATAGGACCACAAATTAGAAATCACTTTGAAGAATCAACTTTCAAACGAGCTATTAAACATTTTTGTAGGGTTTTTCGTTGTTTTTAACAATTTTTGCTTCATTTTAAGTTCTTTTTTATAAAAAAGCCCCTCTCCCTAAACGGTACAAAATTGAGAATCCTTATTATTTTTTGAAGCACCGTACAATTCCTTAAATTCCCTAAGAAATAATTTGCTGTATATTAGGAACTTTGTTGCCCTGTATTTAAAACATTTTTTGTTTTACATAAAATCTTAAGATGTAAAAATAACGGGTGATTTTTTAGCTGGTTTGATTTTGGCAACACTGGTTTTGACAGCTGACGTGTGTTTAGTACCTTGTGTCACTGTCAAACAGCTTCAGTTTGGTTTGCAATTTAACCATGGATCGTCTTACAAATGAACAACGCTTGCAAATTATTGAATTTTACTATCAAAATTCGTGCTCGGAGGATCCGCTTTTTTATAGAAAAATTGTGTTCAGCGATGAGGCTCATTTTTGGTTGAATGGGTACGTAAATAAGCATAATTGCCGCATTTGGAGTGAAGATCAGCCAGAAGCATTGCAACAGCTACCAATGCATCCTGAAAAAGCCACTGTTTGGTGCGGTTTATGGGCCGGCGGCATTATTGGGCCATATTTCTTCAAAGATGATGCGAATCGCAGCGTTACTGTCAATGGTGAACGCTACCGAGCGATGATAACAAACTTTTTTTTGCCCGAAATGGAAGTTCTTGACTTGCATGATATGTGGTTTCAACAAGACGGTGCCACATGCCACACAGCACGCGAAACAATGGCGCAATTGCGAGGCGAGTTTGGTGAACAGTTAATTTCACGTTTCGGGCCGGTCAATTGGCCGCCTAGATCGTGCGATTTGACACCATTAGATTATTTTTTGTGGGGGTATGTCAAGGCTAATGTCTATAGGGACAAGCCCGCTTCGATTGACGCACTGGAAGCCAACATCCATGCATTCATTCGTGAGATACCGGCCGATATGTGTGAAAGAGTATGCCAAAATTGGACTCAGCGGATGGGCTACCTGAGACGCAACCGCGGTCAACATTTGCATGAAATTATCTTTAAACATTAAATTGCAAGGTTCAGACTATTGATTCAAATAAATATTTCATTCATTTTTTCGAATTTTTTGTGTTTTTTTTTTTTAAAGTTCTAAGCCTCTTAAAAAATCACCCGTTATATGAAATCGGATACTCTTCAAAAAAAACTATTTAATCATTTTTTCGTTCAAACGAACAAGAGGCGAGATCAACGCTAAAATCCATTTTTACAATCAAACTCTGACAGTTTTTTAACAATAACATTTCATTTGAAAGAGATGTCAAAAATTATTGTGAGCAGGAATTTTAAAAGATATTTTAGCCTACAAAATCAAACAAAAATGTTTACTCTAAGTTCAATAGGAGCCGAGAAAATTGCGTTTAGGGTTTTAAACACACTTTTTCAAAATGGCGGACAACGCAATATATCCTACCAGTCAGACCGGCCTTTCGCAAATCTAAGGAGTAAGAGCGAAATATAGAATAGGCAGTAATACTAAAAGTACTTATCGAAAACGTTGCTAGATTTTAGACTATAAAGCCTGCTCATAAAAGAACTAGTTCCGAACTATCAGTTTGGATTGAGAAATCAAAATTCACAATAGACCAAGTGCATCGAATTATGTATGATGACACTTGAAGAGAAACAAGAAACAATTTGTTACATGTTGCTCGAGTCTTTGGCAAGGTTTGGCACTTAGGACTAAAACAACATTTCCTCCAAAACTAAATTTTAAATTTTGCTTTCACACTTACTTTCATTTTCACCATAAACTCAAACAATCAAATGTGATGCACTGCGTGATGAACATAAATGTATTAACACATGTCATTGATGTGATGGATATAAGTCAAGCTGTGTGAGTGAATATTGTTTTTTGTCCACGACTAACTAGTTATAAATTTCGAACAAAGTGCTTAAGTATGAACCCTTTGGTCAACTTAACTTTGATTTTGTTTCTGACGCTTGATAAATAGAATGTCATGTCAACTGAACTTTTTATTGTTAGAGCTATAAAAAGTCAAACAAAAGTTTGTAACCTACACTATGATGGCATTCATAGATTTGTTTACAATGAAAACAAGTACAATATTCCCAGAAAAGTAGGACATGGATGTAAGAAGTAAGATATTAGGAGTGAATAACAGAATTGATACGAGACTGGAAAAAAGGCGAATAGGAATTTGACATGAACTAGAAAAAAAATATATGTATTACTAACATTCCACACCTCCCTATGAACTGCATTTCCTATTATAAAAAAAATATAATAATTTCATTATAATGGGTGTGGTAGGTGAAGGATTGCAACTTTAGGTGTCGTAGCTCAATTTTTTGTAGTTGTTGTTGAGTGACACATTTTTAAAGTTTCTTATTCAATACATCGGGAATTTAAATGGAGCAAGTACTTCATCAATAAATAAATTAGTCAATTTGGTGGTGTGTCACCATTGAAGAATCAATGGCTTACAACTCTCAACCTGTCCTGAACGGGTGTTGTTGATCGGCAGAAATTTTCAAAGAGAGTTTGAAGCTCGCTTCAACCCATATATAGGACCGAATCGAGTTGAAATGGACTTTGACGACTTGATTGGCCTCGCGACTTTAAAACGTCAAAAATCTGCACGCAAAAGTTAAATTTTGACAACGTGTCGAGCTGCGGATTTCCCCCTTTAGCCTTTGTGTGTTGTGTTCACATAATTGAGTTTGTGTCGGTTCAACATTAGGACGCTATTGTTGCTACATTGTGTTCAACGAGATAAGGCGTACTTACACGTTACACGAAATTTTAATGGTAATATTTAATGTCAGTTGGCCCCTTCATTTTTTGATCGATGAAAATAATGGCAATGCCAGTAATTGTTAATGTCATTAATGACAAGAAAGTGGAACAAATTATGACATTTTCTCATTAGTTTGTCAGTCATGTTAGTCCAGCATAAGATGAAATTTACTTTTTCGTGACAAGAAATAAGGGCCAACTTATGTATGAATTGCTTCTGCTCATAAAAGTCACAGAGTGAATACACAAAGTTTTATAGTCAAGCTTATAGCTGCTTTGCATTTTTCGTTTAGTTTCGATGACTTTCGTGAAATTAAGGGAGAGCCACAGAAGTTGATCATAATAGTCTTTTCACTCTGAACTTAAAACGCGATTTATGTGAAAAAATCCGTTCTTTATCAAAACACAAGTTTTACCATATTTTTGTTTATACAAGTTTTCGCAAGACACAAGTTTTATATAAAACCAGTCGAAAACTTGTTGGAATTCAGTGATGAGCAAAACAAACATACCTTTTGAAAAGTCCAGCGCCTTATGAAATGTCAGAAAAGAAACTGATGGGATGCTCTCAAAAGAAATTGAAACAGGTAACGAAATTTTGTCACATCAAATTTAAAATCCGAATCTCAAAATACATAATTTAATTTATTTAAAAAATATTATATATGTCAAATTGTATAGATCATTTATGTTAAATAACAAATGTTATGTTGTGGTTGGTTGTTGTCAAAAAAAAAAATTTAATTTCAAACCGAAACTAAAGTTCGATGTTGAATGGTTTCCGAGTTTTTGAAAAGCTTTCACCGAAAACCGTATATACATAAATACGGAAATTTGATAGTAATTGTAGTAGTCGCCTGACCGCCTAAAACAAACATGTTTTATTTAAAATAAGCAATTCGTGCTGGTCATTTTTTGTTTTAACGACACTTTTGGTAACATTTTTTTTTTTAGATTTTGACACTTGCTCCACTTAAGCTGACTATGGTCATTTCATCGGAAAACTAAAAGACATTTTTGTTTTCTAGGGGGACAATCTGTCATAGGCTGATTCAATCGCCAGACATTTCAGCGAGGTAATCCACTTCACTAACCAGTAACCATTACGCCAAGGAGTATGATATATTAAGCAGCTGTAAGCAAATCAGTTATAAGTTTAGCATTTTTAATTGATTGCTATCCAACAAAGATCGAAAAAATAAGAAATTTCTTTAGGCTGATTATTTTATTTGACATTTGACAGCTATACAATCAAAAGAGTTAAACAGTTCCAAAAAGATGGTCTTATCTTATTTCTCTTATTTATTATCTTTTTAAAAAAATAATTTTTCAACATTTCAATCAATGCCCCAGCAAAAGCATACCTAAGTGGATGTTAAAATAAAATTAATGTTAGTAGGTAATAAAACAAAAAACTCACAGACACAAAGCATACAATTCTTTCTTATCAAGGCACTTTTGGCAACAATTTTATTATCATCACAAATGAGCAGTGTGTTGACTGACATTTAAACCTATTTTTTTTTTGTATTATAAAATTTCAGAAAAAAAAATAATGATAAAATATGAGATAAGCTTATATTGAGTGAGTAAAGTTAAATATCTTTATTTAGTAGGAACGAGTATATCGTATGTGCAAATGTAAATATAAATGTTCAAACGTCCTCATTTTTGTTTTCAAATGTGTCAAGAATATATGTTATCTCAAACACGTCAAAATAAAAAATATAACATCAAACGCACTTCAGGAACAAATGTCGTCGAAAGTAGAAAATATCAAACACAAACATTACATCAAATGCAAAGGCGCGAAATATTAAACAAGTCAAGCGTTAAGATCACAGGATAATCCAACTAATCTATATTTACTAATTTTTCGTAATTTTGAACACTTTTTAACTAATATCAAGATATTTTTTATAAACTGCAACTGAAAGTTCAGTTCATGAGAAAAACAAAGCAAACACACCTTTTTGATATTTGTAAATAGCCGCATTCTGGCGTTTATTCTCGATTATCGGGAAAGCTTTGTTGTTGTAAGCCTAGTACTACTTGTGAATCATGTCGTGAATCCATACAAAATTTGCATGATTATTCACCCGTGAACGTGCTCGTGAAGCTGTGTGGAAAATGTTCGTTCAAGAGCAATTCCCGTGCCAAATTTACGGAATCTCTTGGTAATTAGTTGACAGTTCGATATGTCAATTACTAGTCATTTGAAGCATTGTGGTTTTAGACGCCAAACGTTCACAACACATTCGCAAGTCTCTACCAGTAAAAAATGTCAAAAAATCAATTTCTCCACTGGCGATTATTGTTCACTTCACTAGGAAGTATGTACTAGGCTATAGAAGGATGCTTAACTTGATTAGAATGTATGCCCAATCGTCTTTAAAATTGAGTATCATACCAAATTCTCCCTAAAATCGTGAATAAAATGTTGCGCCATTGAATTGGTTTGCTAGTTTGAAAGCTTGAAATTTTTAACCAAGTTTCACAAAACTTGGTTTACTCCTACGCCGGGATTATGAAAATTTGCAAGAAATTTGAGGTCTCCAAACACTATTTTAAGTCTCCAAACAAAAATTTTTGCAAAATATATTTTGAAGCATGGTTCAGTCCAAAAACTGTTAAAAATTCTTACTAAGTTTGACAGCAAGATGTGCGATGCAGACGTCGTGTCTTACGAAGTTTAAGGTTTTTGAATTGGCATAATATCGGCCAGAAAATATTAACCGCGAGAGCATTATACTAGACTGCAATGATTTTTTCTTTCGGTTAGAAAGCCACCTTATCTATAAGTGAATAAGTGACATTCATTAGTCATTCTCATTACTTTGCCGTAATTACACTGTTATAAAATTTACCTATTCTTAATTAATTAACAAAAAAAAAAACAAGCAAAAATATCTATTTTTACAAGAAAAAATAAAAATAAAATTTCACACAAACTCACCTCTTTTTGTTTAGCACACGGAAGAAATAATTTGTCTATCAAGGATGTCCCACTTGTAGGACACTTCTTCTAATTTTCTCCCTCCTCTCAAAACGCAGTCTTATGATTTTTCACACAAAAATGTTCCCACTATTTTTATAATAATTTTAATTTTAATATTAAATTTAATTTTTTTTGTACTTTTTTTATTGAGAGAGATTACCAGAGTACGGAACTGATTTTTTTTTTTTAAATAAAGCAACAAGAAAAAAAATTATAAAACTAGCGCAAATTTTTTTATTTTAATCTCTATTTTGGGCTTTCGATTTAAACTCAAAAAAAAAAAAAAAAACGTCAGTGCATACATTTTGATTAATAGCTCATACAGGTAGTGTATTTTCTTCTTCCAGCAAAATACATACACACAAAAAAAGACGATGTGATGATTTTCAACAAAATAAATAACAATTATTTAAACATTCCACAAAAATTTTGCAAAATAAGAAATACTTTGTTTTGTGTTTATTTGTTAAGGAACAAATGCACAAGAAAAATGATTGATGTACGAACATTCGCGTGATGAAAATTAAAAAAAAAAAAAAACAGAAGAAGAAGAAGAAAAAGAAATTAAAATAAGCTAATAGAAATTTAACGAAAAGCATTTGAAAAAATAAACATGGAAAAAAATAATGTTTCTTTGTTTTGCTCAGACTCAGACCTCAAACCTGACAGTACTTTTCTTATCTAGTTAAGAGTTTTAGAATAGGTATAGGTTAACCTACAACAATATTTCTGTTTTTTCTTCTATTTTTGATTGAATCTTTTTATGGTCTGCTATTTTGAGCGGCGCGAACCGTGAAGTCGCCCCACGCACGCACATAATGTGTGTTCCACTGCTGATTGAATTTGTTCTTACATTGTCTTCTTATGATTTATATTTTTAAAATTTGTATTTATGATGAATTATGAAATATATACAAAAACAAGATAATCACCTCTGTCAAAATAAATATTTGTAGGTAGTATCACATTTTTGTTCGAACTTTCTCTAAACACCAAATTGAGCACTTAAGCACATTTATGTAAGTCAGGCAAAACTGTAAGCCGTTTTGTATGATTTGGATTTTATAGATTACCAAAAAACATGCATTACATTAGCTTTGTTCCAGAGATTTTTGGACACATGATTGGCAATCTGTCAAAATTTGATGAAATTCTCTCAGAGAGAGGTAAATTTAGCTGAAAAAGTGTGAAACGGTTCGGTGTCAACTTTTGGCTACAATTTTCTGCCACAACAGTAAGTTTGACATCGGACTTATACGTCAAAATGGCATTTGACAGATCAAACAATCCTCCAAGAAGAGAATTTTTCAGGAAGGGAAAATATTTCACTGCCTCGTGAGTGGAGCTCTTCTGGGCAAAATGACCTTACTTTTGAAGTGTAGGACAGGAATTGGCTGTCAAACGATTTTGAAATAATGAATATACTTCGTCTCGTTAAATTGAAAATTTGTTTGCCAAATTCCTTTCATAACGGAATAACTTGTTTTTTTTTTTTTTAAGAACGATAATATCAATTGGAATCAATTAATACATTCACAGCGAATACGAGAAATATTTATTTTATAAATACGCAACCCTATAAACAGAATTAAATTTTGACGGAACAATTTTATATTACAATCATAAGTTTTTATAAAGATTAGTATCTGAAAGTATTTTTTATATGAGTGGTAATAATTGTGATAAAGAAAGAATTCCTTCGGAGGAATATTAGTTATCAGTAAAACGAATAAATTAAACGATAAGACATTCGTTGCAGAATTCCTATTGTGACGGATTCTGTGAGAAATGAAAACTCAAGTAGAAGAAATGTTCACTTAGGCTACTGTTATGAGTACCTACCGTTATTTTCGTTATTTATTGATAAACAAATTTTAACTACAAGCAAACATCAAAATTGAACTTTGGGTATATGTGTTTGGCATTGCAAATGTAGATTGTGAACGATTTTTTTTTTTGATTTGATAAAGGTTTTGAATGGCCTTTTTTTAGTTATTCTTGCTAGAATACATGCAAGGAATTACAATTTCATAAACAAAAAAATTAAAAATCAATTTTGGAGAGAAACTCACCAACTTTAAAAAAAAAAATTGAGGATTAAATTTTGTCAGTTTCGTAAATTTAGCATTAAAAATAAATAAATTTGGTGGCACAACAGCTCGTGGAGAACCAAGGCCTAGTGACTAACAACTCTCAACCATTCCTGTGTGCGTATTTTTGGCAGGAATGGAGGGGACCTCCATTTTTTTTGCCGAGTCCGAACGGCTAGATGAGAAAGCACTTATTCATGACAAGTATACTCTTGGAGAATTTGTCAGTTCCTCGCAAGAGGCAGTACCTCAGAAAAAAACATTTCTGTTTTTCAGGTGGCAGCGGCTGGGAATCGAACCCAGACCTTTGGCATGACAGTCCTACGCACTAACCATCATGCCACGAGGTACTAAATTTAGCATTATTCATTGTTAAAAAGCACTTATCCCAGACCGATTTTTGTCTGTAAGAAACTACAATTTAAGCCAAAAGTCCAAAATCTCATCAAAATCAACTACATTCATAATACCTACATTTTGATAGCCTTTTCACACCGAATAAAAATCGAGATTTAGAGCCAAAAGCCCAAAATCTCCTCAAAATTAACGAGATTTCCCATATTCATGAGCATAAAGGTGTAATCAGGTTGTGGTCTTTTTTGTTTTATTAAAAAAAAAGGAAATGTGTGCAATTGTGCCGTGGGACTGGGACTTTGACTGATTGCAATGGATCTTTTTTTTTAAAGTTCCTATGAGCATTTAATTTGAATTTAATGTCAGACAGAATCTAAATTATGTGTGGTGTGAACGCTTCAAGTAGATTTTGAAATCTTGTTGCTCAAAAGCGTGATTTCGGCTTGGTGTGGAAAGGCTACCTATAAGATTTTATAAGATTACCAGAAAATCTTCTTATCCCAGTCACAATCACAATCATTACTCATTTGTTCTCTTCCGTATAACAGTTTACCCCTATAAGAGAGAGTTAAGATATTCATTATTCATTCATTCATTATTTATTTATTTTTATTTTTTTTACAGAAAAAGAGAAAAAGTGAAATGTTGTGCCATAGCTAAATGCAATGGATACTGACAACACCCAAATGTCAAAATTATTCACAGTAACAAATATCTTTTTGCAAAACCAGAATATTACAGAATGTGATGGGTTGGTTGCGGAGGGAACACGGCTCAATTTTGACATTTTGCCAATAGTAGTAATGATTCTGACTCTTTCCGCATCTAATTCTTCGGATTCTGTAATCGGGGTAAATATGTCGAAAAATAATTATAATTTCCCAATTATAATTTCTATGAACATTGTGTTCAGTGTTCAGAAAACAAGCGAATCCATTAAACGACAGGAGTGTTACGACTGTTCCAAAATCAAATATCTAAAAAGGTTATAAATTTCGATCAAAATAAAACTCTTCGGCAAATTCTAGCCGGAATAGCTTTTACTCGAATGATAAGTTTCAAACAAAAATATAACTTCAAGCTAATTGAATGATACATTCACGTAAATCGATATTTTGCATCACATAATCGTACAGCAGAATAGGGCTACAATGATTTATATGAAACTAATAAAAATTCTTTTGACAACAAAAATTATGAAGCATCGTTTTTTCATCACTCCACGACGACTACGGATGGAGGTGGAGTTTTATTATATATATATTACGACATTGAATATGATTATTATTTATAGAAACAAAAACTGAAGTTTATTCGAGACCGCACTAACATAACTCATGAATGACATATGCATAAGTGATTACGCATACTATACCAAAAATAATTACATTTGTTTAACACTGAGACCATTATGAATGACTCAGTCTATCATAATACAATTTATCAACTATGATGATATATGCTAAATTTATATTTAAAATAAAAGGAGTTTTTTTTTAAGACAAACGAATAAACGAATAACGAGATATTGAACAACGTCACACAGTAATTAAAAAAAATTTCAATGCTTGCACAAATTTATTCATCCAAAGCTAGACGGTATCAAATACTATATTAAAATATTCGATGTATAGTCTAGTAGGGTGTCGGATTCAATTATTGTGATAATTTTACTTTGAGGAGGAACTATCTCTTAGTGTGGATGAAAAAACTCCTCCCAAAAGCAGATAGGAGTTTGTTTTTTTTTTATGAAACAAGAAACAAAACTCAGACCATCAGCATCTATAGATATAGATCAGTATGCTATAGATGAAGAAATGTTTCTGCATTGTTGTTTATATCTATTTTTCACACATTCTTAATTGAGTTTCCAATATTATATTTCCTCTTGACAAATTGTATAAATAGAGATCAGGCCATACGATTATTTTTTGTTTCTAATATGCAAAACATAATGAACTATCATTTGAAGTGTCCATCAATTAGTTGAGAAAAAAGATACACTAATTTGATGCGAAATAAGATTATAAACACCATCATGGTTTTTTTTTCCTGAATTTTTAAGGACAGCTACATTGATAATAATCAGGAGTGTCTATGTATGTATGTTAATTTCTTTTCAATTCAAAATCAAAGAAATTCAATTTATCACAAAAGTGTAGGTATCATACTATTTTTAAATGATGTCACGATGATATCACAGGAAGATACAAATATTATTTACAGAATGTTAAACAATTTTTACCAACAAAGTCACTTTCAACACAATTAAATTCTGTTTGGAATTGGTGTGATACACATGTATGTTTAATTCAGAAAAAATATGACAAATGCACAAAATACTCGTAGATATGAAGCACCTGCATCCCAAATAGACTAATTTGGTGGCATGACAGCTCGGTGAGAACAAAACATTCCTATGTGCATGTAGTTAGTCAGAAGAAATGATAGTTGTTTTTATAAATTGTGATAAAACACCAAAATATTTATCACCCTAATACGATGCATGTTTAAATGTCAAATTTCCGGTATAATGAGTTTTTTTAAGAGCAAAATAAAAAAAATTGTTAGCTGAATAATGATAATAACTGACCTGCATACGCACAGTGGGACCAAAGTGGTTGATTTATGATTTATAATACTTTTCCTTGTTCAATTCTTTAATTTTCAGGAAATCAAATATATTTTGCCTTTTAATTTCTAAAAATGCTTAGGTATATTACTTTTGAAAATTAAACTTTCTATAACTACCGACCAGTATCTTATTAAGAAACAAATCGAGCACATTGGCCCTTATTACAGTCGCAGAATATCTCTGAGTCAAACAGTAAACTTAAGTCGATATTGTAAAAAATGGACATTGGCCCTTTTAAAATCAAGAAAACATATTATTAGATTCAAGTTATTTTAACAAACGAACACGTTTTACTTTGAATGATGTCATTGTAAATAAATCAATGAGTGACACTGTTTATGAACATATTTAAAAAAAAAAAAAACAGGGTTTGGTCTTTAGTGTTAAGAATGACATTACTTTTAAAATAACTGTTAGCGAAGTACAAATATTAATATGAACAAGCACACAAATTTCTCACACAGTCAATTCCGTTTACTGAAGTAAGTTTTTCGGCTAATTGAAACACAAAAGACATCATTAAAGACATAAACATTGATTTGTATGTACTGGATCAGCTTCAAGAAACTAAAATTGATTCTCTGTTTCAGCTAAGCGGAGTCGACTGTATACTCAAAAAATATGGTGCAATTATACCGCTAATCCACTTTGATCATTTAGGGAACTAGATTTAAATCCTAATTTGTTTTGTCACCGTTTTGCATTGGTAATGCCCCACTGTCCTACGAGGTTTGGCAGCATATTTATCTCTTCATTTCTTAACGCAACCGGTTCAGTAGTGTGATATATAGATTTCATGCCGAAAATTTGATCACAATAACATGTCGAAATTATATTTTTAATCACAATCCAGAATCTTAGAGAACTTTAAACACATTAAAAAAACAAAGCTATCACAGAATCGAATTGGTACAGAAAATCCTGTGATATTTATGACAACGATCAACATGGCATAGGATTATCTTAATTAATTAGCAGACAAATTTCCAAGACAGAACCAAGAAAGGGGCCACACTATCCCAACTTCTTGATTGTTTTTTGTTTGTAATATGATTTTCTTCGTCCTGATTGTGTATAGAGTATAGGTATTTAAGGCTAAGATATAAGACCACGACCGAGCGCTACAACAAGAGAAAGGAAGAATTTGAATTTCAAAATAATAAACATAAAAAAAGAAAAACTATACAAGTTGAGTCGAATTAAAAATAACATCACAGCGTGCACCTACTTAATTTTTTTTTAAATTTTTTTTCGTATCATCAATCGGTACTATTAAGCAATTTGACGTTTTTTTTTGTAATTTGTTTCTAGTTTTAAGATTTTTTTTATTAAACAGTTAGATTTTTGGGGTGTTTGTGTTATCCACGTCTTCTCATAAAAACAAACAACACACAAAAGTTAAGAATAACCAACGACCGTATACCGTTTTGTACCGCTCGTAACCCGATTACTCGAACTGAAGATGACTTTTATTTTTGTTTAACTGTGGGCCTCTAGCTGGTATTAATGTTTAGTGCAAGAACATTGTCATTACAGCTATTTAGTTTAGCACAGACAAAAAGCAGCAGCGAGCGAACAGTACATTCACTCTGTGTATACAGCAGCAGCACTAAACACACACTTTTTTTTTTGGATCTGCTGTTTTGTTGGTTTGAAAACAAAAAAAAAAAAAAAGAGGAAACACTATGCGTACCGCATGACCGCGCGAACACACTATTGCCACCAAACTATTTTTCTGTGTTTGAAATAACTTTCGAGCGAATTCACACCTTGAAATTGATTATGTGCCGCTCGCGTTGTGTGTTGAGTTAAAATAATCGCAAAAGCAATATCGCGTGCCCGGCAAACATAATATAGGTACATACACCAACACTAAACAAAAACTGACTGAGTTTTTATTCAGTTCGCTATTCGCTTTCCAAAGATTTGATGAGGCTAACTGTAACTGGCTAACATTTCTCTTTCTCTCGCAGTGTATCTCTCTGCTGGTGCTGGGCTTATAATATGTGGGCGGGAAGTGAGGTGTGGTTGCTGTTGCTGCTTGCTGGTTGAGTTGTCAGATGAAGTTAATCACTTGAGAATTGAGGAGAAAAGTTTGCACTCATAGTCATTGTTTGTTGTTTTCTTAGCTGAGTCTGAGTCTATTACTCATTTTAAACGTGGTTACACATTATCGATCCTGAGTGACAGTTTCACTCACGTCATTCTTGCTCACCACAAAAATTTCGGAGCAAATTTTGCGTGACAAACAATCATTCACAATGTGTACAAACTATAACTCGTGTAGCAAAATTGTCACTCAGAATCAATATGTATAGTGTATTATGCTTAAAATGCTTGAAGTTGTGCGAATGTGAATCCTACGTTCTAATGCTTTGAAAATTATTATGTTGTCACTCAAAAAATGGAGTCGAGGACAATGAGTGGGTGAGTCTGAGAGTATTAATCACACTCACTAGTTATGCTATCATCTTTAAAGTTAATTAAAATAAATGCGAGAAGGAGGCACTGTGAGTTTTTTGGAGTTTCCGTGTTATGAATGTTAGAAAAAAAAACTATAAACATGTGTATCTACCTACATGCAATACCTTAATTGGAATTTTTTTTTTATTTTTATTTAAATGTTAAAAGGAATATTCACTATAGTGAAATGAACACTAAATTGATGATTAAATTATTTTTATTGATATTTATTTATTTTATTTATTTAACCAAGTTAGGTTTCTTCTAGATTATTTTTGTAAAAAAAAATATCATTTATCAGGGGGGAAGGAAGATTATTTAAAAAACTATGCTGCAGAATAGGACAACGTATTTAACTAAGTCTCAATCTTAGCGTCATATTATTTAACAAGGTTTGTACTAAGAAATAAGAAATCAAGTTGAGCACATCTTTTCTCAATGACGCTTTATTCGAAAAAATATGACAGATTTCATAATTACAACAAAACAAAAAATGTAAGTGTTAAATAAAAGTAGTTTTGGTATCGTTTATAGTTTATGAAAATACAAATTTCACCAAGTGTCACACTAGTTTGTTTATGTAAGTCTTGAGTTAGCTTCATTATAGATTTGCGCCATATTTACAGTTAAAACCGTGTTTTGGGCGAACATTACACAAAGTTTTCTTAATTTTTCGTGATTTTTCGTTGAAATTTTCATAAAAACTTTCTCTTCCATTAGTTCTGACGAAAGCTTGAACAATTTTGTATGGAAATTAAGTGGGGTAAAAAACTAGTTCGAACGATGGATATGTTCTAACAAAATCGCTACCAATTTAAACAGTTAGTCCCAGTGACCACGATAAATGCAATTAATGGCAAAGTGCACTCATTTAAAATTTCATAACTTAGCTAATCCGAAAAAATAACTATCTAATATGTCTATTAAAAATCGCAAAAGCTTAAAAAGTAATAATAATGACATACTTATATAACTAAGCGCTATAATCATAAAGTACTTAAAAAAGAATTATGATATGGTTTTTTTTGTTTTCCTTCTTCGTTTCGCAATGCCAAAAGGGACTCGTTCTATATAAGCTGTGCAATCCACAAGGAACTAGAAAGTCTGTCATGATGACATACTTTTCCTAATACGGTGACAATCCTTTATTTTTGTTGTTGTTGTTGAACATTTAAAAGTATCATTACGTAAGCATCATTTGCGAAACGAAAAAGTTTATGTAAATTTTGTCCCATAAATAACAAAGTTACAATCATCAAAAAGAGAGTCGACGTCATTTTTGGGGACTTAATTAATTGTTTTTCTTTTTGTTAAGAGTATATGATTGCATAAGTTTTTTTTATTATTACTTTATTTTTGGTCACACCCAGTTGTTTTTTTTTTCATACAAAAAGAATTATGTAATACTTATCCATAAATTAATAATCGGGCTAAACTTGAAAATAATAATAAACTAAAAACATATAACGCTACAGTGGCAACACTCGAAAACATAAATTTGAGCGTGAAACCCTTTTTCGTACGAGAATATGAATGAGAATATGCAATTGAGTGCAACTTTGAACATGTGCAGTGCAATATGCAGTCAAATCGAAATGAGAAACACATTTTCCAATAGAAGAACATGAAAAAAAAAATATATCCCTGACATTTTATTAATATGTGGAGGTGTTTACTCTATAACAGTTTTGCTTGATTTTAAAAGTTTGCTTTAATAAGTTTCGCGCAAATAAGTTTTTTCAATGTAATAGAACTGAACACCCCTGAAATTGTAACAGTTTCTAAAAAAAAAACAACAAGCAAACAGAGCTTCTTTGTTATATCATAAATGAAGTTAGTACGATTTTTTAACTTAACCAATTTTTTTGATGAAATTCAGCTGACAACAACGACTGAGACAGTGATAGTTCCTTAAAAAAAAACCTAATCAAACACACCTATTTTTGACATTTGTAGAGTTCAAAGTGACATATGAAGTTAGTATGCGATACTAAAAAATATAAAATTGGTGTTCGACAACTTTAAATTTAAAAATAAAGTTTGTAGATATTAGGATTGTAAACTCGATTATAATTTGCCAAATCGTCTTTTAAGCTGAGTATCATACACACCTTATTGAAGTTTAAAAATATCAAATTTTTTATCAAATATCAATTTATAGTTGAAAATTGTAATAGGGTTTAATATCAACCGATTAGCTTAATTATGGTACTAAAGCGAAATCATCTGAAATTAATAACACTGTGATGTGTTTTTCCTGGATTTCAAGATCTTAACTTGGATCTGTAGAACTCAAGTTTTTTACAATGCAACATTTTTTTGAATTTACATATTTATATAAGAATTGAATGTAAAAGAGCCATCTGTACTCAGGACCAGATGAAAACATAACTTGGTTTTTATTAAAAAAAAAAAGAAAACAACAAAATTGAATTTTATGTTATATTGTTGCAGTGTATAATCATAGACTCAAATGGGTGATTTTTTTTTTTTTTTTTTTTTTATTAACATATTTTCCTTGGGAAGACCGATTCTTGAGTGGAAATGAATGAGTGAAGCGATTTTCTAGTTTCATAATGAGAGGAAGGTGCACATACATAAGAATTTCTTCTTGTTTTTTTCTTTCTATTTAAAATGCATTGCACGTTGAAAAAGCCAACGTAAATAGGATGGACAGACGAATATTGAATGAATGAGCAGACCCTGGTCCGGCAGTAGCGGCGGGTTAATGAACCACAGGTTTGTGATTGTGACATAGATTTTATAACTACATAATATAAGGATGGTATTGAAGCGAGCAGAGGGGGCATGTATCCAGGAATTTATACCTGTGTGTTCTGATTTTATTTATTTTTTCTTGAGTTGGTGCGAATGGTTTTGCAATGAGTTAGATTAGTAAGAGGAACTACATAAATAGTTTTTTATTATATTTATTTCTCTTGATTAAAAACCTTCACCGAAGTGTCTGATATAAAGTTTTTGTGAGTATCTAATATTCGATGATGCCAAGTTCAATTTGTAATTTTTGGTGTTTTTTTTTTGGCTTGAGTTTTAATAACAACTAGATATCAACCTTACATCCTATAAAATGGAATTGGAATTGCGAGAACTTGATCTAATACACAGTACACATTTCTAAGGTATTATCTTGCACTCAAAAAGGAGTAATGCCAGAATAAATTGAAAATGGCCGTTCCTGTGACCCCATGACCGCCAAATTTATTTGTTGTTAGTATAATTTACCACACCAAACCCAAAGGAATAATTTAAATAACACTAGAAATAGAAAGAAATTTTTTTGCAAAAGCACATCGCAAAATAGTTTTTCTTTTCTTAAGAAAATTTTATAAATATTTCTGTAGGTACTCTCAAAATAATAAAATAATATTAATAAACACTAATAAAGCTCGTATGACACTAAATTTTATGAGTGTGAGTGGGTACACACTATATCCATAAATGTAAAAATGTCTTAAAAATTTATTTAAAAAAATGTGATTTCCAAATAATATTTGTCAGGTTCTGGAAGCTTTATCTTGACATTTCAAAATTAAAAATGACAAATTATTTCAAGGAATACTCTGTCACAAAAGAAAGTATACACTAGACCCTACAGAACACTAGTTTATGATGTATTTTCACTTTTGGGGCATATTGTAATTGTGAAAACTAATTTAGAGAAATGCTTTCCCTTTCTTAAAAACACTCTTTAACCCTTTTTTTGCTCTGATGACACTTTGATTGATTAAATGAGAAATTAATAATAAATGTAGTGTTGTACGGGCTTAAGTCTGAAATAAATTTTTTGCCAAACAAGTAACAAATGAGCACACAACACAGAACAAATTTTGACATTTAACAAGTGGGGGTCATAGGATCCACCATTTTCTATTCATTTTGTCACAAGCGCTGAACTGAATAAAAATGAAAATATTTATTTTATTATTTATAATAGTTGGGGCACTTTCATAGATGTTTCTCGATAAGTTTACCTGATGAAGTTTCAATACGATAAACTCCAGATTTACCTAGCAGTAACTTTAACAACACCTATGGATATGCCTCATAACTTTTAGTGTTCTGTGATCTAATGGTTCTTTTACCTTTCAGCTACTAAGAAGTGGGAATGTAGTTGTTTATTTGAGAAAAATCGTTCGAACTACCATAGGGTTGGGAAATAATGATAATTTTTTGTAATTCAATTCAACTTTCATTTAAACACAAATAATTATTAATTCAACTTTTTCAATTACAATTACACATATCCTACATAACATTTTTTGTAATTGAAAAAGATTTTATTTCCAATAATTGTTATTGTAATTAAAAAATGCAATTACAAATTACGTGTAGATAATTGAAAATAGTAATGAATTTTTGCAACTATGTAGGTTCATTAGGGTGGCCGTTAAAAAAAGTCATCTTGGATGGACCTAAATCGACTTTAAATGAAGTTAAAAAAATTCCCTAATTTTATTCAGATTTTAATTTTCAACCCCTATAGGCGCTGCGCTGCAGGGGTTAATTTAATTTCCCTTATTTTGTTTACTTATAGGTGATTCACGTACAATTTTTCAAAAAATTCAGAGCATGTAGGTTGGAAGCTAAGATAGATAAGAAAAAATCCCACAGGTGGGGTAATATTTTTCCACAGGGGAAATTTTATAAAAATAATTATGTACATTAAATAGAAAAAAAATTAATTTAAAATAACTGAAACACTTTCAGTAATGTCTTATAGCTTTTTAAAAAGCCAAAAGTCCATTCTTATGATTTTTTTTTAAATACACTTCTTTTAAAGAATAGGTTCAGCAAAAATTATTTTCAAATGAAAAAAAATATAAAAATGAATTTTTCTTCAAAATGTTGATTTGAAACAATTTTCATCAAAAAAAAAACTCAAAATAAACCAAAAAAATGGAATTTTGACTTTCTAAAAAGCTGTTAGTGTTGAAGTTGTTTTTCAATTATTTTTTTTTTTCCATTTAATGTATTTTTTTATAAAATTGTAAAGGAATACTTACTGCTTTTTTGATGATTACTTACTGGAACAAAAGGTGACATGTTCACTTTTGGATTTTTTTTTTAATCGGGTTCGAAACGCTGAATAATTTTGATTGCCAAGGAGGCTCAATGGAAATTCAACTTGAAAAAGCATTTATTTTTAAATTTAATTTTATAAATTATTTACTTGTTGTTGGACATTTGGCATTTTTACTTGCAATATTGTTTTCGGATCAAAAGGTGACAAATTCAAAATATTCCAAAATTTATTGAAAAACTAATATAACACATACAGTTTGCTCAAGTGACGCACACAAGGAAAACCAAAATTAAAAAAAAAAAAACTAAAATTTATGAAAAATTTAAGTTGACGTGTCAACTTTTGTTCCTGACATATGAACTTTTCAACTCTTCATTACGTCATTGTGAATAGAATAAAATTTAGGCGAAGTGGCAAAGGAATTATGTGTGTTTCGTACGACACAAACTGACCATTTTTACACAATTTTATTCTTTTTCTAAATGACATTTGACTAAATGTTATACTAGAATTGGTAGGAACAGGCAACAATAAGAACAAAATCTAACAACAGACATTTTAAATCCTAAATCCAAATATATCGGCAGATGTTTTCTCACTTCTGAACGACATGTAACAATAATGATATTTGATTAACAGTTCCTAAATTCTTCTGAGAAATTAAATTCTATTTTTTGAGTCAGGTTTTAGACAAAAATTGTTACTTTTCAAAATCAAACACATAGGTAGAATGACAAATCAAATAAATAACGATATCCAATCATTTTTTTCAGTTCCCAGATAACAATTTTTGTTTGAATATTTAAATTGGACATTTTCCTTGGACGACACGTGTAACCTCCAGAAAGCTTCGTGTTTATTCAATAACAAAAATAGTAAAAAGAAAAAAACTTTAAAACATGTAAGAGATTGCATTGAAAAATGAAAAAAAAAAATATTGTTCCATCGCACAGAAGAAATAACAAAAAACACAAAAACTCAAGCACAATATCCTTGGCACATCATGAGGGTGAACCCTTACAAGAGGAGATTCCCTTGGAAATGCTTTGAACTTTATGCAATTCTGATTCAGTAGTAGTAAGGTAGGTGGTATACAGTATACCTAGTTAACGAGAGGGAAAACACCTTCGAAGTGCACGCTGCTTTTTGCTTCCTTTTATATAATTTGTTTAAGTTTGAATTTTCTTACCATTTTCACACATCTTCGCTACTTCAAGATATAGTATAAGTAAGGTACACAACAGGAACAACAACAAAACTTACAAAAACAAAATCATTTAGGTTTTATTTAAATCAATGATGTGTAAGATTAAGACTGCGGTCAATCAATACCACCAATACCACCATAATTTTTTTTTAAGGAATTCGTCTACATATGTGAAAACATTCGTCACAAATACTTATTTATTTAATCTAACAAGTACAAAATTGACTTTTGTAGATAGTGAAACTTGCATTGCATTCATTTCTTTATACCCATATGGAAATACAACGAATCGAGCTTTTAAATTGATCGAAATAGATACAAAATATAGGCCAGAAAATGGGTCTTCGATTGAGTTCAGATTGAGTCTACTGGAGCATAACCATATACAAACTGAATAAGGACAACATTTCTGAACTATTAATGGTGAAAAATTGAACTCCTCCCTTTTGAATTAGCAATAACCGGAGAATCAGTCCAACTTGAATGAGAAAATGCCTTTATTGTGTCCATCATTTCTATCAAAAGTGGTTTTCCGACAACACATGTGGTGTGCTCTGGCTACATTTCTTTGGCTTATCTTAAATACTTTTGTTTTGTATTTTAAATTTTTAATTTTAAACTTTATAATTACGTCAGTTGAATGACTCAGTTGACGTCATTTATGATGAAGTGTCCCACCCTTCTGGTGGATGTGAGTAGTTTTATCTGGATAACGATAACAACTTAGAACTAACTCCATCAAGTGGTTGGGGAGAGTAGGTTAAGTAAGGTTAGGTATAAGTATGTAGGTATGTATGTATAGTGTACACTAAGCAACAATAAACTATTTTGTTCTTTTTTTGTTTATTGTAAAACCACATGCAATGCAGAAACTGAATTGTTGGATTGGGATATAGCAAGATCCCCTCAAGACCATTAAAGTTTTTTTTTTTCATCAGCTGTGCCATTAATCCGACGGTGGCGTCGTCGGTGGCAGTGGCACAAGAGAGGAAGAAGGTGGAGATGGAAGTGAAGGTGGTGGTGAATATGTGAATACATAATTAGTTGATTTTGTGTTTTCTTCCTCTTTTTGTTTTCGTATATAATTCGATTTAAGAGGTTATACTGTTTAATGTACATTGTACAACAGCTATAGGTATACTGTACTGATTTGTGTGATGAAGGATTAATCATGCGCTTTTTTGTTGTTGTTTAGGGGAGAAATATTTAGATGCTGTGTGAAACATTAAATTAAGTTTTGTTTATGCTCAAACAAAATTAATTTATTTTAATATATTTTTAGATTTGTTTTTAAGAAAAAATAGTAAAACTTTTTAGGGCCCCTTTATTTACTATCGAAGATGTAGATGGTTTTTGGGAATAAAATAACATCCCAGGTGTGTTTTGATTCAAGCAAGAGCAGAGTTACCTTTTTGATTGAATTTTTTTGAGGTGAAACTTGCTTAAAGCTTATTATACAGTTTTTTTGAATAAAAATAAACTTGGTGTGAGAAAAAAAAAATCGTCAAAGCAAAAATTCATTATGAAATGGCAAACCAAACTGAGCATAAATTTAGTGACAGCTGTCAAATAGACCAACTCCGAAAAAAATATTAACAGATAACTACACGTCTAAAAAACACCCTTTATTTGTCGTCAGTTTATAGTTTGCAAAACCAAAATCTGACTGATACTGTTTTATGCAAAAGCAAACATAAATGTCAAACGCAATTTTTATCCGCGGAAAGAGTGTCAGTGACATTGTTTTGGACAAAAAAAAATTATCGTGGTTCGATACAAAAATTTAAGACGCCAAACATATACATTTAAGGTAGAGCGGGGCTAGTAGGACAAGTGTGACCAGGCGAATAACCTAGAACCTACAAGAGTTAAATGAAGCCGATCATACACGAATGAACCATACTTACTACTAACCCACACGTTCAAACTGATTTAAGGCAAAGAACGCACTTGCGATTTTCTGTCGCAGCGAATAAAAAAAGTGATCGCAGTTTAGTAGGATATTTACTGTTGCCATGTGCGATTATTCACATTTTAACTCATGTGTTCTACTTTTTGCGACTGAATAATCGCGCGACAGAAAATCGCAAGTAATGCGTTCCTAGCCTAAGGTGGATTTTGTCTGCCAGAGGACAACCACGTGCCAATTTGTGTTTCTTGGTTTGGTACAAAAGTTAAAAAAAAGGAGTTTGATTCTTTTTGTGATAATGTGATGAAAACGTGCGATTGCTTTTAATAAGGTACAGTAACTTTGTGAGCTCTGTTATTGATTTTTTGTATTTCATTTGTGAAATTGAAAAATTCTAAGTTTTTTTTGTAAAGTGACAGATTATATTCGTTAAGCTAGGTGTGGGGAGGATTGGACCCTATTTTACGAGTATAATGGAAAATAGTATGAACAAATTTTGAGAGATAAAGTTCCAAGAAGAATATAGTTGCTGTACGTTAAATAAATACAATTTGGTGGGGCGCAACGGTTCGTGGAGTACTAGGGCCTAGTGACTTACAACTCTCAACCATTTCTGTGAGCGTGTTGTTAGCAGGAATGGAGGGGACCTTCAATTTTTTGCCGAGTCCGAAAGGCTAGATGACAAGCACTTATTCATGACAGGTATACTCTTGGAGGATTTGTCAGTTCCTCGTAAAAAAATCATTTTTGTTTTTAGGTGGCAGCGGCTGGGAATCGAGCCCCAGACAGTCCCACGCACAAACCATTATGCCACGAGGTACTACATTGAAATTGTAATGTCTCTCGGTATTCTTTTAACTTTGAAAATACAAATTAAAATAAACAAAGTTCCAGAAGAAGTGACGCTTCCCTGAGAAATGCCATTCTAGCAAAAACATTATTGTGAGATGTTACGGGCTGACAAGTTGTCATAATTTGGTGCATCTTCTTAAGGACTATTCACATGAGAGCAACCAAAGAATGACGACGAAATGAACAAAATGGAATTAAAGGCATTTATAAAACCTAAATTCTTCGAAAAAAAAACTAGAAAAAATGGTGGAAATCTGTTTAACGTTTAATCTTGCTCATTTATTTTGTAGCACAGTGGCATCAATTAGTTTTTTGACTTCGTACGAAAATAAAGATCTTATTTTGTTCGTTGTTTTTTTTTTTTCAAATTTTGTGACAAAAATTCGTATGGTCGTGTAAATCCAGCATGAGCGAATAACAATCTGTTAATGTTTTGATTGAAATTAAGACTTATTCAAATACAGATCTTGAAGTTTTTTAAGAATACAAGCCTCGCCCTGAGTCGAAATTCGACACCACTAACAATACTTCTAAGAAAATTAAAGCTCACTTAAAAAAAATGTGTAGTTCTACCTAAAAAGTGTTTCAAATATGTCCAAAAACTCAAGCCACTGGCAAACATTGGCTCAACTGAATCGAGCGAATGTAAACGAATTTCGAGGTGTAAAAAAAGACCAAACCTTCGTTTTATAGCAAGTTATCATGAATGTCAGGGCATTTGGTTTAAATGATTAGAAACAGCGTACTTGGGATCGTATAGAGGATGCTGAAAACCACGATTTGGCTCGGTAGTGTTCCAGATTGGCTAAAAATCCAAATGGATCAGAGAACGATCCACCCCATACACGATCCTAGAGAGAAAAAAAAACTTGCATCTTCTTTTTATTTGCAAGTGGAGTACTATTTTTTAAGTTTTATGAAACATTAATTCCGGTACTTCTTGCTGGATATAGTAAGTCACAATTTGTAGAATTTTGAAGAAGCGCTTGAGGCTCCGGACCACGAATTGCAACGGATTTTGTCAATTTACTTTTACTCCGATACAAACTATGCACAGCTCCACAATCTTCACATAAAGAGTTCAAATAATTTCAAAAGACGTGACCAATTACTTAGATTCGGACTGTTGGACGGATAGTGAATGTAATTCTCGCGATATATATTTTTAAAATCTTGTTTTTATTTTGTTATGATGAATTAAAATTTTTGTATCACTTTTTTCTGGCAGAAAAGACGAATTAAAAATTATTTTGTTCGTTCTTGTTGATTCTCATTATTTCAAGGGTTACATTTTTGTTCGTACGTTACAGGTTTTTCGTTTTGTAGATATTAATCGATTTTGGTCACAAAGCAATTAAAATATGAAAAACAGAATCTTACATAAAATAATAATTTATTTAAAAGTAAAATCCCAATAAAGTAAAAAAAGTCCCGATGACTTTATTGGGGCTTTTACCGATTTGTGTATTTGTGTTCCTAATTTTTGTTAGGATTTTAGAATGTAATTGTTAAATCTATTTATAAAAGAAATAATACCAAAAATTATATATTACCGAAACTCTTGAAGAGCGTCTAACTACTGAATTTCTGAAATTCCTTATAACTTGATCGTTATACATTTTGTTTATAGTAGTCGATGATATGATGAAGATAATAATTCGCACATTAATCTCAAATCACAGATAGTCTTTTGTTTTTTTTTTGTTCTTCTTCTTAAAAAGAACAAGGCAACAACTTAAGTGTATACAAAAATAGAGATAAAGATGTGATAAAAAATATGATACACTGCAGAAGAAATTACAGATATATCAGTAAAACATTGTTATCAGGATTACACACTTCCGTCACGTTGATTTGACTTGAAAATGTGAGATGAGTAGTCCAAGAGAAGGTATATTTCTAAGTGAGATACAAATTTTGTACTATTACATATTTGAAGAGAGTATTTCGAAGAGAATTTAAGAAAAAACAAACAAATCTCCATTGTGGTTAAGAAATATTAAGGTTGATAATCGTTCGAGAAATTACGAAATATTAGTGTTAGGTATAGGTATTCGTATTTTTGTTTTAATCTTGATGCAAAAAAGACTACACAAAAATATTCTAGGGGCAGAGTCAAAGCGGATTTGGAAATTACATAGCATGTTTTGCATTCATTAAACTGAAACCAGACAATAGGTCCTCCAATGGTTGTAAATACCAAGACTTTTTGATTAGGCTACTGCAGTGATTTAATGTTATATCCAGGGTTGTAAAGGAATGCAATCTTTCGTGCATGCAATCATTTGTGAATGCAATCTTTTATGACTTCAACTTTAAGATCTACTTCACTTTCGAGACTTTGACTTCATATCAGTCTTTCAGTGTGGAGGAGGGCGATTCAGAAGACGGAGTTTTAGGGAAGGAGTACTGAGGTTAAAGTCAAAGGAGTTCATGTTCAAATTAACACTTCGCAGCATTCGAGAGATAGATTCGTTTTGAGCTATAGGAAGTCCTGTGAGTGGGCTGATAAAAAGACGAGGATTTCGTGAACGAGGGTTAATGTTAAAAGAGCTAGAGTTGTAGAGTGAAATGCAGTCAACCTAACAAGAAAGTAATCGATGAATGAAGAGAATATCTGATATTTCTCTTCATTTTTCCAGAGAATTCAAGTTGATTAGTTTAAGGCGGTCTAGATAGGGAGGCAGGATCAGAAGATTGTTCCATGCAAGGCCTCGAAGAGCAAAGCAAGGGAAGCGACGCTGGACGCTCTCGATTCTGGAAATGTCAATAAGTTGATAAGGAGACCAAACTTGAGAAGCATATTCAAGTAGTGGAAGAACAAAGGATATGTAGTCACATAGGAGTTAGAGAATTTGACCATCTGTTGACGAAGCCAACGTGTAGATCCAAGCAATTTTTAGGACACCAAACTGAAAAGCTGTCAAGGTCTTGTTGAATGAGGAAAGAGTCATGTGTCAATGAAATGGTTTTGAAAAACTTGGTTTCATCAGTGTACGGTGAAATAGAAGAATTTTTGATTACCTTTTCAATATCGTTAATGGCAACAATGAACAAAAGTGGACCTTGGTGGCTGCCTTGGGGGACACCGGAGTTAGCTAAGAAAGAGCAAGAGGTGGAAGTTATAAAACGAACGCTGTAATAACGATTATCTAGGTAAGAGGGATCCATTTAAACAAAGAAGGTTTGAAACCGAGAGTGAGTATTAGTTCATGGGAAATTCTGTCAAAGGCCTTACTGAAATCGGTTGAGATAACATCGACTTCGTAACCCTTCTCTATGGCTGAGAGCGTGAAAGACACAAAAAATTAACAAGGTTAGTGGTTGTATGTAGATGTGCATTTAAATAAGCAATGTTGTCTGGGGGAGATGAGGGATTTGCAGTGGAAGCTTAACGTTTCATACAAAATTCTTTCAAAGAGTTTGGGTATGTGAGAAAACTTGGAAATTGGACGATAATTGTAACATCACCCTTCGGACCCTTTGAATTGTGAAAAGTGAATTGGGGTTATAAAAGATGATTTCCACATCTGAGGAAATTTACCAAGATTTAGGGAAAGGCTGAAAATTTCTGCGAGAGGAAGAGAAAGGGTGAAAGAGCATTTTTTTAGAAGTATGACAGGGCGACCATCGGGACCAGGATTAAATTCACGGCCCCGATGGGACCTTCCATTCTGCCCACCTTGTACTTAGGTCATATTTTCCTTCTTTCGCATTAAATATCTCTTATTATGAATGATAAACAAAATTAAATCAGTAATGAAAATGCAGCAGAAATGATGGATTCAATATTAACTGTTGACTGACTTGCTCTTGTATCCTTCATTGCATTCAATATGGTAATAAACCGACAACTATGTATGATAGTACCAACCATCGAATCAAACAGTGGACTATTTTGAGTAAGATTGCTTGATAAAAATGATTTTATTTTTTAAATGGCCAAAAATTTCCAATAAATTAAATGTGGATAAGAACTTTGTAGACATGCATTGTTTTAAAGGACATAGTTTTTTTCTTTAAGACACAACACCAAATTTATCAATTTTGGCAATACTTACAATATTCATCGATCCAAATGTAGTTACATGGACAAAACTTGTCGTTAATTAGTTGTGACAATTTGGAATGTGTCTGTCAATCTTTTTCTATGTCACTTTTGTAACTTTGTAGGATATCATCCAGCTTGCGAAGGGACAAGAAAACCCATAAGACATTGAACGGGAAATTCGAAACTGTCACACATAATTTGTGACTTATTAATGACAAATTTATTATTTTGTTAACTTGGCATTCAACTATTTTCTTCAGGTTATATTTAAAATACCAAGTCTTTTCCTAAATTCTCCAACATCATATACTTTCAGGCAAACAAAAAGTCAGAAATTCTACTGTACTTGCAGGCAAAAATATCAACATTCACAAACAGATTGGGTGTTTTTTTATCATATCTATATCTGTAGCATCCAAGGACAATTTTTTTTTTTGTTTTTTTTGTTACACCTATGCCGCGTTTGTTGTTGTTGTTTTTTCCAGTTCCTGCAAAAGCCTTATGTATCCAAACATATCAATAAAAGCCGTGTGTGTGCGGTTTATTCAATACGAGTAAATTCAATTTTTAACACAAAAATTTCCTTGATATTCTGATTTCTGTGATATTTTTAAAGTCGATTGCAATTTTGTTAATTGTATCGCTGATTGTGGATATGTATAACCAACAAGAAAAATATGATAAATCGATACATACATTTTATGGTTGGAATCTCGGGCCAGATATTGTAAAACAGATATTATTCAATCAAAGCCCAGTTGAAGTGATAGAGTGCTGAGTGGGGTTGGGGTTATAATTGGGAAAATTCATCCCGCAAAAAATAAAAATTGTATCTTATCTTTACAGCTATGCAGTAGCAGTATGTATACATCTAGATAAAAAGATAGGAAGATGTGCGGTTGAGATAAATTTTGTTTGTTTTTCGAAACAAAGTATTTTCATGAGTGATGAGTTTTTGTGTGAAAATCAATATCACAAGTTAAAGTACTTCACCGCTGTCCAACTAAAATACAAGAGGAAACAAAAAAAGGATTTTAAATTAGCCATATCCTCTTCGTGATTTAAATGTGTGACAGCTGCTGGATTTCCCTTCCAGGGGACAGATAATCGACAAGATGAAAATGGAAATAAGTTTATTCAAAATTATTTATAATATATTATCCTAATGCAGAGATTTTTTAATTCAATTGGAATACCATCATCAGAGGGGAGCTTTTTCTACAAAATTTACTTATCTATTGAAAGCTGTAGTATGGGCATGAGACTTTAAATAGAGGGTCTTTCAATAAGTAGTTTAATTTTTAATTTCGCACTATTTTTTTAATTTTCAACATTAAACTGTCATTGAGAATTGTTTTGGCTTGTAAAAAAAAACTAGTCGCGAATTTAATATTGTGAACGCCGAACTGAAAAATTGACCCTTAATACTGCACATTAGCTCCATGATTGATGGTATTATAACCGGGCACTGTCTAATAGGCAAGCACGCAACGCGTCTTGGCGTATTCTCCTACGATTTTTGCAGAAGCTGTATGGATGAGGAAAAGATGGAATCGATTCATCACCTTCAAAGCACGCGCCCTGCGAACACTTCACCCAGGTGATTTTTACCGTTTCTAAAACACTGCACTGATGGTTATCTACGGCTGCTCCAGTCGTCGTCGCGTCGGCTTCGAAGAATAACGGTCCAATGATCCTTTTCGCAAAAATTCCACCGCTACCACCCACCACTCATGCACGATACACTACATACATTGCCTGTTTACAACGCAGCACATGGTTCGAATGTTAAGCTTCGTAACAGCGCGTTATGGTCGCGTGTACCTGCTATTCAATGGCAAAAATTCACTTGAACTGACGGATGTTTTAAACGCGAGCTGTCATAATCCGATTTGAAAACAAAATAAAAAGTTACAGGGTTGACAGATGCCCAATGTCTAAATGGCCCACCCTACTTGAACAAAAAAAAAAAACCAAACCCCAGATGACAAATATTTACAATATAAACCAAACAACAATGCTTCTTGTCATCATAGACGCGTATATTTCCTACTACAAAAACATGTCCTTCATAAAGGAGACAAATAATTTTCCAAGACCATGCACATGCACAGCCCATATAAAATTCGATATACTTCTCTTGGCCATCATCGCGAGGATGAAATAATTTTTTTTCTCTCTGTCACGTCTACGTCGGTCGTTGTCGTCGCGCAATTCACATTAAACCCACACGTCTCGTCTCCTTTGGAAACACACCACCACGACCACCGTATCCATCACCATCAATAGAGAGTGGTCTCTTGGAAATCATTCATTTACGATTTAGTTTCTAATATTTCTAGAAATCATAAGACCGGAAATGTCTAGGAATTCGTTTCTATGATGCTAAAGACGTGTGAGTAATATAATAAGCTTATAGATCTAAAGGTGTTTCGAGGAATGTTTCGATATTGTTATGGCTTTGAGCTTTGACATGACAATTATATAAAAAGGATTTGATATTACATTGTGTGGTTGATTGTGCTGTGAATGCACTCTCGTTTGAAATAAATTAACACCAAAAAGCATTGCTATTGGATACAGTACAGAGAATTTAACAAAAGCATTGGTATTACTTCAGAATTGTTTTGTAGTATTTATGGCACGAAGACGTATTTGTACTTCCTGCTGTGTGCTGTGTGGTTCAAGGATATAAGGTTGCCAAGCATATACTGAAGATGTTAAGTAGGGTATTGGTTTATTTATAAAATTACATTGTTAAGAAGAAATTGTCAAAAAATCAACTTTAAAAAGATTTTGACGAAAAACACTATTTTGGCACGTGTTACAAAAACAACAGGGGATCCAGGTTTCTATCGAGGTTTATTTCAATAACTAAAATAAAAGTTTTCACTCTGACTGGCAGATGGCTTTCTAGTATCGTGAACAGCAGTAGCTATTGTAACTTAAGTCAGCATTATCTAGCCCAGTCCACACCAAGTTTCAAACAGTTTGAAACTACCAAATTAAGTGATTTTTAGGACAAACCCGTTTCTGCAAGTGAAAAATTGTATTGTTTCTGACCAAACGAAGAATTTAAGGAAAAAATCGAGTGTAAGGAAAAGATACAGACCATAAGAAAGTTTTTAAGGCCAAGGATCCAATGTTTGCGTATATTTCAAAGGGGCAAACGTCGACTCAGACCCACTTCGAGAAATTCAACGTTGGACGTCTTTGCCAGAGACCAGAGTTTACAAACAAACAAACAGCACCTGAGCGAGAAGATCTCTGCTGCAAATTCATTTATTCATTTACGCGATATCATAAATGAGGCAGAAAAAGCGACCATGGAATAAAGAACCCGTGGTATGATGCTGAATGCCTATGTGACCAAGTATGCTGAAGCGCAAAAAAAGAGTAGCATGAGTAGAGTTTCGATTAAAGAGAATTAGCAACTGCATAGAAAAAAAATGGCGTTTGTAGCCACTCAGCTCAAAGAGATCATAGACTCTTGCTACAAAACAACACTCGGAGGTTTTATAAAAAAAACCTGCTGTTAGTTTTAAGACCGTTGAACTTTTAAATGGGCATAAATAGTAAGTAATAGAGCCTAAAATGAAGACTCAGTTCCACCAACCAGTACAGAATATGTAATCCCCTTGCTCTGCTCATCGAGCACCTAGGCTACCATCTGCCACTGTATTTTTTATATTTAACAACAAGAATCAGAGTTGGGTAGTAATCATTACGAACAAAAGTCAATAACAATTACATGTAATTTGTAATTATATTTTCCAAATGATTACATGTAATTGTAGATGAAAATTTCAATTACAAATTACATGTAACTGTAAATGAAAGTTTCAATTACAAACTACATGTAATTGAAAAAAAAACAATTACTTGATTGGAGAAAAGTAATTGAACAAAAAAACATAATTTAAAAAACTGAAATGATTATTTTTTTTTTGTAATCATTACACACAAATGTTATTAATTACACAAAATTTCAATTACATTTAACGATGTGAAGGATATAGCTTGTTCACATCTGGGAGAAACAAACCTTCCTAACGATCTAAGAAAGATTTTTCCTTCACATCTTGTTAAATGCAATTGATATTTTGTGTAATCAATTATATTTTTTGTGTTATGATTACTAAAAAAAGTAATCATCTCAGGTATTTTCAACTACTTTTTTTGTTCAATTACTTTTCTCCAATTACATGTTATTAGTAGTTGAACATTCTCAATTACAAATTACATGTAATTGTAATTGAAAATTTCCAGTTACAATTACATGTAATTGTAATAAGAAAAAGTCAATTACTGATTACATTTTATTGTAATAGATCCTGTATTCAATTACAAACTGTAATAATTAGTACAAACATCGAGTGAAGGGTTCTATGTAAAATGTATACGCCACTGCCCATTCGCACGGATTTAAACTGCGAAAAAACTTCCGGTACATTGCCGTGTGAACTAGGCCTTAAATAGTAGCCAGTCGGTAATTGTCAGTTTATTAGCTTTCGCTTGTAAAAAAGGGAGTAAATATGGGATAAGTCAGCTCTTTGGCTCGTTAATTCCCTATTATACGTCTAGCTCTTTCCAAGTTTTCATGATCGCGAAGGAGAAAAAAAATTATGGATTTCACCTTCTCACCTATTGAAATATGACAAGAATCAGACGCAAAAAACATCATGTAATAGGGGAGACTGAGTAAATTAATATAAATTTCCCTTAGTTGTTAAATGAAGAGGAGCAATCAATCTTAAAATGAGGTAAGAATTCTTGAAATGATGATCTTTTTTAAATTCTTAAGATAAATTTAAGAATAAAAAATCAAATATCATACCCAGACGACATAAAAATTCCACTATAAATCATAAATCAAATAACCAGACGAATTACTTAATATTCTTTATTTTTTTTTTTTAATAAAAATACAAGTAGTATAAATGTTCATTTTCAAGTCCAACAAACGAACAAACGTGCAGAGAACACGTTACTCCAAATTATTTAGCATTTAGCACCACCCAGAGAAAAAAAAGCCGAGGTGAAATTTTAAAAGAAAAAAATAATAAAAATAAACTTTCGCCTAAAAGAAAAATATTTTAGCAAGAAATAAGAAAAAAGACGTCACTCCAGATCCAGACAGTGACGCACGATACAATTCTGCTTGCTAACCTGTCAGCCAAAAATAGACCTGCACAATCGCAGGAAGTAAAGTTGAGTTTTCCAACGAGAAAAACATATTTAAAAAAAAAAAAACGTCAGTAAAAATTTCGATAAAACAATAGATTTTGTTTTAGATTTATGTAGATATAAATCACGAACCAGATGGCGTGGTTGCATCTAAAACAGATAGTGATGGATTGTCATCCTAGAACTAGAAAACAACAGACAACAGAAAAAAAAATAGACTTATTCTTAATTAAAACTTTATAAATAATAAACAAGGAAATGTTACATTTAATATAAAGAAAACAAAATTATATAATTTATTAATTGTATAATAAATTCAAACGCACATTGCCAATATTTAGCCAAGCCACTTATTAGTTAAATCTAAACGTTTTTGTGTCATTAGCGATCATGCTTTTTGTAAATTTATCTTTTTGTATTTATTT
The DNA here is from genome assembly GCA_946251815.1 of Dasysyrphus albostriatus. NCBI lineage: Eukaryota > Metazoa > Arthropoda > Insecta > Diptera > Syrphidae > Dasysyrphus > Dasysyrphus albostriatus. Next base: position 1,382,927 of record OX276339.1, read on the forward strand.
TTAGTTTTAAATTAAAATATATGAGATGGCAGAAGAGCAACCGACAAAGTTTAAAATGACGGCATTGAACATTTTATTATTAAACCTATTGTATGTGGACACATTTTCACAATTTGTTGCTGTTTGGTTCTTATTTTCTTGAAGAGATGCTCAAACACCCATAAGAGAAATAAAGGACAGTCTTGAAGTGGACGACGAAGACGACGATGGCGATGGCAAAGAAGACGACAGACAGCCAGACGAAAACAAAAATAACAAGAACGCAGACGCGGCAGACACGAGGTAGAGAGGGAAGGAGAAATATATAAAAAAACTTAAAATACTATAAACTCAGCCAAGAAAAACTAATAAAGAAACACACATTAATTTTTGTTTGCATTGCCTTTGATTTGCTTTTCTGTTTCTTACATCGTTAATTTTTATTTTATTTTTTATTTAACAAGTTTTGTTTTAAGCTAAAAAAAACCATGTTTATAATTGTTTATATATATTATTTGGTGCCTTGACCTTACATTCAATGTCTGGTTGATGAAACTTTATAAAAAGCCACGTCGCGCTACACTACCGAGACCGACCGTATACCTGAGGAAGTGGTTCATAATAATTGAAATCATGTTAATAGCTAAAAAACGCAAGGTTCTTAGAATTTTTCTTTTAGAGAAAAATTTGTCTTGATAATATTTATTTATTTAAAAATATAAAATTACAAAAATTAATAAAAATGTAAAAGGCATTCTGTGCGTTCATGGACTCAGATAAGCTTTTGATTGGTCGGCTATCATAAAATTATGAAAATTAAAATAACATTTAATTACGTTTGCTTACGTTTTTTACAGAAAAAAATTTCATCTGAAAACTCAGATGACAGCTAAGCCCAAGACGAAAAAAATTGCACATAGAAATGTACTTTTTTTTTTTTTCTTGCGATTTATGTGAAGTTATACATTCATAAAAAAAATAAAAGACTTGTCATTGGAATGATAGGGAAGACGAAAAAAATGGGTCTCAGAATAATTATATCCTTCTGTCTGTGCGGTCAGCTACAGCCTAACGTGTTGAACGATTTTCTCAAATGGTACATTGTGGTTTTTTGTGATTCTGCCCACACGTATTTTTTTAGAACTAAAAGTAGCGGTACCTGTCATACCTGTCATTAGCAATTTTAAAAAAATCTTATTTTTCCAAAACTGGCTTTACAACTTTTCTTAAAAAAAAAAAAAATCGCTAAAGGAGATGGGCAAAAAAAACCCAGAGTCGATAGAAAAAATTCATATGCAGTTTTGGAAGGCTAAATATTTAAATCGGAAAAATGTTATCGTTGGATATAAAAACCATCAGGAATCATTTCTATATGGAATTAAAGTTCCAATTTACAATATGAACAATGAATTGTAAACAGTATTTTATGAATACTTTTCGAAAGATAATGATTTGTTAAATATAACGTACAAATTTAAAAAAAATGAAAAATAATCTAGTTTTTAACGAGGCCCTAGCAAGTTAAACATTGATGCTATCAAGGGTAACTATCGATTTTCTCTTGCTCGTTAGGTAACCTTTTTTCCTAGAGAGAAAAAAAATCTCAAATGGGATTGGATCCTTCGATCTTTTGATTACCGTCTACAATACAGTTGTGTAATGTTGAAAATGAAAAACCATATACCTACTTTAATTTGTCTTACTATTGTATCATGGGCATACAATTTTTTTTTGTTTTTGTTGTATAAAGGGAATTTTTGATGGGATAAAAAGACTCATCTACCAAGTTTTTTCTAACGAGGGCCTCACTAGTATTTGACAAGTTTTCCTTGTATATATTGCCCCTACCGAAGCCTTTTTTAGGACCTTGACTAAACTTGGCAAAAACTTGCCATATTTCCAGCCGGGAAGTATCCTATTCGAAATGTAATCTAGTTTTTAACGAGGCCATCGAAAGTTAAACGTTGATGGTAGCAAAGGTAACTATCGATTTTCTCTAGGGCCTTACGCGTTAAGTATCCTTTTTCCAAGAGAGAAAAAAGATCTCAACTGGGATTGGATCCTACGATCTTCTGATTACCGTCCACAATACAGTTGTGTAATGTTGAAAATGAAAAACTTTGTACCTACTTTAATTGTGATTATGATGGGCTCATCCAACAAGTTTTTTTCTTGTCTAGATTGCCCCTACCGAAGCCTTTTTAGGGCCTTGACTAAATTTGATAAAAACTTGCCCTTTTTCCATGCGGGTAAGAAAAAACTACTTTAATTATAGCAAAAAATACGATTTTAAGCAATAGTTTCCTATTTGTATATTATTAGCTTAGGTTTTCTTATCTAGATTGCCCCTACCGAAGTCTTTTCAGGGCCTTGACTAAATTTGATAAAAACTTGCCATTTTTCCATGCGGGTAAGCAAAAACTACTTTAATTATAGCAAAAAATACAATTTTAAGTAATAGTTTCATATTTGTATATTATTAGCTTAGGTAGGAAAAAATAGTTATAGTCTTCGAAGGTTATTTGTCTTTAGTATGTTATTTTTTGATTTTTTCCGTTTTTATCTTTTCATTGTGATCCGTAAGCTTTGTTAACTTAGTGGATTTTTATAACTTGGTCTCCGATTTTTTTTTATTGTGGCCGCCATTTTTTTTATAAAATTTCTTATCAGTCTCCTGAAAGATTAAAACAGTCAAAAATATCCTTAACTTTAGAAACTATCATAGTTTAGGATCTAGCAGTGTGAATAAAATCATATCCGTATCTCACTCCCGTTTGCTATTTCATTTGTTAAGACGGCATTTGTTCAAGAGGTCATGGAAGGTCCGTTCCCCTGGTAAGTATTTACAGAAAATATTTATTTGTATGCAGGCATTTGTTTTAGCATTTTAATATAGACTTAGTAGAATCTTAATTATATACATTTCTAAATTCTTTTCATACAATGCGTTAGTTTCTTTTTGGGACAAAAACTATTGAAATTAATTTATTTTTTTCGAAAACTTCATTAAAAAATAAAATATAAGAACAGACTTCTGGAGCTCAAAAAAGATATAAAACACTATTTTGTAGGTTGATATTGTTTAAAGAAAACAAAAAATTCAATGTCAGTACCCACGTTGCAGATTTGAAATCAAAGAGCATGCTGTGTATACTACTTTTATTGTATCTGCATTATGATGAAAGGAACTGAGCGCGACGAGAAAGATTACAACCTTTTGATATCAAGAATAAATTCAAACATTTGAAACATCAATGTCTCTTTTCTAGTTATCATTTTGTTATCTTTTTTTTTTAATTTTTCTTAAAGTTTTCCATAGAAAAAAAAGCAGAAAGATAAACACAAATTTAATCTTGAAGTATCTGACCCAGTCAGGGAGAGAAAAGTGTGTTATCGTTTTGTGAAATTAAACAAAAAAAAAACTGTTATGGAGTTCATCTTATCTGGATTCTAGATTTAAGAGATCGGCAAATTATAAAACGTTCAATATAAAAGTTTTCAAAATCAAATCACTTTATAGTTCGAATGACGAAAATAATAGTTTAAGTGTTAATAAAATTTCTAACACCGCGTCAAATGATGTCATTTGAATCAAATAGCTGTCAGGAATATTTAGGGTATAGCCACACATGTACGTGCGAAGTAAGGTTCAAGGATTAACTGATGAGAGAATGAGTATTACGGTTGAATTGCTTTAGAACAGGAATGCAGCAAGTCTAATTTTAAAACAGGCATAAAACAATGCGACGCCACACGCGCTGGCCAACAGTGGTCCGTTTGTTTAATTTCGACGACAAAAATAATCTCATATGCCAATTCTTGAAACAATTTATTGAAATTCTACCTCTTTTGAACTTATTCATATTATATCTCCACTGGAGTCTCAACATCATTACAGAGGAAGCAAAATGACCAGTCAAAGTTCTTGAAGAATTCATTGAGACCGTCTGAATTGTATTTCATGTGTTCCGCATGTGCTTAGCTGCCGGAAGAGATCGACTCTTATGTATGCGGAGTTGTACTCTACAGGTTTTGATCAACTTTCTCTCATGAAATCATCACTTTTAAACTAAGTGTTTATAGGTTTCCTCTCCTGGACTCATTACTTGAATTCAGTCTTATCTCCAAGAAAGATTCAAGATTGAACATCGAGTTTTTCAGGGAAGTAACTTAGGAACCTTTTTGTAGCTATTTTTAATGATATACCTTTGTATGATGTGTTTTTGTACTGTTAACCAAGAAGGTATTGCAAGGTAGTGGTATTAGTAATTCTTTTATATGGTATCATGAAAACCGGCTTGATTTTTAGCCCAATTAAATGCCATCAGGCCATGACATTTTCTACTAAATGAATTCCTACTTTGTGTAAGATTATAAAATATCACAACATACCTCCTTTACTTCGTGTTAAGAACCTTTCGGAGTTATTGTAACTTTTTACCTTGATTTCACTGAGCACATAAATTTAATCGCCAAAAAGGCCAACTCTATATTAGTTTATGTAAGGCAATGGTATGGATCCATACGATAACCTCGCTAAATATGCATCCCGGGTATGGACTCCTTTTTATGAAGTCCATAAAAATGGGTTAGAAGTAGTTCAGCGAAATTGTATTCGTTTCGCGTTGAAAGGGTTACAATGGTTCAATTTTTATAACCTTCTACATAATGAACACCGGATTAATCTTCAGATTCAAATTTTGTTAAGAAAGGAGGATTTTATAATGATTATAATATTTATCTACCAAGTAATAACCTGATTCGTTTGAGGAACACACAACCTTCGCTACCAATTCTTTGTTCTTTTATATGAAATAAAACTAACTTTAAAAATATTTTAAAGACCATAGTGGATCACGCTTATAAATGATTGCAATAGTTTAAATTTGTGTAGTTTTTTATTTCAATTTTTGTATATCAAACAAAACAAAAGAAGTTAGTAATCATTTAATTAATCGAGGGACATTGACATTTACCCCTTTTAGCCTTCTACAATTGGCCAAAAAGCAACGTCAAGACAAACACAATACAAAAGCGAAAAAAAAAATAAAAGCAAAATAAGAACTCTTGCGTCAATTATTATTCTATAGCGTTTCATGTCCTCGGCCATTAATCGTTATCGTCATATATTACCCTACATTATTGGCAAAGTACACAAGGAGGGTTGGTCGCTTTCTATCCCTTCCTCTCCTTTCATCACGGCACAAATACAAAATGATTCTACAACTGCCAAGAAAAATTGAGAAACAAAAAAAACAGAAGTAAATTACATTACTCGGAGAGCTTCGAGGGAAATAAAGTACAAGTAAACATTAAGTTATAATCATCATCATCAGGTGGCATCGACGTCAAATTGACAGATGACAAATAAAGTGTTTTTTTTTTTGACAAGTGGTCTCAACTCTGGACTACATCATCAACAATTTTAAGTGCATCACATGTACCTATTCTTTTCTGAGATTTGTCATGGCAAATGGATTCTTAGTCGCTCATCACATAGCAATTAATAAAATAAAGGAGGAACACAGCAAACGACAATAGCGTTCATCGATTTTGATGAAAGAAAGAATTCACGAGGTGCTTGAAGGCAACATGATTGCATTACATTTGTGCCAAGTTATTTCGATTATTCCGCCAAAACAAGGAAATGGGCGATGGCGTTGGGCGAAAGCAGGCCGAGGCTAATAGCTTATCACGAGAGTCGCATGTTCGCCAATGGCTGAATTTAGAGGGGCGGCAAAGCTAAGCTGGTGTACATAATTATTGCAAAAGGCTGCTCTAGCCCAACAACTAATTTTGAATGTCTTCTTGGCATACAATCTTTAAGAACAAGTAAAAACGCTTAGGATAATGACAACGATGGATGCTATACGACGCATCACGAGATAAAGCAGCGCGTGTATGATGAATCTTGACTGGTTATTCTTCATGCTTCATGCATTTTAAATTTTGAATTTGAAAGACAAGTCGAAGCTCGAAGGTTCTTTTGTTTTGCCCTTGAAGAGCATGAGCTAAACACATTCAAAAAGAGAGTGTGCGGGAGAACCGGAGAGTGAACTCTTCTACATACGTAAAATAAGACAGATATTAATTTATCGGGACAAATTCAGCAATGCAATTTAATTGATGAATTTTCACGTTTTATCACAACCACAACAAGTTCAAATGACGAAAAAAATTTTACCCACAGTATTTTGAAATTGGACATTGTTTTTCAGAAAATGAAAATTTTCAGTCTTCAACGAATTTAAGTTTAACTGACCAATTTGTTTTTATCAAAAGCACTTTTGTACTTAAACTGTTTCTTTCTTCTTAAAATAAATAAATAAATTTGGTGGCTTTACAGCTCGTGGATAACCAAGGCCTAGTGACTTACAACTCTCAACCATTCCTGTATGCGCATTTTTGGCAGGAATGAAGGGGACCTAAAATTTTTTTGCCGAGTCCGAACGGCTAGATGAGAAGCACTTATTCATGACAAGTATACTCTTGGGGGATTTGTCAGTTCCTTGCAAGAGGCAATACCTCGGAAAAAAACATTACTGTTTTTAGTTGGCAGCGGCTGGGAATCAAACTCAGACCTTTGGCATGACTGTCCTACGCACTAACCATCATGCCACATGATTCAAAATAATAACATCGGGTGCGTTCCAGATCCAGTATTATAATTTCTATAAAAGGTGATAATAGGCTTAGAATATAATCAGATAATAATCAGGAAGAAATATCTGATGAAGAACGGTTGATAGTGCTTGCTAGTACCAATTAAAAACAAAAATCACAGATAAATTGACGTGTAAGTTTGCCAAGGCTGCACTGTGATAAAATAGCTAACGGTTATCTTATCTGAAGATTAGAAGGCGAACGTCTAAATCTTAGTATAAACAAAGATCGTTAAGCATGGTCCAATTTGAAAAGTGGAACAGATTCCCACTTAAGGTGGAATAAATTCTCATGTGAAGCAGATGCCCGTGGAATTATTTCTCTGCACCTTTTTAAAAAATAATAACGTTTCTATTAGCAAATGAACATGTTTTCGAGTTTTTTTTATGAATTCAAAAATTGGTTTTAGTTTTGTCCAACTTATTTAAAAAGTAGTCGCTAATTTTTACAAGTTTCTAAACTCGCACGAGCAAAAAAATGCTCCGGCTACCTTGGAATATAGCTTAAGGTACTGACTTCATTCTATTACAATTATTTAAATGACAACAGCGACAAGAAATAATAATTTAAATTTAACCAATAAAACTTCATCATAATATTACTCGTAACTCACTTCCAAAATTTTGAAGCCGCTTCTGAAGGGATATGGAAGTTATTTATTACTTTTTGTACTGCTTTTCTGATGCATTGTTTTTTGAGCTTTAAGCTCATGCACTTAAGAGTTTCTATTCTGTACATTTCATATTTTGATTTGATGCGACATTTTTGGGTCGTTTGAACCACTGTGCGTCTGTCTGTGTTGGCCACTGTTTGCCGATGCTCCCAAATGTATCTAAATCATAAGCTTTAACGTATACATCGATTTCTTTAAAAAAGATTTTCAGAGCATTTTCTATGTGATTCCAAAGAAGAGAATTTCGAGTGGGCAGGTATATATATACCCGAATATATCTTTTATTTTATTTTATTTTATTTTATTTTATTTTATTTACTTGACGATAAAGACATAACAACTCAAGAGCAGTTTCCCGGTGACCACGCTTAACGTAATTTGATGCGAAACCCTAGGGGTGAGTAGCAAAATGCACTCTTAAAACTTTGATAAGGCGGCTAATCCGAAAAAGACTATCTATAATGTTTATTCACAACCGCGAAAGCTTAAAAAGTTATATTTAGTCGAATTGGAAATATGGCTTCTTTTGAGAAAATCGTCTTATTTTTTGGTGATCTCCGTTAAATCCTCTAAGAGAGAAGTAACGAGGGCGGGTCAATAAGTCCGTGACTTTTGGAACAAAACAAATTTTTTGATAAAAAAATAATTTTATTTTTCAACGTAGTCTCCCTTGAGCTATACCCTTTGTCCAACGCTTCTCCAATTTTTTTATCCCTTCCAAAAACAATGATTTGTCGAGGTCCTCAAAATAGGCCTTTGTTTGCGAGATGACTTCATCATTGGAGTCAAATCTTATTCCACCAAGCCATTTCTTCAGGTTTGGGAACAAGAAGTAGTCGCTCGGAGCCAAATCTGGAGAATAGGGTGGATGAGGGAGCAATTCATAGCCCAATTCATGGATTTTTGCCATGGCAACTGCACATGTGTGCACCCTTGCATTGTCTTGGTCGAAAAGAACTTTTTTCTTGGCCAAATGAGGTCGGTTTTTTTTTTCAAATCGTCATTGAATCGGTCCAACAAGTTGGCATAATATTCCCCATTGATTGTTCTTCTTTTTTGAAGGTAGTCAATGTGGATTATCCCGCGTGCATCCCAAAAAACAGTCGCCATAACTTTATTGGCTGACAAACCCACCTTGGTCTTCTTTGGACCCGATTCACCCTTAGAAACCCACTGTTTTGACTGTTGTTTGGTCTCTGGTGTGTTGTGATGGATCCATGTTTCGTCCACGGTTACAAAACGGCGCAAAAACTCCTCCATATTGCGATTAAGCAACGCCAAACCTTCCTGTGAAGTTGTTACACGATTGCGTTTGTGGTCGACTGTGAGCAAACGCGGCACCCATCTTGCGGAAAGCTTTCTCATGCCCAAGTGATCATTCAAAATTGAAACCACTGAGCCATGCGAGATCCCTACGGCTTCCACAATCTCTCGCACTTTCAATCTTCAGTCGGCCAACACCATATCGTGAATTTTTTCGATTATTTCGTGTGTAGAGACCTCAACTGGGCGTCCAGGACGTTCGGCATCTTCAGTGCTTGTACGGCCACAACGAAATTCAGTAAACCACTTTTTTACCATTGAAATCGATGGTGCAGAGTCCCCATAGTATTTATCAAGCCTAGCCTTGGTCTCGGTAATGGTTTTTTTTCGCAAGAAGTAATGCTTAATAAGCGCACGAAATTCACTTTTTTCCATTTTCTCCTCAAATTAGTGAGTAGTCTGATAAAAATAGCTGTCAAACACAAACTAACTGACGCAGCAAGTTTAAATTTTGACAGGAGTCAACTGACAGATGCCTGTTGACAGGAGCAGTGTTGCTGTTTCAGTAAAGAGGTCAGAAATTCAAAAAGTCACGGACTTATTGACCTGCCCTCGTAATTGCTGAAAACGGTTTGGTAACAACTGCTAGCAATAATTTTCTGCCACAACACTAATTTTCCGTTGTTGGATTTATCTTATATCTTTATTATTATATATATCAACTTTATATTATATCAACTTAGCATTTGACAGACCAAACAACTTCTGCCTAAATAAATTTCTTAGGTAGAATTTGTCAGGCAAGGAAATTGTTTAACTCTCTTGTGAGTGTTCTCTTCGTCATCTGCCCAAAGCCATCCAAATTCTGAAGTGTGAAACAGAAATCGGTGGCAAAAATAACAATCATTATTTATTAATTATTATTACTATCATTTGGTATATGTCGCTTGTGTGCGTTTCTGAGGATCTAATTTTGTCCATCATAATATGTAGTGTTGCGTCTATTTTTCATTTAAAGTGTAATTAAATGTCCGGTGTCAGGTTTCACATTTTTAAAACAATAATCTAGTATGAAAATAGGAGCGGCAGTTTGCATACAATATTAAGTTTGTCTAGCATTTTAATCGAGGAAGGAGGGGCTCTTATGCTGACCTTATTGTTGGAAATCATTACGCATATGTTTGGTCTCTGTCAAAAGGCGTATTTGCATAATTGTATTAACCACAAGCAATACTTGATTTGAAGTTTAATTTTCTCCCGCGATATAAAACGCTATCAACACAAAAATAAGTTTTCCTTTTATTAAAAAAGTGAATCCTATTATCATTTAAAATCGATCAATTTATAAAAATAAAATATTCCCTTTGGTGCTATTATGTTGCCAACATTAGATCAAAATAAAATTAAACAAAATTATAAGCAACAACGCCACACACGTACCATCAGGTCATCGCGTTGTCAGAGTTCATTCACTTTTTTCTTTTTAAGGGACATGAATGGAAAAAGGGTCATGTTGAGCGGATGGACATCAAGGCTCCGGAATATATCTCTGAAAGCAACCTCGAGGGACATTAGAGGCAAATTAGAAGAAGAACGCAGTTCAGGTGGCGATAGCGCACGCAATTGGAAGGAGACCTCAACCAACTTAGCGTGCGAAACTCAAGGACGAGTTGCCTGACGGAGGCTCTTCTTGGTTGAGGCCCAGGAATACCGTACTTTAATTATACGTATATGTTTATGTATATTAGCGATAGGAAATCTGATTAAAGTGGGGCAGGCATAATTGCAACAATTATTTTCTTCGTGTCCAAAATAAATGATTCAAATTAAATTAAGTCTTTAGAAATAATATTATAGGAAGTGACTAGGAATCAATTTTAAGTGCATCAATAATTTCAAGTAAGTGTATTAATGTTCTTTTCGATTGGTCACATAATGATAGTTTTTAATGTTCTGCAAAAAGAGAACATGCTTTTCAATTCTTTGGTAAAAGGTGTTTTTTTAGACGTGTGGTGTGGCAATACTTTTTTCGGAGTTGATCTTTTTGACAGCTGTCCCTTAATTTATGCTCAGTTTGGTTTGCCATTTCATAGTTCATTTCGAGACGATTGACGCGGCGCCTCACAAACAGTCTATTCATCATGAAATGGCAATGAATAAATTAAGTGACAGCTGTCAAAAAGACCAACTCCGAAAAAAGTATTGCCAGATTGAAAACCACACGTCTAAAAAAAACACCTTTTATTACCAATCAAAAAGACCAAAAGATTCATATGATATCACATTGGACCAAGGAAAGAGCAGCGTACGCCACTTTCATTTATTCACAGGCGTAAAAGTCTAAATTTATTTAAGATGAGACTGGACATTCGTTTTTAAAGAAAAAACTGACATTTTGTGAGATATATATATAGGATATTTCTTCGTTTGAAAATTGGAAATGTGAAAATGATGCTCGAAAGCTTCCCTGCAAATTTGTATATTGCCATTGGGAGAAAATTTTCCACAGGATTTTGGCTGTCATTTTATAAAAGTTTTTGTTCAGGGAAAATGTATGCCGGGGGAAGTTCTTGTTAGCAAAATGAAGTTCGGGAATAAATAAATAAAAAAATTATAGCTAGCACAGTAGAATTTACCTTAGTGAACAACATAAAGGTTGAGAAAGATTTTCACAAAGATGAAACTAAGGCTTCGCCGCTGAACTAATTGGTAAAAAAAATACTCATTACTTGAAGGTTGGTAGGTTTTACTTTTGTGTAAAGATTTATTTAAATTTGGAGAATACTTTGGGCATTAAGTAGCATGCTTACTTAAAAAAAAACAAGGAGTGAATATAAAAGTGAGTATACAGCATTTTATTGGTGCTTGCATTGCTTTGCTAGCTATAAAAACCAATAAAACGCCTATTCTAAGAAATTGAGAAGTAAAGTTTGCAAAGCTTTTGGTACATCTAAGATTTTTGCTACAGAAATTACACGAGCCATATGGCCCATTCTTGTATGGCTTACTTTTTAAATTAAAATATATGCTTATCGTTCTCCGATTTATAATGCAAGGTACGGAAACCCTGTGAGAGTTTTAACTTGAGATAGATATCTGTGGTGTTTGGTAGCAACATGATAACTCCAAAAATCGATTTTTTCTGTTTTAAATGCTATTATGATTCTTTTCACCTATATTTTCATTAGTGTAAAGAAGAAATCTGTAGTGGTGTTTGGTAGAAACATGATAACTCCAAAAATCGATTTTTTCTGTTTTGAATGCTATTATGATTCTTTTCACCTATATTTTCATTAGTGTAAAGAAGAAATCTGTAGCGGCACTAGAAATAAGTATAAATATATGATCAAAAGATGATAAGTAACAACTCTATATTTTATATTTGGTATAAACCTGATATCTGTTCTTATCAAGTTTGTACCAAAAAAAAATAAGAGTTAAAAATTATTGATACATGCGAATCCATGTACTAAATCTAATATAAAGTACTTGTGCTAACTAAATGTGTGTCATGCTACTCTCTTGTTGTAATCATAGCTGGCAACACTGGTTATGGCTCGTCAGAGCAATAGAATTGCTATTTTACAAGATCATTTATTTGTACTAGTACGTCCAGCCCTCCAAACTCGAGAGCTAATAACATTATTTGTCAATAAAAGCTGTCTTTAGCGTGGAGAAAAACTAATACCTCGTTTACATGGACAATTAAATCCGAATTGAATCAGGATTTAGGTTCATGTAGACCTGTAGCTCAGCGAGCTGGGTCGAATCGAAAATAGAATGTTTATACCTAGATCAAAGGATTGAAGCATCGAGATTTCAGGTGCTTGTTGGTGTGCGTGCGTTATTGTGTATTTTGTTTCCAGACTGTTGTGTGTTTGTATCTTTGGCTTATTTTGGTTATTTGTTATTTTTGGTCGAAATTTCTTTTTACTAATAACGTCGCACCCACACAATGAAAGCAAAACATTCACTATAATTCCATTTGAATTCAATCTTTCGAAATTTCGATCTGGATTGAATCCGATCCTTCGATCCGCTCATGTCAACGTGGTATGAGCTTCTTTTTACTATTTTCTGTAGCACTGAACGCTGTCATCAGACATTCCAGTAATCTTTTCAGTTAGTGCTGGAAATTTGGTTGGTTGGTTTGTGGAAAAAATCGAAACGTTACATTTAGGTTACGACAAATAAAAACAAATAATTGCTCGGTCTCGCTCTCGCTTTTGCTGGTTTTGATATATTACGTAACTTTTTTTTATTGTTTTTTAGTTTTTGTGGTGCAGTTATTTAATAAATTTTTGCATTCTACACTTCTGTGCAAAAAACCCGTCCCAACGATATATAATTTGTATGCCTTCGGCTTTTGTAGATGGCTTAAATTGTACCACAAAATTCGTGTTTGCCGTACTGATGTGAACAACGAAGCTGTTAATACCTTTAAGCTTATTACTTCTGCGATTATTTTTTGAATACAAAATGGAAAATAAAGAAAACGGTATAGTGTAGAAAAGCTTATCCTCTATTCTGATACGTGTTCTGGTCAAAATCGAAATAGTATACTACCAATAATGTTTCGATTTACAAAAACACTGCCACAGACAAAACTACTTTTTTGTGGAATTAAATTTTTTGGCAAGAGTTCAAAGCATCCAGCAAAGTTGTCGCATTTAAGTATTCATTGAATATATCTGAACTGTTCACATTTTTTTCCATGCACAGGAGAGGCAAACCTTTTTCCTTGGACAAAATTTACCTTCAATTAGCCTATCGCGAAACGGTTCCTGCAGGATCGACCCAATTTATCATGACTTTTACAAAACTTTTAAACATTCTCTGTTGCAAACAGCCTATTCTTTTATGAGTGACAGCGATGAAAATTACGAAGAATAAACTTTTTCTTCAATATCACTTTAGCAATGTGATCTTATAATGAATTTGTGTTGTTTTTAATGTACATACAAAACAAAATAAAAATCGAATATAAAAATTGCAAACTGTCTTTCATGATAACTCCCGATTTGGCTCATATATTTTTCCTTTGTATTTGGTATAAACATGATAACTACCAGAAACTACAAAAATATTAATTTTTTTTGAAGAATTTTAAATGTACATTGAAAGATCAGTTAAATATATACATCATTAAATAGAAAGCTTTTAATTATTTCAAACAGCTTTTTACAACATTGCAATAAATATTTAAATGCTTTTTCTGGAAAACTCAATTTTTGGAGTTATCATATTTCTACCAAACACCACAGATATATATGCAAGCCAATGCAACCAGATTGAGAGGCAACGTCCTATTTTTCCTGACAATTTTTGTTGGACAGGGTATAATTGGTAAAACATTATGTTTGATTTTATTTGATTGATAAAATAATTGGATTAATGATTGAAAAGTTAAATTAATATAAACTTAATAGTTTATGTTATATATATATCGTCAGTTTAAAGGTAAAACTAACAAAACGCACTATTAAAAGAAATAAAATTGAAACATACTTTTTGAAACTGAAAATTCAGGTTCTAAACATTTTATAAATACCTGGTAGAATTATACTTTTTGGATTAAATTCACTTATTCTCATTTTCTTTAGAATTTTTTTTTTCTGCACTTGGTGAGTTTTATTTTTGGACCGACAATATTATAATGAAACAATAAACAATTAGAAATATAACTTAAGCTAAGACTTACCAAATCAATTTTGAAACAAATATTTCGTACTAGATCACCGTTTCATTTACTAAGTGATTTAATTTTTTTATGACGACAAAGTTACAATCTGTAAGAGAAAAAAATATAAATTCAAAAATTACTTTTTTTTTTATTTTGTACTAGTAAGCTTTCTTTTTAGTATAGTAATTAGTGATAGTCCCTTTAATAGCTCACACAACACATAATGTTAACAAAAAAGATATCAACAAAAGAAAAGCTGTGCATTATTTCAACGAAAATATAAGTCATTTATAGCACTATGCCTTGTTATTATGTCTCCTTATGTTCTTACCTAGTTTTAGTTCGCTAGACCGAGTTCGGAATATTTACGGAAGGCTATGGCCAACATTGCAGTAATTAGATCTGCTAGATTGAACGTCCCCACTTTTTTTTAGCGATTATTAGAAATCGTGCAGATAAAAAGGAATCAACTTCAAGTCTAAAAATGAATTTTTCCTCCATATCTAAACAAAAATCTGGTAATACGGAAAAAAATATTTGACGTTTGACCTTGAATAATTTTTAACGCAAGCCAGATTCATCTCTAGACTTTTGCATGAGGAATACTCATAAAGATATTTGCGTTTTGAAAAAAATTAAGTTGGAATTCTCCCTAAGTGGAAATGCATTTTTGCGAACCATGTTTGGCTCGGGAACAATCATTTTCGAGAACTGATATTTTTTGAGGTCTCAATATCTAATTATTAGGCCTTCGTCTGGAAAAAGTGCTCATTATACATAGTTCTTATAGAGAATATTATTTTCTATAACTTTTGTATAAATAATTTTTCAAAAACTTTGCCATACCGTTATTTTGGTTTTTTGTCCAGTTTATATATAAAATAATATCTTTTTAATGACCGCTAACAGAAAAAAAACTTATATGTTGCCTTGTAGAAGGTACAAACTGTGTTAAAATTAAATTTCTAACATATACCGTTTGAGAGTGGTAAGCGAAAAATCTTTACTTTCGATACTTTACCTTTTTGAAGTAACAATATCTTGTTACCTGTCACTTAATTGTTTTTAGATTGCATTGCAATTCTCAAACTAAGTAGAAATTATCTAATGACAACTTCTTTATTTAAGAGTTAAAAGCAAATATTTTAAATTTTGGGTTGTTGACGAAATTTTTCAAAAAAAATATTTTTTAAGTTATCACTCCTAGAAAAAATAAATATTTTTTTTGTATAGAGGATGTTTTTGATAACACTCACCATTTCTGAGTTATACGCAAAAAAAAAACTAAATTTTCGTCAATTTATGTTTCTTGAAACACCGCTATCTTTGTATCCATTAGTTGGAGAAAAAAAGTGTGAAAACACTTTTTGGAAAAAGTATCGTATACACTACTTTTTAATACTATTTACCTTCCAAAGTTATACCCAAAAAACTAGCATTTTCGACCATGAATAATTTTTAACGGAAGCCAGATTCATCTGTGGACTTTTGCATGCGTATTCCTTACCCAAAAATAGAAATAATTGCGTCTAAAAATCTTCACTTTGAATTTTTCCGCAGTGAAAGTACATTTTACCCGGGCTAATTGCGTCTAAAGTGGGATGACCATAACTTAGATCAGAGATTTAAGGTTGAATTGATTATTTTACTATTACAGCTTGACGAAATAGCAGAAAGATACATGAAATACAAGGTTTCCTCGTTTAAAACCGTTGGATGATGTTAGACTCTTAAAACAAAAAAAAAACACTGGCGCAAAATTATAAACAAATCTTCCTATGCTCGAAGCTGGAAAAATTAAGATAATTCAATTTTCAATCGATATACTGGTATGGTACCCATACTGGCGCATATTTGTTTACCCATCATTGTTAATAAAAAAAAGTAAAAGAAAAGAAAATATTGGAGACCAAAAAAAAATTAAAGATCAACAACTTTGAGGAAAGTAGGTATGTAGGTATGCCGGGGGATGTTAATCAGGGTATCTCAAAGTGTCATCTCAATAAAAATTGTATGACTTTTGAGGAATCAATTTCTGTGTGTTCAGCACAAGTGTATTGTGTTTAGTGATGGATGTGCTAATTACATCAGAGGTTCAGAGGAATAAGGCGAAAAAATAAAACAATGCAATCTACCTAAGGGTACGGGTACCGGCAGTGAGTAGGAAGATGTAGATTTAAAGGCACCCCCGGGGGAATTGAAAATGATACTCATTCAATATATCAAAGGTATCTCTGATAAATATCAGAACGTACTACAATGAGAGGATGTAGGATGGTACCCACATATCTATCCCTCGTTGCGCGTCACTTTTAGAATTGAAGAGATTATTATTGTAAAGTGTTTCTATACACAGTCTTAAAAGTAGGTACATTACATAACTATAAATATATACAAACTTAAGGGTGGATAATTTTTTAGTTAAAAAATATGAACTTAAAATAAAAAAAATATTTAAAAATTTATTTTCAGACTAATTTTTTTTCTGCTGATAGTTTTCCGAAAATAATTTGTACAGCAAAAATGTTTAGTTAAATAATTGTATCAACAAATTTTTATTTATTTATACACAAAATTATATAAAGATTTCGTCGGTTTTCTGTTAAAACCCTGTAAGTGCTTAAATGACATTTTGATGTATTTCAAATCAAAAGAAATCACTGAAAAGAAATCAATAAGTCGTAAATCTTTTACAATCTAAGATTTCTAAACAATTTTTAAAAATCTGACTTACGAGATTTTGATAGAAAGCCGACTATATGCAACATTTTGCAAAGTGAAAAAAGCAAAGTTTAAATAAGCACTAAACTAATATTAAGGAAACAAAACGTTAATGTAAAACTATTACCACATTGCACGTATGGTATATGTGCAGTTCTTATGACATAAATGAAGACTAGAAAGACATGCATAGGAGATATTGCGAACAAAATTTATTATAAACCCTTTTTATAAATTAACTAACTTGGTAACTTAGAAGTAGCAGCTTACAAAATGTGAACAAAACCGGTTGAGTCGTTACTAAAAACACAGAGATAATTAATAATAATTAAATTTTCGCACAAAAAAAGCAAAATATTATGGTGCCATAAAATAAAGCCAAGCTAAATTACGTTGAATGTCGAAATTCGGCTTTATTTTGCTTTACTAAAGTGAAAAAACACCGCGCAAATTTTTGGTCTAGGACTAATACTAAGGAGACGTACATATGCCGTTAGCAAGGTATTTCTATGTGCTACACTAAGACAGCTCATTTCAAATCACTGTCTTAAAAAATTTATTCGCTATCCAAGGTTTTGTTTTTGTGAATTTTAGTATGGAAAAAAATTTAAAATGCCAAGAGCACCAAAAAACCAAAAAACCCCAAACGTAGCTTTGAATCTCCACTCTATTTTCAATAATTCAAATAATTATGTTTATTAGAAAACAAAAAATGAAGCTGTGAATGCAAAAATGGTATTCTGGTACAGACAAAATTTATGTGGCATAATGGGTTATAATTTTCGAATAACTCTTTCCACACCGTGATTTACTAACTATTGTAGAACATAAAACACCCTACCAACAACATACGTCCCGTTGTTATTGCTCGAACTAGCGTTCACACATTTAGCCCAAAGGTACCTCAAAATATTTTGTTCACACTAAAATGCACCAAAATATAACACTATTTTGCGAATACTTTTTTCACACCGTAATTCAACTCTACTATTAAAGATATATCGTCGTTATTGGTTTGGCCAGTTTCCATATCGAATAGTTTTTCTCACACAGCGATTTGAAATACTTTGAACGTCAGTTAAACTTCATTTTAAAAAAATAACAAAAACTACTTCATTTTAATGGCGTCAAAAATAGTCTACATACATTATTCAATCAAATGAATCGAACGTTTTAAAACCAATACTTCGTCTGCTTTTAAGCAAAAACACCGTTTGGTATTCAAATCTCGAAAGCTTCATTAGATACCGTTAACAATGTTTGCTTATTCAAAGTTTTTTACGTGCCATGCAAAAACAGGATAACTTCAGTCTTTTTTATTGCACCAAACGATGCGGTATCATTTGTTTGTTATTCCTGCACCAATGCCTGTTTTTTGTTTCTGACAAAAATCCATCATGTTTATATATGTATATGTAAGTATGTAATGAGAAATGACATCCTCAATTCATATTCGAGCTGGTGCCATTCAATTTTTGCGTTTCATTCATCAATAGTAAGGAATTAATAAGGCTATTCATGCAAGTTTATAAAATCCTAGATAAGTTTACAAATTAGTTAAGTTTATCTTTTGGGTAATGAACGGTCAAATTTAGTACTGGAAATGATTTACATAATTTGGTTAGACTTATCCAAAGATTGTGCTGCGGAAAATTAACCAAACTGGTTAAACTTATCCATACGTCATTGTGACTTACTGGCTGAACAGAATGGAGACGAAGCTGCAGCTGGAATACCTGTCAAAATGTTGAATACACACAAGTCCAATGATACGAACGCAACACGACGGACGCAGCTGGACAAGTTGGCCAGCTTTCAACTTTTGCATGCAGCTTTTTTGACGTTTCAAAATTGTGAGCGCAACTGAGTGTTTACATGGGGGTTGAAGTGAGTTGTAAAATCTTTAAGATCTCTCATAAGGATGTTAAGTAATTTTAGTTTCCATTTCATCATAATCCATTTTTATTATTCTTTTCATTTGTATTTTGGTGTTTAATTAATCTCGCACAGCTGTCTTCAAATGAAACAAACAGAAGTCTGTACAGCACATTGTGGACGGGTAAGGAAATCACGTAAATTTTTTGTTTTGACAGCAATTCCAACTGCAGCTACAGCTCCAGTTGTAGCACCCTATTCCGTTCAAGCAGTTACTCTGATGGAATTACCTAGCAATTTATCAAATGTATAAAAAAAGGTCATTCACGCAAACTTTTGCGTAAACGTATCATTTTACACAATTTGTAAACTTACGACGTTGCATGAATACTCTTAATGTTTTTCAGGACGATTTTTAGGAAAACCATATCCGTACGAAAAAAGACAAGATGCAAAAATCCTATACATTTAAAGAATGTATTCCTTATCTTTTTGTGAAGAACCTATTTCTGGTGTGGTTTATAAATTTGAAGAATCGAGGTAGGTCAACGACGGATAATGATGATGATGAACAAACAAGCCAGATAGAGGTCTCAAGAGAGTGTATGACATGCCGCCGGCATATAACAAAATAAAAACACTACAGTACACCAGGGAGCGCCGCAACATAAAATCAAGTAAAACATACCTATATCTACAATTGTATATATCCATTTATCTATCCGAGTTTTTTTTATTTATTTATATATGTACATAAAGAAGGAAAATGCGGTATAAAGTCTTTCTTCCGTCCCAACCAACCTTCACCTTCCCAATTTTTGTGCCGTCATCATCGTCAACATTAACTCATAAAAAAAGAAAAGAAATAGAGCACCGATCCTACTTTAGCAACACAAAATGTCTTTTCATTTAAGCTCCTACCACCACCACCACCTCTTTCTTCTTCTTCTGATTTTCCACCCGCACTCACAAACATTCAATTTAAGCATACGAAAGGATAATAAAAGGATATTTGTTTTTTTTTTGCCTATTTCATATTTTTATTTTCAACTAGTAACACACCCAAAACGAAAGGCACAAATACCAAGTTAGCATTCTAAAAATATAATTAAATATATAAGTGTGTGTTTGTTGTACATACCGATATTTGCATGTAAAGTTTGTATGTTCTATGAAAAAATATGCAGACATTTTAGCTTTTAGAGCTCATTTCCATGCACACAGATAGATTATGGCAGTGTGAGAGAGAGAGTGAAAGAGGGTGGGGGTGGATTTGAAGGTGGAGGTGAAAAGGCTAGTTTTTTATTGAAGATGATTTTATTACAATTTTTCACTCTCTTCATAGATGTACCACCGAACGAAAAGGTCAATTTTCTTGAGATGAGGCACGATTTCCAAAAAAAAACGAAAGAGAAACATGAAAATAGGCAAATTGTTTCCGGTTCTATTACCTGTAATTGAAGACATTTTGACAACCAACAAATACAACGTGGCTTTAAGCAAAGCAATCCTTGTATGCATAACATATACACACATACACACTCACAAACACAAGCATTTCTCATACATATTGTCGGACACGCACCATATTAAATATTATCATCATACAAAATTTGGTAAAATAGTTTTGGCCATTTTTTCAGAATTCAGTTTTAGAAAAGTGTTAAAAATTTAATGCAATTTAAAGAATAACGAAATAAAAAATTATACACAAGCAAAATAGTCTATAAAGGTTTTCCTTAAATATTAAGGGACAAAAAAAACATTAAACTTAATTTTAAAATTATACAAATAGTTTGTAACAAAAATAAAAATTATAAAGAAAAAACATTTGTGTTTTGCTTACTAGAGATGTTATAAAAACTAAGCAAGCACACAACATAACACTAAATAAACAACATACGACCCGCTTTATCAAAAACCCGACGACGTCTCCTCGTTTGCTAAATGAAAGCCCGGGCACCAGAAATGACGCGAGAACGAACAAAAAAACAAAAATCCAAGAAGAGCCACAATGTGTAGTTGTATAGTTTTTAGTGTAAAGTTTGCCGTTTACGCCAGCAAAGCAAATGACAAATGAGTAAAGAAGAGATATATTTTGACCAAAAATTGAGAAATAGAGAAATGTGGTAAAAAAGAGCGGCGGCGGAGAAATCTGCCAAAAATTTTAAATACTACACAATCTACAAACAATGAAAACTTTCCCTCCCCATTTCCATACTGGGGGGGCTTCACTCTGGGCTCCATACTAGGCCGATACTTGATTTGATGGTCATTTAAAATTTTCCAAATTTTCGAAATAGTTTTAAAAACTTTACTTTCTCTCTTTTTGTTAAGAGATTTTTTTTCGTATTTTTTTTTCTTCTGTTTCTAAAAATCCTTAAAATAGAATTTTAAAAAGCTCATATTTATTTTTGTTTTCTTTTTAAGGAAAACTTGGCAAAAATCGAGTGTTTATCTTACAGAGAAAATACAGTCTGTTATTGTCACAAATTCGAGGTGTGTACGAATCATGGTTGCCACTTCGAAAAAAAGACAAGAGCCTTTAGAAAGTTACCAAAAGCTCTTATGCTAAAAACGGAGATACACCAGAAACTATCAGAATTTTACCATATTTTTTATTTAAATACATTCTATACTGATACATTGTCGTTATTCATTTTAAACAAATATATAGTCTAAGGAACTGTGCCTAACCAAAGACAACGGTATAACTTCAAAAAGTTTTAAATAAATATTTGTCACTTACTACTTTTAAAGCTTTGTCTTACCTACTCGGACAACGGATTTGGTTGTCTTAATCTTGAGTAATAGACATTTTATTCGAACAAATAAAGCACATATTTCCAACTATTTGGTAATACTTAAACACTGTATAACAAAAGCCAACCGTCTAAAAAAGGAAATAATTTGCATAGTGCCCATGTATGAGTGATGCAGTGTATTTACTAGAACACATTTACATATTGTCGTCTTTCTGCCAAAACCTAGTAAGTCCAAATTGAAAAATGGCTTAGGAGACTAAAAAACCTATTCAAAATATATTAAAATGGAATTCCTAGATCTTGTTTTAAACTATAGCCAAAAGAAACTATGACACAGTTACGAAAGTTTAATATGTGTGCATCGTTTATATAAGGAAGTCAAATTATTATTCAGTCGTAGTTAATATAACAATTACTCTTAATAATACAACTCGTTTTTAATTCAATCCATAGCTTGTGTTTTTCGAGAGGGACAAAAGCTATCAAGAGACCAAGTCAAGAGAAAGTTACTGAGAATTCGGACACAAATGACCAATGTGGCAACCATTGGTTTTTGTATTATATGTTTCACAATTCACAACAACCAGATGGAAAATATTGTTTAGTACTTTGGATTTTATATTCTCTTCCTTTTTTTTACGATCTTGCGCAAAGTGGGTGGTTGATATCTCCAACATTTCTGTCTCTTATTGTTTTCTCTCTCGAAGCTCAAAAAGCGAAAGGACTATGACGAATTTTTTTTTAATGTAAGGGAGTGATGGTAATTCTCTAAAGTGCTGACCTCAACGAGGAACATTTCTTTGACATCATTGAATTTTTCTTCTGTTTTTAGAGCTTATCTGACATTACATATGTTTAAAAAAAACTTTACTATTCATCAACTATACCTAGATGTCATCTATGCATTTCTATACACAATTACAAAACAATTTGTGTTTGTACTTTCTCAATAGGTACGGTGACCATCCGTCCTGTATTTCTCGAGAAAGCTTTTCCGGGACGTACTTATGTATCTTTCCGTATTAATTTTGTGCCCCGCATTTTCATAATACATAATATTATTTTAAATATTACATTTTACTTTACAAAGCTTGCAATTTAAATTACTTTGAAAGTGCATAGCCACTACAAAATCAGCTATAATACTTATATTACAATCATATTTACAACCCCCGTTCATATACCATTTTGATTAGACAAACTTTTCAGAAGTAAACTGAATTAACTAATCAGGTCTCGCAACTAAACACGAGCTTTCAAAAAATATATTTACTTTTTTACAATTTTTTTTTGATTAAGTTAAAATCAGTACAAGGGTTTGTAGAACAAAAATTCTTATGTGTTGTTAAAAGTTTCACATTTTTGTCCTTTTTTTTAGATCTAAAATCTTTTCTGTAGGTTCACCGTTCGTATATATATGTACATAGGTGAAGTATTCGATTCGCTTAAGAAAAACTGACTATTATCTCGCAAAGGGTTTGTAAGCCTGTAATTATTACATCCAGGATACACTTTGTCTGGAATTCCTTAGCTGATCGCGAGAAATTGTGTTTTTCATATAGCGATTTCGCTTCTTTTTTTCAAATTCAAAACTTGAAACTTTTTAAAAGTTCGTACACAACCGAAATTGCGTTCGCTAAAAATTGTCATAACGGAATTAGGGTGTTGACGAAAATTGGCGAAATTCTTATTTTTCGATCATTCCAGGATTTCTCGCCAATGACACAACCTCAGTTTTGTTCCAATTTTCAAAAAGATATCATAATTTAGAGAAAGAAAAGAAAGGAGGGGACCCACAATCTTTTGCCGAGTCCGAACAGCTAGATGAGAAGCACTTATTAATGACAAAGTATCCTCTTTATCAACGAAGCTAATCTCATTATATAAACAATATATTCTATAAGGCTGGAAGTCTTAGTTGTTAGGCCCTATCTTAAAAAACTATTTGCTTGTAATTTTAATTATTTCTTTTTGGAAAATTTGTCAGATCCTGGCAAAATACAGTACCCCGGGAAAACATTTCTGTTTTTAGGTGGTAACGGCTGGGAATCGAACCCAGACCTTCGGTATGACAGTCCATGGCACTAGCCATCATGTCACGTTAGCTGGACCGGATGGGGTATCCAACTTTGTTCTAAAAAGGCTTCCACAAATGATGATAGTGTTTATAGCTATCATCTTCAACAACTTCATCAACAACAGTTATTTTCCCGAAAAGTGCAAAACTGCAAAAATCGTGGCGATTCCCAAGAAAGCAGAAAGGAACATGATCACCAACTACAGGCCGATATCCCTCCTTAACAATCCAAGTAAGCTCTTAGAAGAGCTGATACTCAGGAAGCTCAAGAAGTTCTGCAGCATCATCCCGGACATACAGTTCGGTTTCCCGGGAAAAGCATTCCACCATGCACCCACTCCTGAAGTTTCAACATGACATCACCACAGCCTTAAACAACAATCAAGTTACTGTCGGATGCTTCCTGAATGTCGAGAAAGCATTCAACAGTGTATGGATTGAAGCCCTTATCCATAAACTCCACATACTAGGCTTTCTTTTAGCACTAATCAAAATTATTTTCTATTTTCTTTCTTCCAGAAACTTTTTCGTACAACTGGAGAACTGCAAGTCGAAAGTGAAGAGAATCAGGGCAGGAGTTACCCAAGAGTCGAAACGTGGACCACTTCTCCACAACATCATGACCTCTGACCAACCAATTTCAAGTGAATGTGAGAACCTTCTCTTCGCTGATGACTAACAAATTGCCCATCATTCTCTCCATTGATAGCTGTTCGAGAAATTGAGGCACACATCCGCAAACTATTTCAGTTTTACACCAAATGGGGTATTCGGATCAACTCATCCAAATCAGAGCTTGTTTGGGGTAGACGTGGTCGCTCAGCTGGAAGCTGCAGAAGCATCTCCATAGCACTCCCAGATGGTACCAGATTACCAGCCAAACGCAGCGCTAAGTACTTAGGCATCAACTTCAACGAGCTTCTGAGATTCAACCCACAGTCACGTTCTGTACTCAAAAAGGCCAACTTTACTTTCAAATCCTGAGAATCTGTACCGGACTTTATTTCGATCGTCAACGGCGTAAGCACTTCAAGAACGAGCAACTCTACTCTGAAGCCAAAGTAGTCCCCGCACACTTATTTAATGCTATCTGCAGATAAACTGGTAAGGAACCTCACCAACCACCCTAATCAACTGATAAGAACGATAATAAACCAACAACGACATCCGAATCCAAGGTACCTAGGAGCTAAGGAAATCCTGGATATAACTACAACAATCAACGATGAAGCACGACACTTCTACACTGATCCATTGTCAGCCCATTATCGTGTCTAAACGCCAATCATATCCCAACCCTAAACCAATACTGCGCCACTTGACAACCGGGACTGAACAACCCGAGGACGACAAAGTCAACCCGACTTTTATAACGGGTGATTTTTTAAGAGGTTTAGAACTTAAAAAAAAAAAAAACACAAAAAATTCGAAAAAATGAATGAAATATTTATTTGAATCGATAGTTTGAACCTTGCAATTTAATGTTTAAAGATAATTTCATGCAAATGTTGATCGCGGCTGCGTCTCAGGTAGCCCATCCGCTGAGTCCAATTTTGGCATACTCTTTCACACATATCGGCCGGTATCTCACGAATGAATGCATGGATGTTGGCTTCCAGTGCGTCAATCGAAGCGGGCTTGTCCCTATAGACATTAGCCTTGACATACCCCCACAAAAAATAATCTAATGGTGTCAAAACGCACGATCTAGGCGGCCAATTGACCGGCCCGAAACGTGAAATTAACTGTTCACCAAACTCGCCTCGCAATTGCGCCATTGTTTCGCGTGCTGTGTGGCATGTGGCACCGTCTTGTTGAAACCACATATCATGCAAGTCAAGAACTTCCATTTCGGGCAAAAAAAAGTTTGTTATCATCGCTCGGTAGCGTTCACCATTGACAGTAACGCTGCGATTCGCATCATCTTTGAAGAAATATGGCCCAATAATGCCGCCGGCCCATAAACCGCACCAAACAGTGGCTTTTTCGGGATGCATTGGTAGCTGTTGCAATGCTTCTGGCTGATCTTCACTCCAAATGCGGCAATTATGCTTATTTACGTACCCATTCAACCAAAAATGAGCCTCATCGCTGAACACAATTTTTCGATAAAAAAGCGGATCCTCGGCCAGCTTTCCAAGAGCCCATTCACCAAAAATTCGGCGTTGTGGTAGGTAGGCTGGCTTTAGTTCTTGCACCAGCTGTATCTTAAAAGGCTTTACGCCCAAATCCTTCCGCAAAATTTTCCACGTAGTGCTGTAACAAAGGCCTAACTGCTGGGAACGGCGCCGAATCGACATTTCGCGGTCTTCTTTCACACTAGCTGATACGGCCGCAATATTTTCTTCACTACGCACAGTACGTAAACGTGTTGGTGGTTTAATGTCCAACAAAGTAAATTTGGTGCGAAATTTGGTCACAATCTTCCGAATAGACTGCTCAGAAGGTCGAGAATGCCGACCATAAAATGGAAGCAGTGCGCGATGAACATTTCGAACCGAGCACGAATTTTGATAGTAAAATTCAATAATTTGCAAGCGTTGTTCATTTGTAAGACGATCCATGGTTAAATTGCAAACCAAACTGAAGCTGTTTGACAGTGACACAAGGTACTAAACACACGTCAGCTGTCAAAACCAGTGTTGCCAAAACCAAACCAGCTAAAAAATCACCCGTTATTAAGTTTTCAAAAATTATAAATCTTATTTGTATTAAATTTTTTTTTATGTATAACGTTAGGCCCTTATGTGCCAACAAAATCCTCTTATTTATCAATGTATCTTATAGTTATTAATTATTTTTAAAGCCAATTGTAAATAGAATTGTTCAATAAAGCAAAATTGATCATCATGTCACGAGGTACTCCTATGAGTTCTTATAGGGAAGATTATTTTCTATAAAATGAGTATAAATAATTTTTGTTATTTTTGTCATATGTCCATTTTATATAAAAAATGTTTGCATTAATAATATGCATGAAATAATAATAATATGCATGAAAATTCCATTGAGTTGTGCAGGATAGTGCCTCAGCACACTGCACTGTCGTAGCGCGCAATGTTCTAAATAAGAGCTTTCTGGGGTGGTGCATCGGCAGAAGAGGCACTGTTAATTGGCCGCCAAGGTCATTAGAGCACAACCCCTTAGATTAGCAGGGTAGGATCTTTGAACACCTTTTATAACTTTCTATTTATTAAAGTTTTTGTATTACTTGAATAACCATATATTTTTATTTTTTTAGAACTTTAAACTTTATTGTGAAAAAAGTATTTTTTTTTTAAATATGAATTGAACTTTCATAAAAATAAAAATAAAAATTAATTTTGTGGCACAACAGCTCGTGGAGAACCAAGGCCTAGTGGCTTACAACTCTCAACCGGATGGAGGGGACCTACAATTTTTTGCCGAATCCGAACGGCTAATGAGAAGCACTTATTCATGACAAGTATACTCTTGGAGGATTTGTCAGTCCCTCGGAAAAAAACATTTCTGTTTTTAGGTGGCAGTGGCCGGAAATCGAGCCCAGAACTTTGGCATGACAGTCCTACGCACTAACCATTATGCCACGAGGTACTACAATTGAATTGAACTTTCATAGAAAAAGAAAAGAATTATTCGTGTTTTATTTTAATAAACTGATATAACATTTGTATAAAACATTTTGAAAATGAGATAAATCGCATTTGATAACCGGCGAAAACCCGTAATTCGCAAAAGAAAAAATTGTAAAACTGATAAAAATTGAATAAGATAGAATTGAACATTTCAAGTCCCTTGAGTGCGCGTAAATTATAAACCTGCATGGAAATGAAAATGTTTTTATTTAAAAACCGAGAACAGACAATTTAGGTCAACTTTAGAAAAAAACTCTGTTACCAAAAGAATGTTTGAGGGATGATTTTGAGAAGAATCAAACGATGTTACACATTAATCAACAAAAAATTATTAGATATCTACCTAGCTTAGGAAAAATGTACTTCCACTGCAGAAAAATTCCAAGTGAATAAGGAAAATCTATAGGTTAAGGTAAGGTTAGGTCAGAAGGGGTGATGATACGGCAAGCCGCATCATCTCACTCGGATCTCCGTGGATCCATTACGCTTCCCAGGGTTAAGGTAGGCAGGTATGAGGAAGTTAGGGGGATTGAGGGGAACTTAGGTATGGGATGCCTCCTTGAACCATTCTGAATTCTGAACGAATTTCAAGATATTCTTTAGTGGCAAAGGTAGGGATGTCGCCCATTTCTCCGAGGACTTCTTTTCTAGTTGTAGTCAAGCTGAGACATTCACAAAGAATATTTGATGAGCCCTCCTCTGCCTCTTCATCTTGACACCCTCTACACCCTGCGATAGGCTGATTCCCATTCTTTTCATGTGGGTTCCCATTGAGTTGTTGATGATGATTGGCTTGTAGATAATGTAATTTCTCTACAAACAATTGTTTGACACTTTTTTCTTCGATAAATGGTTAAGAAGATACCGGCGCGGCGCTTCAAAGAACGTAAATTGACGAAAATATCCCTGTTTGGCGTATATTTAGAAACGGTGAGTGTTATCGAAAACATTTATAAGTTATCTTCAATAAAAAAAAAACTTTTTTCTAAGATTGGTAATTATTTTAAAGATTATAGTTATTTGAAAGATTTCTTCAAAAACTAAAAATTATATTATGATTACCTACTTATAATTGTAACTAAAAATTTCAATCACAAATTACATGAAATTAAAAAAAAAACTACTTGAATTAATTACATGCTGTAATGTAATTGGAAAAATTACTTAGAGGTAGGTACTTCTTTTATAAATTTTTAATCTATAATTAATTTATTTAAAAAATAAATTAGTTTTTATAAAAGGTTACATAATGTACACACTTTGTTTTTTGAAACGCTGCCGCTTCAATATCGAAGTTATAGCTAAAAAAGAGGATTTTAGACATTTAACCTTGAATATCTTTTCACACAAGCCAGATTCGTTTTTAAACTTTTCGCACAAAAAAAAAATAATAGCATTTAAAAATTGTCACTTGCAATTTTCTCGCAGATTGGCATTTTATTTGCACATTTCTCCTTGGCAATATAATGTTGATAGTAATTATCAACCAATATATCTTTACATGATTTGACTGAAAAGCAAAGGTCTCCTCTGAATTGAGATAAAGTCATAATTAGGGGTAGGTTGAAATATTCAATTTAAATCCTTAAAGGAGTTTCATATTGAAGATAATCTTGAGATAATTTATGAATGTTCTTACTACTTTACAGAGCTGTCATAGTTAGTACCTACTTCGCAAGTTTTAGTACTTCAATAATCTTTCTAGTACTCGCACATAATAATAGTCAGTTTGTATGCTTATTTCTGGAAAACTATAATTTTTGAGAAAAATGTGAAGGTGTCAGCAAGTGTATAGCTTATGTTTTTCGCCTCCCAAAAAAGATTTGAATTTTTTTGCGCAATTAATCCGTGCCGTTCAATACAAATAATCAAAATGCGAGTAAAAGTGTGTGGAGAAGGTACTAATTAATTAATAATAATTATTTATTTTTCACTCGTAGTTTACAACGCGTCGGTTTGTTTAAATAATTTTACCTAAAGAAATAAGGCCGCATTGAAATCACCTTAAATTCGATAAAATCGAAATGTGAAACAGGGAAAATAACTTTTAACTTCGAAAGTAGTAAAATCGATATAGATAAAAGTAACAACGGCAGCATTAAGCATTTTAGTTTTTCTGGAAGTTACAAATATTTTCTCTCATTTTGTTTTAAGTTATATTTTTTTCAGTGAATAGTAAAATCAAACTTAAAATTTTGAAGAAAAAAAAACATAAAGTACATACAGTGTTACCCATAACTATTTAATTATAAAGGAGTTAAATAAAAATCTGAAATAATTAGGAAAATATTTGTTTTTGATAAATAAGATTATGGCTATTTTCAACGTGAAATTTAAAAAAAAATAAGACCACAGTTATTTCCAAGCGACAGCCCTGTAAATTTGTTCAATGCTAACTTTTGCCATGACCTACAGCAGAATTTTTATGTTAGGTTGTGTAGAATTTTGTCATTATTATTTCTCAGATGAGAGAGTAAAAGAACTCATGTGTATTAGAGAGAATATTTTGAAAGAAGAACATACAAATTATCAGAGGCATAAAAAGCTTCTTTAGTTGAATTCTCTCCAATACTTAAGACATTAAATTACCATGACGAGTTACATCATAGGTAAAACTTTGCTAAAAAAAAACAAGGGATACGAAATAAAAGAATGTGGTGTGAATATAAGTCATTCAGTGCGTTTAGATTATGTGCAGTCTAGTAATCAATTTTAGATAGCTAGTTGTTTTTTTCGTGCAACAGGAACATATTCAAACTTGGGACTTATTAGCATAACTTTGAATGTAAATTGGGAAAAAAGGAGGGGAAGATAGCTGAGAGGCATTGAGGACTTAGGAGAAGCAGAAGAACAAGAGTGCCTGCGTTAAATGCATGCATGTATGTGGCTCAAAAACAAAATACATATACAATTGTGACACGTGAAACTCACTTAATGTGGGGCGGTTGTTGTATCACTTTAAATGTAACAAGGGTACACGATTACGAACAGTGTCAACATTGTTCGTTTTTAATTAAACCAATAAAAACAAAATAAGCAAAGATATTCGAGAACTCTTCTCCGAAATATATAGACTCAAGTTTATGAATTTCATTAAAATCTAATCGAAAGGCTGAATTTTTCTTTTTGAAAATGATTTTTGAACAGACGAAGAAGATGCATATGTGCATCTATGTGGCAAAGAGGGTGTTCAAAATTTTGTTTGGGGTAGAGGAGTTTATGCAGGTGGAAGTGGTTGTTGGTATTATTTAATGGAAGAGAGAATTTTTCTGTAAGCAGAAATCCAATCGAACTTGTGGTAGAGGCTGCTCTATACTATTAGAAACAGGATGATGGCATTTACATACTTCTAGGAATGTTTTTTCTCCACCTACACGCCTTGGCTTATTTGTTTTTCTGAAGAAAGCGATTAATCTCATTTAACGCCAATTGCCCATGACCACAAAGGGCTCTCAGTTCTTATTGACTTCTTTCTTTTTTCCTGAAAATGGAAAAGTTTAAGCAACTGATATTGTAGGTAGATACAAATAATAATTATAGGAGAGTACCTACAATTTCCAGGAAAGAATTTTTTTGTTTAAATATAGAATATTGACGGAGGTAAAACGATTTTTATCAACTAGGTCGATCTCTTCGAGAGAAAAAAAAAACTTTTCTTCTATTCAATTAAATAGAAACAGATTAACTGTGCTACCGCAAGTTTACATTTTTATGCAATTCTGACGAAATTAAAAAAAGTGTAAGGAATCAATGAAAATAAGTTTCCAAAAAGAAATGCTAAAGAAGTGTAGTTTTGTTAATTTTTTAAGGTGGTAAGGTGGTTTTAATTTTATTTAAACATATAAAACATCACGAGAAAAGAACAAACCGAGAGACAAAGTTTCGCAAATTAAAACCATCATATGTTTTTTTTTTGTAATAAATACTACCCAATTCTGAGTTGAAGTTTGCAAAATTGGTAACAAGACATACTTTTCTTAAAAAACACGTGGAAATCTTATTTTTGTTAATGTGAGTTTTTCAGCAAAACGATTAACGTATAAATATATTAGAAATGATTCAAACACAACAGGCTCGAAGCTTAATCAAAATCATCAGAGCTATTTTTGAGCATATTAAAAAAATGAATATAATTGTGAGCATGGAAGCTACTTCTTTTGGATGAGCGAAATTATAATTACAAATTCGAATTTCTCATCTATCTATGAAACCAATATTAAACTTGTTAAAAACGTCTAACCCAAGTTACTATTTCCATAAAAATCTGAAACGCAATTTTATTGAAATAGGTATAGTTTTGGATGTTGCAAGTACAACAAGTACGTCAATATAGATATAGCAAAATTTGAAAGAATCCAAGCCATCGTATTTATTATGTAGGTACCTACTCGGTCTAGATAAAGTCGGCTTTCTGTTAAAGCCTCCAATCCAATTTGAAAAATTGCTTAGAAATCGTAAAACTATAAAATGGAATGGTTTTAAAACTGGTTGATAGATCTAACAGGAATCATAACACAGTTACGAGAAATTGATATTTTAATTCAGTAATTTTTTATCTGAAATATACTTAAATGTCATAAAACGACTTACGGGACTGTAAGCCGACAATAAACTGTTCGATGTACAGATCGACCCAGTCATATAGCCTGGAGGAGGATTTAACTTTTTGGTCGTCTAAATCGTCGTCAGGTTTGATAAAACATCGAATAATTTAAATAGAAACATTGGTCCTTCTAGAATTTTCCTAGACAATGATTCCTTATAATCTGGTTTTATGCTGAGAACCGTTAGATTCAAAGAATGAAGCGACCATTCTAAAAAAAAATAATTTAGTTGTAGGTATGAAATAACTGCCTAAACAGAATGGGAGACGGAGCTGGAATAGATGTCAAAAATGCACTGCAGCATTTGTTTGCATTTATTCCAGCTTCGTCTCCAATTCTGTTCAGGCAGTAAGATAGAATATTGATAAACGTTTACCAAGAATCTGTAGAAACAAAACCTTGGAACCTAGCTACTTAGCCATTTTGACATTCAGCAAGTCGATAAGACATGGCCAAAATTGGCACAAGCCAAATGGTTGGCTAGTGTATGGCAAAGCGATTAAAAAAACTCATAGGGAATCTTAAGTAACTTACCTACGAATTTTGCTGAGTATTTGCTCCCTCAGCTAGGCCTTTTAAATTGTGAAATTAAACGTGATGTGAAATGAGTTTGTTTTCAATACACTGCTTTATTACGGCCCAATTTTTAGGATGCAAATATTGCAAAATTACGTTGATTACGTATAAATGGAATATTTTTCCTGATATTTTGGTGCCCGGCGTACAATTTAACACTTTGATATTAAAACATTTATATCACTAATCCGCTATTTAAAATAGATGACGAAAACAACGACAAAGCACTAGAAGAATCTATAAACTTCTTTTTGATAAATTTGCACATTTATTACAAGGAATAGTTAGTTATCTTAACACAAATTCCACCGTCACGCCTAACGGAAACATTTTTAGTACATCCATACACACATTTGATAGAACCGTTTAATACTACAAGAATGTACGTCATAAGACCGTGTTTGGATTGGTTAGTTTCACTCACAATACATAATAGTATGTGTACTGTGAGCTCACTTCTAGAAATACGTATTAATAAAAAACTGGTATCCCCTTGTCCGTTAAAAAAAATATATCTTTCCAGTATTTATTACTTCACCAAATTCACCACTTCATCAAACTGGGGATTTTCTAAATACAAGTTTCACAAGTGCCTTACGAAGTGTATACTAGCAGTAGTAAACATTCCTATCACACGTGTGCGTGTATGTGTTAATAAGTTATTCGTTCATTTTCGCAGAATCTGGCGAGTTAAGGTAAGACCGCACTCGACGGAACTGTACTTCAGCGGAACTGCGCTACACAGCGCGGCAATCTACGGCACTTTTTTGATATACCGCACTACGCAAAAGTACATATTGGCTTCACTCATAAATATAGAAGTAGTGCCTATAAATGAAACCATTAGTAGTGCCATTGTGATGGTTACTTAAACGTTCGACCAAGAAACAAAATGATTATTTGATCTGCTGACCGATATTATTTCTACTTTTTTAATTTCAGCATGAAATATTTGTAAAATGTAGGCTCTACTTCACACGTGGCACAGAAAAACACAAAGTGCACAGCTAAAACACAACGTTTCGTGAGGCTATCTATACCGCGCTTGCGGCAACGTAACGGAACTGAACTTCAGGCTGCGGTCATACTATCAACTTTGCCGCATGGTCCCAAACCGTGAAGTTCGGTTTTCACTTAGTGCAAAATAGCTCATACAATTTCATGCAAAAAATATTTTGAAGTTCAGTTGCGGTGCAGTTCCGCTGAAGTACAGTTACGTCGAGTGCGGTCTTACCTTAATGTTAATAGCTATGCTTTTTTGTAAGTCAAAATAATAGCTGCATTTAATTATCTCCGGATCAGGGCCGAAGCTATCTTTTTACACGTGTTAGAGCCTGTTTAGATTTTGAAAATTGTGCCTGGACTCGTGAGTTTTATCGTGCCTAGGTTCGAAAATTTGAGGCAACTAAAAACACATAGAAACAACAACAACTTCAATGCTTTGCATACCAAAACAGCTGCAAAACAGTCTCGTGTTTATATTTTGTTCAGGACTCACGACATCCCTGACCCCCTACTTTTCTTGTCCAGAAACTACAGTGAGACCGGCCTTAATCTTTCCAATCTAAAAGCATAATACAAAAACAACATGGGATTCAGGTATCTAACGAGGTTAATTTCAATAACCCAGATACAGGTTTTCACTCTGACTTGCAGACGGCTATTTGGCATTGTGAATGATATCAGCGTTTTGCCAGCAGTATGGTCATCAGTGTTAGGAAAAGAGACAGGCCTTATATGTTTTACGATAAGGAAAAAAGAGATGGGTATACAGCGATATTTTCTTACTAATTGTTTCATTTTCATAAGATCAACCAGCAGCTTTTATCGCTCATAACCCATATGGTTTACCTCGTGAAAATAAAATGATGTGGGTTAGTGAAAAGCAGTGTTATATACCTATCTTTTTTTCATTATGTTTACTCATTTATCATGCAAAGACTGTCTCTTTTCTTAACACTGCAGGGCACTGCTGACAAGTCGCTGAATTCATTCACAATGGTAAATAGCCGCTTGCCAGTCTGAGTAAAAACTTGTATCTGGGTTACTGAAATAAGCCTGGATAGAAACCTGGATCCCATGTTTTTTTGTAATACGTGTTAAAAGATAAATAAAACGATGTGGGTTAATGCGAAAACAGTGCTTTTTTCATTTTGATTTCTAATTTTTTTTTTAAAGTCTATCTCTTTTCTTAGCACTGCAGTGCTCTGTTGACAATTCGCTGACTTGATTCAGAATGGAAAATAGTGTTCTACCGACTCAAGTTTTCACTCTGACCGGCAGAGACCATTGTGAATGATGTCAGCAGTGGTCAACAGTGTTAGAAAAAGAGACAGGCCTTATGTGTTTCATGAGGTGAACCATAAAGAAAGAAGAGATGGGTATATAGTACAGTTTTCTCACTAGCCCGCATGGTTTTATTTTCATGAGCAGAGCCATATAGGCTATGAGTGATAATAAAACACGGCTATTGTCTGAAAAGAATCTAAATCAAAACAAAACAATTAACATGTCAAATACTACAAAAACTATTCTCATATAGAATTTGATATGTCCAGATAATTAAGTGGATTTGACTTTTGTCCCGATAAAAACGGAATTGCCAAACTAACATTGTCGTTGTGTTATTGATAATTTATTTCTTTATAAATATCAAATGTTAGTTGGCAAAGCCTACTTTCTTTACTTTCTCGTAAAGTGAACGATTGACAGTGAAGAAAATGATTTCTTGACATTTAAC
This sequence comes from Dasysyrphus albostriatus, assembly GCA_946251815.1. Taxonomy (NCBI): domain Eukaryota; kingdom Metazoa; phylum Arthropoda; class Insecta; order Diptera; family Syrphidae; genus Dasysyrphus; species Dasysyrphus albostriatus. The sequence continues at coordinate 1,418,160 of OX276339.1, forward strand.
ACTAGTTTAGACTTGTGGATTTGTTTTGAACATTTGATGTTTTAAACCACAATACCTCAAATAGTTCATAAAAAATAAAAACGTAGGAATTCGAAATCACCGAATTCAATGGCAAAATATTTTTTTTCGATTCACTAGCAAAAGTGAGAATCTACGATCTGCAACAATCTTTTTTTTAATCGAACTGTCAACTGTTCAGCAACAGTTCCCGTATATTTTGCACGGGAATTGCACACTTTCTACTTTTGTATGCACAGACCACATGTTAGGGCGAATTTTGTATGGATTCACGATATATAGCTCAATAACGTAATGAACAACGTATGAAAGACTTCGTTTTCTCATCCAAAAGTGGATTCTCAAAGCTACGTTTTACGGCTCAGATGAGTATGGAAATTAGAATCAGCGCGAACCCACTTGCGAATGTATTGTGAGATAAAAATTTCACCATACTCAGCAAGTTCCAAAACCAAGAAGTAAAAAAATTAAAATTTGGTGGCGCAACAGCTCGTCTCAACCATTCCTGTGTGCGTATTGTTGGCGAAAATAGAGGGGACCTACAATTTTTGCCGAGTCCGAACGGCTAGATGAGAAGTATACTCTTGGAGGTTTTATCACTTCCTTGAAAGAGGCAGTACCTCAGCAAAACATTTCTGTTTTTAGGTGGCAGCGGCTTTGATTCTAACCCAAACCTTCGGCATGACAGTCCAACGCACCAACAATCATGTCACGAGGTACTACCACACGAGGTACTACCAATTAAAAGCACACTGGATAAATTAGTGCGGGCATGTAACACAACACAGTATATAAAGGTAATCACTGATTACGGAATCCTATGAATGAGATACGAAGGGAATCAGATTCAGTTTTTCAGTTTTCTATGCTCTGAGCTAAATGTCAAAATTGAGTTTGATTCTCGCTGCAGCTCATTCATCAGTTTCTGTAATCGTGGTGAATATCTTCCGAGTTTTCATTTTCATTCAGGTCCACGTAAGTTTCAAAATCTCTAATGCCTGGCCCCCACTTGGCAACTTTAAGTTACTCGCCCCAACAACTTTTTTTTTGTTCCCGATTCAATTACATTGGATTATATGGGAGATCGCCCACTAGGAAACTAAGTTGCCGGAAACTTTATTTGTCAAAGATGGCCGTGTCAGCAATAAAATATTATATATTAACTTTGACTACATCTTAAATTTACAAGTTTTACATTTCAATTAATTTTACTTTGCATTTATATTATACATACGTAAAATTGGGGCTCAGACACAAAACAAAATAATGGCGAAAGTCAACAAAAAAACACAAACGTCAAATTCCCAAAAAGTTGCTCGGAAGTTGCTTGGTGGGCGATGTCCAGCATCCTTAGTTGCTAGGAGCTGCCGGCAGCTCTGAGCAACTAAAAGTTGCCTGCAACTAAGTTGCCCAGTGGGCTCCAGGCCTAAGGCCCGCCGTGTCAGTTCATTGTATGTGTAATGTAGTATATTCAACATATTTCAAATTTTACATTTAGATTTTCAGATTTCTGAATTTTTAAAACTTCTGATTGACCAAAATTTAAGAATATGAATATTCAGTACTGAAATTGAGTCATTGAATGCACCCACTGTCAATTTTACAAGAGGTCACCGTGGTTCGTTCTTTTATGTTACTCTAGATAACTAAGGTTAATGTGTCAAAAAGAAGAGTTGCAATTTCATAGTTAAAAAAGCTACTTTGAGTTACTTTTCATTTAAGAACGACCAAAGTTAAAAATAGTTGATCTGTCAAACAAAATGGATGAACAAAAAATATCTAAATGCATTTGGAATTAAAAATCAAGAACAAATTGTGATTTCATTTGATTTATTGAAAAAAAAACTTTTATCAGCACTTTGAAAATGCATACATTTTAAAAATATAATTTCATTTACAGCCCTATTCTGGCAAACCTCAGTGATACCTCACAAGTCACAACAACCTCATAAGGTGAGGTTAATTTGGTTCTGTGAGGTTTTCGTATTCTGACAGCAACATCACAATTTGTGATCCTCACAAAAACAAATCCTGAAATCACAACAAACCTCACAAGGAATATTTTTTTTTTTTTCATTATTTGACAACTGGTTTTTGACAATATACGTGTTCTGTGGTTAAGGCACGTAAAATATGTATCAGTGCCCATCTAAATACATGGTCATTGCGCTGAAAAGCGCATCCAATGAATAAGGATGATTTTAAGTGTGAAGGAAAGAGAAAGAAGATTTTTTCCAAAATCCACCGATTTTTTCTGTTGTCACCGCCGTAAGATTTTCAGGAAAATAAAATGTCTTCACTTCACCCTGACAAGTTTTTGCGGTTGAAATCCATGAGGAAAAAAAAGTTCAAGGCCAGAAAGATGTTGAGTACGATGACAGGCAGTCTGTCAAAGTCTGATGAAATTCTTTCAGAGAGAAGTACATTCCCGAAAGGTGCTGAAATGGGTTAAACAAACATCTATGCCAATTTTTAAACATAGAACATAAAAATCGACAAGAGTTAATCCTTGGATCTATCGAAGCAATTCTGAAAAAGAATCGTAATAATCACAATTTGATGAAGTGGTGAATTTAGGGAAGTGATAAATACTGAAAAGATAATCATATCCCACTTTATTAATAAACGGAGGATAACAACGTGTTAGCGTTTATACGTTTGTTAACTTGTGATTCTTATTAACAAATGATTAATAGTCTGTGACGTGTGTTAACGAACGGATAAATTTAACTTGCCAAATACTGCGTATAATGAACGAATAACTTATTAACACATGCACGCATACGTGTGATAGGACCGTTTACTACTGCCAGTATACACTTCGAAGGGCAGTGCATGCATGTGACACATGTATTAGAAAATCCCCACAGTTTAATGAAGTGGTGAAGTTGGGGAAGTGATAAATACTGGAAAGATATCATATTTTTTTAATAAGAAAAGTTATCAAACGGACAAATTGTCTATCCGTGTGCCAGTTGACACCAGGGTTGCCGTTCTTGTGACTTTGTCGCTATATGCGACAGCAAATATTTTGATGTAGCTAGATTTTTTCTAGCGACTTATGTAGACTTTTAAATATGTGAGTTACGACATGCAAATAATATTTTCATTTTAAATTACGGCCCTGATAAAGTTACATCCCTGACCTTGGAATAATAATTTGAGATTTGACATTTTATATTTCCAGTTCCAGGAAACTAAAATTCACCACATTGCAAACTGTATCCCAAATGCGAGTGCAAGTGAGCGCGGTAGTCTGCATTTAGTCATCTATCTGTTTCAAATTAAAAAAAATTGTCATAACTATGAATTACCTGAAATTATTTTAAAAACAAATGTTTTTAAAAATACATTAGAAAATATTGAAACCGATGTAGTCGATGGAATCGATGATGATACTATTTATTCCATAGACTCAGATTTAATATGTATCTATGTATTTGATATTTATAATACATACATTTTTATGTATAAAGACTTTTGTTAACAATGAGACTGATTTTTTTTTGTTTAATCATATTTTTCGAAGAGACTTTAAAACAGTAGAAAGTTTGTTGAAAACAAATTTTGCTTATTTTTTTTCTGGCGACTTCTAGCGACTTCCTGTTATCAATGTTTCAGCTAATCCTGCGAATTTTGAAGGTTGGTCTAGCGACTTTTTTTCAGGTTGCGGCAACACTGGTTAACACATGTGTTAGGGACACTGATCTCTATGTACGCTGGATAGTTTATTCCTTATAATGTATAACAGTTTTTTTGCTTCCATTTGAAGATGACAATTAGGTGGTCGGCTTCATAATTTGACGTCTACATTAACACAAAAAAAAAGCCTGTTTTCAAAATTTCAATCTGAAGAAAGAGAAACAGACCAATGATATGAAAGGGAAAAACTTTGTGGGAGTTTATTTTATAATTTTTTTTCATCAAGTTATTCATTGTGTACATTTTGTTTGTGCTATTATTTTCCAATGGCACTAGAATTATATCAATAGAAAGGTGTTTAAATAGGTAATAGAAAATATGTAGATGGGATATGGGAACCACCGACTTCGTTCATTATTTTAGTTTGCAAACAAGTTGAACAAAACAGCTGATAAGTGTGATGAGGAGAATGCGATTATATAGTCTGTGTTTTTTTACGATTTTTCCTCCTTGTCACTCTTTACATTTGTAATTCCGTTTCATGTAACCATTTGTGAATGAAATTAAATTACAAACACAACAATGTTAGCAAAGAGATTTGGGGGGGGGGGGGGGGGGTAAACGAACGGAAATTTGACGTCTTCATAGTGGATTATTTTGTATAAATTGTTATACAGTCATATTGGTAAACAAAAAAGTGGTCAGCTTCATAATATAACAATTCTTCAAATGGAAACAACTTTCTTATGTCGATACGCTATCCAGTGTATTATAGAGATCAGTGGTTAGGGATACCAGTTTTTATTAGTACTGCTGATCTTTTTCAGTAAGAAAAGCTATCAAACGGATAAGTTGTCTATCCGCGTTCCAGTTAACACGTAAGTTGGAGAGCAGATACGAGTTTTTTTTATTAATACTGCTGAATGTTTTAAGAAATATCAATCATATCATCCAATCAATATCGATCATGTTTTCTCAAGTTTCGTTAGAAAACACTGGCTTATATATTTTTAACATATAAAAGTTACATTTTAACTTCCAGCATTACTTTTCCGCATATTTAATAGTTATCGAATGAAGTTTCTGAAACTCGAAAGCAATTATCAACGAAATTAGGATTATCAAGTACCAAAATTTCCAATTTTCGAACAAATGTGTCTAGACAAATGAAATTCGGATAGCACATTCTGATTTTTGTATTCCAGAGTACAAATTTTCCGAATTCGAACGATTTAACTTTCGAATCGGATTACAGAGTAAGGCTCCTCTTGACCGCTGATAGCAGTAAACTGTAGAGTTATCTTGAAGTTTTTTGAATAACTAGATATATTTAATATAATAACTGATAACCACCCGAAGATTGGAACAACAACAACTAACTTCACTGTTTTGCTTATTGAAAAACCAACAAATGAGACTTATGACCCGGCGCTTATGTTTTCTTCATGCCTCACGCCATCACGACATCTCTGACACCCACTTCTCTTGCCCCAAAAATTACCAAAATACCGGACTCAATCTTTCCAATATAAACAGCACCAGCGTCAGCATATGATGACATACATATTATGACTCACTCGCATCCTTACAGACATCCTAGTTGTATTTTCGTGTAAGTATATTAACTACTCGTAGATATTCATACAGAAAGATTTATTCCAGAATGTCTCTTTAAAATTTAATGACTCATCACCAACACGCGCCAAAAAAAAAACACATCTTTACACAAACACCAAAGTTGTTTCAATGATGATGACGCATGACGCATGCTACGATATACTACATTCTGATATTTAACTTACTAAATAAATTACAACAACAACAAAAAATGACAAGACAAGTGTTGTTACTCAAGGCTAACAAAAATGATCTCATAGGTACTATAGTTTAGTTCTTTGATTCATTCAAGTGGTTTTTCCAAAAGAACCATAAATCCCTGATATAGAACAAAAATGAGAATAGGAGACAATCGGAGACAGGGCGTATAAAATCATTTTAAATTAATAACAGTTAAAGGGCTATCTAAGCACATTACCCTAATTGTTGAGAATCTTTTTGCCAATCAAGAAAAAACTGTCCTTTGGTGGTGCACGGGACGAATATCTTTATTTTTTTGAAGAGATTAAAGCTCTGAAGAAAAAGGAAACATTTTATGTGGTTGAAATAGGATGTGTTCTTTATACCTTCTAGTATTACGATCCGCTTAAGAACTTCATGCATCCGTCGTCCTTAGGTACTCACATATGTACCTATAAATATAAAACATGCAAAGCCAAAAGGATGTACTAAATAGTATATAGTAAACCAACGACACGGACGTGGGAACATATAAGCTTGGTGTCTACTCGGGCTAAGTCTTATAGAGGGTAGACTAGGCTCCACAAGACGAACGGTCAACATAACCCTTGTACATACTTACATATGTAGTCACAATCACGTAATATGAAGGATGGTTCACTAGAATTTTTAAAATAAAATACAGAAACCCATACTATGTTTTATCTTTGTGTATTGATTTGGGCGTCTGTGTCTGTTGGGAAATAATCGAGAAGAAAAGGGAGGATTCTCGTTTACCCTTGAATCCGGAAACACACTTGTCTCACGTGCGTGTGGTGTTTTGTGGAGCAATTTGTCACCATCGCTTATAATACTTACTATTCCCTTCTTTTTTCATGATGCATTAAACCATATTTTATATTGTGCCCTGTATTGTCGAGTGATGTAGTCGAAATTACTCCTATTCCATCTGCACCACATCAGCTGTTATTTGTATTGTAGAGGAAAAGTCTTTAAGCTTTTGAAAATATAGAACAATATTAGGCGTGTTTTGCAAGCCCAGGGGAATTGGGTTTCACCGCGAGGCCTCACGAACAAGCAATTGTTAGCAAATTGGCTGCATTGCCAACACTGCTGCCTAAACCAAAGGTTGGCATTGGAAAAATAATTCAATGTAAATACCGACGAATACTGTTTTTCTCTGAGCTTAAGCTTAAGCCCCGAGAATTCTCTGGGCTTAGCTTAGCCCGACCGCATTTTTATGTTCGTTTTATAAATTTTTCATTTAAACAATTACGGCCAATTGTACAAACGTGGTGGCAATTTTGACTCAACGATTTCAAGGGATTAGCTGAGGTTTAACGATCTTTAAACCATGAAAGGCCTTTCTGTTTCATTTATAATATGCCTGTTTGGTAACGTGAAATTTTCACAAAGTTTCCCAAACATGGGTTTTTTTCTATGGTTTCTGCCAGCAAATTGAGAAAATTTTCAAGAAATTTCACGTTAACAAACACACCTAATATTTAAAAATTTTCTCCCCATATCTCCCTTAAGTATAGTATTTTTGTAGGCTGTGAAAGGTGACGGTGAAATGTGCTCTGTTTGACTGAGCCTTAACATGGAATTCGCAGATATTCTTTCGCTGACCAGCTACAATTTTAAAAGCTGTTTATCATGGGATTGCACTTAAGCCCAATGTTTCCTAATACTATGTTCCCACCAAAGTGATATCAGAGATTTCAGCTGAAAACTTTCGAAATTTCAAATTGGTGTTCACACTGCACAAGCCAAGATTTCGTCTCATACAAACACAAACAATTACCATTGTGTGCTTATGTTTTTGTGTTTTTCTCCACTCAAATGTCAAATACAATATCATACTCTCTCTTTTTGCTTGCTTGGCGTTGAAAGATCGTAATTTTTATCACAAAGCTTTACACCTTTCTATGGTGAATGCTGCAAATGGGTCTGTTCATAAAAAAGAGTTCACATCGTTACAAGATTTCAACGAAATCTCGAATTTCGAAATCTCAAAACTGTATGGGGAAATGTGAAGATTTGGTCCGAAATCTCGGAAATCCGAGATTTCACTCCGGTGGAAACACAGTATAGGAAGATCGCAAAGTTAAATTCGATACTTTCAAACATCCAACACCTACAACATTCGATATTGAAGAAAAAAATGTCCTTACATGTTATTTCTCCACTAGCGGATAATTTATCTGTCATGATCAATACACAATTAATTAGTTGATCACCTCTATAAGTGAATTCGGCGAATGAACCTTATGGCTTTCCGAAACCAACGTGAATTCACAGCAAATCATTTACAATAGTACAAAATATGACAAATACACAACATTTAACAACAACAATAAATTGTCGTCGGCAAATGTTTCACGTAGAATTAGAAGAGCCTTGAAGTTCATTCACCGAATTCACTAATAGAGGTGAATAATAACTATTTGGTTGCAAATGTAAAGGGTTTTTCAAACGGGACGCTACAAAAGTAGAGCGACAGGGACAACAAACGACGCCACATTTCTTCCCGCTCTTTTGACATTTCTCTTCAGTAAGGTTTGCCATTTCATGATGGAAAGATATACGAGCCAACAACGAGTCGAAATTATTAAAATTTACTACCGAAATTCGGAGTCAGTGGCCTCAACGTTATGAGCGCTACGTCCAATTTATGGTCATCATAATCGTCCTAGCAGATCAACAATTGAGCGTCTAGTGGAAAAATTTGAATCCGCAAGCACAGTACAAAATGTTCCCATGCCAGTGTGACAAAGAAGTGCCCGTAGTGTCGAGAATATTGCTGCCGCTGAGGCTATAGTTGCAGAAAGCTCAAATGTGTCTCTCACACGTGGTTCTCAAGCGTTGGGCATCTCTGTGACTTCGTTGTGGCAAATTTTGCGAAAAAATCTTGGCCTACATCCTTACAAGATTAAATTGACGCAAGAACTGAAGCCGCTTGACCACCAGAAGCGTCGTATTTTCGCGAATTGGGCTGAGCAACAACTTGAAAAAGATTCGGATTTTCATCGAAAAATCATTTTCAGCGATGAGGCTCATTTCTAGCTGAATGGCTTCGTCAATAAACAAAATATGCGGTATTGGTCAGGCAGCAATCCACACGTACTCCATGAGTTATCATTGTTTCCCGAAAAAATTACGGTTTGCTGTGGTCTATGGGCCGGCGGCGTCATTGCGCTGTACTTCTTCCGTGATGATCAAGACCGGCACGTTACTGTGAATGGCGATCGCTACCGTTCAATGATAACCGAATATTTATGGCCCCAATTGGATTATATGGACTGACTTGGAGGACATGTGGTTCCAACAGGACGGAGCCACAAGCCACACAGCGAATGTCACAATCAATTTATTAGAAACCAAGTTTGGAGAACGTGTTATCTCACGAAATGGTCCAGTCGCTTGGCCGCCTCGGTCGTGCGATTTGACGCCGTTAGACTATTTCCTGTGAGCTTAGGAAGAGGGGCAGCTCAAAGAAGAAGAAGTCAAGGTACTGGTATATAGTGGAAACATTTGTCCAGTTTATCACTGATCTCTATAATACACTGGATAGTGTATTCCTTATAATGTATAACAGTTTTTTTGCTTCCATTTGAAGATGACAATTAGGTGGTTGGCTTCATAATTTGACGTCTACATCTACACAAAAAAAATGTGTTTCAAAGATAGAAATCTGAAGAAAGAGAAACAGACCAATGATATGAAAGGGAAAAACTTTGTGGGAGTTTATTTTATAATATTTTTTTTCATTAAGTTATTCATTGTGTACATTTTTTTTATTTTTATTTGAATTATATCAATAGAAAGGTGTTTAAAAAGGTAATAGTAAATATGTGGATGGGATAGGAACCATCGACTTCGTTCATTATTTCAGTTTGCAAACAAGTTGAACAAAACAGCTGATAAGTGTGATGAGGAGAATGCGATTACATAGTCTGTGTTTTTTTACGATTTTACCTCCTTGTCACACTCTTTACATTTGTAATTCCGCTTCATTTAACCATTTGTGAATGAAATAAAATTACAAACACAACAATGTTAGCAAAGAGATTTCGGGGGTGGAGCAACGAACGGAAATTTGACGTCTTAATAGGGGATTATTTTGTATAAATTGTTATACAGTCATATTGTTATACAAAAAAGTGGTCAGCTTCATAATATAACAATTCTTCAAATGGAAGCAACTTTCTTATGTCGATACGCTATCCAGTGTATTATAGAGATCAGTGCAGTTTATATTTCTGACCGCTCAAAGAATTTCCCCAGTTTGGCTGTCAAAATCTAAGGAAAACAAATCTTTGCACCGTCAGCTCATCAGAGAGCACTTTAATGGTATAAAAATACAAGGTGTGTTGTATTATATATGCAATGAAGAGTTCTCATGTGACGTCATAGCAAGTGCCGTACAACACATAAGTTAAAAAAATTATTTATTTATCGTTTTATTTAAAAAAAAAAAAAAATATAAAATATATAAAATATAAATAACTTTTTGTTTTACTTTGAATTCTTACAATAAATAACTCTGAAACAAAAATAATGTATTGTTAGTTTTTGTAAACAATTGAGATCGCTCAAAAATTGTCTCCTTGAACCAGAGATTATCAAGAGGTCTGTTCTTTTACTTTGAATTTCTGTGCACTTTTGCGCATTTTTGTTCTAAGTTCTGTCAAAATTCGTATAAACAACAATTTTTGACATAAGTTTGGATTAAAAATCGCAGAAATTTGAAGTTAAGGAACATACATAAGATAAAGATGGCAATCCTTCGTCCGTTTTACCCCCCAAAACCCATTTGTTTACATTGTTGTATTTGTAATTTAATTTTGTGTCGAAGAATAAATGTGAATTGCAACCACAAAAAGACCTGTGTTAAATAATGTGCTGAATGACGAGTTGATTTTATGCGTGCGTGTTTCACTGGTTTTAACTAATAGACCCACCCCTATTATGACTCTTGACTTTTCAAAAAAAAACCCGATTTCGTTCAAAATCACCAAGAATTACAGTCAGACATCGACAATATACATAGCTGAATGTTTGCCAAGGTAATGAGTAACATTCAAGTTTTCCAAATTTTAGTCATTTAGGGCGAACTTATGTGTTAGTTAAAGCCAAGTTTACAGTTCCTATGTGAAAAAATGTATACAAATATAATGCAAGTCAAAAATTATTGAGGTGAAATACAAAATTATTTTTGTCCATGATTGGTTTACTTGGAGGCTAGTAATAGCGATCAGGAAAATCAAAATATTGGAACTAAAATCATTGGAACGATTTGTTCTATTTTATTTTAAAATAATAAAAGAAGGACAAATTCTATTACTTTACGTTATAAATTTATTATATGTAAGGCAACTCAAAAATCTCACACAAAAAATGTCCTCGTCCTCTTTCTTTTTTCGAATCCCTCGATGCCGGATGTTGTCACCATTTTTCTTTCTTATCATTATTTATGTTGGCCACCATGCAAAGCAAATATGAAGTTCATAAGTGCCATCGGCTTAAGGTCTACCTTACACTTTTGTACATTACATTATATAACTTTTAAGGCTTTCGCGGTTAATAATAGACAATAATTTTTTGGATAAACCACGTTCTTAAAAGTTTTAAGAGTGCACTTTGGAACTCACCCGAACGTTTCGCAGCAATTTACATTAAGCGTGGTCTCCGGGAAACTGCCCTTGAAATGTTGTCGGTGACCACGCTCAATGCAATTTGATGCAAAACGTTCGGGGTAAAGTACCAAAGTGCACTCTTAAAACTTTTAATAACGCGGTTTATCCGAAAAATAATTATCTATTGTTCCATTTTGTTTGATGTGTCAATCAGCTTGCAGGAAAAATGAATTTACATTAGGTAAGAACATAAATGCATTTTAAACCTAGCTTACAATCTCCGTGCGCAGAAAAAAATCTATGCAAATATTCTCGCATGTCAGTAAATAAATAAATAATTGAGGTGAAAAGCAAAATCAATTGTAAGCGAGCGATAATACATTTTTATTCTTATTAACAAATGTGTAATAGTCTATGACACGTGTGTTAACTTAGTACGTGTCTACATTGTTTTCTTACTGAAAGGTGGATCCAGTGAAATAGGTAGATTTTATGTGAGAAAGAAAGAGAAAAAAGATTTCACCCAAAATCTACCGATGCGCCATTTTTAATAATAATTCTTGGCTTAAAAATAAAGGATTTTTTTGTGAGTGCAAAAGATGTATAGAGTATGATATAAGGATGGGTGTATTAAACTGAAAGGACTTTTTTGCATAATATATACTACATACTTTCAGTAAGAACACAGTGTAGATAGGCTCTTACGGATAACTTAGGCGCCAGTTATAACTAACATTGAAACTCATCATTGAATCTCATCATATATCTGGAGGTGAATATTGCTGCAAAAGTTGTTATTTATTTACGTGACCTTTGTTCCTTTAATTTGAGTTAGATATTGTTGCAAAAGATAAAAGTATTGGTGACATGCCGGCTCCACTAGACATGAGCCATGCTCAAACTATGAACCTGTCGAGAAAAAAACCAATGGAGCCAGAAAAATCCATGTCTTGTCGACGACATGTCGAAGAAAACCAACTTTTGAACAGCACATTGACGCTGTTCAAAGCTTGGCCATGAGATTTGAGATTTCACGGGCGTGTGAGTTTTTTGTCTGATTTTCGTTGTATTTGGAGGTAAATATTGCTGCAAAAGTTGTTATTTATTTACGCAACCTTTGTTTTTATAATATCAGTTGAATTCTGTTGCAAAAGATAGAAGAAGTGGTGAGAGAGAAATGAAACGACATGACATAATTTGCCCAGCGAGAAAAAATCTGCTGTTTGTTGATTGGATTGTGGTTGCGATGTTGGGCATCTGTATGTCATGTGGAGTCGGGGTGTAGGCCATAGGAATGCAACAAAACCAAACGAAAACGGCAATAATTTTCTGTTGATTGAATTTTGTTTTCGATGTTGGGCATGTGTTACTACATTTACATGCAGGATCGAGAGCTCGAGTTGAAATAGGGTTGAATATACGACCCAGGCTTTTCTTCACTTGAGTTGATTGCTCCATTTAGAGTTGAGTTGAAATGTTATTGGGATTCCAAAGCAATAGATGGCATTAATGTATTTATTTCAATGCAAAACAAATTTAATTGAATTAACACAAGGACTTACTACAAGTATTTATTAAAACAAAACTATATTCTTACACAAACATGCAAATAAGCAGACTATAATGCATTATCTGTTAAACCAAGTGCTCCAGCTCGGGGGTTACTGCTATAAATGGATAGCTTAGGACATTGGACATCTATTCCAGCTCCGTTTCCCATTCTGTTCAGGCAGTTGGGAGCGAATAATAGTTTTTATTAATTCTGAATTCTGCTGTTACAGGTGGAGACATTAAACTAATTTTAGAAACAATTATGAATCTAACAAGTATTTAGAAAACTTGTTTATTTGACTGTGATACAGAAATTAACTGCAGGTACCTAGGTACTTACCGCTATCTTTACATGGTAATAAGATATTACTTACAAAAAGTAAGATTTTTGATTTGAGATAGGTACCTTTTTTTTTGGATTGAGCCAATCGTGCAAAAAATTTATTCCTATTTCACCTCATTAATTTTGAACATGCTAAAATATTTGCATAGACTTTTCTTGTGCGTGGGGACTGTAAACTAGGCTTAAATGAAAATTAAAATAAGGACCAACGGCTGCACTGTGAATAAACATGACAGGGGATGCGTGCTGTCCATGTCCATGCAGGTCTTACATTACATTGGTCGCGTTCGGCTGGTGAAGCGATAGGCTATCCATAATCCAAAAAATTTTCAGATACGTTGGGTTGTTTTGCATCAGCAGTTTCTTAACAAGGGATTACAACACACAAACAAATCCGGATCGCTAAAGATACGTTGCCGAATGCACCCATTGCATTGCAATTGACTAATATTGTTCACAGTAACTAAATTATAAATAAATGTTTCCTTTAACTCTACGAAATGCGTTATGTTTAGCAATCAATTCTTGGTTAATAGGTAGTTTGTGAAAAATGATTGTTAAAGTCGTAGTTACAATATGCGTTTTTCCCAACGACTTACTAAAAGTTATAATTATGGTTTGTCCCTTTAAAGAGGAGGTTGATTTGCCAGTATATCTAAGGACTTTGAAATGAAAGTAGGCTTAACATTGTTGAGTAATTGCTGTTGTGGTTCAAAGCCATTAGGGGTGACATTGAAAACATTAAGCATCGATTTATAAGGGCTATCTAGGTAGGTCCGTTAAATTTCTTTTTTTTTTACAAAGGTACCTATACCCCATAGGTGTTAATTGAAATTAGTAACTATAAAAAAAGAAAGTTTTCGCCAAACAAAAGTAAAGCTTTTTAAAGGTTTCCATTTGTGAATTTGTGAATTTGTGGACAGTAACATGGAATGCAATTTTATTGCAATGAATTTGCACAGCACAGATTTTAACCAAAACCAAACCGTTGTATGGCAGGTTGATACCCATTCTAAAATAGATGTAAACGCTTTATGGAATAACAAATGAAATGTTTGTTCTGTCATATACCCATAGGTTATATAGAGTAAGTGAAAATAAAAACCAACTTAAAAAACGGCATTTCTTATTTCAAAACCCTCATCAAGTTTTGTTTGTAAAATAAACATGCCAAAAGTTCTTTTGAAATGGTAAACCAACCAAAAAACTCTTTAGCATTCCAATATACAAATAAAACAAACAAAAGAAAAGAAAAGACTTAAGTATAGTGATCAACAACAGTCATTTTGTTTATTATGCATTAAATTTTGTTGAAATAGAAATGCAAAAGGGGTCCCCAAAATATATAAGAAATGGGTTGGTATTCTTTAAAGAGACTTAAAAAAACTTTGAAAATACATCAGTTAATAATTTTTTTTGTACAAATTTAAAAACTAAAAAATCTGTGAATCTCAATGGAAGTTTTGTCATTGTTGCCTACTTATACTCTGACGACATCTTTTCATCAACAAATACTCTCACACTAAGGAGTAGGTAAGTTTCAAATGATGTCATCTGCCAACTTTTATTTTAATCTCCTTTTTACAAGATGCTTATGCCTCTGGAATTCATGTCATGGCAAACTTTTTTTCAGGGAAAATGCAAGTGAAGATTTGTATTTCCTTGTTTCTTACTTAATATGATGACCCCTGTGACATGACATCAATAATTAAGTGGGTAGGCGACTTCATATTTGTCTATTTTTTTTTAGAACTTAATTATGTTCTTGCTTAATATACCTACTTCAAAGGATACGCTTTAAGAGGGAATCTCTTTCAAAAGAAAAACATCAACTTCTTAATAAAAAATTACATTTGTGTGGTGCGGTTAATGAAAGAACATCTTTGCTGGAAGACATAAAATTCCACATCCGCGGTGTGAGGGAAAAGAAATAATCTCTACCTTTAAGGCAAATTTGAATTGCTTCTAAAGAATGTCATGCCGGCCATTCTCAAGGAGTAGTAACCACAAAATTAAATAAATAAAATTAATTAAAACAAAAATATTATAGTTTTGAATTGAATTGAAGAAAACTTACCCGGAAATTATTCAATAGAAGTGTAGGGTGGCGCACACACTCTTCTTCACGTGCGATTTCCACAGACAAAACACGCTAGCACTCGCATATAAACTTTTTTGTTTTATTTTTGTAGAAATTTTCCCAACGAGAAGAGAGGCGCACACTCCTGCTTATCCACAATCCACTCACACACACCACCGACCTACCGGTCTTATCAAGAGCCGTTCTTTTATCAAAGAATTTTCCTTTGCCTTGTAATATCAATTTTTAACCAACATAGTTAACACTTTTTTCAGTTTTTGAAATTATTTAAAATAAAATCGATTTAATAGTTTGGAAGAGAAAAAAATTATTTTTTGTTTTGAAAAAAAAAAACACGATGTTTAACACAAACCGATCGTTTTATTATTAAAGGTTAAGTACCTAATTATTTCCAAAAATTTTATACTTGAACAACCACTACCACACGCAAACGTAGGAATTGGACGAGCAATTTTGTATAGATCATCGTTGAAAAAGTTCACAAACGTTCTTAAAATAAATAAATTACGTTACCACGAGGATGAAGGAATAAACGTTAACGAGTGACACCCACGGTATAACGGCAAATACGATAGTAGGAAGAATACAACAAAAAAAAAACTACAAACCAGAAAAGTTGCTATGGTAGTGATGTAGTACAATAAGGAAATCGATATTTTCGTTTTTTTTGTCGTTTTGATTATTTCTTCGGCGGTATTCAAGTCATCGACAATGTTCAGTCTTATCTCTTTGCTCGCACCCAACAATTTTCAAAAAAAACGATAAAAACGAGACGCAAAATAACACCGAGATGTTGTAATTGTAACACACATACAAAGCTTTTAGAAGGTATCGGGTGAAAGAGAGCTTTTCATAAAAACAGTAACCCAATCCTTTCTCGGTTTGGCTCTGGGGCTTGAAAACAAAAAAATGTTAGAATCTAGTACAATAGTATTTATTACGTATAAAAGCTCTCTCACGCACTTTTTTACTCTGTCACAAAATTTATGTAATCAAAATGGTAACTTAACTAGCAAAAAATAAATGAGATTTTTGTAGTTCATATTTGTTTTAAATAGATGTCTTAACTTTAATATTTTGTTTAGCTAAACTCGCGAAACACTTGAAAAATCAAAAACAAATTTTTGACTTTTTAAAAAGCCCAGCAAAATTATAATTATTATTATTATGTTATGCACTTAAATAAAGTAAAATATCTTTTAAGAATTAACTTTAAACTTTAAAACTATTTTGCTTGTTGAGTTTTTCGCTCTCGTATTCTGTGTGATGTCACTTACGAGAATTTGTTCGTATCATCATAGTTTCTTTTTTTAACTACATAACTAACATTTTCATGTACACAAATTAATACATATCTGTACATATATGCATGTATATATTATATAGATAGGTATATATAAATTTAAATTTATTATTTTTCTTATATGTATAAATATTTTTTATATTTATGAAAAAATAATTATTATATTTATGTTTTTAATGAAGTTCAAAAATAGATTTATATTTTATTTCTTTTTTTAATTATTTATTTATTACTTCCGACTCTTGTATCCGAAGGCACGAAATATCAAAGAAGAAAAAAGAAATCTTTCTGCGGCCTGTGTTGAGGACAATTTTCAGGAATTGATATAAGTTTTACTGTTGTTCGGAGGAGTAAACGGCCAGGAGAGATGAGTGACAAAAAAACCGCAAAAGAAGACGAGGAAAAAAAACTAACTTCCACCCAGAGTGTGAGTTCATAAGTTCACATTTTTTCTTGAGCGCCATTCTCTCTTTTTTCATTTTAAACCAACCATCAAAGTTTAGATTTTCGTGTCTATACCTTAAAAGCTTTCCTCTTGAACAACACAAGTTTTGTTTAAAGAAGAATTTCGCTTAGTTTTTTGTATAGGAATTTTGTCTGCTGAATAATTGGCAGTCCTTTTTTTAACTAACTAAATTGAGAAAGGAGTGGGTTGTCTGTTTTTCTTTTGTTTTACTTTTAAAATTTTATACATATATTAATAAAGATCGGTTATTTTTAAAAACTAAAGGATTCCAAAGCACCGCACACGAAAACTTATCCTTGTTTCTAGTACCTATGCATGTTTATCACCCTTTGATTTTTTTAGTTTCCTTTCTCATACAGCCGTTCGTTCGCTTTACTTTAATCCATTGTGCAGTCAGTTGCAGTTCATTGGATTTGTAACACCTTGGAAAATTTAATGGAATTATTTATATTTTAGCAAGCAAGTACGTAGTCAGGAAGGGAAGGAAGCTTGCGCCATTTAAAACCTTTCTTCAAGCTTGAGCTCGACCAATACAAATTTTGAAATAAAAAGAAAAATTTTCCGAAACAGGGTTAGGGCATTTCTGATTGAAATGTGAATTGATATCGGATTTTATAAACAGAAATCCTATTCCTTTCCTGTTAATTCCATTACCGTCTTTAAACGGTTACGGAGAATTGTCCTCAGACAAAAAATTTGATGCAATTCTATTAAAATATTTTGCTGATAATTTCTTTCTTCTTGATTATTGATTTTTAAGTTCGATTCTTGCTTTTAATATTATTGGTATTAAATTATTAAGGGTATTTATGCAAACTTCGTAAAACCCTAGATAAGTTTACAAATTGGATAAGTTTATCTTTTGGTTAATGAACTGTCAAATTTTGTATGGGAAATGATTAACACAATTTGGTTAAACTTATCAAAGGATTTTGTTGCGTAAAATTAACCAAACTGGGCATTCATTCCGTAAAACGATTATCACTCGACGATAGCGCTTTGACGATAGTCTTGCATTCCGTAAAACTGAAAACGACTATCGTTTGGGCGATATCGTTTTGAAAATAAAATATTTGCTTCACGTAAGACGATAGCTAAATAGGTATCGTTTGCGTTGAGACGATAGCTAAATAGGTATCGTTTGCACAGATTTTCAAGCTCACCTTATACTTTTTTTGTGATTGAAAGTTTGTAGGCCACTGTAATTGAATGACTGAGTAGCCACTGTAATTTGACATCATTTCTTTTATCTTCTTTTTTGTTGCACCAAAGACACAAAAACAACGCAGATTGTTATTTATGACAGCCAGTATGACATTTTATCCACAGTTTGGGAATACCAAATGCTCTCAAAATAGTGGTTAAGTTACGTGAAGCAAATCATTGACGACCACGTTAACGGTTATCGTTTTGACGATTGTCATTTTGAAAATTACGGAATGACCCCCCTGGTTAAACGTATCCAAACGTCAGTGTGACTCTTACTCTGATTGAATTACATAGCATTTTATAAAATGTTTAAAAAAGGTCGTTAATGCAAACTTTGCGTAAACTTATCATTTTACACAATTTGTAAACTTACGACGTTGCATGAATACCCTTATTATTTTTTTTTTATCTTTTTGTAACTATTTAATTTATATATTTTTTAAATAACTTTTACTAAATTAAGATTGATGCAATCTATTGCAAAAGATTCATAAAATAAATAAATATCGAAATATCTAGAATGTGATGCTAGAAGTTGTAGATATTGGCACTTTAACCGATGTTTACGGGCCTACAGTTTTTCATAAAGAGTTAAATCTGTAATATGATTTTAACAAGTTATGAAAAAACGGCGGTTATTAACCGAAATGTCTAATTTACAGTATCGATGATTAACAACACTAACCTCAAATTCATTTATTAAAGTTTTGGCTAGCAAACACATTCGCCTATGTTCAGTTGTATCAACTCAATTCGGGTTGTTTCAAGTTATGTGCTGGCACCCCAGTTTTTTGGCAAGAGGGGCGAGAACCGATTTTCAGACATTCTTTTACATTCATTCTAAGCGCTTTTCTTCATGGTCGTTCTCTGAAAGGCTTTTTACGAAATTACGCGCGTAGAATAGAGAAGGGTAAATCGTGAGTTTAACAACAACTAAAGACTTAAAAAAGGAAACGTCAAAAGCCCTCTGGAGATTTTATTTTTTCTCATGCGAAAGGGGACTTACTTCCATGTCGGATATCGCGAGGACTGTAAAACTAGAACGTCATGGGAACTGTTGGAAATTAGTAAGAGCACACGAGGGTCAGCATAATAATCCCAAGGGCCTTTTCGCGCAGTGGAAGCGGTGGCAAGCGAAAAGTTCTAGATGTGAAAGTGCCATTCCCAAGTAACGTTTTATGGTAAAACAATTAAAAAAAATGTCCGCTCAGGATTGAATACAAAAATAAAACAACCTTAATCAGAGCGTCGCACTGTCGTTTAGGGGCGGAAAATCATTTTGTAACTTTTAAAAATTTAGATTTTTGACATTGCAGTTCGATTAAGCAATAGTTGAAGCATCAGGATCAGGATTTTTTTTATGAAATAAGTCTGTTAATATAAAATTTTGAGTTCCAAAGTTGATAAACAAAACTTCAGAGTCATTCCATATGAAATCGTCAAATCGAAAATGCCAACCCATTTTAGATTTTTTTCAAACTTTGTGAAAATATCCCTTATGGTTCAAAGTGAGGATATCCACCGTCTTTTAATTTTCTCATGCCTCTTTCCCCTCCTGTCCCCATTGAAGTATTTGAAAATCGTCATTTTATTGCTTCAGTATTTTTGCTTTAAAAAAATATATAATACGAGTATAATATAAAACTATAACATCGAAATGTTTGACTGAATGAAAAAAATTGAAACTTTCAGGACCTTTAGTTCTTATCTTGATCTTTAAATCCTGTAAGTTTCGTTTTGAAATTTTAATCCGTTATACGTTTGCCAGTGGTTTAAAAGAAGAAGTATCAGTCAAAAAATAAAAGGCAATTGAAGAGTATTATAAATGTCTTACTATATTTACTAGGGTGTGCCCCCCCTCCTCTAAAATTGATCAGGGTAATTAAAACAAATGTTGTGCAAATTTTTTTTTAAACCGGTCAACGTTAACACGTGCCAACAAGCACTTTGAAATTTCCCATACAAAATACATGGGTATTTTTTCAGTGTTTTACTCATAATTTCGGAAAAAATGTAAAAGTGGATGAAAAATCTTCAAAGTTGGTACTTATGTTAAGTATTATAAGAAGTGAATACAAAAATTATTTTTAATTTTCTTAAACAGGGGGGGGGGCACCCTAGTAAATATAGTAAGACATTTATAATACTCTTCAATTGCCTTTTATTTTTTGACAGATACTTCTTCCTTTAAACCACTGGCAAACGTATAACGGATTAAAATAACAAAACGAAACTTACAGGATTTAAACATCAAGATAAGAACTAAAGGTCCTGAAAGTTTCAATTTTTTTCATTCAGTCAAACATGTCCATATTACAGTTAAAAAACTGTGATTTTTAATAATCTAAAAATTTTAAGCAGAGATTTTTAATACAAATAGTGAGTTGAACGAGTCAATTTTAAGTTTGACTTCTTTTATAATAAGTGTAGTTAATATTCAATTAAAATTATGTAGTTGCGTTCAACAGTCCTGACACCAGAGTCAGTTGAAAACGACAAAAAATCAGAAAAACACTCGTACTTTCGGCACCGTTTTTGATATGTTTGACATTGACTAGTGAATTAGAATGTAAGTCACAATTAGTACTCTTTTTAAGCTTTAATATGTCATATCAAACGTTTTGATATCTTTTAAAGACATTTTTTAAAGCAAAAATACTGAAGCTCCAAAATGACGATTTTCAAATACTTCAATGGGGACAGGAGGGGAATGAGGCATAAGGAATATTCTCAGAAAGTTTGAAAAAAAATCTAAAATGCTAAAGTTAATTTTTTTTTGTTTTTCGACGTTTTCATATCGAATGACTGACTCTTCAGTTTTTTGAAGCAAAAAACGTTCATTCTTCATAGACGATTATTTTTAGTTAAAAAAATTATAATAGCTGAAAATTTGTTCGGTACATTTTTTTGAGTTAAATTAAAAATTCAACTAAGAAAAAGTTAATGTTCCATGGTCCTCTCCGGTCCAACACATAGTACATCCTTTACATGGAACCGTTATGTATCGAATACAAACAAAATTAGCTGCTAATACCCAATTTATGTCTCAAAAAATCCCTTGAAGCGATAGTTCAATTTCGACCATCTTCGCTTTGGGTTATTCCCAAAATCGAAAATAAACGAAAGCAATAATTTGAGTTCCAAACTATTCCAGTTTTCTCATTTAAATTCCAAATACTTCAAGGTCACTCCAATTTTTCCATCCACACTCTCATTAAAATATCAGCTGTTTCCAAAAATTTTACAGAAGGTCTGTGTTATCATAACACCTTTTTTTATTTTTTGCGATTTGGTGCTATTATTTACAAAATAAAACATTTCGTTGGACTCAAAAAGTTTGTTTTTAAATCCTCACAATGAGGAGAAGAATATTTGTATATGATTTAACACGCGGACTTACATTTTCTTTCATACGCCAACAATCCGTCATGAATAAGTGCTTCTCATATAGCCGTTCGGAGTCGGTAAAAAATTGTGGGTCCCCTCCATTTCTGCCAAACAACATGCACACAGGTTGAGTGCTGTTGTAAGTTACGAACTATTGCGCCACAAAATGTATTTATTTTATTTTATGTATAACAAAACTTTTTATTGAGTTAAATTTTACAAAATGGTATCTAAACAGAGGCGTTAGATGGTGCGTACACAGCCAAGAATTTAAGCCCTACAGAAGAAAAACTAATAATCATCAAGTAAGGTGGAAATTTAAACCATATAAAACGGCGAAGACCTTTGCATACTTTGCGATGATGGACCAATAAGAGATCCAAGTTCCAAAAAGTTTTATCATATATGCACCTTAAATTCACTGTAAATTTGTTTGTTTTTTTGAATTGAATTTGTTTGTATTGAATTTTTGTATTTAATTGTATTTATACATCAATCAAATGTTTTTTGTATTATTATTTATATAAACCTTACTGATGATGACGAAATGCATTTAAGCAAATAAATAAAAAAATAAGTGTTTTCAGTTATTTAAATAAATATCTTTTATTTACTATATGAAAAAGACGTAGAAAATCTCCACTATCAAATCAATTAAAATTAACGTATCCAATATAAGTGAATCATTAGATGCAAGGATATCAGAACATTTATTATCAAGTTTGATTCAGAGGTGGACCAAAGCCAATCGAAACAAGCATATGTTTTCCAACCGAAGGGAAACGAGATATGGATGCAACATACCTTTTTTGCCAACAGTGATCAGCCGCATTACTCTTTGTGAAATCGAATTCGCCCTGAGACCGTCAACTTCAACAGTGATCAACCGGAAACCTCAATGCGAAATCAAGGTCATCTTGAGACCGTCAACTCGGACAGTGAGCCAGCGGAAACATCTAAGCGAAATCGAAGTCGACCTGAGACATCATTTGATAAATTTTGGAGTTATTAGATGATGACCTATTAATAACAGAAGAAAACGAAAATTTAGATCAATGATTATTTTTTATTTGATTCAAGTTAAATTATTATTTATTTGTTATTTATTTAAATTTTATTCAATTGAGCCAACAAACTAAAGTTATAAATTTAATGTATTTTTAATTATACAAAAAGAACACTTCAATAATACCAATATTTCAATAATTTTTCCCTATGCATCCTGATGAGTGGATGTGGCAAAATATTGGTAGAGCTACTTGTTAAAAGAAGCGATTTCAACGCATTCTGTTATTTATTTTTTCAATTTTTTTAGAAAAAGAATAAATAAGATTTTTGTTAAAGACGCCCTCAACAGTGGGCGGGGTAAATATTTTTCATTATTATTTTTTGCGTTATTGCAGTAACCTATTTTGTTTTCTTAGAAATTGGTTCAAAAATATAATTTTTCAAAAACCATCACATTGCTTACTAGGTGAATTTATTATAGCATTTTTTTTACATGCAAATTATTTTAAATAAAAGATACGTGCACAAAAAATACACCTAATAATGATCAGTCGAAAATGCATGACTGAATAGTTAGCCTTAGGTCTTGAAAAGCCTATCAGAACGATTGTAAACGTTGGATAATTTAGTAGTGAATTAACGGTATCTATCAACACCAAGATCTAGAACATATATAACTTACGTGAGCTGCTCTGGCGTACTTTGAGCTGAGGACAGTAAGGATTTTGAAATAAATATAAAAATAAAAACAGCTAGAGTTGCCAAAGTCTCCAACTTACCACTCACCTCATACAAGTCAGCAATCGGATCAGCAATTCTAGTTCTCAGCACCGTGACATCATCGCCTCACACGTTTACAACCTCTCTCTTGAGCAACTGCATTGACAATTTAGATGAACAGGTTTTAAAGTCAATAAATATAAAAAAGTACGTATACGCCCGGATATACGGTACAATTCTGCACCTTACAAATTCTGTATATGTACTTCTTTGAAACATCGCCTATGAAACTTTGTATTTTGAAATTATCCCTTATTACATACTCAGTTCTATCGTTTTTGGTGGTACCCAGTCAAATCTCCCAACCCACATGCGTACGAACATAAATTGGCACTGAGATCCAAATAAATTAATCATTGTTTCTGAGCTGTATAAAATATTTCAATAATTTTTTGTGTTCGTTGATGCTTGGTTTATAGTGGCAACTCAGATACACTGCATTGTTTTTAGGACTTAGCAACGGAACCTTTCTTTCAATTCTTCGGTGTAAATTTCTTTCCTGCAAACGTTTGCAAGTCGCGCTTTCCTAACAATTCGTTTGTCCAGCAAAGTTGATGTTTTTTTTGGACGCGTCTTGTTTCGATTTGTTTTTCTGTGGCGCTGCGACAGCTCGTAGAACTAATGACTTACAAGTCTCAGGAGGGGACCTACATTTTTTTGCCGAGCCCAAACGGCTAAATGAGTACTTATTGATGACAACAGATACTCCTGGAGGATTTATCAGTTCCTCGCAAGAGGCAGTACCCCAAAAAAAATCTTTGTTTTACCTAAGCAACAAACATAATAAATGTGTGACAACTACATAAAGTCATGTATCAAAACTATAAAAAACGCTGTTGTAAAATAAAACGAGCATCGCAAAACGTAATCGCAATATGACGATTACGATGGATTTTGAATGATAATCGTTATTCGAAATACGGGCCCTGGACCCTTATTATGAATTACGAAACGAACGGAAGAAAAAACGAAACTCGAAGAAACGAAAGTCATGGCGAAGAGCGATTATAAGATACGAAAATAGAAAAAAGTTGGCACACAAAAAAGAAAAATGATAATTTTTTAAAAGCGCAACTTACTTCACTCCTATTAACAAATGTCAATTTGTATGTTTTTCACAATAGTCTTTATTATTTACTTGCTTTTTTTCGCTCACTTAACAAAACAAAAACCAACCAAACCAAAATAAATAACATTTGACAACTACCCCCAAAACGAAAGCTGAACGAGAGCTTAAGGCACTCGTAAATAAAAATACGAGTATCGTCATTTTAACGATTCTCGTTTCTTTTAATCGCAATTTGACGATTAAGTGCTACTATAATCTTTTTTCCTAATCGCAATTTAACGAATACGCCTTATTTTGAACGAGTATCGTTTTTCATAATAACCCCCTTCTAACATCAAATATTTTTTTTTTCTGAAACTACATTTAGATACACAAAATGATACTCTACTTTTTAAAATATCGAAACAAATTACTTTTCCATTATTAATAGATAGAAATTTTCTCAAAAACTTTTACAATCCATTACTCAATACCGGTTTGGAATATAAGGCTGAAAGTTGGTGTTCAAGTTGTTTTCATTGGATAATGAGCAAAATCGAAAAGGGTCGGTTCAAAAACTCGGTGGTTTGGCTTGGAATGCCCCATACATAGTTTATTCTCCTTTCTCAAATAAATATGGCAACAATACCATTTTTCTTGTTTCTGTTTTCTGTTATCGACAGATCAAACGATATACGAGCATACGAATTTTTCAGTTATTTTATAATTCATGCTGATTGAGGAGGCTTTTATTACAATCTAAAATGAAACACAATTGTAATATATTTTATACATCAAAAATACATTTAATAAGAAACAATTTTATATGAGATTTGCCTTTTAAGGTCAAATAACAACATCAAATCAGAGCTGTTTGTTTGTTTTACTTCACATTTAGATGTTGTATACATTGATACTTTTATAGGTAAATACATAAATAAGTACGTTTCCATATTCCACTCGAGTTCAAACGTGTAAATGTATTTTTTAATAATTAGTTTCTTCAGCATGAAGTTTATTTTGTTTCGTAACAAGCAAAAATCGATGAAATAATAAAAGTAAAGATATAGGAACATATATATATCTTAGCAACATTCATGTATGTAATTCATTCGCCACACTTATTGTGTTGGAATGGGTTTAACTCAAAATATAATTGTAATTCATTTTAACGTGTTATTTTTTTTGCTATCTGCTGACGTTTTTTTAATATTAAGAAATAAATCGAATAAAGATGTGTATGTACTAGAGTGCACCCCCAAAAATTCACAAATTTAAAAAATTAGCGCCACTCTACCACTTGTGTACCTGATTTCTTAATTCAATTTTCAATTAAAAGGATTTCGATTCTTTGAATCATCATTGTGCATCAGAATGCATTGTTTAAGTTTAAATCTTATTTTATATGTTAAATATTTGGGTGGACGTTATATATTTTTATTTTTTTCAAAATAATTATGTTTGGATAGTTAAATCGTTCAAATAAAGAAAAACAAAATAACTATTTTTTTTTTATTTTTAACTTCATACCCTCGAGTCACTATTAACGGTTAATGCAATTTTATTTTGGATCGCTTTAATAAGCGATTTTAAGAGTTGAAAATAAAAATTACAGAATTAATTTTTCTTCATTTCTTAACGACCACCCTAATACATATTGTATATATCAATATTTGACACCACAGCCATAAACATACACATAACATACACTTGTATCATATTTTTCTACTTTTTATATTCATTTTCTTTTTTTATTTTTAAGTTTTGGATATTTAAGCATGAATCATTTCTTATTCGAATGATGTCCTAATTTATTGTTGATTGTTAATGAAGAAGATGCTCCCGAATCGATAGCGGAGGAAGAGGAGTTGGAGGAGTTGTTGCGGCAATTTTTTCCTGATGATGATGTCTCCGAATTGGATTTTTTTGTAAACATACTAGAACTCTCATTGTTTTGATGATGATGATGGCGTTTCGATTTATTCCCGGACAGTAAACTACTGCGTCGACGATTTGATCGCTTATTAGGGGAAGATTTTTTCGAATTCGAATGAAGATTATGACTACTACCAGATGACCGGTTTGTTTCGTTCATGATGGAAAAATTGTGGTGATGGTGTTTCTTCGATGGGGGGTCTTGATCTGAAAATAATAATATTTTTTTTTTTTTTACATCTATAACATAATTCTGATAAGTAAAAACAAAAATAATAGAATTTTTTTTTTGTTTTTGTGGACTATTAAATATTTTTTATAATAAAGATTTTGGACCTTTAGTCCAAACGCGTTTCGCCCAGGTACAACAGTTGGACTCATCAGTTAGATGCTTCTAGTTACTTACAAGAGTATAACAGCATCTAACTGACGAGCCCAACTGTTCTACATGGGCGAAACGCATTTGGACTTAAGGTCGAAAAATCTATATAATGTAGAACATAATTCACACAGTATTATACGTCCATTCGAATAAGGTGGAACAAAAGGTTGTTGCTCCAGGCAAGAATAAAATGGTAAACGGGCTAGCAAGTTTGTATTTTTTTTTTCAAATCTCCTTGAAATGGCCCCACTTTGTATCAATTTCCCAATCTGGTACCAAGACGATTATAATAAAACTCCGATTCTGGTTTTTGGTTAAATATTCACATAACAAAAAGTATATGCCAAAATTGGAAAAAAAAAACTGATAAAACTGATTTTTGGCTAAAAAAAAGAGAATTAAAGAATTTTTTTATCCGATGGAAATCTTCACTTAAAGAAATGAAAATAAAAAACAATAAATTAGAAAGAAAAACTTACTTTTCGAAATCGATCGAAATATGGAACACTGAAAACTAATTTACTTTGTTTTTCGTTTCCATTTCATTATAATATCACTCGAATTCTATAACCTAGCTGCATGTAACTTTGGAGAGAATACTTCGCATAAAATTGGCTACCTCAAAATGAAAGAGGTGACAAATTTCACTAAGATATAATACTAGTGTTACTTCATATGAAAATGGGTTATTAAGAGCAGTGATTGATAACATAGTTCTATCAATATTCATCGATCTACAACAATCGGAAGTGTTTCATATAACATATAAGAATTTATAAGAAAGTGGGTAGATGCTACATCCCGTGAACGAAAACTTCAAAAATTTCGTTTTTTTCCAAGTACTTTAGGCCCTACCGATCTACAAATTTGCATCATTCTACAACGAACGGAAGTGCTCCATATACCTTATAGAGATTTTTGAAGAAGTGGGTGAATGCTACGCCCCCTGAACGGAAAATTCACAAATTTTCGATTTTTTCCTTCAAGTACTTGAAGCCCTGCCGACCTACCAAGTTTCATATTTCTGCAACAATCGGAGGTGCTCTATACAATTTATAAGAATTTGCTAGAAAAGGAGTGGATGCTTTTTTTCCTTTGTGTGCACCACAAGACCTGCGAAGTTTGAAGTTTCTACGGGTCGGGCACTGCACCATTATTTTGATGATCGTCAGTCATTTATTGATTCCGTTTGTCTGACTGTTTTTATCTGGATCTACAGGCTAAGGCAATGATGCGATCTTCTTCAAATTTGAACTTAAGGCTTTTTGGTGATTTTCCAGAGGGGAAGTTGATTTTTTTTTAGCCTAATAAATAACGGTACTTGTCCGTTAAGGAAAATTTTATTTATCTAAAAAATGGCTCCAACGATTTTGATAAAAAAAAATCAATTTGTGTAGTATGGTGGCCTTTCTGGTAAAAAATATTTCACCGAAAACCCGTCTTAAACGGTGCCTGCCATATAACGGTTTTTTTTATTTTAGATTTTGTCTTATTAAATAAAATGAAATGAAAAAATAAAATGTTAATAAAAATGCATTCCAAAATTTTGAAAAAAATAAATAAAATTTGGGTTTTAAAAGAACATTAAATTCTTTTTTTTCTGTAATTTTTTGTATATCCCATAAATTCTTAAGTTCCAAGCAACTTGAACATAAGAACAAGTACGTACGATCCATTCGTGCAGGCAGCTATGTACGTCAACAATTTTCCTGAAGAACGGAACCTTGAGTAGCATGTTTCCTTTCTTTTGGGATTTCAACCGATTGTGATATTGTTTTTTGAGAGCGTTCGGTATTATTATTGTTATTATCGACTTACGTGAAGCAAATATATGATATTCAAAAAGAAATCGCCCAAACGATGGTCATTTTGAGTTTTAAGGAAAGCAAAACTGTCATCAAAACGTTATCGCCGAGTGATAATCGTTTTAAGGAATAAGTGCCCAGGATATTTCGAAGAGTTGAGTTTCTACAATCCTGGGAAGCGTAATGCATCCAATTATTATCACTCATAACATAACTTATGTACATCGTCAACCTTTTTTTTCGAGAATTTTATGCAAATCATCCCATATTAAAGAGCAAATAGAAATAAAAAAACTAGCTGTAATCTTACTTGTTAAATAAGTATCGCTTGGCAACAAGCAAGACAAAGTATGTTTCGATCCACCATTTGAAACAGTATCACGTTCATCAAAATCCAAATATACATCCATATGATCTATTGTATCTGAATCAACGAAATCCTGATCACGACGCTCAGTTTTCTTCCAAAGATAATAGAATTGAACAAGTTCTCGTATTGAACGTGTTCGTACCTGAAAAAAATTTAATATTTCAGAGGAGATATCAAGACGGAGAATCAAATCTAAAACCGTATCCTCGAATTTTTTACTAACTCTGCAAACTAACTACATAAAACAGTTTAATTAAAATTTTTTTTAATTCGTACTTGAGTCTGTCGTATTTTTCGAAAGTCTTTTCCAAACTTTTGTATACCCTCTTCAAAATTTCGACATTCTTCTTCAGACCAAAGACTCATGGAACCAGTTAAAGGAACTGCATTCAAACGTTTACGGCGTAACGCTTCTTTAAAATTATATCCACACTGTACTAAAAGATGCAAGGCCTATAAAATATAGAAAAGAATAATAAACATAGAATTATTTCTTGAGTGCTGAGTTCTTTTAACTTAATCGATCATACCTGCTCATCATCTTTAACTGTACTGCTTCCTAGTCCCTGATCTGATTCTGAAGTTACTGAAGCTGCCGAAGATGGTATATCATCTTCTTGTGTCAATAAGTTAGGAGATGATTTTAATTCTTTAACCCGTATCAAATAATCTTCAACTTCTTGTTCGCTTACTTGTGATGGTTCCCATATTAACTTGTCTTCATTTTCATACGGTAAAACATCGCCGTACTTTGATAGGCCATTTGGAATTGTTGCTTGATAGGCAGCTCCCACCATAATGGTTTTTTTAACATAATCATCATCGTCATCTTCTTCTTCTTCTTCGGAAAATTCTAGAAAAGTAAAACATTTATACATCCATTCAGAGATGTTCTATTAATTTATATTTTATATCAAAAACTTACCATCATCTATTTTTTCTTGGATGTTTGCATATTTATCCGGATAAAGTAATGCCAAAGCGGTTAATTTTGTATGTTCAGCTGGACGATCTTCGGAATTATTATCAAAACTGCTATCATCAAACTCCGCTTCTTCCTCATCATCGTCATCTTCTTCATCAACGTTAGTTTCCAATTCATTTTCGTGTACACTACTGCCATCCTCTCCAGCATCCGTATCCGTTTGTTCTGTTTTTAATATTTCAACTTCATCTTCACTTTCTTCAATTACAATGACTTCGTCGATAATTGGTAAAGCTCTTGAATTTGGAATTGGTGTTGCTATCAATCTTTGATTTTTTGAAGAAGAAGCTTCTGTTTCAGTTGCTGTAGGGGGCGACTTTGCTGATTTTGATTGCTTCGACGAACGTGACGGCTTATGTTTCTTTGTTGATTTTTTACGTTTATGTCGTCTCTGTTGGTAATCCTGTTCTACATGCTGTCTATAATGAGCTAGTAGCTTTTCCAATGGTATTTCACTTTCTTTTTGCAATGTTTCTATTTCATCAGCTGGATCTTGTGCTTCTAGTTCGGCTAAAGCTTCTTCTTCAGTAAGTGTCTGTTCATCATCGAAATCATTTACCATCATATCAATAGATGGCTCAAACGTTGTATCACCAGTTGTTTGTGATGTAGACGATGATGCTGGAGAGGACGGCTGCTGTTGACAATCTTGCAAATACGAATCCAACAAGCTAGTTTGTGAGGCAAGAATTGTTGCATTATGTTTCCGTCCCATTGTGATTTGTTTATCGTTCTTGTCCATTTTTATTTTTAATAAAAATTCAAAATAATTCAATTTACTAGTTTTTCGAATTAGTGTGGGAGTTACAAAATGTCTACGATGATGATGATTAAATTAAACTTTCACATTAATTTTATTAGAAATATTCAATTTCACTTGGGGCTCAAAAAAAAAAAATAATAATAATTTTGTTCAATTCACAATTGGTTTCTGTGGTAAAATATTTCCACAAAACTCAAAAATACTTTCAATTAACGCAAAATTTAACACATATTTATAACGAGTTGAAGTAGCATTTCTGTTCTTAACAGCAGGAGTTACAATATCAATATCTTCAAACTCGGATTGTAGAACATATTTTGTTTGCTCTTTTGTTGATGCCTCTTCTGATTTGTTGTTGAATATTTAATTAAATAATGTAGTAGAGCTTCAAATATAAAAATTGTTGAGGCTGCGGCAAATTAATTAATCGCTGTCGCTGTCATGGATAGTGATTATTGCACTGGATGTTACTGTGCAGTTGCTGCTTGTGCCTGCGCTTGAACTTGTGCTGCAGTTGGTCCACTAAAAAGCAAATGTGGAATGAAAGAAAATTTAATTAGTTCAAAAGATTAAAAAGTTTCAAAATATTATTATCCCTCTATCACAGTATCGATTGTAATGTAATTAATGTATGTAATTTTTTAAGAAATTCTGCTTTCAAAATCGCTCGCTTCTGATCATCAAGATTACGATAATTTCTGTGATAGAGATGGATATCAGTTTATTTTACTTCTTAATATCCTACTTTTATGGGGCTTAAAAATACAAAAATATAAAAAAAATTACACACTATGAAAGCAATAAGTTAATATGTTTGTTATTGAGTGAATTAAGTTTAAAATCAGAGCCAGTTTGTTCACAAATAAACAATGATTATTGCAACTAGCCAGAATTTTAATCAATAAAATTATCAAAGTCGCTAATCAGCCCTGTTTTTTTTTGTTGTTCATCTTACATAAGCTGGCCCTAAATATTTCTACATGTGTATGCGTGTGGATAAGACTTCCTAGCTTTCCCCCAAAGAATCCTTAAAATTACATACGTATTTACAAAAAAAAAAAAAAACAACTTTTTTTAGTCTTAAATTACGAAAGATCATGTGGTATTCTCAAGTAAAAAAATATGAAGGTCTTTCAAAGAGAAACGGACAAACAAAGCTAAAGAGTGAAAGTGACTGGTGGAAAATGGAAATATGTTTCGTCATTTGTTTTTAGTGAGTCCAGTAGAACAGAACTATCATTGATCGAAAGGAAATACATTGAAAAATAGATTATCAAGAACCAATGATGAATGAAAAAATTCTGTTTTGAATAGTTACGCGAGGAACCTAAAGAGTTCTGCCCCAGCCAAATCAAGAAGCTTTTCAAAAACGGGAGAAGTGCATTGTATCAAAAACTAAAATATAATACATTTTACCAAAGTTATGCTCATTTGAACGCTTAATTATTGAAATTGCGTACATATTTCAGTTTTTCAAAATATTGTATTCAACTTCTAGTTGAACAAAATAAAGTTTTAACCAGGTTAGTAAATAAAGCTAGCTTGAAAAAGA
Source organism: Dasysyrphus albostriatus (assembly GCA_946251815.1). NCBI lineage: Eukaryota > Metazoa > Arthropoda > Insecta > Diptera > Syrphidae > Dasysyrphus > Dasysyrphus albostriatus. The sequence continues at coordinate 1,450,244 of OX276339.1, forward strand.
AATCAAATTTTAAAATACAGAATTTTAAAAATGCGATTGAACATAATCATGGAAATACTTTTAAACAAAAGCAGGATCAAAATTTATTTTCGCACTCGATTTTTTCTTATTGAAATAATTTTTTTAGTTTAAATGTTTTCAAAAAAAAAAAAAAAAATTATAAATTTAGTCGGTCTGGAAGAAAACCGACACCTCATTTCTCAGAAGAGGTAAAAGGTTAAAAAAAACATTATCGGTCAGTTAAATATCAAAACAACAGATTATCTCTAGGTGCCAAGTATCAAACGCCTTTGTCAGGTTTTCGGCACAAAATTGGGTATTCAATTTTTTAAACACATATTCGTTAACTTATGAAAGTTTTCTTCCGGACCGACGATTTACATAAAGAAATATATTTCACCTTCATAGCTCTTGTTGTAATGGCAGTGGAACTATTTTCCTCCTCATCACTTGAATCATATACCTCAATAACTGTATTATCACTTTGCTTTGGTTTTTCTTGTTTCTTAAAATTTGCACTGGGAGCGTTTTCCATGTCCCAATCTGTATAAATCGGAGGGAATTTATAACCACTGAGTGGGTGTGCAAATATGTTCTTTTGTGGCGGTGGTTTTATTTCTTCTTCCGGTGGTTCTTCAATACCAGCAGCTCTTCTTTCGGCTGCTTCTCTTGCTTTTCTGTTTGCATTCTCTATTTTCATTTGTTCGTCGAATCCTCTTTTTATTTCATCAAATTTCATAAATTCAGGAAGTTTAAACTCATATTCGCTGCTGTCTGAAACGCTAAGATCATCACTGCCATGTAACATTACATGAAATATGGCATCCAATTCTTCTTTGTCCTCCCTTTTTTTTTGACGTTCTCTTTCTTCATGTATGCGACGTTCACGGAGACTGAATCTATCCCATATTTGTTCACTTCTGTAACCAGATTCTGATGAATCGTAAGGATCATCTCGAACGGGCAGCCTTGCACCATTATGTTGGACATTTTGAATGTTAAGGAGCCGCATTTCACGCTCTCGTTGACGAATTTGTGCTTGAAGATACCTTTCCCGTTCTGCACGCCGCTCACGTAATTCCTGTTTTCTTTGACGTTCGGCATTCGCTGCCAACAGCAAAATGGCTTTATGGGTGGCAGCGTCCAGGTGACCCTCTGAAAAATAGGTTGTTTGTTTTATTTTTCAGAGTTTCCGATGTTTTTATATTATAGTTGGCCAGTGAAATATTTGACATTCAAAAGTATACCTCAATAGTTATGTTCGATCACAAAGTTAATCCTCAACTTTATCAAGGTATAACTCCTTCTACGATATGAACGAAGAGTCTATTACTAAGATATAAGACAGATTTTCGTTCATTTCGTAGAAGAAACTAAGCAATGTACGACATTCATTGAAGTTAAATTCACTTAAAAAAAAATATTTTCATACCAAAATTATGAAAATATTAAAATAAAATTTTAAACAAAATACGACAGGAATTCATTTTTACTTCACTTACCATTATTTGATCCCGAAGAAGTTGAAGGGAGTTCATTCATTTTTGTTTCTTAAATTTTTATTTCTTTGTTTGAAGTCTGAAATAGTTGAATGAAGAAAAAGAAATAACAAATTACAGGAGAATGTCCAGACTTTTAAAGAAGGAAATTATTGAAAAGGGAAGAATACGAAAAATAATAAATTTTGGGAGAATTGTTTTTGTTTTCTTCGTTTTTGTTAACATTCGTTTACTTAATTTTTAATTATTGACTCCGTTGATTTTCTTAAAATGTAATCATAACATATTTAAACTAATTTTTCAACTTTTAAGATGTCGAAGCATCAAAAAAATACTCGTATCTCACCAATATTTGAAAAACAAAACTTTTTTTTGAGTAGGTTTCCTTAAGAATTTTATAAAACAAAAATAAACAGAAATATTTAAAATGACTACAGTAGATCAAGCGAATGAAGTAAAAATTTAAAACTAGACCTGTTTTCGTTTGAAACAAAAAATAAATAAAAAGGTACAAAGTGCGGTGGGAAAATGGCCTTAGAGCTTTGCACACATTATTTTTTGTTCAAAATCCTTTTTATGGATCTAAAATTTTGATTTAGCAATTTTAACATGAAACTAAGCTAAAAAAAGAGCGTTTACCTATTTAAGCACCTTGCTATCTCTTAACATTTTACTTAAGTTAAAATCACTAAATGGCTGTTTTACTTTTTCAGTATCATGCTAAGTCCATGACATCTGTCATTTTCTTCCAAAAACAATCTTGCAATTGTATTTCAGAGTTGAATTGAGTTATAGCTATTGTATAAATTAAATGAAAGAATTCTACGGGATTAATACAGTTTTAATCCTCAAAGATAACAAAATTATTTATCGCTTCGAATACCCGACAATTTTTCCTGAACCCTCATCATGTTGCTGATATCGTTTTCGAATAGACATCGATAGGCTTCAGTGTTAAATATATAAAAAAGTTTCGTGGATTGGAATTTTCTGATCGATGCGTCAAAAGAAGGTTTTTATTAAAATGGAATTAGTATTATACTAGTTAGTAAAAACTCATGCACAACTCCCTGTCATCTCATAATTTGGTAAAACCCACGTATTTTAAAACGCTACATAAAATTGGTTCCGACTTATTGATGGTGTACGGAAATTGATTTTTTATGATTGATTACATCAAAATTCAGTCCAGTTTGCATTCGAATTGTATAAAAATAAGGAAATCTTACATGAATGAGGACGAAGTTTTTTTTTAATATTGATGGAAATATAAATAATAATTAAATCGGTGAGTGAAAGAACAATATAAGCAACAAAAAATTAATTGAGCTGAAAATGCTTACGTAAATCTTCAAATCCCCAAAATAACAGTACATTCTAGGGGAATATAGTCCCCTAAAAGTTCGATGCCTGTAAGATAAGTGTCGGTCCCCCAAAATTTGTCCTGACAAATAATGCTTCGAGCATTCTTTTTCCGAGCAAAATTAAGTGGAGACTTTCTTTTATCTTTTAACGCCCATCGGTTAAAACTGTCAAAACTGTAGGAACTGCTTAGAAAAAAATTGTCCTGGGAAAATTTTATTTAGGAGTTAAATTTTGCCTCTACGTACTAGGCTTAAAAGCCTAATTTAAAAAAAGATATTACATTTTTTTTTTTTTAATCCAGAATTTTTTTTCTTAATGTTTATGCCCAATTATATTAATTTAGTAGTGCCGTTAATAAGAAATCGAAAACGAAAAAAAAGTTAGTACATATATTTTAAGGTACCGTTAGTAAAAATTTCTGGTAAACGACATCATGCTTACAATAGTTCACCGATTTTTGTTTATCATAATATTTTTGAGATAAATAAGCTTTACCTTAAGCCAACTAATGTTATTTTTCTACACAAAATAAATTAAAATAATTTCATTTTCTCCTGAAGGGAATTGCCAAAAAAAACCTCTAGTTTAATATTTTAAGGAAATCGTGAGGTTGTAGGTGAGGTACAGACAGACAGAATTTTCGCACCCGCATTTTTCATAGTAATCATGTTTAGTCTGCGAACAACAAAACCGACTTGGTGCAACGAACAGAAAACCGCCTTTAAATCACGGAAAAAACAGGAACTTTCACCGGAAAGTTACCTTACATGTTACTTAACTTCGATAAAAATAAATTTCTAGATGAGTTTCAAATTGTTGCAATCGGGAAGTCGTGGCTTAAGTGCAGTAAGTCTTACACACCGATGAGCACGCGTTTTTCGGTCTTCATAGAGCCTTTTGAAGGTTTTACTCCAACCCACGAAAAAAAAACGTTCTGTTATTTTATCACAGGTAATAATTTTCCGCGAAAAGTGTGATTTCCTTTAAATGTAAATATGTATCTAATTTTGGCCGAAATTGCTGTTAAATTTATTATTTGACTATTTATTATAGATTAATGAAGAAAAGTCCTTAATTTCTGTGATTTTAACAATAGATCGCATATTCCAAAGTGCCTAATTTTTGTGGTTTTTGTTAATCGGGACAATTTTTTTTTTATAAATATTGTTGATTTTTTTATTTCTATTTTGTTCACAGTGATGAGCAAAAGTGAACAAATGTACATATGTGGGTATTTCAAAAATTTATTTTCTTCTAAGAAATTTAAAAAAAAAAAAATCACAGACAAAAAATGTTTACAACTTTTACCCGTGTCGGGATAAGTTTTTGTATAACTAATGAAAAAAGCAACGGCTCGTGACTTACAACTCTCAACCATTCCTTTGTGCGTGTTGTTGGCAGAAATGGAGGAGACGTACAATTTTTTGCGAGTCCGAACGTTTAGATGAAAAGCACTTTGTCATGACAAGGTACTCTTGGACGAGGATTTGTCAGTTTCTCGCAAGAAGCAGTAACTCGGAAAAAACATTTGTTTCTTAGGTGGCAGTAGCTAAAAATCGAAACCACACCTTGGACATGACAGTCCAACGCACTAACCATTGTGCCTCGAGGTACTACTATTCCATAAACCTTTGTTATTTATTAGTTGCAAGCACCGGGCAATACCATGCAGTACATCAAAAAAATAGTAGTTAGATAGTTTATATTCCTTATCTCAACTAGCCAAAGCAAAAAACCTATATCTACATTTACATTTAAAAAAATGAAATCGAATTTCTAAGATTAGTATATTACTAAAATTATTACTATATTATTAGGTATATCGTCGGCTTAGAGTGTAAGCAGCTTACTCCTTTTTTGCATTTTTTACAAACAAATATTTTAAACAAAGTGTTCGCATTACTTGAATAAAACCAAAATTACATTAAATATTTTTCAACACTCGTTATTGCCAAATTCAGTGAAATTGAAAAGATTTGTATTTTTTAGCAATTTTTGAAGTGGTCTATAATGGTAAAAAAATGTGGAGTGAGCCGCTTTACACTCTAAGCCGACGATATGTTATTGAAAATGCAAATATAAACTATTTATATTAAATAAATAAACTTTAAAAGACGTAAGTTAATTTTACTAAGTCATCACCAAAACAAGTATAACTTTTGCGCATAGTAAAATAACATATTTTTTAAAATGAATGAGAAAAGCAAAATCATTAAAATTAATTTATTTCAAAACTACTAAAATGGAGTTATCCCCATATTTTGCAAGTGAAAATAATTTTTAAATATTTAAGGGCCATTTGCTGATACGAAACTAAAATATTTAAGAAGAACATAAGCGCTTATGTGACAGTTTACGCAGAGGAAAAAGTAAAACATACGCTTTTAAGTAGAACATAAATCCTTAAGTTCGTATCAGTAAACGGGTCTAAATGTTTTATTTTTTACGAATGTAAGTTAAACTCAACAGCCAATATAACAATCAGCTAATTTAACCATAATCTAATGCAAAATAAGTAGGTATGTACTCACTATTTCTGAATAATTTTAGTATTTACTTTGATTTAGATTAGATTAGAAAATTTTATTTAGCGTAAATTTGCTATTTATAATTTACAATAAATATAATAATGATAAGTATATAATATTATGTTATTTACATGGCATTGACATTTATATATTTTGTTTAACAAAATTAATTATTGCTTGTTTACATCCCGACTCCACAGGAGATAGTTTCTCTCCAACTAAATATCAGATATTTATATCTAACATTAGCTTTTGTCTGCGCTGGGCAAATCATGTTATGCTATTTCAAATCACGAAGCCGAAAATTACACTAAAAAACAAACAAAAACTTAATTGCTACTCACAAATGCAGAGATTAACATCAACACTCATATAAGGAAACAAGATACTGAGACAAAAAAAGAAATTTCTAGTCACAAAGCAAAAATATCTCCATCTGTCAAAATTCATGTCGGAGATCTCTGTCAAGATATAATCGCGGAGAAATATCTCTGACATCCCAACAAGAGATGAAACGGAGTGAGCTGTCAAGAAAAGCATTCTGATAGAAATTATTATTAAATTCGAATTTATTACTCAGTTGTTTAATATTAATTGGCAAATCATTAAAAAGTTTAAAACCTTTATATATTAAGCTATTTTGAGATCTTGCATTTCTAAATTATTGCAGTCTTAAATCTTCTCTATTTTTTAACAAATATGGTTGAACATCTCTGATGTAATGAATATGTTTTGATAAATATATTGGTAGTAAGTTATTTTTGATTTTAAACACAAAAAATAAAACATTGAAATAAATACGCTGTTTGACATTCATCCACATTAACGTATTTAACATAACTATAGGAGTATATCTAATACATCGAAGTATTGCACGCATTGCTTTATTTTGCACATGTGATTCAAAATTTAGTCTATAATCAATAATGACATCTAGATACTTAATTTCCAATACTTGCTCTATTAATTCTTGATTTATTGTTACGTTAACATTATCATTTTAGTTTAAAACTATACATTTTGTTTTTGAAACATTCAGTTTTAGCTTATTAGCTTTAAGCCATTAATTCAAAATTTCAAGATCTTCATTTAATAGTCATTCACATTCCTGGGTGGTTTCAGCCTCGACAAACAAAAGTGAATCGTCTGCAAACAGAGCAAGCTCGCTATTTTTGATAGTTTTGTGCATATCGTTTACGTAGCAGTTCAGAAGTAGTGGTCCAAGTATTGATCCTTGTGGAACTCCAAGATCAATCACTTCAGGATCAGACAGAATGTTGTTGATTTTGGTTTGTTGAGAATCAAATATCTTCTAAAAGTATTTGTTAGCAAGTATAAACTAAGATTTATGCATACGAAATGCAGAAAATGCTTTAAGGTTTACCTTCTTCTTGAAGTTATAGTATTCACTTTAAACGTTTACATTTATGTAGTAAATACTTCCGTTTTTAGCATATCATATTTTGGATTTTTTTTTTTTAAGTTGCATGATGACCGCGAACTCTACAAGTTGTTCCAAGTCTTGGATTTAGTCCAAAAAGTCACAACACGCAGACTACACTGGCTAAAATATGCTCGAATTCTAAATATTTATAAAACTTAGTTCAATAGAATTTTGTACTATTTTTGGACGGCATACAAAAATGTACCTTCAGTTTATATTTTATATTTAAAAACAAGTATTTTTTTAACTTTGTATAGGAATTTTCGTTGCAATGTTATAAACTAATGTACTAATAATAATAAGATATATGAGTGATTTCGTGCCAACTGTGATTCTTTGCGCTTAGTGATTTTTTTGTTGTTATTTAATGTAAAATTTTTCAATTCAAACCAGAAATTGAATTGAGTAAATGGTTATTTACTACAATCTACATTCGGCTTGGAAAAGTGTAGTCAAAATATCAGTTCCGTGGCATGTCTGTTTGTTCTTTTCAATTAAATTTATTCCTAATTAAATACTTCATGGAATACAAATGTTGTCTTTAGAAAAGTTTGAGTGCAATACTTGATTGACAATATTTTACAAAAGTTAAAAGAAATTACTTATTGCTGAGTAAAATAATCATGAATGAATGTTGTCCACGGATTTAGTTTTATTTTGAAATTCAAAATTCACTATATATGTATAGTTATATTATTTTTTGTACCTTCGTTGTTATACTTTAAGAGTGATATGTTTTCATGCGAAGAAAGTGTGTCAAAAATTTATTTGTCAGTACCGTGGTAATATTTTTTAAGCATGTCATTAACATGTTTTTGGTCGATAATCAGCATTTTTGTTTCTTTTAACGGCATAAGTTTTAATTTTTCTTAAAATTATTTCTCGTTAGCCTAGAAAAGTTAGGTTCAATAAATTGTGCAAATGTCATTACCGTGGCAGTTAAATCTTTCTTGATCTTTAATTTAATAATAATATTTATCTTCTACCAATTTTCTTTATAAGAACGGTAGCACTACCTTGGACGAGCCAAACTCAATAAAAACGGTTGGCGTTTAGAAGAACAGACTACAAAAAACGAATAATATATACATTTTTAAAGAAAATAAGGGAAGTAGATATGTCAATAGGTCAAAAAATAACAGGCAATCAAAATCTAAAAAAAAAAATATGGTCAAAAAGAGGCAGACCAAAATACAAATTTAAAAAAAAGGATTTCATTATCGTCTATTCCAGTTTTAGTACATTTACTATATTTTTTGTTCTTTTGAGTTGTAGCAAAATGCTTTCACATATTTGATGCTATGAGTAAATGAAGCGACCAAAACAAAACTAAAATTCTTTTCAATAAGTTTTAATTTTTGAAATAAAAAAATCACAGTTGGCAGAGAATCGCCCATATAAGACACTAGCAAGTAAATAAGCCAAAATAACCGATCTCTCCCGAGACGTTCATTCAAGTTTTTTTTTATTTAAAACCTTTTTAGAATCAACGGTTTGTTGGTACATACAAAAATTTGGACTCAACTTTCCATTAGAGTAGGACGAATTTTCAAATTTTCACACGCCAATACTTTTTTCGATAGATTTATCGTTCAAAGTAATAAATATCACAATTTTAGCTTGAGAAAACTTTTATTTATATTTTTAATTAATTTTTAAAGTTTTGATTTTTGTATACAAAACGTAAGTTTGCCCAAAAAAACTGTTGACAGGCGCTTGCCTGGCGACTGAACATACCCCTAAGCAGAGCCACGGGTTCGCGTGACCCCAAAAAGGGAGTTAAAATCTTGAAAACCAGCGAAGCCGGCCGGGAAAAGTATTTTTAATCCTTAACCTTAACAAAAAAAAAACTTATAATTCTCAAAAAAAAAAAAAAACACAATTTTTTTTTTAATCACATTTAACAGTGCTTCCTCACCGTAATATTTTCTATTTTTTCTATTGAGACTCTTAGCTCACCCCCAAAATTGGATCTATAAGTGACAAGATTTGTAAAACTGGAAAGGAAATGTGCTTAAATAAAAGTTGTATTGGATTGAAGGCAAAAATCGGAAAAGGAAGATAATGTAATGATGTTTGCTAAAAGTGTTCGGCAACTGGAGACGCGTTCGGAAATATGGGCCATTACCCTACAATATATTTTTTGCAAGTTTGATAGACAAAACAAAAAACTCTTATTTGGATGAAGTTCAAATCATTATGGATACCAAAGCACTTAGTCTGGGCGGCCTGAATGACTGGAAGAATCATGCTTGGGATCATAGACCCGCCGTGTACCAGACACAAGCTCTTAAGGGATAATTAATGTCTTATAGTATCGCCCAGTGATCGGAAATTCGACCTATAACGCCTCAACGGCAACATATTAGGTATATACAAATATATAAACTACATTCTGCTAGAGTGATTGGCCATAAGTTCCTACCTTTAAAATAAAATTAATAAAATGCGTTGCCATTAAGTCAGTTGAAAAGGGAGTACCTATATAGAAAAGTATTTACGCATTTGATTTAATATATAAAATGTTAATGAGGTATGTTGAGGGAAAATGGCATAATGGTCCAAGAAAATCCAATTTGTTATTTTGCCGAAGAATTCCTGTGCATTTAGGCGTTTTGCCCTGAGCCGAGCCTGAGCCAGTGAGATACGTTGTCAAAACCTCGCAGTATGTGTACATGAACATTGAACATGCAAGAATTCGAAAATAGAACAAACCGACCCATCGAACAAACAAACATAATGCTCCTGCCCCTGCAGTTAGCCTGCAGATTTCGAGTATTGGATTTTTACTAAATATGTACACAAAAAGTTTACAGAAGAGAATTGGCTTTGCTGGCAATTTTTTTTTGATATATGTAAATGAAAAGGATTCGGCAGAATACAAAACACTCATCAGCAGTGTTTTTAAGTGCATTTTTATCTTCGCTTACGAAAGTAGCATGTCAAATGCAACAATACGGAATTATATCAATTTGTTGTATTTAACATGCTACTTTTTCTAAGCGGAGATAAAAATGCCCTAAAAAATACGGCCATCAATACCAAATGCCTTCATACTTATAAGATAGAAAGAAACGATGGAATGAGATATATGCGGAAAATAGTTTGTGTGAAACTCATAAAATAAAGAAAATTTTAAGCCCCATTCAACAATATTGTTGGTAGGATATGAGATTTAAATAATTTTGAACAAAACAAAAACAAATAAATACATTAGATATGCTAATTTAAAAAATATAGGTAGGTACTTGTTGATAAGTTGTTACATACATTTTTATTGTTGGCAGCACCTACTTTTCGGCGGAGGCTGACTGGAGGATTCCACGAACTGCGATTCACAAAATAGTTTGGGGGAACTCTCGATGATTTGTACAGAAAACGTGAACAAACGACTTTTAAAAACTTTTTATTTGGCTAAATTTAAAGTACAATTAAACAAAAATTGTTGACGCACCTTTGCACTAGTCTATTGCTTTCGTTTTGTAAATTGGAACAACAGAAAGACAGCCGACACCAAATACAGAACTATTTTATATGATTTGATTATGAATTACGATGCGAAAATGCGATGAATAGAGATATTTTTATGGTGAAGTTGAAAAATCAGGACCGGGAGGAGAAGTTAGATCGTAAATCAAAAAGATACTTCGTAAACAAATATGTCGACTGTCACTCCACTCCGGTTGACAACAAGTTATAAAAATGTAAAACTGCACACATACATACTTTATATGATTTTATCTCCTCATCGCACTTCTTACTTTTATCATTCCACTTCACATATCATATCATTCATGGATATAAAATGTAAACGCACACGTTCACACTTTTAATGATTCTTCCTCGTCACACTAGTAATATTTGTTGTTCTGTTTACCTTCATGGAAGGGAAATGAATTACCAAATCCAAATCAAACAATTTTAACAGGGGGTGAAGTGGTGCATTTCATATAGTAAAGAAAACGATATTATTTGACTAGGGTTGCCGTATGGTTATAATATCCTCCGTTTTAATACAATCCAACAAATGCAAATTATTTAGCTGCAGTTCAAGTGCGGTATATCGAAAAAGTGCCGTGCTGTGTAGCGCAGTTCCGCTAAGTTGCAGTTCCGTCTAGTGCGGTATTACCTGAAGTGCAAAATCGGAAAATCGGTATATCTATAATCAGTTTTCACATTCAAGCAACGTTACTAAAATACATCTTAGCTCAAACGCCATCCAACGCGCTTAAAGGTTAATTAAAGGCGATCTTAAAAATATTTTAACATTCGATACGAATTATTTTTTTGTTCTTATAACAGAAATATAGGTAGGTATCAGTGGCGTGGCGTGAATAATTTGAAAAGGGAAGACGAAGCAAAAGTTAAACTCCCGCAAACTAAAGAACCTTATCTCATTGTTTACTTGATAGTACATTTGCATGCCTTTTTTCTACATTGAGTTATTGAAGTAGAAATTCTCAATCGCCTTCCGTTTCAGATGCATTTTTTAGATGATTATTTGAGCTTCTACAAGATATGATTAATATCTCAAAATATCAATATAGGAATTTATAAAAGATAGGTCCAATTTAACAAATCCTCTTTTAGAAAAGAGTTAGGAAAACAACTCTTGACAAAAAAACATAGTATTTTAATTTTTTTGAATATAAATGTTACACCAAAATGCAGCCTTTATTTTCTTTCTTTATTTTTAAGACCTTAATCTTGAAGATCCGCCCATTAGAACTCAAGTTATGAGCTTATTACTGGAACAACACAGATATTTTCAGCACAGCCACTTTAAATAAGACAAGAACAGCCGTGTTATTTTTTCATAAATACAAACCTACAAATTACACAGATATCCTATCAAATGACCTTGTTTCTTGCTATGATATGAATTTTCAAACAATCGTCGGTCGCAATATATTTCTATATCCATTTCCATCGTCAATACACAAACGCGAAGTCATCCACAAATTCTCTGTCTACCCAAATGTTCATCACAAAATAATAAGACCATCGTTCACGTCTTATTTTATTGTTTTGCATCCCTTTTTTTCTCCAGGAAATTCTTTTTTAGCTCTCTTTGTTTAACATACACTAAGCATTGGACAAAATAAGACGTTCATCTTCGTACTATTTGGAGTGAATTCGTTCAAAACGATAATGAATGCCTATGAGAGAAAAGAAAAAAAGGAAAGAAGATTCATTTGAACTTTTAGTTGAATTTCTTCAAAAAAATGTAAAAAGTGGTATGGTTTCACTTAAATTCTTATAACTTTAGTTTTTCTGTTCCCGATTTCAAGAAGGAGTAGATTTGGAACACACGTATACATATACAGTTTTTCGTTGGACTACTTGTCAAAAGTGATAAATGCTTGAAGAAGCCATTTCGTAAAATGGCGTCATTCAGCAGTGTGTGTGTAAATTTGACAAGACGATGTTTTCATATTCGATTGGAATCAAAAAGGAACAGTCCAAAAATCCAATCGAAAACGACATAAGATAGCAAATTGCGCATCATTCACACAAAATTACGCCATTGACGCATACAAATATTTCTTCCAAGATAAAACAAAGATTTTTTGACTAAAATTTACTAATTAAATATGAAATATCATTTCTTAAAAACAATGCACTTGATTTTAGGATTCTGAACACATATTTCTACTATTAAAAGAACAAAAATATCAGGGAAAATTGTGCGTCAATGACGTAGATGCGCAGAACAAAACGAAAAAAGAAAACAGGACGGTGTTATCTGTTTAGTTGTATCATGATAGTTTAATAGTGATATTTGTGGTTTCCCTTAATAAATTGAATTGTAAAATAAATTGTTCCACTGATTTATTAACAAATTTTTCTCTCAAAAGGCCAAGGTGTGAGTTAAAAATTAAATAAAATAATTTCTGACTAAATGACTTCTAATAGCCCTATTCTCCCCATCATCGCTGATACCTCAAAAGCCACTTCTTGTGAAACTCATTTTGGGACTTTTTCGTATTCTCCCCCTTATATAATGTCAGTCGTATTTATAAACTTTGTCTAACTTTAGACAGCCGTCCAACTCCAAAAAGTTATTAATAAACTTCGTCTACTGTTGTCCTAAAATTGTCTAACTTGGACAACGGCATTCCGGTTGCCTAAGATTTGTCTAACTTGACATTTTATTTAATTAAATAAGGCATATATCCAACTATTAAGGACTTTTAAAAAACTGTGTAACTAGTCAACCGCCTAAAAAATCTAATAAATAAGGCTGTGTGTGTTTTATTATCTTCGATCGGGATCTGGATCTTGATTCACTTTTTATGTGCAATACAAAAACAAAATAATGGGAAATTTTCAATATTGTTTTTGTAGTACGTATTAAAAGTTAATCCATGTGGCTAATGACAATATTGTCCGATAGATGCGTTATTGTTGTTGAATTTAACAGTGCTCAACCCAACCATTATTTCGTGTGGAATTCTCTTCGGAATTTGATCATTAAAATAAAAATGATCACCAAAATAACCTCAATAATACTCACCATAATATCGTAAGAAAAATTATGTATGGCACCCCTAGCTACGGTGAAAAAAATTAAAGTATATATATACATTACGATATACACCATCTTTAGTTTTCCCCTGATTTACGCTCTATAGTATTGTTTGGTTTTCTTTGGAAAAACGAAAACAAAAACAAAAACAAACGTTTAAAAAAATGGCGTGGGTTAGGCAAGTAGGCGAGGTGTTTTTTTTTGTTTGTGTTGCCGTGGACTTTCGGCTCGCAGCTTGTGGCTCATTCAGAAAAAATATTTATATGCTTTTAAGCTGCGTTCACACTGTGACATTTTTATCATAAATTCTTCCATTTATATACATCGATACCTTCCCGTAAGAATGTATTAAGCGACATTTCAAAAATATCAGAGGCATCGAACTAAACCTCTGGATTAGTTTTTATGTGTCCATCTAAGGAAATAAGAAAAAATGGAAATTAATTTTCAACTCAAAATCTCTTTAAAAATCTGTTTATTATTACAAAATACACAAACAAATAATTAAAAAAATTTTAAAATGTCGCTTAATACATTCTTACGGGAAGGTTTCGAAATAATAAAATAAGTTGTTTAAAAATTTGTTATAACATCCATCGTTAATGGTGGATTTACAGTATAAATGTTTCGTTTTGTTGGATATAGAGGTAAGACCAAAATCAAGAGCATCTTGATAATATCAAGATTATAGTAAAACATAGAAATCAAGATCAAGATTATAGTAAGGACAAACATGTTCATCTTGATTATGGCATCTTCGTGATGCTGCGTGTGTGTGCATATTTTGCTATAACTTTTTGGCCTGATTGAACAAAAAAAAAATAAATAAAAAGAACTGAAGTGTCAAAGACAAAAAAAACAATAGAAATATGAAAGTGTAAATAAATTTGTTTAAAGACTTAAATATGTCCGTGCAAAGCAATTATTGAACAAACGTAAAAAACCGAAAAATGTTGTTAAATTCATTTAGGTATTGAATGAAAACACAAACTATTATTAACTGAATCTTAATCTACAAATAAAATAAGAAAACATATGTTTTTGACAGCCAGCCAGATTATAGCATATTAAAGTTATTAAAAAGAGTTACCACCCTTGTACTTTTTCACACGTTCATATTTTGTCATTACATTTGACTCGCTCTACTTTTCTTGAAGATCAATATCAAGATACATGTAAATCGACCATAAGTAAATGACAGAGCCAATTGGCATTAAGAATTGCCATTAAGGGCCCGTTGTACAGACGTGGTTCAATTTGTGATCCATGGTAAACTCAGATTTCAATCTAAAAATTGATTTTTTTTCGTTGCCAATCGAATGGGATTTCAAATTGAATTCTTGTCGCCAATATATGTAACGACTGTCACATTTGTACTATAACGACTCTCGAATGAACTATAACCCACTCTCGAATAAAAGAAACACCGAATTTCGAATTAGACAGGACACAAACCAACCTACGGAGAGCTTTGGTTAGCTTTCAAACTTCCAATACTAAACGTCAAATTAAAAGCTTTGGAAAGGGAAATGTATGGGAAATTTCCCCTATGGAAAGCTCTGGAAGCAAATACTAGAACCTTCCAGCTTTTTCGGGAACCTTGTGAAAAGTATAAAAGCACACGTCTGACCGACAGAGGACGCAGTTAATTTTTAATCGTGAATGAGTAAAGTTGGTAGCAATAAAAGTTAAGTGGTGAATTAATTTCAGTGGTGAACAATAAATTGTTTTATGGTTAAAAAGTAAAGTGTTTTATTTTCTAAAGTAAATAAGTGGAGAATTTAAATAAAGTGAATAAGTTTTATTAACGAACCAGAGAAAATATTACAATATTTATGTAGTTTCACTTGTATCACATTATTTGTAACAATTTGCACTTCCTGTTCCACTTTTCGTACAGTAATATTAGCTTCATGATTTTACTGATTCACTTAAAATAGCTTCCTTTTTCTATTAAAAATTATTTTCTTCATATTTTGATCACAATTTTCTCAACTGATATAAAATAAACAAATCAAAACGAAAATTTGCAATCTGACAGCAAAAAATTGTTTTGGTATTTGTACAGGGATTGGTAAAACTGCCGAAAAATTTAGATCTGCAAAATAATTTTAAATCAAAAAATAAATGTTTTTTTCCACCCAATGGAAGGCAATAGTTGATTTTGATCTGGCAAAAAGTTAATTTTGGCATATCCATATCAAAAATAAATTTATTAATTTTACCAATGGAAAACCCCATTAAATTTCCAATTTTGGCGAAAAAGATGAGGTTCAACTATGGTATTGTAACATTCTTGAACCTTGAACCATCATTGAACCCCATATAACTTGTCGAAATTGGTGATTTTAATTTGTTGAACAATTAATAAAAATTTGAACCATATGGTTGTAAAACTGGACCTAAGCCAAGTAAATGCACAGTGCAATACATAATAAAGAATGAATTTGCGTATGCTTGCCAAAATAACATGCTGGCTAAACTGGACATATGAACGTTTCCAATGATGAATGAGTGAATGATTGTATGATTTGTATGGATATACTCGTATTTACTGCTCGAACATGGATTTTTGTGGCTCCATGGGCTTTTTTTTAAAGATATGTTCAAAATGCTCATAGTCTACGCATGGCTTACGCCCCGCATGTCATTAATATGATTTGATTGTACCATCAATAGATGTGTTTTTTTTTTGCAAAAGAAATTCGTGCCGGTAACACAGTTTTTATCTGGACTTGGGCTAACCTAAGCCCCGAAAATTCTTTATGATGTAAAAAGAAAAATATTTGCACAAATTTTCTGTTTATTGTACATGTAATATAAAATATTGTAAAGCTCAAAGTTCACTTATTATTTATGAACCAACCACTTTCGCACTGGAACCATTGCAAAGCTTTAACTGTCGAAATCCCAAAATCCCCAAAAACTCCATTAAACTTTCCGGCTAAAATGTGTTTCGTAAATCGTTACCATCATAAATAAAAATGGAAAACGTAAAAAAGTCTCTTTTAATGGTATTGTATCCATTTTTTGCCATTTGCATTTTTGTTGTTGTTATAATTTTTCTTGTTGTTAAATTGCTTTCTTTATTTAAAATTCTCTTCTATATCCTTAATAATTTTTTTCCTATGCCCTAAACAAAAATCACATAAATCAAGCAATGTTTCTAAATCGCGACCTTCCTCCTTTTTAATAGCTTTCCACATTATCCCATTGAGTATTAACACAAGTCAAAAAAGTAAGAAGAAAATCATGTACAATAGTGTGGAAGCAAAATATGAAATTTCATCACACACAACTTGACATCGCATCCGACACGATTTGACACATTTTCATCATTTCTGCCCACAAATTTGGCAGTCGTATGAAATTCTTTCCCACTTTATTCTGACATGTGTTAATAGTTTGTGAGATAGTGTAGAGGCACTTTAAGGGAAACTTGTCAAAAACTTTGAGATTTAAGGACGTTTACTGTTACCCTTTGTATGGAGAGCGTGCTAAAAATGCACAAATTGTATAAAATTTCGTATAAAATTATAATGTGGATTCAAAGTTGACATAAATAGTTATATGTTTATCAATATGTCGAGTTTTGAAGACTGAAAGATAATACAAAATAAACGATAAAAGTCTCAATGTTTGTCAATTGAAAAATCTATTATGCAGAGTTGCATAATACTCGTAGATAAGTTACATACGTAGAAAAAGTTCAAACATTTTTTTCGGTTTTGCGCATGATGCTCTCACTTTTGATTTCCGTTTCCAGTAAAGGGATATTTATACTGCTAGGGCACATTGTACATAATCAAAAAATTGAAAATTTTCTACGTAACTTTTTAATTTTCTTTGAATGTAAGTGAAATACATTGTTCTTATTTGATAAATATGTTTCATTTATTTTTACTGCCTTTATTTGATGTCAGTAAATTTAGAATATTTTTGTATTCAACACTAATTATTTTTTTTCGAATTTTCAAATGACCAACAGCTGCACAATGGATTTTTCAATTGACATGCCGTGGGACTTTTAACGCTTATTTTCTACTATCTTTCTGTCTCTCAGGATTTTAGAACTTCACATATTGATAACCAACCATGCCAGCTTTTAATTCACATAATAATTTTTTACCAAACGGTTCGTTTCAATTTTGCATTATGAGCACACGCCCTCCACACAAAGAATACAAGTGTGCGACGTTGCATGATTATACCCTCGATACGAATATTCTTCATCAAAAAATTAGCGTTTTTTATCAGACCTAACCTTTTTGGAAAAAAAGTCCAGGAGAAAGGTTTTTAATCTTCCTCTCTTTGACAAGGAGGTACCATTTTTAAAGTTAAGGTATGCTAGAGAGATTCCAGCTGGAACCATGGTCCTTGTAACAACGTGGGTATATATAAGTTTCAACTCTA
Organism: Dasysyrphus albostriatus; assembly: GCA_946251815.1. Taxonomy (NCBI): domain Eukaryota; kingdom Metazoa; phylum Arthropoda; class Insecta; order Diptera; family Syrphidae; genus Dasysyrphus; species Dasysyrphus albostriatus. The sequence continues at coordinate 1,468,022 of OX276339.1, forward strand.
GTTGGAATGCAATTTATTTATGACCACGGATAATATAACCAATCTGAGAAATAGAAACCATTAAATATGAAAACTGTAGTATCTCATGGCGTGATGGTATAAGTGCGTTGGAATGTCATGCCAAAGGTCTGGGTTCGATTCCCAGCCACTGCCACCTTAAAACAGAAATATCTTTCCCGAGATACTGCCTCTTGCGAGAAACTGACAAATCCTCCAAGAGTATAACTGTCATGAAAAAGTGCTTCTCATTAAGCCATTCGGACTTGGCAAAAAATTGTAGGTCCCCTCCATTCATGCAAACAACACGCACGCATAAATGGTAGAGAGTTGTAAGTCACTAGGCCCTAGTTCTCCACGAGCTGTTGCGCCACCAAATTTATTTATTTTTTAAATAGGAAAACTGTTTTTTTTTTACAAATTAGGAGCTCTGTGGTGTCTTATTATCAATTACCCAGTTTATATTTTAGATTTTTCAGAGGGCTTCATATTCTTAAAAACAAAAAACACGATTCCTCACAAAATTTTGAATTCACTGACCACTATAAACTATGTCTAAGTGAGTAATCTAAAGACACCACAATTCACAGCCTATGACCCGTATTTTGTTTTGTTGTATGATCGTGTTTTGATTTTTATATGTTATCTGATGATGATCTATATCTATATATATCAAATTAGAAAAGTTATGGAATACGAATATCTATTTACAGATCATAAAACATCAATAACCGATATTTTATTTATTATTAAAGCTTCGTAGACATGCCAATCTGATTTCTTTGGACAAAGGGTACTTAACCACTTAAATTAATCTGAAATTTTCATTCACATAGTGCATGACACATAAAATGGACTTTACTCCGTGGCGTAGCCACAAAATTTACAAACTTAATTCTTGTCTTATCTTAGCTACTATACATTTCTGTTGCTATTGAATTGAAATTTCTTGATTAGCCTTTGACTTTGGAGAAGGCTTTTACATACATAAGTTTTTCCATTAACACTTTTGAAATTTTTCTATCAAATGATTTCGATTCGACATCTTGATTCCTACTAATTCATAAACTTAGGTAAGGGACTAATAATTATACATAAAGGCTTTGACATGCTTAGCAAAACCAAAGCGTAGTCCTCATTTAAGATTATAAAGGCAAAATCAACCACCTACAAGCTTATAGTACCTACCTAAGTTTTATTCCTTCATTGAAAAGTTCCAAAGTCTAGATTTTGTCATTTTTTATCGTGGACTTATGAACCTTCCAAAATGACCACATCCAACGAAAGATTTTGATGGACTTAAGACCTAAACAGCTAACGATAAAAAATATAAGTACGTTTTAGTACGTAAATATAGATATGTGAATCAGGAAAAAATTAATACAATTGAAATTCTTGGAAATTCACTGAAAGGTTCTCTAATGCTCAACAAGCTCAACAGGAAGTTGATAAATGCTACCATAAATGCTGTTTTTCCAAGTAACTCATCTTAAGAGCTGTTCTCTAATCGAATATAAAATATCATAGACAATAACTATTAACAAATAACCCTTGCAATTGAAATATAATCTATCAAAGAAGAAAGAAAAATCTTGTCCTACCACAACAAAAATTATAAAATTCATTAACTATAATAAAAATAAAGAATTGCAGCCAATGTTGTGATGATGTTACTATAGAAGAGAAATTCAATTTGTTTCTAAGAATTCTCTTAAGCTTTTACTAAATTATCAGTGAATAACTGAAGACTCAACACATACATTGGCCTAGGCAAAACACTCACTTGTAGATGGTAGTAGGTAGTTGATTTATTGTTGTTTTATTTCATATATCACCGAGAGAGAGTGCCAGCCTATCCCATATTGTTGAGTTGATAGTCTAAAGTTAAAGCACATACTAAGTTAAGTTGTTCGAATAAGTTAATCCGTTCTAGTCTCACAGTCACAGTCGTCTTCAATACTCAAGGAAGTTGTATCAAAAAATTCAACACCCAATAGATCGAAATTCGCATCATAACAGAATATAAATGATTTCAAATAAAAACAAAATTAATACTAAATAAAAAAAAAATAACAAATAGACAAACAAAAACAAAACTAATTTATTTGTAAAGATACAAAAAAAAAATACTGTTCTTAAGTTGTGTTTAAAACCAATAAAATAAAAAAAGGAACCTAATAATGAGTGATGAATTCAAATTTTCGATGAAACAGCAATAAAATCTTAGGTATGTTTTTCTTTAAACAATTTTGTTAATAAAACATCAGGTATTTTCACGTATGCCTATAGACAGAATTGAAGAGAAATATGTGAAAATCCCATAAATGTTTATGTTAAATTGGCAAGTCTTAACGTCTTTTATAAATAGTTATGCTAACTTATCATTTTTTTCTTTACATCCCTACTGTAAAATAATTAAAAAAATTAAATATTTAATCAATATTATAATTCTCTTATTCTCTTATTCCCTTCTTCAAACATTTTGGAATTTTTTGATCACTTCTGCATTTTTTATTCTGCAAACTTTGTACTTTAGTTGCTGTACTTGAATCTGAAACGCAAGAAACGTTTTATTTCCTTGCATGTGAACTTATTTGGTAACTACGTAGGAAAAGGAACTTGGCAAAAATTTCACGTTATCAGATAGGCATTATATGACTGTTCTGATAGAAATTTCCACGTTACCAAACAGAAACACACTTTTTGGCTCGGTCCGTGGGGTTCCGTGTAAAAGTCCTATCCAAATTTGATCGTTGCATTCTTTCTTTGCATGCCTTAAGTTATACCGGTACCCATGGGCGCATTAGGCTGCGTATCTTTAGCGATCCAGATTTGTTTCTGTTGTTTTAATCCCTTGTTAAAAAACAGCTGATGCAAAAACAACTCAACGCATCTGAAAATTCTTTGGAATTCGGATACCCTATCACTTTAGCGGCCAAACGTGACCAAAATTATACAATTTTATAAGATTTACGATACACGTTTCCTGAACGTTCATAAAACTTGTGTAAATGTGGCTAGCTATGTGGGAAGAAAAAATCATCTTTTATTATTTATTTTAGAGGGGATACGTTTATACCAGAAACATGAAAAGCACGGATTTGATAATAATTCAGGGACGTCTTTGTATGATGCGACGCAGTATAAGGCCATGGTTAAAGTGGATGCGCATTCTGACGAACAATTTGTTTTGACGTATTCATAATAACTGTTCGTCAGAAGTTTGTGGTAACAATTGATGTGTATTCTGATGAACAATAATTGTTCTGACGTTTTCGTCAAAAAAAGTAGCACATACACAAAATTAGAGAGGGTTCAGGGCACAAAAGTGCAGCCCAGTTTCTCAATACAATGCTTCCATCGAACAAGCCTTTTATTGTTAATTAATTTAAATGGACAGTGAACGAATCTCTTATTGACAATGGATCGGTCGGCTAGAGAGAAAAGTTCAGCTATTTTTTCTACCTAAGTGGCTAAGCCTTTTATTTGGTGTTTTTTTTCCTTGTCCCAACGGGCTTAGATGAAAAAAAAACGACGTCAGGGTTAGGCATGTTAAATGCAACAACAGCTAAGCTCAGAAAATTTTCGGGGCTTAGCCTTAACCCAGATAAAAACTGTTACCGTCACGAATTTCATACTTGTTATTGACAGAGTTTGTATGTAAAATCCATGTTTTATTGAAAATTTGTCATAATTATCGTTATAAAATAAATGACAGAGTTAAGTGGCATTAAATATAAGCATTAAAATGTATAGTGACACAATTCGGAAAATAATGACATTCATGACATATTCATGGCTCAACTTGCTTATTCTTGTCAGTATAATGATAGAGCATCAGAATGTCATTATTTTGCCTTCGTGTAATTGATGATTTGATTTTAACCATTATTTTGCCACTTTGGATGACGTGAAATAAGTGCAAAACGATTTCCTCTTTGATGGAGAAAGGATTAAATTTATTTATTTTATTCAAAAATTAAAATTTTATTCATTAAATACATTTCAAAATAAAAAATTGTATTTTATAGTATTATTTAAAAAAAAAGTACAATCACGAAAATCAGTTGTCCTAAAAGAAAAACAAAACAAACAAAATTAAGAAAAAAACTTATAACCCCTACCTGTCTTGGCTGTCCCTTTCTCACCCTGAATCTGAAGTGGTATAGGGATGTATAGGGATTTCAAAAAGTCAATCTCATTCTTATGAAGTGGAATGAGATAGATTGCTTCATTTCTTCACTCTTTTACACAAATGAAGCATTCTGAATCTATCCCTTAAGGAATCATTACAGAGGGCTCAGAAATATTAATTGGATTATTCACGAAAACTCCTCAATTTTCCCCTGAAAAACTGAGACAGATTCACATGCTCAACTATTTTTTGTCGCAGTAAGAAGATAAGAAATAGGGAGTTGTCTTGACTTCTCCTGCTCTGTCAGAAACCAAAGGAGAGAACTAAGTCCCCTTTCACACGAAGAAACAAGTTGCTGGAAATGTTGTTGACGTTTTCTTTTATCTCTTTAAAAATGTCTTGTACTTTTCACACGAGGAAACAAAATCTAGGCAATTTTGAGATTTCCAGCAATTCTATTGGTTAAAAAAATCTCTTCAAATGCCCGACCGGGGAGATTTTGTTCGCCCCTCTTTCCTTTTGCCCTTCTTACCCAGGAACTGAAAGTTGCTAGCAACTCAGTTTCCTCGTGTGAAAGTGGACTAAGAGCTCAAGAAATATAAACTGGCTAAATAGGTTAGTTCGATTTGTAAAAGTATTTGTCTTAGTTGCTGGTAATTTTGAGATTTTATTTGAAAGTCTATTGGTTGGGCGCACCTTATGCTGTATTTCAATCAAAGGTTTATCTCAGTTCAGATTTAATAAATCTATTTGGTGTTTCAACCACACAAAAAGATTCAAAAAAGATTTCACTGACAGCATCCTACAAAATGCAAATGGTGTTTCATTATTCTTATGAAGTGGAAGTGAGATAGAATGTTTCATTTGTATAGAACTGAATTCAGCCATGAATGAATCCTTCAGTTCCATATAAAAATAGGCTAGTTCGATTTGTAAAACTATTTGTCATAGGAAGATTAAACGAGATTAATTTCTAGTCTCCAAGATAAGTCTTCGAGATTCGAAGAAGATTTGAGGTAAATTTTATTAAATCTCAGATAAGTGTTAGGTGGAAATGTTATATAAAAAAAGGTAAGTTCGATTTGTAAAATTATTTGTCCTATGAAGATTTGACAAGGTCAATTTTTAATCTTCTTGGTTGGCAAAATAAATTTGTATGGCAAATCTACGAGATTTCAAGAAGATTTGAGGTAAATTTAATTAAATCTCGGTTAAGTGTTCGGTGAAAAAGTAATATAATATTGATAAAAATTGTCTGTTTTGGATGAGAAATAGAAGATGGGGGAGATTTCTTGATACTTCAATTAATCTGAGTGAATCCATTACATACACAGGAAATGCACGTCAATAAATTATGCGAATTGATCTAACTCTATTAAACTAAAGTTCATAAGATCATAGTCATAAGCATCTAATCCAGCAGCATAACTGATCATTAATTGATAAGGTATTTTTCTTCAGATATGAAACTATGTATCAAATGATAGTGAAAAAGCGATCACATGATGAACTATCTATCCTTTACTCAAATATAATTACGCATTCCCATATATTTATAGCTCAATTAATTAATATTATAATTACTGCTAATATAAACTTTTTTCATCTGATAATATTATATTTTATTCAGAGAAATTGATTAAGATGCATTTAATTTCCTGTTCAAATGTTCAATTAACCAAACGAACAAAAAATTAGATGCAGCGTCATTATCAGTGTACAAAACCGTCATCGTAAATTTAATACATACTCTAAAGTATATCAATCAAATATGAAAAAAAGTACCTATCTTTTCTTATCACTGTGCTTCCACGCGAGTGAGTTTAGGATTTTAAAATTCGTATGCGCCCCTTATGAATCGTCTAAATTATACACAAAATCTGATGAAATGGGTTTGCGTAATTAAAACTCTCTTTAATCAGCAATATTTACTTTGAGCTAATTCCTTGTAAAGTTGAATGGCTTCCTCACTTCAGTTACGTGTGTTAGACCCCGTGCCACAGTAGAGGTTTTCATACACGTGGGGCTGGCGCATGTTTTAATTAGTTAAAAATAAATCAATCATTATTGGCAAAATGGGTGTTTGAATAAACTGATTGTCAAGACAAGAATTGTATACTTTGCGAGAAGTCAAACAAAACTTATACCTACATTTTATCATCTAGGCTAGGTACTCGTATACATAGGTGTGTCAACTAAAAACCGTAGAAATTACCAACGATTTATTTTGGATTTCTATTGAAAATAATAAGTTGACATAGACCTTATGTAGATATCTTTTGGTCAGGATCTCAAATAAACAATAACTGCTGAAAGTTTATTGAAACTTTTTCTAACTTAAGACAGCCGTTCAACTCCAACAGAAATTAAAAATACTTTTTTGCTGTTTTTTGATTTAGTTCCATAGTAATTTCATACAAAATAAGGTCTTGGAAGAAATTTTTTATTATAGCCATTATATTTATGGTCAGCTTACACTTCCAAAACAAAAAATATTCACCTCAAGGCATTATTTTGCATCCAAAACTAATTGTTTTCCATTTGTATGCCTATAGTTTATTAATGCCTTGAATATTATACAATTTGGTGAACAAAATAGGTGGAAAAATGTTTTGAATTTTTAAAATTTTTTTCCGCATAGAGCTATGTGCTTAAAGCCTAGCTTACAGTACCCATGCGCAAAAAAAATCTATGCAAATATTCTCGCATGTCAAATATAATTGAGGTGAAGTGTGAAATTAATTGTTTGCATGATTGGTTTACAGTTTCATCCAAAAAAAACCATTGCTGTCATGGAATGTCATGCAATTGTTTTGCATACGAAAAAGTGTGGTGAGTAAAAATTTTTTTTTGATGGTCGGCTTACACTTAAAAAAAAATGTATATATTCACTTCAAGGCATTATTTGAATGCAAAGGGTTTTTGCATCCAAAAATAATTATTTACCATTTTTAGGCCTATCGTTTATTTATTTAGGGTAAATTAATGACCCAAGGCTAACGTTTTTCGGCTTGGTGAGTAAAAATTTTTTTTGATGGTCGGTTTACACCTAAAAAAATGTATATATTCACCTCAAGGCATTATTTGAATGCAAATGGTTTTTGCATCCAAAAATAATTATTTACCATTTTTAGGCCTATTGTTTATTTATTTAGGGTAAATTAATGACCCAAGGCGAACGTGCACAAAACAGGTAAAAAATCGTTTTGAAAATTTCTATTTTTGTTTTCGCATGGGAATTGTAAACTATGCTAAAAGCACACTTACAATTACCATGCGACAAAAAATAAAAATTTTCAAAACGATTTTCCACCTATTCTGGCCACCATATTGAATAAAATTCAAGGCGAAAAACGATTGTCCTGGCCTAAGCAAAACAAATTGAGTCATTAATTTACTCAAAATTAATATACTATAGGCCTAGAAATAGAAAATAATTATTTTGGATGCAAAAACCAATTGAGTCAATAATTAAGTTTCAATTAATACAGATTTTTTCACTAAGATTTTTTAGAATTTTGTTTTCCCATGAAACTGGTATACTATATATGCTTTAGCCTAGAAACACTCCAATGGTGCAACAAAATTCTTATAGAAAAACTACATTTGAAGTATCTCCCATAGCGGATAGGTATTTATTTTTTTTACCACTTTTGTATTGTACATGCTGATTATTTACCAAGTGTTTAATTCATGGAAGAAATTGCAGCATTAACACACTCATGATATTTTTTACTAGGTTCAAAAATCAAAAGCTGCTAAACTTGTATCATGCGAACTCAAGTGGTGTTATATTGAAGAGACATTATTTGTCTAAATTCAATTCAAGAATTCTATATCACCCCTCAACTTGACTTTTGCCAACAGTGGCGTATTTAGGTTTCCTGCCGCCCTCTGAATCGAACGGTGCTGTCCGTTAATGAAATTAATGGGAATAAGTAAGAGCTGAATTCATATTAAAAATGTAAATTCACAAACACATAATGGTTGCATTAATTATGCACAATATAAACCAGAATCAAGGAAGTTGATACATCTGTATATTGTATCAGCTGTTTTTTGAGATGGCATTACAACATAAACTTTATTATCTTGATGGCTTTGGATTTAAATCTCAACGTTCCCAATAACAATTGATTTTGCGTGAGAAAATCTATAGAACAGCTACTGTTTTTTATTGTTATTCATTAAACGAAGTTAAATTTATTTATAAGAAAAACCTCCTGGCCAACAAACAGACTATATTTTTTGGACTTGGGATCAAATTGAACGCGATTTCAACTGACATACGACCTTAATTTCAAAGGTTATGCAAAACCAAAAAAAATGTTTTTTTAAGTACCTACCTAGTTAAGAGTTTCTAACAAATTATTTTATATTGAATATATTTTAAAGATTTCTCTTCTTGGAATTTTTTGGAAAATAAGAATAATAAGTACATTTTTCGACGCCCCTACAAATTGTCCACCCTGGGCTAAAGACTAATCAGCCCATATGTAAATATAGCTCTGCTTGCCATAGATGTAATTCGAATTAAAAAAAAATCTCTTACAAGCATATTTTATGTTTACGTTTCTATCTGACGCAATAGCGCACATGTTATGTCGAGTTTTGGGCTCTGATAATACAGACTATTGGTAGGTATGTCGACGACGCCACACTGTAACCATCTCGCCGCCGTTGATATGCCAGACAGAAAATATATGTAGGTATATAGAAGCTGATGCAATTTATTGTCATTATTTCTGGTGTGGTTTTTACCTTTAAGAAGGGAAGTATCAATTTCTTATAGAATTGTATTTCAATAAATTTATCTGATTGCCAAGGAAGGTGTAAAATAAGAAATCACGTTTTTCATCGTAACAAATCATTTCTCAGTTGGCGCGTACCGGAATAGGTCAGCTCCGAATTTAGTTTGTAAATAAGTTCAATTTTACCCGCGAAAAATTTGCTTAGTAATATTTAGATTATTTTTGATACTAAAATTCATACTTGTGTTTTTACCCAAGGTAAAACTATATAGCATTATTAAGAGAGAGAGTACTCTTTAGAGTATTTTCCCTTATCAATTTTAAATACTAATTATGGCTATATAATCGCAGAGTGATCTCTGTTATTGTTTTTAAAAATCAAACAATTGAAAGTGTAGTAAGTTTAGTGTGTAGTTTTTATTTTCAGTTTTTTTTTAAATTTTTTTTTTCAAAAGTTCGTTAGGTTCAATTTGCTAAAGATTAACAAAGATTAATATTTTGCTAATAAAATTTTGTTTTTAATTCAGTGATATTTTCATAATATTTTCACGAAACCGTATCGGACGCACTTATTTTAATGGCGCGAAAATTAATTAAAAAACGTTACATTTTTCATTCAAAATTTATGTCATAAATAAAAACAATTTTTTAAAAAAGAAATTGCATTATAGATTGGACATTGAATGAAAATTCTTTTTCTGAATAGAAGAGAAAATGCTTCTGGGTCCCATTTCAGAATCGATACCAGAGGCATTTAAACTATTTGAAGAGTTATTCCAGTTACCAATTGAAAACGCCATCGCATGTCGAGTGTACGAGGATAACAAGTCACTATGTTTACCTTTCTTACACTTAATTTTTCATAAAACAATCAATGTCAATGTCAAGTCAATATGCAGCATAAGGTCTAAAATACGCTTGTCTGGTGTGTCATGTCGAAAACCTTTATCACTACATGGTGAGTTGTACGGTTGTGTGAAGTTTCGTTGATTGTGTACATGTTGTCAAGTACGGTGTGTTAATGGCTGCCATTAGGTCTGTTTGGTTACTGAAATTTCGTAAGAGTTTGAACAATTTCGAAAGCACAATGAGAGAGAAAGAGATTTACACACCATAAAATATCTTGCTTATTTCTTTTTGCAAGAAGAAACCAACTGTCAAACAAAGATTTATTTGTTGTGTTCGAAAGTGTTTGATTTACGGTGTTTTTTTTTTTTAACAATGTAGCAAGTTTTTCCCTCTATGAAAGATTTATCTCCTTCTTTCTTTAAATAATTTGATAGTTTTTGAATTTCTTTTTACAAAAGTAACCAAACACACCTATTATCTCCGTATCTCCACTTAAGAAACGATATGAATGTAAAACAACAACAATCCACTTAGTTGGCGCTCTAAACATCATTTTTACTTTAGACATTAGATTTTTTTTTATTTTACAAAAAGTATTATAATGAATACGGACATGACAAAATAGGCCGTCTGCCGGATATGACATTTTATTAATAAGAAAATATAATGAAAAAAGATAGTTATCACAAAATTATTAGCTTAGGTGCCAGTTATAGCTATCATTGAAAACTTTAATGACCGATTTTGAGACATTTAGAAAGCAAAATCATTTATTACTTTGATTAACAAATAAAGCTTAAGATTTTATTGATATTAATAGCCAAAATAAATTGTATGAGCCCAGCAGTTAAACAGAATTCTTACTATTGTAGCTGTTAAAAATGAGAAGCGGTGATATTTTCTTTTCACATCAGCAGTCTACTAGGCTTAAAAAGTCTACCAGGCTTAAAAACCTTTGTAGTCTATTCATACTATTTTTAAAATAAATTTTCCGATTTCAAAATTAACCATTATCGTATCTTTAAAAACCTATAACTTTTTTTAATTTCAGATGTCAGTTCTTAGTTTAAAGATAAACGTCAAAAATAAAACTGCAAAATCAAACAAAAAAAATTAAAAATCTTGAAGAAATAAACCTACTTAATTAATAAAGTATTCAAAAATAACCATTCGAAGCATAAACAAGTGACCCTATTTTCTATGCTTTTACAAAATCTACGGACTACACTTAATATATCCATGCTCCCTAAAAGATAGTACAGAGCCCCCTGAATTTTAACAAAATATTAACGAATCAAATAAAATTTACCATATATCCACAATAAAACCTCTACTAGTCCAATTGCAATAAGTTAAAAAAAAAACAAGTGTCATAAGATCGTTAAAAAAACTAGACCAAAATGGTGAAATATTTTATAACCCTAGTACTTTTAGCCAGTGTAGCCCTAGAATGTACGAACATTAACAATCGTATGTTTGCAAAATCAGAGGCTTACAAACCTCATCATCATTTACGTCTTCAGAAGTATGGTTCTCTTGAAACAGATGATCATAGCGGTCATCGTGAACATCAGCACAATAATCACCGACATAATCTGCATAAACATCATCATCTATCACATAATTCACAAAAACATTTACAACCGGAACATGATCAATATACAATGAATCAAGGAAATCGAGAAGTTGATGAATTTCCATCCAAAAACGCTGAAGAAGTTGAAGGTGAAGAACCTAATTTCAAGCCAAATTTATGGCACATTGTTAATAAGGAGTTGTTAACCTCAAGTAGCCATAATGATGATGAATATGTTGACATTGCCAAAGATATACCAACTATCAACATTGACAGGACCAATGAAGAAGATGAGGCTGATATAAATAATAAGCTTGATATTAAAACCGATTCACGTCGACAGAATCATAAACAAAAAATTCAAGCTGCACCGACGATAAAGTGTCCTAAATGTGAAACGTCACATAGACAAAATGTTCGTGTCAGTGAAGAGGAACTAACGCTCTTACGAATTGAATTTGTAAAGAGGCAAATTTTAGAAAAATTGCGTTTGAAAGATAAGCCAAATGTGTCGGCAGTAGGAATGCCAAAGCCAATCTATGAAGAAACAACAATACATCAAGATCAACCACCAAGCTCCAAGGATTTAGATGACTACTATGCGAGGGCTAGGAAAAAATTTATAGTCTTAGAAAGAGGTAAGTTTTTTTTTAGTGAGATTTAACATTTGACGGTGACTACTGTACAAACTGAGTTTTCTGAAAGCAGTTGCAAATTGCAAATTGTTTTTTCAAAATCAAATCAAAAATAGTTGTTTTCCAGTTTTAGACCTTTAGTTTATTAATTGAATGTAGATTAACGACTCAATGGATGGCTTTGGCCAAGACAAATAGTTTTCACCTCGAGTATTTTACAACATGATGCACAGAATAGGTGGAAAGTTATTTTGAAAACTTTGATTTTTTTCGCAAGGGAACTGTAAACTTAAGACCATAGTTTACAGACCTTAAGCATACTTTACCATAGTTCACATAGTTCAAAGCCTGGTTTAAAATTCCCGTGTGCAAAAAAATCTATGCAAATATTTTCGCATGTCAAAAATTAATGAGGTGAGATTAAAAATTATTTTTGGTATGATTGGTTTACCAGTTACATGTAAACAAAATTACTGTCATAGATTTTTATGCAAAGCAATGAAACGGTAATTATTTTGAATGCGAAAAGAAATGTGATGAATAAAATATTTTTTTTTTATGCTCGACTTACACTTCAAAAAAAATATATTCAAGGCATTATTTTCATGCAAATGGTTTTTGCATCCAAAAATAATATTTTTCCATTTTAAGGCCGATAGTTTATTCACTAAGGGTAAATTAATGACTCAATAAGTGGCTTAGTTCAAAGCAAACATTTTTCACCTTAAATACTATACAATATGGTGCACAGTTGGAAAATTCTTTTGAAAATTTTGAATTTTTCGACGATTATTTTCAGCTATCTGAATTGCTTTGTATAGCCTCTTGTTAAGAATCTGCTGATAACCGCTGAAACAAAAACAACTCAAGTTAAGGCCTGGTCAAACAGAGAGTAGTGGAAATTTACAAACAAAATTTGACCGCCGCGTTCTTTTCAAGTAAAGTGTTAATCTTCCCATCAGCCAGCTCACACTCTGTTTGACTAGCCTTTTAGTTTTCTCGAAATGTTTGGGATTACAAGAACGGATTACCATGACGAGCACAATCAACAAATAAGATTTTCTTTCAGTGTCAATTCAAAATTGAGTATTCGAAAAGCAAATAGCAACCTTTATCTTTTATCTCTTTTGCAGAAAAACAAGAGTGTAATAACCTGAGTCAGCCTTCAATATGTTTCTCATTTAAAATTGACGATATGGATTTGGAAAGTATAGATGTTAATAAAGCAGTTTTGTGGATTTTCAAAAAACGGAACTCGAAAGATCTTCTGAAGCAAACAATTGTTGTATCTGAGGCTGAACAAGGAGGTCACAATTCTAAATACCTTCCAAAAGTTAAACCAATAGCAATACAATCAGTTGATGTACAAGGTGAGATTGATAAAATGTCTTTTTTTTAAATGTTCTTCAAAAAAGTATTTCATAATCTTCATAAACTCATAAGCTCTATTTATGTATGTAAAACAGAATACATTCTGAAAAAAATCAATTAATTAATTATCATAGATGTTTCTACACAAAGTCCGGGAGTTGTTTTGGACTTTCGTCTGAAAGTCGAATGACCCCAAGTTGTTCATCATATTATTGCTTTGCTATACTAAGAAATCACTTAACGAAATCATGAAAACCCCATAAATCTGGAACAAAATGTGCTCGTGTCAATTTATAGTAGTGATAACTGCCTTCGCTCCACCCACAATCTTAATTAAAAAAAAAAAAAAAATACAAAATAAATTGATATAAAAAATTGCATTACTCCTAAGACCTTAAACTTTGATCTTTCATTTCCAGAGGGCTGGATGAAGATTGACATTGAATGGCCAATCAAACGCTGGTTTGGTAATCATGATCTCAGCCATTTAATTCATATATCCTGTCAATCCTGTGAAATTGAGACTGCTGATGGACTAATTTCAACGGAAAAGGATTATCGACCATTCATCATGATCGATACTCAAAATCGGCGGCGTGTTTCGAGGCAGAAGCGTAGCGTTAACTGTACGAACGGTGTGACGGAGTGCTGTCGGGAAAAGCTTTACATATCGTTTGATGAGATCGGTTGGGGAGATTGGATTATCAGTCCGAGAGGCTATGATGCATATTTTTGCAGGGGATCTTGCTCTACTGTGGCGAGTATAGCTCAGAGTACGACACATCATAGTTCATTGATTAGGGTGAGTTAAGTTTAAAAATTTGGTTATTTTCTTATCTCTTATTATTTTTATTATTTCTTAAAAAGATTTTCCATCCCTATGATAATGATAGGTCTTGTTGCGTCAGAAATATCAAGAACCAGAGGGATTTTTGTTTACAAAGCAAAATATAATTTTAGGAGCCGTGTGAAACGATAGAGAAAGTGTTATTGAAATTACACTTTATTGTCAAAATATTATTGTTTTAAATTATATTTAAAATTGCTTTCAATTTCATACTTTACAATGAGGTAATTTTATGATGTGATTTCAAAGCATTAGGACGAGCAAATTAGATGAGCGTTAGAGTAGACAAAATTGGTAAGATGGGTAATTATTTTATAGGGAGACCAACAAAATATCCAAGGGCAAATCACCTAAGTCTTAAAAATTATAAAATTTCTCCAAAATCTCCAAAAATAAAATTCACAAACAGCATCTTTTCCACTGTTAACTAATGATAACAGTGTGGATTTCTAAATATTATGTGGCGTCGATATAAGCGATTTTTGGTTGTTTCAAAATAAAACTGACTAGAAAAAGAAGTCTGAAAAATTAAGTGCCCAATGCTCGTCCCTACTCCTATTAGTTACAAATTACAATGAAGTGACAGTTGGAAAAGAATAAGTGCACTGACAAACTTCAGACAAACGCATTTACCAAGAAATTTACCCATCCGGTTTCGATTAAGTTTTACGTAGGTATTCGAACGTCTGCAACCAAGTGCACAGGTAGAATTTGTACGAGCTCAAAACAAATTTTCGTCATGTGGATACAGTTTTGATAAAGTTTTCAGTATGTATTCATTCGAACGACTGGAAGAAAAAACAAGTAAACAAATGTGTTTCGTGTGTGAAATGTATAATTCCATGCCTTTAATTTTTTTGTATGTCATTTCCGATTGGATTTTCTGATTGTTTCACTCCTTTTTGATTCCATCAAACATCATTTTATCGAATTTATACACGCACTACCGAATGAAGCCATTTTACAAAATCTTTTCGTTGGATTACTTGTCAAAAGTGATAAATGCTTGAAGAAGTCATTTCACTATAGCGTGTGTATATTTTCACTATAGTGTATGTGTATAAATTTGACAACATTATGTTTTTATATTCGATTGGAATCAAAAAGGAGTAGAATAGTCAGATAATCCAATGGAAAACGACATTAAAAAAAATATGAAATGCTCTGCAGTTTGTTATGACGTTTGAGGGGATTCTGATTTCAAATCGAGAAGCGAAATTCTCCTTTCAGTATCATTGGAAGAGAATTTTTGTGCCAATATGGAATGGTATCAGTAGACTCCCGTATGCTTCTGGATGCCCACTTGAAAACAACAAGGGCTTTATAGTTCAACATTATGGTCGTGTGTCAGCTGAATTAACATTTCGATTAAATTTGATCCATAAATCAAATGTTTACGTTTTCACGTATAAATTCACCTTATGAGTGTTAATAAATAAACTTGGAATCAAATTTAAAGTGATTTTAATAAACAATTAACACAGGACCTAAAAGTAGTATTTCTTTATAAATAGTTAACTTTCAAAATTTTTAACCGTCAACAAAAAATTGGCTCACTTATGTCAAATTCCTCACAACCGAAAAATCGATTTGTTTTATAAATAAAGTTGATTCATTTGTATATGTGAATTAGTTTGTTAATGTACTTTTTTGCCTCAAAACTACTGTTTTATGGCACAAACACAATCCCATGAGATTTTGTGTGTGTTCTTTGCAACAAAAAATGGTTGTAAGGAATTCGACATTATAAAAGATTAGAGATAGCGAATCCAAAAATACAACTCTCGGCTTTTTGACAGCGAAGTTTAAAACATTCCTGTTCATATACTCGTAAATGGAATCTCGGAAATTCCCGATAACCTTTCAAGTCGACTTGCAATTGATGCTGACAGCTTTCGATAACAATTTGGCTTAAAACTAGGGTTCCTGTAGTTGTTTGAAGCATTTGGTGATAAAAATATGCAATGCAAAAATGCAATGGACTTTTTCTGTCTAATTTTGATAACTGACAATGGTAACAAATAAATGTGAGTCAAGTAAACTATGGTAAAAATATAAACAAAGTTTTTTGTGATAAATATTTTTTCATAGAAATTGAAGAATTAAGGCAGTAGTGATAATAAAAAATATTTTTAAATCACTTCTTGTTCAGATTTATACCTTATTATTATATTTAGCTCATTAAACCCCTATTACAATTTGTATTATTTATTTATTTATACCTATTTGATTATGAACAACTATTTTTAATATCATTACTTTAAGTTTGTAAGCATCCCAGCCTCTACTCATTTATCAATAAACGTCAAAGTTCAACCGAAAAAATCTTTAAATTTTCCCCTCTATTAAACTCCCCTCACCCAATGTATTAAAGACGAAACAGGAAACGACCGAAAAAACCGATCATGTAATCAGACTTAAAAAGATTGAGGCATATTCATAGATGTTGCTTACAATAGTACACATATTTTGTTGCTTTGCTTACGCTGTTACTACACAAATCTGGAGTTTACCTGATGAAGTTTCTAGATGTTAAACTCCAGATTTGCTAGCAACAGCTTAACCAAAATCTACGAACATGTCCCATTAAATTTAACATAATTGACACGGCTAACATACATGTTTCATATTTGGTTGGAGCTGATTTAGGCCTTCGTTCTTCATTCGGTGAACGTTTTTCTACAAACAACGAACAAAGAGCAAAGTTCATCGATAATTTAAAACGGCTTTGAATAACATCGTTTTTTCGGTGCTATCATTTAATACTTCCTTATTCCGCTTATGGGCAGAAACAAACAACGTCCATGAAGAATTACACCAAAGGTGTTAATCCAACAAATCCAAAAAATTCATTGTTACATTATTTATATCGGAAGTTAAAACACGGCTGCTGAAAAAATTATACTTAATAAAAATCTTGTTGACAATGTCAAAAAACCTTCCAACAATCAAAATGTTTACAATGTTGTTGCTGATTTGAGAAATTGATTTTTAAAATACTTTTTTATTCTCGATCAAAGTCCAATATTTCTCTCACGCATTACAATATATAATTGTTAGCCACGCACATAATTTAGGTCGTTGGGAAGCCCCAGTGTTTCAGAAGAATCATCATCTCAATTTAAGAGAAACGGATATTCCTCTCTCTCTCTCTGATGTGCAAAAAAGTATAATACATCTTGGAATTACTCCATTGCCTATCGCATCCAAAATTATTCAAACTTCTCTCTGTATTCGCGTGAATCTCTAGCAAATCATTACGTGGAAACAGTGCGGGATCGCAACGACGACCTAATCAAATAAAAATAATATAAATCATAAATGAGAATTATGAAGTGGGGGTGAGGGTTTTTTAAAATATTTTTTTTAATCATCTGCATTATCGCATAGGAATATCACGTAAAATAAGCGTGTCTCTTTGAATGGAAATATTGAAGAAGAAATCGTTTTTAATAATTTTGTTTTTATTTTTATTTTTGCAGAAAGTTATTTCACACAGGGATACTGCCGGAAAAAAACCACTCGAACTGATACCATGTTGTACAGCAAATCAGTACTCTTCTCTGGAGATATTTTTCAGGGATAGCAATAATACAGCGACGCTTATGAAATTTCCTAATATGGTTATTGAATCATGTGGTTGTATGTAAATAAAAAAATTTAACAAAATTAAATAATTTATAAATATATTTAAAAATATTTTTCTTCTTAATATTATATTTATTAGCTTAATATACAAGCAAACAATACAACAACAAAAACACAAATAATCTGAATCTGTATTATGTTAATATATATTTTATTTGTCATATTTTAAAACTAATTTTTTATTTGTTTTTAGTTATATAAATATATTTTTTTGTAATTTTTTAAATACAATTTTAGTAAATTTTAAGCATAACGAATTTACTTAAGATTTATAAATTGAAATTTTGCTGCCTTTAGTTTTTAAAAAAAGAAATGTTTTTTCTGTACAATGAAATTAGATAAGTTTTATTGATTAAGAACAAATAGAAAAATATATGTTTAGTTGTTTAATATGAAAACAAACAGAACTTTTTTTTAGCTGAATGGTTTATTTTTTGTATTTTTTAAGATTTGGAACTGGAAACAATGGGTCAAGTATGAAGTAGAGGTCGATGTACGTTTAATTTTGCATTTGTTAAAAAGATATTTTTTATTTTTCACTTTCCGAATTAAGGTAGGCATTTTCCATATGATTATGAATAAAAGATAGTACCAACAAAAAAATTAAATTGATTTTATAGAACGTTTTTCATAAATTCATGAATAGCGTTAAAAGCCCTTATAAACAATCGCACTGGCGAGTTTTTTCGCTAACTTCTGGAATGCTGAGTTTAGGATAAAGCATAGTTTTACAGTTGACGGAGCAAGTATTTTTGTCCATAGTTTTTGGCACACAAACTGGGGAAATTCTCCGAAAACATAAACCGGACTCATCGTCGTTCGGTCGATGTCGTTCTTTTCACCAAACTGCATTTGGACATGCAAAAAAACGGCAGCTATGGTATACTACGAGTAGATTGCTCGAAACGTAAGCGGTAATGCCAAACTCACATAATTCAGTCACGTGAATCAATCGAAAACTGAGCTGGTTTTCTCTGTGTGAACAGAAAATCGTGTACACATAAAATTTTGCGATTCCGCAAGAGTTAGTTTCTAGTTTTTGACAGATAACGTGTACATCAATAAATTTTATTCACACACGAAAAATCATTCACGATTGCGGCTGTTAACTAATTTGAGGCCGTGAGAGCCATAGTGGCCTTACTTATTACAATAATCATCTTTAATCAATTTTACATCCCGATTCTCCCCCTTGTGAGGAGTCACAAGTCACAAGCTCTTGTGACTACTCCTTGTCAGGATTGTTGTGATTCGATAACATTTTGGTATTCTCCCCCTAATCATCACAAGAAAACTCACAACGAAACTCACCACAGCATTTTGTTAGTAGCTTCTAGACCGATGAGAGTACACATCAGCAATTCTAAAAGCAATCGCAGAGAACTACACCAACACACCGACAATATGTTTTTTCAATTTGTGAGTTGTGACCTGCTCTGGAGGAGATCACAATTTCGATGATTTTGGGACTCTCACAAGTTGTGATTTTAGGGCTAGAATACGAAAAAGTCACAAAGTGAGATTCATCACTACTTGTGACTTGTGAGGTATCAGTGACGATGGGGAGAATAGGGCTATTAGAGAATGAATTTATGGTTTGAGTTGTCAATTATTGAAATAGCTAATCAGCCATTATTTGTTGATTACCTTCATTTGAATAGAACTTGTCCAAAACTTATTACAGATTAAATCCAATGTGAACAGACTGGCTCTTATAATATTGAACAACATTTCTGCATTCAGTTTTTTTTTAATTGATGGCTCCATGCCATAGTTATATGATTTTTGCACCTAGGGCTAGTTTGTTTGTTTTTTTCCACCGTTTTTTGACAGAACAGGAGAGTGAAATATAAATAGCATTCTTCACAACAACTCTCTTTTTCTTTTCTTAGAATATAATTTACTGCGACAAAAAATAATTAATGAGCAAGTAAATCCAAAAAATGTTGGTCTAAGTTTTTAAGGGGATATGTGAGGAATTTTGGTGAGGAATCCGGTTTATATTTCTAAGTCATCTCTGAGATCTCATTTTTTTACCTGATGAACTTAAGCTTTCTTTTCAACCAAAATAAACGATTTTTTTTTAAATCTGAAGTCGATTCTTCGAATCCGCACTTGCACACACATCAAAATAAATTAACACTAATCCGAACGTATTAGTTCTAGTTTATAGAAAATAAAATACTAACACAATTACAAAAACAAATCAAATCGCATTTTGTGTTCTATTAAGCCTAGTTAACAGTTCCCGTAAAGCATACAAAATCAAAATTTTCACAGCAATTTCCACCTACTTTGTGCAGCAAATTTTGTAACAATCAAGACCAAAAATATTTGCCTTGGCCTAAGTCGCCCATTGAGTCATTAATTTAACCTTGATTAATAAACTATAGGCCTAAGACTGGAACGCAATTATATGGATTTGGATGCCAAAGCCATTTGCATGCAAAATATGCCTAGAGGTAAATATATATATTTTTTTGGAAGTGTAAGCCGACCGTGTTTTGTTGACCTCCCTAAAGTTAACAAAGATAAGTTCCACGCTCCACATTCAGCCAGAGTTACTAAAACTCAAATGTAAAGTTAACTTGTCGTTGTTGGAGTTGGAAATTTTGGAAATTTTCCTTAAAGCCTAGTTTATAAATTCCCATGCGAAAGGAAATCAAAATTTTCAAAACAGTTGTCCATCTATTCTTTTCACCATTAGTGAGTCATTAAATTACCCTAAATTATTAAACTATAGGCCTTAAAAAAAAAAATAATGACTTTTGGTTGCAAAAACCATTTGCATGCAAATAATGCCTTGAGGTGAATATATATTTCTTTTGGGATGTGTAAGCTCTGACCATTAAAACAAAATTGTATTCGCCACACTTTTTCCACATGCTTTCCAATTTATTGCGCTCATACTTTCATTTATTATAATGCTTTTGTCCTTCTTTTCATTTTATTGTATTTTATTTTTAATATCTCCCGATAGGATTGGTGACATCACGACAGCTAAATGAAATATTTATCTACATTCGTCTCCCTCACTCGTTCATGAGCAATGAGCATAGATATGCAAAAAAATAACCACTGGATTAAATTTTAACGAGCTCCTGAGCAGGCAAAATTTTAGCGTCTCAGTTAAATCAAAATTTAGCCATGGGATCAAATGTAACCATACTCTTAACGCAATTGACACGCCTAATTTATTCACCACATCTCTTTTCGCATGCAAAACAATTGCCGGTCCATAGTTTTGCATGACATTCCCTGACAGCAATTTATTTTCTTACATGTACCATGTAAGCCAATCATGCAATAAATAATTTCTAATTTCACTTTGACATGCGAAAATATTTACATAGATTTTTTTTGCGCATGGTGCACAGAATATGTGGAAAATTTTGATTTATTTTTCGCATGGGAACTGGAAACTAAGCTTTAACAACATTTATAATCTGACCACCAAATTTGAAATGGTTCCATGGAAAACCACTGAAGTTGAAGACACAATTTTGAAGGTTCATTTGATGTGTAGTTTTCATACGTTGCTCACTACGTGCGCGGATCCAAAACGGACTCATTTGCTTGAAGGGAATTGCAATTTTTTTCAAACGTTGTCACATTTACAGAAAAAGCTTAAAGGCAAGCGGAAGCCTTCCCAGGTAGGTATCTCTCATAAAGTAAACATGTAAAAAAGAATAATAAAGTAAACCAAACAGATTAAACATTTAAAGGGACGTCATAGCAAGCCGCGCGATACTCGCAATGAAAATCTCCCTCATTTATTATATTAATTTATTTAGTAGTGAATCAGAAGAGCATCCATTGCTAAAATATTAATAATCCAATTGTTTTTGTGCCAGATTTGTTTTCTTTTCTGTCTTTGTTTTTGTTGTCAAAAAACAACCCTTTCAACAACTCATTTTAAATGTACGTTGAATGGGAATAACAAAAAAACTAAAATTTAATTTTGTTTCCCGTGTGGAGAAGGCGAACAAAAAGTTGTGGCTAAATACAAATTGCACTGCATTTATAAGGAATTGTGGGTGAGTTTTTTTATTTATTTGATATCATTTTCTTTATTTTTGTTATGAAATAATTCAAAATAAAACATCGCAAAAACCTGGGAAAAACCATTTATAAACAAAAAGCTACATGGAAATTGAAAAATCAAATAGAAGTCGTGTCACACATCGCCATACCAATACGATGAAACACGTGGGGGTGACAAATAGTAGATGTAAAAGCTTATCTATATGACGGCTGCGTTCGGAAGAGAATATAAAAAAGCTTCTGTAAGAAGAAATTACAGTGACGTTTGTTTACTTTTTGCGAAAATGTTGCCTATTTTTTATGTTCGGCGATAGGTGGCCCTGTTTGTTATCGTAAAATTGCTTGCATTTTCACAAATTGTGACAAATTCCTGTTTGTTAATTTAAAAAGTTCCCTCCCTTGGAAAACTTGCGAATTCCTGCTACACAAATTTCTGTGAACACGAAGTTTACAATTACTGTCCGAAATCGTGGTGGTCAGCTTCTGCCCTAGCGTTGCCATTAATTGGAAAACTTTTCGAAGAAGGTTTCTTTTCCAATTTTCACTTTTATTTTAAAATAGAAAAGCAAAAGAAATTGAAAGTAGCAAAGTATACCTCGTACCTTAACAAAAAAAACCTGTAATCACATTTAACAGTGTTTTCTCACCATAATATTTTATATTTATTCTATTGAGACTCTTAGCTCACTGTCTAAAAATTCAACACTAATCGTGCTACCCTAATGGAAAGTCGTCCCATTAAAAGTAGCATAACATAATTAATTTTGCTGTTACAATTGTTATCAAAACAAGCCAATAGACGGAAGCCATAAGAATACAATCGAAAAATTAGTGGACTGAATTTTGATGAATGATAATTTTCTTTTCCGAAAAATAAAAGGGTACTAGCAGCAGACTCGATTTTAAAGCAGTAGATAAAAAGTGCATTATGTCTATTGAAATGTGGCAAAGTGGCAACGCCGTTTATACACAAAAATTATGTTTCTAACAAAAAGTGGTTAAATGGTTCAATGCGTTTGTTAATTTCTTTTTTCAAATTTCCCAAACTTTTATAGAATTTTACTCTTTTCAAAATTTAATTTTTTTTGTAAAAAGATACCAAACAAACCTGATGTTCAGAACCTTGTTCTTGCAATCAGGGGAAGATATAGTAGTGCCTCACGCATGAGATACGACACGAAGCGAACTGCGGTTAGTGCGTGGTGGCAGTTACATGACTCAATTTTTATAGTACAATTTTAGACAAAATCGGGTGAAATGTTTACATGAAACGATCTTTCCAGTCCGATTACTGTCTCTGTCCTCCTTATACTTTGTTGCTGTACTTTTCATTTTGTATTCAGAGGTAAACGGCACACTCACACCAGCGTTGTCGCATAATTGCAGTTGATCTGTTGCATTTTTTTTGTAAAAAAAATCTCCATTCAAATAGAATACTTTTTGGTTTTACGAAAAAAAAAAATATCATTCAACAAAATTAAAGCCACAATTAATTTTTCAATTCTGTATTTAAAATGCAGTCATTCTTATTCCTTCTGAAACCTACCCTTTAAGGGACTTGCCTGTCAGCTACAAACTGCGAATAGTAGAATAGTCTTCTGACATTTCGTTCATATGACGGTGTTCGCATTGGACTGGAAAACTGATTTTTTTTTAAGTTTAAGTATTCACATCTCACTTCAATGGAGGAGTAGGAGCTAGATGTTAATACTTTTTCAGTCAAATGTGAACACCTTCCATGAGTTATCTGTTTGGTCGCCAAATGACATGCATTGTCATAAAAAATAAACCAGTGAATGGGTGCTAAAAAAGTTAGATTCGAAAGAATTTTTCATTCTCTGCTTTGCAGAATGCGTTTAATAGTTCTCTGAAAATAACTTGTTGGCCACGTGGAAAATATAAAATGCAAAATTTTACAATCTAAACAAATTTAAAGCCATGTTTTCTTTTT
The DNA here is from genome assembly GCA_946251815.1 of Dasysyrphus albostriatus. Classification (NCBI taxonomy): domain Eukaryota; kingdom Metazoa; phylum Arthropoda; class Insecta; order Diptera; family Syrphidae; genus Dasysyrphus; species Dasysyrphus albostriatus. The sequence goes on from OX276339.1 coordinate 1,491,826, forward strand.
AAAACTGTAGATAGTATAACTTCGTCGAAAAGAAACAAGAATGAGTTAATATTTGCGTTTGGAATTGCTTATTAACAAATGAATTCGCATGCGCAGGTCGTAGATAATGTTTTATTATGTATTTTCAATTAATTATCATTTATTATTATTTTTTTTTTCATTTCTAAAATACAAATACAAATTTGAAAACGCATATCATATATGCAGCATTTTTTTAAATCAACTTAGGAAATTTTTCCGATAATTGGCAACGCTGGTAAAACTTAACACACAAAAAAACTGAAAAAAGTATGAAAAAGGACGCAAACATCTGGACAAATTGTGCGGGTTTGCCAGGACGATTTGGTTCTTACCCCTCAGCCAACACCTTATATTCCCTTCACCTATGAACAAAAGATCGTATGCGTCTGTGCAAAAATCGGGTAATGTAAATGCCGACATAGTTATCCGGATAGCTGAGAATTAATATTAGAATGCTGCCATTCACACAGTCATTATTTTTGGCTGAGAGCTTACTTACTTATCCAGCTCCCCTGAGATATTGCGGTCTTCCATCGGTTGTGGTCCCTTGCACGCTCCCTCTAATCGTCGAGACCAAGCGCCCTTGCGGGTGTAACCGCCTGGTCCCTACAGTGGAGATTCGGTCTTCCTGGTCGACTCGAACCTGGGGGCTGGGATTCGAAGACTTTCTTGGCTGGAGAAATTTGAAATTCGGTTATGCTAGATTTCAAATTTCATAATGCTAAATCGTATGGGAGCTCAAAAACTAGATTGCTAAAACTCAAAATCCATTTACAAATAGTTTCTGTTGCGTTGCAGAAAAATTCTAAACATAACAAAAATATTAACTTGTTCAAATATAAGTAGCTATGTATGAAACATGTTTGTTTACACTGAAGACTGAACAAAAATCCCTACGTACATTTGAATTCAGCCGATAGTGGTCTTCCTTGGGCCCGTGAATAGGAAGCCGTTTATTGAACGACAAATGTTTTCGTTGAGTCAATGAATATATTTCAAAAAATCGACTTATATCACATTAATTAATACAAAGAATCAATTGACTTAACGAAAAGTATTTTTGGTGCAATGAACTGGTAGTCAATGACCCAAACGAAAAGTATATGTGGTGCAATGAAATAGTATTGAATGAACCAACGAAGTTAATAATCGGTTGAATTGTAATTTAGCCAGCCGTCATGATAATGTTATGTTTGTTTGTGTACTGCCTACGCTAAAACTATAATTTTAGTTTTTATATTAACTTTGGCAGAACTTTGAACTAAATTAGCAAAAATACCTAGTTTTGTACAGCATACGAGCAGACTTATTATCACATTTTGAATTCATAAGCTCAAATTTAAAAAAAAATTAATTATTTTACGCTATAGTATATAAATAAATATTTAATCAAAATCAATTCAAGAATGCAAAAAAAGACATAACGCAAAAAAGCATTTGGCATAATTTAAAATTATAAAATGCTTTTCACTCCTCCATTATGCTAGATTTAGCGAGCGAATACACGGAAAGCATATGACGAGGCTAGAACTGCGTAGTGATGAAGCGTTTCGTCAAGTTTCGTTCAACTTTCCTTTCGGAAGTGAGGTGCTAAATTTGAAACTCAAAAAGTTTTCATGAATTTTTTTTTAAGTACAAATGTTCGAGCCTACTTATAGCCCAGGAAAATTAGACAAAAAATGGCAAAACTACGAAAAAATTCCGACAAAGCTGAATCTGGTGGAGAGCTTTATTTTGTCGTCTAAAGAGCCATTTTTTTCACTATTGCTCAACTTGAGGCAAACTCTTAAGTTGACCAACTCGAGAGTTGACTTCAACTCCAGATTTGAAACGCAAGTTGAAATTTAATTTTATTCACTAATTTTGTTCTCAACTCCGGAATTGAAAATCTAAAGTTGGCCAACTTCTGATTTGAAAAATTTCCCTGGGATATTTGTGAAAATAATTCAAGAACTGTCATTTTAATATTTTAATTTGAAGCAAATTTGAAGTTTTGTGTGTTATTTTGTGTGAACTAGTTTGTGTAGGCTTTTAAAACTTAAAAATCATGCCTGAAAAAAACATTAAAGATAAATAACAGAAGAAATCTTTGTTTAGTTTATGGGACAATCCATCACTTTTGTTTTTATCTCGTCTTGCATATCTGTGGGCGTGACATATTTGACATATATATATGACATATTTTCTTTGTTATTTTTGTATATACTTAAGCATGTGTTATACCATTTTGGAAAGTGCATTGAATAGACAACTTTTATAAGAAATTGTCCATTCATGTCCTCATACAATTTTTGTTTTTTAGAGGTGGTCAAACTTTTTTGAAAATAAAAAATTGATATGAAAAAATAAATTTAAAAAATTGTAATAAAAAAATGCAATAACTACTATTAAATTTTATTACCTATCTATCAGAACTGGTATTCTAAAAAGTTAAAAAAAAATAATAAAAATTGTTCATCCATGGTCGTAGTGTTCACGTAATTGAGATAAGAAGTACTTGCTAACAATTTTTGAAAAAAAACTGGGAAAATATTTTTAAATATTTTTTTCTGGAAAGGCCTGCTATAACCAATTACAAGGTTATCCATTATTTACAGGATACCCTGTATATTAAAAAAATACCTTAAAATCATACGAACTAAGAACTAAATCATCAAAACTAAGAATTTTTCATACACCTTTCTCCAAAGAAATTTTTCCCTCAAACCATTGTGGGACGTACAGAGGGGCAGCTTCATACACTGCGATGATAAAAGGTCACCAAAATAAAGTTTGGTTGGATAAGCTTACTGGTTAATTTGATATGACAACTGTGATTTTTGTTGCTTAGGTCTTCCAGTGACCATTACTCGGACGTTCAAAGTTGAATGTTTGTACATTAGGGTGGTTGTTAAAAAAAGGTTATCTTAGATGGAAGTAAATCGACTCTTAATGAAATAATAAAAATGCAATAATATTTTTGAGATTGTAATTTTTAACCCCTATAGTCGCTGTAGGGGTTAATTTAATCTCGCTTTATTTTTTTTTGTTGGATACTAGGTGATTCGCGTAAAATCTGCCAAAAAATTCAGAGCATGTAGGTTGAAAGTAGAAAAGAAAAAACTCACAGAGGGGTTGTCATATTCACCCCGCTTAGACAGGATGGGAAATTTTTTAAAAAAATATGTTAAATAGAAAAAAAGATAGTTAAAAAAAAACTATGGCAATTCTTACAGTAAAGTTAAAAAAAAGTATTTCCTTGCAATACAAAATTTGTCAAGAAAACACAAATTTTTTGCTGAGACTTCGTGTTTCGTTTAAGCACATATTGACTGGCTTCTTATAATATTTTTACTAAATTTAAGTTATTTAATAAATTTCAGTACTCGTCAACTTATTTATTTAAAAATTTCCAAAAACTATTTCAAATTCAACAGCAACAGGTCATATTGATTTAACAAGTAATTTTTGACTGTTTGTGGCTCTATTATTTTAATTATTAGACTAATATGATTTTATGGGCTCAGTTAAACTCAATCAATTAACAATAGTAATTCATTTAATATTAATTAATAGCAAAATTATAAAAACTAGAAAGTATATACGTATTAATTTACAATTATAAAATATTCAAGAATGGTTGAGTAGGCAGAAGAACTAGTCACGTTGACGGCTGGATTAGTGAAATTGTTTTTCAATGTTTTGAATCGAATGAGGGCTATCCAAGACTACGTCCAATTTAAGGACCACCCTAATAAATAACCTCCTCTAAAGTACCTAAACATATTTTTTTCAAACATTATTTGTATGTAATTGAAATATCTCAAAAACTTTTTTGATATGCAGTATTATTGACATTTTAAAGGAGCTTTTTCATAAAAATTTCGATTGAAATTGAGCCGTTGATGAGAAAATCGAAAATCAAAAAAACCCTTATATGACAGATACCGTCAATAATAGTTTTTGGTGAACAATTATACACACATTTTTTTGTATCTAAATGTATGTAAAATGTTTTTTTAAAACTGAATAAAAATCATCTAAAATCTAATCTATCCGTTTTCAATTTCCTCTCTGGAGGTTTACCAAAAAGCCTTAAGTTCCAAATCCAAAGAAGATCGCATCATTGGTTTAGCCTGTAGATCCAGATACAAACAGACAGATAGACAGAATTTTGCCAGCCACTTTTTGGGTGTTCTCTATCATCGTAATGTCATGTTTTATTGTTACTCGTATGTCGAATTTTTTTTGCATGAATCCAATACTTGCTCTAAATTCCTACACATATTGCAGGTCAAAAGTGGGATTTTAAAAGCTAGGGCAATAAGTCAAACAGAACTCTTTAAATAAGTGAATCTAGGTGTATTCAAAACATTTTTCAAAAACGTCAAACTGTTTCGATTATACCTATATTACTTTTATCATGGAATCACAAAAAGTCGTGAAAACATTATTTATTTTTATTGTTTATGATATTACTTATTAAAATAATAAATATCATAAATCGACCATTTAGGCCCCAGTGTGCGATGCGACGGGTGGCGACTGAATCCGTGCCGGAACATTGTTGTACTGGATAATTTCTTTCTGCGCCCGGACTTTTTCTTCATTTCTTGCTTCTCTAGTTTGGGAGTCTTCCCTTGAACTTACCGGAACGAGTTAAAGATGCGTGCACTTTACTTTCACAGAAGTGGTACAGTGACTTCCAAGTCGAAAGTAAAAAGTTCCTTAGGCAAGCACCGTTCTCCAAAGAGTTTCCTTCTCAGTAGAGGACATTTACGAAAACGGAGGTGCGCGTTTTTCTCAAAATCTATTGCTCCTACGAAAAAAAGTATTATAATATTTTTTGTTCAAAATTTTATGAGCATTAATATAAACTCAAAACCGTTTTTTGTCTATTTACAGTGCAAAAAAAAAACTTCAAAATTAATAAATTTACAGAGTTCGTTAATAGCTCATTTTTTAAATAATTTTATTGTTTAAATGTTATTCTTTCATGATTTTGCTATAAAAAGAAATTTCGTCGAGTTGTTGTCAAGATGGCGGTCTTCCCCTTACCCCGGGCACTCCAATAACTTGGTTTTATGAAGAGGAGATGTAGAAATTTTAATACATTTTTTCACAAAATTTACTCCACCGTGAAGTTCTTTCATGATTTTCTCAGAACCTTTTGCTTATATGAAAAAAAGTATGTTTACCTTTTTTGTGTAGAATGACATAAACTACATTTTATACCTTCACATTTTTTCGAAAAAAAAACTTATAGTTTTCGAGAAATTAAGACAAAAAAACTGAATTTTACCCGCTTAAACCCCCCTTAAAAAATTAGGCCCCGGCCCAAATTTACGGAACTTTTCAGGAAATGCTTAAGACATCAAAACAATGCTGTCTACCAAAATTCAGCTTTGTCGAAATTTTTTCGTAGTTCTGCCATTTTTTGATGAAAGGCAAATTTAAGATAATTGGTACATATATAAAAGAGGGAAAATAAATTGCCCCGCATCAGATGACCAGAAGTGACCGGAAGTGGGGTGGGTGAGCGTTAAGGTAGGGTGAGAGTGCTTTTTAAGAGTTCTGGCAAAATAGAATTCCTATCGCAAAAATTTATTGGTAAAAGTTGATCAAGAGATCTACGACTCTTACTTGGATTATTTTTTCACATAACCTCAAAAATGTTGAGAAAAATACCAAAAACAAATTTTTTTATTTTGATGAAAACATAAATTTTTGTGTTTCAAACAAGCTTTAAATTTTTTGAAGCAAAATATAAATTTTTGTATATTTTGTAAATTTAATTTAAAAAACTGGACAAATTTTCTAATTTTTTTGACAAAATTTTTTTGGATGGCATACTTTTTATTATAACATCTACTTTAACCTTCCGAAGGCAAGGCTTTCTTTTTGTAAGTGAAAGGCAACTGAGGTTGTTCATCACCCCACCACATTTCATTGTAAATAAAAGTGTATTTAAGGTATAAATAATTCTTATTTATTATAAGATCTCATATTTATATTAATACAAAACTGAAAAAAGTTCTTTCTTTAATTTTTTTTAAAATCTAAGAACATAATTTTTGGAGTAAAGTTAAATATCTCAGTGGTATTTAGTGCGTGTGGGTAACTGCCATTTTAGGCTAGAAAGTTTTACTTTTCTGTCTCGTTTTCTTGGAAACAGTTCTTATCTAGCCTTCTTCTTAAATTCTAACTAGGGTTTATCTCCAAAATGCTCGTTGTTCATATTTAGAATACCCCATAAAGTGCTACCTAATTCTCATAGAAAATCATAAATCCCTCGAAGCATCATAACGATTTTCTCTAGTTGTAATTCCAACAAGCTTTAAAAAATTGATTCAAAACTTGTTTGGAAGTAATTTTTAATTTGATTACGAGTATCATAAAGCAAAGCCATTTTGGTCTAAAAACCAAGCATCTAAGAAAGCACCATTAAGAATAAATTTAAAATAAAGCACACGTAAATAGCAAATGGGGTGACTGGTAACCCCACAATAATATTAATTGTTTAATAAAACCAAAACAACAAGCTACCTTGGCACGTAATACAAGCAACATACTACCTAGAATATAATTAGAGAATAGAACGACCTATAGAAAGATACAAGAACAGAAACAGTAGATAGATACAAGTGGTTTTCTCTGATAGTGGGGTGATGGGTAACCCCACTTGCCTTCGGAAGGTTAAGATAGTGTACAAAATTCAGACTGTTATTGTAAAAATTACTGTCAAAAATCGCAAAAACCCCTTTTTTAAGTCCCATTTTTCCGTAAATTTTTGTTTGCCCAAGATTAGTCAGTTTTAGCAATTTCTAAGATAAAATTATAAGCACTTGGAATTTCAGCAGTCCGAATTTCGAATTGTTAACTAAAGTTTATTTATTATATATATAATATTAAAGTAACCGTTTTGTATCACTTTAAAAAATGCATGTAAATGAACAATTACTGGCATTTACGGAACAGTCCGACTTGAAAAAATCGTTGTATTTTTTATAATGACTGTCTGATTTTTTTGCACCATAATATTTATATATGCAAACGAAATGCTTGGCTGCCAAACAGAATGGTATAGCTGTAGCTGTGGCTTGTTACACTGTCAAAGTAGAAAGATACAAAAATAGTATACAGCGCTACAATGTGAAGCTGTAAATGTAGAAAAAAATGTATGGTGTAGCACACGCTAAACAAAATTCACCTCTTGCTGCACAACAGCTTCAGCCATGATCTGATCAGTGTGAGTGATTAATCGATGTCAATCAGATCATCGATTATAGTCCAGTCAAAATAGACTTAAAAAACTTAGCCAAAATTCCCATAAGACTGAAAATTGGTATAGACATTCCTTTTGTCATAAAAAATCAACTGCCAAAAATCCCCGTCAATCCCAATCGAGCATACAAAAATAGTTCAAGGTCAAGTTTCGAAAAAGTTGGTTTTTGGTCTGTAGCTTTTAAACGTTGAAAGATATCGAAAAATAATATGAGTAAGCTTTGTAGATCATGAAATTTTCTACAAAAAAGATTAAGACCTTTTTTTCGTATGTGCATTCATTAAGGAATTTCATTTCAAAATGGTAATTTGACAAAAATATCGGTTTTTCGAGAATAGCTCCTTAACGGTAAATTTTATCCGAAAGTGTTTCAAGAAATATCTTTAGTTATTTTGACCTAAAATTAAATGCTAAAAATTTTGTCTTAATATTTACCGTTAAAAAGACATAATTTGTTTAAGAATTCGGTCAAAACCCAAAAGTAAAGGTTTTCTATTTTTTATCGTATATGCGCAAAATATAGGTTTCCGAGTATAACTCACAAACGGTGAATGTAATCAAAAATAATTTATGCAAAGTTAGTAGATTTTGTCCAACTCAAGCAAATAAAATTATTTTTTCCCCTAAAATTTACCATTCAAAAGATTTAATTATTTTAATAATTTATTAAAAGTAATAACACTAATACATTCCGTTTTACTGTTAAATGCCTAAATTGTCTTAAATCAGTATATGCTGAGTTCAGAAACCATAAAATTGTCTACACAATTTGTTTAAATTTAGCTCAATTTGATAAAGATACTTACCTGAATTTCTTGAAATTTTTTGTCAATTTTTGGGTATGAACTCAAAACTCGCATCTATTACAGGTTGGCCTTATATGTTCTTTGTGTTTTGGGGAATGATTACTGGGATCATTCTAAAAAAGAAATTGTGTGGAGGAAAAGTTTATCTATAAGTAAGTTAGTAAGCCAAACAAATCAGCATTGGAAAAAAAAAGTTGGTACATTTTTTTCTTCAACAATATTAACAATATTGATTAAAAAATATGTATGGTTGACCAATTACTGAAAATAGCTGACCTTTTGTGACCATAAAGTGGCCATTCAAATGGCATACTTAATGTGATGAACCAAATGAGGTGCCAAAAGTGTTTTTTGTGACCTTGAAACGAATTTTTGAAAATTCATAGAAAAACAAAAACTATGGCTGATCAATTACTGTAAAAAGTTGACCTTTTATCACGATCCAGAGATCTTTCGGATGGTATACTTTTTTTTTTATAAATTTCCCTTAAATGAGGTGCCAGGAATCGCTCGTGACCTTGGACCTTGAGAAACTTTAAGCCTTTATTACAAGTAGTTATCTAGGGCTTACCTATTTCTAGGACTAGTTGACCTTTTCTGACCAATTAGATGACATTCTCAAATATCAAATTTCCCATGTATAAGGTGCCAAAGCTCCAGAGCCCTATTATCTAGCTGAGAAAAAAAATGTTGTTTCATATTTTTGTTGTTTCGGCAAAACCCCATTAGGCAGCTTAAGACTTAAGTTAATAGTTAAAAAATGATTTCTTGAAAATGAATGAAGGTATTAGAAAGATTGAAAAAGAGTTTCGAAAGAAAATGTTCATGCTTCAGAATTATCATAAAAACCCGAAATTTTCCGCATTTCTTAAGTCAAATTCCAATTCAGCACACCAAAGGCTATCAGAAAAGTATTTTTTAGCTTGAAGTTAGCACCGCCATTTTGAATTTTAAAAAACCAAAAATTGTGTTCTATTGTGCTTAACTTGTGCCGCCTTGTGTCGTAAATATTTTCAAAAAATTCGCAAATTTTAAAATTTTACGGATGAAAATTTTTCAATTTTGTAATTTTGTAAAAAATTAAAGTTGTGCTGAATAATTTTTGAATGAACAATAACAACTTGTGTGCATTACCACCAAGTATTATAGGCTGGAGTTATAGCTATTTCACGAGTGCCACCTCGATCTTCAGACTCCATTAGTGGTGCTTAGTCGGGTTATGCTCATATTAATTGAAAAACACTCCAGCCTATAATGCTTGGTGGTAATGCACACAAGTTGTTATTGTTCATTAAAAAAATATTCAATATAAATTGATGTATACTTGCAGCATGTACTGCACTTGTGTGGATTTCAATTTACACACAAAACCCTACTTAAAGTTGTGCTGTTTTGTGCTCACTTTGTGCTGCCATGTTCCGAAAAGATTAAAAAAAAAATTTGCATTTTTTGTTTGTAACAAAAACAGTTTTGCGAAGTGTGAAGTTAGCACCACCATTTACCACCATTTCTGCTGGATTGTGCTCAACTTGTGCCATACTGAAACGAAAGTATGTCTGTATTACTTGACTTCAGAAGAGATCCATGAATATGAAAATCTACCTATTTTATTTTCCCTACACAATTAAAAAAAAAAAATATTATAAAAAACAAAAACTAAAAAAATTAAAATTATATCACTAATTTTCTTTTTTTTAATCGAAAACTCTACTAACTTAACGCAGGTGAAAATATGTAAATATTGACATACACATGGCAACACAAATTGGGCACAAAATGGCTTCGCTGTTTTTTGGCCGCAAAAGTTACAAATATATATGCGATTTTTTTTATCTTTTCGGAATGTAGTGAACACAAAACAAATTCAATTTTTTAACAAAATTGTTAAATTTTAAAAATATTCATCCGTAAAATTTGAAAATTTGTTAATTTTTTTAAAATATTGAGCACAATACAGCACAACTTTTTTTTGAAAACCGTTAATGGCGTTGCTAACTTTACGCTGAAAAATGGTCATTTGCAAAATTTTCAAATTTGCGAATTTCTTAAAAATATTTACGGCACAAGTTGAGCACAATACATCACATTTTTTTTTTGAAAATCGTAAATGGCGTTGCTAACTTTACGCTTCGCAAAACTGTTTTTTTGGCCGTAAAAGTTACAAACAAGCTAATTTTTTTTAATCTTATCGGAATATGGCAGCACAAAGTGAGCACAAAACAGCACAACTTTAATTTTTTACAAAATTGCGAAATTTGAAAAATGGTCATTTGCAAAATTTTCAAATTTGCGAATTTCTTAAAAATATTTACGGCACAAGTTGAGCACAATACATCACATTTTTTTTTTTTGAAAATCGTAAATGGGGTTGCTAACTTTACGCTTCGCAAAACTGTTTTTTTGGCCGTAAAAGTTACAAACAAGCTAATTTTTTTTAATCTTATCGGAATATGGCAGTACAAATTGAGCACAAAACAAATTTTTTTTACAAAATCGCAAAATTTGAAAAAATTTCAACCGTAAAATTTACAAATTTGCGAATTTCTTAAAAATATATACGGCACAAGGCGGCACAAGTTAGGCACAATCCAACATAATTTTTGGTTTTTTAAAAATCGTAAATTGCGGTGCTAACTTCACGCTTAAAAAATGGGTACCCTCCTTACACCAAACCCTTAATACAATTTTTTTTAAGTTATGGCACATGGCACACAAGTTGGGCACATTAAAGCACATAATTTTTTTTTTTTAATCGAAAATGGCGGTGCTAACTTTACGCACATTCGCAAACCCCATATTCGAATTCAGCATCCCCAAAAGCATAATGTAAGGACAAAATAAAAACTTACCCACAACTAGCCGTTAAAAAAATATTTGCCCCCCGACCAAGATTCTAGTTACTAAATCATTTTAATACAAAAAATTTGCGTTCTATCTACTTTAATTAAAAATTACACCTTTTGTTGAATGACCCTACACATATAAACTTATTTTTTGTGAAAAATACGTGTTGCGATTAAAAATTGCCACGTTATTTTTTCTTCAAAAGCACAAAAAAAAACAATAACAAACATTCAAATACCGACTACTTATCAGTTGTCGCTATTTATTAATTTAATACTTCTTGTTGTTGAAATACTTTTTCTAGCCGGAATACCTACTATCTTTCAATGACCGGAAACTCTTTTCACACGATAACAACAATTGAACTTTTTTTCAAATTAAGACTCATTCAAAATTTGTTGTTGTTTACAATTACCTTATCAGAATCAAATTGTTCTAGGCATCTTTATCTATCTTAACATATTTAAGACACACGTCAAAGACACCGATGTGCAATACGGGAAGTTATTAATTTCTTACAAGAAATTCTCAAAATGAAAAACAAGGTAAATGGTCCGACATCAACTCCAACTTCAAGGTCGTTTTTGATGCTTTCTAAAAGCTAGCTGGTGTGTCGTGTTACAAGGAGCCAGTTCAATGAATTCCATCGTTTCCAAGGGAGTGTAGGTGTGTACCAACCTGCAAATGTATATATTTTTTTTTTATTTATATCAAGATAATATCAAAAACAAGAACAGTACTTCTTAGTCGATTTTGCTTGGTCATAATCTTATTCCTACTTACCTACTGCCAACTTCAACTTTAGTGGTGCTAAATCTTCCCCGTCAATACCACTCAATGCTAAATAATCCGGTTTCCATCATCATCATCATCAACAACAACATCATGATCGCAGAGTTTTATTAGTTACTGTGTGATATCTTGTTGAATTATAGGCACGCACTTGTTTGTCAACTTAGTTTGCATCGTAACAAGTCGTGAACTGTTACGTCTAACAGTGAGTCTATGTTATATGATATTGTACTAATATACATAGTTGTTGCAGTTGTTGTTGATCTTTAAAAAAAAAGGAACAAAGAACTTGAATTTGAACAAAAGAAATATATTTTTAGTAAAGATTAAGTTTTTCATGTGTAAGAAAAATGTTGCATTATACACAAATTTGAAAAATAAAATTCAGAATTTCAATATTTAAAATTGCACCACTCAAAGGTGTTAGAAATATATTATTTGAATTAACGATAGTTATGTAGTGGAGACAAATATAAAAACGGAAAATTCGGAATAAAAAACAATTAGGAATTCATAATTTCTGAATAATAGAATTCAATAGAATTTTGAATCATCATTGAGTTTTGTAAAAAGTTATTTCAGTAAAGAATGAAAGAAAAAATATTTTTGGATTAAAAAAAAAATATTTTAAAATTATGGACTTATTATTATCTTTCCAAACAGAGAATTTTTAACGTTTTGGAAAACTGAATTTGTCACTTAATTTTTTCAGTAAATGTATGGAATTTAAGAAAAATATTTTTATATTGTATTTTAAAACATTTTTTTAATATTTTGTAAAACAGAGATACCTGAAAATTTTAAACACAGAATTTTGGAGCATTTTAGAACGTATTATGAGAGAATTTTAATTTAATTTCTAAAGCAAAATTTTCAGAAAATTTTTAAAAATTGAAATTCAAAATATGAAAAAAATTCAATTTTGTATTGTCCCACACATTCAAAAAAAAAAAAAACAGCTTCACACAATCTACGTGTCTATTTTTAAAAAAATATAGTCCGAAATTCCAAATTAACATTTTACATAAACAATTTTTAACAAAGCTTGATATAAATTATTTTTTTTTTTTACAAAAAATTGACAAGAATTTAGTTTGAATTAAATCCAAGCAAATACGATGGTGACAAACTTGTCTCAATTGTGTACCTACAGCAAATCTTGTTCGAATTCAGTGTGGCAGTCAAGGCATCTCCTTGTTTCACTTCATTTTGATGACGAACCTAAAGGTCAGATTTTGCAAAATTCCTTCTTCATATATATAATATGTATAATCTGATTTTTTTCTGGTAATTTTTTGCATTTGATTAATTGTTGATGCCTTGACTTGTTGCACAAAAAAAAATACTTCCCTTACCTGCCATAATTTGAATAAAAAAAAACGAACAAAAGTATAAGTATGTACACAATACTGTAACACTCACAGCTAACACCTCGAATCAATCTGTGCGAAAAGCTATCAAACCAGGCAGGCGTAAAAGACCAACAAGTTGACCTTAATATAAAAGTAAATAAAATAGCAACAACAATAAAGCGGTCCCCCAACTTGCAGAACAACAAGTAAGTAAAGTAGGTATTATGGGCAACATACCTTTACCAAAAGTTACTCTCACTTTTCAATCTCGGGGATTTCAATTCTTCAATTTTGTTGCGGTTCAATTAACTGGCATTTTGTATACCCTCTGGCTGGCAGCGCGCCCAGACCAGTGTTAAGAAAACGCCTTAGAACTAATTAATATGCAATACAACAAATCTTACTTTATCAAGTTATGTCAGTTAGTCGTCGTCAATCGTCTATTGCTTTATTTTTCTTGTCCATGTGGCGCTAGCATCGCTCTCTTCTTTCTCTGTACTCTACCAGGAAGGCACACAAATTGCTAATTAATTAGAAATAAAAATGTAACGAACCCAAAAGACCAACAAAAAAAGACAAAATAGAGGTTGAGTAACATGCTTCAAGACACACGATTATGCGCGTGGCTAGTGGCATATAAAATAAACATGTTATACCGTCACCAATTCCATTAGCCCCGTCGTCGACCGATACAATCTATGATAAGAAAGACTGTAGGTATCTATGCCGCAGAAAATGCACTCTCACATTGTGTTTGGTTCTTTTCTTGTCTTCTTGATGTTCCTTGGTGTTTAAAGCCATTGTACATAGTGGGGCAAAATACTACCTAGTTGAAAGTGGGTGGGTAATGGCGGTAATATTTGACATTTTTTTCACAACAACAAAAACAAAATCAAATACAAGTTCGTTAGGGTAGGAACTCTGTATGTGCAGTATTTTCACCACGTCAAATAAACCACCTTTGAGTTGGACCATTACGCTGCTGACGGTAGCTTACATTGGGGTAGAATTTACTTAAAGTTGGCAAAATATCAAAAGAAATTTTTTGTGAGCGTGATTAGGTACATTGTCAAAAAATATCGTTATGTATACAAAATTGACTCAAAAATGCGTTTTTTTCAAATTTACAAAATTAAAAATTTTCTTCAATAGTGTCCTTGTTAAAATATTGAATTTTATATAGCTAAACATTTTTTTTTCAAAAACTGCTCTAGTGTAAGATACATTCGCTTTGCAAAACAGCCATTTTCGCCATATTCTGGTTTTTTTTTTAATGCTTTTATAGTAATAATAGAGCACAAAATTTAAATTTTGTTCCAATGATGTCCTAGAGAACAAGTTTTTCTTTCCGTAGACACCTTAATCGTTTTGATCGGACAAGTACACGCTTCACAATCTTTTTCATGAAATCACCATTCCACTCAGGAACACTCTTTAAGACACTAAGGGCAAGTTTTTCAGTTCAGGGTTAACTCTGAGTTAAACCAGATTTAGCTAACCCTAAAAATAAATTAACCCCGAGTTAACTAAGAAACAGTTTTTCCATTGAGGATTAACTTTATTTTTCAGGTGTAAAAATCTAGTACTATCGATGTGCAACACTATGGACATTATCCTTCATTATCCTCTTGAGCCATTTACGCATGAGAGAAGAGATGGCAACACAAAGAATTGCACTGACAATAACTTTCACTATCGAAATCGCGATGGCGTCACACCTGAAAAGACAATCAATTTAGTCCCTGAGTTAACTCACCAAAGTACGAGTAGATGAGTTAACTTAAACTGAAAAACACGTTTTTAAGTTAATTCAGGCTAAACCCGAGGACTGGGATTATATCGCACTGAAAAAGAGGCCCTAATAGTCGTTTTACATATAAATTTATCAAAAGTTACGAAGTCAAAGCTGGTGGGATTGGAAAAAAAATTACCCGAGTTTCTTCAAAGATCTTTCTAAGAAAACAAAATACTTACTCCAGCAAAGTGATTCTCAACTGACCTTGATGGTTGAAATCGTAACGTGTCAGAACTTAATGGAAACCCACATGAGCAGAAAGGAAAGGACATACTTATGCAAAGATTGTCACGATGAAGAGGTGAAGGAGGGATTATCTAACTTAATAATGCCTCACTCTAGCCAGTAGGTATCAGCATAAAGAAATCACCTTTTTTGCTACTAAGAAACACCCTGAAATCCATTCGTGCAATTCATGATGGTTCAAAAAGGCACCCATTACCTAAGTTCCCACTAACTCTATTCTGTACCCCTTTCTTGATAACATATCTTGAATCTTTTTACATCCCATTTTACCTAACCTTACCTCAAAACTTGAGAATCAGCCAGTTTCTTTTTTTTCAAGTTACAGATTTATAATTCACGATATTGTCAAAATAACATGAAAATATACCCACCGCCTTGTTCAATTTACCGTCATACTATGCCTGTTTGGTAAAGCCTAGTTTTCAGTTCCCATGCGAAAAAAATCTAAATTCTCAAAACAATTTTCCACCTATTCCGTGCACCAAATTGTATAATATTAGCGGCAAAAAATGTTTGCCTTGGCCTAAACTACTCATTGAGTCATTAATTTACCGTAAATTAATAAACTATGAACCTTAAATTGATTTTTGGATGCAAAAACAATTTGCATGCAAATTATGCCTTGAGGTGAATATGTATTTTTTTTGGAAGTGTAAGCCGACTATCCAAAAAAAAAATATTTTATTCACCGCAGTTTTTTTCGCATGCAAAACTATTGCCGGTCCATTTTTTTGCATGACATTTCATGATAGGCATGTTTTTTTTTTGCATGAAACTGTAAACCAATTATGGGAAAAATTAATTTTGCATTTCACCTCAATTATTTTCGACATGCGAGAATATTTGCATAGATTTTTTTGCACACGGGAACTGTAAACTAGGCTTAAAATAAAAAAAAAATAATAATAAAATTTTTACCAAGCTTCCCAAACTTGGTTTTATTTCCTATAGTTTCTGACAGCAAATTGTGAAAATTTGCAAGAAATTTCATGTTAACAAACACACCTAGTATACCGCTGACATTTTTTTAGGGAAGGCTAGCTGTGCTTCTGTACGTCTACTGTACATCGGTCTATGTACCGATCGACCTATTTGCTTCAAATTTGGTACAGACCATTTGTATTTGATTCTCTAAATGTTACATTCGAATTTTTGTTTCAGCACATCTAAAACGAAAAATATCAAACTTCCTCAAAAACGAAAGAAACGGTTTTGATCAAAGAAGTAGCTGTGTATTCTCTCATTTTTTGTTTTTTGCACAAAATGCACATAGATTGAGTATTGTGGTTCAAGCCTAGTTTACAGTTCCCATGCGAAAAAAATAAATAAAAATTTTCAAAACAATTTTCCTTCTATTCTGTGAACCAATAGAGAGCAATAAATGTTTGCCTTGGCCCAAACCACGCATTGAGTCATTTACCCTTAATTAATAAACTTAAGGCTTAAAAATGGAAAGTAATTATTTTTGTATGCAAAAACCATATGCGTGCAAATAATGCCTTGAGGTGAATTTTTTTTGGAAATGTAAACCGACCATCAAAAAAAAAATATTTTATTCACCACACTTTTTTTCGCATGCAAAACAATTGCTGGTCCATTGTTTTGCATGACATTTCATGACGGCAATGGTTTTTTTTTGCATGAAACTGTAAACCAAAAATGCAAACAACTTATTTTGCATTTCAACTCAATTATTTTTGACATGCGAGAATATTTGCATAGTTTTTTTACGCACAGGAACGGTAATTTAGGCTGCATCTGAAATTTCGGTTATTTCCATAAACATATTTCGTTTATGGCTTTAAAAATGTTGTCAAACCCCACACGTATGTACTTCTGGCAAGTAGAAATAATAATATTATATTCTAAAATATTTGCGAACTAATTTTTGTATAATCAGAAAAAAATCAAGTAACACATTTTTTTGGTACAATTTTACACTTTTTCCTTAACCACGAAATTGTTTTAAAGAACACATACTTTTTATCTTCACAGATAACGATTTTGAGTCGATCATGTTCTGAACATCCTCTGCACCTAGCGTTTTCTGAGCGCTCTGAATTACTTTTGAAACACACCTGAGTACTAGCTGTCAGTTGCTTGTGTTCAGCATTTAACTCAGTTATTTTATTCTGACCTCGCTCTGAATAAGCTCAGAAGTCAGAAAAAAAGGAACACAATATTTGTTTGACAGTTCACGCTCTGCTCTGAACTAAAAAAGAAAAACGCCTTCTATTGCTTTGAACCATCTAGCTGTGCATATTGCATTTTTAAGTTAACGTTTTCCTCATTCTACCCTAGTGTAGTTCGAACGCCATTGGGATCGCTAAAAATGCCTCTGTCTGACTTGCTAAATAATTATAAAAACTAAAACAGAAGAAAAATCCCGTCTACCATGATCATGATTGGGTTTTTATTTTTGTTGTTGGTGGTTCTTGTTTTTTGATTGCGATTTGCGAGTAATATACACCCAGAGAAATATCCCACGTACTCCATATTTTATCCAACGTACTTTTATAACCAAAACTCATTGTGATTCCAGCAGTTGAAGCGAGTGGTTCGTTGCTTCGTTTCGATTTAAAGTTTGCTTTGGATATCATTTTCTGTTTCTTTTTTCTGTTTGTTTTATCGTTAAACTGTGTTCTGGTCGTGTGTCGTGGTCAGTTTTCTTGTAATATTCAAAATTGTATATTATTCCTTTCAAATTAATTGTTATATATTTGTTGTTGTTTTTTGATTAGAATCTTTTTATTTTGTTTACTTAGACTAAATAGTATACACAAAATATTAAAGGTACAAATAGAACTATGTAAACTATTAGTTTTGTTTATAAATTCAACAATTTTAATCTTCGTTTAAAATATTTTAATATCCAACCATATCATCGGAAATACAAAACTTTTTGAAAAATCATATATGTATATTCAAACACGTTAATAAATTACATTTGTATTGAATTAACGTGGCAAATATTAAGATTTGATTTGTTTTTATAAAAATACGAAAATTATTCTATTACATTAAAAAAAATCTATAAACTTCAGACACATCTGGGACCCTATGTTATATGTTTTGCTATTCTGTGTGGTTAATTAGTTGTTTGATTTAAACAAAACAAACAAACAAAACAACGCAATTGTATAATATTTTGCGTCATTCAACACTTGAAATGTTTTGAAATTGTATCTTGATAAATGTTTCGAAACTTTTGCTTTGTTTTTTTTTTATATTTTTTTTATTGTTGCTGGTGTTTGAAAGGTTATGGCTTGGCATAAAGTAAAACGAAACCTATGAGTTTGATGAAATAAATTAATTATAAAATTTAAACTGTAATCGTATTCGTGTTTTCAAGTGTTTCTTCCTCAAATTAAATTTAACGAAAAACATGTAATAGGACTGTAAATTGTAGTAGAAGATAAAAAAAGTTTAAAAACACGTCCAAATTTAAATGGCATATATTTTCAACTCCAAACATAAACTTAATAACTTTGTATTCTATATTTTTCTAAAATTATTTTATGTATTAATTAAGGACAGTTATGATAAATTTGTACGTAATTTGAATATGTTGTTTCATTTTCAGTACTAGTGGTGGATAATTATAATCAAGCAGCTTTTTATCATCGATTAACATTTTTGAAATCTCGTTTATAAATCAAACTCAGCTAATATGTGTGGTAAGTTTTAAAATTTCATACTTAATGAACTTTTTTTAATAAACAACTTATACAAAATAATTCTGGTTATTTTACATAAATTTCAAATATCGCATGTTTTTTTCGAATTTTTTATTTATTTATTAAGCTTTATTACTTGTATAATCATTCAATTTCAAATACAACAACATGATTACGATATAAGTTTTAAGTATTTTAATTCGAAAAATGTGGGGTATGTCTAGTTTTTATTAGAAAAAAAGTACATTATTTTTATTTTGAATATTATTGCCTTCATTAATTGTTATTAAATAAATTGTTAATTTTTTGCTATTGGGATGCAATTTTTCATATATAACTCCTGAAATCATTTTTGTGTTTACTAACTTTTGACGCTCATTGTAAATTTTTGTAATATTGTTAAAAATATTTTTTATTAAATAAATAAGATTTCAACTACTTAACTTAATTTCTCTCACAACTGAGATGGATAATTCAGATTTAATCAAATAGCTACAGTTCTGTGAAAGCTTCCTTGATTTCACGGGTCTCTAATTTTCAAATAATAATCCGTTAAAAGACCCTAACTAAATCGAAAAGATACATTCCTTTCTCAAACAAAAATTAAATTCACGGCAGAATCACACGAACTTGCTCAATTGACAATAATTATTAAGACTCATAATGTAAACAATAATAAGAGAAAAAATAAATAGTAGAGTTCCAAAAAAAAAAATAAAGCCAATGAGATGGCTTAAATAAATAAGAATAAAAACCAACAAAAATCTTAAAATCCTTAGAGCAGTTTTCTTAAAACTTTTTAATAAATAAAATTTGTTAAAATTCTTTATACAAAAATTCGATGTGTTAATTTTGGGTATTAATTAATAAAAACACTTACTGACAAAAGTCTGCGTACACTATACACTCCACATGTCTTTTTAAATTATCTTAAGAATCTACTTTGAAAACAATAAAAAAGGCATTTATTAACCAAAAACATAGTTGCCACTCGACAGGAAATCAGTGAAAGTCAGGGTAAGCCATGGAACGAAAATTTGGTGAGGAAAAGTACTGACTTTTTTTTAAACATTTTTTTCGTTGAACTTTGTCGACAGTTTTAAGAAACGCTATTTTTTTGAGTAGTATAAAAAAGTACAGTGAAATACAATATTTTTTTATTATAGAAAACAACTTTACTATACTTAAACTATTAGCTTCGGTAATGAATTTTACAAATCTCCAAAGCATTTTGTTTTGTTTCTTAAAAAAAATAAATAAATCGCTGGAATGAAGAAATAGATTGTTTGCATCTTTTTCAACGCGTCAACGCGTTAGCCACAATCCTTAAAATTGCTTGCCTGTCATTTGCGAGTGTTGCATCCTTCAAATTAATTTCGTATCTTTGTTTATTTGTCAAAGCCATAAATTATTTTTGCATACAAACAAAATTGATTTCCATTTTAAGACTCATGGTTTATTAATTTAAGAATAAATTCCAATGGGTGGCTTAGGCTAAGAAAAACATTTTTCGCTTTGAATGTTATGCAAAAAATAGGGGGGAAAGACAATCGGCAAAAATGTGTCTAGGAACCAATAACAATGAGACGTATGTCTTTGGAAAGGTTTTTCCATGTACTACAATAGTTATTTTTCCAACATTATGTCTTGTCGTTATTGATTGTTTTCTCCTTTGAGAATACATTTTTTTGTCATAGAACTGCAAACTTTGCTAAATAGCGCAAACTTTCAATTCACGCTTTCTCCACCACACTGGATATTTTTCCCCCATCCACTTACAACTTTTTTACAATGATTTTTCGTTTAATCAAAAGAACCGCTGAATAAAAGTCAAATAAAGCCGAGAAAGGTCTGACCCTTTACAAGTTCCAAGCAAAAGTAAAAAATGTAAACACTGTTGAAGTGTTGAATTGCTGTTGTTAAATGCATTTTATTTATGATAATAGTACATACATAGTCAGGGAGAGTCAGGGAAAATTTAGAGAAATTAACTTCAAAAAATAGTGTCAATTATGAAAAACTTGCAGTGTACGAAGACTGTTGTTAATAAAAACCTAGTTTAAAAAAAATTATCGTACCATTGAATTTAAAAAAAAAAAGGTGGAGTATGTTTTAAAAATTGTGATGTAATAATACATGCATACATTTTTTTACTAAATTCGGTAAAGCCTTTCAAAAGAAATTCGAAAATCAGAAAAACCGGCTCTGTGACAGGTACCGTCCTTCCTTCACAGCTCTTGCTTCATACTTCTATGTCAAGGCTATCACTCTATTTTTTTTTCATTTTTGTGGTTTCTCTTATTTTGTTAAATTTGTGGCCTACTTTTAGGAGGTTAATGTCATTTTCCATTGGTTTCACTCAAGAAGACACTCATTCTGAATCCAATGGAATAGAAGGTTTGTTAGATGTTCCCTGCCCCAGGGTGCACTGGGGAATGTCATTCCGATGTCAAAAAATGGGTGGCTGCTCGAGTTTTGATTTCACATCGAACACTTCAGTGCTACATTTGTATGACAAACAAATTTTATTGCTTATTAACTTTTTTTTGCGACTTCAAAATCTTTATGTACAAAATATATAACATTTACCTTCGTCAAACGAATTCGCAAAGTACATACTTTTCCTTTGACATTCAATCCTGGCAACAGCTGATTGAAATTTTACAGCTCTGAATTCTCTCCCTGAGAAAAAACCTGGGGTACGTCAGACCGACTTCAGTGCACGCCCCGAACAAACATCGAATACAGTGAAACTAAACTGGGGTGAAAAAAGTGTCATATAAAATACCTGAGTGCGATTTCAGGGCGACATCGAACACACTTGTTACTTCTACTCAATTCTGAAGTTTTGTCCTTATATTGGTGAATTATTAAATAGAAACTTTTTGCTGGTACCCAAAAACGAAATTATCTATTCTATCTATTCCTAACTTACAAATAATAATTTTTCTTGTTGTTTTTCTTAATTTGTTTATTAAATTATATTAAATTCTTTGATTTCGAGCGCACAATCAATTCGAATGGTATGGTACAATTTGTTTTGACGAATGTATTAGTGCTTCTTGAGTGGATTCTGATTTCAAATCGAGAAGGGAAATTTTCTTCTCAGAATCGTCAGAAGAGAGAAGAGGATTTTTGCGCCAATGGAATGGTTTCAGAAGACTTTCGGGTGCTCCGGTATGCTTCTGGATGTCCAATGGAATAGTAGGTTTATTCGTTGAAATTTACGCAGGGTTGACCCAGGTTTTCAAAAAATAACTGGGTTTTTCGGTTCTCAACAAACACCAAACGGCTCTCAATTGTGTTGCTGAGAAAAGCAAGGAACAAAATTTGATTTAAAAATGAAAAAAAAGAAACCACACTTTTCATTTTCTATTTCTATTTGTTATTATTTAAGAAAATTGGTGTATTCCTTGAATTTCCATTTCAAAAACAAAAAAATAACCCGCAGTACGTGAATTCACAACAAAAAAAGCATGAGAGCGATCCTGCCATTGACATTTTATTCTTTTCCTCAGCTCTCCCCAGAAAAAAAAACCTAGTTCTACTTCAGGGCGACCCCATGTTTCGGAAAACATTCTCTGTTCTATATTCTATGGCTCGTCAGGGTTACTTCAGGGCCCTTATTATGAATTACGAAACAAACGAAAGAAAAAAACGAATCTCGAAGAAACGAAAGTCATGGCGAAGAGCGATTATAAGATACGAAAATAGAAAGCAAAAAAAGTTGCCAGACAAAACCGAAAAATGATAATTTTTTAAAAGCGCAACTTACTTCAGTCAATTTTTATTTTTTTCACAATTGCATTCATTATTTACTTACTTTTTTTCGCTCACTTAACAAAACGAAAGCCAACCAAACCAAAATAAAAAATAAATGACTTTTGACAACTACCCCCAAAACGAAAGCTGAACGAGTTGAAAGCACTCGTAAATAAAAATACGAGTATCATCATTTTTACGATTCTCGTTTCTCTTAATCGCAATTTGACGATTAAGTGCTACTATTATTATTATTTATTAATTTCGTCAAATGATCTTAAGTCTATTGATTTCAAGAAAATATAATTAGTATCTACAATCGATTTTCCTAATCGCAATTTTATGAATATGCCTTATTTTGAACGAGTATCGTTTTTCATAATAACCCCCCAGGTTTTTCAGGGCTCAAAGAACAAACCTAGTGTAGATATTTTTTTTTCAAAATCAGTAGAGCAATTTTTGAAAAATATGTAAGTTTTTTCTTAACCATAGTATGGCAAGTACTTACCGTTATTTTGTGTCTTAAAACTTATTTAAATTCCCCCTCTAGAGGACCACCAATAAACCTTAAATTTAACATTTGAATCATGTAGGTCGATATACAGACATATAGCGTTGCGGAACCCACATTCTCTCTAATGTCAGGTTTGATTTAAATCTGAAGATCGATTTTTGTTAACGAATCCAAAACATCTCCTTTTATTATTGAAGAACGACTGATGATGCTAATAGCCCTTCCAAATCCTTTGTATTATGTTCTTGAAAAAAAACTTGTGCTTTTGTCTTTCGAGCATAATTTTGTTTTGTTACCAATAAACACAAAAACTATTATTTTATAATCGATCGAATGTTGTAACTCCCATACCCATTAGTGGGCTTGCAATGTAAATATATTGCGTTTTTTTTTTGGTTGAATATCTCTACCGGCACGAAATCAAAAACTTTAAAAATCCAGTTTATCCACATTACATAATCCCAATTTGTTGTTTTTTTCGGTTACCTAATCTCTTGGTTTATTATTTTTGGCTTAAATTTCACAGTTTACATGCTGTGTCTAGGTAATTTCTTATTCATGGCTTTCGTGTGCCAGAGATACATTCATTTTTGTTGTTTTTATTTACACGAAATGGGTAATAAATATCTTTGGTATAGGTCGTGTAGGTATCAGAAAATGATTTGTGGGTTTTGTTTGACCTTTTAAATTTATTAAAAGTTTTTGTTTTGCTTGATACTCGGTCCAGAAAATTATTTTTTTTTATTTTAAATTTAAAAACTTTGTTCGCTTATTTCTTACGTGGTGACTCATTGAAATAAGATCAGTTCATATTTACTTAGTTCTTAAGAATAATACAGTACCCTGTCAAATTATTGGGCCCAAGCGAAAAAATAAAAATTTTCTTTGAGGCATTCTACTGATACATAATTGAATGGTATTTTTGAGCTTCTTTTTATCCTGTAACTCAGTGTTATGTTTTTTGTTGTCATAAGGTTTTCTGCAAAGTTTCGCTTAACAAGCTCCCAAGTGTTCTCTATGGCCTATGTTACTCATATCCGGAGAACTCACAGGTCATTCCAATAATTACATTTTTACTTGCAATATAGGTACTATAGGCCAAGTTTTGGATTCGTGAAAAAAAAATTTCGCGATAACAATCAAACATGACATAACGATGATAGAGAACACCAAAAAAGTGGGTGGCTCAATTCTGTCTGTCTATCTGTCTGTCCGTATATTGACCTACAGCCTAAACCACTGAAGCAATTTTCTTCAAATTTTGAACTTAAGGCTTTTTGTAATTCTCGAGAGGGTAAATTGAAATATTTTTTAGCACCAAAAATAACGGTACTTGCCGTGCAACCGAAAATGAAAAGCTTAACTATCTTATTTTTTATATTTTTAATCTTCGATTTTCTCATTAACGGCTCCGACGATTTAAGCCAAAATTTGTATAAAGAAGGTCTTTTATAATGTTAATAATATTGCATATCAAAATTTTGAAAAAAAAAAATAAATTTTGGATTTAAAAAAAAATATTAAATTTTTTTTTCAAAATTCAATATTTCAAAAATGAGTTGATGTTTTTTTTTTGAAAATGGGTTTAAAAATGTATTTTAGTACATACTCAAAATTGGCATACCAAAACTTTAAAAAAAAAATGTTTTTAAAATTTAATATATAAAAAATTAATTTTTAAGAAAACCGCTCCTAGATTTTAAATTTTTTCTGCACATATTCATATTTTTTCATGTAATCAAATGGCATACTTGTACTTTATACTTTTTATATTTTTTTTATAATTACTTTTATATTCTAAAAAATCTTAATTCCAAGCAATTTGAACATAAGAGCAAGTACGAGCGATCCAGTCGTGCATTTATTTGATTAAAAAAGACCTTATCTTTATGGGAGCTTTGTGCCTCAAAAACCACTTCCAAATTTGTAGAATCAATACATGCATATGATTTTGAAGGAATTAAATTGTTTTTCTGTCTGAACTTTTGCTTATTTGTTTTGGAAACTCCCAATTTTAAAAATATTTAAATATTTTTGTTTATTAAATTTTGCGCTTAATTAAATCTGATGAAGTTAACGGACAAAGTCTGAAATAATACAAATTTGGTTTTCAATTGGCATCACTGTAACTATTAAATCTGTGAATATTGTACAGATTTTGAGCTCGGACGGTTTTTTGAATATAGAAAGAAAATAACATATAGATGGTCCAGAATTTTTTAGAAAAAAATATGTTCTCAGTCGGCTTTTTTATATACAAAATTCTGGAACATCTTGGTCACATTACTCTACATTGAAAGAAGATAACATTATTTGGACATAACTTTATATAAATTTCTTTAATTTGAAATCAAATTATGAGAAGCGCTTAAAAATACTCGTACTTTTTATGAGTTAGTTAATTTGAAAGTTTTTAGTTTGAATTACTCGTATTTCAAATCCTGTTCAATTGTGGTTTTCTGCGTTTATTTTGTAGCTTCAACAATACATTTGTAAAATACATTTTTAAAATTTATCTGCCTTAATTTGTAGCATGTAATTGCGCAAAAATTCGTTTTGTAGCTTCTTTGGATCATTTCTAATTTTAAATTTGAATCTAAAAACAAAATCTTTAATACAAATCTATTAAAAAAAAATTAGAAAATATCGATACTTTTCCGTAAGAATGTACTGAGCGACATTTTCAAAATTTTAAATACAAAAAAATCGGTTATTTATTTGTATATTTTATTGCCATAAACTGATTACTAAAGGAATTTTGTGCTGAAAATTCACTTAAAAAATTTTGTATTCCCTTAAATAAACAAATAAATAACTAAACAAGAGGTTTTTTCGATGCCTTTTAATTTTGTTAAATGTCGCTTAATACATTCTTACGGAAAGCTATCGATATCATCTTTTTATAATATACCCACTAACTACGGTTTTATATTGTGGAATGCAGTTTAATTGTATTCCAACAAAAAGTGTCCACCAAAATAATAGATGAAAAAATATGGACGGAGGCATTTCATAACATTTTTAAAATTTATCATTAAATAAGCAAATTATTCTCTTTATTTTTTTTTCCCAAACAAAATCAGTAGCCAGTTGGGAAAGTTAATTTTGTTTTAAAATGGTTATATTGACATAAATATATACTCAAATATTCTACTAAAAACTAATTAACCATGAAGGTATGATAGAATTATCGAAAATCTAAAAGTCCCTTGCAATGAGACATTAATGAGGTATACTCCGTAGTCATAGAATTTAAAATCAAATCCCCAAACGGAAGAAAAAGTACGAACTTGCGAAAAAACTATGTCAGGTTTGAGTTCATTAGTCTCATTGAAATGAAAAAAATAATATAACAAAATAAATATTACGGTTAATTCGGCTAAGACAGTTTTCAAATCATTAATTAAAGATTCTTAATGCGTAGCAGTAGTTCTCGATTGAAATTGTCTTTATCTTTTCCATTTATTTATTCCATTTTATCAATCTTACCATTAACATAAATAACACATCAAGCCCCTTTTTGTTTTGATGTGAATCTATAACAATATTTAAATCAAACTTTATTTCCAGGAATAATATTAAAAACTCAAAACAATTATGTATCTTTGTTTTTAGCACACTCTTATTCTGGTAAAAAAAAGTCTTTATTAACTATTTAAATTTACTCTCGGATCTCGAAACCTTGACATTTAAAATGGCATTTATTATGAAATTAATCCAAAACAGAACTGGTATAAAAACAAAATAGTTTAAAAATAGATTTACTAAATGTCGATATCATATTCAGATATTTAATATATTAAATTTAAAAAAAAATTGTAAACAAATATTTTTTTTGTTTACATTTTTTTTATTATTATTTTTATTTATTGGAGTAGTATTACTTCAGATAGTTTGATAAATCGTTTGGTGTTCCATGCCAGTGCAAGGCATCAAAAAAATCTTTAAAAATATTCAGGCAACGTCGTAATCTGTCCCTCGTAGTAAAATGGTAAAGTATACCTCACACGTTTCATGAATTGCTTGCTTAAATGTGGTAATCGATTGTAGGTTGTAAGTTTCTGAAAGTAAATAAAAAAGTTTGTTTCTTATATTCTCATTTCCTTATTCTTTTCCTATTCAATAATAGATACATTTTTTTATTACATAAAATAAATAAAGCATGTTTACATAATAAAGTTCTGCTATAAACAAAATTTTACATACAAAAAAAAAAACTAAATGGCTGCGGCATTGCCGTCTCATTGTAAAAATCATTTATTTCGATAAAATTCTTTAAAGCATTAGAAAGAGCATGATTTAGTATAATTTTAATTCGTTAGTCAAATCATTTATTCCAAATAATTTATTATAGTGTGCTGGTTTAAAATATTTATGAAGGTTTTTCAAACAAGCTCCTTTAAAATATACTTCGTTTGTACCAGGGTGAGTGTTATAATAACCAAAGAGCCTTTACCTAAGCTCTTTGTAACGGGACATATAGCCAAACAATGGAAACAATGTTTTAATAATAATTTATAATATAGAAGCTCCTCTTTCCCCTTTTGTGTCGAGTGATTACTTCTTTTTAGTCGGTGTGTGAGGTTCTGTTAAAAAGTATTTTGTTTTGTTTATTTAATTATTTTTGTATATTCTTTTAAATTTCATTTTATCTCAGTCATTTTAATAGAAAAAAACCTGCTTTTGCTGATCTTTGATTTTATATATTTAGTATTAATTTGACTTTCTGTCAGTATTTTAATAGAAGGTTTGTTTGTTGAAGTTTACTCAGGTTTGACCCAGGTTTCTTGACAATCCAAAGCATTGTCAAAAATGTTTCGGTTCTCAAAACCCAGCAAACGGCTCCCAATTGTGTTTGAGATAAGCAAGAAACGAAATTTAATTAAAAAAATGAAAAAAAGAAACACAGATTCCATTTTCTATTTCTATTTTTTTATTATTTAATGGGGTTTTCTTTTGGTAACAAAAATTGATTTTTTTCCCCTTCCGATTTGTTAAAACACAGATTTTGACAATAAAAGCCTTTCAATTATGAAAAAAATTAATTTATTTTTTGATCGAAAATCAAATTTGCAGATCTGGATTTTTCCGGCAGATTTACCCCTCTTTAACTAACACCATGACACACCAGAACAATTCACAGCCATCAGCTTGACAAGACTGGATCGCTACAGTTTCACAGACACAAATTATACACCAATACAATAAAAACGAAAAATTAATCTGCAGTCGTATACCATTCGCGACGAAAAAAATCAATTTTTAAATCAAAATCTGAATTTACCAAAAGAAAACCCCATAAGTAAATTTGTATATTCCTTGAATTTCCATTTCAAAAACAAAAGAATTACCTGCAGCACGTGTATCCACAACAAAAAAAATGCTTTTCAAAAAACGCCTTTGGGGCGACCCCAGGGTGACTTCAGGCCTCAAAGAACAAACCTAGTAACACATTAAACTCAAAATTGCGCTATTAAAAGGTTCGTTCGTTGAAGTTTACTCAGGGTTGACCCAGATTTACTTGACAACCCCAAGCATTGTCAACAAAACTGGGGTTTTCGGTTCTCAAAAACAACAAACGGCTCTCAATTGTGTTGTTAAGATAAACAAGAAACAAGATTTGTTTTAAATATGAACAAAAACAATCCACAGTTTACATTTTGTATTTCCTATTTTTATTTCTATCACTTTGACAGTTTATTCTTAGCCTCAACTCACTCCAACAAAAAACCTAGTTCTACTTCAGGGCGACCCTAGGTCTCAAAGAACACAGAATTTGTTGGCCAGGTAGAGTTCAGGCTTTTTAAAAAGCCTAACCCTGTACCGCACAAATTTTCCATATTGTTGAAACAATTTCTAAAACATTTGTACAAGTCATTTAAAGCGTTTAACATTTTACCGCTTATATCAAGACTTTGCCACGTTGCATGAATACTCTTATTATGTACATACATATATCAATTAGATGTTGTAGAAAATTCAAACATGAGCGGGTGATATATTGAACCCAAAAATGTCAATAATCAACCAACCAAAAATGTCAATGTAGGCACTAACAAAATGTCTTTACTTATTTTTCTATTCCAATTAAGGTTGTATTTTAAGTCTGTATCTTAAGTCTGTCAAGCTAAACTTTATTTAAATTAAATATATTTACAGGAATATTCGCATACCTTAACTATATGACACCAAAATCGCGACATGAAGTACTGGAATTACTTGTGAACGGACTCAAACGTTTGGAATATCGTGGCTATGACTCAACTGGTGTTGCTATTGACTCTATGGATGGAAAAGATATTGTTATGGTAAAACGTTGTGGCAAAGTTAAAGTTCTCGAGGATGCTATTGCTGAAAGTAAGCAATATCAACATAAATATTACTTTTCTTCATTTGAATATTAATTTATTTTTGTTAAAAAGAATTCAGTGGTCCCAATTTCGATGAACCAATTCAAACTCATGTTGGTATATCGCATACTCGTTGGGCTACTCATGGTGTACCATCAGAAACTAACTCTCATCCACAACGTTCGGATGAAGATAACTCATTTGTTGTTGTGCACAATGGAATTATTACAAATTACAAAGATGTCAAGACATTCCTTGAAAAACGTGGTTATATTTTTGAATCAGATACTGATACCGAAGTTATGGCTAAGTTGATACATCATTTATGGAAACAACACCCTGGCTATTCGTTTAGAGAATTAGTAGAGCAGGTTATCCAGCAAATGGTAAGTCAATAGTAAATATTAAGTATCCAAAAAAATCCATTAGATATTTTATAACTATAGTCTAGAGTTAAATCTTTATAATAAAAGGAAAAAGAACATTTTGAAATGTGCTCAAAAACTCAACGAGTTAAAATTAAAACGATTCTCTTGCAAAAAAGTCATCAGAGAATTAGCAAGCTCTTCTGGCATTCTAAAGCAAGATTAGAAATAAGTTTTCATAAGCTTAAATAATAATTTTAGAACTGCAAGACATATGTTCTTATTTAAATATTTATTTACTAATTTTATATATGTTTGCAGGAAGGTGCATTTGCAATTACATTCAAATCAAAGCATTTCCCTGGAGAATGCGTTGCATCTCGTCGTGGCTCACCTTTATTGGTTGGTATTAAGACAAAGACTCGTTTAGCCACAGATCACATTCCAATTTTATACGGAAAAGGTATGATTATATTTTTTCTTTTAAAACTTGAACAACTATGTTTATGTTAAATTTGTTTATATCTTAATGTTGCTATATATGTATGTACGTATGTATGTAATGTATGTATGGATATGTGATGTACTTTCAATTGAGCTGAATATGACTAAATGAAATGTGATCGAATAAATGCTTGAGGGTAGCAAACGTAAATAATCGTCGATAAAAACAGAAATATGTGTAAGCTACGTATTCAAAAAGTTTACTACATTCTTCCAAGTTTGCCAAGTAGAAAATATCAGATCAAATTCATTTCCAGAAAAATTAGGGTTTCTCTGAAGATATGCATAAAGAAGAATAGACAAAGACATTCCACATGTCTCCCTATTTTTCCCTTCGTTGCGTCGTTGGTGAAAATGTTCCCTAAACATTTTCTTTTTCTTTAAATAAAGTTGGCATATTTCACTGTTTTCAAATTTGTAGACATTTCGTTATAATACCTCTGAGTGAAAAAAATATTAATTTCCTTCTATCAAAATTAATGTATCTACCACATAACAAATTTTTGCATTGTACAAAAAAGGTCGTAGTTCGAAGCTCTTTAGTTTTGGGGTTAAACTCATGCTTAAACATGCTTTTTACCCAATTCAAAACACGAGATATCTTCGGGGTGATTAAAAATTCGTGAATAAACTGAACTAACAAACAAATTTCCGACAGGTATGTGTGTCAAAAATCTTTTGAAATCAAAGTGCGACACGAGATGTTGTCACTATGGGAATCGCACTTTCAAGATCTAAATTGACTAAAAAACACATTTCAGGACTAAGCTCGTGTTTTACCCTGAAAAAAGTGTTACATTGTACTGAAAATCTTGACCTACAAATTTCAATTTTCCGCTGGAAAGCGAAAAAACTATTCAGCAGTCAACTCAGGTTTGATTTATTTGCAGGATTAACTAACCTTGATTGCACTCTGTGTTAATTAAGGATTGAAAAACTGCCATTTAGTCTTACTTGAGTTATCCAACTTCTTTTTTTCTTTAAGTCTTCGCTTGCATATTATGCTTTTCGGGCTACAAAAATATTTCTTTAATTTTTGTTTACTCTTGGTTTTAATTAAGATGAATATTTTCGCTAATTTCTACCTATTTTAGGAAAATTTTATATTTGTAAATGAACTTTGACAGAGCTTCTGGACTTAAAAATTTTGGTTTACGGAAGGTAGTTTTTTTTTTTAATGTGTTGAAAATCGCCCTTAATATGTTGTATATGTATGTACTTCAAAATAAAATTCGATAACCCACTACACATTTCTATAACTCATCTCAAAAAATTTGCTCGATTTTTGAAGGATGCAAGAAATATTTTTTTAAAGAAAGTTATCTGATTTTCATATAAATATTAATATAATATTAGCTGTTTGTATATTTACTGTATATGTATTTATCATTTATAATTGATTTTTATTTTTGTGCTAAGTTTTATTTTAAAACCTTTGGTTTGTTTCTCATTTATCTAACTTTTACGTTTTATGTTTTTATTTTTTATAATTTTTGTTTCTGTTTTTTCTTCTTTTGGGTTGCTGTTTTATGTTTTTTCTTCCTTTTTTATGTTCGTGCTATGTGTGTGTTTCTAAAACAAAAATAAAAATACCTTTACCTGGGGAATCTATAATGACAAAAAATCATTAAAATCGAATACCGGTGTGTCCTCCTCTGCTACACTACTATATTTATACTTACTACCACAAAAAAAAAATACACATTTCTTCTACTACTACCTACCACTACTGCTTGAACCACTCTTCGATTAAATAACAAACAAAAAACAAAGATGATATTAAAACAAAAACCGAAAAAGGTAGCTAAAATCAATTACCGATCTCAAAATGGTTCAGTATTTTTTTTGTAACTTCTGCTTAAATATTTAGACACGGTTTAATAATGTCAAAAAATATTGTTAGGAAACTTCAGAAAAAAAATTATTCTCAAATGCTAATGAAATATTTACTTTTAAAATCTTACGTTAATTTTAAAAAGGTATTTATAAATAAATTAAATTATTAAATAGATATTTTTGAATATTTTAAGAGATCCGCGTATTTAAAATATACTCGATCATTTTGTAATAATCATACAAAAAATACTGCAACCAAAGATCCTTAAAAATAGAGTATAAAATAATAGTCTTTGTAAATCTGTGAAAATTAATCTAAATATTTTGCAAATTTCTTATACTAATCCTTATTTTTTTATTTTTATATTTTTTTATTTGAAAACCTTTATATCTTATATTTTGTTTTTCTTTGTGTTTATTTTCTTTTTCGTCCCCGACAATTTTCAACAATTTAACAAAAAAATAAATTAAAAAAACATACAAATAAAAAAAAAACAATAGAAACTGAAGCTGCTAGTACTCAAGGTAAACATTTTACTAAATATTTATAATTTTTAATATGAAAAATCTATTCATCAAATGGTTGAAGGTATTAAAACAAAACAAAAGACAACAAAAGAACACAATAATATTAAAATCTGGCTTTGATTTTTTTTTAATAAATAAGGTCCTAAAAACTGCAAACAAAAATGCTGTAAATAATACTGCTCAGTAAAACTTGGGAACTCAATAGGTTTATGGAATTAAAAATATAAAATACAAATAAATTAAACCCGGTCTAGTTTTGACGAAAGTTATCGCCATCACTCTGTAGTCTGATAGCGTCAGCACTCTTCCAAATTATTGTTTTCTATTCACAGAATTCGGTCTCAGAGCTAGGTACTTTTGCTCATTAATATAAAGTTTACAGTTAATTATTATTATTATTCCACTGAGAAATCTCAAAAATGTTTGATTTTTTTTGGTTTTACATTCGACAAAAATCAATTTCAAACATGCTAGGTACTGTACACAGACACCAAAGTACTTTGCATTGATCCAAACGTAAGTTATAAAAATGTAATTTTAAAATATAATTATTCTGAAATTTGACAAAAACAAAACTCTAGATCAACAGAAAATCACAATTAAGCTTACGCCTTTATAAATGTTTTCTCAGGTCTCATTTTTTTTCATTTGCATTTATGTAAAAGTCTCTAACTAGCCTAATGGCCCCCTGAACACAATTCATTATTTTTCTTGATTTGGTCGTAACCGGATGACCAATCGAAATGGCAATAAATGTTTTTCAAACGCATATATGCTACCAAACTAGCTCTACTATGACTCAAAGCTCTGTTTCCCTTACTGTGAATTTTGTGAAATTTGGAATCTTAAAATAAAATGCGTCAAAGGTGTTATCAAAAATATTTCTTACTTTTTCCCGGAGTTGGTACCTATCTACTCTTTCTTTTCTTTCTCTTGGTTTTGGTTTTTAACCTAAAAAACATAATATATAAATAGTTTTAAAATTGGATTATATGTATCGTATGGATTTTCTCTTGGTGGTGGTATTTTGACTGTCTTGATTTTTTTTAAATAGTTTTTTTTTTTTTTTAACACATTTTATACAAAAAAATAATTACTTTATATATTAAAAAAAAAATAAATAATATTATACTTCATTCGCCTATGCCTTCGTTTACCTGCATTTATCAACTTCATGCTGTTACTCCGATTTTATGCCTACATTTAAAAAAAATACACACACACACAAAACAAACATCGTTCAACCGACATAATTTAATAACCACCAAAAACAATTTAAAACGACCGACGATATATTGTAAATAAAATATATGCATTTACTCAAAAATCATTCAAAAACATTACAAAAACAAATAAAATAAAACAAAAGAACATCGTCCACATGGTACTGCTCGCGAAATGCCAGTTCTTCCACGTTCCGAAAGCACCTCGGAATTTATGCCTTTAGAAGATAAGGAAGTCGAATATTTCTTTGCATCAGATGCATCAGCTGTGATTGAGCACACCAATCGTGTCATTTATTTAGAGGTATATTTTAATGTAAAATTTAATTAAAAAAAAATCAATATATATATCATTTTTAACAGGACGATGATGTAGCTGCAGTCAAAGACGGTGCTCTAAGTATCCATCGTCTCAAGCGTTGTGTCGATGATGCTCATGCTCGTGAAATTACCACTTTAAAGATGGAAATTCAACAAATCATGAAAGGTAACTATGATTATTTCATGCAAAAGGAAATTTTCGAACAACCCGAATCCGTGATCAATACCATGCGTGGTCGTATGAATTTCGTCAATCAAACCATTGTCCTTGGTGGCATTAAGGAATACATTCCGGAAATTAAACGCTGTCGTCGTCTGATGTTGATTGGTTGCGGAACATCCTATCACAGTGCTGTAGCCACACGTCAGCTGCTGGAAGAACTCACCGAACTGCCAGTTATGGTCGAATTAGCTTCTGACTTCCTCGACCGTAATACCCCCATATTCCGTGATGATGTTTGCTTCTTCATCTCGCAATCTGGAGAAACTGCAGATACTCTTATGGCTTTGCGCTACTGCAAGCAACGTGGTGCTTTGATTGTCGGAATCACCAATACTGTGGGTAGTTCAATCTGTCGTGAATCCCACTGTGGTGTTCACATTAATGCTGGCCCTGAAATTGGTGTTGCCTCCACTAAAGCTTACACATCACAATTCATATCGTTGGTTATGTTTGGCTTAGTAATGAGTGAGGATCGCATTTCCCTGCAACAGCGTCGCAAAGAAATCATAGATGGATTGTCGAATTTAGACAAACAAATCCGACAGGTTCTGCAGTTAGATTCTAAGGTACAGGAATTGGCCAAAGACTTGTATCAGCACAAATCTCTACTTATCATGGGAAGGGGATATAATTTTGCCACTTGCTTAGAAGGTGCCTTGGTAAGTTGTCTTAGTTCTTTTTTCGATAGATCCATAATTGTAATGTTTTCTGTATTTAATTCTTTTTATTTTGTCCCGCAGAAAGTAAAAGAATTGACATACATGCACAGTGAGGGTATTATGGCTGGTGAATTGAAACATGGACCCTTAGCACTCGTAGATGGTTCCATGCCAGTTCTGATGATAGTACTACGCGATCCTGTTTACATCAAGTGTATGAATGCCCTGCAACAAGTGACATCACGCAAGGGACGACCAATTATCATCTGCGAAGAAGGTGATGAAGAAACAAAGTCGTATTCATCGAGAAGCTTGGAAATTCCACGGACAGTTGACTGTCTTCAAGGTGTCTTAACCGTCATTCCTATGCAATTGCTTTCCTATCACATAGCCGTTATGCGTGGCTGTGATGTTGATTGTCCGAGAAATTTGGCAAAATCGGTCACTGTCGAATAAATATTTCTCTCCATTTATTATTTTTTTTTGTTTGTTCTAATTTTTGTTTTAAACACATATTTTTCTTTTAGAATTGAATCTATATAAAAAACATACATATTTAAATGTAAAACTCTTTTCTTTTCTCATCCACTTCCAGGATGTTTTACTATGTGTTTCGTGTTGAAAGCATTTTTTTTTCTTTAAATTTTAATATTTTATAATTGTTATAAAAATTTTATTTTACTTTTTTTGTGTTATGTTTTTTGTTTCGACCACCTCTGGTGAATCACATTTATATATATTATATTATTTACATATTATGTATTTTGATCTGAATAAGATCTCCCATAAATCGATTAATAATCCTGCTATCAAAATACTTACTATAAACTGCGACTTATTATTTTTAACTATTCATATGTTTTTTTTACTTTAAATAAAAACTGTTTTATTTGAAAAAAAATTTGAAAAAAAATAGTTTTTTTTTGTACACATAATAATGGTGGTAGAAAATTTGCACAAATATTCGAAATTGTGCCGGACAGATATCTTAGGAAAAGCAAAAAGCGAAATGAAAATCAATATGAATTCTAGAAAATTGTCAAACTAATTAAAGAAAGCTGAGTTGAGGTTTTTGTACATACACGAACAGACTATTTTTATATACAAATAGCATTTTTATTTAGATGCATATTTTTTTTTTATTGATGGGCAAAATCTAAAATCTGAAAAATTTTAATGGTTCCAAAATGAGCTCTAGATTCAATACATTTGAAATAAAAAATTATATTTAAAAAATTAAATGGGGAAGTAGTATTTCGCCAAAAAGCTTTTTGATGCTGTCATCCGTTTTCAGTCATCAGATGGGGTTTTCAAGAAATTCCCGTTAGAAAATGACCAAATATTTTTTTGTTGCTATTTTCGAGACTTTGTAGCATCGGTTTGTTAGTTCATTAGTTTGTTGTAACATATAAATTTGAATATCAAATTTTATGATTCTACACAGGTAGTTCAAATTTGATTCCATTCACTACATATTCACAAATTTGAAAGTTTTGCTCTATCCATTGCCATTTTATAAAAAATAAATTTTAATAGGTACTTATACATTTTCAACATGCAAAAATTGCGAAGTTGGCCAGTGGTTACCGTACTGTAACTGGACTGACAAACTAAAGGTCTCTGGTTCAAATCTTAGATGATGCATCTTTTTTACATTACAATTGCAAAATTGTCTATTCAGCGGCACGAAATTGGCAATAACTCTGAAATAAAGCTTGGATTTTTTAAATTTAATTTAATTAATTTATTTACTCAACAAACATAACAGGTGTTCATATAATTGTGATGTTACATGGCTAGGATAGATAAGAAAGCGTTTTTCTCAATTATTATTATACAAATTTTTTTTAAACCTATTTTCAAAATTATTTAAAAGTCTTTAATCTTCACCAATGCTTCATACATTATGTATGACGTGAAACCATTCTCCGTTTCCCTTCTCTAAACTTTTCTATTTCTTTGAAAAAAAAAAATATGTTAGAAATACGCGTCTTTCCTTTACAACACAGACACCCCCGTCTCCGATTCCATACCTAACAGTTTTGCTTCGGAAATTAAGCCAAAATAACAAAAATTTTATCTGAAACACCAGGCGAGCATGCGGCAGCAGAAGGTATTTGCATTTTACCAAATTCAAGAAAAAGAATCTCCCCTTTCACCCAGTCCAACCAGTCTAAAATCTTATGTCTGTGTGAGTAGAATCAAGTTTTTTTTAATAACCTGTTTTAAATTTGAGTTTTGACTCCGCCTACCAGCAACGGTACTTTTAAGGAGATAAGTGTTGAATGTAGATTACCGGAGACAAGTTAAGTCTCGTTTTGTGCCAAAAACAAACAGTTTTTTTTTTTTCAGTTTACTTTTGGTGGAGTAGGAGCTTCTTTCTTCTTGTTTTTGGAAAACAAATGCCTTCTGCGCTGCCGCATGCTCGCCTGGTGCCTCAGATAAAAATTTTGTTATTTTGGTTAAATTTGTGAAGCAAATTGCGATGGGTATGAAAATGGTAGGGAGCGGTGGTGTCTTTGTGGCAAAAGAAAGAAGGTGCACATTTCTGACATATTTTTTTGTCAGAGAGAGATCATATTAATATATGATAAAGTCTTGTGACATCTTGTGCCTTCTCTGCCGACAAACTTGCCACAGTACCAAACAGATTAACAAGATGGCTGGTTGTGGTTGGCTGTCTACAAATAGTCCAAACATAATCCTTTACATATATAGTTACCGAATTTGACTGTTGGCAGTTAGTGTGCGAATGAGACGCATTTTATTTCTCTGCATTTGCCTTAATTCCTTTCTCCATCTCTAACACTCGTAACAAAATAAAAATGTCAAAAATGTGCGCCTTCTTTCTACACAGCACTTCCCACCCATTCATACCCATCACAATTTTGCTTCGGAAAATAAGCCAAAATAACAAAATTTTTCTCTGACACACCAGGCGAGCATGTGGCAGCAGAAGGTATTTGCATTTACCAAATTCAATCACAATAACTGTGTGAGTAGAATCAAGTTTTTTTTGAATAACCTGTTTTAAATTTTAGTTTTGACTCCGCCTTCCAGCAACGGTACTTTTAATGAGAAAAGTGTTGAATGTAGATTACCGGAGACTAGTTAAGTCTCGTTTTGTGCCAAAAAACTGTGAAAAAACAAAAACACATGGCTTTACCTGTTTACTATATATTTTATTTTTTTTGTTTACGTTTGGTGGAGGAGGGAGGAGCTTGTTTTTTCTTGTTTTTGGGAAACAAATACCTTTTGCTGCCGCATGCTCGCCTGGTGCCTCAGATAAAAATTTTGTTATTTTGGTTAAATTTGTGAAGCAAATTTGATGGGTATGGGAATATGATAGGGAGGGGTGTCTGTGGCAAAAGAAAGAAGGTGTACATTTCTGACATGTTTTTTGTCAGAGAGAGATAATACTAGATAAATAGTCTTCTGACATTTTGCCTTCTCTGCCAACAAACTAGCCACAGTACCAAAAAGATGGCTAGCTGTGGTTGGCTGTCTACAAATAGTCCAAACATAATCCTTTACATATATAGTTATCGAATCTGTCTGTTGGCAGTTAGTGTGCGAATGAGACGCATTTTATTTCTCTGCATTTTATTATCCCTCAACTATTCCGCACGATCGATCGCTTTAATTCCTTTCTCCATCTCTAACACTCGTAACAAAATAAAAATGTCAAAAATGTGCGCCTTCTTTTTACACATGACCCCCCCCCATTCATACCCCTCACAATTAACTTCGGAAATTAAACCAAAATAACAAAATTTTTCTCTGACACACAAGGCGAGTATGCGGCAGCAGAAGGTATTTGCATTACCCAAACTCAAGAAAAAGAAGCTCCACTTTCACTCAGTCTAAAATCTTATGTCTGTGTGAGTAAAATCATGTTTTTTTTTTAATAAGCTGTTTTAAATTTAAGCTTTGACTCCGCCTTCCAGCAACGGTATTTTTAAGAAGAGAATGTAGATTACCGAAGACAAGTTAAGTCTCGTTTTGTGCCAAAAACAAAAACAGGTTTTTTTAGAGAAAAAACAAACAAAAACACATGGCTCTACTTGTTTACGTTTGGTTGGAGGAAGAGCTTCTTTCGTCTTGTTTTTGGGAAACGAATGCCTTCTGCTGCCGCATGCTCGCCTGGTGCCCCAGATAAAAATTTTGTTATTTTGGTTAAATTTCCGAAGCAAATTTGAAAATGATTGTAAGGGGAAGAAGGGCTTATCTCTGTGGCAAAGGAAAGAAGGTGCACATTTTTGACATATTTTCTTGTCAGAGAAAGAGAAAGGAATTAAGGCGGTCGATCGTGCGAAACCGAATTTTTTGTTTTGATGGGTCAGTAGAGATGAAGCAAGAGAAAAAATTCTTCTCTTTCGTACAAAAACTGCAGGCAGTTTCAGTAAGAATAAGTAAGAGTATATATGAAGGTAGCCAACCTCACTTCCAATAGTCGAGGGAAATTTGGTTTGGTTTTGCTTTACTTCATGCTGGTTTTAAGTTGTAGGTTGGATGAAGGCGGGGCCTCTTTTTTCAGTTTGGTAAGCAAAAACACCATATACCTTCTACTGCAACATGCTTGCCTGGTGTTTCGTGGGCATTTTTTGTTATTTTGCATAGATTTTTCAAAGCAAGGAGATGGAATGAAGTGGTATTTTGAACAGGACGCTTGGAATTTGTTAGGTTATTGGCAAATCAGAATGGAATGTTTTATAGGTAGCCTTGAAATATACTTATATAAAATTTTACTTTGAAAATCAGTGCTCCATTTTTAAAAGAAATTATCTGCGGTTTTTCCAACTATATTCCTCTCTGTTTATCAAATTAACTTAAATATAAAAATTACAGAAGCTATTTAGCTCCATACTTTTGAATTTATATTACTGTTCACTGTGCATTGTGCATAACATTAACCGTTTGTGAACCCAACCTACAGCACTGGCATCTATATTTAAAACTTTGAAACAAAAACTATCCCCTTTTTAAATGATGTGTAACAGTCCAATTGGTAGAGTGCATACCACACCACCTGTATCTAAGTGGATGAACTACAAGGTCATGACATTTTACATAGAATCGCAATAGGCAGGCACCATTGAGTAGCTGTTATCCACACTGCCTAACAATCAATGCATACAGTAAGGCGTAACGAGGATTATTCAAATTTGTGTATGAATTCTTTTTTTGTTTATTT
Source organism: Dasysyrphus albostriatus (assembly GCA_946251815.1). Classification (NCBI taxonomy): domain Eukaryota; kingdom Metazoa; phylum Arthropoda; class Insecta; order Diptera; family Syrphidae; genus Dasysyrphus; species Dasysyrphus albostriatus. The sequence goes on from OX276339.1 coordinate 1,532,102, forward strand.
TTAAAATGATTTTTTTGAAAAGCAACACTTTCTGTTTAGGAATAAATCTCCAACTAAATATAATTTCTTATTTATTGTATCCTGATTGTATCGTAGGTACATAGAATTTTGTTTCGGTTTGGTTTACAAAAATGCAGACTATGAGTTAAGGATTCGATTGATTCGTTCATATTTGCTGCTTCTATTTAACAATTTTCTTAATACAAACATTTATCATTTTTCCAGTTTCTATTGAAATATGATGAATAAAATTAATTATATACTTACTTTGGTTACTCTTTGGTATCAATCTAAATACAAAAAATAAATAAAACAAGAAAAATCAATTTTTTTGTGGTCATCTGCTTTTGCATGTTCCAAACACCAGGTGGGTATTTTATTAACTTTCATCATATTTTCGTTTGTATTTTCTATCTGACAGAAGTCCTTATTTACTTCTTAACACATAATAGCTTTCATTCATTTTTTTAATATATAGGTGAATTTGAACATTATTGAACATTTGTAAGTAGTTTATGTTTGATGCTTACGTTTTCTTAATTATTTCAATGATACAAAATAATTTTCATGTTACATACACTTTTTATATAAGAAGAATACATTTTTCAACCATTTTCAAAAATATGTATATAAATTATATCTTAATTTTAAAGTTAAAATAAAAATAGTGTTAATATTTACAATTTTAATTTAAAATAATTTAATGGTAGTAAAATTATTTGATTTAATCGTTTTTGTAAACAAAAAAGAATGTATACATTTCTTCTGTAATACATACCTACTTTTAGTTCTTATGTATACTTGTACATGTTATCATAGACTAATTAATAATTAAAATTAAAAATACAATTAAATTATAAACTAGTTTATGATGTTATGCATTATGCAGTATGCACCATTTATAGAATTTCAAAATTATATTAAATGTATACAAGACTAGAATATTTACACAACACATAGATTTAGGAAAAATAAAAATAATTTTTAGGATATGTACATATTTACTATGAACGTTTTAAAAAAATATTTAGTTTTCTTATGTCATTAAAATACATATCTGAGCATTTTTTAATACTTACAAAACGCTTTTTTACTTTTTTTTAGTAAGTTTTGATTTAAATATAAGTTATTTTTATTTTAAATTTATTTATAATATATTTTCATTGTATGTTTGCTTTTTTTACAACTTAAAATGGCATAGATACATTTTTAATTATTATTTATAATGACACTTTATATAATAAAAACATTATAAATTGAAACTAACATTTATGTATTAATAATAAGTTGTATAGTGAATTTAAATTTTAATTATTATTTAAGGGAAAGCTACAAATAAAAACAAATATTGAAAAACTCCAACGTTTAGTTTGTGAATTATTAGTAAAGCTGTGGTTTCAAATCCATTTGGGAAATTTATTCAGCCCAAATTCATAGCTCCTATCAAAAACAAATAATATAGTAGTAGTAAAAATAACATAAAAATATATAAATTTATGGTGGAGATAAGCATTTAATCAGTTCATTATCAGAGATAGAACAATTTTCATAAAATTTGTGGGTTAAATTTTTGAAAAGGAAGTCCAAAAGATTGACATTGCTTTGTTCATGAAGCCTGTAAGTTAAATAGCATCACTATGGAAAATTGAGTATCATTTTAAAAATTATGTTTTGACATGTTTGCAGCTTAAGTTTGTGAGTTTTGGCACAATCGTACCAAGCAGGAGCATCGAGCATCGTATAGCAGTATAGATTGGAAATCGATTTCTACAATTAAACTTTATTTTCTTTGCTATGTTTAGAACTTCTACATAAAAGAGTACAGAATTCTTGTAAATAGTTTTAGATTATGTTTGTGAAAATTGAATTTTTTGTCCATTATAACCCCAAGATATTAACGATGTTTGGACTAGTCAATATTCATGGAGCGCATTCGAATAGTTGTACATTATTTGGGAGAAAACAATATTTTTGAAGGATGTACTTTAATTTTCCATTTCAAAAAGTACTTTTCTATTGGAGAAAGACTCACTTCAGCAAACAATGCAATACAAATATTATTTCCAAGATTTGGTAAATCGGAGAGAAGATATTAAAGAGGATGGGACCGAGTACTGTACCTTGAGGAATTCCATATATGGAATGTTATGTATGTATCTACTGAAGATTCGAGTGTATCGTCTTGCAATTTTATAAAAATTATCTCCCACTTAAAATGCTTTGAATAGTTTCTACTGTCGCCATTCGAAAAGTTTGTGTATCAATGAGTCGTGCCAGACCTTAACGAAGGCCTTTTCAATATCCAAAAGTACTAAGGCAATCGGCTCTTATGTATTGAAATTTTCTTTAACATGATTTTTAGTTATCAGAACTCGGTGGTTGGTGTTATGAAAGGGTTTGAAACCAAATTAATAAGCAGGCAGAATATTGTTCACAGTCGGGTAGTTATTAAGATTTTTGATTTTTTTTTTTTTTTTGTAGCTTGGTAAAGCTATAGGCCTTTAGCAGCCAGCATCATCTTTTGGTTTGTCAGGCTTTGCAATTGGCATCATACCATGGCAGAGTTCCAGCAATCTGGAAAATAGCTTTATTAAAGGTAAGCATAGAGAAGGGGGCTGGTTTCTCTTTTGCCGTTATAAGCAATTTGTTTTGAGAGGTGGAATACTTGAATCTCGTTTTTCTTGCAAGCTTTGGAGTTATTGGAAATTTCGAGATAACAAAAAAAAAGTTTTTACTCGAAAAAAGTGGATGGCACAGTTCTCTCTGTGTGTCTATCTATAACTCAATCTACATCAGCCTAAGCAACTTGAGCGATTTTCTTCAAATTTTTAACTAATGGGTTTTTTTTGTAACTTTGTAAAGAGGAAATTTATTTTTTTTAGCTTCAAAAATAACGGTACTTGCCATATATCCGTTAAGGAATATCTCAAAATGGCTCCAACGATTTTGATATAAGAAAATCAATAAATTACTGTAGTTACAATGTTTTTTTGGTGAAAACAAAATTTACCAAAAAACTGTAAATAACAGTTAACGACTCAAAAAAGGTCAATTATTAAAATTTTTAAATATTTTTTTTTTGATAACTCAATACTTGAAAAATGTTATTGTTTTTTATTTAAAAAATCCACTAGCTCTTAACTCTGATAAATATGCAAATATGAAAATCGAAATTCTTGCTACATTTTTTGTTGAAGTTCATAATTAGAAATTTCCCATTGGATAGTCTTTGTAACTTGTTATTAAAAAAACATTAAAATACCCATTAATAATATAATTAGATTTTATTATTTTATTTTATTTGAAAAATAAGAATAATAGTACTCCAACTAAAAAAAAAATCTAGCGGCCTTTTCTATTATGTTATATGTACAAACAAAGTTATGAAAACTAGCCCTCGCGGTGATATGTTTAAATATAGGCATTGATAAACGGCTACCTTTGAAGAGATATTTCAAACTTCCAGCAAATAAAATGGTAAAAAACCATTGCATATTTGTAGATGTTTTTCTTTCGTTTCGTTACTACAAGAGTATGGGTTGGATATCAAGATTTTTAGAAAAGAATTCCAAGATTAATGAGTCATAAAAAATATTAGAATAAGAAATAGTATTAAAAACAACAATTAAAATAAATTTTAAGGGTTGGGGTCGCAATTCTGTAGGGTCATAATTCTGCTTTCAAAATTCTGGATGACCAAAATTCTTTTTATTTCAAAATTAGATTAGAATTGAACTAAATAAAACGTAGTTAGAACATACAAACATAATTGAGACGATTTTAAATAAACTCACCCAGAAAAAAAAAACACGTAAAATCAAAGGAAACCACTTTGATTTAAATACTTTTCAGAACGATATGGCTTCGAATACGAACATTTTCAATTCAAAGTGTTTAAAAACATATGCGTTCATAATTTGATTTAACCATATTTTCCTTTTCATTTGAGGTGTCGTCATCATCGTTAATTTGAATTCATTAATCTATAAAACAATATTTATCAACTACGGTTTAACTATTAGTATCGTGGATTGAAATGCAATTGAAATGAAAAAAGGTTATCTGACTTTTACGTTGGCCTAACTAAGTTTAACTTTAGAAGTACGTGCATGGAAATTTGAAATTCGATTTCGAAAAATGTTAGAATTTTGCACTTCGAAACTACATTGAATATACTTAAAATGTTACAAAAGTTGATTTCAATGTAAAATTAAATACGTTTCGCTTCAGAACTAGGTTGCTTTTGTTAAATCAACGTTGTATATTTAAATCAACAGGTTTTCAACGTGAAATTAAATAATGTAATATTGTTCCACCTCAAATCAAATATTTTTATTAGATTTTAAGTTGCTTTTTTCCCTCAGTGTAGATACTATCTAAAGGCTGACTTTTGGTCTGTTTTTCCAAGAACTTAAAACATTGTCGATGTTTGAAGACGCCGACTAAAAAGCTGAAAATGATCTGCTATCACTTTCACTCACATAAAACAAAAAAGTTTTCTAAAAAATAAGCAAATAGTGCGAGTCACAAAAAAACGACTTGAAATCTGTATTGGGTAATTAAAAATCAAGAAATTAAGTTTTACTGTTGTATGAATAGCGTAACTACGGCTTGACGCTGTTGTATGAATACCCTCAAACGTAGTAAAACTTGAAACTTCGGAATTATGTCACAATTTACGTGTGAGTTATAGCAAAGAAGTAGGTAGGAGTTGAAAGTTTCAGTCAAGATTATTCCCAAAATCAAAGTCTTGCAGTCCATAACCGGCAATGGACTCCAAAACATTGATATTTGGATTACCTTTTACTCATGTTTTTGACGCCTATACTTCTTTCAAAATTTTCTGTGAGCTCTGGGTCTACAGAATCATAAAAAAATGTTTTGTGTATAAATGATAATCTTTTTTAGACAGAGTTTTGACCAAACAGATTTCCGACCCGCTCTCTATTTTTAAATGTCCCAACTATTAAACACAATGTGGATTTTTCATAAGTATAAGTAGGTACCTATACTTAAACAGGTTGCAATTAACTATATACATCAATTTCCCATGTTCGGTCGTTTTGACCCATTAAAATTTTATAAATAAATAAATACAAATTTTTTGGCATAACGGCTCGTGCAGAACCATTCCTGTGTGCGTGTTGCTCGCAGGAATGGAAGGGACCTAGAATTTTTTGCCGAGTCCGAACGGTAAGATGAGAAGCACTTATTCACGACAAGTATGTTCTTGGAGGATTTTTCAGTTCCTCGCAAGAGGAAAAAGACCTTCGGCATTACAGTCCAACTCACCAACCATTATTATACTACGAGGTTTTGACCCATTGGCATATCCCAAAAACAAAGTGTAAGTATTTTTCTAATGACAAATGAGTAATTAGAATTTTTAATTACAAATTTTAAACCTACACATATTAATGCTAAGTAAGATTTTTAACTAAAAAAAAAGTAACTGGTAGGTAATTTTTGAATTCCACAAATTACAAACTCCAAGTCTGTAATAATTTGGTTTTCTTTACCGGCAATCGATACTACCAAAATCAAATGGAATGTGCTATTAATAACACTGTGCGCTTTCTAATTATATTTCACGGCAAAACACGTTATAAATAAAGTAAATGCAGTAAAATGCAGTAAATGCAGGCCATAGTATTAACTTATTTTGGATGAATTCTATTAGTAAATATCATGTTCAGCATGCAGAAGAACTAATAAGTACTTTTTTTTCTCTAGTAAGTACTTGGTTTTTTCTAAGGTTCAGAATAGCAACATGAAAATTTCATAGATCATACTTTTTTGGTGAAAGAGTTGTAACACCAAAAATTTACAGTCTTGAGTCTGATTTTAAGGCAAAATCAGGGGTCTCTGTGTTCTTTTGTTTTAAATTGAATTTGTGTTAATAGTAACTGAAACGGCGAAATTTGTGCGAATTAATTCTCAAAGAGTCTATAAAGGTAGAAGGTCATGTTCAGAGTCTTATTTTAAATCACTTTATCGTTCTAAAGGGCCTTGTGTCATTGGGATCGAAATCACGTTCAATTTGATATCAAGTTTTATTAGAAATGTTTAAATTTAGACTAGAGATCAAATTTAATTGAAATATTAATCCAATTGACACCTGGCTCATAAGGGAAATTAACTCTGTCGTTTCTGTTGCCTATTTTTATCTTGATTTTCTTTAAGTTCAATTCCGGCATTATGTTTTAACTTACTCATAAAAAGTCTGAAAGCTTGAGATTAAATTAATATTCGGAGGCTCACTTATCACTTTGGTCTACGTTTAATGTCATAATCTAAAAAAAATAACCTTCCTGTTAACAGAAAAGGGCCATAAGCCACAGTGCTCAAGTGAAAAGAATCTTCCATTACTCAGTTGTATTACTTTTTTTTAAACTTATCTCGGAAGCCTTACTTTCTCGTATCATCGTAAAAACAAAAACAAAATAACAAAATGTAACAATCAGCAATTTAACATGACAATTTTAATGGAATATTAGTATTTACTATTAATTTCTGATGAACTTAAGTATTTACTTGGATGAATCTACTACCTTCTGAAAGTATTTGCCAGCTAGTTTAAACTTATTTTTATGCATACGAAGTTCAGTAAATACTTCAAATTAAATCTTCTACTAGAAGGCATAGAATTTACTGTAACCTTTTACTTCTAGTAAGTACTTCCGTTTTATGCATATCACCCAATATTTCAAAATCTTATTTTATTTTAAATAAGGTAAGGTAAGGTTTTTGGAGAAAAAATATTTTAATTTGACTGAGTTATTCAAATTTTAAGGATTTAATAAAGAATTTGCAAAAATTTGTGTGCAGAGCTCAAATTAAATTTCCTTGTTCCAAGTTCCTAGCATGCTTGGTTCCTTCCTACAAACTTCATATTGAAGTCAATTTTTGGAAAATTTTCAAATTGAGGACTTAAAAAATGCACATTTAAATGCCTTATTGCAAGTTCCTAGCATGCTTGGTTCCTGAGATACATTGCCCTGTTAAATTCACAGATATGCTATAACTCCAGCTTATAGAAAAATTAAAAAAAATTTACCCCCATTCTGAGGCATTAAGAAAGCAAAATCATTTATTACTTTGATGGAAAAATAAGACTTAAGACTTTATTTATATATTTATATTTATATTTTTTTTTTTGACAGAAATAAAAATAAAGACTACTATTTGGCATAAAAATAACCACTGATTTTACTTTCTAAACGTTTCAAAATCATTCATTAAAATTTTCAATTATGAGTTTCAATGCTATAACTGGCGCCTTAAGTTGGTGCTGTTTCATTCAAATCTTCAAAACTAGATCAAAGTGTTAGTCAAATTTTATGTGGGAACAAACTTCAATACACCACGCTGGTCAATGTTATGATTCGAAATTTGTTTATATTGAATGATCATCATTAACCACACCACAAAGACAAATCTACCGACTGCTATTAATAAATTAATCTGAGCCAGTTCTAGGAACGATTGAAAATAGTTTTCAAGGAAAGAGCTTTATAAACATACTGCTGGTCAATAAAAAAAAGAACAAATGATGACTTGTACCTATACATACATGTGTACATTTTTAAGCTATAAAGATTCCCAAGTCATGTCCCAAATTAATGCTCATTACTTTTTGAAGTGTTTTGTAAATTAAAATGTATCATTGCATACATTTTGAAACCCAATTCGAAGTCATTACCCTTAAGCACATACTCCAACATAAAATCCACTTGAGCGTTACATTAGAGCTCGCACAGAAAATTGATGTAATCTTAAAACTCACATAAATAAAGTCAATTCTTGGACGATTCGAATACAAAAAAAGGCTCTTTGGAATGTTAATTGAAAATATTTTTTTTTTAATATTTCTAGAAAAAAAGTATCACAAGTCATCGAAGTGAGGAAAATATAAACAAGATTGAAAATCACAAACAAACTTGAACTAGGTCTTTGACATTTTTTATTTTTTGTAAAAAAACAGCATTTTTGAAGGGCATACTAAATATAAAACTACCAAAGGGGATTTTTATGCCTTGAAACGAGATTTTGGGTGTATATGGGATATTTATTGTAAACAATTTTACTAAGCTCTACAAGACCTACAAAATGATCTAGGTCTCGGGCGAAGTATATTAATTTTTTTTATAGCACAGTATAATGATGGACCATGAACCAACATCACATGTTCGTTATTTTGGGTTCACATTAATATTAAGGTCATACCATGTTTGGTTTATTACACATATAGATAAAGAGTATATTCATACCATTTTATGGTCCATTTCACTTAAATTATTCGTCTCTCAATTTGATTGTTGGTAGAATGTACTAATAATAATACAGCACGAATAAAAACAGACAGAACAGTAAGACAGTTTAAAATTACAAGAGGAGTCCGACAAGGAGGCCCACTGGCACCTCCATTATTATCTGCTGTCTTAGAAGATATTTTCAAAAGATGAATTGGAACCAAAAATATGGGTTAAATATGTATGGACAACTGTTACAATAATTTAAGGTTTGCGGACGGTATAGTCCTTCTTTCGACGAAAGCAAAACACATCCAGGAAATGCTGATCGATTTAACAAACATGTGTAAGAACTATGGACTTCACATTAACATGACAAATTCTACTAGAAATGACATCATATTAGATAATACAAAAATTGAGTATGTTAAAGACTACATTTACTTGGGACAGTTAAAGTCGTTTAAGGACCAAGAGGGAAAATAAATAAATAGGCGTATTATCAATAGTTGGAGAAAATTCTGGAGTTTAAAAAAAAATTGCTATCGGACCAAAGCCAGAAACACAAAAATGCCTACTTGACTCCACTATTTTGCCGGTTATGACTTAAGGACTTCAAACACTCAGCTTAACCTCCAGTTCACTCGACAAATTGAGAATTTGTCAAACCAAGATGGAGAGTAAAGAACGGTGAAATCAGAAGAAGAACAGGGATAATAGACGTAGTCGAAAGAATAAGAAAACTTAAATGCAGTTGAGCAGGACATATATCAAGAATACAGGACCAAAGATGGACAAAAATAGCTACAAAATGGATGCCACAAGGAATCCGTGGGCCATTAAGAAGACCTAAGAAGAGATGGTGCGATGATCTTGACAACAATGGGCAGCTTTGCAGCTGGGGAGGCTTATGCCAGTCTTTAATTTAAACTGATGTAACTACACATAAACAATTTCACTTGTTTTTATTTGTAATTAAAATAGAAGATTATCAATAGAATTAAGCAATAATTATGTAAATATTTAAAATGGTAGTAAAAGCTTATAATAATAATGAAAAAAAAAAATAAAAATACAAATTTTAAAGATAAATTTAAAAATGGTTTTGGATCGAAATTCCGTCAGGGTCAAAATTCTACTTTAGAAATTCTGCTTTTCAAGATTGAGCTTTCGAAATTCTGGATTTCAAAATTCTTTTTTTTTACAAAAAGCACGTGCTTTTTAACGTTTTCCAAACCTTCTTTTTATTATTGGCAGAACTTCTAAAAGCAATTTTCTTATTGGTAGTTGCCCAAACATGAATTATAGGAAAAATTAATTTTATTTGGTGAAAAAGTGGTGGTTGATTTTTTTTTTGATTCTCTTGTCTTTTACCTGCATTCATTCCTCAAAATCCGTCTAAGATACCATTGTAGATTCTTAAATATCAATCATTTCAATTTGAATTTCAAATTAAGTAATATTATGCTATATTCCCACTAAAACCAAATTTGTTTTTAGATATTTTGAATTGATGGAACAAGATTTCATGAAAATTTCATCGAAATCTCAAAGAAAACTCCTGATTTCAATGAATTCTTAATGAAATCTTGGTCGATCAATTTGTTATCTCAAATAAAAGTTTGCTGAAAAATCAGATTAAAAAAAACAGAATTTTTAAACCAGAATTTCGACCCGCTCCTTTAAAAGATATTGATTATGTAATTACTTTTAGTAAGACAATTTTATTTGCTGAACTAATTATCTAACAATCAATAAATTTTCAACAATAATTTTATTTCAAATCTTTTATCTTCATTTTTAGAATGCTGCTTAATTCACGTTAAGTTCGCACCATGTCCTGCCATTATTCGCAAACGAAAATAAAATAAATATTGTTTGAGTAACGGATTCGCAATTAATTAGTTTAACAACTAAGTTTTTTTCGGATCGCTTAACTGCATACTTGAGATCTGTATACAGTTCGAGAATCGACCCCCCTGCTAAGTTCAGATGAAGTAAGCAGGTAACTTATTTTTTCGCAAACCAAAGTCGTAGCTAATTTTTGTTTGCGAAACTAATTCGCAACAAATGAATGATAGGATATTTTTTTATCTAAATTTTGTAAGGTTCCTGCTAACTTCATATTCATACATATTGGTAGGACCCAATGATATTTTTATTTATTGACAAATCCGCTGATGGCGGAATACGGAAAATGAATTTGAGTTCAGCACACGAAATCTTGGCTCTGGACCTTTGGTACCTCATAAATGGAAATTTAATATTTTAAAATGTCATCTAATTGATCAGGAAAGGTCAACTAGTCCTAGAAATCGGTCAGCCCTTGATAACAAGTTATAAAGGCTTAAAGTTTCTCAAGGTCACTCAAGGTCACGCGCGAATTTTGGCATCTCATTAAGTGGAAATTTACAAAAAAAAAGATGCCATTTGAAAGATTTGTAGATAGTGATAAAAGGTCAACTATTTTCAGTAATTGGTCAGCTATAGTTTTTTTCTATGAATTTTCAAAACTCGTTTTAAGGTCACAAGAAAAACTTTTGGCACCTCATTTGGGTCATTTCAAAAAAAGTATGCCATTTGAAAGGCCATTTCACGGTCATAAAAGGTCAGCTATTTTCAGAATATGGTCAGGTATAGTTTTTTTAATGAATTTTTAATTTACTAAAAAAAAAAAAATCCAAGGTCATAACGATTTTTGGCTACTCATTTATGGGAAACTTGCAAAAAATAAATACCATCTGAAGGATCTCTAGATCTATATAAAAGGTCAGTTAGATTCAGTAATTGGTCAGTCATATTTTTTTTAATGGATTTTTAAAGTTTTTGTATGTAGGTCACAGTATAGATTTTTGGCACCTCATTTGGGGTGTATTTGCATAAAATTTATACCATCTAAAAGGCCAGTAGATCGCGATAAAAGGTCAACTAGTTTCAGTAATTGGTCAGCCATAGATATTTTTAAATAAATTTTTGAAGTTTTTTTCAAGGTCACAAACAAATTTTTGGCACCTCATTTGGGTCGTTTAAAAAAAAAACATACCAATTGGAAGGCCATTTAGCGGCCATAAAAGGTCAGCTAATTTCAGTAATTGGTCAGTCATTGACTTTTTTGTATGAGTTTTTGAATTTTCGTCAGTAGTATAAGAGAATGTTAGTAGCTAATTTTGTATTTGAAAGCAATGCCTAGTCATAGGCAAATTACCTATGCATCTGTAAAAATAATCTAGTTGTTAAAAATCCCTAGAAAAAATTACTTTGACGCTAATAAGAGCTTGGCAATGGTAATAATAAAAAGTGTCGCCTTGCCAGCAATTTTTTGCATTAAGAAGCAAAAAAAATTTTGGTTGTTGAAAATAAATATGTCTGCTCAGATATTAACAAAAAAATCGTTATTTCTTCATTTACAGTACAGAATAGAAAGTGTTATTTTAATACGCTATTACTTCAAGTGAAAGACTGGATCGCACGTACTTGCTTTAACGTTCATGATGCAGAGAGTTTAAGAACATTATATGTAATGACATGGAAATTATAAGAGAAAAATGTTTAAACGCAAAAAATACGATATTTAAATTACCTAAAATAACTCCTTTGAGAGTATTAAATGAAAAAAAAATGCCATCTTAGTTCTTGGCTATGATTGTATGAAAAAAAATATTCAGAATCGTTGGAGTGGTTTTTCTTAAAATATTATTTTGTTAATATCAAATCGTCGGCTTAGAGTGTAAAGCGGCTAACTTCACATTTTTTTTACCATTATAGACCACTTCAAAAATTGCTAAAAATACAAAAATCTATCAAATCTTTTCAATTTCACTGAATTTGGCAATAACGAGTGTTGAAAAATATTTAATGTAATTTTGGTTTTATTCAAGTAATGCGAACACTTTGTTTAAAATATTTGTTTGTAAAAAATGCAAAAATGCATCCTGCTCGAAAATTGTAACTTCCGTATAAAAGAAACAATTGTAATCAAAAAAAATATGATTGTGTGGGAGGTACCATTATTAACCATTTTTTGATAATGGTTTCCCATTCAAAGGTAGTTTTTACCAAAAGAAATTTGTTGAATTTTTTTAAAGAGAAGCTGTGGAGCCATTTTTGAGAAAAATAAGTTTTTGTAAAATTGCTAAGAAAAAATTGTATGGCAGGTACCGTATTATTAGTTAAAAAAAATGAAAAAAACATGTGGGCAGAATCACCAAAAACCACTATATACCAAGTTTTAAGAAAATCGATCTAAGTTTTTGATGTTTTCTGCCATCGTAATGTCATATTTGAATTTTTTTGGTGCAAGAATTCAAAAGTTGCCTTAAAGTACCTACATATATCGCAAGTAAAAATTGCTACTTTGGTTGGTCATTTTAAAAGTTCAAACACTTACCTGGTGTAGTAATTTCTACGTGGATATCACCAAGTTGCCTTATTGAATTGACTGCATCATCTTCTTGTCCTCGAATTTAAACAAAATTTTTGGCCTCAAGGATGCAAGGGCACTTGAAATTCTCTTAATTTACTTAGCTGATTCTCGAGAATGTGACTCTAAAAAGAAAAGAAGTCAAAGCATAATATTTGTAAGCACTGTTGTTGTTCAAGATTAGATTGAGATAATTTTAAAAGTTTAAAACTTTTACCTCTAACCAATTGATCGCAAATAGATAATTGTACAAAACAATAACAAGAACTATAGAAGATGCTTCGATCAATCGGTTCCAAAAAGATTAAAGTCTACTGTTAACAATGCAAAACTTCCTACTCACATTATTAATTTAATTAAAGTACGTAATGCAACAAGAAGATATTGGCAAAGATACAGGCTAAACGTTTATCAGCAAACCTAAAGCTTCTTAACGAACGATTAAAACTGAGCTAAATAAATTTCGTAACCACAGCTGGAATTATAAGCTACAAAATCTGGACAAATGCAGTAAGCCTTTTTGGAACATAGCCAAAATTATGAAAAAAAAGTTTAGTTATTCCAACTTTAGACAACTTACAAACTGATTCTCTCACAAACACCCAAAAAGGCGACATATTGGCTACCAATTTTTTAAAAAATCACTTAGTCTCTAGTGGATTAGGGGACAGTTACACTATATCAACAGTTGCTAGTACTGTAAGTGGCTTAAACTTAGCTGTAACACAAGTTGATAGCAGCAGTTTAATCACCTACGAACAACTTGAAGATCAGATACCCATTCTTAATGTTCGTAATTCATCAACATCAAACATTTATATCTAAAACAGCTATCCAAACGTGGGTTTGAAAGCTATATTGTTTATTTTTAATGCATACATCAAGATACAGTACTTCCCTTAAGATTGGAAACAAGCGAAAATAATTCCGATTCTCAAGCCAGGAAGTTCTGCAAATTTATCTGCCAATTAAAGACCAATTAGTTTGCTTAGCTCTTTGGGAAAAGTTTTCGAAAAATTTATTAGCATACAAATAAGTAAAGTACTAGAAGACAAAAATATTTTGCCACCGCAACAGTTTGGCTTCAGACACCACCACAGCACGATTCATCAGGTTGATAGAATAACTAAATTTGTATCAAATTCATTTGCTGAACGAAAATCTACAGGTTTAGTACTATTAGATGTGGAAAAAGTCTTCGACTCAGTTTGGCACGATGGTTTACTGCATAAAATGTTAGGTTTTGAGTTTCCAATCTACATTGTTCGACTCATAAAAAGTTTTCTTGCAAATCGTACATATATTGTCTCCGTTAATAATGCCTTCTCCTCACAGCATAATATTCGCGCGGGTGTACCACAGGGATCAATTTTGGGTCCCTATTTATATAATATGTATATACACTTCCAAGTTTCCGACTGCGAGGATGCAATATATGCAGATGATACAGGAATTTATTCTTCTGATGTATATTTGGTTCCGTTATCGAAACCAATTTACAATCAGGATTGAATATTATTTTATGTTATTTTAACAAGTGGAAAATAAAAGTTAATGCTACGAAAACGCAAGCTATCTTTTTCACAATAAAAAGGAAGTCTTGTTTTCTTCGCAACAACACTCTAAAATTGAAAAACATTGACATCACCTGGAATGATAGTGCCAAATATCTTGGAATAACTTTAGATACAAAGCTCACGTATAACAAACAAATCTCTAACACTCTTGCTAAGGTCAACAAAACAATTAAAATACTGTATCCCCTTATAAACAGAAAATCACTGTTAAGTACAGAAAACAAACTTATAAGGGTTTTTCAACAGGAACGCTACAAAAGTAGAGCGACAGGAACAGCAAACGACGCCATATTTCTTGCCGCTCTTTTGACATTTCTCTTCAGTAAAGTTTGCCATTTTATGATGGAAAGATATATATATGCCAACAACGAGTCGAAATTATTAAAATTTACTACCGAAATTCGGAGTCAGTGGCCTCAACGTTAAGAGCGCAACGTGCAATTTATGGTCGTCATAATCGTCCTAGCAGATCAACAATTGAGCGTCTAGTGGAAAAATTTTAATCCACAGGCACAGTACAAAATGTTCCCGTGCCAGTGAGACAAAGAAGTGCCCGTAGTGTCGAGAATATTGCTGCCGCTGAGGTTTCAGTTGCAGAAAGCCCAAATGTGTCTCTCACACGTCGTTCACAAGCGTTGGGCATCTCTGTGACGTCGTTGTGGCAAATTTTGCGAAAAGATCTTGGCCTACATCCTTACAAGATTAAATTGACGCAAGAACTGAAGCCGCTTGACCACCAGAAGCGTCGTATGTTCGTGAATTGGGCTGAGCAACAACTTGAAAATGATTAGGATTTTTATCGAAAAATCATCTTCAGCGATGAGGCTCATTTCTGGCTGAATGGCTTCGTCAATAAACAAAATATACGGTATTGGTCAGGCAGCAATCCACACGTACTCCATGAGTCATCATTGCGTCCCGAAAAAATTACGGTTTATGGACCGGCGGCGTCATTGGGCCGTACTACTTCCGTGATCATCAAGGCCGACACGTTACTGTGAATGGGGATCACTTGCGTTCAATGATAACCGAATATTTTTGGCCTCAATTGGATGATATGGACTTGGAGGACATGTGGTTCTAACAGGACGGCGCCACAAGCCACACGTGTTTGGAGAACGTGTTATCTCACGAAATGATCCAGTCGCTTGGCCGCCTCGGTCGTGCGATTTGACGCCGTTAGACTATTTCCTGTGGGGCTACGTCAAGTCTATGGTCTATGCCAACAAGCCAGCGACGATTGATGAACTTCGTACGAATATCGAACGTGAAATTGCAGCAGTATCGGCCGACTTATACTTGAAAACCGTCGAAAATAGGGTTCAGCGTCTGGGATTCTGCAAGCGTGCCCGTGGTGGCCATGCAAAAGAAATCGAGTTCCATACATAATGACATCGAACGTACTTTCACAGGAATAAAGAATTTCATTGATATCCAAAACCGTTTTTGTTTTATTTAAAAGAAACTTTTGTAGCGATCTTATTGAAAGACCCGATATAAAACAATTTTTCAGTCCTTTATGTTATATGGTTGCCCAGTTTGGGGGAAGAGTGTTAGGACACACATAAGAAAATTACAAATAGCACAAAACAAGGATCTCAAATTAATGCTTAAGTTGCCATGGCATTTCTCAACCCTTGAACTCCACGATATTGCTAACATCGACAATGTTTCGTTAAAATTTCTTACCATTTATACAAAATACTCATGTAACTGTTCTATGTCAGATAATCCATTGATTACCAGCCTTGCTAATTAGTATGTTTATTTATTTATGTATCTATTTATTTATTTATTGATTAATTAATTTATTTATTTATTTAATTAATTATTTATTTATTTATTTATCCATTTATTTATGTATTCGTTATTTATTTATATTTTCTTACTCATTTGTGTACTTATTGTCATCTTCCATTTATTTGTTTGTTGATTTTTCATAAAATATTTACATGTTTTGATTATTCATTTACATATTTTCACAATTACTTATTTGCCATCAATTAAATTATGATTAAATGTTTGTTTTTTAGAGGCTTTTCCAGTTTACTTAATATTTTAATTTATTATATTTTGTTATTTATTCCGCTTAAAAAATATTTTATGCTTATTTTACTGTGATATTAGTTTTAAGTATATATCTTTAATAATACAAAGACATATAGTCTATAAATATTATGTCTTAATTTTTTTTTTTATTCTATTCATATGGAAGGTTTTATCAGCTTTTCCTTTCAAATACAATTATAAATTTATTTTTGTTATTGTTTTCAAACATTAAATTCTTTGTCAGTAGTAAGATAATATTAAGGGGATTCATGCAACGTCGTAAGTTTACAAATTGTGTAAAATGATAAGTTTACGCAAAGTTTGCATGAACGACCTTTTTTAAACATTTGATAAAATGCTACGTAATTCAATCAGAGTAAGAGTCACACTCACGTTTGGATAAGTTTAACCAGTTTGGTTAATTTTACGCAACAAAATCCTTTGATAAGTTTAACCAAATTGTGTAAATCATTTCCCATACAAAACTTGACAGTTCATTTACCAAAAGATAAACTTATCCAATTTGTAAACTTATCTAGGGTTTTACGAAGTTGCATGAATACCCTTATTACCATAACTCTGTGTGTAAATTGTGCGGTTACAACCAACTTTGTAAAATAATTATGCTGTTAAATAAAGAATAATCAGAAACTTTTACCTGGTCGATAGAAGTGAATACTGTAACTGCATGCAACTTCACCCAAGGAAACCATTATCAGATTTTGATGGAACTTTTGTTGAATTAACCATCTTCTTTTCTTGGCATTTTGAAGAACATTGGTTTCAAGGTAATTCCCATAAACTGCTCAATTGAATTTTCAAAATGGTGATCCTAAAAAGAGAAGAATAAGTTTCTGGTTTAAAAAAAGCCAAAGCATGATAATTAATTAGAGTTGCTGGTAGTAATTTTAATAGATTTTTTTTTTTTTATAAATATTTAAGAAATTTTACTTTCTCACATACACAGCGATGAGAGAAGGGATGGGGGATAATTTTCTTATAAAATACCAAACATTATTTTCCAAGCAATTGACATTAAACTTGGAAACGTGGTGTATGTAGAAAAAATGCTGCTTCGGACACTCTAAACAAATCTCAAAATCTTTAAACTTCTTCAAGCCGCCATATACGAGTATGTATGTGAAAATCAAACTGATGAAAAGTGGCATTTTTAATCGAAAGAAATATAAACAATACAAAGAAATCGATGGATGTGGATTTATAATATTCTAGGAAATTTCTGGACTTAACAAATGATTCATAACTTAGTTTATTAGAAAAAAAAGATACACCCAAAAAACTGTATTCGTGTAAACAAAAATTTGATCTACTATGAGCATCGTGCAGGGCTTTTGTTACTAACTGATTTCTTTGGTTTGAACACAGGAAATCACATATCATACTCATTAGGGTGGTCTTAAAATTGGACAAAGTCTTGGATAGCCCTCATTCGATTGAAAATATTGAAAAACGATTTTCCAAATTTTGTCAGATTTTTATTTCACCCTCTTTTCACATTAAGGTAATAATTATGTGGTAAGGGTGATTTTTATAACACGTGCAAGAAAAATCAGAACGTATAGATTATATTCAGATGAGAAAAAAATCGTATTGGAGGGGGGTCTATCTCTCGCAGTTCAGAACAAATTTACGTGATGTAAATATATAACTATAGTTTTTTTTTAAAGCCACAAATTAATTTTATAATATTCTTTTTGAATAGTTTTTATTGTAAATATCAGTTTCTGAAAAAATTATTTTCAAACTTAAAAAAAAAAAATAATATTTTTTTAATTTGAAAATTATTTTTTCAAAAACGATTAACAATAATAAATTTATTTAAAAAGCATATTAAAGAATGATTTTGTGAATTTAAGAAAGCTGTAGCGTGACATTGTATGTGTTGTGGTTTTTTGAAATGATTTTCTTCAGTCTGGAGTGGAATTTTTAGAAAAACAATCCTGCCTGAACGCGGAGAAACAGACCCCCCTCTAATACAATTTTTTTTCGTCTGAATCTAGTCTATACATTCTGATATATGTTCACGTCTTATACTCGTAAAAATCACCCTTACCCCCTATTTAGTATCTTCAAGTGAAACGTGGGAGACAAAGGGGGTGAAATAAAAATCAGAAGAAATTAAGAAAAAAATTGTATTTCTACTTAAGGCCATTTGATGATGCCTATCCAGGTCAGAATTTCAAAAAAAAAAAAAAATATAAGGGCCACCCTAATACTTATATTTCAGTTTTCTCTTAATTTTAAGAGAACGATCTTACAAAATATTCGAAAGATATTTGGTATTTGAGTATTATTGTCAAATAGCTTCTAGGCTTTTTAGTTGAGAATTGAACTTTGGTATCGAGGGCGGATTTTCAGGTTTATCCTCAAGGCTAGTTTTGCAAATTTTGTGTTGTGTGTATATCCAGCATTTTTCCAATAGAAGGACTTTTGAATTTTGAATAAAACATCTCAGCTTGATCTACCGGAATATTCCGTGAAATAATATTTGTACTGTCTATCTAATAGATTTCGTCACTTCCAAAAAGAGGTGTGGTATTGAAATTTGAATAAAATTTGTTCAACATGATGTACAAACATTTTTTTTTTCAAAAAGGATCAAAATGCGATCACAAAATCCTCGAATCTCATCATTTAATGCTAGAAGAGATGGAAAATTTACTATTACAATTCCTTCAAACTCTTCGTTATGGAATCAGATTCCATATTTTGCTGAGGAGCCTCCTTCATATCAGGAGGCAATGGAGATGGAAACTTTTTTAGAGCAACAACCAAGGGATGACGAAGAGAGAGAGGAAGAGAGTGCAGAAAACGTAGCACTTTCGCTGCCAACAGTGATTGAAGGACAAGGACAACGCTCATCAATATCATGGTGCGAGTGTAAAATGTTTCAATTCGTTTATTTTGGTTCTCTTGCTTTCTTATTTCTGTTAATGATTGCTTTCGTGTGGTCTTTAAGACCAAAAAAATGATAATTTTGAATATTTCATTTGTAATGCATACATTTTACATTTATTACTACCTACTGGTTAAGCTGTAGGTTTTTTGCTATTTTTTTCTATGTTTTTTGATTATTAAAAATAATAAAATACCAATTTTCTTTATTGTATGCATATGAGTTAATAAATACAAAAATAAAAACTTAAATATTTTGTTATTATTTATATTTTTTGGGAGGAAAGAAAACTCGACTGTGACGGAAAAATAACAAGAAGTCTCATTTTAAATCTTCATCTTAGACATAAGCCCAAGGAAAAAATCTAATGGTCTTAAATCGCACGATCTAGCCGGCAAATTAAAGTGTCCTTTTCAAGAAATCATCCAGTAAATTTTTCATGGAGTAAAGCCATTGTTTCAAGAGGTGTGTCATGTGTGGAATTTTGTCACTGGTCATGCTCGCGTACTGTTGAAAATAATCAGTGCTTTCCCAACTCAGACTGGCTTGCAAATCCCTAAGAAGAATTCAAAATGGCCGACGATCACCAAATACTTTCCCACATGGAAAACATAACGAAATATTTTACTGTAATTTTTTTCGAAGTATGCTTTCGTTTCCTGGGCCCAAATCCCTTCGAGGCTGATTCCGGACTCAAACAATATTTTGGCAGCCGCGAACTGCGATAAGCTCTTCCTGAATTTCATTTGATATTTTAATCATCTTCATAAGAAAAAAAGAAATTCAAATCATTTGGTGAATAAAATACCATCAGACTCTACTTGACTAAATTCTGGAAAATATTGTTCGAAATTCGCTTTCACTGAATTAAGATGACCAACAATGTGCTGTTGAACGCTTGATGCAATGTTTTCTTCTGTTCTGTGCAAAAAAACTTCTTTTTTTTGGAAATATGCAATTGTTTTATTAGTTTCAAGCCAAAAAAGTATCTAGCCAATGCAATACTGTGGAAAAAATTCATTTTTGTGATGACTACGCAACGTTTTGGAGCAACTAAATTTGTTCCTTCCTTTAATTGGTTTGTAAAACTTTGAAAATTTGGTGAATTTGGTTGAAAACGGTTCAGTGAATAAATTTGAAAATTTAAAGGAATACTGATATTATAAAAGTCTACAAATTTGCA
This sequence comes from Dasysyrphus albostriatus, assembly GCA_946251815.1. NCBI lineage: Eukaryota > Metazoa > Arthropoda > Insecta > Diptera > Syrphidae > Dasysyrphus > Dasysyrphus albostriatus. The sequence continues at coordinate 1,552,500 of OX276339.1, forward strand.
TACCAATGCAAGTCATGTAATCAAAAGAAACAAAGAAAGAACACAAAGTCGTTTTTAACCTTTTTTTGTAAATAAACTGGGAAATGCATAAAAAATTATCTTCACAAAATTAAAAAAAAAAATCTTGTAAAAACTTATTCAAATTTCCAAAACGGTTCTTGAACTTTGTATGGCGTCATAAGAAATAAGTGTTGGTCACCAAAGGCAAAAGTATCTTTTTTTAATTAAAAGTCAAATAAACCTAGGCAAAAGAAAATTGTACGCCAAAACAAAAATTAATTGAAGCAAAATAAACAAGTTATCTGACCATTACATTTCGTCGACTTAAAGTGAAAAGCAGCTAACTCCTATTTTTGCATTTTTAATAACTAAAAATATTTTAAGAAAAGTGTTCCCATTACTTTGAACAAAACCAAAAATACATTAAGGTGCAGTTTGTTCACATTGGGTTAAATCTGTAACAAGTTTTTCACAGGCTCTGATTTAGTGGAGCTAATCAAACAATATTGTCTGATTAGTGATTTCGGTAATTAACAACTCAAACTATGGATTCATTTACTAAAATTGTGGTGAAGAAACACATTCGCAGGATTACCGGTCACAATAATCATTGATTAAAGATGATCAGCAGTGAACAAACTGGCCCTAATTATTTTTCTACACTCGTTATTTTCTAAATTCCGTGAAATTGAACAGATCTGAAAAATTTCTGTATTTTTTTGAAATTTTTGAAGTGGTCTAAAAACAAATGTGGTAAAAAAAAATGTGGAGTTAGTCGCTTTCACTCCAAGCCGACGATTTGATTGACCTAGGGAAAATTATCTATAAAAATGATTAGTTCAAAAATATATTTAAAAAAATTGTCTCGTGCCATTTTTGGCAATAACGCAATAACGGTATTGCAAGAAAAATTACTTGCAAACAAATCTCAAAACAAAAAACAAAGTTGTTATAATACTTTTGTTTCAAATCAATACAACTTTTTCACAAAGATACAGGACTTCAAAAAACACTTAAAAAAGTCTTGTTCTTTTAATTTTTTTGACTAGTGTAATTAACAGACAAATGTGACCTTGGCAGAGATGTTCTTTTTTTTTGTATTTCACCAAATAAGGTGTGGTTGAGTGACCTGCTAACTTCACAGTGAAGTTATAGAAGGTCGCATCGTGTATCTTAGGAGCCGAGTATGCGAAAAACATGTTGTAAGGCTCCAAATTTGCAGTTTTGTTTGCATTTTTCAACGATAGGCTAGGTTCAAATTTTGAAGTCCTTAATTTAAAAAAAATACTAAAATTGACTCCGACCTGAAGGACACAGGTCATATCGTGTATCTCAAGAACCAAGCATTCTAGGAACTTGGAGCATGGCTCCAAATAAGGTCCCTAAACGTTTTTTAAGGAATATGTCTTTAATGGTGACTTTTACAGAAAATATGTTAACAACTAGCTTATAGCTTAGAAAATTTTCTATAAAAATCATTTGGTCATTTTATTTTATTATTTATCAAATCACACCTTATATATCCCAGAGATATCGGCGTTTTAAAAAACGCACATTGACGAAAATATCACTTTTTTGCGTATAACTGAGAAATGGTGAGCGCTATCTAAAAGATTTGTTTTTACAATTTGTACATTATGTTAACCTCTATACAAAAAAAAAATAATTATCAATTTTTTTCTAGGAGAGATAAAGTTAATATGATTTTTTGAAAAATTACTTCAAAATCTCAAAATTTCGGATTCTTGCTTTCAACTCTTAAATAAAGATTTTTTTATTAAATAATTTACGCTCAGTTTATAGATTGCAATTTGATCTAGAAAAAATATTAGCACACTTTTTTCAATACAAGCGACAGTTTACACGATATTGTTACTTTAAAAATGTAAAGCATTGAAAGTTAAAATTTTTTTTTTTTATTTTCACACAGTTTGTAAGCTATTTAAGTTTCTACAAGGTAACATTACAGTTTTTTTTTTTAGTGGTCATTAAAAAGATATTTGGCGCAAAATTTTAAACGATTTAGTACGATGCTTAAGCAATTTTAACATGATACTAATGTCGTTTTCGATTGAAGTTTGAACCTGTTCCATTCCTATCGAATATGGAAAATTTGTAGTAGAATGTTTTCCATATTCGATAGGAATGAAACAACTCTAAAATCCAATCGAAAACGGCGTAAGTTAAGAAGAGCATTTTGCTAATTTTAAAAGCTTTAGCATCGTAATGCACAAATATAACAACACTATTTATCAGTACGAACACCCAACAAATTTTCCTGGGTCTTCATCATGTAAGGCTGATATCGTTTTCGATATCGACATCGATCAATTTTAGTGTAGAATATCTGAAGAAAAGTTTCGTAGCAACATTTTATGTTTCGTTTCCAACGAGAAATGAAAGTTTTAAAGAAAAAAAAACTTTTGGTGTGCAAATTCAACCTTGATGTTGTCGATTGAAAGTAGTTACTAAAATTTCAAAATTATTTTTTTCCATCGAGATATTTCAACTTTAGTCAGACACGAAAATGTCTTTTTGGTAGTTTTTTGTTTATGATTTTAATATTTAGTTCAAAAAAGTGGGGGGTAGGGAAATTTAAAATTTTAATATGCAAATTATCATTGGGTGCATATTGAATTCATAAATGGACAATTTTTCGAAATTTAATTTAATTTACCTATTACAAACACATAATATTACATACTATGTATGTATTGTACCTTGAAAGGAGTTAAGTACATATATGTGCAATAATGCAAATTTCACATTTACTTTAGTCTATAATGTAATTAATAATCATTTATCTGCTTTTTAATTAAAAAATGCAACTAGCAATGAGTAGATGCAAAAAAAAAAAAAGTGTATGCCCACACAGGACTTGAACCCATGGCAATCGGCTGCCGGCCGGATACTTTTCCATTGCGCTATCGATAACTATAAATTCTGTTGGTTGGTTTCTTATAAGATCTACTTGGATTATTAAACAATAAATTTGGTCGAAATTTTTATTATTGATTTATTAACTGAGGGAGCATGTAACAAAAAAAATGTTGGTGTGCAAATTAAATTTCCAAATGAGCAATTATTTAAGCTCCTGTGCATTTAGATATTCGACTTGGTTACAAAGATATGAGCATTTGAAATTTCCATACAAAGTGCAATTTGTTTATATTAAAAAAATAAAACAGGAGGTGTGCAATTAAATTTTTTTCATTTTTGAAATGTGCAATTAGGAATATATCGCCTAAGATTTTTTCTTCGCGAAAATCGAAAGTGCGCCGGCTGACTTCGAGGTGGCCAATTACTAGCTCTTCCAATTTTTTTTTGATTTACCAACTAGTAACAATTAAACATTTGAAAGAGCTAGTAATTGACTTAATATATAAAAGATTGTTAGCTAGTATCATACTAAGTTCTTAACAAAAGGCTGTTTAAAATTTGCGCCATTATTTTTTATAAATATAAACTGGACAAAAAAGAAATAATAGCGTTATTTTGCGTTTTTCTTTTATATGGCAAAGTTTTTAAAAAATTATTAACACTCATTTTGTATAAAATAATATTCTCTATGAGAACTATTATGAGCACTTTTCCGATACGAGATCCCAAAAAATAGATGTTGACACTTAAAAAACCATTAGTTTTCGGAAATGCATGTTTTCGGGCCCTACATGGTTCGGAAAAATGCATTTCCACTTAAGAGTTAAAATTTTTGAACGCAAATATCTTTATTTTTGTATAAGAAATACTCGTGCAAAAGTCTACAGATGAATCTGGCTTGCGTTAAAAGTTATTCAAGGTCAAACGTCAGAAATATTTGTATAACAAGATTTTTGTTTGGACTATCCTCGAGGAAAAAATCAAATTTCCATTTGGGGAAAATTCCAAGTTTAAGTTTTGAAACGCAATTATCTTTACTTTTTCATAAAAAAATACTGACGTAAAATTCTGTGGATTGATTTATAAAAAAAATGCCATGTATTTTACCTCAAAGGAGGTGTAAAAACAAATGCACTTAACAAAAAAAAAAAAAATATTTTAGGCATATTAACGCTAGCCAAATTTGTCTGTAGACTTTTGCATTCGTATTCCTTATCCACAAGTAAAAATGATTGCTTTTAAAAATAAATTTTGTCTGGGGCCCTCACCCTATTGTCATTTGTATCCACATGAAACAGTAAGAAGCACAGTTACGGACAAATTGCATTTTTCACATCAGAGCCAAATGCAGAAATACAAGAATTCCCTACGATATTGTAAAGAGATCCATATTCAACCACTAAGTTTGCTCGATAGCTCCAACCAGTGTTGCCGCTGAGGAATTTGAAAAGGTCGCAGAAAAAAGAGTCGCACTATAGAATTTTTTTTTTGGTAAATAGAAAAATCGACCAGAAAACGTTTAAATTGCAAAAAAAGAAAACTTTGTTTGAACCTTTTTTTTTTTATTTAACAATTGTGAATTGACCATAGCAAACCGAAAAGTTATTTCTTTCAAATTCAATTCAAAATAAAATATGTAAAATAAATAGCTGAAAATAGGAATGTAGTCTGAGTTCTTGAAAAAAAACTGAAAATCATTGGAGTGGTTTTTTAAAAAAACATTTTTTACTAAAAATTTTCAAAACTTTAAGGAAAAAAAATTGTGATCGAATTGAATTTACAAAAAAAATTATTTTGAAATTTTCAATAAAAATTCACAAAATATTTTTTGGAAAGGTATCAACTATAACAATCAATACGTTTTGAAAGTTTTTGTATCAAAAAATTTATTTTTAGACAAAATAGCGCGATCCGGTGAGAAATGGTTGTGAGAAATTATAAAAAAAAAAATTATCGCCACGATCTTTTTCCCCCAGTGAAGTATTGATTTTATTGTCGGATCGCGTTCTGTTTGATTGTTTTCCTTTACAACTCAGAAAATTACAAATGTAGATAGGGCCTTTCGCCCTTACGTGATTTTGGGCAGTTTGATTGATTTGACATCAGATTCTACTATAAAGAAAATTTTGGCAACGAAGAAGTCCTTATAAGAATTTTGGTGTATGTTGGAAGAATTTAGAATTTTCTCCAGATAAAGTCAAACTTATTCCTTTGCAAATCACGATTATTTGCCTACGTTGGAACCAAATCAAAACATGGATCTAAATTTTACTCAATGAAACCAAGTCCTCATCACCTTTTGTTAAAAAAAACTCGGTTCAAAAACACTCGAATTATCATTAAAAAAAAGCATAATTTTTTCACTTGAATTTTTGATACTCAGCTTGGAATTTTTAATACTCACTTTGCGACGAAAAAGAAAATAGATTTTTATGGTAGGTAATTATTTGACAGAATCTTGAAATATTTTTAAAGCATATTTTATTTTGTTTCGTATTTTCGTTTGTTGTGTTATATTTGTCATCCTGTCGATATGTCAATAGCAATAAAATTCACAAAGAAAACCTATTGTGTAATCAGAAATAAAGGTTTACGCATATCATTAGTTTTGTGATTTATTCCTTTGGTAAAAATAAATTAATTGATAAATGTCAGGCGTCTACATCTCTTTATTTTCCCAAACATATGTCACTATCACAGTTGAATACTACCTCCCGTTGCGAGTTCCATAACTCTGTATTAACCGTCGCTTTTATATGGAAATTTCATTTTCATTAGAACTGAGAGGCTTTACGTATTATTATCAATAAAATTATATCACAGTAAAAAAACAAAAAACATTCTTGGTGAAAATTTTCGGGAAACCACACACTAGAAAAAGTTGAAAGATAAAATTTTAGAAACTTTGTAGATTGGCAAAGATAAAGCCAGTTAACGGAAACGGGACCCAAAATCATTAAAACGCCAATGTTTCGATGAATTTGAATTAATAAAATATGAAAATAAATTGAAAAATAGTATGTAATTGCATTTTCTGCATATAACTGCGGCAAATAGCAAAGACACACGAAATGCTCCCCATTGATTTTCTCGCCTCAAAAGTGCACCGCGCTTAAAAAAGATTGGGTACCGCAGGTCTATAATATTAGTTCAAAGTCATCGATTGTGAATTTGTCACATTTTTTTGTTAACAACATTCGACAAATTTGTTAGATTTTATTGAAATATTTCAATATTAATTTTTTGTTTGGGAATTATTGTTGAAACCCGGCTATTTTTAAAGGTTATTTTTCATTGGGAAGTAAGTTTTTATATGCATAAGTTGCTGTCATTGGGTTCATATTTTTATATGACATGTGAAACAAACCATCAAGTTTCGTTTTCAAACAAAAAATTTGTTGCAAGTTAAAATTAACTATTCTGTTATTTTTCTTTCGGAGTAATTTGGTAATTATGTGTCGACGAAATGGTTAAACAAATTTTCAAGCATCGATCAGAAAAAAAATTCCTTCTTAGCTATTTTGGTGATATTGTTTGTTGGATTTTATCCATGTTTTTCTTGTATCCAACAGAGATATTTTAAAGAAAAACTTGAAATTTTAAAGGAAAATAAATGTATTTGAAACGTTATTTATTTCATTGTTTGAGAAGACAAAACAAAAAATAATTTTGCCCCGTTTTTTTTCATGCAATTATTCCTATGTGCCTCTTAAGAGCCCGTTTCTATTCAATATGTCCAAAATGAATTGGTGATGTAATTATAAGAGAGCAAGTATACGTTTGACTTGATCGTATATTTTTACTTCGATATAATTAGGTATTTGGCGTAAGTTTTGGACTCGTACGAAAAAAATCCTGAATTTAATCAAACCCTCAACCTACAGCCTAAAACACTTGACAGGTTTTCTTTAAATTATGAATTTAAGGGTTAACTTAAGGGATTAAGTTTTAAAGCTAAAAAAAATTATGGTTTTTAGCCATACAACCCTCAAGAAAAAGCTTATTTATCTCAAAAACGGCTTAAATGATTTCGATACAAAATTTGCTATGAATTAATATAGACATGATCTATGTTTTCGTTGGAAATGTTAATGATATTGCATTGGATTGAAAAAAATTATTTAGAAAATATTCTTAATATAAAATATCTAAGGAAACTTGAACTAAATATAGGAGCAAGTACGTGCAATCAAGTCGTGCATTTTTTTTTTCAATTCATTTCATAGATACAGCACAAACTAAAATTTTCTCTTAACTAATGAAGCACACTTGTATAATTAAGCTCAAGTCGAGAAGAATGGTTATAGGTACACATTTGAATTGAAAGTAGTTGTAGCTCCACCGTTCATCCCCATCCTGATCTTTATATCAATCGCATCTCATCCCTCACTATTGATCAGTGATCACAAAATACTCTTCGATTGATTTTTTGTGTGTATGTGTGTACCAAAAGAAGAGTTTCTACTGAGGGAAAATTATTTTCAAGCGAGCTAGTTATAAGTCCATTTTTTAACGAATTAGGAATCAATCTTATACAAACCGGTGAATAGTTAACATGACTTGTTGGTCTTTTCATATTACTTTTCAAGTATATATAAGTTTTGTAACGCTTGCATAAAAAGAATTCAATTTAAAAAAAATGCTTTTAAATAAAAAATGTTGTGAACAAGAAATCATTTAAAATATTTTTTGATAATGATGAAATCAAGAAAAATTCATTACAAATGTTATATTTTTTTTTAAATTCGATTTAAAATATTCTTTTTTGATTAAAAATAAAAAAAAATAATTCAAATTCAATGTGGTGCACAGAAAACCCTTAAAAAAATGGCCAACTGTACCAAAAGGCAGGTAAGATAATTTCAAAAATTTAAGTTTTCGATATATTACTTAAATTTTATAATGTGTATGTGTAAAGTACAGTTGCCTCCAAAAATGAAATCACAAAAATTCCCAGCTTCGCTGTGTATACATATATATTTATGTCTGTACCCAGATTTTCAGAATTTCGATATTATACCTTATTCATTTCCGGTAACCGCAGTCATTTAGACTAGTAGATACTCATATGTGTGTGACAGATACATACATATAGATAGGCTTTTTCTTTATATAATAATTTCAGTAAAAATTATTGAAATGCCGTTAAGTTTGAAGCTGAGAAAGAGATCGATCGATGATTTTCGGATAGATCTTCACAACTTTTAACGGAAATTTTAAAATAAACATTTCCATTCCCATCGATTAAAAATTAATTGTATTTGATGAGATCATGGAGTTGACGAGGGCGTTTCTTAGGGAAAAATTTGTTCTTAAACCAAAATGGTTTCGAATTAAGAAAAAAATACATACTGGTGATTTGAAACGAAAGTGCTAACAATTACGAACAAATTCAATTCATTTTTCTTACCAAATGTGACATCTGAATGTTTGAATCTGAAAGTCCACTGAACGGAATAATTTTTTTTTCTTACTTTGTTCGTCTTTTCTTATTCATTTCGAGAATTTTTGTAATTTCTTTTTTAAATACTCGTAGCTACGTTTTTATTTTTGTTTAGTAAATTTTTGTTAAAAATAAAGTTTTTGAATACTTGAGTTCTATCTTCATTTTTAAATCTACTCCGGATATTTTTGATTCTACTACTGAGATTCGAACCCTGCGCCAAAGACTTACACATCAGACATGCCAATGATACCAATAGCATTTTCTTCTACGTCGCATTCTATATTTCCATTGCACTGTTGACCCAGCTGAGCATGACCTTTTGACAAATGTGCTTTTTAAAATGCATTTCAAATTTAACACAGTCGCACCCTTCCCTTATTCATATTTTTTCAAGTAGCCAAGTAGCATTCATGTTTTTGAGTTCAAAGCTACGAGTATTTTAAGAGTTGTGTTTAAAATATTAAAAGAGCAATTTTTATGCTTGGAGTCGAAATTCTGGCCAGGTCAACATTTTTTTTGCAAAGTTCTGCTTTTCAAAATTCTGTTTGTCAAAATTTTGCTTTTCAAAATTCTGATTTTCAAAATTCGGTTTTACAAATTTCTGCAGGCTTTTTAAAATTTGTCAAAACTTCTTTTTTACTAAAATGAAAAAAAAATTCCATACAAAACCCTATACGAAAAATTACAAAGTATGAATTGCAATTGAAAAAAAACAAGGTTAGTCGATTTTAAAAGATTGTTTTATTTTAGAAGTAAAACTATAAAAAAAATGTATCGACGCTTATTTAGCAGTTTGAAACACTTGTAGAATAGGTTTCCAACTGTCATGTTTTGTTATCAGAAGCTAAAAACCATATTTTCAATAACTAATTGTTTCTCAATTTGAGAACAGGAGGTTATTTTTAATTATCAGAAGTCTGAGCACGTTTTTGTGTCATTTAGTTAGGTATTAAATAATAAATACGAACTGGGTTTTTGGACAGTTGATTCATAATGTTGCTAGTGTCACGCTCGTAACAAAAAAAAATAATATGTTTCATAACTAGAAGAAAAAGTTTTTTTTATCAAATTTAAAAATATTGAAAAAAAGAGAATACTTTGATTAACTGTCAGATGAAATTTGAAGAATTTAAAATTAATACTGAGCCCGTATTAAAAAAATTTAAAGGCAATGTCACACCCGTAACAGGTTAGCATTTCAAAACATATTCCTTCTGGTTTTAAACTCATTTTTAGTTTTGATGCTTATGAAGTTCATGAAGTTAAGATATAATTCTTAGAAAATCTACTATAAATGCGAATAAAATCGGCTTTAAGAGAAAGTTTTCTCTACTCAAATAAAAAGGGTTAAATCTCAATGAAGTGAGAAATATATTCAATTTTCAGTGAGAAAAACTTCATTTTTCTAGAGAAAGTGAGAAATGATTGTACATCTATGACAACAATTTCTCGTTAAAATATATTGTTTTTATGCATACAAATTATACTCGGTCACACCCGTAACAATGAGCTGTCACACCCGTAACGTTTTCAACTTGAGATTTTGTATTGTATTTCATTGTTTTGCACATCATTTCCTAACTAAAACAATATTTGCAAAAGAATGATGCACACTTATCATGCAAAATTTTAAACCAGATATCTCAAAACTGATGATCTGGGATCAGTTTTATAAGGTCACACCCGTAATACAACTAAATTGGACCCTATAACTGGAACCACTAATTTTTCATACTTCAGTATACTAACTTATTTGAAGGACTTCAGTTGTCCTGTAGTTTAGTTAAGTTTTAATTTATTAATTGCGAATAGTTTGTGAAAAATTAATAAAATATGGAGTCTTACTGTCACACCCGTAACGATCGAAACAGAAACACCCATTGGTAAAATTTTGTAAAGCAATTTTCGCAAACTTGTATTAGCATGAATTTTAGTGGAAATTTCTTTTATTTGGTATTATGAAAATTTCATCGAAATCTGTATGAAAAATCCAACAGGATTTTAATAAGAAATGGAAAACATCAATTAGGAACTTGAATTTTTTTCCAATTCATCTAATAGATACACAGCAGCACAAACAAAAATTTTCTCTTAACCAATGAAGCACACTTGTATACTCGTAATTAGCTCAAATCGAGTAGGTTGGTTGTAGGTACACACATTTGAATTGAAAGTAGTAGTAGCTCCACCGTTCATCCCCATCCTGATCTTTATATCAATCGCATCTCATCCCTCACTATTGATCAGTGATCACAAAATACTCTTCGATTGATTTTTTGTGTGTATGTGTGTACCAAAAGAAGAGTTTCTACTGAGGGAAAATTATTTTCAAGCGAGCTAGTTATAAGTCCATTTTTTAACGAATTAGGAATCAATCTTATACAAACCGGTGAATAGTTAACATGACTTGTTGGTCTCTTCATATTACTTTTCAAGTAGATATAAGTTTTGTAACGCTTGCATAAAAAGAATTCAATTTAAAAAAAATGCTTTTAAATAAAAAATGTTGTGAACAAGAAATCATTTAAAATATTTTTTGATAATGATGAAATCAAGAAAAATTCATTACAAATGTTATATTTTTTTTTAAATTCGATTTAAAATATTCTTTTTTGATAAAAAATAAAAAAAAAATAAACCAAATCAAATGTGGTACATAGAAAACCCTTTAAAAAAAGGTCAACTGTACTAAAAAGCAGGTAAGATAATTTCAAAAATTTAAAATTTTAAGTTTTCGATATATTACGTATATTGTATATTGAATATGTATATGGTACAGTTGCCTCCAGAATTCCAAGTTTCGCTGTGTATACATATATATTTATGCCTGTACCCAGATTTTCAGAATTTCGATATTATACATATTCATTTCCGGTAACCGCAGTCATTTAGACTAGTAGATACTCATATGTGTGTGACAGATACATATTTCAGTAAAAATTATTGAAATGCCGTTAAGTTTGAAGCTGAGAAAGAGATCGATCGATGATTTTCGGATAGATCTTCACAACTTTGACAGAAATTTTAAAGTAAACATTTTCATTCCCATCGATTAAAATGAACGAGTTATGGGAATTCAATTTGTATTCATGAAGCTGACGCCTGCCATTCTTAGAGGAAGAATTTGTTGTCGAATAAAGAAAAAAATATATACTGGTGATTTAAAACGAAAGTGCTAATAATTAGGAAAGACCAAACATAGACACAAGTGGAAGTGGCCATCAGCTTAGTAAAAACATTCAACTCCTATTTAAAGCATGTAATGCTGAAGTGAAGTTAATTTTTTTCTGAATTTTCCAAGAATTATGACTGTGAGACGCCCAACAGAAATCAAAACACAACAACCCCACGAGAGTGATATTACATCTTATGTTATAGTCTGGCAGTGGGAGTAGCCGTGTTATCATTTCACTCATCATTGATGGAAGCGGCTGCAGAGCATGTCAATCGATTCATAGTTACGGGAATTGCTTTTGTTATACAGAATCAGTTTCTTCTGAAATTTGATTCAATTAATTTGAGGGCAGTCGTAGGTGATATGTTGAAGTGTACATAGTATTTTGCGAAGGCAAACGATGGAAAAGTGTGATAGGAATTTCACACGCATATTGGGAAGTCCTTCCGGCTTGGATAGCTCACACGTATTGAAGGATGAAAGCCAGTAAGTCATTATTTAAAGTTCAAATATAGATTATAGGTGATTCGAACATAAATACATGATACAAAAATTAAATGTTTTTATTACTTGTATAATGGTCAATGCATTCAGTACATGACTAAATATATTTGAAATAATAACATACCACACCACATCACATCTCATCATACCACATCTACAAAATTTAAGTCTTGAAGCAAAGCGGACTATAGGAATGTAGCTTTTGATAAACTTTCTCATAATTCGCTCTGCTTTAAGATTTGATATGTTGATCAACACTTTTTTTCGTATTCTGTTCTAATGTTTAGTTTAAGTTATGAAATTTAAGAACTGTGGTATTTGACAACAAGCAAACAACTCAGATCTTAATGCAAATTCTTATAACAGATAGGTAAAAAGTTGAACATTACCATCTGTTATGAGATTTGTATCAAGACGTATACTCAACTCGTTAATGACAATTTGTCAAATTCAGCATAAGTCTAGATTGGAGTTGTTTTATGCAGCAAAGACGACAACTTAAATTGTATACAATCAAACACATTTAATATGTATTTATCTTGATGAAGTCCGAATGAACAAAAATGTCATTTTAAATTGTCATTTCTGTCGTTAGGACTTCTTGAGGATTATACGTATCTATCAACATGATGATGTTTGAAATTATTTGTTTACTTTCTGAGGTGCACACAATATCGTTGTTCATAGATTCACATGAAGCCACAAAATTGCTGGCGCCTAGTAAATACACGATATCCAAATTTCAGAATTCAATAAATATGGCGGTTATAAAATATAAGAAAACAAGAAAAGGATTTTTTTCTGTCATTTCAAATATCGTCGGCTTAGAGTGTAAAGCAGCTAACTCCAATTTTGCATTTTTTACAAACAAATATTTTAAACAAAGTATTCGCATTACTTGAATAAAACCAAAATTATATTAAATATTTTGCAACATCCGTTATCGCCAAATTCAGTGAAATTGAAAAGATTTGATAGATTTTTGTATTTTTTAGAAATTTTTGAAGTGGTCTATAATGGTAAAAAATGTGGAGTTAGTCGCTTTACACTCTAAGCCGACGATATGCATTTTCGTCATAAGGCCTGCTTCCAGATCTTTTGTTTTTGTCAACAGTGATGATGTGGGCAACTATTAAAAATCATATATCAGCTCATTAACCTACTTTAGTATTTTCTTTTTCTAACTGGTACTGGTAACCATAGAATGTCGTGCTTGTTCATCAAAGTTTAAGACAGATCAACAGAATTGATTTTGCTGTGTTTTCTGTATTTTCATAATGCAAATCTCGGTGCTGAATGTATTTTGGTACTTTGTGCGTTGTTTTTGAAGGTTACATAGAACCATAATATATTAGGCTCCTAGATTTGATGTTCTTCTAAAGTGTTTAAGAACAGTTTCATGACACGCAACTTAATTAATAAACAAAAATCCTAAATTTATTATTAAATACTGTTGAAGTGAAAAATGGATTTCAGTTTGTGTTGATTTGATTTTACGTATTTTTTTTGTAAAATTACTTGCCACATTCTATTGTACGTTTTGTAGCTTTGAAAACAAAAGTACAATAGGATGTGGTTCATAATTTTACTTACAGTCAACATCACCATATGGATCTACAAGGAATTATTCTTCATTTTAAAATTTTTAAAATACTATTCTGCGTTTTACTTATGCAAATCTCAGTGCTGGTATGTTTTGAAGATATTTTTGAAAACCATATAGTGCTTAAGCCTACCAGGTACTAAGATTTGAAATTCAACTTAATGTGACTAATTTTTTACCTTGGTAGCTTTAAACTTAGGCATGTTTCTTTGTAAAATTGTGCATCAAATTCTATGGTCAGTTGTGAAGCTTTTAAATCATAACTATCATAGAATCTGTGTCATGATTTTACTTTAAGTCAACATTAGCATCATAATCATAAGCTTTGCCTGAGGCGAGGTTAAAAACGTTTCTCAATCTATCCCAATCCTAACATTATTTTTTACTTTTAGATTTGAACGTTTCGAAAACCTGTAAAATTTGTATCTTATGAAGCAGTTCCGGTGGCATCTAGCGCATTGGAATTCAGGACATCAAAAAACTTCTGATGGTAACTGATGCAGAAATGGTGAGTCTCTACTCCTAAGCAGTTCTGAAAACAAAAATATATCCCTTTTCAACTTTTTCGTATCAGTATCAATAATTTTAATTGGTTATTCTGCTGTTTTCAAATTCAAAACTCGGGGCTGGATAAATTTTGATACTTTTGTGCGTCTTTTTTTTTAAAGTCACATAGTGTAATTATATATCAGGCTCTTAGATTTAGAATCCTCCTGAAGTGATTTGAAGTTTCATGATGATTTCACTAAAATAGCAAACAAAACTATGGTAAAGCTTATTAATATGGATTTGTTCAAGTTAAATCAGTTTCTTAATTTGTGTACAAATTATAATTTAGGCATATTTCTTTGTAAAATTATGTACAGAATTCCAAGGCTATTTGTAAAGTTTTTTAAATACAAGTACCGAAGAATTCTGACCATAATTTACTTGCAATCAACACTTACAATCAGAATGATTCAAAACTCATGTAGTCAGTGCTGGTAAACTATGGTGAAATCGATTTCGGAAAGTCTTATAAAAACAAATTATCCGATGAATCAGGAAACTATAGTATTGATGCATGTATGGTCACTTATGTTATATTTTTAAGTCATGTGTGGTCGTCATCTATCGCTACTATGGTTTGTCAATTTAGCAACAGAAGCGGTGATATTCACCAACTTAAAAAGTTATCAAAATGTTTCGAATCTTATTCTTTGATATTTGCTACTTTCTAATGATATTTTTTATTGATATCTCTCAATTAGGATACAAAATTTAGCTCGTGACGCAAAGCGGATTAAAGGATTGTAGATGTTGATAAACTTTCTTAAATTTCGCTGTGCTTTAAGATTTCTTTTTATTCTTTTTGTTTTTAAAGGTACATTGGTAGATTTTTAGGCTATAAAATTAAAAAATTGTGGAATTTTAAGTACAACGAAAACTCAAATCTTTATACAAATCTCTAATTACAGATGGTGAGTAGTAAAAAATTGCCATCTGTGATGAGATTTGTATCAAGACTTGATGTACAATCAACATGTTAATGACAGTTTGTCATGTGAATTCAGCAGAAGTCCAAATTGGAGTTGTTCTATGGAGCGAAGATGGCAACTTTAATGGTGTACATACACATTAAATCAAGAATACATACTTGTATGCACATATGTATCTTGTTGAGGTCCGAATGAGCAAAAATGTTATTTCAAATATTTACATCATTTTTGCCATTAGGGCGTCTTCAGGATCATACGTATTTATCAACATTAATGGCATTTTGAAAAATTGGTATTTTTTCTCAAATTTGTAATACATAAATCTTGGTAATAGTGGGTATATATGATGATCCAATCCATCTATGAAGCTACTTTTGAGAAAAAAATCCTAAAGCTCATTATTAAATATTGATCGTTGGTTGTGTATAGTTTTTCACTTTGCAAAATTTCATTTCAAATTCTATGATTACTCGAAATCACAATTATCAGAGAGTTTGTATCATAATTTAACTTTCAGTCAACATCGCCATCATTGGCTTCACCAAGCCGTTCATCAAGTCCCTCAATCCAGCTCGTGAAGAAGATTATTCAAGTGCAAGTGAAGTGGAGGAAACTTTCAAAAATTATTGTTAACAATTCATCAAAGATGTAATGAAAGCCTACCAGGCTTGAAATTCTTCTAAATGTGATTAAAAGTTTCTTAATTCTTCTACCAAAATTTTAAAGTTTATTATAAAATCAAGTGTGTTTGTGTAAGGCTTTCAACTACGAAATTTTTCTTTGTAAAATTGTGCATCAAATTCTATGGCAATTTGTGAAATTTTGAAATCATAATTATCGTAGAACTTGTGTCATAATTTTACCTAAAGCCAACATTAGCATCTTTCCGGAGAAAAACTTAAGCCATTGACAATTGCGTCTGGAAGATTTTGGCGGTTTTGGTCTGGGTTTGTTCTGCGTTTCTCTAATTCAAAACTAAGTGCTGGGTTCATCGTGGAACTTTTGTGCTGTTTTAAGAAAGTGACAAAGTTCCACTATGAATCCGGTTGTCAGATTTGAATGTCTACTAAAACTACAAACAAAAATCTAAAGACTAATTATGAAATAGAATTTTTCAAGGTACTCTACACATCTTGGTTTACAAGTGCAAGTATTTGTAAAAAGTCCCGGGTGTATGCTTCTTTGTAAAATTATGTTCGAAATTCTATGATAATTTGTGTAGTTTGGAAAACACAAGTATCGTTGGATTTAGTCCATGATTTTATTTTCAGTCAAGGTCAACAATCAATTTTATAATCATTGGCTCTACAAACTCGTCCAGGAAACTAAAACTAAAGCGTCTCCAATTTGACTGCTTCCTTCAAGTGTAAGTAAAATGGAAACAAATTAATACTTGATCTCACATAATATCATTTTCAGATTCGATCGTCTCGAAAACCTGAAGCTTGTTATGCATTGCCGGTGGCAGCATGGCGGATTAGAATTCAGGACATTTCTGATGCAAAAATGATGGGGGCCTACTCTTTACCAGTTCTGAAGACTAAAATATTGGTAACAACTTTACAATACAATCATTTTAATTGGTTATTCTGCTGTTTTCAAATTCAAAACTCAGAGCTGGATAGATTTTGATTCTTTTGTGCGTTTTTTTTTGAAAGTCACATAGTGTCATTATATATCAGGCTCTAAGATTTGAAATTTTACTAAAGTGATTAAAGATTTCGTGATGCTGTTAAAATTCCAGCAAATCAGTATTTGTATGTTTCTATGTAAAATTACGCAGGAAATCCAATGGCACTTTGTAGTTTTCAAAACACATGTCCCGTAGAATTTCCTCCATAATTTTACTTTCAGCCAACACCAACAATCAGCATCAAAAACCAAATTTTATATTGATTTTTCCGCGGATTTCTAAAAGAATATGTAACCAACAAATTATCCGATGAAGTAGAGAACTATGTATATCGCTACTACGGTTTGTTAATTTAGCAACAATAGTGGTGATATTTGATTTAAACTTACACATTATTTTTTTGAAATATTTTGTGTGATTAGTAAATAAGGATACAAAATTTAAGTCTTGACGCAAAGCGAATTATAAGATTGTAGCTTTTGATAAACTTTCTTAAATTTCACTTTGCTTTAAGATTTGATATGTTGATCAACACTTTTGTTCGTATTCTGTTCTTATGTTTAGTTTAAGTTATGAAATTTAAAAATTAAGGCAATTTGACAACAAGCAAACAACTCAAATCTTAATGCAAATTCTTATAACAGATAGGTTAGTAGTTGAACATTACCATCTGTTGTGAGATTTGTATCAAGACTTGATGTACACTCAACTCGTTAATGACAATTTGTCAAGTTCAGTATTGGAGTTGTTTTTTGCAGCAAAAATGGCAACTTCAATTGTATACAATCAAACACATTTAATATGTATTTATCTTGATGAAGTCCGATGAACAAAAATGTTATTTTAAATTGTCATTTCTGTCGTTAGGACTTCTTGAGGATTATACGTATCTATCAACATGATTGCGTTTGAAATTATTTGTTTTTTGAAACAGCGTTTTGAAACAGCTAAATTTGTCAATACATACATCTTGGTAGAAGTAAGTTTGTGATGACACATCCATTGAGGTCCTATTGAACTCAACAAAACTCAAATCTTGGTGCAAGTTTTATAGTCAGATGGAGATTAGCTAAAAAATCTCATCTGGTATGAGATTTGCATTAAGAGTTGATGTACAGTCAACATGATACAGGCGATTGGCCATGTCAACTCAGCATACATAAGTGGCAATTGGAGTTGCTCTCTGCTGCAAAGATGGCATTGGGGTTAATCTACACATTTAACATAATTATAATGTATCTTGAGGTAGTCCGAATGAGCAAAAGTGATATTTTAAAAAATATTTATTTACATCACTTTTGTCATTAGGATTGCTTCGGGATCATTTATATTTATCAACATTGATATTTGATGATGGCATCTTGAAACATATATATTTTTGTTAATTTTTGTAATCAAATTTTTAATACATATAAATCTTTGAGCTACCATAAAACTCAACAAAACTCAAATCTTCAGATGGAAAGTAGCTGCACCAAGATTTGATGAACATTCAACATGATAGAGACAATTTCTTTTTTGATTTTTTTATTTGGGTGTAAAAGTACCTACTTAAACAATAAATCAAGCGTTATTACTTATAAATGGGTGATTCTACAAATGATGGAATTTTTGACGACTCCGTTGATATTTTAATAGCTGTTTAAGTATTCTATCTGATTTGTTTGTTACTACAAGTCTAATTGATGACTACAAGGCCAGACAAAATAATTAAGATCTGAACTATTTTCATTACTCAAAAAATTCTTCAAACGGTCTAATTCTCAGTCTCATGACGTGTCCCCTGTTCGTTTTCGACGAAATCTTACAGTTCTCTTTTTTAAGTTCCAAAACCAAAATAAACTTTTAATTCTTGGCGTTAGATAATATATCTTTTTATAAAATATAATATAAATGAATATTTAGTACCATTATATTATATTACAAAAAAAATCATTGAACTTTGTCCCTCGGATTTCTAATCAGTCCCCTGACCGATTGAAACAGTCAAAAATATTCTTAACTTTGAAAACTATTCAAGTTTCAGATTTAACAGCGTGAAGCATTAAGCCTGGTGACAGTAAAATAATTTTCGAATCTTATCCCCGTTTGCTATTTCATTTGTTAAGAAGGCATTTGTGCGAGAGGTCATGGATTGTCCGTTCAGTTTCTCAGTCCCCTGATGAGTGTTTTCAGAAAATATTTATATGTAGGCACATATATTTATATTTTAGCATTTTAATGTTGGCTTAGTAAAACCTTAATAATTTTCTATATTTTTTTCGTTAAATTATAAA
The DNA here is from genome assembly GCA_946251815.1 of Dasysyrphus albostriatus. NCBI lineage: Eukaryota > Metazoa > Arthropoda > Insecta > Diptera > Syrphidae > Dasysyrphus > Dasysyrphus albostriatus. Next base: position 1,571,495 of record OX276339.1, read on the forward strand.
CATGTTTTAGTCGCAAAAACTATGAAAATACTCAGTCCCCTGACCTTTAATTACTGATTTTTTATCTCGAGGCCACAAAAATGCTCACAAAATGCTCTTCTTAAATACATTTAAAATAAAAAACAGGACTCGATCGCATGAGCTTACTCTTATTTTCAAGCGGTTAAGAAATATAAAGATAATTTACACAGGGTGTTTGCATAAATTGTATAAAAGTGCTAGAGTGCACAGGTTCGGTCGAAACAAGAAAAAAATCATACCCCCCCCATTAAGGTGAAGGGGATTTAATTTTTTTAAAAATTGACTTAAAATAATAAAAAGTTAAAAAAATGTTCAGTTCTTTGGAACACCCGTTTTCAAAAAAGGCTATAAAATCGTTGTATTTAATTTGTTTGACTGGCCGTTTTCAAATATGTGAAAGGACGTTCTAAAGTTCATATATAGTTAGTTTTTACGACTTTTTGCTTCCAAAAGTGTTATGTCGAAATTATCATCATTTTATTCCATTTTTTGTAAAATCTCCCAAGTACCTTGTTGCAGTCCATATTAGCGAAAATGTTATTTCAAATATGAGCATTTTCGTCATAAGGCCTGCTTCCAGATCTTTTGTTTTTGTCAACAGTAATGATGTGGGCAACTATTAAAAATCATATATCAGCTCATTAACCTACTTTAGTATTTTCTTTTTCTAACTGGTACTGGTAACCATAGAATGTCGTGCTTGTTCATCAAAGTTTAAGACAGATCAGCAGAATTGATTTTTCTGTGTTTTCTGTATTTTCATAATGCAAATCTCGGTGCTGAATATATTTTGGTACTTTGTGCGTTGTTTTTGAAGGTTACATAGAACCATAATATATTAGGCTCCTAGATTTGATGTTCTTCTAAAGTGTTTAAAACAAGTTTCATGACACGCAACTTAATTAAGAAACAAAAATCCTAAAGTTTATTATTAAATACTGTTCAAGTGAAAAATGGATCTCAGTTTGTATTTTAATTTAAGATATTTTTCTTTGTAAAATTACATGCCACATTCTATTGTACGTTCTGTAGTTTTGAAAACATAAGTACAAAAGGATGTGGTACATAATTTTACTTTCAGTCAACATCACCATATGGATCTACAAGGAATTATTCTTCATTTCAAAATTTTTAAAATACTATTCTGCGTTTAACTTATGCAAATCTCAGTGCTGGTATGTTTTGGCACTATTGTGAAGTTATTTCTGAAAACCATATAGTGCTTAAGCCTACCAGGTACTAAGATTTGAAATTCAACTTAATGTGACTAATTTTTTACCTTGGTAGCTTTAAACTTAGGCATGTTTCTTTGTAAAATTGTGCATCAAATTCTATGGTCAGTTGTGAAGCTTTTTAATTATAACTATCATAGAATCTGTGTCATGATTTTACTTTAAGTCAACATTAGCATCATAATCATAAGCTTTGCCTAAGGCGAGGTTAAAAACGTTTCTCAATCTATCCCAATCCTAACATTATTTTTTACTTTTAGATTTGAACGTTTCGAAAACCTGTAAAAGTTGTATCTTATGAAGCAGTTCCGGTGGCATCTAGCGGATTGGAATTCAGGACATCAAAAAACTTCTGATGTTTACTGATGCAGAAATGGTGAGTCTCTACTCCTAAGCAGTTCTGAAAACAAAAATATATCCCTTTTCAACTTTTTCGTATCAGTATCAATAATTTTAATTGGTTATTCTGCTGTTTTCAAATTCAAAACTCGGGGCTGGATAAATTTTGATACTTTTGTGCGTCTTTTTTTTTAAAGTCACATAGTGTAATTATATATCAGGCTCTTAGATTTAGAATCCTCCTGAAGTGATTTGAAGTTTCATGATGATTTCACTAAAATAGCAAACAAAACTATGGTAAAGCTTATTAATATGGATTTGTTCAAGTTAAATCAGTTTCTTAATTTGTGTACAAATTATAATTTAGGCATATTTCTTTGTAAAATTATGTACAGAATTCCAAGGCTATTTGTAAAGTTTTTTAAATACAAGTACCGAAGAATTCTGACCATAATTTACTTGCAATCAACACTTACAATCAGAATGATTCAAAACTCATGTAGTCAGTGCTGGTAAACTATGGTGAAATCGATTTCGGAAAGTCTTATAAAAACAAATTATCCGATGAATCAGGAAACTATAGTATTGATGCATGTATGGTCACTTATGTTATATTTTTAAGTCATGTGTGGTCGTCATCTATCGCTACTATGGTTTGTCAATTTAGCAACAGAAGCGGTGATATTCACCAACTTAAAAAGTTATCAAAATGTTTCGAATCTTATTCTTTGATATTTGCTACTTTCTAATGATATTTTTTATTGATATCTCTCAATTAGGATACAAAATTTAGCTCGTGACGCAAAGCGGATTAAAGGATTGTAGATGTTGATAAACTTTCTTAAATTTCGCTGTGCTTTAAGATTTCTTTTTATTCTTTTTGTTTTTAAAGGTACATTGGTAGATTTTTAGGCTATAAAATTAAAAAATTGTGGAATTTTAAGTACAACGAAAACTCAAATCTTTATACAATCTCTAATTACAGATGGTGAGTAGTAAAAAATTGCCATCTGTGATGAGATTTGTATCAAGACTTGATGTACAATCAACATGTTAATGACAGTTTGTCATGTGAATTCAGCAGAAGTCCAAATTGGAGTTGTTCTATGGTGCGAAGATGGCAACTTTAATGGTGTACATACACATTAAATCAAGAATACATACTTGTATGCACATATGTATCTTGTTGAGGTCCGAATGAGCAAAAATGTTATTTCAAATATTTACATCATTTTTGCCATTAGGATCATACGTATTTATCAACATTAATGGCATTTTGAAAAATTGATATTTTTTCTCAAATTTGTAATACATAAATCTTGGTAATAGTGGGTATATATGATGATCCAATCCATCTATGAAGCTACTTTTGAGAAAAAAATCCTAAAGCTCATTATTAAATATTGATCGTTGGTTGTGTATAGTTTTTCACTTTGCAAAATTTCATTTCAAATTCTATGATTACTCGAAATCACAATTATCAGAGAGTTTGTATCATAATTTAACTTTCAGTCAACATCGCCATCATTGGCTTCACCAAGCCGTTCATCAAGTCCCTCAATCCAGCTCGTGAAGAAGATTATTCAAGTGCAAGTGAAGTGGAGGAAACTTTCAAAAATTATTGTTAACAATTCATCAAAGATGTAATGAAAGCCTACCAGGCTTGAAATTCTTCTAAATGTGATTAAAAGTTTCTTAATTCTTCTACCAAAATTTTAAAGTTTATTATAAAATCAAGTGTGTTTGTGTAAGGCTTTCAACTACGAAATTTTTCTTTGTAAAATTGTGCATCAAATTCTATGGCAATTTGTGAAATTTTGAAATCATAATTATCGTAGAACTTGTGTCATAATTTTACCTAAAGCCAACATTAGCATCTTTCCGGAGACAAACTTAAGCCATTGACAATTGCGTCTGGAAGATTTTGGCGGTTTTGGTCTGGGCTTGTTCTGCGTTCCTCTAATTCAAAACTAAGTGCTGGGTTCATCGTGGAACTTTTGTGCTGTTTTAAGAAAGTGACAAAGTTCCACTATGAATCCGGTTGTCAGATTTGAATGTCTACTAAAACTACAAACAAAAATCTAAAGACTAATTATGAAATAGAATTGTTCAAGGTACTCTACAGATCTTGGTTTACAAGTGCAAGTATTTGTAAAAAGTCCCGGGTGTATGCTTCTTTGTAAAATTATGTTCGAAATTCTATGATAATTTGTGTAGTTTGGAAAACACAAGTATCGTTGGATTTAGTCCATGATTTTATTTTCAGTCAATGTCAACAATCAATTTTATAATCATTGGCTCTACAAACTCGTCCAGGAAACTAAAACTAAAGCGTCTCCAATTTGACTGCTTCCTTCAAGTGTAAGTAAAATGGAAACAAATTAATACTTGATCTCACATAATATCATTTTCAGATTTGATCGTCTCGAAAACCTGAAGCTTGTTATGCATTGCCGGTGGCAGCATGGCGGATTAGAATTCAGGACATTTCTGATGCAGAAATGATGGGGGCCTACTCCATACCAGTTCTGAAGACTAAAATATTGGTAACAACTTTACAATACAATAATTTTAATTGGTTATTCTGCGGTTTTCAAATTCAAAACTCAGGGCTGGATAAATTTTGATTCTTTTGTGCGGTATTTTTGAAAGTCACATAGTGTCATTATATATCAGGCTCTAAGATTTGAAATTTTACTAAAGTGATTAAAGATTTCATGATGCTGTTAAAATTCCAGCAAATCAGTATTTTTATGTTTCTATGTAAAATTACGTAGGAAATCCAATGGCACTTTGTATAGTTTTCAAAACACACGTACCGTAGGATTTCCTCCATAATTTTGCTTTCAGTCAACACCAACAATCAGCATCAAAAACCAAATTTAATATTGATTTTTCCGCAGATTTCTAAAAGAATATGTAACCAAGGTCAATAAATTATCCGATGAAGTAGAGAACTATGTATATCGCTACTACGGTTTGTTAATTTAGCAACAATAGTGGTGATATTTGATTTAAACTTACACATTATTTTTTTGAAATATTTTGTGTGATTAGTAAATAAGGATACAAAATTTAAGTCTTGACGCAAAGCGAATTATAAGATTGTAGCTTTTGATAAACTTTCTTAAATTTCACTTTGCTTTAAGATTTGATATGTTGATCAACACTTTTTTTCGTATTCTGTTCTTATGTTTAGTTTAAGTTATGAAATTTAAAAATTAAGGCAATTTGACAACAAGCAAACAACTCAAATCTTAATGCAAATTCTTATAACAGATAGGTTAGTAGTTGAACATTACCATCTGTTGTGAGATTTGTATCAAGACTTGATGTACACTCAACTCGTTAATGACAATTTGTCAAGTTCAGTATTGGAGTTGTTTTTTGCAGCAAAAATGGCAACTTCAATTGTATACAATCAAACACAATTAATATGTATTTATCTTGATGAAGTCCGAATGAACAAAAATGTTATTTTAAATTGTCATTTCTGTCGTTAGGACTTCTTGAGGATTATACGTATCTATCAACATGATTGCGTTTGAAATTATTTGTTTTTTGAAACAGCGTTTTGAAACAGCTAAATTTGTCAATACATACATCTTGGTAGAAGTAAGTTTGTGATGACACATTAATTGAGGTCCTATTGAACTCAACAAAACTCAAATCTTGGTGCAAGTCTTATAGTCAGATGGAGATTAGCTAAAAAAATCTCATCTGGTATGAGATTTGCATTAAGAGTTGATGTACAGTCAACATGATACAGGCGATTGGCCATGTCAACTCAGCATACATAAGTGGCAATTGGAGTTGCTCTCTGCTGCAAAGATGACATTGGGGTTAATCTACACATTTAACATAATTATAATGTATCTTGAGGTAGTCCGAATGAGCAAAAGTGATATTTTAAAAAATATTTATTTACATCATTTTTGTCATTAGGATTGCTTCGGGATCATTTATATTTATCAACATTGATATTTGATGATGGCATCTTGGAACATATATATTTTTGTTAATTTTTGTAATCAAATTTTTAATACATATAAATCTTTGAGCTACTATAAAACTCAACAAAACTCAAATCTTCAGATGGAAAGTACTCGTAGCTGCACCAAGATTTGATGAACATTCAACATGATAGAGACAATTTCTTTTTTGATTTTTTTATTTGGGTGTAAAAGTACCTACTTAAACAATAAATCAAGCGTTATTACTTATAAATGGGTGATTCTACAAATGATGGAATTTTTGACGACTCCGTTGATATTTTAATAGCTGTTTAAGTATTCTATCTGATTTGTTTGTTACTACAAGTCTAATTGATGACTACAAGGCCAGACAAAATAATTAAGATCTGAACTATTTTCATTACTCAAAAAATTCTTCAAACGGTCTAATTCTCAGTCTCATGACGTGTCCCCTGTTCGTTTTCGACGAAATCTTACAGTTCTCTTTTTTAAGTTCCAAAACCAAAATAAACTTTTAATTCTTGGCGTTAGATAATATATCTTTTTATGATATAAATGAATATTTAGTACCATTATATTATATTACAAAAAAAATCATTGAACTTTGTCCCTCGGATTTCTAATCAGTCCCCTGACCGATTGAAACAGTCAAAAATATTCTTAACTTTGAAAACTATTCAAGTTTCAGATTTAACAGCGTGAAGCATTAAGCCTGGTGACAGTAAAATAATTTTCGAATCTTATCCCCGTTTGCTATTTCATTTGTTAAGAAGGCATTTGTGCGAGAGGTCATGGATTGTCCGTTCAGTTTCTCAGTCCCCTGATGAGTGTTTTCAGAAAATATTTATATGTAGGCACATATATTTATATTTTAGCATTTTAATGTTGGCTTAGTAAAACCTTAATAATTTTCTATATTTTTTTCGTTAAATTATAAACATGTTTTAGTCGCAAAAACTATGAAAATACTCAGTCCCCTGACCTTTAATTACTGATTTTTTATCTCGAGGCCACAAAAATGCTCACAAAATGCTCTTCTTAAATACATGTAAAATAAAAAACAGGACTCGATCGCATGAGCTTACTCTTGTTTTCAAGCGGTTAAGAAATATAAAGATAATTTACACAGGGTGTTTGCATAAATTGTATAAAAGTGCTAGAGTGCACAGGTTCGGTCGAAACAAGAAAAAAATCATACCCCCCCCATTAAGGTGAAGGGGATTTAATTTTTTTTAAAAATTGACTTAAAATAATAAAAAGTTAAAAAAATGTTCAGTTCTTTGGAACACCCGTTTTCAAAAAAGGCTATAAAATCGTTGTGTTTAATTTGTTTGACTGGCCGTTTTCAAATATGTGAAAGGACGTTCTAAAGTTCATATATAGTTAGTTTTTACGACTTTTTGCTTCCAAAAGTGTTATGTCGAAATTATCATCATTTTATTCCATTTTTTGTAAAATCTCCCAAGTACCTTGTTGCAGTCAATATTAGCGAAAATGTTATTTCAAATATGAGCATTTTCGTCATAAGGCCTGCTTCCAGATCTTTTGTTTTTGACAACAGTGATGATGTGGGCAACTATTAAAAATCATATATCAGCTCATTAACCTACTTTAGTATTTTCTTTTTCTAACTGGTACTGGTAACCATAGAATGTCAAATCAAAGTTTAAGACAGATCAACAGAATTGATTTTGCTGTGTTTTCTGTATTTTCATAATGCAAATCTCGGTGCTGAATATATTTTGGTACTTTGTGCGTTGTTTTTGAAGGTTACATAGAACCATAATATATTAGGCTCCTAGATTTGATGTTCTTCTAAAGTGTTTAAAACAAGTTTCATGACACGCAACTTAATTAAGAAACAAAAATCCTAAAGTTTATTATTAAATACTGTTCAAGTGAAAAATGGATCTCAGTTTGTATTTTAATTTAAGATATTTTTCTTTGTAAAATTACATGCCACATTCTATTGTACGTTCTGTAGTTTTGAAAACATAAGTACAAAAGGATGTGGTACATAATTTTACTTTCAGTCAACATCACCATATGGATCTACAAGGAATTATTCTTCATTTCAAAATTTTTAAAATACTATTCTGAGTTTAACTTATGCAAATCTCAGTGCTGGTATGTTTTGGCACTATTGTGAAGTTATTTCTGAAAACCATATAGTGCTTAAGCCTACCAGGTACTAAGATTTGAAATTCAACTTAATGTGACTAATTTTTTACCTTGGTAGCTTTAAACTTAGGCATGTTTCTTTGTAAAATTGTGCATCAAATTCTATGGTCAGTTGTGAAGCTTTTAAATCATAACTATCATAGAATCTGTGTCATGATTTTACTTTAAGTCAACATTAGCATAATAATCATAAGCTTTGCCTAAGGCGAGGTTAAAAACGTTTCTCAATCTATCCCAATCCTAACATTATTTTTTACTTTTAGATTTGAACGTTTCGAAAACCTGTAAAATTTGTATCTTATGAAGCAGTTCCGGTGGCATCTAGCGGATTGGAATTCAGGACATCAAAAAACTTCTGATGGTTACTGATGCAGAAATGGTGAGTCTCTACTCCTAAGCAGTTCTGAAAACAAAAATATATCCCTTTTCAACTTTTACGTATCAGTATCAATAATTTTAATTGGTTATTCTGCTGTTTTCAAATTCAAAACTCGGGGCTGGATAAATTTTGATACTTTTGTGCGTCTTTTTTTTTAAAGTCACATAGTGTAATTATATATCAGGCTCTTAGATTTAGAATCCTCCTGAAGTGATTTGAAGTTTCATGATGATTTCACTAAAATAGCAAACAAAACTATGGTAAAGCTTATTAATATGGATTTGTTCAAGTTAAATCAGTTTCTTAATTTGTGTACAAATTATAATTTAGACATATTTCTTTGTAAAATTATGTACAGAATTCCAAGGCTATTTGTAAAGTTTTTTAAATACAAGTACCGAAGAATTCTGGCCATAATTTACTTGCAATCAACACTTACAATCAGAATGATTCAAAACTCATGTAGTCAGTGCTGGTAAACTATGTTGAAATCGATTTCGGAAAGTCTTATAAACAAAAACAGGTAACCAAGATCAACAAATTATCCGATGAATCAGGAAACTATAGTATTGATGCATGTATGGTCACTTATGTTATATTTTTAAGTCATGTGTGGTCGTCATCTATCGCTACTATGGTTTGTCAATTTAGCAACAGAAGCGGTGATATTCACCAACTTAAAAAGTTATCAAAATGTTTCGAATCTTATTCTTTGATATTTGCTACTTTCTAATGATATTTTTTATTGATATCTCTGAATTAGGATACAAAATTTAGCTCGTGACGCAAAGCGGATTAAAGGATTGTAGATGTTGATAAACTTTCTTAAATTTCGCTGTGCTTTAAGATTTCTTTTTATTCTTTTTGTTTGGTAGATTTTTAGGCTATAAAATTAAAAAATTGTGGAATTTTAAGTACAACGAAAACTCAAATCTTTATACAATCTCTAATTACAGATGGTGAGTAGTAAAAAATTGCCATCTGTGATGAGATTTGTATCAAGACTTGATGTACAATCAACATGTTAATGACAGTTTGTCATGTGAATTCAGCAGAAGTCCAAATTGGAGTTGTTCTATGGTGCGAAGATGGTAACTTTAATGGTGTACATACACATTAAATCAAGAATACATACTTGTATGCACATATGTATCTTGTTGAGGTCCGAATGAGCAAAAATGTTATTTCAAATATTTACATCATTTTTGCAATTAGGGCGTCTTCAAGATCATACGTATTTATCAACATTAATGGCATTTTGAAAAATTGATATTTTTTCTCAAATTTGTAATACATAAATCTTGGTAATAGTGGGTATATATGATGATCCAATCCATCTATGAAGCTACTTTTGAGAAAAAAATCCTAAAGCTCATTATTAAATATTGATCGTTGGTTGTGTATAGTTTTTCACTTTGCAAAATTTCATTTCAAATTCTATGATTACTCGAAATCACAATTATCAGAGAGTTTGTATCATAATTTAACTTTCAGTCAACATCGCCATCATTGGCTTCACCAAGCCGTTCATCAAGTCCCTCAATCCAGCTCGTGAAGAAGATTATTCAAGTGCAAGTGAAGTGGAGGAAACTTTCAAAAATTATTGTTAACAATTCATCAAAGATGTAATGAAAGCCTACCAGGCTTGAAATTCTTCTAAATGTGATTAAAAGTTTCTTAATTCTTCTACCAAAATTTTAAAGTTTATTATAAAATCAAGTGTGTTTGTGTAAGGCTTTCAACTACGAAATTTTTCTTTGTAAAATTGTGCATCAAATTCTATGGCAATTTGTGAAATTTTGAAATCACAATTATCGTAGAACTTGTGTCATAATTTTACCTAAAGCCAACATTAGCATCTTTCCGGAGACAAACTTAAGCCATTGACAATTGCGTCTGGAAGATTTTGGCGGTTTTGGTCTGGGCTTGTTCTGCGTTCCTCTAATTCAAAACTAAGTGCTGGGTTCATCGTGGAACTTTTGTGCTGTTTTAAGAAAGTGACAAAGTTCCACTATGAATCCGGTTGTCAGATTTGAATGTCTACTAAAACTACAAACAAAAATCTAAAGACTAATTATGAAATAGAATTGTTCAAGGTACTCTACAGATCTTGGTTTACAAGTGCAAGTATTTGTAAAAAGTCCCGGGTGTATGCTTCTTTGTAAAATTATGTTCGAAATTCTATGATAATTTGTGTAGTTTGGAAAACACAAGTATCGTTGGATTTAGTCCATGATTTTATTTTCAGTCAATGTCAACAATCAATTTTATAATCATTGGCTCTACAAACTCGTCCAGGAAACTAAAACTAAAGCGTCTCCAATTTGACTGCTTCCTTCAAGTGTAAGTAAAATGGAAACAAATTAATACTTGATCTCACATAATATCATTTTCAGATTTGATCGTCTCGAAAACCTGAAGCTTGTTATGCATTGCCGGTGGCAGCATGGCGGATTAGAATTCAGGACATTTCTGATGCAGAAATGATGGGGGCCTACTCCATACCAGTTCTGAAGACTAAAATATTGGTAACAACTTTACAATACAATAATTTTAATTGGTTATTCTGCGGTTTTCAAATTCAAAACTCAGGGCTGGATAAATTTTGATTCTTTTGTGCGGTATTTTTGAAAGTCACATAGTGTCATTATATATCAGGCTCTAAGATTTGAAATTTTACTAAAGTGATTAAAGATTTCATGATGCTGTTAAAATTCCAGCAAATCAGTATTTTTATGTTTCTATGTAAAATTACGTAGGAAATCCAATGGCACTTTGTATAGTTTTCAAAACACACGTACCGTAGGATTTCCTCCATAATTTTGCTTTCAGTCAACACCAACAATCAGCATCAAAAACCAAATTTAATATTGATTTTTCCGCAGATTTCTAAAAGAATATGTAACCAAGGTCAATAAATTATCCGATGAAGTAGAGAACTATGTATATCGCTACTACGGTTTGTTAATTTAGCAACAATAGTGGTGATATTTGATTTAAACTTACACATTATTTTTTTGAAATATTTTGTGTGATTAGTAAATAAGGATACAAAATTTAAGTCTTGACGCAAAGCGAATTATAAGATTGTAGCTTTTGATAAACTTTCTTAAATTTCACTTTGCTTTAAGATTTGATATGTTGATCAACACTTTTTTTCGTATTCTGTTCTTATGTTTAGTTTAAGTTATGAAATTTAAAAACTAAGGCAATTTGACAACAAGCAAACAACTCAAATCTTAATGCAAATTCTTATAACAGATAGGTTAGTAGTTGAACATTACCATCTGTTGTGAGATTTGTATCAAGACTTGATGTACACTCAACTCGTTAATGACAATTTGTCAAGTTCAGTATTGGAGTTGTTTTTTGCAGCAAAAATGGCAACTTCAATTGTATACAATCAAACACATTTAATATGTATTTATCTTGATGAAGTCCGATGAACAAAAATGTTATTTTAAATTGTCATTTCTGTCGTTAGGACTTCTTGAGGATTATACGTATCTATCAACATGATTGCGTTTGAAATTATTTGTTTTTTGAAACAGCGTTTTGAAACAGCTAAATTTGTCAATACATACATCTTGGTAGAAGTAAGTTTGTGATGACACATTAATTGAGGTCCTATTGAACTCAACAAAACTCAAATCTTGGTGCAAGTCTTATAGTCAGATGGAGATTAGCTAAAAAAATCTCATCTGGTATGAGATTTGCATTAAGAGTTGATGTACAGTCAACATGATACAGGCGATTGGCCATGTCAACTCAGCATACATAAGTGGCAATTGGAGTTGCTCTCTGCTGCAAAGATGACATTGGGGTTAATCTACACATTTAACATAATTATAATGTATCTTGAGGTAGTCCGAATGAGCAAAAGTGATATTTTAAAAAATATTTATTTACATCATTTTTGTCATTAGGATTGCTTCGGGATCATTTATATTTATCAACATTGATATTTGATGATGGCATCTTGGAACATATATATTTTTGTTAATTTTTGTAATCAAATTTTTAATACATATAAATCTTTGAGCTACTATAAAACTCAACAAAACTCAAATCTTCAGATGGAAAGTACTCGTAGCTGCACCAAGATTTGATGAACATTCAACATGATAGAGACAATTTCTTTTTTGATTTTTTTATTTGGGTGTAAAAGTACCTACTTAAACAATAAATCAAGCGTTATTACTTATAAATGGGTGATTCTACAAATGATGGAATTTTTGACGACTCCGTTGATATTTTAATAGCTGTTCAAGTATTCTATCTGATTTATTTGTTACTACCAGTCTAATTGATGACTACAAGCCCAGACAAAATAATTAAGATCTGAACTATTTTCATTACTCAAAAAATTCTTCAAACGGTCTAATTCTCAGTCTCATGACGTGTCCCCTGTTCGTTTTCGAAGAATTCTTACAGTTCTCTTTTTTAAGTTCCAAAACCAAAATAAACTTTTAATTCTTGGCGTTAGATAATATATCTTTTTATAAAATATAATATAAATGAATATTTAGTACCATTATATTATATTACAAAAAAAATCATTGAACTTTGTCCCTCGGATTTCTAATCAGTCCCCTGACCGATTGAAACAGTCAAAAATATTCTTAACTTTGAAAACTATTCAAGTTTCAGATTTAACAGCGTGAAGCATTAAGCCTGGTGACAGTAAAATAATTTTCGAATCTTATCCCCGTTTGCTATTTCATTTGTTAAGAAGGCATTTGTGCGAGAGGTCATGGATTGTCCGTTCAGTTTCTCAGTCCCCTGATGAGTGTTTTCAGAAAATATTTATATGTAGGCACATATATTTATATTTTAGCATTTTAATGTTGGCTTAGTAAAACCTTAATAATTTTCTATATTTTTTTCGTTAAATTATAAACATGTTTTAGTCGCAAAAACTATGAAAATACTCAGTCCCCTGACCTTTAATTACTGATTTTTTATCTCGAGGCCACAAAAATGCTCACAAAATGCTCTTCTTAAATACATGTAAAATAAAAAACAGGACTCGATCGCATGAGCTTACTCTTGTTTTCAAGCGGTTAAGAAATATAAAGATAATTTACACAGGGTGTTTGCATAAATTGTATAAAAGTGCTAGAGTGCACAGGTTCGGTCGAAACAAGAAAAAAATCATACCCCCCCCATTAAGGTGAAGGGGATTTAATTTTTTTTAAAAATTGACTTAAAATAATAAAAAGTTAAAAAAATGTTCAGTTCTTTGGAACACCCGTTTTCAAAAAAGGCTATAAAATCGTTGTGTTTAATTTGTTTGACTGGCCGTTTTCAAATATGTGAAAGGACGTTCTAAAGTTCATATATAGTTAGTTTTTACGACTTTTTGCTTCCAAAAGTGTTATGTCGAAATTATCATCATTTTATTCCATTTTTTGTAAAATCTCCCAAGTACCTTGTTGCAGTCAATATTAGCGAAAATGTTATTTCAAATATGAGCATTTTCGTCATAAGGCCTGCTTCCAGATCTTTTGTTTTTGACAACAGTGATGATGTGGGCAACTATTAAAAATCATATATCAGCTCATTAACCTACTTTAGTATTTTCTTTTTCTAACTGGTACTGGTAACCATAGAATGTCAAATCAAAGTTTAAGACAGATCAACAGAATTGATTTTGCTGTGTTTTCTGTATTTTCATAATGCAAATCTCGGTGCTGAATATATTTTGGTACTTTGTGCGTTGTTTTTGAAGGTTACATAGAACCATAATATATTAGGCTCCTAGATTTGATGTTCTTCTAAAGTGTTTAAAACAAGTTTCATGACACGCAACTTAATTAAGAAACAAAAATCCTAAAGTTTATTATTAAATACTGTTCAAGTGAAAAATGGATCTCAGTTTGTATTTTAATTTAAGATATTTTTCTTTGTAAAATTACATGCCACATTCTATTGTACGTTCTGTAGTTTTGAAAACATAAGTACAAAAGGATGTGGTACATAATTTTACTTTCAGTCAACATCACCATATGGATCTACAAGGAATTATTCTTCATTTCAAAATTTTTAAAATACTATTCTGCGTTTAACTTATGCAAATCTCAGTGCTGGTATGTTTTGGCACTATTGTGAAGTTATTTCTGAAAACCATATAGTGCTTAAGCCTACCAGGTACTAAGATTTGAAATTCAACTTAATGTGACTAATTTTTTACCTTGGTAGCTTTAAACTTAGGCATGTTTCTTTGTAAAATTGTGCATCAAATTCTATGGTCAGTTGTGAAGCTTTTTAATTATAACTATCATAGAATCTGTGTCATGATTTTACTTTAAGTCAACATTAGCATCATAATCATAAGCTTTGCCTAAGGCGAGGTTAAAAACGTTTCTCAATCTATCCCAATCCTAACATTATTTTTTACTTTTAGATTTGAACGTTTCGAAAACCTGTAAAAGTTGTATCTTATGAAGCAGTTCCGGTGGCATCTAGCGGATTGGAATTCAGGACATCAAAAAACTTCTGATGTTTACTGATGCAGAAATGGTGAGTCTCTACTCCTAAGCAGTTCTGAAAACAAAAATATATCCCTTTTCAACTTTTTCGTATCAGTATCAATAATTTTAATTGGTTATTCTGCTGTTTTCAAATTCAAAACTCGGGGCTGGATAAATTTTGATACTTTTGTGCGTCTTTTTTTTTAAAGTCACATAGTGTAATTATATATCAGGCTCTTAGATTTAGAATCCTCCTGAAGTGATTTGAAGTTTCATGATGATTTCACTAAAATAGCAAACAAAACTATGGTAAAGCTTATTAATATGGATTTGTTCAAGTTAAATCAGTTTCTTAATTTGTGTACAAATTATAATTTAGGCATATTTCTTTGTAAAATTATGTACAGAATTCCAAGGCTATTTGTAAAGTTTTTTAAATACAAGTACCGAAGAATTCTGACCATAATTTACTTGCAATCAACACTTACAATCAGAATGATTCAAAACTCATGTAGTCAGTGCTGGTAAACTATGGTGAAATCGATTTCGGAAAGTCTTATAAAAACAAATTATCCGATGAATCAGGAAACTATAGTATTGATGCATGTATGGTCACTTATGTTATATTTTTAAGTCATGTGTGGTCGTCATCTATCGCTACTATGGTTTGTCAATTTAGCAACAGAAGCGGTGATATTCACCAACTTAAAAAGTTATCAAAATGTTTCGAATCTTATTCTTTGATATTTGCTACATTCTAATGATATTTTTTATTGATATCTCTGAATTAGGATACAAAATTAAGCTCGTGACGCAAAGCGGATTAAAGGATTGTAGATGTTCATAAACTTTCTTAAATTTCGCTGTGCTTTAAGATTTCTTTTTATTCTTTTTGTTTGGTAGATTTTTAGGCTATAAAATTAAAAAAATTGTGGAATTTTAAATACAACGAAAACTCAAATCTTTATACAATCTCTAATTACAGATGGTGAGTAGTAAAAAATTGCCATCTGTGATGAGATTTGTATCAAGACTTGATGTACAATCAACATGTTAATGACAGTTTGTCATGTGAATTCAGCAGAAGTCCAAATTGGAGTTGTTCTATGGTGCGAAGATGGCAACTTTAATGGTGTACATACACATTAAATCAAGAATACATACTTGTATGCACATATGTATCTTGTTGAGGTCCGAATGAGCAAAAATGTTATTTCAAATATTTACATCATTTTTGCCATTAGGGCGTCTTCAGGATCATACGTATTTATCAACATTGATGGCATTTTGAAAAATTGGTATTTTTTCTCAAATTTGTAATACATAAATCTTGGTAATAGTGGGTATATATGATGATCCAATCCATCTATGAAGCTACTTTTGAGAAAAAAATCCTAAAGCTCATTATTAAATATTGATCGTTGGTTGTGTATAGTTTTTCACTTTGCAAAATTTCATTTCAAATTCTATGATTACTCGAAATCACAATTATCAGAGAGTTTGTATCATAATTTAACTTTCAGTCAACATCGCCATCATTGGCTTCACCAAGCCGTTCATCAAGTCCCTCAATCCAGCTCGTGAAGAAGATTATTCAAGTGCAAGTGAAGTGGAGGAAACTTTCAAAAATTATTGTTAACAATTCATCAAAGATGTAATGAAAGCCTACCAGGCTTGAAATTCTTCTAAATGTGATTAAAAGTTTCTTAATTCTTCTACCAAAATTTTAAAGTTTATTATAAAATCAAGTGTGTTTGTGTAAGGCTTTCAACTACGAAATTTTTCTTTGTAAAATTGTGCATCAAATTCTATGGCAATTTGTGAAATTTTGAAATCACAATTATCGTAGAACTTGTGTCATAATTTTACCTAAAGCCAACATTAGCATCTTTCCGGAGACAAACTTAAGCCATTGACAATTGCGTCTGGAAGATTTTGGCGGTTTTGGTCTGGGCTTGTTCTGCGTTCCTCTAATTCAAAACTAAGTGCTGGGTTCATCGTGGAACTTTTGTGCTGTTTTAAGAAAGTGACAAAGTTCCACTATGAATCCGGTTGTCAGATTTGAATGTCTACTAAAACTACAAACAAAAATCTAAAGACTAATTATGAAATAGAATTGTTCAAGGTACTCTACAGATCTTGGTTTACAAGTGCAAGTATTTGTAAAAAGTCCCGGGTGTATGCTTCTTTGTAAAATTATGTTCGAAATTCTATGATAATTTGTGTAGTTTGGAAAACACAAGTATCGTTGGATTTAGTCCATGATTTTATTTTCAGTCAATGTCAACAATCAATTTTATAATCATTGGCTCTACAAACTCGTCCAGGAAACTAAAACTAAAGCGTCTCCAATTTGACTGCTTCCTTCAAGTGTAAGTAAAATGGAAACAAATTAATACTTGATCTCACATAATATCATTTTCAGATTTGATCGTCTCGAAAACCTGAAGCTTGTTATGCATTGCCGGTGGCAGCATGGCGGATTAGAATTCAGGACATTTCTGATGCAGAAATGATGGGGGCCTACTCCATACCAGTTCTGAAGACTAAAATATTGGTAACAACTTTACAATACAATAATTTTAATTGGTTATTCTGCGGTTTTCAAATTCAAAACTCAGGGCTGGATAAATTTTGATTCTTTTGTGCGGTATTTTTGAAAGTCACATAGTGTCATTATATATCAGGCTCTAAGATTTGAAATTTTACTAAAGTGATTAAAGATTTCATGATGCTGTTAAAATTCCAGCAAATCAGTATTTTTATGTTTCTATGTAAAATTACGTAGGAAATCCAATGGCACTTTGTATAGTTTTCAAAACACACGTACCGTAGGATTTCCTCCATAATTTTGCTTTCAGTCAACACCAACAATCAGCATCAAAAACCAAATTTAATATTGATTTTTCCGCAGATTTCTAAAAGAATATGTAACCAAGGTCAATAAATTATCCGATGAAGTAGAGAACTATGTATATCGCTACTACGGTTTGTTAATTTAGCAACAATAGTGGTGATATTTGATTTAAACTTACACATTATTTTTTTGAAATATTTTGTGTGATTAGTAAATAAGGATACAAAATTTAAGTCTTGACGCAAAGCGAATTATAAGATTGTAGCTTTTGATAAACTTTCTTAAATTTCACTTTGCTTTAAGATTTGATATGTTGATCAACACTTTTGTTCGTATTCTGTTCTTATGTTTAGTTTAAGTTATGAAATTTAAAAATTAAGGCAATTTGACAACAAGCAAACAACTCAAATCTTAATGCAAATTCTTATAACAGATAGGTTAGTAGTTGAACATTACCATCTGTTGTGAGATTTGTATCAAGACTTGATGTACACTCAACTCGTTAATGACAATTTGTCAAGTTCAGTATTGGAGTTGTTTTTTGCAGCAAAAATGGCAACTTCAATTGTATACAATCAAACACAATTAATATGTATTTATCTTGATGAAGTCCGAATGAACAAAAATGTTATTTTAAATTGTCATTTCTGTCGTTAGGACTTCTTGAGGATTATACGTATCTATCAACATGATTGCGTTTGAAATTATTTGTTTTTTGAAACAGCGTTTTGAAACAGCTAAATTTGTCAATACATACATCTTGGTAGAAGTAAGTTTGTGATGACACATTAATTGAGGTCCTATTGAACTCAACAAAACTCAAATCTTGGTGCAAGTCTTATAGTCAGATGGAGATTAGCTAAAAAAATCTCATCTGGTATGAGATTTGCATTAAGAGTTGATGTACAGTCAACATGATACAGGCGATTGGCCATGTCAACTCAGCATACATAAGTGGCAATTGGAGTTGCTCTCTGCTGCAAAGATGACATTGGGGTTAATCTACACATTTAACATAATTATAATGTATCTTGAGGTAGTCCGAATGAGCAAAAGTGATATTTTAAAAAATATTTATTTACATCATTTTTGTCATTAGGATTGCTTCGGGATCATTTATATTTATCAACATTGATATTTGATGATGGCATCTTGGAACATATATATTTTTGTTAATTTTTGTAATCAAATTTTTAATACATATAAATCTTTGAGCTACTATAAAACTCAACAAAACTCAAATCTTCAGATGGAAAGTACTCGTAGCTGCACCAAGATTTGATGAACATTCAACATGATAGAGACAATTTCTTTTTTGATTTTTTTATTTGGGTGTAAAAGTACCTACTTAAACAATAAATCAAGCGTTATTACTTATAAATGGGTGATTCTACAAATGATGGAATTTTTGACGACTCCGTTGATATTTTAATAGCTGTTTAAGTATTCTATCTGATTTGTTTGTTACTACAAGTCTAATTGATGACTACAAGGCCAGACAAAATAATTAAGATCTGAACTATTTTCATTACTCAAAAAATTCTTCAAACGGTCTAATTCTCAGTCTCATGACGTGTCCCCTGTTCGTTTTCGACGAAATCTTACAGTTCTCTTTTTTAAGTTCCAAAACCAAAATAAACTTTTAATTCTTGGCGTTAGATAATATATCTTTTTATGATATAAATGAATATTTAGTACCATTATATTATATTACAAAAAAAATCATTGAACTTTGTCCCTCGGATTTCTAATCAGTCCCCTGACCGATTGAAACAGTCAAAAATATTCTTAACTTTGAAAACTATTCAAGTTTCAGATTTAACAGCGTGAAGCATTAAGCCTGGTGACAGTAAAATAATTTTCGAATCTTATCCCCGTTTGCTATTTCATTTGTTAAGAAGGCATTTGTGCGAGAGGTCATGGATTGTCCGTTCAGTTTCTCAGTCCCCTGATGAGTGTTTTCAGAAAATATTTATATGTAGGCACATATATTTATATTTTAGCATTTTAATGTTGGCTTAGTAAAACCTTAATAATTTTCTATATTTTTTTCGTTAAATTATAAACATGTTTTAGTCGCAAAAACTATGAAAATACTCAGTCCCCTGACCTTTAATTACTGATTTTTTATCTCGAGGCCACAAAAATGCTCACAAAATGCTCTTCTTAAATACATGTAAAATAAAAAACAGGACTCGATCGCATGAGCTTACTCTTGTTTTCAAGCGGTTAAGAAATATAAAGATAATTTACACAGGGTGTTTGCATAAATTGTATAAAAGTGCTAGAGTGCACAGGTTCGGTCGAAACAAGAAAAAAATCATACCCCCCCCATTAAGGTGAAGGGGATTTAATTTTTTTTAAAAATTGACTTAAAATAATAAAAAGTTAAAAAAATGTTCAGTTCTTTGGAACACCCGTTTTCAAAAAAGGCTATAAAATCGTTGTGTTTAATTTGTTTGACTGGCCGTTTTCAAATATGTGAAAGGACGTTCTAAAGTTCATATATAGTTAGTTTTTACGACTTTTTGCTTCCAAAAGTGTTATGTCGAAATTATCATCATTTTATTCCATTTTTTGTAAAATCTCCCAAGTACCTTGTTGCAGTCAATATTAGCGAAAATGTTATTTCAAATATGAGCATTTTCGTCATAAGGCCTGCTTCCAGATCTTTTGTTTTTGACAACAGTGATGATGTGGGCAACTATTAAAAATCATATATCAGCTCATTAACCTACTTTAGTATTTTCTTTTTCTAACTGGTACTGGTAACCATAGAATGTCAAATCAAAGTTTAAGACAGATCAACAGAATTGATTTTGCTGTGTTTTCTGTATTTTCATAATGCAAATCTCGGTGCTGAATATATTTTGGTACTTTGTGCGTTGTTTTTGAAGGTTACATAGAACCATAATATATTAGGCTCCTAGATTTGATGTTCTTCTAAAGTGTTTAAAACAAGTTTCATGACACGCAACTTAATTAAGAAACAAAAATCCTAAAGTTTATTATTAAATACTGTTCAAGTGAAAAATGGATCTCAGTTTGTATTTTAATTTAAGATATTTTTCTTTGTAAAATTACATGCCACATTCTATTGTACGTTCTGTAGTTTTGAAAACATAAGTACAAAAGGATGTGGTACATAATTTTACTTTCAGTCAACATCACCATATGGATCTACAAGGAATTATTCTTCATTTCAAAATTTTTAAAATACTATTCTGCGTTTAACTTATGCAAATCTCAGTGCTGGTATGTTTTGGCACTATTGTGAAGTTATTTCTGAAAACCATATAGTGCTTAAGCCTACCAGGTACTAAGATTTGAAATTCAACTTAATGTGACTAATTTTTTACCTTGGTAGCTTTAAACTTAGGCATGTTTCTTTGTAAAATTGTGCATCAAATTCTATGGTCAGTTGTGAAGCTTTTTAATTATAACTATCATAGAATCTGTGTCATGATTTTACTTTAAGTCAACATTAGCATCATAATCATAAGCTTTGCCTAAGGCGAGGTTAAAAACGTTTCTCAATCTATCCCAATCCTAACATTATTTTTTACTTTTAGATTTGAACGTTTCGAAAACCTGTAAAAGTTGTATCTTATGAAGCAGTTCCGGTGGCATCTAGCGGATTGGAATTCAGGACATCAAAAAACTTCTGATGTTTACTGATGCAGAAATGGTGAGTCTCTACTCCTAAGCAGTTCTGAAAACAAAAATATATCCCTTTTCAACTTTTTCGTATCAGGATCAATAATTTTAATTGGTTATTCTGCTGTTTTCAAATTCAAAACTCGGGGCTGGATAAATTTTGATACTTTTGTGCGTCTTTTTTTTTAAAGTCACATAGTGTAATTATATATCAGGCTCTTAGATTTAGAATCCTCCTGAAGTGATTTGAAGTTTCATGATGATTTCACTAAAATAGCAAACAAAACTATGGTAAAGCTTATTAATATGGATTTGTTCAAGTTAAATCAGTTTCTTAATTTGTGTACAAATTATAATTTAGGCATATTTCTTTGTAAAATTATGTACAGAATTCCAAGGCTATTTGTAAAGTTTTTTAAATACAAGTACCGAAGAATTCTGACCATAATTTACTTGCAATCAACACTTACAATCAGAATGATTCAAAACTCATGTAGTCAGTGCTGGTAAACTATGGTGAAATCGATTTCGGAAAGTCTTATAAAAACAAATTATCCGATGAATCAGGAAACTATAGTATTGATGCATGTATGGTCACTTATGTTATATTTTTAAGTCATGTGTGGTCGTCATCTATCGCTACTATGGTTTGTCAATTTAGCAACAGAAGCGGTGATATTCACCAACTTAAAAAGTTATCAAAATGTTTCGAATCTTATTCTTTGATATTTGCTACATTCTAATGATATTTTTTATTGATATCTCTGAATTAGGATACAAAATTAAGCTCGTGACGCAAAGCGGATTAAAGGATTGTAGATGTTCATAAACTTTCTTAAATTTCGCTGTGCTTTAAGATTTCTTTTTATTCTTTTTGTTTGGTAGATTTTTAGGCTATAAAATTAAAAAATTGTGGAATTTTAAATACAACGAAAACTCAAATCTTTATACAATCTCTAATTACAGATGGTGAGTAGTAAAAAATTGCCATCTGTGATGAGATTTGTATCAAGACTTGATGTACAATCAACATGTTAATGACAGTTTGTCATGTGAATTCAGCAGAAGTCCAAATTGGAGTTGTTCTATGGTGCGAAGATGGCAACTTTAATGGTGTACATACACATTAAATCAAGAATACATACTTGTATGCACATATGTATCTTGTTGAGGTCCGAATGAGCAAAAATGTTATTTCAAATATTTACATCATTTTTGCCATTAGGGCGTCTTCAGGATCATACGTATTTATCAACATTGATGGCATTTTGAAAAATTGGTATTTTTTCTCAAATTTGTAATACATAAATCTTGGTAATAGTGGGTATATATGATGATCCAATCCATCTATGAAGCTACTTTTGAGAAAAAAATCCTAAAGCTCATTATTAAATATTGATCGTTGGTTGTGTATAGTTTTTCACTTTGCAAAATTTCATTTCAAATTCTATGATTACTCGAAATCACAATTATCAGAGAGTTTGTATCATAATTTAACTTTCAGTCAACATCGCCATCATTGGCTTCACCAAGCCGTTCATCAAGTCCCTCAATCCAGCTCGTGAAGAAGATTATTCAAGTGCAAGTGAAGTGGAGGAAACTTTCAAAAATTATTGTTAACAATTCATCAAAGATGTAATGAAAGCCTACCAGGCTTGAAATTCTTCTAAATGTGATTAAAAGTTTCTTAATTCTTCTACCAAAATTTTAAAGTTTATTATAAAATCAAGTGTGTTTGTGTAAGGCTTTCAACTACGAAATTTTTCTTTGTAAAATTGTGCATCAAATTCTATGGCAATTTGTGAAATTTTGAAATCACAATTATCGTAGAACTTGTGTCATAATTTTACCTAAAGCCAACATTAGCATCTTTCCGGAGACAAACTTAAGCCATTGACAATTGCGTCTGGAAGATTTTGGCGGTTTTGGTCTGGGCTTGTTCTGCGTTCCTCTAATTCAAAACTAAGTGCTGGGTTCATCGTGGAACTTTTGTGCTGTTTTAAGAAAGTGACAAAGTTCCACTATGAATCCGGTTGTCAGATTTGAATGTCTACTAAAACTACAAACAAAAATCTAAAGACTAATTATGAAATAGAATTGTTCAAGGTACTCTACAGATCTTGGTTTACAAGTGCAAGTATTTGTAAAAAGTCCCGGGTGTATGCTTCTTTGTAAAATTATGTTCGAAATTCTATGATAATTTGTGTAGTTTGGAAAACACAAGTATCGTTGGATTTAGTCCATGATTTTATTTTCAGTCAATGTCAACAATCAATTTTATAATCATTGGCTCTACAAACTCGTCCAGGAAACTAAAACTAAAGCGTCTCCAATTTGACTGCTTCCTTCAAGTGTAAGTAAAATGGAAACAAATTAATACTTGATCTCACATAATATCATTTTCAGATTTGATCGTCTCGAAAACCTGAAGCTTGTTATGCATTGCCGGTGGCAGCATGGCGGATTAGAATTCAGGACATTTCTGATGCAGAAATGATGGGGGCCTACTCCATACCAGTTCTGAAGACTAAAATATTGGTAACAACTTTACAATACAATAATTTTAATTGGTTATTCTGCGGTTTTCAAATTCAAAACTCAGGGCTGGATAAATTTTGATTCTTTTGTGCGGTATTTTTGAAAGTCACATAGTGTCATTATATATCAGGCTCTAAGATTTGAAATTTTACTAAAGTGATTAAAGATTTCATGATGCTGTTAAAATTCCAGCAAATCAGTATTTTTATGTTTCTATGTAAAATTACGTAGGAAATCCAATGGCACTTTGTATAGTTTTCAAAACACACGTACCGTAGGATTTCCTCCATAATTTTGCTTTCAGTCAACACCAACAATCAGCATCAAAAACCAAATTTAATATTGATTTTTCCGCAGATTTCTAAAAGAATATGTAACCAAGGTCAATAAATTATCCGATGAAGTAGAGAACTATGTATATCGCTACTACGGTTTGTTAATTTAGCAACAATAGTGGTGATATTTGATTTAAACTTACACATTATTTTTTTGAAATATTTTGTGTGATTAGTAAATAAGGATACAAAATTTAAGTCTTGACGCAAAGCGAATTATAAGATTGTAGCTTTTGATAAACTTTCTTAAATTTCACTTTGCTTTAAGATTTGATATGTTGATCAACACTTTTGTTCGTATTCTGTTCTTATGTTTAGTTTAAGTTATGAAATTTAAAAATTAAGGCAATTTGACAACAAGCAAACAACTCAAATCTTAATGCAAATTCTTATAACAGATAGGTTAGTAGTTGAACATTACCATCTGTTGTGAGATTTGTATCAAGACTTGATGTACACTCAACTCGTTAATGACAATTTGTCAAGTTCAGTATTGGAGTTGTTTTTTGCAGCAAAAATGGCAACTTCAATTGTATACAATCAAACACAATTAATATGTATTTATCTTGATGAAGTCCGAATGAACAAAAATGTTATTTTAAATTGTCATTTCTGTCGTTAGGACTTCTTGAGGATTATACGTATCTATCAACATGATTGCGTTTGAAATTATTTGTTTTTTGAAACAGCGTTTTGAAACAGCTAAATTTGTCAATACATACATCTTGGTAGAAGTAAGTTTGTGATGACACATTAATTGAGGTCCTATTGAACTCAACAAAACTCAAATCTTGGTGCAAGTCTTATAGTCAGATGGAGATTAGCTAAAAAAATCTCATCTGGTATGAGATTTGCATTAAGAGTTGATGTACAGTCAACATGATACAGGCGATTGGCCATGTCAACTCAGCATACATAAGTGGCAATTGGAGTTGCTCTCTGCTGCAAAGATGACATTGGGGTTAATCTACACATTTAACATAATTATAATGTATCTTGAGGTAGTCCGAATGAGCAAAAGTGATATTTTAAAAAATATTTATTTACATCATTTTTGTCATTAGGATTGCTTCGGGATCATTTATATTTATCAACATTGATATTTGATGATGGCATCTTGGAACATATATATTTTTGTTAATTTTTGTAATCAAATTTTTAATACATATAAATCTTTGAGCTACTATAAAACTCAACAAAACTCAAATCTTCAGATGGAAAGTACTCGTAGCTGCACCAAGATTTGATGAACATTCAACATGATAGAGACAATTTCTTTTTTGATTTTTTTATTTGGGTGTAAAAGTACCTACTTAAACAATAAATCAAGCGTTATTACTTATAAATGGGTGATTCTACAAATGATGGAATTTTTGACGACTCCGTTGATATTTTAATAGCTGTTTAAGTATTCTATCTGATTTGTTTGTTACTACAAGTCTAATTGATGACTACAAGGCCAGACAAAATAATTAAGATCTGAACTATTTTCATTACTCAAAAAATTCTTCAAACGGTCTAATTCTCAGTCTCATGACGTGTCCCCTGTTCGTTTTCGACGAAATCTTACAGTTCTCTTTTTTAAGTTCCAAAACCAAAATAAACTTTTAATTCTTGGCGTTAGATAATATATCTTTTTATAAAATATAATATAAATGAATATTTAGTACCATTATATTATATTACAAAAAAAATCATTGAACTTTGTCCCTCGGATTTCTAATCAGTCCCCTGACCGATTGAAACAGTCAAAAATATTCTTAACTTTGAAAACTATTCAAGTTTCAGATTTAACAGCGTGAAGCATTAAGCCTGGTGACAGTAAAATAATTTTCGAATCTTATCCCCGTTTGCTATTTCATTTGTTAAGAAGGCATTTGTGCGAGAGGTCATGGATTGTCCGTTCAGTTTCTCAGTCCCCTGATGAGTGTTTTCAGAAAATATTTATATGTAGGCACATATATTTATATTTTAGCATTTTAATGTTGGCTTAGTAAAACCTTAATAATTTTCTATATTTTTTTCGTTAAATTATAAACATGTTTTAGTCGCAAAAACTATGAAAATACTCAGTCCCCTGACCTTTAATTACTGATTTTTTATCTCGAGGCCACAAAAATGCTCACAAAATGCTCTTCTTAAATACATGTAAAATAAAAAACAGGACTCGATCGCATGAGCTTACTCTTGTTTTCAAGCGGTTAAGAAATATAAAGATAATTTACACAGGGTGTTTGCATAAATTGTATAAAAGTGCTAGAGTGCACAGGTTCGGTCGAAACAAGAAAAAAATCATACCCCCCCCATTAAGGTGAAGGGGATTTAATTTTTTTTAAAAATTGACTTAAAATAATAAAAAGTTAAAAAAATGTTCAGTTCTTTGGAACACCCGTTTTCAAAAAAGGCTATAAAATCGTTGTGTTTAATTTGTTTGACTGGCCGTTTTCAAATATGTGAAAGGACGTTCTAAAGTTCATATATAGTTAGTTTTTACGACTTTTTGCTTCCAAAAGTGTTATGTCGAAATTATCATCATTTTATTCCATTTTTTGTAAAATCTCCCAAGTACCTTGTTGCAGTCAATATTAGCGAAAATGTTATTTCAAATATGAGCATTTTCGTCATAAGGCCTGCTTCCAGATCTTTTGTTTTTGACAACAGTGATGATGTGGGCAACTATTAAAAATCATATATCAGCTCATTAACCTACTTTAGTATTTTCTTTTTCTAACTGGTACTGGTAACCATAGAATGTCAAATCAAAGTTTAAGACAGATCAACAGAATTGATTTTGCTGTGTTTTCTGTATTTTCATAATGCAAATCTCGGTGCTGAATATATTTTGGTACTTTGTGCGTTGTTTTTGAAGGTTACATAGAACCATAATATATTAGGCTCCTAGATTTGATGTTCTTCTAAAGTGTTTAAGAACAGTTTCATGACACGCAACTTAATTAAGAAACAAAAATCCTAAAGTTTATTATTAAATACTGTTCAAGTGAAAAATGGATCTCAGTTTGTATTTTAATTTAAGATATTTTTCTTTGTAAAATTACATGCCACATTCTATTGTACGTTCTGTAGTTTTGAAAACATAAGTACAAAAGGATGTGGTACATAATTTTACTTTCAGTCAACATCACCATATGGATCTACAAGGAATTATTCTTCATTTCAAAATTTTTAAAATACTATTCTGCGTTTAACTTATGCAAATCTCAGTGCTGGTATGTTTTGGCACTATTGTGAAGTTATTTCTGAAAACCATATAGTGCTTAAGCCTACCAGGTACTAAGATTTGAAATTCAACTTAATGTGACTAATTTTTTACCTTGGTAGCTTTAAACTTAGGCATGTTTCTTTGTAAAATTGTGCATCAAATTCTATGGTCAGTTGTGAAGCTTTTTAATTATAACTATCATAGAATCTGTGTCATGATTTTACTTTAAGTCAACATTAGCATCATAATCATAAGCTTTGCCTAAGGCGAGGTTAAAAACGTTTCTCAATCTATCCCAATCCTAACATTATTTTTTACTTTTAGATTTGAACGTTTCGAAAACCTGTAAAAGTTGTATCTTATGAAGCAGTTCCGGTGGCATCTAGCGGATTGGAATTCAGGACATCAAAAAACTTCTGATGTTTACTGATGCAGAAATGGTGAGTCTCTACTCCTAAGCAGTTCTGAAAACAAAAATATATCCCTTTTCAACTTTTTCGTATCAGTATCAATAATTTTAATTGGTTATTCTGCTGTTTTCAAATTCAAAACTCGGGGCTGGATAAATTTTGATACTTTTGTGCGTCTTTTTTTTTAAAGTCACATAGTGTAATTATATATCAGGCTCTTAGATTTAGAATCCTCCTGAAGTGATTTGAAGTTTCATGATGATTTCACTAAAATAGCAAACAAAACTATGGTAAAGCTTATTAATATGGATTTGTTCAAGTTAAATCAGTTTCTTAATTTGTGTACAAATTATAATTTAGGCATATTTCTTTGTAAAATTATGTACAGAATTCCAAGGCTATTTGTAAAGTTTTTTAAATACAAGTACCGAAGAATTCTGACCATAATTTACTTGCAATCAACACTTACAATCAGAATGATTCAAAACTCATGTAGTCAGTGCTGGTAAACTATGGTGAAATCGATTTCGGAAAGTCTTATAAAAACAAATTATCCGATGAATCAGGAAACTATAGTATTGATGCATGTATGGTCACTTATGTTATATTTTTAAGTCATGTGTGGTCGTCATCTATCGCTACTATGGTTTGTCAATTTAGCAACAGAAGCGGTGATATTCACCAACTTAAAAAGTTATCAAAATGTTTCGAATCTTATTCTTTGATATTTGCTACATTCTAATGATATTTTTTATTGATATCTCTGAATTAGGATACAAAATTAAGCTCGTGACGCAAAGCGGATTAAAGGATTGTAGATGTTCATAAACTTTCTTAAATTTCGCTGTGCTTTAAGATTTCTTTTTATTCTTTTTGTTTGGTAGATTTTTAGGCTATAAAATTAAAAAATTGTGGAATTTTAAATACAACGAAAACTCAAATCTTTATACAATCTCTAATTACAGATGGTGAGTAGTAAAAAATTGCCATCTGTGATGAGATTTGTATCAAGACTTGATGTACAATCAACATGTTAATGACAGTTTGTCATGTGAATTCAGCAGAAGTCCAAATTGGAGTTGTTCTATGGTGCGAAGATGGCAACTTTAATGGTGTACATACACATTAAATCAAGAATACATACTTGTATGCACATATGTATCTTGTTGAGGTCCGAATGAGCAAAAATGTTATTTCAAATATTTACATCATTTTTGCCATTAGGGCGTCTTCAGGATCATACGTATTTATCAACATTGATGGCATTTTGAAAAATTGGTATTTTTTCTCAAATTTGTAATACATAAATCTTGGTAATAGTGGGTATATATGATGATCCAATCCATCTATGAAGCTACTTTTGAGAAAAAAATCCTAAAGCTCATTATTAAATATTGATCGTTGGTTGTGTATAGTTTTTCACTTTGCAAAATTTCATTTCAAATTCTATGATTACTCGAAATCACAATTATCAGAGAGTTTGTATCATAGTTTAACTTTCAGTCAACATCGCCATCATTGGCTTCACCAAGCCGTTCATCAAGTCCCTCAATCCAGCTCGTGAAGAAGATTATTTAAGTGCAAGTGAAGTGGAGGAAACTTTCAAAAATTATTGTTAACAATTCATCAAAGATGTAATGAAAGCCTACCAGGCTTGAAATTCTTCTAAATGTGATTAAAAGTTTCTTAATTCTTCTATCAAAATTTTAAAGTTTATTATAAAATCAAGTGTGTTTGTGTAAGGCTTTCAACTACGAAATTTTTCTTTGTAAAATTGTGCATCAAATTCTATGGCAATTTGTGAAATTTTGAAATCACAATTATCGTAGAACTTGTGTCATAATTTTACCTAAAGCCAACATTAGCATCTTTCCGGAGACAAACTTAAGCCATTGACAATTGCGTCTGGAAGATTTTGGCGGTTTTGGTCTGGGTTTGTTCTGCGTTTCTCTAATTCAAAACTAAGTGCTGGGTTCATCGTGGAACTTTTGTGCTGTTTTAAGAAAGTGACAAAGTTCCACTATGAATCCGGTTGTCAGATTTGAATGTCTACTAAAACTACAAACAAAAATCTAAAGACTAATTATGAAATAGAATTGTTCAAGGTACTCTACAGATCTTGGTTTACAAGTGCAAGTATTTGTAAAAAGTCCCGGGTGTATGCTTCTTTGTAAAATTATGTTCGAAATTCTATGATAATTTGTGTAGTTTGGAAAACACAAGTATCGTTGGATTTAGTCCATGATTTTATTTTCAGTCAATGTCAACAATCAATTTTATAATCATTGGCTCTACAAACTCGTCCAGGAAACTAAAACTAAAGCGTCTCCAATTTGACTGCTTCCTTCAAGTGTAAGTAAAATGGAAACAAATTAATACTTGATCTCACATAATATCATTTTCAGATTCGATCGTCTCGAAAACCTGAAGCTTGTTATGCATTGCCGGTGGCAGTATGGCGGATTAGAATTCAGGACATTTCTGATGCAGAAATGATGGGGGCCTACTCTTTACCAGTTCTGAAGACTAAAATATTGGTAACAACTTTACAATACAATAATTTTAATTGGTTATTCTGCGGTTTTCAAATTCAAAACTCAGGGCTGGATAAATTTTGATTCTTTTGTGCGGTTTTTTTGAAAGTCACATAGTGTCTAAGATTTGAAATTTTACTAAAGTGATTAAAGATTTCACGATGCTATTAAAATTCCAGCAAATCAGTATTTTTATGTTTCTATGTAAAATTACGTAGGAAATCCAATGGCACTTTGTATAGTTTTCAAAACACATGTCCCGTAGAATTTCCTCCATAATTTTACTTTCAGTCAACACCAACAATCAGCATCAAAAACCAAATTTTATATTGATTTTTCCGCGGATTTCTAAAAGAATATGCAACCAAGGTCAACAAATTATCCGATGAAGTAGAGAACTATGTATATCGCTACTACGGTTTGTTAATTTAGCAACAATAGTGGTGATATTTGCTAACTCAAAAAGCTACATTTAAATGACATTTAAACTTACACATTATTTTTTTGAAATATTTTGTGTGATTAGTAAATAAGGATACAAAATTTAAGTCTTGACGCAAAGCGAATTATAAGATTGTAGCTTTTGATAAACTTTCTTAAATTTCACTTTGCTTTAAGATTTGATATGTTGATCAACACTTTTTTTCGTATTCTGTTCTTATGTTTAGTTTAAGTTATGAAATTTAAAAATTAAGGCAATTTGACAACAAGCAAACAACTCAAATCTTAATGCAAATTCTTATAACAGATAGGTTAGTAGTTGAACATTACCATCTGTTGTGAGATTTGTATCAAGACTTGATGTACACTCAACTCGTTAATGACAATTTGTCAAGTTCAGTATTGGAGTTGTTTTTTGCAGCAAAAATGGCAACTTCAATTGTATACAATCAAACACAATTAATATGTATTTATCTTGATGAAGTCCGAATGAACAAAAATGTTATTTTAAATTGTCATTTCTGTCGTTAGGACTTCTTGAGGATTATACGTATCTATCAACATGATTGCGTTTGAAATTATTTGTTTTTTGAAACAGCGTTTTGAAACAGCTAAATTTGTCAATACATACATCTTGGTAGAAGTAAGTTTGTGATGACACATTAATTGAGGTCCTATTGAACTCAACAAAACTCAAATCTTGGTGCAAGTCTTATAGTCAGATGGAGATTAGCTAAAAAAATCTCATCTGGTATGAGATTTGCATTAAGAGTTGATGTACAGTCAACATGATACAGGCGATTGGCCATGTCAACTCAGCATACATAAGTGGCAATTGGAGTTGCTCTCTGCTGCAAAGATGGCATTGGGGTTAATCTACACATTTAACATAATTATAATGTATCTTGAGGTAGTCCGAATGAGCAAAAATGATATTTTAAAAAATATTTATTTACATCATTTTTGTCATTTGCTTCGGGATCATTTATATTTATCAACATTGATATTTGATGATGGCATCTTGGAACATATATATTTTTGTTAATTTTTGTAATCAAATTTTTAATACATATAAATCTTTGAGCTACTATAAAACTCAACAAAACTCAAATCTTCAGATGGAAAGTACTCGTAGCTGCATCAAGATTTGATGAACATTCAACATGATAGAGACAATTTCTTTTTTGATTTTTTTATTTGGGTGTAAAAGTACCTACTTAAACAATAAATCAAGCGTTATTACTTATAAATGGGTGATTCTACAAATGATGGAATTTTTGACGACTCCGTTGATATTTTAATAGCTGTTCAAGTATTCTATCTGATTTATTTGTTACTACCAGTCTAATTGATGACTACAAGCCCAGACAAAATAATTAAGATCTGAACTATTTTCATTACTCAAAAAATTCTTCAAACGGTCTAATTCTCAGTCTCATGACGTGTCCCCTGTTCGTTTTCGAAGAATTCTTACAGTTCTCTTTTTTAAGTTCCAAAACCAAAATAAACTTTTAATTCTTGGCGTTAGATAATATATCTTTTTATAAAATATAATATAAATGAATATTTAGTACCATTATATTATATTACAAAAAAAATCATTGAACTTTGTCCCTCGGATTTCTAATCAGTCCCCTGACCGATTGAAACAGTCAAAAATATTCTTAACTTTGAAAACTATTCAAGTTTCAGATTTAACAGCGTGAAGCATTAAGCCTGGTGACAGTAAAATAATTTTCGAATCTTATCCCCGTTTGCTATTTCATTTGTTAAGAAGGCATTTGTGCGAAAGGTCATGGATTGTCCGTTCAGTTTCTCAGTCCCCTGATGAGTGTTTTCAGAAAATATTTATATGTAGGCACATATATTTATATTTTAGCATTTTAATGTTGGCTTAGTAAAACCTTAATAATTTTCTATATTTTTTTCGTTAAATTATAAACATGTTTTAGTCGCAAAAACTATGAAAATACTCAGTCCCCTGACCTTTAATTACTGATTTTTTATCTCGAGGCCAAAAAAATGCTCACAAAATGCTCTTCTTAAATACATGTAAAATAAAAAACAGGACTCGATCGCATGAGCTTACTCTTGTTTTCAAGCGGTTAAGAAATATAAAGATAATTTACACAGGGTGTTTGCATAAATTGTATAAAAGTGCTAGAGTGCACAGGTTCGGTCGAAACAAGAAAAAAATCATACCCCCCCATTAAGGTGAAGGGGATTTAATTTTTTTTAAAAATTGACTTAAAATAATAAAAAGTTAAAAAATGTTCAGTTCTTTGGAACACCAGTTTTCAAAAAAGGCTATAAAATCGTTGTGTTTAATTTGTTTGACTGGCCGTTTTCAAATATGTGAAAGGACGTTCTTAAGTTCATATATAGTTAGTTTTTACGACTTTTTGCTTCCAAAAGTGTTATGTCGAAATTATCATCATTTTATTCCATTTTTTGTAAAATCTCCCAAGTATCTTGTTGCAGTCCATATTAGCGAAAATGTTATTTCAAATATGAGCATTTTCGTCATAAGGCCTGCTTCCAGATCTTTTGTTTTTGTCAACAGTGATGATGTGGGCAACTATTAAAAATCATATATCAGCTCATTAACCTACTTTAGTATTTTCTTTTTCTAACTGGTACTGGTAACCATAGAATGTCGTGCTTGTTCATCAAAGTTTAAGACAGATCAGCAGAATTGATTTTGCTGTGTTTTCTGTATTTTCATAATGCAAATCTCGGTGCTGAATATATTTTGGTACTTTGTGCGTTGTTTTTGAAGGTTACATAGAACCATAACATATTAGACTCCTAGATTTGATGTTCTTCTAAAGTGCTTAAGAACAGTTTCATGACACGCAACTTAATTAATAAACAAAAATCCTAAATTTATTATTAAATACTGTTGAAGTGAAAAATGGATTTCAGTTTGTGTTTTGATTTTACTTATTTTTTTTTTGTAAAATTACTTGCCACATTCTATTGTACGTTTTGTAGTTTTGAAAACAAAAGTACAATAGGATGTGGTACATAATTTTACTTTCAGTCAGCATCACATCATTTGATCTACAAAGTATCAAGTCATTCAATATATCCCGAGAACAAGACAGCGCCCCATTCAATTCAGTCTCCAAATTTTCGAGCTTCCTGAAGAACTTCATCCTTCAAGTGTAAGTTAAGTGGGAAAAATGTACTGTCTACGCACTGAATTATTCTTCATTTCAAAATTTTTAAAATACTATTCTGCGTTTTACTTATGCAAATCTCAGTGCTGGTATGTTTTGGCACTATTGTGAAGATATTTTTGAAAACCATAATAGTGCTTAAACCTACCAGGTACTAAGATTTGAAATTCAACTTAATGTGACTAAT
The DNA here is from genome assembly GCA_946251815.1 of Dasysyrphus albostriatus. NCBI lineage: Eukaryota > Metazoa > Arthropoda > Insecta > Diptera > Syrphidae > Dasysyrphus > Dasysyrphus albostriatus. The sequence continues at coordinate 1,605,455 of OX276339.1, forward strand.
TTTTTACCTTGGTAGCTTTAAACTTAGGCATGTTTCTTTGTAAAATTGTGCATCAAATTCTATGGTCAGTTGTGAAGCTTTTAAATCATAACTATCATAGAATCTGTGTCATGATTTTACTTTAAGTCAACATTAGCATCATAATCATAAGCTTTGCCTAAGGCGAGGTTAAAAACGTTTCTCAATCTATCCCAATCCTAACATTATTTTTTACTTTTAGATTTGAACGTTTCGAAAACCTGTAAAAGTTGTATCTTATGAAGCAGTTCCGGTGGCATCTAGCGGATTGGAATTCAGGACATCAAAAAACTTCTGATGGTTACTGATGCAGAAATGGTGAGTCTCTACTCCTAAGCAGTTCTGAAAACAAAAATATATCCCTTTTCAACTTTTTCGTATCAGTATCAATAATTTTAATTGGTTATTCTGCTGTTTTCAAATTCAAAACTCGGGGCTGGATAAATTTTGATACTTTTGTGCGTCTTTTTTTTTAAAGTCACATAGTGTAATTATATATCAGGCTCTTAGATTTAGAATCCTCCTGAAGTGATTTGAAGTTTCATGATGATTTCACTAAAATAGCAAACAAAACTATGGTAAAGCTTATTAATATGGATTTGTTCAAGTTAAATCAGTTTCTTAATTTGTGTACAAATTATAATTTAGGCATATTTCTTTGTAAAATTATGTACAGAATTCCAAGGCTATTTGTAAAGTTTTTTAAATACAAGTACCGAAGAATTCTGACCATAATTTACTTGCAATCAACACTTACAATCAGAATGATTCAAAACTCATGTAGTCAGTGCTGGTAAACTATGGTGAAATCGATTTCGGAAAGTCTTATAAAAACAAATTATCCGATGAATCAGGAAACTATAGTATTGATGCATGTATGGTCACTTATGTTATATTTTTAAGTCATGTGTGGTCGTCATCTATCGCTACTATGGTTTGTCAATTTAGCAACAGAAGCGGTGATATTCACCAACTTAAAAAGTTATCAAAATGTTTCGAATCTTATTCTTTGATATTTGCTACATTCTAATGATATTTTTTATTGATATCTCTGAATTAGGATACAAAATTAAGCTCGTGACGCAAAGCGGATTAAAGGATTGTAGATGTTCATAAACTTTCTTAAATTTCGCTGTGCTTTAAGATTTCTTTTTATTCTTTTTGTTTGGTAGATTTTTAGGCTATAAAATTAAAAAATTGTGGAATTTTAAGTACAACGAAAACTCAAATCTTTATACAATCTCTAATTACAGATGGTGAGTAGTAAAAAATTGCCATCTGTGATGAGATTTGTATCAAGACTTGATGTACAATCAACATGTTAATGACAGTTTGTCATGTGAATTCAGCAGAAGTCCAAATTGGAGTCGTTCTATGGTGCGAAGATGGCAACTTTAATGGTGTACATACACATTAAATCAAGAATACATACTTGTATGCACATATGTATCTTGTTGAGGTCCGAATGAGCAAAAATGTTATTTCAAATATTTACATCATTTTTGCCATTAGGGCGTCTTCAGGATCATACGTATTTATCAACATTAATGGCATTTTGAAAAATTGGTATTTTTTCTCAAATTTGTAATACATAAATCTTGGTAATAGTGGGTATATATGATGATCCAATCCATCTATGAAGCACTTTTGAGAAAAAAATCCTAAAGCTCATTATTAAATATTGACCGTTGGTTGTGTATAGTTTTTCACTTTGCAAAATTTCATTTCAAATTCTATGATTACTCGAAATCACAATTATCAGAGAGTTTGTATCATAGTTTAACTTTCAGTCAACATCGCCATCATTGGCTTCACCAAGCCGTTCATCAAGTCCCTCAATCCAGCTCGTGAAGAAGATTATTTAAGTGCAAGTGAAGTGGAGGAAACTTTCAAAAATTATTGTTAACAATTCATCAAAGATGTAATGAAAGCCTACCAGGCTTGAAATTCTTCTAAATGTGATTAAAAGTTTCTTAATTCTTCTATCAAAATTTTAAAGTTTATTATAAAATCAAGTGTGTTTGTGTAAGGCTTTCAACTACGAAATTTTTCTTTGTAAAATTGTGCATCAAATTCTATGGCAATTTGTGAAATTTTGAAATCATAATTATCGTAGAACTTGTGTCATAATTTTACCTAAAGCCAACATTAGCATCTTTCCGGAGACAAACTTAAGCCATTGACAATTGCGTCTGGAAGATTTTGGCGGTTTTGGTCTGGGTTTGTTCTGCGTTTCTCTAATTCAAAACTAAGTGCTGGGTTCATCGTGGAACTTTTGTGCTGTTTTAAGAAAGTGACAAAGTTCCACTATAAATCCGGTTGTCAGATTTGAATGTCTACTAAAACTACAAACAAAAATCTAAAGACTAATTATGAAATAGAATTGTTCAAGGTACTCTACACATCTTGGTTTACAAGTGCAAGTATTTGTAAAAAGTCCCGGGTGTATGCTTCTTTGTAAAATTATGTTCGAAATTCTATGATAATTTGTGTAGTTTGGAAAACACAAGTATCGTTGGATTTAGTCCATGATTTTATTTTCAGTCAATGTCAACAATCAATTTTATAATCATTGGCTCTACAAACTCGTCCAGGAAACTAAAACTAAAGCGTCTCCAATTTGACTGCTTCCTTCAAGTGTAAGTAAAATGGAAACAAATTAATACTTGATCTCACATAATATCATTTTCAGATTTGATCGTCTCGAAAACCTGAAGCTTGTTATGCATTGCCGGTGGCAGCATGGCGGATTAGAATTCAGGACATTTCTGATGCAGAAATGATGGGGGCCTACTCCTTACCAGTTCTGAAGACTAAAATATTGGTAACAACTTTACAATACAATAATTTTAATTGGTTATTCTGCGGTTTTCAAATTCAAAACTCAGGGCTGGATAAATTTTGATTCTTTTGTGCGGTATTTTTGAAAGTCACATAGTGTCATTATATATCAGGCTCTAAGATTTGAAATTTTACTAAAGTGATTAAAGATTTCATGATGCTGTTAAAATTCCAGCAAATCAGTATTTTTATGTTTCTATGTAAAATTACGTAGGAAATCCAATGGCACTTTGTATAGTTTTCAAAACACATGTCCCGTAGAATTTCCTCCATAATTTTACTTTCAGTCAACACCAACAATCAGCATCAAAAACCAAATTTTATATTGATTTTTCCGCGAATTTCTAAAAGAATATGTAACCAAGGTCAATAAATTATCCGATGAAGTAGAGAACTATGTATATCGCTACTACGGTTTGTTAATTTAGAAACAATAGTGGTGATATTTGCTAACTCAAAAAGCTACATTTAAATGACATTTAAACTTACACATTATTTTTTTGAAATATTTTGTGTGATTAGTAAATAAGGATACAAAATTTAAGTCTTGACGCAAAGCGAATTATAAGATTGTAGCTTTTGATAAACTTTCTTAAATTTCACTTTGCTTTAAGATTTGATATGTTGATCAACACTTTTGTTCGTATTCTGTTCTTATGTTTAGTTTAAGTTATGAAATTTAAAAATTAAGGCAATTTGACAACAAGCAAACAACTCAAATCTTAATGCAAATTCTTATAACAGATAGGTTAGTAGTTGAACATTACCATCTGTTGTGAGATTTGTATCAAGACTTGATGTACACTCAACTCGTTAATGACAATTTGTCAAGTTCAGTATTAGAGTTGTTTTTTGCAGCAAAAATGGCAACTTCAATTGTATACAATCAAACACATTTAATATGTATTTATCTTGATGAAGTCCGATGAACAAAAATGTTATTTTAAATTGTCATTTCTGTCGTTAGGACTTCTTGAGGATTATACGTATCTATCAACATGATTGCGTTTGAAATTATTTGTTTTTTGAAACAGCGTTTTGAAACAGCTAAATTTGTCAATACATACATCTTGGTAGAAGTAAGTTTGTGATGACACATCCATTGAGGTCCTATTGAACTCAACAAAACTCAAATCTTGGTGCAAGTTTTATAGTCAGATGGAGATTAGCTAAGAAAATCTCATCTGGTATGAGATTTGCATTAAGAGTTGATGTACAGTCAACATGATACAGGCGATTGGCCATATCAACTCAGCATACATAAGTGGCAATTGGAGTTGCTCTCTGCTGCAAAGATGGCATTGGGGTTAATCTACACATTTAACATAATTATAATGTATCTTGAGGTAGTGCGAATGAGCAAAAATGATATTTTAAAAAATATTTATTTACATCATTTTTGTCATTTGCTTCGGGATCATTTATATTTATCAACATTGATATTTGATGATGGCATCTTGGAACATATATATTTTTGTTAATTTTTGTAATCAAATTTTTAATACATATAAATCTTTGAGCTACTAAAAAACTCAACAAAACTGAAATCTTCAGATGGAAAGTAGCTGCACCAAGATTTGATGAACATTCAACATGATAGAGACAATTTCTTTTTTGATTTTTTTATTTGGGTGTAAAAGTACCTACTTAAACAATAAATCAAGCGTTATTACTTATAAATGGGTGATTCTACAAATGATGGAATTTTTGACGACTCCGTTGATATTTTAATAGCTGTTCAAGTATTCTATCTGATTTATTTGTTACTACAAGTCTAATTGATGACTACAAGCCCAGACAAAATAATTAAGATCTGAACTATTTTCATTACTCAAAAAATTCTTCAAACGGTCTAATTCTCAGTCTCATGACGTGTCCCCTGTTCGTTTTCGAAGAATTCTTACAGTTCTCTTTTTTAAGTTCCAAAACCAAAATAAACTTTTAATTCTTGGCGTTAGATAATATACCTTTTTATGATATAAATGAATATTTAGAACCATTATATTATATTACAAAAAAAATCATTGAACTTTGTCCCTCGGATTTCTAATCAGTCCCCTGACCGATTGAAACAGTCAAAAATATTCTTAACTTTGAAAACTATTCAAGTTTCAGATTTAACAGCGTGAAGCATTAAGCCTGGTGACAGTAAAATAATTTTCGAATCTTATCCCCGTTTGCTATTTCATTTGTTAAGAAGGCATTTGTGCGAGAGGTCATGGATTGTCCGTTCAGTTTCTCAGTCCCCTGATGAGTGTATTCAGAAAATATTTATATGTAGGCACATATATTTATATTTTAGCATTTTAATGTTGGCTTAGTAAAACCTTAATAATTTTCTATATTTTTTTCGTTAAATTATAAACATGTTTTAGACGCAAAAACTATGAAAACAGTCAGTCCCCTGACCTTTAATTACTGATTTTTTATCTCGAGGCCACAAAAATGCTCACAAAATGCTCTTCTTAAATACATGTAAAATAAAAAACAGGACCCGATCGCATGAGCTTACTCTTATTTTCAAGCGGTTAAGAAATATAAAGATAATTTACACAGGGTGTTTGCATAAATTGTATAAAAGTGCTAGAGTGCACAGGTTCGGTCGAAACAAGAAAAAAATCATACCCCCCCCATTAAGGTGAAGGGGATTTAATTTTTTTTAAAAATTGACTTAAAATAATAAAAAGTTAAAAAAATGTTCAGTTCTTTGGAACACCCGTTTTCAAAAAAGGCTATAAAATCGTTGTATTTAATTTGTTTGACTGGCCGTTTTCAAATATGTGAAAGGACGTTCTAAAGTTCATATATAGTTAGTTTTTACGACTTTTTGCTTCCAAAAGTGTTATGTCGAAATTATCATCATTTTATTCCATTTTTTGTAAAATCTCCCAAGTACCTTGTTGCAGTCCATATTAGCGAAAATGTTATTTCAAATATGAGCATTTTCGTCATAAGGCCTGCTTCCAGATCTTTTGTTTTTGTCAACAGTGATGATGTGGGCAACTATTAAAAATCATATATCAGCTCATTAACCTACTTTAGTATTTTCTTTTTCTAACTGGTACTGGTAACCATAGAATGTCAAATCAAAGTTTAAGACAGATCAACAGAATTGATTTTGCTGTGTTTTCTGTATTTTCATAATGCAAATCTCGGTGCTGAATATATTTTGGTACTTTGTGCGTTGTTTTTGAAGGTTACATAGAACCATAATATATTAGGCTCCTAGATTTGATGTTCTTCTAAAGTGTTTAAGAACAGTTTCATGACACGCAACTTAATTAAGAAACAAAAATCCTAAAGTTTATTATTAAATACTGTTCAAGTGAAAAATGGATCTCAGTTTGTATTTTAATTTAAGATATTTTTCTTTGTAAAATTACATGCCACATTCTATTGTACGTTCTGTAGTTTTGAAAACATAAGTACAAAAGGATGTGGTACATAATTTTACTTTCAGTCAACATCACCATATGGATCTACAAGGAATTATTCTTCATTTCAAAATTTTTAAAATACTATTCTGCGTTTTACTTATGCAAATCTCAGTGCTGGTATGTTTTGGCACTATTGTGAAGATATTTTTGAAAACCATAATAGTGCTTAAACCTACCAGGTACTAAGATTTGAAATTCAACTTAATGTGACTAATTTTTTACCTTGGTAGCTTTAAACTTAGGCATGTTTCTTTGTAAAATTGTGCATCAAATTCTATGGTCAATTGTGAAGCTTTTAAATCATAACTATCATAGAATCTGTGTCATGATTTTACTTTAAGTCAACATTAGCATCATAATCATAAGCTTTGCCTAAGGCGAGGTTAAAAACGTTTCTCAATCTATCCCAATCCTAACATTATTTTTTACTTTTAGATTTGAACGTTTCGAAAACCTGTAAAAGTTGTATCTTATGAAGCAGTTCCGGTGGCATCTAGCGGATTGGAATTCAGGACATCAAAAAACTTCTGATGGTTACTGATGCAGAAATGGTGAGTCTCTACTCCTAAGCAGTTCTGAAAACAAAAATATATCCCTTTTCAACTTTTTCGTATCAGTATCAATAATTTTAATTGGTTATTCTGCTGTTTTCAAATTCAAAACTCGGGGCTGGATAAATTTTGATACTTTTGTGCGTCTTTTTTTTTAAAGTCACATAGTGTAATTATATATCAGGCTCTTAGATTTAGAATCCTCCTGAAGTGATTTGAAGTTTCATGATGATTTCACTAAAATAGCAAACAAAACTATGGTAAAGCTTATTAATATGGATTTGTTCAAGTTAAATCAGTTTCTTAATTTGTGTACAAATTATAATTTAGGCATATTTCTTTGTAAAATTATGTACAGAATTCCAAGGCTATTTGTAAAGTTTTTTAAATACAAGTACCGAAGAATTCTGACCATAATTTACTTGCAATCAACACTTACAATCAGAATGATTCAAAACTCATGTAGTCAGTGCTGGTAAACTATGGTGAAATCGATTTCGGAAAGTCTTATAAAAACAAATTATCCGATGAATCAGGAAACTATAGTATTGATGCATGTATGGTCACTTATGTTATATTTTTAAGTCATGTGTGGTCGTCATCTATCGCTACTATGGTTTGTCAATTTAGCAACAGAAGCGGTGATATTCACCAACTTAAAAAGTTATCAAAATGTTTCGAATCTTATTCTTTGATATTTGCTACATTCTAATGATATTTTTTATTGATATCTCTGAATTAGGATACAAAATTAAGCTCGTGACGCAAAGCGGATTAAAGGATTGTAGATGTTCATAAACTTTCTTAAATTTCGCTGTGCTTTAAGATTTCTTTTTATTCTTTTTGTTTGGTAGATTTTTAGGCTATAAAATTAAAAAATTGTGGAATTTTAAGTACAACGAAAACTCAAATCTTTATACAATCTCTAATTACAGATGGTGAGTAGTAAAAAATTGCCATCTGTGATGAGATTTGTATCAAGACTTGATGTACAATCAACATGTTAATGACAGTTTGTCATGTGAATTCAGCAGAAGTCCAAATTGGAGTCGTTCTATGGTGCGAAGATGGCAACTTTAATGGTGTACATACACATTAAATCAAGAATACATACTTGTATGCACATATGTATCTTGTTGAGGTCCGAATGAGCAAAAATGTTATTTCAAATATTTACATCATTTTTGCCATTAGGGCGTCTTCAGGATCATACGTATTTATCAACATTAATGGCATTTTGAAAAATTGGTATTTTTTCTCAAATTTGTAATACATAAATCTTGGTAATAGTGGGTATATATGATGATCCAATCCATCTATGAAGCTACTTTTGAGAAAAAAATCCTAAAGCTCATTATTAAATATTGATCGTTGGTTGTGTATAGTTTTTCACTTTGCAAAATTTCATTTCAAATTCTATGATTACTCGAAATCACAATTATCAGAGAGTTTGTATCATAATTTAACTTTCAGTCAACATCGCCATCATTGGCTTCACCAAGCCGTTCATTAAGTCCCTCAATCCAGCTCGTGAAGAAGATTATTCAAGTGCAAGTGAAGTGGAGGAAACTTTCAAAAATTATTGTTAACAATTCATCAAAGATGTAATGAAAGCCTACCAGGCTTGAAATTCTTCTAAATGTGATTAAAAGTTTCTTAATTCTTCTACCAAAATTTTAAAGTTTATTATAAAATCAAGTGTGTTTGTGTAAGGCTTTCAACTACGAAATTTTTCTTTGTAAAATTGTGCATCAAATTCTATGGCAATTTGTGAAATTTTGAAATCATAATTATCGTAGAACTTGTGTCATAATTTTACCTAAAGCCAACATTAGCATCTTTCCGGAGACAAACTTAAGCCATTGACAATTGCGTCTGGAAGATTTTGGCGGTTTTGGTCTGGGTTTGTTCTGCGTTTCTCTAATTCAAAACTAAGTGCTGGGTTCATCGTGGAACTTTTGTGCTGTTTTAAGAAAGTGACAAAGTTCCACTATAAATCCGGTTGTCAGATTTGAATGTCTACTAAAACTACAAACAAAAATCTAAAGACTAATTATGAAATAGAATTGTTCAAGGTACTCTACACATCTTGGTTTACAAGTGCAAGTATTTGTAAAAAGTCCCGGGTGTATGCTTCTTTGTAAAATTATGTTCGAAATTCTATGATAATTTGTGTAGTTTGGAAAACACAAGTATCGTTGGATTTAGTCCATGATTTTATTTTCAGTCAATGTCAACAATCAATTTTATAATCATTGGCTCTACAAACTCGTCCAGGAAACTAAAACTAAAGCGTCTCCAATTTGACTGCTTCCTTCAAGTGTAAGTAAAATGGAAACAAATTAATACTTGATCTCACATAATATCATTTTCAGATTTGATCGTCTCGAAAACCTGAAGCTTGTTATGCATTGCCGGTGGCAGCATGGCGGATTAGAATTCAGGACATTTCTGATGCAGAAATGATGGGGGCCTACTCCTTACCAGTTCTGAAGACTAAAATATTGGTAACAACTTTACAATACAATAATTTTAATTGGTTATTCTGCGGTTTTCAAATTCAAAACTCAGGGCTGGATAAATTTTGATTCTTTTGTGCGGTATTTTTGAAAGTCACATAGTGTCATTATATATCAGGCTCTAAGATTTGAAATTTTACTAAAGTGATTAAAGATTTCATGATGCTGTTAAAATTCCAGCAAATCAGTATTTTTATGTTTCTATGTAAAATTACGTAGGAAATCCAATGGCACTTTGTATAGTTTTCAAAACACATGTCCCGTAGAATTTCCTCCATAATTTTACTTTCAGTCAACACCAACAATCAGCATCAAAAACCAAATTTTATATTGATTTTTCCGCGAATTTCTAAAAGAATATGTAACCAAGGTCAATAAATTATCCGATGAAGTAGAGAACTATGTATATCGCTACTACGGTTTGTTAATTTAGAAACAATAGTGGTGATATTTGCTAACTCAAAAAGCTACATTTAAATGACATTTAAACTTACACATTATTTTTTTGAAATATTTTGTGTGATTAGTAAATAAGGATACAAAATTTAAGTCTTGACGCAAAGCGAATTATAAGATTGTAGCTTTTGATAAACTTTCTTAAATTTCACTTTGCTTTAAGATTTGATATGTTGATCAACACTTTTTTTCGTATTCTGTTCTTATGTTTAGTTTAAGTTATGAAATTTAAAAATTAAGGCAATTTGACAACAAGCAAACAACTCAAATCTTAATGCAAATTCTTATAACAGATAGGTTAGTAGTTGAACATTACCATCTGTTGTGAGATTTGTATCAAGACTTGATGTACACTCAACTCGTTAATGACAATTTGTCAAGTTCAGTATTAGAGTTGTTTTTTGCAGCAAAAATGGCAACTTCAATTGTATACAATCAAACACATTTAATATGTATTTATCTTGATGAAGTCCGATGAACAAAAATGTTATTTTAAATTGTCATTTCTGTCGTTAGGACTTCTTGAGGATTATACGTATCTATCAACATGATTGCGTTTGAAATTATTTGTTTTTTGAAACAGCGTTTTGAAACAGCTAAATTTGTCAATACATACATCTTGGTAGAAGTAAGTTTGTGATGACACATCCATTGAGGTCCTATTGAACTCAACAAAACTCAAATCTTGGTGCAAGTTTTATAGTCAGATGGAGATTAGCTAAGAAAATCTCATCTGGTATGAGATTTGCATTAAGAGTTGATGTACAGTCAACATGATACAGGCGATTGGCCATATCAACTCAGCATACATAAGTGGCAATTGGAGTTGCTCTCTGCTGCAAAGATGGCATTGGGGTTAATCTACACATTTAACATAATTATAATGTATCTTGAGGTAGTCCGAATGAGCAAAAATGATATTTTAAAAAATATTTATTTACATCATTTTTGTCATTTGCTTCGGGATCATTTATATTTATTAACATTGATATTTGATGATGGCATCTTGGAACATATATATTTTTGTTAATTTTTGTAATCAAATTTTTAATACATATAAATCTTTGAGCTACTAAAAAACTCAACAAAACTGAAATCTTCAGATGGAAAGTAGCTGCACCAAGATTTGATGAACATTCAACATGATAGAGACAATTTCTTTTTTGATTTTTTTATTTGGGTGTAAAAGTACCTACTTAAACAATAAATCAAGCGTTATTACTTATAAATGGGTGATTCTACAAATGATGGAATTTTTGACGACTCCGTTGATATTTTAATAGCTGTTCAAGTATTCTATCTGATTCGTTTGTTACTACAAGTCTAATTGATGACTACAAGGCCAGACAAAATAATTAAGATCTGAACTATTTTCATTACTCAAAAAATTCTTCAAACTGTCTAATTCTCAGTCTCATGACGTGTCCCCTGTTCGTTTTCGAAGAATTCTTACAGTTCTCTTTTTTAAGTTCCAAAACCAAAATAAACTTTTAATTCTTGGCGTTAGATAATATATCTTTTTATGATATAAATGAATATTTAGTACCATTATATTATATTACAAAAAAAATCATTGAACTTTGTCCCTCGGATTTCTAATCAGTCCCCTGACCGATTGAAACAGTCAAAAATATTCTTAACTTTGAAAACTATTCAAGTTTCAGATTTAACAGCGTGAAGCATTAAGCCTGGTGACAGTAAAATAATTTTCGAATCTTATCCCCGTTTGCTATTTCATTTGTTAAGAAGGCATTTGTGCGAGAGGTCATGGATTGTCCGTTCAGTTTCTCAGTCCCCTGATGAGTGTTTTCAGAAAATATTTATATGTAGGCACATATATTTATATTTTAGCATTTTAATATAGGCTTAGTAAAACCTTAATAATTTTCTTTTTTTTTTTGTTAAATTATAAACATGTTTTAGACGCAAAAACTATGAAAACACTCAGTCCCCTGACCTTTAATTACTGATTTTTTATCTCGAGGCCACAAAAATGCTCACAAAATGCTCTTCTTAAATACATGTAAAAGAAAAAAACAAGACTCGATCGCATGAGCTTACTCTTATTTTCAAGCGGTTAAGAAATATAAAGATAATTTACACAGGGTGTTTGCATAAATTGTATAAAAGTGCTAGAGTGCACAGGTTCGGTCGAAACAAGAAAAAAATCATACCCCCCCCCCATTAAGGTGAAGGGGATTTAATTTTTTTAAAAATTGAATTAAAATAATAAAAAGTTAAAAAAATGTTCAGTTCTTTGGAACACCCGTTTTCAAAAAAGGCTATAAAATCGTTGTATTTAATTTGTTTGACTGGCCGTTTTCAAATATGTGAAAGGACGTTCTAAAGTTCATATATAGTTAGTTTTTACGACTTTTTGCTTCCAAAAGTGTTATGTCGAAATTATCATCATTTTATTCCATTTTTTGTAAAATCTCCCAAGTATTTTGTTGCAGTCCATATTAGCGAAAATGTTATTTCAAATATGAGCATTTTCGTCATAAGGCCTGCTTCCAGATCTTTTGTTTTTGTCAACAGTGATGATGTGGGCAACTATTAAAAATCATATATCAGCTCATTAACCTACTTTAGTATTTTCTTTTTCTAACTGGTACTGGTAACCATAGAATGTCAAATCAAAGTTTAAGACAGATCAACAGAATTGATTTTGCTGTGTTTTCTGTATTTTCATAATGCAAATCTCGGTGCTGAATATATTTTGGTACTTTGTGCGTTGTTTTTGAAGGTTACATAGAACCATAACATATTAGACTCCTAGATTTGATGTTCTTCTAAAGTGTTTAAGAACAGTTTCATGACACGCAACTTAATTAAGAAACAAAAATCCTAAAGTTTATTATTAAATACTGTTCAAGTGAAAAATGGATCTCAGTTTGTATTTTAATTTAAGATATTTTTCTTTGTAAAATTACATGCCACATTCTATTGTACGTTCTGTAGTTTTGAAAACATAAGTACAAAAGGATGTGGTACATAATTTTACTTTCAGTCAACATCACCATATGGATCTACAAGGAATTATTCTTCATTTCAAAATTTTTAAAATACTATTCTGCGTTTTACTTATGCAAATCTCAGTGCTGGTATGTTTTGGCACTATTGTGAAGATATTTTTGAAAACCATAATAGTGCTTAAACCTACCAGGTACTAAGATTTGAAATTCAACTTAATGTGACTAATTTTTTACCTTGGTAGCTTTAAACTTAGGCATGTTTCTTTGTAAAATTGTGCATCAAATTCTATGGTCAGTTGTGAAGCTTTTAAATCATAACTATCATAGAATCTGTGTCATGATTTTACTTTAAGTCAACATTAGCATCATAATCATAAGCTTTGCCTAAGGCGAGGTTAAAAACGTTTCTCAATCTATCCCAATCCTAACATTATTTTTTACTTTTAGATTTGAACGTTTCGAAAACCTGTAAAAGTTGTATCTTATGAAGCAGTTCCGGTGGCATCTAGCGGATTGGAATTCAGGACATCAAAAAACTTCTGATGGTTACTGATGCAGAAATGGTGAGTCTCTACTCCTAAGCAGTTCTGAAAACAAAAATATATCCCTTTTCAACTTTTTCGTATCAGTATCAATAATTTTAATTGGTTATTCTGCTGTTTTCAAATTCAAAACTCGGGGCTGGATAAATTTTGATACTTTTGTGCGTCTTTTTTTTTAAAGTCACATAGTGTAATTATATATCAGGCTCTTAGATTTAGAATCCTCCTGAAGTGATTTGAAGTTTCATGATGATTTCACTAAAATAGCAAACAAAACTATGGTAAAGCTTATTAATATGGATTTGTTCAAGTTAAATCAGTTTCTTAATTTGTGTACAAATTATAATTTAGGCATATTTCTTTGTAAAATTATGTACAGAATTCCAAGGCTATTTGTAAAGTTTTTTAAATACAAGTACCGAAGAATTCTGACCATAATTTACTTGCAATCAACACTTACAATCAGAATGATTCAAAACTCATGTAGTCAGTGCTGGTAAACTATGGTGAAATCGATTTCGGAAAGTCTTATAAAAACAAATTATCCGATGAATCAGGAAACTATAGTATTGATGCATGTATGGTCACTTATGTTATATTTTTAAGTCATGTGTGGTCGTCATCTATCGCTACTATGGTTTGTCAATTTAGCAACAGAAGCGGTGATATTCACCAACTTAAAAAGTTATCAAAATGTTTCGAATCTTATTCTTTGATATTTGCTACATTCTAATGATATTTTTTATTGATATCTCTGAATTAGGATACAAAATTAAGCTCGTGACGCAAAGCGGATTAAAGGATTGTAGATGTTCATAAACTTTCTTAAATTTCGCTGTGCTTTAAGATTTCTTTTTATTCTTTTTGTTTGGTAGATTTTTAGGCTATAAAATTAAAAAATTGTGGAATTTTAAATACAACGAAAACTCAAATCTTTATACAATCTCTAATTACAGATGGTGAGTAGTAAAAAATTGCCATCTGTGATGAGATTTGTATCAAGACTTGATGTACAATCAACATGTTAATGACAGTTTGTCATGTGAATTCAGCAGAAGTCCAAATTGGAGTTGTTCTATGGAGCGAAGATGGCAACTTTAATGGTGTACATACACATTAAATCAAGAATACATACTTGTATGCACATATGTATCTTGTTGAGGTCCGAATGAGCAAAAATGTTATTTCAAATATTTACATCATTTTTGCCATTAGGGCGTCTTCAGGATCATACGTATTTATCAACATTAATGGCATTTTGAAAAATTGGTATTTTTTCTCAAATTTGTAATACATAAATCTTGGTAATAGTGGGTATATATGATGATCCAATCCATCTATGAAGCTACTTTTGAGAAAAAAATCCTAAAGCTCATTATTAAATATTGATCGTTGGTTGTGTATAGTTTTTCACTTTGCAAAATTTCATTTCAAATTCTATGATTACTCGAAATCACAATTATCAGAGAGTTTGTATCATAATTTAACTTTCAGTCAACATCGCCATCATTGGCTTCACCAAGCCGTTCATTAAGTCCCTCAATCCAGCTCGTGAAGAAGATTATTCAAGTGCAAGTGAAGTGGAGGAAACTTTCAAAAATTATTGTTAACAATTCATCAAAGATGTAATGAAAGCCTACCAGGCTTGAAATTCTTCTAAATGTGATTAAAAGTTTCTTAATTCTTCTACCAAAATTTTAAAGTTTATTATAAAATCAAGTGTGTTTGTGTAAGGCTTTCAACTACGAAATTTTTCTTTGTAAAATTGTGCATCAAATTCTATGGCAATTTGTGAAATTTTGAAATCACAATTATCGTAGAACTTGTGTCATAATTTTACCTAAAGCCAACATTAGCATCTTTCCGGAGACAAACTTAAGCCATTGACAATTGCGTCTGGAAGATTTTGGCGGTTTTGGTCTGGGTTTGTTCTGCGTTTCTCTAATTCAAAACTAAGTGCTGGGTTCATCGTGGAACTTTTGTGCTGTTTTAAGAAAGTGACAAAGTTCCACTATAAATCCGGTTGTCAGATTTGAATGTCTACTAAAACTACAAACAAAAATCTAAAGACTAATTATGAAATAGAATTGTTCAACTCTACACATCTTGGTTTACAAGTGCAAGTATTTGTAAAAAGTCCCGGGTGTATGCTTCTTTGTAAAATTATGTTCGAAATTCTATGATAATTTGTGTAGTTTGGAAAACACAAGTATCGTTGGATTTAGTCCATGATTTTATTTTCAGTCAACGTCAACAATCAATTTTATAATCATTGGCTCTACAAACTCGTCCAGGAAACTAAAACTAAAGCGTCTCCAATTTGACTGCTTTCTTCAAGTGTAAGTAAAATGGAAACAAATTAATACTTGATCTCACATAATATCATTTTCAGATTCGATCGTCTCGAAAACCTGACGCTTGTTATGCATTGCCGGTGGCAGTACGGCGGATTAGAATTCAGGACATTTCTGATGCAGAAATGATGGGGGCCTACTCTTTACCAGTTCTGAAGACTAAAATATTGGTAACAACTTTACAATACAATAATTTTAATTGGTTATTCTGCGGTTTTCAAATTCAAAACTCAGGGCTGGATAAATTTTGATTCTTTTGTGCGGTTTTTTTGAAAGTCACATAGTGTCTAAGATTTGAAATTTTACTAAAGTGATTAAAGATTTCACGATGCTATTAAAATTCCAGCAAATCAGTATTTTTATGTTTCTATGTAAAATTACGTAGGAAATCCAATGGCACTTTGTATAGTTTTCAAAACACATGTCCCGTAGAATTTCCTCCATAATTTTACTTTCAGTCAACACCAACAATCAGCATCAAAAACCAAATTTTATATTGATTTTTCCGCGGATTTCTAAAAGAATATGCAACCAAGGTCAACAAATTATCCGATGAAGTAGAGAACTATGTATATCGCTACTACGGTTTGTTAATTTAGCAACAATAGTGGTGATATTTGCTAACTCAAAAAGCTACATTTAAATGACATTTAAACTTACACATTATTTTTTTGAAATATTTTGTGTGATTAGTAAATAAGGATACAAAATTTAAGTCTTGACGCAAAGCGAATTATAAGATTGTAGCTTTTGATAAACTTTCTTAAATTTCACTTTGCTTTAAGATTTGATATGTTGATCAACACTTTTGTTCGTATTCTGTTCTTATGTTTAGTTTAAGTTATGAAATTTAAAAATTAAGGCAATTTGACAACAAGCAAACAACTCAAATCTTAATGCAAATTCTTATAACAGATAGGTTAGTAGTTGAACATTACCATCTGTTGTGAGATTTGTATCAAGACTTGATGTACACTCAACTCGTTAATGACAATTTGTCAAGTTCAGTATTGGAGTTGTTTTTTGCAGCAAAAATGGCAACTTCAATTGTATACAATCAAACACATTTAATATGTATTTATCTTGATGAAGTCCGATGAACAAAAATGTTATTTTAAATTGTCATTTCTGTCGTTAGGACTTCTTGAGGATTATACGTATCTATCAACATGATTGCGTTTGAAATTATTTGTTTTTTGAAACAGCGTTTTGAAACAGCTAAATTTGTCAATACATACATCTTGGTAGAAGTAAGTTTGTGATGACACATCCATTGAGGTCCTATTGAACTCAACAAAACTCAAATCTTGGTGCAAGTTTTATAGTCAGATGGAGATTAGCTAAAAAATCTCATCTGGTATGAGATTTGCATTAAGAGTTGATGTACAGTCAACATGATACAGGCGATTGGCCATGTCAACTCAGCATACATAAGTGGCAATTGGAGTTGCTCTCTGCTGCAAAGATGGCATTGGGGTTAATCTACACATTTAACATAATTATAATGTATCTTAAGGTAGTCCGAATGAGCAAAAATGATATTTTAAAAAATATTTATTTACATCATTTTTGTCATTTGCTTCGGGATCATTTATATTTATCAACATTGATATTTGATGATGGCATCTTGAAACATATATATTTTTGTTAATTTTTGTAATCAAATTTTTAATACATATAAATCTTTGAGCTACCATAAAACTCAACAAAACTCAAATCTTCAGATGGAAAGTAGCTGCACCAAGATTTGATGAACATTCAACATGATAGAGACAATTTCTTTTTTGATTTTTTTATTTGGGTGTAAAAGTACCTACTTAAACAATAAATCAAGCGTTATTACTTATAAATGGGTGATTCTACAAATGATGGAATTTTTGACGACTCCGTTGATATTTTAATAGCTGTTTAAGTATTCTATCTGATTTGTTTGTTACTACAAGTCTAATTGATGACTACAAGGCCAGACAAAATAATTAAGATCTGAACTATTTTCATTACTCAAAAAATTCTTCAAACGGTCTAATTCTCAGTCTCATGACGTGTCCCCTGTTCGTTTTCGACGAAATCTTACAGTTCTCTTTTTTAAGTTCCAAAACCAAAATAAACTTTTAATTCTTGGCGTTAGATAATATATCTTTTTATAAAATATAATATAAATGAATATTTAGTACCATTATATTATATTACAAAAAAAATCATTGAACTTTGTCCCTCGGATTTCTAATCAGTCCCCTGACCGATTGAAACAGTCAAAAATATTCTTAACTTTGAAAACTATTCAAGTTTCAGATTTAACAGCGTGAAGCATTAAGCCTGGTGACAGTAAAATAATTTTCGAATCTTATCCCCGTTTGCTATTTCATTTGTTAAGAAGGCATTTGTGCGAGAGGTCATGGATTGTCCGTTCAGTTTCTCAGTCCCCTGATGAGTGTTTTCAGAAAATATTTATATGTAGGCACATATATTTATATTTTAGCATTTTAATGTTGGCTTAGTAAAACCTTAATAATTTTCTATATTTTTTTCGTTAAATTATAAACATGTTTTAGTCGCAAAAACTATGAAAATACTCAGTCCCCTGACCTTTAATTACTGATTTTTTATCTCGAGGCCACAAAAATGCTCACAAAATGCTCTTCTTAAATACATGTAAAATAAAAAACAGGACCCGATCGCATGAGCTTACTCTTATTTTCAAGCGGTTAAGAAATATAAAGATAATTTACACAGGGTGTTTGCATAAATTGTATAAAAGTGCTAGAGTGCACAGGTTCGGTCGAAACAAGAAAAAAATCATACCCCCCCCATTAAGGTGAAGGGGATTTAATTTTTTTTAAAAATTGACTTAAAATAATAAAAAGTTAAAAAAATGTTCAGTTCTTTGGAACACCCGTTTTCAAAAAAGGCTATAAAATCGTTGTATTTAATTTGTTTGACTGGCCGTTTTCAAATATGTGAAAGGACGTTCTAAAGTTCATATATAGTTAGTTTTTACGACTTTTTGCTTCCAAAAGTGTTATGTCGAAATTATCATCATTTTATTCCATTTTTTGTAAAATCTCCCAAGTACCTTGTTGCAGTCCATATTAGCGAAAATGTTATTTCAAATATGAGCATTTTCGTCATAAGGCCTGCTTCCAGATCTTTTGTTTTTGTCAACAGTGATGATGTGGGCAACTATTAAAAATCATATATCAGCTCATTAACCTACTTTAGTATTTTCTTTTTCTAACTGGTACTGGTAACCATAGAATGTCGTGCTTGTTCATCAAAGTTTAAGACAGATCAGCAGAATTGATTTTGCTGTGTTTTCTGTATTTTCATAATGCAAATCTCGGTGCTGAATATATTTTGGTACTTTGTGCGTTGTTTTTGAAGGTTACATAGAACCATAATATATTAGGCTCCTAGATTTGATGTTCTTCTAAAGTGTTTAAGAACAGTTTCATGACACGCAACTTAATTAAGAAACAAAAATCCTAAAGTTTATTATTAAATACTGTTCAAGTGAAAAATGGATCTCAGTTTGTATTTTAATTTAAGATATTTTTCTTTGTAAAATTACATGCCACATTCTATTGTACGTTCTGTAGTTTTGAAAACATAAGTACAAAAGGATGTGGTACATAATTTTACTTTCAGTCAACATCACCATATGGATCTACAAGGAATTATTCTTCATTTCAAAATTTTTAAAATACTATTCTGCGTTTTACTTATGCAAATCTCAGTGCTGGTATGTTTTGGCACTATTGTGAAGATATTTTTGAAAACCATAATAGTGCTTAAACCTACCAGGTACTAAGATTTGAAATTCAACTTAATGTGACTAATTTTTTACCTTGGTAGCTTTAAACTTAGGCATGTTTCTTTGTAAAATTGTGCATCAAATTCTATGGTCAGTTGTGAAGCTTTTAAATCATAACTATCATAGAATCTGTGTCATGATTTTACTTTAAGTCAACATTAGCATCATAATCATAAGCTTTGCCTAAGGCGAGGTTAAAAACGTTTCTCAATCTATCCCAATCCTAACATTATTTTTTACTTTTAGATTTGAACGTTTCGCAAACCTGTAAAAGTTGTATCTTATGAAGCAGTTCCGGTGGCATCTAGCGGATTGGAATTCAGGACATCAAAAAACTTCTGATGGTTACTGATGCAGAAATGGTGAGTCTCTACTCCTAAGCAGTTCTGAAAACAAAAATATATCCCTTTTCAACTTTTTCGTATCAGTATCAATAATTTTAATTGGTTATTCTGCTGTTTTCAAATTCAAAACTCGGGGCTGGATAAATTTTGATACTTTTGTGCGTCTTTTTTTTTAAAGTCACATAGTGTAATTATATATCAGGCTCTTAGATTTAGAATCCTCCTGAAGTGATTTGAAGTTTCATGATGATTTCACTAAAATAGCAAACAAAACTATGGTAAAGCTTATTAATATGGATTTGTTCAAGTTAAATCAGTTTCTTAATTTGTGTACAAATTATAATTTAGGCATATTTCTTTGTAAAATTATGTACAGAATTCCAAGGCTATTTGTAAAGTTTTTTAAATACAAGTACCGAAGAATTCTGACCATAATTTACTTGCAATCAACACTTACAATCAGAATGATTCAAAACTCATGTAGTCAGTGCTGGTAAACTATGGTGAAATCGATTTCGGAAAGTCTTATAAAAACAAATTATCCGATGAATCAGGAAACTATAGTATTGATGCATGTATGGTCACTTATGTTATATTTTTAAGTCATGTGTGGTCGTCATCTATCGCTACTATGGTTTGTCAATTTAGCAACAGAAGCGGTGATATTCACCAACTTAAAAAGTTATCAAAATGTTTCGAATCTTATTCTTTGATATTTGCTACTTTCTAATGATATTTTTTTATTGATATCTCTGAATTAGGATACAAAATTTAGCTCGTGACGCAAAGCGGATTAAAGGATTGTAGATGTTCATAAACTTTCTTAAATTTCGCTGTGCTTTAAGATTTCTTTTTATTCTTTTTGTTTGGTAGATTTTTAGGCTATAAAATTAAAAAATTGTGGAATTTTAAGTACAACGAAAACTCAAATCTTTATACAATCTCTAATTACAGATGGTGAGTAGTAAAAAATTGCCATCTGTGATGAGATTTGTATCAAGACTTGATGTACAATCAACATGTTAATGACAGTTTGTCATGTGAATTCAGCAGAAGTCCAAATTGGAGTTGTTCTATGGAGCGAAGATGGCAACTTTAATGGTGTACATACACATTAAATCAAGAATACATACTTGTATGCACATATGTATCTTGTTGAGGTCCGAATGAGCAAAAATGTTATTTCAAATATTTACATCATTTTTGCCATTAGGGCGTCTTCAGGATCATACGTATTTATCAACATTGATGGCATTTTGAAAAATTGGTATTTTTTCTCAAATTTGTAATACATAAATCTTGGTAATAGTGGGTATATATGATGATCCAATCCATCTATGAAGCTACTTTTGAGAAAAAAATCCTAAAGCTCATTATTAAATATTGATCGTTGGTTGTGTATAGTTTTTCACTTTGCAAAATTTCATTTCAAATTCTATGATTACTCGAAATCACAATTATCAGAGAGTTTGTATCATAATTTAACTTTCAGTCAACATCGCCATCATTGGCTTCACCAAGCCGTTCATCAAGTCCCTCAATCCAGCTCGTGAAGAAGATTATTCAAGTGCAAGTGAAGTGGAGGAAACTTTCAAAAATTATTGTTAACAATTCATCAAAGATGTAATGAAAGCCTACCAGGCTTGAAATTCTTCTAAATGTGATTAAAAGTTTCTTAATTCTTCTACCAAAATTTTAAAGTTTATTATAAAACCAAGTGTGTTTGTGTAAGGCTTTCAACTACGAAATTTTTCTTTGTAAAATTGTGCATCAAATTCTATGGCAATTTGTGAAATTTTGAAATCACAATTATCGTAGAACTTGTGTCATAATTTTACCTAAAGCCAACATTAGCATCTTTCCGGAGACAAACTTAAGCCATTGACAATTGCGTCTGGAAGATTTTGGCGGTTTTGGTCTGGGTTTGTTCTGCGTTTCTCTAATTCAAAACTAAGTGCTGGGTTCATCGTGGAACTTTTGTGCTGTTTTAAGAAAGTGACAAAGTTCCACTATGAATCCGGTTGTCAGATTTGAATGTCTACTAAAACTACAAACAAAAATCTAAAGACTAATTATGAAATAGAATTGTTCAAGGTACTCTACACATCTTGGTTTACAAGTGCAAGTATTTGTAAAAAGTCCCGGGTGTATGCTTCTTTGTAAAATTATGTTCGAAATTCTATGATAATTTGTGTAGTTTGGAAAACACAAGTATCGTTGGATTTAGTCCATGATTTTATTTTCAGTCAAGGTCAACAATCAATTTTATAATCATTGGCTCTACAAACTCGTCCAGGAAACTAAAACTAAAGCGTCTCCAATTTGACTGCTTTCTTCAAGTGTAAGTAAAATGGAAACAAATTAATACTTGATCTCACATAATATCATTTTCAGATTCGATCGTCTCGAAAACCTGAAGCTTGTTATGCATTGCCGGTGGCAGTACGGCGGATTAGAATTCAGGACATTTCTGATGCAGAAATGATGGGGGCCTACTCTTTACCAGTTCTGAAGACTAAAATATTGGTAACAACTTTACAATACAATAATTTTAATTGGTTATTCTGCGGTTTTCAAATTCAAAACTCAGGGCTGGATAAATTTTGATTCTTTTGTGCGGTTTTTTTGAAAGTCACATAGTGTCTAAGATTTGAAATTTTACTAAAGTGATTAAAGATTTCACGATGCTATTAAAATTCCAGCAAATCAGTATTTTTATGTTTCTATGTAAAATTACGTAGGAAATCCAATGGCACTTTGTATAGTTTTCAAAACACATGTCCCGTAGAATTTCCTCCATAATTTTACTTTCAGTCAACACCAACAATCAGCATCAAAAACCAAATTTTATATTGATTTTTCCGCGGATTTCTAAAAGAATATGCAACCAAGGTCAACAAATTATCCGATGAAGTAGAGAACTATGTATATCGCTACTACGGTTTGTTAATTTAGAAACAATAGTGGTGATATTTGCTAACTCAAAAAGCTACATTTAAATGACATTTAAACTTACACATTATTTTTTTGAAATATTTTGTGTGATTAGTAAATAAGGATACAAAATTTAAGTCTTGACGCAAAGCGAATTATAAGATTGTAGCTTTTGATAAACTTTCTTAAATTTCACTTTGCTTTAAGATTTGATATGTTGATCAACACTTTTTTTCGTATTCTGTTCTTATGTTTAGTTTAAGTTATGAAATTTAAAAATTAAGGCAATTTGACAACAAGCAAACAACTCAAATCTTAATGCAAATTCTTATAACAGATAGGTTAGTAGTTGAACATTACCATCTGTTGTGAGATTTGTATCAAGACTTGATGTACACTCAACTCGTTAATGACAATTTGTCAAGTTCAGTATTGGAGTTGTTTTTTGCAGCAAAAATGGCAACTTCAATTGTATACAATCAAACACATTTAATATGTATTTATCTTGATGAAGTCCGAATGAACAAAAATGTTATTTTAAATTGTCATTTCTGTCGTTAGGACTTCTTGAGGATTATACGTATCTATCAACATGATTGCGTTTGAAATTATTTGTTTTTTGAAACAGCGTTTTGAAACAGCTAAATTTGTCAATACATACATCTTGGTAGAAGTAAGTTTGTGATGACACATTAATTGAGGTCCTATTGAACTCAACAAAACTCAAATCTTGGTGCAAGTCTTATAGTCACATGGAGATTAGCTAAAAAAATCTCATCTGGTATGAGATTTGCATTAAGAGTTGATGTACAGTCAACATGATACAGGCGATTGGCCATGTCAACTCAGCATACATAAGTGGCAATTGGAGTTGCTCTCTGCTGCAAAGATGGCACTGGGGTTAATCTACACATTTAACATAATTATAATGTATCTTGAGGTAGTCCGAATGAGCAAAAATGATATTTTAAAAAATATTTATTTACATCATTTTTGTCATTTGCTTCGGGATCATTTATATTTATCAACATTGATATTTGATGATGGCATCTTGGAACATATATATTTTTGTTAATTTTTGTAATCAAATTTTTAATACATATAAATCTTTGAGCTACTAAAAAACTCAACAAAACTGAAATCTTCAGATGGAAAGTAGCTGCACCAAGATTTGATGAACATTCAACATGATAGAGACAATTTCTTTTTTGATTTTTTTATTTGGGTGTAAAAGTACCTAAAACAATAAATCAAGCGTTATTACTTATAAATGGGTGATTCTACAAATGATGGAATTTTTGACGACTCCGTTGATATTTTAATAACTGTTCAAGTATTCTATCTGATTTGTTTGTTACTACAAGTCTAATTGATGACTACAAGGCCAGACAAAATAATTAAGATCTGAACTATTTTCATTAATCAAAAAATTCTTCAAACGGTCTAATTCTCAGTCTCATGACGTGTCCCCTGTTCGTTTTCGAAGAATTCTTACAGTTCTCTTTTTTAAGTTCCAAAACCAAAATAAACTTTTAATTCTTGGCGTTAGATAATATATCTTTTTATGATATAAATTAATATTTAGTACCATTATATTATATTACAAAAAAAATCATTGAACTTTGTCCCTCGGATTTCTAATCAGTCCCCTGACCGATTGAAACAGTCAAAAATATTCTTAACTTTGAAAACTATTCAAGTTTCAGATTTAACAGCGTGAAGCATTAAGCCTGGTGACAGTAAAATAATTTTCGAATCTTATCCCCGTTTGCTATTTCATTTGTTAAGAAGGCATTTGTGCGAGAGGTCATGGATTGTCCGTTCAGTTTCTCAGTCCCCTGATGAGTGTATTCAGAAAATATTTATATGTAGGCACATATATTTATATTTTAGCATTTTAATGTTGGCTTAGTAAAACCTTAATAATTTTCTATATTTTTTTCGTTAAATTATAAACATGTTTTAGTCGCAAAAACTATGAAAATACTCAGTCCCCTGACCTTTAATTACTGATTTTTTATCTCGAGGCCACAAAAATGCTCACAAAATGCTCTTCTTAAATACATGTAAAATAAAAAACAGGACCCGATCGCATGAGCTTACTCTTATTTTCAAGCGGTTAAGAAATATAAAGATAATTTACACAGGGTGTTTGCATAAATTGTATAAAAGTGCTAGAGTGCACAGGTTCGGTCGAAACAAGAAAAAAATCATACCCCCCCCATTAAGGTGAAGGGGATTTAATTTTTTTTAAAAATTGACTTAAAATAATAAAAAGTTAAAAAAATGTTCAGTTCTTTGGAACACCCGTTTTCAAAAAAGGCTATAAAATCGTTGTATTTAATTTGTTTGACTGGCCGTTTTCAAATATGTGAAAGGACGTTCTAAAGTTCATATATAGTTAGTTTTTACGACTTTTTGCTTCCAAAAGTGTTATGTCGAAATTATCATCATTTTATTCCATTTTTTGTAAAATCTCCCAAGTACCTTGTTGCAGTCCATATTAGCGAAAATGTTATTTCAAATATGAGCATTTTCGTCATAAGGCCTGCTTCCAGATCTTTTGTTTTTGTCAACAGTGATGATGTGGGCAACTATTAAAAATCATATATCAGCTCATTAACCTACTTTAGTATTTTCTTTTTCTAACTGGTACTGGTAACCATAGAATGTCGTGCTTGTTCATCAAAGTTTAAGACAGATCAGCAGAATTGATTTTGCTGTGTTTTCTGTATTTTCATAATGCAAATCTCGGTGCTGAATATATTTTGGTACTTTGTGCGTTGTTTTTGAAGGTTACATAGAACCATAATATATTAGGCTCCTAGATTTGATGTTCTTCTAAAGTGTTTAAGAACAGTTTCATGACACGCAACTTAATTAAGAAACAAAAATCCTAAAGTTTATTATTAAATACTGTTCAAGTGAAAAATGGATCTCAGTTTGTATTTTAATTTAAGATATTTTTCTTTGTAAAATTACATGCCACATTCTATTGTACGTTCTGTAGTTTTGAAAACATAAGTACAAAAGGATGTGGTACATAATTTTACTTTCAGTCAACATCACCATATGGATCTACAAGGAATTATTCTTCATTTCAAAATTTTTAAAATACTATTCTGCGTTTTACTTATGCAAATCTCAGTGCTGGTATGTTTTGGCACTATTGTGAAGATATTTTTGAAAACCATAATAGTGCTTAAACCTACCAGGTACTAAGATTTGAAATTCAACTTAATGTGACTAATTTTTTACCTTGGTAGCTTTAAACTTAGGCATGTTTCTTTGTAAAATTGTGCATCAAATTCTATGGTCAGTTGTGAAGCTTTTAAATCATAACTATCATAGAATCTGTGTCATGATTTTACTTTAAGTCAACATTAGCATCATAATCATAAGCTTTGCCTAAGGCGAGGTTAAAAACGTTTCTCAATCTATCCCAATCCTAACATTATTTTTTACTTTTAGATTTGAACGTTTCGAAAACCTGTAAAAGTTGTATCTTATGAAGCAGTTCCGGTGGCATCTAGTGGATTGGAATTCAGGACATCAAAAAACTTCTGATGGTTACTGATGCAGAAATGGTGAGTCTCTACTCCTAAGCAGTTCTGAAAACAAAAATATATCCCTTTTCAACTTTTTCGTATCAGTATCAATAATTTTAATTGGTTATTCTGCTGTTTTCAAATTCAAAACTCGGGGCTGGATAAATTTTGATACTTTTGTGCGTCTTTTTTTTTAAAGTCACATAGTGTAATTATATATCAGGCTCTTAGATTTAGAATCCTCCTGAAGTGATTTGAAGTTTCATGATGATTTCACTAAAATAGCAAACAAAACTATGGTAAAGCTTATTAAAATGGATTTGTTCAAGTTAAATCAGTTTCTTAATTTGTGTACAAATTATAATTTAGGCATATTTCTTTGTAAAATTATGTACAGAATTCCAAGGCTATTTGTAAAGTTTTTTAAATACAAGTACCGAAGAATTCTGACCATAATTTACTTGCAATCAACACTTACAATCAGAATGATTCAAAACTCATGTAGTCAGTGCTGGTAAACTATGGTGAAATCGATTTCGGAAAGTCTTATAAACAAAAACAGGTAACCAAGATCAACAAATTATCCGATGAATCAGGAAACTATAGTATTGATGCATGTATGGTCACTTATGTTATATTTTTAAGTCATGTGTGGTCGTCATCTATCGCTACTATGGTTTGTCAATTTAGCAACAGAAGCGGTGATATTCACCAACTTAAAAAGTTATCAAAATGTTTCGAATCTTATTCTTTGATATTTGCTACTTTCTAATGATATTTTTTATTGATATCTCTGAATTAGGATACAAAATTTAGCTCGTGACGCAAAGCGGATTAAAGGATTGTAGATGTTGATAAACTTTCTTAAATTTCGCTGTGCTTTAAGATTTCTTTTTATTCTTTTTGTTTTTAAAGGTACATTGGTAGATTTTTAGGCTATAAAATTAAAAAATTGTGGAATTTTAAGTACAACGAAAACTCAAATCTTTATACAATCTCTAATTACAGATGGTGAGTAGTAAAAAATTGCCATCTGTGATGAGATTTGTATCAAGACTTGATGTACAATCAACATGTTAATGACAGTTTGTCATGTGAATTCAGCAGAAGTCCAAATTGGAGTTGTTCTATGGAGCGAAGATGGCAACTTTAATGGTGTACATACACATTAAATCAAGAATACATACTTGTATGCACATATGTATCTTGTTGAGGTCCGAATGAGCAAAAATGTTATTTCAAATATTTACATCATTTTTGCCATTAGGGCGTCTTCAGGATCATACGTATTTATCAACATTGATGGCATTTTGAAAAATTGGTATTTTTTCTCAAATTTGTAATACATAAATCTTGGTAATAGTGGGTATATATGATGATCCAATCCATCTATGAAGCTACTTTTGAGAAAAAAATCCTAAAGCTCATTATTAAATATTGATCGTTGGTTGTGTATAGTTTTTCACTTTGCAAAATTTCATTTCAAATTCTATGATTACTCGAAATCACAATTATCAGAGAGTTTGTATCATAATTTAACTTTCAGTCAACATCGCCATCATTGGCTTCACCAAGCCGTTCATCAAGTCCCTCAATCCAGCTCGTGAAGAAGATTATTCAAGTGCAAGTGAAGTGGAGGAAACTTTCAAAAATTATTGTTAACAATTCATCAAAGATGTAATGAAAGCCTACCAGGCTTGAAATTCTTCTAAATGTGATTAAAAGTTTCTTAATTCTTCTACCAAAATTTTAAAGTTTATTATAAAATCAAGTGTGTTTGTGTAAGGCTTTCAACTACGAAATTTTTCATTGTAAAATTGTGCATCAAATTCTATGGCAATTTGTGAAATTTTGAAATCATAATTATCGTAGAACTTGTGTCATAATTTTACCTAAAGCCAACATTAGCATCTTTCCGGAGACAAACTTAAGCCATTGACAATTGCGTCTGGAAGATTTTGGCGGTTTTGGTCTGGGTTTGTTCTGCGTTTCTCTAATTCAAAACTAAGTGCTGGGTTCATCGTGGAACTTTTGTGCTGTTTTAAGAAAGTGACAAAGTTCCACTATGAATCCGGTTGTCAGATTTGAATGTCTACTAAAACTACAAACAAAAATCTAAAGACTAATTATGAAATAGAATTGTTCAAGGTACTCTACAGATCTTGGTTTACAAGTGCAAGTATTTGTAAAAAGTCCCGGGTGTATGCTTCTTTGTAAAATTATGTTCGAAATTCTATGATAATTTGTTTAGTTTGGAAAACACAAGTATCGTTGGATTTAGTCCATGATTTTATTTTCAGTCAACGTCAACAATCAATTTTATAATCATTGGCTCTACAAACTCGTCCAGGAAACTAAAACTAAAGCGTCTCCAATTTGACTGCTTCCTTCAAGTGTAAGTAAAATGGAAACAAATTAATACTTGATCTCACATAATATCATTTTCAGATTCGATCGTCTCGAAAACCTGAAGCTTGTTATGCATTGCCGGTGGCAGTATGGCGGATTAGAATTCAGGACATTTCTGATGCAGAAATGATGGGGGCCTACTCTTTACCAGTTCTGAAGACTAAAATATTGGTAACAACTTTACAATACAATAATTTTAATTGGTTATTCTGCGGTTTTCAAATTCAAAACTCAGGGCTGGATAAATTTTGATTCTCTTGTGCGGTTTTTTTGAAAGTCACATAGTGTCATTATATATCAGGCTCTAAGATTTGAAATTTTACTAAAGTGATTAAAGATTTCATGATGCCGTTAAAATTCCAGCAAATCAGTATTTTTATGTTTCTATGTAAAATTACGTAGGAAATCCAATGGCACTTTGTATAGTTTTCAAAACACATGTCCCGTAGAATTTCCTTCATAATTTTACTTTCAGTCAACACCAACAATCAGCATCAAAAACCAAATTTTATATTGATTTTTCCGCGGATTTCTAAAAGAATATGCAACCAAGGTCAACAAATTATCCGATGAAGTAGAGAACTATGTATATCGCTACTACGGTTTGTTAATTTAGCAACAATAGTGGTGATATTTGATTTAAACTTACACATTATTTTTTTGAAATATTTTGTGTGATTAGTAAATAAGGATACAAAATTTAAGTCTTGACGCAAAGCGAATTATAAGATTGTAGCTTTTGATAAACTTTCTTAAATTTCACTTTGCTTTAAGATTTGATATGTTGATCAACACTTTTGTTCGTATTCTGTTCTTATGTTTAGTTTAAGTTATGAAATTTAAAAATTAAGGCAATTTGACAACAAGCAAACAACTCAAATCTTAATGCAAATTCTTATAACAGATAGGTTAGTAGTTGAACATTACCATCTGTTAATGACAATTTGTCAAGTTCAGTATTGGAGTTGTTTTTTGCAGCAAAAATGGCAACTTCAATTGTAAACAATCAAACACATTTAATATGTATTTATCTTGATGAAGTCCGATGAACAAAAATGTTATTTTAAATTGTCATTTCTGTCGTTAGGACTTCTTGAGGATTATACGTATCTATCAACATGATTGCGTTTGAAATTATTTGTTTTTTGAAACAGCGTTTTGAAACAGCTAAATTTGTCAATACATACATCTTGGTAGAAGTAAGTTTGTGATGACACATCCATTGAGGTCCTATTGAACTCAACAAAACTCAAATCTTGGTGCAAGTCTTATAGTCAGATGGAGATTAGCTAAAAAAATCTCATCTGGTATGAGATTTGCATTAAGAGTTGATGTACAGTCAACATGATACAGGCGATTGGCCATGTCAACTCAGCATACATAAGTGGCAATTGGAGTTGCTCTCTGCTGCAAAGATGGCATTGGGGTTAATCTACACATTTAACATAATTATAATGTATCTTAAGGTAGTCCGAATGAGCAAAAATGATATTTTAAAAAATATTTATTTACATCATTTTTGTCATTTGCTTCGGGATAATTTATATTTATCAACATTGATATTTGATGATGGCATCTTGGAACATATATATTTTTGTTAATTTTTGTAATCAAATTTTTAATACATATAAATCTTTGAGCTACTATAAAACTCAACAAAACTCAAATCTTCAGATGGAAAGTACTCGTAGCTGCACCAAGATTTGATGAACATTCAACATGATAGAGACAATTTCTTTTTTGATTTTTTTATTTGGGTGTAAAAGTACCTACTTAAACAATAAATCAAGCGTTATTACTTATAAATGGGTGATTCTACAAATGATGGAATTTTTGACGACTCCGTTGATATTTTAATAGCTGTTCAAGTATTCTATCTGATTTGTTTGTTACTACAAGTCTAATTGATGACTACAAGGCCAGACAAAATAATTAAGATCTAAACTATTTTCATTACTCAAAAAATTCTTCAAACGGTCTAATTCTCAGTCTCATGACGTGTCCCCTGTTCGTTTTCGACGAATTCTTACAGTTCTCTTTTTTAAGTTCCAAAACCAAAATAAACTTTTAATTCTTGGCGTTAGATAATATATCTTTTTATGATATAAATGAATATTTAGTACCATTATATTATATTACAAAAAAAATCATTGAACTTTGTCCCTCGGATTTCTAATCAGTCCCCTGACCGATTGAAACAGTCAAAAATATTCTTAACTTTGAAAACTATTCAAGTTTCAGATTTAACAGCGTGAAGCATTAAGCCTGGTGACAGTAAAATAATTTTCGAATCTTATCCCCGTTTGCTATTTCATTTGTTAAGAAGGCATTTGTGCGAGAGGTCATGGATTGTCCGTTCAGTTTCTCAGTCCCCTGATGAGTGTTTTCAGAAAATATTTATATGTAGGCACATATATTTATATTTTAGCATTTTAATATAGGCTTAGTAAAACCTTAATAATTTTCTTTTTTTTTTTTTTGTTAAATTATAAACATGTTTTAGACGCAAAAACTATGAAAACACTCAGTCCCCTGACCTTTAATTACTGATTTTTTATCTCGAGGCCACAAAAATGCTCACAAAATGCTCTTCTTAAATACATGTAAAATAAAAAACAGGACTCGATCGCATGAGCTTACTCTTATTTTCAAGCGGTTAAGAAATATAAAGATAATTTACACAGGGTGTTTGCATAAATTGTATAAAAGTGCTAGAGTGCACAGGTTCGGTCGAAACAAGAAAAAAATCATACCCCCCCCATTAAGGTGAAGGGGATTTAATTTTTTTAAAAATTGACTTAAAATAATAAAAAGTTAAAAAATGTTCAGTTCTTTGCGACACCCGTTTTCAAAAAAGGCTATAAAATCGTTGTATTTAATTTGTTTGACTGGCCGTTTTCAAATATGTGAAAGGACGTTCTAAAGTTCATATATAGTTAGTTTTTACGACTTTTTGCTTCCAAAAGTGTTATGTCGAAATTATCATCATTTTATTCCATTTTTTGTAAAATCTCCCAAGTACCTTGTTGCAGTCCATATTAGCGAAAATGTTATTTCAAATATGAGCATTTTCGTCATAAGGCCTGCTTCCAGATCTTTTGTTTTTGTCAACAGTGATGATGTGGGCAACTATTAAAAATCATATATCAGCTCATTAACCTACTTTAGTATTTTCTTTTTCTAACTGGTACTGGTAACCATAGAATGTCGTGCTTGTTCATCAAAGTTTAAGACAGATCAGCAGAATTGATTTTGCTGTGTTTTCTGTATTTTCATAATGCAAATCTCGGTGCTGAATATATTTTGGTACTTTGTGCGTTGTTTTTGAAGGTTACATAGAACCATAATATATTAGGCTCCTAGATTTGATGTTCTTCTAAAGTGTTTAAAACAAGTTTCACGACACGCAACTTAATTAATAAACAAAAATCCTAAATTTATTATTAAATACTGTTCAAGTGAAAAATGGATCTCAGTTTGTATTTTAATTTAAGATATTTTTCTTTGTAAAATTACATGCCACATTCTATTGTACGTTCTGTAGTTTTGAAAACATAAGTACAAAAGGATGTGGTACATAATTTTACTTTCAGTCAACATCACCATATGGATCTACAAGGAATTATTCTTCATTTCAAAATTTTTAAAATACTATTCTGCGTTTTACTTATGCAAATCTCAGTGCTGGTATGTTTTGGCACTATTGTGAAGATATTTTTGAAAACCATAATAGTGCTTAAACCTACCAGGTACTAAGATTTGAAATTCAACTTAATGTGACTAATTTTTTACCTTGGTAGCTTTAAACTTAGGCATGTTTCTTTGTAAAATTGTGCATCAAATTCTATGGTCAGTTGTGAAGCTTTTAAATCATAACTATCATAGAATCTGTGTCATGATTTTACTTTAAGTCAACATTAGCATCATAATCATAAGCTTTGCCTAAGGCGAGGTTAAAAACGTTTCTCAATCTATCCCAATCCTAACATTATTTTTTACTTTTAGATTTGAACGTTTCGAAAACCTGTAAAAGTTGTATCTTATGAAGCAGTTCCGGTGGCATCTAGCGGATTGGAATTCAGGACATCAAAAAACTTCGATGGTTACTGATGCAGAAATGGTGAGTCTCTACTCCTAAGCAGTTCTGAAAACAAAAATATATCCCTTTTCAACTTTTTCGTATCAGTATCAATAATTTTAATTGGTTATTCTGGGACTGGATAAATTTTGATACTTTTGTGCGTCATTTTTTTTAAAGTCACATAGTGTAATTATATATCAGGCTCTTAGATTTAGAATCCTCCTGAAGTGATTTGAAGTTTTATGATGATTTCACTAAAATAGCAAACAAAACTATGGTAAAGCTTATTAATATGGATTTGTTCAAGTTAAATCAGTTTCTTAATTTGTGTACAAATTATAATTTAGGCATATTTCTTTGTAAAATTATGTACAGAATTCCAAGGCTATTTGTAAAGTTTTTTAAATACAAGTACCGAAGAATTCTGACCATAATTTACTTGCAATCAACACTTACAATCAGAATGATTCAAAACTCATGTAGTCAGTGCTGGTAAACTATGGTGAAATCGATTTCGGAAAGTCTTATAAAAACAAATTATCCGATGAATCAGGAAACTATAGTATTGATGCATGAATGGTCACTTATGTTATATTTTTAAGTCATGTGTGGTCGTCATCTATCGCTACTATGGTTTGTCAATTTAGCAACAGAAGCGGTGATATTCACCAACTTAAAAAGTTATCAAAATGTTTCGAATCTTATTCTTTGATATTTGCTACATTCTAATGATATTTTTTATTGATATCTCTGAATTAGGATACAAAATTAAGCTCGTGACGCAAAGCGGATTAAAGGATTGTAGATGTTCATAAACTTTCTTAAATTTCGCTGTGCTTTAAGATTTCTTTTTATTCTTTTTGTTTGGTAGATTTTTAGGCTATAAAATTAAAAAATTGTGGAATTTTAAATACAACGAAAACTCAAATCTTTTTACAATCTCTAATTACAGATGGTGAGTAGTAAAAAATTGCCATCTGTGATGAGATTTGTATCAAGACTTGATGTACAATCAACATGTTAATGACAGTTTGTCATGTGAATTCAGCAGAAGTCCAAATTGGAGTTGTTCTATGGTGCGAAGATGGCAACTTTAATGGTGTACATACACATTAAATCAAGAATACATACTTGTATGCACATATGTATCTTGTTGAGGTCCGAATGAGCAAAAATGTTATTTCAAATATTTACATCATTTTTGCCATTAGGGCGTCTTCAGGATCATACGTATTTATCAACATTAATGGCATTTTGAAAAATTGGTATTTTTTCTCAAATTTGTAATACATAAATCTTGGTAATAGTGGGTATATATGATGATCCAATCCATCTATGAAGCTACTTTTGAGAAAAAAATCCTAAAGCTCATTATTAAATATTGATCGTTGGTTGTGTATAGTTTTTCACTTTGCAAAATTTCATTTCAAATTCTATGATTACTCGAAATCACAATTATCAGAGAGTTTGTATCATAATTTAACTTTCAGTCAACATCGCCATCATTGGCTTCACCAAGCCGTTCATCAAGTCCCTCAATCCAGCTCGTGAAGAAGATTATTCAAGTGCAAGTGAAGTGGAGGAAACTTTCAAAAATTATTGTTAACAATTCATCAAAGATGTAATGAAAGCCTACCAGGCTTGAAATTCTTCTAAATGTGATTAAAAGTTTCTTAATTCTTCTACCAAAATTTTAAAGTTTATTATAAAATCAAGTGTGTTTGTGTAAGGCTTTCAACTACGAAATTTTTCTTTGTAAAATTGTGCATCAAATTCTATGGCAATTTGTGAAATTTTGAAATCATAATTATCGTAGAACTTGTGTCATAATTTTACCTAAAGCCAACATTAGCATCTTTCCGGAGAAAAACTTAAGCCATTGACAATTGCGTCTGGAAGATTTTGGCGGTTTTGGTCTGGGTTTGTTCTGCGTTTCTCTAATTCAAAACTAAGTGCTGGGTTCATCGTGGAACTTTTGTGCTGTTTTAAGAAAGTGACAAAGTTCCACTATGAATCCGGTTGTCAGATTTGAATGTCTACTAAAACTACAAACAAAAATCTAAAGACTAATTATGAAATAGAATTGTTCAAGGTACTCTACAGATCTTGGTTTACAAGTGCAAGTATTTGTAAAAAGTCCCGGGTGTATGCTTCTTTGTAAAATTATGTTC
This sequence comes from Dasysyrphus albostriatus, assembly GCA_946251815.1. NCBI lineage: Eukaryota > Metazoa > Arthropoda > Insecta > Diptera > Syrphidae > Dasysyrphus > Dasysyrphus albostriatus. Next base: position 1,640,446 of record OX276339.1, read on the forward strand.
GAAATTCTATGATAATTTGTTTAGTTTGGAAAACACAAGTATCGTTGGATTGAGTCCATGATTTTATTTTCAGTCAACGTCAACAATCAATTTTATAATCATTGGCTCTACAAACTCGTCCAGGAAACTAAAACTAAAGCGTCTCCAATTTGACTGCTTCCTTCAAGTGTAAGTAAAATGGAAACAAATTAATACTTGATCTCACATAATATCATTTTCAGATTTGATCGTCTCGAAAACCTGAAGCTTGTTATGCATTGCCGGTGGCAGTATGGCGGATTAGAATTCAGGACATTTCTGGTGCAGAAATGATGGGGGCCTACTCTTTACCAGTTCTGAAGACTAAAATATTGGTAACAACTTTACAATACAATAATTTTAATTGGTTATTCTGCGGTTTTCAAATTCAAAACTCAGGGCTGGATAAATTTTGATTCTCTTGTGCGGTTTTTTTGAAAGTCACATAGTGTCATTATATATCAGGCTCTAAGATTTGAAATTTTACTAAAGTGATTAAAGATTTCATGATGCTATTAAAATTCCAGCAAATCAGTATTTTTATGTTTCTATGTAAAATTACGTAGGAAATCCAATGGCACTTTGTATAGTTTTCAAAACACATGTCCCGTAGAATTTCCTCCATAATTTTACTTTCAGTCAACACCAACAATCAGCATCAAAAACCAAATTTTATATTGATTTTTCCGCGAATTTCTAAAAGAATATGTAACCAAGGTCAATAAATTATCCGATGAAGTAGAGAACTATGTATATCGCTACTACGGTTTGTTAATTTAGCAACAATAGTGGTGATATTTGCTAACTCAAAAAGCTACATTTAAATGACATTTAAACTTACACATTATTTTTTTGAAATATTTTGTGTGATTAGTAAATAAGGATACAAAATTTAAGTCTTGACGCAAAGCGAATTATAAGATTGTAGCTTTTGATAAACTTTCTTAAATTTCACTTTGCTTTAAGATTTGATATGTTGATCAACACTTTTGTTCGTATTCTGTTCTTATGTTTAGTTTAAGTTATGAAATTTAAAAATTAAGGCAATTTGACAACAAGCAAACAACTCAAATCTTAATGCAAATTCTTATAACAGATAGGTTAGTAGTTGAACATTACCATCTGTTGTGAGATTTGTATCAAGACTTGATGTACACTCAACTCGTTAATGACAATTTGTCAAGTTCAGTATTGGAGTTGTTTTTTGCAGCAAAAATGGCAACTTCAATTGTAAACAATCAAACACATTTAATATGTATTTATCTTGATGAAGTCCGAATGAACAAAAATGTTATTTTAAATTGTCATTTCTGTCGTTAGGACTTCTTGAGGATTATACGTATCTATCAACATGATTGCGTTTGAAATTATTTGTTTTTTGAAACAGCGTTTTGAAACTGCTAAATTTGTCAATACATACATCTTGGTAGAAGTAAGTTTGTGATGACACATTAATTGAGGTCCTATTGAACTCAACAAAACTCAAATCTTGGTGCAAGTCTTATAGTCAGATGGAGATTAGCTAAAAAAATCTCATCTGGTATGAGATTTGCATTAAGAGTTGATGTACAGTCAACATGATACAGGCGATTGGCCATGTCAATTTAGCATACATAAGTGGCAATTGGAGTTGCTCTCTGCTGCAAAGATGGCATTGGGGTTAATCTACACATTTAACATAATTATAATGTATCTTAAGGTAGTCCGAATGAGCAAAAATGATATTTTAAAAAATATTTATTTACATCATTTTTGTCATTTGCTTCGGGATCATTTATATTTATCAACATTGATATTTGATGATGGCATCTTGGAACATATATATTTTTGTTAATTTTTGTAATCAAATTTTTAATACATATAAATCTTTGAGCTACTATAAAACTCAACAAAACTCAAATCTTCAGATGGAAAGTACTCGTAGCTGCACCAAGATTTGATGAACATTCAACATGATAGAGACAATTTCTTTTTTGATTTTTTTATTTGGGTGTAAAAGTACCTACTTAAACAATAAATCAAGCGTTATTACTTATAAATGGGTGATTCTACAAATGATGGAATTTTTGACGACTCCGTTGATATTTTAATAGCTGTTCAAGTATTCTATCTGATTTATTTGTTACTACAAGTCTAATTGATGACTACAAGCCCAGACAAAATAATTAAGATCTGAACTATTTTCATTACTCAAAAAATTCTTCAAACGGTCTAATTCTCAGTCTCATGACGTGTCCCCTGTTCGTTTTCGAAGAATTCTTACAGTTCTCTTTTTTAAGTTCCAAAACCAAAATAAACTTTTAATTCTTGGCGTTAGATAATATATCTTTTTATGATATAAATGAATATTTAGAACCATTATATTATATTACAAAAAAAATCATTGAACTTTGTCCCTCGGATTTCTAATCAGTCCCCTGACCGATTGAAACAGTCAAAAATATTCTTAACTTTGAAAACTATTCAAGTTTCAGATTTAACAGCGTGAAGCATTAAGCCTGGTGACAGTAAAATAATTTTCGAATCTTATCCCCGTTTGCTATTTCATTTGTTAAGAAGGCATTTGTGCGAGAGGTCATGGATTGTCCGTTCAGTTTCTCAGTCCCCTGATGAGTGTTTTCAGAAAATATTTATATGTAGGCACATATATTTATATTTTAGCATTTTAATGTTGGCTTAGTAAAACCTTAATAATTTTCTATATTTTTTTCGTTAAATTATAAACATGTTTTAGTCGCAAAAACTATGAAAATACTCAGTCCCCTGACCTTTAATTACTGATTTTTTATCTCGAGGCCACAAAAATGCTCACAAAATGCTCTTCTTAAATACATGTAAAATAAAAAACAGGACTCGATCGCATGAGCTTACTCTTATTTTCAAGCGGTTAAGAAATATAAAGATAATTTACACAGGGTGTTTGCATAAATTGTATAAAAGTGCTAGAGTGCACAGGTTCGGTCGAAACAAGAAAAAAATCATACCCCCCCCATTAAGGTGAAGGGGATTTAATTTTTTTAAAAATTGACTTAAAATAATAAAAAGTTAAAAAATGTTCAGTTCTTTGCGACACCCGTTTTCAAAAAAGGCTATAAAATCGTTGTGTTTAATTTGTTTGACTGGCCGTTTTCAAATATGTGAAAGGACGTTCTAAAGTTCATATATACGAGTAGTTAGTTTTTACGACTTTTTGCTTCCAAAAGTGTTATGTCGAAATTATCATCATTTTATTCCATTTTTTGTAGAATCTCCCAAGTATCTTGTTGCAGTCCATATTAGCGAAAATGTTATTTCAAATATGAGCATTTTCTTCATAAGGCCTGCTTCCAGATCTTTTGTTTTTGTCAACAGTGATGATGTGGGCAACTATTAAAAATCATATATCAGCTCATTAACCTACTTTAGTATTTTCTTTTTCTAACTGGTACTGGTAACCATAGAATGTCAAATCAAAGTTTAAGACAGATCAACAGAATTGATTTTGCTGTGTTTTCTGTATTTAATGCAAATCTCGGTGCTGAATATATTTTGGTACTTTGTGCGTTGTTTTTGAAGGTTACATAGAACCATAACATATTAGACTCCTAGATTTGATGTTCTTCTAAAGTGTTTAAAACAAGTTTCATGACACGCAACTTAATTAAGAAACAAAAATCCTAAAGTTTATTATTAAATACTGTTCAAGTGAAAAATGGATCTCAGTTTGTATTTTAATTTAAGATATTTTTCTTTGTAAAATTACATGCCACATTCTATTGTACGTTCTGTAGTTTTGAAAACATAAGTACAAAAGGATGTGGTACATAATTTTACTTTCAGTCAACATCACCATATGGATCTACAAGGAATTATTCTTCATTTCAAAATTTTTAAAATACTATTCTGCGTTTTACTTATGCAAATCTCAGTGCTGGTATGTTTTGGCACTATTGTGAAGATATTTTTGGAAACCATAATAGTGCTTAAACCTACCAGGTACTAAGATTTGAAATTCAACTTAATGTGACTAATTTTTTACCTTGGTAGCTTTAAACTTAGGCATGTTTCTTTGTAAAATTGTGCATCAAATTCTATGGTCAGTTGTGAAGCTTTTAAATCATAACTATCATAGAATCTGTGTCATGATTTTACTTTAAGTCAACATTAGCATCATAATCATAAGCTTTGCCTAAGGCGAGGTTAAAAACGTTTCTCAATCTATCCCAATCCTAACATTATTTTTTACTTTTAGATTTGAACGTTTCGAAAACCTGTAAAAGTTGTATCTTATGAAGCAGTTCCGGTGGCATCTAGCGGATTGGAATTCAGGACATCAAAAAACTTCTGATGGTTACTGATGCAGAAATGGTGAGTCTCTACTCCTAAGCAGTTCTGAAAACAAAAATATATCCCTTTTCAACTTTTTCGTATCAGTATCAATAATTTTAATTGGTTATTCTGCTGTTTTCAAATTCAAAACTCGGGGCTGGATAAATTTTGATACTTTTGTGCGTCTTTTTTTTTAAAGTCACATAGTGTAATTATATATCAGGCTCTTAGATTTAGAATCCTCCTGAAGTGATTTGAAGTTTCATGATGATTTCACTAAAATATCAAACAAAACTATGGTAAAGCTTATTAATATGGATTTGTTCAAGTTAAATCAGTTTCTTAATTTGTGTACAAATTATAATTTAGGCATATTTCTTTGTAAAATTATGTACAGAATTCCAAGGCTATTTGTAAAGTTTTTTAAATACAAGTACCGAAGAATTCTGACCATAATTTACTTGCAATCAACACTTACAATCAGAATGATTCAAAACTCATGTAGTCAGTGCTGGTAAACTATGGTGAAATCGATTTCGGAAAGTCTTATAAAAACAAATTATCCGATGAATCAGGAAACTATAGTATTGATGCATGTATGGTCACTTATGTTATATTTTTAAGTCATGTGTGGTCGTCATCTATCGCTACTATGGTTTGTCAATTTAGCAACAGAAGCGGTGATATTCACCAACTTAAAAAGTTATCAAAATGTTTCGAATCTTATTCTTTGATATTTGCTACTTTCTAATGATATTTTTTATTGATATCTCTGAATTAGGATACAAAATTTAGCTCGTGACGCAAAGCGGATTAAAGGATTGTAGATGTTGATAAACTTTCTTAAATTTCGCTGTGCTTTAAGATTTCTTTTTATTCTTTTTGTTTTTAAAGGTACATTGGTAGATTTTTAGGCTATAAAATTAAAAAATTGTGGAATTTTAAGTACAACGAAAACTCAAATCTTTATACAATCTCTAATTACAGATGGTGAGTAGTAAAAAATTGCCATCTGTGATGAGATTTGTATCAAGACTTGATGTACAATCAACATGTTAATGACAGTTTGTCATGTGAATTCAGCAGAAGTCCAAATTGGAGTTGTTCTATGGTGCGAAGATGGCAACTTTAATGGTGTACATACACATTAAATCAAGAATACATACTTGTATGCACATATGTATCTTGTTGAGGTCCGAATGAGCAAAAATGTTATTTCAAATATTTACATCTTTTTTGCCATTAGGGCGTCTTCAGGATCATACGTATTTATCAACATTAATGGCATTTTGAAAAATTGGTATTTTTTCTCAAATTTGTAATACATAAATCTTGGTAATAGTGGGTATATATGATGATCCAATCCATCTATGAAGCTACTTTTGAGAAAAAAATCCTAAAGCTCATTATTAAATATTGATCGTTGGTTGTGTATAGTTTTTCACTTTGCAAAATTTCATTTCAAATTCTATGATTACTCGAAATCACAATTATCAGAGAGTTTGTATCATAATTTAACTTTCAGTCAACATCGCCATCATTGGCTTCACCAAGCCGTTCATCAAGTCCCTCAATCCAGCTCGTGAAGAAGATTATTCAAGTGCAAGTGAAGTGGAGGAAACTATCAAAAATTATTGTTAACAATTCATCAAAGATGTAATGAAAGCCTACCAGGCTTGAAATTCTTCTAAATGTGATTAAAAGTTTCTTAATTCTTCTACCAAAATTTTAAAGTTTATTATAAAATCAAGTGTGTTTGTGTAAGGCTTTAAACTACGAAATTTTTCTTTGTAAAATTGTGTATCAAATTCTATGGCAATTTGTGAAATTTTGAAATCACAATTATCGTAGAACTTGTGTCATAATTTTACCTAAAGCCAACATTAGCATCTTTCCGGAGACAAACTTAAGCCATTGACAATTGCGTCTGGAAGATTTTGGCGGTTTTGGTCTGGGTTTGTTCTGCGTTTCTCTAATTCAAAACTAAGTGCTGGGTTCATCGTGGAACTTTTGTGCTGTTTTAAGAAAGTGACAAAGTTCCACTATGAATCCGGTTGTCAGATTTGAATGTCTACTAAAACTACAAACAAAAATCTAAAGACTAATTATGAAATAGAATTGTTCAAGGTACTCTACACATCTTGGTTTACAAGTGCAAGTATTTGTAAAAAGTCCCGGGTGTATGCTTCTTTGTAAAATTATGTTCGAAATTCTATGATAATTTGTTTAGTTTGGAAAACACAAGTATCGTTGGATTTAGTCCATGATTTTATTTTCAGTCAACGTCAACAATCAATTTTATAATCATTGGCTCTACAAACTCGTCCAGGAAACTAAAACTAAAGCGTCTCCAATTTGACTGCTTCCTTCAAGTGTAAGTAAAATGGAAACAAATTAATACTTGATCTCACATAATATCATTTTCAGATTTGATCGTCTCGAAAACCTGAAGCTTGTTATGCATTGCCGGTGGCAGCATGGCGGATTAGAATTCAGGACATTTCTGATGCAGAAATGATGGGGGCCTACTCCTTACCAGTTCTGAAGACTAAAATATTGGTAACAACTTTACAATACAATAATTTTAATTGGTTATTCTGCGGTTTTCAAATTCAAAACTCAGGGCTGGATAAATTTTGATTCTCTTGTGCGGTTTTTTTGAAAGTCACATAGTGTCATTATATATCAGGCTCTAAGATTTGAAATTTTACTAAAGTGATTAAAGATTTCATGATGCTATTAAAATTCCAGCAAATCAGTATTTTTATGTTTCTATGTAAAATTACGTAGGAAATCCAATGGCACTTTGTATAGTTTTCAAAACACATGTCCCGTAGAATTTCCTCCATAATTTTACTTTCAGTCAACACCAACAATCAGCATCAAAAACCAAATTTTATATTGATTTTTCCGCGAATTTCTAAAAGAATATGTAACCAAGGTCAATAAATTATCCGATGAAGTAGAGAACTATGTATATCGCTACTACGGTTTGTTAATTTAGCAACAATAGTGGTGATATTTGCTAACTCAAAAAGCTACATTTAAATGACATTTAAACTTACACATTATTTTTTTGAAATATTTTGTGTGATTAGTAAATAAGGATACAAAATTTAAGTCTTGACGCAAAGCGAATTATAAGATTGTAGCTTTTGATAAACTTTCTTAAATTTCACTTTGCTTTAAGATTTGATATGTTGATCAACACTTTTGTTCGTATTCTGTTCTTATGTTTAGTTTAAGTTATGAAATTTAAAAATTAAGGCAATTTGACAACAAGCAAACAACTCAAATCTTAATGCAAATTCTTATAACAGATAGGTTAGTAGTTGAACATTACCATCTGTTGTGAGATTTGTATCAAGACTTGATGTACACTCAACTCGTTAATGACAATTTGTCAAGTTCAGTATTGGAGTTGTTTTTTGCAGCAAAAATGGCAACTTCAATTGTATACAATCAAACACATTTAATATGTATTTATCTTGATGAAGTCCGATGAACAAAAATGTTATTTTAAATTGTCATTTCTGTCGTTAGGACTTCTTGAGGATTATACGTATCTATCAACATGATTGCGTTTGAAATTATTTGTTTTTTGAAACAGCGTTTTGAAACAGCTAAATTTGTCAATACATAAATCTTGGTAGAAGTAAGTTTGTGATGACACATCCATTGAGGTCCTATTGAACTCAACAAAACTCAAATCTTGGTGCAAGTCTTATAGTCAGATGGAGATTAGCTAAAAAAATCTCATCTGGTATGAGATTTGCATTAAGAGTTGATGTACAGTCAACATGATACAGGCGATTGGCCATGTCAACTCAGCATACATAAGTGGCAATTGGAGTTGCTCTCTGCTGCAAAGATGGCATTGGGGTTAATCTACACATTTAACATAATTATAATGTATCTTGAGGTAGTCCGAATGAGCAAAAATGATATTTTAAAAAATATTTATTTACATCATTTTTGTCATTTGCTTCGGGATCATTTATATTTATCAACATTGATATTTGATGATGGCATCTTGAAACATATATTTTTGTTAATTTTTGTAATCAAATTTTTAATACATATAAATCTTTGAGCTACTATAAAACTCAACAAAACTGAAATATTCAGATGGAAAGTAGCTGCACCAAGATTTGATGAACATTCAACATGATAGAGACAATTTCTTTTTTGATTTTTTTATTTGGGTGTAAAAGTACCTACTTAAACAATAAATCAAGCGTTATTACTTATAAATGGGTGATTCTACAAATGATGGAATTTTTGACGACTCCGTTGATATTTTAATAGCTGTTCAAGTATTCTATCTGATTTATTTGTTACTACAAGTCTAATTGATGACTACAAGCCCAGACAAAATAATTAAGATCTGAACTATTTTCATTACTCAAAAAATTCTTCAAACGGTCTAATTCTCAGTCTCATGACGTGTCCCCTGTTCGTTTTCGAAGAATTCTTAGAGTTCTCTTTTTTAAGTTCCAAAACCAAAATAAACATTTAATTCTTGGCGTTAGATAATATATCTTTTTATGATATAAATGAATATTTAGTACCATTATATTATATTACAAAAAAAATCATTGAACTTTGTCCCTCGGATTTCTAATCAGTCCCCTGACCGATTGAAACAGTCAAAAATATTCTTAACTTTGAAAACTATTCAAGTTTCAGATTTAACAGCGTGAAGCATTAAGCCTGGTGACAGTAAAATAATTTTCGAATCTTATCCCCGTTTGCTATTTCATTTGTTAAGAAGGCATTTGTGCGAGAGGTCATGGATTGTCCGTTCAGTTTCTCAGTCCCCTGATGAGTGTTTTCAGAAAATATTTATATGTAGGCACATATATTTATATTTTAGCATTTTAATATAGGCTTAGTAAAACCTTAATAATTTTCTTTTTTTTTTTTTTGTTAAATTATAAACATGTTTTAGACGCAAAAACTATGAAAACACTCAGTCCCCTGACCTTTAATTACTGATTTTTTATCTCGAGGCCACAAAAATGCTCACAAAATGCTCTTCTTAAATACATGTAAAAGAAAAAAACAAGACTCGATCGCATGAGCTTACTCTTATTTTCAAGCGGTTAAGAAATATAAAGATAATTTACACAGGGTGTTTGCATAAATTGTATAAAAGTGCTACAGTGCACAGGTTCGGTCGAAACAAGAAAAAAATCATACCCCCCCCATTAAGGTGAAGGGGATTTAATTTTTTTAAAAATTGACTTAAAATAATAAAAAGTTAAAAAATGTTCAGTTCTTTGGAACACCCGTTTTCAAAAAAGGCTATAAAATCGTTGTATTTAATTTGTTTGACTGGCCGTTTTCAAATATGTGAAAGGACGTTCTAAAGTTCATATATAGTTAGTTTTTACGACTTTTTGCTTCCAAAAGTGTTATGTCGAAATTATCATCATTTTATTCCATTTTTTGTAAAATCTCCCAAGTACCTTGTTGCAGTCCATATTAGCGAAAATGTTATTTCAAATATGAGCATTTTCGTCATAAGGCCTGCTTCCAGATCTTTTGTTTTTGTCAACAGTGATGATGTGGGCAACTATTAAAAATCATATATCAGCTCATTAACCTACTTTAGTATTTTCTTTTTCTAACTGGTAGTGGTAACCATAGAATGTCGTGCTTGTTCATCAAAGTTTAAGACAGATCAGCAGAATTGATTTTGCTGTGTTTTCTGTATTTTCATAATGCAAATCTCGGTGCTGAATATATTTTGGTACTTTGTGCGTTGTTTTTGAAGGTTATATAGAACCATAACATATTAGACTCCTAGATTTGATGTTCTTCTAAAGTGCTTAAGAACAGTTTCATGACACGCAACTTAATTAATAAACAAAAATCCTAAATTTATTATTAAATACTGTTCAAGTGAAAAATGGATTTCAGTTTGTGTTTTGATTTTACGTATTTTTTTTTTGTAAAATTACATGCCACATTCTATTGTACGTTTTGTAGCTTTGAAAACAAAAGTACAATAGGATGTGGTACATAATTTTACTTTCAGTCAACATCACCATCATTTGATCTACAAAGTATCAAGTCATTCAATATATCCCGAGAACAAGACAGCGCCCCATTCAATTCAGTCTCCAAATTTTCGAGCTTCCTGAAGAACTTCATCCTTCAAGTGTAAGTTAAGTGGGAAAAATGTACTGTCTACGCACTGAATTATTCTTCATTTCAAAATTTTTAAAATACTATTCTGCGTTTTACTTATGCAAATCTCAGTGCTGGTATGTTTTGGCACTATTGTGAAGTTATTTCTGAAAACCATATAGTGCTTAAGCCTACCAGGTACTAAGATTTGAAATTCAACTTAATGTGACTAATTTTTTACCTTGGTAGCTTTAAACTTAGGCATGTTTCTTTGTAAAATTGTGCATCAAATTCTATGGTCAGTTGTGAAGCTTTTTAATTATAACTATCATAGAATCTGTGTCATGATTTTACTTTAAGTCAACATTAGCATCATAATCATAAGCTTTGCCTAAGGCGAGGTTAAAAACGTTTCTCAATCTATCCCAATCCTAACATTATTTTTTACTTTTAGATTTGAACGTTTCGAAAACCTGTAAAAGTTGTATCTTATGAAGCAGTTCCGGTGGCATCTAGCGGATTGGAATTCAGGACATCAAAAAACTTCTGATGGTTACTGATGCAGAAATGGTGAGTCTCTACTCCTAAGCAGTTCTGAAAACAAAAATATATCCCTTTTCAACTTTTTCGTATCAGTATCAATAATTTTAATTGGTTATTCTGCTGTTTTCAAATTCAAAACTCGGGGCTGGATAAATTTTGATACTTTTGTGCGTCTTTTTTTTTAAAGTCACATAGTGTAATTATATATCAGGCTCTTAGATTTAGAATCCTCCTGAAGTGATTTGAAGTTTCATGATGATTTCACTAAAATAGCAAACAAAACTATGGTAAAGCTTATTAATATGGATTTGTTCAAGTTAAATCAGTTTCTTAATTTGTGTACAAATTATAATTTAGGCATATTTCTTTGTAAAATTATGTACAGAATTCCAAGGCTATTTGTAAAGTTTTTTAAATACAAGTACCGAAGAATTCTGACCATAATTTACTTGCAATCAACACTTACAATCAGAATGATTCAAAACTCATGTAGTCAGTGCTGGTAAACTATGGTGAAATCGATTTCGGAAAGTCTTATAAACAAAAACAGGTAACCAAGATCAACAAATTATCCGATGAATCAGGAAACTATAGTATTGATGCATGTATGGTCACTTATGTTATATTTTTAAGTCATGTGTGGTCGTCATCTATCGCTACTATGGTTTGTCAATTTAGCAACAGAAGCGGTGATATTCACCAACTTAAAAAGTTATCAAAATGTTTCGAATCTTATTCTTTGATATTTGCTACATTCTAATGATATTTTTTATTGATATCTCTGAATTAGGATACAAAATTAAGCTCGTGACGCAAAGCGGATTAAAGGATTGTAGATGTTGATAAACTTTCTTAAATTTCGCTGTGCTTTAAGATTTCTTTTTATTCTTTTTGTTTTTAAAGGTACATTGGTAGATTTTTAGGCTATAAAATTAAAAAATTGTGGAATTTTAAGTACAACGAAAACTCAAATCTTTATACAATCTCTAATTACAGATGGTGAGTAGTAAAAAATTGCCATCTGTGATGAGATTTGTATCAAGACTTGATGTACAATCAACATGTTAATGACAGTTTGTCATGTGAATTCAGCAGAAGTCCAAATTGGAGTTGTTCTATGGAGCGAAGATGGCAACTTTAATGGTGTACATACACATTAAATCAAGAATACATACTTGTATGCACATATGTATCTTGTTGAGGTCCGAATGAGCAAAAATGTTATTTCAAATATTTACATCATTTTTGCCATTAGGGCGTCTTCAGGATCATACGTATTTATCAACATTGATGGCATTTTGAAAAATTGGTATTTTTTCTCAAATTTGTAATACATAAATCTTGGTAATAGTGGGTATATATGATGATCCAATCCATCTATGAAGCTACTTTTGAGAAAAAAATCCTAAAGCTCATTATTAAATATTGATCGTTGGTTGTGTATAGTTTTTCACTTTGCAAAATTTCATTTCAAATTCTATGATTACTCGAAATCACAATTATCAGAGAGTTTGTATCATAATTTAACTTTCAGTCAACATCGCCATCATTGGCTTCACCAAGCCGTTCATCAAGTCCCTCAATCCAGCTCGTGAAGAAGATTATTCAAGTGCAAGTGAAGTGGAGGAAACTTTCAAAAATTATTGTTAACAATTCATCAAAGATGTAATGAAAGCCTACCAGGCTTGAAATTCTTCTAAATGTGATTAAAAGTTTCTTAATTCTTCTACCAAAATTTTAAAGTTTATTATAAAATCAAGTGTGTTTGTGTAAGGCTTTCAACTACGAAATTTTTCTTTGTAAAATTGTGCATCAAATTCTATGGCAATTTGTGAAATTTTGAAATCATAATTATCGTAGAACTTGTGTCATAATTTTACCTAAAGCCAACATTAGCATCTTTCCGGAGAAAAACTTAAGCCATTGACAATTGCGTCTGGAAGATTTTGGCGGTTTTGGTCTGGGTTTGTTCTGCGTTTCTCTAATTCAAAACTAAGTGCTGGGTTCATCGTGGAACTTTTGTGCTGTTTTAAGAAAGTGACAAAGTTCCACTATGAATCCGGTTGTCAGATTTGAATGTCTACTAAAACTACAAACAAAAATCTAAAGACTAATTATGAAATAGAATTGTTCAAGGTACTCTACACATCTTGGTTTACAAGTGCAAGTATTTGTAAAAAGTCCCGGGTGTATGCTTCTTTGTAAAATTATGTTCGAAATTCTATGATAATTTGTGTAGTTTGGAAAACACAAGTATCGTTGGATTTAGTCCATGATTTTATTTTCAGTCAACGTCAACAATCAATTTTATAATCATTGGCTCTACAAACTCGTCCAGGAAACTAAAACTAAAGCGTCTCCAATTTGACTGCTTCCTTCAAGTGTAAGTAAAATGGAAACAAATTAATACTTGATCTCACATAATATCATTTTCAGATTTGATCGTCTCGAAAACCTGAAGCTTGTTATGCATTGCCGGTGGCAGCATGGCGGATTAGAATTCAGGACATTTCTGATGCAGAAATGATGGGGGCCTACTCCTTACCAGTTCTGAAGACTAAAATATTGGTAACAAATTTACAATACAATAATTTTAATTGGTTATTCTGCGGTTTTCAAATTCAAAACTCAGGGCTGGATAAATTTTGATTCTTTTGTGCGGTATTTTTGAAAGTCACATAGTGTCATTATATATCAGGCTCTAAGATTTGAAATTTTACTAAAGTGATTAAAGATTTCATGATGCTGTTAAAATTCCAGCAAATCAGTATTTTTATGTTTCTATGTAAAATTACGTAGGAAATCCAATGGCACTTTGTATAGTTTTCAAAACACATGTACCGTAGGATTTCCTCCATAATTTTGCTTTCAGTCAACACCAACAATCAGCATCAAAAACCAAATTTAATATTGATTTTTCCGCGGATTTCTAAAAGAATATGTAACCAAGGTCAATAAATTATCCGATGAAGTAGAGAACTATGTATATCGCTACTACGGTTTGTTAATTTAGCAACAATAGTGGTGATATTTGATTTAAACTTACACATTATTTTTTTGAAATATTATGTGTGATTAGTAAATAAGGATACAAAATTTAAGTCTTGACGCAAAGCGAATTATAAGATTGTAGCTTTTGATAAACTTTCTTAAATTTCACTTTGCTTTAAGATTTGATATGTTGATCAACACTTTTGTTCGTATTCTGTTCTTATGTTTAGTTTAAGTTATGAAATTTAAAAATTAAGGCAATTTGACAACAAGCAAACAACTCAAATCTTAATGCAAATTCTTATAACAGATAGGTTAGTAGTTGAACATTACCATCTGTTGTGAGATTTGTATCAAGACTTGATGTACACTCAACTCGTTAATGACAATTTGTCAAGTTCAGTATTGGAGTTGTTTTTTGCAGCAAAAATGGCAACTTCAATTGTATACAATCAAACACATTTAATATGTATTTATCTTGATGAAGTCCGATGAACAAAAATGTTATTTTAAATTGTCATTTCTGTCGTTAGGACTTCTTGAGGATTATACGTATCTATCAACATGATTGCGTTTGAAATTATTTGTTTTTTGAAACAGCGTTTTGAAACAGCTAAATTTGTCAATACATAAATCTTGGTAGAAGTAAGTTTGTGATGACACATCCATTGAGGTCCTATTGAACTCAACAAAACTCAAATCTTGGTGCAAGTCTTATAGTCAGATGGAGATTAGCTAAAAAAATCTCATCTGGTATGAGATTTGCATTAAGAGTTGATGTACAGTCAACATGATACAGGCGATTGGCCATGTCAACTCAGCATACATAAGTGGCAATTGGAGTTGCTCTCTGCTGCAAAGATGGCATTGGGGTTAATCTACACATTTAACATAATTATAATGTATCTTGAGGTAGTCCGAATGAGCAAAAATGATATTTTAAAAAATATTTATTTACATCATTTTTGTCATTTGCTTCGGGATCATTTATATTTATCAACATTGATATTTGATGATGGCATCTTGGAACATATATATTTTTGTTAATTTTTGTAATCAAATTTTTAATACATATAAATCTTTGAGCTACTATAAAACTCAACAAAACTCAAATCTTCAGATGGAAAGTACTCGTAGCTGCACCAAGATTTGATGAACATTCAACATGATAGAGACAATTTCTTTTTTGATTTTTTTATTTGGGTGTAAAAGTACCTACTTAAACAATAAATCAAGCGTTATTACTTATAAATGGGTGATTCTACAAATGATGGAATTTTTGACGACTCCGTTGATATTTTAATAGCTGTTCAAGTATTCTATCTGATTTATTTGTTACTACAAGTCTAATTGATGACTACAAGCCCAGACAAAATAATTAAGATCTGAACTATTTTCATTACTCAAAAAATTCTTCAAACGGTCTAATTCTCAGTCTCATGACGTGTCCCCTGTTCGTTTTCGAAGAATTCTTACAGTTCTCTTTTTTAAGTTCCAAAACCAAAATAAACTTTTAATTCTTGGCGTTAGATAATATATCTTTTTATGATATAAATGAATATTTAGTACCATTATATTATATTACAAAAAAAATCATTGAACTTTGTCCCTCGGATTTCTAATCAGTCCCCTGACCGATTGAAACAGTCAAAAATATTCTTAACTTTGAAAACTATTCAAGTTTCAGATTTAACAGCGTGAAGCATTAAGCCTGGTGACAGTAAAATAATTTTCGAATCTTATCCCCGTTTGCTATTTCATTTGTTAAGAAGGCATTTGTGCGAAAGGTCATGGATTGTCCGTTCAGTTTCTCAGTCCCCTGATGAGTGTTTTCAGAAAATATTTATATGTAGGCACATATATTTATATTTTAGCATTTTAATGTTGGCTTAGTAAAACCTTAATAATTTTCTATATTTTTTTCGTTAAATTATAAACATGTTTTAGTCGCAAAAACTATGAAAATACTCAGTCCCCTGACCTTTAATTACTGATTTTTTATCTCGAGGCCAAAAAAATGCTCACAAAATGCTCTTCTTAAATACATGTAAAATAAAAAACAGGACTCGATCGCATGAGCTTACTCTTGTTTTCAAGCGGTTAAGAAATATAAAGATAATTTACACAGGGTGTTTGCATAAATTGTATAAAAGTGCTAGAGTGCACAGGTTCGGTCGAAACAAGAAAAAAATCATACCCCCCCCATTAAGGTGAAGGGGATTTAATTTTTTTAAAAATTGACTTAAAATAATAAAAAGTTAAAAAAATGTTCAGTTCTTTGGAACACCCGTTTTCAAAAAAGGCTATAAAATCGTTGTATTTAATTTGTTTGACTGGCCGTTTTCAAATATGTGAAAGGACGTTCTAAAGTTCATATATAGTTAGTTTTTACGACTTTTTGCTTCCAAAAGTGTTATGTCGAAATTATCATCATTTTATTCCATTTTTTGTAAAATCTCCCAAGTACCTTGTTGCAGTCCATATTAGCGAAAATGTTATTTCAAATATGAGCATTTTCGTCATAAGGCCTGCTTCCAGATCTTTTGTTTTTGTCAACAGTGATGATGTGGGCAACTATTAAAAATCATATATCAGCTCATTAACCTACTTTAGTATTTTCTTTTTCTAACTGGTACTGGTAACCATAGAATGTCGTGCTTGTTCATCAAAGTTTAAGACAGATCAACAGAATTGATTTTGCTGTGTTTTCCTAATGCAAATCTCGGTGCTGAATATATTTTGGTACTTTGTGCGTTGTTTTTGAAGGTTACATAGAACCATAACATATTAGACTCCTAGTTTTGATGTTCTTCTAAAGTGTTTAAAACAAGTTTCATGACACGCAACTTAATTAAGAAACAAAAATCCTAAAGTTTATTATTAAATACTGTTCAAGTGAAAAATGGATCTCAGTTTGTATTTTAATTTAAGATATTTTTCTTTGTAAAATTACATGCCACATTCTATTGTACGTTCTGTAGTTTTGAAAACATAAGTACAAAAGGATGTGGTACATAATTTTACTTTCAGTCAACATCACCATATGGATCTATAAGGAATTATTCTTCATTTCAAAATTTTTAAAATACTATTCTGCGTTTTACTTATGCAAATCTCAGTGCTGGTATGTTTTGGCACTATTGTGAAGATATTTTTGGAAACCATAATAGTGCTTAAACCTACCAGGTACTAAGATTTGAAATTCAACTTAATGTGACTAATTTTTTACCTTGGTAGCTTTAAACTTAGGCATGTTTCTTTGTAAAATTGTGCATCAAATTCTATGGTCAGTTGTGAAGCTTTTTAATTATAACTATCATAGAATCTGTGTCATGATTTTACTTTAAGTCAACATTAGCATCATAATCATAAGCTTTGCCTAAGGCGAGGTTAAAAACGTTTCTCAATCTATCCCAATCCTAACATTATTTTTTACTTTTAGATTTGAACGTTTCGAAAACCTGTAAAAGTTGTATCTTATGAAGCAGTTCCGGTGGCATCTAGCGGATTGGAATTCAGGACATCAAAAAACTTCTGATGGTTACTGATGCAGAAATGGTGAGTCTCTACTCCTAAGCAGTTCTGAAAACAAAAATATATCCCTTTTCAACTTTTTCGTATCAGTATCAATAATTTTAATTGGTTATTCTGCTGTTTTCAAATTCAAAACTCGGGGCTGGATAAATTTTGATACTTTTGTGCGTCTTTTTTTTTAAAGTCACATAGTGTAATTATATATCAGGCTCTTAGATTTAGAATCCTCCTGAAGTGATTTGAAGTTTCATGATGATTTCACTAAAATAGCAAACAAAACTATGGTAAAGCTTATTAATATGGATTTGTTCAAGTTAAATCAGTTTCTTAATTTGTGTACAAATTATAATTTAGGCATATTTCTTTGTAAAATTATGTACAGAATTCCAAGGCTATTTGTAAAGTTTTTTAAATACAAGTACCGAAGAATTCTGACCATAATTTACTTGCAATCAACACTTACAATCAGAATGATTCAAAACTCATGTAGTCAGTGCTGGTAAACTATGGTGAAATCGATTTCGGAAAGTCTTATAAAAACAAATTATCCGATGAATCAGGAAACTATAGTATTGATGCATGTATGGTCACTTATGTTATATTTTTAAGTCATGTGTGGTCGTCATCTATCGCTACTATGGTTTGTCAATTTAGCAACAGAAGCGGTGATATTCACCAACTTAAAAAGTTATCAAAATGTTTCGAATCTTATTCTTTGATATTTGCTACATTCTAATGATATTTTTTATTGATATCTCTGAATTAGGATACAAAATTAAGCTCGTGACGCAAAGCGGATTAAAGGATTGTAGATGTTGATAAACTTTCTTAAATTTCGCTGTGCTTTAAGATTTCTTTTTATTCTTTTTGTTTTTAAAGGTACATTGGTAGATTTTTAGGCTATAAAATTAAAAAATTGTGGAATTTTAAGTACAACGAAAACTCAAATCTTTATACAATCTCTAATTACAGATGGTGAGTAGTAAAAAATTGCCATCTGTGATGAGATTTGTATCAAGACTTGATGTACAATCAACATGTTAATGACAGTTTGTCATGTGAATTCAGCAGAAGTCCAAATTGGAGTTGTTCTATGGAGCGAAGATGGCAACTTTAATGGTGTACATACACATTAAATCAAGAATACATACTTGTATGCACATATGTATCTTGTTGAGGTCCGAATGAGCAAAAATGTTATTTCAAATATTTACATCATTTTTGCCATTAGGGCGTCTTCAGGATCATACGTATTTATCAACATTGATGGCATTTTGAAAAATTGGTATTTTTTCTCAAATTTGTAATACATAAATCTTGGTAATAGTGGGTATATATGATGATCCAATCCATCTATGAAGCTACTTTTGAGAAAAAAATCCTAAAGCTCATTATTAAATATTGATCGTTGGTTGTGTATAGTTTTTCACTTTGCAAAATTTCATTTCAAATTCTATGATTACTCGAAATCACAATTATCAGAGAGTTTGTATCATAATTTAACTTTCAGTCAACATCGCCATCATTGGCTTCACCAAGCCGTTCATCAAGTCCCTCAATCCAGCTCGTGAAGAAGATTATTCAAGTGCAAGTGAAGTGGAGGAAACTTTCAAAAATTATTGTTAACAATTCATCAAAGATGTAATGAAAGCCTACCAGGCTTGAAATTCTTCTAAATGTGATTAAAAGTTTCTTAATTCTTCTACCAAAATTTTAAAGTTTATTATAAAATCAAGTGTGTTTGTGTAAGGCTTTCAACTACGAAATTTTTCTTTGTAAAATTGTGCATCAAATTCTATGGCAATTTGTGAAATTTTGAAATCACAATTATCGTAGAACTTGTGTCATAATTTTACCTAAAGCCAACATTAGCATCTTTCCGGAGACAAACTTAAGCCATTGACAATTGCGTCTGGAAGATTTTGGCGGTTTTGGTCTGGGTTTGTTCTGCGTTTCTCTAATTCAAAACTAAGTGCTGGGTTCATTGTGGAACTTTTGTGCTGTTTTAAGAAAGTGACAAAGTTCCACTATGAATCCGGTTGTCAGATTTGAATGTCTACTAAAACTACAAACAAAAATCTAAAGACTAATTATGAAATAGAATTGTTCAAGGTACTCTACACATCTTGGTTTACAAGTGCAAGTATTTGTAAAAAGTCCCGGGTGTATGCTTCTTTGTAAAATTATGTTCGAAATTCTATGATAATTTGTGTAGTTTGGAAAACACAAGTATCGTTGGATTTAGTCCATGATTTTATTTTCAGTCAAGGTCAACAATCAATTTTATAATCATTGGCTCTACAAACTCGTCCAGGAAACTAAAACTAAAGCGTCTCCAATTTGACTGCTTCCTTCAAGTGTAAGTAAAATGGAAACAAATTAATACTTGATCTCACATAATATCATTTTCAGATTTGATCGTCTCGAAAACCTGAAGCTTGTTATGCATTGCCGGTGGCAGCATGGCGGATTAGAATTCAGGACATTTCTGATGCAGAAATGATGGGGGCCTACTCTTTACCAGTTCTGAAGACTAAAATATTGGTAACAACTTTACAATACAATAATTTTAATTGGTTATTCTGCGGTTTTCAAATTCAAAACTCAGGGCTGGATAAATTTTGATTCTTTTGTGCGGTATTTTTGAAAGTCACATAGTGTCATTATATATCAGGCTCTAAGATTTGAAATTTTACTAAAGTGATTAAAGATTTCATGATGCTGTTAAAATTCCAGCAAATCAGTATTTTTTTGTTTCTATGTAAAATTACGTAGGAAATCCAATGGCACTTTGTATAGTTTTCAAAACACATGTCCCGTAGAATTTCCTCCATAATTTTACTTTCAGTCAACACCAACAATCAGCATCAAAAACCAAATTTTATATTGATTTTTCCGCGAATTTCTAAAAGAATATGTAACCAAGGTCAATAAATTATCCGATGAAGTAGAGAACTATGTATATCGCTACTACGGTTTGTTAATTTAGCAACAATAGTGGTGATATTTGCTAACTCAAAAAGCTACATTTAAATGACATTTAAACTTACACATTATTTTTTTGAAATATTTTGTGTGATTAGTAAATAAGGATACAAAATTTAAGTCTTGACGCAAAGCGAATTATAAGATTGTAGCTTTTGATAAACTTTCTTAAATTTCACTTTGCTTTAAGATTTGATATGTTGATCAACACTTTTGTTCGTATTCTGTTCTTATGTTTAGTTTAAGTTATGAAATTTAAAAATTAAGGCAATTTGACAACAAGCAAACAACTCAAATCTTAATGCAAATTCTTATAACAGATAGGTTAGTAGTTGAACATTACCATCTGTTGTGAGATTTGTATCAAGACTTGATGTACACTCAACTCGTTAATGACAATTTGTCAAGTTCAGTATTGGAGTTGTTTTTTGCAGCAAAAATGGCAACTTCAATTGTATACAATCAAACACATTTAATATGTATTTATCTTGATGAAGTCCGATGAACAAAAATGTTATTTTAAATTGTCATTTCTGTCGTTAGGACTTCTTGAGGATTATACGTATCTATCAACATGATTGCGTTTGAAATTATTTGTTTTTTGAAACAGCGTTTTGAAACAGCTAAATTTGTCAATACATACATCTTGGTAGAAGTAAGTTTGTGATGACACATCCATTGAGGTCCTATTGAACTCAACAAAACTCAAATCTTGGTGCAAGTTTTATAGTCAGATGGAGATTAGCTAAAAAAATCTCATCTGGTATGAGATTTGCATTAAGAGTTGATGTACAGTCAACATGATACAGGCGATTGGCCATGTCAACTCAGCATACATAAGTGGCAATTGGAGTTGCTCTCTGCTGCAAAGATGGCATTGGGGTTAATCTACACATTTAACATAATTATAATGTATCTTGAGGTAGTCCGAATGAGCAAAAATGATATTTTAAAAAATATTTATTTACATCATTTTTGTCATTTGCTTCGGGATCATTTATATTTATCAACATTGATATTTGATGATGGCATCTTGGAACATATATATTTTTGTTAATTTTTGTAATCAAATTTTTAATACATATAAATCTTTGAGCTACTATAAAACTCAACAAAACTCAAATCTTCAGATGGAAAGTACTCGTAGCTGCACCAAGATTTGATGAACATTCAACATGATAGAGACAATTTCTTTTTTGATTTTTTTATTTGGGTGTAAAAGTACCTACTTAAACAATAAATCAAGCGTTATTACTTATAAATGGGTGATTCTACAAATGATGGAATTTTTGACGACTCCGTTGATATTTTAATAGCTGTTCAAGTATTCTATCTGATTTATTTGTTACTACAAGTCTAATTGATGACTACAAGCCCAGACAAAATAATTAAGATCTGAACTATTTTCATTACTCAAAAAATTCTTCAAACGGTCTAATTCTCAGTCTCATGACGTGTCCCCTGTTCGTTTTCGAAGAATTCTTACAGTTCTCTTTTTTAAGTTCCAAAACCAAAATAAACTTTTAATTCTTGGCGTTAGATAATATATCTTTTTATGATATAAATGAATATTTAGTACCATTATATTATATTACAAAAAAAATCATTGAACTTTGTCCCTCGGATTTCTAATCAGTCCCCTGACCGATTGAAACAGTCAAAAATATTCTTAACTTTGAAAACTATTCAAGTTTCAGATTTAACAGCGTGAAGCATTAAGCCTGGTGACAGTAAAATAATTTTCGAATCTTATCCCCGTTTGCTATTTCATTTGTTAAGAAGGCATTTGTGCGAGAGGTCATGGATTGTCCGTTCAGTTTCTCAGTCCCCTGATGAGTGTTTTCAGAAAATATTTATATGTAGGCACATATATTTTTATTTTAGCATTTTAATGTTGGCTTAGTAAAACCTTAATAATTTTCTATATTTTTTTCGTTAAATTATAAACATGTTTTAGTCGCAAAAACTATGAAAATACTCAGTCCCCTGACCTTTAATTACTGATTTTTTATCTCGAGGCCACAAAAATGCTCACAAAATGCTCTTCTTAAATACATGTAAAATAAAAAACAGGACTCGATCGCATGAGCTTACTCTTATTTTCAAGCGGTTAAGAAATATAAAGATAATTTACACAGGGTGTTTGCATAAATTGTATAAAAGTGCTAGAGTGCACAGGTTCGGTCGAAACAAGAAAAAAATCATACCCCCCCATTAAGGTGAAGGGGATTTAATTTTTTTAAAAATTGACTTAAAATAATAAAAAGTTAAAAAAATGTTCAGTTCTTTGGAACACCCGTTTTCAAAAAAGGCTATAAAATCGTTGTATTTAATTTGTTTGACTGGCCGTTTTCAAATATGTGAAAGGACGTTCTAAAGTTCATATATAGTTAGTTTTTACGACTTTTTGCTTCCAAAAGTGTTATGTCGAAATTATCATCATTTTATTCCATTTTTTGTAAAATCTCCCAAGTACCTTGTTGCAGTCCATATTAGCGAAAATGTTATTTCAAATATGAGCATTTTCGTCATAAGGCCTGCTTCCAGATCTTTTGTTTTTGTCAACAGTGATGATGTGGGCAACTATTAAAAATCATATATCAGCTCATTAACCTACTTTAGTATTTTCTTTTTCTAACTGGTACTGGTAACCATAGAATGTCGTGCTTGTTCATCAAAGTTTAAGACAGATCAACAGAATTGATTTTGCTGTGTTTTCCTAATGCAAATCTCGGTGCTGAATATATTTTGGTACTTTGTGCGTTGTTTTTGAAGGTTACATAGAACCATAACATATTAGACTCCTAGTTTTGATGTTCTTCTAAAGTGTTTAAAACAAGTTTCATGACACGCAACTTAATTAAGAAACAAAAATCCTAAAGTTTATTATTAAATACTGTTCAAGTGAAAAATGGATCTCAGTTTGTATTTTAATTTAAGATATTTTTCTTTGTAAAATTACATGCCACATTCTATTGTACGTTCTGTAGTTTTGAAAACATAAGTACAAAAGGATGTGGTACATAATTTTACTTTCAGTCAACATCACCATATGGATCTATAAGGAATTATTCTTCATTTCAAAATTTTTAAAATACTATTCTGCGTTTTACTTATGCAAATCTCAGTGCTGGTATGTTTTGGCACTATTGTGAAGATATTTTTGGAAACCATAATAGTGCTTAAACCTACCAGGTACTAAGATTTGAAATTCAACTTAATGTGACTAATTTTTTACCTTGGTAGCTTTAAACTTAGGCATGTTTCTTTGTAAAATTGTGCATCAAATTCTATGGTCAGTTGTGAAGCTTTTTAATTATAACTATCATAGAATCTGTGTCATGATTTTACTTTAAGTCAACATTAGCATCATAATCATAAGCTTTGCCTAAGGCGAGGTTAAAAACGTTTCTCAATCTATCCCAATCCTAACATTATTTTTTACTTTTAGATTTGAACGTTTCGAAAACCTGTAAAAGTTGTATCTTATGAAGCAGTTCCGGTGGCATCTAGCGGATTGGAATTCAGGACATCAAAAAACTTCTGATGGTTACTGATGCAGAAATGGTGAGTCTCTACTCCTAAGCAGTTCTGAAAACAAAAATATATCCCTTTTCAACTTTTTCGTATCAGTATCAATAATTTTAATTGGTTATTCTGCTGTTTTCAAATTCAAAACTCGGGGCTGGATAAATTTTGATACTTTTGTGCGTCTTTTTTTTTAAAGTCACATAGTGTAATTATATATCAGGCTCTTAGATTTAGAATCCTCCTGAAGTGATTTGAAGTTTCATGATGATTTCACTAAAATAGCAAACAAAACTATGGTAAAGCTTATTAATATGGATTTGTTCAAGTTAAATCAGTTTCTTAATTTGTGTACAAATTATAATTTAGGCATATTTCTTTGTAAAATTATGTACAGAATTCCAAGGCTATTTGTAAAGTTTTTTAAATACAAGTACCGAAGAATTCTGACCATAATTTACTTGCAATCAACACTTACAATCAGAATGATTCAAAACTCATGTAGTCAGTGCTGGTAAACTATGGTGAAATCGATTTCGGAAAGTCTTATAAAAACAAATTATCCGATGAATCAGGAAACTATAGTATTGATGCATGTATGGTCACTTATGTTATATTTTTAAGTCATGTGTGGTCGTCATCTATCGCTACTATGGTTTGTCAATTTAGCAACAGAAGCGGTGATATTCACCAACTTAAAAAGTTATCAAAATGTTTCGAATCTTATTCTTTGATATTTGCTACATTCTAATGATATTTTTTATTGATATCTCTGAATTAGGATACAAAATTAAGCTCGTGACGCAAAGCGGATTAAAGGATTGTAGATGTTGATAAACTTTCTTAAATTTCGCTGTGCTTTAAGATTTCTTTTTATTCTTTTTGTTTTTAAAGGTACATTGGTAGATTTTTAGGCTATAAAATTAAAAAATTGTGGAATTTTAAGTACAACGAAAACTCAAATCTTTATACAATCTCTAATTACAGATGGTGAGTAGTAAAAAATTGCCATCTGTGATGAGATTTGTATCAAGACTTGATGTACAATCAACATGTTAATGACAGTTTGTCATGTGAATTCAGCAGAAGTCCAAATTGGAGTTGTTCTATGGAGCGAAGATGGCAACTTTAATGGTGTACATACACATTAAATCAAGAATACATACTTGTATGCACATATGTATCTTGTTGAGGTCCGAATGAGCAAAAATGTTATTTCAAATATTTACATCATTTTTGCCATTAGGGCGTCTTCAGGATCATACGTATTTATCAACATTGATGGCATTTTGAAAAATTGGTATTTTTTCTCAAATTTGTAATACATAAATCTTGGTAATAGTGGGTATATATGATGATCCAATCCATCTATGAAGCTACTTTTGAGAAAAAAATCCTAAAGCTCATTATTAAATATTGATCGTTGGTTGTGTATAGTTTTTCACTTTGCAAAATTTCATTTCAAATTCTATGATTACTCGAAATCACAATTATCAGAGAGTTTGTATCATAATTTAACTTTCAGTCAACATCGCCATCATTGGCTTCACCAAGCCGTTCATCAAGTCCCTCAATCCAGCTCGTGAAGAAGATTATTCAAGTGCAAGTGAAGTGGAGGAAACTTTCAAAAATTATTGTTAACAATTCATCAAAGATGTAATGAAAGCCTACCAGGCTTGAAATTCTTCTAAATGTGATTAAAAGTTTCTTAATTCTTCTACCAAAATTTTAAAGTTTATTATAAAATCAAGTGTGTTTGTGTAAGGCTTTCAACTACGAAATTTTTCTTTGTAAAATTGTGCATCAAATTCTATGGCAATTTGTGAAATTTTGAAATCACAATTATCGTAGAACTTGTGTCATAATTTTACCCAAAGCCAACATTAGCATCTTTCCGGAGACAAACTTAAGCCATTGACAATTGCGTCTGGAAGATTTTGGCGGTTTTGGTCTGGGTTTGTTCTGCGTTTCTCTAATTCAAAACTAAGTGCTGGGTTCATCGTGGAACTTTTGTGCTGTTTTAAGAAAGTGACAAAGTTCCACTATGAATCCGGTTGTCAGATTTGAATGTCTACTAAAACTACAAACAAAAATCTAAAGACTAATTATGAAATAGAATTGTTCAAGGTACTCTACACATCTTGGTTTACAAGTGCAAGTATTTGTAAAAAGTCCCGGGTGTATGCTTCTTTGTAAAATTATGTTCGAAATTCTATGATAATTTGTGTAGTTTGGAAAACACAAGTATCGTTGGATTTAGTCCATGATTTTATTTTCAGTCAAGGTCAACAATCAATTTTATAATCATTGGCTCTACAAACTCGTCCAGGAAACTAAAACTAAAGCGTCTCCAATTTGACTGCTTCCTTCAAGTGTAAGTAAAATGGAAACAAATTAATACTTGATCTCACATAATATCATTTTCAGATTTGATCGTCTCGAAAACCTGAAGCTTGTTATGCATTGCCGGTGGCAGCATGGCGGATTAGAATTCAGGACATTTCTGATGCAGAAATGATGGGGGCCTACTCCTTACCAGTTCTGAAGACTAAAATATTGGTAACAACTTTACAATACAATAATTTTAATTGGTTATTCTGCGGTTTTCAAATTCAAAACTCAGGGCTGGATAAATTTTGATTCTTTTGTGCGGTTTTTTTGAAAGTCACATAGTGTCTTTATATATCAGGCTCTAAGATTTGAAATTTTACTAAAGTGATTAAAGATTTCATGATGCCGTTAAAATTCCAGCAAATCAGTATTTTTATGTTTCTATGTAAAATTACGTAGGAAATCCAATGGCACTTTGTATAGTTTTCAAAACACATGTCCCGTAGAATTTCCTCCATAATTTTACTTTCAGTCAACACCAACAATCAGCATCAAAAACCAAATTTTATATTGATTTTTCCGCGGATTTCTAAAAGAATATGCAACCAAGGTCAACAAATTATCCGATGAAGTAGAGAACTATGTATATCGCTACTACGGTTTGTTAATTTAGCAACAATAGTGGTGATATTTGATTTAAACTTACACATTATTTTTTTGAAATATTTTGTGTGATTAGTAAATAAGGATACAAAATTTAAGTCTTGACGCAAAGCGAATTATAAGATTGTAGCTTTTGATAAACTTTCTTAAATTTCACTTTGCTTTAAGATTTGATATGTTGATCAACACTTTTGTTCGTATTCTGTTCTTATGTTTAGTTTAAGTTATGAAATTTAAAAATTAAGGCAATTTGACAACAAGCAAACAACTCAAATCTTAATGCAAATTCTTATAACAGATAGGTTAGTAGTTGAACATTACCATCTGTTGTGAGATTTGTATCAAGACTTGATGTACACTCAACTCGTTAATGACAATTTGTCAAGTTCAGTATTGGAGTTGTTTTTTGCAGCAAAAATGGCAACTTCAAAATGTTATTTTAAATTGTCATTTCTGTCGTTAGGACTTCTTGAGGATTATACGTATCCATCAACATGAAGACGTTTGAAATTATTTGTATTTATGTTACTATTTTAGTCTCAAAATTTGAATATAATTACATATGCAAATCTATGTATTTTTCACATTTATGTATCTTCTACTGAACACAGATGGTGATTAGCTTTTAAAATGCCATCTGTTATGAAATTTTTTTAGAGATTTAATAAACATTCAACATAGAAGAGAAAAGTAAGTGTGCTTTCAGGTGCCTTAACGAGTTCTGTGGAGAAATGTGCTATTAATAATAACACAACATATGTAAG
Source organism: Dasysyrphus albostriatus (assembly GCA_946251815.1). Classification (NCBI taxonomy): domain Eukaryota; kingdom Metazoa; phylum Arthropoda; class Insecta; order Diptera; family Syrphidae; genus Dasysyrphus; species Dasysyrphus albostriatus. Next base: position 1,668,246 of record OX276339.1, read on the forward strand.
TACCTACCGTCTAAAAATTTGTATTTGATTTTTTACGTTTTTGTTATTTGTTTTCTCCGATTTTTGATACAAAGCTCAGTGCTAGTAGGTTTTGGCACTTATGTTTGGTTATTTTTCGAAAGTAACATAGTGTCAAAACTTACTATGTACTTAGCTTCGAAATTCTACTCAATGTTGTTAAAAGCGTCACGATTGTAAAACAAGTTCATAAAGTTTATTATAAAATTAAATAATTCAAAGTTGGTAACGTATCTGGATTTTTGTTTGTTTTTAACTTGGGAATATTTCTTTGCTTTTCTGTGGTAATTTGTGAAGCTTTGAAATCATAAAAACTATCGCTGAATTTTTCATATAATTTTACTTTCAGTCATCCTTAACATCGTTCTCTCTACAAACTATAAAAAACGAGTTTATTAAGTCTCTCAATCGATCCTGAGATAAATCTAACAACACAACATCCAATTTCATCTGAAAATGTTTGGCGTTCCTGGTGTTCTCTTTCAAGTGGAAGAAAGGCGAAGATAAATTATTTCGTGAGTTTAAATGACCCTTAATGCAGAGAAAAAAACCTTTTCTTTTACACTTTTAGATTTGAATCAATTCTCGAATCGAATCGAAGAAGGATAAGTGATATACTCTCAAGTGGATCATAACAAATTTAGGCAATTTGATTGCTGAGACTCAGAGAATTTTACGATATGAGATAAACCCATCCAGTTTCGTGTTACCATCAAGTGGGCATCTATCTGTTCTCTTCGAAGCAGATTTCCAAAGTAAGTCACCACCCGCCTTTAAATTCAAATAAATTCCTTGGATTTAATTCAGCAAATGTATGATTGCACTCACTTTGCCTTTTTTAATACAAATTTCAGTATTGGTATATTTTGGTACTCTATTTTTTGTTTTTTGAATCAGATAGAGTGCCATTATATACTATTTACTAAGATTTGAAATTCTACTAAAGTGTTTTGTAAGTTTCATGATTAAAAAAAAAAATTTCTTGAGCTTATTATAAGTGTATTTTCCAGTTTAGTACAAATGATTTTAGTTTGTGAAAGGTGTTAAATATTCCTTTGTAAAATTACGTTCCGAATTCTGTAGTACATTTATGTGATTTAGTATTCATAAGTACCGCAGCATTTGTGTCATAATTTTACTAACAGTGAACACACATCATCAACATAATCATCGGCTCAAAAATGGGGTTATGTTTCTGTCTCCTATATAAAGTCCATGGATATATCCCTAAACAAGCCATTCAGTTGCGTCTCAACGATTTTGTCTGTCCTGGTCTAGGTCATCCTGACAGCAAGGGTATGGTCAAATTGGCCTCAGATAGGTGCCAGTTTTAGTTATCAATTTTGCGAAGCCAAATCATCTATTATTTTGATGGACAAATAAAGCTCAAGACTAGGCTCAACTTTCAACATAGAAAGACTTTGAATATTTCATGATCATTGAAATAGTAAGTTAAAAGCTAATCATGTAAAGAACTAAGCCAAAATGAAGTTTAAGTTTGGCTGGAAATAATAATCAAAGCGAGAGCATTATTTTGGCATCATAAAAAACACAAATTTTTCTTTCTAAACGTGTCAAAATTAAACATTAAAATTTTCAATGATAGCTTTAACCGGCGCCTTACAGGAAGTACCATAGTCTTGGATCGTTATGTGAGTATAGTAGTTGTTTTATCAATTTTTTGTTTAAGTATGTATAGAAAACTAGTGGGAATAGAATTCTCAAAAATGGAGGGTTTTATCGAAAATACCACATTCACTTCAACTTAATTTTCAAAACATTCAAAACAGGTCTAGCTGTAGGAAAGCGATTTAACAGAATTGATGTGAGAGACTTGACTGGCTCAAGAGCTACATTACTAATAGCGGCCAAAACCAACAGTCGTAGTTTAAAGTTCAAAGCCTAGTAGACTGCTGATGCGAAACAAAAAATCCCATACAAAAATGACAACGAAATCATAAACGAAAAATTCAGTCTTACTTTTTGTTCTGCAGTACACTGTTCGATGAACGAAATTGGTAATTGTTGCATATTTTTTGGAGAAGTCAACACTCTTTTTTCGCACACAATTAATTACCCAGGCCGTCAATTATTGTGTGCAGACAAATTACATTTGTGTTTTTTCGTGTTATTTTTGTTGTTTCTTTCATTACTGCTTGGCTGCCTGTGTTTTGTTTTTTATTTGCATTTGTTTTGATTTTTTGAATTGGTGTAACTATCAAAAAATTTCTTTGTCTTGTTGGAGACCAGCTGAAAATTTCGTTTCGTAACAGCAGTGTTCTAGGCTTTAAACTTTTAGTTTTGCCATAAGTTAAATAAAACAAGTTATTGATTCAAAATAGCTTTTTATGGCCTTTAGTCCTACAAATTGGCGTTTCGTCCGACTTACTCACTTGGACTCATCAGTACCTCGTCTGCCTTGTCATACGCAATTTGTATTAAGTTCAGTTCAACTTATCAATAATTCAACAAGTTCAACTTTAATGCTAAGTCTTCTACTTGGCTGACTTATTTCAGTAGTATATAGAATTTGTATTATAAAAAAACCTTCTAATAAAAACAAGTTAGTTTGGTTTTTCAAGAAGTCATTTTAATTGGATAGATTTGTCAAAATGAAAATTTTGACATATTTTCACATTTCAAGCTCCCTAGAATTGGAATCTATCATTTTTAGAGAGATGTTTGTGTTTGTTCGTACGTTCGGTCGTTCTTTCGCTTTTTTTCGTTCACCATCAGCCTTATTATGAGTTTCACGTGAACACAATTTCACGCGGAAAAACTGACATTTCACTTTTCGCCTTTTGTGAGTTTCATCCGATAAACGAAAATTCCCCTTTTTTGTGAGTACTCAATGCGCATGAAATGTTTAGTAAGCAAGAGCTTAAATAGTCGTTTTTTACGACAAAAAAAAAAAAAAAACAGAGGGTATTGGTGCCCTTTGCGCAAGTTTTTAGTGTATTTTAGACCAAGAGAAGTTTGTTCCGGGGGAACAAACAATTTTCTCGTGAAATATTTTCGATGTGAAAGTCAAAATAATTCTGCATGTCCCAAAAATCAATGAAGATATGGACTTTAAATAATTTTCTATTTTATAGATAGTAGTTAGTTCCAGTATGTACAGAAAGGATTTTCAATACGCGGTTTTTTTACTGCAGCAATTAAAAAAATGTTAAATTTCTTAAGTCTTGAATATCTCGAGAACGAATGATGCTATCGACTTCAGGTTAATTTTACTCTAAGCATATTGACGTAATGAGGAATTGGTAAAAATATATGAAAACCTATCAACTTACATTTTTTTTAGCAAAAAAAAAAAAAAAAACTGCTAAAAATTATTGAAAACAGTTTTTCGGCTCGAATATCTTAAGAACAAACAATGATATTGGCTTCGGGTTAAATCTATGCACTACTTCATAATTGATATTTAATAAGTTTTGTAAAATAATTTCAGCAAACAGTGTTTTTTTTAAAGCGAAAAAACAACAAGAAATGTTAGCAAAAATTGTTTAACAAAATTTTTATTCCCAATTATCTTTAAGTCTAGTACGCTGCTGAGGTGAAACGAAAATTTTCTCTGGTCTACAACTTGAGAACGCAATCAGAAACAAAAATATGAATTTTTATCAGAAAGAATCTTGGGTAAATTTTTTTCTCGTTTTTTTTTTTATATTATGCGCGCACTAAAGGGGTTGTGACTACCCTTAAGATAATCATCTTAACACAGTGCGAGCGTTAGGAAAAATGGGAAGGATTCAAAAGGAGAAACCGATGTACTTTGGTTTTGAAATTCTGAATATCAAAATGGGAGGGAAAAATAGAGCCGGGTAAAGCATTCAACATTCGTGTGGTTCGGCTAAAAAAAGAATCCCTGTACTTAACAGTACGTCCGAAATTCGGATCAAGGGTTAACTGATGGGCATTCCTGGCAGTGCGAGTATTATGGTTGAATTGTTTAAGGGGAGGAATGCAACTGGCTATTCCGCTAGAACAGTGTTTATAAAAATAGCGATAAGATAATGAGAGGCATGAAACCTTACGTCGATGTTCAAGAGATTCGAATGTTACCGTTAAAGTACTATCACCTATCATTTTTAAAGCTCTTTTTTGGATACGATCCAAGAGACTTAGATGGGTTATGGGTTATGGTTATAGGTTTTTGTATCGTCCGTTATGGTGTTAGAGGTTCCAAATAATAGTGTGGTCTACGTTCTTAGTTCACTTCTTCGTCCATTTTCCATTTTTCCATTTTCTATTTTTCGTCAAGAATATTGTGTCGGACAATTATTTGCGTGTGAAAATAAGTGGAGACTTGCTTATAGGAATCTACTACCCCCTTTTTTTTATTTGACCTTTCACTATCTAACTCCGTACTACATAAAAAAAATCATAACGAATTTTTTGTCCATGATTTCGTTGTGTCATTTTCGGTATGGAAATTTTCGTTTCGCTTCAGCTGCGTAGTATGCTCTAATCGATCAAAACTCTCTATTTAAAATATTGGAATAAAAAACACAGAAAATAGCACACCGAAAAACTCCTTCGCTTTCTTCGATCAACCCCAAATATTGCGACAACCCCGCGACTAAAACGACCGAAAAGACGCCACTTACACATACCTATAGCCCTGTACTTAAGGAACAGTCATAGCCACCCTCTTATGAAAAGAAAATGTCCTGCTTATGGTAGCTACCGAATTAACAATTGAAATACCTAATAAGCATCATCAATTTCATCGAAGCCTAATCCGGTCCAAAACGACATTTTCGACGACCCTGCAGCCATCATTATCGCTAGCATCAGCGCCATTAGCTTGTTATTTTTATATATTTTTTCAAACAATATTCCATTATTTTTAGCACGGTTTACTATCCTGTTCTTGAAAAATTAAAATTAGGTTGGTTCCATCGGTATGATAATTGGGGCGAAGTGCGTTAAAAGTAAAATTCGTTCAATTGTGTTCAAATGCAGGCAGTACATCAACTCAACCTCCGAAGCAGTTCACCACCCCGAGGATATTCTTGTTTTTATTACAACTGTGGTAAGTTTCCTGTATAATATGTCTTTTTACATTTGAAATTAAATTTTAAAATTTAACGATCTTAACCTACAACAACAATATTAAAAGAGCTTACATCGATTTAAAATAAAGGAGAACCTACAAGTATGCAATGTTTTCGTATCGAGGTGAAATCTTGACGAAATCTTAATAAAAAAAAGGTATGGTTAAATCGAATTTAATGTTGTGAGTTTAGCACGAAGAGCTTAAGATAAACAGAAAGTCAAGGAAGCCCGATTCAAGCCTGAAGCAGTGATGCTAGATCATGGGTGAAAATCCTTTCCGTAGACTTAGATTTATTTTTAGATTGTCGAAAGTGTATTTTTTAATTATTTTAAAGTAGTATTCTTTATCTTTTATGGAAAAACTTTGTGGCATGTGTCCTATTAGAATACAAAACAGAAGCATCGGTGTCACGGTCGTACCAAACGTACACGCACGGTGTACGATAGCATTCTACCATGAGATTTCAGTACAACCAGCGGATGGCTTTCGTTTACAAACACGCAGTGGCGTATACAGCTCGACTCCTTGGAGGGGGCCATACCAACCAAGAACTATCCAAATCAGAACTTATAAATCTTACAATTTAAAAGACTGGTTCACGAGTTCATTCTTTTTCGATTTTCGGATTTTTTTATAAGTAAATTCAAATTTTTTTCTATCAATTTATTGTTTTAGATTTTAAAGCAGATCGAGACAAAATTTATCTTCCATATAAAATTTTTCCCAGGAGGAATTTTATCTCAGATTTTTTCCCAAGCGGTACGCAGTCTTCACCTAGTTTTGCGCAGAAGAAGAATACTCGAAGCAATATTTTTCCGGGCAAATTGTTACATTTTATGTATTATTCGCTTTTTATAAACTAAAATCATCTCCCTGTCTCATTCTTTCCATTATTAAGTCGTTGTGACTTTTGAAGACGCAAGACATAAATAAAATATAAAATGCGTAAAAAAAAATGATGATATAAGAATGATAATAGAAAAAAAAAACAACAGCTGTTTTAAATCAGTCATAGTAGCGTAGTTAATGGGAAAGGGAATGGAAAAGAAAACTTAAACTGATTTCCAAACTGGGTTATACCGTGTTGGAATCAGCAAACTGAGTTATTTTGATGGAAAAAAAATTTAATCTAAATGTCAACCTACTGCCCTAAAATCATTATTTTTGGAGAAGGTAAATAAATAAAAACATTTAGGATTTCTTAAAGGTTTTTCCAACCATCGACATCGTAGTCACACTTAAACAAAATTTGACAGTTGATGGCTTGACAGGTGGGGGACAAACCATATTTTGACGGAAAAAGTTTATTTTTATCCAAATGTCTACTAATTGCCCTAAAATCGCTTTGTTTCCGGAGAAGTAAAAAGCTTCAAAAATTTTGGCATTTTGATTCCATCGACATCGCAGCCATCCTTCAACATGATTTGACAATTGATAACTTCACATATCGGGGACAAACTTTATTTTGACGGAAAAAGTTTATTTTGATTCAAATTTTACCAAATTGCCTAAAAATTGTTTTTTTCTAGAAAAGTAAAAACTGAAAAACTCTTTACTTTTTAGAGATATTTTCATTCGCCTTCATTACTTTTTTGACGCTCTTCAAATACTTTGAAAAAAAAAACTAATTTCTGTATTTAAAATTTTCAAGTTAGTAATATTGTTTCAATTTTATTGTTCCAAAAAAAAAAAAAAAGTTGTGTACCCCCAGGATTCGAACCCAGAACACAGAACTTAAGCGAGGGAGATGGTTGAATATTTAGAAAGTTCTAAGACCACTCAAATTACGATGACATCAATTTTCAAATTGAAAATTTACTAAAATAAAAGTTGAAAACTTTTTAATTCAAAACAATTGTGGTAATATTATTCAACAATTAAATAAAATTAAAAATTTGTTTTGAGTATACAAAATGTTTTTTTTTAGAGGTATAGAACTTTGAAAAGGCATAAAACCAAGATGATTTTTTTAAATTGGCATGTAATTTACTTTATTCGAAGATAATCTTTTGACATTATGATTTAAATATGGTTTCTGGCATATGACCGCCACGGCTGGCTCGGACGTAGTCTAATCTGGAGGTCCAATTTTCGATAACTTGTTCCAACATTTGTGTTCCAAATGGTCAATCGTTTCGGGCTTATTGACGTAGACTAGCGATTTCACATATTTCCACATAAAATGGTCAAACGGGGTTAAATCACGCGATCCTGGGGGGAAATTCACGGGACTATGCGGCTACGAAACGTTTCCTTCAATAAATCAATTGTGGCAAAGCTGTGTGACATGTTGCACCCTCTTGTTGAAACCACAACTCCTACACATCATGGTTGTTTAATTGATGAATGAAAAAGTCAGTTATCATGGCTCTAAAGCGGTCACCATTGACTGTAACGTTCTGGCCAGCATTGTTTTGAAGGAAGTATGGATCAATTATTCATTCAACCAAAAGTGAGCTTTATCGCTAAACAAAATTCGCGTATTTCGAACACAAGCATGAATAAATTTGCACAATTTGGAAGAGCCAGTTAAAATAGTGCTGCCAACTTAAAGTTCTATGTACCTCTAAAAAAAACAACCTTCATATAAAAATTGGTTTGAGTACACTTTTCAACTAGCAAGAAGATCACGGCCAAGATTAAAATTTCAATGGATTTGAGGTATTCTTGAAGTATTAGTTTGAACATGGCTGAGCAGCTTTCCAACATAGTCTCAACTAATACGTTTATTTTAAATTCTAGATAATTATATACCTTAACGCATTTACTGCCTGAATAGAATGCAAAACGGATCTAGAATAGATGTCAAAAATGCTGCAGCCGGAGCTGCAAGAGTTGAACAATTTTTAACTTTTACTGCAGTATTTTTGACATCTACTGCAGCACTTTTGACATCTATTCCAGCTCCGACGCTTTAGTTTGTATTGGTGGTATAACAAATTTCGGTATTAAGAACGCACAATCAACTTTGACACTGATCGAACATCGAAGACGTTTACTGTACCTAATGTACTACCCATGTTTGGGGATGGATATAGATTGAGTCAAATTGTAAATAAGAGTCGGTCAGTATCAGTATGCGTTGTCATTTTTATTACTTTTAATTGATTAGCGCACATAAGAGAGGAAAAAAAGAGCCAGGGCAGAAAGAGAAAAGGCGGGTTAAGAGAAGATAGATCATCAACAGGTAGTTTTTATTGGATGCTCACAATTTACAATGTCTCATCGCAACCAACAATTATTGTATGACTGTGTTAAAATAGACAGTCTTGCTTAGTGAATATGCTGGACAGAACTGGTGTTGGTGCATGGTGGGCAAGCAGCTAAAAGCTATAAAAATGGTGGTCATCTGTTGGATTGGTTTGAGTTGGTTGATTATTTCTTATAAACAAACCTGTTAAACTGGCTGAACGCGATGACTGGTGGCAAATTGAACGTTGAAAAGTTCGAAAGTAAATAGAACCTATACAGTGCTACAATAGGTATGCGCGAAGAAGATTGGACGAATGACAACATGGTCGTGGCTACACAATTCACATGTTTTACATGAACCAAAAATTTGTCTCCAACAGAATAGCTAGGAACAATTTAATGGATTCAGAAGTTTGTGTATAGCTATCTTAGTTTTTTGGAATCGTATTTTTGATAGTTCAATTTATAATTTTTAGGTACAAGAAGATTGGACGAATAACAACATGGTCGTGGCTACACAATTCACATGTTTTACATGAACCAAAAATTTGTCTCCAACAGAATAGCTAGGAGCAATTTAATGGATTCAGAAGTTTGTGTATAGCTATCTTAGTTTTTAGGAATCGTATTTGTGATAGTTCAATCTATAATTTTTAGGTCCAACTTTGAAATGACAATTTTCCAACAACTTCTGCTTTGATCGATTAAGTAATCCTTAAAAAGTGACATGTCAAATCTGCTTCATATGGAAATTTGTTTGTATCATCGCCAATTTATTCTGTACAACACTGTGACGACTTATTGAAAAGAAGAAATAAATATAAGCAATCATCAAGGGAAGACCTAAGGATCCATGCACTTTTATTCAAAACAACGCGTCTAACTTAACTTAAATAAATACAATGCCAAAATATACAGAACATTATTTACAATTATAAGAATTTACCATTTAATACTTTTAAGTACACACTTCGATATATATTTATCGAAAATAAAATATAAAAAAGCATTTAAATCGTTCTATTAATTGTATAGAGCTCAAAAACAAGTATTCTATTTGCTCAGGGCCGGCCCAAGATAAATCAGCACGAGCTTCACCATAAGCGCCCCTAAATTGCGGTTATAAGGAGGAAGAAGTCATTTCCACATTACCCAAAGACAAGACTTTGCTAAACGTTTTTATAACAATAAATAAAAATATATAAGATTTTTATTAAAACCAAGGAAATCGAATATCATATCACAAAAGTAAAAGTAACTAAAAAATATACAAATAATTGTAAACTAAAGTCAAAAAACATACCACAAAAGAACAAATTCAAAAATATTATCATATAAAAATAAATTATTAAAAACTCATTTATTAAGTGGATTTTTTAATGCTTGCTAGGGCGCCCATTGGACTCAGCACCCTGCCGGCATGCAAAATATGAGAGAAAAATGGTTTAAAGAATGAAATACGATATTAAAATTAGCTAAAATAAGTTTTTTGAGAGTTCTAAATAAAAAAAGAAGGCAATCTTAATTCTTGATTGAATATGATTGTATGGAAAATAATAATAAAAATATCTAAAATCTTTGGAGGATTTTTGAAGAAAATTTTTGGTATACAAATTGTAAGTATAAATACGTACGTATAAAAATAAAATTGCAAATAAAATTGTCAACCCGTTTTTGAGATATTGAATTTTCAAAAAGAATTTTTTTAAAAATTTAAAAATTTTGATATGCAATCATTTTTAATCTTATTTGAAATTTGTATATAAATAAAAATAATATTAATCTGTCCAGCCGATACTGAGAAAATCTAAAATAAAAACAAAAAACGTTTTATGAGAAGTACTTTTATGGTCGAACTTCCATAACTCGAACTTCTTTAAGTCGAATTTTTCTGTAACTCAAAATTTTATTGAGAACTTTGGCTTTTCAACTTTATTTTCATGAATTTTTGCCCTCCATAGTTCGAACTTCTGTAGCTCGAATTTCTCTATTTTTAAAAAATATTTTCTTTAACGGTTTTTCAACATTTATGACAGGTACCGTTATTTTTCATAAAAGTTAATGTTTTTCTGAAAAAAACCTTACAAAGAATAAAAAAAAAAACCTTAAAAAATACCGAGTTAAGTTTTCATAATATTTGATTTTCAAAAAAATATGTTTGAAATTTTTTTTTGAAAGTGTTGGTAAAAAAAACTATTAACATTGTTTAGAAGCTTCTGTATAAGAAAAATTGTTGAAATCAAAATAACCGTTTTGAAGAAAATCGGAAATAAAAAAAAGGTTCTTTGGGGAGATACCGCATTAATAACCATTTCTTGGAAAATGGTCTCCCATCCAAATGTAGCTTCTACGAAATAAAGTCTATTGATTTATTTAAAAGAAAAATTGTAGAGCCGTTTTTGAGAAAAATTAGATTTTGCAAAATTGCTTGAAAAAAATTGTATAGCAAGTAGCGTTATTTTTACTTCTAAAAAATAAAACTGAAAAAACATGTGGCCAGAATCACCAAAAACCACTAGGTAAAAAAGTCTCAATTAAACCCATCCAGTCGTTTAGGCTGTAGGCGACAAAACTGTGCCAACCACTTTTTTTCGAGTTCCCTATCATCGTAATGTCATGTTTGATTGTTATCTCGAATTGCCCTACAGTACCGCAAGTAAAAATTACTGTGATACGAAAAGAGAAGCTAGGTATATTATTTTGAACGTTTCAGAAGGCTAATTGGACGAAGGAATCAGCCAAGTAGAAGGCTTTGCATTATTAATTATTTATTAAATGTGACTTTGATGAATTATTTGCTTCAAAATATTGGTTTCAAACTTCAACGGATTTAAATGCACAAAAATCATCCGTTTTTTAAAAAAATTTTTTGATGATTTAGCAACAAAAATGCAATAATCCAATATTAAAATTCTTTATTGTTAGAGCTTAAAGTGTTTATTCACAGATGTTGTCTAAGCTGTTGCCAAGCAAATTTGGAGTTTATCATATAGAAATAAAAAAAAAAATAGATAAACTCCAACTTTGTGTAGCAACAGCTTAGACAACATCTCTGAATATTCCCCTTTTTCTTCAAGAATATTTCAAGAAAAAAAGTGATTTTTAAGGAAAGTTATTCTTCATCTATCTCCTTTTATGAGGCCATTGACAGTTCTGCGAAAGGAACCATTATGAGATTTGTCAAAGAGGGAACTGGTACTGGCAAATGCATTCGTTTCAAAGCAAAAGACTACATCCCAAATCACAAAGTCAGAATCATTAAAAAACCTTTTTGACATTCTAGAGAAAAGCTTTATGGTAAACTTACACACTCAAAGCAAATGTCGATCGAGAACAACTGAATAGGCTGGTTCATGTCGGGGAAGAGGCAGGTTCATGCCGGGCCTAGAACCAAACTTCCCATACACCGATTAGACTGCCTGCTAGTAAACAAAACATTGCCGTCATGTCAAATAGTCAAGTAGCACTCAAAGCACTGAGCTCCTACATATACCATCAGCTCTAAAGTGGTATGGAAATATGTAAAGAGGCTAAAAGAACTTGCCAAAAATAACTGTGTCACACTTTATTGGGTACCTATGGTCACGTTGGTGTTCTAAGAAGACGCCTTAGCATTCTTGGTCTTGAGGAAGCGCCAGACTACATATAAGGCAAATATGAAGCAACTATACACCACAAAAGGCAAAACACCTGGTGTGCTACCAAGCAGAAGAGAGTGATCGACCCTATCTGAAGGTCCTTCAAATTCAAACATTTCTAAGAGAAATAAGATTGCAGGAAGAGCTGTAAGATTAACAACCCCATTGCAGTGCAATCACCCCAATAAAATATTCATTTATTCATCAGGTCCAATATGCGTAATAACACAACATATATCTACATACATTATGCTTTCACTTGGCTGATTTGGGTTTCTCAAGATAAACTGAGCTCAACCTACATTCCTGCGTAGCATATGCACGTTTTCATACGGATGGGGGCAGTTTGCATTTCCCAACATTACTAATTTAAGCCGAAAATGGAAACGTGTGTTGTCTATGTCTACGAGTATACTACACTCCTTATGAAATACCAAGAAAAAAAGTAGGTATCTAAGGATTTTCAGTTAATCCAAGGATCCAATTATTATTAATTGGACATTATTATTTGCAAGCAAAAAGAGTCACGCGTTCACATATCTCATGGTGAGCAATTATCGCCAAATCACCTTGTTTTTTTCTGTTTCCTTATCAATAAAGCAAAAATTAATCGGCAACAAACAATTATAGATAACTAATAATAATAATTATCTCCTCATGGAAATATCAAAATCCATGACAATGATGATGCAAAATATTTTGTTATTCTTTTTGGAATTTTCCTTAGCTTCATAATTATGTCCAAATCATAGATAAATGTATCTTTATAGGCAGCTGGAAGAAATTAGAGGAACGATGTTGTTTTTTTTTTCTCTTGGACTGTTCAAAATATCTGGTACGAGTAGTAAGAGGGTGGTTTGTTTATATGGTTTATGTATGAAAGTTTCCTCAGCTTAAGCTGAATGAAATGAGATTAAGGCAATAAATTGCACTAATTAGCAATTTGGCGCTTAGCATTTCTTTCAAGTTATCTAATCAAAGTGTTACTGCAATAATGCCAAATGTAGTCCGTAATATTTTGAAGCAAGAAACCATACAGAGAAAACAGTTCTTTGAAAAGTAATATTGGGCAAGGCAGGAAAAAGGTCACAAGATGCAGATGACAGGAAAAGATATAGACAAGAAAAGCAGGTGTACAAAATGCACATTGCAACCACGTTTCACAAGTTGTACGGTGGAAGTTCCATAATGGGCGGGGGTGGCATATGTTTGGAAGCCCGCACGTGTTTTGAAAATGGGTCCTTGTTCCTTGACAGTGGAGAGATGTATGTAAGGGATGTTTTCGAATAAGTTGTTGTGCCATTTGCCTCAAGTATCGGTGAAAGTCGTATCCTCACATTTGAATGATGCAAACATTTTTCCAAATGAGCTAGCTGGCAAAGTCGAATTAGAATTTACATTTTAATTTTTAAAAGCCTCATCGGAAATAGAACTGGTAAAGCCAAATTGGCTGGAAGGCAAAAGTCATGAAGGAAAAAGTTGGCAATTTTGCTTTCGCCAAGAAAAATTAAATTGCAGCTGTCCGATGGAACGACAGTTAGTCAAACCATTTTTCCTGTTAGAAATGTTAAGTCCTATTTTACTCGAAATAATTCAATTTGTTTATACATTTGAATCAAATTTAATATTTTTCAATTATTTATTACCAAAGTTATAAAAATTCAACGATTTATTGAATATTAGATGTATTTTCCCATTTAAAAAACCGTAAAATAATGAGCTAAAATTTTACTGAAATTTTCTTGTATTAATTTGGAAGCAATTGGAAATGAAACCTTTATAAGGGCAGGGCCAACCTATATATTATATATTTTCCTATCCTAGTTTGCCTTTATCAGTATTAATAATAAATTAATACATTTTTCATCAAAATATTTCAACAAAAAGGAATGAAATTCCATACAAAAAAAAAAAAAAATCAAATATCAAAAATGTTGATACCTACTGGTTTCTTTGGTCCGGATGTTTTAGCCCAACGTTACATAGAATATGAAATTTCAAATTCCTAGCTCAGCTGCAACTGGTAGCCACTCACTGGAAATGGGTCAAAATATTAAACATCGATTTTTATGCTTTGATTAATTAAAAGACATTATGCTGTCATTTTATTGATTGATTAAAATATTGAATGATCTGTTGGATAAACACAAAAATTATAATTAGATTCGCAAAAAAAATAGAATACCAATCAACAATGCAAATGCAGCAACCCCAATGCAAGTGTCAATGTATTTGGTACGATCCAAATATTGTTCGTATTCCTCGATGTCCATCGGCATCATTTGCTGACAAGGGTAGTAATAGTAACTTCCAGATCCAGCTTCTACATCGATATTTCCAGCTCTTCCGGATCCAGCTCCCTTAGCATCAAAGTTAGATTCTCCATCAATAGTTCCATGTCCAGCTCCAGCTCCAGCTTCAGCTAAAGTACCTTCTTGGTTTTCATCAAGGTTTATAACCACTGATGCCGACTCTGTCGCAGCAGCAATATCTTCCAATTGTGGAGAATCGATATTAGTATTTTTATAATAGTTAATTCCAGATGCAGCTTCATCATCGACATTTTCAGCTCTTCCGGATCCAACTTCTTTAGCTTCAAAGTTAGATCCTCCATCAATATTTCTACGTCCAGCTTCAGCTAAAGTACCTTCTTGGTTTTCATCAAGGTTTATAATGACTGATGCCGACTCTGTAGCAGCAGCAATATCTTCCAATTGGGGAGTATCGATATTGATTACGCATTCTTCCTCAATGACCTTTATAGCTGCAACACAATCATTATTTTTATCCTCAGGTGATGGTGGAGTGACAATGATGATGGGGTTTTCGGGATGACGTTCGTCATTTAATTCAGCATCAACTTTGTGATACCTATTCAAGGCGAAACGGCGGCGTGCTTGTAGAACACGTTCACAATCGACGCTGCGTTCGTCAGAGCAGCTAGTTGCTGATAGGAGATTTGATGCCATATTTTCACACAATGAACTTTATTTAAATTCCCGAGCAAGTTAAAATTACTTAAATTCAAGTTTGTTTCTGTGAAATTACACGAAGACAATAATTACGAAGGCAAAGATGAAACCGGAACAAGCAGTGTTTCACTCAAAGACAGTTTCCTAACTGATCAAAAAATCTCGAATACAGGAACTCTCTTCAAAGAATGTTATAGATACGAGTGCATAGTTGCTTAGTTTTTTATAGTAATGATCATTAAAATGGTGAGCTCATTCTAAAATGCATACAAAAAGAGCATAGGGGGACGAAAGAGAGAATTTTCAATTAGATACAAGTACAAATACCATAATATATGAACTTACATTAATCACAGATACCAAGACCAATGGTTTGCAACAGATTATGGTGTTGGTAGGTATATTGAATATAGATAGGGTGGATCTATCCACCCACCAAGCAATAGATGAAGGTGCTGGTGGTGTACAATGCTGGCTCGAGGCTACTTGGCGCCTTGCTTAAATTGTCGTCTACCAAAATAGCCCAGGGAAATTAGACTTCCACTTCGAAAAAATTCCGATAAACCCCATTTTTGGTGGATAGCTTTTTATGATGTTTTGAGCATTTCCTAAAAAGTTCCGTAAATTTGGGTCGGGCTGAATTTTTTAGTGGTCGGAGGTACAATTCAGTTTTTTTCTTTATTTCTTGAAAATTATCAGTTTTTTGAAAAAAAATGTTCAGGTACAAATTGTAGCTTTTGTAATTCCACACAAAAAATATTTCCATACAATCAATAGATTCAGAAAAAATCATGCAAGAACTTTATGGTGAGGAAAGTTTTGTCAAAAAATATTATTAAAATTTCATTATTCGATGGGCGAAATTTTTTGTATAATTTGTGTTTGGCTACATCTCTTTATTATAAAACCAAGTTTTTTGGGTGCCCGGGGCCCGGGAGGGCCACAATCTTGAAAAATAAAAGTGATTTGGTTTTTATTCAACAACTGCTAGTTTTCAAAAATTAAGAAAAAACTGAATTTTAGCCCATTTTACCGCCTTAACACTTTTAGCCCTAGCCTCAATTTACGGAACTTTTCAGAAAAGGCTTAAGGAGTCAAAAAAAGCTATCCACCAAAAATTGGATTGTCGGAAATTTTTCGAAGTGGAAGTCTAATTTCCCTGGGCTTTTGGGTAGACGACAATTTATGCAAGGTGCCAAGTAGCCTCAAGCCAGCATTGTACACCAAAATTCAACTCCACACCTTTGTCGGAATTTCTTCGAAGTTTTGCGACTTTTTGTCTAATTTTCCTGGCCTTTCATACGCAAATACAGAATTTTATATTAAAATACTGTTTCAGGTGATACAATTTTACGAATAACCCACAAATGAGATGCCAAAAATCGCTGGTGAATTTGAAAAAAAAAAATTGGAAATTCATAAGACGTACCATGTCTGATTAATTTCTGAAACTAACTGATCATTATAAAATCTATATAACATAGTTAAGGTAGACATATTGTTTTTGCCAAATATGAAGTACTTAGATCATGGCCCTCTAGCATCACCAACTGTTGCGGCCCTACTCGGTAGAACGATTCAATAATTCTCCAGCCGCCCTTGCCTACATGAACAGAAATGCAAAATGCTCATTTCCTCTATAAAATTTCAACCCGCCAAAAATTTCAAAACATCAGAACAATTTGGCGGTTCCCTGTTGAATCTATAACTAGTTCTCAGAAGCAATAAAATTTTGACTCAAAAGCCATTATTTTGAAAGAATTTACTTCATATTGTTTATAAAGAATATTTCGATGATATGTGTATAAATACAAACACACCATCGTCTTTCTCTTCGCCGATTTATGAACTTGAGGTAATACCATACCTTATTAGGCTATCAAGAGGAAGTGTGTGTGTCAATTGTTTACAAATTGCGTGAAATGTTTCCTCAAGTTTAATAATATTGAAGCTGGATTGGATGAGTATCTGGTAAAAATGTCAAACAATAATTTGGCTATTTGATTTTATCAGAGGGTGTTTCACATTCAGATTGGAGCTGGAAGTTGTTTTTAAGTTCAAGAGGCATTCAAATTATGAAAGAAAAATGTTTAAAAGTAAGAAACTCGATAATTTAAGTCACTAAAACAACATTATTAATAGTTTGGGGTGGAAAAGAAAATGTTTTATGAATGTTTGCAGCAGTTTAAAAAAAAAAAATTAAAACATTTTTAAGGAAAAATCTTGGTAAGCAAACCCACAGTATTTATTGATACGTACATGAAATTAGAAGTAAAATAAAATTATCAGTCCGTTTTTGGATATCGAAACAAAAACAGTCTGCGTGCATCAAATCATCTGCAAACTTTGGTCAGATTAAAGTATGCACGATGGATGGAAATATGGCAAATTGTGCCTCATTCACTAAAGAGGAGATCTGACCCATTTCCAACTACAGGCGGCTTTACTGTGTGATCGCCTTAAACAATTTGTCCACGAGCCGGTCGATCAAATGTTCACATTCCGACAGATTTTGGAAAAACCCTGGGAATTCCAAATCGATAAACAACATCTCTTTGTCGATTTTAAGGTCGCATATTTTAACGTGGATAGAAACGAATTGTACAGAGCCATGTCTTATCTCCCGTACAAACTCGTCTGCTTGTGTTGGATGACGATGGAGTAATCTCGCTACTCCGTCAAAGCCGGTGAAAACACCACAGAACCGTTTGTTGCTAGGAAGTTTTTGAAGCAATTGAAGTCAACACCACTGAAACAATTTATCAAAAGTTTGTTCAACAACTTACATATGCAGATGACATGAACATTATCAGCAGAACTGAGTAAGCTGTGGTTATTTGCCAGTTTTGAGTTGGAGGCTCCAAAACTGGGATTGGCTATCAAAGAAGACAAGAGGAAATATATACTATCAACGAGATAGGAATATCAGCATCATCCACTCAGGCAAAACGTCACGATGGTTAGATGGTTCGAGGTTGCCAAAGACTATGTCTACCTGGAATCAAATATTACGTCGGAAAATGACATCGGTGCAGAAATCAAAAGAAGAATTTATTTTGCCAATCGCTGTTTTTTCGGGCTTAGAAGACATTTAAGTTGTAAGGTTTCTCTCATAGAACCTAGAAGACATTGTATAAGACATTAATCATCTTTGTCCTCTTGAATGGGGCAGAAGCATGAACTCTGCAAGGAGCGGATAAATATTTGCTTGGTTGCTTTGAGAGGAAGATTCTGCGATTGAATTTTGGTCCCGTGTGTAACGAAGGAGTCTGGAGAAGAATATTCGACATGAGTCTTACGGGCCATACAGCTCGTATGATACAGATCAAAAAGCCGAAAATCTAGCGGCTGAGATGGCTGGGACACTTGGAGAGTATATAGTAACGCACCAGTCTGACGAATCTTCAAATACAACCCTGAAGTAAAAAACAACTTCAACTAACTTGCTATTGTTGCCTGTGGGATAGAGCTGGTTGGAGAGGCTTGGTGGTTGAGACCGTTGTCCATCCCAGCTGTGAGCGTCAAAAGTAAGCATGGAAGGTACCGTTATTTCTGCATAAAAGAATTTTTTTGAAGTTTCTAAGTGTTTTAAAATATTTAGGTACTCACCAACAATAAAATTGTCATTTCGTTTTAAAAGAAAATTTGTACAGAAATCCAAAAAATCTTTGTTTGACAATTTTGGAACCAAATACGATACTATTTGAACTTTTTAGAAGCTTCAACAAGAAAAAATATTAAAATTCACAATGATTTCATGGAAATTGGAAATTAAGAACCGCATGTTAAGTCTGAAGTAAAACACATAAATAAACAGATAATTAATTTTGTTAATTTTGGTGGGGAAAAACCCCCATTTATTCGGCTTAATACAAGCTAATTTTTAATCTAACTTTAAAACTAAGAACTTAAGTGTAGAGGAGGACGATTCAGAAGACGGAGTTGTAGGGAAGGAGTACTAAAATTAACACTTCGCAGCATTCGAGAGATAACTTCGTTTGAGCCATAAAATGTCCTGTGGTGAGAAAATAAAAAAAAATCGTAAACGAGGGTTAATGTTAAAGGAGATTGAGTTGTAGAGTGCAATGTAGTCAACGGAACCAGAAAGTAATCGACGAATGAAGAGAATGTCTGATATTTCTCTTCGTTCTTCCAAAGAATTCAAGTTGATTAGTTTAAGGCGGTCTAGATAGGGAGGCAGGATCAGAGGATTGTTCCATGCAAGGCCTCGAAGAGAAAGGCGAAGGAAGCGACGTTGGACACTTTCGATTTTGGAAATTTGAATAAGTTGATAAGGGAACAAAAGCTTGAGAAGCGTATTCAAGGAGTGAACGAACAAAGGATTTGTATGGGGATCGAGTCACATTAAGGGCTACAGAATTCCTTTGACTATCTTTTGACGAAGCCAAGCGCTGAATTTACCTTGAGAATGATATCATGGGAAAGAAAATTAAGTTCCGGGTCAAATATTATGCCAAAGTCACGAATATGATCAACGGTGGGTATGGGTTGATCATGAAGGAGGAAGAGACGGGGAGAAGATTTAGTACGTTTATGCGTAAAAGTGTTTGATTGGCAATTGGCAACGTTTAGCTCCAAGCAATTTTTAGGACACCAAGCTGAAAAACTGCCAAGGTCTTGTTGAATAAGAAAAGAGTCATGTGTCGATGAAATGGTCTTGAAAAACTTGGTAGCATCAGCGTACCTACAGTGATATAGAAGAATGTTTGATGACCTCTTCAAGTTCGTTAATAGCAAGAATGAACAAAAGTCGGCCTAGGTGACTGCCTTGGTGGACACCGGAGGTAGCTAAGAAAGAGCAAGAGGTGGCGGTTCTAAAAATAGAATTGGGAGACTCACTTTTTTTATTTTCCATATCATCGGTAGCTTGATCAAAATCTTAAGTTCAGTACGTACAATACAATCAATGTATGTATGTAGTATCTGCAGTATATATGTATAGTTTAAAGCAAGTAAAAACAGAACTGTATTACAAAAATGTCATCACTTACCAGCTTTGGTTTTAAGCTACACGCTTATACACATCTCTCCATTGACTTTGCTGTCTTATATTTTTCTGAAAAAATAAGAAAAACAACCAATTAAAATATTTATACAAATAGAGAAGTAAAACTAAAAGTACATTAGTATCTAAGTACATTAGGGTGGTCCTTATATTGTTTTTTTTTTTTTTAAATTCTTAGATGGATAGGCATCAAATGGTTGTACATAGAAAAAAAAATGTTCCTAATTTTTTCAGATTTTTATTTCACCCCCCTGGTCTTTAAGGTACAAACTATGGGGTTAGGGTCATTCTTACACAACGAGAAAAAAAACTGTCTGTGAGTATAGATTAGATTAAGACGAGAAAAAATAGTATTGGGGGGTCTATTTTCCCCCGTTTTGGCGGAGGGGGAAAATTTTCTCAAAATTTGGATCAAAGCTGAAAAAAAATATTTTTAAAAACACGGGAACACTTACAATGCCACGCCTTGACTTTTTGAAAAGCCAAGATTCCATTCTATAATATTTTTCCTAAATAAAGTTTTTAATTTAAATAGTTTTTGAAAAAAATTATTTTCAAACTTAAAAAATTTTTTAAGATAACAATTATTTTTTTTCAAAAACCAATCAAAATAAAAACTTTATTAGAATAGAATCCTGGCTTTAAAAAAAGATAAGGTGTGGGTGGCATTGTAAGTGTTCCCGTTTTTCTTAAATAATTTTTTTCTGTTTTTGCCCAAATTTCTAGAAAAATTACCCCTCCCGCCGGAACGGGGGGGAAATAGACCCGCCCGCCACTACAATTTTTTTCTCGTTTGAGTCTAGTCTATACATTCTGATTTATTTTCGCGTTTTATAAGAATAATCCTCTGCCCATAATAACTACCTTAAAGTGAAAAAGGGAGACAAGGGGAGTGAAATAAAAATCTGAAAAAATTAGGGAAATTGTGTTTCAATGTTTTTTTTTTTTTTTTTTTTTGTAAATTCATTTTTATTTTTCAATTATCTTAGAACTATCTTAAAGCTAGACAAAAATTCATAAAAACTAGCCTACTTATCAATATCTTAAAAGTAACTTACTGGCCCCAGTCGGGCGCTCTAAGTTAAACTAGAATAACTTAATGCTAATGCTAGTGTTTCAATGTTTTGAATCGAATGTGGGCTATCCAAGAATACGTCCAATTTTTTTTGTTATGAAGCGAGGAGTGGGCCTAAATTGTAAGTTATCAAATTTCCCTACACATGGCGATTAACATAAAAATTCTAAAAATTGCTGAAACTAAAAAAATGATGCTTACCTTTTTTTTAAATAAAAAAATTTAATAATGAAATCTTTAAGGGTCCCTTGCAAGAAGAGACTTGAAAAAAGGCGGAAAGGGAAAATATAAAGTCAAAAAAATTAAGAAAAATATTTATATAATTTAAATTTGAAGATTAGTGTCGACGCAGTATTTCACCATCTACTTTATTTTATCCAAAGTAAATTGAAAAACTTGGTCTTATAAAATGTCACTTTCAAAGTGCTGCAGAGAGGGGATATGAAAGTTAAGTGAAATAAAATATTATTATTTTCTTATTATTATTATGTTTATTGTAGCAAAATTTTACATTTTTTTTCAACATGGCTGAATTGCACAATTTACATAGATATGGTTATATTCTACCTTACTAATGTCAATTATAACTCTGTATTTGAGATATTTTATTTAATTACAATTTTATTCGAAGGAAACTACTGACAAAACCTTCATTCAAAATGAAAAAAAAAGATTAAAAATTACCTAAATTATGATATCTTGTCAGAGATACATAGGATGAGAGAAGGGGGGTGATGAGATGCTTGATTTTATTCAACCTCATTACAAGCAAAGTATGTTCAGTAGATATTTTACATTTTTATCAGTTAATATATAAATATAATTTAACAAAAAGTAAATAAATAAATAATAACAAAAAATAATTAAAAAATAGCACGAACAAAAATCAGCCTTAATACCAACTTAAATAATATCACAGATTGGGTTCATCACTTCAAATAAATAAATAGTTAAGTAAATAAATAAATAAATAAATAAGTAAGAAAAAATAAATAAATAAATCAATAAATAAATAAATAAATAAATAAATAAATAAATAAGTAAATTAAAGAATTAATAAATAATTGAATATATAAATAAATAAATTAAAAACTATCAAACAAATAAATATATAAATGAATAAATAAATAAATAAATAATAGTAAATATTTAAATAAATTAACAAATAGTAACACGTATACAAATATATAAATAAACAAATATATTGATCAAAAAATTAATGGCATTATAATGAAAACATATTCGAACAAGAACAAATAAGTGATAATAATATATACGAGAACATATAAACTTGTTATGAAACCAAGCTAGAAATCAGCACGTTGTCTGATGATTCACAAGAGTGTTTGTATTTTTCATTTAACTTCAGGATTCTAGATTGTACATTTTCAATATTTGCCAAGGTGTGCAGTTCTTCAGTAGAAAAATGCCAAGGTAAATTTAATATCATTTTTAAAGTTTTATTTTGGCTTATTTGAAGCCTTCTTAAATGGGTTTTTGCACATTCACCCCAAGATGGTGAGCCGTAAAACATAATAGCTTGAAATATTGATTTGAAAATTAAAAGTTTATTATCAGTACATAGTTTGGACCGTCGATTAATAAATGGATACAGAATCTTTATTGTGACATTGACTTTTTGTATTATATGTTGAATGTGTAATCCAAAAGTGAGTTTTGCATCAAGATGTACACCTAGATATTTAGCACTAGTACCCCAGTTCACCCTAGCACCACCGATTTGAAGGCTATTGCTCGGTAAGAAGCAAGCTTTCCTTTTTCGAGTGAAAAAGACAGCCTGCGTCTTAGAAGCATTCAATTTTATTTTCCAATCATTGAAGTAATTTTGTATTTTATTTAAATTAAATTGCAAGTTGGTTTCTATTACGGAACCAACTGAATCTGATGTATAAATACAGGTATCATCTGCAAAAATACCCTTTTCACAATACCTTAAGCTAGGGAAATCTGAAGTAAACAATATGTATAAGATTGGCCCAAGAACCGAACCTTGAGGTACACCTGCTTCAATGTTAAACATTTCAGACGAACAACTATTAACAAATACTTTAAATCTTCTTGAAAAAAGAAATGACTTAATAATTTTTATCAGGTACAATGGAAAATTTAAAGTTACAAGTTTGTGTAGAAGGCCCATGTGCCAGACAGTATCAAACGCCTCCTCGATATCAAGTAATACCATTCCACTGCTTTTTCCCAGCCTAAAATTATTTTTCACATCCCTTGAAATTCTATGTACTTGATGCACAGTACTATGATAAGCTCTAAATCCAAATTGTTCTGGAGGCAGCAGGCTATTTTGATTGATATGAAACACAAGTTTATTTTTAATAATTTTTTCGAAGCATTTGCTTAGAGAACTAAGAAGACTAATAGGCCTGTAGTTGGAAGGTTCAGAAGAACTTTTACCTGGTTTCAAGAGTGGTATTATTTTTGCTGTCTTCCATTCCCTTGGAAAATATCCAGTTTTAAGACAACAATTAAACAGCTGTTTTAAAAATTTCATACAACACCTTGGAAGATTTTTTAAATATATATTTTTAATGTTACCCAATCCTATACCTTTCCTTGTTTTTAAAGTGGATAATATAGTTTGAAATAAAATATTAATTTTGATATAAACTAAGAATACGGCACATAATTTAAGGGTGTTTTTGAGTGCCTTAGATTAGAGAAAAGTTATGGTCTTTTTCATAAACTATGACTGAATTTTAAGCGAAGCAAGTAAATATTGAAGCATAGTGATGAAAATTGGTACATAAGCAATGAGAATCAAAAAATTCAAATATTTGTAGTGAAAGGTTGTTTTTTTTTTCAAATGAAACGGAACAACTGGTACGTTTATGAAAGTTGGTGTAAATGTTTGACTATTCATCAAGAGGTAAGAAAAATTTAAACCAAAACTATGACCGAAAAGACTTAAATTCAAAATTGTAAGAAAATTGCTTCGGAAAATCATTGACTACGACAAAAATAGAAACAAATTTTTATGAAAAGTCTATAATTAAAAACCTAGATACATGGTCTCGGTGGCGTGGAATTGCCCAGCAACAGGGAGCCCCCTTATGTCGGCGCCTATGGGTACAACCCTACTTGTGGTAGAATTAGTCCATCACTGAAACTTGTCTTGATTAAAACATGTAAAACAAACAATTCACATATACTACTGTCGCTAAATCGTCACTAGGTATACTTCCATTTGTTTTGTTTATTTCTCTCTCTCCAGATTCCAGGCTGTCGTTAGATTGCCCGAATTCACTTATGCTCCATAAAACAAAATATTCCTTCCTATAGAATTTCAAACTTATAATCATCAATAATACTCGTACCTCGATTTGAAAACAACTGGGTTTTAATTGAAAGCTATTTTTTATACCCCATTGGTTGCTTGAAATGTAGATACTCCCATTTATTGTCTAAGGTTTCTCTTTTTATGATCAAAGAATCAATCTTAAACGGATGCAAAAAACATTTTTCCAAAGATCGCATCAATGATACACACCACACCCCTAGAGAGAAAGATTCATTGCATAGGTAAATGAATAACAGTTGAGCTTGCTATGCAAAAAACTGGAGCATCAAACCATCGTTGCCATACTCTCTTAGAAAAAAGCTGTCAATAATTTTCTGTTGAGGGAAAAATATTCTGTGAACCACATTTTGGTAGTACTCACAGCTTACAAGAAATATGCGAATCAACTATTTTTTTGACATTTGACATCGTCACTCGCACGAAAAAGCTTGTCTACATAGAAAATCATGTATGAGCTTCTTTTTTGATGGCATTAAGACATTAGAACTTGAATGTTCATCTGTAATCAGTGATGAATCAAAAGTCTGTTTCAATTTTTAGCTCTTTATGAATTTTGTTCAAGTATATAAATAGGGGCTGGAGTCTGCTTTCAAAATTCTGTATTTCAAAATTCAAAAGTGCGCACTTTTTTATATTATTGAAACGATTTCTCTTTTACAACATATTTACAGAATTTTTAAATACAGAACTTTGAAAAAAAAAACGATTTGTTGTAATGGAACTTAATAAAACGTGGTTAGAACTCACATTCATAATTGAAACGATTCCGAATTGGCTTTTCATCGTTAAGAAAAGTTAAATACGGAAGTTTTTTCAAGAACATAAAACAGGGTCGATGTTGTGAGTCGCTGGCTTTAAAGCTGAAAATTATCTTCTTTTGGCAAAAGCCGAGGGGAATACAGTAAAAAATGGTGAGCACCTAAAAACAAAGTTTTCTAAAAAATTATATATTGGTTACCTAAAAACAAAGAAATTTCGTTTTAACGTAAAGCCTAAATCTTAAAGCTTCGTAAATATGTCACAATTTACGTGTATATAGCGAAAAAAGAAGTATAAGCAGGCGTCGAAATTCCAAAAATCATTGATTTTTGGAATAGCTTTTCCTCATTTTTTTCACGCCTATTTTTTTGCTATCACACACATTCAAAACTTGCTGTGGGCTCTGGGTCTATAGAATCATAAAAAATTTTTTTTTGTGAAAATGAGAATCTTTTTAGACAGAATTTAAGTTTTCATAAGCTTTTTGGGAAAACAGAATTTTGACCATCAGACAGAATTTTAAAATATAGAATTTTGATATACAGAATTTTGCATTTACAAAATTTTGAAACCAGATTTTACAAAAATTAGTAGAATTTTGACCAAACAGAATTTTGAAAACCAGAATTCCGACCCCTTCCCTTAAGAGAGTTTATTTTCCACTGAACTATAATGTGTCTTGTGTGTTTTGATATCGTATCCAATCTGACATATTGGACTCTATAGATAAGGATGACTGATAAGTTAATGCGGTAATGATTTGCATACACTGTTCATAGCTAAAAAAAATTCTGTTTTGCAATACACTACACAAAAATTCACAGCACATTCGACACATATCACTTGACCGCACAGCTTAACAGACTATCAAATTATAAGCCCCCTATTGGAATACCCCTTTAAAAGTTTTAAGGTCATAAAAGCAATATCAAAGCCTTCATTAATTTAAAACTGTATGAAGGAAAGGAGATGACGTATTTTTGGGCTAAGGTTCACACGGCAATGTACCGCACGTTTCTTGGCGGTCTATTTAGAATGTATACGCCATCAGTGACGTTTATTCGAAGGTGCGCAGGTGTTCTCCAAACACCCAACCTAAATCTTAATTTCCATGCATGACAAAATTCCTTGATGTACCTTACTTATCTTTCTTTTCAATATGTCACCTGTATCAATATCCTAAACAAAAATATACTCATCAATTCAAGCTACCTACCAGTAAAAGTAAACAACAAAAAAAAACATCATAAGTGTTCTCAAAATTAAGCGCACCAAAAGCAATGAAAATTCACACACAAAAGAATCTAAAACAAAAAAAAAAACACGAAGTTTGTTCTCCCCCTACCCTTGTTAATCTATATGGCTTGGTGTTCAACTTCGTCAAGCGCACATTCGTTTTTCATTCGGCAACTCAAAGCTAATTTATTTCCTCTCAAAGAAACGAAAAATTCACCCATCAGGGTGTTCTACTAACTTTAGCGCACAGAGATAAGAAAATCCACATATAAAACATAACAACAAAACGACACAATGTTCATTCTTCCTTATAGAAATTTAGATAGCAAGGTGTTCTTCTTTATCGAGCGCACCACGGTTCATAATTCGGCACTTCACTACGTTGAGAATTCTGCATCTGTTCTGTTGTCTGTATGTGTGCCAGTGTTGATGGATGTTGAATGGTGATTTTTAATTTACAGTGCTCGGGGATCGTGGCAAAAATTCCTTTGCTTGAGAATTTTTACCGAAATAAAAAAATAAAGAAAGTCTTTTTATTTTGTGATACTATATATTTTTAGATACTATACGAAAAGTAAAATAGCAACATAAAAAGCGATAAATATCATAATTGCTTTAAACACTTACTGAAATTTATTTCGAAATTTTTAAACTTTCGATTTTTGTTTTCAGTAAATTTGATACTTATTATGAAACGAACATTTTCGGAAATTAATAGGATAATAGTTGCAGCGATTGAATTTTACAAGTAGAATTATTTACTGGCGCAAAATGTTGAGTGAGAGAATTTGTAGCTTCTTAAAATTATTGCTGTTTGCAGTATCTGCTTGTTTTTTGCAACGACTAACTGGCAGAAAAGAATGGAGACAGATCTGCAACTGGAGCTGCAGCTGTCAAAATGTTGAATACACACAAATTAAATGATGCGAACACAACGCGACGCAGTTGCAGTCGTATGAGCGGTTTGGCAGCTATTCCAGCTAAAGCTAAAGTTTTAGTTGCAGCGCTCTATTTTATTCGGGCAGTAAGTGTCTGAAAACGTGCGTTGGTTCTGTGGGCAAAAGCTTAAAACAAATATGTTTTATTGAAAACAAGTTAGCGCACACCCTACTGAAAACACCACGGCACGTCCCTGTACGCCATTGTCCATTCCCACAAATTTATACTGCGAAAAAACTTGCGGTTCATAAGGGCATAAGCTTTCAGATTAAAAATTATAAGAGCTTGGACATATAGGTAGGTACACCCGTACGTTTAAGTTGTGAGGTGGATTAGATCTCATAATGTTCCACAGGATTGCCCTAAATGAAATATTTTATTGCAATGAGCTCCAGCTAAGTAAAAGTTAAAAATATGAAACCCTATATTCTGCACAATGCACATGATCTTTGATTTTCCCAAGTTAGGCGGTTATGACGGTGATTTTCTTACTTATTGTTGCCTGAATCTAAAATTATTATACATCAAATCAAAGACTAAAAGGTGATCTTTCACATAACGGGAAATAAGGCACAATGCCACTGTAGATTTTTCAAAAATTACTGACTTCTAAACTTCTTACGATTTTTGTAGAAGATGTGTTCAAAATATGAACTTGGAACATCAATAACTACAAATCCCCAAATACAATTTTCCTAGAACTTCATAGTTTTAATGTAATAGGACTCACCTTTTTTTGATGCCACTCTTGGTCATGCACACTCTTGGTCCAAGCCCCATTAAAATTTTGCCACATCTTCTTTACCTAAAAAACAACTACTCATCTACCCACTTTTTGACCTATACGCCCACCCAGCTAACCACATACCCCAGTAATACCAAGACCGTCCCTTCCTAACCTCCTTGCGTTTAACAATAGAAACTACTCTTAGGTAAGTCAGAAAAATATTTGTTCCTTGAATTATTTAGACATGGCAACACTAGACGAAAACAAAGTTGCAATATTTATCGATGCAATAAATGAACGCTGCAAGCCTCTGACTACCTGCTATAGTAATTTTGAAATCATATTCAAACTAACTCTTGAGTTTGATGTATTTGAATTATACTAGTTGCTGCTGTATCTGTCGGGAGTGTACACAAAAGGAAATTAGATATCAGATTTCAATTATAAACAGAGAATTTAAAAAAATTATAAATTATGTCACGATTATACCAAAATTATGTGGAAGATGTTCTCGAAGAGATGGAGCATGTTATAGAAACTCGGCGTAACGTTCCCAAGCTCCATCGAGTTCCAAGGCAATTATTTTTGGATGCTCCTATCCCGTTAAAATCATTAGCCTCCAGCTCCAGTGACGTCGACGATGCCGGCACCGCCCAAACAGATGAGTCAACTCTTGCCAAAAATTTCAAGATTCATATTCAAGCTGAGGTAAATCGGATGAACTGCAAAATTGAGGCTATATCGGCAGAAAGCCTTGCAGAAATAAAGTCAGAAAACTTATTTGACAAACGTGCTACGGCTGACATTGAAATCATTGCAAGCGATTCTGATTCTGAAGGCGATAGAGTAGCAGCTTGCTCGACTGTTACCAAATTTACAATAGGAAGTGAAAGTGATGGGGAAGAAGATGCTGACCAGGCCATAAATGATCTTGGCGAAGAAGATGAAGATATATGCCAGATCCAGGTAGAAGAGCCTGGAGTTTGGTTACAAGTTGAAGATCGTGCACGGCACCGTACTGATCGGGTGATTGATGTTTACCTTATCTTTATGGCTATTTTGACTTTTGCCATATTTGCAGTATGCGTTTACCATGGTGTTAGGACATCTCGACATTGAATTTAACAGTTTTTTTTTTGACTCTCTAAATTTGTATGTACACGTTTTAAAATATGTAAAATTTATTTTTATCAATATATCTATACCTTTTTTTATTTTTTATTATATCAGCTTTTATGCAACCAATAAATATAACAGTTATGCACAATATTGAAGTTTTGCTTTTTTGTGTTAGTTTAATTAATATTCCAGGGGACTTTTCATCAGGATAACTTTGGGCCAAAGGTAAGCAGTTTTATGGTGGCACAATAAGGATCGATTAGCGAAAATTTTCATGAAAGAATCGCTGCATCTTTCGACGAATAGCAGACTCCGTTCTGCGATTTCGAGGAATGAGACCAGTAAGGCTCAAACAATTTCATATTATTTCTCTTACAAATCTATTCGATGGTCGTTGTCAAGGAAAAAAAGGTCATTATAACATGGTTGATCCCTCAGGGTGTTGAGAGAAAAGAAAATATATGTCACCCATCGATGCATGCAGCCAATCTGAGACAATAGATCACTCGAAAATGTTTAAAATATTAAGTCAAGATTGTTGAGGAAAGTTTTAACGGTTTTTTTGCTATAGTGGAACTGAAATGAATTTTTACTTAAACCCAATTTTTAACAATTTTGTTTAAATTGATTGAATACTCATGAGGTTTATATATAAAAATTAAGTTGGAAAATTGGTGGAATTGTTAGTTTTTGGAAAATTAACAAACGAAGCCATTCATGTATGAACTCAAGCTCCTTGACAAACGCTGTAAAATAGAGAGTAAGCCTAGAATAGCCGACCGAACCGTAATTGCCATCGCCGATGTGTCGTTTTACAATGTAACAGGTTGGCAGCGCAGGCATTCTGTATGACGTATGAGCAATTTGAGGTTATGAGGCCATTGAGGTCTCACACCGAATTCACATGAACTGATCGTGTGATATGACCCCACTAGTCTTTTTCTTGTGGGGTTTCTTTCAACCATTGCTTTAAAATTCAACATAACTTGTTCCAACGCTCTAATAAAGCTTGATCAATGCGACAGAGCCCAGCAGGAAATGTCGTCCTTAATTAATTTTGTTCCTGAAATTATCAAAACCATAAGAGAAACGACTTGCAATTACGAGTATTTAGAGATAGTGAAGAGTTATGCAAAGTTTTCTCAGTTCATAGCTTCTGCTTTGTGTTTAGAAAATAACCCTTTCTTTCGTTGTATTACAAATTGAAATTTTAATAGTGAAAATTATGCGATGAAGAAACTAAGGAAAAGTAATGAACGAAGACTCAAAATTATAAAATAAATCATGCTCTATGTAATATTTGTTTTTATTAATTTACCCAGAAACAATGGAAATAAAATGCACAACTGGGTTGTACGTACTTCCTTTTATGTTCAAGGTGCTGAGGATTTAAGAAAATTATATGCAAAGACATTGAATATTCTGAGAGAAAAATGTTGAAAAGTATGAAATACGATTATTAAATTTTCTAAAAAAACCTCATTGACAGTTTGAGTTGAAAAAATAGAACGCCATCTTAATTATTGACTGTATATGGTTGTATGGACAAGAAAAATTTAAAATCGTTTGAGCGGTTTTCTTAAAAAAATATTTCTTATATATCTAAAATTCTCAAAATATTTTCAAGGAAAACTTTTGCTATGAAAATCTAAAGATTTACTTATTTGTATATAAAAAAATAAAAAAAAAATTGTCACTCCGTTTTTTAAATGTCGAATTTTCAAAAAAAAAAAATTAAACTTTTTTTTAAAAATTCAAAAACTTTTTTTTCAAAATATTTGATATGCAATATTATTAAATCTTATCTGAAATTTGTATATAAAAAAATGTATCTAAATCCGTACAGCCGATAATGAGAAAATTCAAGACAATACGTTCTATGACAGGTACTATTAATAGCTGCAAAGTGCAAAATTTTACAATTTTTTGTAAGATCGTCTTAATTTTAATATATGGAAAAAGTTTAAACGAAACCGTAGGAGTTTTTGAGAAACAAAATATTTTCCTTCCCGGTTTTTTATTTCTTGTATGGAAGGTACCGTTATTTTTTCATGTATGGAGAATTTTTTCTAAATATTTATTTATTTATTTTAGAAAGTACTAAAAAACTCTTGAGTACCGAGTTTAAAAAAAAATCGATCATATCCTTCTCGAAATATTTGTTTTTCAAAAAAAAATTTCAATCCAAAATTTTTTTTTTAAATTAAAGTACACAAAAATATTTATAGTTTTTGGAAACCTCTATTTAAAAAAAGTTATTGAAATCAGTCCTACCGTTTTGAAAAAAATCGAAAATTAAAAAAAATGGTTCCTTGGGAGGTACCATTAACAACAATTTTTGAAAAAAAGTTTTCCACCCAAAGGAAGCTTTTACTGATTTTTTTTTTCAAGAAAAGTTGTGGAGCTGTTTTTGAGAAAAATACGATTATATAAAATTGCTAAAAAAAAATTGTATGGCAGGTACCGTTCCGATCCGATGTTGTCGAATTGGATTGATTCCAAGCTTCAAGCTAGAATAGTATATGCAGAAATGGGTGACAGCAATCTAAAAGCTAGGACGTTCAGGGGTACGCCACAGGGAGGGGTTTTATCTCCTCGTCTTTGACTATTGGTTGTTAATCGGATCTTAGTTGAACTTGATCTAAGCGGTGTGAAAGTCGTAGCGTACGCTGATGACATCATGATAATGGTCTCAGGAAAATTCGTTCCCACTCTGTGCGAACTCCTACAAACCGCCCTTGATAGGCTCAGTAAATGAGGATTACTCCGACTGCAGCCCTAGAAACATTCCTTTCACTAGCCCCATTCGATTTTTTTACAAAGGAGATGGTGGCCAAAAGTACTCTACGACTTACAGAGTGCAAGAAGCTCTTGATTTCGACCGGGTAATACCCGCAATAACCGGGTACCCGAGTTTGCTGGTATTACCTGGGTAACCAGGTACCCATAAGGTTTCGGGTAAAACATCACCGGCTACCCGGGTATCCGAAACAGTGCCGGGTACCCGTGAGGAGTCGGGTACCCGGGTAGTTACAATAATGGTCCCAAAGAATCACTAACTCAAATCAATAATGAAAAATTGATTTTGTTCGTGTTTTAGACAGAATTTAATAAAATAAGCGGTGGTCACAAATTATTGAAAGCAAAATTGTGTCATGACTCATGGTCATATCCATGAGAAATGATCATGACATAAATGTACGCCGTAACACTTTTTTCTGTTGTAAGTTAAAATTTCATATTTGAATTATACAAAAAGTATTTGAAGAGTTGAAGAAAAAATGTAAAATTTTGTAATTTCATAATAGGGTGTCTCATAAAAATGTTGTCTTCCAAATTTTTAGACAGAGTTTAATAAAATTCGGTGTGGTTAATGTATGAAATTAATAATTATTGAAGAAAACAATATTTTTTTCAATGATGGTTATATTTTATCTACACTAAAAGAAAGTTTGTTAAGCATGTAGGTATTTAGAGAAAAAAAATTGAGAATTTTAACAAAAAAAAAAAATATATCCTGTTTTCCAGTGGAATTCAGTAAAACTCGACGTGGTTAATGTGTGAAGCAAATTATTGAAAAAAACAAAAATTTCAACTAGGGTGGTCAAAAACATTTTTTTTGCAGCCTTAGGACGAATCAAATTTTAATAATGCAGAAAGTTTGTCAACCATGTATTCAGAAAAAAAAGGTTTAATTGAGAATTTTCACAATAGGGTGTTCCAAAAAATGCTATCTTCTATGCTTTCCAGTGGAGCTCAGTAAAACTCGACGTGGTTAATGTTTAAAGCATATTATTGAAAAAAAAAAAACAAAAGTTTCAATTAGGGTGGTCCAAAAAAATTAGTTTTGCAGCTTTTCGACGAATCAAATTTTAACAGTGCATAGAGTTTGTCAACCATGTATTCAGAGAAAAAAAGGTTTAATTGAGTATTTTCACAATAGGGTGTCCCAAAAAATGCTATCTTCTATGCTTTCCAGTGGAATTCAGTAAAACTTGACGTGGCTTATTTTTGAAGCAAATTATTGAAAAAAAAAAAAATTCAATTAGGGTGGTCCAAAAATTTTGTTTTGCTGCTTTTCGACGAATCAAATTTTAATACTCAGAAAGTTTGTCAACCATGTATTCAGAGAAAAAAAGGTTTAATTGAGTATTTTCACAATAGGGTGTCCCAAAAAATGCTATCTTCCAGTGGAATTCAGTAAAACTCGACGTGGCTAATGCCTGAAGCAAATTTTTGAAAAAAAAAACAAAAATTTCAATTAGGGTGGTCCAAAACATTTTTTTTGCAGTCTTAGGACGAATCAAATTTTAATAATGCAGAAAGTTTGTCAACCATGTATTCAGAAAAAAAAGGTTTAATTGAGTATTTTCACAATAGGGTGTCCCAAAAAATGCTATCTTCTATGCTTTCCAGTGAAACTCGACGTGGTTAATGTTTGAAGCAAATTGTTGTAAAAAACAAAAATTTCAATTAGGGTGGTCCAAAACATTTTTTTTTGCAGTCTTAGGACGAATCAAATTTTAATAATGCAGAAAGTTTGTCAGCCATGTATTCAGAGAAAAAAAGGTTTAATTGAGAATTTTCACAATAGGGTGTCCCAAAAAATGCTATCTTCTATGCTTTCCAGTGGAGTTCAGTAAAACTCGATGTGGTTAATGTTTAAAGCATATTATTGAAAAAAAAAACAAAAGTTTCAATTAGGGTGGTCCAAAAAATTTAGTTTTGCAGCTTTTCGACGAATCAAATTTTAATAATGCAAAGAGTTTGTCAACCATGTATTCAGAGAAAAAAAAGGTTTAATTGAGTATTTTCACAATGGGGTGTTCCAAAAAAATGCTATCTTCTATGCATTTCAGTGAAACTCGACGTGGTTAATGTTTGAAGCAAATTATTGAAAAAAAAAATTCAATTAGGGTGGTCCAAAAAATTTTGTTTTGCAGCTTTTCGACGAATCAAATTTTAATACACAGAAAGTTTGTCAACCATGTATTCAGAGAAAAAAGTGTTAATTGAGTATTTTCCAAAAAATGTTTTCTTTTATGCTTTTCAGTGGAATTCAGTAAAACTTGAAGTGGCTTATTTTTGAAGTAAATTATTGAAAAAACAAAAATTTCAATTAGGGTGGTCCAAAACATTTTTTTTTGCAGCCTTAGGACGAATCAAATTTTAACAATGCAGAACGTTTGTCAATCATGTATTCAGAGAAAAAAAAGGTTTAATTGAGTATTTTCACAATAGGGTGTTTCAAAAAATGCTATCTTCTATGCTTTTCAGTGGAATTCAGTAAAACTTGACGTGGCTTATTTTTGAAGCAAATTATTGAAAAAACAAAAATTTCAATTAGGGTGGTCCAAAACATTTTTTTTGCAGCTTTAGGACGAATCAAATTTTAATAATGCAGAAAGTTTGTCAACCATGTTTTCAGAGAAAAAAAAGGTTTAATTGAGTATTTTCACAATAGGGTGTCCCAAAAAATGCTATCTTCTATGCTTTCCAGTGGAATTCAGTAAAACTCGACGTGGCTTATTTTTGAAGCAAACTACTGAAAAAACAAAAATTTCGGGTGGTCCAAAACATTTTTTTGCAGCTTTAGGACGAATCAAATTTTAATAATGCAGAAAGTTTGTCAACCATTTATTCAGAGAAAAAAAGGTTTAATTGAGTATTTTCACAATAGGGTGCCCCAAAAAATGCTATCTTCTATGCTTTCCAGTGGAATTCAGTAAAACTCGACGTGGCTAATGCCTGAAGCAAATTATTGAAGAAAAAAATATTTACAATAAGGGTGGTTCGCATTTTCTTTTTTTTTTGGTATGTAGATAGATTGCTTTGTAGGAGTTTATTTTTTCTTTCCTTATTTTAAGTTTCTTAATTCTCTTTAGTTGTATATAAGGCATTTTACTATGGATATTAACTGACAACTTACCTCCCGTTAAATAAGATTTTTAGTAGAAATTTTTCTTATTTTTCACAAGACTTTTTAATTATAATTTTATTTTGTATTTATATGTATTTTTTGTATACATCTGTTCAGGTTTTGAAAAAACATAAATGGATAGGTACTAAATAAAACAAAAAGATTTTCATTTAAACAATTTTAAATTTCAATTATGTTCCACAATCATTAAATTTTTGTAATTAATCTTGAAACCAAAGAGATGAAAATAGGTAAATCAAAATAAAAGTTATCAAAGTAATACGCTTTTCATAAAACTAAATTTAAACTTAATAAGACTTAAAACTAAAATGAAATAAATAATTATGTAATAAAATATGTTTAAAACATAAATCAGACTTTACTTTTTCAATATGGTTTTGATGTCCTTGGATTTAATTCTATCTCGAAAATTCGTTGTGTGTGTAGAGTTATATTAAAGTTAGAAAACGCTCTTCTTTCGACATACTTTGCTATGGTATTTGAAATAACTATTCAAATAGTATCTTCAAACGCAATAGCATAGTATTGTTAAGATAATGCTTTTTTGAACCTTATGTTGGACTTGATTGTAATCAGTTTTTGGTTCATTTTCAAAAATGTCAACAAGTTAACGTTCTCTGGCAACAGAGAAGAGCGTTTTGCTGTAACTATGTTGCCAGCTGCAGAGAAACATCGTTCAGAAGAAACTGACGTTGCTGGTATGCCTAAATATTTTGTCGCTAGTAGTGCCAGGTTTGTATCTATATTTATATGCATTATCCTTCCACCACTTTAAAGGATTGGGGTCATTGTGGCTTAGCTGCGTCTCTCTTAGATACAGTTGAAACTCATTGAGTACTTCTGTATCTGACTATGCCTCCTACAAAAAAATCATAGCACTACATCGTTTATTCAAAATTTCTTTTTCCCTGTTTTCTTTAGGCATAGAATTGTCTACTAAACTTCGCATATAGCTTCTTATGGTTTGTCTCACATCTTCATTCTCAAATTCCACGTTTTTATATCTAGGATCCAAAAAGAGGCAACTTGCTTGATATTGCAAGATTAAATAAAATACACTTAGCCTAAATTTGAAAAAAAAAAAATTTGACCACCCTGATTGAAAATATTTTTTTCTTCAATAATTTGCTTAAGCATCAGCTACGTCGAGTTTTACTGAATTCACTGGAAAGCATAGAAGATAGCATTTTTTGAAACACCCTATTGTGAAAATACTCAATTAAACCTTTTTTTTCTCTGAATACATGATTGACAAACTTTCTGCATTGTTAAAATTTGATTCGTCCTAAGGCTGCAAAAAAAAATGTTTTGGACCACCCTAACTGAAATTTTTGTTTTTTCAATAATTTGCTTCAAAAATAAGCCACGTCAAGTTTTACTGAATTCCACTGAAAAGCATAGAAGATAGCATTTTTTGAAACACCCTATTGTGAAAATACTCAATTAAACCTTTTTTTTCTCTGAATACATGATTGACAAACGTTCTGCATTGTTAAAATTTGATTCGTCCTAAGGCTGCAAAAAAAAATGTTTTGGACCACCCTAATTGAAATTTTTGTTTTTTCAATAATTTACTTCAAAAATAAGCCACTTCAAGTTTTACTGAATTCCACTGAAAAGCATAAAAGAAAACATTTTTTGGAAAATACTCAATTAACACTTTTTTCTCTGAATACATGGTTGACAAACTTTCTGTGTATTAAAATTTGATTCGTCGAAAAGCTGCAAAACAAAATTTTTTGGACCACCCTAATTGAATTTTTTTTTTTCAATAATTTGCTTCAAACATTAACCACGTCGAGTTTCACTGGAAAGCATAGAAGATAGCATTTTTTGGGACACCCTATTGTGAAAATACTCAATTAAACCTTTTTTTTCTGAATACATGGTTTACAAACTTTCTGCATTATTAAAATTTGATTCGTCCTAAAGCTGCAAAAAAAATGTTTTGGACCACCCTAATTGAAATTTTTGTTTTTTTCAATAATTTACTTCAAAAATAAGCCACGTCAAGTTTTACTGAATTCCACTGAAAAGCATAAAAGAAAACATTTTTTGGAAAATACTCAATTAAAACTTTTTTCTCTGAATACATGGTTGACAAACTTTCTGTGTATTAAAATTTGATTCGTCGAAAAGCTGCAAAACAAAATTTTTTGGACCACCCTAATTGAATTTTTTTTTTTTTTCAATAATTTGCTTCAAACATTAACCACGTCGAGTTTCACTGGAATGCATAGAAGATAGCATTTTTTTGGAACACCCCATTGTGAAAATACTCAATTAAACCTTTTTTTTCTCTGAATACATGGTTGACAAACTCTTTGCATTATTAAAATTTGATTCGTCGAAAAGCTGCAAAACTAAATTTTTTGGACCACCCTAATTGAAACTTTTGTTTTTTTTTCAATAATATGCTTTAAACATTAACCACGTCGAGTTTTACTGAACTCCACTGGAAAGCATAGAAGATAGCATTTTTTGGGACACCCTATTGTGAAAATTCTCAATTAAACCTTTTTTCTCTGAATACATGGCTGACAAACTTTCTGCATTATTAAAATTTGATTCGTCCTAAGACTGCAAAAAAAAATGTTTTGGACCACCCTAATTGAAATTTTTGTTTTTTACAACAATTTGCTTCAAACATTAACCACGTCGAGTTTCACTGGAAAGCATAGAAGATAGCATTTTTGGGACACCCTATTGTGAAAATACTCAATTAAACCTTTTTTTTCTGAATACATGGTTGACAAACTTTCTGCATTATTAAAATTTGATTCGTCCTAAAGCTGCAAAAAAAAAGTTTTGGACCACCCTAATTGAAATTTTTGTTTTTTTTCAAAAATTTGCTTCAGGTATTAGCCACGTCGAGTTTTACTGAATTCCACTGGAAAGCATAGAAGATAGCATTTTTTGGGACACCCTATTGTGAAAATATTCAATTAAACCTTTTTTTCTCTGAATACATGGTTGACAAACTTTCTGTGTATTAAAATTTGATTCGTCGAAAAGCAGCAAAACAAAATTTTTTGGACCACCCTAATTGAATTTTTTTTTTCAATAATTTGCTTCAAAAATAAGCCACGTCAAGTTTTACTGAATTCCACTGGAAAGCATAGAAGATAGCATTTTTTGGGACACCCTATTGTGAAAATACTCAATTAAACCTTTTTTTCTCTGAATACATGGTTGACAAACTTTCTGAGTATTAAAATTTGATTCGTCGAAAAGCAGCAAAACAAAATTTTTGGACCACCCTAATTGAATTTTTTTTTTTTCAATAATTTGCTTCAAAAATAAGCCACGTCAAGTTTTACTGAATTCCACTGGAAAGCATAGAAGATAGCATTTTTTGGGACACCCTATTGTGAAAATACTCAATTAAACCTTTTTTTCTCTGAATACATGGTTGACAAACTTTCTGAGTATTAAAATTTGATTCGTCGAAAAGCAGCAAAACAAAATTTTTTGGACCACCCTAATTGAATTTTTTTTTTTTTTCAATAATTTGCTTCAAACATTAACCACGTCGAGTTTCACTGGCATGCATAGAAGATAGCATTTTTTTGGAACACCCCATTGTGAAAATACTTAATTAAACCTTTTTTTTTCTCTGAATACATGGTTGACAAACTCTATGCATTGTTAAAATTTGATTCGTCGAAAAGCTGCAAAACTAATTTTTTTGGACCACCCTAATTGAAACTTTTGTTTTTTTTTTTCAATAATATGCTTTAAACATTAACCACGTCGAGTTTTACTGAGCTCCACTGGAAAGCATAGAAGATAGCATTTTTTGGAACACCCTATTGTGAAAATACTCAATTAAACCTTTTTTTTTCTCTGAAAACATGGTTGACAAACTTTCTGCATTATTAAAATTTGATTCGTCCTAAAGCTGCAAAAAAAAAGTTTTGGACCACCCTAATTGAAATTTTTGTTTTTTTTTCAAAAATTTGCTTCAGGTATTAGCCACGTCGAGTTTTACTGAATTCCACTGGAAAGCATAGAAGATAGCATTTTTTGGGACACCCTATTGTGAAAATATTCAATTAAACCTTTTTTTCTCTGAATACATGGTTGACAAACTTTCTGTGTATTAAAATTTGATTCGTCGAAAAGCAGCAAAACAAAATTTTTTGGACCACCCTAATTGAATTTTTTTTTTTCAATAATTTGCTTCAAAAATAAGCCACGTCAAGTTTTACTGAATTCCACTGGAAAGCATAGAAGATAGCATTTTTTGGGACACCCTATTGTGAAAATACTCAATTAAACCTTTTTTTCTCTGAATACATGGTTGACAAACTTTCTGAGTATTAAAATTTGATTCGTCGAAAAGCAGCAAAACAAAATTTTTGGACCACCCTAATTGAATTTTTTTTTTTTCAATAATTTGCTTCAAAAATAAGCCACGTCAAGTTTTACTGAATTCCACTGGAAAGCATAGAAGATAGCATTTTTTGGGACACCCTATTGTGAAAATACTCAATTAAACCTTTTTTTCTCTGAATACATGGTTGACAAACTCTATGCACTGTTAAAATTTGATTCGTCGAAAAGCTGCAAAACTAATTTTTTTGGACCACCCTAATTGAAACTTTCGTTTTTTTTTTTTCAATAATATGCTTTAAACATTAACCACGTCGAGTTTTACTGAGCTCCACTGGAAAGCATAGAAGATAGCATTTTTTGGAACACCCTATTGTGAAAATTCTCAATTAAACCTTTTTTTTCTGAATACATGGTTGACAAACTTTCTGCATTATTAAAATTTGATTCGTCCTAAGGCTGCAAAAAAAATGTTTTTGACCACCCTAGTTGAAATTTTTGTTTTTTTCAATAATTTGCTTCACACATTAACCACGTCGAGTTTTACTGAATTCCACTGGAAAACAGGATATATTTTTTTTTTTTGTTAAAATTCTCAATTTTTTTTCTCTAAATACCTACATGCTTAACAAACTTTCTTTTAGTGTAGATAAAATATAACCATCATTGAAAAAAATATTGTTTTCTTCAATAATTATTAATTTCATACATTAACCACACCGAATTTTATTAAACTCTGTCTAAAAATTTGGAAGACAACATTTTTATGAGACACCCTATTATGAAATTACAAAATTTACATTTTTTCTCAACAAAGACTCTTCAAATACTTTTTGTATAATTCAAATATGAAATTTTAACTTACAACAGAAAAAAGTGTTACGGCGTACATTTATGTCATGATCATTTCTCATGGATATGACCATGAGTCATGACACAATTTTGCTTTCAATAATTTGTGACCACCGCTTATTTTATTAAATTCTGTCGTAAAACACGAAAAAAATCAATTTTTCATTATTGATTTGAGTTAGTGATTCTTTGGGACCATTATTGTAACTACCCGGGTACCCGACTCCTCACGGGTACCCGACACTGTTTCGGATAACGGAGTACCCGGTGATATTTTGGGTAACCGGGTACCCGACACCTTACGGATACCCGGGTACCCGGCTACCTGGGTAATACCCAGGTATAAATAGCTCTAATTTTAACCCAGTCGCACTGACAGACTTCCCAACGAGGGATCTCTGGAAGGAAAACCGGGTCTTAAATGTAAATCATGTATCGGTCCTTACAGACGGTTCCAAAATGGAAGCTGGGGTAGGATCAGGTATCTTCTCAGTTAACCCACCCATAAAGAAATCAATAAAGCTCCCAAACTCTTGCAGTGTCTTCCCAGCGGAAGTACTTGCAGTTTTTGAGGCCGCAAAATATCTTTCTACATGTGATCTGATAAATAAAAACATTGACATCTTCATAGACAGCCAGGCGGCAATTAAGGCCATTTCGTCAATAGTCACGAAGTCAAATCTGGTTGATCGTTGCCGTAATGAACTGAGATCACTCGGCGAGACAAATTCAATCACCCTTCGGTGGGTCCCAGGACACAATGACATTTAAGGTAATGAAATGGCAGATGAACTGGATAAAATAGGCTCATCACTTGAACCGAGCCAAATTGTACCCTGGGTACTTATGCCACTGGAACAAAGGATAAACAAAATTCACCAAAGCTTCCTTGAGGCCGCCATCATCTGGCCACATATCTCTAAGGAAAAAACAAAGCACTTACTTAAGCTAAGCAGACCTGGACTGTCTCTCTTTATTGGAATCCTAACGGGTCACAACTCAATGGGAACCCACATGACCAGAATGGGCATAAGCTCCTCTGACCTTTGTAGAGGGTGTCAGGGAGAGGTGGAGGAGGGCTCGTATCACTTTCTGCGTGAATGCCCCAGCTTAGCCAGAACCAGGAAAACAGCACTCAGAGTATATTTTTTCAACGATTTGGGCGACATCTCATTTTTGCCACTAAGTGGCATCCTAAAATTCATTCAGAACTCAGGATGGTTCAGGGAGGCACCCTACTCCTAAGACTTCCACTATTTCCCTTCCCTCTTCCTTTACCTATATCCTGGGGAGCACAATGGATCCTTGGAGATCCGAGTGAGGTGATGTAGGAAACCACATCATCACCCCTTCTAACGGGGGGGAGGGGGTTTATTTCCCCCCGTTTAAACGGGAGGGGTAATTTTCTAGAAATTTGGCCAAAAACACAAACAAAATATTTAAAAAACGGGAACTCTTACAATACCACGCCTAAGCTTTTTTTAAAGCCACGATTCCATTCTATAATATGCTTCTTTAATAAAGTTTTTATTTTAAATAGTTTTTGAAAAAATAATTTTTATTTTAAGAAATTAAAATTTTTTGTCTTTCAATTTTTAAGCTTGAAAACTATTTTTTCAAAACTATTTGAAATAAAAACTTTGTTTGGAGAGCATATTATAGAATGGAATCGTGGCTTTAAATAAAGCTAAGGCGTGGCATTTTATGTGTTCCCTTTTTTTTAAATAATTTTTTTCTGTTTTGATCCAAATTTTGAGAAAATTACCCCTCCCGCCTAAACGGGGGAAAATAGACCCCACCCCTCCGATCAGATTGTTTTTTTTTTCGCGTTTTATAAGAATGACGCTAACCCCATAGTTAGTACCTTAAAGTAAAAATAAGGAGACCAGGGGGTCGAAATAAAAATCTGAAAAAATTAGGAAACATTTGATTTTCTATGAAGAACCATTTGATGCCTATCCATCTCAGAGTTTCAAAAAAAAAAAAACAATAAAAGGACCACCCTAGTGGGCATAGTCACGAAAAACCACTATGTAATAGAGTCTCAATAAAACCCATCCAGTCATTTAGGCTGTAGGCGAACAGACATACAGACAGAATTGTGCCAACCCCTTTTCTGTCATCGTAATGTCATGTTTGATTGTTATCTCAAATTTTTTGTTTGCACGAGTCCAAAACTTGTCTAATAGTACCTTCATCGCAAGTAAAATGAGAACAAATTGATTTTTGGTCATTCATGAGGGCAAGTTTGGGTGTAAAACAAGTGGTTTTACTTAGTTTTTTTGATACAGTACCTATCTATTTTCATATAAAAAAACTCTGTTTCTTCAAAGGTAAGAAAGAAGCAGGATATTTCCAAATTATTGGCCAACACTTTGTGAAATAATCTTAACACATGTTCTAAAAAAATATTGTATAAGGGGGGGTGGGATACTGCTTAGTAAAGTGTTCATGGCGAGAAGAATCTACTATCATAGTGGATCGTAATCGACTTTGTCCTCAGTCCTGAGTTTATGAATTGTTGGCAACTCTGAATTTTCATCTTGTTGGGTATAGTTCACAGTGACTTTTTGAAAAAAGATTCACAAAATACGAACTGAACTCAATAAAGTCAAAAACGAAGCTCCTCATACACAAGCAGCTTATCCGACCCGTTATCACCTACAACTTTCCTATTTGGTACACGACAACAAAATCGCAAATGAAGAAACTTGCAATATTCGATAGGAAGATTCTGCGGATGTGCACAGGACTGCACTTCACCAGGATATGAAGAAAACACGTCAGCAATAAGAGACTCTATAAAGAGGCCAATATTCTACAGCTAGATAGATACTTCATCCAATCCAGCAGATGTCTACAAAATCTGATGAACCACCCGAACCCTCTGATAGAAGGATTTGTCAACCAGCCACGACATCCCCATCAATTACCAGATGAGGATATTATTTCAACAACTGACGAAGAGAGCATTCCATTCAACGCTGACCAAAGGTCAGCTCAGTACCGTGGCTGATAACTAACGTTATCAGATTTAATACAACTAACGTTAAGCAAATTGTAAATCTTGTACATTTATCGATGTTGATAAATATTATGTCCGTCAAGTTAGCATTACCACTTCAAAATTTTTACAATCCAATAATTGGATAATGTGTCGTAAATTTGCCGTGAAAGAAAAAAATTTGTCACGTTTGTTTTTTTTTTTTAAATTAACCATCCCTGAAAATAGGGTAAAATAAACTCAAAAAAGAAAAAAAAACAATGTGTGAATTTGCAGTAAATATATCGTAAAAGAAAAAAAAATAATAAAAAATTCCTTGAATATGACAATAACCCTCAAAATCGTTGTTTTTTTTCTGCTTTTTCTATAAATCCAGCACTACCATATGAAACACTAAGAATAAAAAGTTTTCATATGGTAGTGCTGGATGTATTGAAAGAAAAAATCGGTTTTGAGGCTTTTTGCAAATTTAATGATATTTTTATTATTTTTTTTTCTTTTACGATATATTTACGACAAATTCACACATAGTTTTTTTTTCTTTTTTGAGTGTATTTTACCTTGGGGTGGTAGTGCTAACATGACTGTCAAAGTTAGCACTACCAGGGGTTAATTTTTAAAAAAACAAGCGCGACAAATTTTTTTCTTTCACGACAAATTATCCAATTATTGGATTGTAAAAATTTTTAAGTGGTAATGCTAACTTGACGGACATATAAATATTTCACCAGTTGATTAAACGAGTGTCAAGCATCCATTCCCTGAGGAAAAAGTGAGTTTTTGAAAAATTCCCATTCGGTTTACTTAACAATACAAACGGGAGGATTTAAGTGATGAAATGTCATGACTATTTTCATCGAAAATATTCAACTGATGAACAACTCAAGTGCGTGTATGGAGTGAATTCACAGATTATACAACCACCAAATTTTGGTGGGTTGGTGTTGAATAAACAATTTCTAGTGAAGAAGTGATTTCATTGGTGAATTTTCATCGAGAAAGTGGCATGTGTTTCCCCCAATGACATACATCCATGTTAAATTCATCAAAGGAATCAGCTAAAAAGTGGCAGGTGCAGCTTCCATTCCTCAAGGAAGAAGCTGGTTTTTCCTCAATGAATTTTTAAATTTTACCCGCTGGGAGTATTTCGAAACTGGACCTTCTGGATGTGCACCACCCAGATGTTGAATGATGTCAGATTCA
The DNA here is from genome assembly GCA_946251815.1 of Dasysyrphus albostriatus. Lineage (NCBI taxonomy): Eukaryota > Metazoa > Arthropoda > Insecta > Diptera > Syrphidae > Dasysyrphus > Dasysyrphus albostriatus. The sequence continues at coordinate 1,712,678 of OX276339.1, forward strand.
ACTCATTCATAAGCCTTTCAAATAATTCATTTCATTTTTACACCTACCCGTACGACCATTTCGAAAATTTCTTAAAGGTAACAAACGCTAGGAGGAGGCATGGCAATTATTTGTTTATGTTCTGCTTTATAGACTTCGAGACACATTTTCTGTATCATCTGTTGATTCTAAGATAGTTGTTTAACTATTAAAACGATATCATAATATAATCATAGGCTACTAATGTGGAGGAGATTTACACCTAATCTCATTAATCGTTGCTGTGGGCAAGATGCTACCGCTAACGCCACCGCAAACAACAAGTTGGCATAAACCTACAAACACCCAATAAGAAGTATAAACACTATAAACGCTACTGAAGCTGAATGTTGAACTAAACGATGTCATCAAATTTTAACGACTGCTCAGAGCTAAGTTGTCGTAGTCGTCACCACGTCTAACACGTCTGCCAATTCAACGTCGAACCTATTGCTTAATCTCGTCGTCGATGGCAAATTTAAACTGAGCCTTGTATCTCTTTGGGGCAGTAAAATTTTAAGTGGCGACCGACGCCGACGACGACGGCGACGAGCCGGGCCGTGGCTTCGTCCAAAGAGCTAAGGCATTGGTGCTGATTTTATCTAAGCATAACAGATTTATTCAATAATATTAGCATGGCAGTTTCTGAGAATATTATTTATGTATGTTTTTGTTTACTTAAATTTTGTCCCAAAACATGGAAATGGGTTTGAGAACTTAATTCCCAGAAAAATATTTCAAAAATAAAAACAAAAAAAGCAAAGCCCTTTGGTGACTTAAAAAACTGGTCCATATTTGGCAGAAACGAAATAAAATCATACACTTCATATTCAGTCACGATTTGTTTTCCAAAATTTTACGATCAGAATTCACGCGAAAACCCAGACAGAGTAAAGGGGGGCAGAACTGAGAAAACAAAAAAAATTGCTGTTTGGGTCATTCGGCAGAACCAAATTCCAAAACAATTCCTTATGGAAGACAAACATAAGAAGAGTTATTGATGAATAGTTGCTCGAGCAACTAGTCGAAAATTGGACTGACAATCTGAGCCCCATCGAAATATGAAAGTTTAGCTGGGAGTTTTCTACTCCTGAAAATTCACCACCACACCCATCGAGTTACCATGGGATGCTTGATGGATGTGAAGAAAATATTTAACTGTGTAGGTGTCCTTACACATAAATCGCACACTCCACATACTAGGTCTCTCGGAATGTCCTCAAAGAACCAACTTTGCCTTCCACCGCCTCTACCCGCTGATGAAAAAGAAAACCAGGCTAAGTCCGCAGACAAAAGTCCTAGTCTACAAGTAACTAACGCTAAATATCTCTTGAAGTTAAATCTTCTAAGCTGCAGAAGGACCAATCTGTCCATTTCCATTAACGCATTTGTCTGTCGCCGCAAAGGATATCGGCTATTGTTGCTCTACTGTTTCACATAAGAAACTGAAATTAAAATCGCACTTAAAAGTGTGAATCTAAAAATCATCAACTGATGTCCATATGCGGTTATCCTCCCTCATCTACGATCCTCTCTAAACGATGCGCATGTTGATGTGATGCAAAAAAAATTAAAAATACAAACCCCCGACCAACAAATCTGAGCCATAGAATTTTTATTTTTATTTGGTCTAGTTGCCTTCCGCTCCGTTATAAATTTTAACAGCCACATGCTTCTAGAATTCCATTAGAGGCAAAGTATTTATGTTTATACGAGTAGTTTAGGTATCCATCAAGATATAATTATGATCGACTTCGATGTATGGCTAAAATCTGAATCAGTCGGTGTTTGATAATCTTCGCGAGTGGAACTGACCAACTCCTTTGAATATATTTAAAACAATTTTATGAAAATGTGGAAAGCATCAATTGTAGAAAATACAAGTACTGAGCTTGCTGTGCCAAGACTTTGTATAAAGAAAATTAAAAAAATTCAAAGTAATTCCAATCTATATGTATTTTCGTCGAAAATCTTGCCTCCAGCTACAGGAAGGGTTTGTGATTTGTTTTGTATTTTGTTATATTTTGAAAGTTCTTTTTTTTGATGATTAAGGTCTATAGAATTAATGACCACTGGGAAAAAGAGTTGAGATTTTTTTTTTAATTTTCAGTGTTTGTTTCTAAATTTGTATTGTGGATTTACACGACTGACAAACTGGCAATATTCTGTCAAAAAATTGTTCGTCGTGTAAATGCAGCATTACTGCCTGAACAGAATGGAAGACGGAGCTGCAATAGATGGCAAAAAAGCTGCAGTGAAAATTAAAATTTGTTTAACTCTTGCAGCATTTTTGACATCTATTCCAGCTGTCTCCCATTCTGTTCAGGCATTTACACTGGTAATAGTGGCAGAAAAGAAATGAGACTTTTGAGGATGTACCTTCAAAATAGAAATATGAATAAATTAATGCAGAATTCATCACACGAGATACGACTGACAAAATGAAATAACTTCTGCCATATTTGTTCTATCAAAATCGAAATATAGTGACAGAAATTATGATGATTTGTAAAACTTTCCTTATGGTGCGTTTCCATTTGAGAGCACTTTCACTCTCGAGATAGCTGTCTACCCTACAGTGAACTTATTTCATGACTGTGTCCAAATGCGAATTTTACTCTCGAGAGCTGCTTGCAGTCTTTTAACTAGGAAATGGATAAGTAGCTGTACTTCTACCATGTTTTGGATTTTTGTTACCAGGATCAATAATCATGTTTATGGCAAAAAATACGGCAAAAATAATTCAGCAATTTGTGAGTTTTTTAGACATAAGAAATTTTGTGTCCTGTGAATTCTTGTGACCCTGTTTAGACTGAGAAGAGTCCGGACTCAGAAGTGACATCGTGTCTACATCAGAAACTTTGAGGTACATCAAAACAAATTAAAACCATAATAACTTTAATGTTTTGCAGTAGTGTATATGTTTTATGGCCCACACTTCTCTTGTCATCAAACTTCCGTAACACCGGCTTCAATCTTCCCAATCTTGAAAGGGTCTTTAATGGCAGTCGTGTAGATCCAACAAAATAGATAATATCAAGTTTTTTTCTTGAATTCTAAAGTGCCTTCTTCATGAGCTGCGAGTGGTGAACTGCGAATTGCGAATGGTTGCGAAATTTGACATTCCTTTCACATGAGTGGTCGCCAACGGACGCGAATTGTCATACAAAACAAACCAGTAGAATGGGTGCAAAAAAAAAAATTGAGGTAAAATTGGAGCGAATTTTTCACTCGCAGATTTGTGGGATGCGTCCTGATGTTGTGGAATGCGAATAAGTGTTTGACAATTCGCAGAAAATATCTCATTGGTCGCGTAGAAAATATTAAAATGCTAAATTTTACAATTTCAAGTCGTGTTTTCTTCTAAAAATTGTGAACAGGATCGTTTTTACAGTTTGTAGACAACTAAAAAAGGAATTTGTTGATATTTGAGCTCGAAATTGCCTAAACAAATTTATTCGCAGTTCGCGGCTTATGTCGAAGGCACTTAAGAGCAGTTTCAAATCAGGTGTCTATTATGGAACCTCTTCATTCAAAGGGTATCCAAGAAGGGTCGTGGGGTATGTGTATATGGGTTTTATGTGAAGCATCAATGATTCTCTTTGTTTAATTTATCAATAGGTCTATCAATGACATTATGTGTGAAATATGATATTGGTCAAATGGCCGCGGTTTTGCTGGATGGTCGGCAATTTTCGATGATTCTATTGCATAGATCAATTCAGATCATTATCTGAATTTGAGCGATAGAGTTAGCTGTGTTGAGTTTCGGGGCACTAGTCGTTGGAGGTTTAGTGCCATAAACCTGTGATTTAAGGAAGCCCCACGGGAAAACAGGGTGAAATAGAATTATCTTGGCCAGTTCAAGAGATAACCATGTCCTCAAATTGCTGATCCAGAATGTTCATTATGGCATCAGCTGTGTGAAATATAGCGTTGTCATTTTTGGAATATCATGTCGCTCACATCCATATAATCCAATTTGGGCTAAAAGAAATTGGTTATCATCGATCAGTAATACTCTCCTTTGATTATGAAGGCCGCCATTTTCGAAGAAGAACAGATCGATAATACTTCGGCCAACGACCCACTTCCACACCAAACAGAGACTTTTTGCGGATGTATCGCAATAGTCCTAGATTGAGCAATATTGCTTGTTAACATAACCGTTCCTCCAAAAATTGTCCATGGGGTCCATGGTGGAATACCAACTGCTACAGAACCCAGTCAATTATCATTTGCCTTGGTAACTAGTCTTGAGAGATTCGTAAATAAAGCAGATACCTGCTGTTGGAAAAACTCATAGCAGATTTCGAATGCCATGGTAACAAAAGCATTTCAAACATTTCAAAACGAGTTTAATGTTTGCCAAAAAGTTATTCATATTTTCTTATTAAATTTGTGTTTTTTTCTTTAAATCTTCATTGTTTCTTTAATTTGTTATTGTTTTTCTTATTTTTTAATAGCCACGTTTAAAAGTACCTGGAAAAACTCAAATCAATATGAATTGGTCCCTAGGAAGACGAAACTCCAAATGGTTCTTTCTAACAACAACCCACAAGAAGATATTCATCAAAAAGGGTTTTAATTATTTTGGTTCGTCAGTTCGTGATAATATTAAGATTGATGATGAACAAATATATCAACGTGAAATGTCAATTTACATATCACAAAATACAAGGTTGCCCTCCTGCACTATCAAGGACATTAAGGGAAATTGCATTGTCAATGGCATTCGAATTGGACATTGGAAGGAACAGGCATTGTTTAATGGTGATTCAGTGACTATAAGATCATCAAAACCAAAAAACGACGACAGCAACAAGAAACTTATATATTTTGTGATTTACAATAAATCTGATACAGAAAAACTGTAATAAAAAATAAAAAATGTTTTTGAAATTTTTGAGAAAAAAATTACATAGATTTTTTTTTATTATTTGGGCATACCTTGAGGTTTTGGCTATGCTTAGAATTATGAGAATGATTATTATTTTTATGCAAACGTTACAAAAAATATCACGAAAATGCTCGGAAAACGTAAATGTTTATATACCGAAGACCATTTGGCTCTTAGCGAGCAAATTGTGGGGTAGTATTGATTTTGCCCCTCCTTTGTGTTTTCGGGGTTGCTGAATCTGAATTTGAGGGGTGCGACTAAAATTTCGTGACGCAACATGGAAAAATGCATTTTTGGGTATTTTTTCACTAATGACTCGAAAGCTACCAATTTTTCGAAAATTACATGAAAGTACCATTGATGTACACAATTTCCAATAAATCTGTTTTCACTTTTTTTCTGTGACAACTTATTTGGCCTCAAGCGCTAGTTGAAAATTGACGTATTTTTATTGTTTTCAAAAATCCACTTAAAAGCACTAAATAACTACTTTAGTAAGAGGCCGTTATCATTTGTCTCTTCATGGAGGCTGTGTAAAACAACTTATCGACAAAAGGTATCTTCCTTTCAAATCTGCAATTTTGATTAATTGAAGTCCCCGAGCAAAATTTCTATATCGTACTCCGGGCAGGCTCCGTAAGTTCACTATACTTTTCTTTTCATCATACCTGATCTTATCCATCGCATCTCCTGGGATTGCGGTAATAGGCTATAAAAAACAGGGCAGTAAGGAACTAAGACGTTCATGGGTTTTTATTGTAAAACTCAATAGATGGGCCATTAAAGATGAGAAAATCGCGGAGTGCCACTGAATTAGAGGGTGCATTTTGGAAGGGAGGGGGGGGTGCAATTGCACCCTTTTCGGGTTTTTGCATATAACTCGAAAACGAATTTTGAAAATCTTTTTTGTAAACAATAAGATTTACCATAAAAATAGATCATCCAACAATTTTTTAAAATTTTTTTAATCACGTAAATTAAAAAGAAAAACATTGCAAAAAAATGTGAAAAATCATATTTTTTGTTTTTTTGCTGAGATAAGTATAGCCATTGCTCCATATAAAAGAAAGATGATTTTATTTTCCTTAGAAAAAGTTTTGAAAAAAAAATCCAACCAGAAACAGTCTCTCAAACTAAGCTGATTTTAAGATTTAAAAGTTAAATAAATAGTATTTGTGGCAATTTTGAGAAACATGTAAGATGATATGCTCAAACTGGGTGTATGATTCATTCTTAACCATTGAAGTAAAAAATTGTAAGGAAATTAAATTTTTTCCGCAGTTTATGGGTTGCCATCTAATTTTTTTCAACAACAAACAACTCCTAAAAATCCAGGTTTTGAAATTTTTTTTAGCTAATTATACCTTCTTCGACATGAAAAAAATAGTTCCAGAAGGGTTTTTCCGTCAAAAGTGCTTGCTATTCGAGCTCAAATTTTATAAAGCAAGTATTATAAGAAATTTCAGTTTCTACAACCAAACTCATATAGCACTATTTTTTTAGGTCCAAGAAGTTATAATTAGCCAACATAAGTTCCAAAACCGGGTTTTTATGAGCAGGTTTGTTGTTTTAGGCAATTATTCTAAATTGAAAAAAATAAATAGACGGCAACCCTTAAACTGCGAAAAAAATTTTATTTTCCTTTTATTTTGTACTTAAAAGGTCAAGAATAAATCACACACCTAGTTTAAGCGTATCATTTTACAAGTTTCTCAAAATTGCCATAAATACCATATATTTTTTACTTTTAAATCTTAAAATCAACTTAGTTTGAGCGACCGTTTCTCGGTTGATTTTTATCCAAATTTTGTTCTAAAAATGTCATTTTAAGGAAAATAAAATCATCTTTTTTTCTATATGGAGCAATGGCTAGGTAAGAAAGTTATAGGCAAATAAGTAAAAAAATAACAAAAATATGATTTTTCACATTTTTTTGCAATGATTTTTTTTTTTAATTTAGGCAATCAAAGAAATTAAAAAAAATGTTTAATGATCCATTTCGATGGTAAATCTTATTACCTACAAAAAAGATTTTCAACGTTATCTCTTTTGCTTTGTTTTAGAGTTATATACAAAAACCCGAAAGGGGTGCTTTTGCAACCCCTGCTCCAAATTGCACCCTTGAATTCAATAGCACTCCGCGGTTTTCTCATATTCAATATCCCAATTATTGATTTTTATAATAAAAACCCATGAATGTCTTAGTTCCCTTTTATATGACAAAATCAATAGCCCATAATGTCAGCCTTATACCGCATGAGGACAGACTCAAGTTTTTGAGTTGCACCTGGGTGGAAATGGTTCTCACGTTCCAAGTAAATATTTATCAATTCATTATCCGCTCACGTGCCGGGTCTTGTTGTCATGTGATAGTTACAATCATCCGAGGCTCCTCGTGTCTCTCTCATACGAGTAACCGAATTTTTTTGAAGGTGGTAGAAGTGTAGCAGACAACTAAAAGGATACAAACCTGAATATCCCAGCAAGACATTTACAATGTAATCACAAGTATGCTAAATAGACGTATTTCTATCCTAAGAGCATATATACCCATATTTTCATTGAGCTTTCAAGCTACCTAACCTAAACCTATGTACAAAAATTTTAATCTATGCAAATAAGTATTTTTAGCATGTTATCCCTGTTCTAGGTTTTCGCGCAGCGAAGATGAAAGTATCTTTCGAATAATTGCAGCTAAATTAATAGTTTAGTAAAAGAAATACGAAGCTTAAGCCGAGCCAATGGAACGGAAAAAGGGATGAAACTTTTTTCATGTTCCTCAGAAACTGCTCCAATTTTGTTGATTTATTTAAGAGTCTTAGTGATGAAAACTTATTTTAACAAATTTTAAAAATCTTGATAGATATATATATCTTAAACACAGATACATAGCTGAATGTGTGATTGAAAAACCAGGGTGTGTCCATTTTGAGACGATCTCAGGATTCAGAGCTATCCAACACCACTTTGGACCACATCTTTTTGCCAGTAATGAGTACTATGAACGTCAGCGACCATTATGCCCAACATGCCACATAGTTCGTGAAAAAAAAAATATTGAGTGACAAATTTACTGGACGAGCGATTTCTCGGAATGGAGACGCACCCCTCATGCCTTAGTCATTGTCCAGTGACGTTCACAAAGAACATCGCCTTTGAAGTGCGAAACTTTCAATTATAAGACGAGAAATAGAGCACTTTTTTTCAAGGGATGTGCTATTTTATGCCATGTTCCAATTAAAATAAAAAACTTCGATTATGATTTGATTAATTTGAAGACATTATATTGTCATTTTATTGATTGATTAAAATATTGAATGAATTGTTGAATAAACACAAAAAGAAAAATTACATTGGAAAAAAAAGTAGAACACCAATCAACAATGCAAATACAGCTAACCCAATGCAAGCATCAACGCACTTGGTCCGTCCCAAAGATTGTTCGTATTCATCGATGTCCATCGGCATGATTTGCTGACGACGGTAGTTATTGTTAGTTTCAGATCCAGCTTCTCCAGCACTTCCGGAACCAACTCTTTCAGCCTCAACGCTAGATCCTCCATCAATAGCTCCATGTCCAGCTTCAGCTACCGCACCTTCTTGGTTTTCACCAAGGTCTATAACGACTGATGGCGACTCCGTAGCAACAGGAATATCTTCCAACTGCCCAGGGGCGATATTGATTGCGCATTCTTCTTTTACGACTTTTATTGCTGCAACACAATCATTATTCTCATCCTCAGGTGATGGTGCAGTGACAGTGATGATTGGATTTTCGGGACGACATTCGTCATTCAATTCAGCATGACCTTGGTCGTACGGATTCAAGGCGTAACGCCGGGCTTGTAGAACACGTATACAATTGATGATGAGGTCATCAGTGTAGCTGGTTGCTGATAGACGGGTTGATGCCATAATTTTACTCAATAAATTTTATTTAAATTCCCGAACAAGGTAAAATAACTAAAATTAGTTTTATCTGGGAACTCACAGGAAAATAATAATAACAAAGGCAAGGACGAAATTGCAACAAGCAGTGCTTCACACAAAGTCAGTTTCCTAACTGATCAAAAAATCTCAAATAGAGGAACACTCTTCAAAGAATGTAATAGATACGAGTGCATTGTTGCTAAGTTTTCTATATAAATGATCATTAAAAATTAAAACAGGGAGCTAAAGTGCATACACAAAGAGCAATGGGGGGACGTAAGGGGATGTGAGTACAAATACTCGAACATATGTATGATGATGCATCTCATCACAGATACCAAGACCAATGGTTGGCAATGGATTCTGGTGTTGGTAGGTATATAGAATAAAGATAGGGTGGATCTATCCACCCACCAGGCAATAAATGGAGGTACTGGTGGTGTACAATGCTGGCTCGAGACTACTTGGCGCCCTGTTCAAATTGTTGTTCTACCCAAATCAGCAAATGGAGAAATTTGTATTAAAATAATGTTTCAGGTAATGAACTTCTTCGAATAATCCACAAATGAGGTGCCAAAAATCGGTGGTGAATTTGAAAAAAAAAAATAGAAATTCATTAGACACAGTACGTCTGACTAATTTCTGAAACTAACTGATCATTATAAAATCTATATAACATAGTTAAGGTAGACATATTGTTTTTGCCAAATATGAAGTACTTAGATCATGGCCCTCTAGCATCACCAACTGTTGCGGCCCTACTCGGTAGAACGATTCAATAATTCTCCAGCCGCCCTTGCCTACATGAACAGAAATGCAAAATGCTCATTTCCTCTATAAAATTTCAACCCGCCAAAAATTTCAAAACATCAGAACAATTTGGCGGTTCCCTGTTGAATCTATAACTAGTTCTCAGAAGCAATAAAATTTTGACTCAAAAGCCATTATTTTGAAAGAATTTACTTCATATTGTTTATAAAGAATATTTCGATGATATGTGTATAAATACAAACACACCATCGTCTTTCTCTTCGCCGATTTATGAACTTAAGGTAATACCATACCTTATTAGGCTATCAAGAGGAAGTGTGTGTGTCAATTGTTTACAAATTGCGTGAAATGTTTCCTCTAGTTTAATAATATTGAAGCTGGATTGGATGAGTATCTGGTAAAAATGTCAAACAATAATTTGGCTATTTGATTTTATCAGAGGGTGTTTCACATTCAGATTGGAGCTGGAAGTTGTTTTTAAGTTCAAGAAGCATTCAAATTATGAAAGAAAAATGTTTAAAAGTAAGAAACTCGATAATTTAAGTCACTAAAACAACATTATTAATAGTTTGAGGTGGAAAGGATTATGATTTCTGAATGTTTGAAGCAGTTTTAAAACAAATATTTTTATATGAAATAATTCTTAAAACATTTTTAAGGAAAAATTTTGGTAAGCAAACCCACAGTATTTATTGATACGTACATGAAATTAGAAGTAAGATAAAATTATCAGCCCCTTTTTGGATATCGAAACAAAAACAGTCTGCGTGCATCAAATCATCTGCAAACTTTGGTCAGATTAAAGTATGCCCGATGGATGGAAATATGGCAAATTGTGCCTCATTCACTAAAGAGGAGATCTGACCCATTTCCAACTACAGGCGGCTTTACTGTGTGATCGCCTTAAACAATTTGTCCACGAGCCGGTCGATCAAATGTTCACATTCCGACAGATTTTGGAAAAACCCTGGGAATTCCAAATCGATAAACAACATCTCTTTGTCGATTTTAAGGTCGCATATTTTAACGTGGATAGAAACGAATTGTACAGAGCCATGTCTTATCTCCCGTACAAACTCGTCTGCTTGTGTTGGATGACGATGGAGTAATCTCGCTACTCCGTCAAAGCCGGTGAAAACACCACAGAACCGTTTGTTGCTAGGAAGTTTTTGAAGCAATTGAAGTCAACACCACTGAAACAATTTATCAAAAGTTTGGGATTGGCTATCAGTGAAGACAAGAGGAAATATATACTATCAACGAGATAGGAATATCAACATCATCCACTCAAGCAAAACATCCACGATGGTTAGATGGTTCGAGGTTGCCAAATACTTTGTCTACCTGGAATCCACTTTTACCACGCAAAATGACAAACGAAGAATTAATCTTGCCAATCGCTGTTTCTTCGGGCTTAAAAGGCATTTAAGTTGCAAGGCCTTCTCTTATGGAACCAAAAAGGCTTTGTATAAGACTTTAATCATCTGTCCTGTTGAAGGGGCAGAAGCATGAACTCTAAAACCTGAAAGAACTGTATAAATTTTTGCTTGGGTGCTTTGAGAGGAAGATTCTTCGAGTGAATTTTTGTCTTGTGTATATCAAAAGAGTCTGGAGAAAAATATTCAACAATAAGCTTTACGGGCTAAACAGCGACGTCAGCTCTAAGCAAGTTTTTAGACACCAAACTGAAAAACTGTTAAGATCCTGTTTAATAAGAGCCATCTCTTGAGAAAATGGCCTTGAAGAACTTGGTATCATTGGCGTACAGAGATATGAAGAATGTTTGATGACCGTTTTTATATCGCTAATAGGAAGAATGAATAAAAGTGGACCTAGGTGGCTGCCTTGGGGAACCCCGAAGGTAGCTAAGAAAGGACAAGAGGTGGCAGATCTAAATCGATTGCTATAATAACGGTTTTTAACATTAGAAAAAATTCAAGGCAACAAAGAGGGTTCAAAGCCAAGAGTGGACAGTTTCAAAAGAATAAGCTTATGGGAAATTCTGCCGAAAGCCTTGCTGAATTGGTTGAGAAAACATCATGTGGCCTTTCTGTAAGACTTAGAGGTAGAAGGACACGAATTCAACAATGTTAGTGGTAGTAGACCACAGAGAAGGCCATGTTGTGAGGAGGGGATGAAAGATTTGCAATGAAAAATCACGGTTTCATATAAAATGCTTTTAAGGAGTTTGGGTATTTGTGAAAGCTTGATAATGGGTCGATAATTGTTAACATCGCCTTTAAAATTCATTCTGTGTATTGGGGTTATGAAAGATGATTTCCATAGAAAGATGATTTCCATATCTGAGGAAACTCACCTTGATTTAGGGAAATACTGAGAAAATAATTTTAAAGTGGAAAAGAAAGGGCGGAAGAGCATTTTTTTTAGAAGAATGGCAGGGAGTACAACTGGACCAGGACTAAATTTATCGTTAAGTTGATTGAATTTATATTCGATGAGATAAGGATCGACGGTACGAGGGCGAAGCGCTCCACGAGAGAAACTTTGTAGATAATTGAAATAGTCATAATCAGGTACAAAGGAATCATCGGCAAAAGACTGTTCGAAGAATGTGGCAAAAAGGTTAGCGATGGTGCAAAGATCGTTTGAAGTTTAGTTATTAAAAGAGATAGAGAGATGTTGGGTAACCATCGGATTTGCTTTTGTACTTAGCAAACTGAAAAAATTACTTAGGATCCTTCATAACACTAGATCACGTTTCCGTTAGATAAACTTGGTAAAGGGAATTGTATAGTTTGGTAAAATGGAGATTAGAGCCAAGGAAGTTAAAAAAATTTCCAACAACTTCAACAACTTGCTTGAACAAAAAAAAGGTACTCAGTAAAAAACTGAGTACCTTTTTTTTGTTCTACATTTAAATTATACCCAAACAAAAACTGAGGATAATAGAATTGTACTAACACTAGCCACAATTGTATTAACAGGGCCATTTGGCTTGTTGACTCTGTAGTATATGACCAACTTTATAAAACAAAAAATAAAAGTTACGACTGCATCGTTCGTGATTGCTCGATGATTAAAATTGCTTAGAAATTAAGAACTTTTAAAAATATTCAATTTCAATTTCGAGACAAATAGACTCTTTTTGAACGGTTGTATATCAAGTACCGTTATTTATGGGGCTAAACAAATTTTAATCAAAAACTTGACCAAAAAGGCTGAGTCTCCGACAGAAAGAGAAACAAGTATTTGTCAAGTCTTTAATAAAAAAAAACGAAATACATGATCTTGGTGGGGTGGTATTATCCAGAAACAGGGAGGGCAAATGTCCCCTCTGCCAGCGCCTACAACCTACAACCCTACTTGTGGTAGAATCAGTCCATCACTGCCACTTGTCTTGGTATTAAAACATCTAAAGTAAACAGTTCACATATACTACTCTCGCTAAATCTTAACTATACATTTCCATTTGTGTTGTTTAATTCTCTTTCGAGATTCCTTAAATCCAGGCTTCTGTTAAATTGCACGAAAGAAGTAAAATACTTATGCTCCATAAAACAAAACATTCCTAAATCATTTCAAACTTATTATCATTAATACTTAAATTCAAAAACAACTGGGTTTTAATTGAAAGCTGTTTTTCATACTCCATTGGTTGCCTGAAATGTAGATACTCCCATTTACCGTCTCCACTAAGGTTTCTCTATTGATGATTCATTCGAAGTATCAATCTCAAACGGTTGCAATACAGATTTTTCCGCAGATCGCGTCATCATAAGAGAGAAAAATTCATTTCATAGTTAAATGAATAAATAATAAGTGGAGCGTCAAATCGTTGTTGCCATACTCTCTTGCAAAAAAAACTGTCAATAATTTTCTGTTGAGGAACGTATTTTAATCTACAAATATTCTGTGAACAAAATTTCGGTAGCATTCAGAGCTTACCAGAAATATGCGAAACACCTATTTTTTTGACATTTAACATCAGGCTATCACTCGAAGGAAAAAATGTTTTAACCCTTTTTGCAGAAAATCACGTATGAGTTCTTTTTTTGATATTAGAAATGGAATGTTTTTTTTGTAATCAATGATGAATCAAAAGTCTGTCCCGAATTTCACGAATTTTGATGAAAGGTGTAGTAAAGTCAGGAAAATAAGACAAAAAAAATGGCAAAACTACGAAAAAATTCCGACAAAGATGAATTTTGGTGGAGAGCTTTGTTTTGAAATCTTAAGCATTTCCTGAAAAGTTCCGTAAATTTGGGCCTGGGTTTAATTTTTTAGGAGGGGGAGTGGGCTAAGGTGGGTAAAATTTAGTGTTTTCTTATTTTCTCGAAAGCTATAAGTTTTTTTTTTTTAATGTGTAGGTACAAATTGTAGCTTGTTTTATTCTACACAAAAAAGATTAACATACTTTTTTCATACAAGCAAAAGATTCTGAGAAAATCATACAAGAAAATAATTTACTAAAATTCCATTATACGATGGGCAAAATTTTTTATACGATTTGAGCTTGACTGCATCTCTCTTTATAAAACCAAGTTTTTGAGGTGCCCAGTAAGGGGAACCCCGCTATCTTAAAAAAGGAAGTGATTTAGTTTTTGTTTAACAACTCGATAAAATTTCCTTTTACAACAAAATCATGTAAGAGTAATATTTAGACAGTGAAATTATCTAAAAAATGAGCTATTAACGAACTATGCAGGTTAATAAAATTTGAAGTTATAGCGTGTTAAAGTACGATACTGTAAATGGACAAACAACGGTTTTTCTTAATATCTAAGCAAATGTTACTTAAAAAAAAAAAAACAAATGAGTTTGTATTAATGCTCATAAAATTCTGGATAAAAAATATCATAACACTTTTTTTTGTAGGAGCAACAGATTTTAAGAAAAACGTGTACAAACATTATAATAATAGCTTTTTACTGTAATTCTTATTTTTGTTTCTTCCTTTAGCAAAATAGGTAATGAGCACGTTTTGTGCAAGTTTTTCTCAAAACTTGTTGGTCCTACGGAAAAAAGTATCATCATCTTTTTTGTCGAGAATTTTATGAGCATTAAAGCTGCCATTTGGAAATTTTTATAATTTTAAGTAGTATGTCGAACTAATTTAAAGCATACAGAAAATGTTTAATTAAAATCGTAGGAGCCGTTTTCCCTGCCAACAACACGCACTTAGGAACGGTTAAGAGTTGTAAGTCACTAGGCCCTGGTTCTCCAAGAGCTGTTGTGCCACCAAAATTAATTTAATTTTTTAAGGAGCCGTTTTTCAGAAGAAAAATATTTTATATTTGATTATAAAAAAAAAAAAAAATTGTAACAATTTTTAAAAACGAAAAAAAATTTTTGGAAAATTTTGGTAGGAAAAACTTTTTTTATTGCTTAGAAGCTTCTGTTTGAAGAATATTGAAATCAAAATCACGGGTTTGAAGAAAATCGAAAATAAAATAAATGATTCCTTGGGAGGCACCGTTAATAACAAATCTTTTGAAAAATTTTTTCCTATCCAAAGGTGGTACTGAAAGAAATGTAAATAATTTTTTTTTTAAAAAAGTTGTGGAGCTGTTTTTGAGAAAATTAAGATTTTTTAAAATTGCTGAGAAACATGGGATGGCAGGTACCATTATTTTTGGTTTAAAAAAAATTTAAAAAAACGTGTGGGCAGAATCACCAAAAACCACTATGTACCACGTTTTAAGAAAATCAGTCTAGCCACTTAGGTTGTAGCCGAACAGACAGACAGACAGAATTGTGGGACCTACTTTCTCGTCTTCCCTATCATAGTTATGACAAGTCCGATCAATATCTCGAGTTACATTTTTTTAACGAATGCATATCTTGTCATATAGTACCTACATATATATATCGCAAGTAAAAATGAAACATGTTAACAGGAACCTATTATGTAACCCCATATTGTACACATGATGTTTGGTTTGCAAAAGCAAGGTGATTTTCTTACTTATTGTTGGCTGAATCCTAAATTATTATATATCAAATTAAAGACTGAAAGGTGTTCTTTCACATTACGGAAAAAAAGGTACAATGCCAAGCTAGATTTTTTAGAAAGTACTGATTTCTAAAAAAATTAAGTTTCAAGTTTACTTGATTATTTACAAAACTGAAGGTTGCAGAATCATGATTTTTATTTGAAAGATGTCAAATTTACCTCTCTTTGATACCAAATACACATAACGATTCCTATGATATACGATATCAACATACAAAAATAAAGCAGGAGATGCCTTCGAAATATGAACTTGAAACATAATACCTAAAAGTCCCCAAATACGATTTTCCTATAACTTCACAGATTTAGTGTTATATGACTCACCTTTATTGATACCACTTTTGTTCATGCAGGTTCTTGGCGCAGATCCCATACAATTTTGCACATCTTCTTTACCTAAAACACAACTACTCACCTACCCACCCTTTGACCTACACCCCCACTCACCTACTCACATACCCCAGTAACTCCTAGACCGTACCTTCATTACTTCCTACGTTTACCAATAGAAACTTCTTTTGAGTAAGTCAGAAAAATATTTGTTCCATTGAATTATTTAGACATGGCAACACTAGACGAAAACAAAGTTGCACTATTTATCGATGCAATGTTCATCGCAGCTATTGCATAATGACGAATCCACTAAATGAACGCTGCAAGCCTTTGACTACCTGCTAAAGTTATTTTGAAATCATATTCAAACTAACTCTTGAGTTTGTTGCATTGAAATCTTGCTAGTTGCTGCTGTATTTGTCGGGAGTGCACTCAAAAGGAAATTTGATATCCGATTTCAAATATAAAGAAAGAATTTAAGAAAATTTATAAAATATGTCACGATCATACCAAAGTTATATGAACGATGTTCTCGAAGAGATCGAGCGTGTTATAGAAGCTCGGCGCAACGCTCCTAAACTCCATCGAGTTCCAAGACAATTATTTTCGAATGCTTCTATCTCGTTGAAATCATCAGCCTCCAGCTCCGGGGACGCCGATGGTGCCGGCACCGCCCAAACAGATGAGTCATCTCTTGCAAATAATTTGAAAATTCATGTTCGCGATGAGGTGCAGCGGCTCAACTCCAAAACTGAAGCTATATCAGCTGAAAGCCTTGCAGAAATAAAGTCAGAAAATTTATTTGACAAACGTGCTACGGATGACATTGAAATCATTGCGAACGATTCTGATTCTGAAGGCGATAGAGTGGCAGCTTGCTCGACTGTTTCCAAATTTACAATAGGAAGTGAAAGTGCTTCCGATGGGGAAGAAGATGCTGACCAGGCCACAAATGATCATGGTGATGAAGATGAAGATACATGCCAGATCCAGGTAGAAGAGCCTGGAGATTTGTTACAGGCTGAAGAGCCTGCACGGCGCCGTACTGATCGGATGATATATGTTTATCTTATCTTTATGGCTATTCTAGCTTTTGGCATATTTGCAGTATGTGTTTACAACGGTATAATGGCATCTCAACATTGAAATTGGCATTTTTTTGGCTTTCTTTATTTTTATGTACACGTTTAAATAAAATATGTAAAATTTATTTTTATCAATATATTCACACCTTTTATTATTTCTTATTATATCAACATTTATTCAATTAATAAATATAACAGTTATGCACAATATTGAAGTTTTGCTTTTTTGTGTTAGTTCAATTAATATTCAAGGGACTTTTCATCGGGATAACTTTGGACTAAAAGGTAAGCAATTGCAATTGCTTCGAAAGCAGAGAAGGAAAGAGAAAAAGAAGTTTTTGTTGGTGAATGTAACAAAAGTCATTTTTAGTTAAGTAGATTGTAGAGGAAGTTTTTGATTAAACGGGGTCTTTGCAACAGTGGATGTGGATATCAAATCAATTTTTGTAAGTTTACTCAAACCCAAAATTTTTGTAGCAATTCTTTTTAAATAGTTACTCAAGAGTATTATATACATAAATTAAATTGGAAAATTGGTAGGAGTTGTCGGTTTTTGGAATGTTTTAACAAACGGGCCATTCGTGTATGAAGTCAAACTCCTTTACAAATGCTCTAAAATGGGGAGTAAGCCTAGAAAGGCCGACCGAATCGGAATTGCCATCGTGGATGTGTCGTTTTACAATGTTCGTATAGCACAGAAACTTTAGATTACAACAGGTTGGCAGCGCAGGCATTCTGTATCGCGTATGAACATAACTTGTGCAAACGCTCAAGTTCATCCTGATCTATACGACAGAGTATTCGAAAACTTGACCTTTTGCATGTGCGCCACCCAGCTATGCATGTTGAAAGATGTCAGATTCGACACATTAAACTCATTTATAAGCCTTTCAAATGTTATATTTTATTTTTACACATAAAAAGCCTATGTTTTGGACATTTGGCCCCTTTTAAATCGCAATATTTTTTTACCAACCACTCTTATGGGACAAAATTGTACATCCTATTAGATAGTACATTTCAACCACTACAAGCTGAGTATACAATTTTTTTAATAACTCATCCATTTAAGAGTAAAATTTAAAAAACGGTAAATTTTTATTTTTGACCAAATTATTTAAATACCCACATCTTTTGATGTGGATTTGATTTCAGAAAAACGAAATTAATTTTATCTTGTAGAGTACCACATAGTGTGCAAGGCTTTGCATAAACTACCTTATGATACCGGTTACCCTTGAGGAGTTTTACGTAAAAATAGCATATTTTCAACATTGGGCCATTTTGGTATCGTAATATCTTGTAACCGACTACTTTTAAAGGAAAACTGTTTAAAAAAGTTTTAAGTAGAACATTTTAACGTCTACAAATTGAGCATACTTCTTATTTAAAAAAAAAACTTTGTCATTTACGAATCAAATTCAGAAAACCGTTATTTTTGGCTTTTGACCAAATTTGTAAAATAACTATATCTTTTTAACGGTAAGCCTTAGGACAATTTTTTTTTACATTTTCTTATAAAGAATCAAATGGCCTACGAACATAACTTATAACACTTTCCTAAAGCTTTTACCGTTTAAGAGTTTAAATTTTAATTTTATTCAATGCTTAGTACAAGCAGAGCTTAAAAAACTAGATAACAATAAATACAACGTTAGCATTATATATGTACATATGTACCTACTAAAATTTACAAAAATATAATAACAAAAAATAAATAAAAGAAAAATAAGAATTTAAACACATTACTATGGAAGGCTTGAGAGGAGGGTATTGCGAAGGGCTGATTTGGATATGTTGAAGTCAAAAACATTTGAAAAGTTGTTAGCATTACGAAGCATACGAGACATAGGATTATAAAAGGAATAGTTTGTACGGTGATAAGGGATACGAAAAAGGGGTACTGTCCTTATGTTACGGGGGTTGGTGTTGATGGAGATAGCATTCAGTGAGGCTGGGCAGTCAATATTACCAGTAAGTAAGTCGTGAATAAAGACGATGTCTGAGGTTTCACGTCGTTTTTCTAGGGAATTCAGATTTATAAGGTGCAAACGATCGACATATGGAGGGAGATGATAATTATCGTCCCACGGAAGGCTACGCAGTGCAAAGCGAAGAAATCTACGTTGAACAGTTTCAATCCGTTTAATTTGTGTAACTTGATGCGGTGACCAAACTTGAGAAGCATATTCGAGAATAGGTCTAACAAAGGTAACATTAGACACATATGGGTCTGGAAATTCTTTTGACCAACGTTTTATAAACCCTAGCATTGAGTTGGCTTTATTGATGATGTTGTCAATATGTGAGTGAAAATTAAGCTCTCTATCGACTATGACCCCCAAGTCATGAGAGGAAGTAACATAAGGCACTACGTCCCCTTGAATGATATAGGTACGAAGTGGCCCAGGTTGGCGTTTTCTGGAAAAAGTAATAGTATGGCACTTGCTTACATTAAGTTCCAGGAAGTTTTTTTGGTACCAGAGAGAAAATCTATCAAGGTTGTCTTGCAGACAGCGAGAATCAGTGGGTGATGATATACGATTAAATATTTTCATATCGTCCGCATAAATCAAAAGATTACAATCCAAAATGTTAGCGACATCATTGATTGCTAAAATGAATAGCATTGGGCCTAGATGACTACCTTGTGGAACACCGGAAGGGGCGCTGAAAGGAAAGGAAAGGGATGATCTGAAGTGGACAATGTAATTTCTGTTAGACAAATATGAGTCAATCCATGAGATGAAAAGTGAAGGAAAGCCGAGTATTTTTAATTTGAAAGTAATTATTTTGTGAGACATTTTGTCGAAAGCTTTGCTAAAATCAGTGGATACAACATCAACTTCGTCCCCTTTTTCCATAGTGCAAAGCGTATGAGACACAAATTCCACAAGGTTTGTTGTTGTAGATCTGCCAGCTAAGAAACCGTGTTGAACGGGAGACAAAATAGGTTTACAGTAGAAAGCGAGTGCGTCATAGAGGATACTTTCGAAAATTTTCGGTATGCAAGAAAGTTTGGCTATTGGGCGATAATTAGACACATTATTTTTTGGTCCTTTTTTATGGATAGGAACTATGAAGGACACTTTCCAAGATTGAGGAAAAACACCTTGACAAATAGATAGCCTAAAGAGAGAAGTCAGTGGGTGAATAAAAGCATTTGAGCGTTTTTTGAGGACAACTGCTGGAATGCAGTCAGGACCTGTAGAGTAGTCCTCTTTTAACTTATCAATTTTTGCACTTACCATGGTTGGGAGAATATTAAGAGATGAATAAGATGTTTGCGGAGAATCTTTTAAGTACTCGAAGTATTTTGTATCAGGCTCAGTATCACAATCCGAAAACCACTGTTTGAAAAAATTGGCAAAAAAATTAGCTATTGTTGTAGGGTCCGATGAAGAGTTGTTCAAGTACACGAGCGAAGGAGGGAAGCCATCGGATTTTCTTTTCACATTTATAAATTCATAGAAACGTTTAGGATTGGAAGTTATGGAGGATTGCGTGCATACAATGTATTCATTATAGAGTTGCTCAGAGAGAACAGAGAATTGCATAAAAGCGTTAGAGAAAACTTGGTAGTCGTAGTCCGATTTTGATTTCAAATATTTTTTCCACAAATTGTTCCTGACGTTGCGAAGAGACCGAAGTTCTTTAGTATACCATGGCGGAGAAGAAGAATAGTTTCTTCGAGGCAGAAAAGCCACAGATTGAGAAAAACAATTGAAAATTTTGGAATAAAAGGTTAACAGCTCATCCTCAATAGATCTTTGGGAAATATTGAAGTTGGTTTGGCTAAGAAGGAAATTAAGATTATGAAAATCAGCTTCACGAAAATTGAAACTAACGGGTGATTTTTTAAGAGGTTTAGAACTTTAAAAAAAAAAAAACACAAAAAAATGAATGAAATATTTATTTGAATCGAAAGTTTGAACCTTGCAATTTAGTGTTTAAAGATAATTTCATGCAAATGTTGACCGCGGCTGCATCTCAGGTAGCCCATCCGCTGAGTCCAATTTTGGCATACTCTTTCACACATATCGGCCGGTATCTCACGAATGAATGCATGGATGTTGGCTTCCAGTGCATCAATCGAAGCGGGCTTGTCCCTATAGACATTAGCCTTGACATACCCCCACAAAAAATAATCTAATGGTG
Organism: Dasysyrphus albostriatus; assembly: GCA_946251815.1. Classification (NCBI taxonomy): domain Eukaryota; kingdom Metazoa; phylum Arthropoda; class Insecta; order Diptera; family Syrphidae; genus Dasysyrphus; species Dasysyrphus albostriatus. The sequence continues at coordinate 1,733,847 of OX276339.1, forward strand.
TCAAATCGCACGATCTAGGCGGCCAATTGACCGGCCCGAAACGTGAAATTAACTGTTCACCAAACTCGCCTCGCAATTGCGCCATTGTTTCGCGTGCTGTGTGTCATGTGGCACCGTCTTGTTGAAACCACATATCATGCAAGTCAAGAACTTCCATTTCGGGCAAAAAAAAGTTTGTTATCATCGCTCGGTAGCGTTCACCATTGACAGTAACGCTGCGATTCGCATCATCTTTGAAGAAATATGGCCCAATAATGCCACCGGCCCATAAACCGCACCAAACAGTGGCTTTTTCGGGATGCATTGGTAGCTGTTGCAATGCTTCTGGCTGATCTTCACTCCAAATGCGGCAATTATGCTTATTTACGTACCCATTCAACCAAAAATGAGCCTCATCGCTGAACACAATTTTTCGATAAAAAAGCGGATCCTCGGCCAGCTTTCCAAGAGCCCATTCACCAAAAATTCGGCGTTGTGGTAGGTCGGCTGGCTTTAGTTCTTGCAGCAGCTGTATCTTAAAAGGCTTTACGCCCAAATCCTTCCGCATAATTTTCCACGTAGTGCTGTAACAAAGGCCTAACTGCTGGGAACGGCGCCGAATCGACATTTCGCGGTCTTCTGTCACACTAGCTGATACGGCCGCAATATTTTCTTCACTACGCACAGTACGTAAACGTGTTGGTGGTTTAATGTCCAACAAAGTAAATTTGGTGCGAAATTTGGTCACAATCTTCCGAATAGACTGCTCAGAAGGTCGAGAATGCCGACCATAAAATGGAAGCAGCGCGCGATGAACATTTCGAACCGAGCACGAATTTTGATAGTAAAATTCAATAATTTGCAAGCGTTGTTCATTTGTAAGACGATCCATGGTTAAATTGCAAACCAAACTGAAGCTGTTTGACAGTGACACAAGGTACTAAACACACGTCAGCTGTCAAAACCAGTGTTGCCAAAACCAAACCAGCTAAAAAATCACCCACTATATTCTGGGGCTATATTATTAAAGGACGCATTAAAAGAGAAAGAGGTTAACAAGGATGGATGGAATTGATCAAGAGTAGATAGTAGTTGATCACTCCCAGTCACAACGGAGTTGGCGGGGTCAGAAGTGAAGACAAGGTCAAGCTGCCTATTCAGGTTGTTTGTGATTCCACTCACTTGAAAAAGACAGGAATCTTGTAAGTAGTCCATAAATAAGCTTTCTATTTCACTTTTGACATTTACTGGGGAAAAGTAAGTTGCATCATCAGATAGACACCATTTGATTTGAGTTGTACCCGAAAAGCCGATATTTTCGTCAATTTAACTTTTTTGAAATAGCTATATTTCCGAAAGCATTGGTCTTACGAAAAAAAGGGATTTAATCTTTTTTGTAGAGAATTGTCTTATATAGAAAATTTACTCACATTACTTTTCGACAGCATTCATTGTTTGGAAGTAATAGGCGAAAAAGCAACTTTTTTGAACTTGAATAATTTTGTATGCTTGAATGGGATGGACAAGGGACTTTTCGCAGTTGATTTGTTATGCCAACGGAAGGTCAATAGCAATTTTCAGCCTTATCGGAATTTTGGCTCGGTTTGAACATTTTTATGTCTTTTTTGACTGGACTACTGCCTACCTGTCTGGACACAGACAAACATTTCTCGAAGGTAACAAATGCTGGGAGGGGACACGCCAATTATCTGTGTATGTTCTGCTTTATAGACTTTGGGACACATTTTGTGTATCATCTGTTGACTCTTAGATAGCTGTTAAACTATTAAAACGATATCATAATAAACTCATATGCTGCTAATTTGAAGTAGATTCACACCTAAAACAATTCCACACTGCTGTGGGCAAGGTACCATCGCTTAGGCCACCGCAAACTACACAAGTAGGCATGAGCCAACAAACACCCAACAAGGAGTATAAACACTATGTACGCTCTGTGTATAGTAACCGAAGTTGAATGTTGAACTAAACGACCCCATTAAATTTTTACGACTGCACAGAGTTCAGTTGTCGTTGTCGTCGCCACGTCTGTCACATCTGTCACTCCGACGTCGAACCTATTACTTAATTTACCATCATCGATGTCAAACTAAGCCTCGTATCTCTTCGGGGTAGTAAAATTTTTAGTGGCGACGCCGACGACGCGACGTGCCGTGCCGTGGCTTCGTCTAAAGAACTAAGGCATTGGTGTTGGTACTATCTAAGCGTAACAAATTTATTCAATGATATTAGCATGGCAGTTTCTGAGAAAATAATTTATGTATGTTTTTGTTTACTTAAATTTTGTCCCGAAAGACAAAAAAACGGATATGGGTTTGAGAGCTTAGTTCCCGGGAAAATGTATAAAAAAAATAAAAAAAAATAAACAAAGCAAAGCACTTTGGTGACTTAAAAAACTGGTCCATAATTGGCAGAAACAAAGTAAAATCACACACTTCATATTCAGTCACGATTTTGTTCATAAATTTTACGATCAGAATTCGTTGGGGTACATAGACACAATGAGGGGGGATAGACTTGACAAAAATTTAAAAAAATGCTGGTTGGGTCATTCGGCAGGACCAAATTTCAAAATAGTTCAATATTTCAACAACAATATGGATATAGCTCCCTACCTCCCTCTCCCCTTGATCTGAGATCCTGCCCTGTGAGGCAGATCTAAAGGTTGATCTTTTGGAGGGATAGGATTTCAAACAGCCTTTTTTCCCCATCTAGACCAGTACCAATAATTTTTGAAAAAAAACATATAAGCAGTACAAATTTCAGATTGTTGGTATATGAAAGGGAAAAAATAAATTCCTCTGCAATAGATGACCGAAAGTTGAGTAGCTGGGCGAAAATGTGGGGTCGTGTGTGAATACGTGTGTTTAACGATTCCTGGCAAAAGTAAACTTCCTACCGAAAAAAGTTATATTTTCTATATAGTTGTGGATAATCAAGAGACCTACAACATTTACTTACATCATTTTTTTACATAACCTCAAAAATATTGAGAAAAATACCAAAAACCCAATTTTTTGGTTTTATCTCGACAAAAATAGGTCGATTTTAATGAAATTTGGTGAAAACGTCGGATATTTTGTTTCAAGCAAGCTATAATTTTTTTGAGACGATATATATATTTTTGGATTTTTTGTAAATTCAATTTGAAAAAATGCTGCAATTTTTAATTAAAAAAGTTTACGAAAAAATTTTGATTTTTGAAAAATTAGGGACGAAATTCTTTTTATAGAAACATCTTTTTTAAGATGGTTTAAGAAATACACTGTTTTTATGAAAAAAAAACATTGTGAAAAATGGCAAAAAAACAAAAAAGTCCAATTTTTCTGTAAATTGTAGTAATTGTTCAGTGTTCAATTAATTGAACTGGCAATAGTGACACAAGATGTTAATTTTAATGTAATACATAATAAAGAACCTTAAAAAGCCTTTAAGGGTTCGGACTGCTGAGATTAGAAGTGTTTGAATAATAACTTTACATAAAAAAATAATTAAAATGATAATTTTGGGGAAAGACAAGTTTTTGTAATTATTTATTCATCAACTCGTACCGTTCCACAACATAAGTTTTTTACTGAGGTATATTTTTTTATTTTTTATAGTTTTTTGTATTTATTTTATTTTTTTTAAATACATCGCTGATTTCTTATTAATTCAAATAAAAATCAAAAAATCAAAAAAGAAAATTTACTTTTTGCCAATTTTGACAATATTTTTTTCATAATAACAATATGAACATTCAATAAGAATCCCCATCCTAATTTTTTTTAAAATAAAAAAAAAATTGTCAACTTTCTTGATTGAAAATTGGGCAATTTTTTCAAAATAAATTCACAAAAAAATCCAAAAATATATATTTTGCTTCAAAAAAATTACGTACAGCTAGCTTAAAACACGATAACGTACGTTTTAAACAACTTTCATCAAAATGGAATTATTTTGGTAGAAGATAAAAATGCAAAACCAAAAACCAAAACCCGAGGTACTGTCTCTTGCGAGGAACTGACAAATCCTCCAAGAGTATACTTGTCATGAATAAGTGCTTCTCATCTAGCCATTCGGACTCAGCAAAGTATTGTAGGTCCCCTCCATTCCTGCCAATAACACGCACACAGGAATGGTTGAGAGTTGTAAGTCACTAAGCCCTGGTTCTCCACGAGCTGTTGCGGCACCAAATTTAATTTAATTAATTTTCCTCAATATATTTGAGGTTATGGTAAGCATTTGGACTATCTACAACTTTTCCATACAAATTTTTTCTGTAGGAGGTCAACTTTTGCCAGAAATCGTGAAAAAACTCGTTCTCAAACCCCTACCTAACATTTTCGCCTATCCACCCCACATCCGATAATTTGTTGCGGCTGTTTCACCTTAGCTGCGTCTGAGAGCGATGCCCTCTAAAAATGAACAAAACTAGATGAAGACATGATTGCATCCCCCAAAAATGAAACATTGCAAAAACCGTTTAAGGGTGCAGGGAACAGGAAAACCACTCCGCACTGCATCCACTCCTGAAGCTTCATCACCACAGCCATCGAGTTACCATTGGATCCTTTCGGGATGTCAAGAAAGCATTCGACTGTATAGGAGTCCACATACTATATTTCTATTAGCACCAAACTAAATTATCTTTTTGTTTCCTTCTTCCAAATTTCTTCACCAAAGTAAAATTAACACTGAAGAGCCATCAGAGTTAGAGTTGCCCAATGCTTGAAGCTTTGACCACTTGCTTACAGCATCCTCTGACCAATCAATTTCCAGCGAATACCGAGAGCCTTTCTACGCTAATGGCAACCTATCCGAAAAGTTAAGCTCCACATCCGCAAACTCTTTGAACTTTTCAACAAATATTGTAGCCGGATCAACTCATCAAAATCATAGCAAAGGTCACTCAGCTGGAAGCTTTAAAAGCATCACTCAAGCACTTCCAGACAGAACCAGATTACCAGCTTATTGCAGCGACAGGTAAGTAGTACCTTAACATTAGCCTTTACCTTCTTTCGCCTCTACCCGCTGATGAAAAAGAAAATCAAGCGAAGCCAGCAGAAAGTACAAAAGTTTGGAGAAACCCAAATACCAAATACTGATACATGCCTGATACTTGCATTTTTTCAAACACCAGTACCAGGGCAGGGAACTGAACCAAAAGTACTAGAACCTATACTGCCGTCCTAAGAAAAAAGGGCGTAAACGCAAAAAAATTGATTAAAAAATTTACTTAGTACCATAATTGGAACCGTTTAATAGTTAACTATTTTCGTGAAAGGCTGACAACACAAACTTTCAACTGCAAATGGCTAAAAATCACCAACGCAAGTTTCATTGGAGGTTTTAAGCGAGTTGCTTATGTCACAATTTAATTTTTCACCAAAATTACTTCAACTTATACACAAAGCAAAAAATCATAATATTTTTCTATAATAAATCGTTCTTAAATTTTTTTTTAAATTATTAAATATGAAGGCGAAAGAAGAAAAATCATTAAAATGCATTTATCTCAAAACTACTATACAATGGAGGTACCCACTTTTCCCTTACGACGACAGTATAGTACTTGTACTTAATTTACTTTATTGACAATTTCCCTTTTAGATGGTATTTTTTTTTTTCAGTGTAAATATCCCACATATGAAGTCCTAGGATCACAGCACCACTTATTATTAGCAGATTGAATTTGACTAAAAGACCGCTAAGTACAACAATAATACACAGTAAGATTTATTTAGAAAATTATTCTTGACACAAAATATTAATTAAATATATATAAATGAAATAAAAGAAAATATGACATATTTTTCAATAGAAAGAATAAATATAGAAAGCAACCAAAAACATAAGAAGAATCGATATAATCAGCATCAGTATGGCAACATATAAGTAACAACGAAGATCACGAAACTCTTGGTCTCCCAAGGAATCGTATAACGCATAAGGATTAAATCTTCCATCATGAAGAGTAGTAATTGGTGTTGGAGATGGTGAATTACTGATGCGTTCCAATTCGATCATAACAATATCATTGGCATAATCGTGGAGATCGTTGACGGTCTCATATAATTGGTGGACAAAGCCAGATGGTTCCGAAAACTCCCAAGATATTGGATGAACAGTAACATCTGCATCAAAGTGTCCTGATGGTTGATGATGATCCTGATGTTCATCATGATGATCCTGATGATGATCATGATGAGGAGGATCATGCTGATGAACATGCTGAAGATCATGATGATGATCATGTTGATGATCATGTTGATGATCAAATTGATGATCATGTTGATGTTCATGATGAGGATCATACTGATGATCATGCTGAAGATCATGCTGATAATCACGATGATGATCATGTTGATGATCAAGTTGATGATCATGTTGATGATCATGTTGATGATCATGATGATGATCTAGTTGATGATCAAATTGATGATCATGTTGATGATCATGTTGATGATCAATTTGATGATCATATTGATGATCATATTGATGATGATATTGATTCTGAGGAAGATCATAATGAAGATTCTGAAGAAGATCATAATGATGACGATGGGTTTCTCTTAGTGGTGATGATCTTATTTCGCCTCGATATGACCACAATACACCTTCTTCGATTGTAGGCAATCGTTCGCACTGGGCAATTTCAAGGGCAAATCGAACTTTCTTTTTTATTGCACGGCGAAGTTGCTGATCAGTAACCGTTTGCGTCTCCTGTTCTATATATGCCTTGAAATCTTCTTCGATTTCCATATCTGGATCCTTCTTCTGATGTGAAATTATTAAGTTTATATAAATACACAAAAACACCAAAAACAACTACAAAAAGATTTCTCAATATATTTATTTACGCTTGATATGACTTAAAAGTTTAATACTGCAATGCTCGATGGTTTTGTGTAAACTGCAATAAGTACTTCAGAGATAATTTGGTAGTGCAGATCGCACCCAATAGTTGTAGCCATTAAAAATGCATTGGAATGAACAAAACCAAAAATTAAATGCAGTATTCATCATGCCTTAGCTAATCGTATTGTTCACTCTTAGTTCAGGTAATAAAAAAGTTTATTACTTTGCGTTTGTTCTCCAGCTGAAAATATGTAAGATCTGCAGCATCATTTGCATATTTGGTTTTATTTTGGCTATATACTTATGTATGGCCCACGGAAACTCATATTTCGCCTTAGCCAGCGCGGCGCTGTGCTTTGCTGCGTCGTATTTTCAGAATTCTAGGAAGCAGGAGGCGGAATAATAGCAGGCATTAACCGAACAATGATTTTAAAAATCAAATCTACACAATACTGTACCGTGAAGTGTATTTTCGTTAGCTAAATGTATTAAATATTCTTTCGCAGAAAAAAACGTGTTGGAAGGTTGGAGCTCTATGGTCCTATACATGTGCATGAACATTTATAGATAGAAGATGATACACATTGATTGGAATGGTTTGAACCATCACTGCACATAAGCGTAACTAGGTGGGGTACTAGGAACATCAATTTCACTCCAGTCCCCTTGAGGACTAAAAAAGATAGGGGTTTTTGCATAGCCTACATCCATCAGATATTATGATACTGGGATAACATCTGAGGCGGTCATTATTTATGAGTAGAGCCAAAGGGTTCTCAGATTATAACACCTCACATCGCCCCCTCAAAAGCAAAGTGGCTGATCTCAAAATTTGGCGATTTAAAGTTAAGCCTCAGAGCCTGGCGACGGAGTGAGAGGAAAGCAGTACAGCTACACAATCTTGAGCAGCAACAAAAATTCAAACATATGCGATTGTATGGTTACGGCGACTTACTGAGCGGCAGTCGGCACTTCTGAGTGACTGAGCGACGTTGCTCTGATTAAGATTCAGTTTTATTTTTTTAACAATCCTGAGCGGTACATTTTTTGAGTTTTTTGAACGAAATAATAAAAAAATAAAATGATTTATATTCTGTTGTTATATTACGTAACTTGATAACAGCATTTTCAAATCTATAGAACTTGCCGCTCACTGTGTAGCCAGGCCCTTATGGTGCGGTGCTGATGAAGAAGTCAACACTCTTTCTTCGCACAAAATTAGCTACCAAGATTTGTTTTCTGCAAAAAAATGACATTCATATTTGTTCGGGTTTATTTTTTACTGTTTCTTTTATTACAGCATGTCCGCCTGTGATTTTTTTTGTCTTTGCATTTGTTAACTTTTTTAATTGTTGAGAATGTCTATTAATATTCTTCCGATGTTATTTCTTAAGCATTTCGTTAATTTTGTTGGAGACCAAAAAAAAAAATTTATTTTGGTATCGCATCAGCAGCGTATACTAGGCTTACTTAGGCTTACAAATTGAACAAAGAAGCAATTTACTATCACACTTCCATAGATACTTGATTCTTGATCTGAAGGCGTGAGGGCTATAGTGTTTGCATTTTACAGAACATCCCTGATACTATGCATTAGTAAGATACAATTTTTAGTTTATGCCAGTGTTTTCAAAGAACTTATAAAATTTGTAAGAAGAGAAAAAGTTTTAGATTTTTGTTTAATGACTAAGCTCCTCATGTGAGCTTCATAATGAAAATTAATTTTTTAAGACACAATAAACTTCTAATCGCTTTTCTGAAAAAAAAAAAAATCAAGGTTTTAAGGTAAGAGCGGATGATATTTGGGATGTTCTTTTAAAAATTATGCTTCCTAAAAGGTCAATTTTGAATTTTTCGTCAAAAAGTTCAATTAGTATCAGAAATCGGTAAGCCATTGAATAATTGAGGCCATGGGAAGCAAAACTCACCATATCCATGCCAGGAAAACTCGTCACAGCGAGATGTAATTTCTAAATATCTTTTTGACGAAATATCGGTTTCTTTTCTAGCTCAGAGCATTCAGTGTTTCTCTTTAATGCTGAGCGTATTCAGAGTGCACTCTATGAGTTCAGATTCAGAGCAGACAGAATTAAATGCTGAACACAAGTATTTGAAAAAAGAAATGTCAAATGGTGACAGCCAAGTGCCCAGGTATGTTTCTTTGGTTTGCACAGCGCTCAGAACCGGCTTGATTCAGAAGATGCTCAGAACACGATCGACATTCTCCAAATCTGTTCAGAGTTTTACATATTCTTAACCAAAATTAAAAAAAAACACCAAAAGCTGGTCCTACACGACCGAGCCATCTGATCCATTTTGCTCGGTTGGATTTCAGATCGGCTGAAAATCCAAATGGATCGGTGACCATTCCACCCCACACACAACCGATTTTGAATCGGCACGGGGCCATTTGCCTCTTTGGCTCTCTCGTGTATGGCCAGCTTAAGGCATATGTGCAAATGGGAGCCATGGCATCCCCGAACTTGCTGCTTGGAGCACTTCTGATTTTTGTAGGACAATGCGATTTGGTAGGGCTGTAGTAAATATAAAGCTAAATATAGAAAACTTGAGATTTTCTTTTCAGGCCTGCCATCACCCACTGGTAAAATAATTAAGTACTGATTAAAATTTTACAGGTTTACTTGGTTAGCTTGATCGGACCGGATTAACTCAAGCTACGCAGACTTCATCTATCCCCTTTGTTTGGAACCCTAAAGAGTCACAATATATGGGGGGGACACTTAAGCAAAATGGGCATTTCTACTCACATGACTTGTGCTGAGGCTGCAGGGAGGAAGAGGCGGAAAAGGGCTCATTTTAAGTTTTCAGGGAATATCATAGCCTAGCTGGAACTAAAAGGACAGCCTTCAGAGAATACTTTTTCGAAGTGCTAGGTGACTGACGGCCGTCTCGTTTTTGCCATTAAGAAACATTCTTAAATGGATGGTTCAGATAGACTATTTTTTTTCCTACCTATGATTGGCCTACATCCTGGAGACCAAAATGGATCCATTGAGATTCAAGTGAGGTGATGCGTGTTACTCGTATCATCACCCGCTTTTAAAATAACCTAAGTAAGCGAACAGACAAAATCTACTGTTTGTAGGTATGGGTATAGGTCTTTAAATGAAATTCTCTTGGAGGGAAGCAAGTTCGGTTCGGTGTCAATTTTATGGCAACAATTTTCTGCCAAAAAAGTTAATTATTATTTGTTTAACATCTACCACTAAAGCTACGAGCAGACGATTTGCAAAAGTCGCAAATATTTGCGAGTATGACGTCGCAAATGCATTTGTGACATTTTGGCAAATCGTGTGAACACTCACAAAAATAATTTGTGACAATTAGCGAGTATTTGCGACCGTCACAACCATTTGCGAAAACACGAAAATGGAACACTGCAAATACGGACATTTGCGATGAATTTTGTTGTTGTACTTGAAGTAATTGGCTGTTGTTTTTAGTATGTAGATACCTTCATTATTTTTTTTTTTTTATTATTTGTTATAATTTAAATTTGTTTTTTTCGTTTTTTTATGAAAATAAGCTTTACGCAATTAAACAAAAAAAAAAAACTAAACTGACCTACAGCCCATAAAACAGCACCAAAATATACATATAAGATACATACCCATGTGTGTTTGTATGTACATATGTTTACCTACATAATATTTTGAGACTATAGCTATGACAAAACTCAGTAAATAAACAAATTTGTCAATATATAAATGTCAGGCTCGCAAATCTGCAAACGAGTAAGAATATGATATCTACAAATGTAGCCGCAAATCGTGTGAACACTTCGCAAATATGCTGCAAAATTTGCGAACTTATTTGCGAGCATGTCATTTGCGAGCATCTTGATCGCAAATGTATTTGAAAACTTTGGGACAACCTTCGCAAATCGTCTGAACACGTGAATTTGCAGGTTTGCGAGCACTGTCAAACGTAAGGCATTTGCGGTGTATTTGCGAGCTTTTTCGTGACGTCAGTGCTCGCAAAGATTTGCGACTATCGCAAATCGTCTGCTCGTAGCTTTACAAACTTCAACCTGTCATTTGATAGACTAGACAATTTCTACTCAAAGAAATGTCTTGGGCATCTGGGTTTGTCAGAAAGAATAAAAGTTTTGATGTCTTTTGCCCAAAACTATCTAATTTTTGAAGTGTGGAACAGGAATTGCGAGACAAATTGGTATGTACTACAGTCTTGTATATATCTGTCTAATGCTGGATCTACACGATAGACCAATCGCAATGTTACCCTGCAACTATCCACTAGGTATATAAATACTATAACAGAGACAATCCATGGCGTAAATCCATGAATTTATTTGCTCTTATCAAAAGCGTATGCTTTAAGCTAGCCGCATATAAACAGATTTCAATGGCCTCGCACTATCACATATTCAAAATCCATCGTTTGTGGGGTGGAATGGCAGCCGATTCGACCTAGCCAACTGGATCGGTTCTGCTCCGTCGCGTGGTGATGGCCAACTTTAATCTACCATCTATATAATGTACATGGATAATTGTATATATATAGATAGGGGCATAAATTATAAATTGACAAGCGCGCATGTGTGAGGGCAAAGAAAAGAAAAAAAGGCAGAGAAATGGAAATGTTGATCGTGAATGGTTTGTTTTTATTGGACCAACTCGCTATGTCACAATCACAAAATTATATCTATTTATGTACTCAGTTTAGTATACAAAAGAGACCGCGCCTTAGTAAATAAATGCTTGTTTCAGTTTTTGTTTTTTTTTTGATAATTTTTGTTTGCTGCAAACAGTGATTGCTTTTATACAAGTAAACAGAAACAGAAACAAATGGCGATAATCAGAAAAGTACATATCTACTGCCTTTGGTTGTTTGTCCATGCGGGGTAACTAAACCTACTTAGTCACTTGGACAGTCAAACCTTAACTTGATAAGGAATCTTTGATAGAAGCTTTTACTGACGGTGACATAGGTACCATCAGCTTGAATATGTGGAGCAGGAAACCCGGAAACTTTCCTACATAAATCACAAACGTCATGTATTTGAAATCAATGTTTTGTCTGTATACACCTTAACCAGACATACACCGCAGAGCACGATTTTGCAGCTAACCCTGTGTTCCTTACATCCAAATACGAGTAACTATATCCAGATAAATAAGTAACATTTTTACCAAAATTTAAAACTAAGTTTTTGCAGAGTTGGGATGTAATGATTACTTTTGGTAAATAATTTCAACTTTCATTTCAATTACAAGTAATGAGTAATTGAACTATTTCAATTACAGATACATATCTAGTTCCAGAAGTTCTAAGATGGGATGTTTATTCCGAAGGTGTAGCAAAATCAAATTTATCGTTGTTAACTTATGAATAATGTTTTTATGTTAAATATTATTAATAAAAGCAATAAACTAATTACATTTCTGTGTACTGAAGAAATTAATTTACTGTTTTTTTCATTAATTCGTTTTTAATTACAATAACCTACCTAATTAGATTGCAAGTATTTGACACTTTTCAATTACATGTGGTTGAATTTTTTTAACTAGTAGTTAGTAGTAGTAATACATCGTGGCATAATGGTTAGTGCGTTGAACTACCATGCATAAGATATGGGTTCGATTCCCAGCCGCTACCACCGAGGTAATGCCTCTTGCGAGGAGTTGACAAATCCTCTAAGAATATCTTTTATCATGAATAAGTACTTTCCATCTAGCTGTTCGGAATGGGACAAAAATTGTAGGTCTCCTGCATTCCTACCAACGACACGCACACAGGAATGGTTGAGAGTTGTAAGTCACTAGGCCCTGGTTATCCACGAGTTGTCCCGTCACCAAATATATTTATTTTATTCATCAATTACATTTAAAAGGTAATTGTTTGGATATTTCCATTACAAGTAATTATAATTGCATTGCTTATCCTAATTTCGGAACTCTCAGAAATTTTAGCTTTTTCAGTGAAAGGACTGACATAGGGTAGCATATAGCGACTCATAAAAACTATCATTTAAACATTCTGATAACATCATTGGACTCCAGAAGCAACATCTGCAAATTTATATCCAACTAAATGAAAAAAAATAAAATACCTAAATTCGTAAACCACCACCCACTATATACCTACATTTATTTCATTTCATCCCTTTTCTTAGATACCAATCACGTCATTCATATCCTGTGTGCGTTCACTACATCTTAATTTTTTTTTCTTATACCTACCTATTTACCAAAATGTGGCCAATGTGAAATTAAGGGGAATATCACTATTCATTATCACTCTCATAAGAGAAGAAGGAACTTTGTGTTCTTTAAAAAGGTCTCTTATGTCTCTTCCTTTGAATATTTTCATAAGACTTCATCAGCCAATCCGTGGTGAACTCTGTTTTCAACAACGAACAAAGGTTAGAGTGCTAAAGTTTGGGTGCGGTATACTATATATACCTAACGAAATTTGTCGGTGTAAAGTAAGTGCCAGGGATGAATTCATAAATCACCAATTTTGTACACACAAACACTATGACAACAATTTAACAACATAGATACTGCCTCTTGAGTATAATGCTGGATTTACATGATAGAAATGGACATTTTTATGTTACACTCATTTGTTCGTCATAAAATACGATTATTACAATAAATGGCAGAAATAGTCCTTCGTAGACATCAGTCATGGCATAACTGTCAGATGAGTTGCAGTTGGTTACATCGCTTGTTGCTAGAGAAAGTTCTGCTGAATTCCATTCTAATACAAGGCCAAGTCTGAATGGCACAGCTGCATCGGATGACCAAAATATCAAACAGTAGTAAATTCATCAATTTGGCCTAATTACAACATAAAAGGGATCAGTGACGAGGAAGACCGGTCGCACATGTTTGTTTCGAGATCACTTAAACAACTTCGAAAAAAGCTTTCAAAAAGCAAACTCAATACTTAATCAGAAACCAAATTTGATAATTTTATCGCTTGAAATCAAACCAGATTATTTTTAAACATAGCCAACCATGCTGTAATGAAACAACAGAACAAAAATAAACACGAAAAAAAGTCGTATCAGCCTCGGGCTTACCATGCAGCATAGCACTTACTTATGAGCGACATGTATAAGATAACCAGTGACTATGGACTATGATAAGTGTGGAACCTTGTCGACACATCGGGCATAGGTTGGGTTAGATAAAGGATACAAAAATTAGTTGAGAAATCAAACGAACAGACGCACAAACCTAAGGAAAGGTATGACGATGACGAAACCCATACTTTGTTAAAGTTTTCCTTCGTCGGACTGTTAAGTTTGACTTAAAACTCGTAGTTTTTTGACATTAAACCAGAACTTTTTCTGAATATAGGAAAAAAAATCACAAAACGCAATGTTAATTTTCATATACCAACCCATTAGATAAGCTCGATAAAACGATCGAGTTGTAATAGTGTTGGATCTCCGATCTAGGTTTCTCGACACATAAGTTTAGCGATAGATTTGAAATTGGGTTGAAAAGGACCTGGAAGCAAATGATGTTAATCTTATTATTTTAAAACGAACACAAATAAAATAAAACATAAACCTGGTTCTCGTAGTGAAAACACTATCACCCGGACACTTGACTTCTTTTAACGGCTGCAAATCGATGAAGAACATCAGAGCTGGAGTTGCTTGAGACTAGAGCTCAATGACATCCGACCAACGCCAACGCGGTGAATTCGAGAACCTTCTTTATGAAAGGTAGTCGCAGATGCCATGTTAACGTCACCATTATTAGAAGTTTGGTTAAGTCCAACAAGAAATGGAATATCCCTCTATCCGTATCCGAATCAACACATCCAAATCGAAACTTCTCTATTTAAGGAAACCCTTCAGGGCTAGAGGACTAATTTGTAGAAACCTGGCTTTGAAACAATAAGACTAGGTACGGTACCTGAGAATCTAAATCACGATTTTCTACGAGTCAATTTGCATTTGAATATATACAAATTATTTATTATAAAATTATATAAAAAAATAAATTTGGTGGCGCAACAGCTCGTGGAGAACCAGCGCGCCTAGTGACTTACAACTTTCAACCATTCCTGTGTGCGTGTTGTTACCAGGAATGGAGGGGATCTCCAATTTTTTGACGAGCCCGAACGGCTAGATAAGAGTTACTTATTCATGACTTATTCATGGAGGATCTGTCAATTCTTCGCAAGAGATAGTACCTCGGGAAAAATATTTATGTTTTTAGGTGGCAGCGGCTGGGAATCAAAACCAGACCTTCGACATGACACAGTCCAATGCACTAACCATCATGTCACGAGGTACTACATACATATTGTAAACATATTTTATTTTACGAATTATCAACTTTTACTCACTTCAATTTCAACTCCTAGAGATTGGACCACTGAGAGTTGAAACTTAAGGTTCTTGAGTTTACAAGCATGAATATTTCTACTAAAGTCACATATACCTGGGTCTTACGACATAATGTGGCATTAAAGGTTATTAACAGGCAGACGAATTGGCCAGGCAAGGATCGGCCCTTGAAAACCTACTCGATAAGTAGCCCCCACTCGGTTGCTGAAACAAATCACAACTATCATCCATCAGTTCGAAATTCGAACAATGTAGTTGGAGAGTAAGAGACAAAGATCAAAAGAAGTGGGCACGGGCTAGAAGCAGAGCGCAAGAAGAGTACTTATGGTATGAGCAAGAGGATCAAATCGAACAAGGAGAAGAGGCCTTTTACCAGAAATATGAGACCACACACCACAACATCCCTCCGTAACATCCATTCTCACACCGAAAATCAGGATGCAATACCATCTTCACAGTCAAATCTTTCGTCTTCTTCTGCAAGCATTTCTCACCAGGTGCCAATTGATCATAACTACGGCGAGCCTTAGGCCTTTTCGCCACCAGCTCAAATCTGCTAAACTTGATCTTGTAGAGGATCCACTCAAATTGCCAAGCTTAATTGGAAATACGAAATAATGTGAATGGCACAACACTAAAAGATCTGCCAACTATTGCTGTAGCCCCTAGACATGGTAGAGTGCAGTACAGTTAAGAAACAAGTGCAACAGAGAAGAATCTCGCATTTGAGCATGTAAATCCGGATGACTCCAGCAAACTGTGTAGCTTTGCATATTCAAATATCCTTCAACTCGAATCCCCTTCAACCGACAGGTCAAACCAGTTATGATATAATAACGGCGCACTCCAGCGCTATTTGATTCACCGAGCAAGGCTGGTCTTGGCTCCAAAAAAAGAAGAAAAAAAAAAAACAAACTAAAACTATATAAACTATATATATCCTCCAGGTGATCTCACTTATTGGAGTAGCAGTTGGATGAATCGTCGACTTTCTGTCAAAAACTCGTGAGTCTAAAAATGCCATTTTAATGTTTTTCTGATCAAAACAATTCACTGAATTCAAATTTGAATGTCTCGTAACTGTGTCATTCATTCCTTTCGGTTCTATCAATTCGTTTTTAAATCTTTTACGATCTTAAAATGCCATTTCATTACTTTTTAAGTCGGTTTTTTGTGTCTTCTAAGCAATTTTTGAAAACAGACTTACCAGGTTCGACAGAAAGACGACGATATGTAAAAAAATGTTTGTTTCCAGCATCATTACAAAATAGGAGTCCATATACCTTAAAAACCAAAACACCATTCCCGCAACGTACAGTAACATATTCAAAAAGACAAAAACATTATATTTACCTAGGGCAGTGTATTCTTTTGATCCTTCTCGTTTTCCGAACTTAATTTAGCACTAATAGTAGATATTCATAGGTTCTTCCACCCGAAACAAACACCAAAGCAAACAAAGACCTAATGATTAATAATTCGGAGTATTATAATAAAATATGAAGCAACCCCAAACCGGAAACTAAGATGTTTCTTATTCGCAACATCGGACGCTACTTAATTTCAAGAAATCCAATGAAACAATTTTTGCAATCATACGCCACACACAATTGCCGAGAGGCGCCAAATTAACAAAAATAGTTTGAGAAAAATACCCCCGAGCATTCTAGAGCACGGGGAAACCTGAAGAAATTGAAGATACTGCGAAATCATTATGTGAGCGATTTCTGACATGATCTTGTTACAGGAAATATTAAAACAATAGAATTTCCTTAACATCGCATTCATACACTTAATTCCAAGAAATCACATATAAGTCTATTTTCAAAACTATCCACACCTTCACCGCACTAAGTAGGCACTCATAGTGTTTGATAAAACTGACGATGTGCATCTTTGGATCTTGTCCAAATGAGGATGCTGCAAATTTCGTCTACATCCCAGATTTTGGATTTTTAACATGCTATTGTTGAACAAACTACGGCGCCCGTTAGAATGGATGGTGAGGTTGGTGACGGGTGGTGGGTGGGCCTTGCGGGTGCCGTTTTGCCAGCGTCTATAAAGTGTTCACAAATTTGTTCGAGATACGCTACGACTCAAGTAAAGGATGGATGATGAGGTTGGTGATGGGTGGTGGATGGTGTTTGGTGGTGCCTAGGAAGTGTTCAATAATTTGTTAGAGGTACGCAGAACACAAAAATGTTCTAGAATAATCGGCTTGGAGGCGTATGTAGTAATTTTGAACTTGGGTGCATATCAATAGAGTGATTTTTAGCAGGCCCGGAGCTACGGTAAATTGATTGAGATACTTGGTCGTCTTAGCGGCATGGTCTCCGCAAATTTTTGTTGATAAGTGTGTGAATTATTTTCCTACGTCCTTGACTCTTGGAAAACAGTGTGGGTAAGTGACGTGGGAATGACAGATTAGAAAAATTTCTTTGCGGGAAAATTTTATTTTGAAAACATAGGTACCGTGCTTGGAAGTGCCCAGTGCAAGCTGGCTTAACCGAAGTGCAAAAACATATAACGACTATGGTGGCTGGGGCAGGGTAACAAAGAGCGAATGTATGACAACGGTATGTCCCGGAAAGCAGCAGCAAAGCAGGTGGCACACGCAAGTGGACTAACTTGGCTTGGGAAACTGTGCAAAAACATATGAATACATAACACATTTCCTGGCAAACAAACGGACATCCATGACAAAGAAATCGCCTTATGATATCTCTGGAACAGTCGTAGATCAAATGTGGAAAAATTGTTGCAAAATTGTCACAATCCTTCATCGACTAGTTAACAGCAAATTATCGACCCAACAAATTTTCAAGCAGCGAATATTGCTTCGCTAACTTAATACTTAATAATTTTGCTGTGTGAAGGTATAAGGCATCAAGTTCAATTAACTTTTCGTGAACGCATTCGGGATACTTCTAAAGTAGACGCAACTTTAGCGCATCAAAAACCTTTGTGCAAAGCTTGCCTGGTGACCTGATATGAAATTTTATGTTGACCAGTGTCAGGTATCCGATTTCGCCAGGGTCGAATTTGTTTTTGCTTTGATTTTACAGTAAAAAGACTCACTCTTAATTTGCATCCTCTACTCGTAAAAAAATACGGTACTGAAAAAATTGGGTGGGATATGTGAATTCTGACAAACAGGGCGCATTTTCCACTCTTGTATCAGGCGCCACAAGTGCTTGCTCTGCCTTTGATTCAAAATACTGCCAATTACTATTACGAGGTATTGTAGACGAATGGAAAACCACAAATAATCCCCAGTTCTGACCACCATGACTTCCTCCCCCACCTTGAACTGAATGAGTATGTACAACAATTCACTGGAAACTCTGAATGAGGAGGGTTACATATCGGCCAATGTCAACGAGCTTTTTCATGCTCCCATTTGGCAGCGTGCCATGAGTATGTACGAAGAAAACCAATGGAACTGTTACTGAACACACCGCCTCTTTTTTAGCCGCGGGCGCTCTTGTTCTAATCGTACTCTTTGCTCTTACACCGCGTAACACCAAATGGGAGCGCGGGAAAAAGAGATTGTTTCTGTTTGGCATTGGTCTATAAGTTTGTAGTCTTGCAGGTAAATTTAAAACCTGTTGAAATTTCAGGTGGATGAGTTTTCACATTCGGGTGTGGCTTTTGAACAAGAGAAAAACTTGTTATTCTGAGATGCCTTACGTCTCTACCTGTGTGCTGTGTTGCACCTCTGAATGATGAACGATATTCACTGGTAAGTATGAATCCAAAAATCTCAAAACAGCATATCATCATGTTGTTTCGACAGCTGTGGATGTCTTAGATTCGTAATTTAAGATGCAATTAATTTCTTGGAATTAGGATTATTGAGGTAACAGAAATTCAAGGTTGAATATGGGCAAAGAGGTGGGTGGTGATGTACATGTCTATTTTGTATTGTGGCGCAAATGTACCTCGATAGAATATTTTCTTTTTCTTAAAAATTGTTTATTTTCGATGATGATGACGATAATGATTATGCCGAACTATGGAAATTTGATTCAAATAGGTTAGTATATTTCTGTGACTGCTTGAAGACGCATCCAGCCCGAAACCACTCGATAAAATTCACTTTACGAAAAAACAAGAGATGTATAAACGAGCTCTTACCAAGAAAAAGTTTCAGAAATGCATGACTTATCGTCCTCGTAGTAAACTTCGAAATCAACGCAATAGACAATCGGATGCTATGAGAATGTTAACAAGATTGTTTTTCATTATCATGATGGCTATGGGTGTATATTTAAGCTGCCTAATTTGGGACATCATCATCTGGGAAAGTTATAATTAAGAAAAAATGTTTCTTTTTTGAAAATAAACAAAAATATGAAAGCGTTAAAATGGTTTTTTCTTTATTGTTCCTGATTCCTCATTATTTACAGAACATACCGGTGATTTTGTTTTTTGAAGATCAAGGATGAGTGTCAAGTTCAAGCGAAGCTTCAGGGCCTAGTGACTAAAAACTCTCAACCATTCCTGTGTGCGTGTTGTTGGCAGGAATGGAGGGAAGAATAGAATAATACTTACTTAATAATAATTTACATTCAATTAACTAAGTGTGAATTTCAAAATTGTAATTCAATGTTATTTCTATGTTTTCGCTTCTTCTCTTAGAATTAATTGTTTATTGCCTCATTATTTACCCTTAATTAGTTCTAATAACACTGTGCTTTAGAATCAAAAACGTTTTGACGGATTCAGTGTGTTTTCATCCCCATGCTAAAATTACATCACAAGACTGTCAAATTTCTGCAAAAAACCTGGCCACATAAATTCTACGAAGTCATATAATGGTGCTCTGAATTTGACAGACAAAATTCGGAAGCTGGTCATTTGTTTTGTGTTTGTTCTTAATTTGCAAAATTCTGTCGGCATAAGAAACTACACGTTGCAAGTACCTAAAATGAAGGAAATTAATATAGCAGTTGCACTTTTCAACTTTATCACGAAAACGCTGCCAGACTAAAGACAATTTACTCAATTTCGTCATAAGTGGTACAATAATTGAAAAATTGTGACAAAATGTGAAACGTGCAATTCCGCCACTTGCAAATAATATGCTGAGAGGTTTCTCTATAGAGAGGGTCACTAAACGTGCAGAAAGGATGTCAATCTAGCGACCAACAACATGTAGGGCACAGTAAAAGACAATTCCGAAGTTCACAATAGAAAAACTAACAAAATGTTCCCACTTCTGAGCATGTGTAGAAGAACTATTTAATTTTTTCTTAAAGACATATGATTGGTTATAAAAATTGGCAGTGAGAATTCAATTAAGTTCTTTCTTCATTTTTTTGTTCGTATAGAGCTGACATACACCAACCATAAATAGCGCAAAAACGTACATAAAAATATGACTAAACGTGTTAAAACTTCTCATACTGAATGGTTGATTGCTTGATAACCTGACATCAACAAGTTGTTTATTAGTTGTAATAATTGCAGTTTTCTGTTTTTTTCAATATCATTTGAAGTAAGCAAACCATCCCTGCTAAAACGGATAAACACTTCACACACTAATTGGTTATTTGCTTAACAATCTGCTATTAATTTCTTACTTTTACTGAATTTAACTTTTTCGTGCAATGTTTTCCATGTTTTTTTTCTTCAAAATAATCAAACTCAGACAGAGAAGCGGGTAAATAATTCTCATTCTAAATGGCTAAGATACTCAAAAATTTCCATTGGTTATAGTAGTTTTAATAATACAATTTTACTGGTTTTTGCACCCCCCCTGATTTGACGATGACTAATATCCCCTTGTCCTCACCATTCCTCTCTTCAATGCGACGGATTTTTTTTTTGATAAAGTAGGAATCATCGCTGGGACCGTCCTATATTTTTGTTTTACTTCAATCCACTGCACCCCTATCCCGGGACACCCATTTTATTGATTGAGTGAGAACAAAAAAAAATAGCAAAACGAAAACGGAAGCACTTCCTCTGGAGCTATAAACATACTCGCCTTTTTCTAAGAATCATCATCAGCTTTATTTACGTTATGATTTTATCAACAAGTCTTCAAAATCGACTTCAATTTTTTTCCATCGAATTGTCAAAACTAATACAAACAAACAAACCTTGATTTATGCTTTAATTATTATGCTGACATATTTGTCATTTTATTTGAAACAATGAATACATTTTTCATACAAAAAATAGACATGCATATATGCAATTAAAATGTGAGGAAAAAAAAAATACCAATGACCGTTATAATGGTAAGTATTCCAACGCAACAGTCTGCCAAAGCGGACTGGCCCACAGGGGGGTCGAGTGAGTAATCATCGATATCCATTGGGTAGAATGGCTGATGACGCAAGTGAAAGTTACAGCCTTCAGCTGAACAAGCTTCCTGGTATTCTTCAGGACTTATATTTATTGCAACGTCATCGGCATTATCCTCAGACTCACGACGGGAAGCAATGAGTTGCTCTCCTTCTGTCATCATTATTGCTGATGCTTGCGGATTCTGAGGGACAAAATCGGGAAGAACTTTTTCATTTAAATTGTTAGCATCATCATTCGGATTCAATGGGTTATGATATTCTTCTATGGCACATACAACATTGTCAACCGAGGGGGGGCTATCGGTTGCCATTTCAGGAGTTAAACAAATTTTTAATTTCACGAACCAAATACAAAAAAAAAAATTGTTTTTTTTTTTCGAATTCACGAAGAACGAGATACACCAAGATGTGTTTCAAATAATGACAGGCTGATCACTAAAACGAAAACTTTACTCGAAAAATTGATTACATACAAGATACCTTCCAGCTACCACGTACCACTGGATTATTGCTCTGCGGAATCGATCATTTAGGCAATGTTCAATCAGAAATTCATGCGCAATATGGGGTTTTAGAGAGCTTAGTGGCAGAAACCTTAGATCAGTATATCTATACACATTGTCATCCAACCACACCATAGTTCACAGATTTCAAGCAAAACCAAGCGTTTGCAATGTAAAATGAATTCTCCGATGGTCTCTTAGATAAATAGACAGATACATATAAAATCGAGAGAGAGCTTTGGACAAAAATTGTATAAAGAGACAGTTTTTTTACGATATTGTAAATATGTGTAGGCGTAGGGTGTATACTCCCAATGAGTAAAAAAAGAGGTGAGGAATACAGCAAGCGAGTTAAGCCATCGGATTTTTGGTTGGTGTTACAACAAAAAAAGTATGTATTTTTTGAAGTAGGTACATACGAGTATGTATAAAATAAGTCCAGTCATTTGGACCAAAAAAAAGGGTGTTACCCGTTGGACACTTTTTGTGAAACTTGAAAATTGACATTTCCATAGATTTTGAGGTGCTCTTTTCAAAGTTTACCTTTGCGACCTAGTAAATGAACCGAAAAAGGCGATTGCCCTCGGAAGTTTTGGAGAAACTTTGAAAATTGGCATTTATTTTTTTAGATTATAAGGAGCTCTTTCAGTTTGCGACGTTTCTTAAGTAGTCTTTGAAGATTGTACCGATTGGTACGGGAGAGGGGGGCACCTTTGAAATTTTTTTACTTTGGGATCTTATAAAAACCCTTATATTATAATTTTCGGACCCTAAAGTTGTTTACCTTTGAGATATAGAATAAGTCTTTCGTTTGAACCAATAATTGAGTAAATTTAAAAAAAGTTGGAATTTTTAAATGAAGCAGGTCCTTATGTTCAAAGGTGCCCGCATTTGGGCCCAGCTTTGAGCTAAGCAGAGGCACTTTTGAATAGTTTTTTTTTGTAATAGGTTCTACCAGTAAGAAAAAGAATTATTCATGTTTGTTTTCGAATGCAATAAATGTATTTTATTTTCTGGACAAAGGGAAACAAATATTAAACATTAACAAACTAGAATTCTCAAATGAATGAAACAACATATTTGAAGGGCAACGATGTATAAGATTTACACTTACCCAACTGAAATTTCTTCACTTCACCGAATGGCCTTCTTTAAGATTTCCAACCCATTGAATTAGTGCTGTCTAGGAATTGATACAGGTGCAGAAGTTCAATTTCATTGAAATGTAGATACCAACTTACAAGGCTCTTGATATTGAATTAGTTGCCGGTTCATAGAAATGGAGAAGTCAAACTTCCCATTTCCAGGGTTTCCTTAAATGTATTTTTGATTCGGCTAATCAGACCAATTTATCAATAGAAGTGCCATCACACCCTTCCTCTTGCTCTATTCTTTGGAATCCTTCTGAATCAGCTAGATCTGCCACCAACGTGTCGTCCTTCGCCTACTCAAAAAAAAAAATCGAAGTGGTGTGTATATATTAAGTCAGATTATCTATGCAATCCAGAGTCAGAATCTTTGTTCCAGAGAATTTTGGTCGAACATTGGCAGTCTGTCAAATTTTGATGAACATTCTCTCAGAGAGAGGCAACTTACCGCTAACAACTTAGAGGCAATATCGGTTAGTAATTTTTTTTTTGGTTTTTATTTCAGCCCCAAGAAATTTCTTGGGCAGAATATGTCAGGAAGAGGGAATATTTTACTTTCCCATCAGCGATCTCTTTTACAAAAAATTACCCGATTTTTGAAGTGTCAAAAAGATATTTTGGCAACAATTGATGACAAATAGCTTCAATTCTTAGTTTTGCTCCATGTTTAAAACAGATTTATTTTGCTTTTGTCTCCTAGGTGACGTCACAACTGGTTGCTAATACAGTTGAAAATTTGTAAAAATCTTTCTAATAGGATATTAAATTATCTCTCTTTTTAAGAAATCTAATCCTTAAACATCCTCAATCTTTAACAGAAACATTTGTCTTTTTTCGATGTATTTATCTAGTTTTCGACCAAAAAGATCCTTACACATTTTGCCATCTGCAGTGACCGCACTACATGGCAGTCTTTGATCAAATTATGCATTCCAATCCACTGCCAAGCAAACTCTAGAAATACGTAAGAACCGATAGTTCCATAATAATTTGACACACCATCAATAAATTCCATGAAATATTACCTCACAAATTAATCGTCACTAAGTCATCATAAAGCGGCAACTCGCGATAAGTACTCGTATACGTCACAAGCCCATAAATTGGTCTGAATAATCGATGCCTAATGCTTCCCAACAGATTTGATGCAAACAAATCCACTCTACTAATTGCAGGGATTGAGGGAATCCCAATACAAAATACTAGCTAGGGCAAGTGCCACTTTGAGTGAAATGTGTTGTGAAATATAAAGCGGCCGGCACGGCACCGCATCAAATCTTTGAAAACAATTAGAAACCATAAATCAATGAATACAAGATTACTCCACTTGAGTATGTTCTCAATTTTTTGTTGTAAAGGACAATCGACAAAATGTATGGGAGGTGGTCTGGGAACCAATAAAAACGAAACGTATGTCGTTAGAAAAGTATTTTCCTGTGCTACAACTTACTAAGTCTATTCAATACTAATAAGTTGTCGTTAAACGGTTTTTTTTTATGAACAATAATAGTTATTCCCTGTCAACAAATTTCTGGCTGCGAAAACGCAACGTCATAGGTGCGGACGTCTGCAACTTACCTGAATTGGTTTTCCGTTTTCGTTCTGGTTGTCCTACAAAAATCAATGCCTGATTCAATTTTTATTAAACTTTTATCTGTAAGACATGTCGACTATTTATCTTAATTTAAGAATAGCATTGTTCCTGTAGAGATTTTTTTTTTTTAAATTTCGCTCAACCAAGAGCTTACTGCTGCAGCGAGCATTTGCCACTATCTTCAAACTCAAAACGTGTACGTCGGTTCTTATGTTCTTCCAACATAATGGTTTCAACTAGGTACCTACTAACCTTACAAAAGGTTTTGACAGTAATGCAAGTTGAATTAATTTGTAGATCCCATTCAATAAGGTGTATTGCCACGAGGGATTAAAAATAGGTTTAGGCTACTTCATTATGTTGTTGTTCTTATTTGATCCAGTGTTAAAGCAAAAAAAAAAAAACAAAAAACCCAAGTTTAAAAAGAAATGAAATATAACTTTTTATTAATAAAAAAAATATATGAAATTAGTTTGGATATTTAGAAAAATAAAATCTTTATTTGTTAACGAAGTTAACCATTTTAATAAAGTATAATATGCTGAAAAATATTTAATTTTTTTTTACGATAACGGCTCCAAGAGCTTTGATGAAATAAAATATTAAAATAAATGATTAATAATTTTTATGAAAATAAGTAAATAAATGTTGCTCTATCATTTCGACTCAATTGATTTGAAGATCATTGGGAGAGACTTTTGCTGTGGTAATATAGTCGAGCTGTCATGGTGATTGGCATTGGGTGCTTTCAATATCTAAAATCGATAGACATCTTCAGGACGACCTTGATATTGCCAGCTTCTGTATGGAACTGGCTGCTGATTCATCCAATTAGTTTGCTGGGAAGCACTAGAATTAGGAGTCATTTGAAAATTTGGTGGAGGTTGCTGAAGAAAATATCTGGATGGAGAAGATAAATTTTCAGATCTCGGATATCGATGTTGCGAGTTTGCTGTTGAAGGAGGCAGATTTTGCATCTGTTCTCGAGTCATTCTCGGATCACCCAAAGCAACTAGATTCATCTGAGGAGGCGGCTGCCTGTTTCTGTCTGGAAAGATTTGATTTTCGTACGTCTGAGTGCGATTGTACATGTTGATTGAAGATGTTTGTGCAACAGGATTACTGGGATTAGAAGAATGGCTGCCTGGATTTGATTCGACATTAGAAGATTGATCAACAGAGGTATTTTCATCAGGACTAACAACAACCTGTCTCTCTGCAGTGAATTCGGAATTAGATGATCTCTGATTATTATGAGGACCATACGAAACTGTTGGCCCATATCTGCCTGCTACTGATTCGGTGTTGAACGGCTGCTGAGAGAAGTTTTGATAAGGACCATTAACAACAGTTGGCCCATATCTGCCTGCATATGGTTCAATGTTATATGGTCTCTGAGAATAATTAGGATAAGGACCACCGGAAACCATGGAAGAGAGTTGATACGGTCCATACCTTTCTGAAACTGATTGAAGTCTAAGGGAGTTTCGTTGACCTTGCATAGAACGTTCATATATCCATGGATCATCGTTCGGAGGACGTTGATACTGATTGATTGTATCAGATACGACAGTCGAGGTTGGATGATGAGTTCGACGAAAATCTCTTTGCAACTGCATATTATATTCTGGAGGCATGCTTGCTACCTGAGGCATAGAGTGTGGATCCTCTTGCATCAACCGTCTTGGAATCATGTGCTCTTGAAAACCAACAATGCTATTAGGAATATTTGGAATATTTTGGTTGGACATTCTATTTTCAACAGAGATAATATGCTCATTCACATGAACTGTTGCTCTTGTAGTATCGGGAAATTGTTCTCCTGTATATGGTAATGGATTTGATTGTGGAAAGACTTGATTAGCCGAGTTGGAATGTATAGGGCAGTTTGGGCTGCAGACGAAAGCTTGAAGTTGATTTTCCAATATTGTTTCCTGGTTAACCGCATTTTGTGCTTGTCCTTCTCGTTGTCCATTGTCTGCCTGTCGACCTTGTATTGCCGAAACACCATGATTAAACGGAGGCAGCGGAACAATTCTGGAAGCAATAAATTCCGACACAGCTGATACATAATTTGATAATACATCTATGCGTGCATTAGTATTGCGATTGACAGCATCTAATCTTGCAGCCTCTTCAGCTGTTATTAGTTCTCTAATGAGATTGTTTGCATTAGAATTCATTTGTCCACTTTGAACCTGGTTGAGAGTTTCTCTTCTTTCTTGTGCAATATAATTCTGAGCTGCTTGGGGAATAGTATTATTGTGCGCGACTGGTGCACTTTGCGAAGCCGAAATAACATTGCCTCTTTGATGCATTGAAGTTTCGGAGGGATATGGCTCTCTAAACGAATTTCGGACACGTTGAATTGATGTATGAACAGCATCGATATTCTGGGCACTCTGCCTTCCTCTACTTTCGTTTTCTAAAATTGGAAGTAAGTTCCTGGCAACAGGCAATATATTTCTGGGTCTGACTTGTGAAAAATTTTCTCTTGTGCCTGGATTGGATTCGCGAACAGGTTCTTGTGCACGTAGAAGTGATGGTTGAGCTTCATCGATAGTGTGGGGAGCTTGCCTTCCGGTGCTCTCGACTCTTGGTGGTGGAACAACATTTGTGACAACCTGTGACATTTCTCTCAATCTTGCTTGACGAGAATTAATGCTATAGTCAAGAATAGGTTCTCGTACATGTTGAATCGATTGTTGAACAACATCTTCATTTTGGAAAATAAGCCTTCCACTGACTTCGACTGTTGGTGGTGGTGGTGACTCAATATCCATCTCTTCTATAAAACTTTGGATGTTGTTTGGCATAGCAACATGAGAAAATGGACGAACAACACAAACGCTCAGCGGAGTTTTATTCATTTCTCTTTCGGCAGAAGCCTGTGCAGTGGGGGGAGCAGCCGGAGTTTGTCTTTGACCTTGCGAAACACACGATGAACTAGGCTCATTTTCTTCTTCTGCATTTTCATTTACAGACGTAGTTTCTACTTGGTGATCATTTACTGCATCTGTAGAACTCTGCCGTTGTTGCGAACAATGAGGTTGTTCCTTTATTAAGTTTAAAGGTTGTCCATTGGCAGTTATTTCTGCACCCTGAATTGGTAAATTTTCAACTTCAACGTTGTGAGAATGAATTATTTCGCTTCTAGTTGAAGATTCTGAATTAGTATCAGTTTTTCCTGCTCTTTTAATGACACGTTGACTTTTTCGGTTTGGTTTCCTTTTAATTTTTCTTTTGCTAGAAGAACTTTTCAAGCTTTTTCTTTTACTTTGGCATCTTCCTGAGGTGGATGCTTTTCCGGCCCGTAAATCTTTTATACGCTGCGATGATCTCAACGAACGGCTGGCCTTAGAACAAGAAGGACTATTCGGGCGATGGTTGTCGTGAATTAAGCATGGAGGTAGTAAACAACCTAGGCAATTGTTGCGATCAGCTGACATTTTGATCGTTTA
Source organism: Dasysyrphus albostriatus (assembly GCA_946251815.1). Classification (NCBI taxonomy): domain Eukaryota; kingdom Metazoa; phylum Arthropoda; class Insecta; order Diptera; family Syrphidae; genus Dasysyrphus; species Dasysyrphus albostriatus. Next base: position 1,762,066 of record OX276339.1, read on the forward strand.
TTTTCTTTCTTCGTTATTTTTAAATACCTGCAATTGGAATTAGTATACGGTTACAGCCAATTCGAAGGTATGTATCATTAAATACAATAGATAGTTACATTAAGAAAATTGTCTTAAATTTCAAGAGTATTTAGTGATTAAGCATTGTAGACAGAAAGGTACTGATATAATAAAAAGAAAAAGTATGCGTATTCGTAGAATTTTTGACTCAACTTCAACTTGAACGGGAGGAACGAAGAACATTGAAAATGGGGGTATCTGCCAGTATCTCCAAATTCAAAACTTGACCTCTTTTGTATAAACAATGAGCATTTTTTGGTAAAATCCTACACCTCAACCTAAACGAGAGGAAAAGTAACCTTTAGAAATCGAGGGTAGGATAGAGCAGGGCTAGTAGGACCAGTAGATTGCGTAGGTTGGACCAAAGTCTAAAAACTGTGAAGAAAGCTCTATTAAAGAGAAAAAACGCCTTTAGTTTGAACTTAATTTGCTCCCAAACTAAAACTTAATTTAAAGTATAACTTAAGATAGTGCAAATGATGCCATGGTCAGTCAGATGGGCCCGATTTCGGCAAGAATAGCATTGCACACCAATATTTCACCGGATTAAGTCTTAGAATATGCTTCCAGCTTCCATACACATCGATAACAATAAACAGCAGTAACATTCTTCTTCCTCTTTGGAATTATAACTGTATAATTATTATTTTCAAACTATTTTTCAATTCAAAACATTTATTTTTATTTCAGCGGGGCAAGTTGGTCCGCCCCTCTCGACCCTACCTGCCAATATCTGCAAACTCTTATCTAAAAAAAAAACTCCAGCATTTTTTTGTAAAATCCTCAACCTGAACGGGAGGAAAAGTAACATATCTGTCAAATCTGAAAACTCAAAAAATGACCGTCTTTTATAGAAAATCCAGCATTTGGTAATATCCTACACTTCAACTACAAAAAGTAACACTTAAAAAGGGTAGGTGCCTGCCAATATCAAACTCGAATCTTGAAAAGTCAGTATTGATAAATCAAGAATGTTTCGGTCGCATTCTCAACCGCTACTTTAGATTTTGTGTGCCTTATTCCTATCACCCACAACAGGAAGAGCAATAACCTGGGAAGCTTGATAAGATTCTGGCAAAATTCTTTACCTATGAAATTACATTTTCCATGCATCTACTGAATTACCTAGACTCTATGCAGAGAACGTAAGCAATACCACACCTTGCTAGCTAATAGAAAAGTTTTTACCTTGCTGTACCTAATTATGTTCGGTTCGAATTTTATGGGCAGCTGTTTAAGGAAACTGCAGTTGGTTTGTATTCAACCGGAAAACTTATTTTCCAGAAAAGATTCTATTGAGAACACAAAACAGTTTTTTTTTTCAGTTTCCTCGAAATGTGAATTTGCGATAAGTGTTGGGAAATCGATCAGTAAAGAGCTACACTTTTACTTAGAACAAAGAGGATCAAATTACTGTCGATGAATCATAGCCTTCCAGGAAAAGAGTTTAAAGCTGATAATTTAGATTTTATTATATACTTTATCGAATTCGGCTAAGTCAGATCAATACGAATTCTTCAGAAATGAAACCGAATTAATATAAACAGATCTAAGCTTCATAGACTTATACAACACAGTCACCATCATCGATGCCTCTTTAAACTTCAACAAAGACAAAAAAAGTATGTTTGTCGTGGATGTCATAAATTCATAAACAATGGATATCAGATTTGTTTTGAGTTAAAAAGTTGATCATTTTACGTTTCTAGCATATTCTCAGAATGGGGATGAAGTTTCTAGAAAAATCGAGCTTTATTTCTGAAAAAGCTCATTTGAAGGAAGTTGAATTTTTGAAATTCGTAGATTTTCTATTAAGTCAGAACGTAATTGAAATATTTTTTGACTGAAAATTCTATGGGAATAGTAATTTCACTTACCGTGATTGTTCAGGTCAAACTTTTTAAGTTTCAATTATTTCACAGTGGAAAATACGTTCACTTTTTTCCACGGCCAATTAAAAATACGTATCTAAAAGAATAAATGTACTTCAAAAATAAGTCAAAACAGCATCTTATGTAAGAAACCTGTTTTTTTTTCTGCAACGATATACTTTGATCGCTCCTTCAAAATTACACAATATATAAATTTTAATTAATTGATTTTGAAAAAAATTGACTTTGAAAAAAAAAAATATATTGAAACCTTTTTTTTAACAAATTTTTTTTCGATCAAGTTTGAACTTGTATATCTAAATCTGAGAGAGCAGTCTTGAGATACACACTGCACGAGACTTAACACTTGAAGATCACAAAGCTAACTGAAATTAAAAATGAAATTCTTCCAAACTTGGATGTAGATGTAATTTCCCTCTAGCACGCAAAAATAAGCAAAGATTGAGAAGGTGGACAGGGAATGGAACAGAACAGTACTCTGGATACAGTTAGAACCTCACGCACCACACGACGCAATATATATGTCTGAGCTTGAAATTGCAGAGTGCGGGTGGGTCAGGGTATGTATGTGTTCTTGGTTCTTGGACGGAATGATCATTCTGAACGATACAGCAACAAAAAACTGAAACTAAGATAGGTACATCCCTCGTAAAGCCAGTCACAAAGAGAATGTTTCATAGGGTTTATAGTAGGAAGATGGGCTATATAATAAGGAGTTTACATAAATAGATATTTTTGCTGGTCGAAGAAAATTGTGTAGCTATGGCTGTAGTTGAAAGTTGAAGTGTATACCTATACGTTTCTTGGTACAGTAAGCTTCACATTGTAGCAATTTACGTACTTTTCAAAGAATTGTTCTTATTTTCTGGACTGATGCGAGACAGTTTTTACTGGTTTTGTTGCCCTTTCAAGCTATTGACTACAAATTTATGACGCAGTAAAGGGTTAATGCCAATTACGAAAACCCTGTGGGAGTTTTTCCAAGGGACGACAGTTTTATGCACGCTTTATTTGCTGTTAACTTATTGTTGGTAGTATTTATTTATGAAATTCTTTTTTGCTGTCTGAAATTCTAGTTAAATATAACCAAGCATCAAGTTGAGACTGTTTGAATCCAAAGTGGTAGTGAGCAGGTTTAAGGCTTTCGTTAACCGATGTCTGCGTTGGCCACAAACCAACATGCAACAAGAAATGGGTGTAGATTGCCTTAACATTTAAGAAACCATGATACAGAAATCTTTTTAACGAAATCTTCAGGATACAAGACGTTTAAGAAGCCCAAAAACAACCTAGAAGTCAACTGTTTTTTCGGAAGGAGGTAAGTTCGCAGGATGTTCACATTTGGCCATAACCAAAACTACTTGCATTGAAACGAGAAAAATGGAAGGATCTTGTTGCTGCCCCACGCTCCAGATTAAGTTGATGTGCTCCTCAATTGATCGGAGCGGACCCGCCTTAAATTTGTATCATCAAGTCATGTCTGCGATTTTCTTCGGCAATTTTTTTGTTTTTTATTTGTAGCTAAATCTTATTTTATTTTTTTATTTTTTACGAATAAAATTATAAAGACATCTAAAAGTATTTCTTTCGGTTCATTCCGAGGAATCAGTAACAAGATCTTGGCCCTATATTCCGGAATAGAATATGATGTCCCAGGACAAAAAAAAAACGGCCCGTTTAAAAGGAGGAGGCCACAAGGGAGAAAAAGGAGCAAAAATTTGTTTCAAAATTACAGTAAAAACAATTTTACTAAAATTACATCAAAAATGTAAATAACTGTTTTTACGTTTTAAATACATTTTATTATTATCCTTTTTTTCTGTCAGTTTGCAGAAAAAAAGTTGAACTTCACCAAATCTCGTACTTAGATTTGGTGAAGTTCAACTTTTTTTTTTGAAGACAATGACATTGAATTTTGAAAAAGGGGCCAGTTGGGTGATTTTTTAAAATGTGGGGGCCACGGATCCTGAATGTAAAAAAGGGGTAATTTGGCCACTAAAGGGGCCAAACAGCAACGTTGAGGAGATATAGCCCCGCTTCTTTTGTTTATATTGCAAAAAATGAAAAAAAAAAAAAAAAATTGAATTCAGAAATATAAGTTTTGGTGTAGCTTTTACCAACAGTTACACAAAAATACCAAGCAGCTGAATTTTCAGCGGGAAGAAAACCTAGCGCCAGCAGCTTGATTTTTTTTTTTAAATTTTTGGTTACTAAAGATTTTTAAAAAAAATGTTTGAATGATCCATTTTAAAGCAAATTTTATTGCCTACCAATCGTTTTCGAGTTATATTCAAAAACCCGAAAAGGGTGCCTTTTCATATTCAATATATATATAAAACCCATGGATGTCTCAGTTCCTTTTTAAATGACATAATCAATAGCCTAGTAGGTTAGATGTGAGATACAAACAAAATCTTGCCAAAAAATGCTCCCAAACAGTTCTATACTTTTTCGGCAGCTTGCTTCACTGAAATCATTTCATCAAAATTTACCCAACAATCTCTGGAACAAAGGAATATCACTTGGGCAAGTATTGTCAATTTTAATGAATTTCAACGAAAATTTGGTAAGCTGGCCTTAAATGAAAACACTGGAAGTCAATTCCAAATATTCCGAAAACGTTAATGGATGTATAGGGTTTCAAATGGGTTCCACTCGTTACTGCTCAAGAAGATAGAACTTTAACGTTAAGTTCATAAATCTCTTTTTCAACATGTACTCGTATGTATTTCTTGGACATGTTGCTGATTGGACCGCCAAAAAGGATATCCGACTCACATTGAGCTCAAAATTGAATCAATAATTCCAGGTTGTCGCGGTTCTGAGATATTGTACACAAGTTAATTTTAGGACTTAACGCGAGAAAAAAAAAACATCCATCCACATCATACGCCATCAGTTTAACCGCGACCAGGACAGATGTAACATTATTAAAATCGTTTGAAGTATAACACAATATATCCTAGACGATCAACAGGCTTCTTGTCATGGGTACTCCATCTAACAGTTGGCTGAATTTCCACAATAGGCTCGTGATCACTAGTTGGCTTTTCAACAGATTGATCTGTGCACTCTGATGGTTCCATATTAGGTTCATTTGTATTTGATTCCCTCATACATGCTTCAGGGTTCTGATCTGCGAAAGTAGATGGAGTTTAATTAAATGGAATATATGATGATGATGTTACCTCAACATCAAAATAATTCACTATTTTTGACGTGTCGATATTGCACTTCACCATTTGGTCTACATGTCTTCGCCACAGCTTCCAATTTACATTTATGTAGTAGTGAAGTAATCCATCTCTGCGTGCGACCTTGCCGAACTCCCACTTCTTATCCTTGGACGAATAATTTCTGACTTGCACTGTGTCACCCGGATAGTACTTTGTTCCATTTTCGTACGACGCACACTGCAGTTTTTTTTGGACAGTTTATTTAACTCCAGAACGAGAAAATATTTCACGTAACACGACTGTTGTTTTCGATGCTGTCATACACGTCATTGGGATAATCTCCGGGGCCACTTCGAATGAGCATCCACCACGATTAAGAAATACTTGTCCATAAATGGTCCTGCGAAGTCTATGTGTACTCTTTGTCATGCTCTAGTTGGGTACTCCCATGGGTGTTGTACCTTTTTTGTGGACTGCTTCATAACACTTCTCCATGCAAAGCATTCCCAAGCCAAATTTTCTATATCTGAATCGGTGCGTGGCCACCAAACGTAGCTCCTTGCAAGTGCCTTCAACTTCACAATACCTACGTGGGCCACGTGCAATTCGGTTAGGATGAGCTTCCTCAAGCTTGAAGGTATCACCACTCGACTATTTTTAAGGATTATACCATTTGACAATGAAAATTGTTCATCTTTACCTTGAAAATCAGGATGCTGGAGCTTGTTTCCTACCAATAATGAAAAATGTACCAATTTCAACGGCTCTGGACCTTTGGCACCTCATATATGGGAAATTTGATATTTTAGAATGTCATCTAATTGGTCAAGAAAGGTCAACTAGTCCTAGAAATTGGTCAGCCCTTGATAACTAGTTATAAAGACTTAAAGTTTCTCAAGGTCACGCGCGATTTTTGGCACCTCATTTATGGGAAATTTACAAAAAAAGATGCCATCTGAATGATTTGTAGATAGTGATAAAAGGACCACCACGCCACGCCATCAGCGGGCCGACTTTCGATTTTCGCAAAAAAAAAAAAAATGCCACACGATGTATTTCTAATTGCACATTTCAAATATGTAAACAAATTTAATTGCACACCCCCCTATTTTTTTAAAAAAAAATATAAACAAATTGCACTTTGTATGAAACTTTCAAATGGTCATATCATGGTAACCAAGTAAAATTTCGAAATGCACAGGGGCTAAAATAATTGCTTATTTTGAAATTGAATTTGCACACCCTTCATTAATTAATAATTAATTAATTAAAATTTCGCTAAAGAAAAGAACTAAATAATTGAAAGAAGACTTATTACAAAATAACCCACCCAAAATATATCAATCAATGGCCCAGCGTGAGAGGTGCCGACTGTGAACCTAAGTGTCATGGGTTCGAGTCCTATGAGGATAGTTCACACTTTTTTTTTATTTTTTATTACTTGTTATACAGTATTTTTTTTTTTCTAATGGAAAGGGAGTGTATGTGTTTGAAAAAAATTCTTACTTGGACAGCTAAATAATAAATTAAAACATAAAAAAAGCACGAACACTATATTTTCAACCGTTAAAAATTTTAAAAAATTATGCATTTTATATTCAAATTTGAATACTCAGTGTTTTTGTTTGCACACCTTTAGTTAAACTGTAATTTAATGATCAGGAAATTGCTACGAACATACAAAAATGCATTTTTCACAACTTACTAAAATGGCTATATCTCAATAACCAAAAACAATTTTGAACTGTTCAAAATTTCAAAAAATCGTACAAAATTACAGTTTAACTAAAGGTGTGCAAACAAAAACTTTGAGTATTCAAATTTGAATATAAAAAGCATAATTTTTTAAAATTTTTAACGGTTGAAAATATAGTGTTCGTGCTTTTTTTATGTTTTAATTTATTATTTAGCTGTGCAAGTAAGAATTTTTTTCAAACACATACACTCCCTTTCCATTAGAAAAAAAAAATACTGTATAACAAGTAATAAAAAATAAAAAAAAGTGTGAACTATCCTCGTAGGACTCGAACCCATGACACTTAGGTTCACAGTCGGCAGCTCTCACGCTGGGCCATTGATTGATATATTTTGGATGGGTTATTTTGTAATAAGTCTTCTTTCAATTATTTAGTTCTTTTCTTTAGCGAAATTTTAATTAATTAATTATTAATTAATGAAGGGTGTGCAAATTAAAATGTTTGGTGTGCAAATTCAATTTCAAAAGAAGCAATTATTTTAGCCCCTGTGCATTTCGAAATTTTACTTGGTTATCAAGATATGACCATTTGAAAGTTTCATACAAAGTGCAATTTGTTTATATTTAAAAAAAAAAAATAGGGGGGTGTTCAGTTAAATTTTTTTACATATTTGAAATGTGCAATTAGAAATACATCGCGTGGCATTTTTCGAAAGTCGGCCGCTGACGGCGGCGTGGTGGTGATAAAAGGTCAATTATTTTAAGTAATTGGTCAGGCATAGTTTTTTTTTTATAAACTTTTAATTTATTTAAAAAAAATTTCAAGGTCATAACGATTTTTGGCACCTCATTTATGGGAAATTTGGAAAAATTGCATATATTCTGAAGGATCTCTTGACCTATATAAAAGGTCAGCTAGTTTTAGTAATTGGTCACCCATAGATTTTTTTTAATGAATTTTTGAATTTTTGTTCAAGGTCATAGCGATTTTTGGCACCTCATTTATGGGAAATTTAGGAAAATTGCATGCCATCTGAAACATCCCTAGATCTATATAAAAGGTCAGCTAGTTTCAGTAATTGGTCAGCGATAGATTATTTTTTACGATTAAAAAAAAATACAAAATTCAAGGTCACGAACGATTTTTGGCACCTCATTTGGGTAATTTTCAAAAAAAAAATATGCTATGTGATAGGTTACTTGGTCATCATAAAAGGTCAGTTAGATTCAGTAATTGGTCAGTCATATTTTTTTTAATGGATTTTTAAAGTATTTTTATGTAGGTCACAGTATAGATTTTTGGCACCTCATTTGGGGTGTATTTGCATAAAATTTATACCATATAAAAGGCCACTAGATCGCGATAAAAGGTCAACTAGTTTCAGTGATTGGTCAGCCATAGATATTTTTAAACTAATTTTTGAAGTTTTTTTCAAGGTCACAATAAAATTTTTTGGCACCTCATTTGGGTCGTTTCAAAAAAAAAAATCATACCGATTGGAAGGCCATTTAGCGGCCATAAAAGGTCAGCTAATTTCAGTAATTGGTCAGTCATTGACTTTTTTGTATGAGTTTTTGAATTTTCATCAGTAGTATAAGACAATGTTAGTAGCTAATTTTGAACATAAAAGCAATGCCTAGTCATGCGCAAATTACCTATGCATCTGTAAAAACAATCTAGTTGTTAAAAAACTCTAGAAAAAATTACTTTGACGCTAATAAGAGCTTGGCAATGGTAATAATTAAAGGTGTCGCCTTGCCAGCAATTTTTTGCATTAAGACGCAAAAAAAAAGTTTGGTTTGTCTGTAGCCCAGGAAAATTAGACTTTCACTTCGAAAAAATTCCGACAAAGCTGAATTTTGGTAGAGAGCTTTGTGTTGACGTCTTAACCATTTCCTGAAAAGCTCCGTAAATTTGGACCGGGGCTAAAATTTTTTGGGGGTGTTAAAGGGGGTTACATTCAGTTTGATTGCTTAATTTCTCGAAAATTATAAGTTTTTTTGAAAAAATGTGAAGGCACAAAGTTTAGCTTATGTCATTCTACACAAAAAAGATTAACATACTTTTTTTCAAACAAGCAATAGATTCTGAGAAAATCATAGTGGATTAAACCAAACACTTTCTTTTTCAAGATGGCGGTTATTCCCTTACCCCGGGCACCTCAAAAACTTGGTTTCTTAAAGAAGGTAGCCAAACTCAAATCGTACCCATCGATTATGTAAATTTTTTGACAAAATTTAATTCACCATGATTTTCTCAGACTCTATTGCTTGTATGAAAAAAAGTATGTTAATCTTTTTTGTGTTCAAAATTAGCTACTAACATTCTCTTATACTACTGATGAAAATTCAAAAACTCATACAAAAAAGTCAATGACTGACCAATTACTGAAATTAGCTGACCTTTTATGGGCTCTGAACCTTTGGCACCTCATATATGGGAAATTTGATATTTTAGAATGTCATCTAATTGGTCAGTAATTGGTCAAGAAAGGTCAACTAGTCCTAGAAATTGGTCAGCCCTTGATAACTAGTTATAAAGACTTAAAGTTTCTCAAGGTCACTCAAGGTCACGCGTGATTTTTGGCACCTCATTTATGGGAAATTTACAAAAAAAAGATGCCATCTGAAAGATTTGTGGATAGTGATAAAAGGTCAACTATTTTCAGTAATTGGTCAGCTATAATTTTTTTTCTATGAATTTTCAAAACTCGTTTCAACTTTTGGCACCTCATTTGGGTCATTTCAAATAATCAAGTATTCCATTTGAAAGGCCATTTCACGGTCATAAAAGGTCAGCCATTTTCAGAAATTAATCAGGCATAGTTTTTTTTTAATAAATTTTTAATTTATTTAAAAAAAATTTCAAGGTCATAGCGATTTTTGGCACCTCATTTATGGGAAATTTGCAAAAAATATATACCATCTGAAAGATCTCTAGATCCATATAAAAGGTCAGCTATTTTCAATAATTGGTCAGCGATAGATTTTTTTTTAATAATTTTTTTTTAAATTTCAAGGTCATAGCGATTTTTGGCACCTCATTTATGGGAAATTTGCAAAAAATATATACCATCTGAAAGATCTCTAGATCTATATAAAAGGTCAGCTATTTTCAATAATTGGTCAGCGATAGATTTTTTTTAATAATTTTTTTTAAATTTCAAGGTCATAGCGATTTTTGGCACCTCATTTATGGGAAATTTGGGAAAATTGCATACATTCTGAAGGATCTCTTGATCTATATAAAAGGTCAGCTAGTTTTAGTAATTGGTCAGCCATAGATTTTTTTTAATGAGTTTTTGAATTTTTGTTCAAGGTCATAGCGATTTTTGGCACCTCATTTATGGGAAATTTGGGAAAATTGCATGCCATCTGAAACATCTCTAGATCTATATAAAAGGTCAGCTAGTTTCAGTAATTGGTCAGCGATAGATTATTTTTTACGATTAAAACAAAAAAAAAAAAATTCAAGGTCACGAACGATTTTTGGCACCTCATTTGGGTAATTTTCCAAAAAAAAATATACTATGTGATAGGTTACTCGGTCATCATAAAAGGTCAGTTAGATTCAGTAATTGGTCAGTCATATTTTTGTTTTAATTAATTTTTAAAGTATTTGTATAAAGGTCACAGTATAGATAGTTGGCACAAGCAATAGATTCTGAGAAAATCATGGTGGATTAAACCAAACACTTTCTTTTTCAAGATGGCGGTCACTCCCTTACCCCGGGCACCTCAAAAACTTGGTTTCTTAAAGAAGAGATGCAGCCAAACTCAAATCGTACCCATCGATTATGGAAATTATAGTAAATTTTTTGACAAAATTTAATCCACCATGATTTTCTCAGAATCTATTGCTTGAATGAAAAAAAGTATGTTAATCTTTTTTTGTGTAGAATGACATAAGCTAAACTTTATATCTTCAAATTTTTTTCAAAAAAACTTAAAATTTTCCAGAAATTAAGAAAAAACTGAATTTAACAAACTTTAACACCCCCAACAAATTTAAGCCCCGGTCCAAATTTACGGAACTTTTCAGGAAATGGTAAAGACGTCAACACAAAGCTCTCTACCAAAATTCAGCTTTGTCGGAATTTTTGCGAAGTAAAAGTCTAATTTTCCTGGGCTACAGACAAACCAAACTTTTTTTTTTGCGTCTTAATGCAAAAAATTGCTGGCACCTTCGATTATTACCATTGCCAAGCTCTTATTAGTGTCAAAATAATTTTTTCTAGGCTTCAACTAGATTGTTTTTACAGATGCATAGGTAATTTGCGCATGACTAGGCATTGCTTTCATGTTCAAAATTAGCTACTAACATTCTCTTATACTACTGATGAAAATTCAAAAACTCATACAAAAACGTCCATGACTGACCAATTACTGAAATTAGCTGACCTTTTATGGCCGCTAAATGGCCTTCCAATCGGTATGATTTTTTTTTTGAAACGACCCAAATGAGGTGCCAAAAATCGTTCGTGACCTTGAATTTTTTTTTTTTTTGTTTTAATCGTAAAAAATAATCTATCGCTGACCAATTACTGAAACTAGCTGACCTTTTATATAGATCTAGAGATGTTTCAGATGGCATGCAATTTTCCCAAATTTCCCATAAATGAGGTGCCAAAAATCGCTCTTGCACAAAAATTCAAAAATTCATTAAAAATAATCTATCGCTGACCAATTATTGAAAATAGCTGACCTTTTATATAGATCTAGAGATCTTTCAGATGGTATATATTTTTTGCAAATTTCCCATAAATGAGGTGCCAAAAATCGCTATGACCTTGAAATTTTTTTTAAATAAATTAAAAATTTATTTAAAAAAAACTATGCCTGACCAAGTTCTGAAAATGGCTGACCTTTTATGACCGTGAAATGGCCTTTCAAATGGAATACTTGATTATTTGAAATGACCCAAATGAGGTGCCAAAAGTTTTTTGTGTGACCTTGAAACGAGTTTTGAAAATTCATAGAAAAAAAACTATAGCTGACCAATTACTGAAAATAGTTGACCTTTTATCACTATCTACAAATCTTTCAGATGGCATCTTTTTTTTGTAAATTTCCCAAAAATGAGGTGCCAAAAATCGCGCGTGACCTTGAGTGACCTTGAGAAACTTTAAGTCTTTATAACTAGTTATCAAGGGCTGACCAATTTCTAGGACTAGTTGACCTTTCTTCACCAATTAGATGACATTCTAAAATATCAAATTTCCCATATATGAGGTGCCAAAGGTTCAGAGCCCCTTTTATGGCCGATAAATGGCCTTCCAATCGGTATGATTTTTTTTTGAAACGACCCAAATGAGGTGCAAAAAAATTTTTTTGTGACCTTGAAAAAAACTTCAAAAATTAGTTTAAAAATATCTATGGCTGACCAATTACTGAAAGTAGTTGACCTTTTATTATCGTTAAGTAACCTTTCAAATGGTTTACTTTTTTTTTTAAATTACCTGAATGAGGTGCCAACTATCTATACTGTGACCTATATACAAATACTTTAAAAATCCATTAAAAAAAATATGACTGACCAATTACTGAATCTAACTGACCTTTTATGATGACCAAGTAACCTATCACATAGTATATTTTTTTTTGGAAATTACCCAAATGAGGTGCCGAAAATCGTTCGTGACCTTGAATTTTTTATTTTTTTTTTTAATCGTAAAAAATAATCTATCGCTGACCAATTACTGAAACTAGCTGACCTTTTATATAGATCTAGGGATGTTTCAGATGGCATGCAATTTTCCTAAATTTCCCATAAATGAGGTGCCAAAAATCGCTATGACCTTGAAATTAAAAAAAATCTATCGCTGACCTATTATTGAAAATAAAGATCTAGAGATCTTTCAGATGGTATATATTTTTTGCAAATTTCCCATAAATTAGGTGCCAAAAATCGTTATGACCTTGAATTTTTTTTTTCTAAGCGAGCCATATGTTGATTCTGATGTCATCAAGAAAAACACAGACTCCTGTAATGCCTTTCAGCTTCTGTTGAATATATCTCTGCCAAATAGCGGGGGCCACTTTTTGCTGATCCATTGGCATGTCTAATAACCACACAATTTGACTCTGCCTAACTATCAGAAATTAAATTTAAAAAAACATATTTTTCAAGGACATATCTTATGAACAACAATGAGCCATAGTCCTTTGAGTGCACATACCTAAAACACCATTTCCACAACGGTCGAATAGACACTCACACCTAGAGCAGTGCTTTCTTTTGATCCAGCTCGTTTACCGAACTTAATTTAGCACTAATATTAGATATTCATACGTTCATCCACCCACCAAACAAAGACACAAGGCAAGCAAAGAGCCAATAATCAATAATTCGTAGTATTATAATAAAATATAAAGCAACATCAACCAGAAGCTAAGATGTTCACTATTCGCAACATCGGACGCTACTTAATTCCAAGAAATACAATAAAACTATTTTTGCAATTATACATAGTACGCCACACACAATGGTTGCTATACCTACTAGCAGAGGCGCCTTAACAACAAAAATAGTTTCAGAAAAATACCGCCGGGCATTCTAGAGCACGGGGAAACCTGAAGAAATTGAAGATACTGCAAAATCAATGTTCATCATATTAAGATCTGGTACACAGATGTGTGCGATTTCTGACATGCTCTTGTTACAGGAAATATTAAAACAATAGAATTTTCTTAACATCGCATTCGTACACTTAATTCCAAGAAATCGCATATAAGTCTATTTTCAAAATTATCCACACCTTCACCGCACTAAGTAGGCACTCATAGTGTTTGATAAAACTGACGATGTGCATCTTCGGATCTTGTCCAAATGAGGATGCTGCAAATTTCGTGTACATCCCAGATTTCGGATTTTTAACATGCTATTGTTGAACAAGCTACGGCGCCCGTTAGAATGGATGGTGAGGTTGGAGACGGGGGTGGGTGGTGGTTGCAGGTGGTGTTTGGCAGCGTCTATGAAATGTTCAAAAATTTGTTCGAGATACGCTACGACTCAAGTGAAGGATGGATGGTGAGGTTGGTGATGGGTGGATGGGTGGTGTTTGGTGGTGCATTTTTGGATCTTGTCCAAATGAGGATGCTGCAAATTTCGTGTACATCCCAGATTTCGGATTTTTAACATGCTATTGTTGAACAAGCTACGGCGCCCGTTAGAATGGATGTTGAGGTTGGAGACGGGGGTGGGTGGTGGTTGCAGGTGGTGTTTGGCAGCGTCTATGAAGTGTTCAAAAATTTGTTCGAGATACGCTACGACTCAAGTAAAGGATGGATGATGAGGTTGGTGATGGGTGGTGGATGGTGTTTGGTGGTGCCTAGGAAGTGTTCAATAATTTGTTAGAGGTACGCAGAACACAAAAATGTTCTAGAATAATCGGCTTGGAGGCGTATGTAGTAATTTTGAACTTGGTTGCATATCAATAGAGTGATTTTTAGCAGGCCCGGAGCTACGGTGAACTGATTGAGATACTTGGTCGTCTAAGCGGCATGGTCTCCGCAAAATTTTGTTGATAACAGTGTCTGAAATATTTTCCTACGTCCTAGATTCTTGGCTCACAGTCTGGGTAAGTGGACACCACCAAGACGTGGGATGACAGATAAGAATAAAATGCACGACTGGATCGCACGTACTTGCTCTTATGTTTAAGTTGCTTGGAACCAAGAACTTTTAAAATATGAAAGTAATTTAAAAAAAAAAATATATATTTAATATTTTAATATTTTTTTAAAAATCCAAAATTTAGTTTTTTTCAAAATTTTGATATGCAATATTATTAACATTTTGGAAAAGATTTTTCATAAAAGTTTTAACTGAATTCGGTTAAGTAGTTAATGAAAAAATCGAAAAAATAATCACATCTGGGCTTATTCAAACCAATCAATTACTCACTTCGCCTAAATGGTAATAGAGAAGATTTATAAGCGAACAAGATGTAGATGTTATGATGAAATATTATGTTGACCAGTGTCAGGTATCCGATTTCTTCAGTGTCGATTTTTGTTTGCTCTGCTATTACAGCACAAAGGTTCGCTCTCTCGTAAAAAAAATCGGGTGGGATGAGAAAAAGAATTATGTGAATTCTGACAAACAGGGCGCATTTTCCACTCTTGTATCAGGCGCCACAAGTGCTTGCTCTGCCTATGATTCAAATACTGCCAATTGCTATTACGAAGAATTGTAGACGAATGGAAAACCACAAATAATCCCCAGTTCTGACCACCATGACTTCCTCCCCCACCTTGAAGTGAATGAGTATGTACAACAATTCACTGGAAACTCTGAATGAGGAGGGTTACATATCGGCCAATGTCAACGAGCTTTTTCATGCTCCCATTTGGCAGCGTGCCATGAGTATGTACGAAGAAAACCAATGGAACTGTTACTGAACACACCGCCTCTTTTTTAGCCGCGGGCGCTCTTGTTCTAATCGTACTCTTTGCTCTTACACCGCGTAACACCAAATGGGAGCGCGGGAAAAAGAGATTGTTTCTGTTTGGCATTGGTCTATAAGTTTGTAGTCTTGCAGGTAAATTTAAAACCTGTTGAAATTTCAGGTGGATGAGTTTTCACATTCGGGTGTGGCTTTTGAACAAGAGAAAAACTTGTTATTCTGAGATGCCTTACGTCTCTACCTGTGTGCTGTGTTGCACCTCTGAATGATGAACGATATTCACTGGTAAGTATGAATCCAAAAATCTCAAAACAGCATATCATCATGTTGTTTCGACAGCTGTGGATGTCTTAGATTCGTAATTTAAGATGCAATTAATTTCTTGGAATTAGGATTATTGAGGTAACAGAAATTCAAGGTTGAATATGGGCAAAGAAGTGGGTGGTGATGTACATGTCTATTTTGTATTGTGGCGCAAATGTACCTCGATAAAATATTTTCTTTTTCTTAAAAATTGTTTATTTTCGATGATGATGACGATAATGATTATGCCGAACTATGGAAATTTGATTCAAATAGGTTAGTATATTTCTGTGACTGCTTGAAGACGCATCCAGCCCGAAACCACTCTATAAAATTCATTTTACGAAAAAACAAGAGATGTATAAACGAGCTCTTACCAAGAAAAAGTTTCAGAAATGCATGACTTATCGTCCTCGTAGTAAACTTCGAAATCAACGCAATAGACAATCGGATGCTATGAGAATGTTAACAAGATTGTTTTTCATTATCATGATGGCTATGGGTGTATATTTAAGCTGCTTAATTTGGGACATCATCATCTGGGAAAGTTATAATTAAGAAAATATGTTTCTATTTTAAAAATAAACAAAAATATGAAAGCGTTAAAATGGTTTTTTCTTTATTGTTCCTGATTCCTCATTATTTACAGAACATACCGGTGATTTTGTTTTTTGAAGATCAAGGATGAGTGTCAAGTTCAAGCGAAGCTTCTTTTGGACGATCAAAATAATAATACTTAAAAAATAAATAAATTTAGTGGTGCAACAGCTCATGGAGAACCAGGGCCTAGTGACTAAAAACTCTCAACCATTCCTGTGTGCGTGTTGTTGGCAGGAATGGAGGGAAGAATAGAATAATACTTACTTAATAATAATTTACATTCAATTAACTAAGTGTGAATTTCAAAATTGTAATTCAATGTTATTTCTATGTTTTCGCTTCTTCTCTTAGATGACACCAAGTAAGCGTTGAAAACCCTCCAGATAAACCTCATAATGAATTGTTTATTGCCTCATTATTTACCCTTAATTAGTTCTAATAACACTGTGCTTTAGAATCAAAAACATTTTGACGGATTCAGTGTGTTTTCATCCCCATGCTAAAATTACATCACAAGACTGTCAAATTTCTGCAAAAAACCTGGCCACATAAATTCAAAGTTTCTACGAAGTCATATAATGGTGCTCTGAATTTGACAGACAAAATTCGGAAGCTGGTTATTTGTTTTGTGTTTGTTCTTAATTTGCAAAATTATGTCGGCATAAGTAACTACACGTAGCAAGTACCCAAAATGAAGGAAATTAATGTATGATTAATATAAATCGTTAACTGACGATCTTTTCTTTGGTTACACACACTCAGCGTACGTGTTTCTAATCACTTTTAAGATATAAAAGTTCAGCTTGAATTTTTATATTTGAAAACAATGTTACTGGCTTATGCACCTCCCTGATTTGAAGATGACTAATATTCCCTGTCCTCACCATTCCTCTTTTCAAAGCGAAGGATTTTGTTTTTGATTGAGTAGGAATCATCGCTGGGACCGTTCTATATTTTTGTTTTACTTCAATCCACTGCACTCCTATCCCGGGACTATCGACTATTGACACTCATTTTATTGATTAAGTGAGCACAAAAAATATAGCAAAACGAAAGAGGAAGCACTTCCTCTGGAGCTATAAACATACTCGCCTTTTTCTAAGAATCATCTTCAGCTTTCGGCTTCAACTTTTTTCCATCGAACTGTCAAAACTAATACAAACAAACAGACCTTGATTTAGTCTTTAAACAATGTTTAGACACTTGTCATTTTATTTAAAAAAATGAATGAATTGCTGATGCAAAAAATAGACATACAAATGCAATTGAAACGAGGAAAAGAAAAAAACCAATGACCGTTACAACTGCAATTATTCCACCACAACACTCTGCGAAAGCGAACTGGCCCACAGGAGGGTCGAGCGAGTATTCATCGATATCCATTGGTTGGAATGGCTGGTGACGCTGGTATTCATCAGGACTTATATTTACTGCAACGGCACCGGCATTATCTTCTGACTCACGACGAGAATCAATGGGTTGTTCTGCTTCTGCTATCATTCCTGTTGATGCTTGCTGGACAGACGGGTTATAAGGAAGAACTTCTTCATATAAATGTGAAGAATCTTCATTCGGATCCAATGGGTACTGATATTCTTCTATGACACATACAACATTGTTAACCGAGGGGGGGCTATCGGTTGCCATTTCAATAGTGAAACAAATTCTTAATTTCGCGAACCAATTACAAAAAAAACTGTTATTTTTCGAACTCACGAAGAACGAGATAGACCAAGATGTGTTTCAAATAATGGCAGGCTGATCACTAAAATGAGAACTTTACTCGATAAATTAATTACCTTCCAGCTACCACTGGATTATTGCTTTGCGGAATCGATCACTAATGCAATGTTCATTCAAAAATTCATGCGCAATAAGGGACTTCAGAGAGCTTATGATAGATACCTCAGATCAGTATATCCATGCACATATTCAGATGCATCACACCACACTTCACAGATTTTAATTAAAACCAAGTGTTTGCAATGTGAAATGGATTGTCCGATAGTCTTTTAGGTACTCGCAGATAAATAGACAGATACATAAAAAATTGAGAGAGAGCTTTGGACAAAAATTGTAATAAGAGATAGGTTTTTTTACGATATTGAAAATGTGGCCTACACACATTTTTGGTGTAATGAGAAAAAAGAGGTGAGGGATTTTTGGTTGGTGTTACAACAACAAATATGTATTTAGGTAGTGTAATAGGTGCATAAATAATTAGTCCACTCAATTGGACCGAATTTCCGATGGACACTTTTTGTGAAACTTGAAAATTGACATTTCATAGATTTTGAGGGGCTCCTTACCTTTGATACCTAGTAGCTGAACCGAAAAAAGGCCATTGGGCTCGAAATTGGTATTTCATTTTATAGAATATAAGGTGCTCTTTCAAAATCTTGAGCATATTCTAGAAATTCTTAAGAACTGATAAGTCCATGACAATCTGAAACACCATCAATAAATTCCACGAAATATTATCTCACAAATTAAACGTCACTAGGTCACCATAAGTACTGGTATACGCCACAAGCCCATAAATTGGTGTGAATAATCGATGCCTAATGGTTCCCAACAGATTTGATGTAAACAAATCCACTGCATTCATGCAGGGATTGAGGGAATCCCAATACCAAATACTAGCTAGGGCAAGTGCCACTTTGAGTGAAGTGTGTTGTGCAATATAAAGCGACCGACACCGCACCAAATCTTTGAAAACAATTAGAAACCATATATCAATGAATACAAGATTACGCCACTTGAGTATATTTTTCAATTTTTTGTTGTAAAGGACAATCGACAAAATGTATGGAAAGTGGTCTGGGAACCAATAAAACGAAAACGAAAACCCTACGTCAATCGTCCAGGTTTCCGGATGTTTGTCAAAAATTTCATGTTCATGTTTTTCGAGGTATAATTTTTGAGCAGCTGAAAAATGTCATCAAAATTATAATTTTTCAATAAAATGTCAACTACAGGTAACCAAAGGTTCAATTTATATTCTGAAATAGAGTTGAAGCAATTTATACAAGTTGCCTGTATGACAGGTGAGGGGGAAGCACAGCGTTGCGTTTTTAAAGCCTTCACCTAAAGTGTACAATATTGGCGTTTCTTGTGTTTTGAAATTAGACTAAACAGCTTTTGTCGGAATATTGTGTTTATGTTTATAAGGTTACAATTCCTACATTTGCTTAAAACTGCATAATGGTGTGCTCTCACAGGCCCAACGTGCTTATAAGAATGGCAAATCTGTTGAAACAGCACGAAATGGTTGACACAGTTGAAAGATCGATCCACTTCAAGGAATTCACTCTAGTAGCATTCCTTGACATAGAAGGGACCTTTAACAATGTTGATAACAGTGCAATTCGACAAGCCCTAAACTCAGTCAGTATCGATCTATTACTTATAAATTCGATTGATTTCATGCTTCAAAGCGCGACTCATAAATGCAGAAATGGGTGACAACAAGTAAAGAGTTAGAACAACCGTCCTTATCTCCTGTGCTATGGGTCTTTATCATCATCCGGATCTTAAACTAAATCTGAGTGATACTAAGGTCGTTGCATACGCCGACGACATTGTGTTAATGGCCTCAGGAAAATGTATCCCCACCCTCTGCGAGCTCTTACAAACGTCCCTAGGCAAGCTCAAAAATTGGTCCAGTAGTTGTGGACTAAACGTTTACCCACTGAAGAAAAAACTGGTGCTGTTTACAAGAAAACGTAAAATTCCAAACATAAACCCGTCAACCCTTAATGGAATTCCGTTACAGGTTTCCACAATAGCTTTCTACACTTGCAGCTGAATTTTTCGTAAAAGATAGGGTCTCAGCCCTAGAACCATTAATTGGATGTACACAGGCGTTATAGGGCCCTTTCTAACAGACGCATGCATGGTCTGGTGGCCAGCATTCGATAAGCAAATCAATCTTATAACCATGACTAAAATTCAGAGACTAGCGTGTATTGGCACAACCAGTGCTATTCGGACCACACCAACGGCCGCCGTAGAAACTTTCCTTTCACTTGCCCCACTCGATTTGTTTACGAAAGAGTTGGTGGCCAAAAGTGCTTTAGAACTTCGACAATATAAAAATTGGAAAAGGGGCCTCTACGGTCACAGAACTATAATGAATTTTAAAGACATAGACATTCAGACCGACTATGTTTCAGCGCACATTGATTTCAAGCCAGTAACCATGATAGATATCCCCACCAGGGAACTCTGGAATGAGAGCAGGGTCATAAATGAGAATCATGTTTCAGTTTTTTACTGACGTTCCAAAGCCTTGGAGGAGGCTGGGTCAGGCATCGACTCAGATAACCCACCCATAAATAGATCAATAAAGCTTCCGAAGTTTTGCAGTGTATTCCAGGCGGAAGTGCTTGCAGTTTGTGAAGCCTCGAAACATCTCGCCTGAAGCAAAGTAGTCAACAATAATATTAACATCTTCATATATACCCAGGCGGCAATAAAAAGCTATTTCCTCAATCACCATAGGGTCCAAATTGATTGAGCATAACCGGAATGAGTTAAGAGTAGTTAGTGCAACGAACAAAGTAACCCTAAGATGGGTCCCAGGACATAGGGATATTCACGGGAACGAATTAGCAGGCTCTGGCCAAAAACGGGACATCTCTTGATCCGAGCCAATTGAAGCTTCGGTACTCATTCTACTGAAGCTAGAAAAAAGTGGTCATCCATTGACACTTGTCGGGTTTCAAGGAATCTATGGTCAAATATTTCGAAGACTAAAGGAATCTATGCTCAAATATTTCGAAGACTAAAACACATTACTTACCCAAGTAAAGTAGGCATCAATTATCACTCATAGTTTGCTGTCCTAACGGGCCATAACTCAATGGGAGCCCACATGGGCATCACCTTATTCGAGTTATTTCGGACTCACTCCCTGTGTAAATGCCCCATCCTACCTAGAATACTTTCTCGACAAACTGGGCGACATCTCTGTCTTGCCACTAAAGAACACCCTAAAATTCATTCAGAATTCAGGATGGTTCATTGTTTCTGTGCGAACAAATTATGTAGAGATGTCAGTTCATCTGCTACATTTTTAAAATTGTCTCTGTAGGTGCCTACTTACCTTACAAAAGTTTTTGAAGTTTTTGACAATAATGAAAGTGGAATTAATTCGTCGAGAGCTTAAAAAAAGGTTTAGGCTTCTTTCATTTGTTGTTGTTCTTATTTTATCCAGTGTTAAAGCTAGGTAAATTACTTTTAACAAAAGAGAAAAAACACACAAGATGAAAAGAAAATAAATAATACTTTTTATTTAAAAAAACAGGAAATAAGTTTGGATATTGAGAAAAAAAAAACTATCTTTATTTCTTTACTAAGTTAACCATTAAAAAGAAGAATAATTTTTTTATTAACTTTTTTTTTTTTTTGCGATAACGGCTCCAAGAGCTTTAATGAAATTAAGAACTAAGATAAATGATTAATAATTGTTATGAAAATAAGTAAATAAATGTTGCTCTGTCATTTCGACTCAATTGATTTAATTGGGAACGACTTTTGCTGTGGTAATATAGTCGAGCTGTCATGGTGATTGGCATTGGGTGCTTTCAATAACTAAAATCGATAGACATCTTCAGGACGACCTTGATATTGCCAGCTTCTGTATGGAACTGGCTGCTGATTTATCCAATTAGCTTGCTGGGAAGCACTAGAATTAGAAGTCATTTGAAAAGTTGGTGGAGGTTGCTGAAGAAAATATCTGGGTGGAGAAGATAAATTTTCAGATCTCTGATATCGATGTTGCAAATTTATTGTTGAAGGAGGGAGATTTTGCATCGGTTCTCGAGTCATTCTCGGATCGGCCAAAGCAACTAAGTTCATCTGAGGAGGTGGCTGCCAGTTTCTGTCTGGAAAGATTTGATTTTCGTACGTCTGAGTGCGATTGTACATGTTCATTGAAGATGTTTGTTGAAGAGGGTAATTGGAATTAGTAGATTGGCTTCCTAGATTTGATTCGGTGCTAGAAGATTGATCATCAGAGGTATTTTCATCAGGACTACCAGCAACCTGTCTCTCTGCAGTTGATTCGGAGCTAGATGATCTCTGATTATTATGAGGACCATAAGAAACTGTTGGCCCAAATCTGCCTGCTACTGATTCGGTGATTAACGGCTGCTGAGAGAAGTTTTGATAAGGACCATCAACAACAGTTGGCCCATATCTGCCTGCAGATGGTTCAATGTTATATGGTCTCTGCGAATTATTAGGATAAGGACCACCGGAAACCATTGAAGAGAGTTGATACGGTCCATACCTTTCTGAAACTGATTGACCGTGCATAAAACGTTCATATATCCTTTGATCGTTGATCGGAGACCGTTGATACTGATTGATTGTATCAGATACGACAGTCGAGGTTGGATGATGAGTTCGACGAAAATTTCTTTGCAACTGCATATTATATTCTGGAGGCATGCTTGCTACCTGAGGTATGGAATGTGGATTTTCTTGCATTAACCGTCTTGGAATCATGTGCTCTTGAAAACCTACAACGCTGACAGGAATATTTGGAATATTTTGGTTGGACATTCTATTTTCAACAGAGATAATATGCTCATTCACATGAACTGTTGCTCTTGTAGCTCCGGGAAATTGTTCTCCTGTATATGGCAATGAATTTGATTGTGGAAGGCCTTGATTAGCCCGGTTGGAATGTATAGGGTAGTTTGGGCCGCCGACGAAAGCTTGTGGTTGAGTTTCCAACAATATTTGCTGGTTAGCTGCATTTTGTGCTGGTCCTCCTCGTTGTCCATTGTCTGCCTGTCGACCTTGAATTGCCAACACACCATGAGCAAACGGAGGCATTGGATTAATTCTGGAAACAATAAATTCCGACAAAGCTGATACATAGTTTGATAATATTTCTATGCGTGCATTAGTATTGCGATTGACAGCATCTAATCTTGCAGCCTCTTCAACTGTTATTAGTTCCCTATTGAGATTGTTTGTATTAGAGTTCATCCGTCCGGTTTGAACCTGGTGGAGAATTCCTCTTCTTTCTTGTGCAACATAACTCTGAGCTGCTTGGGAAATAGTGTTATTGGGCGTGACTGACGCATTTTGCGAAGCCGTAACAACATTGCCTCTTTGATGCATTGAAGTTTCTGAAAGATATACTTCTCCAAAGCAGCCTCGGACACGTTGAATTGATGTATTCTGCCTTCCATTACTTTCTACTGGCGGTGGAAGAAAGTTCCTGAAATCATGCAATATATTTCTTGGTCTGACTTGTGAAGAATTTTCTCTTGTGTCTGGATTGGATTCGCAAACAGGTTCTCGTACACGTGCCAGTAATGGTTGAGCTACATCAATAGTGTGGGGAGTTTGCCTTCCGGTGCTTTCGCCTATTGGTTGTTGAACAAAATTTGTGACAACCTGCGACATTTCTCTCAATCTTGCTTGAGAAGTACTAGGGCCATCATCATGAATTCCTGTTCGAATATGTTCTCGTACACGTTGAACTGATGGTTGAACAACATCCATATTTTGGGAAATAAGCCTTCCGCTGCCTTCGACTGTTGGTGATGATGGATTTCTTGCAACCAGTAATGACTCAACATCCATCTCTTGTATAGAACTTTGGATGTCGTTTGGCATAGCAATATGAGAAAATGGACGAACAACACAAACGCTCAGCGGAGTCTTATTCATTTCTCTTTCGGCAGAAGTCTGTGCAGTGGGGGGAGCAGCCGGAGTTTGTCTTTGACCTTGCGAAACACACGATGAACTAGGCTCATTTTCTTCTTCTGCATTTTCATTTACAGACGTAGTTTCTACTTGGTGATCATTTACTGCATCTGTAGAACTCTGCCGTTGTTGCGAACAATGAGGTTGCTCCTTTATTAAGTTTAAAGGTTGTCCATTGGCAGTTATTTCTGCACCCTGAATTGGTAAATTTTCAACTTCAACGTTGTGAGAATGAATTATTTCGCTTCTAGTTGAAGATTCTGAATTAGTATCAGTTTTTCCTGCTCTTTTAATGACACGTTGACTTTTTCGGATTGGTTTCCTTTTAATTTTTCTTTTGCTAGAAGAACTTTTCAAGCTTTTTCTTTTACTTTGGCATTTTCCTGAGGTGGATGCTTTTCCGGCCCGTAAATCTTTTATGCGCTGCGATGATCTCAATGAACGGCTGGCCTTAGAACAAGAAGGACTATTCGGGCAATGGTTGTCGTGAATTAAGCATGGAGGTTTTAAACAACCTAGGCAATTGTTGGGATCAGTTGACATTTTGATCGTTTATTTTCTTTCTTCGTTATTTTTAAATACCTGCAATTGGAATAAATTTACGGTTACAACTAATATGAAGGTACATACGTATAATTTAATACAATAGATAAGAAAATTAAGAAGTTTGTCTTATATTTCAAGAGTATTTAGTGATTAGGCATTGTAGACAGAAAGAAAAAGTATGCGTATTCGTAGAATTTTTGACTCAACTTCAACTTGAAAGGGAGGAACGAAGAACATTGAAAATGGGGGTATCTGCCAGTATCTCCAAATTCAAAACTTGACCTCTTTTGTATAAACAATGAGCATTTTTTGGTAAAATCCTACACCTCAACCTAAACGAGAGGAAAAGTAACCTTTAGAAATCGAGGGTAGGATAGAGCAGGGCTAGTAGGACCAGTAGATTGCGTAGGTTGGACCAAAGTCTAAAAACTGGGAAGAAAGCTCTATTAAAGAGAAAAAAACGCCTTTAGTTTGAACTTAATTTGCTCCCAAACTAAAACTTAATTCAAAGTATAACTTAAGATAGTGCAAATGATGCCATGGTCAGTATTAAATAATCCCGGATGGGCCCGATTTCGGCAAGAATAGCATTGCACACCAATATTTCACCGGGCTAAGTCTTAGAATATGCTTCCAGCTTCCATACACATCGATAACAATAAACAGCAGTAACATTCTTCTTCCTCTTTGGAATTATATCTGTCCAAAAATTTTCAAGCTATTTTCCAATTTAAAACATTTATTTTTAATTCAGCGGGGCAAGTTGGCCCACCCGGTCCAACTTCAACGGTAGCTAAATTAGCCCCTCTCGACCCTACCTGCCAATATCTGCAAACTCTTATCTAAAAAAAAAACTCCAGCATTTTTTTGTAAAATCCTCAACCTGAACGGGAGGAAAAGTAACATATTTGCCAAATCTGAAAACTGAAAAAATGACCGTCTTTTATAGAAAATCCAGCATTTGGTAATATCCTACACTTCAACTACAAAAAGTAACACTTAAAAAGGGTAGGTGCCTGCCAATATCAAACTCAAATCTTGAAAGTCAGTATCGATAAATCAAGAATGTTTCGGTCGCATTCTCAACCGCTACTTTAGATTTTGTGTGCCTTATTCCTATCACCCACAACAGGAAGAGCAATAACCTGGGAAGCTTGATAAGATTCTGGCAAAATTCTTTACCTATGAAATTACATTTTCCATGCATCTACTGAATTACCTAGACTCTATGCAGAGAACGTAAGCAATACCACACCTTGCTAGCTAATAGAAAAGTTCTTACCTTGCTGTACCTAATTATGTTCGGTTCGAATTTTATGGGCAGCTGCTTAAGGAAACTTTAGTTGGTTTTTATTCAACCGGAAAACTTATTTTCCAGAAAAGATTCTATTGAGAACACAAAACAGTTTTTTTTTCAGTATCCTCGAAATAAGGTCACATGTGAATTTGCGATAAGTAAACAGATTTAAGCTTCATAGACTAAACTCCAACAGAGACAATGGATATCTGATTTAAGTGTTTCGAAATAAAATGTTGTTCATTTTACCTAAACACGAAAATCTAGCAAATTCTCAGAATGAGCTTTATTTCTGAAAAGTCTCATTTGAAGGAAGTTGAATTTTTGAAACTCGTTGGTTTTTATAACTTAGTCAGAACTTAATTGCAATATTTTTTGACTGAAAATTCCAGGGGGATAAGGATTTAACTTACCGTGATTGTTCACGTCAAGCTTTTGAGTTACACAAATTTTCACAGTGGAAAATACGTTCACTTTCTTTTATTTAATTAATTTTTAGAATTGTTGAGAAATAAACAAAGTCTTAAACCTTGAAAAAAAATTAAAATTTTTCTTTAACAACATTTTTTGTCGATCCAGTTCGTCTAAATCTGAGAGAGTTGTATTGATGTACAAACTGCACGAGACATAACACTTCAAGATCACAAAGCTAACTGAAGTAATTTGCCTCTAGCATGCAACAGCGAACAGCGCTCTGGATACAGTTAGAACTTCACTCACCACACGACCCAACATATAAGTTTGAGCTTTAAATTGCATAATGCTGGTGGGTAAAGGTATGTATTTATTCTTGGTTCTTGACAGCAACGATCATTCTGAACAATACAGCAACAAAAAACTGAAACTTAGATAGAGCCCCATAGAGCCAGTCACAATGAAATAGGGAGTTGGATAAATAGATATTTTTGCTAGCTGAAGACAATTGTGTAGCTTAAATTGCAGTTGAAAGTTTTAGTGTATACCTATACGTTTCTCTATAAGAGCTTTTCGGAGGGACAGTTCAATGCAAACTTCATTTGCTATTAACTTATTGTCGGTTGGTAGTAATTATTTATGAAATTCTGTTTGCTGTTGAGACTATTTGAATCTTACGTGCTAGTGTTCTTTAACATTTTTAGCAGGTAACCGATGCCTGCGTTGGCCACAAATCATTTCAAACGTCTAGTTCTGGAATAACACTGGTTAGAAAAAAAGACAAAGGTACTCGTACTATGCAACAAAAATGGGTGTGGATTGCCCCTTCATTAAAGAAACCAGACAATGACATGACACAGAAATCTTTTGAATGGAATCCTCAGGGTGGAAACCCAAAAACAACCTAGAAGTAAACTGTTTTGGTGGAACATGGTAAGCTGTCGGATTTCAATTGATTGAAAAACCATTCTCTACATTTATATTTAACTGGTTATGTGCTATGTTCAGTTTTCCTGATATTGATTTTTATACAAAAAAAGTAGTCCCTCGTGGCATGATGGTAAGAGCGTTGAACAATCAAGTCGAAGGTCTGGGTTCGATTCCCAGTCGCTGCCACCTTAAAACAGAAATGTTTTTCCCTAGGTACTGCCTCCTGCGATGAACTGACAAATCCTCCAAGAGTATACTTGTCATGAATAAGTGCCTCTCATCTAGCAGCGGACTCGGCAAAAAATTGTAGGTCCCCTCCATTCCTGCCAACAATACGCACACAGGAATGGTTGAGAGTTGTAAGCCACTAGGCCCTAGTTCCCCACGAGCTGTTGCACCACCAAATTTATTTATTTATTTTATACAAAAAAAGATTCAACGCACACGCACGTTCAGTATGCTCTGCTGGAACCATGATTCAAAAACTAAACATTTTGCTGCTGCAAAAAGTTTTCATGGTGGAGCGCTGTAGTGTCAATGCAAAAGCTGCTGGGTTTATTCCTGCTTAAAGTTCAACTGCTTGGTATTTTTGTGTAACCGATTGTGATAGCTATCACAACACCAAAACTCATATTTTCTGAAATCAGTTTTTCGCATTTGTTTGCAATGTTTACATGAGAAGCGGGTATGATAACTTGTGAATATCAATAGCGCCCGCTCATGGGAAAGAGCCCAAAAGCCCAATAGTGCTAAGCCCGCGTATGGGCAAGAGCCTAAACAGAATATGACATGGCCCATGTCTCGCCTTCGAGCCATGGGCTTATGAAATGTATGAGAAATGTATGAGTATAATGGGTTTTCATTTTATTTTTCAATGCCTTTATGAATTAGTTTCCTT
Source organism: Dasysyrphus albostriatus (assembly GCA_946251815.1). Lineage (NCBI taxonomy): Eukaryota > Metazoa > Arthropoda > Insecta > Diptera > Syrphidae > Dasysyrphus > Dasysyrphus albostriatus. The sequence continues at coordinate 1,790,014 of OX276339.1, forward strand.
AACTTACTACTAATTTGTTTGCAATGTTTACATGAGAAGCGGGTATGATAACTTGTGAATATCAATAGCGCCCGCTCATGGGAAAGAGCCCAAAAGCCCAATAGTGCTAAGCCCGCGTATGGGCAAGAGCCTAAACAGAATATGACATGGCCCATGTCTCGCCTTCGAGCCATGGGCTTATGAAATGTATGAGAAATGTATGAGTATAATGGGTTTTCATTTTATTTTTCAATGCCTTTATGAATTAGTTTCCTTAACTTTTGTTTAATGGCAGAAAAATAACGTTGGCTAAAAGTACTAACGAAATAGACTTTGCAAGAAATTTTATTGAAGCATACTGAGTGAAACTAAAAACAAAAGGCACTGTTTTTTGCTTGTTGCTTTTATTGTAGTTGAATTAACTTTATCTTCAGAAGCAATGAGGGCCTCTCGGGTGTATCTCACTTAAGTGAACTGAAGTGAAAATGAAAAATCTAAAGCAAACCTCACTCAAGTGAAACTGTCGACGCTGAACACATAAAATGAAAGATTATTAATTTTACTTGATTGAATTTGTGCACCATAATAACGGTTTTAAATTTTAATCTAGATGAATCTACTCTTGCTTCGGAAGTGAACTTAAGTGGAAATGAAAAATCTTAAGTAAACCTCACTTAAGTGAAATTGACGACGCTGAAGCACAAAAAAGAAAATGGCTTTCCAATACAGTTTGCACTCATTAACAACTAATAAGCTCAATAAATGTGATGAATATAAAGCTTAATACATACTTGTGAATCATGTCGTGAATTCATACAAATTTTACATTTTTATTCACCCGTAAACGTGCTCGTGAAGCTGTATGGAGAGTTTTCGTTCACGAGCAATTCCCCCGTGCAAAATGTACGGGAACTCTTGGTGAACAGTTGACAGTTCGATAACTAGTCATTTGAGGCATTGTGGTCTTAAACTTCAAACGTTCACAACACATTCGCAAGTCTGTACCAGTGAATAGATTCGAAAGTAGGACAGAGTTATACACTCGGGCCCTAATTCCGAATAGGTAGGTTTGCCATGTGATGAATTCACTTATGTGTCACAATATAATGTTGTCAGGTGCCGGTCTTCATCAGATTTGCTATGCAGAAAAAGAAGTTGATATTTTGATTTTGACAGGACTTAGAGACAGCTTCCATGACAAAGGAAGTCATTAAAATAGCAAGGACAAAAACATATCTGGCTTCGGTTGAACTCCTGTTGAACTGGTGCATTAACTCATGGCTCATGCTATTATACACCGACAAGCCCAAAAGTATCCAAAACTCTTCCAGCAGTTTGAAATTTTACCTTGAAACTAGCAATTAGGTAAGGCAAAATATTGAAGTTTTTTTTTTTTTGTAATTAGATATGAAGTTGTTGTTTTGATTTGTTTTGAGACCCCTCAATTTTCTCAATCTAAACAAAGTCATCATGAAACTTTGCGTTATCAAACTGAAGCTCGTTGGATATAAAAACCCAATATATTGGCAAGTTTAAAAAGTTTTTGGCAAGAGATAACAAAATTGAACTATCGGGAGAACTCTCTGTTTCAAAAGTTGGGAGTGAAACTAACATACCTTGTAGATATTTTCAAGTCATATTTCAATTTTATCATACATAAAAAAAAGGAATTATTAGAGGATCACAACTCGCGGCTATTTCAAAATCATCTCAATGAGTCGCGAGCCTCTCTTGAGTCGGAAACAACGGTTTTAAAGAAAGAAAAGTACTTTTATATATCATTTTAGTGGACAGACCAATTACCTTCTGTTATAACATAAACCCAATACAATTTTCAAAAAAGTATTATTTTGTTTTATTAAATTACACAAAAAATATTAAAAAATACAAACATTTATTTCTATATGGAACTTCTTACTATGATACACACATTTCTCAATTATTTTTCTTGTTTTATTTGAAAACAAAATTATTGGAATGATACTGTTCACTGCACACTGCTTAACTGCTTACTGTACACCTCTAACTGCTCAAATAAACCTAAAACTCAACCTTTGTTTCGAAATTAAAATGTGGGTAACGCATGTAGGTAGGGATTCACTGATGTGAAAACATATCATAACTTGGAAACGTGACGTGTTCGAGACACCCACTATTTGACTATTAGAAAGTCAATTAGGTAATCCAGAGGAGTACAGATTTTTGTATGTTCTAATTTCCATTTCAATTTTCATTTCCATTTTTACATCGCGCAAATGCGAAAAAAGATGAAGATGTACGGATGGATTTAAAAACAGAAGATTGCATAGAAATTATCTTCTTTCATATAGTTTTGCATGAGTCCATCACAAGAGATAATTTTATTTATAGCAATTAGGACCAACTAAAGAAAGTACTGCGCCAGTTCATTTTCGAGGCATCTGCGTCTGTATCGATACAATTCCGTTTACAAGAAATCCCTAAGTCCAACCTAGCACACGAGAAGCTATTGTGTTTGTTTTCCTTTGTTTTTGAGGCGCAACAATACCTGGGCGCCAGTTCATTAGGATAAATGTTACAGTTTACTTGATTTTCAAAGGAATAGACAAATATTTTTTCTGTGGTTTTATGGACGTGTAGTGTATCGTGCGTTGGTCGGCAAGCGTCACCGTGCGTCGGACGGCAGGCGTCGAGTCGGTCGGGAGGCATCCGTCGGTCGCCTTTGACTCAAGTGTGGGTTTATTACAGTGGATATGAGTAGAGTACGTGAAGTGTTGTGTTAAGTTTTCTTGAGAAGACTCTTACCATAATTATATCTAAGTTCACTCCTCCACACATGTGGAAGAAAGTTCGCACATGTACCAACCAAGTGCTAGGTGAAGGTGAAGAAGGTATAGGTATGTATACACTCTACTCATCATGTATGTATGATTGTTTTAAGAAATATTTTTACAATCTCTATCGAAGTATTCTTTTTATCATATTTGTTTTTCTTAAAATGTGAATAGCATATTTAAATTTATTAATTTGTTCTTTGTGTATAAGTTTATAAATTCGTAATATTAAATTTAGTAAATCAGCCCAGTCGGAATGTAAAAAAAAAATGCTGGAAATGCAAAAAGTTAAAAAATCAAAAAAAAAAGTTTTCGACCACCTATACATATTGCGTTGGATTTTAGAAAAAGTGCGTTTTTGTTAAATAACTCGGCTGTTTCCAACTTTTGACCAAAAATGCATTTCATAAAAGTTGTTCAAAATTTAATTATCTACAACGATCGATATTTTTCGACTTAATCCGAAACAAATGATTGTGCCGTTGTTTTTCAGTACTCATTAAAGAGCCTTTTTGAACAATACAAACAAAAAGTTAATATTTTTTTAAATTCCTTGAAAAAGAAGGAAACTAAAACCAAGAGCACCCAGCTGTTTAACTCTGGCACTGGATGAAGAGCCTTTTTGAACAATACAAACAAAAAGTTAATATTTTTTTAAATTCCTTGAAAAAGAAGGAAACTAAAACCAAGAGCACCCAGCTGTTTAACTCTGGCACTGGATGGGATTACCTAAAAAAATATCAAAAAACACCGGGAATTCTTGTAATGTCATGCTTTATCTTTTCCAAAAGCCAAAGATTTATTCTCAAAATTCCCTTTTTAAGAAAAATGGGTTTTGTAAACTAGTTTTAAAAATATATTTTTCAAACTTACAATAAGAACAAAATATTTTTGTTCCAAACTTTTTTTTTGCTTTATTTTACGTTATTAAGTACAGTTTTTGTTTAAGGTATTCAATACTCTTATCAATTCTTACTTAAATACGGCATTGATGACGTAAAATTTTGCTAGAAATTAAATTGAAAAGAATTTTCTTTTTTTTTATTTTAAGTTTAAAAATTATTTTTTTTAAAAACTATTTACAGAAACCATTTTTGTATAAAGAAAATTTGAGAATGAACTTCAGGCTATCAAAAAAGCTGTGTATAGTATGATATTGCAAGCACTGCCATTTTTTTAAATATTTTTTTCTCTATTTGAAGTAATTTTTTTTTTGTAAATTGTCCCTTCTACTTAAACAGGGGGAACAGATTCCCCTTCGGTACAATTTTTTACTTATATCAACTCAGCCTACTCCCTGTGTTCATAGAAAACACGCTGTATATTTTACAAAAGCCATTTTCTTTAAACCACAAAGGTGTTCAAAGTTAAACAGCTTGGTTTTCCTTTCTCATACATCTTATACATTACAAAAAATATTAAATTTTTTGCTTGTATAGTCCAAAAACACTCTTTATTGAGGACTGAAAACAACGGCGCACCATAAAATAAAATGCCGACTGAGTCACACGTACTTGCTATTATGTTCAAGACGCTTCGTGTTTAAGAACTCTAGGTAATTATGAGTTATTGAAATTATGAGAGAAGGATGTTTAAAGGCATGAAATACGATATTTAAATTAATTAAAATTACTTTTTTAAGAGTTCTTAGTGAAAACAAACGCCATTTTAATTTTTGATTGGATAAGATTGCATGAAAAAAAATATTTAAAATTGTTTGATAAAAAATTATTTCTTATGTATCAAATTCTTTAAACATTTATTAGTCAAATTTTTGGTATGCAAATCGTAAGTATGAATTTATGGACATGTAAATATAAGATTTCAAAACAATATTGTCAAACCGATTTTGAGATATCAAAAAAAAAAAAAAAAAGATTAAACTTTTTTAAAAATTCAAAAACTTTCTTTTTGAAAATTTTGATATGCATTATTTTTTAACCTTATTTAAAATTTATATATAAAAAAATAATCAAAATCTGTTCAGCCAGTAATGAGAAAATTAATAATTAAAAAAAAACCTCTATGAGAAGTACCTACTATTAACAAAATTTCTGGTAGTATATGACCACCACGCCGTCAGCGGGCCGACTTTCGATTTTCGCAAAAAAAAAAAATGCCACGCGATGTATTTCTAATTGCACATTTCAAATATGTAAAAAAATTTAATTGCACACCCCCCTATTTTTTTTTTTTTAAATATAAACAAATTGCACTTTGTATGAAACTTTCAAATGGTCATATCTTGGTAACCAAGTAAAATTTCGAAATGCACAGGGGCTAAAATAATTGCTTATTTTGAAATTGAATTTGCACACCAAACATTTTAATTTGCACACCCTTCATTAATTAATAATTAATTAATTAAAATTTCGCTAAAGAAAAGAACTAAATAATTGAAAGAAGACTTATTACAAAATAACCCATCCAAAATATATAAATCAATGGCCCAGCGTGAGAGCTGCCGACTGTGAACCTAAGTGTCATGGGTTCGAGTCCTATGAGGATAGTTCACACTTTTTTTTATTTTTTATTACTTGTTATACAGTATTTTTTTTTTTTCTAATAGAAAGGGAGTGTATGTGTTTGAAAAAAATTCTTACTTGCACAGCTAAATAATAAATTAAAACATAAAAAAAGCACGGACACTATATTTTCAACCGTTAAAAATTTTAAAAAATTATGCATTTTATATTCAAATTTGAATACTCAATGTTTTTGTTTGCACACCTTTAGTTTAACTGTAATTTAATGATCAGGAAATTGCTACGAACATACAAAAATGCATTTTTCACAACTTACTAAAATGGCTATATCTCAATAACCAAAAACAATTTTGAACTGTTCTAAATTTCAAAAAATCGTACATGTCAAAGTCGAATTTGCACACCAAAAATTTTAATTTGCACACCTTTAATTAATAAATAAATCAATGATTAGGAAACTGCTAAAAACATACAAAAATGCATTTTTCACAACTTACTAAAATGGCTATATCTCAATAACCAAAAACAAACAAAAATAAATTTTTAACAACTTACTAAAATGGCTATATCTCAATAACAAAAAACAATTTTGAACTGTTCAAAATTTCAAAAAATCGTACATGTCAAAGTCGAATTTGCACACCAAAAATTTGAATTTGCACACCTTTAATTAATAAATAAATCAATGATTAGGAAACTGCTAAAAACATACAAAAATGCATTTTCAAATTTTTGGTGTGCAAATTCGACTTTGACATGTACGATTTTTTGAAATTTTGAACAGTTCAAAATTGTTTTTGGTTATTGAGATATAGACACAGAGTCGGCAGCTCTCATGCTGGGCCATTGATTTATATATTTTGGATGGGTTATTTTGTAATAAGTCTTTTTTCAGTTATTTAGTTCTTTTCTTTAGCGAAATTTTAATTAATTAATTATTAATTAATGAAGGGTGTGCAAATTAAAATTTTTGGTGTGCAAATTCAATTTCAAAATAAGCAATTATTTTAGCCCCTGTGCATTTCGAAATTTTACTTGGTTAACAAGATATGACCATTTGAAAGTTTCATACAAAAGCAATTTGTTTATATTTAAAAAAAAAAATAGGGGGGTGTGCAATTAAATTTTTTTACATATTTGAAATGTGCAATTAGAAATACATCGCGTGGCATTTTTTTTTTTTTTGCGAAAATCGAAAGTCGGCCCGCTGACGGCGTGGTGGTTAGTATATGGCACTTATTTAAGCATACAAAAAAGTTTAATAAAAATCGTAGGAGCCGTTTAAAAAAAAAATAAAAAATATTTCCCTGAACGGTTTTTAAACATTTGTGTGGAAGGTACCGTTATTTTTTCATTAAAGTAATTTTTTTTCTTAAAATACTTTACAAAGTGTAAAAACTTTTTAATACAAAGTTTTATAAAAATCAACCATTAGTTTTCATAACATTTGATTTTTAAAAAAAAAACTATGTTTTAAAATTTAAAAAACAAAATATTTTTTGAAAGTTTTAGTAAGAAAAACCATTTATGTGCATTGCTTAGAAGCTTCTGTATAAACAAAATTCTTTGGTTACAGCATACATATCGGTTTTTGGTGATTCTTTCCACAATTTTTTTTTTTCATTTTCTTAGAACTAAAAATAACAGTACCTGCCATACAATTTTTTTTTTAGCAATTTTACAAAATCTTATTTTTATCAAAAATGGCCACAACTTTTCTTAAAAAAATTAAATAAATTTTGTTGGCATTAAAAAAAAAGGTTATTAATGTACCTCCCAAAAAAATAAATTTTTTATTTTTGATTTTCTTCAAAAATTGAAATTGAAAATTGAAATTTGTGGATAAGGAATACACATGCAAAAGTCTACAGACGAATCTGGGTTGCGTTAAAAGTTATTCACGTTCAAATGTCGAAAATACTAGTTTTTCGCGTATAATTTTGGAACGGTAAAAAGTATTAAAAAGTAGTACATGCACAACTTGTAGATAATACGATTCTCTACAAAAAATATGTTGACACTTTCAATGTTGGCGTTTCAAAAAATGTAAATTGACGAAAATATCACTTTTTTGCGTATAACTCAGAAATCGTGAGTGTAATCAAAAATATTTGTATGCACAGTTTGTGTATTATGTTAACATCTAAATATTTTAACTTGGAATTTTCCCCAAGTGGAAATGCATTTTTCCGAACCATGTTGTGTCCGATAACAAGTATTTTCGAAAACTGATAGACGATCTAAATATCTTTTTATTGGAGCCTCGTTTCGAAAAAGTGCTCATAATAGTTATTAAAGAGAATATTATTTTCTACAAAATGAGTAAAAATAATTTTTCGAAAACGTTGCCAGAAAAACGCAAAATACCGTAATTTTTGTTTTTCGTCCAGTTTATATAAAAAATAATATCTTTTTCATGACTTCCAAAAGAAAAAAAGCTTTTATGCAATCTTGTAGAAGGTTAAACAACGTATAAACTGCATTGAAATAAAATGTCTAACATTTACCGTTTAAAAGTGGTAAGCGAAAAATCTTTACTTTCGATTCTTTAACTCTCTGAAGTAACAATATCTTGTTACCTGTCACCTGTATTTAAATAAGTGTTTTAGCATTTTTCTTAGATAACATTAGAATCTATAAATTGAGCATAAATTATTTAATGAAAACTTCTTTATTTAAGAGTTAAAAGCAAAAATCTGAAATTTTGGGTTGTTGACGAAATTTTTCAAAAAATTATATCTTTTAAATTATCACATTTAAAAATTTTTTGTATATGTTAACATAATACACAAACTGTGCATTCAAATATTTTTGATAACACTCACGATTTCTGAGTTATACGCAAAAAAGTGATATTTTCGTCAATTTACATTTTTTGAAACGCCGATATCTTCTTACTTATCAGTCGGGGAAAAAAATGTTTCAACATATTTTTTGTAGAGAATCGTATTATCTACAAGTTGTGCATGTACTACTTTTTAATACTTTTTACCGTTCCAAAGTTATACGCGAAAAACTAGTATTTTCGACATTTGAACGTGAATAACTTTTAATGCAAGCCAGATTCGTCTGTAGACTTTTGCAGGCGTATTCCTTATCCACAAATAAAAATGATTGCATTTAAAAACCTTAACTTGGAATTTTTCCGCAGATTGGTATTTTATTTTTACATTTTTCCTGGGCTATGATGCCAAATCAGGTTTTGACGCGACCCTCTTCGATTTCGCTTATATTCTGATATTTTGTGGCATGTCTTGAAAACAACTTGAATACCAAATTTCAGCCTTATATTCCACACCGGTATTGAGTAATCGATTTTTTAATTTTGTGATGATGCTAACTCCTATTTTTCATTTTTTACAAACAAATATTTTAAACAAAGTGTTCGCATAACTTGAATAAAACCAAAATTACAATAAATATTTTTCAACACTCGTTGTTTGCCAAATTCAGTGAAATTGAAAAGATTTGATAGACTTTTGTATTTTTTAACAATTTTTGAGGTGGTATATAATGGCAAAAACAATGTGGAGTTAGCCGCTTTACACTTTTAGCCGACGATATAGAAGCTTTTTAATAATACAAATAGTTTTCCCTACTAAAATCTTCAAAAAAAGTTTTTTTTTTAATTTTTAAATTTGTTTAAAAGTTTTTTAGAAAATCAAATATTATTTTTTTTTTTTTTTTTTAATTCATTTTTATTTTTCAATTTTCTTAAAACTATCTTAGAGCTAGACAAAAATTCATAAAAACTAGCCTACCTATCATTATATTAAAAACTAACTTACTGGCCCCAGTCGGGCGCTCTAAGTAAAACTATAATAACTTAATGCTAATGCCTTTCGGCCTAAGAACTATCTTAATACTAAATCCCGATCGGTTTTATTTTTTACCGAGAAGAATTTACAAAAAACTCGGTATCAGTGTCTTTTTTTTTTTTTTCAAATATTATGAAAACTAACTGGTCGATTTTGATTTTTGATATAACTTGGTATTTAAGAGTTTTTTTTACACTTTGTAAAGTATTTTAAGACAAAATTTTACTTACATATGTACAGATATGAAAAAATAAAAACCGTTAAGGAAAACATTTTTTTCTTACAAACGGCTCCTACGATTTTTATAAAACTTTTTATTTATGCTTAAATTAGTGCGATATGCTAACAAAAATTATAAAAAAAATTATAAATAAAAACTATTAATAGTACCTATTTCCCATAGAACTTTTTTAATTTTGAATTTTCTCATTATCGGCTGAACGGATTGAGATTAATTTTTCAATATACAAATTTCAGACAAGATTAAGAAATATTGCGTATCAAAATTTTCATAATTTTTTGAATTTTTAAAAAAAGTTTAAATTTTTTTCTTTGAAAATTCGATATCTCAAAAACGTGTTGACAATTTTTTTTTTAATTTTATTTTTGTATGCACAGAAATGAACACTTACGATTTTTAAGAATTTGATATATAAAAATTATTTTTTTTAATAAAACCGCTCCAACGATTTTTAATATTCAAGAATCAAGATGGATTTTTTTTTTCGTTTAAAACTCTCAAAGAAGTTATTTTAAATAATTAAGATATCGTTTTTCATGCTTTTAAACATTTTTCTCTTATTATTTCAATGTCTTTATATACATATAATGTTCTGAAACCCTCAGCGACTTGAACATAAAAGCAAGTACGTGCGACCCAGTCTTGCATATTGTATTTTTTGTGATGGCTTAATGGTTACAAAAGTAACCAAAGTAACTATGACACCAATCCTGCAAGTGACTCAATTGGCAGCCCACATTTATACAATCTAGAGAGTGACGCAGAGATCATTGGAAATTCAAAGCCAATAAAGCCAGCTGGACCAGCTGAAGTCTCCAACTAGGTCCCGAAAAGACTTTCACATGCAGTGATAATCCTTCTCAAAATCATCCATAATAATTGCATCAACTATACAGAAGTAAAAACAGTGAAGAAAAGAGTTTTCAACTTGGTGTGTATCTACAGGCCTATATCGCTCTTAAATAACATCCACAAATTTCTGGAAGAAGTGATCGTCCGGAGGCTCAAGATGTTTTGTAGTGAAAACACTTTTATCATTGACATCCACTTCGGCTTTCGGTAAAAATACTTAACACAGTATCCACTGCCGAAGTCACCCTAGGTTCGAAACATATCCCATTCCTCTATAGCTTTAGATCCGCCATAGCATCCAGATGGAACTTGAAGTACCTGGGAGTCCACTTCCATGAGATGCTTAGGTTCAACCCACACTCAAGATTTGTGGTCAAAAAAGCCAGCTAGGCCTTTCAAAGTCTTCATCCTCTAATGAGAAGAAGAATCGGACTCATTCAACAGTCGAAAATACAGATACACAAGCAACTCCCTGTGGCCAGTCTAAGCTATTGCTTCCCAAATTAGTTCTCCCTCGCTAAGATAGCTATGAAGGAAATTTAAGTGTTTAAAAGGAAAATGCCCAAAATTCGCAACACAACAGGAACGAACACCTCTATACAGAAGCGAACATTACCCCCCTGGACAGGGACCCATACTGTTTTATCCAAAGAAGCTAGAAGGGAACGTCAATAGTCAACCAAATCAGCTTATGAGAAAGATCAACAGCAACCCAAACCGATGTATCTCATTGTGATGGAAACCATGGACAATAACATTATCATAATATACAACAAAGAAGCAGACACCGCAGCTAAATGCCTACCCCAATACCAATCCACAGCAAAATACCACCGGACAATAGAGTTTGAGCACCCCAACGATGATAAAGCCAACCGAAACTTAAATATCTTTATTCGTTGACATGCATTTCATCAGCAAAGTGTGTAATGTTTTGTTTTTGAGACCTGATCTTTTTCATCAAGTATTGTTCTCTGCATGATCGTTCAATTCTAAAACCTATAGCTGATATATTTTTGCGAGAGTTACCTACGTTATATGGACAACGTCCCGTGCGTCGCACCGCGAATTCATCCATCACCCAGTGCTGTTCCATTCCACTGTGCAACTTCTCAATCTCTGCTCATTTACCTATGCAACTTTATATTTATGCTTGGAGCAATTTTATTTTCAACTCAGTTGGTTTCGTGATCTATAAGTGAAAAAGTCTTGTGTTGTGTGTGTGTGTATCAAAAGTCTTCTATCTCCAATCGCTTTGAAAAAATATTCAAAATTGAGAAAAATATAAACTCTATCGAATGATTTTGTCAAAAAAAGTTCGTGGTTTAAAATAATAGTTAGGGTATTCTTCAATTATTTTTAAAATCAATTAAATAAAGTTGAGAAATTTTGCATTTTTTAAGAATCGACTATAGAATATCCGTGGGTAAAATTTAAAAAAAAAGTGTCCTAGAAGCTCAGATAGTTTGAACTTAGTTGCTGACGCTGGCCGGAGCAAACGAAAAAAAGTGATTCCTAAGACTTTAATTTGAATTTAACCGAAGCAATTATGGTAAGTGTTATTTAAGCCCCCATTGCATTTTTAAGTCACAAAAATATTGCAATTTTATTTCAACTTATTTGTATGTTTTATCAGGAACATTTTGTTTTCTTACATAGGAAAAAACTGTACCTTCAAGAATTTCCAACTAAAGAATTCTTTAAAATTATTTTTTTTTTCGTACTAAAACGCTTTATTTTTCAAAAAAAAAAAAAAAAAAACCGTCCACATCCTGAGATTATCTCGGCTTTGAGTAAAACTAAACAATGTTCTAACCCAAATGCTTAAATTGGACAATAGACGACCATTTTTATTTCTGTTTTATTTTAAAAGAGGCGACAGTAATTGTGCCTACGAATATCATATTACTTTCCTGCGAAACTATGATTCATCGACAATTACTTGACTCATTGTGTTCAGAAGGAGTAAAAGCAGCTATGCATTAAAAAGTGAAGCCCTTTTACGATCCGTTTCCCAACACCACTATTGTAAATTTTTATGGTCGTATTTGAATGAAACTCACAAAATATGCTTTGTGCAAAAACTTATTCCGAGACTAAATACGTTTTCCAAACTAACTTCTCTTAAAACAGCTGCTCGTAAAAATTCGAACCGAACATAATTACCGCAAAGAATGAACTTTTTAATGGCAAGAAAAATCTGTGTCGGCAAAACGTCCCTTGCAAACTATTAAGTCTACGTCATTTGATGCGTGAAAAATGTAATTGGAAAAATGACGTGAGTCACTTTTTGCCAGACAGAGTACAGTTGAACCTTATTTTGTAGCTGTTTATCTCATAGCAGTGTCAAAGTTGGAAGGTACGAATTGAAGCTGTAACTATAACAGGAAATGTATAAATGCATGCACACTAAATATTTCTGTTAAAGTTTGCATTCTGTACATCCAGTTAAAATATCTTTTTACCCAACCCCTACTTTGGGGCTACATTCCACTTCCACTTCTACATAATGTAGATTCAGTTCTGTTTCAAAGCATAAAATGTGTATCCAACATTTGTTTGTGACTGAATCTTTTGTATATCAAGATCGTTCCATTCTAGAACCTATAGAGAATCAGATACAAAGTTGAGAGAGATATACACGATACACCAGCATTGTGCAATTCAAGTTTCAACGGCGCGATGCTTCCAATTGTGTTTACATCAGAATGCTGTTCTATTCTACGTCCTCCTTTTCAATTAGTTCCAACTTTTGCAAAGTAAGGTGCAAATTTCGTATTCAACTTTTAGGAAATTTTATTTTCAATTCAGTTAGTTTCGTGATCTTTAAGTGTGAAGTCTTGTTCGGCGTGTACTAAGAGTGCTATCTCCCACCGCTTTCAGAAACATATTCAAAATTATCAAATAAATAAATACTCGATCAAAATTAGTTTAGTCAAAAAAAAAGTTAATAAATTGTGAATATTTGTTTGATCGAATGAAGCATATCGGTTGATTAAAATTTAAAAAAGTGTTTTAAAACTCAGATGATTTCGACTTATTTCTGAAAAACATACATGTACATGTACACATTGTGTATGAACTTACGTTTTCGAAGTGATTTTTAGCTGACTGTGGAAAAAAGTAACATTTTATTTATCGTTTTCCTTGTGAAATTATGAATGCTCCAAAAATTTCATCTTAGAGATCATGGTAAGTTAAATTTGAAATGAGAAGTTAAAATTTGGTTACATAAATTCGAACTTGATGCTTGAACTTAAATTTTTAAACGAAATTTTAAAAACCCCTTCCCGGAAAATTATGATTCATCGTTAGTAACCTGATGTTCTGTGCAGCAGTAGCTATTTATTAAAAAGCATTTTTATGTCGGATTTTTCAAATTCCAACACCATTATTGCCAATTTTCATGATCTCATTCTAAGAAAATATGGTTTTCTACCTCAATTAGAACTTACTGCAATCTCAAACACAGACGCTCATTAAATTCAAACTGAAATGGACGGACAGTATTAAATGGCTAAAAGGAGACCCACCGCAAGAGTCTAATTTATTTACTGTGCGGAAAGTATAATTGAAACTAAAAATTCATAGCACCAAACAAAGTTGATAACACCACCAAAAAAAGTTCAAACAAACCAAAATAAATGCTCGTCTTGTTTAAAAAAAAAATTATACTCGAGACTCTAGAATTTCCTGACATATTTTTCACGTTATTACCAAGATAAGCTCGAGATGTCTAAAGACAATATACGAGCACGTTTTGAAATATAACTAAAACTCCCGTAAATGTTTCGAGTTTTAAAAAAAGTTTAATTTTCTAATAAAAAAAGACGTGCATATTTGAAATTGAGAAATAAAGCAAATCTAAATTTAAAAAAAATCACATTCCTCCCGTTCAGGACGAGGATTTAAGAAAATTCCAGGAATATATTTTGCAAAAAACTTTAATTTTTTTAAAATATTTTTCCTCTCGTTAAAGTTGAGGACTTTCGCTAGCTTCCAAGATAATAGTCCAGGAAAAATTGTTGTTTTCTGAAATAATTTTCCTCCCGTTAAGGTTGAGGATTAAAATAAAAAATGTTGATTTTTCAAAACAAAAGACGTGCACGTTATGAAATTGCAAAATTAAGCATATTCAACCAATTTTTAAAATTAAATATTTCCTGCCGTGTAGGTTGAGGATTTAAAAAAAATCTTAGCCAGTTTCCAAGATAATTGTCGAGGAAAATATTTGCTGGAAAAATTAAAATTTACTGAAATAATTTTCCTCCCGTTAAGGTTGAGGATTAAAATAAAAAAATGTAGATTTTTCAAAACAAAAGAGGTGCACGTTATGAAATTGCAAAATTAAGCAGGATTTAAAAAAAATCTTAGTCAGCTTCCAAGATAATTGTCGAGGAAAATATTTGCTGGAAAAATTAAAATTTACTGAAATAATTTTCCTCCCGTTAAGGTTGAGGATTAAAATAAAAAAATGTTAATTTTTCAAAACAAAAGACGTGCACGTTATGAAATTGCAAAATTAAGCATATTCAACCAATTTTTAAAATTAAATATTTCCTCCCGTTTAGGTTGAGGATTTAAAAAAATCTTAGTCAGCTTCCAAAATAATTTTCGAGGAAAATATTTGTTGGAAAAATTAAAATTTACTGAAATAATTTTCCTCCCGTTAAGGTTGAGGATTAAAATAAAAAAAATGTTGATTTTTCAAAACACGTTATGAAATTGCAAAATTAAGCAGGATTTAAAAAAAATCTTAGTCAGCTTCCAAGATAATTGTCGAGGAAAATATTTGCTGGAAAAATTAAAATTTACTGAAATAATTTTCCTCCCGTTAAGGTTGAGGATTAAAATAAAAAAATGTTAATTTTTCAAAACAAAAGACGTGCACGTTATGAAATTGCAAAATTAAGCATATTCAACCAATTTTTAAAATTAAATATTTCCTGCCGTGTAGGTTGAGGATTTAAAAAAAATCTTAGCCAGTTTCCAAGATAATTGTCGAGGAAAATATTTGCTGGAAAAATTAGAATGTACTGAAATAATTTTCCTCCCTTTAAAGTTGGGGATTAAAATAAAAATTGTTTGATTTTTCAAAACAGAAGACGTGCACGTTATGAAATTGCAAAATTAAGCACATTGAACTGATATTCTAAATTTAATATTTCCTCCCGTTTAGGTTGAGGATTTAAAAAAATCTTAGCCAGCTTCCGAGATAATTGTCGAGGAAAATATTTGCTCGAAAAATTAAAATTTACTGAAATAATTTTCCTCCCGTTAAGGTTGAGGATTAAAATAAAAAAATGTTGATTTTTCAAAACAAAAGACGTGCACGTTATGAAATTGCTAAATAAAGCATATTAAACCAATTTTTAAAATTAAATATTTCCTGCCGTGTAGGTTGAGGATTTAAAAAAATCTTAGTCAGCTTCCAAGATTATTGTCGAGGAAAATATTTGCTGGAAAGATTAGAATTTACTGAAATAATTTTCCTCCCTATAAAGATGAGGATTAAAATAAAAATTGTTTGATTTTTCAAAACAGAAGTCGTGCACGTTATTAAATTGCAAAATTATGCATATTCAACGGATATTCAAAATTTAATATTTCCTCCCGTTTAGGTTGAGGATTTAAACAAATCTTAGTCAGCTTCCAAGATAATTGTCGAGGAAAATATTTGTTGGAAAAATTAAAATTTACTGAAATAATTTTCCTCCCTTTAAAGTTGAGAATTAAAATAAAAATTATTTGATTTTTGAAAACAGAAGACGTGCACGTTATGAAATTGCAAAATTAAGCATATTCAACGAATTTTTAAAATTAAATATTTCCTGCCGTGTAGGTTGAGGATTTAAAAAAATCTTAGTCAGCTTCCAAGATTATTGTCGCGGAAAATATTTGCTGGAAAAATTAAAATTTACTGAAATAATTCTCCTCCAGTTAAGGTTGAGGATTTAAATAAAAAAATGTTGATTTTTCAAAACAAAACACGTGCACATTATGAAATTGCTAAATTAAGCATATTGAACCAATATTTATAATTAAATATTTCCTGCCGTGTAGTTTGAGGATTTAAAAAAATCTTAGTCAGCTTCCAAGATAATTGTCGAGGAAAATATTTGCTGGAAAAATTAAAATTTACTGAAATAATTTTCCTCCCGTTAAGGTTGAGGATTAAAATAAAAAAATGTTAATTTTTCAAAACAAAAGACATGCACGTTATGAAATTGCAAAATTAAGCATATTAAACCAATTTTTAAAATTAAATATTTCCTGCCGTGTAGATTGAGGATTTAAAAAAACTCTTAGTCAGCTTCCAAGATAATTGCCGAGGAAAATATTTGTTGGAAAAATTAAAATTTACTGAAATAATTTTCCTCCCGTTAAGGTTGAGGATTAAAATAAAAAAATGTTGATTTTTCAAAACAAAAGAGGTGCACGTTATGAAATTGCAAAATTAAGCAGGATTTAAAAAAAATGTTAGTCAGCTTCCAAGATAATTGTCGAGGAAAATATTTGTTGGAAAAATTAAAATTTACTGAAATAATTTTCCTCCCGTTAAGGTTGAGGATTAAAATAAAAAAATGTTGATTTTTCAAAACAAAACAGGTGCACGTTATGAAATTGCAAAATTAAGCAGGATTTAAAAAAAATGTTAGTCAGCTTCCAAGATAATTGTCGAGGAAAATATTTGTTGGAAAAATTAAAATTTACCGAAATAATTTTCCGCCCGTTAAGGTTGAGGATTAAAATAAAAAAAATGTTGATTTTTCAAAACAGAAGACGTGCACGTTATGAAATTGCAAAATAAAGCATATTAAACCAATTTTTAAAATTAAATATTTTCTGCCGTATAGACTGAGGATTTAAAAAAACTCTTAGTCAGTTTCCAAGATAATTGCCAAAGAAAATATTTGTTGGAAAAATTAAAATTTACTGAAATAATTTTCCTCCCGTTAAGGTTGAGGATTAAAATAAAAAAATGTTGATTTTTCAAAACAAAAGAGGTGCACGTTATGAAATTGCAAAATTAAGCATATTGAACCAATTTTTTAAAATTAAGTATTTCCTCCCATTTAGGATGAGGATTTAAAAAAAATCTTTGTCAGCTTCCAAGATAATTGCCGAGGAAAATATTTGCTGGAAAAATTAAAATTTACTGAAATTTACCTCCCGTTAAGGTTGAGGATTAAAATAAAAAATGTTGATTTTTCAAAACAAAAGACGTGCACGTTATGAAATTGCAAAACTAAGCATATTGAACCAATTTTTTAAAATTAAGTATTTCCTCCCATTTAGGATGAGGATTTAAAAAAAATCTTAGTCAGCTTCCAAGATAATTGTCGAGGAAAATATTTGCTGGAAAAATTAGAATTTACTGAAATAATTTTCCTCCCTTTAAAGTTGAGGATTACAATAAAAATTGTTTGATTTTTCAAAACAAAAGACGTGCACGTTATGAAATTGCAAAACTAAGCATATTGAACATATTTTTAAAATTAAATATTTCCTCCCGTGTAGGTTGAAGATTTAAAAAAAATCTTAGTCAGCTTCGAAGATAATTGTCGAGGAAAATTTTTGCTGGAAAAATTAGAATTTACTGAAATAATTCTCCTCCCGTTAAGGTTGAGGATTACAATAAAAAAAAATGTTGATTTTTCAAAACAAAAGACGTGCACGTTATGAAAAAGCAAAATTAAGCATATTGAACCAATTTTTAAAATTAAGTATTTCCTCCTATTTAGGATGAGGATTTAAAAAAAATCTTAGTCAGCTTCCAAGATAATTGTCGAGGAAAATATTTGTTGGAAAAATTAAAATTTACTGAAATAATTTTCCTCCCGTTAAGGTTGAGGATTAAAATAAAAAAATGTTGATTTTTCAAAACAAAAGACGTGCACGTTTTGAAATTGCAAAATTGAGCATATTAAACCAGTTTTTAAAATTAAATATTTCCTGCCGTGTAGGTTCAGTATTCAAAAAAAAAATCTTAGCCAATTTCCAAGATAATTATCCAGCAAAATATTTGCTGGAAAAATTAAAATTTACTGATATTTTCCTCCCGTTATGGTTGAGGATTAAAATAAAAAAATGTTGATTTTTCAAAACAAAAGACGTGCACGTTTTGAAATTGCAAAATTGAGCATATTAAACCAGTTTTTAAAATTAAATATTGCCTGCCGTGTAGGTTCAGTATTCAAAAAAAAAAATCTTAGCGAATTTCCAAGATAATTATCCAGCAAAATATTTGCTGGAAAAATTAAAATTTACTGATATTTTCCTCCCGTTATGATTGAGGATTAAAATAAAAAAATGTTGATTTTTCAAAACAAAAGACGTGCACATTATGAAATTGCCAAAATTAAGCATATTGAACCAATTTTTTAGAATTAAGTATTTCCTCCCATTTAGGATGAGGATTTAAAAAAAATCTTTGTCAGCTTCCAAGATAATTGTCGAGGAAAATATTTGCTGGAAAAATTAGAATTTCATGAATAAATTTTCCCCCTCTTTAAAGTTGAGGATTAAAATAAAAATTGTTTGATTTTTCAAAACAAAACACGTGCACGTTATGAAATTGCAAAATTAAGCAAAAATTAAGCATATTGAACAGATTTTTAAAATTAAATATTTCCTCCCGTTTAGGTTGAGGAATTAAAAAAAATCTTAGCCAGCTTCCAAGATAATTGTCGAAGAAAATATTTGCTGGAAAAATTAGAATTTACTGAATTAATTTTCCTCCCGTTAAGGTTGAGGATTAAAATAAAAAATGTTGATTTTTCAAAACAAAAGACGTCCACGTTTTGAAATTGCAAAACTGAGCATATTTAACCAGTTTTTAAAATTAAATATTTCCTGCCGTGAAGGTTGAGGATTTAAAACAAAATCTTAGTCAGCTTCCAAGATAATTGTCGAGGAAAATATTTGGTGGAAAAATTAGAATTTACTGAAATAATTTAAGGCTGAGGATTACAATAAAAAAAAATGTTGATTTTTCAAAACAAAAGACGTGCACGTTATGAAATTGCAAAATTAAGCATATTGAACCAATTTTTAAAATTAAGTATTTCCTCCCATTTAGGATGAGGATTTAAAAAAAATCTTAGTCAGCTTCCAAGATAATTGTCGAGGAAAATATTTGTTGGAAAAATTAAAATTTACTGATATTTTCCTCCCGTTATGGTTGAGGATTAAAATAAAAAAATGTTGATTTTTCAAAACAAAAGACGTGCACATTATGAAATTGCCAAAATTAAGCATATTGAACCAATTTTTTAAAATTAGGAATTTCCTCCCATTTAAGATGAGGATTTAAAAAAAATCTTAGTCAGCTTCCAAGATAATTGCCGAGGAAAATATTTGCTGGAAAAATTTAAATTTACTGAAATAATTTTCCTCCCGTCAAGGTTGAGGATTAAAATAAAAAAATGTTGATTTTTCAAAACAAAAGACGTGCACGTTTTGAAATTGCAAAATTGAGCATATTAAACCAGTTTTTAAAATTAAAT
Organism: Dasysyrphus albostriatus; assembly: GCA_946251815.1. Classification (NCBI taxonomy): domain Eukaryota; kingdom Metazoa; phylum Arthropoda; class Insecta; order Diptera; family Syrphidae; genus Dasysyrphus; species Dasysyrphus albostriatus. Next base: position 1,809,712 of record OX276339.1, read on the forward strand.
ATTTCCTGCCGTGTAGGTTCAGTATTCAAAAAAAAAAAATCTTAGCGAATGTCCAAGATAATTATCCAGCAAAATATTTGCTGGAAAAATTAAAATTTACTGATATTTTCCTCCCGTTATGATTGAGGATTAAAATAAAAAAATGTTGATTTTTCAAAACAAAAGACGTGCACATTATGAAATTGCCAAAATTAAGCATATTGAACCAATTTTTTAGAATTAAGTATTTCCTCCCATTTAGGATGAGGATTTAAAAAAAATCTTTGTCAGCTTCCAAGATAATTGTCGAGGAAAATATTTGCTGGAAAAATTAGAATTTCATGAATAAATTTTCCCCCTCTTTAAAGTTGAGGATTAAAATAAAAATTGTTTGATTTTTCAAAACAAAACACGTGCACGTTATGAAATTGCAAAATTAAGCAAAAATTAAGCATATTGAACAGATTTTTAAAATTAAATATTTCCTCCCGTTTAGGTTGAGGAATTAAAAAAAATCTTAGCCAGCTTCCAAGATAATTGTCGAAGAAAATATTTGCTGGAAAAATTAGAATTTACTGAATTAATTTTCCTCCCGTTAAGGTTGAGGATTAAAATAAAAAATGTTGATTTTTCAAAACAAAAGACGTCCACGTTTTGAAATTGCAAAACTGAGCATATTTAACCAGTTTTTAAAATTAAATATTTCCTGCCGTGAAGGTTGAGGATTTAAAACAAAATCTTAGTCAGCTTCCAAGATAATTGTCGAGGAAAATATTTGGTGGAAAAATTAGAATTTACTGAAATAATTTAAGGCTGAGGATTACAATAAAAAAAAAATGTTGATTTTTCAAAACAAAAGACGTGCACGTTATGAAATTGCAAAATTAAGCATATTGAACCAATTTTTAAAATTAAGTATTTCCTCCCATTTAGGATGAGGATTTAAAAAAAATCTTAGTCAGCTTCCAAGATAATTGTCGAGGAAAATATTTGTTGGAAAAATTAAAATTTACTGATATTTTCCTCCCGTTATGGTTGAGGATTAAAATAAAAAAATGTTGATTTTTCAAAACAAAAGACGTGCACATTATGAAATTGCCAAAATTAAGCATATTGAACGAATTTTTTAAAATTAGGAATTTCCTCCCATTTAAGATGAGGATTTAAAAAAAATCTTAGTCAGCTTCCAAGATAATTGCCGAGGAAAATATTTGCTGGAAAAATTTAAATTTACTGAAATAATTTTCCTCCCGTCAAGGTTGAGGATTAAAATAAAAAAATGTTGATTTTTCAAAACAAAAGACGTGCACGTTTTGAAATTGCAAAATTGAGCATATTAAACCAGTTTTTAAAATTAAATATTTCCTGCCGTGTAGGTTGAGGAATTAAAAAAAAACTAAGCCAGCTTCCAAGATAATTGTCGAGGAAAATATTTGCTGGAAAAATTAGATTTTACTGAAATAATTTTCCCTCTCTTTAAAGTTAAGGATTAAAATAAAAATTGTTTGATTTTTAAAAACAAAAGACGTGCACGTTATGAAATTGCAAAATTAAGCATATTAAACCAATTTTTAAAATTAAATATTTCCTGCCGTGTAGACTGAGGATTTAAAAAAACTCTTAGTCAGTTTCCAAGATAATTGCCAAAGAAAATATTTGTTGGAAAAATTAAAATTTACTGAAATAATTTTCCTCCCGTTAAGGTTGCGGATTAAAATAAAAAAATGTTGAATTTTCAAAACAAAAGAGGTGCACGTTATGAAATTGCAAAATTAAGCAGGATTAAAAAAAAATCTTAGCCAGCTTCCGAGATAATTGTCGAGGAAAATATTTGCTGGAAACATTTGAATTTACTGAATTAATTTTCCTCCCGTTAAGGTTGAGGATTAAAATAAAAAAATGTTGATTTTTCAAAACAAAAGACGTGCACGTTTTGAAATTGCAAAATTAAGCATATTGAACCAATTTTGAAAATTAAACACTTTCTCCCATTTAGGATGAGGATTTAAAAAAAATCTTAGTCAGCTTCCGAGATAATTGTCGAGGAAAATATTTGCTGGAAAAATTAGAATTTACTGAATTAATTTTCCTCCCGTTAAGGTTGAGGATTAAAATAAAAAAATGTTGATTTTTCAAAACAAAAGACGTGCACGTTATGAAACAGCAAAATTAAGCATATTAAACCAGTTTTTAAAATTAAATATTTCCTGCCGTGTAGGTTGAAGATTTAAAACAAAATCTCAGTCAACTTCCAAGATAATTGTCGAGGAAAATATTTGCTGGAAAAATTAGAATTTACTGAAGTAATTTTCCGTCTTTAAAGTTATGGATTAAAATAAAAATTGTTTGATTTTTCAAAACAAAAGACGTGCACGCTATGAAATTGCAAAATTAAGCATATTGAACACATTTTTAAAATTAAATATTTCCTCCCGTTTAGGTTGGGGCTTCCTCCCTTTAAAGTTGAGGATTACGAGTACAATAACAATTTTTTGATTTTTCAAAACAAAAGAGGTGCACGTTATGAAATTGTAAAATTAAGTATACTCAACCAATTTTTTAAATTAAATATTTCCTGCCGTGTAGGTTGAGCATTTAAAAAAAATTTTAGTCAGCTTCAAAGATAATTATCGAGGAAAATATTTGCTGGAAAAATTAAAATTTAATGAAATTTTCCTCCCGTTAATGTTGAGGATTAAAATAAAAAAATGTTGATTTTTTCAAACAAAAGACGTGTACGTTTTGGAATTGCAAAACTGAGCATATTAAACCAGTTTTTAAAATTAAATATTTCCTGCCGTGTAGGTTCAGGATTTAAAAAAAAATCTTAGCCAACTTCCAATTTAATTATCCAGCAAAATATTTGCTGGAAAAATTAAAATTTACTGAAATTTTCCTCCCGTTAAAGTTTAGGATTGAAATAAGAAAATGTTGATTTTTCAAAACAAAAGACGTGCACGTTATGAAATTGAAAAATTAAGCAGATTAAAATTTAATATTTCCTCCCGTTTAGGTTGAGGATTTTACAAAACTCTAAGTCAGCTTACAATATTATTGTTTGTTTCTGATATATGCCTTCCATTTATGTTGAGGTTTAATCAAAAAAATGTTCGATTTTTCTAGAAAATTTGTCATCATTGCGACAAAATAAAAAATAAAATAATTTAATGGAACACAAAATGCTTAAATAGGATGTTTATTATTTGCTATTCCTTTTTGAGATCCACGACCAATTATGTTTATTTTTGTAAAGTTTAAAGAGGCGACCAATATTGTGAATTTTAGTCGTTGTAGTCTTTTAGATTTGTTTACATTATTCTTGTCTGTTTTCGAAGAACTTAATATGATGCTAATATTTTGTATCGATCACTTTATAAACCGAAATCGGTTAGGTAAATAAACAAATCAAATTTTATTCCTTTCCTAAAAAGTTATGATTCATCCACAGTAACTTGATCTTTTTTGTTCTGCAGAAATCGCAAATTCTCATGATCTCATTCGAGGAAAATTTGTTTTTTTCTGTTTGCATAGAAACTAACTGCAATATCTTAAAACATCCGCCTATTTAATTCCAACCGAACATAATTGCTGAAAGGTAAACGAACTTTGTTTAATAGTGAATGGTAATAGGTGACGTTCCTTGTAACAAAGGAGACTTATCGCAAGAGTCTTTAATTTATTTTATGCATGGAAAATGTAATTGGAAATAAAATTTATTTTCAACTAGAACATTTGCTCCTGTGTAAGGTTGAGAGTTTTGCCAGTATCTTATCAAATATCCCAGAAGATTGTGTTTCCTGTTGTGATGGAGAATGGAGCATAAAGTTTGTAATTTGACACACCTGAGTCGAGTTTTGCTATCGCCATATAGAGCTCCTGATGATGAATGCTGTCTTGATATGCGACTTTAAAGTCAAAAAAGAGGAGATAGGTCTGGTACTTGAAGTTCGTTTGCCTTTTCCATGAAATAAGAAGTTTTGGTCTACGGTTGATATTGTATAGGTGTGAATATTAGCGTGTCCGTTATTTTCTAAAGTTGTTTTTAAATAACAAAAGAATAAAAATCAAATACGAATACAAATTTGTATAGATAAAGTATGGGCTTAGAGCCACGTGTAGAGACCTCGGGTAACATTTTTTTGTTAGTTAAATAATTTTTTGTATGGCATAAGTCTTTGATTTAGGGAATGTCTGCTATTTTAGAACGATTTTGAGAAATAACGGACCAGCGGTTCCCAAACATTTTAAGATGTGGAACCCCAAAGAAGACCCAAATATATATTAAGGAACCCAAAAACCAAACGATACATAGCAAACAATAAAAGACAAAACATTTTTGATATGTATTAAATAAAACAAAATTTACTGACATAATTTTCCTCCCGTTGAGGTTAAGGATTAAAATAAAAAAAATTGATTTTTCAAAACAAAAGACGTGCACGTTTTGAAATTGCAAAACTGAGCATATTTAACCAGTTTTTAAAATTAAATATTTCCTGCCGTGAAGGTTGAGGGTTTAAAAAAAATGTAAGTCAGCTTCCAAGATAATTGTCGAAGAAAATATTTGCTGGAAAATTATAATTTACTGAAATACTTTTCCTCCTTTTAAAGTTGAGGATTACAATAAAAATTGTTTGATTTTTCAAAACAAAAGACGTGCACGTTATGAAATTGCAAAATTAAGCATATTTAACCAATTTTTAAAATTAAGTATTTCCTCCCATTTAGGATGAGGATTTAAAAAAAATCTTAGTCAGCTTCCAAGATCAAGATACTGTCGAGGAAAATATTTGCTGGAAAAATTTGAATTTACTGAATTAATTTTCCTCCCGTTAAGGTTGAGGATTAAAATAAAAAAATGTTGATTTTTCAAAACAAAAGACGTGCACGTTATGAAATAGCTAAATTGAGCATATTGAACCAATTTTTAAAATTAAGTATTTCCTCCCATTTAGGATGAGGATTTAAAAAAAATCTTAGTCAGCTTCCAAGATCAAGATACTGTCGAGGAAAATATTTGCTGGAAAAATTAGAATTTACTGAAATAATTTTCCTCCCGTTAAGGTTGAGGATATAAATAAGAAAATTTTGATTTTTCAAAACAAAAGAAGTGCACGTTATGAAATAGGAAAATTAAGCATATTCAACCAATTTTTAAAATTAAATATTTCCTGCCATGTAGGTTGAGGATTTAAAAAAAATCTTAGTCAGCTTCCAAGATAATTGTCGAGGAAAATATTTGCTGGAAAAATTAGAATTTACTGAATTAATCTTCCTCCCGTTAAGGTTGAGGATTAAAATAAAAAAATGTTGATTTTTCAAAACAAAAGACGTGCACGTTATGAAATTGCAAAATTAAGCATATTGAACCAATTTTTAAAATTAAGTATTTCCTCCCATTTAGGATGAGGATTTAAAAAAAATCTTAGTCAGCTTCCAAGATCAAGATACTGTCGAGGAAAATATTTGCTGGAAAAATTAGAATTTACTGAAATAATTTTCCTCCCGTTAAGGTTGAGGATTAAAATAAAAAAATGTTGATTTTTCAAAACAAAAGAAGTGCACGTTATGAAATAGCAAAATTAAGCATATTCAACCAATTTTTAAAATTAAGTATTTCCACCCATTTAGGATGAGGATTTAAAAAAAATCTTAGTCAGCTTCCAAGATAATTGTCGAGGAAAATATTTGCTGGAAAAATTAGAATTTACTGAATTAATTTTCCTCCCGTTAAGGTTGAAGATTAAAATAAAAAAATTTTGATTTTTCAAAACAAAAGACGTGCACGTTATGAAATTGCTAAATTAAGCATATTGAACCAATTTTTAAAATTAAACACTTTCTCCCGTTTAGGTTGAGGAATTAAAAAAAAATCTTAGCCAGCTTCCGAGATAATTGTCGAGGAAAATATTTGCTGGAAAAATTAGAATTTACTGAATTAATTTTCCTCCCGTTAAGGTTGAGGATTAAAATAAAAAAATGTTGATTTTTCAAAACAAAAGACGTGCACGTTATGAAATAGCTAAATTAAGCATATTGAACCAATTTTTAAAATTAAGTATTTCCTCCCATTTAGGATGAGGATTTAAAAAAAATCTTAGTCAGCTTCCAAGATCAAGATACTGTCGAGGAAAATATTTGCTGGAAAAATTAGAATTTACTGAAATAATTTTCCTCCCGTTAAGGTTGAGGATATAAATAAGAAAATTTTGATTTTTCAAAACAAAAGAAGTGCACGTTATGAAATAGGAAAATTAAGCATATTCAACCAATTTTTAAAATTAAATATTTCCTGCCGTGTAGGTTGAGGATTTAAAAAAAATCTTAGTCAGCTTCCAAGATAATTGTCGAGGAAAATATTTGCTGGAAAAATTAGAATTTACTGAATTAATCTTCCTCCCGTTAAGGTTGAGGATTAAAATAAAAAAATGTTGATTTTTCAAAACAAAAGACGTGCACGTTATGAAATTGCAAAATTAAGCATATTGAACCAATTTTTAAAATTAAGTATTTCCTCCCATTTAGGATGAGGATTTAAAAAAAATCTTAGTCAGCTTCCAAGATCAAGATACTGTCGAGGAAAATATTTGCTGGAAAAATTAGAATTTACTGAAATAATTTTCCTCCCGTTAAGGTTGAGGATATAAATAAGAAAATTTTGATTTTTCAAAACAAAAGAAGTGGACGTTATGAAAAAGCAAAATTAAGCATATTCAACCAATTTTTAAAATTAAATATTTCCTGCCGTGTAGGTTGAGGAATTAAAAATAAATCTTAGCCAGCTTCCGAGATAATTGTCGAGGAAAATATTTGCTGGAAAAATTAGAATTTACTGAATTAATTTTCCTCCCGTTAAGGTTGAGGATTAAAATAAAAAAGTGATGATTTTTCAAAACAAAAGACGTGCACGTTATGAAATTGCAAAATTAAGCATATTGAACCAATTTTGAAAATTAAACACTTTCTCCCGTTTAGGTTGAGGAATTAAAAAAAATCTTAGCCAGCTTCCGAGATAATTGTCGAGGAAAATATTTGCTGGAAAAATTAGAATTTACTGAAATAATTTTCCTCCCGTTAAGGTTGAGGATATAAATAAGAAAATTTAGATTTTTCAAAACAAAAGAAGTGCACGTTATGAAATAGCAAAATTAAGCATATTCAACCAATTTTTAAAATTAAATATTTCCTGCCGTGTAGGTTGAGGATTTAAAAAAAATCTTAGTCAGCTTCCAAGATAATTGTCGAGGAAAATATTTGCTGGAAAAATTAGAATTTACTGAATTAATTTTCCTCCCGTTAAGGTTGAGGATTAAAATAAAAAAATTTTGATTTTTCAAAACAAAAGACGTGCACGTTATGAAATAGCAAAATTAAGCATATTGAACCAATTTTTAAAATTAAGTATTAAATCCCATTTAGGATGAGGATTTAAAAAAAATCTTAGTCAGCTTCCAAGATCAAGATACTGTCGAGGAAAATATTTGCTGGAAAAATTTGAATTTACTGAATTAATCTTCCTCCCGTTAAGGTTGAGGATTAAAATAAAAAAATGTTGATTTTTCAAAACAGAAGACGTGCACGTTATGAAATTGCAAAATTAAGCATATTGAACCAATTTTGAAAATTAAACACTTTCTCCCGTTTAGGTTGAGGAATTAAAAAAAAATCTTAGCCAGCTTCCAAGATAATTGTCGAGGAAAATATTTGCTGGAAAAATTAGAATTTACTGAATTAATTTTCCTCCCGTTAAGGTTGAGGATTAAAATAAAAAAATTTTGATTTTTCAAAACAAAAGACGTGCACGTTATGAAATAGCAAAATTAAGCATATTGAACCAATTTTTAAAATTAAGTATTTCCTCCCATTTAGGATGAGGATTTAAAAAAAATCTTAGTCAGCTTCCAAGATCAAGATACTGTCGAGGAAACTATTTGCTGGAAAAATTAGAATTTACTGAATTAATCTTCCTCCCGTTAAGGTTGAGGATTAAAATAAAAAAATGTTGATTTTTCAAAACAAAAGACGTGCACGTTATGAAATAGCTAAATTAAGCATATTGAACCAATTTTTAAAATTAAGTATTTCCTCCCATTTAGGATGAGGATTTAAAAAAATCTTAGTCAGCTTCCAAGATCAAGATACTGTCGAGGAAAATATTTGCTGGAAAAATTAGAATTTACTGAAATAATTTTCCTCCCGTTAAGGTTGAGGATATAAATAAGAAAATTTTGATTTTTCAAAACAAAAGAAGTGCACGTTATGAAATAGCAAAACTAAGCATATTCAACCAATTTTTAAAATTAAATATTTCCTGCCGTGTAGGTTGAGGATTTAAAAAAAATCTTAGTCAGCTTCCAAGATAATTGTCGAGGAAAATATTTGCTGGAAAAATTAGAATTTACTGAATTAATCTTCCTCCCGTTAAGGTTGAGGATTAAAATAAAAAAATGTTGATTTTTCAAAACAAAAGACGTGCACGTTATGAAATTGCTAAATTAAGCATATTGAACCAATTTTTAAAATTAAGTATTTCCTCCCATTTAGGATGAGTATTTAAAAAAAATCTTAGTCAACTTCCAAGATCAAGATACTGTCGAGGAAAATATTTGCTGGAAAAATTAGAATTTACTGAAATAATTTTCCTCCCGTTAAGGTTGAGGATTAAAATAAAAAAATGTTGATTTTTCAAAACAAAAGAAGTGCACGTTATGAAATTGCAAAATTAAGCATATTCAACCAATTATTGCAAAATTAAGCATATTGAACCAATTTCGAAAATTAAACATTTTCTCCCGTTTAGGTTGAGGAATTGAAAAAAATCTTAGCCAGCTTCCAAGATACTTGTCGAGGAAATTATTTGCTGGAAAAATTAGAATTTCATGAATTAATTTTCCCTCTCTTTAAAATTGAGGATTAAAATAAAAGTTGTTTGATTTTTCAAAACAAAAGACGTGCACGTTATGAAATAGCCAAATTAAGCAAAACTTAAGCATATTGAACAGATTTTTAAAATTAAATATATCCTCCCGTTTAGGTTGAGGAATTAAAAAAAATCTTAGCCAGCTTCCAAGATAATTGTCGAGGAAAATATTTGCAGGAAATATTAAAATTTACCGAAATAATTTTCCTCCCGTTAAGGTTGAGGATTGAAATAAAAAATTTTGATTTTTCAAAACAGAAGACGTGCACGTTATGAAATTGCAAAATTAAGCATATTGAACCAATTTTGAAAATTAAACACTTTCTCCCGTTTAGGTTGAGGAATTAAAAAAAATCTTAGCCAGCTTCCGAGATAATTGTCGAGGAAAATATTTGCTGGAAAAATTAGAATTTACTGAAATAATTTTCCTCCCGTTAAGGTTGAGGATTAAAATAAAAAAATGTTGATTTTTCAAAACAAAAGACGTGCACGTTATGAAATTGCAAAATTAAGCATATTGAACCAATTTTTAAAATTAAGTATTTCCTCCCATTTAGGATGAGGATTTAAAAAAAATCTTAGTCAGCTTCCAAGATCAAGATACTGTCGAGGAAAATATTTGCTGGAAAAATTAGAATTTACTGAAATAATTTTCCTCCCGTTAAGGTTGAGGATATAAATAAGAAAATTTTGATTTTTCAAAACAAAAGAAGTGGACGTTATGAAATAGCAAAATTAAGCATATTCAACCAATTTTTAAAATTAAATATTTCCTGCCGTGTAGGTTGAGGAATTAAAAATAAATCTTAGCCAGCTTCCGAGATAATTGTCGAGGAAAATATTTGCTGGAAAAATTAGAATTTACTGAATTAATTTTCCTCCCGTTAAGGTTGAGGATTAAAATAAAAAAGTGATGATTTTTCAAAACAAAAGACGTGCACGTTATGAAATTGCAAAATTAAGCATATTGAACCAATTTTGAAAATTAAACACTTTCTCCCGTTTAGGTTGAGGAATTAAAAAAAATCTTAGCCAGCTTCCGAGATAATTGTCGAGGAAAATATTTGCTGGAAAAATTAGAATTTACTGAAATAATTTTCCTCCCGTTAAGGTTGAGGATATAAATAAGAAAATTTAGATTTTTCAAAACAAAAGAAGTGCACGTTATGAAATAGCAAAATTAAGCATATTCAACCAATTTTTAAAATTAAATATTTCCTGCCATGTAGGTTGAGGATTTAAAAAAAATATTAGTCAGCTTCCAAGATAATTGTCCAGGAAAAATTTTTTTGGAAAAATTAGAATTTACTGAAATAATTTTCCTCTCGTTATGGTTAAGAATTTAAATTAAAAAATTTGATTTTTCAAAACAAAAGAAGTGCACGTTGTGAAATTGCAAAATTAAGCATATTGAACAAATTTTTAAAATTAAATATTTCCTCCCGTTTAGGTTGAGGCTTTAAAAAAAAATCTTAGCGAGTTACCAAAATAATTGTCGAAGAAAATATTTGCTGGCAAAATTAGAATTTACTGAATTAATCTTCCTCCCGTTAAGGTTGAGGATTAAAATAAAAAAATGTTGATTTTTCAAAACAAAAGACGTGCACGTTATGAAATAGCTAAATTAAGCATATTGAACCAATTTTAAAAATTAAATATTTCCTGCCGTGTAGGTTGCGGATTTAAAAAAAATCTTAGTCAGCTTCCGAGATAATTGTCGAGGAAAATATTTGCTGGAAAAATTAGAATTTACTGAAATAATTTTCCTCCCTTTAAAGTTTAGGATTAAAGTAAAAGTTGTTTGATTTTTCAAAACAAAATAGGTGCACGTTATGAAATAGAAAAATTAAGCAAAACTTAAGCATATTGAACAGATTTTTAAAATTAAATATATCCTCCCGTTTAGGTTGAGGAATTAAAAAAAATCTTAGCCAACTTCCAAGATAATTGTCGAGGAAAATATTTGCTGGAAAAATTAGAATTTACTGAATTAATCTTCCTCCCGTTAAGGTTGAGGATTAAAATAAAAAAATGTTGATTTTTCAAAACAAAAGAAGTGCACGTTATGAAATAGGAAAATTAAGCATATTCAACCAATTTTTAAAATTAAATATTTCCTGCCGTGTAGGTTGAGGATTTAAAAAAAATCTTAGTCAGCTTCCAAGATAATTGTCGAGGAAAATATTTGCTGGAAAAATTAGAATTTACTGAAATAATTTTCCTCCCGTTAAGGTTGAGGATATAAATAAGAAAATTTTGATTTTTCAAAACAAAAGAAGTGGACGTTATGAAAAACCAAAATTAAGCATATTCAACCAATTTTTAAAATTAAATATTTCCTGCCGTGTAGGTTGAGGAATTAAAAATAAATCATAGCCAGCTTCCGAGATAATTGTCGAGGAAAATATTTGCTGGAAAAATTAGGATTTACTGAAATAATTTTCCTCCCTTTAAAGTTGAGGATTACAATAAAAATTGTTTGATTTTTCAAAACAAAAGACGTGCACGTTATGAAATTGCAAAATTAAGCAAAAATTAAGCATATTGAACAGATTTTTAAAATTAAATATTTCCTGCCGTATAGACTGAGGATTTAAAAAAACTCTTAGTCAGTTTCCAAGATAATTGCCAAAGAAAATATTTGTTGGAAAAATTAAAATTTACTGAAATAATTTTCCTCCCGTTAAGGTTGAGGATTAAAATAAAAAAATGTTGATTTTTCAAAACAAAAGAGGTGCACGTTATGAAATTGCAAAATTAAGCATATTGAACCAATTTTTTAGAATTAAGTATTTCCTCCCATTTAGGATGAGGATTTAAAAAAAATCTTAGTCAGCTTCCAAGATAATTGTCGAGGAAAATATTTGCTGGAAAAATTAGAATTTACTGAAATAATTTTCCTCCCGTTAAGGTTGAGGATAAATAAGAAAATTTTGATTTTTCAAAACAAAAGAAGTGGACGTTATGAAAAAGCAAAATTAAGCATATTCAACCAATTTTTAAAATTAAATATTTCCTGCCGTGTAGGTTGAGGAATTAAAAATAAATCATAGCCAGCTTCCGAGATAATTGTCGAGGAAAATATTTGCTGGAAAAATTAGAATTTACTGAATTAATTTTCCTCCCGTTAAGGTTGAGGATTAAAATAAGAAAATTTTGATTTTTCAAAACAGAAGACGTGCACGTTATGAAATTGCAAAATTAAGCATATTGAACCAATTTTGAAAATTAAACACTTTCTCCCGTTTAGGTTGAGGAATTAAAAAAAATCTTAGCCAGCTTCCGAGATAATTGTCGAGGAAAATATTTGCTGGAAAAATTAGAATTTACTGAAATAATTTTCCTCCCGTTAAGGTTGAAGATTAAAATAAAAAAATGTTGATTTTTCAAAACAAAAGAAGTGCACGTTATGAAATAGCAAAATTAAGCATATTCAACCAATTTTTAAAATTAAATATTTCCTGCCGTGTAGGTTGAGGATTTAAAAAAAATCTTAGTCAGCTTCCAAGATAATTGTCGAGGAAAATATTTGCTGGCAAAATTAGAATTTACTGAATTAATTTTCCTCCCGTTAAGGATGAGGATTAAAATAAAAAAATGTTGATTTTTCAAAACAAAAGACGTGCACGTTATGAAATAGCTAAATTAAGCATATTGAACCAATTTTAAAAATTAAATATTTCCTGCCGTGTAGGTTGCGGATTTAAAAAAAATCTTAGTCAGCTTCCGAGATAATTGTCGAGGAAAATATTTGCTGGAAAAATTAGAATTTACTGAAATAATTTTCCTCCCGTTAAGGTTGAGGATATAAATAAGAAAATTTAGATTTTTCAAAACAAAAGAAGTGCACGTTATGATATAGCAAAACTAAGCATATTCAACCAATTTTTAAAATTAAATATTTCCTGCCGTGTAGGTTGAGGATTTAAAAAAATATCTTAGTCAGCTTCCAAGATCAAGATACTGTCGAGGAAAATATTTGCTGGAAAAATTTGAATTTACTGAATTAATCTTCCTCCCGTTAAGGTTGAGGATTAAAATAAAAAAATGTTGATTTTTCAAAACAGAAGACGTGCACGTTATGAAATTGCAAAATTAAGCATATTGAACCAATTTTGAAAATTAAACACTTTCTCCCGTTTAGGTTGAGGAATTAAAAAAAAATCTTAGCCAGCTTCCAAGATAATTGTCGAGGAAAATATTTGCTGGAAAAATTAGAATTTACTGAATTAATTTTCCTCCTTTTAAAGTTGAGGATTAAAATAAAAAAAATGTTGATTTTTCAAAACAAAAGACGTGCACGTTATGAAATAGCAAAATTAAGCATATTGAACCAATTTTTAAAATTAAGTATTTCCTCCCATTTAGGATGAGGATTTAAAAAAAATCTTAGTCAGCTTCCAAGATAATTGTCGAGGAAAAATTTTTCTGGAAAAATTAGAATTTACTGAAATAATTTTCCTCTCGTTATGGTTAAGGATTTAAATAAAAAAATTTGATTTTTAAAAACAAAAGACGTGCACGTTGTGAAATTGCAAAATTAAGCATATTGAACAAATTTTTAAAATTAAATATTTCCTGCCGTGTAGGTTGAGGAATTAAAAAAAATCTTAGCCAGCTTCCAAGATAATTGTCGAGGAAAATATTTGCAGGAAATATTAAAATTTACCGAAATAATTTTCCTCCCGTTAAGGTTGAGGATATAAATAAGAAAATTTTGATTTTTCAAAACAAAAGAAGTGCACGTTATGAAATAGCAAAATTAAGCATATTCAACAAATTTTTAAAATTAAATATTTCCTGCCGTGTAGGTTGAGGATTTAAAAAAAATATTAGTCAGCTTCCAAGATAATTGTCGAGGAAAATATTTGCTGGAAAAATTAGAATTTACTGAATTAATCTTCCTCCCGTTAAGGTTGAGGATTAAAATAAAAAAATGTTGATTTTTCAAAACAAAAGACGTGCACGTTATGAAATAGCAAAATTAAGCATATTGAACCAATTTTTAAAATTAAGTATTTCCTCCCATTTAGGATGAGGATTTAAAAAAAATCTTAGTCAGCTTCCAAGATCAAGATACTGTCGAGGAAAATATTTGCTGGAAAAATTAGAATTTACTGAATTAATCTTCCTCCCGTTAAGGTTGAGGATTAAAATAAAAAAATGTTGATTTTTCAAAACAGAAGACGTGCACGTTATGAAATTGCAAAATTAAGCATATTGAACCAATTTTTAAAATTAAGTATTTCCTCCCATTTAGGATGAGGATTTAAAAAAAATCTTAGTCAGCTTCCAAGATCAAGATACTGTCGAGGAAAATATTTGCTGTAAAAATTATAATTTACTGAAATAATTTTCCTCCTTTTAAAGTTGAGGATTAAAATAAAAATTGTTTGATTTTTCAAAACAAAGGCATGCACGTTATGAAATTGCAAAATTAAGCATATTGAACCAATTTTTAAAATTAAGTATTTGCACCCATTTAGGATGAGGATTTAAAAAAAATCTTAGTCAGCTTCCAAGATCAAGATACTGTCGAGGAAAATATTTGCTGGAAAAATTAGAATTTACTGAAATAATTTTCCTCCCGTTAAGGTTGAGGATATAAATAAGAAAATTTTGATTTTTCAAAACAAAAGAAGTGGACGTTATGAAAAAGCAAAATTAAGCATATTCAACCAATTTTTAAAATTAAATATTTCCTGCCGTGTAGGTTGAGGAATTAAAAATAAATCTTAGCCAGCTTCCGAGATAATTGTCGAGGAAAATATTTGCTGGAAAAATTAGAATTTCATGAATTAATTTTCCCTCTCTTTAAAATTGAGGATTAAAATAAAAGTTGTTTGATTTTTCAAAACAAAAGTCGTGCACGTTATGAAATAGCCAAATTAAGCAAAACTTAAGCATATTGAACAGATTTTTAAAATTAAATATATCCTCCCGTTTAGGTTGAGGAATTAAAAAAAATCTTAGCCAGCTTCCAAGATAATTGTCGAGGAAAATATTTGCAGGAAATATTAAAATTTACCGAAATAATTTTCCTCCTGTTAAGGTTGAGGATTGAAATAAAAAATTTTGATTTTTCAAAACAGAAGACGTGCACGTTATGAAATAACAAAATTAAGCATATTGAACCAATTTTTAAAATTAAATATTTCCTGCCGTGTAGGTTGAGGATTTAAAAAAAATATTAGTCAGCTTCCAAGATAATTGTCCAGGAAAAATTTTTCTGGAAAAATTAGAATTTACTGGAATAATTTTCCTCTCGTTATGGTTAAGAATTTAAATTAAAAAATTTGATTTTTCAAAACAAAAGAAGTGCACGTTGTGAAATTGCAAAATTAAGCATATTGAACAAATTTTTAAAATTAAATATTTCCTCCCGTTTAGGTTGAGGCTTTAAAAAAAAATCTTAGCGAGTTACCAAAATAATTGTCGAAGAAAATATTTGCTGGAAAAATTAGAATTTACTGAAATAATTTTCCTCCCTTTAAAGTTTAGGATTAAAGTAAAAGTTGTTTGATTTTTCAAAACAAAATAGGTGCACGTTATGAAATAGCAAAATTAAGCAAAACTTAAGCATATTGAACAGATTTTTAAAATTAAATATTTCCTCCCGTTTAGGTTGAGGAATTAAAAAAAATCTTAGCCAACTTCCAAGATAATTGTCGAGGAAAATATTTGCAAGAAATATTAGAATTCACCGAAATAATTTTCCTCCCGTTAAGGTTGAAGATTAAAATAAAAAAATGTTGATTTTTCAAAACAAAAGAATTGCACGTTATGAAATAGGAAAATTAAGCATATTCAACCAATTTTTAAAATTAAATATTTCCTGCCGTGTAGATTGAGGATTTGAAAAAAAACTTTGTCAGCTTCCAAGATAATTGTCGAGGAAAATATTTGCTGGAAAAATTAGAATTTACTGAATTAATCTTCCTCCCGTTAAGGTTGAGGATTAAAATAAAAAAATGTTGATTTTTCAAAACAAAAGACGTGCACGTTATGAAATTGCAAAATTAAGCATATTGAACAGATTTTTAAAATTAAGTATTTCCTCCCATTTAGGATGAGGATTTAAAAAAAATCTTAGTCAGCTTCCAAGATCAAGATACTGTCGAGGAAAATATTTGCTGGAAAAATTAGAATTTACTGAAATAATTTTCATCCCGTTAAGGTTGAGGATTAAAATAAAAAAATGTTGATTTTTCAAAACAAAAGACGTGCACGTTATGAAATAACAAAATTAAGCATATTGAACCAATTTTTAAAATGAGGTATTTCCTCCCATTTAGGATGAGGATTTATAAAAATCTTAGTTAGCTTCCAAGATAATTGTCGAGGAAAATATTTGCTGGAAAAATTTGAATTTACTGAATTAATTTTCCTCCCGTTAAGATTGAGGATTAAAATAAAAAAATGTTGATTTTTCAAAACAAAAGACGTGCACGTTTTGAAATAGCAAAATTAAGCATATTGAACCAATTTTCAAAATTAAGTATTTCCTCCCATTTAGGATGAGGATTTAAAAAAAATCTTAGTCAGCTTCCAAGATAATTGTCGAGGAAAATATTTGCTGGAAAAATTTGAATTTACTGAATTAATTTTCCTCCCGTTAAGGTTGAGGATTAAAATAAAAAAATGTTGATTTTTCAAAACAAAAGACGTGCACGTTATGAAATTGCAAAATTAAGCATATTGAACCAATTTTGAAAATTAAACACTTTCTCCCGTTTAGGTTGAGGAATTAAAAAAAATCTTAGCCAGCTTCCGAGATAATTGTCGAGGAAAATATTTGCTGGAAACATTTGAATTTACTGAATTAATTTTCCCCCCGTTAAGGTTGAGGATTAAAATAAAAAAATGTTGATTTTTCAAAACAAAAGACGTGCACGTTTTGAAATTGCAAAATTAAGCATATTGAACCAATTTTGAAAATTAAACACTTTCTCCCATTTAGGATGAGGATTTAAAAAAAATCTTAGTCAGCTTCCGAGATAATTGTCGAGGAAAATATTTGCTGGAAAAATTAGAATTTACTGAATTAATTTTCCTCCCGTTAAGGTTGAGGATTAAAATAAAAAAATGTTGATTTTTCAAAACAAAAGACGTGAACGTTATGAAATAGCTAAATTAAGCATATTGAACCAATTTTTAAAATTAAGTATTTCCTCCCATTTAGGATGAGGATTTAAAAAAAATCTTAGTCAGCTTCCAAGATAATTATCGAGAAAATTATTTGCTGGAAAATTTAAATTTACTGAAATAATTTTCTCCCGTTAAGGATGAGGATTAAAATAAAAAAATATTGATTTTTGAAAACAAAAGACATGCACGTTTTGAAATTGCAAAACTGAGCATATTAAACCAGTTTTTAAAGTTAAATATTTCCTGCCGTGTAGGTTGAGGATTTAAAAAAATTTAGTCGGCTTCCAAGATAATTGTCGAGGAAAATATTTGCTGGAAAAATTTGAATTTACTGAATTAATTTTCCTCCCGTTAAGGTTGAGGATTAAAATAAAAAAATGTTGATTTTTCAAAACAAAAGACGTGCACGTTATGAAATTGCAAAATTAAGCATATTGAACCAATTTTGAAAATTAAACACTTTCTCCCGTTTAGGTTGAGGAATTAAAAAAAAATCTTAGCCAGCTTCCGAGATAATTGTCGAGGAAAATATTTGCTGGAAACATTTGAATTTACTGAAATAATTTTCCTCCCGTTAAGGTTGAGGATTAAAATAAAAAAATGTTGATTTTTCAAAACAAAAGACGTGCACGTTTTGAAATAGCAAAATTAAGCATATTGAACCAATTTTCAAAATTAAGTATTTCCTCCCATTTAGGATGAGGATTTAAAAAAAATCTTAGTCAGCTTCCAAGATAATTGTCGAGGAAAATATTTGCTGGAAAAATTTGAATTTACTGAATTAATTTTCCTCCCGTTAAGGTTGAGGATTAAAATAAAAAAATGTTGATTTTTCAAAACAAAAGACGTGCACGTTTTGAAATTGCAAAACTGAGCATATTAAACCAGTTTTTAAAGTTAAATATTTCCTGCCGTGTAGGTTGAGGATTTAAAAAAATTTAGTCAGCTTCCAAGATAATTGTCGAGGAAAATATTTGCTGGAAAAATTAAAATTTACTGAAATAATTTTCCTCCCGTTAAGGATGAGGATTAAAATAAAAAAATGTTAATGTTTCAAAACAAAAGACGTGCACGTTATGAAATAGCTAAATTAAGCATATTGAACCAATTTTTAAAATTAAGTATTTCCTCCCATTTAGGATGAGGATTTAAAAAAAATCTTAGTCAGCTTCCAAGATCAAGATACTGTCGAGGAAAATATTTGCTGGAAAAATTTGAATTTACTGAAATAATTTTCCTCCCGTTAAGGATGAGGATTAAAATAAAAAAATGTTGATTTTTCAAAACAAAAGACGTGCACGTTATGAAATTGCAAAATTAAGCATATTCAACCAATTTTTAAAATTAAATGTTTCCTGCCGTGTAGGTTGAGGATTTAAAAAAAATCTTAGTCAGCTTCCAAGATAATTGTCGAGGAAAATATTTGCTGGAAAAATTAAAATTTAATGAAATTTTCCTCCCGTTAATGTTGAGGATTAAAATAAAAAAATGTTGATTTTTCAAACAAAAGACGTGCACATTATGAAATAGCAAAATTAAGCATATTAAACCAATTTTTAAAATTAAATATTTCTTCCCATTTCGGATGAGGATTTAAAAACAAATCTGAGCCAACTTCCAAGATAATGGCCCAGAAAAAATTTTGCTGGAAAAGTAGAATTTACTGAAATAATTTTTGTTGAGGGTTAAAATAAAAATTGTTTGATTTTTCAAAGTAAAAGACGTGTACTATATGAAACGCAAAATTAAGCAGATTAAAATTTAATATTTCCTCCCGTTTAGGTTGAGGATTTTACAAAACTCTAAGTCAGCTTACAATATTATTGTTTGTTTCTGATATATGCCTTCCATTTATGTTGAGGTTTAATCAAAAAAATGTTCGATTTTTCTAGAAAATTTGTCATCATTGCGACAAAATAAAAAATAAAATAATTTAATGGAACACAAAATGCTTAAATAGGATGTTTATTATTTGCTATTCCTTTTTGAGATCCACGACCAATTATGTTTATTTTTGTAAAGTTTAAAGAGGCGAATTTTAGTCGTTGTAGTCTTTTAGATTTGTTTACATTATTCTTGTCTGTTTTCGAAGAACTTAATATGATGCTAATATTTTGTATCGATCACTTTATAAACCGAAATCGGTTAGGTAAATAAACAAATCAAATTTTATTCCTTTCCTAAAAAGTTATGATTCATCCACAGTAACTTGATCTTTTTTGTTCTGCAGAAATCGCAAATTCTCATGATCTCATTCGAGGAAAATTTGTTTTTTTCTGTTTGCATAGAAACTAACTGCAATATCTTAAAACATCCGCCTATTTAATTCCAACCGAACATAATTGCTGAAAGGTAAACGAACTTTGTTTAATAGTGAATGGTAATAGGTGACGTTCCTTGTAACAAAGGAGACTTATCGCAAGAGTCTTTAATTTATTTTATGCATGGAAAATGTAATTGGAAATAAAATTTATTTTCAACTAGAACATTTGCTCCTGTGTAAGGTTGAGAGTTTTGCCAGTATCTTATCAAATATCCCAGAAGATTGTGTTTCCTGTTGTGATGGAGAATGGAGCATAAAGTTTGTAATTTGACACACCTGAGTCGAGTTTTGCTATCGCCATATAGAGCTCCTGATGATGAATGCTGTCTTGATATGCGACTTTAAAGTCAAAAAAGAGGAGATAGGTCTGGTACTTGAAGTTCGTTTGCCTTTTCCATGAAATAAGAAGTTTTGGTCTACGGTTGATATTGTATAGGTGTGAATATTAGCGTGTCCGTTATTTTCTAAAGTTGTTTTTAAATAACAAAAGAATAAAAATCAAATACGAATACAAATTTGTATAGATAAAGTATGGGCTTAGAGCCACGTGTAGAGACCTCGGGTAACATTTTTTTGTTAGTTAAATAATTTTTTGTATGGCATAAGTCTTTGATTTAGGGAATGTCTGCTATTTTAGAACGATTTTGAGAAATAACGGACCAGCGGTTCCCAAACATTTTAAGATGTGGAACCCCAAAGAAGACCCAAATATATATTAAGGAACCCAAAAACCAAACGATACATAGCAAACAATAAAAGACAAAACATTTTTGATATGTATTAAATAAAACAAAATTTACTGACATAATTTTCCTCCCGTTGAGGTTAAGGATTAAAATAAAAAAAATTGATTTTTCAAAACAGAAGTCGTGCACGTTATGAAATTGCAAAATTAAGCATATTGAACATATTTTTAAAATTAAGTATTTCCTCCCATTTAGGATGAGGATTTAAAAAAAAATCTTAGTCAGCTTCCAAGATCAAGATACTGTCGAGGAAAATATTTGCTGGAAAAATTAGAATTTACTGAATTAATCTTCCTCCCGTTAAGGTTGAGGATAAAAATAAAAAAATTATGATTTTTCAAAACAGAAGACGTGCACGTTATGAAATTGCAAAATTAAGCATATTGAACCAATTTTTAAAATTAAGTATTTCCTCCCATTTAGGATGAGGATTTAAAAAAAATCTTAGCCAGCTCCCAAGATAATTGTCGAGGAAAATATTTGCAGGAAATATTAAAATTTACCGAAATAATTTTCCTCCCGTTAAGGTTGAGGATTAAAATAAAAAAATGTTGATTTTTCAAAACAGAAGACGTGCACGTTATGAAACTGCAAAATTAAGCATATTGAACCAATTTTGAAAATTAAACACTTTCTCCCGTTTAGGTTGAGGAATTAAAAAAAAATCTTAGCCAGCTTCCGAGATAATTGTCGAGGAAAATATTTGCTGGAAAAATTAGAATTTACTGAATTAATTTTCCTCCCGTTAAGATTGAGGATTAAAATAAAAAAATGTAGATTTTTCCAAACAAAAGACGTGCACGTTTTGAAATAGCTAAATTAAGCATATTGAACCAATTTTCAAAATTAAGTATTTCCTCCCATTTAGGATGAGGATTTAAAAAAAATCTTAGTCAGCTTCCAAGATCAAGATACTGTCGAGGAAAATATTTGCTGGAAAAATTAGAATTTACTGAATTAATCTTCCTCCCGTTAAGGTTGAGGATAAAAATAAAAAAATTATGATTTTTCAAAACAGAAGACGTGCACGTTATGAAATTGCAAAATTAAGCATATTGAACCAATTTTTAAAATTAAGTATTTCCACCCATTTAGGATGAGGATTTAAAAAAAATCTTAGTCAGCTTCCAAGATAATTGTCGAGGAAAATATTTGCTGGAAAAATTAGAATTTACTGAATTAATCTTCCTCCCGTTAAGGTTGAGGATTAAAATAAAAAAATGTTGATTTTTCAAAACAGAAGACGTGCACGTTATGAAATTGCAAAATTTAGCATATTGAACCAATTTTGAAAATTAAACACTTTCTCCCGTGTAGGTTGAGGATTTAAAAAAAATCTTAGTCAGCTTCCAAGATAATTGTCGAGGAAATTATTTGCAGGAAATATTAAAATTTACCGAAATAATTTTCCTCCCGTTAAGGTTGAGGATTAAAATAAAAAAATGTTGATTTTTCAAAACAGAAGACGTGCACGTTATGAAACTGCAAAATTAAGCATATTGAACCAATTTTGAAAATTAAACACTTTCTCCCGTTTAGGTTGAGGAATTAAAAAAAATCTTAGCCAGATTCAGAGATAATTGTCGAGGAAAATATTTGCTGGAAAAATTAGAATTTACTGAATTAATCTTCCTCCCGTTAAGGTTGAGGATTAAAATAAAAAAATGTTGATTTTTCAAAACAAAAGACGTGCACGTTATGAAATTGCAAAATTAAGCATATTGAACCAATTTTTAAAATTAAGTATTTCCTCCCATTTAGGATGAGGATTTAAAAAAAATCTTAGTCAGCTTCCAAGATCAAGATACTGTCGAGGAAAATATTTGCTGGAAAAATTAGAATTTACTGAATTAATCTTCCTCCCGTTAAGGTTGAGGATTAAAATAAAAAAATGTTGATTTTTCAAAACAAAAGACGGGCACGTTATGAAATTGCAAAATTAAGCATATTGAACCAATTTTGAAAATTAAACACTTTCTCCCGTTTAGGTTGAGGAATTAAAAAAAATCTTAGCCAGCTTCCGAGATAATTGTCGAGGAAAATATTTGCTGAAAAATTAGAATTTACTCAAATAATTTTCCTCTCGTTATGGTTAAGGACTGAAATAAAAATTTTGATTTTTCAAAACGGAAAACGTGCAC
The DNA here is from genome assembly GCA_946251815.1 of Dasysyrphus albostriatus. Classification (NCBI taxonomy): domain Eukaryota; kingdom Metazoa; phylum Arthropoda; class Insecta; order Diptera; family Syrphidae; genus Dasysyrphus; species Dasysyrphus albostriatus. The sequence goes on from OX276339.1 coordinate 1,831,969, forward strand.
GTTATGAAATAGAAAATTAAGCAAAAATTAAGCATATTGAACAAATTTTTAAAATTAAATATTTCCTCCCGTTTAGGTTGAGGAATTAAAAAAAATCTTAGCCAGCTTCCGAGATAATTGTCGAGGAAAATATTTGCTGGAAAAATTAGAATTTACTGAATTAATTTTCCTCCCGTTAAGGTTGAAGATTAAAATAAAAAAATGTTGATTTTTCAAAACAAAAGACGTGCACGTTATGAAATTGCAAAATTAAGCATATTGAACCAATTTTGAAAATTAAACATTTTCTCCCGTTTAGGTTGAGGAATTGAAAAAAATCTTAGCCAGCTTCCAAGATACTTGTCGAGGAAATTATTTGCTGGAAAAATTAGAATTTCATGAATTAATTTTCTCTCTCTTTAAAATTGAGGATTAAAATAAAAGTTGTTTGATTTTTCAAAACAAAAGACGTGCACGTTATGAAATAGCCAAATTAAGCAAAACTTAAGCATATTGAACAGATTTTTAAAATTAAATATATCCTCCCGTTTAGGTTGAGGATTTAAAAAAAATATTAGTCAGCTTCCAAGATAATTGTCCAGGAAAAATTTTTCTGGAAAAATTAGAATTTACTGAAATAATTTTCCTCTCGTTATGGTTAAGAATTTAAATTAAAAAATTTGATTTTTCAAAACAAAAGAATTGCACGTTGTGAAATTGCAAAATTAAGCATATTGAACAAATTTTTAAAATTAAATATTTCCTCCCGTTTAGGTTGAGGCTTTAAAAAAAAATCTTAGCGAGTTACCAAAATAATTGTCGAAGAAAATATTTGCTGGAAAAATTAGAATTTACTGAAATAATTTTCCTCCCTTTAAAGTTTAGGATTAAAGTAAAAGTTGTTTGATTTTTCAAAACAAAATAGGTGCACGTAATGAAATAGCAAAATTAAGCAAAATTTAAGCATATTGAACAGATTTTTAAAATTAAATATTTCCTCCCGTTTAGGTTGAGGAATTAAAAAAAATCTTAGCCAACTTCCAAGATAATTGTCGAGGAAAATATTTGCAAGAAATATTAGAATTTACCGAAATAATTTTCCTCCCGTTAAGGTTGAGGATTAAAATAAAAAAATGTTGATTTTTCAAAACAAAAGAAGTGTACGTTATGAAATAGGAAAATTAAGCATATTCAACCAATTTTTAAAATTAAATATTTCCTGCCGTGTAGGTTGAGGATTTAAATAAAATCTTAGTCAGCTTCCAAGATAATTGTCGAGGAAAATATTTGCTGGCAAAATTAGAATTTACTGAATTAATCTTCCTCCCGTTAAGGTTGAGGATTAAAATAAAAAAATGTTGATTTTTCAAAACAAAAGACGTGCACGTTATGAAATTGCAAAATTAAGCATATTGAACCAATTTTTAAAATTTAGTATTTCCTCCCATTTAGGATGAGGATTTAAAAAAAATCTTAGTCAGCTTCCAAGATCAAGATACTGTCGAGGAAAATATTTGCTGGAAAAATTAGAATTTACTGAAATAATTTTCCTCCCGTTAAGGTTGAGGATATAAATAAGAAAATTTTGATTTTTCAAAACAAAAGAAGTGGACGTTATGAAAAAGCAAAATTAAGCATATTCAACCAATTTTTAAAATTAAATATTTCCTGCCGTGTAGGTTGAGGAATTAAAAATAAATCTTAGCCAGCTTCCGAGATAATTGTCGAGGAAAATATTTGCTGGAAAAATTAGAATTTACTGAATTAATTTTCCTCCCGTTAAGGTTGAGGATTAAAATAAAAAAATGTTGATTTTTCAAAACAAAAGACGTGCACGTTATGAAATAGCTAAATTAAGCATATTGAACCAATTTTAAAAATTAAATATTTCCTGCCGTGTAGGTTGCGGATTTAAAAAAAATCTTAGTCAGCTTCCGAGATAATTGTCGAGGAAAATATTTGCTGGAAAAATTAGAATTTACTGAAATAATTTTAATCCCGTTAAGGTTGAGGATATAAATAAGAAAATTTTGATTTTTCAAAACAAAAGAAGTGCACGTTATGAAATAGCAAAACTAAGCATATTCAACCAATTTTTAAAATTAAATATTTCCTGCCGTGTAGGTTGAGGATTTAAAAAAAATCTTAGTCAGCTTCCAAGATCAAGATACTGTCGAGGAAAATATTTGCTGGAAAAATTAGAATTTACTGAATTAATCTTCCTCCCGTTAAGGTTGAGGATTAAAATAAAAAAATGTTGATTTTTCAAAACAGAAGACGTGCACGTTATGAAATTGCAAAATTAAGCATATTGAACCAATTTTGAAAATTAAACACTTTCTCCCGTTTAGGTTGAGGAATTAAAAAAAAATTTTAGCCAGCTTCCAAGATAATTGTCGAGGAAAATATTTGCTGGAAAAATTAGAATTTACTGAATTAATTTTCCTCCCGTTAAGGTTGAGGATTAAAATAAAAAAATGTTGATTTTTCAAAACAAAAGACGTGCACGTTATGAAATAGCTAAATTAAGCATATTGAACCAATTTTTAAAATTAAGTATTTCCTCCCATTTAGGATGAGGATTTAAAAAAAATCTTAGTCAGCTTCCAAGATCAAGATACTGTCGAGGAAAATATTTGCTGGAAAAATTAGAATTTACTGAAATAATTTCCCGTTAAGGTTGAGGATATAAATAAGAAAATTTTGATTTTTCAAAACAAAAGAAGTGCACGTATTTTCAAAACAAAAGAAGTGCACGTTATGAAATAGGAAAATTAAGCATATTCAACCAATTTTTAAAATTAAATATTTCCTGCCGTGTAGGTTGAGGATTTAAAAAAAATCTTAGTCAGCTTCCAAGATAATTGTCGAGGAAAATATTTGCTGGAAAAATTAGAATTTACTGAAATAATTTTCCTCCCGTTAAGGTTGAGGATATAAATAAGAAAATTAAGATTTTTCAAAACAAAAGAAGTGCACGTTATGAAATAGCAAAATTAAGCATATTCAACCAATTTTTAAAATTAAATATTTCCTGCCGTGTAGGTTGAGGATTTAAAAAAAAATCTTAGTCAGCTTAGAAGATAATTGTCGAGGAAAATATTTGCTGGAAAAATTAGAATTTACTGAAATAATTTTCCTCCCGTTAAGGTTGAGGATATAAATAAGAAAATTTTGATTTTTCAAAACAAAAGAAGTGGACGTTATGAAAAAGCAAAATTAAGCATATTCAACCAATTTTTAAAATTAAATATTTCCTGCCGTGTAGGTTGAGGAATTAAAAATAAATCTTAGCCAGCTTCCGAGATAATTGTCGAGGAAAATATTTGCTGGAAAAATTAGAATTTACTGAATTAATTTTCCTCCCGTTAAGGTTGAGGATTAAAATAAAAAAATTTTGATTTTTCAAAACAGAAGACGTGCACGTTATGAAATTGCAAAATTAAGCATATTGAACCAATTTTGAAAATTAAACACTTTCTCCCGTTTAGGTTGAGGAATTAAAAAAAAATCTTAGCCAGCTTCCGAGATAATTGTCGAGGAAAATATTTGCTGGAAAAATTAGAATTTACTGAAATAATTTTCCTCCCGTTAAGGATGAGGATATAAATAAGAAAATTTAGATTTTTCAAAACAAAAGAAGTGCACGTTATGAAATAGCTAAATTAAGCATATTCAACCAATTTTTAAAATTAAATATTTCCTGCCGTGTAGGTTGAGGATTTAAAAAAAATCTTAGTCAGCTTCCAAGATAATTGTCGAGGAAAATATTTGCTGGCAAAATTAGAATTTACTGAATTAATCTTCCTCCCGTTAAGGTTGAGGATTAAAATAAAAAAATGTTGATTTTTCAAAACAAAAGACGTGCACGTTATGAAATTGCAAAACTAAGCATATTGAACCAATTTTTAAAATTAAGTATTTTCTCCCATTTAGGATGAGGATTTAAAAAAAATCATAGTCAGCTTCCAAGATAATTGTCGAGGAAAATATTTGCTGGAAAAATTAGAATTTACTGAATTAATCTTCCTCCCGTTAAGGTTGAGGATTAAAATAAAAAAAATGTTGATTTTTCAAAACAGAAGACGTGCACGTTATGAAATTGCAAAATTAAGCATATTGAATCAATTTTGAAAATTAAACACTTTCTCCCGTTTAGGTTGAGGAATTAAAAAAAATCTTAGCCAGCTTCCGAGATAATTGTCGAGGAAAATATTTGCTGAAAAATTAGAATTTACTCAAATAATTTTCCTCTCGTTATGGTTAAGGACTGAAATAAAAATTTTGATTTTTCAAAACAGAAGACGTGCACGTTATGAAATTGCAAAATTAAGCATATTGAACAAATTTTTAAAATTAAATATTTCCTCCCGTTTAGGTTGAGGCTTTAAAAAAAATCTTAGCCAGTTACCAAAATAATTGTCGAAGAAAATATTTGCTGGAAAAATTAAAATTTACTCAAATAATTTTCCTCCCTTTAAAGTTGAGGATTAAAGTAAAAGTTGTTTGATTTTTCAAAACAAAATAGGTGCACGTTATGAAATAGCAAAATTAAGCAAAACTCAAGCATATTGAACAGATTTTTAAAACTAAATATTTCCTCCCGTTTAGGCTGAGGAATTAAAAAAAATCTTAGCCAGCTTCCAAGATAATTGTCGAGGAAAATATTTGCAAGAAATATTAGAATTTACCGAAATAATTTTCCTCCCGTTAAGGTTGGTGATTAAAATAAAAAAATGTTGATTTTTCAAAACAAAAGAAAAGCATATTCAACCAATTTTTAAAATTAAATATTTCCTGCCGTGTAGGTTGAGGATTTAAAAAAAATCTTAGTCAGCTTCCAAGATAATTGTCGAGGAAAATATTTGCTGGAAAAATTAGAATTTACTGAATTAAGGTTGAGGATTAAAATAAAAAAAATGTTGATTTTTCAAAACAAAAGACGTGCACGTTATGAAATTGCAAAATTAAGCATATTGAACAAATTTTTAAAATTAAGTATTTCCTCCCATTTAGGATGAGGATTTAAAAAAAATCTTAGTCAGCTTCCAAGATCAAGATACTGTCGAGGAAAATATTTGCTGGAAAAATTAGAATTTACTGAAATAATTTTCCTCCCGTTAAGGTTGAGGATATAAATAAGAAAATTTTGATTTTTCAAAACAAAAGAAGTGGACGTTATGAAAAAGCAAAATTAAGCATATTCAACCAATTTTTAAAATTAAATATTTCCTGCCGTGTAGGTAGAGGATTTAAAAAAAATCTTAGTCAGCTTCCAAGATAATTGTCGAGGAAAATATTTGCTGGAAAAATTAGAATTTACTGAATTAATCTTCCTCCCGTTAAGGTTGAGGATTAAAATAAAAAAATGTTGATTTTTCAAAACAGAAGACGTGCACGTTATGAAATTGCAAAATTAAGCATATTGAATCAATTTTGAAAATTAAACACTCTCTCCCGTTTAGGTTGAGGAATTAAAAATAAATCTTAGCCAGCTTCCGAGATAATTGTCGAGGAAAATATTTGCTGGAAAAATTAGAATTTACTGAATTAATTTTCCTCCCGTTAAGGTTGAGGATTAAAATAAAAAAATTTTGATTTTTCAAAACAGAAGACGTGCACGTTATGAAATTGCAAAATTAAGCATATTGAACCAATTTTGAAAATTAAACACTTTCTCCCGTTTAGGTTGAGGAATTAAAAAAAAATCTTAGCCAGCTTCCGAGATAATTGTCGAGGAAAATATTTGCTGGAAAAATTAGAATTTACTGAAATAATTTTCCTCCCGTTAAGGTTGAGGATATAAATAAGAAAATTTAGATTTTTCAAAACAAAAGAAGTGCACGTTATGAAATAGCAAAATTAAGCATATTCAACCAATTTTTAAAATTAAATATTTCCTGCCGTGTAGGTTGAGGATTTAAAAAAAATCTTAGTCAGCTTCCAAGATAATTGTCGAGGAAAATATTTGCTGGAAAAATTTGAATTTACTGAATTAATCTTCCTCCCGTTAAGGTTGAGGATTAAAATAAAAAAAATGTTAATTTTTCAAAACAGAAGACGTGCACGTTATGAAATTGCAAAATTAAGCATATTGAACAAATTTTTAAAATTAAATATTTCCTCCCGTTTAGGTTGAGGCTTTAAAAAAAAATCTTAGCCAGTTACCAAAATAATTGTCGAAGAAAATATTTGCTGGAAAAATTAAAATTTACTCAAATAATTTTCCTCCCTTTAAAGTTGAGGATTAAAGTAAAAGTTGTTTGATTTTTCAAAACAAAATAGGTGCACGTTATGAAATAGCAAAATTAAGCAAAACTCAAGCATATTGAACAGATTTTTAAAACTAAATATTTCCTCCCGTTTAGGTTGAGGAATTAAAAAAAATCTTAGCCAGCTCCCAAGATAATTGTCGAGGAAAATATTTGCAAGAAATATTAGAATTTACCGAAATAATTTTCCTCCCGTTAAGGTTGAGGATTAAAATAAAAAAATGTTGATTTTTCAAAACAAAAGAAGTGCACGTTATGAAATAGCAAAATTAAGCATATTCAACCAATTTTTAAAATTAAATATTTCCTGCCGTGTAGGTTGAGGATTTAAAAAAAATCTTAGTCAGCTTCCAAGATAATTGTCGAGGAAAATATTTGCTGGAAAAATTAGAATTTACTGAATTAAGGTTGAGGATTAAAATAAAAAAAATGTTGATTTTTCAAAACAAAAGACGTGCACGTTATGAAAATTAAGCATATTGAACAAATTTTTAAAATTAAGTATTTCCTCCCATTTAGGATGAGGATTTAAAAAAAATCTTAGTCAGCTTCCAAGATCAAGATACTGTCGAGGAAAATATTTGCTGGAAAAATTAGAATTTACTGAAATAATTTTCCTCCCGTTAAGGTTGAGGATATAAATAAGAAAATTTTGATTTTTCAAAACAAAAGAAGTGGACGTTATGAAAAAGCAAAATTAAGCATATTCAACCAATTTTTAAAATTAAATATTTCCTTCCGTGTAGGAAGAGGATTTAAAAAAAATCTTGGTCAGCTTCCAAGATATTTGTCGAGGAAAATATTTGCTGGAAAAATTAGAATTTACTGAATTAATCTTCCTCCCGTTAAGGTTGAGGATTAAAATAAAAAAATGTTGATTTTTCAAAACAGAAGACGTGCACGTTATGAAATTGCAAAATTAAGCATATTGAATCAATTTTGAAAATTAAACACTTTCTCCCGTTTAGGTTGAGGAATTAAAAATAAATCTTAGCCAGCTTCCGAGATAATTGTCGAGGAAAATATTTGCTGGAAAAATTAGAATTTACTGAATTAATTTTCCTCCCGTTAAGGTTGAGGATTAAAATAAAAAAATTTTGATTTTTCAAAACAGAAGACGTGCACGTTATGAAATTGCAAAATTAAGCATATTGAACCAATTTTGAAAATTAAACACTTTCTCCCGTTTAGGTTGAGGAATTAAAAAAAAATCTTAGCCAGCTTCCGAGATAATTGTCGAGGAAAATATTTGCTGGAAAAATTAGAATTTACTGAAATAATTTTCCTCCCGTTAAGGTTGAGGATATAAATAAGAAAATTTAGATTTTTCAAAACAAAAGAAGTGCACGTTATGAAATAGCAAAATTAAGCATATTCAACCAATTTTTAAAATTAAATATTTCCTGCCGTGTAGGTTGAGGATTTAAAAAAAATCTTAGTCAGCTTCCAAGATCAAGATACTGTCGAGGAAAATATTTGCTGGAAAAATTAGAATTTACTGAAATAATTTTCCTCCCGTTAAGGTTGAGGATATAAATAAGAAAATTTTGATTTTTCAAAACAAAAGAAGTGGACGTTATGAAAAAGCAAAATTAAGCATATTCAACCAATTTTTAAAATTAAATATTTCCTGCCGTGTAGGTAGAGGATTTAAAAAAAATCTTAGTCAGCTTCCAAGATAATTGTCGAGGAAAATATTTGCTGGAAAAATTAGAATTTACTGAATTAATCTTCCTCCCGTTAAGGTTGAGGATTAAAATAAAAAAATGTTGATTTTTCAAAACAGAAGACGTGCACGTTATGAAATTGCAAAATTAAGCATATTGAATCAATTTTGAAAATTAAACACTTTCTCCCGTTTAGGTTGAGGAATTAAAAATAAATCTTAGCCAGCTTCCGAGATAATTGTCGAGGAAAATATTTGCTGGAAAAATTAGAATTTAATGAATTAATTTTCCTCCCGTTAAGGTTGAGGATTAAAATAAAAAAATTTTGATTTTTCAAAACAGAAGACGTGCACGTTATGAAATTGCAAAATTAAGCATATTGAACCAATTTTGAAAATTAAACACTTTCTCCCGTTTAGGTTGAGGAATTAAAAAAAAATCTTAGCCAGCTTCCGAGATAATTGTCGAGGAAAATATTTGCTGGAAAAATTAGAATTTACTGAAATAATTTTCCTCCCGTTAAGGTTGAGGATATAAATAAGAAAATTTAGATTTTTCAAAACAAAAGAAGTGCACGTTATGAAATAGCAAAATTAAGCATATTCAACCAATTTTTAAAATTAAATATTTCCTGCCGTGTAGGTTGAGGATTTAAAAAAAATCTTAGTCAGCTTCCAAGATAATTGTCGAGGAAAATATTTGCTGGAAAAATTTGAATTTACTGAATTAATCTTCCTCCCGTTAAGGTTGAGGATTAAAATAAAAAAAATGTTGATTTTTCAAAACAGAAGACGTGCACGTTATGAAATTGCAAAATTAAGCATATTGAATCAATTTTGAAAATTAAACACTTTCTCCCGTTTAGGTTGAGGAATTAAAAAAAATCTTAGCCAGCTTCCGAGATAATTGTCGAGGAAAATATTTGCTGAAAAATTAGAATTTACTCAAATAATTTTCCTCTCGTTATGGTTAAGGACTGAAATAAAAATTTTGATTTTTCAAAACAGAAGACGTGCACGTTATGAAATTGCAAAATTAAGCATATTGAACAAATTTTTAAAATTAAATATTTCCTCCCGTTTAGGTTGAGGCTTTAAAAAAAAATCTTAGCCAGTTACCAAAATAATTGTCGAAGAAAATATTTGCTGGAAAAATTAAAATTTACTCAAATAATTTTCCTCCCTTTAAAGTTGAGGATTAAAGTAAAAGTTGTTTGATTTTTCAAAACAAAATAGGTGCACGTTATGAAATAGCAAAATTAAGCAAAACTCAAGCATATTGAACAGATTTTTAAAACTAAATATTTCCTCCCGTTTAGGTTGAGGAATTAAAAAAAATCTTAGCCAGCTCCCAAGATAATTGTCGAGGAAAATATTTGCAAGAAATATTAGAATTTACCGAAATAATTTTCCTCCCGTTAAGGTTGAGGATTAAAATAAAAAAATGTTGATTTTTCAAAACAAAAGAAGTGCACGTTATGAAATAGCAAAATTAAGCATATTCAACCAATTTTTAAAATTAAATATTTCCTGCCGTGTAGGAAGAGGATTTAAAAAAAATCTTAGTCAGCTTCCAAGATCAAGATACTGTCGAGGAAAATATTTGCTGGAAAAATTAGAATTTACTGAATTAATCTTCCTCCCGTTAAGGTTGAGGATTAAAATAAAAAAATGTTGATTTTTCAAAACAGAAGACGTGCACGCTATGAAATTGCAAAATTAAGCATATTGAATCAATTTTGAAAATTAAACACTTTCTCCCGTTTAGGTTGAGGAATTAAAAATAAATCTTAGCCAGCTTCCGAGATAATTGTCGAGGAAAATATTTGCTGGAAAAATTAGAATTTACTGAATTAATTTTCCTCCCGTTAAGGTTGAGGATTAAAATAAAAAAATTTTGATTTTTCAAAACAGAAGACGTGCACGTTATGAAATTGCAAAATTAAGCATATTGAACCAATTTTGAAAATTAAACACTTTCTCCCGTTTAGGTTGAGGAATTAAAAAAAAATCTTAGCCAGCTTCCGAGATAATTGTCGAGGAAAATATTTGCTGGAAAAATTAGAATTTACTGAAATAATTTTCCTCCCGTTAAGGTTGAGGATATAAATAAGAAAATTTAGATTTTTCAAAACAAAAGAAGTGCACGTTATGAAATAGCAAAATTAAGCATATTCAACCAATTTTTAAAATTAAATATTTCCTGCCGTGTAGGTTGAGGATTTAAAAAAAATCTTAGTCAGCTTCCAAGATAATTGTCGAGGAAAATATTTGCTGGAAAAATTAGAATTTACTGAATTAATCTTCCTCCCGTTAAGGTTGAGGATTAAAATAAAAAAAATGTTGATTTTTCAAAACAGAAGACGTGCACGTTATGAAATTGCAAAATTAAGCATATTGAATCAATTTTGAAAATTAAACACTTTCTCCCGTTATGAGGTTGAGGAATTAAAAATAAATCTTAGCCAGCTTCCGAGATAATTGTCGAGGAAAATATTTGCTGGAAAAATTAGAATTTACTGAATTAATTTTCCTCCCGTTAAGGTTGAGGATTAAAATAAAAAAAATTTGATTTTTCAAAACAGAAGACGTGCACGTTATGAAATTGCAAAATTAGGCATATTGAACCAATTTTGAAAATTAAACACTTTCTCCCGTTTAGGTTGAGGAATTAAAAAAAAATCTTAGCCAGCTTCCGAGATAATTGTCGAGAAAAATATTTGCTGGAAAAATTAGAATTTACTGAAATAATTTTCCTCCCGTTAAGGTTGAGGATATAAATAAGAAAATTTAGATTTTTCAAAACAAACGAAGTGCACGTTATGAAATAGCAAAATTAAGCATATTCAACCAATTTTTAAAATTAAATATTTCCTGCCGTGTAGGTTGAGGATTTAAAAAAAATCTTAGTCAGCTTCCAAGATAATTGTCGAGGAAAATATTTGCTGGAAAAATTAGAATTTACTGAATTAATCTTCCTCCCGTTAAGGTTGAGGATTAAAATAAAAAAATGTTGATTTTTCAAAACAAAAGACGTGCACGTTATGAAATTGCAAAATTAAGCATATTGAACCAATTTTTAAAATTAAATATTTCCTGCCGTGTAGGTTGAGGATTTAAAAAAAATATTAGTCAGCTTCCAAGATAATTGTCCAGGAAAAATTTTTTTGGAAAAATTAGAATTTACTGAAATAATTTTCCTCTCGTTATGGTTAAGAATTTAAATTAAAAAATTTGATTTTTCAAAACAAAAGAAGTGCACGTTGTGAAATTGCAAAATTAAGCATATTGAACAAATTTTTAAAATTAAATATTTCCTCCCGTTTAGGTTGAGGCTTTAAAAAAAAATCTTAGCGAGTTACCAAAATAATTGTCGAAGAAAATATTTGCTGGAAAAATTAGAATTTACTGAAATAATTTTCCTCCCTTTAAAGTTTAGGATTAAAGTAAAAGTTGTTTGATTTTTCAAAACAAAATAGGTGCACGTTATGAAATAGAAAAATTAAGCAAAACTTAAGCATATTGAACAGATTTTTAAAATTAAATTTTTCCTCCCGTTTAGGTTGAGGAATTAAAAAAAATCTTAGCCAACTTCCAAGATAATTGTCGAGGAAAATATTTGCAAGAAATATTAGAATTTACCGAAATAATTTTCCTCCCGTTAAGGTTGAGGATTAAAATAAAAAAATGTTGATTTTTCAAAACAAAAGAAGTGCACGTTATGAAATAGGAAAATTAAGCATATTCAACCAATTTTTAAAATTAAATATTTCCTGCCGTGTAGGTTGAGGATTTAAAAAAAATCTTAGTCAGCTTCCAAGATAATTGTCGAGGAAAATATTTGCTGGAAAAATTAGAATTTACTGAAATAATTTTCCTCCCGTTAAGGTTGAGGATATAAATAAGAAAATTTTGATTTTTCAAAACAAAAGAAGTGGACGTTATGAAAAAGCAAAATTAAGCATATTCAACCAATTTTTAAAATTAAATATTTCCTGCCGTGTAGGTTGAGGAATTAAAAATAAATCTTAGCCAGCTTCCGAGATAATTGTCGAGGAAAATATTTGCTGGAAAAATTAGAATTTACTGAATTAATTTTCCTCCCGTTAAGGTTGAGGATTAAAATAAGAAAATTTTGATTTTTCAAAACAGAAGACGTGCACGTTATGAAATTGCAAAATTAAGCATATTGAACCAATTTTGAAAATTAAACACTTTCTCCCGTTTAGGTTGAGGAATTAAAAAAAATCTTAGCCAGCTTCCGAGATAATTGTCGAGGAAAATATTTGCTGGAAAAATTAGAATTTACTGAAATAATTTTCCTCCCGTTAAGGTTGAGGATTCAAATAAAAAAATGTTGATTTTTCAAAACAAAAGAAGTGCACGTTATGAAATAGCAAAATTAAGCATATTCAACCAATTTTTAAAATTAAATATTTCCTGCCGTGTAGGTTGAGGATTTAAAAAAAATCTTAGTCAGCTTCCAAGATAATTGTCGAGGAAAATATTTGCTGGCAAAATTAGAATTTACTGAATTAATTTTCCTCCCGTTAAGGTTGAGGATTAAAATAAAAAAATGTTTATTTTTCAAAACAAAAGACGTGCACGTTATGAAATAGCTAAATTAAGCATATTGAACCAATTTTAAAAATTAAATATTTCCTGCCGTGTAGGTTGCGGATTTAAAAAAAATCTTAGTCAGCTTCCGAGATAATTGTCGAGGAAAATATTTGCTGGAAAAATTAGAATTTACTGAAATAATTTTCCTCCCGTTAAGGTTGAGGATATAAATAAGAAAATTTAGATTTTTCAAAACAAAAGAAGTGCACGTTATGATATAGCAAAACTAAGCACATTCAACCAATTTTTAAAATTAAATATTTCCTGCCGTGTAGGTTGAGGATTTAAAAAAATATCTTAGTCAGCTTCCAAGATCAAGATACTGTCGAGGAAAATATTTGCTGGAAAAATTTGAATTTACTGAATTAATCTTCCTCCCGTTAAGGTTGAGGATTAAAATAAAAAAATGTTGATTTTTCAAAACAGAAGACGTGCACGTTATGAAATTGCAAAATTAAGCATATTGAACCAATTTTGAAAATTAAACACTTTCTCCCGTTTAGGTTGAGGATTTAAAAAAAATATTAGTCAGCTTCCAAGATAATTGTCGAGGAAAATATTTGCTGGAAAAATTAGAATTTACTGAATTAATTTTCCTCCTTTTAAAGTTGAGGATTAAAATAAAAAAAATGTTGATTTTTCAAAACAAAAGACGTGCACGTTATGAAATAGCAAAATTAAGCATATTGAACCAATTTTTAAAATTAAGTATTTCCTCCCATTTAGGATGAGGATTTACAAAAAATCTTAGTCAGCTTCCAAGATCAAGATACTGTCGAGGAAAATATTTGCTGGAAAAATTAGAATTTACTGAAATAATTTTCCTCCCGTTAAGGTTGAGGATATAAATAAGAAAATTTTGATTTTTCAAAACAAAAGAAGTGGACGTTATGAAAAAGCAAAATTAAGCATATTCAACCAATTTTTAAAATTAAATATTTCCTGCCGTGTAGGTTGAGGAATTAAAAATAAATCTTAGCCAGCTTCCGAGATAATTGTCGAGGAAAATATTTGCTGGAAAAATTAGAATTTACTGAATTAATTTTCCTCCCGTTAAGGTTGAGGATTAAAATAAAAAAATGTTGATTTTTCAAAACAGAAGACGTGCACGTTATGAAATTGCAAAATTAAGCATATTGAACCAATTTTGAAAATTAAACACTTTCTCCCGTTTAGGTTGAGGAATTAAAAAAAATCTTAGCCAGCTTCCGAGATAATTGTCGAGGAAAATATTTGCTGGAAAAATTAGAATTTACTGAAATAATTTTCCTCCCGTTAAGGTTGAGGATTAAAATAAAAAAATGTTGATTTTTCAAAACAAAAGAAGTGCACGTTATGAAATAGCAAAATTAAGCATATTCAACAAATTTTTAAAATTTAAAATTTCCTGCCGTGTAGGTTGAGGATTTAAAAAAAAAATCTTAGCCAGCTTCCGAGATAATTGTCGAGGAAAATATTTGCTGGAAAAATTATAATTTACTGAAATAATTTTCCTCCTTTTAAAGTTGAGGATTAAAATAAAAATTGTTTGATTTTTCAAAACAAAGGCATGCACGTTATGAAATTGCAAAATTAAGCATATTGAACCAATTTTTAAAATTAAGTATTTGCATCCATTTAGGATGAGGATTTAAAAAAAATCTTAGTCAGCTTCCAAGATCAAGATACTGTCGAGGAAAATATTTGCTGGAAAAATTAGAATTTACTGAAATAATTTTCCTCCCGTTAAGGTTGAGGATATAAATAAGAAAATTTTGATTTTTCAAAACAAAAGAAGTGGACGTTATGAAAAAGCAAAATTAAGCATATTCAACCAATTTTTAAAATTAAATATTTCCTGCCGTGTAGGTTGAGGAATTAAAAATAAATCTTAGCCAGCTTCCGAGATAATTGTCGAGGAAAATATTTGCTGGAAAAATTAGAATTTCATGAATTAATTTTCCCTCTCTTTAAAATTGAGGATTAAAATAAAAGTTGTTTGATTTTTCAAAACAAAAGACGTGCACGTTATGAAATAACAAAATTAAGCATATTGAACCAATTTTTAAAATTAAATATTTCCTGCCGTGTAGGTTGAGGATTTAAAAAAAATATTAGTCAGCTTCCAAGATAATTGTCCAGGAAAAATTTTTCTGGAAAAATTAGAATTTACTGGAATGATTTTCCTCTCGTTATGGTTAAGAATTTAAATTAAAAAATTTGATTTTTCAAAACAAAAGAAGTGCACGTTGTGAAATTGCAAAATTAAGCATATTGAACAAATTTTTAAAATTAAATATTTCCTCCCGTTTAGGTTGAGGCTTTAAAAAAAAATCTTAGCGAGTTACCAAAATAATTGTCGAAGAAAATATTTGCTGGTAAAATTAGAATTTACTGAAATAATTGTCCTCCCTTTAAAGTTTAGGATTAAAGTAAAAGTTGTTTGATTTTTCAAAACAAAATAGGTGCACGTTATGAAATAGCAAAATTAAGCAAAACTTAAGCATATTGAACAGATTTTTAAAATTAAATATTTCCTCCCGTTTAGGTTGAGGAATTAAAAAAAATCTTAGCCAACTTCCAAGATAATTGTCGAGGAAAATATTTGCAAGAAATATTAGAATTTACCGAAATAATTTTCCTCCCGTTAAGGTTGAAGATTAAAATAAAAAAATGTTGATTTTTCAAAACAAAAGAAGTGCACGTTATGAAATAGGAAAATTAAGCATATTCAACCAATTTTTAAAATTAAATATTTCCTGCCGTGTAGATTGAGGATTTGAAAAAAAACTTTGTCAGCTTCCAAGATAATTGTCAAGGAAAATATTTGCTGGAAAAATTTGAATTTACTGAATTAATCTTCCTCCCGTTAAGGTTGAGGATTAAAATAAAAAAATGTTGATTTTTCAAAACAAAAGACGTGCACGTTATGAAATTGCAAAATTAAGCATATTCAACCAATTTTTAAAATTAAGTATTTCCTCCCATTTAGGATGAGGATTTAAAAAAAATCTTAGTCAGCTTCCAAGATCAAGATACTGTCGAGGAAAATATTTGCTGGAAAAATTAGAATTTACTGAAATAATTTTCCTCCCGTTAAGGTTGAGGATATAAATAAGAAAATTTTGATTTTTCAAAACAAAAGAAGTGGACGTTATGAAAAAGCAAAATTAAGCATATTCAACCAATTTTTAAAATTAAATATTTCCTGCCGTGTAGATTGAGGATTTAAAAAAAATCTTAGTCAGCTTCCAAGATAATTGTCGAGGAAAATATTTGCAGGCAAAATTAGAATTTACTGAATTAATCTTCCTGCCGTTAAGGTTGAGGATATAAATAAAAAAATTTAGATTTTTCAAAACAAAAGAAGTGCACGTTATGAAATAGCAAAACTAAGCATATTCAACCAATTTTTAAAATTAAATATTTCCTGCCGTGTAGGTTGAGGATTTAAAAAAAATCTTAGTCAGCTTCCAAGATCAAGATACTGTCGAGGAAAATATTTGCTGGAAAAATTTGAATTTACTGAATTAATCTTCCTCCCGTTAAGGTTGAGGATTAAAATAAAAAAATTTAGATTTTTCAAAACAGAAGACGTGCACGTTATGAAATTGCAAAATTAAGCATATTGAACCAATTTTGAAAATTAAACACTTTCTCCCGTTTAGGTTGAGGAATTAAAAAAAAATCTTAGCCAGCTTCCAAGATAATTGTCGAGGAAAATATTTGCTGGAAAAATTAGAATTTACTGAATTAATTTTCCTCCCGTTAAGGTTGAGGATTAAAATAAAAAAATTTTGATTTTTCAAAACAAAAGACGTGCACGTTATGAAATAGCAAAATTAAGCATATTGAACCAATTTTTAAAATTAAGTATTTCCTCCCATTTAGGATGAGGATTTAAAAAAAATCTTAGTCAGCTTCCAAGATCAAGATACTGTCGAGGAAAATATTTGCTGGAAAAATTAGAATTTACTGAAATAGTTTTCCTCCCGTTAAGGTTGAGGATATAAATAAGAAAATTTTGATTTTTCAAAACAAAAGAAGTGCACGTTATGAAATAGCAAAATTAAGCATATTCAACCAATTTTTAAAATTAAATATTTCCTGCCGTGTAGGTTGAGGATTTAAAAAAAATCTTAGTCAGCTTCCAAGATAATTGTCGAGGAAAATATTTGCTGGAAAAATTAGAATTTACTGAATTAATCTTCCTCCCGTTAAGGTTGAGGATTAAAATAAAAAAATGTTGATTTTTCAAAACAGAAGACGTGCACGTTATGAAATTGCAAAATTAAGCATATGAATCAATTTTGAAAATTAAACACTTTCTCCCGTTTAGGTTGAGGAATTAAAAATAAATCTTAGCCAGCTTCCGAGATAATTGTCGAGGAAAATATTTGCTGGAAAAATTAGAATTTACTGAATTAATTTTCCTCCCGTTAAGGTTGAGGATTAAAATAAAAAAATTTAGATTTTTCAAAACAGAAGACGTGCACGTTATGAAATTGCAAAATTAAGCATATTGAACCAATTTTGAAAATTAAACACTTTCTCCCGTTTAGGTTGAGGAATTAAAAAAAAATCTTAGCCAGCTTCCGAGATAATTGTCGAGGAAAATATTTGCTGGAAAAATTAGAATTTACTGAAATAATTTTCCTCCCGTTAAGGTTGAGGATATAAATAAGAAAATTTAGATTTTTCAAAACAAAAGAAGTGCACGTTATGAAATAGCTAAATTAAGCATATTCAACCAATTTTTAAAATTAAATATTTCCTGCCGTGTAGGTTGAGGATTTAAAAAAAATCTTAGTCAGCTTCCAAGATAATTGTCGAGGAAAATATTTGCTGGAAAAATTTGAATTTACTGAATTAATCTTCCTCCCGTTAAGGTTGAGGATTAAAATAAAAAAAATGTTGATTTTTCAAAACAGAAGACGTGCACGTTATGAAATTGCAAAATTAAGCATATTGAATCAATTTTGAAAATTAAACACTTTCTCCCGTTTAGGTTGAGGAATTAAAAAAAATCTTAGCCAGCTTCCGAGATAATTGTCGAGGAAAATATTTGCTGAAAAATTAGAATTTACTCAAATAATTTTCCTCTCGTTATGGTTAAGGACTGAAATAAAAATGTTGATTTTTCAAAACAGAAGACGTGCACGTTATGAAATTGCAAAATTAAGCATATTGAACAAATTTTTAAAATTAAATATTTCCTCCCGTTTAGGTTGAGGCTTTAAAAAAAAATCTTAGCCAGTTACCAAAATAATTGTCGAAGAAAATATTTGCTGGAAAAATTAAAATTTACTCAAATAATTTTCCTCCCTTTAAAGTTGAGGATTAAAGTAAAAGTTGTTTGATTTTTCAAAACAAAATAGGTGCACGTTATGAAATAGCAAAATTAAGCAAAACTCAAGCATATTGAAGAGATTTTTAAAATTAAATATTTCCTCCCGTTTAGGTTGAGGAATTAAAAAAAATCTTAGCCAGCTTCCAAGATAATTGTCGAGGAAAATATTTGCAAGAAATATTAGAATTTACCGAAATAATTTTCCTCCCGTTAAGGTTGAGGATTAAAATAAAAAAATGTTGATTTTTCAAAACAAAAGAAGTGCACGTTATGAAATAGGAAAATTAAGCATATTCAACCAATTTTTAAAATTAAATATTTCCTGCCGTGTAGGTTGAGGATTTAAAAAAAATCTTAGTCAGCTTCCAAGATAATTGTCGAGGAAAATATTTGCTGGAAAAATTAGAATTTACTGAATTAAGGTTGAGGATTAAAATAAAAAAAATGTTGATTTTTCAAAACAAAAGACGTGCACGTTATGAAATTGCAAAATTAAGCATATTGAACAAATTTTTAAAATTAAGTATTTCCTCCCATTTAGGATGAGGATTTAAAAAAAATCTTAGTCAGCTTCCAAGATCAAGATACTGTCGAGGAAAATATTTGCTGGAAAAATTAGAATTTACTGAAATAATTTTCCTCCCGTTAAGGTTGAGGATATAAATAAGAAAATTTAGATTTTTCAAAACAAAAGAAGTGCACGTTATGAAATAGCAAAATTAAGCATATTCAACCAATTTTTAAAATTAAATATTTCCTGCCGTGTAGGTTGAGGATTTAAAAAAAATCTTAGTCAGCTTCCAAGATAATTGTCGAGGAAAATATTTGCTGGAAAAATTTGAATTTACTGAATTAATCTTCCTCCCGTTAAGGTTGAGGATTAAAATAAAAAAATTTAGATTTTTCAAAACAGAAGACGTGCACGTTATGAAATTGCAAAATTAAGCATATTGAACCAATTTTGAAAATTAAACACTTTCTCCCGTTTAGGTTGAGGAATTAAAAAAAAATCTTAGCCAGCTTCCAAGATAATTGTCGAGGAAAATATTTGCTGGAAAAATTAGAATTTACTGAATTAATTTTCCTCCCGTTAAGGTTGAGGATTAAAATAAAAAAATTTTGATTTTTCAAAACAAAAGACGTGCACGTTATGAAATAGCAAAATTAAGCATATTGAACCAATTTTTAAAATTAAGTATTTCCTCCCATTTAGGATGAGGATTTAAAAAAAATCTTAGTCAGCTTCCAAGATCAAGATACTGTCGAGGAAAATATTTGCTGGAAAAATTAGAATTTACTGAAATAGTTTTCCTCCCGTTAAGGTTGAGGATATAAATAAGAAAATTTTGATTTTTCAAAACAAAAGAAGTGCACGTTATGAAATAGCAAAATTAAGCATATTCAACCAATTTTTAAAATTAAATATTTCCTGCCGTGTAGGTTGAGGATTTAAAAAAAATCTTAGTCAGCTTCCAAGATAATTGTCGAGGAAAATATTTGCTGGAAAAATTAGAATTTACTGAATTAATCTTCCTCCCGTTAAGGTTGAGGATTAAAATAAAAAAATGTTGATTTTTCAAAACAGAAGACGTGCACGTTATGAAATTGCAAAATTAAGCATATTGAATCAATTTTGAAAATTAAACACTTTCTCCCGTTTAGGTTGAGGAATTAAAAATAAATCTTAGCCAGCTTCCGAGATAATTGTCGAGGAAAATATTTGCTGGAAAAATTAGAATTTACTGAATTAATTTTCCTCCCGTTAAGGTTGAGGATTAAAATAAAAAAATTTAGATTTTTCAAAACAGAAGACGTGCACGTTATGAAATTGCAAAATTAAGCATATTGAACCAATTTTGAAAATTAAACACTTTCTCCCGTTTAGGTTGAGGAATTAAAAAAAAATCTTAGCCAGCTTCCGAGATAATTGTCGAGGAAAATATTTGCTGGAAAAATTAGAATTTACTGAAATAATTTTCCTCCCGTTAAGGTTGAGGATATAAATAAGAAAATTTAGATTTTTCAAAACAAAAGAAGTGCACGTTATGAAATAGCTAAATTAAGCATATTCAACCAATTTTTAAAATTAAATATTTCCTGCCGTGTAGGTTGAGGATTTAAAAAAAATCTTAGTCAGCTTCCAAGATAATTGTCGAGGAAAATATTTGCTGGAAAAATTTGAATTTACTGAATTAATCTTCCTCCCGTTAAGGTTGAGGATTAAAATAAAAAAAATGTTGATTTTTCAAAACAGAAGACGTGCACGTTATGAAATTGCAAAATTAAGCATATTGAATCAATTTTGAAAATTAAACACTTTCTCCCGTTTAGGTTGAGGAATTAAAAAAAATCTTAGCCAGCTTCCGAGATAATTGTCGAGGAAAATATTTGCTGAAAAATTAGAATTTACTCAAATAATTTTCCTCTCGTTATGGTTAAGGACTGAAATAAAAATGTTGATTTTTCAAAACAGAAGACGTGCACGTTATGAAATTGCAAAATTAAGCATATTGAACAAATTTTTAAAATTAAATATTTCCTCCCGTTTAGGTTGAGGCTTTAAAAAAAAATCTTAGCCAGTTACCAAAATAATTGTCGAAGAAAATATTTGCTGGAAAAATTAAAATTTACTCAAATAATTTTCCTCCCTTTAAAGTTGAGGATTAAAGTAAAAGTTGTTTGATTTTTCAAAACAAAATAGGTGCACGTTATGAAATAGCAAAATTAAGCAAAACTCAAGCATATTGAAGAGATTTTTAAAATTAAATATTTCCTCCCGTTTAGGTTGAGGAATTAAAAAAAATCTTAGCCAGCTTCCAAGATAATTGTCGAGGAAAATATTTGCAAGAAATATTAGAATTTACCGAAATAATTTTCCTCCCGTTAAGGTTGAGGATTAAAATAAAAAAATGTTGATTTTTCAAAACAAAAGAAGTGCACGTTATGAAATAGGAAAATTAAGCATATTCAACCAATTTTTAAAATTAAATATTTCCTGCCGTGTAGGTTGAGGATTTAAAAAAAATCTTAGTCAGCTTCCAAGATAATTGTCGAGGAAAATATTTGCTGGAAAAATTAGAATTTACTGAATTAAGGTTGAGGATTAAAATAAAAAAAATGTTGATTTTTCAAAACAAAAGACGTGCACGTTATGAAATTGCAAAATTAAGCATATTGAACAAATTTTTAAAATTAAGTATTTCCTCCCATTTAGGATGAGGATTTAAAAAAAATCTTAGTCAGCTTCCAAGATCAAGATACTGTCGAGGAAAATATTTGCTGGAAAAATTAGAATTTACTGAAATAATTTTCCTCCCGTTAAGGTTGAGGATATAAATAAGAAAATTTAGATTTTTCAAAACAAAAGAAGTGCACGTTATGAAATAGCAAAATTAAGCATATTCAACCAATTTTTAAAATTAAATATTTCCTGCCGTGTAGGTTGAGGATTTAAAAAAAATCTTAGTCAGCTTCCAAGATAATTGTCGAGGAAAATATTTGCTGGAAAAATTTGAATTTACTGAATTAATCTTCCTCCCGTTAAGGTTGAGGATTAAAATAAAAAAATTTAGATTTTTCAAAACAGAAGACGTGCACGTTATGAAATTGCAAAATTAAGCATATTGAACCAATTTTGAAAATTAAACACTTTCTCCCGTTTAGGTTGAGGAATTAAAAAAAAATCTTAGCCAGCTTCCAAGATAATTGTCGAGGAAAATATTTGCTGGAAAAATTAGAATTTACTGAATTAATTTTCCTCCCGTTAAGGTTGAGGATTAAAATAAAAAAATGTTGATTTTTCAAAACAGAAGACGTGCACGTTATGAAATTGCAAAATTAAGCATATTGAACCAATTTTGAAAATTAAACACTTTCTCCCGTTTAGGTTGAGGAATTAAAAAAAAATCTTAGCCAGCTTCCGAGATAATTGTCGAGGAAAATATTTGCTGGAAAAATTAGAATTTACTGAA
This sequence comes from Dasysyrphus albostriatus, assembly GCA_946251815.1. NCBI lineage: Eukaryota > Metazoa > Arthropoda > Insecta > Diptera > Syrphidae > Dasysyrphus > Dasysyrphus albostriatus. The sequence goes on from OX276339.1 coordinate 1,853,806, forward strand.
TTAATTTTCCTCCCGTTAAGGTTGAGGATTAAAATAAAAAAATGTTGATTTTTCAAAACAGAAGACGTGCACGTTATGAAATTGCAAAATTAAGCATATTGAACCAATTTTGAAAATTAAACACTTTCTCCCGTTTAGGTTGAGGAATTAAAAAAAAATCTTAGCCAGCTTCCAAGATAATTGTCGAGGAAAATATTTGCTGGAAAAATTAAAATTTACTCAAATAATTTTCCTCCCTTTAAAGTTGAGGATTAAAGTAAAAGTTGTTTGATTTTTCAAAACAAAATAGGTGCACGTTATGAAATAGCAAAATTAAGCAAAACTCAAACATATTGAAGAGATTTTTAAAATTAAATATTTCCTCCCGTTTAGGTTGAGGAATTAAAAAAAATCTTAGCCAGCTTCCAAGATAATTGTCGAGGAAAATATTTGCAAGAAATATTAGAATTTACCGAAATAATTTTCCTCCCGTTAAGGTTGAGGATTAAAATAAAAAAATGTTGATTTTTCAAAACAGAAGACGTGCACGTTATGAAATTGCAAAATTAAGCATATTGAACCAATTTTGAAAATTAAACACTTTCTCCCGTTTAGGTTGAGGAATTAAAAAAAAATCTTAGCCAGCTTCCAAGATAATTGTCGAGGAAAATATTTGCTGGAAAAATTAGAATTTACTGAATTAATTTTCCTCCCGTTAAGGTTGAGGATTAAAATAAAAAAATGTTGATTTTTCAAAACAGAAGACGTGCACGTTATGAAATTGCAAAATTAAGCATATTGAACCAATTTTGAAAATTAAACACTTTCTCCCGTTTAGGTTGAGGAATTAAAAAAAAATCTTAGCCAGCTTCCGAGATAATTGTCGAGGAAAATATTTGCTGGAAAAATTAGAATTTACTCAAATAATTTTCCTCTCGTTAAGGTTAAGGATTGAAATAAAAAAATTTGATTTTTCAAAACAGAAGACGTGCACGCTATGAAATAGCTAAATTAAGCAAAACTTAAGCATATTGAACAGATTTTTAAAATTAAATATTTCCTCCCGTTTAGGTTGAGGAATTAAAAAAAAATCTTAGTCAGCTTCCAAGATCAAGATACTGTCGAGGAAAATATTTGCTGGAAAAATTAGAATTTACTGAAATAATTTTCCTCCCGTTAAGGTTGAGGATATAAATAAGAAAATTTTGATTTTTCAAAACAAAAGAAGTGCACGTTATGAAATAGCAAAATTAAGCATATTCAACAAATTTTTAAAATTAAATATTTCCTGCCGTGTAGGTTGAGGATTTAAAAAAAATATTAGTCAGCTTCCAAGATAATTGTCGAGGAAAATATTTGCTGGAAAAATTAGAATTTACTGAATTAATCTTCCTCCCGTTAAGGTTGAGGATTAAAATAAAAAAATGTTGATTTTTCAAAACAAAAGACGTGCACGTTATGAAATAGCTAAATTAAGCATATTGAACCAATTTTTAAAATTAAGTATTTCCTCCCATTTAGGATGAGGATTTAAAAAAAATCTTAGTCAGCTTCCAAGATCAAGATACTGTCGAGGAAAATATTTGCTGGAAAAATTAGGATTTACTGAAATAATTTTCCTCCCGTTAAGGTTGAGGATTAAAATAAAAAAATGTTGATTTTTCAAAACAAAAGACGTGCACGTTATGAAATTGCAAAATTAAGCATATTGAACCAATTTTTAAAATTAAGTATTTCCTCCCATTTAGGATGAGGATTTAAAAAAAATCTTAGTCAGCTTCCAAGATCAAGATACTGTCGAGGAAAATATTTACTGGAAAAATTAGAATTTACTGAAATAATTTTCCTCCCGTTAAGGTTGAGGATATAAATAAGAAAATTTTGATTTTTCAAAACAAAAGAAGTGCACGTTATGAAATAGCAAAATTAAGCACATTCAACAAATTTTTAAAATTAAATATTTCCTGCCGTGTAGGTTGAGGATTTAAAAAAAATATTAGTCAGCTTCCAAGATAATTGTCGAGGAAAATATTTGCTGGAAAAATTAGAATTTACTGAATTAATCTTCCTCCCGTTAAGGTTGAGGATTAAAATAAAAAAATGTTGATTTTTCAAAACAAAAGACGTGCACGTTATGAAATAGCTAAATTAAGCATGTTGAACCAATTTTTAAAATTAAGTATTTCCTCCCATTTAGGATGAGGATTTAAAAAAAATCTTAGTCAGCTTCCGAGATAATTGTCGAGGAAAATATTTGCTGGAAAAATTAGAATTTACTGAATTAATTTTCCTCCCGTTAAGGTTGAGGATTAAAATAAAAAAATGTTGATTTTTCAAAACAGAAGACGTGCACGTTATGAAATTGCAAAATTAAGCATATTCAACCAATTTTGAAAATTAAACACTTTCTCTCGTTTAGGATGAGGAATTAAAAAAAATCTTAGCCAGCTTCCGAGATAATTGTCGAGGAAAATATTTGCTGGAAAAATTAGAATTTACTCAAATAATTTTCCTCTAGTTAAGGTTAAGGATTGAAATAAAAAATTTTGATTTTTCAAAACAGAAGACGTGCACGCTATGAAATAGCTAAATTAAGCAAAACTTAAGCATATTGAACAGATTTTTAAAATTAAATATTTCCTCCCGTTTAGGTTGAGGAATTAAAAAAAAATCTTAGTCAGCTTCCAAGATCAAGATACTGTCGAGGAAAATATTTGCTGGAAAAATTAGAATTTACTGAAATAATTTTCCTCCCGTTAAGGTTGAGGATATAAATAAGAAAATTTTGATTTTTCAAAACAAAAGAAGTGGACGTTATGAAAAAGCAAAATTAAGCATATTCAACCAATTTTTAAAATTAAATATTTCCTGCCGTGTAGGTTGAGGAATTAAAAATAAATCTTAGCCAGCTTCCGAGATAATTGTCGAGGAAAATATTTGCTGGAAAAATTAGAATTTACTGAATTAATTTTCCTCCCGTTAAGGTTGAGGATTAAAATAAAAAAATTTTGATTTTTCAAAACAGAAGACGTGCACGTTATGAAATTGCAAAATTAAGCATATTGAACCAATTTTGAAAATTAAACACTTTCTCCCGTTTAGGTTGAGGAATTAAAAAAAATCTTAGCCAGCTTCCGAGATAATTGTCGAGGAAAATATTTGCTGGAAAAATTAGAATTTACTGAAATAATTTTCCTCCCGTTAAGGTTGAGGATATAAATAAGAAAATTTAGATTTTTCAAAACAAAAGAAGTGCACGTTATGAAATAGCAAAATTAAGCATATTCAACCAATTTTTAAAATTAAATATTTCCTGCCGTGTAGGTTGAGGATTTAAAAAAAATCTTAGTCAGCTTCCAAGATCAAGATACTGTCGAGGAAAATATTTGCTGGAAAAATTAGAATTTACTGAATTAATCTTCCTCCCGTTAAGGTTGAGGATTAAAATAAAAAAATGTTGATTTTTCAAAACAGAAGACGTGTACGTTATGAAATTGCAAAATTAAGCATATTGAACCAATTTTTAAAATTAAGTATTTCCTCCCATTTAGGATGAGGATTTAAAAAAAATCTTAGTCAGCTTCCAAGATCAAGATACTGTCGAGGAAAATATTTGCTGGAAAAATTAGAATTTACTGAAATAATTTTCCTCCCGTTAAGGTTGAGGATATAAATAAGAAAATTTTGATTTTTCAAAACAAAAGAAGTGCACGTTATGAAATAGCAAAATTAAGCACATTCAACAAATTTTTAAAATTAAATATTTCCTGCCGTGTAGGTTGAGGATTTAAAAAAAATATTAGTCAGCTTCCAAGATAATTGTCGAGGAAAATATTTGCTGGAAAAATTAGAATTTACTGAATTAATCTTCCTCCCGTTAAGGTTGAGGATTAAAATAAAAAAATGTTGATTTTTCAAAACAAAAGACGTGCACGTTATGAAATAGCTAAATTAAGCATGTTGAACCAATTTTTAAAATTAAGTATTTCCTCCCATTTAGGATGAGGATTTAAAAAAAATCTTAGTCAGCTTCCGAGATAATTGTCGAGGAAAATATTTGCTGGAAAAATTAGAATTTACTGAATTAATTTTCCTCCCGTTAAGGTTGAGGATTAAAATAAAAAAATGTTGATTTTTCAAAACAGAAGACGTGCACGTTATGAAATTGCAAAATTAAGCATATTCAACCAATTTTGAAAATTAAACACTTTCTCTCGTTTAGGATGAGGAATTAAAAAAAATCTTAGCCAGCTTCCGAGATAATTGTCGAGGAAAATATTTGCTGGAAAAATTAGAATTTACTCAAATAATTTTCCTCTCGTTAAGGTTAAGGATTGAAATAAAAAATTTTGATTTTTCAAAACAGAAGACGTGCACGCTATGAAATAGCTAAATTAAGCAAAACTTAAGCATATTGAACAGATTTTTAAAATTAAATATTTCCTCCCGTTTAGGTTGAGGAATTAAAAAAAAATCTTAGTCAGCTTCCAAGATCAAGATACTGTCGAGGAAAATATTTGCTGGAAAAATTAGAATTTACTGAAATAATTTTCCTCCCGTTAAGGTTGAGGATATAAATAAGAAAATTTTGATTTTTCAAAACAAAAGAAGTGGACGTTATGAAAAAGCAAAATTAAGCATATTCAACCAATTTTTAAAATTAAATATTTCCTGCCGTGTAGGTTGAGGAATTAAAAATAAATCTTAGCCAGCTTCCGAGATAATTGTCGAGGAAAATATTTGCTGGAAAAATTAGAATTTACTGAAATAATTTTCCTCCCGTTAAGGTTGAGGATATAAATAAGAAAATTTAGATTTTTCAAAACAAAAGAAGTGCACGTTATGAAATAGCAAAATTAAGCATATTCAACCAATTTTTAAAATTAAATATTTCCTGCCGTGTAGGTTGAGGATTTAAAAAAAATCTTAGTCAGCTTCCAAGATCAAGATACTGTCGAGGAAAATATTTGCTGGAAAAATTAGAATTTACTGAATTAATCTTCCTCCCGTTAAGGTTGAGGATTAAAATAAAAAAATGTTGATTTTTCAAAACAGAAGACGTGTACGTTATGAAATTGCAAAATTAAGCATATTGAACCAATTTTTAAAATTAAGTATTTCCTCCCATTTAGGATGAGGATTTAAAAAAAATCTTAGTCAGCTTCCAAGATCAAGATACTGTCGAGGAAAATATTTGCTGGAAAAATTAGAATTTACTGAAATAATTTTCCTCCCGTTAAGGTTGAGGATATAAATAAGAAAATTTTGATTTTTCAAAACAAAAGAAGTGGACGTTATGAAAAAGCAAAATTAAGCATATTTAACCAATTTTTAAAATTAAATATTTCCTGCCGTGTAGGTTGAGGAATTAAAAATAAATCTTAGCCAGCTTCCAAGATAATTGTCGAGGAAAATATTTGCTGGAAAAATTAGAATTTACTGAATTAATCTTCCTCCCGTTAAGGTTGAGGATTAAAATAAAAAAATGTTGATTTTTCAAAACAGAAGACGTGCACGTTATGAAATTGCAAAATTAAGCATATTGAACCAATTTTGAAAATTAAACACTTTCTCCCGTTTAGGTTGAGGAATTAAAAAAAAATCTTAGCCAGCTTCCAAGATAATTGTCGAGGAAAATATTTGCTGGAAAAATTAGAATTTACTGAATTAATTTTCCTCCCGTTAAGGTTGAGGATTAAAATAAAAAAATTTTGATTTTTCAAAACAAAAGACTTGCACGTTATGAAATTGCAAAATAAAGCATATTGAACCAATTTTGAAAATTAAGTATTTCCTCCCATTTAGGATGAGGATTTAAAAAAAATCTTAGTCAGCTTCAAAGATAATTGTCGAGGAAAATATTTGCAGGAAAAATTAAAATTTACTGAAATAATTTTTATCCCGTTAAGGTTGAAGATTAAAATAAAAAAATGTTGATTTTTCAAAACAAAAGACGTGCACGTTATGAAATTGCAAAATTAAGCATATTGAACCAATTTTGAAAATTAAACATTTTCTCCCGTTTAGGTTGAGGAATTGAAAAAAATCTTAGCCAGCTTCCAAGATAATTGTCGAGGAAATTATTTGCTGGAAAAATTAGAATTTCATGAATTAATTTTCCCTCTCTTTAAAATTGAGGATTAAAATAAAAGTTGTTTGATTTTTCAAAACAAAAGACGTGCACGTTATGAAATTGTAAAATTAAGCATATTGAACAGATTTTTAAAATTAAATATATCCTTCCGTTTAGGTTGAGGAATTAAAAAAAATCTTAGCCAGCTTCCAAGATAATTGTCGAGGAAAATATTTGCAGGAAATATTAAAATTTACCGAAATAATTTTCCTCCCGTTAAGGTTGAGGATTGAAATAAAAAATTTTGATTTTTCAAAACAGAAGACGTGCACGTTATGAAATAACAAAATTAAGCATATTGAACCAATTTTTAAAATTAAATATTTCCTGCCGTGTAGGTTGAGGATTTAAAAAAAATATTAGTCAGCTTCAAAGATAATTGTCCAGGAAAAATTTTTCTGGAAAAATTAGAATTTACTGAAATAATTTTCCTCTCGTTATGGTTAAGGATTTAAATAAAAAATTTGATTTTTCAAAACAAAAGACGTGCACGTTGTGAAATTGCAAAATTAAGCATATTCAACCAATTTTGAAAATTAAACACTTTCTCCCGTTTAGGTTGAGGAATTAAAAAAAAATCTTAGCCAGCTTCCGAAATAATTGTCGAGGAAAATATTTGCTGGAAAAATTAGAATTTACTGCATTAATTTTCCTCCCGTTAAGATTGAGGATTAAAATAAAAAAATGTTGATTTTTCAAAACAAAAGACGTGCACGTTATGAAATTGCAAAATTAAGCATATTGAACCAATTTTGAAAATTAAGTATTTCCTCCCATTTAGGATGAGGATTTAAAAAAAATCTTAGTCAGCTTCCAAGATCAAGATGCTGTCGAGGAAAATATTTGCTGGAAAAATTAGAATTTACTGAAATAATTTTCCTCCCGTTAAGGTTGAGGATATAAATAAGAAAATTTTGATTTTTCAAAACAAAAGAAGTGGACGTTATAAAAAAGCAAAATTAAGCATATTCAACCAATTTTTTAAATTAAATATTTCCTGCCGTGTAGGTAGAGGATTTAAAAAAAAATCTTAGTCAGCTTCCAAGATAATTGTCGAGGAAAATATTTGCTGGAAAAATTAGAATTTACTGAATTAATCTTCCTCCCGTTAAGGTTGAGGATTAAAATAAAAAAATGTTGATTTTTAAAACAAAAGACGTGCACGTTATGAAATAGCTAAATTAAGCATATTCAACCAATTTTGAAAATTAAACACTTTCTCTCGTTTAGGTTGAGGAATTAAAAAAAATCTTAGCCAGCTTCCGAGATAATTGTCGAGGAAAATATTTGCTGGAAAAATTATAATTTACTGAAATAATTTTCCTCCTTTTAAAGTTGAGGATTAAAATAAAAATTGTTGGATTTTTCAAAACAAAAGACATGCACGTTATGAAATTGCAAAATAAAGCATATTGAACCAATTTTTAAAATTAAGTATTTCCTCCCATTTAGGATGAGGATTTAAAAAAAATCTTAGTCAGCTTCCAAGATCAAGATACTGTCGAGGAAAATATTTGCTGGAAAAATTAGAATTTACTGAAATAATTTTCCTCCCGTTAAGGTTGAGGATATAAATAAGAAAATTTTGATTTTTCAAAACAAAAGAAGTGGACGTTATGAAATAGCAAAATTAAGCATATTCAACCAATTTTTAAAATTAAATATTTCCTGCCGTGTAGGTAGAGGATTTAAACAAAATCTTAGTCAGCTTCCAAGATAATTGTCGAGGAAAATATTTGCTGGAAAAATTAGAATTTACTGAATTAATCTTCCTCCCGTTAAGGTTGAGGATTAAAATAAAAAAATGTTGATTTTTCAAAACAGAAGACGTGCACGTTATGAAATTGCAAAATTAAGCATATTGAATCAATTTTGAAAATTAAACACTTTCTCCCGTTTAGGTTGAGGAATTAAAAATAAATCTTAGCCAGCTTCCGAGATAATTGTCGAGGAAAATATTTGTTGGAAAAATTAGAATTTACTGAAATAATTTTCCTCCCGTTAAGGTTGAGGATTAAAATAAAAAAATTTTGATTTTTCAAAACAGAAGACGTGCACGTTATGAAATTGCAAAATTAAGCATATTGAACCAATTTTGAAAATTAAACACTTTCTCCCGTTTAGGTTGAGGAATTAAAAAAAAATCTTAGCCAGCTTCCGAGATAATTGTCGAGGAAAATATTTGCTGGAAAAATTAGAATTTACTGAAATAATTTTCCTCCCGTTAAGGTTGAGGATATAAATAAGAAAATTTAGATTTTTCAAAACAAAAGAAGTGCACGTTATGAAATAGCAAAATTAAGCATATTCAACCAATTTTTAAAATTAAATATTTCCTGCCGTGTAGGTTGAGGATTTAAAAAAAATCTTAGTCAGCTTCCAAGATAATTGTCGAGGAAAATATTTGCTGGCAAAATTAGAATTTACTGAATTAATCTTCCTCCCGTTAAGGTTGAGGATTAAAATAAAAAAATGTTGATTTTTCAAAACAAAAGACGTGCGCGTTATGAAATTGCAAAACTAAGCATATTGAACCAATTTTTAAAATTAAGTATTTTCTCCCATTTAAGATGAGGATTTAAAAAAAATCTTAGTCAGCTTCCAAGATCAAAATACTGTCGAGGAAAATATTTGCTGGAAAAATTAGAATTTACTGAAATAATTTTCCTCCCGTTAAGGTTGAGGATATAAATAAGAAAATTTTGATTTTTCAAAACAAAAGAAGTGCACGTTATGAAATAGCAAAATTAAGCATATTCAACCAATTTTTAAAATTAAATATTTCCTGCCGTGTAGGTTGAGGATTTAAAAAAAATCTTAGTCAGCTTCCAAGATAATTGTCGAGGAAAATATTTGCTGGAAAAATTAGAATTTACTGAATTAATCTTCCTCCCGTTAAGGTTGAGGATTAAAATAAAAAAATGTTGATTTTTCAAAACAGAAGACGTGCACGTTATGAAATTGCAAAATAAAGCATATTGAACCAATTTTGAAAATTAAGTATTTCCTCCCATTTAGGATGAGGATTTAAAAAAAATCTTAGTCAGCTTCAAAGATAATTGTCGAGGAAAATATTTGCAGGAAAAATTAAAATTTACTGAAATAATTTTTATCCCGTTAAGGTTGAAGATTAAAATAAAAAAATGTTGATTTTTCAAAACAAAAGACGTGCACGTTATGAAATTGCAAAATTAAGCATATTGAACCAATTTTGAAAATTAAACATTTTCTCCCGTTTAGGTTGAGGAATTGAAAAAAATCTTAGCCAGCTTCCAAGATAATTGTCGAGGAAATTATTTGCTGGAAAAATTAGAATTTCATGAATTAATTTTCCCTCTCTTTAAAATTGAGGATTAAAATAAAAGTTGTTTGATTTTTCAAAACAAAAGACGTGCACGTTATGAAATTGTAAAATTAAGCATATTGAACAGATTTTTAAAATTAAATATATCCTTCCGTTTAGGTTGAGGAATTAAAAAAAATCTTAGCCAGCTTCCAAGATAATTGTCGAGGAAAATATTTGCAGGAAATATTAAAATTTACCGAAATAATTTTCCTCCCGTTAAGGTTGAGGATTGAAATAAAAAATTTTGATTTTTCAAAACAGAAGACGTGCACGTTATGAAATAACAAAATTAAGCATATTGAACCAATTTTTAAAATTAAATATTTCCTGCCGTGTAGGTTGAGGATTTAAAAAAAATATTAGTCAGCTTCAAAGATAATTGTCCAGGAAAAATTTTTCTGGAAAAATTAGAATTTACTGAAATAATTTTCCTCTCGTTATGGTTAAGGATTTAAATAAAAAAATTTGATTTTTCAAAACAAAAGACGTGCACGTTGTGAAATTGCAAAATTAAGCATATTGAACCAGTTTTTAAAATAAAGTATTTCCTCCCATTTAGGATGAGGATTTAAAAAAAATCTTAGTCAGCTTCCAAGATCAAGATACTGTCGAGGAAAATATTTGCTGGAAAAATTAGAATTTACTGAAATAATTTTCCTCCCGTTAAGGTTGAGGATATAAATAAGAAAATTTTGATTTTTCAAAACAAAAGAAGTGCACGTTATGAAAAAGCAAAATTAAGCATATTCAACCAATTTTTAAAATTAAATATTTCCTGCCGTGTAGGTAGAGGATTTAAAAAAAATCTTAGTCAGCTTCCAAGATAATTGTCGAGGAAAATATTTGCTGGCAAAATTAGAATTTACTGAATTAATCTTCCTCCCGTTAAGGTTGAGGATTAAAATAAAAAAATGTTGATTTTTCAAAACAAAAGACGTGCGCGTTATGAAATTGCAAAACTAAACATATTGAACCAATTTTTAAAATTAAGTATTTTCTCCCATTTAAGATGAGGATTTAAAAAAAATCTTAGTCAGCTTCCAAGATCAAAATACTGTCGAGGAAAATATTTGCTGGAAAAATTAGAATTTACTGAAATAATTTTCCTCCCGTTAAGGTTGAGGATATAAATAAGAAAATTTTGATTTTTCAAAACAAAAGAAGTGCACGTTATGAAATAGCAAAATTAAGCATATTCAACCAATTTTTAAAATTAAATATTTCCTGCCGTGTAGGTTGAGGATTTAAAAAAAATCTTAGTCAGCTTCCAAGATAATTGTCGAGGAAAATATTTGCTGGCAAAATTAGAATTTACTGAATTAATTTTCCTCCTTTTAAAGTTGAGGATTAAAGTAAAAGTTGTTTGATTTTTCAAAACAAAAGACATGCACGTTATGAAATAGCAAAATTAAGCATATTGAACCAATTTTTAAAATTAAGTATTTCCACCCATTTAGGATGAGGATTTAAAAAAAATCTTAGTCAGCTTCCAAGATCAAGATACTGTCGAGGAAAATATTTGCTGGAAAAATTAGAATTTACTGAATTAATCTTCCTCCCGTTAAGGTTGAGGATTAAAATAAAAAAATGTTGATTTTTCAAAACAGAAGACGTGCACGTTATGAAATAGCAAAATTAAGCATATTCAACAAATTTTTAAAATTAAATATTTCCTGCCGTGTAGGTTGAGGATTTAAAAAAAATCTTAGTCAGCTTCCAAGATAATTGTCGAGGAAAATATTTGCTGGCAAAATTAGAATTTACTGAATTAATTTTCCTCCTTTTAAAGTTGAGGATTAAAGTAAAAGTTGTTTGATTTTTCAAAACAAAAGACATGCACGTTATGAAATTGCAAAATTAAGCATATTGAACAAATTTTTAATATTAAATATTTCCTCCCGTTTAGGTTGAGGCTTTAAAAAAAAATCTTAGCCAGTTACCAAAATAATTGTCGAAGAAAATATTTGCTGGAAAAACTAAAATTTACTCAAATTATTTTCCTCCCTTTAAAGTTGAGGATTAAAGTAAAAGTTGTTTGATTTTTCAAAACAAAATAGGTGCACGTTATGAAATAGCAAAATTAAGCAAAACTTAAGCATATTGAACAGATTTTTAAAATTAAATATTTCCTCCCGTTTAGGTTGAGGAATTAAAAAAAAAATGTTGATTTTTCAAAACAAAAGACGTGCACGTTATGAAATTGCAAAATTAAGCATATTCAACCAATTTTTAAAATTAAGTATTTCCTCCCATTTAGGATGAGGATTTAAAAAAAATCTTAGTCAGCTTCCAAGATCAAGATACTGTCGAGGAAAATATTTGCTGGAAAAATTAGAATTTACTGAAATAATTTTCCTCCCGTTAAGGTTGAGGATATAAATAAGAAAATTTTGATTTTTCAAAACAAAAGAAGTGGACGTTATGAAAAAGCAAAATTAAGCATATTCAACCAATTTTTAAAATTAAATATTTCCTGCCGTGTAGGTAGAGGATTTAAACAAAATCTTAGTCAGCTTCCAAGATAATTGTCGAGGAAAATATTTGCTGGAAAAATTAGAATTTACTGAATTAATCTTCCTCCCGTTAAGGTTGAGGATTAAAATAAAAAAATGTTGATTTTTCAAAACAGAAGACGTGCACGTTATGAAATTGCAAAATTAAGCATATTGAATCAATTTTGAAAATTAAACACTTTCTCCCGTTTAGGTTGAGGAATTAAAAATAAATCTTAGCCAGCTTCCGAGATAATTGTCGAGGAAAATATTTGCTGGCAAAATTAGAATTTACTGAATTAATCTTCCTCCCGTTAAGGTTGAGGATTAAAATAAAAAAATGTTGATTTTTCAAAACAAAAGACGTGCGCGTTATGAAATTGCAAAACTAAACGTATTGAACCAATTTTTAAAATTAAGTATTTTCTCCCATTTAAGATGAGGATTTAAAAAAAATCTTAGTCAGCTTCCAAGATCAAAATACTGTCGAGGAAAATATTTGCTGGAAAAATTAGAATTTACTGAAATAATTTTCCTCCCGTTAAGGTTGAGGATATAAATAAGAAAATTTTGATTTTTCAAAACAAAAGAAGTGCACGTTATGAAATAGCAAAATTAAGCATATTCAACCAATTTTTAAAATTAAATATTTCCTGCCGTGTAGGTTGAGGATTTAAAAAAAATCTTAGTCAGCTTCCAAGATAATTGTCGAGGAAAATATTTGCTGGCAAAATTAGAATTTACTGAATTAATTTTCCTCCTTTTAAAGTTGAGGATTAAAGTAAAAGTTGTTTGATTTTTCAAAACAAAAGACATGCACGTTATGAAATTGCAAAATTAAGCATATTGAACCAATTTTTAAAATTAAGTATTTCCACCCATTTAGGATGAGGATTTAAAAAAAATCTTAGTCAGCTTCCAAGATAATTGTCGAGGAAAATATTTGCTGGCAAAATTAGAATTTACTGAATTAATTTTCCTCCTTTTAAAGTTGAGGATTAAAGTAAAAGTTGTTTGATTTTTCAAAACAAAAGACATGCACGTTATGAAATTGCAAAATTAAGCATATTGAACAAATTTTTAATATTAAATATTTCCTCCCGTTTAGGTTGAGGCTTTAAAAAAAAATCTTAGCCAGTTACCAAAATAATTGTCGAAGAAAATATTTGCTGGAAAAACTAAAATTTACTCAAATTATTTTCCTCCCTTTAAAGTTGAGGATTAAAGTAAAAGTTGTTTGATTTTTCAAAACAAAATAGGTGCACGTTATGAAATAGCAAAATTAAGCAAAACTTAAGCATATCGAACAGATTTTTAAAATTAAATATTTCCTCCCGTTTAGGTTGAGGAATTAAAAAAAAAATGTTGATTTTTCAAAACAAAAGACGTGCACGTTATGAAATTGCAAAATTAAGCATATTCAACCAATTTTTAAAATTAAGTATTTCCTCCCATTTAGGATGAGGATTTAAAAAAAATCTTAGTCAGCTTCCAAGATCAAGATACTGTCGAGGAAAATATTTGCTGGAAAAATTAGAATTTACTGAAATAATTTTCCTCCCGTTAAGGTTGAGGATATAAATAAGAAAATTTTGATTTTTCAAAACAAAAGAAGTGGACGTTATGAAAAAGCAAAATTAAGCATATTCAACCAATTTTTAAAATTAAATATTTCCTGCCGTGTAGGTAGAGGATTTAAACAAAATCTTAGTCAGCTTCCAAGATAATTGTCGAGGAAAATATTTGCTGGAAAAATTAGAATTTACTGAATTAATCTTCCTCCCGTTAAGGTTGAGGATTAAAATAAAAAAATGTTGATTTTTCAAAACAGAAGACGTGCACGTTATGAAATTGCAAAATTAAGCATATTGAATCAATTTTGAAAATTAAACACTTTCTCCCGTTTAGGTTGAGGAATTAAAAATAAATCTTAGCCAGCTTCCGAGATAATTGTCGAGGAAAATATTTGCTGGCAAAATTAGAATTTACTGAATTAATCTTCCTCCCGTTAAGGTTGAGGATTAAAATAAAAAAATGTTGATTTTTCAAAACAAAAGACGTGCGCGTTATGAAATTGCAAAACTAAACATATTGAACCAATTTTTAAAATTAAGTATTTTCTCCCATTTAAGATGAGGATTTAAAAAAAATCTTAGTCAGCTTCCAAGATCAAAATACTGTCGAGGAAAATATTTGCTGGAAAAATTAGAATTTACTGAAATAATTTTCCTCCCGTTAAGGTTGAGGATATAAATAAGAAAATTTTGATTTTTCAAAACAAAAGCATGAAATAGCAAAATTAAGCATATTCAACCAATTTTTAAAATTAAATATTTCCTGCCGTGTAGGTTGAGGATTTAAAAAAAATCTTAGTCAGCTTCCAAGATAATTGTCGAGGAAAATATTTGCTGGCAAAATTAGAATTTACTGAATTAATTTTCCTCCTTTTAAAGTTGAGGATTAAAGTAAAAGTTGTTTGATTTTTCAAAACAAAAGACATGCACGTTATGAAATTGCAAAATTAAGCATATTGAACCAATTTTTAAAATTAAGTATTTCCACCCATTTAGGATGAGGATTTAAAAAAAATCTTAGTCAGCTTCCAAGATAATTGTCGAGGAAAATATTTGCTGGAAAAATTAGAATTTACTGAATTAATCTTCCTCCCGTTAAGGTTGAGGATTAAAATAAAAAAATGTTGATTTTTCAAAACAGAAGACGTGCACGTTATGAAATAGCAAAATTAAGCATATTCAACAAATTTTTAAAATTAAATATTTCCTGCCGTGTAGGTTGAGGATTTAAAAAAAATCTTAGTCAGCTTCCAAGATAATTGTCGAGGAAAATATTTGCTGGCAAAATTAGAATTTACTGAATTAATTTTCCTCCTTTTAAAGTTGAGGATTAAAGTAAAAGTTGTTTGATTTTTCAAAACAAAAGACATGCACGTTATGAAATTGCAAAATTAAGCATATTGAACAAATTTTTAATATTAAATATTTCCTCCCGTTTAGGTTGAGGCTTTAAAAAAAAATCTTAGCCAGTTACCAAAATAATTGTCGAAGAAAATATTTGCTGGAAAAACTAAAATTTACTCAAATTATTTTCCTCCCTTTAAAGTTGAGGATTAAAGTAAAAGTTGTTTGATTTTTCAAAACAAAATAGGTGCACGTTATGAAATAGCAAAATTAAGCAAAACTTAAGCATATTGAACAGATTTTTAAAATTAAATATTTCCTCCCGTTTAGGTTGAGGAATTAAAAAAAAAATGTTGATTTTTCAAAACAAAAGACGTGCACGTTATGAAATTGCAAAATTAAGCATATTCAACCAATTTTTAAAATTAAGTATTTCCTCCCATTTAGGATGAGGATTTAAAAAAAATCTTAGTCAGCTTCCAAGATCAAGATACTGTCGAGGAAAATATTTGCTGGAAAAATTAGAATTTACTGAAATAATTTTCCTCCCGTTAAGGTTGAGGATATAAATAAGAAAATTTTGATTTTTCAAAACAAAAGAAGTGGACGTTATGAAAAAGCAAAATTAAGCATATTCAACCAATTTTTAAAATTAAATATTTCCTGCCGTGTAGGTAGAGGATTTAAACAAAATCTTAGTCAGCTTCCAAGATAATTGTCGAGGAAAATATTTGCTGGAAAAATTAGAATTTACTGAATTAATCTTCCTCCCGTTAAGGTTGAGGATTAAAATAAAAAAATGTTGATTTTTCAAAACAGAAGACGTGCACGTTATGAAATTGCAAAATTAAGCATATTGAATCAATTTTGAAAATTAAACACTTTCTCCCGTTTAGGTTGAGGAATTAAAAATAAATCTTAGCCAGCTTCCGAGATAATTGTCGAGGAAAATATTTGCTGGCAAAATTAGAATTTACTGAATTAATCTTCCTCCCGTTAAGGTTGAGGATTAAAATAAAAAAATGTTGATTTTTCAAAACAAAAGACGTGCGCGTTATGAAATTGCAAAACTAAACGTATTGAACCAATTTTTAAAATTAAGTATTTTCTCCCATTTAAGATGAGGATTTAAAAAAAATCTTAGTCAGCTTCCAAGATCAAAATACTGTCGAGGAAAATATTTGCTGGAAAAATTAGAATTTACTGAAATAATTTTCCTCCCGTTAAGGTTGAGGATATAAATAAGAAAATTTTGATTTTTCAAAACAAAAGAAGTGCACGTTATGAAATAGCAAAATTAAGCATATTCAACCAATTTTTAAAATTAAATATTTCCTGCCGTGTAGGTTGAGGATTTAAAAAAAATCTTAGTCAGCTTCCAAGATAATTGTCGAGGAAAATATTTGCTGGCAAAATTAGAATTTACTGAATTAATTTTCCTCCTTTTAAAGTTGAGGATTAAAGTAAAAGTTGTTTGATTTTTCAAAACAAAAGACATGCACGTTATGAAATTGCAAAATTAAGCATATTGAACCAATTTTTAAAATTAAGTATTTCCACCCATTTAGGATGAGGATTTAAAAAAAATCTTAGTCAGCTTCCAAGATAATTGTCGAGGAAAATATTTGCTGGAAAAATTAGAATTTACTGAATTAATCTTCCTCCCGTTAAGGTTGAGGATTAAAATAAAAAAATGTTGATTTTTCAAAACAGAAGACGTGCACGTTATGAAATAGCAAAATTAAGCATATTCAACAAATTTTTAAAATTAAATATTTCCTGCCGTGTAGGTTGAGGATTTAAAAAAAATCTTAGTCAGCTTCCAAGATAATTGTCGAGGAAAATATTTGCTGGCAAAATTAGAATTTACTGAATTAATTTTCCTCCTTTTAAAGTTGAGGATTAAAGTAAAAGTTGTTTGATTTTTCAAAACAAAAGACATGCACGTTATGAAATTGCAAAATTAAGCATATTGAACAAATTTTTAATATTAAATATTTCCTCCCGTTTAGGTTGAGGCTTTAAAAAAAAATCTTAGCCAGTTACCAAAATAATTGTCGAAGAAAATATTTGCTGGAAAAACTA
Organism: Dasysyrphus albostriatus; assembly: GCA_946251815.1. Lineage (NCBI taxonomy): Eukaryota > Metazoa > Arthropoda > Insecta > Diptera > Syrphidae > Dasysyrphus > Dasysyrphus albostriatus. The sequence goes on from OX276339.1 coordinate 1,870,759, forward strand.
AAATTTACTCAAATTATTTTCCTCCCTTTAAAGTTGAGGATTAAAGTAAAAGTTGTTTGATTTTTCAAAACAAAATAGGTGCACGTTATGAAATAGCAAAATTAAGCAAAACTTAAGCATATTGAACAGATTTTTAAAATTAAATATTTCCTCCCGTTTAGGTTGAGGAATTAAAAAAAAAAATGTTGATTTTTCAAAACAAAAGACGTGCACGTTATGAAATTGCAAAATTAAGCATATTCAACCAATTTTTAAAATTAAGTATTTCCTCCCATTTAGGATGAGGATTTAAAAAAAATCTTAGTCAGCTTCCAAGATCAAGATACTGTCGAGGAAAATATTTGCTGGAAAAATTAGAATTTACTGAAATAATTTTCCTCCCGTTAAGGTTGAGGATATAAATAAGAAAATTTTGATTTTTCAAAACAAAAGAAGTGGACGTTATGAAAAAGCAAAATTAAGCATATTCAACCAATTTTTAAAATTAAATATTTCCTGCCGTGTAGGTAGAGGATTTAAACAAAATCTTAGTCAGCTTCCAAGATAATTGTCGAGGAAAATATTTGCTGGAAAAATTAGAATTTACTGAATTAATCTTCCTCCCGTTAAGGTTGAGGATTAAAATAAAAAAATGTTGATTTTTCAAAACAGAAGACGTGCACGTTATGAAATTGCAAAATTAAGCATATTGAACCAATTTTGAAAATTAAACACTTTCTCCCGTTTAGGTTGAGGAATTAAAAAAAAATCTTAGCCAGCTTCCGAGATAATTGTCGAGGAAAATATTTGCTGGAAAAATTAGAATTTACTGAAATAATTTTCCTCCCGTTAAGGTTGAGGATATAAATAAGAAAATTTAGATTTTTCAAAACAAAAGAAGTGCACGTTATGAAATAGCAAAATTAAGCATATTCAACCAATTTTTAAAATTAAATATTTCCTGCCGTGTAGGTTGAGGATTTAAAAAAAATCTTAGTCAGCTTCCAAGATAATTGTCGAGGAAAATATTTGCTGGCAAAATTAGAATTTACTGAATTAATCTTCCTCCCGTTAAGGTTGAGGATATAAAAAAGAAAAAATGTTGATTTTTCAAAACAAAAGACGTGCGCGTTATGAAATTGCAAAACTAAGCATATTGAACCAATTTTTAAAATTAAGTATTTTCTCCCATTTAAGATGAGGATTTAAAAAAAATCTTAGTCAGCTTCCAAGATCAAAATACTGTCGAGGAAAATATTTGCTGGAAAAATTAGAATTTACTGAAATAATTTTCCTCCCGTTAAGGTTGAGGATATAAATAAGAAAATTTTGATTTTTCAAAACAAAAGAAGTGGACGTTATGAAAAAGCAAAATTAAGCATATTCAACCAATTTTTAAAATTAAATATTTCCTGCCGTGTAGGTAGAGGATTTAAAAAAAATCTTAGTCAGCTTCCAAGATAATTGTCGAGGAAAATATTTGCTGGAAAAATTAGAATTTACTGAATTTATTTTCCTCCCGTTAAGGTTGAGGATTAAAATAAAAAAATGTTGATTTTTCAAAACAAAAGACGTGCACGTTATGAAATATCTAAATTAAGCATATTGAACCAATTTTTAAAATTAAGTATTTCCTCCCATTTAGGATGAGGATTTAAAAAAAATCTTAGTCAGCTTCCAAGATCAAGATACTGTCGAGGAAAATATTTGCTGGAAAAATTATAATTTACTGAAATAATTTTCCTCCTTTTAAAGTTGAGGATTAAAATAAAAAAAATGTTGATTTTTCAAAACAAAAGACATGCACGTTATGAAATTGCAAAATAAAGCATATTGAACCAATTTTTAAAATTAAGTATTTCCTCCCATTTAGGATGAGGATTTAAAAAAAATCTTAGTCAGCTTCCAAGATCAAGATACTCTGTCGAGGAAAATATTTGCTGGAAAAATTAGAATTTACTGAATTAATCTTCCTCCCGTTAAGGTTGAGGATTAAAATAAAAAAATGTTGATTTTTCAAAACAGAAGACGTGCACGGTATGAAATTGCAAAATTAAGCATATTGAACCAATTTTTAAAATTAAGTATTTCCTCCCATTTAGGATGAGGATTTAAAAAAAATCTTAGTCAGCTTCCAAGATCAAGATACTGTCGAGGAAAATATTTGCTGGAAAAATTAGAATTTACTGAATTAATTTTCCTCCCGTTAAGGTTGAGGATTAAAATAAAAAAATGTTGATTTTTCAAAACAAAAGACGTGCACGTTATGAAATTGCAAAATTAAGCATATTCAACCAATTTTGAAAATTAAACACTTTCTCTCGTTTAGGTTGAGGAATTAAAAAAAAATCTTAGCCAGCTTCCGAAATAATTGTCGAGGAAAATATTTGCTGGAAAAATTAGAATTTACTGCATTAATTTTCCTCCCGTTAAGATTGAGGATTAAAATAAAAAAATGTTGATTTTTCAAAACAAAAGACGTGCACGTTATGAAATTGCAAAATTAAGCATATTCAACCAATTTTGAAAATTAAGTATTTCCTCCCATTTAGGATGAGGATTTAAAAAAAATCTTAGTCAGCTTCCAAGATCAAGATACTGTCGAGGAAAATATTTGCTGGAAAAATTAGAATTTACTGAAATAATTTTCCTCCCGTTAAGGTTGAGGATATAAATAAGAAAATTTTGATTTTTCAAAACAAAAGAAGTGGACGTTATGAAAAAGCAAAATTAAGCATATTCAACCAATTTTTAAAATTAAATATTTCCTGCCGTGTAGGTAGAGGATTTAAAAAAAATCTTAGTCAGCTTCCAAGATAATTGTCGAGGAAAATATTTGCTGGAAAAATTAGAATTTACTGAATTAATTTTCCTCCCGTTAAGGTTGAGGATTAAAATAAAAAAATGTTGATTTTTCAAAACAAAAGACGTGCACGTTATGAAATAGCTAAATTAAGCATATTGAACCAATTTTTAAAATTAAGTATTTCCTCCCATTTAGGAGGATTTAAAAAAAATCTTAGTCAGCTTCCAAGATCAAGATACTGTCGAGGAAAATATTTGCTGGAAAAATTAGAATTTACTGAAATAATTTTCCTCCTTTTAAAGTTGAGGATTAAAGTAAAAGTTGTTTGATTTTTCAAAACAAAAGACATGCACGTTATGAAATTGCAAAATTAAGCATATTGAACCAATTTTTAAAATTAAGTATTTCCACCCATTTAGGATGAGGATTTAAAAAAAATCTTAGTCAGCTTCCAAGATAATTGTCGAGGAAAATATTTGCTGGAAAAATTAGAATTTACTGCATTAATTTTCCTCCCGTTAAGATTGAGGATTAAAATAAAAAAATGTTGATTTTTCAAAACAAAAGACGTGCACGTTATGAAATTGCAAAATTAAGCATATTGAACCAATTTTGAAAATTAAGTATTTCCTCCCATTTAGGATGAGGATTTAAAAAAAATCTTAGTCAGCTTCCAAGATCAAGATACTGTCGAGGAAAATATTTGCTGGAAAAATTAGAATTTACTGAATTAATTTTCCTCCCGTTAAGGTTGAGGATTAAAATAAAAAAATGTTGATTTTTCAAAACAAAAGACGTGCACGTTATGAAATAGCTAAATTAAGCATATTGAACCAATTTTTAAAATTAAGTATTTCCTCCCATTTAGGATGAGGATTTAAAAAAAATCTTAGTCAGCTTCCAAGATCAAGATACTGTCGAGGAAAATATTTGCTGGAAAAATTATAATTTACTGAAATAATTTTCCTCCTTTTAAAGTTGAGGATTAAAATATAAAAAATGTTGATTTTTCAAAACAAAAGACATGCACGTTATGAAATTGCAAAATAAAGCATATTGAACCAATTTTTAAAATTAAGTATTTCCTCCCATTTAGGATGAGGATTTAAAAAAAATCTTAGTCAGCTTCCAAGATCAAGATACTCTGTCGAGGAAAATATTTGCTGGAAAAATTAGAATTTACTGAATTAATCTTCCTCCCGTTAAGGTTGAGGATTAAAATAAAAAAATGTTGATTTTTCAAAACAGAAGACGTGCACGGTATGAAATTGCAAAATTAAGCATATTGAACCAATTTTTAAAATTAAGTATTTCCTCCCATTTAGGATGAGGATTTAAAAAAAATCTTAGTCAGCTTCCAAGATCAAGATACTGTCGAGGAAAATATTTGCTGGAAAAATTAGAATTTACTGAAATAATTTTCCTCCTTTTAAAGTTGAGGATTAAAGTAAAAGTTGTTTGATTTTTCAAAACAAAAGACATGCACGTTATGAAATTGCAAAATTAAGCATATTGAACCAATTTTTAAAATTAAGTATTTCCACCCATTTAGGATGAGGATTTAAAAAAAATCTTAGTCAGCTTCCAAGATAATTGTCGAGGAAAATATTTGCTGGAAAAATTAGAATTTACTGCATTAATTTTCCTCCCGTTAAGATTGAGGATTAAAATAAAAAAATGTTGATTTTTCAAAACAAAAGACGTGCACGTTATGAAATAGCTTAATTAAGCATATTGAACCAATTTTTAAAATTAAGTATTTCCTCCCATTTAGGATGAGGATTTAAAAAAAATCTTAGTCAGCTTCCAAGATCAAGATACTCTGTCGAGGAAAATATTTGCTGGAAAAATTAGAATTTACTGAATTAATCTTCCTCCCGTTAAGGTTGAGGATTAAAATAAAAAAATGTTGATTTTTCAAAACAGAAGACGTGCACGGTATGAAATTGCAAAATTAAGCATATTGAACCAATTTTTAAAATTAAGTATTTCCTCCCATTTAGGATGAGGATTTAAAAAAAATCTTAGTCAGCTTCCAAGATCAAGATACTGTCGAGGAAAATATTTGCTGGAAAAATTAGAATTTACTGAATTAATTTTCCTCCCGTTAAGGTTGAGGATTAAAATAAAAAAATGTTGATTTTTCAAAACAAAAGACGTGCACGTTATGAAATAGCTAAATTAAGCATATTGAACCAATTTTTAAAATTAAGTATTTCCTCCCATTTAGGATGAGGATTTAAAAAAAATCTTAGTCAGCTTCCAAGATCAAGATACTGTCGAGGAAAATATTTGCTGGAAAAATTATAATTTACTGAAATAATTTTCCTCCTTTTAAAGTTGAGGATTAAAATAAAAAAAATGTTGATTTTTCAAAACAAAAGACATGCACGTTATGAAATTGCAAAATAAAGCATATTGAACCAATTTTTAAAATTAAGTATTTCCTCCCATTTAGGATGAGGATTTAAAAAAAATCTTAGTCAGCTTCCAAGATCAAGATACTCTGTCGAGGAAAATATTTGCTGGAAAAATTAGAATTTACTGAATTAATCTTCCTCCCGTTAAGGTTGAGGATTAAAATAAAAAAATGTTGATTTTTCAAAACAGAAGACGTGCACGGTATGAAATTGCAAAATTAAGCATATTGAACCAATTTTTAAAATTAAGTATTTCCTCCCATTTAGGATGAGGATTTAAAAAAAATCTTAGTCAGCTTCCAAGATCAAGATACTGTCGAGGAAAATATTTGCTGGAAAAATTAGAATTTACTGAATTAATTTTCCTCCCGTTAAGGTTGAGGATTAAAATAAAAAAATGTTGATTTTTCAAAACAAAAGACGTGCACGTTATGAAATTGCAAAATTAAGCATATTGAACCAATTTTGAAAATTAAACACTTTCTCTCGTTTAGGTTGAGGAATTAAAAAAAAATCTTAGCCAGCTTCCGAAATAATTGTCGAGGAAAATATTTGCTGGAAAAATTAGAATTTACTGCATTAATTTTCCTCCCGTTAAGATTGAGGATTAAAATAAAAAAATGTTGATTTTTCAAAACAAAAGACGTGCACGTTATGAAATTGCAAAATTAAGCATATTCAACCAATTTTGAAAATTAAGTATTTCCTCCCATTTAGGATGAGGATTTAAAAAAAATCTTAGTCAGCTTCCAAGATCAAGATACTGTCGAGGAAAATATTTGCTGGAAAAATTAGAATTTACTGAAATAATTTTCCTCCCGTTAAGGTTGAGAATATAAATAAGAAAATTTTGATTTTTCAAAACAAAAGAAGTGGACGTTATGAAAAAGCAAAATTAAGCATATTCAACCAATTTTTAAAATTAAATATTTCCTGCCGTGTAGGTAGAGGATTTAAAAAAAATCTTAGTCAGCTTCCAAGATAATTGTCGAGGAAAATATTTGCTGGAAAAATTAGAATTTACTGAATTAATTTTCCTCCCGTTAAGGTTGAGGATTAAAATAAAAAAATGTTGATTTTTCAAAACAAAAGACGTGCACGTTATGAAATAGCTAAATTAAGCATATTGAACCAATTTTTAAAATTAAGTATTTCCTCCCATTTAGGATGAGGATTTAAAAAAAATCTTAGTCAGCTTCCAAGATCAAGATACTGTCGAGGAAAATATTTGCTGGAAAAATTAGAATTTACTGAAATAATTTTCCTCCTTTTAAAGTTGAGGATTAAAGTAAAAGTTGTTTGATTTTTCAAAACAAAAGACATGCACGTTATGAAATTGCAAAATTAAGCATATTGAACCAATTTTTAAAATTAAGTATTTCCACCCATTTAGGATGAGGATTTAAAAAAAATCTTAGTCAGCTTCCAAGATAATTGTCGAGGAAAATATTTGCTGGAAAAATTAGAATTTACTGCATTAATTTTCCTCCCGTTAAGATTGAGGATTAAAATAAAAAAATGTTGATTTTTCAAAACAAAAGACGTGCACGTTATGAAATTGCAAAATTAAGCATATTGAACCAATTTTGAAAATTAAGTATTTCCTCCCATTTAGGATGAGGATTTAAAAAAAATCTTAGTCAGCTTCCAAGATCAAGATACTGTCGAGGAAAATATTTGCTGGAAAAATTAGAATTTACTGAATTAATTTTCCTCCCGTTAAGGTTGAGGATTAAAATAAAAAAATGTTGATTTTTCAAAACAAAAGACGTGCACGTTATGAAATAGCTAAATTAAGCATATTGAACCAATTTTTAAAATTAAGTATTTCCTGCCGTGTAGGATGAGGATTTAAAAAAAATCTTAGTCAGCTTCCAAGATCAAGATACTGTCGAGGAAAATATTTGCTGGAAAAATTAGAATTTACTGAATTAATTTTCCTCCCGTTAAGGTTGAGGATTAAAATAAAAAAATGTTGATTTTTCAAAACAAAAGACGTGCACGTTATGAAATTGCAAAATTAAGCATATTGAACCAATTTTGAAAATTAAACACTTTCTCTCGTTTAGGTTGAGGAATTAAAAAAAAATCTTAGCCAGCTTCCGAAATAATTGTCGAGGAAAATATTTGCTGGAAAAATTAGAATTTACTGCATTAATTTTCCTCCCGTTAAGATTGAGGATTAAAATAAAAAAATGTTGATTTTTCAAAACAAAAGACGTGCACGTTATGAAATTGCAAAATTAAGCATATTCAACCAATTTTGAAAATTAAGTATTTCCTCCCATTTAGGATGAGGATTTAAAAAAAATCTTAGTCAGCTTCCAAGATCAAGATACTGTCGAGGAAAATATTTGCTGGAAAAATTAGAATTTACTGAAATAATTTTCCTCCCGTTAAGGTTGAGGATATAAATAAGAAAATTTTGATTTTTCAAAACAAAAGAAGTGGACGTTATGAAAAAGCAAAATTAAGCATATTCAACCAATTTTTAAAATTAAATATTTCCTGCCGTGTAGGTAGAGAATTTAAAAAAAATCTTAGTCAGCTTCCAAGATAATTGTCGAGGAAAATATTTGCTGGAAAAATTAGAATTTACTGAATTAATTTTCCTCCCGTTAAGGTTGAGGATTAAAATAAAAAAATGTTGATTTTTCAAAACAAAAGACGTGCACGTTATGAAATAGCTAAATTAAGCATATTGAACCAATTTTTAAAATTAAGTATTTCCTCCCATTTAGGATGAGGATTTAAAAAAAATCTTAGTCAGCTTCCAAGATCAAGATACTGTCGAGGAAAATATTTGCTGGAAAAATTATAATTTACTGAAATAATTTTCCTCCTTTTAAAGTTGAGGATTAAAATAAAAAAAATGTTGATTTTTCAAAAGAAAAGACATGCACGTTATGAAATTGCAAAATAAAGCATATTGAACCAATTTTTAAAATTAAGTATTTCCTCCCATTTAGGATGAGGATTTAAAAAAAATCTTAGTCAGCTTCCAAGATCAAGATACTGTCGAGGAAAATATTTGCTGGAAAAATTAGAATTTACTGAATTAATCTTCCTCCCGTTAAGGTTGAGGATTAAAATAAAAAAATGTTGATTTTTCAAAACAAAAGACGTGCACGTTATGAAATTGCAAAATTAAGCATATTGAACCAATTTTGAAAATTAAGTATTTCCTCCCATTTAGGATGAGGATTTAAAAAAAATCTTAGTCAGCTTCCAAGATCAAGATACTGTCGAGGAAAATATTTGCTGGAAAAATTAGAATTTACTGAAATAATTTTCCTCCCGTTAAGGTTGAGGATATAAATAAGAAAATTTTGATTTTTCAAAACAAAAGAAGTGGACGTTATAAAAAAGCAAAATTAAGCATATTCAACCAATTTTTAAAATTAAATATTTCCTGCCGTGTAGGTAGAGGATTTAAAAAAAATCTTAGTCAGCTTCCAAGATAATTGTCGAGGAAAATATTGGCTGGAAAAATTAGAATTTACTGAATTAATCTTCCTCCCGTTAAGGTTGAGGATTAAAATAAAAAAATATTGATTTTTAAAACAAAAGACGTGCACGTTATGAAATAGCTAAATTAAGCATATTCAACCAATTTTGAAAATTAAACACTTTCTCTCGTTTAGGTTGAGGAATTAAAAAAAATCTTAGCCAGCTTCCGAGATAATTGTCGAGGAAAATATTTGCTGGAAAAATTAGAATTTACTCAAATAAATTTCCTCTCGTTAAGGTTAAGGATTGAAATAAAAAATTTTGATTTTTCAAAACAAAAGACGTGCACGTTATGAAATTGCAAAATTAAGCATATTGAACCAATTTTGAAAATTAAGTATTTCCTCCCATTTAGGATGAGGATTTAAAAAAAATCTTAGTCAGCTTCCAAGATCAAGATACTGTCGAGGAAAATATTTGCAGGAAATATTAAAATTTACCGAAATAATTTTCCTCCCGTTAAGGTTGAGGATTGAAATAAAAAATTTTGATTTTTCAAAACAGAAGATGTGCACGTTATGAAATAACAAAATTAAGCATATTGAACCAATTTTTAAAATTAAATATTTCCTGCCGTGTAGGTTGAGGATTTAAAAAAAATCTTAGTCAGCTTCCAAGATAATTGTCGAGGAAAATATTTGCTGGAAAAATTAGAATTTACTGAATTAATCTTCCTCCCGTTAAGGTTGAGGATTAAAATAAAAAAATGTTGATTTTTCAAAACAAAAGACGTGCACGTTATGAAATTGCAAAATTAAGCATATTGAACCAATTTTTAAAATTAAGTATTTCCTCCCATTTAGGATGAGGATTTAAAAAAAATCTTAGTCAGCTTCCAAGATCAAGATACTGTCGAGGAAAATATTTGCTGGAAAAATTAGGATTTACTGAAATAATTTTCCTCCCGTTAAGGTTGAGGATATAAATAAGAAAATGTTGATTTTTCAAAACAAAAGAAGTGCACGTTATGAAATAGCAAAATTAAGCATATTCAACCAATTTTTAAAATTAAATATTTCCTGCCGTGTAGGTTGAGGATTTAAAAAAAAATCTTAGCCAGCTTCCGAGATAATTGTCGAGGAAAATATTTGCTGGAAAAATTATAATTTACTGAAATAATTTTCCTCCTTTTAAAGTTGAGGATTAAAGTAAAAGTTGTTTGATTTTTCAAAACAAAAGACATGCACGTTATGAAATTGCAAAATTAAGCATATTGAACCAATTTTGAAAATTAAACACTTTCTCCCGTTTAGGTTGAGGAATTAAAAAAAAATCTTAGCCAGCTTCCGAAATAATTGTCGAGGAAAATATTTGCTGGAAAAATTAGAATTTACTGCATTAATTTTCCTCCCGTTAAGATTGAGGATTAAAATAAAAAAATGTTGATTTTTCAAAACAAAAGACGTGCACGTTATGAAATTGCAAAATTAAGCATATTGAACCAATTTTGAAAATTAAGTATTTCCTCCCATTTAGGATGAGGATTTAAAAAAAATCTTAGTCAGCTTCCAAGATCAAGATGCTGTCGAGGAAAATATTTGCTGGAAAAATTAGAATTTACTGAATTAATCTTCCTCCCGTTAAGGTTGAGGATTAAAATAAAAAAATGTTGATTTTTAAAACAAAAGACGTGCACGTTATGAAATAGCTAAATTAAGCATATTCAACCAATTTTGAAAATTAAACACTTTCTCTCGTTTAGGTTGAGGAATTAAAAAAAATCTTAGCCAGCTTCCGAGATAATTGTCGAGGAAAATATTTGCTGGAAAAATTAGAATTTACTCAAATAAATTTCCTCTCGTTAAGGTTAAGGATTGAAATAAAAAATTTTGATTTTTCAAAACAGAAGACGTGCACGTTATGAAATAGCTAAATTAAGCATATTGAACCAATTTTCAAAATTAAGTATTTCCTCCCATTTAGGATGAGGATTTAAAAAAAATCTTAGTCAGCTTCCAAGATCAAGATACTGTCGAGGAAAATATTTGCTGGAAAAATTAGGATTTACTGAAATAATTTTCCTCCCGTTAAGGTTGAGGATATAAATAAGAAAATGTTGATTTTTCAAAACAAAAGAAGTGCACGTTATGAAATAGCAAAATTAAGCATATTCAACAAATTTTTAAAATTAAATATTTCCTGCCGTGTAGGTTGAGGATTTAAAAAAAAATCTTAGCCAGCTTCCGAGATAATTGTCGAGGAAAATATTTGCTGGAAAAATTATAATTTACTGAAATAATTTTCCTCCTTTTAAAGTTGAGGATTAAAGTAAAAGTTGTTTGATTTTTCAAAACAAAAGACATGCACGTTATGAAATTGCAAAATTAAGCATATTGAACCAATTTTTAAAATTAAGTATTTCCACCCATTTAGGATGAGGATTTAAAAAAAATCTTAGTCAGCTTCCAAGATAATTGTCGAGGAAAATATTTGCTGGAAAAATTAGAATTTACTGAATTAATTTTCCTCCCGTTAAGGTTGAGGATTAAAATAAAAAAATGTTGATTTTTCAAAACAAAAGACGTGCACGTTATGAAATAGCTAAATTAAGCATATTGAACCAATTTTTAAAATTAAGTATTTCCTCCCATTTAGGATGAGGATTAAAAAAAAATCTTAGTCAGCTTCAAAGATCAAGATACTGTCGAGGAAAATATTTGCTGGAAAAATTATAATTTACTGAAATAATTTTCCTCCTTTTAAAGTTGAGGATTAAAATAAAAAAAATGTTGATTTTTCAAAACAAAAGACATGCACGTTATGAAATTGCAAAATAAAGCATATTGAACCAATTTTTAAAATTAAGTATTTCCTCCCATTTAGGATGAAAATTTAAAAAAAATCTTAGTCAGCTTCAAAGATAATTGTCGAGGAAAATATTTGCAGGAAAAATTAAAATTTACTGAAATAATTTTTATCCCGTTAAGGTTGAAGATTAAAATAAAAAAATGTTGATTTTTCAAAACAAAAGACGTGCACGTTATGAAATTGCAAAATTAAGCATATTGAACCAATTTTGAAAATTAAACATTTTCTCCCGTTTAGGTTGAGGAATTGAAAAAAATCTTAGTCAGCTTCCAAGATAATTGTCGAGGAAATTATTTGCTGGAAAAATTAGAATTTCATGAATTAAGTTTCCCTCTCTTTAAAATTGAGGATTAAAATAAAAGTTGTTTGATTTTTCAAAACAAAAGACGTGCACGTTATGAAATAGCCAAATTAAGCTAAACTTAAGCATATTGAACAGATTTTTAAAATTAAATATATCCTCCCGTTTAGGTTGAGGAATTAAAAAAAATCTTAGTCAGCTTCCAAGATAATTGTCGAGGAAAATATTTGCTGGAAAAATTAGAATTTACTGAATTAATCTTCCTCCCGTTAAGGTTGAGGATTAAAATAAAAAAATGTTGATTTTTCAAAACAAAAGACGTGCACGTTATGAAATTGCAAAATTAAGCATATTGAACCAATTTTTAAAATTAAGTATTTCCTCCCATTTAGGATGAGGATTTAAAAAAAATCTTAGTCAGCTTCCAAGATCAAGATACTGTCGAGGAAAATATTTGCTGGAAAAATTAGGATTTACTGAAATAATTTTCCTCCCGTTAAGGTTGAGGATATAAATAAGAAAATGTTGATTTTTCAAAACAAAAGAAGTGCACGTTATGAAATAGCAAAATTAAGCATATTCAACCAATTTTTAAAATTAAATATTTCCTGCCGTGTAGGTTGAGGATTTAAAAAAAAATCTTAGCCAGCTTCCGAGATAATTGTCGAGGAAAATATTTGCTGGAAAAATTATAATTTACTGAAATAATTTTCCTCCTTTTAAAGTTGAGGATTAAAGTAAAAGTTGTTTGATTTTTCAAAACAAAAGACATGCACGTTATGAAATTGCAAAATTAAGCATATTGAACCAATTTTGAAAATTAAACACTTTCTCCCGTTTAGGTTGAGGAATTAAAAAAAAATCTTAGCCAGCTTCCGAAATAATTGTCGAGGAAAATATTTGCTGGAAAAATTAGAATTTACTGCATTAATTTTCCTCCCGTTAAGATTGAGGATTAAAATAAAAAAATGTTGATTTTTCAAAACAAAAGACGTGCACGTTATGAAATTGCAAAATTAAGCATATTGAACCAATTTTGAAAATTAAGTATTTCCTCCCATTTAGGATGAGGATTTAAAAAAAATCTTAGTCAGCTTCCAAGATCAAGATGCTGTCGAGGAAAATATTTGCTGGAAAAATTAGAATTTACTGAATTAATCTTCCTCCCGTTAAGGTTGAGGATTAAAATAAAAAAATGTTGATTTTTAAAACAAAAGACGTGCACGTTATGAAATAGCTAAATTAAGCATATTCAACCAATTTTGAAAATTAAACACTTTCTCTCGTTTAGGTTGAGGAATTAAAAAAAATCTTAGCCAGCTTCCGAGATAATTGTCGAGGAAAATATTTGCTGGAAAAATTAGAATTTACTCAAATAAATTTCCTCTCGTTAAGGTTAAGGATTGAAATAAAAAATTTTGATTTTTCAAAACAGAAGACGTGCACGTTATGAAATAGCTAAATTAAGCATATTGAACCAATTTTCAAAATTAAGTATTTCCTCCCATTTAGGATGAGGATTTAAAAAAAATCTTAGTCAGCTTCCAAGATCAAGATACTGTCGAGGAAAATATTTGCTGGAAAAATTAGGATTTACTGAAATAATTTTCCTCCCGTTAAGGTTGAGGATATAAATAAGAAAATGTTGATTTTTCAAAACAAAAGAAGTGCACGTTATGAAATAGCAAAATTAAGCATATTCAACAAATTTTTAAAATTAAATATTTCCTGCCGTGTAGGTTGAGGATTTAAAAAAAAATCTTAGCCAGCTTCCGAGATAATTGTCGAGGAAAATATTTGCTGGAAAAATTATAATTTACTGAAATAATTTTCCTCCTTTTAAAGTTGAGGATTAAAGTAAAAGTTGTTTGATTTTTCAAAACAAAAGACATGCACGTTATGAAATTGCAAAATTAAGCATATTGAACCAATTTTTAAAATTAAGTATTTCCACCCATTTAGGATGAGGATTTAAAAAAAATCTTAGTCAGCTTCCAAGATAATTGTCGAGGAAAATATTTGCTGGAAAAATTAGAATTTACTGAATTAATTTTCCTCCCGTTAAGGTTGAGGATTAAAATAAAAAAATGTTGATTTTTCAAAACAAAAGACGTGCACGTTATGAAATAGCTAAATTAAGCATATTGAACCAATTTTTAAAATTAAGTATTTCCTCCCATTTAGGATGAGGATTAAAAAAAAATCTTAGTCAGCTTCAAAGATCAAGATACTGTCGAGGAAAATATTTGCTGGAAAAATTATAATTTACTGAAATAATTTTCCTCCTTTTAAAGTTGAGGATTAAAATAAAAAAAATGTTGATTTTTCAAAACAAAAGACATGCACGTTATGAAATTGCAAAATAAAGCATATTGAACCAATTTTTAAAATTAAGTATTTCCTCCCATTTAGGATGAAAATTTAAAAAAAATCTTAGTCAGCTTCAAAGATAATTGTCGAGGAAAATATTTGCAGGAAAAATTAAAATTTACTGAAATAATTTTTATCCCGTTAAGGTTGAAGATTAAAATAAAAAAATGTTGATTTTTCAAAACAAAAGACGTGCACGTTATGAAATTGCAAAATTAAGCATATTGAACCAATTTTGAAAATTAAACATTTTCTCCCGTTTAGGTTGAGGAATTGAAAAAAATCTTAGTCAGCTTCCAAGATAATTGTCGAGGAAATTATTTGCTGGAAAAATTAGAATTTCATGAATTAAGTTTCCCTCTCTTTAAAATTGAGGATTAAAATAAAAGTTGTTTGATTTTTCAAAACAAAAGACGTGCACGTTATGAAATAGCCAAATTAAGCTAAACTTAAGCATATTGAACAGATTTTTAAAATTAAATATATCCTCCCGTTTAGGTTGAGGAATTAAAAAAAATCTTAGCCAGCTTCCAAGATAATTGTCGAGGAAAATATTTGCTGGCAAAATTAGAATTTACTGAATTAATTTTCCTCCTTTTAAAGTTGAGGATTAAAGTAAAAGTTGTTTGATTTTTCAAAACAAAAGACATGCACGTTATGAAATTGCAAAATTAAGCATATTGAACCAATTTTTAAGATTAAATATTTCCTGCCGTGTAGGTAGAGGATTTAAACAAAATCTTAGTCAGCTTCCAAGATATTTGTCGAAGAAAATATTTTCTGGAAAAATTAAAATTTACTCAAATAATTTTCCTCCCGTTAAAGTTTAGGATTGAAATAAGAAAATGTTGATTTTTCAAAACAAAAGACGTGCACGTTATGAAATTGCAAAATTAAGGATATTAAACCCATTTTTAAAATTAAATATTTCCTCCCGTTTAGGTTGAGGATTTAAAAAAAATCTTAGTCAGCTTCCAAGATCAAGATACTGTCGAGGAAAATATTTGCTGGAAAAATTAGAATTTACTGAAATAATTTTCCTCCCGTTAAGGTTGAGGATTAAAATAAAAAAATGATGATTTTTCAAAACAAAAGACGTGCACGTTATGAAATAGCTAAATTAAGCATATTGAACCAATTTTAAAAATTAAATATTTCCTGCCGTGTAGGTTGCGGATTTAAAAAAAATCTTAGTCAGCTTCCGAGATAATTGTCGAGGAAAATATTTGCTGGAAAAATTAGAATTTACTGAATTAATTTTCCTCCCGTTAAGGTTGTAGATTAAAATAAAAAAAATGTTGATTTTTCAAAACAAAAGACATGCACGTTATGAAATTGCAAAATTAAGCATATTGAACCAATTTTTAAAATTAAATATTTCCTGCCGTGTAGGTTGAGGATTTAAAAAAATCTTAGTCAGCTTCCAAGATAATTGTCGAGGAAAATATTTGCTGGAAAAATTAGAATTTACTGAATTAATCTTCCTCCCGTTAAGGTTGAGGATTAAAATAAAAAAATGTTGATTTTCAAAACAGAAGACGTGCACGGTATGAAATTGCAAAATTAAGCATATTGAACCAATTTTTAAAATTAAGTATTTCCTCCCATTTAGGATGAGGATTTAAAAAAAATCTTAGTCAGCTTCCAAGATCAAGATACTGTCGAGGAAAATATTTGCTGGAAAAATTAGAATTTACTGAAATAATTTTCCTCCCGTTAAGGTTGAGGATTAAAATAAAAAAATGATGATTTTTCAAAACAAAAGACGTGCACGTTATGAAATAGCTAAATTAAGCATATTGAACCAATTTTAAAAATTAAATATTT
Source organism: Dasysyrphus albostriatus (assembly GCA_946251815.1). NCBI lineage: Eukaryota > Metazoa > Arthropoda > Insecta > Diptera > Syrphidae > Dasysyrphus > Dasysyrphus albostriatus. The sequence goes on from OX276339.1 coordinate 1,886,780, forward strand.
CCTGCCGTGTAGGTTGCGGATTTAAAAAAAATCTTAGTCAGCTTCCGAGATAATTGTCGAGGAAAATATTTGCTGGAAAAATTAGAATTTACTGAAATAATTTTCCTCCCGTTAAGGATGAGGATTAAAATAAAAAAATGATGATTTTTCAAAACAAAAGACGTGCACGTTATGAAATAGCTAAATTAAGCATATTGAACCAATTTTAAAAATTAAATATTTCCTGCCGTGTAGGTTGCGGATTTAAAAAAAATCTTAGTCAGCTTCCAAGATAATTGTCGAGGAAAATATTTGCTGGAAAAATTAGAATTTACTGAATTAATTTTCCTCCCGTTAAGGTTGAGGATTAAAATAAAAAAATGATGATTTTTCAAAACAAAAGACGTGCACGTTATGAAATAGCTAAATTAAGCATATTGAACCAATTTTAAAAATTAAATATTTCCTGCCGTGTAGGTTGCGGATTTAAAAAAAATCTTAGTCAGCTTCCGAGATAATTGTCGAGGAAAATATTTGCTGGAAAAATTAGAATTTACTGAATTAATTTTCCTCCCGTTAAGGTTGTAGATTAAAATAAAAAAAATGTTGATTTTTCAAAACAAAAGACATGCACGTTATGAAATTGCAAAATAAAGCATATTGAACCAATTTTTAAAATTAAGTATTTCCTCCCATTTAGGATGAGTATTTAAAAAAAATCTTAGTCAGCTTCCAAGATCAAGATACTGTCGAGGCAAATATTTGCTGGAAAAATTAGAATTTACTGAATTAATCTTCCTCCCGTTAAGGTTGAGGATTAAAATAAAAAAATTTTGATTTTTCAAAACAAAAGAAGTGGACGTTATGAAAAAGCAAAATTAAGCATATTGAACCAATTTTAAAAATTAAATATTTCCTGCCGTGTAGGTTGAGGATTTAAAAAAAATCTTAGTCAGCTTCCGAGATAATTGTCGAGGAAAATATTTGCTGGAAAAATTAGAATTTACTGAATTAATTTTCCTCCCGTTAAGGTTGAGGATTAAAATAAAAAAATGATGATTTTTCAAAACAAAAGACGTGCACGTTATGAAATAGCTAAATTAAGCATATTGAACAAATTTTAAAAATTAAGTATTTCCTCCCATTTAGGATGAGGATTTAAAAAAAAATCTTAGTCAGCTTCCAAGATCAAGATAATGTCGAGGAAAATATTTGCTGGAAAAATTAGAATTTACTGAAATAATTTTCCTCCCGTTAAGGTTGAGGATATAAATAAGAAAATTTTGATTTTTCAAAACAAAAGAAGTGCACGTTATGAAATTGCAAAATTAAGCAAATTCAACCAATTTTTAAAATTAAATATTTCCTGCCGTGAAGGTTGAGGATTTAAAAAAAATCTTAGTCAGCTTCCAAGATAATTGTCGAGGAAAATATTTGCTGGAAAAATTAGAATTTACTGAATTAATCTTCCTCCCGTTAAGGTTGAGGATTAAAATAAAAAAATGTTGATTTTTCAAAACAAAAGACGTGCACGTTATGAAATAGCTAAATTAAGCATATTGAACCAATTTTTAAAATTAAGTATTTCCTCCCATTTAGGATGAGTATTTAAAAAAAATCTTAGTCAGCTTCCAAGATCAAGATACTGTCGAGGAAAATATTTGCTGGAAAAATTAGAATTTACTGAAATAATTTTCCTCCCGTTAAGGTTGAGGATATAAATAAGAAAATTTTGATTTTTCAAAACAAAAGAAGTGGACGTTATGAAATAGCAAAATTAAGCATATTCAACAAATTTTTAAAATTAAATATTTCCTGCCGTGTAGGTTAAGGATTTAAAAAAAATCTTAGTCAGCTTCCAAGATAATTGCTGAAAAAATTAGAATTTACTGAATTAATTTTCCTCCCGTTAAGGTTGAGGATTAAAATAAAAAAATGTTGATTTTTCAAAACAAAAGACGTGCACGTTATGAAATTGCAAAATTAAGCATATTGAACCAATTTTGAAAATTAAACACTTTCTCCCGTTTAGGTTGAGGATTTAAAAAAAATCTTAGCCAGCTTCCGAGATAACTGTCGAGGAAAATATTTGCTGGAAAAATTAGAATTTACTGAAATAATTTTCCTCCCGTTAAGGTTGAGGATATAAATAAGAAAATTTAGATTTTTCAAAACAAAAGAAGTGCACGTTATGAAATAGCAAAATTAAGCATATTCAACCAATTTTTAAAATTAAATATTTCCTGCCGTGTAGGTTGAGGATTTAAAAAAAATCTTAGTCAGCTTCCAAGATAATTGTCGAGGAAAATATTTGCTGGCAAAATTAGAATTTACTGAATTAATCTTCCTCCCGTTAAGGTTGAGGATTAAAATAAAAAAATGTTGATTTTTCAAAACAAAAGACGTGCGCGTTATGAAATTGCAAAACTAAGCATATTGAACCAATTTTTAAAATTAAGTATTTTCTCCCATTTAAGATGAGGATTTAAAAAAAATCTTAGTCAGCTTCCAAGATCAAAATACTGTCGAGGAAAATATTTGCTGGAAAAATTAGAATTTACTGAAATAATTTTCCTCCCGTTAAGGTTGAGGATATAAATAAGAAAATTTTGATTTTTCAAAACAAAAGAAGTGCACGTTATGAAATAGCAAAATTAAGCATATTCAACCAATTTTTAAAATTAAATATTTCCTGCCGTGTAGGTTGAGGATTTAAAAAAAATCTTAGTCAGCTTCCAAGATCAAGATACTGTCGAGGAAAATATTTGCTGGAAAAATTAGAATTTACTGAATTAATCTTCCTCCCGTTAAGGTTGAGGATTAAAATAAAAAAATGTTGATTTTTCAAAACAGAAGACGTGTACGTTATGAAATTGCAAAATTAAGCATATTGAACCAATTTTTAAAATTAAGTATTTCCTCCCATTTAGGATGAGGATTTAAAAAAAATCTTAGTCAGCTTCCAAGATCAAGATACTGTCGAGGAAAATATTTGCTGGAAAAATTAGAATTTACTGAAATAATTTTCCTCCCGTTAAGGTTGAGGATATAAATAAGAAAATTTTGATTTTTCAAAACAAAAGAAGTGCACGTTATGAAATAGCAAAATTAAGCACATTCAACAAATTTTTAAAATTAAATATTTCCTGCCGTGTAGGTTGAGGATTTAAAAAAAATATTAGTCAGCTTCCAAGATAATTGTCGAGGAAAATATTTGCTGGAAAAATTAGAATTTACTGAATTAATCTTCCTCCCGTTAAGGTTGAGGATTAAAATAAAAAAATGTTGATTTTTCAAAACAGAAGACGTGCACGTTATGAAATTGCAAAATTAAGCATATTGAACCAATTTTTAAAATTAAGTATTTCCTCCCATTTAGGATGAGGATTTAAAAAAAATCTTAGTCAGCTTCCAAGATCAAGATACTGTCGAGGAAAATATTTGCTGGAAAAATTAGAATTTACTGAAATAATTTTCCTCCCGTTAAGGTTGAGGATATAAATAAGAAAATTTTGATTTTTCAAAACAAAAGAAGTGGACGTTATGAAAAAGCAAAATTAAGCATATTCAACCAATTTTTAAAATTAAATATTTCCTGCCGTGTAGGTAGAGGATTTAAAAAAAATCTTAGTCAGCTTCCAAGATAATTGTCGAGGAAAATATTTGCTGGAAAAATTAGAATTTACTGAATTAATCTTCCTCCCGTTAAGGTTGAGGATTAAAATAAAAAAATGTTGATTTTTCAAAACAAAAGACGTGCACGTTATGAAATAGCTAAATTAAGCATATTGAACCAATTTTCAAAATTAAGTATTTCCTCCCATTTAGGATGAGGATTTAAAAAAAATCTTAGTCAGCTTCCAAGATCAAGATACTGTCGAGGAAAATATTTGCTGGAAAAATTAGGATTTACTGAAATAATTTTCCTCCCGTTAAGGTTGAGGATATAAATAAGAAAATGTTGATTTTTCAAAACAAAAGAAGTGCACGTTATGAAATAGCAAAATTAAGCATATTCAACCAATTTTTAAAATTAAATATTTCCTGCCGTGTAGGTTGAGGATTTAAAAAAAAATCTTAGCCAGCTTCCGAGATAATTGTCGAGGAAAATATTTGCTGGAAAAATTATAATTTACTGAAATAATTTTCCTCCTTTTAAAGTTGAGGATTAAAGTAAAAGTTGTTTGATTTTTCAAAACAAAAGACATGCACGTTATGAAATTGCAAAATTAAGCATATTGAACCAATTTTTAAAATTAAGTATTTCCACCCATTTAGGATGAGGATTTAAAAAAAATCTTAGTCAGCTTCCAAGATAATTGTCGAGGAAAATATTTGCTGGAAAAATTAGAATTTACTGAATTAATTTTCCTCCCGTTAAGGTTGAGGATTAAAATAAAAAAATGTTGATTTTTCAAAACAAAAGACGTGCACGTTATGAAATAGCTAAATTAAGCATATTGAACCAATTTTCAAAATTAAGTATTTCCTCCCATTTAGGATGAGGATTTAAAAAAAATCTTAGTCAGCTTCCAAGATCAAGATACTGTCGAGGAAAATATTTGCTGGAAAAATTATAATTTACTGAAATAATTTTCCTCCTTTTAAAGTTGAGGATTAAAATAAAAAAAATGTTGATTTTTCAAAACAAAAGACATGCACGTTATGAAATTGCAAAATAAAGCATATTGAACCAATTTTTAAAATTAAGTATTTCCTCCCATTTAGGATGAGGATTTAAAAAAAATCTTAGTCAGCTTCCAAGATCAAGATACTCTGTCGAGGAAAATATTTGCTGGAAAAATTAGAATTTACTGAATTAATCTTCCTCCCGTTAAGGTTGAGGATTAAAATAAAAAAATGTTGATTTTTCAAAACAGAAGACGTGCACGGTATGAAATTGCAAAATTAAGCATATTGAACCAATTTTTAAAATTAAGTATTTCCTCCCATTTAGGATGAGGATTTAAAAAAAATCTTAGTCAGCTTCCAAGATCAAGATACTGTCGAGGAAAATATTTGCTGGAAAAATTAGAATTTACTGAATTAATTTTCCTCCCGTTAAGGTTGAGGATTAAAATAAAAAAATGTTGATTTTTCAAAACAAAAGACGTGCACGTTATGAAATTGCAAAATTAAGCATATTGAACCAATTTTGAAAATTAAACACTTTCTCTCGTTTAGGTTGAGGAATTAAAAAAAAATCTTAGCCAGCTTCCGAAATAATTGTCGAGGAAAATATTTGCTGGAAAAATTAGAATTTACTGCATTAATTTTCCTCCCGTTAAGATTGAGGATTAAAATAAAAAAATGTTGATTTTTCAAAACAAAAGACGTGCACGTTATGAAATTGCAAAATTAAGCATATTCAACCAATTTTGAAAATTAAGTATTTCCTCCCATTTAGGATGAGGATTTAAAAAAAATCTTAGTCAGCTTCCAAGATCAAGATACTGTCGAGGAAAATATTTGCTGGAAAAATTAGAATTTACTGAAATAATTTTCCTCCCGTTAAGGTTGAGGATATAAATAAGAAAATTTTGATTTTTCAAAACAAAAGAAGTGGACGTTATGAAAAAGCAAAATTAAGCATATTCAACCAATTTTTAAAATTAAATATTTCCTGCCGTGTAGGTAGAGGATTTAAAAAAAATCTTAGTCAGCTTCCAAGATAATTGTCGAGGAAAATATTTGCTGGAAAAATTAGAATTTACTGAATTAATCTTCCTCCCGTTAAGGTTGAGGATTAAAATAAAAAAATGTTGATTTTTCAAAACAAAAGACGTGCACGTTATGAAATAGCTAAATTAAGCATATTGAACCAATTTTTAAAATTAAGTATTTCCTCCCATTTAGGATGAGTATTTAAAAAAAATCTTAGTCAGCTTCCAAGATCAAGATACTGTCGAGGAAAATATTTGCTGGAAAAATTAGAATTTACTGAATTAATCTTCCTCCCGTTAAGGTTGAGGATTAAAATAAAAAAATATTGATTTTTAAAACAAAAGACGTGCACGTTATGAAATAGCTAAATTAAGCATATTCAACCAATTTTGAAAATTAAACACTTTCTCTCGTTTAGGTTGAGGAATTAAAAAAAATCTTAGCCAGCTTCCGAGATAATTGTCGAGGAAAATATTTGCTGGAAAAATTAGAATTTACTCAAATAAATTTCCTCTCGTTAAGGTTAAGGATTGAAATAAAAAATTTTGATTTTTCAAAACAAAAGACGTGCACGTTATGAAATTGCAAAATTAAGCATATTGAACCAATTTTGAAAATTAAGTATTTCCTCCCATTTAGGATGAGGATTTAAAAAAAATCTTAGTCAGCTTCCAAGATCAAGATACTGTCGAGGAAAATATTTGCAGGAAATATTAAAATTTACCGAAATAATTTTCCTCCCGTTAAGGTTGAGGATTATAATAAAAAAATGTTGATTTTTCAAAACAAAAGACGTGCACGTTATGAAATAGCAAAATTAAGCATATTCAACAAATTTTTAAAATTAAATATTTCCTGCCGTGTAGGTTGAGGATTTAAAAAAAATATTAGTCAGCTTCCAAGATAATTGTCGAGGAAAATATTTGCTGGAAAAATTAGAATTTACTGAATTAATCTTCCTCCCGTTAAGGTTGAGGATTAAAATAAAAAAATGTTGATTTTTCAAAACAAAAGACGTGCACGTTATGAAATAGCTAAATTAAGCATATTGAACCAATTTTCAAAATTAAGTATTTCCTCCCATTTAGGATGAGGATTTAAAAAAAATCTTAGTCAGCTTCCAAGATCAAGATACTGTCGAGGAAAATATTTGCTGGAAAAATTAGGATTTACTGAAATAATTTTCCTCCCGTTAAGGTTGAGGATTAAAATAAAAAAATGTTGATTTTTCAAAACAAAAGACGTGCACGTTATGAAATTGCAAAATTAAGCATATTGAACCAATTTTGAAAATTAAACACTTTCTCCCGTTTAGGTTGAGAAATTAAAAAAAAATCTTAGCCAGCTTCCGAGATAATTGTCGAGGAAAATATTTGCTGGAAAAATTAGAATTTACTCAAATAAATTTCCTCTCGTTAAGGTTAAGGATTGAAATAAAAAATTTTGATTTTTCAAAACAAAAGACGTGCACGTTATGAAATTGCAAAATTAAGCATATTGAACCAATTTTGAAAATTAAGTATTTCCTCCCATTTAGGATGAGGATTTAAAAAAAATCTTAGTCAGCTTCCAAGATCAAGATACTGTCGAGGAAAATATTTGCAGGAAATATTAAAATTTACCGAAATAATTTTCCTCCCGTTAAGGTTGAGGATTATAATAAAAAAATGTTGATTTTTCAAAACAAAAGACGTGCACGTTATGAAATAGCAAAATTAAGCATATTCAACAAATTTTTAAAATTAAATATTTCCTGCCGTGTAGGTTGAGGATTTAAAAAAAATATTAGTCAGCTTCCAAGATAATTGTCGAGGAAAATATTTGCTGGAAAAATTAGAATTTACTGAATTAATCTTCCTCCCGTTAAGGTTGAGGATTAAAATAAAAAAATGTTGATTTTTCAAAACAAAAGACGTGCACGTTATGAAATAGCTAAATTAAGCATATTGAACCAATTTTCAAAATTAAGTATTTCCTCCCATTTAGGATGAGGATTTAAAAAAAATCTTAGTCAGCTTCCAAGATCAAGATACTGTCGAGGAAAATATTTGCTGGAAAAATTAGGATTTACTGAAATAATTTTCCTCCCGTTAAGGTTGAGGATTAAAATAAAAAAATGTTGATTTTTCAAAACAAAAGACGTGCACGTTATGAAATTGCAAAATTAAGCATATTGAACCAATTTTGAAAATTAAGTATTTCCTCCCATTTAGGATGAGGATTTAAAAAAAATCTTAGTCAGCTTCCAAGATCAAGATACTGTCGAGGAAAATATTTGCAGGAAATATTAAAATTTACCGAAATAATTTTCCTCCCGTTAAGGTTGAGGATTATAATAAAAAAATGTTGATTTTTCAAAACAAAAGACGTGCACGTTATGAAATAGCAAAATTAAGCATATTGAACCAATTTTGAAAATTAAACATTTTCTCCCGTGTAGGTTGAGGATTTAAAAAAAATCTTAGCCAGCTTCCAAGATACGAGTAATTGTCGAGGAAAATATTTGCAGGAAATATTAAAATTTACCGAAATAATTTTCCTCCCGTTAAGGTTGAGGATTAAAATAAAAAAATGTTGTTTTTTCAAAACAAAAGAAGTGCACGTTATGAAATAGCAAAATTAAGCATATTCAACCAATTTTTAAGATTAAATATTTCCTGCCGTGTAGGTAGAGGATTTAAACAAAATCTTAGTCAGCTTCCAAGATAATTGTCGAGGAAAATATTTGCTGGAAAAATTAAAATTTACTGAATTAATTTTCCTCCCGTTAAGGTTGAGGATTAAAATAAAAAAATGTTGATTTTTCAAAACAAAAGACGTGCACGTTATGAAATAGCAAAATTAAGCATATTGAACCAATTTTGAAAATTAAACATTTTCTCCCGTGTAGGTTGAGGATTTAAAAAAAATCTTAGCCAGCTTCCAAGATACGAGTAATTGTCGAGGAAAATATTTGCAGGAAATATTAAAATTTACCGAAATAATTTTCCTCCCGTTAAGGTTGAGGATTAAAATAAAAAAATGTTGTTTTTTCAAAACAAAAGAAGTGCACGTTATGAAATAGCAAAATTAAGCATATTGAACCAATTTTTAAGATTAAATATTTCCTGCCGTGTAGGTAGAGGATTTAAACAAAATCTTAGTCAGCTTCCAAGATAATTGTCGAGGAAAATATTTGCTGGAAAAATTAGAATTTACTGAATTAATCTTCCTCCCGTTAAGGTTGAGGATTAAAATAAAAAAATGTTGATTTTTCAAAATAGAAGACGTGCACGTTATGAAATTGCAAAATTAAGCATATTGAATCAATTTTGAAAATTAAACACTTTCTCCCGTGTAGGTTGAGGATTTAAAAAAAATCTTAGCCAGCTTCCAAGATACGAGTAATTGTCGAGGAAAATATTTGCAGGAAATATTAAAATTTACCGAAATAATTTTCCTCCCGTTAAGGTTGAGGATTAAAATAAAAAAATGTTGTTTTTTCAAAACAAAAGAAGTGCACGTTATGAAATAGCAAAATTAAGCATATTGAACCAATTTTTAAAATTAAATATTTCCTGCCGTGTAGGTTGAGGAATTAAAAAATAACTTAGTCAGCTTCCGAGATAATTGTCGAGGAAAATATTTGCTGGAAAAATTAGAACTTACCGAAATAATTTTCCTCCCGTTAAGGTTGAGGATTAAAATAAAAAAATGTTGATTTTTCAAAACAAAAGACGTGCACGTTATGAAATAGCAAAATTAAGCATATTGAACCAATTTTGAAAATTAAACATTTTCTCCCGTGTAGGTTGAGGATTTAAAAAAAATCTTAGCCAGCTTCCAAGATACGAGTAATTGTCGAGGAAAATATTTGCAGGAAATATTAAAATTTACCGAAATAATTTTCCTCCCGTTAAGGTTGAGGATTAAAATAAAAAAATGTTGTTTTTTCAAAACAAAAGAAGTGCACGTTATGAAATTGCAAAATTAAGCATATTGAACCAATTTTTAAAATTGAATATTTCCTGCCGTGCAGGTTGAGGAATTAAAAAAAAATTTTAGTCAGCTTCCAAGATAATTGTCGAGGAAAATATTTGCTGGAAAAATCAGAATTTACTGAAATAACTTTCCTCCTGTTAAAGTTGAGGATTAAAATAAAAATTGTTTGATTTTTCAAAACAGAAGACGTACACGTTATGAAATTGCAAAATGAAGCATATTCAACCAATTTTTAAAATGAAATATTTCCTGCTGTGTATTTTAAAAAATCTTAGTCAGCTTCCAAGATATTTGTCGAAGAAAATATTTTCTGGAAAAATTAAAATTTACTCAAATAATTTTCCTCCCGTTAAAGTTTAGGATTGAAATAAGAAAATGTTGATTTTTCAAAACAAAAGACGTGCACGTTATGAAATTGCAAAATTAAGGATATTAAACCCATTTTTAAAATTAAATATTTCCTCCCGTTTAGGTTGAGGATTTAAAAAAAATCTTAGTCAGCTTCCAAGATCAAGATACTGTCGAGGAAAATATTTGCTGGAAAAATTAGAATTTACTGAAATAATTTTCCTCCCGTTAAGGTTGAGGATATAAATAAGAAAATTTTGATTTTTCAAAACAGAAGACGTGCGCGTTATGAAATTGCAAAATTAAGCATATTGAACGAATTTTAAAAATTAAGTATTTCCTCCCATTTAGGATGAGGATTTAAAAAAAATCTTAGTCAGCTTCCAAGATCAAGATACTGTCGAGGAAAATATTTGCTGGAAAAATAAGAATTTACTGAAATTATTTTCCTCCCGTTAAGGTTGAGGATATAAATAAGAAAATTTTGATTTTTCGAAACAAAAGAAGTGCACGTTATGAAATAGCAAAATTAAGCATATTCAACCAATTTTTAAAATTAAATATTTCCTGCCGTGTAGGTTGCGGATTTAAAAAAAATCTTAGTCAGCTTCCGAGATAATTGTCGAGGAAAATATTTGCAGGAAAAATTAGAATTTACTGAAATAATTTTCCTCCCGTTAAGGTTGAGGATTAAAATAAAAAAATGTTGATTTTTCAAAACAAAAGACGTGCACGTTATGAAATTGCAAAATTAAGCATATTGAACCAATTTTGAAAATTAAACACTTTCTCCCGTTTAGGTTGAGAAATTAAAAAAAAATCTTAGCCAGCTTCCGAAATAATTGTCGAGGAAAATATTTGCTGGAAAAATTAGAATTTACTGCATTAATTTTCCTCCCGTTAAGATTGAGGATTAAAATAAAAAAATGTTGATTTTTCAAAACAAAAGACGTGCACGTTATGAAATAGCAAAATTAAGCATATTGAACCAATTTTGAAAATTAAACATTTTCTCCCGTGTAGGTTGAGGATTTAAAAAAAATCTTAGCCAGCTTCCAAGATACGAGTAATTGTCGAGGAAAATATTTGCAGGAAATATTAAAATTTACCGAAATAATTTTCCTCCCGTTAAGGTTGAGGATTAAAATAAAAAAATGTTGTTTTTTCAAAACAAAAGAAGTGCACGTTATGAAATAGCAAAATTAAGCATATTCAACCAATTTTTAAGATTAAATATTTCCTGCCGTGTAGGTAGAGGATTTAAACAAAATCTTAGTCAGCTTCCAAGATAATTGTCGAGGAAAATATTTGCTGGAAAAATTAAAATTTACTGAATTAATTTTCCTCCCGTTAAGGTTGAGGATTAAAATAAAAAAATGTTGATTTTTCAAAACAAAAGACGTGCACGTTATGAAATAGCAAAATTAAGCATATTGAACCAATTTTGAAAATTAAACATTTTCTCCCGTGTAGGTTGAGGATTTAAAAAAAATCTTAGCCAGCTTCCAAGATACGAGTAATTGTCGAGGAAAATATTTGCAGGAAATATTAAAATTTACCGAAATAATTTTCCTCCCGTTAAGGTTGAGGATTAAAATAAAAAAATGTTGTTTTTTCAAAACAAAAGAAGTGCACGTTATGAAATAGCAAAATTAAGCATATTCAACCAATTTTTAAGATTAAATATTTCCTGCCGTGTAGGTAGAGGATTTAAACAAAATCTTAGTCAGCTTCCAAGATAATTGTCGAGGAAAATATTTGCTGGAAAAATTAAAATTTACTGAATTAATTTTCCTCCCGTTAAGGTTGAGGATTAAAATAAAAAAATGTTGATTTTTCAAAACAAAAGACGTGCACGTTATGAAATAGCAAAATTAAGCATATTGAACCAATTTTGAAAATTAAACATTTTCTCCCGTGTAGGTTGAGGATTTAAAAAAAATCTTAGCCAGCTTCCAAGATACGAGTAATTGTCGAGGAAAATATTTGCAGGAAATATTAAAATTTACCGAAATAATTTTCCTCCCGTTAAGGTTGAGGATTAAAATAAAAAAATGTTGTTTTTTCAAAACAAAAGAAGTGCACGTTATGAAATAGCAAAATTAAGCATATTGAACCAATTTTTAAGATTAAATATTTCCTGCCGTGTAGGTAGAGGATTTAAACAAAATCTTAGTCAGCTTCCAAGATAATTGTCGAGGAAAATATTTGCTGGAAAAATTAGAATTTACTGAATTAATCTTCCTCCCGTTAAGGTTGAGGATTAAAATAAAAAAATGTTGATTTTTCAAAACAGAAGACGTGCACGTTATGAAATTGCAAAATTAAGCATATTGAATCAATTTTGAAAATTAAACACTTTCTCCCGTGTAGGTTGAGGATTTAAAAAAAATCTTAGCCAGCTTCCAAGATACGAGTAATTGTCGAGGAAAATATTTGCAGGAAATATTAAAATTTACCGAAATAATTTTCCTCCCGTTAAGGTTGAGGATTAAAATAAAAAAATGTTGTTTTTTCAAAACAAAAGAAGTGCACGTTATGAAATAGCAAAATTAAGCATATTGAACCAATTTTTAAAATTAAATATTTCCTGCCGTGTAGGTTGAGGAATTAAAAAATAACTTAGTCAGCTTCCGAGATAATTGTCGAGGAAAATATTTGCTGGAAAAATTAGAACTTACCGAAATAATTTTCCTCCCGTTAAGGTTGAGGATTAAAATAAAAAAATGTTGATTTTTCAAAACAAAAGACGTGCACGTTATGAAATAGCAAAATTAAGCATATTGAACCAATTTTGAAAATTAAACATTTTCTCCCGTGTAGGTTGAGGATTTAAAAAAAATCTTAGCCAGCTTCCAAGATACGAGTAATTGTCGAGGAAAATATTTGCAGGAAATATTAAAATTTACCGAAATAATTTTCCTCCCGTTAAGGTTGAGGATTAAAATAAAAAAATGTTGTTTTTTCAAAACAAAAGAAGTGCACGTTATGAAATTGCAAAATTAAGCATATTGAACCAATTTTTAAGATTAAATATTTCCTGCCGTGTAGGTAGAGGATTTAAACAAAATCTTAGTCAGCTTCCAAGATAATTGTCGAGGAAAATATTTGCTGGAAAAATTAAAATTTACTGAATTAATTTTCCTCCCGTTAAGGTTGAGGATTAAAATAAAAAAATGTTGATTTTTCAAAACAAAAGACGTGCACGTTATGAAATAGCAAAATTAAGCATATTGAACCAATTTTGAAAATTAAACATTTTCTCCCGTGTAGGTTGAGGATTTAAAAAAAATCTTAGCCAGCTTCCAAGATACGAGTAATTGTCGAGGAAAATATTTGCAGGAAATATTAAAATTTACCGAAATAATTTTCCTCCCGTTAAGGTTGAGGATTAAAATAAAAAAATGTTGTTTTTTCAAAACAAAAGAAGTGCACGTTATGAAATAGCAAAATTAAGCATATTGAACCAATTTTTAAAATTAAATATTTCCTGCCGTGTAGGTTGAGGAATTAAAAAATAACTTAGTCAGCTTCCGAGATAATTGTCGAGGAAAATATTTGCTGGAAAAATTAGAACTTACCGAAATAATTTTCCTCCCGTTAAGGTTGAGGATTAAAATAAAAAAATGTTGATTTTTCAAAACAAAAGACGTGCACGTTATGAAATAGCAAAATTAAGCATATTGAACCAATTTTGAAAATTAAACATTTTCTCCCGTGTAGGTTGAGGATTTAAAAAAAATCTTAGCCAGCTTCCAAGATACGAGTAATTGTCGAGGAAAATATTTGCAGGAAATATTAAAATTTACCGAAATAATTTTCCTCCCGTTAAGGTTGAGGATTAAAATAAAAAAATGTTGTTTTTTCAAAACAAAAGAAGTGCACGTTATGAAATTGCAAAATTAAGCATATTGAACCAATTTTTAAGATTAAATATTTCCTGCCGTGTAGGTAGAGGATTTAAACAAAATCTTAGTCAGCTTCCAAGATAATTGTCGAGGAAAATATTTGCTGGAAAAATTAGAATTTACTGAATTAATCTTCCTCCCGTTAAGGTTGAGGATTAAAATAAAAAAATGTTGATTTTTCAAAACAAAAGACGTGCACGTTATGAAATAGCAAAATTAAGCATATTGAACCAATTTTGAAAATTAAACATTTTCTCCCGTGTAGGTTGAGGATTTAAAAAAAATCTTAGCCAGCTTCCAAGATACGAGTAATTGTCGAGGAAAATATTTGCAGGAAATATTAAAATTTACCGAAATAATTTTCCTCCCGTTAAGGTTGAGGATTAAAATAAAAAAATGTTGTTTTTTCAAAACAAAAGAAGTGCACGTTATGAAATTGCAAAATTAAGCATATTGAACCAATTTTTAAAATTGAATATTTCCTGCCGTGCAGGTTGAGGAATTAAAAAAAAATTTTAGTCAGCTTCCAAGATAATTGTCGAGGAAAATATTTGCTGGAAAAATCAGAATTTACTGAAATAACTTTCCTCCTGTTAAAGTTGAGGATTAAAATAAAAATTGTTTGATTTTTCAAAACAGAAGACGTACACGTTATGAAATTGCAAAATGAAGCATATTCAACCAATTTTTAAAATGAAATATTTCCTGCTGTGTATTTTAAAAAATCTTAGTCAGTTTCCAAGATATTTGTCGAAGAAAATATTTTCTGGAAAAATTAAAATTTACTCAAATAATTTTCCTCCCGTTAAAGTTTAGGATTGAAATAAGAAAATGTTGATTTTTCAAAACAAAAGACTTGCACGTTATGAAATTGCAAAATTAAGGATATTAAACCCATTTTTAAAATTAAATATTTCCTCCCGTTTAGGTTGAGGATTTAAAAAAAATCTTAGTCAGCTTCCAAGATCAAGATACTGTCGAGGAAAATATTTGCTGGAAAAATTAGAATTTACTGAAATAATTTTCCTCCCGTTAAGGTTGAGGATATAAATAAGAAAATTTTGATTTTTCAAAACAGAAGACGTGCGCGTTATGAAATTGCAAAATTAAGCATATTGAACGAATTTTAAAAATTAAGTATTTCCTCCCATTTAGGATGAGGATTTAAAAAAAATCTTAGTCAGCTTCCAAGATCAAGATACTGTCGAGGAAAATATTTGCTGGAAAAATAAGAATTTACTGAAATTATTTTCCTCCCGTTAAGGTTGAGGATATAAATAAAAAAATTTTGATTTTTCGAAACAAAAGAAGTGCACGTTATGAAATAGCAAAATTAAGCATATTCAACCAATTTTTAAAATTAAATATTTCCTGCCGTGTAGGTTGCGGATTTAAAAAAAATCTTAGTCAGCTTCCGAGATAATTGTCGAGGAAAATATTTGCAGGAAAAATTAGAATTTACTGAAATAATTTTCCTCCCGTTAAGGTTGAGGATTAAAATAAAAAAATGTTGATTTTTCAAAACAAAAGACGTGCACGTTATGAAATTGCAAAATTAAGCATATTGAACCAATTTTGAAAATTAAACACTTTCTCCCGTTTAGGTTGAGAAATTAAAAAAAAATCTTAGCCAGCTTCCGAAATAATTGTCGAGGAAAATATTTGCTGGAAAAATTAGAATTTACTGCATTAATTTTCCTCCCGTTAAGATTGAGGATTAAAATAAAAAAATGTTGATTTTTCAAAACAAAAGACGTGCACGTTATGAAATAGCAAAATTAAGCATATTGAACCAATTTTGAAAATTAAACATTTTCTCCCGTGTAGGTTGAGGATTTAAAAAAAATCTTAGCCAGCTTCCAAGATACGAGTAATTGTCGAGGAAAATATTTGCAGGAAATATTAAAATTTACCGAAATAATTTTCCTCCCGTTAAGGTTGAGGATTAAAATAAAAAAATGTTGTTTTTTCAAAACAAAAGAAGTGCACGTTATGAAATAGCAAAATTAAGCATATTCAACCAATTTTTAAGATTAAATATTTCCTGCCGTGTAGGTAGAGGATTTAAACAAAATCTTAGTCAGCTTCCAAGATAATTGTCGAGGAAAATATTTGCTGGAAAAATTAAAATTTACTGAATTAATTTTCCTCCCGTTAAGGTTGAGGATTAAAATAAAAAAATGTTGATTTTTCAAAACAAAAGACGTGCACGTTATGAAATAGCAAAATTAAGCATATTGAACCAATTTTGAAAATTAAACATTTTCTCCCGTGTAGGTTGAGGATTTAAAAAAAATCTTAGCCAGCTTCCAAGATACGAGTAATTGTCGAGGAAAATATTTGCAGGAAATATTAAAATTTACCGAAATAATTTTCCTCCCGTTAAGGTTGAGGATTAAAATAAAAAAATGTTGTTTTTTCAAAACAAAAGAAGTGCACGTTATGAAATAGCAAAATTAAGCATATTGAACCAATTTTTAAGATTAAATATTTCCTGCCGTGTAGGTAGAGGATTTAAACAAAATCTTAGTCAGCTTCCAAGATAATTGTCGAGGAAAATATTTGCTGGAAAAATTAGAATTTACTGAATTAATCTTCCTCCCGTTAAGGTTGAGGATTAAAATAAAAAAATGTTGATTTTTCAAAACAGAAGACGTGCACGTTATGAAATTGCAAAATTAAGCATATTGAATCAATTTTGAAAATTAAACACTTTCTCCCGTGTAGGTTGAGGATTTAAAAAAAATCTTAGCCAGCTTCCAAGATACGAGTAATTGTCGAGGAAAATATTTGCAGGAAATATTAAAATTTACCGAAATAATTTTCCTCCCGTTAAGGTTGAGGATTAAAATAAAAAAATGTTGTTTTTTCAAAACAAAAGAAGTGCACGTTATGAAATAGCAAAATTAAGCATATTGAACCAATTTTTAAAATTAAATATTTCCTGCCGTGTAGGTTGAGGAATTAAAAAATAACTTAGTCAGCTTCCGAGATAATTGTCGAGGAAAATATTTGCTGGAAAAATTAGAACTTACCGAAATAATTTTCCTCCCGTTAAGGTTGAGGATTAAAATAAAAAAATGTTGATTTTTCAAAACAAAAGACGTGCACGTTATGAAATAGCAAAATTAAGCATATTGAACCAATTTTGAAAATTAAACATTTTCTCCCGTGTAGGTTGAGGATTTAAAAAAAATCTTAGCCAGCTTCCAAGATACGAGTAATTGTCGAGGAAAATATTTGCAGGAAATATTAAAATTTACCGAAATAATTTTCCTCCCGTTAAGGTTGAGGATTAAAATAAAAAAATGTTGTTTTTTCAAAACAAAAGAAGTGCACGTTATGAAATTGCAAAATTAAGCATATTGAACCAATTTTTAAAATTGAATATTTCCTGCCGTGCAGGTTGAGGAATTAAAAAAAAATTTTAGTCAGCTTCCAAGATAATTGTCGAGGAAAATATTTGCTGGAAAAATCAGAATTTACTGAAATAACTTTCCTCCTGTTAAAGTTGAGGATTAAAATAAAAATTGTTTGATTTTTCAAAACAGAAGACGTACACGTTATGAAATTGCAAAATGAAGCATATTCAACCAATTTTTAAAATGAAATATTTCCTGCTGTGTATTTTAAAAAATCTTAGTCAGCTTCCAAGATATTTGTCGAAGAAAATATTTTCTGGAAAAATTAAAATTTACTCAAATAATTTTCCTCCCGTTAAAGTTTAGGATTGAAATAAGAAAATGTTGATTTTTCAAAACAAAAGACGTGCACGTTATGAAATTGCAAAATTAAGGATATTAAACCCATTTTTAAAATTAAATATTTCCTCCCGTTTAGGTTGAGGATTTAAAAAAAATCTTAGTCAGCTTCCAAGATCAAGATACTGTCGAGGAAAATATTTGCTGGAAAAATTAGAATTTACTGAAATAATTTTCCTCCCGTTAAGGTTGAGGATATAAATAAGAAAATTTTGATTTTTCAAAACAGAAGACGTGCGCGTTATGAAATTGCAAAATTAAGCATATTGAACGAATTTTAAAAATTAAGTATTTCCTCCCATTTAGGATGAGGATTTAAAAAAAATCTTAGTCAGCTTCCAAGATCAAGATACTGTCGAGGAAAATATTTGCTGGAAAAATAAGAATTTACTGAAATTATTTTCCTCCCGTTAAGGTTGAGGATATAAATAAGAAAATTTTGATTTTTCGAAACAAAAGAAGTGCACGTTATGAAATAGCAAAATTAAGCATATTCAACCAATTTTTAAAATTAAATATTTCCTGCCGTGTAGGTTGCGGATTTAAAAAAAATCTTAGTCAGCTTCCGAGATAATTGTCGAGGAAAATATTTGCAGGAAAAATTAGAATTTACTGAAATAATTTTCCTCCCGTTAAGGTTGAGGATTAAAATAAAAAAATGTTGATTTTTCAAAACAAAAGACGTGCACGTTATGAAATTGCAAAATTAAGCATATTGAACCAATTTTGAAAATTAAACACTTTCTCCCGTTTAGGTTGAGAAATTAAAAAAAAATCTTAGCCAGCTTCCGAAATAATTGTCGAGGAAAATATTTGCTGGAAAAATTAGAATTTACTGCATTAATTTTCCTCCCGTTAAGATTGAGGATTAAAATAAAAAAATGTTGATTTTTCAAAACAAAAGACGTGCACGTTATGAAATAGCAAAATTAAGCATATTGAACCAATTTTGAAAATTAAACATTTTCTCCCGTGTAGGTTGAGGATTTAAAAAAAATCTTAGCCAGCTTCCAAGATACGAGTAATTGTCGAGGAAAATATTTGCAGGAAATATTAAAATTTACCGAAATAATTTTCCTCCCGTTAAGGTTGAGGATTAAAATAAAAAAATGTTGTTTTTTCAAAACAAAAGAAGTGCACGTTATGAAATAGCAAAATTAAGCATATTCAACCAATTTTTAAGATTAAATATTTCCTGCCGTGTAGGTAGAGGATTTAAACAAAATCTTAGTCAGCTTCCAAGATAATTGTCGAGGAAAATATTTGCTGGAAAAATTAAAATTTACTGAATTAATTTTCCTCCCGTTAAGGTTGAGGATTAAAATAAAAAAATGTTGATTTTTCAAAACAAAAGACGTGCACGTTATGAAATAGCAAAATTAAGCATATTGAACCAATTTTGAAAATTAAACATTTTCTCCCGTGTAGGTTGAGGATTTAAAAAAAATCTTAGCCAGCTTCCAAGATACGAGTAATTGTCGAGGAAAATATTTGCAGGAAATATTAAAATTTACCGAAATAATTTTCCTCCCGTTAAGGTTGAGGATTAAAATAAAAAAATGTTGTTTTTTCAAAACAAAAGAAGTGCACGTTATGAAATAGCAAAATTAAGCATATTCAACCAATTTTTAAGATTAAATATTTCCTGCCGTGTAGGTAGAGGATTTAAACAAAATCTTAGTCAGCTTCCAAGATAATTGTCGAGGAAAATATTTGCTGGAAAAATTAAAATTTACTGAATTAATTTTCCTCCCGTTAAGGTTGAGGATTAAAATAAAAAAATGTTGATTTTTCAAAACAAAAGACGTGCACGTTATGAAATAGCAAAATTAAGCATATTGAACCAATTTTGAAAATTAAACATTTTCTCCCGTGTAGGTTGAGGATTTAAAAAAAATCTTAGCCAGCTTCCAAGATACGAGTAATTGTCGAGGAAAATATTTGCAGGAAATATTAAAATTTACCGAAATAATTTTCCTCCCGTTAAGGTTGAGGATTAAAATAAAAAAATGTTGTTTTTTCAAAACAAAAGAAGTGCACGTTATGAAATAGCAAAATTAAGCATATTGAACCAATTTTTAAGATTAAATATTTCCTGCCGTGTAGGTAGAGGATTTAAACAAAATCTTAGTCAGCTTCCAAGATAATTGTCGAGGAAAATATTTGCTGGAAAAATTAGAATTTACTGAATTAATCTTCCTCCCGTTAAGGTTGAGGATTAAAATAAAAAAATGTTGATTTTTCAAAACAGAAGACGTGCACGTTATGAAATTGCAAAATTAAGCATATTGAATCAATTTTGAAAATTAAACACTTTCTCCCGTGTAGGTTGAGGATTTAAAAAAAATCTTAGCCAGCTTCCAAGATACGAGTAATTGTCGAGGAAAATATTTGCAGGAAATATTAAAATTTACCGAAATAATTTTCCTCCCGTTAAGGTTGAGGATTAAAATAAAAAAATGTTGTTTTTTCAAAACAAAAGAAGTGCACGTTATGAAATAGCAAAATTAAGCATATTGAACCAATTTTTAAAATTAAATATTTCCTGCCGTGTAGGTTGAGGAATTAAAAAATAACTTAGTCAGCTTCCGAGATAATTGTCGAGGAAAATATTTGCTGGAAAAATTAGAACTTACCGAAATAATTTTCCTCCCGTTAAGGTTGAGGATTAAAATAAAAAAATGTTGATTTTTCAAAACAAAAGACGTGCACGTTATGAAATAGCAAAATTAAGCATATTGAACCAATTTTGAAAATTAAACATTTTCTCCCGTGTAGGTTGAGGATTTAAAAAAAATCTTAGCCAGCTTCCAAGATACGAGTAATTGTCGAGGAAAATATTTGCAGGAAATATTAAAATTTACCGAAATAATTTTCCTCCCGTTAAGGTTGAGGATTAAAATAAAAAAATGTTGTTTTTTCAAAACAAAAGAAGTGCACGTTATGAAATTGCAAAATTAAGCATATTGAACCAATTTTTAAGATTAAATATTTCCTGCCGTGTAGGTAGAGGATTTAAACAAAATCTTAGTCAGCTTCCAAGATAATTGTCGAGGAAAATATTTGCTGGAAAAATTAGAATTTACTGAATTAATCTTCCTCCCGTTAAGGTTGAGGATTAAAATAAAAAAATGTTGATTTTTCAAAACAAAAGACGTGCACGTTATGAAATAGCAAAATTAAGCATATTGAACCAATTTTGAAAATTAAACATTTTCTCCCGTGTAGGTTGAGGATTTAAAAAAAATCTTAGCCAGCTTCCAAGATACGAGTAATTGTCGAGGAAAATATTTGCAGGAAATATTAAAATTTACCGAAATAATTTTCCTCCCGTTAAGGTTGAGGATTAAAATAAAAAAATGTTGTTTTTTCAAAACAAAAGAAGTGCACGTTATGAAATTGCAAAATTAAGCATATTGAACCAATTTTTAAAATTGAATATTTCCTGCCGTGCAGGTTGAGGAATTAAAAAAAAATTTTAGTCAGCTTCCAAGATAATTGTCGAGGAAAATATTTGCTGGAAAAATCAGAATTTACTGAAATAACTTTCCTCCTGTTAAAGTTGAGGATTAAAATAAAAATTGTTTGATTTTTCAAAACAGAAGACGTACACGTTATGAAATTGCAAAATGAAGCATATTCAACCAATTTTTAAAATGAAATATTTCCTGCTGTGTATTTTAAAAAATCTTAGTCAGTTTCCAAGATATTTGTCGAAGAAAATATTTTCTGGAAAAATTAAAATTTACTCAAATAATTTTCCTCCCGTTAAAGTTTAGGATTGAAATAAGAAAATGTTGATTTTTCAAAACAAAAGACTTGCACGTTATGAAATTGCAAAATTAAGGATATTAAACCCATTTTTAAAATTAAATATTTCCTCCCGTTTAGGTTGAGGATTTAAAAAAAATCTTAGCTAGCTTCCAAGATAATTGTCCAGGAAAAATTTTGCTCGAAAAGTAGAATTTACTGAAATAATTTTTGTTGAGGGTTAAAATAAAAATTGTTTGATTTTTCAAAGTAAAAGACGTGCACTATATGAAACGCAAAATTAAGCAGATTAAAATTTAATATTTCCTCCCGTTTAGGTTGAGGATTTTACAAAACTCTAAGTCAGCTTACAATATTATTGTTTGTTTCTGATATATGCCTTCCATTTATGTTGAGGTTTAATCAAAAAAATGTTCGATTTTTCTAGAAAATTTGTCATCATTGCGACAAAATAAAAAATAAAATAATTTAATGGAACACAAAATGCTTAAATAGGATGTTTATTATTTACTATTCCTTTTTGAGATCCACGACCAATTATGTTTATTTTTGTAAAGTTTAAAGAGGCGACCAATATTGTGAATTTTAGTCGTTGTATTCTTTTAGATTTGTTTACATTATTCTTGTCTGTTTTCGAAGAACTTAATATGATGCTAATATTTTGTATCGATCACTTTATAAACCGAAATCGGTTAGGTAAATAAACAAATCAAATTTTATTCCTTTCCTAAAAAGTTATGATTCATCCACAGTAACTTGATCTTTTTTGTTCTGCAGAAATCGCAAATTCTCATGATCTCATTCGAGGAAAATTTGTTTTTTTCTGTTTGCATAGAAACTAACTGCAATATCTTAAAACATCCGCCTATTAAATTCGAACCGAACATAATTGCTGAAAGGTAAACGAACTTTTTTTAATAGTGAATGGTGAATGGTAATAGGTGACGTTCCTATAATTTATTTTATGCATGGAAAATGTAATTGGAAATAAAATTTATTTTCAACTAGAACTTTTGCTCCTGTGTAAGGTTGAGAGTTTTGCCAGTATCTTATCAAATATCCCAGAAGATTGTGTTTCCTGTTGTGATGGAGAATGGAGCATAAAGTTTGTAATTTGACACACCTGAGTCGAGTTTCGCTATCGCCATATAGAGCTCCTGATGATGAATGCTGTCTTGATATGCGACTTTAAAGTCAAAAAAGAGGAGATAGGTTTGGTAGTTGAAGTTCGTTTGCCTTTTCCATGAAGTAAGAAGTTTTGGTTTATGGTTGATATTGTATATGTGTGTGTATTAGCCTGTCCGTTATTTTCTAAAGTTGTTTTTAAATAACAAAAGAATAACAATCAAATACGAATACAAATTTGTATAGATAAAGTATGGGTAAGGTAAAGACACGTGTAGAGACCTCGGATAAAATTTTTTTGTTAGTGAAATAATTTTTTGTATGGCATAAGCTTTTGATTTAGGGGGTGTCAGCTATTTAAGAACGATTTTGAGAAATAACTGACCAGCGGTTCCCAAACATTTTAAGATGTGGAAGGTTAGTTTTAAGTGTCTTTTTTTTGGTGATTCTGCCCACACGTTTTATTAATTTTTTTAAAACTTTTTTTTTTAGAACAATTTTTTTTTCATTAACTATGTACATACGTTTTTCTTATAGAAAATCGAACCCCCTACAAAAAAGATTTTGACATTTTTATTCAGCCGTTTTAAAGTTACAGTCAGTCAAACTCATTCAATAGAATTATCATACATTTATTTAATTATTGAAATTAGCATTTTTTTATTAATTTGAGGTATTATGGTTACCTACTCGTATCGAAAAATGACTTAAGTCCTTTTTTGTAGACGACCAATTTGTCTTTGGAATGGTACCTAGCAATGCTACTTAACTTCAATTAATACAAGTTTATTATAGTAACTTGTTGCTTCGAAATGGATTTTCTAGAGGGAAATTACATGAAAATTCACTAATTAAACTGGTGAGAAAATCTTTTGAAACAGAAGCTTCTAAAGGTTTTTTGTGCCGAACTCGAATCGGAGGTCCGAAATATTCTATTACGTCACGTTTATGAGATGTTGCCGTATGGAAAATCAATTTTCTAAGAAAAAAGTATGTTGTCTGTTTAAATACTTGTTATTATCAAGTTAAAAAAATTCCAAATAAAAACACGTGTTTTTCCTAAGCCAATCGTATGGAAAACCGAAATCTACGATGGGGCATTACACATGAATTTTAAGAGCTCAAATTTTCACAGACGTATTTTTCCGCTTAACTGAACCTTTCGATTCTGTTTGCAAGAAAATCGAAAGAAAACAATTATTTTTAAACAGTCTAGTATATATGTACACACATATAAATGTACATATGTATCTACATTGGTACCTTTATCTAAACTTGCCGGTTTAAAAACGAACAAAATCATTTCACAACAAAACAAATTTAAGTGAATTAAATTTGAATTCATTGCTTAACGGATTAAGGAAATAATTGGCTTTTGTGACAAATAATTTTGTCTAATTATTTTTATGGACTTAAGTTCGACGAAAACATAATCTCGTAAAATGTCTATAACTTCAGTTATTCACGCGGCAATTATAATAAATGAACATGTATGGAATTGATTTGTTTCTTTTGTTTTCTAATTTCTCAGAAATCAATATAAGTTTCGGAATATAATTGTGTGGGGGAACCTGCATCGTGCAATATATACTTCTAATCTGTCAGGATTTTTACCAAGAATATTCCTCCCTCCCATTAATTCTTAGAAGACAAAAAAAAAAGAGAAAAATAAATCCTAAAATAACAACTAAAAACAAGAAAACACAAAAATCCTTGTTTTCGATTGTGCATTCAGCTTTTATCAGCTCAGAAACAATTTCACCTCCTGACGGAGCACATCATAGAAGGAGTTATTTTTTTGTTTGTGTCAAAGTTTTGAAAAAGTAAATAGGGTAATATTTTGTGAATATGGATATTTCTCAAGAAGCCACAGCTACTAAAGCAAAAGGTGTGTGTGTTTGTTGCCCATATTGAAGAGTTTGTGAAGAACATTTGAAATTTTTCAGAGTCGTCCTCTTCTTCATCAGTGTCTGCAGTTCTCCAGGCAGATGCTCCAATTGAAGTACAAGTTGTCTCCAATAGAGGAGATGCAGGAGACATCGAACTTATGTCAACAACCTCATCAGATTCAGATATCGGAACGGCTGAGTCGTGCAGTCCCAATGAGCTCTCGAAGGAATCGCTAAAAACAGTTCTTCGTCATTCGAATATAAATGATAATGGCAATGGCTCTGGTCAAACAGAAGCCTTAGCCAGAGACGATTCGAAACTGGCTTTTTTCAATGGCTTTGTGGGCGCAGATGATATTGAAACCCCACTGGCCACAATCAGTAGAAGTCCCTCCATTCAGGGAAATTATTCTTCTAGCGGAGCATCTGTCTCTGACTTGGAGGCATCTGAATTATTTGAGCATGGAGACATTGTTTTAGGTCCGAACATCGACCGCGTCATCAGGAAACAATATTCACCATTATTGAATCGAATAAGTGATGATTTAAACATTTTACAACAAATGCCAATGAATGAAAATCCTTGGGAGTTTTTTGAAAACAATGCTCCCTGTTCTTCAGGTGTTGCCCGTGCTGCTATACCAACTTCTCGACGGATTTTAAGACCGAGTGCAACTTATTCAGTTGGCATTCAAGTAAATAATCCAGAAATTGGTAATTTCATTTTTCGTAATACCGAATGTGATTGGATACGCTGCATGATGTGTGCTGTTATAGTTGCTTGCATTATAACAGGACTTTGTGCTGCAACTGTGATGATTCTTAATACTTTTTTTCAATATTGGTTGCTGCCATAGAATCATCAAAAAGATAAAAACTACAAGAAGACGACAAGAGATCATCGTTTTACATAATTCACAAATAAAATAAAATTATAACTTTGGCTTAAGTTTATAGTAATTATTTAAGTTTTTTCGCCAGTCTACTCTATTTCTTGCTAATCTTATGTTTTTGTGTGCTATGGACCGTACAAATAAAAAAACACTGTACTTGGTAAATCGATTTTTTCTTTAAAAGGATTAAAATATAAAAAAATTCTACAGGTTGGTACCTACTTTAGCCAAAGCGATAAACAAAGTATTAAACAAGATCAGGGGCCGAATGATCGCATATCTTTTCAAGTAATAAGTGACTGAATTATGTTAGTTATTAGTTTGGCATTACCACTTGACCGGTGTATCATAGCTAAAAGAAGTTACTCGTTGATTCGATCACTGATGGCACCCAATCGGTCACTCGGTCGCAGTACTTTGATTGACTCCATCCTTATTTTCTTACTTAAGATGGCGCTACAGTCCGGGCTACACCAGGACCTTAACCAACAATCTTCTTCCAGTTGAATCAGTCATTTGCTAGCGACCTCCTATTCCAGATGCAAAGCTGGTTGAGATCTAGGTGCCCTAGCCATCGAAATTGTTGACTTTTGAATTTTTTGGCTGGGTCTGTGTCACTGTACAGTCTGTATTCATTCCTGTTTCTTCTCCATTCCAAATCTACCTGTGCAGACGAGACCAAAAATCACCCGCGAAATTTATCCCTCAAAATAGCCAAAAGCATTCTCATCCACCTTTAATGGTGTCCATGTCCCTGTACCATACATCAAGAACGGGATGATAAGTGCCTTATACAGGGGCACACTATAGTTGCTCCAAAGATAATTCGTCGTTGCGGTGGTATTGTGCACTGAGTTGATAAAAGTGACGAAGTTGCTGAACACTTCGAAATTCAAGCTCACGAAAGTTTCACTGACATGGACAACATTTTTTATTCTTCGGCTTGTGAATGATTGTTGTTGGGTTGGATTCAGGGACTAGTTTTGACAACAAAGGTATCGGTGAAGACTTTGCCAACACAATTGGAACAACTTGCGATCTCCATTGTAACCTTACACAAACGGACGCAAGGTTCACAAAACAAGACATTGTTTAATAAACATCGTTTCTATAGACACCGTTATACGTGTCGATTTCGAGTTAGTGGTTTTTTTCCAAGATCTACAGAAATGTGAATACTTGATCAGTGGTGGGCTTCTCAGGTTCTTGACGAATGGATGGTGAACGCCCGGTCACATAGTACGACAAAGAAAATGTTGTTCGTGATGGTGCAGTCCAGAGTGTCACTTACCGTCAGGAGTGGTCAAACGGTGCTTAGGTTCCATTCATCGAGTATGCTTTTTTCAAGCTGTATTTTACAGATGAGATAATGCTTCATTCATTTTTACACCTCATCCAAAAGATCAATGACCAAAGATGATATAGATGGAGGTGCGTACTCAAGTAGACTAAGTTAATGGCTCTCATTCCGATTTCCTAATGACTGTACCTTGTTTCAGGTGGAACTTTTATTTTTCAATACCATGAGTGGTGATGGTATATTTCTTTCTAAAAATTTGTATTAGCATGGCGGAAGGAATGTGATGGCGTGGGTTTCTTTTTCTGCTGATGGTTTGGGGTTATTGCATCGCATTAGTGGAATAACGGACCAATACGAGGAAGTTATTTTGTCGAATAGAGCATAGGAAATGCCGTTGGGTTGGGTTTTTAGCAGGACCCTGACCCAAAGCAAACGCCGTATCTAATCAGAACGTGGTTCAATTACCATAACTTCCTGGTTATAAATCTGCCACGGTTTTCACTATTTGAACCCAATAAAAACTCTTTCGGAGATCGTCAAATGCAAAATTAATGGGGCAATGGATTGAAAGATCGTAATTTGTATTAAAAAGCTTTTTACCTTTGTATGGTGGAAGCTGAAAATGGGTCTGTTCATAAAGAGAAGTTCACATCGACATTTCGTTAAGATTTCAACGAAATCTCAAAACTGTATGTGGAAATGTGAAGATTTCGACTGAAATCTGAGATTTCGCTCCGGTGGGAACATAGTATAGGATACGTTTATCAGATTGTTTGATTATTTAATTTGTTAATATTTTATTATAAAGCGATCCGCGGATTGAAATAAATAAATAACCTTCAAAAGAACATTTTTGACTGTATACCTACATATTTCAGGCATAATTATACATACCTTGATACAGCTCGAATGAGCGAAAATGTTTTTTAAAATTTAATCATTTCGCCGTTTGACCTGTTTCTAGAATGTTATATTTTTTCACCATTGATTATGTGTTCGGAAATACATATAAGTATTTTTTTTTTTTGTTATTTTTTAAAGTATATATATATATATATAGGTATAATTTTAATCAACATTATAGATGACGTCTTTACGGATATTTTTTTTAGATGGTTTTAAACTAAGGCATGTTTCTTTGTAAAATTACGTACCGAATTCGATGGCAATTTCTGTAATTTTGAAAACATAAATACCGTCAAATTTGGGTCGTAATTTCACTTTCAGTCCACAACCTAATGACAATGATCATCGGCTCATAAACGGGGTTTTGATAATGTCTCATATATCACGTCCGGGATCTTGGTTGAATCTGGAAGGTTATTGCGTTCCTGGTATAGGTCATTCAAAATTTTATTTATTTATTATTATTTATTTTATTATTTATTTTTTATTATTTTATATTTTTCGTTCATTTATTTTTCAAGATAAGTACATCATTAATAAAAATTTTATAATTAGGTCAGTAAATTTTAAAATCTTGCCTTTCGTTAGGCGTACAAAAAAAACTGATTCTTGGTTCAAAAGCTCTTAGCTCAGATGGAGTAGCTGAATATAATTCCATCTGCTATTAGCTTTGTATCAAGCTTTGAAGTTCATTCAACATGATGAAACATTGATTTTTGTGTAAAAAAAAGCACCCTTTAACATTCGTTTTTTTTTTTTAATATTCTTTTAGGTACGATTATCTACCAAAGAAAAAAAATATTTTGTAACTTAATTTTGACTACCTGAAAACGAAAATGCAAGTGATCGGTAGGGGCAATCTAGACAAGGAAAACTTGTCAAATACTAGTGAGACCCTCACTAGAAAAAGAACTTGTACGAAAAGTCTTTTTATCCCATAACAAATACCTCTTTTGTCATGTATAACAAAAACAAAAAAAAATATTCTATACCCATCATACATAGTAAAAAAAATTAAGTTCCTATGTATGTACTTTTTAATTTTCAACATCACACAACTGTTTTGCGAAATGGCTCAAGTTAACGAATTGGACTGGTGACCATTTGATCGAAGGATCAAATCCTAACCAAGACAACTTTTTGCTTCTGTTTTAGTCTGTCGAGGAATAAGGTTATACTTAACAGGCGAGGCCCGATACAAAATTGAGTGTTACCCTTGCTAGGCCCATGTAAGGGTCAATGTAAGTCTTTCTAGTGCCCCGTTAAAAACTAAAAAGACTAACCTATCCAACAAGTTTTTATTAGGTCAGTAAATTTTAAAAGCATCAATTCTTGGTTCAAAAACTTATAGCTTAGATGGATTAGTTGAATATAAACCCATCAGCTGTAAGTTTTGAATCAAGCTTTGGGGTTCATTCAACATGATTTAACATTGATTCTTGTGTAAAAAATCAGCTTTTTCGCGTTTATATTTTCTTAGAAATATGCTGTAAGAAAAATATTTTTCCCTTTAATATCACAGCTGAATCCTTGATCTACTGCTGCATATGATTCAAGTCTTACCACAAGTCGTTGTTTAAAAGGATTGTAGTAATTGATAAACTATCATAAACAACGCGTTGTGAAAAGATTTGATATATTGGTCAACATTTTCGTTCTAATTTATTCTTCAAGATAAGAACCTACATGCCTTAATATAAATTTTGTAATTAGGTCAGTAAATTTAAAATACTGGAATCTCGTTATACGAACAAAAAACCAATTCTTGATTAAAAGCTTATAGCCAAGATGGATTAGCTGAATATTAACCCATCTGTTATAAGTTTTGGATCAAGCTTTGAAGTTCATTCAACATGATTACCTAAACACTGATATTTGTGTAGAAAAAGTAGCTTCTAAAATTATTTTTTTTTTGTAACTCTAGTTTAAGGTAATGAAACTGGTTTAAAAAATCTTCTTATAGTACAGTAGATAGGTGGGTATCTACCTAGGTAGAAAAAAATATTTTGAAAATTAATTTTGACCAGCTGAAAACGAAAATGCAAGTTATTTTTTAAGCAAAGACGCGTTTTTGAGATATGCGCAGAAAGCATATTTTTGGTTTTTTTCAGATACTAGCATACATCTTACTAACTACGAGCATTTAGCTTTTTAACATAAACTGTGTATTTTTTTAAGGGAAAAACATTCGAGTTTTTAACGAAGCCCTAGTTGTATGGATCTTACCTAGGATTTTTGGTTTGTGTATAGTTTTCAACTAAGGGAGGTATGTTTCTTTTTAAAATTGCGTTTGTATTTTTTTGGGAATATGCTGTAAGAAAAATATTCATTGGTTCGAGTCTTACCGCAAATGGTTGTTTTTAAGGACTGTAGTAATTGATAAACTATCTTGAACAATTAATTGCAATAAGATTTGATATATTGATCAACATTTTTAACTTATCGTAGATGCATTGTTTTATATTTTTATATTTTAGTCACTAAAATTTTAAAATCGCGGAACTTTGTTATTCGAACAAAAATATTCAATTCTTGGTATCAAAGCACATAGCATAGATGGGGTATCTGAACATAAGCCCATCTGTTATGAGTTTTGAATCAAGCGTTGAGCTCCATTCAACATGATTAAATCTTGATTTTGGGTATAAAATAGCCGCTTTTAAAATGTTTTTTTTTTCTCTTAACTGATTATGATATGATGATGATAGTACACAATGCATTTGTTTGGTTCTTTTTTCAAATACAGGCTTAAATCATTCTAACTGTTTAGCTATTATCATAAACTGTGTTTCCCGCATGGAAAAATTGCAAGTTCTTAAAGAGTTTAGTTTAAGGCCTTGAAAAGACTTGGTCAAACACTAGTAAGCCCCTCGATAGAAAAAAACAAACTTATTGAATGAGTCTTTTTATTTTATCACAAATACTTCATATAAACTAAATATTTTATACCCATCATACAAAAATGAGAAAGTACAGTACTCTCACAGCTGTAGGTATTGCGAAACAAGCTCAGTAGCTAGCGTGTTGGACTGGTAATCAGAAGATCGCAGAATCGAATCCCAGTCGACAAAACTCTTTATTTTGTTTCGTTGTCTCTCTCGGCAAAAGGTTACAAAACGAACAAGGCCCTAGAGAAAATCGATAGTTACCCATGCTAGACCCTAGCTAGCATCAATGTTAAACTTGACCTCGTTAAAATCTAGGTATAT
This sequence comes from Dasysyrphus albostriatus, assembly GCA_946251815.1. Classification (NCBI taxonomy): domain Eukaryota; kingdom Metazoa; phylum Arthropoda; class Insecta; order Diptera; family Syrphidae; genus Dasysyrphus; species Dasysyrphus albostriatus. The sequence continues at coordinate 1,917,514 of OX276339.1, forward strand.
TATTTTTCCAGATGGGTATTTTGTCTGGAAAAAATTCATTTCTTAAGAGGTCTAGAAAATTTTAAATTGATGCTTAAAAGGGCTTAGCAAGGGTATTTTTCGAAACTCTAAAGAATATTGGCAAATACATAATCTTTTAACTGCAGCGGCAAAATAGAAAAATATTTTTGTTTGGGATTTAATTCGGAGATTTTTTCTTCACCATAGTCCAATGCAATCATTACTGTGCCAATTCGCAATACAGTTGCATTATATTAAAAATAAATAATTTATTTACATTAAATTTTCATACGAGTGTACAATGGATACAAAATTCTTGTTTTGAGGTATACCTGAAGGGATGGCAAAACTTACGCAACAATTTCTTATATCCTAATATGGGCCTCACAAGTATTTAACAATTTTACAAGTTTGTCTCGGCACAACAAATCTTTTTTTTTACATTGTACAAAAAATTATTTTTTCAAAAACTGATGTCCGTCAAGTTAGCATTTAGAGAAAAAAATTTGTCACATTTGTTTTTAAAAATTAAGCCCGGGTAATTCTAACTTGACAGTCAAGTTATTTGTCGCACCATTTTTTCTATAAAAAATTCCTTGAAGTTGACAAAAAGACCCAAGATCGATTTATTTTTTAAGAAATCCAGCCCTAAAATATGAAAACAACTAGAATACAAAGTTTTCTTATGGGTAGTGTTGGATTTATTGAAAAATCGATTCGAATCGAAGATCGATTTTGGCGGTTTTTGTCAACTTCAAGGAATTATTATAGAAAAAATGGCGCCACAAATTATTTTTTGACACATTTTTTCTTAAGACATATTACGTCAATTGTTAAAACAAATTTGATACCAAAAAATATCTAGAATAAAAAGTTTATCATATGGTAGTGCTGGATTTATTGAATGAGCTGAAAAAAACAACGATTTTGAAGGTTATTGTCAAATTCAAGGAATTTTTAATTAGTTTTTTTTTCTTTTACGATATATTAACGACAAATTCACACATAGTTTGCTTTCTTTTTTGAGTTTATCTTCCCCTATTTTCAGGGGTGGTGCTAACTTGACTGTCAAGCATTACCAGGGGTTAATTTAAAAAAAAAAACAAGCGCGAGAAAATTTTTTCTTTCACGATTAATTTACGACAATTAATCCAATTATAGGATTGTAAAAATTTTGAAGTGGTGATGCTTACTTGACGGACATCAAAAACTGTTTACAATAGAAACTTTATTTAAAAAGCATATTAAGTTTGTGACTTTAAAAAAGTTATAGCGTGACATTGTTAGTGTTCCCGTTTTTTTTTTATATTTTTTTTTAGTCTTTTTTAGAAAATTATCCCTCCTGCCTGAAGGGGGAAATATATCCCCCTCCCAAACGATTTTTTTTTCTCTGATTCTAATCTATACGCTCTGATATTTTTTTGTGTATTATCAAGAGAATTTGTTTTCTTTTAAGAGCCAATTGATCCCTATCCAGCTCGGAGTTAAGAAAAAAAACTAATATATGGACCAACCATACATAGATCTTAGCTAGGATTTTTGGTGTGCGTATAGTTTTTATCAAAGAAGCGTTTTTGAGATATGAGCACAAGGCATTTTCTTGGCTCTTTTTAACAGTTAGTATTTAACATAAACTGTGTATTTTTAAGGGAAAAACATTCCAGGTTTTAATGAGGCCCTAGTAACATGGATCTTACCTAGGATTTTAGGTTTGTGTATAGTTTTCGACTAAGGCAGATAAAATTGCGTTTGTATTTTCTTAGAAATATGCTGTAAGAAAAATATTCTTCTCTTTAGTATCACAGCTGAATCCTTGACCTACTGCTGCATATGATTCAAGTCTTACCACAAGTCGTTGTTTAAAAGGATTGTAGTAATTGATAAACTATTATAAACAACGCATTGTGAAAAGATTTGATATATTGATCTACATTTTTGTTCTAATTTATTTTTCAAGATAAGTATATGCATTAGGTAATATAAATTTTATAATTATGTATGTGAGTAAATTCTAAAATCCTGAATTTTCGTTATACGAACCAATTCTTGATACAAATGCTTATAGCTAAGATGGAGTAGCTTAATATAAACCCATCTGCTATAAGTTTTGCATCAAGCTTTGAAGTTCATTCAACATGATTAAACATTGATTTTTGTGTAAAAATAGCAACTTTTAAGATCCGTTTTTATTTTTTGTTCATAAAATTACTTTAAGGAAATGAAACTAGTTTAAAAATCTTGCGATATAGTAGATATAGTCCAGGAAAATTAGACACAAATATGGCAAAACTACGAAAAAATTCCGACAAAGCTGAATTTTGGTGGAGAGCTTTGTTTTGACGTCTTTACCATTTCCTGAAAAGTTCCGTAAGTTTGGACCAGGGCTTAATTTTTTTGGGGGGGTTAAAGGAGGTAAAATTCAGTTTTTTCTTAATTTCTCGAAAACTAAGAGTTTTTAAAATGTGAAGGTACAAATTGTAGCTTATTTCATTCTACGCAACAAAGATTAATATACTTTTTTTCATACAAGCAAAAGATTCTGAAAAAATTATGCAAGAACTTCACGGTGGATAGAATTTTGTAAAAAAATGTATTTAAATTTCCATAATCGATGTGCTTAAGCTTTTGTACGATTTGAATTTGGCTACATCTTTTCTTTACAAAACCAAGTTTATGGGGTGCCCGGGGTAAGGGGACGAGCGCAATATTGAAAAAGAAAGTGATTTCGTTTTTGTTTAACAACTCGATGAAATTTCCTTTTACGACAAAATCCTGAAAGAATAGCATTTAGATAATAAAATTATCAAAAAAATGAGCTATTAACGAACTCTATAAATTTATTAATCTGTAAGGTATAGCGTATCAAAGAAACACTTTGTTTTGTACCGTAAATGAGCAAATATGGGTTTTTTGTTCATATCTCAGCAGATGTAATTTTTTTCAAAAAATTAATGAGTTTATATTAATACTTATACAATTTCGGTCAGAAAAGATTGCAACACTTTTTTTCGTAGGAACAACAGGTCACAAGAAAAACGTGCACAAACATTATTATAAGAGCTTTTCACTGTAATGAATTTTTTTTCTTCATTTTGCCTTTGTAAAATAGGTAACGAGCGCGTTTTTTTACGTGTTTCTCAAAATTTATTGCTCCTACGAAAAAGTGTTATAATTTTTTTCGATTAAAATTTTATGAGCATTGATATGAGCTCATTAATTTAAAAAAAAATTATATCTTCTCAGATATTAACAAAAAACCGTTATTTGTTCATTTACAGTACAAAATAAAAAGTTTTACTTTGATACAGTATTACTTCAAGACTAATAAACCTACAGAGTTCGTTAATAGCTCATTTTTTAGATAATTTTATTATCTAAACGTTATTTTTTCATGATTTTGCTGTAAAAGAAAATTTCATTGAGTTGTTGAACAAAAGCCAAATCACTATCTTTTTCAAGATGCTGCTCATCCTTACCCCAGGCACCCCAAAAACATGGTTTTATAAAGAAGAGATGTAGCCACCCTCAAATCGTACAAAAATTTTAGCCATCGATTATGGAAATTTTAATAAAATTTTTGACTAAGTGAAGTGGAAAACTTATAGTTTCCGAGAAATTACGAAAAAACTGAATTTTACCCCCATTTACCCCCCCCCCCCCCCCCCCAAAAAAATTAAGCCTCGGCCCAAATTTAAAGAACTTTTCACGAAATGCTATACGTCAAAACAAAGCTCTAAACCAAAGTTCAGCTTTGTCGCAATTTTTTACGAAGTGAAAGTGTAATTTTCCTGTAATTTTTTGAGTATGCCAGTAATTGCCGATTAATTGCCGTAAATATGCCGTGGAAACAAAAAAATTGCCGCTCGTTCGGTTTGTCCACAAATTACAATACTGCTAACTTTATATAAAGTTAGAATGACACTTTTTTATTTTTAGTCAAAAATTATTTTTGAAAACGCCATTAATTGCCGCAAATTTGCCGTGAAAACAAAAAAATGCCGCTCTTATCGTTTGCCTACAAATGGCAATAACGTAAATTTTAGGCGTAAAGTTAGGATGATAACTTTTGAAAATAATATTGCCGCTTTTATGGTTTGCCCAAAAAGGGCCATAACGCTAGTTTTATGTGTAAGCATGAATTTATAATTTTTGGTCAAAAATTATTTTTGAAAACGCCATTAATTGCCGATTAATTGCCATAAGCATACCGTGAAACTGAAAACATTGCCACAGTTTGCATACAAAGGGCAATAACTTAAATTTTAGGCGTAAGGAAACAATATATTTAATATCTAAATATATAATACGTTGATATCAGTCAGATTTTTCCAAACCGGCGCAAAAACTTGATTTAATCGCCCCTTCAGTTCTTAAGATACGGGTTAGATTAGACAAAAGGCAATGCTTAACAAAGACAATACACAGAAAAACCTTCAATCCTTAAATTCCGTCAATCTCCCCAGATTTTTGAAGAAGGGCGGAAGACCAGTTTGAAGAATTTTGGAGACGAAAATAGACTCAAATTAAAGATGTTTCACAATAAATAAGCAAATAAATATTAATTTTTCTTTTGATTTTTTGAATAAAATTGTAAAAAAAAAACGTGAAAGAAAATATTTAGAGTTTGCAGTTTGAAATTATTTTTATTTTATATGGTGTTTTAATAATGTGCCCGCCACTTTCAATTATTTTAAAGGGACATGGATTTCGCGCACAGCATACAAAGTGGAAAAGTTTCAAAGAAATTTGTATGGGGCAACGAACAAATGACTTTTAGAAGAAACTTTTGTTAGTAGGTACAATATCTCTTAGTTAATGGCTCCTTAAGAACCTACAAACTGGCTGGGTTAGTTGAGTATACCAATGGAGCGTATGCGTCAGGTGACGACGCACATTGCAAAGCCATTTCTCTCCGTAACCAACATTGGCTAGTGTATGATGACTTAAAATCAGAAAAATGTATTCGACAAAAGGACCGATATAGTATTGATGTTGCGCTTCTTATATATGTAAAATGGAAATATAATTGATTTTTTTAAGAGATTATGTTTTTTGTCGCAAAAAAAACTTTAAAAAATATAAATTGAATGTGTAGTGTAATAATTATAACAAAACATCTGCAGCATCTGAAAGAAGAAAGTTCCACATACGCCACCTCGCACAGTGGTTTTAGTTGTTTAGAGTAGTGGATTACCTGATACGGTTCGCAGTGATAACGGACCTCAATTTGCCTCGTCAGATTTTAAAAAGTTTTCTCAACGATGGAACTTCAATCATATAACTTCAAGTCCCCGGTTTCCTCAAAGCAAAGGATTTATAGAAGCATAATTGTAAAAACAATCAAATCACAGGTAAAAAAGAGTGTCGATCCGTGCTTGACACTGATGGAATATCGAGCTGCACCGGTTTCAAATGGTCACAGCCCCGCCGAATTGTAAATGGGAAGGGGCATAAAAACGTTTATTCTAACTACGAGATTCAGCCTTCAGCCCAAAGCTTTAAGCAACTTGGATCAATACAGAACTAAAGAAAAGAGACGAGAAAAGCAGGCAAATGATTATGACAGACATCATGGAGTACGCGATAGAGACGAATTTCAACCAGACGATGTAATTTGGGTTCGAGATGTGAAGCAGTGTGGAACAGCAGTGCAAAAAGGACCATTTCCAAGATCTTACACTGCGAAAACACAGACTGGAGCTCTTCGTCGAAATTCTTTTCATTTGACAAAATCGAACCGCGAATCGCCACCCTTCAAACCGGGAGAAGAAGTTATTCTATCACAAGAGGAGCCGCAGACGCCAAATGTAGAAGAAAAACAAGCGATTTCAACTGCTGATCCTGAAAATAATATACAAACGTCCGAAGAACTGACCAACCAGTTGAAGACTCCGCAAAAAACGTATGAAACCAAAAGTGGGCGAGTAGTAAAAGAACCAGAATAGTGGGCACACGCTATATTGGATTAAAATTGAATTTATTTTTATTTTCTTTACATACTTTCAATACAAATTAGGTAAAATATGAAATTTGTAATATCTATATTGATTTTGATTTATTTCTTGATTTATATTCACAAATTTTACTAAATATAATTTAATTACCTATTAAATTAAAAACTTAAGAAGGTGAATGTCCTGTAATATACACAACAATTGCATTATGTAAAAGTATACTAGTGTATGTATATTGTTCATATAAGTCTAGTTACTACAAAGATGATTACTAGTATAATGTATTATAAAGGCAGTTGGTTGCGAGATCTCATCACGATAAGTCGAGAGCACTTGAATAAATAATCCTCACCTAAACAGTTGTTTTATTTAAATCGTTCGGACACTGCAATCCTAAGCTTTCACAGGGTGAGAACTATCGCACATGGATCAAAATATTTTAATAAAATGTGCTTAGAATTGGATAAACTATGCTAATGGAAGCTGATCGAAAATGAATACATAGTTGTCATGCTAAAATTACGCCTTAAATTTACGTTATTGCCCTTTGTATGCAAACTGTGGCAATTTTTTCAGTTTCACGGTATGCTTATGGCAATTAATCGGCAATTAATGGCGTTTTCAAAAATAATTTTTGACCAAAAATTATAAATTCATGCTTACACATAAAATTAGAGTTATGGCCTTTTTTGGGCAAACTATAAGAGCAGCAATTTTTTTGTTTATAGCAATAAATCGGCAATTAATAGCGCTTTTAAAAATATTATTATCAAAAGTTGTCATGCTAGCCTTGCGCCTAAAATGTACGGTATTGCCCTTTGTGGACAAACCGTAGGAGTCGCAATTTTTTTGAATTCACGGTATGTTTACGGAAATTAATCTACAATTAATGGCGTTTTTAAAAATAATCTTTGACCAAAAGTTAAAAAGTTAGCCCTTACACCTTAAATTTACGTGATTGCCCTTTGGGGACAAACCATAAAAGCGGCAATTTGTTTGACTTCACGGCTAATTTACGGAAATAAATCAGCAATTAATGGCGTTTTTGAAAATATTATTTTCAAAAGTTATCATCCTAACTTTACGCTTAAAATTTACGTTATTGCCTTTTGTGGGCAAACCGTATAAGTTGCAACTTTTTTGAATTCACGGTATGGTTACGGCAATTAATCTGCAATTATTGGCGTTTTCAAAATTAATTTTTGACCAAAAATTAAAAAGTTAAATGTGGAAGAATAAAATTTACGTTATTGCTCTTTGTGGGCAAACGGATAAGAGCGGCAATTTTTTTGTTTTCACGGCAAATTTACGAAAGTTAATTGGCAATTAATGGCGTTTTCAAAAATATTATTTTCGAAAGTTGTCATGCTAACTTTACGCCACATTTACGGCAATTAATCGGCAAATTAATGGCGTTTTCAAAAATAATTTTTTCAAAAGTTGTCATGCTAACTTTACACCCAAAATGTACGTGATTGCAATTTGTGGACAAACCGAAAGAGCGGCAATTTTTTGTTTCCACAGCATATTTACGGCAATTAATCGGCAATTAATGGCATACTCAAAAGTTATTTTTTCGAAAGTTGTAATGCTAACTTTACGCGGCTCATATTCTTGGCTCTTTTTCAGATTATGGCATAAGTCTATCTTACTGTTTAGCTTTTTAACATAAACTGTGTATTTTTTTGAGGGAAAAACATTCCAGTTTTTAACACGCCCTATTTATATGACCTGTTAAAGTCATAGTCAAGTTCAAGTCTTATTGTCTATTCTTGTTTTGAAGGATTGTATAATTGATAAGCTATCCCAAAACAATGAATTGCGTTGAGATTTGATATACTGATCAACATTTTTTCCAGATAAGTATACATGATTAGTTCAGTAAATTTTAAAATCCTGAAATTTCGTTATAAAAACAAAAAAGCCAATGCTTGGTTAAAGGCTTATAGCTTAGATGGATTAGTTGAATATAAACCCATCAGCTGTAAGTTTTTAATTAAGCTTTGATGTTCATTCAACATGATTTAACATTTATTCTTGTGTAAAAAAGTAGCTTTTAAAATTCGTTCAATTCATGTTTATATTTTCTTAGAAATATTCTGTAAGAAAAATATTTTTCCCTTTAGTATAACAGCTGAATCCTTGATCTACTACTGCATATGATTCAAGTCTTACCACAAGTCGTTGTTTAAAAGGATTGTAGTAATTGATAAACAATCATAAACAACGCGTTGTGAAAAGATTTGATATATTGATCTACATTTTCGTTCTAATTTATTTTTCAAGATAAGTACATCATTAAGATAAATTTTATAATTAGGTCAGTAAATTTTAAAATCCGGCAATTTCGTTTATACGATTAAAAAAGAAAAAACCAATTCTTGGTTCAAATCATTTAGCTAAGATGGAGTAGCTGAATATAATTCCATCTGCTATAAGGTTTGTAACAAGCTTTGCAGTTCATTCAACATGATTACCTAAACATTGATATTTGTATAGAAAAAGCAGCTAAGAAAATTTGTTTTTTTTTGTTACCCTAGTTTAATGTAATGAAACTGGTTTAAAAAATCTTCTTATAGTACAGTAGATAGGTGGGTAGGTATATACCTACCTAAGAAAAAAATATTTTGAAAATTAATTTTGACCAGCTGAAAACGAAAATGCAAGTTATTTTTAAGCAAAGAAGCGTTTTTGAGATATGCGCAGAAAGCATATTTTTGTTTTTTTTTTTCAGATACTAGCATACATCTTACTAACTATTTAGCTTTTTAACATAAACTGTGAATTTTTTAAGGGAAAAACATTCCAGTTTTTAACGAGGCCCTAGTTATATGGATCTTTGGTTTGCGTATAGTTTTTAATTAATGGAGGTAGATATGTTTCTTTGTAGAATTGCGTTTGCATTATTTTTAAATATACTGTAAGAAAATTATTCCTCCCTTCAGCCGAATCCTTGATTTGCTACTGCATATGGTTCAAGTCTTATTGTACATTCTTGTTTTGAAGGATTGTAGTAATTGATAAACTATCCGGAACAATGAATTACGATAAGATTTGTTATATTGATCAACATTTTCTATCTATTTTTTGTTTTTAAAGATAATTAGAGGAACCTGGGGATCCGTGATACCTAGGGGCGCCTCGAAAAACCTCATTTTAGTGCCTTAAATATTTCAGAATTATTGTATTGCAGATTACCCTTTACGTTCTTTGTATTGTACACGTTTCATCAACTACCATAAAAAATGACATTTGTTGATAATTATCCGGAAATTTATTTATTTGTGGATAATTTTTTTTTTTTGAGTTTCCTTTTGTTTATTTATCAATTTGCGAAATGAGCTTTAACTTAAATTTTTTTAAACCAAGTTTAGTTATAAACTAAAAACTGTATTATCCAGTTATTTCAATTCTATAAAAAAAATATTTTGCAGTTGCGTTTAGCGATACTTGATGCGGGGAACAATTAACCCCTACCTAACTAGATCAATAGAGAGTCAGTCTCTTATTTGAAATGTTAAGTTTTTATTTATTTTTAAATGTTCAGTTAATTGATTGTTGTTATAAAAACATGAAAGAGGTACATGCAAGTGTTTTTATTATTGAATATGTTCGTTTTGCCCATAAACTGCTTAAAACCGCAAGTGCTAGGTACTAGGTACTTTTCGGGGCAAAGATACGCTGAAGTAATGCTTAAATAAAATAAAGTATAGTTCGCGTAGTAATTCGTCACTAAAAAATAGGGAAATATAAATAATAAGGGTATTCATGCAACTTCGTAAAACCCTAGATAAGTTTATCTTTTGGTTAATGAACTGTCAAATTTTGTATAGGAAATGATTTACACAATTTGGTTAAACACATCAAAGGATTTTGTTGCGTAAAATTAACCAAACTGGTAAAACTTATCTAAACGTCATTGTGACTCATACTGTGATGAATTACCTAGCATTTAATCAAATGTATAAAAAAAAAGTCGTTCACGCAAACTTTGCGTAAACTTAACATTTTACACAATTTGTAAACTTACGACGTTGCATGAATACCCTTTATATGTATTTCCAAAACGAACATTATTGCAGACAACCAACCCTGTACAAAATATGAAATATAAAAAAAAACACGACCAGCAACAACAGGACTCGAACCAGCAATCCTCTGGTTATGAATCTGCATTCTTGCTTCTGCGCCACGAACTAGCTGTTTTTTTGTTGACGTTAAATGTATATGACAGTAGTAACAAACTTTAATTAGTTAGTTTCTCGAAAACGACTGAAAAGTGCACCTTACTACTTGCACTATTTATGCTCCTACCTGTACCAATAATGGGCCGAATCAGTGATCCATACATCGTAGCCTAATTTTGAAAGTAAGGATACTAGGTAAATTTTTTACTTTTTCTATTCGTCCAAAAAATAATATTTGAAATCAAGTTATAAAATTACTTTGAATATGGATCTACGCGCAAATACTTATAGTTTGAATATAAAGAAAAACATTTTAGATATACAGACCTAAATAATATAAAAATAAAACATTTACAGTAAAAAAAACATTCACTTTTAATTTTTATATTTAAGTCACTAAATTTTAAAACGGTGGAATTTTGCTAATCGATCAAAAAAACGCAATTCTTGTTGCACAAGTTTATAGCTAAGATGGTGTAGCTTAACATAAACCCATCTGTTATAAGCTTTGCATCAAGCTTTGAGGTTCATTCAACACGATTAAGCTTTGATTCTTCTATACAAAATAGCTACTTTTACAATTCGATTTTTTCATAACAATAGTTTAAGATAATGAAACTACGAGTACATAAGAAAAAACGTATTTTGTAAATTAATTTTGGCTAACTGAAAACGGAAATGAGCTAGTTTTTTTTTACAGGAAACGTTTTAGAGATATGTACATTGTACACAAAATATTTTCTTTTACCTATTTAACAAAAACATGAATTTTTTCTAGGGAAAATATATCCAGTTTTTAACGACATGTGCATCATGTTGAAAATGAATAACTTGGGCTTTAATTTTGTACACTAATGTATGATGGGTAAAAAGTTCTTGTTTTGGGGTATTTCTGATAGGATAGCAAAACTTACACAACAATTTCGTGACTACTACCAACGGCCTCACAAGTATTTGTCAAGTGTTTATCGACAAGGTTTCGCCGATGGAAAACTTACCAAGGCCTTGTCTATGCACTTGGCAAAAATGCTGACCCATTGTGGCACCCTGATGGATTGGACCACCCCTTTAAAAATATAATCAATGAAATCCTATCCCGCCTGGAAAGATGACAAACTTTTGTCAAGTTGAGTCAAGGCCCTGAAAAGGCTTCAGTAAGGGAAATCTAGACAAGGAAAACTTGTCAGGTACTAGTGAGGCCCTCACTAGAAATACTTTTTGGATGCGTCTTTTTATCCCATCACAAATGCCCCATATTAAACAAAAACAAAAAACTATCATACAATAGTAAGGACAATTAAAGTAGGTATATAAAGTTTTCATTTTCAACATTACAAAACTGTATTGCAAAAAAATCTAGCGTGTTGGACTACTGGTAGTCAGAAGATCCTAGGATTGAATCCCAGCTGAGACAACTTTTTATTTTTTGTTGTTGTCTTTCTAGGCAAAAGGTTACCTAACGGGAAAGGCCCTAGGGAAAATCGATAGTAAGCCTTGTTAGGCCCTTGTTACCCTCAATGCTAAACTTTCTAGGTCTTCGTTAAAAACAAGATTAAATTTCCAGGTGGGATGGAGCATCGAGCTATTTATATTGCAGAGTGCCGGGCATTAACCTAGGTAGTTAAGCGTGTCCTACTGGTCTACATTACTACAGTACTTAGTCTCATTTTCTTTTTATAGTACCCTAAGAGATTATGTCCCGTGATAATTCCTATCAAAAGATTCAATGATTTTTTAAGAGATTATGTCCCGTGATAATTCCTATCAAAAGATTCAGTGATTTTTTTTCAAGTTTAGGACATTTTCCGTTTTTTTCTTATTGTAGCTAGGCCACAAATTCTTTGTGGTGGAACAACTTGCAAGTGAGTTCTATGGAATTGGTACTTACTTCTTACTTCTTAGCAATTGTCTGTTTAATGGTACAGGGTGGAATTGTAACACTATCTAACGATGGACCAGTCCTTGCAAGTTCATCTGCTATTTCATTTCCTATAATTCCACAGTGTCAAAGTACCCCAGCAGAGTTTGATGTTGTGCTGCGTGGCAAGAACCCTTTCGCGGCAGTATGAAACCAACTTGAATTTTATTTCTGTGGCAGAGAAAGCTGTGATCGCTGCTTGGTTGTCAATGGAAAAACGTGGTGTCGCCATCATTGAGATCTGTTCGGCAGCCTTGATCACTGCCAGAACCTTCGCTTGGAAGACACTGCTTTAATCAAGGAGTCTAAAAGAGTACGCTAAATTGAGGGAATCTTCGATTCATCGTGTATATTTTTACCATCGATCGGTTTATATGATTGTTGTAGGCCAGCATCTAATTTTTCTCTTGTGGGGATGAAGGGAAAAAAAAAACAGTTTTTCAAAATTTGTGCGGGGTGTTGTGTAATTTGTGCATACATACCCCTCCGGAAATTTCTGGATAATTTGCACATGACCTACGGAGTTCCTTTGCAAGTTTTCGGTCTGCCTTAGTCTTTAGGCACGGAAGGCTGCCATTTCTTGTACGAACAGATCTAGGGGTCTTAGATTGAATATGGTTTCCATTCCCGTAATGGGAGTGGACCTCATTGCCCATGTGATACTTATGCACTACAGTCTTTGTACTTAATTGAACATTTTAGAGTTAGATCCTTTATTCATCGCGTTTGTTGGTAAAAAGTACCAGTTCGGTTTTTTGCGGGTTGATCGAAAGTACACATTTTCTCGTCCAGCTACAGGCTTCTATAGTAGTGGAAATAAATTTTCCGGTCGCTAGAAGCGCTAAATTATATGCGTAACCAACAACTTTGATACCACTATGGTTCAGTTCAATCAGAATATCGTTCATAACTAATATCTACAAAACTGATTAGAGAACTCCTCCTTGTGGAGTCCTCCTAGATATGGATACTTTGATGCGTACGTTCCCTTGTTCTCAGTTATTCCATCTGTGTTTTAACATACAGATAATCCAGTTTATGAGGGAGTTATCTACTTCAAGGTGTACTCCTTGTTTTTCAGTGTTTTTTTCCTCTATGCTTACTATAGGTTTGAACACCTTTTTTTTCATATAAGCGTGTTGGGCAGGTGACAACACATTCGGTTTTAGAGTACTTCGTTAACCGTTCGAAGGTTTTTACAACAATCGATGTAAGGCTAATGGGTCTATAGTCTTTAACTTCCGTGTGGCTTGGTGTTTTCAACTTAAGGTATGCAGACTACTTTTTCTTCACGCCATGCCAAAGGAATATATCCCCACTCATGTGCTTGGCGGCAAGTCTTAATCATTAACCGATTTCAATAAAATAGTTTACACAAAATTTTTTTAAACTAAATAGTGATCAAGCTGTTGAAGGGTTGTTTTAAAAAAATCAAAAACTCCTACTACATACATAGCTAAAACTTTTCAATACTTTATGAAAGAGGAATAGCGTGGGTTCCTTGAGTGAGCAAATTACTAGCAATCCCGCTGGGGCTATATATCACAAAAAATTTTAAGGGCATAGGTAAACGCAAAGGACACAGGTAAACGTAGATTGTTATAAAATCTTTGCATCAACTTTTACAATAAGTGCAAATCATCAACAAAAAAAGGATTACGAAAACGAACTTTTGCAGCAAATAGCAAAGGTAACGAAAAGGTTTCATATGTCTTAAGCTGTCCCAAGCACAAGTTTGCCCACAAAATTTTTGTTGTCAGCATGAATATGTAAACGTGAGGATGAGCATGATTTGGAATCGATACTGTGGTATATAAGAAGCGATAAAATCACATTAGAATTAGGAGCTGCTGACGTTTGTTTTGTATTTATCTGGTTTGGACACAATTAACAGCTTGATGTAGATTGAAGGGAAATACTAAGTTTATTTTTATACATTTCTTAGCTTAAATGTTACCAATGCCGAAATAGAACGATTTGATAGATATTATAATTCAAAGGGCGTATAATATATTTTTTTTTATTATTTTTTATCAAAAATTTTGCACATGCTCCCGTTTGGGAGGTTCGTGCGTGCCATAGTTAGTTCTATGGAAAAAAAACGTGAACAAGCTGAAATTGTGGTAGATTTACAGACAGGCACACCAATTTGACCTTTGAAATTAAGTTTGAACTGAAGAATCTAGATTTTGTGTGCATAACATAATGTGGAAGGTTATACGAATCAGCCCAGGAAAGTACCTTAGGAGGATACATTTTTTATGAATTTCTTAGAGAAAACCCACACGTTAATTATTGCTAGCAATATTAACATTATACCATCAGAACTGGTTCTTCTGCTTAACCTTATCATTTCGGTCCCACCCACCTTGTGCGAAGACGTCTCTACTATAAAGGATTGAGGGATGAGGGCCATTTCGCAAGCCACCTCCACCCTTCTGCAATACTGGGCGCAAAAAAAATTGAAATATTATTTTCTTATGATTGAACTTAGAATTTCGGTAGAGGCTCCTAAAATTTGTAAACCACTTTTTGACGTTTAGGATGTTAACTAACTGTCACTTGATCAATTTTCGAAAAATGACGTTCAAGAAATATTTCGATTGAATATTGAATAGTCATGAAGCCATTGGCAGCATTATTGAACCATCTACAAAAAGAACAAAATATTTAACCTATTTATAGGTTTCTACTATTGGAAGGAAATCTATTTAAGGTATTCAGCACTTATTTTTATTCTAAAAATAAGTGCTGATTTGTATTTGTATTTGATGCCATAGTTGCAGCTGTTATATGTTCGAATATTAAGACTAAACCGTTTAAAAGATTTAACGATTAATACCTCATCAAAGTACCATAGAAGGCATAAGTAATAAAAACACGTTGTGCAATTGTGAATCAATAGGTACTCCACATATGAAAACACATAGGTCTCTTCCAGCACCGATTCTCAGATTCTGCATCTTGTTCAATTGGCACATCATGTAGTTATGATGCTTTGTCCAGAAAAATCATGAGATTTATATAGCACGAGTTGATTGAAACTCTGCAGGGCTCCCATTAAAAAAATAGACATGAAACTGTCCTGAGCTACTTGACACCATCCCAAAATCACGTCTCTTTAATGAAGATGTTTTAAATCTTGAAGACAAGAGTGTATCCAAAACATTGGGCATTCAATGAAATGCAAAACTTGATGCCTTTCAGTTTTTCTTTAAGACTGTCGCAACCGATCATTTGATCCTCTGGATGCAGGTTTTCTCCAGTAATTATTACTGCGAAGGTAATCATGCAACAAATGTGGCGTTACGGGACATCTTGGGACTAACCGACTGAGTCCCTACCGTGTCGCAGCTGGCAATCTTTTCTTACTTCGCTACCATTTATTCAAAAAATCTTAGTTCTACGACGGATAAACGACCATCCATCGAATTCAATTCAAATTCCGAGCATGCATATGGTCCTGCTGCTGGTCTACTCATTTAACATGCTGCAAAAGCAAAGCAGCACCAGTTATCCAAATTCCTTTGCCAAGGATTGAACTTTGTGGTGATCTTCTTTTGGCCAAACTTTAAGGTAAAGTTATATCGAAATTAAAATGCCCCAGTCAAGACTTATATTGTTGGGCAGATAGCTCAATTATATTGGATTGTTTAGATAAACGTGCTTGTACTTGTATCTGTATTTGTGGCTAACCGTATTTCTCAAATCCAAACAGATCTCCTCCATATAAAATGGAGACACTTTCGATCAGCACACAATGCTGTTGATTTAGCAACCAGAGGTACATCACCGATGGAATTAAAGACTGTTTATGGTGGAATGGTCCTTCCTGGCTTGGCCAGTCTCAATCATTTTGGCATCAGTCTCTTTTTGAAACCGCAAACGAAGATGATTTGGAGCAAAGGCCAATTACAGTTTGCAACATTTTAATTTTATCAAATGTTGAACCAATACCTAATAGGTATAGATTTTCTAAGTGATCTAAATTATTACGAGTGATGAGTTGTGTTATTTGTTTTTTTGAACTAAAACAACCTCGTTACAGAAAGTTCTTTCGTTATACGTAAACCGTCATTACTCAAAGTTGAGTGAGTCACGTGAAAATTCTTGTTATTTCTCTGACGCAAAATTTTTACTTAGTACTTGCACATTAGCAGAGAAAGAACACTGAGAAATGTGTCCAAAATATGTTCGTTTCAATAATCTCCTTAAAAAATCTCAGTGATCAGGTGAGATTTTATGTCCAACTTAAAAAATTTCTGAGCGCTCAGAGATTTTATTTGGTAAGAAACGCCTATTATCCCAAACAAACAAATCAGCTGGTACTTTGACATTTCTCACTCAATTGCTCCACCTCAAAAGTAGGTGCAGGATATCGTCGGTTCAAAGGTAAAACTCACTAACTAACAAATAACAATCATGAAGGAAATTGGATTAAAACATGTTTTTTGAAGCTGAAAAGTCACGTTCCGCAAATGTTTAAATAAAGTTCCAGGGCATACCTTTGGATGTCTTTATAAAAATCGTGGAAAATGAGACTTTTTAAATTAAAAAATGCATTTCATTCTCATTTTTTTGAATATTTTTTCTGCACTTAGTGACTTTTACCTTTGAACCGACGATATATTGTTTTTTTACTTATCGAACACAGAATCCTGTACTTAAATTTTCTTTTCTGTTTGAAACAGATTCATTAAACACACTTTTTGGTTCCTAGACCAGCTTCCATACGTTTTTAAACGTTGTTCGTTACATAACACAATATAGTTTTAACACTTTTTTTCGATCCAAATATTGTTTGTTATTTCCAAATTAAGGGCTCAACTAATTTTTGTCTTAATACTCGATTTGTCCCTTTTCACACGAAGAAACAAGTTGCTGGAGATTTTTTTTGACGTTTTCTTTTAATTTCCTTAAAAATCTCTTGTACTTTTGAGATTTCTTGAAATTCTATTGGTTGAACGCAATGTCTTTTTTAATCCTCGACAGGGGAGATTTTGTTCACCCCTCTTTCCTCCTGCCCTTCTCACCACGAAACTAAAAGTTGCCAGCAACTCAGTTTCTTCATGTGAAAGGGGACTTTGACTACAAAATTTGTCATCATAACAAAATAAACAAAATGTTAACCCAAAACACTTAAATTGGATGTTCATTATTAGGAATTTATGACATATCGACAACCAACTTATTTGTTGTTTATTTTTACTTAAGTTAAAGATGCGACAGTGTGTAGACTGTAAGCCTATGTAGTCTAGACTTGTTTATATTAATTCGTTTCCGTTTCTGAAGAAGTTAATAAAGTGATCTAAAATTTGTTATTGATCGCATTTCTTACAAAGCCGAATTCGGTAAAGTAAACAATCATATTTTAAAAATCAGTTTAAAGCTCTTTTCCTGGAATGTTATGATTCATCGACAGTCGCTGGATGCTCTTTGTTCTAAAGTAATAAAAGTGTATCTCTCTGCTATCGCAAGTTCACGCATGATTTTATTTTAAGAAGATATGCTTTGTGTTCTTAATAAAATCTTTTTCCATAAAAAATGTGTTTTTTTGTTGAATAAAAACCAACTGCAGTCTCTTAAACACCAGCCATACATTAAATTTCAAGCGAACATAATTAGGTATAGCAAGGTACGAACCTTTTTAATGGCTAGCAGGCGATATGGTTTAACTTAACGTTCCCTGCATATAAACAAGACGTACGGCAAGGGTTTTTTTACTTCATTAGATGCGTGGAGAATGTAAAGAATTTTGCCAGAATCTTATCAAGATTCTCAAGTCGTTGGTCTTCCTGTTTTGGGTGAGTATAAAGCAGCGTCAGCGTTCACACTATGCCGGTCAACATTGTTGGTAAACATTGTTGATCAACATGTTAGTGTGAACTTGTCAGTGTTGACGTATTGACTGTCACTTGTATTTAAAGTTGTGTATAAATTTGTGAACGTGCTTTTCATCGAAAACAGCTGGCAATGTGATGATAAACTGGGTCAGGCTTAAAAAATGTTAGTTCTGTTGACCAACTTGGTTGATTGCTACCTATTTGAATCGGGTTAGGCTCGGGTCAACAAAAGTTGAACAATATTGTTGATCAGCAAGTAGTCATTGTTTATCAACGATGTTATCAAGCAATTCAACATAATGTTGAGGGTTCAACTTTGAGCCTGATTACACGGTTCGTTTTTTCGAAGGTTTCGTGTTTCGTCTTTTTGACACATTGTGTGAGGGGTGTAGAATTGTAGGGGAATGAAAAAACGAAGGCACGTATGAAAATTTTAAGATTTTTTTCTGGTTGAACTTTGATGTTTATGATTTGACAAACGAGTAGAGGCGGGGGATGCTAATAAACTTTTGATAATCAGCTTTAAAATGAAAAAGAAGTGATTTAAAAATATTTTTAACTATTATGACTGTCAATTTTCCAATAAATGAACCTCATAGCGAATGGACTTTTTTGGTTGTGTGTAATCACGAAGGTACGAACCTGTCAAAAAGACGAAAAACGGAACGAACAAAAACATGAACCGTGTAATCAAACTCTTTGGTTGATTGATGATCGATTTTTTTATATAAGACTTTTAAGTTTAGTTTTTGTTAATAGTTTTAAGTGATTTTGCTTGTTCTAAACTAATAAAGTTAAACAGCTCTTGAGAATGAGAGGGTGTTCTGCCGCCTCTACCAGCACATGTTTGTTGCTAAATAAAATAAAATAAATTAAAATAAAATAAATATAAGGTTCGACTGTGCACATATTTGCAGATATCTTCGATTTTCAAATGTTACCTACTTCTCCTCCTGTTCAGGTTGAGGTTGGGAATACTAAATATACTCGATTTTTTTATAAACACAGTCAAGTTTTGTGCAAACATTGGCAGATACCTACCATCTATTTTTAAATTGAACTTTTATTCTTGTTCAGGTCAAAGCTTAGGATTTTATCAAAATAAACATTTCCTTTTCCTCCCGTTCAGGTTGAGAATTTCACCAAAAAATGCTTGAGTTATTTTTAGAAAAGACTGCAGATATTGCAATAATTGTTTTATATTAATAATTGTTTTTTTACAAAATTTATAATTGAGCACTTAAATCTTACTAAATTCGTTTCTAGATTTGTTCAATGTCGGCACTGGGGCGCACTGGGTCACCCTGAAATCGGACTCAAGTGTTTTATGTGACCCTTTTTTCGCATATTCAAATGGTGAACGTAATATGTTTGGTAGACGATTTTGTTACTATTCATTAATTTATATATATATAAACAAAATGCTAAGAAAAATTTATGGAAATCTAGTGCTTTCATGAAGATTTTGAAGGTGCACAAAAAAGTAATAAGCAATTTAACTTTTTTGTCATACAAATGTAGCATTGAAGTGTTCTATGTTTAGCTACCAGTTTTTTGACATCTGAATGACATTCCCCAGTGCTCCCTGGAGCAGGAACAAACCTAGTGTAAAAATACTGTGTTACTGCCAAATAAAAATGTAAGAACTGTCATTAATTAAGGTTACTTTTACGAATTTTTGGCGATGGCTGGGATTAACCGCCGATGTCAATAGGCGCGTCTCACCAAATAAAATCTCTGAGCGCTCAGAGATTTTTAAGTGGCACAAAAAGTTTCACTTGAGCAATGAGATTTTTTAAGGAGATTACTGAGATGAAAAACATTTGGCAGCCAAATTGCAATTTCTCGCTGATGTGCAAATGCTAAAATCGATTAATAAAAATGAAAATAAATATTGAATTTGCTATTATTTTTTTATTTATTTGATAAAGTTTTGTGCTTTTAAATTTAAATATTTTAAGCAAAGTTGAAATTTTGTTTCCAGAATTTCAGTACGAGAATTTTATAACACATGTTTTTTTACAACTGAACGGGGAATTTTTTCCCAACAAGGCATTCCACCTCCGTCAATTTGACATTGAGCGCTCAGTGAGATTTTAGTTAGTAAGGCGCGTCTAATATCTACCGCATAACTTAGTAGTTGGACTGATTTGTTGAAACTGGTACCCCGCGTGTTGACATCTGCCTATTGCGGTTTCTGCTACAGAGGAGAACTACCATGAAAAAGCTTCTCGTACTTACAACTAACTACTTGTGCATTTTTGGAAAAAATTTAATTTACTTTTTTCCTACCAGTGGAATAAGCCTTTTGTTCGATTTAAGTGATTAGCCGCTTCATCAACAATTTCCTTTACATAAATGTATCGCTACCCATGGATGGGTTATTGAATTTGTTAGTCTGTTTGAATGTATATGTCAGTCAAGATCATTATAGTTCCATGACCACAGTACGACATCTTAGTGAAGATCCGACGAAAAATTACCCTAGCAAACCTGTGCTACTTCCGGCGAAACAGATGGATTCAAAACTCTTTACACGAAAGACGAAGTACACGCTCTACGAAAACCTTATATTGCCACTCCTGCTTTATAACGCCGAGAAAATACAACTGAGAACTTTATGAGCTGTCTCAAGATGTGGATGTAGTCCAGAAAATCAAAACACGTCGACTACACGTTGGCTCGACCACATCAAGCGAGTAGACAATGATACCCCCAGATTAGAGAGAACGGAGAAGACTTAAACCCCAAGCCATCTCGGATGCCAGAAACCTCAGGATCGTTGAGAATGAAAGGCTACCGTGTCTCAGGCAGCGTTCCTTCATGGACTGGTAGTCGGATAAGTATGTTAGATAGTAGAAAACTTTTTGCCATCGTGAAAAAATCGAGTGGGGCTAGTGAAAGAAATATTTCTGGGGCTGTGGTTGGTTACGCCAGTCTCCGCATTATTTTGAGATTAGTTGCCTTATTTAAGGCTGGCCACCAAATCAAACGTTTGTACGTCAGTCAGAATATGTCTTTTATTAAAATGTCTGTGTACACTCAATAAATGGTTTTGCTTTAACGATGCTGACATTAAGTCCGCAGCTACTGGACCAATTACTGAGCTTGTCAAGCGAAAATTTTTCTGAGGTCATTATCACTGTTATCAGCACGCGTACGCTAGAAATTAGACGTCACTTAGACATTTAACTAAAATCTGGTTGACGACTGGAAGCTTAACCAGGGTAACTTCTTAACTATAAGCTTAATTTCACCCATTTCCTTAGCATTAACAATCTATTTTAAAACTCAGTCAAACCCAGTTTGACAGCATCGAGTCAATGCTCGCAGTCTACAGCTTGACAAATTGTGTCATTTTCAAGGTTGTTGAAAGAACCATCTGTACAATTTTTTTTATAGTCTTCTAGCAAGCTAAAAAAAAACATGGTATAACCATTAGTTGTGTGACGTCACAATCATTTGCTTCTGTTCGGAGAACAGCAAAAGCATGTGTTTTACTTGTTTTTCTATTTTTATAGTTTTTTTGTTATCCTTTAAAAATAAGTCGTCTAGTTTAGTTCTAAATTAAGTACTGTAAACAGTTTTGTTTATACAAAAATTTTGGTTTAGAGAAAAAAAATTGATCAAAGAAAAAATTTCCTTGGTGTAAACGAATTTTTTTTTCTTCTTCAGTTTAAAAAAAAAGTAGGTACTAGACAAAAGCAAACACAAATGCCAAATGTAATCTTATTCCACAAAAGAATGTCAGCGACATTGTTTTGCTCGAAAAAATGTCGTTATGGATATATGTAGGTACCTACCTACCTAATATTTGTTTTCATTTCATAGTTCAAAGTTCGACAATGCCACAAGAACAAAGTACATACGATCCAGTCTTAAATTTTATTTGTTGCACCCATCAACCACCCCCGTCTGCATACTGATGTCATAATACATGTATACAAAAAAACTCAGCATGCGCGTATGTGAGCTTATTGTTGTTAAAAAATCCTTTATCTCAAACCAATAAAACCCATACATTTTATTTTCAAATTCATTACCAAATAGTTAATCGTTGCAATCAGATCCAAAGTTTTCTTCAAATAATAATAACAACTGACTAAATTTTCAAAGGCAAGGAAAGGAAACGAAAGTAAAGTAAACTGTTTTTAATTATTATTATAACAATTAAAAATCTAATCTTCATAAGAGCTGTATTCAAAATAATATAACAAGAACAGTTGTTTATAAAACAAAAAAGCAACTGGCAGTATAAATTCAAAACAAATAAAACGCCAGAACTTGCTCTTATTTAGCTCAAGTTATTATAGAAATTGTGTGAAATAATTTCGTAAAAAATTAAAACTGTTATCAATAAAATAAATAATTTATTTTTTTTTTTTAAATACGAACAAATGAAAATAGTTTGAGTGGTTTTAGCCTATATACAAATTCAAATCTCCTATGAAAAAAACGGTAGTTTTCATGCTTGTTTAAAGGACATGTAAGCTGTAGGTGGTTGTAAAGTTTGTTTTATATGTTTATTTATTCCTTCCAGATGACAAATTTATGTATGTATTTCCAATTAATGTTTGAATTTAATTCTCTCAAGTGAAATTTATTAGCTCCTGATGTATAATGAGAGACCGCCTCATTCTGACCGCATGAACTAAAAAATATTAATTTTAGGTTACATCAAAATCGTAAGCTTATTTATACCTACAGTGGCTCACGGTGAAAATGGCCTTAACCAAATTCTTTTTCTTTAAAAAACTGTAATAATTGATTTTTTGAAAGGTTACCTATTGTATAGTTTGTTTTAAAAACATTACAAATCTAAAAAATTATATTAAAATAAAAAACAAAAAACAAAAAATAACAAAATAAAATGATAATTTCATCCGACAGTGAAAATGGCCCAGTTACAATTTAGTTGCAAAAATGTTAGTAAACGCGTATTGAAAATCTTGTTTTGTTCTCTGTAGAGAATCCTTTTTGTCTTATAACTGATTTAAGATTGCTTCAACAAATTTGTTGGTGTTATTTTTTTTTTTTTTTATTTATCCAGTAAAACTCGTTTCATATCATTTTCATTGAAAGCCTCATGTTTCTGAATTTACATTTCCAATATTTGCCAAAAATTGTCAATATTGTTTAGATCCGGTGATTGTGTTGGGATCTTTATCACCTTTGGACAACCGTGCAATAGCCATTTCCAATTAATTTCAGCTGAGTGCTTCGGACTGTTGCCCTGATAGAAATAAAATGTTTTTCAATTCCAAGCATTTCTGCACAATTTTCAAAATTGATTTTCTAAATATCTATATATTTGTATTGCTAAAAAATTCAAGTGTTATCGTTCAGCACTGAGGTGGTCCTGAAATGGTTCGAGGTGCATGCTCAGCAGCTGGGGTTGACACCTTACATTTTTTTGAGGGAATTAAGTGCAGATATCAGTATTTCGATATTTTGAAAATCAATTTTAAAAATTGTGCAGAAATGCTTGGAATTGAAAAACTTTTTATTTCTATCAGGGCAACAGTCCTGATAGAAATTAGTGCTGAAATGTTTGAAATTGGAACACTTTCTATTTCTATCAAGACAATAAATCCGAAGCACTCGAATGAAGTTAATAGGGAATGGCTTTTACGCCGTTGTCCAAGGCTGACCAAGATACCACCACAATTTCGGGATCCAAACATTATTGACCAGTATTGACAAATATTGGAAATTGAAATACAGAAACATGAGATTTTCAACGAAACTGATTTGAAAAGAGTTTTACTGAAGAAATTTAAAAAAAAAAATTGTCTTAAATCAGTTATAAGACGAAAAAAATTCTCAACAAAGAACAAAACAAGATTTTCAATACGCGTTTACTAACATTTTTACAGCTAAAATGTAACTGACCATTTTCACTGTGAGATGAAGATATTATTTTACTTTGTGATTTTTTTTAATACCTTCTTTGTTTAGTTTTTGAAATTTAAAATAAAAAATATTATACCTACTCTATTAAAAACCAATATTTTCTTTTTTTATTTTACTTGATTTTCTACAGATTTTCAAAGACAAAGAATTTGGTAAGGGGTGGGCCATTTTCACTGTGAGCCACTGTACTTTCTGTATCTTTATATATATATTTTCAATAAACGTAGCTTTCTGAAGAAGTAGAAACATGTTGTTTTTGTCAAATGGTACGCCAGACGAAGTCGTCGCCTCCGAATTTATAATAGACGACTCACATTATGCACCTAGTTGTATGTATGTAGGTTTTTAGTTTTGTTTTCTTTTTTATTGCATACTTTTTGGGTTATTCTTGCGTATGATTCTAAATTTTCAAGCATTGATATAGGGTGGATAGATTGGTATACTTTTTCAAATAACTCTACAGCTATATTTAGGAAATTGATTTATAAATAGGTAAAGCTTTTTATGTAAAATCATGCTCACGCTTCAATGCTTATTTCCGGTTTACTACGAATTTTCACAACGATTTGCCTCCTTCAATGGTTGTGGTTATTGTTATGTTACAGACGGATTCTTTGTTTATATAACATTCAATTATTTCGTGTAGTAATGTCGCTTATGTAAGAGGTAAGTGATATAATTTCGATTGTTTCATGTTATGGAATTCAATGTGGCTGCTATACACCCAATTATATTTTAAAGATATTAACATTTTTGAGTTTTGTAAAAAAAATTATAATTTTGTATAATTTTCGCATCAACAATTCCAAGTTGCGGGCACGGCAGATAATGGGTAATGGGTGCAATACACTCGAAATTCCATATTCCACAGTATTTTAGAATAGTGTGGAAAATTAGCAGCAATTATTAAAATTATAAATGTTTTTCATGATTTTGAATTTGAAAAGATTCCAAACACACTTTAAGTCAGATATTGAATTTGAAGAAGATGACAAGCCTCTATATTCAAATCATCGTAAAGTTCGAAGACAACTTTTGAACAAATAAATAGAAACAAGGGTGATTTTTAAAGCATACTCTAGGGCACTGAGCTAAAATCCATTAATCATGTTCCGCCATCATCTCGGACCTTCGAAATATTTCCGCTAAAAAATGAAAAATGCAGTTCTTCGCATTTTTTCAAGGTTATGTTTATTTTAATATAGCTTTAACGGTTAGTAAAAATATTTACCTTTATCTTCAACATTTATTTGAAACTTTCCAATTACTCTTAGAGTAATTGTTTTCTTGAGACAAAAAGATCGAGATAATTTTAATACAAACTTAACAAACTACAGCAATTAAAAAAATTTTTTTAAAGCCATATAATATTCTAAAATAGGTATATTTTCCAAATAAAGTTCTTACTGTAAATAGTTTTTGAAAAAAATATTTTAATTTTAAAAATATTTTTTGTTTTATTTAAGTTTGTAATTTAAGTTAAGTAATTTTTCAAAAACTTTTTACAATAAAAACTTTATTAAGAAAGCATATTATCGAATTCGGTTTAAAAAAAGTTATAGCGTGCCATTGTAAGTGTTCCTTTTTTTAAATATTTTTGTTTTTGTTTTGAGCCAAATTTCTAGAAAATTACCCCTCCCGCCTGAACGGGGCGAATAGACCACCTCTTCTAGACTTTTGTTCTCGTCTAATCTAATCAATACATTCTGAATTTTTTTCGTGTGTTACCTATAACTTATAAGAATAAACCTAACCCAAAATTAAAAAAAGAACAGAATTAGGGAAATTGTGTTTTAATCGAATGAGGGCTACGCAAGACTATGTCCAATTTAAGAAGTTTTAGTTTGTTTTTTTTTTTAATTTATTTCCTATAAGGGAATATGAACACTTACTTGACAATGATTTAAAATTGTAATAGATTGCTACTAGCGAAGGGCATTTTGTGCGTTTCATAGAAAACTAACTACTAGTGAATTAGGTATCTACTCATGACTTATGAGCACTTCCTCCAAAGAAACACACCTATTGGAGACATGCTAAGTTATAGATAACAGTTTCTCGCAACTTTAAGCATAGTTTATAGTTCCCATCCGAAAAAATTTTTAAAAAATGTCTACCTCTTTTATCCACCATATTGTATAATACTGAAGGCGAAAAAAATATGTCTCCATTCATTGAGACATTAATTTACCCTAAATTAATAAACTGTGGGCCTTAAAATGGATAACAATTATTTTTGGATGCAAAACCATTTGCATGCAAATAATTCCTTCAGGTGAATACAAAAAAAAATATTTTATTCACCACACTTTTTTTCGCATGTAAAACAATTGCCGGTCCATTGTTTTGCATGAAATTTCATAACAGCAATGTTTTTTTTTTGCATGAAACTGTAAACCAATCATGAAAACAATTAATTTTGCATTTCAGCTTAATTATTTTTGACATGCGAGAATATTTGCTTAGATTTTTTTTGCGCTTGGAAATGAAAACTAGGCTTCAAGCAAAAAAAAGCATGGAATACTCGTATCATACAAAACAATAGACCGGCAATATTGTTTAGCAAGCGAAAAAAAGTGTGGTGGATAACTTTTTTTTTATATATATGTACATATATATATATAGAGTTTCTGCATACCATCCTGGCCAGGGCCAAAAGTACCCATCTGAACGCCAAGATTTGGCTCTTTAATAACCCTAGCAAAAGAATAGTTAAAGAAACAAAATTATTAATTTAAGAATAATTATAAACGAAAGTTTGTATATATTTTGCCTAAACTACACTATATTTATTATTATTATTAAAAGTACTGAGTTTTTCCTTAAATTGATTCATTGTGGGTTTACTTTTTTAAGTATGTGGGCAGGTTATTAAAATAAATAATACCATCATGTAAAATACAGTTTAGAGTACGGCTTTAACGACATCTCTCCGATCTTAAGTTATTGTTATTTCTTAATGGTTGGTTGAATGGTTGTACTTCGGATACTTCCAATATTCCATCTGATACGTATTCCATTACGCATTTTAAAAATAAAAATCATCGCATCATAAATAAGCATCTGCTTAACATTTATCCAATTTAAGCAGGCCAACATGAATCGAATAAGAGTGTAAATACTCATCCTCAAGATGGTTGATAGTTAAAACTCAAAAAAAAAGAAATATATTCACCTCAAGGCATTATTTGCATT
Source organism: Dasysyrphus albostriatus (assembly GCA_946251815.1). Lineage (NCBI taxonomy): Eukaryota > Metazoa > Arthropoda > Insecta > Diptera > Syrphidae > Dasysyrphus > Dasysyrphus albostriatus. The sequence continues at coordinate 1,944,524 of OX276339.1, forward strand.
TGCATGTAAATGTTTACATTTTTACCAAAAGCCATTTTGATCTACCTATATAACATTCTTCTTATTGGTGTATATCGATCACAATATAATAAAAACCTTATTCCGTTGTTTTGTAAAATTTGCAATCTATTTAACCATGATTCCGTCCCCAATAGTAGTACTGCTATCCGTCGTTTATTAATATGGAGGCTATTATTTTTTTTTTTTTTTTTTTTTTTTGTGAAGAACCACCCTATTGTAAATTATAATATGCATACAAAAACCAACATAAAATACATTTAAAAATTTAACAAAGAAAATTTAGCAAACAAAGACAAATTTTATTTAAATTTCTGCGAAAAAACTAATAATTGAAATTATTTCCTTTTTGTTTTCTTCTTTCCCAAACAGATACCTACCACATTTAAAACAAAAAGAACCAAAATGGAAGACAATCTGGAAGGAACGGATAACTTAATGAAATCGGGACAAATCTTAAAAATGCTGGATGAAGTTCAGAACACTCTTGGCGAATGCCAACGTAGTTGCCACAAACTGGACGAAACAAACGCTAGGAAATATGGAAGCAGATCTCTCGCGGAACACACTAATGTAATTCAGCGCCAAATGAAAAACATGCAGGACAATTCACATGCTAGTGCAACCGCTGCTGCAGCAGAAGCTAAGGCCCATGTCGCTGCTCAAGTACAAGTCCATGTTTCAGCCCAATCCGCCCAAGATAATTGGGTACCAAATAAATTCCAAGAAATGAGCTTAGGTCAGTACCGGAAGAAGGATTCTGTTTCAGGTGAAAAAAGGAAAGCAGAACCATGCACAGAAAGTGACGCAACTGCAAGTGAAAGCGAAAGCGGAATCGCAAGCGGAAGCGGAATTACGCCAGGCTCTTATCTTAGCCAAGACGACGTAAAAACCAAATCGGGATATTCTACCGAAGAAGATGGAATAATTATACTGAACACAGTTCCATGGACATCATCAGCTGATTGGGATCCATATAGTCCTTTTCGCAACAGTAAACAATCAGCTTCGGATAGCGATAATAATTCTTTGGCAGTAGAATTCTCAGATGAAGAAAGAAATCAAGGAATAGAATCACCATCAACATCATCTAATAAAAAAGTAGAGGATACCATTGATAAATCGGATGTTAAGGACCGTGCTGATTCATCGTCGACGGTGAATCGTCGTCGTCCATCACAATCACATTTTGATCGAAGTACTCTAAAACGGAGTTCTCTCAGAAACCTTACAGAGGCTACAACTTCGTCAAATTCACCTGTAAAGCAACCAACACAGAATCGAAGGGGCCGCAAAACTAAGTGGCAGCCACAGAAACACGAATCGAGTGATGCATCGTCTGGTACAGATAATGGTCAAGGCCGTCGATCTGACAATTGCGATTCTTCATCTACATTCAATAGAAACCATCCACGAGCTGGTTTTATTAAAGCTCCTCGTTTATCTAATTACTCCAACTCAGCAACATCCGAATTGACTGGACGAGGATGCCGTCTTCAAAATCAATCATCGATGGAAAATCCAGCCGTCGTTTCGCACCATCAAGACTTTGTGTACAAATACGTACATCCTGCGCAGCTACCGATTTTTAATAATATTCCAGTATTACCAGCTGCAAGGCCATCACTATGGCCCGTCGGGCCAGTATATTTCCCAACGAATGCGCCAATGATTATTGCATTTGGTCAACCACAGCAACATCTACATCAATACTCACATCAACAGATACAACAACCGCTACCACATCAACAACAACACCAACAACAACAACAAAAACAACCACAACAACAACAACAACAACAACAACAACAACAACAACAACAACAACAACAACAACAACAACAACAACAACAACAACAACTACTACAACAACAAAAACATCAACAACAACAACAACAACAACAACAACAACAACAGCAACAACAACAACAACAACAACAACAACAACAACAACAACAGCAACAACAACAGCAACAGCAACAGCAACAACAACAACAACAACAACAACAACAACAACAGCAGCAACAACAACAACAACAACAACAGCAGCAACAACAACAACAACAACAACAACAACAACAACAACAACAACAACAACAGCAACAACAACAACAACAACAACAACAACAACAGCAGCAACAACAACAACGACAGCAACAACATGGGCCAACTCCATCACCATCATCATCACAAAAGGCAAGTAATTCGTTGTCAATGCCCACGTCCACCACTGGGGAAAACGTGACTGGGCAGTCTACTGACCCTACCCCCACCACCAGTAAACAATCAGCATGTCCCATGATTCGCCCACAATATACTTGGCTTCAGAAGCAATTGATATGCCCTCCAACGGAAACCGGTCCTGATGGTAAGCCCATCAAAGTTAGAGCCAAGAGACCACCACTACCCGATTGGATGGCGGTGGTGGCCGAGAATTGCGATAGCGCATTGGTAGAACTCAAAGCAAATCGTATGGCTTCAAAGGAGCGAGTATATCGTATGCTTGTTGAGGAGGAATATGAATATCTGCGTTCGCATCAACAGTAATTATTTTTGGCAGAAATATAAAGTTTATATTGAAATTATTTTGTTTTAATATTAATAAAATATATAGATATAGATGTAGGTACTAACATTATGTACCAAGATGTATTAATATGTTTAACTTACTCCCAAATAAATGACTAAAAATATAATTGTGCCTGGAAAAATCCTAGTTTTGTGAAATTTATTTTTGAAGTGAAGTTCCCGAGCAGAGTTGAGAAGTAATGATTACAATTGTATTCAATAAGTGATTAATTACAGCTCAATCACCTTACAAATAATTTCAATGTAATTAACTTCTCCCTTGGAATAAGCTTGGTTGATTGACCAACAAAATCTTCGAATACTACGCTATTGTTTTAATTTGAATTTAGATTCGTCAGAACACAGTACAGTATTCCATTAAGGTTTTCGACGAGTGCGTTGGTCAATCAACCAAGCTCATTCCAGTTACTTAATAAACGGAGGGCACTGTTAAATAGGGAGGAGGAAATTGCATGGTTCCGGGATGTTTGACTATGTTTCTCTGGGCATGAAGTGTGTTCGATTCATAAAATAGGTATAAAGAATTATGAACCAATTAAGGACCTTCCTGAAAAATGTTTAACTTCCACGTACTAAGGAGGATCTTCCCCTGAAACAGATATTTCAGCAAGATAATGATCCGAGCCATACCGACAAAATGGTTAACTGAAGTTATTATATTTTTCTTAATTTTGTTTATATTTTTCAAGAGATATAATTTCGTGTTTGAATTTTGGCCAACACTGTATGTGCTGATGATACAAGAAAATTTGCAATTTGTATTTGTGTATTTATTCACAATAAACCCATTAATCGGTGGTTAAATCTATAGTTGTTTTATGATAGGACCTATTGCTAATTTACTAACCCTTTGAAATTTGGCGATTAATTCCATCAAATATGAGAACAGAGACCATCTTACACTAATAAGAAAACTATTTTTAATAGTTAAATAATAATTTAAAAAAATTGATACCAAGAAGCGAAACAAGATTTGGTCACCAAACCACTTGTACTAGACATTTTTTTTCAAAAAACTGATAGCTTTTGAGAAATTAACAAAAAAAAACTGAATTTCCCCGTTCCCCTTTAAATTTTGTACTCCGGACCAAATTTCGGGTCAAGATGTGAAAACAACTTTCCATCTTCGCTTAAATTTAATTAATTTAATTAAAATTTGAACAAATAAGATTACCTATTTCTCTTTGAATTTTGTTCTTGCCCTGATCCCCTTTTATTACGTACAGCTACGGACAGAGAAATTTTAAACTGAAATTGGAATTGGAATTGGAAAAGAATTTCCGTTATTTTGAATAGTCATTTACAAATTTGTTTAGGTATGATGCCTTCTGCAACTGGCACAGCAAAAAGGGTCAAAGACAAAGACAACCACCTTATCACTCAATAAGTTTTTGTTTTTGGTCGTTTAAATCATTCTTAAGTCTATTAGTAGTAGACTGAGATATAGCACAGTTGTCATTTTAGTATGAAGTTTTTTTTTTAATGGAATCTTGCAGGCGAAAGCTTTTTATTTTGATATGGGCAGAAGCGTTAGTTGAACTCTTCAAAAAAATGAGTATTAACTTTGAGCTCCAAGAACAAGGTACATAATTATCCTTCAAAAATTGCTACATCAATTTAATGTTCTCGAAAAATGGTATGCAATGCCATTAATTCAGTGAAACACGATTCTGAGCTTAAAATAAAAAACAAAATTCGAAAGCCATCCCTCTCAGAACTTCAGTACGCATTAATAGTCCGATCCTTTTTCAAAAATGTTGCCTGTATATTGCGATTTAAGTTTTGGCAAACGAACCGTAATATTTGTTTTCACCAGTCGAGATTTTTCTGCTTACGCTTCCATATAACTTTGTATAATCGTGTCGTCTTTTTTATAGTTCTGCTGGCGATATTAACACTAAATTCTTCATTAGTTTCGGCCAAATGATACTGGAGGAATTAAAAAAGTCGACTTACTTTTTCTGACTATGGCTCTGTCTATAAGTATTGAAGTTCTGAGAGGGATGGCTTTCGATTTTTTTTTTATTTTAATTTTTTTCACTAAATTAATGGCTTTATACATCATTTTTCGAGACCCTTAAATTGATTTAGCAATTTTTGAAGGAAAATTACCTTGTTTTTGGAGCTCAAAGTTAATAATTCTTATTTTAAGAGTTCAATTATTTACTTATAATATCGTTCAAAATCAAGATAAATAAGTTTTGCCTGCAAGGTTTCATTAAAAAATGAAAACTTCATACTAAACTCTCAAGTGTGCTATTTGTCTGGCCACTATTAATACACTAAACAAAGATTTAAACGGCAAAAAACAAAAATTTATAAGTGATCGGTGTTGCATTTGACCTTTTTTGCTGTGCCAGTTTTTCCAAATTTGGCTTTCCCGGAATTTTTTGAAGTAAAAAGTTGTTTGTCTAAGAAAAAATATCAACAGTTTTTAGTTTGCAATATGTACAAATTTTTCTCCGCTAAAGAATGTTAGTAAAGCCTGATTCACAATGCGACCAGGAAACTAGACATGAGCGTGACGAGATCTCAATAAAAGGATACGAGAATATACCTATCTGCACCTTAGTTTTAAAAGGGTCAGTGTCTAGGTTGTTGATTTTTGAAAATCGAAAATTTAGCTTTTTAGTTTCTTTTGAAAATAAAGTTTCCTTTAACCGGTATCTTGGAGCATATTAAATCCACTAAATTAAATAGTATGATTATTCAATTTTAAATTGGCCCTTTAGAACCATGGTTCAGATATTTACACGATTAAGCTTTTCTATACCTACTCTGTGCAACAAAACCTTTCGGTACAAAAAGAAAAAAAGTTATAGATATGCGCCAAGTTTTGAAACATACAAAGGGCATTACGTTAACATATTCATAGGAAAAGGTTTGGTGCGGTGAAAAAGATAAATTGATGTTTAGTTTTTAAATCGGACGATGGACGATATATGCATATTGTTTTCGGTTTGCGGGAATTTAAAATTCAAAAAACTGAAACCATTTGAGAGACAGATGTGGGCATTCCAATTTAACCAGACAGAGGCAAGCGTCCTATATTCTACAAAATTTGGTTGTACAGTTTCTTTTTTAAATTCGCCACACCATTAATTTGTTTAAATTGTACCTGTTAATTTTGTTTACAAAAAAATCAGTTGTCAGCGAATCACGTCACGCTCTAGTCTTCTCGTCGCATTATGAATCACAGGACAGACTCATAGGTACCTATCTATAGATGTTGTATTAAGACGATGATAAACCAACAACGACATCCGGAACCAAGGTACCTAGGAGCTAAGGAAATCCAGGATATAACTACAACAATCAACGATGAAGCAGGACACCTCTACATTGATCCAGGGTCAGCCCATTGTCGTGGCTAAACGCCAATCCTATCCCAACCCGTAACCAATATTGCCACTTGACAATCGGGACTGAACAACCCGAGGACGACAAAGTCAACCCGACTTTTATATTAAGTTTTCAAAAATTATAAATCTTATTTGTATTTAAATTTTGTTCAATGTTTATCGAAGTATAATTACAAATTATTTTTAAGCCAATTGTAAATAGAAATGTTCAATTAAGCAAAATTGAATTGAATTGATGTTGTATTAAGCTGCTGCTATGAAAATCTAGATTTATATATGAAATAAAATAAAAAAAATATATTATAATTTGTGTATTATAATTTTTTTATTTAAAAAAAAATTAAAATAACAGTCACAACTTAATATTTTAGAATTTTGGCGACGCGTTTCGAAATTAAAATTTCATCATCAGGCGCGATTTTTATTTTCAACATGAACATCTAGAGTTTATCATAATGAAACTTCATCAGGTAAACTCCAGTTTTGAATAGGAACTACTTAAACAACATCTATGGATATGCCCCAACGGTTAAGCTGTAACTGTGGCCCGATGCACCGTCAAAGTAGAAAGATACAAAAAGGATAACTCACGTCGATTAATATGGGAGATAAAGTTTTTGCGGCGGATTGTTCCACCACTAAGGATTTTTCTTATGGCAAGGCTTTTTTATTTTGTTTTCCTCCAAATACGAAATAACAAGAAAATTTTGATCCAAGTCATATGAATGGAGTAGGTAAGTCCTTTTTTGTCCATACTGTGAGCGTCAAAAAAAGTGTTCGGCTTTGAACTGCATTCTTACTCTGTTGAAGTAAATAGATTCGATCTTTTAGTAAAAGACTTATCATATGTTTTAAAGCGGGTTATCTTCAATAAAATGATATATAAAACTTATCGAAATACGTTATAACAAAAATTCAACAAAAAATAATAAAAAATACTTAATTTTTATGGCTGTACACTTTTTTTACGCTCACAGTACCTTTATGTGATTTTTAAAATAAATTTGGTTAGTTGAATTTAATATTTATTTAAATCCTTCTCAAATAATCAACTAGAGCGAGCAGAAAAAAATTTAAGGAGAAAACATTTATTAATATCCGTCCCGTCATGCTGCTGCTAAATTAGCTCTGCTGGATAGATTTTGGTTCATTTACCTACAACTTACAAAAAGATTGAATTGAAAACAAAAGTGAATAAATGTGAGTACCAATCTTAATCTGAAATCATATATCTGCATATGTAAATAACTACTTTTTCAATTAAGAAAAATAATCACTCACCCACATTAGGTTTGTATATATTTCTGTGATGATGTGTTTCTTGAATTCTCGTCTCGTATCTTTTTTCTTTAAGAAGTTAACTTTCACTGAATATTTTTACCGGAAACGGAAATTATGTTTGATCAATTAGACGTACCACTTGCATTTTCATTGCACATTTTTTACGCGAAATACAAACTAATTAGGTATATTTAAATTACATTAACACGACCTTAATATTTTTAACAAAACGGCACTTTTCTTAACTTGCATTTTATTGAACATTTTTTCATCGGAACCGGAAATTTCAAACACTTGCATTTATTGACTAAGCCGAACCGAATAGGGGGCGACTTTCCTTTACGACATCCCGATTTCGAAGCTTGCATACAGCATTACTGCGTATAAAAAGCGAGGTATGTATGCAACCCCCCTGCTTGGCCTCATTATAGGATTTGGGGTGGGGCAAGGTTTGGTGTATGCAAAGTTTCTTTTGCATTTAAAAAACATGGATTAAAAGAAAACATCCCAAAACCAAAGTGTACATCTGGCAGTACTTAGCATGCAATGACATTTGAGTCTTTATTTATTTTCCATGCATTTTGTATGGAAAAACTGAAAGTTTAAAAATTAATTAAAAATACTTATAAATGTTTCCTCACCCTAAAATTGTGATATTTGGTGTTTTTTATTGAATATCTATCGAATGAGACCATCCGCATATCAAAATTCGGGATGTCGTAATGGAAAGTTGAGCCAAACCGAGCTTCTTTTCTTGAGGATTACTTTCATTTTGCCTCTTTTTACCACGCATTCATATTGATTAACGTGTATCGAATGGCACATAAGCCTTTTTTAATATTTCTGACACAAACACTATAAAATACCTACATTCAACCTTTTGACTTTGTATTTTCACTGAATATTTTAACACCGGATCCGGATTTCTCTTTTTTCTTCATATAACGGCTAACTTATATGGATATCTTCAGATAATATGCAGGTACCAAATACGTTTACCTAAGGAAATACATTATTTTAAGTACACAATAAATTAATGTAAGCACTCACCCGATATGCAAATAGGAATCTTCTTCATAAATGTAGTTTTTTTTCAATTTGCATTCCATTGCAAAAGAACTAATAGGTATTCCATTGAAAATCCCTTCTATACAATTCCAAATAAACATTATAATTTCTCTCTAACGCAAACCGTGTGTCGAAAAAAATGTATAGAAAGCGGACACGGAAATTATTGAACAATAAATTCACCACTACATACAAATATACCTAGGAATATTTCATGTATGAATTCCCGCTTACTACGTCTGACGTACGACACGACGCGACGACGATGACGTTTTACAAAATATTCCGACGTGTTTCTGCTAGTACTTTCATAAGTTAAACGGAGCACCTGGGGTAGCCGCTCCCGTGGCCAATTGTTTTACTCAAATTACCGAGAAAAAGAGAGAGCGAAATTGATATGACCACGACGCGAACCTACTGGTACTTTTTGAGATGAAAACTAAACCGGAAATGATCAGAGTTCAGAGATCAGGAATCAGACTGCGTTCAGAGTGTGAAGTAATGGATTCCTTTCATGAATCAAAGAATAAGAGAAAAGAAAATTTCGCCACTCTTACGTCATTTGTGAAGAATCTTTGTTTTTGCTTTTCCTTGTGTCGTGCGTGAACAAGGTATACAGAATACATGGTATGATATTGCCCTTGTCGTTATGCTATCTCTCTCACGCATTTTGTCAACATGTGATGCAATTCGCTTTGCATTTGTTTTTGTTTTTGAATTATTGTTGCCTTTTATAACGTTTTTATCCACAGGTGACGTAGATGAACGAAAAAGAAAAGCAACTCGGAATAGCATACCATATATTCTATATATCGTGGTGCTTGAATATTTTAATGCCGGACTTACACGAGTGACAAATTGGAATAAATTCTTTCATTTTCACAACATTTATGATATAATCGTGTAAATAAATTACAAATTTGCCATTCAAATGAAGCCACGTAAATAGGTGACACCATTTTGCAAATTATGACAATCCAAAATGATGACAAAGCATCAGAACACCATTATTCTACCTTCGTTTAATGACATGCATCATTATTTTGCAACTTTAATGACGTGAATTCATAAAAAAAAAAATGTCCCTCGTGTAAATCCGGCATAATTGATGTCTAACGCAAAAGTTCAGGCATAGGAATTTCTGTTTAGTGCCTATAATGACGCATTGAACATTAACTGAACCACAAATTAAACTTTGAACAACATTTCTACAATATGAGTAGTGAATCGAACCTTTAACGTGGCAAATTCTATAATTTTGTATTATGAATAGCGACTTGTGAGTTCGCTTGCAATATCACTGGATTACAAATAGCAAACGTTGGCTAAAGTAACCACTAAAAGCGTGAAATCCTATCGAATCAAAATTATTAGTCATAAACGCTAACAAATTGAAAATTGATGTGCTTTAAAACATTATCAATATTATTTTTTATTTTTTAGAATTGTTGATAATGAGTGATAAAAGAAATAAATAATAGAATATTGTGAGAAATATTACATAGAAAAAGCTCCAAAGGAAAATACCTATTATTACTATCCAATCGATTTTAAGAGTAGTAGGGGAAAAAAAGAGTGCAAAAAGAGTATTCGGAATATGCACAAAAACGTCAGTGAGATTCATGTTAATGAAAACAAACAGTTGTTTTCATGTTGTTTTCACAAAAATGTTGCTTCGATAACTAAAAAAAACAAGAAAGTGTGAAATAAAGATTGTTGCTTGGAATTTGGAGTTTAGACACTAGAAAATAACGATCTTAAGGCCGTGTGTCAATTGCGTTAAAATTCATCTATAATTTATTCCCACTTTAATGTTATCCTAAGGGTGTATCAAATTTAAAGTTTTTACTGTGTCAATTGAATAAAATTAGATTTTTGAAAACATTCGTTTCCCATTTTGAATGAATTTTTTTACGTAATGACAGTACGCCAAACAAACAAAAAATTCAAATTTGAATGATTCTTTTGCATAATAAATTATTTATTCAAAACTTTAAAATGAGATCAGTCGAAGTGCCACAAACATTTGCGAATGAAAATTGAAACTTTTAAAAGAACTATGAAACCGTATACGAATTTCTTTGTTTTAATTTCTTGAGCTCAAACTTAAATTTTTGTCCATAGGTGGGTTTTTTTGCATGTTCATATGTATCTGGCGAAAAGAACGACATCAGGACAATTAAATATTTATTTACTTTTTATTTATGATCTAGGTTATTTTGCATTATCTCACCGAACAAAGATTTGACATTTTTGGTAACATTACTTGCAACACTTACATTGTTTTCAAATAATTTGATATTAGTGAAACCGCATACCATTCGCTCTCCATACAAACATTCCCATTTTATATCCGCACCAATTGTGTTGCTGCTGTTATATTCTCTTATTCCCCAGAAAATCATCATGAATAACTAAAACTATTAGTCAAAACTTTTAATTCCGAATGTTAAAGTACAGTATCGTTAAAATAAGGAATGTATCGTTCTTTTTAAAGAAATAAATTGCTTACAATGTTAAGATGGTGTTTAGACAGGCTTCACGTGATGCCACTTATTTTGACGTGAGGCCTGTCTAAACACTGACTCCCCCTTGTGAGGAATCACAAGTCTCAACTTTGCCGCTTGGTGCCGTGCCATGAAGTTTAGTTGTTGCAATATAGCTCATACAATTTCATACAACAAATATTTTGAAGTTCAGTTACGGTGCAGTTCCGCTGAAGTGCAGTTCCGTGGTACTGTGCTACACAGCGCGGCACTCTACGGCACTTTTTTGATATCAAGCACTACGCTTCACTCATAAATAAATGAGTAGTGCCTATGAGTGAACCCATTAGTATAGTGCCATTGTTATAGTACTACTACTTCCATACAAACTATCGATAACGAGTATGAATTTGATGCCGCCAACACAGGTTTTATCTGGGCTAAGGTTGAGTCCCCAAAAATTCTCTGGTCTAGATAAGCCTGAAGGGGCTCAATTGTTGTTGCATTTAACATGTAAATTGATAAGCCCATTCGGAGACTGAACAAAATACACCTTTTGTTATTAGGCCTCTGCACACACAGGATGATTTCTGCCGGCAGAAAACAGAGTTTAATTAATTATCTAGACATAGCTATCTCTATATGGACATAGTTATTGTTGTATTTTACATGTAAATGGCTTTGCTTTTTCTGTCGTTTTTTTTTCAGGTAATAGCAAGAGCACAAGAGCATTTGCTGTTGACTGCTATTACTAAGCTCCCTTTCACACGATGAAACTGAGTTGCTAGCAACTTTCAGTTCTATGGTGAGAAAAGCAGGAGGCAAGAGGAGTGAATAAAATTTCCCTGACCAGAATTTGAAGAGATTTTTTAACATTTCCTTTCACATCTAGGTGAAGGTGCGTTCAACCAATAGACTTATAAGAAATCAAAAAAAATGACTAGATTTTGTTTCCTCCTGTCGAAGGAACAAGAGATTTTTAAGGAATTTAAAAAAATGTCAACCAAATCTCCAGTAGCTTGTTTCTTCGTTTGTAAGGGGACTAAACACATATTTTACAGCTAAAATTGAGTGGAAATGAAAATGTTTTTCATAATTTCAAAACGGAAGGCACGCGATTCAGTTGATTGGATTGGATTGGATTGGAGAAGGAACACTAAAGAGAGAACGTCAATTATCTTCATCGAACATCTTCAAATACATTGAAATTTTGTATCCTTCCTCCATCTTCGTTAAGATTCTGTACTCAATATCGCAGAGGGAAAATTGCCATCGCCTTAAATATTGGCAATGAAGCTACAGCGTAAGTCAGCATTTACATGACTCAATTTTTGCAATACGATTTTATCCAAAATCGAGTGAAATGTTTAAGGTAGAACTAAACTGATTTTGATTACACGATTTATTTTTTCGGACGTCTCAGGCTTCGTCTTTTTGACACATTGATTGAGGGGTATAGAAATGAAGAGGGAATAAAAAAAAGAAAGCACGTATGATAAGATTTTTTCTGGTTGAACTTTGACGTTTATGATTTGACAATCTAGCTTTGAAATTGTTTTTCGAGTTTTAATGGATATAAGATTGAAAAAAAGTGATCTAAAAATATTTGTAATTATTATTACTGTCTATTTATCAATAAATGAACCTCATATTTTTCGAACGTCAGAAAAACGAATGGACTTTTTTGGTTGTGTGATATCACGAAAGTACGTAGCTGTCAAAAACACGAAAAATGAAACGAACGAAAGTACGAATCGTGTAATCGAGCTCAATAGGTGGAAACTGTCGAAAGCTTATGTCAAAGCTAACCGAAAGTAGCTTTCCAAAACATCAATTTCACTCGGCTTCGTACGACCACGTACGTTGGCTTCCGACCATTCTATAGTTCTACCTTTACATGAAACGATTTTTCCAGTCCGATTTCTGTCTTTGTCCCCTTCATCTTTTATTGCTGTCCTTTTTATTTTGCACTCTGAGTTAGATAGCATGGTGTAACAAACAATTGAGATCATTCACTCGCAATGAAGTCACGAATAGTCTCCTTGAAGCATATCTTTTTTTCTTAAGCTAAGAGTACACGGCATGAAATGTCACATGCACTTGCGGCACTGACGTCATGTGGCTGTCACAGACATGGCAATTACATGGTATGCGTCAATTGGGAAGCATATATGACGTAAAATGACTTCACTGCGCATGCACATGTGGCATTTTACATGCCGTGTACTCGTAGTAGCATTATACCATGGATAGATGGCACATTAACACCAGCGCTGCCGCAGTTTCAGTAGATCTAAATATTGCATTTTTTTCGTAAGACTAATCTACAAAATACTTTTTGGTTTTACAAAATTAAAGCCATAATTTATTTTTCAAATCTACCCCACACTTTATACTCTCTTCACCAATGAACAAAAGATCGTCTATAGAGAAATTGGGTCATGTAAATGGCGACTTAGGAGGTTTGAGCACAAGTAAGAACCCTATCACATGATGATTCTTTGCGTTTGATTCTTTTCAAAATTAAAATGGGGGTAAAGGTGAGATCAGTGCCGAGATTAGGCTATTTCATGGAGTGAAGTGAGATGACTCGCCTTACTCGCTGACTCATCTCACTTCACTTACAAAAGTGATTTAGCTATTGAAGTGAAATGAGTTTCGAACATGAAACAAAAAATAAATATAAAAGAAACAAATTCTACCTCTTTGTCACACTCGTTACGTTTAATATTTTGTTTCACATCATCCTTAATGGACACGAAATGAAATAACAAATACAACAATAGGCGTGTTTTATTGAAAAATTTTTAGCTAGCATTTAATAAAATTTCCTTTGGTAAACAACAACAAACCCAAATTTATCTATAAAAAAGTAAAAATATACATATATAAATAAAATATATATAAAGTATACAGTAAAAAGTAGATGTAAAAGTTGAGATAAAGTTTCATCAAGTTGAAACTTATCTGGAAGCAAACTTGGGTTGAAAGTGAAAGTGGATATAGCGTTTTATTGGTGCTTGCGTTGCAGCGCAATCTATAAACACCAATAAAAATGCACCTCATGTAAACATAGGAATACTTAATGGAGTTTCTTTGATTTCAATATTTTTTGTCGTAAGGTTTAATGTGAGTTTTCACACTTGAGAAATTATATATTTAATAGGTTTAAAAGTGAATAGAGTACTTATATCTTTATTTAAGGACCGCTTGTACAAATGTGGTTCAAATTTTGATCTGTGGTTCAAAAATTTATATTGGCTAATTTCAGCGGAATACTCAGACTCAACGATGGTTCAAGGTTCAAGTATGTTATAGGAGCCAATTTTATTATGAATGAACTATCTTTGAACCTCAGTATGTATGCTGAAATCAGTGAATAAAATTTGCTGAACCACGAGTTAAATATTTGTATAACTGGGCCTAAAGAAAAAGAATGCTCGAAGCATTATTTTTCCGGACAAATTGTGACGTTCTATGTATATTTCTCTTTTTATAAACTAAAATGACGTTTGTGAAGACGCACGACTGAAATAACATAATAAATGCGTAAAGAAAATGATGACACAAAAATGAGAATGAGAATAGAATAAATAAAGAACAAATGTTAAAGGGTACAAAAAGGCCACATACAGATACAAAAAATATTTATTTTCAATAAAAAAATTTGAATTCATTAACATACCAAGTTAAACCGAGCTTTAATCAGCAAATTGTGTCCGTTAATTCAATTCGATTTTGGGAGCAGTAGAAAACAGTGAGCATTTCTGATTTCAGCAGGGGTTTCTTAATTTATTGACATCACATCCATCCTTGAATGGAATTTTGTAGTTGATAGCTTGACAAAGCGGAAAAGAACTACCTACATTTTTACTAAAAAAGTTTATTTTGATCCAAATGTCAACCAATTCCCCTAAAATCACCCTTTTCCAAAGAAATAAAAAGCGCAAAATATCAGACTTTTCAGAGGTATTTTCATCCGTCCGCATTATAGTTCGCGATCAAGAGCAGGCGATCAATTTTTCTTGCTCTTAAAATGCTCTCAAAGAATCTGATTTCTGTATTTAAAATGTATGTGAATTAAAGGTATTTTTATAATTTTTTAAATTTCTAGCTACGCTACTGTTCTTATTTGACTTTTAGAGATAAACTCTACACCTTCAGAATTTGTCGTGAGGAAAAAATTTAGAGATAAAATTTGTCTTTGCTCGATCTGCGTACTAGGCTTAAGGTAAGACCGCACTCGGCGGAACTGCACTTCAGCGGAACTGAACTTCAAAATATTTCTTGAATGAAGTATGTGCTGAGCTTTATGTCACACTAAGCGACAATTGAACTTCACGGTGCGGCACCATATGTGGCAAAGTTGATAATCTTACCAACTTTGCCACGACCTGAAGCTCCGTTCAGTTCCATTAGGGGTTTTACTTTTTAGTTCAGAGTAGAGCCCGAACTATCAAACAAAAAATTGTATTTCTTTTTTAGCTCTGAGCATTTAGAGCTAAAAATTCGTGTTTCTGTTTTCCTTCTGAGTGTGTTCTGAGTTTGTTCAGAGCGCGCTCTATGAGCTCAGAATAAAATGACTGAGCAGACAGATTTAATGCATTTGACAGCTAGTGTTCTGTGCAGGTGTGTTTACAAAATAATTCAGAGCGCTCAGAGCACGCTTGGTTCAGACCGGAGGATGTTCAGAACATGCTCGACATGCTCGGACTATGTTCAGAGTTCTAATCTGAATTAAAAAAGAAAACACCTATTGCCGCAAAACATCATTTGAAATGCAATTGCGGTGCAATTCCACTGAAGCGCATAGTTCCGTCGAGTGCGGTCTTACCTTTAAATAATGGTAGTTGTTTTCATCTCCTTTGTTCCCTACCACACGAAGAAACTGAATTGCTAGTAACTTTCAGTTCCTTGGTGAGAAGGGTAGGAGGAGAGAGGGTTGAACAAAATCTCCCGGTTGAGGGTCTTAAGAGATTTTTTTGACATTTCCTTTGACATCTAAAGCTAAGTAAGGTGCGTTCAACTCATGGTATAAAAATACAAGTTATGTAGTACCTCGTGGCATGATGGTTAGTGCGTAGGACTGTCATGCCAAAGGTCTGGGTTCGATTCCCAGCCGCTGCCACCTAAAAACAGAAATGTTTTTTTCGCGAGGTACTGCCTCTTGCGAGGAACTGACAAATCCTCCAAGAGTATACTTGTCATGAATAAGTGCTTCTCATCTAGCCGTTCGGAATCGGCAAAAAATTGTAGGTCCCCTCCATTCCTGCCAACAACACGCACACAGGAATGGTTGAGAGTTGTAAATCACTAGGCCCTGGTTCTTCACGAGCTGTTGTGCCACCAAATTTATTTATTTTTTTTTATGTTGTATATGAGATGAAGGGTCACCATAGTTTTTATCATGTGACGTCATAGCTAGATTCGGACAACACAACTTGGAAGATAATTTAATTTATCCTTTTACTCTAAATTGCAACAACACATAACTTTGTTCTTGTTTACACGTCAACAACGAAAGTGTTCAGATGTGAAGAAAATTATGGTGCAGATTTAGTTTTCCCCTTTGTATTTTCATAATGAAAGACAGGATTTGTCTTTCGGTAAGTTGCCCAACTCACCATCACCATCAAAGAATCATCGTGAAATAGTTATAGTGGGTTATTTGGATCAACATATTGGACAAAATTATTTGATGGAAACGGAATAAGTTTTCAAAATATACTACAAATATACAACATAGTCTTACAACATGGTTGTTTTTGGATTTAGTATGCTGCTGATACGATATGAAAGTTGGTCTCCAATAAGACATCAAAATGCTTACAAAAACGACAAAGTAGAACAAAGTTTTTCGTTTATGATTTCGTTGTGTCATTTTTGTATGGGATAGGCTTTAGATTGAAAAAATTGCGTCCGGACTGGTGAGTCTCATCGTGTCTACATTCAAAAATTTGAAGCCCCTCAAAATACATAGAAACAACTTCAATGCTTTGCGCATTAAAGGCTCTCCCAAACCAACGCGAATCCGCAGCGACGACGAATTTTCGTAGTTGTTTAGCGTTGTTTATTTGTCATATTTTGTACTATTGTGAATGATTCGCAGTGAATGCGGAGCGATTCGCGTTGGTTTGGGTCAGCCTTAAAACAGCAATACGTGAGTATCATGAATCGGGTGCTTACATTTTGTTCATGCGTCATGACAATCCAGATCCCTTATTTCTCTTGCCCAGAAACTACCTTGACACTAGTCTCAAGCTTCAATTCCAATCTAAAGAGCCTGTTTAGATTGGGAAAATTGAATCCGGACTCGTAAGTCTCATCATGTCTACATCCGAATTAGAGGCACCTCAAAACACCAAGAAACAACAACAACTCCAATGCTTTGCACATTAAACAACAACACATGGGTCTCATAAGTCAGGTGCTTACATTTTTTTCATGCCTCACGACATTCCCGACCCTCCATTTCTCTTGTTCAGAAACTACCGTAACACCGGCAGAGAATATCAATGAAGTCTGATTCACAAAGTGACGAGGAAACGAGACTTAAACGTGACGAGTCCTCGTCGTTTATGTCAAACGACTTTCAAAAAATGATAGCATACGAGAGTATACAAAATGCAGCGTTTCTCGTAGTCACGTCACGCCAAGGATTCGAAAAGTTGAAAAAAAGACGCGACGTGACTAGAAAAAAATTACAGCGGTTCACGGCAAGCTCTTGTCTCATTTCCTCGTCGCATTGTGAATCAGGCTTCATTTCCTCGTCACATTGTGAATTGGGCTTGATCAAGAAAGAGCTTGATTACACGATTCGTGTTTTCGTTCGTTTCGTTTTTCGTCATTTTGACAGGTACTTACCTTCGTGATTACACACAACCAAAAAAGTCCATTCGTTTTTCTGACGTTCACAAAATATGAGGTTCATTTATTGAAAAATAGACAGTTAATAATTAAAGATATTCTTAAATCACAACAATCACTTCAATTTTAAATATATTAAATATATAAATTCATTATATAAAGGTTATAAGTATCTCCCGCCTCTACTCGTTTGTCAAATCATAGACGTCAAAGTCCAACCAGAAAAAATCTTAAAATTTTCATACGTGCTTTCGTTTTTTCATTCCATTTTAACACCCCTCACTCAATGTGTCAAAGAGACGAAACATGAAACCGTCTGAAAAAACGAATCGTGTAAACAGGCTCAAACAATCTTTAGTCCGTTTCACCCTCCAAAATCCGTTTGTTTACATTGTTGTATTTGTAATTTCACTTCGTACCGATGAATAGATATGAATTATAACAACAACAATACCTGTGCTGAGTGATATGCTGAATCGCAGTACACATATTGAAAGTAATATCTTCCGAGTTTTCATTTTTGTTCAAGTTCAAGCATGTGTGAAAGTCTCAGAGACCCTTGTCAGTTCCTTGAATATGTACGGCGGCATGTTCAAAATATTTCAAATTTTAAATTGAAATTATCAGATTTCTGGATTTTCAAACTTCTAATTGGACAGAGTTCAGAAATAGTAATAGTTGATGGATTAGGTCTTAATTTATCCTTCAGCTTTTTTGGTCACTCACAGTTGCAGTGAAACATAGTTATATTGATTTATTCCCAACGTTTTGACAGGGATTAATATATCAGCCATGTATGGCTCTCTCGCTTCCTCCATAAACTCAAGATGACAAAACTATTTGACTCAGCTTCGACGAAAGAAGAGCTTTATTTAAATTTTCAAAAATATTTTTAGTACATTTTGTATAAATAATGTTTTGGTTTATTTAATGTAAGTCATTGAACTTTACGTTTAGCTAATACATATATTAAATATATATATATATAATATTTGTGCATATGTATATTTTTTAACAAATTGTTGTTTTATAATGTTAAAATAAAGATCCCCTCAAGAGGACAGCAAAATCCCTGTTTCATTGCAACTACCAGTGACCAAAAAAGCCGAAGGATAAATCAAGACCTAAAGCCTAGCACGCAGATCGAGACAAAATGTATCTCCCATATAAAATTTTTCCCAGGACAAATTTTATCTCGGGTTTTTTTCAATCAGTACGCAGCTCTAGCGCAAAATTTGACTTTCGTAGCCGCTGTGCATGAAAAGGCAAAAATAAGTCTCCACTACATTTTGCGCGGAAAAAGAATGCTCGAAGCATTATTTTTTCGGACAAATTGTGACGTTTTATGTTTATTTCGCTTGAACTTAAATCTTCTCCCTGTTTCATACTTTCCATTATTAAGACGTTTTGAGGACGCAAGAAATAAAATATAAAATGCGCAAAGAAAATGATGACATCAGAATTGAGAATATAAACAGCTGTTATAAATTAGTCAGTGGCAAAGCTTATAGGAAAGGGTATAAAAGTGCCACATACAGATTCGGAAAATATTTTCTTCCACTCAAAATTTAAATTTATTTCCAAACCGAGTTAAACCGAGTTGGAATGAGCAAACTGATCTGCAAAAATCAAGTGCAGTTCTGTAGCATTAGAAAACTCTGAACATTTCTGATTTTGGTAGGGGTTTTTATCCAGGGAAAATTGAGTCCGGACTCGTGAGTCTCATCGTGTCTACAGCCGAGAATTTGTGGCTCCACAAAACACCAAGAAACAACACCAACTTCAATGCTTTTTACCAGAGATTATCAACAATGTAAACAAATGGATTTTGGGGGGTAAAACGTACGAAGCATTGCCCACTGGGAATCTTTTAGTTGCTCGAAGTTGGTGGCAACTCCGAGCAACTTAAGTTGCTCGCCATCGCCCACTAGGCAACTTCCGGTCAACTTTTTGGAATTTGACGTAATTTTTTGGTGTATTTTGTGTATTGACTTGTGACACAGACACCATTACAACGTTAATAAAAATGTAAATATCAAATAAGAACATTGAAGTTTATAGCTCATTTTTGATAAATCAGAATCAGAGGATTAGAAAATTCAGAAATCTGAAAATCTATATATAAGATTTTGTCGTTGAACATGGTCAGCTTTGACAGATTAAGTTGCCCAGTGGGCGTTGCCGAGCAACTTAAAGTTGCCGGGAAAAAATTCCGCTAGCAACTTCGAGCAACTTAAAGTTGCCGTCAGCTTAGTTGCCTAGTGGGCGCTCTCCCATAAAACCCAATGTACTCGAATTGGGAGCAACAAAAAGTTGCTGGGGCGAGCAACTAAAAGTTGCCTAGTGGGAGCCAGGCCTTAAGGTAAGACCGCACTCGACGGAACTGTACTTCAGTGGAACTGCGCTACACAGCGCGGCACCATACGACACTTTTTTGATCTACTGCACCACGCTACAGAACATATTGGCTTCACTTATAAATAAATGAGTAGTGCCTATAAGTGATCTCATTAGTAGTGCCATTTTATTGGCATTACTTATACGTTCGACCAAGCAACAAAATAATTATTTGATCACCTGACCGATATTCTCCTTTTTTATTTTCAGCATGAAATATTTCTAAAATGTAGGCTCTACTTCCCATGTAGCACAGAAAAAAAACGCACAGCCAAAACACAAAGTTTCGTGACACTTGCTATATCGCACTTGCGGCAACGTAACGGAACGGAAATTCAGGACGCAGAAAAGTTGGTCAGATTATCAACGTTGCCGCATGGTGCCGCGGCGTGAAGTTCAGTTGTTGCTTGGTGCGATATAGCTCATACAATTTCATACAAAAAATATTTTGAAGTTCAGTTGCGGTGCAGTTTCGCTGAATTGCAGTTCCGTCGAGTGCGGTCTTACCTTTAGTAAAAAACAGTGAAAACGCACACATAGAATCAACTCGTCCATTCAGCACATCATTCAGCTCAGGTCTTGTTGTTGTAGCAATTCACATCTATTCATCGACACGAAGTGAAATTACAAATAAATACAATAATGTAAACAAATGGGTTTTGTATGGTGAATCGTACGAAAGATTGGCTTCTTGATAATTGATATTCTCTGCTCATGAGTTGGGTGTTCACATTTTGTTCATGCCTCTCTTCTCCATAAACTAACGTGATACCGGTCTCAATCTTTCCAATCTAAACAACGTCAAACCGCTTTGCGTGCGATGGGACACTCCGTTTTGCGAGGATCCGCAACTGACTGACAAACTGGGCTCGGTGAATTTATTGAACGGTCCCAAACCATACTTGTTGTCAGTTGTCAAAAAAATAAAACAAATAACAACAAAACGGAAAAGCCATAAGACAAAAACAAAAAGAAGATGTTTGGTATCTTATTTTTCATTTTTGTTTTGTTTGATTAAAATCGTCTTTTATTAAGAAATCAACAAATATATGATAACAAATTTCTAATATAAGCGAAAGAACATTTATCTCACATCGGAACTATTCAACAAACACATCATTGAATAAGAAAAAACAAAAAAGACTGCAAGTGCAAGTATAAGTGCATGAGTCCATTTATTCAGAATTCAGATAGATCTCGTTACAAAGAAACGAAAGGGAGGAGAATTCTTTATTTTTTAATACAAAGAAATTCCAAATCGAACAAAAAATGCCGTATAGAATGCGAACTGAAGACGAATATCCAACTTGGGTTTGTATTTATTAATTCTCTTTCTGGGTTGTTTGATAGATTTCATAATATTTTTTTAATTTCGAAAACTAAAAACATTTTTTCTAATTCCTTCAAAAAAGATTGGCTTCATATTCGTTTTCAATTTGATTGTCGGCACCGGAGCTCTTACTTTGCCAGCAGTTTTTGCGAAGGCCGGATGGTTGCTGAGCGTAGCGATTGTTGTAATTCTGGCTGGCATAAGCTACATGACGGCAACTTTTGTCATAGAAACCATGGCGTGTGCGAATGCCGTCATCCAGTGGCAGCGTTTGCAATACTTGAAGAGAGATCAAGCCGCAGCGGCCGCGGCATCTGAGTTGGATGACGATGAAACCGAAACGGACGACCCAACAGAAAACCTATTGCCACGCAGCAACGCTCAACGTTTGGCAACAACAGCTGGAACAGATTGTTGCGGTCTCGAACAGATGCCCTTGTCATCGCAGCGATCACAGTACTATATGCTCGATAGGAAGGTGGAAATGGGCGAAATGGCTGGGTTATTTTTTAACGATTTCGGGCGAGTGATGTTTTACTTTTGCATTGCCATCTATATGTATGGAGATATGAGCATCTATTCAGCGGCTGTTGCTAAAAGCTTAAGGGATGTTGTCTGGTGAGCTCTTACCTAAGTTATCATTTTTTTTTTAATTTGTTGTTTCGAAAAATCCTTGAAAATTCTGTCTGTATTGTATGCTTAAACTTCATTTTTTGAATTATTTTAAACGTTTAGTGCTAGGCCTTTTATTCACTACTGTTCAATTTTCCGATGATCAACTTTGGAGTTTATTTCAAATAAGTGATCAGTGTTACAATTTCTTGTTATTAAATTTCTTTATTCTATTTTTTTCCTATCCTTATGACATTATCCTGGTTCAAAGTACACAAATAATATATGTGTACTGTGATCCTGGTTGTTCAGTTAAAATTTTACTAGTCCGCTTTAAAAATAAACTGTTAAAAAATCTAAATTTGATTAAATATAGCTCATGTTACTAGTATAAGCTCCTCAAATCCAAACATTTTGACTTTCCACTTTTCGTCCATAAAAATTCCTTTGCAAATTAAAAAACCTCAACACATAAAAGATGAACTTTCAATTGAACGATGGCGATATTATAATCTTTTATTATTTAGTGTTTTATTAAAGAAGATCAAAAAGAATTCACCAAGTTATAGTCCCTTATTTGCGATTATTGTTTCTGTATCGATAAATGACTTGGCATCAAAAATCTTACATCGTTATTTTAAATCGAAAATCCATACGAAAAGAAACTTTTAATCGTGCACCATTCTTATTCTTACTGAAATGACATGATAAAGAATTTATTCACAATTAAAACTTACCTTGTTAACACTAATATTGATGGGTGATTGTCTGACAACAACCGTAGCATGTTCTTTCATTTTCTAATAAAATGTATCATTGAATTGAAATGTTGTTCTTAAAGAAGTTCTTGAAGGAAATACTTGCTTGAATAAATTTTTAAATGTCAGGAGCCAAAATACTTATTCCTGTATTGAATAATCTGGATTTTATAAGATTTATGACTGCTCTTGACTGCACTTTTTGTTAAGTCTTGAAACGTTTGTGTGGTGGGGTTCTGAAAACACTCACTCATATTCTGCAACTCGTTTTCATGACTATTCAGCTACAGTTCTATGTTGGTATTCCAGGAGCCGTATATTCGAATTCACTTGTAATAATATTGATATTTATTTTATTTCATATTTTATCGTTATTCCGATAAAATTAAAGTCGTGTTTTTGCTATTTATTTGTCGTGTACCAGATTAATTGGATACGAATGGAAAATAATGTATCTCGCACCAACAAAGCGTAATTGTATTTTGTGATGGTTAATCTTAAAATAGCATTAAATCTTTAAAACCAATTATAATAGGGAAGCCAGTTCTTTTTAAAAGCTCAGTTTTGACTCCTCCTTCCCTCTTGCTGTCATTCGAATATCAAAGTACTTTGAACAGATTTACCGATTAGGTTATTGAAAATAAAGGCTAGGAGATAGCTTATTTGAAGATCCTTTTGGAAGTTTTGTTCTGCTAGTTTCCTTCAGCTTATTTTAAAATATTTCGTCGGTTTCTGTAAATACTTTGTAAATCTTAATTGACATTTTAATGTATGTATTAACATCATTACTTGTTTTGCGACAAAACTAATATGGCCAAATCTTGATTTAAAGCTCTCCATGTGTCAAGTATCTCTAAACAGAATGCACATCAGCTCTGTTGTAGGTGTCATAACAGGACACTGTTTAATAGACAGGCACGCAAAGCGTCTTGGCATACCTTCAATCGATTTTTGCAGAAGCTATATGAACGAAGAGGACGAAGAAACGATTTCTCACCTTCTCTGTACATGCCCAGCACTTTCGAACAGACGTACGCTCCACTTAGGAGACTACTTCTATAACGATCCTAGTAATCTGGCAAACATCGACATTAAAAGTCTCGTTCCTTCGTCAGAAGCTCCAAGTGGTTTAACGAGTGAGGAAGGAATTTTCAAGATTCATCATCACAATGGACCAACTCTGGTCTAAGTGTGTCAGTTTTAATTTACTGACAGTCTCTTCTATCTAACCTACCTAACCTATGTATGTATTTCCGACCAAACAAAAATCACTGAATCATTCATCATTGACGGCTATATGAACCCGTTGCCAAACTTTTTAGAATGTAGAAATTTCATTTTATTATATTTTGAATCGATTTCGTGTTCATAAATTTTAAAGAATTGATTGACCTCTTCGCAAAATGCAACTCTCCAGATGTGTATAATACATTTTTATTACATAGGTACTTGCAATAAAAACATACCAAACACCGGGAAAATGTTTACCTTCAGAAAAAAAATTATCGATGGAACTCATAGCTGGGAAAAAGCACAAATGATCTCTTTTAATAAAATTGTAATGTCTCTCTCTCTTATATACAACGTTTAAAAGTTCAACTGCAAGTACAAGACAAAACACGACTTACAGAATATGGATGAATATTTATAACCGTGAAAGCTTAAAAGGTTATAATATAAGTTATAGTTTCCAAAAGTCGATTTTTTTTTGTGATTCAGCACTAAACATTGACATGTTTTTATTCAGTCAGTGCCATGGTAGGGTATGTTGTGATATGTTTTTGGTTGATTACAGTGGTCTGCAAAAATTAACTTTGTTTTTCGCCTTCAAATAATTTTTTGAAAATATGTAAGATTAGACTTTTTTAAATTTGAATCTGGTTTCAGAAAAATTCTATCACGTCTAGTTTTTTTTTAAATGATTTTTGAAAAATGGATGATGTAAAGAATAGAGCCCTCTAAAATTAGCTTGACCTAGCAAATAAAATGCATGGCTGGATCGCACGTACTTGCTCTTAAGTTCAAGTTGTTTGGAATTAAAAACTTTTAAAATGTGAAAGTAATTATAAAAAAATATAAAAATATAGAAAAACCATTTGAATCGTTCTTTTTATTGTATAAACAACTAGTTAAAAAACTTAGAGCCCAAAAATAAGTATGCCATTTGACTACTTGAAAAAATATGATTTTATGCAAAAAAAACTTTAAAATCGTTGGAGCGGTTTTTTAAAAAAATTAATTTTGTATATATAAAATTTTAGAAACAGTATTAAAAAAAGTTATGGTATGCCAATTTTGAGTATGTATTTTAATACATTTTTCAACCTAATTTTCAAAAAAATTCATGAACTCACTTTTGAAATATTGAATTTTATATTTTGAATATTTTTTTAAAAATCCAACATTTATTTTTTTCAAAATTTTGATATGCAATATTATTAACATTTTAAAAAACCTTTTCCATAAAAATTTTGACCGAAATCGATTGAGCCGTTGATGAGAGAATCGAAAATTAAAAAAACCGTTATATGGCAGGTACCGTTAATAAAAGTTTTCGGTACATTTTTTTCTTGTCAAAAAGTACACTACACCTACAGTAATATATTGATTTTTTTTTTTCATCAAAATCGTTAGAGCCGTTTTAGAGATAAATAACCCTTTCATTTAGGGCTGTAAGGCAAGTACCGTTATTTTTGGTGCTAAAAAAAATTTCAATTTCCCCTCTAGAGAGTTACAAAAAACTTGAGTTCAAAATTTGAAGACAGACAGACAGAATTGTGCCACCCACTTTTTTGGTGTTCTCTTTCATCGTAAAGTCATGTTTGATTGTTATCTCGAAATTTGTTTTTGCACGAATCCAAAACTTGCCCTATAGTACCTATATACATACATATATCGCAAGTAAAAAAAGAAACTACATATTGTGCCTATTCAGCTGAAATTAAAAGGACTTATTCCACATTATATTAGTTTTCACACGAATCCGTTGTTTAAAACAAAAGAAACTTCAAAATGTTGTAGTTTTTATGGTTAACACTGTAAAAAGATTTCTTATTTGGCAGGTAATGGAACTTATCTTCGATATTCATAAAGTCAAGTATGTAAGCAAGATTTTGATCAGAGAATTTAAGAAAAAAGAAACATTTAAGCCTATTAAAATCCAAAAAGGTTTTTTCCATTACTTTATTTCACTGACAGTACATTCAAACCAGGTTTTGCCGTAACAAACATTCTTTGCAGGTTAGACTTTAGACAGACAAAATTGGCGAATTCCCCCTCCCAACGCATTTTGGCAACTCTATTTTTAAACTTGATTTATTCCAATACCTATTGGTCGGGGAAAACAAATTTGTATGAAAGAAATATTAAACTTACAATTTTAAACATTTGTTGCCATTTATTCGATTGCCTGCAGTTAGTCCCTTTAAAGATACAATGCGAAAAGTTTCAAAACATCAGTTTTTACATTTTTTAAGCGAGTGATTTTTGAAAACTTTGTTTTTCTCAGAAGAAAATGAATTTTGAAAAGATTAAAAATGATTTAGAAAGATGAAATACAGGTCTTTGAGTTCTCATTAACAGTGGAAAAACATTTGTAGTTTAGATTCTAGCATGCCAAAATCCATAAAAAAATATAGTTTGTTTTAAAGGCGATTTTTGTTGCAGACCAATAATTATTAGAATTTTGTATGCCTTTTAACAACATAAGTTGAAAGTATTAACATTTACTCATTAACATAGAAAAGTGAGCTAACATCAAAATTCTATTACTGGTACCTACCGTTGATAGTACCTCGTGGCATAATGGTTAATGCGTTGGACTGTCATGCCAAAGTTCTGGGTTCGATTCCCGGCCACTGCCACCTAAAAACAAATGTTTTTTTCCGAGGTACTGCCTCTTGCGAGGGACTGACAAATCCTCCAAGAGTATACTTGTCATGAATAAGTGCTTCTCATCTAGCCGTTCGGACTCGGCAAAAAATTGTAGGTCCCCTCCATTCCTGCCAACAACACGCACACAGGAATGGTTGAGAGTTGTTGGTCACTAGGGTTAATAAATATGCATGAGTTAATAATTAATCAATTTTGGGTATTGAGCTGCCGGAATCTCAGTTTTTTTTAATTTCCGAATTAATTGGAGTCCAAACATAGAACCTACAGTTATATTAATAATATGCAGTAGGCTCGCGTTAGCAAAAAAACCGCCTTACGTGAACATAATTTTTTTTTACCTTGACTACTCTGTAGCGTGAACACGGTGAGAAAGCCCTATAAAACGTGAACAAATTTATATTGTATTCGACATAGAAAACGTTGTTTTTTCTGCGTTTGTCGGTTATCTGAATTATTTTTATAGAACGGGAAATTCCCGAAAAATGATTGCTCGTAATTCCTGCCATTTTCGCTGTGATTTGCTTTAAATTAAATGCGAGCTGCTGATTTGTCATGTGAAAGATGTCGCAAAAAGTACCAACATTTTTGTCTCGAAAGGAAAAAGTGGATGTGATAGAAAAATTAAAAACATGATAAAGCGTACATTCCTATTTTAGCAAATCAGTATAATAATCAAAGTCAAAAATTCAGCGTAGGTACTTTACGCCTCCGCAAAAACCCTGTTGCATTGCATAGCAGCACTTCCATCGAAGAAAATCTAAATTTTCAAAACAAATTATATTTAGCCCAGGAAAACTAGACAAAAATATGACAAAACTATGAAAAAATTCCGACAAAGCTGAATTTTGGTAGAGAGCTTTGATTTGACGTATTAAGCATTTCCTGAAAAGTTCCGTAAATTTGGGCCGGGACTTAATTTTTTAGAGGGTTTAATTCAGTTTTTCTTTAGTTTCTCGAAAACTATAAGTTTTTTTTTTGAAAAAATGTGAAGATACAAGTTGTAGCTTATGTCATTCATTATGAACTTCACGGTGGAGTAAGTTTTTTTCAAAAAATTTATTAAAATTTCACTAACCGATGAGCTAAAGTTTTTCTAGGATTTGAATTTGGCTGCATATCCTCTTTATAAAACCAAGTTTTTGGGGTGCCCGGGGTTAGGGGAAGACCGCTATCTTGAAAAAGAAAGTGATTTGGTTTTTGTTCAACAACTCGATAAAATTTTCTTTTACAGTAAAATCATAAAAAAATAACGTTTAGATAATAAAATTATTTATATAAAAATAAATGAGCTATCACCGAACTCTGTAGGTTTATTATTCTTGAAGTTATAGCGTATCAAAGTAACACTTTTTATTTTGTACTGTGAATGGACAAATAACGTTTTTTTGTTAAAATCTCAGGAGATATAATTTTTTGTTTTCAAAAAACTAATGAGTTTATATTAATGCTCATAATGCTCTGGACAAAAAAGATTATAACACTTTTTTTCGTTGGAACAACAGATTTCAAGAAAAACGCGCACAATCGTTATAATAAAAGCTTGCCAATGTTATGCATTTTTTTTTTGCCTTGGTAAAATAGGTAATAGGTAGGTTTGTGCACGTTTTTCTCAAAATCTATTGCTCTTACCAAAAAAAGTGTTTTAATGCTTTTTGTCTAGAATTTTATGAGCATTATTAGTTTCTTGAAAAAGAATTATATCTGCTGAGATATTAACAAAAAACCACTTATCTACGGTTACACGAAGTTGCATAAATACCCTTAGTATTTTTTCTTCAAAAAATTATCTCTTTTTCGTAATTGGAAAAGTGGTACCCGTAGTTATTATACCTTCATCGCAAGTAATAACATATCAGTGTCAGTACCGTATATTTGAAATTCAGTAATAAAATAACAATATAAAATATATTTTTAATCTGTTTTAATTTTTGGAAAATCGCGGTTAAAGGTAATTAACACACAACAAAAAAGAAAATTTTGGATCGCGGTAGACTTTTTTGTCCCATCGAACGTCGAACGGCAATCACAGACGCATACCAACCAACCCTTCCTTTATCAGCCTTACACTAAAAAGATTTGAAAGAATTCTGATACTAATTAAAACTTTTAATTAAAACGTTATACTCATTTCCAACAGATCCAAAAAAATTTAATTTTTTGTAATTGTAGCGAATTCAACTCAACAAACGCCAGCTCCAATTATTTTGATGTTGCAACGGATGAACTATGTTGGGAGGCACACACAATGTCACGCCTTGATGTCTATCGTCTCTTTCTAGTGGCATTCATCATGATTTTGGGCCCATTTGCTTTGTTTAGTGTACAACGAACAAAATACATCCAAATGTTCACTGTAGTTTTTCGTTGGCTAGGTAAGCAGCATAATTATGAGTTCTTGAAATTCAAATTCAAATTGCATTATTTTTTAAGCATTTATATCGATGATCGGACTGGCAGTTAAATCTCTTCTTGCAAATGGACCACAAGGACATCCGCCAACAGCCAATCTAGCTGGCCTTCCATCGTTATTTGGTGCATGCGTTTATTCATTCATGTGTCATCATTCGTTGCCAAGTCTTATTGTTCCTATAAGTGATAAGAAACACTTAAAATCACTCCTATCGTACGATTATTTACTAATAGGATCCTTCTATATTGTACTAGCATTGACTGGCTCATTTGCTTTTGCCCAATTAGAGGATTTGTATACCCTGAATTTCATCCCAAGTCCTTATAATTCATTGCCAATGAAAATTATTGAATACTTTCTGGCCCTATTTCCAGTTTTCACTTTGTCAGCAAGTTTTCCAGTTATTGCCATTACATTGCGAAATAATTTGCAAACTCTATTCTTGGATATGTCGCGTTTCGATTCGTATAATTTCTTTTTACGAAGACTTCTGTTTCCAATTCTAGCCATTGTTCCTCCGTTTGGTGTTACTTATTTTACTGAGAGTCTTACGAGTCTGGTAGGTTTTACTGGGTCTTATGCTGGAACAGGTATTCAGTATATCATACCCGTGGCTCTGGTTCATTTTGCTCGACGAACTTGTGCCGATTTGCTTGGACGTGGTCTCATCAATGAATATCGCAGTCCATTTCGCAATTCAGGTTGGTTAATATTTGTGCTTATATGGTCATGGGCGTGTATGATATTGGTCACAGTGAATTTTTTTACGTTTAATGCTTCCTAAAGTAGCTGTGTTTAAAATTGAAAAATTAAAAAAAGCAACAAATGACTGAATTCATTTTTGAGTTAATTAAATAGAAACTATTATTGTGAAACAAAAAGACAATAACTATCCTTAAAAATATAGATAGATAGATAGATAATATCTAAACGCATTTATTTATATCAAAGTCATGAAAGTCTTTACGTACCTACAAATATAAAAAAAAAATACTTCAATGAATTTATGAAAAGCGTACAAACAAAAACGAATGGTATAAAATTATAATAATATTGTTACTAGACTAAAAATTTTTATATATTACCTAAATATTGTAATACATTTTATCCAGAGATAAATACATTTTATTTTAAATTCATTTGGCGATTACAAAATTATTTCCAAACATTAATAAGATCCAGATAACGACTTAAGGTTAACATCAAAATTAAGGACTATTTACATCCGTGGCATTTGCTAGGTCACGAATATGCAACTTACACCTCCAGGTTGATAAAAGGTCGCTCTCTCTCGAACCTTGGCGAAGAATATCGACAGTTCGACAATATGCTTAGGGCCCTCGTTTTGCTGAAAAATGATATTAATGATATTAATGGATGATTGCTCCACAAATTCTGGCATTATGACTTGGAATAGACGAATAATTGTTCCTTTTTTTCCCAACCCAATCATCTAGTCGACAAGTTCCACCAGGTAAATCATCCCTAAATTTTTAAACTACACCTACTGATTGATTATTGAGTTGAAGATTGAGAGCAAGTTATTTCAGCCCAGGAAAATTAGACAAAAAATGGCAACACTACGAAAAAATTCCGACAAAGCTGAATTTTGGTGGAGAGCTTTGTTTTGCGAAAGTCTAATATTCCTGGGCTACTGGGCCAAATTGATAAAAATTGATAGATTTCAGTGTTATATTTTCATGATCGAATTAGTGAAAACTAATCAGGCAGAAGGAACTATGACAATAGGGGTGGAAGCTTAATGGTGTTGCGTGTGAGGGTGAAATTATCGGTCCCAAGATCGGGATCGAATGTTATTTGTTAAAGCAAACACATTTTTTTAAATTTCTCTAATCTCAGCTGTCTAAATACTTACTAAGGCAAACAAATATTGGATCCGCTTGCTCACTTTCTGACGGAGCGAAATTAGCTGAAGTCTTTGAGGTCTCACTTTTTCTTATAACAACTTCCTTTGAAACGCGATACAGGGAGAGAAAAGATTTTGTCTGCTTAATGTGAGCAGTTATAAGAATAGAAAAAGGTAAAATAGAAAAAAATATTAAATTAAAAATTGAAAATTGACAATTCAAAATAGAATAAATTTAAAAAAAATTAAAATAAATTTGAGAATTTCGAGTTGGAATGAAATAGCATACTTAGGCATTTGTTGCGTTGGTTGAGTTTACATATAGATTCAGTTTCTCTTTGTAATTGTTGGTTAATTATTCCTTAATTTACTTATTAGTTAAACTAGTAGGAGGAACCATACAAAAGTTTTTTTCTGTGTGACTTTGCTATGATTATAATCAAAAATATTTGAGTTAACATTTTATTCTCTCAACATTTTAGTTAGTGGCTCATTTTTGTCATAATCAGTTTTGTGAGGGACTTGATGGAATTGGGATACTGATCTAAGAGTATGTGAGTTGATGTTAATACTTATACGACCGCAAGGAGGGCTGAAGAATTGGTTACACCTGACAGAATTTGATGCACAAAAATTATGTCAGCTACTTCACATCGTTTTTCGAGGAATTGTAAGTTATAAGCCGCAATCAATCTTGATATGAAGCTGTCCACGTGTACTGTCGAAAGCAGTAAATGTTAAGTAAAAGCAAATGGAAACACCATTTTATCATGATATTTTCCACAGGAGGCGAACACATAACTTATTTTTTTTTAAATATATTTTGCTAAAAAAATCAGATTGCAGCTAATTTTTATTTCTCAAGATGATAGTTTGCTAGTCTTGGCAACAACTGTGTCGATATAGATACACAAAAATACAACAATACAAATAACAAGTAGGTATTTATCTTTATATTTGGAAAAAATTGAAATTGAAAATTGAGTCTCGAACATTACAGAAGTAAGTACACAGTGGGTATTTTGAAAGGAAAAAATGACAAAAAAGCGTATACAATTGAAACTGTAAACCAATTAACTATTCACTTTGAGTATTAGAATAAAATAACTAAAAACAAATTCTGAGGCAAACGATTAATCTTATTGAAATTGGGAAACAATTGTTCAAAAATAGTATATATAGTACATATATATAGTATAGCATTCCATACCAAATCAGACAGTTTCAAATTTTTTTATTTTTGTTTTTCTCAATTTTTTGGTATTTTTCAATATCCACTTCCTGGTAAATTTAGAAATTTTTTTTGAGAGCCCGTTCAAAAGATATCGAATATCAAAAAATCGTTCTTTTTTTGGTTGATTGCGCATAACTTCTTAAATAAATGGTTAAAATTGAACCATTTCTTTTTACTTGCGATATATGTATATAGATACTATAGGACTTGTTTTGGATTCGTGCAGAAAAAAAAAATCGAAATTACAATCAAACATTACATAACGATGAAAGAGAGCACGTAAAAAGTGGGTGGCACAATTCTGTCTTGCTGTCTTTCCGTATATCGACCTGTAGCCTGAAGCTATTTTCTTCAAATTTTGAACTTAAGTTTTTTGTAACTCTCCAGAGGGAAAAATTAAATTTTTTAGCACCAAAAATAACGGTACTTGCCCTACAACCGTTAATGAAACGCTTATTTATCTCAAAAACGGCTCTAAAGATTTTGATAGAAAAAAATCAGTATATTATTGTAGGTATAGTGTACTTTTTGATAAGAAAAAAGTTTACCGAAAACCGTTAT
This sequence comes from Dasysyrphus albostriatus, assembly GCA_946251815.1. Taxonomy (NCBI): domain Eukaryota; kingdom Metazoa; phylum Arthropoda; class Insecta; order Diptera; family Syrphidae; genus Dasysyrphus; species Dasysyrphus albostriatus. The sequence continues at coordinate 1,977,258 of OX276339.1, forward strand.
TTTTTAGTTTTCGATTTTCTCATTAACGCCTTAGACGATTTCAGTCAAAATTTGTATGCAAAATCATTTTTACAATCTTAATAATATTGCATATCAAAATTTTGAAATAAATAAATTTAGGATTTTTGAAAATTCAATATTTGCAAAATGAGTTGATATTTTTTTTGAAATTAGGTTTGAAAATGTATTTCAATAAATTCTCAAAATTGGCATAGCAAAACTTTTTTTTTAAAATATTATAAAATTTTCATATATAGAAAATAAATTTTTTTAAATAGCCGCTCCAACGATTTAATTTTTTTTTTGCGCATATTCATATTTTTTCAAGTTATCGAATGACGAACTTGTTTTTGAGCTCCAAGCTTTTTAACTAGTTGTTTATACAGTTAAAAGTACGATTTAAATGCTTTTTTTATATTTTTATAATTATATTTATAATAACTTTCATATTTTAAAATTTCTTAATTTTAAGCAACTTGAACATCTTGAATGCATTAAGTCGTGCATTTAATTTTTTTTCAAAAAAAAGAAATAAACAAATATTTAAGGTGTTTTAAACGTGATTTTATAAATTTTAAGTTTTAAATCCTTTTTTAAAATTGAATGCATACTTTGATTTTTTTGAAAATCAATTATTTTTAACTTTTATTAATTTACTCACTGTAGGTAGATTGTAGGCTTTTCATAATTACTATTTTTTCGATTTTTGAAAATTGTGATTTTTGAGCAATGGTTTGTATTATTACTGCAGAGAAAACCATGGGTTTTGAGGTCATTTTATATCAAAAAACTTATCAGGTAATTTCCTTCTTTTTGGCTTCGTTTAGAAGTTATAACGGATTTTAGTGCCCGTTTCTATTAATTGGCTATATCTTTGGCAAACCCCGACCGATTCATTCTTAAAATCTTTTCCTGTGCGGATAACGTTTTTCTCGCAATTAATTATCAAACGTTATGTTTCCCATTTTAAAGTTGTTTTATCCAACCCAAAAAAAAAAAAAAAAACAAGTATCGAGTCTATTTTTTCCTTTTTTTAAGTTCAATTCAAATTCATAAAAAAAAACTTTTTCGACAGTAGAAAGACGCTCAAATAAAATTTAGTTTTCAATATTTTTGTAAAATAACCAAAATATCCCAAGTTAACGTACCATATACACTATTGTATAGTGGATTGGTGAACTACACGTATCTATATAATTCAAATAAGTTTATATAAATCCTTGTCCTCCCCTCCCATTTCTGGCCCAACCTAACCTCCTCTCCACCGTCCAAAGCTCTAACAAATCTCTTAGATCTTTGCTTTCCATTTTCTCTATAAAATTGTCTTCGCCTTTCCTCTTCCTCCATCGTCATCTCATAGAACGCGCCTCCATTCATTATATTTAGTTTCCCACAAGATTATAATTGAAAGCCAAACACTCAATGGTAGAACAAAAAAAAAAAATCAAGAACAGAAAGCAAATAAAAAAAAAAACAACAACACTACCCCGAGTGGAAAATTAGAAAAATTGCGTTTCCAGTCATGCTATAATCTCGTAAACGCCACAGGCAAATACTTATTTGGTTATAAGACCTGAATTGTTTAAAAAAATACCTATATAAAAGAAATTTGAAAATATAACATTTTCGACATATCAAATATAATTGCGTGTTTTTTGATTTTGATCTGTTTTTGTATACAAAATCAATATACAAACAAAAATAAAAATAAATTAAATAAATACACACGTTGAAAGAGAAAAGAAGTAAAAAAAACACGTAATTTATTTTTACATGTACTAAATACTACACTTGTTTTTTTTTCGTCTTGTTTTCCAATTAATGCTTAATGTCTATGCAGGTCGCGAACGCGCGCGTTTTCCTGCACTACTGCTGCCTTACCACCAAAATCTCTCAGCTCTTGGATGGACTCAGCACATTTCAAGTTATTTTTTTTTTTTAATTTTTACCAAAAACTTGACGAAACTCCAGAAGTTTTAATTAATTTTTGAAAATATCGTGAGACATCTGGCGGGATATTGAAAAATTAAATTTAAAATTTCGGTTCATCCATCTCCTAGTGTCATCGCGATAAAGCTGCGCACATTTCTTGTTTAAATAATTTCGGGCCGAAATAATAATAATTTACCAGAAGCATTCCTAGTGCGTCTCTCTACTGGAGCCGTCATCGTCGTCGTTTGTTTATCCATTAATTTTGTTTTATAGGAAGAAGAGTATCAGTGAAGAAATGTATTCATAAAACAAAAACAAAAAATGGAAAGAACTTTGTGATATTTGTTTATAAATTAAATAAAATTATAAGAGAAATTACAAAAAAAGTGAAATTATGTGCCAATCTGGGGATCATCAACTCTGGTCACAACGACAACGACGACGGTTGACATGCATTGGATTGCTGATATAACAAACGATGACAATTTAATTAGTAGCAGTAGCTGCAGCAGCGAACCACCAAGTATTTATATATAAGTTGATTAACTGCGGTCTTAAAAAAAATGTTGTGTTTTTAAAAATTTCCCTTAAGTTTAACAAAAAAATTTACTTTCTAAAAATTAATTTGAAAGAAGAAAAAATTCAAATTTATGTCAAATTTAAAGAAAACTCCAGTAAACAGCAACAATTGTCGTTTGTACGTATTTTTTGTGTTTGTGTGAGATTGTCTTTTATTTGAATGTATATGTGTGTGCGCTCTCTTATCCAATTCATAATGTGATTATGGATAAAACAGTGCTGTGACAAAAAAAAAAAAACATGTGAAATATTGTTTTTGATTCTAAATGCGTGGCGACGACAGTACGGCAGTGTTGTCAATTGAGTAAAAAGTGGACTTTCCTTGATACCCATAAACTAGTGAAATGCCATAAATTACGCCCGTAGCCATGTGTCAATTGCGTTGAAATTTTAGATAAATTTAATTCCTAGTTTATTTTCTGTCTTTTTCATTTTACTTTTGGCAATCGCTTACCTAATTGACTATCAAACGAAACATAACTAAGACACAGCCTTCAGTGGAGGTTCATTAGTTTAAATTTTGACACTTGTGAGATAGAAAATGAGTTAAAAACTTGACCTGTAAAAGTTAACAGAGTTTTAATGTCAAATATCGTTCGAATGTTTCGTATTGGAATACCTACCCTTAAACAACAAGTCCGTTTCGAATCCAAATACACGGATTCTCAATTCCGCGTTTGCAGGGTCAAATCAGTATGAAAATTAGTATCACCACGGACCCACTTGTGTGTGCGTTGTTAAAAACAATAACTAGTTCAGTTTTATTTTAACTATAAAAAGCAAAATACACAATTTGTTTGCTTTTTAAGTAAGGCTGTGACCTAAACTAAGGAAAATTCCAAACCATAAAATGAGGAATGGAAGAAAAAAAAAATGATAACATACCTAAATATTTACTAAATATAATTTATTTACAAAAATATCTAACAACAGTGAAATTCAAAGCAATTTTTCGTTTGTGCCATGTTTTTTTCCACAGTACTGTATATTGTTTATTTTTTTAAAATCATTATACCACCCGGTCCGGTTTTCAAATCCTCTAAGGTCACCAACCATATGGCCGCAGTTTAAATTTTCCTCCGCGGATCATCAATTAGATGAGCGGTATGCTTGCTTATGGATTTTAAGGAATCCGATCAAAAGTCATTTCAGTTAAATTTTTTATTTCGAAATTTGTATTACTTTTTTTTTATTAAAAAAAAATTGAAAACTTGAAACGAATATTTATTTAAAAATTATGGCATTTTCAAGATGATTTGAATTTAAACTTGATTTTGATTTTTTTTAATGAAATTTTTGCGGACGTCAAAGGCGAAAAAATTATCCTTGACCATTAGCTACCTACCTAATGGGTAGTCAAGTCAGCCAACTCATTGTAAACGGTTTGATTTTTTATGCAGCCTTGAGGTTGTAATTAAACCACCCTTGTGGGTTTGAATAAAAAATTGTCACACATTCATTTATCCTTCTTGCTATATAGAATACCCCTGCTTTTAAATAATTAAAAGAAAAAAAAAAAACATAACCTTGTGTGCTTTGAAATCAAAGTTTTTTTTTTGTTATAGTGGGATGATGAGATTTATGAGTTATACTTAAGCATTCCATTGTCATAGCTTATAGTCTTTTGTTCAATTACCCCCTTCTTTTTACTTTCACCTATTTTCCAAGAATTTTCTCAACAAATTAATGTTCACTTCAAATGCCGACAGTCATACTATAATATTGTATAGGTAATAGTCTTTTCCAAATTCAAAACAAAATTGAACTTTTCGAAAATGTTAATGATAAAATTTTTCGAAATTCCTTATGAAAATGATTTTTTTTACTATGAGGCTTGAAACGCTTCAAGTCATAAGTAACGACGATAAGTATAGTATATTTGACGACTTCTTTCGATAATTGAAAAATTACATGTCAACATTAGCTTTGGGGGTTGGACTCGCTGAGGCAAGGACCACATGGTCATACGGAATACACCCCACATATTTTTCAGTGAGGCTGTTGTACTGTGTGAACCAAGTCACATGGCTTAAAAGAGGCGTATAAATGCATTTTCTATCGCAGTAAATTGCAATGGGAACGCGCCCTTCCACCTAAGGAGAGATTTGTCTGTATTGTATGGCCCTTCCTGACAGTCTTGTCAACGCAAACCGCGCCGAATGTTCATGTTTGTTGCAAGTATTGACAGAAACTTCCAATTTCTTCTACTTTTCTTTTTCAACTTCAAGGTTTTGGCAGAAGACAACACTCACGAGAGAGTAAAATATTTCTCCTTCCTGACAAATCCTGCCGAAGGAATTTCTTTTAACAGAAAACGCTTGACCTGTCAAATACTTAGTTGACACAAAATATTCATACAAAATTGTTGCGCCACTTTGCCTCTCTCTGAAAGAATTTCATTAAAATTTAACAGACTGCAATTTTTGTAAAAAAAATCTCAGGAACAAAGCTAATTATGATTCATTCATTCAAGCTAATTATGATCGATAAGGTTTCGTATATATGCCATTTCTGTGAGACTATTTGGCACGGGTCTCATTCTTTCATTTCGTAAACGATGGTATGGTTCCATTAATCTGACCAAAACTGTTGAAATGAGTTTATCCTATCTTCCAAGTCATTTCAAACAGCTGACTAGCAATAAGCTCTTAGGGCTTCAAACAGCTGACTAGCAATAAGCTCTTAGGGCCAGTTGCCTTGTTTAACATAACTTTGGACAATGCTCTTCTTACTTATTCATTTTCGACTGGTGAACGTAATTGTTCACTATCATCGTCCTCAGTCATGAAGAAACAATTTTGTAGGAAATTTATTTTTGTAGTACCAACATTTTTTTCTTCTTTATGTTTTCAATTTAAGAATACATAATGGTTTCTAAAGTGAATTTAACACAACCATATTTATTGTTTTGAAGCGAAAAATGCGCAGAAAAGGGATTTCGAAGTTTTTTCTATTTTTTTTTTCATATATATATATATTTCGTTAATGGGTCATCAAATTTTGTTCCAATTTGGCACATAAGAACCTACTTTTTATAAGTAAAAATAATATTTCATTCGGAAATTTTAAAAACAATTATTGAATAGGTACTTTTTTTCATACTATAACTTTAAATAAACTAAACTCAATATTTTGAATGTCTGCGCCTAGCCTTAGCCCGGCCGTTTTGATATGAGGATGATCCCTTTTGTTATTCATGCGAGCATATAAGCCTTTGCTATGTGTATGTTCATACCTAGACAGACAGAATTGCGAATTCCAGCAAATCCAATCGATTACAATCCCGCTTGCATTAACCTTTAAGGAAAATGTGGAACAAATGTGATCCGGGATGGTTGTATAAAAAAATATATTGTGGCATTCGATTTTTTTGTTCTAGACGGAAACTAAACACTTTGGCATTTGGAAGCTTATAGTAAGTTAGCATTAATACATGAAGAAAATGGCAATACCCTCGAAAGTGCATTAACCTCGAACATTCGTTTTAAAAAATCAAAGTTTTGTATGTATGGAAAAGTTATTAATTAAAAAAATAAAAATTGCTAATTTCTAAGAACGAGTCATGGAAAATGACGATTTATAAAAGTTTTCAACATGACCAGGGCCCTGTTTCAAGGCACATACATCACACACATTGTATGTGAAGCATCTTTTAGAAAATGGTCCCAGATATTATTCGTGGTAGATTTTAATTTTTTTATAAAACTATGCAAAAAGAATACTTTTTTTTAAAAATAAAAGTCATCTGTGGCCAATTTTAGCTCACATACATTGTAAGGCCCAGTACCTTTTACTCACTTCGTTATAAAATAATTTTGTCTTCCAGAACTTAATCTTCCAAAACATTGTTTTCTCCGAAATTTTGTTTTTTTTTCGTTTTCCTTCAAAGCAATGTTTTTTGAAACGCTTTTACTATTTTAATTTTCTAACTGAGGGTTGGCTGAGTGATACGAAGTATAAACCTACATAGTAGTGGAAAACGAGAGTGATAATAGTGATACGAAGTATAAACCTACATAGTAGTGGAAAACAAGAGAAAAGTTCAGAGACAGATCCAAACCAGTGCTGTCACCCAGAAATTTACAAAATCATAGTTTTAAATCATGATTCGAGTTCAAAAAACATGATCCACAGTTCTGAGTTGAAAAATGAAAAAAATTGAAACCACATTCAGCTTTTTTAAATTAAAAGAAAACTTGAGAAAAAATCACCAGTATCTAGTTTTCGTTTGACATGGGACTGGGAAATGGCAAAGAGTAAATTACAAACTTTAATTTTGAACATGGAGAAATCAAGCATACTTATTTCTGGATTCTTCTCGTTGAGAAAGTGTGTATGCGGTGATCATCTTAAAATGATAAATAGTATAATAGGATGTGTTCCTTTCTTGAAGAAATAAAAATGTAGTTATATACATTTGAGTCAAGTTTCATTTCGCTATATTTGTTTTAAAATAATAAGTCGTATTTATTTTTTTTTTAGACTGTTTTTTTTGGACATGATTTTTACAAAGTGACTATAAAAATAATAATTTATCATTTGGAATAAAGAAAAACATTATTTTGGACTCGAAAACATTAAAACATTTTTCGGGTCTAAAAAACATGAAAATCATGCTAAATCATGATTTCTGGCAGCCCCGATCTAAACTGCCAAGAGGACTCAGACCGCTCAGAAATATAAACAAATATTCCTCACTTTTCCCCTGACATTTTTTGGATTCGCTTGCTCAATTATTTTTTGTCACAGTAAATTATATAAGAAGAAAAGAAAAAGAGAGTTGTTTTGACTTCTATGTGAGGAATAGGTACTGTTTAAATTAAATTCACCTGCTCCGTCAAAAAATTGAGGAAAAATACTGACCGTTCATGAAATATAAACTGGCCATGACAATGTTCACATTGGACTGAAAAACTGGATTTTTTTTGACGTTTCAGTTCTCACATCTCTTTTTACTTTGAATACTAAAAAGTTAAAAAAAACCCAGTTTTTCAGTTCAATGTTTTTTTTAATTACAAGCATATTTTTTGACTTAAAAGTGAAAAACTAGCTTGAAAACTGGGTTTTTTTAACAAAGTAGTAAATTTTGCCCTTTTTTCAGGGCGCTCTAGCACCCAAAATTCAACTAAAATTTATTTTGAGGTACCCATACATGTATGTATGTAGAACATTTAAGGGCTACACTAATTTTTGCTCGCGAACGCACCTCCCTGAATTGCAACTGACATTTGGGGAAATACGAATACCAAAAAGAAATAGTGTGATTGTGTTCCCTCCTTGACGATACGATACTTTTCGTTTTCGTGGCTTAAGTGTTCATTTTTGTTGTGGAGACTAGTCAAATTTTGAGTTTTCTTGCTCAATTTTCGATGGAGAAATATTTGTAGGTTAGATCTCCAGATTATAAACTTTTTTTTACAGAAACTCACAACTTGCCAAATTTTTAAGGAAACGGATATGAAATCTCTCAAACACTCAAAGAAAATTAAAACACAAAGAAGTACGGGAAGCGTTTATTTATTTATTTATTTTGAAACTGAAACACGTGAATATCGCAACCAAGTCATATTATACGGAACGGGAAAGAGCTTGGATAAATATTTCTTTGTATGTTTATGCAAATTTAAATAACAAGCAACGGTAGTACCATGACTAAGTTTATGACGTCGAAAAACAATATCAACAAAAAAAAAAAACACACATAACATTGATTAAAATTGAACTAAAAATATACATTGTATCGTTTACCTACTTATGCATAACATAAGAAAAACACAAAATCAATAAAAGTTCATTGAAGTGCTTGGTACTTGGTAACATCACTATAGGGAGGTACATTATGGTGATATATTATGGTATAGCATGGTTTTTGTATCTAAGCAAATGGGGTAAAGCACATTTGTTTTTATTTAATTTTTTTTGACTTAAGAGAAACCCAGGAGCGAAATATTAGAAATTTGAATAAAGAGGGTATTATTCATTTTCTTTAATGTCGATTTCGTTTAGACCTTCAAAATAACTCTTTTTTCACTCCTTACACTCTAAATTTTCCATATTTTATAGAAATAGAACAATTCCAATATCAAATCGAAAATGAATGAATAGAAAGCAGAAAAAAGAAGGGTACGAAATCCCGCATCATAAAATGCCGTTTCACAAAATCCCAGACCACAAACTCCCGTATCACGAAAACCCGCCGTTTCTACTAAAATACTATAGTAAATACAATTTTTCTTTCCTATAGAAATTAGCGCCTTGGTTGAATAAGAATCAACAAGAACGAAGTTTCCTACTATTTTGCTGATTTTACAGTACGCAAAGGACTTTAGTGTATTTTGATTTTTTTACTTTCTGTGTTGGTCCCTTGAAAGAATGAGAATCAACAAGAACAAAACATTACCCAAATAAGTCGTCACAAAAAAGCATAAAAGCAGATGTGATTCCGAATAAAAAATCTTAAAATAAATCTCAGTTCTTATGGACTCAGGGCTAGTCCACGAAGTACAAAGAGTTGAAAACCGAATTTTCAATGTAGGGACGATGGTGGTCTTGATCTGAATGGACGTCTTCGATAGTGGCCGATAGGTAGGATGGTTTTGAGTCTGACGGAGGGGGTGCTGAAGATGGGTCTGTGATTGGGACAGGGGTTCTGTAGGTGGGTCTGGAACTGGGACAAAGGTTCTGAAGGTGGGTCTGGAACTGGGACATAGACTCTGGAGGTCGACCTGAAACTCCGACTGATCGAGCTAGAGTGGACTGTAAATTTAAGCGAAAGAAAAGGTCGACTTGTGTAGGTATAAAGAGATTAGTATTTCATTTATTGAATAAGAGCGTTTATTATTATGACCGTCATGGTGTAAGGCAAAATACAGACTGGTTACAATTTATGCTATTGTGTTACGTATGTGTTAATATATGATGTGATATATATAAATAGTATGTATTACATAATACGAGTATGTACATTTAGACGGCAACATCCTGCCCACCTTGATAGAATATGAAATAATGTTCGATCAATATTCAAAAACTAGATGAACTGGAAGTCCGTTGAGCATCATCGATATTGGATATTAATGGTGATATCTTGACGACTGGTCGCATAATCACTCCATCGACGGTCTTGATGGTGAGAACTCTCACGCGTTCGTCAGCTCCTTCCTAGTTTCCACTTGGCTGATGAAGGCAATTTTTCATCGCGGATCAATACCAAATCACCAATATTAAAGTTAGGGTTCGCACGGTTCCATTTAGAACGTTGTTGAAGTTGAACTATATATTCAGAGTTCCACCTCTTCCAAAAGTGTTGTCTTAAGTTCTATAAAAGATGCCATCTACTCACCAGATTTCCTTTGAATTCATTAACATCAGGTTTAGGTATTATTTTCAGCGGCTCTCCGATGAGAAAATGTCTCGGTGTTAGAGCTGATAAGTCATCGACATCAGAAGAGGTTGAGTTAATGGCCTTGAGTTAACGCAGGCTTCGATTTCTGCAAGTAGTGTTGAAAATTCTTCATAGGTCAGCAGAGTGTCTCCTTAAGTACGACGCAAGTGGAATTTGACTCGTTTCACCGCGGTCTCCTAATAGCCTCCTATGTGAGGCGGAGCTGGATGGTTAATGTGCCAGGTAGTTCCATCGTCAGCAAGATGTTTGACAAGGTTTTCGTCTTCCTTCGCAAGCGTGATTAGCATCTTGAGCTCCTTTTCTGCACCAACGAAATTTGTGCCATTATCGCTGAACTCCTTGCAATGACCTCGACGTGAGATAAATCTTTTGAAGACAGCGATGAAGGTAGCAGATGAGAGATCACTCGCTAATTCCAGATACATGGCACCTGTAGACATACATACAAAGATGGAAATATATCCTTTAACAGCTCTGGTACCGCGTCCCTTTGAGAAGCGTAGTTGCACTGGTCCGGCAAAATCTACACCACTGCGTAGGAACGGTCGACAAGCTTGAACACGAGACCACGGCAGATCACCCATCAGTTGTTGCTGGATAACAGGAGAGTACTTTCGGCATTTGAGACATGCCCTGAAGATTTTGCGCACAAGTTTGCGTGCACTGATGACCCAGTAACATCCTTGGAGTGTGGCCAGCATAGATTGTGGACCTGCGTGTAGAGTGAACCGGTGGATGTTGTCGTAGAGGTGAAATGTAAATTTTGATCGTGCTGGAAGAACAAAACGATGTTTTTTGTCTATTTGCAGAGACGAGTTACACAGCCTTCCACCAACTCTAATGAGGCCGATCGAGAAGTGGATGCAATTTTGCAAGCTTGCTACACCTACCAACAGGCTTGTTGGACTAAAGCCGCTGAATGTCTTCTGGGAAGAAATGCCTCTGAGTCAATCGTATCCACATGTTAAGGGCATCGTTCAGCTCACAGAAGTGTAGATGTCTACTCGACTTAGGAGGAATCGTATACGTTAGTTTGGAGATCAACTTCAGCTTCAGCTTGCAGACCTCAATGGCATTGCGTGTCTTGTTTACAAATCTTAAAATGTAGCTAGTGATGCGTTTTAGCTTTCTAACTGATGAATACTGGTCAATGAGCTCCCAGGTTGGATTACTTTCGCTGTTGGTTGCTAATTTGGTTGATTCTGCTCGTTGGTCTAAGTTGGTTGTGAAAATGTGTTGCAACGGCCATTCGGATTCATTCTTCTGGAGCCATGAAGGGCCCCTCCACCAGAGTGTATGCGCCTTTAAGTGCTGAGGCAGTACCCCCCGCGTAGGACAGTCAGCTGAATCCTGTGATGATTGTACGTGAAGCCGTGCCAAAAGTGCTGCGCCGCATAACTCTAAGCGGATAAGTGACAATATTGTGGTCTTCAATGGGGCAACCCTCGTTTTGGCATTTAAGGAGGAATACCGATATACTTCCGTTGGGAGCTACTGTGCGCACGTAAACGGATGCAGCATTTGCTGACTGCGATGCATCTGTTCTCCGAAGTTGAAGGGTTGCAAAATCTCGCGTTGATCAATCGGAATGGCATTGATAACGGCTTTTGAATTAGATGACTACTTGCGGAGATGAAAACCACTGTGGCGTAGTATGTTGGATATCTCAACTTGCAGCTGATGGAGACTAGTTTCATCAAATCAATGAGGAGATCATCCATATAAAAATCACGTAAGATGACTTGAGTTGCAATAGAATCTGGGCTTGTGACAATTGCAGATTTTTGAAGAGATTTAACAGATGTGAAGCTGATGCAACTCCATATGTGACTGTCAAAAGCCTGTAATCCTTGATGTCTTCTGTGGGGGAATCTCTCCAGTTTTTGATCTACTCTAACTTGCCGGTACATTTTTGCTACGTCAGCGCTCATAGCAAAACGATGTGTACGAAGCCGAAGAAGAGTAGTAAACAGGTCCGGTTGCAGTTGTGGTCCAATCATCTGAGCATCTTTAATCGTTAAGAGAGAATCCGGAACTAGTGCGACAAGACGCATTGAAAACCACTCTCAGTTTGGTAGTGGTGCTCGTCTCTTTAACGACTGCTCTGTCCAAGTTGGATAAATTCATTCATAAATTGTTTGTACTGGACGTGAAGCTCTTTGTTTTTGACAAATAGTCTTTCCATTCGGAGCAATGCACGGACGGCAGAGTTGCGGGAGCTCCCCAGACGACAATCGGGCTTTAGTGGCAGCTGCACAACGAAGTGGCCATCTATTTGACGGTAGTGGGTATCCTCGTAGAACTGCTCGCATAACTTCTCCTCAACAGTCAGAAGTTTTACTTCGGGCAATGACTCTATCTCCCAGAATTTAGGGACTGCTTTTGTTAATTCAGCATTTGTATACAAGCAGAAAGATGAAGAGGTATATGCAGGTACATGGGCTGTGTTAGCCACTTTGCCCATGAGAACCCACCCAAGTGTGGATTTCTGAGCGATAGGGGTGCCAACGGGACCTTTGATCAATCCAGTGCAGAGGAATTGACCCAACTCATCAGACCCAATCACTATATCGATGGCTGCAGGTATGTGAAAGCACGGATCTGCTAATGTAAGCCCATTGATATGAGGCCAATTGTAGTCTTGAACTCGAACCGATGGCAGATCACTCGTTATTTTGCTTAAAATTTGAGCGTGAATCGATGCAGAGAATGTTCGGTCAAATGAGGTTATGGTTAGTTGTACTTCGCCTTTCGAGGCACCAGCTGATGTGCCCGATTCCTTCAATTGCTGTAGTGACTGGTGTACGCCTGAGATGAAGTCGCTGTTCACAGCTTTCGCTAGTGAAAGAGGCATGTGATCCATTGTCGAAGAGAAGTCTAGCTGGCTGGAGCTTGTCAGAACTATCCACAACTTGTACCATTGCGGAACAGAGAAGCACATAATGCTTGGAATGAGAAGCATACGATGGCGTAAAATTGGGAACAGTTGATGTTGAGTTGATAGAAACATCTGATGAAGTGGTTTAGGTGGCAACTCGCTATGTAACAGCGTATGATGACGTACGTTACAGGCTCGACACGTAAATGTGCTTGGACAATCTGTTATGCTGTGGCCAGAAGCCAAGCAGTTTAAGCATAAGCTGTTGTCACGAGCAAATGAAATTCGCTTTGTTATTTCTGTGGAACGAAACTTGTCACAAGTAAAAATAAAGTGCTTACCTGATCAATATGGACATATTTGATTTCGATGCCGGCGGACACGACGTTTATCCACTTGATTGCTTGACAGCGCTGTGTGAAACGCATTGGATTTTCTGCTTTTTACTTGCTTTTTCAATTGGAGACAGGTCTCCCTATTGCCTTAAGGGATCGAAAAAGTTCTTGTGTTTCATCGACAAGGATCTGATGGTAGCAGACGACTCGGTTTTAATTTTCTTCAGAGAAAAAAGAGCTTGAAAATGTGAATCGACGATGACACGTGCTGAGTCGTAGCGCCTTTTCAAAAGTTGCCACACTTCGTCATAGTTGCTACTCGTTACACGAAAACCTTTAACAATTTGCAACGCCGACCCCTGAAGACTACACAGTAAGAAATGTAGTTTTTTCACATTGGATATCGATGAATCACCATGAATGAGGGCAGTAAATGCATCTTCAAAGGGTTTCCAATCTTTCGAGTCTCCGTCAAAGCTGGGTAGTTTCATGGGAGGCAGGCGAACATCTGTGTGACAATGGTTTGGCGAGTAATCCACTCTGGTATTATCTGAAGAGACGCTTTCCGGTTCGATTTTAGATAGGACGCGTTTGAAATTCATTAGCGCTTCCCTATACCACGTTTCACCTTGTTCTCGTTCTGACTCCTGGGCTATTAAAGTGTCTGCTCCGCATGAGATCTCAACCGCTTCTTGAAACTCTTGGAATTTATTCCACTGTACTTAGCCAATGCCAAAGAATTAACCGTAACCGTATGAACTGTACATGCGCAGTGGGACTGTACACGATAGGTACGTAAAGTTTAAAGTAAAGTAAAAGTTTTCTTGGGCAATGGTAGATACGAGTACCTTCAGTAATCCGGGTTTTCAGGATTTTAACTCCCTTTTTGGTTCTCTGAACTGCTCATGTACTCACTCGGTTGCGCTCCGCTTTGGGAATGTTCAGGTGCCAATGTCAAGATTTCTTGAGCAACAGAACATTGGGTGGCCCGCTTCGCGGATTTTCAGGATCTTAACTCCATTTTTTTGGTCCTCTATCCCACTTTTACTATTCCAAACAAAAAAAGAAAAGAAAGTCTTTTTACTGAAATATACAAAAATTAAAAAAAAGTTGAGAAAAGTTTCACGTTTGATTGAGATTTTCAAAAATAAAAATGTCATTAATTTTTCGACGAAAAATTGAAAAACCAAAAAAAAGTTAGGAAGAATTTAAATTCATCAAATTTAATATTCATTAATATTTTAAAGACAAACAAACTTTGAACTTCAGTTTTTGTTAATAAAAAAAATTGGTAAAAAAAGATATTTTTTTCTAAATTAAAAAAAAAGTCGAAAAAATTTATATTTTTTAATAATCTTTTCAAAAAAAATCCCCCCTCTGTGAGAGTCCAGACCCACCTCATCCCGTCAATCAAACCCCAAAAATTGAAAACCAATTTAAATCTCAATCTCGAAGATTATTCTGCAACACTACTGCTTATATAATTTTCTCTATGGAATAAATGTACCAAAAAAACATTCAATTCTATTAAAAAATATAAATTTATTTCCAACAAAAAATTTGAATTTAAAAATTTTATTTAATTTAATTTAATTTTATTTGAAATCACCAACGATATTCTTCCAGTAATATTTTTAAAAAAGTTTAGGAAGACCCTCTAAATAGTATTGGGGTACTATCTATACTTTTGTGTATTTGTAATCGGCGGGAATTTTTAGTACGGGATTCTGTGCGGTGGGATTTCGTTACGACCCCCAAGAAGAATGCTAGAATTAATCAACTGGAAATTTCATGTGTAAGAGTAGAAATGATGAAAGCAGAGGATTGACCGTTTAAAGTTTGGCTTTAGGAATTTTAAATCCATCTGAGCGCCTAACCAAAGTAGCAGCGGGTTCCTTGGGTAATTTCTTCACTACGGTGTCTTTCGTGGGATCAAAGAAAATATAAAATATTTATAACGCGGCTAATCCGAAAAGTTTAAAAATGTCTATCAACTAGCCAGTTTATATTTCTGATAACTCACAAAATTCCTCACATTTCCCCTCAAAAACTGAGACTGAAATATTGTTGGTTTGCTTGCTCAATTATTTTTTGTCGCAATAAATTTACATAAGAAGAAAAAAGGGTTGTTTTAAATTCTATGTGAGAAATACCTACTGTTTATATTTTATTCTCTTCTCTGTCAAAAATCAGAGGAAAAACACTAAGCGCTCAAGATATATAAAATGGCTAAATGTTTACTAGCCCAGGAAAATTAGACTTTTGTTTCGAAAAAAATCATTAGCTAAAATTTCTAGTTACAAATTTTTTCAACAAAAAAATATAGTTTTCGAGAAATTAAGAAAATATTGAACTCTACCCCTCAAACCACCCCCCCTGCTACTTAAAAATTTAGCACCCGCTTTAAAATTGCCGAACCTTTTAAGAAATACTTAAGACATCAAAATAAAGCTTTCCACCAAAATTCAGCTTTGTCGGAACTTTTTCGTAGTTTTGTCATTTTTTTGTCTAATCTTCCAAGGTCTTAGTACGATAAAATCTGGTTTTAATGTTTTTTAAATTTATGTTGAGCGCAAAACCTATTTAAAGCAGCCGATGCTTATTTCACATTTTTAACAATCCACCCATGCATTGAGAGTATAAGTTGTTATTAAGTTCTGAGCCTATAAAGTATCATGTCAACAAAATAGGAAATAATATCGATACAAACAACGACTATGACGACGACGCGACGGTGACACGGTCGATATGGTGAGATTGGTGATATGGCGATGAAAATCAAAGGCATATTATTTGAGTTCCTTCTGTCATCAGAAAAAAATATGAAAATGACACGTCAACACAAACAAAAATACATTGGCAGCAAAATGATTTCGCTTTAGTTTCAAATGACCCAATTTATACAGCCCACCCGCCCAAAGAAATTACCAACCCTATATACTCATTATAAACGCATAAATCTCTATTATTTCTCCAGACGAACGAAGTAAGGAAACATAGTGGTGGCTCCCCGTTCCCAGTCCCCAATCCCAAAGTCGATTTTGTATACAAAATAAAATCTAACCGAAAATGCTTATGGATAGAATTATTGCGAACCAATAGGATGTGAATGGGATTC
Source organism: Dasysyrphus albostriatus (assembly GCA_946251815.1). Taxonomy (NCBI): domain Eukaryota; kingdom Metazoa; phylum Arthropoda; class Insecta; order Diptera; family Syrphidae; genus Dasysyrphus; species Dasysyrphus albostriatus. The sequence goes on from OX276339.1 coordinate 1,993,505, forward strand.
GAAATGTGCAGTCGAAATGCATGACGTCAGAATATAGATACAGAAATACAGATAGCTCCCAAAATCGTAGAGATCCAAATAAAAAAATGAAAACATTAATTTAGCATCCATCAGGAAGCATTTAGTGGAGTGAGTTAGTTGAGAATTTATTTTACTCTCAGTTCAATCGAGTGTAAGAGTAGTTTTGTTGTAGGTGGCGGGATTTTCGTTGCAAAAAAATAATAATAATTGTTGTTTTTTTTTAATTTAAATTTTTTGTGATATAATGTTTTTGTTAACAAATTAAACAAAAAAAAATCAAATAATATTCTATGAGCAGATACTTCGATTCTGAGTGAGTGTTTTGATATTTTTTTCAAGATAAACAAAAAAAACACAATCCTTTAAAGTTTGCCGGGTTCATATCAAAACAAATAAAAAACCTTTCAAAATGATAAGAAAAACAATATACGCATTTTTAACAGTTAACACAATCAAAAGAGCACTAAACAACAAATAAAAAAAAAAAACAAAACAAATTACTGCGGTTTTCAAGTTGTAGGCTATTTTTGAGCGAAAAAAATTCCACAGATGGCCATTAACCTATTTCCCGTGATGGAGTCAGTTTTGATTCTTTAATTTGTAAATTAAAATAGATAAATAACAAAAAAAATAATTATGAATAATTCTTTAAGACCTGTTGAAGTGTGTTTTTTGTTTTTGTGTTTGAGTATTTCCTTCGATCTGGTGGATTTAATTTCCGAAAAAAATTTATAAGACTGTTTTTTAATTAAATTTGTGTCAAAAATGCATTTCTAAATTTATATCTCACAACACGGCACACGTGGTTTATTTATGATACAAAACTGAATGAATCAGGATCAGCAGTGTTGCGAGTGGGATGGGTTTTCTGGGCCGCAAGTTTTGGGGCTCCAATAAGTTCCGAGAAAATAGCGAAGGGCTCTTGAAATTAATTATTCAAATTTGAATCAGAGAGATAAGTAGTGTTGCTTATTCAAATTTTACTTTTGGAAGACTTTGAATCTGAGCTCAGAATTGCTCAATTGGATCAGCATTTAGAAATATTCTAGCCCTAAAGTTAAAACAAAAAGCCATGCATTAGGGGTTATATTAGGTTTTTTTTATGTCGGCACTGGGCGCACTGGATCGCCCTGAAATTGCACTCAGGTGTTTTATGTGACACTTTTTTTCACTCCAGTTTGTTTGCACTGTGTTCGATTTGTGTTCGAGCCATGGACAGAAGTCGTTCTGACACACCCCAGTTTTTTTCTCTGAGAAAGAAGCTTCAGAGCTGCTAAATTGAAATCAGCTGTTGCCAAGAGTTGAAAGTCAAAGGAAAAGTATTTACCTACCTTGCAAATTTTTATGACGGTATAAATGGTAAATGTAATATGTTTTGCAGACGGTTTTGTTATTATTTATTAATTTATATATTTTCAAACAGATGCTTAGAAAAAATTATGGAAATCTATCGCTTTCATGAAGATTTTGAAGTTTTGAAAAGTTAATAAGCAATTTAACTTTTTGTCATGCAACAAAAACACTTCAGTGTTCGATGTGAAATCAAAAGCAGCCCCCTGTTTTTTGACATCTGAATGACATTCCCCAGTGCGCCCTGGGAAAGGGAACATGGAACAAAAAAATTATATTTCTCTGCAAAGCTGTGCGTCTACTCAGGGCCGTTCTTAGCCCATAGAGCATCTGGGACATGTTCAGAGAAGCCGCCTTTTGCCCTAAAAAAATAAAAAAATTTGTATAAATAGAGTTTTTAAAAAATGAAATAATAAATCGTGTCACCGTATTTATACTGACTCCAAACTGGTACCAACATATTTCAGTATATTACGTACTTATGACCGACAGAAAAAATATGTTGAAGTTTATCGACTTTCTTGAAAGTTAAAAAACCTACTCTTTTTACTATTCATTAAATTTTGACCTTTTGAATTTTCGAAAACGTCAAATAAAAGTCAATTGGAAAGTCAAAAATCGCTGTTTTTTGACGCAGATATTGCTGTCAAGTATGCAATCGTTCTGGTTGCAGAAAATTGGTTTGATCTACTTCAGCAGTTTCACTGCTCAGCTGCACAGCAGTTGAAGCTTTCGAACATATCGTACCCAATCCATTTCAGTTTGGTCAGTATACTTAATAGCAATAATAATTTCTCGGCCTTCTCGATATGGTGTCACCTTTCAGGGAACATGTCGGACCATTTACGGTACGGCGCCTTTCAAGGGCAAGGCGCCTGGGGCATTTGCCCCATCCCTAGACACGGCTCTGCGTCTACTATCCATCGAACTAGAACATAAAAAGTAATTTTTTTTGGGATTCGAGTTTTTGTTTTAGCTCAGAAGCAATAGAACTCAGTTTGGTTTTTCCAAATTTTCTGAAAAACGGCTCCAACTATTTTTTGAATCAACTTTACAGCTGTTGTGTCTTAAGGCCATTTGTAAAAAATTGATTTTTTTTGTTTTGAGTAAGAAATGCACATAACGAAATAGAGCTTTTTAGGTACACATATTTCATAAATTGTTTGGAAAATTTTGTTAAAAACTTTGCCCACATGTACCTTCTTCTTATAATTTTTGATTGTTTATAATATCATATCGGCTGACTTTAATGCGTCCTCTGGGTGTTCCCATCCTAGTTACCCAGTCATGATTTTGGTGTAGATAAGTGGTGGGGTTAGTTAGGTTAGGTTTATCACAGTTAGATACCTAGGCTCTGTCATCCTTCTTATTAGCTGATTTGGATCCCTGTTGATTTTCCCAACTCGAATCTTTGCCGAAAGCAGTATAAGTATGTACCTGTCCAACGGGACTATGTTCGCCTCTTATTGTTAGTAAAGATGCTCGGTCTTGTAGTGCTACCGTCACTACCTGTCGAAGTGCGTAATCCGGTGCAAATTTTAGCATTTTTGTTCTTCTTTCAAATAAACAGGATATTGCATTACAAAATATAAAAAAAATATATTCTTCAATAGGTATTTTTATATCTTCAATGTTTAGCTTTCTATTCTATCTTGAACCGGAAGAGCATGTGTTCGTACTACCCAATCGTGGGATTTTCGGTATTCAAAAATTTAGTAATTTTGGGTTTTTGGGAAATTACGGGATTTACGAGATTTGGATTTCAGAATTCTTCCCATCAGCTTTGAACCAAATTAAATTATTATATTTTATATGAGTAGTGAAAAATGCTGCGTGATAAATTCATAAATCGATTTTTATATTAGTAAAGTGAAGTTCAGCTTCAGATAAACGAAACTGCCAGTACTTAGATATATTATTTTTTGTTTAGAGAGAATATTTTGAAATGTATATAAATTTATATATGTTGATGTTTATATAAGGTAATATAGAAATTTCATAATTGTGATATGATTCACGCCACGCCGGCCGTTGTATTTTTTTTCAATTCATTAGTGTGGGCATTGTTTCATTTTATAAAAGATAGTGAATAAAGGAAATATCACCCAAAATAAGAACAAAAACTATAACAATTTGTTCAATGTTTTTTTTTTTTTGTTGGCGTCATTTCCAAATCGATTTGGGCCCTTTTTCCTCGAGTGCTATTTTCTAACGCTACAAAATTATTTGTGGAGCACGTCATGACATTTCAGAAGTGGGATATTTAATTATTTCCCAGAAACTTATTATTACATATTTGTCTATTTAAAATACAGTGGCACACGGTCGTTAGATATTACGTTCTAGAGAAGTCAAAATTAACATTGATTTCACATACACACCAAAACACACTAATGCATCTATTGAAGGTGTTCCCTAAAAATGCATCGGTTCTAGGATTAAACTGGATTAAATTATTTTAGTTTCAACACAGTTTAAACCGTCTCAATTTTTTTTAATTATATGTGAAGCTTGTACAATGTGCAAAGCTATTGCAAGGTTGAAAACTTTACAAAAAAATAAACTTATGCAATAAAAAAAATATGTATTAAAGACAATTGATGCTGTTCTTTTTTTAATTTTTTTTTAAACATTAAAGCAAAAACTAAATTTAAGGCCAACTTTAACAACCCGCACAAAAAGAAAAAACACTAGAATTTTATGTAGGTACTATTGAATTTGGCATCCTCTCAACCATAATATCAGTCATGGTGGGATGACATTATGTCTGGTGGAAAAAATGGATCAATGGATCTTAATTATTCACAAATGGACATAAAGTCCATGGAGATTGAATCGTATCACAATTTGCATGCGCATGAAACGAAAATAAATACAAAAATGTCTATTTAGGTATTACATCCCATACATCCAATGCACTTTTATGTCTGTTTTCAGTGGTAATAACGTCTGTTATTTGTAAATTTTGTAAATATACAATTGGTCTAAACTAATATTAAGATTTCTTTGAATAGACATAATGTCCTCTTCTTCAAACAGACATGAACGTCTATCTGATGCGCAGTACACATGCCTGGTATTATTTTGCGCAGGTTCTCAAGGATGAGAACAGTCAGAAGAAATTAAAGACGGCCGTCCCTGTGACCCCGTCCGCTGTTTTACAACAACAAAGACAACACACAAGAAAAGATAATTTAAATAACACTAAATAACAGGAAGGAATGTTGTTTGCATAGTTAAATAATATTAAAAACAAACAAATGAACACACAACACAGAACAAATTTTGTTGTTTAAAGTGGGGTCACAGGATTCACCATTTCCACTGATTTTGTCGACTGCATGTCCTAATAATACTTTCAGATTTAACGTTATTTCTCGACATAGTGCCAATGGATCTAATGAATGCACATTTGTACAGAATAAAGGACATTATGCCCGCGACCATGATGTCATCCCACCCATTCATACATGATTGAAAATGTCTTTTATTTTTTCTTAGGCGCCCAGTTATAAAGCTATCATTGGAACTCATAATTGAATTTTGTTTTTTTTTTACTGACTTTACACTGTTTTGAAGAGAAAATTTAGATGTTTTGGAACAAGCCCTAAGGCCACCACGCCACCGATAAGTCTCATGTCACAAAAACCCGGTAAATGAAAAAAAGGACTCCTGAGAGTGAAGGTCAGCAGTTTTCCAGCACAATAATTTTTTTAACTCTTAAAATATTTTCACAAAGAATGTGTTTCTTTGTGCATTCTAGAAGAGGCATAGAAAGGATAGAAAAATCAATAGCTTCTATCAGCCTTTATTCCACGTTTTGTCCCGGAGATCTCAATTTATGGCGTCAATCAGTAAGGAACTAGGCGGTGATGCTTAGTTATCTACTTAGCTTATTTATTTTAATAACAATCCCCGACCCTCGGCAAAATCTTCCAACTCAAATGATTATATATTAAAGTCTTGTTGGAAAAAGTTTACATTTTTTCAAAGTTTCAAAGTAAAATTAACTGAATTTATAAAAACTGCAAATAACGATGTTTTCCTAGTCTCTAATCACTGAGATCGATAGGACGAAAAGTATTTTTTTTCAACAAAACATTGTTAGAAACTTTTTAAAAGGCATTAGTTAATGTGTGCATAAAATTTTAAAATCAGATCTAAATCACTTTTAACTCTCTAAAATAATTTTAAAGGCTAGAGTAGGCCCTTTGATAAATTTTAAACGGCAGAGCTAAAAAATAATGCAATCTTAATGATTTCAATCGAAAAATAACATATATTCGTGGACTTCACATCGAGACTTCGAATTCCGCAATCATTGTTCATTTGACAATAAAAAGATTGCAATACCCATTAGGGTGGTCCAAGAAACTTTTTTATGACCTTAACTTTTATTTTATGACTGGCCCACTACATAAATTTGTTAAAGTTTGTTATTGGCACAAAATTTAAGCCTCCTAGGTATAGTGGAATGCAGTGCTTATGCGACCTAAGTACTTTTTTCTGGAAAATCCTCAGGCAAATATTCGTTTATAGGTCCTGGATGTTCCCAAATTCATGCTCGATATTTTGGGGTTGATTTGTGGTTTCATATTAAGAAAAATATTTTATGGGGGAAATTCTATCTACCCCCCACAGGCAAGGTGGACATTTTCCTAAAGATATTTAAAATTAACAAAAAAAAAATAAAGTATTGTGCTTTATTTTTTTTAAGTCAATATATCATTAATTCATTTGTTTCTTTTTTATAATATAAAATGCTTAGGTGAAAAGTTTTTAAAAATTTAATTTTTAAATCAATATTTATGAAAACAAATTGTAATTTTTTTTTCAAGTTTAATGGTAATTTTTTGGTGTCATACAATTACCAACCAAATCAGCAATGGCTTAAAAAAAATTGTTTTTTTTTTCTCAAAAGTTAGGAAAGATTTTTGAGTAAAATTTTCACTATCTGACTCAGAATTGATCACTGAAAATTAAAAAAAAGAGTAAAATATTGGCTTTAAAATTTAAAAAATGAAATTACGCCAGCAAAAGTTTTGGGACAAAAAGCCCAAAAAAAAACACAAATTTTAAATGAAAAAAAAAACGCCCAAAAAAGATATAGGTACTCTTTGGTTTCATTTCCAAATTTTGGCCGGTGGGTTGTGGCCGGCGCACAGTGGTCCGTTTGTTGAATTTCGGCGACAAAAAGCATTTACCACGCCAATTGTTTTTGAGTAAAACTGAACTAAGCATTCCCAAATAACTATGTTTACCAAATTTCATTAATTTGTATCACGAATTGGAGTGGGAAATGGTTTTTGTCGGCAAAATTTAACAAAAGGGGCACTGTGCGGTGGCGCGGTTTATCCGGCGCTGCGCGGAAACTGCGAACGGAACACGCCCCCCCCCCTGCTGTTAATTATACCATTCTTGGACATTTGTTTTGTAGAACACATTTAAAACAACACATTTCTTACAACATAGTTTATTTCAATTTGTTAATTTATGCTAAAAGAACATACATTTGCCACAATTTCCCGACAACTTTCTTTCCCTTCCACCACCGTGGACCTGTAATTTCATGTCGCAATCAGAATAGACTCAGAAAACAACAAACTATAAATTGCTACTGATCATGTGATTTTAATATGCAACGAATAATATGCAACAAAAAATATGGTATTCAAAATTCATGAAAAATATGAAGGTACATATGCATACATTTTTCAAACATGCACGTGTTTGTTTTCGATTTGCCAAACGGTTAATTTTGTGGATTTTTTTTTCTCCATCTATTTTGAAAAAAGGTAAAAAGGTTTCAAAAAAAAGCCCAAAAGCTATTTTTTTGGCGTCTTTTAAAGTGCAACAAATTTTGGCCGTTCTTCATTATTCTAAAAGCAAAAAAGTCAAAAACACATGTATGCAGAATTTTCACTTAAGCAACTTGATTTAAGACAGTCAATTAATTAAGACGGTCAATTTTTCAGAAATAGCCCTCAGGGGGGAGATAGAATTTTCCCCCCATACAATTTTTTCTTAGAATGAAACCAGAAATTATATCCCAAATATCAAGTGGGGACACCCAGTATACACGAGTATTTAAACCGGGGAATTTCTAGCCAAACTTAAAGAAAGCAAATCACTTCAAGTAGTGCCAATTGATAGAGGTAACAAAATTATGTGGTGGGCCATTCATAAAATAACAAAACAGTCTTTTTGGACCACCCTTGTACCAATAAATTTTTTAGCAATCAATTAATGTCCTTGAGAATTTATGTATTCTCTTGCATTTTTTGCATTCGTTTGAATTTGTGTTCATGTTTTGGAATTCGCATCTATTGTATACCTACCCACTTAGAATTTTTTGAAAATCGTCACCCAAGAAAAAAGATACCGACTAAATAAGATTTAAAGGTGCCCTCTTTCTAACATAAAAGTTGGTTCCTTCCTGTTTAAATACATTATCTAATGGGATATTTTTGACGATGATTAGCTTATTTCAAAATTTACTGGTGAGAATTTTTGACGTAGTAGCACAGAAACTATAGTACCTAATATATATATGTACTCGTATATCGTACGCGGAGCAAACCAAATTACTATTTTTTATCGTGGGACTTAGAGCTATATCCCATTTTTATCTGAACTAAACAGGGTGATCGGTATAAAGTGCACCACATAGCCAGAGCGAGTAAGGGTTAAGACAAGAAAAAAATCATATTGGAGGGGGGTCTATTTCCCCGTTTAGGCAGGAAAAAAAATTTAATATTAAAAAACAATGGTAAAACTTACAATTCCTTATCCTAATTTTCAAACTCGTAATTTTGAAAAAAAAAAACAAATTTTTTAGTTTCAAGATATTTTTTTTTTTCAAAATTATGTGTAATTTAGTATATTTTTTTTTTTTTTCAAAGTTCAATTCCTACTAATTTTCAATGAAAAGCAGAAAACTAGATGCTCAAATATATAAAGTACTTTTTTCCAGAAAAACGTTTTTTTTTTGTTTTCCAAGTTTGATTTTCTCAGGTAAATTATTATGAGCTAGCATATCACCCCGATTTTATTTTTTATTGCATACCATTTGGTTTTTAGTAAATAAAAAAAAAACATGTGTTTAATTTAAAAAAATCGAGCTCTATGCCTACCTGTTGCACAAATTCCATCCTTAGTACCAAGGCTATAGGAACTTGCCCCAGAATAGAGTTTGGACAGCGATTCATACCGATAGCCGTCACCCATATCACATTACCCCAGTATAAGACTTGACATCGAATGATAAGATATTGAGGACTGAATTATGTAGGGAAGAAACAAAACACAACTATTTTAAAAGGATAGTCTGGACAGATGTAGCGCAGCTTACCAGAGATGGAGTTACAAATTTCCTGGAGTCACAACAATCCACATGTTAAAACACAAAATATTTCGCCAGCACCGCTGTAGCTCCAATTTTTCGCTTGCCATTGTTGGACGAACGGTAGTTGGATCACATTTTTTGAATACGGTTTTAAATGGAGAATCCTATCTGCAATTCCTAAAACGGATTGACGGGTTTTTCAGAAAATATCCCTTTGGCTATAACAGTCAATTTAATATACCAACAGGATGGAACTCCAGCACACTTTAGCCTGGTTGTGAAAAACTGGCTGAAAAATCATTCCATCGACCGATGGATGGATTGGAAGGGGAGGTCCCACTGAATGGGCACCAAGATCACCAGATTTAACTCCTTTGGATGTATGTATGTATATAAAGTTGAAATTTCTTCTTTGGAGCAGCTGAACAAACGCATTGAAGTCACTGGGGTCAAATTGCAGAATTTAGGGGTCTTAAATTTATCTGCAGCCATAAGATGAAGATACAACCTTTGCCTTCTGAAGAGCGGGGATCATATCGAAAATTTCTCATAACATCATTAATCTTTATTAGAATAGGCTGAAATGTAACAGATATTAATAATATTACTAGTAAATTAAGTTATTTTTTTGTTACTTGCTAATGGTATTTATGCAAACAAGAAAACTGTTTTTCTTGGAAAAAAGTACACTTCATTTTTTTTTATTTCTCAAAACCTAAGATACATTTAAGCATCGATTTTTCTGTTGCTTATTGAAAATAAATAGGAGCATTGAATTTAGAAAACCAATACTATACTTATTTACATAACATTTTGAAAAAATAAGTTTGATTTGAAAACAAAAATTTTGAATTAATTTTTCAATGAAAGCAGAGATTTCTGGCTTTCCAAAAAAGTATACTGTTGTTTTTAAATATTTTTTTTTTGTTTTAAGTCAATTTTTTTTTCAATTGCTCCTCCTCCCTATACAAGGGGAAATAGACCCCCTCCTATACGATTTTTTCTTGTCTTAAACCAACATCCTCGCTCTAGCTGTTTGGTGTACCTTATACCGATCCCCATGTATAATTATGATTTCTTAAAAGATAATTAAATACATACCTACACATTCACATATATAAATCCACATACTTAAAATAATAGAAAATGAATTTTGAAACGAAATAAAAAATAGTGTTGTAGTAAGTAATTTCTTAAAGACAGTAATACTCGTATTAATGCAAAAAGACATTTTCAATGAATTAATTGAATGAAAATGATGAAGGTAGCCAAATTTAGTATTCTTTTAAAAATATTTTTTTGCTTTAATTTTTGATTGCCAAAAATATTTTCAATATTTTCAACATTTGTTTGTTTTTTTTTTTATTTTCTTAATTTCATATGGATAATAACAAAATATGTTACGAGAACGAAGACGGCATGCACATTATAAACTGAATGGAAGGTAATTTAATGAGAATTAAAACAAAAAGATTTAAATAAAGAATTTTTCTGTATGGAAAAAGTAGTTATAAGAAGTTATTATATGACTATTATGACGTTTCATAATAGGTTACAAATTACTTTATAAATTTTCCTTTCACAAGTAAACAGGTTTTCTCATTTTATGGGAGCATGTTTTTACTTGGGAATTTTTTATTGTTACCATGTCAAAACTCATTTATCAACATTCCAATAGTATGTGAACCATATTAAAAAAAAAACATATTTATATACATTTCATGGTCAAAATCCGAATTTACACTACACAAGTGACAAGCTGCCATTAAATTGGAAAAATAAAAGATTAAAATAAAAGGCAATTCCAGAGTCACAATCGCACAGTGGTCAAAAATACGAATCCTCTCGTAGATGGACAAAATTATACTTTGGTCTCTAAATAATTTTTGTAATTGTGCTCATTAATATTTTACTTTTTAAGAAAATGATTTTTTAAAATGGTTTTTGCATGATATAAGAAAAGAATCACTTAACCACGATTCTCTTTTCCTTAAGCCTAGTTTGAGGTTCCCATGCGAAAAAAAATCAAAATTTTCAAAATTGTCCACCTATTCTGTGCACCAAATTGTATAAAATTCAAGGCAAAAAATGTTTGCCTTGGCCGAAACCACCCATAAAGACATTAATTTACACTAAATTAATAAACTATTAGCCTTAAATAGAAAATAATTATTTTTGTATGCGAAAACCATTTGAATGCAAATAATGCCTTGAGATGAATAATTGTAAGTGTAAACCGACCATCAAAAAAAAAAAAAAAATATTTTATTCACCACTTTTTTTTGCTTGCAAAACAATTGCCGGTCCATTGTTTTGCATGGCAATTAAACTTTGTCAACAACTTTCTTATTGAATTAAGAATGTTAATATTGAGCTTACATTTATATTCGCTATTCTTTGCAGATTTGTGCGGTTAGTATTTTGCAATTACGTATTTAAACATTTTTACAAAGTATAGGTAGGTACTCCAAAAAATAATTTGGAATATAAAAAAAAAAATACTTTAGTCCAGCTAGAATCATATTTTTGACCACTGTGCGCCACAGAGTAGGAAACCTATCTGTTACTGGGGTAGTTTTCGCGTTTTCGGTTTGCTTAGAGTTTTAATGGTTTTTATGATTTAAGTTTTCCGACCGATTCTTAAAATTATATTTTTTAAACAAGAATTTTTAGCGGTTTAAATTAAATTAAATTCAATTAAATTAACCGAACTTTGAATAACTTTTAAGGATTACAAAAAAATATAGTTTTTTTTTAGAAAATAAATTCATCAAAATAGAAAAAAATTATAGCTACTCATCTCAATAAAGTATTTTTTTGAACACTAAATTTATATCAAAGTTGAATAAAACAACTTGGAAATGAGAAAAATCACGTCGGATAATTTATTGCGAAAAAACCGTTACTTCCACAAGAATACAGAAAAAAAAATTTTGAACGGTTAAATATTTTTGTTTAAATAAAAAAAAAATTTAAGAATCGGTCAGAGTAATTGAACTTTTTCCACTACAATTACATATAATTGTGAGTGAAAAAAACATTACATACTTGTAATTGTAATTGAAAAAAATAGTTTTAACATTAGGTAGAAGTAATTGAAAAAATTCAGTTACAATTACGTGTTATTGAAAATAGTTACCGCTTTCTGCAACTACATACTTGAAAGAAAGCAGTGTGTTAATTATATTTAAGGTAATTGTTTTCTTGTTTTGTAATTCATTACATGTTTTTATTAATTAAAACAAATATTTTCATACGTTTCCCTGCTTTAAGAATCAAAAACATTTTGATTGATCCGGTGTGTTTTCACCCCTATACTAAATTTACACCAAATGACTGTCAAATTTGTTAAATTTCTGCCACAAACCAGGCCACATCAATTCAACAAAATTCATAAGTTTCTACGAAATCATATAATGATGCTCTGAATATGGTGAAAATATGCCAAAAAAGAATGAGGAAGTTGATTATTTGTCTTGTGTTTTTTCTTAATTTGCAAAATGATTTCGGCATTTTTTTTATAAATTCATTTTTATTTTCCATTTTCTTAAAACTATCTTAACTATCTTAGCTAGACAAAAATTCATAAAAACTAGTATACTTATCAATATCTTAAAACTAACTTACTGGCCCCAGTCGGGCGCTCTAAGTTAAACTATAATAACTTAATGCTAATGCCTGTCGGCCCTAGAACTATTTTAATACTAAAATCCAGGTCGGTTTTATTGTTTACCGAGAAGAATTTGCAAAAAACTCGGTATCAATGTCTTTATTTTTCTTGGTCTTATATAAAACTTAGAAACTTTATAAAAGCTAATTAAAACTAATTAAAACTAATTAAAACTACTTAAAGCTACTTAAAACTACTTACAACTAATTATAAACTAATTACAACCTACTTATAAAGCTACTTACAGACTACTTACTCTTCGTTTTTCAACCATCAGAACTGGTTCTCCTGCCTTAACCTATCTCTTCGGTCCCGTTCGGACACAGTCTTACAGAACCGAAGGTACTCACCTCCGTCTTGTGCGAGGACGTCTCGACTGTAAAGGAGCCGCCGATCTACAGTTCTACGGCTGACGTGGTAGATTAGCGGAACCGCCGCTCTATCCTGGATCAGCCCTCGACTGTTTAGATAGAGGAATGCATCGGGTGAAATAAAGCCGCTTAGACGCACACTCTCGTAGTATTCGTTGTTGGGGTAATAAGCCCGAAAAATTAAGCTGTTGCTCGAGGACATCGCTCTTGCAATGTGACCTCGAATAAGCTTCAGCAAGAAATTATCTATCCTGTTTATGTTGGCGCCGTTGTATAAAACCAGGTTGGAATAGTAATGTTTGTACTCCGATTCTGGTGTTCTGTGCAATCCGAGGCAGCGTCGAAGACACTACCTCTCAAACACCCGAATGTTTTCCATTTGAGATGGGGCAACGTTGAACCAAACCGAGCATCCATAGGCAATCATCGGCCGGATAAGGGCCATGTAGCAAATCACCTTCACCCTGCTGTCAAGCCAGCTGCTAAAAAAACAACCGTTTCGTCAGGGTAAAAGTTCGCTAGCCCTGGCCAGAGCAGCATTTATATGTCTGTCAAAATATAAATACTGATCCATCCAGATGCCAAGGTACTTAACTAAACTTTTATAAATGTCTACTGCTTCTTGAGGTAAATGTCAAAGTATAACGTTGGATATGCCATCGACTCCTGCTGACTTCTTCTTCTTTAATGAATCGAAGATGAGCTGGAGCTCTACCTTCGTAATTAACAGGGAAGTGGTCCCATTTCGCTCGGAGATTATGGCGTTTGCCAAATGATCTTCATTGAAACCGGTGAAACCGAGGTTCTCTGATCGCCATTGCGTGATGTCATTCCGAAGGTAGAAGTGATGGAGCAAGGCTCTCTTTTCCAGGTCATGATTGGGGCGAATGCACGCATTCACCTTGTACACTTGCTGGAAAGGAGCCCCCACAGCCTCGACTTTCTCCTGCGGATCTTCGACAATAAAGAGGTCATCGTCCACGACGGCGTCCTCTGGATTAATTCCTGCTGTCAGAAGTATGTCTCTGTTGTTGTCCTTCTCTGAAGCTTAAGACGCGGAAGGTCGTTCTGATCATTCCTTCTAAATATCTTGATAATTTGGGAAAACATGCTCGGGTCACTAGAATTAACGGCTCGAATTTTGTTATCCCAATACAAATTAATTGACAACCGATAGTTGTCTTTAATTAGTTGGTTGATGTTCTTGATCGATGACTTCAGTGTCAAGTGTCAGGACCGTTTGATATTTATCCACATTTAAGGTAAAACTGAAGAACTCAGTCGTGGATTCTTTTAATAAATTTTTGATAATTTTAGGCGCCGCCACTGTGAAGTAGTGTATAGCATGCCTATCCTTACTTAGTCTTTTAATAAAAAAGTTTTGGCCTATGGCCGACTTAAATAGGTCTATGGTCTCTTGTAATTCCATCTTATAGGTGTTGATGGGCGGCACCTTCTCTTTTTTACTTTGGGGCGGCTGTGACTGCTGTTGGTGATCTCCCTGCTGCTGTCGGCTCCGCTCCTGTTGCTTTTTCTGCTGCTGTTGTGTCTCCTGTTTTTGATTCTGTTGCTGATTTTTTTGTTGCCTCTGCTCTTTGGGCATGCTGCTGTGGCTGCTGTACTTGCCGCCTTTCTTTGGGTTGCTGTTGTGTTTGTTGCTGCTCTTTTGCTGGCAGCAGTGGTTGCTGTTGGCCCGTTTTGGTTGGCGCCTGTGGTGCTTTGTGTTGCTCTTGCTCCAGCCTTTCTTTTTCCCGGCGAGCTTCTTATTTGTTTTTGAGAGCTAACACCAGTGTCGCAAGTTGAGCCTTGAGGCGCACCATCTCCCCTTCAATCGCTCCAATTTGGTCGCTGATTCGCTGCTCCTCGTTTTCTTTTGTTAACTCGTCGAATTTTTTGCCATTTTGCGTCTCATCTTCTTCGTCTGAGGACGCCTCTGGTGTTGTAATGTCGATGAGTAAGTTGCTATCACCCGTGGTGTATAGCCCCTCTCCACCTTCAGGCATAAACTCCATTTGCTCTTCGTCAGAGGTCAAAGTATTTAGCTACCGCTGTATGTTGATTGCTGCTGATGTCTTTGTATCTCGCGACGCCCCTCTCCCCCCAGCTGGCAGCTCTGCTGGAGTGGTGGTAGAGCGCCATTTTACCAAATTCGTCGCACACAGAATTATTTTTCCTCCTCTTTACGGGGATATCGGCTGATGACGCCGTTGCTGTTGATGTTGTCGCTTTCGGTGCCGTATGCCGTTGCTGTGACATCTTTCGATGTCCCCGCTGCTGGTGCCGTAGAACTTGTCAACTTTATCACGAAAACACTGCCAGACTAAAGACTATAAAAAGTATGACAAAATGTCACTCGTGTCATCTTGGTACTAGTTAATAACATGGTGAGAGGTTTCTCTGCAAAAAGGGTCGGTAATTGCGCAAATAAGAAGTCAATCTAGTGACCAACAACGTGTGGTGGACAGTAAAAGACAATTCCGAAGTTCACAATAGAAAAAAATACCAAATATTCCCACTTCTGAGCACGTGTTATTATTTTTTTTTTCGTATAAGATATTGTAATATTTTCTTAGGTTCGTTAATAAAACTTATTCACTTTATTTATTTACTTTACAAAATAAAACACTCTACTTTTATTACCACAAAACAATTTATTGTTCACCACTGAATTCAATACACCACTTTACTTTTATTACAACCAACTTTACGCATTCACGATTAAAAATCAACTGCGTCCTTTGCCGGTCAGACATGTGCTTTTATACTTTTCAAAAGGTCCCCGAAAAAAAGCTGGAAGGTTCTCGTATTTGCTTCCAGAGCTTTCCATATGGGAAATTTCCCATAAATTTCCCTTTCCAAAGCTTTCAATTTGACGTTTAGTATTGGAAGTTCGAAAGCTCACCAAAGCTCTCTGTAGCTTGGTTTGTGTCCCGTCTAATCCGAAATTCGGTGTTTCTATTATTCGAGAGTGGTTATAGTTCATTCCAGAGTCGTTATAGTACAAATGTGACAATCGTTACAATATCATATTATTGGTTACCAAAATTTTAAGCCATAAAATTTGTCTTAATTTTTATCTTCAGTAAACAAAAGTGCATAAAAGTTCAAAAACAGAAACTTGTTGGTAAAATTCTGAAGCAAAGGCTGACACTTTTTAAATCAGTTGGCCTGTCATCTTTTTTATAAACCCGAAGAAATAATTATTCAATCATTCACATTCTTAGCACTTAACATAGCGAAAAATGTTTCGATAGGTTACTCAATTATCCCTTGCTTGTTCCCCCCCTCAAAAATATTTTTACACAATGTAGGCTGACATTTGACGATTTCCTAAAGACCTCTTAAACCTTAATATTGAAGATCCAATAGAACCGAAGTCATTCCAAGACGAAGAGACAACGAAGATTGCTTATTTTTAAGTTTTTTTTATACATAATAGACCAGTGCCAATAATTTTTGAAAAAAAAAATATAACCAGAAAATGAGTGATGTGGAAAATTAGGATCCATAGTATATAAAAGGGGAAATATAAACTTCCCTGCAGCAGATGATCGGGAGTGGGGTGAGTGGGCGAAAATGTGAGGTGGGGGTGTGAAAACGAGGTTTTTTACGATTTCTGGCTAAAATAGACGTCCTATCGAAAAAAGTTATAGAGGAAAGTTGTAGATATTCAAGACAACTTCTACTTAAATAATTACTTCACATAACCTAAAAAATATTGAAAAAAAATACAAAAAACAAATATTTGGGTTTTTATTTTTATCTTTGACAAAAATAATACGATTAAGGTGACATTTGGTGAAAGCGTACGTTATTGTGTTTCAAGCCAACTGTAATTTTTTTGAATCAAAATGGCAAAAACAAAAAAGAATGTGTTCATGTAGGATTTTTCCGTAAATGATAGTAATTGTTCATTGTTCAATTAAATGAATTGTTCTAAAGCGGAAATTTTATTGTAATATAAAGGGTTTTTCAACAGGGACGCTCGTAGAGCGACAGGGTCAGCAAACGACGCCATATTTCTTGCCGCTCATTTGACATTTCTCTTCAGTAAGGTTTGCCATTTCATGATGGAAAGATATACGAGCCAACAACGTGTCGAAATTATTAAAATTTATTACCGAAACTCGGAGTCAGTGGCCTCAACGTTAAGAGCACTACGTCCAATTTATGGTCGTCATAATCGTCCCAACAGATCAACAATTGAGCGTCTAGTGGAAAAATTTGAATCCACAGGCACAGTACAAAATGTTCCCGTGTCAGTGAGACAAGGAAGTGCCTGTAGTGTCGAGAATATTGCTGCCGCTGAGGCTTCAGTTGCAGAAAGCCCAAATGTGTTTCTCACACGTTGGGCATCTCTGTGACGTCGTTGTGGCGAATTTTGTGAAAAGATCTTGGCCTACATCCTTACAAGATTTAATTGACGCAAGAACTGAAGCCACTAGAAGCGTCGTATGTTCGTGAATTGGGCTGAGCAACAACTTGAAAATGATTTGGATTTTCATCAAAAAATCATCTTCAGCGATGAGGCTCATTTCTGGCTGAATGGCTTCGTCAATAAACAAAATATGCGGTATTGGTCAGGCAGCAATCCACACGTACTCCATGAGTCATTATTACATCCCGAAAAAATTACGATTTGGTGTAGTTTATGGGCCGGCGGCATCATTGGGCCGTACTTCTTTCGTGATGATCAAGACCGGCACGTTACTGTGAATGAGGATCGCTACCGTTCAATGATAACTGAATATTTTTGGCCCCAATTGGATGATATGGACTTGGAGTTCCAACAGGACGGCGCCAAGAGGTACACAGCGAATGTCACAATCAATTTATTGGAAACCAAGTTTGGAGAACGTGTTATCTCACGAAATGGTCCAGTCGCTTGGCTGCCTCGTTCGTGCGATTTGACGCCGTTAGACTATTTCCTGTGAGGCTACGTCAAGTCTGTGGTCTACACTCTCCGAAAAATTTCCTTGTTACAAGCATTGTGTATTTAATACTGTTAAATCTAAGTAGAAATTATTAACTACAAATATTTATTTATGGGGAAAAGCGTTAAGCTAAGTCTTTCAAGAATTTATGGCCTTAGAACACATTTTTGGACCAAATTGTTTGTGAATATGGTTTTTCACTTGATTCAACAAAGAAAAGTTTTGTTCACAGATTGCCAAAGAATTTAACAGAAACGTCGATTGCATTAGTGGGTAGTTCTTTAATTGTTTGTTACAAATGATATAGATATGCTATGATTGACAAAGCATGTGAGGTTGAATAAGTTGCGAAGTTGGTGTTAATATTCAGAATTTTTAAAATTCCGTGTTTTGAACTTTATTACCTTTCAGTTCACACTGTCTTATATCAGTAAAGTTTATAAGATTAGGCAATGTTTTTGAAATTTTAGGTAACTAGTATCTGACAAGACTCCATGTCAAATGGTCCTAGGTTGCCTCTGAAAATTTTGAAACTTTGAATACAAATCCAATTTTGTATTTAATATTAAATTAATAATAATAATATTACTTTTATTTGGGAATCACTCCCTATTAAAATTTATGATTGTTCGCTTCGTATTAAAGGCAAACAAATTTAGATTTTGAAGTTTTTGAACTTTTGGAGTCATTCTGAAAGATTCTTAACTTAAATTTCAAAAGTACT
This sequence comes from Dasysyrphus albostriatus, assembly GCA_946251815.1. Taxonomy (NCBI): domain Eukaryota; kingdom Metazoa; phylum Arthropoda; class Insecta; order Diptera; family Syrphidae; genus Dasysyrphus; species Dasysyrphus albostriatus. The sequence continues at coordinate 2,011,920 of OX276339.1, forward strand.
TGTAGCTAGATATTAGATCATTTATTTTCAATGATCATTCGCTTGTAGGTAAAGTTATTAAATGAGTTGTGAAAGTTAACGTTGTTTGCAGTGAGAACTTTTTTATTTGTAGTTCGAAGTTTTGGTTTTTGCAAACAGAGAATTAAAATCTGTCAGTGAAATATTGAAACATTGATCATAATCAACTTAAACGTGTGGGGCCTTTTATCTCTACTGGCAAACAGTTTTTTCCTTATGAAACAGCATTTTTTGTCTCAGTGTATGCCAACAAGCCAGCGACGATTGATGAAATTCGTACAAATATCGAACGTGAAATTGCAGCAGTATCGCCCGATTTGTGCTTGAAAACCGTCGAAAATTGGGTTCAGCGTCTGGACTTCTGCAAGCTTGCCCGTGGTGGCCATGAAAAAAAAATCGAGTTCCATACATAAAAGCATCGAACGTACTTTCACAGGAATAAGAAATTTCATTGATATCCAAACCCGTTTTTTTTATTTAAAAAAAACTTTTGTAGCGCTCTTATTGAAAAACCCGATATAATAACAAAAACCTAAATAACCCGTTTAGGGTTCAGACTGCTGAGATTCCAAGTGTTTAAATCAGAACTTTATCTTTGAAATTTAATTTTACCTACTGAAATGACTATTTTTGGACAAGAAAAAATATTTGTATGCCTATATTTATTTATCAACTCGTACCGTTCCACAACATGAACTTAATATTGATACCCAGAGGAAACTTTAACACCATACAGATATTTCTTTCCTTCGCAACCGATCATCAAAAAGAAAACAAGACAACTATATTCTTTTTTCTCCGCCATGCAAAAGAAAGACAAATATTTACAGTTACTAAGGGCGGAGCCTAACTACGACTTTTACAATACCTACTGCCTCCGCATGCTCGCCCAGTGATTCACTTTTTATTTTAAAATATTTTGCTTCGAGAATCACAGCTTTTTTTACTCAATTTTAAATTATTTTCGTGTACGATTCTGTTTTGTTTTTATTTCTTGTTCGTATATTCTTTTTTCTCCACCATGTAAAAGAAAGAAAAATATTAACAGTTACTAAGGGCGGAGCCTAACTACAACTTTTACAATACATACTGCCTCCGCATGCTCGCCCAGTGATTCACGTTTTATTTTAAAATATTTTGCTTCGAGAATCATAGCTTTTTTTTACTCAATTTTACGTAGTGCTGTCAACAACAATTTCTGCGCTAATACAAGATACTTACGTGTGTATTCGTGTCATTTTCAGCTTAAAAAAATCTCGAAGGTCTTTAAAACTAAATTTTTATAAAAAGTCAGTCACTAGGCGAGCATGCGAAAGCAGTAGGTATTCGATATTAGAATGTTTTTGCTTTCGGGTATTGCAAAACTGGTTTTTATAGGCACCGTACAAATATTTCTTTCCTTCGCAACCGATCATCAGAAAGACAAGACAACTACATGCTTACACGCTTTCACCTCCTTTGTCCGAAATTATTTTCGTGTGCGATTGTGTTTTGTTTTTATTTCTTGGTCGTAAATTCTTTTTCCTCCACCATGCAAAAGAAAGAAAAATATTAACAGTTACTAAGGGCGGAGCCTAACTACGACTTTTACAATACCCAGAAGAAACTTGAATACCTACTGCCTCCGCATGCTCGCGCAGTGATTCACTTTTTATTTTAAAATATTTTGCTTCGAGAATCAATTTTTTTTACTCATTTTTACGTAGTGCTGCCAACAACAATTTCTGCACTAATACAAGATACTTACGTGTGTATTCGTGTCATTTTCAGCTTAAAAAAATCTCGAAGGCCTTTAAAACTAAATTTTTATAAAAAGTCAGTCACTAGGCGAGCATGCGAAAGCAGTAGGTATTCGATATTAGAATGTTTTTGCTTTCGGGTATTGCAAAACTGGTTTTTATAGGCACCGTACAAATATTTCTTTCCTTCGCAACCGATCATCAGAAAGAAAACAAGACAACTACATGCTTACACGCTTTCACCTTCTTTGTCCAAAATTATTTTCGTGTACGATTGTGTTTTGTTTTTATTTCTTGTTCGTATATTCTTTTTTCTCCACCATGCAAAAGAAAGAAAAATATGTACAGTTACTAAGGGCGGAGCCTAACTACGACTTTTACAATACCCGGAAGAAACTTGAATACCTACTGCCTCCGCATGCTCGCCCAGTGATTCACGTTTTATTTTAAAATATTTTGCTTCGAGAATCATAGCTTTTTTTTACTCAATTTTACGTAGTGCTGTCAACAACAATTTCTGCACTAATACAAGATACTTACGTGTGTATTCGTGTCATTTTCGGCTTAAAAAAATCTCGAAGGTCTTTAAAACTAAATTTTTATAAAAAGTCAGTCACTAGGCGAGCATGCGAAAGCAGTAGGTATTCGATATTAGAATGTTTTTGCTTTCGGGTATTGCAAAACTGGTTTTTATAGGCACCGTACAAATATTTCTTTCCTTCGCAACCGATCATCAGAAAGAAAACAAGACAACTACATGCTTACACGCTTTCACCTTCTTTGTCCAAAATTATTTTCGTGTACGATTGTGTTTTGTTTTTATTTCTTGTTCGAATATTCTTTTTTCTCCACCATGCAAAAGAAAGAAAAATATTTACAGTTACTAAGGGCGGAGCCTAACTACGACTTTTACAATACCTAGAAGAAACTTGAATACCTACTGCCTCCAGATGCTCGCCCAACGATTACCTTTATATTTTAAAATATTTTGCTTCGAGAATCATAGCTTTTTTTTACTCAATTTTACATAGGTCAACAACAATTTCTGCACTAATACAAGATACTTACGTGTGTATTCGAGAATCATAGCTTTTTTTACTCAATTTTAAATAGTGCTGTTAACAAGAATTTCTGCAATTTTTTGTAATTAATTTCTACTGGTCCCAGAAATGTTACCAACTTTTCTAAATTTTAAAGATATAGGGGTCGAAATGTGCAAGGTCAAAATCGTTTTGCTAAATTTTTAATTAGAAATTTTGTTCTAAAAATTCTAATTTTCTAAATTGCAGAATTCTGTCAATAATAAATAGAAATTCTAAAAATGAAAAAGTGTATTTTTTTTCTTTTTTCAATTACATTTTTTATCATATTAAAATAAAATATTAAATACAGTAGATGCTCAATAAAGTTAAGTAATAAAAACCAGCCTGTTTACTCTTTCGAGATTGTTTACTTTGTCGAGTAGACGTTTTAAAAGGCCTTTTAAAGATGAATTTTATCAAAAATTTACATTTTGTTCGATGCGTCAATGTTTGCTTATTTATATAAGCGTTAGACAAAGCTTTCAATCAGGTTTAAAAAAAAAAGAAACCATTCCTCTGTGTTCTCAAGAAATGTTAAATACGAACGAGACATTTTTGTAAAAAAAAACATTACATAAAATTTTGTGTATTCATTTTTCTGCTGTATTGGAAGAAAAAACGTATCTGTATTTTTGACATTTCGAGATAAACACGATTTTCTGCTTTTATCTCTAGCTTTTTGTTTTGTTGATGAATATTCTTCTGTCGTATCTTAAAGTAAATGATATTTTGAAATAGATTTTTGTAAGATCTACAAATGCTTGTATGTTAGACACTTTTTTTCATAAAAAAGTGCTAATTAGTCAATTTTTTTCAAACTAGCATGGTTCTCTGACCAAACATTATTTTTCTTAAGCGTTTTAACTTTTAAAAAAGCAATTTCGGGCTTTTATTTCCAAAAAATAAAATAGTTAATATATCAAAGATGGTTTTGGCAATACCCTAACTCAAAACAGCCAAAAAGTCAGATACGGCAGTATTGCGGATAATGACTTATTTAAAGATTCACCTAATCGAGCGTCTACTGTAATATTATTTGTTGACAAAGTTTAAAAATTGCTTATATTATTTTCTGTATAAAACCCAAATTTTATAAAGGTGAATATTGTAAACAGAATTTTGATCAACTCCCGAATTTGAATATTATATTGAGGATGTGTATCACCAAAAATATTTTGTATGGATTTTTTGTGCACACTTAAAAATATGTAGGTTTTGGAGATGGTAATCTTAAAATTTAACGTAGGTATCTCTCACGTCTGAAGACAGTTTTAAGAGGTAGTTTGATTTACATTTTTTTCTTATCTGATGTTTCAAAGTAATAGATTAAGAGGACATAACTTTCTCCTTAATCGATCAAAAATGGTCTTCGAACTTTCAAAATTGTTTAAAATATTTGTAAATTTAAAATTACTTTCTGAATGATTTTTCTCTTGATAACTGAAGCATACAAAATAAATCTGAACCAATGTACATACATACTTATGTATTTATATTTTTTGAATAAAATTGAAGAATTTTAGAAAACTGCATACAAAAATTAATAAAATTTCATGACTCCGTGCCTCTCCCTGAACACGCCGTTGGAATATTTTGTGGTTAAATAATCAACTCTGTTTACAACATATTAGCATACAAATACAAACAAACAAAAATAAACAAATAACAAATACTTAAATTAAAAATTAAACAAAATCAAAAACTTTTTTCGATGAGAGGTCAGAAATCGTAAAAAACATCGTTTTTCCAAATTTTCGCCCAACCACCCCATCTGCTGAGGGGCAATTTATATATCCTCTTTTAAAGGTATACCAGTAATCTGAAATTTTCCAAATCACTCATTTTCTGCTAATGATTTTTCGGTTTGACACTGGTGTATTATGTGAACTCACAATTAAAATCGCTAAAAACGTTTGTTTTAAATACAAAAAAAAAAAAAAAACAAAAATAACAGAAAATAGAAAATTACTTCGCATTCCTTTGGGCAAAAGTGGACAGGTGCCAAAGTGACATCTAGATTTCGGGATGAGTATTAAAATATGATTTTATTTATTGACACGAACCACACACAGTACTAGATTTATTTGGAAGAAAATTGTACACACATGTCGGTCGGGTCGGTAGTGAAGTGTTTATTTAAAAATAACAAGACATCCAAATCACAAAATACAGGACTATACGCTATACCGATTATTGCTGGTGGTCTTTTCAAATCTATGCATTTATGTTAGATTATTCTATTTTTTGTTACAATTGAATATAAAAACAAAATCTGTATTATGGTGGCGTAGCTATCCAGAGCAAAGTGGAACACGTGAGGGCACCCGTAGTCCTTGGTCACCTAGACAAAACACTGTGTAACAAGGTCTTGGTCACACAATAAAAATAAAAAATATTGGTGTGTATATAAACATAAAAATAAAATACCCAATGACAAAGAGAAGAAATATTAATAGACTGAGGAGCCAAATTGTAGCTTCCATTAATTGTTGAGCAAAATCAGTGAATATTTTCTACATAAAGCTTATGACATGAATGATTTTAATATAGTCAAAACAATTTTTCATAAGTATAACGGATTTTATATTGAAGGTTTATAGTTTCAATAATAATAAACTGCTCACTATACTGTAAACCATCTTTTTTAATTTAAAATCTATTTTGTGGACCAATATTATTGGCATTGGATTCGAATCTTTAAGGCAAATATGTTTAATGAAAACCAAGAAAATGTCAGACCACAATGTGTAAAAAAACACTTTTAAGAAAGGGTACAAAATTTCGTATCATAAAGGGTTATTTAGCCACTTATTAATTTGATTCTTGGCATATGTACTTAATTCAGAAGTTGGTGGAAAATTTCAGAAAAATTGAAGAATAGTATTTACCTTTGCAGGTCAGGTATTCTAGAATGTTATTAGCCTGACTCTCCTCTGCAAAAATCATATATTAGTCGTGTTACATCAATAAGTCCAAAGGAAAAGGATGAAGAACGGCTAACTCCACATTCCATTTGATCATTCATAGATCACTTTACCTATTTATTTTTGGATTTATTCAAATATGTTATACGCATTAGGGTTTCCGTTATTTCCCAAAATCGTTTTTAAATAGCAGGCACACCCCAAGGTGGTCATAGCTATCATTGAAAACTTTAATGATTGATTTTGAGTCATTTAGAAAGCAAAATCATTTTTTTATTTTATTAGATAAATAAAACTTAAGACTTAATTAATATTTTAAGTCAAACAAAATTTTCAAATACTTTCTACATAAAAGGACTTTCCGTTTTTGGAATCATTGGAATCTTTTAAGCCATTTTATGTGGAAACCTGGGCCTATTCGAATTTTTTTTGGCTAAAAATATTAATTAAATCTTAAGCTTTATTTTTTTCTTCAAAATAATAAATGATTTTGCTTTCTAAATGTCTCAAAATCAATGGTTAAAGTTTTCAATGATGAGTTTCAATGATAGCTATAACTGGCGCCTAAATCAAAAGTATTTGGACAAACAAAAATTTGTCCGAGGTCATTTACACATGGCTCAAAGCCCATACTTTTCCCATACAAATTTCTTTTCACGTTTTATTTTGTTTCTCTCGAATTACCGAATTTCCATTTTTTTGTTAATTTTTGTTCCTTAATCATTTTTGTTTTATTTAAAAAAATTCTTTTTTGCTCGAAACATTAGGGTAATTCCCATATAAAAACATTATGGAATAAAACGCCATAATATTTCACATAGAATTTTTTTTAATAGATTTTTTGAATAAGGACTTTCAAAGGAAACAGTAAGGAACAAAAATCAACATACAAATTTGGAATAGCTGCAGTAATTCGAGAGAAACAGAATAAAACGTGAAAAGAGCGAAAATCCCATATAAATTTGTATGGGAAAAGTATGGGCTTTGAGCCACGTGTAAATGACCTCGGACAACATTTTTTTTTGGCCGAATATTTTTTTGTAGGACAATTTAGGGAAATAAGGGACACCCTAATATGTATAAATACTTTTTTGGACATTTTTTCGTAAAGAAAGCAAAACTAGATAAAGCTGTTTTTACGACGAAATTATTTAATTCTAATTAAAAATGATTTATATCTTAAGAAGCCTTGATATTGGTTAGCTATAGGTCCAAAGAATTATACATAGTTATAAAATTGCATTATGTATAGGTATGTAAATGAATAAATAAAATCAAGTTTTATGAGTGGCGTGTTCCGAAATGAACATAACCAGTAAGTTGTACGCCTTTTTTTGCACTTGTAGGCGTATTATTGTACTAAAAAAAACATTGTGTAAAAGTAACTGATTGTAATTTCCAAATCAACATGGATTTCTGTCAAAAAGTGCCTTGTGAGAATAAAAAGTTTCAACATCAAATGATACAGTTATGATTAATTAATGAAAATCGTGAATTATAAACTGAATTTATAACTACTAAAATAAATTTTCAATAAAAAATCGACTGTCAAAATGCTTTTTTTCAAAATTTACAAGCATATATATTTTGTATTATAAAAATTTGTATTAGGTAAAAAATTAAAAAAAATTATTCAATAGGGGAGAGATGGGTAGTTTAGTACAACCGTCAAAAAAGTATAAAAGCAAATGAAGCATTCAGGTCAAAAAACAGATAACTCCACTTTTTGACGAATTATGTTTTTTGATGCAGAAGTAACAAACAAAAAATCCCGCACCGGCTTGTGAACTTAAATAACAGCTTTTTTGACTCTAAATTAGAAAAATGCAATTTTGTTCTGGCGTTGTCTTGTTTTTAAAAATACAAATATTGTTAGCGGTACCGAATCTTTACAAATTTGACTCTCAAACGGTGCTTCAGCTTAAAAAATATAATACTAAATTAAAAAACAACAGTTGGTGCAATGATTCGTAGCTGTAAAATGCAGAAAACAAAGCCTCCATTTATTTTCACCAAAAAATAAAAAAAAAACGGAGCAAAAACCAGACAACTCCAAATAAAAAAATTATTTACTCATTGTGTTTTTCTTTCTAAAGAATTTGTTGAGAATACCTTGCTTTTTGATTTTTAAATCTGTTTTTGTTTCTTTCTCTTCTTTTTACATGGGAGTGAATTTAACCAATTATTTAAATTAGAGCCACCCATTTCCATTCGCATTTTTCTTTAGCTTTGTTTATTTGAAACCCGTCATTTGGATGACATTTTCATTTCTTTTGCTTTGTTTCTCTGAAGCCAATTATTTGGATGAAATTTTCAGAATTGGTTCTTTATAGTTGGAGGAAGTGACTTCGGTAAAATCCACTAACTGCATCTCATATTTTTCTTTATATCTTGGTTTCACAGAAACAACTCCAATGATTTTGTAGCAGCATTCTTTTTCTCCTACGATATTATGACGCAAAATTTATGTTGCGGATAACTTATAGGAACTTTACTTAGACATTGTAAAACAAGCCCTTTAAAATTGTTAAGAAAATTCAAAAAGTTGTTAAAAAGATCGTCATTCATTTACTATTCTTATTTTATATAATAATTTTTTATTAAATTTTAAAAATACCAAGCCAGTTCAACTACAAGATCAAGAACATGTAACCAAGTCGTGAATTTTGTTTTTTTTTGTGACTGAGACCAGACTGAAACCAGAAGAGACCGATACCGATATCGAGCCGAGACTGAAATTTTTCAATTTTGACGATACCGGGACGATACTTACACAAGTATTGTTTGGTTTGGTATCGTGGCCAGCCCTATTTGCGATTAAAATTTCGTGACGTGATTAAAATGCAAATAATTATTTATTTTTTTAAGTTTTTCATTCAAATTTCATCAAAGTACAATTGAAAGTATATCTAATCTATTTAAAAAAATAACTCAAAAATATTATATCCCCGAATTGGCATTACAAACGCATTTTTTTCAAAATTTAAGATTCGAATATTTCAAAAAAGTTACGTGCTACAACAATTATGAGGCATGTTTTCAGCGAATCAAAACCCATCAAAAAAGTATTTTATTGGTTCATGCTAGAGACAAATTTAGATTGTTGTCAACAAAGTAATTATTTAAGTATTTTGAAGTAGATTTTCAGAAACAGTAATATTATGGCAATTTTCAACCAGCGCTTGAGTCCAAATGGATGTCGCAAAAAAACCATAAACAGAAATTTGTTTGAAATTATAGTAATAATTGACAAATAATATAAACAAATAATTGATAGTTTTCGAGACATAAGTAAAAAACTAAAAAAAAAGGTCCATGTTGCATCACTCAACTTCATTTAATGAACCTAGTCCCAACTGAACTAACTCCCAACTTTATGAACTAAGTCCCACCACGAAATTCGGTGGGAGTTAGTTCGTACTGCCGAGCTAAACAGATATGATTACCGTTACCTATGTACATGGTTGATCAACCAAAAATAAACTAATTGGATGAAAGACTGTGTAATTTAATTACAACTTAATTTACAGTTTTATAATTTTAACACTGCGAGCCGAGGTGGCCATTCTGCTGATATTGTTACTAAAGGCAGAAGTTGTACTTTAAAAATATATACAAATTGTATACCACTTTTCCAAATAATTGTGTTTTTTAAATAATTTAAACACTTAGTGTTTATTTTTAGGAGACATTCATCACTTTTGTAATGACAATGCCAAGATCGCATTTTAAATTTATATTACAAAAAATATCATAGCCAAGTTTATTGTTTGCCGCTGCCATGACATTTTTCTGAATAAGTATGCCACTGAAACACACATAAAAAATATGAAATTATAAACATATGTATATCCACATCAAATAGCTGAGAATCCAGAAGAACTTACATTTTTATAGACAATCCAAAAGTCATTTCCCGCAAGACCAAACACAACTTAATTAATCTTGAAGTTTGTGCACAAAAATAGTATATTTGTGATAGTTTAATCAAACATATAATTACAACGCCTGATGATGATGAGAAGAATTAACAATAACTTGTTTTCACTTTTGAATATTCCCATACACAGTCTTTGTCATCAATTCATCATTAATTTGCTTCGGCGTTTTTTGTCAATGAAGGCAGCTAAATTACAAATTTATCACATCTGATTTTGCTTTAGTCTTCGATTTTGAATTCAAATTCAGAACCGTTTTCTCATCGTTTCTGAAGAGGAACTGTCATTTTGTGCGGTTCGGATGGACAACCATCGAAAACGCCAAAAGTGGCTTTGGATATGAAATTATTTTTTACTCTTAAAAAAAAAACACTCCAATTGATAAAGTAAACAAATATAAAAATCGATATTTTTAATATTTTTTTAAACTTTTTTTGCCCGGGGTCGTTACACGTTGCTCAAAACATTTCAACACGATAATGTTTTTCGTTTGCATTTCTAACATTTTTTTATTAATCAATATCCATATTTCTGTATGTTAGAAATAATTAAAATTCTTTTTGAAAAACATAAAACAAAGTATAATTCACTTAAGTTAAAGAAGGTGCTGATGAAAAGCTTAATTGTGATATTTTGCAAATGGCACTCATACTCATGTACGAGCACCATATATCGCTTCCACCAATGGACACAATCAAAATAATATTTCTTTTTTGTTTTATAATTTTTGTTTGTTAGAAAAAATTTTTTTGTTTTAATATTTATAAAACGACCAAAACGCGATTGTTTTTCAACGTATCGGCAGCGGTGGCGGCTGTCGTCGGCTCGGACGCTTTACACCCTCCTCCTACAAATAATGTGTCGTTGAGGCAGTAAACTATGTAGCTATGTATGATGGCAACAGGCAATTTTGCCTATGAAAAAAAAACTTTGTGGCTTTGAGAGATGGAAATAAGCAAAAGAATTTAGTTGAAATTTTCTCATGGAGAGTAATATTTAAAATAATAAAAAGTGTTTCCATTGTAAAAATTCAAAAAAATGTGATGTCTTCAATTTAATAAAAAAAAAAAAAAATTAATGTAAAAAGCAAACACCAAAATAAATGTGCGATAGTTAATCAAAAGGCATATTCTGTCGAATTACTGTCACTAAAACAACAAAAACAATATAATTGAAAAATGAAAACTGACACATGAAATACTATAGTAAATTAATCATTATTTTTTCGCGGGCCCGAAAAATGTTTTCTAGTTTTTTTTATTATTACAATAGTTGTATGTGATGTTGTATTGATAAATATAATTAACTTATTTTATATGAAGAGTTCAAAACGTGTTCAAAATTATACACAGAGGAAGATTTCTGGTAAAAAAAAATCTGACCACAAGACCTCAGGATCCCTCAAGTAAATCTAATTATAAATTTACATAAAATTTTATCTTATAAAAAAAATAATCTTTAAATTAAAAATTACATAATTTGAATTTTACATAGTTTTGGGCTTACAGAAGATTACATGGACATTTAATAAAAACATCTTGTACCTACTCTCATGCAAAACAACATTCCATTCCATTTTATGCTCATAAAAGAGAAAAAGGAGCTTTTTGTGTTATTTCAATATCACCACTTGCTCAAGTTTTGAATTTAAAAAAGAAATGTAATTCTTAATAAATGCATGAGGCCCAAAATTATAATCACTCAAAAATTAATGATTTATAGATTCAAGGTGTTTTTTGCTTGTGTGGTGTGTCATTGTTAGTATTCTAATTTATGAATGTGCTGTCACTTAAGTTGACAGCTTTATCTATTTTATTTGTATGCGTAGGCGATCGATAAAGTGGCGGCTGATTTTTAATTTTATTTAAATATATCTAGTTTATGGCGAATAATTTATAATAAATTACAAGAAACTACCTGTCGTCATAGTGCGAATGCTGTTTTTAAAAATAGATAAAATGCATGAATGGATATCGCACGATCTTGCTCTTACAATTCAATTGAATAATACAAGCGTAAAAGCGGTTGAAACATTTTTTCCTCCCAAGCATTGATTTGAACTCCTTGAAACACTTGGGAGCCATTTAAATTCACAAGGAAATTTAGTTGTAGCATTAAGTAGTGACGTTATTTTGTGGGATTTTTTGTCCACCAAGAAATTTGTCTTTAAGAAATTGCTGCTACCAATAATTTACTACACGAACGACATGTTCATAATGTACCATTTGAAACTCGTCGTAACTTTCACTCGAACAGAATATACGAAATCAATAATTCAACTTTCACTTCGGTAACAACACATCACCTTAACACTTTTACCCAGCGTAAACTCGTCGGTAAGATCATCGAGCGTTTCGATTAGAAGGGTTTTGGTCCCCATAAAATTTAAGTTGGATTCCAAGGATTTGCTGGCGAAGCACTGTTCTGACTTGTCAGCTGGCTCATTCTTTACGGATTGGATAACTACATGAGCTTCGGGTCAGTTGTTTTGATTACGGTGCTCACATTTGACTGAAAAACTGGATTTTTTTTGACGTTTCAGTATTTACATCTTCCTTTACTGAAGAAGTAGGAGCGAGATGTGAATACTGAAACGTCAACAAAAATCCAGTTTTTCAATCTAATGTGAACACCGTCAATGGTGTGGTGAGGTTTGAATGTCGTGAAAACCGGCTACTAGATTTTGGTCTTCACCAGCCGAATAACTGCCAGAAACAATAGGCATTTTTCTTTTTTAATTTAGAAAAAAGCACTGAACCAGAGTCCGAGCATGTCTAGCATGTTCTGAACATCCTCTGAACCAAACGTGTTCTGAGCGCTCAGGGGCAAAAAAGAAACACAATTTTGTTTGCCAGTTCCGGCTATGCTCTGAACTAAAAAAGAAAAACGCCAAATACGTGGTGATCTGCATTCAAGTTGACGCAATATCCTCCATGAGTATAAGTTGAATCGACTTGCGGAGATATCGTTCTGTGGTTCAATGAAAAAATTGGTCTTAGTGACTTTAGCCATCGAGAACTCGGTCTACAAAAAGGAAGCTGCTCTGCCTACCGGAGAGGAGAATTCATGTTTTTTAATATTAAAAAAGTCTAAATCATCTAGCATTTCCAACTTTTTAAGGTATAAACGAGAAAGCCACGTCAAAAAAAATCATCCAAGGCTTCTGAACCCTCAGATCGGTGGTTCTTCTTCTTTGAAATATGTTCTTGATCTTGCAATTGAACTCGCTTGATATTTTTATGATTTAATAAAAAAAATCATTTATATAGTAAATTAACGAATTTTTGCAACTGAAGTTTTTTTGTCGTCTTAAAAATTTTAAAAAAAGCTTTTTTCACAATGCCCAAGTAAAGTTCCGATTAGCTATCCGAAACAAAAAGTCTTGGTTCCAGAGAAACAAAACAAAAGAAAAATGGCCGTGGAAGTGGGTGGCTCTAACTCAAATAATTGCTCTAGGCTAGGACCGCACTTCCGATTTTCTGTCGTTCAAAACCGAAATAAGGCCAAATTTCGTTTGGAAATAAAGCCAAATGGTTTACTATAATTATTTTCAAGACTTTGTATACAACCAACCTCGCACCTACCACAAATCCTTAAATGAGCCAAAGGCGGCGGGTTTACAGGAAGGCAGCATGCCCCTCCATACATACCTCAATGCTTATGCGCCATTATGATGGGTGCTAGCACTGTATTTATGTAAGGAAAGGGCAGTGTGAATAAGATTTCGAAAAACTAGTTTCTTTCGAGGCAATCGTAATATTTTTCTAGGTCAACAGCACCAGCCCGCAAATTGAAAATGAAAACGAAATAGCCAGATTGGTATTATTTCGTTTTCTAAAGCGAAACTACTGCTGCTTGGTTGCTTGGAAAATAATATTTTTGGTTGTCCAGGAAAATACTCAGAAAATAAAAACAGCAAACACCAAAAGTCGAATACGAAATTATTGTGAAAATATTTAATTTCATTAAAAAAAAATTAAATAAAATTTCGTTTTAGTTTTATAATTTTTTAAATGTTTTTAATTGAAATTTTATGATTTATAGGTTAGACCGGAAATCCTCACGTGGAATGATATATGAGAATGAAGAGCTAAGATTGAGAACAATAAATATAAATGCAGAAGTGGAGCGTGGTAAGATTGAATAAAATAATTAATTAATTAAGTATAAAGTTTTTCTTTGGAAGTGGTTTTTAAAACTAGTAAATTAATGGAAACCCGTTTCAAGTTTCAAAAAACCAAATACATTGAGTCATTGAGTCTCATCGTGTCTGCATTCATGAGTTGGGTGTTTGTATTTTGCTCAAGCCTTACGACATCCCTGACCTCCCATTTCTCTTGTCCAGAAACTACCGTGAGATCGGTCTCAATCTTTCCAATTTAGTCAGCGTCCAAAAGCGCGTATTTCGTAAAATTCGATAAATTCGCCCAAATAATTCTCTAAAATCATTAAATTCGCTTAATTTCTTCAGGTCAACAAAAATTATCAAAATTTGCCAAATTTAATTTTTTCACTTATCACTTGCATCGAAAGTAAAGTTTCGAGGACTCTAAAACAAATTTCTATTTTTGTTTTTGTTTGCAGGTCAGTCAGATATAAGAAAACTACGTCGTGAAAACGAACAACTAAGAAGAGAAATCTGGTCATTACGTGACGAATACGATCGTTTGAATAAGCGTTTTAAAGCCAATAAATATTTACCAGATAGCATAAGTGAGCATGGTCAAAGCGAGAGTAATAGTGAGGTAAGATAAGTCCCAACAAACAATTCACTTAAGATACATTTTTAATTTGTTCGCATGTAGGACTCTGACTCATGTGATACGTGCAGAGGAGAAGCGGATATCAATGAAGAATGCCTAGAAGAACAACATGATTGCGGTGGTAGGCAACAACGTGATAGTTTCCCTTCCTTATCCATACGTCATCTTCAATACGATAAATGTCCACTTGAAGAATCTTCCCCGAGAGAAGATTCTTTTAGCGAACAAAGAAGCTCTTCTACGGCAGCGGCATTGACGGCAGCGACAGGAGCTGCAGCGAAATCATCATCATCTGCAGATCCAAATGAATGTAATCCTGCTACGAAACCTCGTGATAATTTGCACGTGAATTTCGATCATTTATCGATTGTTTCCGAAGAGAATCTCAGCAACAGTGATGGAAATCTCACACAGCTACCAATTGGAGAACCTAGTCATCATCAAGCACACCAGCAACAGGCACATCCTAGTTTTTATTATGACGAAAATTTTATCGAAATCGATGGTGCAAGATTATCTCCATCGCAATGTCTGGGAGCAATGTCTTTACCAAGCTTAGTACCCCTAAGGCCAATTACTCCAATCGAAATGGTTGCAAATCAGTTGAACGACCTGCAGTCGATGGTGCCGCCCCTCTCGTATTTTGAGAATATAGTGCAACAGCATATGGGAACAGCCATCAGTGAGTTCATTTTCCTTCGATTTCTTATCCAATAAAATTATTTTCTTTTGACATTAATGATCATTAGATTCAATGGCAGAGAGTAATGCTTCAACGAACACCGGTGAAACTGTCATTCAAACAAATGGCTGGGACTATAATATTCAATCGCCATTTCTTCAGCGTAAATTCCAGTCACCCAGCCATTCCAGTGCATCGTCGAATTCAACATCAGCAACGATGTCACTATCGCACCTTAATAATCCTATCCCGACCCGTGAAAGTCAACACCATACGACAAGTAATAATGGCAGTGGGACTTACAAGAACCTTAAGCACTTTTTTTCACCCATCAAGCCCCGTTTAAAATTGGACACTTCCCTAGCTGCCAAGATGGCAGGAGAAGCGGCAGCATCACCACCATCAGCATCATCACCAATTCCCCCACCGGTGCAATATTTTGAGCGTTTGCATCAAAATTGTGATCCTCCTGATGTTTATGTTACGAATGCTCTAGCGAGTCCTTACTTCCCCCAATCCGTGTCTGGACTTTCACTGCCATCGGTGTTAGTGCCGGCTAATCCGGCAGTTCAGCAGTCATATATCGAACCAATATACGCAACAGCACAAAAAAAATCTCACTCTTCTCAACAGAGTCTAGCGACTGCGAAGGGAAGTTCTAAGGTAAATTTAAATACGAGAAAAAGTGCCACAAATCTGAATGAAATTAATAATTAATAATGTTTTTCTATTCTATTTCTATTTGCAGAATTCAGTTAATTTGGAGCAGATTCTAAATGAAATTGGAACAATGTCTGAGGACATCCTTCAAATGCAACTGGAGAAGAGCAAATCCCAAGAAAAACTTACAACTGATACCCAATTTTTAACCGCCACAACCAGCTATAGTGCAACATCAACACCACTACACACGGCCACAACGCATACACAAACTTTACCATCTCTATGTGGGCCAAACAGCAATTTATCCAAAGATCCAAGTTACAAGAACCGTAAGCCCTATCGTTCTGAAATGAATTTATTATTAAGCTATAATGGAACAAACCCAGTTATAATACCGTTAGCCAAGAATAATAATAATAATCAAACAGGTGGGGGCATTTCGACAAAAAGTGATGGCGGCACAATGGACCGAGATGTAAATAGTCCGTCGCCACCACAATTGCCCACACCTATGGAACCGTTTCCAACAAATCTAATGTATTTGGGTTTTGACAGGCTTAATCAATCTTTGGCTGATAGTGGTGAGATTTTATACCCGGCTGCTAGAACAACGGCGGGGGCTATGCAATTTATGCCATCGACATCGCCGACATTAGATGTGTTAACCCCACCGCCATTACCAGCGCAACCGCCATCTTCATCTTCACCTCCGCCTCATCAACCTCCGTCGCCACCACCTCATCCACCTGCTCCTGCTTTAGTTCAAACACTCCCCGAAGACAATAGGCTCCTGTATGATGGTTGTGCCGTTTTGCGAATACGTGACCAACAAGACGCTGCCTTGAATCCAGTTTTAGCTACAAGTAGTCCAGATCTATCAACCTCACCAATGGCCGCTATTGCTCCTCTCAAACGAAGAATATTCTCAAGACAAAAAGATGATGACAGCACTATTTCACAAACGACTCGTTCCTTTGATGCCGCTGATGTTAATTCGATAAGAAATGATACTGCCAAATATTCGAATCAACAGCAACAGCCTGATGGTGGTTTAGTCGAAGCTGTCAAGGGAAAACTTTTTCCTGAAGGCAGTTCAAATGAAATCATTAGTTATGAGGTAAAATCTTTTTTGAGATGGGCGGGTTCATAGAAGATTAGAAGTTACCAATTTATTACGATCAAACAGTAACGTGATTTTTTTTTTAACTTAGTTGATTCTGGTGTTCCACAAGCCAGCCATTGAGGCTTCTTACTAGGAAAAAGTTTTAGGAAAATAAACGGTTTCCTCACAATCTTTTCCTGCAGTTTAACCGTGTGGTTTACTGTTCAGAACTTAGTATATCTCGAAAGCCTCTACGCTACTCGAATAAAACAAGAAGGATTGTTTAGTTTATACTGTTCGTTAGACATTGCACTGAACCCGTTACATTTCAATATTTATAAATTTAGATTAGAACTTTAATTATATTTAAAATATTTTCTTTTTTAAATTGCAGAGTTCCTCCGGTTCAGAGGTTACAAAACGCAAATCATCAAGGCGGGTCTCAATACTTTGTCACGAAGAAAAACCCGGCGATAAAATTGGACCAGATGTAGTAAGTGAAGACCAACAGCATCAGCAGCAGCAGCCATCTTCGGCCACGCTTTCCGCTGAAAAAATTGACAGTATTATGCCATCGATAATTGTCAGTTTAAAGCAGCACGCTCATAGCACCCCAAATTCACCACATTCCAACAGACGTCGCGGTGGTTTAAATACAAATTCAGCGATATCAGTAAATAGTGGGAGTTCAACGCTTCATCATCACGGCCATCATCATCACCACCATCATCATCATCACAGTCGGAAGCTTAGTCAGGAATCAGTTCTAGCTGAAACGCGTTGTACAAGTGTTGCTAATAGCATTGTAAATAGTAGCCAAGACAATGTACTAGGCGCGGCAGCCATTGCTTCTTCATCTCCGAGCCAACACTCGACACGATACAAATGTTCAAGGCGACATTCCGAAGGCACAGTGTCATCGGTGGTAGTAGGTGGTGGTGGAAATCCAACAGGTAGTGGTGCAGGTACTCGCCTCAGTAGTGGCACAGCAGGCAACGGCCATCATCATAACCACCATCACCATCATCATCAAGATAGCAACCAAGAAACCGGTACATCACTATCAGAACGCAATAGTGGGAGCTTAGCGTCATCACGGGACTCATCAACAAGCTTAAGTATGCGATCTCAGCGCCGAAAGATCTCAGTTAGTTCGCACACGGGGGGCAAAATTCCCTGGTGTGGTTGTTGGGGTAATGGATGTCTTTAATACTGAATTTGAGTCAATAATACCTACATTTCAATAAAAAACAAACAAACAAAAAAACAAGAGAAGCTGTCAGAAGTGCAATATCCGATGTTATTTATCATTAACAAAAAAATAGTACCATACAGACAAATATACCAAAAGTCCAAGCCTTATGGACAAAAGTGATGTTATAATTTTTTTTATTTTTTTCTAATAGAAAAAGTTATAACACAGGTTTACAAATATCAGTTACCTTTTTGACACGACAAGTGAAGATAGTTTACAGGCATACTTTTGGGCGCTAACCTCAAATCTGTCATTTTTCGCTATCAGCTGTAAGACAATTAAGAAATAATCCTTTTTCGCTAGTTTTGAGTTTAAAATTCAATTTTGAAGAAAAAGTTTAGTATACTTTCAAGAATCATTGAACATTTGTTAAATATGTAACCTAAACAAAAAACCGCGTTTTTTAAGCTGATGGCGGAAAATGGATGACGAATTTGGATTCTGTACTCTCTGCCAAAAATTACTAAGAACGAGTCTTACCTGCCCGTGTCAAAACCGTGTAAGCCTGTGTACTAAGAAGTGATGAATAATGGCCGTTTCGATTAATCATAGAAAGATGTAGTTTTTCTTAAGAAAAGAAGAGTATTAGTGCTTCTGGATCTTTTATCGAAATCGAATCCAAAAGTATTCACATGTATCGTAGTGTTCTTGGGGGTAAGCAATCAATTTGAGAGTTCAATTAAACTTTTGGTATCTTCGTTTGGTTGTCGGGAATTTTTGATTCTGGAATTGAAAAGAAAATCTAAACTAGAACGAATATTTGAAATTTTAACTAATTTAATTTGCTTAAGTTTAATCACAATTTTCAATCAGAAATTAGGTATAAGTACGTTCAGACGCCACAAGGGATGATATTCAGTATTCCAAGCAACTTGAATATACAGCCCTATTCTGCTATTCACGTGAATCGACGATTCGATTCACCGAAACGATTCCCTTCCGAACTACCTTTACATTCTACTATCCGTCGGGCGAACTGCACTACCACAACCCGATTTGACAATTATGTGAGCAGCAGCTGTTTATTAAAAGTGAAAATCATGTGTTGTATTCAATTCATTTATAGTTTTGGTTAATTTTTGCTAGTAAAACCTTGTTGTTTTCACTTCATTAATACTCTTGGTGTACGTTTTAAATAATTTATTGAAAAAAATAATAAATGTATGGTGCTATGACTTTTTTTCAGTTTCACAAAGAAAGGGTTCTGACTGGGTTTAATTTCAATTCAAAAATAAAAGTGATGAATCGTTCTTAAATTTATTGTTTTGAGTCAAAAAACGTAAATAAACACAGTGTTTGTAGCAAATAGCTACCAAAAATTTAGTTTTACTTTTATTTTTAAGCACAGGGGGCCTACTATGTAAGTTTGTTCTACTTTCGAATCCATTCGAAAGTTGTTTTCAATGCTTATTTTGAGTGGTAGTATGCAGTAAAAAAGAATCAAATTTTATTGCGTCCGACTTTTTGTCACAGAATCTTCAATTATCGCTGTTTTAATTCCATTTATAAGCGCTTGTTTGAAAATTACCGAGCGAATATTTTGCGAATTCAAACGTTTTTATTGTAGAGTCGAATAACATAGTTGGGCCCAGTGATTTTATTTGCAACCAAAAAGAACAAATCCGCATCTTTTTATATGCGGATCGGAGTTGTATGGAAGCGAATGGTTCACGTGAATAGTAGAATATCGCAAGACACATTACCAATATTACCGATAAGTGAATCAGATTCCCTGCGAATGTTAACAGAATGATGAGTGGTGAATATTTCGAGAAAATTCCCGCCGATGACTAACAGAATAGGGCTGATAGGAGCAAGTACGTGCGGTTCAGTCGTGCTTTTCATTGTTAAACGCAACTTTTTATTGTTAAATGCTAAATAGATACAAAATTACATTAAATGCATAGTAATAGGTTGGGAGACGTTATTCAATTTTGCCCAACACCAGTTTGAATTTACCATTATGAGAAAACAAATATGAATAAGGGCACTGAACACACCTCATTCCTTCTATTCCACCTTTGACTCCAAATGTTCCAAAACTAATAAGGAAACACCAAAAAGCTTTATCCGAATTAAAATAAAATGATATCTGGTGGCGCAACAGCTCGTGGGGACCAGGTAACCGACAACTCTCAACCATTCCTGTGTGCGTGTTGGTGGCAGGAATGGCGGGCACGGCTAGATGTAAAACTGACATTCAGTGAAATAGGAATGCCAAAAAGAGATAGATGATAAGTACAGTATGGGTGTATATGACGATACGGAAAACTACTATTTTACGTTGGTTTTTGACATTTGACGGAAAACTACTATTTTACGTTGGTTTTTGACATTAGCTTTAGTGCCCTTCCGACAATAATAGTTCTACCTTAACTCTTTTAAACGGATGCGAAGATAAAATCCGATATGAAAAGATTCAGGTTCTCTTTTGGTCCAAGAATTTCCATTTAAATTCTTATTTATTTTATGAACAAACAATTTATTTTATTTTTCATTGATTAACTGTGATTGGAGTAATGACAACATTTTTTTCTATTGTTATTGGGCTACTATTTGGGCAACTTTTTTATAGCGCCGATTTTGGGCTACAAAAATTTCTTAATTGGGCTTTCGAACTTGTTCCAGACATGGCAACCCTGATGTTTATACACATTATCTAAGCTGTTGCTAGGCAAAAGTGGAGTTCATTCTTTTGAAATTTCATACGATAAAGTCCAGTTTTGCTTAGCAACAATTTAAACCATGTATACCAATATGCCCCATAGTATCAATAACATCCTTGGTTACAAAGATAAGTCAGTCATGATGCCTTCATGCGACAGGAAAAGGAATTATCTATCTCTGTGTCGACTCCTATTTCACAAAATTTAATTTTCGTCTAAATTACCTCCTCAGCCCTCGTTTAGATAGTTTCATATACACCGACGGCGATGCTATAAACACACTTATGCTATAACTGCTACAATGGTTTCAAACCTAAACATGAGCCGCTAATTTATTCTCTTTGCGTCTTAGAACATTCCCTAACATTTCAAGCGAAACATAAAAACAATCCTAAAAAAGGAATTGGGAATAAATTGAGTTACATAGCTGTTTATTTTTATTAGTTGCCGCCCACAAAGACAGGCTTTGGTTCTGACACCGCAAACTCCCGATCACATTTTTAAACAAAATATAAATATATTTTCTTCAACGCACATGTTTTATTTTTTTTAAACACATGTCCCACTTATACAGACAAATCCATAAACTATTTATAATTTTTTTAAGAATTCACTTTAGATCAGAGATTTTGTTGAAAGTTGATCCTTTTGAAGTGTTTAAGGACATTTCTAATCTCTAAAGATATTTTTCTCAACAGACATAAAGGGCACTTCTTATTTGTCGAATACACTTCATATATAAAATATGATCAACTACAAAATACAAAAACAACATCACATCCAGTAATGCGCCTACACTCTTATTCCGAAAAAGACAATAAAGTATGTGATTTATCGGCACACAGTGATGGGTCGAAATAACTTAGTAATTGGATAAAATTCTACTGGTAAAACAAGAGCAATACTTTGATGGTTATGACTTATGACTAACGAAACATAATATAACCATTATGATCCGAAAATTATTTCGGAGATATGATTTTGCAAAAAAAAATCGATCAAAAAAGGTTAGTTTTGTTTGAACGCATTTTTCATGTATGTAGGTATTAATTATATGGAAGATAATCTCACATCATGGCCTATGCATCTAGAACGCTGAGTGAAATGGAAAAAGGGTACACTGAAATAGAATATTATAGAAATAGAAATTTAAAGATAACGTAACAGGTATGTTATTTTATATTGAAACGGTTCTGATCTGCACTTCCAAGATCTTGGATGAATTAACACCCAGACTGCATAGACTTAGAGTGCCAATGATCTTATTTAAATTTATTATACCCATGTGAAAGATTAAATTGCAGCTGACGCCTTATCCAGAATTGTGACTGTGTCGTCGGACCAGAATCCAAAGAGCCGAACAGCGTGTTACAATTTTAATCGAAGTTGTGAGTTATATCAGAGAAGGATGGCCTATTAGGCAAAAAGTTACTCTCGAAGCAAAGCAGTGTCACAACGACCGATTAAGACTGGCGATCAATGATGGAATGCTAATGTATGGCAATTGTAAAATCATTTAGGGATACAAAAAAAATGTAGAGCTCGGGCTAGGCAATCGATTTATTGGCCTAAATGCGCAAAGGCATGGGAACATGTCGTCAAAGGATGCTTACGAGATGCACGAGTATGCATTAAACATACCTATTGCTCGGAGGCATGAACCACGTATTTTGATGATAATTCCAGAGAATCCCTGGCAGATGGTTGGAGTTGACATTTTCTTTCTTCAATCAAAACCCTACTTACCTAATTGTCAGCGACTTTTTTCACGCACGCCAAGTTGGATTATCTTAGACTTAAATCTATAGTTTCAAGATATGCGATCTCTGAGATAGTAAAAATATATATAGATAGGAAATTTGCCAAGCAATTGCTATTCTCAAAAATAGCCTCTAGTCAAAATTTTTCAGAAAGCAATGGCTTTATAGAGTCAGCAATGAACACCATCAAACTTCTTTTAAATAAAAAAAATGGATAAAGCCCTGTCAAATTATTGATAAACCAACGATTGCGAACGACTTTACCACTTACAAACGAGTAATTTCGTACAAAGTCTAATAAACAGAATAAATTTCAGCATAAAGAACAAATTTTGAAGCAAAACCAAGCAACTAATTTCAACAATTGACATGGTGTCTGTCCTCAGCCGCCCAAATTTTCTGCCTGGCGACACCGTTATCGTTTGGGTTAGAGATCTGCCAGTTTGGGGCAGAATTTGGAACAAAGATGATTTACCACGCTCCTATTTTGTCGAAACTGAAAGAGGTACTTGGCAAGCAAGTTTTTATTTCAAAAATGTGAAGTTTGTGTGATTCATCAGAAATTAAATTTGTGTTTATTTCAATAAAAATCCTCTTTAACTTAACACAATCCGTTTGCAAAAGTTTTTCAGGAGTATGAAATGGCAAACCAAACTGAGCATAAATCAAGAGACAGCTGTCAAAAAGACCAACTCCGAAAAAAGTATTGCCAGATTGAAAACCTCACGTCTAAAAAAAACCCCTTTAGTATACCAGAATTTGAGGTGGTTATTCGTTCATTCGATCACTGATGACACTCACTCGTTCACTGACGCGGTAATTCGGCCCCTGGTTAAAGGAATATTTTTAATGAATCTACAGTCAAAATCGGTTATAATGGTATTGGCTATAAGAAAATATCGGTTGCGAACTAATTTTTTGGTGTGCTTGCAGTGGTTCATACAAATTGTACTAACTAAATATCGCTGTGAACGATATCGTTAAAACAAACAGTTTTAAACAGAAAAAAATCTTTCATTTATAACGAGTACCTATTCAAACAAAATAAAGTAGGTGCATACTTATAGGCATCGCAAATTTAGATCATGTAAAATAATATTTTTTTCTAAAGCTGGCCATACACCACATATCCAAATAGGCAAAAGATCCTCACCGATTCAACATAAGTCGTGTGTGGGTTGGATTTTCAGCCAGTTTGAATCCAACCGAGCCAAATGGTTCGCGTCGTGTATGGCCAGCTTAAGCCGCGCTAACATAAAAACAACTACGTGGACCCAGTCGTGCATTTCATTTCCTAAAGATTTTTTTTGGATGCCCAGTCCTGCATTTTATTCATTACACTAATATACATACATACCTACATTATATTCTACCAGACAAAAAGTAAATCTATCCATAATGCACAGCTTTGGCCTTTTATATTTCAATACAGAAAAAAAATACCTAGCAACATACGTTATTCATTATTAACACTTGCAGCGTACGCCAATTTTCTTTGGAACAACCCAAGTGGGAATCAAAAATGAGGGAAAATGCAGAGTAAAAAAAAAGAAACATAAGGGTGTCTCATAGAGATCCGCACTACCAACAACAACAATGCAACTGTTTTCTTGTAATTTGTATTCGAGAAGCACAATCAAATATTTTCTTATATCTACAAAGGGTGAATTTTTTAAATCCGATATAAACTAAACGGACTGGGTCTATATATAAGATCTACCCTGTTGCCTGCTTCTGAACAAGTGGAGAGTGGACAGTTGTAGTTCTACTGCATACCTTACCTACATCCTACATGCCAATGCCACTACTGTACTATCTAAGGCTTTTCAGTTGTGTAAAGTAGTCAATGACAAGACAAAGTGAATATCAGAATCAAAATTTTACGATATTCGTATACTATTTTCTGGGGGAAAGTAAAGAAGATAAGGGATAAATTAGACAATGATTTGTTAAACAACCCTCCACCACCACCCTCGAAATTGCTTATGAAATACTCAACCCTTGGTTCTAGTACCACAAAAAAAATCATAGCAGATGTGTAACAAAAAATAGAAATAAGAAAATTTGGAATGTTTTTAAGGTGAGTTTCTTATGTGAGGCTAAGCTGAAAGTTATCTTCTTCATCAATATTTCATCTGACTTCAATAACACAGTTCAACTTGTTAAAATCCCGCTAAGCATTGAAATAAAAGAAAAGTTTTATTTTCAATTAAAAACGAGCATACTTATCTTATCTTCTTTAGACATTAAACTATTATTGCAAATGAAAGGTACTGACTCCATTGTTTGAGTTGTTAGTCATGTTAATCGCTAATCAGCCGATCTTGGTCATTTAACTAAGCATCACCAAGGCCCATTTTTACAGTGCGAGGCATCCTAGTTCACTCCTGAAAATGGTATTCAGTCAATTTCGATCTTATGATAACTCCGAGTGAACTCAAAAAATTACTAACTAGTTTCCTCTGAAAAAAAGAAAACAAATTTAAAAGGATATGAATATTAAAAAAAAAAAATAGTTTAAACTTTTCTAAATGAAATTAATTTATTTAGGTACACCTACCGAAAAAAACCCTCGCACTAATCTCTTTATACATATTTTTCTATTAAGAGATAAATCCAATTTTTTTTCCTTCTATTGGGGTAAATCCATGAACAAGTGGCCATGAAGATAGAAAAACGGCAAATTTGTTTCGCCTGTTTAGCCCAGGAAAATTAGACAAAAAAATGGCAAAACTACGAAAAAACTCCGACAAGGCTGAATTTTGGTGGAGAGCTTTGCATTGACGTCTTAAGCATTTCCTGAAAAGTTTTGTTAATTTGGGCCAGGGCTTAATTTTTTAAGGGGGGTTAAAAGGGGTAGCATTCAGATTTTTCTTCATTTCTCGAAAACTATAAGTTTTTTTTTTTTTTGAAAAAATGTGAAGGTACAAAATTTAGCTTATGTCATTCTGCACAAAAAAGATTAACAAACTTTTTTCATACAAGCAATAGATTCTGAGAAAATCATGCAAGAACTTCACGGTGGAGTAAATTTTATCAACAAATTTATTAAAATTTTATTAATTGATGGGCTAAAGTTGCTGAACGGTTTGAGTTTGGCTTTAACTTTTTCTTTAGAAAATCAATTTTTTGGGGTACCCGAAGTTAGGGGAAGACCACCGTACTGAAAAAGAAAGTAATGTGGTTTTTGTTCAACAACTCGATGAAATTTCTGTTAAAAACAAAATGGTGAAGTAATAACATTTAGACAATAAAATTAGCTACTGGCGAACTCTGTAGGTTTAATAATCTTGAAGTTATAGCGTATCAAAGTTATACTTTTTATTTTGTACTGTGAATGGACAAATAACGGTTTTTTGTTAATATCTCAGAAGATATAATTAAAAAAAAAAACAATGAGTTTATATTAATGCTCATAAAATTCTCGACAAAAAAATCATAACACTTTTTTTCTTAGGACTAATAGATTTTGAGAAAAACGTGCGTTTCTAAGCTTTATTGGTTTGTTTAATTTTAGGATAATGTGCAAGGTATTTGCCACAAAATCCCTATCCGAAACGGGTAAAGTGAGTTACCAACATATTTTTTACTAAGAACGAATTTTTTCCAAAATATTTAATTTTTTCCTAGTAGTTGAAATCATTACCATGTACCTATAAAGTTTATATTTTGTTTCATTTAGGTTTATTTATAAAAGAATACAAATTTTAATACAGAAAAAATGGAATTGCCCGTTACTAATTTTATTAATGTATATCTCAGTAATACTGAAAATAGACCATATTTTATAGAGTAGATCTACTACGAGGGTTTTTTTTTTGTTTTCTTTGGGTATATGTACATTATTTCCCAAAATCGTTTTCATATAGCTGACACCCCCTTAATCAAAAGTTTTTTGCCCTACAAAAAAATATTTGACCGAAAAGAAATTTGTCCGAGGTCATATACCCGTGGCTCTAAGCCCACACTTTTCTCGTTTTATTTTTTTTTCCTAGAATTACTGCAGCTTTTCTAAATTTTTAAGTTCATTTATACTTTCTTTAAATTTATTTATTATTCAAAAACTGTATCAAAAAAATTTTATAGTAAATTTAATGGCGTTTTATTCTATGATGTTGGTATTTTGGTAATATTTCGAGCGATTTTTTTTATTTCTTAAAATAAATTTTTGAATGTATTCTTTTAAAGTTAAAAATAAAGAACAAAAATCAACAAAAAAATTTGAAAAGCTACTGTAGTTCCAGAAAAAAATTAAAACGAGAAAAGAGTGAAACTCTCATACAAATTTGTATGGGAAAAGTATGGCCTTAGAGCCACGTGTAAATAACCTCGGACCAAACTTTTTTGAACAAATATTTTTTTGTAGGGCATACATTTTTGATTCATGGGATGTCTGCTAATTAAAAACGGTTTTGAAAAATATCGGTCACCTTAATGTACATTTACATATGTCTACATTAGGGCGGAGTGACATTCCATTTTTAAGATATCGGTTATGCAATACCTACAAAAAGATGCTTTCAGACGTCAAAAACAAAGACACAAAATATTATTTGTCCAATCGGATGTTTGGGTACCCCCCCGACACGACCAAGTTTTGACGAAACTCATAAAACATCACATCCAGATTCTTAGATTAGTTTATATTTATTATTTTATTTATAAAGGTATGATAGTAAGCTTTCAAAACAAAATACTAAAGGAAATTCAATTTTACAGCTGTATATTTAAAAAATGTATCAGGAGAAAAGTATTTTGAAGGAATTATTCAGGCGTGTAAATACTGGTTAGCTTTTTGTTAGGTCCAAAAAATAATATTTCTTAGCATTTGTTTTGGGCGCCAAACTCAAAATGATCGTAGTTTTTTAGCCTTCAGATTTTTTATAGCGAAAAACTTAATTTTTTTGCTCATTTTTAAGTAAATATAGGTATCAAAACCGGAGCTGATAGTGAAAAAAGAATGACGAATTTGAGTTTGACGTGTTTCCGTATCAAAAAGCTAACGGTTGGTTGTAAGCCTTTTCTATTTTGTCAGAATACTATTGTCCTCTTACATTTTTGAAATAAAATTTTAAAATTCAAAACTATAAAATTTTGCTTTACTTTTTTTTTTTGTTTTTTAAAAGCTCATTACCATACCATCAAAATTATTTTTAAAATTTTTTTTCCATAAATTAGGTAAAGATGTAGGTAATCAAAATGGTGTTTTTTTTTAAATAATTTTCAACTATACACTGGTCGTATAGTTGAAATGCGTGGGGGCACCTCGAAACGTCGCCATTAATAGAAAATATTTTCACCTATATCTGCACTTATTAATGCACAATTTGGTTGCCATTGCATTTAGAATAAAAAACAAATTTAAAAAAGTTCCATACATTTGCACCTTAGTATACATAAAGTATCGAGGTATCCTTTGAAAATATAATTAAAACAAAGTTTGACTTTTAAATCGGGTAAAATTTTCATATCAAATATTATAAATAAAAAAACTAGATAGGCAGTAGACTGTTGATTTTCAAACAAAATATCTGCCCTATACTTTGAGCTAAGAAAGTACGCTTTGCGAAAGACGCAAATATTTTTAAATCTGACGTCATTTTTACTTCATCCTCGGAAATTGTGTGAACAATAGATAATTTGCAAGAGCCATATCGCAGAGAAGCGGGGATTTGCGGGGAATCTCTCATTTGGCTGGTGATCGTGATGGTAAGTTCAGTTTGTTGTGTGTTCTTTTATTCGTGTGCTTTGAATTTATGTAAAAATAAATCAGCACCAGCAGTCTTCGTCGACACTTTGTGTCTCTTTCAGTGAATTACAGCCACAGCACCATAAATTTGGTTCAACTTCCAGGCTAGCGAACTATTTCCACCGATTGGTCTCTTTTTTGAACAATTAATAGATAATAATCAATGTCAAATGGAGCTTAATGTGATGGTATAGGCTCCAACTGTATCAAAGCTGGATTTTGTGATTCCTCTATCACCTCCCACCAAATAATCAAAGTGGAAGTTTGAATAAATGATCCGATCTCATTTACTACACTACATATTACAGAATTTTTGGCTCCGTTCTAGGAGCAGTAATGTCACGGTTTCTTTATTTGAAATGCAATCTTCTCAGAATTTGGTTTGTAGAAGCATTTTAGGACCAGAATGCTTTTTCTTATGAAAATCGTTGTCTACGTATACGTAAAGCTCACATTCAACGTTTCTCTACTGTAACATAACGTGGACACAGCATTGAATGCACCATTTTCTAGTTTTTTTTCTTTTCTTAGTATTTCACAATTATAATCACCACACATGCACACAACCTGTCAAGGCACAGTTAATTAAAGGAGAAAAATAAGGGGACAAAAATATGAGTTTAATCTTGCCTTTTTGAATTTGCCACCAAAGATACACAGCATCAAAATTAATATGATTGGAAACCGCATAATATTCACGATACTGACATTTTCGTTTAATCATGATTTCGTGAACTAGAAATTGATTTAATCGACACGTGGAGGATAAATTAATTTGCTAATGCTTGAAATATATGTCTGTAAGTAGAAATATTTTTTATGTTTTATTAATTGTTCTATTTATTCTCAGTTTTACAACTTCCTTACCAGGTGTGATTGAATCGGCTCGGCATCCTTTGTTATCTCAGAAGTTCTTCTTCGTTTAAAATTGACTAAATTTAAAAGCAAAATTTCAATTTTTGTATCTCTGTGACAACAAACTCATAGCCGGAGATGATGGTAAAAAAAAGTTTGCGATTTGATTTCAAAAGAGTTTAGGTTATTCAAACAGAGAAAAAGTGTAGTAAAAAAAGTAAGTTATTTTATTATATTCGCTCCTTAAATCAATTCTGGGAAGATATTCTTTCTGTTCCTTCTACAGTATTTATGTATTTTTCAATTTAGTTATTGTCATTATTTATATTTTGTTTCGCTTTTTTATACAAAAAATTATAGCAGGAGGAAGATAAATGTATAAAAACTCGTGATACAAATTTTTCTTTGTGAGAATGAAAAGAAAATTGTTTATAAATTCCAATTAAAGAGAATCAAGTATGAAAGTAGGTAATCATCCTTCTTTTTAATATAATCTTTTGAACATATTTAAAAAAAAATTATTATGAAAAGTCCATTGAATGACTGAATTTATTAAGAAGGTTACAGTTCCCTCGAATGGAAAATTAAGCGAAATCCGGCAAGGATGAATTTTTTTAATTTTTATTTTTATTTTCATGTTTTGTGTTTTTATTTAATTTTTTCAAATTTTTTGTATTTTCTTTTGTTTTACAACGACTTGAAGAAGAGGAAATGAAATGATGTGAAAAATTATGATTGATATAGTATGACCACGATTCGCTGGAATGGAAAATGAAGGAGAACTCGACGAAGATGATGGTTTTATTTTTGTATTTATTTTGTTTATTTTTATATTTGTTTATTAAAAAAAAAAACGATGCCTTGAAGAAGAGGAGATGATGTTAAGTATTATGAATGTTGTATCACTTAAATGGAAAATTAAGCAGAATTTGACAAGGATAAATTTTTGTATTTTCATTTTTATTTTATTTTTTGTATATTTTGTCTGTCCTTTTTATTTTACTTTTATTTTTTGTATTTACAACAATTTGAAGAAGAGAAAATTATGTTTAAGGTCATGAATGAAATAATATGTTATTGAAGACATTTACGATTCACTGCGAATTAAAGAAGTGGATATATTTGCTTTTAATGGTATTAAAGAAGACTACGATTCAATGCAATTGAAAATGAAGAAGAGTTTGACAGAGATATTTTTTTATATTTCTTATCTTTATTTTTGTTTGTATATTTTGTTTGTCATTTTTATATTTATTATATTTTTTTACAACTTGAAGAAGAGGAAATTATGTCATAGATCATAATTCATATAATATGACTACGATTCACTGGAATGGAAAATGAAGAAGAATTTGACAAGGCCGATTTCTTTATTTTTTATTTTATGTTTTTTTATTTTTATATATTTTTTTTATGTTTCTTACAACGACTTGAAGAAGAAGAAATTATGTTTAAAATCATAAATAATATAATATATTATTGGAGTAGATTACGATTCACTGCAACGGAAAATGAAGAAGAATTCAGCAAAGATGATCTTTTATTTTTATATTTTTTTATATTTATATATTTTTAAAATTTTGTACAACGACTTGAAGAAGAGAAAATGATATTTAAAATCATAAATACAATAATATTGTTATTGAAGAATACTACAATTCACTGGAATGGAAATTGAAGAAGGATGCTACAATGATATTTTATTTTTATACATTTTTGTATATTCTTATTTTTTAACAAATAATTAACTAACTACCGACTTGAATAAAAGGAAACAATGTTTCAAATGATTTTTAATATTAATCCAAAACGCGTCACTTCAAAGTGGAAAATTAATGTTGTGATAAATCAAACAACAAATAGGTGAATTAAAAATACTAATAAAGTTTATTTTCATTTTTCGAATTGATTTTAAATATCTTCATGACATGGAGACTACAACACAAAGCAAGAAACGGGCGAGATAACATTTTTTGAAAAAAAATTTCACAATTTAGTTTGTAATCGATAATAAACAAAACTGATATCAGCTGACAGTTAGAATGGTATTTGGCAAGGTATCAAAAATACAGAAGCCCAAACTTTACTTTGGTGTATTTTTCTTTAACAAAGGTTGGAGTAAAGCAAAAGTGTTAAAGTGTACAACTTTGACATTTAGTGCATTTCAATGATGAAGTGTAAGACAATGTTGCACTTTTACAACTATACAAGACCAGTTAAATCGGACACGTGAGCTTTTAGTCTCAATGAATTGACATTACGTGAGCTTACTAACTATGGCAGAAGTTTGATTAGAAATTTCATACTGGAGGAGGATCACAAGGATTTGATGGCCACGGCCTTGGAACCACAAAGTCAAAAATTGTTTCAAAATGTTGAAAATTTGGAAAAATTAAAAACAAATGGAGTTTTTAACTTTCGCGACTGTTTTGTCGACGGAACAATTTAATCAAAGTAAAAAAAGTTGTAATAAATAGTTGAGAATATTATGAAGGAAATCATATAAAGCTGCAGAACCAATAGGAGGGCTGTATAGTACATTAATACCAAACTTTTACATAACTTTTTACTAACGGTTTTCAATAAAATGTTTAGATTTCACATATTCACAACACCAGACGTTATTTAGTTATATCACTGCAGAGCTTCAGACAACATTACAAGCAAAAACAATTGCCAGAAATGGCATCTAACTTCTGTAATTCTTTCATAATCTTCATACCTGTACATATGTACATATGCAGGTTGAAAGAGTAGGAGAAAGGTCTCCTTAATTCATGTAATATCACAATGGGAATGACAGCTATTTCAAGCTAACCTTACTTAGGTAGGTAGGTAGCTAATGCGATATTACACAAGGACATAACCATATAACAAAAGGCTGTAGGTAACCTTTAGAAAAGCGTAAGAACAAGAAGCTCCACATCCGTTCCATCGTGCGTCCGCTTGCTGTTTTGTTTTGTAACTTCAAGCCTTTATTAGAAAAAAAAATTAACCTTAGCCCAATGATGAACTTATCAAAATAAATTATGTAAATCCTTTTTTATCATGTCAAGAGCAAGACATTTAGTTAAAAGAAGAAGAGTACACTGAGAGAAATGAAAAATAACCAATTGGAAAATCTTTAGAATAGAGGGGAAATAATAAAAAATGAGTACGTAACATAATGGTTTGTGCGTTGGATTGTCATGCCGAAGGTCTGGGTTCGATTCCCAGCCGCTGCCGCCTAAAAACAGAAATGTTTTCCCGGGGTACTGCTTCTTCTGAGGAACTGATAAATCCTCCAAGAGTATACTTGCCATGAAGAAGTGCTTCTCATCTAGCCGTTCGGACTCGACAAAAAATTGTAGGTCTCCTCCATCCCTGCCAACAAACACTCACGCAGGAATAGTTG
Organism: Dasysyrphus albostriatus; assembly: GCA_946251815.1. NCBI lineage: Eukaryota > Metazoa > Arthropoda > Insecta > Diptera > Syrphidae > Dasysyrphus > Dasysyrphus albostriatus. Next base: position 2,044,510 of record OX276339.1, read on the forward strand.
AAAGTTGTAAGTCACTAGGCCGGTTCTCCACCAAATTCATTTTAATTTTATAAAACTGAGAAATATTTGAATAAAATTGCGATTTGTTGTTGGTAACTATTTTTCTCTCATTTCTTTCGAATCACTGATACTAAACAGTGGGCCTTATTATGTAAAACGAAAACGATAGAACGATATTGTTTTGACTATTGCTTCTCCAATCATATTTGTAGAAAAAAATAAAAACTGCCGAACATCGTTTGATTATTTTCGTTTTTCGTAGTAAAAGCTAGTGTTGACCAAGTGCCAACTAGTCTGTTCAAACAGTTTTAAAAATTTCAAATAAATAGTTTTGAATTAGTAGTAGTAGTAGTTAATGTTTGAAACTGCATATGTACATTTTTCGTGACTTAAATTCTTTCCGTGTAGGAAATTGTTATGCGATATTTTAACCTGCTGGGTTCTCATAATTTCTTTTTTGTCTTCTCTAGAGCTTGTTAACCTTTAAATAAAAGGACCTCCAACCTGTGGCTGAGTAGGCAGCACCTGTTTTTGAAGCTACATGCTGTTTCAGTTGAAAAAACGAACAGGAATAGAATATAAAAAATATGTCATCAATGTGTCGGATATTGTACGAGTACCTACACATTCTATTAAATGAAACTCTTGATAAACAAAACACAACAAAACGAGGGTGTACACTCACGTTATGTTGCGCCATCATATGAACCCTCGCGTTCTTATCGCTTCCCTACATTAAAAGGTTGTCTGTTTTTTGTATAACAACATAAGGTTATTCTATACACGTAGGTGCTTGTAGGTATATTAATTTGAGGATGCGATTTCCGGTGGCTTACTGTTTTTCGGCATCATGTGTAAATTGTAACGCATAACTGCCTTAACAGAATAGGCCACAGAGCTGGAAGAGATTATAGATATCAAAATTGCTGCAGTCCAGTAGATGTCAAAAATGCTGCAGTAAAAGTTAAAAAATTGTGCAACTCGTGCAGCTCCGGCTGTAGCATGTTTGACATATACGAGTATTTCAGCTCCGTTTTGCATTCTGTTCAGGCAGTAAGTGATTTAAATGAAATTCCAGCTAAATATCAAGATGCTGCTTTTGATTATTTTTATTTTTTTAACACTATCAGATCTTTGCCGAAGAGAGCTTAGTAAAAGCGACATCTTGCGACCAAAGAATTGCCTACACAAATTAAGTGCTCATCAGGCTCATTACTTAGTGCAGTGTTAGTAGTTAGTAAGCAACAAACTACTTAAGACAAACACTTTACAAAATAAAATTAAAAACAATTATTATAAGATAACAAATACATATAATGAAAATGAAATGCTTAACAATTACAAACATTTAAGAGCGTGGTACACTGGTCTTCAATGTAGCTTTGAGACTATTTTTGCTTATGTTAAAATCGAAAAGGTTAGAGTTCAATTCAGAAGTTTACACATGCGGGTAAAGGGCTCGTGCATTCCATAGTTAGTACGTTGTTGAGATGTATGCATTAGTTCTAGACTACGAGTGTTGTGACCTCCACCACGGTAGTTAAGGCTAGTACGAGATAATAAATCAGGTGCATCAATAGCACCGGTTAAAATTTGATGAATAAATACAATATCATTATTGATTCTCCTTTGTGCCAAAGGTTGAATCTGAAGAAGCTTAATCCGATGTTCGTAAGGAGGAAGATTATAAGGATCGGACCACGGTAGCCCTTTCAAGGCAAAATGTATAAAATTACATTGCACTGCTTCTAATCTATTTTTATGAATCTCATAAAAAGGAGTCCATACCTGTGATACGTGTTCCAGATGGGGGCGAACCAAGGCAGTTGTAAAGAGCCAGGGTAACATAGGGATCCTGAAATTCCTTAGACCATCGTTTAACAAACCCTAACATAGAGTTTGCCTTGTTGACAATTATATTGATATGCTTCGTAAAATCAAGATTAAAAGTAAAATGAACTCCTAGGTCTTTGAAACTATCAACACGACACAATGTGTGCTGCGATATTTCATAATCAAATGAACTAGGAACTCTTCTTTTAGAAAAAATCATCGCCTGACACTTAATAGGGTTGAGATTTAAACTATTTTTACTTCACCAAAGAACAAAACTGTTTAAATCATCTTGCAAAAGTAAACGATCACTCACAGATTTGACGGTTTTGAAAATTTTCAAATCATCCGTAAAAATAAGAATTTCATTATAACGTATACAGAGGGATACGTCATTGATAGCTAAGATAAAAAGAAGTGGGCCTAAATGACTAGCCTGGGGAACTCCAGATTTGGGTTGGTGACAGAACTTCTAAATCTAACCTGATAGGATCTATTTTGGAGATAAGAAGAAACCCAAGTAATGAGCCTAGGAGGAAGTTTGATTTAACCAAGAGCTTCTAATTACTATAAAAGAATGATAAAAGTTATAGGGCAACTCGTTACACGCGTCGTCCATTATGTATTTTCAACGATTTTTAGGAAAACTTAAAAGAAGTTTCTAACCTTATGTTCATAAACGCGAGTTCGATCGCCTCCCAGACTATAATTCATAAATAGTTATTAGTCTTTTAGTTTTATGAAATAGGCCCCTGATGTAATTTTGTTTGGATTTAATAGCAATACGTATACACTTTTCGCTGGAATTCGAACCCAGGCTTTCAACATAACAGTCCAACTTACTAACCATCATGCCACGAGGTTCTACCGATATATAAAGACGGAATTGTGAGAGCAACTTTTTTTTGTCTTTCTTTCATCGTAATTTTAAGTTTGATCAAAATCTAGAGTTTTATTCGTTTCAGTTAAGCGGACTCGACTGTATGTTACAAAAAAAAACTGGTTAACGACCGGAAATTTGTTTTAATTCATTGAAAGTTTATCTGCTTCAACCCAAATTCCGTAACATGAAATATGTATTAACAAAAAGTCACCCCCATCTGGAAAGAAATTAACAAAGAAGACAACAAAATTTAGTCTATCTATCTCCTCTCTAAACAACCGACCGAAAAATTAAACATGATCCGATAGTATTATGCTGCTAGTGCTCTATTATTATTATACTTTAAATATGTTATTGATAAGAAATAATAAATTATACATACAATTGGGTCGCATGCACATACTTGCTCTTCTTAGACTCTTAGTGTTTTTCTAAGATTTAATTAAAAATATTTAAATTATTTTATTATTATTAGGTAAATGTATAAAGCTCGATTTTACTTGCTTGTGTAAATAAATGTCGAGGTCTTAATCAAATACAACATTACGACGATGATGGGGGAAGTTTAATAAAGAAGGTTTCATAATAACACCCGTCAGTTGCGTCGGGTGATCTATTTGTACGTCCACTGTACATCAGAAGAATACGAAGCAAAAAATGAATTACCTGCAAACTTAAGAATCGCACTATTTTTGTAATTAAACCTGTTGATTTATGAAATTTCATAATGCTAACCTTTCTATTTTTCAATCAACTGTCCCAAAAAACACATTAGCTTTTTTGAATTGCACTTACCTACGAGTATGTGCTATGTACATCTCAGAATTTTAATTTACATAACTAATGTAGCTACATTTTTTGAATAAACAAGTTGTATCGGGTTTTTTAATAAGAGCGCTACAAAAGTTTTTTTTTAAATAAAACAAAAACGGTTTTGGATATCAATGAAATTCCTTATTTCTGTGAAAGTACGTTTGGTGCCATTATGTATGGAACTCGATTTCTTTTGCATGGCCACCACGGGCACGCATGCAGAAGTCTAGACGCTGAACCCAATTTTCGACGGTTTTCAAGCAGAAATCGGCCGATACTGCTGCAATTTCACGTTCGATATTCGTACGAAGTTCAAAAATCGTCGATGGCTTGTTGGCATAGACCATAGACTTGACGTAGCCCCACAATAAATAGTCTAACGGCGTCAAATCGCACGACCGAGGCGACCAAGCGACTGAACCATTTCTTGAGATACGAGTAACACGTTCTCCAAACTTGGTTTCCAATAAATTGATTGTGACATTCGCTGTGTGGCTTGTGGCGCCGTCCTGTTGGAACCACATGTCCTCCAAGTCCATATCATCCAAATAAAAATAAATAAAATAAATTTTGTGGCGCAACAGCTCATGGAGAACCAGGGCCTAGTGGCTAACAACTCTCAACCATTCCTGTGTGCGTGTTGTTGGCAGGAATGGAGGGGACCTACAATTTTTTGCCGAGTCCGAACGGCTAGATGAGAAGCACTTATTCATGACATGTATACTCTTGGAGGATTTGTCAGTCCCTCGCAAGAGGCAGTACCTCGGAAAAAAACATTTGTTTTTAGGTGGCAGTGGCCGGGAATCGAACCCAGACCTTTGACATGACAGTCCTACGCACTAACCATTATGCCACGAGGTAAACTATTAAACACCATGTAATTAAATTTCTGTATCTCTTTTTATCATGAATCCAGATAGTTATCGTCATCCACTAAAATTGCCTCTTTTTCCACCCAAATGTTAAGTTCAGTCGCTATAAGTTGGAGGCAAAAGGGGCATTTGCCGACCCCTGGATAGCTCTGAGCTGCTCCTTCAGTACATTTATTTTTTTTCCTTTGGAGCTTAGGAAATACAAGAATATTTACTATGAGCATTTCTATAGAAGCCTATTGTTTCCCTTCGTCTGGCTGTGGTCCTGATGGAATTGACCTTCCATATTCTATATTTGTACTACCCTGAGTTGTTAAATAACATACCAGCAGTCATGTTGCAGTTGCGCTTCAAAAACCATGACACCAAAAACATTTTCGATTCACCAATAATGGATACCGAAAATATCTATACAGTACAAACGTACTAGTTTTCAAAATTAATTTACCTAATCGCCAATTTCATAGAAAAACACCTAAATTACTTTTAACTAAACTCCTTTTAAATTTTATCAGACATTTAAAATTTTTCAGTTTCACCAAAAGGCGTTTTTCTTTTTTAGTTCAGAGTAGAGCCCGAACTGTCAAAAAGAAAATTATGTTTCTTTTTTAGCTCTGGCAATTCATAGCCAAAAATTCGTGTTTCTTTTTTCGTTCTGAGTGTGTTCTGAGTTTGTTCAGAGCGCGCTCCATGAGCTCAGAATAAAATGACTGAGCAGACAGATTTAATGCTGAACACAAGCATTTGACAGCTAGTGTTTTGTTCAGGTGTGTTTCCAAAATGATTCAGAGTGCTCAGAGCACGCTTGGTTTAGACAAGAGGATGTTCAGAACATGCTCGATATGCTCGGACTCTATTCTGAATTAAAAAAGAAGAACGCCTAATGTAGAAAAGGGATATTTTAGGGACATTTTATTTAACTGAACTTACCTCACATCCCTGGATATACAAGAAGAGGTTGTTTCACTTGCACATATTAAGTGTATGGGAAAAAGAGAAAAAGCATTATGGATGGGGGGACAATTATTCTGGCAGCCAGATATCTGCCGTTGTTGGCTGAAAAAAAGGCTTTTAAAATTTAATGATAGAAAAACGAGCTTTTAGTGTACGATGGCATATAAAATCTCCTTGAATTAAAAAGCATTTGGTGAAACTAAAATAACATTTATAGGCTAAATGGCTTTTAAAATAATTAAAAATCTTTCGTGAAATTGGTATTATCTTATAAAAACATATATTATTTTATGTACCTATAACGTTCTCTTTGAAGAAAAGGTGTAATAACTTATGTACCTATATTCTTCTCTTTTAAGAAAAGATGTGCCAGCCAACAATGCAAAATATTAAATAAACCGCATTCTGGTCAGAATTGCATGTGTAGGAATTATTTGAAGTTCGATGCGTGTCTTATTTCTATATGGTGAAAGGTGGCAAGTGCCCTTTTTGCCCCAAACTTGCGGACGTCTATGCTATATTCTTATTTCAAATATTAAAGATTATATGGAACAAATTTTTACTGTCTTTCAGTTTTTGCCTTAGTTTAGCTTTTGTCAAAACTAAAAAAAATTAGGAGTTATTCATTAAAACTTTATTTTTCTTTAAATCAAAGATGGTGGCTAATACGAACAAAACACGAAAAGTCACACATAGGCTCCTTATGAACCCCTCCAACGAAATGCATGGTTAAATGTTTTCTACATATTTCAAATATTTATTCCGACGAGTTCAGCAACCACCCTCATACAAAATAATAAGACACAATCGTTAACGTCTTATTTTATTTGTTTTGCTAATTTTAAACATATTTTTTCAAAGAACATAAATATAAATATTCTTAATTTGAAAAAAAAAAAATCAGTTCCTCCATTTAGGCTCTAGCTCGACGTTTAAGACGCTAATTATAAAATTGATTACGGTCTTCTTTTTGGTAAAAAATAATATTAAATAAAATTTCTTTGGGAAAAAAAGTTTTTTTTTATTTTTATAAATATTGAACTATAGATGGGTATATTTTAATTATGTTACACATTAAATCTTACTTAGATATAGCAAATGTAGATTTATATTTTTTAAATATGGCAAAAATAATGACACATTTTTTAGTCGTGTTTTAAAATCTAGCATTACTGTCTGAACAGAATGGAGACAGAGCTGCAACTGAAATAGCTGTCAAAATGTTGAATACACAAAATCAATAAGACGAACACAACCTGACGCAGCTGGACAAGTTGGTCAACTTTTAACTTTTGCATGCTGCTTTTTTGACGTTTCAAAATTGTGAGCGCAACCGAGTGGTAACATGGGGGTATTTAATTTTAGCTTCCATTTCATTATTATCTGTTTTTTTTTTTATTTTTGGTGTGACATAAATTCGCACAGCTGACTTTAAAATGAAAAAAATGTCAAAAAAGCTGTATAAATTATGGCGAATAAAAAAATCACGTACAGCTTTTTTCGAGCTGCGGCTGCAGCTCCAGTTGCAGCACTCTATTCTCCTCAGGCAGTAAGACTCAAAACTTATGATTTTTTTTTTGTTTTATTTTACTTTGATGGCCCAGTTGAATGGAACTTCTCAACTAGTGCACATGGCTTCGGCTTCATCGTGCAAAAGGTGTGCATAGGGCAAAAGCTGGATGGAACAGGCATCTAGCCATCATCCTATCGAATGCACATAATATCATTGTGAAGTCGATGACACGATGCGACGTATGGATTGGACAGCGAGAGGCACAAAAACAAAACAATATACATTTTACGTGGGCCATCCGTCACACACACACAGTGGTGCAGATAGAAGCACAAAAAGTGCAGAAATAAACGCTTTCAATTTATGTCGGTTTCGATTGGACGTTCGGAGTACAAATTTTTTAAATTTTGTTGGTACCCCATTTTCAATTATATATTTTCTCCGAGTAATGTTTTCGGAGTCTTTTGCTGTTCTAGATTTCAGGAGAGAGTAGATTTAGAAGGCACGTATCCTTAAACAGTTTTTCGTCGGATTACTCGTCAAAAGTGAGAAATGCTTGAATTGGGTGTTTGTAAATTTGACAACACAATTGGCTAGTTTATATTTCTTGAGCACTCAGCATTTTTCCTCAAGAAAAGAGCAGGAGGATAAAATATAAACACTATTCGTCACATGGAAGTAAAAACAACTCTCATTTTCTTTTCTTCTTATGTAATTTACTGCGACAAAAAAAATAATTGAGCAAGCGTTTCCAAAAAATTTCAGTCTCTGTTTTTAAGGGGAAAAGTGAGGAATTTTTGGGAGGAATCCTGTTTATGTTTCTGAGTCCTCTGAGATCTCAGAAATATAAACTGACTAAATGTTTTCATATTGGATTGGATTCAAAGTTGGAAATCAGAATTTAATATTTTAATTGAGGAGCTAAGGAAGAAAAGGTTTCAAAAGGTGACATTTTTAATTGCGATATTTTCATTTTAAATAAAAAGGTGACAAATTCAAAGCATTCAATTAAAAATCAGCTCCATCCCAAACCTTATTGAAAAGTAACGAATTTTTTGTTTGCTTTTCCCTAAAAGTTCCCCAATGTAAGTCGTGTGCCAGACAATTATTTGTGGTTCTGGGGCGGAAATGAAATATTTTTTTTTATAATTTAAAATCTTGAAGATACTACTGCGTTGCGCGTATTTGCAACAAGGGTTATTGAATTATTGCTCTCGATGCCCATCAATCAACAGCTGGAATAGCAATGTATAAGCCACGGTCCCTGCTCTGTTATATACGAGTGAAATTAAGTTCTTGAAGTCTTTTGGCTTTTATTTTGTTGTGTATACCTATCAACACAAAAGGAAGATGCCCTATATTTTTCTTTTGGATAAGCGCCCTAGTGAAGTGATTTTATGTATGGAGAGTTAAAGAGGATTATCTCTCGTAGCTACATCATATAGCTTTTCAAACTCCCATAGCGTTTTTTCTTCTACACTTTGTAAATCTTAATTAATTCTGACAATTAAAATAGGTTTCGCTGCTGATGGGATTCTGTTTTGCTTACTGGGATTAGGCTTTGGATTTGTGAAATTTTCTACGTGTAGCCATTGCCATTCCAACAAATCTTCAATCAAATTGAAATTTGATGCTTTTATTTAAACTGTGGAATTTGATGTTTTTTTCACTTTGAGATTTTACATTTTTTTTGCTCTTTATCAAGACGACTAAACTAATCCACCTGTGCCACGTGACGCTGGAAAACACACTGCGCAATTGCTATGTGTATTTCATATGCTTTAATTTTTCTTACTATTGTATGTGGGTATAATATTTTTTTGTTACATATGGGGTATTTGTAATGGGATAAAAACACTAATCTAACAAATTCTTTCTAGCGAGGGCCTCACTAGTAGTTGACAAGTTTTCCTTGTCTAGATTGCCCTACGAAGCCTTTTTAAGGCCTTGACTAAACGTGACAAGAACTTATCATTTTTCCAGGCGGGGAGTTACGATATTTGAATTAACTAAAACAACTTCCTTGAAATCTTGAGATGAAAAAAAGAATGCTATCTAAATTCTTGATTGAATATGATTATGTGGGAAAAAATTTTAAAAATCGTTTGAGCGGTTTTCTTAAAAAATAATTTCTTATAGAAATATCAAATTCTTAAAACATTTTTAAGGAAAATTATTGGTATGTAAATCATACGTATTTTTGTATAAGTATTTTGAAATCAAATTTCAAAAACAAAATTATCTACCCGTTTTTGAGATATCGAATTTTCAAAAAAAAAAAATTGAACATTTTTTTAAAAATTCAAAAACTTCTTTTTTTTAAATTTTGGTATGCACTATTTCTTAATCTTATTTGAAATTTGTATATGACGAAAATATAAAAATCTGTTTAGGAGATATTGGGAAAATCCAAAATTATAAAAAGCTTCTATGGGAAGTACTATTAGTAGTAGCTATTCGCAAACTTTTATAATTTTTGGTATTATATCGCACTAATTTTAGCTTACAGAAAAAGTTATATAAAAATCGTAGGAGCCATTTTTAAGAAAAAAATATTTTCCCTAAAAAACATTAAACCCAGTCTAGTTTTAATGAAAAATCCTCTTCATAATAAATATTTTAAATTCCATCTGGTTCCACCCATTCATTTTACTTACTTTACTTTAGATGTTGCTGACAGGTGGACTACGGCCTCAGCCAACAAGTAGGTAGCCATTTTACATTTTCATTTTAAATTTTCAGCATTCACTACAAAAAAAAGTCAATTGTCATCACTGGTTTATAAGCACGTGCATGGTACGGTACAAAATAAAGAAGTTTACAACTCCAACCAAGTTGTAAGGTTCGAACAGCGTTGCCGTTGAACACTTCTTCACAAAAAAGTCAGTTAACAAAACTTATTTGTTATAGATAAGGAAAATAAATAAATTTAGACATTTAGGAAATAATAAATAAAAATTAAAAACACTTGTGCCTGAAATGCAGTTTTACTGTAGTCGCACTTTCGATTTGGATTTGGATCGTCTTGCCCTGCAGAGCAAGAGTATAACAAATGTTTGTTTCCATCTTTTAATTTTCACCACTTACCGCCTGGACAGAATGTGGGACGGAGCTGGAATAGATGTCAAAAATGCTGCAGCTGCAAGAGTTGAACAAATTTTGACATTCACTGTAGCAGCATTTTTGACACCTTTTTCCATTTGGTCAGACAGTTGGTGGATGAATCCAAAAATGTCATAAAATGAGTATAAACTCGCACAGCGGTAACGCTGAATATAAAAAATCTCTGTTTATAATAAATGTTCGATGGAAGGTGGTGGATGATGGTAGTGGCTCTTGGCTGGTGGATGGTAAAAGAATACTTTTATTTTTGTTTTAGTTAGCGAGTGGATTGTAAAGCAGCAGGTTATGTGCTTGTACCGGTCTCGTTAGTTTCACTTCTTGTCATTCAAATCTCAACGTTTTTTAAAAAACTAATATCATAGTTGTGACTGCTTGGTTCAAATTTGCCGTTTTAAGTTTGTTGATATACAAATTAATAGTTCTTTTAAGAGTTAAAGCTAGACAAAATACCAAATAAATAAAATATCTTTACGCGTGAAAAAAGCATAGGAATAAAATTGTATCAGTGGAAGTTCCGGTGTAGAAATTCAAAAAATATAAAAAAACCGGTATATTTTCGTTTCGTATTTGAATAATTAATTGTATTCTTCACTGATTTTTCATTAAAAAAATATGTTGGTTCTAAATAAATTCAAATACCTAAAACAAATAAAAAAAGAATAAAGAAAATTGTTAATTAACCTTGAACGCGGTTAAACGTAAAGTCAAAATTTATAGACCCTATCGAATTTGCAGATTTGAAAAATTTTAAGTTCTGTTTTTTACGAATTAAATAAAAGAAAAATTCATAAATAAATTTTTAAAAAATGCTGTCTAAAAGTAATTTCAGAAGACAAAATTACTATTCAAACAGCAGCAGCAGCCGAATGAATAAATGTATAAAATGTCTCTTAATATTATTTATCTTCTGTGTTAATCTAAGACAACAAGTATATGCCATCCGGATAAAAAATTCAGCTTATGAAGATCTAATTATTGATATACGAGAAGCAGTCCCAACAAGTATGTGTAATGAAGTCCTTGGAAATTTAGAGGTAAGTTACTGAAAATTTCCTTATAACTTAAAGTTAACAATAAAGGAGAAGAGATGAACTGGATATATGATAAGTTGTTTGCCCAATTTGTCCATAATTCGATATTTCTAAGAACTTTTTACCTACATATATAAGTCGAGAGGATAAAGGAAGAGCTATAATTCTCGGAGGGTTACTGAAATGGTCGAAAGAAAACAAGTGAATACATGGAAATCATATGACGCGGCTATAAATGCAGAGTGTTCGGACGTTTTATTAAGTTTGAGAATATTACAGTATATGGTTGAGTTTGTATTACCTTTTTGACGATACGAAAGCAACTTTTCGTTGGTTTATGACATGCACCTCGATTAAAAATCCGATAATTGAGCTGTGAAGGGAATCTGACTCAATATAGACAATTTTATTATGAGAGAAACGTCAAAAATGAGTCTGATTCCTTTCGCAGCTCATTCATCGAATTCTGTAATTGAGGTGATTAACTTCAGTGCCCTTCCGACGTTTTATAGTTAAATTTTAAGTTATGTTTATTTTTTTTATTTTCCCAAAAATTTCGTTGAATTAAGCTTATGATAAGAGTGGGGGAGGGATAACTCTGTACTCTTGGACCAGCAGTCTTTTACATGCAACTTTGGTTGAACGGTCCTAGTTAGATTTCAACAGAAAAGATAGAAAATATTTTTTGTTGGTACAGTGGATTGAGAATAATCGTAGTTAAATGTTAATATTAAAAAAAATATATATATATTCGAATAAAGCCTTGTATCAAACATGTACTAAGGTATTTGGTTGGCAATGAAAAACACATTTTGTACGTGCTGGTACACTATGACACATAATTTTTAGTTGTTCGCTACAAATAGAACTATCAATGCTTTTTCGTGCAAGTATTGTTCTTAGAACACGCATCTCATTTTGCTGTCATTAAATTCTTGTGAAGCAGCATGCAGTGGGTGGTGCGGAGTACGGTCAAAAATGCATATACGAATCATAACAGCAAAATAATTTTGTATTAGGTATTCGCTTTTTAAACGATTTATATTGGACCAGCTCAGTAGTAGTAATGCGCCAGTTTCTAGAGCTACATTCATCACAGAAAATCAAATAAAATAAAGTGCATGAGTCGCTCTTATATGTAGTTCAAGTTTCTTTAAATTGTACTTTTGGAATACATGAAAGTAGAAGCATATAACTAAGCATGAAACTCGTTCTTGTAAAAAAATGAAAAAATTAATGAATGTAGTAAGATTTTCTTATGTGTTTTTCGGCAAGTACAGACATTAACTTTTGAGCTAAGAAAAAATGTCTGCCCCTTCCAAAAATTACCAAAAAACCTTAAGTTCAAAAGAAGAAAATCCCAGGCCGAGAGAATTGTGGAACTCACTTTATTCTTGTTACCAACAATTCCGGTTAATTTTCATTTTATCATCAGTTATTGTAGGTAAAATTTCCCAATCGTTTGTAACTTATGGAATGACTTTCATGATTTGATGCTACTTTAGGGACATTCTACATTTAAAAGTTTAACATTAAAACTACAGCGAAAAGTGTTGACGCATCTTACTCAAAATCTTTTAATTTTTTCAACCAATCTTGTTCACCTTACACAGGGACATTAGTGAAATTGGCATCACTGCCTATGTTGCAAGTTCTATCTGTGCGTGCTGTATTTCTGTTCGATGCGGCTCTTTGGCAGATGTCCTATGTCCATGTCAGTGCAGTGCCGTGTGCCGGTGGAATGGAGATAATGTTGTGTTTAAAAAGTAGGAAATATTAGTTTACGACTGAATCGAAAGATGGCAAGTTGTGTGCCAGTCTCTCCTTACTTCGATGTTATTTAAGCTAAAAACAAAAACGTTTATTTTTTTTGAATTAACACAATTGAGCGAAAAATTTTGTTTGTAAATTCTGACTGACGCTGTTTGGTTCCAATTGAGTGATTTGATTACATATGCGAGTCAACGATATTAGAACGTCGTTCTTTTTTGTTTATAGTGCATATCTAATTAACGAAAAAATGGAAACATGATATCAGAAGTTCCGGTGTAAAATTTCAAAAAAAAAAAATATAAAAGCCGGTCTTTTTGTTTTCGTCTACTAATAATTGTGTGTTGATTTCGAATAAAAAAAAATCATGTTTAGCTTTCTGAATTAAGTTTAAATTCCTTAGGCAAAGTTTAAACAAAACAAATTGTGAATTAAAGAATTTTAAGACAAAAGTCGAAGAAATATCTCAATTGGTTTATTTTTGGTTTCAAATTACATTAAAATGCCGACTAAAAATAATCTCACACCATATCATTTTTTAAACAATAACAAAAACACAAACTCTTGCCTTCGAATGAACAAATGTATAAAATTTGTCGTAATATTATTTTTAGTTTGTGTTAATGTGCAACAACCTGGATATGCTATTCAAATAAAGGATTCAGCATATCATGGTATCGTTATTGATATACGTGAAGCAGTTCCGACAACTTTTTGCAATGAAGTCCTCGAAAACTTAGAGGTAAGTTAGGAAGAGATTATCCTTTTGTATTGTTGCATAAGGATTATGCCAGGACGAAAGAGAAATAAGTTTGTAATTTTATGAATAGTTCGATGCATTGGAGGCGTGACATGGCCTCCAAGTCTAAAATTGTTCTTTAAGCAAGCAGCTAATTCTTAGTCTATGAACCACAGTGATTTCCTTGTTAGCCGATTCAGTAGCATCAGATCAAAACTGTGGAAGATGTTACGTCCACCTTGAATATGCAGAAGTCACCACGGATGGTTTAATGAGATCCGATAGAGGGCACCAAATATCTGGCAACGAAACTTTCAAAATTATACTTATTCAAAGTTTCCTAGCTCGTTTATAATAAACCAATCTGACAAACACCCAAGTTAATTGTCTGTTTTTTGTGGAAGCGATCCATTTGGAGACGTTCTGTGTGAAATACTCAATGTTTTTACTGACGGATGAGTCCGAGCTGCATGGCATCATACATGACCGATAAAAGCAGGCACATTTCTTGTTTACTGCCCTAACTGCTTCTGAAAACAACTATATTAATGCCAAAATTGAAGAAATCATCACAATTTCATTTTCATTTTGCATCCCTTCGCTCAGGTTTGAAACCAGGCTTAGAATATTGTAACACTGAATTGAAGGTTTACAAAATTCGAAATATCATTCATTGAAATACAGAAATCTAGCTCTCGGAAATAGCATACATTTTAAAAAATTCTCTTATTTAAAAATTCCTTTACTGAGCTTATGGGAGCATAGAACTTTGAGCAAAGTACATCTAACTAATAAAGTTTTCAAACTCATACAATTTAAGAAAAAAAAAGAGTTTGATATCTAAGTATCTACCAAATAATTTTTTTTCAAAAAAGCCTTTTAAAATGCAAACTGATGAGCTTTGACATTTTTTGCCGGTGGAAATTAGGACAAAACAAGTAAATATGTAATGCGATGATTATACCTACAGCTTTTTACTTTTAAGCTACACCGAGTAGGTATGGTTTTGTTTCATGCGAATCGTGTGCAAGTTCTTAGATTACAAATCATATTTTGCTGTGGCAATCGAAAAAGAGCAGTTTTTTCATAACACCTCACCAAAATGATTTCCTTCTACTTATTTTTCAATTTTTTGCAAAAAAAAAATATACCTAGGTGATAATATATATAATAAATACTTCTGGGAATTTGGTTCAAATTTTATCAAAAGGTTTGATTTACTTATAAAAAATATCATAATAATGTCTCTTTTGCTATTTATTTAATGAATATTTTGAAATTTAATATATTACTGTTGGAAGTGATATTTTATTTTTTTTAACACAAATACCAGGAAGGAAAATTTTCTTCATAACTCTACGCAATTTTGCACGTGTATACCTATTAGATACGCTTGAATACAGATGAGTAAGAAACCCACCCACCGTTTCGCTACTTAAGAAAATAATAATTTGAACAGAATTCTTGGATGGAAATAATTGCTTACGATCAGCATTACATTCCGTTTAGAAGCAATTATTTACATACGTGGGCTTAAAAAACTCCGAAAATTTGTATACTTAAACTTATCTTGTTATTGAATTCTAAAACCTACCTGAAGAAGCCGTGGATTGCGGCGAAACGTCGGGGAAAAGATGAAATAAACATTGTTTTATTTGCACTCAAATATAAAATGACCAAAAAAGCCTAAATAATTGGAAAACCTACTTATTATTATAGAAGTTACGACTTCTAGAACTCAGGTTATATTTAATATTTTATATTGGATTATGATATCCACCTTTATTCGTTAGTTTTTAAACTAAAGGCTTTTTTAAATAAAAATTAAAAATGAAAGAAAAGTACAATTACCAACTTTCCTGTTGCTTTTACTGCAGAAAAGCAAAACTATAAAGCCGTGAATCCATAACAAAATGTTCGTTTTTAGCCATGTACGTTACGTACTCGTGAAGCTGTGTGGAGAGTTTTCGTTCACAAGCAATTCCCGTGCAAAATGTACGGGAACTCTTGGGGAACAGTTTACAGTTGGGTAACTAATCATTTGAGGCATGGTTGCTTTAAACGTCTCACTGTACAAGTGAGAAATGTCAAAAAATCACTTTCTCCACTGACGGGTAGTTGTTCGCCTTACGAGGAAGGCTGAACTGCTTTCGTTTGTTTGACAACTTTTCGTTTTTCATGTAAAGCCTATTGCAATACTGATTTGAAACGAAAAATTCCATACAAAAAGAACACGACAAAAAACATAAATTTCGGACGACTGCTACAAATTATTTGAAGAAACTTCTACTCTTTCTTAGCACAGAATTTTGAATTTGTTTGTATTTGACCCAGCCTAGTACACTGCTGACGCGAAACACAATCTTTTATTGGTCTCTATCAGCAATGACAGCAAAATGCTCATAAAAACACGTCATTATTCTCACACTTAGTTGTCAAAATAAGGCAATTTTCCAGTCGTCTAAAAGTGGGATAAATAGTATGGTCATAATTCTGGGTAAAACAATAGTGGAGATTAGATCCAAATAATCTACTTTTGCTACCAATAAATTTATCTCACAGCGTTGTGTCATTTTTGTATTAGATTTTTCGTTTAACATCAGCGATGTATATTTATATACATACTTGGTTTTAGCTCAAAACATTGTTAGGCATAGGTAACTTTTAAGATCCAAATTTTACATAAAAACATGACTTTATGCCTCCTTATTTATTCTGAACAATGCTGACTACAAACCGTTCCATAAAACACCTCTGATTTTTATTAACAGAAATGAGTGAAATAAGTAAACCTACTTGATTTTATTGTTTGAAAAATTATAAGCCCCTTATGTTTGCTTTATTTATTTTTTATTATTTCAAGCCCATAGTTCTGTGACAAATTTTGATCAATTTCAACTTTATATTTATGTAGAGTAAGTAGATATTTGTATTCTTTTTTTTTAAATTGCTGAGTTCCATAACACCACAAACCAGGCAGCAAGAATTTTGGAAACGGTTCACTGGGTCCTGGCTTCCGGTTCTTATTATTATTTTTTTATTTTATATACCTACGTAGCTAGCTAATTTGAATGCAATGAATGAGCGTCACTCAAGGGACGCCGCGATTGGGGAGAGCGAGGTCACTGGATATATTTTTTTTTAAATCATAAATAGCAACGTTTAAGTTGTGTTTTCAAGCAAATCCATGCAATTCAAATGTCAAATTGATGCTTTTACTGGCGTAGAAAGAAGTTAGAAATTTATTTCCGTATCATAAAATGCTATCCTTTGGTAGATACTGTTTGGGAAAGAGTTGTTTAGTTTTTTTGGTTAAGAGTAGCCTTAATTTGTTTTCTATAAATAAAAATAAACACAATTCCAACATAAGACATGCTAGGTGTTTTTTGGTGCCCTACTTCTTGGCTTAGAATAATAGTCCGCAAAAATAACGCCATCCCCGCTTGCCTTATATGTATAACAGCAGTTATAATTCCGTTTTTAAATTCGCTTATTTTATAAGCGGAGGTGTTTGATTTCGATTGCTAAGCGGAATCGTTGTTGTATTCTACCTACATGCTACTTGTTTTTTTTAATAAAGATAGAAGCACAAAAAATACACCTGATGCTTAAACAGAGCTATACTCGTATCGATGAATTAGTTGAGTTCATCAATGGAATCGGTTGAAATTGACCCATTTCATTTGTCATTTTTTCAATTTTTGCCACTTGTGGAATCTTTACAAAAACAAACCTCAATTCTGGGAAGTCAAATACAAGCAAAATTGTCATCGTATTACAAAAGGTCTGTTTCAAACATTGTCAATTGTTGATATTTTTTGCCACCAATTTTTGTCCCATTCCTGTTTCACACTTCGATAATTTGATAGTTTTAGGCGGAAGATAACACTCACGAGAGAGCCAAAATTTACCCTTCTTAAAAAAAAATCTCTCTGTACAGAAATTGTTTGGCCTATCGTCTGTCACATGCCAGGAAAAATAAAAAAAACGATTTTGACAGAAAATTGTTGCTAAAAAAAACCAACAAAGTTCACGCAATTCCTGTCTAAGAGAATTTTATCAAAATTTGACAGAATGCCAACTTTTGTCCAAAAATCTTTGAAACATTTCCTTTACATGTTTAGAATATGTCAAATGTATAGATACTTTAAGGGTATTCATGCAACTTCGTAAAACCCTAGATAAGTTTACAAATTGGTCAAGTTTATCTTTTGGTTAATGAACTGTCAAATTTTGTATGGGAAATGATTTACACAATTTGGTGTAACATATCAAAGGATTTGTTGCGTAAAATTAACCAAACTGGTTAAACTTATCCAAACGTCACATTGTGACTTACTCTGATTGAATTACGTAGCATTTTATCAAATGTTTAAAAAAGGTCGTTCATGCAAACTTTGTGTAAACTTATCATTTTACACAATTTGTAAGCTTACGACGTTGCATGAATACCCATATTATACAAACATGTGTGACAACTGACAGGTGCATTTTACAATATTTGAACAATATGACTTGGTTATGTGGTATTAAGTATCGATGAGAGTTGTCCTTACCACTGATGGCAATCGACTTTTTTTTTAAAGTAGTGAACCTTGAAAAAGTAGTAACAGAAGAAGGAAATAGTACTGACCTTTGCCCGGATGGCTAAATGATGTGGTCAAGTATATTCTAAAATTTTTTAAAATTTTGTACTAAAACAGTCTTGAAATTGTTAAACTTTTTGCCTTTAATATCATTTTTACAGCTTTTAACGCTCTTCTTCTTTTCACTCAAAATTCTCAAAAGCGGAAAAGATGAATTTTGAAATAATACCCCTCATATATGCTCTAAGCTCTTAAGTAAGCGGGTTTTATTAGTATCTTCTGAATTCAGTCAGTACAAAAGTATGAACTCTCCATCCTTGGTCCTTTAGAATGTTTGTTTGACCCCTCTCTCTGTTAGAGCCGGTGAGCGGTGATGGTGCCTTATAGTAATTTAACACCACACACATGGGGAAGTTAGTGGCAGTGAGTGTTTATGGAAAACACATTGCATTTAAATTTCCTAAAAAAGAATCAAAAGACAAAAAAAAAACACTGGAAACGTAAATTATGGAGTACCTACCTATTGTCATCATTTTAATGTCCGTTCCGTTCGTTCGCTTAATGCGGTGGTGGCCACTCAATTGGAACATAAAGAATTGCAGAACACAACGGAATGTAATATAAAATATCAACGGAAGATGCATTTTTCTGAACCCAAACCCGAACTCGATACACAATAGAGAGGAAGACGAATTTGAGAGTAGAACACAACCCCATATAGAACCATTTATTTGTTATGTGTTCCTCTAGACCAGAAAAATTAAACTGATACTTTTTTTTTGTAATTTTTTTTATAGAAACATTCTTTTTTGTATTCTAAGATCTATGCTCAAAATCTTTCATTCATGGTTGTCATTGCCAGTTGCCACATAAAAAAGACATCTCCTTACAAAAAAGTACCTTTATGTAGGTAGATACGAGTATACGAAATGCTTGTTTTTGAACTCTTATGTGTACTTATGCCTTTAAGAAGTAATACAAACTTAAAATACAACGAAAACGATGTCAATGTCATTTGACAATCTAATTCATTTAGCTAAGTCAAAGTTAAATAATCACATTAGCCTATAAACCAATAGATAACAGTGGAGAACTAGATTTAACTTTCAATTGTCAAAAATCTTTTTCACCATCGAAATCGAGATGGCTTCGGTTTTAGTAGATTTTTAAACATCGTTCAGAAATATCTAAAAAATCCTAAGCAGTTGTAGAAAAGTGGTTCAAATTTTCATCCAACGATGATGGGTGAGAACCAAGAAGTGGACAAAAGTGGGTTTCGTCATACTGTCTCCAATAGTTGTTCGTCTATAGGGGAGTTTACATGAATCAACATGGCTGGACAACATTTCTTGATGGAAACGATACTCTTTAGGTTCAAGCGAGGCATCGCAAAACAATCAATTTACTAAAGGAAATTTTGTGAAAATTTGTGAACGATTTGCAAATGTTGTTTAGGAGTAAGTCTATTTTGAAATGGCAAATCAAACTGAGTATAAATCAAGTGATAGCTTTCAAGAACACCTACTTCGAAAAAAGTATTGCCAGATTGAAAACCACTCGTCTAATATACGTACTTATCTGCCTAAATTTAGCACATGAAATAATTGTTCCTAACATTAAATCTCGAGATAAATTGTGATATGATCTTTTATTCTTTAGCTTCATGTGAAAACGGAAACCAAAAATGAGAAATATTTGAGGACATGATTTATTACAGCACAAAGGAACAATCCATTTCATTTGATTAGATTTACTTGAAATATTGAAGCAAAATACTTCAAAATGGTTGAATAAAATTTCCTTTCGAAGAACTGCTGTTTTCAGTTTACAAGAATTTATATCGAGTTTCTATTGATTTATTTTTGAAAAAATTCATCCCAACTAGAAGAATTTGAGTATACCAAAATGCTTTATAAGACTTTCTCCCCCATATTTGTTCAGAAACATAACTTAGGTTTACCTACTCTTGTTTTGCTGGAATTCTATTGACCGTGATTGCTCACTGACCGTTTGTCATTTGCCCACCTTTCCTTGCCTGTGCTGTTTGTGTCATTTTTTTTAACACACCTTTACATTTCAGACATCATTATTTAAAAAAAAAAAATTAGAATTCCAGAAAGCCCTTAGACCTAAATAAATATTTAATATTTTCATCCCTATAACTGTAGATACGAGATTTTTTTTAATACACCTTAATTCCTTATTATCTTGAAAAGAAAAACAACTTAAACAAAATCGGCATCTACGAGGAGTAGTATCTACGAATCAATTATATTTGTTATCGTTAAGTAGATTAACACTTCATATTATTGTATTTTAATCCCACTACAGACTTGTTTCAAGTTTGTTGCTTAGAAACCTGTGTGCACAAACAAACTACCCTATTTATTGCTGAATTATGTGTTGGCCTGTCAAGTTAACAGAGCAAGGTCAGCAAAAGAAGAGGTTTGCAATGGCATCATAAGGCGTTTATTAAATCCCAATTAAGTTTCCCATCATTGAATTGAACGCTTATTAAGAAACCTACATTTTCAGAAAGTTAGCAGACAAATTACAGGAAAATGCTTTAAAACTTCTAGTAAGGTGTCCTGATATAGCAATCCAGGAAAACTAGACAGTAAGAGTTTTTAAGTGGATTATTTACTATGCTTGCATTCAATTTGAATCGAAAATGCTAAACTGAATGACAAAGAATTTTTCGTTAAAAATAAAATTTTTTCAACAATAATTTTTCTTAAAAATGGATTTAAAAAAAATAAATTTCAACATTTCTGATGCGCTTTCCAGGCTCCTAAGAAAAACATTGAATTTGGTATATTGAGGAGCTTTTAAAATACAAAAAAAAAAAAAACAAAAGCACGACTGGATCGCAGGTACTTGCTCTTATGTTCAAGAGGCTTAGAGTTTTAATAATTTTATATAAGACATTGAAATTATGAAATAAAAATGCTAAAAAGCATGAAATTCGATATTTCAATGCTCTTGAACAAAATAGATTGCGTTAAAAAAAAGAATGCCATTTGAATTCTTGATCAAATATGAATATATGTAAAATAAATATAAAATCGTTGGAGATGTTTAAAAAAAAATATTTTTTATTCATATACAGTGGTGGTCCAGTATAACGAATGCCAATATAATGAATGCTCGATACTACGAACACTTTTTTCTAGCCCTGTAATAGGTACTCTATACAGGGTGATTCGTATAAGATGCACCAAAAAGCTAAAGAGAGTACGTTGGGTTAAAACAAGAAAAAAATCATATTGGTGGGCAGTCCCCGTTTAGGCAGAAGGGGCATTTTTCTAAAAAAAATTACCTCAACAGAAAACAATATTTGAAAATAACGGTAAAACTTACAATGCCATGTTATACCTTTTTGGAAAGCCAGAAATCACTTTAATTTTTATTTTAAATTAAGTTGTGTTAGTGAATAGTTTTTGAAAAAAATAATTTTAAAACTCGTGGCAAATTTATTATGGAAAAATATTCGATAATTTTATCAAAATCAATCATTGATTACAGTGACGAAGAGAACGTTACGTGAAATTTTTGAAAGAAACAACAAAACGCACTATTTATCGTGTAGTGAATGATTTCGGATAAAGAGGGTCTGTAGATGATAGGCCCAATGGATGGATGGATCGACTGAAAACATTACTGCTGCTAAAGGAAGTGTTTGAAACAATCCATCAATTGCATACTTTAAGCTTGATTAACATGTGGTATCAACAAGACGGTGCCACATCGCATACAGCCAGGATTACAATGAAATTACTGCGAGACCTCTTTCCACAACAAGTTATTTCAAGAAATGATGATGTTAATTGGCATCCACGGTCGCCTGATTTGACTGCTCCGGACTACTTTTTGTGGGGATATCTGAAAAGCAAGATTTATGCAAACAAACCAGAAACGCTTGAGCAACTCAAACAAAATATTCGTGATAAAATTAATGAAATACCGAGTGAAATGTGTGAGAATGTAATGAAAAATGTGCTCAAAAGGGCTCGCACTTGTGAGACTAACAGAGGCGGACATTAACCTGATATTGTATTCCATACATAATTGCCGACATTAAATAAAACATTTATCAATATAAGTCCATTCTCTTTCATTTAATCAAAAATTATAAACAAACAAAGTAGTAAAACTTCCCGGCGGACACCTTGTAAATAAAAGAAGAGATCTGGCTTTCCGAAAGGTAGGCATTGTAGGTTCTTACAGTTTTTTTTAAATAAATTATTTTGTTTTAAATAATTTTTTTTAGAAAATTGCCCCTCTCGCCTAAACAGGGGAAATAGACCTCCCCTCTAATACGATTTTTTTCTTGTCTTAACCAAACCTACTTGCTCTAGCTTTTTGGTGCATCTTATCTGAATCACCCTGTATAACGAACAAATAACGAATTTCACAAAATAAAACCAAAAAAAAACTGTTACGGGCATGCATTCAGAAAATGGATTTGTGTTAATCAGCTTCTGATATTGTCATCATATATCAATAAAATATGAACAATATAACAATAATGGACCATCACTGTACCTACCCAATAAAATTCTTAGAATATTTTTTAGAAAAACTTTTGGAATGGAAATCTTAAATATTTTTTGATTTGCATATAAAAAGCAAATTCCCAAAAAAATGTCAATCCGTTTTTAAAATATCGAATTTCAAAAAAAAAAATTTAACTTTTTTTTTTTAAATTCAAAAACTCAGTTTTCTTTAATATTGATGTACAGTTATATTTAAACTGATTTGAAATTTTGTATATACAAAAATTTGTTTCAATTTTCAAACTAAATCGGCTGAAAAAAGAAAATTGAAAATAAGAAAAAGCGTTTTATGGGAGGTTGTTGCTTGTGTAAATTTTTGTATTAGTTTGTAGTCGTTTTTACGCAAAATATCATTCTCCTTAATGGGTTTTTAACTTTTTTGTAGAAGGTACCGTTATGTTATCAAAAGTTATTTTTTTTTTTAATATTCTAAAAAATTAAAAATATCTTAAGATACGAAGTTTAAAAAAAAAATCTACTATTCCAAATATTTTTCATATAAATCCCAAAAATATTTTTTAGAAAATTTTGGTTTAAAAAGCTTCGGTTTTCTAATGTTTCTTTAATGTTTCTCTGAGAGGTACCGTTACTAGTTTGTTTTTTGAAAAATGGTTTTCCACTCAAAAATAGCCTTTTCTAAAAGTAATTTATTGAATTTTTCTAAAAAAAAAAAGATGGGGAGAGATTTTTGAGAAAAAACTATTATTTAAAACTGCTAAAATAATTGTATGGCAGGAACCGTTATTTTCGGTTCTAAAAAATATCAACCTGTGGTGGGAATGACCAAAAATTGATATATACTGAGTTTGAAGTAAATCGATTAAACCGTTTAAGCTGTAGCTCTCAGCCGGATAGAATCTCGTAATAACAAATTTGATCAAAATCTCGATTTCGAGTTTTTTTTAACGAATGCATAACTTGCTATTATAGCAACTATACGACGTATATATCGCAAGTAAAAATTATCTCCCGTGTTCTGTTTATATATAAGCCAAATGTGGACAGTACCCACAGGTTTTAATTAATTTCGATATAACATTTTTGGAAGCAAAAAGTGGTAAAAATTAGCTGTAAATGAACTTTAAAACGTCCTTTCACATAGTTGAAAACGGTCAGTCAAACAAATTGAAAACGATTTTATGTTATTTTTTTTTTAAACATGTGTTCCAGGGAACTGAACATTTTTTTAACTTTTTTTATGCAAGTCAATTTTTAAGAAAATCGTACTGCTCACCTTAATGGGGAGACATACGCCCCCTCCCACACAATTTTTTTCTTGTTTCGACAATTTATGCCAACCACCCCGTGTAAATTATCTTTAAATTTCCAAGCTACTTGAAAATAAGAGTAAGTTCGTGCGACCGAGTTGTGCTTATTATTTTACAAGTATTTCAGAAGACATAAAATATAATGGTACTAAATCTCATTTATATCATAAAAAGATATATTATATAAGGTCAATAATTGAAAGCTAGTTTTGGTTTTGGAACTTAAATAAGTTAAACCGTTAGAATTTTTCCCTTCGAAAACGGACCAGGGGGCACGTCAGGGCACTGAGGATAAGACCTCTTGAAGAATTTATTGAGTAATGAAAATATATCAGATCTTAATAATTTTGTCTGGCCATGTAGACATCAATTAGATTTATAGCTATAAAATGAATCAGAAAGAACACTTGAACAATTATTTAAATATCAGCGGAGCCGTCGAAAATTCCATCGTTTGTAGAATCACCCAAATATATATCGACCATTTGTTACAAGAATGTTAATACCTATTATGTAGTATCCCTACCTACTACATTTTCAGACATATTTTCGATGATAAATAATTACCCTGTTTTGGCTAACTTTACCCTCAATTTTTGTATATCGATACAAATATTTTTCTTCATTAATAGCTCATTAAGTTTCGATTTGAAAAAGATTATTCTATTAGTAAAGTCAATACTGCATTATTTTTTGCCATATTAATTCAATTTTAATTCGGTTGGCATGGTATTCTTGATGAGTAACTCTTCATAGCTTTATTTTCAAGGACTCATTTCAAATCAGTTAATCTTGTTTTTCTGTAAATTCAGCTAATTAAGAGAACAAGTAAGACACACTAATCCATTCAACAGGAGCCTTTTAAATACATTTCTGAAAATTTTTGTTTACTATTATAATATTTATCGTAGTCGTATACATTGTTAAGGAATTTCACATAACTTAGATTTTGATATTTTATGTGATTACCCACATATTTGGGGAAAAAATACGTATCCTTGTTTTCTTTATTTTCAGTTTCCCTGTTTGCATGATATCATTATACTTATCATATGTTACTAAGGTCTTATTCGAAAATATAGGGAGTCAATAATTTAACCTTGTCTATTTAATTGGACACAACTATAGTAGTCCTCGGATATGAGTAGCAAGTGTAGTATCTATGTCCAAATTCTTAGAATTTCAACTCTAAATTTTTTTCCATAAAATATTATACTAAAGGTACCCTTACCTACAGCATATACCTACTATTGAATGACTTACGTATCTTACGTATCTTACGTATCTAAAATAAAATATTTCTTCAATATCATTTTCTATTAAAAAAGAGGAATTCTTTTTCAATAGAAAACGATATTGAAGGAATATTTTATTTTTAGTAGAACATTTACGCATGCATAACAATGCAAATTTTACTTAAGGACTTGATATCATAATTCTATATAAACAACTTTATATTAAATTGTTCTTAAATGGTTTCACTTGCGGAGGAGGGAGGGGGGAGATTTGGACTGATTTCAATTACAAAACATGAACAAAAAAAAAAACAAACAACCAAAACTCACATTGTTTGTGGTTTCACAATCGCAACCCTTATAAATAGAAACTTCAAAAGGAGTAGAGTGCAAACAAGACACAACACTTAAAGAAACCATGGAAAAGTCAAAGGGTGGAGGGTGTTTTTTTGTCGAATCTTGTCAATATTTGTTATTGCGATATATAGGACTATATAGCAGGTTATGCATTCTTAAAAAATTTACTCGAGATTTTGATCAGAGTTGTCATTACGATGAAACGGCTTGATTGATTTTGTTAAAAATTGGTACCTACATAGTGGTTTTTGGTGATTCTGTCCTCAATTTTTTTTTTCATTTTTTTTAATTAAAAATAACGGTAAATGCCATACAATTTTTCTAAGCACTTTTTCAAAACCTTATTTTTCTCAAAAACTGTCTCACAACTTTAAGAAAATTCAATAAAATAAAGTAACCATTGGACAAGAAACCATTTTAAAAAAAAAATTATTAATGGTACCTCCCGAAGAAACATCTTTTTAATTTTAAATTTTCTTAAAATTGGTATTTGTGATTTCAATAATTTTTTTATACAGAAGCGTCTTAGTAACAATAAATTTGCAAACAAATATTTGTTGGAATTAAAAACAAATTTTTTGAAAATAAAATATTTTGAAAACTACATGCTCGATTTTTACAAAACTCAGTATTTAAAAGTTTTTTTAAGCTTTCTTAAGTACTTTAAGAAAACAATTATTTTAATGAAAAAATAAGGGTATCTTTCATATATGTTAAAAAACCGTTAAGGAAAATATTTTGTTCTTAAAAACGGCGTCTACGATTTTTTAAAGTAGTAAGTGCGATATACTACCAAAAATAATAAAAATTTGCATAAATATAATAGTAATAATAATAGTACCTCTGGAGAACGTTTTCTTAAATTTTGAGTTTTCCCTTTATCGGCTGAACAGATTTAAATTAATCTTTTTGTATTGAAATCTTATTTGAAAATAAGATTAAAAAATATTGCATATCAAAATTTTCCAAAAAAAAGTTTTCGAATTAAAAAAAAAAATCTTAAAAACGGGAAAATATATTTTTTAAATTTTACTTTTATATGCACATAAGTAAATACTTAAGACTTGCATAACAAAAGTTCTCCTTAAAAATTATTTTAAGAACTTGATATATAAAAAAATTATTTAAAAAAAACAGCTCAAAGATTTAAGTTTTTGTTAACATAAAATCATATTTAATCAAGAACTAAGATGGTGCTATTTTTTTTTCATCTCAAACTTTTGGGGAAGTTATTTTAGCTATTTTAAATATCGTATTTTATGCTTTTAAAAATTTTTGTCTCATAATTTCCATGTCTTAGCATATTATATTTTTGTATGTAGAGTTTAATAAATTGTAATTATAATAATAATAATAATTTTTTTATTTTAAGTTTAAAATTAATTTTTTCAAAAACTATTTACAGTAAAAACTTCATTTAGAAAGCATATTATAGAATGAATGTGTAGCTTTTAAAAAAGTTATAGCGTGACATTGTAAGTGTTCCCGTTTTGTTTAAATATTATGTTTTGAGCTAATTTTTTTTTAGAAAATTACCCCTATTGTCTGAACGGGAGGAAATAGACCCCCTCCGATGGATTTTTTTTCTCGTCTGCATATAATCTATGCATTCCGTTTTTTCGCATGTTTTAAGAGTGAGCCTAACCCCATTATATTTACCTTAAAGTGAAAATAGGAAGACCAGGGGGGGTGTAAAATAAAAATCCAAAAAAATTAGTGAAATTGTTTTTGCAATGTTTTGAATCGAATTGGGGCTATCCAAGACAATGTCAAATTTTGGGACCATCCTAATGTATATAGACTTTGACTTTGAAAAATTCTAACGAAGCGGGATTTCGGGGGAGGGGTTGGTTTGTTGGGCGACTTAAAAAGAAGCTATCTTAAAAGTGGTTCAATTTTTTTTTTTGAGTTTATACAATCCAGCTAAGTATTAAGTTTGTCAAATCTTTCACGAAATTATAGATTCAAAATAGCTTTTTATGGCCTTTAGGCGTACAAATTGGTGTATCGTCCCCCTTACTCACTTGAATTGATCAGTGACATAGTGAGGGCCTTTGTCATATGCAATTTGTTTTAAGTTCAGTTTAACTTTCAACAATTTGAAGTGGTTACTCGTTCATTCGATCACTGGTGGCATTCAGTCACTAGGTCACTGACTTTGAATTTCGACCTGTTACCCAACCGAAGAATTTTATTCTATCGCACTGGCTTTTTAAAATCAAACATTCAAAAAAACACCCTTTACTAACCTGAAACCTAACCATACCCATACCCAACTAGTGATATTGTTACTTTTACCTTTACTTTATTGATTCACAAAAACAAAACCACCATGGTACGAACTAAAAACATTAAAACAAAAAATATAGCAAGTAAGCTTTATGTAACCAAAACGATATTTTTGTTTATACATACTTCTCGCCACAAAACCAGTACGCGGGGTAAAAAGAGCTTCGGTGAAGTTCAACAATAATAAATTTATGATTATTAAGCGTAAGCGTACATAAGTGTGACACTTCACAAAGTTCAAAGAAAATTTCAGTAAAATTATTTGCGAAAAAAAAACAAAATGTGACAATCAGAGAATAAGAAGTTAGTAAGTAGTTCGGTTGTGTGTGGGGATGAGTGGGGTGATTTGCTAATACCTGAAACCCAATTGGGGATTATAGTTTATGTTGTTTTAATTAAAAGTTTTTTTTTAATTGAATGTGAATCCTGTCTAACGTAGTAATAGTTTCGTCTGTTCAGCTTACTTCGGTAAACAAAAAGAGCTTACAAATCTGACAGCGAAAAATTTGTAAATGGTCAATTTTGTATTTATGAAAAAGTTGCCGAAGCTCTTCTTATTGGCTTAATGAACTAAAACTACTCATCTATCCGAATTGTCATTGCAACAATTTTTTTTAACACGACCTTTACAGTTTGGACGATGCGATATTAGACACCGACCGTAAGAATCTTGGTTAACCTATGGTGTAGGTCCAATGCTAATGTCCAATAGTATAAAGTTTCGAAGAGATAGTAAGCACACTGCACTTAGATCTTCCCAGGTTTGGTTGTTCGAATCCTCGTAAAGTTCAATATATATATATTTTTAAGATTATCTAATTTCTATTTTAAATAATAAATTAGAAGTCAAGATTCTTTTTTCTCAAAATGGTCTGCTCTGCAAAAATTGTACAGAAGGCTTCAGTTCTTTGCCATTTTTTTACTGTTCTGTTCTTGATGGAAATCTTTTCCACGTCAAATGCATCCACCAATTACTTTATTAAGGAAGTAACCAATTCTTAATTTGCGTATTGGTACTGTAACGATTGCCGTAACCTCTCCTTCTCCCAATTTACTTTCATAATGTCTAATGTTAAAGCAGATAATATGAAAATATCAATGGGATTTGAAGAAGTGCTTAGTAATTTTAACGACACGGTCTCAAGATTTAGTCAGTTAAGACTTTCAAGTGATCCGGTAGATATCGGAAAGGTGATAAAACTGATATTTCGAATTATAGTTATGTCGTGTATTCCAAAGCTTTTCGAACCAGTTGTGTGTGAGATTTTAACATTATACCGATTTCTGTAAGGCGTTCGACCAACTTAAACTAAAAGCTTTAGGTTTTTTAACTATTTTATCAACTGGAAACAATCATACCTTGAAAATAGATTGTAGCAAGTAATAGATATTTAGAAACTGCCTTCGAAACTAATTCAAGGCTCACTACGGTGTGCCTCAGGGAAGTCATCTAGGTCCATTTCTATTTTTTGTTCCTGCTTTAAATGATGATGTTTCATGTATAATGTTCAAGTTATATTCTCATATTCATTAACTCTGTCGAGTCTTAAGTTTTTAGGACTTGGTTCATATAACATAAGGGTGAAGAAAACGTTTGATATTAAAAAAACTTTTTTCACTCTTGTCCTAAAGTTGTCTAACTTGGGCGACGGCATCGGTTGTCGCATATTTGTTTAACTTGACTTTTTGTTTATTAAAATAAAGAATATTTCCAACTATTGAGAACTTCAAAGAAACTGTCTGACTACTATTCAACGGTCTAAAAAAATCTAATAAATAAGGTTGTTAAACATTTAAACGCGCTCCTCTCTTAATTGAAACTCAGAAGGATGGGATTAAAAAAAAGTTTCAAACCAGTGCTCCACTTTTGTGATTGTTTTTTTACATTTTGATTTTATTTAATTTAAATATTTTGTATATGTAATTCTTTAATTAAGTTTGTTTATTTATTTAACTTTGCAAAGATGTTACTAATTTGTTCTCATGTGTAAGCTTGCATTATATTCTACTATAACTACTAACTCATGTAAGTTCTTGTGATGAGCCTGTGATTATAGCTTGCACTAACCTCACTACAACAACAAAATTGAAGTGTTAGATCGTTTACTTCTTCTTTATTTAACGTGATCAAATATGAAAATTTGTTTATTTTTATAAAACTAAAATGCCTACTTAATGCTTGTGTCTTCTTTAATTTGTGTGTCTAACTAAAAAACAGCAAAATAAATTACAATTGAAATCAAATCGTGCTCAACTTGAAGTTGTTCATTTTATGGAACGCTCATAATAATTGAGAAGATGATGATGGTGATGAGTTTTTTTGCTTCGGGTGATAATAAGCATTACTCATTTTTTTGTTATTAAAATCGAATAATAATAATACAAAAAAAAACAAAAAAAAATGCAATGACAACAGAAAAACAAGAAACGAAAAAAGCAAATAGGTAGGTAGGTACCAGTTACCTACTTTGCATTTCTCATAGATCTACAGACACAAAATCGCACTAAAGGAAGAAGTTGCATCTTTCGTGGAATGAAATAAACTTGAATGATGGTTAAGTGTTTTATTGCAAGGATGACGAAGAAGATGTAAAGTGAAAATGATGACAGTGGGATGCAAAAATGGTTAATTTGAAAAAAAAAAATACTATTTCGTCTTATAAATTTATAAATAAATTTTAGGGCCCAGTTGTTTAATCATAGTTCAAATTTTAATCCGTGGTTTTGCATGTATTGCCTATTGAAACACACTTGAGCTGAGAACCATCGTTGAACATCAGTTAACTCACCAAAATCACAGAACCATGGATCAAAACTAACAAATTTACTATAGAAATTCAATAACCGAAATCAGAAACTGAGAGTCTTGAACCGAGAAATAATTATAAATTAATATGCTAGGACTAAGCCCCAACATGGCCCTTGACCGAAAAACCGACCAGTTCGTTATGTGCAGTTTGTGGCCCTTCTAAAAACGACCACATCGCGATGTAGTAAAACGAAAAAGGCGAAAATCCGAAAAAAGCCACCCAAAACTGTTGTAATAGGAGTCTGCCTGGTGAGTTAACATACGCTACTAAGAGGAGCAACGGAGTTGTGTGAGAACCACAAAAGGGTTTCATGTCATTTGAACCAGTGAAGCAGGCCATCTGAGTTCAAAGTATTGTTCTTCAAGAAAACTGTTTACATAAGCACCTACCTGCTCACCTTACATTCGCTAGGCATAGTCCGAGATTCAGGAGACCAGCCCACAAGACCATCTTTTACATTAAATTAAATAAAATATATCAGTTTTGAAACTATTTTGTTTCACTGTGTTTTTTTTTTTTTGCAGTGAGCGTGAAATCGTGTACGGCAAAATATGATGATTATACAAAACAACGTCAACATTGGCTTGGATTTTTTTGTATTTACAGCGTGAAGATATTGTAATTGTATGTTGCATTCACGAAAAGCAGAAGAGATGCTGAACGACGACGAGCGACGATCGATATCATCATCAATGACAAAATATCTTCTCATAGATGTGAGCAGTGTATGAGCAAAACTGGAGGTAGCGAATGCAACAGTAGATGCAGGAGAATTTTCTGTTGTAGCCAAATTACACACAAATTAATAAAAAAAATTGAAAAACTTCGTGCATTGCGCGTTATTAACTTTTTAAGTTGCATCACGAATTTACCAATGATGATCTTTAAGGTATTCCATATACCTCTATCTTCATGTAGTCGCCACAAAGGGGAGATGCATTTGCATATTTTGTGTTTAAGGTGTAAAAGCAGTTACTCGTCGTAGCCTTCGTGTATAAATAAAAAATGAAGATGCAGATTTATTACTGGGAACTAGAAAACCAAACAAAAAAATGTTTTGTTCTTACACTCGTAGATAGGATGAAATTCAGTTAATAACTTCGTCTTTAGACCCCATTACAAAATTACGTATAGTAACGACCCCAATATATTTTGTTTATTTTAATTTAGAAGATTGTTTTATATCCATAAGATTTGGAATTAAAAACTTTCAAATCGTCCCTATCAGCTTTCTCGTGGCGATCACAATTGTAGGTAATTTTTTTTTTAAAGGCTAAATAACTTTGTAGAAAAATTGTTTCTGCACCGCAAAAATAGGGCTACAAATAAGTGATAGGTTTATGTTCCTTGAACCCTGAAGTCACCCTAGGGTCGCCCAAAGCGTTTTTTGGAAAACCCGAACTAATCCTGACGAGCCAATTCTGGGTTGTTCGAGACCCGGGTCGCCCTGAACTCGCCTTGAAGTAGAACTTGTTTTTTTGCTGGGGCGAGTTATAAGCGAGTGAGGCTAAGAATAAAATGTTAAAAAATAAATGTCAAGGTTTTGTTTGAATCGTGAATCCGTGCTGCAGGAAATTCTTTTGTTTTTGAAAGAAATAGAAATAGAATTTTTTTGGTAATATGGAATTTCAATTCATTTTATTTTGCCATTAGCGTTCTCACACTCTATTATCTTACTGCCATTTCCATTTCAATTGCCATCGCTTCAAATATTGGTAATGGAGCCAACGCGCAAAACTCGGTTAGACCTCAGAAGTCAAAATACTTAAATCGAGGCGAGGCACTTAATCTGCCCTTATGCCAAGTCAAACTTATCCTTATTTTTAAAATATTTTACATAACCGTTTTAGTTACGCCCTCCTTATGTCAAGAAAATGACAAATCTAAAACTCTGCTCAGAGATAGCTAGGGTTTGCTAACAGTTGTAATCTGTAAGCAAACCCTAGCTATCTCTGTAAGTCCCCTTTCACACGAGGAAATTGAGCTGTTAGCAACTTTCAGTTCCTGGGTAAGAAGGGCAGAAGGAAAGAGGGGTGAACAAAATCTCCCCGGTCGAGGAGTTGAAGAGATTTTTTTAACATTTCCTTTCACATCTACGGTTAAGGTGCGTTCAATCAATAGAATCGCAGGAAATCTCCATTTTGTAACGAGGCTTGTTGCCTTGGGATCCATTTGCTGGCATGTAACCCGCCCTTCTAGCTCAGGTGGGGGTGGTTCTTGCTTCCTCGCTGAAGCAACCTCTTTGCCAGGCTTCTTCTCATTAATCTAATTCAACCCTCTCTCGTCGTCCTTCTCATCCTCCTTTAAAAATAAGATTACCAGAACATTTCCAAACTATTCTTCCTCTTCATAAAAAAATCGTTGCTTTTCATTCTTCAATGTTTTTGCCTATGCCTAGATTTTTTTCCTCGTGTGAAAAGTAAAAGAGATTTTTAAGGAAATTAAAAGAAAACGTCAAAAAAATCTTCAGCAACTTGTTTCTTCGTGTGAAAGGGGACTAATTATTTACGTCAATTAATTATTGTTAGTGGAATTTTTGTAAAGTACCTAACTAATAAATGGATTGGAGAAATTAAAAAACGTAATAAGTAACAGAAAGGAATAAACAAAATGTTTATTTACACTCCTTTTTGTAAATTGCACACCAAATCATGTCAAAATGACATTTAGATACTAAAACGGCCTTACTGCAGCTTGATACCTCCTATGAAGCAGTTTCAGCTTACTCTGCCTCTATTCCTTGTGTATTTTTACTTATTTAAAAGTTTTTCAGGATTAGAGGTGTTGTAAAAACAGAGTAACTTAAGCCCTTTCGCTAAAACGATTTTCTAAATAATCTGTAGACGTATAATGCATGTTTCAACAGTGAGGCCATGAATTCAGCTTGACATTTTTATCGCACAAGAGATGGACAAGAGGACATATAATTTTGGCCTCAATATCCCGACTTTACATATAATTTTGGTAGATTTCATTTCACACCACAACGATCGATGGTGCACAGTCACAGTATACTTATAGGGCTGTGCGTACAGTGGTGCCACAAAGCGATGCGTTACGAGAAGCGACTTGAGGTGCGATAATTAGATGTAAAATAGTGCGCCCAGTAAAAGCGACTTGGCGCTGTTGTGTTGTTAGCAAAAATTACTATATTAATTTATATAAAACTAAATAATTTATTCATCAATTTATTTTATTAAATTTATTCTTAGTTATTACCACCAAAATTATCAAAAAATTGCACCGGACCAAGCATTGATATAACAAAAATTTTAGTCGTTAGATTTGTTTTAACGTCATAACAAACAATATCAACCTTCTCGCACAAACTAGCTAAAAAAAATGGTCAGAAGAGTTTGTGAGTGAGATGCTAGCGATAAGTATGCGAAAAACTCGCATCAAATAGCGCTTCACTGTGCGCACGTATATATTGGGTTTTTCAATAAGAGCGCTACAAAAGTTTTTTTTTTAATAAAACAAAAACGGAACCACATGTCCTCCAAGTCCATACCATCCAATTGGAGCCAAAAATATTTGGTTATCATTGAACGGTAGCGATCCCCATTCACAGTAACGTGCCGGTCGAAGGCATTCAGCCAGAAATGAGAATCATCGCTGAACATAATTTTTCGATGAAAATCCAAATCATTTTCAAGTTGTTGCTCAGCCAAATTCACGAACATACGACGCTTCTGGTGGTCAAGCGGCTTCAGTTCTTGCGTCAATTAAATCTTGTAAGGATGTAGGCCAAGATCTTTTCGCAAAATTCGCCACAACGACGTCACAGAGATGCCCAACGCTTAAGAACGACGTGTGAGAAACACATTTGGGCTTTCTGCAACTGAAGCCTCAGCGGCAGCAATATTCTCGACACTACGGGCACTTCTTTGTCTCACTGGCACGGAAACATTTTGTACTGTGCCTGTGAATTCAAATTTTTCCACTAGACCATAAATTGGACATAGCGCTCTTAATGTTGAGGCCACTGACTCCGAATTTCGGTAGTAAATTTTAATAAGTTCGAGTCGTTGTTGGCTCGAATATCTCTCCATCATGAAATGGCAAACCTTACTGAAGAGAAATGTCAAAAGAGCGGCAAGAAATATGGCGTCGTTTGCTGTCCCTGTCGCTCTACTTTTATAAAAAAATAAATGTTAATATTTTTCTCACACGAAAAAGTTTCTCGCACCGCACCGCTTTGTCGCACTACTACTACACATGAGTCGCAAACTGCGAATGCAAATAAATTTGTTTATTCAATTCCAAGCTCAAATATCAACAGATTCTTGTTTTTACTTTTCGACAGACTGAATAAAAGATTCTTTTTTCAATTTTTAAAAGAAAACACGAAAATTAGTTTAAATTGTTAAATTTAGCACATCAGGACGCATTCCACAAATCTGCGAACGAAAAATTCGCTCGAGTTTCAAATTTTTTTAGCACCCATTCTCCTGGATAATTTGGATGACAATTCACGTCGACCACTCATGTGAAAGAAATGTCGAATTTCGCGACCATTCACAAAAAAAAAAAACAAATTGATTCTAAGAC
Organism: Dasysyrphus albostriatus; assembly: GCA_946251815.1. Lineage (NCBI taxonomy): Eukaryota > Metazoa > Arthropoda > Insecta > Diptera > Syrphidae > Dasysyrphus > Dasysyrphus albostriatus. The sequence goes on from OX276339.1 coordinate 2,079,693, forward strand.
CTTGTTAAATTGACAGTGGTCAGCACTAAATATTCAGATTTCTGAAAAAAGGCTTGTAAAATTCATAAATCTGAAAATCTAGATGTAAAATTTTAAATGTATTGAACATGCCACAGTACACGTACAATGAACTGACACTGTCTTTGAGATTTTGAAACATGCGCGAACTTTAACGAAAATGAAAACTCGGAAGATATTACCTTTAATGTGTAAGTAAGGCAAATGCTTGCTGAAATCAACTTGCAGCAGCTGTGGCGATCATGGATTTCAACAACTTTAGGGATCTTATTTGCTCTCAAAGGCAGCAAAACGATCGCAATCTAGCACCAGCAGCAAATTCAGCCAAAGTTAAGTTATTCCATGTTGAATGTTTTAATAGCTGACATCATGCACGCAACTATTGTTTTATTTAGGTAGATTTAAAAATCGAACGTCTCTTGTGAAAGATCCTCTCCATAAACGGATGCAACAAAAAATTAAGCCTGATGGAATTTTCAAAAATGACCCATGAAAAGAAAGGAATTTTTTTAAGACCTCAAGTTAATGCAAAGCTTGGGCTGGGCATACCAACAACAAAAACACTTACCAAATGCTGAATCATTCACACTATTGTTTTATTTGTGTATGTCACTTGCGTTTCTCGAAAGTAACGAGAGTTGAATTTAAAATTTGAATAGTCCCACAATGCCATGCGCGTTCTTTGTATGTTTTTCAATCTCCAATCCCAAGCCAGATCGTGTTCATGGCATACATCGCATTCTGAATGCGTTCGTCATTATTTACTAACTTCCGTACTTTTACATTGAAACAATAATTTGAAAGAAAACGCCCGTGTTCTTCTATACAAAAAGTATCCCAAAACCTATTCATTAATATTCATAACTGCATACAGTTGGTTTTATACATTACAGATTACTTAGTTTGATGATGCACGAAAACATCAAACGTCAATGCAAAGACGTGTAGGCATACGTATGGTTGCGCATGGTATAGAAAAAGTGTACAAATCGATGCAGGCATAGGGATAGGGAATGGTGATAGTGGCTACTTTATAATCGAGGAGCAGATATGCACATTTTACATATATGGAAGTAATTACACTCAAAGAAAATTTTACGCATAAGAAAACCATAGTAGAAAAACGCTTGTCGGGATTTTGGTAACGTTGGACGGAGTGCACATTGGACTGACTCCTCCGATTAAAAGCAACATAAATGTAATAAAAATAATTTTTTTTAATGTGTATCCTTTATCATTTGTTTTTAATTAAAATTCATTTTTCGTCCTCTATTTTCAAAAAAATTTCGAGAGCTTGTTCATAAGAACATTCACTTTTACCTATCTCCGACAACATTAAAATAAAAATTTTGAAAATCATCTAATTAAATTGAATGTAAATATAATTGTAGTAGGTAGGAACGTTTAAGAAATTTGAGGTGTTCTTTCCATAGATATTTACCTACCCTATTTTTGGAAAGCGTAGCAGTATGCTTGTTTGGTAACGTGAAATGTTCACCAAGTTTCCCAAACATGGGGTTTTTTTCTATGGTATCTGATAGCAAATTGGTAAAATTTGTTAAAATTTGCAAGCAATTTTACGTTAACAAACACACCTAGTGTTTCTCAACTAGTAGCTATTTTAATGCAGCCAGATTGACAATTTTTAATTTTTTGTTTTATCTAAGCCTAGTTTACCGTTCCTGTGCGTAAAAAAATCTATGAATGATTGGTTTACATTTTCATGCAAAAAAAACAACATTGCTGCAATGAAATCTCAAAAATTAACCGTCCATTGTTTTGCATGCGAAAAATGTGTGGTAAATACAATATTTTTTTATTTTTTTGATGGTCGGCTTATACTCCCAAAAAAAAATATATATTCACCTCAAAGCATTATATGCATGCAATTGGTTTTTGCACCCAAAGATTGTTATTTTCCATTTTAAGGCCTATTGTTTATTAATTACAGATAAATTAATGACTCAATGAGTGGTGTATGCCAACGCAAACATTCTTTGCCTTGTATATCATACAATTTGGTGCACAAAATTGGTGGAAAATTGTTTTGAAAAATTTGATCTTTTGTTTGCATGGGAACTGTAAACTAGGCTTTACCTTAAAAATGGAAAATGATTTAAATGAAAATTTAAATACGATTGATTACTATAATTTGACATTTAATTTTGAAATTTTTTGAGCAAGAGAAGCATAGCATAACATAAAATTATTGACAACCAGCAATGTTTGATCTTTCAAACCTAAAAACCATGTTGTCAACCTATGTTGCATGGCTTCAGAGCTTTTTGAGTTGATCACAATAGGTTCTAACATATCTAAGTTATTCACGACCACCACATATAGAAAGATTGCCTCTCTAGTTATTCATCTAAACCCATTAATAACCCTAATGCTACGAGTACACGGCATGCAAAATGCCACATGTGCATGCACAGTGACGTCATTTTTACGTCACATATGCTTCCCAATTTCCAGATATCATGTAATCGGCATGTTTGTGACAGCCATATGACGTCAGTGCTACATGTGCATGCGGCATTTAACATGCTGTGTAGCCTTAACTTTAACGTTTAATGAATTTTTCTGTCACCACAAGTAAACTTTTCTGAGTGTAAACGATTGGATACGATGTATGAAAATGCAAAAGATGATAATGACATACTTAACGAAGCAACGTGATAACATGGTAGGTAAGATACATTCATACATATATCTTTTCATCCTGGCAATCATTTAATATGCAATAAGATGACGTGGGTAATGAAAGGAGGATGAGGACGTAAATAAAATACTTAGAAGAGACATCACGATAAAGTTGCTTAGCCTATAGGAATCCTAGGATGTATGGGATTATAGGTGGTATACACTACTCTTAATGTATGCCAAGATAGATACATAAAGTAGTATCCTTTTGATTCCTTTGATCATCATCATCATCTATTAACAGAAAAAATAATTTTCATTAGTTTTTTTTTTCGCAGCTCTGAGCCTGTCAAGAGTATGTTTAGCTCTTTTGGTGAGACCATCTATTTAATATGTTAGGGTAGGGCTACCAGCTTAAGACACACTTCAATAGCCCAATTTCAATTTCAGTTTTGTAGCTTAAAAACTAGCCTCATCTCATTTAGCCTTCATCATCTTATGAAGTCAACTATTCTTGCTTCCTGCACATTTACCCCTGTTTACTCTATTAGAATTTAAAATTACTTAAAATAACTTCTCATTCGTAAGTATTGAAATTCATTAGGTAAACTTCACTTTCTCAAGAAGTCAACCTTGTTTATCTACCCTATTAGACCTTCAAATTACAAATAATACCCCTTTATTTGTGCGTACGAGTACCTTTAGGAGACTTTTTGAAAATATTTTTTATTTTGGCTTAAGCAAAAAATGAAGTGTGTGGAACTTTCCCATTTCCTATTTAAAATTCTGATAAATTTTTTTTTGTTAAAAGAAAAAAATTAAGTCGAATTGTTCTAATACTTCTAACATTGAATTGTATGTTGGTAAATTGAATATATTATATTTTCAAGATACGAGTACAACATGTCAATCTGGCGAGAAATTATATCCTGTGGAGGGTCGAGGTTATTTTGAAGAGGGAAAAATTACGAAAAATTAATGAATAGTTTGCCGTTCAGGAGCCAATGCACCGGCTTTTGTGTGCTTTATGTGTGTTTTTTGTGTCATCCCTTTATGTTTTTTTTTTCAACCAGCCAGGCACAAGCACCACAAGATTGTGCAAGCAAGTTCCACAAATTTTCACTTTAAAAAGACGACGACAATGTTGAGACGAATTTATAAGAAGTGCAAGCGTAGGGAAACATTTTTGCGGCCATTGGCGGTGTGGTGTGGTAGGTTCTACTCGTCCTATGACAACAAAGACGTGCCATACAGTGGGGCAGGCATTAAGTATAAAGAAACCAAACTTCTCTTCATGGCCAGTAAGTGGCAAAGCTCTTAAGAAACCTGAAATTTAATTTTAAAATTAGATTAGGCGCACTTGCGAACGTACAAGACACCAAAAAAATGCTACGATCACTTTTCTAATCGCTTTGACAGAAAATCGCAAGCGCATTCCTAGCTTTACAGGTATGAAGTTAAATAAAATGCTTGTGAGTGGCTTTCGGAAATTTTTTTTTTTAAGAAATAAAAAATTATTTTTGCTAAAAAATTCTTCAAAACGCAGAATAAATTACATAAAAATCGCAACCGAAAATGTTCAAATTTAAAATAATAATACGTGCACATATGATCAGTTAATTCTGAGTGAAAAAAGTTTAGACTTTTTCAAATCGTCGAACAGCGTATACTGCAGAACAAAAAGCAGAAAGATTTTGTTCTTTTATGATGCCATTGTTATTTTGTAGGGGCTCTTCGTTTCGCTTCAGAGCCTGCGGCTTTAGTAATCGCATATGCGTGCTTGTACTCTTACACCAGTAGATAACGCAGAAGCGATTTTAAGCATCTGATTTTTCGAATGCAACAAAAAGTGCCCATGAGTTTAAGACGACCGGAATAAACGCACATGGTTTCAAAAAATGATTTTCCGCCTTATTGTGAGTTTCAAGTGAACAAAATTCTACCCGGAAAAATGACATTCCACTTTTCGCCCTTTTGTGAGTTTCACTAGGAAAATGAAAATTCCCCTTTTTTGTGAGTACTCATTTCAGGTGAAATATATTCAGCCTTATTATGAGTTTCACATGGAAAATAATTCGCTCGTAAATTTTTTCTTCCCCGGAATTTTAAAAGCTGTTTCACCTGAATTTCTCCTGGCCTAAAATAATCAAAAAAATAACTTGAGTAAAACCACCAGTCAGTAACCTTTGTTTTTCTTTCGTTCACCGTCAAAAAATAAGTGACAATTTAAGCCCTTAATTACGAATAATTACAAAATCAGAACCCCCAAAAGAGGGAAATTTTCGTTTTTCGGATGAAACTCACAATAGGCGAAAAGTGAAATGTCAATTTTTCTCCGTGGAATGTTGTTCACGTGAAACTCACAATAGGGCTGAATTGAATAGCTTTTGAAATTTCGGGGGAGCAACATTTTTTCGGAGTGAAACTCATAATAAGGCTGATTGTACTGCGACCACTTTTTTAATAAAAACGACAGAAAATCATATGACCATTCCCTTTTTTTGATGCAATTAAGAATATAACGACAAAAGCACACAATTCAAACACTTCCATAATTTGTTCCGACCATGATCGGAATGGCTTTTTGTTTCTCTCGTGTCTTCGAAGAAAGTGGGGGTGGTGTTCAGTGCGTGGTTTATAATTTCTGCCCAAATTATAAACGTATATACGTCACTGTTTAGAAGACTAGGTAGATGTTCGCAATTGAGTCAGAGTGTTGCTTTTTGCATTCACCTGCGATTTTAGCTTTTCTACTTTTTTTTTTTTAATTTATGTGTACCTATATACATATATTTAAAAATGATAATATACCGGTGTATAGAAACTTCATGCATCATTGCGGTTTGCAATAAAGCCAACAATTTGTTTGGGGCTGTAGAAATGGGTGGGGGCAAAAGAGGGTTGTTTTTTTCAGCAATGCAAACAATAATCCGCGAAATGAGGTCATTTCTTTGTCTGAAAAGGAAGAAAAAAACAACAAACACAGCTTGTATACACAGATTGATAAATAAAGGTAGAAATGTGTATGTTCGGGTTCCTACAGATGATGCTGCCAACTATCTATATTTTAATTTTAAATGTTTAATATGGTAAATATCCTGGCAACGGATGTTTAAGCATAGGGTACAGGTATTCATCATAACTGACGTTGTCATAGTCTTTGTCTTCCCTCTTGTTTCATCTCTGTTTGACGGCAGCGTTGACATCTTTGAGCTTTCATTTTTTTTTATCTGCTGCTCTGTGGAAGTTTAAACGATGGTCTTTTTTAAAAATGTATCATATTAATGGTTTGAAAAGTTCAGCAAAAATTTAGCATTAAATTTTTGTTTTGTTTTGTTTTTTTTTAGATCACTTTGAAGACTGCTTCCGAATATTTATTTACATCGCTGGATGGACGAGCTTACTTTGGAAGCGTTATTGTAAACCTGCCAGAAACATGGCCCGATTCCTGTGTCCTAAACAACGGTACGACCATGTCTTCATTGCCATTAGTAGGAGTGTCACAAGGTGGACACAGTGATTTCACAATCACTGCTACTAATTTACTCTATGGCGATAAAATTTGGACTCAACAATCTGGTGGATGTGGTGTGGAGGGTGATCAGGTTTATATACCATATCGTTCATTAGAAGGAAAGAATACCGGCAAGGAACTCGTCAAGGAATGGGCCAAATATCGTTATGGAATATTCGATGAGATTGGATTCTACGATGATAAGATATACCCACAGTGTTATTTTACGGATTCTCTGCATGTGACTGGGTGTTCAGATGGTTCGATAAAGGATGTCGGGTAAGATAATTTGGAAAGCATTATCTCGAAAATATTAAAGCAAAGATCTTTTCTGGTCTTTTCATAACCTAAGTCTAGAAGAAGTTGAATGAATGAATGAATAAAAATGGAATTTATGTGCACTGAAAGTGGAACTTATAGATCTGCTATGCGACTATGACCCATCTGAAGGTGTACGAGATTTCTTAGTGCTCACCCAAGTGCTCTTCCTTCAAATTATATCTTTTTTAAAACTTGAGTGTTTGGGGTAGGTAAAGGTACTTACAGAGCAATATAACGTCACATGCGTCGTCGTTATTCAGATGTCCGCAGCAGCTTTGCTTAGTATCACGTATTTGGGAGGCACAGTTTTCCACAACTTTCTCAATTAAATTTCTCAGAACAGCCGCGGTGGTATTAAAGTTACCATGCCCTCAGTCATGCCCCTGATTGCAAGAAGAAGGTAACAAGAAGAAGAATTTTATAAATTTTTGAGTAGCAGCGTTCATAGGAACCTAGTTTAATTTTTATGTTTCTAACCGCCATATTATTCACTCTGGATTTAAATTCGATTTAAGTGAATTTTTAATCCAACTATTAAATCCAGATTTATTTAATCCAAATTCATATAATTCACTCTAAAGATGCCTTAAATCCAAAGGATTTAAAATGCCCTTAATCAAGACGTAAAATGTTTTTAAATCCAGACGTTTAATCCAAATGTCACATTTTCGAAATGTCAAATTTTTCCCGTAGTAGTTGAAAGTTTTCTTTTCCACGAGTGTATAAAATATTATAAATATATACTTATTAAAATGATTTTTGATTGATCAAAAAAAAAATTGCTGCCGAGAGTATAGCGAGACCAAAGCAATACAACGGCAAAACATGTGCAATGGCAAAAACCACGTTTAAATGTCACGGCGAGACCAAAGCGAGACACAGATTCCCGTGTAAATGGGCACAACGAGACCAGTCTAATGACTATATGGTACTGAAAAGTACGTTTTAACGACCACGGTGCGGCAAGATATCAGCAAGATTACACCGAGACAATAAGTCATCATCGCAGACGTTTTAATTTCAAACCGAGTTAGCCAACTCGATTTGGAAAAACAACGCATGAAACATATCGCAAATTTTTGTTTAAACTAGGTTTGAAAAATTTTCTGTTTAAAATGTGAAGAAAAAGTGAATAATATAAAATTCAGTTTTAATCTGGATTTAACAAACTTAAACTGACCTCCGCAGGGCAGTTTAAATTTAATTGGATTAAACGGGATTGGATTTAAAAAAATGGATTTAAGTGTGGATTAGACAAGTGAATAATAAGGGCGTTACACTTCACAAAAATCCTATATTTGCATATTGTAAACAAAATTAGATGAAAGGTCTTGAAAACTACAAAATAATAACACTTTTGTCACAATATTGTTTAAATTGAAAATTAAGTTACCTAGTTCTTGCAATCAGGGGACGAAATCACTTCGTTGTACAGGTAAAGGTCAATGTATAGGTTAATTTTAAAAGAAGAACTCTTGAGCACTCCCACTTCTTGCTCTATAAACGGTACGACGCTACCAACATATTTGATTATGTTTTAAGGCTTTTGACAAATAGTTATCTTTTCTTCTGTCTGAATCCGTAATTCATCCCTTTGCAAACATTTTGTTGTTGTTTTGTGAGCTCTAGCTGTTATTCGCTTGTTTTTCTAGGAATATGAAGGGACCTTTCTTTTGATAAATACCATAAAATTTGTCCCATATTTCAATTTTTACATATTTTTATTTATTTTTTTTATTTACTTTTAACAGCTTATGCATGAATCCGAATCCATATGCCGACATGGTTAAGACTCTCAATAAAACAGCCCGCACAAGCCTGATGTACGTACCTCAAGGTGAAGGTGTGACAATGTTTTGCGACGAAGGAACACACGATCGTTATGCCCCAACAAAGCACAATCTCCTTTGTGATCGAAAAAGCACTCTAGAAGTCATACTACGCCATGAAGACTTCGCTCCGTGGAAATTGGCTACAGTGAGTTCAACAACCATCACAAATACAATGCCGATAATTCAGTATAGGCGTCGCAAGACAACACGCTACGTTGTAGTTATCGACGAGACGCAGGAAATTCTACTCCGAGAATCATGGAGTTTTCTCCGAAATGCCATACGCAAATGGGTTGTTTATGATTTGGATGCGAGCTGTGAAGTGGGAATAGTTTTGGCCGGTGGGACTCCAACCAACAAAATATTGCCCATCACAAAATTGGATGTGCAGAAGAATCGTGACCTAGTAGCTTCGTTTGTTCCCTATGCTCCAAGTGATTCAAGGCAAGCAGCTTGTGTAGGTTGCGCTTTGCGAACATCGCTGGAAATGTTAGATGACCGCCAGAAGAAACATGGGAATGCTAGCCATATTATTGTAATTCTTGCACCTGGAATGGATTTCGCCACAGATTATAGTGAATTGGCCAGTGCATGTGTCACTGCTTCAGCTCGAATTGTTACCATCAATTTCCCGACACTAGCAAGACGTCAGCCGCTGGATAAATTGGCGCTTCTTACAGGAGGGATGTCACTTACGATACACGAAAAGAAGTACAATAGTGAAAAGAGCTATCTGGACACCTACTTTGAACTGGCTGATGCTTTATTCCATGTCAGCCAAGAGTACCATGAAGGACCTGCCTATAAAACCACCGTCGAAGTTCATCGCAAGGAACTCGTTGATGTTTCCAGTGATTTTACCAGTCAATCGAAACGTGCGAGTCGTATAGTCCAAGGTACTTTCTTTATCGATGGAAATATGGGAAACCCTTCAGGATTTTTCATCTACACTCATAACGCTGAAACTCCATTGATTCAGAATGTCCGGGTCACTAGTCCATCAGGAGTTATCTACAACACTCGAAGCGATCAACGAATGCCAGTAAAACAGCTTACTCTATTGGCTAATATCAATGAGACCGGGGCTTGGGCTTATATGATCGAACGATTCAATGGCAACCCCCAACCTCATTTCGTCCAAGTCATGGCGACTCCAATTTCAGAAGATGTAAACATAGTCCGCGCTAAATCATGGATCAGAGCTCTTCAACCAGGGGGGCCATACATTGTCTATTGTGAGGTCAAACGTGGGGACTATCCAGTTTTGGCGGCTTTTGTCCAAGTTAAAATCACCAGACCCGATGTGACATGCAATTATACTGTTTGTGAGGATAGTTATAAACTCCTCGACACAGGCAGTGGTGATCCTGACATCATCAAAGACGATGGGATCTATTCACGCTATGTGAGCATCAACACTGGACCCGGGATGTACAAGTTCGAGATATTTGTCGATGACAATGGCAACACTGCATACTCATTGCAAGACAACGCAGCTGTTCAAAACATCCCGTGCTGTGGTAGTTCGATTCCCACCAAGCAGACCCGACAAACTGTCCCGTTTCAGCGCTATCTTACTCCCTTTGCATTCCACCTGATTCGAGAGGATATTGATTCCATGACTTACATTCCAGTTGGACGAATCGGAGACCTGATCGTTACATATTTAGATGAGGGGAAAGTCCGTCTGTCCTGGACCACACCAGATATGGGTGGTGAAAGTGTAGCCCGCTACGAAATTAAGTTTGCCTTTACCATGGAGGATATAGTGGATCGCTATGAAACAGCAGCTATCATGTGGAACCATGACACCCCATATCCCTACGATGTAGGTGACATTTGCAGTTTCATCTTGGACATCAATCTGGAACCGAGACTATTTGGACAAGCTGTCTTTTTTGCAATTCGACCATACGCCAAACTGGCAACAAATGCCATCGGCGGACCGATATCCAACGCTGTCCGAACCTATATTCCAAATAAAATTGAACCAACTCCTCCACCACCAATTCACCCATCGACCTCGAAATTCCAACCGGAAGAGAGTTCCCCTTTCGAAAATGACGTGCCACACAATAATACAGCCTTTGGTAATGATATAGATATGAAAGTCATGTATTCGATTCCAATTATAGCTGGGACTTTGTGCGTTCTGTTGCTGATTGCACTCTACTACTTTTTGTGTCGCATCCGTAGACACCGCGATGGAAAAGTACAAATAGCTCGACAAAACTCAAACAAGCAGGATGGTAATTTCAATGAACTTCAACGAAATGGTGACTCACACAGCACGAGTAACTCAAACCAAACTTCCTCTTCACCAAAGAACTCTCCTTCAAGTTCGCCAACTCATCCCTCAATGAATGAATCATCATCAATTCATGCAACCACCACAACAACTATTGTCCACAACTATGCCACTCTCGACACACCCGACCATCATATTGTTGGTATACCCATCTATAAGAACCATGAAGACAAGGAGAAAAAGCGACTTTCGACTTCAGGCTCTTTCAATGGCATAACTCAAATTACTTCACATGATTACGTCATTGACGAAATGAAAGGTCGACCATCGACGGAGATGATGAACAACACTGCACCGATACCAGGTTATTACGCAGCCAACTGCAGCATTGGTGGTCTGAGCATAATTTCGGCTCACAGTGAAAATGCAACGCTCCCACGTCCTGGTGGTGGCGGTGGACCTCGTCCGATTCTCAGTCCATACGAGTCCTGGACAGCTTCGCAATTGCTCCACGAGCATGAGCGACGAACTTCACCCCTGGACGAGATGATGAATCAAGTGAATCTCAAGCACAACAATCTTCATTCCGTCGATCAAATCTCGAACAGCATAGATGCTCTGTCTCTAAATGGTAGTGGTGGCCCACCACCTGTTCCGCCATTACCTTATGCCCCAGATATATATCAACATTTTCAATATCCCTATGTCTATGGAACTATGCCAAAACAGCAACAGCATCATGAGTCGATGGCTGCTGCCACGTATTGTACCATTATTCATCCTTCGAACGAACAGCAACAGCAGTCTCCAATGTCTTATAACAACCAGCAATCTCTGTTGGCCAATAATAGCATTGGACTAGGAATTGCTGCCTGCAATGGCAAGACTAATCCAGGAGCCGATAAAAAACGACGCAACGTTACCATGGTTTGAAGAGAATGATTCTCTTAACATACCCACAATGCCATACACAAAAATATAGCTGTACGTAGATAGAAAATATAAAGCATATTTCACAAAATTATACCAAACCCAATTTAACCAAATTTTTTGTTGCAAAACGTTTTAATTAAAATAAAAGAAGCCGACAATTATTGAAGAAAAGGGAAAACAGAAACAGGTTTGCATGTGTGATATATGATTTATAGGTATCTTTAGTTATTTAAAATATGATTATTTAAAATATGTAAGAAATTTAAGACTGATTTTAATAGAGACAGAAGAATATTGAAAAAAATTACGAAATAAGGCACAAGATTAACCAAAAGTTATGGAGGAGTAAATAAACAAAGGACATACGAAACGTTACGTTACGTAAAAATCGGCAGAGTAGATTCAGTGCTAGTTAAACTTACACACTTTACTATTCCTCTATGTACTTTCTATGGTATCCACAGATGACCATGGCCTTATCCATCAAAAAGGGCTTTCAGCCTGCCCAGCTGTCTCCAATTATGCACATTTTAGGCGGGGTCTTGCTATTCTGAGCTGATCATGACAGGGCTGGTAATGGATAAAAAGACTTTCCAGGTTGATGTGTTGCTGTCCATATGATCGACGTGTCCCAGCTAGAACGCAAAGCCGCTGTTTTGTCATGTTTTTTTTTTGGCCAGGCTGATACGTAGATTTCATAATTGAATTTTCTTCTCAATGCTACCTATAACTTTTTCATTCGATATTTACAAGGTCCATCCTGTGTGGATTTACAAGATTCTAGGGTGGCGAGAAAGGCTCCATAATTCTGATCAGTGATCTGTTTGTACCTGAACTGAACAGTGAGTCAATCGGCCTTAGCCAATTTTGAACAAACTATTTAGGTACCACGAATGTTAAGGAGCAATTATTTAAAATTTTTAAACTTGGCTTTATTGGTACTGAAGTTAGCTGGGGGCCTGAGTTGGTTCTTTCAGGCTTGAAATATAGCTGGGCTCTTTGAATTTTTAAATTTAAAATTTTTGTTTTCATTTATTTATTGCAAGTAGTTTACTTTAAAATAAAAATTAAAACCGATTCAATTAAAACATAAAATGCTTATTTAATTTTAAACATGAACAATAACTAGCAAATTTAAAAAGAAACTAAAAATAAAAATTACAAATATCTGACACAAAAAAAAAACTATTTTTCTACTTTTAATTCATAAATAAGAAAATAAAAAATATATTTGTGGTTATGTATTAGAATGTATAAAAATAAATAAACATATTCATATTCAGCCTTATTTATCAAGCATATTATCGATCGATTGTGCAAAAACAAAAACATTATTAATGAAACTTTATTACCCTGTTTATTTTTGATTTATAAATAAAGATTTATGTAACGTAATATGTAGACTACAGATTTAAATAAATAAGGCTGTTAAGGCGTAAAAAATGTGTACTAACTAATAAATATTAAATGGAATGTTAAGTATTCAAATGTGCTCTGTCCAGTGTTAAATATATTACAAAAATATGTTCGTATGTATGTATGTGTATGTGTATATTTCAATTATCATTTAAAGTTAAACACAATTGTATAAATTAAACATGGCCATTTGCCTAAATGAGAAATAAAGATGTAAACCAAATTAAAAGTTATATAAGTGTAAATAAGAAATAGGTATATGTATAAATTTTATTTGAATTAAAACAAATTAAAATAAAATAAAGAAAAATAAAATAAAATAGTAAATGTGCTTAAAAAATTTGTTTTAAAGAGTTAAAAAATAATTGGTAAGTAAGATGAGATTTTAAAAATAAATATAAATTTATTTATGAGCAAAAGTGTTAAACAACCTCAACTCATATAAGATAACTCCCTGAATTTTAGCAAATTTATAAGGAAAGGAAAAGAAACTAACAATGATTTTCTTGATAGCGGCAAGCGAAAAGCCAGTTGGTCTCTATGACAAATATGGGATGCAGTGTATGAAACATCTGTAATCTAGTATGAGAAAATGAGGCTATTTATCCATAGAGAGTGGCAGGCCCGTATAACGTAAATGGTTACTAGAAAGTGTTTCCAAAGAGTCGTAATATTTGATGATGCAGCACTAAGTGGGTGGTTAACTCCATCTAAAACTAAATATAACCATGAGACAAATGACGGTGGGCAGTCACGGTTAGTACAGTTTACGCAAAACTTGAGCGACTGCAAGAAAAAGCAAAATAAAGAATTTTGCCATGGCAAAATTTTAGTGTGGGCTTTCCAAAAATTATCAATTAAAATGATATTCTTTGTTTTCCTTCTAGTTTTCACCTAAACGGAATTGAATACAAGTTAAAAAAAACTAATTTTTTTCGAAAAAAAAAATAATGAAGGTACATGGTTTTGCATATGAATAGTATCCGGGTAATCACGGTCACATTGGCATGGAAGTCATGACCCCTAGGGGCTGATTAATAAATTTATAATTATTATTGAATAATTTTGAATGAACGTAAATTGATGTATACTTCGCAGCATGTACTGCACTTGCGTGGATTTCCATTTACGCACAAACCCTTACTTATATACATTATATACATTATTTATTTTAATTTATTATTACTTATTTTTATTTATATTTTATTCATTTTAATTTATAAATTATTTACTTTACTTCTATCGTATCAGATTACAAATTCCATGGCACCTTAAATGTGAATGTGTGCCATTGCAAATGACCGTGTTTAGATTCGTTACGCCGTTTTCGGTTGGATGTTTGGAGTACTCCTTTTCTACTCTTTTTTCACTCCACTACTCCAATTTTTCCATATGCCATAGGAACGGAACAGAACCCAAAACCAATCAAGAACTACATTAGTACTACGTAGTGAATAATCATGTCGTGTATACACTGATAGTTTTCAAACAAGAGTATCTCTGTTGCTAATGGACTATTTGCAAATTGGAACATTGGATTTTGGCAGCTTCTGCTGCATTTCTGCTTCTGATCTCGTCCAACTACATATCAAGATAGAACATTTCTGTTCAACACACAAGCAACAATGAACAATGAACAAAATGGAATGAAATGGACTAATTTGGTTATGAAACATGACTGCTTACTAAATTTTTATATTTTCTTCTTGACTAATCCGTCCCTTACCACCTCACCGATTTCACCATCGAACTGCCGTCATACTGTAGTGAAACCAACAAATCTAAACACGGTCAAGGTCAATAAAAATGGTCAAGTAGTTATCGGGGCCGGACAAGCTAAACGTGCAAGCATTAAAAAAGCCAATACCTCATAACCACTAACTACCTACTTTTTTAATAATTATTTCTTTTTAATATCACACCAGTTTTGAAATCCATTATATAACTACTAACTTATTCTGAAATTAAAGACGGAAATATATGTATGTAGAAATAGGTACCTACTTTTCCAAAAATAAGCCGATGCTAACCTACTTCAATACTTCATCACCAAATCTTTGCTAAGTGCACAATTTTGTTCGCCTTTACTACTATCAAACTATCGACATTATTCTCACTCACCAGCGGATCGTGTGTATAAGTGAAAGCATTTATTTTATTTGCATAACCCTCCCCTATGCTTTATAACATAAAACAAAATTCCTCAACAGCAATTACAGATACAGACAATTATCAACGCCGCATGTTAATAAATGGCTTGAGGAGAGGTAATGATAAACTCTCGCAGGGCGCCAATTTAGCTGCCCCTGACCACAAAAGCAAATGTGAAATTGAACCCAATATTATCTATACTCTCACATTTCCCGTTCTGTGGTAGTTTTTGTGTTTTTTCTTAAATCGTTCCATATTCGGTATTTCTTTTTTAAATTTACTCTTCTGGAAACCCTGATAGTCTACAAACACTTCTCCTTAGCTAAAAAAGCTGTCGTTTTATCATCTTCCTCGTTTTGTTTCCGCAGACCAGTAAGAATAAGAGCCTGTCTACATTATCTTCTTGTTGATAGTCGTTTTGATGAACAGCGTGTCTACATTATGCAAAAAAATCCTTTCAGTTCAATACACCCATCCTTACTCCATACATCTCACACAAAAAAGAATCGTTCATGTTGAAGCTAAGAACTATTATTAAAAGTGGCGCATCGGTGGATTTTGGGTGAAATCTCTTTTCTCTTTCTTTCGCGTACAAAATCTACCTATCTCACTGGATCCACCTTTCAGTAAGAAGACAATATAGACACGCACTAAGAAATGAACGCAATCATGTCTCATCTCCTCTTTGTCTATAAAAAGTTTCACATTATTGAAATTCTCTTGAATTGTTCACATTGTTTATTAGGTATGCCTCCGTTTAAACATTTTGAATGTTAAAGCGATGATAATTGAAGCAAAATACCTGAGTTTTCCTCCGTAAACAGAAAGTGAGCACAGGGGTGGAATCAGCTAAGGTGATAAAAGTTGAGAGTCACTATATGCCTGCTTGGTAACGTGAAATTTTCACTTAGTTTCTCAAACTTGTTTTTTTATGGTTTCTGACAGCAAATAGTGAAAATGTGCAAGAAATTCCACGTTAACAAACACACCCAATATAATAGCGGGTCCATTCAGAATATCCACCAGATGTCAGAATCAAAAGCAAAAATAGGGAAAAAAAGTCAGTGAATCAGCAAAAAAAGTTCACAGCTGTTAGTGAACTTGATAGGTAAACAAAATCTTTTAAAGGTGTGAATTGTGAATGAAATACTTATGTACTTAATCATGACAGTTTTCCAACACCAACTTTCTAAATTATTGTTTTCTCATGCTTATTTAACTAGTTCTTCAATTATGTCAAAATCACAGAAAATTGGTCTGTTTCTATTTCTGAGATCTCAGAGGACTCAGAGCGCTCAGAAATATAAATAGGTAAAAATTCCTCACTTTTCCCCTTAAAAACAGAGACTGAAATTGTTTGGATTCCCTTGCTCTCATATTTTTTGTCGCAGTAAATTACATAAGAAGAAAAGAAAAAGAGAGTTTTTTGACTTCTATGTCAGGAATACTGTTTATATTTTATCCTCCTGCTCTGTCAAAAAACGGAGGAAAAATACTGACCGCTATTGGCCTAATGAGATCCAGCTGAAAATTTGTAAATATCCACCAGACGTCAGAATCAAATGAGCAAAGAAGAACCAAAAACAAAAGTGTCTGTCTGAACTGCGCGAGGAAAGAAGAACCGACAAAAGAAAGTTCACAGCTGTTACTGGGCGAAAAGGTAAGTTGCGAATTGTGAATGGAATAATTATATATATTGTGACCGTTTTCCAACAAAAAATGTTTAAATTATTATTTTATTATGCTTATTCAACCATGTTTCAAATCCTTTATTTCTATCAAAAACAGAAAATAATTTCAATATGCCTGTTTGGTACCGTGAAATTTTCACCAAGTTTCCCAAACTTGGGTTTTTTATCTATGGTTTCTGACAGCAAATTGTGAAATTTTGAAAGAAATTTTACGTTAATAAACACACCTAAAAACACCTAATCTTTTTTGTTTGTGGTGCAACTGTAAATTTTGTCTTCTTTTCTTTGTGAACTGTCAAAATTAGAAAGAGAAAAGACAAAGATAATAGGTGCGTTGCAGAACGAGTTTCAACCAGTTTGAAACCGCCATATTTAGTCATTTTCAGTGCGAAGTCGTTCCACAAGTGAAAGTTTGTACTTTTTCTGACCAAAGAGAGCGCTCATGAGAGAGGAAAAAATTTCCCCTACTTTCCAGATTTGGTGCGAGAAATTTCAGGTGTCTGTTTTGTACTGAATATCAAATGCCAAGCATTCGTATGTCCGATTTGAAAAAAAGTGTCAGTTTGAAGTTAAATAACCAAACAGAATACAAATAGCTAGGGTTACCCAAGTGTTACTTTTTTTGTTTTGTTTTTGGTAGATGTGCATAATTTATTAATTTATTTATCTTTTTATCAATCAAATGATTTTCTTAAAACATATGTGTCGTAGGGCAAATCTTTTTCCGAAGAAGAAAAGTTTGTAATGAAAATTTGTGTACCTCTTGTTTATTGTAGTTTTTTAAGAAATTAATGTTTCATGATTTAATATGTACCTTAAAAAATATTTCTTTGTTTAAGTTTACTCAATTTTATTTATAATAAAGATTTTGTGACCTTACGTCCAAATGCGTTTCTCCCAGGTACAACAGTTGGGCTCATCAGTTAGATGCTATTGTACTCTTCTAAGACGCATTATTTTCAATCTATGGATAGACAACTAATTAAACTTACAGCGCCAAAGTACTGTAAATTATAGTTTTTTGTTTTAGTTCTAATCATTCTTTAATCATTTTTAAACATGTACGTTTCTTTTTTCTTAACATTCAATTTCTTTTACAGTGATTTTATGAAAAAAATTGATTGACTTATGATTGCACTGCGGCAGCTCTAGTCAAATATTTCTTTTGACGTGGTGAAAATTAGTGCAAATTAGTGCCCAAACCGTTCCAGACATTTTGACAGCTTTCTTCTCTCTGAGAGGATTTTATTCCCACCCGTCACAATTTGACATTTAGTCCGAAATAGTGCGAAGAATTTAAGGAACGCACCTAATTTCTGAAAAAGCCAATTGTGCTGTGACTGTCAATTCTCAGATTACAAATCGCATAGAGCCTGATTTCACGATTCGTTTTTTCGTCTTTTTGATACATTTGGTAAGGGGTGTAGAAATGTAGGGGGAATGAAAAAACAAAAGCGTGTATACAAATTTTAAGATATTTTCTAGTTGAACTTTGACGTTTATGATTTGACAAAGAAGTAGAGGCGGGTGATGCTTATAATTTTTAATAATGAACTTTAAAATTTTTGTTCCTGATTAAATTAATATAAAGTTGAAAGAGAAGTGATTTAAAAATATTTTTAATTATTACTACTGTCTATTTTTCACTATTTTCCAATAAATGAGCCTCATATTTTTTGATCGTCAGAAAAACGTGTAATCGTGTAATAAGGCTTTTAGTTGTACAAGTTAACTAGAATAAAATAATAGATGTAATAGATGGATAACTACATTAACAACTAATAAAATATGACTCCTAACTAGAAGGAAAAACTTAAAAGCTAGAATCGAAAGGAAACTTAATAAATACGAGTATACCTACTCATTTAAAAGAAAAATAAATATATTTTTTTAAATTAAAGAAAATGATCACTTACCTAGGTACTTTAAATTTGTATTCTTCTGAAATGTAGGCACATAAAAACTAGGTCGATCTTTTTTGCAAAAAAAAAAAAACACACGAAAACGTTTTTCAAAGAAACTCTTCTTTCACTTTTTTTTAATGTCTTATCTTTTTACTCGAAACGGAAACTATTTTGTTACAAACATTTTACACTTTTCTCTGAGGGAGCACTTGTATTTTCACTGCACATTTGCACATTTTCTTACCCGAATTGGAGCTTTTTTTATTCAAATTTATTTTCAAAAACACACGATTACAAGGAAAAATTAAAAACAAAATTTAATTTTCATTTTAAACCGTAAATTGACAAGAAAATACTCAGACCGGACACCGAGGTAATAAACTCGGCTTTATGAATCAAATTCAAAGACAAAATTCAAAGAATATATGAACGAATTATCAATTTTTTCCCGGCTACCAGACGACGCCGATATGTTTGCAAAACATACTTGTATTTTTTGTTTTAAAAGTGCATAAGGCAGGAGCACCCGGGGTAGGTGCTACATTGGCCATTTTTTTTATATTAAATTACACTACGACGCGGCACTTGTTGGAAACTACACCGGGAACGATAAGAATGCGTTCAGAGTGCAAAGAAATAGGTTTGTTCGATGTTGTTACTAGGGTGCACTCTTCACCCTGTTTAGACTCTGGTAATTTTATTTAAGATTAATTTAATTTACTAACATTAATTATTAAGCTCAATGCTCAGAGGGGTACTTCAGTGGTGGAAGAAAATAAGATAATACAAGGAAAGCATATGACGTGGCAGTAAGTAAAACTAACATTCGGTGAAAAGGGAATGCCAAAAAGAGATACATAGATGATAAGTACAGTATGGGTATGTTCTCCTTTTGACTGTACAGAGAGCTACTTTTCGTTGGCTTTCACATTAGCTTCGGTGCCCTTCCGATAATTATAAATCTACCTTAAGAGTTTACAAATAAAACTCAGTGCCTAAGTTATTCTGTTAAGATGGCGCTACACGACACAGTCAATGAGCCAAATGACCTCACATGAATCTAAAATCGGTCGTGTTTGGGGTGGATTTCAGCCAATCTGAAATCCAACTGAGCCAAATGCATCGGACGGCTCGGTCCTGTATGGCTATTTTTACTCTCGCATCGATAAAATTATCGAGACACGATGAAAATTAAAACAAAATATTTAAGCTTGGTTTCATTTTTCAAGAGTTGCGTTTTGTTGCATGTCCATAAGGACTTTGGAAAAAGAACGCCATCGCGGGACATTTCAACATTTACCTTTGTCTGCCATTTTGTATTGAACTATCTTACTTATAAACATTTGTAATTTCTATATAAATTATCATAATTGAATATGAAGAAAATTTAAAGAGAAAATTCTTCAGTTAAAGTGGAGTGACCGAATTTATAATTCAAGTTAAATGTTCAAATGAGCTCAACTCCATTGCGTTACACCCAGTTGAATAAAAAAAAATTTTGTGGATGGTTGGTTTACACTTTCAAAAAAAATATATATATTTACCTCAATGCATTATTTGCATGCAAATGGTGATTGCATCCAAAAATAATTATTTTCCTTTTTAGGCCTATAGTTTATCAATTTAGGGTAAATTAATGACTCAATGGGTAGCTTAGGCCAAGCAAACATTTTGTACCCTGAATATTATACAATTTGGTGCATAGAATTGGTAGAAATTGTTTTGAAAATTTTGATTTTTTTTGCATGGGAACTGGTATGGCGTATGGAAAGATTTTCAAGAGAGCCGTGGAAAAAAAACAGTGTTTTGTCTTTATTCAGTTGAAGCCGGTGGAAATATTTGGAGTTTTGTTTGCTTTGCAATTGCATCTGTCAAAGAGCCAAAGTGTTAGCTGTCGCTTTGACTCCGACAATTTGGTAGAGATTCCCATTTGGCAAATGAAGTAACTGCACATGGTAGTCAGCGTGTGAATCTTCAAGTTTTTTTTCGATTTGACGTTCAATATATTTCCCATAAGAGAAAACCAAAGAATAGGTTTGGAAACATTAATGTGTAGTACTAATTAATTTTAAATGAGCACGAATCTAGACCAAAGATACAATAAAATAATAATTTACATTTATATAAATCAAGAAGAATACGTACAAAACTAATGTCGTTTTCGATTGAATTTTCGGAATGTTCTACTCCTTTTTGAATCCAATCGAATATGAAAACATCATGTTGTTAATGTGGTTTTCGATTAAATTTTCAGAATGCTCTACTCCTTTTTGAATCCAATTGAATATAAAAACATCAAATTGTCAAATTTTCACACACATTACTGAATGGCGCAATTTTACAAAATGGCTTCTTCAAGCATTTATCACTTTTGACTAGTCCAACGAAAAACTGTATATGTATGCGTGTGTTCCATCTACTCTTTCTTGAAATCGGAAACAGAATAAGACTCCGGAAACATTACTCGGAACAGCCAATCGAAGGCTTTTGGAGTAGTAGGAGTCAAAAAGTAGTGGAAAAGAATCACGTCAAACGTCCAAATGAAAACAACATAAGTAATAGTTTCCTTTATTTTGCAAATGAAAAATGTAAACAAACCTTTATTGTTGGTGTTGCCGTCAAAAATGAATTCATGACGCCAGTCTAAATGATATCATTTGTGTAGCCAGGGAAGGAGGCTTAAGGGGGGTTGTAACTAGCGTCAATTATTATTAAAAACATTATATTATCATTTAAAAAAATAAATTTGGTGGCACAACAGCTAGTGAAGTGCCAAGGCCTAGTGACTTACAACTCTTAACCATTCCTGTGTGCGTGTTGTTAGCAGAAATGGAGGGGAGCTACAATTTTTTGCCGAGTTCGAACGGCCAGATGAGAAGCACTCATTCATGGCAAGTATACTCTTGGAGGATTTGTCAGTTCCTCATAAGAGACAGTACCTCGTGAAAAAAACATTTCTGTTTTTAGGTGGCAGCGGCTGGGAATCAAACCCAGACCTTTGGCATGACAGTCCGACGCACTAACCAGCATGCCACGAGGCCCTATTCATTTTAATTATGAGTAAATGCTCACTGTCTCAAATTTACGAACCTTTGCTACCTACCTGAACATATTTTTACTAAATTTTGTATAGGGTTAA
Source organism: Dasysyrphus albostriatus (assembly GCA_946251815.1). Taxonomy (NCBI): domain Eukaryota; kingdom Metazoa; phylum Arthropoda; class Insecta; order Diptera; family Syrphidae; genus Dasysyrphus; species Dasysyrphus albostriatus. Next base: position 2,101,503 of record OX276339.1, read on the forward strand.
AATTTAGTTTGTTTTGCCATTAAGGCCTTTAATCAGCTTCTTTGGTTTCAAAATAAATTTTATAAAAAATAAAAATTATTTATATGTCTAAATGTTTCTTATTTTTCCATCCACTTTTACACATTTATCTAAATTTTGAGTGAAGGACCGAGAAATCCCTATATATTTTTAGTGCTTACAGGCACGTGTAAACGTGGGCCAATTAGACACAAAATATTTACAGAACTTTGGTAATTACTTTGGTCTTTTTAAGGTGGAGGGACGAATGAAATTCCAAAATTTCAAAACTAAGCGCCACCTTCGTACACATGAAAATATATTTACGAAAAAAATCATGTTTTCAAAACAATCCTAGCTATGTCCCTGTGTTGCTTTATTCTCAATCGAGTATTATTGTTGTTGCTTAGTACCCTCAATATTTTTTTTGGGAGCTTCATTTTTCTCTGTGATGGTGTCGGTAAGCCGATGTCATTCCTTTGGTCCGATTCTTCTGGGCTTGCAAGAAAACAGACTTATGCCGGATTTATACTAGTGGCAAGTTGTCATAAATTCTTCCATTTTCACGCTATTAATGACATAATCGCGTAAATGAATTAAAAATTTGCCATAATATTCGTCATAAAATAAATAAATAAATGGCAGAGCTAACTGACATTAAATATTACCTTTAAAATGATGCCATGTAAATGCACATTGACACCATTCTGCAAATAATGACAATACACACAATAAAGAATGAACTTGCTCATTGTTTGTCATTATAATGTCAGAGCATCAGACCGCCACTATTTTGCCTTCGTGTAAATTCAGGTCATTAATGATTTTATTACTATTTTGCCACTTTAATTAATGGCAATTTGTCACTCGTGTAAATCTGGCATTATTGATCGCATCGCTGGATCGCGTTCTGTTTGACCAGTGCCGAGATTTAGTCAGCATTTACATCAGCCGATTTTTCCAGTACGATTTTCCCAAAATCGGGTGAAATGTTTATATAAAACAAGCTTTCCAGTCCGATTTCTATATCTCTTCTCTTCAAACTTTATTCCTGTCCTTTTCATTTTGCATTCAGAGGTAGACGGCAACAGCATTGCCGCAATTCACTGATCTCTATATACACTGATCTCTATATACACTTGATAGTGTATTCCTTTGTCTTTCCTTTTGTTTGTGCTATTATTTTCCAATGTCACTGAAATTATATCATTAGAAAGGTGTTGAAATAGGTAATAGGAAATATGTAGATGGGAACCATCAACTTCGTTCGTTATTTCAGTTTGCAAACAAGTCGAACAAAACAGCTGATAAGTGTGATGAGGAGAATGCGATTTCATAGTCTGTGTTTTTTTATGATTTTACCTCCTTGTCACACTCTTTAAGTTTGTCATTCCGTTTCATTTAACCGTTTGTGAATGAAATAAAATTACTAACACAACAATGTTAGCAAACAGATTCGGGGGAGCAGCGAACGGAGATTTAACGTCTTCATAGTGGATAATTTTGTATAACTTGTTATATTGTTATACAAAAAAGTGGTCAGGTTCATAATATAACAATTCTTCTAATGGAAGCAACTTTCTTATGTCGATACGAATCAATCTCTGAATCAGAGATTATCAAATAAAGATGGCAATCCTCGGTTGTCCATTTGAGAAGCCAAACGAGAATTATTTTTTTCATGGAAAATAGAGAATTCAGAGTATTGAAAATAAAAATATTTCTACAAAAATTGGAGTTTTGAACGAAAATAACAATTGATAATTCCAAAAAAGTAATTTTGCCATACAAAAATTTGTTTGTTTATGAGTTTTAAATTTTTTGGTTTTGACATATAACCATAGAGAAAATCAAATGCGAAGTAAAGACGTGTAAACATATAAAAATGGTAACCGTATAACTTGACTTGAAATGACAGCTCATATGAGAAATCATACAAAAAATATAATTGGCCAGTTTATATTTCTTGAGCGCTCAGTATTTTTCCTCAATTTTTAGACAGAGCAGGAGAATAAAATATAAACACTATTCCTCACATAGAAGTCAAAACAACTCTCTTTTTCTTTTCTTCTTATGTAATTTACTGCGACAAAAAAAAATAATTGAGCAAGCGTTTCCAAAAAGTTTCAGTCTGTTTTTAAGGGGAAAAGTGAGGAATTTTTGGGAGGAATCCTGTTTATATTTCTGAGCGCTCTGAGTCCTCTGAGATCTCAGAAATATAAACTGGCTAATTGACAGGTCAAATGACTTCTATTATCGTGTAAATTGGCCATTATTTACTATTTTACTCAACCCAGTATTGGCTTCTTTTTTTCATCCAAATTTTATGAGTTTCAAGAAATATAAACTGGCCAAATGAAAGCAAACTGTCACTTTAATTCCATTTGAGTTCAACCTTTCGATCTGGAATTATCATATACCTCGATCAACATTTCGATCCGGATAGAATCCGCTCCTCCGATCCGCTCATGTAAACGGGGTATTCATATTGATAATCTCTGCTCTGAATGCTAAATGAAAAGGCCATCAGCAATAAAGTATGAAGAGGACAGAGACAGAAATTGGACTGGAAAGATTGTTTCATGTAAACATTTCACCCCATTTTGGGAAAAATCATACTGGAAAAATCGGGTCATTTAAAACCGACTTAGCTAATTCGAAACCAAATCGAGTGAGTGAGATGGGATACTTTTCATTGACAATTGATTAAACTAGTAAAAGTGAGTGAGTGAATGAAATGTCCGACTTTTCGCCGGATATTTCAGCCGGGAATTGGAGTGTGTTGGTAAATTTCCACTTTTGGATAGGTATGTGTGCTTTGCTCAATAAATTTTGTCGCATCTATTCATGGATAGGAAATGAAATAAAAAAACAACAACGAAGTTTAAAACAAAGCCCTATTGATACTTAAAATTTTATCATGTGTGTATTAAATAAAATTATATACTATTCACTTTTAAAACTATTAAATAAACTCACATTAAACTTTAATTATGACAAAAAATATTGAAACCAAAGATACTCTATTATTAAAATTCCAATGTTTACATTTTTGTATTTTTATTTCATTTTGCATCCATTAGTGGTGATGTGAAACAGAATACCAAACGTAACGAGTGTGACAAAGGTAGTTTTTGTATCTTTTATATTAACCCTTTGTCTCATGTTATAAACTTAATACGAACTTCTCATTTCACTTTAATAGTCGGCATTTACATGATCCGATTTTTCCAGTACGATTTTTCCCAAAATCGGGTGAAATGTTTACATAAAACGATCTTTCCAGTCCGATTTCTGTCTCTGTCCTCCTTATAATTTATTGCTGTCCTTTTCATTTTGCATTCAGAGAAAGACGGCATATTAACACCAGAGTTGCCGCAACTGCAGTAGATCTTTCGTGTTTTTTTTTTTCGTAAAACAAATCTTCTGTCCTTAAATAAAATATTTTTTGGTTTTCCGAAAACAAAACTTCACTCAACAAAACTAAGCACTAACTCATAAGCCAAACAAGTGAAAAAGTACCAAAGTGAAAATTTTCAAACTCATTTTGGGATAGCTTTTCTCACTGGAAAACTAATTAAAATGATGCAGAAATCTTAAATTTTGGTAAAGGAAAAAAATTTCATGTAATTTTTCGCAAAACAACTGCTCTAGCGGGAAAGTTAAGGCTTTAAAACCACAATTAATTTTTCAATTCTGTCTTTAATTTACAATCATTCCTATTCCTCCTGTAGCGCTGTGAATAGCAAATAACAAACTGCGTATAATCGGGAATTCTAAAATTTCATTCACATGAGTTATTTGTTTGGCCATTCAATTTTTTATTCTCTGCTTTTTGGAATAAAAATTACTCATTGGTCGGGTGGAAAATATTAAATCCAAAATTTTACATTTTATTTTTACAACTGCAGATGCCATCGTTTATACACTTCGTGGGAAAGTAAAACAAACATTTCTCGACATTTTGCGTTTGGAATTGCTTAGAGAAATAATGTATTCGCATTCGCAGGGCATAGGGAACGTTTCATGTGTTTTCAATTAATTATCAGTAATTATTTTGTTTCTTTTTTTTCTAAAATACTAATACAAATTTCAAGATTCATATCTACTGCAGCAAAATTTAATCTATTTCCAGTATTTTTTTAAATCTACAAAGGAAAATTTTCAGATTAGTGGCAGCACTGGTTAGCACTAAACACATAAAAGAAACTGGAAAAGTGTGAAAGAGAACGCAAACATCTGGAAAAAATCGTATGAGTTTGCTAGGAACGAACGATTTAGTTCTAACCCCTCACTTGATATTCCCATCACTAATGAACAAAAGATCGTCTGTGGAAAAATCGGGCTGTGTAAATGTTGACTTACTTCATACTGATTTCACCTATGAACAATTGATCGTCTGTGGAAGAATCGGGTCGGTCATTTAAATGCTGACATTGCTAAATCACTTTTGCGGATGAGTCAGCGAGTAAGGCTAGTCATCTCACTTCACTCCTGGAAATAACCAAATCTCGGGACAGGCATTAAAGGCCTGCTCAAACAGCGTGCGATCCGGCGATTTTTGTGAAAATTTACCAAAACAAATTTGACCGTTGCGATCTTTTTGTCCCAGTGAAATATTAGGTGTTTTTTTTTCCTTGCCCGCATGGGCTTGGACAAAAAAAATGACGTCGGGGCTAGCGATTTACATGTTAAAACGTTAAGCCTAGAGAATTTTCGAAAGCCCAGATAAAAACTGTTTAACCGGCACGAATTTATGCTTGTTATGGAGTGAGTGAGTGTGATGGAGTCGTCTGATTCCTCTGGGCTTGTAAAAAAAACACCTGTGCTTGTTTACACGTGAAGAAAATTATTCGGCAGGTTTTGTTTTCCTCTTTGTTTTCCACGATTTGATTGGTTGGATTGAATAAGAGAAGGAACACAAAATAGAATGTCAATTTTCTTCACCGAATGTTTCCAAATATTTTAAAATATTTCATCCCCTTCCCTCTTCTGCAAGTTACCTCGCTCACCAACACAAATCGCAGAAAATGCTTGAATTTCTTTACGTGTGATCAGGGACACTGATCTTATCGTCGGATCACGTTCTTTTTGCCCAGGAATTAAGTGCCTCTGTCTACATTAGGTGTATTTTTTCCAAGCCCAGGGAAATGGTACCAAAAGAACGATATAGAAGCTTAGCGACGCCATATTACAAAGAAAAAAATGAAGTTTCCATTAAAACTATCGATAACAAGTATAATCATTCGTCGGTAGCACAGTTTTTATCCGTTCTAAAGCTAAGCCCTGAAAATTCTCTCGGCTTGGCTAAGACCCAAGGCCTTAGTTTTAAGCGAACGGAGATTTAACGTCTTCATAGTGGATAATTTTGTATAACTTGTTATATTGTTATACAAAAAAGTGGTCAGGTTCATAATATAACAATTCTTCTAATGGAAGCAACTTTCTTATGTCGATACGAATCAATCTCTGAATCAGAGATTATCAAATAAAGATGGCAATCCTCGGTTGTCCATTTGAGAAGCCAAACGAGAATTATTTTTTTCATGGAAAATAGAGAATTCAGAGTATTGAAAATAAAAATATTTCTACAAAAATTGGAGTTTTGAACGAAAATAACAATTGATAATTCCAAAAAAGTAATTTTGCCATACAAAAATTTGTTTGTTTATGAGTTTTAAATTTTTTGGTTTTGACATATAACCATAGAGAAAATCAAATGCGAAGTAAAGACGTGTAAACATATAAAAATGGTAACCGTATAACTTGACTTGAAATGACAGCTCATATGAGAAATCATACAAAAAATATAATTGGCCAGTTTATATTTCTTGAGCGCTCAGTATTTTTCCTCAATTTTTAGACAGAGCAGGAGAATAAAATATAAACACTATTCCTCACATAGAAGTCAAAACAACTCTCTTTTTCTTTTCTTCTTATGTAATTTACTGCGACAAAAAAAAATAATTGAGCAAGCGTTTCCAAAAAGTTTCAGTCTGTTTTTAAGGGGAAAAGTGAGGAATTTTTGGGAGGAATCCTGTTTATATTTCTGAGCGCTCTGAGTCCTCTGAGATCTCAGAAATATAAACTGGCTAATTGACAGGTCAAATGACTTCTATTATCGTGTAAATTGGCCATTATTTACTATTTTACTCAACCCAGTATTGGCTTCTTTTTTTCATCCAAATTTTATGAGTTTCAAGAAATATAAACTGGCCAAATGAAAGCAAACTGTCACTTTAATTCCATTTGAGTTCAACCTTTCGATCTGGAATTATCATATACCTCGATCAACATTTCGATCCGGATAGAATCCGCTCCTCCGATCCGCTCATGTAAACGGGGTATTCATATTGATAATCTCTGCTCTGAATGCTAAATGAAAAGGCCATCAGCAATAAAGTATGAAGAGGACAGAGACAGAAATTGGACTGGAAAGATTGTTTCATGTAAACATTTCACCCCATTTTGGGAAAAATCATACTGGAAAAATCGGGTCATTTAAAACCGACTTAGCTAATTCGAAACCAAATCGAGTGAGTGAGATGGGATACTTTTCATTGACAATTGATTAAACTAGTAAAAGTGAGTGAGTGAATGAAATGTCCGACTTTTCGCCGGATATTTCAGCCGGGAATTGGAGTGTGTTGGTAAATTTCCACTTTTGGATAGGTATGTGTGCTTTGCTCAATAAATTTTGTCGCATCTATTCATGGATAGGAAATGAAATAAAAAAACAACAACGAAGTTTAAAACAAAGCCCTATTGATACTTAAAATTTTATCATGTGTGTATTAAATAAAATTATATACTATTCACTTTTAAAACTATTAAATAAACTCACATTAAACTTTAATTATGACAAAAAATATTGAAACCAAAGATACTCTATTATTAAAATTCCAATGTTTACATTTTTGTATTTTTATTTCATTTTGCATCCATTAGTGGTGATGTGAAACAGAATACCAAACGTAACGAGTGTGACAAAGGTAGTTTTTGTATCTTTTATATTAACCCTTTGTCTCATGTTATAAACTTAATACGAACTTCTCATTTCACTTTAATAGTCGGCATTTACATGATCCGATTTTTCCAGTACGATTTTTCCCAAAATCGGGTGAAATGTTTACATAAAACGATCTTTCCAGTCCGATTTCTGTCTCTGTCCTCCTTATAATTTATTGCTGTCCTTTTCATTTTGCATTCAGAGAAAGACGGCATATTAACACCAGAGTTGCCGCAACTGCAGTAGATCTTTCGTGTTTTTTTTTTTCGTAAAACAAATCTTCTGTCCTTAAATAAAATATTTTTTGGTTTTCCGAAAACAAAACTTCACTCAACAAAACTAAGCACTAACTCATAAGCCAAACAAGTGAAAAAGTACCAAAGTGAAAATTTTCAAACTCATTTTGGGATAGCTTTTCTCACTGGAAAACTAATTAAAATGATGCAGAAATCTTAAATTTTGGTAAAGGAAAAAAATTTCATGTAATTTTTCGCAAAACAACTGCTCTAGCGGGAAAGTTAAGGCTTTAAAACCACAATTAATTTTTCAATTCTGTCTTTAATTTACAATCATTCCTATTCCTCCTGTAGCGCTGTGAATAGCAAATAACAAACTGCGTATAATCGGGAATTCTAAAATTTCATTCACATGAGTTATTTGTTTGGCCATTCAATTTTTTATTCTCTGCTTTTTGGAATAAAAATTACTCATTGGTCGGGTGGAAAATATTAAATCCAAAATTTTACATTTTATTTTTACAACTGCAGATGCCATCGTTTATACACTTCGTGGGAAAGTAAAACAAACATTTCTCGACATTTTGCGTTTGGAATTGCTTAGAGAAATAATGTATTCGCATTCGCAGGGCATAGGGAACGTTTCATGTGTTTTCAATTAATTATCAGTAATTATTTTGTTTCTTTTTTTTCTAAAATACTAATACAAATTTCAAGATTCATATCTACTGCAGCAAAATTTAATCTATTTCCAGTATTTTTTTAAATCTACAAAGGAAAATTTTCAGATTAGTGGCAGCACTGGTTAGCACTAAACACATAAAAGAAACTGGAAAAGTGTGAAAGAGAACGCAAACATCTGGAAAAAATCGTATGAGTTTGCTAGGAACGAACGATTTAGTTCTAACCCCTCACTTGATATTCCCATCACTAATGAACAAAAGATCGTCTGTGGAAAAATCGGGCTGTGTAAATGTTGGCTTACTTCATACTGATTTCACCTATGAACAATTGATCGTCTGTGGAAGAATCGGGTCGGTCATGTAAATGCTGACATTGCTAAATCACTTTTGCGAGTGAAACGGGATGAGTCAGCGAGTAAGGCTAGTCATCTCACTTCACTCCTGGAAATAACCAAATCTCGGGACAGGCATTAAAGGCCTGCTCAAACAGCGTGCGATCCGGCGATTTTTGTGAAAATTTACCAAAACAAATTTGACCGTTGCGATCTTTTTGTCCCAGTGAAATATTAGGTGTTTTTTTTTCCTTGCCCGCATGGGCTTGGACAAAAAAAATGACGTCGGGGCTAGCGATTTACATGTTAAAACGTTAAGCCTAGAGAATTTTCGAAAGCCCAGACAAAAACTGTTTTACCGGCACGAATTTATGCTTGTTATGGAGTGAGTGAGTGTGATGGAGTCGTCTGATTCCTCTGGGCTTGTAAAAAAAACACCTGTGCTTGTTTACACGTGAAGAAAATTATTCGGCAGGTTTTGTTTTCCTCTTTGTTTTCCACGATTTGATTGGTTGGATTGAATAAGAGAAGGAACACAAAATAGAATGTCAATTTTCTTCACCGAATGTTTCCAAATATTTTAAAATATTTCATCCCCTTCCCTCTTCTGCAAGTTACCTCGCTCACCAACACAAATCGCAGAAAATGCTTGAATTTCTTTACGTGTGATCAGGGACACTGATCTTATCGTCGGATCACGTTCTTTTTGCCCAGGAATTAAGTGCCTCTGTCTACATTAGGTGTATTTTTTCCAAGCCCAGGGAAATGGTACCAAAAGAACGATATAGAAGCTTAGCGACGCCATATTACAAAGAAAAAAATGAAGTTTCCATTAAAACTATCGATAACAAGTATAATCATTCGTCGGTAGCACAGTTTTTATCCGTTCTAAAGCTAAGCCCTGAAAATTCTCTCGGCTTGGCTAAGACCCAAGGCCTTAGTTTTTAGCGAACGGAGATTTAACGTCTTCATAGTGGATAATTTTGTATAACTTGTTATATTGTTATACAAAAAAGTGGTCAGGTTCATAATATAACAATTCTTCTAATGGAAGCAACTTTCTTATGTCGATACGAATCAATCTCTGAATCAGAGATTATCAAATAAAGATGGCAATCCTCGGTTGTCCATTTGAGAAGCCAAACGAGAATTATTTTTTTCATGGAAAATAGAGAATTCAGAGTATTGAAAATAAAAATATTTCTACAAAAATTGGAGTTTTGAACGAAAATAACAATTGATAATTCCAAAAAAGTAATTTTGCCATACAAAAATTTGTTTGTTTATGAGTTTTAAATTTTTTGGTTTTGACATATAACCATAGAGAAAATCAAATGCGAAGTAAAGACGTGTAAACATATAAAAATGGTAACCGTATAACTTGACTTGAAATGACAGCTCATATGAGAAATCATACAAAAAATATAATTGGCCAGTTTATATTTCTTGAGCGCTCAGTATTTTTCCTCAATTTTTAGACAGAGCAGGAGAATAAAATATAAACACTATTCCTCACATAGAAGTCAAAACAACTCTCTTTTTCTTTTCTTCTTATGTAATTTACTGCGACAAAAAAAAATAATTGAGCAAGCGTTTCCAAAAAGTTTCAGTCTGTTTTTAAGGGGAAAAGTGAGGAATTTTTGGGAGGAATCCTGTTTATATTTCTGAGCGCTCTGAGTCCTCTGAGATCTCAGAAATATAAACTGGCTAATTGACAGGTCAAATGACTTCTATTATCGTGTAAATTGGCCATTATTTACTATTTTACTCAACCCAGTATTGGCTTCTTTTTTTCATCCAAATTTTATGAGTTTCAAGAAATATAAACTGGCCAAATGAAAGCAAACTGTCACTTTAATTCCATTTGAGTTCAACCTTTCGATCTGGAATTATCATATACCTCGATCAACATTTCGATCCGGATAGAATCCGCTCCTCCGATCCGCTCATGTAAACGGGGTATTCATATTGATAATCTCTGCTCTGAATGCTAAATGAAAAGGCCATCAGCAATAAAGTATGAAGAGGACAGAGACAGAAATTGGACTGGAAAGATTGTTTCATGTAAACATTTCACCCCATTTTGGGAAAAATCATACTGGAAAAATCGGGTCATTTAAAACCGACTTAGCTAATTCGAAACCAAATCGAGTGAGTGAGATGGGATACTTTTCATTGACAATTGATTAAACTAGTAAAAGTGAGTGAGTGAATGAAATGTCCGACTTTTCGCCGGATATTTCAGCCGGGAATTTGAGTGTGTTGGTAAATTTCCACTTTTGGATAGGTATGTGTGCTTTGCTCAATAAATTTTGTCGCATCTATTCATGGATAGGAAATGAAATAAAAAAACAACAACGAAGTTTAAAACAAAGCCCTATTGATACTTAAAATTTTATCATGTGTGTATTAAATAAAATTATATACTATTCACTTTTAAAACTATTAAATAAACTCACATTAAACTTTAATTATGACAAAAAATATTGAAACCAAAGATACTCTATTATTAAAATTCCAATGTTTACATTTTTGTATTTTTATTTCATTTTGCATCCATTAGTGGTGATGTGAAACAGAATACCAAACGTAACGAGTGTGACAAAGGTAGTTTTTGTATCTTTTATATTAACCCTTTGTCTCATGTTATAAACTTAATACGAACTTCTCATTTCACTTTAATAGTCGGCATTTACATGATCCGATTTTTCCAGTACGATTTTTCCCAAAATCGGGTGAAATGTTTACATAAAACGATCTTTCCAGTCCGATTTCTGTCTCTGTCCTCCTTATAATTTATTGCTGTCCTTTTCATTTTGCATTCAGAGAAAGACGGCATATTAACACCAGAGTTGCCGCAACTGCAGTAGATCTTTCGTGTTTTTTTTTTCGTAAAACAAATCTTCTGTCCTTAAATAAAATATTTTTTGGTTTTCCGAAAACAAAACTTCACTCAACAAAACTAAGCACTAACTCATAAGCCAAACAAGTGAAAAAGTACCAAAGTGAAAATTTTCAAACTCATTTTGGGATAGCTTTTCTCACTGGAAAACTAATTAAAATGATGCAGAAATCTTAAATTTTGGTAAAGGAAAAAAATTTCATGTAATTTTTCGCAAAACAACTGCTCTAGCGGGAAAGTTAAGGCTTTAAAACCACAATTAATTTTTCAATTCTGTCTTTAATTTACAATCATTCCTATTCCTCCTGTAGCGCTGTGAATAGCAAATAACAAACTGCGTATAATCGGGAATTCTAAAATTTCATTCACATGAGTTATTTGTTTGGCCATTCAATTTTTTATTCTCTGCTTTTTGGAATAAAAATTACTCATTGGTCGGGTGGAAAATATTAAATCCAAAATTTTACATTTTATTTTTACAACTGCAGATGCCATCGTTTATACACTTCGTGGGAAAGTAAAACAAACATTTCTCGACATTTTGCGTTTGGAATTGCTTAGAGAAATAATGTATTCGCATTCGCAGGGCATAGGGAACGTTTCATGTGTTTTCAATTAATTATCAGTAATTATTTTGTTTCTTTTTTTTCTAAAATACTAATACAAATTTCAAGATTCATATCTACTGCAGCAAAATTTAATCTATTTCCAGTATTTTTTTAAATCTACAAAGGAAAATTTTCAGATTAGTGGCAGCACTGGTTAGCACTAAACACATAAAAGAAACTGGAAAAGTGTGAAAGAGAACGCAAACATCTGGAAAAAATCGTATGAGTTTGCTAGGAACGAACGATTTAGTTCTAACCCCTCACTTGATATTCCCATCACTAATGAACAAAAGATCGTCTGTGGAAAAATCGGGCTGTGTAAATGTTGACTTACTTCATACTGATTTCACCTATGAACAATTGATCGTCTGTGGAAGAATCGGGTCGGTCATGTAAATGCTGACATTGCTAAATCACTTTTGCGAGTGAAACGGGATGAGTCAGCGAGTAAGGCTAGTCATCTCACTTCACTCCTGGAAATAACCAAATCTCGGGACAGGCATTAAAGGCCTGCTCAAACAGCGTGCGATCCGGCGATTTTTGTGAAAATTTACCAAAACAAATTTGACCGTTGCGATCTTTTTATCCCAGTGAAATATTAGGTGTTTTTTTTTCCTTGCCCGCATGGGCTTGGACAAAAAAAATGACGTCGGGGCTAGCGATTTACATGTTAAAACGTTAAGCCTAGAGAATTTTCGAAAGCCCAGATAAAAACTGTTTTACCGGCACGAATTTATGCTTGTTATGGAGTGAGTGAGTGTGATGGAGTCGTCTGATTCCTCTGGGCTTGTAAAAAAAACACCTGTGCTTGTTTACACGTGAAGAAAATTATTCGGCAGGTTTTGTTTTCCTCTTTGTTTTCCACGATTTGATTGGTTGGATTGAATAAGAGAAGGAACACAAAATAGAATGTCAATTTTCTTCACCGAATGTTTCCAAATATTTTAAAATATTTCATCCCCTTCCCTCTTCTGCAAGTTACCTCGCTCACCAACACAAATCGCAGAAAATGCTTGAATTTCTTTACGTGTGATCAGGGACACTGATCTTATCGTCGGATCACGTTCTTTTTGCCCAGGAATTAAGTGCCTCTGTCTACATTAGGTGTATTTTTTCCAAGCCCAGGGAAATGGTACCAAAAGAACGATATAGAAGCTTAGCGACGCCATATTACAAAGAAAAAAATGAAGTTTCCATTAAAACTATCGATAACAAGTATAATCATTCGTCGGTAGCACAGTTTTTATCCGTTCTAAAGCTAAGCCCTGAAAATTCTCTCGGCTTGGCTAAGACCCAAGGCCTTAGTTTTTAGCGAACGGAGATTTAACGTCTTCATAGTGGATAATTTTGTATAACTTGTTATATTGTTATACAAAAAAGTGGTCAGGTTCATAATATAACAATTCTTCTAATGGAAGCAACTTTCTTATGTCGATACGAATCAATCTCTGAATCAGAGATTATCAAATAAAGATGGCAATCCTCGGTTGTCCATTTGAGAAGCCAAACGAGAATTATTTTTTTCATGGAAAATAGAGAATTCAGAGTATTGAAAATAAAAATATTTCTACAAAAATTGGAGTTTTGAACGAAAATAACAATTGATAATTCCAAAAAAGTAATTTTGCCATACAAAAATTTGTTTGTTTATGAGTTTTAAATTTTTTGGTTTTGACATATAACCATAGAGAAAATCAAATGCGAAGTAAAGACGTGTAAACATATAAAAATGGTAACCGTATAACTTGACTTGAAATGACAGCTCATATGAGAAATCATACAAAAAATATAATTGGCCAGTTTATATTTCTTGAGCGCTCAGTATTTTTCCTCAATTTTTAGACAGAGCAGGAGAATAAAATATAAACACTATTCCTCACATAGAAGTCAAAACAACTCTCTTTTTCTTTTCTTCTTATGTAATTTACTGCGACAAAAAAAAAATAATTGAGCAAGCGTTTCCAAAAAGTTTCAGTCTGTTTTTAAGGGGAAAAGTGAGGAATTTTTGGGAGGAATCCTGTTTATATTTCTGAGCGCTCTGAGTCCTCTGAGATCTCAGAAATATAAACTGGCTAATTGACAGGTCAAATGACTTCTATTATCGTGTAAATTGGCCATTATTTACTATTTTACTCAACCCAGTATTGGCTTCTTTTTTTCATCCAAATTTTATGAGTTTCAAGAAATATAAACTGGCCAAATGAAAGCAAACTGTCACTTTAATTCCATTTGAGTTCAACCTTTCGATCTGGAATTATCATATACCTCGATCAACATTTCGATCCGGATAGAATCCGCTCCTCCGATCCGCTCATGTAAACGGGGTATTCATATTGATAATCTCTGCTCTGAATGCTAAATGAAAAGGCCATCAGCAATAAAGTATGAAGAGGACAGAGACAGAAATTGGACTGGAAAGATTGTTTCATGTAAACATTTCACCCCATTTTGGGAAAAATCATACTGGAAAAATCGGGTCATTTAAAACCGACTTAGCTAATTCGAAACCAAATCGAGTGAGTGAGATGGGATACTTTTCATTGACAATTGATTAAACTAGTAAAAGTGAGTGAGTGAATGAAATGTCCGACTTTTCGCCGGATATTTCAGCCGGGAATTGGAGTGTGTTGGTAAATTTCCACTTTTGGATAGGTATGTGTGCTTTTCTCAATAAATTTTGTCGCATCTATTCATGGATAGGAAATGAAATAAAAAAACAACAACGAAGTTTAAAACAAAGCCCTATTGATACTTAAAATTTTATCATGTGTGTATTAAATAAAATTATATACTATTCACTTTTAAAACTATTAAATAAACTCACATTAAACTTTAATTATGACAAAAAATATTGAAACCAAAGATACTCTATTATTAAAATTCCAATGTTTACATTTTTGTATTTTTATTTCATTTTGCATCCATTAGTGGTGATGTGAAACAGAATACCAAACGTAACGAGTGTGACAAAGGTAGTTTTTGTATCTTTTATATTAACCCTTTGTCTCATGTTATAAACTTAATACGAACTTCTCATTTCACTTTAATAGTCGGCATTTACATGATCCGATTTTTCCAGTACGATTTTTCCCAAAATCGGGTGAAATGTTTACATAAAACGATCTTTCCAGTCCGATTTCTGTCTCTGTCCTCCTTATAATTTATTGCTGTCCTTTTCATTTTGCATTCAGAGAAAGACGGCATATTAACACCAGAGTTGCCGCAACTGCAGTAGATCTTTCGTGTTTTTTTTTTCGTAAAACAAATCTTCTGTCCTTAAATAAAATATTTTTTGGTTTTCCGAAAACAAAACTTCACTCAACAAAACTAAGCACTAACTCATAAGCCAAACAAGTGAAAAAGTACCAAAGTGAAAATTTTCAAACTCATTTTGGGATAGCTTTTCTCACTGGAAAACTAATTAAAATGATGCAGAAATCTTAAATTTTGGTAAAGGAAAAAAATTTCATGTAATTTTTCGCAAAACAACTGCTCTAGCGGGAAAGTTAAGGCTTTAAAACCACAATTAATTTTTCAATTCTGTCTTTAATTTACAATCATTCCTATTCCTCCTGTAGCGCTGTGAATAGCAAATAACAAACTGCGTATAATCGGGAATTCTAAAATTTCATTCACATGAGTTATTTGTTTGGCCATTCAATTTTTTATTCTCTGCTTTTTGGAATAAAAATTACTCATTGGTCGGGTGGAAAATATTAAATCCAAAATTTTACATTTTATTTTTACAACTGCAGATGCCATCGTTTATACACTTCGTGGGAAAGTAAAACAAACATTTCTCGACATTTTGCGTTTGGAATTGCTTAGAGAAATAATGTATTCGCATTCGCAGGGCATAGGGAACGTTTCATGTGTTTTCAATTAATTATCAGTAATTATTTTGTTTCTTTTTTTTCTAAAATACTAATACAAATTTCAAGATTCATATCTACTGCAGCAAAATTTAATCTATTTCCAGTATTTTTTTAAATCTACAAAGGAAAATTTTCAGATTAGTGGCAGCACTGGTTAGCACTAAACACATAAAAGAAACTGGAAAAGTGTGAAAGAGAACGCAAACATCTGGAAAAAATCGTATGAGTTTGCTAGGAACGAACGATTTAGTTCTAACCCCTCACTTGATATTCCCATCACTAATGAACAAAAGATCGTCTGTGGAAAAATCGGGCTGTGTAAATGTTGACTTACTTCATACTGATTTCACCTATGAACAATTGATCGTCTGTGGAAGAATCGGGTCGGTCATGTAAATGCTGACATTGCTAAATCACTTTTGCGAGTGAAACGGGATGAGTCAGCGAGTAAGGCTAGTCATCTCACTTCACTCCTGGAAATAACCGAATCTCGGGACAGGCATTAAAGGCCTGCTCAAACAGCGTGCGATCCGGCGATTTTTGTGAAAATTTACCAAAACAAATTTGACCGTTGCGATCTTTTTGTCCCAGTGAAATATTAGGTGTTTTTTTTTCCTTGCCCGCATGGGCTTGGACAAAAAAAATGACGTCGGGGCTAGCGATTTACATGTTAAAACGTTAAGCCTAGAGAATTTTCGAAAGCCCAGATAAAAACTGTTTTACCGGCACGAATTTATGCTTGTTATGGAGTGAGTGAGTGTGATGGAGTCGTCTGATTCCTCTGGGCTTGTAAAAAAAACACCTGTGCTTGTTTACACGTGAAGAAAATTATTCGGCAGGTTTTGTTTTCCTCTTTGTTTTCCACGATTTGATTGGTTGGATTGAAT
Organism: Dasysyrphus albostriatus; assembly: GCA_946251815.1. Lineage (NCBI taxonomy): Eukaryota > Metazoa > Arthropoda > Insecta > Diptera > Syrphidae > Dasysyrphus > Dasysyrphus albostriatus. The sequence goes on from OX276339.1 coordinate 2,118,032, forward strand.
AAGAGAAGGAACACAAAATAGAATGTCAATTTTCTTCACCGAATGTTTCCAAATATTTTAAAATATTTCATCCCCTTCCCTCTTCTGCAAGTTACCTCGCTCACCAACACAAATCGCAGAAAATGCTTGAATTTCTTTACGTGTGATCAGGGACACTGATCTTATCGTCGGATCACGTTCTTTTTGCCCAGGAATTAAGTGCCTCTGTCTACATTAGGTGTATTTTTTCCAAGCCCAGGGAAATGGTACCAAAAGAACGATATAGAAGCTTAGCGACGCCATATTACAAAGAAAAAAATGGAGTTTCCATTAAAACTATCGATAACAAGTATAATCATTCGTCGGTAGCACAGTTTTTATCCGTTCTAAGGCTAAGCCCTGAAAATTCTCTCGGCTTGGCTAAGACCCAAGGCCTTAGTTTTTAGCGAACGGAGATTTAACGTCTTCATAGTGGATAGTTTTGTATAACTTGTTATATTGTTATACAAACAAGTGGTCAGGTTCATAATATAACAATTCTTCTAATGGAAGCAACTTTCTTATGTCGATACGAATCAATCTCTGAATCAGAGATTATCAAATAAAGATGGCAATCCTCGGTTGTCCATTTGAGAAGCCAAACGAGAATTATTTTTTTCATGGAAAATAGAGAATTCAGAGTATTGAAAATAAAAATATTTCTACAAAAATTGGAGTTTTGAACGAAAATAACAATTGATAATTCCAAAAAAGTAATTTTGCCATACAAAAATTTGTTTGTTTATGAGTTTTAAATTTTTTGGTTTTGACATATAACCATAGAGAAAATCAAATGCGAAGTAAAGACGTGTAAACATATAAAAATGGTAACCGTATAACTTGACTTGAAATGACAGCTCATATGAGAAATCATACAAAAAATATAATTGGCCAGTTTATATTTCTTGAGCGCTCAGTATTTTTCCTCAATTTTTAGACAGAGCAGGAGAATAAAATATAAACACTATTCCTCACATAGAAGTCAAAACAACTCTCTTTTTCTTTTCTTCTTATGTAATTTACTGCGACAAAAAAAAATAATTGAGCAAGCGTTTCCAAAAAGTTTCAGTCTGTTTTTAAGGGGAAAAGTGAGGAATTTTTGGGAGGAATCCTGTTTATATTTCTGAGCGCTCTGAGTCCTCTGAGATCTCAGAAATATAAACTGGCTAATTGACAGGTCAAATGACTTCTATTATCGTGTAAATTGGCCATTATTTACTATTTTACTCAACCCAGTATTGGCTTCTTTTTTTCATCCAAATTTTATGAGTTTCAAGAAATATAAACTGGCCAAATGAAAGCAAACTGTCACTTTAATTCCATTTGAGTTCAACCTTTCGATCTGGAATTATCATATACCTCGATCAACATTTCGATCCGGATAGAATCCGCTCCTCCGATCCGCTCATGTAAACGGGGTATTCATATTGATAATCTCTGCTCTGAATGCTAAATGAAAAGGCCATCAGCAATAAAGTATGAAGAGGACAGAGACAGAAATTGGACTGGAAAGATTGTTTCATGTAAACATTTCACCCCATTTTGGGAAAAATCATACTGGAAAAATCGGGTCATTTAAAACCGACTTAGCTAATTCGAAACCAAATCGAGTGAGTGAGATGGGATACTTTTCATTGACAATTGATTAAACTAGTAAAAGTGAGTGAGTGAAAGAAATGTCCGACTTTTCGCCGGATATTTCAGCCGGGAATTGGAGTGTGTTGGTAAATTTCCACTTTTGGATAGGTATGTGTGCTTTGCTCAATAAATTTTGTCGCATCTATTCATGGATAGGAAATGAAATAAAAAAACAACAACGAAGTTTAAAACAAAGCCCTATTGATACTTAAAATTTTATCATGTGTGTATTAAATAAAATTATATACTATTCACTTTTAAAACTATTAAATAAACTCACATTAAACTTTAATTATGACAAAAAATATTGAAACCAAAGATACTCTATTATTAAAATTCCAATGTTTACATTTTTGTATTTTTATTTCATTTTGCATCCATTAGTGGTGATGTGAAACAGAATACCAAACGTAACGAGTGTGACAAAGGTAGTTTTTGTATCTTTTATATTAACCCTTTGTCTCATGTTATAAACTTAATACGAACTTCTCATTTCACTTTAATAGTCGGCATTTACATGATCCGATTTTTCCAGTACGATTTTTCCCAAAATCGGGTGAAATGTTTACATAAAACGATCTTTCCAGTCCGATTTCTGTCTCTGTCCTCCTTATAATTTATTGCTGTCCTTTTCATTTTGCATTCAGAGAAAGACGGCATATTAACACCAGAGTTGCCGCAACTGCAGTAGATCTTTCGTGTTTTTTTTTTCGTAAAACAAATCTTCTGTCCTTAAATAAAATATTTTTTGGTTTTCCGAAAACAAAACTTCACTCAACAAAACTAAGCACTAACTCATAAGCCAAACAAGTGAAAAAGTACCAAAGTGAAAATTTTCAAACTCATTTTGGGATAGCTTTTCTCACTGGAAAACTAATTAAAATGATGCAGAAATCTTAAATTTTGGTAAAGGAAAAAAATTTCATGTAATTTTTCGCAAAACAACTGCTCTAGCGGGAAAGTTAAGGCTTTAAAACCACAATTAATTTTTCAATTCTGTCTTTAATTTACAATCATTCCTATTCCTCCTGTAGCGCTGTGAATAGCAAATAACAAACTGCGTATAATCGGGAATTCTAAAATTTCATTCACATGAGTTATTTGTTTGGCCATTCAATTTTTTATTCTCTGCTTTTTGGAATAAAAATTACTCATTGGTCGGGTGGAAAAAATCCAAATCCAAAATTTTACATTTTATTTTTACAACTGCAGATGCCATCGTTTATACACTTCGTGGGAAAGTAAAACAAACATTTCTCGACATTTTGCGTTTGGAATTGCTTAGAGAAATAATGTATTCGCATTCGCAGGGCATAGGGAACGTTTCATGTGTTTTCAATTAATTATCAGTAATTATTTTGTTTCTTTTTTTTCTAAAATACTAATACAAATTTCAAGATTCATATCTACTGCAGCAAAATTTAATCTATTTCCAGTATTTTTTTAAATCTACAAAGGAAAATTTTCAGATTAGTGGCAGCACTGGTTAGCACTAAACACATAAAAGAAACTGGAAAAGTGTGAAAGAGAACGCAAACATCTGGAAAAAATCGTATGAGTTTGCTAGGAACGAACGATTTAGTTCTAACCCCTCACTTGATATTCCCATCACTAATGAACAAAAGATCGTCTGTGGAAAAATCGGGCTGTGTAAATGTTGACTTACTTCATACTGATTTCACCTATGAACAATTGATCGTCTGTGGAAGAATCGGGTCGGTCATGTAAATGCTGACATTGCTAAATCACTTTTGCGAGTGAAACGGGATGAGTCAGCGAGTAAGGCTAGTCATCTCACTTCACTCCTGGAAATAACCAAATCTCGGGACAGGCATTAAAGGCCTGCTCAAACAGCGTGCGATCCGGCGATTTTTGTGAAAATTTACCAAAACAAATTTGACCGTTGCGATCTTTTTGTCCCAGTGAAATATTAGGTGTTTTTTTTTCCTTGCCCGCATGGGCTTGGACAAAAAAAATGACGTCGGGGCTAGCGATTTACATGTTAAAACGTTAAGCCTAGAGAATTTTCGAAAGCCCAGATAAAAACTGTTTTACCGGCACGAATTTATGCTTGTTATGGAGTGAGTGAGTGTGATGGAGTCGTCTGATTCCTCTGGGCTTGTAAAAAAAACACCTGTGCTTGTTTACACGTGAAGAAAATTATTCGGCAGGTTTTGTTTTCCTCTTTGTTTTCCACGATTTGATTGGTTGGATTGAATAAGAGAAGGAACACAAAATAGAATGTCAATTTTCTTCACCGAATGTTTCCAAATATTTTAAAATATTTCATCCCCTTCCCTCTTCTGCAAGTTACCTCGCTCACCAACACAAATCGCAGAAAATGCTTGAATTTCTTTACGTGTGATCAGGGACACTGATCTTATCGTCGGATCACGTTCTTTTTGCCCAGGAATTAAGTGCCTCTGTCTACATTAGGTGTATTTTTTCCAAGCCCAGGGAAATGGTACCAAAAGAACGATATAGAAGCTTAGCGACGCCATATTACAAAGAAAAAAATGGAGTTTCCATTAAAACTATCGATAACAAGTATAATCATTCGTCGGTAGCACAGTTTTTATCCGTTCTAAAGCTAAGCCCTGAAAATTCTCTCGGCTTGGCTAAGACCCAAGGCCTTAGTTTTTAGCGAACGGAGATTTAACGTCTTCATAGTGGATAGTTTTGTATAACTTGTTATATTGTTATACAAAAAAGTGGTCAGGTTCATAATATAACAATTCTTCTAATGGAAGCAACTTTCTTATGTCCATACGAATCAATCTCTGAATCAGAGATTATCAAATAAAGATGGCAATCCTCGGTTGTCCATTTGAGAAGCCAAACGAGAATTATTTTTTTCATGGAAAATAGAGAATTCAGAGTATTGAAAATAAAAATATTTCTACAAAAATTGGAGTTTTGAACGAAAATAACAATTGATAATTCCAAAAAAGTAATTTTGCCATACAAAAATTTGTTTGTTTATGAGTTTTAAATTTTTTGGTTTTGACATATAACCATAGAGAAAATCAAATGCGAAGTAAAGACGTGTAAACATATAAAAATGGTAACCGTATAACTTGACTTGAAATGACAGCTCATATGAGAAATCATACAAAAAATATAATTGGCCAGTTTATATTTCTTGAGCGCTCAGTATTTTTCCTCAATTTTTAGACAGAGCAGGAGAATAAAATATAAACACTATTCCTCACATAGAAGTCAAAACAACTCTCTTTTTCTTTTCTTCTTATGTAATTTACTGCGACAAAAAAAAATAATTGAGCAAGCGTTTCCAAAAAGTTTCAGTCTGTTTTTAAGGGGAAAAGTGAGGAATTTTTGGGAGGAATCCTGTTTATATTTCTGAGCGCTCTGAGTCCTCTGAGATCTCAGAAATATAAACTGGCTAATTGACAGGTCAAATGACTTCTATTATCGTGTAAATTGGCCATTATTTACTATTTTACTCAACCCAGTATTGGCTTCTTTTTTTCATCCAAATTTTATGAGTTTCAAGAAATATAAACTGGCCAAATGAAAGCAAACTGTCACTTTAATTCCATTTGAGTTCAACCTTTCGATCTGGAATTATCATATACCTCGATCAACATTTCGATCCGGATAGAATCCGCTCCTCCGATCCGCTCATGTAAACGGGGTATTCATATTGATAATCTCTGCTCTGAATGCTAAATGAAAAGGCCATCAGCAATAAAGTATGAAGAGGACAGAGACAGAAATTGGACTGGAAAGATTGTTTCATGTAAACATTTCACCCCATTTTGGGAAAAATCATACTGGAAAAATCGGGTCATTTAAAACCGACTTAGCTAATTCGAAACCAAATCGAGTGAGTGAGATGGGATACTTTTCATTGACAATTGATTAAACTAGTAAAAGTGAGTGAGTGAAAGAAATGTCCGACTTTTCGCCGGATATTTCAGCCGGGAATTGGAGTGTGTTGGTAAATTTCCACTTTTGGATAGGTATGTGTGCTTTGCTCAATAAATTTTGTCGCATCTATTCATGGATAGGAAATGAAATAAAAAAACAACAACGAAGTTTAAAACAAAGCCCTATTGATACTTAAAATTTTATCATGTGTGTATTAAATAAAATTATATACTATTCACTTTTAAAACTATTAAATAAACTCACATTAAACTTTAATTATGACAAAAAATATTGAAACCAAAGATACTCTATTATTAAAATTCCAATGTTTACATTTTTGTATTTTTATTTCATTTTGCATCCATTAGTGGTGATGTGAAACAGAATACCAAACGTAACGAGTGTGACAAAGGTAGTTTTTGTATCTTTTATATTAACCCTTTGTCTCATGTTATAAACTTAATACGAACTTCTCATTTCACTTTAATAGTCGGCATTTACATGATCCGATTTTTCCAGTACGATTTTTCCCAAAATCGGGTGAAATGTTTACATAAAACGATCTTTCCAGTCCGATTTCTGTCTCTGTCCTCCTTATAATTTATTGCTGTCCTTTTCATTTTGCATTCAGAGAAAGACGGCATATTAACACCAGAGTTGCCGCAACTGCAGTAGATCTTTCGTGTTTTTTTTTTCGTAAAACAAATCTTCTGTCCTTAAATAAAATATTTTTTGGTTTTCCGAAAACAAAACTTCACTCAACAAAACTAAGCACTAACTCATAAGCCAAACAAGTGAAAAAGTACCAAAGTGAAAATTTTCAAACTCATTTTGGGATAGCTTTTCTCACTGGAAAACTAATTAAAATGATGCAGAAATCTTAAATTTTGGTAAAGGAAAAAAATTTCATGTAATTTTTTGCAAAACAACTGCTCTAGCGGGAAAGTTAAGGCTTTAAAACCACAATTAATTTTTCAATTCTGTCTTTAATTTACAATCATTCCTATTCCTCCTGTAGCGCTGTGAATAGCAAATAACAAACTGCGTATAATCGGGAATTCTAAAATTTCATTCACATGAGTTATTTGTTTGGCCATTCAATTTTTTATTCTCTGCTTTTTGGAATAAAAATTACTCATTGGTCGGGTGGAAAATATTAAATCCAAAATTTTACATTTTATTTTTATAACTGCAGATGCCATCGTTTATACACTTCGTGGGAAAGTAAAACAAACATTTCTCGACATTTTGCGTTTGGAATTGCTTAGAGAAATAATGTATTCGCATTCGCAGGGCATAGGGAACGTTTCATGTGTTTTCAATTAATTATCAGTAATTATTTTGTTTCTTTTTTTTCTAAAATACTAATACAAATTTCAAGATTCATATCTACTGCAGCAAAATTTAATCTATTTCCAGTATTTTTTTAAATCTACAAAGGAAAATTTTCAGATTAGTGGCAGCACTGGTTAGCACTAAACACATAAAAGAAACTGGAAAAGTGTGAAAGAGAACGCAAACATCTGGAAAAAATCGTATGAGTTTGCTAGGAACGAACGATTTAGTTCTAACCCCTCACTTGATATTCCCATCACTAATGAACAAAAGATCGTCTGTGGAAAAATCGGGCTGTGTAAATGTTGACTTACTTCATACTGATTTCACCTATGAACAATTGATCGTCTGTGGAAGAATCGGGTCGGTCATGTAAATGCTGACATTGCTAAATCACTTATGCGAGTGAAACGGGATGAGTCAGCGAGTAAGGCTAGTCATCTCACTTCACTCCTGGAAATAACCAAATCTCGGGACAGGCATTAAAGGCCTGCTCAAACAGCGTGCGATCCGGCGATTTTTGTGAAAATTTACCAAAACAAATTTGACCGTTGCGATCTTTTTGTCCCAGTGAAATATTAGGTGTTTTTTTTTCCTTGCCCGCATGGGCTTGGACAAAAAAAATGACGTCGGGGCTAGCGATTTACATGTTAAAACGTTAAGCCTAGAGAATTTTCGAAAGCCCAGATAAAAACTGTTTTACCGGCACGAATTTATGCTTGTTATGGAGTGAGTGAGTGTGATGGAGTCATCTGATTCCTCTGGGCTTGTAAAAAAAACACCTGTGCTTGTTTACACGTGAAGAAAATTATTCGGCAGGTTTTGTTTTCCTCTTTGTTTTCCACGATTTGATTGGTTGGATTGAATAAGAGAAGGAACACAAAATAGAATGTCAATTTTCTTCACCGAATGTTTCCAAATATTTTAAAATATTTCATCCCCTTCCCTCTTCTGCAAGTTACCTCGCTTACCAACACAAATCGCAGAAAATGCTTGAATTTCTTTACGTGTGATCAGGGACACTGATCTTATCGTCGGATCACGTTCTTTTTGCCCAGGAATTAAGTGCCTCTGTCTACATTAGGTGTATTTTTTCCAAGCCCAGGGAAATGGTACCAAAAGAACGATATAGAAGCTTAGCGACGCCATATTACAAAGAAAAAAATGGAGTTTCCATTAAAACTATCGATAACAAGTATAATCATTCGTCGGTAGCACAGTTTTTATCCGTTCTAAAGCTAAGCCCTGAAAATTCTCTCGGCTTGGCTAAGACCCAAGGCCTTAGTTTTTAGCGAACGGAGATTTAACGTCTTCATAGTGGATAATTTTGTATAACTTGTTATATTGTTATACAAAAAAGTGGTCAGGTTCATAATATAACAATTCTTCTAATGGAAGCAACTTTCTTATGTCGATACGAATCAATCTCTGAATCAGAGATTATCAAATAAAGATGGCAATCCTCGGTTGTCCATTTGAGAAGCCAAACGAGAATTATTTTTTTCATGGAAAATAGAGAATTCAGAGTATTGAAAATAAAAATATTTCTACAAAAATTGGAGTTTTGAACGAAAATAACAATTGATAATTCCAAAAAAGTAATTTTGCCATACAAAAATTTGTTTGTTTATGAGTTTTAAATTTTTTGGTTTTGACATATAACCATAGAGAAAATCAAATGCGAAGTAAAGACGTGTAAACATATAAAAATGGCAACCGTATAACTTGACTTGAAATGACAGCTCATATGAGAAATCATACAAAAAATATAATTGGCCAGTTTATATTTCTTGAGCGCTCAGTATTTTTCCTCAATTTTTAGACAGAGCAGGAGAATAAAATATAAACACTATTCCTCACATAGAAGTCAAAACAACTCTCTTTTTCTTTTCTTCTTATGTAATTTACTGCGGCAAAAAAAAATAATTGAGCAAGCGTTTCCAAAAAGTTTCAGTCTGTTTTTAAGGGGAAAAGTGAGGAATTTTTGGGAGGAATCCTGTTTATATTTCTGAGCGCTCTGAGTCCTCTGAGATCTCAGATATATAAACTGGCTAATTGACAGGTCAAATGACTTCTATTATCGTGTAAATTGGCCATTATTTACTATTTTACTCAACCCAGTATTGGCTTCTTTTTTCTGGCCAAATGAAAGCAAACTGTCACTTTAATTCCATTTGAGTTCAACCTTTCGATCTGGAATTATCATATACCTCGATCAACATTTCGATCCGGATAGAATCCGCTCCTCCGATCCGCTCATGTAAACGGGGTATTCATATTGATAATCTCTGCTCTGAATGCTAAATGAAAAGGCCATCAGCAATAAAGTATGAAGAGGACAGAGACAGAAATTGGACTGGAAAGATTGTTTCATGTAAACATTTCACCCCATTTTGGGAAAAATCATACTGGAAAAATCGGGTCATTTAAAACCGACTTAGCTAATTCGAAACCAAATCGAGTGAGTGAGATGGGATACTTTTCATTGACAATTGATTAAACTAGTAAAAGTGAGTGAGTGAATGAAATGTCCGACTTTTCGCCGGATATTTCAGCCGGGAATTGGAGTGTGTTGGTAAATTTCCACTTTTGGATAGGTATGTGTGCTTTGCTCAATAAATTTTGTCGCATCTATTCATGGATAGGAAATGAAATAAAAAAACAACAACGAAGTTTAAAACAAAGCCCTATTGATACTTAAAATTTTATCATGTGTGTATTAAATAAAATTATATACTATTCACTTTTAAAACTATTAAATAAACTCACATTGAACTTTAATTATGACAAAAAATATTGAAACCAAAGATACTCTATTATTAAAATTCCAATGTTTACATTTTTGTATTTTTATTTCATTTTGCATCCATTAGTGGTGATGTGAAACAGAATACCAAACGTAACGAGTGTGACAAAGGTAGTTTTTGTATCTTTTATATTAACCCTTTGTCTCATGTTATAAACTTAATACGAACTTCTCATTTCACTTTAATAGTCGGCATTTACATGATCCGATTTTTCCAGTACGATTTTTCCCAAAATCGGGTGAAATGTTTACATAAAACGATCTTTCCAGTCCGATTTCTGTCTCTGTCCTCCTTATAATTTATTGCTGTCCTTTTCATTTTGCATTCAGAGAAAGACGGCATATTAACACCAGAGTTGCCGCAACTGCAGTAGATCTTTCGTGTTTTTTTTTTCGTAAAACAAATCTTCTGTCCTTAAATAAAATATTTTTTGGTTTTCCGAAAACAAAACTTCACTCAACAAAACTAAGCACTAACTCATAAGCCAAACAAGTGAAAAAGTACCAAAGTGAAAATTTTCAAACTCATTTTGGGATAGCTTTTCTCACTGGAAAACTAATTAAAATGATGCAGAAATCTTAAATTTTGGTAAAGGAAAAAAATTTCATGTAATTTTTCGCAAAACAACTGCTCTAGCGGGAAAGTTAAGGCTTTAAAACCACAATTAATTTTTCAATTCTGTCTTTAATTTACAATCATTCCTATTCCTCCTGTAGCGCTGTGAATAGCAAATAACAAACTGCGTATAATCGGGAATTCTAAAATTTCATTCACATGAGTTATTTGTTTGGCCATTCAATTTTTTATTCTCTGCTTTTTGGAATAAAAATTACTCATTGGTCGGGTGGAAAATATTAAATCCAAAATTTTACATTTTATTTTTACAACTGCAGATGCCATCGTTTATACACTTCGTGGGAAAGTAAAACAAACATTTCTCGACATTTTGCGTTTGGAATTGCTTAGAGAAATAATGTATTCGCATTCGCAGGGCATAGGGAACGTTTCATGTGTTTTCAATTAATTATCAGTAATTATTTTGTTTCTTTTTTTTTCTAAAATACTAATACAAATTTCAAGATTCATATCTACTGCAGCAAAATTTAATCTATTTCCAGTATTTTTTTAAATCTACAAAGGAAAATTTTCAGATTAGTGGCAGCACTGGTTAGCACTAAACACATAAAAGAAACTGGAAAAGTGTGAAAGAGAACGCAAACATCTGGAAAAAATCGTATGAGTTTGCTAGGAACGAACGATTTAGTTCTAACCCCTCACTTGATATTCCCATCACTAATGAACAAAAGATCGTCTGTGGAAAAATCGGGCTGTGTAAATGTTGACTTACTTCATACTGATTTCACCTATGAACAATTGATCGTCTGTGGAAGAATCGGGTCGGTCATGTAAATGCTGACATTGCTAAATCACTTTTGCGGATGAGTCAGCGAGTAAGGCTAGTCATCTCACTTCACTCCTGGAAATAACCAAATCTCGGGACAGGCATTAAAGGCCTGCTCAAACAGCGTGCGATCCGGCGATTTTTGTGAAAATTTACCAAAACAAATTTGACCGTTGCGATCTTTTTGTCCCAGTGAAATATTAGGTGTTTTTTTTTCCTTGCCCGCATGGGCTTGGACAAAAAAAATGACGTCGGGGCTAGCGATTTACATGTTAAAACGTTAAGCCTAGAGAATTTTCGAAAGCCCAGATAAAAACTGTTTTACCGGCACGAATTTATGCTTGTTATGGAGTGAGTGAGTGTGATGGAGTCGTCTGATTCCTCTGGGCTTGTAAAAAAAACACCTGTGCTTGTTTACACGTGAAGAAAATTATTCGGCAGGTTTTGTTTTCCTCTTTGTTTTCCACGATTTGATTGGTTGGATTGAATAAGAGAAGGAACACAAAATAGAATGTCAATTTTCTTCACCGAATGTTTCCAAATATTTTAAAATATTTCATCCCCTTCCCTCTTCTGCAAGTTACCTCGCTCACCAACACAAATCGCAGAAAATGCTTGAATTTCTTTACGTGTGATCAGGGACACTGATCTTATCGTCGGATCACGTTCTTTTTGCCCAGGAATTAAGTGCCTCTGTCTACATTAGGTGTATTTTTTCCAAGCCCAGGGAAATGGTACCAAAAGAACGATATAGAAGCTTAGCGACGCCATATTACAAAGAAAAAAAATGGAGTTTCCATTAAAACTATCGATAACAAGTATAATCATTCGTCGGTAGCACAGTTTTTATCCGTTCTAAAGCTAGGCCCTGAAAATTCTTTCGGCTTGGCTAAGACCCAAGGCCTTAGTTTTTAGCGAACGGAGATTTAACGTCTTCATAGTGGATAATTTTGTATAACTTGTTATATTGTTATACAAAAAAGTGGTCAGGTTCATAATATAACAATTCTTCTAATGGAAGCAACTTTCTTATGTCGATACGAATCAATCTCTGAATCAGAGATTATCAAATAAAGATGGCAATCCTCGGTTGTCCATTTGAGAAGCCAAACGAGAATTATTTTTTTCATGGAAAATAGAGAATTCAGAGTATTGAAAATAAAAATATTTCTACAAAAATTGGAGTTTTGAACGAAAATAACAATTGATAATTCCAAAAAAGTAATTTTGCCATACAAAAATTTGTTTGTTTATGAGTTTTAAATTTTTTGGTTTTGACATATAACCATAGAGAAAATCAAATGCGAAGTAAAGACGTGTAAACATATAAAAATGGTAACCGTATAACTTGACTTGAAATGACAGCTCATATGAGAAATCATACAAAAAATATAATTGGCCAGTTTATATTTCTTGAGCGCTCAGTATTTTTCCTCAATTTTTAGACAGAGCAGGAGAATAAAATATAAACACTATTCCTCACATAGAAGTCAAAACAACTCTCTTTTTCTTTTCTTCTTATGTAATTTACTGCGACAAAAAAAAATAATTGAGCAAGCGTTTCCAAAAAGTTTCAGTCTGTTTTTAAGGGGAAAAGTGAGGAATTTTTGGGAGGAATCCTGTTTATATTTCTGAGCGCTCTGAGCGCTCTGAGTCCTCTGAGATCTCAGAAATATAAACTGGCTAATTGACAGGTCAAATGACTTCTTTTATCGTGTAAATTGGCCATTATTTACTATTTTACTCAACCCAGTATTGGCTTCTTTTTTTCATCCAAATTTTATGAGTTTCAAGAAATATAAACTGGCCAAATGAAAGCAAACTGTCACTTTAATTCCATTTGAGTTCAACCTTTCGATCTGGAATTATCATATACCTCGATCAACATTTCGATCCGGATAGAATCCGCTCCTCCGATCCACTCATGTAAACGGGGTATTCATATGATAATAATCTCTGCTCTGAATGCTAAATGAAAAGGCCATCAGCAATAAAATATGAAGAGGACAGAGACAGAAATTGGACTGGAAAGATTGTTTCATGTAAACATTTCACCCCATTTTGGGAAAAATCATACTGGAAAAATCGGGTCATTTAAAACCGACTTAGCTAATTCGAAACCAAATCGAGTGAGTGAGATGGGATACTTTTCATTGACAATTGATTAAACTAGTAAAAGTGAGTGAGTGAATGAAATGTCCGACTTTTCGCCGGATATTTCAGCCGGGAATTGGAGTGTGTTGGTAAATTTCCACTTTTGGATAGGTATGTGTGCTTTGCTCAATAAATTTTGTCGCATCTATTCATGGATAGGAAATGAAATAAAAAAACAACAACGAAGTTTAAAACAAAGCCCTATTGATACTTAAAATTTTATCATGTGTGTATTAAATAAAATTATATACTATTCACTTTTAAAACTATTAAATAAACTCACATTGAACTTTAATTATGACAAAAAATATTGAAACCAAAGATACTCTATTATTAAAATTCCAATGTTTACATTTTTGTATTTTTATTTCATTTTGCATCCATTAGTGGTGATGTGAAACAGAATACCAAACGTAACGAGTGTGACAAAGGTAGTTTTTGTATCTTTTATATTAACCCTTTGTCTCATGTTATAAACTTAATACGAACTTCTCATTTCACTTTAATAGTCGGCATTTACATGATCCGATTTTTCCAGTACGATTTTTCCCAAAATCGGGTGAAATGTTTACATAAAACGATCTTTCCAGTCCGATTTCTGTCTCTGTCCTCCTTATAATTTATTGCTGTCCTTTTCATTTTGCATTCAGAGAAAGACGGCATATTAACACCAGAGTTGCCGCAACTGCAGTAGATCTTTCGTGTTTTTTTTTTCGTAAAACAAATCTTCTGTCCTTAAATAAAATATTTTTTGGTTTTCCGAAAACAAAACTTCACTCAACAAAACTAAGCACTAACTCATAAGCCAAACAAGTGAAAAAGTACCAAAGTGAAAATTTTCAAACTCATTTTGGGATAGCTTTTCTCACTGGAAAACTAATTAAAATGATGCAGAAATCTTAAATTTTGGTAAAGGAAAAAAATTTCATGTAATTTTTCGCAAAACAACTGCTCTAGCGGGAAAGTTAAGGCTTTAAAACCACAATTAATTTTTCAATTCTGTCTTTAATTTACAATCATTCCTATTCCTCCTGTAGCGCTGTGAATAGCAAATAACAAACTGAATGGAATTCTAAAATTTCATTCACATGAGTTATTTGTTTGGCCATTCAATTTTTTATTCTCTGCTTTTTGGAATAAAAATTACTCATTGGTCGGGTGGAAAATATTAAATCCAAAATTTTACATTTTATTTTTACAACTGCAGATGCCATCGTTTATACACTTCGTGGGAAAGTAAAACAAACATTTCTCGACATTTTGCGTTTGGAATTGCTTAGAGAAATAATGTATTCGCATTCGCAGGGCATAGGGAACGTTTCATGTGTTTTCAATTAATTATCAGTAATTATTTTGTTTCTCTTTTTTCTAAAATACTAATACAAATTTCAAGATTCATATCTACTGCAGCAAAATTTAATCTATTTCCAGTATTTTTTTAAATCTACAAAGGAAAATTTTCAGATTAGTGGCAGCACTGGTTAGCACTAAACACATAAAAGAAACTGGAAAAGTGTGAAAGAGAACGCAAACATCTGGAAAAAATCGTATGAGTTTGCTAGGAACGAACGATTTAGTTCTAACCCCTCACTTGATATTCCCATCACTAATGAACAAAAGATCGTCTGTGGAAAAATCGGGCTGTGTAAATGTTGACTTACTTCATACTGATTTCACCTATGAACAATTGATCGTCTGTGGAAGAATCGGGTCGGTCATGTAAATGCTGACATTGCTAAATCACTTATGCGAGTGAAACGGGATGAGTCAGCGAGTAAGGCTAGTCATCTCACTTCACTCCTGGAAATAACCAAATCTCGGGACAGGCATTAAAGGCCTGCTCAAACAGCGTGCGATCCGGCGATTTTTGTGAAAATTTACCAAAACAAATTTGACCGTTGCGATCTTTTTGTCCCAGTGAAATATTAGGTGTTTTTTTTTCCTTGCCCGCATGGGCTTGGACAAAAAAAATGACGTCGGGGCTAGCGATTTACATGTTAAAACGTTAAGCCTAGAGAATTTTCGAAAGCCCAGATAAAAACTGTTTTACCGGCACGAATTTATGCTTGTTATGGAGTGAGTGAGTGTGATGGAGTCGTCTGATTCCTCTGGGCTTGTAAAAAAAACACCTGTGCTTGTTTACACGTGAAGAAAATTATTCGGCAGGTTTTGTTTTCCTCTTTGTTTTCCACGATTTGATTGGTTGGATTGAATAAGAGAAGGAACACAAAATAGAATGTCAATTTTCTTCACCGAATGTTTCCAAATATTTTAAAATATTTCATCCCCTTCCCTCTTCTGCAAGTTACCTCGCTCACCAACACAAATCGCAGAAAATGCTTGAATTTCTTTACGTGTGATCAGGGACACTGATCTTATCGTCGGATCACGTTCTTTTTGCCCAGGAATTAAGTGCCTCTGTCTACATTAGGTGTATTTTTTCCAAGCCCAGGGAAATGGTACCAAAAGAACGATATAGAAGCTTAGCGACGCCATATTACAAAGAAAAAAATGGAGTTTCCATTAAAACTATCGATAACAAGTATAATCATTCGTCGGTAGCACAGTTTTTATCCGTTCTAAAGCTAGGCCCTGAAAATTCTTTCGGCTTGGCTAAGACCCAAGGCCTTAGTTTTTAGCGAACGGAGATTTAACGTCTTCATAGTGGATAATTTTGTATAACTTGTTATATTGTTATACAAAAAAGTGGTCAGGTTCATAATATAACAATTCTTCTAATGGAAGCAACTTTCTTATGTCGATACGAATCAATCTCTGAATCAGAGATTATCAAATAAAGATGGCAATCCTCGGTTGTCCATTTGAGAAGCCAAACGAGAATTATTTTTTTCATGGAAAATAGAGAATTCAGAGTATTGAAAATAAAAATATTTCTACAAAAATTGGAGTTTTGAACGAAAATAACAATTGATAATTCCAAAAAAGTAATTTTGCCATACAAAAATTTGTTTGTTTATGAGTTTTAAATTTTTTGGTTTTGACATATAACCATAGAGAAAATCAAATGCGAAGTAAAGACGTGTAAACATATAAAAATGGTAACCGTATAACTTGACTTGAAATGACAGCTCATATGAGAAATCATACAAAAAATATAATTGGCCAGTTTATATTTCTTGAGCGCTCAGTATTTTTCCTCAATTTTTAGACAGAGCAGGAGAATAAAATATAAACACTATTCCTCACATAGAAGTCAAAACAACTCTCTTTTTCTTTTCTTCTTATGTAATTTACTGCGACAAAAAAAAATAATTGAGCAAGCGTTTCCAAAAAGTTTCAGTCTGTTTTTAAGGGGAAAAGTGAGGAATTTTTGGGAGGAATCCTGTTTATATTTCTGAGCGCTCTGAGCGCTCTGAGTCCTCTGAGATCTCAGAAATATAAACTGGCTAATTGACAGGTCAAATGACTTCTTTTATCGTGTAAATTGGCCATTATTTACTATTTTACTCAACCCAGTATTGGCTTCTTTTTTTCATCCAAATTTTATGAGTTTCAAGAAATATAAACTGGCCAAATGAAAGCAAACTGTCACTTTAATTCCATTTGAGTTCAACCTTTCGATCTGGAATTATCATATACCTCGATCAACATTTCGATCCGGATAGAATCCGCTCCTCCGATCCACTCATGTAAACGGGGTATTCATATGATAATAATCTCTGCTCTGAATGCTAAATGAAAAGGCCATCAGCAATAAAATATGAAGAGGACAGAGACAGAAATTGGACTGGAAAGATTGTTTCATGTAAACATTTCACCCCATTTTGGGAAAAATCATACTGGAAAAATCGGGTCATTTAAAACCGACTTAGCTAATTCGAAACCAAATCGAGTGAGTGAGATGGGATACTTTTCATTGACAATTGATTAAACTAGTAAAAGTGAGTGAGTGAATGAAATGTCCGACTTTTCGCCGGATATTTCAGCCGGGAATTGGAGTGTGTTGGTAAATTTCCACTTTTGGATAGGTATGTGTGCTTTGCTCAATAAATTTTGTCGCATCTATTCATGGATAGGAAATGAAATAAAAAAACAACAACGAAGTTTAAAACAAAGCCCTATTGATACTTAAAATTTTATCATGTGTGTATTAAATAAAATTATATACTATTCACTTTTAAAACTATTAAATAAACTCACATTGAACTTTAATTATGACAAAAAATATTGAAACCAAAGATACTCTATTATTAAAATTCCAATGTTTACATTTTTGTATTTTTATTTCATTTTGCATCCATTAGTGGTGATGTGAAACAGAATACCAAACGTAACGAGTGTGACAAAGGTAGTTTTTGTATCTTTTATATTAACCCTTTGTCTCATGTTATAAACTTAATACGAACTTCTCATTTCACTTTAATAGTCGGCATTTACATGATCCGATTTTTCCAGTACGATTTTTCCCAAAATCGGGTGAAATGTTTACATAAAACGATCTTTCCAGTCCGATTTCTGTCTCTGTCCTCCTTATAATTTATTGCTGTCCTTTTCATTTTGCATTCAGAGAAAGACGGCATATTAACACCAGAGTTGCCGCAACTGCAGTAGATCTTTCGTGTTTTTTTTTTCGTAAAACAAATCTTCTGTCCTTAAATAAAATATTTTTTGGTTTTCCGAAAACAAAACTTCACTCAACAAAACTAAGCACTAACTCATAAGCCAAACAAGTGAAAAAGTACCAAAGTGAAAATTTTCAAACTCATTTTGGGATAGCTTTTCTCACTGGAAAACTAATTAAAATGATGCAGAAATCTTAAATTTTGGTAAAGGAAAAAAATTTCATGTAATTTTTCGCAAAACAACTGCTCTAGCGGGAAAGTTAAGGCTTTAAAACCACAATTAATTTTTCAATTCTGTCTTTAATTTACAATCATTCCTATTCCTCCTGTAGCGCTGTGAATAGCAAATAACAAACTGAATGGAATTCTAAAATTTCATTCACATGAGTTATTTGTTTGGCCATTCAATTTTTTATTCTCTGCTTTTTGGAATAAAAATTACTCATTGGTCGGGTGGAAAATATTAAATCCAAAATTTTACATTTTATTTTTACAACTGCAGATGCCATCGTTTATACACTTCGTGGGAAAGTAAAACAAACATTTCTCGACATTTTGCGTTTGGAATTGCTTAGAGAAATAATGTATTCGCATTCGCAGGGCATAGGGAACGTTTCATGTGTTTTCAATTAATTATCAGTAATTATTTTGTTTCTCTTTTTTCTAAAATACTAATACAAATTTCAAGATTCATATCTACTGCAGCAAAATTTAATCTATTTCCAGTATTTTTTTAAATCTACAAAGGAAAATTTTCAGATTAGTGGCAGCACTGGTTAGCACTAAACACATAAAAGAAACTGGAAAAGTGTGAAAGAGAACGCAAACATCTGGAAAAAATCGTATGAGTTTGCTAGGAACGAACGATTTAGTTCTAACCCCTCACTTGATATTCCCATCACTAATGAACAAAAGATCGTCTGTGGAAAAATCGGGCTGTGTAAATGTTGACTTACTTCATACTGATTTCACCTATGAACAATTGATCGTCTGTGGAAGAATCGGGTCGGTCATGTAAATGCTGACATTGCTAAATCACTTATGCGAGTGAAACGGGATGAGTCAGCGAGTAAGGCTAGTCATCTCACTTCACTCCTGGAAATAACCAAATCTCGGGACAGGCATTAAAGGCCTGCTCAAACAGCGTGCGATCCGGCGATTTTTGTGAAAATTTACCAAAACAAATTTGACCGTTGCGATCTTTTTGTCCCAGTGAAATATTAGGTGTTTTTTTTTCCTTGCCCGCATGGGCTTGGACAAAAAAAATGACGTCGGGGCTAGCGATTTACATGTTAAAACGTTAAGCCTAGAGAATTTTCGAAAGCCCAGATAAAAACTGTTTTACCGGCACGAATTTATGCTTGTTATGGAGTGAGTGAGTGTGATGGAGTCGTCTGATTCCTCTGGGCTTGTAAAAAAAACACCTGTGCTTGTTTACACGTGAAGAAAATTATTCGGCAGGTTTTGTTTTCCTCTTTGTTTTCCACGATTTGATTGGTTGGATTGAATAAGAGAAGGAACACAAAATAGAATGTCAATTTTCTTCACCGAATGTTTCCAAATATTTTAAAATATTTCATCCCCTTCCCTCTTCTGCAAGTTACCTCGCTCACCAACACAAATCGCAGAAAATGCTTGAATTTCTTTACGTGTGATCAGGGACACTGATCTTATCGTCGGATCACGTTCTTTTTGCCCAGGAATTAAGTGCCTCTGTCTACATTAGGTGTATTTTTTCCAAGCCCAGGGAAATGGTACCAAAAGAACGATATAGAAGCTTAGCGACGCCATATTACAAAGAAAAAAATGGAGTTTCCATTAAAACTATCGATAACAAGTATAATCATTCGTCGGTAGCACAGTTTTTATCCGTTCTAAAGCTAAGCCCTGAAAATTCTCTCGGCTTGGCTAAGACCCAAGGCCTTAGTTTTTTTGCATGTAACAATGTTACTTGTAAGACCTCAACTACGCGATGATTCTTTGCGTCTGACTCTGTTAAACATTCAATGGGTTCGATGGTGAAATCAGATGTTTTTTTCTCCTTCGCACTCACAAAAATTGGGAAAGAATCCGACGCAAAGAATCTAAATCGCTAGCCCCGACGACTTTTTTCATCCAAGCCCATTCCGACAAGGAAAAAACATACCTATAGTCTTCTTAAGACCCGTCTGACTCTTCAAATTTTCATGAGTGCGAAGAAGAAAAAACATCGGATAATGTAAATACCGATTATATGGCACTAATGCCGACATCGAACACACCTATTTGTTTGCACTCTGAACGGCTTCCGAATTTACAACAAAACAAACAAGTCTCGTTCGTATCGACGGCGATAGGTTTAAAAAAATGGCCATGGGAGCACCTACCCTGGGTGCTCCCCGTTACGGATCGTCGTCGTTGTCTGGTCACCGGGAATTGTTGGGAATTCGTATATATATTCTTTAAAAAAGGCTTCTTTGCTATTCTGTGTGTTTCGGGTTGAAATGAAAAATCAAAGTGCTTCGTAGAATAGTGTTTTTGTGTGGAAGAAAGATCTACGTGGTTAATAATGGACACTATCCTTTATGACCTTGAACAAACAAACAAAGAATTTCAAGTCAAGAACGCAAAACAAATCTAAAGTAAATAGGTAAGTGATTATTTTCTTTAAGTTAAACAGTAGACATTTATCAATTCAAACTTTTGGCTTACCTTCTAGTTATTATTTTGTAGGTAAGTTTAGAATCTAATTATCTAACCAAACAGTTAATTTAGCAGCAGCATTATCGGCACCGATGTTGATCGGGTTTTCTCCTTAAATTTGTTACTGATCGTTGAAGTTGGTTATAAAAAATTTACATATCCATATAGTTTCTTTAATTTACTTGCCCTGGGCTCAGACAGCTGATCTTGTTTATTGTAGGTTCAAAAAACACCCAACTCATGCGTTTCTACTTTTCTGCTTTTTTCATACAGCGTGTCCCAGAGAAAGAAATTTGATAATTAGATTTACCTATTTTGATAAGGGTAGAGCCAGTTAAAGAAAACGGGACCCAAAATTTAAATGAAGCTCTTAATGTTTTTGATATGAAATTAGGTACCTTAGGAACCCATTGTTTTCATCTGCAGCAGTGTCTGTGGAACACAATGTATTTACTATCATGACAAATAGATTAAATTTACCATCCCGGGTTTTTCAGATTATTACTAATTAGTTAATGACCTACTTTGCTACTTTGGTCAGAAAATGTGCTCTTCTGCTTACAACATTTCCTGAATGATTTCTACAAACTTTGTGAGCCGTGTGTAAGTGCTGGACGGACAACTGTCGTTTAAAGCCTTCCTTTCAGCTAAGGGGGGACTCATCCACTTGATTTCGTCATCACAAGATCCTTCGCTATTGATCATATATCCAAGATATTTAAACTGCAAAGCACTGTTTTATTCAAATAAATCTGTGTAAATAGAAAACGAACACATATGTATTCTGTCCTTGTCGCTCTAATGCAGCTTCAATTTTATTTCCTCCAGAACCTATGATGGCTCCACGTGCATTTTTCATTAAATTTGCTTCAAATAGGCTTTTTTTAAGTTTCTACTCATCGAGCTAACGCTCTTATTTATTAAAATACTCAGGACCATCTGTCTTACTAAGTTTTATTTTGATCGCAAAAATTCTCTGCGTTTTAATTGATTTTTGAACAATTTGTGTCCCTCCAAAACGACGATCGACGAAAGGGAATAGATACCACAGAATACAAAAGTTCACGTAAGAAAATAACAGACAAAATTTTCAAAGCTAAATTTTCACAAATAAATTATTATTCTTGTTTCATAAAATAACATTATATCAAATAAAATAGCTTTGAGTTTTTTTTTATTTTTATATTTATATTTTTTAAAGATCCATTTAAATAAAAATAATAATTTATATATTACAAGTGGTTGTGTTCACATTTTCCGATTCTCTTTCGTTTTTTTCTTTCATATTGTTAAGCAAAACAAAGAATAAAACTAATTCAAATTTTTAATCACATAATTTACAATCAATGCGAAAATTGCAAAACTTATAATTGCTATTAAATTAGAATATATCGAATGCCAATTACAATAGGTATCCGAATTGGAATTTTTATTATTTGTATTATTATTTAGATTGGTATTATCGTTTTTGGAATTTTCGTTGAAATCAATATCATCGCTAATGGCACCCTGACCAGCGCTACCACCGTTACCACTTCCCATACCACCACCACTCCCGGGATTATTATTAATATTATTGCTGTTGTAATTACTGGCCGAACTATTGCTGCCAGCTATTTCGCCTGCTGAATTGGGGCATATTGTTAATTTGCTGCCAGCAGTTGAAGCTTGTAGCAGTTGTTGTTGTTTTTTCAAACGGCAATTGATTTCATCGCATATTTGGGGAAATAATTCCCGAAAATTTGAATTTTTTAAATTGAATGCTAGGGATTTCTTTGCGTATTGTTGTTTTTCATAAAGAGAACTCTCCGTTGAACCCAAGGTGGGTGTACTTTCCAACTAAAAAATAATACGAAACATGAAATATTACGACAATTCATTGGATAACTGCCTAACTTACCATAAAACTTAGCAAACCCGTTAATATTGTGCCAACAGACCAAGTTGGATTCCAAGTATCCGGATGGAAATCTATGGTTTTTTTTATATTATCAATATTTTTGTTTGCATTAAATTTCAACATTTATTAAGTTTACCTGATATACTCAAACAAAGCCGTGTATTTGTTTTAAATCGACCATTTGGAGTTAGCATATAAATCGAAGGCGGTTTAAATGGAAACTCACGTGGAAATAAAAGTGTACCATGGTAATAACCACCTTGATATGGTGAGTCTTCAGGGCCCTTGACAACATAATGCCATTCGAGTAGATTCGATGGCAATGGCTCAGCTGTGATATACGGTACTGGATCTTTTTTCAGACGCAAATAGTCTTGTTTCATGCGTGACATGGCCGTTGGCTTTCGGTTTGTCATTTTTTGTTCTCTTTAAATTCCTAAATTATATACGTATGCTGTGTAGGTTTTTTGTTTTGTTGAAAAGCTGGAAATAGAAGATAGAAACAAAAAAAATTGTAATTGTTGTTCTTTCGATGGCAATTTCATTCAAAATAGAAATATTAAATAACCAATTATTTTTCTTTGTTATAAGCAAGGTATGCAAAATATGAAAAAAGGTCGAAAATCTTTCTTTTTTTATGTTCTTAATCATTTTGATGTGTAAGCTGCTTTTAGTGCTTCGTAGGATGATGGCTAGTGTGCTGGGCTGAACACATAAATAATTGTTTAAAAGTGCTTTATCGTACAAGGAACTGACAAATCCTCTAAAATATTTTGTTGTCATGAAACAGTGCTTCTATTCAAGGTCGCTCAGACTCGATAGAACATTCTTAGTTCGCTCATTTTCTGCCCGCAACACGTACACAGAAGCGCTGAGAGTTGTAAGTCACAAGACCCCATGAGAACATGAGCTATCGCTCCACCAAATTTAGTTGTTGCCGCTTTTTTTGACAAGAGGCGTCATAATCTAATTGATCCTCATATTTAAGGTTCTTATACCCGCATCAAAAATGTACACTGATAATAGTTATGTATGTACGTATGTAAATTAGAGTGGTCCTTATGTTGGATTTTTTTGAAATTCTGAGATGGATTTCCTAATTTTTTTCATCTGGTTCCCTATTTTCACTTTAAAATGTGATAAAAACAATCTGAGGGTATAGATTAGATCTAGACGAGTAAAAAATAGTGTTGGAAAGGGGGTCTATTTTCCCCCCTTTAGACGGGAGGGGTAATTTCCTCAAAATTGGGATCAAAATAGAAAAAAATTATTAAAAAAAAAAAACGGGAACACTAACCGTGCCACGCCTTAGCTTTTTTTAAGGCCACGATTCCATTCTGTAATATGCTTCATAAATAAAGTTTTTATTTCAAATAGCTTTTGAAAAAATAATTTTATAGAGTTTCTGCATACCATCCTGGCCAAGGCCAAGAGTACCCATCTAAACGTCAAGATTGGGCTCTATAATAACCCTAGCAAAAGAATAGTTAAAAAAAAAACAAAATTATTAGTTTAAGAACTCTAAAATAGACTATAACATATTTATAACACATAATAAAAATTAAAGTTTGTAAAGGGTTTTTCAACAGGGACGCTACAAAAGTAGAGCGACGGGGACAGCAAACGACGCCATATTTCTTGCCGCTCTTTTGACATTTTTCTTCAGTAAGGTTTGCCAAATTATGATGGAAAGATATACGAGCCAAAATTATATACGAGTCGAAATTATTAAAATTTACTACCGAAATTCGGAGTCAGTGGCCTCAACATTTTGAGCGCTATGTCCAATTTATGGTCTAGTGGAAAAATTTGAATCTACAGGCACAGTACAAAATGTTCCCGTGCCAGTGAGACAAAGAAGTGCCCGTAGTGTCGAGAATATTGCTGCCGCTGAGGCTTCAGTTGCAGAAAGCCCAAATGTGTCTCTCACACGTCGTTCTCAAGCGTTGGGCATCTTTGTGACGTCGTTGTGGTGAATTTTGCGAAAAGATCTTGGCCTACATCCTTACAAGATTGAATTGACGCAAGCACTGAAGCCGCTTGACCACCAGAAGCGTCGTATGTTCGTGAATTGGGCTGAGCAACAACTTGAAAATGATTCGGATTTTCATCGAAAAATCATCTTCAGCGATGAGGCTCATTTCTGGCTAAATGGCTTCGTCAAAAAACAAATATATGCGGTATTGGTCAGGCAGCAATCCACACGTACTCCATGAGTCATCATTACATCCCGAAAAAATTACGGTTTGGTGTGGTTTATAGGCCGGCGGCGTCTTTCGTGATGATCAAGACTGGCACGTTACTGTGAATGGGGATCGCTACCGTTCAATGATAACCGAATATTTTTGGCCCCAATTGGAGGACATGTGGTTCCAACAGGACGGCGCTACAAGCAACACAGCGAATGTCACAATCAATTTATTGGAAACCAAGTTTGGAGAACGTGTTATCTCACGAAATGGTCCAGTCGCTTGGTCGCCTCGGTCGTGCGATTTGACGCCGTTAGACTATTTCATGTGGGGCTGCGTCAAGTCTATGGTCTATGCCAACAAGCCAGCGACGATTGATGAACTTCGAACGAATATCGAACGTGAAATTGCAGCAGTATCGGCCGATTTATGCTTGAAAATCGTCGAAAATTGGGTTCAGCGTCTGGACTTCTGCAAGCGTGCCCGTGGTGGCCGTGCAAAAGAAATCGAAATCCATACATAATGGCATCGAACGTTCTTTCTCAGAAATAAAGTATTTCATTGATATCCAAAACAGTTTTTGTTTTATTTAAAAAAAAAACTAATTTTGGCTAAACTACACTATATTTTATAAAAGCACTGAGTTTTTTCTTAAATTGATTCATTGTGGGTTAACTTTTTAAGTATATGGGCAGGTTATTAAACTAAATAATACCATCATGTAAAATAGTTTTGAGTACGGCTTAAACGACATCTCTCCCGTCTTAAGTTAAACTTCAACTTAAAAATTAAAAAATTATAATTTTTTTAGATAAATATTATTTTTTCAAAAACTATTTAAAATAAATTTTTTTTTTATGAAGCTAAGCTAAGGCGTGGCATTGTAAGTGTTTCCGTTTTTTTTTAAATATTTTTTTTCTGTTTTTGGCCAAATCTCTATAAAACTACCCCTCCCGCCTGTAGACTTACTCGTCTTCTAATAGCTTAATTTAATAAAACTGGTTTCTTTTCCTTAAACAAACTGCTTAACTCAACAAAAAGTAAAAGATACGTTGAACCAAACTTATTCTCAAAATCTTGACGGATATTAGGTCTGTTTGGTTACTGAAAATTTAGCGCACTGCATTTCACAAATTCCTTTTTGATAACTTCAAAGTGTAGCAGCGAGAGAGCAAGAAACTTCCCCTCCATGAAAAACCTTGCAAATTTCTGCTACACAAATTTCTGAGTGCAGGAAGTAAACAACTGTAAACACTTCTGTGTGTTTTTTTCTTGTGTGTTTTCAGATTTTTGTTTTGTTTTTTTACACAAAATTGCTACAAAACTAGTTCAACGCGTTTGTTCAATTTGATGCAAGTATTCCTTTCTATGCAAGGTTTTTCCCCTTCTTTCAATAATTTGACAGTTTTTGAACTTCGTGCTACAAAAGTAACCAAATACACCTATAACGGAAATTTGACATTTCAATTGAAAGCTCCAGTTAAGAGCTTTTAAAAGGTTTGTTGGTTGAAGTTTACCCGGTTGACCCAGGTTTTCTTGACAACCCCAAGAATTGTCAAAAAAAAACTGGGGTTTTCGCTTCTCAAAAAACACCTAATGCCTTTCAATTGTGTTGTTGAGATAAGCAACAAACACATTTTTTTCATTTTCTGTTTGAATTAGTTATTATTTAAGTAAATTTGTTTATTCCTTGGATTTCCATTTCACAAACAAAAAAATTACGTGCAGCACGTGAATCCACAACAAAAATATGTTTCAGAGGTCGTGCCACTTTGACATTTTGTTCTTAACCTCAACTCGCCCCAGCAAAAAATCTAGTTCTACTTCAGGGCAAGTTCAGGGCCAGGTTTAAAAAAACACAGAATTGGCTCGCCAGGGTAAGTTCAGTTTTTCAAAAAACGCTTTGGGGCGACCCCAGGGTGACTTCAGGGCTCAACGAACAAACCTAATTTTTCTATTTTTTAAAGTCGATTCTACGAGGGCGGGTCAATAAGTCCGTGACTTTTGGAATAAAACACAGATTTTTTGATAAATAAATAATTTTATTTATCAACGTAGTCTCCCTTGAGCTCTATACACTTTGTCCAACGCATCTCCAATTTTGTAATCCCTTCCAAAAAAAATGATTTGTCGAGGTCCTCAAAATAGGCCTTTGTTTGCGAGATGACTTCATCATTGAAGTCAAATCTTTTTCCACCAAGCCGTTTCTTCAGGTTTGGGAACAAGAAGTAGTCGCTCGGAGCCAAATCTGGAGAATAGGGTGGATGAGGGAGCAATTCATGGCCCAATTCATGGATTTTTGCCATGGCAACTGCACATGTGTGCACCCTTGCATTGCCTTGGTGGAAAAGAACTTTTTTCTTGGCCAAATGAGGTCGGTTTTTTTTCAAATCGTCATTGAATTGGTCCATTAAGTTGGCATAATATTCCCCATTGATTGTTCTTCCCTTTTGAAGGTAGTCAATGTGGATTATCCCGCATGCATCCCAAAAAACAGTCGCCATAACTTTATTGGCTCACAAACCCACCTTGGCCTTCTTTGGACCCGATTCACCCTTAGAAACCCACTGTTTTGACTGTTGTTTGGTCTCTGGTGTGTTGTGATGGATCCATGTTTCGTCCACGGTTACAAAACGGCGCAAAAACTCCTCCATATTGCGATTAAGCAACGCCAAACCTTCCTGTGAAGTTGTTTCACGATTGCGTTTGTGGTCGACTGTGAGCAAACGCGGCACCCATCTTGCGGAAAGCTTTCTCATGCCCAAGTGATCATTCAAAATTGAAACCACTGAGCCATGCGAGATCCCTACGGCTTCCACAATCTCTCGCACTTTCAATCTTCGGTCGGCCAACACCATATCGTGAATTTTTTCGATTGTTTCGGGTGTAGAGACCTCAACTGGGCGTCCAGGACGTTCGGCATCTTCAGTGCTTGTACGGCCACAACGAAATTCAGTAAACCACTTTTTTACCATTGAAATCGATGGTGCAGAGTCCCCATAGTATTTATCAAGCCTAGCCTTGATCTCGGTAATGGTTTTTTCGCAAGAAATAATGCTTAATAAGCACAAGAAATTCACTTTTTTCTATTTTACTCCTCAAATTAGTGAGTAGTCTGATAAAAATAGCTGTCAAACACAAACTAACTGACGCAGCAAGTTTAAATTTTGACAGGAGTCAACTGACAGATGCCTGTTGACAGGAGCAGTGTTGCTGTTTCAGTAAGGAGGTCAGACATTCAAAAAGTCACGGACTTATTGACACACCCTCGTATTTCTACTGTGTAAATACTGTGCCAATACTGGTTTTGCCGGTTTAGAGTTTAATAGAATACAAAAAAGTCGAATGCACTTCTTTCGAATAGCCTCTCGCAATAAGCCAACGTCTCTCGGGCAGTGATCATTTATAGATCCGAAGTCGGATAATAAACTAATCATAAGTCCCCTCTATGCCTTCGGAATAAAACCGCGCATACAGGAATGTTAAACAAAAAGTTGTTCTACACGAGTTCTCGCCACGAAATTCATTTATTTTTTAATAATAATAATAATAATAATAAATAATAATAAATAATAATAAATAATAATAATAATAATAACAATAATAATAATAATAATAATAATAATAATAATATTAATAATAATAATAATAATAATAATAATAATAATTATAATAATAATAATAATAATAATAATAATAATACGAGTAATAATAATAATAATAATAGTAATAATCCCTATTGAACTTGTACTTGTAGGTACACACGGGATGATTTCTGTTGGCAGAAAACAGAGTTTATAGGAAAAGAAAGTGAAATGTTCGGCATTTCATACCCTCCCTCTTCTATAAACTCTGTTTTCTACCGGCAGAAATCATCCCGTGTGTGCAGGTTCAATGTTATTATACAATTTAATCTTATTTCACAAAATACAAAAAGTGATAACTCGACAGAATATTAGATTGATTTGTTAATATTAGATAGATTTATGAATCTAATAAAACGAAAAAGTGCTAATTGAAATTCCCTAACAAACAAGATTTTGTTTTCAATTTGAAGTTTCGTAACTGATGGAGGGCTTTCAACCCCATAAATGATAAGACCCAAATCTGCACCTTTCTGGTCTAACTTGTTCTGTCAGCTTTCACACACTTTCCGCTGATCTATTTTTTGTTTATTAAACATAGCTAATAGATTGATGGGAGCGCATCAGTCAGTAGTGAGTTTCTGTGTGTAATAACATACATAAATGTTTATGCCGTACCCGTAATTGTAATTTGTTTGCAGACCTTAAATTCCAATTTAAATGCGAAATACATACCTAGTAGGTAGTACATAAAATACTATCATTAATATTGAAAGTGTTTGAGTGCTACTGCATTATTTGTTAAATTCTCCTTAGGGCCTAGGCAAAAACCGCGTAAAATGCAAATATGGTGTCTGGTCGTATCGACGATAATTACATACATATGCCTGGAGTTTTACAAGATTTGGGCTTTTTTGCTTCAAAAACTTAAATTAAAAAAACTTGGACTGTGACCACCAAACTAAATTCCTCATTTGGAGGGGGATTCGAATATATTTTTGTTTTTGTTCTTTCCAAAGAAGTCTGACTCTAGATTATTGCTCGATAAATACCTTTACAGCATAATTTTGTTGGTGAAAATAGTTTTAAAACGAAGAAAACTTCAATGAAGAGAAAATAAGCTGATGAAACATATACCTACCCTGAACTCTCAATAGAATAGAAAAACCCCTAGCAACAAAAGCTAATTTACTAAAAGAAATTATTTTGCAATCAAATAATGTATAACATTTATTTACTTACCTTATTAATCGTAGAAAAGAAAATCAAAAATGTTCTTAGGAAATGAGTTTATTTTTTTAATTCGATGGTTGTGCTTATTTTACCAAATAGTCGTGACGACACGCGGGGGCTTGTATGGGTAAGACGGCAACGACAACCTATTTCACAGTTCACTCTTGTTTATTTATTTTATTTTCTTCAAATTGAAGAACAAATTTAAAAGCAAAAAAAAAACTTAAAAATAACAAAAACAAAGATATGTATTTGAGGTTTAATTACGGTAATTTTTGTTTGTGCAAACAGACAAGAAAACTCAATAAGTTGATTACAACACGAAAATAGTTATTTGCATTTATTTTTCTTTTGTAGTAGGCTTTGGGGCTATATAATAAATTTTCTTTTTGGGTATGCGAAATGTTGCTGTCATCACAATCCTTTTTTTTATTCTGTGAAGTTGTCTGTGTTTTTTTCCATGAAAATTTTCTTTTTCTCATTCCATTTCGATTTCGAAAAAATTGACACGAACAAGATGAGTGGTGTGGTAGGAATTGATGTGGTGAAAGTAGTTTGAAAGCAAAAGGAAGTGTGTACACAGAAACTCAGCATTAAATTTTTATACTTGAAACACAATGGCCGCCCTCCGAAGTTTTGGCTCAGCTATCCGAATAGTCCCCTTAGATTAGATTAGATTAGATAAAGTTTATTTAGCAAATTAGCTACTTTTTACAATTACATATTTTTCTTATTTTTAAATTTCTTAAATTTAATAATTATTTTTTACAAAAAATAATACCTCTCTTTTAAATTTTACTAAGTTAGTTTCAGTTTTCATATTATTAGGCAATTCATTGAAAATTTGTATTCCTTTGTAAAATAACATGTTTTGAGTCCTTGAATTTCTGAACAATTGCACATTCAAGTTATTACTATTTCTTAAGTTATATGGTTGTACATTGGTTAGGTCCAGTTGTACAAACGTGGTTTAAATTTTGATTCGTGGTTCATAATTTTAGGACCGGTTGTACAAACGTGGTTCAAATTTTGATCCGTGGTTTAAATATTTGTATTGGCTGATTTCAGTGCAACGATTCAACGATGGTTCAAGGCTTAAGTATGTTATAGTAGCCAAATTAATGCCTCAGTAAGTTCGCCAATTTGAATTTGAGGTTAAACGATGGCTTAAATATGATTAAGGCGCCAGTTATAGCTATCATTGAAAACTTTAATAATTAATTTTGAGACATTTAGAAAGCAAAATCAAATATTATTTTGATGGACAAATAAAGCTCAAGACTTAATTAATATTTCTAGTAAAAAAATATTTCAAATAGGCCCAACTTTCCACATAAAATGACTTTAAAGATTCTAATGATCATTGTTAAGGTAGTTCAATTATTGAGAAAAGAAAAGTCTTTTTATGTGGAAAGTGGGACCTTTGAATTTTTTTTTTTTGACTAGAAATATTAATTAAGTCTTGAGCGTTATTTGTTCACCAAAAAAATAAATGATTTTACTTCTTAAACGTCTCCAAATCCATCATTAAAATTTTCAATGATGAGTTTCAATTATAGCTATAACTGGCACGTAAGTAGCCAATTTGATACCTGAATCATCGTTGAAACTCATTAATAGCCGTTCCACACTATCCCATTGAGTATTAAAGGCCTAAAGGCCGCCAAAAAATTCATAAACAAATAAATTGTTGTAGAGTAAAATAACTTTTTTGTAATTATCCATTGTTGTTTTCATTCAAAATTCCTTTTTTTTTCTAATACTCTGAATTCAGTATTTTCCATGAAAACGACAAAACTTATTTGAATTCTCAAATGGAAGTCATATGACTTCTATAATCGCCTTAACTACATTCATTTCACTTTTGTATTAAAAACTTCTAAATCCTATCTTTTGTCTCAAGTTTTTAAAAAGTTAAAGTTAAGCCTTTACTATATGGCCACTTTTTGCAAAATTTCAAAAGTAAATATATTTTTTTGTTGTTTTGTGAAAAAGAATATACAAACTTTTTCCTAAACCAAAATGTAAGCTTTTTAATAAGTTTTTCATTGAGAAACAATATCCCTACATGAGTTTGAAAAATTCCACTTTTTTGGATTGGGAAGATTGATACCGATTTCACGGCACTTTCTGGACAAGAAAAGTGAAGGGTTCCTGACCTCCTCAATTCTCTTGTCCAAAAACTGGCTGAGATCGGTCTTAATCTTCCTAATATAAACAGCTTCTTATTCATTATTTCCTTATTTTAAAGAGAGAACAACTGCCAAGAGATCTCGTCACGTCGACGTCTCGTTTCCTAGTAGCATTGTGAATCAGGCTTGATCGAAACAATTTATTGCTAGCGCTGGCGATGCTGACTCGCTTTTTCAATATGTTCCCGGAATAATAAATAATAAAATTCGATTTATAAAAGCGCCACCTACTCTTTATTACAAAATTCAAAGAAAACAAAAGAAACTCACCACAGCGTTACTGACATTTGTCTGACGTGTACTTAATGTGACAGCTCACTCCTCAGTCCTCACTCACAATTCACAAATAAAAATATACTTGCTTACGTTTTTCGTGCGTTACTTTAAATTTGCATTTTTTTTTAACCATATTCCATTTAAATAAGAAAATAAAAAAAACATAAAATGGCAAAATCAAATGACGATGATTGCAATTCGACCCTATTTTATGCCAGAAATGAATATTATGTTGGCAATTTTATGGGCTCAATCAATGTTTGCCTACCCGAACAATCTAGTGGCAATTCGGAACTATTGTCGTACATGTATCTGTCCTACCTGGCAATTGATTCTGGTCGATTGATTTTGAGTGATATCAAGGAAAATGATTCAACGCCACTTCTAGCACTACGACATGTGCACTGTGCTATTGAGCATCCATCAAAGATCGAGGAAATTCTGCAGATCCTAAATGACAAATGTGCCGAGGAAGATGAATCGAATATTTGGCATATTGCTTGTGCCATTGTCTACTGTCACGATGATCAGTTCGAAAATGCATTGAAGTAAGTGTTTTTGTGTGTTTTTTTTTTTAAATATATGCATTAAATCGATTCCAATTTACCTTAGAATTCTACATGGATCCGACAAACTAGAATCAATGGCACTTTCAATTCAATGTCTACTTGCACTCAATCGCATCGACCTGGCCAAGCAATTGCTAAGTAAAATGCAAGAGATAAGTGACGATGCCACTTTGACTCAATTGGCCCAGGCGTGGATTGCTATTTCAACTGGCACCGAACAAATGCAGGATGCATTCCATATCTTCCAAGAATTCTGTGAAAAAAATCAACCAACACCTATGTTGCTGAATGGCCAGGCCATATGTCATCTAGGACAAGAGCACTATGAAGAAGCTGAATCGGTATTGCGAGAAGTGCTTACTAAAAAACACAATGACTACGATGGATTGGTCAATATGATGGTTTTATCACATTTAAGTGGCAAAGGAACGGAGGTAAGTTTTTTTTTTTATTTAAAATTGTAAAAAAAAGTAATTTGATAAATTTGATGTTTTACTTTAAAGGTTGTAGCTCGTTATTTGGAACAATTGAAACAATTTTATCCAAAGAGCGATTGTATCAATGAATTGGAAAAGAAGTCATCGGAATTCGATCGTCTCTGTTTACAATATTCGCTAAATTCCGATAAAAATTCTGCTAATTAATGATTTTCTATTCTAATTTAGTTGGAAATTTACTAACACAAAAGTAAATAAATACATTTTCAAAAAATATTTTTAATCATTGCTATAACTTATCATTCTCTCTTATTTCTTTCATTTTTCTGTTCGCCAATGTTGGCGTTTGCGTTTGTTTTTTGTTATTTTTCCAAACCGATTTATTTCTGTCTAAAAAATTAAAAATATATGTGAATTTTGTATTCTGTTTTGATTCTCGGCTATCTGATGTGGTATAACTATCGTGAAAAAAGGACACAAAACTTGGATTGATTTGAATAACCAATTTCGAAAAGGCCATATCTCGCATATTTTGACATTTTTTTCATTTCATTTCCGTATTCTCCCCTTTACCTATGCTTAAAAAATAGTTCGTCTATATTCGGCTGCTATTGCCATTGTTTGTACATAAATTATTTCAAATAGGATGTGACCTTTTGGAATTTATTTCATTAAAAATACTTTAGACGAAAGGGAGCCTAAAAAGAAGATTTAAAAAGAAAATCAATAACTTATGTTTGATTTAAGTGTTGTGTTTAATTTAGATACCTATAATATCAGTTTCACGAAATTTGCATGGGTTTGTCCCTTAAATTCTGTGTACTGAATTCTGTCAATTTCGAAAAAGGTCACATCTCATAATATAAATCCCATGATTTATACAAAATAACGTTTAACAACAAATATTTCTATAATGACAGAATTAACTCCAAAAATAAATTTTATTAATTTTGAACTACTTTATAAAATAACTAGTTTTTTTTTCATTTCCTGAACATTTTAAATTTTCAGAGATGTGCTCTTTCGAAATTGACCGTTCATTTGTTTTCGCAAATGTATGAGTGCCACTTTTCCATTGAAGAATTTATCCAATTAAACCCATCCGAAACAAACAACACTGGGGAATGCCGACTTAAATTTATACTTTTAAATAAATTGCTGTTGTTTTGCATAATATACTTCGTTGCTGTTATTATGGCCTAGAACTTGGCCAGTTATTAATCGAAACTTTTATTGATACAGCTTGATGTCTGATTGTTTAGTGCTAAAAAAACAACGTTTTAAATAATGATCGAAGGCTATAAGATATCAAACTTTTTTGTTGTTGCTAAATAATGGTGAGGGTTGTTTTCTGGGTTCCGGGGTGTTCTTGTGCATAATATCAAATAAGGTTGAGGTCTTTTGTTACGAGATATTTCTTCCATTCGATCCAATTTTTACTATAAAATTGTATCAAGGTCTTAAAATCGTGTTTATATTAGTTGCACTGGATTTTGATTTAAAGAATCCTTACCTTTGTTCAAATTGTTTCATTTAGCTTTATTATTAAAACTTTTCTTAACTTCTAGAGTCGCGGCTTTGTTGATGCGCGCCCTTTGGTCTATTGCCTTGAAGAAGTGAAACACAAATTTTGTGCACTGTCAAAGTTGTAAGTTTCGACATTGGGCTTCTCTTGAAATTTAGTTCAACATCCCCAAAACTATAACCTACTTCTTTTTTCAGATGGACATTTTTTGTGTTTTTAATATTTTAAAAGTACCTATTAAACTCTGCGTTATTTCTCAAATTTTCAACTTCTATCAATGCGGAACTGTACACTTGTTATCTATAGTCCTATCAACTATGTAGTCACATTCCAAGAATGTGGAAAAGCTTTAAACTGGTTATTGTTTGAATGGAGAAAGGAGATTGATTGTGATAATTCGATTATTGCGGTATTTTTGGATTTTAAGCATGCGTTTGAAACGATAGATAGAAATATATTGGCGCAAAAATTGGAAAGGCAAGGAGCTGGACTGGTTCAAATCGTACCTAGTAGGTGGAACTCCTCTGAGTTCTAACAAAGGATGGCAATACTATTTCTGGTTCACTGAATTGGTTTTCCCCAGGGCTCAGTATTGGGAGTGCTGCTTTTCCTGTTAATATAAACGGCAGAAAATACGCTTTGTGGATGATGCGTTAATTTTTTATAAGTGAGAAGGATACAAATGTTTTATAAGAGTGCATGAATGCAGGCTTGTGCAACTTAAACAAGTGGCTTCAAATTAACAAAATGAAATTAAATGTGAAAAAGGCAAAGTGTATGAAATTTTGAGTGATTGAACCAATATATGTATGTATGCATGGATGGGAGAATTTTTGAATGTGTAGGCGGTTTTAAATATCTTGGTGTGATTTTAGATTTAAACTTGAATTTTAAAGAACATGGAAAGTATGTGTGTGTGGAAAAATTGCTTAAAAGATTGGGTTTCCAAGATGAATCAGGCGTGATTTAACATTTGAATGATTTTTACTTCCTTATAAAGCTATTGTGTAACCTTCTTATAATTATTGTGCGACGTTGTTGTAGGCTTGTCAAAGAGAAATAATGAATCGGCTTCAGTTACTTCAGAACAAGGCAATGAGAGTTATTTTGAAAAAGAACATTTACACACCAATCAGGGTGATGATGAGTGCGTTAAATTGGATGAATGTGGATCAAAGGCTGAAATATAGTGCAATGATGTTTATATATAAGATGAAAAACAGTTTAATTTTGTATTATCTACCAACATTCATTGTCAACGTTGGTGAAGTGCAACCATATAGTTAGCGAAATAATAATAATTTAAGTCCAAACAGATGTGTAAGAAGCAGTACTTAAAACTCTATTTGGGATTTCTCATAAAGTGTGCGGATTACAAAAGAAAAGACAGATCAAAATTATTACAAACGTGTTCTTTATTCGAAAGATTAAATTCAAGTAAAGATAAAAGTTAAAAACGAAGGAGTGTAAAGCGAGAAGTGATAAGAAAGGTGCTTACAAATAAGCTTTTAATATGGTTGATAGATAACTAACAATGTTTGTTACATATGAACTTTACATAAAGTTAATAATGTTTCTTTCATAGTTTTAATATTGTTATTTTAACAGGATTCAACTACTTCAATAGCCTCCTAAATTAGATTAAGTCTGAGCGTTCCCTCGTCACACATTCGTGTTTGAATATAGGCAACTTCGGCTGTTTCCTTTCGTTCAAGAAATGGATATTATAGGAAATAAGATGTATATACGTTTAAGCATTTAGAATAATTATAGAGGTTATGTTGGTTTCAGTATTGGAAAATGTTTGTCTTCTTTTCCTTGAGTGTTCATGTTTATGTACGAGT
This sequence comes from Dasysyrphus albostriatus, assembly GCA_946251815.1. Lineage (NCBI taxonomy): Eukaryota > Metazoa > Arthropoda > Insecta > Diptera > Syrphidae > Dasysyrphus > Dasysyrphus albostriatus. The sequence continues at coordinate 2,154,291 of OX276339.1, forward strand.
ATATTACCTTTCTTTCTCCGAACAGATTTTGAATTCAGTTTTAACTTAAAATCCGTTCAACTAGTGGGTACATAAATTAAATGTGCAGGAAAATAACTACAGAAATAACTTCACATGTGAAAACGTTTCAACACTAGCAGTAGAAGAGAAGTTTTGTCCCATTCTTAAGTTAAAAAAAGAGGACCTACAACAGCAATCGACGCCGACGGCGACGTCAACAAGTATCACAAATCAAGAACAAACAAACAGCAAAAGCATGCGACATCAATTCAATGCAATAAACAGCAAGAATATACGACAACATGGTCGGATTATTAGTAGTTATATGCAACCTAAAACTATGCAATATAAAAACGAAAATTAAAGGTTAGCATGTGCGGATATCAGCAACAAAAGTAAAGCATACACTTATGAGGGGAATTTAGTACTGGTAAATGTGTTGTAGACAATTAGGCCTATTCTGCCGCATCTGTTATCTTCTATTAATTTTTTGTGATTAATCCTAAAAGATTGTTACCACAATTTGTTTTTCAGATACTCGAACTTTTATTAAACTTTGTTATGAATCTTTGAAAATGAAATCAGTTAACGAATAGACTTAAAATCCGTTACCAAAATCAGCTGCTGGAAATAAAATATTTTGTCTGACAAATACCAAAAGGGGTGGCCAGCATTTATTTAATTACATTTGCTATTTAATATTTAACTGGTACATACATATTTGAAACGGAACCGTCTCATTTGTAGTTATTAAAATTAAATGTTTCAATTTATTCAATTTAAAGAGCTGTATGAGATCAAGAAGACCAAAAAGATTTTTTTTTAATCTTTGTGTCACACCACAAGTGTCTTGTGATTTCGCCTACAAAAAAATTGTTTTAATTTTCTTAATATGTTTACAAAATGTGTATGTTAGTACATATTTATTTTAGCACTTTTGTTTCCCTTAAAAATATTTCGATGACGAAATAAAAGAAAAATATCCATTTTAATAAAAGTACTCACTGAATAGGCCCAAATTTTTGGTTTCCATACCAAATCCATCTCACAGACTATGGCCCTGTTTAGGTAAGTCTGCTGTTTAGGTTTCCTTCATACCTCACGACATCCCTGACCCCCACTTCCCTTGTCCGTAAAACTGCCGTGATGCCGGACACAATCTTTCCAATCTTTATAGCGTCCATAAGCTTCACGCACTGACTGCTAGGTTTCTTCAATTAGATGCCAAAAACGATTTTATTCAAGTAAGAAATTTTAATTAGCGTTTTGTTTCACAGATGGCTTGCAAATATCAATTTCGGCATACAGATGGCAGGAAAAACATTAAAAAGAAGTTTTTATTTGTGGTTTGTGTATTTGATAGTTCACAATATTGTTGAATGGAATAATTGTTGAGTTTATAATATTTGGTATGTAGATGCAAATTTTAAAAAGATTTTTCAATAACCAAATTCGGCAAAAGTTCTATTCTGACGTGAGTAAGTCGGCTTCGTTTTGATGAGATTTAATCTAGAACAGATTCATTTAAGTGAAGACGTAATTGCAAAAACAAGAATTTATCTAAGTACAAGATATTCATTAAGAAAAAAACAGAAACACATTGGCAGCCGACGTACCTACAAGGGTGCCTACGCCTGATAGTTGCAATCAGCTTGAAAATTTAGAATCAAAATTCAATACATATTTCACATGAGATATTTGCAATCTTACCATCGCACATTTTGTTTGCAATTATAAACTGAAATTGTCCTCAAAGCTTATAAATGATGGTTGATGATTGTTCTGAACAAATTTTACTCAAATTAGGAATAAATTGTATGTAGTCCCATCTTTTAAAAGTTTTTTCAACCTTGAGTCATGTAGGCACGTGCTGCCATTTTTTGAGTTTCACAGTTTCATATTTAACAGGACTTTTTTAAGTGTAAGGCTTCAAGGTTTGTCATGCAGAATTAACAAAGAGCTTGCGTTGACTTAAAATGATCAACCATGTTGATATATAACAACCTTTGATAATTGCTTAATTTTACACAATTTTTTTGCTGCAATTGGTGGTTCCACTCGTATGGTTTTATCTGAATTAAAACAAAATCATTAGGTTGGCCCCAACACTTTGTATGTTTGATTATAGTTTGTTTCATGTTTAGTTGATTTATTCAAACACTATTTGGGCCAAGAGTCAAACTTGCACTCTCTTAGCTCAAAGTGCTACTCCATGACTTCAGCCTTAAATAATACATGACTTAAAATTTCCTTAATTTTTTGGGTTTTGGGAAGAGGTTATAGGTTCATTAAGCTAAATACTGTCCCTATCTTAATAGTAATCTATCAGATATCAAAATGAATGTCTCCACAAAAATCCAAACTACACGTAGCTTGGCCTGAATTTTTTTCCGAAGTCAAAGCCTTACTTTCTGACGGTTACATCTAGGTTTAGTGTTTAAACCAGTTTTAATATGATTTCCTTTATTTTAAGATTTTTTCGATTTCAGTTGCAGGCTTATTTGTGTCTTTAGTTTCCCCCATTAAAATACATACATATTTACAAACTCTTTCTATAATCATATATATGTATAGGTAGAGGTACGTTATGTATATGCAAGGGATAAAATGTATATATATATACAAAAATTTATAAAAAGAGTAATACTTTGTACACATATTGCAAATTTTTCCACTAGAATGATTCGACAAACGATTTTCCTTTTTATTTTATTTTTTTTTTGTATATGTTGTTCCTTTTGGAACAGCGCTAGCTTGCTGGCTGGCTAGAAATAGGGTTGGGGTTGGTTTGTATGGTTTTATTGTCCATACTAGTTCATAACATGACGAGAAGGGAAAAAAAATAAAATTACTTTTTCTTTTTCACAAAAATATATAAATAACATTTACTTACTACTATGAGTCCTTATAGGATCCTCGGCTCGAAGTGAATATATATGTACATGAAGTCCAACCAAATCTAAAACATAAAATCCCTGTACATAATTATTATTGTCGAGACAGTATAGTGTCGAGCCATTTGTTAAACGATGTCAAACAATGGATGACTTACACCGTCATTAGCGACACGATGAATATCATGTCCTCTTTTGTGCGAACATAATGTCATCGTCATCAACAACATCAAACGGCAAAGTGCTACGCTCTGCTCTACGCATCAAAAAGAAAGGGAGATCTCTGAACAATAAAATGCAACTATACCTAGCAGCATCTGCAACAGCAGAAGCAGCAGGATATATGATGGTTGTTCTGCAGGTAAAAAAGGACGCGACTTCATTCATCGAACTATCAACTAGGAAGCGAATGATTCTCGATCTCGTATTATCGTAGTCGTTATCTCGGAATCTGCTGTTTGGTGTTTCTGTTTATTGGAGGAACGCTCGATTGAGTGTCATCGCGTTCCTTTGTGGGCTTCTGTTTGTCAATTGATTTTAAGAGGAGTCAGATAAATAATTGTTTCGTAATATTTCACGGGTCTTGAAAAGTATTCAAGTGGTTGATTGATGGCTTTGGGCTTCGGCCTTGATCTTTCGTGTTTCGAGTTCAGATGTACGTAGCATGCGTGTTGTTTAAAGAACAGAGAACATACCTTTAAGGACTCCTTTAGCCGGGATTTTGGTTAGATAGAATTGGAGTGTCAAAAACAAACATGGTGCTTGTTTGTTCAATTTTGTGTGTGCAAAGGTTTTCTTGAAAGTACCTAATTGTCTCTTTGTCGGTAAACGGTATATCTACCTATATACGCTATAGGAGATTATGATCCCTCTCAAGATTGTTGGCGCAGCTATTGTTATTTTTTTGATATCTTGATGTTTCTTACGCACCAAAAAGGTGTTTTATTATATTGAATATGAAATTATAAGATATTTTTATTTGACGGCGATTTTTATGTTCTTTTTTTAGATACAAACTTTTTTTAAATGCGATTTCAAAAGCGATTAAATAAAAGAAGTGCCTAAATTAAACCAAGTTAAATGCACAACTGGTTCGGTAGCTTAGCACTAAATAGTGTTTTTCGGGATAAAATAGTGAAATACATAAGCCCTGTTTTTATCTTCGCTTAAAAAAAATTGAATCAAATTGCAATTGAGCGTCGTTTAGTGTTTTTTGAGAACCAAAAACCCTGGTTTTTTGACAATTCTTGGGGTTGTCAATAAAACCTGGGTAAACTTCAACGAACAAACCTACTATTTTTCATCAATTTTTGACCAGTTCAGTTATAAATTTTCAAAATTGGGTAATTTTGGATAGAAGACTTAGAGAAAGTAAAGCAATTTCCCTTCCTGACATATTTTACAAAAAAATTTATATTGGCAGAAATTTGGTCTGTCAAATTCCAGATTGACTTAAGTCACATGTCAGATAAATAACAAATATTGTTGCTAAAAGTTGGTCAAGTTCAGATGACCCAGGGGACAGCTGCATTCAATAAACTCAAATTTGACCAAAGTAACTAGGCCGGTTAAATTGTCACACTTGGAACTTTATTTCAAACATTTACCTTCAGTTTATCGTAAAAAAAGTACCGATATTATTTTTATTTGAAATACTAAAACCAATTTTAATAAATTAGTTTTTTGAAAAAGGGTTCTAAGATTATTTGATTCTGGTATAAGCAAACCCAATAAAAAATTAAACAAAGCTAACACCAAATTTTTAACTTTCCATATTGTTTGCCTTTAATACTGTTTTTTCTTTTTCGTATTTGATAAAGGGGTAGTCCTTTGCCTAAAATGGAAATAATGCTGTACGTGAAAAAAAAAACAAATCGCAAAACAATAAAGTTTAGCTTTCAGTTCAGTGATAAAATGTAATCAGCTGACATTCCGAAGCACTTATTGCTTGACTTACTTTCCAGTCAACTTTCCAATGAAGTTGCCTTAATTAGAAATATATATTTTGACATCTGACAAACTTGCCTTAATTTTTAGTCCATTAGGTCATTTGAACGAACCCAATTTTATCAACATTTGACAGTTTCCAAATGTTTGTCGAAATTCATTCACGATGCTCAAAAGCTTCGCATGGACTCTGCAGGGCACAATTTTAAACCATTAAAAATGTAAGCTAAAGCTGTCAATATTGTACAGTACGTTCTTTGAAAAAATATTATTGAGCTTATTATTTTTTAGATTAGATTCTCCTTTGGTTGAATTGTCTGGGACATGGATGAGGTGGCCATTAGTTTTTCTTGATCACTCTTGCCTATAAAAAAACCGAAATCCAAAGAATCAAAAATAACAAGGTCGATAGATTGATATACGAAATTCTCTATTTGTACACAGTGCCCCTCTTGCCCTCTTCTGTGGGTTCACATGTATCGGTATCCTTCCTTAGTCCCAAAAAGGACGGATCAACTTCAACGAGTTGCTAAGGTCCAACCCGCACTCAAAAAGTGTACTCAGAAAAGCGAACTGGGCATTCCACCGACTACCAAATCTTCGAGAGGAAGATGCTAAGAATCTGCACCGGAATCCACTCCACTTCGACCCCCAGCGAAGAAAACATTACAGGAATGAGGATATCTAAAGAAAAGCAAGGATAATACAGCTGGACAAATACCTGCTAAATTCGAAAAAGAAGTGCAGAACACCGTCAATCACCCCAATCAGCTAATGCGAAGGATGGCCACCGAGCAACGACATCCCGAGCCGAGGTTCCTCAGTGTGATGGAAACCCTGGACGGCATTATTTTCACCGACAACGACGAAACATTCGTTTCTTTCTACGCTGAAACAGGGTCAGCATACTACCGCGGCTAAAAGCCAACCCTTTTCACCAATCCATACCCAAACCACCAATGGATAACCGGCACGGAACACCCCGAGAACATCAAAGTCAACCAACTTTCTTAATTTTAAGTTGACATGTATGATATATGCGGCTTTTTCAGATGCAACCTCGCGAACAAAAATCGACTTTTAAGATTTTTGTTTGACACGCATGGTTTTTTGCCAGCAATGTTTGTGCACAAACCTGCTTCTAGGAGCAATTTGCTTACCTTCCCAGCTGTACATTCCTAATGCCATTGGCATAAAATGGTTGCACGGATATCCTAAATGGTGGCGAAACCATTTGCCTTACTCTGACGGAAACGGGGGCGATCATCTTTTGGTGTTGTTTTTATTTTGTTTTCGGTGTTTTCAAAACTCCCAATTTGTGTGTACACTCTGATTGCACCATGTTCCACCTTTTAAGAGCATATTAACTCCTCTGCAAATAATCCCATTTAGCATTTCTGATTGCAACAGTTCTGTGCAACTATTTTTCGCATTTCGGGTGAGCAGCTCTTCTTTTTCCACATTTTTTTTTCTGAGATATTAAATTAAACCAGCTACAAATTAAAAACAAACTTTATCCCCAAGACAATTATTTACTGAAAATGCATTTTTTAAAACAAATTTACGATCGTTTCTAATTATATTTACAGTCAAATTCACTTCCAAACTCAATGCACGCCGAATTTTTTTGAAGATTTCCGTTTCCGTTTGTATTAGACATTGAGCAATAAACAAGAAATTACTAAAATTTTAACAGTTTTTTCCAACTGGCTATTTCGCCATTGCATTGTTAATGGTTTAATATTGTGAAAAGAGACGAGAAAAAAAATTATTTTATTATTTTTTCATTGTTTCTAATTAGTTTTCCACCACAGTATATTAATATTTCTTTTAAACAATAGGCCCCCTTAATGCCATAAGATTTATATTTTTCAATGTAACAATGTTTGTTAACCTTCCTTAGTCATACATTTAGGTTAATTGATTTTAATGTCGTGTTAAATCAACGTAGGTTTCAGGTAATTTATCTTAAAATAGTAAAACTGTAAATTTTACCTGAAAATCTTGCTAGTTTTACCTGTAAATCTAGTTTACTTTACATGAAAATCTATTTAAAAAACATGAATAAAATGTTCAACGTCCTGTAAATTTAGCATGAAGATCTAGTTAATTTAACATGAGCCAATGTTGATTCAACCCGGTATCCGGTAATTATTATGACTACTAGGTCCAATCTCTAACGCTGCTTACCGTCCAATTCATTTTGCATTATTCTGAAAGTTTAGAAATTTATTACTATGTAAATATATTATTTTATTTTAAAAATACTTTGTGATACTTACTTAGTTTTGAACTGGGAACCTGTCACACATGAAGTTAGACGCATCCACCTGGACCACTTCGCTATATACAAAAATTGTGCCAAATATCAATAAGTTAAAACTGATTTTTTTTGGATGGCTTGTGTGTGTAAGGGTTTTAACACTAGTGTCACGTTGATATGAACTGCCAGAGTATTTCTGTAAAGGTGGCCTGTGAGTGTGTTTCAACACTGGTGGAGTGCTACTTTAACAGCGGTCAGATTAAACTTAAATAATTTTATTTGGATGGCCTGTGTGTATGTGCTTTAACACTGGTGTCACGTTGAAATAAACTGGCATAGTGTTTCTTCAATATGAGGCCAAGTTAAATAATTCAACAGGTTAACATTGTAAAAATAAACATATAATACTTTACTTCATACTGTTTTGTAGTAAAATAGAAATTCATAACATACAGTGTTAAAAAATACGATCTCAGTTAAAATTAGCACTATATTTTGGTCAAAATTTCTTATTTACCAGAATGTAGTCTTGAAATAAAAGGTCATCTTCTTAAATTTACTTGAATATGGTAATATAGGCCACCAGGCTGATTTAAAACTTAATATAAGGTTATTAAAATCAGGTTTATTTCTGAAATGTCTGTAACTTTATATGAGATTATCCACCTTGTAGATTTAATAGGGCCCAGGTTAATTATTTACCTAATTTTTTTTTTCTCTGAGTGTATGAAAACTAAAAGATAAATAAATCACGTTGAGATAAATCGGTTGCGCTCGGATGTAGATACGTCTTTGGTTTACTACTCAACACCAGGAGCGTACGCAGGATTTCGGTAAATGGGGGGAGGTAAACTGACTCAGGTTTTTGGTCAAGGGGGGCAACCTCAGTCTTAAAATAGTTTTGGTACAGAAATCTTACTTTCAGCAGAAGATAAATTGCCTAATGTGTGAAATATATTGGGATTGGGGGGGGGGGGCACCTACCCCCTTTGCTCAACACGCTTGATACACAGAGAAATCGCGGTGGATACAGATAAGGATCTACATATGCGTGTTCCAGGCGGAACCTATTGCGAGTAAAGAACCCTTCTGTTGGCTTAAGGAAATTGTGATACCTGCATCTTCTCAATATTCAAGCCGCTCATAGTTTCTTTAAATTCTATAAAAGCCCTAAGTACCCTCTTCGTCTTGGTTGCTTAAAAAAACAACCGGAAATACGTACCTTGCTAATTTTTTTTTTCTACGCAAATCCTCCTTAGAATGTCTTAAGTCAATAACTTCAAAGTCGTCTTCTTCTACATTCTTTTTTTTTATCAGAAGGGAATGGCATTTAATCTTTTTAATGAAAATAATTCTGTATGTAGACTGAAGAACGATTTAATAACTCTCCATCCAGATCTTTGTAGTTTTCAAATTCTGAAAATTAATTCCGGAAATATTTTCTTCAGCATAAAGGAAGTAAAAATAAAGGAAGCGGGGACTGACAAAAGAGGAAGAGCCCGATGGTTGACTATAAGTTCCAGACCGAGAAAAAAGGAGTAGGTTATCATAATCATTATCATCATCATCAGGCGATGAAGCAGTTGTTATTTATAGACATTCAAAAACAATTTGGAAGGATACAAATCCTTAAATATTTGGCATAAATGATTCTCTGTTAACGCCAGAGCGCGCTTGCTGTTTCTTGTTCTTCTTTCTGGTCCTTTATCTCCCATCAGCTAGCAGGCAGCTATTGCTATTCATCTCGGTCTAGTTCTACTATCGTATCCGTTTATATATAGAAAGAGAATGAGAAGCTCTTGTCAAAGCAAGAACGCGTACGGCATCCGTACGACGTGCCACGTGCCACCATACCTCCTCTGCTGTAACTACTATCAAGTTTAACACGCTGAATGAGTAACAACAAACAGATTTTCCGCTCATCCTTTGTATCCTTTTTTTGAGCTGTGAAATATACATTCGATTCCCCAAATTGATAGTATATCTCTCCTCTGTTGCCTCTCTCTTTCAAATGCAAGAATGCGAAACCTATATAACCAAAGAACGAAGACTGAGCACACCGTGGTGTTGTGTGATTATTTATTGTATTTTCGTTCTTCGTCCTTTTTTTTTGCAAAAATAAAGAGACAAGGGAGCCAAGTGATACGTGAAGAAATTTCTCGGTGATAGCTCAGGGAACGACGGACGACGGCGACGTTTTATCCACTTGAGGATGTAAAACTATGAAAAAGTCCTTTTGCCAATGATGTCCATCTTCATAACGGATGAGAATAAATTCCGTCACCAACTTCTATGTACATACATATATATCAATATCCATATCCATGTCCATACCCTTCTTTTACATCGATGTCCCATTCTATTTGATTAAAGTGTCATTCCGGATATTCCTCACAGCACATTATATCCCCCTTTTTTGTCTGTTTTTGTTTTCTAGAGGGAACATAGAAAGGTCCTTGTCCAAGTACCGAAGCGAATCGGTTTTTAGTCCATCAACAAGGGGATATAATCTATAATATAACCTATTGGGCGGAACGGATTGATAAAGCGCAAATAGAATCAACCACCCAATTCCCGCCAACAACAACGACAAGAATGACAACTTCGACAACGATTAAAATGATGAAGAACACGAAGGAACAGCGAACAAGTAAGGACGACTCGCCGTTCGTCCGGTCCTTCGTTTCTGGCGATTCCTTTTCCTGTCTTCATTAAAATTTGAATAATATGTTGTTGTTGATTCTGCCTCTGCCTTTGTCGCCACATTATTCCGGGTACTTTGACCGAAACCATCCAGAAAAAAGGATTTAATTGATGTGATCATCATCATGGGAAAAAGGACATGCATGCATGCATGCCTTCACCAATTCCCTTTATGCCATAGCTTTCATTCTATTGGTTTATGCCTAAACAAACATGCAACTGTCCTCTTTCTATTTCCCTCAAAAAAGGCTTAACCCGAAAGAATGGTACTTGTAATTGGACTCACGCTGGGCGCCATTTAATTGCTTGCATATGAGTAAGTGTATAAGCTACATGCTTAAAAGAGAATTTAAATAAATAAACAGGTGAGGTGTTTTTCTCTTCTCACGAATCACTCACATGTGAAGACCCTTTTGCGGTATCTCATGTGTAATACGTGGTCGGAAAATAGATTAAATACGAATCTGTTGAGTTTAGGTACTTATTTACTCCAACCCCCAAACATATAGTAGTATTTTAAAATATTTTCAATAAATGACTTTCTTCGTCTTCGTCTCGGTTCAGCCTCTCAGCAAACAATCTTTTAAGTAGGTACATCGTTATCGACAGTTTGCAAGACTGATTTTTCTCAAGTTTCGCAGAAATTTATGAGAAGAAAACATGCGTCTGGCGTATGGCGATAACATTGTATGTGGGGTAAGCCTGCTTGCTATAGTAAGGTCTCAGCATTCTTGTAAAACTTGAAACATTAAATTTGATTTACCCTGTTTTTACATTTCCAAGAAAATTAATTGAATGGAAAATTAAAAAAAAAATTAAACAAAATAATAAAAAAGAAGAAAAGTTCTGATAAGCAAACTTGGCAGTCATGGTGTATTTTAAGGGGCTTAAGGGTGCATTATAGCGTGTATGTTGGATTTGTGATAGATGATAATAGCGGCAGAAATGAGAGGTTACGCTAACAAAGTGATGTAGGAAAGAAACATATTGACCAACAATTGTATTATTGTAATGGTTCAAGGTTAAAAAGTCGTGATATCGTAAACTTTACGAGTACCTCTACACGTTTTATTAAAGCTACATATTCATCGTTACACATTTTTTAAATGTGGCTATGTTTAGGAGATTGATATGTTTCTGTAGTTGAGTTGGTGAAGTCTAGAGGGTGACTTTTCTCGATGATAGGGCAAACAACGCTGAAGTGCCATTCATCGGGTTTGCTTTCTTCTGACCATATTTTGCAGATTAGTTGGTGCATACTCCTAACCGATTCTAAACATCGTCTGCCGGTTTGGAGAGCTTAGAAACAAGGCCATCATGATTGAAGTTTAAATATAGCTTTTTGCACTTCGTTGAGTTGTTTGAATTGTTTGCCTACGCAATATGCATTACAGCGGATTTTGGTCGATTATCGCCGACATATATAGTTTGTAAAATCCTCAGGCCAGCATGGACTGCGATGTTACTTTGATTTTCCTTTGATCGTCCTTGCAGGCCTCTGTTTAGGCTCTGTACCCTTGATTGGTTACCTTGTACTTGTTAATAAACTTCCTAACTTCATTTCTGCTATAGATGCCATCCGTATTCGATATATATATTCGTATATCTTTGATTGTGCACTTCTTCTATTTCGTCATCTTCTCCTAGAGGTAGAGGTAGATGCAGTGCCGCAATGTAAGCCTCTATGTTTAGCTGAGTGTGCTGAGCTGGCACTCAACTTTAACACAGGGGTTTCAACAAATTTTTGTTTTAAAAAATGTTTTTTAAATGTATTTAATTTTAATTTTATCACAACATAAATTGTTATTTTTTTTTAAACGACGCGTTTTGGCAACATGGAACCATGATCGGGCTGGTGCTACTAGCTAAAACTCACTTTCTGTTTTCAATTTTAACTAGTAACCACGCGTCAACAAATTATGCCCGATGATGGTTCAGTGTAATCGAAACCTTTCGCTTTAAAAAAAAATAACAATTTATGTTGTGATACAAATTAAATTAAATAAATTTAAAAACATTTTTAAACTAAAATTCTTTAAAATCGTGTCGAATAACTAAATTAAAACACAACATGGAGACCAATAAAAAAAAACAGGGTTTTCGTGGTTTTTAAAAACTTGAATTGGGACCTGTTATATCTTGTTATTCTAGTCTTCCAACATCGAGCTTCCCCTTTTCGGCTGTGATCTGAATATCTGCAACCGTATCTTTGCTAAAACAATGTATGACTATGACTTAATGTTGATCAATTGGAACATTTGGAGTCTGACAATCATGATACTGAAGGAGTTGCTGGATGGGCGATGTGGTCACTCTTAGACCAAAGATGTTACTATCAACTCTTTGTTATACGAGTATATTAAATATTTTCGGCAAATTAAATGAGTGTGAAATTTTTTCATACTAGCTTTAACTGACACTTGTTAAACCCTTTGTGGAATATGCCAGCCACGTATGGTTACATCTTCAACCTCTATTTCTCCTGTCCGCACTTCCCGGTGCAACTTCCGTCTGGTATATAGGTTTAAAATTCCAAGCTTTGAGCTATTCTCAAATCCACATACAACCCCTTGATGAAATCACAAACTAACAAGCTTGAGCGTCCTCAAATTTTTTAAGAAATATAGTTTTGAAATGTTTCATTCCTTAAATACTTCCAAAATTGATAAAGGGTGCAGGCGAAAAACGGCTTAAGTCGACTAGGGTTGATTCCGAGAAAAATGAAATCGTAACTTCATTACTTAAAAAAAACGAACGCTTAATTCAAAGGAAAATTAATGAAAGTAACAATTTATTGATTTTAACTTCTTTTTTCTTCTTACTGTATGTTAATACGAGGACCATCGACGTTGGAGCCAAAATTTCGCATATTTTTTTTTGTTGAAAAATTTCTTTTGAAAAAACCGGACATGATAATTGGGAAACGGTTTTGGTGCTTTTAATTCAGATATGTTTTAGAATTTCAAAATATTATTTTGAAATTAAAAATAAATTCACAAGGGTGAATTTGGACCGTTTTTGAATTTCAAACTTGTTTTGACAAGACTCAAAAAAATTGAACTCGATATTTTGATCATTACGATGATAGGGAAGCAGAAAATAGATCGATTTTCATAAAACTTGGTACGTAGTGATGATTTTCCAAACAGTTTTTTTTTTTTTTTTGTTTTTTAAAACTAAGAACTCAAAAACAGCTCCACAAACTTTTCTTAAAAAAAATTAATACAATTTTTAAAGAAAACCCAACCTTTGCAACCCATTTTCCAAAAAATTGACTACCTTCGATATTTTAATTTTCGATTTTCTGATTTCAATATTTTTTTTATATAGAAGCTGTTTTTAATTTTTAAAAAATGTAATTTTTTTATAAAATATTTTGAAAACCACATGGTTGATTTTTATGAAACTTTTTTTCTAACACTTTCTTAAATATTTAAATAAAAAAATGTATTTTAATAAAAAAGTAACAGAGTTTGTATACCTTCAATACAAATATTAAAAAACCGTTGAGGAAAACAGTTGTTTTTTCTTAAAAACGGCTCTTACGATTTTAGTAAAATTATTTTTTGTGCTAAGATAAGTGCGATTTACTACTACTAGGTACATACCACTCTTAAAACGTTTTTTTTACTTGCGATATGTAGGTACTGTATGGAAAGTTTTGAATTCGTAAAAATATTAAACTCGGGATTTTGATTTTTATCATAAGAAAAAACACTAACTTTTATATAAAAAATACCGGTACCTTTCACATACATGTTAAAAAACCGTTAAGTTATGCTAAAATTAGTGAAATATACTATCAAAAATTGTTTTTAAAAAATTACAAATAGCAACTATTCATAGTATTCCTCTCATAGAACATTTATTTTAATTTTGAATTTCTCACTATCGGCTGGACAGATTTAAATTAATTTTTTTAAGTCTAGTTTACAGTTCCTTGTGCGCACAAAAAAATCTATGCAAATATTATCGCATGTCCAAAATAATTGATGTGATATGCAAAATTAGTTGTTTACATGATTGGTTTACTGTTTCATGCAGAAAAAAAACCATTGCTGTCATGCAAAATAATGTACCGGCAATTGTTTTGCATGCGAAAAAAAGTGTTGTGAATAAAATATTTTTTTTGGATGGACGGTTTACACTTAAAGAAAAAAAAATATGTTAAACTTAAGGCATTATTTGCTTGCAAATGGTTTTTGCATCCAAAAATAATTATATACCTTGAATATTATTCAATTTGGTGCATAGAATAGGTGAAAATTGATTAGATTTTTTTTTCGAATAGGAACTGTAAACTAGGCTTTATATACAAATTTTCAATAATTCAAAAAAAGAATATTGCACATCAAGAAAAAAGTTTTTGAATTTCTAAAAAAGGTTTCATTTTTCTTTTTTAAATTCGACATCTCGAAATTGGGTTGACAATTTTTTTTTAAATTTTATTTTTACATGCAAATAAATGAATACTTAAGATTTGCATACCAAAAAATGTACTTATAATTTTTTAAAGAATTATTATTAGTTCTTACCTATTATTTCAGTTGCTTTTTATAGAAATTGAATGCCATCTGATCCATTTGGCTCGGTTGGATTTCAGATTGACCGAAAATCAATTTTCTAGATCTTCGTGGGACCATTTGGCTCGTTTGTTCTGTCGTGTATGGCTAGGTTTAGGACCTAAGCAAAGATTTTATTTAATTAATACTTGTTCATTACAACCAATTAAATGTTTACATTTCTTCCTTTAAGATTTCAGTGATGTAGGGGTAAGATCCTTATTAAATCTACTCAGCATGCAAAACATGCAGAGACGATGTAATTGCGATTTTGTTTGTACATATTTCATCCATAAAGTGATAGAGAGAGAGAGAGAGTGCGAGGAATAGATGATGCGTGATGTGAATGTGCGTTTAGGTAGGTTTGTTGAAGTTACAAAATGTCATAGAAGAATTTATATATATACCTAGTACTCGTCCATTCAACTGCAACACTTTAACTGCAAAAGCCCCATCTCTTACCACTCCATGCCAACAGAACTCCCAGTTACCAGTTCCCGCAGTTTTCCCAGAGCTCATCTTCCATCCTTTATCTGTGAAATGCAAGGATTTATGGGTGCATATTTGCATGCATCCGCATGATTATAAATTTATAGAGGGCGAATACCTATGTGCTGTTGTTATGTGTTATGTTATGTTACGTTCAAAAGCTCATTCAATACACTCGACTAAAGGATATACCCCATCTGTGAATGAACATATAGATTGCTATAGCATAGGTAGGAAGTTATATACAGATGCTACACATGCTTGGTGATTATGTTTTTATGTGTTGTATCACTTTAACCAATCGTTTACACTTCCATTGGTACTCACTCATTTGTGTTTTGGTCATTTTCATTTCAATATTTTTTATGTTTAATACAAAAAAATAGAAAAAAATCAAAAAAACCTCGCGAGTTTTCAAAAGAAAAATTTATACTCGATTGTTTTTGTTTAATCCTTCACCCTCGTCTTTTTTTTTCGTTTCTTTCTTTAAGCCCGTTTATTAATTAACTTGAATCTCGCTCCTGTGATTAACAGCAGCAGCCAGCAATCACCCCATGCAGAGATGACGGTTGCGACATGGTGAAGAATCTAAAATATGTTTGCGAATTTATATTATTTACGAATACAAGACTTCTAGCTGCGGGAAAGAATTTCACCGTAAGGTTTTTTTTTCAAGAGATTTTGGGATATTTGCTTAAAACTGTCATAAATTCACCAAATTTTCTTTCATATTTTCAATGACGTTTTGTTGATCATGGAAATCCAGTTATTGTAATAGTTTCATAAATGACGATTTATAACAAACCTATATGTCTCATAAGCATAACCAAATATTAGCTTGAGTAGGTACCGAGGTCAAACGGCAAATATATTGAGAAGTCAGAGGACGTGTTCTTGAACGTCAAATACATTGCAAGAAAGGGGAGCAATACGATATTCCGCAAAACAAAATCTCGAATAACAAAATCTCGCTTTCTTTTTCTTAATCTTGAATAATGATATTTCGCAAATTAAAAATCTGGTTTTTCATAATCTTGCAACTACAATATCTCACTTTTAGCAATCTGGCATGTACATATCGCTCCGAAAAATCTCGCAAATTTTAATTTTGTTATTGCGAGATTATGAAAAGCGGTATTTTGCAATTGCAAGATTTTGAATTGCGAGATTTCGAATTCGAGATTTAAAATTGCGAGATTTTCTATCCAACCCGCAAGAAAACTGACAAAGGGTGATCAAAAAGATTTAGTGTAAACAGGACATACATATTTGACAACAGCAATATTTGAATGAAGATAATTTGACGATCAAATTGATTTCGATTAGATGTTTTCGAAAACGGCCTCATATTTCTCAGAAATGGTTGTAAAGATCCTGTCTAACAAAATTTAAACTAATAACTTTTCATATAGCATACTTTTTTTTCGAAAAAATGGTTTTTAATGGTTAGTATATAAAGGGTGTTTTTTTGTCAGGTATGAAACTTTAAGTTGGCAACACTATTTTAACTGGCGGCCATTTTGTCAGCTGTCAAATAATTAATTTTTAGTTTGATTTCGCATTTCAACATGAATAGACTGACGGACGCCTGAAAATTGTGCAAATTCATTTTGAAAATCATGGTTCTGTTCGATGCTTTTGGTTGAATGGATTCGTCAATAAACAAAACTGCCGTATTTGGAGTGATGATAATCTCCAAGGGTATGTTGGGACACCATTACATCTACAAAAACCTGCTGTTTGGTGTTCTCTTTGGGCTGGTGGAATAATTGGTCCGTACTTCATTAAAAAACGATGTTGACCTGAACGTTACAGTCAATGGTGACCGCTATAGAGCCATGATTGCTGACTTTTTTGTTCATCAATTGAAAAACAGTGATGTGCAGGTGGTTTCAACGAGACGGCGCAGCATGTCACACAGCACGTGCCAGAATTGATTTATTAAGGAAATCGTTTTGTAACCGCATAGTTTCACGTAACGGACTCGTGAATTGGCCTTCAAGATCTTGCGATTAAACGCCGCTTGTCAATTTAAAAAATCATCTTTACTTTATTCCATTTCAAATTTCTATAGATCTAAAACAAAACACCCTTCATATAAAGTTTAATATGTACTCAAGGGGTGTCCGAATTTGTTTTTGTATTCAAAAAAGGTACCGGGGATATTTTTAAGGATTTAGAAAGAAGTCATTTTCGTTCTGGGACATTTTCCAAAATTGAATTTTTATTTCTAAAGAAAACGAAGAAGTATTCGAAAAATAATAGTTAAAAAGACTGGACTGATCCGATCACTTTGCTGATATTGAAGAAAACTATGAATAATTGTCAGAAGTAGAAAAGATAATGATTTTTCTGAGTACTTGTGGATGGACAACGAAGAAGAATTCGACAAAGATGAATAACAAGGACTAGACGGACTGGATCCGATGATTTCTCTGAGTACTTATGGATGGAAAACGAAGAAGAATTCGACAAAGATGAATTACAAAGACTGGAGGTACTCGATACGATGATTTTTCAGAGTACTTGTGGAAAACAAAGAAGAATTCGACAAATATGAATTACAAAGACTAGACGAACTGGATCCGATGATTTCTTTGAGTACTTATGGATGGAAAACGAAGAAGAATTCGACAAAAACGAATTACAAAGACTGGAGGTACTCTATACGATGATTTTTCTGAGTACTTATGGATGGGAAACGAAGAAGAATTGGACAAAGATGAATTACAAAGATTGGAGGTACTCGATACGATGATTTTTCCGAGTACTTGTGGATGGAAAACAAAGAAGAATTCGACAAATATGAATTACAAAGACTAGACGAACTGGATCCGATGATTTCTCTCAATACATATTGATGGAAAACGAAGAGGGATTCGACAAAAATGAATTACAAGGACTAGACAGACTGGATCCGATGATTTCTCTGAGTACTTATGGATGGAAAACGAAGAAGAATTCGACAAAAATTAATTACAAGGACTAGACGCACTGGATGCGATGATTTCTTTGAGTACTTATGGATGGAAAACGGAGAAGAATTCGACAAAGATGAATTACAAGGACTAGACGGACTGGATCCGATGATTTCTCTGAGTACTTATGGATGGAAAACGAAGAAGAATTCGACAAAGATGAATTACAAAGACTGAAGGTACTCGATACCATTATTTTTCTGAGTACTTGTGGATGGAAAACGAAAAAGAATTCGACAAAGATGAATTACAAAGATTGGAGGTACTCGATACGATGATTTTTCAGAATACTTGTGGAAGAAAAACAAAGAAGAATTCGACAAATATGAATTACAAAGACTAGACGAACTGGATCCGATGATTTCTGTGAGTACTTATGGATGGAAAACGAAGAAGAATTCGACAAAAACGAATTACAAAGACTGGAGGTACTCTATACGATGATTTTTCTGAGTACTTATGGATAGAAAACGAAGAAGAATTGGACAAAGATGAATTACAAGGACAAGACAGACTGGATCCGATGATTTCTCTAAGTACTTATGGATGGAAAACGAAGAAGAATTCGACAAAGATGAATTACAAAGACTGGAGGTACTCGATACGATGATTTTTCTGAGTACTTGTGGATGGAAAACGAAGAAGAATTCGACAAAGATGAATTACAAAGATTGGAGGTACTCGATACGATGATTTTTCCGAGTAGTAATTTTTAGTTTGATTTCGCATTTCAACATGAATAGACTGACGGACGCCTGAAAATTGTGCAAATTCATTTTGAAAATCATGGTTCTGTTCGATGCTTTTGGTTGAATGGATTCGTCAATAAACAAAACTGCCGTATTTGGAGTGATGATAATCTCCAAGGGTATGTTGGGACACCGTTACATCTACAAAAACCTGCTGTTTGGTGTTCTCTTTGGGCTGGTGGAATAATTGGTCCGTACTTCATTAAAAAACGATGTTGACCTGAACGTTACAGTCAATGGTGACCGCTATAGAGCCATGATTGCTGACTTTTTTGTTCATCAATTGAAAAACAGTGATGTGCAGGTGGTTTCAACGAGACGGCGCAGCATGTCACACAGCACGTGCCAGAATTGATTTATTAAGGAAATCGTTTTGTAACCGCATAGTTTCACGTAACGGACTCGTGAATTGGCCTTCAAGATCTTGCGATTAAACGCCGCTTGTCAATTTAAAAAATCATCTTTACTTTATTCCATTTCAAATTTCTATAGATCTAAAACAAAACACCCTTCATATAAAGTTTAATATGTACTCAAGGGGTGTCCGAATTTGTTTTTGTATTCAAAAAAGGTACCGGGGATATTTTTAAGGATTTAGAAAGAAGTCATTTTCGTTCTGGGACATTTTCCAAAATTGAATTTTTATTTCTAAAGAAAACGAAGAAGTATTCGAAAAATAATAGTTAAAAAGACTGGACTGATCCGATCACTTTGCTGATATTGAAGAAAACTATGAATAATTGTCAGAAGTAGAAAAGATAATGATTTTTCTGAGTACTTGTGGATGGACAACGAAGAAGAATTCGACAAAGATGAATAACAAGGACTAGACGGACTGGATCCGATGATTTCTCTGAGTACTTATGGATGGAAAACGAAGAAGAATTCGACAAAGATGAATTACAAAGACTGGAGGTACTCGATACGATGATTTTTCAGAGTACTTGTGGAAAACAAAGAAGAATTCGACAAATATGAATTACAAAGACTAGACGAACTGGATCCGATGATTTCTTTGAGTACTTATGGATGGAAAACGAAGAAGAATTCGACAAAAACGAATTACAAAGACTGGAGGTACTCTATACGATGATTTTTCTGAGTACTTATGGATGGGAAACGAAGAAGAATTGGACAAAGATGAATTACAAAGATTGGAGGTACTCGATACGATGATTTTTCCGAGTACTTGTGGATGGAAAACAAAGAAGAATTCGACAAATATGAATTACAAAGGCTAGACGAACTGGATCCGATGATTTCTCTCAATACATATTGATGGAAAACGAAGAAGGATTCGACAAAAATGAATTACAAGGACTAGACAGACTGGATCCGATGATTTCTCTGAGTACTTATGGATGGAAAACGAAGAAGAATTCGACAAAAATTAATTACAAGGACTAGACGCACTGGATGCGATGATTTCTTTGAGTACTTATGGATGGAAAACGGAGAAGAATTCGACAAAGATGAATTACAAGGACTAGACGGACTGGATCCGATGATTTCTCTGAGTACTTATGGATGGAAAACGAAGAAGAATTCGACAAAGATGAATTACAAAGACTGAAGGTACTCGATACCATTATTTTTCTGAGTACTTGTGGATGGAAAACGAAAAAGAATTCGACAAAGATGAATTACAAAGATTGGAGGTACTCGATACGATGATTTTTCAGAATACTTGTGGAAGAAAAACAAAGAAGAATTCGACAAATATGAATTACAAAGACTAGACGAACTGGATCCGATGATTTCTGTGAGTACTTATGGATGGAAAACGAAGAAGAATTCGACAAAAACGAATTACAAAGACTGGAGGTACTCTATACGATGATTTTTCTGAGTACTTATGGATAGAAAACGAAGAAGAATTGGACAAAGATGAATTACAAGGACAAGACAGACTGGATCCGATGATTTCTCTAAGTACTTATGGATGGAAAACGAAGAAGAATTCGACAAAGATGAATTACAAAGACTGGAGGTACTCGATACGATGATTTTTCTGAGTACTTGTGGATGGAAAACGAAGAAGAATTCGACAAAGATGAATTACAAAGATTGGAGGTACTCGATACGATGATTTTTCCGAGTACTTGTGGATGGAAAACAAAGAAGAATTCGACAAATATGAATTACAAAGACTAGACGAACTGGATCCGATGATTTCTCTCAATACATATTGATGGAAAACGAAGAAGGATTCGACAAAAATGAATTACAAGGACTAGACAGACTGGATCCGATGATTTCTCTGAGTACTTATGGATGGAAAACGAAGAAGAATTCGATATAGATGAATTACAAAGACTGGAGGTACTCGATACTATGATTTTTCTGAGTACTTGTGGATGGAAAACGAAGAAGAATTGGACAAGGATGAATTACAAGGACAAGACAGACTGGATCCAATAATTTCTCTGAGTACTTATGGATGAAAAACGAAGAAGAATTCGACAAAAATGAATTGCAAAGACTGGAGGTACTCGATACAATGATTTTTTCTGAGTACTTGTGGATGGAAAACGAAGAATAATTCGACAAAAATGAATTACAAAGACTGGACGTACTCGATCCGATGATTTTTCTGAGTACTTATGGACGGAAAACGAAGAAGAAATTCTGACAAACAAACATAACTAACCGAATTTGCTTAAAAAAATATAATTTTTGATCTGTAATTCTTTGCTGCTAAGCTCATTAATTTTAATATATTTTCCATATAATTGAGTTCTAACTTTAAAAGAAAGAGTTAAAACATTCAACTTTCAACTGAAAAAATATCATAATTATAAAAAAAAAGGAAAATTGGAAAATTCACATTTTATACATACTCAGTATTTTTTGTTTAAAGTTGAGACAGCTCCTTTGTTCTTAAAAGAAATCAGCAATATGTATTTTTATATGTGTCCCTATCTTCCTGTAAATAACGAAAACAAATATAAATATTTGATACAAAATATAGCTACACCTACATAGGTACAAATTCACCAAATAAATTGTTGTTGTGTTGTCTTTCGATCTACCAATTTTCATTCCTGACACTTTCAATTTCGACAACTTGCGCAGTAGAATTTCAATTGGTAATCCAGAACACTAATTCAATACGTGTGAATGCTTCTGGTTTCTATTTCGATGCTGAAATCAAATCCAGAAGCATTTTCTCTTCTTTTCAGAACAAGAACCCCGAACGAAAAGGCCATACAATTTGTGCGCTGACCAACTTCACGCGTTGCTTCTTCATTGTTTCCATCAGCAGTCGAAAATGCAATTTTGTGTCCGTTTTTGGTTGAAATGATCAAATGACTCACCAATTTAGCAAAGATTGTTCATGACCCGGACACCTGCTCAATGGAATTATCCATCATGGTCCAGCTTGTAAGCGCTTTTTTCATATCGGTCGAATTCCCTTTATGAACAAAAACAGGAATGTTACGAGTTTTCTTGTAGATGCAATCTTTTCAGTAGAACCGAAATGCGTCTTCCTATGAAAATCACTTCATAACCTTTCACTTTCAGAACCATCTCAGTCTCACAACCTGGACCTGTCAAACACAAAATAAACAATTCATTAAAAACAAACTAGGCGAAGCAATTGCAGTTGAAAACCGCTCGCATTTTCCGACGATGAAACTTTCGTTTGAAGAATTGGTGAATTAGCAATTGAGGTTACCGACAACACGGAGGATAAGTAACTTTTTATGCTAGAAATATAAGTTAATATATATACGAGTATTTCTATTTTTCTTTTTTCTTAACAAAAACAACAAATGCGTTCGACTGACTGTCGCGAAAAATTTTAAAAACATAATTTGAATTTATTTATTTTTTTTTTTGTAACAAAAAACTCATAGACAATGTGATGAGATTTTATGTGTAGGCTAAAGCGCTAGAGCACCTATAATTATTTTTCTAATAAGCAAAGTGAATGTTGCTTCAGGTTTTCGAAATGTTTCTTATATTAGACAGGTAGGTTAATTCGACGAAAAAGCCATCTACCTTTTGGAATTTAGAAATATTCTTCAAGAAGTGTAAAAAATTATGCAAAAATAAAATTAAACTAATTAAGTTTTAACCCTTAATTTGCTTGTGACATTTTGTAAAGTGACACGTGAGTTACCAACCATACATTTTCTTAATTTTAAAGCTTAAAACTCAAAAATATATTTCATTTGCTTTGTGAATGTATCGAAAAAATAGAAAACTGTAACTAATTTTGGCAATTTCATTGTAATAAATTTAATTACAAAGTGCTCGGGGTTAACCGGAAGGTCATCATCTTAAAAAGGAGATATATTTTGTTTCTATTCAATAACTAGATCGAATTTCTTTTTTCAACAAATAACAAAAAATAGCTTTTACACAAAAATATGAGCTATTATTAACAAACGTTGTGTCCATTTTGTGTTTTAGTTTTGACTTACTTGCCTTTGATTTTGTGCTTTAAAAAGGGCGAGATTTTTTTTTTTAATTGGCGAATTATTATTTTATGTGATAAAATTCTACACTTTTTCGTAGGACCAACAGATTTTGTTGAAATTCTCATGCATGATAAGGAATAGAAGGGGTAGGATGGTATAAGAGTGCGCACTTTAGACATAAAAAGGAAACAAAAAGAATTTAACTATAATTTTTTATTAAATTTCCTAGTTTGAAAAAATCTTAAAAGTAACAACAAATACCTATTTATTCTTTAATTATTAACAATCAAAATATTACTCAAGTTTGCATTTTAATTGCTAAAATAAGAGAAATTTTACTAAGCAAATTGGTCATCGCGAATTACATTCTTTTCCCGATGACCAATTTAAAATTTGATTTCTATCATTTTGTCTAGTTTTTTTTCGAAGAATTAAGGTTTATAAATGTGTTAAATCCTGTTTTCTTTGTTTATGCGCCACTCGTTGGTCGCTATCATGTGAATTGCCCTAAACGAGTTTTGCGCGCTCTTATTCAACGTTTGTTGTAAGAGTGCGTGGCGTGATGTTATTTGACAGAATGTAAAAGTCCCTATAAAATAAGCACTGCATTTTTCGTGCCACGAACACAGTTCCCTCTTCAACTAATAGTTCCGAGTAAATTTCATGGATTATTTAAATTTAGTTTTTTTTTCCTGAATTGGTTCGTCATGTTTTTGATTGTCCAATTTCTCTCTATTTTACCTTGTGAGGTCAACATTGAGTAGGAACCACAGGCTTCAAAATAGCCGTAGAATTCACCACCTGAGAAAGTGCCTTAGCGCACTCTTATATTCCATCCTGGTGCACTCTCTTAGGCGTGGTCCACACGGCAATGTACCACAAGTTTCTTTGCAGTATAAATCCAAATGGCAGTATAAATCCAATCAGTAAACGTACAAACGTGTCGTGTGAGAGATTCTATGTAAAATGTACACCACTCCCCGTTCGCACGCATTAATACTGCGAAAAAACGTGTGGTGCATTACCGTGTGAAATAGGTCTTATATTTTGGGACATGTATTTCAAGGTGGTTGCGTTTATAACGCAGCACACATTAAACCAATTTAGGTTCCCATTCAAATATTTCGGCTTTCCACCTTTCTTTATAGATTGGATAAAATCGTACCTGGGAAATAGATCCTATCAGGTAAAATTTCGACACTCTCTCTCAAACCCATTTAACGCTCTCTCGGGTGTACCTCAGGGAAGTCATTTGGGCCCTTTTCTATTCATTCTCGCTATAAATGATGTTGTCTCATGTATACGTTCTAGTGAAATTCTTATATTTGCGGATGATATGAAGACAATAAGAGCTGATCATGACTGTAGTCTCTTGCAGGATGATATTGACAGCTTTACTCTATGGTGTGATAAAAACGGTCTTAACCTAAACCCTGTTAAATGCCAAACAATAACTTTCTCAAGAAAACGAGTTGCAAGTGCTTTTAATTATTCTATTTCGCAGTACAAACTATGCCGTGTCTTTAGTTTCAAGGATTTGGGTGTTCAGTTTAGTTCTAATTTAGAATTCACAGAACACATAAATTACATTGTAAAAAAAGCGAGCTCAATGTAAGACCTCATCTTGAGTATGCCTCTCAAGTTTGGTCACCCTTCTATGAAATTCATAAAAGTCGTATTGAATCAATACAACATAAATTCATTCGTTTTGCTCTGAAAGGTCTCCCTTGGGTTGATCCATATAACCTTCCACCATAATATGTAGATCGGATCCAACTGCTGCAGGTCCAAACTTTACATCGAAGGCGGGTTAATAATGACTTAATATTTCTTCAGAAACTTTTAAATGGAGAGATTGATGCTCCTGACTTGTTAGCCTGTATTGGCATAAATTATCGCAGAGGATCTCATCACCTGCGAAGATTTGAACTTTTACATATCGATTTTCATCGTACTAACTACGGAATTCATGAACCTTTAAGCCGTATGTGTAAGCTTTTCAATTTAAATGCTTCCTCTGTTGACTTTAATATAGGTAAAATGGGATTGAAAACATTGTTTCGAACCAGTGCTCCGCAATCGTGACCGTCTTATATACATATCTATTAAGATACTTTCAATGTTTTTTTATTGTATAATTTTGTGTATTAGATATTTGATTTTTGTAATTTTTTACACTAGTTCTTTTTGTAGTTATTTGCAAGCATGTGTTAGTTAGCATTATTTTACTAACCACTAACACATGCACTTATGATGAGCTTGATCTAAGTTCTCTACACTCATAGAATCTGAAGTGTTAAAAAAAAAAGTTCTGTCTTTTAAATAAGATATACAAGGCCTTAGATCTTTTGCACCTCACATCGGTAAAGCTTACTAAATGCAGAAGAATATGTTCATAAAAATGAGAAATGTATTTGTAAAAATGTAAAAATGAAATGTATTTTTTTAACCCAAAAAGACTCATTTTTCACAGTTTTTATAAATACATTCCAAGTTATGCCCGGGAACTTTATTTAAAAATTTGCGGAACGTGACTCTTCAGCTTCAAAAGCATGTTTCAATCTAATTTCCTTCAAAAGTGTAATTTGTAAGTTAGTGAGTATGATATGGGAATTTTGAGAAACAGGAAATGTCATTTAATTGGTCAGAAAAGGTCAACTAGTCCTAGAAATTGGTCAGCTCTAATAATCAAGACTGAAAGTTTTTCAAGGTCAGCCAAGGTCGAAGAACCTTATTTATGGGAAATTTACAAATTAGAAAGATCTGTAGATCGTGATAAAAGGTCGACTATTTTCAGTAATTAATCAGCCATAGTTTATGTTCTATGAATTTTCAAAATTCGTTTCAAGGTCACAAAAAAAACTTTATTAAGAGAAATAATAGTAGTTATTCTAGAGAAAGTAAGTTGTTTTGAGCAAGGGTCCAATTTGGATTGCAAAATATTAATGTTTTGAAATATTGCCCCATCCATATGGGTGACTCTCAACAAACTGATAATTTTATGTTCCTCTGCGATTTTAGTTATTTACTAGGCACTTTTTCCACCTTTTGCTTTTATTATCGTATTCGTACAGCTGTTGATGGATTGTAATTTTCGTGCAACGATTCTGATCCGCATTAATTACCGTTTATTTACATGTTAAACAATCGATTCTATCGAAAATTTGTGCATTTGACAGGCAAACAAATGGTCACTGATTGGATTGCAATAAATTGAACTGTTTTTGAACAGTATTTAATGAATTTATCCTAAATTTGCTCAGGAAATTTCATTTCATCATTTTTTGTTGGTTAGTTCATTGATTTCTTCTTGTCTCAAAAGATTTCTTTCCGAACAGTCTTAGAATTTTTAAAGTTTCATCAATTTTGAAAAGATTTACAGAACATTTTGCAAATATTAAATATAATGAACCTGAAAAGTTGAGCGTAGCACAACACAAGCTGGATAATAATCATAATTTTAGTTTACAAAATTTAAAATTAATTCGTAACGTAAATAATCCTATTGAATTAGATACTTTTGATTCTCTGTATATATTTAAAAATAAAAATAATTTAATGAATAGCGATAGTGGACCAATAAGAGATCCAATTTTCAAAAAGTGTTATGATAGATCTTAAATTCACTGTAAATTTGTTTGTGTAGTTTGTTTTTTGTTTGTATTGATTTTTTGTATTTATTTGTATTTATGCATCAATCAAATTTTTGATTGTATTATTATTTATATAAAGCTTACTGACGATGGAAGCATAGCTTCCGAAATGCATATCAGTAAATAAATAAATAAAATAAGTGTTTTCAGTTATTTTAATTAATATCTTTTATTTATTAAGAAATTTAGCATTTTTTCGTTAATTTCGCACTCATAAGAGTATCAGTTTGCGAAGAATCGCTCATATACAAAAAATCTGAGGAAAGAATCACTTTTTCACTTTTTCATTGAAACACTAAACTCAACGCCTAGGCACGTTATATGATTGAACTGTAGAGGAACAAGTTCATGCAATCCAGTCTCGGATATGGAATGCAAAAATGTAGATATGTAGATATATTAAATAATTGAATTTGCAATCAAATAAAAAACTGATCTTTGTTCAAGTTTTTTTTTTTTTATATAAAATTGCTCTGTCTATAGTTTTTGGCGAAATTACAAAAAATCAAATACTCGTAGGTGTACCCACGACTGTACATAGAATCAAAAAACTTGTATTGTTGATAGAAATACCGCCGGCAATATTCACCCATCTTTACCCATCTTCAACACCTCTTGGTGTTGCCTTAGCGCGTAACCCTTCTATGTAATTTTTTGTTTTTCAAATACAAAATTTATCAATGGAATTTCATTAAGATTTCCTCATACGAAACGCGCGAATGGATTATTAATTCCCCCAGCACAAAAATTGAAGTTATCAAAGTTCTTAAATTTATTACTATTTAATCCGGCCTCGACATCGAGTCCTCCTCATCATAATCATAATCATAATCATCCTTCTCCCTTTCTGCTGAGTGCTGAGTCCTTGGCACAAGAAATATGTAACTTAAATAGGTATAGAGCGAGCGAGCTGCTTTTGCCTGCTTCTGTATGAAATTGATATAAGTATTTTCTATATGAATAAAAAGGTTACACAATGCTACATTGTTTGGTACTTGCTTACTTCCTCGTTGTCGTTTCGCAATATGAAGTGAGGAAGTTTAAATATAATATAAACACAGAGAAAACAAAAAAAAAACATTAAAAGTTTCAGCACCTCTTGCTCTTCTGTCCTGTGATGGTTCCTTGTATCATACAGAGGATTCATTCTGGATATCCTGATCGTCTTGGTCCTGGTTCTGGTCCTCCTCGTCTTTCTTCGTTTTGATTTTATTTCGTTATATCGTTAGATTGTTTTGTTTTCGAAACACAATTGAATTTTCCATTCAAAATCCTAAGTCATAAGGACACTTGAGAGGGTTTTTAAGTGGAATATTAAATATGATATGATTTGTTTAGGGGTGAGAGTTGTTAAGTTAAGTCACGCGATATCCCTGTCCCTTGCCTTCAATGAAATTTATATTGAAAAATATTACAGGCATATTAAATTGGATTTGCAACTTACTTACTTAGTTACTCTCCCTCCCTCTCTTTCCACTCTGTATAAAGAGAGTGCTCTTTAGATTTTTTTTATTGCGTTATTATTATGATTATTATGAATATTTGCATTTGGATTTATATTGAAGCGACAAATTGAGGATTAACATTGCCAGCAATAGAACAGTGGCAGCATAACGCGACGGACGGTTCGGTGTGGTGTATGTTTAAGTCAAGTCGTCCTTATGGATCAAATAAGTACGCGAAAGTCATCATCATAAGAAAGAGAGGACAATTTTTATTTTGTAAATATTTGTGCACTTCGTTAAGTCAATTTTTGACAAATAAACCCAATGAAACAAAATAAACAACAAAGCCCGTTAATTTTCTTTGTTGATTTAATTTTTGTATGTCAAATACAACTAAACGAAAATCTAATTTATAACGTCAAAATAGAAATGACAGATCTCTCATCTAGTAAGATACAAGAATAGGCATATGTATATGCCTGATAGAGTTTGAGATTTTAAGGTGCTGCTGGGTAGGCAGTGGACCAATTCAAGATGCTGTAGTTTAAAGATCTTTCTTTGTTTAATTCCAAATCAGTATGCCATGTTCCCATACATAAAGGGTGTTTCTTTTAGACGGTCATTTTGACAGCTGTCACTTCTTGATTTATGCTCAGTTTGGTTTGCCATTTCATAATGAATAGACTTACTTTTGAACAACGTTTCGCGCGACGGATCGCGAAACAATCAATTTATTGAAGGAAACTTTTGGTGAGGCGGCAAATATTCTCTTTCAAAACGTCAATCGTCTCGGGCTTATCCACGAAGACAAGCAAATAGAATAATTTGCACGAAATTAGGTAGGAAACTAGGTCCAAACCTATTGACCATATCCAATTGGCCACAGTTTGAAGAGCTCTGAAAAGATTTTGTATGAAAATATCAAAACAGAAACAAAAAAACAACAATAAAAAGCGACTAGCAGCCAGTTGAAACACAAAAATAAAATGAGATGTCAAACAAAATTACGAAATTATAGATGAAAACACTTTTTCTGTGATTTGCGATGTCGATGCCGAAATGAGGTTATTTCGCAAATCACAGAAAAAGTGTTTTTCATATGTACTCGTAATTTAGTAATATCGTTTGACAGCTCATTTCATTTTTGACTTTCAACTGGCTTTTTGTTTTTGTTTATTTATTTCGATTTCCATTGGGCTCTTTGACATTTTTTAACAAAAACCCATTCAGAGCTCTTCAAACTGTGCCTGAATGGGTGGGTTCCTTAGGTTCTGACTTAATTTCCAACCTTATTTCGTGCAAATTTGGTCGAAAGTATCTCACTTCAAAATGTGAATTTATATGAGAAATGAGATTTTTTACGAAATTACCTCATTTGGTTAATGAAAACGAAGTATAAGAATACGTTTTATAAAAACTAAATTTTTTATTTCATTCTTGTCACGAGGCCATAAAAAGCATGGGACATGTCTTGTCCATGTGTGTTGTGTGTTCTATAAATATTTTACCTCTAATGTCAAAAATCGCACAAAAATGGACATCTGTCAAGATACGTCAAGTGCAAGTGCGTTACGTTCATCGTGAAAAAGTTCGAAGAAGCTGTTTTTATTTTATGGAGCCAAAATTTTATGGAATTTTATGAATTTCAGCAGAAATCTCTTCTTCAAAAAGTACCTTGCTCACTAGATGGTTTTTGATGCTTGTTAAGGGTCCAGAATACACACACAAAAACAATTCTGTAGATTATTTCGTGAGATGTCTTTCCATACTGTTATTTTTCGTGATATAGATCCCTAAATATTTGTTTTCATTATAGATTTCGATTCTCTCAATATTTAATATCCAACGTTCTTGACCTATTGCTCTGCCTCCACCTTTTCGAAAATCCATAACCTTCGACTTCTCTAGACTAACAACTAATTTCCACGTTCTGCAATACTCACCATGTTTATTTATCATAAGTTGCAACGATTTAGGGGAGTACGCAAACAACACAATGTCATCAGCGAAAAGATGAGCCTTGATGAAGGTTCCAGCATATTCCACTACTCGTAGCAAACAATCGGTGATATCGTCGATAAAAACTGCAAATAAGCTCGGACTTAGCATGCAACATTGCCTTACATCTGTATTCTTTTCAAACCATTGTGAAATGTTTTCTCCATCCCATACGGTTCTGCAGTACACGTCCAAGCTTGAATGACATTCCCAATCTATACATCTTGTACATTAATGCATTTTGGTCTATCGCATCGAAAACTGTCTTGAAACAAATAGCTTTATCCTTCGGTCCAAAAAGAAATCGGTGATACTTCGGAAAGCAAAAATGTTATCTACGGTGGAATATCCTTGTCTAAACCCAGCTTGAAATTCCTTCAATAGCTTGTGTGTATCAGTTCACGTTTTAAGTCGGCTTTGCAAAATCTATGTAAATATTTTCTAGGATGCATTCAAGAAGGAAATTTGCAGGGTCCACATTACAACTCTATTTTTTTGTATGGGAAAAATAAGCGCTTCTCTAAATTCCTGTGGTAGGTATAATTCCATGACCCATAATTTTGTTAAATATGGCCGTTAGCTTGTTGATCAACTCGTCCGAGCCATACTTGTAGAATTCCGGAAGTATTCTATTTGAACCAGCAGCTTTACCATCATTGAGTTCGATAGAATGTGTGTTCTTAAAGTCTAGCAATTGAGATGTCTATTGATACGAAAACTTTGTGATTTATTTTTTGAGCTTTCTTCCAGAACTCACTCGTGTTCTTATTTTTATTTTCCAAAAAAGTTTTTTTTTTGATTTTTTATAACACTGAATTTTTGAAAACTCTACATATTTCGAAAATGACTATTTTTTTTAAATTGTATAAAACGTGAAAATAACGGTACTGTCCATACAAATGTTAAAATAACCGAAGAAGAAAATGTATAAAAATCTTAAAACCTGACGATTTTGTGCTGCTGATGTGTAAGCGTGTGGCCATGTGAGTGAATGCCCTGAGACTAGTGATGCCAAAAACTGTTGTTTCCGCTTCGGTAAAGCGCCTCTTCCTATCGATTTTTGTCATGATTTGAACGGTTTTTGAAGTAATACTTCTTGACTTGCGTTGACGTGATTCTGTCATGATAAGAACCAGACCCACTATCAGTTACATTATCTTGTTGCATCGGCAGGGGAGACAGTCTTCCAGCACCAATCGACAGCTCTATATTCGACACTCCTAGGTTTCTACTTGAATTATATAATTTTATTACTGGTAATGCGTTGGAATCATGATAGCATAATTCCGACCCCAACTATCGTTTCATTCACATTTGAAAAATATTTTCCTTTTTTAAATCATCGAACAATACATTTGTTTGATTTCAATCCTAAGTGAAAAGTCAAATTCAAGTGCATTCAATCAATCTTAAGATCAGAGCACTTACATCTGATAAAATATTCAATTGGTGTGTTTAGCATGACCCCATATAGTTAAACAATTAATATTGTCCGATGTCGATGTAGACGAATATCATACAAAGACGATAGAATTATTGTAGTATAGACATAAAATTTTTTTTTGCAAAAAAGGTGAACAAAATCCCTGTTTTCGGTGCCAATATAAAATGTGTCACACACAAAAGGCGAAACAATCGTTCACGTAAGACGTAACACAGCATGGGGTATTGAAGTCCTCCTGTCCTGCCGCTGCATTCAACAATACCTTATGAATTTCTTGTTTTAATTTTATTGTTGGTATATAAGAGTGATTTATTTAAACTTTCATGAGAAAAAAAGAACCAACCAGTGGAATGAAGAGTTCTATATTTGATATGCTATTAAGATGTTAGTACCTTACCTACATAAAGGACATTCGACATTCGCAGCGGTCGGTGGTGGTGATATTGGCATATTGGGCTAAAATTATACTCAACTCAAGAGATTCATCTGAAATCTGAGAGAAGTAGTCTGATCGATTTAAAATCACTTTTCTGGTGACGAAGGTTGTACCTCGTGAAAATCTTATCACAAGCTTTCCACATTTTGTGGTCGGCCTCCGATGCACAAGCACATGTTGTCAACTTTTTCATTTTTTTTGTATGTTTTGTGTCGTATAGGTTTGACACATTATAGTCGAAAACGGCCAACGTAGTGCCATTGCCATAAAAAGGAGAAAAAAGAAAAATCAAATCAAAAGGGAAATCGATGCCGCCGCTCGCTGGTCGCGTTGTCACGTCGTCACACAGTGGTCAAACAAATCAATCTAAGTGGACAAATTTAAAAAAAAATTGTGTTTCAAAATTAGCTTAAAATCTCATTGAAAAATATCTACTTCACCACAAATTTGCACGATTTGCAAACGTTGTTCAGGAGTAAGTCAATACATTAGGAAATGGCAAACCAAACTGAGGGTAAATCAAGTGACAGCTTTTAAAAAGACCAACTCCGAAAAAAGTATTGCCAGATTGAAAACCACACGTCTAAAAAAAACAACCTTTATATGTTTTCCATCCGCGTTTTTGCTAAAAAAAATAATTTGTCCAGGTAGAATGCTATTTTTGACCACTGTGCGTCGGTTGTCGAACAACAAAACCAACTTCGAATTTTAATTTTCACAAATCAGAAAGACAGAATGACGAACGAACGCAATGCAACGGTTTGTTGGAACGGTCGAATGACTGTTTCATTGTCTCGTTTAGGGCAAAGTATTGAGTTGGCAATCAATTTGTTTCCACATGAAAAAGTAGAAAATTACAGCCTCTAATCTTTTTAACATATGTATGTATGTACAGTACATTACATATAGGTATTCGTTCCTCAGTCTTCGTCCTTCGATGTTTTCCCCTTTTTTATTACATCTAACATGGTTATCCCATATCCCTGTAGTAGACTGGCAGTAAGTGCAAAAGGGTGGGAAAAATACTCTATTGGTCGGCGCGTTGCGGCGTTCGTCGTCTTAAATTGCAACAATTGATTTTTTTGTGGTACTTTATCGTGCATAAATGCTTGGCGCTTGACCAATATTGTATATTGTCTCTAGTCGAATATTGCGCACGTGTTTTTTTTTATATTTTTGGCTCGACCTAAAGCACATAGACAAAAATACAACCTAAAAACACCACACGAACAATGGAACGATTATGTAAATCTTAGGGCGCATCAGGAACATAAGTCCCATATTAATTTTGCGTTTTATACCTTTGTCCCGAAAGAACTGTAAATGCAGGCCTTCCAGTGGTGCAAAACGGAAAACCTTATGAAAATTGTTAATGGAAGCAACTCTCTGTTTTGCGGAGGAGCGGGGAATTAATGATTAAGAGATCTTAAGTTAACTACTCTTTCCATTACGTAAAGGGTTTTCCAAGTGACCTGTCAATGTCAATTCTGTCAGCGGATATCTCTACCGATCGATAATGAACAATTCCTTTTGACCAAAATTGGATGATATGGATGTGAACGACATGTGGTTTCAACAGAACAGCACTACGAGTGATACAGTTAATGTCACAAAAGACATTCTGCGTGAAGAGTATAGGGTTGTCTATATCTCTGACGTAAATTGACTTTCCAGATATTTTTCTTGTGCTGTGCTCTGAAGTTTAAGTTGCCGTTCTATGCCAATAAAGTCGCTATCAACCGATGTCCCCAAGTCAACATAACACAGCTAATCCTGAAAATAAATTGACCCGAGTTAACTCAGGAACAGTTTTTCAGTTGAAAATTAACTTTATCTTTCGGCTGTCAAAAATCTTTTGTCATCGATGT
The DNA here is from genome assembly GCA_946251815.1 of Dasysyrphus albostriatus. Lineage (NCBI taxonomy): Eukaryota > Metazoa > Arthropoda > Insecta > Diptera > Syrphidae > Dasysyrphus > Dasysyrphus albostriatus. The sequence continues at coordinate 2,188,147 of OX276339.1, forward strand.
GCGACACTATATGGATATCACCTCTGTACGCCTTTCACGCGCCAAAATAGAAATGGCGTCACACCGGAATCGCACTATCAATTACTTTCACTGTCATAATCGAGAAGGCATCACAACGGAAAAAAAAACTCTCATTTTAGTCATGAGTTAGCTCGCCCAATTAGGTGAGTTAACTCAGGATTTCAATCGACTGAAAAATTCGTTTCTGGAGTTAACTCTGGTTGAACCCCGAGATAAGGATGATCTCGCACTGAAAAACTGGCCCTTTACAAGTATTCAAGTAGCAAATTGAATCTTTTTGTTAATTGCTTGTTCTCTACCAACACTTCTTCTCATTCAGTGTGTTTAGTGTGTGATTTTGATTGGTTTGGCTGACTGGTTGGGGGTTTGGAGACCAATGACTCCCCCAATTGCTCCTGCTGGGTGGCAATCAAATGCTCAATTAAACAATTCACCAATAAGGAAGGAGGAACTTAACTTGAGTTTGACGGCTGGTGCTGGAGCCTAAAATGGTTCATTAATTTCAATGGACTTGTAGAATAAAATATAATTACGTAGTATAGTTAGGTATAGGTACTTAGATGGGGTGCGATTTGAAATGATGGTCATGTCATGATATTGAAGGTCACATCATGATACTGCGTAGCCCTTTTATTTCCTCCGTCGCGTCGGTCGGTCGTTGATGTGCTTCATAACAATTTGTTATCCCGATATTTAGTATTTAATGGCTGTATCGCTAGCAGACGAAAGGGGTTCTTTTTCCACTTCTCTTTATTTGTTTGAAAATCCATCAATATAAAATAGTTCGATTTGAACTTAAGAACAAAAGGATAAATAAACGAACTGAAATTGCATAGATTGATTTAGGTATAAAAATAGGTATACATACCTATTCCTAAGTACCTTACCTATATGTGATTTGGCAGTCTTTGTTTTCAAACCCCCAACTGTGTTTTGTTTTTTTTTTTTGTTTGTCCTCTCTGTGACTTTTTTAAAAAAACTTTTTTCTTAAGGAGGTTATAAGTATGGGAAAACATTTTTTTTATTCTAAAAATATTTATACATATGCTGTGTGCTTCACACAGTGGGCTCAAATTCTTGTTTTATGAAATTAGTCATTTTGAAGCAAATAACTTTACTGGCTAAATTGTGATATTGGTAAAAGTAAGGAGGGTGGTGAATTTTGACACAGAAGTAACAATTGAGTATGGTATGTGTTTTTAGTTTTCTATCGTCCTGGTTTATACCTGCTAAATCAAATCGACCCAAATGAACAGAACAAGAAATCTGTTAGTTCTTTGATAGTGGAGATTTTTTTCGTTGTGTTTTTTCATATAAAAAAGTAAAGATATCCATTTAAGGTGTTTTTTTTTTTTGAGTTATTTAAATTAATTTCTTTATTAGTTCTTATAGGGTGATTGTAGTCCTAACGAAACTAACTAACTCATTAACCCTGAAATTCATGTTGTTGCTGACGCTTGTTGGTAACTCTGATTCAGAGCAGACTTCCCAGGTTCGGGACAGACTTAAACGATTGATGGTGCCCTTATGCATGAGATACAGACTTGGGGTTTGATCAGTTCTCCCAAGAATAATGGCCAAATCACAACCTCGCGTTCAGTCGGTTCGGCGTTAATGGGCGTTTGATCGTATTTACGATTTTATGTGCCAAAAAGTGCGACCCTAGCATTTAGCTTTTTAAGCTAGAGCGTTGACATAAATTTCTATGACATCTTTGATAAGTATAACCTAATTAATTGTGAGTGAAGGGGATTCATATAGACGGGTTCAAGATTTCTGAAACAATATAATGACTTAAATTAAAACAGAATCACTCATTTTTGATTTAATTATTTATAAAAAAGAAAAACTGCAATTACTTACATTTTATTTTACTTCAATTTCTATTTTTGAAAACATATTGCCTGACAATGAACTGTCAAACGCCCGACCTAATAGATCTACTTTTGCTTTGATGTGGTATTGGTCTGACGTTTACGATATTACGATAACATTTCAGATTGCCTCATAAGAGTCCATTGTTTTTATTCGAAATGTCAAAGCCCGACCGACCGAACGAGAGATTGTGGCTTGACCATAACAACTAGACATATTTTTTGGGATTGAAATATACATACGGGTTTTTTCAATAAGAGCGCTACAAAAGTTTTCTTAAATAAAACAAAAATGGTTTTAAATATCAATGAAATTCTTTATTCCTGTGAAAGTCGAGTATGTATTGAACTCGATTTCTTTCGCATGGCCACCACGGGCACGCTTGCAGAAGTCCAGACGCTGAACCCAATTTTCGACGGTTTTCAAGCATAAATCGGCCGATACTGCTGCAATTTCACGTTCGATATTCGTACGAAGTTCATCAATCGTCGCTGGCTTGTTGGCATAGACCATAGGCTTGAGGCAGCCCCACAGGAAATAGTCTAACGGCGTCAAATCGCACGACCGAGGCGGCCAAGCGACTGGACCATTTCGTGAGATAACACGTTCTCCAAACTTGGTTTCCAATAAATTTATTGTGACATCCGCTGTGTGGCTTGTGGCACCGTCCTGTTGGAACCACATGTCCTCCAAGTCCATAACATCCAATTGGGGCCAAAAATATTCGGTTATCATTGAACGGTAGCGATCCCCATTCACAGTAACGTGCCGGTCTTGATCATCACGGAAGAAGTACGGCCCAATGACGCCGCCGGCCCATAAACCACACCAAACCGTAATTTTTTCGGGATGCAATGATGACTCATGGAGTACGTGTGGATTGCTGCCTGACCAATACCGCATATTTTGTTTATTGACGAAGGCATTCAGCCAGAAATGAGCCTCATCGCTGAAGATGATTTTTCGATGAAAATCCGAATCATTTTCAAGTTGTTGCTCAGCCCAATTCACGAACATACGACGCTTCTAGTGGTCAAGCGGCTTCAGTTCTTGCGTCAATTCAATCTTGTAAGGATGTAGACCAAGATCTTTTCGCAAAATTCACCACAACGACGTCACAAAGATGCCCAACGCTTGAGAACGACGTGTGAGAGACACATTTGGGCTTTCTGCAACTGAAGCCTCAGCGGCAGCAATATTCTCGACACTACGGGCACTTCTTTGTCTCACTGGCACGGGAACATTTTGTACTGTGCCTGTGGATTCAAATTTGTCCACTAGACCATAAATTGGACGTATCGCTCTTAACGTTGAGGCCACTGACTCCGAATTTCGGTAGTAAATTTTAATAATTTCTACTCGTTGTATCTTTCCATCATGAAATGGCAAACCTTACTGAAGAGAAATGTCAAAAGAGCGGCAAGAAATATGGCATCGTTTACTGTCCCTGTCGCTCTACTTTTGTAGCGTCCCTGTTTATATCGTTTGTAGACGTGAGTTTTAATGAAGCTATCAACGCATAGACATAGACAATATTCTGCATTAACAATCACACGATACGCACAGTTTTGTAGAAACAAAGAGTTAGTAAGGAAGTTAACATGTGTCCGTCAATGCATAGTAAAACGTGACGTACATCGGCTTGACGTGGCAAAGAATCATCAATAGTGTTAACTCCGCCGTCAACGCAGACATTATATATTTATAATCACACAACACACGTTGTTTTGACATTCCAAGGCCTCAACGTGTTGTGCATTTGCATCGACGGTCAAATGAAATGCAGTGCTGCCAGACTTTTCAAATTGCTGTGCCCACGATTTCGATCAACAATGCCCTTTTCGCCATCTAAGTCAAAAACAAATGATGCCCACAATATTGTCCACATAGAAAATGTATAGCAAAAAAGACGAAATTTAACGAAAAATCATTTCATTTATATATTTTTAGAAGCTTGCTCACACGTGGAGAACGAAAGTTTTCAGATGTGATGAAAATATTCTGCAGATTCTGTTTTCCTCTTTGTGTTTTCAGTATTTCAAAATGACGAAAAACTAGATTTTTTTTGCTTATCCACTTTCCACACCAGCGCCAGTGCTTACAAGGGAACGATTCGTCAATTTCTTCACTGAATATTTTCAAATATGGTTTTTAAAATTTGTCATCCCCTTTTCTCATCTGCAAATCTCATAAATCGCAGAAAATGCTTGAATTTCTTCACGTGTATTACAGGGGTATTAAAATGTTATACATTATTGGATGTAAATACCAGTGTTGCAAAACACAATTGTTCAGTATATTTTATATCCATAAAGTACAAGTGGGTAGGAACTATGTCTAGCAATTATTTTTTAGAACCTGTGAAGAAAAAATGAATATAAAGTTTGAAAAATTAAAATGCCCTATTTTTCAGCTGAGACGCTGAAAATGCCTTTCGCCCTTTCAGCTTATTTTTTGTTTGCAAATGCCCACGAAAAAGATTTTCGCCCACAATCTGGCATCACTGAATGAAAGCTTAAGAATGCACAAATTAAAAACAAAATGTGTGAAACTATGTACATATATCTACGCCTTAGAGTGAAAAGCAGCTAACTCCTATTTTGCGTTTTCTACAAAAATTTTTTTTTAAAAATGGTGTTCGCATTACTTGAATTAAACCAAAATTACATTAACTATTTTTCTACACTCATTATTGCTAGATTCAGTGAAATTGCTATCGCACATGACTATTTAAAAATCTTTCGCTGTTTCGTCTTTTCCAACGCATAGAAAAAATATCCTCAAATCCCAGCAAAATGCCTATTATTTTGATCCCCAGAATCTCTTAAATTTCAATCAGTGGGCTTTTATTGTTTTTCAAAACGAACATATATACTTTTAACAATTTAAATCTTGCACGAGAATTTTATGCGCGAAATTTCGATTCAAAAAATTAATTTTATGCATTTAAAATTTGAGAGATTTCAATTTGCGTGATTTTGTAAATGAGGGAATTATAAAAAGTGGAATATGCTAACTGAAAGTTTTCAATTTATAAATTTTCAAACACAACCCAATTTTTCATTATTTCGCCTTAAATATTTTTGTAGATTACGTTTTATTTTTAAATAAGCTTAAATTATTTGAAAAATCATTAATTTCGCAATTATTACATTTAATAGTCCCTATTTTTTTTAGTATTTTGTTTGATTATTGTTAATTCTGTTTAGAAACTTGTTGTTTAGGTTTTTTTTCATTTTTTATTTCATTATTTTGAGTTTTTACTTGGGACTTTTACCATATGGCAAGTAATGCATTCGTAAAAAAATATTTTTATCAATAAAAAATTATAATTGTATATTTCTCAAAAGCGACTCCACAATTTTTCTTAAAAAAAATTCAATAAATTATTTTTAATAAAGCTAGCTTTGGTAATGGTACCTCCCAAAAAATATTTTGATTTAGGTACTTCAAAACGGTTTAACTGATTTTCATAGATTTTTTAATACAGAAGCTTCTAAAAAATATAAATAGAATTGTGTGCCAAAATGTTAGAAAGATTGTATTTGGATTAAAAAAAAATAAATTTTTTTTTTGGAAAATAAACTATGTAGAGATTTTGAAAACGGTAGCATCTATTTTTTGAAACCCGATAGTTTATAGTTTTAATCACTTTCCAAAATATTTTAAAAACAAAAATTAGTTTTATGCAAAAATAACGGCACCTTCCATACAAATGTTAGAAAACAGTTAAGGAAAATACTTTTTCTTCATAAACGGCTTTTATGATTTTTATAAAACTTTTTCCTTATGCTAAAACTAGTCAAAAATTATTTTAAAAAAAATACTCCTAGCAACTGTTGATATGGAGTTCCTCTCATAAAATCGGCTGAACGGAAGTAGATTAATTTTTCATGAACGAAAAAATGTGTTTGAATTAAAAAAAAAAAGTTTTCAATAATTTTTTTGAAATTTCCTTAACTTAACACAGCTTGACAATTTTTTTGCAAATTATTATTATATACCTAAAAAAGTATAATTTTTTCTCCTCAAACGATCGAAGGAATTGTTTAAACTTTTAAACATTTTTCTCTCAATTTCCATGTTTTTATTTTTACAATTTTCTTAAACATTCTCCGTCTCTTGAACTTAAGAGCAAGCACGTGCGACCCAGTCTTGCATATTATTTATTTGGCATTCAATTCTTTTGCGATTTTTTGATTTTTAAAAATATGTAAAAATAAGCAAAGAATGCAAGCCCAGAACAAAAGTAAAGTAATTAGTCAGGAAGGTAAATAAAAAGACATTTAGAGAGAATCAATTATACAACATTATAGCCTTTTGGTATACTCCCTATGTTTATGCAAAACACCCTGTATATTTCACAAAAGCCACATTTTCCTTAAATTAACTATGGTGGTCAAAGTAAAACAGCTGGGCGGTCTAAAAATTGGTTCTAGTTTTATTATACCTTCCTCTTTCAAAGACTTGAAAAAAAATTAATTTTATTGTTTGTATAGTTCAAAAACGTTCATTGATTGACTTTACTTAAATTCAATGGCACATTTATTTATTTTCGGATAAGTCAAAAAATATCGATCTTAGAGAAAAATTATTATGAACAAAGTTGTAGATAGTTAAATTTTGATGAAATTTTAGTAAAAAGTTGAACATAGCCGAGTTATTTAGCAAAATCATTTTTCTGAAATCCAAGATGGTGGCCAACGCAAACGCAACTTTTCTTTAGACTTTAAACCCCCGTCTCGAATAAAATCAAAAAACATCCCTATCTATTTTTGCATTTAAATAAAGGTATGTTTCAATCTTTTTTATAAAATAAAAAGCATTTCAAAAAATATCAATCTTAAAAAACAAAGAATCAATATCGAAGTAATTGATTCAGTCCTTAAAACGGGTAGGTATTATTTAACAAAATGCCTTACCTTCCCATACCTACGCTATTTTAAAATTTTGTTCACATAACTTTCTCCATTCTGGTGTACCTACCATTTTTGGGGCTGCTTTGTGTGCCATGTCATTCACATTTCAATATCACATAGTTATGCGTGTCATGCGTGTGTGGTGCCATTATATCCTCAGCCATTTCAGACATTACCAACAACCTCAAAGAACATAACCACAATTTTCTAACCACAAAAGCACAACACAAGCCTCAGCCCGAAAACATCAAAATCACACCAACGTCAAACCACATAAATGTGGTCTAGATACCGCATTCCTACCCTCTCTCCCTCTGTACCATGTGCCATAATCATTTAAGAACCTTTCCCCATTCCTGATTCCTGGCGAAAAGCACACACATGATGATGCACCACACCGATAAACGATGGACGAACGAACTGTTGCGGATGAACAACAAAATACAAAACATCGCAGTTCTGGTCTTCCTGCTGGATCCTCCTGATACCATGGAGCTTGATAGGTATGTTCTGTGATGCTATTGTTTTTCCAGCTGCTGATTGAATTCATATTAACAACAAACAAAAAAAAATTGCTTACGTTTCAAAAGCACCGGTATTTGTAGTGCTGAAAGTGCTTGAGAACTGATGCCAATGCCTTACAGTGGCACCTTTGTTGATAATTGGCATAAAAAATCTGCAATTTTTAAATGCGAGCTTAAAGTAGTTAAATTAAAAATAGGTGAATAAATTTTTGAAGAGTTATCAAAATTTTAACCTCTGCTCGCACTGAAAAAAAAATGGAAAATGTCTTTCATTCTTTAAGAAATTGCGTGGAAAATTATGTTTGACTTCAATATTCAACTTTAGGACCACTGTGAGCCAGCGGCAATGTTGGCAGTGAAGCGAAAAGTTATATAGTGTTATACAGGGTGTTTCCAAATTAGGACGTTAAACTCTGAGTTTCTGTTAATTGACATAAAGTTTCAAAGGTGACATTCTTTGAACAATTATTTACAGGGTGTTTCAAAATATTGTTGCTTGAAATAAGACATCTTAAAAAATAAAAAGAAAAGTAAAAATCAGTTTTCACTTATGCGATACGCGTCAAGAAACGTCACTCAACGCACAGAAAAGACACACTTGACACCTGCTGTCAGTCGCACAGAAACAAACGAAATCAAAAGGTTTGGTACGCCAGTACGCAGAAAATGGTCACAAGGAAACTCTCTTCACTGAAGATGATTTTTACCGTTGAAGAACCGTTTTAAACAGTAACATCGAGTGTATGCTCAGACATCAAGGGAAGCATCTGACCTCATTTTGAAGGTTGAAAGAAGCCACTATCCCACTAATGTTATGGTATGGCTTGGAGTGAGCTACGATGGAGTCAAAACGTCGGCGAAAGTTTATCAAACAATTGTTTTGGAGCCGTTGTCAAGCCTCGAAACCAAAAAATATTCGCCAACAAGCAGTGGGCATTCCATAAACATTCTTCTACAACTCACAAGGCAAATACCTCAAAAAGAGTGACTCAAGAACATTGTTCCAAGCATCATGTTAAAACCTCAACCCATTAAATTACAACCTGCGGTCTATTTAAAAGGGAATAGCTTGCTCTATTAAAAACTGAAGAATTGAGCCACAAAAGCGAGCCCTTGTTCATGCAGTGGACAATTTACTAATGGATGAGTTGTGTGAAGTAATCGATGACTGGCTAGAGTTTCTCAGGTTGTTTCTTATAGAAAATGGTGGTCTTTTCGAATGACGTCTTTCTATAAAATGTAGCTAGACCAATAAAATGATTACAGAAGTTTTTTTTAGAATACCAGCGAATTATTGTTTAATATTAATTTCTTCATGTATCAGTATTAATGACAAGACTATAATTATTGTTGAGTTTGGAACGTGCGGGTTGAGTGAAACATACCATAAGATATATTTTCATACACATAATTGATAAAAATTTAATAGTTTTGATATAAAATAAGAAACTAAGTTTGCCGTTATTCATCACAGATGATGGCGGGGTGGCGCTCAACGTGGAGTTCCAAAATTGATAGAAGTTTGGTAGTTTTTAGAAATTCAACGTGGAAAAATTTAGTTTTCACTAAAATTTTTTCCTCAAAAATTGACTCCTCGGGTTTTGCCTTGGTGACTATTACTATTTACGTTTAGTATAGGAACCTTTACTAAGCTATACAAAAAAAAATAAATCCCTGATTTGGTATAAAGTTGGTAATGACTGTCCCCGCGCATCTTGGTCGACCTCTTCGTTATTTCACTTTTCGAAATTTTAATTTATTTTGAGAAGGGAGCAGAATATTAACAAAATATTTTATTTGCTTTCATTTTCCAAATGAGTTGCGTTAAGACGAGAGAAGAGTGCGAGGAATTGATGAGTGTTTTTGAAACAAATTTCATGGATTGTGATTATCTGTGTTTTGATACAAAACGCTGTGAAAAGAGAAATTAATACAACAACACGCAATGTAAAATGTTCCTTTTTTGATGATGCAGGCCAGCAGTAAAAGACGAAGGGAGAGAGAGAGAGATAAAGTGAGTTTAGTAGAAGCAGGAGGGGTTAGGGTGGCATTGGAGAGGCATAGTTATCAGTTGAGTGAACACGAAACGATGCTTAAACCGATGTGGTCTTTTGAAGGGAAATCTTTCACTTGCCTCCTCTTGTTATGTTGTTCATCTTATATAGGCTTTTCACAAAAACAAAAAAATAAATCCGACACAGTATTACGGAATTAGAGCAGGAGAATAGCTATCCAATGCCAATCCACCCTTTATATCATTCAACCTTATATAGAAATATACGCATACATCTATCATGTTGTTGAGAATTTAAATTGTGGGAGGGAGTGTAACTAAGTGAATTTCATCATCAGGTGTTGTTATACAATTAAAATCCATATTTAAGCATTTAATTTTAAACAATCTTATTAAGGTATGAGGGGAGACCCAAAAAATGCCCTAAAAATAAGTTTTGAACGCTTATGAACAATATGCCCTAAAACGGTTAGAATAATATGACCTTACAAAAATATACACTACAGGTTTTGAAAACATAGTCCATTTCCATTTTTTAAGGCGAAATAAATAATTTGACCAGTTACTCATAAGTTTTTGTAGTTTGAAGTTGTACTATAGGCATTTCGTAGTGACATTAGTGAATTGCATCAACTATAGTCCTAGCATTTGGCCGTTTTCGAAAACGTCATCTGCGTCAAAAATGCATTTGCAAAATGTTCTTTAATGCAGACTACAATTCTTCTGTTCGAAAGCGCAAATACAAGTACTACCCCATTAGGATTGTATTAATGGAGATAATCTGATGTGCAACTCTGCAGTAAAAATATCAAGTTGACGACAAAAATATTGAGAAGCCAAAGAATGTCAAATGCGTTTGCAAGAAAATTGACTGACGTTGATCAGAAAGATTTCTTGCAAACAGGACGATTGCATTGGACGATAAAACTGACATTGATATGACGATTTTTGAGGACAGCCTTTCGCTAGCCCCTCCCCATCTGTTTTCGAAGGAGATGGTAACCGAAAGTGCTCCTACATTTTCACGTACAGAAAAATTCGATTTTTAAGTTTATAATACTTTGTACATGAGTCTTTTGCTATATGCAAGCATTTTAAAGGTATTCCTTTAAATGTCGAAGGAAAAAAATAAGAAGTGCTGTCACGTACAGACGGGTCGTGTCAACCATTGTTCTTGATTGATATCTTAATGTTCAAATTTCAGCGAAAAAATTAATCATCGATCACAAATAATGTGTTTACAACAAAATTATGAGAATAAATCAAAAGCGGTATTAGCAAGACAAAAATATTTTTAATATCATGTCACGTACAGACAAATTACGTGACATGTCCGACAAAGTTCACTTTAGTAGTTATTTATCACCTTAGCACCAGGTTGTGTCCTGACAGGCTATGAATTCCGTACTCTATTGTTTTTTGCTTCCGATGTAGGTACTATAGGGCAATTTTTGGATTCGTGCACAAAACAAATTTCGAGATAACAATAAAACATGACATTACGATGATCGAGAAAACGAAAAAAGTGGATGGCACAATTCTGTCTGTCTGATATTTCGACATTATCTCATATATCGACCTACAGCCTAAGCCCCTCAATCAATTTTCTTTAAATTTTGAAGAAATTTATTTTTAGGTTTTTTTGTAACTCTCCAGAAGGGAAATTGAAATTTTTCGGCACCAAAAATAACGGTAGGTACTTGCCTTACAACCGTAAGTGAAAAGCTTATATATCTCAAAAATGACTAACGATTTGGATAACAAAATCAGTGTATTATTGTAGATATGGTCTACTTTTTGGTGAGAAAACATTTTACCGAAAACCGTTTTTTTAACTTTCGATTTTTTCGTTAAGTGTTCAAACGATTTCAGTCAAAATTTTGATGCAAAAGCTCTTAATATGTTACTTATCAATATCTTAAAACTAACTTACTGGCCCCAGTCGGGCGGTCTAAGTTAAACTATAATGACTTAATGCTAATGCCTTTCGGCCTAAGAGATATTTTAATAGTAAAATCCAGGTCGGTTTTATTTTTTACCTAGAAAAATTTGCAAAAAAAAAATCGGTATCAATGTCTTTATTTTTCTTGGTTTTATATAAAACTTATAAACTACATAAAAGCTAATTAGAACTAATTAAAACTAATTAAAACTACTTAAAGCTTCTTAAAACTACTTAAAACTACTTACAACTAATTATAAACTAATTACAACCTACATATAAGCTACTTACAGACTACTTACAAACTAGAACAGCCACAGCAAGCATTTTCCGGTTTTATAATTTTTTTGTATTTTTGTTGATTTTTATAATTTTTTTTGTGTTTTTGCATGTTTTACTATTTTTTTTTTGTGCCACCCTGACTGTCCCTACTTAAAACTAATTACCTAAACTTATGTAAGTTGGCCATACAACGAGAAAAAAGCAAGGTCCACTATTAAATATCTGAAGGAACTTCATGTTCGTTTTTCAACCACCGGAACTGGTTCTCCTACTTTACCCTATCTCTTCGGTCCCGTTCGGACACAGTCCTACTGAACCGCAGGCGCTCAGCTCCGTCTTGTACGAGGACGTCTCGACTGTAAAGGAGCCGCCGATCTACAGTTCTACGGCCGACGTGGTACATTAGCGGAACCGCCGCTCTATCCTGGATCAGCCCTCGACTGTCTAGATAGAGGAATGCATCGGGCGGAATAAAGCCGCTTAGACGCACACTCTCGTAGTATTCGTTGTTCGGGTAATAATTAATAATAAAAATTAAAAAAAATTTGGATTTTTAACAATATATTAAAATTTTTTTTTGAGAATTCAATATTTCAAAAACGAGTTGATGATTTTTTTTGAAACAAGGTTTCAAAATGTATTTTATTACATACTCAAAATTGACCTTCCCAAATTTTTTTTTTAAATGTTATTAAAATTTTTTAGAAAACCGCTCCAACGATTTTAATTTAGTTTTTTGCATATTCATATTTTTTACAAGTCATCAAACGACATACTTGTTTTTAAACTCTAAGTTTTTTAACTAGTTGTTTATGCAATTAAAAAAACGATTTAAATACTTTTTTATATTTTTAAACTTTTTTGATAATTACTGTCATATTTTAAAAGTTCTTAATTCCCTTAATTCCAAGCAACTTGAACATAAGAGCATGCACGTGCGATCCAGTCGTGCATTTTATTTTAACTTGTACGTTAGTTGGACCTCAAAATTTGTATGTACATTTATACCCACACACACACAAAATTTTTACTTGCGATAGACATACCTAGGTATTTTAGGACAAGTTTTCAAAAAGAAAAAGTCGAGATAGAGAACACGAAAAAAGTGGGTGTCAAAAATCTCCCTGTCTGTATACCTATCTGTACTTCGACCTACAGCTAAGGTCACCGAAGCGATTTCCTTCAAATTTTGAACTTGAAGTATATTGTTACTCAAAAACACCTCAAACGATTTTTTTTTAATAAAAAATCAGTGATTTATTGTAGGCATGGTAAACATGGTTGAAGAAAATAATATCAAAATTTTCGATTTTTAAAAATATAGTAGCTTATCAATATTTCAAAACTGGTTGATACATTTTTTTTTTCAAACTTGGTTCTACAATCCATATGTGTGTTCCTTTACTTTGAATTTCTGTGATTTTCAGTCCAAACTCGTGTGAAAAAAATTTGTACATGAATTTTGACAAAACTTTTGCCTAAAATTCGCAGAAATGCACAGAAATTCAATGTGAAGGAACACCCATATAATAAGTAGTCAAAACTGGCCTACCTTTTTTTTTGTTTAATGTTATAAGAATTTTATATTTACAAAATAATTTTTTTTTTAAATTTTTAAATTTTTAAATTTTTGTTTCCATGTATTCATGATGAGATGACATTCTGACTTTTGAGCTCAATTCTACTTGACTGGTTTTTTGAGCAATTGAAAGAACGAGTTTCATGTTAGTTAAAAATTTCGATATGATTGATTACTTGCATATTTTTAAAAGTTCTCAAGTTTCAAGCAACTAGACCTATAAGAGCAAGTTTGTGCGACCCAGTCGTGCATTTTATTTCTTTTCATAATTAAAATTTATATATGAATAGTAAAGAAATAAAAAAAAAACGATTTTAAAAATTCAAAATAAGTTTGATTTTTGGCAGTTCGTTTTCTGTTCACATGATGTTCGCAATACGTCTCTTGTTCGGAAACAAAAAAATTTTATTTTTGTCGTAACTAATTTGCAATTAATAAGTTCTTAACAACCAACTTTTTTGGATTGTCTATCTGGGTTTTTGCTTTTTTTGATTTTCGAAAAAATGGGTGCCGTGCTTACTTAAATGATGAATTTAGCATTGCATCATTGTTTTTGCAAACCAAAATAAACAATTCCGAATTATGTATAATTAGCTGCTAATGATGTGATACTTTTTAATATGAATTTCTGAAAGTGTCCTGCCAACTTCATATTCGTGAATATTGATATCTTTATATAGACAGCCAGGCGGCAATCAAAGGCATCTGCTCAATCATCCAAGTCAAGACTGGTAAATCAATTAAGAAACATCCTTACAAATTCATTCGGAATTCAGAACGGTTTCAGAATGTACTCACCTAATTTTCCACTTTCCTTCCCCTCCGTTTCTTCATCATATACATACCTAACATAGGTCTGTACCCTGTATTATCCCTTTTCCTTGGCCTTAATATAATGAGAATCAACAAGAACGAATATTTTCAGTATAGGTACTCTCGCAAGGTACTTAAAACTTATTAAAAGAATTCTAAGTCAAACAAAAACAACAAGGACAGCAAAAAATAAATATATTTTCTTTTGTTAAAATGTCATTTCCTAAAATGGATTGTTCTTTGTTTAATTTTTTTTTTCTTAACTATGAATACAACTCCAAGCCCTTTACCCTTTTTCCATTGCATTCTATCGTCGTCGTCACCATCGCTTCGCCCGCACCGTCCTCGTCAAACCATCTGTTTGATAAATTAATATTGAATATGAAACACGTCATTTTTAATTTTCATAAGTTTGCTTCTTTTTTATATGTTCGACTTTAAGCATCTTTGATTGATATATTCATCAAACATTACCAAACAGTGGTGTAAGTTACGAGGTATTGGCACAAAAATTCAAAAAATTCATTTAATAATTTTCATTTTGCATTTCAGTTTCCAATGGGAAGTAATCTTTATCTTTCTTTGGTGCTTGTTTATTACCAGTATTTTTACTTATTGATGTATGTCATTTACTAATACAACGACAAAAAAGTCGTCATTGGACAAAATCGGGTCATGCAAATGCCGACTTACACTAAGCCGATCACCATCACAAAACCAACCTTTTTCTGTCTAGCTTTTAAGTAGGTAGGCTCTAATTATTTTTTTTTTTTTTCTTTTTTTTTAATATATTTATTTACTCAGTAAAATTCAAAAAAGTATAAATATAAGCATTTACATATTTCAAATAAAATAATAAACAATTAAAAAAAATTTAGAATTTAGAAATTTATTTCAATGGATTTACTTTTTTCTAAATCAACCAATATCCAACTGCACCCCACTGTGCGTCGCGTCAGTGTCACCACATTCAAGATAAAAAAAATTGAAACAATACCCCGATTCCATCACCAAGGTAAAATAATGATGTACCAATTTTTTTTTGTCATTGTTTTGCTCATTCTCATATAATGTACCTTCTCCCAACAGCCCTGCATTACATTCACATTTCACAACGATTCGGATTTTCTCAACCTTCCAAGCATTTATATTTTTGATTTGTTTTGGTAGCTTGGTGCTCTTTTTCAATATTCTTATAGCGCCACCGGGTGGTCCTAAATTTTGGTTCCATTATTGACGTGTCGTGACACTTTCACATAAATATGTATGCGTGAGTTCAGGGAGGGTAATGGGGGCAGTTTGGTATTTATTTTTTAATAAAAACAATTCGAGAAACTTTTCATGTAGTACATAACTTTTGCTGGGAAAAATAAGACCGAAAAATAATTATAATAATGTAAAACTATGCGGCTAAAAATTCCTGATTACTTTTACTGTAAACTCTAAACAGTAGCGCTATCGCTGCCGCTGCTTCTAAGAAACAATCTATTCCAAGAAATTACATTTCTTTCCAAAAGAATATTTTATTGTAGTTCTGTCTGTTTTTGTTTTGTTTTTGTTTAACTTGGAATTTTTTAAATAAGTTTCAGTTACCTTGCGAGAGTACGGCCGTTTTCGAAAACGTCATCTGCCTGAAAAATGCAATTGCAGAATGTTCTTAAACGTAAACTGCTAAAGTTTTCTGTTCGAAAACGCTAATACAAATTTTGCTGCATAAGCAGTGTGTTCGATAATACATCTTGCTGAAGTCACATATTCGAAAACAACATCTGCAGTGCAGCTGTGCAATAAAAATATCGGGTTGACGAACAAAATATTGGAAGGTCAGAGAGCATGTTCGTAAACGTCAAATGCGTTTGCAAGTAAATTAATTGACGTTGGTCAAACCGACGCCAGCAGGACGATTGCATATTTGACGATCGCAGTATCTGCGTCAAAAAATGACAATCATAAGACTATCCAATTGATATTGATTTGATGTTTTCGATAACAGCCTACATCACTGAAGATATTCGTTCTTGTTGATTCTCATTACCTTAAAGGCGTCAATTTGAAAACGCCTTTTTTAAAAAATATCTTGCGTAATGCTCATAGTGCATACAATTTTATTTAAGGACTATTGTTATGATTTTATTTGATTTTTGGAAGAGTTTAAATTCTACTTAGGTGCTGGTTTTTCAGTGGGAACTCAGAAGTCGACTTTAAAAAATTATTTCTTAGTCATTTTAAGTCAAGGGTACTCCGAGCTAGCTAACCTATTTTTTTTAATTAACTCTAGCCTATTATACCTGAACAGATATTTCTGACAGATGCGTGTCAAAAATCTATAGAAATTGTGTGACACTTATATATGGAAAGGTTCATATTCATAGGGTTGCACTTCGATTTCAATAGATTTTTAACAACTAAAAATTAAATTTAATCCTCCAATGAAAAACTTTTTCTGAGTTAACTCGGGCTTAATTTATTTGCTACCCCTGAATTAACCTAGAGTTAACCCAGCACTGAAAAACTGCCCCTAAGAATTAAAGAATTGAAAAAATTTCGTTGCATTTTTTTTTTTTTATTTTTAACTTCTTGCAATCTTGGATTGATGTTATACCTTTCCGAAACCAACCTCCTTCCCTTTTGATCCGCGCCTGCTCTCACAACATATCTTATTGTTTTATTTTTCTTATTATGATGATTATGGGGTACTTTTAAATAAATGTCATGCATTCATACCGATGCCCTTTTATTTTTTTTTAATTACATACCCTCTTAAAAAAAAACACACACAATAACTCGTTGGGTGTGCGACATTAAAATGTCAATGCGGCAAGTAAACCAATATATACTCGTAATTATTTAGAGAGGGGCAAAGTTTTGTTTTGTTGATTTAAAAGAAAACTCTCATACTGCCACCACCACCCACTGTTTTTGATGTGTCTTTTTAAAGAATTTAACCTAAGAGGTCGGAGATTCATTTTGCTGCCTGAATTGAAGCCTATGTCTACCTAAATAGAAGCTATATATGTATGAGTGTGTCTTACCTGTTTTAAAATGATTGATTTTTTGTTTTGAACTGGAAATACAAACAACGATCAAACCTGACACTGAGAGACACAGCAAGATTCCATATGAATGTTAAGTTAGCAAATTAATAATTAAGCAAATTTGACGAATCGAAAATAAATAGGTAGATAAATTGCCGTTGATTAGTTGTGTAGATTTAGAATTTGTTGTTCAATATTTTCTATGTTTTTTTGGTGCTTTGCTAACTAGATATCAAATCGTTATTCAGTTGTGAAAAAAATCAATTTGTCATGCGATGTTTCCTATGTATTTTGGGGTTATTTGTTTTCTATGAGTGTCAAGTTAAGCAACTTTGAAGACTCGAAAAATGGATAGGTGGATAGTTTGCCATTAATTAGTCGTTATTTAGTTTTGACAACTTCGAATTTGTCGCGATTGCCGTTCAATGTTCTCTATGTTTTATTTAGTGCTATGCTTTGATATCAATTCTTTTGCAGAGTGACTTCGATGACATTCAACGATATTGTGATGACTGGAAGTTGAAAATCAACTTTCAGAAATCAGAAACTATCTTGTTTAGGACTCCGTTGCGTGGAGCCACAAGGGATACGAGAAAGAACTGGCGCAAGCTGGTGATCGTAGGGCCAAATGGACATCCACTGGCGAGTAAAAGTGTAGTAAAGTACCTTGGCATCTGGATGGATCAGTATTTGTATTTCGACAGACATATAAATGCTGCTCTGGCCAGGGCTAGGGGAGCCTTTGCCCTGACGAAACGGCTGTTTTATAGCAGCCGGCTTGATAGCAGGGTGAAGGTGATTTGCTACATGGCCCTTATCCGGCCGATGATTGCCTATGGATGCCCGGTTTGGTTCAACGTTGCCCCATCTCAAATGGAAAAGATTCGGGTGTTTGAGAGGCAGTGTCTTCGACGCTGCCTTGGATTGCACAGAACACCAGAGTCGGAGTACAAACACTACTATTCCAACCTGGCTCTATACAACGGGGCCAACATAAACAGGATAGATAATTTCTTGCTGAAGCTTATTCGAGGTCACATTGCAAGAGCGATGTCCTCGTCTAACAGCTTAATTTTCGGGGCTTACTACCCCAACAACGAATACTACGAGAGTGTGCGTCTAAGCGGCTTTATTCCGCCCGATGCATTCCTCCACCTAGACAGTCGAGGGTTGATCCAGGATAGAGCGGCGGTTCCGCTAATCTACCACGTCGGCCGTAGAACTGTAGATCGGCGGCTCCTTTACAGTCGAGACGTCCTCGCACAAGACGGAGCTGAGCACCTTCGGTTCAGTAGGACTGTGTCCGAACGGGACCGAAGAGATAGGGTAAAGCAGGAGAACCAGTTCTGGTGGTTGAAAAACGAAGATGAAGTTCCTTCAGACATTTAATAGTTGACCTTGCTATTTTCTCTTGTATGGCCGACTTACATAGGTTTAGATAGTTAGTTTTAAGTAGGGACAGTCAGGGTGGCACCAAAAAAAAAAAAAAAAAAAAAAAAAAAAATTATAAAATCAACAAAAATACAAAAAAAATTATAAAAACCGGAAAATGCTTGCTGTGGCTGTTCTAGTTTGTAAGTAGCTTATAAGAAGGTTGTAATTAGTTTAAAATTAGTTGTAAGTAGTTTTAAGTAGTTTTAATTAGCTTTAATTTAGTTTTATGTAGTTTGTAAGTTTTATATAAAACCAAAAACTAAAGACATAGATACCGAGTTTTTTTGTGAAATTCTTCTCGGTAAAAAATAAAACCGACCTGGATTTAGTATTAAGATAGTTCTTAGGCCGAAAGGCATTAGCATTAAGTTATTCTAGTTTAACTTAGAGCGCCCGACTGGGGCCAGTAAGTTAGTTTTAAGATATTGATAAGTAGGCTAGTTTTTATGAATTTTTGTCTAGCTTTAAGGTAGTTCTAAGATAATTGAAAATAAAAATGAATTTACAAAAAAAAAAAAAAATTCTTTGATATCAAGAACCTTGATACCTGATGGTTGGATGGTTGATGGCTTAATAATTTCCCGTTAATTAGTTGTGATAAATTCAATTTGATCGTGTAATGTTTTCTATGTTTTTTTTTGGTGTTTTGCTAACTTGACATCAAGTTAGCAAAGCAACTCTCATGGATCGAAAAATAGATAAATGCAAAATTTATCGTTAGTTTATCGTTAATTTGTTGTGACAATTTCGAATTTGTAATTCTATGTTTTATTTTTGAAAAGTGGTAAAACTTCTTAATTTTAATATTTTAGTACTTAATAATTTGCCCCTAATTAGTCATTAAAAAGTTGAGCAAACACCAATTTTGTCATGCGATGTTTTCTATGTGTTTTTGGGTTATTGTTTTGTATTGTATTTTTATTCATTTCGTTAAAAATTGGCTCATAGTTTCAAGAAAGGGCGTGTTACTTAAAATTTTCTGCTTTCTGTAGTTCGAAATGGGAGCCGTTTTAAACGTAGGTATACTAGGTATCAGAAAATACTCTTACGAACCATCAAACCTGATGAACTAATAGCCTAAAGGCTTATATTAAAGCTGCTAATCATTTTAAAAAAGTCACAAAATAAAATTAAAAAAAAGTGCGTTTTCTATTTTATTAAATTCTTGCATATATTTCGACTATCTTTCTCTTTTACTCTTTCGACTTAGGGCATTTCTTTATTAATTAAGAGTGATTTTTGTATAATAAGAAAATTTTATAGTAAAAAAAAATTTGCCGTAGTTCTGAACCATTCTGACATCTTCAAAACATCTATTCTGCATCCTCTATTCCAGTGTTTCACAACGTGGGCCCCACATGGGGCCAATTTAACATTCTGATGCATTTGACCCGTTTAAAATTTCTTAATTAAATAAGAGTGAAGGAGGAAAAGAAAGATGTCACTTTCGAACTCATTTAATTTCGAAGAGATTCCGGATCTAATTTTTCCATAGATACTTATTAGGGTGTTACAGGGTATATTAAAGCTTGTGCCAAATGTGAACGCTCATGCTGATTATGGATTTCGCAATACTGGATTTGCAGTAATGCACTCACTATTCTCTCTTCCCATTTGTCGTGAAGAGGAAAGAGAATAGCTGTGTTCACTTGGACCGTAAAAGTGTCCAATTTTTAAATGGTCATCTTTAAAAAATTGCACACTTTTGCAGCTCAAGTGAACACAGCTAAAGAGAATACTACACTGCGATTCATAGTGAATCTAGTTCAAGTATTGGGGAATCCATAATCAGCATGGCTATTTTAGGAAGAACAAAAACAAATACCATTTGCCGAACTCCGCAAGCATTAACACTCTCCCAAACCTAAGCGAAACTTTCCCTGACTGCAATTGTTTTTGGCATTGTGTATCTGTCATATTTTGCATCGTTGCGAATGATTCGCTATGGTTTCACGTTGGTTCGGGTTATCCATTAGGTTGGGAACGTACTTGCGATTTTCTGCGGTTTAAGCCCGAATCCTTCTGTGATTGAGCTTAAATATAATGTAAGAGGCTTGTAACTTGTAACTTTTTTATAAAAGCTTTGGTGAGGCGTAGCACGGAGAAAAAGTTGGGAAACATTACATCTATTCAGTTTTGCAAACCCTGAATTTTTCCATCAACACTGAAAACTTCCAATTTTTACAAACAAATTAATGTTTTGGATCGATTTTTTGAAAAAACAACTATAAATTATCCACCTAACCGTTTTTCGATTGGTGAATGTTGTTAAAACTCATCAATTCAAAAAGGTTGTGAGTGTCAACCCATCATTCAGGGTGTACACATTACCTGTTCTGTTTGATATCCAACACGGGTGAAACTCAGGTTTGCTAATATGTATCACGCTTTAGTCATTGAAGAAATGTCTGCGTTCACATAATCACCTGGTAATCCAGTTGGTTGTGACCGGTGGTGATGCTCACGAGTAGAAATAGAGAGTTTTGACTCAGTTGGATGATGTTGTCGGCCTTTTGTTTGTTGAAACTAGGTCAAAGTTTTTTGTTTATAGCACAAGTATCGAGCGACCTCCATCTCTTGTTTGTCGTAGCTATAACCTTGTTCCGGAATACCTCTTAAAGATTACAGGCTGGGACCTGAACTGTTATTTCTGCCTGATAAAGATCAAGTTTTGATCCTCTTCTTTCCAGCACGTCACCGCTTTCATTTCCTGGGACATCAATATGACCAGTAACCCAGAACCTTATGTTGTGCTGTGTACCAATAACCCTTAGCTCTTCGCGATAGCAAGTTACAAGCTTCGATTTCAAAGGTAGAAATGGCTTTTATTGTCGCTTGGCTATCAATAAAAAGGTGAAATCAGCTTGTGATAGTTAAGGCAGCTTTCATCACTGCCAGGAAAGCAACTTAGAACTGCTTTGATCAGAAAGTTTGAATGAGCTGGCTAGTCCTAGGGTTTTTTAAAAAGAATCCTGCACCAACACCAGTATCCATCATGGAACCGTTGGTATATCGTTGGCAGGTTGACGGCTTAATCATTTGCATGGCAAGTACCGTTGGAGCCAGAATAAATTCTTATAAAAAAATTACAATAAAACCTCAAATTCATTGAAAAAGAAAATCATATAAGTGGTTAAGAACACTTTTCGTGTTCTCTCTCATAGTAATGTCATGTTATCCAGAATTGTTTTTCTTGCACGAATCCAAAACTTGTCCTATAGTACTTACCTATAAAATAAAAATGGCGCAACAGCTCGTGGAGAACCAGGGCTTAGTGACTTACTCTCAACCATTCCTGTTTGCGTGTTGTTTGGCAGGAATGGAGGAGACCTACAATTTTCTGCCGAGTCCGAACGGCTAGATGAAAAGTACTTATTCATGACAAGTATACTCTAGGAGGATTTGTCAATTCCTCACAAGTGACTGTACCTCGGGAAAAACATTTCGGTTTTTAGGTGGCAACGGCTGGGAATCGAACCCGGACCCTCGGCATCACAGTCCAACGTACTAGCCATCATGCCACTAGGTACTACAGTACTTAAGTGCGAGTAAAAACCGAGTTGACGACAAAAATATAGAGAAGCCAGTGAAAGTGTTCGTAAACGTCAAATATATTTACAAGAAAATTGACAAGCACGTTTGACGAAAGCAATATTCGCGTTCGCGTGTAAAAGTTCCATCCAAGCGAAAAACGGTTGATGAGGGAAGAGTTGAAGAGAGCTGAGGTACATGTCCAGAAACCATATACGATGGCGTGTAGGGGTAGTGGAGGCCCTATGCCCCGCAACGGGAACCACACGGATGTAATAGTTCCGAGGACCTAAGTAAGTAAATAAGTAGCTTCTCTTTGGCAGTGACTAAAGTAAGTTGTTTTCCGGTTTCTCTTCAATTTTCTTCATCGAAATTGTACTCTTCGTCATTTCAATAATACGGAAGTTCGTAAAAACCCATGCATGAAAGTTAAAAAAATATTTTTTCTTGGAAGAGAACAAAAAACGCTTGCATTAAGTTCAAAAAAGTATATTAAAAAATTAACTTTTTATTAAAAAAATAATTATTCAATCAAGAACCCATATTTCATCAATGACTGGAATTTAGTTATTTTATCTTCGAATATCTCGGAAAGCTACTCTTAGTGGGTATTTTAATTCAGAGCATCAATAAAGTATGTTTAAAACGAAGGAAAGTTGAGTCGAGCAGTGGTGGTGAGTCTCGTCTTTATATAAAGTCGATAAAAGTGTGTAAAAAATCTTGATCAAAAATCCAACCAAGCCAAAACAAAATAGTAGTCGCTGTTGTGTTTTATTTTTCATCCCCTTTCCTGAAAAAGGCTTCTGGAAAGGAAAAAAAAAAAAACTCAATCGAAAACTCATATACGCGTCAGCAACAATTCGATTGTTATCTCCTTTTATTACTCCTTGAACTATTTTCTGTTTTTATATTAAAAAAAATATTGCTCTCTTCTCGCCTTTTTGAAATCAGAGATTGATATCAGGGATGATTGTCATTGTATGAACATACTTACATTTCTTATGAGGATGATGATGATGATGATGATGAAGCTGTCATAATCAACATTTCGAATGGCATGCGGCATAACGTGTGTGTACTTTTAATTTGTCCTACTGCTCCTGCTTATGTTTGTTATGTGAAACTACGATTTAATATTATGATGCAGAGATGAAATCAAAGCGATAACCGAAATTATACTAAAATGCTCCCTGTGGAAGGATTTAATCAGAGAGATAACGAGAGGGGGTGGAACGGAGATATTCGTTCAAGAAAAAAAGAAAACATTAAGTTTTAAAATACGTTTCTATTTATTTTGTTTTGTTTTTCATTCATTTTTTTTAGTAGAATTATTCTTAGTTTTTTTTTAGTTTGAGTGCTCTTACATAGTTTTTTCTTTTCTTTTTCAAATACACATTTTTATTTTTTAATTTAAAATACATTAATTTGTTATTTAACTAAAGTTTAACTAAAGTTAAAAATTTAATTAGTTATGGCAATTTATTTTTGTATAGTTATCTATTTTTCATTTTTTGCGCTTAGTGTCTAAAAAATATGATGTGTTTTATGTTTTTTTGTTTCATTTTGTGAATTTTTTTTAAGTTTCTTTACTTTTATTAATTTATGCCTTACTGCAATTTTTGTTTTTTTTCTTTTTTTTTAATGCATTTAAATATAATATATTTTTTAATTTTGCTGCATTTTTTTAAATACAACAATTACATTGATACAAATATTTTTATGTTCTACTTTTTATATTTTTGATAAATTTTGAAGGTATCCAAAATTTGATAATATTTTTTTATTTATTTAATTTAAATTTTTTTTTCAAAATTGCATCATTTTTTTTCTATACAAAAATTACACTGATTTTGTTTTGCTTTTATATTTATATTAAAATAAAATTAAGTGATTTTGTATTTTGAATTAATTTTAATTTAATTTAATTTATTATTTTAGTTTAATTTAAATATCAAATACGCTTTGAGCTTTGATTTTTATTTTAAATTATTTATATAGTTTTTTTTATATAATTATATTTAATTTTACAAAATAAATAAATAGTCCGAGAAGGGAAAGGAAACCGTTTCTTTTATGAATATTAAGACTATATAAATATATATAATCTATATATATTTTAAGGTACAAATTAAACAATTGTTTTTGTTTTAAATAGTATTCCCCGCTTAATTGCACCGATCATTTTGTCCGATTTTTCTGACTCTTTAACACGTTAAAATTACCGATATTCGTTGAACAAGTTAGTCAATGAAATTAAAAGTCAACAACAATAAACTTAAAAAAAAAAAAGCCATATTAAGGTGCGTTTCCTTTTGAGATTACTTGTTCTTCAAAATTCTCGAGATAATCTCCGATATCTGTTTACCCCCCTGTGAGCTAATATCATGACTGTCTTCACTTACCAATCTTATTCTCGATAGACGCTTGAGAGTTGCTTGCAGTGTTTTAACTCTCAAATGAATATGCACCTTTACGATTGTCATTTATCAACTGATAATAATTGATAAAAAATGAAATTCAACATTCAAAGCCCCCAATGAATAGTTGATCATTTTAGAGTTTTGAAATACCAAATTTCAATATTTATCAACTATCAATTGATAAATTGACAATCGTGATATATTTTTTAAATAATAAGTAGTTTACTTTTGATTTGCTTGATAAGTAGTTTTTTTCGCACTCATTGCGCTGGGTACAAGATCTTTTGCATTGGAAATCTCGCAATCGCGCTTGTAACAATTTCGCAGACATAAAATTCCACAAACTAAGAACTCGCAAAATTTAATTGCATTCCAACAAATAATTTTATATTTTCAAAATTGCAAACATTCAAACCTCGTGTGACAGTTAATTTTACGAGATATTAAAAAAAAATGATTTGTTGCAATGCTAATAAGTTTTGCGAAATTTCTCAATTTCTGCAAAATAATTGCAATCGCCTTGCCTACCTGTTCCTAGACCATATTGGTATTCATAACTGTTATTGTTTATAGAAAAAGAGTAAAACAAACTTTGAAATTATTAAGCCAGTTGTAATGCCGGGTAAATTTATCTAGTTTTTAAAAATACGTTTTGAAAAACAATAAAAATCAAAGAAAAAGTTTTAAGTTTTCGGGTTTCTGTATTTGGTTCGCGGGATTTTTAATTTCAGTGCGAAACTGATAGCAATATTAGTGTGGGAATTAAATTTTTAAAATTTTAATTTGCGAGATCTTGATATATGCAACATTTTAAATTGGGAGATTTCGGTTGATATTTGCGAAATGTAAATGCCAAATTATTAAAAGCTACATTTTTTAATTGCGAGGTTATAAAAAGCAGTATAATTAATTTGCGAGATTTAGTTTTTGGAGATTTTCAATTGATTTGATATTTTCAAACAAAAATGCGAGAATTTGGGTTATGGGTTCCGGTATTTCGTACCGCTCCCAACTAAAATTAAGTGAGAATCACTCCACCGTGTTAAACCTATAATAGAACAACATTCTATCCACCCTTTTTCCATTGAACTTAGCGAGCGTGGTAATCAATTAAGCGGGGAATCATGTATTTCAATATAAATATATAGAATACTTTTAACTTTATGAATACTTTTTATTTTTGAAATTAGATAATTGGATAAGTATGTTATATTTAAATATATGAATATATATATTGTATGCATATATTTTCAACCAATTATTTGCGATATGTACATCCGTTTTTATTAATACAAAATTATAATAAATAAATAAAGAAAAAAGGAAAAATATTTTTTTTTATAAAAAACCACATTCTCTTTTTTTTTAATATTTTTTATAATTTATAAAATACAACATTACTGTTTGCATAAGCAATTAAATAAAAATAAAAATGTTTTGTGCAAATTTGTCGTTAGCACCAAAGTATACAATGAGAATGGACAAATCTATAAAATTATATTTATTAGAAAAATATTGTGATTTATTTTCATTTTTAAATATTTGTGCCTTTTGTTGTATAAAAACCTGCACAACCATGTTCGTATAAATACACTTTTGACATTTAAATTCGAAAAAAATCTAAAAAATTGGGCAGGTGCTTGTTGGAGGGGAGAGGGTTTTTAAACCCACGGTGAATAAAAACATGAGGCAAAGAATTGTTTACCTGTGCTGCTGTTGTTGTTATTGTTTCCCGAAGAATACGCACTTGATTGGACAACCGAGCCTGCTCCAGCCATTTGATAGCCTTGATGTGGACTGCATGGTGAGTGACGAGCGTCGCTGGGAGCGGTTGGCGGTGGAGGTGGTGGTGGCCCATAGCCGCTGAGGCCTAGTGAGTCATAAGCTGCTGCAGCTGCAGCTGCTGCCGCAGCAGCTGGATGCGGATGTGTCGGTGTGGAAGGATGTGAGAGTGGTGGTGGTGGAATTCCGGAGTTGGGAGTTGAGGAACCACCACCACCACTGCCTGGAACACCACCGCTGCTGCCTCCTGACGAATTATGGGACGAAAATGAACCTCCAACAGGTGGTGGAATGGGTCCGCGCAGTGACATATGACATTGGTAAAGTGACGGTGGAGTGAGATCGCGCTGATGCTGCTGCAAGCAACTCGTTGCTGATGCCGCTGAAATGCCCGATGGGACGATACCTATGTTTGGTGATGAGGGCATGGATGTAATTGATGGATGCGTAAACGAGGACATCGATGTCATTGGACTGAAATTTATACGAAGAAAAGAAAGAAGAAAAAGAGGTATTAAATCGCCAATACAAACAAACAAAAATTTACACCCACCTATATGAATCACTCATTGGCATTGGAGGATGATGCACTGTTGAATACATGGCGCCCATTGTACTGCTGAATCCACTATTCAAATTTAAACGCGGAGACAGCGATTGCACAGCCGATGACGCAAGATGATGCGAATTGCCTAAGCCCAAACTCGAACCAAGCAGACCCCTGCCACTTTGAGATTGATGATGATGATGCATGTGATGATGATCGGATGATGTTGGTGTTCCGCCATTGTTTAGTGATGGTGGTGGACTGAGATCTGTCATTGAAGTGATGGCTGCATTACGACCAAGTGAGTAGAGTTGGAATGCTTGATGACTATTAGTTGTAAACTTACCACCTCCACCGCCGGCGCCTGCAGTTGGATTATTATTGATGGCAAGGCCGCCAACACCACCACTGCCATTGCTGCCATTTTCGCCACCACTGCCTAGAGCATTGCCGCCTGGTGTTGATGAGGACGATGAAGTTGTTGTTGTATTATTAGGCGTTCGACGTTGATTTCGCAATTTTTCCTCACGACGCCATTTGGCACGTCGATTGGAAAACCAAACTTGGATGCGTGCTTCGGGTAGACCAATTTTTGCAGCTAGTCGTTCACGTGCGAAAACATCAGGATAGTGGGTTCGTTCAAATTCTACAAACATTTTATGAATATTTAAGTAAGAATTGAATTAAAAAAAATATAAAAACCTTTTTCTAAACTGTCAATTTGATCGTTGGTAAATGACGTACGATTTCGCTGTAATTTGCGCTTCAAAATAAGTCGGGCTTGATCATCATCGTTGGCACCTAAATTTGAACCAGCATTCGAATTATCACCTTCACCCGAACCAGTTTCATCCGAATGATGACCATCGAGTTCTTGAAGAAAAGAAAGTCATTCAATTGAAAGTAGATATAGCTTAGTATATTAATTTTCTTTGGGTTTTATTTCTTAATTTGTTTGTGGTTGGCCTCAATTTATTTTGTGCGAAAAAAGAGTAAAAGAGATCTCCGAATAAATAATCTACTGCAGCTACGAGCAGGCCTTATTTTGAAAGAAACAATAAACATAAACAATGAGTAGAACTCAAGTATCGCATTTTCCCGTCCACTTAGCCTAGTACATACTTGTGAATCATGTCATATGAATCCATACAAAATTTGCATTTTTATTCACTTGTGAACGTGGTCGTGAAGCTTTGTGGAGAGTTTAAGTTCAAGAACAATTCCCGGGCAAAATATACGGGAACTCTTGGTCAACAGTTAACAGCTCGATTGCTAGTCATTTGAGGCATTGCGTTTTTAAACGTCAAACGTACACAACCCATTTGCAAGTCTGTACCAGTGAGAAATGTCAAAAAATCACTTTCTCCACTGGCGATTGCTCACTTCACGAGGAAGTATGTACTAGGCCTAAAGTCTAGTACGCTGCTGATGCGACACGTTAAAAATCCCATACAGAAATGACACAACGAAATCATAAACGAAAAAGTAAGTTCTACTTTAGGTTGTGCAGTACGCTGTTTGATGAGCGAAATCGATAATTGTAGCATATTATTCGGAGAAGTCTACACTCTTTTTCCGCACACAATTAACAACCTAGACCATTTATTGTATGCGGCAAAGTGCCATTTGTGTTGAATTCATATTTATTTTTGTTGCTTCTTTCATTTTAGCATGGCTGCAGGTAGTTTCTTTGCATTTTTATTTGTTTTAATTTTCGAAACTGTCAATGAATATTTTGTGCGCCTCGTTTTCGTAAGCATTTCGCTGTCTTATTGGAGACCAACTAAAAATTCCGTTTCGCATCAGCAGCGTCCTAGGGTTAAAATGGTTTTGGCAACTATTTCTGTGTACAAATAGGAGAGTGTAGACTTTTTCAAATAATCTGTTACAAAACTTAATGGCTTGCTGTTGATATTAAAAGAAACAACAAAATTAAATAAAGCATTTATTTTCTGCTCACAATAGATTATTCAGACAATTAGCTAATTCTGTGCAAAAAAATAGTGCAGAGATCTTCAAATAATCTAAAATCTGCTAAAATTAATCAATTTTGAGCGTCAAAAAACGAGCTGCAGAATGGATTTATGAATTTTTTTATGATTTCGTTGTCGTTTTTGTAGGTTATGATTTTTCATTTCGCATGATCAGCATTTTAGGCTTAAAGAACTTTCCACTGTACCATGCGATCAGATGCAAGATTCCCTTGATGTATTATTTGGTATGTCTTGGAAGAATATATATGAAACAATTTTTTTCTTGGCATGATATTATGGAGGCTATAGTGAATAAGATTTCCCCAGTTGGCTCTCTCCTTCGAAAATTTGAAACGCCAATTCTTTTGCACTGATTCTTGTAAGTTCGATTGAAGTGATAACTGATAATTGGTAAATTTCTTCCTGTTCCAATAAAATTCGAGGGAAACCCCCCACCATCATTCACGTTCCCAATTTTCGAAGGAGGCAAACATTCCATGGGAAATTTTACTGGCAAATCCGCCAGTATTTCAAGGAAGTGATTCTAAACAAAATCTAGACATAAACATTGCGTAGAACAGTCGTAGAGGAATCAGAAAGAGTTGGGGAGAGAGCTCTGATATAAAATTTAATTATAAATCGTGGAGGTCTTATCCATAGACCCAAGTACCCATAAGTAATTTTTGGAAAATTTCCAGATTTTTGTTTTAATCCTGGGTATCCTTATTGAAAATATTTTAAAAGTTCTTTCTCTTTAAAGAAAAGGCACCGCCTTAAATGCACGTACTAAAAAATACCCATAGGTGTATACTGTATATGAATAATGTACTAGGGTGGCACTTATTTTTGAAATGTTTGATTTTTTTCACCCCATCCCTACAAGTGATCAACGTTATTAAAATTTTACTGAAATCAATTAACGTCAAAATGTGCCGGCAAGCACTTGTAATTTCCTAACAATGTTAAAAATACCAACAAATATTTTTAGAAAAAATTTAAAATATGTTTTTAGTACTTAATATATGTACCAAGTTTAAAGATTTTCCGCCCACTTTCACACTTTTAGCGAAATTTTGAGCGAAAGACTGAAAATCTCCAAGGGAAACTTTAAGTTCTTGTCAGCACGTGTTAACGATAACCGATTCCAATATACAACATTTTTTTTTTTTACCTTGATCACTTTTTTGAGGGATGGGAGAAATTCAAACATTTTAAAAATAAGCACCACCCTAATGTATACCTCAGCACATTTAGCTGGAGTCAAAGCGAGGATAAAACAATTTTATTTTATTTTTTTTCTCTTAAAAAGATAATAGGGAAAAAGCCAGCGCAGCGCAGCACAGTCAGGGTGGACTACTACACAGCTCTACCTACCTACCGACGATTTCGAAGGCAACAACCGAGATGAACACAGAAGGCGGAAAAGTCATTCAAGCAGAAACTTGTGATAAGAAAATGATATAAAAGTTTGTCATTTTTTTGTATCCTTCATTTTATTTTATTTTTTTGCTACAGAGTTCATTTTCGTTTAAGTTTAAATTCTATTTTATTTTCCTGGCCAGAGAGATATACAAAAATATATTTGAAATTATGTATGCTATTGAAAGATAAGTATTTCAAAGTACCTTTTTAAGTTTGTAGAAAAGAGTGTAGAGTTGGAAGGGGGAATGTTTTTTAATGTTTGTGATATGGCAATTATAAGATAAACCTCAGGAATAGGTACAAACGAGTTTTAGGATATTCATTTTTCGAATTGAAGCTTTTGAGCACATGATCTGGGATCGGAAGTTAAGTCTAGTACGCTGCTGATGCGAAACGAAAAATCCCATACAAAAATGACAGAACGAAATCATAAATGAAAAACTTGTTTCTACTTTTCGTTCTGCAGTACGCTGTTCGATGAGCGAAATTGATTATTGTACCAGATCATTTGGAGAAGTCTACACTCTTTTTTTCGCACACAAATAATTACACGAACCATTTATTGTGTGTGTAAAAATGATATTTGTGTTGTTTCGTGTTTATTTTTATTGTTTCTTTCATTGCAGCATGGCTGTCTTTTTTTTTGTA
The DNA here is from genome assembly GCA_946251815.1 of Dasysyrphus albostriatus. NCBI lineage: Eukaryota > Metazoa > Arthropoda > Insecta > Diptera > Syrphidae > Dasysyrphus > Dasysyrphus albostriatus. The sequence continues at coordinate 2,218,908 of OX276339.1, forward strand.
TTTGCAACTGTTCTAATTTTTTGAATTTGTGATAGTTATCAACGAATATTTTCCGCTTCGGTTTCGTAAGCATTTCTTTGTCTTATTGGAGACCAACTATATATTTCCTTACTGAAGTGACTTCAAATCAAACAATATACGTCAAACCATTATAAAATGAAATTGGAAGTGTAAACCTATCTCAGGGCGGTTTGAAGAAAAATATAAATTTCCATATTCTGAACTAAAAAGTTCATATTAAATTTTTTATTATTTCATTTTAAAAATTTTTTCATTTCTTGTGCTCCCCCCTTAGAAGTTATCAATAGAACACAAAACAAAATTCTGTATAAAATTGTATTGAAATCGCTTAACGTTAACACGTGTCTCTGAGTTCTTGAAATTTCAACCCATACAAAATTGGTGGTGTCTCATAGTCAAATTGTTGTTGTGATTGTTCTATTCAAAGTATTTTTGTATAAAATTTACAGAAATCATTTTCTTATTTAATTACCTAAATATCTTCAACAATGGCGCCTATCTGTTGCGACAATAATTAATTCAGATAAAATTATTTTAATTTATTCGTGCCAACTTTGGGACTTCATTTCCATACATACTTTGTGTCTTACTTGAAAGTATAAAACAAAAGCGAATACATTTACCTCGTTGCGCTCTGCAACACATTACTCACCACTTTTCAACTACTTTTTATCACCTCCATCGAGCCGCAAAATTAACGCAAGTTGACAAAAACAGATTAAATAAACCTTAACCACATTGAAGAACATCAAACTTCAACTACCATGTCATTATTACCCGATGAAATAAACCCCTAAAGGATATTTACAGATGAAATTCCATTTAATCCTATCATCATTGGCCTTACAGTGGGACAGAATCTGCTTTAAACTCAGAACTCAATAAAAAAATAACAGAAATAAATCATACTCTTGATCGTAAAGCCTAGTACATACTTCATCATGAAGTAAATAATCGCTAGTGGAGAAAGTGATTTTTGACATTTTTCACTGGCACAGACTTACGAATGTGTTGTGAACGTTTGACATTTAAGACTTCCATGCCTCAAATGACTAGTAATCGAACTGTCAACTGTTCACCAGAAGTTCCCGTACATTCTGAACGGTAATTGCTCGTGACCGAAAACTCTCCACAAAGCTTTACGAGCACGTTCAGGGGTGAATATAGTATTGAGTGTGTAAGGTGTGTTCTTCGGTGTACCCAGAGGGAAGCAAGCAGATGGCATTTGCCATTGCCAAATAAATTCACAAAACCACAAAACCGCCTCAAAAACTGCTTTATCGTATAACAAAATATCAACACTCCAGATGGTATTGAAATAGCCCCAGTATAAGTCTTAGAGTCGGGAAAGGCTAGCCGAAGCCTTGACAAGTATGAAGTTACTTCCCTAAATTGCCCGTTGGTGTTGCAGACCGAAGTGGACCGAGGCATCAACCAACGAGCTTTCTTACAGCCAGCTCGGTTTCTAGTCAGCTGTCTGCAATTTTAGAGGCCTATCTGGTTGAGGTCCTTTCTGAGTCAAAATTTTCGTCTTAACCTTGTCGGCTGTTTCTCTGTGTTGGAAAGAAAATCTTCGCGGGTCAACCTATTGGTGGCCATTCGCTCGAAATGACTCAGCCAGTTTAGTCGTTGGCTTTTAACTTTTGCTTGCAAGATCACGTCGGTACGTTGTTGTGTGTCTTATCCTCCAATTCTCGGTTATAAAGACAGGACATGGACACTTGACAGGGTCTAAAGTGTATCAAGCTGGCCATATACAACTGAGCCATCCGAACCAATTGGCTCGTGTATGGCCAGCTTCATAAAAAAAACGCGTTACGCCTCCTTAAATCAGCTCATATAAATTTCTTTATTTTAATTTTTGTATTAAATTGAAATTTTTCCGATTATACGGATGGCCAACCCCACTGTGACATCGTTTAGAATTACTGGGATTAAAAGGATCTAAGAGCATCGACAACGTGACGTGACAGCAACAGCAACAGCAGAAACAGGAGCATCTTTAATTTCTATCCATGTCATTCCATTCCTGTTTAGATACCTATCGCTGACAGATAACTAATCCGAATTTTTTTTGTTTTGCCTTTTGCTTTTGTTGTAATTCAAAGAGACACAATTTTATCGGGTTTTCGCTCCTCTATAAGGTTACCACTCTCTGTTCCTCCCGTTCCACCATCATCAAATGCGAGTTCAGCTTCAGATTAAAATTCAGTTCGGTTTGAAACAAGAGGGTCTCTTTACTATAACTCTACATGAGATGGGGGATGACGAAAAAAATCACAACCCCTAGGTCAGAAAAGACTCCGGTTAATCTAATCTAAAACATTATTATAACCTGTGGAAATCTAATTTCTTAGATAAATAGATACAAAAGAAGATACATTTTACAGGACGTGCGATTACAAACGGTTTTGTGTGGCGAATAAAATTTAGCCCAAAGGGGTTTTTTCACGGTCGACTGTTCTTTAGTTCTTGTTGCGATTGTGATGCTCTATGTTCTGTTCATGAATAGTCTATTCTAGAATAGTCGAATAACTTAGGCTGTTGATGATGAGAATGACAACCTTGTTTTGTGGGTGTAAAATGATGTTAATAAAATACACAATAAAAGGGAGAGAGATCATCAGGAGCAATCAGGATGTGTGGTTTCAAGATGTGATGATGGGTATTTATGTATAATTAATGAGGGCGGATATTTTTAAGAGGGGAGGTTAAAAGTTTTATAGTTCATTTGTATTAATGACATAGGTGGTTTGGGTATCAACTTTTCATTTAAACATATACTTCGTCAAAAAGAGGAACCGGAATTTCCAGGCATTACCTGAGTATCAGAATATCATGTATCAGTACGGTAGTCGGTAAAGGCTAAATGATGATACAAATTTTACTATGTATGAAAATAGGTGCTCTTTGTACCAACTAGACTGTTCTAAGCTTGATGGCTAAATTCAAGTTGACCGGTTCAGCGAACAATCAGCCATACGTCATCGAAGTACTGAATGATATATTGCCTCTGTCAATGAAAGTGCACAGGAAAACCTGAGGCACTCAATTCCGCCAGTTCAGTCGGCGGAGAACTCTGCTGATTGATGATTAACAATTATTTTTAGCCCAAACTGGATGATATGAATCTGGTTTGGTTCCAATAAGAAAGTACTACGTGTCACGCAGTGATGTTCGGTTCCCGTTGGATCTTCTTCGGAAGAACCAATGCAGTCTGATTTGTCAAATGCGAACCAACAGTTGCCAAACTGTGTACTTCCGCAAGGTGGCACCTGGGCAACGCAGCGTTGGATTAAGGATTAGTTCTTGTGGAAGTCAATGAGGTAATTACCCAGATCACGACAAACTTGCTTAGGAGGACTGATAAACATATTATCCACCTGAGACTCTCGCTTGCATATACATTTCCTTATGAAACTTGTGGGCGAATCATAGTAGGTACCCTGGTAGTTTTTAAGGATCAGGCCAAGGGCTTTCGTCCCTGCTTTACAGTGGGGTCGATTGACTTAAAGCGAAGAAACATTTGCGATTTTCATTCGAAAAAGTGATAATTGCATATATCGAGTTATTGGTTATGTAACAATTTCCATAATTCTGAAAATGTTCACCTTTGCTTAGGTCACCTAGTGAAATTGAAAGGTACCACGGGATCACAAAGAAGATCCGCTCATTATTAGCCCCATTTACTTTGTGATATGGGTCGGCACTCTCGGGGTGCGCCGTGGTGGTTGTGGTATTCTATCAAGTAATGGTTAGTGTAGTGCTACTGTTTTGGATGGATAGAAAAATACCAAAACAAGATAGGCTTGATACGGCAGATCAAGTTAATTTGGAAGTTATACTTTCAACAAGAAAATTGGTGAAGCGTCTCTTTCTTGAAGGATAGGATGGATCAGCTAACCTACTATTTCTCGAACGACACTGTATTATCGATTGAGACGGGACAGAGGATAACGTGATTTGTTGACATTATCAACCCCGCAGGTGAGATAGGTCTTGCTGGGAGATTAAGGCCCTAGTGGTCAGATGCTCTCGATAAACTTTTCTTCATACTACGTATCACGCAGCTGATGCCTAAAAAGACATTTTGCATGAACGATACCCGTCGAGAGATGACGTGAGTTGGCCACTAAGATCGTTTGATTTGACTTCGTTAAACTTTTTCTTGTGGATTTTTTTTAAGTCACAGGTATATGCCTATAGCCTATAGCGGCTATCGACCGATGCCCTTAAAAACTACATAACAGGACCATCAATCGCTCAAAATCAGCTGGATCTATGCAAAGGAGTCATTAAACAATGGCATTCTCCATACATAATGGCATGTATGGGCCTGTTAAATAAAAAAAAGAACTGTGCAGTTGCAGTGCATCGGCTTCTGAAACGCTTGGTACATGGCTCGTTCCCAGAAAAAGGAAAATGGGTTTCCAAATGATACTAGCATACCAAACTTAGCACCACTAAGGGAGTCTAAAGATCGAGAAATAGTGTTGGCACACACAAGTTGTTGTTGTGGGTCTAAAAATGTTAAATATAAATTGGTGTATTCTTTGCAGCATGCACAGCATATGTATGGTTTTTCCATTTACATACAAAACCCCTACGTTGACCCGCTGCTATTGGAAAACCCTTTACAAAACATGGAATAGACTTATCTAAATCTAAATCTAAATCTCTTATAAAAACTTAAATAAATAAAATGCAAGGTCTGAGTTCAAAACTTTATGGAAACCACAGGTTACTGACGAAAAGAAATCCTTGTCCATTGTTTTCTGTTTTTTGTTTTAATACTTTTTCCTTTTTCTCCAGATATTACAATCAAGTATTAAAAATTTACTTAAACAGTTAACATAAAGAATTCCTTTAATGTTTATCTCCAAACCCTTTTTGTCCTTAACTTAAAAAAAAAAATACCTCTTGGTACTCAAAAACAATCTCGAGGAAAACTTAATACAATTCTTTTTTCTTCTAAACACAAAAAGCTTTTCTGAACCTCTATTAAAATACAAAAAAAAGGGATAAGCTAAAATTTTCTTTATTTACAAAAAAAAAAATATCTTAACTTGAAACAAAACTCAGCCATCCGTAAACAATATCCAGAAGAAGGAGCAGAATAAAAAAAAAAACAATTTCGTGCCATTCGAAAATGTCACGTTTCGGACTAGAATCATTGCCTCCAAATCGAAATCAATTCAGATTTAAAATTCTAAAAATTATTTCACTTCCCCAACACAACAAAACACCTACACACACAAAAAGGACGAAAAATTGTCTTTTCTTACAAAATCTCTATTTATTCTTTCTTATTATTGTTTCTTTCGTATTCTAAAAAGAAAGCAAGAAAACAAATTATTTATTCAGCACGAAATTTGACAGAAAGGACCAAGTGCGTGCGCCGCGATATAACAGACAAAAAAAATTGTTAATTCTAAGGAACTTTGAAATTTTTATGTATTCAGTTGGGGGGTTGGAAAAATCTGGCTCTAAGGACCAAACGAATGAGCAGGAAAAAAAATCTATCTTCTTCCGATGCGAAGGGTGGTTTTTGGTGATGTACTGTGACTACGGCATTGGCATTGGTGTGATGGTGGTGATAATCGAGCATTGCCCTATAATGTAATTGGACGCAGTGAGCAAATGAGCAGAAAGAACCAGCACCCTAGGAAGCCTTGTCTATAGCCAGTACCAAGAACATAAAAAAACTGAGGTGTATTTTACTTAACGCCTAGGTTTAGTGGTCTGAAAAAAAGTGTCACGCAGTTGATGGGGTGGATAATGTTCGCTATTACACGGTTACTAAGAGCTCGATTGAAAGAGACTTTCAATTCGTGAATCCTTTATTGATATTATTACAGTGGAACAGCTAAAATATTAGACTGCACTATTTTGCTATCCGAAAAAATCGAACAGCAGGCAGTACTTTGAAGTCAGCATGACATGCCCATTTTTTTACAAACTAGCTAGAAAACTATAGTAAATTTGCAGTTATTTTCGGCACAAATTTGAAGTCCTTATTTAAAAAAAATCATATTCTACTACTAGACTAGACTGTGAAGTTGAAGATTTCTCAGCAATTTGTAGTAAGGCATTGTTGAGCCTAACTACATGGTCATAGCTGGTCCATTGAAGAGGTGGTTGGGTACCACCAAATGTAGTATTTTATTAGTTTAAGAAATAAAGAAATTAGTTTCAAGTTACTCTTTAATTGCCAGAAAAAAATGCCAGCCGCAGCTGAAGCGAAATGAAAATTTCCATACAAAAATTGACGCAACGATACCATAAACGAAAAATTTGATTGTGATTTTAGTTGCAGTAAAATTTGCAGTACGTAGTTCGTTTTCAAGCTGTTATTTTACATTTGCAGGATTTTAATTTTTCAGGGTGAGACCCAGAGACCCGGTACGTTGCTGTGAGACTTGAATTTGTGAGATTTTGATTTGCTAGATTTTAAATTGCGACATGATTTTAATTTGCGAGATTTTGGTTGATATTTGCGAGGTTTTTCGGTGCGATATGAAAATGCGATATTGTAAAAAGCAAGATTGCTAAAAACGAGATTTTGTTATTGCGAGGTTATGGAAAACATATTTAAACGATTTAATACGATGCTAAAGTAATTTTTAACATGGTACTAAGTTAAAAAGAGCATTTTGCTTATTTTACCCTATTTTGAAACTGAAGCTAACATTTTTACTAAAGTTGTATGTGTTTTATTTCTTGCGGTCAGATAATCCTATCATTCAAAAATCACGCGTGTATGACTATTTCTAGTTACGACAACGATTTTGAGGTCGCATAACTTAAGCCGCCATATTATTCACTTTGGATTTAAATTGGATTTAAATGCATTTCAAATCCAGATCAATTTAATCCAAAAATTTAAATCTATGCCCATGTTGCTCACTCAAAACATGCCTTAAATCTAATTGATTTAAAATGTCTTTAATCCAGATGTAAAATCTTTTAATCCAAACGTCAAATTTTCGAAATGTCAAATTCCTCGCCTTACAGTTGAAAATATGCATTTTGCCACGGGTGTATAAAATATTATACAGTGCACGTAGTTCATAAGTGGTGATCAATAAGAAGTGACCAAGATATCAATAAACTTCGATTTCAAGTGCAAATTGAATACAAATTTAAACCGAGTGGCAAGTTTAAACGATGTTGACGAGATTATAAAGCTAGACTTAACCGACTTCAAAGCGAGACGATGATAAGATGTGCACAATGATAAAACCACGTGTTGATGTCACGGTGAGACCAAAGCGAGACTATACAGAGAAAACTACAAAACATATAACCATGTAAATGGGTACACCGATACCACATAAAATTAGTACAATGACACCACGTTTGGACTTTATTTACCTCTTTGAAATTTTTAATTTAAAAAAAAAACTATGGCGAGACCAAAGCGAGATGATGGAAAACCATGCTAAATGCCAAAAAACCATGTGTAAATGTCGCGGCGAGACCTAAATGTCCTCATATATTTTGCGATCATGTGTTTAGGTCACTGCGACAGAAAATCGCAATGCGTTTCTAGCCTCAAGCAATTGAAATTTCAAGTTGAGCGATGTAAGTGAGGTGAAATCACTTAAGAAAAATATCAAAATATCAAGGGTATGATGGGCTGAGAAACGAAAAAATTGTATGGGAAAAGTCTATTTCTCCCGTTTGACGCATACTATAGCTTTTCTCTTAAAGCCAAGTATCCATTTTCTAATTTTCCCTTTAAAAAAAGTTGTTTTTGTAAAAAGTTTTGGAAAAAAAATATTTTCAAGTTAAATTTTTTTTTTCAAATTAGTATTTTTCAAAATTTTACCTGATAAAATGTAATCTTTGTTTAAAGTATTCAATAGTTTTAAACATTCCTAATTAAACCTAGAAGATGCATGCTAAAATGTCTTGTAGTACTCGGAACTGAAATTCCTCAAAACACCCTAAGCCCACATTAATATTTCGTAAAGTAGTGTTGTTAATTTCCACTTGTCTCAAAGACTGGCAAATGGTTGTAAGCATCCGGGCTTTAGCAGACAAATTTTAAGAGCATTGAATACTAAAAACGCAAACAATAATTTTTATTGTGTTAGAAATTTACTGTCAAAAATTGTCATCAAAACATTCCACACTTTTTTAGCAATTTGCTTCTCTCTGAGAAAGTATATTTCTTCTAAGCAATGAATAAGTGTGTTTCCATTTAAGAGTAGGTAATACGACTACATGACTCTCGAGAGTCATTCTCGAATGGCTGTCTAGTCTACTACTCTGACAGCTGATTTCATGGTGTTTTCTCGAGGGTTTTAGGCTAGGAACGCACTTGCGATTTTCTGTCGCACGACCATTCAGTCGCAAAAAATAGAACACATGAGATTAAATGAGAATAAACGCATATGATACCAAGAAATCATACTGGGTTGCGATCGAGTTTTCAGAAAATCGCAAGTGCGGTCCTAGCCTTACTCTCAAGACCTGCTTACACCTTTACGTGCGTTTCCATTTGAGAGTACTGTCACTACAAAACTCTCGAGAGTCATACTTGGATAGCTGTCTATCCTTCTGTGAGCTTATTTCATGACTGTTTCCACTTCCGAGATTTACTCCCGAGAGCTATTGTTCGCAGTCGTTTTACTCCCATTTAAGATTACTTTACCGAATAAAAAGAAAAAAAAACAACTACTTATTAAGATATAAATGACTTAAAAAATAAATAATTTCTGTTGTATTTATTTTCTATAACTTCTACTAAAATCCGCTTTGGGTAAGAAATAACAAAAAAAAAATAATAACTTGCCTTAAAAATATTTACAACTGCCAACTCTCTCGGCTTCACTGAGTCTCAGAAGTCACCTTGATTTCACCTTTTGTCTGTATACGTGACATGCTATTCTATCTTGCTCTGAGTTTGAACTACAATACCTATTCATATTCATGGGTCAGAAAACTAATGATTCTAAATTACATAAGCCCGATGGAAAAGGCAACAAACCAACTTGCCGCATAAATAGCAAATAAATACGACACACCACACCAAAGGTAACTCGATACTTTAGTTGTATGAGAAGGGGTTTTTCACGCGCGCCATTTTAACCACAAATAGAATGAAATTGCTGTTTTGTTGTCTGTTTGTTTTGTGTTTTAATAAAAATAAATATACTTTTATGTATGTACGTCATCTTGTTGCAGTTGCCGTTGCAGTATACTCGTATGTAGTGATATTTTGTTCTGTGACAAGTTTTGGCCGCGATTATGATAAACAAATTAAAATCAAATAATAAACTTACCTTTTTTCAAATGAATATCTTCGGGTGTTATAGGACAACTACCAACGCCCAACACTGAGCCAACTGACCCACCGCTAGGGCTTAAAGGCTGCAATGAAGACGGAAACGGTGAACCTCCATTTAACGGTGTCGAATACCAGGACGGCGGTGCTCGTGGCCAACATCCGGCTGCTGCTGCAGCAGCTGCAGCCGCTTGAGCACTCTGATTGTGCGCATGCGTGTGATGATGATGATAATGACCATTTAGTAAACGCAATTTATCATAAACTGAATCACTACCCACATCAATAAGGCCGCCGCCGACACTGTTTGAAGTAGTGCCTACAGAACCGCCATTGCAATTATTACTACCAACACTTCCCGCTGAATTCAATGGTGTTGCAATTTGTAGCTGCTGTTGGCCACCATTACTACTGGCTGTACTGCCACCACTCGTTCCTCCAGTACCGCCACTACCTTGTTGATTACTTGAAGGATGTTGTTGTTGTTCCTTTTGTGCTGCTAAATTTCTCAGGACACGGTTTATCGATGAAACCTAAACAAAAAAAAGAAGAGAAATACAGAAAAAAAATAATTTACATTTCAACAGACTTTTCTTAGAAGACCTCTTTTCTTAATGATTACTTCCGTTCACAGGAAGACCATAAAAAACACATTCTACACCCGCATATCCCTTTAGTCAGCTGATAAAAGACGATGAGACGTGATGAGGAGGGTGAGAATGAGGGTGGAGGTGGTGGTTATGATGGTTAGCCAGCAATCACCCACAATGTGTAAATATCATTTTGTCGCTGTTATGCCCTTTTTCGTCCTGAAGACTTCAGTTTAACGACAAAAGAAAATGGTCTTAGAAATCGAACAAAATAAATCCCTGCAGCTCTATAGATTTCTGTCACCATCAAGACACCAAAAGAAAGAACAACAAATAGAATAAAAATTCGTGTGGCGTAATGAGGGAAGAAAGTGTATAAATAATGGAAACTTTTTTTTTGGGGTCGGTCCACATTCACCATTTCATCCCGCCATCCGTCATCATCGCCCATTTACTTTCCTGATTCATTTTTTTCTCTCCTTGATTTTTTTTTGGGAAAGAAGGGTGAATATATTTACAATATAATGCGACGGAAGACAAGAAAGAATTTTCATGCTTCGGGATCGGAGCAATGAAAAAGAAGAAATTTAAAAAAATTATAATTTTTTTTATGATTAACATATACATATTTAACCAAACACCCTTCCTTGTGGTTCAACCCAATTTTTTGTCATCGAAGTACATTGAGAGAGCATCCGCATCCGTGTCTGCCCATCATCGAAAAAAAATGGCAGACACATTATTACCTAATGATCGCACGAGTGAATTATATTATTATTTTAACTTTTTCTTTTTTTCCCTGGCCTGGCATGAAAACGACCAAAAAGATAATTTCTTTTGTATCCAACAAAAGAAATAAGATGAAGAATAAGAAAAAGCAGGACACTCAAGCTGGGATTTCCTTCCCTTGTGGAAATCGAAATATAGAGAAAGAGGGCGGAAGATTTTGTTTTTATTTCGTTTAATTTTTTTTACTTATTCGGATGACAGCACTGGTTGTGGAGAGTTTATTGAACGAAGATTTTAAAAAATTGTACGCACAATTGCACGGAATTTATCGTGGATTTACAATGTGCATGATGGAATTATACTGGCGTAAAATTTTGTAAAATAGTGTGGGAGGAAGTTAAGACGGTACCCCCCCCCACACCCTTTAAGACGGTTTTATTTAGGTTCAAGCCAATCCAGAAAAATAAGGATAACTTCTAAACTACTGCTATGTTAGACAGTGATCGAACTCAAAAATGAATCCCAGACCTGGGTGCTTATAGTAGACGATATCACCTGAAGAACCGGGTAAACAACCCCTTTTCACCAAATTTTCTAGAAGTCGACTAGATGCGACGTGTGGCTAACCGCCACTAAGCGATCCCCAAAGTAAAGATAAATTTTTATGTATGTTTGTTGTTGTTATGTATATATTATGAATTTTAGGATGTTTTTTAGTGGCAGACAGTGACAGAGATGTCGCCAAGTTCGTTGAAAAAGTAGGGGTGCTTTTCTGGTCCTAGGCACGCTGGAGCATTCACACAAGAAGTGAAAGGAGCTCTCCTCCGCCTCATTATTATGTCCGATGAGCTGATGCCCATTCTGTTCATGTGGGTTCCAATTGAGTTGTGGCACGTTAGGACGCCAACTATGAGTGTTAATTCGGGCCTGCATAACTTGAATAAGTATTCTGTTTTTTCTTATTTGGCAACGTCAAAGGTTCCTTGAAATCCGACAAGTATCAATCAAATCAATATACCATTTTGTTCCCGTGATTATCTCTATGTCCCGGGACCAATAAATGTGTTCATTGCGTTGAGCACTCTTAACTCATTTCGGTAACGATTGATCAGTGGTGATTGAGGAAATAGCTTTTAATTGTCCCCTGGCTATCTATGAAAGTGCCAATATTAATGCTGACTAATTTGCGTCAGGCAAGATGTTTCCCGGCTTCACAAACTGGCAACACTTCCGCTTGGAATACACTACAAAAGTTAAAAGTTTGGAATCTTCGTAAGTCTACTTATGGGTAGGTTATCAGAGTAGATGCCTGACCCAACACCCTCGAAGGTTTTGGAACCGACAGTGAAGACGGAAACATGATTTGCATTAATGACCCTGTTTTCCTGGTGGGGATATCTGTCATGGTTACTGAAATCAACGTGCGATGAAACTTAGTCTGCTTGAATGTCAATATCTGTTACATTCATAAAGGTTCTGTGATTGTAGAGGCCCCTTTTCCAATTTGTACGTTGTTGAAGTCTTAAAGCACTTTTGACCCCCAACTCTTTCGTAAGCAGATCGAGAGGGGCAAGTGAAAGTTAATTTTCTAGAGCGGCCGTTGGTGTGGTCCTTAAAGCACTGGTTGTGCCGATACACGATAGCCTTTGAATTTAAGTCATTGTTTTCAGATTTGTTTCTTTATCCAAGGCTGGCCACCAGACCATGCAAGCGTACGTTAGAATTGGCCTTATAATGACTGTGTACATCCAATAAATGGTTCTAGGGCTGGGACCCCATCTTCTACCAAAAATAAGACTGCACGTATAGAATGCCTAGTGACTTAAAACTCTCAACAATTTCTCTATGCGTGTTGTTGGCAGGAATGGAGGGGACCTACAATTTTTTTGCTGCGTTCGAATTGCTAGATGAGATGCACATCGTCATGACAAGTATACTCTTTAGGTTTTGTCAGATCCTCGCAAGAGGCAGTAGGTAACTCAGACAAAATATTTCTGTCTTAAGGTGGTAGCGGCGGGGAATCGAACCCAAAATTTCTTAGGCTGTTAAATAAAAATAAATAACATAAATCCGCACCACGAATAAACTTATCTCACCTCAGGATCAGATTTTTCTGGATTTCTCTCAACAAACATTAGAATTAAAGGGAAAATGTGACAGCTGCCATTCAATAGCGTGAACTTTAACAGATATTACGGCTTGAATTGGAAGAAATTGGAAGAAATTGGAAGTTTTGGGAAGTAAACGAGGTATTTGTTGAAACATTTATCTACGAGTGACGATTAAACAAACAACAGACCTCGAAATGAGAACAACTGAACAGATTTAAGAATTTTAACAAGAGAGACTTAAAAAACAGAAACAATGAGAGTGAAAACAAAAAACCGACATTTCCATCTGTCTGATTTATAATGATTTTTTTTAGTGAAAAATTAAAACTTACACTTGGTATATTATCATTTGTACAGACTCCATCTTGCAATAATCTATCACGAATTTCCCATGCAAATATGCTTGGACATTCACGTTTGTACTGCGATATTTTATTTACCACCTCTGCTGTTGCTACACGCGGCTTAGAGCCACCTATCGCTCTTGGTCGAATGCTACCAGTTTCATAATATCTACAAATAAATAAGTTTTGAAAATTTTAACAAAATTATAAAAATTTATTATAGGCTGTGGTTTCCATGCCAGCGAATCAAGTGAATTCAGCGATTGAAATTAATATAAACAAAAAAAAAAATAACATACTGGCGATTGAATGAAAAACAATCAAAACCAAAAACATAGAAAAAGCGTGCGTCGAAACCACAGCCATATATTCATATTCATCCATATGTATAAGCTTTTACTAACCTTCCAAGAATTTTACTAACACATCCATTCGATACTTGAAGGATGCGTGATATATCACAAGGACGTGCACCAGAATGTGCTAGTTCGACAATCTTTTGCCGTGTCGAATCGGGTAGTGGCCGACCACCAACAAATACACCACCCAATTGATTTACTCCACTATGGCCTGTAAAAGTATAGATATATTGAAAAAAATATCAATAACAATAAAAAAGTAACGAATATAGAATATTTATCTTGTACCTATATATAGGAAAAAAATTAGGAAAAAAAAACGAAGACAGGATAAAAAGATACAATTGATTCAGGAAATCGAAAACACAATCAAATTTCTATTCTATTTGATTCTTTTTGTTCTATTCAATTTTTTTTTTTTGCAAAGGGAGTTTTTGGCATTTTTCTTGTGCTTAAAAATATACGTGACTTGAGTGTACAAAGTATTTTTGTATCTTTCGACGGTTTTTGTGATATGCTTTTGGTAAGGTATCAGTTAGCGTAGCTTTTTAGTATCCTTGATTTCGAGGGATCCAGATCCTTCCGCGGATGAATTGTTTTATTTCCCTTTGTCAGATTCATTGAAATTGTAAGAGACTAATGTTATTTACTTTGAAGGAGATGTTTTATTATTTTTGTCGCATTTTGATCTTTAACGAATTCAATATTGAATTTGTGTAAGGGCTAAGGGGATATGAGAACAAATTTACACCTAGCTTCAGTAGAAACGAAGGACTCACGCATTATTTTCGAATGTCTTCGAGCTTAAGTTTAAATATGCATAGAGATTTTTTTAAGATTCAGGTACGTTTACAAATGCAATCATCGCGTTTTATTTTTGAAAAAGTAAAATCGATTTATTTTTGTTAAAATGATCTATAATTCACTGCATTCCAATAGAAAGGCTGTGTCGTTTACAAATTATTAATTTTTTTTTTTCAAAAAGCCACTGATTTTGGTGTTAACATTTTACCCTCTCAAACAGAGTTAGAAAATACAGTAGACGCTCGATTAAGCAAAGTAATAAAAGCCAGGCGTGTTCACTCTTTCGATATTGTTCACTTTTTCGAGCGGGAGTTTTAAGACTTTCTTCAGATGAATTGTATGTAAAATGCTCGATTTTTTCGATTTGAATGTTTTTACAAGCAATAAATCTGTTTTTGCCGGAGAAGTAAGAAACACTGAAAATTTCGGAATTTTTAGAAGCTTTTCAATCTAACAACATCGTAGCAATCTTCCAATAGAATTTGACAGTTAGTGGCTTGACAAATGAAAAAGAAACTATGTTTTGACGAAAGAGTTTATTTTAATCCAAATGTCAACCATTTGCTCTCTCAAATCAATTTTCCAAAGAAGTTGAAAAATAGCCATCCTTCAATGTAATTTGATTGTTGAAGACTTGAAAGATGGAGGACAGACTTATATCTTGACGTACAAATTTTATTTTGATCCAAATGTCAACCAATTGTCATAAAATCACTTTTTCCTGGGAAGTAATAACTTACAAAATTTCGGAATTTTTAGAGGCTTTGTAATCCAACGACAGATGGGAGACTAACTATATTTTGACGAAAAAAGTGTATTTCGATCCACATGTTACCGAATTCCCCTAAAATCGCCTTTTTCCAGAGAAGTAAAAAAACTGAATATTTCAAACTTTTTAGAGGTATTTTCATCCATTAGGCGATCAATTTTTCTTGCTCTTCAAATGCTTTGAAAGAATCTTATTTCTGTATTTATGCAAAAACCAGATAACTCCATATTTTTAAATGTTGAGAAAAATACTAAATAAAAAAATATAAAAAAAAATCAAAAAACAAAATGTTCTACAAAATTAAAATTTTCTTCGAAAGACAATGGAAAAAACATTCAATAAGCCAAACAAAAATTTTTAATTAAAAATAAAATCAATTTGTTTTTGTAGTTGTCTGGAGGTTGCTCCGTTTTCTTAGTGAAAAAAATAGAGGCCTCATTTTCTTCATAATATACCTACAAACCATTGTACCAACTGTTGTTTTTCGATTCAATATAATATTTTGTAAGCTGATGCAGCGTTTGAGATTCAAAATTTCAAAGAAAATTTAGCATGTGCGGCACAAAAACAAGACAACTCCAGTACAAAATTTGCGTTTTTCTAATTTAGAGCCAAAAATCTGAGTTTCAAGTACACAAAAACTGTGCGGGATTTTTTGTTTGTGTTATTTCTGCATTAACACCCATATTTCATCAATCAGGTTTAAAAATAGAAATAATTCTTCATTATAAAAAAAAAACATTTTTATATAAAATTTTGTGTGTTCACTATTGTGGATAGTTCTCTATTTCGAAATTCACTTAATCGAGCGTCTAGTGTCTATTTCCAACTTTTATTTCAATAACACATAATTAGCAATTGAACTTTTCAAATTTCAGTTACACAAATCTCTAATTGAAAAATACATACGTTTTCATTAGGTTAGGTTAGGTAGAAGTGGCTGTCAGTAAATAAATACTGACACACTTAGACCAAAGTTGGTCCATTGTGATACCACATGAATCTGGAACATTTCCATTACTTCCATATAATTGTAATTGAAGAAAAAAATCACTAATCATTTACAAATTAAATGTAAGGTTCTTGCAATATCTTTGAAATGAAATTAATTAGATTAAATAAAATTCACGTAAAATGTAATTGACAAAAGCAATAAAATATTGATTACATTTTTGTGAAATGATTGAAAAAAGGAATCATCACTGCTTTGCTGATGATTACTTTTTTTAAATTACATTAAACTAATTAAAGTAATTGAATTTCTTCAATAATATTTAAAAGTATTTGGAAATTTACATTAGAAGTAGGCAATAATGTACCTAATTGTAAATGATTTTTGTTTGTATTAATATTTCCGAACACTGTTTGTTTTAATAAGACCCTGCAGCTTGCTCTCAGCTCACTAAAATACAGGGAAGAATCTGAAGTGATAATTACTGTGGAATAGCTACCCCGCTTCGTCTCCGCCTTCTGTCAAAACCTCGTAAGTTCTTAAAAGACATTTTAATAAATTTCAGATCAAAAATAATCACTAAATTCAAATTTCGTAACTGTGTTGTGGTTCCTTTTGACTTTATCAACAAGTTTTAAAACCTTTGACACTCTAAGGAGAACGTTTAAATACTTTTTTTTTTATTGTTTCCTAAGCAATTTTTCAATTTGGACTTGCGATGTTTTGACAGGAAGCTGACGATGTATAGATATACTTAAATATTATCTGTCATTTGCCCTCAATTTTAAGCTTCGAAGATTTGAAAATTCCCGAAAACATTCGTACGAAAGCAAATCGAACTGTCGCGATCTTTTATAGAGATTGATGCTGATTTTCCGATGCTTCTCGTGACTCGGAAGAAATGTTTCAAAAATTTTTTTTTTATAAAAAAAAGAGGACAAGGGTAAAGGCATGAAAATAATATTATTTATTCTTCGTCGGGTTTCAAAGTGAAACCACTTTCCGAGCCGCGAATACATCTTCTTCTCCACTCGCGTCGTTGACCCAGTTTGTACAGTTTTAAAGCTGGAAAATAAAAGATGATATCGTTCCTGAAAAAAATTTAGCAGATTTTGAAACAAAAGAAGTCCGGCTACAGCGATATTGTTTTATTTGGAGAACTTTCAGAATCTTCACTGTACTATTTCGGATAAAACCGAAAAAAATCACTGGATGATTATTATCGGTTTAATCTCTATTCACACCCAAGCGTAAAAATAAAGTCAGATATCGGTTCTTTGCCATTCACGGAATCAGCAGCATAGCATTGTTCGTTTCGGATATTTCAACAGGAACAAGCTTGTCTGATGAATACCTTGAAACCAGAGAAAGTGGAAACGAATTTCAAGGAAATTGAAGCCGGTGATGACTATACCATCGACATAATTTTTTATTCGTTTACGAATCAATGCGATGCAGCGCCTCTCTGTTTTCCAGATTAAAATGTTAAACTGTCCACTATGACGGTCTATTGCAGAATTCCAACGTAGCTGAAATTGCAGATGCCTGTGAAAACTAGGTAAACGAGGAAATTTTCTACTTTCCGAATAGGTGTATCGGTTATAAATAAGTTCGAAAAGCGACTAGTTAGTAAATGCCCATGCTCTGTAACCCTGTGGCCATACTAGCGAGTTGGGTAAATACATTCATTGGCTTAGTGGCATAAAAAAACGAAAGTCAGTCCAGGAGCGAGTTGGAAAAGCTTCTATGTTTAAGTAAAACGCTACCTATTTCTCCCCCGACAGGCCTCAGGGTAACTCTCGCTTGAATAAAATTCATCGAGAAACGATAGAAATAGAAACAAAATTATTTTATTCTAATCAATTTCGCGACAAGTTTTATGGGTGCGAGAGTTAAGAACATATGAGCATGGATTTCATATGAAAAAAAGCCCTCGCCTCATGTTCCAAACGCCGGAACGACACAACACAAAAAACAATGAAAATTTGTGTGAGTGATGCGAAAGAGTAAACAGATCGGTCGTGTACCCAAACGATGCTTCATTTTTGTTTAATTTAATTAAAGACAATTAAGATGGTAACAAATTAACGAAGAAATAATTGCAAAAAGTTTATTACAATCTAGGAAAAACGGGAGCGGTACTAATCATAGCTAATTTTCGCATTTTCTTTTTAATTCAAGAAGAACAAAATGTCGCAAATTAATAATCCTGCTTTTCATAATTTCACAATTACAAAATCTAGCTTTTAACAATCTTTTCAATTCCATCTCACACCAAAATATCTCGCAAACCAAAATCTCAGAATTTAAAATTACACTTATTAAAATCTCGCAAATCAAAATTTCGCAAGTTCTAATCTCACAGCAGCATCGCTTTTAGTTTCGCTCTGAAAAATAAAAATGCCTGACCCAAGAACAACTTATACTTAACTTTTTATTTATATATTTAAACAAAACGAATTTGATTTTAATTAATATCGAATATTATTCTCAATTTTTTTTACAGTGCTACGAACTGAATCCGAGATATTCTCAAAGAACCAAGGAATAATTTGTGGGTGCACATTGCACATATTGGAGCTGTGATATTCATAGAAAAAAAAATAAGGTATGGTTTTTGTTTGAAATAAAAGCCATTGTTGTTAGTTATCTTATCATATTACCAAAAATTTTGTATTTTACTTTTTACTTTACGGTACTCTGAAACCAAGATACTCAAAAAAAATATTTGTGTGAATATATTTGGCAAGGTTCAAGTGTGTGTTCCAAGTCTCATGGTGAAAAAAATACTGTTTTCCAACCGCCCAGAAAAAAGAATAGATAAATGGAAGATGGCTTTCATAGTGGCTTTCAGCTTGTAAGAACAATTTTTCAGATCAATTGGTAGAAATTCGTTTAGTTTTTTTTTAAATCGGCGAAATATCGTAGAACCCTGTTTTTGCATGCATTTGAATGTCGCTCTCACTATTTTATAAATTGTAGTAGAATCATTTCATTTCCTTTATTCTTCAGCTGTTTTTCAATGTTGGTTTACATTTTTTGATAGAATCAGTATTTTTTTTACCAGGCTTTTTACTCATAAATAAGACTTTTCTCTCGCAATGCTTTTAAATTTTGTTTGATGGTAATCCTATGTAGAATGATGCCATTTTTCACAAAGATGCATTGTGCGGCCCCCCACTAGGACAAAAATAAAAAATATGCCCAATTTTATCAAAAGCAACGGCTTTTCATTGTCAATCACTCCTCCATATAAAACTCTTTCCCATTAGACATAAAGGTACTTTAGTGAGAAATCTACTACAACTTACGGTCTCATTTCGTTAGTCGCTATTTGCTATAGATTTATCAAACGGGTGCTAGAATTAACTAAAAAAGTTTTTCCAAATATTGAAAATGGTTTTGTTGACTAGTTTTAAGGTCGATTGAATAATTTTGTTATTATTATTAAAATTTATATATATGACCCATTTTGATAAAATTCGTCGAGAAACGATAGAAATTGAAACAAATCGTATGAGTTTTCTTTCATTTTGACCGTTTCTTGACAAATTTTATCGATGTGATAGTTACAGAACGTGGGTCTAGGACTACCTTAACTTTCCGTGAAAACGGAGCTTAAATTTTCCCTTTAAAATTCCTTTTTTTCGACGATGTATAGATTTATTTCCTTCTTAGTCTCTATTAAAATCTTCACCAGGGCTTGCTCTTTTAAAACTTTATCCAAGTTCAAGGATTTTTCAACAAGCTGTAGACTTCGTCTGCATCAACGCGATATTATCAAGCCGGATTGACTCCATGCTTCAAACAAGAATTTCTTAATGCAGGAATGGGTGATAGCAAAAAAAGTTAGAAACGTGAAGGGTTACGCCCCAGGGAGGTGTCGTATCTTCCCTGCTCGGCCTTCAGCTAAATATAAGTTAAATTAGCGGCGGTGGCTGATGTGATATAATAATAACGGCCTCAAAAAAAAAACATCATTAAAAATGGATGACGTAGGCCAATAATTCCGTTCACCTGATCTTTACGAAGTGAAGATAGCTATATCCGAACTTAAGTCTAATAAAGCTAATGGCCTTGCGGCCGAGCTCTTCAAAGTGGGTGGCGATGAGTTGGTTAGGAGTATACACCAGTTCATCTGCAAAATATGGTCCGAGGAAAGTATGCCCGATGAATGGAACCTCCCGATCCTGAAGAAAGGTTATCATCTGGACGTCACTAACTACAGAGGCATCAGTCTTCTTAACATAGCATACAAGATCTTTTGTGCCGTACTTTGTGAACACGAAGCCATTCGTCAACAACCTGATAAGTCCATATCAGTGTTGCCTTAGGTCGGTCCAAATACTCCCACAATGGCAGATCTTGAAAAAAACCCAGGAGTTTCAATTCGATACCTACCACCTTTTCATCGATTTCAAGACCGCGTACGGCTGTAATTAAAGAGACGAGCTATATATAGAGCAACTTCCTGTTTTGGCATCCCTCCCAAACTCGTCCGTTCGTGCCGGATGACAATGGAGAATGCACGTTGCTCCATCAAGGTCGGCAAAGACCTCACCGATACATTTGATGTCAAAGAAGGTTTTAGACAAAGCGAAGCGCTTTCATGCGACTTCTTTAACATCGTTCTTGAAAGAGTTGTGCAAAACGCTTACGGTCAACACTAGAGGCAAAATCTTTCAAAAGTCCATCTAACTACTTACTTACGCTGACGATATTGACATAATCGGAAGAATAAAACGTGATGTCAGTGGTGTTTCGTGAGTATTGAGAAGGAAGCCAAGAAGTAGCTGTGAACTTTATGGTACAATAATCAAATTTAGAGACCACTTATATACTCATGTAAAATGGATAAACTCCTCTATAAATACTCACATAAAATGGATATACCTCTTTGTATAACACAAACATGGTTTGACTTAAGTATTCAAGTGGGCCCTAAATAATAATATTACGTGGTATGGACTCCTTAATATGAAACATGTTTTAATAGATCGTTAATTAAACTAAAAACAGAACATCAAAGAAAACAATCAAATAGTTGCCACAGCTTTTATACACCTGCAGCTGCTGCACAATTCTTAGCAAAAGATTGGAACCCAGCCCTATACTATTCATTGGATATAACTACAACCCTCATTATAAGGCCTTTCCTGATGTAGGTACTCATGTTTGGTTTGGAAGCCAGCCTTAGATAAGGCAACCAATCTCAAAGTAATGACAAAAATGCTGAAACTGGCGGGTATCTGCACAACTTGTGCGAATGGAACCACAGCCCTTGAAACATTTCTTTCACTAGCCATAGCCATACACGTTGTATTCAAGAAAAAGTTAGCGGTGTTTTACGATTTAATGAGTAGAATAACACTGGCCAACAAGGTTTTTGTTACAGAAACCAGATTATACTTTTCCGAGGGTCTTCTGAATTCGAATCTGAAGTCGGTAAAAATAGCAAAAAAACCGTATTTTCTATTTTCTAATGAGAATATTTCAAAAAGGTGATTCGATAGAGTTTTTCTGCTTTCAAATTAAAGTTGAAATCACCAAAACTTTCGGAAGAGTATATTTCTTGTTTCTGTAATTAAAAAAAATTAAATTTCGTTGGCAAATGTAATTAGAAAAGGGGCCACTATGGATTAACCTGACATAGACATTCAAACAGACTCCTCACTGTACATAGATTTAAACGCTAACAGATATCGTAACAAGGCAATTTAATAAAGGAAAACCAGTTCTCAACCTATATCTTCTATATCGGTCCTTACAGACGGTTCCAAAACGGAAGGTTCATCATTAAAGCTTCCAAACTTTCCAGTAAATGAGCCTGCAAAATATCTTTTAAAAAATGTGAATTACCGAATAAGAGCTTTGATATCTTCATTAACAGCCAGGTGCAACCAGAACCATTTTGTCAAATGTGACGAAGTCAAAACTGGTTAATTATTGCCGTAGTGAATTGAGACTGCCCGGCAAACAAAAATTCAATCATCCTTCTATGGATTCCGGAACACCTCGATATTCATGGAAATTAATTTACCAAAAACGGTCCATCACTTAAACTGAACTAATAGTTCCTCGGTACTTATGCCACTGGAGCAGAAAAAAAGAAGAATGCATCAGAGCTTTCTTAAAACCGCTTATGACAGATGCTAAACCATTGACACCTGTTCGATTTCAAGAAATCCATGGCCAGATATTTCTTAGAAAAAACCTGAAAATTTGATTAGGCTAAGTAGACCACAACCCTCTCTCTCTTGGTTGAAATCCGAGCAGGTCACAACTCCAAGAGAACCCGCATGAGCAGAATGGGCATCAGGTCATCTGAATTATCCATCAGAGGATGTGAGGATGAAGACTTGGAAACATACACTGAACTTAATTCAAAACTCAGGTTGGTTTAAGCATACACCCCAAACCCAAAACTTCTACTGAATCCCTCCTATTACCCCTCCTTTTCCTACACACCAACTCTTCTAACCTAACTTAACCTCAACTTTACTTAAGTCCTGTAAGCATCCCTCGTAATACCTCGTGGCATTGTGGATGGTGCGTTGGACTGTCATACCGAAGGTCTGTGTTCGATTTCCGCCGCTGCCATCTAAAAACAGAAATGTTTTTCCCGAGGTACTGCCTCTTAAGTAGTATACTTGTCATGAATGAGTGCCTCCCATATAGCCGTTCGAACTCGACAAAAAATTGTAGGTCCTTTCCATTCCTCTGCCAACAACACGCACATAGGAATGGAAAGTCGCTAGCCCCAGGCTCTCCACGAGCTGTTGTGCCACTAAATTTATTTTATAAGCATCCCATATGCCAAATATCTATGTTTTTCAATTAATTCCGCCGAAAACTAGCTTTTCTTAACAATGAAACCGAAAATAATGTAAATTTGATCGTTAAATGATCGATTTTTTTCGACGCAGGTACAAGTATTCCTTCCACAAAATCTGTTTTGATCAACTGTAGTCAATTTTTTTGTAAACGCATTTGACGTTTACGAACACGATTTCTAGCTTTTCAATATTTTCGTCCTCAACTCATTTTTTTGCTAAAGAGTTGCAATATTGTCTTATCACATAGAATGCTTCTTTTGTTCTTTTGTTAAGCTAGTGGTTTTTGCAGTTTGAGCTTAAGATCATCTTGCAACGCAAATAACGTTTTCAAAAACGACCGTATTTAACATTTTGTAGATTGCACGCAAAGCAACTTTTGTGAAACTCGTAGACTAACATCTAGTGGTCGCTCAAGTTTTTTTGTTTCTTCAGTCTTCTCGGTATGAAAATGAAAAGCAACATATATTTTGGTATTTATCAAAAGAATCACATTATTTCAAAAACGTTTCAATCAAAAATTATATCCATAACACCCCTTGAGTTTATATGTTCGTAATCGTTTAGCTAAAACGAAAAAAGTAACAAAAAGTAAATAAATAACCGAGTAATCAATTTGTTTTTCGCTCTGTGATATCTCTCTGATTTATTTGCACAGCACGCTGGGGGAATTGCCATGTTTTGTCATAGTTTCAAGAGTGTAAGTTACAATTTTATTAACTCAACAACAAAAAAAAAAAATGCCGAGGCAGAGGAGGGAATTTCTCACTTCACAGTTAAAATATTAATTCTTTTTCTAACAATCGAAGTACACACAACATAAAATGCATCATCGACGAACAAAAAAAAAATACAAAAAATACTCAGCAAACACACAGTAAATCGAAAGTGACAAGGACCAATAACCATTCACAAATGGATTATCCTTGTCATTAATTATTGTTGTTATTATGATAACCTAGCATACTTTTATACCTACAGAGAGAAAAAATATTTTTTCTTCGATTTTCCTATTGGTACCTACACGGGGACCTCTAGCTATTGTGTATGTACACTGCACACCTTTGTCTTCATCATCATTGACATCCCATTCAGGAGGAAACAAAAATATTAAATGAAGAATCTTTGTCGGCAAGAATATCCTTGTTAACAGAAAAAAAAACTAATTTGTTCCTTAAAAGTGGTCATTGATTGGCATTGGCACACATTTTAGTCCGCAGCTCAGCAGACCAAGAAAGGACCGGAGAACGGAAAAGTTGATGTCTCATTTTGGGTTTCTCTATACAAAAACAAGCCTATAGTGGTAAAATGGGTGGCAGATGGTTTTCGATCGGCAGTCGGCACAGAATTGAATCCTGATGTGTCCTGTGGCTGTGGCTCCTACCTGGGAGATTATTTTATTGATCTGCTAGTTTTATATTTACATTTTATTGGCACCGCTCTTTGAATGTCTAAATATCATTATTAGTGTTATTATCTTTGACAGTTGTTCGCTCCGAATTATAATTTTTTTTGTGTGTGTGTGTTTTTTGTTGAAAGAAAACTGTACTCTGACCACCGTGTAATTGATGTTTACATTAGACCTCACTGATAAGCTGAATAACAAGGCTGAAATAAATAAGAGGGAAACTTTTGTTGTTCGGAAATTTGACAGCCAGCAAAGTTAAGAAAAAAGAGAAAAAATACTACATCCCGGCAGCCTGTGTCTGTGACCGTTTACGTACAGATGAGCCAGATCCACACTCAGATCTCAGAAGACGAAGAAGATGACGAAGTGGAAAAAGTGGAAAAAGGCGAGTTCCATATATGTGGGTATACCGTATACCTACCTATCCACCCCACATTAAAGCTAGTGCCCACTTTGCACGCTCCACCAATTCTGATGACTTCACCGACTTCATCGGTTGAAGTGTTCACTTTGCTGGTTCCGTCTGTCCGTTCGTCGTTGTCGTCGTTGCCATCATCATCGTCCACGTCGTCATAGTCGATGTCGTTGTCGCTTCGGTCAGTCGATAGGTATAGTGCCCCCTTTGGACTGTCGTCGCGTCGGTGGTGGTTGGTGCCTTGCTGGAGTAGGTAATTTCCAATCAAGCGAATAATTTGGTGTGGCATTCTTCAAAAAACGTCAACACGCATTAGTTAGCGGTTGAAATGTATCTCGGGTTTTTATACCCCCGAGCCAACATATACAATATGTATGTAAACTTTCTTCTTTAATATTTTTTTTAATCGTAGGTACATACACATAGATATACCTTTAAAGGTAGATGGATATTTTATACCTGTCCTGTCGTTTTTTTGTTTGCTGTTGTTTAAGATATGCATATTAGCGCGGCGGCTGCGACAGAAACATGTAATGTTCTAGAGATAAAAATATAGTTTTTTTCTTTTGCTTGCATATATGCATGCATATTGTAGGTATATGGGCATAGGACCGACCATATCACAGACGTGATATTTTCAAAATGCAAACGGAAAGCAAACTTTTTGTGGGTGGAGAAATACCTAGTAAAGGATTATTCAATTTATGAGGATTCATCAAAGAGTCAATAACAACCAGTTCAAAAATCAAATAATTTCGTTGCATAACATAATTACATAACCTCAATTATAGCGAAAAAAAGTAATTTGGTACTTTTAGCTAGGAAGGGCTGGGTTCGATTCCCAGCCGCTGCCACTTAAAAACAAATGTTTTTCCCCGAGGTACTAGCTCTTCCGAGAAACTGACAAATCCTCCTAGAGTAAACTTGTCATGAATAAGTGCTGAATAAGCCGTTCGGTCTTGGCAAAAAATTGTAGGTCCCCTCCATTTTTGCCAACAACACGCACACACGAATGGTTGAGAGCTGTGAGTCACTAGGCCCTGGTTCTCGCCGAACTGTTACGTAATTTGGAGAAAATTTGAGGTCAGATTGGAATTCTGGGCATCAAGAACCCGAGGAGACATATAGCTTGGTTTATAGAAAGAGAGTTCAATTATAGAAAGTGTAATTAAATACAAAAATATAAAATAAAGGTATTCAAACAAAGGCTTTAATTGGCGTAAACGTAGTAAAGTTTTAAAATTCGTTTTTCTGCCACAATTTGTATGAAAAACTTTACTAAGTTTACGACTAACTTTATACGCTGTTGCATGAATACCCCTAATAATAATATTTAGGTATCAGAGGAGTTATTGCTTTGCATTGAGTATTAATAGTTACCATATTCATCACAAGATCAACAAAACACGTCCCCAGAATTTTTTCAGGGTCCTGGCATTTTGTATCCTCGTGAAGTGAAAAATCGCCAAGAAAGTGATTTTTTGACATTTATCACTGGTACTTGCTAATGTGTTGTGAACGTCTGACGTTCACAATGCTTCAAATAACTATTAAAAAGTAAAAAAGTAGGAATCACAAACAACTGAATTCATTGACCAAAGTTTTTTTTCTTCAATTTTTCGATTCACAAGCAGAAGCGAGAAACAATACAAATTGAAACAAACTTTTCTTCTTTTGTAATCGAATTTTTAACTTTTCACCAATTGTTTCCGTAAAATATGCGCGGGAATTGCTTGTGATCGAATACTCTCCGCACAGCTTCACAAGCACGTTCACGGGTGAGCAAAAATACTAATTTTATATGGGTTCACAATAAGATTCACAAGTATGTACTAAGCTTAGTACGCTGCTGATGCGAAACGAAAAATTCCATACAAAAATGACACAACGATATCATAAATGAAAAATGTTGTTCCACTTTTCGTTGCGAATTAAGCTGTTACACGAGCGAAATTAATAATTGTAGCAGATTCCTTGGAGAAGTCTACACTCTTTTTTTGTATACAATTAACTACTCAAACCATTTATTGTGTGTGGAAAAATAATATTTGTGTTTTTTCTTTTCGTTTTTATTTTTTGTTTTTTTTTTTTTCCATGAAAGCATGCTGCCGATAGTTTGCATTTGTATTTATTTTAATTTTTTGAATCTGTGCAATGAATATTTTTCCACTTCGTTTTCGTAAACATTTCGTTGTCTTGTTGGAGAGCAACTAAAAATTTCGTTTCGGATCAGCTTTAAGAGTGTTCCGGAGTGAAATGATGATTTTTATAAAAAAGATTGTGAAGCCTTTACTTGCCCGATGAAAACGATTAAGGTGTCTATAGGCAAAAAACTAGTCCTCGAAGACATATTTGGAAAACGAGAATACGGTAAAAATGGCTATTTGCAAAGTGAATATAGCGTACACTATAGCATTTTGTGCAAAAAAATATTGAATAACATTAAATTTCATATTTTTATTGGGACACATAACTTTAAATTTTGTATCTAGTACAAATTTTAATAATACAAAATAAAAATGCTTTTAAATTTTGGAAAAAAAGCATTTTTGACAGTCAATTTTTTATAGATACCTAAAAGTATTTTTTGTTTAGAGTCTTTTTTAGTGGGTATAAATTCAGTTTATTCTTATTCACGCTTTTCATTAATAATGTTATAATTATTGTATCATTTGGTATTGAAATTTGTAATGCTTAAAAGGTACTTTCTGATGAAAATGCATGTAAATTTGGAAGTTAAAATCAGTTGCTTTTACAAAATGTTGTTTTTAGTACAAAAATACGCCTACAAGTAACCAATTAGTAAAAATACAAAGTTTTATAAAACAAAGTATCTGATGAATGTGAAAAAACGGTTTTATAAATACATGAATGGTTTTTTTCTTCTCCAAAAAATCTGCTACAGTCATCAATTTCACTCATCGAACAGCATACTGCAAAACGAAAAGTACTCGTAGAACAAAATTTTTCGTTTATGATTACGTTGCATCAATTTTATATGGGATTCTTCGTTTCACATCAGCAGCGTACTAGGCTTTACTAAAGGGTATTTACTGAACTGCACATATACTATTACACTAAATAGTATGTGTGCACCTAGTGTCTCTTTCCCTTTGTCTTTAGTTTTTGGTGAAAATAACAGAAGTATTTTTAGCTTAATAAATCGTAAATTTACCTATTGTGGTGAGTTAGCTTAGCTTTGGTTAGTTTTGCAAAAAACTTTTTAGTAGTGAAGAAATTCGACGTCAGGAAACGAGTTTCATACTTAGATTTCAGATATCTGACGTGTTATTCTAATTTTGACTTCGGATTCAGCAATCAGTATTCTGACCAAATTTTGTTCTTTGTGATATAATAACTCTTTGGATAATTCAACGTTATTTCACTTTTCTCTAATCTTTTTCTCACTGATACTGGGACTACTTTTCTCTATTCTGCAACTCATTGATGATGGGATGTTTTTGAAAAAGCAAGGACATCGTCTAAAAGACATATACAAATAAGATGGAGCTTAGAAGCTGAAGTTGTAAATATTAAATAGGTAGGTTTAGGTGTCTATTGAAATTCTAGAACTTACCAGAAAAAAATAACAATTTTTCAACAGTATTTATAATCGTCCGAAATGTTTAGTTTTCATATTACATTCTTGAATTTAAATATTTTTGAGATTTACAGTAACATATTCACCAATAGAAAAAGTAATTGTTGTTCTGTTATGGACGTTCTGCCGTACTGCTAATAGGTACGCAGTTTTCTTTGAAAATGTTGTCATGCAAGATTTTTTTTATCATTACTTTATCCAAAAAGTTGTAATGATGAATTTCTAAATATAACAGGTAAATTGTACAGAAAACCTTTTATGGTAACGCCTATGACGTAGTGTCTTGAAAAAAATCTCGAGTTGGATTTTTACGATACCATGATGCCATATAGTACCTTCATATTTATGTACATTGTGCATACATAAAATTTTATATCGCAAGTGAAATACTCGGAAATCTGCAATTTTTCAGATTTATTTTCTGGTACGAAAATAGGAAGTTCAATGATTTGTTGATAGTTGATGATGACATTTGGAAGAAAATATTCCGAAATATGAAGGTACAAATTGAAGCTTATGAAATTCTTCCAAAAAAAAAAATCACCATACTTATACATAGCACAGTTTTCAGAGGTTTTTTGATTGCAAAATTATACTGATGAAATTTTTTGATTGGAATTAATAGATGGGTTGTTTCTGAGTTTAATAAAAATATGGTGAGATTTTACAGTACCTTGCCAGGCCCAAGCGAAAAAATAAAAAAATTGTTTATGTTACACGGTTCTTGACACCGGCAGGTAAGACTCATCCATCATCCGTTTTCTTCAATCAGCTCTGGTTTTTGAGATATTCTCATCATAACATTTAAAAAATGTGCTTTTTCGTTATTTTTGTTGGTTAAATATCCAACAAATTGTAATTTTGCTTAGCAAAATTAACAATAAATCCTGAAGTACTAATTTTCAAAATTCAGTTTAAATCTTTCCAATATCAAAATTGTTGGTACTACTTATTTGTGTTTGGCTATATCTTCTCATTATAAAATCAATTTTTCAAACTACGCGGGTCAAAATCGGTCTTTTAGTTTAGTTATTTAATAATATTAGCCCAGGAAAATTAGACTTTCACTTCGAAAAAATTCCGACAAAGCTGAATTTTGGTAGAGAGCTTTGTTTTTACGTCCTAACCATTTCCTGAAAAGTTTCGTAAATTTGGGCCGGGGCTACATTTTTTAGGGGGGGGGGGGGGTAAAATTCAGTTTTATTTTTATTTCTCAAAAACTAAGTTTTTTTTTTGAAAAAATGTGAAGGTACAAATTGTAGCTTATGTCATTCTACACAAAAAAGATTAACATACTTTTTTTCACCCAAGCAATAGATTCTGAGAAAATCTTGCAAGAACTTCACGGTGGAGTAAGTTTTGTCTATAAAAATTTATAAAAAATTCAATTAATCGATGGGTTAAAATTTTTGTTCGATTTAAGTTTGACTACATCTCCTCTTATTAAAAACCAAGATTTCACTTCCTTTTTCAAGATGGCCGTATTACCCTTACCCCGGGCACCCCAATATCTTTGTTTTTATTAAGAGGAGATGTAGTCAAACTCAAATCGTACAAAAATTTTAACCTATCGATTAATGGAATGTTTATGAATTTTTTGACAAAATTTACTCCACCGTGAAGTTCTTGCATGATTTTCTCAGAATCTATTGCTTGTATGAAAAAACTATGTTAATCTTTTTTGTGTAGAATGACACAAGCAACAATTTGTACCTTCACAGTTTTTCAAAAAAACTTCGTTTTTGAAGAATTAATAAAAACTGAATTTTACCTACAACCAAGTAACTTTACAATATCCACCAACGAAAAATGATATCTTAAAGTTAGCTAACTCCTATTGGCAACAACAAAAAGAATTGGATTGGTCTCAATACCACCATCACTACTCTTCCCTCAACCAACATCGAAACCTTGCTATTTATCCAACAACTACATCTGCAACCATGAATAAATGCTTCATCAGACTGAGAATCGGACACACTCAACTTACCCACAGTTACCTACTCAACAAAGAACCACCTCCCATATGCCAATTTTGCCAATTAAATCTACAGCTTTCCATCAATCATTTAACGACTGACTGCACAAAAGTAAATGAAATTTGTAACAAATTATTTAATAAAAATTTTAAAAATCTTCTAATATTTCCATCCGAACAAAACATAAAAAATGTATTTAAACTATTGAAAGTATTGAATTTAAATAATTGTATCTAACGTTAATATATTTGGTTCTTTCTCCGGGGGCGGTCAGAAGAGGTAGGATCTATTGGTCATGCCTCTTTTGGCCGCCCCCGTAGCTGGACATTGAAACTGTATACATAGGTATTTTATTCTTTTATTTTAAAATCTTCAGCTAGAAGCCCTGGTAGCTATTAGCTTTAAGTATTATATTGTACATTAATGTTTAATATAATAAATAATAATAATAATAATAATTTTACCTCCTTTAACCCCCCTTAAAAATTAAGCCCCGGCCCAAATTTACGGAACTTTTCAGGAAGTGCTTAAGACGAACAAAACAAAGCTCTCTACCAAAATTCAGCTTTGTCGGAATTTTTTCGTAGTTGTGCCATTTTTGTGTCTTGTATCTTGACATGAAATGTGTTAATTAAAAAAAAAAAAAAAAAAAACTATAATTAATACACTTTTTTTCGTAAAAACTACAGATCTTGAAAAAAAAAACTTTGAAAACTTAACTACTTAACTTAACGTACTGTTGTGTACAGCTTTTTTTCTACTCGAAGTGCTTTCTGAAATAGTGAACCGACAGCCCTGATTGGTTTGACTTTTTTTTCTTCTGGTTCCTCAGAAATTTGGCTCATTGACACGAACTTATTTAGTTTAACTGCGAAATTAATGCAAATAAAACGAAAAAAGCATTTCTTTCTGGCCTTTGAGACACAGTTTTTCATAATGTTCAATCGCCTATCAGACGCCAGTGTCAACACTTTTCATGTACAATAATTTTACCTTGGCATTGAAATGTTATGTCACAAATGAAAGTTTTGACTTTATATCTGACAACTTTTGTATTGGTGCATTACGTTATATTTCTGAAATGTGGTCATTTTTATTTAAATTCGAACTTGAAGTTGACAATTATTTCAAAACAGCAACTGTTTTTGAGCTGCCTTTCCAAGCTGAAATTTTTCCATATTTAATATTTTAGTTTGAGTTATCAAAACAAAAAATTCGACATACGAGTATTTCCACATTTGGAATTTTATAACCTAATAATTACAAGTTTTTAAACTAACTAAATACGTTTTTCTTATAAAACATTAAACGCTCTACAAAAAAGGTCTGAACATGTTTTATAGTAAATACAGTCGTTTTAAAGTAACAGCCAGTCAAACTTATACGAAAAAATTATTTTTTTTTAAGTAATTGAAGATATCATGGTAACTAATATCACTCTTATCGAAAAATTTCTCAAGAACTTTTTTGAAGTGGAAATTTTCCAAAGGTTTTCGTTGCGGTGAACTCGAATTGGAGTTCAGAAATATTTTATTACGTCACGTACGTGAGATATTGCCGTTTGAAAATTTTCACAGGCGTCATTTTTGCTTAACTAAAACTTTTGAGCCTGTTTGCAAGACAATTTTTTTTGTTCTTAAACATAGCGTACGTTCGTGAATACCTTTTTTCCTTCACCATATCTCTAAGAAAGAATTGACTTGGGATACATTTTTTCACAACCTTGGCCTTCACTTGATTGCGTATTGAACAGCCGATAAGATTTTCCAGGATCTTCAACTGGTAACGTTGGGTCTATACTGCTTCTAAAAACACCAATGGGATCCCATATGGGTGAGGGAGGGGGAGGGAGGTGACAACCAATTTTTTTTTGTTCATTGACCTTGCGAGCTTTATACCTTAGAATAAAACTGAAATTACACAATACATAATGTAAGTTTGTTTTTTATTTCTCCCAGGATCATTAAAAAAAATAATAATTTCCCATAACTAAATTTTTAAAAACCTTTAAAATGATCTCAAATATCGTCACTTTTTCCTGTCACTTTTATAAACTGAAAAAATGATTTTTTTATCAACTCAGTTGTATGTTTTCATTAATTTATCCTTGAAACAGGATATCAATATCTCTCTTTGTTCACAAGAACAATATTAGTTTTCAATTTCTTTTTGTAAATCCTGTTTTATGGATATTCACTAACAAAAACACGAGACGAAAAAGAACTTCCCCACGCACTTTATTCGAAAAAAAAAACAAAAGGAACCACTGATTCCCGATATACGGCTTCGTGTGTCACATCAGTCTATTCGAAAGAATTCAGTTTAATAAAAAAAAAAAAAATTGCTCGGCCCAAAAAAGAAACAAAAAAGTGTTGTTACTGTTTATAACGAAGGAATAATGAAATTTGTATACTTTCTTCTCCACAACCAATAAAAAATGTATCAAGTATCAAATTACTTAATTATACCTATAAGGTTATACATCAGCGGGACTTCATGTTTAATAAAAAGATGTCATCAGGTTGAGTAAGGTGCAAATAGGTACAGTTTTATTTCTTTTTATTTTCTTATTTTATTCGGCGTCAGCTATAACTATGGAATACTCTCTGAGTTGCCAGTTAGAACATCAGCTCCTTCTCATTGCTAAAGGATGACCTGTCTGTTTGTTTTGTCTAAGGGAATTAGAAGCTTTAAAAAGACAAGATAAAAAAAACCTTTATAGGCCGCATTTACACGCAAGATCAAATTTATCAATAGATTTATCCCAAAATATCCTCGTCATCCACAGCAAAATAAGTCAATTGATAGCTAATTCTGTTCACCGTATAATCTCCCTATTTCACGGAAGAAACAACAACAAGACGATGAAGATGAAATTCCCAATATTCGGGGAACAACAAAGAAAAAGAATAAAAGCAAACAAAAAAATGTTTCACTTGACATCCCGATTGCCAACTTAGATTATAAAGGCTACATGACAACACCGATATAGTGGGACACTTTTTCATAAATTACAGAAAGTTTTTGATATTATTTTTAGAGAACCCGAATAAAAATGTTTAAACAAAATTTTAAAAAAGATCTTTGTCTACCAAAAGTTAAGGAAGAAATTTATTTAAAAAAAAAAATTTATTTTCTTGTAAAAAATTGAAATTTTATTTCATTAAAATGTAGTAAACATTTTTGGAGACAACGACGACCACATTTTTGACTAGAAGTTATGATGTGATTATGATATTAGTGAGTAGGTATAGGGTCACTTTGACGTGGGAACTTGTTATGCTGTTGTTGCTTTAACGTGTAGTAATAGCTCTTTGTGTAATACTTAGTGCGTTGGCATGCCAACTTTCATGCTTTTGAAGATTTGAAATTGAATCCAAGCAGTTTATAAGACTCTTGCGAGAAAGTTGCAAATCCACCAATAGTATTTCTTGTCGTACAAAGTCTTGTATCGCCATAAGTGTGTAAAGATTTTCATTATTTCTTCTAACCATGAATGACTAAATCGTATAAATAGTTTAAATATTTTCTATTATTTTCATCATTGAAAGATGACAAGACCAGAGAACTTTAAAACTTAGTATTAAAATAACTTCGTGTGAATTCGCAATGACACCATTTTTCATGGATGTGTGGCTTTCAATCTGGCAATACTTTTTTCTCGGAGTTGGTCTTTTTGACAGCTGTCACTTGATTTATGCTCAGTTTGGGTTGCCAAAATATTGGTTCAGTTCTCACGACGCATTTTTTGTGCCACCAAATTTAATTTTTTATTTTATCAACTAATTCAATGATAGAAATAAACGTCACTCGTGTAAATGCGACCTTACCTGTCTGGACTCCGCAGAAAATTGAAGGATTCTCCTAAGAGTTGTAAGTCACTGGTTCTATAAAACATTTTTATTGTGTTTACATAAATTTGAGTTTTGTGTTGAATTTTATTTCCCATTGGATAACATTAAATTAAAATAAATGATTCAACTGCTTTAAAAAAAAAACTATATTTTCTGATAAACATATCTACTGTACCTACCTTACCAAATGTGACGTTTGACATCATAGAAAACATATTGACAAGGAGTTGACAGGTATATTCCAATTCCAAGTACTTGAAAGTGACTTCTCTATTTTTTTTTATTATTATTCTTTATGGGATTTCTGTCCACACATATGATATTCAATTGGATGGATGATGATATTGATATTATAAAAGGAATACATAAATTTCCCGACCGAATCGAAAGGGATTGCAGGACAATGATATATTTTGTTACTGCTCAACATGTGAATGTTACCGAGTCGTATTTAAAAAAAAGAAGAAGGAAAGCTAACCCTTTTTTACCCTATGTGGGTCTTACACATTTCACACACCTGGTTCTATAGGTATTTATACAAACATAGCCATAGACATACGTTTTTAAAAAGATGCTGATGCAGTATGATCTTTTCACTCGTAGATATATTGTGGAATCTAGAAAAGTAGATAAATGATTGATGATTATATAGTTTTAGGTAAATGACGGCTTTGTTTCAAATCACTGTCAGAATAAGTTTATTAGAAGTTTAAAATGGTTTATGTACTTTTTTAAGGGAATCATTACCACTTCTAAATTTGGATGGGATTTGTTGTAAAGGTGGTTGGTAAGGTCCTTGTTCAAAGCTTGACGTTTCATACAATTCAAAGTAACAAAATGAGTAGAGCTATGTACCAAATAGGCATAGCAATATATATCGCTCTTTCGTCTGTTAACAAGAGCTAAAATCATTCCGCTTTATAGTGAGTTTCACCCGAAAATTGACATTTAATTTTTCGACTATTAAGAGACTTTAAGGTTGGAAAATGTTCCCTTATTATTGTGAGTATACTCATTTTGGAGGAAATTTATCGTATACCTAGTTCAGTGGTACCTCGTGGCATGATGGTAAGTGCGTTGGACTGTCATGCCAAAGGTCTGGGTTCGATTCCAAACCGCTGCCACCTAAAAGCAAATGTTTTTCCCGATGTACTGCCTCTTGCGAGGAACTGACAAATCCTCAATAAAAATACTTGTCATGAATAAGTGCTTCTCATCAAGCCGTTTGGACTCGGAAAAAAATTGTAGGTCCCCTCCATTCCTGCCAATAACACGCACACAGGAATGGTTAAGAGTTGTTACTTTTAAGTCACTAAGCCCTAGTTCTCCACGAGCTGTTGCGCCACCAAATTTATATTTTTTTTAGTTAAGAGCTAAAATCTTCACTTCTTTTTTTGGCGACGAACGAAAGAAAAACAGGGGGTACTTGTGCCGTTCTCGTGAGTTTTGTTTTTTTTTTACTAAGTTTGGGCGAAATTCATAATAGCTGTTAAGACTCTGAACGAACTACATTTTTTCCTTGTCATTTTGTGGGATCTATTTTGTTGACAAAACTGCGACATTATGAGAAATATTCAAATACCTTAAATATCAGAATCAAGCATAATCTTATGGCCTTTTTGGTTGGCAATCCAAAAGCGTTCGGAATACCTGTAAACCCTTCTGAAAGTTGTTGTATTGGCATTCAGAATGACAGTTTTTCTCCTGAAAAGAACAGAAAATGATTTTGGATTTCATTTCAGAATCGAAACCAGAAATACTCACACATTCAAACACATAGTTGTCGAAGTGTTGTCAAATATTGCAAAAAGTAAATTTTTAGCTAAAAATCAGTAAATTTCACACATGTTAATGCTTCTAAGAACAATTAATTTTCCGTTTAGAGTGTTATTTTGCCATTTTCTTTATTGAAAATTATCACACTCGTCCATATTTGAGTCCGCCAAGTTTCCAAATATGAACAACTATTTCGGAAGTCTCAGAAAAACAGGGATATGAAAGCTTCAGAATCAAACTGCATGTGCATGTTTGCTTTATTGATGTTCCGGATTGGAGATTTCTTCTGATTGATGATACAATACCAGGGGCCGAATTACCGCGTCAGTGATCGAGTGAGTGAGTGCCATCAGTGATCGAATGAACGTATAACCACTTCAAATTTTAGTATACTAAATTGGTCGAACCGTAAGCGGTAATGCCAAACTCACATAATTCAGTCACGTATTGCTCGATAACTGATGCGGTAATATAGCCCCAGCTCTTATTAATGCTTTGTATTTTGTTTGAATTTGAATTTGACAGTTTCTACAAATCAATAGCTGTCAGCTGATGAACAACCGCATTCATAAGATTTTCTAAAAACACGTCTTCGATATTATTTAGTGAATTTTTCTTTAATAGCTTTTCAATTTGTTTTTAAGCAACCTTAGGCTGGGAACGCATTTGCGATTTTCTGTCGGGCGATTATTCAGTCGCAAAAAATACAACACATGGCGGAGTCAGGGATGTCGTGAGGCATAAACAAAATATAAAAACCTGACTCATGATACTCATTTGTTTTTGTTTCAATGTGCAACGCAATAAAGTTGTTGTTTATATGTGTTTTGAGGTGCCTCAAATTTTCCAATGTAGACACAATGAGACTCACGAGTCCGGACTCCATTTTCCCAACCTAAACAAGCTCTAAATTTTTTGAAAAGTCTCTCAGTAGTTTTTCTACTTCGTATATTAAAATTTTCCTCCCCATACTTGTACTCCATAGCACATTGCTGACCGAATGCCAGCTTCAAAAACGGTACTTCTACCTTCGAATTGGCCATTAAATTATAGCTTCTTCTGTTTTTTTTTCCAGCATATTGTGTTTAGGGAAAGCTCAGAGCTTAAAGTATGTAAGTATGTAATTCTAACAGCAGCCATCGTGAGTAGTCGTAAATTTTACATTTCATTCACTTTTGATAGTTCGCTGAAAACGTCTATGTTGTTGGTCGTTAAAAAAATAGCCTAGAAGCTTTAATTAATTTAAGACAGTGTTTTCCTTTTAAAAAGCAGCACGTCAAGTTATAAATTCTGAAAGTTGACAGTTGGAGGAAACCGTAAAATTACGTATTTATTTAATATAAGATTATATTGAATTTTTCAAGTTCAAGTTGGACCTTAAACCTTTCTGGCAACTTCCAACTAATAAAATTGTTTAATTTCCTTTAGATACCATCAGATTAAGTCTGAAAATAATTTTCGATACACAAAATCTACATGTAATCTCAAGCGATTTGACCCCGTTAGACTTTTTCCTTAATTCTGATCAAACACGGTGAAGCTGCAAAGATAGAGTATAAAAAAAGCTAACAAGGTGGGCCATTTTAAACCTCCCGGATTTTTTTGGTAATAATTTAAAAAAAACCACCAACTGCGCAAATTTGTTTCGATCATTGTGTGGAGTCGCATTTTTGACATTCTCCTTTTCTCCTTTCTTTCTTATGATTACATGTCGAATATTGTTTTTAAAGGCTTCTATGGTCTCTGTGCTTGTTGCCATACAATTTTGGACTTCAAATAATCCCACATAAAGATGTCTTGAAGGGTTAAGTTGGGCGATAGCGGTGGGCAGTCGTAACCACCATTTTTCAAAATTAGATCTACGAGGAAAAAGGGACAAAATAATACGATCGTGGCTTAGAAAATTAGAAAATCTACTGGCCTGTACAGCCTCACTGTTCTTATAAGACCGCCTTAAAAGACGTGGGTCTTGATGACTGACATTACCAAGATTTCTGGTGGCAACAAATTTGTGACAAATTTGTGGTGTAAATGCCTAACAGTGTGGTCAATTTTCGACGATACGTTCTCACAATTGAGAACATGTTTTGAATGTAAAGCTGCACGGTAACAGCACTGTAGTTACGTGTTCTGTTCATGGCACAATTTCACTTTGGAATGACGCTTTGAACGTAGGCTCTTATAAGCCGATCTGAAAACAGAATTTAAAGTTACAGGGTTGCCAGTTGCTGAATGTTTAAATGGCTACCCTAAAGTTAATAGCTTTACACTGTGAAGCAAGAAATGTATGATGTAGCAAACATTATACAAACTTCAAAATTTTTTGCAAGCTGCAGCTACGTTCACTGTGTTAAATGGGTTAAGTGCCAGTTCAACGCTAATAAGCCGCATACGAACTGTGTTCCCTACTCCACTCCATATTGGAAAACCCTCTATTTTATGTATTTCGTAAGCGTACAGCGACTCACCTAGTTTTAAGGACACGCATACCTGTGTCGCTTCGCGTCTATTGTGCTCAAGCAATCGGAATTTAAAACTGGTTTTGAGAGTTTTACTCTCAGACAAAATACCTAATTTAAGTGAAACCGGACTTCCAAATGCATTTATTTCGACATATGGAAGATAATGTCACTGCGACGTAACCGTTTTCCTCATTTGCTCTCAGAAGTTGTTGTCCAGATAAATATTTACTGGGCCTAGGAATAGCCAGGTCTTTTCGAAGAAACTCAAATCGATTTCAGTCTCGAAGCTGCTAACGAAACTATCGGAAAAGGATTGGTCCAACTTCACCAGCAAGGCACTTTAGTCACGGTCTTTTTAACTTTAATGCTAAAGCTTTGCCTAACGATACTTTAAGCATATCGCCGACTTAGAGTAGAAACCCGCTGCTAAATCCAAAAATGTAATAATAAAGTGTTGACATTACTTGAAGAAAACCAAAATTACGTTAAGTATTTCTACACTCGTTTTTGCTTAATTCTGTGAAATTTGATACATTTTTGTATTTTTTAGCAATTTTGGAAGTAGTCTATAATGGTCAAAAATAATGTGGAGTTAGCCGCTTTTCACTCTAAGTCGACGATTTGCACTTTATGTAATCTAGATTCTGCAGAAAACACTAACCACTTACTTAATTGGTGTGTGTCCTCCTTTTAGGGGATACTGAAAAAAATATCTAGGAAGCCATTTACTAGACAGACGTTCCTCAATATTTTAAATGGCTTTAATTACCGAAACCCTTACAATTAAAAAAAAAAACTCAAATATCGGCGCTTTTTCCTTGGGCGTTTTTTCTTACGCTAATATTCATTTAATAGAAAAAATATGGAAGAAAAAGGGAATTTTCGCTTTTCTTAAAGGAGTGCTCTTAATTATATCCCCAGCACTGAATCAAACTAAATCTGTAAAGTTGAAAAATCATTTCTGGAGAAATTGACTTAAATCGAGTTCTCCCTAAGCACCGCAGAGGAATGATATACCTAATTGTGAGTAACTTGGATGTTTTGTTAGCCCTGCGTGAATCATTTGCATTTTGTCTCGGTTTTATTAAACTTCGATGGTTATAAAGTCGTTTTTCATACCGCAAGTAAAACCATTATTATTGAATTTGCCCCACTGTGTAGAGTACCTATGCACCAAATGATCGTATGACTGTAGTAAGTGTCTAAAGATGTAGGGCCTTCATTTAACCATCCCATGCTTTATGTTTTTGTTTTGTTGTTGTTTTCTTAATCTTTTCTTGATATTCATTTCAGTTATTAGTGGTTTCACACCTTTTTGTATTGCGAGCACATATAGGGCTTCCCATTTTTAGGATTATAAGAGTGAGGTAGGAAATTACTATAGCAAAAGTGTTCTTACTTTCTTTTCTTTTTTTTTATGTTTTTTTGTCACAGATTTATTTGGTTTTAGTTTCGTTTTCGCTGATGGAGAATTTTTTGTATTTATAAATTTCGTAATCATTATATAGTCTTAAAGGGTATTTAAAATAAGAAACAATAATTTTAAAAGAGATTTAATTTTTAAAATTTAACCTTACATTCATCATCGGTTAAGTGATAATAAGTTGTCGCCGCAAAGTATGACGACGATGATGAAGACGATGAGGAGTGTGTTGGAGTAGAGGATGATTCGGCCGTTGTTGTATCCACAGCAGCAGCTTTTCCTGTACCCATATACTGTAGATTTCGCATGGCAATGACATTGTCTATAAGTAAACAAATAAAAATATTTTTTTTTAAATAACAATATTTTTCTCTTTTTTTTTTTTGGAAATAAATTTATAGTTTCGTATTTTATTATTTAAGTCTTAAAAAAATTAAATATAATAAAATAATGCACATAATCATATAGTTAATAATTTTTAAAATTTATTTGTTATCTTATAGCATAATGCCATTGCCGAAATAGTATTTTTTTAATTTGTCTTTTTTTTTAAATAAATAAATTTTCTTAAATTTAAATATAATTACATAATTATTGTTTTAATTATACAGAAAAATACGAATACAGAAAATGAGTATCTTCTGGAATCCGAATCATAAAATACCTAATTCTAAAATAAAAACTTTGTACTGAATCTTTCCGGAAATAGTTCTTCAAGTAAGATATTAAAGTGAAATAAATAAATTTATCAAATAGTCATATTTCTAACAAGTTGATGTTATGTCTATTTTGTATAAAACACAAATATAATTTTGGGGGCAGTATTATCATTTCTATATAGAACATGTCTGCCAAGGAGAAGCTAATAATGCAGTCAATCTTTTAGCAAAATATAAAAAAACCCAAGAAATGTAAAAATCCAATGTCCGTTATTTTTCACCAAAAATCAAAAATACTCTTTTACTTAAATCATTAAGGACAATCTTTATCAGAGCGCACTATAATACCCAGGGATCGAGGTCGAAATTCTGGCAGGATCAAAATTCTTTTTGCAAAATTTTACTTCCAAAATTCTGTTCGCCGAAATTCTGCTTTTCAGGATTCTGCTTGTCATAATTCTGCTTTTCCAAAATTCTGTTTTACAAAATTCCACCAATAATAAAACACTTATTTTCCAAACCCCCTTTTTAATGTTGGCAACATTTTAAAAAGCAATTTTCTTATTTTTGCTTAAGCATGCATTTTAAAAACATTTCTTTTGCTTGGTTTTTTGTCTAAGAAAATAATTAAGGTTATAAGTGCAAAAGTGTTGTAGCTCGATCGATTCTCTTGTCTTCTATACTTTTACTTTTATTCGTCAAAATCTATCTAAGATACCATTTTAAATTCTTAAATGCCCAATTTCACGAAAGGCTTTTAATTATTTAGAAAGCCATTTAGGCCTTAAATGTTTTTTTTTGGGTTTCACCAAATGCTTTTCAATTTAAGAATATTTCAAATGTCTTTGTACACTAAAAGCCTTTTTTGTCTCATTAAATTTTAAAGTCTTTTTTATTCAGCCATTCCAGTCAACAACAGCTGATATTATGTTGTCAAAATAATTTTCCCCTTATCCATAATGCTTTTTCACTTTTTCTCATACACTTCGCATGTGCGAGTGAAACAGCCTCTTCTTTTATATTCAGGGATGTGAGGCAAACTCAGTTTAATTAAAATGTCCCTAAAATATCCCTTTACTAAACTGAAAAGTTTGAAATGTCTGATAAAATTTAGAAGGAGTTTAGATAAAAGCAATTTTACTGTTTGTTTATGAAACTGGCCATAAGATTTCCAAAAACATGACTGGCTTGAATTTTAAATTAAGTTATATTATGCTATGTTCGAATCAAAATAAATCCAACTTTTGACAATTTTAATTGATGGGACAAGATTTCATGAAAATTTCATCGAAATCTCACTAAATTTCATCGAAATCTCACTAAAAACTCGAGATTTTATCAAAATTTAAATGAAATCTTGCTGTTTTGAGTTTGGTGTTAACATAGTATTATATATGTCAATTTAGTTAATTTTTTTTGAGCAACAAAATTTCAAAATATTTCTGATTTTTTCACACCGAAGATAACCTAGATTTTTTCTGACATTTCAAAAGATTTTAAGTGCTCATAGGAACTCTAAAAAAAAAGATCCATTGCAGTCAGTCAAAGTACCAGGACACAATTGCACATATTTCACTTATTCTTTAAATAAAATATAAAAAGAACCACAACCTGAATACACTGTACTTATATGTATGTAATTTTTTTTTCATCTTCTCTCTTCTATGGGCAAACTTTTATAACGGAGAGTTAAATTAATAATTGTTAGTTTTTTTTTTTAATTTGAAAAAATAAGTTAATGCTTAATTATAATAAGGCATGTGCAAACCAAAAATAAGACAAATCATTTACAACGAGTATTAAAGAGATTGAATGATTTTTTGCACACAGCTGAAAAGCATTACAAACAACACACCTCTGAACCTCGAGTTGTGGAAAAATTTGTGCAGCAGTCAAACAACAAAAACAAAAAATTAATATCTAAAAACAAAATCTCTTGCAGATTGAAAGATTCTCTAACCTTAAAAGTTGAAAAATAACTTTTTTTGTTTATTTTCGTTAATAATATTCTTTAAGAAAGAAAACAGAATATTTAAATGATAGAATTTTGAAAAACAGAACTGAAAAAAAAAACAGAATTTTGATAAACAGAATTTTTGTGAGCAAAACAGAATTTTGAAACCAGATATTCGACCCATCCAAAAATTTAATTCCTAATTTTTGTTTCATCCACTCTGTTTTATATATCTCTTTACCTCAACCTCTGCTTGAAATTTAGAAGCAAAATAGAACAAATTAAGAAACAGCTTGAAAAGGTAGTTCTATGATGAAAAAAATTTTCTTTGAATATTAAAATGTCCACTTCTACAGATGCTGGCTACTACTTAAAGAATAAAGTTCCATGGGTAATTGTTGTACCTTATACATTTCCTAATACGTCTACAGCAATTGATTGTAAGAAATATGAGTGAATCCATGTGTGAGTTACCATTGAACCAGCTGCTCTTAGGTCTAAAACAATAGTCAAAACCATTAAGGCCTAGTTCAAACGGTAATGTACCGCACGTTCTTTTACAGTATGGATCCAACAGACGGTATAAATCCAAACGGCAAACGTACAAAACGTCATGTGAAAGGTTCTATGGAGAATGTATAC
The DNA here is from genome assembly GCA_946251815.1 of Dasysyrphus albostriatus. Taxonomy (NCBI): domain Eukaryota; kingdom Metazoa; phylum Arthropoda; class Insecta; order Diptera; family Syrphidae; genus Dasysyrphus; species Dasysyrphus albostriatus. Next base: position 2,261,885 of record OX276339.1, read on the forward strand.
GCCACTAATGGTGACGTTAAATAAGTCCCAACGAAATAAGACCTTCACTTTGAGAATCGAAATAAGTCCAAATTGACTATTTTTTCAATTTCAAAACCCAAAAATGGGGCTAATTTTCGTTTGAAAATAAAGCCAAATGGTATTTCTATCAATATTTTCAAGACTTTGCATGCATCGAACCTCGCACTAACCCCAAATCCTATAGTGATCCCAAGCAGGGAGGTTGCATACATACCTCACTGTTTACATTTTTCTTAATCAAAAGTACCAGCCTACAAATAAAACATATAAACGAAGTAAAACCTAATTTGGTGTTTTTGGCTTTATTTTGTTGGGGCTGATTTCACGTCACCGCCATTGCTCATTTGCACGGATTTATACTATACAAAAACGTTCGGTGCTTTGCCGCGTGAAATAGGCCTAAGGGAAGAATTTTTTGAATTTTTGTTAAAATTATTTTTATTGTTTTTTTGTGGTCCTATTGAGTTGAAACAAAAAGCATTCTACGGCTTCATGTCTTGTTTGAGATTTGTTTGCAAATATTTACACCTTTAAAAGCAGGTTACCATCGCTAATAAACTCATATTAATCAGGGCATTAACCAGAGTTTAAAATATGCGATTGTGTCTTCTGTTATCGTCAACAGCTTTCAGTGGCCCTCTAATCAGTAGACAAAAAGTGGCCCGTTGTGTTGGTTTTTGTTTTTATTAATTTTTTTTTCGTAGGAGTGTAAGAATTAGTTCGTGGATTTTTCTATTTGTGAAAAATGTATTTTATAGGTGAAGGTTCATCTGCAAACGTTAAAAGTTAAGATTTTTAATAAAAAAAAAAAAAAAAAAAAAAAAAAAAAACAGGTCGTTAAGAACCAAGGCCTAGTGACTTACAACTCTCAACCATTCCTGTGTGCGCATTTTTGGCAGGAATGGAGGGGACCTACAATTTTTTGCCGAGTCCGAACGGCTAGATGAGAAGCACTTATTCATGACAAGTATTCTCTTTGAGGATTTGTCGATTTGTCAGTTCCTCGCAAGAGGCAGTACCTCGCGAAAAAAACATTTCTGTTTTTTTTTAGGTGGCAGCGGCTGGGAATCGAACCCAGACCTTTGGCATGACAGTCCGACGCACTAACCATCATCCCACGAGGTATTTTTAATATTTGAACAAAAAAATACTTTTAACCTGAAATTTTCTGTCACTAGGCACCTTAGGACGGTGAAAACTTAGCTATCACCATCAATCAACGCTTTGGAAACATTATTAACAGATGCTAAGATGGCATTTGCCTTTGACTTTTAAAATTTCAGTTTAGCTAGTTTCACAGTAGAAGTTTAAACCCCACTTTTGGTTTAAACTTGGTTTCGCAAAACAAATTGAACTCATTTTAAACTTATTAAACTTCTCGGAACTTACCGCGTTAATTAATAAGAATTATTTATAAATTCTTCTTCCCGACGTTTTGAAGAAATTTCACTCTTCTTGTTCACGGGATTAGACAGAGGTTGGATGGCTGTTGGTGGTAAATTCCGAGAAGTTTAATAAGTTTTAAATGATTAATGTCCGCGAAAAAAAAAGGTTTAAAATTTTAAACTAAACGTAGTCCACGGTTTAAACGAGACTATAAAACAGGCCATTAGAATGTATTGCCTTCTTAAAATGCTATTTCATTTATTTGTAAATTCAATTTTATGTTAAGTCTCTTATCTCCGTTTTTACATGAAATAAAACTTATATTTTGTGACTCATTTTACTTTTTTAGTGGTTAAACCTATGACAAAAACTACGGTTCAAAAGTGCCCCAGCTTGGTTCAAAGCGTACCCACATGGAGGGTACCTACCTTTGAACATAAGGGCCTGCTTCGTTAGAATATCATAATAATTTTCAACCTTTATTAAATTAACTCAAATATTGGCTCAAACCTAATTCTATATTTTATAGTTCAATTAATGTACGATTTAATAGGTACAACACATAGGTTATTTGAAACACGTTAGCGTTACTGGGCCACCATAAAAAAACGACACGAGACAAAATTGATAGCTTTTTATTGAAACTTTGGACTTATGTACTCGTATGTTGGTATGCAGATTTGTTATTCTCAATTCAAAAATCCTGTACATTTCCAAATTAATCCTCAGAACCGTTTTTCCTAACCAAAAGATCAAAATTTAACAAGTTCAAGTCAATTAAAGGAACAAATTGTTTTGCGTTATAGTCATGAAATAAAAAAGAGGAACATATTTTCAACAAATTTAAAAAAAAAAATACAAAAAAATTATTGTTCTTAAATTTTTTAAAGTACATCTTATTTTTATTTCATTTTAAGTCAAAAAGTTTTAACCAATGCAAAACTGGGTAAAAAATAGAAGTAAATTGCTGTTTTTTTGCATTTTGATGAACGCTTAAGAACTACACAATTTAATTGATTTGTTTGACTTGAATCACTTGGTGAGGAAAAACGGAGAAGCATAATGTTCTTCTCAGTGATATTTGTACTGACTCGCGAAAGACGAAAAAATGTAAGTCTAAGAACTGATGAGAATAAGAAATTGACTTATTTTGAAATTGTGTCACCTGATAGTTTTTTATTTTACTGCATTAACATGATTATGCAATCAGTGCCTGTTGTTATGTTCCCACCACACCGAAAGCTGAAAATTTTTGAGATCTCGAATTAATAGAGCAGGATTTCATTGAGATTTTGTTGAAATCGAGAGAGTGAAATAGCTATAACTTCAGCCAATACACTTGTCGTTCGTTCAAAATTATTCAATATATTGAAATTTCAGAAATCTTATTCTATCAATTTAAAATATTTAAAGTTTTCAACCGAAATCATTTTGGTGGGAACGTAGTGTTACTTTAAATTTAGAATTTTTAAACACACATATTTTTTTTTTTTTTTAAACTTCAAAATTTCATTTTTTGCATTCTTTCCTGATACTTAATGGTGTTCCAAGATTATTCAAATCCTCTGCCAAGGACTCCGATCTCCCCCAAACAGCATTTCCACTTGCGGTTGCAGTGACAGCTCTTTAAATTTTTTTTGCAAGTAGCTCAACAAGTCTTTGCATTTTGTCGTTGGCTTGTTACTTTAACCCTAAATAAAGATTTTTAAAATTATAAAAACAAAAACTAATGAAAAAAGCTTACATTTTGGTGGATTTTTGTTACTGTAGTTAACAAATTTCTAGAAGACAGACAAACAAACGTTTTTGTTATGAAAACGACTAATGGGATACAAAAAAAAATTATATTTATGAACGTGTCCAACAAGAAAGAAACGACAAATTGGCTTTAGTGTAATGCCAAATTCTTTTTGTCGTTTTTTGACGTAGCGGTCAACGACTTATGGAATAAGGGTGATATTTCCGGTCGAGGACCTATCAAAAAAAATGTAATTGCAAAAACATACCAAATGTCACGATTGTGAAAATTATTTTATTTTCAAACTAAATTTTGAAAACTTAAGATTTCTGAATTAAAAGAAAAAACCGTTTCCAATTATTATGTCCGATTCTTTAAAAAAAAAAGATCCTTCTTACTCATCCTTAACTCTAGCAACTTAATTTTGCTCGGAATCAACTCAAGTGACCTTAAGTCGTTTTTCCTCTGTGGACCTTTCATATTTTTTTCAAAATAATCTCTAGAGCCTCCATTCTCAAACTGTGTTTCGCACGTCCCCTAGGGTTCCGTTAAACAATCTTCAAGGTTCCGCGAACTTCTTGAAGTAAAACCAAACAAATTAAGGCAAGCTTAAAAGAAAACTTTTAAATGACTTTTGGAGAAAATTCCTAGTTTCTTTTTTTGTTTAGTTGAAAAGCATTGCGGAAATAACAGGAGATATTACATTTTGCATTTATATGCACTTGTTCTAAATGGTCAATATTTTCCAGCTATGCATTTTTGCAAGAGCTTAGAACTGATTTTCACCAAGCTCTTGGCAATATTACTTTGCAGCTACTAGTTTTGACATTGAATGGGTACAAAATCCGTTAATAATAAAAACGCATTCTTGACTTTGAAATATCTTGTGTTTCATTTTTGGCTATCGTCAAGTGCCTTGCATATGAGCTTTGACATTTCGTTCACATGACTGCTCGTTAATAGACGCCAGCTGTCATAAAAAAAACTAGTAAAATGGGTGCACACAAATTTGAGGTTAAACTTGAGCGAAAGTTTTCATTTGGAGATTTGTGGAGCTCGTCCTGATGTTGTGAATTGCAAATACATACGTTCGAAAATTTTATAAATGCTAGATTTAATAATTTAAGCTAAATTTAGGTCGTGTTTTTTTTAAATGTAGTTAGGATCGTTTATTCACTTTCTCGAAATACTAAAACAAGAATTTGTTTAATATTTGCGCTTGGAATTGCCTTAGCAAATTTATTCGCAGCTCATTTGACGGGCACTTAAGTGTTAGAGTTACAAAATATATTTTGACTTTGTTTAGGGTTCCACAGCTCAAAAAGTTCTAAGTCGCTGGTCTAGAGTAGGCACACATTTGCAATTTTCTTCAGTCAATAAATAAAGTTGTTTTTTTTAGGTATTCGAACTTTACGTCAAAACACAAAAAGTTACGGAGAAATTTATTTTAATTCCTTTTATTTTTATTATTTATTATAATCTTGAATGTGTGTACATATATCTCGAGTTTAACTCTAAAAGAAATTTTAAGAATTTTAATGACGCAATACGTTGAAAAAATGATTCTTGTCTTTCCATATTAAAAAAACATTCAAAAACAATTACTACACTTTAAACATCGTCCCCTGATTGCCAGAACTAGGTAACTCAATTTTAATAATTTTGCAGATAGCAAGGTTCATAGAAACCTAGCTACCACAGAACGAGTGAAAGTTTAATTTTTATGTTTTTCACACTTCATAAATATCTTATTTTTTTTCTATGGTAGAAAAAATTTTTACGAAAAGTCTTGAAAATTGCACAAAATAATACCATTTTTGCCGAGATATTGTAATATTTTAAAAATGAGTTACCTAGTTCTTGCATTCAGTAGACGAAATATGGCTATTAATAAACGTAGCTTTTTATTTAAATGATAATTTACCGAATGGGCGATGAGAATTGATTAATAAAAAAAAATAAGATAGCTGCCAAATTTTGGTAACTTGTATTTGCTGCTTGGAAACACCTGAATAAAAGGTGTCGCACTTTGAGAAAATAGATTAATGGCCAGCTTTTGCTATTTTATTAAATACCGCACTATGCACTGGTGTTCTCGGAAGCTGGTGAACTGATATTAATTTTTTAATATAAAATCGCCAATTCAAGATTTTAGAAAACGTTATGAAGCCTTCAATATGCAATCAAGAAGACCGAATTTTTGCACGTTTGCTGTTGATAAAAACATTGTTAAATGATGATTGTTTGTAGCTTTATTGTCTAAACAAAAATTATTAATTTTGTTTACAAAACTAAAAATAAAATTAGCTTTTAGTCGGTAAAACTGCTTCTTTTCAAGACTTTCCATCCGAAAAGCATTTCTGAAGGTTTTTTAGTATTTTTACAGATTATTTCTTGTCAATCCTTTATTTTTACAAAACCCTTCAGTTATTTACTATGTACGTCATTAGGTTTTGAATAAAAACAGACCGAAGTCAATATTATTGTTTTGGTTTCAAGAATTCCAAGACGAAAATAGCTTTTCAACAATTTGTATTGTTTAATTTTATTTAAAAAATTGTCAGTTATTGATCCAATCTTTCGTAAATAAGTCCCATTCTGTTCCCCTAAGCTTTTATGTGAATGAAAAACGGAAGTTGATTACTATTTTATAAGCTAAAAGTCGTGATGGCTTTAAATTTTAAGTAGTTGTTTGTAGATGTTTAGTTTATTAAAAACTAATATTTTATGAATTAATGGAACGAGATACGTGTAATGTATGTATGTATGACAGATTGGCCTAATTTTTCTACAGTTTTTTTTTTTTTTTTGAGATACGACTTTTTCTTTTTATGAATTTTTAATATCTATTACTGACATGACCCTCTCTGGAGATTTTGTCAGATATGAATGAATATATGAATTCCAACATAAGTAAATAATTTCAAAATACTAAGAGAATAAAATTCGTCTACAAATTGATTACATTTTTACATTTTTTGGTTGTCAGTAAAAATATTTTTGCGTACAAAAACCCGAATAAAAAAAAAAAAAGTTGTTCGCGAAAAAGATGTCGCAAGAATAATTCTTACTCAAATGAATTTAGAACAATTTTCTTCTGAAGATATAATACATATAGTTGCTGCTTTTTCGTTAAGTTTTAATTTGTTTTAAAAATCAATAAAAGAACTTTACTTTAATTTTACCGCAAAAATGATTTTTTTCAGAATTTCTTAAAACCTTCATAGCATAATCAGATAGGAAAAATTGATTTGTTAACAAAATCGATGGTAAATCGTTGAAAGAAATTTGACATAAGTTTAAGTTACACCTTACGCCAAGGGCTTTCAAATCTTGACAGTCCATATTTGTGCCATTTAGAAGAGAACTTAACGGTCATTGAAGCCTAGTTTACAGTTCCCATGCGAAAAAATTAAAATTTTCAAAACAATTTTCCACCTTTTCTGCACGCCCCATTTTTTAAGATATTCAAAGCAAAAAAATGTTTGCCTTCGCCTAAACCACCCATTAGGTCATTAATTTACCCTAAATTAATAAACTATAGGTCTAAAAATGGAAAATAATTATTTTTGGATGCAAAACCATTTTCATGCAAATAATGCCTTGAGGTGACTATATATATATATATTTTTAAAGTGTAAACCAACCATAAAAAAAAATATTTTATCCACCACACTTTTTTTTAGCATGCAATTAATTGCCGGTTTATTGTTTTGCATGACATTTCATAACAGCAATGGTTTTTTTTTTTGCATGAAACTGTAAACCAATCACTAACAAACAATTAATTTTGCATTTCACCTCAATTATTTTTGACATGCGAGAATATTTGCATAGATTTTTTTTTTCGCACTGGAACTATAAACTAGGCTTAAAGGTCAACTAGTTTATGTAATTTGTTAGACAGATTTTTCTTTTGAAATTTCTAGGTTTTTTTTTTTTGTTCAAGATACAGTATAAATTTCAAACATTTATACTGTGATTTAAAAAACAGCTTTAGAAATTCCTGAAAAAAATCTATGTATTTATTTGTATTTATATTTATTTATTTTAAGGAACTTCATATTAAGATTAACATCTCTTAGATAATTAAGCTTTTCCAAGGAAATTAATTTGAATGCATAAAATTAGATTACAATTTGTACATAAATAATATAAGTTTTCTATGTCTAAGTGAAATTTCATTATGTGCATAGAGAAAAAAAATAGAACTACTTACAGAAAATGTGAGATAAAGATTCAATTATAGAAAAATTAACATAAAGTGGTTACAATTTTAATGATTTGAAACACAAAATGATGGTGTTAAATTTTACGAACTCGCAAAATAGGTAAACAAATCTCTTCGAAAAGCATTTAATGACTCTGATCTTCTAATTTCACGTGGGAGCGCATTCCACCAACGAGCAACACCAACAAAACATTGTCTCTCAGAAGTGAGACAGCAAAATCTAGGGATCAAAATTTGACTTGCTCTACTTGAAGTGGAGAACTGGATTTCATTATAAAGGTCAAGAGGCTTCTGCGTGTGAATAATTTTAAACAAATTTATCAAAGTCCTTATTTTTAAGAAGCTAGCAAACGATACCCCATATAAACTTTTTGAATATGTAGAGATATGACAATATCTTCCAAGGCCGTAAACATAACGAGTTACGTTGTTAAGCACAACATTAAGTCGCCTCTGACTCACAGAATCGGGGTTGCAGAAGACTTCACAACCGCATGACAAGATAGGGACAGTAAGTGATTTAGCAAGCATTTTCCTCGTACCAAGTGGTGTGAATTTTTTGAAAGCTGATAGATTCCTTAAGGCACCATAAGCTTATCCCACGATACTATTAATTTGATCGCTCCACGTGAGGGTCCTATTGAAACAAACTCCTAGATTCTTGGATTTCTCAACATATTCCACAGAAGTGCCATTTAACTCAACAGTAGGGAAATAGGACAAATCAAGGGCCTTCTTAGAAACAAGACATTTTGTTTTAGAGGGGTTAAGAACAAGACCACAGTTATTTGACCATTCCAAGATTGCATTTAGGTCTTCGTTTATACTACTAACACAATCTTCTATTAGAACCAAGTTACAAGATTTAATAAGCTGAACATCGTCAGCATACATTCGTGGCTCGCAATTTTTTTTCTGAATGTGGTAAATCATTTACATAGGCAGAGAATAGAAGCGGTCCTAAAAATATGTCTGGCCAATAACTGAAACAATCTGACCTTCCAAATGGCATCGGTACTTCTTTTTTTTTAGATAACCTAAATGAGATACCAAATTTTTTTTCAGTTACCTTGAGTGATCTGGAAAAAAAACGTTAAATTCATTAAAAAAAATATATCACTAACTAATTACTGAAACTAGTTAACCTTTTGTCGAAATCTTGCAAATTAGAGTCTCACATACAAAGTCTCCCTTTAAAAAAAATTAAGTTACGATCTTTTCGCTAAGGAAGGCAGCATAAATTGTCGTTTTTCTGTCATCAAAAATTACTGAACTCAAATACCAAATGTCTTGGTTTCTTTTGGCCTTAAAACCATTCACCTTCCGGCTTCACTAAACATGAATAAACATGTCGAGAAAAAAGCCAATGGGAACAGAAAAATCCATGTCATATCGACGACATGTTGAAGAAAACCAACTTTTGAACACAAGCTTGGCCATGAGATTTAAGATTTCACCGAAGAATCATTTCCCAAATAAGGCGACACCCTATATATTAAAGAAGTGAAAATACTTTTTGCCCTAATTCCTTCATTGTAGCATAGGAAATACATTAAAATCTTCAACAAAAATACTTTTATTAATAAGAAAGGTAATCGAACAGAGAAAATCCCTATTAAGGAGGGGGTCGAAATTCTGGTTTCAAAATTCATTTTTTTTTTCAAAAAATTTGTTTCTAAAAATTCTGTTTTTCAACATTCTGTCATATGACATATTTAACAATAAAATTCTGCCTATTTTGCTTTTTTTTAAATAACTTGTAAATATTATTAATGAAATAAACAAAAAAAGTACTTTTTCAACTTTATTGTTAGGCAGCTGATGGAAGCACTATTTTTCAAGATTAATGAGATTTTGTTTTTGAAAGTAATTTATTTGTGTTTTTTGCTGCACCCTGCCCATTTTTCCACAACTCGAGATTAGCCTATGTTTTGGCCGCATTTTTTTTAATTGTATGCAAAAAACGATTAACTATTCAATTTCTCACAACTCTTCGTAAACAATTTTTTTTTATTTCTGGTTTGCACAGGTCCAATTATAATTTTAATTTTGACTTATTTTTTTTTTCAAAATAAGAATAAATTAATAAACTAAACTACTCTAATTTTAAGCAAATCGATGTCTTATATTACTATGTTCACACTAAACCGAAATCTGATCTTTCAGTAAAAAAATTTTTGAGATTTCAAATTGTTGGACCAAGATTTCGTTGAAATTTGGAGTTCTCATTGAGATTTCGATGAAATTTTCATGAAATCTTGTTCCATCAATTAAAAATGTCAGAAATCGAATTTCGTTTTGGTGGGAACATAGCATAATATTACTTGATTTGAATTTCAAGTAGGTCATATTTTTGAAAAACTTAGATAGGTACTTAAGAATTTACAATGGTATCTTAGATAAATTTTGACGAATTAATGTTAAATAAGAAGACAGAAGAATCTAAAAAAAATCAGCTACACCTTTTTTTACCAAATAAGTTTGTCCTATAATTCATGCTTAGACATGTTTAAGAAAAGTGATTCTGCCAATAATAAAAAGAAGGTTTAGAAAATGTCAAACTTATGTTAAGTTTAAAGCTTTTTAACATTTTCCAAACTTTCTTTTTATTCTTGGCAGAATTTTATATTACAGAATTTTGAAAAGAAGAATTTTGATAAGCAGAATTTTTAAAAGTAGAATTTTAAAAGCAGAATTTTGACAAGCTGAATTTTGAAAAGCAGAATTTTGCAAAAAGAATGTTTACTCAGCCAGAATTTCGAACCCAACCCGGCAGATTATCTTATGTTTCAAAGGAGTTTATTTATATGACTGAAAATTTATGTATATACACTAAAAAATAGTAACAATAAATACGAGCATTATTTAATGAAATAATTTTCGTACCTTTACCTTTATGCGGCATATCATCCAAAGATGGTATCCTATCCATCATTGAACCTGACCATGGGGCAACGACGGCTCCCATAGCCGGTGTAGGTTGCAAGGCAAACATCTGCACGACGACGTTTACACTTCCTCACTGACAGTTTTTTTTTTTTTTTTGTTTTCTTATTATTTTTTTAAAAACTTTTTTCACTTTTATTTATTTATTTCTTACATTATTCACTTTTTTTCACTTTTCTTGTATTTTTCGTAAACAATTATTATTATTTCACTTTAAATGAGAATAAATTGTATAACTAATTTGAGAATATAATATAAAAGAAAATATTTGGTAAAAGATTTTAAAAGAAAATACAAAAAAAAAAGGAAACACGCATGCAAAATGTTTTTAAAATTAACAGAATATTTATGACTTGTTCCCTTTGAATTTATTTAATATACAAGTCATATTAATATTTGTTTTTATTCTTTTACAAAGATAAAATAAAAAAATGAAATATGTATTGGGAAGAGTATAACTAATTTTTTGTCTTGGATTTTTAAATTTTAAATTTCTGTTTGAATAAAATATTAACACCCTATCGATTGAACAATTTTTCTAGTTTTCTTAAAGTTTTACCCCGAAAATCATATGGTCATACAGGAAACAGGAATTTTTTTAGTTTTATCCTATAGACTTATAATAGCGTATATTATATTCTGCCCAGCTTAAATAGATGGTCAATTGCATCAAACTACAACTATTCTACAATCCCAAATTTTAAAACTAGCTACTTGGTAACTACATTTACTATTTTGTAGACCGCATTTCTGTTTCAAAAATTTCAAAACATATTTCACATAAATTTAAAGCAAGGGTAAGAAATTGTCAAAAAATGCTTAATAAAATGCAGTTAACTACTAACTTTTTCTCCCAACTCAACTTTATTCTATTGATTTTTGGTCAAAAAATGGCAATCTATCAAATATTGATCAAATCTTCACAAAAAGAAGCAAATTAGCGAAAAAATGTGTAATCTTTCGGCAGTGCGACTTGCTTGACTTACATCAAAGTGGCATTTACCAGACTGAAAAATTTCTGCTTGAAATTGTGTAGAGTCTTACGGTGCACATATTTTGTATGTTTTATCTGTGTGATTATGAGTTACAATGAATTCAGCTTTATAGCTTGTAGCGAAAGTTGTTGCGCTGCACCATCCATTTCTTGCTTTATTCACATCTACTCATTGTAGCGTTACTTGTACTTGAAGGTTCAAACGTCAATTTTTGACAGTTCTATGAGTATTTAAGTGCAATCGTTGCTTTAAACTTATAAGTTCGTTCATCAGTGGCAGAAGAAACAGTCTAATAATCATCTCTCATCTATAATGGTCAATTGCAATGGCTCCGAAGCCGAACGAGACAAAATACTCTCATCTTTTTTCGCACAGATTTGCTTGTAAAGTAGTTTTTGTGAGTTTTTCTTTTCAAGCTCTGGACAGATGCTGAGCTGAGCAAGCATAGTAGATTTCCAAAAGATCATATTATTACCTTTTAGAAATCTGTCAAATCTTATAATGCTCCGTCTGCTCGGTTATTTTATTCACAGCTCATACTAGTAGAACGCGCACCGAGGTAGCTTTGATTGAATAAATAAAAACATAAATTGAGCTTTTACTTTGATGTTTTAGAGCTAAGAAAGATAATAGCCGTGTTTTGTTAAAAAGTGACCAGTCTGCCAGTTGAAATTTTACACGCAGTGCAACAACAATCACCAGCTGCCAATAACTTTACCTTTTTTCTGCAGTCAAATGTGACTAGCGAACAGTGCTTTGGAACTATGGAATTCTCATACAAAAGCAACTTTCTTAACCAGTTTGTTCCGACCCGTTTTGTTAAAAAGCTTTTGCCTGGCTGTGTATAGTTTTAAAAAAACTTGGCTAATATGTTTTTTTGAAAGCTTTTCCTTACTACAAGCTCAAAAGTCAAAGCCTTGGTTGTCAAAAAGAAGTCTGTTTTTCTTTTTAAGATTTGAGCGTTGGGAGCTCAAAATAAAATGACTGATGTGTAAAATGTTGAATACATCTGAGTTGACATTTGACAAGCGGGAAACTAAGAAAAAGTCCTCATAACAATTAAAATGGTGGATAAGACTAGTTGCGCTGGCGGTCGTGCAGAAGGTATTTCACTTTCTTGTAAGAAATAACTAATTAAATAAATGATCATAAGATTTCTCATCATATCACTGTTGCTCAGTGAGCTCTCATCATACTCTGCTAAGAGGGTTTACTCGGTTCACTCAGACTCTGCTTAGCGATCTCCACAGAGATAAAAGAAGAAAAATGCCTTTTTATCACAGAATATTATTTCTATTGGAACATGTTAGCCGCTATCTCTGATTTCAAACCACATCAATATCATGAAAGGCCTTAATTAATAAGTCTGTCATTTTATGTATCACGAAAGATTTATCTTTGTCCAGAAGCAAAACCATAAGAGTTTTTGCAATATTTCTAAAAAGTGGTTTTGGCATAGCTTCGCAGATTAAGCGATAAATTTATTTAACCTTGAAAACAATTGTTAAGTGAAATTGATGTTTTATACAATTTTAAACACTTGCACTAAAGTATTAAACAGTTAAGGTCTGACTTTAATTTTTGAGTGTTGCACTCCGTAATATTTTTTTCTCCCAAATTGTCATTAATTTAGGCTGGTTCAACTTTTATTTCTTAAGGAAGTGGCTTTAACGCGACATTTATTATGAATTATGTATAGTGTTGGAAAAGTAAGTGAACTGCATTAAAGTAAAAAACAGTTAATAAGTGTCCCGCTTAGACCCTTTAAATGGGCAGCCTGTAATTTTACACTAATGTCGTTAAAACTCTAATTCAAGATATTGTATTCCAATTTAATAAGTGAAAATAGCTCTAAGAATACAATTTCAAAAAAAGTCGATACAAACGACCCTGAAAAGTTTCGTCTAAGGAAATGTTCCCGAGAACTTAAGTTCTAGTTCACTAGACGAAGAACAAAATGTATTTGCATTTGCTATCTTATGTTGGATTTACACGACTGGATAGTATTTCTGCCTTTGAACGACCATTATTTGTCATGAAACAAGAATGTGGCAATAAATGGCTTTAATACAGTAGGAATACTGGCATTTTGTTCGTCTTGTAAATCCCGCATAAGAATGTAAACACGAACAAATATCTATATTCTTCGTCAGTTCAACCAAAAGGTACATAAACTTGGAAATTTGACACGATTGCAATTTTGTTCCGATTGAAAAGAGGTCAAAAATGTATTTATGTAAGACATACATTACTCGTATGTGTACAATACACAATTTTCAAGAATATTAATAGCTGTGTTTAATGAAGACAAACTGGATCAGAACAAAGCAGAATAACACAAGAGCTTGTTTTGATTGAGAAAATTGAGTCCGGTCTTGTCTTGTGAGTCTCATCGTGTCTCTATCAGAAGCTTTGAAGTGCCTAAAAATATATACCGAAACCACAACAACAACTTTAATGTTTTGCACATTGAAACAACAATAAATGGGAATTTGAGCCTTTTGTTATGCCTCACGAAATCCCTGACCTTCCACAAACTGCCGTGTTACTGGAGTCAATCTTCCCATCCTAAACAGCGTCCAAGTGTGAGAAAACTGTCAGAACAACTTAAAACATATAAAACGCAGCTCTAATTTTGCGGGATTGACCGATGCTCTGAAATTTAAAATTTGGAAATTGTTTGTATTAATTTTCAATTAATATCAATTCACACTTTTTATATTAATTTATGTTTTTTTTATGTCAAGTCCAGAAATATAAAAAATGTAGGTTCTCCTGTGATAAAACCTAGCTTATAATTATCTCAAACGACATAAATCGGCTATTGCTTTGATACTTTTTATTCACTTTTTCTAAAGCAAACTGTTCTGAAAAAAATTACAGTTTGGGGCAAGGTTTTTACTCATAAAACACAAAATCCTGTAATTTTTTATCTTCGAAGGGCTATTGGGCAATATTTCTTAGTTTTTCTTGACAGTTTTTGACCTGTTTCAATTTCCTTGTTTGATATAAAATTTTGTTTAGGTACTCTGTGCCCGTTAAAATCGAAAAAAAAATATTGCATCGGGTTTTGCCTTAAAAAAGTCGATGATACTCAGCCCTATCACAAATTCTATCGTAATTGGGAAGTTGTCACGAATCCCGAAAACTATCACAGAATCCATCGTAGTGAATAATCTCACACAATTTGCGATTACGAACGGATGGTGATAGTTTTTTTCGGGACTCGAAAAAGTTTCCGATTACGATGGAATTCATGATAACGTGACTGAAAAGTATTGGGCTAAAAGGTCCTGAACGCAAACAAATTTTTTGTGTTTTTGGCTTTTGTTGGAAATGAATATATTCCATTGGTTAGCCTCATTACAGACCATGTTCGTACCTTGAATCCCGAAAACAACCTATAATATAGCAGCATTCTGGAAGAAATATTTCTGCAAAACTGAACGCTTGTGATACGACTACGGTGGAAGCTATGATACTTTTATAGGACTCGGAGAATGATCTCTTATGATGAGGCTCGTGCCATAGCAGAAATACTAGGTCTGTTCGGTTTGAATTTCTGTGATTTTCTGTGCATTTTCGCACATTTAAGTCCAAAGTTCTGTCAAAATTCATATAAAAAAATTTGACACAAGTTTGGACTATAAATCACAGAAATTAACAGTTAAGGAACACACATATTGCTGCGATATTCGCAGCTCGTCACTAGTTGTATCACAAGTCTCCAATTTCGTTGAAACATTTCTGCTAGGACAAGAGCTGTGATACATTTTTTTCACAATTCGTAATGAGAATCCATGACTATGAGGCCTGTGATGAGGCTCATTTTTTCTAGAACGCTGTAATTTCCAAGGGCCGTTTGTCATCTTATTCCAACAAAGGCGGATTTTCACAAGACGGGAAAGCTGACAAGACCAACACAACAGAGAGTACAGTTTGTTTGTTCATATCTCCGTCTTGTCAAAATAAGTCTCCTATAACAGTTGGATAAAAAGTGGAACAACATTTGACCACTTATTACTTTTTCGACACTGCAATAAGTTGCGGAAATTAATCTAAATGTTCGTTCTTAAACCTTTTTTGCCTAAGCCAATAAGAATGAACCTGTCTATGTACCTTAATAAGATTAACTTCAAACAAGTTAACAATTTTTACAGAAACAAAAAAAAAATAAAAATCCAAGAACAATCGATTTGGTGTGTTCTTCGTTTGTTATTGTGTCTGCTAAGTTAAATAAAGAAGGTGGTGTATCTATTTATCTATCTACCTACAGCACAGGCATAGACTGATAGTGACAGAACAAAAAAAGAAAATATAAAGCTATTTAATTAATTATTGAATTTTCACTAACAAAAAACATTTGTGGCACATTTATCAGGTGGTGTGTTTGTTATGCTGTGTGTTGTGGTGATGATGTGATGATGATGATGTGATAATGATGACATTAGACAAATATGGACCCCCAAGTGAGCAGCCCGTAAATTACAAAAAAAAATGACTAACAATAACGAACGACGACTGCTAGCGTACCGCGTTTTTTTATGACACACGACAAAACAAATGGCGACCACACTTTTTGTTGTTGCTGTAGGATTTAAGTAGCTACAGGTGTTTATTTTTTGTTTTTTTTTTATTTGTTTACTCCTTGAGGACTTATATTTTTTCTGAGCCTTTTCAACATAATTCCAAATCGTAGGTGTTAGAGAAAAACTTTAATAGTTTTCATTCTTTTTCACAAACAACAAACAAAAAACACTCAAAACTTTCATTTTCACATCGATTCTTCAAAAATACAAAAGAACGACAGTGTCAAACTGTCAAAAAGAAGAATTCGTCTCGACGTTGCGTTTACAAGTCGTTGTCGATTTATGCGAAAAAAAAATAAACAAAAAACTAACTAAAAAAACGAAATAATCCAAGCCAAGTATTAGATATTCGGCGGCTACAACGACGACGGCGGTATAAGGCGTTAAACTATGACATAACGACGACGGAAATCGACGACAGTGGATGGCAACAGCGACAGCGACAACGTAGACCACGACGCTTAAATTCTTTACTTATTTTTGCCTTTGTTCTAAAATTCTACTAACTACGTAGGTATACGTATAAAGTAAGTTAAAGGAGAGACCGTTATTGCGTGTTGCGTACGATTTTGCAACGGGAATACGGTACGGAATAACTGATATGATACTGATACTGTTTTGCCCGTTTTACACACTATTCCTCCTCATGGCACACATGAATAAGTGGCGAAGTATTTTGGGCGAGAGCCAACCAGCCAGCCGGTGTGTTCCGATTCGTTCCCTAACTGTAGATTCATGTTTAGATTCCCATTGGACATGGCAGATTACCCAAGCACTGGGTGTGTGTAAAAGAGAGACAGAGAGGGAGCGAGGCAAGACTATTTTTGACATCAACAAAATACAGGGATGTTTGTTTCTTCAACTTAAGGGGCTTGGTTCGTTTTCAAAATGACATATCTGTCTCCTTATTCATTTGGTATTTCGGCACCGTGGGAATGAGTGAGACGATTAAATTATGTTGTGTGCCTGTGCATGGGAAGCAACATGGCTCTCTTTTTGTTTACTATATGGTATAGTAGGTACAGGGTGGCGGCAGAGACCAGGTCATATTGCATGCACGAATGAGTCGCTTTACTTTCTACCATTGGTGGAAAACCGGTTCTTAGTGTTTATTTGTTTTGTTGTTGTTTTTTTTTTTTTGCTGAAAACATTGTCGGTGGGTTCTTATTGAAAGAAAAAATACGAAGGAAGAAATGAGCCAGTAGCTGTTATTGTTGTTGTTGCTGCTGTATTTTGGAATGTATAGCCGGCCACTGAGGATGGCTGCATGTTATCATCATGAAACTTCGTCTGAAGAGAGGGTATGGGGTGATGGTGCTTGCTGCATAAGGAAAAAAAGGGTGTCAAAGTAACGGGAAACATTTTAATTAGTGTTATATTTTTGACGTCCCTGAATATATAAATTCAAACGGAAGAAAGAAAAATAAAGCGAAGAGAGGCAGTGGTTAGTTGACCATCAGGGGGATCTTAACAAACAGGCCATTGTTTTTTTTTCATACATTTCGTAGGTAATTTGGTCTTAAGAAGGTAGAGTGAATTCTTATTGAGGAGCATCATCGGTTGTAACGAAATTAAGTGATTATTTTGCGCCTTAGGTTAGGGCTGAACAACTTTTATGTAAGATGTGTTTTTTCCAAGCTCGAAAGGAACTAGACAAAAAAACGAGAATGAGTCTTAACATTTTTAACTTACTAAATGCTAAATAAATCGGATGAAAATCGAAGTGGGGCCACCTATATTCAATTACCTAATGCCTAAAATGTGTTTTCCCAAACTCCAAAAAAAGCCAATAAAGAAATAGGATGGAAAAAGCGAGATTGAGCATAACGAATTTGTCTGTGAAAACAAGGTGGGAAGCTAGGGCTTACAAATTTTACACTTACAAGTTGTTGTTTTCCCAAACAATTCATATGTGTTTTTTGTCAAGCCCCTAGCTTAAGAACAAAATCTGATATTTACATTTTATAACTTTTTTTTGCAGAAATTGAAAACCCGAAATTCAAGTTGGTGCGACTGTTATAAAATGAAAAATATTTCCTTTTGAAATTTCAGAACAGCATGCTATGATTCTTAACTGAATCTCCTTGGCTATCAATTTATTATTTATTCATTTTCTTATGTAAATTTTATTAAAATAGTCTCTTTGTTCTTTAGGCTCTTCAATTGATATCTTTTAGGCTAGCTTAGCTAAGCCCGGAAAACTTTCGTGGCTTTACTCTGAAAACTGTGTTCCTGGCTCAAAAAATAATTTATGGTATCTATTGTTTCTTATCTTAAAACTTAAAGCCTAGTACATACTTGTGAATCAAGTCGGAATCCATAAAAAAATAGCATTTATTTTCACCCATGAAGCATTGTTGACAAAAGTGGAGAGTTTTCGTTCACCATAAATTCCCGTGAAAAAGTTACACAATTCTTAGGTTAATTTATTCGATGGTTTTGGATTCTTTCTTTTTATTTTTTCTAGTTCTTAAAATGTTTAAAATGTCAAACGTTCACAACACATTCGCAAGTCTGTACCAGTGAGAAATGTCAGGAAATCTTTTTCTACACTGGAGATTGTTCACTGCACGAGAAAGTGTGTACTAAGCTTAAAGCTTTAATTCTTATTATGTTAATAAAAGCACGCAAATCATGTACATTTAGAATCCAATTAAAAATTGAATTTGTAAAATATTTTAATTTGAATCCTGGATTTAACCGCAAAAGTGCTTACATTTACCCGAACTTATTTTTTCTTGTTTTTGTATATCCTGGTTGACAGTCGATTAAAGGTTAGCTTGTGAATTTAAGAATTTCTGTTAATTTTTAAACGAAGCTGACGGACGACACGTGACCTAGACAATAAGAATGTGATCTCTTACCCTAGACGTCAAGCTTGTAAAAGAATGCAATTTTTTGTGAGTGCAATCTTGTATGACTTTTGCTAAAATATTCAATTCATTGACTTAACTTTGATTCTGCAGCTACCATTAGTTTGGTTCTACATTTACATTTACATCTACATTCTACAGCAATCAATTGAATGCAACCTTTTAGGAATGTATGCATTCTTTCAGTTTTCGTTCTTGCGAACCATATTTTCTACCTGTTCAATACACACAGGAAACAAAATTCATTGAAACCAGTAGTACTACTTTGTGTTTCCATTTCACACACGACACACATTTGCTTGGGAGCTTGTGCGAATTGTATTTGTGTACTTGGTTTTAATTTTCAGACATTCGAATATTATGAAACTTTATCGGAACTGCAAGAGGATATTTGATGGTAACTACATTAGACACTGACTTCTTTCGTCAGTGCAAAAACTTCATTGTTACGATTATTTTTCAAACTGCTATTTTCTTTTGAAATAAGCGAAAAATATTTAGTTAATTTATCTAACCGTCTTAAAAACCCATGCGACGCCCGCCACTGGTACCTACAGATTGTTTTCTCAGCAAACTGATACCTTTGTGAGTGCAAAATTTACGACAAAAATGTAAGATTTCTAAAACTTTTTTGATGCCAAAATGCTTTTTATCCTAACTTAAGTTAATGCTGAATGTGGTCGCGCACTACAAGTGTAATTTTTTCCTTGACGGTTATATGGCAAGTACCGTTATTTTTTGAGCTAAAAAAAATCAATTTTTCCCTCTGCAGAATCACCAAATAACCTTAAGTTCAAAATTTGAGGAAGATCGCATCATTGGCTTGGGCTGTAGATCCAGGTGCAAACAGACCGACAGAATTTTGCCAAATACTTTTTTGGTGTTCTCTATCATCGTAATTTCATGTTTGATTGTTTTCGCGAATCCAAAACTTGCCCTATAGTTTCTTTCGCAAGTAAAAATGTTGGTGTAATATTATGCAGGTGTTTGCAAAAATATGTTATTACATGCAAAAAATTTTTGTCTTGGCGTCATCTCGCTGAATTCTCACAGTGGTCGTCCAAACGTGATATTGAGTGTCGTGGTAGTTGAGTTCGTTCCACTGTGGTCTGGCCGTGCCCGTCTCGTCCTGACATTTACACGTAGATCTTGGCATTGTGTATGTTTTGCCGTCATCTTTCTTCGGTTTCGCTATAGTCTCGCCAAAGTTTTTTTTCAAAATAAATAGAAGTTTTAAAGAAGCTCAAAAATATTCTATCGCAATCGCTTAAAAACGTTTCATCCTTTCTGGACGCCAAATCAGTATGTGAACTGCTCACTCACAGAACTCGTTAGAATAAGGATCTCCCTAAAAGATGAACTATTATTTTCAATGTGCTGCCCCGACCCCCAAGGTCGAGAACGCTTGAAACGATTTTAACACTAGAGTCCCTACACGCGCTCTTGAAACACCACAGTAGTCCAATGTAAAATATCGATAATTTTTTTTTGACAACCTTTAAATTTAACATTTATGTATATACTTTAACTTTAACATTCATATTGCATAGGAACTTAAAAAAAATCATTTAGCTATTAAATTCTAAAAAAACTAAAATGATAATCTAACCGTGGTCTACTATTCTGCCCTCATAAGGGAATCTAGTTTCGAGATTAATGCATTTTAATGTTTTTTATTTTTTTCGTCTTATATTAAAAAAAATAAAATTTTTAAGACAAATTTTAAGTAAAAAAAAGTGACGTGAAAGTGACCTTGCGCATAAGTTATATTAATTTTGGTAATAGCTTAGCAAAATTAAATTACGACTTTTAAGCTTAGTATACGCCCATAAGCAACTTGCGTACAACCTGCAATGAAATTCGCGTTCGCGATTTTTAGTCATTTCCATTTCATTGAAACACTACACAAAAGTAAAAAAAAAACACATTTTAACGTTTCCAATAATGGTTCATAATCAATTTTTGAATTTTGGCGTTTACGCCATTTTTTCTTAGAACAACAGTACATAGTAGCCCTCGCGTGTATACGAGTATTTCAATATGATTTAAATTACAATTGAACTCGAGATTTTGATCAGACTTGTCATTACGATGATAGGAAAGACGAAAAAAGTGGGTCTTACAACTATGTCTCTCTGTCCGTCCGGCTACAGCCTAAACGGCTGGATCGATTTTCTTAAAACTTGATGCATGCTAATTTTGGTAATTCTGGCCACACAATTTTTCATTTTCCTTAGAATGGAAGATAACGGTACCTGCCATCATTTTTCTTATAAATTTTACAAAATCTTATTTTCTTCAAAAACGTCTCAACAACGGATCGGAAATCATTTTTCAAAAAATGGTTATTAATGGTACCTGACAAAAAACCATTTTTTTCGATTTTCTTCAAAATGGTAATTTTAATTTCAATAGTTGTTTCTATACAGAAATATTACAAATAGATTTTCTTACCAAGAAATATTTTTTGGATTTTTAAAATAAGTATGGTAACTTTTTTTTTGAAAATCAAATATTTTGAAAACTACAATAGATTTTCATAAAACTCCGTTTCTAAGGATTTTTACACTCTTTAAAGTATTTAAAAAAAAATGTACTTTTATGAAAAAATAACGGCACCTTCCATACCTACAAATGTTAAAAAACCGTTTAGGAATATATTTTTTTCTTACCATTTTTTATAAAACTTTTTCTGTATGCTAAAATTAGTGCGACATACTATTAAAAATTATAAACATTTACAAATAGCAACTAGGTATACTTATTAATAGTAAGTACCTCTCATAGAACTTTTTTTTAATTTTGAATTTTCTCACTAGCCGCTGACCAAATTGAGATTAATTTTCTTACATACAAATTTCAAACAAAATTAAAAAACATTGCATATCAAAATTTTCAAATAAAAGGTTTTTGAATAATTCTTTTTTCTTGAAATTTCGATATCTCAAAAACGGTATGACAGTTTTTTTGTTTGAAATTTTATTTTTTTATACACATAAATAAATTCTTAAGATGTTTTAGGAATTTTATGTATACAAATATTTTTTTTTAAAACCGGGTCAACGATTTACAACTTTTTTTTCCATAAAATCATATTCAATCAAGAATTGAGATTGCGTTCTATTTTGTCACCTCAAACTCTCTTGTTTTAACTAATTTAAATATCATATTTCATGCTTTCAAACATTTTTCTCTCATAATTTCCATGTCTTTACATATAATTTTCTTAGACCTTTAGCGTCTTGAACATAAGAGCAAGTATACGTGCAATTGAGTCGTGCATTTGGTGAATATACATGACTAATAATTTCTCGTCCTCTGCCAATTGAATTAAGCACCACCCATTTTTACTGAAATTATCCTAAGATGACTTAAAATTATTAAAGAAAAATATTGCATAAATACCTGCATAGAAAAAGGTAGGATTCAAGTCAGGCAAAATAGGACAACGTTTGCGGCAGTAGGTAATTTCAAACAACATAACAAAAACCTTTTAACTGAACATTTTTAATGCATGAAATCTCTTACACAGAGAGCGTTTTAAGAGACGTTAAAAGTATCAAAATATTAAACCGGTTTCGAAAAAATAATTTTCAAGCTTAAAAATTAAAAAAAAAAATTATAATTTCTTAAGATTAAAATTATTTTTTTTAGAAATTATTCAAAATAAAAACTATTTAAGAAGCATATCGTCGGCTTAGAGTGTAAAGCGGCTAACTCCACATTTTTTTTTACCATTATATCCAACTTCAAAAATTGCTAAGAAATACAAAAGTCTATCAAATCTTTTCAATTTCACTGAATTCGGCAATAACGAGTGTTGAAAAATATTTAATGTAATTTTGGTTTTATTCAAGTAATGCGAACAATTTGTTTAAAATATTTGTTTGTAAAAAATGCAAAATAGGAGTTAGCAGCTTTACACTCTAAGCCGACGATATTATAGAATGGAATCGTGACTTTAAAGAAAAGCTAAAGCGTGGCATTGTAAGTGCTCCGGTTTTTTTTTAATAATTTTGTTCTGTTTTTAGCCAATTTTCTAGAAAATTACCCCTCCCACCTGAACGGGGCGTAATAGACCCCCTCTCCAATAGAATTTTTTCTCGTCTCAATCAATAATAATCTATACATTCTGATTTATTTCCGCGTGCTATAAGAAAAATCCTTTACCCATAATTAGTACCTTAAAGTGAAAATAGGGAGACCAGGGGGGTAAAATAAAAATCTGAAAAAATAAGGGAAAACTGTTTTTCAATGTTTTGAATCGAATGACTTAGTCCAATTTAAGGACCACCCTAGTGTGCATATACTGTGAGCGTCAAAAGAAGGTGTACAGCTTTGAATTGCATTGCTGTAACTCTGTTGAAGCAAATAGATTCGATCTTTTAGCGCAAGACTTATCTTATTTTTTAAAGCGGTTTATCTTCAAAGAATTGTCATCTAAAACCTAACAAAATATAAAAAAATAAAAAAAAATATTTAATTTTCATGGCGTCAAGAAAGTGTACACTATACAATTAAAGCGAAAAACTTAAAACAAATTCTTCGTCTGCTTCTATTTCGTCCATAGTAAAAAAGGAAGAGTCTGCGGATTGACTCTACTAGCATTCCTAGTCAATTCCGCTGGGATTTTTTGCTACTCTTTAAAGTAAACTAAATCTTGTGCCACTTACCTTAATATGTTCTTCTTTTGGATCTGTTTAGAAAATCTCACAATGCTCGATGAAGTCTATGCCTGGAGAACGTGGAAGGTCTTCTAATTGCTAAAAGGTACCATGGAGTAACCATTCCTTGACAAATTTCGATGTGTGCTTGAGGTCATTGCCTTGTTGGAATACCCATGAATCAGTTAATTTCCAGTTTCGCAACACTACACTACACGGTTTAAAACATTAAGGTAATCTCCATTCCTAATCGAACAGTCTTCAAAGACGAGATTTCTAATTCCAGAAGACGCAATTCTCCTCCAAACCATTTCCTAAACTCTACCGTGC
The DNA here is from genome assembly GCA_946251815.1 of Dasysyrphus albostriatus. Classification (NCBI taxonomy): domain Eukaryota; kingdom Metazoa; phylum Arthropoda; class Insecta; order Diptera; family Syrphidae; genus Dasysyrphus; species Dasysyrphus albostriatus. The sequence goes on from OX276339.1 coordinate 2,285,658, forward strand.
TTTTTCAAGAAACCTACTAAATTCTGTATTTTTCAGTTGCCATATTTTTGAGGGCTGTCGCTGTCGTGAACCAAAAATCTCAAATTTGCCCTCCTCTACTGACAAGACCGTTGACATTGGCATTAAAAAGTTTTCACTTTCTATTTTTTCCGGGAATGTATCATGTATGGCTACATCGCAATGCTCCGGCGGCGGTTTGGTAATAGCCTGGGGCTCCATGGCATCATCTGGAGTTGGAAATCTCGTTAAAGTTACCAACTATTTCGATAGAACTTGACTTTTATTAAGAAAACAATTAAATTGCGTCTAATATATGACTGCAGTTATAATATTCCATGTTTATAGAAATTATTACTCATTAACAGAATTTGCACTTTCAGTTCAAAATCTGTCTCAAATTTAATGAAATCGTACAAGTAATATAGTAAGTACATTCATAGATTCTGATCAGCATACGCCATTGGTGTAATGATATCGAGCAGCAAAAATTTACTTTAGTTTTTCGCGAAAAAATGGTCACTCCCCAGGTATTTGTTATTTCGAACACCACACATTTTTTTTTTCATGGATCGAACCTTTTTAGTAGTGTTTGCAACATTTATCTAAAATTTGCTCGGAAATATTTGGGTGATTCTACAATTGATTGAATTTTTGACGACTCCGTTGATATTTTAATAACTGTTAAAGTATTCTATCTGTTTTTTATTTATAGCAACAAATCAAATTGATGTCTACATGGCCAGACAAAATTATTAAGATCTTAGGTATTTTCATTACTCAAAAAATCTTCAAAGGGTCTAATTCTCAGTCCCCTGACGTGTCCCCTGCTCATTTTCGAAGGGAAAAATTCTTACAGTTCTCTTATTTAAGTTCCAAAACCAAAATAAACTTCCAATTATAGACGTTAGATATTAGATCTTTTAATGATATAAATTAATATTTAGTACCATTAAATTATATTACAAAAACAAATCATTGATCTTTGTCCCTCGGATCTCTAATCAGTTCCCTGACCGATTGAAAGAGTCAACAAAATATAACTTTGAAAACTATCCAAATTTCAGATCTAGCAGCGTGAAGCATTAAGTCTGGTGACAGTATCTGACGCCCGATTGCTATGTCATTTGTTAAGAAGGCATTTGTGCGAGAGGTCATGGATTATCCGTTCAGTTTCTCAGTCCCCTGATGAGTGTTTACAGAAAATATTTAAGCAGGTATATATTGTAGTATTTTAATATAGACTTTGTAAAACCTTAATTTTATAATTTTTAAAATTTTTTTTCATGCAATGCGTTAACATGTTTTAGTGGCAAAAACTATGAAAAATACTCAGTCCCCTGGTACCTTTAATTACTGATTTCATCTCTTGAGGTCCCAAAAATGCTCACAAAATGCTGCTTTTCATCTTAAATAACGGGCGATTTTTTAAGAGGTTTAGAACTTTAAAAAAAAAAAACACACAAAAAATTCAAAAAAATGAATGAAATATTTATTTGAATCGATAGTTTGAACCTTGCAATTTAATGTTTAAAGATAATTTCATGCAAATGTTGACCGCGGCTGCGTCTCAGGTAGCCCATCCGCTGAGTCCAATTTTGGTATACTTTTTCACACATATCGGCCGGTATCTCACGAATGAATGCATGGATGTTGGCTTCCAGTGCGTCAATCGAAGCGGGCTTGTCCCTATAGACATTAGCCTTGACATACCCCCACAAAAAATAATCTAATGGTGTCAAATCGCACGATCTAGGCGGCCAATTGACCGGCCCGAAACGTGAAATTAACTGTTCACCAAACTCGCCTCGCAATTGCGCCATTGTTTCGCGTGCTGTGTGGCATGTGGCACCGTCTTGTTAAAACCACATATCATGCAAGTCAAGAACTTCCATTTCGGGCAAAAAAAAGTTTGTTATCATCGCTCGGTAGCGTTCACCATTGACAGTAACGCTGCGATTCGCATCATCTTTGAAGAAATATGGCCCAATAATGCCGCCGGCCCATAAACCGCACCAAACAATGGCTTTTTCGGGATGCATTGGTAGCTGTTGCAATGCTTCTGGCTGATCTTCACTCCAAATGCGGCAATTATGCTTTCGAATAGACTGCTCAGAAGGTCGAGAATGCCGACCATAAAATGGAAGCAGCGCGCGATGAACATTTCGAACCGAGCACGAATTTTGATAGTAAAATTCAATAATTTGCAAGCGTTGTTCATTTGTAAGACGATCCATGGTTAAATTGCAAACCAAACTGAAGCTGTTTGACAGTGACACAAGGTACTAAACACACGTCAGCTGTCAAAACCAGTGTTGCCAAAACCAAACCAGCTAAAAAATCACCCGTTACATTTAAAATAAATAGCCGGACTCGATCGCATGAACTTACTCTTATTTTCAAGTGGTTAAGAAATTTAAAGATAATTTACACAGGGTGTTTTGCATAAATTGTATAAAAGTGCTAGAGGGAACAGGTTCGGTCAAAACAAGAAAAAAATTGTGTTGGAGGGGGTATATTACTCCTCATTAAAGTGAGGGGTATGATTTTTCTAAAAAATTGACTTAAAATAGTAGAAAGTTAAAAAAATGTTCAGTTCCTTGGAACACCTGTTTTCAAAAAAGGCTATAAAATCGTTGTTTTTAATTTGTTTGCCTGGCCGTTTTCAATTATGTGAAAGTACGTTCTAAAGTTCAGATATAGTTAGGTTTTACGACTTTTTGCTTCCAAAAGTGTTATGTCGAAATAATCATCATTTTATTCCATTTTTCGTAGAATCACCCATTTGTACTTTAAGCCTAGTTTACAGTTCCCATCCGCGAAAAAAATTAAAGCTTTCAAAACAATTTTCCACCTATTCTGTGCATCAAATTGTATAATATTCAAGGCAAAAAATGTTTATCTTGGCCTTGTTTATCTTGACCCATTGAGATATTAATTTTCCCCCTTTTTGGCTGCAAAAAACCTTGAGGTGAATATACTTTTTTTTTGGAAATGTAAATCGACCATCCAAATTTTTTTTTTCGCATGCAAAACAATAATTGCCGGTCCATTGTTTTGCATGACATTTCATGCCAGCAATGGTTTTTTTTTCTTGCATGAAACCAAACCCATCGTACAAACAATTAATTTTGCATTTCAACTCAATGATTTTTGACATGCAAAAATATTTGCATAGATTTTTTGTTCACGGGAACTGTAAACTAGTCTTTAACATTTTATGAAAACTGGATTTAAGTATGAAAATGTCACTACCGTTGTAAGCGAAAACGTCTGAATCTCACAACCATGTTTTTTTTATCATTTCATGTAAAATCTGTGTAAAAAAATTCACTTTCTGCATTACTTTAGTTAATATAACAATCATTATGGCATCGAAAACGTTTAAAAAATTTAATTTAATTCGTAACTTTTGCACTCACAAAAGTATCACTTGGTGGAAAATCGTCAATATCCCTAAAAACCAGTATTATCAAAATTTAAGAATTTCAAAGTCGCAACATCTTGGAACTCGCAAGAAAAAAGAAAAATTGATAATGAGTTGTTCAGTGACGAGGTATTGATATTTGGATTCAGTGTTTTCTTGTCTGAAATAGGTACAATAAAATGTGGTTTTAAGACTTTCAGAAAGGCAAAGATGCAGGGCAGAGTTACATAAATCCGCCGAAAATTTTAGATCTGCAAATTGATGAAAGGCATGTAGGTATAGCATCTTCAGCTATCGAAAAATATCTCTAGAAAAATTTTCTTAAACCTCTATGTATGTATCTACCTAATGTACGTAATATACAATTTATCAACCGATTTATCTACGAACAAAATGCGCCCTTAACTAATGACTTTAATAAAATAATGTGCAAGAAATATGTTCAACTCAATCGGGGGTGCAGTATAGGTTAGGTAGGTATACATTGTTCCTACCATAGATACTCAGCTCTGGAGCGTTAATGTGGAACTAATGTCTCTTATTCCGATCAACTAACTTCTTTCAAGGTCAAAAAAGTTCAATAACCTTGACTTTGTATTTAATCCGGATAGGGGTAGTTTTTTGTTTTTATCTTTTTCTTCGTTTTCTCATTGACCTACTTATAATATAAAAATCTATGACAGGTTAGGAATATGCAGAGGCAAAGCCACTATATCCGTGTCGATTGTCATCAAACCATATCCAGTCATATCCATATACGCTATATCGCGCTAGCCATTTAGAGTTCTTCGTTCGGTATAGGTAGGCATGGGTAGCTATTTTTATGTTTTTTTTTTTTTTTTAAGAAGCCAGTAACTATAAGTTCTAATAGTATTTCGGTGGTGTTATCTTCTTTTCTCATCGAACTTCAAAAGATAAACAAAATACTTGCCCAATTATTATTCCCAATAAAAATTACCTACCCCTCCACGTCGCGTCGTTCCTCTTTTATTAAAATAATAATTTTCCCTTGGAAATGTGAAACATCATCTTCCAGCGCTGCCGAAAGAGACAACTGGGTTTCTAAGAAAATGAGACAAAACCATAGGAGGACTTAAATGAGGCGTGGCTATCACAGAGTACCTCCCTCTCTCTTTTGTTTATATGCGCGATTCGAAATACCTTTCTATGCAAAATAAAAAACACTGTCAGTTGAGTGTTGAGTTCAATCTTCTGGCGGCCGGCTAACAGCGCGCTGAAGCTGATGGCAATGGAACATGGAAGTAGAATGCAGAAGTGGAAGTGGCTTCCTTTGGCTCTCAAATCTCGTGTTCTCTAGTCCAAGGACTCCGCCTTCTTGGGTACTTTTTTTAACAGTCGCTGCTCAATAGAGATTCTTTATTCGAAGAAGACACACGGTTATAAAAAAAGCGACAACAACAAAAAATCCAAAAACAGCCTTTTCTTTCATTTTGGTAATATGCTTTAATTTTCGGTTTGTTTGCTGTGAGCAGTGAGACTTAATACCTGTATACCCAGAATGATGTTACCCTTACTTGTGAGTTCCGAATTGTTGTCGTCCTTATTCTCATCGTCATCGTCATCATCTTTGTCGTCGTTGTTTTATGTCCAAATGATGGCTGAGTTTAATTCGTCCTTCATATCTTTTCAGCAGACTCAAATAGGTAAAGAGGACATTACGACTTGCGAGGGAAGACATCCAAACCCTTTAAATGTTTCAGTTTAAAAAAAAATGCGCAAGACAAAGCGGAAAGGTACCTAGAAGCCACCCTTTCAACATGAGATAGGTACTTTTTGTTTTTTTTCTTTTTTTTGTTGCGTAGCTGATGTTTTTTTTTTTTGTTTTTTTTTTTCATTACGAATGGAAAAGTGCCCAAATGGGTTATTTCTACCCATGCCCTGCCCCTGTGTCAACTAGGTACCTACCTTTTTGATTTTGGATCAAATTTGACTCAACAAGCTATATGTAAGGTTGGTAGTTATGTTTGTGGAGAAAATAAAAAATATCTAGATTATATTTGAAAATCCAAAATCATATTTGAGTAGTTTCAAGGTACTTTTACCATCAATAAAGCAAGAGATAAAGGGTGTTCCAACAAGGGTTTTAATTTAAAATCATTTAAAAACGAATTTTTATTTATATCGAAAGCCGTGTGTCAATTTGATCCCAGTTAAAATTTATTTAAATTTATAAGATTTTGTACAACATAAATTTCCCATTTGTTTTGTTGTTGCATATTTATTCAGTAATGAAAAATGAATAATTATCTGATGAATTTTATTTAATGCATTTTATTTATTCTTTTGCACTATCAAGGATCTATCACAGAAAATTTAAACAAACGGTGGAGGGAGATCAGTCGATGTGACGCATACATTTGCGCTTGAAAATTGATACTAAGTTCATACTTGGGCTAGGTTAGGCAGGTTCAAGAGGCCGTCCTTTACTTTTCTCCCCTTTCCTAGAGCAGTCATCAATTTTGGCTCGTCCTGCGTGCCGTACTCGTACTCGTACTAACCGTCTGTGACGGATTGGCGTCTAGCTTAGCTAGGTTGGACGTAGTCGCAGTTCCTTCCTTGAGCAGTCCACAAGCGGATCTAAGAAATCCACAACTAGTCAGCTAAAAACCTAAACGTAAGCCTCCCCACCACTGCAAGGTAAAAACCCCTCGAGGAGGAGAGTTCATACTTGCATCTATTAAAAAGCTTTTGTCTATATTTCTTAATCTTTTCATTTGATTTTAGCAAAATAAAATATTTATCAAAAACCACCATGCCTGTACGAAGCGCATTTTGAGAGTAAAGTCACAATTACCTTTTTAAATTGATTTTTATTTCATTTTTATTTAATCCACAATAATTAAGAATCAAATGAATTTTTTGTATAAATAATTTTGTCTATTTATTTTCTTAAAAATACTTCTATATCTGGCTACACTCACTCATCTCCTTCATGAATCATTGGCTAAAGTTTTGACGATTTCCTAAGTAGGTTAAAATTTTAACGTCGTCACCTCAGTAATGCACAAATTTAGCCATGGGATCTAATTAAACCATATTTTTAACGCAATTGACACACGGCCTTAAATATAAACTTTGGAGTTATAATGAAAAAAAATACATACTAATGAAAGTCTCGGCTTTTCCTAAAAAATGATGATTCTCTTGATGAAATTTTGCAACCTGTTTTTGCATAATTGTAGCTGTATGTAGCAAACAACAGCCCTTGAGTCTATTTTAGCACTATACTACAACAGAGACAAATAACAACTACCTCATGCAGCTAAATCCTTCAAACTACATCAGTTAGATTTTTCTGTAAGATGTAGTGGAAGGCGAAGGAGGTCTGAAATTTGAAAGTTTTATTCTTGAGTCAAACAGATTAAGGCTGTTTTGTGAACACAATTCTTTAGTTTATCTAGCAGCACCGACACATACGAAATGTTAGCAACTTCAAAAATTAACTTTTTTTTCGCCTTCAAATTTTTTGAAATTATGTCAGATTAGACTTTTTTAAATTTGAAACTGGTCTCAGAAAAATTCTATCACATCTAGTTTTTTTTTTTAAATGATTTTTGAAAAAAATTATGATTTGAAGAATAGAGCCCTCTAAGATTAGGTAGACCTATTAAAAATTTAAAACTATTATTCCTATTCAGGTCAAGTTTGGAGGGCTTATTCCACATAATATTAGTTTTTCCATGAAACCAGATTTGTCTTTATTCTTCAATGTTTCAATGTTTATTTTCACAAATCCGTTGTTTAAAAAAAACAAAAGAAACTTCAAAATTGTGAAGTTTTTATGTTTAACACTGTAAAAAATATCTTATTTGGGAGATAAAGGAACTTCTCTTCAATGTTCATAAAGTCAAGTATGTAGGGAAGATTTTGATCAGATAATAAAAAAAAAAAAAAACATTTAAGCGTATTCAAATCCAAAAAGGTTTCTTCCATTACTTTATTTCACTGATAGTACGGTCAAACTAGGTTTTGGCATCACAAAAATTCGTTGCACGTTGGACTTTTCATATTATTATTCCACAAAGTTTAAATTGCAATAGAAGAAATAGGCGAATTCCCCCTCCCAACGCTTCCCGACACATTTTGCCAACTCTGTTTTTAAAATCGATTTATTTCAATACCACTGCTTGAGAAGAAAATATGTGTATACAAGAAATATTAACCTTACAATTTTAAACATTTATCGCTATGCATTTGACTCCCTACAGTAAGTCCCTTAAAAGATACAAGGCAGCAAAGTTTCAAAACATCGGTTTTTACATTTTTTAAGCGAGTGATTTTTGAAAACTTTGTTTTTCTGAAAAGAAAATGAATTTCAGAAAGATTAAAAATGATTATGAAAGATGAAATACAGTTCCTTGAGATCTCATTAATAGTTTTTCAAAAACATATTTAGTGTTCAAGCGATTCGACTTCAAATGTACCCTAAAAATGGCGTTTTAACATGTTTATGTTGCAATATCTCAAAAACGCGATGTGCCAGAGCAATTTTGACTACGGATTCGGAATCAGCATGACAAAATCTAAAAGTATAGTTTATTTTAAAGGCGATTTTTGTTGCAGACCAGTGTTATTTGAAATTTGAAGGGTTAAACTGTGTAAAGCCATCTGCAAAGGTGGATCAAACATTTTATCGTGAAAACTTTATTAAAGTTAAAATCCTTGAAAAAAAAGTAAATTTGTGATATTTGCAATAAATTATTGTTGCTATTAGGTATGTTTTCTTTTCCTTATTTTGTTTCAAGTGCAGTTGTTTGAAATAAATGGTTGATTTTTTATTTTTGTTTAGGTATTTTAATTTTTGCTTTAATTCTGTTTAAAATAAAGTTTATATTTATATAATTGAAATACACATAATTCAAATACAAACGCTTGACAGGGTAAATAGTATATCATTATACCCAGTCAACTTCCATTAGTACAATTTAAGACGTTTCGAAAATTAAAAAAAAATTAAATACTTTTTAAAGCTTTTTGAGCTCCGGTAACTTTAAAAATGTAAGCTTTATCGACTATACTTTTAAATTAATAAACATTAGGGTGGCGCTTTTAATTTGAAATTTTAGAGTTTCTTTAGTAGCCCCTCGGCCTTAAAAATTATGAAGGTAATTAAAAAAGAACTTTTGTACAATTTTTTTTAATGACAAGCACTTGAAATTTCTAAAAATTTAGGTTAATGTCTCAAAAACTGCTCCAACGATTTTGGTATACTTTCTGGTAAAAATTTACCCGTTATTAACTGGTTTTTGATTTTTTCATTAACGGCTCAACCGATTGCAATCAGAATTTTTATGTAAAAGCTCCTTTTGAAATGTCGAAAACCTGCATACCAAAATTTTGAAAAAAAATTAATTTTTAAATATTAAAATATTTTGTTTGAAAATTCAACATTTTGAAACTAGTTTTATAAATCTATAATTAATAAATTCTCAGAATTGGCGTACCAATTTGTTTAAGAAAATGTTACCAGCATTTTTAACACTAGGCAAAGAAATTAAAGTAACAATTTTCTTTTCTTTGTGAAAAGTGGTCGTATTGATGGTCGTTGAAACAAAAAGCATTATACAGCTTTTTTTTCTGGTTCTTTAATACATTTTTCAAACTACCGACCGGTAAAGAGTAAAAGAAATCATTTCTACAAACTCATTAAAAAAGCATGTTTAAATCTTACTCAAATTTAAAAAATTGAATTTTAATGACATCATTATTTGCTAAGATAAATCAATAAAAGTCAGATGAACCATGTAAAATAAAATTGTACGGCAATAAAAAAAATTCTATTGAAGCTGAACAAACAAGTTTTCGGACCATTACATTTGATTGACTTTTTTCAGTCAGTTCCATTGAATTGAGGACTTTCGAAAAAACACATAAAATTAAACACTCAGTAATGACACTGCAAGAAAATGTCAACAACAAACAAATCTCAAAGCAAAAAGCATAAAGCTGTAAAATGCTATTTGTTTCAACTCAGTACGACCACTTTTCACAAAGATTTAGCAGTTCTGTGAAGTTAGCAAAACAAGTATTTCAAATTGAATACAAAATGAGAGTCCCCGGCAGCAAACAAAGAATTCTAGAGTTCCTCATACTTTTTCTCAATAGTTCTGGCGAATAAAGTTTTAAAATTAAAAAAATGTTATTTTTTTCTTAACTGCACGCAGCAGGTACTTTTTTGAGAAAAAGAGTTCTGAGCATGTTTTTAATCTTAAAATCAAGTGTTCTGGAATTCCTGATGGGTTTTAGAAAGAGTTCTGCAAAATTGGAAAAGTTATGGAAAATTAAGGTGCCCATTGACTTAGAACCAAACATTTTTAAAATCCAAAAAAAAATCAAAAAAAGGAGTTCTGATTAAAGTTCCTGATAGCAAACAAAGAGTACATTTTCTTGGATTTTTTTTTCTAAAATTAATTTTTCAAAAGTTATTCGCAAGTTAAGCTGCTCATTGACCTAGAACCAGCATTTTTTTTCTAAAATTTGCTAACGGGAACTCAAAATCCAAAAAAAATAAAAAAGAAGTTCTAAGTAGAGTTCCCGATAGCAAACAATGATTTCTGAACATTTTCTGGAAATTTTTTCTTTTCTACTACCAATTTTTCAAAAGTTTGCTATCGGGAACTCTAATCAGAACTCTTTTTTTTTTGGATTTTGAAAATTTTGGGTTCTAAGTCAATGGGCACCTTAATTTTCCCTAACTTTTCCAATTTTCCACAACTCTTTCTAAAACCCATCAGGAACTTTAGAATTCTTGATTTTAAGTTGAAAAACATGCTCAGAACTCTTTTTCTCTAAAAAGTCCTCGCTGCTTGCAGTTAGCATAAAATAACATTTTTTTGAGTTTTAAAACTTTATTCGCCAGAACTATTGAGAAAAAGTATGAGGAACTCTAAAACTCTTTGTTTGCTACCGGGAAGTCTTATTTTTGTTCAATTTGAAAAAATTGTTTTGCTAACTTCTTAGGACTAGATTAAGCTATTCAAAAAACACTAACTTTCTGTTGATTGCAATATAAAAAATTATTTTTCAAAAAAACCGACCCAACGATTTTAATTTTTGTTTGCATATATTGATATTTTTTTAAGTAATCAAATGGCCTCCTGGTTTTTGACTTTTTGTTGCTTATTTCAAGAGTTCTTTAGCTTCTGAGCTTCGATTTTTGAATTGTAGACTTTTTTCTAATTTCAATTTCCTACACTCAAAAAAAAAAAAATCATCAAAATCGGAGCAGGTTCCCTGGTTTCCTGAATAATGCACTATTTTCAGCTATTGTTCCTCCACTACTAGGTTTCATTTCTCTATCAAAATATAAACAGTTTAATAAAAAAAAAACATACATAGATTTGCTTACGTTTCGTTACACAAAAATTGGTTTGTTTACGAAATTTTTAGTTGGTCTCCAACGAGACAACGAAATGCTTAAGAAAACGCAGCGAAAAAATATTCATTGGCAGTTTCACCAATTCAAAAAATCAAAACTAATGCAAATAAAACAAATACCCAGGCAGCTTTGCTGTAATGAAAGAAACAACAAAAATAAACACAAAAAACACAAGTAGTTTTTCGCACACAATAATTGATTGTGTGCGAAAAAAGAGTGTAGAGTTCTCCAAAAAATATGCAACATTTATCAAATTCGTTCATCGAACAGCGTACTGCAGGATAAAAAGTAAAAGTAAATTTTTCGTTGATGATTTTGTGCTCTTATTTTTATTTGGGATTTTTCGTTTCGCATCAGCAGCGTTCTAGGCTTAATGGATGGTTTTTTGGATCGATTTCATTTCCCACTGAATGTAGAGATTTCAGTGAATTCTCTCAACATGTATCTGTCTCCCTTTGAACCAGTTTTTCGCTTTTCACCCGTCCGTTCTGTGATAGATTTTGTACAGAATTAGTTCGTTTGTTTTAATTTATTTAAGTTTGTTTTCATCAATTTGAGACATACTCTTTTAAATTACTTTAAAATTATATAAGCCTTGAAAAAGTCAGTTCTGTGCACATTTGTTTAACAGAAATGTCACATTTACAACAGTAGATGCTCTCGCTTCAATACTAAGTTCTACTGTTTTAACCATTTTTAAACTTTAAGACCAATTTAACTTTTTCAATCTAATACCTCAATATTTCAAAAATAATTGTGCCACTAAAAATAGAATTTTTAATAAAGCTAAAGCTGCTTAATTGCACAAAACTTTCTTAATTATTGAACTTGAACACTTGTAGCGGACTTACTTGTATCATAAAATATACTCTTTGAATAACTGTGAATTAAAAATGAAAATATATAAGGCTCGAGTTGCCTATAATTGGCTATTTTGTGTGGGGAAAGATGTCTGATGACAAACTCAGAAAAAGTGTCATCCCTCTAGACATCAAAGAGTTCCCAAAAACGCTTGGCAGGTTAGGAGATTTCTTAGACATTCGAAGGTTTGTGAAGAACATTTCAGGTTTGGCAAAATAGTAGTAGTAGAAATCTATCTGAAGGCGTCTTTCAAAGACATGAGGAAGTTTAAACTGAGTGGCCAACGTCAGTAACTCACTGTCAGACAATAGATACCTACTTACAAGTTAATAAATGTTTATTTATTTAAAGATGCAGACTGTGGGTCTTACCAATCTGACAATAAAAACAAAATTACTAAAAACGACGACCCATAAGTATTTCGACTTGCGAGACGCGAGTGAGACTGAGAACAGGGGTAGGGGGTACAATAGTAAAACAAACCGCGTGAACAGTGAACACGGGCAATCTCTAACAACAACACGAACAAACGAACGAAATTATTGTATAAATATCGCTTAGGCATTATTCTCGTGTGAAAACATGCAATTATGGTTTTATTTCTTTTTTTCTCTCTAAGATCCATTCATTCTGCATAGGTATACCTATATGGGTTCGATTCTTGAAAAAAATTCCTTTTGGTTGTGTGCTGTGCTCCTTTGCGCTGATGTATAGTGTGGTGTCCTTTTGTTCCCCCGAGATCTCAAAATCCCATTCCGACACATCGTACTATATAGAGTATAGAGCTCGACATGGATTCTTTTGTTTGAGAGTTTTATGTTGTGACGTTTATGTGAATTTTTTTTTTGGTTTTTCTGAAAATCTACTTTGGACATCGTATATGTATGTATATATATTATTGACATTACATCACCTCCTCTGTACCTCCTTAGATGTCCTGTGGATCGAAGTCCTTTCAAAAGCTGAAACAAATCGGCGAAATATCAGAAAATCACTTAAGAGGGCCTCGCCCCTGGATTTTACAGTTTAACCTTTTTTTTCTTATTGTGTGTAGAGTTGTTCTACAAGTTAAGGATTTCATTTTTGTTTTAATGAACCGATTAAGACTTAGTTTTGTTTTGTTGTGTGTCCTTTTTGCCTTGTGGCAGTTCTATATCAGCATATTGTCATTCAAATTAGTTGCGCAATCCCAAATTTAGAGTAAAAGTTCATGGTAGGCATGTTTTGTGTTGGAAAAGACACAATTTTATAGAAGGTATAAGGCTTTGTTCGTAAAATATAATGCTTGTTATTAAACTTATTAGCGTATGTGTAGAGATTTTATAATTCCGTTACTAAAGATTCGTGGCTAGTCCTAGCATCGCGCAAGTTGAAGCTTATGTCAACCATGAATCTCGCATCCAAAACTGAACGATGGTAAAGCTATATGAACAGAGCTAGACTGAGAAGCTTGTTGGTTGAGGCCCCTGGAAGCGCTATATCTTAGGAAGGTATCTGCATAAGCCTCAACTATGTACATTTTTCTTAAGTTCTCTTCACACAATTTCAAATACCCTTTACTCCCCCTTTATCCTACTCCTGTAGCCTGGGAAGCTAAACTCCTTAATAAACTAACTTAACTTTTGACCCTTATCCAATGGGGAGCGGTACGATATCGTGCAAACCAAAATCTCGAAAAACGAAATCTCGCTTTTTTTTGAAAAATTTCCAATAACGAAATCTTGCAGATTAAAAATCTTGTTTTTCATAGCAATACCAAAAACGCAGCACAGCATGGCTGCTTGCGATTTTTTTGCATTTGCAATAGTTTTAATTTTTTTGAATTTGTGCAACTGAAAACAAATATTTTTCCGATTCGGTTTCCTAATAATTTCGTTGTCTTGTTGGAGACCAAATAAAAATTTCGTTTCGCATCAGCAGCGTGCTAGGCTTAAAAACAAAAACGAAAAAACACAATTGTCATTTTTTTCGCTCACAATTAATGGTCTGGGTAATTATTTGTATACAAAAAAAGAGTGTTGACTTCTCCAAATAATCTGCTACAATAATAAATGTCGCTTTTCAAACAGCGGCAGTGTGCTGCAGAACTAAAAATAGAACTAAATTTTTCGGTTTTTTTTTTTTGTATTTATTTTCCGTGGGCAAAACCTGCATATCAGGCTCTATGAGGACCGAAAAACGCGTGCTCATAGAAGTGTGAGATTCTTACTACACTAAAACCACCTCCACTTCCCGATTGCAACTAAGTTGAAACTTATCTAGCAATTTATTTTTGACGAAGTTAAGTAACGTGTTGCAGGTTACTTGCCGGTGAAAGTTCCTGCTTAATCCGCGATTTTAAAGCGGTTTTCTGTTCACCGCACCAAGTCGGAAGGTTTTGTTCTTCGCAGACGGCGGCGTACTAAATTCGACTCTGAATGTCAATAATCGTTGAATTAGCGTGTTCTAATAGTCGATTTCTATGTTTCTATGTTTTCGCGCGAGACATTTTATTTCGTCCCGGACCGTAAGAATCCCGAGATCCCTGTGAAGATCTTCGTTTCTTATATACCACGGAGCATTTACAAATGACCTAAGAAATTTATTTTCAAACGTTTGTAAGCTATTTAAGTTTGTATCGCAGGTACAACCCCAAAGTTGTATACCATAAGTCCAAACAGGTTTAAGAACCTGTCGGTGTAAAATCAATTTATTTTCAGTACTAAGCTTTGAATATTTTCCGAGTAACCAGTTCATATCTCTTAATTTACTTTTTAGTATTTCGCATTTCTTTTTCACGTGCGGCTTCCATTTTAATTTCGCGTCCAGAGTCATTCCCAGATACTTTGCCTCATTTACAAATGGAACACGAGCGCTATTAAGAAAGACGGGTAATCTATTTATTTTTTTATACGTCCACGTGGACTGACTTTTGTTCATTGGCCATTCGCCATGTTTTTGTCCACTCTTTAACATTATTAAGAGCATTTTGTAATTTTATTGTAGCTTCGCTAATCGTTTTGCCTACTGCTAGTATTGCAGTATCAACAGCAAACGTGGCTACAATAATATCTTCAGCTTGAGGTATATCGCCGCGTGTAAATAAAAGGTACAGAACTGGACCTTATACACTTCCTTGTGGTACGCCAGCCACTATTTCTTTGAAATCAGAATAGTCATTTCCGTGTCTAACACGAAAAAGTCTTTCATTAAGATATCCGTTTATAATGTTGTAAAGTCCTTCAGGCAGAATTTGCCTTAATTTGAATTTTAGGCCTTCGTGCCACACCTTGTCAGACGCCTGCGACACGTCCAAAAAGACAGTCGAACAGATTTTCTTTTCTTCAAGAGCTCTCTCAATTACGTCAGTAATTCTATGCACTTGATCAATTGTCGAATGCTTGCTTCTTAATCCGAACTGATGTTCAGATATTAATTGTTGCGTCAACCAAAAAGCTTATCTACCTACATCAGCCTTTGTAGTTACTACCCCCTATTTCAAACCTATCGGGATGTTCGTAGACTTAAGTTCCCACCATCTGAGCCAGGCTTTTAAACCTTGTGCACCGGTATCGCCAGTGCCACGCTCCGTCTCTATAGAGAGTGTATTCGAATATGTTTCAAGTCATAAATTGATAGTTAATTTAAACTACATGAACGTTTGCTTGATTAAAATTCATACAGCATTATTGCGGGCTTCCACCTGATGGCTCCTCTCTCTTGCTCTATTTCTTTTTATCGCCTTCTCGCTCTGTATATTGAAATAATCTTCTAATATTCAACCTTCATGGACTTAAAAAAATTTAAACTAGGTAAGACAAATAATTCTTTATTTTAAACAAATTTAAAATAATACCATCTCCCGTTGAGTTGATGTTCCCATCAACTACCAGAATATAATATAGGTAGGTCGCTATAGGTATTCAAGACCACCCAGCGAACTAAGAACCATATTACGAGAAGCATACAAGTATACCTATTTTGAAAACAATCCTTAAAGTCTCTTGAACTTTTCAAAACAATACAATAAGAACAATAACAACAACAACGACAACAAACTAAAAGGATGAAGAAACAATTCTAATCAGTAAAGTTCAATCAGAAAAATTTGATTTTTTTTAATGCAAATCCACAGGACTCCCAAGTCATTGTGTCGTCATCCGACCTCCCGATGTAATATTTTTTTCTTATTATTATTTTTAAGTTTTCATTTTTTTTCGTACTTTACTTGCAGCACATAGCAACCCCCTTAAGGCCAGAACGTAAGAAAATATAAATAAGTGCATTGTCGCTGTGAAAAAATAAGGAATTTAGAACAAAACGTCCTGCGATAAGATATCTCTCTCACAAAAAAAAAAAGGGTTTGATTGTGGGAATATTCTAAGATTGTGAATAAAAGGCTCTTACATGACCTCAGAATGTCAATTTACAAATATTTTTTTTTGTCAAACAATGGCGAACAAAGCAAATACATATTTGAGACCATGACTTGCAACTACCTGAAGGAGACGTAAGAAATATGACTTTTCGCGGCATGTTTGTTTTGC
This sequence comes from Dasysyrphus albostriatus, assembly GCA_946251815.1. NCBI lineage: Eukaryota > Metazoa > Arthropoda > Insecta > Diptera > Syrphidae > Dasysyrphus > Dasysyrphus albostriatus. The sequence continues at coordinate 2,301,868 of OX276339.1, forward strand.
CAAAACTATTTGTTATGCATCAGGGTGTATAAGATTGACTAATTGCGCGAATGATGCTCAGCGCATGCGCTAGCTCGTATCAATTGATTTTGTGGCTCTTTTTCAGGTGCAATAGAGTTGCAATAATTCTTTAAGGTGGGGCAGGCACGGACGCTTGTCCCCCCTATTCAAAAAATATTTCATACATTAAGGAATTTGTGATCTTTTGAATGCATCTTTAAGCTAGATTTCTGTGCCAAAACTATTTTTCTTTCTTAATTTAAAATCACGTTTTTATACTCTCCCGTAGGCTTAGGGGTAGGGTACAAAAACTGGCAAGTGAAAATCTCGCATTCAAAAAAAAAACTGACAAATGAAAATCTCGCAGAGTTTTCGGCTTATTTTTATTTGGTTCGCATGACTTGTATTTTTCAGTGCGAAACTAAGAGGGATGTTACAATGAGATTTGAATTTGCGAAATTTTGGTTTGCGGAATTTTAAACCGCGAGATGTCGGTCGGTTGGTATTTGCGAGATTTTTTGGCACGATAGATATAACTGCAAAATATTTAGAAACAAAATTGTTTAATTGCGAGATTATGAAATGCTGGTTTATCGATTTGAGAGATTTCCACTTTTCGAGATTTTATTAAATGCAAGACTTCGTTATTCGAAATTTTGGTTTACGAGATTTTGTACCGTTCTCGCTTTTTGACCATCACCAAATTTGTCTTGGTTCTTACTCAGTCTCCAAACTAAGTTACTGCTTGTGCGATACAGCTTGTTTTTTAACCAATTCTATAGCTTCTATAAGTAAAGAGTCGTGTCAGAATGTATGCAGATAACTTTTTCTTATTTACCAAAAAGCATTTATTATTCCACTTCCACGAATGACCTTGCCTTGGAATTTCTGGATGGGTACATTTTTCTGTACTTCAAGTTTCTTCTCTTTCCATATAAGCTTTGCATCCAAAGTCATTCGAATATATTTGGTAGTCTTGGCGGAAAGTACAGCTCTTTTGTTGAAATTGGAACCTTGTTTATCTTATCCAGTTTGTAAAATTTATATGAATAGATTTTGTTTGACTCAGTTTTATACGCCATGGCTGTTGAGAATCTCTTACTTTATCGTATGCATTTTACATCTTTTTTGTCGACATCATATCAGGCACCAATATTGCAGGTGGCGTTGACTGATGTCCACTGAAATATCTCTAGAATATAGCAAATACATCGCTGATCCTAGGACACTTCCTTGTGGTACACCGGGCTCATTTTTTTTTAAAATATTCAAATAATTTTGGTCGTACCGTAGTCTAGTCTAAAGAGTTTGTCTGTAACGGGGGATTTCAGAATTTTGTAGTTAACCGCCTGGGATGATCCTTATGCAGTTTGTACTGAGGTCCCAAGTGCCAAACTTTGTCAAAAACATGAGCAACATCTAAGAATAAAGCCAAACAAATAGGTTGATTTTTTTTCAGGTGCCTTTTCTACAACATCAGTGGGTAATACAATGCACTTGGTATTAATCTTCCGTGAAATGTTTGTTTCTTAAGAAGTAGTCTTCTTTCATCTACTATTTAGCTATGCCTTTTCAGGAGCAGTTTTTCGAAAGCATTAGGTATGTTTGGTGTTATGTAAGTGATATTCGTCTGTTAGGTGTTAATTTTGTTAGTGGCTTACTAAGCTGAGGTATAATAGTAGGGGAGCCAACGATGGTTCATGTGGATTTTCTCGAGCGCCGTGCGGACTTAATTGACGATTAACAACGGCAGGTTATACGTCCCCCATTATCCTAGAATTATTTTCTTCAAAATATAAAAAAAATCGACCGTGATCGAGAATGTCCAGGCCGTCAGGTTCTTGAAAAGCCCCTTTTAACCTACTCTACCTTAATCTGTCGCGTTCGAGTATTTCGAACTATCGATTTTTTTTACTAATCTGATCCCCTTCCCTAGGCGCCCGAACCTTCACAGAGGACTTATATATGGTGAAGGTAAACATTCGTTCGTTATGAATTAATAATTGTAAAGTTCCTTCGAGGTTATTGAAGCCATTTTTTGTTAAAAAGTTTCTTACTTCTAGGAGCGTGACAAAAATAATTTCACATATTAGCCAAGCTGTCAGAGATCTGAAGCTTCATTAGCTAAGATTAGCTTGAAAAAATTCTCAAGATGTTCGTTTCGCGATAAAATTCAGGGGCCGAATTGCCGCATCAATTATCGAGCAATACTCTATTATTATTAAGCTTCTTCAGATTTAACCTTTGGCACAAAGGAGAATCAATAATGATATTGTATTTATTCATCAACTTTCAACGGGTGTTATTGATGCTCCTGCTTTATTATCTCATACTAGCCTTAACTGCCGTGGTGGAGGTCACAACACTCGTAGTCTAGAACTAATATCAACACCGTACTAACTATGGAATGCACGAGCCCTTAACCCGCATGTGTAAACTTCTGAATTTGAACTCTAAGCTTTTCGATTTTAGCATAAGCAAAAATAGTCTCAAAGCTACATTGAAGACCAGTGTACCACGCTTTTAAATGTTTGTAATTGTTAATCATTTCATCTTCATTATATGTATTTGTTATCTTATAATCATTGTTTTTAATTTCATATTGTAAAGTGTATGTCTTAAGTAGTTTGTTGTTTACTAACTACTAACACTACACTAAGTGATGAGCCTGATGAGCACTTAATTTGTGTTGGCAATTCTTTGGTCGCAAGATGTCGCTTGTACTAAGCTCTCTTCGGCAAAGATCTGATAGTGTAAAAAAAAAAAAAAACGTCACTGAAATACGTGAGTTTGGCAGTTTCACTCACGTTTCAAGCAATCTAGTATACCAAAATTTGAAGTGGTAACTGTTTCATTCGATCACTGATGGCACCCACTCTCTCGGTCACTGACGTGGTAATTTTTCCCCAGCTTTCTATTTCGGACCTCCGATCCATTTTTCTTTACTGGCGGGTTTTATGACTGCCGTCTATTTACGACCTCTCGGTTGATCTCACATCATCGTAAAACTTCTACCTAAGTGAAGTTAGTTGCTGTGAATGGGAATCGTCTAGGAATCTCGTACCAACAATCGTTTTCTATTTTCTTCGAGTTCCTCTTTTTTCCAATATCAGTTCCTCTATTTCTACAGGATAATTTATGTATTTCAGTTTTTCTAGATTTCAAAATTGTTGTAGTAGGTATACTTACTTTCTTTTGCAAACCTGTTGCGCCAAAAGCAGGCGACGAAGCGTTTTTCCATTTTCAAAAATTACAAACATGTGATGTAGATACCTACTTACATAAGTTTATAAATCTTCCTCTTTGTATTCTATTTAACTGGAAAAGTTCTTGATCGCATGAAGTCTTCTTGCCTTTACTCATTATAAAGTTAAACTTTCTCAAAATACTCCCATCCATCTATATGCTAAACATTTTGCAAAGTCACTCCTAAAACCAACCAACCTCAACCACATCCCGACATAATTCACTTTCGTCGACTTCTTCCATCATCTTCACAAGTAGAGTTCCTTTAAGGACCCGATACAGAATGTAGTAAGTACAAAAATATGATTTTCATACAACTTTTGTTGAAGAATCAAAATAAAGCGATTTGAAAATGTTTGTATATCCTTTTTTTTATTATTTCTTACGAGCAATTATTGACAAAGAAATCAAATGTTAAATTGTTCTCAAGAAGATGGTCGGTATAGGGATAGGTACTCTAACACAACTTTCCAAAACCTATAATAGTTTTTTTTATGTGGAAAATGTCCCTTTGAACAAAAAAAAATTCTTTTCTTTTTTCTCAATGACTCCTTGATGGAATAATCAAACAACAAATTTCCAGAACCGTAACTAAAAGTTATCCACACAAATTGACGAGAGAATCGGTCAGGACTCGACAAGCGACAAGGAGGACATCCTGCTGCTGCCGTGGATGGATGCCTCTGTGTCAGCCTATTGTTGTGCAATTTTTGTTATTAGCGTGTTACATGGGGTGCTAAGTAGATCCTTAAAGCAATTTTGTGTTCCCTTTACTTTTCTTTCTTTATACCAGAGTCCTTTTAGTCCTTATGTGTGACACACAAACACTTAAGAGCATTACAAATGAATGAATAAAGAGCTCCTTGATTGGATTACTTTGTTGTGGCGTGGCGGTCGACGACACTTTTTTTCTGCTTGTTGGGTGTATTTTGTTTTAATGTGTGACCATGACAATAAGTTTTTTTTTAAATAAAGTGTAAAGATATTTAGGAGATAGAATTTAACACTTAATCAAAAATAAGAAGGGCACTCAAATGACAGAGATTACAGATAAGCTACAAAGTTTCGCGGAAGCTTTCCCTAAGGTGCGTATCCATTTGAGAGTAAAAAGACTGGGAGCAACTCTCAAGATGCTCTCGAAAGTAAAACTAGCAAGTGGACTAGGCATGAAATTCGCTTACAGAGGGGTAGCAGACAGCTATCTAAGAGTCACTCTTTCGATTTAAAAAAATTCTCGACAATTACTCGATTCTCGGATAGTTATCCACCCTTCTGTATACTTATTTAATGACTGCGTCCACCTGTAAGTTTTACTCCCGGGTGCCTTTACTCTATTCTACTAAAGCTCACAGCATGTATTAATAATTTTAAAGATAGCTAAAGCTTACAAGTCTGTCTTTGTTCAAAAAAAAATTCTGTAGGCACAACTTTATTTTACAATCTTGACGAATGATGTTACAACAACAACATCATCATCAAATTAACTCTTTCTCCCGACACTACCTTAACATCAAATTCTATGAACGACATAGGATTTGTTTTAAATATGTTCGACAAATCAGTTAACAAGTTTTGCAAAAACAAAAACAAATCATCGGAACCGAAAAAATAGATTTACAACATTTACAAAATGTAATTTCATGCTTATTTTCATTTGAAGTATATAATCTTCACCACGATAACACTCCCACCGTATGTCGATGAAAAAAAAATCAAACAGTGGGAACAAGATACATGAATAAGAGTCGCATTCCATATAGAATGGACTAATCGAAAAAAACCAGGGCATCATTCTGGTAAAACGATAGCCTGGCGTTTCGTGTGATACACCGTGTTTTGTAACCACTTATTTAAACATTTAAATTTGAAGATTATGTGTAGATCGCTATTTCTTATTTACCAAGGGGCATTCATTATTCCACGAAGTATTTTGTTTCAGAGTTTTTGGGTGGGTTCAGTTCAGCATTGACGTGGCCATAATAGATGTCTACTGAAAAACCAATTATATAGAACAGATACACGGTAGGCCCTAATACCCTTCCTTGTGGTACACCGGTTTCAAATTTGGTTAGTTCCGAGTTATTTTGGTCATACCGTACTCTTCTAAAAGAGTCGATTCAGAATTTTCAGTATTTCGTAGTACTGTCTCGGATTGTACTCAAGTCCCAATTGCCAAACCTTGTCAAAGGCTTGAGCAACATCTCAAAATATAGCCGAGCATACTTGTTTTTCCGTAATCCGATGAACTTGGTCTACCGTGGAATGTTTAATACTAGATCCAAATTGATCCCTCGGGATTAGTATTTTTTCTTCTATTATTCTTCTTAGCCTTTTTAGGAGTATTTTCAAAAACTTTTGCCATGATTGGTATAAGCGAAATTAGTCTGTGGTCTGTGGAATTTTATTTCTGTTAGTGGCCTACCTTGTTTAGTTATAACAATGACTTCTGCAATTTTGTGACAAAAAGAATTTCACAATCGTCGTTTCTATCGGCAAACTGTAAGGGATCTGTAGCTATGTTTGCTGGAAATGGCTTAAAAACATTCGTGAGACATTCTGTTTCGGGTTTCCGATCCGTTTACCATCTTCAGATTTTACTGGTGGATTTTGTACCTGGGATCTCTTAAGACGCCTAACTGCTTTCTATAAGGATTATTCGCTAAAAGCATCAGTTCTTATACTTTTCATTAATCTACTAAGTGAATCATTTTTGAACTCACAGATTCTTTTTTTTTTTTGTTCGATGTTAAGACGGTGAAAAACTGCCTTGTTGTCTTTGAATCTCGCAGCTTGCTCTTTATTTCTCGAGTTCGAAATAGTTGGAGTACTTTCTTCTGCAGCAATGAATTGTTCTACTTCATGATCAATTTGTTCAATTTTCTGCATAGGCATAGTGGATCTAAGGTTTATAAAACTTTCAAGTTTATCTATGAATTAATTCCAGTTTTTCTTCTATTCACCACGAGCTTAGGATTTCTTTTTTTATTATTTCTGCTTCACTCGGTGATAAAATTACTGGAGTATGATCTCATGATAAATCGTAATTACCTTCGACACTAATATGCTTTCGTTTAATACCTTGAACTACGAAAAACTCAATTAAGTCTGGTATTTTGCTGGTATCAGCTGGCCAATAAGTTGGTGAACCAGAAGAATAAAATGCTTAGTATAGACTTTTACCTTTCGTTGTTATGAACTAAGACCCCCAGTGGGTATGTTTAGCATTGAAGTCGCCACCAACAAGGTAGTTATTTCCTAACAGTTTTAGAAGTTTGAGTTCTGCGTATTCTTTGTTGTCACATGGAGAGCGTATCGGTGGGCATTATATAGCTGCTATCTTAAACTGTTTCTTTTTTACACCAATACTAATTGATGTTACTTTCATGTTTTCATTATTTAACTTTTTTTCTTCATAGTGTTCATCATAGTATTGCTGATCCTCCACTAGGTTTGACGGCTGGGTGCGGAACATGTTAACATGTATAGTATGGTAATTTATTATCAGGAATTTGTTCTAATTAATTCTGTAAAATCCCGTTTGCATTCCATGTTCCGATTTACAGTGTTCTGACAATCATTCTTTGGAAATTACGATTAAAAAGTATCCTATCGTTAGTTGCAACTTAATTGCGAATTAGTTACGCAAAACAAAAATTAATTGCTTCTATGGTTTGCGAGGAAATCGGTGTCCTGCTAACTTTATATGGACTTAGTAGGACAACTTTTTCAAAAATATAGATAAACGGTCCGAAAAAATTTATTTGGTAAAAAATTAATTGATGGCGAATCAGTTTCGGAAAAAAATAAAATTTTTCATTCGTTTGCGAAAAATGGAGTATCACGACTTTCACGTGAATTTAGCAGGACAACTTTTTCAGAAATGAAAAGAAGTCATTAAAAAAAATCGTTTGTTGAGAACTAATTGATTGCAAAATAGTTACGCAAACAAAAATTTAATTGCATTTTTGGTCTGCGAAAAAATGGATGTTGTGCCAACTTCATAATGAACTCAAATATGAACATAATCGAGTTGGAAAAAGTTGAAATGACCAATCGTAGTTTAAAACTACCAAAATATTTGTAATCTGAATCTGATTCTTTAAGCGCAGAATAATTTGTTAAGAATTATTTAATTCATAAAAGTTTTATTAGCTTTTGATTTTAATTTGTTTTTTTTTTGCAACATTTATGAAAACTGAATTTAGGTAGGTATTTTTTCAAAGGGTTTTAATGAGCTGAATTTGTTCTGGCCTCAGAACTGCACTAGCACAGCTTTGTTCACTTGGCCCATAGAAGTGTCCACGATCACTTTTGACCACCCTTTTTTTTCCATGGACATGAATATTATTTTCAAGTGGCAACCGTGAGAACACCCATTCGTAAACCAAAAATGCAGTTTCGCAATTCGCAATCAATTAGTTGTTCTCAACAAACTATAGTTTTTGGATCGCTTATTTTCATTTCTGAGAAAGTTGTCCTGCTAAGTTCACGTGAAATTCGAAATTAGATTAGATTTTTGCGTAACTAATTCGCAATTAATGAGTCATATACAACCATTTTTCTTTAAATCGGTTATCTTAATTTTTGGGAAAGTTATCCTGCTATGATCATTATAAAGTTAGCAGCACACCAATTTTTTCGCAAACCAAAAACGCAATCAATTTGATTTTTGCGTAAATTATTCGCAATTAATGAGCTCTCAACAACAATTTTAATTTGTTTTCGTTTATTAACATTTTTGAGAAAAGTGACCTGCTAAGTTCAAATGAAGTTAGCAGGACACCTATTTCCCCGGAAACCATACAAGCAATAAATTTTTTCTTTTTTGCGTATCTAATTCGAACCTAATTATAGGATGCTTTTTAATCGTAATTTCCAAAAGTGTCAAAAATGCATTCGTTTAAAATGCCTATTTTTGCATATTTTTCATAAAAACTACTTCATACTTCATGTCTTCAAAATTAAGAAAAGCATTTTTTGTTTGTATATTCTCCATTTTTCCTGTTTTTCAATGCAAAATATCCCACTGTGTAATGAGTAGATTCAATATCCAACTCCATCAACATATCGTCAACCCTAGAAAAAAGGGTTTAAAGCAAATCAAATATTATACGCGGCAGCGGTGTTTTGAAAAAAAAAAAAAACAGCACTCCACTATTAACAAATTTACCAAAATGAGACTAGATTCATAGGTTAATGTGTTGGTCGTATAGAATTGCTTAGGATGATTAACATAAATTAGAGACAATTTTTTTCGAAAATTTAGTTTAAGTTAACTTTTTATTTCAGCCTTATGAGTTTCACATGGAAAATATTTCGCCCGATAATTTTTTGTTCCCCCGGAATTTTTAAAGCTATTATGAGTTTTGCGTGAACTTCTCTTGGCTTCAAGTATCCTCTGCTTTTTTTTCGTTAGCCGTCAAAAATAATTGACAATTTAAGCTCTTAATTTCGATAAATTAGGAAATGAGTACTCACAAAAAGGCGAAATTTCGTTTTTCGGGTGAAACTCAAAATAGGCGAAAAGTGAAATGTCAATTTTTCCGCGTGGATTGTTGTTCACGTGAAACTCACAATAACGCTGATAATGAAATCGATATTTTTTTGTAAATAATTCTTAATGCCAGCCGTAGCCCCTCTCCTGTTGAATTTACTTTTATTAAACATCCAGACATTTGAGTGGCGCTTAATTTTGATTTTCTTTTGTCCCCCCACCTTAAAAGTGATCAAGTTTAAAGATTTTCAATCCACTTGCAGAACCGATTTTCAACTTGAGGATTTTTAAAGATAAAAAAAGGTTGATTCCCCACTGGTGATTGGCGATTGGCATCTATTTATTAATAAATCCAATATTTCTTCTTAAGGATGTAAACAGTTGAAAAAAAAGGATGCTTAGTCGTATACGAAAACCTTTTAGAACAGTGAATCTGTGTAAATTCTCGCTGGGGGATTAAATTTGTGGAGGATGCGGTAGAACAAATACAGCGAATGTTTTTTTTTTCTGCGAGTACCACGTATCTCTATATTTTTTTTTAAAGCTGACGATGTTACATTGATGTGAGTAAGAAAATGTTATATTCCCGCAGCTCAGTGTCGAAATGGGGTTTGGCCTTTTTGCATTTTTGTTTTAGTCCTGTGTGTATAAAGGTTTAAGGACGTAGGTAGCAGGATATAAGTTCAAGTTTGGTTTGTATAGGTGGGTTTGTTTTACCTAACCACATTGTCATATGGAGATAGGAGGCTAAAGGAAAGGTATTTCAGTGAAAGCATCTATGAGGGTGGCGGCGGCGCCAGCCGGATGTGGCAATGATGGAGTTGGCGATGGGAGTTTTGCATTGTTTTGACTGCAGGGTAATGTAGTATGGGATGATAAGAGGTTTTGCTTATATACGGCACACAAGAGCACTGACTATTTAGGACGACACAAGAGTTGACGATGAGTTTGAAAAACTGCTCACTCAGAACATCCTTGATAAAATGCCAAAATAGAGTTTACACAGTGGTATCCATGATGCGCAGAAATGGGTCTATGTTGATGGAGGTGTATCTGCTACATCTCCATTTCCAAGCCCTTACAAGGGGGAGACATAATATGGACAGACGGCGTATATAAAAATATGAACGACAGTAACGAGTTAATGGAATGAAAATGTGTAAATATTTTTACCTTAAAGTTGGTTGAATGAACATACATATGATATGACATGACTATGATTGCAGACATTCCTCCCACACAAAGCCTCTCCTCCTCATCCTATTTAAATCGCATGCTCATTACAATATGAAGTTGTTTGTTTTAACTGTAAGGTGTAGGTTTAACATGCTCTTCAGATGGATATTCTCCTCTTTTAATTGCTTTAAACGACCCGATTTCACAAAAATACTTATCCTTTAATCATTAGAAATAAAGTGGTAAACATGCTTGCAGGGCTTTCTTATCAGGGTTGTAAAAGAATACAATATTTTGTGAATGTTATCATTAAAAATCGTTTATTGAGTTCTATTAAAAGAATGCATTCATTGACTTCACTTTGAGAATTCGACTTGAGATTCTGCAATCACCCTTCATTTGACGTTTGCAAATGATTGCAATCTTTTTATCCCCATTAATTTCACAGCTATCCATTGAATGCAATCTTTTGAAAATACAATACATGTCTTGAATTTTTTGCATTTTATCGCTTTCAATACATTTGTTTGCATTATTTTGAGCTCTTGAAAAGAATGCAAATGCAATGCCAATAATGCAAATGAATACGAAAGAATATATTACTTACACACCTAATAACTTTATTCAATCGATTGCTGTAAAATAAATGTAGGAAGTTAAAATGTGTGCCTTATATGGATAAAAATAAGCGTTATTTAAATTAATATTTTCTATGTATTTTATGAAAAACACGTTCTTTGAGATTCTAAAATGAATAAAAAGGACGCCACTTGATTGAATATGATTTTACGACAAGAAAAATTAAATCGTTGAAGCGGTTTTCTTCAACCCGTTTTAGATATATCGAATTTTGAAAAATAATTTTGATAAAAATTGCTGTTTTTAAGAAAAAATATTTTCCTGGAACAGCATTTTTATGGGTATCGTTAAAATTAAATTAGAGTAAGTTCTTTTCTTAAAATACTTAAAAAATGTAAAAAAAAAACTCTTAAAGCCGAGTTTTATAAAAATCCATCATTTACTTATCAAAATATTTGATTTTCAAAAAAATTTACATTTTATAAAAATCCAATAAATATACCTATGATTGTTTATTTTGGTAGAAAATATATTTATATATTTTAGAAGCTTCGTATAGAAAAAATATTGAAATCAAAACTAGCGTTTTGCAGAAAATCGAAAATTAAAAAAAAAATTGGTAACACCGTAAAGAACCAAAAGTACAAAAATGGTGATTAATAGCCATTTTTGAACTTTTGGTTCTTTACAGTCATAGAACTATTATGAGATTTACCGCACATTGACTTTAATCCGATAATCCTAACAGACATTCCCACAAGGACACTCTGGACGGAAAACCGGGGTCATACATAAGCGTTAATAATCACGACTGTTCTGATTTTCGAACGGAAAACAAAAAGAAACCCCAATTGAAAATGTCATTCCATTCGTTTTTCCGAAAGTTTATGAATCATTCAAAACGAATGCATCCAAAATGTGCCATTTTTTGACGTTTTCAATTTCGGTATATCTTTGTTATTCGTTTTCAGTCCGTACGGGTTCAATTCGACCAAGTATCAGAACAGCCGCCAATGTTTCGGTCTTTACGGACGGCCCGAAAACAAACGACGGGGTAGGGTCAGGCATTTTTTCAGTCAAACCACCCTTTTGGACAGATCAATAAAGCTTCCAGATTCCTGCAGTGTCTTTAAGCGGAAGTGATCGCAGTGTGTGAGGCTGCAAAGAGAATTTTCAATTGTGAATAAATCAACAAAAATATTGACATCTTTTTTGATAGCCAGGCGGCAATAAAAGCCATTTCCTCAATTGTAACAAAGTCAAAACTGATATTTACGCTGTCGTAATGAGTTGAAATTTCTCAATGCATCAAATACGGTTACCCTTCGATGGGTCCCAGGACATTGTGACATATACGATATACGGGAACGAAATGGTAGATAAAAACGGATCATCTCTTGATCCGAGTCAAATCAACTGCTCGGTTCTTATGCCGCTAGTTCAGGAAAAAAAGAAGAATTTGTCAGTTTCCTCAAAGGTGTCAATGACAGATGGTCGATAATTGATACCTGTCGTGTCTCAGGAACTTATATGGCCGGATATTTTAAAGAATACAACTGAATATTTGCTTAAACTAAGCAGGCCTCAGCTGTCCCTCTTAGTTGGAATCCTAATTGGTGAGAACATAATGGGAACCCACTTAAGCAGAATGGGCATCATCTGACTTGTGTAGGGGGTGTCAAGACGAAGAGGTAGAGGAGGGCTCATTTAATATCCTCTGTGAATGCCCCAGTCTAGCCAGAACTAAGAAAGCAGCCCTCGGAGATTACTTTTTAGATGAACTGGGTGACGTCTCGTTTTTGCCACTTAAATTCACTCAGAATTCAGGATAGTTCAGGGAGACCCCCCATACCTAAGCTTCCACGAGTCAATATCCCTTTCCCCTGGGGAGCACAATGGATCCATTGAGATCAATGAGGTGATGCGCCCTTCTCGTATCATCGACCCTTTAAACATATTTTTGGAAAAATGTTTTTCCATCCAAAGGTAGCCTTTCGGCCATTCCAAAAAAATCGAAACCAAGCAACCCAATTTTGAATCCTGGAAAAAAAATATATTTAGGTAAACCAACATTAAGAATATATGTTAGAAAGAAAACTTAAGATACAAAATTCTACTTGCTGTTGTAAATAAGGAAGTGATCAAAAAAACACGTAATAGTAAATCTTCGGTATTATTGGTGGTATCAGTTCTCTAAAAATTGTGATGCAAATCGCGATGTGCAGTGAGATTTTCAAAAGTTCAATACACTACTTAATTTTGGGACAGTTTTCTTGATACGTGTACTGGTAGATAAAAATATACGCGTCGAAAAAACTGAAAATTTCATGTCTTCTCCGCTACCGAAAAATGACAAAAGTTGGTATAAAAGGTGAACTATATAAATACTTGTAATGTTGTTCCGAATACAAAGCCAGGCTTGAAAAAGAGTTATTGTGGAATTTTTATAGATTTTAATATCATGCCCAACTAAATAAAACACGTTAACAGAGAAGACGAAATTGCATTTTTAAAAGGTTTAAATTTCTTTGATCCTCTAAAAGTGGTGAAAAAATTATGTGCAATAATTCATTGAAATCGGTGGACATTAACACGTGCTAGCGAGCACTTCAAATGTTTGCATATAAAATACAAGATGTTTTCAGTCTTTTATTCAAAGTGTCGGTAAAAGTGTAAACGTTTATGGAAAATCTTTCAGCCGAATTTATTAGATTTTCTTAAAATGCCTCTTAGAGGTCATTTAGTTAAGTTTGCTTAAATATTTAAGTTTCCTTTAAATAACGTTACTTAAATTCTCATCTATAATCAATTTTCCATTGCTACTTAACTAAACGATTGAAATGTAACGTAACGTTAGAAAACTCACTAAAACATGTTCATTTCAGCTGTTTTTCGACAGCTTTCAAACAAATACAAACAAAAGATGAGCACATGTATTTATAAGAAAGAAAGAGAAGCAACTAGCATACTAAATGCAAACGAAATGAAATATGACTCCATTTTGGTTTGTGATGCTGAATGTTTGTGATCAGAAACTCTATTACTCAATTTTTTAATTCATACCTTGGCCTTTTGATAGAAAAATATGTTAATAAATCGTAACAATTTATTTTACAATTCATTTTATTTAAGGAAACCACAAATCTTAAAACTTTCATTACGTACCCATAGCATAAATATGAAAACTCTACCCACATACATACATAGGTATTCCTATATTTCTGTAATAAAAACAAAAAAGAATTAGTCTCGAATGTCAAAATATGTTTAAGATGGCTTTAAGTAACCTTTAAGCGCGGTGAATGGCGTTTAAGTTAAGATGCATTTAAGTAACGTTGCTTAAACGTGAAAATTGATTATAGATACCGATTTCGCACTTAAGAGCAACTTAGAGGCATTTTAAAGTTACGAAGCCTTTAAATTTTCTTAATAAAAACGGCTGTTTATGTTTGGCACATATACAGGGTGTCCGCTGGGATGGTAAACTACTTTGTTTGTTTATAATTTTTGATTAAATGAAAGAGAATGGACTTATATTGATAAATGTATAAGGTAAATGTACGCCTCTGTTAGTCTCACAACATTTTCACACATTTCACGCGGTATTTCATTAATTTCATCACGAATATTTTGTTTGAGTTGCTCAAGCGTTTCTGGGTTATTTGCATTAACCTTGCTTTTCAGATATCCCCACAAAAAGAAGTCCGGAGCAGTCAAATCAAGCGACCGTGGAGGCCAATCAACATCACCATTTCTTAAAAAAACTTGTTGTGGAAAGAGGTCTTGCAGTAATTGTAATCCTGGCTGCATGCGATGTGGCACCGTCTTTTTGATACCAAATGTTAAGCAAGCCCAAAGCATGCAGTTGTGGCATTAAAAAGTTTGTAAAGCTGTTCTTTGAATACCAAGCTCCTGAGCACGGCATCGAATTGAGGTTGATGTATTGTTTTGAACACTTTCTTGAGCAGCAATGTTTTCAGCCGATCTTGCAGTACGTTGTGGTCCATGCTTAGGCCTATCACCTACAGGCCCTCTTTCTTCGAAATAATTCACTACACGATAAATAGTTCCTTTTGTTGTTTCTCCCAAAAATTTCACGTAACTTTTCCATCGTCACAGTAATCGATGATTGATTTTCATAAAATGTTTTAAAGATTAAAACACGTTGGTTTATCGAATATTTTTCCACAATAAATTTGCCACGAGTCTACTTCACGACTGCCAAATACAAACTGTCAACACTAATATTAACCAAAATGGCAGGAAAACAAAATATACCTTCCCGGCGGACACCCGTACTCAGTACCATAGAGAATACAAAAATATATATTTTTTTAATTTTTTAAAACAACAGTTACTCCATTAAAAATAGCAACAAATGTACAAAAACAATGATATTTAGGGCCAGTTTCAAGACTTACGGATAAAGTCTCGGGTAGCCTATTCGGAACTTTTTGTTCGATTAAGTTAAACTTTTGGTTTCAAATGTCTCGGATAGTGATATCCGACTGATAAAGTCTCGGATAGCATATCCACCGGTGCAAGTGGCTGTTAAATATTTTATCCAGAAGATGCCTAGCTGTAATGAGTTTTTATTGTAATAAATTTGAATTTCGCTTTAAATTAATCCGTCGTGGTTCAAACTGAATTTAAATATTAAAATGTCACATTTTAGATTAAAATGATAAAGAATTCTTTGTTTTGACAACAAAAATTAAATATTCAGTAGATTTTTGATGTTTTATGTTGTTCTCAAACTGTAAATTTATCCACCGGTTAGTTTATCCGAGACTTTGATGATGAAACAGAAATAAAATAACAGCCACTTTTATCTGCCGGATTCGTTAAGTGTCGGATATCTATCCGAAACTTTAACCGGAATATTTTAAACTGGCCCTTAATGTCATTTTAAATGAGGTAAATATTCTACAAAATGATTGAAAATAATTTTTTGTATACTCCTTATGGTACTTTATCTACGTGCCAAGTTTAATAATTTTCCATCAACGTTTACAATTTTCCTGATATGTTGAGTGAAAGACTGTCAAAACCTAATGTATTTTGTATGAAAAATTTGAAGTGATCCCTGGCATGTATTAACGTCAACCGATTTCAATGACCACTTTTATCATTACTGATAATTATTTAAAAATACTAATTACAAGAGAAGAATCTTTAATCGTAGGTGTCTTCCCCGTTACCATAAGCTGTCTTCTCCGTTACCATCTTTCATGATTTTTTTTTTCGATCGTAAAATGAACCTTGGCACTAAACCAAGGATGGGATTTAATGTATGTTGGCTTTGTGGAAGTCTGCAAACAAAATCAAATTCATATCTTGATGGCCCACTCTTTGAACTTGTTCAAAGCCCGGAAGTCTCCAAAATGTGCGTGTCTTCTCCGTTACCGTCTATTTTTTGTATAAACTTGCTGAATTACTCGTATATTATATTTTTGGATGAAACTAATAAGTCGGGTACTTTGTGATGAATTTTTAGAAACCACTTAGTTTCATGAAAAAATATTACTTTCTTAACAAGAAAAGCCACTGGCAAGCGCATAATTGTCCTCGCTCCGTTACCTTAAAATGACTGCTTTACTGAACGATATTTATCGATTCTATTTTGAGAAAAGTTGTAGACATTTAAACTTATACTGAAAATACCTTTTTTTTGAAAATTAACTTTTTTTATTTTCAGACTTTATTTGACTCTGCGGATATTTTATTTCAAAGAAGAAAAAAACAAGGAGTTCAACATCAAAGGAATCTACGTAAACACTTTTTAAATGTATTTTCATAATTTTTTTTTGTATTTCAAAGGTACGAGTACACCCAATCGCTCTGCCAGAATCTAGTTTTAATATTTATAAGTTACCATTACCGTTAAGACATAAATAGAGGCAGATCGACCAATGGGCGATACTATATAGTTATAGAAAAAATTTATAAATTTAAATTAATTTAAACAATAACAATAATAAAAAAAAAAACAAAATTAGATTATTTAGCTTATACAAAAAGTTCAAAAGCATTAAAATAATTAAATAAATTTAGATTAATATAAATGAGGCCGTGAGCGCAATAGTAATGGCCTGTCTACAATTTTATTGAAATTCTTTTTTATTGCAAAAATTGAATCTGTATGTGTAAAATTATACTTCTGCATTTAAATTTTTTAATTGAAGTGTTATTGCCATAGTTACAGGCCTTTTTAGAGGCCAATCACAAAAAAAATAAAAGCTCCGATCAGATAACTGTTATAACGGTATTTTGAAGGATGATGAATACGAAATCTTTTATTTTTCGATCATATTGGAACAAAAATCAAAATTTTGGTAACTTATTTTATAACTACAAGCGTTGGAAAAATTTTTAATTTTTGCTCATCTGAAAATAATGTAAAATGCAGTAACCCGGCCACTATTGCGCTCACGGCCTGAAATAAGCTCATTTTAAAATATATTATTTTTCAAATTGCACAACTTATTTTAATCTTTTACGTTTTGTTAGCCTTTATCCTTTGTAACCTTTGTCTACTTATATTTATAAAAAAAAAATGTATGACATTATTTTTTTGTACAAATAAAAAAATCAACTCACCATAGAAAAAATGAATAATAAATTAATCGGTTTGTTGGTAAAGTTTTACGGAAGCAAATGGGCCCAATTGTCTGGTAGGCAATACAGGCCAAATAAAAGCAAGTCCACAATCGAGTCCTACCAAGTAGTGGTCTACTTTCTTTATTTAGGCATAGGTGCGACCGACGACGCCGTTGAATATAGAGTCGATCTGCCTTTTTCGGCAGATCATTGTTTCCAAGAAGCGGTGCTTATCTGAATTTTTTGCTAAACGACTCGAGACTGAGAGTTATTGACACTATGGGTCTAAGAACAAGAAACTGTTTGTAAACGGTCGAGCACTACAGTGATCACTGCGGACTCGCCACTTCCGCACTTTGTTGATAAAAAGTCATCAAAAGCTTTCTCCTAAAGCCCAAAAAAAGGTAAGCTTCGCATTCTTAACAAATGCCTCCATTGATAAATTACTTAGGGAAAATCCTATAGTGTTGGATGATCTTTTCCCCTGATCTAGGCGGGAGGAATATAAATAATAATTCAATAAAATTCAGTCGTCGTACCTCTCAGATATGCTGTAGGTACATTAGAGTAGCCGTTAAAGAAAGGTCATCTTCGATGGACCTAAATCGGATTTAAATGAAATAAAAAATTTCCTAATTTTTTGTCAGATTTTTTTTTTTCAATCTCTTTAGTCGCTTTATGGATTAATTTAATCTGCCAAAAAGAACAGGAGGGGTCTTTTAGTAAAAAAAAAATTATTAAAAAAACAACGGCACTGCTAACAGCATTGTTTTATAACTTTTTGGAAGCCCAGAAGTTCATCCTCTAAATATTAAACTCAAAAAACCCCTCCCTCCTATTTACTTTCATACCCATCAGAATTTGCTTCGGAAATTTAACGAACATAACAAAAAATTTATCTGAGGCACCAGGCGAGCATGCGGCAGTAGAAGGAATTTTCTTCCCAAAAACAAGAAAAAATAAGCTCCTCCTCCACCAAACGTAAACAGATGGAGCCAAGTGTTTTTTTTTTCTCTTAACGAACCTGTTTTTGACGCACAAACGAGATTTAACTTATCTCATGTATGAAAGTGGTGTTCGTAGCTTTAATCTACATTCAACACTTAACTTCTTCAAAATACCGTTGCTGCAAGGTGGAGTCTAAACTCAAGAGAAAGAAAAAACAAACTACAACAACAGACTCATCTTGTTGATCTTTTTACTACAGTGGAAAGTTTGTTGGCATTGGAGAAGGCAAAACATGCTCAGAAGACTACCTAATATTCTTAAATTTTTGGGTGAAATTTGCCTGCCTTGCCCACAAACTTACCACTATAACAAAAAGATAAACAAGACGAGACGGTCGTTTTAGTTTCAAGAGTTTTGACAAAAAATGTGTGGTAAATATGCGCCTTCTTTCTTTTACAACAGATACACCCCCCTCCTCTCCTATTCGTTTTCACTCCAATTTCCAAAATAACAAACATTTTTTCTGAGGCACCAGGCGAGCATGCGGCAGCAGAAGGTATTTGCTTCCTAAAAGCAAGAAAAAAGAAGCTCCTCCTGCACAAACGTAAACAGGTAGAGTCAAGTGTTTTTGTTTTTTTTTTTTTTTCTCTTTGAAAAAAACCTTTTTTTGTTTTTGGCACAAAACGAGACTTAACTTGTCTCCAGTAATCTACATTCAACACTTTTCTTCTTAAAAATACCGTTGCTGGAAGGCGGAGTCAAAACTCAAATTTATAACAGGTTATTCAAAAAAAAACTTTATTCTACTCACACAGCCATAAGATTTTAGACTGGGTGGAAGTGGAGCTTCTTTTTCTTGAGTGTGCGAAAAGCAAATACCTTCTGCTGCCGCATGCTCGCCTGTAGTTTCACATAAAATTTTTGTTATTTTGGTTTAATTTCCGAAGCAAATTGTGATGGGTATGAATGGGGGGAAGGGGGGTCTCTGTGTAGAAAGAAAGCGCATATTTCTGACATTTTTATTTTGCTAGTGTTAGAGATGGAGAAAGGAATAAAAGCGATCGATCGTGCGGAATCGAATGTTTGTTTCGAATAGTTGAGGGATAATAAAATGCAGAGAGATAAAATGCGTCTCATTCGCACACTAACTGCAAACAGACAAACTCGGTAAGTATAGGTAAAGGATTATGTTTCGACTATTTGTAGACAGCCAACCACAACCAGCCATCTAGTTAATCTTTTTGGTACTGTGCCAATTTGGCAGAGAAGACAAAAGATGTCAGAAGACTATTTAACTAATATTCTTAAATTTTTATGTGGAATTTGCCTGTCTTGTCCACATACTTTCCACTGTACCAAAAAGATAAACAAGACGAGACGAGACAAGATGAGTTTTGACTCCGCCTGTCAGCAACGGTATTTTCTAGAAGTGTTGAACATAAAGACAAATTTAAAACAGGTTTAAAAAAAAAAACACTTGGCTCTACTAGCACAGGCGTATGATTTTAGAGTGGTTGAAGGTGGAGCTTCTTTTTTTTCGAGTTTGGCATATACCTTTTGCTGCCGCATGCTCGCCTGGTGTATCAGAGAAAAATTTTATTTTGGCTTAATTTCCAAGCAAAAGTTACCGATCCAGTTTTACCTACAATATTTTCGACCATAATAGCCGCCTGCTAGGGTTGTGTCAATCAGGAACGATTCAATTTTTTGAAGGATCATCGAAAAGTATCGATGATTGAATTCACCAATTTTTTTTTACGTTTGTGGAGGAGGAGCTTCTTTTTTCTTGTTTTTGGGATACAAATGCCTTATGCTCGCCTGGTGCATCAGATAAAAATTTTCTTACTTTGGTAAAATTTCCGAAGTAAGGGGTATGACAATGAATGGGTATAGGGGGGTGGGGGAGTTTCTCTGTGGTAAAAGAAAGAAGGTGCACATTTCTGACATATTTTTTGTCAGAGAGAGATCATATAATATTAGATAAATAGTCTTGTGACATCTGTCGCCTTCTCTTCCAACAAACTTGCCACAGTACCAAAAAGATTAACAAGATGGCTGGTTGTGGTTGGCTGCTTACAAATAGTCCGAATTTGTCTGTCTGCAGTTAGTGTGCAGATGAGACGCATTTTATTATCCCTCAACTATTCAAAACAAACATTCGGTTCCGCACGATCGATCGTTTTTTATTCCTTTCTCCATCTCTAACAAAATAAAAATGTCAGAACTGTGCGCCTTCTTTCTAAACAGACATCCCCATCCCCCCCCCCCCCTATTCATACCCATCAAAAGTTGCTTGGGAAATTAAGCCAAAACGACAAAAAATTTCTTTGACACACCAGGCGACCATGCGGCAGCAGAAGGTATTTGCATTCCCCCAACTCAAAAAAAAAAAAACAAGCTCAACCTTCACCCACTCTACAATCATATGCCCTTAGTTAGTAGAGCCAAGTATTTTTTTTAAACCTGTTTTTAAATTTGTCTTTATGTTCAACTCTTCTAGAAAATACCGTTGCTGACAGGCGGAGTCAAAACTCATCGTGCCTCGTCTCGTCTTGTTTATCTTTTTGGTACAGTGGAAAGTTTGTGGACAAGGCAGGCAAATTCCCCACAAAAGTTTAAGAATATTAGGTAATAGTCTTCTGAACATCTTTTGCCTTCTCTGCCAACAAACTTTCCACTGTAGTAAAAAGATCAACAAGATGAGTCTGTTGTTGTCAGTTTGTTTTTCTTTCTCTTGAGTTTCGACTCCACCTTGCAGCAACGGTATTTTTAAGAAGATAAGTGTTGAATGTAGATTGAAGCTACGAATACCACTTTGATACATGAGACAAGTTAAATCTCGTTGTGTGCCAAAAACAGGTTTTTTTAGAGAAACAAAGAAAACAAAAACACATGGATCTATCTGCTTACGTTCGGTGGAGGAGGAGCTTCTTTTTTCTTGTTTTTGGGATGCCTTCTGCTGCCGCATGCTCGCCTGGTGCCTCAGATAAATTTTTTGTTATGTTCGTTAAATTTCCGAAGCAAATTGTGATGTGTATGAAAATAAATGTGGGGAGGGGGGTGGGTGTGTGTCTGTGGTAAAAGATAAATGTCAGAGAGATAGATAATTCAGGGGATCGATTATGGGGAACCGATTTTTTTTTACAGGACGCTCGGAATTTGTTTGGTTATAGTAAAAGTAATAATTTCAATGTGTTTATTTATTGTTCGGAAATCAGAATAGAAAGCAGCCTTGAAATAGGTCAGATTTTAAATACAAAAATGCAGCAACACTGTACAAATAATATACAATTTTTTTCAATAATGAAAAGAAAAATTAACAAAAATGTTAAAAAAATAGTTCTACTATTTATTTATATTTGTTTTCGGCAGTGTTGACTAGCATGACTATACATTTATGAACTTGAGGATACTTGTGTAGACTCATAAAATTTTTCTGTCAAAATCAGTGCTCCATTTGAGCGAAAATTTCTAAAAGAAATCGTCTGTGGTCTTTCCAACTGTATTCCTTCCTCTTTATCAAACTAACTTTAACTTTAATAAAAAAGTTCCACTAGATACTCGTAGCTCCTTAATTTTGAATTTCTACTACTGTTCACCGTGAACTGTTCATAACATTCACTGTATGTGAACCCAACCTACTGCACTGGCATCTATATTTAAAACTTTGAAACAAAAACTATTCCTCTTGTAAAGGACTTTTTTGATGATGTGTAACAGTCCAATTGGCAGTCCATATCACACCATCTGTATCTAAGTGGATGAACTACATCGTCAGGATACTTTACAGCACTATTGGGAAGCTGCTACCCTCCACACTGCCTAGCAATGAATGCATATACTAAGGCGTAACGAAGATTATTGAATAATTTTGTGTATGAATTCTTTTTTGTTTGTTCTTAGAATGAAGTTTTTCGAATAGAAACATTTTTTTGTTGGGAACAAATCTTCTACTACAATTTCTAAAAATAATTTCTAATTCTATGTATCCTGATTATACCTAGCTTGGAAGTAAATAAATTAGTTGCTCCTTGGTTTACAAAGAGGCAGGCTATGAGTTAAGGACTTGGTTGAGTCGTTCATAATTGCTGCTATTTTTGAATGGCGTTTCTTTGAAACTAAGAGTTGTACAAAAATGAAGACAAACTTTCTCTTATTGTGCCATGTTTTACCTATACTATTAAAATTGAAATATTGATAAATAAAATGAATTACATACTTACTTTGGTTACTCTTTGATCTCAAAACAAACAAATAAAACAAGAGAAAACTTTTTTTGTGGATATCTGCTTCTGCATGTTCCAACCTCTAGGTGGGCTTGGTTTTATTTTATTTACTTTCATTATATTTTCTTTGTATTTTCTATCCGACAGAAGTCCTTTTTTTTTTTTCTTTACACATAATAGTTTATTCATTTTGTAATATATAGGTGAATTTGAACATTTATGACACATATATAAATATTTTATGTTTTTTATAGTTATGTATTCTTAGCTAGAGATTCTTTTTTGAATGATACAAAAGAATTTCTCTTTTGGATAAAATGTATGTAAGAAGATCAAATCAAACATTTCCAAAAATATGTTTATATAAATAAAATCGTAAATTTAAAATTTTAAATATTATTTTCAATATTTTTACGATTTAAAGTTAAAATAATTTAATAATAGTAAAAATATTTATTTTAATCATTTTTGTATATAAAAATGAATGTATATATATTTCTTTTGTATTACATAGTTTGAATTCTTATATATTATACTTGTTTAGGTTATGCATTTTACAACATATATAGATTATTTATATTATATGGAATATTTATACAACACATATAGATTTAGGAATAATTAAAATAGATATTATTTTTTGGAGATATTATACTACTACAATTATAAATATCTCTTCAAATATTTAGATTTCTTAATAATTGAAGTAAATGTGTTGTATCTGAGCATTTTTTTGTGTTTAATACTTATTTCTTTTATTCACAACGCTGTTTTTAGTTTTGATTTGAATTGAAGTTAATTTTATTTTAGAATTTATTCAAACTATATATTCATTGTGTTTGTTTTTTTTTTACAACCTATAATGGTATACTTAGATACATATTTAAATATTATGAATATTGACACTATAGACGAGTATATTAAAAACATTATATAAGTTTTTAGTTTATTCTCTCTTAATATAATATTACATCTAATTTTTTCCAATAATTGAATATGTTTCTACTGTTTACTAATTGAGCTAAAGAATCAAGTTAGCACAGTATTTTTTAAATATAAGTTAGTTTTTTTATTTCAGTACGTGTAAGTTTTTTTTTAATATAAATTATATATATATTTTGCAAAGTTTTCTCATCTGTGTTTCTCATTTATGTTTTCTAAAATATGTTTAGGATATGAGTAATAGATTTTCATAACTTTTTCCCATTGTCAGTGTTGTTTATTCATAATAGTTCTTCACAGTATTATAATTATATATTTTAAGTTAAAGTTGTCTGGTTAATTTTTATTTTAAATTTTTCAAATTTTTAAAGTATTTGTTCTCATGTTGTTGCTTTTTGTTTTTTTTATTTCTTAGTATTCTATTGTATGTGTTTATTATGATTATGAATGACAACTTGGCTTAAATGAGTTGTCTTTAAGCCCAACTAACTGAAAAGTTAAAAATAGTTTTTTTTTTTTTAATATTGGACGAATAAAAAAATCGTTTTTTTTTATAAAAGACGTGAACGAGGTGGTTGTCTGGGAAAAAAAACTAAAGTTTTTGCTTGAAAAAACTACTTTTTATGCGGTTTCATCAACAATTTCGAAGCAACTTTTTTTATTTTACTCACCCACCCAATTTATAAGCCGAGTATCTATTTTAAAACATAAGAATAATTTTGATATTTATAATTTTAAAGAAGCTTAAAGAAAGAATTTTAATTGTCAATATATCGTCGTCGTTTACTAAGACCCAATTGCTGAAAGGAAACTTGTATTAGCTGAGAAAAAAGTAGAGTAAAATGCGTTTAATCGTATATATAAAAAATGAAGTTAAAAAAAATATTTAGTTGTTTAAGTTTCATCATTTTGTTTTAAACTGAGAATACCTCAAATAAATGCACATACAAAGTTTTGTAAGAAAAAAAATCTCAACATAAAACTTAAAAAAAACTTGACATAAACATTAATGTTAATATTTT
This sequence comes from Dasysyrphus albostriatus, assembly GCA_946251815.1. Lineage (NCBI taxonomy): Eukaryota > Metazoa > Arthropoda > Insecta > Diptera > Syrphidae > Dasysyrphus > Dasysyrphus albostriatus. Next base: position 2,326,101 of record OX276339.1, read on the forward strand.
AGAACGGAGACGATATATTAGACTTTAGATAAAATTTATGAATAAAACATCAATCAATAGGTTTGTAGACCATGTTTATCTGTTTCATCAAGATATGTGGGGCTCAACTCAAACTTGCGAAACAAAAAAAAAAACTGGACTAAGACCCAGAAACCTAAGAATTGAGTTTTTGATTTGTATTCATAATTCCAGAATTAAAATGTTATTTTCGTTTGTCACTGATCAATTTTTTTAAAATCAAATTTACTACTGATAAACAGAAGCTTTTTGACCCTGATATATACATCAGGGTGGACCTTAAATTGCACATAGTCTTGGATAGGCGTCATTCTGTGCGAAATATTAATAACAATTTGTCTTTTTAATATTTTTATTTTTCCCCCGCCTCCATATTTTCACTTTATTTAAATCTTTAGTTATGGGTGCAGGGTGATTCGTATGACACGCAAACAAAAAGGCGGGAAACAAACAAAAATGGAAAAATATAAAAAAAAAAACGACAACACTAAAAAAAATATTAAATAGCCTTTTATAAAGCAAAAAACCCATTCTTACGTTTTATTTTAATCAATAATTTCGGTAAAAACAATTTTCAAACTAACAAAAAAAAACGCAGAGAAAATATTTTCTAGCAACTTGAATGAACTTAATAGTATAATGGTTGTCAAAGACCAAAACATATTGCTCTGTTCTCAGAATCACCCTGTACCCGAAAATAAGTAACTTAAAGTTAAATAAGAGGGTAAAATAAATTTAAAACCATGCTTGATGCCTATCCAACTTAGAATTAATAAAAAAAAAAGACAATATAAGGGCCAGCCTAATAAACATTTTAATGACAGCTAAACCGCAAATCGCATGCACTTTCTAACAAATCATAAGCAAAACTGAAATATAGTTCCACTTATAAGTTGTTTATGTGATTAGTTGTCGTTTTTTCTGCCAGACACTAAGTTGTGACAAACAAAAAGTGATTTTAACGGGTATTAAAGTCAACTTCATTCTTAGTACTAGTTGTCATCCATAAGAGAGTGGGCCTTTAACCTTCATAATAACCAGTACCATATTTTTTGTTTTATATACAAAATAAAATAATTGATATTTTAGCCTAACTCATTCTTTTTTTTTTTTAATTTAAATGTGCTTAATATGTTTACTGTTTTTACTAACACTTAAATAAAATGTGATTATTTTAACTTTAGAATATGGGTTTGTTTTATACAAATAGACATAGATTTTTCCAATATGTTATTTTATTTGTTTAATTTTTTTATTTAGGTTATTCAATCTAATAAAAATCATTTTGTTTAAAATATAATTTTTTTTTGTTCAATATTTTATGAGTACCTAACTTATTTTGCATTGGTGTTTACCTTGTTGCAAGCACAGGGAAGATTGAAAAAATGAACAAAAACCCAAACACTAAAACTAAAACTTCTTTATAGGTATTTAGAACTTTGATACAAAAAAGACAGTGTGCTAAAAATCTTCAACGATAATCCTATGATGAAGGAAAACAGTTTTTTTTTTCACATAAATCTTCCTAACATTTTATCAATATCAAGAGATTGAATTTGATAAAATTTAATCAAACTTTGATAAACTACCAATTTTTGTCCAAAAATGACTGGAAAACATCCAGAAATATCAAATTATTGCAAACTGCCGAAAAATTGTGTGTGGCCGGTTTGGTGGCAACTTTTGGGAATGTTTTTTTTTATCTGACATCTGACCTCAACTAGACATTTGACAGACCAAAGAATTTCTGTCCGAAGATATTTATTTATTGGGTGGAATTAATCAGGAAGGACAACTGTTTTCGAGTCTGGTGAGCACTTTTTTCTGCCCAACAAAGCTAATGTAAAGCTGGCCGCCATACACAACCGAGCTATCTAATCAATTTAGCTCGGTTGGATTTCAGATTGGCTGAAAATCCAAATGATTCGACAGCCGATATCAGCCCCACACACGAAGGATTTTGGATCGGCATGGGGCCATTTGGCTCTGTCGTGTATGGCCAGCCTAAGTAAATATGAAAAGTACATACCTACACAGACACTCAAAATTACGTTTTTTTGTAATTTAAGATTTTTTATCTTCAAAGCATTGAGTTTATAAGAAAAAAAAGCGAAAGAAAGAGAAATAGACAAAAAAAGGCAAACACGGGTAAAAAAAGGCAAAATTAATAATATATTTTTTAGAATCAAAAGTAAATAACACAGACTTCAATAAGGCAATACTTCCATACCCAAAAAGTTAAAAAAAATACCATGTTATAAAAATCCAACACCTTCTAATTTTTCTTTAAAGTTTCTTATGGATTGTTCGCTTAAAAAAACAAAAAGTTTTGAATCTATCAACCAGAGTTGTTAAGTACTGAAGTGAATTAGTACTTAAGTACCTAGTACCTTGTACTTGTACTTTGAAAAAAAGTGCCATATACTTGGTACTTGCAAAATACCTAGTACAAGTACTTTGTCAAATTCTTTATTCCTAGTACATGTACTTGGTACTTTAATACTGCCCAATACATTTTCAAGTACGAGTCCATTCCATGTACTTTTCAAGTACAAGTCCATTTAAAATACAATTCGTTGAGTATTTCAATTCAAAAACACAGATCACGGCGGCTGATGGCGTCTCGTTGTCTTGGCGTCATCTTGCTAAGATTTCGCAATGGTCGTTATTATTCGATGGCTCAAACTGACTACCTAACGAATTATACTTAAAATGGACTTGAACTTGAAAAGAACTTAAAATGGGCTTGTACTTGAAAAGTACTAAAACGGACTTGTACTTGAAAAGAACATGACAATGGATTGGGCAGAATTAAATTACCAAGTACGTGTCCTAGGAACAAAGTACTTGACAAAGTACTTGAACTTGGTGTTTTTCAAGTACCAAGTACATGGCACTTGAATTTTCAACTATAAGTACAAGTACAAGATACTGGGTACTTGAATGGTATTTATACTTGAAAGTTTACAGGTCTGCTATCAACTACAAACCCGAAGCCAATTTCAATGTTTGTTCTCACGAGATATTTGAAATGAAAAAAAAATTGAAAATTTTTGGTAGTTACTTGTAGTTGTTTCGATTTAAAAAAAAAATGTATTTTTACAAATTTTATCAATTATTAATTATAAACTATAGTGTATAGAATAAAATCATCGCGAAGCCAACAATATCATTGTTTATTCTCAAGATATTCGAGCCGAAAGACTTTTTATAATAATTTTCAGCAATTTGTTTGTATTTAAAAAAAACAGTAAGTTGATCTGGGACTCAACACTAATGGAACTAAGCAAGGTTTTTTTCAAAAATGTCTTGAGACATGGTGAACGAAAAAACAGACATATCTCCAAACATAATTCTAGGGAGCTCAAGATATACCGAAATTTTCGATTTGACAAATTTAATGGGGAGTAAAAATAAACATCGAATCTCATAATTAACATATTTTGTAATTAAAATATTAAAATAAAAATGTGTAATTAAAACAATAAATTAATAACAAATTACCACACATTTTTCTGGAATACGGTAATCTCAAACTTATACACAAGACCAGAACAGAACAATAACTAGATAAATTCAGTATTTTGAACTTATCTCCCAACTATTTAACAAATGTGTGACTTTTATAAGTAGGTATCTGCTTCAAGGAGTTGTAGTTGGCTATGTATCCACATATGCAATGTTCAATAATATTTTTCATCAATTGCGCATGTTTCACCGTTTTGACCCATTTTACTAAACACAGAGAGTAATGATAATAAGTAATTAAAATTTTTAATTTTAACAAGTATTGCAAAAACAAGATGGGATCCAGGTCTCTATCATGGTTTATTTCAATAACCCAGATACAAGTTTCCACGAAAAATAAGTAAAGAAAATGAAAAAGCGATGGGTATTGGGCACATAAATATTTCTCTTGGAAATTTGTAGACATTACATATACACATATTGTCCAATAAAAATGCAACAGGTAACTTGAAAAATCAATAGGGTCCTTGAGAGGCCTCAATCAAGTGACGCAATTGTGTATACCATTTTTTGCAGTTCATTCATATAACTTGTGAAATTCCTATGGATTTTCCAAGTAACCCCTTAAACTTTATCCTTTTTTATTGGTCAATATTTCTCACAGATATTTTGATGGAGAAAAAAACGATTACAAAAATAGTGGGCTCAAACAAGTGACGCGCAGTGTATATACCATTATGGTCCATTATCAGTGGCGTATTTACCCTAGGGCCACAAGGGCCATACTACTTGGGGCGGCACACTGCTTCGACGGCACACTGTTTCGGCGGCACTCAGTTTTGGATAAAAAATGTAAAATAACCTCACAATACTTCCATACCCAAAAAGTTAAAAAAAAAAAATACCGTGTTATCAAAATCCAACACCTTCTAATTTTTCTTTAAAGTTTCTTGTGGATTGTTCGCTTAAAAAAACAAAAAGTTTTGAATCTATCAACCAGAGTTGTTAAGTACTGAAGTGAATTAGTACTTAAGTACCTAGTACCTTGTACTTGTACTTTGAAAAAAAGTGCCATATACTTGGTACTTGCAAAATACCTAGTACAAGTACTTTGTCAAATTCTTTATTCCTAGTACATGTACTTGGTACTTTAATACTGCCCAATACATTTTCAAGTACGAGTCCATTCCATGTACTTTTCAAGTACAAGTCCATTTAAAATACAATTCGTTGAGTATTTCAATTCAAAAACACAGATCACGGCGGCTGATGGCGTCTCGTTGTCTTGGCGTCATCTTGCTAAGATTTCGCAATGGTCGTTATTATTCGATGGCTCAAACTGACTACCTAACGAATTATACTTAAAATGGACTTGAACTTGAAAAGAACTTAAAATGGGCTTGTACTTGAAAAGTACTAAAACGGACTTGTACTTGAAAAGAACATGACAATGGATTGGGCAGAATTAAATTACCAAGTACGTGTCCTAGGAACAAAGTACTTGACAAAGTACTTGAACTTGGTGTTTTTCAAGTACCAAGTACATAGCACTTGTTTTTTTCAACTATAAGTACAAGTACAAGATACTGGGTACTTCAATGGTACTTATACTTGAAAGTTTACAGGTCTGCTATCAACTACAAATCCGAAGCCAATTTCAATGTTTGTTCTCACGAGATATTTGAAATGAAAAAAAAAATTGAAAATTTTTGGTAGTTACTTGTAGTTGTTTCGATTTAAAAAAAAATGTATTTTTACAAATTTTATCAATTATTAATTATAAACTATAGTGTATAGAATAAAATCATCGCGAAGCCAACAATATCATTGTTTATTCTCAAGATATTCGAGCCGAAAGACTTTTTTTTAATAATTTTCAGCAATTTGTTTGTATTTAAAAAAACAGTAAGTTGATCTGGGATTCAACACTAATTAAACCAAGCAAGGTTTTTTTTAAAAATGTCTTGAGACATGGTGAACGAAAAAACAGCCATATCTCCAAACATAATTCTAGGGAGCTCGAAACGTCAAGATATACCAAAATTTTCGATTTGACAAATTTAATGGGGAGTAAAAATAAACATCGAATCTCATAATTAACATATTTTGTAATTAAAATATTAAAATAAAAATGTGTAATTAAAACAATAAATTAATAACAAATAACCACACATTTTTCTGGAATACGGTAATCTCAAACTTATACACAAGGCCAGAACAGAAATAGATAAATTAAGTATTTTGAACTTATCTCCCAACTTTTTAACAAATGTGGGACTTTCATAAGTAGGTACCTGCTTCAAGGAGTTGTAGTTGGCTATGTATGTATCCACATATGCAATGTTCAATACATTTTTTCATCAATTGCACTTTGACCGATTTTCCAAACACAAAGAGTAATGATAATAAGTAATTAAAATTTTTAATTTTAACAAGTATTGCAAAAACAACATGGGATCCAGGTCTCTATCATGGTTTATTTCAATAACCCAGATAAAAGTTTCCACGAAAAATAAGTAAACAAAATGAAAAAGCGATGGGTATTGGGCACATAAATATTTCTCTTGGAAATTTGTAGACATTACATATACACATATTGTCCAATAAAAATGCAACAGGTAACTTGAAAAATCAATAGGGTCCTTGAGTGGCCTCAATCAAGTGACGCAATTGTGTATACCATTTTTTGCAGTTCATTCATATAACTTGTGAAATTCTTATGGATTTTCCATGTAACCCCTTAAACTTTATCCTTTTTATTGGTCAATATTTCTAACAGATATTTCGATGGAGAAAAAAACGATTACAAAAATAGTGGGCTCAAACAAGTGACGCGCAGTGTATATACCATTATGGTCCATTATCAGTGGCGTATTTACCCTAGGGCCACAAGGGCCATACTACTTGGGGCGGCACACTGCTTAGGCGGCACTCAGTTTTGGATAAAAAATGTAAAATAACCTCACAAGAGTATAAAAAAAATTAAGCCTTAGAGCCGCCACGCAAAATTAAAGATTTTACTTCACTCATACATTAAACAGAAAATAAAACCAATGAAAGTTATACAGAAAGCGGCAAATTCTTTTTAGTTTGCTTACACAATTTTCATTTTGTATACGTCCATTTACGAAAGAGCGGTCGGTGAGCGCTCTCTTGCCCTACGGCAAAAGTTAACGAAAACTAAACGAGGATTACCACTTCGCAATTATGTGTGCGTCATGATTTTCTTGTTTGCGCTCGGTCTCGTACGACCACGTTCGCTGGCTTCCGCCTATTCTAGTTCTACCTCTAATCTGATCCAATCTATTTTTTTAAAATAATTTTGAAGGATGAAAGATGCCAATACAATTTTGGTCAACCGAAAAACATGAAAAAATAAAATAATCTAAAGTAATAGTTTTAATAATGTTGATATTTTGTCTGGTTGCATTATTCAAATCAGACTAAGAATTCCGGTAGTTGATAGCAGGAAAGACCGTTATGTTTTTGTGTAGAAATGTATGAATATGTATTTAAAATGTGTTAAATGTGTGTTAAATGTTCTAATAAAAAAAAAAAAAAACAAGTGCAAATATGTTTCAGATGACTGCAGTGACAAATTGCAGTAAAAAACGTCAATTTTCCGTACTCAAAAAAAGGCAAACTATATATGCTCCCAGATTTTTTTAAGTTGAAACTTTAATATTAACAAAATACTCAAAAGTAAAAATGTATGGTTGGCGCAACAAATAAGCATTAATAGATATCTTATTCGATTCCACAAAAAGTGTCCTCCAGAATAAGCGACGTTAGTTAAGCCAATCTTTTAAAATTCTAAATTATGACTGAACACAATCGGTGATATTGATGAATGTGTCAAACAATTTCTGCATCACTCGACGCGGTGGCAAAAATTTAAATATGTACATTAAAATTGTTTGTTATTTTTTGACTTTTTTTTATTTAAAAAAAAAACTTGGATGTTTTTCATTAATTTATGAGGCGCCCAAACTTATTGGCCTGGGGCCCCTAATCTTTAAATACACCACTGTCCATTTTACTTAAAAATGTAAGTGGTTTCTTAATTTGATAACACTGGGCAACAAATTTTGACTTTGTAACGGTATTGTTCACGTAATAATAATTTTTTTGTACAGTTTTTGATGTGTTCAGTTAGAAAATCAGCAGGGAAATATTTAATTAGTTCACGTTCTTGAAAATATTATTTTTTTAAATTTTTTTTTCACAAAAATAAAATAAAGTTAAAAAAATTGTTTTTCAAACTTGTCTTTCCCAAAATTTTGGAATATGAGGGTAAATGTTGAGGGGCCGAGCTACACGGCAACAGGGTATTATTTTTTAGTAATTGACTTATGACTTATATAATAATTAATATAAGAATTTTTTTTTTATTTATTTATGGGAAAAAGTTGTTGTAACTAACGACTGGATCTCGAAAATCTGAAATCATGTAATAGGTCTTACGCATGGATCTGTATCCAAGATGAATAGACGAGTAAAATTTAGTTCAAATTGTCCATGATACTTTTTCACTGTTGCCCAGTGTTATTTATGGGTAAAGCCCAATGACATTTTTATGTGTAGACAAATTTCCTTAGCTACGTAATTCAGATATATTTTTTGTAAGTAACTGTTAGGAAAAACAATTTTTCTAGATCCAGGTTAAATAATTATCAAATGCCATCGGCACATGGATGAATGAGGAATGTTTACTTTTAATTTTTGAACGAAGTTCAATGACCGATAAATATGGCTTTATGCTTGCACAATTGTATTCAAATAGTCTACCCAATGAGAAGGACTGAATGAAGATTCACTTAATATTTAAAATGATATTTAAAAATAATAAATATTTTTTTCAATTTCCACTGAATCCAAATGAATCCAAATAATACCTACTTGCATAAATGTGCACCATAAATATTTATGTTTATAGTTGTATTTATTATGTCCATTCCTAAAATTTACCTACCTATCTATTATGAAACTTCATCAAAATTTTCCACTAAACTATCACTGTAATATATTCACAACACCTTTTTTCTATTTTCTGGTGTTATTTTATCGTGATCAGGTAATTTGACTCAAGCTAAATGAGTAAATAATGAGTATATCTGTATGGTATATGTATTTTATGCATATCTAATCTATTTACATGTGGGTTGTCCCCTTATTTCCACATTATTTATTTTAGACCCATATTTATATAGTTGAATCAGTATTTTTAGATTAAAGTTTGGGTTATTTAGTTTTGTTTCAATTGTTCTTTAGATTAATAGGTTCAATTTGCATTGATTTAATTGATATAAGAGAGTATATTTACACATCCGCTGCACACTTAAGTTGTGTTTTGGCTCCTCATTTTGTTTTTATTTCTACATTTATAAATTTCCCAGCATTTTGTTTTCAATTCGTTTTACATATGATTATGAATATATAAGCTTTCATTTATTCTTTTTAAATAAGTGTTTTATGTATGTATGTATATAAATATAGACTATATAATATATATATTATCAATAGAATTTTCTTAACATTTTTATATAGAATATCTTTTTTATGAATCATTATAAATTTCTAAATGGATGGATTAATTGAAACAAAAATGAAAACTTGTATTTAAAAAACTAATAATGTCTGGGTTGTTAAAGGTACTCTGCTTTGTTCTAAAATTCTTTGGGTCCATCATTTCGACAAGTTAGTGTTGATCAGAAACTCTTAATGAAACAATAACTTTTCTAGTTTATTTTTTGTTGTAGCAATACAATTACCCAACCCCTGAATAAAAATTAATCTGAAAAAAAAAATATTATATACATCCAAAACAATAAATACTCAAATATATATGCAAACATTATGTATAATAAGTAATCTGAGCTTTTTTGTACTGTATCCACTTTAAAATATTTCCAGCCATTTCTATACCTACATTCAATTCCTTTTTTTTTATTGTCGAAGCAAGTAGAAAAAATATTTAATTTATTTCTATTTATAATCTTTATATTTCTTTAATATTTTTTAACGACATGAAAAATAAATATTATTTGCAATATAAAAACGAAACAAAAAAGTTGCTATAATATATCACATTTAGCATGTAATATGATATGATGGGTTTAGTTTGAATTAAAATGCAATAAACTTATATTTTTTGTAAATCCATAATCACAATGTCGCGTTCGGACGTTTAGGCGTTTTGACTAGAAAATTTACTTTACAGTTTTAGTTGAGGTTTGGGGTGTAAAATGTATTTTTTGTTAATTCACAGAAAGTGGATTTTCTGTTACTTAATTTAATAAGACATGATCACTTTTAAATGAAGAAAAATTGAAAATCTGTTATGATTTGCCATATAATAACAATTTCAATCTAAGGTAAGGTGACAATATGTTCCAATTTCAGCGGGACAGTCCCACTTTGGAGCCCCATGTCTCGCACTCTCCAAAAAACGCAAAATGTCACACTTTGAATGCGTAAGTTGAGAATTTTGATTAGGCGAACCTAACGAAAGTCCTCTCTTGGGAGGAAGTTCTAAAAGTGCTGGACTTATTAATTGAAAATGACTTTCTAAGATGCAATCAAAATACAGGAGTTTTCATTCAAATATAATTTTAATAAATAGCTCATGCTGATGATGTTGCCATATTTGCAAAATCCGAGTTTGAAACAAAAAAAAATTGGAAGCTCTAGATAGATATTTGCCAGCAAAAGACATGACATTAAATGTAGACAAATAAAAAATTATGAAATTTGCTAAGAGAAAAAATTCATCTTATCCAAACAGATTACCAATATCTGGGAGTGAATCCGATTAGCACAGGTTCTTGGAATGGAGCCATAAATATCTTCAAAACCAAAGGAAGAAAAACTGGTAAGACTGTGTAAAATTCTTATATGAACGAATCAATGTTCGAATTAAATATTAAGTCAACAGCACTCTTCTGTGTCGACTGTCGAGATACTGGAACCTGGAATCAAGAAAAAGTATTGCAGAATTGAAGTATAATCAAACTATAGTGTTACTTGGTCTCACTAACAACACGCAAAGCAACGTCGTTCGAATGGAAACTGGATCTCTTCCATTGGTATACAAAACAGCTTAACGAGCTTCGAGTTTCTAAATGAAACTTTAAAATGTCACCGATAATCGCCCGAAAAAAAGCTTCTGCATGCCAAAACCTTATATCAAAGGGGTGTAAATAATGACTGTAACAGCCATCCTTCCGATACATATTTATACCACTTATTGAACTTCATTTGAATTATCTACGTTTGAATTATATACTTAATTAATATTGTAACTTTCATTTAAATTTAACTTTATGAATTAATTTATGATCAGCACATTTTTTTCTACCCATTGAATTTGAAAAGTGTAATTTAACTTTTAATCAAACACATTTTTTTGTATGCAAAAATAACTTGTAATGTGCTACTAGAATTTACTATAAAAGGGCCAACAAAATGTAAAATCATTGCAGTCTGTTTTAATAAAGCAAATAGTTATCATACAACTCTAAGTTGGAGAAACTAGCCTTTTTATTTTAAACAAATTGCTTATCACGTCGTCGTTGCGCTGTAGACAGGCTGAACATTATTTTGGTCGCCTGGCTCTTCCTCTCACTTCATCCATCACAAACTTGGTCTGATATAAACATAGACAAGCTGAACGTCATAGGACGGTCGCTTGATATTGGGAATCTTCATCCACTTTGGACACTGTCGTTGGTACTCAGAATCCAAAACAACAACAACAACAACATCAAGCATAACACCCCCGCTTCAATTGGCGTCCAACGTGGGGCTACTTGTTAACTGTTACATCTGACATTGGTGGACCAAACAGGCCAAAAACAGTAAAACCCGATTAAGTGGATTGGAATTTTTTTTTTTTTATTGCTTTGATAGTACAGTCAAAAAGGAAGAACTGTCAACAGTACAACCCATTCACTCGTACAGTCAAACCCGATTATCTAAGCACATACATATCTTCAAAAAAAAATTATTTTTTTTCGTTGCTTCGTAACCTCAAGAAATTAAGCACGATAGGAAAACCACACTAACTGCATCACAGACAAACCCGCTTAAGTGCATCACAATTTTTTTTTTTTTGCTTTTTTGCTGTTTCAGCTCAAGAAATTAAGTATAATAGAAGAAGTATATTTGCCGCACTACAGTACAACCCGCTTAAGTGCGTTACGAAAGAGATTTAGAACAAAAAGTATTAATGAGAAAAAGCAATCGTTTATTGAAGAAACCAAAGGTACAATACCAAGGAAAAAGTTCTTCATCAGAATCAGAATCTCAGTCAGTATCCGAGTTTGAAACGCCAGAATCTGAGTCTGAATCGATAGAATCCGAGTCTGATTCAACTATAATTGAACAAATTTCGCAAAAAAAACCACCCCAATCGAATTCAATACAATCAACTCCTTCTAAAATGTCAACTCCAATTGCTTTGTCAGAAGATCAGCTAACTCGTTTGGTAGCTGCTATTGGCGTTAAAGAAAATCACGGTACGTTCAGCAGGTGCACCGCTCGTTTTGATGGTGAAAGAAACACGTCTAAGCTCGAAGACTTCATTGCAACGATTACCGTTTACAAGAATGCAGAGAATGTTTCTGACAATAATGCTATTATTGGATTCCCGCTCCTGTTGGAAGGGTTTGCTTCAAACTGGTGGCAAGGAGTTAAGGGTGAAGCACGATCTTTTGATGGCGCAATAAAACTTCTACGTTCATCGTTTGCTCCACCAAAACCTTCATGGAGGATTTATGTGGAATTGTTTGAAGAGAAGCAAAAATTTAATGAATCGACTGACGTATTCATCTGTAAGAAGCGATCACTCTTTTCTCAGCTGACAGATGACATTTCCGAAGAGATAATGATCAATATGATTTATGGACAGATTCTTCTAAAAATAAGAGAAAAAGTTCCGAGAAACTCGGTGAAGACTTTCCAAGATCTTTTAAAGGAAGCTCGAGAAGCCGAGATCATAAATAGCGAAACCAGACCTCCAGGAAAACCTGTTGAGGAGTTGAAGAAGAAACGTTGCACGTTTTGCAGGAAGCAAGGGCATTTAGCTGAACAGTGTTTCAAAAAAGCTAACAGCAACCCCAATGAACCAAAAAAATCAACCCTTAATTGTTATGGATGTGGAGCGGCTGGTTATTGCCGAACAAACTGTCCTACCTGTAGCAACAAAAATGCTAATAGCCCTGCTATGTTAGACTTCAACCTGATTGAGTCAACAGTCATTGGAAGATGTGTTCCTACGGTTGACATCAATATAAATGGATTGAAAGGTGAGGCCTACATTGACACTGCAGCAAGAACTAGCGTTGCAGGAGCACGGTTATACCAACAACTCATTAAAAAAGGATGCCCATTTCAAAAAGTTAATGCAGAAGTAACTTTGGCTGACGGAGTTCCTAGGAAACAAATTGTTCACTCCACAGTGGTGGATATAATCATTGGAAAAAGATTACGGAAAATCCGATTTATTGCATTACCAGAAGCCAAAGGTAATCGAACTCTACTTGGCATTGATTTTCTAGAGCAATGTGGATTGGTTTTGAACATCGCACAGAGAGCTTTCCATTTCGTCGATGATCCGTCAACTATCTTCGATTTCAAGCTTGCGAAATGTAACGCAATGAAACTACCAGTGGAGTCAACTGTCGGGAGCCACTTTAAAACTCCTCAGAAGCCAAGATACCACACGACATTGCAAAAAGATGACAAGCTGAAGGAAGTTTCGGCATATCTTACTTGGGTGGAAAGCCATGAATTTTTAAGTCCTTTAGCTAGTACCCCAAAAAGACGAAGAGAAAGTAACTACTCCCCTCACGGAATTCAAGCTATCTTTGCAGATGCCGTTCCCCATGAGATGCGAACACCAGAAAAACGAAATGACCTGTTTAGCGAACCGAAAAGGGTAGACTCAAGTGTAGATGATTGGTTTACACTTAACTCCATCCATATTGAGCTACGGCCAGAAGAAGGTTATGCGATAAAGTCACCAGAAAAACTTCAACTTGAAAACCTACTTAAAGAACAAAATGACTTATTCGGAGAAATTACAACCCCTATACCATATATAGAACACAAAATCAACACCGGAACACACAAACCGATTTCTAATGTTCCTTACCGAATTTCACCAGCCAGAAAAATCCAACTTAAAAGCGAAATTGATGAGATGTTGCAAAAAGGCATTATCGAAGAGAAGGAATCCCCTTGGGCATTTCCCGTCGTTATGGTGCCGAAGAGTGATGGAAGCATACGAGTTTGCATTGACTACCGAAAGCTCAATGCCATAACCATCCCGGATCGGTATCCTCTGCCACGAATGGATGACCTTATTCATGCAGCCAAAAGCACACCATACATGTCCACATTGGATCTTCGCTCGGTAGAGGTAGCAAAAGAAGATCGAATCAAAACAGCTTTCATAACGCCTTTTGGGAGTTACGTCTTCAATCGAATGCCATTTGGACTGCGAAACGCACCAGCAACATTTCAACGTTTGATTGACAAGTTTCGAAATGGTTTGCCACAGATCTTGATACTCGCCTACCTTGATGATATAATTATCTGCTCCGAAAGCTTTACAGCGCACCTCAAGGACCTACAGAAAGTTTTTGAACGTTTAAAGCAGTTTGGGTTTCGCCTCAACCGAGGAAAATGTAAGTTCTGCTGCTCGGAAATAAAATATTTGGGTCATATCTTAACACCAAATGGATTCAAAGCTGACCCTGAAAAGACGGATGCTATAATGTTACGACCTGCACCCAGGAACTTAAAACAAGTCTTGTCATTCCTGCAGACCTGTTCCTGGTATAGAAGGTTCATACCCAATTTTGCCGATATTGCGAAGCCATTGTCAAACTTAACGAAGAAGAAAGCAATCTGGAAGTGGACCCATGAAGAGCAACACGCATTCGACAAACTTAAAGCGGTTTTGACTTCTGCTCCAATTCTTCAGCAAGTCAAAGAAGGGATTCCATTCGTTTTGAAAACCGATGCCAGCAGCTATGCTATCGGTGCTGTTTTACTCCAGGGGGAGAATGAAATGGAACACCCTGTGGAATATGCAAGCCGTTTACTTTTACCTGCGGAACGAAACTACTCGACGACTGAACGAGAAGCACTCGCTGTAGTATGGGCAGTTGAAAAATTCCGAGGATACATAGAAGGTTCCGAAGTAAGAATACTAACCGACCACCAACCCTTAAAATGGTTAATGACGTTAAAGTCTCCTACTGGAAGACTCGCCAGGTGGGCACTTCAACTACAGCAATATAACATCGAAATTGGTTATAATCCTGGAAGAAATAACGCCGTCGCCGATACTCTTTCCCGACCACCGTGTCCTGAGAAAGATCATATACAGCAAGACTGTGTGATTTGTTCAGTAGAGGTAGACATGCCAAGACGAGGATCAAAAGAAATAAGGGATGAACAACTAGCAGATCCAGATTTGAAAACAATCATTGATTCATTCGAAAATAACGATGATAGTTTGCTTCGTTGGACCAATCGTGGATATATGTTGATTGATGGAGTTTTATATCGCTATTGTTCAGAAGAAGACTCTGAAAACGGTCAACTGGTTGTCCCCAAAACGATGAAGGCATTGATGTTGAAGAAATACCATGATGACTCCACTGCTGGACACTATGGCGTTGAGAGGACATTAGCTCGTATCTCTAGCCGTTACTATTGGCCTGGAATGAGGTCTGACGTAGCTAACCACATCAAAGTTTGCCTCGAGTGTCAACGGTACAAAGCTTCAAACTTGAAACCAGCTGGATTACTACAGACAACACCAAGCAGTCAAAGGTTTGAGACCATAGCGGTAGATCTTTTTGGACCACTACCGGCAAGTCCTAGTGGACATCAATGGATTTTGATCGTTGAAGACTTGTGCAGCCGTTGGGTGGAATTATTTCCGTTGAAAGAAGGTACTGCCGAGAACTGTGCACTTACTTTGTTGAATGAAGTCTTTCTGCGTTATGGTATCCCACGACGACTTCATAGTGATAATGGAACACAGTTCATATCTGCTCTTATGCAGAAACTAACATTTTGCTTGGGAATAAAACAATCATTCACCCCTGTTTATCACCCAGAAGCAAATCCTGTCGAGAGGAAAAACCGAGATCTCAAAACCCAACTATCAATTTTAGTTGGAAGCGAACACACATCGTGGAATCTCAAACTTCCAGCAATTAGATTCGCCATGAACACAGCGAAGTGTGAAAGCACTGGGTTTTCAGCAGCATTTCTGACGTTTGGACGAGAGCTACGTACGCCAGATGACGTCAATCACGATTTGAAGGCAATCATTCAGTCAGAAAATTTTATACCCCAAATTACTCCACACTTGATAAAGCTTTCCGAAACATTGAAAGAAGCAAAAGAAGCTTCCGAAAAATCGCAAGACCGAAACAAATTATATGCAGACAAAAAACGAAGACCCCACCATAAGTTCGAAATTGGCGATAAAGTCCTTGTCAAAACACATCCTATCAGTAAGGCATCTAAGGGATTTTCATCGAAGCTCGCAACCAAAAGAGATGGGCCCTATACAATAATTGCTAAAAAGGGTTCTAGTAGTTTCACCATTGCCAAGGAAGATGATCTATCTGTACCTTTGGGTACTTACCATGCATCGATGATCACACTATTTTCGGGTGGTTCTGAAGAACTACCTACTCCTAATCCAATTGTTACTTTCAGAAAAAGAGGTAGACCAGCGAAGACCACTAATCCCAATTCAAGTCCTAAAAGAAGGATGACTTCAACTACCACTGCCGCTGAACCTGTTCCTGCCACATTCTCGAGACGATCCATGAGGCAGAGGGGGAGATTGTAACAGCCATCCTTCCGATACATATTTATACCACTTATTGAACTTCATTTGAATTATCTACGTTTGAATTATATACTTAATTAATATTGTAACTTTCATTTAAATTTAACTTTATGAATTAATTTATGATCAGCACATTTTTTTCTACCCATTGAATTTGAAAAGTGTAATTTAACTTTTAATCAAACACATTTTTTTGTATGCAAAAATAACTTGTAATGTGCTACTAGAATTTACTATAAAAGGGCCAACAAAATGTAAAATCATTGCAGTCTGTTTTAATAAAGCAAATAGTTATCATACAACTCTAAGTTGGAGAAACTAGCCTTTTTATTTTAAACAAATTGCTTATCACGTCGTCGTTGCGCTGTAGACAGGCTGAACATTATTTTGGTCGCCTGGCTCTTCCTCTCACTTCATCCATCACAAACTTGGTCTGATATAAACATAGACAAGCTGAACGTCATAGGACGGTCGCTTGATATTGGGAATCTTCATCCACTTTGGACACTGTCGTTGGTACTCAGAATCCAAAACAACAACAACAACAACATCAAGCATAACACCCCCGCTTCATGACTTAATTTTTCTTAACAATCTTATAAATGGTCAAATTGATGCTCCTTCATTGTTAGTCTGTATTGGAGTAATTGACCGCGCAGGATCTCAACACCTGTGAAGGTTTGAAGTTTTACACGTTAATTCCATAAAACTTACTACGATAATACATGAGCCTCTTAGTCGCATGTGCAGGATGTTAATTTAAACGGCTCCTCTGTTGATTTTAACATTAGCACTTATGATGAGCCTCTTTGTAGGTTCACTACAACAAAGAATCTGAAGTGTAAAAAACAGTGTTATGATGAAATTTTGAGGGTCCAAGCTAACACTCAACGACAATACTCGGTAGCAAAATTTGAGGATCTTTTAATGAAAATTTGGCTGCAATATTGAACTAGCTAAATCTAGGAATGCTTCGAGTATCCTTCGTTAGCATTCTCGAAGATAAGTAAAAGGTCCTCTTGGATGAACACTTTAAGAAAGCATCTACCTCAACCTCTCGCTTTTACTAAGGCACTGTGAATTTGTTGATGATATTATCCCCTGCTGTCAGATATGTCAGATGCACCAACCGTTCGATGTCTGTCTGGAGTTGTTGCAGACTTTCTCATCTTTTATGGACTCTAGTATTAAGTTGGGCGCGGAAGACTTCTTGCATATGGCCATATTGGCGTTTGCCAATGGCCTGAACAAGAGCACTGTAATTGCCATTCTTATCTGCTGGTATGGTTTGCAGCAGTACCCCTGAGGGCAAGCGTCAGAGCTACAGTGACGGTCAAAACAATAAGACTAATAATAAAGACAACAATTGCATCTTTTTGAAATTACAAGAAAATTTATGCTCTTTTCTAGATGTTTGTCAACTTTTATACCTGTACTTTTTTGGGAGCAAAAAAAATTTGAATTGAACAGTTCATATTATGTAAAAAACTTAATGAAACTTCCATGACGTGTGGTCAAATAATGACACCAGGGCACTCATTCCGCAAAACGGTCATCATCCGATGATAACTTTTCGACGATAGTCTTGAATTCCGTAAAACTTGGTCGATAACATAACGTTTTAAATATAAATATTTCCTTCACGTAAGTCGATAATCGTTAAAACGCTATCGTGAAAATGATAGCACTCTGGCGATAGCTAAAAAGTTATCGTTTGCTTTTATTTTCGAGTTCATTTAATACAGATATGAGTAAATTGATTCTTAATCTCAAACACGAGGGGAAATCGGAGCGAAAAGTGTCCAGAACGTTTAATAGGTCAGAAACTATTGTATTAAATGCCTTTCAGGCCAAAAATCGTGTGCAAAAACAGGTGGATCACGAAAATCATCATCAAGAGATGGCGTCTCAATTAAACCCCTGGCCAAGAAAGACCAATGTAGGTCAGTTGCAAACATTAAACTCGATCTTAACTTGTCCATCTGTGCAATAACAACCCGAGGAACATCACTTCTCCGCATTTTCTAGCACAGACAGGCTAGTTAAGGTCGACTTTGATGTCTGCTGACTTAAACGGGTCTTTCTTGGACAGGCGTTTTATTAAGAAGTTATCTGTTGGGGATGATATTCATTATCGACTTGTTTTAGCTGCCATGGTTCTGGATACCTCTCACATCAATTTAACTTCATGTGTGAGATTAAAAATCAATTCACTCATGGCTGTTGAACAATGCACTCCGCGACCAATGCTATTAATTTTTATTGTTTTGTCCACACTTGGTGGGAGTTTCATTAAGTTTGGTAAATAAAATTTTCTTTGCTCGCAAGACAGTACTGGTATCAAAGTTGGCAAATATCAAGAAAATTTCATAACTTTTATTTTAAATTTCAACAGAAAGGACAATTGTTAAGGTGGTCTACTCATCTTTATTTAGTCACTGCGGCTTTCTCAAAATTCTTCTAGATTAACCAAGAAGTTAGTCCATCGACGGTTGGTGGATGCAACTTCTTTCTCGTAGGAATTGGGAGAGTCATTAGAACTTTCTCGAATTTTCATTTTTTTTTTACTTTTTCCAATTCCTTTGAAATGGATTCAATTTTATCTTTGAACTTTTCTTCTACTGTCGACAATTGTTTATCGATAGTCGACACGCTCGTCCAGGCCAACAATTCTGTTTTCATAAGCATCTAACTTAACTTCAAGTAAATTTTTCTGTCCTTGGAACTGTTGAAGAAGATTCTTTTCTTGTTTTTCTAAGATTCTTTTGTTCTTGGCTTTGATGCTCTTGAATATTTTTTTGTTCATAAAGTTGTTGTTGGCTTTGTTGTCCTAGAAGACTCTTTTGTTCTTTGCTTTGTTGTTCGAGTCGTACCTGACTATCTGACAATCTGGCAAGCAGGTGAGAAATCATATAGCTCATATTCGGTTAACTTACTTGATCTTGTTCTTCCTCCATTTCAATATCGCATGCAAACGTGTTCGAGTTTTCTTCACGTCTTGTTATGCCTTCTTGCAGATGAATAAATTATTAGATCATTCTTTGTTCCAGCAATAGGAAGACCTAACTTGTTCAGTTCTGCCTTTAGTTCGACTAAATTTAAATCATTCAGAGTTTTACCCATTATTTTTTCTTATTTTTCACCTTTTCTACATTATTTCCATTTGGCGATGTAACCTGGCAAATAATCTGACAGGCCTGGAAGGCAACCTGAAATTTTGGGTCAAGCGGATATACGTCCGTATGTCTTTGTGGCCACTGTAAATAGAGCTAGAGGTGAAACGGGTTAACCGATTCGCTTAAAACTTGGTACAGAGTACTTTTATGTGATTCCCTAAAGAAAAAAGTGAAAATTTTGTTTAAGTTTATCTAAAACGGGTAACAGTCATATAACAATTATGTTGTTTTTTTCTTTAATTTTCTCAAAACCATTAAATTTTGAAGAAAGAAATATGGATAAAAAGTGATCGGTTAATAGAGATTTTATATTATAAGGTCGTTTTAAAACCGATAACAAACGCCCGAACGAACGAACACGAAATTGTGATCTGGCCATTAAAAACCTTAGTTTTTAGAACTATTTCATTAAAAAATAAAGGACTTACTTTAAATAAATGTTTTTATTATCTTTGTGTTCTTCAAAATTCTGTATTTTCTCATCTACGGGCCATTCTGTTCAATGTTCACTAACAAAAGTCACAGTAAAAGCAGCAATAAACCTACCATTGTAATATTAAATAGTTGTAAATAAATTATTTAAAAAAAAATATTCAGAAATTACAAAGAATATTAACTTAAAAACAAACTCCCATAGAGATTTACCACCAATTTCATTTATTTTTATTTTTATTTATCTGATTCTGATTTCCTTCAGTTTAAAAGCTATTTAGAATTTGTCGCTATATTTTCTTTTCGCACAGATAATGGAAATTTAAATAAGATTTTAATGATAAAATATTGCAAAAATAAAAAAAAATTGAAAAAAAAAATAAAAAAAAAAGAAATAGTTAAATTTTAATAGTTGTTTTTTATATAGGGCCTGAAGTAATGCACTGGATAACCAAAAGCAGCCGAAGACGTCTAAGGACAGAACCAGTACCTATCTAGGTACATAGATCCAAAATCAATATGTATATGCTCATAGACATATATATACATAGGCGTGTTTGAGCAGTTTGTAGAAGAGCAGTTGGTCTAAAGTACTGCTAAGCTGAATTTTGACAGCATGGAATCAATTCTACGCGAGCTAGTTATCCGGGCAATTCATTATCAATGCCCAAAGATGCATTAGAGAAAAGAGTTTACTATTGAAACTATGTCCGAGAAATTTTGAGATTCGATTGCAGTTGCAAACAATCCGTGAAATAAATAAAAAAAAAACATTATCAAAAAAAAAAAAAATCTTTCCTGCTGTGCGATTATAAAACGGGTAAAACAAGAAATAAATTAAATAAAACTTTATACAAATATGTACGTATATAGCGCTGTTGACCTAAAGCTCACTTCTCTTCTTATGGTTTTAATCACTCTTTGTATTATTTCTCATCATGTATTATTTTTGTATTTAATAAACTAAACAAGGCTTACATTCCTTTATTTTCCTTTTGAATTTAAAATTGTTTTTCACTGAGCGTTTCTTTTTATCACTATCACTGATGTTGTAATTACAATTTCGTTCATTATTTTCATTTTTTAACTTAAGTCTTGATTCTTCGTCGATAAGGATAGATAGTTAGCTCGAACTTTTTAATTTTATACACAACCTTCTTCCTTGTTTTTTTAGTCCTTGCAGTTGTAGAAGAAATAACTTTCAAATTTTGACATCTTATTCTTCTTGTTTTAAATTTAACTAAAAAATTTAAAAATCATTTAAAATTAAGCAAAATTATGTTGAGCGCTTGAAAACAACATTTAATTATTTTTTTTTACATCAAACATCGGCTTTGAAACACAGAGACCATTTACAATAATACACGTTGATTTTTGAACACAAAGTGTAGTGGTTATTGTTTTGTTTTCATTTTGAGTTTTACCATAGTAAGGAGTTACAAATAGAATCATTTTCATTTTATCCTTAAAATTTTTTCGCACAATAAAAAAAAACACCTAGAAGGAGAAGTAACTATACTAAAAACAAATATCGAGAAACATTGAACATTCTTAGCAAATTTCAAAACACAAAATTAAATGAAATACTGTTTTTGTCAGACCCGCATAACGTTTAGCACTTTGGCTTTTGATTTTTGTACGCTGATTTGAAGCTTTGTTATGTGTAATTGCAAAATAAAATACTCAGAAATAAATACCAAAACTTTCCAAAAAAAGCTCTAAGTTCTAGGGAAAAAGTATGAAAATTTAAACTTATGTATTTGAGCTTTCCAAAAAAAAAGCCTTTTTAAGCTCAAATTTACTTAAAATTATTCAGAACGCCTCTTTCAACAGACCTTTAAAATCCAATGTTACTCTAACGACACTAGTTCGGAGTAGGCGGAAAGGGAATGTGGCCTTAAGAAATCAACAAGAGGCGTGGCCTTAATTATTGGGTTAGCGAAAAATTTCGATATGACACGCCCCTTAAGGCCAAATCCTTTTTTCGATTTTTGTAATGGGACTCTCATTTAGGTCAAGCCACATCCTTTTTTAATTGACGTTTTGTCACGTCCGTTTTTTTACAAGCAAATATTAAATATATGTTTTTTGCTTATATTAACGAGGTGCGTGGCCTAAAGGGGCGTGGCCAAAAAAGGGAAATGACAAAAAAGAGTTACAAAATAAAAAGCTTGAGTCAGTCCAAAGAGAAGCTTGTTTCCGAAAGGAAGCTTGTGTCCGAAAAAAAAGCTTGTGTCCGAAAAAAAAGCTTGTGTCCGAAAAAAAAGCTTGTGGCGTTCAAAAAGCTTCTGAAAACTTTACACTCTTCCCAAAGCTTACATAAAAAAACTTCTTTTTCGTTAAAAAAATTGATTCAGAACTCAGTAAAAAAAAAACGGTTTGCAAGTTATAGTCATAGATATAATTTTTTGGTATACAAGCTCTTCAAAACTTAAAAAATAAGTTCCCAGTTTATTTCATATTTTTAACGGCTTGCTTCTTTTAAGTATTTAGAACAACCCAAAATTTCTTAACGGCTGGAAACTTTTTTACCAGTTTGAAATCAAAAAAGCTTAAAGTTTTGAATGCTCAAATTTTTCTAATAGCGTAAAGCCTTTTAAACTATTGCTTCTGCAAATAAATCGTGTAACAAATGTTAAGAGAACAACCGGGAAAACTTATTGGAAAATTAAACTATTGTTTTAGGTGGCCATACAAAAACGCTTTATCTGAATTGTGGAAGAATTTTTCTTTTTGGAATTTAACCTAAATATGAGCCCCATCACTAAACACGTTAAATTTCAAAAGAAAAGAACCCTGATATTCGAAGCAAAGTAATACAACTGGCAAGCGTTTTTCTAGCATAAATTTATAATTCATAAGGAAATGGCACACGAAACTGAGCATAAATCAGTAGTCAGCTGCAAAACTATAACAATAAACAAGTACTTTTCGATTAATTTTACTTAAAACTATTTTTAATTTTTCGTGTTATGACCTTTCTTTCGGGTTTGTTGAGAACCGATTCAAAAATTTTATTTAAAAGATGCTTTTTCTTTATTTTTAACTTAAGCTCCAAAAGAGATTTCTTACTTCATAATTCCTTCTTAAATAAAGGTTTTAAACTTTATAATGCTTTCTAAAGCATTTATTTTTACAAAGCATTTGGGCTGGATTGTATAGATTTCCAGTTAATGACGATGAAAAACAATCGAGAAGTCAAAATGGCAACACAGGGAAGGGTTGATATGAAAGCTACAAAGGATTCCTGTAAGGAGAGGGGCAGGTTTATGAAAGCAAATGCAACCATCAGACTACTATGGAAAATGACCTATCTCCTAGTATACAGAGTATAGCAGTACAAAAGCTTTTACTGACCTAAGGTTTTCTTTCTAAATTAAAAAAGCTGTTAGGGATTTTTGTTAAACTAAATAAGGGAAATTAAGATTCGTAAAGAAAAAAGCTTTTATGAATTTCGAAAAAGCCACTTTTAACATTTTCATTTTGTTTCGAACATGTCCTTTTAGTCGAGATCTAAACCAATTTTTGCAGAGGTATATTTTAAAACAGAAATTTCCCTATGTTAAAGTGCAGAATACCCCAAATGAAAAATATTGTAGATGTTAACCTGTTTATTTACTGTAGTAGATATTAACGTTAGTTTAAACATGCAAGGGAACAATAAATAATAAACATTGATGCATCGGTGGGATGTTCCTTTATTGTGTGTGGAATTGTGTGTAGGAAGCAGAAATTATATTTTAAAAAGAAAGAGACTGTCATGAGGGATGCATGAGAAGAAACAAAAAAATCAAAACAAAAATAATTTAATACACAGTTATTAATATTAATATTTGGCATTAAGATTATAGTAACTATATTCGTAGAGCACAGCAAGTTTTTGTTTTTAAAAAGCAACACGTCAATATATATATATATTTATATACAAACTTATAAACTTAATAATTTCGCTTAAAAGCCAATTCATATTTTTTTTTCTTAAATTATATTCTATTTTACTTGATTGTTTTTTTTTTTTTTTTTTTTTAATTCAATCACATAAATAAAATATGTGTGTGTGTGTGTTTGGTGTTTTTTAGAGGATTAGGAAAAGTTAATTGACAACAAATATATTATTTCTCTTAAACATTTATGACAACACATTTATAAGGAGATCAGTACAGAAATGTACGAGTGTTCGAGAGTAAATTTTTCTTAGTATTTTTTAGCACTTACCGCAATTATGATTCTCATTATATCGATTGGGACAGCTGCAGTTACGACCTAGGCCACTAGGTCCTGGTCGGGCCTCAAGCGGAAGTAGCTCACTGGCGACGTGATGCATTCCGAGTCCTTGATTTGCTCCAACTGCAGCATCTCCGCTGCTTAAAGAATTTTGCAAGCAGGCCAAAGCTGGAGTCGGTGGCGGACTTGAGTTATTACCTGCTGCCGAAGCGGACCCACCTGTTGCTGTCACTGGATTAGTAGTGGCGACAGCAGTAGCACTTCCACTTGGAGCACACGCAGCTGATTTTCTGTAGACAGTACTGTTCATAGTTAGTTTTCGAATATTTTTATCAGGTTGGAAGACCAAGATGTAGACTTTTGGTGAGTAAAGACAGACGAGTGCCACTGAGGCACTCAAACTAATCGATATGCTTAGGGTTGTTATTTGTATCTACAAAAAAAAAAACAAAAAAATAACATAAATGAAATGAAGTAGTTTTTTTTTTAAGTAATACTTTCTAAGACGCATTGAGGTTGAGAATGTTGCAGCTATCATTGAAACTCTCATTGAAAATTTAGTTTTTCAATTTTGAGATGTTAAGAAAGCAAAATCAAAAATTATTTTGATGCCAACATTGAGCTTAAGACTTCATTATTATTTTTAGCAAACAAAAAATTAATTGGATTCACAGTTCCTTATAAAATGATTGTTAATTTTTCTATGATCACTGGTAGGGAAGTTTTAACATTGAAACAAGAAAAGTCATTTTATGCGGAAATGTGGGCCTAATTGAAATTTTGTTTGGCTAGAAATAATAATCAGGTCTAAAACTTTATAAAATAATCCTTGATTTAACTTTTTAAGCGTCTTAAAATCAATCATAAACAAATTCAATGATAGCTATAGCTGGCACTTAACTCAGGCATTAAGTTAGTTCGAAGGAATGAACACCTTTAACTCAATCGTGCCAAAGAAGTATAATTTTTTGTGTGCATGTTCCTAACCTCATAGGAATTTCCAGTACCAAAATAAATTGGGACAAATGCCAACCAAATGATGCAAGTTGTATACATAGTAAATCCAATGAATTTGGACTCGTTGAAATTTTCCGGAATCTTACGTGTCTTGATGGCGTAAACGGTACAGATTGTAATAAGTAGCATATTATACAGTTGTGAGAATAAAAACGACATATCCTGAATTTTGCATTTTAAAATAACTTCAGTGCGATCGGGATAATAGAAACGGGTTCCTGGTGGCTCTACAATCATCCAGACCATGGTGATGATTATTTGAATCGCTTTTTGAAAGAAAATAAAACAAAATAAAGGTAATCATTTTAAAATGCAATTTTCACACGAAAACTCTTTGAAGCATAACTCTTTTTCAATACAGTTCATGATTCTTTTCGATGTTCGTAGGGTTCATGACTCAAAATGAAATCGTGTGACCCAAAACAAAATTAATAATAAACTTACCAATCAGAGTTATTGTTATAACAACTTGTGACTGTGGACTGATATACTTCAAACGTTGAGCTGATTTCGATGCCGAATGAAAAATCCTGGAGATACGATTTGTCTTGGTCAACAACGCACTGTAGATAATTGAAAAGCCAACGCCAATGCCAAAACGCTGAACAACGCACGACCCAATTGTTGGCTTAGCAATCAAAGCAAACGTATTCGAATAGCAGACGAGAATTCCAATCAGTAGCGTGTAGCTGAGCTCACGACCTGAAGCTCTCACCAATGGTGTATCGTGATTAATGGCAAACAAGAGGATTACCATAAGCGTCATTACTATGCCAAATATCGCAAATGCCATTGGAATAATAGCAAACAGAGATTGCAATCTCATGTACTGAATGTCTAAGGCAAAACAGGATAGTTTATCTGGGTACGGCCAGTAGCCAGGTCCACAGTCTTTGCAAGTGAATTCGTCAAAAACGTATTCGTAGGTTTCGCAATTGTCACAGATCCAACAGCATGTGTCACCCTGGGGAAAAAATTATTTTTTTTTTATTTCAAAGAAAAGTTAAAAAAGTTATTAAATAAATCGAGACATGGAACCCAACAATCCATCCAGTATGTATCCCTTGAATGGAAACTAATATCTCAATGTGAATAAATTATTATTTTTATATTTAATTGTTCCGTAACACATATTCCACATGAAACACTAGTGAATTGCAGGAAGGTTGGTAATTTTGACATTTCATCCACATTAATAATATGGCCGCCAACAGCTGCGAATTGTCAAAAAATTAAACAAGCAAAAGGGATACTTAAAAAAATATTAGGTTAAAATCGAGCAAAGTTTTTTTCGCTGGTGTGGGGAATGCGTTTTGTACAACATAACTACAGGTCTGGAACAAGAAGTTATTCTTAACAAGAAAATCAAGTTTTTTATGGAGTTGTTAAAAATAACTTCTTGTATAAGACATTTAGTTTGGTGGTATAGACCCCTGACTCTTTGGATTGCGAATGTACGCAGAAAAGTTGTTGTTGTTGGTCATGTGGGAAATATTAAAATCTAATGTTTTGTTATTTAAACTTATTTTAGGCAGGTTTTTCTAATAAAAACTGTATACAGGATCATTAATTAAGTTAAAATAAAAATTGATTGATATTTACGCTTGAAATTACTTAAATAAATGTATGCATGTTGTATGTATGTTCGCTGGTCGCAGCTCATGTGTGCTTGGCAATTATTTTCCTGTTCTTGAGGTGTCGATTTTAATAATTGATCAACAAAGTTATTACAAAAAAATCATCATAGATAACAAAAAATGATGCTGACTCTCAGCCTATAATGAATAAAAGAAGTTTCAGCACAACCGACACAACTTAGAAAATTCTGTGTTGTGTTTTTGCAACTTAAGGTTAGAGTAGAGAGTAACTCTTTGCTTAACCGTATTACGAATACGTGTCAAAGTATAGTCTTCTAGGACATAATTAGCTCTTTAAAAAATTCAAAACCACATGGCCCCATCACAATTTCAAACTTTTGAAGCTAATCCTACCAATTTGAGTGTAATGAAATAAACTTTAAGCTAAATTTACATAGGAGGGTCGGCTCTCGCTTTAATAAAACACCTTTCAGAGGAGACTGAAATACTTTTTTTTCGTTGGTTGTCTTACCTGCTGCTTCTTAATCATGCCCACATCACAGGGAAGTGAGCAAGCAGAAGTGGGCATATCAGCTTCTTTATTCCAGACCACATCATGCAAATTTAATTCCAATTGATTAAACCATTTTCCTACAACCTATATTCCAAAAGAAAATGAGAAATAATAAAAGTTTTATCCCAGAGGATATGCAAAAACAAACAACAAACACACTTACCTTGTAATAATATCCGGTAGAGTTTTCTAGCTTCTGGTAGTTGAGAATGTCGTAGCGTGCAAGGCCATCACCTTGGCTATCAAACTTAACCTCACTTCCAGCAAGATCTGTATTTTTGGGAAACATAAAAACAATAAAAACGTAAAAGTAATACAAAAAAAAACAAGAGATAAAGAAATGTTTAAATATTTCACGTTATTTTTCTGGATTTAATTTATTTAGCTAAGACACGAACCGATAAATGACACATTCAGTAGGTAATTATCATAGAACTGTTTGCCATCGTAGTTAACCATTTCAGGGCATGCCATGGAATGCTGTCCTATTGTGGGCTTGTGTAGCCACACGGATTCACTATGATGATGTCTATGGGCCTGATTTAGGCCCGCGCCACCCGATGCACATAAATCCTGATGTAAACGGTGCAGGGCGTGCGCAAAGGCATAAACAGCATCCACAACAAATTGAGTTTTCGATTCTTGTTCGTAGCTGTGAAAAAGAAAATTTTGTTGGCTTTCTTTTTGTTTGCTTAAAGGGGGCGACGATGAATGAAAGTGAGATGTTTCTTTATGGCCGCAGCCCGCAGAAAGAAGAAATAAAAATCAAAATTAAATAAAAGTTATGAGAAACGCAACAAAACGAAAAGAAGGAAAATGACTTCTTATATAATTCTTGGTATTCAAACTTTTCGGAACTTCTTACTTGATGTTTTTAGCCAGCTTAAGAAGTTCTTCAGAGATCAAAATGAACTCCATGCTGAAATCCAAACAATGGACAAGTCCAGAAAAAAAACTCATAAATCGAAAAAACACTGACGAAATGTCAAAGTAATATCAATTTTTGCACATAAACGCTGAACGAAGCTCGGCCATGAAATTTGATGTTTCACGTGTGAGTGAGTTTTTTGTCTGGCTTTAGTGGTATGAGGATGTAAATTTTTTAAAAGATAGAGAGGGATCCGTTTCCGAGAATATGAATTTTATTGATGAATTCAGTTTAAAAAATGTTTAAGAACAAGAGATTGTGCTTTAAATCATTAAACCTTACTATTTAGCACACACTTTATTTAAGTTAACAGACCTTCTTCTATTTTCGCTTTGTCATTTTGCATGTGACAGATCCTAAAAAATGAAAGCTATCACCTTTGACGCTAAAAGATTCGTAAAGGTCCTTATTATGATTTAGATTGTTTTTGGATGGTGGTGATGTTAAAAATAAAATGCTGCCAATGCCAACAGGCAAGCCTAATTCAAAATGCGACGAGCAAACGAGACGAACAGACTTCGATGCTGTTGGTATTTTTGGGCTTTTTAATATATTTAATTTTAGAGACCGCAGCTGTTACACCTCACCTTCTGGTGAATTGACTCAATTTCTATGACCGCGACCGGGAATTATTTTCATTCCAGGAGTATCCTGAAAAAATGTCAGAACAACTTAAACCAGAAAACCAAATAAAATAATCAATGAAAATAATGATGAAATATTTAAAATATTTTTTAAAATCAATAAATAACTAAATAAAGATTAAACTTAAAAAAATTACCAAATGGTTGATGACTATGACTATAATGATAAATAACTTTAAACTAACCCCGATTTTTCGGACAATTTAAGGTTCTTATCGCATTTGCGAGTGCCAATACGATCTTTCAACAATGGTGGCAAATTCTTCTCCAATACACAATCAAAGGTATCCTCCCAATATTCCTCGAACCATGGGTTTCGAGTATTCGTTTCGGGCGACAGCGACATCATGTAATCATCAAAGTCTTGAATCAGTTCCGACTGCAATTCTACAGTAATTGAGCCTTCGGCAATATCTTCCAAACCATCCAACAATTTTTGCTGTTTGCCCCAACCATCACTGGCAATCCAATGGAACGGTTGGACCAAATTAGCCCGTTTAGCTGCTTGCAAGAGACTCCGTGCGTCTTCGGCTCGCACAAAGAGTACAACACCTTTGGCATTGGGTTTCTTAAGCAATTTGGCTATGATGGCGTCAAAGACTTTGTCATCGGCTGCTGAGGGCACCTTTTCAGCGGCGGCAATGCACACATTCCGTTCGGTGGCTTCTTTGTGGAAGGCTTCGATTCCATATTCGCCGTAAGAACCTTCCGAGTGAATTGTCGACACATATGACCAATTGAAGCATTTTATTATGTCAACCATGGCAACCGACTGAAAGGTGTCCGGAGGAACTGTCCGTGCAAACAAATCAAATCTTGTCTTGTCGCTGAGGGTTTTAGCTGTGGATGCAGGCGAAATTTGTGGAATGTGAAACAAACGCAACAAATTCGCAACCTGCAGCGATACCGAACTATAGGATCCACCAATTACTCCAAATACCGGTCCAGTCGTGTTGCGTCGTGGTTGAGGAGTCGACAGATCCTGACACTCAAACGCAGATGTATCCATGTTATTAAGGGAACTTCGAACAAATTGCAGCGATTGATTCAAGGCATATGTATCACGTGAACAGGTATCTAAAATGTGGACGCCAATTGTTATTCCGGGTAATATAGCCGAATCGTTGTTTACACGATCGACAGCATACAACATCGCCTCAAGCCGGTGCACACCACGATTGTAGATCTTCGGACCGCACGGTGTGTTCTCACCTTTCTCATGAACCGGGAATAAACCTCCAAGTATTATATCACCGGCTAGATTCACCGATACTAATTCTTGGCTTGGCTTACTGCTTTTATTTTGATTTTGACAAGTTAATGGATAGAAGAACAAAAGGACTATAAGTACGATTGACTTAAGCTTTTGCATTGCCATTATCATTGTATGAGTATAGTTGGGTATATAGTTGTTCGACTTTTTCGATTTCAAGATGAGCAGCGAGAGCTAGGTCAACACGCTCTAGGAGTAGAGATTCTGTAAGAAAAAAAAAAAATTAAAGAAATCAGATGATGAGCACATGTAGGTATGTACATAAGCGTGGTCTTTATAGATATTGTTTTTGTTGTTTCAAATGGCTCTAAGGAGAAAAAAAATTCTTTTTTTTTTCCAATTTTTATTTCACCATCTTCGTCATCTTCTTTTTTAACTTTTAGTCAATTTCAATGGGCTAAGGGTGATCCTTGTTACACGCAAAAAAACATATCAGAGCGTTTAGATTAGACTAAAATGAGATACAAAATCGAATTGGGAGGGGGTCTATTTGCTCCCGTCAGGTGGGAGTATTTTCTAAAAATTTTATTCAAAACAGACAAAAATTTTATATATATTATAATAAAATCGGATTCTTAGACCGTAAAAGGTTTTGAAACTGGTTGACGGAACCAAAAGAAACCAACATACATTTACTAGACATTGATATTTTCATTCAGTGATTTGTTTTGATCTAAAATACTTTAAAATGACATTTTAAGACTTACGAGGTTTTGACAGAAAGCCGACCATATTTAGTTTCAACTTAAAAAGAAAAGTAACCGGGTTCGCAGACAATATTGCCTTTAATAATCATACATACATACTATCAATAACCTCCTCTAGTTTTTACTCATTAAAAGCCATAGAAAAATTTAAACTGACAGATCTGGCTGGATATCTACAACAACTTATATTCTCGTTTTAATTCTACAAATTTATTCCTTTTTCTCCCAAAAAGTTTCTACCTACCTTCTGAGCAAAAATTTCAATTTAATTAAACGAATTATCATTATTAACCCGTTGAATTATTATAAATGAAGTTTGTGTTCATTTTAAATAAACTATCATCCTTTCCTAGAGGAGATCAAGTTCAATGAACATTTTCCACTCCACTTAAGTCTTAGCTTTCTTAAGATTGTTTTTATTTTCCATCCAGAAAAAAAAAAAAGATGATTCCCCCTTAATACATACCTTCCATCAAGTCATAACCAAAAGATCTGCCGAAAAACGGAAGGAAATTAATAATAATAAGCTTGTTAGCGCTGCGCTGCTTCAACGTCCTCTTTTTCCACAGAAGAAGGATACGATTAGTAAGTTCTCTCATCGTTAAAAGAACCTTAAATATAAATCCTTTTAAAATTGAAAATCATCCTTTTCTACTTGAGATTCGTGCTCTCGAGAAAGGATTGATATCCCTTGAATAACATTATTATGATAATATGAAAGGGATGAACACTTTGGAGGAGGATGATGCTGCATGCGTCCATATTACACAACCCACACTACCATCACCTATCCTTCCGTGGATACGTATGCCGCGCCGTGTGGATAAAGATTCATTTTGCGTAGGTACCTAGATGTCTCAAGAACTCTTTTTGCATTGAGATTTTTCCTTTTTGAATACGTATGCATATAAATACTGATTACAAGAGCTGAATTATAAACAGTAATCGTTACACTAAGCTCCATGTGCGTATACAAAGCTGAGGGAAAAAAAAATAAAATAAAAACAGCACCAACACACAAAATTCCCTCGACTCATTTTCAGCTAGCAATGCTCTTCAACACATTGGATTAAGGGATTTTATGTCATTTGGGTAGATCCAGTGCTGTCGTTTAATATAGTTTTGGAACTATTATGCATATGTATGTTTTTAGGGCAAGTATTGGTTTCACGGTAAAACAAACTAAGAGGTTTTAGTCTAAGAAAATTGGTTCCGTCATGAAGTCTGCCGTTTTGTCTGTCCGTTAATTGTTGGTGCACCGAGCTAGAGTCTAGATGGATAGACCGATTTACTTTAAATTTGTTAAAAGCATTTTTTTGTGATTTCCTAAAAAGAAAAATCAGATTTTTTGCTTAAGGTCATCCAAAGCTGGTGTCTACCATATAACAACTCTTATTTTTCTTATTTTCATAAGAACGGCTCGATTTTGATAAAACTTCTTTGCTGTAATGTCCTAAGGGATTTTTACAAAGCGGGGTTTTTGGTTTTGGAAAAAAATGTAAATTACGAAAAAGAATTCCGAGGGTAAATCTATTAAACTGAGAAAAAGAGTGTGTGAAATCTCTCGATTTTTCTCATAATAAAGATTCAACAGAATATTAACAATTGACAATCACATACAATTGTAATAGATTACTATCATTGTTAGATTAAAATCACCAAGAACGAATTTTATCTAGAACTTTACCAAGAACAGCAAAGTACCTTCAACTTTCAAAAAGTAGTAAACTACAAATTCCGACGGCATTGGTTAAAATGTTATATTATGTTCCAGTTCCAGTCCAGATAAAAACAAAATAAAATCAAAACTCGCAGTCTCTTCCTCAAGTTCCAAAGCAACTCTTCTCGTTCGTGCAAAAGATTTATGTTTGCATCATTTTCACAATCTCGTTTACTTCTTCTTTTGGGAGGAAACGAAAAGAACTGACATATCATTTCTGGCAAAGGCAGATGAATGACTTGGTTTGGGTTTTTCTTTCATCGTTCATGGTGCGCTATTTCCTCCCATAGTCGGAATGGCTGGCTTTGCTATACAGGGAGTCACATTCACAATGGATGAAAAGGATGAAAGAACGAAAATAAATTCCTTTTAGTTGTTCCATTTTATGGTCAATGGGTTATAATAATATTTGTGGGGGTAATTTGTTACATTTAATTTGGGTGCAATATTGTAAAAAATAAACAGGATAAAAAGGGTCATCCAATTCGAGATGCGTCATTTAAAATTCAACGATTGTTTTCTATTGTCAAAATTCAAATGCCTTTGGATGACTTTTGATATGAAAAAACAAAGAGGTAATTAATTATGTATCAATACACACTAGTTTATATCAAGTAGTAGTAGTAGAAGTGGACGCAAATGAGACTTTACCTCACTCTCACTTCAGAAGAAAAGATGAAGCACCATTTGCTTGGAGGATGATTTCAAAGTTAATCTTTTTTAAATCTTTTCACGCGGCTGAAACACCAAATAGATTTATTAACTCAAATCAAGGATAAACCTTCGACGAAATCATAGCAGTAGTCTCAATATTAAGCTAAACTGAAATCTTTTTAAATAAAGTTAAATCTAAACTACATACACATTTCTCTTATCATATACATACATAACATGGTGTCAGAAGTGGGATACGAGCCCACATCCACACAGGTTGAAATGAATTCATGACATTTTTACACAAAATTATTTCGAGTGACGGAGATTATTTCCATTCTATATGGGTACGTTAAGAAAACAAAACTTTTGATGTTTTGAACGTGGACAGCGTTTATTATCATTTGGACGACCCACACCAAATGCCACTCAGCTCGTGAAACAATGGCTCAAATTCAAAATGACATCCCTGGTTGGATTACCCTTTTCAACAAAATAAATTTAAGTGCTTTGGAGAGGAAGGCAACAAAAAATATGTATGCTTGGTTGTTATTTTTTATAACCATACAATCCACATTCTTTCTGGTCTCACTGGGCCGATTAAATGAAAATGAAAACATATGTCTGCTTGGGATTTATGGAGTGGAACTTGAATAGCGGCGGCGATATATATTACAGGACTTAAAAATTGAAAGTAAAATGTGAAAAAAATGTAGATATCGCTCGCAACTAGGATTTTTTGCTGAATAAGTAAAGCTTCTTAACGTAGGTTCTGAAATTGGGAGCAAGCGCATACAAAATCAAAGGAGACGGAAGTACTGTGACAAAAGTAACCTCTGGCTGTACAGAAAAGAAGAAGAAAATCAATCAAAATTCAAATAAAAATTGTCTGTCAGCGACACGATTATCTATTGTTTTGAGAAAGTTCTTTTCATGTCAGCCGTTCGGATTTGACAGAAAATTGTAGGTTTCCACCATTGCTCTCGACTATAATAGTAGTGGAGGCGACCATCAGACTACCTATCTCATCGCGGCTCGCAAAGTGATCGTTATCAATTGTTGGGTTTTTTGAAAACATTCACAAAACTGTTGGTTGGACAAACCTTTCCAATTTTTGATGACAAGTTAAACTTTCGGGGCAGTGGATGATTTCAAAACTCATGTGAAAGTAATTGCCAAAAACAGTATTTAGGCCTTAGTTCTTGACGACCTCTCGTGCCACCACATTAATTTATGTGTATTTAAAAATCATTAGCAGAACTGAATGTTTTATGCTTTTTTATGGATTTTATTATTTCGGAAACTTCCATTTTTGACGTTGCACTAGTAACATAATTGCGTTCTTGGCTGTCTATTTTCTAATTGATTCCAATAAAATTTTTAAATTCTCTTTCAAACAATATAGCGCTTATTTGGATGTACGAGTATCGTACATAATTTAGGTATTCATAGCACAAACGCTTTACTAAACATTTTAAGAAGCCAAGCAAACAAATTATATTAATTTTTCTCCAAAAAAGACTAAACAAGTTTCAGGAAATGGCCCATAACCTGGACAATTCTTTCTTGGTCTTCGCAATAATCAGATACCAGATGGAAGATTATTATTAATCGGAATGGCAACAAATTGAGCTATAGATAGGTAAATAAATAGCAAGCAATTTAAAAAAAGATGGTGAAGGTGGGGATGGTAAGAACCAGCGAGTTTAAGGAACTCAATGTTAATACATATCTTTTTTCCATAGGAGCAGAAGTAAACGAATATAAAGTGTTTCTCTTTTAAAATGGCATTCAATCATTAGAGCATTTTGGCCGAAAAGTGCATATTCTTAAAATTTGAATAAAAAACTTAAAAATTAAATTTTTAACTTCATTGATGAGAAAGATGAAAATAGAGTTTTGTTTTTCATTCATTACACAGGTTTAGAAATACCTATCGGTGAACTTTTGGACACGAATGACGAGTATTTCTTGACTGAACACAAATCCGTCTTCTGTCATCAGCACTCGGATGTTTTAAATATTATCGTTAGAAAAAATAGGCTGTGCAGCAAAGCGAGGTATTTTTTTCAATCAAATTGGCAATGATTTATATGAAAGAATTAATTTTCTAATATAAAATATTTTTTTTGTATATTTTAGTACGAGAGCTGGCAACCTCAAAGAAGAAGTCATTTTGGCTTTTTTGGATTATGTTCTCTAACTCCTAAGATATGTGTAAGGGCACTCTGGCTGATGGAAACTGTTGCTTTTTCCCCCATTTTGAAAAAGGGTTTCGAAAAACGTTAATGCAATTTTCTTGGCTCCTTTTGAAGTAAGATTAAATTTTTGTTTTGATTTTGTAGGTTAAAATGTCTTTTAAAATTCTTATTCACAATTATTTTTGACATCTCAATGAAAACTTATTATCGAAGATCCGTCAAACTTTGTTTGTAAGAAATCGTTTTTAACGTTTAGGCGAGCTCTTTTTTCATCTTGAACGAAAAAATGATTAAAAAGTATTTTGAAGATTACCTGATTTGGGAGGTTTTTGTATTTTAAGATTTTATGTGAAATAAAATTTCTCTTAAATATGGTGGAATAAAATTG
The DNA here is from genome assembly GCA_946251815.1 of Dasysyrphus albostriatus. Classification (NCBI taxonomy): domain Eukaryota; kingdom Metazoa; phylum Arthropoda; class Insecta; order Diptera; family Syrphidae; genus Dasysyrphus; species Dasysyrphus albostriatus. The sequence continues at coordinate 2,361,982 of OX276339.1, forward strand.
CCAACAAACAGCAAAAATATCTTTATGGGGGCTTATGACTTGTACGGTGCTGTAAAATAATAAAAGATTGCTGAAGGGTACAAATAAAGGATTGCTAAGGGACACAAAACAAAAGTTTTATTACTTTCGAAGAGGGGTCTATCTCTAACCGTTTAAGAAAGAGACGCACTTTTATAACAAAAAACACATAAAATGCTATAAAATAGTTGGAAAAAAAAATACGGAAAAACTCGTTTGAATTCTTTTGATCTGTCCTTTTATTATATTTTTCAATCGAGTTTCATATACAGCGTGTCCGCCGGAAAGGTATACTACTTATTTCGTCTCGCAGTAATTCCATTGTAATCCTAGCTGTATTAACAAGATACCACATGTTAACCAAGCCCCAAAGCATGCAGTTGTGGCGTTTAAAAGTTTTCAAAGTTGTTCTTCGAAGACCAAGTGCCTGAGCACGGCGTCGAATTGAGATTGATGGATTGTTTTAAACACTTCCTTGAGCAGCAGTAATGTTTTCAGCCGATCTTGCAGTACGTTTTGGTCTATGCTTGGGGCTATCACCTACAGACCCTCTTTCTTCGAAATCTTTCACTACATGATAAATAGTGCGTTTTGTTGGCACGTGGTTTCTCCCAAAAATTACACGTAACTTTCTCATCGTCACAGTAATCGATGATTGATTTTGATTAAATTATCAAATTATCGAATATTTTTCATAATAAATTTGCCACGAGTCTAGTTCACGACGGCCAAGCTGTCAAGAAACTGTTTTTGGAAAAATAAACACTTTCGAATTAATTTATTTGGTAATTTTCATTTTTTTTTTTTTTCAAATATGACCGACAAATATAAACGAGCTATAAAAACATTGTTACTCTTTCGTGTCCGAAAAGTGTAAGAATATCTCATTAAATTACCATTGAGAGTTATTCTAATTGGTCTGATTTGTCGAATCAAAAGTTTTGAAATTTCTTTACTTTAAGTTTCGAGCTCGATAGAATCGGAATCCATCATTTTTAGGGAGATGTCTGTGCTGGTAGGTATACGTTAGTTATTCTTTCGCTTTTTTTGCTCGCCATATCTCAAGAACGAAAGAAAAGGTATCGACTTCGGATAAATTTTATTCTATTGATAGAAGTTTCAATACGTGCAGAAAGGACCTAAAAAAAATCAATGACCAATAGCCATCAAAAAAAACGTCGTTAAATTTCTTCCGTCTCAAATATCTCGAGAATGAATCCTATCGACTTTGGGTTAATTTTAATATTATGTAAATAATTGATGAAATATGTAAAAACTGTTTTTTTTTTTTAAAGCGAAAAACTACAAGAAAGGAGAACGGGACAAAACGGTCAACAAGACCAATAACAACGAGATGTATGTCGTGGAAAGGTATTTTTGTGTACTACAATGGTGACTATGGAGTTGGGGACTTTTTTCAAATCGCTGTGTGAAAAAGTTATTCGCTAAATAATGTTGTGTTCTGGTGGATTGTTGTATGAATAGTATAGCCAAAATATATTTAAACTGGTCGAACCAATATCCACACTACATTATCATTGGAAAGGTATTTTTATTACCTACAATATCTTTTATTGCAGTTTAGTTCAATTCACTGTATGAACAAAGTTGTTTCCTAACTAGTATAATATTTTGGTGCATTTTAGAGTGAAAACAATGTTTTTCTGTAGTATGGGAACAACTATATGAACGCTAGCTCAACCAATAACAACAAGAAATATGCCGCTAAAAAGGTAATTTTATGCACTATTTAAAGGTAGCTTATTTCATATCACTGTATGAAAAAAGTTATTCGCTAATTATTATCCACATCACATTTATTTTTTTTTTTCTACAAAAAATCACCAAAACAGCTTATAACTTTTTCCACAAAGTGATTTTAACTGAGTTGTCATAGTAAATATTATTGTTCATACAAATACGTTTTTAACGATATACACGTTATTGGCATTTGTTAGACCAGTTTCCATATTGAAATCCACCAACACAAAACCTTGGTGACTATTTTAGCAGATGCAAATACCTTTCCAACGACATACGTCTCGTTGTATTGGTTCCTAGACCACCTTTCATTCCTTTTACCAAAAATTGTCGAAATTTGTTTTCGTCTCAAATATTTTGAGAACAAACAATGATATTGGCGGCTTTGTGTCAATTTGATTGCTTTAGGCTGTAGGTAAGGTCTAGGTACAAACAGACAGATCAAAATCTCGTTTTGTGTGCGAATCAACAACTTGCCCTATCCTTACCTACTTTGTTTTCAAGAAAATCGAAAATAAAATAGTTTTTTTGTTGGTATTAAAAAAAACACAAATATGCAAAAACTAGTCAAGATATGAATCAAAAAACGCTTGGTACGTGCCAGATTAAAAAAAAAAATCCAGTCGTTTAGGATGTAGGCAAACAGACAGATACAATGTCAAGTTTGATCAGTCTCGATTTCGATTTTGTTTTTAACGAATGCATAACTAAACAACATCGAAAATAAAAATAAATATGTTAATTTGGTGGCGCAACGCAACAGCTCGTGGAGAACTATCAGGCCATATATTGGCCGCGTTCCGATGTTAATTCTCACTTATCAGAATAGCTTTGTGTTTTTGTAATCCCTTGTTTGAAAACAGCTGATGACATTATTCATCTGTGACCAACAAACAAATCTGAAGCTATCCCAAAAATTCTAGGATACTCAGCAAGAAGATTGAGTTGTTCATGTTGAATTTTGCAGTGTCCGTTTTTTTTTTTTAAGGAAAATTAATAAGTTAGATGCAACTAGAAAATGGTTATTTGGATCACCTTGTACTCTTCGCAATACGTTAATATAAAAACAGAATAAAACTTTGTTAAAAATTTCAATTTCTTTGTCAGCTTTTTTCAGTTAACCTATCCGGTTCTGGTCGTTCACAAAAGTATCGGCTACTCGGTTATTTTGGATAACCTATCCGATAGCCGGCGGAACGTGGCCATTGACTATTAACTCTCAACAATTTATGCCGCATAAGAAATTCGAAGATGAGAGATGACAATTTTCTTTTCTTTTCTTACTAAAAAAGGGTTCAGTGAAACGATCTAAGTAACAAAAATTTTCTTTGAAACGGATTAAGAACTTATTGAATTTCATCTTGAGTAATGTTTTTAAAGCCTAAGTATTACGCTGCTGATGCGAAATGAAAAATCCCATACAAAAATGAAACAACGAAATCAAAATGAAAAAATTAGTCATACTTTTGGTCCTGCCCTGCAGTACGTTGTTCGATGAACCCAAATGATAAATGTTTCATATTTTTTGGGGAAGTCTACACTCTTTTTTTCGGACACAATTAGTTACCCAGGCACTTTATTGTGTGCGAAAAAAATGACATTTGTGTTTATGTTTGTTGTTTCTTTCATTACAGCGTGGCTGCCTGTTTTTTCTTTTATTTTCATTTGTTTTGATTTTTCGAATTGGTGTAACTTTCAATGAATACATATTTTTTCGCTGCATTTTCGTAAGAATTTCGTTGTCTTGTTGGAGACCAACTAAAAATTTTGTTGGTGCGATCAGAATCAAACATGACATAACGATATTGGACAGTACGAAAAAAATGTGTGGCACAATTTTTTCTGTCTGTCCCTGGACACACAGCTCTTAGAACTTAGGCGATTTTCTTAAAATTTTAAAAAGGTTTTTAATTTTCTAGAGGAGAAACCGAAATTTTTTTTTACTCCAAAAATAACAGTACTTGCCACACAACCATTGAAGAAAAGCTTATTTATCTCAAAAACGGCTTCAACGATTTTGATAAAAAAATTAGTTCTTAATAAAATCGCTCCAAAGATTTTAAGCTTTTTTTGCCTATAAAAAAAATAAATTAAGTAGCGCAACAGCTCATGGAGGACCAGGGCCTAGTGACTAACAACTCTCAATCATTCCTGTGTGCGTGTTGTTGGCAGGAATGGAGGGGACCTACAATTTTTTGCCAAGTCCGAACGGCTAGATGAGATGCACTTATTCATGACAAGTTATACTCTTAGAGGATTTTTCAGTCCCTCGCAAAAAGAAGTAGCTCAAAAAATAACATTTCTTTTTTTAGGTGGTTGTGGCCGGGAATCGAACCCAGACCTTGGCATGACAGTGCCACGCACTAACCATTATGCCACGAGGTACTATTTTTTTTTGCCTATAGGTGTTCATATTTTTTCAAGTAATCAAATGGCATACTTGATTTAGAGCTCTAAGCTATTTTACTAGTTATTTATACCAGTTTTCTCAAAAGAACGTTTTAAATACTTCAATATTTTAATATTATTTTACTATAACTACTTGCACATTTAAAAAGTTTTCAAGTTCGAAAGCAACTTGAACATAAGAGCAAGTACCTGTGATCCATTCGTGCGTTTGATTTACTTTTTGTAAACAACATTGCTTTTACTTTGTTGACCCACACAAAATTTGTTTAATTACTATAAGCATAAGCATAAGCACCAACCTGTGGGTATCAACCCCAGTCTTGATGGCATTATTGTTATGTTCACCCATCTACATACATACAAGCATATAAAACTGATGGGCTGACATATTTGTAAAAATTTATTTTCAACCCCTGCAGACACAAACGGTATCTGAACTCGAATAAAAACACCTCAAACCATATTACTTTTGTTTGTCTCTCTGATTCTATGTCATGATAATAACAGGAGATGAGCAATTTCGTGTTTTTTTTTAAATTGCTCAAAATTGATATAATAAAATGGGTTTATGTTGGGATTAGATTAATGCGAAACCACTTTGTCGTTTCGTTATTTCGACTTTATTTTGTTGTTGTATTTTGTTAACAGTGCTGAAGATATTGTGACCCGACAGTATAGAGAGCAAAAGGTCCAAGGTACTCTTAATCATTGTCTTGTAACAAAATGCTCGTAGAAGTATCTTTCAATGAACTGGAGAAAGGAAGGAAGGAAACAAAACTGTTAAATCAATTGAAAATATATTGATGACATGTCAATCTTAGAAGAGTTCATAGATTCTTTATCTTTTCATTTGTTTTGCATTCTTTCATATTCTTATTTTAATTATTTTGTATTCTCAAACAATATTTAAAATCAAATTAAATTACCTAGGTAATTCGTTTTTATCAAACAATTTCAGTTACGAGGGGCCTCCAATCTGTTCTCGATATGGGGGTGAATTATAATTGATGTAAGAATTTCGACTAATCGAACTAATTTATTGGATATTGAATTTTTTAAATGATATTGTCCGAGATAATGAATATAAAATTTAATAAAGTCCCGATAATTAATGATAACGCAAGCAAATTGAAAATTAATGTGATTAAAGATATTTTCTATCTATTTTTAAATATTGGTAATAACAAGTGATAAAAGAGAAAGGTATTTGCAAATACAGTGAATTATTATAAGAAACGAAGACAATATTAAGTATTTCAAGGAAGAATGTTAATCAATTTGCGAAGCTATTGGAATTGATGGAAAAGTGTTCCGATAAGCACAAAAGAAAAAGATAAGTTTATTGTGAGCAGTTTGCAGTATAGGGTATAGCCCAGGAAAATTAGACTTTCACTTCGAAAAAATTCCGACAAAGCTGAATTTTGGTGGAAGGCTTTGATTTGACGTCTTCACCATTTCCTGAAAAGTTCCGTAAATTTGGGAAGGGGCTTAATATTTGAAGGGGGGTTAACTGGGGTAAAATTCAGTTTTTTCTTTATTTCTGGAAAACCATCAGTCTTTTTGAAAAAAAATGTGATGGTACAAATTTTAGCTTATGTCATTCTTCACAAAAAAGATCAATATACTTTTTTTCATACAAGCAAAAGATTCTGAGAAAATCATGCAAGAATCTTACGGTGGAGTAAATTTTGTCAAAAAAAAATTAAATAAAATTTCATTAATCGATGGGCTTAAGTTTTTGTACGATTTGAGTTTGGCTACATCTCTTCTTGATAAAACCAAGTTTTTGGAGAGCCTGGGGTAAGAGAAAGACCGCCATCTTGAAAAAGTGAAAGTGATTTTGTTTTTGTTCAACAACTCGATGAAATTTCCTTTTACAACAAAATCATAAAAGAACAACATTTAGACAATAAAGTTATCTAAAAAACGAGCTATGTAGGTTTTTTAATCTTGAAGTAATAGCGTGTCAAAATAATACTTTCCATTTTGTTCTTTAAATGGACAAATAACAGCATTAATGAGTTTATATAAATGCTCATAAAATTGTGGAAAAAAGATTATGACACTTTTTTTCGTAGGATTAACAGATCTTGAGAAAAATGCGCACTCCTTTAACCCGCCCTAAAAAAATTAAGCCTCGACTCATATCCATGGAAATCCTTAAGACGTCAAAACAAAGCTCTACCAAATTCAGCTTTGTCGGAATTTTTTCGTAGTTTTGCCATTTTTGTGTCAAATTTTCCTGGGCTATGGTAGAACTAAGCTTTCTTGGTACTCCGTCATATGAGGGAAAAGAATGAGACAATGTTCCAAAAAATATCAAAGAAAATATAGAAAATGTATCTATTTGTGAAAATAAATAATAAATTATTACAAATGTTCTAGTACTCGTAGTTCTAAGGAATCAGAATTATACATATTTTGAATGTTTCTTTCTAAACTATCTTAATTTTGTCTTGCTTCTGTCCTTCTTCAAAATTTAAACAATTTAACTTAAAACAAATAGCCATTGTTTAATTTTTAACCCGTTTTATTTCCATGCAATATTTTTGGAAACATTAATTTTTAAAGCGAATGTGAAAATTCGCTATCAATAATACCGTGAAAAAGGGAATTCACTAAACCATTCGTTTTTAAGCCAACGTTCGATTCGCCATGTATACTGACTACTGAGGGCCTAAATATCTTACAAAACAAGCAAGGAGGCAAAAATTATCCACGTTGCGTGGCTGTTTACTTAGAGTTTTCACCTCTGTTTACTATTTTTAAGTGGTCAAGAGAGTTAAAAAAGCGCGTAGAGTATTGAAGTCGACATTCGACATGGGATAGGATGCTTGACAACATGGAAAATTGTACTAAAGGACGCCTTGATGCACATCTGATCTGACTAATCTGTCCAAAAGTACCATACACGTCATTCTTCATGACAAGAGGCAGAGGGTGCCTTGAAAACTCACAGAGTAGCGCCTCAGAGAATAGGCCTCTGTTTTCAAGGTTGCTGAACGAGATTGTGATTTCTCATTAGAGTCTAGACCTAGAGATTATTATTTGTCACATAATTTGAAAAAAAAACCTTCGTGGGATTGTGAAGCGATTCTTCTATAATGAAGAGCTCAAGGTGGCCATAATTCATATTTTTCAGAAAAAAACAAAAATATTTTTTTATCACGAGAAGTAATTATGCATTTTTGTTATAGGAGATTCACTGCATATGTAAAACAGTTTTTTTTTTTCACAGAAACTAAAAAGTATTTTTCTAAAGGTTTTCGGTGTCTGGAATTCGAATCTGATCGCTGAATGCTGCGTCACGTCAGGTTTTCGAGATATATCCTAACCTTAAAGTATCAAAATAATAAATAATTTCACTATATCTCAGGTTATGTTTTACATCATCGAAATAATTGTTTTATAAAAACTCGTAACAACATCAGATTCTTCTAATTATCCTCTTCAAAACTCATTTGGAATATGTTAATTTCTTTCATTTTCTTGGAGAAATATTAAGTTAATCGAATATATCACTTTTGTCGATGGAAAATACCAATTTCTTTGAATAAAAAAAACAAACATTGGAATTATTCTAAAAAGGAAAAAGGTTTCTCTTTCAAATTCCGTTATTAGTTTCCTTGAGAAAAATTATTTCGTTGTTAGTGACAAAAAAGCGTATTTTGGTACTTTTAGGTAAGGGTGTATCGCGAAAACTTGACGTGATGGAGCAAATCTGAGGTCAGATACGAATTCGGGGAATCTAAAACCTCCCTACAGAGTAGATACAGCTTGCCTTGTGTAACAGAAAAAGAGTTCAATTTACTTGACCATTATTTTCGTTTTACTGATATAGTTTGGTTTTTTCATGTTGATATCGTGAATGCATATTGAAAGCTATGATATGAAAATTTTGCAGTAGAAAGAACAATCGGAATGAGGCCAGTCGGCAGAGGCAACAAATATTTTCCGTGATGCAAAACTATACTCATCAAAATTTATGATCGGAATCGACAGATGGGTCGTTTCTATGAAAAAACGACGAATTTTTTAGTGTTGTTAATAAGCCAAACATTTGAAAAACGCGTTTAAGCCAATATCTCGAGAACTGTTAATTGTACGAAAAATATGTTGACAGCTTTTCTATAGAAAATTAATTAATTTTTTTTTTTGGGTATACAACATTTTATTTATGCAGTCTATACTTTAGAGTAAAAGCGTTTAAAAGTATTTTTTTTTGTGTCCTATATCTCCTTAACGATTGCTTTTGTAGAAAAAAAATTGTACTATAAAATTGAAGAACATGTAATTTCCAATAATTCCAAAGTTTGAATTTTGTATGGAGCTGTCTGGTTTCCTTCCGTTTGAAATTTGTTTTCATTCTTTCAAGGTAAACTTAAATTTTGATTAACTACGCTGAAAATGGTGTTGAAAAAATACAACTGGTTCTATAAAGCGTTCCAAGCTTTTGGAGGACACCAGCCACTCAGCCATTAGAAGTGATTGATGAAGGTTTTTTGCTATATAGACTTACATGGAATGAATAAGTATGTCAAAAATATGTAAGATACCTACGAGTATATACAAAATAACTTTGGAATAAATTTCAAAATAGTTTCCAAAAGTTATTTCAAAAATTCATATGACTTATGTAGGTAGGTATTAAAGGTTCAGAGAGACTACGAAGATGGCTCGATTGATATTTTTTTTTTTGACGAAAAAAAACGGTTTTGACAGTTCTTCAAGAAAAGTTTTTATCAAACGAGGATGGTAAAAGGCGTTTCATTGATATGTTGACATGAGCTGCAAATTGTTGGAATGCCAGTAGATCAAGAGATGAAAGATGCTGATGTTCTAATTGTCAATATTGCCTTAGAGATGATTTTGTTTTTCAAATGTCATCATTGTTGGCGAGTACATTATGTAGATTTTAGATATTCTTGTATTGTTAACAGGTTTGACATATCAACCTAACGTACAAATGTCTTTATTCGAAAGCCTGGGAAACTTTCAGCACTGCCACTGTCAAAAGCAGCCTCACGTTTGCATAGTCTTCGAACGTACCACCAGGTTTGCATGGCTTGTCGAGAACGGTGATGAATGGGGTTGGAGTCGGGATTCCCCAGGATTAGAACCAATAATTAACATCGCACTACTGGCAGCACCTTCTTTGCTGAAATTTGTTTCATGCAAGTGGTTCACCAAATGTGGGGCTGCACTGAGTTGCAGAAATCTGACGCCAAATTATCGCGTCAGTGAACCAGTGATTGAGTGCCATCAGAGATCAAATGAACCAATAACCACTACAAATTTTGGTATACTAGATTGGTCGAAATGTGAGCGGTAGTGCAAAACTCACATAATTCTGTCATGTATTGCTCGATAACTGATGCGGTAATTTGTTTGTGTTCAATTATTTGCTCTCATTCTCTCAAATATTATTCAGATAGTCGACTTCGATCCCACAGAAAATGAAGATTTGCCAAGCTACATTATTAAAGGCGAAGTATTGACTGAGTAAAGCATATAACTTTACAAACCGAGAATATCAAAAAGGCCAAGACTTGGTAAATTGAGAAACAACAATTGTGGGTTGGGCCTACAAAGGACAAAAAAACACGGCATTGAATCTACCTCTTAGGTGGTAGGGAAATGAGCTAACAGTTAAGCCTAAGCGTAAAAATGCTGACAATAACAATAATTTTTAAAACAAACGTCGTAGAAAAAAGAATGTGCATACAAAATTGTTGGTAATTACATGTTCTACAATTTTCCTACAACAGTAATATTATTAACGAGATATTGAACAGAAACAAAAAAAGTATACTTTTAGGCGCTTTAACTCTGAAAGTATAGAGAAGATTCTATAAAAAAAATGTTGTATACAGAAAAAAATAGTTATTAATTTTCCTTAGAAAAGCTAGGAACATATTTTTCGAAAAATTAACCGTTTCCAAGACACAACAGTTATAAACTCGCCATTTTATTCTTATGTGCTGAGAAACGACCCATCTATCAACCATTTTCATTAAATTTGATGAGTATAGGAAAAAAACCTCTCCTGACTGGCTTAAATTGTTTAATAGAATTTAACGAAGAATTATCAAAAAGTGCATTATTTTACAACCCTAATATCCATATCCGCTACTTTAACTCAATCAATCCAAAGGGTATCCAAGAATTCAAACCAAATATCCAAAAGCATATACATAGGATGAATAAATAAGGATCGGCCTTAAAAATACCACAACACAATTCTGCTAAATAAACGGAACACATACACATCTACGATTACAACAAAATAAAAAAATTATGGTATTATTTAAAAATGCACCATCAAACTTATGTAGGTACTTCCAAGAACTTAAAATTAACAACATAAACAAAAATGTAAGTATTTTTAATAATAGAAAATAAATTTTAAACAATCACTGAGGTGAGATATGTAGGTGGGGGTTGGATGTCGGTCGGAGATGTCTGTCTAGGGAATTTGAATACTCTTTTTCTGGTCATCCCTGATTGTTTTATCATTCATTGTGTGTTTTTCTCTATATCTTTTTTTTTCTGTTTGTATGCAACCCTTTGTTTTTTCGAGTGTGTGGTTTTGGGTATAGTTTCTGATGTGTTTACTGAAAAGCTATATCAACGTTATCTTGGAAAATTGCCAAGGATATGTCTGTAAAGATAAAGTCGTTTCCTGTCAGTTCTGTTTTTATTTTGTTGGTTGTTGTTGTTTTTTGAAAAAATATTTATTAAGGCCATGGTTTAGATATTTTGTAAGGTTAAGTTGGGTAAGGTTGAAGCTTGAAGGGGTGATGTTACCCACAGTACCTACATCACCTTACTTGGATCTGGGGATCCATTGCGCTACCCAAGGAAGCAATGATATGGTAGAGTTAAGGAATAAAGGTATAATGGGACATTAATAAAAAGAAAAATATAGATTGAAATGCATCCCTATCCTGATTTGTGGATAGCTTTTAGGATGTTATTTTTTAGCGTTTACTTATAAAAATTATAAAGAAATTTTATTTTATAAAATGAAAAAAACATATATAATTAATATTAAATTAGTATCTAAATACTTCACCTTAACCGGCAGGAATGATATCAATTTCGATTGACGCCACTCAATCATCATCAGATTCCTTTGTTAATGCGTGTTTATAGAAACGTTGCCGACGTTAGTATTTATTTTCTCAAATAAAAAAGAATTTATTTGAACTTTTTACCATATATATTATTCGAATGATCTTGTTGAAGTGTGTGTTTTTTTTTAAAGTTTTTGAAGATCAAGAGGATTATTTATTTATACACAAAAAATTATCAAGAATCAAAAACAAATTAATTTGGATTCAATTTTTAAGATCTATATTTTTTTAAGTTTTACGAACACTGAAATCTTTGAAAAGAATCCAAGTGGAAGACAACATTATTGTATGCAATTTTTCTGCTTTAATTAATTGTTGATTGATGAGCGATGGGTTATTGTTGATTGTTGATAAATTGTTGATTGCAGCTGGTTGTTTTTGTTGCTTATTCTTCTTTAAAGTGTTGCATATTTTAAGAAGCAAAAAAAACTATTATTGACTGAAAATAATATTTAATAACAATATATAGGATACCGAATAGCTTAAAATTTTGGAAATGCTTTTTTTTAAGACTGAATACAAAGGTCAGGGAAGAAAAACTCGAATCAAATTGTATTTGAATACTTCAATTATTTTTCCTTGAATTCATAAACCTAAATAAAAATTGGAAACATTTTCAATTAATACAAATTATTAACAATAATGGGTAAATTATTTTAAATTAAATATGCATATCTAGACTAAATAAGAAGATATATTAAAGAGTTATTGCAAATTAATCATTTTTTATACCTACCTCAACCAACACTTTTCACGAAGGAAATCAAAGTAAAATCATTGACTTTAGCCGAAAATTTTGAATACTCGTAACTACTCAACCCACAACCTTATCAAAACGTAATCCAATATGCTCTCTCATACCCAGAAGTTATGTCATTAGACCGACCCGTATAAAGGTTGTTTTATTTTTAGACGTGTGGTTTTCAACGTAACGCTTTGTAACGGAACGGTAACGCTTTTCTCGGAGTTTATCAGTTTGGTTTGCCATTTCATAGTGAATAGACTAACTCCTACAAAAATAATGGTTCGATTCGCGCGACGCATCGCAAAACAATCAATTTATTAAAGGAAACTTTTGGTGAGCGCATTATCTCGCGTCGTGGGGTTATTTTTCGTGTGGTTATGTGAAGCCCACTTGTCTACGTAGATAAGCCCGAGACGGTTGAAGCCTTGGAAGAGAATATTCAGCGCCTCACCATAAGTTTCCTTCAATCAATTGATTGTTTTTATTTTGGTAATAAATTTGCACGATTAGCAAACGTTGTTCAGGAGTAAGTCTACTCATTATGAAATGGCAAACCAAACTGAGTACAAATCAAAGTGACAGCCGTTAAAATGACCAACTCCGAAAAAAGAATTGCCAGATTGACAACCACACGTCTAGAAAAAACAATCTTTACATCAAAGATGTCAAAAGAGTTCTTAATCGATGAAATAAAACTCCAGAAAAAAAAAACTAATTCCACATACATTTTTCAAAAACGCTAGACAGATTGATTTAAAGGTAGGTGTCCATTTGAGAGCAAAAAGACTGTGAGCTGCTCTCCAGAGTCATGAAATTAGCTCTTTAAGGTGTAGAAAGCTACCCGAGAGTCTATCTCGAGAGTTTTGTAATGAAAATACTCTCAAATAGAAACGAACCTTTACGTTGAGAGCAGCTGGAAACTAAGCTTGCGTATGCGTTATGTTGAGGGTATATGGCTCCCTTTAAACAAAAAGTTTTTTCATTTTGCTTTCTTTAAACTGGATGCATGAAGACGCAGGTCTACGAGGGAAGACACAGGTCTACGCAGGTTTACGCAGATAGACGCATGTAGACGCAGGTGCAGGCTTACGCAGGTGGACGCGGGTCTACGCAAGTAGAATCAGGGCTATTTTGGATGCGTTTATTTCGAGAACCACACATAAAAGACAGTTTAGTCTCGTTGGGAGCCAGGATTTGATCCATTTTATCAATATCGGATCAATGCTGGCGTAGATAAGGACTTGTTGGATTGCACTGTTATCGACAAGGTCCCTCTTATATCAAGGAATGCAACCAGAGGGAATTATTCGAAGTGGATTGATTTTTCGATTGTTCTAACCATTTCATGAAGCGCTGTTTCAATAGATTAGCCCTGTATGCATGTTGGGACAGTGAGACCACACCAGCATTCAGCTTTTATCATTACATCGCAAAATGAAAAGAATTACTCTTGCCAACCGCTGTTTGTTCGGGCTAAGAAGGTATTTGAGTAGTAAGGACTTTTTTCAAAAAATCAAGGAAACCTTATATAAAACCCTAATTATCCCGGTCGTGCTGTATGGGTCAGAAACATGAACTCTGTCAGAAACGGATGAGAGTCTGCTTGGGTGCTTTGAAAATTCTTCGGGTGATCTTCGGTCCAGTCTGGATCGATGGAGTATGGTAGAGGAGAAGATTTAACAACCAGCTCTACGGGCTTTATAGTAATGTCGCGTCGACCTGGTCAAAAAGCTGAAAATACAGCGGCTGAGATGGCTGGGACAAGCGTATGGAAACCTACGCACCAGCCTGACGAGTCTTCGAATCCACCCCTGATGGTCTGCGCAGCAGAGGAAGACCCCACCTTAGGTAGCGCGCACTACTTGACGCGATTGAAGTTGAAAAAAAAACACCACTATAAATGATGCCAGGAAGAACCAAGGCTTTCGTTTTGCTAAAGACTACTTGAATTGAAATGTAAAACAGGAAGTAGGACCAGATGATTGGCGAAATGTATTTTTTTTTCCAACGAAAAAAATCGATGATTATAACCATTTTTTACTTAAACTGAGAGGAGAAGAGCGTTTCCGGTACCATCAGCATAGCAGAGAAGCAGGCGTTGTAGTTTGGGGAGCAATATGCTATTATGACACGATAGAATTGGTAGTTTAATAAAGTACCAAAAACATTGGGTATAGCTAGCAAAATCTTTGCTAAAACAGTGTTTCCGAAGATCAATATCTCTTAGAACGAACCCATAGATTTTTCAATAGAAAATTCCCACATCAACACAGCTCGAGTCTAAAATTAATTTTTTTATATAAGCAATATATTGATTATGATTCAGGAATTTTAAAAATGAGATAAGGCCAACAACATGTCCCACACGATAGCTCCAATAAATTAAAATTGAATTAATTAACGAACAGTTTTTTGTCTCTCTTGAAAAATTTCATAAAGTTGACTTTTTTTCCCTTTTAATAAAACAATATTATGTTACTGTTTGAGTTTGTAGCTAATAAAATCTCAATTAAATGTTCAAACGTGATTTTTTTAGCTTTATAAAAGTCCTTTAGTCTGTATTTTAATTGACTTTGTTAATTTATCTTAATTCCCTAAAATACATTAAAAGGCAATTTCAATATATTATGAGTTTCCCCGAAATTTGTTGTGCTGAAATTAATCTCCCCGAATAAAAAATCCTATGAAATGACCAGTTGAAATCCACTGAAAATTAATTTCTTTTTGAATATTTTTCCAATTTTTAAGGGAGAAATATTTTAAGAGAAATTGATAGCCTTCGTTGTTTATTTCTTCAGAATATCTTGTGGTTTAAGTTTATTTTTAATATTTCTGTGGTATTTAAATACCAGCTAACAACACGCCCATCCTTGTAAAAATGGGTTAATTTACCATTAATTGAAATAAAAAAGAAGCGTCAGTTTTTGGACAACCCTATCAGATTGAAATTTTTTGTACCTGAACTTTTCTCAAATGAAACAAACACAAAAGAGATAGTGTTGTTATGGCTAAGAAGACTGTTGCCATTATTTCCAGTGGAGTTTCAAAGTTGGTTATCAGGATCCCTTACCTACAAAAACCTGTTATTTCACTACTTTTTGTTTTAGTGTTAGAAGACGAGTTGGGATATTTTCAGCGGACGGTCTGAAAAAAAAAAGCTGATATGACTAAAACGGAAAAAGTGAATAGTAAAATAAGCACCTCCTCCCGTTTTGTATGAATACAAACACAGTAGCTGTTCTCATACTCCAAACCAAATTATGTTGTTTTGACACTTGAAACTTCTTTCGATGATTCATAAGACAAAGTGAAAAATCGAACTTTTTCTATTTTGACTGCCATTTAATTTTGACATATAAGAAAACATGCCTTGACTTGTAAAAACAATTGTTCAATCAAACATTTTCTTGAGATAAACACTTATTGAATGAGTTTTTTTCAGCAGTTACTTACTTAAAGTGGCGCTGCAGTCCAACCAACAAGATTTTTTCTAGTCAGTTCGGTTTCTAGCTAGTTGTCTCCAGTTTCACACGACAAGTTGGTTGAGGTCCTCTTTCACTTGCATGAGTCACCCGATACGTTGTTCTCCTCTATTGCGCCTTCCCACGAGGCTGGTTTCAAAGACTTTCTAGGCTGGAGCATTGATGTCCATTTGCCCTAGGTGACCCAGCCATCTCAGTCGTTTACTTTTCACTTTTGTAACTAGGTCGGTGTCGCTATTCAGCCCGTACAATTCGTTGTTGTATCTTGTTCTCCATTCCCTATCTATGCAGACGGGACCAAGAATCTTACTTTACTTTAAATGGTGCTCACAGTCCAGGATGGACTACGGCCTCAACCAACAAGCCCCTCCAGCCAGCTCGGTCCCTAGCTAACTACCACCAGTAACGCACTCCAAGTTGGTTGAGTTCGCTCTCCACTTGTGTGCACTACCTTGGGTGGGGTCTTCCTCTGCTGCGCAGACCATCAGGGGTGTATTCGAAGACTCGTCGGGCTGGTGCGTAGGTGTCCATACACTCCACGTGTCCCAGCCACTGTATTTTTAGCTTTTTGACCAGGTCGACTTCGCTGTAAAGCCCGTAGAGCTCTTTACAACCGATTTACAACTGAAATTCGGAGTCAGTGGCCTAAACGTTAAGAGCGCTACGTCCAATTTATGGTCGTCATAATCGTCCTAGCAGATCAACAATTGAGCGTCTAGTAGAAAAATTGTAATCCACAGGCACAGTACAAAATGTTCCCGTGCCAGTGAAGAAGTGCCCGTAGTGTCGAGAATATTGCTGCCGCTTAGGCTTCAGTTGCAGAAAGCCCAAATGTGTCTCTCACACGTCGTTCTCAAGCGTTGTGCATCTCTGTGACGTCGTTGTGGCGAATTTTGCGAAAAGATCTTGGCCTACAGATCCTTACAAGATTAAATTGACGCTTCTGATTCTTCATTTGATGTCAGCACTGTTATCATTCGCTGAGTTTATAGCGGAGCTTAAGTAGACAAAGTCTCTGACCACCGAAAAATTATTCAGCAGTATCTTGATTAGTTATGAAGTTGAGTCAGGTAGTAAGTCCGTATCCGGAAAAAACAGCATGAGTTTTTAAGTATATGAGAATTTCTTCGAATTCGTGATCCTGGCCAACAAAGGTTAAATGTTGTACATTTTTCTCTGGCATTACATTTACACATTACATGTTACCTGAAAATCGATGCTGTGTAACAACTTATTTCACTTAAGGAACGTGGATACAATCAATAATAAGGATATTCTCGTTTTACGATCTGCAGTTTTTATTTTTTGGTAATGTAGAAACCTTGTTCCAATTGTATGATTTTTTTAAAATTATTTCCAAAACAAAAGATACAATTTTAAGCATCGTGGACCGATGTTTTTCCATTTCTTCCCCAAGTTCTTTTTTGAAAACCTGACTCTCCTATGTAGCGAAGGAAGATCCACATTTTTTTCATTTTACGTAAGGGCACTATTAGTCTTTCTGAATTATTAAAAAGGGACTGGTTTGCTCAGAAATCCCCATTTCCTTGCTGAATCTTTATAAACCGCAATAATCTTTTAAGAATTCGTGTCTTCTTTATTTATCATTGCGATTAAAAATTATCAAACATTTATTACTTCAACGTTGAGCAACCAACTGAGCTAAATTACAAATGAGGAGGAGGTCCTTTTTTATAGGGCACATGCCTCTGTTTATTCATACCTCACAATGCAGCAGATGCCATACCCTGAGGAGGTTCTCATCAAACATGTAGATGTTCAATTCTTGAACACCTTCTCAAGTATTTAATTTATACTAAATGAAGCAATCACAGCAATCCGGCAAGAATGTTATTTTCTTATAGGTACTCTAAAAATTCCTGGTTGTGAAATTGGCATCTTAAATAAAAAATCTCCTCAGTAGGTGCGGACAACATTTACCTTCAAATGATATCTCAAATATTTCAATTGCTCGTTTAAAAATAATTCATAATTCATCTTACAATTGCCAGAAAACAAGTTATGTCTGCAAAATGAAAATTTCACAAATTCCAAGGAATAGAAAATTCATAAAAAAAAAAAAATACACAATCTTGCACAGGGGGATAATAATATTAATAGTTATGGAATGGGAAAACACCTTTTTTTCTCCATCATGATGTTCCTTTTTAAATTGCAATTCAATTTAGTTTCTATTGTTTTGTATCTTTTGGTATGTACGTAGAAATCGTAGGAATTGTTTTCTTTTGGAATCCTATACTTTCTAGGATATTTATTTAATAATGATTTCATGGTTCACAATGTCTTTGGATGAGGTGAAGAAGGTTCGTAAGTCGTAAATAGCTTTTATGTTTCAGTGTTATAACTCTGAATTTTTATTGCTGCCTACACTGCTTTAATTTTTTTAAACCTCTACTTCGATAGAAAATTCTATTTTTTACATTATTTTGCAGTTCAATTTTTAAATTCAATTCGACATAGATTTTGAAAAGTTACTAGGTGAGCATTTTTTTTCGGGTCCTGTTTTCTGAGACGAGGCACTCTATTGTTTAGACCACATCAGGGTTATTTGATTAACATCTGGCTATAGCAATGAGAATTAACAGTGACGGATGGTGACACCTTCCTAATTTCCAGTTAAAGACACCGGCAAACCAATTTAGTACCGATATCCTATTACGATTGTCAATTGTCAAATTGATAGTTTATAAATCTTGAAATTTGGATTTTTGGACTCAATTTATCACAAAACGGATCAACTATTATTTTATAATTTTTTATTTTCTTTTCATGCTCAACGGTCCGCATCATTCTCCATGGTCAAAACTTTTTTCAGTAGGGTTTTTAAAGATCGACTTTAAAACTTATCAATTATCAATTTGATAAGTGACAATCGTAATAGGGCTATTAGTGACTTTTTGTGGTTGCATTGGTCTTTGAACAGTTACATGTAGATTTTTATCTCTTCAATTTAAAATTTATAGAAAGGGAAATTGGACAGTATGAAGATAAGTGTTTAGAGAGCACCTGACCACTGGGGCCTTAATCTCCCGGCGAGAGCTTCTCGCCTGCGGAGTTGATAATGTCAGCAAATCACGTTATTCTTTGTCCCATCTCAATCGATGATACAGTATCGTTCGAGAAATCGTAGGTTAGCTAGACCTATTCTTCTCAAGAAGAGTCTCCGTATCATCAGTTTTCTTGTTGAAAGTATAACTTCCAATTTAACTTGATCTGCGGTATTAAGCCTATCTTGCTTTGATATTATTCTATCTATTCAGAATAGTAGCACTTAACTGGTCATCACTTGGCAGAAAACCAAAACCACCACGGCGCACCCCGAGAGTGCCAACCCATATCAAAAAGTAAATGCGGCTAATAATTAGCGGACCTTCTTTCTGATCCCATTTCACTATGTGACCTAAGCAAAGGTCAGTATTTTCAGAATTATGGAAATTGTTACATAACCAATAACTCAATATGTGCAACTATTACTCTTTCGAATGAAAATACCAAATGTTTCTTCGCTTTAAGTCTATCGATCCCACAGTAAAGCAGGGACGAAAACCCTTGGTCTAATCATTAAAAAACTACCGTTGTTAAATGGTGAGATTTCTGTAACTAGACCCGTACCTACTGTGATTCGCCGCACAACTTTCATAAAGGAAAGTATATGCAAGTGAGAGTTTCAGATGGATAATATGTTTCTCAGTCCTCCGAAACAGATTTGTCGTGATCTGGTAATTACGTCATTGACTTTCACAAGCACTATTCCTTAATCAAGCGATGCGTTGTCCAGGTGCCACCTCGTGGAGGTACACAGTTCGGCAACTTTTGGTTCGCGTTTGATAATCAGACTGCATTGGTTCTTTCGAAGAAGATCCAACGAGTAACCGAACATTCCAACAGGCCGTTATAGAAGCTTTCGAGGCAATTGAAGAACGGGCGTAGGTGGTCTTGAAGCAATGAAAGACAAGACCAAATACATACAACAAACCGGCTAGGACATAACGTCAAAGTTGATAGCAACAACTTCGAAGAAGTCAAGAAATTTAAAAGCCTTTTATTGCGGGCTGTAGGTCAACCTATTCATCTACCTCGGAGTAAGCATTGATCGCATGAACGACATTTAAGTGGAGATTTGACGGCGAATTACCCTAGTTAGCCGAGGTAACTTTGGCTTGGAGCAACAAATGGGATTAAAACTCCTCACAGGTAAGACAAGGTGCAAGATTTATAAAACTATTAACTACCAGTCTCGTTTTAACGAGTGTTGGGCGATAAACAGAAATGGAGAGCTGATACAGGGCTCTATAGAAAGAAATATTCTTCGTAGGATGTTTGGGTTTGCCGAACTAATGTAGTCGAAGCAGGGCATAAGCGTGTTTAAAACCAAAAATGCTATAAAATTCACCCTTGTGTTTCCAAGAGAATTGCCAAACTGGCTGCTTTTCAACATGTTTGGTTTGGTATTACTCGGAATTTGACAATTTTACACTAAAACTTTTCGTTCAAAATGAAGGTAATTTTAACTAAAACTAACAAACAAAAATCGAGAAATCAAGGATGTTATCAAGACATGTGTCCAAACGAAATAAACTAAGATGCTCAAGGCTTTAATGTGGCATATTGAAAAAGTAATTATTGTTCAAAACAAACAGACACATACCTACTCAAATTTTACTATTTCTTATCATTCCATTCTCTCACAAACACAAGGGTAAATTTATTTACATTTTCGGTTTCAAGCATGCTAATGCCCCAAAAATACATATATAATTGTTGCTTATTAAAAGGTTCATTCACTACTAGCCTATAGATGATCCTTTATTAAGCATAACTGGTTAGGGTTTAAATTAATTAAGTTCACATTTGTACACACATTTTGTGCTTTTACGATACAAAAACACTGCAGGCAGCTCATAATAATAATATCCAGCAAACATATATGCATGCAGGAGTCCTTCGTCCTCGATTCTTCGTTTGTTGTTGTTAGATGAATTTTACTTTTATTTGTTTGACAAGTATTCATTCTATGAACATTTGATTTATCTGATTGAAAAGTGTAGACAAATACGAGTCCCCCATTTTCCGCCATTTTTTGTAGGAACTTTCGACAGGTTAAATTTGGCCTTTTCTATAAGAAGATAAAAGCCAAATTGCATACGCATCACACGACGCCGCGCGCGCCGGGGCGGTGCGGTGGTTTGTTGACTACACTCCCTCGGTGCATGAGTTCAATTTCCATGTAAATTCAAAATAGTTCTTTCATGCTTTTGTCGATTTCTTATTCATATTAAGCCCCACGTATCCCGGGTTTTTCTTACTTATTTTGCTCCACTCCACCCGATTCAAGGCCCCATAGCCATGGTTGTACTCGTATTTTCAACTATGACTATGGTGTCTGTCATCATTCCTCTTTGTGTAAATAATTCGCCCGAAGAGTCTTTTGTTCCTCTCAAACTAACCAACCATATGACTGTGTATCCATGGCAGAAAACATCATATTTATTATGAAGTTTAATTCTGTAAACAACATTTCAGCCTATGGTGCTTTTGTGATGACTGATGATGAACTTTTTATTTCTGCTTATAGCTCTTTTTGTGCCTGACAGCACAGCGCAGCGCAGCGTACCGTAACGCAATACACACGATGTATAAACAAGCTATGAATACAAGTTAGTTAGCGGTATCCACTACAAAGGAATAGACTGCAGGCAACAGCTCACCAATATACATCCTTGAAAAGGAAAACAGCAATACGGAGACAAAGGACAGTGCACAAAGATCATAATGTAGGAAGGTGGATGGAAAATCGCACAAAGAATACAAATAGAAATTCAAATAAAGTTCAACTTATTTGTGTGTGAATGTGTGGATGCATTTTGTGTGTGCAATTCGTGTTGGGAATGCTTAAATAATTGTTCAATAAAAAGTCGAAATTCTCTATATTTTTGTATAAAGAGAATTCTGCTTAAGATGATGATGATGACATTGCATTGAATTTTCTCGATGTTAGCTATATACACCGACGGTTCCAAGATGGGTAGTGGTGTTGTTGCAGGGTTCCTTTTAGAAACCCTAGGACCGGTCAGCTCATTCAGACTTCCTGATACAGCAGTGTCTTTCAAGGTGAGGTCCTAGTAGTAACAAAAGCTGCGGCAATACCACAAGACGATATTCATTGAAATCAAATCGAAGCTTGTAACTTGCTGTCGTGAAGAGTTTAGAGTTCTTGGTTCACAGCACAACATAAGACTCTGCTGGGTTCCGGGCCACAGTGGTGTACCAGGTTATGAAAGCGCTGACGAGCTGGCAAGAAAAGGATCAACTCTTGATCTTAATCAAGCAGAAACAATAGTTCGGTTCCCACCCTGACATCTTTAAAAGGTAATTGAGAGCAAAATTCTAGCTACGCCAACCGAGTGATGGAGGTCGCTCGATACCTGTGCTATAAGCAGAAAATTTTGACCTAGTTTCAACAAACAAAATCATCCAACTGAGTAAAAAGTCTCTATCTCTTCCCGTGAGCATCACCACCGATCACAAATCTGTCAAAATTCATTAACGCCACCAAATAGCTTAAAACTTTTTAACCACCCGACCACGAAATTGGAAACTTCTTCAACCACAAACGAACGGACACATACACAAACCACTCATATACCAAACTCATCCATCAGAAGTTGCCGTTGCATGGAGCCACTGCTCCTATGGGCCTGGTGGAAAGACGATTTTTCAAGAAAGGGTAAAGGAAAGATCAGAACCTTTAAAGGTGTAGTCTTCTCCTCAACCAGGTGATTGTGTAACGATAGATATTTCTTCAATGACTAAGAAATACCAACCGACTTTTAAGGCTATAGCAGGCCTGCTGAAACTCATCAACGCCTGCTACGGGCTTGATAGTCAAAAATCGCTAAGACCGTAACTGACTGACTCATCACACATTCACTCACTCACTGACACAAATGCCGCTTTAAAGCAAGAATATTTATGCTCCGAGCCTATGGAAAGTTACGATTAAGTCAGAATTATTTTTAACCTGGTAAACCATCTCATTTTGCTTACTGTAATATCTCAAGTTTTGAAAGAATACTACTCCTGTGCCTACACTTAGAACATACTTGAATCCTGTAGTGATGTACAGGTTTAGAAGCAAGTATTCGACAATTGATCAAGAGCATTAAGATACTGACGTAATTGAGAGAGGTCTTGAAGAAAAGAAAATTTGTTTGACGGTTTTTTTAGATGTGTCGCAAGTGTTTGACAAGATGTCGCACGAAGGTCTTTAATTGAATCGTTAATTGGAAGAACAGTACAAACGCCATTAAAAAAACTGACGTTATACAATTCTAAACGAATATCTAAAAACTTTTCGTGTGAAGACAGGAAATAAATATTCAAGTTTCAAAGAAATAGTGACTGGGGTACCACAAAGGAGATGTTTTAGGTTAAGTTCTGTGCATTCTATATTTATACGTAATAAATCTCAACGAACAACTACTTCTGAATCTGGCAAAATATCTGGGAATAACTTTTGAAGCGAAATTAAAATGGAGGATCTTAACAGAAATCTTGGTATTCCTACGCTTTGAGACAAAATAATGAGTTGGATTGGATACGACATGCCATATGTCGACTCCATAAGATCGATTTTCATAATCTCGACAAACAAGTTTTGACTGGTTGGAAAACAAATTGCTCAAAAAATATAGAAACAAAAATTCACCTTTTTTTCAAAACGTCTACAGTGATTGAGATTTTAGGAGTTGAGATTTCAACAGTCAACATTTTGACATTATGGTTTCATCCTCAACCTCAACGGGAGGAAAATTACTTAAAAAATTATTAAATTACTTAAAAAAATAATTAAAATGTTTTCCTGGAATGTTAAGTTCTAAAAATAAGTTTAATCCTCAACCTCAACGGGAGAAAATATCAAATTTTAATAATTGGGATCACCTGCTTATTTTGAAATTTCATATCGAGCACTTCTTTTCTTTTTAAAAATCGACTAGTAAAATGTTTTCTCGGACAATAATCTTCGAAGCTGTCTAATATTTTTGTAAGACCCTCAACCTTAACGGGAGGAAATGTCAATTTTTAAAAATTGGGACCACCTGCTTAATTTGCGAATTCATATCGTGCACGTCTTTTGT
This sequence comes from Dasysyrphus albostriatus, assembly GCA_946251815.1. NCBI lineage: Eukaryota > Metazoa > Arthropoda > Insecta > Diptera > Syrphidae > Dasysyrphus > Dasysyrphus albostriatus. Next base: position 2,385,692 of record OX276339.1, read on the forward strand.
TTTAAAAAATCGAGCATATTTTGGTTTAATACTCAACCTTAACGAGAAGAAAAATATTTCAGAGAACTCAAAATTTTCCAGCAAAATGTTTTCCTGAACTTAATTAACTTCGAAGCTGGCTAAGATTTTTGTAAGACCTTAACGGGAGGAAATGTTAAATTTTTAAAATTGGGATCATCTGCTTAATTTGGCAATTTCTTGACGTCACGTCTTTTGTTTTGAAAAATCGAGTATTTTTGGCTGAGTCCTCAACGGGAGGGAACATATTTCAGTTAATCCTAATTTTTCTTGGAAACTGGGTAAGACAAAAAATCACAAGTGCGGTCCTAGCCTAACTTGGCAAGTTTTATTTTTATTGCTCAATAACGGGTTGGCTACGTTTTCCCGAAAAACGATTTCCCGCGTCACGTTTGCCCGAAAAACAATATCCCGTCGATCGATTTCCCCAAAAACGAAATCCCGCCGATCGTTTTCCCGTGTGACGTTTGCCCGCGGATTCCTACTATTCTTGATACAAGGCAACAGCTCTGTAATCTAATTAGATTCTTATAGGTTTATATCAGAGTCACCGAATTTGAATTTGAATACTATTTTTGATTTTTGTATTGAAGCCACCTTTAAAAAAGTATATAAATAATAGTGCATGCGATCTTCTCAGAACTCGGTAGAGGCAAGGCGTCATTAAGAGATAATAATTGGATTTTCTTTTAGGTTGTTGGGTTCAAGTGACAATGGGTAACTGACGACGACGGCCACGACGATGAAGGCGTCGATGTTTTGGTGTCGCGCAGAGCCCTATGGTGGGAGGATTTCTTTTTTTAATTTAAGCTAGAAATGCATTAATTTAGCGCCAATGTAACGTTTTCTTGAGCATGAGCATGAGCATGCTGCCCCCCTACATGAGCTCACTGCAGGATTTGGGGTATGTAAAGTTTCTTTTGCCCTTAAGGCATCTGGATTTAAAGACACTTTGAATTTGTGAATTTTGAGAAGCTAAGCCCCAAATTTGAAAATATTTTTTTGAAAGTTATCGAAAAAACCTTTTTTACCAACTTTTTTTACTTTTATGTCCATTCTATAAATCGCTATGACGCTTAGTTTAGCCGCAAATCGCGATTAAAGATAAAAGTCAATTTTTCGTATAATTCGATGCATTAATTGAGCACCAATAATAATAATTATTCTTGAGAAATTGTACCTTGGGTGGGCCGCTTCGCGGGTTCTCAGGGTTTTAACCCTCTTTTTTGGGTCCTCTGTCCCGCTCACGCAACTCCGTTGCTCCGCTTCGGGTATTTAAAGTTGTCTGGCAGGCGCCAATGTCGACAGTACCCTGCGTGGCTTGCCTAGCCCGGAAAAATTACCTTATATTCATAATTCAATCAATTTAATATCCCTTTACAATCTTTTATTTAGTCCTGAAAAGAACTATTGCAGCTAAATTGTACATCAAAAGCGTTTCAAGCTGGATAGCAGAGAAAATCCTGAGCTATTTATATGGGTTTCTTTGCCATAAGCACTGAAATCGGCCTTGAATCATCGCCACTTTTTAGAGAATTTCAATAATATTTATTTATTTCATATAAATCTGAGACTTGAAACTGTGAGAATCAACAAGAACGAACATCCAAAGAAGTTAACAGATAAAAGTATAAAAGCAAAATAAATTCCGGAATAAAATTCAGTCCTCATTAAGACTCGCTAGGGCAAACACCTGTAAAAGATAAAAACAGAATTTTCGTTTGGGATAGCTGGGTGACGAGGACGCTTAATATTATTTTAAGCGTTTAAGAAGGTGATTCCTAAGCGAAATTCACCTATGCGCAAAAATTGTTTTAAGCGTTTTGAAGACAAAAAATTATTTTACAATTTAATTTGTTCAAGCTTAAAATGGTTTTTAAGCGTTTGGAACAGAAATTATATTTTCTTAGCTTAGAATCGTTTTTAGAGAATTTTTTATTTTTTCGCGCTTAAAATTCATTTTTTTTTTCGAGCTAAATCCATCGAAATAAATTTTGATGAATTTTTAGCTTAAAATTATTTTAGAAGAATTAAATTTTTGCTTATCTTAAAATGGTTTTTAAGCGTTTTGAACAGGAATTATATTTTCTTAGCTTAGAATCGTTTTTAGAGAATTTTAATTTTTTCTCCATCTCCATTTTAAAATCCATCAAAATATTTACTAAAATAAGATTAATTTTTTCGCGCCAAAGATCCACCAAAATAGTTACTTAAATAATATATATTTTTCGCGCTTAAAATCCTTCAAAATATGTAAGTTGCTTGAATAAAATATTTCTGTTAACAAAACGAAAAAGTACTTTTCAAAAGTATTAAATACTTTTTCCAATCACGCCGCCAATCCCTCCAGAAAATCCATAGGATACTGTGCCACGGGATATCGTGCTCCGGGATTGGAGTCAAAAAGGTACTTATATAATCCGCGGGCAAACGTTACACGGGCAAATGATTTTCGGGAAAACGTAGAGTTCCCCTCAATAACTCACAATTTTAAAGGGTTTGAAAACTTGACAAGAGAAATTCCGAATTCGTTTTATTTTTTTACAAATTTAAAGCTTATCCTATAGATAATAGACAGTAGGTATTTATGTCGAGCAAAAAAAGTTATAATAACAATGCATTTCAGACCCAATACACCACCACCATACAAACAGTTTTTAATCAAACAGTTTTTAATCGATTCAATCAAAATTTAAAAAAAGAAATGATAACACGCACAAAATAGATTAGTCTTTTTGTCGGTATGACTGCCAAAAAGAGCTTCATTCTAGAGGGGAGGCACAACCCTACAAACAAAATGGATATAAAGTATCCATTGTATGCCTCCTGTGCATGGGTTAAGTTGGAACTTTAATAGTCGGAAGCTCACTTCAACCAACGAAAAGTGGCTTTCCGAATCGTCGTCGTCAAAAAGGAAAACACACCCATATTGCACTTGAGTCAATCTTGAGTCATCTCTTTCTCTTTTTATTTAACTACCTATTCCAATTTCACCAAATGTCAGTTCCACTTAAGTGGAGTGCACTCGAGAGCACTTCCTCACATCTTTCACAGTTTTTGTATGGCTAAATCGTTGCATATGCAGTGTGCGGGTCCTTCATACCATCTATACAATGTTTGCAACTGCGATTGAGCCAAAGTAATATACCTAAGATAAATAGCTATTATTTGTTTTGTTAAATGTGCAGGGGTGGATTTTGGTCAGGCAGCAATAGAAGGAAAAGAATTATGCCGATTTTGCAACTTGAAAGGACTTTCTAACGGACCAAATAAAATGGTTGACGTTTTCGTAGCGAGGTCTTTTTGGCAAACTTGACTCCAGTTCCGTTTTCGGGGGTGATGATGCCTATGAAACGAAGTCCCGATCTCATCTTTCATGTTCTTAACTATTAATTGCAAGCTAAGAAGGTATGCTCTCCATCGTCAGCTGAAGAATCCATGTACTGACAAGGCTGGTTTTGAAGAAAGGTGTTGAAATATCCGTGTTCGTTGAGTAACTGTGTGACGTAGTAGTAAGTTAGCCTTACTATGTTTCCGTACGTTCTTATCAGACATGTTCGTTATGAGCCTCGCAGTCCATCTTCTTCTGCTTTCTGAGCTTCAAGGTTCTAGCCACTTCTGTTTCATGACCTCCTTCACTTCATTAGCAGCCGCATCGAATCTAATGTCCCCCTTTTCTACTAGACATATTTTTTTCTGCCGCTAGGAGATCGATGGAAGTGCCGGAGGACATTCCGTAAGAGCTAGCAATATGTAAAAGTCTTTCTCTCTTTCCAAATTTCACAACCGTACAGCTCGACATCCACCAAACCCTTTGCTTGCGTTGGACCACCTACATTCGCAATAATGACATTGTTACCGTCTACGCTCGTTTTGCTGCTGGCTGTGGACTTTATCTGTTACCAGAAAGTGAGCTTTGTCTTTTGTGTCTAGTGACTTCAATGCGTCCTCCTTAGTCAGTAATACTATTTTCGTATTTTCCATGATAAAACTTTAGCCTTGCCCACTCACCCAGAAGTTCACTTGTCGCATGACCTGGTTTAGAATCTCTTGACCGTTTTCGGTGTCTTTTGCAGCTAACTCCACCGCGATATCGTTTGTGTACCCAACGCGGAATTAAATTTGCACTTATAGGGTAGATATGTTGTCACATCTAGGCATATCGGACAGTTGTCTATCATATCAAGAACTTTAAATGGCCACTTAAAAGGGATACTATGCTTCAGTTATAGATGAGTTATTTGGCCGAATAAAAGCACCAAATTTCATTTCTGATGCAATTTTCCATTCAGATTCATTGCAACTCATTTATATTCCAAAAATAAATGAGTGCACATGAGGAAATAAATCTCACTTTTGCATTCATTTAGCCAGTTTATATTTAGAAGATCTCAGAAGGCTTATAAAAAGGAAAATAAACACGATTCCACACAAAAATTTTCCACTTTTCCCCTTCAAAACTGAGACAGATTTTTTTTGGATTCGTTTGCTCTGTGAGGAATTTTGTTTATATTTCACTCTCCTGATCTGTCAAATAACGGAGGAAAATTGCTGAGTGCTCAAGAAATGAAGAAATAAAAGCTCTGATTTATTTCCGACAAGTGTACGGTCTCAATTTTGACTTGTTCAAACGTTATATTGTGCCAAATTTTGGAGGCTTTTTTCCTGCCATTTTGTAAAGAACGACATGAAGGCCATTAGAGACTTATAACTCACACTGAAATAAGATGGCTCTTGAACTGTTTGAAAAGATTTGTGAAAATGTTTGGTTCTCTTAAGTGATAAACCGGCAGTCAAAATCTGTAAATTTTCGATGGTAGGGTAGTTTTGAATTATTTAGTCAATACTTTCGAAAAACTCAAACTCTTATCGAAGCAAAAATGAAGAAATTAGGTTTCGCTACCCTTAGGTATTGATATGTCAGCCAACTCAAATTTTGACAGGCTCCCAGAATGTCAAGTGACTGACTGATAAAAATGCCTTGATAGCCTGGAAAATATACGGAGTCGTTTTTGATATAAATTAGGTTTTCTTAAACGGTCTTATGGCAAGTACCGTTTGGAGCTAACAAAAATTGCTCCTCTAGGGAATTAAGAAATGGTTTAGATTGTATTTCAGGGTGCAGACAGGCAGGCAGACAGATAGACAGACAGACAGAATTGTGCCATCTACTTTTTTCGTGTTCTTTATCATAATTATGTCGTATTTTTGATTGTTATCTCGAAATTTAAATTTTGCACGAATCCAAAATTTGCTCTTTAGTACCTTTAAAAATAAATAAATAAATTTGGTGGCGCAACAGCTCGTGGAGATCTAGGGCCTAGTGACTTACAACTCTCAACTATTCCTTTGTGTGTGTTGTTGGCAGGAATAGATCGGGACCTACAATTTTTTGAATTAAAAAATCGAATTTGAGAAATTGCAATAGAACTAAATTTTAGGTGTTTGGCTTATAATTGACCAAACAGTTAATTTAGTTTAGAAATAATAAATACTTTTTGTGATTTATTTCAACTTTCATTTTAATTACACGTAATTAATTAGTAATTGAAATTTTTCCATTACAATTACTCATAAATGTTATCAAAAAAATATAAAATTCCATCATTTTTATATAATTTTAGATGAAACATCACCTTCAGATTACATGTATCTATTATGTACATAATAGAAAATAGTAATGGGTTTACATTTAGGGTAATTGATTTTTGGGTTGTAATTAATTACATATATGTTTTGATAAATAAAAAATAGGTAATGTAAAATATAATTAATGTTTTTGTGTAACTATTACTGAAAAAAAGGATTATTACTCCTATTTTGATGGTTACTTTAATTTCAATTACATTTACCCAATTGAATATTGCAAGTAATTGACACATTTTAATAACTTGTAATTAGTAATTGAATTTCCTCAATTACATTTGAATTAAAAGTAATTTTTCGTATCAATTTCCTGACTTTTCTTACGAGTATACCTGGTTGAGTGCTCGACTGATTTTTTCCCAACTGAGCTGAAGGATACATTTTAGTAGTTTAATAATATTTTACATGGCAGTACTTTCGGAACACGTTTATTTTGTATGCTTAAAGTTTTTAGTACTAAATACTTTTTGTCATACTTTCTCCTTAACTTTAGCATAGTACCAACACTATACTTTTACAGTTGCTTTCAATAATAAACCACTTTATGGTTTTGAACTGTATTGAAAATTATTTTTAAAAGAATTTCTACCAATTTTACTTAGTTTCACAACCTACCGCAAAATGAATGTTAAATTTATGTTGAACAACAATATATCTTTCTGCAACCACAGTCCTTCTTTCTAGTTCGACAGAAAATTTTGTTTGGGTCTTGAATTCACCTCATAAACCTACTACTTTCTTTACTGAAAATTTTACACTGAGCAAAGAGAATTTAGTTCTCAGAGAATATATTTTTCGTTTTTATGGTGTGGTGAACAATTTAACCAAAATTGCTCCTACTCCTCCCCACCTACCTATCTATCCTACCAAGCTGTGTGTTTCTTTGCAATTGCATCCCAATTTCAAAACCGTTCCGTTTCACATAGGATACAGACAAGGACACAAGGAGTAAAAACGGCGTCAATTTTCCCTATGAGGTAGGTAGGTACCTAAATGTTTTGAAGGGACAAAAAGATAAACAAAAAATCCCTTTCTTTTGTGGTGTGTGTGTGTGCTACTCGTGGTCACAAGCTCAACTAGAACCAGAAGTCCAGAAGAACTACTGGCTCAGGGCTGGTAGGATGGTGTTATGATGTTAAATCTTATATGGTGCATGATTTAACCGCATACATGAACTGGAACTCCCAGGAGATAACAAAATATCTTTCGTTCTTCATTTTACTAAGGAAAAGCAACAAAAGTTAGCCCTTATTTTTTGATAATAAATGTTTGTATGACTTTATATACCTACATTTTAAGTTATCAAACAAAAACAAGAAAATGCAGCCTGGGTTACGTACTTGGTTTTTATATACTCCAAGGGGTAATTTTAGAGAATTAATGTAGGAACAAAAAAGAAAAAAAACAATACTTTAACTAGAGGAAATTGTAAGAATTGAATTTTGTCTCTGTGGTAGGTGCCCTGATAGTTTTCTTTGAAACTTTTCATTTTGTAAATTATTTAAAGCAAAACCACTGATTGTGTTGGTGTCAAAATATAACTCATGATTTTATTACTTTTAGTTTCAAAAATTGGAAAATGAAATTCAATTTATTGAGAAACTGACCAACTATTTTTGTATGTTTTTAAATTTTCAATTACAGGAATTGAAACCAGACGTAGGTACATTTTATTAATTTGCTGAAGAAGAACATTGCCTTTGATCCAAAATTTTAATTAAAAATTTTGTTTAGTGATGAATCATACTTTTTTGTCAATAAACAGACTTGCCACATTTGCAGCTGCGATAATCCACGGGCGATTCTTGAAATACGTAAGCAACAGCTTTACGAGCTGTTGGAATCATTGGTTAAAATGTCTTCAAACTTTAGTCAACGGTGAGTGGTACAGGGACATAGTTAGGGTAGAGTCACACTCCGACACCTTTAGAGAAAATATGCAAAAATATAAAAATTTTTTTTTATTTTTGCAAAAACTAAAAAAAAAGTCCAAATGATTTTATCAACGTATTGGCAGAGTTTGAATAAAAAAAAAATAATTTAAAAAAATAATATGCACAACTGGTCGCACGTATTTCCTCTTATGTTCAAGGCGCTGAGGGTTTACGAAAATTCTATGTAAAGAGAATGAATAGGAATATAATTGTATGGACAAAAACAATTTTAAATAGTTGGAGCGGCTTTCTTAATTCAAAGTTCTTAGTTAGAATTTTCAAAAAAAAAAACTGCAACTTTTTTTAAAATTCAAAAACTTTTTATTTTTTTTTAATTTTTATTGCAATATTGTATAATCTTATATACAATTTGTTTATAAAAAAAAAACTACCTAAATCCGTTCAGCCAATAATGAGAAAACTCAAAATAAAAACACGTTCTATGACAGGTAGTATTAATAGTCACTAAGTCTAAAATTTTATAATTTTTTGTAGAAGATCTTATTTATTTTCGTATATGGAAATACTTAGTTGTATTTGAGAAAAAACAATTTTCCTTTTCGGTTTTTTAGTTTTTGTATGGAAGGTACCGTTATTTTTATCAAATATGAAAATTTGTTTCTAAAAATATTTTAGAGAGTACTAAAAAACTCTTAAGTGTCGAGTTTCAAAAAATCGATGAAATCCTTTTCGAAATATTTGATTTTCAAAAAAAAAAAATTGAAAAAAAAATTAAAAATCCAAAATATTTTTTTTTTTTAATTTAAGTACACAAAAATATTTATAGTTTGAAATCAGTCGTACCGTTTTGAAGAAAATTGAAAATTAAAAAAAATCTTTCTCTTTCTTTGGGGAGGTACCATTAATAACCATTTTTTGAAAAATGATTCTCCACCCAAAGGAAGCCGTTACTAAAATTAGTTTATTGATTTTTGTTAAAGAAAAGTTGTCGAGCCATTTTTGAGAAAAATAAGATTATTTAAAATTGCTTTAAGAAAATTGGCAGGTACCGTTATTTTTGGTTCTAAAAAAAAATGAATAAAACGTGTGGGCATAATCACCAAAAACCACTATGTACCAAGTTTGAAGAAAATCGATGGGGCCATTTAGGCTGTAGACGAACAGACAGACAGTGTAAAAAACATTGCTGTCATGAAATGTCATGCAAAACAATGGACAGGCAATTGTTTTGCGAGCGAAAAAAGTGTGGTGAATAAAATATTTTTTTTTTCTTTTTGATGGTCGGTTTACACTTCAAAAAAAAATATATACTCACCTCAAGGCATTATTTGCTTGCAAATGGTTTTTGCATACAAAAATAATTATTTTACATTTTAAGGCTTTTAGTATATTAATTTAGAGTAAATTAATGACTCAATGGGGGGTTTAGACCAAGGCAAACATTTATTGCCTTGAATATTATACAATTTGATGCACAGAATAGGTGGAAAGTTGTTTTGAAAATTTGTTTTGAACTGTAAACTAGGCTTAGAAGACGAAAAATAATTTTAAAAACAAATTGCCTTTCAAATTCCCACCTATACTCATTTTTTGCTTCAAAATTTGGGAATTTTTTAATGAACTTCGGGGTAAAAAATTTGACATAGCACAACTGCAAAAAAAAAACTGATGCAATTATTCAACAACTTGAATGTCTAACATTCGATAAATTGGGTTTGTTGCGGCCTTGAACGGTACTGCCTCATTCGTGCGATTTGATGCCATTAGATTATTTTGTTGGATATATGTAAAATCGCCTTATTTCTATGCAATGTCAATGAGTATGAGAATAAACTTCAGATTATGCCATGTACGCGCCCAGCCGTAGCGGCACATTAGTGCCTTAAAATATTAAACCAAATAAAGCCAATTTCTCAATTTATAGTAGTTACTCGGCTCTAAAAAAAGCACCCTTTATTTATGGAAAATTCCAAGCATCTTTTATAATGTTTTGAGAAAAACTTTTAGTTTCTTGAAATGATAGTTATGTGAATTCCTGATCTGATGAAAAAAAGAAGTTGCCTGCTTTGTTGTTTTCTTCTGCCACATTGCGTTCGTAAGCCGTTTGCCGTAACACCGCTGCAGCAACCGACGACGCCGACTGACACCGACGGCTATAGATTGTATGTATTTTGTCGTCCCTGAAAGGTTATCGTTTTATGACAGTTTTTTTTATAAATTCTCAAATCCTTTTACAGGAAAGGCCATTGCATGCAAGAGAAGATGAGATAATTGTAAGTATATTTCATTTCCTTACCGAAAGTAGTTTTGAATTAGTTGACGACGAAAAACAGAACGGAAATGAGAAATATATTTTCTTGAATTTCCTTCTTTTTTTTTCTTTTTGCTCAACAATGATGTGATGTGAGAATGTATCCGGGACGTTAGGCTTTACATACATATATCTATACACATGGAGACAATTGACTGATATTTTTTTATTTTTTATATTTTTTTTTTTATTTTTTATTTGATTTGATTCAAATAAAACCAAACCTAACCTAACCTTTATGAAGAAATTTTCTCGAGCAAATATGCGCAAAATGACCTTTTTTATATTAAGGACTTTCACTTTTTGATGAAGTTGTACGTGTGTGATTGTGTTTCTTATCCTGTTTCTGCATCATAACTTCAACATCGATCAAAAAATCTCATCACGAATCCCCAATTTCAATGTTCAATTTTATATGTAGGCAGTAGGCATAAAACTTATAGAACATAAAAGTAAAAAGTTGTTCAAAATGGCATGAGAATCGTTCATGCAAATAATAAACGACTAATCTTCTTTATCAAGTTTATAATATTCACCTTTGCTGGGTGTCGGGCCATAGGGACACATCCCACGAAATTGTACAGCTGATGAACTCGCTTAAAGTGGAACAATATTATAGGTATTTATTTGACTAAACATTGACATGCCCATCGCTACGTGTATTCTATGCTGAAGCAAGATGCTTTAGAGAGGACAAACCTAAGGTGGAAAAACATCACCACTTGAAACTTTTTAAAGATTTTCGTTAATATTTAGAAAAATGTATTGATTTTTTCTTCCCGGCCCCGACGTTTCGAAGAAATTACACTCTTCATGGTCTTGGGATTAGACTGACGTTTGATGGATGGTAAAATTTCACAACACCACCCTCCTGGCAACAAAACTATGCTGGAAAAATCTGGACTTATCGCGCTATAAGGGCCAGTTTTTCAGTGCAAGATCATCCAAGTTAACTCAACTTATTTGCTGAGTTAATTCATAGACTAAACTGACGTCAATTTCCATTTTGGCGCCATGTCGATTTCCATACTAAAAGTTATATTTAAAATCTTTGGAAAGGCAATTTTCATTGTGGAGCCATCTTTATTCTTTTGCGTGAATGGCCTAGAAGGGTAATATCCATAGTGTCGCACATCGATGGCCCTAGATTTTTAACAACTGAAAGATAAAGTTAATCCTCAACTGAAAAACTGTTTGTTAGTTACCTCGGGGTTAATTTATTTTCAGGATTAGCTAACTCTGATTTAACTCAGATTTAACCCTGAACTGAGTTAACTTGCAAACAGTTTTTCATTTTTACTTTTAGCTGTCGAAAATCTAGGGCCATCGATGTGCGACACTACCTTCTACGCCATTCACGCATGAGAATAGAGATGGCGGCACAACTGAATTGCACTGACAATAACTTTCATTATTGAAATCGAGTAGCACCAACACTAAAAATAACTCGGAGTTAACTCAAATGAAAAACACGCTTCTGGAGTTAACTCAGGTTCAACTACGAGACTAGCATCATCTCGCACTAAAAGACTGGTCCTTAGGAGATTACTTCTTTAAGTCTGGACGTGTTTATCAACGCAATTGCTAGCAGTTGTCCGTTTTACTTTGTTGGTATCGTTCAGTGCATCAATAGGTTTGTTCGTTGAAGTTCACCCAGGGTTGACCCAGGTTTTCTTGGAACCTCAATAATTACTTCGGTTCCTAAAAAACATCAAGAGGCTCTCCTTTGTTGTTGCAAGAAATAATATTTGATTTAAAAATGAAAAACACAGTTTCCATTAGCTGTTTCTATTTTTTTATTATTCAAACAAAATTATGTATTCCTTGAATTTTCATTTCAAAAACAAAACAAAAATAGCTGCACCACGTCAATCCACAAAAAAAAAAAAATGCTTCAGAGCTCCTGCTACTTTGACATTTTATTCTTAACCTCAACTCCCCCAGCCAAAATCCTAGTTCTACTTCAGGGCGAGTTCAGGGCGACCCCAGGTTTCAAAAAACACAGAATGGGCTCGTCAGGGTTGGTTCAGGTTTTTCAAAAAACGTTTTGGGGCGACCCCATTGTGATTTCAGGGCTCAACGCACAAACCTAATGAAAAAAAAGTAGACAAATTACAAAGAAAATATTTAGACACAAATGACGTTCCACACCTCAAAACTGACACTAGCATGTTGATCGACAATGTAAACCAATAATGTGGATCGGAATAGTGTGGCGCTTGCTTTATGTTGAACTTATGTAAATATTAGCTTAGCTTAGCTTATTAGATTATTAGCTTAAGAGTAACGAAGGCGAGCATTTTAGATTCATGTAGTATTAAAATGGACCAGTGTCAAACTAAATTACTGGCAGCACCTTTTACCTAACCCAACGTCAGTCCTGTTTGAACTTCTAATGGATTTTTTTTTTAAAACAAATCGAATTGAGATTGGCGTCGATTGTCTATCTCGAAAAAACTATCAAGGCTGCTTTCTTATCGTCAGTCACCTATAATCCATGCAATACATATGCACACACGTGTTACTTTTAAGAAGGATGGTAAAAGGATGCCATTACAATCACGCTGCAAAAGCTATTCCATTAGTCATGTAAGAAGTAATGTAGTTTCATTCGTCAGCCATCGCATACTGTTACAAAAAAGAAATGTCTTTTCAAAAAGAAATACAACTCCTCGTCAAAGGAATTTTGCGTTAAGAATAAAAAAACAGCAAGGTACAAAATTTGAAACAATATTTATTCGGTTTTGTGAAATATTGGTGTTTGATTTTTTTATCCAGCTTTTTATATATGAATTCGAACAACAAACTACTAAAATCAGAAAGTGGAAGACATTTTACACAGAGTTGTAGTCCATAGACACATTTTTGGAGTCAATGGGAATGGGGGACTTGGTGCCATAAGCAAATTTCGGTCAAAAATTTTGTTTGCAGTTCAAGACCGTAAGATAGTTCGAGACTTGAGGAGGCAAAAATTTGAACAAGTGGTTCAAATCAGGCTCGTTCTGAAATGGGGATAGACCGTTTGCAAGATTTTTTACCACCCCGAGTCTTAATGCTGAAAAATTTTCCGTTAAATCCCAGATGGGAGAGGGAAAACTCCTGGGGAAAAATTACAGCCTCGTCACATTAAGCCAATCATGAAATTCTGTGGGGAATCCATTATGAGTTGGGGTTTAATGATGGCACAAGGAATTGGGAGTGACATCAGCATCTTATATAGATATTTTGAGTTGTCATATTAAATGGTGTGTCTGATAAAATTCGGTGTAGTAGTTTCCAAGCACACAGCTAAAATAACTCAAAAACGGTTAGAAATGATAACAATTTACCAGTTTTACCATGGCCACCGCAATCGCCGGATTTTGACCTTATTAAATAATTAAGGAAGACGTTGAAGAAATTGCTAGCAGGTAAAGTCGGGAACATAGACAAACTCTTGATCAAAGTCAGAACCGCATCGGAAAAAAGAACGCCAGAGATTTTCAAAAACTATTTCATCATTTTAGAGCATTACAAAGCAAGAAAACTGTATATTTCAAGCTTAAGGTTTTTCTGTTTTTAAGTTTGTATGAAGTATGATGATTCTAATTTTTTTAAGACTTTGTTTACCTAGGCTCCGCTATTACCTCAGTACACAATACAGACACTAAGATTGAAAGAAGAATTACGCTTGTCGGTCACTGTTTCTTTGGGCTAAAGAGGCAATTGGGTATGAGATGTGTATGAGAATGAGAACTCGTTAGGCTGTTTTGAGAGAAAAATTCGTCCGATAATTTCTTATCCCAGCTGCATAGATGAAAAATGGAGAACTTTATAGGTTACAACGACACCGACCTAGATAGGTGAAAGGCTAAAAGCCAACGGTTTAGGTGGAGGATGGGTCACCTAGAGCAAATGCACACGAATGCTCCGAGACCTGGAAAGTCACAATCCCTTGGGGTCCACGAAGCTAGATTTTAATCAGCTGGAAAAACATTGAGTGAACCTTTTAAATCACAGAATGAGAATTATTTTTTTCAAATAATGCTGTAAACTACAATGTGATAAATCCACTGATGTATCACAATCTTGTCAGCTGCTGGTCTTTGTAAGATTTGCTGACGATTAAAACTCTATCAGAGGTTTTGAGTTTAACCTCGAAACAAGCAATTAAGTTGATATATACAGTGAACAAAATGCACTCAAAATACGTATTTAGCAAATGCAATTAGATTAAAATGGATCCCGAAACTTTGCTTTATCACATCGAAGCTTGTGTGGTTATAAAATCTCAATTAATGGCATTTTTATTCGAGTAGAAACAAGAAGTTTAAATGTTTTTGAAAGGGGATAAAAACGACTTAACTATGGAAGGAACTTTCTGCTTTAGAAGTTGAATTGGAACTGGCATACCTTGTTGATCTTCTTGCAAATCTGAATATATAAAAACGCTAATTTTATCAGTTCTGTTCTACGGAACCGATTGCTGGACGATAAGTAAAAAAGGGGAATTGATACTGGGCACTTTCGAGAGAAAAATTCTTCGGCGGATATTTGGTCAAATATGCGAGGAGGGCGAATGGAGGAGAAAATTCAATCGTGAATTGTACGAGCTGTACCAAGATGTGGATGTAGTCAAAGGAGCCAAAGCACGTCGACTACACTAGCTCGGCCACATCGAGCGCATGGGCAACAACGCTTCAGCCAAGAAAATCTTTGAATCCCATCCCCAGGTTCGAGACGACCAGGAAGACCGAACCTCCGCTACAGGGACCAGGCGGTTTCAAACGCAAGAATGCTCGGTCTCGATGACTGGAAGGAGCGTGCGAGGGACCGAGACGGATGAAAGACCGCAATATTTCAGACAGAGACCCTCCATGGATCGGGAGCCGGATAAGTAAGTAAGTTTAATTGATAAGAACATGTGTACTAGTTTACAATGAATTACAATCCAAGAAATCAATTACCATTAATCATTGAATAATAATCTACAAATATATACATGTGACTTGAAAGTGATTGCTTCCTAAGTAATGGAAATAATAATATAATTTTTCAATTTTATGTGCAATTGTAATGGAAGAAGTTCAATTACTATTAACGAGTAATTGAAATGAAAGAAGAAATAAATTGCAAAAAAGGAATGTTTGTTTCTTAATGCACTCAAATGCAAATTCGACTTTTCGGAATTAAGCAAAAAAAACGACAAGCTATTTGCTTTGAACAAAAAATTCAAGATCTGGTAAGGCATACAACTTGTAACAAAAAAGAACTCAATACAACCTCTTCAAATATTTTTTTTTGCTGGGAAATATTCAAATGGCCCGGCCATGGACATTTTAAAAATGGCTGCAAGTTGGTAACCACTGTTCATGAAGCTTCATTCCATACAAAAATTGATAAATTTCTGAGCTAAGAATTCGTGGATTTTTGTCTACCTTTCTGGTTTCCAAGAAAATATATGCACAGCTGCATGCATACATTTGTATTCAAATGTATTTCAAAAGTAAACACATTGCTTATCCGGAGAAAACTTTACCTGAAGCACAAATTTACCAGCGCAAAGTCAAGACTCCTTAATCCCTCATCCTGCGATCACATACCTATACGTTTCTAGTCATAAAACAGATTAACAACCAGGCCTTCATTCCTTCAACCGGTACCTATAATCTGAGCGTGTATACATGTCTCTCTACCACCATTCTACATCTACATACTGCACCATCATCGCCATTCAGAGTCCTCTTTACTCCACATTATGTACACATTGCCGCTATACCCTTTAACGTTTAAATATGGTTGCTCTTTTGTGCCACTTGGGTGTTTTGCTTCTTTTTACTGTTATTTACCATTCACATTGCATTAATTTATTAAAATGCAAAACTGAAGGCAAACAAAAAAATGTAAAGGATACTTTCTATCTCAATAACCTACTGTTGCTTCTCTTGTCTGTTGAGTCCTTTGAATTCATTTTACGCGGGAGGGTGCAGGTGCAGATATGGCGTATGGCCGTGTGGGTAACAGGGTGAGGTTTTTGAACAAAAGTTGGCCGTTGTTGGCTTTGGCGCTCGGCCTCGGATCCGGAACAGACATTTTAAAGCCAGTGCAGGCTTTTAGGTTTCGGAATGCAGTGGTGTCTGGTGTGTATGTGAGATGTGCATATACCTACCTTCTGCGATAGAAATAGAAGGATAGCATTGTTCCAGCAGAGGCTGTGTTTTTTGGTCTATACAAAAAAATCACTGGCGCAAAATTTAAGTCAGATAAAGTACACTTTAAAGTTGTTTTGGTAAATAAAAAGAAAGTCAAAATTTGTGCTTTGACAATTATAGTCGAAATAAAACCCCACTTAATCGTGTTATCGGCTTGTGATAAATTTACTACCCCGATGAAAATTTCCTATTTGAGTGAAATTGTATGAAAAGCATGAAATTCTAAAGTGAATTTCTTGTAGATTTTAATATTTAATATATATTATGAGCTTCTTTAAAAAGCTAAAAAATATATTAAAACCTAGCAAAGCCTTTAGGAACTGGATGAAGAAGAATTTTATTCTAAATAATGATTTTAAGGCTATTGATTCCCAAGGAACCATCCACTTTTTTATTGTTTTAGTATATCGTCACCCCTGTGCTCTCCATAACCGCTTTGTGATCCTAAGGCTGTGTCAAACAAATTTAAATGCTAATTTTTAATGATTGGTCTCGTAATTTCGATAGAGATGCTAATATTTGTGTTTTTACTTGCTATATACATAGGTCTAGGGCAAATTTTGGATTCATGAAAGAAAATCGAAATGACAATCTAAACAAGACATTACAATGATAAAGAACACGAAATAAGCATGTGGCAAAATTCTGTCTGTCTTTCTGTCTGTACCTCGACCTCCAGCCTTAACCACTTAAGCTATTTTCGATTTTCTCATTATATATCAAATTGGAACCAGTCAGCCGATATAAATGGAATTTTTAAACAGGGTTAAAGACAACATAAGGCCTGGTTCCCAAACTGTGCTCTTCGAA
Organism: Dasysyrphus albostriatus; assembly: GCA_946251815.1. Lineage (NCBI taxonomy): Eukaryota > Metazoa > Arthropoda > Insecta > Diptera > Syrphidae > Dasysyrphus > Dasysyrphus albostriatus. Next base: position 2,402,563 of record OX276339.1, read on the forward strand.
TTACTTGGTGCTCAGAACACAAGGCTATTTAAAGAATTGTGCAATGAGAATGTTTAGTCTGCATAAGTCTTTACTTTTTGATGCAAAAATACGGTGGGTCTCCGCGGCAAAATACTGATGTTGCTTTTTGAAATGAAGTCTGCAGTCTCAACAATTAAAATAAATGACAACTTGCGACAGGTTGGGAAAGATCGTTGGCAATTGAATCACTTAAGGGAATGTATTGAATGTATCACTTCAGGGAAAGCTAACAAGTGTTTTCAATGCCAAACATAAAATAGAAGCATTTTAAAAGACAATCGAGTTTTGGGCTTAATCTTGCATTTGCACATTCCCGATGGAATTTTGTTATTACATTTTATTCACATAACGGCGAAAAATTGCACACACGGAAGAAATTGCTCTGGGAGAAATTTTCTCATCAGAAAAATGTTTTGCGATTAAGAAAAATTGGGAACCGCTGGCGTAAGGTATCGCCCACTAACACGCCTACTTTTAAAAAAGGTCTTTAAATGGTCAAAGTTGATATGAAAGAGGGGTGTGTTCTACTAGAAAGTTGTAGAAAACATAAATTTATATAATTTTTCTATACAAAATTTTAACCACACCTTAAACTCAGGATTTTCATCAGGTGGGAATTAATTTTTTTTCCTCGATACTGTCCAAAAAAAAAACTTGTTATAGGGGAAAAAGTATTTCTGACATTTGAACTTGAATAACTTTTAACGCAAGGTATCATATTGATTTTTCCACAGTTTTAGATTTTATTTTTGCCAACGCGTTTCGACATCTTCAGGGCAAGCCAGATTCGTCTATAGACTTTTGCATGCGTATTCCTTATCCACAAATAAAAATGATTGCATTTAAAATCTTCACTTGGAATTTTTCCTAGAAAGGCCTTTGTTTGATTGTTTTCCAGATAAAAGATGTAGGTACAAAATTTATTTGCTATGAAAACGCAGTCTAAGGCACTAAAGTTTTTTAGTGCTGACTGAATCAGAGTTAGCTAATCCTAAAAATTAATAAACGCCGAGTTAACTCAGAAACAGAAACACATTAGTATTCAAATTGACAAAAAAACACGTTTTTGAAGTGAACTCAAATTCAACCCCTAGAATGAAAAACTGGACCTTAGTATATCAACAGGCATAAGAATCTCTGATAATCTGCAGGGTTCTTCTGTAAAACAATATGTATTTTGGGGTGGAACTAAAAGTGAAATTGTAAAAAAAAACTAATTTAAATTTTCTCCCCGTTGCTTTGCAGGCTTTTTTGACGCTGCCAGAAAGTAACCTCAAAAATATTATCAAATAATCAAACAATGAAACAGTTTCCTATCTTCACACTTCGATGGAATATTTAAAAAAAAAAAAAAAAATAAGTTAGATTTTAAAGGGGCTTGTCTTTCATTTTTTGCTTTAACTAAGCGTTGGGGTCCCAAAATACATTTCGGCTTTATTTAGGGTTCTGCAGCCTAAAAAGTTTGGGAATCGCTGCTTTAAACTATCGTAACTCGAAAAAGAGAAAAATGTACCTTATTTTCTTTAAAAGGTATAATTATTATTCTTCATTAAAGTGACTTATTTGCAGCGGGCACTCGAAAGCAACCAACAAAGTCTTAAACGTTGCAAAATGTACTTTTACTGCGGTAAAATTCCAAGTGAAGACTTTTAACTACTTTTAAAACTTTGGAACGGTAAATAGTAATACAAAATAATGTATGCAACATTTTTAGATAATATGATTCTCTACAAAAAATGTTTCAACACTTCTTTTTTCTTCGACAGATGGGTAAGGAGACATCGGCGTTTAAAAAAAAATGTAAATAGACGAAAATATCCCTTTTTTGGGTATAACTCAGAAATGGGAAGTATTTTCAAAAATATTTGCATGCGCAGTTTGTGCATTATGTTACCCTCTCTATACAAACAAAATATTTTTTTTCTAGGAGTGATAATTTAAAAGATATAATTTTTGAAAAAATTTGTCAAAAACCCAAAATTTCAGATTTTTGTTTTTAACTCTTAAATAATAAGTTGTCATTTAATAATTTATCTTTAGTTTATAGAATGCAATGTTATCTAAAAAATACAAGGGCAAAAAAACAAACAAAACTGTACTTTGCGTTTTTCTCTATTAAAATATTACTCTCCCTCATAAATAGATATTGCAAAAACTATCAGTTTTCGACAATTCTTGTTTTCGGACCCAACATGGTTAGGAAAAATTGATTTCCACTTGGGGAAAATTCCAAGTTAAAATTATTGAACGCAAATATCTTTATTTTTCTATATAGGGCTTGCGATATAAGTTATTCAAGGTCAAATGTCTGCAATAATTTTTTTCTGTTAAGAGCATTTATTTCCACACATCTTTAGAGGTAAAATGCATGGCACTTTTTTTCAAGCCAAATCGGTCTACAGGCTTCTGCATGAGTGTTTTTTTGCTGAAAAAGAAAAGATAATTGCGTTTTATAACTTAAACTCAGGATTTTCTTCAGGTCTCACAATATTTCTGACATTTGAACTTGAATAACTTCTAACGCAAGGTATCATATTGTTAAATTAAAAATAATTTAATAATAAAAAGCAAACACTTGATTTTTCCACAGTTTTAGATTTTATTATTGCCAACGCGTTTCGTCTTATTAGGACATCTTCAGGGCAAGCCAGATTCGTCTAAAGACTTTTGCATGCGTATTCCTTATCCACAAATAAAAATAATTGCATTTAAAATCTTCACTTGGAATTTTTCCGCAGATTGGCATTTTATCTGTATATTTTTCCTGGGCTAAAAGTGCCTCACGCTGGGTCCTATTCCATTGAAGCTTGAAGTTATTAAACATAAAATATATGTTTTTAGAAAGTACTCTCCCTCTTCTTTAATATCCAAAACAATTTGATATTGCTCACACTTTCTTAACACAAGTTATCACTACCACAAGCTCTCCAGTAAAAAAACTGCACTGATAAGCGAGCTGTGTTTTATTGTATGTTAAGCCCAGTACGATACAACTAAATCATAAACGAAAAATATAGTTCTACTTTTCGTTCTGCAGTACGCTGTCCGATGAGCGTAATTAATTATTGTACCAGATCATTTGGAGAAGTCTACACTCTTTTTTCGCACACAAATAATTACCCAGACCATTTATTGTATGCGAAAAAATGACATTTGTGGTTCTTCGTGTTTGTTTTTATTGTTTTTTTCATTACAGCATGGCTGCTTGTAATTTGTTTGCATTTCCAGTTGTTTTCGGCTTCGGCTTCCTAAGCATTTCGCTGTCTTATTGGAGACCAACTTTATATTTCGTGTCGCATCAACAGCGTACTAGGCCTCAACTTTGAATGGCAATAAGGGAATAAAAAAAAAATATTTGTAGGTTTGTTTATTAAAGCATTCAATCAACCAAAAAGGAGCTTCATCGCTAAACAAAATTTGCGGTAAACGTATTTCGAACAGAGCCATGATTTTAAAAATAAATTTGCCCAATTTGGAAGCATTGTTCAGGCGTCAGTCTATTCATGGTGAAATGACAAACCAAACTATAAAATAAATCATTTGACAGCTGAAAAAATGGCCGCCGGTTGAAATAGTGTTGCCAACTTAAAGTTGTATACATCTAAGAAAACACGCTACGTATGATCCAGCCGTGTTTTTTTTTTTTTTTCATATTGACATTTAGAGATCGCAATTTTCAGTTTTTCATAAAAAATTTATGGACACAAATATGGTGTTGGGTTTCGTATATCTCAATAACTACCAAGTCCATTAGGAAGTTACAAAAAAGTACTTGTATAAAACCTATGATTATCATACCATTTTGATGATAATCCACCCTGTGTCTCCCTGAAGTCTACTTTTCCCATGGGAATTTATAAATTTTTTTCGCTTCGAACTATAATAACTTCCTTATCTATAGTTTTTAATTGATATTTGTTTCACAGCCATATCGTTTACTTTTTCAGGCATTTTGTTCAAGTTATTTCCATGACATTTAGCGGTTTTTGTTTTTTGTTGAATATCTTTTTAATAGGCTTTTCGACTTAGTTCATGTGAATTTTTTATTTTTTTTTCTCTGCGAATGAATCTTGTTAGCCACGAAGGAGTTTTATTTAATATCATTTAATTATTACAATTGAATTGAAAATGTGATGAATTTTAATTTGAATCTGTCAATTGAAATGGCTTTGAGTTTTGCCTTACCTTTGTGCTTTCTTTTTATAATTAATTGTGCATTTTTAAAACTCGATATTTCTCCTTCATACTCGTCACTATGGCTACTTTGTGTTATAAAACGTATCGAAACTTCTCATTTTAATTATTTATTTACTTGATAATTAATTAAATTTAACCAAATTTGTTGTTTATTGAGTGTTGACCAATTATTTTTCTTTTTTTTTTTTAATTTATGGAATGTTATCTGAAAAACGAAACGACAGTTGTCGAAAAAAACGAGACGACATTAAGTGTAAGGGTGAATTCTGTGTTTTTGGTAGAAACATTATATGAATAAAAGATATTACTTTACATAACTTAAAAACACTTATTTTATTTAATTATTTACTTAAATGCATTTCGGAAGCTATGATTCCATCGTCAAAAATGATAACTCCATTTTAAAGTTTGCGTCTTTACGTCCACTTTGCACAGAGCTAGAGCCACAATAAATGAACCGATTTTTTTTTTTCAAATTTAAAACATAATTTTTTAAAAATTATAAATATTCCATATTTTATGGAAATTGGTTAATCTTGTACGTTTTGGTGAAAGCAAAATCATTGCGCTTGATATTTCTAAAGCATTTGATAGATTTTGGCATCAAGTTCTTTTCTCGAAAATGAGTGCTTTTGGCTTTGATTTTTCTATACTTCGCTGGATTATCAATTATCTTTCGGACCATTCAATACAAGTAGTATTGGATGGGTTCAAGTCTGGCGTTCACAAAATAAATGCTAATGTGCCACAGGGTTCTGTCTTATCTCCGAGTCTGTTCCTTATTTTTATAAATGATTTTTTATTTGAAACTTCACTTCATTGATTTCCTGACGAAAGTAGATACTCTTAGTTTCTCATATACTCCTGTGATACTTCAACGTCAGCGTATGATAAGCTCATTAGATTCCGATCTAAACACCACTGTTCATCATTGGGAAATCATTAACCGCGTGGAATTTAATGCTTCCAAATCCCAATGCTGCCTTCTGTCGCTGAGCCCCCACTGCCTCTATCTATGTGTGGCACTAGCATTGAGGAAACCCAAAAACTTTCAGTCCTCGGTATGTGTTTCTCTGACTATTTACTATGGAATGACCACAAACTTGAAATTACTAAAAATGCAGCAAAGGATATTGCAAGAAATTTTTTACTCCTCCTAATCTGGCTACAATATCTGGCTACAATATCTGGCTACAAATCCTACATCCACCCAAAGCTCGAGTACAACTCTCACATCTGAGCAGGAGCACCACAAACCTTGCATCTACTTGATCGCATCCAAAACAAAGATTTAAAATTAATAGGGAATAGCCCTATCAACGAAACTATAGACAGTTTTGAACGTCGTCGAAATGTTTCCTGCCTCTCCATTTTTTATCGCTTTTTTACAAACAATATTCACATGAAACAGCCAGTTGCATTCCTCCTCTGAAACGTTTTCCTCGCTTCACTCGTCAAGCCAGGAATGCAAATCAATTTACACTTGAGCCCAACTTCGGACGCACAGTAAAATATAGAGATTCATTCTTCAGCCGCATCACACGTATGTGGAATACTATACCAATCTCAATATTTCCCACTCGTTACAACCTTAAAGCATTGAAAGTCAATGTTCATCGGAGTCTCCCCTTAAATCCTCTCTAACCTCAATCTGCTCGCACTATGATAAATTATTATAAGGGTAGCCAAAATTCCTTGAGTGCGCGCTAATTGACTGGACTATAAGTGGCGTCTCGTCAGGGTGTTATTTTGCAGCAAAGCCTACGACTAACCCTTCAAAAGCACAAACATACATTTAAAAAAAACTATATTATTTGTCATCCATTCGTCACAGTTTTAAATTCCTTTCTCCTGCAGCAGGGATGCATAAAATCGATTCGCACTAACTTTTTGCCCACACTCGGCTCGTGGGAACCATATTTTCTACCCGCCTAAAACACACAAGACACGAACTTCATTGAATTCAATGAAACTAAAAGCTTTTGTATGCACTTTACACACGAGAAACAACGTATATTTGTTGCAGGCTCGTGCGAATTCGTTTGTGCATTTGTTTTTTTTTTTTTTTCAGAAGTTCGAATTATGAAACTTCATTAAAATTGGAAGATTAAATTTCTTGGTAGTTAGCTACATTACAAAGGATTTATTTTTTGCTGTTGTTCGTACGAAATTAATCAGTGCACTAATTTTTTTTCCAGCCATTTCCCTACATTGTACTGTTATTTTTCAAACTTCTATTTTTAGTCAATTTTCTTTTGAAACCTTGACAACCCACATGACGCCACTGGCACTATACCTACCTAATTGAATTCCAGCTAAATACTAGACAAATAAAAACTTAATTATTTTGTTTGACACTCAAATTCGAATGATTAGAATTTGTAGAAAAATTATTAATTTTAAAAAATTGTGAAATTGATTAAATTCTGCCTAAATCCAATTTTACGATAGTAGAAATTTTTGTAGAGATTATTTGTTAATAAAGCGAAAAACCCATTTTCATCCCTCTTAAAAAATGAAGTGTGGTTGAAATCGGGTGGAATAGAATGCAGGAAAAATTATATTTAAAAAAAAAAAAAATTGTTCCCTTTTAGTTTTACTCTTGCTATATATATAACAGTGATTGGCAAAATGACAAATGCTTTTTCTTAGGTTATGTAAAAACGTAAAATTATTTGTTTTTGTAATAAATTGTGCAGCGATTTCTTCCTGAACATTCAGTTAAATCCTATTTCTGTGCGAAAAAAATACGATGCAGTTTTTTTTTTTAAATTAATAACTTACGAAATCTGAGAAGTTGAAAAAACATTGTTAGAGCCGTTTGCGAAAAATTTGAAACCACAAATATTGGTATGTGGCAACTACCCATTCTAGATAACCTTAATTAAAAATTCGAGTTCTTTCTCTAATCTATGGAATGGATATCAGGGTGGTCCTTTTATGTATTTTTTTTTATTTCAAAGTGGATGGACATAGAATGGCTCTAAAGCTAACCATAAACGCAAGCGCCAAATGGCCCATGCCAATTCAAAATCGGTCGAGTGCCGGCCGATCCATTTGGATTGTCAGTCAAGTTGAAATCCAACCGATCTAAATGGATTATAAGTAAATAAATGCGTTTTTTTTAAGTATAGAATTTCAAGTTGGCAGCACTTTTTTTAACTAGTGGCCATTTTGTTAGCTGTCACGTGATTTATTTTTATTTTGGTTTGACATTTCAACAGGAATAGACTGAAGCCTGAACAATGCTTCCAAATTGTGAAAATTTATTATGAAAATCATGGTTCTGTTCGAAATACGTATCGCGAGAATTTTGTTTAGCGATGAAGCTCTCTTTTAGTTGAATGGATACGTTAATAAACAAAGCTGCCGTATTTGAAGTGATGATAATCCTCAAGTGTATGTTGAGACACCTTTACATCCACAAAAACTGACTATTTGGTGTGCTTTATGGGTTGGTGGATTAATTGATTTGTACTTCTTTAAAAACGATGCTGGCTAGAACGTTACAGTCGATGGTGACCCTAGAACGGTCATAATTACTGGCTACTGAACTATGATGTGCAGGAGCTGTGGCTTCAACAAAAGCCATCTCAGTCGTTGGCTTTTCACTTTACTGGCTAGGTCGATGTCGCTGTACAGTCCGTAGGGTTCGTTGCTGTATCTTATTCTCAGTTCCCCATCTATGCAGGCGGGACCAAAGATTACCCGGATCCCACTGACATCACCCTCAGTTCGCCTAAACATGTCAATACCATCGGCGTTAGTAATTGGACGGACTTTGGAAAGATTGTGCCTCTGTAGTGTTGACGTGAGAGTTTTCCACAATTCTTTCAAAAAAGATGTTGAAGAAGTTGATGACAGCCCGTCGCGCTTGATATCAAAGGTATCGGGAGGTCTTTGCCGAGGATGGAGCAGTGTACTTTCTCCATCGTCATTCTGCAAAAACGGACGACTTTGAAAGGGATGCCAAAACTAGACATTGCTCTATATAGTTCCACTCTATAGATGCTGTCATACGCGGCCTTGAAATCGATGAAAAGTTGGTGGGTATCGATTTAAAACTCATGGGTTCGTTTGCCAAGATCTTCCGGGGTGCGAATATTTGGTCGATGGTGGATTTTTCAGGCCTAAGGCGGCTACACTGATATGGACCTATCAGGTTATTGAAAAATGGATTCAGGTGTTTCAAAAAGGCGGAAAAGATCTTGTATGTGGTATGAAGGAGACTGATGTCTCTATAGCTGATGCAGTCCAGAGGATCACCATTCTTCAGATTCGGGCAAACAATACTGAGGTTTCATTTATCGGGCATGCTTTCCTCCGACTTTATTTTGCAATTCATAGTCGTAAGTTAATAATTAACCTACCTAAATGACTACTTATTATGATGAAACGCACTTTTTTATACATTCTCCATCATCGCAATGTTGGATTTAATTTAAACATGAAATTTCCTTTCAATTTATCCAACTCGCCCTATATATGTGTAGGTATGTAGTAAATATAAATATGAAACAAAAATATAAAAGGGAAGTCTAATGCTTTTAAGGAGGTCTAATATTCATTAAAATATCAATTTAACTTGATATTAAATGTCAAATAAAGGAATAGATTTGTGGCTTTTTTAATAACAATTTCTTTCCCATTAAGAGTAGTTTGTATAAGAAAATATTGACCTATTTTTAATTATAAAAATTAGAAACATTTTTCATACAAACTTAGCCATACTTTGGTCTGGTTGGGTCCGGCAAAGAAAGATTTTCTTGTGGTTGCCTTGTCTGGAGATTTAGTTGCCCAGCAAACTATGTATTTATATATTTATCGCCTCCTCTTCCGGATTTGGGTTTTCACAATCATTCTATCTGCTAGTTCTCACCCTTCTCATCAACATTACCACCAAATTTCTCGTTTGTCGTCCTTAATGGTTGTCTCCACTGCGCCCTGCCCTTCATGGTTTAACACTCATTTTCCTGAATGGTACTAAAATCAATTTTTATCTCATCCCCTTGTCCCTTCGTTTTCTTGTCTTTCTGTGTGCGTTGTGCTGGGCGATGATGACAACGATGGCAGAAAACCATTACATTAGCATTAGTCTCCTGATACTAATCCTGCATTTTAAAGCAGCTGTGCCTGTGTGGTGCCTGGTGATGCTTGCACAGACACCACGAAAAGGTCCATAAGACAATTCAAGTTAAAAAATAAAACAAAACTCTCCAAAAAAGCCATTAGAACACTTGAAAATTTGATTTTATTGCACAAAACCTAAACTAACATTACAGTTTGATTGTATTTTTTTCTGAATTCTCAAAGGCTGAATTATTATTTTTGTGTTTTTGTTTTTGTACTCCTATAGTTTTCTCCATTGTTGCTGTTCAAGCTTTAAATCGTTTTCTTTAAATCGTTTTTAAAGCTTCCCTTGGTTGCATTTTATGTGCCACATTAAATTTATTGGAAATGCAGACAATTATTCATTTATTCCTCGATTAAAAAAAAAAAAAAAAATAACTGAAATTATACCAGATGTAGGGAAAGTGCTTCGAGATGTCTTGTTCAGAATAGAGAAATGTATCTATTGGTACAACGATAACTTCTAACTCTAAAAAAAATTTAAAAAACACAAACAGGAGAAAAAGTTCGCAATAAGTTGAGCAAATATAAAAATCAATAAAAAAAATCAGCTATTGGTTCGTACAAATAGACTTGCGCTTGTAATTTCAGGCTATAAAAGTGGCTACTGGTTAAGCAATAAAGATGTAAGATTTCATGATGTTTTTTTTTAAGAGAACGACATAGTTGCCTATTACAGTTGAAAAACATATATCAGTACGATATTTGTTTAAAAAAAAAATTGTTTGTATAAAAAATATAAATTTTGTGGCCCAACAGCTCGTGCGTGTTGTTAGCAGAAATGGAAGAGACCTACAATTTTTTGCCGAGTCCGAACGGCTAGATGAGAAGCACTTATTCATGACAAGTATACTTGGGGGATTTTTCAGTTCCTCGCAAGAGGCAGTACCTGGGGAAAAACATTTATGTTTTTTTAGGTGTCAGCAGCTGGGAATTGAACCCAGACCCTCGGCATGACAGTCCAACGCACTAACCGCACTAACCATTATGCCACGAGGTACTACATTTTTTTGTATAAACAAGATTAAAACAGCTTCTCGGTAGCCATTTCTAGGTTTCTTAAACAATGTCAAGAGGACAACATTTCAAGTCGAACAAATTTGAAGCCAAAATGGCCTTAGGGCGAGTGAGTGAGTGCCATCAGTGATCGAATGAACAAGTAACCACTTCAAGTTTTGGTATACCAGATTGCTCGAACATCTGATCGGCCCCTATCAGTGTGGTTCCTTATGCAGACGATATTGACATCATGAGGAGAACTAAGCGAACTGTTGCTGGCGCGTTTGCAAGTATTGAATCGGATTCGTTGAAAATGGGTTTGGCTGTTAATGAGGACAAGACGAATTATATGCTATCATTGAGAATGGAACCTCAACATCGTCGACTCGGGCAAAACGTCACGATGGATAGGTACAACTTCGAAGTCGTCAAGGACTTTGTCTACTTAAGCTCTACTATTACATCGCAAAATGACATCAGTGCAGAGATCAAACGAAGAATAACTTTTGCCAACCGCTCTTTTTTCGGGCTTAGAAGGTATTTGGGTAGTAAAACTCTCTCTTAAAGAACCAAGGAGACCTTATATCCCGGTCCGGCTGTATGGGGCAGAAGCATGTACTCTGTCAAAAACGTATGAGAATCTACTTGGTTGCTTTGAAAGGAAAATTCTTCGGGTTATCTTCGGTCCAGTCTGCATCGATGTACTATGGAGGAGAAGATTTAACAACGAGCTCTACGGGGCTTTACAGCGACGTCTACCTGGTCAAAAAGCTGAAAATACAGCGGCTGAAATGGCTGGAACACGTGGAGCGTATGGACACCTACGCAGCAGAGGAAAACCCCACCTAAGGTGGTGCACACAAGTGGAGAGCGACCTCAACGAACTTGGAGTGTCTAACTGGAGGCAGTTAGCTAGGAACCGAGCTGGCTAGAGGGGCTTGTTGGTTGAGTCCGTAGTCCATCCTGGACTGTGAGTGCCATCTTAAGTAAGAAAGTAAAGTAAGATTGCTCGAAACGTGAGCGGTAATGCCAAACTGACACAATTCATTCACGTATTGATCGATAAATAATGCGGTAACTCAGCGCCGGGTTTTTACATGTTTATGTTGAAATATCTCACCGATTAACAATAACATTGTGTGACAAGGTTTTTCGAACATGAATAATTTAAGCTGGGTTGGATTTCTTATTGAATTTAGACTACAATTGCCCAATTGCCCAGAATAGAAGAAATTACGTCATCACTATTTTATGCCAATAGAAAAAGCAGATTTGTAACAATACCATAACTTTGAAACGGTATGTTTTAGAAATGTTTGGTTTTGATTTTCGTATCAAGCGAGTCCGATTTTTTGAAAAGAAGCTTTTTTGAAAAATGTTAAAAAATCAAGTTTTGACGCGATGTCGAAAAAATCAGTTTTCTAAATCATGGAGAAATGTTGATTAGTTTAAATTTTAATTTTTTCTGCTACGTAAACCAGCATATGCCTTTCCAATGGCTTTTGGTACGCTGAACTCGAATCTGGGACCGAATTACCGCATCAGTTATTGAGAAATACGCTACTGAATTATGTGAGTTTGGCATTACCGCTCACGTTTCGAGCAATCAAGTACACCAAAATTTGAAGTGGTTACTCGTTCTTTCGATCACTGATAGCACTCACTCTCACGTTCACTGAAGTGGTAATTCGACCCCAGGTCTCAGAATTGCTCTACTTGAATGCTAAAAACTCACAGAATCAATCAAATCATTTAATTCTGAGTTATGAAAAAAACAATTAATTTCGTTCAATAAGGCAATGCACAACAAAGCAAATGTTTTTACACATGTTCTTGCTTTACGAAATAAAAACGTTTTGACTGATTGGATGTGTTTTCACCCTTATGCTAAATTTACACCAAACCACTGTCAAATTGGTCAAATTACTGCCAAAAACCTGGATTCAAAAAATTCATGAGTTTCCACGAAGTCATGTCAATGGTGCTCTGAATTTGCTGACATTTTGTCAGAAAAGAATGACGAAGTTGGTTTTTTGTCTTGTGTTTTTTTATTAGTTTGCAAAATTATGTCGGCATTAATTAATAACTACACGGTGAAAGTACCTAAAATGAAGAAAAAGTATATACTTGTCAACTTTATCACGAAAACGTTGCCTTACTAAAGGCTATTTACTTAATTTAGACAGAAGTGGTACAGTAATGGAAAACATTATGACAAAATGTCACTCGTGTCATTGCGGTACTTGAACAGGTTTCTCTTCAAAAAGGGTGGTTACCGTGCAAATGAGATGTCAATCTATTGACCAACAACGGTTGGACATAGTAGAAACACAACGAAATATTCCCACTTCTGAGCACGTGTAGAAGTAGTTTTATTTGTTTGTCTTATCGGACATATGATTGTTTATCAAAATTTGAAGTGATTTTAATTCATTTTAATTTTTAATAAATACAAGTACATAAAAGCTCAAAAACACAAACTTGTAGGTGAAATTCTGAAGCTAAAGCTAACACTTGAAAAGAATTGTTGGTGTTTTTTTTTTTTTTGGTGTGAAGAAGGAATATGACGTATATTACAGCTGTTATACAAAACACCTTGTGCTCGGGGTAGGCTTCCTAGTCAGCGAAAAAATGAAGTCTACCATCATCGGCTTTAACGCTATAAGCGAAAGGCTATGCACTCTCCGCGTGCGAGGCAAATTTACAAACATCAGCCTCATTAACGTTCACGGACCTACGGAGGAGTCCTCAGACGAAGAAAAAGAGACTTACTACGAACAAGTCGAGGAAAAATGTCTTGAATTCAACATTTCAACATACCATCTGTTTATAGACTTTAAGGCCGCCTATGATAGCATAGCCAGGGTAGAACTTTACAAAGCCATGAGAGAATTCGGCTTCCCAAATAAATTGACACGACTATGTAGGTTGACCATGACCAACGTAACAAGCCAAGTAAAAATAGCCGGATTGCTATCCAGATCAATCAACATCTTTAATGGACTCCGACAAGGGGATGATTTGGCCTGCCTCCTCTTCAACCTGGCGTTGGAGAAAGCAATCCGTGACTCTGGAACGGCAACAAGAGGGACCATCGTCAACAGGTCCAGCCAGATACTGGCTTACGCAGACGACATCGAAATCATCGGAACAACCGAACAAGCTGTACACGATTCCTTCATCCAGGTCGAGCAGGCGGCACAAAATCTGGGGCTGCACATTAGTGAAGGTAAAACAAAGTACATGGTGGCGTCGAATGCGAGAAGAACAGTTGGTCAAACAATCAAGGTAGCGGAGCACGAATTTGAAGTGGTGCAATCCTTTAAATTCCTTGGGTCAACAGTAGCAGCCGATAACAATATAGAAGAAGAAATACGCGGGCGGCTTCTCAAATCCAACAGAGCCTACTACAGTCTGTCAAAGCTATTCAAATCTAGAAATCTAACCATAACTTCAAAACTGCTGCTGTACAGGACCATGGTCCTGCCAGTACTCATGTATGGATCCGAGACTTGGGTGCTTAGCAAAAGGCACTGTGACCTCTTAGCCGCGTTCGAGAGAAAAGTCTTACGGAGAATTGTTGGCCCCATATGTGAGGAAGGACAATTCCGGAGACGGTACAACCATGAGTTGTACGCAATCTACCTTGAAGCAGACATAGTGACAAAAATTAAGCTCGGTAGACTCCGGTGGGCAGGGCACCTAGCTCGAATGAGCGAAGAGGAACCTGCTCGGAAAGTCTTTTGTGGTACATTCTATGGTAGACGGCAGCGTGGTAGACCATGCTTGCGCTGGAGAGATGGCGTAGACCAGGACGCCCGAAGCCTTGGGGTGCGCAACTGGATGGCGTCGGCTCGAGACCGGGATAGGTGGAGAGACTTCTTGAAAGAGGCCAGGACCGGACTCCGGTTGTCGAGCCGATGATGATGATGAATTTTCTTCTAATTTGCTACGGTCTGCATCATTTTCAATGATCAAAACTTTTCTCAGTTGGGGTTTTAAACATCGAATTTAGCATTTAGCATTTATCAATGATCAATTTGATAATTGACAACCATAATAGGGCTGATTGTCTGAAAAATGTTTTGAGAACTTTATAGGTACACAATTAAGTTTTTTTTGTCAACTGTCGAATCGCTTTTTTCATAAATTCAAATAACATCAAGTATTCAGATGGAATTTTTTGTCTTCCCCTCAAACTGTAAAAAAAGGAGTTGTTTTAGGGAATTTAAATATCGAATTTCATGCTTTTACATAATTTTCTCTCATAATTTTCATGTTATTAAATAAGAGCAAGTACATGTGGCCCAGTAGTGTATTTTATTTTTCCTTCTTTCAAAATAAAAAAAAAACATCTCAAGATTGTCTGTTTTTTTTTTTATTTTAAGTAGAACTTTGTTTTCGTTTCTCAGCTCTCGTTCTAATCTCCTTCGAAATGCTTTTCTTTCCCTCAATTCCCACAACAAAGACAGCGATTCCACATTTAGATAAATCTAAGGACTACCTAAACGTATATTCGATTTATTTCGAAATATTAATTTATAAACTGCTGAAAGCGCCAAAACCAAAAAGGTGGTTTTGCGGTTAATTATAATTCATTAGAGTTATTAATTTTCCATTCAAACTAACATATACACATGTATTTGGGAATCGGTTTATAGAAGTAAGATAAACAAAAAACCACCACTAAAGCCAGCGCTGAGTCAACACAAGCAAAGAAGGATTTAATTGTTATAAATAAAATATATTTGTATCTCAAAACGAATCATTAGAGTTGGGTCACACATAGACTTAAATCAGTTTGACATAATTTTCAGTAGAAAAAGAAACTTTTTAAGTGGCAAACTTTTTGGCAAGGATATCGAAACTTATTTCAAATGCGGAGGTATGCTTATGGTTAGTGGGGAATATAATTTGCCAGAGAATTAATTTTACATACTTTGTAAGTACCTAACTTAGAGATATCACAGCACCTTTATGATGGTTGTGCATATGGCAACAAGTAAGAAGATGAACACTGAATTAATTCTATTGGTTTCTTGGGCGCCAGTTATAAATCTTTTGCGAACAAAATTCATCAGAAAAATGAGTTAAAATGTAGGCAGAGCTGGCTGAGGTAGACCTCTGGCAGATTAACTAAGAAAAGTCTATCATTAACCTTAGTTTGTGTTTGAAAGTTTTCAGAACATTTTTACTGCTTCGTTTAATTATAAAATAACATTTATCAGATTCACCAACCACTTGTACATCTAACAGGCTTATACGAATCCACACGCAAAAAATTTGGTTTACCGAGGATGAGATGCGAAAATGAGCTAATTCTTAAATTTTATCGAACAAAAACGCAAAAGAGTTGGGGTTAAAATTTTGGTAGGGTCAAAATTCGTTTTGAAATATTTTACGTTCGAAATTTTGATTTTCCAAATTCTGTTGACATAATTCTGAAAGAAGGTTTAGAAAATGTGAAGAGTTTTTTTTTCGAGATATGAAATATTATACGG
Organism: Dasysyrphus albostriatus; assembly: GCA_946251815.1. Classification (NCBI taxonomy): domain Eukaryota; kingdom Metazoa; phylum Arthropoda; class Insecta; order Diptera; family Syrphidae; genus Dasysyrphus; species Dasysyrphus albostriatus. Next base: position 2,418,411 of record OX276339.1, read on the forward strand.
CCATCCTGACCGTAATCGTCCCTATTACCATTTGCCATGATAATGTCGATTCTTACGCCCATATTATTCACTCGTTTAATCCAGAATAAAACTTAAATCCAGATTAAAAGGAATTTCAATTCACTTGTGAATTTCAATTCACTCTTGCAATCCAATTTTTTAAATCCAAACCCAATCAATCCAATTGGATTTAAACTACCCTCTGGAGGTCAGTTAAAGTTGTTAAATCCAGATTGAAACTGAATTTTTTATTATTCACTTTTTCTTGACATTTAAGAAGCTAAAATTTAGGATACGTTTCATGCGTTGTTTTTCCAAATCGAGTTGGCTATAACTCGGTTTGAAATTTAAACGACGGCAACGACTACTCATTGTCTCGATGTAATCTTGCTGCTCTCGCGCAGCGCGCGCCGTGGTCGTTCAAACGTATTTTTCAGTACCATATGGTCATTAAACTCGTCTCGCTGTGGTCTCGCCATGCTCATTTACACTGGAATCTGTGTCACGGTTTTCTCGCTATGGTCTCGCTTTGGTCTTGTGGATGTTTTGCCGTTGTCTTGCTTTGGTCTCGCTATGGTCTCGGCAAATATTTTTTCTTTAAAAAAATTAAAATTTCGTGTCGTGGTCCTTAAGTTCTTCTTATGTGGTCTCACCGTGCTCATTTACACAGCTATCTGAGTCGTGATTTTCTCGCTAAAGTATCGCTGTAGTTTCGCCAACATCGTTTCTACTTGCGACTAGATTTAAATTTGTATTCAATTTGCACTTGAAGTCGAAGTTTATTGATATTTTGGTCAGTTCTTATTAATGATAAATTATTCAACATATTTTGATCTCAAAAATTTTTTTAATGAGTATTTATTGATAATATTTTATCACTCGTGGAAAATACATACTTTGAACTATCACCGCAGAAATTTGACATTTCGAAAATTTGACATTTTTTGGATTAAACGTCTGGATTTAAAAACATATGTCTTGATTAAGGTCATATTAAATTCTTTAGACATAAGGCATGATTAGAGTGAATAATATTGATATGGATTTAAATGTTTGGATTTAATAAATCTGGATTTATAATTCACTTAAATTCAGAGTGAATAATATGGCGGTTAGCCACGGTTTCATATTAGCCGCTTCCCAAGTACCTCGATAAGGAACCAGACTAACCTGGAACCCTTCTACGTCAGAGATCAAGTTGCCAATGTTCTTTTTTATTTGGTATGGGCTGTAGGTATGCTCAAATGCATTTATGATTGCCAACGTCTCTAGTTCGAAACTATGAAACTTTGATTCGTTATCAGTTGTTCTACTGGAAAAATAAAAATGGACTGGAACTTGCTGTTGGAGTTGTAATAATATAGCTCCAAAACCAATAGAGCTTGCATCGCAGTGCGATTCGGTTTCGTCGTGTGGGTCGTAGTTAGATTAAATAGGTGCTTCGATAAGATTCTTCTTTAGAAATTAAACAATTCAATTCAACCTCACCAAACTTAAATTTTGTTGCTTTCTTTATTAAATTATAAAGCGGTTGATTTGTTGCCGTTAGTTTTTTGTCTGCTGTAGATAGCTCACACAATTTATTATCACTGATTATGCTAAATAAGTCCACCTATCCCACTTCTGAGATTTTAGTAGTTTCTTTAATGGAAAAATAAAATAAAAGTATTCTTACTTTTTGTAGTTATATTAAATATTTTGTATTCACATTAGTAATTCCCGATACGACTGCGCTTCATGAATGCTTACTTGAAACTGAATAACTTTTAGCGATCTTCTTCGCATAAGCTTTCGTTTAATATAACAGTGTTGCCACATAATCGAGTTGGAAAATTATTGTTGCTGATTTATTTTTGTTAGTAAAAAGAGTTACCCCTGGTCATACGGCAATGCACCGCACGTTTTTTCGCAGTATAAAAACAGTGGCGTATACATTCTACATAGAACCTTTCACACGACGCACGTTTTTAAATTTGCCGTTTGGTTTAATACTGCCGTTTGGATTTATACTGCGAAACGCAAGCATGATAAGATAATAACAATTCTGACAAGGTGAGTGGATGCCACGCCTCTTGAAGGCAAAATCTCAAAATTTTCTTTTACATGCATTAAAAAACCCATTATTCCACCCAGTTCAAAGCTGTATGACACGAAGCGTCATCCAGGTGGAAAATAAATTCTAGGTCAATCGAATAAAGGAGTGGTATTGATGAAGAAACTGCTCTTCGAAAATGGTTTGGTACTTGGAAACATTGACCATTCTATTAACAAAATGTAAGTTCCCCATATAAGGTCCAGGTATGCATTCCCATACCATTAGAGATGCTGGGATTTTAAAAGTTTTTTAAGACAGTCGATGTGAAAGGCTTCTTTTGCATTTCTTCTGAAAACTTTTAATTTGTCGATCTTTTAAGGATTGTCCTGATTCACCGGTGGTTTTAGTTCGGTAAGAGTCCCAAACTAACGGGTGATTTTTTAAGAGGTTCAGAACTTTAAAAAAAAAAAAACACAAAAAATTCGAAAAAATGAATGAAATATTTATTTGAATCGATAGTTTGAACCTTGCAATTTAATGTTTAAAGATAATTTCATGCAAATGTTGACCGCGGCTGCGTCTCAGGTAGCCCATCCGCTGAGTCCAATTTTGGCATACTCTTTCACACATATCGGCCGGTATCTCACGAATGAATGCATGGATGTTGGCTTCCAGTGCGTCAATCGAAGCGGGCTTGTCCCTATAGACATTAGCTTTGACATACCCACACAAAAAATAATCTAATGGTGTCAAATCGCACGATCTAGGCGGCCAATTGACCGGCCCGAAACGTGAAATTAACTGTTCACCAAACTCGCCTCGCAATTGCGCCATTGTTTCGCGTGCTGTGTGGCATGTGGCACCGTCTTGTTGAAACCACATATCATGCAAGTCAAGAACTTCCATTTCGGGCAAAAAAAGTTTGTTATCATCGCTCGGTAGCGTTCACCATTGATAGTAACGCAGCGATTCGCATCATCTTTGAAGAAATATGGCCCAATAATGCCGCCGGCCCATAAACCGCACCAAACAGTGGCTTTTTCGGGATGCATTGGTAGCTGTTGCAATGCTTCTGGCTGATCTTCACTCCAAATGCGGCAATTATGCTTATTTACGTACCCATTCAACCAAAAATGAGCCTCATCGCTGAACACAATTTTTCGATAAAAAAGCGGATCCTCGGCCAGCTTTCCAAGAGCCCATTCACCAAAAATTCGGCGTTGTGGTAGGTCGGCTGGCTTTAGTTCTTGCACCAGCTGTATCTTAAAAGGCTTTACGCCCAAATCCTTCCGCAAAATTTTCCACGTAGTGCTGTAACAAAGGCCTAACTGCTGGGAACGGCGCCGAATCGACATTTCGCGGTCTTCTGTCACACTAGCTGATACGGCCGCAATATTTTCTTCACTACGCACAGTCCGTAAACGTGTTGGTGGTTTAATGTCCAAAAAAGTAAATTTGGTGCGAAATTTAGTCACAATCTTCCGAATAGACTGCTCAGAAGGTCGAGAATGCCGACCATAAAATGGAAGCAGCGCGCGATGAACATTTCGAACCGAGCACGAATTTTGATAGTAAAATTCAATAATTTGCAAGCGTTGTTCATTTGTAAGACGATCCATGGTTAAATTGCAAACCAAACTGAAGCTGTTTGACAGTGACACAAGGTACTTAACACACGTCAGCTGTCAAAACCAGTGTTGCCAAAACCAAACCAGCAAAAAAATCACCCGTTACTAGGTGTCGTTTTTCTTACCAAGTGTCTTTATGAAGATTTCAATCGGAAAAAAAAAATTGTTCAATTTTATTAAATGGAATATAGTTGAAGACGTTGCATTTATAATTTATAATTCGCTAGTGAAATAAACAAATAATTTCATTTTGATGGCGAACTAACCCAAAAAATATTAAGCCTTCGAAGAGTTGTTCAGAAGTTCGGTCGTTTCCTTTCGAGATATTCGAGATGAAAAATATTTTTCAATAATCTTTTGTAGATTGTTTGTAAAACAAAAAAAATGTTTTTAGAAATCCTTTCAAGACTTAGTTACAGTATTCTATGCAGAATTAAATTATCCCGGGGTCGATAGCATTTTGTTTCTCACAGTTGTGTGCCGAATTTCATCGACTTATCGTGTGCTTCTTAAGTTTAATTTTTGTTCATTTCGTTAATAATCACAAACATCATAATCGCCATTTAAGTATACTCTCGTACAAAGATTTGTTTTTTTGAATTTCTATGAAAACAAATCTTTCCATTTAAGGTTAATCACGCAATATCAATTAAGAAACTTTATGAGCTACGCTTCTTTTGAGAATTATGAAAATTGTTTAAATCCTATTTGTTTGGTAGCACTTAGTGAGTCACGGATAGAGGCGTTGGGGGGGGAGGTGTTAATAGGTAAAAATTGTTTTTTTCGTTTATTTGGCAGACAAAAGAGGATTAGCATTTTCCTAAAATTTGCTTAGTGGCAAGGTTGTTAAGCGACGATTTGGTCATAAGTAACAAGCCAATATCCTTGGCGTTTGTTTTAACATAGAAAAAAAACTGCTCTTTCTTCGCAACTGCTGGTGTTAGTATTGTACTTTTACTCTTTAAACCTTTTGATTAACTTTAAGAATATTGCCGGACAGAAGATGATAATTTGGAGACACATTTTTACAATATTTATCACAAACGAACTTTAGATAAAGAACTGCAGACTGGGTTTACTTCAAACCAGTTGTTTCCCTATGTTTGTCAAAATACAAATTCATATGACTTTACCTTTAATCAGAGACTAGACATTTTGTTTGAATATCGAAAAATGAAGAGCTATTATCCTCTTTGAAAGGGTATTGTTTGAATTCTTTTACCGCTATTTTTATAAACAGTGCCAACTTCATTCCTCCCCTAAATCAATTCAAAAACGCAATAGTCCTTAATCCAGGAATGCTCACCCATCAGTTTATCCTTGAACACAACTTCGGACGGCTTCTGTCCTTTTTTTTTAATAACCCGCAAATGAGGTACTAACAATCTCATGGAACCTTTAAAAACTCATAAAAAAACTATGATATGCCAACTCACGTTTTGTGATCAATTAGTGGCATACATGGCATACTATTATCTAAATATCACACATAAAGGGTTCTTTACTATCAAGTGACGAGTCCTGCAGAAAGAAAGAGGCATTTACCATAAACATACATATAACTGAACCTTGCAAATGACTCCAGTATGGTGCTAACTTAAAACCGACTCTTGGTGAGTTGTGACGTTACCATTCTGAACGTGTGATACCTATGTTGATTGAACTCGGTTACATTTCATCTTTAAATCACACATTTTTTTTGCCACTGACGGTCAACGATTTGCACGTCTTCGCCTTGTCGCGGTGAAGTCGTAGTTGCCGGCTGGCACGGGGAAAAGCATCATCAGTTCGTGGGTCGTGTCATTCAATTTTCCTACATCAATCCTATTAAACGTGCCAAAACAAAAGGACAAAACTCAAGAATAATCATAAGAAAACAAAAGAATGAAAAGAAGAATAAGTTTCGTTTCGTCGTTTTTTTTTCGTTTCTTCTTAACTTTTTAAAAAGAAAATTCCACTTCGCAATCTGTTCAAGTGTTCAATTCATCATATTGTAAAGAGGCTCTTCGCTCGAGATACTCAAGTCTGAAACTCAAAGTTGATCCCCTTAAAACAAGTAAAGTAGTAGATTGTTGTCTTGTTGTCTTGTTTTTTTTTTTTTTTTTTTTTTTTAATCTTGTTTTTTTTCATATCTTTCTTTTAATTTATTTTAGATTTTTGGCTGTTGTCAGTCAGTATTGTTTCGTCGATTGAAAATCTATTTGTTTTTTGTTTTTGCACATTCTTATTGTTGATTGTTACTTTTTTCTTCGTTATCATTATATGTCTTAAAGAAAAAAAAACTTAGAAGACAATAATATGGCGTAGGTTATGTATACAATGATTTGGCAAGTGTGGTGGTTTGAACTGGCAGGGCTGATGGTGCAGAAAATAAAGGAATGACCATAGGTTAAATATAGAAAAAAACAAAAACAAAAACATCTATGAGAACGATGAATGCTTTTCAGACGAACAAGCAAAATAACGCTAATGCCGCTTAACGCTTCACTTTAGTATAAAACATCCGCTTTTCAAGAGGACGAACATGAAGAACTGGAAAGTTTTTATCTTGACAATATGAATTGTTTGTGTTTTGTTTTTGGAGATTAAAGGAGAACGTCCATAGAAAATAATTCCTTTTTTGATAGGCACTGCCGAAGTTGGTGGTGTTGGATAAGGATTTAAAGTAAAAAATAATAACAACGGGTGTTTTGTTTTTCGAATCGCAGAACTTTAAATTGGCGACACTTTTTTTTGTGACAGACGATTTGACAGTTTTCGATTTGTGTTTTTGAGATAAGTTTACTTTAGCAATATTATAGTTTATAGGAATTGAAGCCACAAGTGAATTGGCCGAGGAAAGAACTACTTTAATCCACGTTTTCATTCGAAAATGTTTAGTTAAATGGTAATGTCGACATGAACAGAGTTGCCACATTTGACGCCATTCAACAAACCATTGCACAAAAACTAGAAAATTTCATGGTCCAAATGTCATCAAAATTTTTATTGCGTCTGGGGGAGGTTTGATGAAAAAATTGCAAGCTTTGTCAGTTCCCGAGGAACTTTGGAACACTTCCATTTTTAATTTATCCACATATTCTTGCTAGGGAGTAGCGAAAAATTTGCCCGAAAGGGAAGAGTTAGTTTAACTGAAAAAAAAAATCTGATAGAATTGCCGTTGCAAGTGTAGTTTTTTAGTGTTGAAATTCTACAAATAAGGTTTAAGGAGTACAAGAAGAAGTCAAGTGTTGAAGAAGTTCGGAGAAATGTTGGGAAAGAAGTTAACACCAAGCCTAGCCAGAGATGGCAACTCTTTGGGGAGTGCTTATGGTATCCATCCATAGTTGATAGCGGGCTAGAAATCGCCACCGACTATGATTTTTGTGTAACTTTGGCAGAATGCACCTTTTTTACAAAGATATCAGAGAAATATTTCCATTATTTTCAAATGCGATGACTGCACAAGTGTCTTTAAAAGTAACCAAACCCTGAATAATGACCTTTATGCACTAAGAATTTGACTTTATCAGAATGGCAGTGTCATTTTTGGCAAGATATTTGAATTTTTCGGAATAATGTCTGAAAACTAGTTTCGTAGAGCGTAGTTCCTTTATTGCCCTAGGCAAACATATTGCAACAAAAGTCAAGATTCAAGTCTGTGGTGTATGGTAAAAACATGGTAACTCCATTAAATAAATTGTCGCAAAATTCGTCAACCAGTTTAGGCTATAGCTCGATGCTAAGACGCAAAATATTTTATGTAGTTATCATGTTTCTATCAAATACCACAGGTATAGATATATTTCTTACCAGTTTTGTCGGGATAGGTCTCGAAGAGAGGAAGGAAATCAGAAATTGTTGAGAGAAGAGTGACAAAGAATTTCTATGAGTCCATCAATAACGAAATCGTTGTGGTTTCGCCATCACTTAGGGTTTTGGCACCAATTTCGTGGTTTGGAATTGTCGATTTTGTGGCTTTGGTTGGCTCAGGATGAACAATAGGGGTGTGTTTAGTTTTTTTGGAAGTAAGTTTTGTGAACCTAGGGATTTGTCTTCTTGCACTGGCCTCGTTCATGCTCCCCACTGCACTTCGTACATCGATGCCTCATCTGACAGTTGATACCAAAATGTCCAAATATCTGAGAGTATCAGCATTGGATGGTGGAGTTTGGGTGCAATTTCTCCAACTCTTCTGCTTCGTCGAGCAGATTCCTGATGCAGCGTTTAGCTATCGGATCAGTGACGTTGTTCAATTCTTCCCCCAAAACGTTGAAGGTCGATGTCTTTTCTTTTATGGTATACGGAATGGCAACGGTTCTGTGGCTGTGAAGGTAAGGCCTGGTTCACACGGCAATGCAGTATACGTTTTTTGCAGTATAAATGCAAAAATGCACGGTAATAAAAATTCAAACAAAAGTCGTGTGAAAGATTCTATGTAGAATGCATACGCCACTGCTCATTCGCACGGATTTATACTGCAAAAAAAAAGTGAGGTGCATTGCCATGTGAACCAGGCTTAAGTGTTAACAGTTGGTTTGCATTGTAGTAGTCTGGTCGATGGGAAGCATCTTCTTTAGGAGAATGAAACACTTTCTGTCGTTCTTGGAAGTAAAGGTGTAGTGTTGAATTTTATTCCCAACCAGGTGCTCCTTTATGGCTTCACTAACCTTCTTCGTTGCTGGATTTAAAATGGTCTTCGTTTTGTTCAAGTTAAACAACGTTCAATTTGGTTTCTCTGCAAGTCTGTCGTTACATTGCTGCCGTTGCTAGATTGTAGAATCTTGTTTCCATGATAAGTTGGCACTTTTCAGACGAACCAGTAATATAGTTCGTGCGATTTGACGCTCAGATTATTTTCTCTGGATATATATACGATTTCCAGGTCAACTCTGATAAACCAGAAACGATTGAGCACGTTGGAAGATAACATTCGACACTTTATTCCCAAAATACAGTCTGATTAAATGCGAAGTGTGTACAAAAATTAGATCTCCAGATAACGCCAGTTGCGGCAACCACATGCCCAAAATCTTATTCTAACATTAGTATCACAAAATTGTGATTAAAAACATTTCTCAGTTTTTTTATTTCAATTTGGCTGGAGAATTATAAACTGGACTTTTAATTCAGTTAATTCAAAGGAGTTTTTCGAAAATTGAAAAAGCAAATACTTGCTATAGTACTCTTAGTGAATCGTAATGACCCAACTGGCACTTTCAAAACTGTTTCCATTTGAAAAAAAAAGCAATGAAATAACAAATGTTTCACAAAACTTCTTTTTTCAACATATAAAATTGGCCTTTTAAAATGTATACATTTTCAATACCAAGGTTTTTTAGTTCTCGTTTGTCCTTTCTGAGGCTTTTATTCTTAGCCCTATAGCCTTTAATGATATTTAGGTAGGTACACGGCCTACCTAAAAAAAAACATTTCATTATTCTTTTTGGATTACAGAATAGGTCTTTGATTGTATGTGATGTGAATTAAAAGTATCCTTGGGAATAAGGGTAAGTGGGTGCTGAAAGGAGAAGCATCTTTTCGGTCTTTTCAAAGGGCAAGAAGCCAAATCATTACATAGTTCCTAGCACACGGAATTAATTTCTTGTTTGTGGAATTTTGATTCAACTCGGCATATGTATGTCCTTTTTTTTATTGATGTCCATCAACGAATTGGAGAGTCGTAGTCACCATCCTCACCATTGGCTTCGGCATCTTGGTCGCCTTCATCGACATACATATTTCGTCTTAACTTGCAAATGAATTTCTAATGTAATCTAACTGAGAATAAATTCTTCTTCATTTCTCTTTGGTGTTTCCCACAAAAAAAATACAAAAACCTTCCATTTTCGCCCTGATGGTTGAGAAAATTTATTTTCGTTTACATAAGTTGTAAGTTCGTATGCCTGTGAGTGTCTGCGTCTGCTGGCGATGCGACGGAGCTAAAGCTGGCGCTGGTTTGGGGCTCACAGGAACTGATAAAAATCTATTTTTATCTGGGATATTTCCTTTCGGTAAAGCAGTTGAAATAAAATAATATGAGTATTTTTTTTTCTTGTTCTTCTTTCTCTTTTTCTTCATTCCTTTTTATGTGAAAGTTTGAGCAGCATTTTAAGTGGAAACTGCCGCGCCGGTAAAATGGCAAAGTAGATGCCGATTCGGATAGCAAAAATAGTGAATTATTCTAAATCAAATCAGTGATAGGATACGGACTACATAGATTTAAGAACCGTCAAAAATGCACAGCTGGATTGCACGTGTTTTTGCTTAAACAGCTCAAGTGGTTTGAATATTTTAAAGAACCTTACACAGAGTTACATGAAATACCTAAGTGTATAAAATATTGAGAGTTAACATTGGAAATACATAATTCCCATCTATAGTTGAGTATCCATGTACACAAGCTTTAGGGCAACGGAAAGGGGGGGGGGGGGGTGAGAGAGTTGTTTGAACAAATGTTCAAAAATATCCATCAAAATATTTGATGAAAATTGACCATTAGTCGGAGACCGTTACCATTTTTGTCTCTTCGAGGAGGCTGTGTCTACCATCTAATCGACGAAGGTGTCTTCCTTTCCAATTTGAGCATTAAAACTGATCCACTAAAAAACTTTCGACTCCATTGCGAGGGGCGTGTACACATATTAAACTTATATTTTGGAAACTGACTTTGATGTGGATCACAGCCAGGTAGTCACTTATCGATTTAAAGTTGATAACTTTGCTTCTTAATCGATTTTCCACGACGAATCAGCATCCTAAGCCCAACATGTAGTCATTCATCACAGCTGTAATAAATGTCGAAATTTTTTCTTTTCATTATACCTGATCCCATAAATCGCGTCTCCTGGATTGCGGTTTTTTACAACGTCAGGACAGACTCAAGTTTTTAATTTGCACTTAGGGTAGAAAAGGTTCTCACTTTCCAAGAACATATTCTCAATTTATGCCGATTCTTATTGCCATTTGAGGGTTATCTTTATTCGAGGTTCCTCGTGTTTCTGTCACAACCGAAATTTGTACGGGGTAGGGAAGCTTTCATTCAGCATTCCCGACAGAAAATTATGGTGTTGCTATTTTTACCTTTCCTTCAGCACTCACTTATAAGTTAAAGTTTAGCGAGTCAAGTTTGGATGGGCGAGACCAGTATCCGATGGCTACGATGGGAAGGCAAAATAAGCACAATTGACGTGATGTATTCGTTGCATCACTGGACATCGCCACGTTGACGTCAATCATGACTACCAGGTTACTATAAGGCTCAACCATCACGTGAGTGATTACAGAAGACTCAAACAGGGAGTTAAATTCTATTGAACCCACGAAGCGAGCCATGCAAGGTACTGTTACCCAAGAAAACTGTTTACCTTTGATATTATTGCATTTAATTTTTGGACTTTATAGCACTTTCAAGAGAAGTACCTCGCGACATGATGGTTAGTGCATTGGACTGTCATGTCGAAGGTCTGGGTTCGATTCCCAGCCACTGTCACCTTAAAACAGAAATGTTTTTCCCGAGGTACTGCCTCTTGCGAAGAACTGATAAATCCTCCAAGAGTATGCTTCTCATCTAGCCGTTCGGACTCGGCAAAAAATTGTAGGTCCCCTCCATTCCTGCCAACAACACGCACACAGGAATGGTTAAGAGTTGTAAGTCACTAGGCCCTGGTTCTCCATGAGCTGTTGCGCCACCAAATAGATAGCACTTTCATCAAGACTATCAAAACGATTTTGGAATTTATGACACTCTTTGGATTTTATTTCTCGACACCGCCAAATCACCGCTTTCTCTTGGGTATTCCTTGTTCATTGAAATCAATGACAAACTTCCCTTTTCAAATGGATTTTTTATTCACATCTCTGAATTCCTTTGAGACTCATGATTATGCTAAGCAGCAAGATTCAAACCTCACGTTATAGTTCTTAAAATCGTGGTTGATAGTTCGGCGATGCTCACGGTCGGTGGCGGGCTTAAGTATAGAACGAGATTCGTCGTGTGCAATATCAATATCATCATCATCATCAAACTTGTCCAACAAAAAAATATCACGTATAAATATATCATTCAATTAAAACGAAGACTCTGTTATATAAGATGCTATTTTCATAAATCACGGCTTTTGTGTGTCAAATACGATATCACATTTAAGCACGTTAGACAGTCAAAGATTAACTAAAACAAAAAAAAAAAATATAAAACGACCGACGGCGACGAGAATGGAAATGGGAATTATATATTTTGCAAGAGCATATATCGAGAAGAATAGACAAAAAAAAAAACAGGACAATCGATACACGTATAGGGATAGCTTAGATACCTAAATATATATATACACACTTAACTTGTCGTCAATGTTATGTGACATTCTGGGTCTTACTTACATGAATGTGCGTGGCCTGCAAATTTGTGTTGTTGGTAGTGTAGCTGGGAAGTTAATCTTATATCGATATTGTATTCTTCGTATAGATTGCAGATGGTTACCGAATAAGAAGGGCGGGGGGTCACACATGGACAGTTGTATTTATAAACCCATTTCAATGTTTGTCTAACTTTAGACCTTGGTTCAACTCGAAAACCTTACTTATAAACAATTTTTAACTGATTCTAACGTAGACAATGAAATTGGTTACCTAATTTCTTTTTAAGTATATCCGTTCAATGCACAAGGTAAGGCAAGTTTCTTGTATGTGATTTGACAGGTTATATTGAGCTGGATGAAAAGTTTATTGAACGTACCCATTTCAATCAAAATCATTAATTCAATGAGTAGGTGGACAACTCAAGAATATTTTAAAGGAAATCTAACAAATACGACTGAGAATGTAATTATTTATACATATTCAATATTGAAGTTGGAAAATACACAATTATGCTCATGAGTATGCAAGAAATAAATAAGACGCTAGCTGTCATGAATAATTTGTTGAGGGAAATTTTATTTTTGCTCACACTCTCGATTTAAGCAAATTGACATTTGAGAATGGCATTGATTGTCATATGGTTTTTTTTAGACCAACGCTTGACAGAAGTAAGAGGAGAATATAGCCCCAGCTGCTATGTCGCCATAATAGGATCTGAAACTGAGCTACGTATCACAAAAAACACCTGAGTCCCGAATAGTTGTTACTCTGGAAACAAGGTTAACATTGACATAGTAGTCATGAGCTGATGGACGAGAATGTCTGCGGGAACCACCTTGTTTGAATTCACGAAAAGCTTGCAAAAAACTCTGAATCAGCTGCATTTTTTGACATAGAGAGAGCTTTTGACAATAGATCACATGAAGTCGTTAACAGAGCTATTGTAAGGAAGTGTGTTCCCATCACCATAACCAAATGACAAGCCCTACTCTACAGAAAATCATCACAGCAAGAGGCTGTCCTGAGGGAGAAGTACCATCACCCTTGTTGTCGAGTCTTGTACTGGATGAACTGCTAGAAAATCGATCATCACGAGAAATAGCTATTGACATCGTCATTATAGTCTTAGGAACATTTAAAGAAACTCTGCAATAAAATAACAAGACATTGGATTATATCTGTGGAATCGAACGTTTAACCCGCCGAAACAACGATAAGAAAATACTTCGCATGGGACCTAACCGGTTCTCTGGTGAAGTAATCGATGCTTAGAAGGAAGTTAAATATCTAAGTAGAAATTACAGTCCTCTGGAACAAACATGTCAATTAGGCAGTCGGAAAATCCACAAAGGCCTTATGATATGCAAAGAGATTTGCAAGTAAATCGTGGGGCTGTACATCAAACATCATCAGATGGATGTGCAGCATGACGGTTAGACCCATTATTGCCTATGGGGCAGTTGGATGACACAAAAGAACAGAACTAATCGCAACAAGGAAATCACAAGAAAAAGTACAAAAGCTATCATGCTTATGAATTACCGGAGCAATGACAATTTGCCTTTCAGCAGCAAAGGAAGTCATTCTTAACTTGAATATATTATACATGCAGCCATAAGGAGTGATGCTAAGAGAGCCATCATAAGATTTTTTAAAGGAGGCAACTGGAACTGGATTTGCAATTCCACACAAACAAACCTCTTTGACATTCTAAGAGATGGCATGATTAAAAAAATATAAATTTCGTTAAAAACTTTCAAGGGAGTTAAATAGCAGGAGAGTCTGTATATCCAGAACCAAGCTTCAAGGCCTTCATTATTCATTCGGTTTGATTTGAATTTCTTCGTTTTTTGTGTTCGGTCTTAATAACTATTAAGACCTTCCGCATAACGTGACGCAACGAATAACGTACAAGGACGAAAAAACCAAAGGTCCAAATGCAAATGCCATCAAATGGTCGCCTGATGGATTGATAACGTTGGACCAAGAGTCCAAATTTCCGTACCGACAGCCCACGAGCATTTTCCAGCACGTAAAGTCGAAAGAAACTAAAAATAGATAAATAAATTTGGTGGCACAACAGCTCATGGAGAACCAGGGCCTAGTGACTAACAACTCTCAACCATTCCTGTGTGCGTGTTATTGGCATAAATGGAGGGGACCTACAATTTCTTGCCGAGTCCGAACGGCTAGATGAGAAGCACTTATTCATGACAAGTATACTCTTGGAGGATTTATTAGTTCCTCGCAAGAGGCAGTACCTCGGGAAAAACATTTCTGTTTATAGGTGGCAGCGGCTGGGAATCAAACCCAGACCTTCGACATGACAGTCCAACGCACTAACCATCATGTCATGAGGTCGAAAGAAACTAAAAGCATTGTCAGCATGTCGGACAGCATATTCAATCAGCTCCAAACTGGTATGGGAGGGCGTGAACAGGCTCGGGAAAAAAACAATGTCACCCTTCACTGGTTACTGGACCAAGTTGACATCGGGGGCAATGTGGAGCCAGAGCCCTATTTCGCTATATGAGAAAGCGTAATTTAGGGAAACATCAAAATACAACACGAGGCTTAAGACTAAAATTCTGGAATGAACTCCCTAATCTGAGACAGACTAAACTTCTACTTGAGAGCTACAACGAAGATTTTTTTTCTCTCTTGCATCAGCTTCAGCAGAATAAAACTCAGAAAAATAATGGGTCTCCAGTGCATTGCAAACTTAGACGATATCTCAACATTCTTAGACTAGTGACAGTAAGCAATGCCTTCTGCAAATTCAACAACGTCAAATAGGCAAATATAATATTTATTAACCTACGATGCCAAAAAAAGAAAATGGACATATATAGAGTATTCTGCTTTGAGTCATTAAAAACGGTCGCTCTGGCTCTCGAATTATTAATCATACAGATGAAATGTGTAAGAATATCTAGCGGCAATATCCATCAGTTCGAGTTCGCATGCCAAATAATATCGCTGGAGAAACACCTCAAATTACTGCTGGCAATGTAATTTAAAAAGACAGCTAGCAAAGTGGTCTGAAAGCCCTAATGAAATTTGTAAATCCAAATCCAATCAATGTCAATGGAAATGGTGATAGCATCGTTCAAATTATCAATGTAAATAATTTATTAATGTTTTCCAGTTCTATACGTTTGTTGAATTGTCCAAACTTCCCCAGGGCTCAGGAGTTCTTAATTAAATTTGAATTAAATACTACTAATTGCTGTAGGGTTAGTAGGTACCTTTTTTTCCCACAAATTCGTATATTTGTGTTTTGTGGTTGACCACTCAGAAAATTGTCCAACCACCCAGAAGGATATTTTTAATCTCTATTGCATAAATCAATTCATACGAAATTTATTTACATTTACATTATTATACTCCCCCCAGCTTTGCATCTATAATTCAAACAAATGAAAAGTAATTACAGAAATATAAAATAGAAGATACAATTTGCCAAATGATTATTTTTTTTATGTAATTCATAAATATATGTCATAATATTTGTCAATGGAGATAATAATCAACAAAGTGACTTTTGATAGTCAAAAGAAGACTTTCATTGATATAAATTAATACTCGATATGTAAACACATCGTTTATCCCTGCTGGTGATTACTTTAATATGAAAAGTGCATGCAATATTGATGTGATGACGAGGACACAAAAGGATAAATATTTCACTGTATTTCCAACTTATTTTAAACAAACACCCCTACCCACCTGCATGGCATATATTTATAAAAAGACTTGGGTGGGTTATTGGATAACATCTATCCCGGTTTTAATTTTATAGAATGACAGAGATATATATATTCAATCAGATATTAGCTCAGGGCTGATGGCAGGTCATGTATTACAAAGCATTCATTACATTTTGATATAGCTTTTAGTTATATATTATTATTTTATGCAAAAACGTTTAGGAAAAACCCATAACGTTAGGGTGATTCAACAATATACTTTTTTTTTTAAAGTCAATCGGGACCGGGCTTAATTACAAATGTTAGTTTTAAACTTAAAGATCGAAGGTTGAATTTTTAACTCAAAACTGTTGAAAATTTGAAAGAAACAATACGCTTCAAGACTCTTTGAGAAAGTGTACCGCAATTATCTAAAAATGTATCAAA
The DNA here is from genome assembly GCA_946251815.1 of Dasysyrphus albostriatus. NCBI lineage: Eukaryota > Metazoa > Arthropoda > Insecta > Diptera > Syrphidae > Dasysyrphus > Dasysyrphus albostriatus. The sequence continues at coordinate 2,434,550 of OX276339.1, forward strand.
AACGATGTCTTTTCACGTTTAAATCCATTATAAAGCCTGGAGAAGAGGACATCATTTAACTTGTTAGTGAAGAAAGAGCAACAACCCGGCAATCGCCCTAATCAGTGAGCCCATTATAACCAAAATGGAACAAAATCAATATCACCGAAAAAACCTTCCGGAAGGACAGGGAAGAAGGCTGGAGCGGGATGGCAATCTACGTAAGGAAGAACATTTTCCCAAAAGAAACCATCATCACAGGTCTCCAAAACCAGCGAAGCCACCGCTTCCTAACCCTGTCACCATACAACCAGGAAGGGAAAAGACTTCTTTCTTTCATCATCTGATTTTATTAATATTTTTCCAGAAATCAGCAACTACTCCTGTGCGATAATTTCCAGCGACTCGGGGCAACTAATCATCAAACTTTACCAATCCACCTTCTCAACGGCAGAACCAGTGTAGAATTTCATCAACTACAGAAGACTGGCTACAAAGAGACTTTGAAGACACCATAGCATTTCCACCCGAAAACAGGAACCTGAACAATACTTAAGTTGACACTGCCATCGAATGTTTGTAAGTTGCTGTTGCCAATGCAGCTCAAGACGTCAAATGAACGGTATCAGCACCTTCCCCAGTATATCCAAAACCAATATGCCCATAGGCAAACGACTAAGGAAACGTCTGCAAAGGATCCACCAGCGAGAAATCACAACCAAAAGCAGTGTGACTTTATCTAGCAACACCACAACAACCATTTCCAGACGAGACTGCAGTCAATCACACTAGAAACTGATACCTTCTAGATATCAACAGTTTGATTGGTCAAAACCACCAATCCCTGAACCGCTTACCACCAACAATGGAGCAGCAACAACGACACAGGAAACAGGTGAAACCTTTGATATAAAGAAAGTTTACGCCAAACGCATCTGACACAGTCTTAATCTTCATTGACGAAATTCAGGCAACTATCCAGCAGACTCTGATGCCAAACTTGGATAAAGCGGCGCCAATCCCGCGAGTTATCCAGTCAACAGCCTAAACCTGATGAGAGGGCTGGGCCGAATTCATCCTAAAGAGCCTTCCAAAAACAATAATAGTTCTCTTAGCTATATCATCTTTAAAACTTGCATCAACAACAGCTACATTCCCCAGAAATGGAAAACTGACAAAAATCATGGCGATTCCCAGGAAAGAAGAAGGAACATTGTCAACAACTACAAGCCTATATATCCCTCCTCGACAACTGAGGTGCCTATGTAAGGGTTCAGAGGTTTAAAAACGGAAATCCGCTGGAGTCGACCTCTAAGTATTTCGTTTCCAAACCTTCATACGAGTACTTCCGTCCGGCCCGGATTAATTTCCACGAAAATAATTTTTTTTTTGGAATCACCCTAATTACCATATTTAATTCTTTCACCTTGTCCATGTGAATTGTCAGTAATTAGAAATATAAAATTATTTTAAACATTAGATTGATATTGCATTATTATAGTCGTAATAGAGAGTCGTCGAAGGTTTTAAAAACTAAACGATTTTTCTGATTTCTATACACATCATCATCAGTAAATGTCTGATATTAATTTACGCTATTTATAGTTTACAAATAAAATAACATTTTCTATGCACTAAGTGCTGCTATGAATTTAAGTTCACTGATAACGAAAATCATGATGAAGACAAATTCTTTATAGATAGAGTTTTTTTGGATAAAATTTTTAAAATTGTGTAATCGTCTTGTTTGGAAGCATATTAAAATCTATTCAAACTTTTCGTTAAGTTCGAAATGTGGTCGGATCTTTGAAGTCCAAAAACAACAAGCTGAATTGTTAAAAACAACTTTCAATTTTCTCTGGGACACAACATCTAAACTACAAAAAATATTGCAACCATACGTTAAAATTTGGACCATCAATGTTTTAACCAGCATTTTCTAGGTTTCTAATGTTGTGAATTTTCTTACAGCAAATTAAGAACAAGACCGTTGCCTTTAGACCATTCAAACAAGGCATTCAGAGTTGATATTGTAAATGCAATTCTCGATTAGACCCAGAGCTGTAGTTCCGAGGTACTTAACCTCAAAGTTCTTGGTAAATTATTCACATAAGAATAAAATAATAGTAGTCCTAGAATGCATCCTTGTGGAACACTTCTGGAACACACTGGAACAAATGAATTCAGAAGCTTGAGGTCTTGAAACCACAACTTGACTCCTTCCCGTTAAATATGAAAAGATGAGCTTAAATGCTAGAGGTGAAAATCCAAAGTCGGTTGATAGTTTTTGGCACTAAATATAGTAGTCAATGGTATCGAAGGCTTAAGAGTAGTCAAGAAGTAGCCTTCGATCATTAATCACCTTAAGATTAATAGAAGTGTGAACAAGCTAAATTGTCAGATTTGACATCAGCATCAAAGATTGTTACTTTTTTTAAGCGGAGCGGCCTAACCCGGATAATACGGATACCAACGAAATATGGTTCTAAGAAGACATTGCGCAGGCCACGATGGATATTGGCCCAGTTAAAATGGACATTTGACATTAGCCAAAATGCAGATCAGATTCAAAATTGGTATAAACCTTCCTTTCAGCATGAAAATTTATTTAAGGCCAAGCGAAAAAAACGGGTTTTCGCTTAAAACTTTTAAACGGTGAATACTATCGAAAAGTAGTTCAGCAAATATAGTTGACCAAGATATCATCAACAAAAAATATTGAAACACTTTTTTACTTAAGACTGTTGTTTTAGGGAGTAAAGCTATCTAAAAAGAGGTAAATTGACGAAAATTTCGGTTTTTCGGGTACAACACTTTCACGTTAAATGTTGTTAGAAGATGTTTCTGTGTTTGTAGACCATTTGAAAATATAAAAAATATTTGTCTTCAAATTTGGTCTCAAAATTAACATTGCTCTGATTTTTATTTGTAAAAGACTATAAAATTGTCTCCGAAATTGAACAATATTAAAACACATTTATTAAGAATGGCCTAGTGATGAAGTCTAAAAAAAAGTCCCTATGAATCCGAGGCGAGCTCTAGCTGCAGGAATGTGCAATATTTCAATTTTTTTCGTTTTTCATGTTTATCCCAGAAATTTAATTTGTTCTACCAACAAAGTTTGCTACAATAAAAAATAGCTTATAAAATTCTGAATGAATTTTAGTATATTCTTTAGTGGTAGAACAAGGATGTCGTCGCCCAATTCGTCAAAAAAAATTCTCTTAAAGCTTCTTTTCTGGTTTTGGCTAGGCTGGGGCATTCACACAGAAATTGAGGAGTCTTCTTTCGCCTTTTCATCCTGACAATGGAAATACCTATCTAATAATCTAGGACCTCGGTATGTATTGATTTAAGACACCTTTGTCATTTATAAGGAAAATCAAAGAAATCTGTGTTATTGATTTTTTTTATGAATTCTTAAAATAATTATAATTTTTTTCTGGTAGAGTATAACATTTCACATAATCTACTAACTTTTCATGTATTACTTTTCAATAGCATTGATCGTTTCAAGAGTTGTACGCGAAAAGCCTCTATTTTTGACATTTGACCCTTTAGAAATTGCAATATTGAATTGAATGTTGATTTTATCTTAATCGATTTCAGCAAGGCCTTCGACAAAATTTCCCATTACCTCACTCTTTTTAATTTGTTCATTCTCGGCTTTGAACTCTATTTGTTACAATGGATTTTTTCTTGTCTTGAAAACCGTTTTTACAGCGTTCGATTTTGAAAAATTTGCCGTCCTTTCTAGACCGACCTCAACTAATCAAGTTTTTTTTTTTTTTTCAATAGCATTCACCGTTTAAAAGTTACAGGCAAAAAATTATCTTTTTCCACACTTGGCCTTAAATAACTTTTAATGCTCGTTTAGGATTGACAGAGAATTTTCACAGTTGATTTGTTATGCCGAAAGGAAGGTCTATACCAATTTTGAGTCTTATCGTTATTTTGGATAGGTGACTGGATTTTATTCTGCACAAGCGACGGTATGACAGGAACTCACCACCGAGACGTACAATTTAATGTCTTCTTACAATCGAATGTGAATGCGAAAAACAAAAAATCGAAAACTAGTGATGTCCTGAAGGATACCTCACGAACCAAACACCATCCAGAAATTTCAACCAGATTCATGCGACAAAGTCAGCGAAATGGGACCCCTCGAAAACGTACCAACAGGCAAAGCTGCGCAGACATTTGAGCCAAGTGGCGTTATGTACCAAACCCAATGCCATAAATAATATAAAATAATGATAAAACATTATCATAACAATTATAGAAGTAATAGTAGTAGTTTTTAGTACTGGGAGTAAGTGTAGTTATAGTTTTAAAAGTATCTACTCAAATTCCCTCCAATAATTTAATAATAATAATAATTAAAGCAAATCAAGAGATTTGAATAAAAAAAGATAGGCATAAATTATTGTGATATTTTTTTTTTAAGAGTAAAAATTCGTTCTTCTAATTTTTATATATACAAATTAAAATCACTTACCGGCTTCAGTAGTAGCTACAGGCTTATTTCTCTCCTTTGAAAAGTGTTGCCTTATAAATATTTATGTATATTACTTTAAAGTATATAAGTTTCTGCAAAAAGATGAAGAAGAAAAAAAATAAATTAAAATTACTATAGAAATACAATTTATTAATATCAGTATTCTATATTTTTACAAATTACCTGTTCGTTTATGTTCTAAGATACAATTTTTTTTACAAATCTTACCAACAGATTGAGCTAAGCTTGCAGAATACATAAATGAGGCAGTTAGTGCAAAAGTGGACAAAAATTGGATAAAAGAACCGTTGACGATTTTAAAAGTTTCGATGTTTCATTTAAAATTTTAAATTATCAATCATTTAATTTTTCGGTTTGCACTTTGTTATTCAACAGAAGATAAATACAAAGCTGAGTTTTTGGACAGTTGATTCCTTAAGGGCCAGTTGAACAAACGAGGTTCAAATTTTGATCAGTGGTTCAGAAATTTTAAATCATCGATTTTGGTGAGTTAAATAAGGTTCAATAATGGTTTAAAGTTCAACTATAATATGAAAGCCAATTACTAGCTTGAACCATCGTTTAGTCTCATTTAACTCGCCGAAAATTGCTGGACCAAGGATCAAAATTTGAACCACGTTTGTACAATGGAGCCTTAGTTTTAGGTTTCACACCCGTAACAAAAAGAATCATGTGTTCCATTACTAGTAGACAATTTTTTTATCAAACAGAGTTTCGGTAAAAAAGAAGAATATTATGATCTACCGTCAGACGAGTTTAAAACTACGATCAACGAAGTATCAAAATGTTGATTTTTTTTTAAACATCCTGTTTTGAAAATATTTTTTTCATTTTTTGAACTCTGCATCAGCTATCACCTGTGTCAATTTAATTGAATCGCTAAAGGAACAACGAAGTTCCGGGGATTCTGAAACTTTGTTCTTCGAATTTTTGTCTTGCGTAACTTTGGATTTTCGAAACTTTCTATTTTCGTAAAATTATATATTTCTTGCTTATTTGAACGGTTTTGTGAATGTTTCTTCGTTAAATCGTTTCTTCAATAGATTCGGGAACGAACCATATTTTAAAGAACCTCGCAGATTTTGTTCGATCGTGAAAACGAATTTTATTTTAAAGGAACCAACAAAAAAAATTCGTTATCGAATTTGAATGGCTGATATTCTATCTAGATAACTCAAATAAAGGGGTTTTCAACAGGGACGCTACAAAAGTAGAGCGACAGGGACAGCAAACGACGCCATATTTCTTGCCGCTCTTTTGACTTTTCTCTTCAAAAAAGTTTGCCATTTCATGATGGAAAGTGTCGAAATTATTAAAATTTACAACCGAAATTCGGAGTCAGTGGCCTCAACGTTAAGAGCGCTACGTCCAATTTATGGTCCTCATAATCGTCCTAGCAGATCAACAATTGAGCGTCTAGTGGAAAAATTTGAATCCATAGGCACAGTACAAAATGTTCCCGTGCCAGTGAGACAAAGAATTGCTCGTAGTGTCGAGAATATTGCTGCCGCTGAGGCTTCAGTTGCAGAAAGCCCAAATGTGTCTCTCACACGTCGTTCTCAAGCGTTGGGCATCTCTGTGACGTCGTTGTGGCCTACATCTTTACAAGATTAAATTGACGTAAGAACTGAAGCCGCTTGACCACCAGAAGCGTCGTATGTTCGTGAATTGGGCTGAGCAACAACTTGAAAATGATTCGAATTTTCATCGAAAAATCATCTTCAGCGATGAGGCTTATTTCTGGCTGAATGGCTTCGTCAATAAACAAAATATGCGGTATTGGTCAGGCAGCAATCCACACGTACTCCATGAGTCATCATTGCATCCCGAAAAAATTACGGTTTGGTGTGGTTTATGGGCCGGCGGCGTTATTGGGCCGTACTTCTTCCGTGACGATCAAGACCGGCACGTTACTGTGAATGGGCATCGCTACCGTTCAATGATAACCGAATATTTTAGGCCCCAATTGGATGATATGCACTTGGAGGACATGTGGTTCCAACAGGACGGCGCCACAAGCCACATAACGAATGTCACAATCAATTTATTGGAAACCAAGTTTGGAGAACGTGTTACGAGTATCTCACGAAATGGTCCAGTCGCTTAGCCGCCTCGGTCGTGCGATTTGACGCCGTTAGACTATTTCCTGTGGGGCTACGTCAAGTCTATGGTCTATGCCAACAAGCCAGCGACGATTGATAAACTTCGTACGAATATCGAACGTGAAATTGCAGCAGTATAGGCCGATTTATGATTGAAAACCGTCGAAAAGTGGGTTCAGCGTCTGGACTTCTGCAAGCGTGCCCGTGGTGGCCATGCAAAAGAAATCGAGTTCCATACATAATGGCATGGAACGTACTTTCACAGGAATAAAGAATTTCATTGATATCCAAAACCGTTTTTGTTTTATTTAAAAAAAAACTTTTGTAGCGCTCTTATTGACAAACCCAATACTTGTATATAAAAACTAGGACTCGGTCGCTCTTGTGTTCAAGGCGGATTAGAGTAAACGTGGGGAAGACGAAAGTGTTGAGGTTCAGGAAGGGATGAGGGAGGAACACAACAGTAGACTGGAGATGGAGGGAAGGAAGAGATAGAAGAAGTTAAAGAATTTAAATATCTGAGGTATGTGTTCAAAAATAAAGGAGGTACTTGTAAGGGACAGAAAAAAAAGGCAGCTACAGCTAAGAAGGATAGGGGATTGGAAGGAGGAAATTTGAAGAAGTTTTGAGAAGATGGAAATGTGGATTTTCGACGGTGATATGATACGGTGCGCCAAATGTAAAAAATAAATCGCCAAATTTAAAATTGTCCGCTTCGTAAACGACCAAATTAAAAACATCATAAAAATGTAATAAAATTATTTTAGTAATGGGAATCGATTTTTAGTCTTAATTGCGTTCAGTTTCAGTATTTCAAAGTCTTAATTTAAGAAAAAAGATCTAAAGTTTATGTGAAGATAAAAAACAGAAACAATATTGTAAAATTACTCAAAAACAAACAAAATACTTTTTTGAAAGATATGATACGAGTATATACTTTTTGAAGCTGACGAGTCACGTTCCGCAAATTTTGAAATGAAGTTCATGGGCATATTGGTTATATATGCTTTGCAAAATGAGACTTTTTGGATACAAAATGGATTTCATTTTCGTTTTCTTTAATATTTTTTCTGTACTTCGTGAGTTTTACCTTTTGATCGACGATATTAGGATTTTGATTAAAAAATTAAAATGGACAAAATCTTAAAATATCGCCAAACCAATTTACTTGTCACCAAATCAAATATCAAATCGCAGGGCAGATGGGGATGGAAGATGAGACAAGAAATGGAAATAATGCTAGAGAGAGAGGGCTAGTAATTTGCTTCTTTTAAAGAGAATAATTTCATTACAATTTGACAGAATATCAATCTTTTCCCAAAAATCTCTGGAACCAGGCTTATATGTGATGAGTCCGGAATCATAAAAATACTACTTATTGAATGTTTGGAGGCATCTAAACAAAGAATTGAAGCTTCAGATGTCAAATTATAGCCAAACTAATTTATACCAAGTATTTTCAATTTTCTCGAAAACTACAAGACATTTCAGCATACACAGCCACAGAATTAAGGTTCTATTCAAAGTTGCGTGAATCCTATTTCATACAACTAATAATGTAGCCATCTCTGAGCGCGAGACTTGAAATGGCTCCGCGTTTAGCACCGTTGTAACTTTACACAGTCTCTGAAATGCGTTTATGAATAAGGCTATTTCAATTTTTTTTTTTTTAATCTTTAAGTTTTAAAATGATATCCTACTATTTAAGATATCGATATCTGTTACTAGTCCATCATTAAGTGACCATTTTTCGCTCAAAAATTGATTATACTTAATACCAGTTTGAAAAAAAAACAGGGACATCGAAATCGGGTCAGATCGAAAACTCGGTGATTTAGAATTAAAGAAGAAGAATGGACGGTTGGAGTGTTTAAAAAAAAAAATCAGTAACAAACTCAAAATTTGAAAAATGTAAATAAACTTTAATCTCCTTTTGAATTCTTTCTTGATCCTTAAAATTGAGGTGTCAAATGAAAAAAATATAATAACTGAATGCAATGAAAACATTAACAATTTTACTTTATAGGCTATTGTTATAAAGGGCAACAAGGCCGAGGCCCAAAGGGCGAGGAATGAAGATATTAATTTGTTGTATCACGCCAAAGATGTATGTAACTGGTGTCCTAACGCGCGTACACACTGTGTTTTTTATAGTCGTGTGCTCTCAAATATCCCACAGAAGCAGTCGTGGCGGAAAGAAGCCCAGAATGAGATGTTAACTACCTCAATAAACATCTATTTATACATCGTTTGGATTCATTTCGGAACAAAAGAAACAGAAAAACCATAAGAATATCTAGCATTTTTGTCTGTTGAAATAAAATCATCATTACTTGTGAACATCATGCATAACAATGAAAAAAAAAAAAAAAAAAAAAAATAAAGCGAAACATTTTAAGGAACGCAAGGGGCCAACGAACAAAAATAAATAAAGAGATTTAACGATTGGGTGTTTCCACTTGGAAAACATTCATTTAAATAAATGAACTATGGGAATGGGAGTGGGGAGAGGAAGGGGGAGGTGGTATTTGGATTGCTTTGGTTGTTTTTTTTTTTTTCATACTTTGGTTTCTCAATTCCAGAGTTCCGACTTCATCATCCTTTTATAGATAAATTCGAATTCTCGCTTCTGCTACGCGGAGTCAATTACGTCAAAAGACTACATGTCGAATAATATAATGAACCTACCTAACATATGTTTATGTATTTGTGTGCGTGATGTATGTGTCTGTGTGTGTGTGCGAATAGGGATGTCCGAGAGTAAAAGTAAGAGTTGCAAATTTGTCCATTTAGTACAGTAGTTTATCAAACTTGATTTTGAGCATTAAATTAAATTTATCTCTGAGATAAGGATGAAACAAAGCGAATCTCCGGGAAGGGAGCAGTAAGGCACGAAAGAAAAGGGAATATTAGCGACTAGAAAAGCAATAAATTATAACTTTTATAATTGTTAGAAACAGGTCACAGCTTTTATGATAGATAAGAAAATGTGCAAATGAAAGAATGTGGTTTTTGGAATTCAAATGTTTAATAGGGTAAAAGAGGGTAATGATGGGATATGGTTGAAGATATGTATATTTGCTTACGAAATTAGTTAAACAGTTTATTATTTTTTAGCAGTTAAAAGTTCTTTAAAGGTTAAAATGGTATAAAAGTTTTTTTTTTGGGGGGGGGGGGGGGTGTGAAGGAGGGTGTATATACAGTATAGTATTTTTATTTTGATTGGTTAAAAATAGATACAATTTTCGAGTAAATATATGTTTTACATCGAACAACAGGTGTTGGTGGGTAGCTAAAGTATGTCCCAGCCGCATTCGCACAAAATTGATAAATTTTAAATTTTGAGTTTCTGTTTTAGTGTTTGGATTGTTAATGTTATTGGAGAAAAGTAATTGAACAAAAAAAGTAATTGAAAACCTTTACTTTTACTTTTTTTCGTAATCATTACACACAAATGTAATTGATTATACAAAATATCAATTACATTTAACAATAAGTGAAGGAGAAATTTTTCCATACCATTTACTAAGTTCACGTTAAGCGGATGGGCATACATTATAGATCGTTTGAAAGGTTTTATCGCCCAGATATGAATAACTTATATGCTTCACATCTTGTTAAATGTAATTGATATTTTTTTCTATGAGAGCTAGAGTTTTCATATTTCAAAGAACTCAAGGCGTATCACCTTACTCGGATCTCAATGGATCCATTGTGCTCCCCGGGATGTGAGTAAAGTAGGATAGGAAGGATAAGAGGAGGAATTTAGTTAAAGTTTTGAAAATGGGGTGCCGCCCTGATAAATAAAGTTTAGTATGTTTTTTAGTGGCAAAAGAGAGATGTCTCCCAGTTCGTCGAAGAAATATTCTCCGAGGGCTGCTTTTCTTGCCTGGCTAGGCTGGGGCACTCACAGAGGAAGTAAAATGAGCCCTCCTCCACCTCTTCGTCCTGACACCCTCTGCATAAGCAATGCATGTGCTTTTGCCCATTCTGCTCATATGGGTTTCTATTGAGTAGTGACCCGTGAGGATTCCAACCAAGAGAGACAAATGAAGTCTGCTTAGCTTTAGTAAATACTCTGTTTTGTTCCTTGAAATATCTGGCCGAAAATTCCTTGAAACCCGACAAGTGTCAATTGTAGACCATCTGGCGTTTGCGGCCTTGAGGAAACTGTGGCGAATTTTATTTTTTTCCCTGCTCCAGTGGCATGAGTACCCAATTTGGCTCGATTCAAGTAATCAGCCATTTCATTACCTACCATAAATGTCACGGTGGCGCGGGACCCATCGAAGGGTGATAGTATTTGTTATGCCAAGCAATCTTAATTCATTACGGCAGCGATCAACCAGTTTTGACTTTCTGACAATTGATGAAATGGCTCTGATTGCCAACAGGTATTTCATATGCTAAAAGGTACTCGTATTTTGCAGCCTCGCACACTGGAAGCACTTCGGCTTGGGAAACACTGCAGAGGTTTGGGAGCTTCAAAGATCAATTAATGGGTGGATTGTCTGAGAAGAGCCTGACCCTACCCCAGTGTCCGTCTTCGAACGATCAGTGAAGACCGATACATGGTTTGCCTTTAGGACCTGGTTTTCCTTCCATAATTCCCTATTCAGTTTCCTCGGATTAAAAGGGATCAATATTCAGTGGCTTGACTTTTTAATACAAACAAAAAACTGGTGTTGTTTTAACTACAAGACTTTGGTCTTGACGATTGGCGGACGTCCTCTTTTGGTACGCTTGATCTTCTTTAGTCACTTTTGTCAGGTGTACTATTTTTCTGGTGTGGTTTATCGTCTACGGTGGTTTGGGCTGCTCTTTGATGAAATTGCGATACTGGGAACATTGATAGTTGGTGTCTGCCACAAGCGAGAGCTTGTCGTTCAGGTGCCCTCTGTTGACCCGTGGCAATTTTAAAATAAATCCATGGATTTATACGCATTTCACTGTATTCAAGTCTTAAACAATCGTTGTTAAGCATTCTTTGTTTTGAGTTCTTTACATTTCCCTACGAACTATGGTTCTTTAACCTTTATTTCTCTTAAAATCCTCTCCTAATTTAACCCAGTACTGCCGATTCTCATTTTTTTAACCAGAAAAAAAAATACTATAACGTCATCATTCCTTGCAAAATTAGTCTGAGGATAAGTGTGAGTGATGATGGAAAATCATTTGGCAGAAAACTACATCAGTTCCTTCTTTCTCTCTCACTCGTTTAACATTCATTTTTGTAACAAAACCCAAAAGACCGAACCTTCACCTTTTAAAAAAAGACAATAAAGAAGCACTTAACTATGAAGAGTATTATTTTACTTCTCCATCAGCAGCTACACAGGATTTCTTGATGTACTTATTTGTAAAAGTTTACCCAGCATGAATTTTATCTGCACAAAGGCTGACCTGGAACTGGGACAGAGAGTAAGTATTGACCAAGAAATCGGAGAGAACCCTTTTGACCTTTATAATTGAATGTTAAAGTTACTTTTCTTGAATTTTATTTTATCGACCTCTTTGCTTTTTATAGACGCATCATATGTCTGAATCTGAAATGATGCAACAACTCTCACCTATACCTACAATTTAGTGGAGGTCAATCTCAAATCGATTGCTATAGATCCAAAATTTAGCAATACCAAAATAAATTGAATTCACGGAAGTAATATAAAAAGAGAAAAAAAAAATAAACGATTACTCCTCCTCACCTGAACTTATTTCAATTAGTTGAATATATTTTGGTCAAATTAATTCAAATCCCAAATTGAACCTTCAGGGTTTCTCGATGAAATTTTTGCGGACATAATAGGATAAAGCAGAATATACTGATTGTAATAAAAATTGATTTATGATGAAATCTATTGGTTTTTGGGGAAGACATTTACAGGAATATGCAACTAAGGGTTAAGCGTGTCTTTTGGTTTGGGGCGACAATGTTTTTTATGTATCTCCTTTTATATAAAAATTAATGGTGGGTGTGGATGTGGATACAATCAATTTAATTTTTATCGTTTATGACCGCGTGTGGACCAGAGTATAGGATAGACAAATTTTATTGCTAAAAATACCATCATACTATCTCATATTTCAAATTGTGGGACTGTCAAATTTGTGCAGCAGTTATTTTGTGGGAGCTGTCAGATATAAAATTGCAAAGCGGAAATAAAAGGCAGTCTCTGGTCTTAAATCAAGTTTCAGCTGACTTGTGATATTTGAAGTTAATTACAAAAAGTCTTAATATTTATTTGAAATACTAAAATACCTCGAAATGCCATATCAAACATAATCACGCAAGGTATGTTGCAAAGGGTGTTTCTTTTAGGCGTGTGGTTTTCAATCTGGCAATACTTTTTTCGGAGTTGATCTTTTTGACAGCTATCACTTAATTTATGCTCAGTTTGGTTTGCCATTTTATAATGAACAGACTTACTCCTGAACAACGTTTGCAAATCGTGCAAATTTATTACCAAAATAATGGTTCGGTTCACGCGACGTATCGCCAAACAATTAATTGAATGAAACTTTTGGTCCATTTGGCCATAGTTTTCTAGTTGTGCTGCATGTTTCAAGCAAATTCCATCTCTCATTGGTTTTTTCTAATATTTTGTTACCAATATCGGGTTTGATGCTACGGGTTGGTACTTTAATATATTGTTCGGCTTGACATGAAATAAACGACAAACCCGTTCTCGAAATCAGTCAGCTCATCAGCTCTCTCGTTTTCCTGTACATTACTGGGACCAGGAACCCAGCAGAGTCTAATGTTATGCTGCTTGCCAACCAAGGTAAAAGCTTCGAATGTATCTCGGTGGCAGAAATTGCTTTCATTGCTGCTTGGCTTTCAATAAAGGGGGTAATATCAGCTCGTGGTATCGCCGTCATTGATATTTGCGTAGCTACTTTTGTCACTGCCTAGACCTCAGCTTGGAAGACCCTACAAGAATTCTGAAGGAACTTGTTATTCCCAGAGTATACAAGAAAATTCTTGCACCAACTCTAGTGTCCATTTTAGAACTATCAGTGAAGACAGTTATCATAGATTCATTACTGAAAGATTGCTTTTTTCCCACTCCTCTCTATTAGGAAAAGAGGTAGTGAAGGGTCTGTTGAAGTATCTCTGCAGATTCTGAAAATTACCCGTTGTGCTTTGTTTCCAGCATTTAGTCTTGCTTAACCGCAAAGCACTTTATGCTGCAGATTATTGCAAGAATAGATTTCGTTGTCTCAAATTGAGTATCGCTTTCAGTCCCACTGTGGAGATGGTTGTTTTCAACGCCCCCGTAATACCTACGCATGCTAATCTTTGAACTTTTGTCAAGGTTTTCAGGTTTGTTGCTTTCTCAGTCTCGTTCGAGTAAACTAAATTACCGTAGGTTAGTATCGGTCTAACTTTTGCCGTGTACATCCACCTGATAATTTTTGGTTGGGTCCCAAAGTTTTTTAGAAAATCCTGTTGAAGGAAAAGAACGCAACCATAGCTTTCTTTGCTTTTCTCTTTCTTTAGTGTTGAGAGTCCAGTTCAGTTTTTTATCAAAGATCATACCCAGGTATCTGGCCTGATCCGAGATTTTGAGTGGCGTCTCTTCAATTGATATTACTCTTAACATTGGTATTTTACTTCTGTAAGTGAAGAGAACAAATTCTGTTTTCAATGGATTGACCATAAGAATACAATTCTTTTTCCAGGTATTGACCTTCGACAGAGCATACTTCATTTGTTCACTAATGATGGATGGGAATTTACCTGGAATTTACTAATGTAGAAAAGATGTTCATCATGTATTTATAAATTTACTATTACTCATAGCTAGAATAAGGTTAGATATTGTTTAATATTTGTTTAAGAATTATTAATAAAATACTCAGCCATATTGTCAGTTTCACGTGAACAACATTCCACGCGGAAAAATTGACATTGTGAGTTTCACCCGAAAGCCGAAAATTCCCCTTTTAGTGAATACCTATTTCGGGCGAAATATTTCGTAACTATAAGCTTAAATTGTCACTTTTTTTTCGACGGCGAACAAAAGAAAAACGAAGGATACTGGTGCCCTTTGCACCAAGTTTTTTGTTTACTCAAGGCCAGCAGAAGTTAATGCGAAAGTCATTCTGGCTTTTAAAATTCCTGGAGAACAAACGGTTTTCGGGTGAAATATTTTGTCTATGTAAAACTCATAATAAGGCTGAATAATTCACTTCAGGTATCTCGACTTACCTGATTCTTCACGACAGCCATGGATAAAAATGAAACAATTGACATCCGACACTATCCAGATAGTGTTGGATACTCAGATGGCAAAAATGAAACTGTTGACATTCGACACTATCCGAATAGGTCCCGATTCAGATTCAGGAAATTCTTACCTTCACAACAATATCCGAATATTGTCGGATCTTAACCGATTATTTCACTATCTTGATATCCGGATGTCGGACACTATTCGGATTCCTTAGATATTCCTCGATCCTGTATCCAGATCTGTTTCGGTTATCCGGAGATTTTATCCCACTAATTCGTACACTTTTTAAGACATATTTCTAAACGCAAATTTGTTTTCCCAATTTCAGCCATTTCTTGCGTTTAAAACTTTGCCATAATTTAAGTCATACAAAAGATTAAGCGGCCAACAGGCAATATGTTTATCATTTCAAATCACGTAATGTAAATGCGCAGTGACAACATTTAGCAAATAATGACAGTTTGACACTTGTTAGACACTCGCACGCCACTTAGTAACATCAAACATTTATGACATATCGCAATATAATGTTAAATATGTCATTTTCATTACACTTACCTACTTAACAACAATAGGTGTAAGGTATGTTTGATTCGATGATTTCGAGTGATTAATTTGATCCTGATGATCTGTTTTTTTTTTTTTACTTTCATTTTTGTTTTTTTTTTATAAATTGTCTCCATATCAAACGTTATATGTGGATAAGTTGTTCGTTGCGTCAATCACTTTGAGAGCTATTCACTTGGAAACACAAACAAAAAAATACATAGATGTTATAAACTCTCGTAATATCCTTTTTCACGTGCCCTGCCCTGCCCTGCCCAGTCACCACGAAAATATATTATATCAAACCAAGTGAACCAACGAAAAGAGCTATAGGAGTTCGTCCTTCTTCTAAATCCTCGATGGCACAGATGTCCATAAGAATCATCATCATCATCATCATCCTCGGTCGTTGTAGTATCTAAAGGGATTGTCGAGCTATAGGTGGAACCTCTGAAGCTGGAGCTGAAGTGTATTGTTCTCCTGATATCACAAGAACAAAATAAAACATCAATTTATATTCTCATCAAGTTGGAAGATACGCTTCGAAAAACATTTATTTTTTTCTTCTTCATTTTGTATCGAGATTTTGTATTTTTTTTTTAACTTGGTATTTTATATTTTTTGGAAAGAAATGTGTGAGGGAGAGATTTCTTACAAAAGCGAGATAAGAATAATACAGACCTTAGGCAGAAGTTTCTATATAAAAATATCAGGGACATAATTTGTATGTAATTTATTAATGATACATATTTAAAAAAAAAAAAATATTGCTAATGCTGATAAATTGAGGAGCACGCACATTTTTGGTATCAACAGCATTTGTTGTCTTTTGAATCCCATTTACATATCTCATTGATATTCACTTGATATACACAGGGCGTCCCAAATTCACCGTAGCAGATGAAAACTCTGGGTTCCTGAGGTCATTTTTAGAATAGAAGAGGATTACGTGTATTAGTGTTAAAAAAGAGTAAGAGTTGTAGTCGATGAATGAAGAGAATGTCTGATAATTCTAACGAATATAAATTGATAAGTTTAGGACGGTCAGTGTAGATAAGGACATAGGGAGGCAGGATCAGAAGTTTGTTTCAAGATAAACCTCGAAGAGCAAAGCGAAGGAAACGACTCTGGACGCTCTCGATCATGGAAATGTGAGAAAGATGGAAAAAGGGACCAAACTTGAGATACAGTGAGATAGAAGAATTTTTGATTCAGTGATTTCAATATCATTATTATTCGTAGTAAGAATGAACAAGGGCCAAGTTGGCTGCCTTGAGGGACGCCGCTAAAAAGGGGCAAGAGGAGGCAAATCTGAAACGAACGCTGTAATAATAGTTTTCTAAGTAAGAGGAAATCCATTTTAACAAAGAAAGTTCGAAGTCAAGATATTGCAATATGAAAAGAATTAGTGGGAATTTTTTTTGAAGGTCTTGCTGAAATCGGTTGAGCTTACATTGACTTCGCAGTATTTCTCTAAGATTGAGAGAGTGAAGGACACAAGGAGAGTGAAGGCCGCTCATGCAACTGCTACCGCAACAAAATAGTTAAGTCACAAGTTGACTACTGAGCGCGCACATGAGCAACTCCACAAGCAATCGCAACGAACCTAACCAACACACCGACAATGTTTATTCAGTTTTTCTATCTCATACATTTAAAGAAAAATATTATCGCCTTCGTCCAATTCTTTTGCTCAGCAAATTAAAGAGAAGATACAGATGTTCTCTTTCGCACATAGAACAAAACTGAAAAACTGATTTCTGGCAATCGTTCAGTTTGTGCCAAAACACAAACTGAAAAGTTGCCGAAATTCACCATGATTTAGAGATTGACTAAACGCTGAAGATTTTTGTAAGAGGAAGGGTGAAAAAGCATTTTTGAGAAGTACTGAATGGAGACCATTCGGACTAGGATTGAATTCATCGTGAATTCGATTGAATTAATTTTCGATGAGATAAGGATCAAAAATTCGATCGATATAGGCAAAATCAGGTACAAAAAAGGAAGAATGTGACAAAAAGGTTGGCGAAAGTGTTAGGATCGTTTGAAATTTAGTTATTGAAAGAGAGGGTGGTTGGGTTGCCATCCGATTTTTTGTTTGCAATTGACAAACTGAAAAATCCGTGATAAAGTTTGATGCATTGCTATTAAATAGCGTTGGTAAAGAGAATAGCTCGGTAAAATAGAGATAAGAACGAACATAATTGGAATAGTCAGTAAGAGATCGGGAGCGGAGGAAAATTTCCCACAGCTAAGTTGTCACTTTTAACGGTAAGGTTGTCGAAATTGAAGGAGACTTTGTTGAGGTATTAATTTCTTTGACGGAAAATTAGGTTTATGGAAGTCCCTAGAAGAAAGAAGGAGGTGTGGATAGTAACTTAAGACTGTGAAAAAATAGGGAAAGAGGTCAAATTATCTATCCATGAAGTTTGAGATGCAGCTGACTTGGTAAAGGTCAAAAATCAGCAAGGCTATGTAAAATGAGACAATTTCTTGCAGATGTGGGATTGGACAAAGGATCTGATGGATTCCATTTAAATAAAGAATGTTGAAGTAACCAAAAAGAAGGATTTTATCAAAGGGGTCACACAAATTAGGTAGGTGGTCAGATTTGTCTGATGGCAAATTCATAGTTGTGACTGTAAGGGCCAGTTTTTCAGGGCGAGATCATCCTAGTCTCGGGGTTAAACTTGAGTTAACTCCAGAAACGAGTTTTTCAGTCAGTTAAAATCTCAAATTAACTCGGAGTTGGCTCAGCTACTTTGGTGAGTTAAGTCAGGGAACGAGTTGAGTGCCTTAGCAGCTGTGGCGCCATCTCGATTTCGATAGTGAAAGTTACTGTCAGAACAATTCCGTTGTAGTACCATCTCCATTTCACATCTATGGTCTAAGATTTTTGACAGCTGAAAGATAAAGTGAATCATCAACTAGAAAACTGTTTCTGAGTTAACTCAGGGCTAATTTATTTTCAGGCTTAGCCAACTCCGATTAAACTCAGTGTTAACCCTAGAACTGAAAAACTGGCCCTAAGAAAGTCGAAAAGAAACAAATTCTTAGTTGATATTTTTAAAAATCTCTCAAGAGATGTTTTCAAGAAATATTTTACTATCGCTCTACAAATTTATCCATGATTTTTTTGTTTTTTATTTAAACTCGCATGTTGTATCCATCTTTTTTTGATAATTCTAACTTATATTGTATATTGATTTTATTTATTTATTTATTTTATTTTATTTATTTATTTTACTTATTTTTATTTATTTATTTTACTTATTTTTATTTATTTATTTTACTTATTTTTATTTATTTATTTTACTTATTTTTATTTATTTATTTTACTTATTTTTGTTTATTTATTTATTTTATTTATTTTATTTATTTTATTTATTTTATTTATTTTATTTATTTTATTTATTTTATTTATTTATTTATTTTAAAATAATTTTGTATAAGTCTATAAGAGTTCACTCTGATTGACGAATAAACAAGTAAAAACAACAAAAAACATCATCAAAATTAGGGGAAGAAGAAATGGCAATAAGGGATATGTCAATAGTATTTTCTATAGCATCTTAGGTGCTCAAAAGTTTTTTTTTATAACAACAACAATTTATTATATAAAATTTCTTGTTAAATTAGAGAAAAAAACAAAATCACAATAAATAACGCTTATGGTGTCAGAAATAAAAAAAAAATCAACCCGAGGTAGAAATTTGCATATGAAAAACAAAAACAACAACACCCTAATGGTAAACCAAAACGAAAAGGGATAACATTGATGGGGATGAGGAGGGAAAAGGAACAGTTAGGGTTGGCAGTGGGTGTGCAGGAGTTTCCCCAAAAGCTAGACACAAATGATTTTCTTGGTTATTTTTCTTGAGCATCGAAAATATCCTTGACGCACTGAATAAGGTTAAATTAAAAATTTCCCATTTACTGTTTGTTTTTTTTTTTTTTCAATTTTCATTTCTTCCTAATGCCCACCGCACGTCGTCTTTAACCTTTTTCTGGATTTCTTTCAAGCATTTAGTCGAGAGTACGTGCACATAAAAACTTTTTTTTAAGGTTAAAGTTATCCTTTTCTCGAGGGTTCTTATGGAATACGATAGACTTTAATTTTCGTTGTTTCTTAAAGACTTTAATTACACTACGAAGAAAAAATTTAAAAAAAAAACCCTTATGTACGTAGTGTTGCATTGTTTATGGTTGGTACATGTCAGCACATTTCAAAAAGGGTCAAATATTTTTTTTTTTTAAGTCTTAGTTTTTGCTTCTGAATTTCATCAAAATGTAAGCATTTTTGAGCTTTTATACCCTTAGGTAGAACAAAAAAAAAATAAAACAAAAAATGTATTGAAAGTAAAGAAGCACTTTTTTTGCAGCAGAATTCGTACAAAAACAAGCGAATTAATGCCGTATTCGAAAACGTCATCATTAGAGTCAAAAATGCTATTGCAAGATGTTCTTAAACGCAAGTGCAAAAGTTAACTGTTCGATTAATGTATGCAAAAGCATTATTTTCGATAACACTGGTTTCGAAAACAGTCAAGGCTCAAACAAAGTTTCAGCAAGAAATGCGATCGTCAAATATTCAATCGTACTACTAGCACAAAATCAGTTTCATCAACGTCAATTAATTTACTTGCAAACGCATTTGATGTTTACGAACACGCTCTCTGACTTTTCAATACTTTGTTCGTCAACCCGATATTTTTTCTTCACAGCTGTACTGCCGATGATGTTTTCGAACACGTGACTTCACCAAGCTGCATTATGGAACACACTGCTAATGCAGACAAATTATTTTTGACGTTTTCGAACAGAAGACTTTTGCAGTTTGCGTTTAAGAATATTCTGCAATTGCATTATTGACGTTTTCGAAAACGGCCAATCTCTTGACGTTGATTTATCATCTTCGAAAACTGGCAAATACTCTTGCAAACTAAATTATTTTTTGTTGAGCAAAAAGCATTTCTATAAGCAGTCCGAAACATATTTGAAAATTTTGCAATTGTTACATCATAGAAGGATGACCAAATTGACTTTGGTTTCTAGTTTTTGAACACAACTCATGTAAACAATATTCCTCAGTTATTTAGATGATTAAAATTGACATTTTTTAAATAGGTACCTACTGGCAATGTATTCGCTATCGGAGAAGCTTGAGGTACCAAGTCACCCTTCGATGAAAATATTTAAGTAGTTAAGCTTGAAAAAAAGACCCTTTTTGATGGACGAACTCGTAAAAAACTCTGCTCGATTCCGCAGCTGAATTTCATTTTTCTTTCTTGAACAATAACAAAACCTTTTTTTAAATTGAACTGTTTTTCATTTTTAAAGCTTCCAAATGACCACATGCATGTATATTATGTCGTGCACCTTTTCATCTCTTCTTATTTAAATATTCATTATGTATTCTTGTTTTATTATTCACAAACGAAAAAGGGGGGGATCAATAAGGAAACACTTGTTGGGTAGGTTTTCTAATTTTATTTTAAACTATTTTGCTAACCCTTATAAACACCTTTATGGCCCACCTTGGATCCCCACAAAACACACAATGCCACAGGGAGGATACCGAACAAAAAAAAAATTATAATCACATATGTATCTGAAACGTTTAAATGTCAACGAGAAATACTTAGAAGAAAGGGGATGTTCCCATCCCTACAACTGCCTTTTTTTGTGTGTGTCCCTCAAATCTAACGTCATCATCATAAAAAAAAAACAAGAAAATAATATTTTTTATGGGATTGGCGGCAGATAGGGCTACCCCCGTTTTGGTATCGATAAGGAGACAAAATTGTTTTCAAAATAAAACACACACAAAATTGAGAAAAGAAAAGGTTGGGTTCGTCCAGGACTCTGAGGACTTATAATCTTTACTTTACTTACACTTTGGTTGGCACTTCAGCAGTGTAGGGTCTGCTCGGCCTCAAGCATTAGACCTTGCCAGACTCTGCCTCTGTTTGTCGCTCCCTCCCATTTGGCGTGAAATGCTTTAACCCAGTCGACACAGATGAAAAAGAATTTAATAATTTTTGCTTAAACTTTTTTTATTGCAAAATTATGATTGAGCTACTTTAAGATGGTCACTGGTTTTCTCTACATGCCCCAGCCATTTTGATCGTTGAACGGGTGATTTTTGTAACCATCAGGGACACGTCTTCGCTGTACAGCACGTATAGTTCGTCTTTGTATCTACTTCATTAGATGATGTATTGCCTATTGACACAAACCGGAGCCGGACCATATATCGTCCGTAGAAGTTTTCTCTCAAAATACCAAGGGAATTTTCATCCTTCCACGATGAGAGGGCCTAAGCTCCTACACGATACAGCGGGATTGGGAAACGAGAATCCTCAGTGTTTCCTACTTGTATCTTGAACAAGAAGCGATTAATAAGCGTTATTTAACGATTGCTTTTACAGCTCATGTCAATTAGCTTATTTTGAATTGAGGGAAACAAAAATCAAATTGAAAATTAGACTATGGCCCCTATTATGACTTGCGATTCGCCGAGTCGGAGGTTTGACTTAACTCGAACGTACGACATTTCAAAAATAAAAACTGCGATTTTGTTCAAAGTTAGCAAGAAATATAATTCGGCATCGACGATTGAGGCAACCGTTTGCTTAAGGTATTGACATAAAAGTTTTAGGCGAGTCTCAAACGATAATGCCACAAAGTCACATCACGTTCGACTCGGCAAGTGGTGCCTACATTTTATTGATGCTTCTGACTACATAATTCCCGGCGCGCCTGCTTTGTTCCGATTCTTAGCCGGGTAATGGGGTAGCAATGATTGATGGAATTCTGAATTTATAAATCATATTAGCTTGCCTGGACTGTTCTTTGGCACTAGGTTTGTTCCAAATAGCGACCAAAACTGCCAATTGATACTATTTATCGGACAAATTTTGGACCAAAACCGTTCCACATATTATCGGCAGTTTTCTCTTTTCTGAGAAAGTTTTTATCAAAATTTGACAAACTGACCAAACATCTCTGAAATAAAGCTATTGGCCAGTGATTAATTACAAATCGTTGTCGATTCAAGTTATGTTTTCAGATGTTTCACATCGACAAAGTGTCCACTCTGATATTTCCTTCCATTTTTTGTGGCTCCAGGGGTGGTTAGTAAATCCTGTAACCTCTTCGGTAGTTTTTTGCTCTTCTAATAGAAGTTCCACACTTGTTTTCTTTTAAAGCTTCCCTGAATCTTTTCATCTTCGAGCTTTTTCTGATCTTATATCTGTTGAGAATATACAAATTGATTTCTATTTACAACTGTCAACGTAGAGCTGGTGGGATTTTGTTTAGGGTTTTTCAAACAGTCTGGCAAAGTTTCGGCTCCCACCAAATGGACTTGGACACGCTTTTTTGTGATCAGGGGGACATTGTCTAGGGATGTGTGAACGAAAATTAAGGTTTATACAATTATCTCTGAAGTTGATTTTTTTGCATTTTTGACGTACTATTATGCACTAAGGCCGCGACCAGAGACTGCAAGACTTTTTTATTTCTTTCATAAACCTCTACACAGCTTTCGTCTCATGTGCTTCATTTTATGTTAACTTTCACATCCCCAAACATTTGCTGTGGACTCAAGGTATATATTTAGGCTTTGTATGCCTGAGGGCGTTGCCTGAGTGCGCTCGGAGTAAAGCCGTCAGACATAGGAGAGTTGGAAAATAATGGTCAAACAAAAATTCAATTACAACTGCTTCGCATTTAACAAACTTCGAACATTTTTTCAATTTCTTTTAATTGTAATTGAAGAAATTCAATTACTAATTACATGTAATTGAAAAGTGTCAATTACCTGCAATTTAATAAGGTCATAATGCAATTGAAAACAAAAGTAATCATCAAAAAACAGAAATGATTTCTTTGTTTAGTTGTTATTAAATTGTTGCTTTTGTCAATTAGATTTTACGAGATTTTTAATTAATAAAAACATCCAAGGAATCAATAACTTTAAATTTAATTAACACAGGGCTTTCCTTCCTCCTTCCAAGTACGTACCTACCTACTTGCAAAACCATTACTATTATGAAGAACTTAAACAGTAAATTTTTTGTATTACATGTAATTAAATTTTTTCAATTACTTTTAAAAGTAATGTTAATGATATTTTTTATTACAATTATCATGTGTAATTGTAATGGGAGAATTTGAATTATTAATTACTTGTAATTGAAATGAAAGTTCAAATAAAAGTTGAAAAAGGAATCATTATTTACCAACTCTGTGAGATAATTATGAATTATGACTATGAGAATTCTAGATAGCTTCTTTAAGACCCTACAGAGCTGAGAAGTTCTATAATTTTAAATTTTTACACTTTACTCTTTATAGACTTACTAGAAAAAACATCAACGGTTTCAAGGCATTTTTGTTGTTCCATTATCCATTCTCGAGATTGATAGTTTGAAAACAAGTTTTTTTTATAACTAATAACGACCATACTTTTGACAATTGACATGTTGCGACTTAAGATAACTACTCTCCGTCAATCATTAGATCAAACAAAAAAACACCCTTCTCAATCGTAGATTTTATGTCCATAGTTTGCGTTCTATTTGTGATTATTCCTTGTTACAGCCCTGAATTATTTTTTTTTTTGTAAGAATTTGCTTGTTTTTTATGTCCATGTGGTATTGAAAGCGATTTGTTACACGTCTTTTTTTCTTTATTATTTATTTGTGACCTCTTCCATAAAGCGTTTTTTTATTTTGCGAGAGGCTATTTTTGTCATCATAAAGGATTGCGTGCTATTTTCACACTGACAACACCACGTTATCTCTGCCCGAAGCGACAAAATGCTTCTTGATGGTTCATGTTTAAAGGTAAAGGAAGTTAATGAGTGTAGTTTGTGTGTTGCGTGTGGTGTGATGTGGTGTGGTGGCATCTGGCAGTATCGAGAAGGGCAGTTGGAGAGCGGTGACAGCGAAAAAGATATCTTCTATTAGGGAACATTGAGTTGTAATAAATGTTCGCTCTTTGTTGCTTTTGGGCTATTATCAGATACAAAATGATATAATTGAGTTGTAAGTGATGTTTGGTGTGTTGGTTGTGCAAAGGGATATCAGCAACACTTTACGAGTAGTAGATATAGATATAATGGTTGGATAATAAATCATATTTGTTTGCCAAGGTCAATATTGGAGAAAGATACACACAGAGCTGGACTTGTCTTATAATGTAATAAAGAAAAATCCTTAAAACTGTAAGGATCCAAAACGTCGAAGAAAACTCAGAAAATTGATTTTTAAAATGCGAAAATTGATTTGTATCTACAAAGCTTCTTATACAAAATTGCTGACATTTTTATAGGAGTAGGAGGAGAATTGCAAAATACTGCCAGTAGTTTTTATTTGTCACCAGTTTGTTCGCGAAGTTCTGTGGCACACTTAAAAAATTGGTTAGTTTTAGACAGAAAGAGCACTCACGAGATAATTGAAAATTGTTTTTTTTTTGCAGAAATTGTTTTGTCTGTCGAATACCAGGTTGGTGTACGTCAGTTGTCAGAAAATCGTTGCCAAGATTGCCCTCAAGCCGTACTTTTTCGGCAATTTTCTTTTTCTGAGGGAATTTCAGCGACTGCTTATTTTGCCCAAGAGTTTAGTTTTTTTAGAGATCTGCTCGGAATCTTTGCAAATAATCAGAATTTTCAAAAACTGACTGGCAAAAAAAATTGCTCCTTAAAAATTTATTTCGATTCTCTTGATTACACAGGTTTAAAAAAATATCAGTA
This sequence comes from Dasysyrphus albostriatus, assembly GCA_946251815.1. NCBI lineage: Eukaryota > Metazoa > Arthropoda > Insecta > Diptera > Syrphidae > Dasysyrphus > Dasysyrphus albostriatus. The sequence goes on from OX276339.1 coordinate 2,459,696, forward strand.
ACCTTTTGGACACGAGAAGACATATATTCGACTTAGAATGAAAAGTAGCTTACTCCTATGATGCATTTAAACAAACAATTATTTAGAAAAAAAAAAGTATTTGCATTATAAAGGGTGTTTTTTAGACGTGTGGTCTGGCAATACTTTTTTCGGAGTTGGTCTTTTTGACAGCTGTCACTTGATTTATGCTTAGTTTGGTTTGCCATTTCATAATGAATAGACTAAAAGATAGATCGGTTAAGAGACCAAGTCCACGATAAACTTAGAAGAACAAGATCATAAAAACGGAGGGAAACAGTAATAAGTATTAGTAGGAAGTAGAAGTTCTTAGCTTTTAACCTGATTGCAAGAACATAAGGTAACTTGATTTTCTGAGCTTAGCCAATTGCCAATTATTCTCAGAGAAAACTTAAAGACGTATGTTTTTAGAAAAAAAGGACCTACGTCGTTTTTCCTCAGGACTCTTCACATTTTTTAAAGGTCTTAGAATGATTTAATTTAAAATCAAATATTTTAAAATCACCCTTTCATTTTATCCAAGGAGAATTAGATCAAAATATGGTAGAATTACGAAAAAAAAAACCGACAAAGCAGAATTTTCGGCGGAGAGCTTCGTTTTGACGTCGAAAGTTTCCCACATTAGTGCTGGGATGTTGGGAGGTGGGTTGAAAGGTTTAGTTTATGAGTTCGTCTACAGCTCAATTTTTACCCTAATTTCACGGTCTTAAAGTACTAAAGAACGTCATTCAATCGATGTTTTTGAATGGAATTTTTCGTTTCACATCAGCAACGTACTTAGGATTTAAATTCTATTTTTCAGGGCCTATTTGTACTTAAATAAATTGTTAAATTTGTGGGTTTTAAAGCAGAAAAGGGAGGTTATTTTTGCTTGTGTCAATAACTACCTTATATATAATATAATAAATATTCATTTTGAAAGGAAATACCACTGACTTCCTTCACTTTTTATTTTTCATCACATCTCATGTTTCATAATAAACATAATAAATCAGCAAAGAAGGGAGAACACATATAACCATCATCATCCATATGAATGCAAGTTCATTATAAGCCTGTTTTGCCTCACCATATGCATATGATGATGGAAAGAAGGTGTACCTATGTATGTACATATAATATATGCACAAGTACATACAAACATATCCTAGCTTTTGTGGTAAGATTGCTAGTTTTTGGAATAAAATTTGCAAAATATTATCAAAGCAGATACGATTTGCATTAGAAAAAATATATACGATGTGGATTGTAGATGAATACTAATGTGTTTTTTAAAGGAGAAAGATTTTTTATGGGGGGGGGGGCTTTAGTTTTTAAGGAAATGAAGGGTCTGGCACGTTTAGAATTAGCCTAGGCAAATGGACAAAGAAAGGCCAATCAGCAGGGGAATAAATTCACGTGAAGGTCTTAAAATGCAATTATCTTAATTTTTGCAAAACGAACACTCACCGAAATGTCCATTGTCAAATCGAGTGCGTTACGTAAGGTCAACCGTAAAAAAATTGGTTTTTCGCATATAAATTTTAAATGGTAATTGTGTTTGAAAAATATTTAATACAAAACTTGTAGGCATCCAATTTTCTGCAGAAAAAGTTATGCCACCTTTTCTCCTCCGACGGATCTTGTAGAAGATATTAACATTTCAAAGAAGTGTAAAATGACGAAAATATCGGTTTTGAGAACATAAATCATAGAATTATCAATTTTTTTATTCAACGTTGAATACTAGGAAAAAATTTCGTCAAAAGCCTGAAAAATCGGTTTTTTGCTTTTTACTCTTAATGACTACACACAGTGGCTCAAGTTTTATGAAGAGACGGCCTTAAATCTATAAAATCTGAAGTAGTCAACCGATTTAGATTTTCAGGCATGATAAAGAATATCATAAGACATCACCAGAGAAAATGTCCGCCCACTGACACGCCTACTTTTCACAAAGAGGTCATTTAATCATCGCAAGTTTATGTAAATGAAAGAAAGAAAAGTTGTATATAAATAGGGCGTTTTTGACAAAAAATTTAGACCTAAAAATTTGAATCACCTTTTTTAAAAAAAAAAAAGGTAATTCAAAGTTTTTTCCCACACCTACTTTTTGGAGGTGTATTGGAGACAAGAAGTACAGGGTGTCCGGCGGAAAGGTAAACTACTTTGTTTGTGTCGCAGTAATTCCATTGTAATCCTGGCTGTATGCGATGTGGCACCGTCTTGTTGATACTACATGTTAATCAAGCACAAAGCATGCAGTTGTGGCGTTAAAAAGTTTTCAATCATATCAAGATGTCTTTCCTCATTCACAGTTACCTGAGCATAGCGTCAAATTGAGGTTGATTGATTGTTTTGAACACTTCCCTGAACAGCGTTAATGTTTTCAGCCGATCTTGCAGTACGTTGTGGTCCATGCTTGGGCTTATCACCTACAGACCCTCTTTCTTCGAAATCATTCCCTACACGATAAATAGTGCGTTTTGTTGGCACGTTGTTTCTCCCAAAAATTTTACGTAAATTTCTCATCGTCACAGTAATCGATGATTGATTTTGTAAAAATTATCGAATTATCAAATATTTTTCCATAATAAATTTGCTACGAGTCTACTTCACGACTGCCAAATATGAACTGTCAATACTAATGTTTACCAAAATGGCGCCAAAGCAAAGTAGTATGCCTTCCCGGCGGACACCCTGTACCTACAAGAACTAACAAAATTAAACACTATATCTCGTGAATGAAAGTCTAGGGCTAGGCTCTAGTGCGTATTTTATGACCCCTAAAAATTTTGCTTAGAAGGTGGATAGAAAATGGAACCAATGCAAAGATCTAGCTTCATATTAGCTTTTTGAGTGAGGATTTAAAATACCATGAAAAACGTGATAAAGGATTTTTTTTTATTTTCGGGAGTCTTAAGACATAAAATCAGTTCTTTTGAAGGTTGTATTCGATACATGATGCTTCAAGAAAGCATTAACACATATTTCTTATAATTACTTCTTAAATTGACTAAAACTCAAAATAAAGAGGTTTTTCTCTCTTTGCTCCTAAACGATGAAGTTGTCAAAGTAAAATGTATGATTGTCTATAAATTTTGTTCAGTAACAAGATATTGGGACTTTTAAACTGCTCAAAATTCGAAAATACCGGTTTTCGTGGGTATACAGATGTTTTCTCCTTCAAATTTTTACTTTGGAATCATATTTTTAAAAACAAGGGGTCGAAATAAAATTAAATAAAGAAGAGACTTTCCGGCGGCGCGTTCCTCAAAACTATGTACGTTTCCGGCTTAAAGCTCAATTATTCATAAAATGTAAATCCAATGGAAAATTGACAAATTTGAATTTGTATTTTGCTTTCGGATTTGATAATAACCTCTCCGATTTCGTTCCAATTTTACAATCCGTAAAAAAAAACTCCTAAAAAGTAGTGAAATATAAATTTGAAGAAACCTAAAAATACCAAAGAAGAAAAAACTAACTTTCTGTCAAAAACTTATATCTTAAATGCTTATCCTTGAACTGGTTCGTATGATTTCTTAGTGCATTTTATTTTACTTCAATTTTGTCTGTTTTTCAGTAGCTATAAGGATGAAATTTTATATTTATCTAAGTAGCTATATATTTTGTGTTGATGATGGGATTGGTGCCTATCAATTGTGAATTGTCAAACCTTACTATAGACTATATAATTTGATGGTTAAGAGTGTGTTGATATGAAAACACTAAAAAATGTCACTTATGATACGAGTTTCTGTTGAACTTTTAGTGTTATTTGCAGAACTATAAACCTCAGAAAGTGTTGAAAAGAGTACACTGATAAAAATCGGTCTTTTTTTATCCAAATGAAAACATGTGACTTTTAAAATTATGGTCAATTTAAAAAAAGGAAGGGTGGGACCTGTACCGCATGTTTTATAGTACAATTCTTCTAGTCATACTTTATTTACGAAATAAAATTTAACAAGACATAGAATCGTTGCCTTAAGATTTTAATATAGCTATTTCTTTTCCTTAAATTTTGAATTTAAAATATATTTCTAAAAGCAATGGATTCTGGCGGCGCAGTACATGGAGTAATATCCAGAAAAAACAGTATTTTCTGTTGAACATTTTTATAGTCATCATATCCTTGAGTTCAGCACTCTTATGGAAAAATCGTCATCGAACTTCTTCTAGAAAATTTTATTATCTATAAAATAAGCATATTTTGACAACTTCACCATCTAGGAGCAAAGAATAAAAAACCAGTATTTTTGAATTATTATTATTATTAATTCTTGAAGTACTAAAACCTTTTAAATAATAACTATTAGAACAATTATATTAATTCTTTCTCAACCGTTACATGACTTACAAATTGCATACTATTTCAAAGTTGTTTACGAAAAACCCATATTTTCACTACATCTGCTTTTGAAAATAGAAATATCTTTTAACTGATGGATTTTATGAGAAAAAGTGTTTTAGTTTTTTGTAGACAATATTATAACCTTTTTAATAAGCATACATTATTGTTTGATAACTTCGTCATTTAAGAGTAAAACTCTTTTGACAAAATTTCGTCTATCTAATGATTTCTATCCCAAAAATGATATTTTCGATATTTTACCTTTTTTTGGTAATTTTTTCTATATGATTGGTCGGGGCTTTTTGTGTAGAAAATAGCATTATCCACAAATTTTGTAAAAGGTGTTTTTTTAGACGTGTGGTTCTCAATCTGGCAAAAACTTTTTCAAAAGTTGGCTTTTTGACAGCTGTCACTTGATTTATGCTGAGTTTGGTTTGCCATTTCATAATGTATAGACTTACTCCTGAACAACGTTTACAAATCGTGCAAATGTTTTACCAAAATAATGGTTCGGTTCGCATCGCGAAACAATCAGTTTATTGAAGGAAACTTTTTGTGAGCGCATTATCTCGTTCTTGGTTGCGTTGACATTTTATGATTAGAATTGTGAAGTGCTGTTAAAATCTCTTGACCGTTTATTTGTTTGCTTTCTACTTTTTCTGAATTTTCCAAGTTTTTAACACTTGGAAAGGTTGCGAGACTTCATTGCTTAGAATTCTAAGATCAACAAATGTTTGTTTGTCCAAAATTTCAATTAAGTTTATTTTTTCAAGTGTATATTGCATAGATACATGGTTAAATAGAGGTTCCCAGAAATCGATAATCGAACTGCCATTCAGTTTCCCTGCTGTTACGTCATGTACATATTTATGTATCCTTTATATTGGTAAGATGTTAAATCCCTTAATGATGCCCTTAAACGACTCCCTGCCATATAAATTAAGCATTATCTACATGATGTGAGGTTATTATGGGGTTGGATCTGTGGGGTTTCATATATTTATATTTCCAACAAATAGGCAATTGTTTAAGGTTTCTGACAGAGCCAAACAATTATGAAAATATTCTTTCATTTTTTTGTTTTCTTTGTTGATGCGTTCCGTTTTGATTGGATATAAGTTTTCAGTCATTAAAAATAAAAAAGAAAAAAGACTACCGACGCAGCACATTTTTTATATAAAAATAGTTGAAGCCGTTAAGTGAAATAAACTTTTCCTCCATGGTAAGGTTACATTTATTTTTATGCTGAATATTTTGCGAGAACAAACAAAGTTGTAATATTAAATGCTGCTAGTAATAAATCTTCGCCTTAAAAATTCATTCCGAATATTTTCTCTTCGAGAATTCGTTTGTTAGTCATCGCCTGAGATCTTAAAAATCCCAGATACGAAGTTTAATCATTAATCATTTAATCATTAGAGCCGTTTCCAAGAAAATAAAAAAAACTAAAACTGCTGTATCGAAGCAACCCACCCTAGTTGGTCTAGAACGACAATGCGTGCATCCGTTTACGATCTAGCTTGATGTACAGATGAATGCAAAGGCAAACACAACGAGCAGTGGACCACTCTTTTGAAATTCTCTAAGTTTGATTTTAAAACCTTTTGACAAACATAATCAATACTTGTAAGAAAAAAAAAATAATTTAAAAAATACAAGAATTCCGCAAATAAGGTTTGGTTTTTGAAATCATTGACAAATTGAAAACCGCAGCGCCCAGTAATCACAGAATCTACTTCCAAGAAAATTTCATAACATTCTCTACTAAGGGAACAAGTCATTAGCAGCACAAATAATACAAAAAAAAGGCACACACAGACGATAACGAAACTACAAAAGGAACCCTGAAAAGAGCATTAAAAGGATGCAGGAAGCAAAAGGATGCTGTGGTGAAGTAGGGTGTTCCAAAACTTTTTGTTTATTTATCATAGAGAAGATAAGGAATCGATTCTTGCACTTCCTCGTCCATCGCAAAAATCGTTAGAAAATACGCCAAAGATACGTTGCGTGCTTGCCTATATGTTGCTGTTGTGGAATCTACTAAGAGATATCAAACACTAAGATCGCTTTAAATCCATTACTGGCCAGGCTTGTTTTGATGCCTAGTGATGTTTGTTCCACCATAGGTTTTGTTCTTTCTTGAGCATCTTGCTTCGGCATAAGTTTACATGAAGCGATGGGTATACCTTTATCGTATTCCACTCGGATACTTCAACACCTTTTTCCCACAGAATCAGCAAAAGGATCAATTCAGCCTGCCAGTATGGGGACTCCCAAGAAAACGACGCGCGACGTGCAGCATACCTTTTGAGTCTGAAGCAGATGGGAAGTGGAAAACTGGAGTGAAATATCGCTGCAATCACACTCCAGTTTATTGGGAAACTGATGGGTTGAAAGTCAAATTCGATGGCTTTACAATTCCTTAGAAGCCTCCGGCATTAAGAGCTGTTATAAAGTTAGTAAAGAAAGATTCCGGGATAAAAACACTTTCAGCGAGTTCGATAGCCTTACAATTACCTAGAATGCTCCGGCACCCTCCAAGACAGGTGAATGTTAAACTGCTGCACTATCTGCACCCAGCAGAAAAGAATAGCAATTAAAAGCTGTTATAGAATTAGTAAAGAAAGATTCCGGGACTTCGATAGCTGTTTGGATATCTGAGAAGATGCGGATATCTGTGGTTGATATTACGTTTTCTTTTAGCCAGGACAAGGCTTCTTTGATCGCCTAAGTTCCGTCTGGGACACGTTTCAATGATTGGAAAGACTGGTTTTATTATATCGGAGTACACCCTTCACCCAGCCCGTCATCAGTTTTCTATCGGTCTGTGTAAAGTTGTATTGATTTATCTTCCAAGAAAGCCATATTTCCCAGAGACCCCTAAAATAAATGGTGACTTGAAAGTTATTGCCGAACTGTAGTTTTGGGACAACAATGCGAATGGACAACAATTCTCCGGCCCGAAATGTCTTTGAATCCAACCCCGTGGGACGGCGCAGTTAAGGAAGGCAGCGCAACAGATGGCGCACGCAAATGGAAGAGGACCTCAACCAACTTGACCTACGAAACTGGAGACAGCTAGCTAAAAACCGAGCCGGCTGGAAGAAGCTTGTTGGTTGAGGACCTGGTCCACCTCGGACTGTAGCAGCACCTTAAGTAAGTAGTTTTGGGAAAGTACAATCAATGTCACTTGGGAGTGATCCGAAGGAATTCAGAATGATGAAAGATTCCATGTGCCCCCAAAAGCTTTTTTCTACTCTTTCTTGTATTGTTTTCAGCTTAACTTTGTTTTGAAAATAAGACCCAAATATTTTGCTTGATCAGTTAATGTTTGTGGAGCACCTTTGATGAAAGGGAAGTCTTTATGAGGGATTTTATATTTCTTTGAGAATATTACAAGTTCTGTTATATGAGACTTGACACTCACGAATATTTTGTCTGTTTACTTATATAAAGCGTTTTGTAAGAGTTCTTTAAAGACAGAAGGGTGCTTTCCTGATAATGCAAACAGCAATATTTTCTGCATAGTCACACTGACAACATGTTTTCGGCGGCTTATTTACTACCAGAGAAGGAAAGATAGGAAACTGAAGATTTTCGATTGATAGTTGGATCAGTTTTCTAGCAATTATATTTTAAAATAAAAATAAATAAATTTGATGGCGCAACAGTTCGTGCGAACTAGGGCCTAGTGACTTCCAACTCTCAACCATTCCTGTGTGCGTGTTGTTAGCAGAAATGGAGGGGACCTACAATTTTTTGCCCTTATGCCCTTAAGCACTTATTCATGGCAAGTATACTCTTGGAGGATTTGTCAGTTCCTCGCAGGAGGCAGTACCTCGGAAAAAAGATTTCTTTGTTTTTTTTTAAGTGGCAGTGACTGAGAATCGAACCCACCCCTTCGACATGATAGTCCAACGCACTCTAACCATCATGCCACGAGGCACTGCTGTTTTAAAATACTGAGTATTTATATTTATTAATTATCAGTCAGTCAGATAGTTTAACTTGTTTTGTCCACTATACCCAATCCCTGGACCACCCTATGGTGGAGGTATCATAGAAACTGTGGCAAAAGTTTCAATCAGTGATTAAAATGATGATGATTATGCAATGAGTAACCAGCAAAAGATTCTCTTGACTCATTAATTAACATCACTTGGCTAAGTAAAAAGTAAACAGACATTAAATGGATTTTTTTGTGCTCTTTTTGTTAAGAAAACAAAACAAGTGCAAAAACAACTCTAAGATAGTTATCATAATTTTATGAACGAATACCCCTTTAGTGTATGGTGCTGGTTTGTCTATAGAATTTTGCTGACTTGCAACGGATGAATGTTTGGTAGTCTATTTTGTTTACCTACTCGTTTTATATTTAAACAACATAAGCAGCATATTTCTTACATTTTTTTTGTATTTGTTTAAAAAATAATTAAAAGACTTGAAGTTTGAAATGTGAACAAGCTTACTGCTTAAGATAATTAAAAAAAAAAAAGAAACTCAAATGGTCTTGACAGCCCTTAAAATGTTTAACAGAATGCCAGCGTTAAGAAAATAGGATATGATTAAAAAAGTGATACCAATGCACATTGAATGGCCTTAACATAATGGGCGACGGAGCTGAAATAGGTGATGAAAATGCTGCAGTAAAAGTTAAAAATTGTTCAACCCTTGCAGCTCTAGTTGCATCAATTTTGACATCTACTCCAGTTCCGTTTTGCATTCTGTTAAGGCAGTTAAAGAGAGTGAATATCAAGTTAGCAAAGCAACATTGCTTTTTTTCTCTAAATCGCAGGTTTGAAGCCAACATGCGACGTCAGCTGATGCTAGGAACTAACATCTGAAAATCCGAAATGTTCGAGTAAAATCCAAAACTTTAGAAAAACGACTTCAGGATTTTGCTGCCCTTCTCACCAGACGACATAAAATAGCGGCTAATGCTTTTGCACAAAATCATGAAAACTGGTCTGAGGACGACTGGAAACGATTGCTGTACACTGATGAGTCCAGATTTTGCCTTAACAGGCGAAGAACAGGGTATAGACGATGAGGCGAGCGACGTGCATCCCAAAGCAATATCGTTCACGAGCATCTTATGGTGAAGGTTCCTTATCTGAGGTTTGCCTATGGTTGGAGGCCCGTAAGGAGTAACGTACATAATATATTTGAAAATGGGCTCTTTGCAGCAACTCGTAGTGTGAGAGATATTTTGGAAGAAATTGTTGTGCCATTTGCCCAAACTATCGGGAAATTTGTATTTGTATTTGCAAGATAACGCTCGTCTCATCATTACTATCAGAGTCTCAGAGTATTTGCGAGAGTCCCACCTGAACTCCAAGATTGGCCTGCCCCTGCTGGCTGAATCTCATGGAATATGCCTAGAATATATTAAGCAAACAATTTAAGGAGAAATATCCGAGTCTATGCTTAATAGATGCCAAAAAGTGGGACCGAATGCCAAAGGGAATCATCGAGAATGTTATCAATCAGAAGTAGTGACCGAGACTTTTTTCAGTCCTTAGAAGAAGAGTAGGAGAACGTACCAAGTACAAACAAATTCTCATTTTTACCAAGCTTTAAAGGTATACTTGAATTTTTTGAGAACGGAGAACTTTTCAGAAACGGGAGCTAATTATCTGTCTTGATGGGCTTAGAGCCAAACAACTATTTCCATTTTGGGTCGATTTTTCCATTTAAACTATCATAGTCGTATTATTGAAAAAATATTATCCGCTCCCTAACACACGTAAAGGGTGTTTTTTTAGAGGTATAGAACTTTTAAATAGAATAAAACGAAGATGATTTTTTTTTTTTATATTGACATGAAACTCACTTTATTCGAAAGATAATCTTTTGGCATAATAATTTAAATATGATTTCTGGCATATGACCGCCACGGCTGGTTCGGAGACGTAGTCTAATCTGGAGGTCCAATTTTCGATAACTTTTTCCATCATTTGTCGCCGTATATCGCCAATAACGCGGCGAATAATGACTTCCAAGTGGACAATCGCTTAGGGCTTATCGACGTAGACTAATGACTTCACATAATCCCCACAGAAAATAGTCAAGCGGCGTTAAATCGCACGATCTTCGAGGCCAATTCATGGGACCCTAACGTGAAACTATGCGGTTACCAAACGTTTCCTTCAATAAATCAATTGTGGCACATGTAGCGGCGTGTGCGACATTTTGCGTCGTCTTGTTGAAACCACTGCTCCAGCACATCATGGTTATTCAATTGATAAACGAAAAAGTCAGCAATCAAGGCCCTACAGCGGTCACCATTGACTATAAAGTTCTGGCCAACTTCTTCCACCAATCCATAAAGCACACCAAACAGTCAGTTTTTGTGGATATAACGATGTCTCAACATACACTTGAGGATTATCTCCAAATGCGGCAGTTTTGTTCATTGACGTATCCATTCAACCAAAAGTGATCATCATCGTTAAACAAAATTCGCGAGATACGTTTCTCGAACAGAGCCATGATTTTCAAAATAAATTTGCACAATTTGGAAGCATTGTTCAGGCGTCAATCTATATCATTTTGAAATGCCAAACCAAACTAAAAATAAATCAATCGACAGCTGACAAAGGCCGTTTTTAAAAACGTCATCTGCATCAAAAATGCAATTGCAGAATATGCTTAAACGCAAACTGCAAAAGTTTTCTGTTTGAAAACGCTAATACAAATTTTGCTGCATAAGCAGTGTTTTCGATAATGCAGCTTACTGAAGTTACATGCTCGAAAACATCATTTGCCGTGCAGCTGTGGAGTAAAAAAATCGGTTTGACGAACAAAATATTGAAAAGTCAGAGAGCGTGTTCGTAAACGTCAATTAAATTAATTGACGTTGATTAAACCGACCATCATTTGACGATCAAATTGACTTTGATTTGACGTTTTCGAAAACAGCCAAAATGGCAACTAGGTAAAAAAAAGTGCTGCCAACCTAAAGTTCTATACCTCTAAAAACAAAACACCCCTTATTAGCTGGCACATGGATGAACAACTTGTCCGTCAGACAACTTTTCTTATTGATGCAAAATAGCTTTTAATGGCTTCTTGTCCTAAAAATTGGCATTTCGTCTGGCTTATCCACTTGGACTAATTTTTGTATTTGTATTAAGTTCAGTTCAACTTACGTGATGGATTTTTTGACAAAACACCAACAAGATTAGAATTCCAAGTAATTTTGTTCTTATTAATAAATATAATTTTGATACCTCATTCCACAATTTATCACTTCACCAATACTTGTTTATGTTACGACTCTATCAAATGTGCACGTGTATGTGTTTAAAAGATATCCGTTCATTGAACGCGAGTTAAAGTTATCCTTTCGATAACACACACCACGGACTATTACACATGTATTGATAAGAATTACAAGTTAATAGATATAAAGTGCTACACGTCGTTGTCCGTCATTTATTAATAGGAAAGGGGGATTTAATATAGTTAAAATGCAAATGCAAAAATTGGAAGCGAGCAAAACTGCACGTGTCATGCATAGATTGTTTCGGGGAAATTTTTTTTAAATTCAATTAGCGACTCAATCAAGCATGTATTATTTTTAAGTTAATTATTTCTTTGTTTTTTTTTTCTTTTTCATTTTAGTTATTCGCACGAATATGTTCAGTATTTTATCGGCCTCGGTGTGGATGCGTGGTCTGATGGTTTCATATCAGTAATGCTCTTAAACCTCTATTCAAGTGTGATGTAGCATGTTGAGGGGGAAAATATAAATCCATCAACCCCTGCACATATTAAAATGTTTGGGAGGTTTTTTTGTTTTTCCATCGCGCCTCTTTGAAAATATAGGTACAACATAATTGGATTCTTTTCAAAATTACGCATTGATTCACTGATTGGCTTCGAACATCATCACGACCAACAACTACAAGTATCATTCTAATGAGCTGAATATTTTCGGTTTGCTCAAAGCTATTTTTGCATCAAAACTCAAAATGTGTGTAATTATGCTCCCTGTAATTGCATTATCATATTATCTACATACAATTATGATAGATACAAGACTACGATCCGCACTCTCGGGGTGTTGCATTTTAAATCAAATTAAGGGTGACTTAGAGGTATCTGCCCTTAAACTCCTCAATTTAAATGGGATTTTTCTAGTTCGATATAGGTATCCTATGTTTGTCCCTTTGGCATGGCCGGGACGGATTTATTTTTTAATAATATTATTATTCCTTTTTCTTTGTGCTTATTTATCTAAGACATTTTATTGACTTTGTTCCAGAGATTTTTTGGGCAAAAATGGATAGTATTTTGATGAAATTCTCTCAGAGAGAAGCAAATTGCAGAAAAACTGTGAAACGATTTGGACTTTTGATAAAAATGTGTGCCACAAAAGTACCTGAGCTGACCAATGGCTTAAACAGATGGGCAATACTCAAAACAGATGATATGTACATGCTCTGAAATGTATGTTTAACGAAAAAATTAATAGTCAATGGGCCTTACTATTAATCAAATTTAGCAACAAGCTAAATAAGTATATTAGTGAAATAAACCATAATTTTATGGATCCCAAATAATGAACCATGCATGGAATGTTAATTTTTTTGGAATTCATACCACACATGGTTCATTATTTAGAGCCAAATTAAACATTAAGGTCATACCATGTGCGGTTTATTATTTAAAGTCCATTGGTCCATTTCAATGAAATAATTAAGCCTTCACTAAATTTGATTATTAGTAATAATTTCATTATTATTTGAAAACTAATCTCAATCTGTGGGTTAAAAACTAAAGGGGATGAGCATTTCGTCCCTTATGGTGTTACACTTTCTGATCTATATCATTGGAACACAAGTGCTAATTTTTTTTTTTGTATGGACATAACATTGTATATCGGCCAGGAAAAGTGTTAAAGCCCAATAATTGTTGTACAAACAGAAACGCACCATTTATATCGACAGTTTTATGTTGGGTTTACACGACTAACAAACTGCCATTATTCTGCCTTAAAAAACTGAGAAAAGAATTCTTTTGGCAGAAAATCTAGGAATCTGAATGTTGACTGAAAATAGAACGGAAAGCAAACAGCAAGCAAGTTTATTTTGTAAGTCATAAGCCACAATACAAAAAATACTGTTTCGAATTCTTTTCTTTCAAACGGGTACTTCACAATTTAAGTCAGAACATGCTCCAAAATTTTAAAAAGCATACTTCAAGTCAGGAGTTGGCTCAAGTTTAAGTTTGAATTGTCCTAAAATATATGCTTGAATGTAAAGGGACTTTTTTTTTAGACGTGTAGTTTTCAATCTGGCTATACTTTTTTCGAAGTTGGTATTTTTAACAGCTGTCACTTGATTTATGCACCTCACCAAAAATTTCCTTCAATAAATTGATTGTTTCATGTGAAATCATATTTTACAAGTTCATCTAAATTGATCACCTTCAGCCTTGAATCTGTTAGGCCAATCACGTACATAATTACACTGCCCTTCAATCTGACATATGAGCATTTAAGAGCTTCACTTATATCTCCAGAATGTCATCTTAATACTGTTTGGTGTTTAAGTTAATCTCCATTCCGAAAAATTGAGTTTTATTGCCACTTTCATGTTTCCCACTTAATCATCAAAAGGCTTATGATGGTCTCTCTGGAACTTAGCAATGTTATTCTTAGCTTAGCTGGACAAGTTTTTCTAAATTTGGTACAATTCTCTATCGGAATTACTTTCATATGAAATCAAACATTCAAACAAATACAGGGTGTCCGCCGGGAAGGTATACTTCTTTGTTTGTCTCGCAGTAATTCCATTGTAATCCTGGCTGTATGCGATGTGGCACCGTCTTGTTGATGTTCATGGATTGTTCTGAACACTTCAATCATTCACTACACGATAAATAGTGCGTTTTGTTGGCACTTTGTTTCTCGCAAAAATTTCACGTAAATTTCTCATCGTCACAGTAATCGGTGATTGATTTTGATAAAACTATCGAATTATCGAATATTTGTGTATAATAAATTTGCCACGAGTCTACTTCACGAATGCCAAATGTGAACTGTCAAGACTAATGTTTACCAAAATGGCGCCAAAACAAAGTAGAATACCTTCCTGGCGGACACCCTGTATTTTAAGACAATTCAAACATAAGTTTCCGACTTGGGCAACCCTTTTTTTTATCGGAAATTTCGGCACATGTTTTGACCTAAGTTCTGAAGCCCTCATAAGGAAGAGACGAAATAGGAAGGACCGCAGAATTCAGCGTTCCCAACTCAATAATTTTTCAAAATTTCAAATTTTCTGTCGCCAAACTTTAACAAACGGAACACTGTGCAACGCGCCGATTCAAATAATTAAATGGATTGTTGTAGAAGCACATAATACAATTCGATTAGATTAGATATTTATTTATTAAAACTTGATCAAGGAATATACATTTTTGTTTCTTATAAATAAAATATAGACATGACATGAAGTTTGTCGTCTGCCAAAACTATATGTAGTCACAAACTTTCGATTTCAATAGACTTTTGGCAACACGAGTATTAAAAGTTAAAATTTATTCCATCATCGAAAATGTGCTTTTCTGATTTTACTCGTGTTCTAACTCTGATTTAACTCAAAGTAAACTCAGCACTGAAAAAACTGTTCCTTTAGTATGTTAACAGTCCAAACAATAAATATTAAAAAGTTTTTTTTTTCTTTCTCAAAGCAAAATTTAAGTTGAAGAAGCCGTTAATTATTTAATAGACTCGCACACCAGAAGCAGGGCAAAGTTTTTTGCTAAGGTCATGGTAGCATGAAAAAGATCATTTATTAAATTAGACTTTTCCAGTTCGAAAGTAAAAACAAATTAACAATTAACAACAAGCACCTTCATTTAAGCACGCGCACATAGGCACAGGTGACGGGCCTCTTGTCCTTTTGCACTGTGCTTATGCTTATATGAAAACCACCTCAATTATTCAATTTTGCCTCCCTTGTCTGCATGTGTATGGGTAAAAGTTCATTTAAGACTTTTGGAAAAATTGTTCAACTGTCAGTGTGTGGACGTGTTTGCTATGTTTCATTTAGCAATAAAACTTTAAAATGTTTGTTTACACGGAAAATACCTATGTCGAAAATGTACCTTCCTGATTCTTAGTGTGAGCGTGTATATGTGTGTTACTTTGTTGAAGAGTGCTGCCAACCTAATGGTTCTATTCAAAATCTCCGATGACGGTGAAGTTGTCTTCTCCAGATGAAGCTCTGGTTATAATAATATAATACTGATAAACGGTTTATTAGACACAAAAAAGGCAAAAACCTTGAAAACCTCTGAAAATTCTTCTTTTGTACAAGATAGGGGCTTTCCGTTGATTGTGGAAAAATTTTCACAAAACAAAAAAAAACACAAAACAAAACAAAATTAAACCGGAACGACTTTAAATGCCTTTCCGAGAGAGGGGAATGCCTATGAAATGTTTGCTAATTTAAGGTTAGTGTTACTTGCGAGATGGGATAATGAGTGGGTGGTTGAATGGCTGAATGTGGGTGGTATGGAAGTGGATGAACCAAGCAAGGGTGGTTTTGGGTTCAGTTCAAATGTATATATTCTTAACTTATCTTCGCGTAAGAAAGTTTTTGGAATTTATATGCGACTTCTCTAGTAAGCAATGCCGAGAAGAAAACGATGAGGAGAAATTTGATACCATCACGTCCCCCAGCAGTTCCTCATCAGCAGCCTGGAGCTTTTCAAATATGCACGACATCTGTGAATAATTTTTTTGTTTATTAGTTCTAAACAACGTACAATTCAATTTTCATAGCAAAAATTAAAAAGAATTATTATTTTCTTTATAGCAACAGAAACAGTCAGAAATGTGGTTTGTAGCTTTTGAATTCCGAAATGACATAATTATTTTGATTTCTGTTATGTAACTTGAGGAAGTTGTTTTGCGAATTGTAACTTTCTAGTGGAAGAAATATTTGTGTAAAACAAATAAAGGATGACGATGGATGTAATAATTATATAAAGGGTTTTTCACTAAGGACGGGTTGAAGTTTAAATGGAATAAAACAAGCTCTGTGTGTGTGAGGTATTTACGAAACTCTTTTTCTTTTAGTTTAAAAGCCACTGTATGCCGCAATTTATGGTGGAATATTACATTGTTCGAAAAATCGCCATTGTTCGAAAAATCACCGCGGTTTTAGGTATTCAATGGGTGACATAAAGGGGTAAAATGCTTCATGCATCACAAGGAGGTATAGCTTTGACCCACTGACCATCCCTATGTGATGGATAGATAGATAACTTGCATACCGGCTTAGATTTCAAAAGAGGGCCCAGGACTTCTCTGACCTACACCCCCCTCGGGACCACTTGCGCATTACTCCAGGTGGGTGCCATTGCTTATAAAGCAAGTTCAACAGTATTCCGCACTTTTAGTTTTCAGGATGTGGATCAATTATGCACTGACGTGTTGCTATCTCTCCTCGCTTTCCAACATGTTCTAAGCTATGTTCACCAATCCACCACCCTCTATTTTTGAGCGATCACGTTCCCACCTTTTGCATTCGAACTTCGAATATGGTATGATCGAAGCATGTCTAAAGCAATTCTTTTGTTTGCGAATCCTATATAGAGAGCGTTGAAGTAGCCGTGTCCGGCGAGGAACTGGTCGACCAGTATACACTCAGCGAAAAATCGCAATCTAAAATCCGCTTCTCAATCTCAATGTGAGTCCTTGTCTTAAATTAAGTTCGAGGCAATCTCTTGATTTAGTTATTCATTATTGAAACAAGCCGAAATATTCTGAGATATGGAAATGCATAAAAAAACTTAGTCGTATTTATAAACTTTGTTTAACTTCAGACAGCTACCTAACTCCAACAAGTAATTAACAAACAGAAAACCCCAAGTGAAATATTTTTTTTTTTTTAATAAAATAAAATCATAAGCCTACATTCCAGAATGAGACGAAAAGACGCTGCAAAACCTAAAAAAATAACAAAATAAAATGCAAAACTAATAGATAAACATTCAAATAAAAACCCTACAAATGCAAGTCAGTTACTTTTCAATTTCTTTAGAAAGAATTTGTGTTTGGCTTAATTTAAGCTCACACATTAAGAAAATAATAACGTAGCAACGTTGACACAAGAATTCTTAGATTTTTGCACTTGTTTTTAAAATTCCCGAACTATCCAGACTTTCATCAATCTTGTTTTTCTTGATTTAAGTTAATTTTTGTAGGTGTAATAGTTTACTTCACCTTGCTTCCAGTTACTCTATTCAGCTAAGTTTTTGATGAACCTCTCGGTCCATTGCTATCTATTTTCCGTCTTCTTTCGTTCTTACCACTTCTTTACTGTTAGCCCTGGTTCACACGGCAATGCACCGCACGATTTTTCGCAGTATAATTCCGTGCGAATGGACAGTGGCTTATACATTCTACATAGAACTTATCACACGACTTACCTTTGCCGTTTGGCTTCATACTGACGTTTGGACTTATACTGCATAAAAACGTGCCCAGATTTTCGTTTTCTTTTCGTAGACGTACTTTCGTTACGTTGCTAGAAGATCTAATGGTGACGTTCCAGCAACTAAAATAGCAGCTGGCTCTACTCCGACACTGTGCGGTAGAAGCGAGCTACACACAGAGCACCTAGCCTTGGTACTGCTGCCATCTTCTTCCATAATTTTTCTTGTTGAAAGGCATCTGCCGAAATGTCGATTCCGTATAAGAGGATTCCCTGAGTTTTAGAATCTTTTTAGTTTGCTTGCCTACGATCTTTGCCATCAATCTGGATATAGCTGCTGCGGTTTTTGAAACATGTTCAGTGACTGACCGTATCTGTTCTTTGTGTCGAGTACTATTCCCAGATATTTTATCGTGTTCTTGCTAGTTATCAGATTTTCTTCGGAATTCGATTATCGTGTGGATTCAGCTATTCGTTAGAAGCATTACTTAGGAATTTTCAGTAGCCAGAGACAGCCCCATGTTCCTAATCCTGAAATTAGTTCTTCACATGGCTCGGTTCAGTTTTCTTTCTGCGCTTTCGGTGTTTCCCGCTGTTATCACCTCACCATAATCAACTGCGTATCCAACTAGGAAGAAATCTTGGGGCGTCTTCATACAGAGAATTTTGTCGTAGAAGATATTTCACAGGTCTGGTTCAAGGATGTGCTACTCCAGGTGTCATATCCTCTCTCATTTGTCTTTCTGTTGTAAGGTAGATTAGTTCGCTGTCCGCAAAAGATACTCTGGCATGTGCATGAAACCCTGCAGAGGCCCGTATTCCAATTTCTCACGGTCTTTGGGATCTGGGTTCACCTACTGGCCAGTGACCAGTACAGGTTGCAACGACTATGTGACGCCTGGGCCTCGGGATTTATTTTAGGGGCGTCAGATCTTTCTTGATATTTTGCATTTGGTAAAGCTATTCCATCTACGATTGGATTTACTAAGGAAGATTGACAGTAAATTGCTCTTCACAACGTAAAGGGGAATGTTGATTCTTTCCGCAAGTGAGCTGTGAAGGGCTGATCCTTGCCTGGCAAGTTCATCTGCCCGTTGATTTCCCTCAATGCCCCTATGGCCAGGAACCCAGATACGGGTGACCTTGAGGTTGATATTAAGGCTTACGAGCACCTCCCGGCATTGCTGGACCAGGATGATATAGCCGAAACAATGGCTTTAACAGCTGCCCGACTGTCTGTAAGGATAACTGTATTACGATTTTGGTTTGGATCTAGTTTAAGCATCCTGCATGCCTCCCTGATTGCAAGTCATTCAGCTTGGAAAACACAAGCATAATCGGGCAAACGAAAGATGTAAACTTAAGATGTTAAGATACTCAGAAAAGATTCCTGAACCAACACTGCACTCCATCCATGAGCCATCAGTAAGATAGTTGTGTCGAAGTCTTCGGTCATTACATCATCATCCCAGTCCTTTCTGGGTAGCAATAAGACTTTAAAATCTTTACTGAGTTTCACTATAGGCGTGCGGTAGGCAGCAGGAGTCGAAAAAATTTCAACGGGAATCAAATTTGTGATATTGCTGTGACTATAAGGCTTGGCAATCCAACAATTTGACAATTTGACTATTCTTAACAAATTTAACCACTATTTCGATCTGCGTTGTTAAATTACAAAGATTTTTCCATCGCTTCTGCCTTAAAAAAATTGAGTTTAAGGAATCTTTTTTTCCAAAATTAAAGAAAAATATATTTTGTTGATTTATGATGGCAGGCAACGTTGGATCATTTAAATATTACACCTAAGTCAAGAAATATTAATTTAAATTAGGATAATTTATATAAATTTCTGTCGCTGTCAACTTCTTCTTCTTCTATAAATATTATGTACGAGCATTTTTAATATTATTTTTTGTTTCCATGTGTCATAATGTCAAGTCATAAGTTAAGTAGCACGATTTCTTTATACGCGAAGAATAAAACAATGCCTATACCTACTTCTGTCATGTGTGTAATTGTGTACCAACCTTAAAACATGGGATATAATGCCGTTGTTTAACATTTGCAACTTTCATCTTTTGTTTTTTTTTTCGAGACTAAGAAACGAACAAAAACACAACTTACTCTCGTTCTCGTATACAAAGAAAAGAAAAGGATCTTTAAGCATAAGGATTATAAAAGAGAATGAAAGCAATTTACCATTTTATGTTGAGTGCTGGTATATGCTGTAGGCGGCTCATTGGGGCTGCTTCTAGAGCATAACATGAGAAAACACATCAAACGAAAGAATATAATGTAGATATTTTACTTGCGAAATAGGTATCTCCATCTTCATATTGTCGTGCTACGAGTATACCTTAGCAAAGCTGAAACTTTGGTATGAGCTTTTTTGCACCCTCACCTTCTGAATATTATAGGAATTTTTGTTTTATTTTTCTAGGACTAAGCTCAAAACTTCAATGGGCCAGGAGACAACTAGGATACCTTCGACGTTAGGAGTGCAGCAGTACGTGGCCAGTTATGCAAAAAACTTATCATAACGATTCTAGAAAAGTCAAATAAGACCTTTGAATGTTTTCCTAGCTTAGTTTCTGGATTTTTTTTTACAAACTTCCAGAGTTGTAGGTGTGACTTCAAAAATTGGAAAACAGAAGTAATTTTGTGGACCTAAAGTTTCTTTTATATGCATTTCTGACATTTCAAAAACCTCTCCTTCCGAAGAACTTCAGGCCTATTAACCACTCCTCTTTTCTTCTAAGGGCCTTAGAAAGACTTATTGAAACTTGCATTATGCTTAAACTAAATGTTTGCGTGATCTCACAAGCCCAACATGCATACATGAAGGGCAAATCTGTTGAGACAGCGCTTCATGAGGTGGTCGGCACAATCAAAAACATCAATTCACTTCAATAAATTTGCCGTGGAAGCATTTCTCGAAGGGGCAATTCGACAAGCCCTAAACTCTATAAGCATTGATTCGATATTGATAAAATGGATTGACTCCATGCTCCAAATAAGACTGAAAATGGGTGAAACCACTGTAAAATTAAGGACATGGACCAAGGACCCAAACCAGAGGAGATAAGACTCCACCCTGTGGAGTACCCCTTCCACAGGGTGGAGTCTTATCTCCTCTGGTTTGGCTCCTTGTTGTCATGCAAATTCTGGTAAAACTAAATTTGAATAGATCAAGGTCATTGTCTCGGAAAAATTTGCCCATGCGAGCTCCTACAAACGGCCCTTGACAAGCTCAGTAATTGGGCCATCAGCTGCGGACCTAGCGTTAACCCACAGAAGACAGAACTAGTGATGTTTACGAGGAAACGTAATTTTCCGAACATAGACCCGCCAACCATTAACGGAATTCCGTAAACGGTGACTGCCAAATATCTTGGAGTTGTACCTGATCATAAACTAAACTGGAAAGAAAAGCGAAGAAGAGGGAAGAAGCCTCAATTGCATTCTAGACTTGCATCAGAATTTTTGGTAAAAGACGGGGTCCCAGCCCCAGAACCATTCATTGGATGTGCACAACCATAATATGGTCAATTCTTACGTATGCATGCACGGTCTGGTGGCCAGCCTTAGATAAGGAAGCAAATCTTAAATCCATGACAAGAATCCAAAGAATCTCGATCGATCTGTTTAAGAAAGAGATGGCGGCCAAAAGTGCTTTAAAGCTCAAACAGTCCAATAATTGGAAAAGGGGTCACTACGGTCATAGAACAATAACAAACTTTATGGACATAGATAGACGTTCAAACAGACTACAAGACACCGCACATAGATTCTAACCAAGTGGCGATGACAGAGATACCAACAAGGGAATTCTGGAATGAAAACAGTGTCATAAATGCAAACCATATTTCGGTGTGACGGTTTTAAAACAAATGAGGGGGTAGGGTCAGGTATCCATTCGGAAAACCCACCCATCAATAGAGCAATAAAGCTTCTCAACTTTTGCAGTGTATTCCAAGCCGAGGTGCTTGCAGTTGTGAAGCCGCGAAACAGCTTTCCTCTCATGAAGTAGTCAATAGTAATATCGATATCTTGATAGACAGCCAGGCGGCAATGAAGGCTATTTTCTCAATCACTATAAAGTCCAAACTGGAAGAACGTTTTCGAATTGAATTGAGATCTCAAGATGCAACAAACACTGTTACCCTAAAATGGGTCCCAAGACATAGTGATTTTTTTGGTAACGAAATAGCAGATAAGCTGGCCAAAAGCAGATCATGTCTTGATCCGAGCCAGGTCGAATCCTCAAAACTTGCGCCACTGGAGCAAAAAAAAAGTATAATACACCAGAATTTCCTCGAAGCTGCAGACGTCAGAGGGTCATCAATTGACACTTTTCGGGTTTCAAAAAATGGGTGGCCGAATATTTCAAAGAATCGAATTTAATATTTACTTTAGATTAGCAGGCCTCAACTATCTCTCCTGGTTGGAGTCCTAACGGGCCACAACTCACATGAGAAGAACAGGCATCAGCCCATCAGACTTATGTAGAGGGTGTCAAGATGAAGAGTCAGAAGAGGGCTATCACATTTTCTTTGTGAATGCAGCGACTTGGCTAGACCTAGAAAAGAAGAATGCTTTTTCGACGAAATGGGCGACATCTCTTCCTTGCCACCAAAGAACATCTAAAAATTCATTCAGAATGCAGGATGGTTCAAGCAGAAATCCCATACTTAAGCTCCACTCAAACCACCTACCTACCTTAACCCTGGGGAGCGCAATGGATCCAGATCCACGGAGACCCGAGTGAGATGATGCGCTTGCCGTACACAACTTTGACCAAAATTATTTTGTTATTTTCAAAATTAATCTTAAAAACTTTATTTAAATTTAAGATAAACTTCGAAAGAGTACCATTTCGACATTTTTGTTTGAAGATTTTCTCATTTTTCATGAGTGTGTGTCTTTTATTCTATTCTAAAGCTTTTATTTTCTTTTTAATTTTTTCTTTGTTATAACGTTTACTTTAACTCCTTTAGATACTCGAAAAAGGATAACCGAATCAATTACTAAAGGATAAACGAAGGGATGATTTTTGTTTGTTTTTTTTTTGCCTTATCCTTAAGGGCATTTTCTTAATTCGATGTTCACTTCATCTAAACAAAAAGGACACAGGCCAAAATCTGGAATGGATGCGGTTGTGATATTTGAATTAATTTTAAATAAATACCAGTGCTGTCTTTATAGTATAAAGGGGTTTTCTACCGGTACCCGTTCATTAGAAAACCCTTTATATAATGTTAAAATTGAATAAAACAACTTTTGTGTAAGATATCAACAAAGTATTGTTTTATTTGAAAAAGGCCTATCAATGATTTTATGGTATGGAATATGCCATCGTATACCGCGCCTTTGCAGTGTGGCATGCAACCGAGATGTCCAATTTTTGATAACATTGGGGCGCTGTTGACTCTGAGACACAGTGCAACTTAAGAAAACCCCCACGTGAAAATTTTTTTTTTAAAAACAGACTTTCCGCTATTTTTAAGGTTATGTTACAAACTCCTGGAAGTATTAATATTCTTTTTTCAAAATCAAATTTAAATGCTTCCAATTCTTTTATATTCTCCGAGAAATCCGTAATTAAATTTTAATCGATTTTTTCGCTATTTTTGGATGTCGGGTATTTTTTTAATATAAATTTAATTTAGCAACAATTCCTAAAAATATTAATTTTTTCTTCAAAATTCAGTCTCAATCTTTCCAATTATTCTTTTACTCTCACAGAAATGTATATACAGCCTTGTCCAAAAATTTTAAGGCTACAAAAAAAATAAGTGAAGGAATGCTTCCAATATCTTTTATATTCTCCGAGAAATCTGTAATTAAATTTTAATCGATTTTTTCGCTATTTTTGGATTATATGTTACACCGTCGGGTATTTTTTTAATATAAATTTAATTTAGCAACAATTCCTAAAAATATTATTTTTTTCTTCAAAATTCAGTTTCAATCTTACCAATTATTCTTTTACTCTCACAGAAATGTATATACAGCCTTGGCCAAAAGTATTAAAGCTACAAAAAAAATAAGTGAAGGACCACTGTGAAAAACTGTTAATGTTTACAAGTACAGGGCTTCATTGTTATGCGTACCTCAAAGTTTGATATGATTTACCACAAGACGTAAGATCATTCCTCGTCGGTAAAATGTTGGCATTTTTTTACTTTTTCCAGGCAAAACCTTTTGTTTTTTGCTGAGAGCCTAGGGATTTTTCCCTACCTTTCAACCTTGTGGAGCACCTTCTGTGAGTTTTCTTCTATCTGTTCAAGCGAAGATTTTTAAGTTTTTTTTACGATTTTTGATTTTGCCGTTCGTATTATAAACCGACCCTCCCTATGCGTGGTTATTTTTTGTCCACCGTTTTTTTAGAATGAAATGGTGTTCTAGTCTTCCGAAACCAATCTAAGGACTTTTTTACGGCACAGCGGTAACATTTCACTTGTTGACTATATATATTGAAAAATAAAGGGTGCCTAATACTTTTGGCTATGGCTGTACATGCATTTATATAGGATGTCCTTTTTAGACATGTGGTTTCAAATCTGGCAATACTTTTTCGGCGTTGGTATTTTTGACAGCTGTCACTTGATTTATGGTCAGTTTGGTTTAGATTAATAGATTTGGTGGCGCAACAGCTCGTGGAGAACCAAGGCCTAGTGACTTACAACTCTCAACCATTCCTGTGTGCGTGTTATTGGCAGGAATGGAGGGGACCTACAATTTTTTGCCGAGTCCGAACGGCTAGATGAGAAGCACTTATTCATGACAAGTATACTCTTGGAGGATTTGTCAGTTCCTCGCAAGAGGCAGTACCTTGGGAAAAACATTTCTGTTTTTAGGTGCCAGTGGCTGGGAATCGAACCCAGACCTTCGGCATGACAGTCCAACGCACTAACCATCATCTCACGAGGTACTGCTCAGTTTGGTTTGCCATTTCATAACGAAATTTGAAATTAAATGGTTCTTTGGCTCGTAATAACTTCTAAACGAAGCGAAAACAGGAAAATTTCCTCTTAAGTGTTTCGACTCACAATGACATGAGGCACGGTGACTTGGGGACACCTTGTTTACGGTGAAAGGTAATATTTTGATTATTAAAAGAACTTAGGTACCTACATATATATTTCATCGGAAACTTCGATAGAAAAACACATGAAAATTCTTTTATTTTCAAAATTCCTTAATAAAACGATGAAAAAGTAGGTTCGACTAGAGTAGTATAGTCGACAGTCAGCCGGTGGTCGGCAAATGACCCCCAACTTACGGACACTTATGCTATATTTTTATTTTAATACATACTTCCGATTCTATGGAACAGTTTCAGTTTTGTCTTAACCATTTTTGGTCAAGACTGAAAAATGTAGGAGTTTTGCCAGATTTACACGAGTGACAAATTGTCATAAATTCTTCCATTTTCACGCCATTCATGACATAATCGTGTAATTTATTAAAAATGTGCCATAATATTCGTCATAAAATAAACGACAGAGCAAACTGGCATTAAATATTGCCATTAAAATGAAGCCATGTAAATGCGTGATACGTTATTTTTCGTATAATTCAAGATGGCGGCTTAAGCTCCGGCGCAATTTTCCCGAAAAACTACACATAAGGCGTTTTTTTTTTAAATTCAGAAAAGCGCTTTGAACAGAGTCCGAGCATATCAAGCATTTTTTAAACATCCTCTGAATCAAGCGAGCTCTGAGCACTCTGAATTACTTTTGAAACACTACTGAGCACTAGCTGTCAAAATACTTGGCTTCAGCATTTAACTCTGTCTGTTTACTTATTTTATTCTGAGCTCATAGAGCACGCTCTGACCAAACTCAGAACACTCTCGGAACGAAAAAAAGAAACATAAATTGTTAGCTCTGAACGCTCTGAGCTAAAAAAGAAACACAATTTTTTGTTTGACAGTTCAGGCTCTGCTCTGAACTAAAAAAGAAAAACGCCACAATTTCAAAGAATTATCAAAGAACGATAAATTTTGTTCTATTTCAAATGTTTATTCCGATTGGGCTATAAAACAAAACACAATAGGCTACGAACTACCCCCGAAAAAAAAAAAACCTGTGGTACAATTATGTATGCGTACAGCTGAATAGGGTGATAGAAGATGCACAACACACAGAAAGAAGAGGTTGCACGAAGCCTTTCAGCTCGAGGAGATCAAAGAGTCTCACAACACCCGCCGGAAGTTTTATATAAAAGCCAAGAAACTGGCTGCTGGTTTTAAAGCCGGTAGTGTGACATTGGAAAAAACGCGATGCAATGGCAACTAGAAAAAAGTTCTTCCTAATTACTTCAAACATACACAGGGTTTCGACAAGGCGTTAACACCGAAGGCAATTTTTTCAACATATCTATCCAACTTCTAGGGTATGCCGGCAAGTCCTATCTACTGTATCTTTCAAGGCAGTTAAAAAACAGGCAAACCGTGTTCGCTTTGAAGATAATGAGGACAAGACCAAAGTGGTGCGTTTTTTTTCTCTATAAGATTATGACGTCATAAAGTCGTTCCTAGTCTCCATGTTGAAGTGTACATTTTGTAACAATATCCAACTCCTCGATATGAATTGAAGGTGTCTATCTGTCAAAACAGCTGAAACTGCAAAGTTTTCATTTGTGATTATCTTTAGTTTACTTTTTGTTCTTTCGATTTGGAATTGTTTGCATTTTTTGTAAATATTTTTTTTCCAATTTAATTGATTTTACTAATTATTTTTTTTTTTGTGAGTTTTGAATTGTTTTATGATGAATTTACTTTTTGATCGACATTGTAATTTTTCAGTTTTGTTAAAGAAATTTATGCTCATAGTTAGTTAAAGTTGATATTTTTTTTGACACATCAACAATTGTTAAGATTTTAGAGAAAAGGAACGGACCAAAGAGATGTTATCCCCAGACCATGGACAAAAAAGGACAAAACGTCACTGTCGATAGCAAACAACACTTCGGAGTATTTAAGGAGTTCATATGCCCTGGAGGGAACATTAATTCCACGAACGAAATCTTAATGGAGATACTTCGGTTTGGCGAAACAATTGTGTTCAAAACTCCTCAAACTTAATACAAAGTGCACGCTCTTTAAAACCCTTCTACTGCCAGAGAAGGAGAGCTGATACTGGGTTCTTTCTAGAGAAATATTTTTCAACGGATATCTGGTCCTGTGTGCGGGGAGCGTGAATGAAAAGAAGATACAACCGAAAATTCTATAAGCTATTAAACAACTACATTAGCTCGAGCTCGAGACAATAATGCTCCGGCCATAAGTCTTTAAATCCCAGAACGATGTGTCTCATGGTGCGACCTTTCATGGATTGAGAGTCGGATAAGTAAGTACCTAGTAAGACTAGATTTTCGGAACCTTTCATGGATTGAGAGTCGGATAAGTAAGTACCTATTAAAACTAGATTTCGGAAAGCAGGATTTCGGAAGCAGCTTCTCGGGATCTTCGAGGATTGAAGGTCGCCGTGTCTCATGCTGCGACCTTTCATGGATTGGGAGTCGGATAAGTAAGTACCTAGTAAAACTTGATTTTCGGGAAGCAGCTTCTCGGGATCTTAGAGTATGGAGTATGGAAGGCCAGCGTGTCTCATGCTACAACTTTTCATGGATTGGGAGTTGGATAAGTAAGTACCAGGTAAAACTAGATTTTCGGGACCTTTCATGGATTGGGAGTTGAATAAGGAAGCTGAACAAGATTATCAGGACTGTAAGAATTTGCGAGAAGCAAGCGTAAATACAACAAGTCAACGAGTAAGCGCATTGAATATTCACGTTGACCGTCTACTAATGTCTTAATTCTCTAAATCACCAAATTTATTATCTAATGAAAACAAATCATAAAACTTAAAGCAACACATCCCTTAATAATACGAGTAATTCAAGCCTGTCGACGACGATTTTATTGCATTCCAAAAAAAATAAATAGAAATATATATATTTATAACAAGTTTTCAGTTTCAAATTTAGAGACAAAGATCAACTTACCTTAGAACTATAAGAAGCGTTAAGTGCCTTTCTTTTTAACAAATATGTGTTATTTGTTTATTTATATATATATGATGTATTTAAGATAATGGATGACAAGTCGAATCAAAGTACAAGTTCGTCTGGAAATAAAAAAGGTAAATTCTTAAATCAATATTTCTTTTTAAGGATATTTTTTTTAATTTACCCTTAGAAATATGCTGAAAAATGTCATTATTTCTAGGAATAGAATTTTCATTTGTTTAAAAAAAATCCCAACAAAAATGTGAAATTTTAAAGAAGGTAGTAATTGTAAACCAAGCACAACGTTTGGGTGCTTTTGTTTAAATCTAAAAATGTGTTCTCACTCAAACTGGTATGTGATTTTAAAACAACAGCTTTATGAAGTATATGAGGTGAAGGCAGAAAAAATAATCCCCCGAGTATAAGGTTACTCAAATTTGTTCCACTTTAAACGTTAAACCTAATAAACAAATCAAAAAAAAAAAACTTCCGTAAATGCTAAACATCACTGGCAAATTTTTCACTCCTCAAAACCAAAAGAAGATGGTATAGTATGGTTGAAGTGCCTATATGTGTTTGGTGGAGGATATTTATTTTTCCAAGGGAAAACATGTTTTTTTTTCATTTTAATTTAAAAATGTTCAATTTCCTTTCTTAAACATTTTTTTTTTTTTGATAAATCTGTCATTTTATTAAATTTATCTCTGATGAAAAAGAAGTGGTGATTTGATAAAACGTGAAACCATGCGATAAGCATTTAGACCAAATTGTGTAAAATATTTATTATTTAATGATGTTCTAATAAAGTTATCCTCTTAATTCCCACTGCAAGGAAAAGTTTTGTATTTTGTGAAAAATTCTATCAGCGTGTTTCTATAGATTAAGTTGCAGCCTTAGCTTTTTCTGTCTGGGTTTGTAAAATAAAAAATATTTCTTTTCATTTAATATTTTCATTGAAACCTTCTCGAAAGATGGCAAGTTTAATCAAAGCCCTGGAAGGCGTCAGTAGGGAAAATCTAGACGAAGAAAATTTGCCAAATACTCGTGAGGCTTTCGCTAGTAAAATCTAGTACGCTGCTGAAATCTAGTACGGTGCTGATGCGAAACGAAAAATCCCATACAAAAAAGACACAGCGACATCATAAACGAAAAATTTAATTTTACTTTTCGCTCTACAGTACGCTGTTCGATGAACGAAATTGATAATTGTTGCATTTTTCGGAGAAGTCTACACTCTTTTTTCGCACACAATTAAACCTAACCCTACAACGCTGCTGATTCGAAACTAAATTTTTAGTTAGTCTCCAACAAGACAATGAAATGCTTAATTTAGTGCCAAAAACAAGACTACCACTCCAGACTCCAAAAAATATGCAAGAAATTATCAATTTCGTTCATCGAACAGCGTACTGCAGAAGGAAGAGTAATACTAAAATTTTCGTTGTGTCATTTCTTGTATGGGATTTTTCGTTTCGCATCAGCAGCGTACTAGGCTTAACACCTTTCAAGTTATCCCATTTTACACATCTCATGTATTACAAAAACTAATTTTATGAAAAGTACCTATTCATTTTCAAAATTGTACAATTTTGTTACTAACTAGACCAAGTAGACCATTTTTCAAATGCCAAAAGATGGAAAAATTATCAGGAGCATTTGGGTGATGAGTAAATTTAAGATTGGTATATAAAAAGGTGAAAATAAACTTCCCCGCAATAGATGACTGGCAGCAGCTTTAAGCACTTAACATAACCCCACAAAAAATAACCTCAACGAGAGATTATGCGCTCACCAAAAGTTTCCTTCAATAAATTGATTGTTTTGCGATGCGGCGTGCGAACCGAACCATTATTTTGGTAATAATTTTTTACGATTTGCAAACGTTGTTCAGGAGTAAGTCTATTTATTATGAATGGCAAACCAAACTGAGCATAAATCAAGTGACAGCTGTCAAAAAGATCAACTCCGAAAAAAGTATTGCCAGATTGAAAACCACATGTTAAAAAAAAAAACACTCTTTATAAAAATAATTATCCAAGTAAAAGTTACAAGTATCTTCAATTTTTTTTAATTAATTTTTTATACCCGTCCAATTTCCAAGCATCTGTTGCGGGGCAATTTACTCGTTCCGGAAAAAACATTTCTGTTTTTAGATGGTTGCGGCTGGTAATCTAACCCAGACCTTCGGTATGACAGACAGTCTAAGGCACTACCCATTATGCCACGAGGTACAACTGTAAATTTTCCTAGGACTTCGTTAAAAAGTAGAGAAGGTAGAGAGAGAAGGTACTTGTCTGGAAAAATTGGGGAAGTTTTTGACAAGTCTAATCAACTTACTGGAAAGTTTTCTGTAGCCATCAATGTAAATGTTTCCAAGGACCAACTTGAAGTTTGTCGGCATTAGGTTAGGTTAGCTAGAAGTGACTGTCACTCATAAAAACTGACACACTTAGACGATTTGTTGGTCCATTGTGATACCTTACTTGAGCCACCATTACGACTCCCCTAAGCTACAGGATTCTCAATGCCGGTCGTGGCGGCGGGAGTGAAAGGTGTTTTAAGTTACAACGGCTCTGCTCATCGATTATGCATGGGTTCTATCCATCAAAAAGAGATGCCGAATAAAAGAAGGAATTTCAATAAAACCGAAATAAAGTTATAGGTTCGAAAAATGTATCCAGTTTAAAACAAAAAAGAATCACTTTTTGAATTTCAGTAAAAATTAAAACCAAAGAGAGAAATTCAGAGTTGGCCTTTATGAGTGTTAAAAATTTTTTCCAATTATGAGGTTCAGTTGATAAGTGAAGGGAGTGAAAAGACAAGTCTTCCACAGACCAAGAGTTAATAGGGAATTGATTCGCCTTGCTTTCAGTGGGATGGTCAAAAAAATGATATTATTAAGGCAGCATACAGTACTCGGCAATACATCAATCAAAAATCGACCACATATTCGTCGTACATAGACAAAACTTGTAAGAACCAAATTATTTCATTTGCCTAGTCTTTATTACGTACCATCCCAAAAATCCCAAACACACAAATCTTTAAACAATAACAGCAGCTAATGCAACTGATGCATAGCAAAAATAATGGCTTTGGCTGTGCAAAAAACTTGGAACTGATAGCCAAGACGCATTTTGATAACGATTATCTGGTTCGTTTTGAAATCAGCAAATTGCAAATTCCATTGTTTAGCTAGGTTAGGAAATAAAATTAAAGAAACTTTAATTAAAATGGGGGCGAACAAGTATATATAAATCCTTCACTCCAAAAAAAAAGGAACATGTCAGACAGAAATTTCAATAAAGTATTTCATATACGCAAACCCACCGTTGCAAGATAAAAGAGTGAAAAGTTGATGTGTCTCTTCATTGAGGAGGAAGACCACGTAGAACCACAGTAAAACCGGGAACTAATTTATTTCTTCCGAAAAAAAACAACTTCTAAGGAAGCTGAAAAATTGAAATAAGGTTACACTGCAGGCCGGATTATGTGGTTTCCAAATAGTGAACAAAAATTTATTTAAAAAAAAAATTAAGTACGTTTGATTTCGCACGAAATCAGAACTCATTTCAGTAACCTTGTTTTCTAATGAATCAAAATTCAATTTGCAAGGCATGGAATGGAAGGCAACATATCAGGAGACCAAGAGATGAGAGACTAAGCCCGAAGAATACCAGGGGAAGAGTTAAACATGGAGTTAGCTGTGTAATAGTCTGGGGCTGCTTTTCTGGTCAGGGAATTGGTCAATTTGACGAGTAGAAAGGACATAATGAAGTCAGAAGAATTCATTCAAATAGAAAGAAACAACATGAGTCTTTAAGCCGATTGGAAAATGCCACTCACAAGTCCACAATCTCTGACTTGCTAAATAAAATATTTGCAATAGCCTGCGCAGTCTCCAGACCTCATTAGGACCCTCTAGAAGGTAATTAGAGCAAAATTAGATGCCGAATTTTTAAGCGGAAGGGCGATTTTATGCTGGAATTCAAATGCACATTCAAACTTACTCTTACTAACCTCATTACTTTATGCCTAGAGGATGTGCAGTTTTAATATGAAATGTAAAAATTATTTAATAAAATACAAGTACCTAGTTCTTTGCTGAAAATTAAGAAAAATGTAAGACATGGTTAAAGTTATTATGGAGTCGATTAATTAAATAAAAAGAAGCGAACTTTCATTTAATTTAAAATCTAATTTAATAAAAATTCACAGCACAGCAACTTACTTTTTTATTAAGTCCTTTTATTTATTTTTTATTTTAGTAAAATGAAGTTTTATTTTTCTACAAAAATAAATTAAGTTTTCGCAATTGTATTTATAAAGAAGATTTGCTTTTTTCTAACAATTTTAATGAGATGGTAAGGTTTGGTGGTTTAAGTTTTAAGCCTAGTTGCAAATATTCTCGCATGTCAAAAATAATAAAACAATTGAGGTGAAATGCAAAATTATATGCTTGCATGATTGGTTTACAGTTTCAAGCAAATAAAACCACTGCTGTAGTGAAATGTTATGCAAAACAATGGACGTGCAATTGTTTTGCGTGCGAAAAAAAAGCGTGGTGACTAAAATATTTTTTTCTTGATGGTCAGTTTACACTTCCAAAAAAACAATATATTCATCTCAAGGCATTATTTGCAGGCAAAGGGTGGTTTAGGTCAAGGCAAACATTTTTTGTTTTGAATATTATACTATTTGGTGCACAGAATAGGTGGACATTTGTTTTTAAAATTAAGATTTTTTCGCATGGGAACTGTAAACTAGGCTTTAGATGCAAATGGTTTTCAGAACCTTTAGGAACCAAATGTCATATTCTAATCACAATGTAAAGTTCTCAGAGAATTTATTTTGGTTTTTTGTCTCCAAGTTGTGTAAAATATATTGATTATAATAAAATAAAATAAAATTTTTAACAAACTAAGATATTTTTTGTGTTGTTTTACTTTATTTAAAATTTTTAAAAACAACAAATTCACAACTTTGTTTGTTCATTTTTTATGATGCGACGAAAACACGTTTAAATGGAACTAGCACAATCAGAGTTGGGTAGTAATCATTACAAAAAAAGTCAATTACAATTACATGTTAAAATTTTCAATTACTGATTACATGTAAATTTCAATTACAAATTACAGGCAGTCGAAAAAAAAGCAATTGCTTGATTTGATTACATGCAATTGGAAAAAAAGTAAATGAAAAAATGTTATTGAAAAAATGATGATGAATGATTACTTTTTTGTAATCATTACACACAAATGCAATTGATTACACAAATCAACAATTATATTTAACAAGTGAAGGAAAAACCTTTCCGTACAAATTACTTTTCTCCAAGTACATGTAATTAGCGATTGGAAATTCTCAATTACAAATAACATGTAGTTGTAATTCAAAATTTCCAATTAGAATTACATGTAATTGTAATTGAAATAAGTCAACTACTGATTACATGTAATTGTAATCGTTCCTGTAATCAATTACAAAATGTAATAATTACTACCCAACTCTGAGCACGATTGGGGAAGAGTTGCGCCGAGTGAACTGAAAGTCATCTCCAGAGACCGTATACGTGATAGTTGTAGGCTTTATAAAGCAATTTCTTTCCAGGTAGGGGAGACGGTTCAAAAATTAAATAAGAGAAAATTCCTAGACTCAGGCAGAAAAGTGGCAAGTATTCCTTACCCTTTTCAATTTTCATTGTCCAATTAAACAAGTTTAGTGGCTAGCTATGTGCAATTGATTTTATGAGAACTTTGAATATTATGTATGTTTTGTGCATATTTAAATCAATTGCAAATTAATAAGTCGAATACGAAGACCCCTTTCCACCAAAAAGTAAAAACATTTAAAACAATGTGAAGAGGTACCTCAATACTTTTACGTATAGGGAACGTATTTGAGCACGGCAAAAGTTTCATAACGGTCTACTTTTACACATTTTTTATCAATAGCTCAAAAAACTACCATGCGATGCGAAAAATGTTTTTCATTTGTGCATGGTAAGGCCATGTAGGACTCACATTTTTCACCAGTAAATATTTTTGATATTTTACATAATTTTCAAAGTGGCTGATAACTTTATATACGTAACGTAATCAGCCACTTCGAAAACTATACAAGATATCAAAAAATTGGATTGCATAGAATCGCTTTGTGTGGTAGTTTAGTTTAGTAATAGTAATTGCTTTATTTTATTTTTTGGAAGCAAGAATATATTTGCCCTATTTTAAAAGCTAGTATGGGATTTTATAGCAACTTATGAGGCTTGGCAGCTTCGGTGTTTTGAATGCTCGGGAAAGAATGGATTTACGACATCAATCCAACTGCTTACTTCATATTAGGAAAATAGCAAATTACACTGGTCAACAAAATTTTTTTACAGAAACAAAAATATAATTCTCTGAAGGTTTTTGGTGTGCTGAACTTGAATCTGAAATAAAAAAAAATTCCATCAGATCACGTTTTTGAGATATTCCCGTTACATCACTGAAAAGATTGTGAGTACATTATTTCATTATATGGCCGTTAAGTTCTAGGCTATGGGCATGTTGAGAAGTTGCGTTATTTTTCTTTTCGGTACTTTGTAGTCGAATATCTCGTTAATTCCATGTATTAGAGCTCAACGGCCATATAAGGAAATGATGTACTCACAATTACCATTTCAACAATATACGACACATATGTTATGAGGATAGGACCAGCTTCCATAAAGTTTTAACCATTCTCCTTTACATTGTGTTTTATATCATAAATGAAAGTCTTACAGTTAACTGAAGATTTCTAAGAAAAAAAAGAAGAGATTTCGGAAAGATTTAAAGATATTTTTAAAGAAGAAAATTAGTACTTTTAGAAACAATTAGAAAATTTTGTGGAAATAATTTACCTCACGTTAAAATACAACTTTGCAAAAAGCAAAAAAAAACACCCTTCTGATTTAATAACGGGAATATCTCAAAAATGTGAATCGAAAGTCGATTGCCGATTCAAACCACCAAAAACCTTCAGAAAAGTATATATTGGTTTCTGTAACAAGACCAGTGCCAATCATTTTTGAAAAAAAATATAGGCAGTATATGGGTGATGGGAAAATTTCATATTATTGGTATACATAAAAAGGGAAAAATAAATGACCCCACAACAAAGGACCGGTAGTGGGGAAGGTGGTCTAAAATGTGGGATGGGGTGTGAAAATATTGCTTTATTTCAGTTCTAGCAAAAGTAGACCTCCTATAGAAAAAATTTATATGGAAAATTTGTAGGAAATCAAAAGACCTACAACTTTTACTTGGATAATTTTTTCATATAACTTCAAAAACATTGAGAAAAATACCAAAAAACAATTTTATGCGATTGTTTATTTTTATCTTCGACAAAAATAACTCGATTTTGATAAAATTTGGTGAAAACGTACGTTATTGTGTTTCAAGCAAACTGTATTTTTTTTAAGCAAAATATATATTTTTGGATTTTTTGTGAATTTATAATTTAAAAAAAATGTCTTAGATTTCAATCTGTGATATCTATGTAACCATATGTGGTAGTAGTTCAAACTCAAATACTTACATACATATGTATGTACATTCAAAAAGTAAAGCTAACACAAATCTATGATTGCACGCTCTTCTAAAATTTTTTGACCGTAAAGGCCACCATTTGAGTTCTTAAACCATGCACTTGAGTCATTTCAATAAAAAGAAGCCAATGATTTTGTATTCGAAATGGCAGTCATCAAAAATTCAATGCTTGCCAAAATCACTCAGAAATAAAAAAGAAAAAATCCACTTAATGTGAACAAATTAAAACTTTTAAGTAAATCAATTTGGGAAGAACACTTATTTCCGACAAAAAAATAATAACAATTAACTGTTTAAAATTTTAATAATAATTTTATTTTTGAAAATTTAGAGATTTAAATCGCAAGATTTAAAGTTATTGAAAATTACAAAAACCTGACGTTACGAAGTAACTAAGACAGGGTCGACATTTGCCTTTATAGTTGATGCTTGTATATATGTATATAAGCAAGGGTGCGATAGCGCCAAATTTAAACTTAGCTGTGTCCATTGATTATTCCTGTGAAGTGTTGTATGAAATTGTTGTGGCTTGTGCTCCTGTGCCGTTCAAATATAACGAAGACGCGACGCAACGACCGACGACGTGGCGCTTTGAAGCATAGAAATTTTACAGCCTTAAATAAGACACTTAATGGGATTTTGAACACCAAGCAAAGGCAACGGCAAAAATGAAGATGAGGTTGTGGATAAGAATAATAAGGGCAACTGCGTTTTGCAATACCAACAGAGAAAATGGAGGATATTTAATAAGAATGGGACGATATTCGACGGAAGGCTTGCTTTCCTATTTTCAGAGATAGAAAAGGGATTCTCTATGCCTATTTATACACGACGGCGACGACGAGAAAAAATAAACAAAACTACCCCTTGCCATTCATAAATTTTTAGGACTTCTGTGAAGTGCTTCGTCCTTTTTTTCTGCAGTTTTTTCTTATTATTTTAATTCGATTAGTTTAACAAATTTGGGAAATAATCGTGCATACTAAATTGCCGGCTTTGGTTTGGTCTTTAAAAAGAAATATATTTTCGTGCTGAGGATTTGATTTGATAGCTATATATTTCCTATTCAAATAAAATCCTCAGTATAAAAGTATTTTTCTATTTAAGGACCCAACCAAGGCTAAGAGTTTATTATGCACGATTATATTCCCAAAGAACCTAGGTTAGGAAGTTTAAGGAAAAAATGTAGCACACAGTAAGGGGAAATTGAGGCACCTTGAAAGGATTTTATTTTGAACTCAAAAAAAGGGCAGCATATTGACAGTAATAGGAATTGGGAGAGCATTGGGGGAATTCTTCCAAAAACTGTTGCCATTAAAAGAGAGTCCTACAACAACTCAAGATGTTGTGTTTAACTTCTCGGACATTGAAAAACATGTCAGTGATCAGTGAACTAACGTCATAATGCTTTCGAAAGTTCTTTCCTTATTTATTACCAACTCTAAATGATAGTGTTCTCTCACAGGCGAAACATGCATATATGAAGGGCAAATCTGTTATGATGGCACTTCATGAAGTGGCCGGCATGATTTAGAAACCAATCAAAGAATTGACCTGGGGAACATTCGTTGGCATAAAAGGGGCCTTGAGCAACGTTGAAAGCAGAGCAATTCGACAAGCTCTAGACTCCGTCGGCAACGGCCTGACGCTGTCGAATTGGATTAACTTCCAACTAGAATTGTTAGTGCAGAAATGGGTGATAGTCACCACTCTGTGCAATCTCCTACAAAAAGCCCTTGAAAAGTTCAGGGGGCCTATTCTGAAAATAGCCGCGGATCGCTTTTAATGGCGGATTTGTATTTTCCTATTCCCAAAACCGATTCGCTGAAGCTGACGATTAAGTGGCGGATCGAAGTGGAGTTTCTCAAATAAAAGCATTCCTTTTTAATTATTATCGTCATTTTGTGTTTGAAAACAATAGGTGCTTAGGTGACGGATTGTTGGCGGATTGAAAGAAAATTCTTCTTCTCGTTCTTCGAATTTAAAAACACGCTTATTGAGTCAAACGAAAAACAATACGAAATTATACCAAATTGTTGTTAAATTTAACATACCTACTACTTTTTTTAAGTGAAGATAAAAATGCAATTAAAACAAGGCTGTTGTAAGTGTAACGTTGGTGTTTCAAATTCGAATGAAAACTCGTAGATAATCCATTCTTAAATTTTGTGTTTTCTTTTTAAAATTGTTGAAAAGTTAGAAACAAAAAACAATTTGATATTTGCGCTTAAAATAGCTTAATATGGATTGTTCAATATTAGGTTCAGGTATTCAGCACTACTGAAAATTGAACGATTATCATCAAAATAGTCGTACAAGTCTAAAAGCGGGAGGTACTCCTAGAAACATCGAAAGGTATTCGTTGGGAATGCTGCAAGTAGGCGGCTTCACGTAACGTTTGAAGCGATACATCGACGTTTTTGCTGGGTTAAAACAGAGCATTGAGAATTTCAATGAATTTTCATTGGTCTAATAAAACGAACCAATGTGCAATGATGTGAACCATTGTTGGAAGCACTGTACGACTTCTTCCTGGAAAATGTGTTTGACAGTGGTCACCACAAAGTTCTTATTTACCCTTACTTTATTGTTAAATTATCTTTAGATTAGATAAGACAAAAATATAAATTGGGACACAAAAACATGGAGGAACTATAAGTACTATAGAACTAAGCATATCTTCATATTTTGTACATATACAATTCTTGATGAATTTAAAAAAATAGAGGAATTCAAAGCCAGAGTTATGTTCCAACTGAAAAATCAACAGATGAAGAAATAGAAACTTTTAAGATCATGCTTGATGAACCAATAAACCACTTCCAAACTTCCACTTCTTCTAACACTACTATGGTCGCCCGAGAATTGGTTAGTCCATACGCCATTGGCCACTTTTTCGAGAAAAACTTTTTTAAACATTTGAAAACTTTGTGATAAGAATTTTGTTTAACTACATAAAATCGTCTTATTATGAGTTTAACTACATATACCAACTTTCGAAGGGTTTTGCCAAACCGCTAAGAAACTGTATTAGTTGACGGGAAATTCAACTTGTTTGAGGTGTGTCCGTAACATTTGAATAGCCTCACACTTAAACTTTCTTACAGTTAACTACTTTTAGTACTTCTTTGGTTTGTACATAAGGAAATATATATGTAAAGGCAAGGTAAGAGAACGCTCTCTGAGATTAAGAGAACATTCTTAACGGACTTTGTAAAGCCAATTTTGTTTATATTCACAAAAAAGAACATTTTTGTTTGTAACATTGGAATAGCCTCACATCACTTTGCTACGCCGACAAAGCGAAACTTGTAAGTTTAAGCATCGAAAAGCTATCGGGAAGTGATAAACGGTTCTTTTCTTGTTTTTTACTTTTTTTATCGTTTAAATGGGTCGAAAAAAATCACTAAGCAAAACGGAAATTGCTAAAATAGAGGCTTATGATGAACAAGGACTTTCTAATCGATTGGTAGCTCGGAAAATTAATAGAAGCCCAAAGGTAGTTAATAACTATTTACAAAAACCCGTTATTATATGGAAAAAATTACAAAGGGCGTACTTCCACCATTCTTTCAAGTAAGGATAAACGGATAATTATTAGAAAAGCCTCCAATTCCACACACTCTCTGAGTAAGATCAGACACGAAGCTGGATTAGAAGTGAGCCGAATGACTATAAGTCGAGTCATAAAAATGCCAGACACCTGAAGCGCCTGAAGCTGCAAAAAAAAACTCCGCTAAATAATGAGCGTAAGCTACAACGGCTCAATTTTGCAAGGTACCAAGGTACATGGCGTGGAATACTGATCATATTTTCAGATGAAAAGAAGTTCAACCTGGATGGACCCGACGGATATAATTATTACTTCCATGATTTAAGAAAAGAAAAGTTGTTCTTAGATCGCCATCATAGCCGGGAGGGAGGAGTTATTGTATGGGGTGCAATATCATTTTATGGCAAAATTGATTTAGTTTTTGTGAACTGTAAAATGACAGAAGCCTACTACAAAACTGTTTTGGAGACAGCTTAACCTCAATTGCATGATATTTTTGGACCGCTGCCGATTATTTTGCAGCAGGACAATGCACCGATTCATACAGCTGGTATAGTAAAAACGTGGCTGCAAAGCCAAAATATACAGCAGTTAAAGTGGCCACCATACTCTCCCGATTTGAATATCATTGAAAATGTATGGGGTTGGCTGACACGCAATGTTTATGAAGGTGGGAAGCAGTACAGAAGTAAAGAGGAGCTAATTGAAGGTATCAAATTGGCCTGGGCTACTATTTCATTAGATCTATTAAAATCGTTGTACGATTCCCTAAAGGATCGCATTTTTGAGGTAATTCAAAATAAAGGAGGCTGTACAAAGTATTAAAATAATTGACTTAAGTCCAGAAAATAAATTTAAAATTAAAAAAAAAATTAAATAAATCTGTAAGACTGTGTTTTATTTTTGCTATATTAAATACGGTGAGGCATTTCTAATGTTACAAATAAAAATTCAAATTTTAGTGACTCCATTCAAAACAAGCTCACCAAACTCTCTTAGATATTATAATTAAGTTGTAACTTCTCATAGTCTCAGAAATTAAGTTCAATTTCCATTTTTATACGTTCACGTGAAAAAAGTTCAAAAAAAATTTAATTTTAAGATAAAGTATGTGTGAGGCTATTCTAATGTTACGGACTGTATATTTTGAATTGAAATGTGAAATGTCAAATGGTTACTCTATATACAAGTGGGACAGAAAAAACTGGATAAAGAAAAAGCTAATTTTCATCCAAGAAAGAGACGAAGGTGATTTGAAAAGAAAAATGGATTTATTATAGGTCCTTAAATTTGTATTCAAAAACAGACTTAAAACTGTTATTTACCGAATACCTAAAATACTGCAATGGATTTGACACAAACCAATTCAAGATCTAACCGACGCAACGCACTGATTTTCTTCAACACAAAATGGTTTATGGTAAAAAGCGTATGAAACAAAATCGTAGTTAATATCTCAAGATCTCAAATTTGGCAAAAAACCATTCCCGGACGAAGCCGGCGACGCGTCGCGACTGAGAAATAAGAATGAGCTTATTTTATCAATCAAAATAAACATAAACACATTTAATTTTCTACCTTTCGATTTCACACTAAATTCCCGATTGCAATATTGGCGTCTATGATTTTAAATACCCTTGGAATTTTGATTTCTAATCCCGAGAAAGTAATTGAAAAGCAGGTACAAAGCTTAGCAGGTAAAAACTAATGATGATAGTCTTGAAGATATTTTAAAAATTAAAAAAAAAAATAAAATAACTATTCTGGTTCAAAGTAGGAAACATACATAAATGAAAATCGAAACCACTACCATCACTGTGTTTGCCGCATAGCCGGGCATATTTTGAATATTTTCATAAATAACACTTATGAAAAATAAGCTGATTAATTATGTTAAAAGTTAAAATTCACAATTCAATGATTTCGGTTTTTTTTTTTCAAAAAAAAACTTCATGCCTTTCTTAAAAATTTTGGGAAAAACTGAAAGAAGGGATATGGGGTGGTAGAGGGCTTTTTTAAGTGCCTCAGGGAAAATTCCCCTTTGCAACCTGAAATTAAAAATGTAGCCCAAAACATCAGAAATGTAAAATGAAATGTTTTTTAGAGTTATAATTGAAATCGAATAATCAGCAGAAGAATTTGAGTTTTTTCAATGACATTACAATATTATTTATTTTTTCCACAACTAAAATTTACGAAGAAAAAACTTGTTGATTGAAAACTATCACCAATTAAAGTGTTATTGCAACACCAATTATTTGCAGTAGAGGAAAAATTTGATAAATTATTATCAATATTAGAGAAAAAATCATTTAACAGGTTTGCAAATTTATCGAGATTAGAATCAGTGGAGTTTTCAGTAGTTTCTATTCAAAATACCATTTACTATTTGCCACTCTTTTTTCGGGTAACCTTAATTATCAGCAAATGGGAATTTCAATTTTAAGTTCAAGACAAAGATATTCATAGAGAATCTTCAGCCTCGTGTTATTTGGGTGTTTTTTTTCAAGGCAGCCAAGGAGTATTTTCTTTGTATTTATTTTTTGTTTATCAGTGGGAAATTTATAAAAGTTAACGACATGTTAGCTTTAATTCTTTCCCTTCCCTAAGAAGACAATTATTCAAAATATCAAATTGAAGTTTGTCTTTAAACGTGTGACAGGCAACTATGACGGATTCTCTGCTAGATAAACTTCATCCCAAAACTCATTATGTTAAAGATTCAAGAGAAATAAAATTATTTCTTTGGAATTTTGTCGAGTACCTACGACTGATTGACCCTGGAAACAGTATGAAGATTAGCTAAACTGTGGTCAGTTAGTTTAAGGTCAAATACAATTCATATTAGTATTTCTATGTATGTACCTAACCTTAAAAAAATATGATTCAAACATGAGTCCTCTTGTAGGTTTATTTACTAAGGAAACGAAACCAAAAGAAGCCAAACAACTTCAAAGTTGTCACGTGTCAGACAAAATGTCAAGTATGTAGACAAGATTATGATCAGAGAATTAAAGAATTAAAAAAAGAAAAAACATTTAAGCGTTTTAAAATCCATTTTCCATTATTTTATTTCACTGATAGTACAGTCAAACCAGGTTTTGACATCACATAAATTCGTTACAGGTTGGACGTTTCATATTATAATTTTCCAAATCATTTAGTCAACTCTATTTTTGAAATTGATTTTTTTCAGATCCAATTGGTCGGGGAGAAAAAATGTGAATACAAGAAATATTAAGCTAACAATTTTAAACAATTGTTGCCATAAATTCAACTCTATGCAGTAAGTCCCTTAAACGATACAAAGCGGCAAAGTTTTAAAACATCAGTTTTTACATTTAAAAAAAATGTATTTTGATTAAAAATGATTTAGAAAGATGAAATACAGTTCTTTGAGATCTCATTAATAGTTTTGCAAAAAACTTATTTAATGGTGAAGCAATTCGACTCCAAATCTACCCAAAAAACTGGTTTTGATATATATATGTTGAAATATCTCAAAAAACGTGACGTGCCAGAGCAATTTTGTCTTCGGATTTAGCATGCCAAAATCGATTTAAAAAAATATGGTTTGGTTTAAAGGCGAGACCAATATAGTTCCTCAATTTCTTACTATTATTATCGAACTCCCACCCGTAGACGTGCCAAGGTGTATTCGAAGTATTCAAAGTATTCGAAGTAAAAAAACATTTGGTAGAAGAAAAAAAAGACACAATTTCACAATCAACACTGT
The DNA here is from genome assembly GCA_946251815.1 of Dasysyrphus albostriatus. Classification (NCBI taxonomy): domain Eukaryota; kingdom Metazoa; phylum Arthropoda; class Insecta; order Diptera; family Syrphidae; genus Dasysyrphus; species Dasysyrphus albostriatus. The sequence continues at coordinate 2,502,387 of OX276339.1, forward strand.
TCCCTAGCTACTTATTCGTTGAGAAAAAATAGTCTCACCGTGAGTGAACATTATTTTTTTTTTCTTTCAACCCGAGGCGATTTTTCGTTGGAAATTATTTTATTTTCAACCACCCAAAGGTGTGCTTTTGAACGAGACAAGGATTGAGGATGTCAATGGACTGTTAAAACACCATTGTGAAGGGGATTGGAAAGAAAATGATATTATCGAGAAAATTCATTGAGCTCCAATCGATTTCAATATGAGTTCTTTAAAATCACACTATGTGAATTCATAAGATTTATTATTTGTTTTAATAAAAAGAGTTATCAATATTTTTTCTTATAAAAACTGAATACATACTTTATTTTATTTTCAGTTTCAAATGGGCGTTTTATTTTATTCTGTCTTCAGACTAAAGAAAAATCATGAGTCCTTCCAAAGAATTAAGGATATATCATTTGTCATTTATACCGATGGCGTATTTACCTTTTTTAAATTTAGTAACATATTCTTAAAAATAGAGAACAATTTATTTCAGTCTAACTGATATTTCTTGCTATTTGGGCAAATACGACTAATGATTGGCAAAATTATGTATAGATTCGGGGGTAACAGATTTAAAGCAAATTTTAATAAAGTCAAAAATAGATATGTTTCTGATAAAGTTCAGGGTGCAAGAGACCAAAATTCAATGTGGCCAATGATAAAATCCCTAGTGTGTTAAACCAAAAGAAGAACTCAATTAAAACTATTAACTTTTATAACGTTACAGTGAGCGACAAAAATCAGTTAGCGGAATGTTACCTAATGATGGAAAAATAATCCAAAAGCAATGAACAAAAGTCAGTCCACTTGGACTTTACGTATTCAAAAATAAAAAGACTACCCGTCTTTCTTAATACCGTTCGTGTTCCATTTGCAAATGAGGCAAAGTTTCTGGGAAATTAATTAATGGAAGCCGCACGTAAAAAAGAAATGCGAAGAAGTAAAAAGTAAATTAAGAGATATGAACTGGTTACTCGGAAAATATTCAAACCTTAGTATTGAAAATAAATTAATTTTATAGACAGGTTAAACCTGTTTGGACTTATGATATACAACTTTGGGGTTGTACTTGCGATACAAATTTAAATAACTTACAAGCCTTTGATAATAAATTGCTCAGGTCATTTGTAAATGCTCCTTGGTATATAACAAATGAAGATCTTCACAGGGATCTCGGGATTCCTACGGTTCGGGACGAAATAAAAAGTTTCACGCGAAAACATAGAAATCGACTATTAAAACACACTAATTCAACGATTATTGACATTCTTGACGAGTCAAATTCAGTACGCCGTCTGCGAAGAACAAAACCTTCCGACTTGGTGCGGTAAACAGAAAACCGCTTTAAAATCGTGGAATAAGCAGGAACTTTCACCGAAAAGTAACCTGCAATACGTTACTTTACTTCGTTAAAAATAAATTGGTAGATATGTAAGTTTCAACTTAGTTGCAATCGGGAAGTGGAGGTGGTTTTGGTGTAGCACGCGTTTTTCGGTCCTCATAAAGCCTGATGAGGGTTTTGCACGGGAAAAAAATATATTCGTTCTTAAAACTGTTTTTCCGATGATGGTTTGTTATATTTTCTAGGTAAAAGCATTGTAGAATGTATTGAAAAAATTAAATTTTGATTTAATTCAACTAAACGAATGATTTCATGTAAATACATTTTTTTTATATATTTAAATGTGCATAAAATCTTTATAAAATATTTATCTTATTGGCGTTTTTTAGGGTAGTCTTTCTTCTTCTTTTTATTTAACAAACCCAAAAGCTACAAACTAATTTATAAGATATTATATCTTACTGTTTATAGGCAAACTAAATAAATAAATAAAAATAAAAATGAAAAATAAGCTTAAACGTGGGAAAAACAAAGTGTATGTATATTAACCGAGACCAATCAGAGACTGAAATTAAAATTGATAACCAGGTGTTAGAAGAATATAAACTATCTTGGAATTGTGTTCGATAGTAAGTTAGAATTTAATACACACATAGAATATATTTCAAAGAAAATTGGAAAAAAAAAATTGATTTTTTTTCAAGAATCAAGAACAGAATGTCGACTTTGTGTGCAAAAAAAGTGTATAATACTATAATTAAGCCTCATTTTGAGTACTGTTGCACCATAATTCATCTCGGTAATATAACAAAGTTACAAAATAAAGCAATGAGAATAATTCTAAAATGTCATGTGTAATAAAATAAATTATGTTAATAATGTGCATAGTCATAATGTAAGAAATCGGTCCGATTTTCGTCTTTTACATTTTAGAACTCAATCAGCACAAAATATGCTTACTTAAAATGGCCTTAAATTGTTTAACGGCCTTCCAAATGATTTGAATTCAGAAAATAGTTTGGAAATATTTAAGAAAAAGATATGCAATGTATAAGTTATATGTATAAGTTTAGTTAGTTATTCTTTATTTCGTTATAAATTGTTTCAAAAAGTTTTGTCACCGCACGTTTTACAAACAGATATTTGATATTCTATATCTTTCTACTGAAACATTATCTTATATTTAATAAAGTATATTTTTTTTATGATATATGTATAAACATTTGAAGGAAATACGAAAAAAACATTCAATTTAAATTACAAAAAAAAAGAAAGAAATTACAAATATGTGGAAAGGCAAAATACATAATAAGAATCAATTTTGAACTTGTGTATGGAATTTGAATCCGACAAAACAAAATTTCAACAATTATTGTTAAACTTTCTTGTAGTTTTTTTTTTTTTATTTAAACTACTACTATTTTATTTTGCAAATAATTTCAATTATTAACAATGAACTTGTGTGTAGAATTAAATTAACCCAAAGCCAATATCAACGTTTATAATCAAGATATTTGAGACGAAATAAAATTGTCGACAATTTTTGGTCAAATTTTGTGTAGTTTAAAAAAAAATCTTTATTCAATATTTTTAAAAATTTAATCAACTATCCATTATTTATTATAAACTAATGCGCATAGAATAAAATTAGCCCGAAGCCAATATAATTGTTTGTTCTTAAGATATTGGAGCCAAAAACTTTTTTTGAACAATTTTCAGACGATTTTTTTTTTGTTTCCAATGGAAGTTGATATGTTTTTTATATTTTTACCAATTTTTAATTAGGTTAATATGGGTAGAATAAATCTAACCCGAAGTCGAAAGCATCATTCGTTTTCGAAATATTCGAGACTTAATTTAACAGCGCTTATTGAATTTTTTTAAAGTCCTTTCTGCTCGTATTGAAGTTTGAAACTTTTATCTATAAAATAAAATTCATCCAAAGTCGATATATTTATTCTTTCTTCAGATATGGTGAACGAAAAAAAGCGACGGAACGCACGAACGTACCTTTAGACACAAACATCTCTCTAAAAAAGAAACGAAATTTTCGATGCGACAAATCGGACCAATTAAAATAACTTCCAATGGGAAGTTAATAAATACATTTTTGTAAAACGCAACTACGGTTTTACAAGAAAAATTATTTTATTTTTAAAACTGTTTAAATGCTTATTATTTCAAATCAATACGACCATTCATAATAAAGACACAGCTCTTCAAAATACACTAACAAAAATTGACAAACATTAAAATTAAAAAATATTTTTGCAGTCGTGAAAATGATTGAAGGGAAAAGTTTAAATTATGTTAAGTCTGTAAAAAATATAAAAATTTATTTTGTCCCAGACGTAAATTATCGAATAAATGCAATTATTTCGGAAACAAGGAAACAAGAAACAAAATTGTTTTAAACGGTTTTATATTTATAAGCCCAACAAACGAAACGAAAATCTGTTCAAGGTTCATTTTAATTTCTTTTCGCAACTAGGGCTTTAGTTAAAAAAATTGAAATTAAAAATTATTTTTAAAAAAGTCGAAAAGTATGCAAAAAACCAACAAACGACGAAACTTATTTTCTGTGAAAACTTTTCGACACGCAATCTATTCACGGTTCACTTTAATTTCGATTTCTCTTCGCAACTAGGCTTTAGTTAAAAAATTGAAATTAAAAATTATAGTCGAAAAGTATGCAAAAAACCAAAAAACGACGAAACTTATTTTTCGTGAAAACTTTTCGACACGAAATCTATTCACGGTTCGTTTTAATTTCGATTTCACTTCGCAACTAGGTTTTAGTTAAAAAATTTGATATAAAAAATTATTCAAAAAAAGTTAAAAATTATTCAAAAAACTTCCAAACATTTTAAATGCTTAAAAGTAGTTCTTTCTTTTATATATTTGCTACTAGGGTTGAATATTTTAAAATTGTTATAATTGCGTCGGAAAAAAGCAAATTATACTTTAACACCTGTTGAATGGTTTAGAATTTAAAATCATTGAATGTTGTCTCGGATATATTTTTTATAATATTAACGTATCTAATATAACTAAATTAAAATTAAATTAAAAAACGATAAAATATTCATAAGAGCATAATTAATTATTTTAACTAAGAAAATTACAAAAATTCAAAAACTTACTTTTGAACTCAGTCTCTGCTGGCTTATCTTGATGATGTTGAGAATGGCGATGATCACAAACAATATATAATTAATAAATGCACACTTTTGAAAATGTTCAAACCAAATTATAGAGTAATTAGTTGGTTTATTGGTGCACCAAACACACACTGACTTTTTTAAATGTTTATGGAACTCAAAAGCAAAATTTTCCAAAATCAAAATCCACAAAATTCAGAAAAAATTTCACAAAAACAAATTTTTTTAAAAAAACTTAGTCAAAAACTGGTCAAACCGTGATCGTTGCGATGGAATTTGTATCGTTCTGCTTTCTTGGTGTTTTAAATAACTTATCTCAAAAATTTAACTTAAAAAAAGAGAGAAAAAAGTTTAAAATTTGTTAAAGTTTTTTGTTTAAACAAAAAAATAAAATAAAAATGTTAGAAGACAACAAATTTATTAAAAGCCAGCCGAAGCGTGATGATGGTGATGATACGACGACTGCCCACGGTTTGACAAATGTTAATGCATATCCTTCAGCTTTTATGCTTTTCAAAATGACCAAGCAGCTCATTTAATTCTGAAAACAAAAACACAATCAAAATAATAAAAACAAAAAATACTTTAACTCCGGGAACAAACTATTCCTTGACTCTTCTCTCCCCCCTTTTTACCATCTGATATCCTGTGATACTCAACAGCTCGTTCGACATCAAAAAAATTTAACTTCTATTCAAATTTGACGGTTTTATGTGTAAGTATACAAATATAATTGTGTGTATTGGTGCATGTTTCCAGGGACGATGCTGCAATAGTTGTTATTGTTTTTTTATTATCAGAGATAATGGTATAGGATGAGTTGACCTAATGACTTGTATTCAAATTATTGTACGCACAACAGGACCACCGTTTGTTTATCAATATTCGTAGGAAAGGGGACACACACGCGTATAGCAGCAAAAGATTTTCAGGATAGACAATGCAGTTTGAAGCTTCAGAGCTCCCCCGTGGGAGTTGGGGGTTACGAGTCTGGGGTTACATAAAGGCTGCACTTGATATAATATAATCACTTGATACCTACAATCCCACACAGACAATATATTCGTGATGATTTATACACAAGTACCGAACACGGCTGATTAGCGTGATACAGCCTCCTACTCCCGGGCTTAAGATATAACAGTTTTTCTATTTTTTTTTTCGCACACTTGAAGACACTCAAAAAAAATAACCAAGAACAACAATTTCACGAGGCAACCGTTGCCTTTCTGTCAGATATCCTGTCTGGGATTTCCAAGAAATATACAAGTTGGATATGAAGTGCTCTGTGATGAGAACCAACCAACCAACCCAATGTTGTGGGGAATAAGGTGGAATTCAAGGAATTCTCACTTATACAGTCACAAATTGAGAGCAATAGATAAGTGTGTTCTCTTGGTAGGGCTTTTGGGCGCAAGCGTTGGAGTTGTCGTTTTCGATTGTCCTTCAGGTTACGTTGTGTGAGGTAAGGTAGAAAGAAGTAAGGGAAAATTAAAGGCAATGTGATGGATCACACCAACTTGCTCTTACGGTTCAATTCAAGGCCTTATAAAGGCAGAACAATGATTGTTCAATAGTAAAATGGTTAAATACAATTACCTACAGTTTTCCAGAGGCAAATCTTGAAGGAGTAGGGGTCCACAAACAATTACAGAATCAAACGAGTACTAGCCAAAACTCCAGGTTATAAAAATTTGAAATATGTTGATATGTAATTGGTAGCGTAGTATTGACAGTCAATGATGGGAGCACCTTTGGTACTGTAAGGCATGTTTCGGACTCGTGAATAATGAATTCGAGATTTATGTAAATTAAACGTGGATGTGTCTGTCTGTCCGTCTCTTAAAATGTCGAAGTTATTTTTTTTTTTTTGGGTTTTGACTCTGTCATTAACGGCTATATTTCAATCAAAATTGTTCTTTTAAAATATTTGCATATCAACATTTGAAAAAAAAAAATCGGTTTAAAAAAAAACATTAAATTTTTAAAAATTTAACGTTTTGATTTATTTATTTTAAATTTTTAAATTCATATTTTAGCATAAAGAATTTCTTTTTAATGTTACAAAAATTGTACACTTCAACATTAATTTTTAAGAGCCCCACTCTAGGGATTATAAGTGCGGTACACACAAAATTACAGAATTCAATAACAATTCATTAAATTTTGATGAGCTTCGTATATTGATTTATAAATCTTAAAAAAAAAAAACAAGCTTAAAAGATTAAAAAATTCTCAAACATTTCCAAATATTTGTAGGAAAAATAATGTGAGTGTATCAAAACATCAAAAGACGGCCCGGCCGACCTTCAACCAGTGAAGAAGTGGATCACTTGAAGGAGTCTGCTTTCTGATTGGATTTAATATGAAGTAGGATTGGTGAAATTTTAAGAGGATTGTGGAGGAGGGGGTAGGGTTTCAAATTGTATTAGAATCAGAGTTGGAAAAAAAATATAATAGTAGTAATAGTAGCAAAACTTTTTTGTACAAGTGGAGCTTATTTTTACTTTTCATATGGTTTGTTGGAGCTATCGAAGTATGATTTTATTATATTCGTACATTCAGTGTATTTACTTGTCGACTTTAGGTCTCTTAATTTATAAGGATAAGAGTATTGGTTTCGTAAGCAAAAAATCTATAAGGGAATTAATAAAACCTAAGGTAAAAAGTATGGAGAAGTCTATTAAACTGATTTTCTGCCGGTACACTGGCCGTAAGTCTCACATGCGGGCACATTTCTGGAAAAAAATGCTGATGAAAATGTTTGCTACAAAGATAAAAACAAATGTTAAATGTTATTTTCAATAAATTTTCAATAAATAAAAAGAAAAACCTATATGTTCGCATATTTTCCATTTGGAATATTAACTTTTATAATAGAAAATGATAATTCTTCGAGAAAATATTTCAATCGATACTTAATGGTTAGTGCGTTGGAATGTGATGCCGAAGGTCTAGGTTTGATTCCCAGCCGCTGGCCAACTTAAACCGAGGTACTGCCTCTGCGAGGAACTGAAAAATCCTCCAAGAGTATACTTGTTATGAAAAAGTGCTTTTCGTCTATCCGTTCGATTTCGGCAAAAAATTATAGGCCCCCTCTATTCCTGCCAACAACACGTACACAAGAATGGTTAAGAGTTGTAAGTCACTTGGCCTTTGTTCTCCACCAAATTTATCTACCTATTTATTTGTATACAATGTTTTTAAGACAAGTCCGTCGTTTAGGAGTAAAGATCCTAAAACTTGTATAGTTCTGAGTTTTGACCAATTTTAGAAATAACACAGGTTAACAAATATCTGGTAACTTTTTGACACTAGAAGTGAAGAATGTTTTAGGAATACTTTTGGGCGCTGAGTCATCTTTTTTCTGCAATCAGCTCGGGTTAATTGAAACCCGAGAAAATGAAAAAATAACCGTTTTTTTAGATTATGTAACCAACAAAAGGGCAAATTTGTTCAATAAAATTAGTGAAAATTCATAAAAGCACTAATCTCTTTCATCAATATTTGGTTTAAAATCTTTGTACTTTTCGATATATACCCTTAGTAGAGGTTAGTCATCATGACTCTTTGAAGTTAAGTGCAAACATATTATATTTTTTTTTAAACAAAATTTGTAACGATTCCTGGAAATAATATTTTAATTCCTTCAAATTCAGTTTAAACTTTTTTAATATATTTAACATTCTCTGAGAAATCCCTCTTTGAAACTCATGTATATTAGATTTCAGCGTATTAATTAAACAGCATTTTACTCTTCTTATTAAATTATGTATAGAGTAGGTGCAGACTAACAACTACATTAATATAGATTTCTCGGAGACTAAAACATATATTGAAAAGATTTAAATTGAATTCAGAAGAAGATTAATAAAAAAAATGTGCAGCTTGTTGGGTAGGTAACCTCAAAAATAACGAGAAACAGCGTTTGGTAATGGAAATATATTAAAAACTAGAGCCGAGGGCGGACGATGGTATGACGGATTTGCTTTAATGCAGTACCAAAAATTACACCTAGAACGAGTATTTTATGTAAGTGTCAAAAACTGTGTAAGCCTGAGGTAACGTTGTGGATGCAAAAGTAAATAAACTTTTTTTTATAGAATGCGAAGTCTCTTGTAAGTTGCGTTGCTACTGTAAGTGGTAAATACAAATACAATTTACAAGTGGTAAATAAAACTTACATATGTTATCTTGGCATAACATTAGAAATGATTTTTGTTTGTTTATTCTATTTTTGTTTTTATTGTTTGAGGTTTACAGATGTGTGCCCAAAGCCGGACAAGCTTTAAGTGCAAGCGGTGCAAATAAGCAGGGCGCTGAACCCAATTAGCACATTGAGCAGTCGTCGCCAATACTTCGTAACCATTAGTTACCTTCTTTTTAATTTTCTCCTTTTCTTTTATAGCTCACACCAATATTGATATCCATTATATGTATAGCCACTAGCATATTTTAAATTCAAAGATATACATATATAACTACTATCCCAAAAATAAGTCGATGCCTACGTTCCTATTCACATCCCCTTAACAAAAACTACAATACAAAACTTTTAAAAGTGCACGATTTTTTCGCCTCTTGGGGATACCTTGTTAAAGAAAAACGCATTACAAAGTCTACCCCTTGGATAGTGAAGAAATGACTCATTCTACCAATAAAAGCAATAAGGGGTGCTAATGACGAAGCGTAGTCAAGGCGTTAATTTATCTCGGGCCGGTCCTGTGTGTGCCTCATTTTTCCATAAAAAAAGAATATTTACTTTGTATTTCTATGAAAACGACTATTTTGCAATGCCTTATGCTGGTATATTATTTTTATCCTAAATTATAAAATTAATTTGTTTTCGATTTTTTTTCCTCTTGAGGATACCTCGCAAATGAGAAAATGACTTCTTCTACCAATAAAAGGAATTGGGGGCGCTAATGACGACGTCTGCGTCAATTTACCTCGGACCGACCCTGTGTGTGCCTCATTTTTCCATTAAAAAAAAAAGAATATGCACTTTGTTATCCTATAGCTACTATTTTGAAATGCCTTATATATTATTTTTATCCTAAATGATAAAATTTATTTATTCTTTTCCACCTGCACTTTTCTGTGTTTGACTATTCACCATTTCAATCTTTGTACATCATCCCTAACGAAATTCACAAGCACTTAAAAGTATGCAATGTGCAACAGAGTCTATCAAGCTTGAGCGAATTAAATAAATTAAACGAAATGCGTTACAAAATGCCAACTTGCTTTCATATCTTCTCTTACAAAATCTGGTTGGATAGTATTTCAATCTTTCTCTAAATGTTAACTTTAAGAAAATACATGATAATGCTTTGTTGTAGTGTAGAGAGTCACATAATTTACAATTTGTAATCAACTTTCGACAAAAAATGCACATATACATTTACCTATATTTTTGTTAACACTTCACCTTTTTAAAAATGGAATATGTTTTAACAACTGATCACTTGTATGCATAAAAACTGTATAATCTAATAACATAATTGGTAGGCAAAACATCATATCGTCTCCCTTGTCAGAAACATGAATGTCCAGAAATGAAAATATTGCAGCATCGTTTTTACTAGATAAAAACAGAATCTTACATCAGCTAATGGCTTAACTAATATTTTCTTCGATATATGTACGCATAATAACAGTACTGTAATCTCATGGAATAGGTATAAATATATAAAACAAACCAACCACCTCGAAAAAATTTAATTTGCACAATCATGCTTTTGGCATGATGAGGGACATGATATAACCTTTAAAATGGGCATAAATAATTAATTGACCACTTCGGCATTTGAGAGTAGTGGCTTTTGACGAGATTTTTAAAATAACTTATTTATAGAGGTTTACTAAGTGTACCGACCATGTTTGGAGTCTTTTTGGATAACATTTATCGTTTATAGTTGTACGCGAAAACAAAAACAAAATGTTCTACTGAACCTAATTACCATTCAGATTTTCTTTAATTTTGAATTATTTGAGATTAGATTTGATTGAGCCAGTAGTGTTAGGACTGTCAGTGTCAACTATAACAAATCTCCTTAGCATATTCCACCCTTGATTAGAGTAACATTGGCTTCATAAAACGAAAAGCAAAAATTGTTGTTTTGTTTAAATAATTCTTTATTTTGAACTTTCTTTTCTGCTATCATATTATTAGTCTGAGAGCCTAAGCGGCTCTTAAGCGGAATGGACGTATAGTTAACCAAGATCTGAGTATCGTGAAATCGATTACCAAAGTCGGGCAGGTTTTTGTCTTAACCTTTGGGACCGATGGGGGATAAAAAAGAGCTAGGTCTCCAATTTTATTTTTAGGGTTATGAACTTTAATTTATTAAGAGAAAATTCGGTATGATGCTCTGTCATTTTTCATAAGCATAAACACATCAAATCAAAAGTTTTTTTGCTGTGGAAATTCTACTTTTAAGCACAGAATTTGGCCATAAAAAGATTTGGATGTGCTGAATATTAAAATATAGAATTCTGAAATAAAGAATTTCGGTGAATTTTTAGCCCGCTCCCAAAAAAATTTTGTGGCAAGTACCGTAATTTTAGGTTCTAAAAAAATTAAAAAATTGGATAATCACCAAAAACCACTATGCACCAAGCTTTAAGAATATCGATCTAGCAGTTTAGGCTGAATCGACAGAATTATGAAACGCACTTTCTTCGTCTTGCCTATCAAAATCTCTAGTTCAGTTTTGTTTACGAATGTATAGCTTGCCATATAGTACCGTAAAAATTGTCTGGAGTGTATGGTTTGGAACCAATAAAAAATACGCCTGAAACCGATTTGAGTAGGAAAATCAGTGAGCCCTCAACTTAATCAACCACCGGGGATGAAGAAGATGACTTCGATTTCATTTTGCAAAGTCATGAAGTGTCTAGTGGAGTAAGTCACGCACGGCTTCTCTTCTACGATAATTTTCTCACCACAACTCGGACAGATCATTCACACAAAATCCATTCAATTGTTAGCCTGTCGCTACAGAATTATGTCACTGACATTTTCATAGTACAATTTTTAATCTGTTTTACAGAAGTTCAGCTTGTGGCAACATAACTTCTTTTTTTCAAATGCGCGTTATTTAGAGTGTAGGGGTCGTAGCGTAGTTTTTAAGTTCATTTTCGACCATGTGAGTCATCAACATCACCATCATAAGTTGGAGGCGTGAGATTTTCTGTGGTCCCAAGCCAGCGAATATTTTTTCATTTAAATATTGCTTGATTTGCCTCAGTACAGTTTTAAAACGTCCCTGAACATTGGGTGGTTGGGTGACTTAAGGCCTTTCCAAACACACACTATTTGCTGCATCCATATTTGTGTTTTATTTTTTGTATCTTGTATTCTGTAATTGGCCTTATTGGCTGGTTCATTATTTTGATTGTTAACAAACAAACAAATATTTAAGGAAACAAATAAAAAAATTGAATTCGAAATGAACAAAATTGCATTAAAATCCTTGAATTTAAAATTCTCAACACGTTAATACCTTCAAGCTAAATTGGCAATTGGTACGGGCAGAGTAAATCGAATATTTTAATTAAAAACACAGTTAATGAAATCATTTGATTAAAAGTGCAAAATATTTACATGAATATAAATTTTCTTGTGCATGATTGTGAACCACGGTATTATTATTGTCGTTGGCCCACAGTAACGAACAGAGCGCATGGTTTATAATCACTCATTAATAGCGAGGAGGAGTCATGGCAACACTTATGGATGTATAACTATAACATATGTATATATTGTTTTTCAGGGGTGCAAGTAGCGAGAAATGATGACGAAAAAAAAAATGTAAAAAAAAAAAAAAAATTTAATAGTTCATAACACTAGTTTATAGAAACGAAAATGTCTGTACTAAAGAGCAGCTACTTTTTACTGGAGAAGTTCAACAAAGTACGTTTTATCATGACCTCCGTCGTCTACTGTAAATCCGGCTAGAGCCTAACTAGCTGAACCCTTTTCCTTCAAATTTGGTACAGAACATTTGTATGTGATTCCTTAGAATTGTTGTTTTAGCTAATCTAGAACTTGCTACAAGTTTTCTTTTCGGTAATATAAAATATAATCTGTTTTTAAAAGTCGAAAAAAAAACACAAAAAGAGTTCGTAACTGTGCTGCCTTTTCAGGACCAACTTCTGACATAGGCTACTGAACATACCCTAAGCAGAGCAACGGAATTGCGTGAGTGGTAGGTATAGAAGGACACAAAAAGGGAACTCAAATCCTTTGAGCCCGCGAAGCTGGCCACCCAAAGTATAGTTTTCTCAAAAAAAAACTGTTAACATAATATGCTCTTGCCTTACGACTGAGGATACCTAAATATTGAGGGCTCACAGCTGAACCGAACTAAGTTAAAAAAAATAAAAATCGAAGAAAATAAGAGGTTTAGTTAATAAACTGCCATTAATTTATGAATATTGTGGTCGTAAAATGGACAAATCTAAAGTTTATTCCCTAAATTAAATAAATATAATTAACCTCTCATTTAAAAATGAAAAATTTTAGTTGAAAAATATTCACAAAAATTTTCAAAAAAAAACAATTATGACTTGGTTCGGTACAGCTGTGAGCCCTCCATATGTTAAATAATTTCCCACAGAAGAGATATTTGCCATATCTAGTAAGTGAGAAAAACTTCACATCAAAAAAGTGAAATTATTTCACATAAGTGGTGAAATTGTTTACTATGTGAATTTATTTCCCTGCATCGAAAAAAAAAATATTATGTAGGCGTCTTTTTTGAAAACTCTCCCCTTTGAATAAAGAATCCACCCACAATCTTAAGAGCTCCGTTTTAAACCAGTATACCCAGTACTACAAGTCATCCGGTAGATAAATACAATGACATTTTATTATGACAAGACACCGACAGCAAAATATTATCATGTCTCTTACTCTATGGGAAATCTTTTCTTTGTGTTTAATCTGCACCTGACTTTACATATGGTATGCCAAACATGCAGATTTCAATAGGGAGTAGGAAAAACATATTGGAAAGATTCAGAATAATAAGTGAAAAACCGAAATATTTTATTGGCATTTTTAACCCATTTGTTATCCTAACATAATCATAGCAATACAAAAAATATCTAAAATATAGCAGACATAATGGCATTCCTCTAAGTCCAAAAGGAGTCTTGACCCGTTTTTTATTCTGTTATTAACAGACTTGTAAAATTTCCCTTTATTTTCTTTTGGATTAAATATTGGAAAGAAATATTTTCTCAATATATCTTCGAAAAAGTACAAAGCTGCTAAAAATAATTATTCGAAGAGCTTTACTTTAAAAAGAGCTTTATCCTAAAGTTATCTTTAATTAAGATTTTGATATAACTTTTTAGGCTTTCGCGGTTTTAATAGGCATAAAAGATAACTATTTTTCGGATAAGTCTCGTTATCAAAAGTTTTAGGAGTGCACGAAAGCGTTTCGCATCAAATTACATTGAGCGTAGTCAGCACGTTCGGGGTGAGTACCAAAGTGCACTCTAAAAACTTTTGATAATGCGGCTTATCTGAGTTTTTAAGCAAATGAGTCCGTTTTGGCTCCGCATACGTTGTAAATCGTTCATCGGTACTTTTATTCGGTACACTTTTTATTTTTATTGAATATTAAAATGATTAATAATATATTTTTGTGTACTATTAAAGATTGAATGAGTATTTTATATGGGGTATTTGTGATGGAATAATAAGACTCGTCCAACAAGTTTTTTCTAGCAAGGGCATCAATAGTGTTTGACAAGTTTGTATTTAGTCTTGATTGGGCCTACCGAAGCCTTTTAGGGCCAGGACTAAACTTGATAAAAACCTGCCATTTTCCAGGCGGAAAACAATTGAATTTAACTTGCATTGTTCATCAGGTTTTCTTTTCACAAGAAACGAACTAAATTACATCAATGGTTTTACCACGCCATTTACTAAAATAAGTTGGAAAAAATAATTCCCCTCAGTTTTGCAAGGATCCAAGAAAGACCGACAAAGTTGGGTGAATTAAATTCTTGAAGCTGCAAAAAGTTGTTTTATTATTTGTGGCTTGTGTACTCGCTACGGTCTACGAATGCTTCCACAGTCTCCATTTTTAATTTTGTATAGAGGTGCTTTTGCATTTATGATGTAGATGTACATTAGGGTGGTACAAAAAAACACGTTTTTTTATGATTGTCACCACATAATTTTGTTGCTTTCATAAATTGTGTTATCAGCAAAACAATTTAGTCTACTAGGTTTAATGCAAGGTTATGCCCAAGCATAAAAAATTTCCCTAATTTTTACTCCATATTTTGAGGAATGATATCTAAGATCATTCTTAGAACAATTTTATTCCGAGGGAAAATCTTATCTCCCCTTCTGAGGCAGAGGAGACAATTTCTGAAAAAATTGGCGTAAAATAAAAAAATATTTAAAATTAATTATTAATTGAGTGCCATCTTCTTTTAATATTCATTGCTCTTATCAATTCCTAGTCAAACCCTGAAGACCAGATACAAATATCTTTCATAGTTTTGAGAAATCAAAATAAAATAAAATGTCACTCGTTCTTCAATTTTTTATAAAAATTAAATAACTAAAAATTCATGAAATATCTAGGCAAAACTTAAGCAACAACAAACGGAACTTTTCAAGGATTAGTGAAAATTCAAGCTTATTAACTCGGATGGAATATGAACTTTGCGTCTCGGTAAGGGCCTATAACTCCCTTTATGCCACAGCGAAGCACAGGGCAACAGTATGATAATTTGGACCTTCTTCTCTGCATATGGCTTTGGCTCTTCCTATAATAATGGACCGCGTCACACAAAAAGATATGCTGGGTAAGGGAAATGCCGTGTGGGAAATGCCACTTTGATGGATATTCCAACCTGACAACGACCACAATCACACACCGAAGTTGGTACATTATGGGATCGCAGACAACAGGATTCAGATCTTGATTGAACGGCCCCGACAACCGACTTGAATTCTATTAAGGACCTTTTTGGAATACTCAAGAATGGAGTCCCTGGGCGATAAAAATCGAGCATTTATTAGCTGAATAAAAATGTGTCTTATTGCTTATTTTATTTTTATACAAAATGGAAGAATGATTATTTTTATGAAAGTTAGCAAATATATTATTCTAACTCTAAAGCATAGATCCACATAATGTATATTTGCGATTATTCTAAAACAAACAAAACAAAATTGTGTAATGGGAAATCATAAAATAACAAAACTTTTTTTTTGAACCACCCTACGTTTATTGAAACAATTCCTGGCAAAGCTTACAGGGACTTTTTTGTTAAATATGTGCGCTTTAATTCCATTTAAAAGAAGATACCATGTGCTTTCTAAGTGCAAAGCTGTAAATTTGAGCAGGAGAGTACCTGCATAGTTTAAAAAGAGGTCCGATTTTGATTTTATATTTTATACCTGAAACGTTCCAAGTTCAGAATTAAAATTTTGGAGAAAATTTAGAAAGTAGAAGAACTCCAAAAACCAAGATAGGACTTTTTATAAGGTCCAGAACTTTGAATTTTTTTTACAGTAATCTAAGGGTTTCAGCTATAAAATATTACGATAAGGAAATATGTGATGTTAAATGTGATCAACAAAAATTTGTTCTTTTTACATTTTTCCGAATTAAATATATCTTTTTATATAAAGGGTTAAGGGCTAAGATTTAAAAGTACCTTGTATAATTAGGCGTTTTTTTTCAATGGAATACATCAAACTGCTTTCCCATGTTAAATTGGCCAGTTTATATTTCCTGAGCGCTCAGTATTTTTCCTCAATTTGTTGACAGAGCAGGAGAGTAAAATATAAACAACATTCGTCATATAGAAGTCAAAACAACTCCCTTTTTCTTTTCTTCTTATGTAATTTAATGCGGCAAAAAATAATTGAGCAAGCGAATCCAAAAAAATTCAGTCTCAGTTTTTAAGGGGGAAAATGAGGAACTTTTGAGAGGAATCCTGTTTATATTTCTGAGCGCTCGGAGTCTTCTGAGATCTCAGAAATATAAACTGGCTAAATGTATCTACTTGCACATGAGAGCTCGTGCAGTTGGTAGTACTAGATTAGGGTTGTTGTCTACTCATGAGTACTTTGCCACCTACAAAAGAAAATGGCTATTATAAACGGGTTGCAAAACTTATTGGTGCAGGGCGCTGAAAAATAAAATGCGCCACTGTATCTCAATGATTCTATACACAAACCAAGTGTGCTTTTTTGCATGATAGCAGCCAAACGTTTTATTATTCTTACCTTGACTAGGAGCTCTCAATGTTTTTGTCTGCATTTTTAAATTCAAATCAAACAAAAACGCAAAATAACACAAATTAAAAACTTTTGGCTAAAAAGAAGACCGGTCACACGCGTTTTTGATCAAGACGTTACGGCAACTTATTTAGCGGATTCCGCCAACAATTTGGTTCGAACTTCGAAGTTTTTATAAATTATTTCAGTTAAACACGAATTAAAAAAAAAAAAACAAAAATCAAAATCAATCGAGACACAAATGCAACAAGATCACGTGGTGCCAGAGATATTCAACATCAGAGAATATCAATTATCAAGAAGTCAATCATTCGTACGTTTCACCTTCCCAAAACCCATTTGTTTACATTGTTTTAGTTGTAATATCACTTCGTGTCGATGAATAGATGTGAATTACGACTTAAACAAGACCTGTGCTGAATGATGTTGCTGAATCGACGAGTTGATTCTATGTGTGCCTTTTCACTGTTTTCACTAATACTTTGCAAATCTAATACATCAGCTGTTCGCTTCCAGCTTGTAGGCAAATCTTATTGAGAGCTGAGGAATGCCATCTTTATTTGTTTATCTATGTTCAACATTCGACAAGTGATTTGATTGGGGGGTTTTCATGAATCAACATGGTTGGACAACATTACTTGATGAAGACGGAAGACTTTTAAAAATCACACAACAAATGATCCAACATCGTTTCCATTCAGCTATGTTGATTCATGTAAGCCACCCTAAAGATGCGTTCCACATGCAGCCAGAGTTTAACAAGGTTTGACCATAGATAAACAAATAAAGATGGCAACCCTCAGCTGTCAATTTGATTTCCCTACAAGCTCGAAGCGAACAGCTGATGTATTAGATTTGCAAGGCTTTAGTGAAAAACGCACACATAGAATCAACTCGTCCATTCAGCACAGCCTTTGTTGTTGTTACAATTCACATTTATTCATCGCACGAATGGAAATCACAAATACAAAAATTGTAAGCAAATGGGTTTTGGAGGGTGAAACGCACGAAAGATTGGCTTCTTGATTATTGATATTCAATTGTTTGCCAGAAGGAACAAAAAGTAAACAATAGCGTAACGGATACAATTATTGGCACCCCAAATTTTTGAACCAATTATTGGCACCCTATTATTAATAGCGGTTTTCTCAATAACCCCTGGTTCGATTAAGTAATTTTTTTTTAATTTAATATTGCACATATTTATCACTTTTCTACGTCTTTGGTTTAAACATATTTTCTTTAAATTTTCTTTTTTAAATAAAAGTGTAAGTACATGCCAGATAATATAAAAAAAGCGCAAAGTTGGGATGTTTTTGTTTAGGATCCATAATTTGGTATGATGTTTTTTGCAATTTTTGGATCAATTTTTTGATGAAAACTTATTTTATTTTTATTATTAATGCTTTAAATAAGACTAATTTAAATTTATTTTGATAAAATATTCATTGATTTATTAATTAAGTGGGTGCCAATAATTTGGTCCAAGAAAAAATATGGTTCAATTATTGGCATGTGGTGCCAATAAATACAACCCATGTAGATTCAATAATTGGCACTGCCAATAATTATACTTTTAGTACTGCCAATAGTTGTAACACGTATTCGTTATTAATTTTTGAACGTTAAAAATCAAAATATCTTATTTTTACCACCAAAAATGGTGCCAATAATTATACTCTTTTTGGGTGCCAATAATTATATCGTGGTCCCAATAATTGTAGTTTTTGGTAAGCTTATTTTTATTTGTCTTTAAAACTACAATTTAAACAATAAAATTTATATTTAATTTAATTACCAAACGCAAATTTTATTAAATAATACTTTGATATACAAACGATTATCATGACTACTGATAAAAAAGTTGTGGTTGATCAAAGTTGAAATTTCCTTAGGGGTGCCAATAATTGTATCCGTTTACAGTTTTTTTGTTTGGAAGCAATTTTTTGTTAAAATTCAAAGTTAAACGCTAAATTATTTATGTTTTAAGTTAAGGTAATGTGTTGATGAAATTTAAAGTAAAACAATAAAAAATGTATTGTTTAATGCTATGTCGTTTTCCATTGGGCATCCAGAAGCGTCTGGCACAAAAATCCTCTGAGACGATTCCCATTTAGGTAGGACGAATTTTTACACTCGCATACTTTTATTCGGTAGTTTTTGTTCAAAATAACAAATATTATATGAGGAAACTTTTATTTATATCGGGTTTTTCAAACGGGACGCTACAAAAGTAGATCGACAGGGACAGCAAACGACGCCATATTTCTTGCCGCTCTTTTGACATTTCTCTTCAAAAAGGTTTGCCATTTCATGATGGAAAGATATTCGAGCTAACAACGATTTGAAATTATTAAAATTTACTACCGAAATTCGGAGTCAGTGGTCTCAACGTTAAGAGCGCTACGTCCAATTTATGGTCGTCATAATCGTCCTAGCAGTTCAACAATTGAGCGTCTAGTGGAAAAATTTGAGTCCACAGGCACAGTACAAAATGTTCCTGTGCCAGTGAGACAAAGAAGTGCCCGTAGTGTCGAGAATATTGCTGCCGCTGAGGCTTCAGTTGCAGAAAGCCCAAATGTGTCTCTCACACGTCGTTCTCAAGCGTTGGGCATCTCTGTGACGTCGTTGTGGCAAATTTTTAATAGATCTTGGCCTACATCCTTAAAAGATTAAATTGACGCAAGAATTCAAGCCACTTGACCACCAGAAGTGTCGTATGTTCGTGAATTGGGCTGAGCAACAACTTGAAAATGATTCGGATTTTCATCGAAAAATCATCTTCAGCGATGAGGCTCATTTCTGGCTGAATGGCTTCGTCAATAAACAAAATATGCGGTATTGGTCAGGCAGCAATCCACACGTACTCCATGAATCATCATTGCATCCCGAAAAAATTACGGTTTGGTGTGGTTTATGGGCCCGTGGCGTCATTGGGCCGTACTTCTTCCGTGATGATCAAGACCGGCACGTTACTGTGAATGGGGATCGCTACCGTGCAATGATAACCGAATTTTTGTTGGTCCCAATTGGATAATATGGACTTGGAGGACATGTGGTTCAACAGGACGGCGCCACAAGCCACACAGCGAATGTCACAATCAATTTATTGGAAAACAAGTTTGGAGAACGTGTTATCTCACGAAATGGTCCAGTCACTTGACCGCCTCGGTCGTGCAATTTGACGCCGTTAGACTATTTCCTGTGGGGCTACGTCAAGTCTATGGTCTATGCCAACAAGCCAGCGATGGTTGATGAACTTCGTACGAATATCGAACGTGAAATTGCAGCGGTATCGGCCAATTTATGCTTGAAAACCGTCGAAAATTATATAAATAGCTATACAAATGTAGCTGGGCTATTTTTTTTAAAGGAAGGATACATTTTTGAGCAAGTTTTTGATGGAGTTCGGTTCTTTATTTAATTGCAACTTTGATTTTTAAGTGCCAAATAGTGTTTGTGTTCATGAAAATTAAAATAAAAAAAGAGTATTTCGTAAATAAATATTGCAGTGCAATAAACTTTTTGAGTTGATATAATTTATGTGCTGTGTTTTCGTGTTTATTTAAATTTAAAATAGCTTCAAGCCCTTCAAAGAACATAAGTGTAAAAAAGAAGCAGGCAATCGTACCTATCTATCCTACTATCTTACCTCTTGGTAGTGTGGAAAAAGATAGATCTAATTAAATTTTTTTTAGGTTTAGCTTACGATCTACATGTTTCTGTTCATAAAATCTAAATAAACAGTTGGTAACCCTACCGACATTTTTGAGAAAATTATACCAATGTATAATGATCACTACGGCAACCCTGTGAGAGCTTCCAAATGGAGATAGCCTATTGAAATCCATAATAGTATGGATGAAAGGCAAATATACTATCTTCCCTGTACTGCATATTCAAATTGAACAGAATATAGCACTGTATTTATATAAACAAGTTTTAAATTTCCCGCAAAATTTCCCAAGATAAAACACAAGGGAAACAAATACGTGCCTGGCAATACTAAACAGACAATTTGACATTTCTTTTCTTTGTAATTTCGCGTTTCCAAATTCCTGGTGTAAAAAGTGCAATTCGGTAAAAAAATACCCGATTTTCAAAATTTTAAACATTTTTTAATTGCATTTAGGGGGGTTCCTCACCTTAAGATTTGGAAAATTTTCTATTGTGATACCAAACTACCCCTCAAATAAAATCAACTTCGAAATCAGGATGTCGTTAAGGAAAGTCGCCCTTTAAAGGTGATTAAAAAATTATTCAGAATTTTTTTTCGTAAAGGCTAAGGTTTAAAAGTACCCTGCAAAATTATTAACGAGTTGCAAAACTATTGGTGCAGGGCGCCGAATAATAAAATATGCCACTGCATCTCACTGTATCTCAGTTGAGCCCTCACTGATTCTATACACAAACCAATTGTGCTATTTTTGCATGATAGCAGCTAAACGTTTTGTTTTTCTTACCTTGACTAGGAGCTATACATGTTTTGTTTGCATTTATAAATTCAAATCAAGTACAAAGAAGTCACAACACGCAAAATTACACAAATTAAAAACTTTTAATAAAACTTTAAAGAAAAAAGACCGGTTACACACAAAGAGTAAGATCGCGTTTGATACAATACGTTTCGGCAACTTCGTTCACGGATCCCGCCAATGCTTTGGTTCGAAGTTTTCATAAATAATTTCAGTAAAACACGAAAAAATAAAACTCAGAATCATTCATCAATATTCAACATTCATCAAGTGATTTGACTGGGGGGTTTTCATGAATCAACATGGTGGGAACGGAAGTGCGTGTCTACCAGAGAATATCAATTATCATTTATTTCTTTATCTATGGTGTCTACATTGTCTTCTTACTGCAAGGTGGATCCAATGAGATAGATAAATTTTATGTGTGAAAGAAAGAGAAAAGAGATTTCACCGAAAATCCACCGATGTGCCACTTTTAAAAATAGTTCTTGGCTTCAACAAGAAGGATTCTTTTTTGAGCGAGTGAGAGATGTATAGAGTTTAGTTTAGAACTAAAAGGATTTTTTTTTGCAATAATGTAGACACGCTATTCATCAAAACTACTTTCAGTAAGAAGACAATGGGCGTGTTTTATTGAAAAAGTTAAAGCAAGCAGAGTCAAATTTCCCTTGGTAAACAACAACAAACCCAAAAGTGTCGATTAATAAGTCAGTAAAAAAGTGGATAAAAAAGTTGAGATAAAGTTTCGTTAAATTTAAGTTTATGCGGCGACAGACTTGGGTTGAATATAAAAGTGAGTTTAGCTATTTATTGGTGTTTGCATTGCTGCGCTAGCTATAAATACCAATAAAACGCACCTAATGTAACAGTCTCGTACAGTTTTCAAAATATTTTGAAAACCATACAACTAAGCTGGACAACATGGTTGCTTTTGCGTTCAATTGATCCAACATCAGGTGCGTCTTGTTGGTATTTATAGCTAGCGTAGCAATGCTAGTACAAATAAAATGCTATATCACTTTTATAATAAACACAATTCTGGCACCACATACGTTTAAATTTTAGGAAACTTTATCTCAATTTTTTATCCAATTTCTTACTTACTTATTTACTGACATTTTTAGGTTTGTTGATGTTTACCAAGGGAAAATTCACTGTGCTAGCTATAACTTTTTCAATAGCACACGCCTATAGTACCCATCAAGCAATGTTGTCCAGCGATGCTGATTCATATAAACCACCCTAATGTGAACATTACCGCCCATATCCATATCCAGATTAAAACTTAAATCCAGATTTAAAGTAATTTGAATCTGAAAACTATATCCGATTCCATATTACTCATTCGTTGAATTCGCAAATAAACTCAATATTTTCGATCCATTCGAATAATTGTTTTTTTGTAACGAATAATATTGGCTTAAATTGGTGTGTTTGCATTTGATAAATCCGATTGAAAAAGTTGGATTTAAAAATCACTTTAATCCAATTTAAACCCAGAGTCAATATTCTGTGAAGTGCTGTTTACATGAGCTGCGAAAACTGCAGCGTTAAGTGCCTTTCACACATGAGCTGCGAATAGTGAATTACAAATGGTCACAAATTTTGACATTTCTTTCACTGAGTGGTCGCCAACATACGCGAATTGCCATACAAAATAAACCAGTAGAATTGGTGGTAAACAAAATTGAGGTTAAATTCAAGAGAATTTTTTATTCGCATATTTGTGGAATGCATCCGAATGTTGTGGGTTTCGATTAAGTGTTGGACAATTCGCCTAAAATAGTTCGTTAGTCGCGTAGAAAATTGTCCAGTTTATATTTCTGAGCGCTCAGAGAATTTTGCCAGTTTGGCTGTCAAAAGCTAAGGAAAAAATCTTTGCTCCGTCAGCTCAGTGAGCCCTCCTGAAATAAACTGAACAAATATAAAAATGCTCATTGGTATTTATAAACCCATTCCAAGCAATGTCTAACTTTAGACACTAGTCCAACTCAAAATTGTTATCTATAACCATTTTGCAACTGGTGGTTAACTTTGCCACTGAAAATTGTTATCCAAATCTTTTTTTTTAAGTAGACTCGTTCAACAAGCTAGGAAGCAAATATTTCTAGTTTTCCAGTTTTGAAATGAATGAAAAGCTAATTGAACGTGCCCAAAAGCCTACTGAAATTCATTGATTCATTCAAATGAACGAAAACAGGTATGTCACTGAATCAATTGGCCAGTTTATATTTCTTGAGCGCTCAGTATTTTTCCTAAACTTTTTGACAGAGCAGGAGAATAAAATATAAACAGTATTCCTCACATAGAAATCAAAACAACTCTCTTTTTCTTTTCTTCTTATATAATTTACTGAGACAAAAAATAATTGAGGAAGTGAATCCAAAAAATGTTAGTCTCAGTTTTTAAGGGGAAAAGTGAGGAATTCTTGAGAGGGATCCTGTTTATATTTCTGAGCGCTCTGAGTCCTCTGAGATCTCAGAAATATAAACTGACTAAATGAGTTTGTATTTCGACAACTGCTGGAATGCGTTTATAAATACCGAGATGGCTAAACTATTTAGGCATTGACTAGCTGGGCAACTGCCTA
Source organism: Dasysyrphus albostriatus (assembly GCA_946251815.1). Taxonomy (NCBI): domain Eukaryota; kingdom Metazoa; phylum Arthropoda; class Insecta; order Diptera; family Syrphidae; genus Dasysyrphus; species Dasysyrphus albostriatus. The sequence continues at coordinate 2,526,262 of OX276339.1, forward strand.
AGCTGTTCTAATAAATACGACTGTGTGTGTTTAATGAATTTCTGCTGTTTTCAAAGTTCTGACAACATTCACATAACAAAAGTGTCATCTGGTGTTCAGAATCGAAACTAATTCTTGGACCTTGAAAAAGATCCGGATAGAAAGCAAGATCCAAAATTGTTTTTTTATTACGTGTAAAAATAATCCGAAGCTAATTGCTTGTATCTAAAACGATCTGATTAGGTTTGAGTTGTTGTAGTCCTTTGTTAAAACACAACTGATGAGAAAGCAGCTGTTGGTAAAAAAGATATCCCAAGTGATCCAAAACTTAAGGATGCAAAGATATCCTATGAGAAATGTCAACAGCAGCTGATTGACATTCAGAAACATGCATGGATAAAATACTATACTAGCGGCCAATGTTTTAAGTTAAAAATCATCAAATTTGAATAAACCCGTTTATATACAAAATGATGTGTTTATTACTATAAAAATTTATCAGACGAATAAGTAGTGAGTAGTCTAATCGCGTGTCAGCTTAACACGAGTGTTAGGAAGTAGATTGAACTTGTTTTTATCAATAGGGCTGTAAATTCATACTAAGAATGAAATATATCACACTTGATCTGCCCTGCAATCAATGGTCTGATGTGTATCCAGTTCTACTTAAAAAGCTTTTGTTTTATACTTGAATTATGATGATACAAATATTTTTAGCTGATATGATAATAAACATTCTAAATGAATGTCAATAGGAACAAGTTTACGATTATAGTGTAAACATTTCATTTATTTTTGTTGCAGCTTTTTAGCCTTAACTATGTGTCACATGTTCTTGCAGATATGGCTTAAGATTAACTAAGGCCAGGTATGATTTTCGTTAATATATTTGTTACGTTGGATTTCTAGGATTTAATTTGATTCGGAGCAACGCCAACGGTTGAGCTGTGAATAGCTAGAGTAAAAAATGGATTGGATCGGATTACGTAGAATACAATGGAATATCTAACTTGCTACCGTCAATGATTGTACTTTATTGATACTTTTGTCACCAGTTTTTGTCCGATTCCTGCTTAAATCCTAGTACGCAGATCGAGACAGAATTTATCTCCCATATATTCATAAAATATTTTTTTCTACTAAAAATTAAAATTTATTTCCAAACCGAGTTGGAATCAACAAACTGGTCTGGCAAAAATCAAGTGGATTTCTGGATTTTTGAAGGGTTTTTTTTATCCATCGACGTCACATCCATCCTTCAATAGAATTGTATAATTGATAACGTCACAGATAGGGAAAGAACTATTTGACGGAAAAAGTTTATTTTGATCCCAATGTCTACCAATTTCCCAAAAATCACATTTTTCCGGAGAAGTAAAAAAACTTAACAAATTCCGGAATTTTAAGAGGTTTTTTAAACCAACGACATCGTAGCCATTCCTTAATGAAATTTCACAGTTAATAGCTAGGTAGATGGGGTATAAACTATATTTTGACGAAAAAAAGTTCATTTTAAAACAAAATGTCAATAAATTGCTTTGCAATCACTTTTTTGCAGAGAAGTAAGAAAATTCTAAAAAATTCGTAACTTTTAAAGTTTTTCAAACCATCGACATCGGATCCATCTGTCAGTTTAATTATGAAGGACAAACCATAATTTTACGAAAAAAGTTTATTTTGGTCCTAATGTCAACCAATTCCCCAATTGAGAAGGAGATCTCTAGAGAAATCATAAAAATGAAAATTTCAGACATTTTAGAGGTATTTTCATCCTTCCAAATTATATTGTTCCCCAAAAAGCTCAGGTGTAGAGATAAAATTTGTCTTTGCTTGATCTGCGTACTAGGCTTAACACTTCAAAAATTTCGCAATTTTGTATAGAAGAGAGCGCTCCCGAAGGAGGAAAACATGTTCCTGTCAAATTATGCCCATGAAAATTCTTTGTGGAGAAATTGTTTGGTCCCTTCAAATACCAGGTTGAGGTAGGTATGTTAGAAAAGGTAATTAAATTAGGTTTTAAGAATAAAGTTGATATTTTAGTATTTTACAGATTTGAAAATAAATAAAATGCGCTACTGGATCGCACGTACTTGCTCTTATGTTCAAATATCTTGGAACCTTTGAACATTTAAAATATGAAAGTAATTATAGAAAAATATATAAAAAGCGATTTACCATACTAACTACTAACTCGACAAATCTTTTTTTCGGATAACCAATCAAAAAGGCCATTGAACTTGAATCATAGACGTAAATTACAAAGCCATTGTGACATTTCACCTTCTAGAAATGCTTGAGATATAATTACATAATAAGAGGCTTTTTAAAGTTAAGAAGCCTTTAAGTTTTCTTTATAAATAAGGTTGTTAATTTTTTACTAATCCTAAATTTACCCTTAAACTATATGAGGGCAATATGCATATTGCATTTAATGTAGGTATTTGGTATGTTAAAAGAATAAATGTCTGTGTCAGTATCAGCATCAAATCGTTTATCAGCGTTTCAGTTATTAATAAAAGGTCTTGGATCAGTCTGGATTAAATTGTTTAATATGACATTTGGGAAATTAAATTTTAAAACCTACTGACAGTGTTAAAAAATTTAAAGAATAAAAATACAAAAGACCTTAGTGTGTGTATTTGTATATTGCTTTTAAATTGATTTCTTACCTAAAACAAAAATAATAAAATGATAATAATTTGATTTGTTGATTAAACAAACTGATTCTTTCACGTTTTTTTTCTTATTTTCTACAAGTACATCAAAAAAATCAAGTGCATCGACCTACACACTCACAAATCCACAACTGTTGTCTTAAAAATGTTAACAAAAAACTCAATAGCAGAAACTACGACCATTTTTCTCGAACGTAGAGGAAAATTTCAGTGCATTTTAATTGTTTTACTTGCTTTAAATAGCATAACAGTTGGAATTAATCATACGATAACAACAATTCACATTTATGTACCGAGATATTTTTGCAAGGTAAAAAAATATTTGTATTATTCTATCCTTATTTTGTAAAGGCTGTTTCCTTAGGGCCAGTTGAACAGACGTGGTTCAAAATTGGATCCCTGTTCCAGCAATTTTAACTTACTAATTTCGGTGGATTCACTAAAGTTCAACGATGATTCAAGGCTCAAATACTTATGTTATAGTAGCCTATTAAGTGCTTGAACCATCGATGAACTTCGGTGAGTTAAAATTGCTGAGCCATGTGTTAAATATTTAAACAACTGGCCCTTTAAGGCGGAGAACTTAAAATAGAAATAAACATACGTACAGAAAACTGTAATTGAATATTCATGACTTTAGTTTTTAGATAATTTTGTGTTATTAAACTTTTGAATATGATTTTGGGCATGTGCTTCCTGTATCTGTGGTTGGCGTAATTTGGAGGTTTTATATTCACATACTTTTCGCAGTTATTCAGACTGTATTTTGGCAATAACACATTCAACGTTGGCTTTCAAGTATTTACTTGGTGATCGGTGTATATATTGTATCATTATCCTTAGAGAAAATAATCGCATACTGTCAAATTACACGAACGAGGAAGCCAGTTAATAGGGCCGTTTTGAGAAATAGTCATAAAGCTTCAGTTACAGTAACATTAAAAAAAACTTATCTCAAACCAATCAAGAACTGTCAAATCAGCTTCCATAGAAAGCATCAGTGTGTTGTCAATTCAAAGTTCGCCGCGTCTAAGTAAGAAAGCAACCATTTGAAGTATACAAGAAATATTAAGTCTGTCTGTAGATATATATGGTGAAGTTCAAAATTATGTATTGTGTTCAAGAAGCCGATTTTTTTCAAACGTGGTTGATGGTGTTTAAGTATAGAGGCATTTAAGTAACGTTACTTAAATATGAAAATTGAGTAATGATGTTTTTTGGTTTTTGATTAGATTTTCGGAATGTTCTACTCCTTTTTGAATCCAATCGAATATAAAAACATCAAGTTATCAAATTTTCACACACACTACTGAATGACACCATTTTACAAAATGATTTCTTCAAGGATTTATCACTTTTGACAAGTAGTCCGACGAAAAACTGTATATGTATGCGTGTGTTCCAAATCTACTCCTTCTTAAAATCGGGAACAAAAAAAGACTGAAAACATTACTCGGAACAGCCGACCGAAGGCTTTTGGAGTAGAAAGAGTCAAAAAGGAGTGGAAAAGGATTACGCCGAACGTCCAATCGAAAACGACATAAGAGGTAATTTAAAGTTACAAGGCCTTTAGAATTTATTAAAAAATGCTGTTGCAAGCCATTGGGATCTGGTACATTGAATAAAGAGAGAAAGTCATACCATACCCATCATGATACGAGACGATTTCGAGTACGAATTCGAGACAAAATATAGCAAGTCGTACTTTGTCACGTATTCGTATTCAACATGGTTATTCTTTAAGGACCTGTCTACATTGTCTTCTTTCTGAAAGGTATAAACAAATATAGGGAGTCTGCGATCTGTTTACTAGGTTCTAAGAGTCTGTTTGCATTATCTCCTTACTGAAAGGCGTATTTACAATTATAAATACGTTAAAAAGAGAAGGGTAAGCTCTTAGAACTTGTCTACATTATCTTCTTACTGAAAGGCGTATTTACGATATACTATATGCGTTTAAAAGAGAAGGGCAGGCTCCCATTGCCAGACTACCATTGTCGTTATGCTATCGATTATTTATATAAAAATGTCAAATGTTTGTTGGAAATATAGAAGCCAAGAATTTTGTGTGAAATCTTCTTTCTTCCACACACCAAAACTACCTATTTCACAGGATGCAACATTAAGTAGGAAGACAATGTAGATAGTAGAATGGTTAAAAATGCTATTTTTTTATTTTATGACCAGCCTTCTACATACACATTTTGCTGTATAAATGGCCGCGTTCAAGTTTCAATGCATAGCCTATCCAGGATAGCTTTGTATCCATGTATGTGTCTGAACGCTAATCAGCTGTTGTTGACATTTCTCATTGGATATCATTGTATCCGAAAATTTTTAGGATAGCTTGGGATCTCTTTTTTGCCAACACCTGTATTCTCGTCAACTGTGTTTTAACAAGGGGTTACAACAACACAAACCTATCCAGATCGCTTTAGGTACAACAATGAACGTGCCCAATCAATTGTGTAATTGTCACAAAATTTCAACCTCCTAGGTATAATGAAAGGCGGTGCTCAAGCATGTATAAATGTTGGTGGATAGGTAGTGGGCTTACCCAAATTTGTGGTTGATATTTTGGAAGATAATTTATGGTTTTATTCTAAGTAAAAAAACTGTATAGGGGAAAATTCCACTCCCAGAGGCAAGGGGAGCAATTTTTGAAAAATTGACATAAAACGGATTATTTGTGTTTTCAAATCAAGTTGTTTCAAAGAATAGGTTTTGGGATATTAAATTTTAAGAAGAATATTTTTAAAAAATTATGATTTTTCTACCCAAACAAGCAATCGAAAGTATTAAGATACTTTTTCACAAAAAATCCCGAGAAGAAGGATTTTAATGTTTCATCACTTTGTGCACGGATTCGGTGCCATCGGTCGTGGTGCAAATGATGACTCTTCTATTTTTTCGCAAATTTATAAATCTTTGTGAATAAAAAACAAACAAAATTATCAAGTGCAAAATACATGCCACCAATCTGGAGGCAAAAATACGAACCCTTCAAGCATATTTAATAGTTACTATACGAAAAAAATCAAAAACTTTCACCTGTTCTGTTCATAATATTGCATAATATTCTGGCTACAAATACCTTAACCAAAGCCACCCATTAAGTTTTTGATTTACCCTTCATGAATAAACTACTGGCCTAAAATTAAAAAAAAAATTTTTTGGGTGCAAAAGCTAAAAGCTGTGAATTCAACTTATTTGTTTTGGAAGTGTAAGCCAACCATACAAAAAAATATTTTTATTCACCACACAATTGTCTTGCAGGCGAAACAATTGCTGGTCAATTGCCTTCACCAAAGCCACCCATCGAGACATTAATTTACCCTTAATTACTTAATTATTAGGCTTGAAAATTAGAACACAATTATTTTTGGATGCAAAAACATTTGCATTTAAATGATGCATTGAAGTGAATTTTTCTTTTTTATTAAAGCCTAGTTTCCAGTTCCTGTGCGCAAACAAGAATTTATAATGAAAAAAAATATGTTTTGCATTATTGGTTTATAGCTTCATGCAAAAAAAACCATTGCTGTCACGGGATGTCATGGAAAACAATAGACGGGCAATTATTTTGCATGCGAAAAGAAATGTAGTAAATGAAATATATTTTTTTTGGATGGTCGGTTTACACTTCAAAAAATATATTCACTGCAAGGCTATGCAAATAGCTTTTGCATCCAAAAATATTATTTTTTTCCATTTTTGGGCTTATAGTTTATTCACTAAGGGTAAAGAAATTACTCAATGGGTGTTTAAAATTGAAAAGCTTCTTTTTTCACAGGATAACCCAGCGGAAAAGTGTGACTTTTACGTGAACGGAACACAATGTCCAAGTGGATATTTCTTTGAAGAAGAAGATGCCCATTCCATAGCTGTTGAGGTCAAGTAAAAATATTATAGCATTTCAATATTCAATCAAAGCTTAATAAAGTCTCTTCATCACCGTTATAGTGGTCCCTTGTGTGTGACAAACGAATGCTGGCGCCATTAGTCAATACCTTGTATTTTGTTGGTGTCACTGTAGGTGCACTTATATGCAGTTCCTTGTGTGATGTATGGGGACGCAGGAAGCTCGTACTCATATGCATGTATGGACAAGCTTTAATGGCATTCGGTCAATATACAGCAGGAAGTCTTGTTGTATTTTGTATACTTCGAATGTTGCAAGGATTTTTTATCCAAGGCCTTCAAACTTGCTCATACACACTTTTATTGGAATATTGTCCATCCAGGTATCGTACAATATCTGCAACGCTTTGGGAGCTGAATTGGGCTTTGGGTTTAATCTTACTAAGTGCAGCATCATACTTCATTCGAGACTGGAGATTATTGACATTGGTCTTGACAACAACTACAATCCTAAGTCTTTCATACAGTTGGTAAGAAATCATAAAATATAATTAAAAACTAAAATAATTTCATCCTTTCCTTGCAGGATATTCCCAGAATCCATCAAATGGTTATTAGCAAAGGGTGACAATAAGAAAGCACTGCAATTAGTTCGAAAAATTGCCAATTTTAATAAGTCCTATGACATTATTCAGTTATGTAATTCATTGGATATAGATGACTTACAAAATTCAGAAGAAGAAGAAGTCTTGAAGGTTGTTGTTCCAGATGACAACCATAAGAGCCTTAATTTCATTCATAGTAGAGTTCTACGGAAACATATTTTTTCAATGATTGACATTTGGTATGTTAATACTTCTGGTCACTTTACATTCTCAAACTGCACATTTCTATTAGTTTTAGTCCAAAATTCTGTTAAACAGACCCAATAGCCCTATGTTAAGTGTATTTTTATCTTCACTAAAAAAAAGTAGCATGTTAAATATAACAACAGTTTCCTAAAACTCTGCATGCAACTTTTTTTAAGTGAAGATAAAAAGATAAAAATGCACGAAAAAAGAGGTCTTAATATCTCATAGTTTTCGTTGTTGTGTTAGAATGAAATAACGATGGATTTAATGTATTTTTTTATATAGATCTTCCGCATTTGTCTTCAGTCCAAATATAATACTAAAAGTTTGAGGAGTGACACAGCTGTTTTCAAAAATTAAAGAAGATAATTGACGACAACGCTCTATTGCTGAATTACTAATTTTTATTTTAAATCGTTGCTTTTAAATACTTGTTAATTTGAGTCTTTGCTTTTACTTGTCATTTTACTCGTTATTTTAGCCCGTCTGTACTCGTTAGTTTTACTCATAACTTTTAAGCAAAATTTTTGATGCTCGGATGGGCACTAGGTCCCCTTTCACACAAGGAAACAGAGTTGCTGACAGCTTTCAGTTCCATGGTGGGAAGGGCAGGAGGAAAGAGGAGTGAATGAAATCTCCCCGGTCGAGGATTTGAAGAAATTTTTTGACATTTCCTTTTACATCTAAGGTTAAGGTGCGTTCAATCAATACAATTTCAGGAAATCTCAAAATTGCCTAGATTTTGTTTCCTCGAGTAAAAGGTATAAGAGATTTTAAGGAAATTAAAAGAAAACGTCAAAAATGTTTTCTAGCAACTTTTTTCTTCGTGTGAAAGGGGACTTACTCCACTTCGCAATAATAGCCACGTTTTATATTTTCCACGTATTCGCTTGTTTTGTTCTGACCACTTAATTTTGTCGTTTTCAATTGGTTTTGTGTTCTGTTCCATTCCTATGGGTAAAGCCTAGTACGCAGATCGAGCTAAAATTTCACCCCCACTTTTCTCTCCAAACACCAGCTAAACTCCTAGCTAAATTTTGACACAAGATTTTTGTGGAGATTACATTAAAAAAACAGCTGTTCTCTGAAAAGAAATTATATTCGGCAAATTTAAAGAATTTTTCTTTCCAAGTTCTTAAGTGAATGTAACCAAATAAAATAGATTTTTCCCTTTGGCATTAATATATCGTTTGTCTTTGCATATTTCTCGTTCTCAATTTTCATTTTCATAATTTAAAGGTGAAATAAATCTTACAAAAATAAAAACATGCCACAATTTAGCTCAAGAATTAATGTGCCGCACAATTATTTCACGCGCTAAATTTTGACAGATAGGTCCCGTACAGTAAGAAACAAAAATTTGATTATTTAGCTGGAGCTGCGTACCTCTCGGCTAAAATACTTGGCTGAATTTTAGCTCGGCTTAATTTTGGAGAGAATTTTGTATGGGAGCGAAATTTTAGCTCGATCTGCGTACTAGGCTTAATGGATAAATTGGGGTAGTTTGAGTGAAAAAGGAGTAGAAAGGTCCCCTATTACACGATGATTCTTTGCGCCCGACTCTTTTCAAAATGTGTGCACTGATCTCTATATATGTATACTGCATAGTGTACTCCTTAAAATGTATAACAGTTTTCTTGCTTCCATTTGAATCAATTTGAAGATGACAATAAGGTGGTCGGCTTCATAATTTGACGTCCACATTTACACAAAAAAAGGTGTTTCCAAGATGTCAATCTGAAAAAGGAGAAAAAGACCAATGATATGAAAGGTAAAAACTTTGTGTGAGTTTGTTTTATTATTTTGTATCATTAAGTTATTCACTGTGTGCACTTTTCTTGTGCTATTATTTTGCAATGGCACTAGAATTAAATCATTAGAAAGGTGTTTAAATATGTAGATGGGAACCATCGACTTCGTTCATCATTTCAGTTTGCAAACAAGTTGAACAAAACATCTGATAAGTGTGATGAGGAGAATAACATAGTCTGTGTTTATTTATGACTTTACCTCCTTGTCACACTTGTCACACACTGATGAACAAAAAGACCTTTTTTTGTGAATTCACGACATGATTCACAAGTATTTTCTAATTTTTTTTAAAAAAAGACCCCTGAGGGCAAAACTGAAAGAAAATAGGTTATAGAATACTTATTGAACAAATTGTTTTTCTCCAATTAAATAAAGTTTTTTTCATGAACACAATTAGGTTGCCGTAAAAGAAAAGTAAATGCGTGGTCAAACAGAGCACGGTCAGAAAGAAAGAACGTGGCTGTCAAATTTTTTTTTGTAAATTTCTAGAAATACAGCCTGAACGTGATCTGTTTGCCTTTAGTTTTTAGCTTCCTACTACACTACTTCATTTATTTCTTGCTACTGCTACAGCTTCTTATTGAAGTGCTGTAAGCAACAGCCACAACATTGTGTTCAGCCAGTAATTGAATACTAAAATCCATAGGACTGCACATAGGTATTATTTCTGCCGGGTAGACATCTGCTTCTATACATCACTTCAAGCAAACACGGGATAAATTATTTTAGTAGAAAATACGTTACATACATGTACCTCTTTTTATTGTGTTTTGATGCAGCATAGTTTTCGAATTCGTTCCTCCACTCCAAATAGGGTAGAAGACTTCGTCACTTTTCTTTGGAGGTGGCGAAGTACTTGCAAGTACTTTTCTAGGTTTTTTCAATGGAACACATTAAACTGCTTTCCCATGTAAAATATATCTAAGTACTCGCACATGAGAGCATGAGCAGTTTAATAGTACTAAATTAAAGTTTTCATCAACTCACGAGTACTTTGCCACCTCCAAAAGAAAACGGTTTTTATGCGATTTCATACCGCACATCTCACTTTCCTCTTCTAAAAACTCTGTTGTATGCAGGCCCAACTTTTTTACCTCATCACAATCTATTACATTACAGATTTTCTTATACAATTAAATATTTACTTTTAGGTTCAGTGTGACCCTTTCATACTATGGAATCTTATATTTTTTACCCAATTTAGCTGGGGAGCGGCATTTAAATTTTTTAGTTGGAGCTGTTATTGAAGGAATTGCATATGTTTTGGCATTTTTTTTACTTTCGAGATTCGGTAGAAGATTACCAATGGCATTTTTCCAATATGGCAATGGTGTTCTACTTTTGATAATTGGAATAATTACAACTATTCCCGGTGAATACTCGATTACAAGTACGTATAGTATGAAACGAGTTTACACTGAAGAAAATTTCCTTGAATTCTTTGGTGTGAATAAGTCCTTGTAAAATATGATTAAAATTTTAATTTAATTTAATTATAACAACATTTTAGTGTGGTCGCTAATTATAATCACATTGATAGCGAAGGGATTAGCTGTTTGCAGTTTCTGTGCTATGTGCGTTTATTGCAGTGAATTGCTTCCAACCGTTTTTAGAGGCCGTGGCCTTGGACTTTGTGGATTTTCATCAAGATGTGGCAGTTTATTAGCTCCACAATTAATGGCTTTAGTAAGTAAATATAATTGATCTTAAAAGGCGCTGTGTTGGTTGTGTTAAAAAAGTGTGTTAAATCTGATCAATAGATGGATTACTTTTAAATCTACCATTTAGCCATTCAAATTCAATCAAAACTTAACGCAATTGACACATCAAGGTCTAAGATAAAAGTAAAAAATCAATAATGAAATATATATTTTAGACTTATTATATGCCAGCTTGTATACCCTTATCAATAATGGCAACGTTTTTACTATTGGCTGCAACTGTAACACTTTTTCTACCCGAGACACTTCATTCTCGCATGCCAAATACTTTGGACGAAGCTGACGGATTGTGGGCATCGAACAAATGAGGATTATTTAATGGAAAAACAAGAATGATTCCTTGATTTACAAGGTTTACAAATGGAGTTTATTGTGGTTGTTCATTTTGAATTGAATTTTACCAGAAAAATATCTGTAGACCCTTGAACTTGATACCACAAAACGAAATACATTTTAAAAATATTTTAAAATTTCTTCGGCAATTTTTGATGGTGAAAAACGAGAGGGAGACAAAATTTGAAGGTGCTTACAAATATTCGGTGAAGAAAATTGCCGCTTTCTTTTGTGTTTCTTGCAGGGTTACAAAACTTAAGTATTTTCCTTGCTAAAGCTTGTCTTTAGTTCCCAAGCTAGTGACTGGCTTATGAATTCAAAAAACAATTATTCATAAGCTAGTTAGTAACTAGTGAATTTGAATAATTTTAATCACAGTCACTTAGTGACTTATGAACTTAAAAATAATTAATTAAAAAGTCACTTAGTAGCTTATGAATTTAAAAGAAATTTATCCACAAGTATCTTATGAATTAAAAAAATGTAAATCATAAGCAAGTTGGTGACTTATCAATTAAAAAAATTATTTAAAGGTGGTTAATGACTTTTTTTAAATGATTAGCTTGTTGGTGACTTATATGAATTAAACAAAATATAATTCATAAGCTAGCTACTGAATTGGAAATTCTAATCTTCTTTTGTTTTTTTTTTATTCATAAGTCAGTTAAGTAACATGTGAATTATTTTTTTTTTTAATTCATAAGTCATTGAAGACTTGTGAATCATTTTTTTTAAATTCATAAGTCACTTTAGTGGCTCTTAAATAATTTCGTTTTATTTCATACGTCACTAATTAGCTTATAAATTAAACATTTTTTAATTCATAAGTCACCAACTTGCTTATGACTCAATGATTTTTTAATTAAAAACTCCACTCCGCAATTATATGCAACGTCATGGGCTTTCCATGTACTCCTTTATTTTCTTCAGCCTAGTACGCTGCTGATGCGAAACGAATTTTTAGTTAGTTTCCAACATGGCAAATATTCAATGACGGTTGCAGAAATGCAAAAAAATTAAACATATGAAAATGCAAAAATATCACGGTCAGCCATGTTTTAGTAAAAAAAAAAAACTTAACTAAACATAAAATAACACTCAATGTCATTTTTCCGCACACAATAGCTGCGTTTTTTTTGCATGTCCATATGGAAATTAGCGAAAAAAACGACATCGGGACATTTCAACATTTGCCTTGATCTGCTATTTTGTATTGAATAATTTTACCAACAAACATTTGACATTTCTATGCAAATTATCGATAACACAACGACAATAGTAGTCTGGCAATACCGTTTTTATCGGGAAAAAAGTTAAATCCACTTAATTATCTGGATATAGCTAACTCTATATGGACATAGTTGTTGTTGTAGTTGTCATATAAATTGACTTGTTTTGCTGTCGTTTTTTTCAGACAGAATTTGCTGGAGTTTCAAAAAATACAGCTAATAAATGGTCTGGGTAGTTATTGTGTGTGAAAAAAGAGTGTAGACTTTTCCAAATAATCTGCTACAGTTATTAATTTCAATCAACGAACAGCGTACTGCACAACGAAAAGCATAGAGTATGGTCTGGCACCCACTGGGCAACTTTTTTGCCGGCAACTTTTAGTTGCTCAAGGTTGCCGGAAATTCCGAGAAACTAAAGTTGCTGGCAATTGCCCACTAAGCAACTTCCAACTTTTTGGAATTCGACGTTTGTGTTTTTTGTTGACCTTTGCCACTATTTTATTTTATGTCTGATCCCAAACTTGACGTTAGTAAAATGTAAATGCAAAGTAAAAGTAATTGAAATGTATAACGTGTAAATTTAAGATATACTAAAAATTATTATATAATATTTTATTGTTGAACACGGCCATCTCTGACTGATAAAGTTGCCTAGAGGGTGTGGCCGAGCAAGTAAGTTGCCTAGTTGGTGGTCTCCCATATAACCCAATGTAATTGAATCGGGAGCAACAAAAAGTTTCTGGGGTGAGCAACTTAAAGTTGCCAAGTGGGCGCCAGGCCTACCTAAATTATCTAGAGAACCGATTTCAGGGCTTTTTCTCTTTAACCTACAATATGCACTGAGAGGATTTTCTTCACAAGGCTGAGCATGCGGTAGCTGTCTAATGCATTTTAAATGGACCCGCACAAATTTTCCTGGATAAATAGAATTCACAGCGTATCTATGACTTGCGTCTAATACTATGTTTCCACCTAAGGTTTATCTCAGTTGACAGCACCTTTAAAAATGCAATTGGTGTTTCATTTTGTTTATGAAGTGGAAAAGAGATAGAATATTTCATGTGTGAAGGACTGAATTCAGCCATGAATGACTCCCTCATAGCCTTTTCACACCGAACCCAAGACGCGGTTTTCGCTAAAATATCGGTTTTGGAGAAGAACCTAATCGAAAACACAAGTTTTCCCATAATTTTTTGTATACTTCAGGTTTTCGTAAAACACAAGTTTTATATAAACCAACCGAAAACATTTTGGAATTCAGTAATGAACGAAACAAACGTACCTTTTAAAAAGTTCAGTGCCTAATAAACGTCAAAATAGAAACTGATTGAATGCTTTAAAAAAATGGAAAACAGCTGACGAAATTCTGTCATATCAAATATAAAATTTCAATCTCAAATAAATATATAAATATATATATATACATAAATAAATATATATTATATAAATAATCATCATTTTACTTTCATAAAATGGAAGAAAACCACAAAAAGAAAAGAAAATAGTGAGTGCTTGGTTAATGAAAAACTGTAATGTCAAACAAAAACATGTAATGTTCGGTGTGAATGGTTTTCGAGTTTTTGAAAAGTTTTCGCCGAAAACCGGTTTTGGGGTTTGGTGTGAAAATCCTATCAGTGCCTTTTAGGAATAGATTTGTTCGATTTGTTAAATTATTTATTCCTAGGAAGATTTAACAAGATTAATTTCTTATCTTCAAGACTTACGAAATAAATTTGTATAGTAAATCTTCGAGATTTGAAGAAGATTTTTGGTAAATCTTATTAAATCTCAGATTAGTTTTAGGTGGAAATGTAGTATAAGATGAGTTAAACAGTATCTTAGTCCCCTATTAAACGATGATTCTTTGCGCCTGACTCTTTTCAAAATTGCATGAGTGTGAATGTGAAATCAGATGTTTCTTCTCCTTCGCACTCATGAAAATTCGAAAAGAGTCAGACACAAAGAATCATCGTGTAATAGGGGTCTTACTTACTACGTTTACAAGCAGTTTCGAGAGCTCGAGTTGAAATAGGGTCGAATGTACGACCCATGTTTTCTGTCACTTGGGTTGAGTGTTCCATTTAGAGTTGAGTTGAAATGGTATTGATATTCCAAAAAAAATTAAAGGCATTAATGTATTTATTTCAATGCAAAACAAATTTAATTGAACTAATATAAGAACTTACCAACACGTATATATTAAAAAAAAAACTATATTTGTACACAAACATGCAAATAAACAAACCATAATGCAATATCTGGGAATCCAACTACTATACTCAGGTTTTTCATCACAAATTTCGACTCGACTCTGCTCCTCGAGTGGAATCAAGCTCATTTCAACTCGATTCAGGTATACAACGAGTTGAAGCGTGCTTCAAGCTCGCTTCAACACCACCTGTAAACGTAGTAACCAAACTGTTTTACGTGAGCAAAACGAAATTCGTGGAGTAGACCAGACTTAAACTTCCTTATTTGAACTTTATTCGTTCACGCCACTAAAACACAAGAATGTTATTTCTTAGGACAATACATACGTAGCTCAAATTTGGATCCATGGTTCAAAAATATGTACCGTCTGATTTTGGTGGAATTAGGTAGGTTTAAAGATGGTACAACGAATAGTAGCCACAATTTTATGTCTGAACCATCATTGAACCTCAGTACTTTCGCCAAAGTCAATGCGTTAAGAATGCTTAACCATGGATTAAATATTTTTACAACCGACCCTAAGTTTTCTTCCAATTCATAAAGTCAACAAAATCCTATCTGTGGTCATATACCTAGGTACAAAAAATACTTCATTCACACCTAGCGCCTTTAAGTTTCTTTGCCTGTTTATGAAGTTCACAGCTGTGAACTTTTTGATATGGTTTTTTTTCTTTGATTCTAACGTTTGTTAGAACTTCCGAATCAAACAAATCCAATCGTACCTTTGTCCTCTTGCACACAAGGAAATAGGTTGCTGGAGATATATTTCCCAACTTCCTCAGAAAGCTCTTGTACTTTAAGCATAGTTTACAGTTCCCATGCGAAATTAAAATCAAAATGATCTTCCACCTATTCTGTGCATCATAGTGAATAGTTTCCAAGGCGAAAAACGTTTGCAAGTAGTATCGCATGTCAAAAATAATTGAGGTGAAATGCAAAATTAGTTCCTTGAATGATTGGTTCACAGTTTTGTGCCAAAAAAAACCATTGCTGTCATGAAAAATCATTTTTTCAGCTTACACTTAAAAAAAACATATATTCACCTCAAGACATTATTTGCATGCGAATTGTTTTTGCATCCAAGAAAAATTATTTTTAATTTGTAGGCCTATAATTTATTAATTTAGGTTAAATTAATAATTTTTGATATGCGAAAATAATTGCATAGATCCTTGTTTGCGCACGGGAACCGTAAACTAGTATTTTCTTGCAAGAAAACTATTGGTGTCATGGAATGTCACCCCTACAAACCCAAGAGCAGAAACCTCAAAAGTAAAAATGTCACTTTTGTACCCGATCTCCCCCCTTCCAACAAAATTTAATACAAAGTGTTCAAAACATTTTTTTTTCTTATATAAATTACCCATGAGCTATTATGTAGTGAATATTATTGGATAATTTTTGGTGTCTTAGCTAAAAGATATGAAAAAAAAAACTTGAGAAAACAAAAAGGTGTTGCATATTCTCACCTTATCTCCTCTACCTAGTACGCCTGGCTTCTACTTATAGAAGGCAGTTTTTTTTTACAAATATTGAACCTAAGATTTTGACCTTACAAAGGACATTATGATCAGAAGACGAATAATATGAGTCTCGTAATTCTGTCTGTAAAAGCAAATTCGTGCTACACTGTCGTGCATTCCATTTTATCAAAACATTTAAATCCATTTGTATTTACCTACATGCCTTTAAATAGACAGACAATTGAATACACATTGGTGGTGTAGGCCTGTGGACCCCCTATCTTTAATATGAAAATATGATTTCTGTCTTCATTGAAATAGTGAACTACGAGTATCTCAAACAAAAATATGTTTTAACAAAAAACAAAGTTTTGGCTGCCCTAAATTTTATTTTAATTATTTTATTTATTATAACAGCTGTTTGAGTCCGAAAAACACATTTCAAGCAAAAATGGAGATAGTTTCTATAACAATGAAAAAAAAAATATATCAACAGCTCTAATAAATAGGTATACAATAATACGCATTTTTGTTTGTATTCTCTCATGTCAAGTATAGAGAAATCTCTGAGGGTCTCTGAAATTGTCCAAAGAAAAATCAATACCACTAGAGATATGCTCAACAAATATATAAACTCACACTAAACCTAACATAACTTCATTCCAAAATTAAGGAGATCAAAATACAAAAAGTTAAAAAGTTGTTGTAATAAAATTACTCATATAAGCCCACATTTCTCTTAAACTAAATTTGACTAGCATATTAAATATTTTTGTTTTCCTTTTCCCAATAAAGAATTCAATTTTTTGTTAATTCTTTTAAAATCTCAACTTTTTTTGCCCATGGGGTTTGAACGCCTCTCTCTCTTTATCTCATTTTCATTCGGCATGCGCTTAAAAATATGTAAGGGACCTAAGCTAAGGGTGGTAATTATCAAAGACTCTTAAGTTAATGAGGCTCTGGCTACCTTAATTATATAAAGGTGTTGAACCTTTGCTTTCAATTTGGGTTGCTGACTTTATCATTGGTGGTTAATAAAACACAAAATGAGATTTGATTTTTAGTTGTGTGAGTGGTTACTTATTTTCATCAATCAATTTGTCCCACTAACACGAGCTTCTTATCGAAGGTGAGCAACGCTGGGAAATGCTTTATTCATCTAAGGGCCACTTTGTTCACAATGGGTTAAATCTGTTATTAGATTATCACTGATTCTGTTAAGCCCAAAGTTATAAATCTGTGATGATGAAAAAATGGGTTTACTCAATTTTCAGTTTGATTAATATATCATGGTTTTTCCAATAATCTGTCAGTTTTCCAGACGTATTCTATCATTAACTTAGTGTGAATGAGCTTTGGAAAGAAACATTTTTTGTGTACAAAAACACGGTCAATCAGCATCTTAAAATATAATTTTGTAATTTAAGATTATTTCCTGTTAAATTACTATACAGAATAATTATTTACGTTAAATTTGTTTTTATTTTAATACGGCTGATTGATTTTTGTTATGTAAACTTTCCAAAAATGTATAGTTTAAGTGTAGGTAGTGCTGGCATTTTGTGAAACCTAGTGATTGGAGTTTTTCTTACATGTAGTTTTTCTACACAATTCATATAAGGATAACTAATAAAAATACTACAACTAGTAGTAAAATCTTTATAATCAGATTTTGTTTCAAAGATGGAAGATCTTTGGTTTTTTCTCTATCCCTAGTCTCTGTTCGTAGGAATTTCATACATTTTGTTTCTCTTTTTTTACACCTACGCTTTGGGAATTCGCAGTGCCATAACCCATGGTATAAAAATACAAAGTATGTTGTATATGAGATGAAAAGTCCCCATATTTGTTCGCTTTAACTTTAAAAATATTAATTGTTATCGTTTTACCTTAAATTTCAACAACATATCACTTTAAAACATAAAAATGTATTGTTTTACTTTGAATTCTAACAATAAATAACTTCAAAACATAAATAATTTATTGTTTATACTCTGTTCCATCTTGGAAATAATTGAGATGGTTCACTCACAATGACCTCACGAATCTTTTCCTTGAACTGTCAAGCATACCTTGTTATTTTTATACCATGGCCATAACTAATTTCAGGTAATCTTTGATTAAATCGTGCTTATCAAACTGAATCAACGAGTAACTTATTTCTCCAATTAAGTGCTCAATCATCAATTCTTTGTTTAAAATGTTGCTGAACAAATGCATTTAATTATTATCAACTGAAGCAATCATTGATTTAAGTTGACAAGGTGTGAACAAACTGGCCCTAAGCTTATTATATTTTAATTAGTATCATGATAAAGTGGTAACATTGTTTGTGGACCTTAAGCTAAAGGTAGAATAGGATCACAGTACACATATTAAAGGTTCATTTTTGTTTAGTTCTGCGCATATGCCAAAATCAGTGGGAAATGGTGGATCCTTTGATGTGTGACTGAAATTTGTTTTATGTAATGTGCGTGTTCCTTTGTTACTTATTTTGAAAATAAAATAGTTTCGAGCTATTTAATGTTTATATATATATAATTTTTTACTTTGAAAATAAAGCAATTGGTTTTTAGTGTTATTTAAACTATTTTTTTCGTTTTTGCTGTTGTTGTAATATGACAGACAGCATCACCAGAACGGCCATCTTGAATTCCTTCTGGCAGTTCACATTCACATATTCATTAAATGTAAAATGCCGCCTGTTATTTTTGATTTGTTATTTTTCCTCTGACAGTTCCTACAAAATGACTGCTGTCTCTTTTGAAGTTGACGAATTCATAAATCACATATCGTAGTTATAATGGACCCTACACATGATCAATATTTATTAACAATAACTATTGAACACATTTTCTGTCAGTTACCATTGATGTAAAACTGCCACCACACGTATCAAAGAAAATTGACAATAATTTTACGTAAGCTTGTATGAATGGACAGAAAGAGTGCTGCACTAGGTCTATCAGCAAATAAAAGAAGGAATAATAAAATTGAGCAGAAAAGTAGTTGTTAAAATTTAAAATTCTTAGTTAGCTAATGCTTATCCATGTTCAAAAAACAATGACCATTTTCAAGATTGTTTTTTTTTTTAACTCATAAAATATGAAAATTACTTAAAAAATCCTGAGTCTAATATTTGGACCCTGTGACCACGTTCTGCAACCCTTCCATCTATAAAATCAGTCGAGAAACGTTGAAAACTTGAACAAAACTCATGTTTTTTTTCTCAATTTTCACAATTCCTCAACAAAATTTATCGAGAACCAACCATGTACCTACAAACTTTTTGGAGTGGCATCACTTTTCTGTTTTTTGATACCTCAACAGCGCAACCTCCTCCAGTAGGTCGGTCGACCTAGGGATTTCCTTAAAAACACACACAAATAAAATTCAAAATCTTCGAGAACAATTCGAAAACAAAAAAAAAAATGATTTCAAGAATATAAAATGAAAAATGACCTGCGCAATGACATTGTTTTTGTTGTTTTTTCCCTTTTTTATGTTCGACTGTGTGTTGTTTTTCTCGAGTCCATCCATGGCCTGCTACATGCTTGGTTTGTGGTCTCAATTCTCATTTTCTCAACAATTTCATTTTAGTTAAATTGTGAATCTCGCCGCAAGTGTACATAAAATATAACATTTATTAATAGGTATAGTAAAACGCAAGGGTGAATTTCTTGCTTCGTATTTTTGTTTAACATAAATTGTTTGATAAATAAAAATAAGAAATTGATAAAACTGCATGTCTGTGTCTTGTGTGCTCTTGAGTAATTTTTGTTCCCAAAAACAAATTCGGGCCTTCGCGTACAAAATGTCGTGCAATGTTGTTGCATTAGGGATAAAGGCAAACCACATACGGCATATCGGCATACACTATTTTGGCATTTGGTTTTGCGATCTTGGGTTTTTTTTATCATAAATTCATAGTAGGTTGAAAATGTCTCAAGATTTGAACATTTGTGTATATTTTTCATTAGATTTGCCGACGAAACCAAACACATTGCAGGCAGAGTGATGTTGATGTATGGAAAGTGGAACCTTCTATTGTTTTAAAGGGTAGGTTGTTTCTGTGTATCATTTTGCTAAAGGGGTTGAAGTGTTAAATAAGATATTTGTTTTTGTTTTTGATTCCCTTGGAAAGAACTTTATGTGCGCGGTCATTAATTTTTTTATTTTGTAGTCCCGGCCACGGGTAAAATGCTCTTATTATTTTGTTTTTTTTTTTTTTTGAAAGTGAAATGATATCAATAATGGTTTAAGACCATATACAAAAAGCGTACCTTTTATTCTTAAGGGCCTAACTTTTGTGTGCCCTCTATCCAATTATATTAAATGATATGAACATTTTTATATTTGTTTTTTTTTTTGTTTGCAACATCTACAAATAATTATGTAAAGATTCTAAACAATATAAAGACAAAAATTGATTAATTAGGTAGTTCTATTTTTTTGGTAAATTTTGTATGTTTTAGAAAAAACTTCAAAAATAGTGAATTATAAAAAGATCCAAATAAAATTATTCTGGATTGTTGGGATTTTCTTTTTGCCAATTTTGTTACTCTTTTGACTTCAAATTTTAAAAACCTTTAAGTTCACGAGCTTAAAAAAAGATAATTTGTATCTAAACTTTGTTGGAAATTTTGAAACTTTCCAACGTTTTCAAAATTTACGGTGGTTTAAGAACGTTTCATGAATACCCTTTGTAACTGTTTAGTTTCGAAACAATAACCATTTAAAAAAGCAGAAATTGCTTATTTTTTCATATTAATTTTTAGCTCTGGACAGATCCGAGCATGTCAAGCATGTTCTCTGGACCAAGAATATGTTCTGAATTATTTTTGAAACACCGGAACACTAGTTGTCAAATGCTTGCCTTCGAATAACTCTATCTGCTTAGTTATTAGGTTAGTCTGGTATCTTTTTCCAAAAAAATGTGTAAAACCTGTCAAATTTTGAAAATAGGGAAAAATTCTATCAGAGTTGGGAAAATTTGAAAGAAGTTAACAAACGCATTGACATGAACTACGTCATTTCTGTGTACAAACGGCGTTGCCACCCTGCCATGTTTTCAATAGATCTAGTGAACTTTTTTCGTAAAACAAGTTTACTGCTTTTAAAACGAGTCTACCGCACTTTTATTTTTCTAACAAAATTATCATTCATCAAAATGCAGTCCACTAATTTTTCAATTCTGTTTTTACGGCTTCCGGCTATTGGCTTGCTTTGATAACAATCGTGATAGCATAATTAATTATAATAAGCTATTTTCAATTTCTTTTGTTCTTCTATTTTCAAAATAAAAGTAAAAACTGGAATATGTAGATCTTTTGTAGGAAAATTTAATATACTGCATTTTTGTTTTCAAAACCTATTTCAGAAAATTTTCCAATTAGTGGCAACGTTGTGACAGAAACTATTCATGGCTGCCATGTCTTGAACGAGTTCGATAGCCCAATTTAGACATTTTTGTAGCCCAAAATCGGAGCCGAAAAACAAGCCCAAATAGTAGCCCAAAACAATAAAAAAAAGTGTCCTCATAGATTCAATCACAGTTTATTTTTATTTTAAGAAATAACGGAAAATATACTATACATTTTTTGCTCATAACAAGAAATTACAGTTCCATGCGTAAAACTAAATTTAAGATTTTAAAAAGAATTTTTCACCTATTCTGTGCATAATATTGAATAACATTCAAACCAAAAAATGTTGCTCTTGCCTAAGTTACCCATTGAGTCAGTAATTTATCATTAATAATTAAACTGCAAGTTTACAAATGGAAAATAATTATTTTTGCATCCAAATATGGAAACTATTCAGTGAATAAAAAGTGATGCCAAATTTTGGAATGCTTAAAAAGTATGTTTAGGGGGAGAAAAGTATTTTATTTGTGTTTATTTATAGTAAAAAATTTCGCCCAAGATAAGATTTGGGTTATTAGGTGCGCAATTATGATTGGGCTGTCATAATGAAATTGTTGTCATCAATTTCGGAAAAAAGTAGCCCAATTCCTGACAAATAGCCTAATCTGGCAGACCTGAAACTACCCACCACGATTTTTGACAGTAGTAGTATTTTATTTATGATTTATTTATAATAAAAAAATATCGCCCAAGATAAGATTTGGGCTATTAGTAGCCCAATTATAATTGGGCTGTCATAATGAAATTGTTGTCATCAATTTCGGAAAAAAGTAGCCCAATTTCTGATAAATAGCCTAATCTGGCAGACCTGAAACTACCCACCACGTTTTTGACAGTAACACTTCGTGTACACAGAAGTTTGCGTTCTTTTTTGAGTTAACAACCGGGAATTTGTGACAATTTGTGACAATTTGTGAGAATTTGTGAAAAGTCTTATAAGCTGGGTTTTTTTTTTGCATGTCCATAGGGACTTGGTGAAAAAATGACAGCAGGATATTTCAAAATTTGTCTTGATCTGCTATTTTGTATTGAACTATCCTACTTACAAGCATTTTGAGATTTCTATAATTATCGAAAACACAACGACGATAGTAGTCTGGCAGTTCCGTTTTTATTGGGACAAAAGTTAAATCCATTTGAATGTCAGGAAATTAAACTACAACAGTGTTATACATGGATATAAAGCTATCCTAGATAGGCTATCAAGTGAAACTTGGACAGTGATGAAGAGCAATGAGAGTAGTTGTAAAGAAAATTGTATCATTGAACAGCAAGAGTTGTAATTCGTACTGTAAGCTAGGAGTGTGGATGAAATTCCTCGCGTTCCGATGTTTATTCGCTATGTTATTTAAGTTATCTCAAAGATTTCAAGATAAGTCGGCATTTACGCCACCTGATTTTACCCGAAATCGGGTGAAATGTTAACATGAAACGATCTTCCCAGTCCGATTTGCTTTCCTTTTCATTTTGCATTCAGAGGTAGATGGGACAATAACACCAACCCCAGTGCTTGCTATAGATCAGTTGCAGTTTTTTTTAGTAAAACATAGATTTGCTCTAAGCCTAGTTTACAGTTCCCATGCGAAAAAAATCAATTTTCCACCTATTCTGTGCACCAAACTGTATAATTTATTCAAGGCAAAAAATGTTTGCCTTCACGTAAACCACCCATTGAGTCCTTAACTTACCCTAAATTAATAAACTATAGGCCTTAAAATGGAAAATAATTATTTTTGGATGAAAAAACCATTTGCATGCAAATAATGCTTTGAGGTGAATATATTTTTTTTTTTCGGGAAGTGTAAGCTGACCGTCAGAAAAATACTTTACTGTGCTTGTATATACGTGAAGAACGAAAGTGTTCAGACGTGAAGAAAATTAAAAATTTTGTTTTCCTCTGATTTGATTGGTGGGATTGGAAGGAACACAAAAGAGAACGTCAATTTTCTTCACAGAATATTTTAAAACATTTCCTCCCCTTCCCTCTTCTGCAAGTTACGCTGCTCACCGACACAAATCGCAGAAAATGCTTGAATTTCTTCACGTCTGACCAGTTACATTCACCACACTTTTTTTGCATTATGATATAAGAATAACAAGGTATGCTTGACAGTTCAATGAGACGATTCGTTACGCCACTGCGAGTTAATGATCTCAATAGTTTGCCAGATTGAACGAAAAGTAAAAATAAATTATTTATGTTTTGAAGTTATTTATTGTTTAAGTAATTTATTGTGCGACACTTGCTATGACATGACATGAGAACAAATATGTGTTTTTATACCATGGATTTGCACGACATTTCATAATAGCAATGATTTTTTTGGATGAAACTGTAAGCCAATCACACAAACAATCAATTTTGCATCCTCAGTTTTTTTAACCTCAGTTATTTTAGACATGCCAGAACATTTGCATAGATTTTTGTTGTTTCTGGGAACTGTAAACTAGAACTAAATAGAAAACTTTGTGGTTTTAAGCTAAGTGTACAGTTACTAGACGAAAAAAACTGCATGTATTATGAGCGATTTTTGGGGAAAAAAATGTTTGACGTTTAAAATTTGTTAAGCCCAAAGAAAAAAAATTTTATACGATAATTTTTTTCGCACAAAACAATGTCACTTAGATTCAACATTCAACAAAATTAAAACCAGAACTTATTTTAAGTTCTGTCCTTAGGCTAGGTATACAGTTCCTTGACGAATAAACTGCATATATTTCTTATGGGAGCGATTTTTGTGGAAAAAAAATGTTTGACGTTTAAATTTTTTCTATCGAACTGTGAACTAGCCCAAAGAAAATAAATTTTATATTCACCACGATTTTTTTCGCCCAAATAATGCCACTGGCATTCTTTTGTGGAAAAAAATGCGTTTGACAGTTTGAACAGTCTCATTCAGACTTTTTTTTAAGAACTGTAAACTGACGATGAATACAATAATTTATTACACCACGGCTATTTTAATTTGCTAATTTTATAGTTTAAACAGTTTTACAGCAATATTTGTTTTTTAGTTTTAGACAGCAAAAAGTTTAAACAAAGAATTAGTTGATATTTGCATTTGGAATTGCATAAACAAATTTCTTCAAAGTCGCAGGTTGTATGTTATATTTTATTTTGTACTTTCAATCAATTATCAGTTGTTATTATTTTGTTTTTCTTAAATACAAATACAAACTTGAAAATGCTTGTACTATAAAAAATTAAATCTACCTGCAGCACTTTTTAAATCTACTAAGAGAAATTTTCTGATTAGTAGCATCTCTGGTTATCACCAAATACACAAAAGAAACTGGAAAAATTGTGAAAGGCAACGCAAACAACTGGAAAAATCATGTGAGTTTGCCAGGAACGGACTACCCCTCACTTTATACCCCTTTCACCTACGAACAAAAGCTCGTCTTTGGAAAAATCGAGTAATGTAAATGCCGTTGTTGTTGTTTTTGTGTCAGCAGTCATCATACAGGATTACAAGAATACAAATCTATCTGAATAACTGAGAATAAAAAGGGCCGCGCCTAGGCTTGGGCCAGAGGGACAGTTGCCCAAGGTGGCGGCCAAGGAGCGGTAAAAATATCGAGTTAACAAACAAAATATTGAAAAGACGGGGATAGCGTTATTGTTAACGTCAAATTTGTTTGCAATTGACTGACGTTTTCTGCAAACAGGACGATTGCATACTTAACGGCAATATCTGCGTCAAAAACAGCTACCATTTGACGAACCAATCGACTTTTATTTAGCGTTTTCGAAAAATGGCCGATAATTTGAACATATCCTAGTTTAGGAAATGATGTTTCCAAACTTTGTCTGAAGGCAGCTGACTTTTTTGCCAAGTCAACTTTTTCTCAAGGCAGCTGACTTTTTTGTCAAGTCAAGATTTCGAAAGGTCAAAATTAAATGAAAAGTTAAAAAAAGGAGTTTTTTTAACTTGTAAGAAAGTCAATAGGCATAAAACGATATTTCAAATGTTTTTTTTCTGTCGGTCATTCGTAAGCATCTTACCGAAATATGTTGGTAGGTACCGGTTTGGGGTAAATTATTTCCATACAAATTTATTTGGTAAATCTTGAAGATTAGACATTAATCCATTTTACACAACATTTCCACCTAACACCTATCTGAGACTTAATAGCACCCTGATTACAGAATCCGGCAAATGAGTTACGGAGGGTATCAGGCTCAATTTTGACATTTTTACTATGAGCCAATCAGAATCAGATTCTCCTCACAGCTCATTCGTCGGATTCAGTAATCGGGATGAAGATTAACCTGAAATCTTCTTCAAATATCGAAGATATATATATTTATATATATATACAAATTTATTTTGTAAATCTTGAAGATTTGTAATAAATCTTGTTAAATCTTTCTAGGGCTAAAACTTTTACAAATGGAACTAGCCTATTCTATCTCCCTTAACTTAATAAAAAAAATGAAACATCATTTACATTCTTAAAGGTGCTGTCAAAATATAACTTTTTTAAATCTTTTTGTTCGGTGAAAACACCAAATAGATTTATTAAATCTGAACTGAGACAAACCTTTGATGGAAATATAGCATAACATCATTTATTTTGTCTGTTGTTCCCTTCATTCTCATATTATAAGAAAAATTTATTTGTATTGGGCTACTTTCTCGATTCTGGTTAGGATGGAAACCCTGCCTGACCGCAAATGCTCGACCGCAAACTGTCACAAATATTTAATATTCGTGTATTGCATGCACGATATGCCAAAAAGTTGCAAACTAGGTTTATTTTGTATCTTTTTTCCAAAAAAATGTGTAAAACCTGTCAAATTTCGAAAAGAGGGGAAAATTTGATCAGAGTTGGAGAAATTTGAAAAAAGTTAACAAACGCATTGAATAATAAACTGCACCACTTTTTGTTAGAAACGTCATTTTTGTGTTTAAGCAGCGTTTCCACTTTGCCATCATCTCAATAGATCAAGTGTACTTTTTTCGTAAAACTAATCCACTGATTTTAAATCGAGTCTAATGCACTTTTATTTCTTGGAAAAGAAAATTATCATTCATCAAAATTCAGTCCACTGATTTTTTTCAATTCTATTCTTACGGATTCCGGTTCTTGGCTTGCTTTGATAACAATCGTGATATCCCAATTATTCATATAATGCTATTTTTAATTTCTCTTTTACTTTTTTTTGAGATTTTTTGTTTGAAAACCTGCTTCGGAAAGTTTTCCTATTAGTGGCGACGCTGTGACAGAAACTGACTACCACGATTTTTTTACGGTAGTTGTTACACTTAATGTTCACAGAAATTTGTGGAGCAGTAATTCGCAAGTTTTTCAAGGGAGGGGAAATTATTTGCTCTCTCATTGCGCTCTCTCAATGCAACTAAAAAACAGGAACTTGTGACAGTTTGTTAAAATTTGCCAAAAAATTATACGCTAACAAACAAAGCTTATATGCAATCTGGTTTTCGCATATCATCCGCAAACTGTTTGTCCCCTATTACACGATGATTTTTTGCGTCTGACTCTTTTTTCGAATTTCTCTTTGAAAATCATCCAATCATTTTCGTATTTTTCCTATACTAACCGTCGAAAAGCACCGTGTAATAGCTTGAGTCACACGCTTTTACACGGTGCTTCTCGACGATTGATGCAAAATTGAGAGATCTCTATAAGCGGTTAGTATAGGAAAAATACGAAAATACAAAAAATCATAAAGATAAACGTCAAAAAAAGTCTCGGAAACCTTGGTCTATGACGCACAAGGCTATTGGTTTTCCATCTCATCTTTTTTCTCTTCCCTAATATACGATGATTTTTTGCGTCTGATTCTTTTCGAACCAGATGCCCTGTGCGTCGTAAGCCAAGTTTTCTGAGACTCTTTTTGACGTCTCATTTTAGCAAATTCCGTATTTTCTAATTTTTCCTATACAAAGCTCTTAAACAGTAAAGAGAAGTTTCAATTTTGCATCAAACGTCAAGAAGTTCCGTGTAATAGCGTGTGACTCAGAGGATGCTTTTCAAAAGAGAAAAACGAGTCAGACGTAAAGAATAATCGTGTAATAAGGGAAGGGACTAACGAGAACGACTCGTAGAATCCGTGCGTCCGTTGCGGCGACGGATTCGTTGACGTTTGCTGGATGTGAGGGATTGAGGTGACTTAATGAATGCGTTGACATTCAGAAAAAAACACTTGAAATTTCAACACACACACACATAACAAACACTTGAAATTCTAAACACACACAAAAGTTGATGTCAACGCATCTGCCGGAGGGGAAAAATTAAAAGTTTGGTTACCTTGCCCGCTGCTGTTTTCAAGTTATTTATTGTTAGAATTCAAAGTAAAACAATAAATTATTTATGTTTTAAAGATATGTGTTGTTGAAATTTAAAGTAAAATGATAAATGATTAATATTTTTTAAGTTATGTGCTGTGTGACACTCGTTTTGTTATACAGTCATATTGTTATAAAAAAAAGTGGTCAGCTTAGCTTCATAATATAACAATTCTTTAAATGGAAGCAACTTTCTTATGTCGATACGCTATCCGGTTGTGTATTATAGAGATCAGTGCGTTGCATGAATACCCCTAATAATAATAATAAAGGAATTTGCGAACATGTGGTAAAAACTAGCAAATAGAGGGGTTTGTATGGATCACTGATCTCTATAATACACTGGATAGCGTATCGACATAAGAAAGTTGCTTCCATTTGAAGAATTGTTATATTATGAAGCTGACCACTTTTTTGTGTAACAATATGACTGTATAACAATTTATACAAAATAATCCACTATGAAGACGTCAAGTTTCCGTTCGTTGCTAACCCCCCCCCCCCCCCAAAAAAACTTTTTGCTAACATTGTTGTGTTTGTAATTTTATTTCATTCACAAATGGTTAAATGAAACGGAATTACAAACGTAAGGAGTGTGACAAGGAGCTAAAATCGTAAGAAAACACAGACTATGTAATCGCATTCTCCTCATCACACTTATCAGCTGTTTTGTTCAACTTGCTTGCAAACTGAAATAATGAACGAAGTCGATGGTTCCCATATCCCATCTACATACTTATTATTACCTATTTAAACACCTTTCTATTGATATAATTCTAGTGCTATTGGAAAATAATAGCACAAACAAAATGTACACAATGAATAACTTAATGAAAAATTATAAAATAAACTCCCACAAAGTTTTTTCCTTTCATATCATTGGTCTGTTTCTCTTTCATCAGATTGAAATTTTGGAAACAGGCTTTTTTGTGTTAATGTAGACGTCAAATTATGAAGCCGACCACCTAATTGTCATCTTCAAATGGAAGCAAAAAAAACTGTTATACATTATAAGGAATACACTATCCAGTGTATATCGAGATCAGTGGTATGGATCAACAGTGCTTGATGGAATCAGAATAAGTTTTCAAAATATTTTGAAAACCATGCAACACAGGTTGACAGCATCTTTGTTTGCGTGTTAATTAGCCAGTTTATATTTCTAAGATCTCAGAGGACTCTGAGTGCTCAGAAATAGATATAAACAGGATTCCTCTCAAAAATTCCTCACTTTTCCCCTTAAAAACTGAGACTGAAATTTTTTGGATTCGCTTGCTTAATTATTTTTTGTCGCAGTAAATTACATAAGAAGATAAGAAAAGGAGAGTTGTTTTGACTTCTATGTGAGGAATATTGTTTATATTTTATTCTCCTGCTCTGCCAAAAAGTTGAGGAAAAATACTGAGCGCTCAAGAAATATAAACTGGCCAATTGATCTAACATCGGTGGTTGCCAACAATGTTGGACAAGATGTTGATCCAAGTAAACCTCTTAATGATGACGTAAAATTACGTCACAGTCGTAAACGTTTGCGGCTTTTATATGCTGCCGTAGCTTATATTAAAATACGATTTTGTAACCACCATTATCAACTTTCTTAACAGTATTTTTTCTTTTTAACATAGAAATGCCCGAGAATATTTATTAAATAAAACAAAATCAGAAGAAAAAACAAAAATGCGGGTTCCCCAATTTTATGTTCGTTCAAACGTCCACATGACGAATCTGGACAGTGCTATCAATAGGGTAAGTGAATAATTATGATTCCAAAATTATTATGACGTTTTCAAAAAAAAAAATAAATTAATTTTTAAAACGCCCACAAAGCTGCTGGTAAATGAAAGACTGATTGATGTAACCTTGGCTTGTGATGGTCACAGGTTTCAATGTCATCGTTTAGTCCTAGCTGCAGCCTCACCACTCTTCGAAGAACTTCTAATGGAACATCCAAAACAACATCCCATCGTTATAATACCAATCGGTGTTAAATGGCATATTTTAAAATCACTTATTGACTTCATGTACCGCGGGCAAACTTGTGTTAATCAAGCTGAACTTAAAACACTTATCGAAAGTGCTGAGCTCCTTCAAGTAATCGGATTATATGATCCACAAACGCAGTTTCGAGAATTCTACGGTGAGGAAGATGGTGATGAAAATTTAAATATAGACCAACAGAATGAGAGTGTAAATAATAATAACGATGAAAATGAAGAAGAACAACTTAACCAGCCAATTACTAATCCAAATGATACTAATCCAAATAATGTGGAAAATCGAAGCCAGAATCAAGATGAAAATCAAGAAATTGATGAAAATATTAATGAAAATGAAAACAATGGTGAGAAATCCAAAGAGAGAATAGTTGATTTTATTGAAATTGACGATAGCCAAGATGCATTGACGATACCTCCTGCTGATGGTAAGTTCTGCAAATTTTATTTGAATCGATTCTCTTTTATGAAAGCAATTAAGATTGATTTTAGTAAAGCGACAAAAACTGTTAAAAAAATTTAACACTTGGTGTTCTTTGGCAAAATATAGACTATCTCAAAAATATGAATGCATTAAAATTCAACATTTTTCAAATAATCGACATCACTTTTGATACATTACTGTTTAAACACTGATTGTAAATTTGAGGCTCCTTTGGGCAGACAAATTTGATTTTTTTTTGTTTCCCAATCAATTTTGGCAAATTCCAACTTTTTTGCGAATCAACTTAACTTTTTATGGCAATAATTTTTTACAATAGTCTAGTAAGGTTGTTTCTACTTTTTCCGCATACATTGACGAAATACCAGCTTTTGCACTGTCTTTAATAACCTTTTTGTTTTTCAAGACGAAGATTGTACTCCTACCAAGGATCAAATGATCATGACCAATGAAGAAACCAATGAAATCGATTGTATTCCCATTTCCAATGAAAATCCTAGTGAAACAAATAATACAAATGAAGCAACAGAAGTTGAGGAAACAAAACTTTTAGAAAGTGATATCCTTCAGAACGTGGCAAATTTGAATATAATCGGTAAAACAACAGAACCAATAATAAATGAAACGATGCCAACAATTAGAGTTAAACCAACAATAAAACTTATAAATCTATTCAAACTTAATCGACCAGGTAAGATAGACGGCAATCAATCACCATCGAATGTTCCCTGGACATATATTCATATACCAGCACCACAAGGATCGAATATACAATCGCCCAGCGCTCAGGTGCCACTGAACAGCAATGTAGCTACAATGTCATGGCCGGTAAATACATTGCCACAATTGATGCCAGTGGCGACAGCAGTTATTGCAAAACCTGTGCCAGAGAATAATGAGACAACAGTGGAATGTGGTGGGGTGGTTCCTTCATTTTTGAAATTCAACAGTAGTTCAATGGCTATTTCGGTTAAGAATCTCGATCGCACTAGAACTCGAGAGAAACTCAGTGTTCTCAATATGGCACTGGAATCAGAATCACCAGAGCAGCCACCAGTTAGCCAGTCAGAATCTGCAGAAGAAGATGAAGAAGTAGCTAAAGATCTAGAAGATGGTATTGCTGATGACCATAATAAAGAACTCGGTGACCCTGGAGAGAGACATTGTATTAAACAAGAATTTGAAGTGAAAGCGGAATCAATGGACTTTGATAGTGGTGAGTTGCTATTCAATCCTATTTTGACTTAATAATTTATATATCTATAAATTCAAGATCGAGACGACAAAGCTGTCGAAGCAGAAGGCGAGGCTGAGAATATCATATGCCAACCAAATGTATCCTATATCTATGCTGGTCATGAATACGGTAAGGACGTTGAACATGTTGATGATGATGAAGATGGTGTATGCATTGATTATGATCGTTTGGTTGCAGAAACGTATGGCAATATGCAACAAAATCATCAAAAACATAAAAAGAAACCTAATAACAAAAAATTTAAAAAAACATCAAAAGTGCAGCTACGTTCGGCAGCAGCTGAAGAAAATTGCAACAATATGACGTCAACCTATGAGTCAACAGCGTCAGAATTAACAAATCATCATAATCCTCATCAGCGCCTTAAGGATCCACCAACTTTGGTACCACTTTCCGTAATGAATGCCGGCTTGGGACCAAAGCATTTGTATTATCATCATAACAAAAACAACAGTAACAGCAAAAATGATGTCGTTAAGAAAATAGACAAAGGCGTTACTAAAAATCTTTCTATTTTTGGATCAACACCGATGGTGGCAGATTTACCCGAATCACATACACAGAACTCGGTTATTTTAAGAAATCCTAGATGTAATCAGCCAAGGCATTATAGTAATGAGTCATTATATGCTGCTTTGATGGCGGTAAAGTACGGAGATAGTATTTATAGGTGAGTTTGGGCTTATTCTATACTTTAAGTGTGGAAGGTTATTATTGAGCGGTCTTTTATGTTTTATATGGTCCATTACTCAAATACAGTTTAGGGATGTCTTTCAACAAATTTTTCGAGAAACCCTTATTATAAATTAAGGGTGGTCGTGGCTACTCTTCCTTGCTATTGGAGAATATTCAGGGAAACATATAGGACCAAATACTAAACTTCTTCGAATTCGAATTTTGTCTGATTTGGTGCGGTTAAATGAGCCCACAAATTAGCTTTTCTTTTGGAGTCTTAGAAGAGTCGTGGCCTTAAGAAAAGCTTAGTCGTGGCATTGTAAGTGTTCCAGTTTTTTAAAAATTTTTTTTTTTCTGTTTTGAGCCAATTTTTTTTAGAAAATTATCCCTCCTGCCTAAAAGGGGGAAAAGACCCCCCTCAGATACGATTTTTTCTCGTCTAAGCCTAATATATACCCTCAGATTGTTTTTTTCGCGTTTTATAACAATCACCCTAACCCCATAATTAGTACCTTAAAGTGAAAATAGGGAGACTAGGAGGGTGAAAGACAGATCTGAAAAAAAATTTCCATGTAGAGCCATTTGATGTCTATCCATCTTGAAATTAAAAAAAAAATCCAATATAAGGGCCGCCCTATTATACATGACAGGGTTTCCCACAGTCACCGCCGCAGAGAAAAATCATGGGTTCCTGAGGTAATTTTATGTCGAAAAACTTATAATTAAATTTTTTCGTTTTCGCTTCGTTTGGGAGTAATTGTCTTTGCCTAACCCCGACCGATTCTTAAAATCTTCATTTTATTTAAACAAAAATGTTTAACCGTTCAAACTTGGCCTGCAACTTTTTCTAGCGCGGATAACTGTTCCCGCGTTTAATTATCAAACGCGATTTTCTCATTTTCATGTTGTTTTATCCAACTCCTATATCAGTTTATTAAAAAATCACGTTGTTGAGTATAATCTTTTTCTTTTTATGGAAGTTCAATTCATGTTAAAAAATAACATTATTGCTTGGCTTAAAAAAGCAATTCAAATATCGTGTAAATGGTCCCAAAAGACTAATTTGCATCGACAACTTGAGACATGGCCCACCAATAAATGTTTATCGCTTAAAAATTTAAGGAGATATCTGAACGACAACATCTTTTTTTTCATGGGTACCAGGAAATGTGGGAATCACAGGAAAGTTTGTTTTATGTGTTTTATTTTTGAAGACCCTCATTTCCATGTAGTTATTATGCTCTTCAAAAAACACAAAGAAAAATTGAAAAAAGTGTGTTCATTTTAATTTTGTTGGCTAGTGAACTTGATCATTTACTGCCTTAACAGAATGGGAGACGGAGTTAATAAATGTAAAAAAGGCTGCTGCCGTAGTTGCAAGAGTTAAAGAATGTTTTACTTTCACTGCATGCGGCATTTTTGACATCTATTCCAGCTCCATCTCCCATTCTGTTCAGGCAATAATTGATGTATCGCTTGCATTTTGATTATAAAAATTACATTTTGAATTAACCATCTTCTTTTTTTTTAACTCAAGAGCATCCCGTCTGCATCAAGTGCCAAGAAAAACTCTTCGCAATTGGATGAAACGATGGGATATAAAATCACAATATCCAATGCCAAAGCAACTTAAGGACGCTGCTAAGAAGAAAAAACTTACCCAAAATCAAAGTGCTTGACTGTCGGGTGGCGCTGCACAAATAGCAGCCAATGGGATCACCACTAGAACTGCTAGAAAACGAACATCACCAAGGACATGTACTGTAACATCAGCAACAGCAACGCTAACAGCATCAACAAATGGTAGAATGTTTGATATTGATAATACATTTACAGTTTAAATACCAACTACCCCTAGTCCCCAAAAAACTTATAAGAAATGAGTTTTTAATTTGTGCCCGTGTGTCCCTCTTAAAGGGACGATGATGACAGATGACAATTCCATCAAAGTCAAATATTTTTTTTTATTGTAAATCGAAACACCGTGCCGACTCCACAGTAGATCTGTCTCTCCAACTCAGTGTCTGATATCTATACCCACCGTACACATTACAGGTATGTGTACTCTGATCTAAGGACGTGCGAGCCATAGTGGCCTAACTGCAATTTTCATTATTTTCAGTAGAGCACAAATCGTCGCTTCAATGCAGAACTAGTAAGTCACAGTTTTCACATTTTTAGCTCGATCTAAAGTGGACGTAAAGACGCAAACTTTAAAATGGAGTTATCATGTTTTTCCGAAATAGATATTTTATTGACACATGTGACAAATATTTTTTTTAGGATTTGTTATCCCCTTTTTATGTAACCAAAAATTAAATATTTTTCTCGAAGTGTGGCTTAGACAGAAGGAGGGGCCCAAATAAGCTCACATGTTACCCAAAAACGTGTCCTGTCGATGCCTTCGAGAGTAAGTGCAGTAATAAAGTCAAAAAGTTTCCTTTTAAGATACTAGTTTCGAATATTAAGCTGAAAATTTTGGTATTTCGAGGAGTTTGTATTTATGTAACCTAAATTTAAAAATACATTTTGTTAAAGGTTCATATCTCATCCATTTTTCGTTACATGAATAGAGGATACGAAAATCCTTAAAAATATAAGGTACATGTATCAATAAAATATTCTTAGGGGCTCATTTTCCCTTTTTGTTTTTCATATTGTTTCCTGGTGCAGATGAATTTATTATTATTTTTTTAGTGTATTTCCCGGTTTCGTGACCTGGAACGTCATCTCCTGTGGAGTCGGGGTGTTAAGATTGCTTCAGAGAAATTCGTAAACGTTAAAAAAATGCTCAAACTGTTCCAAACCGCAAACATTCAAACCCACGACTTGTTGTTTGTAGATTTTGTTTGTTTTTACGGAAATTTCAACGCATATGAGCAAATGTCAAAACAATGTTAGTGCACTTCACTGGCTTTTTTTTTACTTATGGGGTTTTCTTTTGGTAAATTCAGATTTTGATCTGAGAATTGATTTTGTTTTCGTCACGAGTGGCCGCGTTCAAGTTTTAATAGATAACCTATCTAGGATAGCTTTGTATCCATGTATGTTCCTAAATGCCAATCAGGTGTTGTTGACTCATAGGATATTTTTATATCCTAAAATCTAAGCTTTTGCGCTCTTGTCAAACTGATAGATGTCAATTGTTCTGGTGTGTAATGGTATATTTAATAGGGGTCTGTCGAAAAATCCAGACCCTCAAAATTGATTTTCAATTAAAACATTGATTTCTTTGCCCATTGGCATTAAGAGGAAAATAAATAAATTTTTGTTAGCAGAAGAAACCCCATCCGAAAATTTTAGGATGCGAATAAGTTTACATCTTTTGTTTTGTTTTGACTAACTGTCCAAAAATAATTTGATTGATGTATGGAATTGAATTTTAAATACAAATTTATTGAAATTTGTAAAATATTGCAGTTTAGAGAAAAAAAACATGCTTCTTGTATATACGTAAGCCTTCATTTGTATGTAAGGTGCATTATTTACATTTTAGGTTTAAAGCACTTAAGTCTGATGCCAATTTTCAATTATAAAAATATGTATATCGTGGCTAAAAACCAAATATTGAAAAATATCTTTTTCTAGTCCTTTATTTTAAAATTTTTATTTTTATTCCTTACTAATATATTAAATTAAGTTTTGTCTTTGAGAAGGTTTTTTTTAAATACAATATACAAATTCTTTAAATAACTGAATTAAATAAGCCAAGTAGAAGTCTAAAATAAAAAAAATATGAATGCGCGACAGATCTCAAATTGCTGGTCGCGAAAAAATTGTAACCTGCGACGGCCAATTTCTTCACTGCAAATTTTGTAACTCAAAATTAAAGTTACTTATGGGGGTTTTCTTTTTGTAAATTCAGATTTTTTTTTCGTCGCGAATGGTATACGATTTTAGACTGATTTTTTTGTTTTTATTGTATTGGTGTATAATTTGTGTCTGTGAAGCTGCGGCGATCCAGACTTGTCAAATTTTATTTGAACACATTAAGAGAAAATTCTCTTAAACTCCCTGTCCGTGAATACGTGTGATAGCTCTAAATGTGACGTTTTCAATTTTTCGATTCAATTTGTTGTTGTTTTCAGTCTAATGAGCCAAAAATCCATTAAGTTATCTTTGTATTGGTGAGGTTCCATTTAAAAAGCATTGGGCAGCTAACACATGCTAGCCATGTGGAGGAAATACTCACAGTGCAGTTTGTAGGGTGAAAGAGAAAAAGCCCTGAAGTCGGTTCTCTAGATAATATAGGTAGTCTATGGTTCATTGGTCGCTCTCATGTGAATAGCCCTTTAGAGTTCTAAGTGCACCATTTGCCGTTTCGATTAATTAAATTAAATATCGATTATTTTTTTAGAGTAGCAGATATTTGACGAAGAGAGCTTAGTGCAGCGATATTTTTCGACCAATTTGAATTTCCAATACAAGTTAGGTGCTCATCAGGCTAGTATAATGTTATACCCCTATTACAAGATGATTCTTTTCGTCTGATTCTTTTCAAAATTATGGGTGCGTTCAATTCGTACTCATGAAATTTCGAAATGAGTCAGACGCAAAGAATCATCGTAATAGGGGTCTTATTGTTAGTAGTTATGGTGGATTTATATGTAAATTGATCTTGATCTTCAAGAAAAGTAGAGCGGGTCAGATATAGTGGCAAAATATGAACGTGTGAAAGAGTACAAGGGTGGTAACTCTTTTTTAATTACTATAATATGCTATAATCTGTTTTGCTGTCAAAAGCATATGCTGTTGTTATTTTCTTATTTTATTTGTTGATTAAGATTCAGTTGATAATAGTTTGTATTTTCACTCAATACTTAATTTAATTTACACAACATTTTTCGTTTTTTTACGTTTGTTTAATAATTGCTTTGCACAGACATCTTCAAGTCTTTAAACAAATTTATTTACACTTTCATATATCTACTGTTTTTTTGTCTTTGACGCTTCACTTCTTTTTTGTTTTTTTTTTCTATCAGGCCAAAAAGTTATAGCAAAACATGCACACATACACAACATGAGCATGTCCACACAAATACAGACGAAAATGCCATAATCAAGATGAACATGTTCGTCTTTACTATAATCTTGATCTTGATTTCTATGTTTTACCATAATCTTGATTTTATCAAGATGCTCTTGATATTATCAAGATGCTCTTGATTTTGGTCTTACATCTCTATCTTTTAAACTTTTATATTTTACATCCTTTTCTTTTTCAAGAAATGAAATCAAGATACATGTAAATCCACCATTAGTAAACAAAAAACTACTTAAGACATACACCTAACATAAGGTGGGTTTTATTGGCATTTATAGCTAGCGCAGCAATGCAGGCACCAATGAAACACTAAACTCACTTTTATATCCACTTTTTACTGACTTATTTACCGGGACTTTTGGGTTTGTTGTTGTTTACCTAGGAAAAATTTACTGTGCTAGCTATATAACTTTTTCAATAAAACACGCCTATTATACAAATTCAGAACAAAAAATGCAATGACAATGAACGACATTTTTTTCTTATTATTATTTCAATTTTGAATTATACTTTTCTGGTATTGAATTAAGTATTTTTAAATTCTCTACAGATATTAAAGAATGTATTCCTTGTAATGTGGCCAGATTTCAAACACATGATTTATCTTCCAAACATTGGGTCAGCAAGCATCCTTATCTCTGATGCGGCGATCAAACTTTTCACACATTCATCTACTCCTTGCAGTTTTAGGTGCATTTTCTTTTTGACATTTCAGTATATTTTTTTGATTTATCCATTGTGATATTAATCGACACTTTTGTTTTCCTTGATATTTCTCATTTAGTTATTAGTACCTATTACTTGATAATGACTACACAATTTCCACAAAAATGAGGGCATTCAAAATATTTCTATAATCGAGTCCAGGGTACTAAAATTGGACTGCTAATTGCCAATCTAAAGTTGGTTCCATTTTAGGCTCAGTTTTAAGCAAGTTGCTAATGTACTCTAAAGATACAAATTTATTTTTCTAAGTAAGTAAGTAAGTAAATTACTAAAACTTATGAGCATAGTAAAATAACATCACCTTTTTTTTAATAAGAAATCGATCTTCAATATTTTCAAAATTGTTTAATTTAACGGCGAAAAAAGTAAAATTATATAATAATGGAGATACCCCCTTTTTCCTTACGATGGCAGTACTGTCAGATAGAACAGTGATATCATTTTTCCAAAGCAAGCCGACAATGTACCGTTTTCCGACATTTTTCATATATGCATCCAAAATCACTTGATCCGTCATATCGTTTGAATTCACTAACACCCTAATTTGTTTTGATCCAATATTTTTAATTTTAAAATATTCCTTGACTAATTTTGTCGAGTCTCATCAATTTTTGTTTGACAGTCAGTCAGGTGAATATAGACATTGGGGCTTATTCATGTTGTTTAAGCAAATAATTCTCGTCGAATTCCTGCCAAAACAAGCTCAATATAAAAAACGGTCCAAAGTCCTGATTCTCAAAATTATTTTGCTTTCAAACTTATACATATTTAGAAAATCTAAATATGTCTGAATAAAAATCTAAAACCCGTTTCCAATTATCATGTTCGGTTTTTTCATAAGAGATTTAAAAAAATATATTCGAATTTTTATGAATAAAAAAAGTTATCTCATAAGATTGTATACGACTAATGTCTATTTCAATATTACAGATAAACACTTAAACTCGGCGAAAAAAAGAAAGAAAAATAATTAAATTTTCTATTGAAAAAATTTTCAAATTTTTGAACATACATTTTTGAAACCTGTGGCTAGTCAACCAATTATATATTAATTGACAAAAATTAATAGAATTGTACAGGGAAATCAGAATGTTATGTGTTGGTTTCGCTTTTCTGTAAATAGTCTAGGATTATTATTTTTGAATTTAATTATATTTAAAACCTTCTTAATAGAAAGTATTATATGTTTTTGTTGTTATAAAATCATGGCATCTTAATTCAGTGAGTGTCAATTTAAAGTAAGTCATATTAATTTATTACATTATAATAATTAAAAACTCTACCTGAACTTAAAAGTAAAGAAATGAAAAATTATATTATATTAATAACTTTTATAAAAATAAACATAAAGTTATCTTTGTCTAAAATGTACTAAATGTTGTATGATCCACCTTGTCCCCCTGATTGTTTCATAGATTTTCATATAGAATAAGCATTTTATTTATTTATTCATTATAAATTATTATATATTATTAAAAAAAAAAACTATTTTTAAAAATCCATTAAACAATGAATGATTAATCTGTTCGATGTGGATAGAAACAAAATCACGTAATCATGCCAAATTTTATTGATACAAAAATATATATGTATATTTAAAGAGGTGTATTGTGTAAATAAAAAAAAGTTATTAACTATAAAATAAAAATGTAAAAAATGAAATTGAATACAATAATTAAAGAAGATGAAAAAAGTTGTATACATACATCTACATACATATGTATGCATTTATGAAGTTACTCTTATACAAAATATGAATTTATGAAATATGTATGTATTTGTGGTAAATAAAAAAAGTACATGTATCTCAAATAAAATAATGAAATTTGTTTCATTCACATTCAGGAATACTATCAGCTTTAGAGGAATTTCCGAGGAAAATTTTATAGTTCTCAGAAACAGATTCCCTATTGGCGGAGAGCCAGCGACAAAAAAAGTAACGTCATTTCATTAAGAAAATATTTGGTATCATTGTACAGTCTGACTTTAAATAAAAATAAAATAATATGGCGCAACTTACCCATTCGTGTAAAGGCTGTTGGTAGGGGGTAAACGTAAACGGTTACAAAATATAAGGCCCAAAACGTGATTTCTTTATAGCTGATTTTTGGTTTGATGAAACTTAATAATACTTTATTAAACATATCAAAAAGGCAGACAATTTTGGTGTTATGAAAACAGTGGCGGACTGCGGGGAAGGTCGGGAAAATAAGCTATTTATTAATTACGTTGAAAAAATACCAAACATTTTTAAGATTCCAACAGATACCTATAATCCTGTAATTAAAAAGGCAGACAAATAATAATTTTTGTTAGTAAAAAAATAAAAAGAAGTTAGTATAAGACAGCAAAATGTTCCAAATCTGAGTACGACAGTTTATACATAAATAAATCGTGATATCAAATAAAAAATACTGGCAGGTTTTTCACTCAACCTATTCCTATTTTTGTGTTGAGTAAAATAATTGGAAATATCTACAAAAAATAATGCGTCGGTTTGTTAATGTTTCTTTAAAAGTACTTCTTGGAGATAATATGCATTTTTTTAATAACTGACCCTAATCTCTTAAACTTCTTTCCCTGACTACGTACATGATATCATTTTGGCTGACGACATGAATCCATTTTGAATTGTGTAGGTTTAATTGATAAAGTTAAAAATCGTACTAGAGGGGATCATTCCCGCCTTTTAAGTGGAAGGCGCAATTTACTAAAAAATTATCAAAAAACAAAGTCATATTATAGCTTTTTTGAAAGCCAGAAGTTCATTCGAAAAAAATTATTTTATTTTACGATGCGAATGAGTTGTAGTAATTTTGGTGATGACTGAGATAAATTAACTCGCAACTTTAAAGTTTATCAGAACTGATAACAACATAGAATTTTGAAAACAAAAATAGCACCTACTTAATTACGTTTTGAGGTAAACATCGGGGTTCTTCCATCAAACAGATTAAATATGTTTTACTGGAGGCATTTATTTTATCACAGGAACAAAACAAATAAATCTATATCGTCCGGAATAGATAGCACCGGGAACTAGGCCCAATTTTACATATGAAATTTAAAATTATATTTAATTTGTTTGTAGGTTTGTGGGGTAGTTAGTACAATTTATATGTATAGATTGAAGAAAAAAAGCTGGTTGATGTTTTAAAAATATGGTTCTTTCAATATTCGGTAGAAAAATTGTGGTCCATTTTACCAAATGCAAATGGTTTTAATACTGTCCTGTATTTTAAAATTCTAGCTTCTCTCTCAGATTCCTATGATTCTTTACTCTGATAAAGTCAAATATATAATACTGAATGATAGTAGCTTCGTTTTATTAGTTCTTTTATATGTCCATATGGACATTGGCGCAAAAAAACGTTATCGGGACATTCCAAAATTTGACTTGGTCTGCCATTTAGTATTGAATAATCTTATCAACAAACATTTCACATTTCTGTACAAATTATCGATAACACTGCGACAATAGTAGTCTGGCACTACCGTTTAACAAAATCCAATTAATTATCTGGACATAGCTAAAGGCCACTTTTCACGATTATAGAAGTCAAAAAATTCATACCATATCGTCTGAACACACTCATATATCTCATATGACTTCTCAAAAGCAAAAACGCATATGACTTTTTTGACATTAGAACTGCAGCTAATTCCATTTGAGAAGTTAAACGAGATTTATTATTTTAATGGAAAGTAGTGAATTCAGAGTATTGAAATTAAAAATATTTCTACAAAAAAAATTTATTTTGAATGAAAACAACAATGAATAATTCATAAAAAGTAGTTTTGCTCCACAAACATTTATTTGTTTATGACTTTTTTTCTTTTATTTTGGTTTTGACAGATAACCATAGAGAAAATCAAATGCGAAATAAAGACGTGAAAACATAAAAAATTATAACCGTATAACTTGACTTGAAATGACAGCTCATATGAGAAATCATACAGAAAATATAATGACAGGTCATATGACTTATATTATCGTGTAAAGTGGTTTTAGCTCTATATGGACATAAGATGTTGTTTTTGACACGTTAATTGCCTTGTTTTTTTGTCGTTATTTTCAGGAAGAATTATTTTGAGTTGCAAAAAAATACAACTAATGGCAATTTGTCATTAGTGTAAATCCGGTATAACATAAATTCTTTTTCTTTCAGGAAAATGACCGTTTAGAAGCCACGTTTGAAAAGAGCTAAATACAGATTGAACTTTCATATTTTGCGTTGAACGTAGCCAATTTGATTGAAGGGAAATTTAATTTCTGCATTGAAATGTCAAAATTAGATAGAGAAAAATGTATGGTTTAGCATATATCTCTTGCTCGCACATGCTTGGCAAATACTGATACCAGCGTTGCCGATGTGGCTTTTTGACAGGAAATTTCCTGGTACAAAGCAATTTTATATAGCATGTTTCTTATTTCAAATTCATATGTTACTTAAGGTTTTAGGCCTGGTTATACTAAGTGTGGTCCAGCGGTCTTTAGAAAAATGTTCAATCATAATTTACTATCGCATTTTTTTTTCCCAGGAAAGCATTGATTTACTTCGATTAACTTTTAACTCGTGCTACAAAAACAGTTTTAAAAATGTCCCATTATTTTGTGTTTCTATTACGTATATTACACGTAAATATAAATACAATTAAATAGCTGTGTCTATATTCTATCGGGATCCGGATTTGTATTTACTTTTAACACTTCCTACAAAAACAATTTAAAATAATAATAATATTTATTTTTTTAATTAATATTTTTGTATTATTCCACGTATTATGAAAAATTTTAAAAATAGTTTTTGTTGGACGAGTCAAAAGTAAGTCCGGATCCAGATAGAAGATAATTAGGCATTTTATTATCTTAAATATTATAAATAATCATATAATGGCACGGAAATGACAAGTTTTTGTCAGAAAATGTTATTTTCGGCGGCAACGCTGACTACTGACTTGTCCTCGTCCGTCAGCCATATTGAATTTTTTCTGAATACACAGGCATACTTTTCATTCACTTCAGTTTCTGTGCCAGCATTGTACGGTGTTTCATTTTTGTAAAAAATTTAAATTAAAAAAATCCTATTTCAATAATAATTGCAAATAAAAAAATAGCATAGATTTATTATTGACAAATTAGCAAACATTAAAAAAAACAATTTACAGTCATTCTCCGGTCGAATACTTTTTAATTATACAAACTATTGAAATTTTTCTCATATTAAATTCATATATGCTAAAATAACACAAAAGTAGAAAAAGGGTAAAGAGTTTGAAAAAAAAAAAATTTGCCTGCCTATGTGACATTTGAAAAGAAAATATTTCAAAAACATCCTAATCATAGCTTTGTTTCGTTTTTACTTGAATTGGAAGAAATGACAGCTAGATATAGCCTAACTTGTGTGGACTCTGTCTAAAGTTACTATTTTTCTGTCTTCTGTCTCACTCTCGTTTTTTTTTCAACTTTTGTCCGTTCAAATCTAGTGGCAGTGTGTGTCAAAAAAAGAATAGTACTGTTTTCGTGTTCCCGAGATTTTGGTTTTTTTTGTTTTCTTCGCCATTCCGATTCCACAAAAAAACTAAACAGTTTACCAACTAAAAATATAGAAGTCAGCAAATCAAAAATCCCAGGAACCAAGGAATCGTTTTCCAAATCTACTGGTAAAAATCAATGTAAGTGGAATACTGAATATTTTTCTTTTTTTCTCTCGTCCCCCTTCTGTGTTCTTAAGAACATCGTGGTGCAGTCAATATGAAGTTGGTGAAGAAAAAATATGGCCAATCTCGTCCCGGGGCGCAACTAACGAAATAATGGACGAATTTAATTGGTCGAATCAATTAAATATAAGTTATAGATTTGTTTTTAATTTTTTCATCATCGGTTACTTCATATGCTGCTGTCATTTATTTTACAGCTAAAAGCCCAGAACCAAATAGCTATTCATCCTCATTCCAGCACACGTTTCAAGTACGGAAATTGCCTCTAGTTGGTCGTGAACAGAAAATCTGATCTGACGAACAAGAACAATTTATTCGAGTTGGAAAGAAAGAAAGAGAAAAATCAAGGCTCTGTCTGATCATCGTTGAAGAAAGTTATTTTTAGTTTGACGAAGTTATACCCCCCAAAACGCATTTTTTTTTTCAAAATTGCTAAAAAAAAAATATGTAAAGCATAGGTAAAGAAACTAATCAAATCGGTACTGGGAAACACCATTAGTGTTACCTCGTAGACAGTTTCCCGTTGCCCTGGTTCTCCAAGTCTTTAATATTAATTTCTCTTAAAATCTTTATTATAAATTTTTTGTAATAGTAGATATTTTGACATAACAATCCAAAATTGATTTTTCTGTTCTTTTGTAGTGAAATTCCGATCACGTAAGAATTCTGCTGTGATAGCACCATCAACGTCACTTTATCGACAGGAAGCCTATGAGTAGGAAAAAATACGATTGCGACGTGACACATGAATGCGTTCGCTACTTTTTTTCTTGTTTTTGTTTGTAATTCAAATTTTAAGGTAGCTAATTTGTTTTTGTTTTGCTTTGGTAAAGTAAAGAATATTCAAGGATCAAAGTTATTTTTTAGTTTCAAGTTGTGTTATCCTTTTATGGGAAAAA
The DNA here is from genome assembly GCA_946251815.1 of Dasysyrphus albostriatus. Classification (NCBI taxonomy): domain Eukaryota; kingdom Metazoa; phylum Arthropoda; class Insecta; order Diptera; family Syrphidae; genus Dasysyrphus; species Dasysyrphus albostriatus. The sequence continues at coordinate 2,570,899 of OX276339.1, forward strand.
ACGTGGAATTTTTGATTTTGTTTTCTTATTTTGGTTGCCCTCTTATAAGATGCTAGTTCTGTTTCTTTCTTTCGATTTTTGTGTGTGTGTACAATTTTCAACCCATTGAACTACTCAGAAAGAAGGTGTGTAGCAGTTTAAAACAAATATGAAAATGAGCTGTAGTATTATAGATTCTGGAATTAAAAAAAAATGTTTTGCCTTAAAAACTTCATATTTATTTTTTTAACATTTTATATATTAGAAAATAAACTTAATATTTTAGGATAAAGAAGAAGATAGTAGATATAAAAAAAGAGCAAATAGTGTTTGTGATATATGTGTGTGTTGGGCGCTGGTACTACTCCACTTCAACAATTTGTCTCTCTCTTTTTGGTGATGAAAGAAAAAATCCATTCCTTCACTGGCCAGTGACCAGCGTTGCCACAAAAAAAAATATTGTCGGGGCCACTAACAAAAAGTTTAATCCCTTGGGGTATAGGCATGATGTATAGTGTAAAAACGAAAAATCTTATACAAAAATATCAATGAAATCATGTGCGATAAATTTCGTTCTTCTTTTTGTTCTATAATGTTCGCTGCTGAAAAGTTAGAAATTTATAATTCAAGCTATTTATTTAGAGAAGTCTTCACTCGTTTATGTCCAAAAAATTAAGTACTCGTGTTTTTATTGTTTCTTTTAAAACAGCATGCATATCTCTGGTTTGTTTTTATTTTTGCAATGGGTGGAAATCTACATGATTATTGTGTTTTCGAAGCATTTTGTTGTCTTGTTGGATATCATGTTGGCCTTATCCTATATCCATCTCACTCCTATCAAAGACTAAGGATCAAATTTAACACATATTTAATCAATTCCTCGCGTTCCGATGTTTATTCGATATTTTATCTAGTTATCCCAAAAAATTCGAGATAATTTGAGTTGTTTTGTCAGGGGTCATCAGCTGTTTTTTTAACAAGGGATTACAACAACACAAAACTATGCAGATAACTTAGAATAAACTTCGGAGCGTGGCCAATTGACGACGTTTAAGAAAACTTATCGACAAAAATCGAATGGTCTGATGCCGAACTTCGTGGCAACACTGACATAGTGACACCATATAAAATATTTTCTTATCGTCAACCTTACCTAGAAAGGGATAAAATGATAAAAGAATTTGCAAAATAGTGACAGGTAGTGTTTTTGTTCTTTTATTTTTGTGCGCTGTGTGTGTTTGGATTGTGCAAGTTGATATACTATTCTACTAGTGCCAGTTAATGGTACTTTTATAGGAAGTAAGTGATCCCACTTTAAATCGATCTCAATCATAATAATTATTTTGATGAACTGGTATTTTGAATTGGCTTTGACATGCGAATTTTCTTTGAACAATATTTAATATAATCAAGTCTCATAGCAATCTTTTTTTCTCTGACAAGATTCTTAGCGCTAAGCCTGCAGCCGGCTTGCCTAGGGAAACTTTTCTAAACAAAACAAAATCTTTTTATTTTGGTTTAATAAATATTATATTTCTTATTGGTCTTTTCCAATTTATGTCTTCTTAATATTTTGTAAAGTTCCAACGATATAAAACTAAAGAAATTCAATGGGTAATTACATTATTTATAAACTTGTTCTAACTTTAGGCAGTCGTCCAACTCCAAAATGTTTTTAGTAATCTTTGTTTACTTCTCTTCTAAAGTTGTCTTACTTGGACATCTGCATTGGTTGTCTAAGATTTGTCAAAATTTTGTTTAATTAAATGAGAAAAAACTTCCAAATATAAAGGACTTTTAAAAAACTATCTAACTACTCAGCCGCCTAAAAAATCTAATAAATTGGGCTGAGAATGTTTAAGAAAATGCTATCGCCACAAATGTTTGTAGAGGGGTCAAATACAAGCATTTTTTTGAGAGGGGGTTCTATCTCGCATTCCAATGAGATTCCTGTTTAAATCGACTAGATTTTGTTTTCGTTTACATAAATCCCCAGTAATTTAAAAGAATGTAGGTTTATAGTTTATCATCTAGATTAAAACGGATGGAATTTATGAATATCTCACATTAAAGGCGGTGATCGGCAAACGGCCTTGTTTAGGTTGTGACTTACTTATACGACGCTGTAACGTTGTTGGTAAGATTTTTGAGGAACTCTTTCCCTCACCACCCACAATACCATCGTCATGAAAGATACTAATTTGTGCTTGCTTGGAAAAACATATTAAAAAACAACGGCCAGAAGTCTGCTTTTTAATCCTACATTTAAATTATATTATTTGTGTCAATAGTTTTCAATAAATTTGCATTCAAACTCAAAAATTTGATAAAAAAAACACGAAATTATGTAAATTTTTTATATTATCAACAACCTTCTGTGCTTGCTCATAAGGTTTCGTTTTTTTTTTTTTATCAAAGTACATATTCGATGATGGAAAATTCTAAAAAATTAGTTTTCATCGGTCTATGCGCCTGCGGTGCGTTCTTTTCAGTTACCTTAGTAAACTATGGTTACTGTTGCAAAAAGAAGAGTTGCAATATCATATTTATTACTTCTAATTTGGGAACAAAGTTAAAAATATGGTTGGTTAATCTGTCAAACAAAATAGATGAAAAAAAAATCAAAATAGATTTGGAATTAAAAATCAAGAGCAAATTGAACCTCAAAAATGCATACAATTTTCAAATTAAATTTCATTTAACAGCACAAAATTGAATATTTTAGCAAAATATTTGCAACTTTTTTTCATTCATTAGTAGCAAATTTTTTTATTACAATCGAAAAAAAAATTGATGAAAAAACGTCGCAAACGGAGAAAACAATTTCCAAACTCACTAACGACGATAAAAGCAATTCAATTAAGAATATACTAATACAAAAATAAAATAAGTTCCAAACCGAGAACGATCGAGAAGCAAAAATAAAGATAACTCAAAATAAAAACATTTAGCCTTGTTCTTAAGTGCATTTTTATCTTCGCTTATAAAAATGTAACAAACTGGTATTATTACGTATTGTTGTTGTATTTAACATGCTACTTTTTCCTAAGCGAAGATAAAATTCACTAAAAACAGGGCTACTGTGATTTCAGCTGCTCTTGACAGATTAACCATTTCAACTCATATCAAGGAAATGAGTTTGACAAAATTACAAAAACTTATTTTTTAACACTTTAATTTTGAATTAAGGAACAGGATTGTGACGTCATAAAGTTTTTTTTTTTAATATAGGTAGATTTGGTTAGAGGAGGAACGCACTCATGTCGAGATAGATACTAAAGAGTGGTCCGATTTATGATGTTGTATTAATAAACCAATTACTTACATAACTAAGACTTAAATCTTTTTTCATAATTTTGGCTCTAACCTAAGACGTGGCTCGCTTCCATCATTATGTTGGAAACAATATTTCAAAAAAGCCATGATATTGAATTGTTTCGACACAATTACTACCTCTGCTTCGAATGATAATTCGATTAAAAAACATTTCTCTTTTCAAAATTTCTCAAAATAGACGTTTCAAAACACTTCAATCTTGCAAATTGTAAGCGTGGTTGCTTCCTAAGTTTTTTTATTTGTCCAGTCAAAGGTCTTTATAAACTTAAATAGGTGTGTATAACTAATAATATTAAACAACGAATTGAAGTTTCATGTGTCTCATTTTATTTGTCATAAAAAACACTCGCTCCGATTGGAATGACCATTAATATAAATTATTTCCTTTGTCGAACTACCCGACCGTGGAATATCTAAAAAAATTCTATTTGCCTTTCAATTTCAAAATGTAGACATTAAATGCAATTATAAATTTCCACCTCTTAAGTCATCCATGTTCATTATAAATATTTAAAATTACCTACTTCATTTTGAATATCCAAATATTCGCTCTCATAGTGCAAAATTGAACAATTTCGGAATATATTCTAAAAAAATCTTCCATACATAGACGCGATTTAAAATCACCTCCAAAAAATTGTGTTTGATTACATTTTAGGAGCTTAATAATAGGTGATATTTACACTTTTGGCTGAATTTGATTTTTTTTTCTTTAGGTTTATAAACCATCGGTTTCTAATCAAAAATTGTAATGTTTCCTATTTAAAACGTTCTGCATCTTCTATGTTGGATCAAAACGTACAGTTTGCTTAACCATTCTCAGCCGTATTAAAAAAAGCCTTATTCCTGCGTAGATTGTGGTTTTCCAAAACACCTCAGTACAAAGTTTTTTTTTTTAATTCTGCCAAACAAAGTCGTCCCACTTGTAGTGTAGGAACTTATGGTAGTTTTTTTAACTGAGGTCTCAAAAATTGCGTAATTTCAGGCTCAGTAGAATTAATTAAAAGTTGGTTTATGTGCGCTAGTAGGTGTTGTATGGCCATTGTTACTGTACAGGTAGAGCAGATTGGAAGGTTTTTTTTAAGAAGATGTTGATGAGTTAGTGATATGTGGACAAAGTGAAAAAAAAAAAAACGAAGTTGGTAATGGTTTCCTTGGGTGGAAATATAGGTTGGGTTTTATTAACATTGACTTTTGAGTAGTGGTGGGCATATGTCGACCATCTTTGCCTCTGGGTTGTTTCTATTTTCATTCTGATCTCATTCTTAAAAGATCCGACTCATCGAATGCATTAAATAAAATGGAGGATAATTCGCTGGCATTTTCAAAATAAGATATTCCAATGAATAGTTCTTGAAAAAAATCATTTTCAAACTAGACTTTGAAAAACAAAAATAGTTGATATAAATAAACTGATTTGTTTTCCTAAATTTTTCCAAGCGAAGTACTCTTTTGGATTAAAGTATTCAATGCTACTATTCATTTTTAGTTGAACCCCAGAAACCACGTTGTAAAATGTGTTCTTTTTTGTAGCAAGAAACACTTTTTCATTTTTCTCTAAAACTAGAATAAAATCTAATTTTTAACGTTTGATTTAAACTGAGTAATTACTTAAAAGCTTACTAATAAACTTAACTCAAAACTAAAAAAAACAACATGTATCATGGGAAACAGTTTTTAAGGAATTATGTAAACCTTCTTGAAATTCCTAACGAAATGGTCGTTTGAGAAACAATAAAAATAAAATAAAACGAAGTCTTTACTGAATGAAATTTATTGATTTTTTTTAAAGAAAAAGTTTGAAACCGTTTTCGAGAAAAATGAGATTTTGTACAATTGCTAAAAAAATGTATGGCAGGTATCGCTATTTTTAGTTCTTAACAAAATTTAAAAACGTGTGGACATAAACACCTAGAACCACTATTAGTTCATAGTTTTAAGAAAATCGTTTTGGCTTAAGCCAAACAGACAGAGACAGACAATATTCTGAGACCCACTTTTTTTCGTCTTCGGTATCATCGTAATGACAAATCTGATCAAGCTTTAAGAAAAGAAATAAATAGACACCCCATGACACAAACCGTTTTTGTATGTATGATTCGATTTTTGTTTATTCAAATATTGAATACCCACCCGAAAAACAATTTAGTTTTTGACGGGGCACTTGAAAGTTTAACATTGACCCCAACATGAGCCTATCAGGGGTAACTCTGGATTTTGTATCGGGCCTCATCCGTTAAGTAACATTTTGCCCCAACAGACACAAAAATAAAAAGTTGTCTTGGTTGGGACTCGATCCTACGATCTTCTTGTTACTAGTCCAATACGCTAACTACTGTGCTATTTCATTACAGTTGTGTAATGTTGAAATGAAAAACTAAATACTTTAATTTTTCTTACTATATTGTATAATGGGTATAAAATATTTTTTTTCTTTTTGTTATATATGGGATATTTGTGATAGGATGAAAAGACCCAATCAAATTTTTCTAGCGAGGGCCTCACAAGTTTTCCTTGTCCAAATTGCCCCACCGAAGTCTTTTCAAGGCCTTGAATATACTTGACAAAAACTTACCATTTTTCCAGGCGGGTAACATTTTCAATTCCATATTTATACAATGCTGCCCACCTGGAAAAATAATCTAGTTTTCAACGAGGCCTTTAAATGTTTGACATTGATGCTAACAAGGGTCTAGCAAGGGTAACTATCTATTTTCTTCAGGGCCTTGATCGTTAGGTAACCTCTTGCGTAGAGAGACAAAAAAAACAAGAAAGTTGTCTCAACTACTACTGAGATATTTCGCAATACAGTTGTGTAATGTTGAAAATGAAAAACTATATACCTACTTTAATTTTTCTTATTATTGTTTGATGGGCATAAAATATTTTATTTTTTGTTGTTTTTGTTATACATACATATATATAGGGTATTTGTGATGGGATAAAAAGACTCTTCTAACAAGTTTTTTCTAGCGAGGGCTTCACTAGTCTTAGACAGGTTTTCCTTGTCTAGATTGCTCTTACCGAAGCCTTTTCAAGGCCTTGACTAAAGCAGACAAAAACTTGCCATTTTTCTAGACGGGTGTACCGTTATTTTAAATTTAAACATCAAGCTTTTTACTGCCGTTTTTTCACTTAATTTGAAAAGAATATATGATACGAGTATCATGAAACGAAATCAAAGAAGTAAGTTTATGATGCATATAATGAAAAAATAACAAAACATACTTTTTTTTAAATTTTTTTTATTAATTCCGGCTTTGCGATATAGGCTGCTCCAATGTGCGTCGTATAAAACTTCAGTAACCAAATACACCTGTAATCTCAAGATTTTAATATTCAATACTCTTATTAACTCTTATATAGCAACAAAACAAAAATTCCATTTTTTTTTAGATAACCCTGTTTTTACTTAATTATAACATTAAAGTCCTCCAAAGTTGCCTGCTTAGCTGGAACACCATAACTGTTGAACATTTGTTTCAGTTAAACCGAGTTTTTAATAAATCGAACTTCAGATGGCTTGAACTTGTTTCCAATAAGCGGAATTCTGTCAAATTAAATTAAATTTCAGTCGACAAAAAATCAATATCTTGTTTTTGTACACAATAAATTTCTTACTTTGTACTTTTGATTAAAATAAAAGTATCAATATTTTTGTAAGTGATTTTAAAGGAAATATCTTGCTTGAAAACCGTTAGTTCCTCCGTAAGACAGTAATTGAGTGGAATCAGAAAAAAGTGTACTTAACGACCCTTTTTGGCTTTTCAATTCATATTTTTTCTTTCATTTTACATTCTTCCACTCATGATCATTTACTTGGTGTATGAGGCAATTGTTGTTTTGGTGAAAAACAAAATTCGATTTAATCAATCTTAAAACTTCAATGATGGAGTTTTTCAACAAAAAGTGGGTTTCTTTATGTCATAAAGTCCGGCTGTACTTCCAATGTTTAATGGAGTCACGGCAGCTGGTAGTCAGCCCGTGAACCTTTAGTTGGAGATAGATTTTTTGTTTCGATTCGACGCTCAATGTATTTCCCATTAGAGAAAACCAAAAAATTGTTTTGGAAATATTAATAGTACTAGTTACTTTTATATGAACACGTATCTATATTATAAATGCAATACAATAACAATATATGTGAGTTTGTAAATCGAAAAAAACATTATGTTTTTTAAAATAACTCTGGCTACGTCTCTGTGTTGCTTTTTTTCTCAATCGAGTATTGTTGTTGTTGCTTTTGGTTGTAGAGGTGGTTTGTTTACATTTTTCATCTAAAAATAAAAATATTTTAACTATGAATTTTGATATGTTCTACGTTTGATTTATAAACTCACATTCTTTGCCATTTTATTGCAATCATAATATGAATACCCATACAAACAAATGAAATTAGGGAAAATAATGTTATTGAGACCCTGTTTTGCATTTCTCTTATGGGACATACATTGAGCGTCAAATCGAAAAAAACCTATCTCCATTTGTCAGTACATGCACTGACTTCCAGGTAGTGTGGAAAGCAACTTCCAGGTGTCATATTGATTGATATGGTTTTGGGTTTTGCCCTCATAACCAAAAATGTTGTACTCAAAACAATCTTTCATTTGATATACATATTATTTCTGCTGGTCTTACGCCCAGGCTTCATACAAATGGTTCTTTAGACAAAATCGGTTCACCCGTTTAGGCAAATTATAAAATGAAGTTATCATGTTTCTACCAAACTCCAAAAATGTATATTTGTAGTATTAAGTTAAAAAAAAAATATTTAAAAGATCCAAAATTTATAATTTTTTTAATTTTGATGTGCAATATTATTGACATTTAACTGAGCTTTTGCATTTTACAAATTTTGATTGAAATCGATTGAGCCGTTAATGTTAAAATAAAAATAAAAAAACAATACACTGATTTTTTTGATCAAAATTCTTAGTGCTGAGATGTATAATCTTTTCCTCAAAGGTTGAATTATTTGCAATTTATTATTCTTGGAGCTTAAAAAAACAATTTCAATTTCCCCTCCGGGGAATTACAACAACCTTGAGTTAAAAATTTGAAGAAAATCACTTCACGTTTATTCCAAAGTAACGGAGAGTACAATCTGGGTTTGAAATGAAATTCTTCTTATTAAGAAAGTAATATTTTTTCATAATATTCATTGGTTTTGAAGAACTCATTACAAAGTTCCCGGCACATAAGTTTCACAAAAAAAAAAAAAAAAATTAGTAAGCTTATACCACAAAATCGACGGTAATTGAGAAGCCACGTAAGATTTAAGTGCCTTTCACACTAGCCACGAACTGCGAATGCGAATTAATTTTTATGGGCAATTCCAAGCTCAAATATCAATAAATTCTTGTTTTTATTTTTCGACAAAATGAATAAAAGATCCTATCAACAGTTTTTAAAAGAAAACACGTCTCAAAGAGTAGTTTTAATTGTTAAATTTAGCATTTTTATATTTTCTACGGGACCAACGAGATATTTTCTGCAAATTGTCAAACACTTATTCGCAATCCACAACATCAGCACGCATTCCACAAATCTGCGAATAAAAAATTCGCTCGAATTTAACCTCAATTTTTTTTTAAACATCTATTCACTGATTTATTTTGCATGACAATTCGCGTCTGTTGGCGACCACTCATGTGAAAAAATTGTCGAAATTCTCGACCATTCGCAATTCGGCGTTTGCTATTTGCAACTAATGCGAAAGACACTTTAGAGATTTCGTGGCTTTGAAGTTTACGTTTGAATTCTGAGGGAGCTATCAAGATATGAAGTTGAATTTTTGTGCATCCTTACATAAAGCCAACATATACTAAAACCATCCTTTTTTAAATGACAAGTTTCATTTTACGATCAGAAAAAACATGAAAGATGGAAACGGAAAAGACACGTACGATCAAAGATTCTTTTTTATTCAATTTTATTATAATTTGTATTTTTAAATTATTGCCACTAATGATAATCAAGGTTATTGAAAAAATGTGCGTAAAATTTAATTGAAATCGGTTAACGTCAACACGTGCTAGCGAGTACTTCAAATTTTTTGTACAAAATACATGAGGTTTTCACAATCTTTTACTCAAAATTTAAGGAAATTTGTAAAAATTGATAGAAATTTCTAAACTTGGTCCACTTAATGTATTCCTACTAACAATACGCAGACAGCAAAAAGATTGAGAGTTCTAAGTCACAAAGCAACTAAATGTATTTGTTTTCATGCGTGCACAAAAATTCGTATTAGAGAGCGAAAAAAATAAAAAAAATGAATAAAAACAAATATTCAAGGCTAAAAATGTTTGCCTCCATTGAGTCATTTATCTACCCCTAATTGATAACTATACAAATTGATCGTTAGAACAGTAGGCCCAAGCTTAAATCAACAAGAACCAACAAAACGGTTTACAAGACCAATAAAAACGAAACATATGTCTTTACAGGGTATTTTTGTGTGCATAATAGTAACTATTGGCTTATTTCAAATCACTGTGTGAAAAAAAGTTATTCGCTACTTATTACCCACGTCACATTAATTTTTTTTCTAAAAAAATTCAGCGGCAGCTTATTTTAAATCACTATGAAAAATGTTATTGGCTAATTCGCAAATCCCATTAATTTTTTTTTTATACAAAAACTCACCAAAACAGGAAAGAGCGAATAACTTTTCCACGCAGTGATTTTTTTAGTAATAATTGTTTTTCATACAAATACCTTTTCAGCCATATGCATCGTATTGGCATTTTTATAGACAAATTTCGAAAGATTTTTTCGATACTGATATGCAACACAAAACCTTGATTAGCGAATAACTTTTTTCACACAGTGATTTCAAATAAGCTGCCAATAGTGACGTTTGTAGCACATGTAAATACCTTTCCAACGGCTTGCGTCTAGTTGTTTTTGGTTCCATACATTTTTGCCGATTGTCCTTTGTTATTACGGCCTGGTTGACACGGCAATGTACCTCACGTTTTTTGGCTGTATAAATTCGTGCGAATGAGAAGTGACGACGTGACGTTTGTACGTTTGCCGTTTGGATTTATACTAATGGTTAGATTTATACTGCGAAAGAACGAGTGGTGCATTGTCGTGTGAACTAGGCCTTAGAAATGTATGCCATCTGGCATAGAGATTCGAAAAAAAAACTTTTTAAAGTCACAACAAAAAAACAAATGATTTTTCCTCACAAGTCGCTGGGAACCTTCATGAACTGGCAGATGGAAGAAGGAAATTAAAAAAAATATTACTTTTGACTTTTGACCAAATTATTAAAATACCTATATCTTTTGAATGGTACATTTACATTTTGACGTTTACAAATTGAGCATACATTTATTTTGAACCACTTTGTCATTTGCAAGTAAAAATCAGAAAACAGTTATTTTTAACTTTTGACCAAATTCTTAAAATAATTATATCTTTTTAATGGTAAGCTTAAGAACAACAATTTTTATATTTTCTTGATTAATAAAACACTTGATATTTCCACAGTTTAAATATCTGTATTTATTTGATACTTTTAAAAGAAAGCCAACGCGTTTCGTCTTCATAGGACATCTTCAGGGTATATACTCGAAAAACCGATATTTTCGCCAGTCCATCCATCGGTCTTACGAAAAAAGTGATTCAATTTTTTTTTGTAGAGAATTGTCTCATGTACGAAATTTACTCACATTACTTTTCGATAGCATAATTTGGTTTGAATGTAGTAGGCGAAATCCCATTTTTTGATGATACTGGACCTTGAATATCTTTGTATTCTTGAGTGGGATTGACAAGGACTTTTCGCAGTTGATTTCTTAAGTTTGCTCCTTACGAAATTTTCGAGCACCACTGCGTGGATTTGAAGGAAAATGCGTTTTAATCCTATTAATAAATATTCTGTAGGCAAAGATGATGTTAAATGTCTAGAAGACTGAAAATTTAAATTTCACCATTTTTTCTGTGAATTTGTTAAAAAAATTGAAGAAGGGAACAAATCCAGGGAAAAAACTACCTCATAATGAATTTTCGTTTCCCTACTTCGTTAATTTCGTTTTGCTAAGTAAAACAGTTTTTCAATTTTTGGCACTTATTCCCTTCTTCAAACTGCCGATTCATATGTCAATGCAACAATGGTCGCGTCCGGACGACATGGCAGTCCGAAAGGGTCACTAAACGACCAGAACCGTATAGGTAACATTTTTAAAGGAAAAGAAATTGAAATTTTCCGACAACTATTTTGGTTCCTTAAATAAATATTATATAGCAAATCTCTTCTGTATTATCAATTTCTTAATAAATTACATTGCAAATGATTTTAATATGCATTTTTGAATAGCTCACCAAATGAAGTAAGGAATGAACAAAATGTATATGCATTCAAAAGACTTGCCATCGTATTTTTTAAAAATAGATTTTAAGATCAACTTGTATATTTAAAATTGCTTTTTTTTTAGCTTAATAAAGTTAATAAAAAAAGTTTGGTGTTATGTTAAATCACCTGTTCTTTAAAATTCCCATCAGAAAGTCTAGTTCACATGCCGAAAATGTTTATAAAACTAGGATTCCTTTCTGACATTAGCTGTTTTGCTCGCCTGTATTTTCATATGACATTACAACTACTCAAAAAAAATCCGAAAGCTTTGGGTAGGCCCCAGAACGCGCCCAATGATTGCACTCAATGCACGAAAGTAAAAAAACCCATCAGCAACGCGGAAAGTAAAAAATTTGTACTGTCTCTCTTGAGTAGCTGAAGACGAAATGGCAGCACTTACCACGACTATTTTAATTTTTCAATTTCTTGCCCTCCCTGCTAAATGATAATAAATAATTGTGTGTGTGCTGAAGTTGTAACTAGGACTGAATATCTAGCTAAATAGACAAAAACAATATAATTTTCTCGTTCCTTGAACTTTTCGAGATTTGATATTTCCTTCGTATACAACAAACAAATATTTAGGTATCGATAATTCCTTCTTTTGATAAATCTACTATTTTACAGCTTTTGTTAAGGAAAAAAATAAAACAGAAAATGACTTTGTTATGTGTTTTTTGGATTTGAACTTATTTCGTTCTTCTTCTGCTGGTCTACCACAATCTCAAATGGAGTTAGAAAACATTGCATAACTATTTTCTTTTAATTTATTTTAATATGTGAGAAAGAAAGTAAGATATTAATTGTTGATTTACAAGACTACGACGGTGATGATGTTGAAAAAAAAACAATGAAAGCTAAGAGGGACTTCGTGGTAAAGTATGGTATAGTGTAGTATAGTGTGGTATAGTGCAGTATAGTGTGGTATGTGTGGTATAGTGTAGTATACTGTGGTATAGTGTTGTCATCATTAGAAACTTCAGCTGTTTTTATTTCATTTATATCAAAGAAAACAAAATTGCACACAAGTTCATAATAACTTATGTTTTCCCTTTCTAAAATTCCAGAGAACTTATACACAAAAAAATAAACAAAACATCAACAACAACAAAAATGACAGATTCAATGAAATTTGGACCAGAATGGCTTCGTAATATGGCAACTGATATGACAAACAATCAAGGCGGCTCTGGTGGCGGCAGTGGAGGTGGCAGTGGCATTGGTGGTGGCGGTAGTTCATCAACATCATCAGCATCATCAACAAATTCAAACAACAATGGCACAAACAATAATTATCAGTTTGGAGGACAGCATCACCACCAGAACCAATCCCAGCAGCAACAACAACAACAGCTTCAAATGCCACAATTACAACAAGTGCGTGGATTATTTCCAGAATTTCGATATGGCCGAGAGGAAATGCTATCGTTGTTTAATAAAAACTGCACCATGCCAGAAATATTACCATCGTTTAAAAAGTTATTCATCGATAAGGTTCAATATCCGTTGGCTCTAACTCCAAGTACGGAAGAGGAGATATTTACTTCAATTGCACCAACGCCAACAGTAAGTTTTCGTTATATTTTGCTTTGATAAATGTAATTCCAATGATTAATAGGGTATAGTCCCCGGTCACCCACTTAATATATTTTTTTTATAAAAAAATATCATAAATGTCTGAGCGAAAATCGCATATCACGAGCTATTTGTGTATCGTGCCGCCCTGAGATAATTAAATAAAATTCTAAGTTGAAAGACAAGGTTGGTGAGACTGCAAATAATTTTTTTATTTTCCAATTGAATAATTGAAAGAATTTGCCGAATATAACGAGAAACGTTCACACCTGTTCGCTGACTTTTAGGGTTTGCCCTCGCTTATTACTTCAAGCGCTTCCATCATGTTCATGTCAATATTTGTTCGAAGTTGATTCTAATTTTGAAAAAAAATTACGGACCGTGATTCCGCTAGACGAAATTCGCACCAGACTGACTTTCGTACAGGCCTATCTATGTGGATTGTTATCGATTTTGCTTCTTGAACAGAGAAGAATAACTATTTTTGGCGATTGCCAAACACTTCCACCAAAAAATTGATAGCTGTTGTAGACTATTTTAACGGAACATACATAGATGGCGGATAAAAGACTATCACATCATCAACCCTTAAATCTCGCTATGTAGAAAAAAAATCAACTCCATTTTTGAATCCTTGTATTCTGACTTTGACTTCTAAATTTTTTTTATAGCTTTACAAAATTTATACCTCTGCATTCAATAAAAACAAGAATTTATATTGAGAGTTAAAATAATACGCCTCTATTTATTTTTTTGGGGAATAAAAGCAAAAAACTGAACAAAAAAGATTGTAGGTAGAATTGTATAATATCTTTTTTGTATCTAATGTTAAAGATATGAGTTCTTTATTTCGAATCCATATTTATTCAAGTTCTGTCTTTCTTCATCAGCGTCCGCAGTGGTTACAACGTAGTCCAGTTGCATTTAATGCTGCGCCGCGAGGTTCTGGCCGTGGTGGATCTGTAGATCGTGGACGTATGCGAGGAAAATCAATTTATCATCCCATATTTCCACGACCAACACCAATGTTCGAGGATGACACTCGTAACTTAAAGGTAGTGCAAGCTTTCTATTTTTTGAAAGGTACTAATTTATTTTGTTTTGTCCTTGAAAGCCTGAAAGAGGGTGGACCGAACGTAATGGTGGTGCAGGAGATAGTTCTTCAATTGGTGTCCCTGATTGGAGTATTTCGCCCTCATCATCACCAAGAAAAGACTTCTCTAGTCACCCGGCGAGAAATCTTGAAAATTGGCGTCGCAGTCGCCACGATGAAGATGGCAGTGGAAGTGTGAGTGGTGGTAGTGGGCCACCAATTGGTGGCAACGTTACTAGTGGCCTTGTTAATAGTGGCAGTGGTGCAGATGGGTGGCGAGGATCGGGCACGAATAATTTTGGCAATAATCGTTGGGGTGAGATTTTCAAATGATCTTTAACACTTTAAACTATGACTGACAACTTTTCTCTTCTTTTCCTTTCTGTTTATTTTGTTAAGGTCGTTCAACAAGTTGGCGAGATGATGATGGAGGAAATGGTGTTGTTGATGGTAATGCTTATAACATACCGCAAATGCAAAGATCCTATTCGACAATCGGAACAACTGAACGAACTTATTTCTCTGGCCTATCGAAAAGTTCCTCATTAACATCGGCAACGGGTGGAAGCGGCGGGGGTGGCAATCTTAATGCCGATGGTTCCAAACCAAGCAGCAACAGCCGCCATCATCATCAAAGTTCTGGAATCAATCATCAATGGGACACTGAAGATATGCTGCCCGAATGGGCAATGGAAAATCCCACCGATAGCGGAGGAACATTTGATGCTAGTGGAGCATTTCATGGCTCGGTAGATGAAAACGATGAAAAACGTCGATTGCAGGGCGAGGGCGGCGGTAGTGGCGAAGGAAGTGGTTGTTCATCGACCACTTCTAGTTCATCCGAATCCAATCAAAAGAAACCAAACGAAGACGATCGAAATAAAAAGAACTCTGATAAAAAACAACATCATAAGGAGCAAAAGCTGCAAGTCGATGGTGGTGATATAGTGAACAATAAAGAACCCAAAGAAAGTGAAATCATCGAACAACAACGAACATTCAATGATGACAATTTTCCAGCAAGCAACCAATCTACTGAGCATCTTCCAAATGACGAAATTACTTCCACTTCGACTTCAAATAAACTGGAAACTAGTGGCGTTGTAGGCGAAGAGAATTTATCAGAAACTCCGCCATCGCCATCTCAACCTATAACCCAAAACACTTCGACGCCAAACTCAACAGCGAATAGTTCTTCACTGCAACAGCTTTCACATAAGATACCACTTACAGAGTTGTCGGATCGAATGCAAGAAGTCGCCGATGACATGGTCGAAAAGTTGATCATGGACGACGACAATGAATCGACGCAGACAAAGGACCAAAAAGTTTCAATAAGTTCGACAAATAGTTCAACTGTTGCGCCAGCCAAAGTCGTTCCGCAAAACGCTGCAGTGCTTTCCTCCCCACAAGTGGCATCGAATGCTTCAAAAGTAGCTGCTACCATGTATAAGAATCCCGCTCTGAAAATCAAACCTATGTTCCTGCCTGTAGTCGATCCGATATTGCAACAGCACCATTTACAACAACAAGCAACTGCAGCGGCTGCAGCCGCAGCGGCGGCGGCTATCAGTGCTCCTCCACCTGGAACCCGAATGATGCCGCCACCCATAACAAAACCCAACAACGAGTTGTGGTACTATCGTGATCCACAATCGAAAGTGCAGGGACCTTTCACAGCGATGGAGATGATCGAATGGTATCGAGCAGGATATTTTGATGAAAATTTGTATGTGCGACGTATGTGCGATAGCAGATTTGCCGCACTTGGCGATTTGATTAAGGTGTGCGGCCAGATGCCATTCCAATCGTCGCATTTGATTCCACCATTGCAGGCCTCGGAGATGCCCTCTATGGTGAATGCTATTCCAATAATGCCACTTCCGCCACACGATTCTGCTACGCATCAGCTGCAGAACGAGGCTTCTTCGAATACCGGCATGGTTAATGGTCCCAATAGCAGTGATCTGAAGGGTAGTGTTACTGCAACAGCTGACGCACTTAGTGGTGCTGTTAAAAATATGATTAATCCAATGGATGTGTCGCACATGTTGAATGTTCACTTTCAGATGCTCCAAGAGCAGTACATTCGACATCAGGAGATGGTTGTGTTGGCTGAATTCTCAACCAAGGAATCATTTAATCGCCTACCACCAAATGAAAAAACTGCAATTGTACGGCAAAAAGTGCATATGCTTGGTTTGCCAGAGCATTTAACCAGTTTCACTGGGCTCAGTAACTCGCTGGCGTCTTTGAATCCTACTGCCGGAAATCAGTTGTATGATGTTATTGCGGAATGCTCGAAGAAGGATTCTTATGGGATGTCTCCGCTTGAGGCACAGTTGCAACAATTCCAGCAGCAACACCTACAACATCAGCAGCAGCAACAACAACAACAACAACAACAGCAACAGCAGCAGCAGCAGCAGCAGCAGCAACAGCAACAGCAACAGCAGCAGCAACAACAACAACAACAACAACAACAACAACAACAACAACAACAACAACAACAACAACAACAACAACAACAACAACAACAACAACAGCAGCAACAGCAGCAGGTACAGCAGCAGCAACAGGTGCAACATCAGCAACAAGTACAACAGCAGCAGCAACAAGCACAAACGTTCCTAGAGCAGGATGATTACCTTCAACAGCAACAGCAACAGCAACACCAACAGCAGCAACAACAACAGCAACAACAGCAACAACAACAGCAGCAACAACAACAACAACAACAGCAGCAACAACAACAACACCAGCAGCAGCAGCAACAGTTTCAGAATGTTTCTTACCGAGGTGCTTATCCTCAAATAGATGCACCTGGCAGCAGTGCTCCTGGCGAAGAACAACTAAACGCTGACATTTTGAATGAGTTGAATTTACGCATGATGTTGCGCCAAGGCAGCCTTCGAACTGCTGGCCGGATGCAAGCCCCAATTCCTCCAGCAAATGATTTTGGAGCAGAATTGCTTGCCCGTGGAGTTCCACAAGTAATGGCAAGCTCGGTAGTAAATATGATTCCGCAATGGCCACAGCACATGATTCCCCATGGACAGATTCCTCAGCAACCTGCTCAGCAACAGCAACAACAGCAGCCGGCGCCACAGCAGCAACCACCCCCGGTTGTCACAAATCAATGGCCAATAATAACGGGCCCCGCAGCAGTACCACAACAGCAACAGCTCCAAGGAGCAGTAGTTGGTAAGCCACCTGTAGCGTTGTGGGCTAATGCTGATCCTGCTACCCAGCAACAACTGATGATGCAACAACAACAAACCCCACCACAGCAGGTACAACAACATGTGGATGTCATGCACAATAAAATGGAAAGCAATTTTGTTACAATGCAGCAGCAGCCACAACAACATCAACAGCAGCCCATACAACAATCCCTTTCACATCAACAACCGAAAAGTCAGCAACAGCAAGATACCAACAGCAATATCATCATGGGAAATCCCAAAGGTGAACAACTCTTAGTGGAACAAAATGCCAATGTTTCTGTTCCTGTTATGTCGTCGACAAGTCATCACATAGTTGATGCGGCTAAAGAGTTGATCTTTGAGAACAACAACAGCCAAAACAAGAATAAAAACAACGACAAGTTGAAGTCAGCCCAGCCAGAGGACACTCATATCGCTGCTAAGCAGCAACAGCAGCAACAACCATTGGTCGACGTTGGCGGTAATCATATAACTACCGCCCAGAACAACAACAACAAACGCAACGGTAAACAGCAAAAGTCAAACAATGACAAGCCCATTGATTCCTCAAACAAAAACAAGCAGTCGCAGGCCTCGCAGATAGCAGCTGCCTTAACTGAAGAAGAACGTCGCCGCGAAGCCGCCGAAGAGAAGCGAAAACAAAAAGAGGAGAAGAAACGCCAACAGCAGGAGGACGAGAAAAAGCGATTGCAATTGGTTGAAGAGGAGAAACGTCGTCAAGCCTCCGAAGAGAAGGAGCGTCAAAAAGAAATCCATGCGCATCGCCGAAAGGCAATGCTTAGCGGTGCTGGTGGGGGATCGAATTCTAACTTAGCAGCTAATGGAAAGCCTGGCGGAGGCGGAGTTTCAGGACCTGGCAGCACAATGTCAAAGCAAGAACGTACTCAAATATCCGTTGCCCCATGGTCGACAAATACCCATGCCACAACTGCATCAGGACCCGGACCGAGTCTAGCCGAAATTCAAAAGGCGGAACGTCGTGAAAGACGCGCTGATCAGCAGCGCCTAATGGAGTTGATGGACAAGCAAATGCGCATAGCCGCAGCAGCCGAAGCATCGGACAACGTACTCAAGTGGAATGCAGCACCAGTTGCTGTTAAGTCCCTTGCCGAAATCCAAGCCGAAGAAGCAAAACGTTTGGCCTCCGATCAAGCTGCCAACGCTGAGTTACAACGTCGCAAGGAACAAGAGCAAGCCACTGCGACATCTACAAACAATATTTCCTCTTCGAATCCATTTGCTATGATTTGGAGTTCTAAAGTTTGGGGCGCCACCAACAGCACCTCTGGCTTCTGGGAAGAACCAGCCAAGTTCTCTGCTACCAATTCATTATCTTCTACAGTGGCTCCTACAACAGCTTCTGCTGCAGTTGCTAAAACTGTTGGCCAGAATACGGCCAGCAAACAAAATGTCTCCAATGCATCTTCTGCGTATGGTGTTGCAAATGCATCATCTGCGTCGGCAACATCTTCTGGCGGTGGTCGAAATTTGAGCAAAAGCCAAACGCTTTCAAATATGGTTAGTTCATCGTCATCAAATTGGACAAATGTCAATATGTCCAATAACAATTCGGGCGGCAACAACAATTCTAAGCAACAAAATGCTTTGCTCAAACAACATGGCAGCAATACCAATGCAAATGATAAAGGCAAAATTAAGGGTAACAGTAAAATTATTACCGGATCAGCCAGCTCGTCCAATATTCCGTCGTCGTCGTCATCGCAAAATGCTGTACTATCGACCAGTGTTGCTAACAACCATGTCAACAAGAACGATGACTTCCGCAGTGAATTCAATGGTTGGTGTATAAAGACTTTAAACACCATGAATACCAAAGTTGATGGTATGTATATATGTATATATATTTTTTTTTAGATAAAATACTTAATTTTTTGTTTTTTCCTTATTTTTGATTTGCAGTTCCAACTTTTGTCACTTTTCTTCAAGACTTGGAGTCACCCTTTGAAGTAAAGGATTATGTTCGAATGTATTTAGGTAAGTTTGTATTTTGATTTTTTACTGTTCAACAATAATTATTAATTAAATTTATTAATTTTTACATTTAAGGCGAAAGCAAAGAATTCACTGAATTTGCTAAACAATTTTTAGAACGGAGGAGCAAATATAAAAATTTGCAACGAGCACAAAACGCACACATTGATGACATGTGCAAGCCAGCACCGGCCATTAATCCGTCCGGTAATGACTCTTTTGATAATAAGGTAATTAGTTTTTGGTTTGCTTGGTTGGTTTGACTGGATTATAGGGATTTTTGAATCAGATGGATGAAAGGGAGTGGGAGAGAGAGAAATGCAGAGGTATGAATGGAAGAACTTTAAATTGAAGTGTGACAGAAGCTTTAAATGTGCCAATGAAGAAGCTGAAGAACAACAATATCCTCATCTATCAGAAATATATAGGCCTCAATTTCGGTTGTCGAATTGTTGATCGATGAACGACTTTTTTACTTCATATTGTGACTGTCGATTACTATCGAAATTAATCGAATTCATAATCGTTTGTTGTCGATTGGTATTTTCTGTTCGATGCGCTAGGAACTCGCATTAATCTTATTAACTGGCCACATTTAACAGATTTAATACTCAAATGCTTTAATTTGAGATTGGAATGTTAAAATATAAATTAATTGTCAAATTAGAAATATTCGCAATATTCTGGTGGCTCAATCACAGTAGAACAGTTTTCATTCGATTACGAACGACATATGTTGATTTGATTGCTATCCGACAACCGCAATCGGCCATTAATTCAAATAAGCGACACGTTCCTTTTGTAGTTTAAGACCGCCTGCTAAACTAAATCATAAAATAACTAAATCGGTGCATCAAAATACTTACGGTTCAACTGAAATACTTAAAAAAAATAAATTTGGTGGCACAACAGCTCGTGGAGAACCAAGGCCTAGTGACTAACAACTCTCAACCATTCCCGTGTGCGTATTTTTGGCAGGAATGGAGGGGACCTACAATTTTTTGCCGAGTCCGAACGGCTAATGAGAAAGCACTTATTCGTGACAAGTAATACTCTTGGAGGATTTGTCAGTTCCTCGCAAGAGGCAGTACCTCGGAAAAAAACATTTCTGTTTTTAGGTGGCAGCGGCTGGGAATCGAACCCAGACCTTTGGCATGACAGTCATACGCACTAACCATCATGCCACGAGGTACTACTGAAATACTTAGGATCCCTTTTATTTAATTTACTTTTCAATTTTGGTGGGGGAAGGCAGGTATTTGTTCAGCGCTTCAAAAAAGGAAATTATGTTGCCACACCCTGTGTTTATTAATAATATTTTTCACTAGGTATAAGATCTAGTTTTACTTTTATCTGACATATACAGTGTGTTGAATCCAGGTGTCCTGATTCCCTTTACCATATATTTAACAATCCAAGGTTCTAGAATCAGGACAATATATTCACCCTTACTGGGCAGACGTGGAAGACATAAAATGTAATTGTAAAAATTGTAAATGATTTTGGAAAAGTTCATTGAACTAATAAAGAAATATTATTATTATTATTATTATAGAAGTGACTTCCCAGAGTCGGCAAGGACGGATTGATTATATTGACTATCCATATTCGAGCTCTTTGTCTGCTTGTGATATCCTTCTTATAGCCTTTTCACGCCGAATCAAAATCTAGATATTGAGCCTAAAGATCAATTTTTTTCTTTTGGTCTTCCGGAAGCATTTCAAATTCTTCTGAAAACAGCACTAGATGACAGTCTCCTTTTGAAAAGAAGAGAAAAACGTTTCTGGATTTGAATAAAGAATCAAAACCAGAGACACGCACACATGCACACAATTGAAACGTGAACAAAATTTAATTTATTTTGTTATTTTATTTTGTAATTGCGACTGTGTATTATACTAAAATTTGTAGTGGAAAGGAAACAATTATGAATAAAATGGATAAGCCAAACGTTTCATCCTCTCCATCATCATCTTCATACCATGCTCTGGGATTTAAGTAAGGAGTTTTACTCAAAGTAAAATCCCAAGGTGGTGAAAAATATTAATATTCAGAGAAACAGCTGTGAAAGTTTCATCACCCAAATGTAACAACGAAGTACACAAATACAACCAAACCAAAACTTCAGAATCAAGGAAAGGTTTGCCAATTGATAGTTTGGCATTCTAAAACGGAAAGCTTTTTCCGGATAACCAAACGAAAACGCTATAAATTACTCATTTTTTCTACCTCGTATAACAGTAATAGATAGAAAGAAGAGTTTTATATTTGTGTGTGTAAAAACTCTCCATCCTACTGAATGCACAGTAGGGTGGAGAGTTTTTAGCGATTTTTTTCAAAATCACTGCGTGCAACTAGTAGTTTATACGTAATGGTTTTCTGAACATATCCTCATCATTAGTTTTAAGTAATTATTTAAGCCCTTGGAAAAAAAATAAATCTGAAGCCACTGAAAAATGCTCCTTTTAAAAAACTTAGCTTATTTTGAATAAATAATTTTGTTACTAGCGTACAAAAAATAGTTAAAATCTTGAAGGTATTATACGAAATATTAAATTACTAAATTTTTACATTGGCATTTACGTAGAATTTTACCCTTTACTTACAGCATACCCACAGGCCTATTAATTTCCCACATTGGCTTTTTGTTTGTACGCATTTAAAAGCAGGGAAGGTGGAAGCTTATATTTGCTGTGGCAAAATCTGGCTTTCCATTTCTTTTTCTCCCAAGTGTGACTCAAAATTATTCCTGAGGATATGTTCAGAAAAATATTGCGGTAATAAGGCTGGTTTCAACATTCAATATTTTGATGGTTTCTAGGAGGTAGCTACATTATATTCAAAATGAGTCAATGTTTTGAAAAATGGGTATTTTTCAGTGGCTTCCCGATTTAGCTTTTCTCAAGGGTTACTCAAATCTAATGATGAAAATATATTCAGGAAACCATTACACATAAGCTATGAGTTGCACCCAGTGATTTAAATAAAGTCGCTACAGAAAAAGTCGGAAATAGCGACTTCAATGAACCTTGTTTTTAGAATTCCTATGAGCTCTACATGCCCCAGCCATCTCAGCCGCTGTATTCTCAGCTTTTTGACCAGGTCACTGTGCAGCCCTTAAAGTTCGTTGTTAAATCTTCTCCATACTCCATCGATACCTACTGGACCGAAGATCACCCGAAGAATTTTCCTTTCAAAGCACCCAAGCAGATTCTCATCCGTTTGACAGGGTTCATGCATCTGCCCCATAAAGCAAGATCGGGATGAATAAGGCCTTTCCTTGGTTTTTAAGAGATGACTTTACTACTCAAATGCCTTTCTAGCCCGAAGAAAGAGCGGTTGACAAAAGTAATTCTTCGTTTTATCTCTGCAGTGAAGTCATTTTGCGAAGTTATAGTGGATCCCAGGTAGAAAAAGTCGTTGACGACTTCGAAGTTGTACCTATTCATCGTGACGTTTGGCCCGAGTCGACGATGTTGAGATTCATTTCACGATGATAGCGTTTACTTCGTCTTGTTCTCATCAACAGCCAAACCAATTATTCAATTCACATTAATTTCCGATTAAATACTTACAAACGCGCCGGTAACAGCTCGTTTCGTTCTCACAATGATGTCTTTGTCATCTGGATAAGCAAGTAGTTGAACAGACTTTTGAAAAATGTTATTGGCTTGCGAGTTGCGTACAATTTCTTCAAGAACGATGTTTAACAAGTTGCATTATAACGCATCTCCTTGCTTTAAGCATTTCTCGCCATCAAAGGGTTCGGTGGTGTTCCTATCTACTTTAACAGAGCAGCAAGATTTCTCCATCGTCCTCCATCGCGAGTTTTGCAGGCTCGCGAGATGCGACATGGCTCTGTATAGTTCTTCTCTATCTACGCTATCATATGCGACTTTGAAATCCTGTGACTTGAAAACTCCTGGGTTTTGAATGTGAACATTTGATCGACGGTTGATTTGCCGGGCCTACAACCACACTGGCCGGTCAGATCGTTGGCAAAATGGTTTTAAGCAAGCACACAGTACAAATGACAAGATTTTGTACGCGTTGATGACTCGTACTTGTAATTATACCTTTATAGCTGGCATAGGTCAGAGCATCTCCTTTGTTGTGGATGGGGTACACTATGACGAGGTTCCATTCATTGTGCATACTTTTATACCCAAGTCATCTCCCCCTGCTTTGAATAACTCGGCTGGCAGGCCATCCGCACCAGCAGCCTTGTACATAAGATTCATGGTACGGACTGTGTGCCTTCTACCAAATTCTCACTCTCATCACGGCAGGCTACCGTTCTAGCCTTGTTACTCTTTGTAGATTGCCGCGGATGTCCCCAATAGATTCAACCGCCCGATTCGCAAGCTCTCTTTTTCCTTCTAAGAAGAAGGGTTTGTTTTTTTGTCATGCTTTTGTTTTTATAAAAGCTTTTGTTTATACCTTAGGGCTAGGTGTAAAAACGTAATTTTAAGATTTGATACGTGAATCAAGATCCACCTATTTCGGCGAATTAACTGAAATTCAGATTTCAAGTATATGGAGGAAATTGATTTTAAAAAGCTTCTGACGACCTTTGCCCACAAACTGACTCACCGTCACACGTAACTAGTGGGGATCTATCTAAATAAGGTCAGATAATTTTAGATAGATTTTTGTTTGACAAAAAGAAAAAACAATATCAATTATATTTAACAAACTAACAGTTCTAATCATTTAGGCTGCGGTATTTTGCCCAGTACTAGGTATTGTTTGCATTAGAAGGTTTAACACAGCAAATTCTTTATGCTTCTGAAATTATTATACTAAATCAATATACAGGCATAAAACCTTTTATAGTCTTGGTATATAGTCCTCGTTCTCCGAAACCGGGAAAGTTCAAAAGACGTTTTTATTTAATCGGAATCGCGGTACTCAAACGTTCCCATCATTCAGGTATTCCTTCGCTATGCTATAGTCGACTCCGAATTTTTTTTCACACTAAATATGTTGGTGTGTTTAATAAATTGAATTGGTGATTGGAAAAACAGTATTAGCGCCAAATAATGATCTAAAGAAAAATAGACATATCTATTTACTGCTTAGACAAATAATACGTTTTTGTGTAAGGCAATCAAAAGGGGATAGTTCATGATAGAAGGGTGTAGTGTATCCATATATGCGCCGCCACTGCCCATTTAACAAATGAGTGACAAAACATGTAAAATGAAATCGAGTATGTTAGTCATAGCATACATAACATCAGCATTCTACTCGATTCCTTTTTTAAAATTCTTTATTTAAAGATATACTTTAACAAAAAATATTTTTTATTAATTTTTCTACAATGGCTTTGTACTGTTCTTCTACTCACTGATTCAATTATTGACAAGATAAATGTTTTATAAATCGTCCGAATGTAGGAAGCTTTAATTATCGACTAACGTTCGAAAACGCCAATACAAATTTGGCTGCATTAGCAGTGTGCTCGATAATGCAGCTTGGTGAAGTCAAATGTTCGAAAACATCATCTGCAGTGCAGCTGTGCAGAAAATAATCGGGTTGACGGACAAAGTATTGAAAAGTCAGAGAGCGTGTTCGTAAACGTCAAATGCGTTTGCAAGTAAGTTAATTGACGTTGATCAAACCGATTTTGTGCTAGCAGGCCGATTGCATATTTGATCTGAGTCAAAAAATGACGATCATTTGACGATGAATTTGACTTTGATTTGACGTTTTTCCAATCATACTCTCCGCTTATGAAGTATGAGGATATAAAAACAAAATTGTAATTTTATAATAAATACGTGGATTTGTAAAACATTTTGCTTCTATAAGTACTAATGGCCTTCTAATGAAACAAGGTCATCCGTTTTGTTATAATAACATGGATTCAAATTCGGAGCTTTTAAAAACACGTGTATCCGTGTAATGGGGAACTCTACTTTTAAGGTGTTCGAAACAATTAATCATCAATCCGAGTCTATGAACAATCAAATAAATCATATACATAACCATTTATCAAAAACAAAAATTCCGTCATCGAAATGTGTGAAGATTTGTTGTGGAAGATACAAAAGTTTGACTCTGAGAGTGTTTGCTGAGAATGCCTGGCGATTGAATCTATAGTCGTCGATTATCCGAGAGTATGTTAAGCATTACTATTCTCAATCGAGAAGCAGTAAATGCTTTGAGTGAATGTGAATTTTTGCTGCTTTTTTCGTTTTTGTTCAGTTGTAGATGTTTCATGTGTTCTCATGTGTTCTTTTTTTGTTGGTTCTTAACCCTACATTTAAACTAAACCTCTTATTGTAAATAAAATAGAAAATTCATAACACTCTGCACGCAAAATCATTACAGAAAATAGAAAAAAAAAACAAAAATTAAATCTTCAATTTACAGGGAAAACAGAAAAAAATAAAAAAAAGTAAAATGACCAAACTGGATGCTCGTATTCTTGGATTTTCAGTAACAGCTGCTGAAGGCCGAATTAATGTTGGAGATCGTGATTATGGCGATAATCCTTAAAACCTTAGAAATATTGCAAAAGAAAATAATAAAATGGAGCGAAAAACAAAATTTTATTGAAACACTCATACTCAATAACAAAACGATTATTTGAAAAAAAGAAAACACAACTAAGGAATGTCTTTTTAAGTTAAAGTAAACATAAAAAATATATTTATATATATATACGCTTGTGTATATCAATATATATATATATCTATATATTTAAAAAATATAACAACATTAAACAAGAAATTTATAAATAATGAAGATAATGAATTTTTTATTATAATTATGAATATTATTATTATTGTCATTATTATTATTGAAATAAAAATCGTTGAATAAAAGTAAATATAAATGAAACAATAAACTGCAAGCCACTGTACAACAGAGGTTCTTAACAACTATTATGTGTATGTGTATATACAAAAAAAAAAAATAATTGTTGCCAATAATTTCTTGAAGTTTTATTTTTTTGAATTTCAGTTTCAATCCAATAGTGCAACAAAAATCATCATTTAATTCAACGTTTTTTCTGCTTATTTTTCGAGTTAACCACCTATAAGAAGAAATCACGATTTTCCTAGTAAGACAGTTAAGCCTATATTTGAATATTTAAGGAAAATTTTCAGTGAATATTGAATTTTCTAGATAGATTTAGTAGGATATATAGGTCACGAAAATCATATACCTACATTTATTCAATTTTCTCACAAAAAAGGGGATATCCAAATGTTAAAAGTATGTATTTTTGACGAGCAATTACCTAAATATTTTTATAACACTATAAAATCTCTTAAAGTTTCAAATTAACTATTGTTTTATTTTCAATTCCTATCTGGAAATTTCTTGTCGTAGGCCGTTTCTGCAGTTAGTATACCCCAATTTGGCGGTTAGAAAAGTCTCAAAAAACATGAATGAACTGATTTTTTGAAACGTTTCCAATAGTTTAAGCAAAGAAATAAACGTTAAATGTAAATCTTTGATTTACTAAAAAAAATACTTATCTGCTAAGGCTAACCTCAATTTCCCCTCCACCACACACACCCTTGATCGATCATTCCCACAATCTGCTGACAATTTTTTCGAAGCTTTGTTCTTTCTCCAATAGGAATCGAAAAACAAAAGTGTGAGTACCGGGAGTTGCGTGGAAGATGTCTAAAAATCCGTTCTCGCCTCAGGGATCGGGTCATGACCGCAAATGTCAAAAACTGGGACTCTGTAACACAAGTTAGTGCTTAAACAAAATGTACACAAAAAACAAACTCGAAATCAAAAAAATCCCAACCGAGAAAAATGTATCGCAAATAAATTCATCATTTTCAATAACGAACCAATTGATTAGAAAACCATTAACTTTGAATATGGATGAGTTATTTTTACCGGTAACATATTTGTGTAACTATTTTTGCTATTTTTGCATAGTTTACAGTTCCCATTCGAAAAATAATGTGCGTTCGGGACGTGCACTGAATTCGTTCTCACACACATTCTCGGGGGAAGAAAGTAATATCTGCAAATTACTATCCGAATTTTTATGACGATATAAATGGTAAATGTGAGATGTTTTGTAGAAGATATAGTTACTATTTAATAATTTATATATTAGTATACAATGATAAAGTTGGCCACACATGACAGAGCCAAATGGCACCGTGCCGATCCAACATAAGTCGAATGTGTGATGGATAGGCCATCAAGTAATTTAGTTTTCCACCGATCTGAAATCCAACCGAGCCAAATGTAGTAAATACAGAATATTTTATATTTTCAACAGTATTTTCTCGAACGCAAAACAATTGCCGGTCAATTGTTTCGCATTGCTTGCTATGACAGCTTTTTACTGCATGAAACTGCAAACCAAAGAACTAATGCATACATCTCAACCCCTCGTGGAATGCACGAGCCCTTTACCCTCATGTGTAAACTTCTGAATTTGAACTCAAACCTTTTCGATTTTAGTATAAGCAAAAATAAAAGAAAATCCCCTCTTTTATAAGTACTCATTTCGGTCGAGATCTTTCGTAATTTATTGCTTAAATTGTCACTTATCTTTTGACGGCGAACGAAAGAATAACACAGGTTACTGGTGCCCTTTGGCGCAAGTTTTTTGTTTATTTACGGCCAAGAGAAGTTCAGGTGCCTTACTCTGTGACCCGATTCGAAAGTCAAATCGTCCGAATTCGGAAAATTTGTACTCTGGAATTCGAAAATCGGAAAGTTCTATCCGAATTTCATTTGTCTAGATACACTTGTTCCAAAATCGGAAATTTTGGTACTAAGTTACTTTAATTTCGCTGCTAATTGCTTTCGAATTTCAGAAATAGCATTCGATAACGAGTTTTCATGCAGAAAAGTTATTATGCAAAGCAGATATAGCAACACAAATACACACATGCAGGTGAATTTCACAACATAATTTTAACATTTGGATTTGCACAAGAGAAAAGAATCTTCTTCACCATCTGCTTTTTTAATGACTGGTTTTGAGGGAGATCTTGTGCTTTTTTTGTATTGAATTTTTTTCAGCACATTCTTCCTCTTCAAACCATAGTTCAATTAATTATTATTCCACATCCATATTATACAAATAAATTTAAAAAAAAAATAACTTCAAACTACAAATGAAACTTGGTGAATTTCAATGTAATATTTGACATAACAAGCAGTACGAGTCTAAATACATTGATCCGAATGTTGCTAAAAATTTCCTTGCAACAATTTCTTCCGATTCGAAAGTCCTACAGAATATCATTTCAAATTAGAATCGGAAACAACTTTCGAACAGATTTAAATTTCGAATCGGATTACAGAGTATAATAATAGCTTTTGGGAATAACAATTTTTCGGGTAAAATATGTTTCATGTGAAACTCATAATAAGGCTGATCGATATTTTTTTTCGCACGGGGACTGTTAACTTGGCTTTCACTTCCGGGTGAAATGTCGAAACCATTAGACTTCCTTGTCTATTCTAGCTTACAGAGTTCTACCTTACCAAACAAAAATCAAAATAGTTCGGAAACGAACGACTATATCCGCCCATACGACTTTAAATTTTCCCCATGCCAAGAGCTAAGAAGTTTTTTAAATAAATCCTTTATAGTCGCTGTAGGGGATAATTTAATTTCCTATTTATTTTGTTTACATACTAGAACTGCCATTCATGGTTGAAAGTAGACAAGAAAAAAGTCTATTCCGATAGTTATTGTTGATGAAAATAAATACAAATTTAAAAACGTTTATTTTTTAGTTGTATGCAATTTGTATTCATTGTCAAATGCCAAAACTAAGTATATGGTGTTATATCCCCTAGTTTTTGAGAACATTGAAAGATACAACTTTTTTTCTGAAAATTTTAAGTTAAAAAAAAATTACCGTTTTTCATTGAAATCTTAAAGATTTGATTTTAAAATTTAGGATTACTGTCTTGAATGAAATATCTGAGCATAGTTTTGAGAAGATTCAGTTTACACACATAGCATACACAAAAATATCGTATGGCGTCGGCACAAATAGAACAAGAAAACAAAATTTTCCTATTTCGATTTGTCATTTGACAAGAGAATGTTTGAATGGATGGATGCATGCAGATCAAATCTCTCTAACTAGAAAGATTTCATCTTCAGATATTTTTTTTTTGAATAAAACAAGAAAAAATGTTATAAGTGCAAATCTTTCCCCAAAAAATCAAATCTTTACAACAATGAAAAACGACATTAATTTGAAATAAGAATAGACTTCTGGCTTCCCAAAAAGTTACAAAGCGATACTGTAAGTGTTGCCGTGTTTTTTTAATTTATTTCTTTCCGTTTAAGTATATTTTTTTATATAAAATTTCCCTTTCTGTCCAAGCGGGTTCTTGTCTTCTTTCAGCCTACATGCCCATAGGCAATTAAACTAACACCTATTAGCGACTAAGAGGTATGAAAATTAGTGAGCTGGAGCTCAAGAAGTTCTGCAGCGAAAACAACATCAGACATGCAGTTCGGTTTTTGGGAAAAACATTCTACACTGCATCTGCTTCTGAAGTTTCATCATGACATCACCATAGGTTTAAGTAACCATCGAGTTACCGTCGGATGCTTCCTGTATCTCGAAAAATTATTCGACAGAGTATGTATGGATTGAAGTCCTTATCCATAAATTTCATATATTAGGCATTTTCTACTCTTTTTTTCTTCCAGGAACTTTATCGTGCAATTGGTGAACTGCAAATCTACAATGAAGAACATCAAAGTTGGAGTTGCTTAAGGCTCGAACTAATGAAAATGGAGAATGGTGACATACCAACAACGACATCCTGAACCAAAGTACCTTAGCGCCATGGAAATCCTGGATATCACTCCAACAACCAATGATGAAGCAGTATCCTTCTACTCTTACCCAGGCTCAGTCCATTACCGTGCCCTAATGCCAACCGTATCCACGCCCTTAATCAATATATTGCCACTGAACAACAGGGACTGAACAACGAGCACGACAGATACGATAACACTAAAAAAAATATATATATAAAGATCATCTTATATCGCATCCATTACGAATACAAATTACCAATTATGTTAAGTGGAAGACCATTTTAATAATTTGGATGATCATTTCAATAATTTTCTTCGAGACCAACTAGATATCCTGAGAACTGTAAAACGAAGCGATTGAAATTCAACGTCACAATTTTTTTTATCGAAACGACAGTTCCAAATTGTTGAGAATTTGGAATTCCATTCTAAACTCTTCATGGTCCATCCAATTACGGCTTTACTTCATACCAACAGGGAGTGAATTCGGTTTGCTCCCAACTTGCTATACAACAACAACATAACCCTCTACGCATTGCCATCATCGCTTATAACATCTCTATGGCAGTTTCCACGCTTAATTAAAGTTAAAGCGAAACGCACAAGGTGAGTACTGAGTACTGTATTGAACTCACTTAATATTTATTATTTACATATAACACCGCTGATTCGGAAAAATTATATTAAGGGTATTCATGCAAATATTCAATTTGTAAACTTATCTAGGGTTTTTCGAAGTTGCATGAATACCCTTATTATATTTATGTATCACACCACACGTACCTACATCAGGATGAAATTTTATTTCAAATTTAAATTGCATATTTTGTATCACTCTTTTAACTGTTTATATTTTATGATAATTTTCAGCTAAAATAAATTACTCAAATGCCGATCGCTGGTCGTGTCTCATGTGGAATGGTTTTTATAATGAGGCACAAGGAGATCGTTTTCATCAGGACTTACAATTGCCCATGGGGTGAGCTTAATGCTGATTATTTTCACGAAAAAAAGAAGCTTTAAATATGTTTAATGAAGTAAGTCGAAATTTTGAAAATTTTATTTTTTTTTTAACTTTTATCATAACCTCGAAAACAACTCCTAGGATTTTTAGAAAAATCTTTATACCGTTCGAACAAGGCATAGCATACATTAGTACTCTAATACTGTTAATTTAATTTTCATTTTTTTATATTTATTTCTTTCATTTCGTTTTTGCTTATAAAAATAAAATAAATATGTTATCAAGCATTAGAGCTTAAAAATTAAAATAAATAAGTTAAAATATAATAAGTCCCTAGAATATTAAAAATTAATTTACTAATATTAGAAATAAAACTAAATAAAATAAAAACCTAGTTAAATAAAAATATTAAAAGTCAAATAAACGAATAAACTTTAACAATAAAATAAATAATAATATGACATTTTTTCATTAAGTGTACAACAGTTTTTCTTAATATTTAAATTTTTGTGATTTCGTAGATATTTTAGCAATATGTATATAGTTTGGTGTATTAATATTTTGTTTACATGTAAAACCACGACTAAGTTATATAAGTTGGCACACTTTCTTTTTTGAAATTATGAATTATTCAACTACTCTAAAACGAATCAAAGCCTGATACATCACTATCCTGTAAAAAAAAGATATTTTATCAGAGATAAGTTTTTTTTCATTATTTCAAAAAAATGATTTATGAAAAATTCACAATGATTTTAGTTTATCAATTTGCTTGAAGTATGCATAAAAGTGTATCTTTAATAAAATTTAATAAAAGCGATCGAGTGAGTTGATTCCTAAACGAGATTTACTGTAGCTGTAGAAAAATCAAATCTTACCCTATCTGGCTTATAAAGATGGGTATGGGGAAGTAAACAGGTAGACCCTATGTCCCGTTCAGCCATTGTATTTGCTTCCTATAAACACAAATTTTAATATACAAAAATCAAAAGAAAATGATCGATTTTGATCAAAAACTTACGTCGTTTCCATTGCTTTGTGATAATTGTCTCTCATAAACACAACGAAGTGACTTAGTTGGTGCGTGAATTATGGTTTCGTTAAAGGATCTTGCTTTAGCGGCTCTGAAAAATTTAAGTTAAAATTAAACAATACCCGTTGTATTTTGTCTTAAAACCTACAGTTCGTTTTGTTGAATTGTGTCAATCCAGACATCCATAGAATCAATAAGTCTTTAAAATATGAAAATAATTTAAAAAAGAAATATCATAATTAGCTGAGTAAGAAGAAATTTTCTATTCTTAATTAAATTAAAATATAAAAATTAAGTTAAGTAAAATATAAAGCGAACTTTTTCCTTATTCAAGATTAAAAGGTTCTGATTCATAAATCAAATCCAGAGTAATTCCAGTGCCAATTGAAAACACCTTGAGTATACATATTCAGTATCAAACTTACCTTATAGTCTAAGAATCAGTGGTCGACAGACTTACGGTATTTCAGTACGATTCATAATATTAAGTGGTGCCATAGTACTACGAGTAGCATAGTACTTCTGAGCATATAAGTATATGCGCATATTTTTTTTAATAATTCAAACTAAAATTATTAACATATTAAAGAGAAAGACATATTCCATTAATTTAAACTGTGTTTTTTTTTAATCTTTAAAATACAGCAGAATTTATATGGAGATTTTTAGAGCCTTTTTTCAAAATTCCGTTAAAAAACCAGGAACGTCACCGTTATATCTGTTAATATTTTTTTATTTAATAATAACTATACAGCTTATTATATCAAAGAGGCAAACGTATTGCTCAACAGGAAACACATATTTTTTTGTTTGAAAAGAAACAGTGAGATTTGTATGGAGATTTTTCCTTGATTTTTTTATTTCAAAATTCTGTTTCAAATCGAGGTATAACAACAGGTGCCTGACAACTATTTTTTTTTTAAGTTTAATTGACTTTTAATGTTAAAATATAAAAAAAAACTGAAAGCAAATGTATCTACGAAAAAAAAACTTATTTTCGTTGGGAATTTTTGTAGCACTTTTTGGCCCTATGTCTGCCTTTACTAGATTTAGATTTAGATTAGATTAGATTTTTATTAAAATATTATAAATACATTTTACAAGTCATGTTTTATATATACATATACCAAAAATCATTGTGACATGGCATTTGCCGTCTGCCTTTACTATTTTTGAATAGAAAAAAGTATGAGTCTAACATATCAGAGAGGTAGACGTACGGCTATCACGTTTTCGAGGTCGATTTTTTCGACTTTTGCGACCCCGGTGCTCCCAGAGGTACTATGACTTTGGATTAGAAATGCCCATTCCATGCTCAGGATGTCTAAAACTATGTCTCTACTTAAAATGAATCGTACTGAAATACCAAAAGTCTGCCGACCACTAGCTTGGTCGGCTATTATCATGGTTTTTTGTATACCATAGTATTACATACTTATTTATTTTTCTTAAAAACACTTTTACGTAAATACTTACTTTTCTCCATCCTTATAGTTATTGTACTGTAAATGTGCATCATTATAGTTAAATTTGTGAAAATTAATTTCGGGAGCCGAATTTAGTGATTGACTGCAACCCCTATTATCGTGCGATGACAGATTTGATGTCGAACCAGCCAATTGTTGTTGTTGTTGTTGTTGTTGTTGTTGTTGTTGATTAACTACATTTCCGACAGTCGCAGAAACTTCAAAACCGGCGGAGACTAGAGCACCGGTTGATTTTGTTAATAGAATACTGTGATTTAAGCTGTTACCAGCGCCTGCGGTTGAACTGTGTTTTTTGTTATTAGGCATCTTGAATTGTAGAGAAAAAAAAACAAAAATTATTATGATCAAGGTTAGATTCCTGAAAAACCAACTTTTTCAGTACTGCACTGGAAGGTTGAAGCGTTTGAGCTGGAACCGGAAGTATCTGATGGGATAATTTTCAATTGAGCTTCATTATTATATGCTGTCAGATCTAAGCCATCGGATTGGGGGTTGGGAGTTTGAGCCAAAACGGAGTGATGGTATTTAGCTCTAGGAATCATAACAGTCAAGGAACGATCATTTTGCTCCGGAAAGTTATGACGCTGAAAGTCATTTTCGGAAAAAGACGGAATGAGAAGTGTTGATGATGGATGGCCACGTTGATTGATTATCTTGGTTGGTTTCTGATTCTTATGCTGATGTTGATACTGATGTTGTGTCTGTGTGTGATGGTTGGTATTTCTTACAATGTTGTGCTTATCAACGTCCCTCTGTTCAATAAATAGAATAAAAATACCAAAATCGCCAAAAAAAGAGAATTAAATACCTTAAGAACGTACGGCAGCGAATTATGACTACCCTCACTACTCGAATCCTTAATCATTGCTCGTTTATCGATTGTCAGATTTTTCGATAGCGAACCTGTGTTTTTCGGAGCGATTATTTGCATGCCTGACATAAACGATTGCATATTGTGATTGTCTCGGCGTCGTGTACAAGTAACAAGAACACAAAATAACAGTAAAATGAAAAGTATTGTCCCAATTGTTATCAGAGCAATTAGGACAATTTTCAGATTAAGCTGGCAAGATGCACCCGTATACCAGGAGAAACACTCACATACCACTAATGGCTGGTTTGTTTTATTAGTTTGAACACATTTGCCATGGAAGTGACATTTTTCACAACCAATTACTTCAGCTGAACAAATTCGACCCGGGTAGATTGAGTTCTCTGACAGATCGGCAAATCCCTCTTGACAGCTACATGTGTATGTGCCTTGTAGGTTGAAGCATCTTGAATGTTCGGAACAATCATGGAATTGACTATGAGCGCACTCGTTGAAATCTATATTTATTAAAAAGAATTTCAAGAGCAAAATTATCGATTAACATATTTTAATAAAAATTAAATTCCTGATTAACAGGAAAAAACAAATTATAAGCCACTCAAAATATTTGTATTCTCTTACCGTTAACTTGCAACGAACTGACTCCATCTTTTGTGGTGAATATTTCTGTGCCACCTAAACTGAAACTGTTTTGTCGCAGATACTTTTTGAAAACATCAACAAGTCTTTTTTCATCACTATTGTCCGATAGCTAGAAAACAAAAACAAGCTTAAGTAACGGGACTTTCGGTTTCGATACTTCGATGAAAGTTTAAATATTACTTGAATAAGGAATTTTCCCAAAATTCCACTTTCAGTTTCAGGCGAATTGGTAACATCGAAAGATGTGACATGGACACCATGATAAACATCACGCAAATCAGATTGCATGACCATTCGATCGACAGCATTATGAGTGATATCCGCCAATTGTTTGAAATCATCCGAGTCTCGGATGCGATATTGATCGTTAAAGTGCAGAATTTGTGTGTTTATCCTATGAATTGGAATTTCTAGAGCATACGTATATGTTGCTGGGGAAAATTAAAGAAAATGAAGTTCATTCTAAAATGTAAAATCAAAAAACTTACGTCTGCATGGTCGATCAGGGAACATACGAGCGAAGCCAGGACGGCATAGGCATTGCATCCGATTGTCAATTTGCTGGCAGAGCTCATTTCGTGATGCCTTGCACGATGGTCTGCATGAAGAACTAAACAAAGCGAAGCCGTCATTGTTATCGCTAGATTTTGGAGGTGTTGCAATAAGAACTCCACCGAGAAGTACATGATTGACTTCATTTGTTTCTGCCTCTTCGTCTCTTGTTGGCAAATAATCAAATGTAATATTATAATCGTAGTCCAATTCGATCGAGTTTGGACTTTCAGAAATGACTGGTACTTCTGCTCCATCCCCTCCAACGCCGATGGCATTGATATTTTGTGGTGTATCCATCATTGATGGATTTATACTGAAGACCCCACCTTGTCTATTTTTGTCCGTCATAACTACAAAAATACTGTTATTGTCCAGATTTTGAGTTGTTTGATTTGAATTCGTATTCGCTATTTCCTCAACTATCCTTGTCGTAACTGAAGGTGAAGTCGATGCAACAAAAGCTGGGACTACGGACGGTGGTAGGATCGTTTCTGACTCATTAGATTCTCTGCTTGTTAGCAAAACATTGTTAACAACTTCAATCGTTGGTTCAATCTTGCTACCGGTTCGGTATTGGTGCCGGTGCTGTTGGTAGTCTTCGTAGTGGATGATTTGCGTAGCGGTTGTCGTATGACTTTCTGTTACTCTGGTTGGCTGCAATAAGGTGTGAGTTTCGGTGACAGTATCAACCAAAGTTGAAGTTTTAGTTTCGGTCAGTGTTAATGTTAGGGTCTGTGTAACTGGAACTCCAAGACTTGTTGAAATACTAAGTTTTGTTGTGGTGACAGTTAAGTAATGTGGCTTTGTTATATATTTAGTGGGAACAGTTATTGGACTTGTTTCCTTTGCTTGTGTTCTAATGTTGAAATTATTCATAACAGAACTAAATTCAGTATCTGAAGCATGAGTTTGTAGCTTAAATGTAGACTGCTGGCGATGGTTTCCTATTGAATTTGGTTCCTGGCGTATTAATATTGAAGTTGGTTTTGTTTTTGTTTCCCCTTGATATTCTATAAAACGACTGTTTGTAAATTGTGACTGCCTATGATGATGTTTCTCTGATCCTTCAATAAGAATTTCTTCTGGAATTGCTTGACCTGATAATATCATTGAAGAACTATGGTTTGAATCGGATTTTTCATCGTTCCAAGATAATTTTTCAATAGCTTCCTCATCTTCAGCCTCAGTTGGTGATATCTCCTTAACTTTTCCTTCTTCTTTGGATAAAGTGGAAGACGAAGAAACAGAAGATATTAATGGAATGACAAATGTT
Source organism: Dasysyrphus albostriatus (assembly GCA_946251815.1). Lineage (NCBI taxonomy): Eukaryota > Metazoa > Arthropoda > Insecta > Diptera > Syrphidae > Dasysyrphus > Dasysyrphus albostriatus. The sequence goes on from OX276339.1 coordinate 2,608,038, forward strand.
GGTGTTGATTTTGGTATGATTGGTAACAAAGATGCTGATTTGATTGTCGTTGGCGCACCTGAAGAGCTTGTATTTATCGTTTGGGCAAAAGTTGGTTTAGTTGTTATTGCTGTCGTGTGAAGTGGCTTTGAATTTGGTTTAGATTTTGATTTCGTGTGTGGTCTTGAGATATTGAAATTGTATTTTGAAAACGGCGATGCATTAACTGGTCGAATCGGCTTCCTTACGGGGCTTATTGTTGTCGTCGTCGTAATATGGGCTTGTTCTATCACCGGCAAATTTTGATTTTTTGTTTCTGTCAAATTAAAATAACTATCAAAATTACTGGAAGTTGGTGGCCTGAAGGATGCAATTGGTGTTGGTGCTTGTAGTGATACTGGTAGTTTTGGTGATAGTAGAGGTGGTGGCGGAGGTGGTGGATTCAGGCCGACAACTTTTTCAGTTTGCGGCTTAATTGATGACGGTTCTTGTGATGGAGGCTTCATGTCGGTTGATGGTTCCGATACTAACTGGTAACGAGTTTTTGTGTTTTTAAACGGTGGTCTTTGATGTGTCATCATTATATCAGTTGACGAATATAAATTTTGTTGTTCTTTGCTGATTTTTGTAGTTTGTGTAACCTCATCGGTGTTTATGAATTTATAATTGTGCGGGTTGATAGTTTCATGGAAATCGAAAATCTCTGCAGATTCTTTATGTTGATGGTATGATGTGTTGCCGTTGACATTTTTATTCGCGCCATTGGCCATAGTAGGTTTGTTAATAACTTCCATTTGGTTAAGATTTAGTAGTTGCGTAGGTAGTGGTGAGTCATTGTTTTTTTCGGAACTAATGGCGGTTGGGGTCCTTGTAGGTTTTTTAGTTCTTTTCGTGTATTTGGGGTTGAAGGGAGCCTCGGTTTGATGAGAAATACTAATCTTTTTATTCTTGTTCTGCTGTTGCTCACTATCGGCTTCCTCTGTAATCGAATTTACTGGAAATGTTTGTTGACCTTGAGTGTGGTGAAGTTTGAAACCCTCACCATTATTAAAAACTACTCTTGGGATATTAGTACTACTTTTTAAAGGTGGCATCTTAGTACTTGTTTTACTTGGAAGCTGTGTAAAAGGTCTCCCCGGCAATAATTGCTTAAATAAAGTAGTCGAATTTTGTAGTGATGGCGGTGGTAGTTGGTGCTCAATATATAAATCATCCATTTGATTTATAGAACTTGGCGATGGTTGCTCTGGAATGATTTTTTTTTTAGTTTGAGGTTGAGGGATGGTTGAGTGCGATTGTATTTGTAAATGAGGTGTTGTTTGGGGGTTTGAGCCTTGAGTGGGTGTTGGTTTTTTAAATTGCGATTCTAAAATTGTATAATCGTCATCATTATCATCATTGGCAGAATTGAAAGTGTCTTTTTGTTGACTTGCTGGTACTCCAATATTCAAAGATGACGAAGGTTTTTGGTCTTCAACTCGATTTGAGTCTTCCGATGGATAATTATGATGAGGGCTATTTTCCGATGGAGGCAGCTTATTAGAATAATCACTGCTGGAGAAATATTTGTGCCCATCATTTGAAGAGTCGTAAAAAAGATTCACAAGAGGCACATGGTCGCTGACAGGCGGTGATGGCTTGCGGCCCGGAGAATTAATTTTGTCTGTACTGGATATAGATTGCGTAAGCTGAATTGGTGTGGGCTTGACCTTTGCAAATATTTGAAGTGTTTCTTCTTGGTATTTTTGGGGCTTCAATACATGGGTTGGCCGTTGGGAGGGATATTTGTTCGAAGAATCGGAAAATTCGATGTTACTTCTTAGCGGAATCACATTTGGAAAGGGGTGATAGGTGTTGTCGAAATGCTGAAAGTTAGCCGAATTTGGTTTTTGCTTTGGATGATTGATGCCATCAAAATAACTACTTTCTAACGGCTTCAAATGCTCCAGCACGGGTTGTTGTTGTTGCTGTTGGTGATTTATATTGTTGTTATAGTACGATTGTGTTTGAGTTGTTGTCTGTTTGATACCATGCTCCAGATCCAGGTTATCAACATTCGCTTGATTATTTACAACAACATTTAAATCATTTACAAACTGTCCAGACGACAGATTTTGAGTTATAATATTTTGCGGTGTCAAATTGACTTGAATTTGGTTATCAGTCAGAGGAATTGTAACAAGAGGCATTTTGAACGGTGAAAACGGCTCGCTTTTCTGAATATGTCCCCGAACCGGAGTGGAATGAGGAAATTCAGCATCTTTTTTAAAAGTTATTGGTGGGACATTTATATCCACGTTATGACTTAAAACATTCGTATCAAGATTGATTTGCTGATTTGATAAAATTGGTTTGCGAGGCTGATTGGCCGATGATGATGCAATTGCAACGCTGCCTGTCATAAAAGCATCAGAATAAGTGGTTGGTTCGTCATAATATTGGCCGTTCTTATGCAGCTCAACCGAACTCTCGACTACCAGAATCGACGCTGAATTGTCACGTGGAATAACAATATTTGCGATCTTGGATGGCTGTATGTCGACCAACATTGGCTTATCGGAGTTGACGATCTTCTTCACAAATGCTTTATATACTCCACTTGGATTTTTGCTTCGACTGCTATTGTTTGATAATGTCGATTCGGAAGCCGGCAGATCGGCGCTATATACCTCAGGAATGCGTTTTATTTCAAGAATTTCGTTGTTGTTCAGGTTAGGTGATAAGTTTAAGGCATGATGATCATTGTTCTTGTCACGTTTTGGTGCATGTTGTTGATCGTAGTCGTATGGAGTGTAGGGAATGTAATTTGGCATTGGTTTGGGACGTTGAGCATTGTGCAGCCATTGGACCTGATTGTTTTGTGGAAGGTGTGACATTGGAATGCGTTGTTGTTGAGGTTGTTGTGTGAAATGCTGTGATTGTGATGGCTGATGCATGTGACTTGTCGCATAGTGTGCCCTATAATTAGCATTCTTCAACCCATGTGGTGGTGGTATTTTTTTTTGTTGATGTTGCATTGAAGGTGGGTTGATTGAAGGTGGCTTAAGAATTCCGTCAAAGTTCAAGGGTGCCTCTGATAGCGGTGGAGGACTTGGACTGTCTTTAACATGCTGCTGCTGATATTGAAACTGGTAGGAATAAGGTGTCATAGGAAGACTAGTTGGAAGTGGAAGTAATGGGTTGACACCAGCAGAAACTTTATTACTATATGGCACTCGGGGTTGGATTCCATTTGGCTTACCAACGATAACATCCGAATTAGCTGTGATAACCTCACCCGGACTTATCGGTATACCACCATTAAGCAAAGGAGTTTCATACTTAGGTTTTCCTATTCCCAAATTAGGACCGGGCCCACTTTCTAGTTTGACACGGTTTAATTTATTGTCTATAAACCAATTACTAGATTCTGGTGGAGAAATATGCAGGTTTTGATGAGAAACGGAGCTTTTTAATTTTTCCGGACTTAGATACGAATTATCATTCGGTAAACTTTGAACAGGAATATAAATTGGTCCATCATGCGAATGTCCAAAACTGCCGCTATTATTGCTGTATGCTGAAATGTTCTTAGCTGCTTGTTTCCCTTCCAAACTCAAACTAGATGTATTTTTTTTAAATTCATAATTCGAATTCGCATTCGGGTTGGTACCGAAATTGTTTAAATTATTTTGTATGAGACCAGCCATTGCATTAAACACTGGACCTAGAGCTTGTAAACGGTTCAAATTAAACGACCCAATTAGTTGATTTACTGATGGGAAATCAGTTGTTGCACTTGAAGTCTTTGTATTGTTCCGAACTATCGGACTCGTGTCGGCCTCAGCAACCGCCATATACTGGTCGGCTAAAAGTTCTTCGTTTTCCGAACTGGCAACATCTGAGTCGTAGATTTCATTGGAATTTTCAAAGGGCAATTGCGTATCAGACGATACCGAACTCAATTCTGCTTTTGTAATACTCGTATCAATTTTGGTAGCTTGACTTTTCTGGAGCGAAGGTGATGGATGTAGCATGCTCATTGCGGTTATTTCAAGAGACTGCCCACCAGTCAGGGTGACCATCGTTACGAAACTGTTATGATTTAAGGGATTTTTTAAATGGGTTTCGAATGCTGACAAAAGATCAGTATTGATAATAAAGCTCGGAATTGATTCGGTAATGACATTTTCGATAACTCTCGTATGGAAATTCACAACGGTTGAAGAATCGATGTTGCCATCATCATTGGTATTCATTAGTGTTGTGAAGTAGGTAAAAGTTGTTAGATAGGTTTTTGTTGCATAGATGTGCAAATCAGTTTGAAGGGATCCGAGAAGTTCCAAGGCCGATGAAGTGGATGGAGTAGATGTCGATGATATTTCAGTTTTCTCCAGTTCTGGTGCCTTGCCATTTTGAATACCTGGCTTTTGGTTTTCAACCTTTTCGTCAACGGTGTAATATGAATAGGTTTGAAATAATTTATTATTAAGCTTAAGCGAATTTCCAATAGCAGCAGGGCTATCTTTGGTGGTTGTTTCATCAATGTCAAAAGCAACATAGGATGTTATTATTGAAGAAGCTTGGGGCGGTTGCAGGGATTCTGTGACTATAACTTGTGTCAAAATATTCGAAGTACTGACAATCTTTTCCAAATCTGATTCCCTCAGTGTCTTAGTAAGGCTTATTTTGCTAAAATACGTATTTGTCTCAAGAACTGGAGTAGCTTCTTCGGATGGTTGTAGAAACGAAATGTAGTCATCTGGTCCAGTAATTGTGTTTGTTAGAACATGTTGTGATGACATCACAATCGAAAGTTCACCATTAAGTATTGTATTGTAGTAAGTGTATGTTGTGTGAAAAACGCCAACAGCCAGTTCTGGGGTCTTTTTGAAAAAAAATTAAGTTAGAAAAATAATAAACGTTTGCATTTTCAATTGGTAATCGAGAAGCATTTTAAATTTAAGTATTTTTTTTCTACCTAAGGAAATAAAATGCTTCTGAAGGTTCTGGATAGCCAATCGAAAACACTTTTATACAACTACACTAACCCTAGATAAGGTGATTCCCAATGTTTCGGTTGGTTTAATTTTCAAGTAATTTCGTTCTTCTGTTGCTGTATTCGAGACCACTTTCTCACGACTTTCAACAGTTGTCTTCCCATCTTGAAGATACGTTGTTCGATATGTGTAAGTTGTAAGGCATGTTTTGGTTATGAAATGTTTCGAATCTATCGGTATTGTATATGTTTCCTAAATTAAAAAAAATTACATGAACAATTTGAACACTTGACAGGGTTTTTTTCAATCCTATTCTTTTTATTTTAAGATAATTAAACTTTTTGACAAGAAAGTGATTTTAGGTTTTTTGTTTTTTAAGCGTCATTATCTAAGTAAAAGTTTATATGGTTTCAGTAAGAGCCTTCAGTTCTAAATACTAAGTTCTAAAGTTCAGCTCATTATTCAAATCCTGGTCTTGAAAACTTGTGTGATTTTTATTTTCTCAATTTTAACTTGATGGGCATTTGTTGTCTTATCAAAATTCATACAAAAAATTGTTTGAGGCGATTGTACATTTTTTAATAATAAAAATAAATAAAAATAATAAAAATAAAACCCTTTCTGAGTAGAAAATCTCAATTTTCATTACAAGATCTACCATTTTTCCCGAAAGGTTCTACTATATTTACCATAATCCTAACTAATATTAAGTGAATGAGTTTGCTTGTTTGTGTGTTATGCTTTCACGTCGTAAGTGCTAAATCAATTATGAGGAATTTTAATTTAGAGATAGATGGGACCCTGGAAACGGTGGTAGGATTTGATACTTTGTCAAGCATTTTGTTCCAGGTACATGAACTTGTACTGTAATACTGCCCAATTTCAAGTACAAGTCCATTTCAAGTATATTTTAAGTACAAGTTCATTTCAAGTACAAGTCTATTTAAAGTACTTTTGAAGTACAAGTCTTGAAAAGTACATGAAATTGAATTGTGCTAGAAATGGAATTGAACTTAAAATGGACTTGTACTTGAAGTGGACTTGAACCTGAAAAGTACTTGAAAGTGCACTTGAAAGTGCACTGGGCAGTATGTACTTACAACAAAGTACTTCAAAAAGTACTTGTACTTGGTATTTTTAAAGTATCAACTATATTGTACTTGTCTTTTCCAGTACAAGTTCAAGTACAAGGAACTGGGTACTTAAGTACTTTACAACCTTGGTTGATATGATTGAATGCGTTTCAAACTCAAATATTACCCTAGAGATACAACTTAATCAACAATTTATACAACTGCAGCACAGCCAAATAACTATATATTAAAATACCTTCAAATTGTTTTTAATAACAAGCACACAAAATAAAGTAAAATATAAGTATATAAATGTATATACAATTATTACCTGAGCATTTGATGGCATAACCAATATCATCTGATCTTTCAATGTACTAGGTGCAAGTGTCATTGGCTTACGCGATAAACTCGGTAGTATTCGCAAGACATTCGGTTTTGCTGATATTTTGCCATTTTTATCGCCTGCTATAATAACTTCAACACCATTTGACATAACACGCGTTGCTAGATTGTTATATCTCGCCTTATCATTGCCAATACCAGTAGTTGCTTCTTTGTTGTCATGGTCAGTATCATCATCGCCAGCATCAGCATCATCATCAACAGCAGGATAATCAAGACTTTCCGAATTGATATGTGGCCTAATGTCAAACGATTCAAAGTGAAAAAATCGTCCATTGTCGATAGTGGTCGACTCGTCAGAGGACTTGCTAATTGTCAAAAATTGTGTGCTTGGGGTTTCATTCTGGTTGTCAAATATTGATTTGTGTGTATTTTGGTCTTGAAGTTGATGGTTGTTTGTGTTTTTAACGGGTTCTGTGTACACATATTACATTATATATGTTGTGAATAAGACTTAAGTTTTTGTTTTTGGGTAAATTAATGTAGGTTGTAATATTTGAACTAAAATATAAATAACATCATTTGTTACACCCAAGAACCAAAAAACCTTCCCCTTTCATACTTTTTGTCAAAGGCGACATGCCCTTAATTAACTTAAAACTTATATCACCGGAAGTAGCGCTGTGATTTTGATTAGTTTTTCTTATTAAATAGCGCAATATTACAATTTGGTCATATCATAATTGAAAACAAAGTTGAATATTATTTACTTAGTTAATAAAATAAAATTAAGGAAATGATATTTACACTGAAGTTATAGTAATTAATAAAGGGGGTAAATCCAAACTGAATGGGATATATTTTGCTTAACAAAACTGAAGTTTACCCGATGAAGTTTCAATAAGATAAACTCCAGATTTGCCTAGCAACAGCTTAAACAATAGGTCTGTTTCTTTACTTTTGGGATAAAGCTTGGGAAAAAGTTCGGGAAAAAGTAGAAAAGAAGAAATATTTTAATTTATTTTTGTCTCCAGTGTATCATTTTCATTTAATTTATTTAAATTAAACCATTTTATATACGCTACTTGACAAATTTAATTAAAAATTTTTCGATCAGCTGATTTCTTGTTTGACAAGCAAGAAAGTGCCGGAACTAAAATGTTCGGGTAGATTCTTGCTGAAGTGGAAATGAAAAAATTCAAAAGCTCTGGCATTTTCGTGTCAGAAAATAGTAAAGAAACACGTTTTGGGTAGATTTGAGTTACTTTGGGAACCTGCGGGCGAGTAAGGAAACAGACCTAATATCTATGAATATGCCTCAGTAAATCTTGCGTTATTATGCCTCATTTCAATTGGTACTGAGTTCCATTGGCGAGGATCTTGTACAAAATATTGAAACTCGGGGGTAAAGTGAGAGGAAAAACTCATTACCTAACTATAATATTTATGAACTGCTGTAGTTGTAGATATAATACTCTACTCAAGTCACAAAATTAGAAGATAATAAGAGGTTAAATAAATAAACTGCAATTAATTACACGTCTGTGAAGTTAGCAGAGCATTTTTCACCTACGCAAATGTTCATCAAAACTTCACAGTGAGCCTAGTGTGTCACATAGTGTATCTCAGGAACCAGGCATGCTAGGAACTTTAGTAAGGCTCCCAATTTGCAGTTTCAAAATTTGAGGTCCTCAATTTGAAGAAAATTTCATACTGACCTGCTGTGAAGTTAGCAGGTCCCTCGATTACACGCTTATTTGGTGAACTGCAAAATCGGGGAAAGAAATGCAAAAACAAAACACATAACAGGAAATTCCTGTCAATGTTCCACTTGCGTGGGTTAAAGGTGCCCTGCTAACATCACAGAAGTATTATTTAGATACTAAAATGAATATTTTACTAGTAATGAGGAGAATTCTTAAGTTTATTTTCTAAATGATCTTCTTATTTAAAAATAAGAACTAGAGTTGAAAAATATTCTCAAAAATTTACAAAAACACATTGATTCGGTGCAGCTGATGTGAGGCCAAAATATGTATGTACCTACATGCATCTATTTTCTGGAACTTAAAGTAAGACATACAGTCTGTAACATTTGGATAGCCTCACTTATATTTATTATTAAAATTAACTGTTTTTGGCACTTTTTTAATGCTAACAAACATAATTTGTATTGAATCACACGATGAGATAGCCTTCTCGAGATCAAGTTAAGTTTAAACTGGGGTCGAATTACCGCATCAGTTATCGAGCAATACGTGACTGAATTATATGAGTTCGGCATTACCGCTCACGATTCGAGCAATTTAGTTTACCAAAATTTGAAGTGTTTACTAGTTCCTTCGATCACTGATGGAACTCACTCACTCGATCACTGAAGCAGTAATTCGGCCCCTGATTTCTACAAGCTGGTGGAATTTTCTAAGCTTATTTGGTCTGCTGTCACTAAAATTAAGGGTTTTTTTTTTGTAACATTAGAAAAGCATCAACGTGTAAATTGCAATTAAAATACTAACTTATCGATTTATTTCTTAAAGAACACACTTTTTATATATTTTTTGCAGTTGGACAAATTATATTAGTGCTATTTATTGCTTCAATTATTTTGAATTACTTTAAAAAATCTTACTCAAATTTCAAAAGGTCCGATGAAATGATGCTACCGGGACACTGATGCCTAAAATTGACTCTTATTTAGTCGAGTACTGCTTCTCATCTACATAAACTCTATGTTTTAGCCAACCCAATACATTTTCAATGATCCTCAAATCTAAAGAGTAGAGTTGTCCAGTGTTGCTTTCCAAAAAAGTTTTACATACACCTGCTGTATGAATATCAAACCATTGTTCTGCTGAAAAACAATCGGCAGGTGTCCGAAAATATCCATTAACTGTCGCCGCAAGGATGTTTCCAATATGGTATTATAGAATCTCGTTTACAGTTTAGGAAAACTAAACTAATTATGCTATAAAGACAGGCTGCACCGAATACCGAAACTTGTCTCTCTAAGCATTGATGGGAATGTAAATTCGACTTTTCCTTTCTTAACTAGTGACAATAGTATTTACCTTCCTTCTGCGTCCAAAAGTTGAACTTGTGTTCACCTGACAAATATTTGTTGTAAAATTCCTGATTTGGATGTTGGTACGAGTATCAGTACTTTATGCAATTTTGTATTTTGCAAATTAAAAAAATACAGAAAAAGCACACTGATAAATTGATAAAGGTGTTAAACACTTTTAACAACCCTGCTTATAGCCATTTAGCTCACTTCTAACCCAGTTTCCTATCTTACCTTGTTCAGATAGTCAGTGTAGTTGGTCGGTTGACAAGAGATTTTCCGCTTGTCTGGTATGATAGTATAGCGGACGCGCAACCATTCCATATGAAAATGGATCTTTTTATTATTTAATAACAAACTTTGAGATAAGACAGTAATTTATCATTCTAGAACTCAATTTTTCCAAATGTTTGTCAACGATTTTTTTCAATATAAAATTTAAAAACCAGCAATCATCATGGCCTTACTACTCTCCAATATATTTTCATTAATGAGACTGGCAAATGTTCGCTTAAAATGGCAAAAAAGCCAAGTGGGGCTATTCTAATGTTCCAAAAAAAAAATACACGTTTATTTAGTAACAGTAAACCAAATTCGCTTAAAAAACTCCATCAACTTTAAGAAATCAGATAAAACTTAACTTAATCTCAGAAAGGCTATCTCATCTCGTGACTCAGTCTTCAATTCCGTATGCTATATAAGTGAGGCTAACCAAATGTAACGGACTGTACATTCTAGGGGGAGAATTTATATTTTATATGTATACCCCGTATTCCCAAACATGCCTGTCTCGTGGTGACTTAACCAAATAAAGTGTTCTGTGAGCGTTTTTTGTTTGCTATGTAGTATATAAAACCTCTGAGAACGAAATTATACGGCGTTTATTTTTGCTTACGGTCACTCGTATATTTAGAAATAGTTATTAAAAATGCATTGATTGAACCTGTGCGCAAAGGGAGATTTATTATGTGTTATTAAATATGTAGATACCTTCTAACTATAATAATCGTTATAATAAACGTCTGTGTTTGTTTGGTGTTCTGAGTATATCTAAATAAAGATTGGATAATTCCTCAGAAAAGTTTTTTTTTTCAAAAAGATCAAGGTTATTTAATGGTGACTTTGCTCATGGCCTTGACGATGACATTCAGGATTATTTCAATGTCTACTTTTTTTAAATGGAAACCCTTCTTTTTTACATTGACTTAAACAAGGTGTGGATAACTCTTTTACAATTCTTTCGTATATATAAAATTTGTAATTGTTAAAAAGTCTGTTAAACTTTTTTAAAAAATATCTAACCTGAGGAAATATTCATATATGTGTACTTTACTGGATAATATATAATATCATTGAAAACCTTCCTAACAATAAACTATTAAAGGCCACTTTACACGATTATAGAAATTATATGATTTCTCATATGAATTGTCAAAAAAATCATACCAAACCGTCTGAACACACTCATAGGGTACGTTCAAACAACCCAAGGGACTAGAAATTAAGTCAAGTCTCTAGGCTCTGATTGGCCAGCTGCCAAAACATTGCTTTCCAATTAAGGCAAATCTATTGGAAAGTTGACTGGAAAGTAAGTCGAGAAAAATATCCCTTAATATCAAGTCAAGTGCACTTCCGTCAGAATATCAGCTGATTATATTTTGTCACTCAACATAAAGCTGAACTTCATTTATTTTTTGATAAATTTCTTTTTTTGCACGATCTTTTTTACCATTTTGTGGAAAGTTTCCCTATCAAATACGATATATATGATGTATGATATGTATGATATTGTAATATTTTCTCAGGTTCGTTAGTAAAACTTATTCACTTTATTTAAATTCTCCACTTGTTAACTTTACAAAATAAAAACACTTTACTTTTACAACCACAAAACAATTTATTGTTCACCACTGAAATTAATTCAACACTTTACTTCTATTACTACCAACTTTACTCATTCACGATCAAAAATAAACTGCGTCCTCTGGCGGTCAGACATGTGCTTTTATACTTTTCTCAAGGTTCCCGAAAAAGCTGGAAGGTTCTAGTATTTGCTTCCAGAGCTTTCCATAGGGGAAATTTTCCATAAATTTCCCTCTCCAAAGCTTTCAATTTGACGTTTAGTATTGGAAGTTCGAAAGCTCACCAAAGTTCTCCGTAGGTTGGTTTGTGTCCCGTCTTATCCGAAATTCGGTGTTTCTTTTATTCGAGAAAGGTTATAGTTCATTCCAGAGTCGTTATAGTACAAATGTGACAGTCGTTACAATATGTAAAAAATACAAGTTTTGTATGAAAACCTAATTTATTAAAACTCGTAAAGGAATTATTTCATATGTGAGATTTTTCTTAGATAAAAATGATATCAGTACTTTCTTACAATCCACTGACAGTAAATGTTTGAAGTAAAGTTCCAAATTTGTTATTTCAGAGAAACCTAGTAATCTTGGTCAAATTTGCGTTCCATAAATGCAGTTGACTGAATATCTAGTCCCTTGGGTCGTTTGAACGTGCCCATAGATCTCATATGACTTCTCAAAAGCAAAAAGCATATGCCTTTTGAATGAAAACAACAATGTATAATTTCAAAAAAGTAATTTTGCTCTACAAACGTTTATTTGCGTATGAGTTTTTTCTCTTTTATATTGGTTTTGGCAGATAACCATAGAGAAAATCAAATGCGAAGTAAGGACGTGTAAACATAAAAAAAAAATGATAACCGCATGACTTGACTTGAAATGACAGCTCATATGAGAAATCATACAGAAAATATAATGACAGATCATATGACTTCTATTTTCGTGTAAAGTGACCTTAAGCTTACCCGATTGAACCTTTATTTCGAATTCCAATTATTTATTTATTGAGATTAAAGATTTTTGATTTATTTGTAATAAAAAAATTTATACATATACTTTATTTTTTTGCTGTTGTAAAAAATAATCGCTAACTGCACACATGCTCATAATATCTAAGTACATTAGGTTAAAATAATTTGTATATCTATTTTATTAAATCATAGACTATTTTACATATTTATATATATTATCTATTACATAATATATATATATTATATTATAAGTGCTGTGCAAATAAACTAGGACAAATAATATATTTTTGAGCATTTGTATTTCAGAAATTTTTTTAAATAATAATTATTGTAAGATAATATCAGCATTAAATGCGCCCAATTAAATTGCACAGGACTCAGTATAGTATAATAAATACATACATATCTACATATATTAGGGGTAGTTTAATCGAAATCAACTTTTTTTCTTTATGCTTGGAGCCCTTTAGAAAAAACCTTAAAAAAAAACAGGATCTGGCATAAAGAACGGACGTTTTTGAAATGGCTAATACTCTTTCCCTATTGGGTTGACAGATTTCAGGATTGTACCGTTAGATTCGTGAGGTCCTAGCATTTTCTTTACCAGTTGAAATCATCGAGCAGTAGACGGTTGAACACCACGTTTTCGCTTATGACAAGTTATATAAGAAAAATAGCGAGTCGATTAGGAAATTTTAGCGTGACTTTTGTCACTGTTTCAACATTCGTAGAAATCGAGTTGTTTCTTCTCGAAACACCATTCTTCGATGAGTTGAAGCACTTCGCACACGATGTTTACTGATCAACCAAAGACCACCAGAGGCTTCATGAATGATTTGCGATTTCACAGAGCGATGTTGGCAAGAGTTTATTTGAATTTGAAAAAAAAAACGCCTCCAGCAATGCATTACCAAAAACGGACCCCCATTGACCTCATGTGATTTTCTACATACAACTTCATTAAATGCTTTTCAATCAGTCGAAGTCAAATCTGTCAATAAATTTGTTTTTAAGTGAAAACTACCGATTTTATGATTCGTTTAAAAGCATATAAAGATTCCCAATATAATTGCGACAAAAATGTTTTAAATATTGAGGTACATTTTATGTAAGAAACTGAATACTCTATTTGATAAAATTAAAACAGTGAAAGATTAACAACAATTTAAGACGATTTAAAAATATATTTTTCAATTTTTTAGTTATATTTTAAAATTCTTTAATCTATGCTTGTAATAGAAAAAATTGTCAATAGGCTCAACACTTCTAGAAAAAAACTGCGATACAGAGCCCTTAAATTTTTATATAATCAGGTCACAAAATTGGAGTTTTTTTAAGGGCTCTTCCAACCATTTAATAGCTTTGATTATATTTCATCGAGTCTGATTTATAAACCAGGTGCCCATAGTCATGAAAGGCAAAAAAAAGCTAGAAAGTTGGACTAAGAGAAGAAAACAACTATTATTTGTGGTTACTTTCCCTCCTTTAAGTAGGAGTGGCATCTCCTGCTTGTTTTTTGTTTATTTCTCAAAAAAACATTCGTATAGAAAAATTAATGCGATCTACTATAAAAAATTATAAAAATTTACAAATAGCAACTATTAATATAGTTCCTCTCATCAAATAGTTTTTTTATTTTGAATTTTCTCACTTTCGGCTGAACGGATTTAGATTCATTTTTTATACATATCGTCCCCTGATTGCAAGAACTAGGTAACTCAATTTTAAATTTTTACAATATCTCGATAAAAACGGTATTATTTTGTGCAATTTTTAAGACTTTTCGTCCAATTTTCTTCTACCATTGAAAAATATAAAATATTTATGAAGTGTGTGAAACATAAAAATTAAATTTTCACTCGTTCCCTGGTAGCTAGGTATCTATGAACCTTGCTATCTCCAAAATTTTTAAAATTGAGTTACCTAGTTTAAATAAAGAAAAAAAGGATTTTTTTTTAGTTAAAAAAAAGAGTCTCAAATTATTTTTTTTTGAAAATTTGGTATCTCAAAAAAGGTTGACAATTTTTTTGTGTACATTTTATTTTTATATTCACAGATATGATTTTCATACCAAAATTTTTCCTTAAAAATGTTTTATGAATTTGATACATACAAAATATGTTTTTAAAAAAACGCTCCAATCTTTTAAATTTTTTGCCCACACAATCATTCAATTAAGAATTAACATGTTTTTTCGTCTCAAACTGTCAATGGAGTTGTGTCATCTAATTTAAATATCGTATTTCATGCTCTTTAACTTTGTTCTCTCATAAGCACAATAAAAAATTTCAGAGCAACTTTCGCGAATTAGCATTTTTTTAAAATTTATTGTGTTGACTTATTTTTTGGTCATCGTTCTTCAGCTGTCATCGTGTGTGATCGAAAGCGGTTAATATTTAGTATGTATGTTTGCACCTAAATGGAAATGGAAACCCCATTTGGCATCCAGTTTTTACCAAATAAAGTTGTCTACACGCTTCAGCTTTTTATCACATGTATATGAATCAATTTTATATATATTTTATTAAGACTTCTGAGAAAAAAATAGTAGTTACGTTAACCACCCTTAAATATGTACATATATGTATGTATGTATATTAACGTATAAAAACAACTTTGAAAACTATTAACAAAACAAAACAATAAAAAAAAGATATTTAAATATAACAAAAAAAAATATAATATTTTCTAAGTGATATTAATTTATCAGAGAAAAAGAGAAACAAAAATTCTTATGTTAATATAATATTTATTTACATTTAATAATCTTATTTATATTTATATATATTATGTATATAAAAATTCAATTTTAATTTTAGGCATAACGAAATTATGGCAAAAATGTTAGATAGAAAATTAAGAAAATTAAAAACTATTTTACATTAACAATAAAAAAAAATTATAGATTAATCCTGTTAAATTTGGCGTTGTACGAAAAAATCATCTTACAATTAAACATAAAAAAATCAATATGTTTATAATTAAATAAATTTATACAAAAAGTTCGAACGGTATAATTATAGTAAACGTACATACATAAAATGGAAATTATGTTTAATTTATTACATTTTTATTTCGATATTATTTTCCCACCAAGATCTTATTTGTTAAGATTAGTTTATTAAAATGATAGTGCCGGTTTAGAGAGAAGTCACTGTACAGATGGCGCTGCTTATTTGCGCCTATATTCTGAAATATCCATACTAACAGCTCATAATTATGTTTTATTTTCAATATTTCATAAGTAGGTACTTACCGTTAATATTGAGACTTGATACATTTTATCTGACGAGTTGTTTTTGAGTTGGGTTGATTTGCTTATTGCCGTAGTCTTACCAAAATTTTCTCATAAATTCTTTATTTACGTATTTTTTTTTTTTGGAATCAAGTAACTGAACAAATTTGTTTAAAACATTTTTGGTTTGTCAGTTATGCAAGCAAGTCCGTTGCGAGTAGGTGCAATTACAACATTACTTTGTTTCGAAGAAAGTGTTATTCTGCTATCCGTTGAGAACAGTCGTTGTATGTATTTTTATAGAGTTCAAGGTTTTTTTGATTTATTTTGCGGTGTCGAAATTTTTGTCGTGTGGGGTCCGTGTCAACTGAGAGTCAATTCCAATTATCGACCTTCAATCAAGAGAATACGCATGCATACTCAATAAAACAGGCCCGAATTACATAAAAACGGACATACCATCTCTAGG
The DNA here is from genome assembly GCA_946251815.1 of Dasysyrphus albostriatus. Lineage (NCBI taxonomy): Eukaryota > Metazoa > Arthropoda > Insecta > Diptera > Syrphidae > Dasysyrphus > Dasysyrphus albostriatus. Next base: position 2,624,006 of record OX276339.1, read on the forward strand.
TGTGTCTTTCAACAGTCTTCAAAACAATATCGTTTGCGTTCGGTTCATTCAAGTAATTCAGCAACAAATTTAATAGTTGTAATGCCCATACTTGAATTCCATTCTGGCTTAATTGTAGCCCGATAAGTCTTTAAAAGTCGTGCATTTTTATCTCCGCCTTAAAAAAACACAAACACAATTTGGTATAATTCCGTAGTGTTGTTGCATTTAAAATTAAATTTTGTCTAAGTGAAGATAAAAATGCACAAAAAAAAATACTAATATAAGAGACTGTGGGCGAAAAAAAAAATCCAAAGCGGATACGTGCTTCCCGTCTTCTATTATTAGTTTATTGTAGAACAGCAATCAAATATAAAATCAAATAATTTCAATTTGACATTTTGGAGAAAAGAAAGTCTAAGCCATGAATGTAGAGAAAAAGCTCATCTTTCGTTTTGAGATTTGATCTAGAACTGTTTTGTTTTTTTAATGAAAAATGACTGAGATGTTGAAGTAATTTTTTTTTAGCTCAGGAACATACAAATGCTAAGTTTGTGTTTCTTTTTCTGATCAATGGATGCTAAGAACGTGCTCTTTGAGCTCAGAAATACATAGCTGATCGGGAGAAACCGCTAAAAGGTCCTTACGCTTTACTTGAATATACCTAACTTTCTGTTAAAACAAAATATAAAGAAATATGCAAGTTAGGAAAGGAGAAACTGTCAGAAGTTTTAATTCTCTTTTTTTTAAAGTTACTATTTCAGTTCTAACAGTAAACGACATAATTAACACTAATTATGAAGTTTGAAGTTGTTTTGCGTTTGTAAAAAAATAGGTACCTTTAAAAATGTTTTGTTTAATGAAATGAACGAACTCAAAACATAAATTGTTTCTAGCAAATTTGTCGGGAATACACATCAAATATGATGTTATATCATATTTGGCATCATTGTCATGTGTCATATGAGAGTCGTACTTAGAATTGTATTTGATGTAATTAAAAGTGTCGGTTCGATAATTTGAGTATTTGTCAATAGTACTATGTTCGTTTTAAATAGAGTATGAGTTACAGTTTGTGTCTTGTAGCGTATCAATGTCGATGATTGGATTTGATGCTCGTTTTCATGAACGCGCTCTACAACATACGTATAAGTCTTTGGAAGAATTTGTGTTTCAACGGAGAACGATGTCTCTTTTAGTGTTGACGTTTCAATCATTGTAATTGTTTGTTTCGAGGTAGGTTGAAAGATTATTTTTGTTTTTGACGTTTGTTGCTGTGATGATATTTTGAGAGTTTTCTTTTTAACTTGTCGTCGTGAGCATTTTTTTATATTGCATCTTCGTCCCATGCGTCTAGGGGATGATGTAGTCATTGGTGTTGGTGTTTGGTGTAGTTTTGAGCTGGGTGTCGTTTCTTTATTTGGCACTAACTTTGTTGATGTCATTGAAGACGTCAATGTTTCTTCTTCTGTCACTGGTGACATCTGACAGCTAGAAGTGGCTTTAATTATTGATTTTTGTATTTGAACCGATGCTGGTGATAATTCCGATGCTGATAGTTCTGATGTTAGAGCAGATTCAAGGGGATTACTTCTTGTGCTACTTTGAATAGGTTTTCGTTTTCTTACGATAACATGCCAACGTGGTGGCCCAACTATTTCAGACATCATTTGATTTGGTTTGTTTTCTTGCAACGGCCGCAAGCGTCGTATCAAGGTTTTTTTAATTTTTCTTCTTAACGTTGATGTCTCATTTTTCGAAATCTCAACGGCGCTCTTTTCTTGATCCTTACAAGCATTACTATTAGCTTTTAATTCTACAGCAGTACGTTTGTTTCTTATTCTATTTAAATTTTGATTTTTGTTTCTAATCGCATACAGAATTTTTTCACTCATTATTAAATTACTATTGTCTTTTGGTATAGACGTTGATAGTGTCGAAGTCATCGAACGGTGATTTAAGTTTTTCTCCCCGCTGATGACTTTTCTTATCGAACTATTGACCTTAGACCTGAGTGGGGAGGGCTCAGTAAGGTCAATTAGACTAAAAAATGCTTTGACTGAGAACTTAAATCTGAGTCTTTTAATATCAAAGGAGGTAAAACTTTCTCAGGTGAGGATGAAGACTCCAAATTCGTGCCAATGTTACTACTACTTTGCTTTAGAAGATCTTCATAGATAGTCGAGGGTCCACCACTGTTTGAATCGTTTAGGATCAGAGCCGAAGTTTTGGTGTACCAAAGACCAACATCACCTACTATGCTCTCCAGGCTTTGAGTCTCTTCAGACAAAGAGTTGCTCTTAAAGTTGTGACTAGAGGTGATGTCTTTATTAGCTGGAAGCAAGTATTCTTCGATCTCACTTCCATCTGAGCTATAATAATCTTCAAAGTCGTCGATTGATGTGGAGCGGTAGAGAGGTTGAGCACGGTTGATTTGACGTTTGCGCAATGATGGTTCGGCTCCTATTTGGACAGTTGACAGAACAGTACTAAATTCTCCAGGGCGTCGTCCCGACACATACAAAGTGATAACACTTGATTCGATAACAGCAGGAGCTGGTGGAGATGCATGCTGCTTATGAAATTTGCGACCCTTTTTACGACCGCCAGATCGTTGGGAGTTGTGAGTGTTTGTGTTGATGTTTTGAGAGGACTCGACGATTTGCTCGTCCTGAGTATTATTGGGGTAATCTTCAATGTCTGGACTGTAATCGTTATATTTCTGAATGCCATTGTGATCTAAATCTTGTAAATTTTCAGGAAACAATAGTTGAGCTGGAATGGAGTTCTGAATTGGAAGGGCTGGTTGAGCCGGTAGCTGCTGGCCTTGACCTTGAAGCTGTTGTTGCAGTAGGTATGGCAATAGCAGACTGTTAACTTGCTGCACTTGTTGCGCCTGTTGTGTTGGCGTTACTACAATTGTTTCGGTAAAATATTCCGTGGCAGTTATGACATCCGAAGAACTGTCATAGATGGTTGTTAAAATTTCCTTTCCGTGAAATGTTAGTGGAATAATAGTTGACATTCCGTTAGTAACTGTCGTGACGTACGTTGAAGATCGCGTTTTGTATTCTGTACTTGGTACCCCTGGAACTTGTGAATTTGCTTGTGTTGCCCCACCTAGAGCCAAAAGAGGATTGATATTTGGTTGATTCAAGCTTCCCAAATTTCCTAGCAAAAGCTGGGAAAGTAGTATGTTTGCCAGTGGTGCATTTGCTGCTATCTGCGGTTGCATGGTGGACACAACATTTTCCACCTGATAAGCTGTCGAGGGTATCATGTGTGCGAATGAGGTCTTACGCCCTCTGATAGTTGTAGGTGTAAATATAACAGTAGTAGTTGGTTGTTCATGCAGTATGAACTGGGTAACCTCTGTAGCTCCGTTCAAGTTCACTGAAGTTTCTTCACGATTAAGCACCAACGTCGAACTGCCGAGCTGGCCAATTATTGAAGTATACTGATTTGGCGGTACAACCTCGGTACTCGTAGTGGTTGTCAACACATTTTTGTATTCTGTCACTTTACCATTGACAATAGGAATAGTAACTTCAGTGGGAGTCGTGTGTGTCACGGTAATGGTTCCATCAAAAGCTGGAACTATTGGGTCAGTAGTAAAGTCACTGCGACTCCTGCTACGCGCTGTTGACCTTGATCGACTGCTGGTTGGGGTTCTTCCCCGCGGACTGCTGGTATGAGTTGTTTCGGTGATGGGATTGCCATAGTTTTTGATTCTTGGTGCCTTAGGGCGGGAAGCTGCTGTCGTTGTACGTCTTGATGATGATGATGAAGTTCCGCCATTAGGTAATGGACGCCTGAAGTTCGTTGAGATGCGTGGCGATGAATGTTTCGGTGTTGTATCCTTTTCTCGCAGAGTGAATTGAGCACGACTGCTTGAATTTGGCTTCGTTGGGCGTATGGCTCGATTGTTTTGTGCCTTGTTGCTGCTTGTTGAGTGCGAAGATGCGTGAGGGGTATGGATGCGTGGTGTGAAACGTGAAGAAGCCCGCGAACGAACCGTGCTACTAGATTCATCTTCAATTGGATCATCAGCTCGTTCTTCAGCTACTGGTTTTGCAGTAGATGGTCGACGAAATCTGTTTCGGAAGTTATTGGCCTGTCGTTTGGATCTTTTCTTTACCAACGATCTTGAGACACTTTCACTTCGACGACGACGGCTGACGTCATCTTGATCCTCTTCTTCGATTACTTCATCATCGTTTTCATAATCCGATGAATCGTTGTCCTCTTTTTCATTATCGAAATCGTCGCCACCGCCAGACTTTTGTCCCTCATCAAAACCCTGGTTTACGTTTTGAGGTTGGAATAGTCTCCGTGGAGGGAAAAGACTGTTTTGCGGTCTTGATCTATTCTGAATCTGTCCAAATGATGACGGACGTTGACCAGTTCTTGAGCGTGGTCGTTGTGTTGTTGTGCTAGTTGAAGTTGTAGTTCTAGGCTTTGGAGTTAGTGGGTTTCGACGTGGTGAAACTTGGAATGCTGGGCGATTTAACTGTGGTCTACGCAAACGCAAAAGATTGTTATTATTTCTTCGCAAGTTCTCTGTTGTAAAATCAGGCTCTTCATCACTTTCATATCTTTGAGTGACTCCACCATCATCCTCGGCGCTTTCTGCTGGTAGAGTTGTGTAACTACCCGTGCTTGAAAGACTATCGTATGGCAAAGACGATGATGGTCTTATCCTTAATCTAGAGTTTGCAGGATATGCACTTGAAAACGAGCGAGCACTTGTTGAAGAGCCCCTGAAACTTACTCCACTCCGACGTGAGTTCGGGAACCCACCACCGCTAGATGAAAATCCCTGCTGTCCCCCCCTTGACGATTGTAGACGGTTACGAGATGATGATCCTGGGTAGCTTGAAGACAAACCGAATTGTGAAGACTTACTGGGACGCCCAAATCTTTTACCACCTTGTGAACTGCTACCTCCTAGCCCGGGACTCGAATTTCCCACATTAGACTTTCTCGAACTGCTGAAGCGTCCCCGTCCATCTGATTTGATTGCTGGAGTTGCTGTTATTGTGGGTGTTAGATCAGATCTAGTTATAATGGTTGCACTGCTCTGAAGGATATTTTTACGTTTCGGTGCGAATTGAGGTCGATTTCGCGAGACAAATGGTCGTATAACAGGCGTAAAGGTTTTCTTCTTAGTTTGGAAAGACAATCGACTTCTCGGACGATCATTCTCATCGCCTTCTTCGTTCTCGTCTTCATTCTGATTTTCATCGTCACCTTCATCATTTTCATTATTTTGATTGTTGTTTTCATCTTGGGCATCGTTTATTGAACTTTCAAGAGATTTGTCAGAAGTGGTCGTGATGAGGACAGTAGTCGGTTGCACAAATGTTGGATTTAACGTTGATGAAGCTTCTATTGCCAAGCCTGGAGCAGGTGTTTTTTCTATAATAAAACTAGATGTACTTTCGATTATCTGGGCATAGCGTTCATCGATAATAGTTCCAATAACTTTCGATTGGTAAACAGTTGTGGTTTTGTTTGAAAGCTTTGTTCCTTCAATTAGACGCACCAAGCCAGTTTTGTAAGTCCTAGTTGATCCTGATTCACTTCCTTCGGGTGCAACCTGCTTCGAAAGAGCTTTCTTCACTTCATCAATATTGATGGTTGATGTACTCGATGCAATTTCTGTGGGAGTTCCATCAACAACTGTAGCTATTAATTCTGTCTTAAAATAAAGCGTACTGATACCTTCGGCATCAACAATAGTTTTAAAGTCAAACGAAATTGTTCTAGGTGGTAGAAGGGGGGCAACCACAGCACTGTTTTCAGTAGGCTCAGTTTCTTTGTTTTGTAATTGACTGGAACTCTCCATTGGCAATGGAAGTGATGGTGTAACCACATTTGTGACTGTTTCAAAGCGGCTGTCAGTCACTGTTTGATCACCAACATATGATGTTGTGTAGTAAGTGTAAGTCGTGTAATAGGTTGTCGGTTCGATATCTTTCGATAACTCACTCGACGACGATGCACTTTCGCTGTTCTGCAGTGGCATTATTGTCCTTAAAACGGGCTCATCAGTCGATTTCAAACTACTGTCACTCACATCAGAAACACTCGGCGTAACGACATTCGAAATAGTCTCTTCACGACTCAAAGTAGTTATCTCTCCTTCTTTTACTAGCTTAGTCCAATAAGTGAATGTCGTAAAGTATGTTATTGGTAATGTAGCTTCATCCAAACTCAGAGTCTTAGTTGGTTGCAATGTCTCTGTTACAATATTGGTAATAGTTTCTAGGCGACTAACAACATTAGTTGCCTCATTGCTGTACATTGTTGTATAGTAAGTAAATGTGGTAAAACTTGTCTGTAAGAGCAGCGTAGCTGAGGGTATTATTTCTTCAGTATTACTCTCCGAACTGATTTGATCTTCAAGAACACCATTTTCAACAATTTGATTTTGCCCATTCGAACTGACCGGCAGCGACAATTTGGACTTCAAATCGATAATGGGGACAATTTTTTTCTCGCTCCTCGACGATGAGCTACTTGAAGACGATTCTAATTCCTGCACGCGACTTTGGTTGTTTAACTTAGTTTCTTCACTCGTTAAAATTGCTGTTCTTTGTATAGTGTCATATGTAGGTGTTGGACGTAAATCAATAACAGCATTATCTTCATCCGAAACTGTGTCATCGATTTGTAGATTCCTTGCTGACGGACTTATTGCTGCATCCGATTGAGATGTTCTAACTACATTAGTGTGGACTTCAGTGCGGCTCATAATTTCTGTTTCACCATCAACAAAAATTGTTGTATAGTAAGTGTAAGTTGTGAAGTAGGTCTTGGATATTTTACTATAGTCAAGTTGTTCGGTGAGTTTGCTTGATTGGTCGGAATCCTCTCTCAAAATTCCATCGATTTTGATAAGATCCGATGATTGAAGATCAAACTTAGCATTCGAACGAAGTGGTTTATCGCTAAGTATTGGTGTAGCTACATTGGCTAGCAGTGTTTTTGTGGCAGTGGGCTCAATTTCACTATCTTCTGTTGAACTTACACTCTCAAGACCCATACTGGATGTAATGATGTTTGTAACTATTTCCTTGTGACTTGAAACACTGGTTGTTGAGTCGTGGAAGAATGTTGTGAGATATGTATAAGTCGTATATAAGGTCTTGTAAATAAGTTCAATTTCTTCAGATTCTTGTTCGTCATCGTCATCTTCACTTTCTTCATTTCTTTCTGTTTCATCCTCATAACCATCACTATCTACATCACCATCCCCGTCACCGGAGGCCCCAGTGGCTTCAGTGACTTCAGCATTCTCACGTACTATCATCATTGGCGTTGTTAATTGCAGCACCAAATTTGTGTGGTCATCAGTATTCGAACTTATTTCTAGCGGACGTTCCAAAACTGACGGCACACTGCTGATGGTTGGAGCAACAAGGATAGCTCGTGTTGATTGAATGCAATAATGTTTTGTAGCTTCTGCTATATCAAAACTTGGCACAACATTTGTTTCAATAGATGTCGAAGTTTCCGAATGCTCATCATTCGGAATAAAGAAAGTTGTGTAAAGGGTTAGAGTTTTAGGAACTTGCGTTAGGTAAACCTGTGATGTTCGGACACAATTTTCAACTTCTTCATTTTCTTCGATTTCTTTGATTATTGGCTTGAAATCTTCTTCGTGAATATTTTCATGTTCCGAATTCGAATCGGTTGACGATGAAACAGTGGTATCTTCTTCAACTATTGAAGGTTCTGTTGCAGGAGACTCTGTAATATCATCAGTTTTAGGTGAATCACTATCCGATTCAGGAGTTGTTTCAAATAATTGTGTTTGTTGAACTGTTACTGTTTCCGTAGAACTTGCTGAAACAAACTCTAAGAAGGGGTCATCTTCAAAGAAAACTGTTGTAGCCCCTCCTTTGACCTGAATATCTGGTTGAATTTGAACATCCTCCTCTGTTGTAGTTGTTGGGGGTGTTGTTGTAATTTTTTCTAATGGTTTATCATCGTTGGCTATGGTTTCGGGTGTATTTTCAGTTGTTGTAGTCTCAGATGGTTCAAAATTATTGAATTTGGAGGAAATGTCAGTGGCCTTTTGAGCAGCAAGCTCTGCTTCTGCCTTCGCCAAAGATGAATAAATTTTTAATATTTCCTCATCAGATGGTCGGGAGAGCATAACTCGAGATGTAGTTTGCGTTGGTGTTGGAATAGAATTGTCTGGCACACTAGAACTTACATCAGGCATTGACGAAATCAAAACGATATGTTCAAGTTGATTGTTATCTAAATCAATTTCGGTGGTTTCTTCGTCTTTGTCATCAACAGCTGTCGTCGGTAATGTTGTTATTAGGTTTTCGTCATTTTCTGGTGCAGATGTTGTTTGATCTTGATGAGATTGTTCTTCAATATCTTTGATTTCATGATACAATGTTGGATTATCAGCAAAAGTCACAAGAACAGGTTGTTGTTGACTAGAGACGCTAGCAGTTATCTTTTCAATACTTTCTTCGTTTCTTACGTCTTTATTATTTTCCTGAAGCACAACATATTTTTCTTCTTCATTTTCTTTTTTGATTTCTTCATCTTTGTTCTTTTCTCTCATATCTGTTGGTGTGATTCTCAAATCGTTAACGTCAGTAGAGAGCATTGGAATGACAAACGTTGGCTCAATCAGATCTTGAGTAATAGTTATCGGAACTTGAGAAACATAGGCCTCTTGGGGCCCTAGGGTCGCTTTTCCCTTAATTGAAGTCACTTGTGCGGAAGGAATTTTATCAGCGGATGTACTCGGTGAGAAAACGATAACACTATCTCCAACCACAGTTGTGAAATCAGCAAAGCCGTAGTAAGTAACCGTTGACAATACCCTGCTATGTTCGTCCTTCATCACTTGATGGTAAAGGAGTTTTGGAGATCTTTGTACTGAGAAAGAACTTATATTCGTAGAAATACCGTCGACGTTTTGTTGGTTTTGTATTTCCGTTTGGGTAGAAGATTCCCAGGAAAAACCACTCGGTGAAAACATATTCTTTATCGTATATGTTTGCAAGTCAACAGCTGGCTGAACTTTGTTAGCCATAATTCTGATAGCATCGTTGTGTGGTTTGACACTATCACCAAGGGGCGTCAAGTTTTTGGGTAGAAAACTCTCCTTGAATTGTTGTTCTTTCTCATTTTTGTCTTCTGTAGTTGCTGCTTTTACTGGAAAAACAATATGCGAACGCTTTGGTAAGCCACCAACAAAATCGGTATTACCAACAAAGGAGTTCTTTTCAAAAATTATTCTATCATCGATATCCTGCCAATCCTTGTCAGCTACCAAATCATTATGACTTTGGAGCAACGATCGTGGCTGGGGGTAGAGGACTTGATGATGACCAGACTCTTCACCAATAATGCTTGTATGCACCACACCTCCATTATTATTTGGAGCACTCGGAGCAATGACGCTTTCCTTATCGTACAGCACCCTTGAGCTTTTCTTTAATAATTGAGCGTAAATGCGTCCATTTTCTAAAGTTGTTCCAAGCACCTGGGTTGCATATTCAGTGGTAACACCTTCCTGAATAAAAGTTCGCGCAGTGGACGTAAGAAGGCCCACATTTGGTCGGACATTCAAATATCGCCCATGCGATCCCGTGCCATTGTCATTGCTTACCAAAAGGACGGTAGTCAATTCTGGTTTTTTGTTTTTATTTATTTTAGTTATTTAAATTATTTTTTTTTGTTATCCATTTGTATATAGAATGTACATGTGTTTATATTTACAGTTTTTTTTTATTTAAGGGACAGTTGAAGTGTAGAGTAGTAAGAAGGAGTACAGAGAAAGAGAGAAATAAAAATACACAAAATTAAAAATTAAAGATAATTTAAATAATTGAAAAACTTTTTAATTAATAATGGCGTTCTTTTTTTAAATTTAGAAGAAAGCATATTTACATTAAGAAATTACAAAAATGTATACTATTGATTAAGCTTTAAAAATAAAAACAATACCTTCATCTGCCAGCCTTAGGGCAGGAGTTGGTTCGACAATGTAGGGTTCATCTGCAAAAAAATAAAATGTATATTTTTAATCGCTATCAAATATAAAAATACAAACAAATTTATAGTATAATTATAGCATATATGTTCAGCTACATACATAATTTAAATGTCAATTTAGGACTAAGTCCGTTAAGTGTCGTATATACATAAGTTTTCAGAAAATATAAATAAATATGCACACTTACCTATTAAAAAATAAACTAGGACTTTTGTTCCTTTTTCTGAAATGCCAAAAACTAACCAAGGGATCAAATTTGACCAACATTAAAACGAAATTCCAATTGACTGAGGATGAAATTAAAAACACTGACACACGTGCGGGTGTATAGTAAATCCGCTTTGTATACACTTTTTATTGGAAAAATAAAACTAAATTGCAATAAAGTTCAATAGCATTAAGTTTTGGAATTTCTCTTTTATGAAGAAGGAATATCAAATAGTTAAAAGATTCCTTATCTCGTATGGTACATATTCTTTCAGGCGGATACATCAAAATTATTAATATTAAAACAAATCTAGGCATCTACCTAAATTTTAAGTTATTCCAAGTCAACTTGCAACTTTGAAAACAAGATCTTATCAGGAGAAATTTCGTCCATATTTTATAAAAACATTGTGTTAAATTAAAATAAATAATTGTGTACTATGAAATCATATAACAAATTAAAAAACAAAATAGTTATTGTTCAACGAAAGTTAATTTTAAGATTGAAGTAAATAAAACTTATGTATATTTCTTGTCAACCATCATAAATTATTTTACCTTTACTTATATTAAAAAAAATTTATTTGAAAAAATAAATAAAACAAAATTATTATGAAAAACTGTGTCACTTATTAATTGATCAGTAAAAAACATTTTTTTGAGACTGACATATTCAAAAATCACCCCTTCCATTCATTCAATTCTCTCCATTTGCGTCTCAAATTTAGCCAAAATAACAAAATTTTTAAGTGAAGTACCAGGCGAGCGTGCGGCACTAGAAGGCATCTGGTTCCCAAACTCAAGAAAAAGATCCGCCTTCACACAACGTAAAATCTTAACCATGTGGATGTGGAGCCGCTTGATTTATTTTTTTAGAAGAAGAACCTGTTTTTGTTTATTCTACTGGATTTAGTTAGTGTGCGAATGAGAAGCAGTTTATTTCTCTAACTTCATCTCTCACTGGCATATTGAAAACTAAATTTGAAACCGCACGATCGATCGCTTTAATTCTTCTCTATTTCTCTGAAAAAAAATGTCAGAAACATGTTGCGGCTTCTCTCACCTACCACATGGACACCCCTCCGTCCACCATTCAAACACATCACAATTTGCTTCGAAAATTAAGCCAAAATAACAAAATTTTATAAATGAAGTACCAGGTGAGTATGCCGCACCAGAAAGCATCTGTTTCCCAAACTCAAGAAAAAGAAGCTCCGCCTTCACACAACGTTAATAATTAAGCATGTGGAAGTAGAGCGAAGTGAGTTATTTTGTTTAGAAGAAAAACCTGTTTTTGTTTTTGGCACTTGTTTTTGTTTTGATTCTGCAGCTACAGAATCAATCTGCTTATACTTCTACAAAATACCGTTGCTGGCAGGCGGAGTCAAAACTTAAGAAAAAAAAACAACAACGACAGTCTCGTCTTGGTACAGTGGGAAGTTTGTGAACAGGCACATTCCACAAAAAAATAAAATAATATAAGGTGAATAATCTTTTGCCTTAAGTGAGAGCCAATGAAATGACTCCGAACTAAAGCAAATTTGACAAATGCTGTTTAAAACAAAAAAAAAAAGCTGAAGACAGCAAAATTTCCATTGAATTTAAACATTCATATGTAATCTTTTTGTTGAGTTATTATCACATTTTTACATGTATTTAGAAATGCGGAACAAGTAACAATGTTGGAATCTGAACATGAGAAGAAGGAAGAGGGTTTTTTTTAAATTTTTTTCTTAGTGGCGAAACGCTGTTATTTTGCAAGCATAAGCTAATTTTTGTTGATTTTCTATATTCTAGCTTATTGGTTGGGAGCTACACCTTCATCCAACCTAGAACTTGAAATCAGCATAAAGTAGAGCCAAGACAAACGGAATTTGTCTATGGCTGTGGTTGGCTATCTAAAAATATCCCAAACATAGTCCTGTCTTATTCTACTAGATTTGTCTGCCTGTAGTAAGTGTGCGAATGAAAAGCAGTGTATTTCTCTTACTTCATCTCACTTATTCAAAACAAATATTTGAAACCGCACGATCGATCGCTTTAATTGTTTTCTATTTCTCTGAAAAAATAATGTCAGAAACATGTGCGGCTTTCTTCGTCTACCACAGAGACACCCCTCACTACCCCCCATTTAAACACATCACAATTTGCTTCGGAAATTAAGCCAAAATAACAGAATTTTTAATTGAAGTACCAGGCGAGCATGCGGTACTAGAAGGCATATGGTTCCAAAACTCAAAAAAAAAGAAGCTCCGCCTTTACACAACCTAAAATCTTAAGCAAGGGGAAGTAGAGCGAAGTGATTTATTTTGTTTAGAAGAAAAACCTGTTTTTGTTTTTGGCACAAAACAAGAATACATTTGTCTTGAGCTTGTGTGGGTGGCTGCACAAATAGAAGCAATCAATATCTACTCATCACTTCCTCTTCTTAAAAATACCGTTGCTGGCAGGCGGAGTCAAAAATCAGAAAAAAAAACTAACACGACCGTCTCGTGTCTCGTCTTGTTTATCTTTTTGGTACAGTGGGAAGTTTGTGGATAGGCAAATTCCGCAAAGAAATAAGTAATATAAAGTAAATAGTCCTCTGACATCTTTTGCCGTAAGTGAGAGCCACTGTAATGGCTCCGAACATAAGAAATTTGACAAATGCTTTTTAAAAAAATAAAAAAAATAAAAGAACAAAATTCCCACTGAAAACATGTATGTTATGTATGTATGTTTAATCTTTTTGTTGAATTGTTATCACATTTTTAGAAATGCGGAACAACTAACAATGTTGGAATCTGTACGTGGAAAGCATAGATAAACAAATAAGGATGGCAATCCTCAGCTGTCAATTTGATTTGCCTACAAGCTGGAAGCGAACAGCTTATGTATTAGATTTGCAAAGTATGAGTAAAAAACAGAAACAGCGAAAAACGCACACATAGAATCAACTCGTCCATTCAGCACATCATTCAGCACAGGTTTTGTTGTTGTTGCAATTCACATCTATTCATCGACACGAAGTGAAAATACAACAATTTAAACAAATGGGTTTTGAAGGGTGAAACGTATGAAAAATTAACTTCTTGATAATTGATATTCTCTGCTGGAAAGAAGGAGGAGGGATTTTTGTTAATATTTGCTTAGTGGCGAAACGCTGTTATTTTGCACGTATAAGCAAATTTTTTGTTGGCCTTTTTATTCTAGCGTATGCCTATTGGTTGGGCCTTTAGGTACTCCTCACTAAGACCCCTTGATTCGATGTCCTTGCTTTAAAAATCTATACAAAATAACAAACATTTCCCCTGAAACACCAGGCAAGCATGCGACAGCAGAAGATATGTATCGTTTTTCTTCTAGAATATAGAGCTACTCCAACCTAGAACTTGAAATCAGCATAAGGTAGAGCCAAGACAAACGGAATTTGTCTATGGCTGTGGTTGGCTATCTAAAAATATCCCAAACATAGTCCTGTATTATTCTACTGGATTTGTCTGCCTGTAGTTAGTGTGCGAATGAGCAGTTTATTATTACTCTTATTACTGGCATATTCTTTAATACTTTTCTATTTCTCTGAAAAAAAGATGTGAGAAACATGTGCGGCTTCTCTCATCTACCACAGAGACACCCCTCCCTCCCCCCATTCAAACACATCACAATTTTCTTCGAAAATTAAGCCAAAATAACAAAAATTTCAACTGAAGTACCAGGCGAGCATGCGGCACCGGAAAGCATCTGGTTCCTAAACTCAAGAAAAAGAAGGTCCGCCTGCACACAACCTAAAATCTAAAGCATGTGGAAGTAGAGCGAAGTGATTTATTTTGCTTAGAAGAAAAACCTGTTGTTTTTGTTGTTGGCACAAAACAAGACTAAATTTGTCTGGAGCTTGTGTGGTAGGCTGCAGCTACAGAATCAATCTACTTATACTTCTACAAAATACCGTTGCTGACAGGCGGAGCCAAAACTGAAGAAAAAAAAAAACGACAACGACTGTCTCGTCTTGTTTATCCTTTTGTTACAGTGGGAAGTTTGTGAACAGGCACATTCCACAAAAAAAAATTATATAAGGTGAATAATCTTCTGAGCAAATTTGACAAATACTGTTCAAAACAAAAAAATCGATCGGTTTAATTCTTTTCTATTTCTCTGAAAAAAAAAAATGTCAGAAACATGTTCGGCTTCTTTCATCTACCACAGAGACACCCCTCCCTCCCCCCATTCAAACACATCACAATTTGCTTCGAAAATTAAGCCAAAATAACAAAATTTTATAACTACCAGGCGAGCATGCGGCACCAGAAAGCATCTGGTTGCCAAACTTAAGCAAAAGAAGCTCCGCCTTCACACAACGTAAAATCTTAAGCATGTGGGGTACAGCGAAGTCATTTATATTTTTAAGAAAAACCTGTTTTTGTTTTTGGCACAAAACAAGAATGAACTTGTCTGGAGCTTGTGTTGGTGGCTGCAGCTACAGAATTAATCAATCTACTTATACTTCTACATAATACCGTTGCTGGCAGGCGGAGTCAAAACTCAAAAAAAAAAAAAAAAAAAAACACAAGGACCGTCTCGTCTTTTTTAATCTTTTTGTACAGTGGGAAGTTTGTGAACAGGCACATTCCACAAAAAAAATAAAATAATATAAGGTGAATAATGTTCTGGCTTCTTTTGCCTTCAGTGAGAGCCAATGGAATGACTCCGATATTAAGCAAATTTGACAAATGTTGTTTAAACACACCAACAAAAAAGAACAGAAGACAACAAAATTTTCATTGAATTTAAACATGTACGTGTAATCTTTTTGTTGAGTTATTAACACATTTTTAAATGTATTTTAAAATTCGGAACAGATTAAAATGCTAGAATCTAAATGTGCGAAGAAGGAAGAGGGATTTTTTTTTAAAGTTTTGCCCATGCGTGCAAAAGTCAAATAGCGCCAAACGCTGTAATTTTGTAAGCATAAGCTTTTCGTAGGCTTTGACACTAGCTTATGCTATTACGGTTGGCCCGTTACTCTTCACTGAGACTCCTCCATTCCAACACTTGGCTCTACTTTTTAACATTGGATGGAGGTAGAGCTTCTTTTTCTTGAGTTTGAGGAGCAAATGCCTTCTTTGTTATTTTGGCTAAATTTCCGAGGAAAATTGTGATGAGTATGAATGTGAGGGAAGGGCATCTCTGTGGTAAAAGAAAGAAGGCGCACATTTCTGACATATTTTTTTGTCATGATGGATGAAGCCTCTTTTTTTCAGTTTGGTAAGCAAGAACACTATACCTTCTGTGGCCACAATATGTTTGGGGTAAAAATGTAACTTTGGATAGATTTTCAAAGCAAGTTTATGAAATGGAGGGTTCTCAGTGAAGAGGTAAAATTATTGTTTAAACACTTGGAATCTCAGCATTCCAAACTCTAAAGGGCTAAGTTTCCTTATTATATATTTTTTACATTAAAATTACCATTTTGCATAATTTTTAACAATTCGTTTAGTTGAACAATGAACAATATAATATTACCATTTTCGGAAAATCGAATTTAAATTTTTTCTTTCTGTTTTTGCCATTTTTTCAGTTTTTTTTCAAAATAATAGTGTGATTTTTTTACACCACCCTAAAGTAGAAGTTTAAATATGAAGAATGTCGTCCTAAATTTTTCAAAAATAAAAAAAAAATTTTCAACTTTTTTCATTTACATTAGCGGCAAATAAATTGAAAAAATATCCAAAAACATATTTTTTTACAAAACAAAAAAATGGTTTTTGGTATTTTTTCAATGGGGTCTATCATTGTATCCGTTCGGAGAAATCTCCGATCGGAGAAAAGTTCCGATCGGAGCATTAATTTTGTTCATGGTATCCGAATCGTAACAGAAATATAGACGCCTACGGACGCATGTAGTTGACATAAAATGTTCCGCAAGCATTTGACTGTCGGAGACAATCGGAGAGAAATAACCGTCATACACCGCACGAAATCGCGACGCGTTGCTCTTATTTTGACATTTCAACGCATACTTTGAATTTTGTCGGAGGGATCTACGATTTATTAATCGGAACGGCTATGATGATAGAAAATTCGTAGATTTCGTATAAATCGGAGAAAATTTGGTTACGATCGGTTACGATGATAGACCCCAATATTTTTGAGGAAGTAAAAGTTGTAGGTTCTGTTTTATTGAAGGAAGCTTTTGGTAGGCGCATTATCTGGCATCGCGGGGTTATTTTTTGTGTAGTTTGTGAAATCGCTTGTCTACGCAGATGAGCCCGAGACAATGGACACCTGTGAAGAGAATATTCGGCACCTCACCAAAAGTTTCTTTCAATAAATTGATTTTTACGCGATGCGTCGCGCGAGCTGAACCATTATATTGGTAATAAATTAGCAGAATTTGCAAATGTTGTTCAGGAGTAAATCTTTTCATTATGAAATGGCAAATCAAACAGCATAAATCAAGTAACAGCTGTCAAAAAGACCAACTCCGAAAAAAGTATTGCCAGACACGTCTAAAAAACACCCTTTGTAAATTCATGTATTAATATTTTGAGATATCAAACATATTTTGTATAAGCTCAAATAAACATAAAAAATGCATCTGAAATGGAAAACGACTGAAGTAATTCCCGTTTTTATAACTTTATGTTGAAAAAAGACATTTAAATGTACTATCTTTTTTTAAAAACTGTGAGATAAAGTTCTTAAGTTAGCAGATGTTTAACCTTTTGCTTCGTCTTCCTTCTTCAAATTATTCACGCCACGCCACTGTTAGGTACCTACATATTCTTTCAGGCGGATACATCAAAATTATTAATATCAAAACAAATCTAGGCATCTACCTACATTTTAAGTAAGTTCTTCCAAGAACAGGCATTTAGTTAAGTGCAACTTTGAAAACATACACGAGTACCAGTGTGTTGAAGTTGTAGTTTCCATAAAAAAACATAAAACATGTTTAGGCATCAGGAAATGTATACAACTCTGTTTGCCTTTGTTTTTAACCGGTTGCGACTATTTGCGATGATAGTAGATTTTCTGCAAATAGTCAATTTAATTGATGATGATTTTACAGTACTGTGCAAAATGTTCAAATGTATCTAATAATAACTGAAGAAGCTGACATTAGTAAGTGGGGCTACTTAAGTTATCTATATGTAGGTACATTGTGTCAAACAAGAAAATGGGAAGTTGCAATAGTTTCAAGGTAACCGTTAGGCTTCAAATATCATTCTATAAAATTCAACAATATTTCTTTGTAATTAGAAAGATTAAAACGTTTTAAAAACTTTTAAACTCGTATCAAGTTATGCAATTGATCAGCTTCCACACAAAAGTTTTTATAAGAAAGCTTCAACAGCACTGTGTTTATAAGAAAAATGCACAATCTATTCGGTTTGTATATACATATGTTTATGTGAATTAAATATGTTGTACGCACACGCAGAGTGTGTCAGAGATTGTTGCTCCCGGTTGTTGCTGACAACTTGCAACCAGAAGGATGTCATCAAAGTAGTCATTCCATATATATTTTGTATACATATTATTACCTTATCTCATAACCTTTTATTTATACATAATTGAAGATGTACTTATCGTCGTCGTTCAGTGAAAAATCCTATTTTCATTTACTTAGAAACCGAGGAAAGTCTCTAAATCTTATGTGGGTTATGTACGAGTATAATTAAAACATTTTTTTAAATCAAACCTTTCCAAATTCTGGTCAGTAAAAATCCGTCAAAAATTACAGATGTCTCAAAATAAATTAAAATGGAGTAAGGGAGTTTTCATAGAACGACGACGGATATGTGTTTTATTTATTTATAAAAGTAAACACACTTTAGCCCATCGACTGCTACGCCGAGTGCCGCACCTGGGAATGAAATCAACCTAAAAACTATGCAAGTTGAATAAAAACAAAATTATTTTCGTGAGGTTTCCTGTCTGTCGTGAGGGGGCTAGTTATTTATTTTAGCTAAGACAGCTTTTTTTTAAATCCACAAAGTACCCTTAATGCCTCTTCTCATTTCAGCTTTGTTTTTCTTTTTTTCTAGAACATGGTTGTACCAAAACATTTGTGGTAGTTACTCAGTGGCGTAGCCAGCGTGGGTGGCACGCGGACGATGCAGTTAATACAAAAATTCACAACTTTTCACAATTTTTATTTAATTATGTATTAAACGTGAACTAAGTGCTTAAATTTAAAAAATGCGTCCGCATTAAGGAGTGAGAGCAAACAAAAGTTTGTATAGGGACTTTTTCTTTGAAAAATGTTATTGTTTTATTTTTAGTCCATTTAAAAACCCTGCTACAACTCTTTATTTTGTTCCGCTACTCTTGCCTAGTAATGGACTATTGAATAACATGTTTTATTTTCCTGTTCCTAGTCTAGTTCGATGTAGAGTGGATATAAATAATTTTTGAATTTATCATGTTTATAACAAATACCACAGGAAATAATGTGCGGAACAATTTGTTCGTGGGTAAAATTTGGGTCCGTGAAATAACTCCCCAATGAAGTAACTCCCCAAATTGAAAATGAAATAACTCCCCGAAACTTTTATGGAAATGGGAAGTTTTTTCAAATGAAAGAACTCCCTAAAATTAGGAATTTATTTCATGGTTTTTTAGGGACCTTTTTCATTTTTGAATTGGGAGGTAGTTTCATGATGAAATAAGTCCTCAAAATATGAAATGAAAGAAGTCCCCAAAAATATTCTGTTCAATGTATTATATTTATCCTCGATTTATGCGTCATTAATACAATAAACAATAGAAAAATCTAGAATCAGAAATATAGGAAAATGAAATTCAAAGCAACTGCGTGGGGGTGCCTGCCATACGACAAGTGAATTTTAATACTGCGTGGTTGTCAAATTTTGGAAGAAATGCTTGGCTAAATCTAAGCTTGGCTAAATATTAACGAGAATTTTGTATGGGAGTGAAATTTTAGCGCGATCGGCGTACTAGACTTAAGTATAAACAAATTTACAATATACACAATATACATTTTATTATTTTGAAGAGTTTGAAAATATTTTATTCAAAAGTTATTTATTAAAATAATATGTCCAAGCGAAGGGAAAGACCGTAAAGAGAACCAGAAGTCACCCAGTTCCTCATCGAACATGGATACTTCAAAGCTTTCTTACATAGGATTGGCAAAACAAGGAGCTCCTCTATCGCAGCGTTTTCCAATGTAAAAGGCGGGAACGCGAACTCTCGAAACCATTGTGCAGTATTCAACCCAGAGAACATAGCGCAGTAGATGCTGGCTAACGAGGAGCGATAGCAGCAAATAAGCGCATAATTGGTCTACATCCTGACAACTAAAAGCGAGAAGAAGACACAGACCGGGATACTGTTGGGCTCGCTATATAAACAAGAGCACTCCCTTAAGTAGTGTCCAAGTGGTCCTACCTTAAAGAGTAGCGAGTCCGGCACAGGGGGATGGTCAATGGGTGAACGCAATACTCATTATGGTGCATGAAGCATTTCTCCTAACAAAAAAACGCTTTCTATGTACACTCGCCTTAATTACGCCTAAGCAGAATGGGAGACGAAGCTGCAATAGATATCAAAAACGCTCCAATGAAAGTTAAAATTTGTTCAACTCTTGCAGCTGCAGCATTTTTGAAATCTATTCCAGCTCCGTCTCCCATTCTCTTCAGGCAGTAAGACTTATAAATCAGAGTCTGGCAGGACCAGCTGCAATGTAATACATTTTCCGCTCAATGCTACTTAAGCGTACGGAATGACTATTTTTGATTAGAAATCCAAAATTCCCTTTCCCTATATCCCATGCATAAATTATGAATTTTTAAATATCATCCACCTCACTTAAAGTGACATTTTAAAGTATTGCTGGTCACAGTACCAAAATTAAAAAAAAGGCAAATAGGCAATTTTTGTTTTCTTCATTTCCTTTTCAAAATTATATAAAAATTCAACGCTATCAAACCACACCTTAATTTATGATGAATTGTATTTTTATCGAACCAATTTTTTCGGTTCTTAAACGCTCATAGATACATCTTTTCTTTCTGTCATTTGTGGGGTCGCAAATAACTACAAATAGTGATGCAACTCCCCATGACATTTTTGTAAGTAAGTTAATGATAATTAGGCTGGTTTTTTTTTCATGAATTGTTGTCTAACTTAACTTGTTAATTAAAATTAAAATAAAAATCCACATGAATTAAAAATGTAAAAAAATGAATACAATATGCAATTCAACTATCAACAGCATCAACGGGTATAGTTTAACCTTGCTGCTGCTTTCGAAAGACGAATTCCATTCGAATTGAGGGGACGCTTTCACTTCTCCACGATCACCACCACGACATCGATAGCTTGTGGTTAGGTTTTTCTTTTTTTTTGTATTTATTTATGAACAGGTTTTTTTTTTATTTGAAAGAAATCAGAATATTTTATCCATGAAACAAACCTTATTATTGTATTATTGTATAAGGATTATATGATATACTTAACTTTGAAAATTGAAATTATGTATATGTATGGACAAAAAATCCAAGGCAAACACAGTTTTATTTAATAGTTCGGCTGTTGATGCTGTTTATTTTTTTTTCTTGCATTCCATTAAATAATTTTTGAATCAAGTTATAAAAAAGTAAATTCAAAGTCATAGAGTCGTAAATTGTATAAATTATTGATGCAATTTTGTTTTGCATTGTTCCCATTTTGCTGCAAAACGCATATCAAACGAGACTATATGAGCAGGGGTGGAACAAGGGAAGGTGTTTTCATGAGCCCCTAATTTGTTCCACCTTAGGGATACAGTCATGCGTGATTCTCAGCAAACAGATACTTTTGTGTCTCTCGTCGATTTTAGGTATTTACTAAGTATTTTTCTTACTTATAAAAATACGTGGATAATAGAGTTATACATAATGTAAATACCGCATCTAATACGGATACAAATTACCTTTTATTAAAAGTTTTTAACGTTTTCATTGGAGCCGAAATAAAGTAATTTCGCAAATCACAGAAAAAGTGTTTTCATTTTGTTATTTCGTTTGACAGCTCATTCTATATTCGTGTTTCAACTGGCTGTTAACTACTTTTTTATTGTTGTTTTTTGTTTCTAATTCCATTGAGCTTTGACATTTCCATACAAAACGTTTTCAGAGCTCTTCAAACTGTGGCCAATTGGGTGTGTTCAATAGGTTTTTGACTTAATTTCCAACCTAATTTCGTGCAAATTTGGTTTATCTAATTTCGAAATGTGAATTTGCATGGGAAATGCGATGATTTCGTATCGAATTTAGAAATTTTCAACAAAATTATGTCATTTGGCATAATTAAAACGTAGTTTGTCAACAACGCCAGCTGTTGTTGACATTTCTGATAGGGTTACTTTGTATCCTTAAATTTTTAGCTGTGTTTTAACAAGTGATTACAATAATAAAAACCTATCCAGATCGCTTAAGAAACAACATTGAACGCGGCCAATCTAACTTTTACAACATCATATAGTATAGTTAATAACTCTCACAAAATTGATCAAAAAGGGGACATAGCTCTACGTTCCACGATAAAAAAGTACTAATTTTTCTTTGCTTTGCGTGCGGTGTCTATGTAACAATAGTATCTGTGATAGTATTCATAGCTTAATACCTAAATGGTATTTTTTATAGGTGCAGAACTTTAAATTTAAATAAAACACAGAAAAATGTTTAAATGTTTACGAAATCGGCTATTTTTGACAGATAATTTTATGGAATACCGCTGGACCGTACATGGCGTGATCCGCAAGTTGTCAGCTTTCTGTCAAACAGCCCAATTCGGTTATTCATCGGGGGGAATTTTCTTGAAATATTCACCAATCATCATTCTGTTACATTCGCAGGGAATCTGATTCACTTGTCGATGATGTTGGTAATATTTTGCGGTATTCTACTATCCACGTGAACCATTTGTTTCCATACAACTCCGATCCGCATATATAAAAAGATGCGGATTTGTTTTGTGTTTATTTACGTTTTTTTGACTCAAAACAATAAATTTAAGAACGATTCATCACTTTTATTTTTGCATTGAAATTAAACCCAGTCATAACCCTTTCTTTGTGAAACTGAAAAAAAGTCGTAGCACCATACAGTTATTATTTTTTCAATAAATTATTTAAAATAATACAAAAAAAAACTATTAATGAACTGAAAACAACAACGTTTTATTAGCAACAATTAACCAAAACTATAAATGAATTAAATATAACACATGAGTTTCACTTTTAATAAACAGCTGCTGCTCACATAAATGTCAAATCGGGTTGTGATAGTGCAGTTCGCCCGACGGATAGCTGAATGTAAAGGTAGTTCGGAAGGGAATCGTTTCGGTGAATCGAATCTTCGATTCACGTGAATAGCAGAATAGGGCTGAAAAACTCGTAAGTCTGTTTTGAAAAATTGCTTAGAAAACACAAAACCGATCTTAGATCATATGTGAAAGGTTTTAAAATTGTTTGATAGAATCACAAGAGCCCATGAAACAGTTACGAGACATTAATTAAAATTCAGTGATTTGTTTTGATCTGAAATTGATTTAAATGGCATATTAATGGAAATTTCTTTTGGTAAGATTGATTTTTCTTTTTCATTGTATTGGCATAAAATTTGTGTCTGTAAGGTTGTAGGGTGCAAAACGTTGACAAACTGATGGCTGTTAATTGTTCTGGTGTGTAATGGTGTTAATTGAAGAGAAATCTGCCGAAAAATCCAGATCTACTAAATTGATTTGTGATCAAAAAATTGGCAATTGGCTTTAATTATCAAAATCTGTGTTTTGACAGATCTGAAGGGGAAAACATCAATTTTTTTTTACCAAAAGAAACCCCTATAAGACTACGAGGCTTTGGCAGAAAGCCAACGAAGTTCAATTTTCATAGAAGTTTCGGAATAAATCTTGCTGTATTATGGCAACTAGGCGTTTCGGCTCAGTTGTGTCTAGTTAATTGAAGTTCATTTGCATTATCCTCTCGGAAAATAATCTAATGGGGTCCAATCGCATGAACGAGATGGTCCGGACAGGTCCAATTCATGAAATTAATCATTCGACAAATGTTTCTTATTTAATTAGTTGTGTGGCATGGGGCATCGTCCTGCTGAAACCAACATGTCTGCAATATTAATACCTTCCAATTAAGGTACGAAAAAAATTGTAGTAGTGTCTTTGAATCGCTCATTTTTTAAAAAATATTAATCAGTGAATTCACAGGCCAACAAAGCCCACTAAACGGTTTTTTTAGATGGAATGGAGTTTCGACAATATCTTGACGATTATCATCGATTCAAATCCGTCAATGTGGTTTATTGATATACCCTCACCATTAAACCGAAAAAATGTGCTTCATCACTGAACAAAATTTTCAAATAAAAATGTGAATTAATGGGAATGTTTCCTTAAGTCCATTAATTAAATGTAAGGTAAAAGAAATATGCAATGATCATGAAGCTTCAATGACCAAACTAACCTCCAAAAACCCCAGAAGTGCCAAATGTACTGTCAGAGAAAACAGTTTTGGCAATTTAAAGTTCACGGCCTGTAAAAAAAGACCCTGCACAATATTTAGCGGCTCTTTTTGCTGTACTTAGAATGTGTCATTTTGGGCCCATTCGCTAGTCCACCCCTGGAAATGTAAGTTGCGATAAATCACGTCATCGCTGGAGTTGTATGAATTCATAAATAAATTCTCGAATCTGATGCGATGGAATCATTTTGTCTGCACTAGAATAGTGTTAAACTTCACTACCGTCATTATCTTTTTTTTTACAAAATAATGCCAACAATTTCATATTTCAATATCCAGCATCATACGTCATATAGTTAAATTAATAAATCATGAAAGCAAGAAAACAAATTTAGTTTGATTCAATAAAATTGAAAAACGAATTTTGTGACTATATCGATGGCTGGCTTAATGCAATATCACTGTCTACTCGTATTTTAACAACACCCTTAAGACTTAAATGACGCGAGAGTTTTGTATCAAAGAAAAAAGTCACAATTACCTAATTCGTAAAAATGTAAGAGTCACTTTATTATGCTTGGCATAAGATCCTAACCTCACCATTAGCTATAGTTCTAAGCCAAACAAGCTATTAAAGCGACCCAATGAACTGGATCACGAAGTAAAATAAAATAAAATAATTCTCAACCGGTGCTACGGCACAATAACGAGAATTCTTCAACTTAAAAGCAACACATTTTATAGATTAAAAAAAAAAAAACTCAACAACGTTATTCTGCTGTCCGATCTTTTCCAGCTACGACGTGGATGGAATTACTTAAGATGTTGGTTGTTCTTTTCATTTTAAGGTCATTCGCTATGCCACAGCAGCCGCAATCGCTTTTCCACTTGAGAGTGGGTATTACTTTTTGGCTTTGGTTTTGGCTCTCTCTCGAGACATTTTAAGGGCATGCACTGGCAGTGGTGACTGGAACTCGTACATAATCGGCAATCCTAAATAAATAATAAGGGTATTCATGCAACTTCGTAAAACCCTGGATAAGTTTACAAATTTGTTAAGTTTATCTTTTGGTCAATGAACTGTCAAATTTTGTATGGGAAATGATTTACACAATTTGGTTAAACTTATCAAAGGATTTTGTTGCGTAAAATTAACCAAACTGGTTAAACTTATCCAAACGTCACATTGTGACTTACTCTGATTGAATTACGTAGCATTTTATCAAATGTTTAAAAAGAGGTCCTTCATGCACACTTTGCGTAACCTTATCATTTTACACAATTTGTAAACTTACGACGTTGCATGAATACCCTTAATATCTTTAATTCCCACTGTGATGGTGACAATAATATGAAAAAGCAACACGAGAGAGAAAAAAAGACAAAACAAATAAGAATTAAAAATCGCAGTGGCATTTGTGGGGTGGGGTGACATTTTAAAACATTGAATTGATTTTGTATTTAGCTGCTAGAGGAGATTTTTACTATCATTACACGCAGCTGTGATGTTTTCTGCAAAAGTGAATCGAGCCTCCGCATATTCAGACTTTTCAAAATTCAAATTTCATGTAATTTAATTAAATTAACAAAATTAAATTAAATTAAATTGAATAAAATAATGTAAAATTAAATAAAATAAAGCTACTTAACCCGAATAAATTTAATCGCATTCATCTCGAAACAACTAATTTCCAGTTCTGAAAGTCTTATTTTAACAAATTGGCGATTTGCCGCCAAAAGAGACATTTGATGACTTTAACACATAAGAAATCACGCTGAGAAAAAATGTTCAAGACAGGAATTTTTTTTTTGGGTTCGTTGTATCTAAAAGAAACTTTAGGAATATTTAGACCATTTATATTTATGGGTGATAGTAAAAAACTTAATTCGTTCTTTAAAATGCTAAAAAAAAATCCTTAAATATTTTGCTACACAAAAGATGATAGCTAAGTTTTCTTGAACAATATGAATTAATGCAAGCAACAAATTTAAACCCTTGGAGCGGCAAAAAAATAAAATTTTCAAAATATGTTAGAATAATAAGTTAAGTTTTAGCTTGAACTCTGAAAACTTAATTATAACACTTTTTTATCCGGCGATCATCGGTGACACTTAAAAGTTTCATCCTGAAAGTCAAAGCTATTTCGTATAGCAGTGGGAGGGATCCAGGGGTGGAATCGGCTAAGGCGATAGTTGATGGTTGATCATCAAAATAAACGTTTTTGCTCCACGTAAGGTGATTATCAAATTGACTATCGCTTTTTTCCTATGGTTTTGGGTGACACCTATTTAGGTGTCACTTTCATACATTTTGTACAATTTTTTTGAGAAAGATAAGTTTTGCCAGCTTCAGCCCCACTTAAAATCGAAAGTTTTGTAGAAAAAAAAGAATATTTATCAAAGTTAAAATACAATATAAGTGAATAGCAATGTATATTTTTATTCTAATTTTCTATGCGGCGCAGTACGAGAAATGAAAAAAATTTCTACAAAAACATAAATAATTGCTCAGAATCAACTTAAGCAATAAATCAATTATTTCGACACTCCCCAACCCAATGTTCCTATAAGATCTTCTATGGATGTTCACCAATGTTATGTTTATGTTATAAATTATATTATTTTTAGCGATCACTTTACGCAGAATATAGAAAAGGTGATTATCAAAATTGACAATCAAAACAGTGACAGTCAACTATCGCCTTAGCCGATTCCACCCCAGTTTTTGTGTTCCTAGGGAATCGATCAGAAAATAACCGTCGACAAATTTCGATTGTGAAATCGATAAATTTCGATTTTAATCAATAATCACAATATGAACGACAATCGAAAAAAGTCGTTCATCGATCAGCATATCGACAACCGCAATCGGGACCTAAGTTATTTATATCTCCTACTTATAGTTGTGTCCAGATTTTTTTTTGATGGGATATAACAACCTCATAAGTAATGAACTAAGGAATCCATGGTTTTGGTATATGACGGTGACTTTGGGACAACTAGTATATTTTCTATTTATCAATATTGTGAGTTTCACATGAACCTTTATTTTAAAAAAAAAAATACAAATTGAAGAAAATAGATCCAGCCCTTAAGTCTGTCATCGAAAAGACAGGACTCTGGACCTTTAGCAACTTATATATGGGAAATTAAAAAAAAAATCCATCTAATTGATTAGAAAAGGTCAACTAGTCCTAGGAATTCGTCAGCCGTAGATTAATAGTAATCAAGGCTTAAAAATTCTCATTTTTGGAAAAATTGCAAAAATTCTATACCATCTGATAGTTCTCTAGATTTATATAAAAGTTTCAGTAATTGGTCAGCTGTAGATTCCTTTTAAGGATTTTGTTAATTTTTTTCAAGGTCACGAACGCTTTTTGGAACCTTGTTAAGGTAATTTTACTAATTTTACAAAGGAAAATGTATAATATCTCAGAGGTTATTCGATCATCATAAAAGATCAGTTAGCTTCCTTCAGTAATTGGTCAACTATAGATTTTGTTTTCAAGAACTGTCATCTTTATGCCAGAAATCTTTCGTGACCTTGAAAAAAAACATCAAAAAGTCGTAAAAAAGAATCTAAGTACAACTGATCAATTACTGAAACTTACTGACCTTATATTTATATAGATGTTAGGGCTTTTCAAATGGTATACATTTTTCTGCAATTTTTCTATAGTGAGGTGTCAAAAATCTCAATGATCTTGAATATTTTTGTTTAAACTCATTAAAAATTAATAAAACAAATATTTATGGGGGACCAGTTACTAAAATAGCTGACCTTTTATCACCTTCCAAATAGCATACTGCTACTGCTTATTTTTTTTTATATTATTTATATTATATTTTTTAAATGACCCAAATGAGAGCCTAAAAGTTATTTTATTACTTTGAAATAAATTTTTAAAATTCATAAGAAAAATGTATTGCCTGGTCAGCCATTTTTACTTACGATATAGGTACTATAGGGTTTTGGATTCGTGCAAAAAAAAATTGGAGATAACAATCAAACATGACATTACGATGATAGAGAACACGAAAAAAGTGTGTTGCACAATTCTGTCTCTGTCCGTATATCGACCTGGAACAATTTTCTTCGAATTTTCAACTTAAGGTTTTTTTGTTTTGGGGATATTGAATTTTTTTTTAACACCAAATATAGCGGTACCTGCCCTACAACCGTAAATGAAAAGCTTATCTATCTAAAAAACGGCTCTAACGATTTTGATAAAATAAAAAATCAGTTTATTATTGTAGGTATGGTGTACTTTTTGATAAGAAAAATGTTTACCGAAAACCGTTTTTAACGGTACTTGCCATATAACGGTTTTTTTAATTTTCGATTTTCTCGTTAACAGTTAAAACGATTTCAATCAAAATTTTTATACAAAAGCTCTGTTAAAGTGTTAATAATATTGCATATCAAAATTTTGAAATACAAATTTTTTTTTTTTAAACGAGTTAATGATATTTTTTGAAACTAGGTTTAAAAATGTATTTTAATACATACTCAAAATTGGCATACCAAACCTTTTTTTAAAAATTTTATTAAAATTTTTTATATAAAAATTAGTTTTGAAGAAAACCGCTCCAACGATTTTAAATTTTTTTGTTTGCATATATTCATATTTTTTCTAGTTATCAATTTTTTAACTAGTTGTTTATACAATTAAAAGAACGATTTAAATGCTTTTTCTGTTTTTATATTTTTTTTTATAATTACTTTCATATTTAAAAAGTTCTTAATTCTTAGCAACTTTAACATAAGAGCAAGTACGTGCGATCCAGTCGTGCATTTTATTTAGGACACTTTGCGAATTTAAAATTTATGAGAAAAGTCTGAAGGATTTTTCTTGCATTCAGAATTGTTATTCTTATGCCAGAAATCGTTCGTGACCTTTAAAAAGTTAAAAAATCGAGAAAAAAAATTAAATGACCCATGAGAGCCGAAATGTTATTTTTGTGACTTTGAAACAAATTTTAAAAATTCATAAGAAAATCTATGGCTTTCCAATTACTGAATATAGTTGACCTTATATCACGACCTAGAGATTAGTTGGATTAGTATACATTTTTTGTAAATTTCCCACA
The DNA here is from genome assembly GCA_946251815.1 of Dasysyrphus albostriatus. NCBI lineage: Eukaryota > Metazoa > Arthropoda > Insecta > Diptera > Syrphidae > Dasysyrphus > Dasysyrphus albostriatus. The sequence goes on from OX276339.1 coordinate 2,652,778, forward strand.
AGTGAGGAGCCTGAAATTGAGCTTGACCTTGGGAAACTCTAAGCCTTGATTACAAGTTATCTAGGGCTGACCAATTTCTAGGATTAGTTGATCTTTTCTGACCAATTAGATGAAATTTTTTTGTCATCTTCCCTATGTTTATTGTTAAGTTTGCTTAAAATGTGGAGTTCGATTTTTTTATGAATGCAGTATTTCCTATTTCTATATATCGTAGTTAAAAACTGAAAAAAAAACAAAAACAAATACAAATTTCCGCCCCTTATACTCTAAAAAATTCATATCATTAGAGTCACCTATTAATGGTGTGAGTTGCTCCACGATAGTCAAACGTTAGAGAATTTACCAAATTAGGTTCACCTACAGTATTAGTTATGTCGGAATAAATAAATACAACAATAAATACAATATGAGCTCTCATATGTGAAAAAGTTAGAGTCTGAAGAAAATAACTATACCATTAAGATCTTGAGTTTACTTAGGTACTGACAGATCGAGGTTAAAGAACTTTTTTTAAAACCGGCCATTTCTACCCTTCCAACTAGCTCACTCACTCACTTCCATTGAGCACTTTTTCGGGAAAATCTCACAACACTCGTATGTAATTTCATTGTGGGAATGAAAACAACAATAACTTCCCTTGCCTTCATTTCTTACCACATAAATGCATTTACGCCACAAAAATGCATTTTCATGTTGCAAAAATTTATGCAATTAGCATTGTGATTTTTTTGTTTGCATAAGAATAGCGAACGACATCATAACCGAGCTTAATTACCCAAGTTATCTGTGCAGATCTTTTTCTTGTTACTTAGGTAAAGTATGGGGCAAATATTGGTTTAGTGTAAATATAAACTACAAGGTTTTAGTCAAACTTAATATTATAGGATATTCCATGCGCCCAGGGTCCATGCATCTAGAGATCCTCAATGTTTCAGCTGATTTGATTAACTTTGGTACAGAGTACTTTCAAGTGTTTCCGTAGAGGCTCATCAACAAAATGGGACGAAAGAAATATAATATTGTGAACAGACATATTGCCATTTTATTAGAAAAGAAAACAAAATTGGGTCCTGTTATCACGGAAACCTTTTTTTAAGGTGCGAAATTGATGAGATAAGTTGAAAAAAGGATATTGGTAGAATGACTACCTCCGAGTTGGTGCAAATATGTCGGCATCTCAGCCGAGTTGAAACTTGTATCCAAAGCGATTGGACAGTTGGTAAGTATGAAATATCAAGCCATCCTTAAAATTTTAGAATACGAAGCTGACTGAAAATCTGATGTTTCAGCAGAATTTAATCTGCATAATTTAGTTTAAGTCGTTCAGAAACATAAATAGATGCCAAGCTCTTTTAGATAGATAAAAACCGCAAGTCGTTTATGATTTGTGTCAACAGTCACAAATGTGTTAAAATTTGGAAAACACTTTCAAATTTAATCTTGCCTGCAGGGTTATGTTTAAATCAATAAATCAATATATGTATATTTTGTTTGTGTTCAAACAGTCGTTTCTTACCTTAACTAACTATTTTTGTTTGCAAAAAAAAAAAGAAAAGAAAATGCAAATAATACATAAAAAAAAACCCAAAGAGAAAACAATTCCAAAATACTTTCACTATTAAACTACACAGCACATATGATCACATCACCCAACGGAGCTAAAATACCTAAGATGACGGTATGTTGACTGTGGTGAGAATTGTAATTGAATTAATTCATTTAAGAAACAGGTATATCCGTTATAAGTTCACAAAATTATCTAAACCTGTATCTCTTACATTGTAAGTCTGGCTTTAAGGCGGCAAGAACATTATTGCATGACAGTTGTATATGTATTGAATGGATAGTATGACATTTGCTTAAGGAAAAAGTGTACAGCTTTGTCGCGCGCTGCGCCCGCCGCCGGAACAAGTTGGTTTTCTTTTAAGAGAGAGAGAGACCCTTTAGGATGAAGCTCTGAGATGGGTTTAAGTTTGATTTATTTTACACTTTTGTGAATGACGGTCTTCGGGGAAAAAGACAAACTTAAAATTTTGAAAAAAAAAGTTTTCAAATTGAATTTATTTTTATTTTTCAATTTATAAACTGATTAAAAAATATCATTAAAAAAAATCCCGTGTTCTTTTGATAGAAAATTAACGTTTAATTAATATTATTTTTTTTAATTATGTTTTTTTTTGACCACAAAATGTATAAATTTATTAAAAAAAGGCCAAATATAACTTTATATAAAATTTTAAAATAAGTATCGTGTAAAAGGCTGATAATGAGTCGCTTTTCTGCCCGAAATGCATTCGATATTCTATTAAAAGTTTTAACGAACAAAAATTAAATTTTATATAAAGTTAATTTTTGTTCTGTTAACATAGAAAATTTTAAATCAATGGTTAAAGTTTGCAAGGACACGAGCGATTTTTGAGACCTTTTAGTTGGATATTCGCAAACAAAATTAATACCACCTGAAAGGTCACTAAATTGTCATAAATACACAACTAATTCCAGTAATCGGTCAGTCAGCCATAGATTGTTTATTTTTATAAATATATGAAATTTTTTTGAGGGTTAGTTTTTTTTGTTCAATTAGACAAAATTAGAAAACTCTTCAACTTGAAGAAAAAAATGTATTCAAAATATCGCCGACCAATTACTGAAACTAGTTGACTTTCCGATGGCATACTTTTTTGCCGATTTCACACCAAACTTCAAACAAACTATTTAATATTTTCTAAAATTGACCAGTTCAAAAAAAGTTGACCTTTTTCGTCAATGTAGGCCTAGAAATAAAAAGCAATTACTTTTGTATGCAAAAATGTTTTTGGATCCAAAAATAAGGGTAAATTATAAAAATAATAAATAATAAAAAAATTAAGGGTAAATTATTGAGTTATTGGGTAACTAAGGCCAAAGCAAACATTTGTCGCTTTGAATATTATACCTACAGTATTATGCCCAAAATAGGTGGAAATAGTTTTTTTTATGGAACTGTAGTCTATACTTTGAATAACATTTTTGAGAGACAGCAATTCAGAAAGCACTTATACAAACTAGAAAGTTTTCAAAGGAATATCCTTCTGAGTGCATTATTCAATATGTTTGCAACTGTGTTAAGAAAAGAAGCTGAACCTGAAATGGATAACAGGAGAAAAACCTTCATAAAGATATAACGGGTGATTCATTCAGTTTGTTTTTTTTATATAAAAAAACATAACATAGGATTAGATGGTGAAATTGTTTATTATTACTCAAAAGATATTTACTTTTTGAAGATAATTTCATTCAAATGTTGGCCTCGACTTTTTTGAATTACTTTTAGTATTGCGTCCAAAACCTAACCTGCCTAATTACGCGAGTATAATGTTATCTTTCAAGTCCTAAAGAGATTTTGAGTTGACAACCCCAAGGAAAAAATTCAAAGGTTAGAATCACACGACCAAGGCGACCAGTTGACCAGTTGACATCTGAAACGCGAAATTAGCTGCTTACCAAAATGATATCTTAATAAACACAGTGAGCATGTCTAAGGTGCAGGTTGCCCAAATGAGAACTGTCAGAAGAAATTCAAGACGGCCGTCCCTGTGACCCCGCTGTATTACAACAAGAAAAAAGACAACAAATACGAAAGAATAATTTAAATAAATCTAAAAACCATTGTAAAATAGTATTAATAAACACTAAAAACTTGAAATAATTTTATTTGTTAATAAACAAGCAACAAGTGAACACACACCACAAGTTAAGTTTTGATTTTTAACAAGCGGGGTTCGCGAAATTCACTTCAATGATTTTGTCGCAGAACTAAACAAAAATGAAATTGCTAATAATATTGGCGCAAATAAATAAACTTTTGTTAAGGGCTTAGCATGATACTAGTTAACTATCTTATAATATTTAGTCAATTACTAGCTCTTCCAACAGTTTAAACCTTTTTTTATGTTTCACTAACTAGTATCATACTAATTCCATTTTATTAAAAACCTTTGTCGGGTTTTAATTTCATGAATAGGCGTGTTTTATTGGAAAAAGTCATAGCTAGCACAGTTAAATTTCCCAAACAACAACATACCCAAAAGTATCGATAAACAAGTCAGTAACACAGTGTATATCAAAGTTGAGATACAGTTAGATAAGTTGAAACTTAGGTGGCGCCGGATTGTGTTTAATGTAAAAGTGAGTATAGCGTTTTATTGATGCTAGCATTGCTGCGCTAGCTATAAATGATATTATTTGATAAAAAATCATTTTTTGTTGTGAATTAGAATTTATTGTTTATAATATCGTTTCAACTTTATTGTTCACAAACAAAAATTTTTAAAAAAGTTGGGAATCCCAGAGGATTCGAACCCTTAACCCTTCAGTCATGACGCATCGATCAAAAAATTCTAATACCCACAAAATATTGCTATGAAACTTTTTTTTTAGATATTTAGCACTAATAACCTATCGATATCGATATCTAAAACGATATCAGTCTTAAATGATGGGGGTCCAGGAAAAATTGTCGGGTGTTCGTAGCGATAAATTTTGCGATGTCCGTAATCTTCGTGCGGTTGCGCTCTCAATTGACAGTTTTGTTCTGTCCGCCCCCATTTTTAAAGAAATACGGACCTATGATTCCACCCATAAACCACGCCAAATAGTGCATTTTTATGGGTGCAGCGGTAGTTCAGGACGCTCTTCGGGTTGATCATCAGCTACAATGCGTCAAATTTTGTTTATTGACATACCCAACCCCTCGCGCCAGATATGAGCCTCATCACTGAAAAAAAATCGGTGCGAAAACAGCGTATTTTAATATGCTGTTGAAAAGCTACAGCTGAATAGTTTTGAAACGTTGTTGCGGTGTGAGTCTTTCCCTGATGGTTTTTCAAAGAATATTGAATAAAAATAATATGAAAACCTTTTGAAAAAAATAACTATAAATGAATCACCCTTTATTTATTTATTTGATTTTTTTTATCTTAGAAAGCTTTGCAGTAAAGTAAAATACAAATTTTTATGATGTTTGGGAAATTTTTGTGACTGAATTGATTTTCCGATGAAGTAGATTTTTCCAAAAAAAAAATATTTTTTTGTTTGGTGAATGTTAATATCTCTCTTGACATTGATTCATATGCCACCTGGAAAAATGGCAGGTTTACTCAAGGCCCTGTAAAGGCTTTAGTAAAAAACCAGATACCTAAGGAAAACTTGTCAAATACTCGAGATGCCCTCAATAGTGAATCACAATTACAAAAACAAAACATTAACTAAAACAAAAAAAAAACTAATATTTCATAGCCATCATACAATAGTAAGACAAATTATGGTACATATATAGTTTTTCATTTTCGACATAATACAGCATCCTCGAGGCAGAAGGTTACTTAACGGGCGAGGCCCTAGAGAAAATCGATAATTACCCTTACTAGACTTATGTTAAGATCAATGTAAAACTTTTAAGTGCCCCATTTAAAAATATATTGTTTTTTTCCAGGTGGGCTAATTAGTTTGCAACTAGTTTTATAAGAACTCAGAACGCCCAAGCTCGTCAGAACAGATTCCTATCCTTCAGGTCAATTTGATGATCTTTAATTAAAAAAAAAATAGATTATTTAATAGAATTTCAAGAAGAATAAATCAGTAAATTTGTTCGACAAACTACGCATACACATCCACTGTAATAGTTATATGTCATTATTAAAAAAAACCACTCAAAGTGGGTTTCATCGCGTCGGGCAAAAATATCAATTAAATGAACAAAATAATCCATAACGGTACAAATTTATTTAATTATAAAAAAAAACTAATAAATAATGAAATTGACTTAATTTTGTTTTTACTTAAATATTTGTTTACTCTCAAATAGTTGAATAAAGCAAACGAAATAATATTTTGCGTGCTAACCAAATTTTCAGAAACCACTCTGGGGAATGTCCAAAAAAGCAAATACATGCCATGTTTGAACTAAAGAGTACCTAATTCGGTCGGGCCATTAGCGATATTTTTGATTATACAACAGCACACGCAGATAGAAGGAATTCGGTCTTCTACATTATTACTATATTACATATTTGAACAAAATCTTGAGGCGGAATATAGATACCTGGATATCTCAATCTCATGTAAAAACACTCGTATCTGTGCATTCTTCACCGATAATTATCATAATGATTCATTTGTGTATCCCTTCTTTCATAATGTTGATCGCGACGCTTGGGTTTGACGCTTTCCAATCGCACATTTCTTTCTTTTTTGTATACTCATAAATTTAAATCAAGTATTTATATTATGTATTTGATTGAATAACTGACTGACTGCGAAACTGGCCAATCTTGCTTTCTTGAATGTAGAAGAAGTCAACGAAACAGGTTGTATCTACGAGTAACTATATGAAATTTTTCCAGTTTAACGAATAAATTTGTGTTGGCCAGTTTAACTGTATATATCTTTACCTGCCTACATTCAAGTTAAATTTTGAATTTAAGTTTGAATAACTTAGAGTTAGAACTATAAGCTGACACTCTTCGAATAGAGCACCCAATTAGTCACAAATTACTTATATTGTGTTTATTTGTTTGCGTTTTGTTCAATAGAGAAAGTTTTATCATCAGAAATTTCAAAGTCAGAAAAATAGTTGTTTTATTGTAAAATTGAAAAGAAATTGTCTTCTTTACGTTTAACTTTGTTCTACTTCCTTTTCAGATTATCGCGAAGCCTTTATTATGCTATCCGTACGAGAATTGAATAATTCGATTTGCTTCTTTGAATAGGTACTACTTTGGAATTCGGGCAATCTGCTTAACTGCATACTAATAGGCCCTAAGTCAAGATGTGTTCTATATAAATAAGTTCTTTGTCTTATTTATTCGATTTCCATATCTAAGCTGCATAAATAATGTTCTGTATAGAGAACAATTGAATAGCAGAGTATAATCGAACATACATACACTAACTCGATGAATCGCTAAATAGCCTTTTCACACCAAACACAAAAAGGGGTTTTTGGCAAAATGCCTTCATACTAAAAATTTACACCATTTAATTTGACATTTCAACTGCTTTGATGTTTATGTGGTTGAACGCAATAATCGTGACACGCTTTGAAAAGCCACAGTGTCAATGTTTGAATACAGGCTCTGACTATAAAGAGTACGTTCTGAGCAGGGTGATAAGAGTTTTCCGATTTGATGGACTGAACTTCTCTCAAACTAGAAATCTGTCAAATCGCAAGAGATTGAAGTGGCTGCCAGTAACTAAGACTGACACATTTAGACCACAAGTTGGGCCATTGTCAAAATGCAAGAAGTCGGTTAAAAATTGAATCGGCAGTTTGAAGTTTTGACAGTCCATGAACCTTGGGTGGTGCTAGATTTCTCCAAAACCTTATAAGAATTCCTGTAATCCTGTTCATGAACCTCTCGCTACACTTCCTCCCTTGTTTGCTCAACATGTATACCTTCCTTTAAACATCTTTGCTCAGGAATTGGAGCTATCCATCTTCACTTTACACCGCATTTATTTTCTTTAAATTGATGCCACGGATGTCATCGATGTTCACTTAAAGCAGGATACCGCCCATGCTTCACAGCTTCTGAAACAATGGTTATATTGCGTTTCAGATTTCCTGGACGATTGACTTCTGAATATTGAGACTTCAATTGGCCACCTAGAACGTGTGATTTAATGACATTATACTTGTCGTAGCAGTATAACCCAACCTAACGCCCAACTGAATGTGTCTTACTGAGGTCTGGGTTCGATTCCCAGCCGCTGCCACCCAAAAACAGAAATGTTTTCTCCGAGCTACTGCCTCTTGCGAGGAACTGACAAATCCTCCAAGAGTATACTTGTCATGAATAAGTGCTTCTCATCTAGCCGTCCGGACTCGGCAAAAAATTGTAGGTCCCCTCCATTCCTGCCAACAAAACGCACACAGAAATGGTTGAGATTTTTAAGTCACTAGGCCCTAGTTCTCCACGAGCTGTTGCGCGCCCTAATTTATTTATTTAAAAGAAAACATTAAAACTGTTATTCCCGAACAACAACCACAATAATGCAAAATTGTGATGCCAAATTTCTTCAAAAGAATTAATTTTTCTAAACAGAGCCGAGATGATTATTTAACGAATGTTTTTTTTTCATTATTAACCACAGATTTGCTATAATTTCGCGTTGGTTTGGATCCTTCATCAAAAAAAGTGTTCCCTTGTCCCAGTTACAGACCCAAGAATCTTCACCCTCATATCCTAATCCATCAGACCCAACACCAAAAAAAGCAACCAGCCTTAATGTGAGTTTCACGTGAACAACATTCCACGCGGAAAAATTGACATTTCACTTTTCGCCTATTGTGAGTTTCACCCGAAAAACGATAATTCTCCTTTGTTGGGAGGACTCATTTTGTAATTATTCGTAATTAAGAGCTTATACTGTCACTTACTTATTTTTTGACGGGGAACGAAAGAAAAACAGAGGGTACTGACTGTTGCCTTTGCGCCAGTTTTTTGTTTATTTTAGGCCAAGAAGCTCAGGCGAAACTCATAAGAGCTTTTAAAATTCCGAGGGAACACACATTTTTCGGGGGAAATATTTTCCATGTGAAAATCCTTAAATAAGTCTGAATATTAAAAATAAAATGCACGACTGGATCGCACGTACTTGCTCTTATGTCCAAGTATCTTGGAATTAAGAACTTTTAAAATATGAAAGTAATTCTAGAAAAAAATTGAAAAAAAAATTGTATAAAAACTAGTAAAATCCCTAAGAGCTCAAAAACAAGTATGCCATTTGATCACTTGAAAAAATATGAATGTAAGCAAACAAAAATTAATCGTTTTTAGAGAAGGATTGAAAGTTTAATTTTTATATTTCTTAAAAACTTATTTCTTATATATAAAATGTTGGTAACTTTTTTAAACAAAAAGTTTTGGTATGCTAATTTTGAGTACATATCGTCCCCTGACTGCAAAAAATAGGTAACCCAATTTTAAATTTTTTGGAGATAACAAGGTTCATAGATACCTAGCTACTAGAGAAGGATTGAAAGTTAAATTTTTAAATTTCTCACATTTCTTAAATAACTTATATATTTTCTATGGTAAAAAAATGGAAATTGCAAATTGCACAAAAAATTACCGTTTTTGACGAGATATTGTTAAAATTGAAAATTAAGTTACCTAGTTCTTGGAATTTTGAAACACCTTTCATAAACCCAGTTTAAAAAAAATTAACAACTCATTTTTGAAATATTGAATTTTTATAAAAAAAATTTATATTTTTTTTTAAATCCAAAATATTTTTTTTTTTTTAATTTCTATTTTCAATATTATTGACATTTAAAAGTAGCTTCTGTATAAAAATTTTGACTGAAAGCGTTTGAGGCGAAAATCAAGAAAACTGTGGATACGGCAGGTACGGTTGTATGGCAAGTATTGTTGTTTTTGGAGCTAAAACATTTAATTTTCCCCTTTGGAGAGTCACAAAAAAACCTTAAGTTCAAAATCTAAAGAAAATCGTTTAAGCTGTAGATCGAGGTACAGACAAAACTTTTGCCATCCACTTTTTTGGTGTTCTCTATCATCGCAATGTCATGTTTGACTATTATCTCGAAATTTTTTTTTTCGCACGAATCCAAAACTTGTCCTGCTATGTTTCAGTTCCAGGCCCAACCCCAAAACCTGTTCCGTCATACTCTAATCTATTAAATTAATATTAGTCACCAATCGAATTTTACCTTTTATCACACATTTCCGTAATAGTTGATCCGTAAGCCGGAAAAGTATTAAGAACTATTTTTTTTTTTTCATTTCGAAAGTTATACAGAGTACCGAGCGGGACGAAAAGTACTTGGACATAGAGAGTTTCCATTCGACGATCTGGCGATCTTTCGTAAACAAGATTTACAAGCTTAATTACAAATAAATGGAAGAACCGATGAAAATTGATTGCTTGATCGTATGCCAACAACCCCAAAAACCACGGCAGATAGTCAGTCTTCGAAAAAACCGATATGGTTCAATCGGAAGTTCAAGGTCTTAAATACTTTTTACTTCAAATATATATCCGCATATATATGTATTGCTCTAAGCATCCAAATTCAACTGTGATGACTTTACTTGCTATAAACATAATATGTATGTATGGCCCTTTTCGAAAACGTCATCTGCGTTAGAAATGCAATTCCAGAATTTTCTTAAACGTAAACTGCAAAAGTTTTCTGTTCGAAAACGCCAATACAAATTTTGCTGCTTTAGCTGTGTGTTCCATAACGCAGCTCGCTGATGTCCCATGTTCGAAAACATCATCTGCAGTGCAGCTGTGCAGTAAAAAAATCATGTTGACGAACAAAATATTGAAAAGCCAGAGAGCGTGTTCGTAAAAGTCAAATGCGTCTGCAAGTAAATAAATTGACGTTGATCAACCGATTTGGTGCTGGCAAAACGGTTGCATATTTGACGATCGCAGTAGCTGCAGTTGTAGTCAATAAATGACGATCATTTGACGATCACATTGACTTTGATTTGACGTTTTCGAAAACGGCCTATATATGAAAGGCACTCGGGCAAGTTTTGAATTTGTGCAGAAAAAAGATTTCGAATTAATAATCAAACTTGACTAAAGGAAAAGCTTATTTATTCAAAAAACGGCTCTTAAAAATTTAATTTAAAAAAAATGTTTAACACATTTTTTACTTTTTGATACAAAAATTTAATATCCAAAAACCGGTTATTAACGGAACCTGCCATATACCCTAACCTGATTTTCGACGTTCTCATAAATGGTTATACTGATTTCAATAGAAGAAAAGTAATACAAAAAATTTAAAAATATTATGTACCTAATATTAAATATCAAAATTTTGAATTGGCATGCAATTTTTTATAAGTTACAAAAAGTCTATATATGTAAAATTTTATTATTTTTAATAAAAGCGCAGTTGCGGTATTAAATTTGTTTGCATGTAATTAATTGGCATTCTTGTTTTTGAGCTTTAAGCTTTTTTTCTAGTTATTGTATGTTGAATCGAAAGAACAAGTTGTTACTTCGTTACTTTTTTCTATAGTTACTTGCTCCAGGCAACCAAGGCTCATAACTCAAAAATAGGTCATAATTTGTTTTATTTATGTTTTAGATGAAAATCAATGAATATTTAAGTTTGCTAAGGTACAAAAATATTTTTTTTTAAATAAGGAGGTTTTCAATTCAATTTTTTATTTTGGTTTTAAACTCGAAACTGTTTTTTAAAAGTTGTAATTCTGTTTAAAAAAAATTATAATCTTGAAAATGTTTCTCTAATATGCATTGTTTGTTTATTATTTCATCTTAAAAAAAAATCTAATCCCACTCGTACAGCTTGAACTACACTAGCAAGTAAGTGCGATTCTCTATTCCTTTTCATTTACTAGGTTCTAAGCGTATATTTGTTATGATATGATTTCCAAAATTTTAAAAATCTTCCTTTAGATTCTTAGATTAAGAAAACAACATATATCATTTACATTTATGAAAAATAATTACGATAGCAAAAAAAACACAATTTTTCATTAAAAGAAGTGAAGCAATGCGATTACGGTTCAGCTACTAAAAGTGCAACAAAATAAAAACAATAGACAAAATGAAAAATGTATGTTACCATTCCTCCTGTTTTTTTTTTTTTTTTTATTAATGATCAACCTACCTGTTTGTTGTGTTAGCCCAAATGGAAGAACCAACAGGGCAATAATTGCTATTATTTGAGGCTGTTGCGTAATCCTTAGGCCTGCGACATATCCTGGTATCATCATGGTGATGTTGGCACTTTTATTCTCTTCAATTTCTTTTTTATTGAATAACGTTTTTATTTTCAATTTTGTATGTAAACAAATTCAAATTCATCAAATTTAAATCTTTTATCTTTTTGCAAGACGACACACTTTCTTAAGATGCTAAATATCGGTACCACTGATTTATGACATTTTAATTATCATTCATAAATTATTTCACATCAATAAAAAAGGTAAATAACTCAAGAACTATTTAGGTATCTACTTTCATAATCAAAGGAATTTCTTAATCCAATTATTATTTCAACAACAAAATATTAAAAAAAAATATGCACAGAAGAGATATTTGTTATTCGCCGATGAGGTATCGTTCGTACCACAAAACAATAAAAAAAATAAAAATAAAACAAAAAATTGTACTTCGACGAGGTGGGTTTCCACCTTAAACAACACACTCTGCCTCACGTAGAAGACGAATGTTCATTTCGAGCGATTTACGAACAACTGATTTCAACAAAATATTGCTAAGACCTCTGCAGACCAAATTGTAAGCGGGTCTTTAAAGCGGCCACACAGGTATAAGAAAATTGAAAGAGAGGGGAGATAAAGCTTTTGAACTCAGAGAAGAAAAGACCATGCAAACGTCGTCGTGTTGCCGTCGCGCCATCGCTATGATCATCCACTGCTGGTCGCTTTTGCGCAGCCGCACATTGGGACTAAGCCATTCTAATGTTGACATCAAATTTAAAATCGAGTAATAATAAAAATCGAAATTACAACTGACTGCATGTAGTTACATACCAATTTGCTATTTTAAATCAAGTGATTTGGAATTTTTAAGATTGCTTGCATGAATTTATGAAAAAAGTTAAACAAATTTAAAGAGCAATTTCAAAAATTATGAAATTCGTTTTTTGAATTATGTATTGCTAAAATAACTTTGCATTGACCTCAAGTTAATGCATTCGGCGTATTTTAATATGTTTTTTATGTGATTGCTAATTTCTGAGATTTTATTTAAGGAAGCTATTTTCAATCTTTGTGGGCTACTGTTATAAGCTAGTAGACAAGAATAGCAAAACAAAATAGGTAGATGATGGGTTGTCCCTGAGTATCAAAAAATGGCATGGCGGTGGATTCTGTTGGTACAAAGCAAAAACACGTATCAAAGGTAGGGTGTTCCAACAAGAAGTTTCGTTTTAGATCATTAAAAAACGTATTTTCTGAAGCAGTGATATTTTTATCTATATCTAAAGTACAAACTTTGCAGTTAATAAAGACTTCAAAATGTTTGCTTCGGCTCTACCTAAAATAAACTGATTCTTTAAATTTTATTTTAAATTATGTTGACAAAGCCGTGGCTTTATTTCGCGAATAACAGCCCTGGAATAACAACATTGGTGTTAATTTGTACGATCTAGACGACCAATTGAAGTGTCCATTTCGAGAAATCACTCGTCCAGCTAATTTTTTGCACAAAAGACCCATTTGGCCAGTTTATATTTCTTAAGCGCTCAGTATTTTTCCTCAATTTTTTTGACAGAGCAGGAGAATAAAATATAAACAGCATTCTTCACATAGAAGTCAAAACAATTCTCTTTTTCTTTTCTTCATATGTACTCGTAATTTACTGCGACAAAAAATAATTGAGCAAGCGAATTAAAATTTCAGTCTCAGTTTTTAAGGGGAAAAGTGAGGAATTTTTGAGAGGAATCCTGTTTATATTTCTGAGCGCTCTGAGATCTCAGAAATATAAAAAAAAAAAAATAAATTTGGTGGCACATCAGCTCGTGAAGAACCAAGGCCTAGTGACTTATAACTCTCAACCATTCCTGTGTGCGTATTTTTGGCAGGAATGGAGGGGACCTACAATTTTTTGCCGAGTCCGAACGGCTAGATGGGAAGCACTTATTCATGACAAGTATACTCTTGGAGGATTTGTCAGTTCCTCGCAAGAGGCAGTACCTCGCGAAAAAAAATATTTCTGTTTTTAGGGGGCAGCGGCTGGGAATCGAACCCAGACCTTTGGCATGACAGTCCTACGTACTAACCATCATGCCACGAGGTACTACTACTACTACTACTATCTCAGAAATATAAACTGGCTAATTGTTTCACGAGCTGAGGGGCATGTGGCGTGCGTTGCGTCGTCCTGCTGAAAGTAAACGCCGCTGACGTCCATAACATTGCATTAATTTCAGGCAAAAAAATGCCTAATTCTGAGATAGTCTCGAAATGAGCACACATGGGTTCTCAGCCAAAGTTTCTGCAAGCGCGGTCTAAGTGCACTTATTTCTAATTCGAGATATTTAAAGGTTTGCGTTTTTATTTAAAAATATGGGAATTAGCTAAAACAAAAGTGAAGTATTTTTGTTCATATAAACATTGTTGAAGAAAAACCATGTTTGTAAGAGCTGTAAATGGACTTCAACCATTTTCAAAATGAATGATATCACCTGTTTATTTATTAAAAATGTATCAAGCTCTGAATAAAATTAAAAAAAAGCTTACAAAACTGAAAAAACCGCAAGGACTGAGTGTTGTAGGTATTGAAATAAATTGTATTCATAAAAAAAAGTCTATATATATTTATTTAAATTACATATAAATTCAAATAAAGGGTGTTTTTTTAGACGTGTGGTTTTCCATCTGGCAATGCTTTTTTCGGAGTTGATCTTTTTGACAGCTGTCACTTGATATATGCTCAGTTTTGTTTACCATTTCATTTACTTCGGAACAACGTTTGCAAATCGTGCAAATTTATTACGAAAATAATGGTTCGGTTCGCGCAACGCAACGCAAAACAATTAATTTATTGAATGAAACTTTTGGTGAGCGCATTATCTCGCGTCGTGGGGTTATGTAAAGTCGCTTGTCTACGCACATAAGTTTGAGACGACTGACGCCTTGGAAGAGAATATTCGGCGCCTCACCAAAAGTTTCCTTCATTAAATTGATTGTTTCGCGATGCGTCCCGCGAAACGAACCATTATTTTGGTAATAAATTTGAACGATTTGCCGACATTGTTCAGGAGTAATTCCTTCATTATGAAATAGCAAACCAAACGGAGTATACATACATCAAGTGACAGCTGTCAAAAAGACCAACTCCGAAAAAAATATTGCCAGGTTGAAAACCACTCGTCTACAAAAAAACACCCTTAAGAATCTTGAGGCTCAGATTTCAGAAAACCACACGTCTAAAAAAAACACCCTTAATAATCTTGCGGCTCAGATTTCATTATTTTTCATTATTGTCCTGTTGAATGTGAGAGAGAGATTCAAAATGAGAAAGGTACAATGGTGTTTAGATAATTAATCTTTATAAAGGGTTTTTCAACAGGGACGCTACAAAAGTACAGCGACAGGGACAGCAAACGACGCCATATTTCTTGCCGCTCTTTTGACATTTCTCTTCAGTAAGGTTTGCCATTTCATGATGGAAAGATATACGAGCCAACAACGAGTCGAAATTATTAATATTTACTACAGAAATTCGGAGTCAGTGGCCTCAACGTTAAGAGCGCTACGTCCAATTTATGGTCGTCATAATCGTCCTAGCAGTTCAACAATTGAGCGTCTAGTGGAAAAATTTGAGTCCACAGGCACAGTACAAAATGTTCCTGTGCCAGTGAGACAAAGAAGTGCCCGTAGTGTCGAGAATATTGCTGCCGCTGAGGCTTCAGTTACAGAAAGCCCAAATGTGTCTCTCACACGTCATTCTCAAGCGTTGGGCATCTCTGTGACGTCGTTGTGGCGAATTTTGCGAAAAGATCTTGGCCTACATCCTTACAAGATTAAATTGACGCAAGAACTGATGCCGCTTGACCACCAAAAGCGTCGTATGTTCGTGAATTGGGCTGAGCAACAACTTGAAAATGATTCGGATTTTCATCGAAAAATCATTTTCAGCAATGAGGCTCATTTCTGGCTGAATGGCTTCGTCAATAAACAAAATATGCGGTATTGCTCAGACAGTAATTCACACGTACTCCATGAGTCATCATTGCATCCCGAAAAAATTACGGTTTGGTGTGGTTTATGGGCCGGTGGCGTCATTGGGCCGTACTTCTTCCGTGATGATCAAGACCGGCACGTTACTGTGAATGGAGATCGCTACCGTTCAATGATAACAGAATATTTTTGGCCCCAATTGGATGATATGGACTTAGAGGACATGTGGTTCCAACAGGACGGCGCCACAAGCCACACAGCGAATGTCACAATCAATTTATTGGAAACCAAGTTTGGAGAACGTGTTATCTCACGAAATGGTCCAGTCGCTTGGCCGCCTCGGTCGTGCGATTTGACGCCGTTAGACTATTTCCTGTGGGGCTACGTCAAGTCTATGGTCTATGCCAACAAGCCAGCGATTGTTGATGAACTTCGTCCGAATATCGAACGTGAAATTGCAGCAGTATCGGCCGATTTATGCTTGAAAACCGTCGAAAATTGGGTTCAGCATCTGGACTTCTGCAAGCGTGCCCGTGGTGGTCATGCAAAAGAAATCGAGTTCCATACATAATGGCATCGAACGTACTTTCACAGGAATAAAGAATTTCATTAATATCCAAAACAGTTTTTGTTTTATTTAAAAAAAAAAAACTTTTGTAGCGCTCTTATTGAAAAACCCGATGTTTTATTGTTGGGATGGGTCGAACTTGTTCACTTTTTCACATTTAATAAATTTAAAACAATTGAATATGAAGAAAATTTAAAAAGAAAATTCTTCTGTTTAAGTAGAGTGACCGAATTTATAATTCAAGTTAAAAGTTCAAATGAGCTCAACGCCATTGCGTTTCGCCCAGTTATGATAGGTGGGCTCATCAGTTAGATGACTATCATACCCTTCTTGGGCTCAAATTTGTATCGATGGTTACCGACAAATATAAAAATTACAGCATTGGAAATACTGTGAATTTTATTATTCTAAGGGAATTTGGTTAAATTCAGACACTTACCAACTATCATACCTGGGCGAAACGCAATGGCGAGTTGAGCTCATTTGAACTTTTAAAGTGAAATTTAAATTTAAAACTTTTAAAATGGGACTTTTAATACTTTCAAAATAAATTTTTAATTATTTTATCAATTGAGCATTTTTTGACTCACAAAATCTAAGTGAAATCAAATTAAAACAAGTTGTTTTTTCTAAAAATTACTTTGTTTGTAGATGACTCAACTAGTTATCTAGATTTTTTTTTTTTGGAAAATGGACTTTGACGACTTTTAAAATAAAAGGCCCATTTATTCGATAAAATCTTTAACTTTTTTTTTTTGCAGTAAGATATGCACCGTGATTCTCTGTTGAAATTGGTGTAGATATGTAAGCCTTAAGTGTTTGTTTTTGAAGAATCATTCACCCCGGTTACATTAAAAGAAATGCGAAACATTCCTGACTCGCTGGAAGTAACATATTTCGGATACCATAATCAGTATGATTATCTTTTGTGTTGCTGGTGAAATACATTTTCGTTTTCTAGATGTTGTAATCTGTAAAATTCCACACAAGTCCTTTTAACCAGAAATACTTCCTGACAACTTAACACACCCTTAGCGGATCAACGGAGGGGCGTGGGTGGAAATTTGTTTGAACAGGGTTCAACTGTTGCCCAACATTGGCTGGCATTTTCTTTTTACCACATTGAACTTCGAGTTGGTCTTTTGTAAAAGAATGAAACGTTCCTATTTTTGTTCGCTCAATTCGGAGCCTAGTCCTAACACACTATCTATTTATTATTAAGATTAAGGCAAAAACATTTTCTTTTTATTTCATTAAATAAAGAAGACCTAAAATCTTCAAAAATGCTTTTATAAGCGACATTTAATATTTAAACAGACCCATACGAATGATGTGAGTTTCAATCGTAGGGTTTAAAAGGACTTTTAAATCTTCAATTTAAACAACTTAAAGAAAATTATATTGAGGGCTAATACCCATGACTTTGGAGGGAAATCTAACTTGATATTTTTATCAAATTGTTATTAATCAAATATTACTAGCTTTCCCGTCCGAGAAAAGTTTATTTTTTTTAAGAAACAAATGCCAAACGTATCCGCATGTGAATAGCCTCGACGAAATATTTATTAAATATTATTTATTTTTTATTTGATTTTATCTTCTAAAATGAGGACGAAGAATTTATTTCTTTAAATATAGAAGTCTCAATAGTCACTGAAAGTATACTAATAGTCAAAAGCCAAATTTTATAGTTCTGTTTTTATTATTAATAAAATTAAATGCACGCCTGGATCGCACGTACTTGCTCTTATCTTCAAGTTGCTTGGAATCTAAAAACTTCTGGAATACGCAAGTAATCATAAAAAAGGCTAGAAAAAATATAAAAATATGCAAAAAAAGAAATTCAACCGTCGGAGCGGTTTTCTTAAAAACTAACTTTGTGTGTATTATATTTTGGTAACAATAAAAAAAAAATTGGTATGCTTGTTTTGAGTATTTATTAATATGCATTTATAAACTTAGTTTCAAAAATATTCATCGACCTGTTTCTGAACTATTGAATTTTCAAAAAAAAATATTTTCCTAAAAATCCAATTTTTTTTTTTTAATTTTGGTATACAATATTATTAACTTTTTAGACTTTCGACTACAATCAGTTGAGCCGTTAGTAAAAAAATCGAAAAAAAAAGTTTTTTTTGCAGTTTTTTTAACCAAAAAATACACCATACATACGATAATATACTTATTTTTTTTAATAAAATCGCTGGAGAAGCTTTTAAGATGTATACGGTTCCGTAACAAGTATCGTTATTTTTGAAGAAGATCGCATTATTGGTTTAGTCTGTAGATCCAGATACAAACAGAATCTTGCAACCCACTTTTTTTGTGATCTATCATCGCAATGTCATGTTTGATTGTTTTCCTGATTTTTTTCACAAATCCAAAACTTGCTCTTGAGTAACATGTGTATATCGCACGTAAAAATGATTTCTTAAGTTGAATTTTTCCTTCTGTTTTTAAGCCTTGTATGCTGCTGATGCGAAACGAAATTTTAAGTAAGTCTCCAATGAAATGTTTACGAAAACGAAGCGGAAAAATATTCACTGACTGTTGCACAAATAAAAAAAATAAAAATGCAAACAAATTATTGGCAGCCATGCTGAAATGAAATAACAACAAAAACAAATACAAAAAACAAAAATGTCACTTTTCGGCACATAATAAATGTTCTGGGTAAATTGTGTGCGAAAAAAGTCTACAGTTATCAATTTCGCTCTTAAAACAGCGTACCGCAGAACGAAAAGTGTAACTAAGTTAACCGTTTATGATTTGGTTGAGCAAAATTGAAAACTGGGCACATTCGTTATCGGTACATATTCGTCCTTGCAATTTTCTCGAAAACTGTAAACTTTTTTTTTTGTATTATTAATTTTTTGTAAAACCCAGTGCAATTTTGTGAGGACTATTAAAAACCAATTGTCTTTATAATGATTAGAACGAATTCATAACTCATACATTTTTTTTGGTAAAATAGTTGTTTAGGAAAAAATCAAACAACGGGCATATTCGTCGTTTAAGCCAGGGGCAGATTCGTCAGGGAGGGTCCTTGTGGAGACTAAAAAAATGTATTGAAACTAATCCAGCATCTATCTCCAGAAGTCGAACCAAATATTGTATTAATATTGATTACCTTAGTAACGTCCAGGTGTTTTTTAAACCTCCGTTTTTCTCCTTATTTCGTTCCCTAGGTTTTTTATAAGTTTTTTTTTTAATAAAGGAAACGTTATTTTTGTTTATGAACTCCTGTTGTTTTTAAAATACCATGAATCAATTAAGGTTAGAGTTTTTTTGTGGCAAAATGTTTTAGTGCCGAAAGTGCCCATTGAGAAAAGTGCCCAGGGCTGTGGCATATTCGGTGAAAATACCTCTTTTTTTTAAATAAAAAAAAAATATAATCTTTGAAGCTATACGAAAAAGTTTCCTACTGCAGATCAAAGAAAAAATATCAACTTTATAAACAATGGCTTAAACTTTTTAAAAAGTTCAATAATTTAGATTTTATAATGCTTTGAAATTTTTCTATCGAATGTGCCCCAGCTTACATACCAGGCTTTCTGGATTCATCTTTTTATCTTACCGAACGCGACTTCAATGTATGTCTCTTATGTCTCTGACAATTAATTGGTGCAAGGATTAGATCTTTTTTCTCGTTCGTTCATTCAATACATATTTTTTGTATCCTTTTCTAAGCAAATTTATTAAAAACTAATTACTGAAAAACAGATCCACCTGGAAATAAGTTAACAAACGGATTAAACCACTCTTGTGCAAAAAATATTTACATTTTCACATTGAAAATCATATTCCGTAGACCCGATTTTTTAACGATTTTCGTTAAATAAAAATATTAATTGGTACCTATCAAGTTATTTATTATTCATATATTTAGTTTTTAGTGTATTCAACCATCAGGCACAGCCAAATTTCCTTATTTGTCAAATTCGCAAGTCAATTCGGACTTAACAAACGATTGTGACAGTTTGTAAAATTCTGTCAAAATTTGCAGAACATTTTAAGTTTACAAACACACCTAAGACCTAATTTGGAAAAGAATTAAATCCCTCCCAAGCCAATGAGAAACATTGAATTACAATTTCCTCGTTTAATTTTACGTTTGTATGTATGTGGTTTTTAAGAGTGCTTGAAACTGGATTCGTCCTGACAGATCCTACAGAAATCGGGTGTGTAGGTGTATACCTAGTCTGGTGGCCATTGTGCCAATGGCGCAATGGCCCGTTTTAAGTGTTTTTTAAAATCTATTATCGGTGGTATGTAGTCAGTCGTTGCATTATGCCCGGCCACTGTGTCATTCCTTTGCAGGAAACACCCATGACCATAGGTGCAATGCCTCCAAGAGCCCAGTTCTTTGTAACGAAGTGCGCTTTTGGGTGCTGTGCATCTTATGTGCTCGACTAAGACTGGAAGATAATAATTTCCAACCCTGCTTGGGGCGTAGACCATTCTTATACAGGCTAGTCTCTGTACCTTGTTCAGGTTTTTGAGATAGATTACTTTTTCAACAGCCTTCCACTACACAATAGAAGCAAAGGTAAGTATGGGACGAACAATCGCCGTTTACATCCACTGGATGACCCGCGTGTACCGAAAGTTTTTTTGTATGTGTAGAAAGCGCAGAGTGCTCTATTCATTCTTTCCTCTGTGTTCCTTCTCCATAGTAGCTTGGAATAAAGGATTACTCTAAGATATTTAACTTCTTTGGAAAGTTCCAGAGGCATGTCATTAAGCCTGAGAGGGTAAAGTCCTCTAATTTCTTTTTATTCGTAAACAGAACTAGTTCGGTTTTGTAGGGCTAACCCCGAGAACGTTTTGTACTGTCCAAGAAGTTAGTTCTTTAAGTGCGGATTAAATAATATCTTTGAAGGGGGAGAGAAACTTCGCCGGTATCAAAATTACTATGTAGTCTGCATAGGGCACAATTTTAATGCCCTGATTCCTAAATCTTGTTAAAATTTTGTTAACAACGTGAACCCAAAGGAAAGGTGAAATTACCCTTCCCTGTGGTGTGCCTCTTGTAACTGTTTTCTCAACAATAGTATTTCCAAGTTGCGAGTTTATGATTCTACCATTGAGCATGGTATAAATCCAGTCCACAATGGCAGATTCAACTCCAACCTCTTACAGAGTAGATTTAATGGACTCCGTTGTTACGTTGTTAAACGCTACTTCCATGTCTAAAACTAATACTGCCAGAGTATGTTCCTTTTGCTCGAGGCTTTTCTCAATTTGCGAAACGACTTCGTGCAACGCAATCTCCACTGACTTACCTTTAAGGTAAGCGTGTTGATAGTTGCATAAATTGTGATTGAGAAGGTCTCTAATATGCAGATCAATTATTCTAGTCTTGAGGAGTAACGAAGATAGACTTATCGGTTTGTAATCTTTTGCAGTCAAGTGTGTCGGTCTTCCAGCTTTTGGAATAAAGATCACTTTGACCTTTTTCCAGCTGATAGACGTATCTTAGTTTAATGCAACTTTTGAAGATTACCGTAAGCTATGGGGTGATTATCTGTAGAGCATGTTGAAGAAATGCGGGAGTAATCTCGTCTGACCCAGCTGATTTTTAGGGTTTGAACGAGTTTATTGCCCACATAATCTTCTGCTCTGTGATAACCTGTTCCAATTCTGGTGCAGAGTTTTCAGGACTCTAACAGCCAAGGAAATGCGTTTCCATAAAGAGTTCAAGTGTTTCTTGGCTCAAGTTCCACCATGATCCATCGGGATGCTTAATATAACCCGAAATAGTTGCTTAAAAGAAAGGATCTTTCGAAGTCTCGCCGTCTCAATTTTGTTCTTAATAGATTCACAGTGTCTAGCCCATGAATCCTTTTTTGGACCTTCTTAACTCTTTGGTGTATGAGTTATGTTCGGTTCTGTAAGCATTCCAGTCTTTCTCTAATTTGCTCATTTTGCCCTTATTGAAAAGTTTTCTGACCCCTGTTCTTCGTTTCTCACTGATCCACCATGCTGGGTTAGTGGGTTTAATGTTACGAGATATAGCGCAGTGACTTTCGAAGGTTTTGAACAACATTGTCAATAGTTGAGGTTTTCGAAAGTGTTTCTTCCTCTGGTGGGTCGATACGTTCGTTCAACCATTTTGTGTACTCTTAATATCTTTTTGGTTCCTGTCTAAGAAAGAGAGAATCCCAAAGTGATCCGAAAAGGATTCCTTAGATGAGACTCTCCCATTCCCTTATTGTGGTTACTCATAAGAGTGAGGTCTAGAATTTCTTCCGTTTTTATTTCGCAATGTTGGGTGATTACCCTTATAACATAACAAAAGATCAGAACAGAGAATGTATTCAAAAACTGACTCACCCCTTATGTTGATATCCTTATCTCCCCCATTGAGTGTGGGGGGCGTTGGCATCACATCCCATCACCAAAGGTGTCCCTCGTGCTTTGGTGTAACCCACAAGATCGCGGACCGTTTTTGATGGATGGCTTTCTTCACCTTGGATTCAACGCTGATTGCCACGTTGTCCTTGTTGCTGTACCTAGATAAAAAGCAAGCATTAACTGACTTTTTCGCTAGTACAACTTCTTATATTACCTTCTGACGTGGAGTGGAAAAGGTTGTAATTTTTTTACCTCAATCCTTGTAACTGATTCTTACGAATCCATGGTTCTTGGATTAGGCCACATCCACGGTCTTTTGAGACATGTAGAGCTTATGTCTTGCGTTGCTGCTTTAGCATGATCCAAATTAATTTGCACAATCAGCAGCTTTTGACTCCCCTTTGCCATCATGCCTCCTTACCTTTACGGTTCCAAGACCAAAACTCAGCACGTATCTTTTCTCTATCTTCCCAACTGAAACTCTTCCCGGAATGTAGGAGCTTCCATTCTAAAATGGAGAACTCAGTGTTCATGGAGTGTTCATGCATGGCAGGAGGAGGAATCCATATATTAACTTGCTGCCGAAGTAGCTTCGACGGGAAAAACCCAGAGAAAAACTCCCTCCAATATAGGTGATTGTGTGAGTGAAAAACTCCAGGGATTTCTGATCGCCATAACAAACCACTTTTACTCCTTTCCGCCATCCAGCTCCATCAAAGGTGAAGTCATCAGTGTTGTCAAAAATTACTTTATGTTGACTGGCATGTGCTTTCTCAGTGTAGACCCTTTTTCCTCTGAGCACCTACTATCTACAAATAAGTTTTTGAAGCTTTGTTTTTTTTTTCTGCCAGTGAAAAACGACCGATATTAATTAACAGTTTTTCTGCTTAATTTATTTTAATTAGTTTTTGAGAGCCCAAAAAACTAGAACGACACTCCACAATGTTAGTAGTGAACAAAAAAACAAACAACGGTGACAGTGAACTTAAAATTGCAAAAACACCAAACAAATTTTTCCTTATTTTTGTGTTGGTTGAAATTTACAGTAAATGCTTAAAGTTGTTGCAAATCAGGAGGAACATGTCTCCAAAGGAAACCGGCTATTGATAACACCAGAAAGAAAAAAATGTCAAAACAGGTTGAACTACCCAAAATTTAGTTCAAATTGCTTATTTCCGTTTTTCTATAAAAAAATTTGTTTTTTTTTACATGGGAGCCGCGCACTAAAAATTATCTTTCTTTTTAATTTTTATATTGGGTAAGCTTGATTTTGGCATTAAGTCAGTTGGACACACTTATAATTAAGCCATCTCCAATCAAGAATATTTGAATTTATTTTGGAATACGTTTTAACTTTTTTAAAGAATTTGGTTGAAAATCCTTTTTGCATTTTTACATCGGCCCATCTATTTTCAATTTTATTGATCAGCGCTGCACCGTTAAACTTCTATTCATCGCTTCTAATGACCGAAAATTGTCGCTCGTATGGAGATGTTCTCTAGCAAACCATTGTTTTGTGCAATTTTTTTCGGCCAATTTGACCTACCATTATTTTTTTTTATAAAGTCATCCCCCATATGCCAATATTTTTACATAGTATACCATCTTAATGTGGATTCTTAATTGCACCGCGTCCTCTATCCAGCAGGAATCGTTTTACACGTCTCTTTTTTTTCAGAATATTTTTTTTTTTTATAACACTGAACTGCGTTCCTCATTTGATTTGTTTTACTTTCGAAAAAAAACAAACAAACGATTGACATGTAGTTTTCATCCAGAAATAATCAGTTAGTAACCGTGAAAGAAAGGAGAGATAAAGTAAGACAAGCAAATTTTATTCGAATTTACAGTATAAATTCATTTGGGGGCTTAATTACGTGGCCACAAGTGTAAATTGCGTGGATTTGAAATTTTTTTAATCATTGGCGTGGTCTTGGATTATTTTATAATTGGGTTTAAGAACTTAGTTAATGAACGAAACATATATTTCTAGCATGATATATTTCTGGAACGCTAGTTTCCTTGCTGGACATATTTCTTTTATTTCGATAATTGTGTAACATAAAGTTGGTAAAGGGTATTTTGATTAAAACTTGACATACATATGTACAAGTGCATTATGTATGTATATGTTAGTTAACTAAAATCACAACTTCACTTTTACATTGTAGAAATGTCCTAATACCGCATTTAAACGATTAGAAAACATTAGACAAAATATGAATTTGTCAATTCGTTTGTTGTTGTTTTGGTCGTTGTACTGCCAGTTTTCCAGTAGCTGCATATAAAACTTGAAAATTCTTAACGACTTCAACTAGAAAAACAAGTACATTCATTTTATTTTTGTTTCAAATGTTGATGTATGTATGAATAAGGCTCTCCAAGGGAGACTCTTAAGAAAACAAATCTCGACTTCAGAATTTTTACAGATATTTGATCGTTTTTATTACTAACATTACTGCACTATAATTAATTAAATTAATGTATAAATAGAGATATATTTATTCATATATATATATATGTATGGCCTACTTAGAATATGGTATTATTTTTTGTTTGTAGTTATTTTTTTCTGCTTATCTGTCATTTATAATAATTTATTTAAAATAATTTTTTATTTCATTTCTTTATGTTTGTTTTTATTAAAATACATATCCTTGTGTTAGGTCTACCATGGATTAGTTTTAAATTTGAAGATTTTTTTTTGTAAAACACATAAATATAATACGAATTGTATGCAAATCATACACACATTTATTTTATAGATTTTTAAAACCAGTCTAAAGTTGTTCATTTATCGTTCATTCAAAATGCCTTCTTTGTTTTTCATCTACATATTTTTAATATATCAAACTTTTATGTACAATCTTTTTTAAAATAAAACAAATTTGTATTCTTATTTTGTGTTCAAGATTTCTTTTGTTAAGCAAAAAGGACGAATACAGTAGGCGATATTTCTTTTTCAACTAAAATATAATAGAAATAATCAGGAGGATTATACAAAAACTAAAAAAAATAAAGATAAATTCCTAAATTAAAAATATTTAAATTCATTTAAATAAATTGTTCAAGGAACATAATTTTAAATGCTAAGGCAAAAGTATATTATTTCCCTTTTGATTTTAAAAATAATGTTGGCAATAAATCAAAGCTAAGAGAGCAAAATTATTATGAATGTAAATTTTCAGATTAAAAATATTGTTTGTTTTGAATAAGTTCTTTTTTTTGTAGAGGGGAAAGTATATGGTAAGAGATTTCGTAAAGTAAAATATATTTCGTTTACAAAAATATCACAATTCAATAAAAACACAATATAAAAAAAATTTGTGTAAAAATAGGATAACATAATATGTGTGAGTGAAAACAACAAATATTGTTTCATTTCTTCTATTTGTTATTGTGTGTTCTGCTTTTGATGAAAAGCAGTTCAATGTTAAACGTTTTTTTCTTTTTAAGGCCCGTATTATGACTTGCGATTCGCCGAATCTAATGTTCGACTTTTCAAAAATAAAAACTTTGATTTTGTGTGAAGTCACTGGAAATACCGGTTGACATCGACGATATAGGCGAATGTTTGATAAAGGTATAAAGTGACATTTAAGTTTTCCAAATTTTATTCATTTAAAGCGAACTAAATTCAGGCGAGTCCCAAACGGTAACTCCACAAAGTCACATTTAAATGTTCGACTCGGCGAATCGCAAGTCATAAAGTCTTTTTCGCATTAAATTCACCCTTACGCAAATCAAATTAATCCTTTTGCAAATCAAATTCACCTTATGCAAACCATAATTATAATTAAAAAAACATCAATACATCAAATACAATGTCAGAAAAGAAAATTGTCTCTCGCTTAATTTTTTTTTTTTTTGAAAACTGCGACAATCCACTTCTAATAAAATCCGCAATCGTTTCAATCAATTCTTACTGAAAGTACATAATGCTTAATTGAGTATATTCTGATTTTCAATTAAAGTGTATGGAAGGGTTTTCTTCAACTATTTGCTTAATCTTGTTTAAAAGTATTTTTATTAAATTGATGCTTTTACAATCATACTTATACGGTTGTATGTATGCGGATGATTTTGTGGAGTATGGCTTCAACTGCTTAAACTTGTGTAAATAGTTTTAAAAACAAAATTATTAAAACATATGAGTCTTCAATCCACTTCTACTTCACATCTTCTACTTTAAATCTTCGTCAGAAATTATCACAGGGTGCAACAAATACTTTCTATGGAAACAAGTGGAAGAACAGTACAAGAGCCAAATTATACTTTAAAAATAATAGACATTACTTCTTATCTGGGAATCAAATAATATATTTTCGGTATGACAAATGTAAAATGGATTGCTCTTGAAAATTTTTCATTCTCAAATAAAGGAGAATAAGATAAGACCAATAACGACGAGACATTATGTTGGAAGTGTATTTGTATGTACTACACTATGGAGGTTACTATGGAGGCTTATTTCAAATGACTTGGTGGAAAAAGCAGATTCAGCATATACAAAATATATTCTGCAGTCGCTAACGAATAATATTTTGTGGTGCATTTTAGTGTGCAAAAAAAGTTTTCATGTAGTATCGACTTAGATGTGTGAAAGCTAATTCAACCAACGGAACGTACTTTGTAGTTGGAAAGGTGTTTTTATGTAGTTACTATAATAGTTAGTGTGGCAGCTTATTTCAAATCACTGTGGGAAAACAAATTTTTCGCTATTTTACCCATGCCATATAAATTTTCTTTGTACCAAAATGCACTTTAACAGCGAATAAATTTGTCCACATAGTGATTTAAAATTTTTTTTATAAACTATTAGTGTTCATAAAAATACGTCTTCAACGACATATATAATATTAGTATTGGTTGGACCCGTTTCTATAATTTTATAGATAAAAAAATGCACTAAACCAAAACCTTGGTTTGCGAATAACTTTCTCTACACAGTAATTTGCAATGAACTTTCATAGTGACTATTATAGCTCATTAAAATAAATTCCAACGACTCCTTGTTATTGGCCCCAAGATCACCTTCCATACATTTTTGCCGATTGTCAATTCAACAAACAAAATTTGGTATTAATTTATTTGCAATGACACTTGTACTGTTTTCCACTCACCGATTCAATTGTAAAATTTTTCCCGCAAAATTTCCATATCAGCTCTAACTTAGTACTTGATTTAATTTGCAGCAGATGAAATTTATTTGCAAAAAGGTAAATTTTATTTACAAAAGCATGAAATTAATGTGTAAAGGTAAATTTTACTTTCAAGAAGGTGAGTCTAATTTGCAAATGGGTGAATTCAATGTAAAAAGAATGTAAAAATTTAAACTAAATGGTGAATTATATTATAAATGAATGATTTAAAAAAAGAAATTGGAAAGATGCTTTAATTAGAATTTTAAAACTAAACATTTGAAATCGGCAGAGGTTCTTAATTGATCCTTTATGGCAACGGCAACTGCAGCATTTGATGATGTATTGTATATGTTATTGGTAGCTGACATTAAGGGCGTGATATCGATCAAGCTGCTGTTATTATTGTAAATGAGATTTAAATCTAATTTATCACCTGTTGGAGGTATGATAGACAAAAAAAAAAAAAAACAATGCATGTTAAAACTTGAGCAGAAGTCTATCCACGGAATCCATCGTCATTTGAATTCGACTACATTACGAACAAAAAAATATACAGATACTATCGAAAAAAAAAATTAAATGTGACCTTCGATTACTTATTAAAAGCGATTTATTCAAGCAAATCATCAAATAAATATCAAACAATGGGAAGGTCAATGTCAAACGAATTTCGTTTTCCGCTCTACCATTTGGAAGCGGACCATTAGAACACAAACAAACCCATAGCACTGAGCACTCTTTTCACTTACCATCTTAGTGCTGCTGTGAGGTTCAGAGGCATGGACTTTGCCAAAACTGGATGAGGAAGCTTGAAGTTACTTGGTCCTTTTCTTTAAGCAAGGTTTAGGTCTAAGTTTTCAATCTGATCACAGAAAGACTCGTTTTTGAGAAATATAAGATTCTGCTTTACTGTACTTGAGGTTACGTTATTCTAGGAGCAAAATAATTTTGATTAACATTGCGAGATCCTAAAAATATCTCAATCGGACGATTAAAAAAAAATGTAATCCAACAAGATCTCAAAGGAGAAAACCCCTAAAAATTATTTATTTTTTGCCAATATCTCCAAATCTCCCAAAGTATAACCGTTGAGAATTCTTGGGGTCTTGATGTTTTCACGTTTTGCTTTTTAAATAAAAAATAATATTATATGCAAAAATTCTCGAAAGATAAAGTTACTGAGAATTTATATATAATTTTCATTTCTTTAGAGTTGACTGAACAAACTATTATTTATATGAAAATTGATACGAAACTTTTATCTGATTTTTTAAAATCAGATAATGTGATTATATTGTAAAAAAGTAGCAAACCTAGCTGAATTAACTTTAGCTAATCAGATCATTTTTTCTTTCATTTATATAAAAATATTTTTATTGATTCAAAATGGCACCTCTTGTTGGTTTGAATTTTGAACTGGGAGACGTCGTCCGTCGTACGAATAAATTTAATTCGATTGAAAGGTGACTATTTTTGGAGTTTTACGTGCAATATCTTTGGAACTTAATTGTCTGTGTTTAATTTCTAATAACGATGTTTTCTGTGGCTTGGCGATGTAAAAGAATCTTTTTTCTGTTGTTTAAAAATTAAACAAGTTGAAACAAAAAATCTCACCCGAATTATAAGTTTGATGTCAGCAAGCTGATGTCTCTTCTCCATCTAACGTGCATGCGACATTCTCCAGTTTATGAGCTAAGTGCATTTTCTTACAATTCACATCTACTTCCAATGTATGCATTATCTTAAAAAATTAATTGATTTTTCAAAATAATTTTTAAGAAAAAAAAATTAAAGAAGTGAGATCGACATACTTGGTCCCTATATTTAGTGACATATATATAGAGTTCCTTCAACGCTGCTATCGTATCAAATTCCTCACTTTGTTGCACGGATAGTTGTTGCATAGCTGTGTTCATTTCTTGATCACTTATCTGCGGCAATCTGGCAACCTCACGATAAAATTGCTTAACCATTTTACGATATTGTGGAATGTCCTGTATAAAAAATAATAGATAGGAAATAGGTTTACTGAAAGAACGACAAGCAAAGAGAGAAAACAACAAACCTTTGCAAATAATAACTTGTTTGATGGAGAATCTTTTCCCAAACGATGCTCTGTTGTTGAACAGGCATCAATGAATGTATGCGCAATAACACTAAGGCAGGAATCGACTGTTGTCGTTTTATTTACATCGAATATAAAATCAGGATTCTTAATGAAATTCACCCAAAACCGTAATGGCAAACTATTTGATTTCCAAGCATGAACAATTTCCTGATCACTTATATCATGACGTCGGGCAGCTTCGTCAAGCAAATCAAATAACCATTTAACTGCCGGTGGTAGTTCTTCATTGACTGTTAGAATGGTTGCAAAGAAATCATCAACAAATTTTTGTATTGTTCCTTTGGTGGCTAACAGGCGTGTTAGATAAACTTCGGGAATTGTTTTATGAGCACGCTCATTTGCGCCAGCACCACCACCACCACCGCCACTACACCCAACACCACCTGAAATGGCCGAGTTCTTCATGTTCATATAGTGATCTGGTACAACTGGTTTGACAAGATGATAAAAACGTGGCTGTTGCAAACCCGATTCTAAGTCACTATTGATTATAATATGCGATTGAGAATTGTTAATGTAGTAAACTAAAACAAAAATAAAAATTATTACTTGGGATTATAAACAAAACAAAATATTATTTACAATTGTGGAAAGGCTGTTGTTGTTTACTATAATTAATATTATATCCGTCGTTTTGTCGTGCTATCAGCGACATAACTGCTGACTCCTTCACACCATAATGAGCGAGTGTGTTTAGACGTTTCCAACCGACTTTGTTTTTCGTAGTTAAATCCTCGTCTTGCAGAGTTAAATGACCACCGCGGCCATGTCGCCACTCCAGGTCGACTTCATGAATCGATGGACGCATGGAGAAGGGTGTGTTTTTAAAGAGTGCATCCAATATCTTTGATTTCACTTGTGAGATCGTATCCCAATCTAGTACCTTACACTGTACTTTCTCGTCTAGATCGTCTTGCAGTATGTGCAACATAACAACCGAATGATCGATTTGTTCGTGCAGCAAATGCTCTTCGGACAGCGAGTAGCGGGCTGCATGCGTCACAGCATCAATAAGACCTTTTTCAATTTGATGTTTGATTGCTTTGAAGAGCAAAAACAAACTGGAGCCGGCATATTCTTTCAAGTAATCATACATGCATATGGCCATGTAATTTGTAAGCATCTTTTCAACAACACTCTCCGTTCGGCGGAGCATTAATTGTGGATGTTTGCTCATCACAGATTTGTCAATAAGGCGCAAAAGAAGACATTTTAGTATTTCTGTAGCGTATTCCATCTTATTCATTAATACTATCATCAATAAAGAAGCAACATTTACTCTATAAGAAATAGAACATATGATCATTAATTGTTTTCAATTTTAAGCTAAGTATAACACATACTTATCACGAATATTAAAGGACTTTTGAGCTTCAAGGGTCTCAATAAATGCCAAAACAAAATATTTATTACTAATCAGTTGTTCAAATTGCAACATTGCCGTATCGTAGTTCGTATGAGGTGTATTCATTCGGAGCTGCTAACGACAATGGAATAATATTAAGTTTCATTTAGTTTAATTTACAGAACAAATTTAAGAAGATGTGAAGGAAAAATTTAAAGATATACTGATATGAGCTAAGAACACATAGCCCAAAAAATTTCAACAACAAAAATGTATAAAGCCAAATAAAAAAATAAAAGAGAGTGTGCTGAGTCTTCGACAGTGTAAACTTAACTCAATATTAAGAGCAATAATATTGGCACGGAAATTTATTTGCTGTAAAAGCAAAGCAAGCAAGCTGTAAAAACCAATCTATGTACATCTGTTAGGAGTGGAGCACACTCATTTGGGCTAGAAATGGGACAATGGGTTTGGAATAGGGAAATTTATCAATATACACCCAATTTCACTTTATAACGAACATGTAGTTTTTTATTTAATTGTATGACTTTTTTAAACTCTTCGCAAGTCTGGGAAAAATTAAATGTAGCTACATAATTATGAAAGAAGAATGTATTGTGCTTATGTTGTAAAAATTGAGTTAGGTAAATAAATCAAATTTGTATGTTTGATGCTTTTCCCAATAAGGTCATTAAATTTTGTCTTTTTTCTTTTTGATTTCGAGCAGTTACTTTATGTACCTGTTATCATATTTTAAATCAAATATAAAAGCATTTAGTTTAAGAGACCAAAAACTGAAAAAATACCATTGAATGTAGTACGCAAAAGTCCGAGATTTGATTTTGCAGTTACAGTTACATCAGGTGAAGTCGAGAGACACACACCATCGTCTCTTCTGATGAAAAAAGTTAAATTTGGGTGGACTTGATTGATACAATAATTTGTTTCAGGATTTGAAAAAGGATGAAATACAACTGGAAAAGCGACGCAGCCAAAGGAGGCGGAGTGATGTTTTGGGGAGCAGGTAGCTCAAAAATGACCGCATTTACCTACAAATCTATATTGGAAAGGGCTTTTCCACTGTTTAATGCGCTATTTGGTGAACAGCGATGGTTTTTCCAACACACCGCAAGAATTACAAAAGCTTTAACTGATAGCCAAAATGTAGAACTGCTGGCATTGCCGTCATATTCACCAGACCTGGACATCATGCAAAATGTGTGGGATGGGTTTTGAGAAAAGTCTATGAAGAAGAAAAGCAATACTCTAACAAGAAAGATATGATTGAAAACATTCAGCGAGCCTTATCCGAACTTTTACTAAATAACTTGGAAGAACCTTATGAATATCTTTATTGCAGCCTTCCTGGAGAGGTACAGCGTTTTATTGTTTTATTGTATTTTTTTAAATGGTATCCAAATGAATTTATTACCTTTTTTATTGTCTTATTACCTTTTGCGCATCAAACAGGTTGGTAAAAAATAGAAAAATTTTATGACCTTATGGAAAAAGCATCATCGAATTTAAATTTAAGTACACCTAACTCCAATTTTTTGTTTTAAACATAAGCAGTATACATTCTTCTTTTATATTGCATTTGGGTTTTCCCAGATTAGCGAGGGAATAAAAAATCATAAAATTAAATAAAAAACTACATGTTCGGAAACAAGTGAAATGGAGTGTATCAATAAAAATAATCATTCAAAAAAAATTATTCATTCAGACTTAAAATGGGTTGGTATTGTGAAATTATGAAAGGAAAAGGCAAGCATTGTTGATCAGATCTGAAGATATATATAATCAGTTTAATCACAAGGTATATGCTACTTCGAGAACTTTGATACTATTTAGGAATCTAAATAGGTATTCATTACGACGGGGCCTGTGATGAAGCGGAATTTGAATTTGAAAAATTGTTATTTATTTGTATGTTATTGAAAAAAAAATCATTTACCTTGGGAGAATTCAGTACAGGATGATCCGATACACCAGGGAAGAAAACTTTCATTATATAATTGACATGATCCAATGTCGGTATACCGGAACTCTCCAAGTCTGCAGTTAAATCTGTCATATCAGTCTGGAGTTCAGCAAAAGCCTGTTTGCACTCGAGACGTACGTTGCTCTCCAATGTAATCATTTGGATTTGAATTCGTTTATACTCGCGTTCCGCCTGTGTGCTCTTCCTACGATAAGTAATGATCACGACGAAAAATATCACAACTACGATGATAGCAAATGCAATACCAAGCATAGCATGCGAGAAGGAATAAGGTTTAAGCAAATCATATTTCAAATAACCAATTTGGAAGCGCAAGTTTCTGCCGACTTTTACCACAACCAAAGGAAGATCAGTATATGTTTCGATTCCATTTTCATCGGTGGCGGCTGGTTGTTGTTCTGGTGGTATGCAGACAAGTTGTGTCAAAGCTAAGCTTGTTATATTACATTGGACAGTACCGATTGTCACATTAACATCATATTCATCGGAAGCAATGTTTAGCAATTCGCCTTCAATGACGAGTGTATCACCTTTGTACAGCTTCTTCCCATTGGGAAATGAAAAATAGTTCGGATCACCAACGTAAACAATTGTACTACGTATATTTTGAAAATACTTGCTGAGATCCCTGACAATTTGAACGTTGTCCATTATAAAACCAACTTGCAAGCTTAATTGTGTCTCGTGAATTTTCAATGCTGCCATATCACTTGCACTGCCACCATAGCTTGTTGTGGTGAAATACGAATTGTCTTGAATGCTGCGTCGACGCCGCAGATTATGGAAGCTATGGTATGGTGGTCCTTGATACGATGAGTGACCTTGAATCCGCTCTATTGAGAGTTTATATGCGTTGAATTTGGCGCTCACCGATGGCGAAGGACATTCCATTTGATTGGGATTTATTACAATGCATGCGGTTTTGTTAACTCGCCCATCATCGAAGAACACCTCGAGTTCTGGTCGCTGAATTGAGTGCAAATTTGTACCATGCACAGTCAACATACGCCCGCCACTTGCGAAACTTCTTAGTGGCTTGATTTGCATAATTCCTGGGTCTTGAGTGTAATTATAAATAGAACAGTGACCATTTGCACGATATGCATAGTTGCCTCGTTGGTCGTATGTGCTGCAACGTTCATACGTTCGGTTTGCTCCGTCTACAATGAGCCTTAAACGACGAATGGGTTCTGGTTGAGTAGCCTCTGATGTGATACACATCAGCCTATTACTAGATGCTTGAGTGATGTTTATATGGCACTCGTATTCATCGAGAAATGCCCGAATGTGTGATCCAATATTTAGGTATCTGCCAATCAGTGTAACGTGAGTTCCGCCACTGCGGGGACCCATAGTCGGATGTAGACCTTCTAGCTGAATGTCCTTGTACTGAAACTGAACTATTGACTCGGCGACGCCTGCTTCGTTTGCTACTTTAACTGGAGCAATTAGCTCATGGCCAACTGGGCCAGTTTGACATTCAATCTTAACTGATATCTCGTAGTTGACCAACTCACATGGTATATTACCAATACTTACTTTACCTCTTACATCTTCTTCTCGTATTCCCAAATTGCTGCCTTCGATGGTTACCAAAGTGCCTCCTTCAATGGGGCCACTCATCGGCCTAATCATATCGATTCGAGGCCTTGGACACTCATTGGTACGTTGGATATTGCACGTTTCATTGTATACACACGAATCACCACACCATGCACATTGATATTTTGCATTTCTTGTAACACACAAGCTGCAATCGGCGTGCTCGCGATGCGATCCTAGAACATCACATTTGTAAAGAATTACAGTTGCGGTATCAATATAATGCTGTCGATTCCAAGTAATGTCAACTTTAGCTTCATACTCATGGGCATTGGTTTCATAAAAGTACTGTGCAGTGAAAGAAAAATTAAGTCAGATTTTGAATTAAGATGTTGAAATTTTAAAGTTCTTATGATATAATTTTATATAACCATTGCATAATAATATTTTATTCAATGCGGAATTGGAAGCTTGAAGTTAATTCCTATTTTCACTTTTTTTTAAAAATTTATTCAATGCTATTGATAATAATATTGGCGACAAAATGTTGAAAATTTGCACGTTTATATATAAATATATATATATAATATTATGAGATTTTTTCGATGAAGTCAATGATCAATGTCAGAAAATGTTATAATTCGCGATTCTCGTTAGTCTTCAACCAAATTCTTTTCAAGTTTTATCATCCGTTTAGATATTATTTAGTACATCTTTCTATTCAAGAATTTTTAAAAACAGACGAATATCAACATATTTTAGTAATCGTTTAGACAAAACTACGTGGCAGGTTTTAGTATATTTTAAGTCTATAGCTGGTTCCAAAATTGAAAAATTCAGACAAATCTACACTTATGACAACGCTGCTCTAGACTTACCGGTGTTTTCTCACAAACAACTATTTTATTCGACTCAATTCTAGCAGGGAGCAGCATATGAGCCTCTTCAATATGCACCGTGCACAGAAATCCGGAATGAGCACTTTTTGGCTTAGGCAGGTTTTCAATCTCTAATCGAATTTCTTTTGGCACACGAACTGGCAGCAATGTTGGATTACGTTGCCGTTTAAGATGAGGACACACCTACAAATAAAATAAGAAATGAGAATTGATAGGAAGAAAAATAAACAAAAAAAATTTACGTCTGCAGTGCTAATGACATTTTCCATATTTCGGCATTGCTCAGTGCGATGCACACACTTATTATCAAAAATACACCAATTGCAACCCCATTGGCTCTTTACACACTTTTGACATGTATTGTGCTTCGAACAATCGAAAAACGCAAACGATCGCGATACAAAGTCTTTATTTGTTTCAGAGCTTCTCACTGATAATGGCACAAGGACATGATCTTCGTTCGGTTCGATTATAGGTCTCTGATCTATTGGTGGTGTCATGCATGCCAAACCATTTTCAAGAACTTCAGCATCGATTGGCGTTGAATTACCAAAAACACAACGATACTTTGCATTTAATGGTTCCGGAAGAGTTCTTATTATCAATTGAACGTGACTAAGTTCTTTAATTGGAATTTTATCAGGAACTATTGACTCAAAATCAATGCATTGTTGACCACTGCCAAGCGAGAGCCAACGAGCAGCACTGGTATCCTTTTGACATGTACTTCTGACGGTACACCTTTTTTCCAACGAACACCATCCACAAAATGGATCTCGCGATTCCAAACAAGATGAACAATTAGTATAGATGGAGCAATGTTCTACTCGGAGTTTAGAAATCTAGGAGGGAGGAAGGTAAATGTATGCAAATGATACATAATTTGGCAGTTAATTAAGATGGTACAAACCTTTTTCTTTGAAAGAACATAAAGAAAATCTTTCTTTGGCGACATCATTGTATCTTGTAGTATTCGATTTCCTGGGTCAACAACAACTTCTTCATATTCACCTAGCTGCTGACCCGATATCAAAACTTTTTTAATTGAACCAGTTTCAGTCCCGAGAAATGCCAATGAGTGGGGGCCTGTTGTTGTTGCAGTCACTGATGTTATTGAAACATTATCAAAATGAAATAATGCATGGGCAGTGATTGGAGAGACTCCACTTATTTTCAAACCCACTGTGCAGAAACTATATATGTTGCCCAAGGACTGCGAATGAATAAATAAATTTAAATGGTTTGTTCCAAAATACATTTAAGAAAGTATAACCACAAAAAATGTTTTATAAATCTAAAATTATAATTCTGTTAAATTGTCTTAATAGTGACACTTACCCCAACCATCGGACATCGGCCATCATTTATGGTCCCACTTATATAGCCCAAATTACGATCCTTTATAGTGCCATTGAAGCACATGTGAATGTTTTCAATGAAAACCTCTTCGATTTCCTTCAAACTATAAATGCACATAGCTGATTTAGATTCTGGCTGTTTTGTGATTTCCTTAGATGGTGAAAAGACTGTAACCAATACATGATCGTCCTTCTTAATACCGAGCTGTTGAGCTAGTTTCTGTCCGGCTTCGGTTATTTTTGCATCCCTTAATATATTATAATCAATATTATCGTGAGTTGCTTGACATTGTATAGTAATTTCTGTATAACTATCATAATTGGAATCGGTTATGCAAATTCGTGCCAATCGAGTAACATACCCAGCCTCTTCGGCCAAATGAGATTTCTTTTGTACCAGAGCGAAATATGCATATTCTGATGAATTAAATCCATAAACATAATCGACGAGAAAATGATCACGATACTTAACATCGATATTTATAATCGATTGTTGAATTGAGAATTCGGCATAGTTTAAGTCTTCGAGTTTCCGCGAACTTATGGCAGGAACATCATGCCGATAATCACCGACATTTGTGAATGTCGTTCCAACATATAGAATATCTTCTTTCTTCCACGAATGATATTGCGATGGACCAATGAATGCGTACGTTGATGAGGTCTCATCATTTGCCGCTAATGGAATCGCTATAAATTGTGAAGATTGTGGAAATTTGGACAGGTGATAAATTTCACATGCACCTTGTCGTATGCTGCCACATGCTATCAGAATATCATCCACATAGTTGACTATTAGAATCTTATTGTGATTATTCATTTGTTGAGTTTCGACTTCTTCGGGACAGCCGCCAGCATGGCACTGTGGGCTGTCGTGCTTGGGTCCGGTTACAGCTTGAGTAAGTACTCGTAGATTCTCATTCAATTGTAGAATCTTATTTGTGGCTCCCGCATAGAAGACATTTCTTTTCTTATCGTAAGATAAGTGAGTAAAATAATTTGTATATGACAGCAATGATGTTGATGATGTGCTAATATTAGCTAGTGTAGCCGCAGTTGACGTCAGTGTGCCTCCTGTCGAAGATTGCGATGATGATGATGGCAAACAAAACTGCGCAACAATATCGCTTTGAACATGGGTTGTGTCATTAATGCAGGATAAAGATCCAATCAATTTACTGCGACCATTACTAACATTACTACTACTACTACTGCTACTAGATTTTTGTTGAACGCTTATTGTACTAACTGTTGATGTACTTAGCAACAAACAAGCCATAACATGCATTTGCAAAAGCTGCCTAAGGACGGTTTTGGGCATGGTGGTAGATTTCTTTTTCATTTTTATTATTTTATTATTTTTTTTTGTATACTTTTTTCAAATTTTCAAAGATATTTCAATTCCGAGGCAGTAGAACGTTTACTACAGTCTAGTTGACCACATTTGATGCTTCAATTCTGTCCATTTGTGTTTATAATTTCAATTTGATTTGATTTCTTTGTTTTTCAATGTATGTTTGCCTTGTTTTCACTTTGGTAAAATTTGATCTGAAAATAATATAAGAAATCTACTTGATATTTTATTTAAAAAATATACAAACGAGTTTAAAACCTTTGCATTTTTGTATGGGGTATCTTCAGTTTATTTTTAAAATTTAACAACTATCATCAATACCTTTGTCATACATTTTTAATTTAAGACAATTATAGGGTTTTCGTTTGTTAATCCGGACGAAACCTCCGGAGCTCGCCGATCCAGAATTCCTAACCAAGAAGTTGGAAGGCTTTTCTTGGATCTGAAGTTTGGGTTTAGTTGTAGTCGTGCACTTGGTTGTTGCATTTTGGGTGATGAAATGATAAAACATTCACGCAGCTGTTTGTCCGAATATTGATATTTATAATTTTACTCGAAGTTTTAGTATAACGCACAATCGCAATTCCAAATTTAAATATAATAAAATTGTACGCATGTGTGGGTGCTTCTGGTTTTGATTCTTTCTTCAAATCCAGAATCGTTTTTCTCTACTTTTCACAAGAACTATCATATCCCAACAAACGTTTTCAGAAGCATTAGGAATTATTCTGGACGCTTTGGACCAAACGAAAATGTAATTACATTCTTCAATATATTAGGTTTTTTTTAATTTGGAATAAAATTTTGATATTTATAAGTTTTATAATTAAAGGAACTAAAGGTTTCCAAAATAAAACCAGGGCACTAATTCGGTAAAACTATTATCAATCGACGATAACGTTTTGACGATAGTATTCCGTAAAACTGAAAACGACTATCGTTTGGACGATATCGTTTTGCAAATAAAATATTTTCTTCACGTAAGACGATAATCGTCAAAACGATTGTGTTAAGACGATAGCTTATCATCAAAACGATAGTGTTGAGACGATAGCTAAATAGGTGTCGTTTCCATTGATTTTCAAGCTCATTTTATACTTTTTTCATGATTACAACCTACAAACTTTCGTAGGCGACTGTAATTAAATGACGGTGTAGCCACTGTGATGACAGCCTATATGACATTTTATCCACAGTTTGAGAATACCAAATGCTCATAAATGGCATTCTAAAAAGAAGATAGCGGTTTGGATACGTGAAGCAAATCATTGACGATCAAGTTAACGATTATCGTTTTGAATTTTATAAGAATATCACTTTTAATACGATAGAGCTGGATTTACAGAGTGATAGCATGATTTTGAACCAAATGCACTAAGTGTGCGCGATCAAGTTGAACCAATCCCATTTAACTCGGCTCTCTCGCTTTGACACTTCATGTAAACGTTGTAAATTTTCTATGACTTATGAACGAAAAAAGGCATTCTAATGTAGTGTTTCTCAAACTTTTGGATATTTGTGTACCCTTTCTTTTATATTTGGATTGGAACACTGAGTACGTACCCCCCGTAAACAAGAATAAGAAGATAATAATAAACAAAAACTACATAAATACAAAACTTGATAAAATACAAATATTCTTACACAAGAAACGATGTGTAAATTCACACCATACGCATCAAATACAGCCTCGATTTTTCTTAATATTTTGTATGTACAAATATTTTCAGTCACCGACTCACCTCCTAACAGTTCGCATCACCCGAAGTCTACTTTATGTTCTCTTTTGCTGTCTAGCGCAAAAACTGGAATCTCCTGTTATGCCTTTCAATTTTTTCTACATATTTTCCGTTACCGAATTTATTTACTCCATTCCCTACAAATAAGCGCGTGTTTTTTCTAAAGAATTAAAATGCCCTTTGGGCAGGGTTCCCATTTCAGGCAACTAGCGCTTGTACTTGTATTGTATTTGTATATAAAAACACAAATCAGTCCAGACCCCTTTATGCAATTACACCGGTCTCCCCACAACAACCAGTGCTAAAAATCCTTGCTGAGAAATCTTGGTGACTTCCGACTTCCGCTGTACAGAAGAGTACAAACCCAAAACAATCTACTATATAAAGGTTTTCAACTTTTCAATATGCTTCCTAATAATGTGAAATCAATATCTATATTGAAATCATAGTTATAGTTTTTTTTAAAACTAATAAATAAATTACAATTACAATCTAACCAAAAACAAACGAAAAGCCCATATTATCCCTCGGTACTTTTCTTCAAAAAAAAAAACATCGACAACATTAGCAAAGATTATGGGAAATTTGCATATCTTAATTTAGACACGGTGATCTTGTCATTTTGGTAAAGTCGCAAAAATAAATGCAAATGTCTTTCTTAGAATAGTCTTGCAAACACATACCCCGTCATTAAAATTGAATGAAACTAATAGGTTTGTTCGTTGAGCTCCAGTCACCCTGGGGTCGCCCGCCCTAAAGTGTTTTTTGAAATCCCTGAACTCGCCTGACGAGCCAACTCTGTGTTTTTTTAAACCTGGGGTCGCCTTGAACTCGCCCTGAAGTAGAAATAGGTTTTTTGCTGGGGTGAGTTGAAGTAAAGAATAAACTGTCAAAGTTGCAGGAGCTCTGAAATATTGTTTGTGTTGGATTCACGTGCCACAGGTAATTCTTTTGTTTTTGAAATGGAAATTCAAAGGAATACACAAATTTAATTTTAGACAATGGGAATTGTGGTTTGTTTTTGTTACTGGCAAACAAATTTTGTTTGTTTTTTTTTTCTCAAAAACACAATTGAAAGCTCTTTAGTGTTTAGTGAGAACCGAAAACCCCAATTTTTTTTTTGACAATTCTTGGGTTTGTTAGGAAAACCTGGCCCAACCCTTGGTAAACTACAACAAACGAACCTAATGTTGTTTTTTATTGAAATTTGAAATATTTGATTTTAAAATCTAGAATTACTGTCTTGAAAGAAACACCGGGGCATAGTTTTGAGTAGATTCAGTTTACACACATAGCATACATACACGCATACTCATAAAAAACGTCGTATCGCGTCTCCATAAATAGAAGAAAACCACGGTGTCCACTTTTTTTCAAAATAAATTTCCCTGACTTTCCCTGACCAATTTCCAAATTTTTCCTGACCAAAATATTAACAGAAATCCTTGACCGCTTCCTGAATCCCCTAACTTTCCCTGATCAAATTGTGTTCCCTGGCTATCCCTGACTTTCCATGTACCATGTACTAACAGAATTGTAGACAACAAGTTTTTCGTTTGCATTTCAATCAGGAAAACTTTGTGGTGGGTTGTATGTTTGGATACATTCACATATTTGCAGGATGCCAACAAACATATTATTTGTTCGCTGTAAACCGCCATCAGGAAAAAATATTCAATTTCATACTCAGCCTTATTGTGAGTTTCACCTGAGCAACATTCCACGCAGAAAATTGAAATTTCAATTTTTGTCTATTGTCAATCTCACCAAAAAATGACAATTCCTTTTTTGTGAGTATTAACTAAGGAAAACAGGGGGTACTGGTGCCCTTTGGCCAAGTTTTTTTGTTTATTTAAGGGCAGGCGAAGCTCGGGCGAAACTCATTATTAGGTCTGTTTCTATACTTTTGGGATAAAGTTTGGGAAAAAGTTCGGGAAAAAGTTTGGGGATGAGCTTTTTGATGTTGTTGTTGTAATGTTTAACCAGAAATGAAAAGTAAAAAAACACATTTGGGATGTTTCTGGTTCGTTGCGGTGTAAATCACCCAATCGACGTCATTGCTTGTAGGCTCAACGCATACAAAATTATGCAATTTCAATTCTATTAACATTTGCAATTATCATGTTGGGCTCTATTAAAAGATACCAGAAGAAATATTTTAATTATATTTGTCTCCATTGTATCATTTTCATTTAATTAAACCGTTTTATATACGCTACTTGACAAATTTAATTTAAAATTTTTTGATCAGCTGATTTCTTGTTTGACAAGCAAGAAAGTGCCGGAACTAAAATGTTCGGGTAGATTCTTGCTGGAGGGGAAATGAAAAAAAGTCTAAAGCTCTGGCATTTTTGTGTCACAAAATAGTAAAGAAACACGTTTTGGGTAGATTTGGGTTACTTTGGGAACCCGCGGGCGGGTAAAGAAACAGACCTATTATTTTTTGTTTAAAATGTATTTATGTACATTTTCCTAGTGTAAATTCAGTTTTCGTGCCAGCTGATTGACATATGAAAAATGGAACAAATCGTTCCATTGGCCGCGTTCCGATGTCAATTCTCAGTTATCCGGATAGCTTTGTGTTGCTGTAATCCCCTGTTAAAAAACAGCTGATGACAAATCATCTGTGACCAACAAACAAATCCGAAGCTATCCCAAAAATTCTAGGATACTCAGCAATCCAAAGAGAAATTTCAAAACAGCTGATATTTGACAAGAAGTTTGAGTTGTTCATGTTGAGTTTTGAAGTGTCGTTTTTTTTGGAAGGAAAATTAATTAGTTAGATGCAGCTAGAAAATGGTTATTTGCAACACCTTGGATTCTACGCAATATGCAAATATAAATGGAATAAAACTTCGTTAAAAAAGTTAAAATTTTTTGCAAATTAAAAACAATTTTAATTAAATTTCTTTGTGAGCTTTTTTCAGCTAACCTATCTGATTCTGGTCGTTCACAAAAGTATCGGCTACTTAGTTATCTTGGATAACCTATCCGATAACCGGCGGAACGCGGCCATTGATTGGAGTTTCAATTTATTCCTGTTCCTGTGACAGAATTGTGGACGATAAATGCTTTGGTATGTTTTTCAACCAGGAAGCTTTTTTTAGTAAGTTCCATATGTGTGCATATATTCACAACGCATGTTTACAACAATATTCCAAATGCCACATTTTTCCTGTTCGCTATAAACGACTATCAGGAAAAAATATTAAATTTTATACTAGCTGTATTTTATATTCCCCAGATTTAATCTGGATTGGCATACGAAAATACACGTACCTACTACAAGAACAACCCAAGATCCAAATTTGCTGTAAGATTTTAATTTACAAATCCATTCTGAGCACACACCCAAAACATTTTCTTGCAAAAAATAGTTTTTACTCTGATGAGAATATGGCGATAGGAAGTTTAGTATATTTATTTAGCATTGATTTTGCTATTTTAAATTCTTTTACAATATATACATGAAAATTGTTTTTTACAAAATAAATAATTGAGAGCTTAGATCTAATTACATTAGCTTCTTATTTTACGTTACATATTAGTAAGGCTATTCAAAATTAGTATTCGTTTATAAAATAACACATTTTGTGTTCTACTATTTCTAAAAAAATGGTAAATGCAAATTTGAAAATAAACATTTAGGTACCTATTTATTATAATTCTTTGTTTCACAGAAAGCCAATTTAACTATTATATGAATAGTCCCTGTGCGACTTTTTTCTCAAGCGAGCAATGTTGCTGTTGCTTCTAGTTGTAGAGGTGGTTTGAACATTTTTCATACAAAAATGAAAGTATTTTAACAGTAAGTTTTG
The DNA here is from genome assembly GCA_946251815.1 of Dasysyrphus albostriatus. NCBI lineage: Eukaryota > Metazoa > Arthropoda > Insecta > Diptera > Syrphidae > Dasysyrphus > Dasysyrphus albostriatus. The sequence continues at coordinate 2,696,727 of OX276339.1, forward strand.
ATATATTTTACGTTTGATTTATAAACTCATATATTTTTTCATTCCATATAAATCATAATATGAACACCCATTCATATATTAGTTATTAGGAAAAATAATGTTGATAAGACCATTTGCATATCTCTTATGGGAAAAACATTGAAAGTCAAATCGAAAAAAATCTATCTCAGAAGTAAGCTACCTGCTCTGACTATTAGTAGGTGTGGAAAGCAACTTACCAAGTGTCAATTGCATCAACAAAATTTGTCGAGGAACGATTTGTTTGTTCCATTTTCAACGTTTTCTCGACGAATTTTAACGATGCGATATTAATAGAACATGGATCCAGGTGTCAATTAAGCGAACTTTTGTCACTGGGGTCCTGGACCCATGGCCCATGTACTGTAACTATCGCATTGATAACATCAGTCCATGTTTTGTAACTATAGCATCGATAAAATGTGTCAAAAAAGGATGGAAATTGAAACAAAGTTTTTTTTTTAACTTTTCAACGTTTCTCGACTAATTTTATCGATACGATAATTATTGGCATTTGAAATTGTTCCATTCATATCGAATATGGAAAAATTTGAGCAGAAGTTTTTTCCACATTCGATAGGATTGGAACAATTCCAAAATCTAATCGAAAACGACATTACAGAACATGATAATCTATTCGGATCAGTGTATACGTTCTGTAATGTCGTTTTCGACTGTATTTTGAAATTGTTCCATTCGAATCGAATATGGAAAACCTTCAACTCGAACTTTTTGCAAACTCTAGCATCGAAAAAATCAGTCCAGAAACGTAGGAAAACCTATGTGGTTTTCCCTGATCGCTATAACTGGCTCCTTACTTTTGCTTTTACGTCGTCTGCACAGCAGCTGTTTTTTGTTAAATTGACCCCAAAGTTTTGTAAATAATTTCTTCTTAAAAGTTGTTCGCCAGTGTTGACGTTGTTTTTTTTTTTGGCAAATTCAATGTGGGACTTGATACCTACTGCTTGCAAAAGTAGTGTTAGCGTTGCTAACAGCTCATTGATTCGCCTTTTTGTACCTACCTATTTCAAATATTATACAATTCAAAAAAACTTTACTGATCGCTACACCGACATTACAAAAAAAAGAAATACAAAATGTTTTGGACTCAACAACAAAAAAACATGGAATTTGTTGTTTTAATTGTTTATTTTTTAATTGATATTTTTTTCGATATTTGTACAAATTAATACCTACTTTAAAAGTGGAATAGAAGGAATTATGTTTATGTACCTATTTATGTTACACAAAATATTATGAACGGGTGCAAATTATTATAGGTAGGTAGATAGGTACTTACAATAAAAAGTAAAAGAAACAAAAATAAAAGGGTACGTTCCCAAACAGTTAAAAACATTTCAAAAAAATTCGTTCATATATAATTGAATTCCTACAATTTTGTTTTGAGTACTAAGGACACTGCATTACACGTACGTATGTGGATTTTTCGTACTTCAAGAATGGATTCTGAGATAAATTTTTTGTTTGGAATACATTCGGATGTGCAAAATACCATACAACATTCCGATTCACAATTAGAGAATGAAAGACACGCATAGTATGTGTATATGAACAAACAAATGCAAATGCAGCAGAACCAGCAAGTAGTAGTTGATAATAAACAAGGAACAATCCAACCCAAACCCGAAAGGCCCATCGACAAGTTTTGAAGTGTTAAGTTGAAAATTGGGGGGAAATGTTATCCTTCTGACCACTTCATTTGAAATCATAACATCATACGCACATGACATGGAAGGAGGAAACTAAAACATTCCCGAATGCCATGAATCCTTAAATTCTAAAGAATTCGCGAATGTTTATTAAGGCAAAGAAAAGATGAAATAAAAGGAAATTAAGAACATGATTTATAAAAACTTAACAGTAGACTGTTTTCCCCAATTTTCGAGATTATATTAATAAAAAGACAAGTTTGTAAACTTAAAAAGTAATTATTAAGGAAAAAAGGTATTAACTAAATACCTACATAAGTTACTACACTTGATATTGTTTTTTTTTTTGTATTAACTTACCAATTGCAAAAGCTTCAAAGGCAAACAACACAAAGCAAAATGAATGAGAATGGCTTTTGTGAAGTCTCCGCCATCAACCACGCATTTTTTAACTTTTTTAATGTTGTTTTTATTTCAGAGTAAATTTTTTATTTTATAAAAGAATCAAGTTATCACATACTCATTTAAAACACAAAACAAAAAAAGTTCTTTAAGTTATCTTTTCTATTCACGACAAAAAAGGTTTCAAGAGAAGGAGAATTCTTCCTTCTTGCCGACGATACCCGAGATTGCACAGAGTTTAATTTTACCACCACACCACAAACAATAGGATTCTCGTTTTTTCTTTCCCGTCCCCCAAGTCCAAAAACTAATTTGAATTCACCACGGGTTTATTGAATCTTAAGTTAGATGGTAGATAGTCTCCTTTTCCAAAATCACTCTCTGTAAAAGTTTGTTTATTAACAAAAACTAACCAGAACCAAATTTTAAAATAAATTATAAATAATCAGGAAATTTGTTAAAAACAATCGAAATCCTGACGCCGTTCCGAGAGTTCAAAAAATATATTTGGAATGGGAAAAAAGGGTAAGGTACTGAGTGAATTGGGAGTAAAAATGTAAATGAAAATGAAAAAAAGAAACAAAACGAAAAACAAGTTGTTTTTATTTGTTGTCTCGTTCTCAGAACTTATTCGAAGTGTTTTCTTTCGCTTTTATTTTATTTTTATAAATTTCTACTGACTTTGGTGGTGCAACTAAATTTGTTTCCTATCCATCCAATTCCACTATATTCTTAAGCAAGCAAACATGAATGTATGCGCATACAAAATAAGAAAATTTAAAAATTGATACTACTAAAACATATTTATTTGAAAAATTAATTATTTTTGTATTAATAATGGAATGTACTTTTTATTCAGAAATTCACTGTTTATAGGTTTTATGCAGACAAAAATTGTACTATTTTATTCCTTGATTTCGAAGGAGCGAGACGTACACAAACACCTCAGAAGGTAGCCATTTTCTGTCATGAAAATCATCGAGAAGTTTTTTTTCTCCAAAAAAGTATATCTTTCTCTCTCTCACCATTCCCCAATGGGCGCGTTCGGATGCGTATCTTTAGTGAAGCGGATTTGTTTGTGTTGTTGTAAAGTCCCCTATTACACGATGACTCTTTGCCTCTGACTCTTTTCGAATTCCTCTTTGAAAATCATCCTGTGAATCATACGCTATTACACGGACCTTATTGACGCTTGATGTCAAATTGACAGTTCTCTTTACTGTTTAAGCGGTTTGTACAGAGTCTGTATAGAAAAAATAGGAAAATACGGAAAATGCTTAAAAGAAACGTCAAAAAAAGTCTCGGAAATCTTGGCCCACGACGCACAGGGCAACTGGTCTTCCATCCATGTGTAATAGGGGACAAAGCTAGATATGTCGGCATTTACATGACCCGATTTTTCCAGTACGATTTTTCCCAAAATCGGATGAAACGTTTACATGAAACGATCTGATGAAACGGTCGTAATTGCGGTAGATCTATTGCATTAAAAATTATTTTATGGCCTTAGGAAAAAAAATTATCATTCATTAAAATTAAAATCACAATCAATTTTTCAATTCTGTCTTTGAAATGCAGTCAATCTTATTGCTCCTAAAACCCACGCTATAAAAGCCTTGCATATGAGCTGTGAATATCAAACTACAAAGAAAATAGTTGTAAATTCTGACATATCTTTCAAATAAGTTATTTGCTTTGTCGCCGCATGACGTGAACTGTCATAAAAAATAAACCATGAAGTGGATGTTAAAAAATGTTCAATACGACTGAATTTTTCATTCTCTGCTTTGTGGAATGCGTTTGGTATTTCTCCGAAAAGAACGTTATGTTCCAGTGAAAAAAATATAAAATGCGAAATTTTACAATTTAAACAAATTTAAAGCAATATTTCTCATTAAGATTGTAGAAAGCATAATTTATTCACTTCGTCGAAAAGTTAAAATAAAGAGGGAGTTTATATTTGTGTTTGGAATTGCTTAAACAAATTTATTCGCATTCGCAGATCGTAGGCAATGTTTTACTACTTAAAAAAATTTCCCGGTTAGTGGCAACGCTGGTTAATAGGGTTTTCACACCAAACCCCAAAACTGATTTTCGGCGAAAACTTTTCTAGAAAACTAGAAAAACGTTCCCACCGAACATACATGTTTTCGTTTGACATTATAGTTTTTCATTAACCAACCACTCACAATTTTCTTTTCTTTTTGTTGTTTTCTTCCATTTTATGAAAGTAAATGGTGATTATTTATATTAATTTGATATATATGAGCAATTTCAATTACCGCAGGCAAAATATTATCAGTTTTAAATAAAAGTTTGATATGACAGAATTTCGTCAGCTTTTTTTTCAATTTTTGTAGTAAGCATTCAATCAGTTTCTTTTTTGAAATTTTACTGACACTGAACTTTTTAAAATGTACGTTTGTTTCAATCATCTCTGAATTCCTACACGCTCTCGACTGGTTTTATATAAAACTTGTGTTTTTCGAAAACCTGAAGTAAAAAAAAAGTATGGGGAGACTTGTGTTTTCGATTAGGTTTTTCTCCACAACCGATATTTTCGCGAAAGCCGCGTTTTGGGTTCAGTGTGAAAAGGCCATAACACCAAACACATAGATGAAAGTGAAAAAAGTGCGAAAGAGAACGCAAACATCTGAAAAAATCGTGTAAGTTTGTCAGGAACGAAAGATTTAGTCCTTATACCCCTCACTTTATGGCGGATTTACACGTATCTTGATTCCATTTCTTGATAAAGAAAAGGATGTAACATATAAAAGTTTCGTTTGTTGGATAAAGAGGCAAGACCAAAATCAAGAGCACATGGATAATATCAAGAACATCTTGATAATATCAAGATCTTAGTAAAACATAGAAATAACGATCAAGTTTATAGTAAAGACCAACATAGTCATCTTGATTATGGTATCTTCGTCTGTATTCGTGTGCACTGGTTCATGTTTTGTATGTGTACATGTTTTGCTATAACGTTTTGGCCTTTGATTTTTACAGCCAAACAGATTATAGCATATTATAGTAAAAAAAAAATAGAATAACCACCCTTGTACTCTTTCACACGTTCATATTTTGTCATTATATCTGACCCGCTCGCATTTTCTTGAGGATCAAGATCAAGATAAATGTAAATCCACCATTATACTCTTTTCAGCAATGAACAAAAGATCGTCCGTGTAAAAATCGGGTCATGTAAATGCCACCAAGTCGTATGGTATAAAAATACAAAGAATGTTGTATATGAAATGATGGGTCGCCATATTTCTTCTCTTGTGACGTCTCAGCGAGTGTCACACAACACATAACTTCAAAAATATTAACACCCCAACTCCCCAGAACATACAGATGCCGAACATCACACCCATAATCCAATCAACAAACAGCAGATTTCTTCTCTCTGGGCAAGTTATGTCATGTCGTTTCATTTCTCTCTCACTACTACTATCTTTTGCAACAATATTCAACTCAAATTATTGGAACAAAGGTCACGTAAATAAATAACAACTTTTGCTGCAGTATTTACCTCCAGATAAAACAAAAAACAGCCAAAAAACTCACACACATGTGAATTCTCAAATTTCATGGCCAAGCTTGAGCAACGTTTATGTACTGTTCAAAGGTTGGTTTTCTTCGAAATGTCGTCGACAAGACATGGAATTTTCTGCCTCCATTGTTTTTTTTTCGACAAGTTCAAAGTCTTAGCATGGCTCATGTATAGTGGAGCCGGCGTGTAACAGAGTCGTATTTATTAGATTTTTTTAGAGCACACTTAGGCCTGGCACCCATTTGGCAACTTTAAGTTGCTCGCCCCAGCAACATTCTGATGCTCACAATTATATTACATTGGGTTATATGGGAGACCACCCACTAGGCAACTAAGCTTCCGGCAACTGTAAGTTGCTCGGCCGCACTCACTTTGCAACTTTAGTTGCCAGCAACTTTATCTGTCAAAGATGGCCGTGTTTAACAATTATATATTATTAATTAATTTTCAGTATATCCTAAATTTACAAGTTATACATTTCAATTAATTTTACTTTGCATTTATATTTTATAAACGTCAATTTGGGGATCAGAGTACTGGCAAAAGTAAACACAAACTTCGAGTTCCAAAAAGTTGCTTGGAAGTTGCTAAGTGGAAGATTTTCAACAATTTTAGTTGGTTGGAGTTGGCACTCACTGGGCCAACTTAGTTGCTGGCAATTTATAGTTGCACTTAGCAACTTTTTAAATTCGAAGTTTATGTGTTTGTGTTTTTTGGTGACTTTTGCCACTATTTTGTTTTGTGTCTGACCCCAATTTGACGTTAGTAAAATATTTGAATATTTGAAATGTGTAACTTGTAAATTTAAGATATACTGAAAACTAAAATATAATATTTTATTTTTGAACACGGCCATCTTTGACAGATAAAGTTGCCAGCAACTAAAGTTGCCCAGTGGGTGTGGGCAAGCAACTTAAAGTTGCTTGCAAAAAGTTTCACGTGAAACTTCGAGCTACTTAAAGTTGCCGGCAACTAAGTTGCCTAGAGGGCGGATACCCCTATAAATTAATGTAATTGAACTGGGAGTAACAAACATTTCTGGGGCGAGCAACTTAAAGTTGTCAAGTGAGCGCCACGGCCTTAGGCAGCTTTCCAGCTATTCAATCACTAAATAGTTTATGTCGAATTACTTTAAACCATTTCAGATCGAATATTTTTTTGGTAAGAAGGAATTTGTAAAAAGTCGAATTTTAATTTTTGTAATTGTATGTGTGCCAATTGACAGTAGTTTTGAGGCAAAAAGTAAACAAATAAATGAATTCATAAGTTACTCGCTTCGATTTGCACTGTTAAAAACAAATATATTACCGAGAAAAGTTGCAAAATTGAACAAAAATAGTTGTGTCTCCATTAAAGTAAAAAAAAAAAATATTCCAAAATCCATCAATAAAAACATCAATCAAGGAACACATCGGCGAACGTATGCGTCTTATCAAAAATCGAGTTTGGGCCCTTGGAATCGAAATGTTTATATTTTTTGGTAACTTGTTATTAATAATTCATTATTTTTTGATCAATTAAGAACATTTTTAAAAATATATTTGTTTTAACCCATTCAAACAAACGACGGACATTTTGGAATATTTGTGGCAAGCTACTTTCAACTCCTGTGAAATGTCAAATCTTCCTAGTGTGTGTGCAAGTCTGTGTAAATTTTTCTTCAAATCTCAGATTTGGTTTTGTCTAGAAAAATCGATTTTTTTTTCTAGACAAATTGATTTTTTTCTAAACAAATCAAATTTTATGGTTGGAAGGAATTCAACATTAGTCATCTCGGCATTTATTTACGCATTCCAACTGTTGTCTAAATGTGAACTCATTTATTAAGTGACATACCTGTTTACTTTAATTTTCGAATGAATTTATGAATTTTAGTATGCTTTTTGGCACATTCAATTAGCTTTTTATCCATTTCAAAACTGGAAAATTAGAAAACTAGAAACATTTGCCTTCATTTTTTGTTGAACGAGTCTAGCTTAAGAAAAGATTTGGACAACAAATTTAAGTGCCATTTACTGTTATATGTTCCCACCAAATTGCAATTCGAGATTTCAGCTGAAAACTATTAAGATTTCAAATCGGTGTTCACACTTTTCATATAAACAGAAACAACTACCATTGTGTGCTTATGCATTTGTGTCACTGATCTCTATATACACTGGATAGTGCATTCCCTATAATGTATAACAGTTTTTTTGCTTCCATTTGAAGATGACAATTAGGTGGTCGGCTTCATAATATGACGTCTACATTTACACAAAAAAAACGGGTTTCCAAGATGTCAATCTGAAGAAAAAGAAACAGACCAATGATATGAAAGGGAAAAACTTTGTGAGAGTTTGTTTTATTATTTTTTTCTATTAAGTTATTCACTGTGTGCATTTTGTTTGTGCTTTTATTTTCCAATGGCACTAGAATTATATCATTAGAAAGGTGTTTATATAGGTAACAGTAAATATGTATGAGTGCTCCATTTTGAGTTGAGTTGAAATGGTATTGAGATTCTTGAAAAATGAATGGCATTAATGTATTTATTTCAACGCAAAACAAATTCAATTCAATTAACACAATCACTTACAACACTTATATATTAAAACAAAACTATATTTGTACACAAACATGCAAATAAACAGAACATATTGCATGATCTGTAAAACCAATTGCTCGGTCCAGGTTTTTCATCACAAATTTCGACTCGAATCCACTCCCCGAGTGCAGTCAAGTCGAGTCAAGCTCATTTCAACTCGACCCAGGTTTACAAAAAGTTGTAGCGAGCTTCAAACTCGCTTCAACATCACATGTAAACGTAGTAACTCTTTCCGTTTAAAATAAAATTACAAACACAACAATGTTAGCAATGTTTGGGGGGACCACTGATCTCTATATACACTGGATAGTGTATTCCTTATAATGTATAACAGTTTTTCTGCTTCCATTTGAAGATGACAATTAGGTGGTCGGCTTCATAATTTGACGTCTACACTAACACAAAAAAACCTGCTTCCAAAATTTCAATCTGAAGAGAAATAGACCAATGATATGAAAGGAAAAAACTTTGTGGGAGTTTATTTTATAATTATTTTTTCATTAAGTTATTCATTGTGTACATTTTGTTTGTGCTATTATTTTCCAATAGCACTAGAATTATATCAATAGAAAGGTGTTTAAGTAGGTAATAGTAAATATGTAGATGGGATATGGGAACCATCGACTTCGTTCATTATTTCAGTTTGCAAACAGTTGAACAAAACAGCTGATAAGTGTGATGAGAAGAATGCGATTACATAGTCTGTGTTTTTTACGATTTTACCTCCTTGTCATACTCTTTACATCTGTAATTCCGTTTCATTTAACCATTTTTGAATGAAATAAAATTACAAACACAACAATGTTAGCAAAGAGATTTGGGGGGGAGCAATGAACGGAAATTTGACGTCTTCATAGTGGATTACCCAACTAACAAAATTGCTTCGCATTTCAGACATTAAACTGTTATTTGTTTCTATAGCACTCCATTTAGCCCTCTGACAGAAAGTAAATACCTTATTGGACTATTACTGAATCCTTAAATATTTTCTGATGCAAATTATATTAGCTTGATAGAAGTATCAATGTTTCTTTAATCTTTCTATAATGCTCTTATGAAATAACCAAGATACTATCGCTTCAATAGTAATCCCATAAAATTCTTATACAATCTTTATGTTAGTCTTTGTTTCTATATAGCTTGTATTAGTAAATATGGCGTCACAAAGCTATAATCGGCCATTTTATATTTTATATTCAATTTCGCATCCGAGCACATATATTTATTATTATTGTCAGCTTTTAAGGTTGGTATTAATTAATTAATTAATCAATTAAACCTCTATTTATTTAATTAATCTATGTGTTTGTTATAGCCATACAAATCTATTATTTTGTATTTTTCTTGAACAAATTTTTTCTTATTAATGCAAGTCTCTTGTCCCAAACGAGACAATTCAAGATAAAAGTGATTCCAATTTAATGCATTGAATTATATATCTGAGATTGGTGGAACGGTTAGCGAGCAAGACAATTGGTTCAGAGGGACATAGGTTCGTTTCCTGGACCTGCCAACTTTTTTTTTAATTTAATTTAATGTGAACTTCCTTGAGACTCTCATAATTAACTCCATAAGGGTACAATAGGAGTTAAAAAAGGTCGCCTTTTTCACTCTATGGAGTGCTATGCATTGGTTATATGCGTAGGTTGAATGAAACCGAAAAGCATCTATGGAGGAATATAGAAGCACAATTGTTAGTTGGGTATTTTGTATAACTTGTTATACAGTTCTAATGTTATACAAAAAAGTGGTCAGCTTCATAATATAACAATTCTTCTAATGGAAGCAACTTTCTTATGTCGATACACTATCCTGTGTATTATAGAGATCAGTGATTTGTGTTTTTCTGCGCTCAAATGTCAAATACAATATCATACTCCCTTTTTTTCCCTGCTTGGCGTTGTAGTGAAAGATCATAATTTTTATCAAAAAGCTTTTAATCTTTCTATGGTGGCACTGATCTCTATAATACACTGGATAGCGTATCGAGACAAGCTGTGTGAATTTATCTCAACACAGGAATGAAAATTAAAACAAAAATTCAAATGTATAGTGATTAAATGGAAGCTTCAATTAATTTAGGTCCTTATCAGAGATTAAAAAAAGTTTGAAACTCTCGTCAACCGTTAACACTCAGTTGCGCTCATAATTTTGAAACGTCAAAAAGGCTGCATGCAAAAGTTAAAATTTGGCCAACTTGTCCAGCTGCGTCGTGTTGTGTTCGTATTATTGGATTTATGTGTATTGAACATTTTGACAGCTATTCCAGTTGCAGCTCCAGTTCAATTCAGTTCCGCCAGCTATTTTATAAAATATTTATTTCAGAATAAAACAATATATCTCGACTACCGAATGAGCAAATGTTTTCCCTCAAAGAAAGAGATTGAGCACTCTGAAAGAGATAGGTTGGTGGAAAATTTGCCTTTCTGTGGAATCGCCATGCCCATTTACACGGGAATCTTCATTGTGGTTATCTTGTTTTGGTCTCGCCGTCCTGACATTCACATGTGTTATTGTGCAAGTTAAAATAACATTGTTAGAAAAAATGACAAAAAAGCAACTTTACATGTTAAATCCCATAATAAATATGTCCATATATAGTTAGCTATGCTCAGATAATTAAGTGGATTTATCTCTTGTCCCGATAAAAATGGTGTTGCCAAACTACAATACGTTGTGTTATCGATAATTTATATAGAATTGTAAAAAATGTTTGTCGGTAAGAGATTTCAATAGAATGAAAAGTTTTTAAAAATTTATATGGCAGTAAGTGGGAAAGAGCACTTGAATTATATTGAAAACACTAATTCTGATCGCAAATATAATGGAGAGTTCAATACAAATTGGCAGACCGAGGAGAAATGTTGAAATGTCCCAATGTCGTGTTTTTCGCCAAAGTCCATATGGACATGCAAAGAAACCCAGCTATTGTGTTATTTGAGTTATGAGCCTCATAAACTTAAAAGCCGTTTATGAGTGCTTGATGAATACCACCCTTAATGGCTTAATGGACAAATAACTTATTAACACATACATGCGAACGTGTGATAGGACCAGGTACGGCACTTTTTTGATATACCGCACTATACTAAAGTACATACTGGCCTCACTCAAAAATAAATGAATAGTGCCTATAAGTGAGACCATTAGTAGTAGCACTGTGATGGTATTACTAATAAGTTCGACCCACTGATAATACACTGGATAGTGTATTCCTTACAAAGTATAACAGTTTTTTGACTCCAATTGAATATGAAATTTGTTAGGCAATACAACTTTTTGACGACTGTCGTGCACCAAAAATTATCAAATAGGGCGCTATTACTTTCGTATGTCTCACCCTCTAAAGCCCATTTGATTGCATTGTTGTTGGTGTCGTTTATTTTTTGTTTATTAATTTTGTTCGAGTCGAACAATTTAGCCAGTTTATATTTCTGAGATCTCAGAGGACTCAGAGCGCTCAGATATATAAACAGGATTCCTCTCAAAAATTCCTCACTTTAAACTAAGACTGAAATTTTTTGGATTCGCTTGCACAATTATATTTTGTTGCAGTAAATTACATAAGAAGAAAAGAAAAGAGTTGTTTTGACTTCTATGTGAGGAATATTGTTTATATTTTATTCTCCTGCTCTGCCAAAAAGTTTAGGAAAGATACTGAGCGCTCAAGAAATATAAACTGGCCAATTGAATCGGGAGCAAAAAAACGTTGCTGGGGCGAACAACTTAAAATTGCCAAGTGGGCGAAAGGCCTGAGCGGAAAAGTGAGGAAATATTGAGAAGAATCTTTTTTATATTTCTGAGTACTCTGAGTCCTCTAAGATCTAAGTTTACGCAAATTTTTAGGTAATTCAATCACATTAACCGCCATATTAGTTGTGTTTTTTTGCATTTCCAATAAATTCTGTTTGAAAAAACGACAGCAAAACAAAGCAATTTACGTGTCAAATAAAACAACAATTATATCCATATAGAGTTTGCTATGTCCAGATAATTAAGTGAATTTAACTATTGTCCCGATAAAAGTGGTACTGCCAGACTACTGTTGTCATTATTTTATCGATAATTTGTATAGAAATGTCAAATGCTTGTTGGTAAAATTATTCAATACAAAATGGCAGACCAAGGCAAATGTTAAAATGTCCCGATGTCGTTTTTTCGCCAATGTTGCTATAATATTTTTTCTTTTGTAATTTTGCAAAAAGCTGCCAATGTAGTTTATGCTTAAGACGAACTCAGGGACCACGACACTGAACACCGCGTCCGGACTTTTTAACTATTTTGAAAACTTTAATTTTGTTAAAAAAAAAAAATTTGCCGAGACTGTAGCGAGACCAAAGCGAGATAATGGGTAATGCCAAAAACCACTTGTGAATATCACGGCGAGGCTTTAGCGAGAAAACCATGATACAGATTCCCGTGTGAATGAATATGGTGAGATCACAGCGAGACTAGCTTAATGACCATATGGTACTGAAAAGTACGTTTGAACGACCAAGGCGTGGTGAGATATCAGCAAGACTACAACGAGACAACGAATAGTCGTCGCTGTCGTTTTAATTGCAAACCGAGTTAGCCAACTGGATTTGAAAAAAAAACGTATGAAACGTATCGAAAATTTTGGCTTCAACTAGATTTGAAAAATGTTCGTTTTAAAATGCCAAGAAAAAGTGAATTATATGAAATTCAGTTTTAATCTGGATTTAACAATTTAAACAGACCTCCGGAGGGCAATTTTAATAATTTCCCATACAAAATTTGACAGTTCATTAAACAAAAGATAAATTTAACCAAATTTTAAACTTATCTAGGGTTTAACAAAGTTGTATGAATTCCCCTAATGAGAATTTCAAATTAACAAATGTATCTATAAACGCTAGCACGTTGTTATCCGTTGTTTATTAGCATGGGGGTTAATTACAACTGTCTATTTTCATAGTTTTATTTGAACGTATATACGTTTTTTTCTTTTTTTGATGACCCGTCACGATATAGTTTAATAGATAGAACTCTTTAACAAAAAGCTATATAACTCTCTCATTCATTTACAAATGTCAAAATCATATCGCGATAGTTTTTTCTTTACTTTAGTCACAATGAAAGCTGTTACTTCTTCAAATTGACAGTTTCAAAATAAATATTTGTTCCGAAATGGAGAACATGACAGATTCCAGAAGTTGATAATTTTGATGTTTGTGAAGAGAAAGAGATATTGCTATTTAGTGAAAAGCCCTATTCTCATTTGTATACCTGGCAACACCCAGCACATCAACTGAAATTTATTTTTATATGTTGGCCACTTGGTTTAGTTTTACTTATACCGTCGTCGGGTGGATTGTGTTTTCCGAAGCATTTTTATCGTCAGAATTGAATAGGAGGGTGTCAGAATTTTCTTTTCTTTGGGAATTAAATCGACTAAGAAAAACAAAGAAATATTAACTCTCCAATTAGGAATAGGGTTGGGAATCAAATTATCCACTCCATCACTATAGAGGCATATTAAAGTCATTCATAAAAAATAACACAAAAAACTTCATTATTTAGCATACAGACAACACTAACTTTTTCTTTTTATTTGTCGCATTCGGACAACTTGCGAGAAAACGAGAAATCTATATCCACAAAAAAATATTTCGACAGAAAGGCATTGCCATTCTTCTAACGAAATTGAAACAACTACTTTTTGAAGCCAAATGAGCCATTCACAGAGCAGGACAAATGGTACAAGAAAATTATACAACTATTTGTCGTCCTGCTTTATTTTCACTTTATAAGGTCAGCGGATTCAGCTGATTTATTTTGATTCAAAAAAAGAACGTGTGTGTTTTGATATGAGAATATGCTGTCAGAAATCAGAAGTATTTCTGAATAATATTTAATCGTGCAAAAAATAGAAGAGCAAAATTGAAAAAAAGCAAAAATTTTTCTCTTGGACAACATAATTAATCTGGAAATGTGCTTCATAAACAATTATTATTGAAAAAAAGGAACAAACGTGTGAAATTGCGAAATATTTTTTAGTAGTTTTTTTTTTCATTCGTTGGTAGAGAAATCGGATGGTGTCTCTTTTTGTATTTTCTTTTGGTGAGTTATTCTTTTTTGCAATTTTCACAAAATGTTGATCTATTTTTTTTTTGTATAGAGTAAGAGAACCACAGAGTGAGAGTGGAAGAGATTGATTTGGGATGATTATCAAAAAGAAAGGATAAAATGAGTTCACCCGGTGTTTTTTTAGGTAATTATTTGTTTGTTATCCTCGATGCACAAACTATTTATTAGTAGTAATTGATTACGATTATTATATTTTTTAATGCCAAGAGTTATGCCATTAAAGTTGTCAATGCTTCATAACCACCCCGTTCTTTCTTTTTTGTTATGATCTGCACCAACATAACTGGTGAACAAGATGTAGATGTAACTGTAGCACTGTCAAAGTTAATAGATCCGAAAATAGTAGGTATACAGCGCTTCAATTTAAAAGTGTGTGGTGCAGTACAAAGTTGAGTAAACTTCAGTTTCCTGCTTTATCTATCCATTTTGTTCGTACAATAAGGCTTTAGAATCAGAATAAAAAAAGTTGAAGTTTACTCAACTTTGTACTTGTACTATACCAGACAAGTTGAGGTTTACTCAACTTTGTACTTGTACTATACCATACACTTTTTGCTGCAGCTTCATCTTCATATTGTAGGTTGGATCAACCAGATAAGCTTGCTAGTCTTAAACATAGTTCCACCTCAGTTTTTTAAAAAGTCAAGTTTATCTGTAAAAAACTTAATTTACTTGTGCGTTGTAGTTTTCTGTTGCAACAGGTCCCCGGGGGAGAATTTTTTTTCTCTGAGAACTTTTCTCAGTATTTTGGGTTTTGAATTTTGGGATTCTGTCCGATAACTTCCGACTATTATAGTTCTACCTTAATCAGAGTTGGGTAGTAATTATTACAACAAAAAGTCAATAACGATTACATGTTATTTGTATTTGAAAAAAAAAACTCAATTACTGATTATTTGTAATTGTAATTGAAAATTTCAATTACAAATAACATGTATCTAAAAAAAAAAAACCAATTAGGTACTTGATTTAATTAATTTAATTTACTGTTATTAGGGAAAAGTAATTGAAGATACCTGTGATGATTACTTTTTTATTATCATGACCCACAAATATGTTATTTTTTTCAAACCTTGTGAGAATATTCCTTATGGTTCAAAGGAAGGATATTCACCGTGTTTTAATTTTCTCATGCCTCACTCCCCTCCTGTTCCCATTGAAGTACCTGAAAATCGTCATTTTAGTGCTTCAGTATTTTTGCTTTAAAAACATTTCTATTAAAGATACCAAAACGTTTGGTTTGACATATTAAAGCTTAAAAAAGTACTAATGGTGACTTACATTTTAATTCACATAAACAATGTCAAACAATATCAAAAACGGTGCCGAAAGTACCAGTGTTTTTCTGTTTTTTTGTCGTTTTCAACTGACTGGTGTCACGACTTTTGAACGTATATATATTATTTTTCTTGAATATCAAGTACACTTATTATAAAAGAAGTCAAACTTAAAATTGACTCCTTCAACTCACTCTTTGTATTCAAAATTTTTAGATTTTGAAAAATTGCAGTTTTTGGACTATAATATATGTTAGATATGTTTAACTGAAAGAAAAAAATCTAAACTTTCAGGTACTTTAGTTCTTATCTTGGTCTTTAAATCCTGTAAGTTTCGTTTTGTTATTTTAATCCGTTATACGTTTGCCAGTGGTTTGAGAGAAGAAGTATCAGGCAAACAATAAAAGGCTATTGAAGAGCATTATTAATGTCTTACTATATTTACATATGTACTAGAGTGCCCCCTCCCCCTAAAAGTGATCAAGGCAACTAAAAAAAATTGTATGCAACATTTTTTCGAAAGCGGTCAACGTTAACACTTGCCGGCAAGCACTTGAAATTTACCATACAAAATACATGGCTATTTTGTCAGTGTTTTACTCAAAATTTCGGAAAAAATGTAAAAGTGGAAGTTCGAAGTTGGTACATACGAGTATGTATATTAAGTACTATAAGAAGTAAATAAAAAAATTATTTTAATTTTTTTCAAACAGTATTTACCCCTTTAAAAATAACAGTAAGTATCCTTGTTTTTGCGCATTTGTTGTTATTTTTAATGTGGTAAATATTGTTTAAAAAAATTGAAAATAATTTTTTTATCTACTTCTTATAGTATTTAATACAGAGGTGACGCTTTGCTATTATTTTTTCAAGAATCTTTGAAATGCATTGTTCTTATCGAACTTTATAAAAACGTTTTTGACATGAGTGTGATTCCGCAATACTGGAAAGTTGTCAGAGTCAAACTAATTCCCAAACCCAACAAAGAAATCAATAGGTCGATGTGATGAGTTTTTGTTCTTAATAAAGTATAAACCTATCTCACTTCTACCGAGATAGGTATATTCCCATCGAATTTATTAATTTCTTTTTTGGGTTAGGGAATTGGTTTGACCGTGACAACTTTCCAGTTTTACGGAATAACACTCATGTCAAAAACTTTGTTATAAAGTTCGATAAGAACAATAGGCATATTCAGACGACCCAAGGGACTAGATATTCAGTAAACTACATTCATTGAACGCAAGTTTGATCAAGGTAACTAGGTATTTTTGAAATGTCAAGCTTGGAACTTTACATCAAACATTTACCTAATGTTGAAAGTGAAGAAAGTACCTACATATATTATTTGTATCTAAGAAAAACCTCACACCTGAAATAAACCTTTAACGAGTTATAATAAATTAGCTTTTGCAAAAAAGTTTTTCAAGATTATTTTGATTTTGGTATTAGAAAACCAAACTTAAAATTAGCAAATCTCATACCAATTTGTTTTTTTTTACTTATCATACAGTTTTTAATTTTCTTTTTCGTATTTACCACGAAATGGTAAAAACAACCGTGCAAAGAATAATAAATCATAAAACAATAAGGTTCAGCTTTCTGTTTAGTGACAAAATATAATCAGCTGATAATATGACACAAGAGCACTTGACTTGGTATTAAGGGAGATTCGTTACAACCATCTCAAATCGATTTTTTTTTTTGGTTATAAGGAATTCGCAAAAAATCAAACGTTTCCCGTGGGATTGTGTGCGTGCAATTTGACAGTACCCAGCAACATTTTTTTCAGAAATGAATCATAAATAGAACACAAAAGTGAGAAATCGACCGAAAAGGAATTCACTTATGATTCAATTTGAACCCCTTTACCAGGACAACGAGATACCTTTGTAAATCATTTAAATGAGTCATTTATGATCCGAAAATTCTTCATTTAAATTAACTTATATAAGGGTTCAATACATATATTCAATTAAATGAATATTTCATGAATCTTTTCTGAATAATTTTCGGAGCTTTTTTTACTTGATAAAATTAGTACTAGTGACTTACAGCAAGTAAGCTGTATTAAAAATTCTAAAAATCGAGTTCCCGGTTTAGTATTTTCCTCGAACGCTTTTAGTACTCTTGTTCTAAAATCTAGTTTTGGGATTACTAATATAGATAATAACCATCCTCCCCTCGATATTTTCCTTGAACTGAGTAGCCATCTCACAGTAAATAGTAATTCTTGTGATTGTTCTTACATGTTTGACTTCAAAAAGGCTAATTATGAATTGCTCTCTGAAAAACTTGTTAGTTCTGATATTGGTAACATATTGCCAGTGTTGGCAAACCTGGCAACGCTGACACCCGCACAAATCAAGATCTAAATTTGGTACCACTTTCATAAAAAACAAAACGTCCAAAGATCTCACGAGGTTCAGAGAAGAGGTTAAGAACATTTTGAACCAACCCAACCTAAAAAACGAAAATTTTAGTTTTTCCAATTAAAATAGCAATTAATTAGTATTTTTTACTTGAATAAAATCTAAAAATTGAACTCTAAAGTTTTAGTATTATTTACATATAAAAGGAAATTACTTCGTCAACAGCCAGCATGTGCTAATATTGATGAAGCAGTTTCTGTTTTTTATTCAATATTTTATAGTTGTATGAATGCTTTTATACCCCTAAAAATATCAAAAAACTCAAACGTTTGCCATGCATTGTATACGAAGGAGCTCAGATCACTGCGTAACAAGAGAAATAGGGCGTGGAAAACTTACTCAAAAACTAATTCACAGTTCTGATATTTCAATTTTTGAAGAGTTCAAAACTCTCTCAAAATCACTTTATACTAAGTTTTTAAATGAAATGGGAAGCTTTTTAAAAGAGGATCCTAGGTCGTTTTGGAAATTTGTCAACACAAAGAAGAACTCGGATGGCTATCCGGTGAATTTTGTATACGAAAACTGTTCGCTACAAAATAATACAGATATTTGCAACGCATTTGCGAATAATTTTCGTGATTCTTTCGCTGATACGCCTGTCGTTGTTGACAAAGGTTATTTTAAAAATGTACATATCTATTCCCAAACTAATTGCAATAATGGGGGCTATCGTAAATAAAATTTCCCACGGAATTTTTCCCATCCTCGAAAACTGGGAACGTGAATTTATGTATGTATGTATATTTTATTTAGTAAAATTTACTATTACAATTAAAATAATGAGAATAGTTACAATTTTTTACTGAGGAATATGTATACAATTAAAAAACTAAAAACTTCTTAAACAATTGTTTCTCTTATATGTGGTATAAGTAGTTTTTTAAATCTTGACAAAACAGTTTCATTTTTAATTATAGAAGGTAATTCATTAAATAATTTAAGTCCACGAAAATAAAGCATATTCTGTGTTCTAGTATCTCTATAAAACTGAAGTCTAAAATCACAGTTAGATCTTAAATAATGCGGTTGGTTGTCACCTACATAAGTTAAGTTCGACGTTAGGTATTTAGGTGCCAAATTGTTTTTCATTTTAAAGACGAATAAAAGTGCGTTGAACATTATCCTTTGTTTGATGTTTAACCATCTAAGGCAAGAAAGCATCCAGAGGATTGGCGTGTGGAGCCCGCATTTTAGAATGGTTCTCATGGCTTTGTTTTGCAGAACTTGGAGTCGATTAATATGCTCATTGTTACCCAAAAATAAAATTGTAGAACAAAATTCGAAATGAGGTTTAATGATCGTATTATAGATATTAATGGCACAGATTGTTGTTATATTTTTGCGTATCCTCTTAAGAAATCCAATTTTCTTAGACACTTTTTTGGATACATATCTCATATGACTGTTGAAATTCAAATTACTGTCCAGTATAACACCTAGATATTTCATTTCATTCACTTGTTCTATGGGTTTTCCCTCAATCGATAAATTTATAATGTCACTACTATTTAACACCATGAACTTAGTTTTGTTTACATTGATTTTAAGTCTGTTAAAGTGAAGCCACGAACAAAGGTTGATAATATCTTCATTAATGTGGTCCAAAATTTCGGATAGCATTTTACCACTGTGGTCGCAGTTTCTCTTGGAATTTATTGGAATCGAAAATAAATATTCCATGGACACTGAGCTGCGGCTTTGACTGACCAAATTTTAACTTGCAAGGAACAGTAAGAAATTGTGGGCATTTAAAATTTTAGAAGATGGGAGAAGTTCCGTGGGAAATTTTATCCACGATATCCCCCAATATTCCTGTGCAACTGAGCACTGTTTTAGGATATCTCTCATCGTTAAATGATGATTACTCGTCTGGTCCAGACGGAATCCCCCCAACAGTATTAAAAAGGTGCAGACATATATTATTTCAGCCCCTTCAGTCTTTATTTCAGCTTTCTTTAAAATCAGGGAAGTTTCCTTGCTTATGGAAAAAATCATTTTTAACTCCAGTTTTCCAAAAGGCCTATATCAAAACTGTGTTGTATACCTTGCTTTTCGAAAAAGTTATTTGTGAAAGCTTGGCATTTCATAGTTAAAATTTAATATGCGAAAAACAGCATGGATTTATGCAAAGAAGATCAACGGTAACAAATCTCCTTACCTTCTTACACAAATGCTCCAATGCTTTAGAAATTGGTAGTGAAGTTGACTGCATTTACACAGACTTTTCTAAAGCATTTGATCAACTTAGTCACAATATTATTTTGTTCAAACTTAAAGCTTTCGGCTTTCCACCTTTCTACCAACAATTTTTAAATTTTCTCAGGTCGAAGATTTCTACGATGATCTCTTAAAAGCACCTTAAAGAAGCTAAGGCACCTCTTTGTCTTTACTTGAAAAGAAACTCCAAATTTAAAATTCTAAACATCCACTCACTCCAACATTTTTGAGAAATTCTTAATTCTTAAAAATTGAGAGCGTTTGGCGAATTGATATTTTTTGATGAAAATAATAACTTTTTTCAAGAAATTTTTCAGCTTTTATTGGTTCACCATTCACAAACTTTATCAGCTATAACCAACTATCCAGCGTTGCCTTTCTGTTTTCTTAATACTGATCCTTAAACCAAATTACCTTCTTACTTTTTTTTCGTTTATTTTCTCTTTTTATCTCTTTACATAATTGTGTTGAATTCGTAATTGAAGTCGATCAATTAATCGAATAATATTCAAGGAGTAAAATAATTTTCTCAATTGGTACTTGCAAACAAAATAGTTACTTAAACTTACAAAAAAAAAAACTGACCAAAACATGAACAACTCATGTCCCTAAAATTAAACAAAGAATTCTGTATCTTGGTTCTTAAAGGGCCAATGTTCAATTTGTTAATTTGTCTTTTTTGTTTCATTTCATTTCATTTTTATCTCTAAGAATGTCTATTACTTCTAAATAATTATCTTTCTAATAAACTTCAATATCTTCCTATTAATAAAATATTGGAGAACATTGGCCCTTATTACAGTCGTAAAACATATTACGCTGAAAATAGTGTACTTAAGTCAATATTGTATTAAATGGACATAGGCCCTTTACAGTTACAGAATTTATTTTGATAAAAAACTGATTACTTAAGTGAGAAATTATTTATTTTATCTATTCAAAAAACAAAAATATAACAAAACAAAATATATTGTCAATGTACAGGGCTGCAAAAAAGATTCTGAATTTTTTGGTCAACTTCGTTAATTGTTGTTTTGTTTTTAAAATGTGAAAAAAGTAAACTTGTTATTATTTCCTTTTAAGCTTTTGTCAAACAATCAACGATTCAAAGAGAAATAATTACCATTATGCATCAAGAAAGAAAAAAAATAACAAAATTAGAAATAAATTTAGAATTTCAGCTGTGCGAAACGAACCGGATTTATTTTTGTTTAGTATTTAAATGGTTGTGAAGTTGACTGCATTTACACTGACTTTTCTAAAGCATTTGATCAACTTAGTTACAATATTATTTTATTCAAACATAAAGCTTTCGGCTTTCCACCTTTCTTTATAGATTGGATAAAATCGTACCTGGGAAATAGATCCTACCAGGTGAAATTTCGACACTCTCTCTCAAACCCATTTAACGCTCTCTCGGGTGTACCTCAGGGAAGTCATTTGGGCTCTTTTCTATGATGATATGAAGATTTTCAAGACAATAAGAGCTGATCATGACCACAGTCTCTTGCAGGATGATATTGACAGCTTTACTCTATGGTGTGATAAAAACGGTCTTAACCTAAACCCAGTTAAATACCAAACAATTACTTTCCTAAGAAAGCGAGTTGCAAGTGCTATTTCTATTTCGCAGCACAAACCTTACCGTGTCTTTAGCTTCAAGGATTTGGGTGTTGTTTAGTTCTTATTTAGAATTCACAGAATACATAAATTACATTGTAAAAAAAGCGAGCTCTATGCTTGGATTTATAAAACGTTGAGCAAAAGAATTTAACGACCCGTATATTACCCTTTCTCTATACAACTGTTATGTAAGACCTCATCTTGAGTATGCCTCTCAAGTTTGGTCACCCTTCTATGAAATTCATAAAAGTCGTATTGAATCAATACAACATAAATTCATTCGTTTTGCCCTGAAAGGTCTCCCTTGAGCTGATCCATATAACCTTCCACCATACAAACATCGGATCCAACTGCTGCAGGTCCAAACTTTACATCAAAGACGGGTTAATAATGACTTAATATTTCTTCAGCAACTTTTAAATGGAGAGATTGATGCTCCAGGCCAACAACTGTATTTGCATAAATTATCGTAGAGGATCTCATCACCTGCGAAGATTTGAACTTTTACATATCGATTTTCATCGTACTAACTACGGAATTGATGAACCTTTAAGCCGAATGTGTAAGCTTTTCAATTTAAATGCTTAATCCGTTGATTTTAATATAGGTAAAATGGGATTGAAAACATTGTTTCGAACCAGTGCTCCACAATCGTGACCGTCTTATATATCTATTAGGATACTTTAAATGTTTTTTTATTGTATAATTTTGTATATTAGGTATTAATTTTTGTAATTTTGTAAACTAGTTGTTTTGTAATTATTTGTAAGCATGTGTTAGTTTGCATTATTTTACTTACCACTAACACATGTACTTATGATGAGCCCTTGTTTGTAGGTTGCAGCTTGATCTAAGCTCTCTACAACATAAAATCTGAAGTGAAAAAAGGTGTATGGTAATACTTTTTTAGTTTTTCATTGTTTGAATGTTTTGTAGCTTCATATTGATTTTGCTCTTTTGTTTAATCGACTCACAATTGTTTAGTAGACTCACAATTATCCAAGGCTTTAGAAGTTTATTTTTATTAGATACAGAAGTATGTGACTCTTTATGTTTTTACAATATCGAGATTGAAATAGGTAGGTCCTTTTAAACATAAACCTAATTCCAAAATTCGGGCTTCAAAATATTCCGCAATAATATGTAATCGGTGGTATAGTGCTCTTTTTTTGGTGTTTCTGAAGTAAAACTCAGATTATTTTCTTATCCATCGAATAAAATGATCGATTTATGATCGTTTATATTTAGGTCGAGAACACTACCAAAAACTAAAATTTATTACTGTTATTACTGTACTTGTAGGTTCGTTTTGTTCTTTTATAAAGAAATTAAATTCAATATTTCTTCTTATTACATATTTTAAATTCGGATACAAATCTTTATTTTATTTTTTTTTTCTCTTTAGATCTTCTTAAATCAGTATCATTATCTTTCTTTTCTTCTGTTACAAAGCTTTTGTTACAATTTTCAGAAGATCTATTTTGATTTGGACTACATATTATTTCTTAATTTTTTTAATCATATTCATTTACATTAACGTCTGATAAGAATACTTTATTTCTTGTTGTTGAACATTTAATTTGGTTTTGATGTACACATTTTATCAAACCGTTTACTTTTATCAAATATCTTAAGTTACTCGTACTTAAAACTTCCATAACCTGGGCTGGTATCCAGCGTTTGAATGGTAGCAATAAATAATAAAAAAGGGATAATCGGCTAGTTTAATAATTGACCTGAGCAGATCAAATTTGGGAAACCCAACAAAAGTGTGCTTCTTGGAAAAAGTACTTTTAATTTTTTTTTTTTATTTCACAAACATTAAGATACATTTAAGCATCCGGTTTTCAGTTTTTATTTAAAATTTATTAAGAGCATTGAGTTTTAAAAACAAAAACCATACTTAATTTCATACAATTTTGAAAAAAAAATTAGTTTGAAATAAAAAGAAAAATTTTTTGAAAGTTTCGAGTTTGAAAATCAATTTTTCAAAAACTATTCACTAACACAACTTAATTTAAAATGAATATTCAGAAGTGATATCCGGATTTCAAAAAGGTATAGCATGGCGCTGTAAGTTTTACCGTTATTTTTAAATATTTTTTTATGTTTTAAGTCAATTTTTTATAGAAAATTATCCCTCCTGCCTAAACGGGGGGAAATGACCCCCTCCGATACGATTTTTTTCTTGTCTTAACCCAACCTACTCGCTCTAGTTTTATGTATATAATTTATAAAAATGCAAAAACTAAGATGATTTGTGATTTATTTAACATGCATTTGTAAGTACTCAATGCGTAAAGATTTTGTTTCAGGTTAGCCAAATTATACATACGTTTCAATAACTTTCTGTCTGCAATTTTCGGTTTGAAATTAATACACATGTATGTATATGACATGTATGTTTTGATTGATTATGTTTAATTAAAACAATCAATGATTTTGCTTTCTAGATGTCTCAAAATCAATCATTTAAGTTTTCAATAATAGCTATAACTGGCACCTTAGTTATTGGCTTTGGCTCACTAAATGAGCTTGAAAAGTGCACCAAAAAGTTTGTTTGCTATATGTTCAAAGACATTTGTTACAAGAATATCATAAGTATTTTTTGGAATAAAATGGAAACGAACCTTAGATGGTAAAAAATATATTTTTTCAGATTTTTTTTTTAAAATCACATAACTTTCAACAAAGCAATTTTCGAAAATTGAAAAAGATATTGGGAAAAATTCATATTGATTTCGAAAGAAGAAAATATGTACTTCCAGGAAAAATTAAAAAAAAAAAATCAAAACATAACCCCCAGGTCCTACACTACCTCAAAAAAAAAAAAAAAACAACAAAAAACTGTTTTTTATTTTATTTTCATTTTCAAATATTAAATTTAAATATAATCATTGGAAACTTTTTACTAAGAATTTATTAATCTATAATATGTTAAAAACGAAATGGTGGAAAATCATCCAAATCCATCCACTAATTCAAAAGTTACAGGCCGATGTCCACTTTTTCATCTTTTCGTTCCACTGTCTTGCACATAAGAGCAAGCACGTGCGCCTCAGTAATGCATTTTTTTATTAGTATTTCACTTCATTTAGAAATTTTCTTAATATTTAGCAGGCTTGCAGTACCGCTGCCTTCTGCGCCCCTGTTGCGATTAGTTTTGAATAAATGCCAATTTGTTCCAGGTTGTTTTTATTTTTGTTTAACATAAATGATATCCTTAATTCAACGTTGTCCTCGATTCTTAAATCATCCCAGTTGGTTTAACCGTTTGTGGTTAAACCAACGTATGGTATGTGGTTTTAACGATAGTGCGTATGACAGCAAAATGATCTTCTGAGAAGAGATCATAGCTCTCTGAATTTCTACACGGTTAGAGGGCATTCTTTTTAAAATAATAAGTGCAATTTTGAAATATTATTCCCTTCTTAAAACTGCCGATTCAATTAATTTAGAAGACTGAAAAGCATTTTTGTTTCGAATTCTTATCTTTTCTGCTTTAGTTTCAAAGCGAAGCTGTCAATAATAATTTATTTTAATTAAATATTGTTGTGTTTACAGATATCTTGAGGAAGACGACCTAAACAACAGATCTTGACTATGTTAAGCAACATCGATAAAATATTAACAATAGGTTAAAAAAATCAACTTTCAAGAAAAGCAACCTGCTTGGAAGTACATACCTAGCCATTAATAAAATAAAAAGACACGGGAATTCATACACATCCTGAGTGAATACAAATTCTATCAAAATAGGTAAAAAACAAGCAACTCGAAAAAACTTCAAAACGCGGCTACCACGAGGTGAGAGACTAGTTAACTAAATAAAATGATAGTAAACTTTCTCCATATAATGAATACAAAATTTAAGAATGAAATTTTTTTCTAAATAATATTTAAAGGCAAAATGGCAAGCTTCATGATGTCGTCGGGGGATGGTGGTGGTAGTAGCAAAAGCAGCAGCTGCCATGCAAACTCTGGTACAAATGATTCATTTCAATTTTCTAATCCTTCTACATCTGCTGGCGAAACTGGTTCTACAGGAGCAGCAGCAGGAGTTGGCGAAATCAGTGATGATAACAAAAACCAGCTTTTACAATTTAATTGCGATGGAATGTTTCCAAATTCATTTGCAGCTATGCAAGGTCAAAAATGGAGCGATCATTGTGATTTCGAGAATTTGGTTTTGAATGTTGATCGACATCATGAAGATCTGACTAATTCAATTACTTTAAATACGGCTGGTGGATCAAGTTCGTCATCGACGACAAAGTCATCTGCGAATTCAAATTTCAATACCAGCTATAAAGGTGAAGTTTTAAAATTGCCTGGAACTGATATGCACCATTATGGCATTGCCCCAAAAACAGAAGCGCTGGTCGTGTCGATTTGTAATATTTGTAATGCAATTCTCAAGGCCCCGGGCCTCGAACGACACATGAAAGCTCAACATCTTTCAAGTATACGTGATTCTTTGACTGTAACAGCATCTATAAATGCTTTGCCGGTGTTACAAAATTCCACAGCTGAGGGAGGAAAATCATCGTCAGTATCTGGTTCTTCTTCATTATCCAACCAGGGTAATTCTTCAGGAGGAGCTTTTCCATCTTCTTCTACTCGAATACCTGCATCACCGGCTCCCCGAAATTTTACATCATCATCGTCTGGTCGCTCGGTGGCAACAGCACCTGCTTCTCCAAAACAACCAGCAACAACAAACCGTTCACCTTCTGCAGTTGCTCGTTCACCAGTATCGAATCGATCCCCAGCTTTGGGTGCTACTACACCGTCCCCTACTGTCGCTGCCCCCTCGTTGCGTACAAAAGGGCGGGGAATTGGGCGTTCGCGTTCTAAAAGTGGGAAAGGCGTCAAAAGAAAAACATCCGCACTTTCAACGGTATCACCTGCGCCGACGACAGTGAAGGCTCCAATAGTAGAAGTAGTATCAACTGCACCAATTACCACATCAACATCACCAAGCCAAATTTCCGCGAATTCTAGCAACAGCCCTAATTTAGTAAACAGTCAAGGCTCAAGTTCCTCTTCGTCGATGATCTCGTCGACGTTTCCATCGCCATTATCAGTGTGTTCCTTATCGGCTTCGCCCCCTGCCGGATCGTCAATTACGCTAAGTCCATCTGGTAGCTCAAATACTACTATTATATTGGATGTCACTTCAACGGGTGTCCAAACTTCACCAACTGCCATCCCGATTCCTAATAATTGTCCAACACCAATCACATTGTCTTCACATTTATCGGTCTCATCATCTTCATCATCACCTTCGTCGTTCTCTTCGTCGTCGTCCTCGTCATCTTCTTCGTCATCATCATCGTCGTCGTTTTCTTCGGCTGCTTCTTCTCACTCATCTACCTCAATGAGCTTACTATCTACAACTGTCGTCGTGGCATCATCGCCATCACCAACGGTTGTGTCATCGCCAGTAGCATTTAGCAACCCATCAACTACGGAATCAACCAATACATGTAATGCAATTATTATTCCTCCAAATGTTACAAAGAATCAAATCAATGCAATCTCTGGCACAGCAAGCAAAGGAACAATACAATCCATAACTACTGCATCGACAAGCAATAGCTTTAAAGCAGCCATCAATCCATCCAACCAAAGAGTAAGTAGTCTTAATTTATGTTGATCAATTCTTTGTTCATTTAAACCGTTATTCGTACATAGTTTTTGTACGAAATATTATCATTTCTTTCTAACGACATTGTCTCATTGTCGCTCCGTTGTATCGGAAATTTTAATTCTCGACTCCTGAATCAAAAGTGAACACATATAAAGAAATGGAGTCCATTTTATTTATTTATTTATTCATCAATAAATACATACAGTCGTATTCATAAACTCATCATAGCGATCGCATAGCCCTATGCACTCGTTATAATGCCTCTGAACATGAAAACATTATTCATAAAACTTATGCAACGTTACATATAAGCTAAACGCATTTAAAGGTTGAATAGTGACTACATAAGAATATTTTAGTATCGCAATGTCACTAACACACAAATGTGAAATATTTAGATATGTATGCACTTATTTTTCCCAATACTAACTGTGATCGAAAGGAGTATGGAAATAAATCAACAAAAAAGTTTTTTTTTCAAACAAAGTATGACGGTCAAATGAAAGGTTGTTTCGAGTTCATCATTTCTTACTATGGGAGAAAATCTCAAAACCACCGAAAAACAGAGATAGAACCAATAGTGTGTTTATTTGAAACTTATATCTGGATTACATGGATATCTTACTTTCTGAAAAGCTGAAACTTTGGTCACGGAAAGATTCATAATCAACAAATAAAAAAGGAACAGTCTTGAATTAATGAAGGATTTGGGGTATAAGTGCACTGTGACCATTAAGACCTATTGTGCTCCCATCTAGAGCTGGATGAGGTTGCTCATACTACAGCACGTTCTCGAAATTTGTTTCCTTGAAGAACTTGAGTATTTGAAGTGTTTTTAGGGAGGGTAGTTCGCTCTCCTCTATCTGGTAATTTCACAGATACCTGTGTCTTTGATGCACGAGTGCATCACATCTACCTAGTATATGGTCCGGTGTCTCCTCATGAGCATTGCAGAATCTGCACGCGGCGCTGTTCTCTAAGCCAAGAATGTGGAGGTGTCTCCTAAGCTTACAGTGGCCTGTGAGGAGACCCGTTATTATTCTAAGTTTGTTCCTGTTTAAGCTCATACAGGACTGGAATCGTTCTTGGTTGTGAGGCCCAAGCAGAAGCTTGGCATGTCAGTCTTACACTTCGTTTCAGTAGATTAAATCTATTAGGTATGTATTTATTCAAAAATCTTAAAAATAAGGAACTATTCGATTTAATCAGAGTGTAAGACTGTTTTTTATTCAAAACTCTAAAAATAAGGAACTATTCGATTTAATGAATTATATATATGGGAGTGTAAGACTGTTTTTTTTCATTTGTTGATTAAAATTTTTTCCGTAACCAAAGTTTCAACATTTTAGAAAGTAAAATATCCATGTAATCCAGGTTTCAGTGACAAAAAAGCACATCATATCTGGTAAAGATGAAGTCATTCTATTGGCTCTATCTCTGTTCTCCGGTGGTTTTGCCCCATACTTTAAAATGATGTACGACCTTTCATTTGGTATGCATTATTATTATTATTCCTAAGCAACAGAGTTTTTAGGTTTTAGTAAAAAAAAAATCACATTCAATTGATAACTTTATCATTTTGAAAACAAAAAACTCTTCCGTTCTCCATTGTATTAGTTTTGAGATCAATTCCTTAAAATTGACAATTTAAAAAAACGATTATGTACTATGCGCATAAGTTTCAGTAATTCAGGCGATCGCTCACAAAAATAAAATTTGCGACTGTTAAGCTTAGCATAAGCACATACCAGAAACTTGCAATGAAGTTTGCGTTCTTGATTTTTAGCCATTTGTAGTTGAAAATATGACTGAAAATTCACACAAAAATAAGACACTGTTTAACGGTTCCAAATATGCCACTAACTCTATGTTTGAATTGGCGTTGCCGCCTTTTTTTTTTTAGGCCGGCAGTTACACACTTCACAGTTTTATTTGAAACATTTTTTAGACCGAAAAAGTGAATTTTGAAGGGCATTTCCATAAAAAACTTGGAAAAGGAATCATTCAAGCCTTTGGAAGGTTGTGAAATAAATAATTTTCTAATTTAGTTACAATTTCAATAAAAGCGCCCCTTAAAAAAAAAACTCCTGTTGCACCAACAATTATACATATGATAGATAGGTTAGGTTAGTTTAGAAGGGGTGATGATACGACGAGCCGCATCATCTCACTCGGATCTCAGTGGATCCATTGTGCTCCCCAGAGTGAAAGGTGGGTGGTGAAGAGGGATAGGGAGGGGTTTGAGGAGAAGTATTAGTTGTGGGGGGCCTCCCTGAACCATCCTGAGTTCTGAATGAATCTTAGGATGTTTTTTAGTGGCAATACAGAGATGTCGCCCAGTTCATCGAAGAAATATTCTCCTAGGGCTGCTTTTCTGGTTCTAGCTAGGCTGGGGCATTCACATAAGAAGTGAAGGGAGCCCTCTTCCGCCTCTTCATCATGACACCTTCTACATAAGTCCGATGAGCTGATGCCCATTCTTTTCATGTGGGTTCCCATAGAGTTGTGGCCCGTTAGGACGCCAACTATGAGTGATAATTGAGGCCTGCTTAGCTTGAGTAGGTATTCAGTTTTTTTCTTCGAAATATTCGGGCAAAGGTTCCTTGAGACCCGACAGGTGTCGATAGATGACCATCTGACATTTGCAGCATCCAAGAAACCCTGGTGTATTCTACTTTTTTCTTCCTCCAGTGGCATGAGCACCGAGGCTTCGATTTGGCTCGGATCATGATATGATCCGCTTTTGGCCAGTTCATCTGCCATTTCTTTTCCGTGAATATCCCTATGTCCTGGGACCCATTTCAGGGTAAGTGTGTTCGTTGCATTGAGTACTCTTTACTCATTTCGGCAACGATCGATCAGTTTGGACTTTATGGTGATTGAGGCTTTAATTGCCGCCTGGCTATCTATGAAAATGTCAACATTATTGTTGACTAATTCACGTGAGGCAAGATGCTTGGCGGCTTCACAAACTGTCAGCACTTCCGCTTGGAATACACTGCAAAAGCTTGGAAGCTTCATTGATCTATTTATGCGTGGGTCATATGAATAGATGGCTAACACCCTCTAAGGTTTTGGAGACGTCGGTGATGACCGAGCCATGATTTGCATTTATGACCCTGTTTTCGTTCCAGAGTTCCCTGGTGAGGATATCTGTCATGGTTATTGGGTTGAAATCAATGATTTTAGATAACAGCGATAAAAACTTTATAATTAATAGTTCCTCAAAATTCTGAAGTGTTCTATCCATTTTAATGTTTGTTTTAAATTTATATTGTCTTTTTTCCAGGCTGTACCCGACTTTGATTCTTCTAACTCAGCATGTAGTATTGATTCAGAAAGACGTTCAACTAACAACAATCAACCAACACTAAAAGGATACAGCAACAATATGCAAGCCGCTCCAATTGAACCGAATCTTTTAAAATCAACACTATCTTTGCTAGCTGCTTCGTCGTCTGGTTCAAATAATGACGGAAAAGTAGGTTCTTCACCAAAAACATGTTTGATAGGAAACAATAGCGGTATGGTTATATCACCGGTTACATCAACACCAAGCCCAAATGTTGCTGCTAATTTATTGCCAAATATAAGTCTTATTCATTTGGGGTCGCTGCCACAACAACCATCGCAGCAACACCAGCAACACCAGCAACAACAGCAACAGCAACAAAAACAGCAACAGCAACAGCAACAGCAACAGCAACAGCAACAGCAACAGCAACAGCAACAGCAACAACAACAACCACAACAACAACAACAACAACAGCCGAAACAACTGCAGCAGCAACAACAACCGAAACAACAGCAGCAACAACAACAACAGCCACTACAACATCAACAACAACAACAGCAGGCACAGCAACAACAACAGCCACAAACACAATCACAACTACAAAATCACCAACAACAACAACCACAACAACATACAGAAAAACCACAGCAACATACAGAAAAAACACAGCAAATACAACAACAGCCACAACAAAAACAACCACAACAACAACAACCAGTACAACAACCCACACAACAACAACCAACTCAACAACAAAAACAACCACAACTGCAACAACAAACACCTCAACAACAACCACAACAACAACAAAGTCAACAACAACACCAACAAATACCACAACAACAACAGCAGCAACAACAACAACCATCACAACAGCAGCAGCAGCAGCAGCAGCAACAAGAACAAGAAGAAAATCAACGAAAACACCAACAAACACAACAACAACAATCACAAACCCAACAAACACAACAACAGCAACAACAACACCAACAGCAACAACAACAGCAGCAGCAACTGCAACAACAGCAACAAATACACCAACAACAACATCAACCATCACAGCATCACCAGCAACAACAACAGCCATCTCAGCAGCAACACCAACAACAGTCACAACAATCACAGCAACAGCCACAACAATCACAGCAACAGCCACAACAATCACAGCAACAGCCACAACAATCACAACAACAGCCACAACAACAACAACAATCACAACAGCAACAACATCAACAACACCAACAGCAACATCAACATCAAAAACAAGAACAGCAAAAACCACAACAACAACAACAAAAACCACAACAACACCAACAACAAACCCAACAGCCACATCAATTACAACAACAAAAACAACAACAAATTCAACCACAGATTACGGGCAACATGGATTCGAATACATCGTCATCTGTTTCACCCTTACTTATGGATGGGATGGGTAACACTCAGATGATTAACTCTCAACAGCAACAACGTTTAATGCACCTATCGACTACAAACTTGATTGATATGAATTCAAGGTCATTCCAACAACAACAGCAACAACCACCACCTGCAGATATGCAGTTTGATCGAAACGTTACCTTCCAACCACAACAACTAAATACTTCAAATGCAGCTGCTGTAGATCCCAATTCCATTCTCACATTAGTCGATGGCTATTTCGATCAATTCGCCCAGTTAGACTTTTTGAATGATACAAAGTTTCTCAATGAGATTCTTAACACAACAGACTCAGAAGTTGGTGATGCGAGCAGTAATAATGGACAACCTTCTGCAAAGAAACAACGCTTGGAAGAAGACTTTAGTAATTTGGCAGCTACATTCGAAGTAGATACAGTTTGTCATCAAAATATTTCAATGCAGCATTTGCAAGGTGTTGCTGTTGGCGTTGGTGATTCGACTTCGTCATCATCATCGTCGTCATCTTCAACGTCTAGTTCTTCTTCGTCTTCATCTTCTTCCTCTCAGATTATACCGACTTTGCAAGTCCCACCGTCGGCACAACAAGCATTAGAGAGTTTACAGGGCAGTTCAATGTTAAGCGACTTAAGTTCTTTGTTGGGGAATGTTGAAAACTCAAGTTCCCAACCGTTGAATATGATGCCAACAGAAATATTTAACAATGGTCTCCCGGTTATAAGCTGTGAGACATCACAAGAAATGGCCAGTTCGAATATTATGACTCCATCGTCTCAAGTGGATGTTAGTGTTAGTTCCAATGATTTGGGAAATTTTCCAAACTTGAATGCAACACAATTTCAACAAATCATATATCAGCATCAACAGCAGCAGCAACAACAACATCAACAGCAGCAACAACAACCTGAGCAACAGCAACATTTGGACGATTTGTTAGGAAACGGATATCAAATCTACAATCTTCCAGCATTAGGTGGTGAAAATGAGCAATATCCCCAGCAAAATTTAATTGTGCTGCCTAGTGGAAACAACAATAATACAAACAATCCCAATACCACTACCAACGGTGTAGTGGATACCAGAGGCATCAACCAACAGCATCAACAAATTATATATGAGATAGCTAACAATAGCAATGAAAATTCAACAAGTGGACTCTTCGATTTGTTCCAGGCAGCCAGTGGTGCCAATGGACTTCAACAACAAGACATATTTGCTGTACAATATCCCCGAACTATGCTAAGTGATGACAATGTGAACATAAGCTTTAGTGATATAGAGATGCTTAGTGGATCAAGTAATTGCGATATGAGAGTACTTGACAGTCTCACTTCCGCCATTTCACCCGGAACCTTGGCGGGGGCAAATTCAGAGTCTCAATCGTCGCTTAAAAAACAACATTTTGCTGATTCCTCAGCAGAAACACAAATCACTAATGACAAGCCTACCCCCGATCAAATCAAAGAGATTTCGGATGGTCTAACACAAAAATCGAATTCTGAAGTGATAACAATAATCAAAGGTGATATTACGTTTTTCGACACCTCAAACAAATGCAAACAATCACTGGCATTTGACCTGGACGGCATGGAAGATGACTCGCAAGGGGACTATATTGAAAAATCTCCGACCGAACCATTGGAAAAAGAAAACGATGATGCAGTTGTTCATAGACCTGTTTCAATGCAATCGACATTTCCTCCGATATACAATCATACATATTCAACTATACCCAGACCTGTAACGATGAATTCTTTTGGAATGCTGAGAACATCCTATGACTCTACAGAATTTCGCAAAGATATTCTCTGCAGAAGAAAAACCAATAATTCCCTTCCGCTAGCAAGTGGCAGTTGTTTGGCTGATGGTCGTATGAGTATTTCATCTGGTGGTAGTCCCTTAGCTTCTATAAATTCACTTAATCGTCATAGTGTTGTTGCAGAAAATGGTGATGCATCTTCTATTGTTAGTGGTGCCATATCAACATTTGCACCGCTCGGCTGTAAATTTGAAATTGGAAAAACACAATCTAGTCAAGCTATGGCTGGCAATTATATAAAAACAGGTAGTAGTAATATTTGTAGCCGTGCAACAATTCGTGCCATTAATACAACTGCTGCTGGTTCTGCTGTAGGGGGATTTACGAAACCACAACCAAGGCGAATAGTTTCGTTGAATACTCTAAACAATTCAACTGGATCGCCGAAATGCCGCCAAATTGCAATTGGTAGTACAGCGGGAGGTGTAACTATTACACCAACAACAACGACAGCACCAGCAGTCAATTTAACTGGAATCAACAACGTAGGAGTGTCCGGAATGGTTCGCACTGGTTCAAACAATGCAACATCTGCCAATCTTTATTACAAATCAATTATTGGCGGTGTAGGAGTAATTGCAACAAATAATAATAATATAAATGTTACGAACAATAATAACAGTAATAATATAAGTAATGATAATAATAATAGTAATAGTAATAGTAATAGTAGTAGTAATAGCAATAGTAATAGTAATAGTAGTAGTAATAGCAATAGTAATAGTAATAGTATTAGTAATAGTAATAGTAATAATAATAGTAATAGTAATAGTATTAGTAATAGTAATAGTACTAATAATAGTAATAGTAATAGTATTAATAATAACAATAATAACAACAATAATAATAATACCAATAACAATAATAGTAATAATAACAACAATGCTAATAATAGTAACATTAATAAAAATAATAGTATTAGCAATAACTGTTCTAGTAATAACAATGGTAGTAGTAATAATAATATTGATAACGATAATAACAGTAATAATAATAGTAACAATAATAGTAGTAATAACAATAATAATAATAATAATAATAGTAGTAATAATAATAGTAGTAATAATAGTAATAATAATAATAATAATAATAATAATAATAATAGTAATAATAATAATAATAATAATAATAATAATAATAATAATAATAATGATAATAATAATAGTAGTAATAACATAAATAATAATAATATAAATAATAGTATTAATCTTAATAATTATAATGATATGAATAATAATGGTAATAACAATGCTAGTAATGTTAGTAATAATAACAATAATAATAACAGTAGTAATAATAATAGTAGCAGTAATAATAATAATGTTAATAATATTAATAATAATAATAATGTTAATAATATAAATAATATTAATAATAATAATAGTAATAGTAATATGATTAGTAACACCAATAATAATAATAACAATACCAACAACAACATCAACAACAATAACAGTAACCCCAATGATCGAATAAAATTACATAAACGATCACTGATCATGGGCAATGGAAGTTCATCACAATCCGGCACTACGTTGACACCACGAACTATAAATCTTAGTAGTGAAATAATAGCTGAGCTCTTAGATTCAGCCAGAAATCGTATCGACATTGGGCGTAGTAGTTTAACCATTACAACTACCAGTTCAGCAGCATCAACTTCATCATCACCAACTTCAGTTCTGAATGGTGGCAACAGTTATGGCGGTTATCAAAACTTAGGTAAGATAAATTCTTACTAATTTTTTTTAATTTTAATTATGCAGTAATATTTTGTCTCTATAATTGAGAGCACGAGAGCAAGCACAGTTAATAAAGTGCTTGACTTCTAACTTAGGGGTGTGGGTCTAAGCCCCACTCTAGCAAGCACTCTTTTCTATATACCCCCAGCTTAACTGAAATTTAATGAAATAATAAACAGCTCAATTTCAATCCACTGTGCTAATTCTTCCTATTCTTACTAACTAGTGACATGCAGTTCCGGCTGCATTTAAAAAGCCTAATGTCTTACTTAAAATTATTATGCTTAACTGTCATGTAATTTTTGAGAAAATCAACGATAGGAAAAACTCTACTTTACTACTTTATTAAGTGAAAATGGGTTGTTCGTGTGAATTTAAACAACATATAGATATCACATTCCAGGACAACAGTTGATTTTTTTTACTAAATAAAATACACGACTGAGTCGCACGTTTAGAACAAAATATTAAAAGAAAACATTATGTCGTTCCTTTAATTGTATATTAAATTGGTAAAAAAGCTTAAAGCTCAAAAACAAGTATGCAATTTGATTACTTGAACAAATATGAATGATGCAAACATTTTATTCGTTGGAGCAGTTTTCTTAAAAACTAATTTACTATACATAACCGTTATTTTTGAAGCTAAAAATAATCGATTTCCCCTCTTGATTATTCCAAAAAACCCTTAATATAAAATTTGAAGAAAACCGCTTCAGTGTTTTAGGTTGTAGGTCGAGGTACAGACAGACAGGCAAACATAATTGTGCCATTGATTGTTATCTTGAAACAATAAAAAATGGATGTCTTTCTTTAAAAAAATAAAACAAATATAGCACAACATTGTTAGTGTTGCCGTTGATTTTCAATATATTTGTTTAAGTAAAAAAAAAAAAACGAAAATTATATGGCCAATAACTAGCAAATAACTTATTTCCCACAGTGATTTAAAATGAGCTGCCAACGACAGCTTTTATATAGTTTTACTGATTGTCCTTTGAAGGATAGAGGCGATTTTTGTCTGCCTCTACGCAATGTTAACCGAAGTGCTTTTTTTAGTTATAAAGATTTCATTTCTGTACCTTCGTTTTTTTAAATCCTACTTATATAATTAATAGATTTTATTTTAAATTATGTTATTTGTTTTTAGAAAATTGGTGCAGCAAAGCCTCCTAAATTAAGGTCATACAAGTTGAGTTGGTAGAAAAACATGGGAAGATAAAACATAGGACAAACAAAAATAAAACCTGAACATAGGCGTTATGGTGTTTGGTTATAATATGAATTTAACATATTTAAAATATTTGTTCGTATGTTTATTTTTTTAAATTGTGTTAACATTATGTGTACAAATGTTTAAATCTATTTTAGAAACTAAATAATGTGAATTATTTTTAAATCTTTATTTGTTAATTGGTAAAATTTAAATTGTTTATAAAATATTTGAATTTTTAATTTTGTTTTATTTTAAAAATGGTTTAAAACTAATTTTAAATATGATGTTAAGTTCGAAAATATTAACATTTAATTTACTAAGTTTATGTAAACAGTTGGGTATTCTTAAAACCAGAATACAATTACCCATTCCATTATAATATATAAAAAGACATAAATGTATATATAAACATATGTGTATTTATATACATACTGACAAATGTATATAAATATAGGTATTTATGTATACTAATACGTATATGGTATTTCCAAAGCAATGGTCCAAACTGAAACTGATGAAAGAGAAGTCGGTTGCTTTCTCTGTGAACAAGCTAGGTTAGGTTGGAGTAGGTGAAGGTACGGTGAATTTCGAATGAATTTTAGGATGTTCTTTAGTGTTAGGTTAGAGATGTCGCTCCGTAAACTAGTGCCTTGTGTAGTAGCGTATCCCATTTTGATCGTTTCATGTCCTCTTTGAAAAATATGTTGTTCCTTTATTTGGTTTGATTAGTGTACTTCGAATGTTTTGGTAAAACTTGTTCCAAAAAAAAAAAAACATTTCGGGGGGAATTCGCGAAAGTAGGTATTTTGTCCCGGAAAGGGGGATTCAATAATATGTATAATATAATTGATTATATATTTTAGCAGATGTTGTGTAGATAATTGGGCTTAGTTATCTTTATTGAAATAATGCAATTAATCAAACAAAAAAAAAAACAATTCATTCTTTCCCAACGTTTCTTAGGTGTCATCAGAGGTATAAATTTTCAACATAAATTAATAATTATATTAAATTATAATAATTTAACTATGTAAACCACAAAATATCTCATCAAATTAAATTCGGTATTCAAAATAAAAATATTAAAAATCAACACTTAATCCAATACTGTTATATCGTTTGAGAGGCCTTGACCTGGCATTTTAGCAGTTGCAATTTTGACAATTGCTTTTGAGATACCATGTATGTATGTATGTATGTATAGGTACTAGGGTGATCCAAGGTTTTCTTTTTTATTCCATTCTACATTTTCTTGGAACTTAGGTTCCCTGGTCTCAAAAGATATAACCAGATTCTTAAAGTGGACCACAATCACTTTTCTTATTAAAATCGTAAAGATACTTAACATCGATCAAAAATTAACTAATTGTAACAAGTTAAAATTGTTGTCGTTTTTTCAAATAAGGGCGAATAACTTCCTCGCTTTTAAAATAGCGAAAAAGATTTGATTTTTGTCTTGTTTTGCGTTTCATGAAATTCAATTTTAAATAAATAAAAATTTTGCAAGTTTTTCTGATGAAGATTTCCATACCAATAATAGATACTTTTGAAAAATACATATTTACATTTTTCTTTTCAAATTAACAGGCTTATGACATTAAAATATGATATAATAGAATATTATAATAATAGAATATAATCTTGACCAGTGGAACTTAATTTCAAGAGAACCCTACAAGTAAATAAAAAAGGAAATCGTGAACCCCCCTAATGCATGTACATATGTATACATTGTTTATATTTTATAAATATATATAGATACGTATAGCATGATGGGTAAACAAAAATCAAGCATATTTCATGTCATTCTGCACAGACGGAACTGTTATTTAGGGATGCCAAAACTTAACATAGCTCGTCTTATTAATGCTGTCATAGGGGCTTTAAATTGGATAAAGAGATGAAGAACCTTTTAATGCTTATACATATTAAGAGCTACCATTTTAATAAGATTCTCTTTATGGGCCATGCAATCAAATTTATACTTTCAGAAAAAAAATATTGATTTTCTTTTGACCCACCCAACTTACAAATACAAAAAAACAAATTTCATTGAATTATTTTAACTATGTGATACCAAAAAAAAACTAAGAAAAATTATATTGAGACAAAATAAAAAATAAAACATAAAAATGCATACGCGAGTATTTATCTAAACTAATGTAAACAAATAATTTATTTGTCCTAATCATTTTCGATATAATAATTGTTTTTTGTAGGTAGAATTCTTTTATTTATTTTTTTAAAACAATTTATAACTGCAGTAAAAATAGGAAAAATTCTTTTCTCCTCTGCTTTCATTCTGCACACACATATTATATATATTTGTAAAGAAAATAACGCTACCTTAAATGTATCTTTTTATGTACATGCATTTTTAAATGCCGATAAAAATAAAAATTAACGTATAATAAAAAAACATGTTAAATATAAAAAAAAAAATAAATTAGTGTAAAATTGTGATAAGAAATATTTTGTTTGTATAAATATATCTATATTTATAGCATACAAATAATTTACTGGCTATAAATTTATTATTTTAAACATAAGCAACGAATAAACTATTTTTATCCGGTATGCATTGTAATTTTTTGTTTTCATTATTTTATTTTCATTATTAAATTCAAGTGATAAAACTTCGTTCAGTAAGAATTGTTTTTATTTTAACATCATAAATATAATCTAAAATCATTTTAATTTTAAATTAAGTTATATGAACAAAAAGTCTTCAAAGTATCGTATGTCATCATTCAAATTATTAATTAAATCTCATAATATATACCTATATAAAAGATAAACTAAACAAAATACTAAGAACAAAAAATCTTAAAATAGATGTGAAATAATATGTGCAGAAAATAAAGACAATATAAAAAGTAAAAAGTGCTGTTTTCTATAAAATAAAATGCAAGACTAAATCTTGTGTTGTTGTGTGGTGAAGTTTCTATTATTTGTTATGAATATGTACAATGAAAAAAAGGGCCTGTGCCGCACTTGGCAATAAATACGCTCATAACTTAAGAGCCTCATAGACCTATTTTCCAAGCAGTAATAGTGATTATCTAAGAGCTCTCATAAAACTAGTTATGAGTGGTTCCGACCACTCATAAAGTTATGAGCGCTCTCTCCGAAAACTTATTCGAAAATCTTCGAAGTAACACGAGTGACAAATTGTCATTTTCACGCCATTAATGGCATAATCGTGGAAATGAATAAAAAATTTGCCATAGTATTCGTCATAAAATACACAATACACAATAAAGAATGAACTTGCCCATTCTTTGACATTATAATGACAGCAATCATTTTAGCTTCGTGTAAACGCATGTCATTAATGATATGATTACTAGTGTAAATCCGCCACTATTTCAATTATGAACTTCAAATTTGATAATATAACGGCTGATTTTTGAGTCAGTAAATGGGGGCATTCGGCAACGTATCTTTAGCAATTAGGATTTGTTTGTGTTGTTGTAACCTCTTGTTAAAAAACAGCTGATGTAAAAACAACTCAACGTATCTGAAATTTTTTTGGATTATGGATACCATATCGCCTTACCAACCGAACGTGACCAATGTGTGTTATTTATTAGAAAGGTATTTTTGTTGAATTATATAATAAATTCACTGACGTAATGAACAATTTGTTGTTTAACTTTAAACAGCTTCATTTATGTATGACACTGGCCCAAGGAAGTCCATCATCAAATCATCGGTTGAAATCAAATTTACGTAGGGATTTGGTTCTGTGTCAGCAAACATATTTCAAATACCAAACTTAGCTATTTGTACGAATTATTTTTTTTTTTAGTTAATTCTGAAGTTTCAAAAGTTTTTTTTAAATCATTGATATAAAATGTAAGGAAAGATAAATATGAATATGGATTTTGAAATCTAGCATTCTATTTTTTGAGCTCCCATACGATTTAGCATTATGAAATTAAGGATTATGGCAACACTGCGTTCCGGTGTTCATTTTCAGTTATTCGGATAGCTTTGTTTGTTTTGTAATCCCTTTTTTAAAAAAAAGCTGACGACCGCTGACAACAACAACTCAAATTGTGCTTGATTAGACGTGGTGAACAAAAGTGTTCAGATGTGAAGAAAATTAAGCCGCAACTAAATACATTCACCACTTTTTGCAAAATTACAAAAGTAAAAATATTTTTTTCCCGCTAGAGCAGTTGTTTTGTGAAAAAGAAGAATATACAATTTTTTTCATAAATCAGCATCATTTTTATAGGTTTTCCAATGAGAAACAATATCCCAAAATGAGTTGGAAAATTTTCACTTTTGGCTTAAGGCCCTAACTACATAAGCCTAAAAGGTGAAAAAGTACAAAAGTGAAAATCTTCAAACTCATTTTGGGATAGTGTTTCTCACTGAAAAACTTATAAAAATGATGCAGGAAGCTTAGATTTTGGTTTAGGAAAAAAATTGTATATTATTTTTCACAAAACAACTTCTCTAGCGGGGAAAAAACTATTTTTACTTTTGTAATTTTGCAAAAAGTGGCGAATGTAGTTAAGGCTTTTTTTCTGCCGATATTGTTTTCCTCTGTGTTTTTCGTAATTTCATAATGAAATGGGGGGTTTTACATGGATCAACATATCGTTAAACATTATTGGCAACCACCGGTGTTAAATTATTTAAACGCAAAAAAAAAAAACAAGTTATCAACCTGTGTTGTATGGTTTTCAAAATATTTTGAAAACGTGGTCCGATTCCATCAAACAAAGTCAACAAAGTTGATCCATATAAACCCTCTTAATAAGAGAAGGAACACAAAACAGAACTTCAATTTTCTTCACCGAATATTTTCAAATATTTCACCCTCCTCCCTCTTCTACAAGTTACTTCGCTCACCATCACAAATCGCAGAAAATGCTTGAATTTCTTCACGTGTGATAAGGGACATAAAAATACAAGGTATGTTGTATATAAGATGAAGTTTAGCCATGTTTCTTCTCATGTGACGTTACAGCGAGTCACAGTACACAAATAGAAGGTATTTAGGCCTATTCTGCCACATCTGTTAATCTGCTATGAATTTTCTGTTATGAATCATAACAGATTTTCATTATAAAAGATCTTTTATGATTGGCATTCAGATATTCGAACTTTTATAAAACTCACTGATCTCTATAATACACTGGATAGTGTATTCCTTATAATGTATAATAGTTCTTTTGCTTCCATTTGAAGATGACAATTAGGTGGTCGGCTTCATAATTTGACGTCTACATTTAGACAAAAAAACTTGTTTCCAAGAAGTCAATCTGAAGAAAGAGAAACAGACCAATGATATGAAGGGGAAAAACTTTGTGGATGTTTGTTTTTGTATTTTTTATCATTAAGTTATTCACTGTGTGCATTTTTTTGTGCTATTATTTTCCAATGGCACTAGAATTATATCATTAGAAAGGTGTTTAAATAGGTAAAAGTAAATAAGTAGATGGGAACCATTGACTTCGTTCATCACTTCAGTTTTCAAATAAGTTGAACAAAACAAAAGTTTGATGAATAGAATGCAATTACATAGTCTGTGATTTTTTATGATTTTACCTCCTTCTCACACTATACGTTTGTAATTCCATTTCATTTAACCATTTGTGAATGAAATAAAATTACAAACACAACAATGTTAGCGAACAGATTTGGGGGAGCAACGAACGGAGATTTGACGTCTTCATAGTGGATCATTTCGTATAACTTATTGTACAGTTATATTGTTATACAAAAAAGTGGTCAGCTTCATAATATAACAATTCTTCAAATGGAAGAATTTTTCTTGTGTCGATACGCTATCCAGTCACTGATCTCTATATACACTGGATAGTGTATTCCTTATAATATATAACAGTTTTTTTGCTTCAATTAGAAGATGACAATTAGGTGGTCGGCTTCATAATTTGACTTCTACATTAACACAAAAAAACCTGTTTCCAAAATTTCAATCTGAAGAAAGAGAAACAGACCAATGATATGAAAGGAAAAAACTTTGTGGGAGTTTATTTTATAATATTTTTTTTCATTAAGTTATTCATTGTGTACATTTTTTTTATTTTATATTTGAATTATATCAATAGAAAGGTGTTCAAATCACTGATCTCTATAATACACTGGATAGCGTACCGACACAAGAAAGTTGCTTCCATTTGAAGAATTGTTATATTATGAAGCTGACCACTTTTTTGTATAACAATATGACTGTATAACAATTTATACAAAATAATCTACTATGAAGACGTCAAATTTCCGTTCGTTGCTCCCCCCCCCCCCAAATCTCTTTGCTAACATTGTTGTGTTTGTAATTTTATTTCATTCACAAATGGTTAAATGAAACGGAATGACAATTGTAAAGAGTGTGACAAGGAGGTACAATCGTAAAAAAACACTGACTTATTGCAAACTGAAATAATGAACGAAGTCGATGGCTCCCATATCCCATCTACATATTTACTATTACCTACTTAAACACCTTTCTAATGATATAATTCTAGTGCCATTGGAAAATAATAGCACAAAAAAATGCACACAGTGAATAACTTAATGATAAAAAATACAAAAACAAACATCCACAAAGTTTTTCCCCTTCATATCATTGGTCTGTTTCTCTTTCTTCAGATTGACTTCTTGGAAACAAGTTTTTTTGTCTAAATGTAGACGTCAAATTATGAAGCCGACCACTTAATTGTCATCTTCAAATGGAAGCAAAAAAACTGTTATACATTATAAGGAATACACTATCCAGTGTATATAGAGATCAGTGGTCGATACGCTATCCAGTGTATTATAGAGATCAGTGCAATGTAGACGCATTAATAGGGGCATCATATACGAATAACAAGGTATGCTTGACAGTTCAGGGTGACGACTAATGACGAGTGAACGATCTCAATTGCTTGCCAGGTGGAACAAGAAGTAAACATTGATTTATTTAGCAATGTTTTCAAGATATTTCCTGTTAGAAATCAAAGTAAAACAATCAATTATTCATGTTCTGAAGTTATACGTAGCTATTGTTGAAATTTAAGGTAAAACAATAAATAATTAGTTTTTAAGGTTATATGTGTTGTACGACACTTGTTATGACGTCACTTGAGAGCAAATATGGCGACTCTTCAGCTCATATACAACATACCTTTTATTTTTATACCATGGGTACGGTAAATATTTTTGTGTTTTTTGGACATGAAATGTCAAAGAAATTCAAAAATTGATACAAGATTAAAAGCAATAATTTATTAATTACTTGAAAAAAAAATAAACTATTTGAATTGATTAAACTAGAAATTATAATTATTTACTAGTGAAAAAAAAAATTAAGTGCAATGCCAAGTTTGAATAAAAAAGCGTACAAGAATCATTTTCTCTCCTAAGTGAGTTTAATTATACTTTTCTTAAATATAGCTGTGTGAATTGTTCATATTTGAATTAATCAACAAAACTTGCCGATGGTTTTTTTGTTATTATTTGTGATAAGAAATGTCAAATTGCCATTCTGTAAAATAGGGATTTATTTCTTTTTGTTGATAGATGTAAGGTGCAACTATTTTTTAAGCGCCCTTTATAGGATAAAATTATTTTATTTGTTATTGAGTTGTGTTTGTACGTTTTTAGTTTGTGTAGTTTGCATGTACCTCGATTAAAGCGAATCATTTAGTGACTTCCTCCTATCACGGTATTAACGATAGCGAGCTTCCCAGGGCCGCATTCAACTTTTATGGGCCTTGGAATAAAAAGTACCTAAATAGTGCCATAGTTTTTACTTCATTAGCCTTAAAAAATCA
This sequence comes from Dasysyrphus albostriatus, assembly GCA_946251815.1. Classification (NCBI taxonomy): domain Eukaryota; kingdom Metazoa; phylum Arthropoda; class Insecta; order Diptera; family Syrphidae; genus Dasysyrphus; species Dasysyrphus albostriatus. The sequence goes on from OX276339.1 coordinate 2,741,563, forward strand.
TGAAATCAGAAAAGTAAAAGAAAAGGTTCATCTTGAGTTAACGACATGATTGTTATGAATAATTAGAAATACAAATGTTAAACCAATGTTGGGAAATTCATCTTTGAAAAAAATTCAAAAAGTTCTATAATGTTTAGATACCTAGGTACCTACTTGCTTTTATAAAAATGAATTTTTAATTCGATTTAACTATCAAACATATTAATGTTTTTGTAAAATATTTAAAATACAATATTACCCCTTTTAGGTAGGTACATATTGTTAACAAAATCGTGAAATACAGTCAAAATCGGTTATAACAAACTCGATGAGACTGTAAAATTTGTTCGTTATATGCGGTGTTTCGTTATAACCAATGCTTGGATTTTTGTGTTCTTAAAAACTCATGAAAGAGAAAGGCATTCTCCTTTCCTGACAAATTCTGCGCAAGAAATCTTTGTGGGTAGAAATTGTTTGGTCAGTTAGATACCAGGGGGGTCATTCCATCTTTCGATTATCTTGACGATCTCGTTTTGGCGATTAAATATTTGATTTACGTAAGCCACAACGTTAGAGCTTGGACAATAGCTAAAGAGGTATCGTCTTGTAATTATTTGAGTGATTAAAGAGTGCTTTTTTGTTAAATTTTTACCACTGTTTTTTTATTAAATACGAACATAAAATAATTATTGAATATTTACGGCACTTATGTACATATATCAGTTTATAGTTTGAGCTCCTACAAACAAATCAAATAATTAAAAAGGATATTTTTGGTTGGTTTTTCAAAGGAAGTATCGTGTAAGAAAAATATACTTTTGTTTGAAAATAGTATAGGTTGGGATCCACAGTCGAGCTTCGTCTACGCGAAAGCCACTATGCTTAAAGAGTGCCTACCCTGTGTAGTTTTTGAGAAAAGACGCAAATAGTTAAGGAACAAAAACGCATATCTTTGCTAAAACTGATGCTTATATTTTATTCATAATTTTTATTTAATAATTTTGATGGACATTATACTTTTGTTGACAACACTTGCACTTTTTAAATAGCCCCAGAACTGGAAATCGCAGGGGTTGAGAGATGTTATGGTAACCGCTATAAGCCCGCACCGTGTTTAAGGGCATTGTCTTGCTGCTAAATCATACCTCAATGTGTATTCAGGCGAGTATTTTTTGTATCTTCATATTCATACTCAACACTGGGCCGCTTGTAGGCCTAAAACATATTTTTTAGTGAGCACTCTGCTGCTTTCCTGACTTTATCCACGAATATACATTTTAACAGATGATATTGCAATTAAATTTTTAAAACAACGTGACATTTTAAAATAAAAGGACAAGAATTTTTAGTTTTGACAGCGAAATTCACTTTCAAAATTCATTAAAAAAAAAAACGATAAACGAGACGATAGTGATTGAGTTACGTGAAGTAAATTATAGACGATATCGTTAAAGACAATCGTTTAAAGGGTTATCGTTTCGAAAATTACGATAATTAGGTAGACGCAAGTTCGATGTTAGATTAATGTTTACAAAAATGATGCCACCAAACCGTTCCATACTTTTTCCGTAATTTACTCCTCTCTAAGAGAATCATCAAAATTTGACAGAGTGCCAATTTGGATAAAATTTACTTTTGAAAATTCGATATCTCGAAAATGTGTTAAACAATTTTTTTTTTTGAAAATTTATTTAAATATGCACATAAACAAAACTTAAGATTCGCATATCAAAAATTTTCCTTAAAAATGTTTTAAGAATTTAATACACAAAAAAATAATTTTGAAAAAACCACTCCACCGATAAAAGTTTTTTCTTATAAAATTACACTCAAACTAGAATTAAGATGGCGTTCTTTTTTCATCTTAGACTCTTAAAGAAGTTGTCATTCTTTTAAACATTTTACTCTCACATTTCCATATCTTTGAACATAAAAGCAAGTACGTGCGACTCAGTCGTGCAATTTGTTTATAATGAAATAGGTACTTGTATACTTACTTTATATGTTAGGTATGCTCTCTCTTGAGGTATCAGTTTTATATATAACCTACTACTCCAACTCCAACTCCATGTTGTAAAACACAAAAGAAATACAATATACAAAATGGTGTTCTAACCATTAAAATGCAGTTTTTCATGAAAATGTTTTTTATAACTATACTTTTTTTATTTTTACTTTAAGACGCCATATTTAGGAGAAAAAAGAGACAAAATTGAAAAATTCAATTGTATAAATTACATCAACAATAAGATTATCTTAAAAGGAAACATTTTTTTTTTTAATTTTTAATTGTGCTATTGAGGTTTTCTTTAATTTAATTATTGCCTTAAAATTGTATAGACACATAGCTAAATGTATTTTTGCAAGTCATATTTATATTCTTAATATCGTTCAAGACATTTTCATTAGAACTTGTGCGAAATAAAAACAATAACAAGATTTATTAAAACATTTCTGTCAAAATAAATTAAATAGAACTCTATGAAGGATGCGGATGCATTTTTTTTTCCATTTCGACTTCGACACGAGCTTCATCTATGCTAGCAACAGTTGGTAAACCTCCTGGCCATTGTAAGTGCTCTTGTTCGCGTTGCATTATCATATCAGCTTCAGCTGCAATCATAAAAAAAATATTTATATTTAAGAAAGTCTTCTTCACCTATGCTGAAAAATGAGTGTCAGGGGTGGGTTCTTTGTTTTAAGTTTATCTAGTTCAAGTAGTAGCTAGCCCAGGAAAAATGTACTTTTATTGCGGAAAAAATTCAAGTGAAGATTTTTAAATGCAATTATCTTTATTAAGGAAAACGCATGCAAAGATCTACAAACGAGTCTGTTTATCGAAAATGAACAGAACAGAACAGAACGTTTGTCGCTTACCACTCTTAAGCGTTAAATGTTAGAAAATTTATTTTAACATAGTTCGTATTTTTTTAACCTTTTACAAGAAACTAATTTTTATTTATTTAGCGGTCATCAAAAAGATACTATATTTATATAAAATGGACATTACTTTTGTCGGTATTTTCCGTTTTTCTCTTTAATGATGAAGTTTTTGAAAAATGATTTATCCCCATTTTATGAAAAATAATTCAATACGAAGCCCCAGTAAAAAAATATTAAGTCTTCAAAAATAGTCGATTTTTGAAAATGTTTGTTTTTTCGGACCCATAATGATTCGCACCGCGACCCCAAAGAAAAATGAATTTCCATTTGGGTAAAATTCTAAGTAAACATTTTTGAACTCAACTTTCTTTATTTTTCTATAAGAAATACTCATGCAAAAGTGTACAGATGAATCTGGCTTGCGTTAAAAGTTATTCAGGGTCAAACTTCAGAATTCTTTTTGCGTACCTATTTACCTATAATCTAAGATTTTCTTTTTTTGGTAGTACCGAGGAAAAATCCATGTCCACTTGAGGCAAATTCAAAGTTAAAATTTTGGAAGGCAATTATTTTTATTTTTTTTTTTTGCGAAAGTCAGTAGACCAAATTGGCTTGCATAAGTTCGACGTCTGCTGTCTGTTCAATTCATTTAAATTATATTGGGATACAAAAAAAGTCTAATGTTTGACCTAGAATAATTTTTAACGCAAGCCAGATTTATCTGTAGTTAATATTCCTGAAAAATGAAGTTCGAAAGTTTTTCCAAAGGGTAAAAAAACATCCCTGGGTTACAAGGGTCGACCCGAAGCCTGCAAGGACGATCAAGGGAACATCGTAGCTGTGTGAAGTCAGAACCCCGACCTCAAAATATTTGTTTTTTTTTATCGGATTCATTTTTTCCTCGTTTGTCCAACCAAATGGTTTGTCCACCCCCAGTATAAAAGAAATTCGACTTTTCTTTTTTTATAGCAAACCTCGAAAAACAAATGAGATCGGTTTGACATTGGTTTCAAATTGGTTTGAGTTCTATTTGAGATCAGTTTGAGTTGGGGTTGAGATCGGTTTGAGATTAGTTTAAAATTGGATTGAGATATGTTTGAGATCATTTTCGGTTTGAGATCGGTTTGAAATCGGTTTGGGATCGGTTTAAGATCAGTTTGAGATCAATTTGAGATTGGTTTGTGAACAGTTTAAGATCGATTTGAAATCAGTTTGAGATCGATTTAAAATCGGTTTGAGATCGGTTTGAAATTGGCTTGAGATCGGTTCGAGATTGTTTTGAGATCGGTCTGAGGTTGGTCTGGGATTGGTATGAGATCGGTCTGATTTCGGGTTGAGATCGGTGCGAGATCCGTTTGAGTTCGGGTTGAGATCGGTTTTAGATCGATCTGAGACCGGCTTCACATTGGTTTGAAATCGGCTTGAGATCAGTTTGAGATCGGTTTGTTCATTTGTTTGTTCCATAGTCGAGAAACGATGTTCGACGTTTGATATTTGATGTTCGATGTTCCGCTTTAAAAATTATACAGATTCCCACTTCAAATGGAATAAATCCTCATGTGGAGCAGATACCAGTGGAAATATTTCTCTGCACCTTTGTCTCTTATATTATATAAAAATAAATTGAAATAGGTCCAATCGCCAAGCTTCCCTATACAAAAACGTTGTTTCAATGATGAATGGTAAGGTACTTCTATCCAGACCTGGGTACTTAAAGCGTTAGTACAAGTACCAGTACAAATATATTATACTTGAAATTTTTTAAGTACCAGTACAATTCCCTGGTACTTGTACTTAAAAATTCCAAGTACCAGTACATGTACTTGTACTGGTATTAAAGTACCTCAAAAGTACTTATACTTAAATACTTTTTAATTCCTTTTTAATTCTAAAAGTACTTATAATTTCTATAGTATTTTCTATTCTTTTTAAGCATAGAACTTATTGTAATTCATATTGGTAATGTTAGAAAAAACAAATTATAAAATTATTAATAAAAGAAAATAGTGCAATAAACATTCTCTTACATATGAGGCTGTGAGTGCAAAAGTGGTGAAACCGACTTTTTTAATCATATTTTTCATTTTTAATCGATCTTAAATACTATTTTTTTTAGATCTAAGGACGTTAATTCACATATTAAGAAAGCTTAGATAAACTTTTGCACTCACGGCCTCATATATATGTACATATGTATGTATATGTATTTACCCCTCCCACCTAAACGGGGGAATATAGACCCCCTCGAAAACATTTTTACCCTCGTAGTTCTATAAGAATCACCCTAACCCCATAATAAGTACCTATCATAAAGTGATAAAAGGTAGACCAGGGGGTGAAATAAAAATCTGAAAAAAATTAGGAATTTTTTTTTCTATTTGGAGTCTTTTGATGCCTATTCAACTTGGAATTAAAAAAAAAACAATATAAGGACAACCGTAATATACATATGTATGTACATAGCAAATGTATGTACACAGGATGGTCTTTAAATTGGATGTAGTCTTGGATAGCCCTCATTCGATTCAAAACATTGAAAAACAATTTTCCTAATTTTTTTTCACATTTTTATTTCACCTCCCTGGTCTCCCTATTTTCACCTTAATGTACTAATTATGGGTAGAGGATTATTCTTATAACACGCAAAAATAAATCAGAATGTAAAGATTAGATTCAGACGAGAAACAAATTGAAAAAATTTTAAATTTGTAAATGATTTTTTCCAAAACTATTTGAAATAAAAACTTTATTTGTGAAGCCTATTATAGAATTTAGTCGTGGCTTTTGAGCTAAGGTGTGGCATTGTAAATGTTCCCGTTTTTAAAAAAAATATTTTTTTCTGTTTTGAGCCAAATTTTGAGAAATAACACCTTCCGCCTAAACGGGGGAAAATAGACCCCCTCCAGTACTATTTTTTCTTCGTCCAAATCTAATCTATACCCTCAGATTGTATTTTTTTTTGCATTTTATAAGAATCACCCTAACCTCATAGTAAGTACCTTAAAGTGAAAATAGGGAGACTAGGGGGAGAAATAAAGATCTGAAAAAATAAGGAAATCAATTTTTTTTCTATGTAGAGCCATTTGATTCCTATCCATTTCAGAATTTCAAAAAAACCCAATATATGAACCACCTTTATGTACACATGTATGAGGCCGTGAGTGCAAAAGTGGTGTAACCCATTTTTGTCTCGTATTTTTACATTTTTGGATCAACATTCATAAAATTCAAAACTATATTTTTAGATATTCAAGCTTTTTAAATATGTGAATTAACGTCCTTAAATCCTAAAAAAATAGTATTTAAGATCGATTAAAGATGAAAAATATGATAAGAAAAAGTCGGTTACACCACTTTTGCACTCACAGCCTCATATGTAAGAGAATGTTTATTGCACTATTTTCTTTTAATTTAATTATTAATTTTAAAATTTAATAATTTGTTTTTTCTAACATTACCAATTTGAATTACATTAAGTTCTTTGCTTAAAAAGAATAGAAAATACTAAAGGAATTATAAGTACTTTAAGAATTAAAAAGGAATTGAAAAGTATTTAAGTACAAGTAATAAGTACAAAAGTAATCAATACAAAAATTTCAAGTACTTTTGAGGCACTTAAATACCAGTTCAAGTACATGTACTGGTAGTTGGAATTTTTAAGTAAAAGTACCTTGGAATTGTACTGTTACTCAAAAATTTCAAGTACAAGGTAATTATACTTAAATTGTACTTAAGTACCAATATACTTAATTACCTTACAGCTTTGCTTCTATCCTTGAAATAATAAAACTAATTTTATGTGGAAGGCTGTGTCAATAAGAATTGTTTTTTTCTTTCACTAAAAATAATTACTAAGACAGGAGATATATTTTGGCATCTAAAAGTGTTTTCTAAACGTCTCAATATCAGCTATTAAAATTTTCAATGATAACTTTCCCCGAAGTTGGTATATTACTGCCGCCTTAACTTATTCTTGAAAAATTGGTCAAAAATCTATTATTTAAAAAGCTATTGAAATGATGCTCACGTAATTTAATAAAATAATCGCCGCTTCATGATAATGTGGGAGTAAAGGAACGAACAAGATTTTGGAAAACCTTAACTTTTCCGGAGTTGGTAATCTTGTTTGGTAATGATATAGAAAAATGCAAGTTCATGCAAGTACTTTTAACCTTACTACAGGCACATAAACAACTTGCTTAAAACCTGCAATTTGATTTTAAGTTTTACACAAACAGTAAACAATTTTATTTTTTTTCCATTTTGAAAGTGCATTACTCTGGTTTATTTAGTTTTTTCGCTTTAAAAAAAAAAACTATTTGTTGAATTTACTTACAAATCCTATCAAATATCAATTATAAACTAATGTGTAGAATTAAATTAACCGAAAGCCACTCTGTTCTAAAGATATTTTAGACGAAAAACAAAATAGGTGGAAAATTGTTTTGAAAAACTGTAAACTAGGCTTTAAAAAAAAAACTGTTGATGCAATATTTTTTTTTTTTTTTTATCAATTTGTGTTTGTTTTAAAAGTAGTGCATAAAACAAAATTACATTGAAGTCAATATTATTGTTTGTTCTCAAGATATTCGAGAAAAAACGCATTTTTTCCAAAAATTTTTCGCAACTTTATTTTGTTATTACAAAAAAAAAACTATAAGTTGATATTTTTTTATATTTTTACCAATTCTTAATCACGTTATTTTGCGTAGAATAAAATGACCCCAAGTCGTAAATGTGATTTGTTCTTGAGATACTCGAGACTACAGAAATTTAGCTAGAGTTTTTTTAAATTGCTATAGTAAAAAACCACTCATTGAGTTTTTTTGAAAGTCCTGAAACTTTTCGAGATATGGTGAACGAAAAAACGTACGAACGTACGTACAGGCACAGACATCTCTCTAAAAATGGTGAATTCCGATTTTAGGCAGCTCGAAACGTGAAGATATATCAAAATTTTCGATTCGATAAATCCGAACAATTGAAAAAGCTTCCAATAGGAAGTTAAAAACCTGGAATTTTGGGAAATTTTCAAAAAAATTTATCTTTAAAATTAACACTTAGAAAAAATAAAAAGCATTTTTTTAATAGAGGGTAACATAATGCATAAATGTTTTCAATAACACTTACTATTTCTCAGTTATTCGCAAAAAAGGATATTTTCGTTAATTTGTGTTTTTTGATACATCGATATCTTCTTAACAATCATGCGGAGAAAAAAAGTGTTATGTATTTTTGACAGAGAATCACATTATCTACAAGTTTTGCATGCATTACTTTTAAATACCATGTACCGTTTCAAAGTTATACGTGAAAAACAGATTCCTTTGTAGACTTTTGCATATGCGTATTCCTTGTTTGGTTTGTCAAATTTCGGGTTAACGCATAAATGTCAGACAAAAAAATTTACTGTTGTGACAGCAAATTGTTCCAGTTGCACACTTTTAAAGCAATTGTCTTCTCTTCGAAAGCATTTCATCAAAATTTAACAGACTGACAGTTTTTGCCAAAGATCTCTGGAACAAAGCTTTTATTTTGTCGTGCCTCATACAAAAACTTTACATTATTTGAAATAAAACTTTTTCATTTATTATAAACTACATTAACATAGTTTTTTTCTCTTTTGATTTGTTGGTTTGTAGTGTTTAAAGATTGAAATAAAAAATGACAAAATATTCAATTTTAAAGTAAAATGATTCCCAAATTGAAATTTCCGCTTTTCGTGGATCTCCCACTTATTGCAAAAAATAATTAAATGTTGAATCACTGAACATCTCTTCGGTTTTGTTTTTGTAAAATTTTTAATTTATTTACTTTTTAAATCACGAAAAGAGAATGTAATAATTTCTGTCAAAGATTACCTCGAATCCGATGCAACTTGCTGCCGTATGCCAAATCTGCATAATAAGCCGTCAAAAACGTTAATGGTAGAATAGGGGCCAAGACTGTAACTCGTCTAACACGTTGGTAGTACGATGTGCAGGCTACAGCTGATGTTATCCAAGCCCCAGTAATCCAAAAGAAAAGTTCACGATTCCTAGCTAAACTCACAGCTAATTCACGTTCTTTTATTTGATAGTGCATTTGTATCCATCGCTCCATCTATACGCACACACATATCATTAAAATTATTTAAAAAAAAATAAATATTAAAAACGGTAAATTAAATAAAACTCACTTTTATACGATTCATTTCGGAGATAGATTCTTGGTTTTTTTTTGAAGAAATTTGTTGGTTCATATTCGAAGATTGCACTCCACCCATTTTGGTTGGACTGCTTGCTTTATTACTTTTGATTTTTCTACATAATATCTTAACTTTACATTTGACGTTTATTTAAAGGAGAATCGATTTTAAAAATCACCTTATTTTTTATGGAAAAGGGATAATCTGTTTTTCACGCAATAAAAAAAGTTTTGAGATAGGACTACGAACCAACTTATTAGTAAACTTGTAAAGAAGACACAAACAATTGAAGTGTATGTATATGTCTCGAGAGCATCATATAATATGCAATTTTAAATAAACCATGCGTAGGTCGGGGAAAAATCAATAGAGGGTTTCTTCGACAACAAAAATAATACCTAATTAAAGTTCTTTCACACCACCTCACAGAGTATTGACATCGTTGCACCAAAAGTTTTTTTCTTTCATTACTGGCAAAACAGAATGGTGAAGATGTAGCAATTTTGTGTTTACATGGATGCAGGTGATATCCAACATCATTTCGAATAAAATATTAAAACATATACGGACGGGTTATGGCCAGAAATTAATTTTAGTTGTCCAAACATCTAAGTTCTTGACAGAAAAATTCAAAGTGGAACGGCAACGGAAACCGATATATCGAACACGAGAATAATGTGAAAAATGATGCACCTACCAGTATGCAATGGTTTTGATGTGTACATTTATTAGGTTTCCGTATAGGAAAATCGAAAGTTCAACGACGCCGTTAAAGGATATCACTGCAACGAGAAAGAAGTGAACAGAGATACGGTGGTAATACTACAATTTACATTTATTGAAAATTAGAATTAGTACAACGATGTCGCACAACTTTTCATAAATATTAGGTAACTGCAAAAAGTTGCAACATGAGAGCCGAATGAGAGAGCAAAAAAACTTTCCCTCCGTGAAAAATTTAGCAAATTTCTGCTACATAAAATTCTGGGTGCAAGAAGTAAAAAACTGTCCCAAGTCTCTTTTTATTTTCTTCAATGTAATTTACTGCGTCAAAAAATAATTGAGGAAGCGAATCCAAAAAAAATTCAGTCTAAGTTTTTAGGGGGAAAAGTGAGGGATTTTCGTGAGGAACGCTGTTTATATTTCTGAGTCCTCTGAGATCTCAGAAATATTAACTGGCTTCATATTTTTCTGTTGTATTTGATAGCGTGTATCACGTTTGACGTTTTAAACCTAGTTTCCCATAGGAAAAATAATGAGAATTTTCAAAACAATTTTCCAATTATTCTGTGCACCAAATTGTATAATATTCAAGGCGAAAAATGGTTGCCTTGGCATAAATCACCTATGTAGTTATTATTCTACCCTAAATTAATAAACTATAGACCTAAAGATTGAAAATAATTATTTTTGGATGCATTTGCTTGCAAATAATGCATTGAGGTGAATATATATTTTTTTTGGAAGTGTAAACTAACCATAAAAAAAAAACATTTTATTCACCACAGCTTTTTTCGCATGCAAAACAATTGCCTGACCATTGTTTTGCATGACATTTCATGACAGCAATGGTTTTTTTTTCCATGAAACTGTCACCTGAATTATTTTTGACATGCCAGAATATTTGTATTGATTTTTTTGTCCACGGGAACTATAAACTAGGCTTTATTCACTACGTAGTGAATAGTCATGTCGTGTATACACATGTAGTGGATCTCGGCTGCAAATGGAATAAAACATTCGATTTTAGGCGGCGTAAAAGCATTTCTGCTACCGATCTAGTCCAACTACATATCAAGATATAACCTTCGTGTTAAACGCACAAGCAAAAATGATCAACATGGAATGAAATGGAATAATTTGTTATGGAACGTGATTGCTCACTCTAATTTTTATATTTTCCTCTTGACTAGCTCCTCCCTTTCCACCTCATCAATTTCACCACCGAACTGCCGTCATGCTGTTGTGAAACCAATCAATCTAAGCACGGTTAAACAATGGACTCGCAATTGTTTTGCATGCGAACAATAATTTATAAAATATATTTTTTGGATGGTCGGTTAAGACTTCCAAAAAGAAACTATATTCCTAATCAATCATTATTCCCAACGGATATGATAGAGACAATATTGATGGAGGTGAAATCGTGTTATCGTTTTCATTTTACGTGACTAGGCCCCAGCTCTTTTTTATGACAATAGATACTCTTGGAGGATTTGTCAGTACCTCGGAAATAAACATTTTATGTTTTTAAGGTGTCAGCTCCTGGGAATCGAACTCAGACCTTCGCCATGACAGTCCAATGCACTAACTATTATTTCACGAGGTACTACCTCAAGGAATTATTTGCATGCAAATGGTTTTTGCATCCAAAAATAATTATTTTCCATTTTTTGGCCTATAGTTAATTAATTTAGGGTAAATTAATGACTCTATGGCTTGTTTCCAAATACATTTTGTCTTGAATATTATTTTTTGCACAGAATAGGTGGAAAAATTTTGTTCGCATGGGAACTGTAAACTAGGCTTTAAATACAATATTACGGAAATATACCCAATTGTTGGTGTACCTTTAAAGAAGATTTTTTTTTTTGAAATGGAGATAAAAATTCACTAACAAACAGGGCTACTATACATATATCTTCTAGTAAGGTAAAGGTCATAAACCAACGAAATGTAACTTTCTGTATCGTGAAAAGGGGAACACACTTATTTTGTACTTAGCAACTATCTCTTTTTGGTATTACTATTTCACCAAATATCAGTTTCACCTCAGTGAGGTCCACTACCGAGAACACGTCACTTTCGGAGCAAAAGTGAATCCAACGAAACGCAACTTCACACCAGCGTTGCCGTTTAGCCCATTTAATGGCCAAATGACCCCTTTTTTGCGTTCAGGACCCGTAGCCACTATTTTTTAAAAACTTAGTTCACTAAGTTTCGTACTTAATTCCACAAACTGGCAGAAGAAAAGGATAATAAAAACATTTATTTTTTGAGTTTATTTCCAAACCAAAAACAGTTATCTACATTTTTGTTGTTATTTTAGTAAAACAAACTTTTTTTGTTATTAAAATAAATTTTGGTGTAGTTTTGAAATAAATGTTTGCTCCTGGATATATACTATTTCTTTTTTTCTCTACCTTGTGGCATTTCCTTAAACGGGCACCTTTATTTGTCCTGGAACCCTCTTGGGACCCCTTTCGATTTTTTCAGGGACACGGCTGCTTCCCACTACGCAATGGCATGATGTCCGTCACATTCACCCTCATTATGAGTTTCACGTGAACAAATTTTCACGCGGAAAAACTGACATTTAACTTATCGCCTATTGTGAGTTTCACTCGAAAACGAAAATCCCCCTTTTTTGTGAGTATTCAATTCGGATGACAAGAACTTTACACGGAACAAATACGTTCATTTGTTCGTAAATACGGGACAGTTGTACGTTCCATACTTATTGTTTATAAAAAAAACAAATACAAGCGACAGCTGATTCATTAGTGTTTTGTCCATTTGAATTATCGGATCTACCTTTAAGACAAATAGAAAATCAATTTGATATCACAGCAGTGAGAAAACACCATTTGACTACTCAATGGCAACACTATTTTCAAAAATTCTAATATTTCAATTCACTTTTTCGTTTATATATTCCAGATGATTTTTCAATAAGAATAGTAATTTAAAAAAAGAGACAACAAAGTTGTACGCAAGTTTTTTGAGAGTTTACCACAAAAAAAAGAGCAGATAAATAAATTCGCAAGAATTTTCTATTTAGCTTTCTCAAGGAGCGTGCTTAAATTTTTCTCTTCTTCAGCGCAGACAACGATATACATTTATGTATAGATCTGATATATGGATATTCAATTCGATGTGATTTTTCTTTTTATTCAATGCGCAGGTTTTCTCTTTTGTTGTACTTATTGAAAATTTTCAAAATACATATTTTTGAAATAGCTCTTTCTCTCCGTCTCCTAGAAAATAAATCCATAAAGGTATTAACGTAGCACAAAAATTAAATTGAATATTTTAAATACACAAGTACGTACAAAATTTAACTCTTTCAACTTGAATTTAACAAAAAATTTAAAACTATGTATCTACTATATAAAATTATAGATATATTATGCACGTAAAGGAATTTTGAAATATTTGTGTAATTTTCTGTTGTTGTTTCGGATTTGAAGTGTGTGTACTGGAGTGTATAATAATTTTTTTTAATAAAATGATTTTTTTTTTCTTGTGGGCAACAGGGATATGATGATTTTTGGTCGTTGATGGTTTCCAAGCTCTAAGAATGTGCACACTCTGTTCACCGCCTCGATATCCGGAATGAAACATAAATCAAGATACCTTAGAAGAATAAATGAATAGCCCGAGAGAAATGGGAGCGCTTTGAAATTTATTTAAAAATTGTTAATTGAAATGCAGTGTCAGTGGTCGTATCTGTTGTTGTTTCCAATTTGTTATTAAAAAAGTGTCGTCGTCAGGATGTCGTCAAAGTAAATGTAATCGTTAATAAAATTTACATATAGTTGAGCCTTCTTTTAAAATTTTCAAAAGACAATAAAAACTTTAAGTGCAACATCCAGAACTGTTTATCTAAGCTAATTTTATAAAATTAAAGCCCATGGAGAGGGTGTGTCTTAGAAAAAATAATAATAATTAATTTTACATGGCCTATAAAATCCAGTATGCTTAACTGTAAGTAGTACCTGTGTAAACTAAATTCTGATAATGATTGGCAAGAAACTGAAATAGTTTTGTTTTTGTTTTGACATCAAATTACTTTAATTTTTTATAAACAAAAAGTTAGTACATAAAAAAAATATTATTATGATGATTATCGTTTACCAAAAAAACCACTAGCCATCATTGGTCCATGTATTAATATCAATTTAAAGAATTTTACTGTGTACCTCGTGAACTTTCAAAAAAATTTTGTTGTTCCTTGCATGTAAATCAAGAAAAATGATTTTCATGAGAAGACAACAACAGAAAATCCTTCAAAAACAAACTGGAAATCAACAATCTATGATGAGTACATACATTGGTACATAATGCATATCTTTTAGTTATGTTTGTTTCTGTATTGCCTGTTTTTATGATTTGTTTCTTTTCAACAACATTAACAAATAAATGATAATCCAAGATAGCATTTGATTGAAGTCGATACTCAAGCTGATCATCCAAGCCAGTGAATAATTTCACTTCTGAAACGACAGAACATCTATAAACCTCTCATTGAGTTTGTACACCGAAGTTGCAAATTTAGGAAGATCTATTGACTAATTACAAATAGTGACACCATTGAGAACTACCACTCTTTCTTCGACTCTTGTCTTGCCGTTTACAGTGACATCTGTCGGTTATTTTTGGTGAAATTGTAAAAGCTTTCATACTAATGCAAAATCACTCCAAAGACGCTGCTTAGATTGGCAAGATTGAGACCGGTCTCATGGCAGTTTCTGGACAAGAGAAGTGGGGGTCAGGGATGTCGTGAGGGATGAACAAAATATAAACAACGACCTTATAAGACTCATTTAATGGTGATTCAATGTGCAAAGCATTGAAGCTGTTGTTGTTTCTATGTGTTTTGAGGTGCCTCAAATGGTCGAATGTAGATACGATGAGACTCACGAGTCCAGACTCAAATTTCCCAATCTAAACAGGCTCAAAGGGATATTTATTTCAAATGTGTTAGCTTGTTTTGGGTTTATGCTGGTGCAAAGTGTGAACAGAAATTACAACACAAGCTGTAATCAGAATGTTTAGTTTGGATGCAAAACCAGGGCAAATGTTCATCAAAGATATTTTCGTAAGATCGAAGATGGGTTGAAGACGAACCGAAGATTGATCGTAAAAGGATCGTGACCGATTGTTTTTTTCTTTAATTTAGCTCTCAATGAAGGACTTTCACTACCGCTAAGAAATGATGAAAGATGTAAAAGGAGGAGGTCCCCTAGTACACGATGATTTTTTGCGTCTAGCGATAACTCGGGCGACAAAGTTAAATGACAGATTTGTATAAGATAGAACAGTTGGGCGGGAGGGGCAAATTTCTAAAAAAAAACACTTATAATAAAAAAAAAAATTTAGAAATAACGGTAATACTTACAATTAATAAAGCTAAAAGTCTGTTCTATCATCTTGTTTTTAAATAAAGTGATTTTCATGAATGAATAGTTTTTGAAAAATCTATTTTCAAACTAAAAATTTCGAAACAAATATATGTATATTGTGTTTATTATTGTGAGACTATACTTATGTTTTTCTTATAAGTTTTTAATTTAGTTTGCCCTTATTAGTTTTTAATCGCATACTAAAAACTAGATGGTTTAAAGTCTACAAGTTTTCGAGAAAATTGCAAATTACCAAACCAACTTTTTATTTAACTTTTATTTGTGGACTTTTTTCTTTGAGGTTAATGTATAAATACTCAAATTCCTCAGAAGAACTGTTGGCATTGGCACCTGCCAGATGGTTTTACATACCCTAAGTGGAGAAACGGAGTCACTTGAGCGGTACCCGAGACCCAAAAAGGGATCTAAAAAACGTAAAAAATGGCGGATTGTGGATTCATTCGTTTTGCCGAACATCTATGATTCATAGACATTCGGAAATACGAACGGACTTTTCACGGAAGTTTTCAATTGAAGTTTATTTATGTTTTCAGTTTTCAATCCGTTCGGATTCAATTCGACCGAATATCAGAACAGCCGTGATTATCTCGAATTCTAAAATATCGAATAACAAAATCTCGAACCGGCCAAAATCTCGAAGGACAGAATCTCGAAAACTATTTTTTTTAAATCTATAATTTTTGAGATTATTTTAAAACTTCTTAGTTCAAATAAATAAAAGGTTTAGGGTTTTAACAAAAGTCAATAAAGAGGCAGTGACCTCAGACATGCTAACAGTGTTGTAGCTCCACAAACGAAAGACAGTTTTTGAGTGTTTTCTGTTTCAAATACAAAGTTTTTTAAATCCAGATTCCTTAAATGGACAAGAAACTTTGCATACACTCATCCTCGCACCCTACGCAAATCCTATAGTGTGTCCAAGAAGGGGGGTTAGGTAAGGTTAGGAAGAGCGCGTGCACAGCACAAAGACCGTTGTAGACACGAAAGCCTATTGGTTCATTGTGATCCCTTTACAAAATAAAGCAGAGATGCTCCTTAGCTACTGGTTGACATAGACTGGTTTGTTTGCGGACCAGCCTGTACTTTGTATGAATTTTTTCATGTTTACCATCGCTAGATTGTCCAGTTTTCCAACAAACCTGTTTCCAAAATAGCGGAGACGATTTATTTGGAGGTTTGGACAATTACAGAGTAGGTGTTGAATGGTTTCAATTTCTTTGACATCCTCGCAGCTTCTACAGAAAACGGAATACACTGTCGTTCCTGGGCGTCCAGGAGTTATTGATTTGCTTTTTTATTATTAGGTCTATTTTCCTTTTAATCTTGCTGATTGGGACGTCTGATCCCATATCTTAATTGTTCCTATTTGATATTGACCCTTTCCATCATTCCCTTCTATGGAACCCAGCAGAGTTTGACTTGGTTAGCGTTACAGAACATTATTGAGTATGCCTCGGCATTTTGCTACTGTGTTGCATCTTATAGTTTCACTGCCTATAGCTTTGATTACAGCTTGGCTGTCCATGATAAATGTGGTCTCTGACAAGCTCAGTTTTTTCTTGTGTACAATTTCAACTGCAACTCATCTGGTAATTAGTAAGTCGTCACATCAAGTCCAGCCACTGTGTCATACCCTTGCTAGATAGACCTATGACCATTAGGTGTTATGCTTCCAAGAGCCCATTTCCTTAAGTCGAAGTGCGTTTTTGGCTTATGTGCATCTTATGTGCTCGTCCAGCGCTGGAATATTAAGAATAATTTCCAGCCCTGCTTATGGCGTGAACCTCTGTGTCTCCGTTATTCCTATACAGGCTTGTCTCTAACTAGGCTAGTCTAATACTAGTAGACCTAAGAGCTTGAGACCATCTAGTTTTCAGTATTCGATTAAATAATAATTAGAGCAAAAAAATAGTAAAACAAATTTTATAAATAGGGATAAAGACAAAATAAACTTTTTTTTCACTCTTTTTCCAAAACTTTGAGTTTAAAATTAGTTTTTTTTTATTTGAAAACAAGATGGAACAGATTTCTAGCATTGAAAAAATGTAAAATACTCTAATGTAAGTATTACCGTTATTTATAAATATTTGTTTTCAAGTTTTTTTGCGCAAAAATGCTTGTATTTAATGTCGTTTTCCGTTTTGGTCATCCAGAAGTCTTCTGAAGCGTCTGGAAGTCTTCTGAAACCATCCCATTGGCATAAAAATCCTCTTCTTACAATTCTGAGAAGAGAATTTCGTTTCTCGATTTGAAATCAGAATCCACTCGAGAAGCACTAATACATTTAAACTCAAACTGCAGTACAACTTCTTATATTCCGTTCTAATTAATTGTGCCCTTGAAAACAGAGAAATTAATAAGGGTATTCATACAACGTCGTAAGTTTACAAATTGTGTAAAATGATAAGTTTTGCATGAACGACCTTTTTTAAATATTTGATGCCAAGTAATTCAATTAGAGTAAGAGTCACAATGACGTTTGGATAAGTTTAATCAGTTTGGTTAATTTTACGCAACAAAATCCTTTGATAAGTTTAACCAAATTGTGTAAATCATTTCCCATACAAAATTTGACAGTTCATTAACCAAAAGATAAACTTAACCAATTTGTAAACTTATCTAGGGTTTTACGAAGTTGCATGAATACCCTTAATATATTTCAATACACAAATTAAGAAAAATTGTTTAGCTGTAAGTTAGGGGTAGATAAACTATAATTGTTTTTAATTTCACTTTTTTTGTGCCAGCAAAAAGTTTCCATTTAATGATTCACCAATACAGGGACAAAACTTCAGAATTGAGTAGAAGTAATAAGCCGTGTCCCATTGGATTCAGAATGAGTGTCTTCTGAAGTGAAACTAATGGAAAACGACAGTAGTAACTAAGCATCCAGGTCAATAACCAGATAACTCCTTTTTTTGAGGAAATATGTTTTTTAAAACTCAGCTTTTTTGACTCTAAATTAGACAAACCAATTTTGTGCTGGAGTTTTCTTGTTTTCGCACAGCACGTGAAATATTTGAAGAATGCTAATATCGTTAGAGGTACGGAATCTTTGGAAATTATTATCTTAAATAGAAAAATAACAGTTGGTGCAATGGTTTGTAAGTGTATGATAAAAAAAAAACGAAAAAGAAGCCTCCATTTATTTTCACAAAAAAAAAAAAAAAAAAATGAAGAAAACGGACAACTCCAAAAACAAATTAATTTATTTTTTAATGAAAAATTCACTTCAAATTTGTTTTTTGACTCATTAAATATGTTTTTCTATTGGCTTTCGCAAAAAAAAAATAAGTTTTTGATAATATTTTGTTTTTCGGCTTTAAAAACAGTTTTTTGTATTTGTCTCGACATTTAAAATAATCGAGTTATCTGGTGGTATTTTCACTCACTCGTATGAAAACAAGCGTATTTTATGACAACTTTGTTATTTAAGAGTTAAAAGCAAAAATTTGGAATTTTGGGTTTTTGACAAAATTTTTCAAATAATTATATCTTTAAAATGAATACTTTTAGAAAAATTAAGTAATTCTTTTTATAGAGGGTAACATTATGCATAAACTTTTCTTATATATATGTTTTTGATAACTCTCACCATTTCTGAGTTATTCGCATAAACAGGATATTTTCGTCAATTAATGTTTTTTGAAACATGGATATCTTCTTATCGATCAGCAGGAGAACAAAATTAAAATAACAGTTTTGGTAGAGAATCACACTTTTTAATACCATGTACCGTTTCAAAATTATAAGTGAGAAACAAGTGTTTTCGACACTTAACCTTTTCACACAAGTCAGTTTCGTTTGTAGACTTTCACAAAAATAAAGATAATTGCATTTAAAAATCTTCACTTGAAATTTTTCCGCAGTGAAAGTACATTTTTCCTGGGCTACCTATATAGCTATATAGAAAAACTACCGCAGTGGCTTTTCTAGCATCAAAGAACACCTGTTCAGAACAGTTAATAGGAAGAGTACTTCTTACCCAGCGTATTTGTGTTTATTGAGATCTTTCAAAATTCTTGTAGTTGCCTTCTTGGTTTTGCCAACCTGTTCTCCTAGGGCTTTTTTTCTTTAACAGAATTTGATTACACAACTTGGCAAGATCGACTCACAACTTGGCAAGATCGACGCACACTTTTGCCAGATCCACGCTCAGGTACAAGTTTGGAAGAAGAATATTTTAGTTGGTATTGGAGTTGCCCTTTGGCTTGACACAAGGTTACTTGGTGATCTTCAAGTCCTTATTTGTTCCTTTCAAATTTAAACATGCATCAGTTGCTTGTATAAAAAAATAAATTATGTTAACTTCGTTAAAATCGCACAACCACTAACGAAAGTTTTATTCTAAAATTAAAAGCAAAGATATCTACTTTACAAGTTAAATAACTTTTTACTTACAGGAACTCATATTGGTAATACCATCATAACAAGTGAAGCTGAATAAAACTGAAAATGGCATACCCATAATTGCATCACGATACTTTTTTTGATTACCCTAAAAATTCCAAAGAATTAAGAAGCAGTGACGTTTTATAATATGTGTTGTTAAATCGAAAATATTTTTGGTCAACATCGGTTTTCAAAAATTCAGGGTAACAAAAAATGTAAAATCCAACAAAATATGCAATAAAAACCTACGAAGCCCTGCCTTGAGATATATTCAAGTTAATACAAATCGTAACTGCACCGCATTTAAACATTTAAAACGTAAATTTTAAGCCTTTTATTTGAAAATATTTCAAAATCAAACAAAGTCTTAATATAATTTAATACGCGGAGTAAAAAAATTGAAAATGGTGGAACTATGAGGCGGAATTTTACATAAAAAAAAAATTTCCAGAAGAACAGTTTTGGACATATCAGAATTATTCAGAGAAACATCTGTTTTTTGTAAAAATCTCTCTGAGGGCGGCGTTTTCTTGAACTCTGTTCGATTTGAAACATTCCACCACACAGTATGGCCTCGGTCGCCGCTTGGCTGCCATTTGCACGGGCGGCGGCCATCGGTTGGGTACCGATTGCAACGCATCCCCTACCACCACCGCCTATACCAAAAGATCGCCGAAAAACCGACGACGAAAAACTCCTGATAAATGTTTCCGGGCGCCGTTTTGAAACTTGGCGCAATACCCTAGAAAAATACCCAGACACTTTACTCGGCTCAAATGAACGTGAGTTCTTTTACGACGAAGACTGCAAGGAATATTTTTTTGATCGAGATCCGGATATTTTCCGTCACATACTCAACTATTATCGCACTGGAAAACTTCATTATCCAAAACACGAATGTCTCACCAGCTATGACGAGGAATTAGCCTTCTTCGGAATTATGCCAGATGTGATCGGTGATTGCTGCTATGAAGACTATCGTGACCGGAAACGTGAAAACGCCGAACGCTTAATGGATGACAAACTATCGGAAAATGGCGATCAAAATCTTCAGCAACTGACAAATATACGTCAAAAAATGTGGCGAGCCTTTGAAAACCCCCATACATCAACGGCAGCTTTGGTTTTCTATTATGTTACCGGATTCTTTATTGCGGTATCAGTGATGGCGAATGTCGTTGAGACTGTTCCTTGCGGCCATCGACCAGGTCGTGCTGGAACATTGCCATGTGGTGAACGTTATAAAATCGTCTTCTTTTGTTTGGACACCGCGTGCGTGATGATATTTACGGCCGAATATTTATTAAGATTGTTTGCGGCACCGGATCGTTGTAAATTTGTGCGTAGTGTTATGAGTATTATCGATGTGGTGGCCATTTTGCCATATTACATTGGCCTAGGTATAACCGACAATGATGATGTGTCGGGGGCGTTTGTGACGCTTCGTGTATTCCGGGTGTTTCGTATTTTTAAATTTTCGCGACATTCACAAGGTTTGCGTATTCTTGGTTATACGCTGAAATCATGTGCTTCCGAGCTTGGCTTTCTTGTGTTTTCACTGGCCATGGCTATAATTATTTTTGCAACTGTAATGTTCTATGCTGAGAAAAATGTCAATGGAACAAATTTCACATCGATACCGGCTGCCTTTTGGTATACAATTGTAACGATGACAACATTGGGGTATGTCGAATTTTTGTACACTCTCATGGCCTTATTCTTTTGGTTTTTTGTTTTTTGATAAACGTTAATATTTGTCAAATATCATTTAAAGCTACGGTGACATGGTGCCAGAGACAATAGCTGGCAAAATTGTTGGAGGCGTTTGTTCGCTTAGCGGAGTTTTGGTCATTGCTCTTCCAGTACCTGTTATTGTATCAAACTTCAGTCGAATCTATCATCAAAATCAACGAGCAGACAAGCGCAAAGCTCAGCGAGTAAAACAAACAAACAAATATCACATCTCCAACGTGTATTATTAACGTTTTTATTTCTTTATTTATTTTATTTCAGAAAGCACGTTTGGCTCGAATTCGCATTGCCAAGGCATCATCTGGTGCTGCATTTGTTAATAAAAAGAAAGCAGCTGAAGCCCGTTGGGCTGCCCAAGAATCTGGCATCGAATTGGACGATAGTTATCGTGATGAGGACATCTTTGAATTGCAACATCATCATTTACTAAGATGCTTAGAAAAAACCACGGTATGATCAAAAATTCGATATAAAAGAAACACTATACATATGTATACCGAGTAAAACAATTTTACATATATAAAATATAATAACGAGCATCTCGTAACATTACATTAATTAATAATTCCCGTATTTATTTTATCAACTTATTGGTTACATCAGTTTTTACATTAAGGCTTTAGTTCTTTTGTTTATAGATTATTATTATTACCAATAAGCAACAAAATAAACATTATTATTTCTTTTATTATTATAAAATCTTTTTTTTTAAATTATCGATTATTTTATATTTTTCTATATCTAGCTATTTAAGGTTTATAGCATGGCAAAAAACAAAAATAACATTTGAAAGAATTATTAATATCTTAATTATAAAAACCAACCATGACAACATTTTTCTTACAAAATTAACAAGTGTGTCTTGCTAGATAAGCATATAAAATCTTTGCAAATATATCTGATATATAGAAGAGATTGAAGCCCCAATCATAACCTTTAAAAGGAACGAGTACGATAACTTTGTTGCTGAAAATTGATAACGAATTTTTGTATAGGGGTCAAATACATAATTTTTTCACAATGGGAGGGTCGTTATATCTCGCCCAGGAGGTAGGAGTGAATTACGGGTGGGGTTTGTATGCAACCCCCCTGCTTGGGCTCACTATTGAATTTAGGGTATGTTCGGGGTTCGATGTATGCCAAATTACGTTTGCATTTAAGGAACTTTGAATGTATTCTCTGTTCCAATGTCAATTGCTGTTCTTTATATAACTAACAAAGATCAACCTAACTCCAACATTAATTTGTACCAAAAAAGGTTACATTAAATACCATAAAAATCAGTTCTATAGTATTCTCAATTTTTGGCGCACCCTTTGAAACGATGTAAATACTATATATACATATTATGTATGTACTCCGCTCCTGTTTCCCAGAAGTTGGGAATTCATTTGGCAGTTTCAGTTTTACAAAACCCTATCACTTGATTAAAAACAAAAAAAAAAACTAAACGCACAGTCAAAAATGTAGCCAAAATGTGGTTCTTTCACATGCAATTTAAATTTGGGCAAAACTGGTTCCGTGGTTGAGATCGTTGGGACTCCATTTTGCCAATTTTTCATATTTCTCAAATATTCGTCGGGAGGCCTCTTAAGAGCTATTTTATAACAATGCTCTAAATATTTAAAAAAAAATAGTAACTTGCACAAATTGGGTACTTTTTACCTTTTTGTTTTGTTCGACTGTAATATTGTTTCATTTATTTCTTTTCACCCTGGCAATTTTTGGACCCCCTCTCCGGCAGGCTGTTAAAACATCACCATAAATAAATTTGTTGACTCTTCTAATATTAATTGTTTATTATATCGCCACCTTATTGCAAGAACTAGGTAACCTAAATTTTAAATTTTTCAGATAGCATAATTCATATGTACCTAGCTTCTTGAAAACGATGGAAATTCAATTTAAAAATAAGCTGGGTGAACAGAATGGAAGGCGGAGCTAGAAAAGAGCTGGAAAGAAGCTGCAAGAGTTAAACAATTTTAAACTTTTACTAAAGTATTTTTGACATCTATTCCAGCTCCGTCCTCCCATTCTGTTCAGGCAGTATTTCTTCGTTATATCTCAGTGCTGGTAACGTGCTCTGAGTTGACTTATAGCTGTGCCTGTGTGGTATCGTAACGTTCTGTCCACTGTCTTACACTATGATTTTCCAGAAATCGGGTTAAATGTTTATCATTGAACGATCTTTTCAATGAGATTTTTTTCTCTGTCCTCTTTATATTTCATTATGGGCCATTTGTTTTCCCCCCTCACTTTTTACTCCCTCCCCTTCACCTATGAAGAAAATATCGCCATTGGAAAGAACATTCAATGTAAATACTAACTTACTGACATAATGTATTCGGTTTTCATTCATTTCATTGACCGATAAACAAATCTTCTTTGCTTTCTTCTCAATCCTCAAGCCTGATTCACAATGCGGCGAGGAAACGAGACGTTCTTCGCAGTTGTGCTCTCTTAAAAACGAATTTAAAATGAGGAAATAATGCATAATAAAGAATTTCTCGTCGTCTCGTGACGTCAAATTTTCGAAAAATTGACATCACGCTTTGCTCTGCGAATATGTCAATATCGTATGCAAATAGTTAGACGGAATTATCAATGATTGTGCCTCTGGCGTTGGCGTCAGATTTTTTAACTTTTGTCCGAAAAAACTATGTTACAGAAATCGTATGACTCGACAAAGGTATTAGTGATGGAGCAGCGTGTATTGTCCATCATTATTCTGCACATTGCACAAACGGGCATGTATTTAGCTCTTTAAAAGAGATCAGTGGGGTATAACGAGTAGTGACAGACCAATTCATAAACAGCTTTAACAGTTTAAAGTGTCCGTTAAACAAAAACTTAATTTTCGAATTATGGTCACCGGTGGCGGAGGGCTCTCTCCTTGGAGCGCCGCATAAACAGTAACTTGTAAAAATATTAAATTTAAATTTATAAAATATAAATCTTTAGATTTTTACTGCAGTAATAATATTTGTGTGAAAAACAAAAATATTACAAAAAAAAAAAACGCTATACTAATGCTGCCTTTCATAGAACCATTCCTTTTTAATATAAGATTTATTTTCAAATTGCCCTAACCCACAATATGTACTAACATATGTATGTGAGTTACTTCGCTTCATGTTCAAAACTTTTAACAAGTTTTGTTTAGCAATAAAAATGTTGTTTATATTTTTTTTCAAAATAAACTAATCCTTACTTTTCGAAAATTCAAACCCCTTGGTCTATTCCTATGTGAGTGCAAGTAAGTTGGCGACGTAACAGAGTGTATAATAATTTTGTTTGTCAAAGCTTTTGGTGTTTTTATTAATTATTCTTTATTATTTACTTTATTTAATTATTATTATTATAAATAATTCTTAAAGTGAAATTTTGTATTTCATAAAATAATGTAATTTTCTTCTTTTTTCAAATGTAAAAATGCGTGTATAAAGCTAATTCAATTTCGCAATTTATATTAACAGTATCTATAAGCTTTTGTATACAAGTTATTCAATTTTAAACTTTCTGCTAGATTATGTAAGAACTACTAACAAAATCCCAGTATTCACGCCATATTTCAAATATTATTGCAATGCATAAAAAATAGGTGCATAATGCCTGACAATGGGCACATTCAGACGACACAAGGGACTAGATATTCAGTCAACTGAATTCATTGAACGCAAATTTAACCAAGGTAACTAGGTTTGTTTGAAATGTCAAACTAGGAAATTTACTTCAATCATTTCAAAGGACCGATGTTATTTTTATCTAAAAATTGTATACATAGCAACAGGTATAAACCCTTTATGAATTGCAATAAATTAGCTTTTTGAAAAAAGTTTTTCAAGACTATTTGATTTAGATATTTGCAAATCCAATATAAAATTAACAAATCTCATACAAACCTCTTAATTTTTTCATATTTCTTACTTATCATACAGGTTTTTGCATTTTCTTTTTCGTGTTTTATGGAGAACCACTTTGCACAGTATGGAAAAATGAAGGTGCAAAAAAAAAAAAAACAATCACAAAACAATAAAGTTCAGCTTTCAGTTCAATGACAAAATGCAATCAGTTGATACTCTGACATAAGTGCACTTGACTATTAAGGGAGATTTTTCTTGACTTACTTTCCAGTCAACTTTCCAATAAAGTTGCCTTAATTGGAAATAAATATTTTGACATCTGACCAATCAGAGACTAGAAACTTGCCTTAATTTCTAGTCCCTTGGGTCGTCTGAACGTGCCCAATATTTTTTTTCAACTATATTTCGCAGTAGACTTAGGCAAAGGGAATCTTCGCTCACTCCTCATTAACCTGGACATAAGGATGGTCCAAAAAAACGGTTCTGTTGTTTTATGACTCGGAACGGGAAAAAGTATCTCATGTTTTGTTTTCTTAATTTCTCAAAAGCTAAGAGATTTTTACATTTAGTTTTCAATATTTGACTAAAAATTGATATTAAAAAAATAAACAGTGGTTCTTAATTATGCGTAATTTTGAAAAAAAATTTTTTGCAATTGTTTCAAAAATATTCTTTTAAAAATTTAATTTCTCAAAACCTTTTCTTTGAAGCAACTTGATAAAAAATAAATAGAAGGATATTGGCTTTTAAAAAAGCTAGAACACTCTATTGTATGAGCTTTCGTTGATTTTAAATCATTTTTATTCCGTTTTCTGTCAATTTCGAAAATTGCTCCCTTGTCTCAGGGAAAGGAGATAGAATTTCCCCCCATAACATTTTTTTCTTAGAACAAAACCAGAAATCATCCTCCAAAATATCAACAAATTTGGATAAACCAAGTATTCCCCAACATTTATACAGGGGATTTTCTAGCGAAACTTCCATTAAACCTCTAGGAGATTGAAATGTTGTGTCGATAACACAGTTCATTTAGGTAGCAAAATTATGTGGTGAGTCGGTCATAAAATTAAAAAAAAAAAAACTGTTTTTTGAACCACCCTACTGGTTATAAATGCAAAGTGCAGGGCCGGACTGGCAGTCAAATAATCTCCCGGGATTTTTAAAAAAAATTGAATGATTAAAGATGGTATTAATATATTTTTCGATAGATGGTGTTTCTAATTTTTGATTAAGAAAAACGACATTTATTATATTTTATTCAAAATAACCTGTGGCCTAAATTTTCAATTAAATTTTTCAGTAAACTGCTCAATAGTTTTGATATTGATATTTTTTCAAATCAGGAACTCATAAGGGCCGGTTACAATTTTTTTTTTAGAAATTCTGGAAAAAAATTTACTTAAACAAAGACATTCATAAGAAAAAAAATTTTGAATTTTTTCATCTTTGGAAAACAGAATTAACACAGTTAATTTTTCTAGTAGGAAAATTAAAATTGAAAAAAATCAACACATCTCCTTTTTTTGGTAACTCTTTCGTAAATTATGAACTAAGAGTACAGAAACAAACAATACAAAATTATAAAATTTTCTATTTAGCTTATTTATTTATTTGTTTTATTCTTTATTCTGAAAGTACTATAACTCAATTTTAATGGTTAGTGCGTTAGACTGTCATGCCGAAGGTCTGGATTCGATTCGATATTGTTAACTAGGTCGTGTTTAGGCCGATCGATTTTTTGTTGGTTATACTGTTACCACCGAAAAAAAAGAAAAATGTTTATAGGTTTTTGAGATATGAAAATGTTTCAATATTTTTCTTGTAGGCTTTTGAAAAAGGATTATGTTCTTAAATCCATGATAATTTTGAAAATGTCCTAAAATGTTCCTAAAATCAAAATTTAAAAATAAATAATAATATGATCTGCTTGAGACATTGTTCCGCTTTTGAACCACTCTGTGCGGTGCTACAATAACAACTCTTCAAATTGGCATTCGAGATTTCGTTTCACCTTTTTAAATGATAAACTTAACTTCATATCAATCATTTTTTTTATTTTTTACTATGTATATTTTTTATTTTCTGTATAATAATGAAAAACTATCGCTGATTTATTATAAATTGTTTGTAAACACTTTAAATGAAAACAAAAATAGCAGCCATACTAATATTTCTTTTATGATTTGAGTGATCTTTCCCTATATGTATTGTAAAATGTATTATAAAGAATATAAATTAAAGTTTTGTATAGAACTCCCATGAAATAGAAAAGTTTTACTTCTTTTGCGAAGTTTCGGGTATGATGATTGTACATTGTCCTTCATCAGACCTTCATTAACAAGATAACAAATATTTAATACAAAATTTAAAATTTTCCAAAAAATAAATACTTACAAGTAAAAAAACAAATTCCTGAATGCAAAATCAAAATATTAAGTAAATAATTATTGCATCTAGGTGCATACATATATAAAAATAAATGTACATTAGGGTGGTCGTTAAAAAAATCATATTGGATGAGCCTAAATCGGTTCTAATTGAAGAAAAACAAATCTATGAATAATTTTTTTCAGATTTTTATTTTCAAATAAGGTCGCAGTAGGGGTTAATTTAATTGCCTATTTTTTTGTTTTGGATACTAGGTGATTCTTGTAAAATCTTTCAAAAAAATCGGAGCATGTATAATTGTATAAGCTGTAAGCAGACTAGAGGATGTTTTATTTCCCCACGCTTGACGGAAGGGATTTCGGTGTCCTGAAAATCAACCTTAAACGGGAACAGGGTGATAAGGTAGGTTTTATGTTGATTTGATATTGGAGATTTTCAACGTGTTTTTTCATGAAATAAATAAAAAAAATTATTTTGAATAACTTATAAACACTCTTTTTAATTTTATATAAAAATTTCTGACGTTGAAACCATAGCTTCAAAAATGCATTTAAGTAAATAAATAATTAAAAATAGTGTTTTAAAGTTATTCAAAATAATTTTTTTTCTTAATAGGTTTTATACCTGCCTGTACTGAGAAAAATAAGAAAAAAAAAGTCCATCTACTTGGTTTATTTATAATGAAATATTTAGAAAAGTAACGAAAGTCGATGCTCTAGGTCAGATTTTTAAGTACTATCACAATTTTCCAAATTTCAATTTTTTTCTTAGATAATCATCAATAACAAATGCTATTGATATCAATTAAATAATTAAATACTGCAAGTTTCCTAAGAAGTTCATCTTTCAAACAAATTTTGCAAGCTAACTTTGGCACCTCGTATCTAAAAAAAAATTTGCTATAATACCCTCGACAAGTTATTTTAAAAATAGTCCGTTTCCACAAAATATCAAAACGGTACAACACTTGCTACTTGTTTATTCGGAAAAAATATTTTTAATCTAAGAGGGGCGCACCGTGCATTTTTCCCCGGGCGGCAAAATTGCAAATTTAGGGCCGTTGGCGACTGCTCAAAATAATTTTATAAATTTTGTAATCAACCGAGTCATAAATAATTATTCCAGGAAAAATGGGTCCAGAGATTTAAATTGTTCATGAATTATTAAAATTAGTATCGATGCAATATTGCACCCTGTATTGCATATCCAAAGTCCCCCAAAATCCCCTTATTGGCTCTTTGTGTAGATTCAAAGGTGGAAGTCTATCAAACTGAAACATTTGTTTTGCTACAACCTAATCATTTGATACCACTACCCACGAAAAAGTTTTACTGGTTTTTTATTTTTTTAAGTAAAACCGGTAAAATAGTAACGAAAACCCTACGAAAATATTGGTATGTCAATGGAACTTGGAATAAATATTTCATTAGTGAACAACCGCGTTCACAGGGGGGGGGGGTTCACGGAGTCATAATACCCCCCCCCCCCTTCTCGAGAATTTAAAAAGCTACGCAAGGAATTTTTAGCATTTGAAACTAACTAATCATTATTTACCTACTTCTATCAACATTTACAAGCCATAGACTTAATAAAATGATTTATTTGATACCAATTCATGGCTTATTTTTACGATTGACAAACTGCCGTAATTTCTAACTTCGTGGCATTCTCTATGAAATTCAGCTAACGTGGCATGATAACGTGAAAATTGTCATCCAATCATTGCCATTAGGGTTTAATTGGCGAAATGAGTAATTTTTTTTTTGATTAAGATCGATTTTGACCATTTTTGCATTCCATTGGGTAACAGAATTGATTTATTTTTTGATTTAAAATCAATTTGGCAGATTTACATTTTTGGCAGGTATATCCTCTCTAATGCGAAAACAAAATTTTCAATATTGTTTTTGGTCGGTGTAGCTATAATTTTGGTTTTGAAGTTTTTTTTTTCAAATTACGAAGGAAATCATCTCCAATAAAAACAGAATAAATTTAAAATAAATCGAATGAATGGATGAAAAAAGTAATAGCAAAGATAAAATTATACGAATGAAATGACAAAACAAAATTCAAGTTTAAATCGTATTCCATTTGACATACAAATAATACAAAAAATATATAAAATAGTAAATTTGTATTATTGAAACCTGAATTTACCAAAGGTTTTTGGGCTTCGTCTTGAACTATATTTTTTTATTCAAAAATATATAAATAGGTACATTTTGGTACAGGTTTTTCAGGATTATTTTTTACGTTAAAACTGTCTGGATATAAACTTATTTTTTCATATTTAATCAGAAAAAATTGCCTATTGATTTTATGTTTAAAATTTTTTTATGGTTTTAAAAGAAGAATGTTGGCAAAAATATTTATTTTGTACACACTTAAAAATCACGAAAAAAATTATCTTAGATTTACACATATTTAACATATTTTCTAACTTTCGAAGACCGTTTTTCGTCTGCATTAAATTTTTTGGATCCGATGATCAATTCTGTTAACGTTTCGTGCTCCAATAAAAACAAAATAATAATAATCATCTCCATAACTCATATTTCCTTAAGCGTGCACAAAAAAATCCATATGATATATTCTTCGTGCAAACGAGGCACCACCATGTCAAATTTAAAATCGGGAGTGGATCAAAATTCTGGTTTAAGAATTCAGATTCAAAATTTGTTTTTTTCAAAGAAACCATGTCTGACTTTTTCAGTTATCTCTAATTAAAATTCTACCTATCTATAATTCTAACTGTCTGAACTCGGTAATTTAAAATTATAAAAATAAAATTCTGTTTTTTCTGTAAACGAAAATAAACAAACAACAATAGTTTTTCAACTCTGACTTATTGTCAGAATTATGTAACCAGAATTTGGAAAATCAGAATTTCGAAATCAAATTTTGCAAAACAAATTTTGATCTTACCAAAATTTCGACCCTATCTCCTAAGAATCTATATTTTTTTTTGGATGGTTAAACCTTGGATTATTTATAAGACCAAGTAGATATAGCCCAGGAAAATTAGACTTTCACTTCGAAAAAATTCCGACAAAGCTGAATTTTGGTAGAAAGCTTTGTTTTAGCGTCTTAAACCTTTCCTGAAAAGTTCCGTAAATTTGGGCTGGGGCTAAATTTTTTAGGGTGGGTTAAAGGGCGTAAAGTTAATTTTTTTGTTAATTCCTCGAAATCTATAGCTTCTTTTTTGAAAAATGTAAAGGTACGAGTTGTAGCATATGTCATTCTACACAAAAAAGTTTAACAAACTTTTTTTCATTCAAGAAATAGATTCTCAGAAAATCAAGCAAGAATTTCGTTAATCGATGGGCAAAATCTTTTGTACGATTTGAGTTTGGTAACATCTCCTCTTTATAAGACCAAGTTTTTGGGGTGCTCGGGGTAAGGGAAAGACTGCCATCTTGAAAGAAAGTGATTTGGTTTTTATTCAACAACTCGATAAAATTTTCTTATACAAAAAAATCATAAAATAATAACATTTAGACAATTAAATTACTTACAAAAATGAGCTATTAACGAACCCTGTAGGTTTATTGATCTTGAAGTTATAGCGTGTCAAAGTAGCACATTTAATTTTGCACTGTAAACATTTTTTTGTTAATATCTCAGCAAATGAATATTTTAAAAAGTAGATGAATTTATATTAATGTTCAAGAAATTCTACACAAAAAAGATTACTACACATTTTTCCGTAGGAGAAACAGATTTCAAGAAAAACGTGCAAACGCTTTTACTGTAATGAAATTTTTTCATCATTTTGCCTTAAGTAAAATAAGCAATGAGCGCGTTTCTGAAGCCCTCAGCGACTTGTTTAGAGCAAGTACGTGTGACCCAGTCGTGCATTTTATTAGTCTTGTCTCAATCAATCGAATCACCTGGTATGCAAAATAGAAAAAAAGGCAATGAAATTAGCCCCAAAAACGACGGAAGAGGATACAAATAAAAATCTGAAAAAATCAGGAAATTTGTTTATGCTCATTTTAAGAGCTGATTAAGATCGGGCCAAATATAATAAAAAACTCAAACAAACCCATAACAAAGGACCACTTTAATTAACGTACATATAAATATCAATGTAAGGTTGTGTGTGTCTTATAAACTCGAAAGGTATTGAACATATATCCCTGACATTTTTCGAAATTGTTCATATTTATGAGAGTTCGGGAGGGTTCATTACCTGGCTTAAGTTTAAGTCACCTACTGCCACACCCGCTCTCATGTAGGTACTTCAGTTTTATCCTTATTTAATGTCCTCAGAATATGATACATTAATTTTCTAATTAAGCTCTATCTGAAAAGAATAAAGATATACAAATTATTCAGCTTGCAAGTTTGATTGTTTACTGTCATGGCTCCGACTTTCTATTTCTGTACTAACAATCCAAGACACCAAGACACTTACTATAAAAAAAGTAAACCTATGACAACAAACTATTAAAAATTGCAAGGTGAATACCAGTTGAAGAAATAAATCATTTCAAATGGGGACAAAGCACTTGGAAAGTGGAACTAGCAAAATTAAGACTTGTTCTAAAGGTAATTTTTGCCTCTGACTCCAAATACGAAATCCGTTTTTCGCCATCTGCACTGGCTCTTGAAATATTGCTGTTAAAAAATACCAAGGACTTCACAAGGGACTTCTTAGAAAATACAAAATCGATTGGAAAGTTTTAAACCTGAATTCGGAAGAAGAAAATAACATTTTTTTGGAACCGCTACAAATTTTGTTAGACAAAATTTTAAAGTGTAGTGGCATAACCTAAAAAAAAATGAAAAATTTCGGATTTTGAATATTTCTGAGAGAAATAAGGAGATTGAAAAAATATTAACCAAATGTTGAAGAAGAAGATTGATGCTTTTAGGAATCATTACTTACTTTATTTAAAAAAAAATACCTGTAATTTTCACATAACCTCAAAAGTGAACTTATATTTGTAAATCTGTGAAATTATTGTGGTGAATTCCCCTTTTTTAGTTTGACTGTATTATACAGTCCTCTTTCTAGTTATTTAATTGTGTTTACAGTTAATTTAATTTTGATTTTGTATTTTTGAATATTCATTTAAAAAAAAAATTTGTTCATATTTTATGTTCTTTTGTTTGTAATTTGTTTGTGTTCTTGTTAACAAAAGCCTCGTGTAGGGTATGAATGAAACATACCCAAAACCTCTCAAAAGAAGTACACCGTTGTTTTTACCTGAAGTCTACACAAACATTTATATTTATACTCATACTCATTCCTATACTATCATGCACATACTCATACACATATTCATATTCATATTCATATTCATATTCATATTCATATTCATATTCATATTCATATTCATATTCATATTCATATTCATATTCATATTCATATTCATATTCATATTCATATTCATATTCATATTCATATTCATATTCATATTCATATTCATATTCATATTCATATTCATATTCATATTCATATTCATATTCATATTCATATTCATATTCATATTCATATTCATATTCATATTCATATTCATATTCATATTCATATTCATATTCATATTCATATTCATATTCATATTCATATTCATATTCATATTCATATTCATATTCATATTCATATTCATATTCATATTCATATTCATATTCATATCCATACTTATACTTATTCTCATATACACCTTAATATGTCTATATCTGTATGTATATAAATAAATGTACACAAATTCATTCAGTATTTTTTCCCCATCTTCTCTCAATCCTTCAATTACATACGTTATTTTTAATAAAGGATCGTGAGTTTGTTGAGCTTGATACACCATATAATGGTCAACCGAAACGTCCCGGTTCGCCATCGCCTATGGCAAGCCCAGCTCATTCCACGAATAGTGCTGTAGGCTTGATGCAATCCTGCTGTGGACGTTGTTGTTCACAGCGTTACCAGGTAAGTTATTTTTTTTATCACAGCTCTTAAATTGTTTTTTGTTTTTGTTTTTGTTTGTTTTTTATTTTATTTCTTTTTAAAATTTATTTTCCAAGTTTAACAAGGTTCGTGTCTCGACTAAAATATGCAGTTTTAGATGGTCACAAAGCTTCTAAATGTTCATTAAAGTAAAAGAAGAGTATTGAATTCTTCCACGAAGTGTGTGTGTGTGTTGTGTATACCTACTCTCGACTGCTATAAATCTGCATAAATGTGTGTATTTTAGATTTCGTTTGGATGTTTTTACTATTATATTTTCTTTTTTTTAAGTTAAGTGCTTTGATATGAATAATTTAATTTAAATCTTAAATAGAATAGCTGATATTGTATTTGTAATGTCCGTACTGCAGTTTTGACAATAATTAATTCTTTTGTTTTTACTGCATGCTCCTGGTTTTTAGTTTGTCATGGTAAATTTAACGATGGCGTATTAAATAAGGTCCATAATCGAATTTTGTATACTTTATATCATTCCTAAGAATTCAATAAAGTCCAAAAAGTTCCTACAAGTCATCATCAGTCAGCAAAAGCATTCTTTTTGAACAACTTAATCGAATTGGTAGGTGGTTCGTCCCTGATTACAAAAGCCAATTAACCCGGAACGGCTCATTATTCATACAAACAAATTGGTATTATCTTTTAACAGGAAATTTAGGACGATTATGAAGACCATAAATTGGACGTAGCGCTCTTAACGTTGAGGCCACTGATTCCGAATTTCGGTAGTAAATTTTAATAATTTCGACTCGTTGTTGGCTCGTATATCTTTCCATCATGAAGTGGCAAACCTTACTGAAGAAAAATGTCAAAGGAGCGGCAAGAAATATGGCGTTGTTTGCTGTCCCTGTCGCTCTACTTTTGTAGCGTCCCTGTTGAAAAACCCTTTATTTTTTCTTTATTTGTAACATTTTCTCTTTGAGTTTACGAGCTTAGAAATAAGAGAGCTGAATTATTTGATTTTCTATCAGCTTTTAAAGGCTTGGTCAAACAGAGCGCGATCCGGCAATCTTTGTGAGAATTTACAAAAACAAATTTGACCCTCGCTGAACTGTAAGAAAACACTAACGAACATTTTGTGTGTGTGTGAACAAGAGGTGGAGGTTACGCGATGGAAAAAAGCTTCTAACGCTACTTTACAAATATAGTAAAGATATAGAATGCATTATAGGTTAATTTAATAAAATTATTAACCAATAATTTTCTCATATCGATTTTGTTGATGAACGTGGTTAAGAGTTGCCTTTGAATATTGTTTTTTTTTAAATTCTGAAATATTTCCTATAAAGAGCGATACTGAAAAATTAAATAATTGATCGATGAGACGTTCTCAAGTTATTGGTTTACGGATATGGTTGTTTTAGAACCACCAAATTATTTCCTGTTTTTTTTTTTTCTCACTTAATATGCCTCGGCTTGGACTTTATTGCATTATTTAGTGCGACATAGAATTCAAAATTATTTTGGACCTTATTGCACTTTCAAAAGATTGTTTTACTATTTCAGCACGCTTCACACATGAAAAAAAAGCTAAATTTAAGCTTATAGAACTTAAACAACAAAATGTTTTTGTTGGTCGAATTCATTGATATTTTTGGCTGATTAGGTGCAGAAAATAATTATTTTTTTTTCATTAATCTTAGATATTTTATCAAGAATATTTTATTTAGATTTAATAATTTTTCTCTCCATCTCTCTCCTTTATATAGTATAGATACGACATATTTTTATTAAAATAATTTCATTGCTTTTTAATTTATAAAACACATTACATTCTTTTTGTTATGTTCTTCCGAAATACCTACAGGCCTGCGGAAAATATATGCCAGCTTCAGGTAATGCTCAAGGTAATCAAAACAACCAGCCAATGGATGGGACATATTTAGTGGAAGCATCGTTTTAATAAATTAAATAAATTAAATCAAATATATAAAAATTGTTTTAAATTATTTAAATTGAAATAAAAAAAAACAATTCTAAGAATCTATAGTAAATATATACAAAAGCATCCATTCTCTTGTAATTAGTTAGATTTAATTTATAAGAACCAATCATATTCCAAAAAAAAATTGCTAATAATATTACGTTAAATATTAAACAAAACAAAAAATGGAAATTAAAAAAAAAATAAAACAAAATGAAACAAAACTTTTAAATTTAAATTGTGATAATATTAGAACTATGAACTTTAAAAAATAACGTGTATACTGTATTCTTGCTTACAGATTTTAAAATTGACAAATATTTAAAAAATATCTTTTGCAAAAGGAAAAACAAAAATAACGTGGGTTCGGGGCCCTTTACGACAGTTAAATGAAATTTTTCCTCTCTTCAGATTCTTTTGAGATAAGGCCATGGCGTTTTTTCTTTAATATTATATTTATTTTTAATTTTTCAACTATTTTACTTTAGAGATAAGATGACACTTTTACAGTCCAAGGCCTGAAACTTCAAGCCCCCTCCAGCTAGCCCTGTACAAGCTGGCTAAAGTGACAAACACCAAGTTTGTTAAGTCATACTTTGCGGCGCTTGAGCGTGCTACCATGGAGTCTTCAGTTATAAAGTCTTAAGTTCATAAAAAAGTTTAATAAATTATAAATGTAACTGATGTAATTTGTAGTAAGAAGTTGTAAAATGTAATTGATGTAGTAGCGCAGAAATAGAAACAAGCGTGTATTCGAAGGGCCCCGGGTTGATGCGTTGATCTGTATGTCACTGTATTTCCAGCTTGTTGAGCAGGCGCACAGACACGATGTTACCGCGCATTGCTCACACTCAATCGAAACATTCTGAAAGGAACATTATCCTAAGAATTTTTCGGAACTAAAGGGTTTGGTGCCGTTCCTATTCCTCTTCCTCCCTAGGCCTTTATTAATAAAAAATTTAAGTGGGCAGAGTACCACAGCCGTATTCATTAGAATACACTAAACACCTCTGGAAGCGTTTAATAGCTACGCAGTCTTCAAGCCTCTATTCAGCGTTGCGTAAAATATAAAACGTTTTCCTATTTTAGTTACAATGCCATTTTACATAAATGTTAGTTAACATGCCAATGATAAGATGTAATCATGTTTAAACCTCTAAAAGCGTTAAGCTTAAAATTATATGAATAACATTTCTGCGTTTATAGGTATTGTAACTTAACGCAGCCTCTCAAATGCGGTTATTCATAAGGCTGTATAAGTTTATTGACTTTCCTAGAAGATTTTGTATAGTAAGCACACGACCAATGCTGCCAAACCTGACAGAAGTCTGGTAATATATGACATGCGAATGACACATTTCCTTACTTCACTGTTACCCTTCCATTTTAAGGGCGAAGTTTCACTAAACAGACAAAAAAATGAGAACAAACAAGGCTTATTTCCTTAAGAAACAAATTCTGCACAAATTGTTTGCGTGAGTTTCTTCCCACGTTAACTAATTGTCTTAAAGAAAAACTTTTATTGTGGAGCCTATTGTAAGTTTATATTGTTTTGTTTGCTCTTCTGTTCAATTAGTTGAAGTGGACTTAACAGTTTTACAAATTTGGCATATGACAAAAAAATAGAAAAAATAGTTTTTAATAACTAAAAACTTCTGAAATATTGTAATAAATTAAAATTGTATTAATTTTATGTACTTTCAAAATTTAAACTATAGAACCAGAAAAATTCCTGAGTCAAAAACACTATTTAAATATTGTATAAAAGTAGTATATAATTATGTAGTATATTTGAATATACCTAATGATTTTTTACATTTAATTTATTTAAATTTTTTAATTTCTATTTGAATTAATTTATATTTATAATTACTGTTGAAGTTTAAGATGTAATTTTGAAAATATACTTGGAAATACCAATACTCAATGTTATACATTTTTAGGAACATATCTACAAGTTTGTGAGGAACACACATCAATTATAATAGTTGACAAACAAAATTATAAAAATGTTAAAAACGATGAAGCTAATATTTATTTAAAAAAAAAATTAAATAGTTTTTTCTCTATCGAGACAGTTATGTATATCCATCAAAATTTTGTTAAGTTTATTTTTCATTGGATTTTATTAAAAAATGTTTTTTTTTTACTTATGTATGTATGAAACAGAAATTAGCAGTGTTTTTTTAAAGTTTGAAATAAAGCAAATTGAGTTTGCTATGTACCAACAAAATAACTGCCTGGAGTTATAGCTATTTCCACGAGGGCCAAAACGATCATTAAAAACTCTTCAGTGGTATTTTTTTTTTTTTAATTTTTGTTCTAATACTTATTGTATTTGAACATCCATTGAAGGCATTGAAGCCAAACAACGCCCTACATAGGTCCGGCAGTTAGTAGTGATCAAAAATTCAAAATAGGATTATTTTATCAATCAACAAACCATTACCTATCGAACAAGGAGCTAATCGAAGTCATGAAGTTATTTAATTTAAGTTTTTTTTGTGTATTTATTCATTTTAATTTCTTACAAAATCTTTAAGTTGTAAACTACACTTCGTTTGATTATTCGGTAATGTCGGAATAAATACATGTAATACCTACATGTTTAAAGTCTACGGAGAACACTAAAAGTATGTAGGTACCTCCTACTTGTATTCGAACACGATGACTGTGAAATTATACAAATTGACCCTGACTAGAATTTTCTAAGGAACCTAGAAGGATAGTTCCTCCGAAATATTACTTAATGTGGTCTGATGGACTTGTAAGGACTGGGATTAGTCTCCAAAAAGTGAATTTGTTTTCACAAATCTCCATAATTCTCACGGGTCATTTTAGAAAAAATGTAAGTAACTCCAACTCAATGCTAGGTTTTCATAAACCTTGGGGCGGAAAATTTCTTGTAATATTGTAATGGCTTTGTTGTAAAACAATAATTTTGATCGTCCCCACGTAGAATATTCCAGAAATTAACTCTCAAGCACAAGATGTATAGGCATTTTTAACGTTCGTCACTAAACAAATTTTTGTATGTAAAAAATACTTGAATTAATCAGCATGTACCGATATAAAGCTTTTACTTATTACTATAGTAGCTATTAACTTTTTACTTATTTTTTCATTTTTTCAACACTGACATTTCAAGCTACATATTTTTTAATGAAAGAATAAAAAATGCATGCATAAATACCAACAAAGTCATTTCCTTAAAAACAAAACAAACAAACAAGTAGTAAAGATATTCTAAACTCGGTCGTACTTGTGATTTATAAAATATTCAAATGATCACTAATATTCTAAAGTAGAAGCAAATATTTTAAAATAACCAACATTTTTTTATTAGATAATTAAAAAAAAGACATGAATAATAAGCTGCCATACCTACCTTAGAGGAATAAAAAACAAAAAAAAAATATGAACGAAAGATTTAAAAACATTACATTAAATTCCTGTTTAATGATAATAAATTGTAAGTAACTAGTAGACCTAAATTTAAATAAAAAAAAATAATATTTTTTTAGTTTTTAGTCTACAATACTTCAATGAAAGACATGATGGTAACACTTAATTGTTTAACCTATTTTTATTTAAAAAAAAAATGAATCCCAATGTAACTATTTTTCAAAATATAAAATTGATATGATTGTATTATTGGTATTCAATAGTTATTGAAGGGGTTTAAAACGTATAAGAACAATTAACACAAACTATCTAATTTGGGTACTAACATTTTAATATCTATAGACAACAGATTAAAGTGAAATATTTGTAGCAAATTAATAGTGAACAATTAAACATTCATAAACCTTAAACAAAAAGGAAAAACAAAAAAAAAAACCTTTCCAATGATTTTATTTGTTGAACAAAATTTATAAATTCAACGAGGAGTGTGTTACTTTTATGTTTTTTGATATAAAAACAAACTAAAATTCAAAAAATTTAATGCAGGATGCACGTATCTACAAATAATAAAAATATAAATTGAGTTTAAATTCACATATGTGACATGGAAAATGAAATTTTAAAAATCGCTAGAATTTACAGGAATTAAATTGTAGTTGGAATAAAAAAAGAGTGAACAACAATCACAATAAAGTTATGAAAGAATAAAACATAATAAAATTTTTTTGTTTTGACCCTGAATATGACTGGTGTGAACATAAGCCTTAAAATGTATGTATGGCTTTCGATAAGAATATATAATTGAAGAAAAAAACCTCGCGAAAGACAACCTCCTTTTGGTCCGTGCCTGAAATAAATATCTATCTCCACCTGTTTGAGGCATGGGTAGGATTATGTACCTACATCTGAGTTTCGGGAATATGATTCGGGTTCAATATATATGTATTTTGAAATCAGAAATAGGTCTTTGATTCAACAAAATGCTTTGAAATAAAAACTTGAAGACTTCACCTTCTAAGTAGGGAACGACTTTTCCATATTCCCCGGTCCCGGTTGACTCATAAACCCAAGAAAAGCTGCGTAAAGTTAGCATGATAACTTACTTAGATACTGAAAAAATACCAGTAATTACCAATTAATTGACGTGGAAACAAAAAAAAAAATGTCCGCTCTTTCAGTTTGTCCACAAAGTGCAAAATAAGTTAGCATATAATTTTTTTATTTTTGGTTAAAAATTAGTT
Organism: Dasysyrphus albostriatus; assembly: GCA_946251815.1. Classification (NCBI taxonomy): domain Eukaryota; kingdom Metazoa; phylum Arthropoda; class Insecta; order Diptera; family Syrphidae; genus Dasysyrphus; species Dasysyrphus albostriatus. Next base: position 2,781,691 of record OX276339.1, read on the forward strand.
TTAGAGTGGCAGTAATTGCCGTAAATATGCTTACTTTACTCGTAGCCCTAGTTTACAGTTCCCATGCGAAAAATAATCAAAATTTTCAAAACAATTTTCGACGAATTCTGTTCACCAAATTGTATAATATTCGAAGCAAAAAATGTAAATTAAACAATAAACCTAAAAATGGGAAACAGTTATTTTTAGATGCAAAAACCATTGCATTGCATGCAAATAATGCCTTCAGGTGAATATATATATTTCTTTAGTGTAAGCCGACCATACAAAAGAAGCATTTTATTCACCACCCTTTTTTCGCATGCAAAACAATTAGCGGTCCATTTTTTTTGCATGACATTTCGTCATAGCCATGTTTTTTTTTGTATGACTGTAAACCAATCGTGCAAACAATTAATTTTTGACACGGGAGAATATTTGCATAGAGTTTTATTTGCGCACGGAAACTCTAAACTAGGTTTAAAGTAAGCATGACACGTTTTTGTGTTTGAAAAAAAAAAATATTTTTGGGAACGCCATTAGAAACAGAGAAATTGCCGCTCTTACGGTTTGCCCACAAATTGCAATCACTTTAATTTTAGGCATATGACAACTTTTGAAAATACTATTTTTGAAAACGTCATTAACTGTCGTAAATTTTCCGTGAAACCAAAAAACTGATGCTCTTATATTTAGTTTGCCCACAAAAGGTAATCACGTAAATTTAAGGTGTAAGGCATGACTTTTTTTCATTTTTGGTCAAAAACTTTTTTTGAAAATGTCGTGACAACAAACACTTTTCCTTGCTTTATCTTTATTTTTATTGACAGCAAAAACCTGAAAAAAATATCGTTAATGAACTCGTAATGTTATGATAAAAAGCTTTCAAAATAACATACAAAAATAGATATCAATATTAGAGTTTTGAAATTATCTTTTTGATAAGGCTACAAAGGAATGTTTCTTTGCCATGTTTTGTACGCAAAACTTTAATCCATCATCTTTTTCCCACAATAAGGTCGGTTTTTTAAATATCCATGGTAAAAATGTTCAAAAATAGCGAAAAACTTTTTTTTGTCATTTTCAAATGGAAACATTGGATCACATCCGTTCTAAAGTAGCCATAAACTAGTCATATCGTATTCCCACTTTTATGCCCATTCAAACTGACTGTTTGTTCTGATATTTTTCTTTAAGATTGCATATTGTATTAAACAATTGAAATTTAGTGATAGCTCTTGTTGGGCAAACTATGAGGGGATGAGGAAATCGACTCAATTATGACATTTTGCTATAGTAAAAATGTCAATACTGAGACTGGTTCCCTCCTTGTTCATCGGATTCTGTAAGCGGAGAAATTTCATAGAAAGAAAGTTGAAGATATCCACTCATTATCATTATTTCACATGGTATTAAATATTTATTTATAAGAATTACAAGTTAACACATGTGAAAGCCTTAACTCATTGGTTGCTTGTCGTTTATTGATATCGGATGAATTAAAAATAGTTAAATTAAAAATATTATATTCCATGTCTGAGGCAATCGCTTGGCTCTACCAGCCAATCCTACAGGATTTCTTCTTTGGGCTTACAATCATTGATAGTAAGTTGGACTTCAAAGCCACGAAAGAAAAAATAATCTGTGGTGCAGCAATTTAAATTCAAACATTTTTAAACCACGGATCAAAATAATTTGAACCATGTTTTTACAACCGGTTCTAAAGTTAAATGAAAGACATACAGTTTTTAAATCTAGAAATATAATATTATATTTAATTGTTGGTATTCTGAAAAGTTGAACAAACTGTTTTACTCTTTTTTTTTTTAATATAAAATTAATCATAAGGGAAGACAACATTATATTATGACAGTACTTTTTTAATTCTATAATCTCTTAACACTAATTTCATCATTCAAGATATTTCTTTATTTTATTCCTAAAATTTACTTCTATACGAAGGTAAAGCTTAATGTAAAAAAAAACTCTTTATAATAGCTATATTCGTAAAAAAAAGTAATTCTATGTTGAAATGCATATCCTTATTAATTTTTGAAATTGAAAGAAAGCTGATACAGTTTTTTTGGAAACATTTTAACATAAAATAAAAGACATTTCTTGCAAGGCACTTCAAATTTATAAAATTTCTTTCAGATTATCTTATGTTTCTTATTTTTTTTGTATTTGTTATTTTTTTGTAAGGATAAATGGGAAGATTGATATAAGTGATATTTAAAACAAAGATACTGAAATCTCTTAAAGATATTGAAAACAGCTTTGCAATCAATAGGTAAACTATTGTTTTCGGGCTGACTTTAAAAATTAATTAATAATTTTATATTTATTTATACATATTTGCTTAGTTTTCCTGACAATCATTTAAATTTTATTTAGGTAAGACATAGTAATCGAACTTTGAACAAATTTAGCTATGATGATGATCCCAAGCTTAAAAAAACTAAACGCTTTCTTTTATAAAAACTATAAAAACAACAGGGCTTGATATTGGCTGTAACACACAGCAATCGCATTACAAGCCAGGTCAAAAAATGTCAAGATAAATCGAGTTATTGTTGTATCAGTGGCCAGCTGTTTTAAGCTGTTAAGGGAATTACAACAACGCATCAACAACTATCCATCGCATTGGATATATTTTTGTTTAACACGTTCGTGTGCTTTTGTACAGCTCCACTTCAATCCTCACAAAACAACCAATTTTCAATGCTGTCTTTAAGATGTAGTCATTCTCATTCCTACTACTATTTTGACATTTCTTTTTGCATGAGTAATTTGTTTGATCGCCGATAGACGTGAATTGTCATACAAAAATAAACCAGTATAAGTTCTAAAAAAGGTTAAATTCTCTGCTTTGTGGATTGCAGACGGATGTTGTAAATTGTGAATGATCGATTGATAGTTCTTAGAAAATGGCTTGTCAGCCAAGTAGAAAATATAAAAATGCAAAATTTTACAATTCAAACAAATTTAAGGTCGTATTTTCTTATTGTGGATAGTATCGTTTATTCACTTTGTCAAAACGTTAAAGCAAGAATTTGTTTTTATTTCTGCGGTTTGAATCGACTAAACAAATTAATTCGCAATTGAAGCACGTAGGTAATGTTTTTACTATATATTTTCAATCAATTATCTATTATTATTAAATTCGTTTTCGAAAATACAAACACATATTTGAAAATGCATATCTACTAAAAAAATGAAATCCACCTACTGCACTTCTTTTTAATCTTCTTCGAACATTTTTTCATTTAGTGGCAACGCTGGTTAACACTAAACACACACAAGCGAAACTGGTAAAAGTGTGAAAGAGAACGTTAACATACTGGAAAAATCGTGAGAGTTAGTATTTTCAATTCTGGTTTTGAAATGCAGTCATTCTTATTTCTCCTGAAGCCCATCCTCTGAGTGCCTTGCATATGAGCTATGAATAGCAAACTGCAAACTGCGAATGGTCGTGAATTCTGACACTTCTTTCATAAGACCAATTTGTTTGTTTGCCGAATGACACGAATTGCTATAAAAAACAAACCAGCAAATGGGTGATGAAAAATGTTAAAAGGTTAAAACGAATTATTCATTTGTTCCGGTTATATTTCAGGAGCTGAGTTGACAGAGCTAGATTTTTTTTCCGTAGCTTTTGATAGCCAAACTGGACAATTCTTTGCCTTGTGCAGTTATTGTGGATTACCAATAATTAGCACTAGACTAATTGTTTAACAAGATTATTTTCTAATCTTCAAGAGTTTTGAAATTAATTTACATTTCTATTTCAATTATTTAGCCAGTTTATATTTCTGAGATCTCAGAGGACTCAGAGCGCTCAGAAATATAAACAGGATTCCTCTCACGAATTGCTCATTTTTCCCCTTAAAAACTGAGACTGAAATTTTTTGGATTCGCTTGCTCAATTATTTTTTGTCGCAATAAATTACATTAGAAGAAAAGAAAAAGGGAGTTGTTTTGACTTCAACGTGAGGAATGTTGTTTATATTTTACTCTCCTGCTCTGTCAAAAAATTGAGGAAAAATACTGAGCGCTCAAGAAATATAAACTGGCCAATTGTAATTAAAGATAGAAATTAATTTTGTTAAATCTTCATATTGCAAATACTTTTACAAATCGAACTAACCTATTCGTAGGTATATGGTGCTGAATGATTCATTCATGGCAGAATTCAGTTCTTCACAAATGAAGCATTCTATCTCACTTCCAAATCGTAAGAAGAATGAAACACCATTTGTATTTTTGAAGGTGCTGTCAAAATAAATCTTTTTTAAATTTGTTTGTTCGGTGAAAACACTTCTTCTATATATAGAATTATTAAATCTGAACTGAGGTAAGCCTGTGGTGGAATTATAGCATAAGCCTGTGTTGTGTGTAGTGTTTGTTGTCCTTAACATGTAAATTGCTTAGCCCCAACGGCGTTTTTTCTTCAAAACCCATTCAGAAAACAAAAAAACACCTCATATTTCCATACACATATCTTATAATTGAAATAGAAAATGCCCACCCGAGCAGTCTTAACAATTCCTATAGGGATCTTTACGAATTTGTCAATTTAAGACTGACAGCTATCACTGTGGCGAAATGGAGCCACAGCGTAAATCAGCTTCGGACAATTTTGCGGTTAATGGCAACGCTGATTAAGACTAGGCACGTACCACATACTGGAAAAAGTGTGAAAGAGAAGGTACGATTTGATCCACCCCTCACAAAAGGTACCCCCTTAACATATGAACAAAAGAACTTCTATGGAAAAATCGTTCCATATAAATACCGACTATCCAGTGAAAGTTGAACACGGCCAATAAACATCGGAACGCCATCATTTACTAATCAAACATACCTTTTTTACTCTTAAACGTCAAAGTGTTATACGGAGTTAGTAGTACAATTAACAGTATGATTAATTAAAATGATAAAAAGTGGTGGTTTAATTAAGATCATAATAAAAGTAAAGTTGTGTAACTTGGATTATTGGCCGAATCTTTTGAGCTTAATATCCTTGAACATGGTATTCAATTAAGTGAACCATAAAAGTGTTTTCTGTGCCTGATAACTGATCTCAATGGATAGCGGACGCACAAATGTAAGTACTATTAACTTAGAATAACGGCATTTGGTTTTCCCGATAGGTACCTAGCCACCCACAGTGCACCTACTAATTAATTAATATGTGTAACTAGTTACTATAATTTTTTGGCATTTTAATTTTGTTTGGGGCATTGATCTCTTAGGATTTTGAGAGACTACTTTTTCCTTGAAGTCTTCTTTCATTAAGACTAACTTCAGAGACGAAGACGTTATACAGGACCTTTGGAGCTCTTTCAATATTGCACCTTCATGCACGGTATCCTAAGCATGCACAAAACCGTGAAGCAATCTTCATTTTTTTTTTTACTAACAATGGTACAGTTCCATGCGAATACAAATTTTCAAACATTTTTCCTCGCAAGCAACTGTACACGATGCTATAGGCCTTTTTACTCATTTGTTTGGCTGAAACGAGAAGTTACCAAGTGATCATCAAGCCAAGTCAGGTTCATTTTTCGAAATATCTTACAGTCTTATTTTAAACATAAATATATATGTTATCATGTATGAAAGATTAGTTGAACGGAATTTTTTAAGTAATAAGGTATAGCTGGAAGAGGAGTAAACAGGTATAATAGATATTTAAAAAAATGTGTGGGCTTAATATCTCATCTTAAAATTCACTGAATCATTTGTAAGAATCGATTCTCTTCTAAAAGAGAACTTAGCGATGTTGTCATATCATTGATGATCATATTTGAACTAGGATGTGTAGAGCTGGTTACAATTTGTGTGGTATTTTCGAGCCAGTTCTGGCAATTTTGTACGTATTCAAGAGTTCGCTGGTAGGTGTCCTGCCGCATTCCATTGTTGTTTGCTTGGCTTGGGAGCTGCTGCGAGACAGTTGGTGGCTCGTGCACGGACGTTGATGCTTTTATGGTCGACATATTGACCGGTGTCGCTGAGGGATTGCCAACGGAAGGGTTTCCAATGTTGACATCATTACATGGTGTGGAAATTGATGGAGCGATCGCTGGTGACATCTGCGACTGGCTTATGTCACCGCACTGGATTTCCTTGGGCTGTGGCAAAGGCACCACTGATGCTGGTGGCGTCTGGAAATGAAAGCCGTACATTCGGTTATGATGCGACAATGCCGCAGCTGGGTGTCTGTTTTGCTGTTCGTGGTAATAGCTGCACTTGCTAGCCTTTGTGTCTGACAGGCTTTTCATCGATGAATCGCAACAGTTATTTGGATTCACACCAGATGCAAATTCGGTTAAGCGAGTCTTCATATGAGACGAACAGCAGCCGGAAGCACTATTGTCCGTGTTGTGGAAGTAGCCAGGGACATGGCTGCAAGGAAGTATGCGTTGGTGTTGTATCGTTGATGGCGGGTGTTGCAACTGCTGTTGATTACAAAATGCGACGTTTGGTCGAGGAAATTGCTGGCAGTTGTGTTGATGGCTCGGAAGATGGGTGATTGGCGGACGTTGATGTTGTTGCTCCTGGTGGTGTTGATAGTGACTGCAAAACGCTTGCGATGCACAATCCAAAACCGGTGCTTGGTTATACATTCGGAGACTAACAGATGGTTGAGATTCTTGTGGCACATGAGATCTTCCAATTGATGGTGTTTCGTGTGACTGGGATCTTGGAATTGAAGTAACGAAACTTGTGGAACTGCGTGAGTGAAATGTCAACGAACGTTGTGGCATCTCGATTTCTGATTGCTGTGCTGCTGCTGAGTTCATAGGCCAGTGGTTTGCGATGACAGGTTGTGGATCTTGCTGCTGACTTGGCATACATGGTGTGTCAGTTCGGTTCCTTTCTTCAGGGTTTGGTGAAAATACGGGATCACCGGGCTTGTCAGCTACCTGATTCAAATACTGTAGCATTTCGTCTGGAATCACGAGCTTGTTTTCAACCATTTCATCTTCCTCAACTTCGTCTAGGTTAACTTCTTCGTTGGGATGATGATCTCGTAGGGAACCCGACTGTTTGGATTTGGCAACACCTTTGTTCGTAATGGATTTCATAATCAACGATTGTGACGGCGAGAGTATCATTGCTTCGGTGCTCTTATTCATTGTTGGTTCTGATTGTCTTCGGCGGTCCATTGAGGTCTGTGCCGAATCGGTGTTGTTGAAATTTTGTGTTGGAAGATTTGGTATTGAAAACCGACCATGGTGGTCATTGGTGCTCGGATAATTACAAAAACTATTGCTTTGCAAACGTTGCAAGTGCGATGATATCAAATGCGATGAGGGCTGCGGTGGAAGGCTGTGTCCATTTGTGATTGCAACTGAGGTTTGACTAGAACGACGGGAACATCCCGGCGATATTGGATCGTAAAATGACCCGGTGTTATAGGAGGGACGCATCGTTGATATAGATGACAGTTGTGATATTTGACTGCTACGCCGGCTGGCATCGATGGAACGCATGCTGCAATAATATGTGCTCGCATTCGAATTGCTGCTATCTCGACGCATTAGAGGATTGGGTACGTACTGGGAATTTTGCAGGCGAGTTTGCAGTTCAGTCATGTGAGCATTTTGAGGCAATGGCAGCTTAGGAATAACAGTGCTGGTCGGTGTGCCAGGCTCCATTTTTAAGTCCGTGATTCTCTGATTCAGTTCTCCAATTCCAATATTGCAACGATTCAATTCTGGTATGTTGGACAGTGTTGGGTTCATTCCTTTCGATTGGAGGCGACTGCGGAATCGATGGCGTGGGCTAACCGTTGAGATACCACCTCCTCCGCCGCCACCACCAGCGCCACCGCCAATACCAACCATGGCCCGTAGAACCAGTGGTAATTCAGCTACCTCAAAGTCCTCCTCTTCATAGGGCCATGTGTTGTGGTCTTCCATTTCCATGATATCCCCACTGGCAGGCGTGTTTAGGGTCATACATTCGTATTCGTCAGCATTACTCTTGATCACGTGATGGGAAACGCTCATGGGACTATTTATGGGCGGATGTCCGGGTGAATTCGCTTCCGATTCAGACTTGATACTAGGACTAGATAGACTTGTTGTTTTTCCTGACTGCATGTCATCACTTCGTGGACTGGAATCGATTTGATGATGACTCGTTCCAATTCTCGATCCGTCATCGTTACCACCTTCACTAGAGGAGCCTTTGTGTTTTTTGTTTGCATAGAACTCAGCACCGTGAACCGTTTTGACGTGTTTTCTCAGCGAACTTGGATCGGTATATCTTTTCGTACATCCTGGAGCTTTGCATATATATGGCTTCTGAAAATTAAATAAATTCAGAAAGATAACGCGTTCAATCACGAATCAAAGAAGTTTGTCACAACAACTTACCTCATTACTGTGCGTTCGATTTTGATGTTTGGCTCGGTCTGAAGCATTGCTGAAGGCTTTACTGCAACCAGGATACTCGCAAGTATATGGTTTCTCTCCAGTATGTGACCGAAGATGAGTTTTGAGATTTTCCAAACGAGAATATGCTTTGCAGCATCCTTCAAACTTAAAAAATCGATTCATTTAAAAAATTTCCATGATAAAAAAAAAAACAACATTATTCTTACCGTGCACTTATGTGGCTTTTCTCCAGTATGCCGGCGCATATGTACCACAAGCATGTACTGGGCTTTAAATGGTTTTTCATCGCGAGAACAATCTTCCCAACGACACACAAATGACTTCTTGTTAACCTGGATGTGGTCATTGTTGATGTGCTTGACGAGTTCTTCTCGGGTGGAAAATTCTATGCCACAATCGCGCCAATGGCAATTGGTCTCTATGAAATCTCCAGGCTCATCTTTGATATCAGTTGTGTCAACAATCGGAGCATCGTTTTCGTTGTGATGAGAGGTCAGAATCGATTCACGCTTGCAACGATATCGCCTTGATGCCGCTGAGGTTGCCAGGGCATTTGAAGCGCTATCAGCCTCAACCTGTACAACTCCACCGGAAGTGGATGATGGCTGTTCAATGTTCTTCGCAGACATTTCCTCAAAGTGCTGTTCGAAATTTTAAGAAAAAGATTGAAATTCAGCGCTTTTCCCTTTGTTCATTTTTACTTACAATAGACTTTGATAGCGTATTACCGGTTCCTTGCAAAGAATGGTGGCCAATAGAAAACATTCCAGTACCGGCGGAAGTGTGATGAGAGGGGATTGGATGTAGGAGTCCGGCTCCTGCTCGTAGCAGATGTGCTTGCAGCTGTTGTAAGTGTGGCGTCATACTGCTGTGTATTCCTAAACTAGGACTTATAGCACCTGCTGACAAATGGCCATAAGATCCACTGGTACTGCTGTTTCTTGATCCATTCACAATGGTCGCCAGCGAATTCGGTGAAAATCGTATCATTGAGTTGATATCGAACGAGTCTGAATATGGCGAAGACGACAAAGCCCTCTTTCGACTAATGCTTGTCCGGATACTTCCAGGCCGAGGGCTGTTGTGTCTCGAGCCATCTATGCTAAAATGAAAGTCTGAACTGGCCAGCGAACTGGCCGGGTGAATATCACCTAAGGGACCACGTGACCCCAAGTAATCTGAGTTCAGTCCGAGCCCTGTTAAATGGAATGATGGCGCAAAATTAGGAAGATAATTATCTAAGAAGAAAATAATATACATATATGTACTTATAGAATTGATGCTGATTTGTCGAATCCTAATAGAAGGAATAAAACTTACCGTGAAAGGATGGCGTTGGACTTGCTCTTTGAAGGGAATACAGATGATCCATATAACCAGGAATCCTGTAAGCTGGATGGAAATCATGTGGTTGCGGTGGCTGGCTAAGTCCAGTTTGTCCAGCACCTGCTGACGTTGGCTGTGGAGGCGGTGGTGGAGGTAACGCTGTGGTCGCTGCAGCTACAGCTGCTGCACGTCTCGATGCCAGATATTGTAATTCTGAATAACTGTAATTATAAAAAAATGTGTTCTAGGTACAAACAAAAATAGTATTATAGAAATTGGGAAAGTAAACAAAATGTTGATACAAATTCATAAGAAAAGTGGTTAATATATAGTTAGAGACCACGTATTGCTTAGCATCGTCACTTCATGGCATCCAAAAAAGCCTCAAATCTCTTGAATGATATAACTTTCTTCTTCACTGAAGCTGTTTATTATTAGTGGGTCTAGAAGCTGCAAATAATTTTTTTAAATCTGCCCAAAGGTCCTCTTTTGAGTTGAGGAGGTCAGTTACAGGTCATTGCCTTGTCAAATACCCATCTGATTGTCACCTCCTCCTCTGAATAAGTCAGCATGGTTCCCTGAAGAATGTCAATGTCAACATACTGATCAGTCACACCATTTATTATTTTTTTCGGGTTTCAAGTTTTTCTTTATAATAGTTCACAATTGAAATTATTTTTGCAGAGACTTGAAGTATGTTTTCAAATTTCCCTATAAGTTTCGCCGTCAATAAAAAAATAAACGAATCATTCGCAGTATTAACACTTATTGGTCTTCCAGAGAGATAGTTTAGATTAAGTAGTTTTTTTCGTCCATTGTAGAAAAGTTTTTAAGACAGAATTTAAAATTAAAAAAAACTCTTAGCGAAAATGTCGTAGCTCAATTTGTTTAATTTTTGCGGTTTTTCTTATTTTATGAATTTGGTAAGCTACCGGATATTTTATCTGACTGAGAAAACCGTATCTCCATTAGAAATAGTAAAAACTCATGAAGTAAATCTTATCTAAAGAAAAAATGAATCAATTAAAGAAAAACGAATTCAATTTAAGCATAGAATATTGAGCTGCTGCCGTTTGCACAGTTACAAAAAAGCTTCTATCCAAATGTTTTAGTTTCTTGAGATACGACTTTTTCGCTTAAGAGGGTAGTATAGAAGGATTTTTTTTCCATTTGAAATATTTATTGTGAAAGATCAGAAAAGGTCTGTCCCTGAATATTGTTTTCAGGAAAATCAGTCGAAACTATTTGTTTCAAAATTACAGGGATATTTTCGGTGGAACATACAAAAACGTTTTATAATGGTTTATTCTAAAAATAGTGTGGACTTTTGCCTGTTGCTTTTTTTGTAAAATGTAAAATGTTCTTTTCTTATCAGTCTTTAGTTTGAATCGTACCCAGAGAATATGCGATGGGTGAACAGAAGTTATGCACGCTCCACCGCGCCCTATTTAACTAGGCCTTGAGGACAGGAAATTTCTTTAAAAAAAAAATTTCAACGTAGAATGTAGACTGTTTGGCCATTTTGTCTTACTTTTTGACATCTTCATTAGCAACATTGCGACATTGCATTCATATGTTGATGCACTCAGACTTGACAGGCTCTAGTAAACTCTGTGTATTTCTTCTTGCATGTTTTATCGACTGCTACTTTCTATTTACGCAAGTTCAAAACTCTACTACCCTGATTGTTTCACCAACGCTCATTTTCTCAGATAAAGGCATCAAATTATGCCCTTTTTGGATTCTCTATTAAAGATGTTTAAATAGAAATTCGGTAAGTTTCATGTTCGTCATGGTCAACTTAGCTAAGCGTGTCAGTTTATATGGGATTTGAAATTTTCTAGTGGCCTTATAAAGTTCTTCTCTGGCTATGCGGTCATAGGTCACCGATAAGTCTATAAATATATGCGAAAAGCACAGTATGCTTTATTTTTAAGGACTTTTATGTTTTAGTTTTTACTCTGATACACATATGTTATTTGTAGTACCTTCTTCTTTGTACTATCTCTTACGGCTTCAGAGTTCAGAATAACGACAGATAAACTCGCACTCACACAAGGCCAAAATAACGATGACGAGACAATCAAAACGACGACGATGTTGTCACCAAAAATATATGGCAATTTACGGTAACATGTGCCTTTCTAGAGAACACATTTAACATCATCTTCATCTACATCCCATCGGCCATCTCTCTACGTTCCCAAAGACGAGTCATCGTGAACAGCTCAATTCTTTGAAAGCATTCTTTTTTTTGTGTTGTGTTATTATCATTTTGGTTCATACTATTAAGTTAAGGGCAAGTAATGGGTACATACAAATAAATTTGAAATTCTGGCTATTAAGAATGATTACAATATTGTTTTAAAAGCTTGATCTCATGTCACGAAAATTGACAAGTGTAACGATTTGTAAATCTTGAATTTCACAATATGGTCAAATTTCTGTCCAGTAAATTATTTTTCAGAAAATAAACAAAAATGTTTAAGACTAATTTTATATAAAAAATTTGAAAATTTTCCGACAGATTAGAGCTTTTTACCAAAAATGGCAATATAGCTATTCCGTACAAACTTCAAAATTATCATTTTGTGGAATCTGTTGTATTGATTCTGTAAATGACGATGAATTTTAATATTTCAATTTTTTTTAGAACAAATGTTTTATCAAAATTCATCAAGAAAATAGAACTGACTTTTACTTTTCCATGCAATTTTGTATCTGATAATTTCCACGAAATGATAGCTATCACTTTTGACTTTGACAGGTTCGTTAAGAGTCATTTTAAGTTAAGGTCAATGTCGATGTCATTGTGATATAGCGACATGTTGAGAGTTTTTTTTTTATTTGAAAGTTCGATATTTTATGGGAAAATCGTAAATTTCAATTTCATCAAGTGAGTTTCAAGTTAATGTCGGAAATGTATTTTGCCAAATAGTTGGTTTTAGATCTAAGTCACACAAAACAAATCATAATTCAATAAATTTTTGACTTGAAAAGATTTTTCCCAGAGCAACATTTGCGTTACAAATTCGACAGCAATATAAAACAAAAAACGAGCAAGTTTGTGAGTCCTTAATAGTGTACTTTAATCATTTGTCGTCGTTCATTTTTGTTGTAGAATATGTTGGTTTTTATTCTCTCACGTCCTCTGGTATTCGTATATTCTTGAGGAAGAACAAAAAGAGGATTATTTTGCTTACAATCTCAAAAGCGACCGAATTGTTTATTGCAACTGTCGGCATGTTATTTCAGTACCTCTCTATGCATATCTACTTTGGACTTCAGTTTCAGCTTCATTAATCTTAAAAAAAAAAAAAAAACGAACAAGTGACCGACGCGACGGAGACGACGGCAAAAAGAGGGTCAAGCTTGGAGAGGATGTGAGCTTGATGGTTCTCTGTGACTAGAATCGGGATTGGATGCAGAAGTCATCGACAAACAATAGAATATGGCAGAGTATGCAGATCAGTTATGTGAAAATACAAAAGGAACAAAAATCGTTTCTGAAATATCATAATGTTCATTAAGAGGAATGGGTGGATGGCTGGGGAGGGGAAGGGGGATGAGGGGATGGTTGTTGCGATGTGATATTGTATGCCATATTTTTTAAAAGGAAATTATTTTGAAGTTTTTCTTAGTTTTAATCAGTATTGGCAGTTATATTCACCCCGATTTTACTTAGGGAATCAGACTCAACTCTTAACATTTTTACTATGTAAATTAAGTCTCAATCCACTTAGACAGAAATTAGTTATAAACATTTCTCATGGCATTTATTTTAACAATTAAGATATTATTTTAAACAATAAGAGTTTTTTTTTTAGATATTTGATATTTGATTTTAGATATGAAAAATTTCACCCATATTCCTTCTGTTTATTGCAGCTTACTTACACACCATCTAAATGCTGTTCTGAACAGCATTTCAGTTGGGCTCTGCCCTGTTGGCTACGAAAATGTCCCGGTTCCCACTTTATACCTCCATTTGTTCCCAATATTTTCTGTTTTATTTTCCTCTGAATAAATCTGAATAGTCACTCATTGCATTTGTGGACTCGCACTTAAGGTTCCTGTCAATTTGAAAATAATTTCGCTGGTAAACTCTCGACAAAAACTATCGGGTGGTTGTCATTTTTAAATAAGATTTTCAAGATCTTATAACATCCCCAGTTGATTGCTCATCAAACAACTGCCAAGAATTATACCGAACTCAAAATTTCTACTTTTTAAAAAGATTGAACCCACTGACTCAAATATGCAACTACGAGACTACAAACTTAATGCAGGGCATTTTTACGTCCCGAAAAAAAAAAAAAAAAAACTGGAAGGGCTATCGGGATATGAGACTGTCTAGGCAAATACAAGATGATGATCAGCGTATCTATAGAGCAAAAAATTACTCGCTCTATGGTTCTATGGGAGAGAGGTGGCACTTCTCTTTATTATGGTTATTCTGAAACAAAAACTATTTGTAGGTCGAACAAAATACAATTTTTCTGCCTAATTAACCATTTTGTATGCTAAACTTATCATCAAGCTGTCATATGGGAGTAAAAACCGATGCTACCACAAGATGTGGTTTTCTTTTCTTATTCATTTCTTACAATAACAAAACTATAATTTTTTTTAATGGGTTCATCATTAAAATGTAAGAAAATACATTTTTATTATTGTTGACAAAATTGTCTCACATTCGTATACAACATATAAACGGTTAAACAGTCACGGTTAAAAAACTATTAACAGTTAATTGAATTTTTTTATCGCAAAAAACAATCAAGTATAATAATGGTGTTATACAGAAAAAGGAATATGACATAATATAAGAGTTATCATTGAGCTTCTGGGCCAAGTTTTCAGTGCGAGATCACCCTAGTATCGTGGTTAAACCCTATTTAACTTCGGAAACAAATTTTCCAGCCCATTTATATCCCAAGTCAACTTTGAGTTGACTTATTTTGGTGAGCTAACCTAGGGGCTAACAGAACTGGGTAAAGCGCTATCTTAATTTCAATAGAGAATGGTTGATACCCATAGCGTTGCACTTCGAATTCAAAAAATTTTTGACAGCTTATGACAGTTACAGTTAATTCCGTTGAAAAATGACTTCCTATTTTAACTTCAATAACTCAATCTGATTTTACTCTCCACAGGAAAACTGGGCCTTAGCAGCAAAATATGTAACATTACCTGTCAGACTTTTGGTCTTTTTAAATGCAACCTGCATTGAACGGCACTGGTTATAAAGAAGCCGAGGGAATATGTAACATAAAGCTGCACATGTCATGTACTACATCCACTGCACCATTGATACCAGTGTAGAGATTACAGCTGATTCGAAACCGCAAGGACTGAGTGAGATGAATCACTTTTCGTCGAAAGTCGATTAGTAAAAGTGAGTGGCTGGACGAATGAAAGGAAATGTCAGATTACTCGCCGTAAATTTTGGTTGGTAAATTTACACTTTTGGACAATAATTTGTGCTTTTGCTCAAGAAACTTGGTCACACCCATTCATGAATAGGAAATGAAAATAAAAAAAATCAACGTAGATGAAAACAACTTCCCTATAATTGATACTCTAAATCTCATTTTATTATCATAGTATATTAAATAAAATTATGTTCTATTCACTTTTGACACCATTAAACATTAAACTTTAATTACGACTAAAATCAAAGATACTCCATTATTAAGGTTCCACAATGCTTACATTGTTGTATTTGTTATTTCTTTTCGCGACCATTAGTGGTGATGTGTAACATAATATCAAACGTAATGAGTGTGACAAAGAGGTAGAATGAATTTGTTTCTTTTATGTTTAGTCTGTGTTGCATGTTCGAAACTAAATTCGAACTTACTCATCTCACTTCAATAGCTAAATCACTTTTGCGAATGAAGTGAGATGAGCCGGCGAGTGAGCCGAGTCATCTCACTTTACTCCCTGAAATAGCTAAATCTCGACACAGATAGAATTAAATTTAATTTGACTAAATAGATCAGATAAGATTATATTAGACTTGATTTGAAAAAAGAACTACATACATAAAAACTTTTTTATAGAAACACATATGGCAAAGAGTATTTTCGGAACCAACCGAATAAAATGCTCCAAAAGCGTCAGGTGATGGAAAGTATGAAGCTGACACTTGGACATTTAATGTTTTATAATGGTGGTAAGCTTTCTTTTGATGGTGACTGTATGTTCACATTAAAAATCGTAAATTGCCTTTTTTTGGTTGATCCCTTGATCATCTTTCGATTGCAAACATGCAAGCAAAGTATATTTAAATAATATATAGGTATCCCTAAGATACAAATTAAAAAAAAAAAAACTAAGAAAAAAAACTTCTTTCTGTACGTCTCTCGAAGAACAGAAGAACGTATAGGTTTAAAAAGTATATTAATGTGTAATATTGCTGCATCGCGCAGTTGCGAACAAAGAATTCTCTGAACCGAACTGCACTGGCTCTGAGGTCCTTGTTCATAATTATAGCGGCCCGTAGTGGCATCGCGGTATGTATGTATGTAGATAAGAATTAAGTTTCTTTTTGAAGATGTCTAATGAAGCTATAATAAATCAAAAGGTTCGGCGTTCGGTTCGTACAGATTTTTTTTTCTGCCTAAGCGAAAGCGGCGACCGACACGAGGTAAAATGACAACGTTTTTTTTTCGTTTTTGCTTCGTTTTTTGCTGATGGTTGATGGTTTTATTACATTTATTTTGTTTGCAATATTTATGTATATGTACTTGTACATACATATATACCTACACACATAATTAATACGATTTTTTTTTGTTTATTTTGTTGTTGCTATTGTATGTAACTTAAGAAGTGTTTAATTGCTTGCGTTTAGGGATTTGTGTATTTACTTTTCGGATAAGGAAATTATATAATCGTACATAGCGCATATTGCGAAAGATATCATTAGATTAAAATCTAGCGAACAAATTTTACTGAACGTTTTGATTATTTCGGTTTCACTGATATGCCCTCTCGGCGTTATATTTCTGCTTCTATAAATTTAAAAACTAAAATTGAGAAAGTAGAATTTACAAAATTATTTTTTTTAATGCACTTGCGATTTTGTGTCGCCCAATCAATCGCACAAAATTGAACACATGCAAATTCATAGTGGGTTGCGATCACTTTTTTTAAGTCGCAGCGACAACAAATTGCAAGTGCGTTCCTAGATTAAGTGATTTTTTTTTGTCGTACGATTATTCAGTCGAAAAAAAAATAGAACACATGAGTTTAAATGTGAGTTTAAATGATCGCACATGACATCAAAAACTCCGATCAATTTTTTAGTTGCTGGGACAGAAAATCGGAAGTGCGTTCCTAGCCTAAACCAGGTTTAACTAGGAATTCTTTTTTCAGTATTTATTTTAAAAACTAGAAAAACAGTTTTTGTTACTATCGCATGAGTGGTTTAAGTGGTTAGTGTATTTGATTTTTGACATAGAACAAGGCTAGTATCATAAATCGTCTCAAATTAGGGTTTTTTGTATTTACTTTAGAAAACGCATCATGGTTCGTGTGCAAGAGTAACAAGGCTTCAGGGTTGAATCAAAATTAATTAGATTACATATAGACTTGTTATGTTGGTAAAGATCTTCATTTTCATACGTTTAACAGAATTAACAGAATTATAGTTAAAGCAGTGTAAAGCTTACAAGGTATCATGTATGTAGGCTTAAGAAGAAGTTTTCGTTGAATTGAAACGATATACAAATTTGAAGTCCTGTTTAAATATTTAGCCCTATCGACTGTGTTGAACAACCTATTTTGGTAGTTTCTTTTACTTTTTTTTCTGAATTTTTCTCTGAGTGTAGGATATTTTTGGGATCAATTGCGGTTATTAAATATCATATCGTCCCTAAGCAGCTTGCAGATTATGCCGATCAACATTGTTGGTTTGCATTGTCGATCAATATGCTAGTGTGTACGTGTCAGTGTTAGCCGTTTTCCCTTGGAGGTGGCAAAGTACTTATGAGTAGATTAAAAACCTAAAACCTGCACTCATGTGCGAGTAGATACATTTTACACGGGAAAGCAGTTTGATGTGTGTGTTTGACGTTTGTTCATCAATAATCAAAATAAATGCACTGACCGACGAAATAAAACGGATAGCTTGCAATTCTGTTTACAAAGACCCCTAAACTTAAAAATTATTGTGCTGTTGAAAAACTTTATTGATTGCTATCCATTCGGGTTGCGTTCGTGTCAACAGAGGTTGAACAATGTTGTTGATCACCACGTCTTCGTTTAATCAACATTGTTAATCAAAGATTCATTCAAATCAAGTTAATGTGGACACTGTTTAAACTGTATTTACACGAGTAACAAAATGTCATGATTTTTGAATGATTGTACCTATTTTTGTCATTAAACAATATTATGACAACTGAGAGTAGAAATAATAGCAGTCACTAATGTGAATGTGTAAAAATGCCGATCGTGTTTAATGCCAGAAAAATGGATGCGAAATATATGAGGAAATATGACGATCCGTCCGTCAGTCGTGTAAATCCAACACAAGAAGTTTTTGTAACCAAAACTTTTTAAACATGCTGGAATGCATGCAGAGTGAGACGTTGTCACTCAATAAAAAAAAAAAACTTAATGAAGAATGTATTTTTTTTTATCTGCATTCATATTTCTCCCGATTCACGATCCATTTTTATGAACTGTTTAGTGTTTATGTTCGAGAACACATCAGTTTACGAGTATAGTGGTACAGACTATATACTCGTATGTATACATAAGTGAACAGCGAACCGTGCTTTTGCATCTCATGAAATTCGATCTGATGCACAATCGATTTAACGAAAAATAAACTGCATGATGACTGGGCCGCACGTTCTTGTTCTTTACATTCAAGGGACAGACTTACATTTAATAAGCACTTAAATTGTAAGGTATTGGATTAGTAATAAAAATAATAAATTTAAGAAAAAGGTTTGATTTGGTTTGATTGATAGCCCTAATATAAATTTTCTCGATTTCGATGTCGAAGTTACACAACTCTTTAGTAAACAATTACACAGCTGTCTAAAAGTGAACAGAGCTTATAAAAAAGCGTTTGAAAAACATTACAATTAGAAATAAAGAGAGATATTGGCAATAACTGGCAGAAAATGCTGGATAGAAGACGCTGTAATTCCGGCGACGGAAAGTTTATTATCGTAATATTTACGTTCAATGGTCACAACCGACAACAACGTAAGCTAAATTGCTAGTCTTAAATCAAATATACACGATTTTTTGACCTGTTTTAAAGCGCTTATGTTTTGACACAATCATCAGAATTCTGAATAAAACTCATTTTATTAGATTTAAATCAGTTAAGGTGTTCATCAGAACTGTAGACAATGAGTTGCACCGCATTCACTCTAACGACGTCGCTTCATTGCTCGTCAGCATGTTGAACATCATCCAATGTAACCGACACATTTGATTACAACCAGCAACATTCCTATTTTTATTTTTTGAAATACAATAGCTGCCCTTAAGAGCAAGAGAAAATAATGGAACAAAATTAAGCGGGTCGAGATAGCTCAAGTGGTTTGGGGAGATGCAGTCGATGTTGTTGATTTTGTTGGCCTCTTAATTATTTAACTGTCCAACTTTCAATAGGTTTGATTATTTTATGAATTGAATATCATTTTTAATCTTAGTCTTTTGTCATAATATATTTTGAAGTAGGTATTCGTTATGTTAATTTTTTTTGTTCTTGTCATCACTATACGATAAATAATATCAGAGAAGGGTTTGAAATCGTGTTCTTCTGCTGATATCGACTATTTAAAGGGAATGAATTTGTGAAATTCGACCCTTGTTTTTGTTGTCTTAAGAGCTCAGCGGAAGTTGTATGCAAATTCAATAGAGGAACATGCAAAAGTGATTGCAAAATTAAATTCTCAAAAAGAAAGAATTTTTTAATTCACTGAATTTAAATTTTTTTGGAAGTATAAAAACAAAATGCACAACAGAATCGCACTAACTTGCTCTTGTGGTTCAAGCTTCTAAGGTGTCTAGGGGGAGAACTTTAAATTGAAATAACACATTGAGAATTTTTTTTTAATATCCATGATATTGTTCTTTTTAATTTATGGCATTAACATTTGAATATGATTTGGGAACTGTGGCTTCCGCGACTGGTGCGTACATGTTGTACTTTGGAGGTCTAATTTGCATACATTCTTCGCAGTAAATGAGGCTATGTTTTGGATATAACGCATCGAATGCTAGGCGTTATTGATTTTTAGCTCAGAGTAGAGAATGGAGCAGAGTTCAAGCGATCGGACTTAGCCCTGAGCAGAGTACATATGATGAAAACTCTACGATATAATTCTGAAACATGCGTTGGCTTTTGCTCCATTCGCTCGGTATTTTTATTCTGAGTTCATGAGGCGTTAGCATACTCCAAGCTAGCTCTGATTGAAAAAAAACATAATGTGAGCTCTCTGAGTGCTCTTAGCGAAACATTTCTTTTTGACAGCGCAGGGCTATGATTGGAGTTAAAAAAAAACACCTGCTGACTTCCAATTGCTCAATTGTATCTGTTTTTCTGTCTAACCATGTGATTTGACATATCCCCAGGGAAAATAATAAAATAACGTCAAATCGCAAATGTGAGTTTGTCAGCTCATATATCCTTTTCGTGAAGTTAATCGTTCTTCAAACCTTCCAGTGTATCGGGTCTGGGTGGTATCTGACAGTGTCCTCCTGAAATCCCATGTCTAATAGACGAATGATTTTTCCAATTGACGCAAGAAAAAGTTAGTCATCATGTTATCATGTCTCAATGTTGATTGTAACGTTCTGACCATCTTTATTTTTCAAGACATAGTGACCAATGATTCCACCGGCCTATAAAGCTCACCAAACCGTGACTTTTTTCTGGATGTAATGGTGTTTCGACAATGGCTTGTGGATTATCATATCCCCAGATGCAGCAGTTCCGTCTTGATATAGCTATATAGCAAAATGTGTGCTTTATCATTGATCAAAATAAACAATTTACTAAAGTTGCTCGTAGGTCTAGGTTCTATTTATGATGAATTGATGCCAAACCAAACTAACCGAGAACTTACGAATCGGATGTCACAGAAAACGGTGTTGCAAATTTAAAGTTTTCCTTTTCTAACAAAAACACCTTATGGATACACAGAAAGTAGAATATATTTTTAAAATCCTGCAAATTTGCATTTAGAATATGAAAACATTAGATTTATTTTTTTTTGTCAACAATCATCCCCTTTTTTCTAAATTATCTGGTTTTCAGAGAATGTATTAATTTTTGCTCATTTTAACTAAAAGTTCTTATATACAGGGTGTTCCTTAATTCGTCAATAATATTTTAGGATTTGATTCTTGGGTATATTGTTAGAAAAAATTGAGTTGGAAAACTACTTTTTTTTTTAATTTCTATTAAACTAAGATTTTTACATTGGTTTCCGGTATTTGATTAAAAATTGATGAAAGCATTGAATGTCGAACATAAAAACAGAACTCAACATTTTGAGAAATATCAACTCGAAAAAAATTATTATTTTGTTCAAATATGTTGACTTTGAAATTTTTTTATGAATTTGACGTTAAAAGTGTGTTTGTGAGTTATGTTCGCAATATTTTTAGCAGCATTGATTTTTGAAGCGAATGTGGATGCTCGCTATCGATATTATATCGTGATTAGGGGAATTTTAAGTCAATTTTTTAGAATTTGCCTCCCCTGCCTGGGAAGACAGAATCCCCCCCCAAATTTTTTTTTAATTAGATTATACCCGAGAACTATGCCCTTAAATAAATATTATTGAAGAATTAAGGCGCACCCTGTGTTTAGTACCTATACCACCAGGTGGCGTTGATTTTTCCGATAGAATACAAACAAAACAAATAACAAAAACTCAGTATATTTTCTTTTGGGAATATGAGAAGTAACATTTAAGCATAGTATTATTGAGCAG
Organism: Dasysyrphus albostriatus; assembly: GCA_946251815.1. Classification (NCBI taxonomy): domain Eukaryota; kingdom Metazoa; phylum Arthropoda; class Insecta; order Diptera; family Syrphidae; genus Dasysyrphus; species Dasysyrphus albostriatus. The sequence continues at coordinate 2,803,379 of OX276339.1, forward strand.
TGTAGTTATAGTACTATATAAAAAACATAGAGAGAATACACAACAATTCAACAAAGACATCATCTCCCGAAGCCCAATCCCGGTTTCCCGATTCTCGATCCTAAAATGAGAAGCACATTGTTTTCATACAAACTCACGACTTTACCATCCATACGTTTGTCTGCGAGATGCATCAAATTAAGATGAGATGTTGAGAGTTGGAGCTTGAATTTTTTTAAAGAGAGGGAGGGAAGAGGAAAAAAAAACATGATTACCTTTATACATTCGAAAAAAAACCTTTGGTTGTCAGGCTTGTTTAGATCTTCTTCCATGGCTTCAAAATATCTTCATATCAACTGCTTCATTGCAGCAGCAATTTTGGGACGCAGAAAGAGCGAACAGGGATTGCTCGTGAGGCATTGACTGGTTTAGGTATACCTATCTCGACCATATTCAATCTCAATCTTTTTTTTTTTTTTTTTTTTAAGAAAGAGAACAAAGACGGGTAAGACACGAAGCCGACGACGAACCAAATGTCCAAACAACAGGCAACAGGAGAAGAAGGAGCAGAGCAACAGGGCAACAGGGCAACACCATCATCAGGCAAAAGACAATTTAAGATTGGGGCTTACAGAATGAATGATTAAATGAAGTCATTTAATGGTTTATCAATTTAAGCCTTTTCAGTGTGCTACCCTTGAGGCAAAAAGGCATTTTCAACGCTTTTTATTATGTTTTTATGTTTGCTTTCTTATATAGGCTTGCAGACTTGATTGTATACCAAAACCAAACCAAACCAACATAGTGATTGGGCCTTAGATGTACGAGTAGGTGTAGTGTTGTAGTGTGTTTGTTTAGCTGAAGGATGCAGCAGGGAATCTTAATTACATTCTGGATGTGATCTCTCTCTCAGTTAGGTACTGTCATTCTATCATTAGGTTTATTTTTTCTGATTTTTGTTTTTTTAATTTTAAACTTAATTTTTACTTTGTGCTTTGATTTTGATGTTGTATCTGGAGTTCTTGGGAATATAATTATATAACTTAAGTCGAGAGTCATATAGTTCTTTCTTGTCAAGTTTCCAGAAGTTGTTGATTTTTTTATAGAATTTCTTTTTCATTTCATCATTCATTTCTTATCATTGGTAATTTTTTTTTTAATCAGGTTTTATACATTTCTATGGTTCTTTCGTACCTCGAAAGTCAAAAATATTGAATTTATACCAAGTCTTTTTTAGAATATTAAAGAACTGCAATTTGCTGTAAACGATTTTTTTTAGTTTTTAAAACTACCACATTTTGACGCTTTACAACTAAATTTAATTTTTCAAAAAAAAACTGCAAGTGTTAAACTTTCAGATTTGGCTTAAGTCCGAGTTATACCAAATATATTGAAAAATGGCCAGGTATAAGAATACTTATGCCCCAAACAAACATTTTCATTAATAGAAACTCTTGAACGTTATTGTTCCTTAGTATTAAAAAGGCCTATTTTAACTTTTTGATAAGCAAATTTTCTTAATTTAAAAACTTTCTAAAAACGCTTTTTTCAATAGGTAGAGCTTACCAAGAAAGCTTTTTATATGTATATCACAGGCTTTTTGAAAAGTGGCAGGTAAGACTCGTATTGAAGGTAATTTTTGACCCTGAATCCAAATTCATCGTGAAATCTGCCATACATTTTTTTTTTAATTCTACAAAATATCCACACTTTAAAAAAAAATCTCCACAACTTTTCTTAAAAATAATTAAAAGAACCATTTTTTTTATTTTCGATTTTCTTCAATATGTTATTTCTGATTTCAATTATTTTGTTCATACAGAAGCTTCTAAAAATTATAATAGCTCTTTGGATTTTAAAAAAATTGGTTATTTTTTTTGAAAATCAAATACCTTGAAAATTTACATGGTCAATTTTTTGGAAACTTGGTATTACTGACAGAAAACGCTCTTATTGTGAATTATAGTATGTAAACAAATATGAATATATTAAATAAAGATAGCAACTAACTACAATCTTAAATGTTACTAAATGGTCATAAAAAAGAAGATGCCGTTTAATTGCATTGTTGGTCAGAGATAGATTTTTTTTTTCGAATTTTAACTTTAAAAATTGAACTAAAAATTTTATATCGCTGACCAAACTAACCTTTAAGATTATGATATACAGATGATCATAAATAAAGGGTGTATTTTTTAGAGATATAGAACTTTGAAATGGAAAACAACAAATATTATTTTTTTAAAGTGACATGAAATTTACTTTATTGGAAAGATAATCTTCTGGCATTATAATTTAAAAATCAATACCTTCCCTTAAAAATTTTTTAAACGACATTTTGAAAATTTCAAATTATAATTTGAAAAACCTCTTTTTCAATTATTTATTCGTGTATTTTGTGGTAAAAAACTGATTTTTAAAGGGGTTTTGAGTTGAAAATACCATTCCAAATCTTCCACAGAAAATAGTCAATAGTAGATGTAACGGTGTCTCAACATACACTTGAGGATTATCATCACTCCAAATACGGCAGTTTTGTTTACTGACGTATCCATTCAACTAAAAGTGAGCTGTATCGCTAGGCAAAATTCAGAATCACCAGAACCATGATTTTCAAAATAAATTTGCACAATTTGGAAGTATTCTTCAGGCGTCAGTCTATTCATTTGAAATGCTAAACCAAATTAAAAATAAATCATTTGACAGCTGAGAAAATGGCCGTCAGTTAAAATAGTGTTGCCAATTAAAGTTTTATACCTCTAAAAAAAACACCCTTTATAAGAAAGTCAGCAAATCTAAAGAACTTTTTTCATAATATAAAAGATGATATAAATACGTATTTTCTTGTGTAAAAAAGTGAATATAAGAAAGAAAATTTGACAAAGCATTTAAACGTTTTATTAAAAAGACACTTTCTCAAATAATTTCAAACAAGTTCCCAAATAATCCATCAGTCAACAAAAACTCAAAATAATCAAATAAATGCAATTAATCATACATACATAATTACTAATAGTTCTCAGCCTAGGGTCACGAGCTTCAGGCTAGAGGAGTGGGGGGGGGGGGGGTTTAAGGTAATTTTTGTTCAGCCATTGCAGTCAGCAACATCTGATATCTTGCTGTCAGAATAATTGTCCCCTCATCCATAATGCTTTTTCACTTTTTTTGATACACTTCGCATGTGCGAGTGAAACAACCTCTTATTTAATATCCAAGGATGTGACGCAAACTCAGTCTTTTCCACATTGGTGAAACAGAAACATTTTAAATATCTGATAAAATTTAGCAGGAGTTTATATTTAAATGTTTGTTTTTGAAATTGGCCATAAGTGTTTGTGTGTGTGAAAGTAAATTAAATTTCCTACAAAAAAAATATATTTTCGGTATTTCTACTCCCCGTAGAAAGTAGTTTTCATAACTTTCAATTTTTTCAAAAACTAAATACCCTTCAACTGTCTGGTTTTCAGTATTCGACTTAAGGCTAATAACAACATTAAATAACGAAAAACAAGTCACTAATTTATAACGAAAAATAAAAAATCAGTTAACAAAATTTTTCAATTTTTTTTCTCTAATTTTGAGATTTCAAATGAGTTTTTCAAAAATGGTTAACATGATTTTGTTTATAATAAAATAATCCGTTTTGAAAAAAGCTATACCACAGTATTGTAGGTATATCCGGTGTTTTTGAATAGTAATGTATCTACTTAAAGCAAGTGTTTTAGAAATACAACTCCCAGACAGAACATGTGTGAAGATTATTTCACAAAGTACTAACCACCTACCTGGAAAGATAATCTAGTTTTTAAAGAGCCCTTAAAAGTTTAACATTGATGCTCGCAAGGGCCTAACAATTCGAAAAATCGATTTTCTCTAAGGCCTTTTCCGTTAGGTAACCTTTCGCCTAGAAAGACAAAAATGAATAAGAACTTGTCTCGACTAGGATTCAATCCTACATTTTTTTTGAATACATACTACTGAGCTATTTCGCAATACAGTTGTGTAATGTTTGAAAATGAACACCTTTATACCTGCTTTAATTTTTCTTACTATTGTATGATTGGATATAAAGACTTATCCAAGAAGTTTTTTCTAACGAGGGCCTCACTACTATTTGACATGTTTTTCTTGTCTAGATTGCCCCTATCGAAGCCTTTTCAGGGCCTTGACTAGACTTGACAAAAACTTGCCATTTTTCCAGGCTGGCAATTACTTGGACAAAAGAGTGTTTTTCATATAAAAAACATTTTCAAAAAAAATGTTAACAAGAACATTTTAAACAAAACCACCTTCCTAACACCCCAGCATGCTGTCATGAATCAGAATATATATTACTTACTCTTTTCGGTGTTTGTAGGTAAATTAATCAAAAAACATGAAAGACATAACATTATTTTTCAAATTTTTCAAATTTCTACTCCGAATATATGAAAAAAAAACTTTTTTTGTTCACTTTTCCGTTAATACTCTTAGTTTTCAAAATACTCACGAAAAATTACAAAAGGGGACCCTTAACCCCCCCCCCCCACTCATGATTCCGAGGATAGTTGTACAAATAATGGTGAAATTCACCTTAAATTAATTTCTGTTCATCTAATAGATTAACACCACAAATAACAATTTGTATGCAACCAAATAATTTTCTTCATTTCGGTGCATAATTTCGTAATGAAAGACAATTCCAACTTTGGAGCCTTATTTCCGGGGAAGGGAGGGCGTGATAAGGTGATAATTTTAAATGAATTTTATAAATTTCACTCGAGCTTCCAGGGCTAAGACTATATCTTTAGAATAAGTTTGTATAGATATATACAGTAAAAGCTCAATTTGCGGAGAGCTCCGATAAACGTAAAATTCCCTTAAACTTACATATTTTGGGGAACTTCCTTTTTTAGCATTTCTCATAAAAATCGCTTTCCTATAATTGGAAACTCCTTTAAACGGACGCTGACACTTACATACCTATGTTTCTTATTTCAAGTAGAAAACGTCCTAACAAACGGATACGCCATTTTATTTAGATGTAATTTTGTTTGTTGTTGTTTTAAGCAATCTTTCTCTTAACCGGACAGTTGTTATAACGGCACATAAGTTAGGAAACAATCAGTGTCCACTTATTGGAGGTTTTACTGTATTTAGTCCTAAAAAGAATTGTTTTTTTTTTGTGTATAATATTTGCTATTCACATAAAATGTATCTTCTTATAACAAATCCATAATTTTATGAAGGTCTATGTAATAATTTTCAGTCTTTGAAAAATCAAAATAAAAAAAGAAAATCAACATCAAAATATCAAGTGACATTAGTATTGAAGTACTGAATAGAATACACAATGACGATGACGACGGACGACCGAGCGACGACGTGTCAAGTAGTGTGTACGCAGGGTATACCCAAAATTATACTCGGTAATCTGAATCTATGTATGTTATAACTTCGTCATTTTTGTTTTTGTATTTGATGTATTTAAACTTAGAACAGCGCTCTTCAAACCCCCTAAAATCACTTCAAAACAATTAATTTTACGTGACATGAATACAATTGAGCGGATGTTGGACATTAGCCTTTTTTGTTTTGTTTTTTTTTTTTATTAAAAAAAAAAAATATATTATGGGCAGAGCGCACTCGCAATGGACGTGATTATTTCATCGTCGTTGCTAATATTGAATCTTCACTTTGTTGTATTCAAATTGTTCAGATTTCCAAAAATGTATTTAGAGAATATGATCATAAAAGAATGCGCATGACATTTTTAAAAGAATGCATTCGCAATTAATCTTTTAAGATTTTTTTTTATAAATTCAAATAATATGATCACTCATATCTTCCTGAATCAATATGTCTGTATATTAAGACCCAGAAGTATTGAAATTCTTGGATTTACCGGTAAAACTTTGAGCAATATTGGTACAGTTTGAAATGTTTTATTTTCGTAATTCTTTCCGGACTTGTTTTCCACAGTTTTTTTTTCGTGAACAACAGCACTTTTTAGGTGGCTAGCTTAGCGGGTTCCAAGAATTTTGACTTCTTTCTTATGTCAATTTTACCTCTCACGCAACACCGTTGCTCCACCATAAGCAGGAACAAAAAAATGTCAACAGTTTTTTGACAATAGTATTTCAGGTGGATAGTTATATAAAATTAATTTGTGTAAATGAACCTTTTTTAAGAAATTAAATCAATTCTATGGGACTTTGGTGTGTAAATGGAAATCCACACAAGTGCAGTGCATGCTGTGAATTATACATCAATTTATATTGAATAATTTTGAATGAACAACAACGAAAATAGCTACAACTCCAGTCTATACATTCATTCAAAATTATTCTAAAAAAAATTGTAATTTTATTTTTTTTTGTTCAAGTTTTTTTTGTTTTATTTTGTTTAATTAAGTTCCACTGTTAATATTCAGCGCTTTTATCAAATTAGATGTAAAATTCTTTCTTATGGCCATAATTTCACGGAAGGATTTTAATTATCTATTTTAAAAGCCATTTAGCCTTTAAATGATGTTTTTTGGTTTCACCGAATGCTTTTCAATTTAAGCAGATTTGTAATGCCCTCGTTTACTAAAAACTCGTCTCATTCAATTTTAAAAGCCCTTTTTTATTATGACATTTCAATCAAAACAGCTGATATTTTGCTGTCAGAATAATTGTACCCTCACCCATAATGATTTTCCACTTTTTCTCATACAGTTTACATGTTGTGCGAGTGAAACAAACTCTTCTTTTATATCCATTCAAATTCATTTCGTAAAAGTTATTATTCCGTGTTGAAAACGTCAGCTATAATACAGTGTGTTTTGTAAAAGGAGTAACAAAAAGCTAGTGCGTGAAGCAGGGGCAATTTTTTTAGAAAAAAATTACTTAAAACAGAAAGCAAAAATATTATTAAAAAAAAAAAAAACAGCAATATTTAAAATATTTTTTTTTTTTTTTAAATCAAAAAATCCATTATTTAGTTAAGTTTTAAAAAACAACTTTAAAAAAAAATATTTTTTGAAAAAAGCTGTCTTCAAACTTAAAAGTCTGAAGAAAAACGATATCAGCATACGTGGTTTCGCTTAAAAGCGATTAAGTTTTTCCGAAACTCCCTCTACATAAACGGTGCTTATTGCTTATTTGCGATTCATCAACAATTCACGGTATGAAAAATGAAAATATGTGTGAAGAAAAACTTTTTCGCCAGTTTTCTTGGCATTTATTTTTAAGCTATTTAAAATTGGCATATCAGATTGGCCGGAGTTTGGATTGTTTTTGTTTTACGATTTATTTTCATCCTTCTATCTTTTTTCTGCCTTAAGTTAAAAAAAACGTGGTAAAGCCGTTGTAAACGTAGTAAAGTTTTGAACATCGTAAATCTGTCACAAATTGTATGGAAAATTATAGATATGTTTACGCAGTTTACTATCTTAATATAGATTTTCATGAATACACTTAATAATAAACTTATTTACAAAAAAAATATGTATTTTTTTTTAATTCATGCAAAATTCTTTTATCTTGGAACGCATCTCTATATTTTCATATAGTTTCATCTCAAGTCTCCGCATACACGAATTCGAATTCACGTACAAAAATTGTACTAGGTAACGTAAAATTTCTTAAAAAAAAATCACTTTTTAAAAATGTAAAATAAAACTATTTGATATTTTTGTTTTTTTTTTTAATAAATAAAAGGCGTTATTTTTAGTAACTTAAAACTAAAATTATTTATAACATCTTTTATTTATTAAAATAAAAAACGCGTTGAAAATCTCCTCTACCAAGTTATTTTTTTTTACTTAAATTGTAAGTTTTTTTCGTATTAAAAATGAATAAATTTTATCAAGTATAAAATAATTTTTCAGTCGAAAGATATACATCCCGATAATGTCATAGTAATGTGATGAATGACCTGCGGAAGGAATCAGACTCAAATTTGACATTTTTACTATGAGCAAAATATCAAAATTGAGTCTGATTCTCTCCAAAGCTCATTCATCGAATTCTGTAATCGAAGTGATAATCAAATGTGTAGTGACAACACTTTTTGCAAAACATTTGTAACAAAATAAAAATTAACTAATAACTCGAGCTATCGGAGTTAGCTCTGAGCATAGTATGGCCAAACTGTCATATCATGCGATGTGTTCAACGAACCATAATCTATTACTACTTATAATTATCATCTAATAAATTCCTAATCAAAAACTCGAAAAATTAAAAATGTGAACTGAAATTGAAGTGTTGAACGCACCCATGTGGAATGAGTGAAAAGAAGAGCGAAGTTGGCTGCGCTCAGCTATTTACTCCATTCGCTCGGTCTTTTTATTCTGAGCTCATGAAGCGTACTCCGAGCTAGCTCCGATTCAAAAAAGAAACACAAGTTGAGCGCTCTGTGTGCTCTGAGCTTAAAAAGAAACACAGATATTTTTTTGACAGCTGAGTGCTATGCTCGGAGCTAAAAAAGAAAAACGCCTATTAGCATCAAATTCAATCAACTGTAAAAATATAGATTCACTAAACTACCTTGCCATTTTCGGAAAACTACTCTATACGGGATTTAACTATTGACACATCATATCAACTCAAATGTCATTTGTACAAAAAAGTAATTAAACATTGAGTCAAATTGGTTTCAACGAATTCAATTGGGTTTTGTATGAATAAAACAAATTGGTGGAACTGAGATTAAAAGCGACAAAATGTTCGATCTACCCGATTCTTAATATGTTACATTTTTTTTAAAACGTCTAAAGCTATATGGACGTCAGATAGTGTTGGTGTTGGAAAAAAACCCTATTCTAATTTTAGTGTCAAAATAAAGCTTTTAGATACTACCTCCTACTTAATTATCATTTCTAGCCAAAAGAAAATTTTAATTCTGGCGTAATCATCCACATAAAATGATGACTTTTTTTGTTTTAATAATTCAACTACTAATTTTAACTATACCTAAGTTTGGATCGAAATATATTAAGTTTTTGCAAGAAATTATTATTTGGCATACAAAAAATAATCATTGATCTTATACTTCCTTAATGTCTCAAAATTAAAAACAAATAATAGGTACTATGAATGCCCACATAGTACCTAAGATAAGCTAGAATGTGCCTTTTAGGTATTATTGGTTCAACGTAAAGAAAGAGTAATAAACTCATGCTCTGATGATGATGATAATCAAAAACTCCCAACTCTTCCGCACGCCTTCCAACTTAGTTAAATTTCATATTATGTATTGCAACATATCCATACAACTTATCCTCCCGCGTCGGTCGTCATCATCTCCCCATTGAGCCAATCAGAAGAGCTATAGCTTTGTGATCGTTGTAATTGTGGGGCTAATGGCAAATAGGAAGTTAAGTAGTCTACTACTAACACAACAAGGCCTTCGAATTGCCCCTCCGTGTTGCAAGCTCCTAATCCAAACTCCGATACAGACTTGGAAGCAGCAAACATAAACAAAAAAGAAGGTAGACAAAATATCGGAGGCAGCAAAAAAAAAAACAACAACAACAACAAAAAGGGACAGGTGTGTTCCTGGTTGTTTTTCTTTCTATGCCTTATGGTTGTTGCAAAAACCAGTGCAACCAATCAAAAACTGTATCTTCGACGATTTGTTTATCTTTCAAGTTGCTTCTTGAGTTGATTGTCATTACCCAGTGCCCTATAGCTGTTAAACAATAACCAGGTAATAATATGTTTTTTCATTAATAATTTCAATACCTTACGTTAATTCTATTACTTTTGTTTATCTTTAGCTGACGTATGAACATCAAACTGATCAAACAAATAAAATATTTCGACAAAGATTATGTTCACACAAAAATATTAAATTACATACACTGACGAGTAAAAGTATTCGTAATGATATTTTGTACTACAAAAGCAAAACGCTCTAATCCACGTGATCCGATCCGGAAATTGTAATACCAAAATATAAAAACAAAACCCCAGAGCTCGAGTATCAAACCAAAAAGAAATGAATAATACATGGTTGAAATCATTTTCCAGAATCAACAAAGAAGAGAATTTAGCTATCTTATTAGCATCCCAACGACATTAGCATACCCTGAGTGTTAGCTGAGTCTACAGAGACCACTTAAGCGAGAAGCTCTGTGCTGAGCATAAACTTAATGCAGACGTCAGCAATCGTTTTTTCCCTTTATTGCAACATCAACAAAGATGTAGTCAAAACCTACGTACGCTAATCAGCCTACTCGTGATATGTTGATGAGTTTGAGCTCCTGAAGTGACAGAAGATGCATATTTGAAAATAAAGCGAAAGAATTTATAAAAGCCCAAGCAACTTGCTGCTGATTTTAAGACTGAAAAGCTGCAGACAGCGAAAGTAAGTAAGAGAAAAGTATGTAGATGTATTCGAGCAGCATTACTATTGACTGCTAAATGGTAATCATGCAGAACGAATGATAGGGTAAGAAGAGAATCAACCTTTATCCACTGAAGATCCATCCCATCACTTAGTATAGAAAAAAAAAGACTTAGCTATAAAAAAGCTTAGAAAGAACAAGGCAACCGGTTGTGATGGACTCAAAACGGACTTTCTAAAACATCACCTCCATATATTTTGGAAGGAAAAATATGAGAGTCTTGAGCTGTTCTGAACACTCTATTTGGCTGGGAGCTTTCGGCACAGATTGACTACATATCACATTGAAATGAATAACGGAAAAGACCAAGGAACTCAACTCCACGTATGAGACCTTAGTGGAGAGATCCGGTGAAGAATGAAAAACTGCTCTATTAAACCTTCATACTTCCAGTCCTGATTTACAGCATCGAGTGTTGGACAATAAGCAAAAACATGTAGCTGAATTTAGTTTCTTTCGAAAGAAACATTCCATACCGATGAGACAGTCTACCAGCATTTTTCAGAAAATATTAAAACAAAAACATTGCTTTCATGTCAGATAGCCAAGCCGCACTCAGAGCACTAAGTTCATATAGCATTAGCTCTAATTTGGTGTGGGATTGTGTGGAAAGGCTGAAAAAACTGGGCAAGAACAACCATGTCACGCTTCATTGGGTATCTGGACACGTAGGCATGTAGGTAAATGAAGAGGCAGACTCCTTTGCAAAAATTGGAGCAACGACACCCATAACAGGGCCAGAGCCTTATTGCGGAATAGGAGAAAACATAATAAAGAACAAAATCAAAATAACAGAGAGGGCAAACAGATCAAAAATCTGGAAAGAACTCCCTAAAATGAGGCAGGCCAAACTTCTACTTGGGGGTTATAACTAAGTACGGTTCCTATACTGCATTGGATTAAATAGAAATAAACTTGGAATAATAACGTATATTGAGCAACTTCATCACGCTCCAATGAAGGGGCACAATAGATCTTAAGGTCGCAGTGCACTTACACCCTTTACTAATCATTCATTCAAGAAACATTTTCGATGGATATTTTGTCCTGTGCGCCAGAAAGGTGATTAGTAGAGAAGATTAAATCACAAACCGCATGAGAATTGGGTGTAGCCCAAAAAGTTTCAAATCAACCGAATGGATAAATATATTCCAGCTATCAAGAGAATCTTTAAATCTCAACTCCTAGGTTCAAGGTGACACACAAGAGGAAGAACGAGCCTCTGGTCAAGAGACCAAGCAATCCCCTATACCAGAGTGCCTTTTTTGAATGACTAGAAGCAATATGCCCGAGATAGGATAGAAATGAAAATTGTCGTTTCCAGGCTGAGACCCTACACAGGTCGGGTAATTAGTAACTACAAGCCTTTTTTTAGCAAAATAAGTTTCGGTTATCTAAGCTTTAAACCACTTGTAAGAAATAAAAAAAAAAAACAAAAAAAAAACAGCTAAAAGTCATCTGTTGCATTGACAATAATACCATTCATCGAATACTTTTTTCCATCAGTGTATCAATGTTTCATAAAGAAAAGCCAATGATAGAGATACACAACATCCAAAGCACAGAAAGAATTAAGAGATACACTTTGCCACTTCGTAGTCAAGACAACATATACACACTTAACTTAAACTATTCCAACACGAAGAATATTTTTCAAAAATGAGATGTATTTTTAAATGAAATGTTATTTAACGAGTGCTGCCACTTCTTTTAAATTTAAAACAGAGTTGGGAAATAATTATAGAAAAAAGTTCAATTACTATTACTTGTAATTAGAATCTCCAAATACTTTTCTAATTATACTTTCAAATTTAATGTAAGAAATTCAATAACTTAAAACAAATAATAGAAAAGTGTCATTTAATTTTCAATGTAATTGTAAACAAAAGTTATCATCTAAAAAGGAGTAATGATTACTTTTTGTTTAGTAATCATAAGACAAAAATGTAACTAATTTATTGCTATATTCCTTCAAGTACTTTCAAAAATCCATTATTATTTGCAATTATGTATATACAAGAAAGAGATTTTTCTAAATTTTGTACATGTAACTTGTTAGTTAATTTTAACTTGCGATATATGTACAGCACATAGGTACTATAAGGCGAGTTTTGGATTCTTGCGAAAAAAAAAAGCAAATTCGAAAAACAAACATAACATTACGATGATAGAAAACATCAAAAAAGTGGCAAGTCTCTCTGTCTGTCTGTCTGTTCGGCTACAGCCTAAACGGCTGGATCGATTTTCTTAAAACTTCTCCACACTTCTCTGCCCACACGCTTTTTTAGTTTTTTTTAAACTAAAAGTAACGGTACCTGCTATACAATTTTTATTCAGCAGTTTTACAAAATCTTATTTTTCTTAAAATCGGCTCCAAAACTTTTCTTAAAAAAAGAAATCAATAAATTTCTTTTGGTAAAAGTTAAAAAAATTGTTATTAATGGTACCTCCACAAAGAACCACTTTTTTATTTTCTATTTTCTTAAACGGTTATTTTGATTTCATTAATTTTTTTTATACAGTCTTCTAAACAATGCAAAAAGTTTTTCTTACTAAAATTGTCAAACAAATATTTTTTGGATTTTTAAAAAAATATCAAGTTTTTTTTTGGAAAATCAAATTTTATGAAAATTAATAGGCGATTTTTTATAAAACTCGGTATCAATGGTTTTATTTACATTCCGTAATTCTATATTTCAAGAAAAAATTTAACTCTTATGGAAAAATAACGGTACCTTTCATACAAATGTTAATCTATCTCTAAGATTTTTACTAAACTTTTTTTGTATGCTAAAATTATTGCGATATATCGGGTTGTTCAATAAGAGCGCTACAAAAGTTTTTTAAAATAAAACAAAAACGGTTTTGGATATCAATGAAATTCTGTATTATTGTGAAAGTACGTTTGATGCCATTATGTATGGAACTCGATTTCTTTTGCATGGCTACCACGGGCACGCTTGCAGAAGTCCAGACGCTGAACCCAATTTTCGACGGTTTTCAAGCATAAATCGGCCGATACTGCTGCAATTTCACGTTCGATATTTGTACGAAGTTTATCAATCGTCGCTGGCTTGCTGGCACAGATCATAGACTTGACGTAGCCCCACAGGAAATAGTCTAACGGCGTCAAATCGCACGACCGAGGCGGCCAAGCGACTGGACCATTTCGTGAGATAACACGTTCTCCAAACTTGGTTTCCAAATAAATTGATTGTGACATTCGCTGTGTGGCTTGTGGCGCCGTCCTGTTGGAACCACATGTCCTCCAAGTCCATATCATCCAATTGGGGTCAAAAATATTTGGTTATCATTGAACGGTAGCGATCCCATACACAGTAACGTGCCGGTCTTGATCATCACGGAAGAAGTACGACCCAATGACGCCGCGGGCCCATAAACCACGCCAAACCGTAATTTTTTCGGGATGCAATGATGACTCATGGAGTGCGTGTGGATTGCTGCCTGACCAATACCGCATATTTTGTTTATTGACGAAGCCATTCAGCCAGAAATGAGCCTCATTGCTGAAGATGATTTTTCGATGAAAATCCGAATCATTTTCAACATACGACGCTTCTGGTGGTCAAGCGGCTTCAGTTCTTGCGTCAATTTAATCTTGTAAGGATGTAGGCCAAGATCTTTTCGCAAAATTCGCCACAACTACGTCACGGAGATGCCCAACGCTTGAGAACGACGTGTGAGAGACACATTTGGGCTTTCTGCAACTGAAGCCTCAGCGGCAGCAATATGCTAGACACTACGGGCACTTCTTTGTCTCACTGGCACGGGAACATTTTTTACTGTGCCTGTGAATTCAAATTTTTCCACTAGACGCTCAATTGTTGATCTGCTAGGACGATTATGACGACCATAAATTGGACGTAGCGCTCTTAACGTTGACGCCACTGACTCCGAATTTCGGTAGTAAATTTTAATAATTTCGACTCGATGTTGGCTCGTATATCTTTCCATCATGAAATGGCAAACCTTACTGAAGAGAAATGTCAAAGGAGCGGCAAGAAATATGGCGTTGTTTGCTGTCCCTGCCGCTCTACTTTTGTAGCGTCCCTTTTGAAAAACCCTTAACTATCAAAAATTATAAAACTTCCAAATAGCATCTATTAATAGTACTTTCATAGAAATTTTGAATTTTCTCATTCTCATAATTTTTTACAAACAAATTCCAAATAGGATTAAAAAATATTGCATTCCAAAATTTTCAAAAAGAAGTTTTTGAACTTCTAAAATTTCATTTTTTTTGTTTAAAAATTCGATCAAAAACGAGTTGACAATTTTATTTTAAATTTTATATGCACATAAATAATTACTTGCGAGTTGGATACCAAAAATATTTTTAGAATTTGATATATAAAAAATAATTTTTTTAAGAAAAACTCAAACGATTGAAAATATTTTTTTCTATAAAATCAGAAATTAAGATGGCGTTATTTTTTTTTTCATTTAAAGCTCTCAAAGAAGTCATTTTAGCCAATTTAAATGTCGCATTTCAATACAATGTTTCTCTCATAATTTCCATGTCTTTGCATATCATGGCTCTTAAACCCTCAGGGTCTTGAACTTAAGAGCAAAGGGTGGTCCTTAAATTTGGATAGCCCTCATTTGATTCAAAACATTCAAAAACAATTTCTCTATTTTTTTCAGATTTTTATTTCACCCCCCCTGGTCTCCCTATTTTCACTTTAAGGTACTAATTATTCTTATAATACGCGAAAAAAAATCAGAATGTATAGATTAGATTCAAACGAGAACAAAATTGTAATGGAGGGGGGTCTATTTCCCCTCGATCAGACAGGAGGGGTAATTTTCTACAAATTTGGCTCAAAACAGAAAAAAAAATTTAAAAGAAAACGTATAATTCCATTCAATAATATGCTTCCTAAAAAAAAGTTTTTTTTATTTATTTTTTTACTTTTATTGTACCAACAAAAAATTACCCAAATTAGTATTAATATAATTTTGTTTTCTTTTTCGATTTAGGGGTTTTCTCGAAGTTAAGTTCTCCTGGTCCTACAAATATTACCATTTTTGTTTAGATTTCAAAGAGTTGGGGTCGATATTTTGGGAATAAAAACTTCGTTTTGCTAAATTTTACTTTCGAAATTTTGGTTTTCCAAATTCTGTTTACACAATTCTGACAAAAATAAAAAAAGCTTGGAAAATGTAAAAAAGAGTTTTTTTTTTTAAATGAAATATAATTATTTGTTAACCGAGTTGAAAAACCATTCTTGTTCATTTATTTTCGTTTATAAATAAGTTCTTTGAGAAAAAAACAGCATAAAAAGGATTTTATTATTTGTAGTTTTAAATTATAGAATATTAAAAAGCAAAATTTTAAAAAGAGACATTTTTATACATAGAAAGAACTGCAAAAAGCAAAATGTTTGAGTTAGGAGATGGTAACCTGAAAATTGTATTTATAAATCTTTCACATTTTTCGAAATTCGAAAAAAATTCCTTGTGTTACATTTATGATGTTTAATAATATATAATAAAACATAACAGGAGATAATTTTCTTCTTAATCAATTAGAAATTGAAGTAGTTGGAATTAGATTAGCTGTTATGTTAGACAAAAATTCATAGCTGCCACATTTTTTTTTTTTTATTCAAGCAAGAAATGTAAACAGTACTGGCCGCGGATTGTGAAAAATTAATCCAGACTAAAAACAGTATTCGAACGTTCAAAAATGTGTTAAATATGTGTAAATTTAAGATTACCTTTTCCATGGTTTTAAAGTGTATACAAAATAAATATTTTTGAAAGGGAGCAACATTCTCCTTTTTTAAAAATAAATGAGTTGAAAAAATATTTCTGAAAAACCAGCAGGTACCAATGTAGTTATATATTTTTTGAATAAAAATTAATGAATTGATTGATAACTTTAGAAATCTACAAAAAAAAATAGCTAATAAAATTTTTGGAATCAGTAAAAGTTTAAGACAAGCCCAAAAACTTTTGGTAGATTCTGATTCAACCTAAACATTTTTTTGGGGTCTATGGGATAGAATTATTTTTCAAATTGTAAATAATTCTTGCTTTTCTAATAATTTCTTGCGTAGCTCTTCGAGTTCTCGGGAGGAGTGATGACCCCGTGGCCCAGTCTTGTAAACGCCGTTGGCTGTAGATCGAGATACAAACAGACAGACAGCCAGACAGAACTGTGCTGTACGCATTTTTTTCTTGTTCTTATCATCGTAATGTCATGTTTGATTGTTATATCTATTTTTTTTTGACGAATCCAAAACTTGCCCTAATAGCTCCTATATCACAAGTTAAAAACTCAATTACTTATTACGTGTTATTCCAATGAAAATTAAAATAAATTAGACAAAAATAATCATTGCATATTTACCAACTCTGATTTAAAGCAAAGAAAGCACTTTTCCGATTTTAAACTAAAATTTAAATCTTTAACATTTATAAAAACGCAAAACCTGGCAGAGATTGCACTCAATTAATAAAATTGATGATCGTTAAATGAATTGGCGAAGAAAATGATTGCAAACTTTGTAATTTTAAATGGATGCTGATTGATAAAATTAGAATCAAAGCCTCAAAGTGAAGCGAATGAATGCAATATTTTCTTTTAATTGAAGTCTTCAAAGATCGCATTCACAAAAGATTGCGTTCTCTTAAAACAGTTTTTGTGGAAACTTTTATGGAATTTTGAAAAAAAAACTACATGTTTTTAATACCTATAAAACGAGACCTTTCTACAAAAAGTCAATTTGAGTTCCATAGGTTTTTTTGACCCATAGTAAAATAACAGTCTTAATTAAGATGTATCTATGAATTACACAAAACATTGTGCAATGATGCTTGTCTAAGGAAATATTCTGAAAAAAAGTGGCAACACTGTGATGTATCAATAGACTCTGTTAAACTTGAATGCCCGATGCCTCCTTCAATATATTTATGATTATTTCACAAGATTCAACTGACGATGACAGTGAATGAAGAAGAAGGTGTAATCAAGAAAGGGAAAATATACACGATGACTTTGTTAAAAACGAAGACTTGGCTTGGGATTGGATATGACTATATGGGTAAATCGGGATGAAGATGAAGATGGAGAAGTTGGAAAAAAAAAATATAAAGTATTCAAAAAAAAAAAAAGACTTAAAAAAGATATCCAAGAAGATATCACAATTTCTCGGAAATTGGTCATCATGGCGCGTTTATTCTCTAGGGGAGAATGAATCTCTTTGTCTGGCGATAATGGTGTACCTATTACTTTTATTTTTTTTTGTTGTAAAAGACACCAGACACACAGAACCTGGTTTACAATAGGCCAGTTCAGACTGCCTGCGAGGTCTCTAGAATTACTCTCCGCCATTCTGGCAGAGGATGAGAATAATAATATTATGAACAAGATTATTTAAAGCTCTTAAAAAAAAACAGCTATCTATTATTTTTCAGTCGATTGATTTTGTTAAATGAAACGTATAATAATTGCGATAGAGCACATTTTATAAATAAATAACAAGACTGGGTCGCACGTATATGCCTTATCTTGTAGTTCAAGGCTTTATGTGATGGTTAAGCACTGATGAAGATGTTAGGTTTTGGTTTACCTCTTTAAAAGGCAAAAGCAATTTAGTTTTTTTCGAGAATTACATAAGTAATTGAGGCTCATTAGATTAAATTTTTTATAAAAACCACAAAATACATCTGAAAAAAGTAAAATAGAGACAATTTTCAAAATGTACCTTTGAGTGATAAATTATTTGTTTTGAAGCTTTATGTGTTCATGTTAATTTTGTATGTAAAAATTCTTAACGTAGGGATGGGGAGTTGCCATAGAAAAAAAAAAACGATCAAGATAGAAATACTGTGCCACCCACGGAAGCAACGTGACACATCGCAGCTTAAGAAAAGTTTAGAAAATCATTTAAAGCCGAAACTACTTAGGGGCTTATTTTTGAATCATCAAGGCAAAGATTTTGTTGAGAAAATATGGGCTGAATGGTTTACAAATTAACTGTGTGTCAAAAATATTTTTACCACAATCCGCTTATCCAGAACACCATAATATTGCAAACTTGTTTCAATTAAGCAGAGTTCTGCCCAAATTTCATTTGAATCTCTATTTTAGTTTATTTTCCACAAAGTTGCATCAGCCGTACGTTTATTGTCGATATTTTTTTAGGAAAAGTCATAAAGTAAACGAATTCCAAAGAAACAACTGACACCAAGAGAAAATGACATGAAATCAGATTTTAATTTTTAAATTTAACATTCCAAAAGGGTGTGTTTGATTCGAAATTTGATGAGAGCGTTCTTCCATTTCAACCATACAAAGTTGAATAAGTGCAAAATGTTCATAAGCCCGAGTTTTCATTTCATCGGATCTTAACTATGCGATGTAGCTTGTGTGAAAAAATCTTTAAAAAAAGCTCCTGATAACCGCTGTTTTTCAGCTAAGTGGAGTGCAGTTAAGTGGAATTGACTGTACTTAGCGATTGTGTTGAGTGTTGACAAATCAATTCCATTTGCAATATTCTTAATAACAAAGTTTTAAAAAACAATAAGGGTATTGTATTTAATTCATTCAATGTTGTAAACTTTCCGACGTCATAAGATCTTAAAGCTTTCGACAAACGCTCCCCAAATACAGCCTGCATAAATGTAGTAACGGTGTAGTTAATCAGTTACTTCAGTTGATGGCATTCACTTTGATTATTTTGCTCAATATTCTGAAAAAAAAAATTGTTGAACATATAATTTTTTTTTTTCATTTGAAGCATCCTGGTTAGAAACGAGATAACTCGTCGTTTTTTGACTTATATATTTATTCTTTTGAACTTAATGAATGTTTTCTTTCGTTCGATTAAAAAAAAAAATTATTAAATACATTTCTTATTTTGATTTTTGAAGAGAGATTTTTGTCAACTTCGCAAATTTCAAAAATGTAGAGTTATTTGCAAAAGCAACGGAAGCTTCCACTTCAATTTTAAAAACAAAACTTTATTTTTCAATATAATATTTTTCAATATCCATGTTTTAAATTTATCTTGAGGTTTCCATACAAATTATCGATAGCAGGTTATTCGCGCCGGTTACACAGTTTTGTGTAACTCTTACCCATTGATTGCTTATTTACTCATCAAAAAAATCAAGAAATTAAAACTGATTGCAGGTGTTAGCGCACCACCCCCTCATCTACTCCACCATTAAGTAAAAAATCACAAGAATAAATCCATCGTTTAGAACCAGTCTTAAGCGTGGAGAAAAACTGAGCTACTTATTATTATATGAGCTACTTATTATTATTTTCTGCAGCACTGAACGCTGCCATTGGACATTCCAATAATCTTTCCAGTCATTGCTAGAAAATTAGTTGCTTCGTGGATGGAAAATATCGAAACGTCACATTTAGGTTACAACAAATAAAAACAAATAAATACTCGGTCTCACTCGCACTTACTACGCAATTTTCTTTTATTGTTTTTTTTTTTTTTTTAGTTTTTGTAGTGCAATTATTTTATAACTTTTTTTATTTTTTTACTTCTGTGCAAAAAAAAACCTTTCCAACGATATATATAATTTATGTGCCCTCGGCTTTTGTAGACCGCGTAAATTGTACCATAAAATTCGTGTTTCTCGTTTTATTATATGATTTTGGCTAGGTTTGCACATTTTTATGTCTATTTTGAGTGGACAAATTGCCATACAACTTGAGATTTTAATAAACAAAACATCAGTAAATTATTGTAGTGTATGGTGTATATGTTGGCAAGGTTCGGAGTACGATAAAATATGATTCGTTTCTTCCATGTTTCGATCGAATCCAAATCAGCTGGGATCTATGTAAAGGGTGTTTTTTTTTTAGACGTGTGATTTCCGAGAAAAAATAAAACGCATATAATTTAATGTTATGGCCAAGAATTTAGCTTTATTATAAAGATAAGGGTTTGCCATTATGTTTTAAAAATGATTTCGGGTGGTAGCCGCTATGGCTGGCTCAAATAAATTCCAGCGGAGAGGCCCAATTTTGCTTTTTGCAACAATTGGGGCCGTATGTCAGTAATAACGCAAAATATTCTCTTCAAAGGCGTCAATCGTCTGGGGCTTATCTGCAAAGACCAGTGACTTCACAAATCCTTACAAAAAATAATCCAGCGGTGTTAAATCGCACGATCTTGGAGGCCACGCCAAAGGCCCACGAGGCGAGATAATGCGCTCACCAAAAGTTTCCTTCAATAAATTAATTGTTTCCCGATGCGTCGGTCGCCCGAACCGATCCATTATTTTGCTAATCAAATTGCACGATTTGCAAACGTTGATTAGGGAGAAACTGAGCATAAGTCAAGTGACAGCTGTCAAAAAGACCAACTCCGAAAAAAGTATTGCCAGATTGAAAACCAAACGTCTAAAACAAACGCCTTTTATATTTATATAGAATGCATGACGTTCGAATCATAAGAGATTCATTCACGACCCGATCAAATAAAAAGGAAAAATTTAATTTTTGCAATATAACTGTAACATGCGGCTTCAATAATTTTTTTTTTACTGTACATCGTCGAAAATTCGAAAAAAAAATATTTATTGTATTATATGTATTATGTATGTATTTAATACCACACAACCTTAAAAAAAATATACTCAACTTCTTGTCAATCAAAATCAATTTAATATGTTTCCATTGGATGAATTGTGAAAATTTCTGATTTTTTTCTGAAATTGTAGCCTTTTTTCTGGAGCAGTAAACAAACGTTTAAGTTTTTTATGATTTATTTAGAAGTTTATAAATCCGTTAACCATCCTTCAAAAGAATTTGACTGTTTAAGGCTTGAAGGAAAAAGCGTTTTTCGATCCAAACACGTTACCCAATTGTTCTTCTTCATCATAACAAAATAAAAAATAAAATTGGTGGCGCAACAGCTCGTGGAGAACTAGGGCCTAGTGACATACAACTCTCAACCATTCCTGTGTGCGTGTTGTTGGCAGGAATTGAGGTGACCTACAATTTTTTTCCGAGTCCTAAATATGGAGAAACAACTCTATAAGCTTAATGTTGAATTCGTGCTTCTTCACTGCCTGACAAGAATAGAGTGCTGCAACTGGAGCTGTAGCTGCAGCTGGAATAGCTGTCAAAAAATGTCGTACGTAATTTTTTTTACTCGCCCACAATGTGCTGTTCAGCTTTCCGACATTTTTGTCATTTGAAGTCAGCTGCGTGAATTTAATTCAACACACAAATTCAAATTAAAACAAAAATAAAAATGGAAAGTAATGAAATGGAAGCTAAAATTACTTTACTTCTTTATCAGAGATTAAATTTGTTCTCGGTTGCGCACAATTTTGAAACGTCAAAAAAGCTGCATGCAAAAGTAAAAAGTTGGCCAACTGTGTGTGTGTATATTCAACATTTTGACAGCTATTCCAGTTGCAGCTAAGTCTCCACTCTGTTCAGCCAGTTATGGGTGCAGTACTTTAAAAGTAACACCCGCTGTCACAAAAAAAGCTGCTTTGTGAATAGATATCTGCGAAAAATCTTGAGGATTTCCTGTCCTAACCGTATCTCCAATGATGAACTTCATGCCAGGACAGGTCAGGAAACCATCGATACTATAATGTTTCAATATTGGCATTGGCAGTGAATTTAACATCGCCTCGAAAAGCTCATGAGTGCATTGCGAGTAAACCGATGCAATGGAGAGAAGTGAGCCGACCTAGAAGTTCTTGGCGAAGAACAATCGAAGACGAATCAGTACAACTGGGAAGAGTTGGAGAGAGCTAAGGTACATCTAGTACCTTGCCCCGCCAGGGGAAACTCACGGACGTAACAGGTCCAAAGACCGAAGCAAGTAAGTAAGTATTCATTGAATTCACTTTGAGACTACGATTTAAAATTTTTCAATCACTATTAATTTGACATTGAAATGATTGCAATCATTTTTTCCTCCATTTATTCACAGCAATCAATCAAATGCAATCTTTTGGGAACCCTTGCATTCTTTTTTGCATTCGTTTGCATTCTTTTGAATTCTCTTGTATGCTTTTGAATTCTTTTGAATTTCTTAACAATCTTATTTGTTCGTTTACTTTATTCGTTTATTCTTAATTCATGAACTTTATTCTTTCATCTCTCACTTATTCGTCTTTGGCTTAAAGGGAAATAAACAAATTAGAAAAAGAAAAAAGTTTTATGTGAAAAGATTGCTAGAAAATTCAATAGAAATGAAAAAAAAGCTAAAAGAATGCCAAAGAATGCAAATTAATTCAAATGAAAAGAATGCATAAAAAGCCAAAGAATTGCATTCAATTGATTGCTTTAAAATAAATGCGGGTTACAAATGATTGCAATTATTTCAATGTCAAATGAATATGGCGATTGCAGAATGTGAAGCTGCAGTCTCAGAGTCAATGAAGTCAATGAATGCAATCTTTAGCTTGAATTCAATAAATGACTTAATGATTGCATTCACAAGAGAGTGCATTCTTTTACAACCCTGGTAGATTTTATACAAACATAGAAATGTTGTCAGTCTTAAAATTAAAATTATTTAGATTTTTATTTAAAGTTTGATTTTACGAGCAGCTTGAATTAATTTGACACGATATATTAAAATCTTGTATCTTGTCGAATATTCATATTAGATCCTCATAAATAATTAATAAATTTGTCAGTTTTTTTTTATCGATTACAAACAAATCCATTGCTTACTTTAAATCAGTAGCTTTTTCTTTAAAAGAAGCATCTGCTTAATAATGTCGTCCCATTTGCCATCTTTAATCAATAAAACCTCAATTAAATTTTTCTTAAAAATGATAAAAAATATACTAAAAAGAAAAAGGTTTCAAATTAAAAAAAATTATTTTATCCTGCTACATTCATGTTCGTGACCACTGTGCGACACCGCGCCGACGGACGCACGGGCCACTGCTCACGCATGGTTTGACAAAACCACAATGTTAATTGTTTAATTAAAACCTCGATTACACAAAACCAATGCAAGTGCGAATAATTATAATAGTCTCAGGTTTTCGACAACGAAGTTTATATTTTTTATGAGTGTCGTTTATATATCAATGAGGTCTTGCAGATGTCAATAATGTGAACGAACCTGATGTTCCACAATCCACATCCACATCAACAGCCAGACCCAAAGCCACACCAAATGTCCAGAGCGAGCGAGGGTGAGATTAACGCAAGAAAATACCTTTGTATAAAAAAAAAGATATAAAACTGACTGTATTGTACCTACAACGAAAATAAACAAGTCACTCTCACTTATAATGAAATTCTAATTATTTTACGGTTCTGTGTTGCTTGATTAAAGCTGTTTCTCGGGTTCACGCTGTTTCGAGAGGTCGCTTCGGCTTGTGTATATGCTGAACAGGGTTTGAGTTGGAGTGAGGGTCTGGCTATGGCTCTGATTCTGGCTCTGGATTATCTCATTCGGATCCCTTTACACATTCGAAAAATAATAATAATAAAAAAAAAAGAAAAAAACTCAAAACGACGCGGAGACGCGACGCGACGCGGTACCAGTTTATAATATGCTTGGCAAAATTAAGCCATTAAAGTCTTGTACCTTCTCTTTGTTTTGCTTCAATCTGTTTTCTTAGGCTACCGGATTTTTGTTTTATTTTTGTATGTTTCATACATACATAACACACACTACACCGCACACAAACATGCATACATATACATACAAATACATAGATACAAACACATTTATATTTAAATGAAATGCACGTTGAATATTTCCAACGCAAAAATATACATAAATAAGTTGAATTGAGTTGAGTCGAGGCTCGAGAGGCTCAGGCTTTGACTGTAGGTATCTACATATGATGGGCGATGGGGCATGCATGGGCATTGGGCATGGGGCTTATACCAGATTCCTATACTCTTCCATGAAACTTGGAATGTAAAGTGATGTCTGATGTGTAGAAATGGAGATTTTATTAACTTTGGACCTCTGAATCAGCTCCGTAATATAATAATTATGCTTTAGAGTTTTTATTTGTTTTTTGTTTTGTTGTTGTTGTTGTTGTTGTTGTTGTTTAAATGAAGTTGTCGTGATCGATATTTGAGGATCTGTGATGTAGACCGGATAAAAAGGAGCATGATTTAGATGAATTTGTTATTATATAATTTGTATATACATAAGAAGCCGATGATATTTCTTTTACCTATACATTATGTACAAATATGAGTTGATAAAAATATGTTGGTATCTATTCTAATTCTAAGAATTTTTGAGGTTCCTATAGCCTCATTTTGGAAGACTGAAACTTCTATTCTTAATCTTTTTAACATAAATTCAAATGTTGCCTACAATCTTTTGATGTGTCCTGAAGAAAGTTTTCTTGAAAAAAGATGTGCTTTAAAAACTGACAGATCCAAGACTATGGACGATAAACTCAGCTCTTGGCGAAATCGAAATAAAATAGGGCACTTGTTCTCACTTTTCAGGAAAAGTTATTTCAACCTCGATCGAAAAATGTCTTGAAAACAGTTCTGCAAAATTAGACGGGATATACCCATAGAAAACTTATTTATCGCACGAGAATTTATTTAAAAGTACTTGAATATCTTTGCTTTTTTTAGCTCAAAATGAGTAGACACGATTTACTACCTGGATGTAACTGGCTGCCCAGAATAGAGTGCTACAATTGGAGCTGCAGCTGCAACTAGAATAGCTGTCAAAAGATGCTGTACGTTATTTTTTTTTTACTCGCCCACAATGTGCTGTACAGCTTTCTGACATTTTAGGCATTTCAAATCAGCTGTGCAAATTTAATTCAACACAAAATTAAAATAAAAACAAAAAAAAAACTTGGATAGTGATAAAATGGAAGCTAAAATTACTTTACGTCTTTATCGGAGATTAAAAACATGTAAACATTTGGTTGCGCTCACAATTTTGAAAAGTTAAAAGTTGGCCAACTTGTCAAGCTGCGTCTGAAGCTGCGTCGTGTTCTGTTCGTACCATTGGATTTGTGTGTATTCAACATTTTGACAGCTGTTCCAGTTGCAGCTCCAGTTGCAGCTCCGTCTCCATTCTGTTCAGATACTAATAGATTACTGCAATTGGAACTAGAACTGCATGCTTAATTGCTGTCAAAAAGTGTCGTGCTATTTTTAACGTGTCCACTATGCTGCTGTACAGCTTTCTATACATTGAAAAAAACAGAGTTTGAAGGCAGTTTGCAAGCCCGTATCAAGATGAAATGGACTTTGTTCGACTCGATTGCACTCGCGATTTTCAAACGTCAAAAAAGCTGCATGCAAAAGTTAAAATTTGGTCATTTCGTCCAGCTGCGGTTGCACCGCCCCCCGCCGGCCGTCTGAAGTTGCGTTGTGTTTTATTGAAATAATGTATATTCAACATTTTGACAGCTGTTCAGCCAGTAAACCGTTAACTCTTAATAACCTTTATCTTAAAGCTGGATGAGCGTTGTCAAACTATCATTCTATGTTTCTGCTGGGGAAAAGAAGAACCTGAAGACAAGTCCCTGGGCTGATCGTTAGGCTTGAAAAAGGCAATTGCAGATATTTTAGCTTCCAGTCTCCCTACAATTTTCTCGTGAACAAACATCTACTTAAAGTTAATCTCAATTTTTCAATCTTTCAAATGTTTTTTTATATTTTAAAAACTAACTGTATGCACAATTGTTATCCTGACTAATATTTGTTTTATCATTTTAGGTTGCCAAAACGAACTTCACAAACTGGATAAGAATCTTGGAAAATTAAGAATGTAAGTCTTTGACATAATTGATAATTTAAAAACGATTCTGTGACAAATTTTCTAAATTCATATTTGAGTTTTATTCAACCCCGCCAGTGATTTTTGTTTCCATTTTTATTTTTCCCATTTTCTTATACAAAAAATCATAAAAATTAGCCTACTTATCAATAACTGCCAGTGATTCTACTACGCCAGACGTTTCTCGAATCGTCATTTTATGCTTCGGTTCAGGCCCGGTTACCTTGAGAATTTTGTTTACCTTTTCTTAAAATTTTCAAACTTCATTCCTTCAACTGTAAAAGTCAAAATAAAGCAAACGCAAGAAATTCACAGGAAGCCTTGCTGTAGTGAAAGAAACAACAAAACAGCAAAAATGAGTGTAGACTTTTCCAAATAATCTCAACCAAATTATGAATCTCAATTATTCAACAGTGTACTATACAGAATGAATAGCAGAACGAAATTTAAAGTTGATCTCCAACAAGACAGCGAAATGCTTACGAAAAACACAGCAAGAAAATATTCATGAAGAGTTTTGAACAATTATAACAGTAAAAATAAAAACAGAGGCAAGGAAATCCCATGGAGCCTTCCTCTAGCGAAAGAAACAACAAAACAGCAAAAAATTAGTGAAGACTTTTCCAAATCATCTCCACCAAATTATTAATCTCGATCATTCAACAGCGTACTATACAAAATGACTAGCAGAATTAAAATTTAAGACGGTCTCCACCAGTACAACGAAATGGTTACGAAAAACACAGTGGAAAAATATTCATAAAGAGTTTTTGCCAATTGTAAAAGTAAAAATACAAACTAACATAAGTGATTCCCAGGAAGCCATGCTGTAGTGAAATAAGAAACAACAAAATACCAAAAAACAAAGAATTGCTTACGAAAAACAGAGCAGAAAAATATTCATGGAGAGTTTCAACCAATTATAAAAGTGAAAATAAAAACAAAACGCGAGAAATTCCCAGGAAGCCATGTTGTAATGAAAGAAACAACAAAAATAAGCACGTAAAAACCCACATACTTTTGCCTGGGTATTTAATTGTGTGCGGAAAAAGAGTGTAGACTTCTCCAAATATTCTGTAACAATTTTTCGCTTAGAACGAATGGTAGAACTAAATTGTTCGTTTATGATTTCGTTGTGTCATTTGTCATTTCTGGGATTATTTGTTGCTCATCAGAAGCCTTACGAAAATAACAGCAGGCCAATATTTATGGAGAGTTTAACTAACTTTAAAAGTAAACATAAAAACAAACGCAAACAGAAACAATTTGTAGGAAGTCATGCTGTACTGATAGAAACAACAAAAATGCTTGGAGACTTTTCCAAATAATCTCCAAAAAATCATCAATTTCGATAATTACACAGCGTATCTACTATACAAAACGAAATTTTTTATTTATGACTACGTTGAAAGGGAGTTTTGCTTGGCTTAAAGATGAAAACAGTTTGTTAACAATTCTATATATTGAATTTAGTATATTGTATACCTAAAGTAATACATAACATATTATAAAAGTATCCTTCGCAAATAACTCTCTTATGTGTGGGAAGGAAGGAAGAGAGAGCTTATTCAATGTTTTTCTTTTATGAAAAAAAGCACCTAAAAAGCTTAACTTCCATGGATGTTGCGTCGTGCGTCCATTTTCTTTTTTGTTCTATGAAAAAAGATTTCTTGGGTTAAAATAAAAAAGTGCGGCACGTGTTAATGCAATTTTTTTTCCTAAAATGTAGTTAGGTATTCCAACATGCATTCTTAACTCAATTTGTGAAAATAGGTATAAATGAAGGTATCTTTAATATTTTAATTATCTATGGCCTTTTGAGTAAAGTAGTTTCAACATTATTTAGCCCCACATAAGATATAAACGAGATGGTCACGGTGAAGTAACGTTACAAAACTACAAAAAAAAAATCACATTTCATTTATATGAATTTCCTTAAAATGCATTTGTTGTTTAGTGATGAAAAAAAAAAATAAAGAAAATACACTGCAAACTTGTAGGTATAGGTATGTGCACATAAGTAAGTTGATAAATGCCGACCTTGGAACCTTTTTGTTGTCAATTTTAGGGATTGATTTCGAGGAAAGCAGGTCAACATTTTTCGGAAATGTAACCTGTTTTAGGTTTTTGTGTCCAGAGATATGGAAAAGGTCCTTCTTGGAAAAAAAAAAATCCACAAAACACAATTATAACTTAGGGATGAATACAAAAAATGTCCAAAAATACATTCATTGCAAACTCATCTCATTTAGAAGGTACCTCTCCCTACTACGTCCTCTGTTGAATGTGGACCTATAGCATTGAAATAACAAAATGCCTTATTGTTTGTTTGCTATTCCGATTTCTTTTTTTGTTGTTTATTATACTTTTTTTTGCTTTTAACACTTCATGAAGATGCTTCAAATAGGGTCCAATAAAACCATACATAGCCTATTATTAATTGCTAAAGAAGATATTTGAACTAATAGAAAGATAGCTATGATGAGAAAAATACATCTTTCGATCTTTGAAGAAAAATAAAATGTGCTTGATCTTCTTTAGTTCAAGTTGCTAAGCCTAGAGAGAACTTAAGCGGCTAAAGCTAGCCTATTGGATTAAAAGACCCGCGCTAATGATTTTTCAAAAATATTGTACGATGACACTAATACCCGCAGACATTCACTCAATTTGAAAATGTTTATTGGGTCGTTTCAAGAAATTAAATACGTTATTAATGATTTAGTGCATATAAAAGATATCTGTATTAGCTAGCCGCTAGCGTATACGCGCAGAGGGGTGGAATTTTTGGTTAAAATTATTGATTCAAATTTCATTTTGACGCGAACCAAGATGGGATTTACTGAATTTCGTATAGGAACTATGCACACTGCACTGTGGCTTCTCGCATTCCACAAAATTGAACAATAAATAAATTGGCATGATTTTTTGTTTTTTGAAATTTTATAATAGATTTTTGTTTTCGCAGCCAAAGTGAGCTAATTCTTTGCAGTCAACTTTTACTCAAATGATTGCGTAAAGCTGAACCATTTTAAAGTGCATTTTCGTATTAAAAGTAATATTTTTTTTGAAAATATCCAAATTTTCTAAACAATTTCGACTTGTTTTGTGCATAAAATTGTAATATTTAAGCCGAAAAATGTTTGCTTTGGCCTAAGCCAACCATTAGGTTAATAATTTACCCTTAATTATTAAACTTTAGGCCTTAATATGAATGGATCTGCCCACTATACCTTAGGTAAAGTCTCAACATGTAGAAAATGCATTTTAATCTCATTTATTCCATATTTGTCTGGACTTTGATGAGTTTTACTCTTTAATCGATGATATTAGGATTTTGATTCAAAAAATTAAAATCGCCAAAACCTTAAAATATCGCTTTTTTTAAGGTGTATGGCCAAATCGTGTCGCCAAATCAAATCTCAAATCGCCTGTTTGGCGAAAAACGCCACATCTGACACCTCTAATTGAGTCTAAGCATTCAATTCTATGAACAAAAACATTTTTTTTAACTTCAAATAGCTCATTTTACTGATTTTTTGAAAAAATTCATCGAAATATGTGAACATTCATGCATAAAAATAGTTTCGCAAATATGGCTTTTTGAGAAAATCGATTTTTTACTAGCTTAGTTAGTAAATATTAATATTGGACAAAACTTTTTTAGAAATGGGCGTATCAGTGGGCTGAAAATAGTGTCTAACTCCTTATTCTATCTTTTTTCATGCCTGAAAATTTCATCAAAACTGGCTGTGTTTTAGAATTTATCGACCTTAGATAACAATTAAATGCGAAAAAATTGCTGAAATGCGACAAAGAGTGGACGTGACAAAAACCTTTGTATGGAGGAATTGTTAAGGAGCAGTTTTAAAAAAAAATATGCAAGAACACAACTAAACCTTATGTCAGTTTTCAGAATTTCCCTAATTTTAAAGTGGGCGTGTAAGAAGATAGGCGGTAATTTATTTGAATAATATTTTTTTTGCAACCATTTATCATGACTAAAAATGTATTAAATTTTGACTCCTTTTCCATACAACAAAAACCACTGTGGTATGCAAGTAATGGGATAAGATGAAGATAAATCATTGAGTAAGGGTTGAAAAACAATATTCTAGGTAGTAATATCCCAAGTCCAAGCGGTGAAATTTTTTGGAAGCAATTATTTCACACACCTTAGGGTCCATATCCATAGCCAAAACGTCATGTGCACAAGGTTAAATATCAAAAATATTGTCTTCGCATATCATCAATTTTGAGTAAAAACTGGTTAACTCAATATTACAGGAAGTTAGCTGTTTTACAATACAAGCGGGAGATATAATTCTTTAACGGTAAAAGCTTTTGCAAAGTATGTTTTTTTTATACACCAAAACTTGTAGATTGAAGGATGTTCTATACGGAAAAGGTTTCAGTTCTTTTCTTCTTTCAACTCCGATCGCTTAAAACAAGGTATTGTCATTTAAAAAAAAAAGTAAATGACGAAAATGTAGGTTTTCGTGTAAACGGTATCGAAAACCACCACCATCTTCTACACATTTTTTCTTAAAATAAGATTTTCAGTCCTACATTATTTCTGAGTTAGCTTATCCTGAAAATAAATAGTTTAAAATATCAAAAATAGTTTTTCAGTGAAGAATTTTCTTACAGTGGACGACAAAAGTCTACGTACTTTCAGCTGTCGAAAATCTCTTGAAATTGAAAAAACAAAATATTTACAAAACAAAATTTCTACAAATCATGAGACCAACTATTGTTTTTCAATTTAATATAATTTCTTGTAAGCTTTAAGCACCGTTTGAGACTTAAATATCCAAGGTTTCGGTACCACTTACAATTTCGCATTTTCAATGTTTTAAACGTGCGGTGCAATTTGCCCTTTTTTCTAATTTAGACTCAACGAAGCTGTTAAGTACATCCAACGATGGAGGAACTTTTTTGTTTGATCCTTCTGCATCAAAAAAACATATTTTGTCAAAAAGTAGAGTTATTTGGTTTTTAACCTGGATGCTTCAATTGAGGTGCGATATTTTCCTGCCATTTCACTCACTATGGAAATATCTATTCTGATGGTCCCTGAGATATCTCATCAAATTTAGTAATTTAATTCGGGATCAAGAGCTAACTCCTGTTTAACCCTAATACCACGTTTCCATTAGACCAAATGAGGTAATATCGTTGAAAATTTCCAAATTCGATACGAATCATCTCATTTCTCATAAAAATTCATATTTCGAAATGAGATCATTTCAACCAAATTTGCACGAAATTAGGTAGGAAATTAAGTCAAAACCTAACGAACAAACCCAATCGGACACAGTTTAAAGAGCTATGAAAAGATTTTATGAAAACTTTATAGCAGAAACGTAAAAAAGCTAGTTGAAATTCAAAAATGAAATGAAATTACCAAATTATAGATGGAAACACTTTTTCTGTGATATGCGCAATTACACAATTTCGGCTCTAATGAAAACGTAGTATAAACTCAAAGCGATAATTTCTATCTTTATTTAATCGTCAAAAGCAATCGTTTTTTTTTTTTGTTTTTCACTCTGAAGTAGTAAATGAATAATTTTTAAAAAGTCATAATTTCGTCTACAAAAAATATTTGTGCACTTTTTTAGAGGTTCAAGTCGCGTTATACTCAAATACGACCCACATACCAATTTCGAAATAATAGATGAAAAATCTTTGTTCAATCTCCAGATGAGCCTTGAGTGTGAAATAATTTCCTCATTGCACACTCAAAAGAGTAGGAAGAATGTCCACAGTAATTCGGGTTGGCGTTTTTATTTGACTTTATTTCCTAAATCATAAGCTTCGTTTGTTGAACTTTATCCAGGGTTAGAGTTGTCAAAAAACACCGATCTTCTTTCAACTGATTTGTTGAAATAAGTTAAAATAGTTAAGAATAATCCACTCTAGTAACTTATGAGTCCCAGTGAAATTGCCTGACGAAACGCTAATAAGTACGGACAAAAGCCATTTTTAGTCAATAATTCAACAAGTCAAATTTGATACTAAGTCTTCTACTTGACTGATTTTCAGTAGTCTATAAAATTTTGTACTCAACCCTTTTGTCAAAAAATCCATGTAAGTTGAAGTGAACTTAATACAAATTGCGTACGATAAAGGCCCTCACATGTCTCTGATGAGCTCGAGTAAGATCAAAATTAAGATTAAAAGATTTTTTGGATTAATAATCAACAACTTCAAACTTTTCCTATTTTTTTTTATTATAAAAGCTCTTGCAAAGGGAACAGAATACAGATAAAGTTAATGCAACTGTCGGTGTCAATAAAAGTGACTATTTTGCTCGACAATAAACAAATGTTTCACAAATCACAACTCATGTCACTTTGACAGTTAATTCGTTACCTTTACTCGCTTCAGCAGAAAAGCTAGATCTACTTTTGGGCGATATTAAAGTGATTTCAAGGGTCAACGAACAAATCTGTCTACATTTAGTCGCAAAACTTGAATTCAAAATCGAAAGAGATATATTACCTCCAATCCTTCACTCAATATAACTGCCCATTTCTAACTATTAATTTAAGTTCAAACAACTGTAAAGTTCATACAAATTAAAAAAAAAATAAAATTGGATTGTAATAGGAAGTTTTGAGAGGCAAATGAACAAACATAAATTCTGATCGATAATCCTGTATATAGTCTCCCACATAGAAAAATAAACTGGTTTTTAACGAGGTCCTAGAAAGTTTAACTTTGAAGCTAGCAAGGGTCTAGCAAGGGTACCTATCGATTTTTTCTAAGGCCTTGTCCGTAAGGTAACCTTGTGCCTAGTGAGACAAAAAAATAAAAAGCTGTCTCGACTGGGATTCGATCCTGTGGTCGTCTGATTACCAGTCCAACCATGCTAGCCACTGAGCTATTTCGCAATACAGTTATGTAATGTTGAAAGTGAAAAAGTATATACCTACGTTAATTTTTCTTACTATTGTATGATAAAATAATATATTTTTTTTTGTTTTTGTTATATATAGGGTATTTGTGATGGGGTAAAAAGACTCATCCACCAAGTTCTTACTAGCGAGGGCCTCACTAGTATATGACAAGTTTTCCTTGTCTAGATTTCCCCTATCGGACCCTTTTCAGGGCCTTGTTTAACTTGACAAAAACCTGCCATTTTCCAGGCGGGCTGTATCATTTAAATACATACCTACCTATGGAACAATTTGAATTCGGGAGAATACAAAAAGTATTAATTTTTCGAGTTCTATGTTATTTGAATACCAAATTCATCTTTTATAAATAATATCTAATACATAATTGCTAAATTAAAAAAAAAAAAGAATCTTGAATTTTTTTTATAAAGCATTCCGCTCATCATTAAGTTATATTTGGAGCTTTTTTCAATAAAAACAAGTTCTTTTTGAACTTAAATAATATCTACTATTTGTTCGAGCAAATATGGACCAAATTAAACTACAGAACTAATCGTACGTTGGAAACAGAGAAACGTGCCAGTATTTTTTTTTAATTCCATATTTCTAATAAATTTTGCTTGAACAACAAATCGGACTAAAAACTCCAGTATAGTCTTAAATATTCACAAACAAAACAGTAGAATTCCGTATGATACAGTCAATCCCGCAAAAGTGCTACATTTTTCCTCAAATTAGAAACATTTAGCATTCAAATAAAAAAAGTACAAAATGCAAAGTGTGCTTATGAGTGTTGCCAATAAGTGTTTTTTTTTGCAACTTGTTTCCAATTTCATTATTCGTTTTCAAAAATAACCAACAATAACATATTTACATAATTCTATATTGAAAAATCTTTTTAACAAAAATTGATTTTTAAGAAATTTCAAACCAAAATTCTTTTATTTAGGAAAGCGAATGAATTAGCTCAATTTAAAAAGTGAAAGGCAATACAGAGCAAAGCCCACTTAAAGTTCTTATTTTTTTGACATAAAAACACTTTTAAACAACATAAATAAAAACATTTTATTTATTTTTAATTAAATATAAAAAAGTAAGTTAAAACTTAATTTTTTTAAAATTTATTTGCTTTGTTTTTGAAATGTATTTAAAGAGAGTGTTTTTGACATTTGTTCTTTCAAAATGTTTTCGCAGTTATATTTCTTTTTGATTCATTGTTTACATTTTCACTCTTCCGAGTTTGAAAAGCTGCTAAAACCTTAGTTAAACAGACCTAAAATTGTCTTGTCAAAAGTGGCAGTCGAGACAGTAAAGTTTCCCATGTCTGCTGAACTTGTCAAATAAAATGATATAGAAAATGCATACATGAAATCTTTGGAAAAGAAACTCAGAGAAAAGCAAACTTTCGTAAAAATGTAGAATGGTTTAGTTTTTTGCTAGCAACTTTCAACAACAATTTGGATTCGATTTTTGTTTATTTTTGTATGTACCTTCATAGGTTTAAAATAAATATTTTAAGAAAACTAGTTGTCTGTCAAATTTTGATGTGAAAATGTCGTAAAAATGTAGAAACCATTCTGGTACTTTATCTGTACCTTCGTAGGTTTCAAATAAATATTTTAAGAAAACTAGTCAATTTTGATGATTTTCTCTCAGAGAAACGAAACTGGCGTAAAAATCTAGAAACCATTCTGGTTTTTGGTAGCAATTTTCAATAACAATTTGGATTAGATTTTTGTTTGTGCTTTATTGGTTCCTTCGTAGGTTTAAAATAAATATTTTATTAATTTATTTAAAGTATTGAAACACAAATAAAACAACATAATTATTTGGTTTTTATTTATTTGACTTATGCCTGGCATTTGACATACCAGTGTAATTTCTTGATCAGGAAAGGGTAATGTTATAGTCCCTCTCGTGAGCGTTAGTTACTGCCCAAAAACAACACATATTTTGAACAAATACAAAGTAACGATTATAGCAGTTTTGATCAATGTTTGGAACAGACCTAATCGAACATCATTTTTCCAATAGCAAAAAGTCAATGCAATGCTATTATATCCGTTAAGTCTGACTTCTTGGCTGAAAGTCTGAAGTAGACGCTTTTCGATTCATTGGTAGATCAAGGTACCAAGAAAGTTTGTTAAAAACTTTTAAGGCCAGTTGCATACAGGTGGGTGAATTTTGTATCCGTTGTTCAGCAATTCTAACTCACCGATTTTGGCAAGCCAACAGAGGTTCAACGACGATTAGCGATTGTTAGCCCTCAGATAAATCGCCAAAATCGGTGAGTTGAAATTGCTGGAACCACGGAACAAAATCTGGTCTATACAACTGGCCCATAGAGCAGTTTTCGAGAAAATAAAAAATGAAAAAAAATACTACTCTGTAATAAATTCAAGATAATTGATGAATCTGCAGACGCACAGAACGACATACTCCACTTTGCCATAATTTAGTCATTTTAGTAACTTCGTACATCTTGTTGCTGTTCACAAACTGTCAAAATTCCTATTGGTTTTAACAGAGAGTTGTGCGACTTCGTACGAAGTAGCAAATTAGAAAAAAGACATAATGTAATTAGGCCTGTTCGTTAACTTCTCAAAACTGACAAATTCTTTTAAAAAATTTTAGTTCTTTTTAATTTGTCAATATGAACTTTGACAGAATTTTGGAATAAGTTCAGAAGAAATGGGTAGATTTGGCCTTTTCGATTGTGGACAGAATGTAAGATATGCTTCTGGATTTGATTTCTGAATCGAAACTGGATTGTAATTTCTAAGGAGTCGTTCACACGGTATCACCCAGTAGGTTATTTCGAAATTGGATAATATGTTTGACAGTGGGATGTCCACACCACACATTCTCATTTATTTCTCTTATGCAAGAAGCAACGTGTAAATGAAACGCCTTGAAACCATGTGACGAACACGTCATAACTAACAAAACCAAAGATTCTTATTCAAGTGGTTTCCATGCGTTTTTTCGTCAGAATCCGTTCGTCAGAAATGATGATGGACAGTGAAAAACGAATTGAATGCAATTTTTCAATTGTGTGAGGTGTAACACATTCACTGTAATCACCCGACGAAAAATTCTGAAGAGTACATCAGAACATTTATTCGTCAGATGACGCATCCACTGCAAATATTCGATTTACGTTTTTAAAGGTGTAAGTTTTCTTGGATTACATAAAGGTGCGTTTCCATTTGAGAGTACAATAGACCGCGAAAAATTCTTCAGTAGCTTTCCAGAGTAGAACTCTCAAGTGGAGACAGTCATGAAAAATAAGCTCACAGAGGGGTAGACAGCTCTGAGAGTCACTTTTCAGATTCTCAAGTAGCTCTCTAGAGTAGAACTCGCAAATGGACACATTAATGAAATTAGCACAGAGGTGTAGACACTAGACAGATATACGAGAGTTACTATCGAGAGTGAAATTACTCTCAAGTGGAAACGCACCTTAACGTGCGTATTTATTTGAGAGTTAAAAGACTGTGAGCTACTTTTAAGCAGCTCTCGAGAGTAAAACCCGCATGTGGACACAATCATGAAACTAGCTCACAGGTAGACAGCTATGTCTGATAGTAACTTCCGAGGGTCTTGAAGTTAAAGTACTCTCAAATGGAAAACGCACATAAAGTCATGTGAATAATTCTATTCAGAATGACGAGTATGGAAAGTAGAAATAATGATGGTGAACGCTAAATTCAGTTATTTTACGTTACGTTCTAAAGATCTAGGTCTTAATGAAAATTTCAGTATTAGTTAATAGGTGTGAGAAATGTTAAGAAAAAAAAACAAAATTTATTAATATTTTGTGTTCGTAGGTCAAAGAAGCAGCGAAGTTGACTGTATCTTAAAATAATCTTAAAAGTTTAAAAATAACTTTAAAAAAATAGAATAAAGTATGTAGGTAGGTAAGTACTCACGCTAATGGAAAGTACGTTGGTAAAGTATATGCATCCATTCTTATTATTATTATATAGACAGGTAGAATTGAATGAAGTTATTCCTTCTAGATCAGTTTTTTTTTTAATATTTTTTTTATTTAAGTTTTATTTAAAGATGTTTGTTTTCATCATTATTAATTTTTTAATGTTTTATAAATCCAAAATATAGTGATGGGTTGTGATTGGTTAATCCTTTATGATTTCTTCATCACACGAAGGCATATATTATAAACATGCATTTTGCATCCACTTTTACCGGCGGCAAATCCAATTTATTTTCTTATAAGTTGGGTAGCGCTAACTTTTCCACACACAATAATTAGGTATTTTCGTTTTGAATCCCTATTTTTGAACATAAATGTTGGGGATTTTTTGTAGGGAACATTTTTTCTAAAACATTTGAAACAGAAGTGGTTTTTTTTGCTGTTGTTGTTATTTATAAGTTTAAATTAAAAAACAAATGAGTTATGGGTCGAGGTATAAAGATCCCGGGATTAACAATAACACCGAATTTTGACATCGCGTTTTCGAATTATTATTATTATTATTATTATTTTCTTCGTTTTGTTTATCACTTATACCGAATTTAAAAACAATTATAGTAGGTACGTATAGGTAGTAACACTTGAAATATTCCAATACTTTGTTTTATTTTTTATAATAATGTTTTGTTGCTTGCACAGACTTTTTATTTAGCAGTAAAATTATTAATTATGTCCGGAGTGGTTACAAAATATACGAATTTATTATTATTTTTGTCTGTCTGCATAGAAATAAGGATCACCGCTGTCGTGTGAGCTGAGCAACAGAAGGAAGATACAAAATGTTTTTAACAATCACAGACACACAGAGATAAAATGTAATATCCATTAACAGGTTCGACTCCGATACAATACTAACACAGAATCCACCTCCGGAGCTAAAACAGCGATCTCGCCAGTCAGAGCAGCAGTCACTAGCGACACTTTTTTCAACACTCTCTTTCTGGGGCTTCAGATGGATGGATTTTGGTTTGATTCACCAATACTCTGGCACAATGTTTGCTCTCTCAAAAGACCAACAAAAAAAATAACAAACAAATAAACAAAGTAAAACACATGTTTATGCCCTAAATTTGTATATTGGTGTGTTGCTGCCCTGTCACCGCGACCATCACCACCAGCACCGACACTGACACATCTATATTGCTATATTGACCTGAGATGCTTCGTACCTGCCTCTTGGACTCACAGATGGGTTGATTTTGAATCTCAGAGCCAGAGAGGAAGTATCATAGATACAGTTACACATACACGACACAAACACAGCAACAGAAGCACATCTACGGAAACGTTATTTTGTTCATTGCGTTGTGTGCGGGTGTGGTGATGGTGAGCTGAAGCTGAGGCTGATCGGTGGTGATCGCAGAATTTATTATATTTTTATTTTATTTTTGTATTGTTGCCTTATTGTCCTAAGGGTTTTTATTTTCTGCAGCTACTGTTGTTCTTATTTTCAGAACGTGATCGCTGATATCGCATCGTCGTCGTCCGTCGTCGTCATCGTCATCGTCGTTGTTGCTTAGTTCAGTTGTGTGTCTGTCTGTAGCTGTAGTAGCGTGTACATGTTTGTTCAGCAGTTCACTTGTTTTCTGGCCACATGTTGACACCCATTTTTTTTTTATTCGTTCGATCGGATCGGTTGATGTCTTAAGTAAAAGAAAAATATTAGCTTCACAAAAAAATTTAAGGCTCACTAATAATACCTATGCTTGCTTTGGTTTCATTTTCTAAATCGTCCCATACACGATGTGATTTGTTGGACCAACTTGGTGATCGTGTGTGTTGTTTTGCGTTGCATTGTGATCAATCGGAGTCGCATGATAATCAATAGAGAAACTTTGATTTTTAGGGGAGGAGTTTGATGTTGTACGACTCATTGTTCGCATATGGGTTTATTTGCCAGACTTGATGTAGGTACAAACAGGATAGGGCAATGAGGAGAGGAGGAAGTTCCATGAATTAATTCGTATATTCAGCGTTTAAGACTCTACTCGACTCGACTCACCCGAGTCCAAGTATGTTGGAGAAGTTGAAGTAGATACCCAGACCTGTCAAAGTTAAAAAAATGTCTAAATCGTTCCTATAGCACGATCACAATGTGGAGCTGTAGCTGAATTTAAAATCAACTTTTTTTGGGACCTGGCTATTATAGCCCACAAAGAAGCTTAAGCATTTTTTTTTTTTAACAAAAGGTTACTAAAATTGGAAGATTTGTACCTACTTTTGCCGCTTACCTATACCACACTAAAATGATGCTCTATTTTTTTTATATAGCTTTTATATCCGGACAAGAAAAAACAAAACAAAACCAACAGAATTTAATGAAGTCTTTAAAGACAATAAACAAAATATGTATACAGTGAAATCTCTAATAAATGGACATCATCGGGAACGAAGTTTTTCATCAGCTCTAGAAAATATCAAACGAAGGAATTTTTGTCGGATTCTAAACTTTTCAGTTCTTTTGATATTTGGGTTTTGCGGATTTTAGGTCCATTCCGGCCACGAACTTTAAACAAAACTCAGCTGCGTCAAAAAAAATTACCAGAAAAGTTGATCACCAAAAAATTACAAAATTTCAAAAAATGTTTGTTTATGTATGTTTATGGTCTGTATATGTCAGCTCTATACGAAAACAAAGAGTTAGCTAAAGCTTCCGAATTTAAACCTTCAAGTTTGTGTTTTTGAGATTTTATGCATTTTTTGTTAATTGAAAATAAAAATGAACAGAAGAATTGAATTAAAATATTAAATAATAAAAAAAAAAATTAAATAGTACTTTTACACGTGCTCAGAAGTGGGAATATTTCGATGTTTTTTTTTATTGTGAACTTCGGAATTGTCTTTTACTGTGCCCCACCCATTATTGGTCACTAAATTGACATCCTATTTGCTCCCTATGATATTTACTAGTGCCAGTATGACACGAGCGATATTTTCTCATAGTTTTTTTCCATTATTGTACCACTTCTGACTAAATTGATTAAAAAGTCTTTATTAAGGCAGTGTTTTCATAATGTAGTCGATAAATCCAGCTGATATATTGATTTTCCTTCATTTTAGATACTTGCAACGTGTGGTTATTTCTGCCGACAAATTTCCTTATTCCTTTCTGGCAAATTGCCAGCATGTTTTCAGAGCTCTATTGTATGACTAAATAGAAAATTATGAATTTTTAAAATTAATGTGGCCAGGTTTGTAGCAGAAATTTGACAGTCGTGTAGTGTAAATTTAGAATAGGGTATAAACACACCAGATCAGTCAAAACAGTTTTGATTCGTAAAGCAAGAAAACGTGTGAAAACATATGCTTTGTTGCTTCTATTGGGTGTACCTTGGTGTGCTTGGTTCATTAAACGAAATTATTTTTTTTTTCATTAAAAATTGGTGTAGCAAGAGCTCGTGGAGAACCAGGGCCTAGTGACTTGCAACTCTCAACCGTTCCTGTGTGCGTGTTGTTGCAAGGAATGAATAGGACCTACAATTTTTTGCCGAGTCCGAATGGCTTGATGAGAAACAGTTATTCATGACAAGTATACCCTTGGAGGATTTTTCGAGAGATTTTTGGGCAAAACTAGCAGTCTGTCAAATTTTGTCAAAGTTCTCTTAAAAATGTATAAAACGGTTTGGTGGTAGTTTTTGGCAATAATTTTCTTCAATAGCAGTAAATTATTTTTGTATTAATCTGACATTTTACTAGCTTCAACATATTATTTGATAAATATTAAAGAAACTTCACCCGAAGAAATTTCTTGGGCAGAATTTGTCGCTAATTGAAAATGTTTTACTCTCACCAGGGCCCTCTTCTGCCCAAAACTTCTCAATTTTTGAAGTGCGAACAGGAAAAAAATTTTGAAATTTGTAAATTTGACAGTGACTAAAAAAGGGTGCAGTTCATGTCAGAATCTAAATTTCCAATTTTTTTTAGTCATGGTCAGCTTTTTTTTAAGAAATAGGTTAAGTACGATTTTATAATTTCAAAACATTTAAAATTCAAAAAAAGTTTTTAAATTGTAAGTAAGAAAATTGTTAATTAGGATCATACTTATATTCCATAAAATTAGGCTGCTACACTTGCTGCTATTGTCCTTATCAATATTTGAATTAAGAATCTTGGATATTATCTTTTTTTTTTACATTTACAGTCGTATTCATAAACTTTACCTTGCCTAAGACAGCCCTGTATCAACTGCAAAAAGTTATAAATAACAATTTTCACTGTTACCTAAGTGTTGTCTAATTAAGACAACGAAATTTGTTGTCTTATCTAATATTTTGCCTCAAGTTGAAAATCTTAAAATTTCTCAAATTTTTTTTTTTGTAAAGTTATTTCACTCTAGCGTGGACCTGGCTACGGCCCTGGTCCTATTTTTTGTAACTAACGATATGTTGTATAAGAATTAAA
Source organism: Dasysyrphus albostriatus (assembly GCA_946251815.1). Taxonomy (NCBI): domain Eukaryota; kingdom Metazoa; phylum Arthropoda; class Insecta; order Diptera; family Syrphidae; genus Dasysyrphus; species Dasysyrphus albostriatus. Next base: position 2,844,785 of record OX276339.1, read on the forward strand.
TGATTTTTTTAATGAGTTTGCATTATATACCACCCCTCCTTGCGTATACGGCCTTGATATGTGTATAGGAAATTATACCTACCTGCCTATCTTCGAAACCTCGGATCAGATAGTTGTTATGGAGAATTGGACATACCAAACTTAAACTGACGGCAATTAAATTTGATTGCTTTATTTGGAAGGAGAGTTTGCATTTTTTTTCACCTGCAGAAACAAATAAAAAAAAATTATGAAAGCAACATTCCGGGCAGAGTTGCCAATTTAACTCTAATTTTAAGATATTATTTTTTTTTAATTCAAGACATGCCTTGTCTAAGTTGCCACAAATAAACAACAATCCATTTTAAAATATAAAAATATTTGAAAAATTTCAAATTATAACACGAAAAGAGGATAAGTAAGATTAAATACCTACGTATTATTATTAACAAGAAATAACTCTGATTCAGAGTAATAAAAATATTTTAGGTGTCAACTTTTTCTAGGACATCACTGGACCTTAAATTTAATCAGGTACTCCTTTTCTTAGTATATAACAAAGTTCTTAAATTGGCAAAAGCGGCAATTTTTCAAAATGAATTTAGCCAAAACGAGTTTTTTTTATTTGGGAATATAAAATTCCACATTTAAACTGAAACACTGTTTTCGAGCTTGGAGTGTAATTTGTTTTTTTTTTTGACCAGAAAATATTATCCAAAATGAGGGCGATTCTTTCTAAAGTTTATTTTTGTGAATATAAAATTAAATATTTAAACTGAAATATGTACTATTAGAGCTAAGAGCGAAATTTCGAGTTTTGGTCAGAAAATGTAAACAAAAAATATTAATGAAAATTTGTGTTTTTCTCATGCAATTTTTCTTTCGAAAGCATAATTTGTGTTTGCAAAATTTTTTGTATATTTTTAATTTGTAATTGTTCTATATATTTGATATTTTTGACGAAAAATTGGTCTAAAAGAGAATGGACAAACTGGCCCATATGCTCAACACAATTGTGTCATACATTTTTAAATGTATGCACGTTTTTCTCAAAATCTATTGCTCCTAAGAAAAAAAATGTTGTAATTTTTTTTTGTCCAGAATCTTATGAGCTTATTAATTTTTTGAAAAAAAAATTATATCTGCTCAGATATTAACAAAAAACCGTTTTTGTTCATATTTACAGTACAAAACAAAAAAAGGTTATTTTGATACGCTATAACTTCAAGATTAATAAACCTACGGAGTTCGTTTTCATTTTTTAGATAATTTTATTGTCTGAATGTTATTTCTTCATGACTTTGTTGTAAAAGGAAATTTCATCGAGTTGTTGAACAAAAACAAAATCACTTTCTTTTTCAAGATGGCGGTCATCCCCTTACCCCGGGCTGGGCCCTCCAAAAACATGGTTTTGTAAAGAAGAGGTGTAGCCAAACTCAAATCGTACAAAAACTTTAGCCCATCGATTAAGGAAATTTTAATAATTAATAAATAAAATAAGCCCCGGTACAAATTTACGGAACTTTTCAGGAAATGGTTAAGACGTCAAAACGAAGCTCTCCACCAAAATTCAGCTTTGTCGGAATTTTTTCGTAGTTTTGCCATTTGTTTGTCCAATTTTCCTTGACTACATGGAGTCCGAAAGATATTTGGCATACAAAAAGGCGCAGCGAACAATAATGCAATTTTGTATTGGGCGCTGGTCTGTCAACTCAACAGCAATGTGTTCTAATTCATTGCAAAGGTTATAACATGTACTTCATTCTATTTTATGGATGTTAAGGTGTAGGTAGTGGGGTTCGAGATATATTTAACAAAAACGGATTATAGAAAAATATCGCAATTCTGCATTGGAAGCTGGTGTACGTTGGATAGGTTATTTACTTCATTTTGTTATATGGCCGTCAAATTGTAAACCAAGGGGTTCGAGAGATATTTAGCATAAAAAAGGCGAAGAGTAAAATATTGCAATTTTGCATTGGGCACTGGTCCTCCATTTCAACACGCATGTGTCATTCATTTTTGAAAAGGCTATCGTGAGTACATTATTTCATTATAAAGCCGTTAAGCTCTAAACCATGGGGTTCGCGAGATATTCTGCTTTAGAGCACTAAAAAGAACAATAATGCAACTCCACCTGTGGACAATATCTTCCTACTCAAATATCTTCAATGTGTTGTATATAGTTGGAAGGGTTATAACATGTATTTTATTTTTGGGTGCTTATAAGATGAATAACTCTCGAACCCCATGGTTTAGAGTTTAACGTTAATATACTGAAATGAAGTTCTCATAATAACCTTTTCAAAGATGTATATCACATTCGTGTTGAGCAGGTCATCCAATGCAGGGTTGCATTTTTTTCTATTTGTCTTTTTTTTTATACCAAATATCTTTCGAACCCTATGGTCCTTAATTTGTCAGTTACATAACAAAATTTAGTACATGCAATAACCTTTCCAATGATATACGACTCATTGATGTTGAGCAGGAGGACAATCTCCAAATGCGGAGTTGAATTGTTATTCTGTTCGTTCCTTTGAAGCCGAATATCTCGCGAACCCCATGGTTTAGAGTTAAACGGCCATCTAATGAAATGATGTACTCACAATAACCTTTCCAACGATGTATGACACATTCGTGTTGAGAAATGGACAAGCTCACATACATTTTTGCTCATTTTCCTTTATTCAACTTTGTAACCAGCTTTTTAGTTCAAGTTTTATTTTGGCCTTCAACACTTAAGGTTTTTTAGATCCTTATTCATTAACAAACATTTTATTTATATATAAACTTAATTTTTTAGTGTTAAGGGTGTTAATGGAGGTTATTGTGAATAAAATTTTGCACGGAATTTCTGGAATTTTTCTCATCTTTTTAAATTGGAAATACCAACAATTTTTCACTCTTCCTTGTAAGATCGAATTTGGCAATCAAAATGGCGAACCTTTTGCCATGAAATATTTATTTTAGATGCCAGGGAAAAACTGCGGCCATTATTCACGTTCCCAATTTTCCACGATGGGAAAAATTCCGTCGGAAACTTTATTCATAATAGCCCTTAATATGCCAATATATATGAAGGGTCCAAGAGAAAAGTGACTAAAGTCAACTTGGGTTTATTCCGAGTAAACTGAAATTGAAAGTTTATTACTCAAAGAACGCCTTATTCAAAAGACATGGATTTTATTAACTTCATGCCTGATACGCTGCTATAAAAGTAAAAAAAAAAAAAAAAAAACTACTAAAAACTTTCGAATGTTTTTTTGAAAATTTCATTTAAGAGAATGATAATAAAAATCCTTTCACGTTTTTGAAATTCGATCTGTTTTGTTACGACTTCGACCGGAAGTATTTAGAATATCGAATATCGGATAATTTTTGTTTTAATTGTTCAGCTGACCAAGGCTTTATAGGTCTCTAGACACAAGTTTTTCTTTTATAAATATAGTTTTGGTTAATTTTTGGAGCAAAAACAAAACTTTTGAAAAATCTACTAAATGTCATCATTAGTCAGTTTTTTTTTTAAGTAGACCTAAGCCGTTTTCCCCGTAAACCCTTCAATATATTATAAAATGGAAATATTTTTTGAGCTATCAATTTGGGGCGGAAAACTTTTACAAAATTTTCTTGCTGTTTATTTAATTTTGTATTTCTATTGCATTGTAGGTCTACTGTGGGGTATATGCTGTGTGTATGCACACAAGACACGGCTATAGGAAGTGAATTTTGAATAACTTATAGGAAAATACAAAATCCATTGGTTCATTAAAAAAATGTTGATGTGCAATGTGTACTCGTCTCAGAATTTCCGATGCATTGCAATATACTATTTTGGGATTTATGTTTTTCATATGTCTTCTTATGTAGACTTTCATTCATTTTCATACCTTATGCGGAGCAATGTTTGTTTGTGTATATTTCTGTTTTAACAATAATTTTAGTCAAGTCGCTATACTCGTATAGCATTATATTACCGAACCCAGATTCTACTATACCTACATATGTGTATAAGTATATTTTTGTATTTTCGTTTTTTTTTTTTTTGTTGGGTTATAGAATTATACAAAAAAATGATTTCTGTTCTAGGAGAAATGGACAAACTCATAGAAAAATTCGTCAAAGGTGAATTTTGACTAAGAGGTTTCTTTGTACGTCTTTAGCTTCTTCATAGTTCATATTTAAGCAAAATCTCTGTTAGAAAATATCGCAAAAAAAGAAGATTTCCAGATAGAGATGGAACCTCGTGGTGTTTGATAATTTTTGATAATTTGTGCATTGGATTTTGCCACGCTGCCTAAGGTCTGGTATGGAATCCTAGCTCGTGCCACCGAGAACGAATTTTTTTCAGAGGAATAATTGCCTCTTTCGAGAAAGTGACGAATCCTCATGAAAAAGTAATCCTAATCTAGCCTTTCGGGATCACAAAAAATTGTAGATCTTCATTCATGCCGACAACACGCATACAGGAATGATTGAGAGTTGCAAGTCACAAGGCCCTGGATATCTATGAACTGTTGCACCACCAAATTTATTTATTTTTGTTATTCCCAGATGGTGAATAATGCTAGGAGTAATGTCCTCGATATCCATAATTGAAATGTCTTAACTATAAATAGTGATTCGGCAGGCCAATCAAGTAATCGTCAATTTGTTTCCATGCTCACATATTACCTTCAACCAACAACTAAACTTTTTTGGAATCCACATGAACTATCCAAGTAACGAAAGAATGCATTTAAGCAACGATGCTGAAGCATGAATACCATTCGTTTAAATGGGGTCTATACGATCTGATGACTCAGGGAGTGCTCTCCAATTCTTGTATCATATTCCAGAATTGGTAACCTAATTTTCTATACCACTATAGATCAGATCCCACGATCCCAGACATATTTCGAGGACATGCTATCAAAATATTCCGGGTGCATTCCAAACTTGGGAACCACTCTGTTAAGATTTTCTCTGACATTTTCTGCCTATCAATCTAATTTTCCAATAAAATTTAATAACAATTTTCTGTTGACAACAAAATTTTTTGTTTGCAGACAAAATTTTACAGGCCAGAAAAAATTAATAAATAAATAAATAATAAATTAAAAATTCAACTACAAAAACGTTACTGTTCCCTGGTCCTCCCCGTTTGGACTTACAATACATATTTTACACTGTATTTCACGAATGGAATATTAAAAAAAAATTGCTGCTAATACATGCTAACCTTCAAGAACACCGAGCTTATGCCTTAAGACCCTCATTCTTGAATGACGTTTTTACTTGCGGTATTATACACTTACTGACAAAAGCTTGCGAACACCTTACACTTCGCAAGTTGTACCTCCTGGCACAAAAGTAAGTGGGTTGGACTGTTGTGCCGAAGATCTGGGTTTGATTCCCAACCGCTACCACTACCACTTAAAGAAAGAAATGTTTTTTTCGGAGGTACTGCCTCTTGGGAGGATCTGACAAATCCTTCAAGAGGTTACTTGTCATGAATAAATGCTTCTCATCTAGACGTTCGGATTCGACAAAAAATTGTAGGTCCCCTTTGTTCCTGCCAACAACACGCACACAGGAATGGTTGAAAGTTGTCAGACGAGCTGTTGCGCAACCATTTTTGTTTTCTTACAGTTCACAAATTTTGTTTTTTAAATATACAAACAAAACTTCCTAGATTTTTGTTTTCTTAAGGCCTTAACCTGTTTATTAATCTTTGAAATAAAATTAAGTGAAATATATCCAGTGGCGTGCCAGGGGTGAAGGGGGTGGTCGCCCCGGGTGCCAGGAGTTAATGGTGGCAATATCATCTTCGTTGTGCTTTGGAAGTATTAAACTAATTACAAAAATTTTGTTATAGAAAATTTAATTGGTACATTTTTATTAGAAAATACAATTTTTATAGTATTCAAACTTCTAGGGGGCCAAAATAATCCCGTTGGTCATGAGTTTAATTTTAGTTTACCTAATAATTCATTTAATATTTTATTTCATTTAGGGGAGCAGAATCATCATTGTTGTATATTACAGAAGTTGGAATTGAACAAAAAAGTATTTTCTTTTTTAAATTAAAAATTCCATAAAATTTCCTAACAACGTATAATTTTTTGTTGTATTCAAATCATTAGGGACGACAAAGTCATCACCGTGTTGGAAATAAAAAAATATAGATTATTCGAAAACGTCAGATTATTTTGCAGTCAAATTTTTAGGGACACGAAACATATCATCGTTGTTTGAAATTAGAAGTTGGAAATAGGCACAATACTTTTTTTCAAATTATATTTGAAAGATAAATTTGTATAAAAATAAAATGGTAAGTTATTTACTTGTGAAGGCTTGAAAGTTGAGAATTTTAGTGTCGAGTTTTGATGAAACAAATAGAATTCGCTTATATGAATGGTTTTGCTTTTGTATTCGACATTTTTATTTACATATGTTTTTGTAACCTTTTTATGAATTTCATTATTTTTGAACGAAGGCAAATATAAAAAATATTTCAATTATCTTGTACCTATATCTTCGGTTTTAAGTTAAAACCCATAGTAGGTCAGGAACAAAAACAAATTTCTTTCTGCAGATATTGAGGCAAAGTGGCGTGTATCAATATTTCGAAAAATTAATTCTCTGCATTGATAAAAAATATTATAATCCAAAATTTGTCTTCAACTTTAAGACCAACGATGTGAAGATAGGTACTTATCGCTAAGCAACATAACTTAAAATACTAACTTGCAAACAAAATATTTGATTATGGTAGGACCGAAGGGGCGCAAATTATTGTTTTGCCCCGGGTGGCAAATATCTTAGCTACGCCACTGAATATAACATTATTTTGAATTTAGTTACTTTGAACACAATACAAAAAATCTTTTATAACCCACAAACTACAAGTAGTGTTCATTGACTTTTGTCAATTAGTTTAGAGACAATTAGTGTTAGAGGCAAGTTATGCATTCGTAAAAAAATCGAACACGTTATTTTGATTACGATGATTGGGAAGACGAAAAAATTTTGTCTCACAATTCTGTCTGTCTGACTGTCGTCTGTCTGTCCGTTAAGCTACGGTTAAATTTTTTTTTTTTTTAAATGGTACCCAAGAACCATTTTTGTATATTTGATTTTCTTCAAAACGTTATAACTGAATAAAATTTTTTTTAAGAAGCTTATAAAAAAGAAGCTTATATATAAATATAAAGAACTGTACCAAAGTTTTAAGGTTTTTTGAATTTTTTTTTTTTAAATCAAATATTTTAACTCGGTTCTTCAACACTTTTTTTTTGGAAAATTTTGAGAACAATTTTTAATTTATGAAAAAATAACGGTATCTCAATAAAAATGTTAAAACCCGCTATTGGCTATCGATTATGTCATTTAAAAAAGAATTTAAGACGCTCATGGGTTTTTATTGTAAAAATCAAAGAACGGGTCATTAAAGATGAGAAAACGGCGGAGTGCTATTAAAGCAAATACACCCTATTTCTTCATGTTCAAAAAGCATATTTTCAAAAACCGGGTTGGTGGTAAGAGCAATTTAGTTGATTTTAGAAAATAATTTTTAATTTTGAAATGAAAATTAGAAGGCAACCCTTAAATTGGCAAAAAATTGAAATTTCTCTATAATTTTTGACTTTAATGGTTAGGAATGAATCATACACCCAGTTTGATAGTATCATGTAACAAGTTTTTCAAAAAAGCCATAAATGACATAAATTTTACTCTTAAGTTTTAAAATCAGCTTGTTTTGAGCGACTGTTTCTCAGTCGTGTTTTACCCAAATTTTTTGTTTCATATGTCATTTTTAAGAAAATTTAATCAACTTTCTTTTATGTGTGGCAATGCCTATTCTTATCTCTAGAGGTAAAAATGTTATAGGCAAATAATTAAAAAAAAAACAAAAAATGTGATTTTTCACATTTTTCTTGCAACATTTTTTTTTTCAAAATAACGTAACTAAATTTATTTTTTTTTTAAATTCAAAAAAATTTAAATTTTTAAAAAAAATTTTTAATTTTGAATTTTCCCATTATCGGCTAGACGGATAAATTCAAATAAGATATAGTAATATTGCATTCCTAAAAAACAAGACACTTGAATTTTTAAAAAAGATTTTTTTTATTTTCGTAAAAGTGTTGGAACTCAAGATTTTTTATAAAATATGACTTACTATTATTGAGAATATTTAAAAATAACGTAAGCCCGCAATTTTGTTTACCGACTGTTTTTAAATTCTTCCCGACCTAAATATTAAACGGCTGGTTAGGCCGATTAATATAAAACTTGGCACTAGGTGCAAGGATTGTTAAATTTGTCATTTAGTACCAAAAAACTGGGTTTCGGAGCAAAAATGAAAAACAAAAATAAGAAATGGTATAGTTTGAATGGCAACACCTCTGTCAATTTTAAATAAAATTTTTAACATGTCATATTAAAGATTTTAGCCTCTACCTTTTTTTGTTTGAGCGTGGTTTAAGCCTATTTTTATTCCGAAAAAATTTTTGCGCAATTCAGAAAAAAAAAATTAAAAAATCTTTGATGTACGATTTTTACGTTGGTTTTTGTTAACTTTCCCTGCTTTAAATTTTTATAAAAATTTTGTAAGGCCCCTTTTTTATAGAAAAATTTAATTTTCAACAAAATGTTTTAAGCCTAGTTTACGATTCCCTTGCAGAAAAAAAAATCCATGCAAATATTCTCGCATGTCAAAATTAACTGAGGTAAAATGCAAAATTAATTGTTTGCATGATTGGTTTACATTGTTATGAAATGTCATACAAGACAATGGACCGGCAATTGTTTTGCATGCGAAAAAAATGGGGTGAATTAAATATTTTTTATAATTGTTGGGTTACATTCTAAAAAAAATATACCTACATATATATTCACCTCAAGGTATTATTTGCATGCAACTGGTTTTTGCATCCAAAAATAATTATTTTCTATTTTTAGACCTATGGTTTATTAATTTAGGGAAAATGAATGACTCAATGGTTTCGGCCAAGAAAAACATTTTTTGCCTTGAATTTTATACAATTTGGTGCAAAGATTAGTTGGAAAATTGTTTTGAAATTTTTGATTTTTTTTTCGCATGCGAACTTTAAAAGTTAAATAGTCAAATTCAGCTTATGTCGTTTTCCATTAACTCATTCTGAATCCAATGGAACAGTGCATCTGTATTGGTGAATCATTAAATAGAAACTTTTTGCTGGGGCACAAAAAATTATATTAGAAACAAATTTGTATCCACTTTACAAACAATACGTTTTCTTTTTGTTTTCCTAATTTGTTTATTAAATTATATTAAATTCTTTGTTTTCGAGTTCACAATTAATGGAATGGACTTTTAAAAATAATATGCACACACACAGTTTGTTTTGACGTTTGAGTTTGAATGTATTAGTGCTTCTCGAGTGGATTCTGATTTGAAATCAAGAAGAGGATTTCTCTTCTCAAAAAGAAGGAGAAGAGGATTTTTTCTCCAATGGAATGGTTTTAGAAGTCTTCCGGACGCTTCGGAAGCGTTCTGGATGTCCAATCGAAAACGACATTAGTTTCCGAGTTATACCCAAGATATTGAAAAGTAGCCAGCAGCATTTTCGGTTTTAAGCATGCTTGATCCGTCAAACAAACATATTCAATAATAAAAATCCTTGCACATAATTGTCCTTTTTAAAAGGTCTATTCAATAGCCTAGGTAATTATAAAGAAACTCCAAGACATTCAAATTTTTTTTATACAATCACACAATGAAAGGAGTTGTTTTAGCTAATTTAAATATCGTTTTTCATGCTTTTAGCCATTTTTCTGATATTTTTTTTTCTCTAACCCTCTTGTGATATTTGAAATCCTTTCCCTATAAAATATGGTAACACTTTTATTTTTGTTATTTGTAGAAGGACCATTTTTGCATTAGTACCATTTTTAATTCTACCTTCTTAAGGAAATTGCTTAGGTTAGAAAATCCAGTTAAGGCCTCGTTACGAAATGAAAATGTTATTTTTCTAGTTTTTTCTAGGTATAACTTCTCAAATAACCTCCAAAAAGTAGGTGTTGCCAAAAACTTTGTATGGCCTGATTGTAGAAAAACGCATTTTTTACATATTTTGTTCTAAGAAACTGTTTTATTTTTGTTTGTTAAAAACGCCTTTAAAAGTGGGCGTGGCGAACATTTTATTTATATTCGCAGTAGGTACAAAAATCATTTTTTTAAAAGCAAGTTTAATTTTTTGTTGTTACTAACCTTAATTTTTGTCTGTTTAACAAAAATACAAATTTTGAGTAGCTGTGTCTGTCTCCTTTGAGATTAATCTGCATTAGATGTGTCGGAATTTTTTTAAATTTTTATATTCAAAACCGGTATTGTGGATCTTGTAAGAGATTTAGAAGGAAGTAATTTTTGTTCTGGGACATTTTCCAAAATTGAATTTTGAGACCCCGCGGCCGTTTTAAGGTAAGAAAACCAATATTCGAAAATGTGGTCAGAAAAACCATTAAAATTTCGTTGATATGTGGTCATAATTACTTGTTAGGTTTAATTTAATTTTTTTTTACTCATTTGTATTGATATCAATTTAAGTTAGCTGTATAATATTATTGGGCCAATTCGAGCAATCCATTAAAAAAAATTATCGAAAACAGCTAGAAAATTAATAGATTTTTTGGGGTTTTTCATAAGATTTAAGGTAAAAAGTTATGTTATGACGTTTTGAGGAGCAGTTTTTTATTCTATTTTCTTAGCAGCAGGTTACATATCGACGAAAATTTAAATGGTTTTCCTGACCACTTTTTTTAATTGTAATTTTTTACCTAAAACCAGCCGTTTCCCAGAGTAAAAATTATGAAATATAAAAAAAAAAAAAATTCAGACACCTCTAACGGAATATTTATGTAAGCGAATCTATTCTCCAAATTAACGTTCAAAATTTAGATGAACCAGTTAGTTATTTTTTTTTAAATTTTTAAATAAGAGAGAGCGATGGTAGTAGGATGAACAGTCCAGTTTTTGGCAAAGATTCATTTAACCACTTTCCTTTCCGTATATCCTTTAATTGTATTTCGTCTAGCCTTTGTTGAAACAAATTAATTTAAAATAGTTTTATTTTTTTTTTTAAATAAACAAGCAACAACTTTAAAAATTAAAAGAAATACAAAACAAAGCAAAGAAACCCAAAAATGTAACTGAAACTGAAACCAAAACCAAAATCAAAACCCAATTAATGTGCATTCATGCACAACTAAATTGAATGTGGAAACACGTGTTGCAGAGGTACTCAAATATAATATTCAAGAAACGTTTATCTTTAACCACAGTCACGCTACTAGGTCAATCTTAAAAATGCAGTTGAGTGAACTCAGACATCCACAAGCCAATTTAATATTGAAGAGGAAGCCAAAAATAATCATAACAAAAAAAATATGAATGCCAATCTTTTAATTTGCGGTTTAAATATTTTATGAAGCAAGTGTATAAGGGTTATGTACCTGTGTACACTTAAAGTGAACAAAAAGAAAACAATAACAAATTTAACAACAGCAGTGGAACTTTAAAATTACACAGTTTTTTCTCCCCTTTTCAGATATGTAGTACTATTTGTCGTAACTTACACGGAATTTTTTACAATTAACTATAGGTACTTACATAGCTACAGCCACATTTTCAAAATCACGGACGGCCCAAGGCCAATTTGCACCCTATTCAAGTCAATAATTTGTTGACCTAAGGCTATGGTTTCGGTAAAAGCGAAACGGAACGCACGTATTCTCTATTTTGTGGTTCAATAATTTATACTCGTGCAAGTAATAGTCTAAGTCATTTGGTAGTATCGCCAGGAAAGTCATGTGTTTTGGCATTAATTTAAATTTTAAAGAGATTTTTTGGAGTTTTCACTTTGTCACCTGCTGGCGCCATTACTTTCAAAAAAGATGGGTGAAAAACAGTCCTTTTCCACTAAATTTACCATAAAAACAATCAAACAGGATTTAAATAAAATTTCCAAATTTAAGTCTTTTTTTGTAAGACACTTTTTTTTAAAGTGGTTCATGTTGTTTTTTCATAAATTCATAAAATCTGAATAACTCAACTTAATTTTATGAAATTTCCAAGTATTATAAAAAAAGCGTAAGACATAAAACTTAACAATAAAATTTCGGCCACTGACACACCCACTTAAAAAAAAAAAAATGATATGATCGTTAAATTGATTTTGAATAATTCTCCTAGAAAAATTATAAATTCCCAAGGCCCTGGAAAATTTCCAAAAGGGAAAACTTGTCAAATACCCAACGAAAAATGTATAAATAAAATGCCAATCTGCGGAAAATTGTAAGTGAAGATTTATTAATGTAATTATATTTAGCTGTGCATAATAAATACAAAATTGTGATAATCTTAAAGATAATAATTCATTATTCGAAAAATGTCGGAAAAAACCCCAAATTCAAGATTTTTTCTTTTAACTTTTAAATATCAACATACCTTTTCCACGCTACAGTCCGGGGTGGACCAGGGCCTCAACCAACAAGCTTCTTCCAGTCGGCTCGGTTTCTAGCTAGCTGTCTCCAGTTCCTCACGCCAAGTTGGTTGAGGTCCTCTTCCACTTGCATGCGTCACCTGTTCCGCTGTCTTCCTCTACTGCGCCGTCCGGGGGTTGGATTCAAAGTCTTTTTGGGCCGGAGTATTGTTGTCCATTCGCTCTAGGTGACCCAGCCATCTCAGCCGTTGGCTTTTCACTTTACTGGCTAGGTCGGTGTCGCTGTACAGCCCGTATAGTTCGTGGTTGTATCTTCTCCCCCATTCCCCATCTATGCAGACGGGACCAAAAATCACCCGGAGAATTTTCCTCTCAAAACATCCTAAAGCGTTCTCATCCACCGTTAATAGCGTCCATGTCTCTACACCATACATCAGATAGAGCATCACACAATCTACAATTGTTGTATAAATTACTTTTCTATAACATAAATTATTTAAGAATTGTAGCTGAAAGTTCGATATTTTCGACATTTGGCCATTTTGAAATCCCAATATCTTGTAACCGACCACTAGCATGGGAAGAACCGTTTAGACCTTTTAAGTAGAACATTTTGCTATCTACAGACTGAGCACACATTTATTTTGAACACCATTGTCATTTAAGAGTAAAAAACGGAAAACCGTTATTTTTGGCTTTTGCCCAAATTCTTAAAATATATATATCTTTTTAACGGTAAATTCAAGAACAAAAATTTTAGCATTTTCATGTAAGGGGTCAAAACAACTACAAACATTACTTGAATCACTTTTCGATAACAGTTATCGTTAAAGAGCTATTCCTAACTAAACGATATTTTCATCAATTAACCATTTTTGAAATAGCTTTATATCCTTAAACAATGGACTTACGAAAAAAAGTTTGTAGAGAATTGCATGATCTACACAGCTTTCTCATATTATTTTTCGATATCAGTTACCGTTCAAAAGTTATAGGCTGAAAAACAAATTTTTCGACACTTTACCTTGAATAACTTTTTATGCTCGAGTGGGATTGACGGGGACTTTTGGCAGTTAATTTTGTTTGCCAAAAGGAACGTCTATACCTATTTTCAGCCTTATCGGAATTTTGGCTAGGTCAAATGTCTATTTTGACAGGACTACTTGTAGATTTTTGAATGCGTTTTCCCTGCACGTTAATGTTATTGAAAAAGTCAATTATTGCTTAAATGTATGCAATTATTGTAATCGACCCTGGCGGTATAATTCCAGAGTTCGTGTGCTTCCTTCGTTTGCGTATGGTAATTAATGAATGAAGTTTTTCTACTCTCTGTCGAGTGGACTCAAAACTTATTCAGGGTCAACATTAGCTTAGTACCTAATATTGCCTTTGTTTAGTTTTTATTTCGATATTTTATCGAATTATATCCACAAAATCGATTTCTACAAATTGTCAAATAAATTAACTTCGGAAGATTCAAAACCCGATGCAGTATTTTTGCAATGCAAAACAAAAACATTTCATTAGAGAGTATTTGAATAGATACAAAAAGTATATTTTTTATATGATTTTTTAAATATTGTAGCCTTTTTGTTCGATAAGTTTTGGTTTTGTATTTATATCCCCAACTCATACCTATTCACTCAGGAACATGATCTGCCAATTCTGGCCAAATCAAAAAGTTTAGTTTATTTAAAAGATGATACGTTTTCTCATCGGCCAACATTTTAGAAAGTCCCATATTTAACTTCTCACATAGTATTCAATTTTTTATCAATAGAAGGTTCGCTTAGTGGTTTTGCCGAATTCGCTTGTGTCATATTCAAGGATCCAACTACTTTGAAACTATAACGCAGCACAGCACGCATCGTATATTGACACTTAAAATATCAACACTTACAACAAATATGTAAATATACCCCAACAAATAAGTACATTAAGTAAACCAACAACAATAAAATTTTATTGGATTTCACGGAATAATTGGAAACATCAGATGATAGACGTGTATATACATAGGCGCTCTGTGCTGCGCGCTGCTGGTTGCTGGCTATGACTATGTGCTCAAGACGGGCAGGAACCGGGAGCCCGCGTTTGTTCAAGTTGAAAGAAAACAAAAACAGAGATAACATCATCTTTTGTTTGTAAATAGTAGGATGTCCAACAATGGCGATGGCGATTTATTTATATACACACTTTTTTTGCTTGCACTAATCGGGCGGGTATTGGTTTCGTGTACAAACATTTTCGAGGTTCTAAACAAACCCTTCATTACGATGATGAAGGAGTCAGTTAAAATCGTTGTTACTTTGTGTAGATAGACGTGCGTCTGTGCGTCCATTTGATCCTAAGCAATAAGTCGAAAATTTACTTAAAATTTTGTACAAGTGACATTCTTTACCAAAACGGTCGGTAAACAGTTTGAACACCAGCTATTAAGGTAATATGAATATTATTTTTAGTATACAAATATCAAAACAGCACGGAAACGGGACTTCATTTTCTTTTTTTTTAAGATAGTTAAGGGTGATTCCGTACTAGGACCCTTTCGAAAAAAATAAAAATTTAGCTTAGAATTGAAAAAAAGTAAGTTAGACGATTTCTAAAGTAAGTGAGTTAACTCGGAGTTAACTTAAACTGAAAAACACGTTTCTGGAGTTAAATCAGGTTTAACCCCGAAACTAGGTTGATCTCTCACTGAAAAATTGGCCCTTGCGGGACTATAAGGCTATAAACATTTTTTTAATAATTGAATGTTTCGGAATTTGAAAACTGTTGCCTATTTTCCCTCTGAGCATGCTTTTCTGACATTTTGTTGTTCAATAGTAAATATGTATTAAATTAGTTTCTGGGCAGTTGATTCATAAAGTGGTTTGTGTCACTTCCGTACCAAAAATAATGATATATGTCTCAGTTCTAGAAGAATACAATTTTTTATGAAACTAAAAAAAAGAATATTTTGATCCACTGTCAGACGAAATTTCAAGAATTGAAAATTATTGCTGAGACCGTATTACAAATTTTAAGTCTAAGTCATACCAGTAACAGGTTGCCATTTCAAAATTTATTATTTCAGTTTTTTGGCTCATTTTCAATTTTAAGAAAATTTACTCGACATGATAATTTGGTCGGGTTAAATGAGTGTTTTCATGCATTAAAATCATACTCGGTCACATCTGTAACGTCGATCTGTCACACCCGTAACGTTTTGAAATAAAAATTTTGTATTATTCTTCTTAGAGTTGCTTCTCATTTCTAAACTGAAACTATCAGGGAAATATATTCAAAGAAATGAGATGTAGTTTGCATGCAATATTTTACACCACGCAGGAAAATTACATATCTCAATCGCAAATCACCAGTTTCCTAATGTCACACCCGTAACGTTACTTAATTGGATCCTGTAACCGAAGTACTATTTTTTCACACTTTTATGGCCAATTTCATAAACAAACACTAAAATTGCTTTTATATAAACTCCTTTTAAATTTTATCAGACATTTAAAGTTTTTCATTTTCACCAACGTAGAAATGGGATATTTTAGGGACATTTTAATTTAACTGAGTTTGCTTCACATCCTTGGATACAAAAATGTGATTGTTTCTCTCGTACATGCGAAGTGTATGAGAAAAAGTGAAATAGCATTATGGATGACGGGACAAATATTCTGACAGCAAAATATCAGCTGTTGCTGACTGGAATGGCTTAACAAAAAAGATTTTTAAAATTTAATGAGACAAAAACGAGCTTTTAGTTTGCAAGGGCATTTAAAATCTTCTTAAACTTAAAACCATTTAGTGAAACCAAAAAACATCATTGAAAAAAATAGTGAAGTTGGCTGCGCTCAGCTATTTACTCGATTTTCTCAGTCTTTACTAATTCTCCGGTTCCCAATCCATGCGGAACAGGGTCTCTGCCTGAGATATTACGGTCTTCCATCGGTTGCGGTCCCTCGCATGCTCCCTCAAGTCGTCGAGACCAAGCGCTCATCGGTCGGTAACCGCCTGGTCCCTGTAGCGGAGGTTTGGTCTCTCTGGTCTTCTCAAAACTGGCGGCTGAGATTGGAAGATTTTCTTGCCTGTTACGCTGTTGTCCATTTGCTCGATTTGGCCGAGCCAGTGTAGTCGACGTGTTTTGGTTCTTTGGACCTACATCCACATCTTGGTACAGCTAGTACAATCCACGATTCTTCTCCATTCGCGCTCTTAGCATACAGAGCCAAATATCCGCCGGAGAATTTTTCTCTCGAAAGTGCCTCGTATCAATTCTCCTTTTTTACTTTTCGTCCAGTTCTCGAAGCCGTATAGTAAAATTGATAAAATTAGCGTTTTGTATATGTCCACTTTGTCTTTCGAGAAATGAGTTTTGAACCCATTTTTGTTGGCGAAATCAAAGTTGCAGCGGTTCGCTAGGGTAATTCTTCGTCGGATTTCCACTAAGATGTCGTTCGTGGAATTGATGTTTGTTCCAAGGAAGGTGAACTCCTTGACTACCTCGAAATTACTGCTACCAACAGTGGCGTTTTGTCCTAGGCGATGGACAGATGAGGCTTTGTTTGTTGATAGAATATACTTTGTTTTGTCCTCATTCATTTCAAGACCAACGCGTTTCGCCTGTTCATCAATAGCTGTGAATGCTTGGAGCGGCCGATTATGTTGATGTCGTTCTTATAACCAAGTAAAAAATAACATCTTTTATTTATTAAAATAAAAAACACGTTGAAAATCTCCACTATCAAATTAATAACCAAGTAGTTGAAAAGACCTCTTGAAGATAGTGCCTTCTAGGTTAACACCGCTCTTGCGCACTATCTGCTCCAGGACTAGGTTAAAAACTTCGTTAAACCCTAGATAAGTTTACAAATTGGTTAAGTTTATCTTTTGGTTGATGAACTGTCAAATTTTGTATGGGAAATGATTTACACAATTTGGTTAAACTTATCAAATTTTATTGCCTAAAATTAACCAAACTGGTTAAACGTATCCAAACGTCACATTGTGACTTACTCTTGTTGAATTACGTAGCATTTTATCAAATGTTTAAAATAGGCCGATTATGCAAACTTTGTGTAAACTTATCATTTTACACAATTTGTAAACTTACGACGTTGCATGAATACCCTTAATGTTTAAAGATTGTATAAGATTTTGTTCCTGACCTTTAACTTTGTTTTTTTTTTTTAATGTAATTTTTATGTTGCCTGACTTCATTAGATAGTGGTTATAAAGGGTTTTTCAAACGGGACACTAAAAAAGCGACAGGGACAGCAAACGACGCCATATTTCTTGCCGCTCTTTTGACATTTCTCTTCAGTAAGGTTTGCCATTTCATGATGGAAAGATATACGAGCCAACAACGAGTCGGAATTATTAAAATTTTCTACCGAAATTCAGAGTTAGTGGCCTCAACGTTAAGAGCGCTACATCCAATTTATGGTCGTCATAATCGTCCTAGCAGATCAACAATTGAGCGGCTAGTGGAAACATTTGAATCCACAGGCACAATACGCAATGTTCCCGTGCCAGTGAGACAAAGAAGCGCCGTAGTGTCGAGAATATTGCTGCCGCTGAGGCTTCAGTTGCAGAAAGCCCAAATGTGTCTCTCACACGTCCTTCTCATTGACGCAAAAACTGAAGCCGCTTGACCACCAGAAGCGTCGTATGTTCGTGAATTGGGCTGAGCAACAACTTGAAAATGATTCGGATTTTCATCGAAAAATCATCTTCAGCAATGAGGCTCATTTCTGGCTGAATGGCTTCGTCAATAAACAAAATATGCGGTATTGGTCAGGCAGCAATCCACACGTAATCCATGAGTCATCATTGCATCCCGAAAAAATTACGATTTGGCGTGGTTTATGGGCCCGCGGCGTCATTGGGCCGTACTTCTTCCGTGATAATCAAGACCGGCACGTTACTGTGAATGGGGATCGCTACCGTTCAATGATAACCAAATATTTTTGGCCCCAATTGGATGATATGGACTTGGAGGACATGTGGTTCTAACAGGACGGCGCCACAAGCCACACAGCGAATGTCACAATTAATTTATTTGGAAACCAAGTTTGGAGAACGTGTTATCTCACGAAATGGTCCAGTCGCTTGGCCGCCTCGGTCGTGCGATTTGACCCTGTTAGACTATTTTCTGTGGGGCTACGTCAAGTCTATGGTCTATGCCAACAAGCCAGCGACGATTGATAAACTTCGTACAAATATCGAACGTGAAATTGCAGCAGTATCGGCCGATTTATGCTTGAAAACCGTCGAAAAGTGGGTTCAGCGTCTGGACTTCTGCAAGCGTGCCCGTGGTGGCCATGCAAAAGGAATCGAGTTCCATACATAATGGCATCGAACATACTTCCACAGGAATAAAAAATTTCATTGATATCCAAAACCGTTTTTGTTTTATTTAAAAAAACTTTTGTAGCGCTCTTATTGAACAACCCTATATAAAGAACTCAAAGACAAAATTATCATGTAATTCATTCACCTTAAAAGTAAACATAAATTTGTTAATATTTTGAAAATGAAGTCCCAAAAAAAATTAAAAAAAATGTTTTTGTGTTTTTTTGACATACAGTCTGTAACATTTAGATAGCCTCATATAAATTTTTTGGGGGCTGTCATGAATAAAATTCCCCACGGAATTTTTCCCATCGTCGAAAACTGGGAACGTTAATTGTGGTCGCAGTTTCTCTCGGATTTTATTGGCATCCAAAATGAATATTCTATGGCCACTTGGGGTCCATCTTGACAACTGTTGGCATTTCCAATTTAAGAAGTTGGTAGAAATTCCGTGAGAAATTTTTTTCCACGATAGTCCCCATTATTAAAATTAACTGTTTTTGGTGCCTTTTTAATGTAAACACTCGGAGTTGAGTATTAAATCACAATTTAAGATAGCCTTCTTGAAATTAAGTAAATTTTTAACAGATTCTTACAAGCTGGTGGAGTTTTCTAAAGCTTATTTGGTCTGCTGTCACTAAAATTAAGTATTTTTTTTACGTAATATTAGAATAGCCTCACCGTATTTATTGCAATTAAAATACTAACTTATCGATTTGTTTCTTAAAGAAAACACTTTTTGTTTATTTTTTGCAGTTGGACAAATTATATTTCTGCTGAAAAACAATCGGCAGGTGTCCGGACATATCATTAAACTGTGGCAAGGATATTTCCAATATGGTCTTATAGAATCTCGTTGCCATTTTACAATTTAAGAAAACTATACTAATTATGTTATAAAGAGAAAATGTACCCAATATCAATACTTCTCTCCCTTAGCTTTGATGGGAATATACAATCAACTTTTCCTTTCTTAACTAGTGACGATATTATTTTACCTTCGTTCTGCGTCCAAAAGTAAAACTTTTCTTCCCCTGAAAAATACTTGTTGCAAAATTCCTGAGTTGGATGCTGGCATCAGTATTTCATGCAATATGGTAAGATGTAGAAATAGCACACTGGTAAATGGAAGTTTTTTCGTAAAGGGCTCTTCAGGTGTTCAACACTAAATAACTCTCACTTTTATCCCAGTTTTCTATCATACCATGTTCATACCATGTGTAGATAGTCGTTTGACTAGAGATTTTCCGCTTGTCTGGTATGATAGAATAGCGAATGCACAACCATTCCATATGAAAATGGATCTTTTAATTAATTAATAATCAACTTTGGGTTTTCAATAAATTTTCCGAGACAATAATTTATCGTTCTAGAACTTAATTTTTCCAAATTTCGGTACAATTAGCGATTTTTTCCTGCTTATTTCAAAAACCACCAATCATCATAGTCTTGTTACTCTCCAATATATTTTCATTAATAAAACTGGTAAATCTTCGCTTAAAATGGCAAAAAATTAATTAAAATTAATTTTAGTAAATCAAATTAGCTTAAAAATCTCCACCAGCTTTAAGAAATCAAATAAAATTTTGCTTTATTTCAGGAAGGCTATCTCATCTTGTGACTCAATATTCAATTCCGTATGCTTCCATTAAAAAAAGTGCCAAAAACAGATGATTTTAATAAGAATATATAAGTGAGGCTATCCAAATGTTACGGACTGTATGTATTTAACATATTTCCTTAATTTGCCAGTGGTTTTACTTTTTGTCGGACGCTTTGACAAACATTAACCCACAAGGCATTTTTTCTGTAGTTCTTCAGAATGAAAATTTGAATTTTTCAATATTTCCAAAGTTTTTAATTTTCTTGTCTGTTAGTTTCGAATTTTAAGTCCTTTGGCAAGCATGGCGAGAAATACAAAAAACTTCGGGTGTTTGATATTTTACTCTTAAGAGTTTTATATTTCTTCTGTTTGAAGGAGATATATCATTTCAATTGTGCATATAACTGTAGTTGACCAACCAAACCATATACGTATAAGCTCTCTACGGTTATTTAGATACACATATAATATATTATAATTGTTGCTTAGCTAAGCGATTGATCACGTTTCGTAGCCATCCCACGCTTTCATTCGACGGCAAATCGCATATGACTCGTATAGAAATGTATCTGTAAATAAAAGATCCAGTTCCAAGAAGCCGCTATTATACAGTGCTGTGTCAAATCGGTGTTTACATTAGTACACTAAAAAAAGTTCTTCTGAAATAAAAATAATAAAAAAAAATTATAACCTGAAAGAAGCATATTTTTCCATTGTGTGTCTATGAATTTCTAACTTGACAATGAAAAGGCGATTTCTTTCATTTGAAATTTAAATTATAACAACAAATTAACGAAAAACGGCAAACTATTTGTAGTAGACCAATTAATATACAAAATGGTTTGCCCCTAACCTTTTTACATAGGTGCTCCCTCGATTTTGCTATAAATTAAGAAAATTAGTAAAAAGGAAAGAAGAAAACAGAGGTTGTCAGATTTTAAATTGCCGCAATTAATTAACGGCTGATTCACAGGGTCTGTTTAAATGAAGCTAATTAACTGATTAGGTAGCAATTTCGATAATTAACGACTTAAACTATGCATTCATTGACTTAAATTATGGTAAGCAGGCACATTTGCGGATTAACCAGTCACAATTATCATTGATTAAAGATGATTAACTGTGAACAAACTGGCCCTAAAGGTATTTTTGGTGATTATTTCAGCTCTGGTTTTTGACATTATTCCGTAAAAAATGAAAAATAAACGGTTTTCCGCTAAAAACGAACTCACGAGTACGATTTTTGAAAATACCATTAATTTTCTTTAAAATTCCGTTTAAATCTTTTGGATACCTCTGAGAAATCCTAAGCCAGTTCTTTGACTTCACCTGACCCTATATTAAAAATAAACGCTTAATATCGTATAACTTGCCTGCTGAAAACATACATTTCCGAGGGATTTTTCTGAGAGTAAAAGAGTAGTGGAGTATTGAGTTTTGAAAAAAATGGGTCTATTTGGGAAAAAGTTGAGTTGGAGCTTTCTGATTTTGTTGTTGTTATTTTTTAACCACAAAACAATTCACAAATTCAATTCCAAATTTTTCGATCAGTTGATTACTTGTTTGACAAGCAAAAAAGTGCCGTCTGGTAAATTTTTGCTGGAGGGAAAAAGAAGACAATGAACATGTCAAGAGCTTAGCCATTTTTGTACTAGACAAAAGTAAAGAAACACGTTTTGAGTACATTTGGGAGTTAGGTTCTTCTGGATCCCGCAAAGGAGAGTAAAGAAAGGGACCTTGAAAAGATTAATATTTTTTAGCAATCGTTGCACAAATTTGCTTAGAAAAATAACCTGGCTTCGAACATAACCTCAAAAATAGCTTAAAATTGACGAAAAATTAAATTTTACTGAAATAAAAAAAACATAATGAAATATTTAAATAGGATTATTAAGAAGAAGGAATCGTTGCAAGTTTTATTTAAAAAAATGTCACCACTTTCATGCATAACCTTTAAAATTGCGATTTTTTAAAGATTGTTTTCAAACAGGAACATTTCGGTGGAAAACGTATAACGGATTTCAGTTCGCCGGCCAAAAGTATTTTTTGCATCGAAAAGTTAACCGATATTTTTAAGCCTGTGTTATTTAGCAATAAACCATTCAATGTATAAAGAAATTTGTACACATTTTTGAAGGATTTGATACATAAGCAAGCGAATTTAAACCTTGCATTCGAAAATTCATATTACCGTAGCTCGCAATTACAAAATCACGCAAACTAACCCTAACCCTATAATATTGAGTTTTATAAAGTTTTAAATTATCGAAAAAAAAAATGTTGAAAAAAAATAAAAAAAAATATGTTTTTGAAAAATCTGGTAAGAAAATTATTTTTATTGTTAAGAAGCTCCTATACAAGAACAAAATATTTTAATCAGAATTACCACTTTGAAGAAAATAACTAAAAAAGAAAAGATGTGAAACCGTTTTTTAGAAAAATAAGTTTTTGTAAAATTGCTAACAGAAATTGTATGGCAGGTACCGTTATTTTTAGTTTTAAAAAACAAAAAAAAAACGTTTGGCAAAATCATCAAAACTATGTACTAAGAAAATCGATCCAGTACGCTGTAGTCGAACGTGTGCTGCTTTGAATTCCCACCTAGAAAAACAATCTAGTTCTTAACGGGGCTCTAGAGAGTTTTGCATTGACCCTAACAAGGGTAGCTCTCGATTTTCTCTCGGGTCTCGACCGTTAAATAACCTTTTGCCTCGAAAGACAAAAAAAAGTCGTCCTTGCTGGAATTCGATTCTGTGATCTTCTGATTACTAGTCTACTAGTCCAATACGCTAACTACTAAAAACTATACTCATGCTTTAATTTTTCATACTATTGTATGATGAGTATACAATATTTTTTGTTATTTGATTTAAATGGGGTATTTGTGATTGGATAAAAGACTCATCCAACACGTTTTTTCTAGCGAGGACCTCACTACTATTTGACAAGTTTTCCTTGTCTAGATTGCTGCTCTCGAACCCTTTTCAGAGCCATGACTAAACTTGACAAAAACTTGTCATTTTTCCAGGCGGGCTGCATTCATGTTGAAGCAAATAGATTCGATATTTTAGTAAAAGACTTATCTTTTTATTTAAAGCGATTTATCTTCAATGAATTGCCATACAAAAATTAACAAAATATATTATAGTTTAAATTCAATAAAAATTAACAAAAAATATACTTAATTTTAATTGCGTCAAGAAAAGTGCACTATTCAATAAAAGCGAAAAACTTAAAACCAATACTTCATCTGCTTCTGTTTCATCCCTAGGACAAAAGGGGAGTCAGGGGATTGACTCTACTAGCTTCGCTGTCAATTCGGCTGAGATTTGTTGTCACTCTTCAAATTAAATTAATTTTGTGCCTCCTAGCTTAATATGTTCCTCTTTTGGATCTGTTTATCCAGATAATCTCACAAATGCTAGATGAGGTCTAGGTCTTTGGATCGTAGAAGGTCTTCTAATTGCTTCGGGGTACCATGGAGTGACCATTCCTTGACAAATTTCGATGTGTGCTTGAGGTGCTTGTCTTGTTGGAAGACCCATGAACCCATGACCCTATAGTTTCCCCATACTACCCGGCTAGTTGTCTCTTAAAATATTAAGGTAATCTCCATACTTTATTGTAATCTCAATTAAGACGAGCCTTCCAACTCCAGATGACGTCATTGTAATCCTTTTTTTGGGATTTTTATTTGATTCAAAATTTCAAGCTCAAAATTAATTTTTTAAAAACTATTCACTAAAACAACTAAATTTAAAATGCAAATAAAAGAAGAGGTTTCTTGCTTTTCAAAAAGGTATAGCATGGCACTGTATGTTTTATCATTGTTTTTAAATAATTTTTTTAGAGAACTTTACCCAACTTACTCGTAATAAACAATAATGTGCTATAGCTTTTTTGCAAGTTGATAATCCATTCTTTTTTTTCCAAATCATGTTAAGTAGAAGGGGTTTTGAGAAATTGAATAAAAAAAAAAGTGATTTGTTTTTCAAGTTGACTGTTTCCAAAACTTGTGTTTTTAAGTGTTATTTTTGTGTTCAATAGTCAATGCCCTTACCAAGTTTAAGTCAAATACCGAACACCAAATGTAATTTTTTTCTTAGTTTATGAGAAATTAAAAATACGAAAGGTACATACCCTTTAATTTAACAGTTTTAACAAAAAAATTTCATAAATTTTTTTTAATGCAAACAATGGTCATTAAATTTTTTGAATGCAAGAAATTTTCAAATTTTATTAATATTTTTCTTTAACGCAAGAAATTTTCAAATTCTATCAACACTTTTTTTTAATGCCGATTAATTTTGACTTGCATTAACATATTTTTTAATGCAAAAAATGTTGTCTTTACAGTTTACAGTTCCCTTGCGAACAAAAATCTAAATTTTCGAAATAATTTACCACCTGTTCTGTGCACCAAATTTTATAAAATTCAAGGGAAAATTTGTTTGCCTTGGTCTAATCCACGCATTTAGTCATTAATTTACCTTAAATTAATAAACTTTATACCTTAAAATGGAAAATAAAAATTTTTTAATGCAAAAACTATTTGCATGCAAATAATGCCGTGAGGTGAATACATATTTTGTTGGAAGTGTAAGCCGACCATCAAAAAAATATATTTTAGTCACCTTACATTTTTTCGCATACAAAACATTGCCGGTTCATTGTTTTGCATGACATTTCATGACAGCAATGGTTTTTACTTTGCATGTAACTGTAAAAAATAATTAATTTTGCATTTCACCCCAATAATTGTTGACATGCGAAAATATTTACATAGATTTTGTTTTGTTTGCGCACGGGAACTGTAAACTAAGCTTTTTGCAACAAATATTGGTGTTCGTATTAAAATATGTTTAATACAAACATGTTTTTTTTTACTGTGTTAACAATGTTTTTTGAATGCTGACAATTTTTACTCGCATTACCATTTTGTTCTAATGCAAAAAATTTTCAAATTGTATTAACATTCTTTTAAATGCAAATAAATTTTCATTCTGAATTTGCATCTTTTTTAAGGCGCCAAATTTTCGGGCTTGGATTTGCATTTTTTTTTAAATGCAAAATTATTAAAATTTTGCATTGCATTGTTGTTAATAGAAAAATTAAAACATTGAATTTCATTTAACCAGTTGTAATGTCGGGTAAATTTTTGCACTTGTTAAAATACTTCTTGGAAAACAATAAAATCCAAAGGATTTTGTGTTTCGGCTTTTTTTGGTTTGTAAGATTTTTATTTTTCTGTAGGAAACAGAAAGCGATATGTTGCTGTGAAATTTCAATTTTCAACAGTTTTGTTTAAAGACAAATTTTGTAAATGCGAGATTATGAAAAGCAGGATTATTAATTTGCGAGATTTGGTTTTTCGAGATTTTTAAATAATTGTGAGATTTTGTTATTCGAGATTTTGGTTTTGTGGGATTTCGAACTGCTCCCATTTTGATTGAGCAAACCAAACATGTTTGACATTTTTTTTCAAAGAAAACAATCGGCAGAGCATCTAGAGGAAAAAAATTGTGTTGTATTGCTTGGATTATTCGATCAATTTCTCTATTATTTTTTTCTTAATTTTTGTTAATAATTTAAGTGACGCAACTAGTGAGAGTGTTGTATTAAGTTTTCTATGAGTTTTTAAAAATGTATCGTTTGGATATGTCCGGAATGATTTTTCCAAATTTAAAAATTTGCCGCACTGTTTTTTTTTTGTCACAGCCAATGTGACAGTTTTTTTTTGTTTTGTTTGGCTTAACAATTCATCATAAATAGACTCACGACCGGAGCAACGTTTGCAAATTGTTCAAAAAAAAATATTGCTCTTGTTTCAGAATTGCATTTGAAAATTTTATTCGGTGATGAAGTACACTTTTGGATTTGCTATTTTAATAAACGAAATTGACTGCTGCGTTTAGAGCAGTCAATAATCTACTTAAGCCGCCGTTGAAATACTATGACATCCAGAATCATTGGTTGATATGTCTTCAAAAGTGATGATGATGGTAAGAGCGTTACAGTC
Source organism: Dasysyrphus albostriatus (assembly GCA_946251815.1). NCBI lineage: Eukaryota > Metazoa > Arthropoda > Insecta > Diptera > Syrphidae > Dasysyrphus > Dasysyrphus albostriatus. The sequence goes on from OX276339.1 coordinate 2,871,198, forward strand.
GACAGTGAGAGGAACAAAGAAATGATTATCTACATACTTTTTTGTGCCTCAGTTGCATTACATTATTGTTGCAGATATGTGATATCAGCAACAAGACGACGCCGACGTACGCCACACAGGGCGCGATACAATTAAATTACTTGGAAAATCTTTTGACGAACCATTGAATTCCCGAAATTGAGCTGTTAAATATGACCACCTCGTTCGTGTAATTTAATGCGATCTTTAGATAATTTTTTCTAAGAACTATGTAAAGTCGCAGGTTCACGCCGATAAATCAGAAACAATTGGTAAATCTGGACATTCAATGCACCATGTACGCCCCTGCTGCTTGGGCCACATTTCGTGGATATTGAAAATATATATCTTTATTTTAGAATAAAAGCTCATTGACTCTAAAAAAACACCCTTTACTAGTTGCACGCATTCTTTTTTAATGCTAGAAAAAGAACTGCTTTGAAAAAAAAAAAAAAAACAGTTGGTCACCATAGGTGTATGTGCTTGCCTTTCGTTACAAAAATTAAAGTTCCGTGCAATGCCAATGGGTTGTCGCGTCCAATGTCCACTTACTTCTTTCAAACAAATTTAAATTAATGGAATGTATGTAAATGAACAAAAAGAAAACATCTTTTCTTCAACTTCTCAAAAGCAATTCACTTGTATGGCTATCTTTGGATAAAATGAAATAAGACAACGCTTAGAATATTAATTTGTGGTTCGTACCCACAGTACGATATGTGCGACTTAAAAATAATAATAAAAAAAATTAAGCGCAGGTTGTTGGACAAGAATTCCTATATTGCAAAGTACGAGGGTCTGTCTTTGGCCGTCAATTGTGTGAACTTACCACTTATTCTGTAGTGAAGAATTACGCTCGATGCCTGAATATAGTGTAGCTAGTATCTAAACAAAGAGTTATTTTATTTTTGGAGTTTTTCTTTGTCTATTAATAGTTAAACCGAAGAGATTAAAAAAATACTTTGTACGTTTCACGTTTCATTCAATTCTCATATAAATATTATTGATACAAAATATATATCTTACTAGTTGACCCGTCCCGACTTTGCACTGCAAATCGAATAGTCTAGTATACAGAGGTCAAAAAAGAGGGCTTACCCTACGAAAGGTCAGTTAGTTTGAAATTTTTGGTTAGAACTAAACGAAATGTAATAATACGGGGGGTTGGATGAAAAATACAAAATTTTCACTACAATGTCCCCTCCTCCCTTTTCAGTTCTTTTTGCCTAGAACTTTTTTAAGCAAACAAAATTATAGAAGACAATTTTTTTTTACAAATATGATTATTTTGTATAACCAAAACAAACAACGCTATGAAGCTCCCAAAAAAAATCTTAAATGTCGTGTTTTGTAAAGTATTCGGTTTAATCCTTTTCACATTGCAATAACTGTTTTTATTCTAACGTTTCTAATAACTAACTTTCTGTTCTGTCTTTTTAGTACAATTCCTGTTGTAAGTAAAGTGAGGGTCCCGTAGAACTTTTAGTACTGATTTACATTGCTAAAAAGGGATCAATTCTCGATCTGTGAAGTTATAATTTGTAGTTCTCACAGAGTTCTATCATGTTATGAATTTGAGGGCGTGAAGGCGTTATGATATTTATCACTTCACAGTTTCACAGATCGAGAATTGACCCCCAGGAAAGTCAGAAAAACTTGGGTAGACATCACGATATTTTAGACTGGGTCATTTTCCAAAATTTTGGATACACTGCTGTGCACTTTGTTTGAGTGAGCGCATAAAATTCCGTTAAACTCTATTAAAATATCACAGTTCAGTACCTGGTCCCTGTCTACTAGTAGAATATCGTGATTTTTCTGACTCCTATTTGGGGTAGTGAGTGTAAAAGTGGTGTAAAACACTTTTTTTTAAATAACTTTTTTCTTCTGGGTAACACCACTTTTGCACTCACGACCTCCACGACTTTATACCTCCATCGATTCTGGTGGTTAGACAAATTGGTACTAAAATTTCTACTAGACTCCAACTTGGTATCAAACTCTATCAAACATTATTCAAATATCAAGCGCAATAACCTTACTTTCTCCAAAACGATCCAATCATTTATTCCACTGGTCGGTGAGATTAGAGTTTTGTTTTTTATCTTTTTCCAAAAAAAAGTGTAAAACCTGTCAAGTTTTGAAAGAGGGGAAAATTCTATCACACCTGGGGAAATTTAAAAAAAAAGTTAACAAACGCATTGAACCATGAAGTGCACCACTTTTTGTTAGAAATGTCATTTTTGTGTATAAACGGCGTTGCCACTTTCATGATTTCAATAGATCTAATGTTCATTTTTCGTAAAACAAATCTATTGCTTTAAAATCGAATCTACTGAACTTTTATGCATTTTTTTGAAAACGTACTTTGAAAAATTTTACAATTAGCGGCAACGCTGTGACGGAACTGACTACCACAATTTTTGACAGTAGTTGTAACACTTCGTGCTTACAGAAATTTGTGCAGCAGGAATTTGCAAGTTCTCCAACGGAAGGTAAATTATTTGCTTTCTCATTGCTCACTCTCGATGCAACTTTTTTGAGTAAACGAACAGAAATTTGTGACAATTTGTGAGAATTTGTGAAAATTTTCACACGATAACAAGCAGACTATACTATCAGATTACCAATAGACCTATTGCTACGAAAGCTATACTGCCGGTCATTAAGAAGCTTCCGTTCTTCAAGATATTTCTAAACTGATTTATTAATCAGCTTTTCCATGCCCTTGGAATTTTGTAAGTGCAATTGGTCGATAGTTGGAAGGAGACGAAGATTCGCCTTTTTTAGAGACATGCTGGACAAATTCTCCTTTCCAGCCACTCGGAAAGAGACCAGTAGTAAGGTAGGTAGAAAAGCTTTTGCCAGCGTTGAAGAACACCTCTTCGGAACAAAGAGAGGGATGCTTTACCTGCCAGCGGATTTGTGTACATCAAGATCTTAAAGAATTCTTACTTCTGCACGCGTGCGAAAGAAAATATGTCCCATAAAATTATTAGCGCTCTGAAGTTCAGACGAATCATGACACTCTCTGGCAACGTCGAACTAACAGCAAACTGTGCTGCAAGCAAATTGTTTTTTTTTTAGTGAGCTGACAGCAGGAGTTTCATTGAAGACGAGCGTTGGAACTGAAAACGAGATAGAATCACTTATAGTACAGTAAAATTAGAATTCAAAATGAAAAAAATAGCGGCAGACTGAAATTTTGCAGGTCGTTTCGAAATTAAAGTTAAATCTAAGTTGGCGACCTCCTATCCTTTGCAGGGTCTGTGCCACACCCACTTTTCTTCAATCTTGGTTTATTAAGAAAAGGCTTCAAGCGATGTGTATGACATTTTCATAATTTTTTGCCCACTTTTCTTATTTCTTTGTTCCTCGGAAAGGGCTTTCAGAGTTTGTTCTTATGGACGAAGGAAAAATTGGCAAATTAGTTTCAGTAAAATCCGCCCACTTTTCTTATTTTTTTTTTTAGAAACGCCTCCTACGATTTGAGAATTTTTTTTTAAAATCATTTAAAATAAATCATTTTTATTCAATCTGATGTGTACATATACTAGTAGGACTTTCAAGTCTGATTTGGGCTTTTGTTTCTTATTTGAAACCAAACCAAATTTTAATGCCACTAAGATGAACAAACTCAAAATTTTGTCCAAAAGTGGGCGTGGCAGTGGGCGGATTTTATCCAAACCAACTTTTTCTCTTCCACAAAAAAACAAATTCTACAAATTTTATTTAAATCGTTGGAGCCATTTCCGAAAAACAAGTTGGCGTGGCAGTGTGTGGATTTTACCTTTACAATTTTTTGAATTTTTCCTTTGGTCATAATAACAAAATATGAAAATTTCATCCATATCCGTGCAGAGCTTTCTACAAACCAAGATTAAAGAAAAGTAGGCATGGTGCCGCCCCTGCAATGGATAGGTGGTCGCCAACTTAAACTTTAGTTGAAAACCTACTTATTTTTTTTCACTTGGTTAATAAAATTGCTCTATTTACTGCACTTAGTACGTTTTTATGGAAAGCGACCAACCTTTGGGAGATTGTAGTATATTTTGTGTTAATTTCTAATCACGCAAAAATTTGGTTCGTAAAATATATATATATATATATAAGTGGTACCTCGTGGCATAATGGTTAGTGCGTACGACTGTCATGCCAAAGGTCTTGGTTCGATTCACAGCCGCTGCCACCTAATAAAAAAAAAATGTTTTCTTTCCGAGGAACTGACAAATCCTCCAAGAGTATACTTGTCATGAATAAGTGCTTCTCGTCTAGCCGTTCGGACTCGGCAAAAAATTGTAGGTCCCCTCCATTCCTGCCAAAAAATACGCACACAGGAATGGTTGAGAGTTGTAAGTCACTAGGCCTTAGTTCTTCACGAGCTGTTGTGCCACCAAATTTATTTTTTTTAAATATGAACGTCTCTCGAGCTTGTTTGAATTTATGGTTTTGTATCTTCTTTCTTACTTACTTCTCTAACTGATAACCTCTTTCCAGCTCGAATTATCAATTTTATCCAGTTCGGAATAAAATTTCTCAAAATTTAATCATATCTCTACTGGAGGTTGTGTTAGTCCAAATACGTGAGTATTTTTCCCCCACCAAAATAAAATTTATGAGAGCAATCTGTATTCATCTAACGTCTAAGATTACAATTTTGTCTACATTTTTATTTTTAAAATAAAATGAAAAATGTGGTCTTTCTTCTCACTTAATCTAAATTAGTTTGAAAAACTAAGACCCCTGCTCCCTCCTCACTTGGTACGCTACTGCATGATAGCAAATACTTGCACGTACGATCCATTTGGGCATTTAATTTGTCTCACTGAAAAACTCAACAGGGCGCCAATTTTGTTAAATTTCTTACTAGCTCATCACAATGGAATATAGCTGTAGCAGAAAATAAAGTTATATCAACTCCTCTTACACCATATATCTCTTACTACAGCTACAGCTTCATACTGTAGCGCTGTAAACCTATACTTTGTAAGTACCTACCTTTCAACTTTGAAAGAGCTGTGAACCATACTCCTACACTATTGTGTTCAGGCAGTTATTCCGTCCGTACATTGTATACCAACCTATTTAAGAAGTTCGAACATACAAAAAAAAAAATGATACAAAGTGAAGCGATTGTAATTCTTGGTAAAATTTGTTGTTCACAATATTATTCTTCGCAGCATGCTGTGGATGTGGACAATTCTGTGGACCCTGGCTGGCCCTTACCCTTAACAGACAGTGACAGTGGGTATATCTTGTTTTTCGGTTATTTTTTCCTATCAGAAAACAGGTACAAATTAAGAACAATTGAAAAGAAATGCATGGTGGGTACCTATGCTTAGATGGCAGTGCCCATGGGTATTTTTTTTTTTGAAAATCAATTTTTTTATTCAGACTACAATATTTTTTTTTTACAAAATTACAAATGAATTCATTTTCGAATGTCTATTTTCTATTTTAGTACCTGGCTTCTTATTTACCAACCTTTTTCTTAGTTAAGATGTTGTTAAATGGCATGTTGTATATGATGTCTTCTTTATTATTTTATAAAAAATATTTAGCACCCTCCCTGTCATACAGCAATTTTTGTATTTTGCTAATTTTCTCAAAAACTGCTGCAATGATTTTGATTATTGATAAATTGAAAAAATAACTAATTTTGCCTTGAAGTGGTGGGCTGGAAAAAGACAGAAAATGAAATCAATAAAATGATATCAAATAAAAAAAATAAAAAAAAAAATCGTGATTGGTAATAAAAAGGGCTGGCCATGATACAAAACCAAACGATACTCTAGTAAGTATCGTCTCGGTATCGTCAAAATTGAAAAATTTCAGTATCGTCTCGGCATATCGGTCTCCGTCTTGTATAACTCAGTCTCGTTTGGTCTCGTATAAAAAAGTTCCGTCTCGGTCTCGCCTGGTCTCGTCTGGTCTCGATCTGGTCTCGGTCTGGTCTGAGTCACAAACCAGAATAAAATGCACGACTTGGTAACATGTTCTTGATCTAGTAGTTGAACTTGCTTGGTATTTTTAAGATTAAGACACAAATTATTATTATAAAAGACAATTTTTTCAGTTTTTTTTTTTTGTTGACTTAACAATTTTTAAAAGGCTTGTTTCACAATGTCTAAGCTAAGTTTCGATTAGGAATTCGACCCAAAAATTTTGACGCAGGGTCAAAAGTTCATAGGGAAACAATGAACACTAATATTTTATGGATTTTTCTTAAGTCATTTTCTCACTTAAGAGAACCAGTCGGAAAATTTAATCCAAATCGTTGGTTTCAGAGAAAGCCAGCATAAGTTAAATCGGCGTGGCAGTGGGTAGTTGTAATTAAAATAAAGGTCTAAACACTCTCCCTGCTAAAGAGAAAAGCTCTGAAAATGTCACCTAAATCATAAGAATTTTTACGAGAAACCAATTACAAAAATTGTTTGTTTGTAATAAATTAGTAAAATATTCTAAAATCTATATTTTCTGCCGTTACCAAACGTTACCACAGCGAGTATATCGGTAAATTTCGGCCCGGTATCGTTTCGGTTTTCGATACCGATACCAAACGATACTGAGACTTTTCTTGTATCGTGGCCAGTCCTAAATATAATAAATTGCGGGAAAACCGTTATCGACAAAAAAAGTTGTAGGCCAGGTTTGAGCTGATAAAAATTTAGTTTGTCAAAAATTGAGCCAAATAACTGAAGATGGACCAAAAATTATGAAAAAGCGTTGAAACTCCAAAACAAAGATAAAACGAGAAAAATTCCCACATAAGTTTTTCGACTTCAAAGGACACAGAAACTCATTGGTGGTGACTGTGATTTACCGCGTTTATTTAATGCCTAGCAAAAGAGCAAGTTCACGCGACTCAGTCGTGCTTTTTCTTTTCCATCCGTTTTCAACACCTGAGATAAGTTCTTCTTCTAACCAGCGATACACTCTGATACCACACAAATAATCTTCCTCTCAAAGCAACCAATCAAGTTTTAGGTTTCATTGTAGTAGTGACTTTAACTTCCCCACCCCGTCAAGGTGTATCCCTCTGGTAGTTGCAATAGTGCTTGATTGCTAATTTAAAGCTGTTGACCAAACCATCTGCTTGGCGAAACATTCTTTTCTATGGCAACTTCAACTGATGCTGACGGGATAAAATTATTGAAAGCATCTGGTCTTAAGCATTCGAATAAAATCGATTATATTATCGACTTTAAACGCCAAATCAATTAAGTAAACAGAAAATTAAAAAAAAAAACTTGTATTTAATATTTGTATATTTTTTAGTTTTGAGTATAATATTTTTTGTGACACTGTTCAGTCGTTCAAATAAACTCTATTCGTTTTTCTTAATTTTTCGAGAAACTATTGATTCCATTGCCCGTGAAGCTTTTTTGAAAGCGTAACCGATCTATGAAAACGACGACGTGTCAAATGTATAGAATGGTGAATTTATTTCTAAAAAATTTTCAACAGAAATGGGTGGAAAGCTGGTACGTGTATTGACACATCCACTAAAGTGGGTAGAAAAAAAATGTGATGTTAAATTTGGGCTATGTTGTCCTGATGTTGTGGATTGCCAAAAAACGTTTGACAGTTCACAGGAAATATCTTGATGATCACGTAGAAAATATTTAAATGCTAAATTTAACAGTTCAGAAAATCAACACACGTCAACTTAATTGGCTCGGCCACATTGAGCGAATGGACAGTAAAGTTCCAGTCAAGTCCAGTCTTTGAATCCCAGCACCCAGACTCGAGAGAACGAAAAAACTGGGAGTGGTACGATATCCCGCAAACCAAAATCTCAAATAAAGAAATCTCTTCTTTTTTTTAATCTCGAAAAACGAAATATTGTTTTTTTATAACCTCGCAACAAAAAAGTTGATTTTTAATTTTATAGATTTCGGTTGAAATTTGCAAGATTTTTCAGGGCGGATGTATTTACATAAATGAGAGAATGTCGATTCTTGCTTTTAACAAACCTCTCATTTATGTCTCGCAAATTCAAATCTCACGTCAACGTATCGCTCTGAGTTTCGCACTGAAAAATTCAATTAAATTTTGCGAGATTTGGATTTGCGAGATTTTAGTTTGCGGGATTTTGAAAATCGTGTTTTTATTATTGCAAAATTATGAAAATCGTGATTTTGTTATGCGTGATTTCAATTGCGAGATTTCGTAACCAACCCCAGAACGCTTAGTCTAGAATCTAGATGACTGGAAGCATCGTGATCGGGATCATATAGAATGGAAGGCTGCTGATTGAGAGCTGGATAAGCTAGTAAGCAAGGCCGTGTTTTCTTTTTAAATCTGTTGATAGCATCGAAAACATTTTTTCGAGAAGTTAAAAAAAGAATAAGTTGATATTTGCGCTCGGAAATCCCTAAACAAATTTATTCGCCTTCGACATCTCCTGTAAAATTCACTAATGTTGACGGATCAAAAAGTTTATCTTCCGAGATGGCGGAGGAAGATATTCACAGAATAGTAATTGAAATTTCATTTGGACACAAATGGACAGCATATCCCCATGATGCTACGAAAGAATACTAAACACGTCACCCAACGTCTCAACAGCTTCTTTGTAGGCAGCACTAATTGGGGATATATAGTCCTTTGGCATAGCGTGGAGTAAAAGTACCGAAAGATGAAAAACCAACCCACACGGAAGCTAAGGCCTATAGACGCATTAACCTTCGAACTACTAGTAGATATACACATAAGATGTACTCTAAAAACGAATATGCTGTCAACTGCCTAACATGCTTACAGGAAAAGAAATGGCTCTTCACAATCTAGTAAGCATAGTGGAAAAAACACTCACGGACAAGGAGTACACTTTCAATTTTTTCTGCACACTAAAGATGCTTTCAATAATGAAAGAGAGCTTTCAAACCTTGAAGTGGATAAGTCCCTTATAAACTGGATTATCTTTTTGTTTAAACACAGAGGGGTTTACTCAGAACTAGGGGACGCACGGATCAAAGATCTACAAGGAGGAGTTCTCTCACCACTTTTGTGGATAGCAGTTTTGAACGAAATCCTGATTAAACTGAATTATAGCGGTTCAGAGTGGTTGCCTACTCAGATGACTTGGCGCTGCTAGTGACCGGAAAATTTATTTCCACAACCAGGGAAATGAATCACTACGCTCCTTCGAAAGTCTATTCCTGGGCGAGGAAATTTGGGCTTTCAGTCAACCCGCAAAATACCGAACTGGTACTTTTTACCAACAGAAAAAAATACCAAAGTTTGTCCTACCCTCAATCTATTGAGGGTAGGACAAACTACCTCAATCTATTGAGGGTAGGACAAACTTTGGTATTTTTTTCTGTTGGTAAAAAGTACCAGTTCGGTATTTTGCGGGTCGACCGAAAGCCCAAATTTCCTCGCCCAGGAATAGACTTTCGAAGGAGCGTAGTGATTCATTTCCCTGGTTGTGGAAATAAATTAGTCTATCAGATCATGCCAAATATCAAGACGTAATTCTTGACAAAAAGCTAAACTGGGGTATGAAAATATGAAGGAGCCAAGAAGCCCACGATCGCTTTTTACCTCTGGAAGACCTGGGGTCAAAACACTAAAATGATAATGTGGATGTACAGGTACACGGCGATTATAAGTCCGATTATATGGTAGCCTGGTTTGGTAGAGCGGGATATACAAAGAATCTAACTATAAAACGCTCAATAAAGTTTAAAGACAAGCGTGCATAGGAATCACGGGCAATGCGGTCCACACCCACTGCGGGTATGGAAACTATACTCAATTTAAGACCCTTAGATCTATTCGTGCAAGAAAAGAAACTCCGTAGCTCATGCGCAAATTATCAATAAATTTACGAAGGGCTATGTTTGCACAGACTACACTACACCCTGCAAAAATTTTGAAAAACCGTTCCCTGTCTCCATCCCCACATGAGAGGAATGGGGAGCTGGCTTACAACAATCAGATAGACTGATGGTATAAATTAACACTGACGAAGGCAACGGTCGATCCGGTGGGATGAATATGAGCGCAGGTCCGAGATCTTAGAGTTCTTAGAGTCTCTGAATTCAGCAAACTCTTCTAGACTCCATGGTAACAGCAGCATCTTCTTAGCGCAGGCTCTGGCAGTGAATAAGGCTGCCGAACAAATTTCAATAATGGCGATGCTGATATCACCTTTTACATTGACAGCCGGACACAATCAAAGCTATCTCTGTCACAGCAATTAAATCCAAGTTGGTTTTATGCTGTCCCGAAGAGCAAAGGGTTCTTGCCAGTACAACATCAGACTCTGCTAGGTCCTTGGACACTGTGGAATTTAAGGAAATGAAAAAGCAGATGAACTGGCAAGGGCTGGTCCACCGTTCCATCTAAGCCTAACAGAGTCCAGTATTAAAATTTCACCCTGTGCCATTAAGCCATTAAGAAGATAGTGGAACTTACCAAAGACAGATGGAACTCACTAACATAGCCCTTCCCTACCTTGCACTCTGCAATTAAGGATAATATTTCTAGCAGAAATTTCAAAGTCAATAGGCGGTAAAATATCAAATTCAATGAACTTCATCAACGCTTCAAAACGGCTCGATGCTTCATAAGATTTCATAGGTCATATTCTTAAAGGGTTGGTGAAATCCATCGGGGTATGAATGGATCAACTAAATGTGACGGGAACAAGATCTACCGCTAGCCCATCTACCTTACCTAACCTAGTCTACAAAAGTACGAGAGTAAAATATCTTGGTTTGTTGACAATCTCGAATCTCAACCTGAACAAAAAAATAAACATTTCGATTTCAGGCTTACTGAGCTGAATAGAGTTATTTCATCGGCTTTGAGGAATACTGGAGGAGATATTTTCTTAAACGCATTTTTTCGTTGGTCGTCTTGTATCAGTAGCCGTTAACTATTATTTTCACTACATGTGTAGGTATATTGAAAGTACGATACGATGGAAGTCTTCTCAAACTAGTTCTCAAGAGCGTTAATTTAATCAAAAGAAAAATTGGTCAAAAAGTGGCAGGAGTTAGGAGCTGATTTTGAGAGCTTTTTTCAGAAAGTATACAAGGAAACGAGTTGTTTCACTAATGATGATGCATGATGAAAGCTCAATCTAATTTAAAGCTAATTAAATTAAATTACATTCTGATTTACATACAAAAAAGGCTATAATTTCTTCTTGAAACCCGTCGAAATTGCTCTTGTTGACTTTGCGCTAACAAGCAATTAATTAAAACTAGAAGAAAAGAACTTGTTTTACCCACAAAATAGGTGCATTTCACAGTTATTCCATCTGTTTGCTTATTGTTTTGTCGAACAGTAGATTTTTACCTGTTGTTGTAGTTTTCCGGTAAGTTACTGCTTCGTTTTTCAGATATTTGGTTTGCCATCACTGACGTTGGATACCTATTAGACTTAAAGGGTTTGGGTTTCTGATGTTGATGTTCTTTAACAAATTATCGATACACGATCAAGCAACGACACCACATACCTACAAAGGATTCTTTATGACAAAGGACACAATGCATATTCCAAAAAAAAAAAACAAACTCGAATTCCGAGACTATATCCTACTTTCACTAAAGAAAACTGAAGAAATAAAGTTGTTAGACAAAATTTGAATTCAGAATACCTAATACATATTAAAAACAAAATAATAATAGAAGATGATAAGGAAAACCTGTTAAACTAGTCCACAATGTAATGAAAACACGATACGCACATAAGAAAAAGTGTTAATAAAGAATACAAATAATCGATGCTCTTTTTCCATGAAGGTGTACCCTGTACCTACCTATAAATGTAGCTGTAGCTGTAGCGCTGTAGGTATAATAGCAACTACCTGCTTTCCTCCTATTGATCCCATCGATTTAGAGGGAACATCTCCATCTCCATCTCAATCTCGGTACGAACTACGATCTACCTACTACATTATACCTATAGAGTCACAGTTTATTGTTATAGCTTTATAGGTTTCTTACAGCATCATCGGACGTTTTAATTTTAGAGCCCTTACGATCCGTTGCACTTAGTTGAGTTGTATGGCCGATTTAATGAAGCGTATAAGAAAGAAAATAAATTAAAAAAACAAATCGACCCAAATTGATGAAGAAGCCGACCATCCATATAAACGTGTGTACACAAACATGGATGTCATATGTATACAATGTATATATATGCATAAATTGCCATAGTGTAAGTGTATGTTTTTTGGGTACCAAAAAAAAAAAACATTAAAAATCCCTCGAAAAGAACTGCGTTAAAAGACGAATAAATCTTTTTGAGATCATAATTATGAAATAGTCTGGTCTCATGAAAATTACATACAGTGTCCATCGAAATTTTAGGCCGAGTCGTTTAAATATAAAAAAATTTACAATATTTTAGGTTAAGTAAGACAAAATATATTCCAATAATCTCAATAACAAAAGGTATATGAAATATGAACAAAAACAGGATCTATTTATATTGTTGCACAAAAAGACCTAAGTGAAAATTAAAAAAAAAAGTCTTGATAGAAAAATTCAACCTTATTTATTATGTTTGAACAAATGTGGAGGCACTGTGTTTACACGTTTCAAATTCGATTATCTTACCATTTAAATAAAGTTCTGTTTTAGACACTCTCTCATAATAATTTAATGGTGATAACCAGGGATAGGTTTATGCTCACTTTGCCTTTTTTTGTGCGTGAAACTATCGATTTTATATAAATCGTCGGCTTAGAGTGAAAAGCAGCTAACTCCTATTTTGAATTGCTTACAACACTACACTCTACACCCGTTAATGCTCTTTTCATTGAAATTGAAAACATGTGATAGATTTTTTTTTTAGTATTTTTTCAAGTGTTTAGAATGATAAAAAAATGTAAAGTAAGCCGCTTTTCACTCTCAAGTCGAAGAAATGCGTTTCATTTCCTCCTTATTCCAAAAGTATTACTTTTAGTTTTTGCCCTATTTGCTTTTTTCCCATATTTTTGTCTTTTTTCAACTTTTTCCTTCAAAGTTAATTGTTTTTAAGATTAAAAAAAAAAGTATATTTTCACTAAGTAGGTCCCACTTGTTTTTTTCCAAACATTGGCCAAAACGGCAAATGAAACCATTTCTATTTGTCACCAAACCTGTTTCATATTTCAAAAATTGGATTATTTTGGGCAGATGACCCAAGTGTCCCTTTCAAATTCTGTCCGAGAAATTTCTTTTGCCAGAAATTCTTTGATCTGCTAACTTGACGAAGGTCAGATGTCGGATACAAATTCTTGCCAAAAGTTGGCACTAAACCTTTCCAAACTTTTTTTTTTGGCAATTTGCTTCTCTCATTTTAACAAGATTTGGCAGACTGACAAAGCAAAGCTATTTTTCCAACAAGGATTATCAACAGGGCATAAGTGTTCTCAATTTTGAAGAATACAACGAAAATTTGGTAAAAGTCCTTGGTTTTAAATACAAATATCCGAAATTGTAGATACGTAAAATATTACGTGATGGAACTTCTTATTCTCGTACAAATCTAATTTTTATTAGTACATCCTTTCGAGAATATTTATTCTCATCTTCAGACAAATAACAAAACTTAAAATCATTTATACAATTTTTGTCATTAAAAACATAATTATGAGTGAGTCATTCCAAATGAAAACGTCTAAAAACAAAAAAAATGTACTTGAGTATTTTAGTTTTTTTTTTCAAACTTTGTAACAATATTAGTTATGGTTTAAAGAAATCCACCGTCTTTTAAGTTTCGCATGCTTCATTCCCCTCCTGCTCCCATTGAAATATTTGAAAATTGTCTTTTTAGTCTTTTAGTATTTTTGCTTTCAAAAATTTCTATTTAAGGTGTCAAAACGTTTAACTTGGCATATTAAATCAGGAGTAGTATATATGTACATTAGCGTGTTCGTTAAAAAAAAGTCATCTTGGATAGACCTTAATCGACTCTAAAAAAGTAAAAATAATTTCCTAATTTTTTCAGATTTTTATTTTCATCCCCTATAGTCGCTGTAGGGGTTAATTTATTTTCCTTGTTTTTTTTGACAGACTAGGTAATTCGCGTGAAATCTGCCAAAAAATTCCGAGCATGAAGGTTGAAAGTAGACAAGACAAAAATCCCATAGGAGAAGGGTAATATTTCCCTCCACTTGAACAGGAGGGGCAATTTTATTAAAAAAAGCTTTTTAAAAAGCAAAGCTAAAAGTCCATATTTAAGGTTTATTTTCAAATTATGTTCTTTTAATAAATAAGTTCATCAAAAAATGTTTTCAAATAAAAAATAATAAAATAAAAACAAAATTTTCTTCCAACACTCAACATGTTAAAACAAGTTTTTGCCAAAATTGTTCTTCAAAACAAATTAATTTGAAAATAAACTTCATGTATTAACTTCTAGCTTTCCAAAAATCTGCAAAACAATATTGTAAGTATTGCCGTTGTTTTCAAATTATTTTTTTTATTGAATGTAAGTTTTTTTTATAAAACTGCCCTTTCTATTCAAGCGGAAGGAAGTATTACCCCTCTCCCGTGGGATTTTTTTCTTATCTACTTTCCTTCATCGATCCTTTATGGGAAATTTGCAAAAAATTAATACCACCTGAAAGGCCTCAAGATCTATACAAAAGGTCAACCAATTTCAGATTCTTTTTTTTACCATTTTTAAAAGTTTTTTTTTTCAAGGTCACGAACTTTTTTTTGGCATAATGATAAACTTTCATAACAACAAATCTATGGCTGACCAATTACTGAAACAAACTGATCTTTTATAATGATCTAGTAACCTATCAGAGAGTATAATTTTTTTTTTGAAATTACCCAAATGAGGTGCCAAAAATCGTTCGTGACCTTGAAAAAAAAAACTTTAAAAAATTTTAAAAAAGAATCTATAGCTGACCAATTACTGAAACCAGCTGACCTTATTTAAAAATCTTAAAGCCTTTTAAGTGGCATTAATTTTTTGCAAATTTCCCATAAAGGAGGTGCCAAAAATCGCAATGACATTAATTTTTTTTTTTGATGCATTTAAAATTCAATAAAAAATATGAATGGCTGGCCAGTTACTGAAAATAGCTGATCTTTTATGACCTTGAAGGGCCTTTCAAATGGCATACTTAATTTTTTGGAATGACCCAAATGAGGAGCCAAAAGTTTTTTTTGTGACCTGGAAACGAATTTTGAAAATTCATAAAAAAAAACAATGGCTGACCAATTACTGTAAATAGTTGACCTTTTAGCATGATTCATAGATCTTTCGGATGGTAAATTTTTTTTGTAAATTTCCCTTGAATGAGGTACCAGAAATCGCGCGTACCTTGAGAAACTTTAAGCCTTTATTACAAGTTATCTAGGGCTGATTTCTAGGACTAGTTGACCTTTTCTGACCAATTACTGACCAATTAAATGGCATTCTCAAATATCAAATTTCCCATATATGAGATGCCAAAGGTCCTGAGCCTAAGTACACGCTTCACAATCTTTTTCATGAAATCAAAATTTCAATTCGGAACACTCTTAAGGATTAAGCATTCGGCTTTGTGTGCATTAACCAATTCTCTGCCTTTGCTCTTCTTAAAGTATTGCAAAATTCTGTGACTTCATTTTGTCATTCAAGCTAGGCTTAATAAAAATAATTGACTGCGAAAACGACGTTTTGAGCATTTTTTTAAATTTTCTCTCTGTAAAACTTGCTTTTTGTGCAGTCACTTTTGAACATATTTTTGTATACACAAAAAAAGGGCAATCAAAGAGGTATAATATTTTTTTCTACAAAATACATTAAATATAAACATAAAGTTGAGGAATAGATAAACCTGAAATTATTTTTGTTTATATATTCTGGGGTAAGGGGGGCCAGAGTTAGTTGTACTTTTATAGTACAAAATGGGTTAATGCATACATATTTTTTCCAGTCCACCTACTCCTTCCTAATGGATTTAAGAACTATTCCTCGTGAATATTTTTATGAAAAACGGTCCTTAAATCTCGAGTTCTTTTATGTCATTTTGTAAGTGATGGGCCTTATTTATTGATAAATCGATATAGTAAAACATTTTGACTTGAATTTAAAATCTATAAAAGGAAAGCATGTGAGATTTGATTTGGCTTTAATTTTAATTGCATACTTTGGCTGTTGCCTCAAATGTTATGGTTAAATGCATGCATCAAGATCAAATTGATGGACACTGCGGGCCTTAAAGCTCATCGCCTGTCTCTTTAAGACTGTGTATAATAGGGTATGCGTTATTTCCCAAAATCGTTTTTAAATAGAAGACACCCCCTAAATCAAAAGTGTATGCCCTACAAAAATGAATTTTACACGTAGCTATAGGCGCATACTTTCCCATACAAATTTGTATGGGATTTTCACTCTTTTCAGGTTTAATTTTTTTCTCTCGAATTACAGCAGTTATTCTAATTTTTTTTAGAGACCATATTCAAAAATTTAAAAAAAAAGTAAATACAAATTTCGCGCAGAGTTTCCATATAAAAACATCATAGAATAAAGCTCCATTAAATTTAACATAGATTTTTTTTAATAAAGGTTTTGAAAGAGGTCTTTTAGAATAGCTGCTGTAATTCTAGAGAAAAAAATAAAACGTGAAAACAACAATCCCATACAAATTTGTATAGGAAAAGTATGGGCTTAGAGCTAGGTGTAAGTGACCTCGGGCATAAAGTTTTGACTTAAGGGGTGTCTGCTATATAAAACCGATTTTGTGAAATAACCAACACCCTAATGTATAAGCAAAGGGGGTGGCAGATTCATTAGAAAAATTAGTTTTGAGATGCATTCAAATTGTTTAAAATGTATGAAAAATATGCCTCTTTTTGATCAACTCTCTTAACTTTTTTATTATTATAGTAAAAATTAAAAGAAACTGAACACCAAATTCCTTTTTTCAACATTAGATACGAAAATTTACTGAAATAACACGGAACTTTGTTAAAAAATGTTATATAAAATATTATATTAGTTTCTGAAATGTTACCGTTTTTCTTACCTTAAACATTTGTTTTTAGGGTTTTATTTTAAACAAAATTAAAATTCTTACAGACGGATGCACCCCGAGAACTTGAAGTACAGGGTGTCCTCTTATTCGTGCTCAATTTATATATTTGACTTCAAAAATTGCAAAAAGAACAATAATGCAACTTCGCATTTGAATTTCAATTTTGGATATTCTCTAACATCACAAACCCTATGGTTTAAAGGTTAGAGCATAACGGTAAAACAACAGAATGAAGAACACGCAATAACCTTCTCCACGAAGTATAACACAATTGGCAAACTAGCTTCCGTAGAAGAATTGCATTGCCTATTCGCCGTTTTTGATGCCGAATGTCTCTCGAGTCCCACTATCTATGTAAATGTACATTCTACACCTTAACGGGCATATACTGCCCATAATCTCGTAAAGGCCCTATCTACAAAATTTCCGATTTTGAGTTTTTTGCTAATTTGTAGCTAAAAATTGTCTCTGATTTATTCGTATATATTTCTTGATGCTAGATCTTCAAATAAGACAGAAAATGGGAATTTCTAAAAGCCCTAACTACAAATCATATGCAGTGAAATTTTAAAAAGCCCTAACTAACCACATAGGACCTTTTATAAACTGCTGCAAACAGAAAACAGACCCACTACATATATTGTTTTTAAAAAGCCCTATGTGGCAGTTAGGGCTTTTTATAAATTTTCCAAAGTCATTTTTGTTTTATAAAACAGTCAAAACATCCACAGAAATTAGTATGTTTTTTTACCTTTTTTTATGTTAATGTTTGTTTTTCATTTTTAATTTATTTAAAATAAGGAATTTTAACACTAATAGTTAACAAAGTAGTGTTCATAGGGCCTTTTCCAATAAATTTTTTGAAACAAAAAAAAGCCCCCTACCTACGCTATTTTACTCACAAAATTTTAATTTTTAGTAGTTGTAAAAAATAAAGCATACATTAAGCTTTAAAACAAATATTTTTTGGAATTTTTTACGTTTTATATTCAGGTTGCGGTTAGCGATTTAGTGTTTTCCTTTATTATTAAAACTGTAGTTAGGGCCTTTACGAGATAATGGGCAGTATAGCATATACAGGTATTCAACTTTTCAAAGATACTTATACGAGAAATTACTGTTGGGAAGGAATACAAGCAACAAATCAGGAATTGCATTGTTGTTCTTTTCGATGTTTTGAAGTCGAAAATCTCGGAAACCTATCCCTGGTTAAGAGCTTAAAGCACATAATAATTAAATGATGTACTCGCAATAAACTTTTCAACAGTTTATGGAACATTCGTAATGACTTGGGCAACCATTTTGCCCAGTCGATCTACTAGCTTTAACTCCAGTTTCTGCCTTAATTTTATTAATGGAGAGTCTTGAATTTGAATCAGCTCTCAGTATCATCCGGCCTTTCCTGACATGTTGTTTGTTGCTTTGCTGACTCTTCCTTTGCGGTTCTTTCCATATTTCTCCGGGTCCTTGAGATAGCTGTGTACAAAAGCAGTGTCTCTTCCATTCTTGCTGGATATGAAACGGATGGATATTCCTTGTTTCAAAAAAGATCGAATTTTGCCTATTTCTTTCTTGGTTAATGTCTTTCACTTAGCCACAGTTGTTGATTGCGTGAACTTCTTTCTTGAATATCTTCCTTTATAATCGAAGTACACTTTTATTTGATTTAAAACATGTTAGCAGTTAGATTTCGCTACTGTTCGTAATAAAGTGGATACAAAAAATAGGTACCTTTTCAAGAAAACCGTAATAAAAAGTTGCATCTATCAACTTAATCCTATTTTGTTTACAATATAAACATAATATATCCTTCATTCATTGTGCAATTGGTTTTTCTAAGATTAGCGAAGGTTTTCAAAAAATATTGTGAAATTTAAACAAAAAATTGCCTGTTCGTAATTAAGAGGGATCGTTAGAACACTTTATGAATATTTGTTTTAATACAAAAATAAATTTAATAATATTTATGTGTTATTCTACTAACATTTGAGGAAAATGATAACAATTTGAGCAAAACATTTTTGGATGTAAAACTTTACTTTAATTGAAAACGAGCAGTACATAAAATAAAAAAGAACGATTGGTTTTAAAATAATTTGTGTTCCAGGGAACACCGGAAGCATCCGGTGCAAAAACAAGATAACTCTATAGTTTAAAATATTGAGAAAAATGCTAAAAAACTGTTTTAAAAATCGAAAAACAAAACTATTCTTAAAAACTCCATTTTTCTTCGAAAAAAAAAAAATAGAAAAATACATTGAATAAGTAAAACAAAAGACTCAAAAAAGTTAGTTTTTCATTAAAAATAAATTAATTTATTTTTGAAATTGTCTGGTTTTTGCTCCGTTTTTTTTCGGTGAAAATAAATGGAGGCTTAGTTTTCTTTATCATACCTACAAACCATTGCACCAACTGTTGTTTTTGAATTCATTATAATATTTTGTAAGCTGAAGCACCGTTTGAGAGTCAAATCTCGGTACCTCTAGCAAAATTGGCATTTTTCAAATTGTTCACGTGTGGTGCAAAAACAAAACTCCAGTCCAGAATTGTGTTTTTTAATTTAGAGTCAAAAAGCTGAGTTTTAAGTACAGAAAACGTTGCGGGGTTTTTTGTTTGTTACTTCTGCATCAAAAAACATTTGTCGTCAAAAAGTAGAGTTGTCTTATTTTTTTACCTATGTAGATGCTTCAATTTCTATAAATCTCTTTTATTTTAAGTCAATTTTTAAGAAGACCGTACCCATCCCCTTAAACACCCCTTTCACACAATTTTATTCTTGTTTCGATCCAACCTGTGCCCTCTAGGGCTTTTAGGCAATTTATGCAAAACATCCTGTATTACTAATCCCTAAATTTATAAGCCACTTGAAAATAAGAGCAAGTTCGTGCGACTGAGTAAAGATTTTTATTTAACAAGTATTTTAAAAGAAAAGCAGCATTTACTGATCATTTCTGAAGCTTCTAGATATAAAATAAGTAATTTAAGTGCAGGGTACTGAGACCTGGAGGCCGAGTTTTTTCATAGTTTTAGCTACAAAAACATATAAACGTATTGCACAATACTCATTCCTCATTCTTCATGATCAAAGCTCTTCTCAGTTGGGTGTTCAAAGGTCGAATTAAAAATATATCGATTATCAATTTAATAATTGAGAATCGTAATAGGGCCGTATTTGAAATTGTCAATATATAATTATTAACATCTTTGTAGATAGCCATGAGGGGTTAATAGCTATACCTCCTCAGACGGTTGAGACTGCTCGGGGAAACAAATTTAATCACCCTTCGATGGGTCTCGGGAGAACGAAACATAATACGAAAACTAAATGACAAATTAACGGACTGTAGTACCTCGTGGCATAATGGTTAGTGCGTAGGACTGCCATTCCAAAGGTCTGGGTTCGATTCCCGGCCACTGCCACCTAAAAACAGAAATGTTATTTTCCGAGGTACCTTCCCTCTTGCGAGGGACTGACAAATCCTCCAAGAGTATACTTGTCATGAATAAGTGCTTCTCATTAGCCGTTCGGACTCGGCAAAAATTGTAGGTCCACTCCCATTCCCATTCCTGCCAACAACACGCACACAGGAATGGTTGAGAGCTGTAAGTCACTAGGCCTTGGTTCTCCACGAGCTGTTGTGCCACCGAATTTATTTTTATTTATTTTTAACTGCCGAAAAACGGTTCATCCCTTAAACCGGGCATACACCGCAAGGTTTCCCTAAAGACGCTTTCGACGATATACGGTCAACAATTGAGACCTGTCAGGTTTCGAGGAGTCTACGGCCGGATACTTACGAAAACAAAACCAAATATTTACTTAAGCTAAGCAGGACTCTCATGGTTTGAATCGTGAAGGGTCACATGAACAAAATACGCGTCAGCATATTTAACTTCTCAGAGTGTGTCAGGGTGAAAAAGCGAAGGAGGGCTAATTTGGCTTCCCATCATAGCCTGAACTGGGAATATTTTTCGATGAACTGGATGCCATCTCCTTAAAGTCACTAAAAAATAATATTCTAAAGTGTATTCAGAAGGCACACCATTTTTTTTTAACATCATTCTCAAGCTTTTCTGCACCTATCTTGCTTGCTTCGTTGGGAGACGAGTGTGGTGATTCAGCCTGCCGTATTTTACATACACGATTTTTTCCACTGTGTTTACCTTTTTTGATCTATTTTCAGCGAAAAACATTTCCATTTATTTTTTCGTAAATAAAAACTCAACCATTGAGAGATATTATTAAAAATTGAAAATAAATCTCAACCGATGAATCTCTAACCGGAATACTTCAAGGAGAAACCGCCGATCAAAAATAAAGCTTGACAAATATTTCTGATCTCTGAATTAAGGTATATAAATAGAGAAACAAAAGCTCCAGTTCGGTTTCAAACTGCCCGGAATAGTTTTTTGATATAAAAGTGTCAAATTGATAATCTTTCACCTCCCGGGCCAGCTTGGTGCTTTTTAAATTTTTGGCCTAGGCATATAATTAAGGCTCTAGGGTTTTCGGCGACAAAGTGAAAGTCCTGTGCATACGCCTATTGAACTTCCCTAACCCAACCGAGCCGAGAAAAAAACTCGCTTGGCGAACCAATTTCAAGTAACTTGTATTTTCTTTTTCAAAAGTGATGATAAAGACATCAAAGCCACAAAAGATAATTTTTTTGGGAAGATAATTTCTGATTCAAGCCAAGATAACTAGGTGCCTATGTAGATGTTAACATTAACAAATTTTGTAATTCCAAATCAAACTAAAAGAGAAGTTCTTTAATTACAATAACCTTAACCGAAGTTATTTTAATGGATTCTTGATGCCTTTCTTGCTTCTTGGTGAATTTGTTTTAAATTAAAATTTTTTTTAAAACTTCTAAAGCCTTATTAAACCTATACCTATACATATTTATTACTTTCCAATAATACTGATAACCCAAAACATGTCATGCTGCCCAAGGGATAGGAACGACGTACCTGTGTTACGTAAATCCTGATTACACTGCAAATATACTTATTATACTACGTACTGTGTACAATCTTATTGCATATAATTTCTTAGAAGTATGTGATTCCTAAGCGCTTGGGCTGGGAGTTCTGAGCTGCGAGAAGGTACCTATGTCTCAGTCTGAGTGCAACAAATAAACTCCTAAACCTCTACATCTCAATCAAAGAAATACAAACAATTTAAACTCGTATCATAAAAAAATTGCTGGAATAACAACATAAAAAAAAAGTAACTGTGTATCTCAATAAAGGGCACCCTCATCGCTACTTAAGTTTGTCTCAATTGACAAGCCTTATATTGCTAGAGATGTCTTTATTAACAGAGAACGAAAACGATTAAGAAGCACTTAAGAGAGCGAACTCTCGAAAATGCATACATTCGTAGTTTTAAGTCGTCGTTGTGCCCCATGTTAACTATAATGTAATAACAGCAGAGCCCAACACATATACTTTTGAACGGTCAGACAATGGGCCTCTCTTCTGCCTTCTCTAAATTACAGGTGTGTTCGTGGTAAACACACGGCAACGACACACAATAATGTCTTCTTTTGTTGTTCGATCTCATACGGTGGAATAGTTTGAAGCGTGGCATAGGTATTTGTAAAGACCGCCCCTTAAAACAATGGGTACCTCCCATATCTTCTATCTCATTTCTTTTTTGGTTTTGGCCATGCTTTTGTGTGCGTTTACAGGTTATGGTATTTGGTTTTGAGATTTCAACATGATTGTCCTGTCCAGTGTTGCCTTAATAGAGTTGTTTAAAAAATCAAGTTGGAGATTGGACTACTGTAGCCGTTTAGTACCCACACAAAAAATAAATTGACATTTACAAAAAATTGGTAACATTATTTTTCTTGAATTTTCCAAAACAATAATTTTGTTCTTAGCCGACTTTTGACTAAGCTTTGTTTCGAAACGTTTTAAGACAAGAATATCTCAAGGAAAACCCTCAGATGTGATAGAGCATCTGAATTCAGGTTCTGATTTAGGGCATCGAAAACAATCGCAAAAGTGTCATCTGTGCGCTGGCGTAATATCTGAACATTGATTTTGTTAGTTAATGCAATGAGTTTTGATCAAACATAAGCGATAAAATGTATAGTTGGTTTGGAAGAAGAAACAACCAACACAGCTCAACAGACTTTATATTCCTGAAGCAGTAGCGTATCCAGGGAGAGGGGCTGTGTAGGCAATGTCTCCCTCTTTGAATTGTTTCAATACAATGACAATACTCGTATATTACTCCTAAAACTTATTCAGCAAAATATCTTCTCAGACAAGGGTGTGAAGAAAAATTGTTCAGAAACTAGCTCCAAATAAGGTTTATTCTATGAAATTAAATGTCACTTTACTCAAAGCTTGGACAACCGATTCTGGTGTTTTGATGCCTGTTTTAAGTTGTATAAATAAGGGAGATCAGAGATGTTTTAATAGAAAGGTGATTGAGGC
This sequence comes from Dasysyrphus albostriatus, assembly GCA_946251815.1. Classification (NCBI taxonomy): domain Eukaryota; kingdom Metazoa; phylum Arthropoda; class Insecta; order Diptera; family Syrphidae; genus Dasysyrphus; species Dasysyrphus albostriatus. The sequence continues at coordinate 2,894,647 of OX276339.1, forward strand.
AAGTTTCCTAGGCCACAAGTTTAAGGGGACCCAACAAGCCCGACAAAAAGATACAAAATTGTCACGAAAATATAAAAGGCACGACTGGGTTGCACGTACTTGCTCTTGTGTTGAAGTTGCTTGGAACTTAAGAATTTTTGAAACATGCAAGTAATTACAGACAAAAATAGAAAAATAGAAAGAAAACACTTAGATCATTATTTTAATGGTATAAACAACTCGTAAGTAATCTTAGACAAAACGAATGCGTCCTAGAAGGGTACAACAACATCTAACTGATGAGCCCAATTAATGTACCTGGGCGAAAAGCATTTGGACTAAAGGGTACTAAAATCTTGAAATTTGAATTACTTTCAACAGTCCACAAAACCAAAAATAATTTTAAAAAAATGTCTATTACTTACGTTTTTATTCTTCATCCTGCCAAAAAACAAGTATGCCATTTGAGTACTTGAAAAAAACTTCCATAAGTCGAACTCTTAAAATGAAAGAAAAAACAATCGAGTCAAAGAAACTTCAATTTTTGTATTTTAATGTGTTTTTTATTCAGAAGTTTTAAAATAAGCGTACTTGCAGCTTATCAGTTTCTCCCATTCCAATTTTAGTTTTTTTTTTTAAGTTATCCCTGAAGCTGGGAGGTTTTTATTCCGCAAACCATTTGGAGGCAGTCTTGCGAACACTTTCAGAAGTTCTTTTCTTATTTCGAATTGTTTGTTTCGTGAAATTTCAAAATTTGTTTTTTTTTATTATTTTCTCTGTTCTTCAGTATGTAGATTTTACTTTTTGAGGTAAACCAAAATTTGTGGTCACATTTTTTAACACCACTCCCAACTTCATTGATGATCTTCAGTTTATGCTGGAAATTAAAATTCATTTTCTTCCTTACTTTCTTCTCCAACTAGGTTATTTGAAACAAACTAGAAAAATCTGCTCATACAAACTTTTTATCTCCTTCAAAACCAAAACATACAAACTTTAAACTCAGCCATGCCTCTACTCAAAAAAATTTGTTCTCGAAATTTATCACAGTAGGGACACTGAAGTACTTTTCAAAAAATTTAAACAAAAGGGGGTGTCCCAATTTAGGACAAAGAGTTACGAGTGTGTCCAAACGTCCAAAATAATCGTAGTAGACTTAGTAATTTAAAAAAAAAATAACTAAGAACAAAATATATCGAGTAGTTTAGGCTTCGAACGCAATTTAAAAACTTCCAAAAATTGAGAAATTGAGTTACAGAAGTTGGAATTATGGAGGGCAACATTCATGAAAATAAAATTAAAAAGCCAAAGTTCTCCATAAAACTTCGAGTTACAGAGAAATACGACTTAATGAAGTTCGAGACATGCAAGTTCGACTGTATTATGCAAAAAAAAATTTAAAAGTTGGACCTGTTTCTTTAAAAAACTAATTTTTTATTTATAAAATTTCGGTAACATAAAAAAAATGATACACCAATTTTGAGAACTCATTCATTTATATTTATAAACCTAGTTAAAAAAAAAATCATCAACCCGTTTTCAAAACTAAATTTTTTTTGTTTTTTTTTAAATCCATAATTTATTTTTTGAAAAATCTGATTTGCAATTTTATTGACATTTAAAAGGAGCTATTGCATAGACATTTTTATTGAATTGGCTGAGCCGTTAATTAGAAAATCTAAAACAATAAAAACCGATATATGGCAGGAACCGTTAATAACGGTTTTTGATAAAAATAAATTTACAAAACAGTTCATCATATGTACAATAATACACTGATTATTTTTATCAAAATCGTTAGAGCCGTTTTGAGATAAATAAGATTTTCCTTAATGGTTGTATGGCAATTACCGTTATTATTGGTTTAGGCTGTAGACCAATAAACAATCAGGTAGACAGAATTTTGCCTTCCACTTTGTTATCTCGAATTTTTTTAATTGCACGAATCCTAAACTTGCCCTATAGTACCTACTCGTATATCGGAAGTAAAAGAATTGATGGGACATTTTTTTTTTAAATTGTGCTTTGTAAACATTCTTAAAACATTTTTAAGGAAAAATTTTGGTATGCAAATGTTAAGTATTTATTAATGCTAAGCATACAAAAATAGAGTATCAAAAAATTGTTATCTTGTTTTTGAGATACATGTGAGACATTCCATGAAACAACTTGAACACCAACTTTCAGCCTTATATTCCAAACTGGTTTTGAGTAATCGACTTTTAAAATTTTTAGGAACATTTCTTGCAATTAATAATGGACAAGTAATTAATATCGATATCTTAAAAAGTTGGGTGTAACTTTTTCGTCTCTAAATGTAGTTTCAGGAATTTTTTTTTAAAAAATTATTTGAAGTAAATATAATCCAATTATTAACGTTTGAAGATTTAAATCGTCGTTTTCAAAAAGTGTGGCCCCTTCATTTTTTAACACTTATAACGCAAAATTTTGAAAAATACCAACTTTAAGAAAAAAATTCACACTATTTTTCATAAATATTGACTTTGAAATTAAAGTTCACAAAAAGTTTTCATTAAACCAACTTCATTAAAAAAAAAAATAGAAAAGAATGGAGTATTAGCTTCAAAAAAAAAAACTAAGGCACATTGTTTGTTTAAGCTATTATGAGTTTTGTCTGAACTTCTTTTGGCCTAAAATAAACAAAAAAAAAATTGCGCAACGGGCCCTAGTACCCTCTGCTTTTATTTCGTTCGCCGTCAAAAAATAAGTGAAAATTGAAGCTCTTTATTAAGATACTTTCCCTAAATGAAATAAAGTGAAATTTCAATTTTCCGGCTGCAATTTTTATGACGTGAAACTCACAATAAGGCAGAATAACAGGGTTATAATTACTTCGAATATTTTTTTAAAAATTTTTTCCCTGAAACTACATTTAGAGACGAAAACAATGATGCTCTGCTTTTATGTTAAAAACAGATTTGGTTTATTTTTTTTAAAGAAATTTAGAATTTTCCTGAATCTTATATAACTTTAATATTATACCCATCACTCCAGGCCTTCCTAAAAGTTTCCAAAATCTTTTCTTTTTTTTTCAAACTCATCACCTGTTGATAGACCTCCTATGCCAGCTAGCTCATTTGTAATTTTAACTTTTTCTGCCACTGTCATCACTTTATTTCATGTACAGAAAAGGCAATAAGCATAGAGTCTGGTTTTAAGTTTTTTGATGATCCAGGTTGAAACGAACATTACTTTTTTTTAAAACAAAGAAAGACATATTTTAACAAAAAAGTAGAGGCTGAAATATCTAGTATGACAGTAGTTTTGATTTAAAAGAACAGAGATATATCCATTAAAATTCGATCACTACTTAACATTTTTTGCAGTTTCTTTCGAAACCCTGTTTTTTTTGGTCCTACATAAAAAAATTAATAATCCTTGCCTCTAGTACCTAATAGCATATTAATCGGCCCAGCCGTTCAGTTTGTAGTTCTGGAATTATTTAAAAACACCCGGATGGCTTAATTGCGTGCTAACCTTCGTTAACTTTACTGTTCTTCGTAATAGTAATATCGTTTTTCATCAAAATCTTTCGTTGGAATATTTTTACGAATGTGATATTTGCCATTTAGTATCGAAAGCTTCAGGCCAAACTGCCAAGATTTATAATAAATGGTAAAGTTTTAAAGGGTACACATCTGTCAATTTTGAAAACAAATGTCTTTTTAACAAGGTCTTGAGTCTCTTCTTTATTTTGTCTTAGCATTTTTTGGGCTCTTTTTTGGTCTAAAAAAAGTTATAAGCAGTTTATTAAAAATTTTAGAAATCTTAAATTTTTTGATTTTTTTTGTTTGGTTTTTGTTAATTTTTCTTGCAAATTTTTCTTTATAAAACTTTTTAAACCACCCATTTCAATAGGAAATATTGTTTTGAACTAAAAGTTTTAAGTATAAAATTGTCAACTTTTGCTTATTAGTTTCCGAGTTACACCGTATACATATATTGACAAGTGACCATTCTCTCAGGAACGCATGGGTGAATTTAGTAAATTTTCGATTTTAAGCATGCTTATAGGCCAAACAAACATATTCAATATTAAAACGCCTTACACGTAAATGTTACTTTTAAAAGGTATTTTCAATAGCCTTAATGCAATTCCAGTCTTATTTACCGTGCAGAAGTTTAACCGTGTAAGGTGCGAATAGACACTACCAAATGCAAATAGGGGTCGTTACAAAAAAGCCCTAGAATGAGATGATTCATCAGAAGCTGTGTGTGAAATAGTGTGGTTTGGAAGTGAGCGAGACTTTTAGTTGTTTTTGAGATTGAAGTCCTTGATTTTGGAGTTTAAAAGCGGACCCTCTGCCGACCGGTGGTCGCTACACTGATAGATATTGACTTGCATTCAAGTTTTCCAAATTTTATTTATTTAAGGCGAACTTCATTCATGCGAGTCGCCAACGGTTATTTCACATAGTCACATTTAAACGTTCGACTTGGTGAATCGCAAGTCGTAACAGGTGTCTAAGTCAATATTTAGAAAAATGGACACTAGCCCTTTTAGAACCTAAGTACAGTTTTCCATATATAAAGGCTCTTTCATAATTACAATGAATAAATTAATACTTTAAAAAAATTAATTTTTCTAAGTATTCTGTTTTTTGACCAACTATAACTGCAAATACAATTTCAAAATACCTTATTTAAGCTTATACTTTTTATTAATAAATATTATCAACTACGACTGCCATTAAAACTACCACCCTTTTTTGCAATCAAAAATTTAGCTATTGGGCATTTATTATAATGATACACTATGGCGTATACGTACTATTTGCCAAAAATAACCCCTGCAGTTTTTTTTTTAATAATAAGTAGGAAAATTATTTTTGTTGTCCTAAGAAACTTAAAAAAAAAGTCTTAAAAAATTCCTTAAAAAAAGCAATAAGAGAGGATATTAACTTAACTTTTAATTATAGTAGCATTAATCTACCAACAATTTTTAAATTTTCTAAGGTCGAAGATTTCTACGATGATCTCTTAAAAGCACCTTAAAGAAGCTAAGGCACCTCTTTGTCTTTACTTGAAAAGAAACGAGTGGAACAAATTTCAAATTCTAAACATCCACTCACTTAAACATTTTCGAGAAATTCTTAATTCTTAAAAATTGAGAGCGTTTGGCGAATTGATATTTTTTGATGAAAATAATAACTTTGTTCAAGAAATTTTTCAGCTTTTATTGGTTCACCATTCACAAACTTTGTCAGCTATAACCAACTATCCAGCGTTGCCTTTCTGTTTTCTTAATACTGATCCTTAAACCAAATTACCTTCTTACTTTTTTTTCGTTTATTTTCTCTTTTTATCTCTTTACATAATTGTGTTGAATTCGTAATTGAAGTCCATCAATTAGTCGAATAATATTCAAAGAGTAAAATAATTTTCTCAATTGGTACTTGCAATCAAAATGTTTACTTAAACTTACAGAAAAAAACTTACCAAAACATGAACAACTCAAGTCCCTAAAATTAAACAAAGAATTCTGTATCTTGGTTCTTAAAGGGCCAATGTTCAATTTGTTAATTTGTCTTTTTTATTTCATTTCATCTCATTTCATTTCATTTCATTTCATTTTTATCTCTAAGAATGTCTATTACTTCTAAATATTTATCTTTCTAATAAACTTCAATATCTTCCTATTAATAAAATATTGGAGAACATTGGCCCTTATTACAGTCGTAAAACATATTACGCTGAAAATAGTGTACTTAAGTCAATATTGTATTAAATGGACATAGGCCCTTTACAGTTACAGAATTTATTTTGATAAAAAACTGATTACTTAAGTGAGAAATTATTTATTTTATCTATTCAAAAAACAAAAATATAACAAAACAAAATATATTGTCAATGTACAGGGCTGCAAAAAAGATTCTGAATTTTTTGGTCAACTTCGTTAATTGTTGTTTTGTTTTTAAAATGTGAAAAAAGTAAACTTGTTATTATTTCCTTTTAAGCTTTTGTCAAACAATCAACGATTCAAAGAGAAATAATTACCATTATGCATCAAGAAAGAAAAAAAATAATCAAAATTAGAAATAAATTTAGAATTTCAGCTGTGCGAAACGAACCGGATTTATTTTTGTTTAGTATTTAAATGGTTGTGAAGTTGACTGCATTTACACTGACTTTTCTAAAGCATTTGATCAACTTATTCACAATATTATTTTATTCAAACTTAAAGCTTTCGGCTTTCCACCTTTTTTTTATAGATTGGATAAAATCATACCTCGGAAATAGATCCTACCAGGTAAAATTTCGACACTCTCTCTCAAAACCATTTAAAACTCTCTCGGGTGTACCTCAGGGAAGTCATTTGGGCCCTTTTCTATTCATTCTCGCTATGATTGATGTTGTTTCATGTATACGTTCTAGTGAAATTATTATATTTGCGGATGATATGAAGATTTTCAAGACAATAAGAGCTGATCATGACCACAGTCTCTTGCAGGATGATATTGACAGCTTTACTCTATGGTGTGATAAAAACGGTCTTAACCTAAACCCAGTTAAATACCAAACAATTACTTTCCTAAGAAAGCGAGTTGCAAGTGCTATTTCTATTTCGCAGCACAAACCTTACCGTGTCTTTAGCTTCAAGGATTTGGGTGTTGTTTAGTTCTTATTTAGAATTCACAGAACACATAAATTACATTGTAAAAAAAGCGAGCTCTATGCTTGGATTTATAAAACGTTGGGCAAAAGAATTTAACGACCCGTATATTACCCTTTCTCTATACAACTGTTATGTAAGACCTCATCTTGAGTATGCCTCTCAAGTTTGGTCACCCTTCTATGAAATTCATAAAAGTCGTATGGAATCAATACAACATAAATTCATTCGTTTTGCACTGAAAGGTCTCCTTTGGGCTGATCCATATAACCTTCCACCATACGAACATCGGATCCAACTGCTGCAGGTCCAAACTTTACATCAAAGACGGGTTTATAATGACTTAATATTTCTTCAGCAACTTTTAAATGGAGAGATTGATGCTCCTGACTTGTTAGCCTGTATTGGCATAAATTATCGTAGAGGATCTCATCAGTTGCGAAGATTTGAACTTTTACATATCGATTTTCATCGTACTAGCTACGGAATTCCTGAACCTTTAAGCCGTATGTGTAAGCTTTTCAATTTAAATGCCTCCTCTGTTGACTTTAATATATGTAGGTAAAATGGGATTGAAAACATTGTTTCGAACCAGTGCTCCACTATCGTGACCGTCTTATATATCTATTAAGATACTTTCAATGTTTTTTTTTTATTGTATAATTTTGTGTATTAGGTATTTGATTTTTGTAGTTTTGTACACTAGTTCTTTTTGTAGTTATTTGTAAGCATGTGTTAGTTTGCATTATTTTACTAACCACTAACACATGCACTTATGATGAGCCCTTGTTTGTAGGTTTCAGCTTGATCTGAGCTCTCTACACTCATAGAATCTGAAGTGTTAAAAAAAGTTAATATTTTGTCTATTAACCATTACTTTTTATTCAATAAAATTATTCTTCATTTATTACTTTTTATTCCCGCTTGACTGACATCAATAAGGTATTTTTGTAATCAATTAGTCGAAAATAAAACCAGGACCACAACCAGATTTGGAGAATGCCCAAGTTCCTTAAACGGAAAAAATTATTCAAAACTAATGCTTTTGGAAATGTTGCATATAATTGACAAAAAAATGCCATCAACCGACGTTCTGACTGTGAGGGTCTAAGCAACATTTGCAGTCAGCATTGTTGTTTTTTAGTTTGTTTATAACAAGTGTATATGAATTTAATTATTTCTGTAAGTAACTTTTTGACCTAAAGCCCACCAAATAATTCCACAATTTATTAAAGTACAAAGGTCAATTAAATAATTATTTATTATAAGCAGGAATATTCTCTCACTATTCTTCCCAAATCACATTTAAAAAAAAAAACCCAAGAGATTGCCACTTTTAAATACCACTGCCACTCTTGTAATAGCTGTAAAAAAATTGGGACCATTTTTTTGATGGAATACCCAAGGCAAATGCTTTTTCCTCAGCGCAACATGTGGAAGTTCTTACTGATTACTGACTGCAATATGTCTTTATATTTAAAACCTCTTACCTCGTCGATGTCAAGCGGTAGTTAAAAGTAACGTTTGCTGGACAAACTATTAACTTCCAATACTAGGCAAATAAAACCCGATTATTTTTGCACAAACCAAATTCTGAATTTATTTCTTATTTTGATTATTTTTTTCTTTTTTGATGTGCAATGGTAATTCTTTTTCTTTAAATGGTTAATTGTTTCATGAAAACGTAAAAAGAAATTATAAAAAGTTTCACAATTTACAGAAAAAAAAACAATGTTTTTGGCAGCACTGTATATGAAAACTTTTAATTTATCTACATTTCTCACTTTAAATCAAATATAATGTTTTGTAAGTTTCAGCTTAATCGAGGAAACGACAAATCTTTATTTTGATAGATAAAGTTTCTGATGAATAAAATAAAGCAAATTTTTTATTTTGTCTTTATTTCGTTGGATATCCGCTGCGAGCGTGGCCAATCCCATCTCTAAGCCAGCACCAAATAAGAGTAGCACACAATTTTTTAAGAGCACAAACATACGACATAGGTTTAATTTGACTACAAAAACACACATCACCGATGAAAACAGCAAACAGCAGAAACAAATGAAAATTACAACCACAATAATATCCTGCACAAATTAAGCATCTCTTAAGTTCAAAATGTGTTCAGAAGACACATGAAACCGATTAAATAAAAAAACGTTCTTAGAATCCCAAAGAGTAGCCCACAATACAGTAAAAAGGTATTGACCTTTAGGTTCAATTACTTTTTCTGGACTAAAAAACATTAAAATGTCGTTTTTTGAGAAGTTTTTTACAATGCCGACGGCATTAAAAAATATCGAACCTATGGCAACTTTTACGAACAACATAAACCTAGAAGAAATTAAATCAAGAACATGCGACATCTACGACAGCACTATAATAACAACATATAGAAACAACAACAACAACATTGATCAACTGCTTCTACAACAAACGAATTCCACAGTCTTCAATAATTTTATTTACATTTAAATACCTAGTTTCATAAACTTAATTTGTTTTTTCCTTTTAAATCTATAATAATTTTAACAATCAATTTTAAAGTTGATTGAAAACGCATACTAATAGATAAATCCGTTTAAATCATTTAAAAATACGTGAAGCGGTGGACTACTTGCGACAGCTTTTCATATCAATTATTATCCTTAAAATGGTTAACTTTGTTGTTAATTATCGGAATTATTGTTTTCAAAATTTAGCAAATGCACGAACTATATGGTTTGAAGATGAACTAATGAAAATGATCTAGAAGTATGCAAGACTATCAACTAAAAAATATATAGGAATAAGTAAGGTATACTTATCGGAACCAACTATTAATTTTAAAATTTTGAAAACGAAATCCTAAAGGTAGACTTCAAGTTAAGTGAATATTCAATTTATCAACGACTTACTTTTTATTTGAATTTAAATTGAATAATAATAACCTTATTACAAAATTAATTTAGTTAAATTCTTGGAGTACGAAAAGCCAAATTGGAGCATAACAGTTAAAAGAAATAGATAGGAAGTCAATGCAATTTAAAATATATGATTATTTGCAATATGGATTCATTTGCATATAGAAACACATAGATTTCATAATGAATTTTGTATTAAAAAGAAAAAAATTAAATTATTAAGTTTATGTAGGCTAGCATTTGCTATTAAATTATTGATGAACAGAGAATTATATTGTCATTGAAGTATGTAGTTGTTTAATGTTGCTCTTGTTGTCCACTCTTATTGCTCTAGTGTTATGGTGGGTGCCATATGCCTTTTGTTTTATTTTTTGCTAAATCTTGTAGGTTATAATTGTTCGTCAATTTTTCGGTAAGTTGTATACCCTTGAATAAAGAATGTCGTCGGCATTCTTAAGAAACCTCGTTTGCCTTAAAATGACATTCAAAGGTTTTATTTTAATAAAGCACCACGTAGCTTAAACATTAATTATAACGGGATGCCAAAATGGCCTTTCCATTTACTTAATGCTTTCTATTACACACGAAGGCAACTAAAATGGTGACAAAAATGAACACATAATATTAAAAAACAAAACAAAAATAGCTCGGTAGCTGCCTACTGAGCACCAGGTTAAGTTGTGTTTTAAAGGACGATAGCCAGATCAAACAATGGAAAAAAAGTAAATAACAAAAAACAATTTTTAGAACCTAAAAAAACAGTAGAGTCTCGCAGGAGCCATAGTACCTGTCAGGCCACGTCCTCTGTTTAACCACGCGACGCTTCGTTTTCGTCAAGCCACGTCCTTTTGGTAACGACCCATATTTTAATTTAAGTGCATTACGTTCTTTTTTTGCCCATCCCCCTAAGGCCATGCAAAAAAGGATCAAGTTTTGTATTCGCGTGATATAAAAAATGGTTGCGACGTAACAAAAGTTAAGGAGGGCCGTGGCTTATTAAATATTAACGAGAGGCGTGGCCTTATACAAATTAACAAGGGGCGTGACCTAAAAGGGCGAGGCCACACCCCTTTAAGCCACGAGCTCCGCCAATTTCTGTTAGACCACGCTCCTTCTTTGCCATATCAAACATTTTTTTTACTCCACAAATTTAAATATCTATTAACATCACCTGATACATAAACACATTTTTACAAAATCTCTAACAAGTTTGTTTCCAATTTTAATAAATGTTATTTTCTCTTTCCAGGAGTTTTTACAACAGCAGCTGCTTCATTCATTTCTTGTTGTTTGGTAAAGAGCTCCGACTGCCAAGAGAAACTCCTGAACGAAATGTCTTCTGACAATGATGTGAAATATTTGTATATGTTCATCAAAGAACATCTTCGATTTTACACTATGGTTCCTCTTTCCGACTGAAAAAGTTACCAAAGAAATAATAGTTTGCAACACTAATCTTGTCTGCGAAACAACACTTTGGATCAAATTGTTTGGCCTGTCTTACGATGATGACCAGATGTTTTATAACCATTTAAGCCATTAAAAAGCGATCGATACAAAAAACAAGGCTTTACATATACAAAAATAAACGAGGGGCGTGGCCTAAAGGAGCGTGGCCAAACGATGCAAAATCCTGACCCAAATGAGCTCAACGTTTTGGATGTGATGCACCAGAAATCTCACCAGATGTTTTATAACCATTTTCTGTTGGTCCACATTCATGTATTGGAAAGAGATATGACATTAAAAAGGACTAACGTTCAGCTTTCCAAAGAGTAGTTGGAGATAATGGCGGAAATATTAATTAAATCGATAAATTGAGTAATTCTGATATTTGAAAATAGACAGTTATAAAATAAAAATAAAAAATAGAGTTGATTTTACTATGTATTACTGTATATTAAGTTTGTATTATTGTATATTAAATTTATATATCAAATTTGAATAAAGATTGCCAAAAAATTGGCATTTGGCGTTTTAATTTTTACCTATTTATAAGCTTCGGTAGAGAAATTTAAACTAGAAACTGCAACCTTTCCATCGACGTATCGCACGATACTTAATTTTCTAAATTTAATTAGCGCGAAGGAGAAGAAGATCTGATTTCACCCTCAAATTAATTGAATTTTGAAAAAGGTCGGCAACTCTGACCACGCCCCCTAAAAGTGTCAAATTTTATTTTTAATTGTTTCCTGAAAATCAAACGAACATTTTGATCTGTGCCTTGCCCATAAAGTTCATAATTTAATTTTTAAATCAGAAAAAATCTTATATTTTTCCCATATAAATGTATGGAAAAACTAAAATTTTTCGATTCAGCTGGATTAAAAACGCTAAAACTCGAGTTACAATAATCCGGTCTTAAAAATTGAGGTGTCTATGGAAAGGTTCAATTGTCCTCTATATTAACAATATAAAAAAATATAGGTGTTCATATAATTTTATTGACTTAGAGGCTTAAATAGCTAAAAATGTACATTTAAGATATAACGGTCAATTTTGCGTTTGTTTTCCAACCGATTTTCATAATTTTTATTTCATTATAATTTTGACCAATAAGCGGTCATTTTTGTATATAAAGCATAACGGTATCTCAACCACAGACTTCAATATAACGTTTTAAATTTTCTTGAAAGCAAAATCTTTCAAAATTATTGTCGTTAAAATTTATTGTTTGAAAAAATTCTAAAATTGCTCGTAACTTTAGCAATTCTTTGACCACGCCTCTTAAAGCCTTTTTAAAGAAATAAAAAGGTGTGGCCTATCAAAAATTAACGAGGGACGTGGCCAAACAAAAATAATATGGAGGCGTGGCCTAAAAAATATGTTCTATGCCACGCCCCTTTTTTGACCACGCCCATTTTTGGCCACGCCCCCATATTAATTTTGTTTGGCCACGCCTCTTTAGGCCACGCCCCCATATTATTTTTGTTTGACCACGCCTCTTTAGGCCACGCCCATCGCTAATTTTTGATAGACCACGCCTTTTTTGACCACGCCCTCATAGTATTTTTGTTTGGCCACGCCCCTTTAGGCCACGCCCCTCGTTAATTTTTGATAGGCCACGCCTTTTTTATTTGCTTATTCCATTACATTTATTAGGCCACGCCCCTCGGTCAATTTTAAAAAGACACGTCCTCATTTTTTTGGGAACACCAGTTTCTTTTTAGAAAAAAAAAAATGTATAAAGGGGTCGTTACTAAAAGAGGAGCGGCTACACAGAAAAAAGATGGGCGGAGGTGGTTTGTCAGGGGATGTGGCTTGATTGAAGGCTGGACCTGTTGTTGCTAATTAAATATATGAAACACTTCTAAATATAGTCAATTCAATTTATTTTATTGAAATTGTAATATATATGCAATTTGGCTTACAACTAACAAGGTACATATGTATTGAAAAATTTACATTTGTTGGAACATAAGCAGCTTAACTATCATATATATTAAAATATTTGTTTTTAATGCCGCTTGACAGTATCATCCTTGAAGTGCTCCATCTCGGTTGTCCAGTGGTTACAGGAGTGTGTATTGATGGTGGGGTTTTCATTTTGCCACTGTAATAAGCTGATCCTATGTATGTCAGAAAGTCTTTCTTTCTTCTCCTCCATCAGTCTAAGAAAGAAAGAAAAGAAAAAAGCATTTTGATTAGTGGCAGAAGTGACAAAGTTTACTACAAAAAAAGTAGAAATTGGGGAGAAAGCGGCGACCATGTAAGGTAAGCAAATCAACAGAAAGAGCAATAGCGCTGGAGTTTGGAAAGTAGAGGGAAAAGACGGCCGGCGAGGCTGATCGGGAATGTGGCTGAGTGGAATGAATGGAGATTCGGTGAAGTAAACTATTAGGTCAACCAGTTCCTCATCGGATACGGGTATTACAACCCCTTTCTCTATAAGATTGGGAAATCGAGCCGAGCCTGCCAGTACAAATATACCAGAAACGTGATGTACATATATATATTTTTGTAGGTGTGTCATTTCCTAAAAAATCCTAACAACAAACGCAACCACTTGTTACTTTTACTCATCACTTTTGACGTTCACTGTATGGATGATATTACTTTGATAATGTCCATAGACATAAACAAAAAGTGAAGACAAAACAATTAGTTTCATTTACTGACCTAAGTCTAATATATAATTAAAAAAAAGGTGCCCTCTTCTTTGAAGCGTTTTTTTTAAATAACCACAGTCGCCTCGCTGGTAAAATAGACCAATAACAATACTTAGTCACTAAGCAACGGCGATGGTACCGTGTGTGTGTTTCTTCCCCAATTAATTAAAAATCTTAATGAATCATTCTTTCGGTAATTGCTACAGAAATAGAGTGTACTTATGCTTTACACCCCTTGCCGAAAACTATTTTACTGTATTGGTTGGTTGAACTTTTGTTTGTGTACAGATGTGAAGCTTAATTTGTCCCACTGTTTCTGGTGCTCCCGTCATAAAATAAATTCAAATTTCTACACTTTCGATTGGCATAATTCTTGTCAGACGAACTGTTGTTGTTTTCTGCCAACTGACAGACTCCTGATGAACAATCAACCTTATGTCTGTTGTGACCAGACTTAATGCCTGAACAGAATGGAGACGGAGCTGCAACTGGAATAGCTGTCAAAATGTTGAATACACACAAATCCATAGATCCAGACGGAGCTGCATACGCAGCTGGACAAGTTGGCCAACTTTTAACTTTTGCATGCAGTTTTTTTGACGTTTCAAAATTGTGAGCGCAACCAAGTGTTTACATGAGGTTTGAAGAGAATTTCAAACTCTTTAATCTCTGATAAAGAGGTAAAGTAATTTTAGCATCCATTTTATCATTATCCACTTTGAATGCAAATGGTTTTTGCATCCAAAAATAATTATTTAATTAATTTAGGGTAAATTAATAACTCAATGGGTGGTTTGGGCCAAGGCAAATATTTTTTGCCTTGAATATTATACAATTTGGTGAACAGAATAGATGGAAAATTGTTTTGAAAATTTTGATTTTTATCGCAAGGAAACTCTTAATTATGCTTAAAGCACATAGAAATGCTCTGTATCAAATTTGCAGAAAATTTGTCGCTCATTTAGACTCTAGTCAGATGTACAGCAGACGCATAGACGCACAGATGCACGGACGCACATTTTCACACGCACGTCATGACGAAACCCAATTGGTTGGACTTATCTATGTTGGTAATTTTTACTTTTGATTAAAATATGGATTTTATTTGTTTTTGATAGAAAATCTATACTATTTACCATACCTAGCTAGAACCTCTATTTTGTCGGGACCAACATTTTGGAGAACTTTTTATATATAACTAATCTTACCAGGGGAACCTGGCCTAAAATTGCACACCAGGGTAAAATGGCACACTGGCTTAAAAACATATAGGTACAAGTGAACAGAATTAAGGTAATTTGTGAACGCAGCCCTTTAGTTCTTCTGGCAACACTGCTCAAATCGAAATTTTGGATGCTTTCAGCTGTTATATTTTAATTTACAGGTCAGTTTATGTTTAACAACCATTGCCAGAGGCATACAAAAGCAAAAGTAAAGCTAGAATAAAAAAAAAAAAATTCATGCTAAAAAGTTGTTTTATTTACTGCGCGAGGTGAGCGCATGTAAGGAAAAGTATTTATTTCTATTTATACGTATCCGAAATGCCCAAATCTATGAAATATAACTCAATGTCGGACCTTAAATAAAATGGCTATGAACGGACGAAATGACATACCATGTTTTTAGGCAAAATGGTACGGTGTGCCATTTTAGGCATGCACAGAGTTGTGACTTTACTGCTGTTGCAGTAGTTCTACTTCTACTGCATTTTTTTCAAAAAATTCACTAACATTTTAATGTTATTACCAGACAAAAATGGTTGTTCAGAGCGGCAGTCATGAATGGAAGCATCATTTCGCAACACCCTGAAGGCTATTTAAAACAAAGAAATGGTTGAAAAAATATGATGGCGATATTTAAAAATAATTAATTTTAAACTCCTTGTATTTACTGTTTCAATGAAAATTCCTTTTATATGTTTAGTTTTATTTTTTATAAAATGTTTAATTTGAGCTCGTTTTTGTTATAAATAAAGTTAATACTAAAATTAGAACTGTTTTTGCTTTACTTTGGCAAAATGGAATACATGGGTGCCCAGCATTTTTTGAATGTGCTCTTTAAAAAAAATAAATTCAAACACTTTTTGACTGTTTTTTAACCAGGAAACTTCAAAAACATAAGCATAATTGTATATTCAATGCTAAAAAAAACTTGTGTCGCATGTGCATGCGCAGTGACGTCATATTTACGTCACATATGCTTCCCAATTGCCACATACCATGTAATCGGCATGTTTGTGACAGCTGCATGACGTCAGTGCCCCATGTGATGCAGCATTTAACATACCGTGTACTCTTAGCTTAAGTAACATTCGCTTTTGCCCATTGCCGGATTTAATTTTTCTGGGCCCTAGGCCTAAAGGAGAAATATTGAACTAGTTTGTATTTCTTTTTTTATAATCACTGTATAATCAAATAAGAAAAATAAAATAAAAGGTTCATCTTGAGTTAGGGGAAATGAGTGTTCTGAACAGTTAAAAAAATAAGTTAAATCAAAATCAGGAAATGTATTTTAAACAAAATTGATAAACGACAAACAAGACGACGGGATATTGAAATTTAGAATTAGAATAACAGAAAAGCATCAAGTAGGCAGGGTTCTTTTGCCTTAAGCTGTATTGGACGCAAAAAAAAACTCAATATATCGAAATATAGAATCAAGGCAAGTTAAACGGCAATAGGTTTTCAAGTACAAAAATTAGAAAGATTGACAGACAATAAGTCTGTAATTGTACTCACATAAAACAGCCAAATTCAACCCAAAACTGTTCGTGTCCGCGAATATTTTTGGTTTTTGGCAGGAGAGGCAAGAGAACGCTCACGAGATAGTAAAAAATTTCCCCTTCCTGATAATTCTGCGCATGAAGTTGGAAATAAAAACAGAAAAACAAAATGGCTATTGTTTTTCTTGTAAAAGTGATTTTTTTTCTTCTTTTAAAAAATTATTTTCATGAACTATTTAAAAAAAAGAAAATGTGAATGGGAATTTCTTATTTATTAGATTTTTGTTGGTGCCCCCTCTGTCGTGATGCCCTAGACCTGTGCCTTGCCTAGTCGGCCTTATGGAAAATCCAGGCCTGCTTCTGCTTTTTTTTAATTTACTTGATAATGTTTTTTCTTAGTGCCTGCTGGAATCGGTTCTAATATGACAGCTTTCGATATGGTTTACATATGTATATTAGCAGTATTTTATTTTCCCTCAGATCTGATCTGGATTAAATTTGCATACGAAAATACATCAATTAAAAAAACAACACAAAATCCAACTTTAGACTTGGATTCATAAATCCATTCTGAACACACACCCTTTGCACTTCCTTGCAAAAATTAGATTTTTCTCTGACGAGTAGGTGGCTTTTTGTGTTGAAAGTAGAGACTTATGTACAGAGGAAATACAGAAATAAAGGGATAAAGGGAGATAGGTATATAACACTTTTGTCACACTGGGGTCCTGTTTGTTTTATTAATGATGATACAATCCGGATCAGATTTGGGGGAAAATAAAATGCAGCTATTGTAAGCTATTTATGAAAAAAATTCTGTTTTTTTTTTTAATTTAATAAATGTTTCTGTTTTTGTCACTTCATTCTGATTTTTTTTGTAAATGGGGGATAAGGTTCTTATAACTGCCCAAGCCGAATCAGTACCTCTCAAAAAGGGGCATTTATAGTGAGGCATTTATCCGAGTTTTATTGCTGGTACTATTAGAGATTCAATAAGTTTGAGGCACATTTTTAAAAAGGTTAGATTAGATTAGAAAAGTTCTAATTTTGTAAACAAAAATGGGTTTGGTACACTACTCTAGTGTACTCACAGCTTCAAGTGATTTTTCGGATAGATCAGTAAATGCGAGGGATGATCACGCAAAATGTGAAACGTCTGGTCACTATATAATTACCTAATTCTTCCCTCGTCCATAATTCCATTGCGACGATGCATCTTTAAACAAATCCAGCTCAGTTTAGATACGGTGCGCGCGGCGTAATTGCTAGCACATTCTCCAAGCAAGCCCCCATACGGTTTTCGATTTTAGCACCGCAAAGTACACTGACTGTGTCGTCGTCCGTCGTGGTCGTGGTTGTCTTCCGAAACTAAATAAGTCGAGTCCCCCTGGATATAAAATACTCACAACACAACTCTGGAAGGTGTAACATTTCGCTGCTGTCTTCTCCACCAGCCAGCGATTAGACTATAAGTTGCATTCTACAAATAAAAAAACAAAAACTTATTTTACAACTTGTGGCTAGCCTAACTTAGCCCAACGCTAGGGCTACCATATTGTTTTACTGTTTTATAATTTAACTAAAAGCTTCGCAGTGTTATAAACGAAATAAGTCCAAACGATAGTTATATCTTATTGATAAACAAAAAATCTCTAGTATCAAGTGCCGGTCTGTGGTGGTTCGAACAACACGTCGTCGCCGTCGTTGTCGTCGTCGTCAGTCCCTCGGAGAATAAACCCCATAAGTTATAACAAACAGAAATTGTAATTAAAGAGCGACAAATAATTAAAAAAGATATATCAGATTAGTTGTGGTCAGTTTGTTCAACTTTTGTTTTGTTTTTTTTTTTTTATGTAGTGTGTGATTTAGGAACATCACCATCATTGAAATATCGAGCATGTATGAGGTTGAGGATTTGGTTTTAAGCAATGAGACAAATTGCAAGAATGTAAGTTATCTAAGGATGGATTTTTTTGAACTTCAAAATTCAGTTAAAAATATTTTTTTTCACAATCATATCTATCATGGTTCCCATATCGATATATTTATCTAAAAAAAAAATGTCAAATCACATAGATTACAAAATATATTTTACGTCGCGTGTGATCGGTTAACGGGCCTTAACTATTTTTCAAATGCTTCTTATCTCGCGTTTCTGTCTAGAGTTATTTTTGTTTATAATTAGAAAAGGGTGTTCCAACAAGATGTTTTATTTTAAAATCATTCAAAAGACGCATTGATTTTTTGTTTTGAGCAGTGATGATTTCTTCTTATTTATATTTAAAGAACCTTTTCTGCGATAGAAAAAAGCAAACCATTTGTTTGTTTTTATGTTGGAGGAAAATACACTCCACTTTAACTGAATGAGCACACGATTTTTAAAAGTGGTTTGTCCATTTTTTCAAACAACATTGTCCTAAAATTAATATAAGCAATAAAAACTATTTCAAAAAAAATTGTTTTACTTCCCCCCATTAATTTTATTACCCGTTTCAATATTTGTGCTTATTTAATTGAAACAAAAGCCACATTTTTCCGAATGAAAAGATTTAATGAGAATCGCAGCAAAAATACTAATGCTTTGTGAATTAATCTTTCTTTTTTCTTTTCCAAATATCTTAACCAAACAATAAGAATAACCAAATGATACATTAATATATAGTGTTAAAAAAAATTGTCAATTTACCTTTTGAAAATTGTAGTACTTATTCAGTTGAAGCGGGGTGTAATATTTGGAATTTTTGTTTGCCTTGCAATTGAATCTTTCAAAGAGCCAAATTATTAGCTGTCACTTGGGCTCTGACAATTTGGTAGAGATCTCTATACAATATACGCTGAGTTACCATCTCGGACGATGATTTATTTTACGAATAACAACTCTGACTCTGATGTTGCATTAATTGTTTTGGTGGAGCACTGGCGTTGACTTTATGATTGACAAAACCGGCTTATTGAAGTTTGCATTTCAAGAAATTGCTCTGCTAGGAAGTTTGTCAAGAAATAGGGCCATTATTTCATAAGCTGTGTGGAATGTGGTGCCAGGTTATTGTGCTGTCGCTGTTGTGGTGCAGTGATGTAGGATAAACAAGTTTCTGAGATCGCGATCGCATTGATATGGGCACACTTTAGTTTTAACCAAGCCACGTTTTCGCTACAGCGAGCGGTGATATTTTGGGGTTGTGTAATAATCTAACATTTGAAATCTCACATTACGAAATCTCGCAAGTCGCAATTGTAAAAACTCACTTTTCACAATCTTGCAAATAACGAAATCCAGTTTTTAACAATTTCGCAATTTCAAAATCACGCAAACTAAAATCTCACAAAATGAAATCTCGGGTGGGGTTTGGATTTGCGAAATTTTGATTGTAAAAAATTATTTGTTGCAATCCAATTAAATTTTGCGAGATTTTCCAACTTTTGCGAAATCGGATGCCTACCTACTTTAAGACCATATTGATATTCATTAATGTTACTGTTTATAACGGGTGATTTTTTAAGAGGTTTAGAACTTTAAAAAAAAAAACACAAAAAATTCGAAAAAATGAATGAAATATTTATTTGAATCGATAGTTTGAACCTTGCAATTTAATGTTTAAAGATAATTTCATGCAAATGTTGACCGCGGCTGCGTCTCAGGTAGCCCATCCGCTGAGTCCAATTTTGGCATACTCTTTCACACATATCGGCCGGTATCTCACGAATGAATACATGGATGTTGGCTTCCAGTGCGTCAATCGAAGCGGGCTTGTCCCTATAGACATTAGCCTTGACATACCCCCACAAAAAATAATCCAATGGTGTCAAATCGCACGATCTAGGCGGCCAATTGACCGGCCCGAAACGTGAAATTAACTGTTCACCAAACTCGCCTCGCAATTGCGCCATTGTTTCGCGTGCTGTGTGGCATGTGGCACCGTCTTGTTGAAACCACATATCATGCAAGTCAAGAACTTCCATTTCGGGCAAAAAAAGTTTGTTATCATCGCTCGGTAGCGTTCACCATTGACAGTAACGCTGCGATTCGCATCATCTTTGAAGAAATATGGCCCAATAATGCCGCCGGCCCATAAACCGCACCAAACAGTGGCTTTTTCGGGATGCATTGGTAGCTGTTGCAATGCTTCTGGCTGATCTTCACTCCAAATGCGGCAATTATGTTTATTTACGTACCCATTCAACCAAAAATGAGCCTCATCGCTGAACACAATTTTTCGATAAAAAAGCGGATCCTCGGCCAGCTTTCCAAGAGCCCATTCACCAAAAATTCGGCGTTGTGGTAGGTCGGCTGGCTTTAGTTCTTGCACCAGCTGTATCTTAAAAGGCTTTACGCCCAAATTCTTCCGCAAAATTTTCCACGTAGTGCTGTAACAAAGGCCTTACTGCTGGGAACGACGCCGAATCGACATTTCGCGGTCTTCTGTCACACTAGCTGATACGGCCGCAATATTTTCTTCACTACGCACAGTACGTAAACGTGTTGGTGGTTTAATGTCCAACAAAGTAAATTTGGTGCGAAATTTGGTCACAATCTTCCGAATAGACTGCTCAGAAGGTCGAGAATGCCGACCATAAAATGGAAGCAGCGCGCGATGAACATTTCGAACCGAGCACGAATTTTGATAGTAAAATTCAATAATTTGCAAGCGTTGTTCATTTGTAAGACGATCCATGGTTAAATTGCAAACCAAACTGAAGCTGTTTGACAGTGACACAAGGTACTAAACACACGTCAGCTGTCAAAACCAGTGTTGCCAAAACCAAACCAGCTAAAAAATCACCCGTTATTTCAATTATTGTTGGTAAGAAAAGGAAAGAGAACATGATTTTGTGTAGCCAGTTGAAATTTTTGCTTTTATTTTTATAACTTATAAAAATATGTTTTGGAAAACAATAAAAGTCAAAGAAAAGATTTTTCGTTTTCAAAGTTTTTTTTTTTCAATGTGAAACTGGGAGTAATATTACTGATATATTTGAATTAGCGAAATTTTGCTATGCGAGACTTTAAATTGATAGATTTCGGTTGGTATTTGCGAGATTTTTTGGTGCAAAATGTGAATCCGACAAATGAGCAGCGGAGGGAGCCTGATTGAATTTTGAGATTTTGCCCATAGTAAAAATGTCAAAAACTGATTCGTGGTGAATTTTGATTCACACCTTGCACCAAAATATTTCGCAAATACCATAACCGACATCTTTCAATTAATAGTCTCGCATAACAAAATCTCGCAAATTCAAATATTATACAGTAACCCAGTTCCACACTGAAAAAAAGACTCAATTTTGAGATTTAGCTCATAAAAAAAATGTCTAAATTGAGTCTGATTCCCTCGGTGTGATCATTAAAAGCGAAATTTTGAAATTGCGAGATTAGGAAAAGTAGGATTTTGAATTTGCGAGATTTCGTTTTTCAAGATCTTAAAAAAAAATGTTAGATCGCGGCGTTTGATGGCGACTAAAATAAGATATATTTTCACTATTTTTATAGTAACATTTCACTATTGCAACATGTTTTGAAAGTGTAATTCGATTCATAATTAATGATTGTCTACATTGAGAATTAAAAAATGTCATGAAATTTAAAATGAATTCTCAGGTTGGAAGACCCTGTACAATGTGTTCACTGAGGGCTAAAATAGATTGTCTAATACGTGCCTTGTTTTACGTAAAATTGTTTAAGAAATTGAGCTTGACATGCCCCATTCCAGCTTAAGATTTATATCTCGTGCTGCCATCACTATGGCGTCGCCCGTCGTCGTCGTCGCACGTTGCATCCTTTACAACTTGTATATAGTAAGTTGGTATAATTGGAAAAATATTCTTTGATTGTATTCAGAATTTCGAAAAACGTTAAGTAATTCCTCATGTAACCAGAATGATGGGAGTATTTTTAGAAAGGATTTCATTCAAGAAAGAAATAACAAACATTGTTGGAATCTATCTATAAATAAGTCACGCAGTAGGAATTGATGGTATTACATATAGTGCTGCTAGAAAAATTTTGGTCAAACCTTTTTTGTCGAATTTTGTTGCAATAACTACATATTTTTCAATGACATTTTTTGTTTTCTTATGCGAAATATAAAAAAGGCATTTATTATTTTAAGTCATAAAAGTTCTAGCTTTTAAAAGCCTGATATTAATTTTTTGTATTAAAAAAAAAAAACAAGTTCTTACTTAGAATTTTGGCAAGGAGCATTGTCCTGTTGAAATGAATTTGCAAGTATCATCAAAAAGCTCCAGCGCAGAGGGCTCAAATTAGTTTTACAGAACCTATAGGTTAAATTTTGCAGTGAACCTCGTTTCTTGGAAGACGAATCTACCTTTTTAGTCTCCAGAGAAGCATCCCCAGACCATCACACCTTTAGTTTTGGGGTGCATCCAAAAGATACATTCAGAGCTCAATCTTCGCCCAAGAATCCTCCCATCTCCAACTTTGATGCGTCGGGAAAGATAACATTGTTCCACACGTCTTGAGTCTTATTAAGATGCTCTTGAGTCCAGAGCAATCGTTTTTCTCTGACACTTAGGCTAGTCGCGCACATGCAACTGCTACCGCAACAAAATAGTTTAGTCACAAGTTGACTTCTGAGCGCGCACATGAGCAACTCCACAAGCAATCGCAACGAACCTAACCAACCCACCGACAATGTTAATTCAGTTTTTCTATCTCATACATTCAAAGAAAAATATTATCGCCTTCGTCCTATTCTTTTGCTAAGCAAATTAAAGAAAAAATACATTTGTTCTCTTTCGCACAGAGAACAAAATTCAACGATGTGGTTAAATATCCGCAACTATTTGGTTGAATGTCCGCGCAGTTATATATTATTCCATATGACACAAACTGAAATACTGATTTCGGGCAATCGTCCAGTTTGTGCCAAAACACTAACTGAAAAGTTGCTCGAATCAACGACGGAGTAGTTTCTGCATGTGCGCGGAGTCTCATACGAGTTCATAGGACTCAATTGTGCAACCAAACAATTTCGAAACTGAAAATTGCATGTGCGCGACTAGCCTTATTGGGAAATCCGGTTTAGTACTGACTTGCGTGCTTTAGTCCAGTTTTCACGAGCCTTTTACTCACAGTGCTTGACGAAATTATTCTTCCTGTAGCTCGACACAGCTCTTTTTTAAGATCCACCGAAGTCTTGAACCGATGCCGACGACGGCTATGCAGCACCAAAAAACGATTTTCCACTGGGGTTGTCTTTTTGGCCCCACTGAACCTTTCTTTCTGCTGGCAGTTCCGGTCTCAAGATATTTTTTTTGTTCCATGCCACAGTTTGTTGAGCAACGTTTAATCTTTTCAGAAATTTCACGTGTTGTCAAATTAAGACGTGACAGACACACTCCGAACTGATTTTTTTCCTTTTTTTCACTCAATTACTTTCGGTGCATCGACGTTTATAGACTTTTTGACCGATATTTTGCTACATAGTGACAAAAAAATCGCAGATCTCATAAATTCCAAGTACTGCGCCCGAAAAAGGTGATGAAGGGTTTGACCAACATTTTTCGAACGGCACTGTATGTTGTTTATATTGTATTTGGTAGAAAAGTCGGTATTGCATTTCAGTTCTTCAGTATGCAGTTCTTTTCTTACACAAGTTAGTAGCGAAAATTAAGGTGTGTATCCAAAGGAGAACACAAACACTTAGGACTAAGGCAATTGTCAAGCTGCTCTCGAGAGCTTACAGTTATCCGAGTATTTTTAGTGAAAATAGCTACTCTCATATAAAAACGTACTTTTTGTATTTTTTGAGAGTGACCGAAAGATTTTCTTCAGTGGCTTGAATTTCTATGTATTGACGATTGAATATTAAAGAAAGCTTTTTTATAAGACAAGACACTCTACAGAAATGAACAAAATAAGTAGATAAGGCCAGAAAACATTAAATCAAAACAACACCAAAACCGTTCTACTTTAGGGGATATTACTTCATTTCTTAATTTTTTTTCAATTAGAGTCCTTTTTACATATTATTCAACAACACCCCAATCCAATAAAGTCTAAACATTAGCCTTGGAGACTTATTAAGCAGCTGCTTTGTTGTCCATCGAGCACCATCCTTCTGTTTGAATCATCAGATACTTCTGTGGCCACCCCATTCATCCAGTCATTGCTTACAAAATATTAAAGTGTTTTTATTTTATCTTCTTTTCGACTCTCGCACGTCCAGATAAATAAGATAAGTATCCGCTGATAAGCTCAATTGGTGTTTAGTTGCTACGGCACTAGACACCACCATGTTGATGCCAATTAGTGCTTTTCTGATTTCAACAGCACGCAACAACCGAATCCAAAAACTTTTTCATACACAAACAAACAGGATGTCTTGTAAATAATGGATAGCCTTGCGACTGGGTTATGTATTTAGTTGTTTCGACCTTTCACAAAAAAATATTGCTCATTGTGGTTAGAACAAAAAAAATATTAAGAATTACGATTTTGCTCAAATACATGAATAATATACGACCACGTGGGAATGATTGATTTTTTTGTTTGTTTTTATTCCAGAATTAAGGGAATAATAGATGAGCAGTCAAATTGAATATTAATGCATTTTTTTTATTAAAATTTGTTTTAAGTGAGGTTTAAGTAAGTTAAGTAAGTTTTAACAAAATTATGAAAACATAAATAGTTGAAGGTGAAAAATCACTTTAAAAAGCTGTTTGTTTAAAGTTCTTTCCAAAATGATAGAGCACATGTTTTCTACAATAATAAATAACCAATAAAATTAGCTATTAATCTTCTAAAGTAGTTTCCATGTTGTGTTTTTAGCCCAGGAAAATTAGACAAAAAATGGCAAAATTACAGACAAATTTCGACAAAGCTGAATTTTGGTGGAGAGGTTTGCTTTGACGCCGTAATCATTCCGTACATTTCTTAAGGTGGGGTTAAAGGGGGTAAAGTTCAGTTTTTTCTTAATTTCTCGAAAATATTATTTTTTTTGAAAAATGTGAAGGAAAAAATTGTAGCTTATGTCATTCTACACAAAAGAGATTCTCAGAAAATCATGCAAGAACTTTACGGAGAAGCAAAATTTTGTCAAAAAGTTTATTTAAATTTCAATAATCGATGGGCAAAATTTTTTATACGATTTCAGTTTAGCTACAGCTCCTCTTTATTAAACCATGTTTTTGGGGTGCTCGGGGTGGTTTGGTTTTTATTCAAATATTCGATGAAATTTTCTTTTACAAAAAAAAAAATTATGCAGTAATAACATTTAGACAGTGAAATTATCTAAAAAAAAATAGCTGTTAACGAACTCTGTAGGTTTATTAATCTTGAGGTTATAGCGTATCAAAGTAACGCTTTTTATTTTGTACTTTAAATGGACAAATAACGGTTTTTTGTTCATATCACACACACACACGACACCGATTAAGGCACCGACACAAACAATTAAAATATTTTGATTTTACCCACAACGTGTGTTACACCAAAATCGTGCCACACACACCACACATTTGAGCAATAATTAGTTCTCGACAAATATTTTCAGATCTTTTATCTGCATTATTGAGAAAAATTTTTTTTTAGTTCATATGAAGTTATTTGTATTTTTAAAAGAGCCATTAATTATAAACTTAATATGTGATGTTTTTTAAGCTGAGTTTTCGAAAGTGTCCTTCTAACTTCATATGGTTTCATTGGACTTATGTATGCTGATAGGATCCAAAGATAGGGACAAAATCCGACTTATTCCGACAGTGATTTTTTTTTTTTGCTAAACCAATTTCTACCCAATTCCAGAGAATTTTGAACTTTCAATTTTCAAAAAATGCTTGATTCATATTTAAAAAAAAAACTTTTGAGTTTGGGTTAATTGTATTAGATGATTTTGACCAGTCAAAATAGACATTAGAATGTGCAAACCTAGCCAAAATTCCGATAAAACTGAAAATTAGTATAGACCTTTCTTTTGGCATAACAAATCAACTGCCAAAAGTCCCCGTCAATCCTACTCGAGCATAATTCTAGTCAAAGTGTCGAAAAAGTTGGTTTTTGACCTATAGTTTTTAAACGGTGAAGGATATCGATAAATTATATGTAAGTCATGCAATTCTCTAAAAAAAAATTAAGACACTTTTTTTCGTAGGAAATATGAGTATTTCAAAAATGGTGATTTGACGAATATATCGGTTTTTCGGGAATAGCTCCTTAACTGTGAATGTTATCGAAAAGTGTTTCAAGAAATATTTGTAGTTATTATGACTCCCTACGTAAAAATGATAAGAACTTTTTTCTAGCATTTACCCTTAAGAATATATAATTATTTTAAGAATTTGTTCAAAACATAAAAATAGCGGTTTTCTGTTTTTTACTCGTTAATGACAAAGGTGTTTAAAATAAATGTATGCTCATTTTGTAGATGGCAAAATCTCGAAAGGTTTCGATGGTTTTTCCCATACGAGTGGTCAGTTACAAGATATTGCGGCTTTAAAATGGCCAAATGTCGAAAATATAGACTTTTACCTACAACTCTTAAACAATTGATGTTAAAGTACTTTATGCAAAATTTGTAGGTTGTGTCAAACTCAAAAACAAAGATAAATTTTTAGATCTAAGCTTGACCATTCAAAAGATATAAATATTTTAAGAATTTGGTGTTTAAAGTAAAAATAACGATTTTTTGTTTTTACTCTATTGTTTTTGTTTTTACTCTATTTTTTTGTTTTTACTCTAATCCCGAAGTTGTTTAAAAAAATGTATGCTAAGCTTGTAGAAGTTGAAATACGTAGTCAAATTTTGTCCCATAAGAGTAATTGGTCAAAAGATATAGCAATTTTAAAATGGCCAATGGCGCTTTGAAGTTTTTCGCGTATAACTCCCAAACGGTGAATGTAATCAAAAAGGAATTGATGTAAAGTTTGTAGATTATTTCATACTCAACCAGATAAAATATTTGTTTTTTCTAAAATCTACCATTCAAATGATATAATGATTGTAATAAGATATTAAAAGTTAATAACACTGGGTAAATTGTAGGCAGGTGGACTGTTTCTGAAAACTGACTTAATATGGAAAAAATATTAAAAATCAACGAAAGCGTGTAAAATGGTGTGTTATAGTCCTCTTTAAAATAAAACATATTGTTCTTCTCTTTTGCTTTTGAGCTTACTCATTTTATTTTTCGATATCTTTCGCCGTTTAGAAGCTATAGGCCAAAAAACAACGTTTTAGACACTTGACCTTCAAACACTTTTTATGCTCGAGAAGGATTGACGGGGACTTTTGGCAGTCGATTTGTTAGGCCGAGAGGAAGGTCTGTACCTATTTTCAGTCTTATCGGAATTTTGGCTAGGTCAAATGTCTATTTTGACTAGACTACAGGTGTTTCTTTAAGGGTCAATTTTTCCATGCGGGATCATCGAGGTTTAACCTTTTGTTAACTTTAACGAAACGTATTTTGCGTTAACTCCAGGTTAACTCACCTAATTTGGTGAGTTCAATTTTCTTAAAAAAAATGAAAAGATAAGATGATTTAGGGATTTGTAATTATTCTGAACCTAGGATCTAAAAGGACTTATGTGAATTTTTTTACAATACCGATACCGATTACACTGGTCTGCAAAAAAACCGTGTATTAACAAAATCATACTTTTGTTAAGAATTTTGGCGGGTTGGGGTCATAATTCTGTATGTGCCAAAATTCGGCTTGCAAAATTCTGTAAATCCAAAATTCTGATGCCAAAATTCCGTTTCCAAAATTCTGTAAATCTTAAATTCAATTTCTTTAATTCTGTATTTCATAATTCTGTATCCCAAAATTCTCGATTTCAAAATTCTGTAGTCCAAAATTTTGTTAATCATAAATTTAGTTTTTTCATTATCAAAACAATTTTTTTTGTCATGTAGAGACTTTGTAATATAGCAATTGTTTTGATAGTGAACAATTCGATATTTCCCTAGTTTGTATACACAATGCTTAAAAATTTAATTTTAAAAAATACTTTCTTTCTCGCCATTAAAATTATCAACTTTGAATCGCTCTACAAAGCTGTCTAGCTTTCATCCAAATGAAATAATCATTCACACTTGCTGAATTAGGCCCCAGGTTAGCCTAATCTGAAAGGGCTTTATTCTTCAAATCTATCATATACTTCAAAAATCAATTAAAAAAAACGTGATGCGTGGTAGAATTTTTCTGTCATAATTTCAAAAATGCTTTAAAGCCGAAAAAATAGGTACATTTTTGCAGACCAGGAGAGATGAAAATTCAAAAGTATTAAGCATTTTTAGAAATTCATTAAAAAGGGAAATTTCGGATTTCACAAAAATAATCAAACGGGACATTGACCCTTATAGAAGGTACAGAATTATTTAAGTACTAAAAAATACGAAGAGCTATGACAAATTCCAATATGGTGAAACAAAACCTGAAATGAGGAAAGTCTCAAAATTAAAACCAACAAGTGAAATTTTGACAAAAGTCTTTTTCTTTTTAACTTAACATTTCAAAACTATCTTTTTTTATTAAAAGAAAATCAAAAAAAATATACATAAGTTTAATTTTTTTTTTCAAATGAATGTACATGTTCTAAGAAAAACAACCAACAGTCTAGAGTTTCTATGGTTATGAAATTCAAATTGAATAAACGTGGTTGGCTTAGGTTCATATTTGCGGACAAACAAAATTAAAACACAGAATTTGATTGTACTAAAACTGAAAGATTTATGACGCTGCTGACGCGAATTCATCTTGGACGCTATTTTAATCATATGAATACAAATTTTTTGCAATCAAAGTTCTTGACTCCGACCAAAATAAAAAAAAAGTATGTGTGTCTGTGCAGTGTGCATAAACAACGACTAACTTAACAAGGCGACATTAGCAATCATCAGACAAAATAAACTGACCGACAACAATTTCCTAATAAAAAGACAGAATGTGCAAAATGCAAATAAATGATTACTGCGGGATACATGCAGGTTTTTGTGATAAGAGAATTTATTTTAAGATCGGCTCTACCTTCAAAAGAATAAGAAAAAAACAAAAAATTGAAAATTATCATAAGCTTTAATTAAGGTGAGGTTTTTAGTTTTAAGGGAAAATATAGAGCCAGATAGAGCAGTCTACATTAATTAAGTGCGACTAAGGAAACAATCTTTATAGTTGAAGGAACATCCGAAATTCGGTTTAAGAGTATGATTCGCATTCCTAGAAGGTATTGGAAATCAGAAAATTGGGGTTGTTAATCTGGGTCTGGGTTATTGATATTGAAATGTTGTTCAAAAAATTTAAAGCTTGATAAATGTTCTTCTCGAACTCTTTGCAGCCAGATGGAATGTCTATTGAGCTAAGGCCCAAGTGGAAAGAGAAAATCCTTTGAACCCGTGCGCACAATGTGGTATTTGGGAACGGGTCCTTATTTTGTATTAGGATCAAAAATTCTGTTTCCATTATTCTGCTTTTCCATAATTCTATATTGTAAAATTTTGTTAATTCAGAATTCTGTATTTCAAAATTCTGTAAGTGCCAACATTCTGTTTCCAAAATTCTGTATTCTTCTGTTAATCTAAAATTCTGTTTTCTAAAATTCAAATATTTCTTCAATGCTAATTTAACATCCTTCCCTAGAAATATTTCTTAGTTCCAGTAGTACAAACGTGCTTCAAATTTTGATCCGTCGCTCAGCAATTTTTACTGACGGATTTCCGAGAAAAAATTTAAGTTCAACGATGGTTCAAGGTTCAAGTATGTTATAGTAACCAATTTAGTGCATGAACTATTTCGCCAAAGTCGTTGAGTTAAAATTGCTTAACCACGGATTAAATATTTATACAACATCAACATAGTCGTTGAATTTCAAAATGCTTTATTTTGTTTTTTATAACTTTGCTGCAAATTCATGTTTTGAAAGTAAGTAAAGAAAGTATTTTTATTGTTTCTAAATACTAGAAAAAAATACACGTTTTTTACTATCAAAACAATTTATTTATTCCAAAATTCTGTAAATGATAAGAGAAAAATTATTTTTATAACGAAAAAAGTGGGCACTTTTTTCATTATCAAAACAATTTTTCTTTTATCATTTACGGGATTTAAGAATACAGAATTTTGAAATCCGGAATTTTGTAAACTGAGTTTTGGTACTTACAGAATTTTGAAATACTGAATTTAGTAAAAAAGGATTTTGACACACACAGAATTATGACCCCAACCCGTGTATTTATAAGTAAAATTTGGCCAACATTATATTTTTTTTATTAATAAGATTAAAGTTTTTTATAACTTGTTCAATTTTAAATAAAAAGAGGCTGGTTGCGAACCACACTGGTAACTTCCCATTGGTGACCTCGGCCAGATGTTATTTCATATTAAAACAAATCACCAATTCAAGATCTTTGAAAACGTTTTCAGGTGTTAAATATGCATCACGTGCAGACCAAAGACAGAGACCAAAATATTTTTATTTAGTGAGTAGAATAAAGGTATTTGGGGATCCAAAAATTTGTTTTTGCAATTTTTAGTAAAGTTTCTTGTCGTTTTTGTTTTGCTTAAAAAACACTGTTTGTTGAATTGTGTATTTTACACAAGAACAAAAAATGTCAGTTTTTCCCATACAGTAAAAGGGAAAATAGGTAATTAATTGTGTTCACAAAAAGAGTGTAGACTTTTCCAAATAATCTGCTAAAATATTTATTTTCGCTCATCGAACATCGTACTCCAGATTAAAAACTAGAACAAAATTTTTCGTCCATGATTTCGTTGTTTTATTTTCGAATTGAATTGCGTTTCCCAGCAGCGTATTAGTCTTTATATTTGCTGTTTCATTCATTACAACATGGCAACCCTGTGTCATTTGCATTAGATTTTGTTTTAATTTTTTGAACTTGTGCAACTAAAAAAAAAAAAAATAAATTTTGTGGCGCAACAGCTCATGCAGAACCAGGGCCTAGTGACTAACAACTCTCAACCATTCCTGTGTGCGTGTTGTTGGCAGGAATGGAGGGGACCTACAATTTTTTGCCGAGTCCGAACGGCTAGGTGAGAAGCACTTATTCATGACAAGTAAGTAATACTCTTGGAGGATTTGTCACTTCCTCGCAAGAGGCAGCACCTCGGAAAAAAACATTTCTGTTTTTAGGTGGCAGTGGCCGGGATTCGAACCCAGACCTTTGGCATGACAGTCCTACGCACTAACCATCATGCCACGAGGTACTACGAACTTGTGCAACTGTCAATGAATATTTTTCTGTTTCCAAAAGAACCAGAAATTTTGTTTCGCATCAAAAAGTTTGAAAATTTTAATGACAAAATATGTTTAAAAAAAATGACTCTTGTGATACCATATTAAAAAACTTTCAAAATTATTTGATTAAAAACAATTACTGTACTTAAAATATGGCTGTTAATAAACATAGCTTTTTAGGCAAATGACATTTTACCTACTGAGAAGCATGGGCGTAACGGTAGGAGTAATTATACAAAACAGGATGGCCGTCGAATTTTCGTTTAATGTATTTGCTGCCTATATATAGCTATAAAGCTATGCTTCCAGCTTTATAAAAGGTGTTGCCACTTTGACAAAATAGATTAATAGCCAGCTTTTGCTATTTAATACCGCACTGTGTCGCAGAACGATCCACCCAAGGGACTTCTGTCTAGGGACCAGTTTTTTTTAGGGCGAGGTCATCCTAGTGTCGGGGTTAAACCTGAGCTAACTCCAGAAACTTGTTTTTCCTATATTTACCCTTAGTAAACTTCCCGAATTTGTTGAGTTAACTCGGCGAATAAGCTTAGAGCTGTTTCGGTTGTGGCGTCATCTGGATTTTGATAGTGAAAATTATAGGGAAGTGCAATTTTTGCTGTAGCACCATATCGTCAATTAGATATTGAAGTTAAAAGGCGTAGAAGGGTGATATCCCGAAGTGTCGCCCATCGATTTCAATAGATTTTTGACAACTGAAAGATAAAGTAAATCTTCAACAGAAAAACTCTTCTGAGTTAATTCAGGGTCAATTTATTTTTAAGATAACCTAACTTTGAGTTAATTCAGTTGGAAAAAGTGCTCCTTAGCGGAACAATGGAGCTTAAATTTGTTTTTCAATTCTTATTGTCGAAAGTCAGTTCTCGCTTTTCACGCTCACTTCAATTTTACAAATTATAATACTTTTTTTTTTCAGTAAAAATTATATTTTTTTTTCCTCAAATTAAAAACAGGTAGTCGATCTATTGCAGCCGCTTGTTCTAACTGATGAAATTATTGAAAAAGTTCGAAATGTTTTTATTAGTGAAATGAATTTGGCCCTCAATGAACAGCCATCATCACTTCAAATGGAAAACACATATATTCCTGAATTACTTGATGGAACGGGTAAGTGAATTAAAAATTGTCCTTTTGTTGAGTGTTTAGACAGAAAACTTTTCTCTTCAGAAAAAAAAAACATTTGAAATTTGCTCTCAGTTAAAATAATATTTCTTCCCTTCTTATTCTTATTCAGAACAAGGTGTCTTGTTAGCTTTGGACTTGGGCGGAACAAATTTCCGAGTAATTCTGATGGTTCTACAAATGGGACATATCGTTGAAGAAGTTGTTCAACATTATCACATTTCGGATGAAGCACGAACAGGCTCTGGAGATACCCTGTTTGACTATCTCGCCGAATGCGTCGATAATTTTGCCAAACAAAACGGACTCTCTGACGACTGCATCTACCCTTTGGGTTTTACATTTTCCTTTCCAATGAAACAGCACAGCTTGGACTCGGGCAGCTTGGTGACCTGGACAAAATCCTTTAATTGTCCTTCGGTAGTTGGCATGGAAGTCGTTGAGATTTTTCGAAAATCATTAAACAAGTTAAATCGAAAAAACATCGAAATATTGGCAATCTTGAATGACACCACTGGAACTCTGGTGCAAGGTGCTCGTATTGATCCCAAGACACGAATAGGAATTGTCTTAGGTACCGGTACGAATGGCTGCTACATGGAATTAGCCAAAAACGTCAAACATTGGGAGACTCGATGTCATGGGGATCATGTGATTATCGACGTTGAGTGGGGAGCTTTCGGTGATAATGGCGTTCTGGATTTTATCAAAACAAATTTCGATCGAGCTGTTGATGACGGATCCCTGATCAAAAATTCTTTTACGTAATTCTTTTCAAAAATTATTCCTTCACTCAAATATTTTCTTATTTTTAATCAACTTCGGGGTTGTGTTTTGTAGATTTGAAAAATACATAGGCGGAAAGTACCTGGGTGAATTGTGCCGAGTTATTCTCGAAGAATTGCATAGTCAGAAATTATTTTTGGCAAATGTCCCAAAAGAAAAATTCCCTAAGCCCTGGACATTCGGTTCGGATAATGTTTCGAAGATTGAACAGTAAGATAGTGAATTGAGAAAAATCTATAGAAAAAGTCAAAAATTTGTTTCTTAAAATTTATTCAGCGACACCTTGAATGCGCAAAATGATAACCTACTTGGAATACTCAGCAATATGGATTTGGAATTCGATAGAGATTATTGCACCGATGACATCAATATAATTCGTTATGTTTGTGGTTTGATTTCGAAAAGAGCAGCTCAGCTATTAGCGATAAACACATCGATTTTACTCAATCGAATGGAAGAACAGGAAATCACGGTTGCCATAGATGGATCTGTTTATAAGCATCATCCTCGCTTAAGACATTGGATAGCTGAATATACAAAGGAAATGACTCCAAACAAAACGGTAATAAGCATTTTTATTTAGAATTATAAATCGACAATGTTCGAGCTATTTTAGAATAGAGAGTGCATTTGACAAAGATCGGATGCCAGAGAAGCAATTTTTCGAAGGCAAATGACAAATCTAAAACTCTTGTTATTAAAAACGTACACAAACCATTGCTGATTTCCACAACTATTCAATTTAATTAATCCTGGTCTTAATTGATAATTAATAATTATTAAATGGTTTATAAAAACTAAAGAAAACGTAAAAAAAGTAAACAAAATTTCATTTACACTCCTTTTTGTAAATTGCACACGATGTCATGTTAAATTGACATTTTTATACTAAATCGGCTCTACTACGGCTTTATACCTCCTATAAACCAGTTTTAGCTTACTCCGCCTCTATTCATCGTGTATTCCAAAAGGCTATTGGAGTCTGTGTAAATCTTAATTGAATTTACGCGTTCTATAAAAAGTGTTCTGCTGTGTGTTGGCGTCACTTGTGAAGCACATCTGATACTTACATAAATTGTTTATTTTAATTTTAATTTTAATTTTAATTTTAATTTTAATTTTAATTTTAATTTTAATTTTAATTTTAATTTTAATTTTAATTTTAATTTTAATTTTAATTTTAATTTTAATTTTAATTTTAATTTTAATTTTAATTTTAATTTTAATTTTAATTTTAATTTTAATTTTAATTTTAATTTTAATTTTAATTTTAATTTTAATTTTAATTTTAATTTTAATTTTAATTTTAATTTTAATTTTAATTTTAATTTTAATTTTAATTTTAATTTTAATTTTAATTTTAATTTTAATTTTAATTTTAATTTTAATTTTAATTTTAATTTTAATTTTAATTTTAATTTTAATTTTAATTTTAATTTTAATTTTAATTTTAATTTTAATTTTAATTTTAATTTTAATTTTAATTTTAATTTTAATTTTAATTTTAATTTTAATTTTAATTTTAATTTTAATTTTAATTTTAATTTTAATTTTAATTTTAATTTTAATTTTAATTTTAATTTTAATTTTAATTTTAATTTTAATTTTAATTTTAATTTTAATTTTAATTTTAATTTTAATTTTAATTTTAATTTTAATTTTAATTTTATTATTATTTTTCATATATTTTTTAAAATTTTTTTAATTAATTTATTTTCAGAGCAAATTTATGTTAGCTGAAGATGGTAGTGGTAAAGGTGCTGCCTTAGTTGCAGCAATTGCTAAGAAAATAGCAATCCGTGAGCAAATGGAGCAAACGAAGAAATAATAAAATTGTTGCGCAAATTTCCTTGGTTTTTATATAAGTTTTAAGAAGTTAGCACCATGATATACTTATTTTGTTGTTTGTTTGTGTACTTCATGTTTAAGAAATATATATATTTTTGCTAAGCCAAGATACGGGTTTATGTTATGTACAAATAAAAATAGAAGAA
Organism: Dasysyrphus albostriatus; assembly: GCA_946251815.1. Classification (NCBI taxonomy): domain Eukaryota; kingdom Metazoa; phylum Arthropoda; class Insecta; order Diptera; family Syrphidae; genus Dasysyrphus; species Dasysyrphus albostriatus. The sequence goes on from OX276339.1 coordinate 2,930,121, forward strand.
TTTTATTCCAAATAAAAAATTGCTGTACGAGTTTTTCTTATATCTGCTGATGGAGTTTGAGTTACGGAATATGTTACAGCTATGTAAGTAATTGAATGATTTTTGATGTGAAGTGAAAAGTTACTTTAAGCAGGCTTTTGAGATGAAAACCGACTAAAGTAATATTGCTTAAAATATGGTAACATAATTTTTAGTTGCGATATAGGTACTAAAGGTAAGGTGACCATATTTCTGGGAGCAAACCCGGGACAAAAAGTTAAAAAAAAAATCAATATGAAAAAATAAGGCTTTTTCATAATTTTTATTAAGCTACTTCTAAAATAAAAATTTTAAAAAATAAATTCTCAAGAAGCAGGGAATTGTTCCTCCTCAGATAGACTTACTCCTGAACAACGTTAATCGCGCAAATTTATAACCAAAATAATGGTTCAGTTCGCGCGACGCCTAGCGAAACAATCAATTAATTGAAGAAAACTGTTGTGAGCGTATTATCAAGCGTGGTAGGCCTGTGGCGATGGCGTGGCCTCCAAAATAGTTTGTTTAACACTGCTGGGGTTATGTGAAGTAGCTTATCTACGCAGATAAACCCGAGACGATTGACGCCTTGTAAGAGAATATTCGGAGCGTTATTGCTGACATACGGCCCCAATTGCTGCTAAAAGTGGACGAAAATTGGGCCTCGACTGGAATTTATTTGAGCCACCCGCGGCGACCATTTGCCCGAAATCATTTTTAAAACATAATGGCAAATCTTTATCTTTATAATAAAGCTTAATTCGTGGCCATAACATTAAATTATATGCATTTCTTTTTTGAAAACCACACGTCTAAAAAAAACACCCGATATAAACACTTTTAATTTCATTATTAAAGTAATTCAGTCTTGTGTTAACAAAGCAATTAAGGGCGAGTTTCTCAAAGCAGTGAGAAAATCAGAGTTAGCTCAAAATAAGTTAGTTCAGAAGCAGTTTTTCAATTGAGGATTAATTTAATCTTTCAGTTGTCGAAAATCCATTGATATCACTCTCATACGTAAATTGTAAGTGCTCCCGTTTTTTTAAATAATTTGTTTCTTTTTTGAGCCAAATTTCTAGAAAATTATCCCTCCCGCTAGAACGGGGGTAAATAAACCCCCCTCCGATACAATTTTTTTCTCGTCTGAATCTAATCTTAACATTCTGATTTATTTTCGCGTGTTATAAGAACAATCCTAACCCTATAATTATTAACTTAAAGTAAACACAGAGAGACTAGGGGGGTTGAAATTAAAATCTGAAAAAAAATAGTGAAATTGTTTTTCAATGTTTTGAATCGAATGAGGGCTATCCAAGACTATACCCAATTTAAGGGCCACCCTAGTCTACATAGAACGCACTAATTACAGCATACAAAAAAAGTTATATGAAATCGTATAAGCCGTTTTAGAGAAAAAATGTAACAAGTTTTTTAACATTTCAATGAAAGGTACCGTTATTTTTTCACAAAAGATTTTTTTTTAAACTTTAAAAAATGTTTAAAAAAAAATTTTCTATGGCGAGTCATATAAAAATCGAACAAGTAGTTTTCAAAATATTTAATTTTCTGAAAATAAATATAAATAAAAATATTTTTTTGAAAACTTTGCTAAAAAACTATTTATATTGTTTAGAATCTTCTGTATAAAAAAATTATTGAAATTGGAATTACCGTTTTGAAGAAAATCAAAGATAAAAGGAATGGTTCTTTGGGAGGTACCATTAATAACCATTTTTTGACAAATGGTTTCCGATTTAAAGGTAGCCTTTACTGAAATAGATTTATTGAATTTGTTTTTATAAAAGTTGTGGAGACGATTTTCAGAAAAATAAGATTCTGTAAAATTATTTAAAAAAATTGTTTCGCAGGTCCGTAGTTTTAAGATCTTAAAAATGAAAAAAAACGTGTGGACAGGATTACTAAAAGCCACTATGTGCCAGCTGTTAAGACATAGAGACAGACAGAATTGTGAGACCTACTTTTTTCGTCTTCCCTTTTATCGTAAAGACAAGTCTAATCAAAACCACCAGCTCAATTTTATATATAGTACCTATGTATTTATAAGAAGTAAAAATAGTTCCTTGAAAAGTATGATTTTTTGAAAAATGGTCTTCCACACAAATATGGATGTCCATCAAGTTGGCATTACCACTTCAAAAATTTTAGAATCCAATAATTGGATAAACTGTCGTAAATTTGTCGTGAAAGAAAAAAATGTGTGGCGCTTTTCTTTAATTTAGCCCCTGGTAATGCACTCCTCAAAATAGGGTAAAATAAACTAAAAAAAGAAAAAGGAGTATGTGTGAATTTCGTCGTTAATTTGTCCTAAATAAATCGTAAAAGAACAACAAAAATCAATACAAAATTCCTTGAATTTAACAAAGAGCCCCAAAATGTTTTTTCTTCTGTTTGTCGTTAATGTTCTTAAATAAGTTCGGTCAAACAAAAATTTGTTACGCCATTTTTTCCATAAAAAATTACTTGAATTTGACATTTGAATTTGTATGTGTTTTATTTTTGGTATGGAATTTCTTTAAGCAGTTGTCGTAATAGAAAAAATGGCGCAGCAAATTATTTGTTGACATAACTTATTTAAAGACATATTACGACAATTGTTTAAACAAATTTCATACCAAAAAAACTCAGAATAAAAAGTTTTCATGCTGGATTTATTGAAAAAGAAAAAAAAAACGGTTTTGGCGCTTTTTTGTAAAATTCAAGGAATTTTTAATAATTTTTTTTCTTTTACGACATTTTTACGACAAATTCATACAAATTTCTTTTTCGAGTTCATTCTACCCTATTTTGAAGGGTGGTAGTGCTAACTTGACTGTCAAAAGTTTGCATTAAAATAAATAAATTTGGTGGCACAACAGCTCGTGAAGAACCAAGGCCTAGTGACTTACAACTCTCAACCATTCCTGTGTGCGTATTTTTGGCAGGAATGGAGGGGACCTACAATCAAGTTTGCATTACCAGGGATTAATTAAAAAAAAAGCGCCAACAAATTTACGACAGTTAATCCAATTATTGGATTCTAGAAATTTTGAAGTGGTAATGCTTACTTGCTTGCTTATCGAAGGTGACCTTTATTAAAAATAATATATGGATTTTTGTGTAAGAAAAATTGTACAACCGTTTTGAGAAAAATACTATTGTTAAATAAGGTTGTATGGCAAGTTTTTTATTATTAGTTTAATAAAAAAAACGAAAAAGACTTGTTTGAAGAATGATCAAAAAATGTTTTTTTATCAAAAGTTTAAAGCTGTAGCTGAATGGACAGACTGATATGCAGAATTGTGAGACCCACTTTTTTCGTTTACCTATTAGGCTATTGATTATGGTTTCTGCTTATAACTCGAAAAAGAATCAAAATTTCGAGATAATGTTGACAACATTTTGACAGATAATAAAATTTGCCATCGAAATGTTTCATTCAAAAATTATTTTTAATTTTTTTAGTTACCCAAATTAAAAAAAAAATCATTGCAAGAAATGTGAGAACTCACATTTTCTTTTTACTTATTTGCCTAATACTTTTTTACCTGCGGAGATAGGTACGAGTATATGCATTGTAAGATAAAAAAGAAAGATGATTGAATTTTCTTTAAAATGACATATTCACAAATCGACCGAGAAACGGTCGCTCAAACTAAGCTGATTTTAAGATTAAAAAATAAAATATATTATTTTGGACCTGAAAAAAAATGAGTGCCAAATGAGTTTGGTTGTAAAAACTTGAATTTCTTATAATATACTTGCTTTAAAAACTTTGAGGTCGAATAGCAAGCACTTTCGACCGAAAAACTCATCTCTAATTCAGTGGTTTTCCCATCTTCAATGTACCAACTATTAACTGGTACAATAAAAACCCATGAACGTCTTAGTTCCTTACTGTCCTGTTTTTTAGGACATAATCAATAGCCTTTGACCGTAAAAATAAGTTTGGTCAAGGTCTCGAATTTGATTTTTTTTATGAAAGTTTAAGTAACGATCTTAAACATTTTTGATGCCACAATGATTTTTATCCTAACTAAAGTTAATGCTTAAAGTGGTCGCATTACAAGTGTAAATTTTTATATCACCAGATTTTACATGTAAAAACGATGAAATGCCACGGTTTTGACTTTTTCATACTTAAACACACTTTGCAAAAAAATATCACAATACAAATATTTTCCGAACAAAATTAAGATAAGCTTAGCAAACACTATTCAAAAATGGTTCGATTCATGAATAAAAGTTTTGGGTGTTCGAAATAACGAAAACTATAGGATAGAGACAGTTTTCACGAAAGTCAAATTTTCGTTCAATTTTGGTTTTTTATTTGAAGTAGAGTCCTAACGAAATAGTTGGTAACTTCAGGGTGGGCACATGCTACGGTAGTGACATTTGGGGTAAAAACTATTCCTTTTTTTTTCAAATATAAACACTATTATTTTTTTCGGAATTGAACTTGTCAAATATCCAACAAAAGATCTATTAGCCAATACAATTGTAAAAAGTGGAGAAAATGTTTAGTAAATACCTTATATCACCGAACGGCGGCATAAAAGTATCAGTTTGCTGAGAATCACCCTCTGTTTTTCTTACCATTTTTCTCTGACAAGGTATTTGTTAAGAAAATAAAAACTAATATTGAATATCGTCAAAGTATTTTTTCCAAGCACAAGGAGTAATTGTGAAGGCGTCGCTATTAAGTCGCGATGACATCCCGAAAAGACTTCTCCAGATCTGCCCTAAAATTGTTCACTACTAAATATACGAAGTCTTATCAAGTCATAATCTCATGCCCATCTACTACTTTTCCTCACTTCCAACAATGGCATCTCCTACATAAGCAAATACTTTTCTTCAGTCATTTGTATCTTCAAGACAAGTCTAAGCCAAGATTGAATGTTGTTGAGAAGAGAGCAAATGGAATACCAAACCTGAAACTTGACTTTCAGTGAAAGATACATTTTTTCTTCAGAAAGATCGCAGCGCGCAGTTTTTTTTTCGGTTTTTTTTTTATATATTTTAACAAACAAAAATCTAGAGGATAAAATAATAGAAACATAAAAATAAACTGCGTTGAAATCATGAGTTTTGATTTCGAAATTTTTTGGTTCTTATCAAAAACAGTTATTAAATATTTATACAATTGTTTTTATTATTGGTGATGATGGCTGATGCGGTCAGCAAAACGTTTTATTGATTTGTGTTTTTGTTGTTGTTGTTTTTTTCTTATACAAAATAAAACTATCTAATTTAGTTTCTTTTACAATGCAGTTTTACCTTCGCCGCCAAAGCAGCATATCTGTGTTAATTTGTTTTAGTTTTTTTTGAAATGTTGGTGCAAGAGAGATTGTTTTTTGTTTAACTTTCGCATTTTGTTTTCATTTCTATAAGACATTTTGTTGAATGATTTTTGTTAATTTTTTTTTAATTCATTTTTAAATTAAATCGAGTTTTCCCATTTGTAATTAAATCGTGATTGGTAAGTACTTTTTACCTCTTTGCATTTTGGGTAGTTTATTTTTAAGATAAATACAAAATATCAATACTTATAATAATGGGAATCAAAATCGAGAGCAAAAGTTGATGGTACGGCGGCGCGGCGGCGCACGACGACCGCGACGGTGCGGCGTTACAATAGATACCCCTTCTTTACAATAATATTGATGGAGAAAGCTGATGGCTTTGAAATAGTTAGATGCATGGAATAAGCATAAGCTTATTAAATTATTAGAGGCAGGAGTTTTGTTTAAGTTACTAAAGAGAAATACTGTTGGTTGTTGAATTTAACAAAATAGTGAACTCGAACTACTAATTGGTATTAATAAAAAAAATTGTCCATCTTTGTGCCCATAACTAGTCATACCTATAATTTTCCAAGCTATATAGGTGCAAACTTGTTCAAAACGTTTTGTTTTGAAAGTAACCGCTTACGGAGAGAGGTGTTTGTGTTTTCTTCGGCTTAGTTAAAAAAAGACTATGGGCCAATGAAGATCCCGGCGCAAACCAAATTAAGCAGTGGGTTTTTTGAAGTGTACGTAATAGTATCTCGATGGCCTCGTTAGGATTGTTTGGCAATTTTGTTTATTAAATGTCCATACGCTTTATTAACATTGTTTATAGTTCGTCTCCAATCTGTCAAGATATTAATTGTCAAATTTTTTAGAAGGATGGCTAGGATACCGATTCATCAAAAAACTCACCAAAAATCGAAAAAGATGATTTTAGGGGAATTTCGGTATCAGCCTCAGCCATCACCTGTCCATTTAGTTGAAATGTAATACATATACAAAGGTTCAGGGGAAAAATGGCTTAGGTCCCCTTTTTGAAAAAAAAGCAGTGCTACCTGATGTAATTTAGCTCCCTTCACAAAGGATTTTGAAAACTCATAAAATAGCACACTTTCTAAAATCTTTTATACAAAATTTTTTTTTACTCAAAAAATAAAACAAAGCGATATTAAAAAAGGAAAACTTGTGCCAAATTTAGTGACATGTCAGGTTAAAAATGAAAAACAATATCCGATGTTCTTAATACTTCAAAACAAATTAAAAAAAGGCCCAGTGTCACGCTTGTGCAAATTATTTTAATTCCAAATTAAATTTTGAAAATCTAGAAGTATCTAAATAAAAAGCATAAAACGGTTTCTGGGTATTTATGCAACGTCGTAAGTTTACAAACTGTGTAAAATGATAAGTTTACGCAAAGTTTGCATGAACGACCTTTTTTAAATATTTGATAAAATGCTACGTAATTCAATCAGAGTAAGAGTCACAATGGCGTTTGGTTAATTTTACGCAACTTGGTTAAACTAAGTTGTGTAAATCATTTCCCATACAAAATTTGACAGTTCATTAACCAAAAGATAAACTTAACCAATTTGTAAACTTATCTAGAGATTTACGAAGTTGCATGAATCCCCTTAATATGTTCAAATTAATGTTTGTTCATTAGCGTTAATAAGGGAGGAGGGTCATGGTGGTCATGACCTCCCCTGGAGCTTTTCTCATATATACAAATATACCTAATGAATTCAATCATAAAAAAAAGTTTTCACTACTCAAAGGATAGAATCCGACAAATTGATTTAATTTTCATTGTGGTTTTCAATAAAACATTACTGTGCGTATTTAAAGAGTCAAAATATAAAACTCCGAGTAAAAAATGAGAAGTCGCAAAAATAAGCGTATAAGATTACTATTTCTATGGCACCACATATGTGGGTCACTTGAAGTGTCACTAAATTGTCATAAATGATCAGGTAGTTACACAGTAACAGTAATTTGGAGAGCATAGATTTATTTTAGGAATTTAATAAGTTTTTGCAAAGGTCACGGTATGAACATCAACAATAATTTATGCTGTGACTATGAAAAAAACCTTGAAAATTCATTAAAAAACAAATCTTTGTCTGACCAATAAATAAAACTAGGTGACCTGTAATGACCACAGAAATGGTTGAGAGTTGTAAGCCACTAGGTCCTGATTCTCCACGAGCTGTTGCGCCACCAAATGCATTTATTTATTTTTTTTTTGTGGAATTTTGTTCCACGCCCGGTCTTTTGGCATACAGTTTTTACAAATATCCCACAAATGAGATGCCAAACATCGCGTAGAACTGAGGTAAACAATTTCTAGGGCTGACCAATTTATTAATTTAACTTTTTGAACTAATTACTGACCAATTGGATGGCAAACATTTGGTTCCAATATCCAACATAACATATGGTTTAGTAAGATCTTCAAGTCAAGGCCTAGAATCTACTAGACAACTAAGTTGCGATTATTTTTTAGTTGCTTGCTTACATAAGAAATTAAAGCCTCGAGCAAATATAAGTAATTTGTGTTAGCGGCCTATTTTTTAATCTGTATAATACTGCATTTCGCTTCGATTTGACGTAATTCCTTTCGCTTTTCCACTAGCTTCACTGCAATTATTGGGAATAAAACGTTGTTTTTTCGTTTAGGAGATATTATTCGTGCTGCGAGGCAAAAGAGAAAAATAGTAGAGCAAATGTGAATTTATTATGGTACCTAAAGGGTTTTTAGGACAGCAAAACCTAAGCACAAACAATATTTGCAATAAAAAAAATATTGTTGAGTGCAATACTTTATCGAATTTTCAGAAACACGACCCCCCTCCCTGGGCAAAAGTCTGGATCCGCCTTTGTATATGTTAGCATCGTTGAGTAATTCGAGCTGGAGAAAAAAAAGCTACTTTTATTTATTTTTCTTTGAATTAAGTATTATTTAAGTAGTAAATTTACAACTTCATTTTTTTTAAATCAATTCAAGCCGTTTTTCTCCTGAACCCTCTATATACTATATAACCCCAAAGCTAGAGTACAATTTTCATATCTGGGCTGTGGTGTATCCAAAATATCTTTACACTTACTAGATAGATCCCACAATAGAACTTTAAAAATGATCGGTGGCAGATCAGCTTTGGAAACCTTAATACCTCTCGACCATCGACGAAATGTCTCTCGTTTCTCATTGATTTATCGTATTTTTTTAGCAGCACTCTACTAAATAGCCAGCTCCCACTCAGCCAGGAATGCCCAGTAGGGTGGTCAAAAAAACCCGTTTTGTTATTTTATGTTGGACCTTTGCATAATTTTACTATACCTAAATCAGATGTGTTATCAGCACTTAACCTCCTAGATATAATGGAAATGTGCTAGAAAATCCCCTGTGCAAATGTTCTGGTGTACTGGGCGTCCCCTAATTTTTGCTTTATATTTTGGAGGATAAATTCTGGTTTCATTCTTTGAAAAAAAAATGTGTGTGGGAAAATTCTATCTCTCCCCTGAGGAAACAGTGTTAATTTCTAAAAAATTTACCTAATACGGAAAAAATATTTAAATTCAAATAATTTTATTTCATTTAAGGTACATTTTCGAGAAATTGCCCCCTCTCGCTTCCAGTTTCGGAATCTCGCATAACGAAATCTCGAAATAAAGTAAAAACCCCGCTTTTCATAGTCTCGCAAAAACGAAATACCGCAAACTAAAATCTCGCAAATCAAAAACTCGCAAAATTTAATTGCATTGCAATAAAAACAACTTTTTAATGAAAATATCGCAAATTAAAATTTCGCGCGAAACCATTTTACCATTTGCAAAATATGTTAATCCAGTGCCTACCTGCCTTTAGTCCATATTAATATTTATCAATTGTTACTGTTTATTTTCAATTGTTATCAAAAAACAAGACCTAGTTGCATTTGGCCTTGAACTGAGCACAAAATAGTTTTAGTTCTTCAAATAAATTTTTGAAAATATTTTTTACAAAAGACGCCACAAGTTAAAAATTGAGTACTTTGCGAAGCATAGCTAAACACATTTCGCTCGTTTAAAAATTTACTAAAATAACATATTTGTTAGTAAGTTTTAAGTTACATATTTTAATTGTTAGGAACAATTTAGGCAGTGAGTGCAAAAGTGGTGTGACCCACTTTTTGTATAATCAAATCGTTATATACTATTTAATTTGAGATTATAGTAACAAGAGTCACATTTTTGGAAAGCTTAGATATTTTAGAATACAAACTTTTAGTACATAAATATAATATGTATATCACTTTTTCAATTACGGCCTCAATTGTCACCAAAAAAAATGTTTTAATTTTCATTTGCAGGATTTTTATTTTTTACTACGAAAGTTGTGAGATTTGAATTTTCGAGATTTTTGTTTCCGAGATTTTAGTTTGCGAGATATTGGTTGAAATTTACGAAATTTTTGGGTGCGAGATATAAATGCAAGATTGTTAAAAGTAAAAGGATTTTCTAGCAAAACTAAAGAAAAGTTAGTTAAGCAAACCTTTTCCTTACTCTTAGAAGGTCGAAATTTGTTGGCAGCAAAATTACATATTTGGTGGACCAGTCATAAAATAAAAAAATCTTTTTTTTATCAACCTACTCACGTCTGACTGCCCGCTTTCTGCAATCACAAAAATGAATTTAAGCACTTTCTTGAATGTAAATATATATATTTTTTTTTTGTTAATTTTTAATTTTTGATAAATGTTATTTAAGTTAGTAATAAAAATAAATATTTAAATTCAAGAAATGTGTTAAAATTCATTTTTGAGATTGCAGAAATTGGGCAGTCAGACGTTTATGAAAATCTCCATACCCTTGAGACTTAACCCTTTCGATCCGGAAAGCCGCTATTGTAAAAAAAATATTTTTGTTGCGTTGCGCCATCACAGTAGCAAAATTTAAGATGTTTTATCTTTTCAAAGTGAAGAAAATAGGTTTGGGGGCGGAGGGCGGGGCCGGGACATATATGTCCCGACCGTATTTTTCAATGGGACAAAGGGTGTCCCGGTCAGTTATTTATGAACACAAATTTTAGAAAGGTAACCGAGTCTATTTTGATACAAAAATTCATTTTATTTTATTATTATAGTTAATTTTAGTAGTAAGTAGGAACATTGTAAGAAATTAAAAATATAAAAGTTCATTGAACAAAAATAATTAGGTAGCATTTATTTGTGATAAGCTGCAAAGCAATCACCACATAGAGGGATTTGACATTCTTCGCAAATAGTTTTCGTCCGTTTTTCTTTGTTTTTTTCACTGCAGCCTGCACAACGCCTCCGAGTTGCAATTGTAATTGGTAAGTGTCCTGCAGATATCTTTCTTTTTCGTCCAGATACTCCGCTACGTTGAAAAGCTGCTGTCTTTTTCCCTTCTTTTATAAAGTTTTCAGCTAAAACGACCATAAAATCTATGAGCGGTGTTTGCTTTCTTCCAAGTTGAGAATTTATTACCCACGAATTCCCAACACTCATCATTAGCAAGCGATAGAACACCTTTTTCCACCATTTATTGGATTTTCGATCCAACTCGTACTGCCCTGCCATTTGGTCAGCTCGATCTACTCCACCCATTATTTGTCTGTAAAATTTTATCATTTCCGGGCATGGTATGTTGATTTTTTGACCATCTTTCAACTTTTTGTCAACTGTGCCCATGTCCGATGAATGACAATTGCTCACAACGATGACTTCCTTAGTATCATGCCATTTTACGAACATGAGTCCCGTGTTACTTTCTCGGAAAACGCATTCTCCTTTTCGAAGCTTTCCATTGACAACTGGCAATTTTTTACGGTTAGATACAACTGTTCCTAACGCAGCGTAATCTATGGTTTCTAGGAGATGGACGCTCGTGAAAAATCGATCGAAGCATAAGGTTACATCAGGTTCTCGAATAGAAGCAGCTAATTGGTTAACAACCCGTTCACCAAGAGTACCTTCGCTTACTTCTTCTTCTCTACCGCAATAAATGTTGAAATCATACGTGTAACCCGTAAGAGCATCACATCTTAGCCACATTTTTATACCCCGTTTGGTGGGCTTCAAAGGCATATATTGTTTCATGGACGAACGCCCCTTGAACTTTGTCATGCTTTCGTCGATGCTTTGAAAGCTGCTGTCTTCTCTGGCATGCAAAAATCGAAATTTCAAACATTCAACAATATCTTCAACATAATATAACTTAGATGCTGTCTCTGGTTTTTCAGGGGGAGCAAAGTACATTTTTGAGGACAACAGCTGAAAACGATCTCGTGAAATAGCAGACTTTATTGCATCATTTCCCATAGAAGGGTGTGTAGACCAATAGTTCCTAAAAGCTGGAAGATGGTTGTACGACATAATTATAATACATCCAACCACTATCTTTATTTCTCCAACATCGGTTAGCTTTATATTTCGGTTTCCTTGTTTCGATTTGCGTAATATTTCAATTCGTTCATTGGTGCATTGGGTTATATACACAAACAAACTTTCAGGGAAAATTTTACTAAATATGCGTAACGGATCATCAGTCCTTTCGAAGTTCGGGCTTATGTTAGGAAGTCGAGAATTACTTACAGTTTTTCTTGGAGTGAAATTGACATTTGGTGTTGACCAAACCGTTGAAATATGTCTGGCAGTGTTAGCAGCGGGATGGACTTCTTCTAGCACCGGTTCTTTATCCTCTTCGTCAGCTGTTTCTTCGTCTTGACTATCGCGATGTTGAACGTCTTGACCATCATCAGAATCCATTTCTTCTGCACAGCTCTCGTTAGATTCGATTTCGTAATCGGTAGGCTCATAATCATCCCCACTGTCATTAGAGAAGTCATCATCATCATCAGAAGCCTCAATAAAATTGGATTGGGTGGGCTGATTTCGTGGTCTTGGCATATTGAAGGTTCTGTAAAGTGTTTTAATTTTTTATGAAATAAGTACGCAAAAACCCAACTGGGACACTTATTGCCCATACAAAAGTACTGGCGGGACAAATACGTCCCGGTCACATAAATAGGCGAATAACATTGAAACCCAAACAAAAAAAAGTACCTACCAGTCTTAGATAATGAGGAGAACACTTGCACTGTTTTTTTATGTATATTTTATGTTGATTTACCACTTCTAAACAAATAAAATTAATAAATTTTACTCGCGCACTGAAATTCCACGTGCAATTGATCTCTTTGTTTGAACAAATACAACAATACCCACCACCAAAATCGCCACCAACTAAAAATAAAACCGTTAGAAATAACATAATCTACTGAGTGGGGCCCATTTGTCCCATTTTTGCAGCAGATTTTTAGAGATAGGTCTTTTTGAACCTATATCGGGACACATGTGTCCCGATCGGATCGAAAGGGTTAATTTGAATGCACCGTTTAATACAGAGACAGAGATTCTTTTTTCAGCCACACTACACAAATGTGGACTCTCTTATCGAACTCTATTTTTCTTTTCCATTTCGATATTCAAACATTTAAAGCAAATGGGATATCTCCTTTTCAATATTCTAACTACTTTCTTAGCGCTTGCACTATTTTAAAATATAATATTAAAATGGTATATTCATAACCGGGTTGGGGTCGAAATTCTGGTAGGGTCAAAATTCTGCTTTCAAAATTCTGCTTTTAAAACTCTGTTTTTCAAAATTCTGCTTGTCAAAAAAGCGAGCTCTTTCTTTTTAACATTTTCCAAACCTTCTTTTTATTACTGTCAGAATTTCGTAAGTCAATTTTTTATACTTGTCTAAGCATGAATTATAGGAACATTTTTTTAAAAAAATGGTATAGCTGATTTTCTTTTTAGATTCTCCTGTCTTCTACTTTTATATTAATTCGTCAAAATTTATCTAAGATGCCATTGTTAATTCTTTAATATCTAAATTTTTCAAAAAATATGACCTACTTAAATTTCGAATCAAGAAATATTATGCTATGTTCCCACCAAAACGAAATTCGATGTTTGATATTTTTAGTTGATGGAACAAGATTTCATGAAAATTACATCGAAATCTCAATCCTGATTTTTAACGAAATCTTAAGAAATCTTGATCCACCAATTTACAATCTCAAAAAAAAGTTAGCTAAAAACAGATTTTTTTTGCATACAATTGAAAAACAGCCAGGCCAAAACACCGATTAATCTCGAGTTGTGGAAAAATGCACACACAACAAAAATAAATTTCTTTCAAACACAAAATCTGTTTCAGCTTGAAAAATAGTGTTGTAAACTGTTGTCTAACAAAAAAGTTGAAAAAGTTCTTTTTTGAACACTACAAGTTATTTTAGAAAATAGCCAAATAGGCAGAATTTTATTCTTAAATGTATCATATGACATAATTTTGAAAAACGGAATTTGAAAAAGCAGAATTTTGACAGACAGAACTGGAAAACACAGAATTTTGAAAAACTGGTTTTTTTTAAAGATAAAAACAGAATTTTGAAAGCTGAATTTCGACCAATCACTGAATCAGCTCCCTTCATAACCTCTTGAGTGCGGTTTTGCCCATATACTTCCCCTAATTGTAGGTTTAATTTAGGTCTTTAAAACCACATCTAAAGAATGTCGTCCAAAAACGCTTTAGGTGCAACGTTTAAAGAAAATAAAGCCGCTTAGGATTTTCCAATCGAAATTCAGATTTCAAGCAATAAAATTTCTTCTAGCTAGTTACTGGGACATTCTAAAGAATAAAACGACTTCAAGCAGTCAGACAAAAATTCTAGCAGTAAAAACAGAATGTTATAAAAAAGAGACATCAAATCAGTTAAACGGGATTTTAATTTATACAAAAAAGATTACAAAAGAAATCAAATAATTTTTAATGACTTCAAAAAACCAAACATTTTTCGAGTTCATAAATGTACAGTTAAATAAAAAAAATCGGCAACACTTCAGAATTGACGTTCCATTTCTTTAGCCAATAATTCAGTTCATTAGAAAGTGTTTTTACTTTTTTTTAGAACTCAAAAATGACACCAATTATTGTATTTCATACATTTTTGAACTTGGGAATTCTATTGACTTCAGGGCTAATGGTTACGGCCTTAGAAAGCTCTTTTTGTTTTATTAAAGAAGAATTGGGATTATTATTTTTTTGTTAAGTAAAAATACTAAGACAAAAACTAACATAATTGCATTTCAAAGCAATCCCAATCAGTGAAATATAACTGCGATTTCACAGAATACAATACCGCAAAATAGACTCATCAATTAAGTAGATTTCCAATTATGCATATTTGTATATTTTATACTATTTCGTATCATGGTGACTTGAATCTATTTCCCTCAGTTAAATCATGTTAACCTGAACATTATAAATATGCAAAATCTTGGATTGAAATATTGAGACCAAAATAAAAATAATAAACGATGTCATCTTGTTGATTGTCAGCCTCAGGGCTTCATAGAACCACAGAGTCTAACCACACTAATCACCTTCTTTATCCAAACCAACCAACCAACCGATCGACCAAACACTAATCATATGCCACACACATGAATATTATAGACTTGCAACTAAAAAAAACAGCTAAAGGTATTGGTTGCACAAGACCAAACCAGGGGTCAGGCCGGGCACAATTATTAGGACTTCAGCACAAAAACTATATTTTGCATCTCCACACCGTACCCGTTGTCATCAATAAATGTTTAAATTTATAATCAAAACCTTGAATCCCCTTCGGACTTAATTAGGTAACTATTGTTATCAAAGATGAATAGAATACATTTCACCTGTCTCATCGTTTCGTGGTCGTTGTCGGAGTTCGTGGTCGTACAGTGGGATAAAATTGCAAACAAATTGATTTTTTTTTTTGTTTAATTATTTTTCTTTTTTTTTTAATTTATTTCTTAGAGAAACAAATTGTTAAGATGGGAAATTCCGGAAGTGTGCACCATATGCAATCAGGCCTCAAAGAACTCCACACCTACTATCAAGATCAATCGAATGACGATGTTGGTGCCACAGGATCCGGTGCTGATGATTTCTCATTCCTTAAAGATGAACAAAAATATTCAAATAAATCAAATCCATTGATGCTTAGAACATCGACTAATCGATTAAAGGGAATAACTCCTTCAACAACTACCAAGACATCAGGAGTTAATAGTTCCCATCACATAAAAGTCTTGCCAAGTTTGAGCGAAAATCTTCGTTTGAGATCCACAACAAATGGTGCTATATTACATTCGGGTGGAACTATAAGTTGCCGAAGAGAATCATTGCTTCCACAACCACCGTCATTGATGCTAGAAAGATCTAGAACTTTTATAGTAGACAATTCAGAAGCTTGTTTGGATAGGAATCCGCCGTCAGGTCGTATGCTGCAGCGCCGATCACAGACTCAATTGGATATAGACATACGAAGACGAAATCCTGATAAGATGCTGGACGAAAATTTCAACTACAAACGTTTCAATTCGAATCTGGACTTGAGGAGAGCGTCAATGGCTAATGAGAACATTGAGAATTATCCGAATGAGACCTATCAAAATCTGTCTAAGGTGAAAATAAGAACTAAAAAAAGAAAAGCTCCCTCTGTTCCAGCACCAGCACTATCTTCAGAGATTCTTCCAATTATTATTGACCAAAGTAATGACTTAGACAGAAAAAAAAGATTATTCAAGACTAAAACTGAAACAACTGCCAATCATCTAAGACAACAACCTATCAAGCGAAGTCAACGTGAGCTAAGTAAGGAACTACCAGAGCCAGCGGTTGTGATGAGATCAAATTTGAATCAAGGAATGCGAAGAGAAAAATCATTCGATGCTCAACTATTGTCATCGGAGATGGCAAGAAATAATAAGCACCACTTACAGCGAGAACTCAAACCATCCCTTGTTGAAGCTTCAAGGACAATCAAAACAAAATCTCTCCAAAAATCGAAGTCAACACCTATTGTAGATAATAAAATGGAAAAATCTGATTTTAAAATAGAACTTGAAGTTGCTACGAAGTTCCGTTACCGTTCAATGACGAAAACTACAGACCCTTTAGCCCGTCAGAGAGATCCAAATGAAGATCAACGAAAACTTGTGTCACCGCCAGCGTCATCTAGAGCAAATAGGCCAGAAACTCAGTCAAAGATTCCACAACTGAAGAAAACTTTCTATTTCGGAATGGAGAGTTCCAAACGAAAACCGTCGACAACGATAAAAGTTTTGACGAAGGATTCAAGTCGAAAGATTGCCAGTCCATCGACAGTGTTAGACGACACAATCGTAACATCAAGTTCTTTGTCAAAGGAACACGACGAAGTTTATTCATTAAATCATAAACACGACAGCGAAGTGGTGAATGACAATGGCCTTCAACTCAATGTCCGACCTACACTTCCTCGTCGTCAGTTGGAAATTCCTCGATTTAGTCCAGTTGCAGCATGGAGAACATTGTCCGTTGCTGACGAGCTCCAGAAGGAACAACATCAGCGTTTGACAGCTTCCACTAGTCCTAGCCCACAGTCACTTAACGCGGCCATCGAAACAGCAAATACATTTCTCATCGAAGATCGAATTCATCGCAACTATCGTGGACCATGTCCATTTTATCCGGATAATAAAAGTGGAGACAGCGGCATCTCAGGCGATGATGGTTACATTGTGGAGAAACCGATTCAGCCACAAAGTTTGGAGCATGTTCAGAATAATTACTGCCATGAACTAGCTAATTTTGACAGTAGTTTTCCAGTGGATGAGCTTGTTGCGCCACCTGTCAAAGTAGTGGGACCATTTTTGGCAGCTTGGACACCACAACAGGATTTGGAGGATGATGAGGATTCTAGTTCAGATGGTGGTGGTGGTGGAGGTGAGATGGCAGTAAATATGGCAGACCCTCACACGCCTACATCACCGCATGTCTTTAGCTTATCATTGCCAAGAGAGAATCAGCTCTCAGCATATGGAGAAAAGGTAAGCTGATACCATAGTAGACATTTGCCTGTCAATTGTGTTAAAATTTGATCTCTGGTGAGGTAAAATTTATCGAATTTTTAGCGCAATTGACATGATGTATCAATTCGGTAAGTATCTAACTAAAATGTTTACTATATTCCCTAATAGAATAAGCTGGACTATAGAAGCTTGCAAAAGCTTAAGCGCACTACTTCGGGTGACTTGAATGACTTCAATGGCGGCTGTAATCTGTCATCTTTGGGCTCACAACATAGCTTGGTGCCTTTTGGTGGAGATAATGCCTTTTCAGGCACTAATTTCCGTAGTGATAATTGGGTTCTAAGCAAAACAACCGGAATGACACCTGCTCCCACGGATCCTAACACTGATCCCAAAATTTGTGTGGATCGAGTCGATTCTTCAAATGTCGTCGAAGGCAGCAGTTATTTTGATAGGTCCGTCTCGATACAACCGATGTCTTTGGGTAGTCTTGCTATAGGAAAACATGTAATGTACTTGCCAAATCAAACAACAGGTAGTGAATTCAAGCGACAATCAGCAGCGGCAACAGCTGCAATAAGGCCAACTAGTTGGAATTTATCGAATAAATATGAAAATAGCTTAGAGGATTTATTTGGCAAAAATGTAGGCGATTAATTCTTTAAGAGAATGCTTAATTCAAATGGTGTTCATTTTATTGCAGATTCCGACGCGGAATAAGCGTTTTAGTTTTCAAAGTTCCGTACGCCAAATTGAACGCCGACGTTTGGCAGAAAAACTATCAAAAGAAGCCGACCAGAAAGAAGCCCTTCGTAAAAGTGAACTTGAAGCAATGAGAAGGTTTGTTTCAATTTTTATATTAAATAACAATTTGAAAAATTTTAAATTTTCAGAGTTGAAGAAGAATTTCAGAAGAAACGTGCCTATGAAAAAGCATCAATTCGTCACCAATTGCGACTTTATTCTATGGACGATGATAATTTTATGAGTCTTCCGAATTTAAATGATTATCGAGCTGAGCCCGATGGTGCTGTTTCAAGTGCATCCGAACTTTCACCAGTATTTCAAACATCACCAAGTACTAAGCGAAAAAATTTGTAAAATCTAAAATTCCTAAAAAAAAGTCGAGTTGATATTATCTTCAAAATGAAAAGTCACCATCAGAGATAATTGATCATCAGTCATCATCATTGCCGTAATTTAAAACGATATGACAAAAAAAAAACCATGGTAGCTCCGTAGGCTACGTCTGTTAATGTTTTTTGTAGTTTTTCGGGAGTTTTCACATAGATTGTACAGTTTTTTTTAATCTTCGACGCTTTCATGCATTTTTCTTAATTTATCCATCCTAGACTAATGTGAAATTAGTTTGAAGTTATTTGACTTCCATTAATAAATTGGATACAATTGAAGATGAAAATTGAAGTTGCAAAATGAAAGGACAGTGAGTCATAGTTAACAAAAAGCTTCCATTGCTAACTTCTGGCAAGAAGTTTGTACTAAGTTTGTTTAAAGAATGCTTAAAGAAGCTATTTTTTATGGAATAAAATGAAAAAAACAAGTCACAGATTCAATCAATATTCTGAACCAAGCTTCCCTATAGAAGTTATATTTTTGTATTAGCTTATAGGCGTTATTATGTAGTATTTAATTTAATTTTCCATGAATTAAACGTGAAAATACAGCTACGAAGCTTATAAGTAATGAAACTCTGTTTAAAATTTTTTTCAACAAGAAGACACAGATTCGATAAGTCTTGTGAAAATAGTTCTTACAGAAGTTATAACTTGTACATGCATATTTGTGTTAATTAAATGGAGTTTTTTACTCTTCGACCTTTGATATCTGTCAACTGAAAACAATCAGCCTTATTATGAGGAAAATATTTCGCCAGAAAAATGTTTGTTTCCTCGGAATTCTAAAAGCTATTCACATGGAAAATATTTCACGCGAAAAATGTTTGTTCCCCTAGAATTTTAAAACCTTTTAGTAGTTTTGCCTGAACTTCTCTTGGTCTAAAAATAAACAAAAAAAAAACTTGTACAAAGGCACAAGTCAGTATACACTCTATTTTTCTTTCGTTGGCCGTCAAAAACTAAACTCATATCTACGAATAATTACGAAGTAACTACTCACAAGAAAGGCGAATTTTCATTTTTCGAAAGAAACTCATCACAATAGGCGAAAAGTGGAATGTCAATTTTTCCCCATGTAATGTTGTTCACGTGAAACTCACACTAAGGCTGACTAAAATCAAAAGCTTCCCTCTCTGAATAGTGAATGCCAGCAAATATCCAGTAGCAGGAAGTTTGTATATATTTTCAAGTGTTTCATAGCAGCAAAAACTTTTTCAACTACTTTTTTAAACTTTTTTAAAGAAGCAATAGCTTACCATAATTGCTTTTTGTTTGACTTTTTTTGCTACAAGAACTTGTAAACAATAAATGTATAATAACCTACAAGCAACATCTCCTCTAGACCTTCAAAGCTTTATTATAAGTTCGGTTGCAGTTGTAATGTATAGTAAATTTCTTTGTGATTTTCACTAGGTTTTCCACCCACGGATATTATGAAACACAACTACGAAGCCGTTTACACGTCATTCGAATACTAAGAAAAAACAACATTTAAAGGTTAACACATCTACTTTTGATAGTCATTTTAATTTTTTTTCCAATTTTGTTTTGTTTTGAAAATTTTTAATTTTGTTTATAATATTTTGTTAAGTTAGGTATATTTTTTTTTTGTTTCATGTTTTCAATATATTTCTTTATAAACTGTGTTTTTCTATTTGTTTATTAAAGGTATTTCTCGAGAAAGAAGAATTATGCTATAGGAGTAGAAAAATATCGAAGGTTTTGACTACCCGTGTTTTTTTTTTCATATTTAGGGCCATTCCTAGCTCTAAGAGCACCTAGGGTAAGCTCAGAGATGCCGCCGTTTTTGCTACAAAAAATTTTGTATAGAGTTAATACAAAAAAATCAAATAATAAATCAAGTCACTTCTATCGTATTTAGGCGTCAGTTATAATTATCATTGCAACTCATCACTGAAAATTTTGTTCTTCAATTTAGAAATACTGATTAAGTAATAAACGATTTAGCTTTCTTAATATCTCAAAATTAAAGAACAAAATTGTCAATGATGAGTTGCAATGATAATTATAACTTGCCCTTAAATACGGTGGAAGTGACACGATCTCAAATGAGTCACCTTACATGAAGTCGATATAGATCCATATTTTAACCTGTCGATGTTTTAACAATTCGAAATTGTTTCTGTCGTTCACGAAATCAGCACAAGCTCGAATCATTAATTCTTTTCTGACATGCTATGGAAAATTAAAGTCAATTGTATTGTTAAATGACCGCGGATTTTTCAAGTATGAAATTGCCCTGTTTGCAGAAAATTGTCAGTTAAATTGAAAAAGAATTTGACGTTAACTATTACGCCAATTGGCTTTTCAATATTTTGTTCGGCAACACGATTTTTTACTGTTCAGCTGTACCGCGGATGATGATTTCGAACATTATATCGTACCCAATTCATTTCGGTTTGGTGAATAAAATAGCAATAATAATAGCATAATTTTTCCTACATAAGTTCACCTACATCACATGGTGGCGCCTTTCACGGAACGTGTCATGCCATGCGCGGTACGGCACCTTTCATGGCACGGCGCCTGGGGCAGTTGCCCCACTGCCTTACCCCTAACCTCGGCCCTGGTCACATTCCATACTTCGTTTTTAAACTTTCATTCCAATTACACGTTATTAGTTAATGAACTTTCTCCATTTCAATTGCACATAATTGTAATTGTAAAACACACATTTCAATAACTAGTAATTGTAATCGAAAAAAATCACCTACAAGTTAAATTTCTTTGTTTGTAATGTTTAAATTAAATTAAATTACGTTAAATGTAATTGACAAAAGCAATACCTATATTTTTTATATATTTTTGGGTAATGATTACTGATAAAAATAATGATTACTGAAAAAAAAACAATGATTACTGCTTTTTTGATGATTACTTTTGTTTTTTGAATAACATTAAATTAATTGAATTGCGAGTGAATGAAACTTTTTAACCAACTGTAATTAGTAGTTGAATTTTTTCAAGTCAAAGTAGGTAATTGTTAAGTGTTTGAAAATTTCAATTACAAGTACATAATTACACTTTTTTATCATTACTTCCTTCCATTAAAATGGTGTTAAATGCAGTTTGCTTGTAAATTATCAAAAAGAAAAGTAGAGAAAACCCTACAAACTATACAGTTGACATAGACGGCCGTCTTAGAATTCCACATACTTTTAATGGGGCAACATAAATGTACATAAGTATGTTGTTGCCATTTTCAATGAAAGAATACTATGAAATATTAAATTTGATATCGAGATCACGTATACAATCAAAGATGTTCAAAGTAAAAGAAAACATCAATATTCACACTTAATTTATTTTTAAAAATAGAAAATTGGTATCGAATGGCCGATTTAATCGGGGATTAATATCGTTGAAGAAAAATACACCAGAAAAAAAAACAAGCAGACATAAATTGGCATGAGTAAGTATCGTCCTTAGCAGACCATTGGGAGCCCAACCTCACAGCACATCTAAGATGTCTTAAGCTCTTAGATTTATCCGTAGCCTAAGTTTCCCCAAAGAATACAGACAGGCTATTTTTATAACAACTTCTCAAATTTTGAATTGTATCGTTTTTCTTCAAGTCTCTTTGAAGCCAATCATCAGTTTAACACACACATTTTAATAAAAGGTATTATGGTTAACTTTTACATCACCATAACGAAGGTTATCAGCTGTCATGACAAAATGAAGCAGTACACAAAGTTTTGTTTTTTTTTTGTGTTTTTATTTTTTAAGCGCAAACCAACCAACTGCCAAGGACGACTAATAGGACAGGGAATCCCTACCCAGGGCACGTTTTCCTCGAATAACATTGGAGAAGTAGATACATACACTAACAAATCAAGCTTCTCATATGCATCCTCCTCATCTTTATTATACAGTCCCAAAAAAGCTTGCTCCGCCAACGTCCCTGAACAAACAGCGCATGTACCAGAAAAATCTTTTTCCTATAAAATGTTCCCGATAAATGCGAAGGTACAGTCCTGAAAAACGGTTATTCCTGATTTTAGTTTCAGAACATCATCAGATCCCAGAAGTTTTTGTCCTCATAGTCTGGTGTCTCCCCCTTCATAATTGTGTTTTTAGAAAATTTTAGTGTTTTTTGACCAGATTTAAATTGAAAAAAGTGTTTTTGAAACCTCAAGAATAAGAGGAATCTTATCAATTAAAAAAAAAAACAACAAATTCAAAAATTTTACTCGTTGACTTAGTAAAAAAAATCTGTAAAAATTCCGGCCAACATTTTATCTTATTTAGTTTTATTTGTTTTGTTTTATTTTTTAACAAAACTTCTTAAACACCAAAGTCAAAAACGCCAACTAGTCAAGATGACACGCTCCTCAAACATCCCAACTATTTTCATTGTTGTTTCTCTGATTCTGGTTTTTGAAGCGAGCACCATTGTAAAATGTCAACCTTTTTATGAGGAAGGTAAGCAAAAAATTACTTAATGTTATTGTTTTACGTCTAAATCAAAAAAAAAAAATCTTAGTTTTTGGGGTGCGGTTGGCTACAGGTGGTTTTTTCTGCATAATGCCGCAAATCTAGTTTTTGATCTCAGAAACACCGTGTAAAATTATAATGGAAGGCCACCAAAACAATTAAGATGTATAAGTACTTTTTGTTTGTATATTTAAGATGGAATCAGTTTGGTTTGGCTCTTCTTCTTAATTGTTACAATTTATTGTGACGGCTTCTAAATTTTACACCTAATTTTCAGAATTGAAGTTTTCGTCATAGTACATGACAAAAAAAACCTCGAATCTAAGAAATTACAGGGCTTGGTAGTGCCCAACCAGTTTCTCGCCTGTACACCATTTCTACAGGAACAAACTCAGGCAATTTTCGATCCTCCTCTAAGTTCAGTTGGTACCAATAAATTCAGAAACTTCAAATTCGAAGAAATTGCTGAGCAAAATTTTAACTCTTTAGAATTAGTGATTCAAGTTCAAAAATCGCTAAAACCGTTACTGAGTGACTGACAGATTATCAAAATCTCAAAATTTTGCACAACTATACGTAGGTTCAAAAGGAAAAATTGAATTTTGTGAATTTTCCATTCAGGGGGCGAATATTTTCTTTCCAAAACTGTTATCAATCATGTGGAGGGCACTTCCGATTTGGAGTTTGAGGAGTACCTATACAAAGATAAAAGTAAAGAATTTGTAATTGTCTGCTCAGCCAACCCACTCAATTTATTAAAATTTTTATCAATTAGTGTGCTTTCGATAGTCTAAGAGCGATATGAATACTGGTGGGTAGCATACAAAGAGAAAACTAATTATTTCTCAGAATTTTTAATTTTCCATTCTGGTAATTTGGGTTCCACCCATTTTCCCAGAAATGTTATTAATGTTAGATATGCCACTTGCGATTGATGTAGAATGATGAAATCAAAAATGAGTGAAATCACAACAAAAACATAAATTTAATGAAAAAAAAGAGCCAAGTTTGTATATGTACAAAAATCTGTGCGTAGGAAGCATAAATTAATGAGATTTTAAATATACAAGTACCTACGCCAAGTTCTGAGAACATGAAGATTAATATCAAATAAATTGAGTGCGAGTAATACCACAACAACTCTAACCATTTTGTATTTTCTGAATGCTAATTAAAATTGGGTGGATTTACTTAGTTTTGTTTTCTCTTGCGTTGCTCACAGTTAAAGATTGATGAAATCTCTAACAGTAAATCCACCATCGTTCTCTAGAAGAGCCGAATAGAAATCAACCAACATTTTTGCAAGAATATTTCGACCACCTTTTTTTTGGGTTGAAAATGGATCCAAAAAACTACACACAAGGAATTGAAATCTCCCAAAACTCAACAAATTTCAGCGTCCGAGTTTGGTTTGCGCGTTTTAAATTTAATTTGTTTATTAATAATGAGGTTCAACTTTTTGAATATGAGTATTCATACAACGGAGTAAATAAAACATAGTAAATCATAGTTGCAATTTATATGGAAAATTGGACAAATTTACGAAATTTACAACTTGCATTAAAAATTCTTAAATTTAGGGTTGTTTGAAGATATGTAATTTAGCTAGATAGGTAGATTTACATATATTTATTTCGTAACAATTTTATCAAAATAGTCTGTGACCGCGCATTTCGCAATTCAGAGATTTGATACATTATCTTACTACCGAAACATTTTCTTGAATAAAAAGCATTTTCCTTCAATTTCGAAGGTTCTATAAAGAGTGTTTTTTTAAGTCGTGTGTTTTTAATCTGGCAATACTTTTTTCGGAGTTAGTCTTTTTGACAGATGTCACTTGATTGCAGTGACAGTTTGGTTTGCCATTCCATAATGAATAGACTTACTCCTGAACAATGTTTGCAAATCGTTCAAATTAATACCAAAAATAATATTTCGGTTCGTGTGACGAATCACGAAACGATAACGCGAGCGCATTATCTCGCGTCGTGCGCCTGTGGCGTGGCCTCTAAAATCGTGCGATTAAACACCGCTGGACTATTTTTTGTGGAGTTATGTGAAGTCGCTTGCCTACGCTGATAAGTCCGAGACGATTGACGTCTTGAAAGATAATATTCGGCGCGTTATTGCTGACATATACGGCCCCAATCACTGCAAAAAGTGGTCGAAAATTGGGCCGAATGCATCACACGTCTTATCGCAGTGTAAATCCGTGGAAAAGGGCAGTGGCGTATACATTCTACATAGAACCTTTCACACGACCGTATGGATTTATACTGCAAAATGCGGTACATAGTACACTACCGTGTGAACCAGGCCTAAGTCGGCATTTAAATTCTTTGCAAGCCCCGACGTCATTTTTTTTTTCAATTTTGTTGCAACAAAAATAAAAAAAAGTGGTTACACTGCCTCATAAAAAATGGTGATCCTACGGTGAGTGACTAAAGAATATCTCAGAGAGTAACAAAGAAATTAACATTATTTTAACCAAATATTGAAGAAAAAGGTAAACGATTTACGAAATCCTTTTTAGTGGCAGAAAAAGGATGACGGATTTGAGTTCAACTCCCAAAAGTATGCACAGAACATTCTTCACACGTGTCTTGTCAAGAAGTTTATAGATATTTGTAGACCTGTTTGATTTTGACATCTAAGTTTGTAGATCATTAAATGCTAATTTGTTGCGCCAACCATAAATTTGTAGCTTGATTACTTTCCTATTATGTTTTTAAGTTCTAACTAAAACTAGTCTGAAGTTACTGGAGGAAATCTTATAAGAATTGTAGATACCTAAAATATTACTATTACGTGGTGGAACTATCTTCTCTTCAATTGGTATAAATGACTAATAGCTATTAGCCTGAAGATGAAAATAAGTATTCTCGAAAACGTTCGCTGATAAAAATAAGATTTGTACGAGAATAAGAATACATGTATCTATACCAATAATAATATACGAATATAAATTTGTATTTGTCATCTGAGTTTGTAACAAATTAAATTGTTACTTCCTGCGCACACCCCGAATCCAACAGTTTTTTGAGTTTTTAAGAATCCACTAAACAAGACTTAAGGTTGCATTCGAAAATACGAAAATCGTGATTATTTCAGTGCACAAAATTGTAGATTTTTAATGACAATTTTGTATACGCAAAAATGAGATTCGTAGCTTTAAGTATTTTTTTAATTGTTTTATGATAGCAAATTAACGTACCTTTATCAAACCGTTCTGGCTTTACTAAGGCTTTACTTTTCCAATACAAATTTGTAGAGGAATTTTACACTTTGCACCCAAAGCTGAGTGTCGCCCCAGGCAATATGTGCCGCCCCGCTCCATGGCCCTTATGGCCCTAGGGTTAATACACCACTGTCCTTAGGCTTATTTGTACGTACTACAAATATCACAAAGAGTTGTTTCAAACTTCCCAAGAGCTGTTATAACTAAGTATATCGTATATTAATGTTTTTATTCAGCATGAAAATATTATTATTATTATTATTATTATTAATTAAATGTCTAACATACATAAGTCATTTTGCTTAATGCGTTTTTCTATTAATGTGTATATTCAATTTTTTTTACATATACAGACAACGACATCATGCCAATGTGGATCGAAGACGAAAGATCTTCCATGCGATTCACAAACGACAAGTAAGTTATACTTTTTTCTTCGCAATTTAAAATTTGTTTAAAAAATATATTTTAAGCTGCATCAAACCGGACAATTTCTGTGATCATGGCTCCAGAGGCTGCTGCCCTGGTAGCACCTGCAGGTGTAACTTATGGGGGTACAACTGTCGTTGCCAATTCAATGATGAAATGCAGATGTCATTCGAGGCCGGTGAAAAAACGTCCATGCGTAATCCATCCGACAAGTAAGTAAATCAAAATTAAACCCTGAGTGTAGGCTATTGAATAGACCTTTGGTTTGTTTGCCCCATAATTCTACTAAATTCACCCATGCGTTTCTGAGAGAATGGTCACACTCGACATTTTAAAATAACTTTGGTATAACTCAGAAACTAAGCCGATTTTGACAATTTACCTCTTAAAACTTTTTGTTCAAAATTAAATTTTGTATCGAAATGGATGGCTTAAAATTTTGTATAAAAGCATTTAAGCAGATAAAGCATTTTTTTTTATTTTAGATTTTTTTCTAAATCACACATATCTTTTTTCGGAGCAAAGATAGGCTAAAGTCAGACTTTAAGCCTAGTACGTAGATCGAGACAAAATTTATCTCCCATATAAAATTTTTCCCTGGACAAATTTTATCTCGGATTTTTTTCCAAGCAGTGCGTAGGTCCAGCGCAGCAGAATTTGAAAGTCTCCACTTTATTTGGCGCGGAAAAAAAATGCTCAAAGCAATAGTTTTCGCTTTTTCAAACTCATTTCTCTCATTTCCTTGTCTCATTCTTTCCATTATTAAGACGTTGTGAGGACGCACGACTTAAATAAAATATAAATGCGTAAAGAAAATGATGCAACCAGAATGGGAATAGATGAATAGAACAGCTGTTTTAAATCAGTCAGTGGCGTAGCTAGCTAATGGGAAAGGGCACACAAAGGGCCACATACAGTTAAACTGTTTTCCATACTGGGTATGGGTTAGACTAAGCTTGAATAAGTAAACTGAGCTTTTTAGACAAAAAAAGTTACTTTTGATCCAAATGTCAACCAATTGCTCTAAAATCACTTTTTTCGGGAGAAATAAAAAACTTCAAGAATTTTGGAAATTTTAGAAGCTTTTTAATTTTTCCACATAGTAGCCATATTTCAATATAATTTGACAGGTAATGGCTTGACAGATGGGGGGCAAACTAAATTTTGACGAAAAAAGTGTATTTTGATCCAAATGTTACCAAATTTCCCTAAAATCGCCTTTTTCAGAGAAGTTTAAGAACTTATTAGAAGTATTTTTATCCATCCTCATTATATTGTACGAAATCAACCACAGGCGATCAATTTCTCTTGCTTTTCAAATGCTTTGAACAAATCTGATTTTTGTATTTAAAAATTTAAAATTTTTCTGAATTAAAGGAGTTTTTATAATTTTTTTTAAATGTCTAGCTACGCAACTGTTCTCATATGAGTTTAGTTTTTATCTCTACACCATTAGAATTTCTCTTGAGAAAAAAAAATGTAGAGATATAATTTGACCTTGCTCGATCTGTGTACTAGCCTTTAAAAAAAATAGTGGAGGCAGTTTTTATTCAAAATTAACAGAGAAAACCATTCAAACTTTACCATTTCTTATTATTTTCGTTTAAATTTTTTGTCCGAAATACCGTTTTTTGGTACTAAGTATAAGGCAAATTTGACAATCCTTGCACCAGGCAGCAAGTCTTCTAATAATCGGACCAGCCTTTCAGTTTGTAGGACTGAAAGAAGCACTTTAAAGCAGCCGGAAAACAAAATTGCTACTTTTTAAAAAGCCTCAATAATCGAAATGTCATATATTATCAAAATCTTGAGTTTGAGTACTACTCGTATAACGAATGTGAAATTTGTCATGTAGTAGGGTTACCGAAAAAGGATACTTTTGGACTAAAAATTATAAGAAATGGTAAAGTTTAAATGGGTATATAAATGTCAATTTTGAATAAAGATCACTTTTTAAGCATGCCATATTAGGGCCTTAAACCTTTTCTTTATTTTGTTTAAGCATGTTTCGAGCCTTTTCTTGCTCCAGAAAAAAATTAATGGTAAATTTAGTAAAAAAAATTTTAAATCTTTGATACTTCAATTTTTTGTTTTGGCTAGTTTTTGTTTATTTTTTTTTGCTATATTCTTTTATAAATTTAATTTTGTAAATTTGTCAAATTCGGCTTAGATTCCGAGTTATACCAAAAATATTGAAAAGTGGCAAGTGTGACCATTCTCTCATCAGAAACGCATTATTGTGAATTAAATGCTGTTTTCGGTTTTAAGCATGTGTTATGGAAAAAAATGTCGTAATCTTTTGTTGTGTAAAATTGCATACATTGCTTAAAATCTTTCCACCAAAGTTTACTTCCTAAGAATTTTTTCGTAGTTTTTCCATTTGTTCGCCTTATTTTCTTGAATCATACGAATCTGTCAACATCAGTGACAGCTATCATTTTGTGCAAACTATCAGATGCAAAATTGCAAGCGAAACAATATGAAGCGGTCTTTTGTCTTTAATAAAGTTTGTATCTTTTATTTTTAAAACAATTTGAAATACAGTAAAACGTGTAAGAGAAACTTGCTTGAGAGAAAAACCAGCTTTATTCATCCCCGAGTATTTGTCAACCAATTACCTTTAAAACGCTTCGCTTAAGCAAAACGCGCAACAGTAAAAATTCATTTAAATTATATACTTTTTATTGAAAAAAACTCTCTTATAAGTGAGGGGAATAGTTTTAAAACTCCTCTGACAATTTGAGGTCAAATGAAGAAACTGTATAAAAGCTGATAAATTGAAAATTCTAAAGAACACTTCGTCATACTAAACTCAATTTTGAAGAATAAAACGGAATAGAAGAGTTTAGAAACTGAAGTGAAAAAATTGAATCGCAAGGAACAAAAAATGTTGAACGCTTTCACTTCTATTTACTTTAACTTCTTATTACAAAATTTTTCCAGGCAACTTTCGCTTAAAAGAAATTTTAAATCCGCTTTAAAGGTAATTTTTGTTTACTTAAGTGAAAACCCGCTAAATTGAAAAAAAAAATAACATTTTGCCAATTCTTTTAAGCAGGTCTTACTGTGCCAAAATTCATCAATTAGAATCAAATACATGTTTTAACATGCCAAACTTCACTTAATGAAGATTTTGAATGATTTCTGAATGACCGAAATAGCGATATTTTGTTTTTTGGTAAAGAGTTCTATTTGCTTAAATAAGAAGAAGAAAAAATATTGGCAAAAGTATCTGATACAAAAAGAAAATTATTGATAACTGGTATTTTAAATTTCATGGCACTATCAATAATTCTTGAAATAATTAGCTCGATAAAAAGTAAAATAAATTCCGCATCAATATAAACGCCTAGCACTGATATTCCACATCAGTTCACTTACAGTGCTGTGCAAAACATTTGCAAATTTAAAAAAACCGATGGTTCCATGTCATACAATTTGTCTAAAAAAAACAAACAGCAAACTTCTTTGTACAGTTTTGAAAACCTTATTATAACAGTTTATCACTGGAGAAAACAAAACAAAATATTATTCACTTTAACAAAAATAAATGGAGATAAACTTAAAAATAAAGGATTTTTGATGTGCAAAACATTTGCAACTTCAAGCAATGCCTTAAAATGTTCTTACTTTTATGCTTATCTCAATCAGTTTATCTCAATATATTTTTGTTTAAGTGAATAATATTTTGTTTTGTTTTCTACAGTGATAAACTGTTATAATAAGGTTTTCAAAACTGTACAAAGAAGTTTTTTGTTTGTTTTGTTTAGACAATTTGTACGGCATGGAACCATCTGCTGGTTTAAGTTGTTTTGCACAGCACTTTATAATTTAAATAAATTATTAAAATAATTAATAATTTTAAAATATATTTTCATATTAACCAGGCGCTCCCAAAAGACCACCGATTTCGAGAAACGCAGTTGCATTCGTCGCGGCGGGGCCTGCGATCATCGTCCGAACGACTGCTGCTTCAGCAGCTCCTGCAGATGCAATTTGTGGGGATCAAACTGTCGCTGTCAACGAATGGGACTATTCCAAAAATGGGGTTAAGCGTTCATTACCAATTATTACAAGTTCAGTTTTTAAATATTTTTGGTTCTTTTAAATTTAACTGGGAAAAATTGACAAACAAAAAAATTGAAATATATGATCATGACTTAATGCAGACGACACAAACGCTTAGTAAAAACAAAATAAAGGTACCATTTTGTTTTTTAAGGAAATTCAACTTCAAGAAAAATATTTTTTTATAAAATATTAATACATATACAAAAACTATACCCAAAAAAATATATATATACAAAAATATAACTAAGTAAAGAATAATTATATCAATCTTACCTTTTTTAATATTCAGTTAAAGCTGGAATACAGGAAACATAGTTTCGTTACTGACCTGCAACGAATTTAAATAAAACTAAAAATTAAAAAACAATTACTAAATAAATCTTAAAAAAAATTGAATTACTTAAAATTTAATTTTGTTTTGAATTTTTTTTTTTTTTTAATATCCAAACCAAAAGCCAAAGCATAAATTGTGAAGAATATATTTTTATTTTTATATACAAAAATAGTATTATTTTTAAAATTATAAATTACATTTCAAATCTTCATCTATGAAAATAGTTTTATTATATTTTAAAGTTAAAGACTCTGATAGTAATTTTGTTTTAACAAATGTTCTTAGAACTTGCGTACGATCGTGCAAGTACTAAGAATAATTGTAGCATTACAATTTAGTTTAGTTCATCTACTACATTTCTTCTTCTACATTTTTTCTTATTACACCCGTACTAGATACGACAATTGGCACAGTAAGTTTATCTTTATTTGAATTGAGCTGGTATGGCTACTTTTTTCAAAGAGCTTTGGACTATTTGTTTTGATATTTACTTTTATTCATTTTAATATTACTATTATTATTATTATTATCTTTATTATTATTATTTAGTTTAAAATACATATACATATGCTACTAAAAACACATATTGAAAATGATAAATTAAACAAAAAACTAAAAAAACGAATAAATGTTCTAAAAGAAAAGAAAAATATATTTATTTAATTAACTATACAACTATTGTTAAAAAAGGAAAGATTCTAATTAGAAAAACAAATAACATACATAAATATATATAAAAACAAAAACAATAAATGTTTACATTTGATGTTACGATATTCTAAAGAAATTCTAAATATACAAAAAAAACAACAATAAATGAAAAATTATATATGAGTGTTTTTAAAGATAATTATAAGTAAATATATTCTAAATGTGTGTAAATGCATATAAAAAAAAGGTTTCGAAAGAATTGTCATACATTTTTGCTGATGGTTAAAATTGAAAAAAATATTCTAAAACATTACATTTTGAATAAAACGAAAAGAGTGTGTTATACAGGGAAAAGTTGGTGTTTTATTTAGTTGTGATGAAAAAAAAGTAATTATAAATTTAAGATTATTACGATATAATTTAATTGGAAACATTTAAATTTTTTGGTGACCTCTTCAATTTGTATAAATAGAAGTTGCTTACTTCTATTTGAAAACAATTTATTGAATGGTATAAGAGCTCTTAGGATATCTCAGCAGTTAACAGTGTTGCCAAATTTTTCAAGACCAGTGGCGCCCAATTTGAGAAATCTCAGAGTCGAAAATGGCTTCACAAAGATTAGTAAATTAAAATTATTCGGTTGAAATTTAAACTTTTGTATCAATTATTACCAAAGAAGAAATATTGTATATGTTTTTTTTCATATAAGACTTCTTTCGCCTTGGGAGCTGGTTTAACGGGTTAGTAAATGAGCAAACATTTCACAGACATTTTTCTTATTTATTTGGAACAAATTATTGGGGTGCGTCATTTCAAATTAAACAATGATCATTTTTAGGACTACCCTAGTGTACTTAATGAATTTTAAAAATTCAATAAAAACTGCTTCCAAGATGTCTTCCATACTAAAAAATTTCATTTTCGAATTCAAATTTGTATAAATGTTTTTATTAAACAGGTCATAGGTACCAACATATTTCTAGTAATTTTAAAATCTTAGAGCATTTTCCAGCCAACAAAATCTGGTTCGAACTCGAATTATTGCTTCATTGCTGGTCAGAAATTACCAATTTGTTTCGTTAGTGTACAGTTGAGTGTGTGGTAACAAGCAAATATTGAAATGTAACAATAGATTTTCAAAAGTTTAAAGATCTTATCTACAAGGGTAAACATAAAATAAAAACAAAATGATTTTTTGGCTCAATTTAAATGAAGCCTTACATTGCCCACTTTCAAAACTAAATACTTCAAAACAGGGCCATGTCTAGGGGTAGGGCAATGGGGCATCCCAGGCACCTTGCTGTCAATGGCGTAACACCGTAACGCGAATGGCTGTCCACGTTCCATTAAAGGCGTTACCATGTCGTGAAGGCTGATACGAGACAAGCTTAAGTAGAAAAAAAATTGAGAAATTATTATTGCTATTATATTGACCATAATCTGAAATGAATTTGGGTACGATATGTCGATAAGGTCAATTTTTATAATCTCGGCGAAAAACTTCTAGTTGTTTAAAGACCGACTGAACAAAAAATAGACAGAATTTCACCAAAATTTCTACTGTGATCGGCATTTTAAGAATGGAGATTTCAAAAGCCGATATTTTGAAAGTCATGCGCGGTATCTAATAAGTCATCTGCCTGAAAAATGTGTTTGCAAAATATTCTTAAACGCAAACTGCAAGTCTTCTGTTCGAAAACTAAAATCATTCGAATTTTGACTTTTGTTCAGTCAATATTTGTTGCTATGTTTGCATGTATTTTTTTCACGTTCACAGCCATTTTTTATTTCTGACAATTTCAATTTAAATTTGGTGTTGTATTAATATGAAATTTTGTCTTCACGTTATCAGCCATTTTTCTAATTCTGACAATTCCAAATTCTAATTTTTACAACCTCTGCAATATAATACCTGTGTTCCTTATTATTTCTTAAATAAATAAATAAACCTGGCGGTCTGAAACTGTTTGAAACTCGGTGTGTAACAAACCTAATACCATCTATTTGTGTATTATATTTATAATGTGTGCGTAAGCATTATGTTCAATAATCAAGTTTGCTTAGGTCACATGTTTAAATTCATCATCTACGGTGCAACTGTGCAATACAAAAATTGAGTTGACGAATATTAAAAAGCTAGAGAGCGTGCTTGTAAGCGTCAAATGCGTTTGCAAGTAAATTGACTGGTGTTGATCAAACAAATTTTCTGCAAACACGACTGGATTTGGATTGTCATAAATCAAATAAGGCGATCGGAAGAAAATGTATTTTTAAAGATAATTTAAAATTTTCGATGTGATGCTAATTCAACATTTTATGAATCAGTAACGAAAAAAGTCGATACAAACCGATATTTCAACTGGTTAAATCGCCTTTTTGGCCGGTTATTCGCAGGTAAACTATACTAAAATATGCTGGCACTAGTTTTGATTCGGTATAAAGAAAGTGGAAGTAATACGATTTAATATTCGATTTTAATTATTCTGTGTTATTTGTATCGAAAAAGGCGGCTTCTTTGAGCTTGATCCAGGTGTTCAAAGCGCTAGGAACGACCCTGGTTCAAAATGGGATTTAAAACAAATCACAATTTGAAGGAGCAAGTCAAAAGTTCGAGTAGACCAATTCGCCCTTTGTGGCAACCCTGGTTGTAAAGACTACAGAACTGCAGTCAGTTCAAGACTTAAAGACAAAAGACAGTAAAATTGCAGTTTGTTGAATATAAGCATTGAATTAGGGTAAAAGCTTTGACTTTAACTTTAAAACTACATTCAACAGCCATTTTTAAATTTGTAAGCTAGTTAAACTAGTCAATTAACTGCTGTTAATTGACAGTAGACTTTTGTTAAGTTTTTCCAGTCTTCAAGTCAAACAAAAGTCAACTTGAAAATAAAAAAATATTAGAACTGTACCTTGGTTCTAAAATAGGCAATGTCCATTTTTTACAAAAATAAAATAAAAACAAAATGATTTTGCTGTCTAAATTTCAAAACAAGCACGCAGAACGTACCAGGGACATTTTTCCAAAAATCAAGCATCCTCCATCCATAATGGTTTGGTCTGTCATCTCAAGGCAAGGCTAAGGTCCAATTAATATTTTGGAAGCCCCCGCAATCATGCATAACAGTGCTATTTCTGCCTTGGACAATAAGCAGAAAAGGAGACCTGATATTGGGCTATTTTTAAGGAAAAAAATCTTCTTGCAGCAAGCAAGCTCTAAAAGTAAACATCACAGACATACTCGTAAACTTGTTTCTGTTATCCCATCCGTTAACATAATACCGTCGTAGTTCTATGAGAACTCCCTAAGGGCTCTGGACCTTTGGCACCTCATATATGGGAAATTTGATATTTGAGAATGCCATCTTATAGGTCAGAAATTGTTCAGAAAAGGTCAACTAGTCCTAGAAATTGGTCAGACCTAGAAAAGTTGTAATACAGGCTTAAAGTTTCTCAAGCTCACGCGCGATTTCTGGCACCTCATTTAAGGGAAATTTACAAACAAAAAAAATACAGTCCGAAAGATCTCTAGATCATGATAAAAGTTAAACTATTTACAGTAATTGGTCAGCCATAGTTTTTTTTCTATGAATTTTCAAAACTTGTTTCAAGGTCACAAAAAAAACTATTGTCACCTCATTTGGGTAATTCCAAAAAATTAAGTATGCCATTTGAAAGGCCACTTAATGGCCATAAAAGGTCAGCTATTTTCAGTAATTGGTCAACCATACATATTTTTTAATGAATTTAAATGAATTAAAAAAAATCAAAGTCATGGCGATTTTTGGCACCTAATTTATGGGAAATTTGCATTTGAAGGATTTTCAAATATCAAATTTCCCATATATGAGGTGCCACAGCTCCAGAGCCCTCCCTTAGTACATTCTTTTCGAAACTATCACAATAAAATATATCGTATTTACGAGAGGTTACTCGATTTCAAAAAGAATGAAATGGAATGATTTGAAGTATAGATAGTTAGTAACTGAATGATTTCAACTATCGAACGAATTCATTCATTCATTCGTTCAGTTAAAATAAAGAAAAAACTGAATTTTTAGGGAAAATAAAACTAGTGGATACGATTTTAAAATTAAAATACCACCGGAGTTTGTAGTAAGAATATTTTTTTTATTATTTTAAAGAAAATTGAAAACAATGAAAAAGTAAGCCACAAAGTATTGGATAGTTTTAAGCTATAAACTGGTCGATAAAAACCCAAAAAAATTACAAACAAATTGAGATCCTTTTTTGCTCACAAAAGAGCAATTTTAGAGTTTTCACATGTGACATTTCAAACAAAATACTCTATGTGCGCCAAAGATGAATTTGCCTTCTATGTGTCAAATTATAAACTGCAAAAATTATAAAAACAAAAGGATGGCCGTGATTTAAATGGATTAAAAATCCTCCACAAAATTCGAAAATATTGTGATTTATTGTATTGCTCCGGAAAAGAGCAATTTTAGAGTTTTTGGATGGAACTTGGAACTCTGTGTGCAGCAAAGAAGAATTAGTCTTCAAACTTTAAACTGTCAATCTTACCAAAAGATGGCTGCGATGTCGATGGATTAAAAAGACTCTAAGAAAATGCCAAACAAATAAATTTTTTTTGTATCCTCCCTAAAAGCCCAAATTTTTGGGCTCTCTGAAAACATTTGGAGGAAAATACTCAATAAACGTCAATTAAAAATTGGGTTTCTATTTGGTTATTCATTAACTGTCAAATTCCACTCAAGGATGGCTATGATTTTGACGGATTAAAAAAATCTCCAAAAATCATTTGAAAAATTGTGATTTTATTTTTTGTTCTAGAAATCGACAACTTTAGGGCTTTTTGGTGAAACCTGGAACAAAATACTCTTTCAACATTTAAGTAAAATTTGTTTTCAATTTATCAAACCATTTTTATTGAATTCCATCAAAGGATGACTGCGATGTCGATGGATTATTTTTGTTGAATAGCAAAACATTGGTGGTAAGAACAGAAATCTTAGTGGAATGTTTCAAAAATGGTTGGTCTAACCATTATATTTTTGTGGCTTTCACTCAAAAGTTTTTTAGCAGTAAAAAATTCCGAAAAACATTTTATTTCTCCATTGAAAAAATAAAAGTTCGAAAGAAACTTTAGCCAAAAACATTATTTTCGTAAAAAATCACTTCATATTACGATAGCATTTGGTGTTAGAACACATCGTCGGTTCAAAGGTAAAAGTCACTAACTATCAAATTACAAATTGAAGGAAATAAAGTTCCCGGACATACCTTTGAATGTCTTTATAAAAGCCGTGTAAAATGAGAATTTTAATATAAAAAAAATGCATTTCATTCTCATTTTTTGTGTGGAATCATTTCTAAATAATCTGGAGAAATAATCAAAATCTCTTCTAAGAGTGTTAATCTTAAAGATTTTCTAAGAGTGTTAATTTTAAAGATACTCGTATATAATTATTTGAAAAATTTCTTCAAGAACTCAAAATTCCAAATTTTTGGTTTTAACTCTAAAATAGCGAAGCAGATTGGCATTTTTTCAAGTCAAGCATTGGAGCAACAGCACGCAGTTCTTCTTCCGGCGTTCAATACAACAATATCTTCGGTTGAAGAGCTGAGAAGACTGACAAAATGTCTTCCATGGCTACGACCACTGTTTCCCAACGTGAGGCCCACGCCCCACAAGGGGTCAATTTTACATTCTGAATATATAACTCTTTCGGAAGTAAAAGCGAAGATCTTAGGCTTAGCTACCTTCATTTCCGACAATCATTTCAAATTTTGACAGGTTTCAATATTTTCGTAAATGTGAAAGAACTGATACCGCTATAAAATCACATCTATAGAAAATTTATCGCTGGATTTAAAAACAAATTTTTATAATTTTTATAATTCAAGTTTTTTGGTAAACATTTCAAAATTTTGAATGTTAACAATTTTACAAATTTTTGGGGGGGGGGCATAAGCATTCTGGAAATGTCTTGGTGAGGCATAGCACAAAAAAGGTTGGGAAATACTGGCCTAGACCGATGAATAAGTTCAGAATAAAATGTTTCCTAACACCTCTTCCAACGTCAAACCAGCATCTTGCTCCTTTTTAACTGGCATATTTTTCATCTTTTTTATTCTTCCCGCTTTTCAATTGAAATTTCTAGCTTGTCTTAAGTTTTAATACACTTTTTTCTAGAGTGAGTCCGGATTTTGGCAAGTATTTCTGTGCTGCATCAACTTCATCCAAAATATCGCACCAGAATAAAAGATAACACGATAACGAAAAGTCGCATACAGCAGATAAGACCCAATTAACAGCCTCGTGATGAGCACTCCATCCGCCAACCCCTTAGTCCGCTACTGCGTTGAATTTTTCACCAAATATCAATGTGAGCTTCTAAAGTTTATTCACAAGTTAAAATCTTTAGTTGTGGCTGATGAAGAGGAATTATTACTTGACATTTAATAAAACTTTCTTAAAGATTAGAAAAACTTTCATTTTCGCTTTGAAAAATAAATTGTTTCCTTCAGACTTTGGGGCGGGTGCCCCAAGGTAGCTACACCTTTAGTCAAAAATTATAGTTAGCAAAAATTAAAAAAAAAAATATTTTAAATTACAAAAGCAAAAAAGAAATTTACTTTTCGACTTCTTTTTTCAAAATGGCGGACAACACAATAATTCCCAACTGCAAACTGCAACAAAATTTATATAAGAAAACTAGGCCTACAAAAACTACTTCTTGAAAATGTTGCCAGCTCTTAGACTATATAAACAAAGCTGAAAAGTAAAGGCTTAGGCTAGCATTGCACTTTCGATTTTCTGTCGTTGCGATTGAAAAACTTGATCGCAACCCAGTATGAATTCTTGTTATCATGTGCGTTCATTCTCATTTAATCTCATGTGTTATATTTTTTGTGACAGAAAATCGCAAGTGCGTTCCTAGCCTAGCTAAAATCTAAGCTGAGATTCTACTTTGTTGTTTAAAAGAGGAATTCCAACACTTTCCACGCAATTTTTAATTAAAAAAACTCTATATTTGGCGTTTTACCTCAGCAGGCTCTAGGTATATTTTGGTCGCAGTTATAAGAATTCAATTCGATGAGCTAAGCTAGATTTGACAATTAAGATATCAACATCATACATCACCCATCCAAATATTTCTCAGCAAGTAAGTGACATTAGAACTTTAAACCTGATGACCTAAGTGATCTGTCGGTTCATTATCCGTCTATTGAGAGTCTTAAGTTTTAGGATACAAATATGATTGATAGATTTTTTTTTAATTGGCAATATGACATAATGATTCTTCTATTAATTAAAATAATTATAAGTATATGTTTAGAAATAAATAATTCA
This sequence comes from Dasysyrphus albostriatus, assembly GCA_946251815.1. Lineage (NCBI taxonomy): Eukaryota > Metazoa > Arthropoda > Insecta > Diptera > Syrphidae > Dasysyrphus > Dasysyrphus albostriatus. The sequence continues at coordinate 2,968,986 of OX276339.1, forward strand.
ATAAATTAAATACATCTATCTACCCATCTATCATATCAAAACTGACTATATCAAACTGAATAAATGTATTGTCTATTTTATGTTTATCTTGAGACGAGTTGGTATAGTCATATGAATTTTCTTCGAGTATATCCTGAAAGTAAAATTATACGATATTTCCATCATATATACATATGTAGGTACTTAATGTTTATTCACACATATATGTATAAGTATGTACTTAATCATATACACAGTGTGTCATTTTATTTTGCAGAAACAGAAAAGATGTCACGATTGCATGTTGCATGGCCTCAGCTTAAGCTGAAGCTGAAGCTTAACTCACTTTCCGGAAATTCCGCCATAAATTTTTACATAATACGATCATCAAAGCATCTTAATCTTCTTCTTCTCTTGTGCAGTTTGTTTATTTTGTGCAAAGCTGCATTTTGCAGATGAACGCAAACGAACCCAACAACGCGCTGCCGCGCGACCACCGCACCTCCGCCGCCGTGCCGTTAAGTAAATTTGACTTTTTTGCTTGCTTACTTACTGATTTATCAGCTAAAAGCAATAACAATAAAACATAATAAAATCTTATGCTTACAGAATTTATTTACAAAATTTAAAATATTTCAATTCCAGTTCCACGATAGATATGAAATGATATGAAATAGTTAAAGATGCAAAATAAGATGGCGATGGCCTTAAATAAAATTTTTAACTTCGTTTTCATTTCAAGGTCTGCCATGGGAGTGGATTTCCTTTTTTTTGTTAATTATTATCGTTAAAGTTTGTCCGTCCATATCGGCTCAGTTTTTTTTTTTTAATGCTAATACACTATACGCGTTTTATCAAAATTTATTGCTGCTTTATTAATAATTTTGTTTAGAACTTAAATCCGATGATAATTTTATTTCATCAAATAAACATAGAAATGTTGCTTAAAGTTCAAAGATATAATTAATAAATCAATAATCATCAAATAAAAATCTATTAAAAAAAAATGGAATATAACTCAAGACAGTGTAGTCTCTATAAGATGATACTCGTGGGATTCTAGTGCCAAACATTTTGAAAAGAAAAAAGAAGAGAAATCACAACAAATTTAATATTCTGACGAAGAAGAATCTTCATGGTGACGATCCGAGGCTGGGGAGCACTTTTTTCCTGATAAGGAAACCTCAAGCGAACTTACAACACCGGGCAGCGAGGGGAGAGTACCTTTCAGGCAAATGAAAAATGCAACTCCTAGCATATCAGCCGCTAGCAAAAGGAGAATACTCGTATTTTCCATGCCAGCAAACTATTAAGTGAAAACCGGGGAAAAGGGAAGACACTATCACGGGTGATTTTTGAAGCGTCTTAGAAGCCAGCAAGAAGACATTACCACTGTGAAGGTCCACTTCCTAAATTGAAGAGGCCAGGTGGCCTGGACGGTCCACTAAGAAAGAGATTGAGAGATGCGTCTTCGAGATGGCACCTTTCTGAAGTGATGTCCCCGTATGAAGCAAAGGAGAAGGTAGATGAAAGGAAGGCAGATTCATATAACCCTTCACTTAAAGAAGAATGCTGGACAAAAAAAATCCAGAAGAAGCACCACCCATTTTGAAGCCGAGGAACAAAAGCTCTCTTACACAAAATAATGAGCCCCAAGACTGGTAATCTGGAAGGGCAGTGAATTGATGGCATGCATGCGGGGGACGACATCCCAAAAATGTATACAATCAAGACAATAAGAAATCATTGTCGCTTATAGAGTTCCAAGATGATGGACTGACGGTGAGAGCGTCGAAGATACAGCTACAGGGGGTTTAGGGAAAATTTTAGGTGTGGGGTCCTCATTGAACCATCCTAATTCTGAATGAATTTTAGGATGATTTTTAGTGGTAAGACAGAAATGTCGCCCAGTTCCACAAAGAAGTATTCTCATAGGGCTTTTTTCCTGGTTCTAGCTAGGCTGGGGAATTCACATAAGAAGTGAAGGGAGCCCTCTGCCGCCTCTTTATCACGACACCCTCTACATAAGTCCGTTGAGCTGATTCAAATTCTGTTTATGTGGATACCATTTGAGTTGTGGCCCTTTAGGACGCCAACCATGAGTGATTGTTGAGGCCTGCTTAACTTGAGTAAGTATGGCCAAATATTTCTTGAAACCCGACAAGTGTCGAATCTCTGACATTTGCAGCTTCTAAGAAAATATGGTGTATTCTACTTTTTTCTTGCTCCAGTGGCATGAAGTCTCGGTTTCGATTTGGCACGGATCAAGAGATGATCCCCTTTGGCCAGTTCATCTGCCATTTCGTTTCCATCAATATCCCTATGTCCAGGGACCCATCTTAGGGTAACTGTGTTCGTTGCGTTGAGTACTCTTAACTCATTCCGGCAACGGTCGATCAATGTGGACTTTCTGGTGATTGAGGAAATGGCTGAATTGCCGCCTGGCTATCTATGAAAATATTAATATTATTCATGGAAAATTCGCATGAGACAAGATGTTTCACGGCTTCACAGACTGCCAGCACTTCTACTTGGAATACACTGCAAAAGTTTGGAAGCTTCATATATCAATTTATTAGTGGGTTATCTGAGTAGATGCCTGACCCAACACCCTCCAAAGTTTTGGAACCGTCAGTAAAGACCGAAATGATTTGCATTAATGGCCCTGTTTTCATTCCAGAGTTCCCTGGTAGGGATATCTTCCATGGGAACTGGGTTGAAATCAATGTGCGGCTAAACATAGTCTGTTTGAATGTAAATGCCTGTAAAATTCATTATAGTTCTGTGACCGCAGAGGCCCCTGTACCAATTTTTACATTGTTGAAGTCTTAAAGCACATAAGGCTCCAGCTCTGTAAACAGATCGAGAGGGGTAAGTGAAAGGAAAGTTTCTAGGGCAGCCGTTTTTGTGGTCCTAATAGCACTGGTTGTGCCGATACACGCTATTCTTTGATTTTTAGTCATGGTTTTTAGATTGAATTCCTTATCAAAGGTGGCCACCAGACCATGCATGCGTATGTTTGAATTGGCTTTGTACAATGGTTCTAGGGCTGGGAAATTTTCGAGTAAAATATTTTCTATGTGAGACTAATAATAAGGCTGAATAAATAATATGCAGCCATACATAGCTTTGGGGTATTTGAGAACTTTTGTCGAACTTGACAAAACTTTCAACTCAGACAACGATACAAGTGCTATAGCAGAAGAATAACTTTTCCCAATCGCTGCTTCATTAGATTAAGAATGCAACTAAAGAGTAGCAAAACCTCTATCTCAACATACAACTAAAGACTCTTTTTAAAATGCATTAAAAATCCCAGCCGGGATGAATGGTGTAAATGCATGTCATATAGTATTTAAATTGTGTCCGGCTACAATGTTCGTTCTTGTTGATTCTCATTATTTCAAAGCATTTCTACAAAAAAAAAAATCATTTAAACTCTCTCGCTATAAAAGTTAAAAAAAAAAAATCCCTCGAAATAATGAGAATCAACAAGAACGAACATTTTGCAACTTAAAGAAACAAACAGGGCGAATTCACTGTATTCGCACAAACATAAGTAAATAATAATAAATAATTAACTTAAAAAAAAAAAAAACAAATTAAAAACATAAAATTCTAAATATCATGTTTTTCTAGTTTTGCGTTTGTTTGTAAAATAATAAAAAAAAAAAAATAAAAATAATCAAAAGAACTTTTCTATGATGAGATAAACAAAATAATAATTCCAGTTTGGCAAGAGTGGAAGACAAGAGTATAATTTTTGTCTCTATTAATTTCTATGAATATGAATTTTTCAATAATTTTTGTTATTCTAAAAGCGTGAAGATTATTAAGATGTTTAAAAACTTCTTTAAGGTAGAACAATAACTGTTGGAGGGTCATTTAAGCGATCATAGGAAAACAAGCGCATATAGGGAAATCACGGGACACACCCATAATTTTGTCTACTTTCGTTCATTTTTGATTATCAATTATGACAAATACTGTGAGAATATCAATTAATTTCAATTTAAAATTAAGAAAAAAATTATAATAAATTTGCCTCGTTTGTTGAGTTATGCAATTCAATAATTAAAATTGAGTTGTTAAGCCTGCGGAAGATGACGAATTATACAGATAATCCCTTCTGAAAAAAAACTTGGAGCTATTTATAAAACACCAAAAAGCACTAACCTTGGAATTAATATTATGCGAGCTGCTACTAAATCTTAAAGAAAAATAAAAAAAAAATAAAACAATAAGACCGAATTAAGCAAAATGAAAATTGTAAATGAAAAAAAAAAAACCTCAGAAATGGCCAAGATTTTTGTCTAAAAATTAAGAAACAGCTATTTTGTATTTGTACTTGCCGCCTTACACACCACCGCATCACCTGAGGAAAATATCATCATCAACAGCTCGCATATAACAAATAATTATGTACTGCAACAAAAATACAATACAAAGCAAATATTGTCTAAGCCTTCATTCTGCATCTAAGACATTAAGATAAAGATGAATATTATTACATCACATATCCCATAGAGATTCAAGAAATGTAGTTTTTTTTGTTCGTCTTTAGCTATACCGGTGTCCACTCTTTAAGCGCAGGTTAACAAATTCAGAAAGAAAAAAAAGAAGTAATAAAAGCCAGTCATCCACCCAAACGTTAAATGAAAACTCTCAAGACATCGATATAGGAAAAAGCTTAGCCAAACTTAAGCAAGTTACATGTCAATCTATCAGCCCTATTCATTGCATCGCCATCGAGCGGTTCCTATAATAATAATGATCCATGGATATTAGACTGATATCGAAGAGTATATATAGTATAGACAGATATGGGCAGCAACACTAAACAATCGAAAAGATAGAAGTAAAAAAAAGCAAACAGCAAAGTTTGAAAGAAGAAAAAAATACGTGTGACAAGAGTAAATAAATGCACGACTAGATCGCATAAAATTGATCTAATGGACCAAGGCTATATTAAATAGCTTAGCATTGCAAGACCTGAGCTATTGTTTTTTTCCTCTGTAAAATGACTTAGTTAAGAGAAGATTAATGATAATGATCGTGATAATTACAATAAAAATATTTTTATTCTTATTTTTCCTTGGGTGGTCCCCAGGCTGTAATCATAGACCTCGTTGGCTTCACCCTCTTTCCCTGTACAAGTCTTTTTTTCTCCTGTCAGACTTGGTTCCAGTTTTGCTAACTCGTTAACATCTTTTCGGCTTTGTTGTCTGGAATGATGGTGTCATTATTTCGCTCCAGTTCTCGTATTTCGGGTTACCATATCGGCTGCTGGTGAAGAAGTCATGATGCTGCACATCGTATGCTAAATAATCCTCATACTGACAGGCTGGACTGTTCGATTTGCCAACCTTAAAATTCTTAGGAGCAGTTTTTCATTTTAGGGTTAACTTTGAGTTAAGCCAGAGTTAGCTAATCCTAAATATAAATTAACCCCGAGTTAACTCAGAAACAGTTTTTCAATTCAGAATTAACTTTATCTTTCAGCTGTTAAAAATCTAGAGCCATATTGATAGTATCCCTTAACGCCATTTACGCATGAGAATAGAGATGTCACGACAACGGAATTTATCGAGATGGCGCCGCAACTGAAAAAGCACTCAATTTGGTCCCTAAGTTAACTCACCAAAGTAGGTCAGTTAACTCAGAGTTAACTTAAACTGAAAAACACGCTTCTGGACTTAACTCAGGTTTAGCCCTGACACTAGGTTGATCTCGCACTGAAAAACTGGCGCTTAGTGTCTGAATTCAAATAAATTGTTGTAGGATATAAGTTTTGGGGTTAAACCTGAGTTGACTCCAGAAACGTGTTATTCAGTTTAAGTTAACTACTTTGGTGAGGTAATTCAGGGACGAAGTTGAGTGCCATTTCAGCTGTGGCGTCATCTCGATTTCGATAGTGAAAGTTATTGTCAGTGCCATCTCTATTCTGATGCGTGAAACGCTTAGAAGGGTGATATCCAAAGTGTCGCACATCGACACACAACTGAAAGATAAAGTTAATCTTCAACTGAAAAACTGTTTCTAAGTTAACTTGGGGTTATTTTATTTTCAGGATTAACTAACTCTGATTTAACTCAGAGTTAACCCTGAACTGGCCCTTAAAATAATAAAATTAACAGTGCTGTGATTCTGTGATATTAGGTCGGTATACATCGATACAAATTCGGGTTTTGGAAGGGTATGAATGTCATCTCCCTCTCACTGATGAGCCCAACTATCGTACCTGGAAGAAACTCATGTTGGAGTTGAGCTCATTTGAACTTCTAATTAAGTTGTTTTGTTTACACACACAAAATAATGTCACTCGAAATGGCCGCTTTTAGCTGAAATACAAGTGATGAAATTTTGTACTGACGTTTTTGCCACTGGGCTTTCGTTTGCTTATTTGAGGCATAGTTCTGGTCACAAGCAGCAATCCAACTGATTCGAATCTGAATTTTCTGAGGGCCCATTTTCTGCTGCTATATGTCTGGAATTTTGATTTTAGGCTCCTTCTGTCATCAGAGCTGGCGTCAGAGTTTTGTTGAAAAATCCACATTTTCATTGAAAAGAGTATTTGGTAAAACTTTCATAACCTCCCTCTCTATAACATCGTTTGCTTCTTTCTTCTCTAATTTTTATTTACAGTCTAGGAGGAGGATTTAAGACATGACCCGTTGATCGTCGATAGGATTTCATGTTAAGGTCCTCCTGAATGGGCCTAGAAATAGATAGGGTTCGTTGATAAATCATATTCCCTGGATATAATTTTCGGATAGAGATTTAGTTTTTATGCTTTTATTGCTGCACTCGTACCTCTTGGTTAAAATCTACCTCGGACGATTCAGGAAACCGACTAATAGCAGGATAAACAAATATTCTGGGGATCTAAAGTGGTTTTAACAAGTAGAAAATTAACCCAGTATTTTGTTCACATTTTTACAAAGCAAGAAAAGTGAATCTCTGTTCTTTACTGCCCCACTCTATGTAGGTAAATAGACCATATGCCAAACTGAAACTGTTTTAATTCTGAAAAGAAAATATACAGTTCTCGGTTATCTAAAGGATCTTTTGAGCCACTACTACTTAAAGTTGTGTAACAGAAAATTGGCAGAGCTAGGTACATAGAGAGTAGATAGAAATTGACAGTTTTTGATGAATAAATACACAGAGGCCTGTTATCTTTTAAATACTTGAAACCTGATGGTGAAATATTCAATGCAGATGAAAAAGGATGCTATGCTTTCGCTTTGGTCTCACCGTGGCATTTACATGTGGGTTTTTGCCATTCAAAATGTTTAAACGCCATCTCTCGTGCGGTGCACTGCCGTCAGAGCCAAGCTCAATTTGCCTATTTGAAAAATGTTGATTTGAAAAAAAAACTTTGGCGAGGCTATAGCAAGACAAAAGCGAGATGACGGAAAATCATTCTAAGTTCCAAAAACCACGTGTTATTGACATGGCAAGACCAAAGCGAGACCATAGCGACAAAAAAGGCTTGGCGAGTTCACAGCAAGACGAACACAATAACCACTCTGAAGCCACGTTTGGACTTTTAGCCACTTTTTTAGCTTGTTTTAGCCTTTTTGAAAAATGTTTTTTTAAAAAAAAAACTTTGGTGAGATTATAGCCTCACCAAAGCGAGATGATGGAAAAACATTCAAAATAATGCCAAAAACCCCGTGTAAATGTCACGTCGTGAACAAAGCGAAACCAAAGCGAGAAAACCACGACACAGATCCCCATGCAAACCGAGTTGGCGATTTTAAATACAAAATTGAAGTACTTTAAAGCTTTGATACTAATGCACATTCAGTTTGATGCAGATGAGATTTATTTTTTAAGAAAATATTTATTTAGTAGGCGTGAAAAAATGTTAAAAAATAAATGCAATTATTTTGGCGGCAAGTCTCGAAAGAAATGCAACTCAATGGGCTTTTTCAAACCAAATTTTCTGACGAAAACTATTTTTTTTTTTGAAAACCCTTTGGTAGATAAATTATTGATGTTTCATTTTAAATTTGATTTCACTTTGCTTTAAAATATAAACTTGGCTTCAGTGACAAATCTCACTGGTTGAGCGAAATACAAAAAAAAATTAAAATAAAGGTTTCTCTCAGACCTTGGCCGAAAAAATGTTTTCTTTTTTAGAACAAAAGTTATTGAGTGACTTTTATTGAAAATGACATCAAATAAGAGTTATTGATGGACATTTCAAAAGCTTGAGCTTTTTTCTGATCTCTGATTGGTTGTTTTATCTAGAAATCGATACCTCCCTAAACTTTGAAGTTAAATATCATTTTTTCTTTATCGTTTTTTGTAGCCGATCTATTTTCTCTAAAAGTCGATATCTACCTATGTAAATATCCATATTAATTATCGATTATGCCTTTAGTGGTTTTAGAATGAAGAATAAAAACGTAAATAATAGAAAAATTTTTATTTTAGCTTTTAGTGGACTTTTGAATATAAATTCAATTTAAAGTTTTTGCGACCTTTAGTCCAAATGCGTTTCGCCCAGGTACAACAATTGGGCTCATCAGTTAGATGTTGTTGTACCCTTCTAAGACCACGGGCTTTACCATCATCAATTTCTAGTCGTCTGAATTTAACCAAAATTCCACTAGATAATATAATTTACAGTGCATTTGTGCTGTTTATTTAATACATGTCGGTAACCATCGACTAAAATTATGCGTCTTAGAAGGGTACAACAACATCTAACTGATGAACCCAATTGTTGTACCTGGGCGAAACGCATTTGGACTAAAGGTAGCAAAAACTTTAAATTGAATTTAGTGGTTTTATGTAAAAGTCAATAAATAACTAAAAATCGATTGGAAATATCGATTTTTCTTTCTAAAGTCGATCTTTCTTATCTAAAAGTCAATACCTATCTAAACATCAATTGAAAATATCGATTTTCTTTATTTCTTTCTATAAATCGATCTATTTAATGTTAAAATCGATATCTACATCGATGTTAAATATCTTTATTTATTTCTATAGTCAATCTATTTTATCTAAAAATTGATATCTACCTAAATATCGATGTCAAATATCGACTTTTTTTCTCAGCTTTTGTTCATCTTTACTTGATTGTCAAATCCAAAATGTCAAAGTTCAAACGGAAAGCACACAACAAACGTTTCATGAACGCCCAAGTTATGATTTGTTTTAAAAAAGATTGGTTACAATGGTTTAACAATCTTGCATGAATATCCTTAATATTTTAAAGGTTGTTTGCATTTCGGAATATAGTAAGAGACTTTATACACTTTGCCCGTAAGTAAATAAACTTGTTTTACAAAATATACATCGAATATAAGAAATTGAACATATATTTTATTCTGAATTGATTTTCTTTGTTTAACATTTGTTTTAGAAAATATTTGTTTACATGACACTAAGCCAAGAGGTCATTTAGCTAATGTCGTTTACGATTAGACGTTCGGAGTACTCCTTCTCTACTCCATTTTCACTCCAACTACTCCAAAAGCCTTCGATTGGCTGTTCGGAGTCTTTTTCTGTTCCCGATTTCAAGAAGGAGTAGATTTGGAACACACGCATACGTATACAACTTTTCGACGAATTACTTGTCAAAAGTGTTAATTGCTTGAAAAAGCCATTTTGTTAAATGGCAACAATCGGTAGTGTGTGTGTAAATTTATGTTTTCATAAATTCAGTGCAACAGTCAGAAAATCCAATCGAAGACCACATAAGCAATACTGCAATCAAGAACATTTACATTGAATTTATTGTATTTTAGAGTACGTTGTACTTTTCGTGCAGTTAGTATTTGGTTGGAAATCCTTTTTTTCTTATTACCTCGATCCATCTATTTCCAAGTTTATCAATCAGTTTTGCACATTAGGAAGGGGTTATTTTTCCGACTCTTGTTGGGTTTTATTTCTAAGAGATGCCTGATTCACGGATTTTTCTAGTCGAAACCCCATTATGGTCCTAAAATTCTCTTCGAGGCTGAAACCAGGGCTTTGATCAAGCCACTCTAGATCTTGGATGGAGCTGGATTCAAATCAGGATTTGATGACCAGAAAACAGTGCTTTAGGTCGTTAACCAGTTGAAATAACCAGGGTAGCTACAAATTAATGGTATAATCCCAATTCAAATGAATATCTTTATACATTACAACCCTCATTTTCCCATTGATCTAATAATTAAAAGAGGACCAAATCTATATCAGATGAAACATCTCTAAGCCATCACCAATTAACCATCACGCCTAAGCAGTTTTTTGTGTATATTTGGGATCCAATTTTTTTTTTAATGGAGGACGCCAAAAGTATGATCTTCCATCATTTCAAAAAACATTAAATTTCGACTTATAGCTTTAGATGACGAAATGTCAAAAATTCCCGCTCGTATGGAAATGTTCTCTAGGGAACCATTGTCTTCGTGCACTATTTTTTTCGGAACGTTTCGTCAATCAATTTTTTTTTCTTATAGTATTTACGTGGTTTCTTGGGTATTCAATATTTTTACATAGTAATCCAGCCTCCATTGTCTGTTAATTTCACCGACATTAGAAAAAAATCGCTAGGTCTGATGAGCTTCCTATCTCAAGCAAGAATTATTTTACGTCGCCTTTTTTTTCGGAAAATCCTTTAATTTTATTGGTTTTCATACAGAAATAACCAAAGAGATATAGTGAAACAGGAAAATTGGAAATTACAATGTAGCCTAACTAAGTGGTCACGAGTATACACACAAATATAGTTGAATAGCGATATATTACTTTAAAGTTTAGATAAATATTGGCTTAATCAATGATTCCACCTCAGGTAAGGAAAAAAAAAAAACTAGTTTTAGATCAAGTTAAGAACATTTATATATTTTCTAAACTAGGAGAACACTTTTGAATTAATTTTCGGCTTTGCAGCTAAATCATTCCGAAAAATATTTAAATCAATGTCGTTTCCTTTGATTTAACGTTGTTGTTTTTTTGTCTCACTGTATTATACAACACAACATTGATATGAGAACATAGAAATTCTTTGACGTTTTAATATTCAAAGGTACACACACAAACGACCTTTATAACATCCTTTTGAGATGAGATCATCAAATTATCTAAGCTCCAACCAAGCTCATGCATTCGATTTGTTTAATTGATCATCAAACCAAGACCGAGTCATGGTCTTCTATCTCATGACTTGTCGAGATCTAAAAACATGTTTTTTTTTAATTTTTCGTTTCCAAAACAGTCGATCCTTCTAAATAAAAAGACATCGTGTAAACAGAAACACAACATGTCAAATGTCTGAAGAATATGACTCTGATGTGTCGTCCTTCGCTCCTACAAAATTTGTTGTAAATATTAACCTAGAAATCAAAGTCGGGGTTATATCATTTTTAACTGAAATTAATAATGGTCATAGATTTCTTAACCGGTTTCATAGTTTAAGAGGGCTGAAGAGGATACGAATAGATGAAGATGAAAATCATTGAATGATGATGCATTTAAGTGGAATGAAAATAAACTTGCATAGGAAGGAGGCAGCAGGCAGTAAGTTGTTGAGTTTTAATTATGATGGTTTCGGGAGCTTGGTAAAGGTTAACTCTTCTAGCGAGTTAATTCTCTTCGACTATTCATAATTCATCCTGAAGATTAGTTTTGATTTCGACATCACATGATGATGGTGATTTAGCAATATTTATAAAGCTTTGACGAGACGATGAGAGGTGATAGTTCAACATTCAACGCCACATCGCTATCAACCGTCAACACCATGATCAACCCCTTATTCTTTGAAGAACATATAAATTATCCACATCAAGTTTAAACAAAAATATCCCATTCCCTAAGATCACGATTATTGTATTCAATGGGCGGATGATGTTTGGTGCTTCATACGTGAGTCTTTAGGCAACCTACTTTATGATCAAAAGAAAAAAAAAATACATACAAAATAATAATCGCGCACTTCAGTTTCACAACGGAACGGCGATGGATGGCAATTTTGTCTTCATATAAAAAAAAAACTCTGCAGCTAGGTGTGACCCATTCAATGCCACTTTCGTCATAATATACTGTGGCAGCGATGTACCTTCTGACCTACCATCATCGTTTCTTTTCTTTGATCTCGACTCTGAAGCCGTCTGGATAAAATTATGCCAAAAAATTGTTTTGCCTAAAAAATAAAACCTCAAAACCATGCGAATTTAACAAGCTTATTAATTTATTGACTCCTTTTGTTTCATAAAATAAATAATTAGATTAAATGGCCTGTGGCCGTCGAATATCAGCAAATTTTCAACAATATTTATTCACCCTTCAAGAGGTAAAACTATTAAAGAAGACAGCTAAAATCTATATCCAGCTTTTTGGGTCAAAAACAAACAAAAGAAAAAGAAAATTCTTTTACATATCTCCATTTCTACATACTTTTCGCCTAGGGCCTAATTACATAATTCCAAATTTTTTTGATTTAATAAATAACGTTATAAACAACGAATTAAAATACATTGAGGCTCTATATTTTCTATATATAATGTCTGATGACTAGGTTAACTTTAAATCCAGACAGACAAGCAGACAAACATAAATAATAAAAACGGTCTATAGAAATTATGACGATTTATCAAGACCTTGAAAATTATAAGAAAAAACTGATAATAAAGATAAATTTAAATAATTTTGACGAACTATGTTGCAAAGGGTCATGTCGTTTCACATGTTAACATTTGTTTTTGGGTTCAATTTGACACTGGGTATAATAATAATTTTTATAAGAGGAAGTTGTTCATATTCATAAAAGATAATCATAAACCAACTTCTCATAGACCAAAGATTTAGACATTAATTAACTAAAAGATAAAATTATGCAAAATAGATGAAAAACGCATAAAACAATATTTACACAAAATAAATTTGCTAATAAATTTGAACTGTCCAAACAGATTCTTTGTTGACATTTGACATCCAAGCGTAAATTAAATAAAGGTTTTTCATTTTGATTTATTAAAAAAACAAGTAAGTAAGTACCTACTCGTATATTTTTGATGAAATATGAATTGGTTTTTATTTTAATTGAATATGAAATTTGTTGTCACTTTCTAGATAGACCGGCAAAGCCACTTACGACATCGACAGCAGCACTTTTAGCAGTTTTACCATCTGTTTCAAACTTGTATAGCTATATTAGGCCAAAAGCAGGTACTTTACTTTGTAAAATTTGATGAATTGTGTTCAGGGATGATCTTCGAATGTAAGTTCACAAGTTGGAGGGACGGGAGGACGCGATCGTCAGCCCCTATCTTGGAAAACTCGTTTTATTAAATATTAAAAATAGAAAATTTTTTAAAGCTAAATTTCCATTTATTCTATATTTTTTTACTATCAAGTTGTTTTCGTGAAAAGTGAAAACAATGAACTTGAAAAAAAAACTTGAACTTGTACTCAAAAAAATCAAGTACCATGTTCTTGGTAATTGAAAAAAACACCAAGTACAAGAACTTTGTGAAGTACTTTGTTCCAAGTACTTGTACTTGATACTTTAATACTGCCCAGTGCATTTTCAAGTACAAGTCCATTACAAGTACCTTACAAGTACAGGTCCATTTCAAGTACAAGTCAACTTGTTTGAGCTATCAAATAATTACGATCATTGCGAGACTTAATCGAAATGACGCCAATACAACGAGACGCCATCAGCCGCCGTAAGCTGTGTTTTTGAGTTGAAATAGAAATTTGTTGATAGCTCAACCAGACTACTCAACGAATTGTACTTGAAAAGTACTTCAAATGGACTTGCACTTGAAAAGTACTTGAAATGGACTTGTACTTGAAATGTACTTGTACTTGAAAAATACTTAAAATGGGCATGTACTTGAAAAGTACTTGAAATGGACTTGTACATGAAAAGTACTTGAAATGGACTTGTACTTGAAAAGTACTTAAAAATGTACTGGCAGTATTAAAGTACCAAATACGTGTACTAAAACCAAAGTATTAGTACTTTGTGTTTTTTTTTGTTTTTTCCTATACAAGTACATGTACAATTACAAGGTATTGGGTACTTGGCTGGTACTTGTAATTTAAAGATTACAAGTTTGATTAATAGTTGGTATTTGTAAATTTTTATAATTTATGGTAGTTTATCGCACTAATTTATAGCATACAGAAAATGTTTAATAAAAATCGTAGCAGCCATTTTTATGATAAAAGTATTTTCCTTAACCATTTTTTAAAATTTGTATGGAAGGTACCGTTATTTTTTTAATAAAAATAACAAATTTTCTTAACATACTTTACAGAGTGTAAAAAATCCTTAAATATCGAGTTTAATATAAATTGTCTATTAAGTTTTCATAATATTTGATTTTCAAAAAAATATTTTTGAACAAATTTTTAGAAATTAAAAACAAATGTTTTGAACATTTTAGTAAGAAAACTATTAACATTGTTTAGAAGCATCTGGATTAAAAATATTATTGAAATCAAAATAACCATTTTGGACAAAATTGAAAATAAAAGAATTGTTCTTTTAGAGGTACCATTTATAAAGCTTTTTTGGAAATGGTTTCCATCTTAAAGTAGCTTTTACTAAACGAAATTTATTGCATATTTTTTAGGAAGACTTGTGAAGCCGTCTTAGAGAAAAATAAGATTTTGTAAAATTGCTAAACAAAAAAATTGTGTTGCAGGTACCCTTATTTTTCTTTCAAAAACCACTATGTACCAAGTTTCAAGAAAATCGATATCACAAGTAAAAATTTACAATTTTTGTAGTATGGTTCAGGGTTCACGAGATATTTGATAAAACGCGTTTTCCAAGATGTTGCGAAGTTCAGTTTAATATTCAATTAGGGCATGACCAGGATGTTAAAACTGTTTAAAACATCCGATGGGTCCAATTTTCGATGACTCTGGCGCATATTCACTATAAATGTCAAGCCGAATTTGTGTTGACTTTGACCGGAACGGTTGCTTGCAGATTATTGTCGAAGACCTGTGATTTAAAAAAAAAAACGAAAAGCAAAAGTCTTCCTTAATCAAATTTTGGTAATGCGAAGAATGCAAAATATGCAAAAGAATGCATGAATTCTCCGAAGATTTTATTCAATTGATTGTTTAAAAATGAATGGAAACAAATAATTGCAATCTTTCGAATGTGAAATGAATTGTAAAGTTTTGAAGTCGAAGTCTCAAAGTGAAGTCAATGAATGATGTATAAAGATTGAATTCACAGCCCGCCTAGAAAAATGGCATGTTTTTGTCAAGTTTAATCAAGGCCCTAAAAAGACTTCGGTTGGGGCAATCTAGATAAGGAAAACTTGTCAAATACTAGTGAGGCCCTCGCTAGAAAAAACTTGTTGGATGAGTCTTTTTTCCCATCACAATTGCCCCATATATATCAAAAACAAAAACAAATATTTTATGCCCATCATACAATAGTAAGAAAAATTAAAGTAGGTATATAGTTTTAATTTTTAACATTATACAACTGTATTACGAAATAGCCCAGTAGCTAGAGAGTTGGACTTGTAATCAGAAGATCGCAAGATCGAATCCCAGTCGAGACAATCTTTTTTTGTCTCTAGGCAAAAGGTTACCTATCGGGCAAGGCCCTAGAGAAAATCGCTAATTACACTGCCAGTATCAATGTTAAACTTCTTAGGGCCTCGTTAAAAATTAGATTACCTGCCCAGGTGGGAAAAGTATGATTTCGATAACCACTCTGCAATTCATATATTTTGCCACTTTTAAAAATTATGTTATTGAGCAATTTTTTTTAAAATTTATTATTTGTGTGTGAGTTTGAATAAATATTTACAAAAACTATGCAAAGCACATAATATTTCTAACTTATTTTTTTTTTTATAACCACCCTTAAAATGAATTAACTCAACTTTGGGAAGTTGTCAAATTGTTTCAGGTATTCCTAGTTCAACCCTCAACAATGCAGTTTTACTTTAAGATACGTGGTTCCTTATCTTCAGTGGTAGTGTGAGCGATTTTTATAACCTGTGCCAAAGAAATTGAGTGTTGGAGGGTAGAAAATACACTAAGTAATTCTATCAGATACCAAACAGGGTCAGTCTGTCATACTCTACGCCTTACCCCGGTATATCAGCTCAAACTTTGCTTTGCTTTCCGATCTACTCGTGGCCGTTGGAGCCTTAATGGATGTGTTTATCCTATTGGCGATTAATTCAAAAGTGAATTTTAGCCACACGCCAACTTAGAAATGAAATTCAGCTTCCAGCGGTTAGATGGCACTAGATCTCTCAAGAACATACAAAATGAGAAATTTAGCTCTCGCAATCTAATTTCATTTCTCGCTTAAAATCAATGCAAGCCAGGCTACACTTTGTCTAGTGTAAGCCCTTTTGTCAACAACTTCATTGTCTCCCAATCAGTGCGCTGTCTTAGACCATAAAAGCCCTCCTAACCAGGAAAACAAAACAAGAAATGATAGGAAATCAACGAGTAGAAAAAACCTAAATATTCCCGAAGGATTCCCAATACAATCTCCTGCTATTTTTGCTTGGCATGCTATGAAAAAACACTCACAAT
This sequence comes from Dasysyrphus albostriatus, assembly GCA_946251815.1. Lineage (NCBI taxonomy): Eukaryota > Metazoa > Arthropoda > Insecta > Diptera > Syrphidae > Dasysyrphus > Dasysyrphus albostriatus. The sequence continues at coordinate 2,985,504 of OX276339.1, forward strand.
TTTGTATCCTACCGTATAAGCTAGATGTATACTTTTCTAATACAAATAGTTGTTCGTAAGTTTACCTCCCCCCCCTATCCGATCCCTTCTTGATTCATCAAAAACAACAATTTTTTTAACATTACATTGTTGCGTTCTTTAGAGTAGCCAAAGGTGGCAAGAGGTTGTCGATGCCCCCAAACCCCAACTTTATGCTATAGTTGAATAGCAAATACATTTTAACTAAAGAGCACCACCACCGCACTGCCTCGTAATCAACACAGTGGAACGATAAGGTGAAGAAGTAAACTAAATTTTGTTTTTTTTTTTTGCTATCGTCCCTTAGAAGCTAGAGCCATGAATATGCAAATTAAATTGTTGGATTTATATATTTATCGGAATTTCATGAAATTACAGTAGGCACTATTAATGTGCGTATATTGAAGAAATTATAATATTTTAAAAATATCAGTTAAGCCATTATTTGGTTTAAGACTCTGTTTTCATCTTGAAAAACTTTCAAAAACGATGTTGCAATATTTTCGTTTTTGCATATTCATGTTAATGGGGGTTGTCATAAAGTGTGTTTTTCTTAGACGTGTGGTTTTCAATCTGGCAATACTTTCTTCTGGGTTGGTCTTTTTGACAGCTGCCACTTGATGTATGCGTAGTTTGGTTTGCCATTTTATAATGAATAGACTCACTCCTGAAAACGTTAGCAAATCGTGCAAATTTATTACCAAAATAATGGTTCGGTTCGCACAACGCAGCGCGAAACATTCAATTTATTCAAGGAAACTTTTCATTTTCCAAACTACAACTTTATGATCCTAACCACATTATACTCTAGAACTACAAAAGTTCGGATTTTTTGATAAGATAAGTGCCGAAATATTTATACTCACTTTAATTATAAAATTTTATCATCTTTACAGCGAGTAAAATGTCTCAAATCTGGTTCATATAAAATTAAAACAAGATCAGCCATCGAGGACCGGATTTTTATCCACATAGTTCCATTGTTGTTCGCGGACAAAGCTTCATCGGACTGTGCATTGGCTAAATACAATTTAACAAAATAAAACTTATCTAAGGTATAGAAGAGAAGCTTTGGTGTTGAGGTATGGGCCAAATATTTAAGAAAAAGTGAAATAAAATTTTAATAGAAAGAGCTGAGTGAAAACCTTTTTTTTATAATTCTTATTTTTTTTAGATTTGTAGCAAAGTCTATTGTTTTAATTATGTTTATATTAAGAAATATCTCAACCGAGGAACACTATCTATGAATACCATATTTTGTCAGCTTTCTGTCAAAACCTCGTAAGTTTGTTTTGAAAAATTTATCGGAAGACGCAAAAAACCGATTTAAAAGGCAATAAAATGGAATTCCTAGATCTTAAAATTTTTTAAAACTGGTTGATGGAACCAAAAGGAACCATGACACAGTAAGGAAACGATATTTGAATTCAGTGACTTGTTTTGATCTGAAATACATTGAAATGGCAATTTTAGACTTACGAGGTTTTGACTAGAAAGCAGGAATCAATGAACATTTCAGAATTTTCAATAATAAAAAAAGTAACAAACTTCTAAATGGAATTTTATTTCACTAAATAAAATATGGTTCCTTTGGCAAGTTTTGCACCCAAATAACGGGTGTTTTTTTAGACGTGTGGTTTTCAAGAAAAAATAAAGCGCATATAATTCAATGTTAAAGCCAAGAATTTAGCTTTAATAAAAAGATAAGGTTTGCCATTATGTTTTAAAAATGATTTCGGGCAAGTAGCCACCACGGCTAGCTCGAATATATTCCAGCCAAGAGGCCTAATTTTTCCACCACTTTTCGCAGCTATTGGGGCCGTATGTTAGCAATAACGCGCCGAATATTCTCTTCCAAGGCGTCAAATGTTTCAGGCTTACCAGCGTAGACAAGTGACTTCACAAAATTCCAGCGGTGTTTAATCACACGATCTTGGAGGCCACGCCACAGGACCATGACGATGCGTTGCACAAACCGAACTATAAATTTGCACGATTTGCAAGCGTTAGGAGTAAGTCAATTCGTTATGAAATGGCAAATCAAACTGTCACTGAAATCAAGTGAAAGCTGTCAAAAAGACCAACTCCGAAAAAAGTATTGCCAGATTGAAAACTACATATCTGAAAAAACTCCCTTTAGTTAATTATCGGAACTTTACGGTTGAGGTTTAAATATGTTTGTTTAAACATTTTCAGAAGGCGTTGAATTTTTAAGGTTTTAGATTGATTTATAAAATTTGATAGATTTTAAGAATCTAAACAAATTTTTATAGAGAAAAGGTGCTTGGAACAATATTCATCTCTTAAGAGTGTTCCAAACTAAACAAAACCAGTCATTTCCTAACTTTCTTCTTTGCATGAATACCGGTTTTTTTCACTTTCATCACATACTTTGGTTTATAAAACTTTTTATTTTAACTAATTAGTGACTTGTAAGCGTATTAAATGAATTAAATTAAATTTGGTGGCACAAAAGCTCGTGGAGAACCAGGGCCTAGTGACTTATAACTCTTAACCATTTCTGTGTGCATGTTGTTGGCAGAAATGGAGGGGACCTACAATTTTTTGCCGAATCCAAACGGCTAGATGAGAAGCACTTATTAATGACAAGTATACTCTTGGAGGATTTGTCAGTCCCTCGCAAGAGGCAGTATCTCGGAAAAAAACATTTCTGTTTTTAGGTGGCAGTGGCTGGGAATCGAACCCAGACCTTTGGCCCAACGCACTAACCATCATGCCACGAGGAACGTATAGTACTGTACTAAAAAAAAACCGCACCGTCACCGGATATGAAGTGATGCATTCAACATGTAGGCACAAAAAAGGGAATTTCATTTTAAAAAGTTTTAAAATTTGGCATACGCGATTTTGTACATTCGGGATTTTGGCAGTCGGTCATTTGAGTTTCTTATTTTTCAGGATTTTTATGTACTTTTTCCTGAATTAAGTCATCAGAAACTTCATAAATACTAGGCAGATCTTTAAGCTTGAGAAATTTAAAATTATTTGAGACGTAAATAAAATTGCCGTCGATGACTGTTTAAAATATGTTGATTTTGCTGAAACTAATTTAAAAATAATTACTAATTACAAGTTAATACACATTTCTTATAAACTACCCCACTGTATTGCAGCAGTAACACCAATGATTCCAAAATGAGAGAGAGAAAAACCAAATGGTTAATGCTTCGTTTTGTTTTATTTTGTTTTTTTTTTTTGTTGGTTGTTTAAATAATAATTTTTGTGTTGAATCTTTAACCGTCTTGTCAGTCGGTCGAACGAAATAACGATCGAATTGAATAGATGCGGTATACACAAGTATTTAAGCTAAGATTAAATGAATTTTCCATTTAGTAAGTGTGACATCGTCAAATACCGTGTATCTTCCTTCTTTTGCAAAAACAAAACAATTTTTGTTTATAATATTGAATAAGTTTTAAAACTCTGCAGTTCCGGTCGCTGCTCCTTTTGGGATTTAAAACATACAAAACGGTTAGTGGATTTGAAAAAAAAATAAAATAATAATCGAAATGTGATTTTCCAAAATAAAAAAAAAAAACAAACTGGCCATTGAAAGGACTCTTATAAAGTGAAATAAACAAAATTATTTAAAAAAAAATACTCGATTGCATTTGAAGTTTTAATTTGTAACGTCAAGGGTTCGCTGCATTTTCTTTTGACTAAGAACTATATAGAAAAAGAATCACATTTCAGTGAAAAACTTACAAGAATAGTTTAAAAATAATACCGGTAGTGACATTAATCTAAAACAGAAAAATACAATTTATATTCCTGAATCAAACATTTAAACACTTTTTTTATTTGAAAATCATCCAAACCTATTTCATACCAAAACTAGATTTTAAACATAAATAAGCCAATTGATTTCTAGTTTTAAAAAAAAGCATTTTATAGGTTCCCTGTCTTTCTCAAAATAACCACCTGATTGCAAGGACTAAGTAACTCACCTTAAAAATTTCGATAAAAACGTAATAATCGTAATTCTGACTTAACTAAAAACTAAAATTTATTTAAATTTTCATCGAAATAAAAAAAATCAGTTACCTAGTTCTTGCAATCAGGTAACGAAATAATGGAAAAGTATACTTAGATGACAACAATAAAAATAGAGTTTTTTTTACCGCTGGAAAATGTACGAATAACCCAAAAAGTTTTCCTTACTTTGTATTCTTTATAAAATAGCACAATTTTCACTCCTATCATCTTGATTTTTATGTCAAAAATTTCGATTTGTAGACTTACTCAAATTTTAAATTCTGATTGAAGACAAAAAAAAAATACTTTCACTAAACGATTTGAAAATAGATTTTGGACTTTTATGCTCATACACCGTTGTTTACTCAAATTTTATTTGAATTTCATGAATTAACTGTTAGTAAATAAATTCTGAAGAAATGTGTTGATCACGGAGAGGGATAGGAGTGAGAGCAATATTTAAAATTTTTAATAATTTAATAGGTTTTGTTCGTTGAGCCCTGAAGTCACTCTGGGGTCGCCAAAAAGCGTTTTTTGAAAAACCTGAACTAACCCTGACAAGCCAATTCGGTGTTTTTTGAAACTCGCACTGAAGTAGAACTAGGTTTTTTGCTGGGGCCAGTTGAAGTAAAAAATAAAATGTCAAATTGGCACGAGCTCTGAACCATTTTTTTTTTTGTTGTGTATTCACGTGCTGCAGGTAATTCTTTTGTTTTTGAAATGGAAATTCAAGGAATATACAAATTTACTTTAAATAACACCAAACAGGAATAGAAAATGGAAACTGGGGTTTCTTTTTTTTTATTTTAAATCAAACTTTGTTTCTTGCTTATCTCAACAACACAATTGAGAGCCGCTTGGTGTTTTTTTGAGCACCGAAAAACACAGTATTTTTTGACAATTTTTGGGGTTGTCAAGAAAACCTAGGTCAACCTTGGGTAAACTTCATCGAACAAACCTAATGATTTAAAATTTTATTTTTTTAAAGAAAAACGTTAAAGTTTTACTTCCGTCAAACGTCAGCCATTCAGGCTATTAATGTGGTCCTTAAAAACAAGGCAATAAAGAAATAATTTGTTCATGTTCATTGTAAAAATCAAAACCGCGGAGTGCTATTAAATAAGAGGATGCATTTTGGACGGGGGGTAAAAAAGCACACTTGTTTTTTGCACACAACTCAAAAACGAATCAAAATTTCGAGATAATGGGGACTATCATGGATAAAATTTTCCACGGAATTTCTCCCATCTTCTAAAATTTTAAATGCCCACAATTTTTTACTGTTTCTTGAAAGTTAAAATTTGTTCAGTCAAAGTCGCAGCCCAGTGGCCATGAAATATTTATTTTCGATGACAATAAATTACGAGAGAAACTGCGACCACAATTCACGTTCCCACTTTTCGAGGACGGGAAAAAATTCCGTGGGAAATTTTATTGACGATAGCCCCCAATGTAGAAAATCTTCTTTGTAGAAAATAAAATTTACCATCGAATTGGAAAAATAAAAAAAAATTTACCAAAATTAAAAAAAAAAATCACTGCAAGAAAATGTGAAAAATCACTTATATTTTGTTTGCTTATTTGTTTATAACTTTTTTATCTCCAGAGATAGTTAAAGGCAATGCTCCATATGAAAGAAAGATGATTTAATTTTCTTTAAAACTCCATATTCAAAAAAAGTATTGCATACTAAACGACTGAGGTTACAGTCGCTCAAACTAAGCTGATTTTAAGATTTAAAAGTAAAATATACAATGTTTCATGTCATATCATCGTCTACAAAGCCTAAGAGTCACACACGTGCAAAATTAGGAATGCATTTTTAAATAAAAAAAATCATGTAAACATGTATTCCGGAAAACCCCAATAAAATATTTATTTAATCTCGATCTCGTTCGATATACCGCTCTTCTGTTCAAAATCATCACTTTGTGGGATCTGTCATGTATTTTAAAGTTGAATTTTGGTAGTTTACAAAATTTTTGAATAAATGGCAAGAATTTTTCAACTAAAATTAAATTTTAAAAATATCAACATTTAGCACAAAAAAATACAGTTGGTAATTTCACATCTGACAGTTCTATTATAGTTGTCACTTTTCTTCTTTTTTTCAGCTTCCTCACATGATCAATTTTAAGTATATTTTGATTTGATTTAAGCTTAAGCTTAATGGGGCATATTCATTGATATTATTTAAGCCGTTACTAGGCAAAACTGAAGTTAATCTTATTGGAGGTTCAAAAGATAAACTATAGTTTTGCCACCAACATTTATGAATATGACCAAATTTTTTTTTTTTGAAAATTCAACGTTACGAAAAGAAATTGATTAATTTTCTTTAAACATATTTCACATTTCGGTGATTATAAAAAAGATGAAACGAGGTTGTCTCGTAATTTTATCTGTTATCTGTGGCTAGAACCCAAAAGAGTTACAAATTGGGTAAATTTTCTTTAAACTCAATACGTATAATTTTTTTAACATTCTCTAGCGAGAAAATTAATAAAAAAACACCAATTCAAGGACTAAGAGTAATGGTAGGTACCATCGCAAACCAACTCTTTTTCAAGTTCAAATTGCAAACGTTATGAAATGGGTAGAATTAATATTTTGCACCCTTTCATACGTTATCTTTTAAGGGCATCTTATTTCTTGTAAAAATGTGTCAAATTTTCTCTCTGAGTGAAAAAAGTTTGATTAATACAAATTATAAATAAGACGGCGTGAATTACCACGGCCTAGTGACTTGCATTCTCAACCATTTTATTTTATGCGTTAAGGTTGTTATATGAAGTCGGCAGGAGAGGATCTACAGGAGGGGATCTACAGTATCCAACGAGTCCAAACGGCTAGCCAAGCAGAGGCATTCACAAAGAAAATGTAATGAGCCCTCTACTGCCTCTTCATCTTGACACCCTTTACATAATTCAGATGGGCTGATGCCCATTCTTTTCATATGTAGGTTTCCAATGAGTTGTAGCTCTTGCTCCAGAGGCGCAAGTATCGAGGATACGGCCTGGCTCGGATCAAGAGATGATCCGTTTTGGGACAGTTCATCTGGTATTTCGTTGAAATTTTGTTTTTTTTTTAAATTGAACAGAAAATCTTATATCTCATCAAACCATTCCGTTTCTGTCAAATTGACATTGATTGATTTTCTATACAAAGTTAAATTCACATGAAACACGCACACAAGGTGTCCCAGAAGTCATGGAGAGTTGCCGTTAAAAAAATTTAAATGTCCTCACCTTATCCCAGTAATGACATTAATTTAATATTTAGTTCTATTGATGAAAGCTTCACATTTAATTTTGAAGAAGATTGCTCCAAATAAAAATTAGTGCAGTAAAGTCCTATATGTAACTAAGGACATCTTAAAAATATTTAATGAAACGTGTGTTTCATAGCTCATACTATTTTTATTTACTAAAGATGATTTACTGACGAATTTAGAACGAGGAAAAGTGTTTTATAAATCTTTCCTCACAACAGTAAGGATTGTTTCTTAGCGAAGCTATTGAATGCTGAATTCAAATCTGCTATTTGTTTTGAGTCAGCTGCTTGGATTTTCAAGAAATTCCCTTTAATAAAATTATCAACAAAATTCAACACAATTTGCTAAACTATGTGAGAGCACAAATTTTCTTCTTCAAATATTAATTAAAATCTTTCCAATATCTCAATTACTTTCCGAGAAATTTTGGTCTAGATATCAGGCCATCTTGATATTTCTTAATGTAAAATAAACCTTGAAATCGCAAAATATACCAGACGCACATAGAGGACAATCGGCAAAAATGTATGGAAGGTGATCTAGGAACCAATAACGAGATGTATGTCATTGGAAAGATACTTGCATGTGCTACAATAGTCACTATGACAGCTTATCTCAAATCACTGTTTTAAAATAGTTATTCGCTAACCAAGGTTATGTGTTGGTGCATTTCAGTATGGAAAAAATCTATGAAAATTGGTCTAACAAATACCATAACTCTGTATATCGTTGAGAAGGTATTTTTATAAACAATGATATTTACTACAACAACTTACTTAAAATCAATGTGTGGACAAATTTATTCGATGTTTTGGTGGATTTTTGTAGAAAAAAATTAACTGGGTAATAAAACCCGAATAACTTTTTTAACACAGGGATTTCAAATATACATATATTTTAGCTATACTAAATACAATTTATTCTAACAACAATCCACCAACAAAGCCTTATTAAGCGAATAACTTTGTTCATACAGCAATTAGTAACTATTGTAGTACACTAAAATGCCTTTCCAACGACATTATATCTCCTTGCTATTGGTCTTGTAGACCGTTTAGTCCTATTCTCCTTTACACAAAAGATTGTTCAGAGAAGAAGAAAGATATTGGAAAGAAAAAATTATTTGTCGATGTTGCAAGATCTAAAAATAGTGTTAACCTTTTTTGGTCATTTTCCAATAGGAATTTCCTGACCCGACCTGATGACCAAAAAACGGAAGACAGATAAGAATTTGGCATCTTAAAGGCTCACTCAAAAATTAATAGGTATTTGCGAGCCATTTTAATTTTGAAGAAATACTTTTTCCCCCTTTCAAAACTATTGAATATTGAATTAAACTTTTGTATGTTTTTTTGAAAACTCATTTCAATATCATTCCAAAATATTTTATGACAGTTTTTTCTATCAATAAAAAGATTGGTTTTTTGATAGAATTTGATGATAGACCAAAGATAGACTTTTTTCACTCCAATTTGGAATCCATTATATCCAGCGCAATTCTTAACTTCCAACATAATATTCAGAGCTTCAACCAAATGTGCATTGTGTATTTATGTATTTGTACTTTCTTATTTTCCAAACATGTTTTATCATCCTTTATTAGTGTGCGCATATATTATTAACCAAAAATAATGTTTTGTTTTTGTTTTAGAAGCACCTAAAAAGAACCTTTAAATAAATATTAAACCCACAAAAAAAAAAAACAAGAAATTTTGCCTTACCGAATAAGGCTGTGGGTCAAGGACAGACAAACCAGACAGACGAACCCCTTTTAAAGTCTTTTGAATCATCGCAATGTCAGGTTTGATTGCATTCTCGAGTAAGATTTGTTTAGAACATAAATAATGATTCAATTTTGCAATGCAATTTTTTTTATTTATAAATTATACAAAATTAATAATCAAAAGCCAAAATGTTATGAAGTCGTTGTTTTCACTTTAAATCTTTTTGTTTGAATTTTTGATTCAAAATTAAAAACTAGACATATTATCATTTATAATAAATTAAATTAAATTAGAACAATTTTCATGTAGGTATGTTCATAGTGTACCTATTTGCCTGTAACATTGAAGGTTTTTTAAATGCAATTTGAATTGCACGAAAGTGGTTAAAGGGACAGAAAAATTGATTAAGAATGAGAACTCCTAAAAACAATGAGTAACAGGAATTGAATCTGGGATAAGAAGACAAAAAAAAACGGTCTAAATTGGGTTGGAGTCCACATCACTATTACCTATACTCCAATTCCATAAAGAACGTTTATATTTAAAGTCAAATTTATAAAAAGCTTTCAATAGATACAGTTTTGATATCGCTTTTCACTGTGATGAGGTATCAGTAGCAGTTGCCGGTTACCCATCTTTTTGTCAACGTGCAGCTTATTTAGAATGACTACCCGGATCTTTTATGAATCGGATGTATAGTAATCATCAAGAACTCCTCTGACCTTTTCGCCTACGACTATACAATTCCTAGCCCCAATAATGCAAGAACCTGTGAGATGATTTGTTGCAATCTAACCTTAACATTTAAAAACAATATAAACCACAACTATACAATAATTATCATGATAAATGGTTAACATTAATAAATATAATTTATTCGAGGCCGAAAAATTCGTTTGTAGACATATCCCCTAAATCAAAGCACACCACACCAACCAGCCAGCGACTAACTTAAACGTTTAAACTAAAAATTTATCTCAAACAGTTTGCAAAAAAAAAAAAACAATTACATTAAAATGTCAACAGCAGCACGTACCTACATCGTCGTCGTCGTCGTACAATCAACAGATAGTGTTCTTCTTCGACAGCTTCGAAAACCAGAAATTCAATGATGATGCCACTCAATTCTTCATTCAATAACATAACAAATATTTTTTTTATCTATACATACTTTCGTAACAAAAGAAAGCTACAATGCGGTTCATAAGATTAGAGACACTTTGAGAGACATAAATTCATATGATTCCTTGCTTATATTGTCCCAAAAGGCTTTAAGGCATTAAGGATATTCAAAATTGAAATATATTTCTATACCTTGGTTCCGAAAGGGCCAGTGTCATATTTGTTTTAATTTTAGCTTTTTAATTTCTAAAAATGCTTATTACTTTAAAAAATTAAACTTTCTATAACCATCTTGGTAACTCGTTTAGAAACGATTTGAATCTGTCCTTATTAAAGTTTTAAAACATCTTTCACTAAGTCAAAAAGTGGTTGGTCAACACCTGGAAAAATATCTAGTTTTTAACGAGGCCCTAAGAATTTTAATATTGATGCTAGCAAGGGTAACTATAGAGTTTTCTCTATGGCCTAGACAGTTAGGTTACCTTTAGCCTAGATAGGCAACAGAAAAAAAGTTGTCTCAACTGGTATTCGATCTTGCGATCTTCTGATTACCAGTCCAACGCTTTTTTTTTAAATTCATTTTTATGTCCAACGCTCTAGCTAGCAACTGAGCTATTTCGCAAAACAGTTGTGTAATGTTGAAAATAAAAGGATATTTGTGATGGTATAAAAAGGACTCATCCAACAAGTTTTTTCGAGCGAGGGCCTCACTAGTATTTGACAAATTTTCCTTGTCTACATTACCCCTACCGAAACCTTTTCAGGGCCTGGACTTAACTTGACAAAAACTTGCCATTTTTTCCAGGCGGGAGGTCAATATTGTAAAAAAATGGACATACTTAGGACCTTAAGGTACTAAGGTAGAAGGAGAACATTTTACAAATTTTCATGCTAAACAAAATTTATAAGTGTACCTAATATCCATACAAAATGTTAATGGGATTAAAGAGAACAAAAAAAAGATTTTGAACAAAATTACAATTTTATTTCTATTTGCCTGCCGATATTCGAAACTTGTACACTTGACTCAATCGAGGGTTAATTTGATAGGCAAAATATTTGTGTACATTTACCAAAACCTAAAGCCTATTTTACACAGCAATGCACTGCACGTTTTTTCGCAATATAAATCCCTGTGAATGAGCAGTGGCGTATACATTAAACAAAGAACTTTACACACGATGCACGCGACGTTTGTAGATCAAAAACGACAAACTTAAAAACGTCATGTGAAAGGATATATGTAGAATGTAAATCTACGCTACTGCACATTTACACGGATATATACTTATTCTAAGAAAACATGTGGTGCATTGCCGTGTAAACTAGGCCTTATATTTACTCGGGTGAAAGTGGAATCTATAGAGCTGCTTCTTAGAAAGCACTCAGCTGTTATGAACTGGATAACAGAGGGCTCTGTCTCACCACTTAACGACACTACGCAATAGAGATCGGAGAACCATGGTTTACTAGAATCAATGAAGAACGATTGGCAAACTCCATCATCACCGATCGAAATAGGCTTCCTGTTAATTAAGAAGCTGTAGTTCTTCTTCAATTCACTTAAGTGCCTTTCACATGAGCCGCAAACTGCGAATGCGAATAAATTTGTTTAGGCAATTCCAAGCGCAAATATGAACAAATTCTTGTTTTTACTTTTTGATAAACTACCTTTTTTGGAATAACTGCCTGAACAGAATGGGAGACGGAGCTGCAATAGGTGTCAAAAATGCTGCAATGAAAGTTTAACTCTTGGAGTTGCGGCTGCAGCATTTTTGACATCTATTTCAGCTCTATCTCCCATTCTACTCAGGCAGTAAACTATCCTATTTACATTTTTAAAAAGAAAACACGGCCTGGAATTTAGTTAAAATTGGTTTGCACTTTTATATTTTCTACATGATCAACGAGATATTTTCTGCGAACTGCCAAACACTTATACGTAATCCACAACATCACGACGCATTCCACATATCTGCGAATAAAAAATTTGCTATGATTTAACCTCAAATTTTTTAAACAATACTTTTTGGGAGTTGGTCTTTTTGACAGCTGTCACTTGATTTATGCGAACGTTGTTCAGGAATGTCTATTTATTATGAAATGGCAAACCAAACTGAGCATAAATCAAGTGACAGCTGTCAAAGAGACAAATTCCGAAAAAAGTATTGCCAGATTGAAAACCACACGTCTAAAAAAAACCCTTTAATTAATTTAAGACTTTTTAAGATTTAAGATTTTTTTAATTACCTACAGTCACTATAGGTGATGAAAATAAAAATCTTAAAAAACCTAGAGAATTTGGTTTTCTTCATTTAGAAGCCACCCTAATGTTAATATGTATTCGAGATTTGATTTTTCGAGATTCTTATGGTTCGAGATTTTGTTTTCTATATTCTATCTTTCGAGATTTTGACTTTCGACATTTTGGTTCTTAAGATATCGGGGTTTCTGCTCTTAGATATCCACCGCACATTATTAAGTAATAAAATGTTAAGTTTTCGAAGTTTTTACCACTATTTGCCAAAAAAACATAGAAAACAAAGAACGACAAATTCTAAATTGTCAAAAATTACTAACTACTAATCAACCATGAATTACTAAGCCATTAGTCATTTGGCTTAAGCAGTTTTGACCCATTTTTGCGGTGGTGTTCAAAAAATGAAGAAAACATTGCACGAAAAATTCTTAATCATCACATCTAATCAGAGACTAGTTAATGACAAATTATTGAACCAAAAAATCATTCGGTTTTAGACCTTTTTTAAGGTCATTGCTAACATGATATGAAGCTAGCAAAGAACCCAAAAAAAACATAGAAAACATTGCAAACAATTAATTTAAGACTAACTAAAGGCCAATTATTAAGCCATAAGACATTAAGTATAAAAATGTTTACAGTTTTTTGATTTATATCAAGTTAGCAAATTACCCAAAGAAAACATTGCTTGATCAAATTAAATTTGTCACAACTAATTAACAACTTATCAAAGGCAAATTATCAAGCCATAAATCATTAGGTATAAGAAGTTTTTACCAATTTTCGACCAAGTTAGCAAAGCCCAACAAAAACATTGAACGACAAATTCGAATTTGTCGTAACTAATTAACGACAAATTATCCACCTATTCATTCATTTCGATTGGTCAAAATAGGTATGTACTCGTAACTTAACACTTATGTCTTTTAGTTATCTACACAAAATTGAAACAAATTAAAATTTGTATCTAACCAAAGGAACCTTACTGTATGAGATTGTTCAAAATAAATTATTGAATAATACTTAATAAAAAAAAAAAAAAATAAATAAAAAAAAAAATGTTTAGGAATTCTTCACTTTTTCAATTAATTGCAATTTGAAGTTTAGAGAAAAAAATAAAGATAAAAGAAAGATATTTTCTATATTTACAAGATGTGCGCGAAGAGTTAACCATTCATTTCTTCCTCACCTCTAGCCATTGTAAACATAGATAGATAATTTTCCATTTCTATCTTGAGTGTAATTTCAAATGCTCTTAGAGGGTCTTGAGCATCATCTTACATAACATTAATCAGTTGACCTTTTGTAAGAAAAAAAAATAAGAAAAAAAGATCAATGGATATGGATGTTTCCCTGGATGTGCATTGCAGAATTGTATTTTCTTCAATGAACTCTGAGAGACTTGAGGAACTCACGACAAGGCGTTTATAATTATTACTTTTTTTTTATAGTTTTATGGGCAGTATTTCATAAGATTTTATGAAGACGGATCTTATGGGAAAGACCACGGCGGCGGCGGTAGCCAACAGTGGCACGATCTCTTCGAAACATTGGACCATTTTTGAATTGCAATTTGCAATGGGCAGGGCTAGTTTTTGATTGGTACAAAAAAATAATTCGAGATGTTGATCAATGAAAGAGAACACAGAAGTAGGCCATACAATGCTGTCTGCCTGTATGTCTGTCTAAGTACATTCATCTACAGCCTTAACCACTGAAGCGATGTTTTTCAAACTTGTAACTAAAAGAGCAAGTTCGTGCGACCCATTCATGCATATATATTTTTTTTTTTTTTGGGTTTGTAAATATTATTCCCACAAACTATTCAATGAAACAATTTGATTGTTTCATTTTGAGTAAATTTTCAAAATACTAGCCCTCCTGCCATAACATATTTCTTGTCTTGACCATAAACGACCCTACTTCACATTATGCCAACCCCAATTTGGGGTAATTTTTCATAATGCAATTATGCCCCCAGTAAAATAAGGCCCTGTTGAAAGAAAAAAAAAAAACAAAAATAAATTGAAAAAGACCCCCAACTTCTTTTTTTATTTTCTAATGGTTTTCAACACGATCCTTACATTGAAAAGCATCAGTAAGTAACAGAATAACTGAAAAAAATCGAGCGATTTTTGCAGCTATTCTGAAACTTACTGCTTGCTCTGGGTCCTCGAATAGCGGATACATTTTGTGAAAACAATGTCGTTTTGGCAACCTCAAGTAGATTTATGCAAAATGAAATAAGGCCCCAAATAGTTTTTCAAAAAAAAAATGGAATTAACCCCAAACTTTAATGCTAGGGTCTTTTTTCATTGAGGCCTTATTACATAATGCCTTATTCCCAAGAAAGAAATTAAACAAGGCCTCAAAAAATGAAATAGCACCCCAAAATTCGTATATTTTCATTACTGTATTCTTTGTATGCATTTTTTGGGACCTTATTTTCTGGGGCGTAATTTCGCGGAGCCATTACAAAATGGTTCCAAAATAAATTGCCAAATTCAAAATTTTAACCACGATGTCCACATTTTCAGCTCTTCGTTCCACTGTGCGGTGGCGCACGGTGTCATTTTTGTGGCTTCACATCATCATCATCGTCATCGCATCACTAGCCTGAAGGGGTAAACCTAAGTAGGTTGATTAGCATGACGAAGACCCACGACTGGCTGGTCGCGTCTGTTGCTGACTGGATGATGGACTATGAAATAAATGTTTAAGCTGCAAAAGTTTAAAGAGCAATTTTTTAAGTCTTTTAATAGTCCCATCAACGCAACCGCAACGTTAAGCAAATAAAAACGAAATTAACTAAGTATTGTTTTTTTTTACTTGAATTAAAAATTGTTAACACGATATGTTAATACAAAAAAATATTGTGTTGTGATAACACAAACGTGCGTCGCGTGGAAAGATGGATGGATGGATTAAACTTCATTCAAATTTAGCAAATGAAAAATGTAAATGAATTCAATGAATGACTCTTATCCGAGAAATTGATGGTATGAATCATTGGTAATTTTTTAATTTGTTTGAATAAATCCTCTTTGAAGATTGCAAAGTTTTGGTTCGATCAACTTCCTTAATATGGGGATACTATAGTCTGATGGAGCTCCTATCTATGATAGCTGAACGGTTTTTGTTTGATCTCCTCCTTCATGGAGTAGGAAATAACATCGGGGTTTTTTTGGAAAAACTTTTTTAAAAAATTCAACATCAATATTTCTGGTAATGCATAGTAGATACGAGTATTAATGTCGTTTTCGTTTGGACGTTCGGCGTACTCTTTGTGCACTCCTTTTTGACTCCTACTATTCCAAAAGATATCGATTGGCTGCTACGAGTAATGTTTTCGCAGTCTTTTTGTAAAATGGAATCATTCGGTAGTGTGTGTGTAAATTTGATACCATGATGTTTTCATATTCGATTGGATTCAAAAAGGAGTAGAACATTCCGAAAATTCAATCGAAAACGACATAAGTATTAGTTTTTCAAAACAACCACAATATTTAAACCTAGTACGCTGCTGATGCGAAACGAAAAAATCCCATAAAAAAATGACAATGAAATCATAAACGAAAAATTTAGTTCCACTTTTCGTTCTGCAGTACACTGTTCGACGAGCGAAATTGATTATTGTAGCAGATTATTTGGAGAAGTCTACATTTTTTTTTTCGTTCACAATTAATTACCCTAAGGCCTAGTACGCTACTGATGTAAAACAAAATATTTAGTTGGTCTCCAATAAAACAACGAAATGCTTACGAACCTGAAGCGGAAAATATTCATTGACAGTTAAACAAATTCAAAAAATTAAAAAAATTGCAAACAAATGACATAAACAATAAAAATAAACACGAAAAAACACAATTTCATTTTGTACGAAAAAAGTGTGTAGACTTCTCCAAAAAATCTGCTACAATTATCAATTTCGGTCATCAAACAGCGTTTTGCAGAATTAAAAGTAGAATCAAATTTTTCGTTAATGATTTCATTGTGTCATTTCGAAATCCCATACATTTTTGGTTTCGCATCAGCAGCGTACAAGGCTTAAACATTTATTATGTGCGAAAAAATGACATTTGTGTTTTTTCGTATTTATTTTTGTTGTTTCTTTCATTATAGCATAGTTGCCTGTGGTTATCTTGCATTTGCATTTCTTAAATTTTTTGAATTTGCGAATATCTGCCCACTTCGTTTGTTGTCTTGTTAGAGATAAACCAAACGAAGTTGGTTACGAAGTTTGATAAAAATCATTGGAGCCATTTTCGAAATTATGTATTTTTGTAAGTGTCCTGACCACGGAGACTCTTCAAGTAAATGGTTGTCGGTGGCTGACGAATATTTCGTTCAGTCGTTCATGCAATATCACAGAGAGATGTTTTTTATAGAAGTTTAAATGTTGTATTGAAAATAACTATGATTTTTGTTTGTTATTTTAGTTAAAAAACCTGGATTTGAAACTTTTAACGTTGGTGTAAACCAAGAAGATTGGTCACAATGAGACCATCTCTAAACCTCTTTAAATGGCTAATGCTTGTGGTAAGTAGTATACAAAATAATATATTACTTAGAGAAAAATATTATTCAAAACAAATAAATTAGTTCTTAGCAACACAAGCTTATGCTATCCGACCAAATGACCTGATAACAGTTTCTGGTGGATTTTCCGGAAATAAGGCAAATGAAATTGCTCCGACGGGACGTGGTCATGTTCATGTGGAGATGATCGATGTTAAATGCGATGCAGTTGATGATATGCTAGTAACAATTCAGTTTGAAGAGCCATTCAATGGAATTATATATAGCCAAAGCTATTTCAACGATCCAAAGTGCAGGTAAGAACACTTTCCCCCTTACATTTCTGTAAAATATTATTGATATTCCTTCGTAGATATGTCGAGGCTGGCAGTAATAGCAACCTCTACACATTCAAGGTTCCCGTCAACGGTTGTGGCAGTCGGCCTTCTTGTACAATTTGCGCATCCGTGGATAATATTTTAGTTATTCAATCAGATGAGAGTGTTCAAGAAATTTGGGACACAGCCAGAAGAATAACCTGCACAAGGAGTGGGGAGCAAGAGAAGACAGTTATCTTCAAGCCATTTGTTGTGGAGATGCTTGAAGTTATCCAGGTCCCCACTCAGACTGGTGGCATTGAGTGCTGGATGGATATACTCAAGGGCGATTATCCAAACAACTCGCCAATCAATGGTATTGTCAAGATCGGTGAACACATAACGATTTTGATATACTTGAGAGATAACAGCAGAGAGTATGATATTGTCGTGAGAGATTGCTATGCGTTCGATAGTGAAGACTATCAAGCGAAGACCACGAGTAGACTCCAACTGTCAGATAAAAATGGTTGCTCGAACAAACCGAAGTTGTTCGGAAGTTGGATCAAGAATGATAAACCAAACAAGGATGGAGCAACGAAAGTGATTTATAATACCTTAAATGCCTTTAAATTTCCAGATAGGGCGCAGGTTTTCTTAAAATGTGATATCGAGCTTTGTAATGGAAAGTGTGATGAGCCACGGTGTGATGGATTACCACCAGATACGGACAATGAAATAACAATTCGGAAGACAACAGTTGCTCCATCACAGTGTTATCCCGGATCAACTGACCCAAGATGCCCCAAAACACCAAGCCCTGTTACAACATCTCCACAGTGTTATCCCGGATCGAATGATCCCAGGTGCCCAAAGGTGACAACTTATCGACCAACTAACCGGCCACCTGTCACTGACGTTGAGATCACTACTTTAAGACCTAGGTGTTTCCCGGGCTCAAAGGATCCCAATTGTCAACAAACTACACCTCGACCAACTGCAATTACAACCACAGACCTTAATTGTTATCCAGGTTCAAGTGATCCCAGATGTCCACAAACAACCAGACTTCCTCCACAACCGGCTACAACAAGTTCTGTCCCAGACTGCTATCCTGGATCTGTAGATCCTAGATGTCCGCAGACAACAATAGCTACAACAGTTTCAAGCGGAGCCCGTTGTTATCCAGGCTCAAGAGATCCAAATTGTCTGCAATCTACTCAACAACCGAATTTTACACAAAAACCACGGTGCAATTCAAGATCAAGTGATCCAAATTGTCTTCAAACAACACAACGTCTTCCAACTAATTGTTTCCCTGGATCTCCTGATCCCAGATGCCCGAATATACCCACAACACCAAAACAAGGTCAGCCACCAACTTACCTACCACCGACCAAGAATGTTCCCAGGTGCTTTCCCGGATCAAGGGATCCACGCTGTCAGCAGGCTACGGTCAGGCCTACAACCCAAATACCCATAACGATAGATGAGCCCGACTGCTATCCAGGTTCAACGGATCCATTGTGTCTCCAGGCAACAAAAGTTCCTCCCCAACCAAGTTGTTTACCAGGTTCTACAGATCCAAGATGCCCACAAACAACAACTACTCCAAAATGCTATCCTGGCTCCCAAGATCCACGATGCCCCCAGATAACTACTACAAAAATTACCAGGAGACCATCGACGACTACAAAAACAATTTGCTACCCAGGATCAAGGAATCCAAGTTGTCCGCAATCTACAACACCTGAACCAGGGCCAAGTTGTTTTCCCGGTTCAACAGATCCTAAATGTCCAAGGATAACATCTGCTCCAAAATGCTTCCCAGGGTCTCAAGAACCAGAATGCCTTCAAGTGACAACACCTCAACAACTAAACTGTTATCCTGGTTCAAAGGATCCAAGGTGTTCTGAACCTACAAGTAAACCAAGATTAGATTGTTTCCCAGGGTCTCCTGATCCTAGATGTCCTAAGGTACCAACAACACTCAAACCAGGATGCATTCCTGGCTCAAGAGATAAGAACTGTCAACCCCCTACGTACCTTCCACCTATAACTGATTCCCCAAAATGCTTTACGGGTTCAAAAGATCCAAGGTGTCTTCAAGCAACGACACTAAGACCAACAACAATAGTGATTCCGAAATGCTATCCAGGGTCCACAGACCCCAAATGCCCACAAACGACAACAGCTCCAAAGTGCTATCCAGGCTCTCAAGATCCAAGATGTCCCCAAGTAACCACGCAGGTTCCAATCAGAACTACAGAGCTTAGTTGTAGTCGGGGATCAAAAGATCCCAGATGTCCGCAGTCAACTAGTCCACCTCCACGTTGCTACCCTGGGTCACCCGATCCAAGGTGTCCGAAGGCACCGATACCTTCAAAGCAACCTTCAACATATTTGCCTCCAACAGCTGGTGTTTCTAACTGCTATCCTGGGTCTAGCGATCCACGTTGTCCACAAGGAACATCTCCAGTTCCTGTCACAACCCCACGCTGTTATCCAGGATCCACAGATCCCAAGTGTCCACAGGATAAAAAAACAACATCTGCTCCCCGTTGTTTCCCAGGGTCACCTGACCCTAAATGTCCACAGACGACCACAGCACTAAAGTGCTATCCAGGCTCTCAAGACTCAAGATGTCCCCAAGTTACTACGCAAGTTCCAACTAGAACTACAGATCTTAGTTGTAATAGGGGATCAAAAGATCCCAGATGTCCACAGTCAACTAGTCCGCTACCAAATTGCTACCCCGGGTCCTCCGATCCAAGGTGTCCGAATGCACCAATACCTTCAAAGCAACCTTCAACTTATTTGCCCCCAACAACTGGTGTTCCTAACTGCTATCCTGGGTCAAGCGATCCACGTTGTCCACAAGGAACATCTCCAGTTCCTGCTACAACTCCACGCTGTTACCCAGGATCAACAGATCCAAAGTGTCCACAGGTAACAAAACCAACATCAGCTCCCCGTTGCTTCCCAGGATCCACTGACCCTAAGTGTCCACAAACGGCAGCACCTCCAAAGTGTTACCCAGGTTCTCAAGACCCAAGATGTCCACAAGTAACAACACAAGTTCCAATCACAACTACCAAGCTTAGTTGTTATCGCGGATCAAAGGATCCTAGATGTCCACAGTTAACTAGTCCGCCACCAACTTGTTATCCCGGGTCACCTGACCCAAGATGCCCCAAGCCACCGATACCTTCGAGACAACCTTCTACCTATTTGCCTCCAACAACCGGTGCAAAACCGACAGCAGTTCCCCGTTGTACTCCAGGATCCACTGAC
Organism: Dasysyrphus albostriatus; assembly: GCA_946251815.1. Lineage (NCBI taxonomy): Eukaryota > Metazoa > Arthropoda > Insecta > Diptera > Syrphidae > Dasysyrphus > Dasysyrphus albostriatus. The sequence goes on from OX276339.1 coordinate 3,006,027, forward strand.
CCAAGATGTCCACAAACGACAGCAGCTCCAAAGTGCTATCCTGGCTCCCAAGACCCAAGATGTCCTAAAATAACTACACAAGTTCCAATCAGAACTACCGAGCTTAATTGCTATCGTGGATCAAAGGATCCAAGATGCCCACAGTCAACTAGTCCACCACCAAATTGCTTTCCCGGATCAACCGACCCAAGGTGTCCAAAACCACCAATACCTTCGAAGCAACCTTCAACCTATTTGCCTCCAACAACCGGTGCACCCAGTTGCTATCCGGGGTCTAGTGATACACGATGTCCACAAGTAACATCTCCAGTTCCTGCCACAACTCCACGCTGTTATCCAGGATCCACAGATCCCAAATGTGCAAAGGTTACAAAACCAACATCAGCTCCCCGTTGTTACCCAGGATCCACCGACCCTAGATGTCCACAAACGACAGCAGCTCCAAAATGCTATCCTGGTTCTCAAGACCCAAGATGTCCTAAAGTGACTACACAAGTTCCAATTAGAACTACAGAGCTTAATTGCTATCAGGGATCGAAGGATCCGAGATGTCCACAGTCAACAAGTCCGCCACCAAGTTGTTATCCCGGATCACCTGATCCAAGGTGTCCCAGGCCATCGATATCTTCGAAACAACCTTCTACCTATTTGCCACCAACGACAGGTGCACCTAATTGCTATCCTGGGTCTAGTGATCCACGTTGTCCACAAGTAACATCTCCGATTCCCGTGACAACTCCACGCTGTTATCCAGGATCCACAGATCCAAAATGTCCACAGGTTCCAAGAACGACATCAGCTCCCCGTTGTTCCCCAGGATCCACCGACCCAAGATGTCCGCAAACGACGGCAGCTCCAAAGTGCTATCCTGGCTCTCAAGACCCAAGTTGTCCCCAAGTTACTACACAAAGTCCAATCATAACTACCGAGCTTAATTGCTATCGTGGATCAAAGGATCCAAGATGCCCACAGTCAACTAGTCCACCACCAAATTGCTATCCCGGGTCACCCGACCCAAGGTGTCCAAAACAACCAATACCATCGAAGCAACCTTCAACCTACTTGCCCCCAAAAACTGATGCTCCCAATTGCTATCCTGGATCAAGCGATCCACGCTGTCCACAAGTAGCATCTCCAGTTCCTGTCACAACTCCACGATGCTATCCGGGTTCGACAGATCCTAAGTGCCCACAGGTCACAAAACCGACAACAGTTCCCCGTTGTTTCCCAGGATCCACTAACCCAAGATGTCCACAAACGACAACAGCTCCAAAGTGCTATCCTGGTTCTCAAGACCCAAGATGTCCACAAGTAACTACGCAAGTTCCAATCACAACTACAGAGCTTAACTGTTATCGCGGATCAAAGGATCCAAGATGTCCACAGTCAACTAGTCCGCCACCAAATTGCTATCCCGGGTCACCTGACCCAAGGTGTCCCAAGCCACCGATACCTTCGAAGCAACCTTCAACCTATTTGCCCCCAACAACCGGTGCTCCTAATTGCTATCCTGGGTCTAGCGATCCACGTTGTCCTCAAGTAACATCACCAATTCCTGCCACAACTCCACGTTGCTACCCAGGTTCCAAGGATCCAAAGTGTCCACAGGTTACAAAACCAACATCAGCTCCAAGTTGTTCACCAGGATCTACGGACCCTAGATGCCCACAAACGACGGTAGGTCCAAAGTGCTATCCTGGTTCTAAGGACCCGAGATGCCCTCAAGTTACAACACAAGTTCCAATCAGAACTACGGAGCTTAATTGCTATCGCGGATCAAAGGATCCGAGATGTCCACAGTCAACTAGTCCACCACCAAGTTGTTACCCCGGGTCATCTGACCCAAGGTGCCCCAAACCACCTATACCTTCTAAGCAACCTTCTACCTATTTACCCCCAACAACCGGTGCTCCTAATTGCTATCCTGGTTCAAGCGATTCACGTTGTCCACAAGTAACATCTCCAGTTCCTGCCACAACTTCTCGCTGCTATCCAGGTTCCACAGATCCAAAATGCCCACAAGGAACAAAACCGACTACAGTTCCCCGTTGTACTCCAGGATCTACTGACCCAAGATGTCCAAAAACGACACCAGCTTCAAAGTGCTATCCTGGCTCTAAGGACCCAAGATGTCCTCAAGTAACTACACAAGTTCCAATCACAACTACCAAGCTTAATTGTTATAGCGAATCAAAGGATCCGAGATGTCCACAGTCAACTAGTCCGCCACCAAGTTGTTACCCCGGGTCATCTGACCCAAGATGTCCCAAGCCACCAATACCGTCTAAGCAACCTTCTACATATTTGCCCCCAACAACCGGTGCTCCTAATTGCTATCCTGGGTCTAACGATCCACGTTGTCCACAAGTAACATCTCCAATTCCTGCCACAACTGCTCGCTGTTATCCAGGTTCCACAGATCCAAAATGCCCACAAGCAACAAAACCGACTACAGTTCCCCGTTGTGCTCCAGGATCCACTGACCCAAGATGTCCACAAACGACAGCAGCTCCAAAGTGCTATCCTGGCTCTAAGGACTCAAGATGTCCTCAAGTAAATACACAAGTTCCAATCACAACTACCGAGCTTAATTGTTATCGCGGATCAAAGGATCCGAGATGTCCACAGTCAACTAGTCCACCACCAAGTTGTTACCCCGGGTCATCTGACCCAAGGTGCCCCAAACCACATATACCTTCTAAGCAACCTTCTACCTATTTACCCCCATCAACCGGTGCTCCTAATTGCTATCCTGGTTCAAGCGATCCACGTTGTCCACAAGTAACATCTCCAGTTCCTGCCACAACTTCTCGCTGCTATCCAGGTTCCACAGATCCAAAATGCCCACAAGGAACAAAACCGACTACAGTTCCCCGTTGTACTCCAGGATCTACTGACCCAAGATGTCCACAAACTACAGCAGTACCAAAGTGCTATCCTGGCTCTAATGACCCAAGATGTCCTCAAGTAACTACACAAGTTCCAATCACAACTACCGAGCTTAATTGTTATCGCGGATCAAAGGATCCGAGATGTCCACAGTCAACTAGTCCACCACCAAGTTGTTACCCCGGGTCATCTGACCCAAGGTGCCCCAAACCACCTATACCTTCTAAGCAACCTTCTACCTATTTACCCCCAACAACCGGTACTCCTAATTGCTATCCTGGGTCTAGCGATCCACGTTGTCCACAAGTAACATCTCCAGTTCCTTCCACAACTTCTCGGTGCTATCCAGGTTCCACAGATCCAAAATGCCAACAAGTAACAAAACCAACGACAGTTCCCCGTTGCTTCCCAGGATCCACTGACCCTAAATGTCCACAAACGACAGCAGCTCCAAAGTGTTACCCAGGTTCTCAAGACCCGAGGTGTACCAAGGAAACCTCCACACAAAAACCAACTACTACAGCAACACCTCGTTGCTATCCAGGATCAAGTGATCCCCGATGTCCTCAAACAACACCTACACCACCAGGTACCACCGGTGCTCCAAATTGTTACCCCGGTTCTCCCGACATTAGATGCGGTGAAAACCTCAAAACTACAACAGCTTCATACTGCTTCCCTGGATCGTTAGATCCCCAGTGCCCTGAATCCGGATATAAGGGTACAAGCCGAGTTCCGGCTACCTATTTGCCTCCTTTCGATAATCCCGGCCATGATAGAACCGTTCGCAAAGCAAAAGAAAACTCCCTGTTCGACGAAATCAATGGACTTTCATTCAGTGCCAATAATATTTTCGAAGAGGAAAACGATTTAGATTCCGTTAATGATGATGACTATGAAAGAAGTAAACGGGACGTCGAAAATTTAAGTACGGAGGTAGATGATCTCAGTCCAATAGATATTGAGTCTGATCTACTCGAACGTAAGGTTCTCAAACGTAACAGCAGTCCTACTCAAAAGGAGATAATTACCATTACCCTTAATCTTCGAGGGCTTAATTTCGAAAATATCTAGGTTAAGCAGCGCCAAGTATGTGTAGTTCCTCTTTAAATATTATTTTATAGAAGTTTATAATTTAGACAAAAAAAAACACAGAAAACTAAGTTAAACGAAAAAGAAAGCCCCTAACGACAATCCAATTCTCTTTTCTTGAAGATCGAATCATTTAATTTATTTAAAAATAGAATCGTTTGATTCTTAAAATATTTTGATAATTTTTATTCTGAAGAAAAAGAATGAATCTTTTAGCAAATGGAATCATTTATTGAAAGAATTGAATGATTCGAAAGAATACGACGATAAAAATGTTAAATGTACTTTTCTCAATCTTAACCCTGAAACAAATAAAGTTAATTATAAATAATGTATATAATCATATCAATCAAAATAAGTGAAAATGCCACTATGATAAGAATTAAGTTTGAAATAGCAAATAGCAAAACCTAGCGATTGAAATTTAAATTTAAAAAATACAAGATAGAAGATTAAATACTGCTTATAATAAGCTTGTCGGTTCAAAGTGTCATAAACTGTTGCATCTTATTTGTGTTTGTTTTTTTATATAAATATATATTATATTCTATTATGTTATGTATTAAATATAAAATTTATTATTATCCATTAAAAAATATTTATGAATTACAAATAATTATTTTTATAAAAATATGTAAGAAAAACTAAAGTTGCGTGTTCATTTGAGAGTACTGTCGCTGGTAAACTCTCAAGAGTTACTCCCAGGTGGCTCTCCATCTGATTTTTGAGATTTTTAAATCGATAGTTAAATTTTTAGAATTAATTTCCTGAGTGTACTTTCATAACTGCGTCCACTTGATAGTAGTGAAAGTGAAACAATATTTCTTACAAGGGAAAGGTTGTAGCTGTTTTGATAATTGACACTACTCTCACAATTGAACTTCACATTAAGGCACCTATTATGGCCATTTTCGAAAACGTCATCTTTGTCAAAAAAGCAATTGCAGAATATTCTTAAACGCAAACTGCAAAAGTCTTCTGTTCGAAAGAGCCAATACAAATTTTGTTGCATTAGCAGTGTGTGTGAAAATGCACATGTTCGAAAACATCATCTGCAATGATTAGTCATATGCTGCTATGCAGTAAAAATCAGATTGACGAACAAAATATTGAAAAGTCATAGAGCATGTTCGTAAACTTCGAATGCATTTGCAAGTAAATTAATTGACGTTGATCAAACCGATTTTGTGCTTGCAGGACGATTACAACGATCGCAGTATCTGCGTCAAAAAATTAGCGATCGATTCCCAGCCTCTGAAAGTTAAAACCAAAAGAAGTTTTCCAGCATTTTGAGAGAAAGTGTGCAAAGTATTTCCATAACATCTCTTGCCATGATTAAGTGCTTTTTATATATTCCCTTAGATGCGGCAGAAATATTTAGGTCCTCCTCATTTCTACAGCACGCACACAGCACTGTCAAGTTACCAAATTTAATAATTTTAAAGGAGTCGAAGGAAAATAATGGAGAAATATTTTGAAAACCAGTCCTTGCAGTAAACAGATTTCTTTTTAGACATAATAGATAATTTTTCGGATTAGCCGCGTTATAAGAATTTTAAGAGTGCACTTTGGTACTCACCCCGAACGTTTCGCATCAAGTTGCATTGAGCGTGGTCACCGGTGAAAAAAAGCAACTTGATGCGAAACGTTCGGGGTGAGTACCAAAGTGCACTCTTAAAATTCTTATAACGCGGCTAATCCGAAAAATTATCTATTATGTCTATTAACAACCGCAAAAGCCTAAAAAGTTATAGATTTCTTTTTATTTATCCGCTCCCATCTGGAAACGAAAATCTTCTTTAAGGTAAGGAGAACCTCCTCCCTTCAAAAATGTGCTACTGAAGATTCCATCAAGAATATTACAAAAAAAAAATTATTAATTTTGTTCATTTTTTTATTATTTTCAAAAGAGTATTTTTTACACACATATACATATAAATACAATTACATTTATTATATTAATAATATTCTTTGTTTTTTTTTTTTCTTCAACTATATATCTTTAATTTGTTGTTGTTTTTGTTGTGTTTTTATATACTTCCCCATGTATTTCATTCAGTGAGTTATTTTATTATTGGGGAATTTTTCGTAGTTTACTTTTCTTATTTTTTTTTTAATTAATTTAACATTTAATTTTCACACTTACGTAGCTCACCTCAACCTAAACCCCTATATATATATTTATATATAGAACAATTTACATATATAAACAAAAAATTATTTCATTTTAATTCTTGATGTAAATTTTTTTTTTTTTTTTTTTTTAATTTTAGTTTATGTACGTAAAATATTCTATAAGTTCATTGTTTACATCATTACGTCGATTTATTTTATTTTTTTTTTTATTTTTTTTGCGATAAAATCTCCACTTATGTTTTGTTTTTGTATTGTGTTTGTATATTTATTACAAGATATGTTCTTTTCGTTTTTTTTTTTAACATCTTATATATTTTTTTTTTGTCATCATTTTCGGAAAATTAAATACAAAATGAAAAAAGAAAAACAAAATTACTAACGAATTTTTCACTTCTATATCCAGATACGATATATTTTTTTTAAATTTTAATTTTAGTCTTACACACATGTTTTGTTCAAATATAAAAAATACAAAAAATTTTCGTGTTTTGGAAAAGTTTTGTAAGCAATTTTATGATTTAGTTTCTTTTTTTTTTTAAGTCGAGTATGTAAATGTTTTTTTTTGTTTGTTTTTTTTTTTATATATTTTTTGTTGATTTTTCACATTAATTATTAAATAAACATTTAATATAAATCTATAATAGAATAGAAAAATATTTGGAGATTTTTATAATTGAAAACATTTCTTTATGTAACAAATGCTGTTTTCGTAGAAAGACTTATAAGCGACGACAGGGGTGTGTATGGTGAATGTGTTTTGAAGGTTTTGTTTAACAAATATTCATTTATTGTGTATGATAGGATTGCAGGAATACAAACCTGCTAGTCATGTATACAATTAATTAAAAAAAATAGGAATACAAAAAAAAATAATGACAAAACAACCAAAAAAATATTATTTTTTGTTTATCTGCTTCTAGCTTATTTTGAGTGTTGAGTTTCATATTTTTTTAGATTTAAAAAGATTTTTGGAACTTGTAGAAAACTTCGAAAAAATCTGTGATATTAATAATCGTCGTTTTCATTCAATTGAAAACTCCCTAAGCCCATTTAGAATAAATTTTAGAAAATTAGGAGTCAAATAAAAAAAAAGTAAAAAATGTTTACATTTTCAGTTTCTTGTTAGTAAAACGCGGCTTGCCATCATAATAACACAACGAACGAGTGGACTTATCAAGTTTTAGAAATTTTAATATGCCTATAGCATGTTTCAATTTGACGTTCAATTGATAACCTGTCCGCAGGAGACCTCTGGAAAATCATTCTCAATAGAAAAACATTATATGCGAACGAAAATTGTAAGATTGAATTGTTTAAATGAGTATAATAAAAGAAAATAGTTCCAAAATTACTTAAAAAGCACGTTCAATGCGGCAGAATATATAGCGAGTTGTCAGTTGTGTAAATCCAGATTTCCATCATATCGGTGCAGCAAGATAAGGCCATCTTCAACCTTCAAAACGATTATATCATTGTGTTTTCAATAAAAGTGTTAGGTTAGTTTAGGTTGAAGTGGCTGCCAGTCATGAAGACTGAAACACTTAGACCATGAGTTGGTCCATTGTGACACCAAATGAATCTAGGAAAACCCTATTCCTTACTCGGTGTCTATTTGGAGCTTCTTATGAAGTGCAGTAGACTACCTTTGTCCAAGTTTATTAGATCACTGGGATCATTGAAGTAAAAATCAGCAAGGTGAAGTTTTCGTCTATGAGATAGAGCAAGGCACGTGCATAGAAGGTGAGTGATCGATTGAATCTCTTCCTCATCCATACAGCTTCTGCAAAAATCGTTAGAGAACACGCCAAGACGCGTTGTGTGCTTGTCTATAAGACAGTGTCCGGTTATAACAGCTATCATGGAGCCAATGTGCAATCTACTTAGAGATATCAAACACTTATACCACTTTAAATCCATTACTGGCCAGATTTGTTTTGTAATAATAGTGTTACACCGTTGACAAATTATAGGCTCTTAATTTGTTTACATACATTTTTGATTATATTCTTGGATAGCTGTCAGCAGTAAAATTGCTAATTATTTAAGACCTATCTATATATTTTGTATGGAAAACAGATTGAATGCCAAATTGAAACAAAATTATCGCTAATTGCTCTAGGAATATAAAAGAATAAGTTTTAAAAACAATAACAAACCCAGATTTAAAAACTCATTAACAGTGATGTATTATCAGAACTTTTATGGAAACAATTTGGACTCAACCTTTGATAATATCGGAAACGACTAAGCACACTGATGGCCAACATAATTTCAACGTGTTCTCTGTAACACAACACTCTTGATGAGCTGAACTGGAATCCGAGATGAAATTACGTACAACGAAAACCTGTAATAGCACCTGAACGACGTATTTTACAGACGGGAAAAAAGTATTCAAAACGAGTTTTGAATATTTTTTAAATATAAGTAACATGACCTTAACTGTAACAAAACATTCTTTTTTACATCGAAAACAGTGATAGAGAATCTGATCGCAATACAAATCAGCGCATCAAAAACTTTTGAAAGTTATTTGTTATTGTTATTGTTGACTAGGAAAGACAAAAAAATAATTTAAAAAAAAAAAACTCAAAACATTTTACAAAGAGCAAATTTATGGATGTCCCTTATATGAAACATAAGTGCATTTCTGCTAGATTTCTATTATATACACATACAATACATTACATATAATATATAAGCAAATATATGTTTGTTTCAACAGAGGATATACATTACATTTACAAATATAAATATCATTAGGGGGTTTGAAACAATCTTAAAAATTTATTAGAACCTATCAACTAATAGTTTTGTGTGTGTGTGTGTGTTAAGAAACAATGTAATTCTTCTTTTCAATTATTTTTTGTTTATATTTTTCCCTCAAAGAAACGTGTTTTTTTTTTGTTTTTTTTTTAGTTTTTTGTTTCATTAAATTGGTATAAAAATAGTTATAAGATAAATTCATTTATAGAAAAATAATAAAACATATTTTGATAATTAATAAAAATAATTATAATATAATCACTTTGTCACCGTTTCTTGTATTTTTTTATATATAACTTTTCTAAAACACAAACCATATATTTTATTATAATTTCAATCCTATAGTTTTTTTTGTTTCTGTTTTCTTGTATATTTTTACAATTTTTACGCACAACCACAAATATTACACAAAAAATATTTTTATATTAGAAATTAATTTTTTTTTTTTCATTTATTGTTTTTATTATTATTTTTATTATATAACTTAGCATTTACAATTATATTTTCCTGATTTGGATAAATATTTATATGAACAGTGTATGCACGTATAAATATTTACCCCAATTGTATAAGCGAGTCCTTAAATATCTCTTTTTAAGTATTTTTTTGTTAAGGTGTGGAAAATATTTCTGCAATTGACTTATGGTTGTCTTAAGGGTGTTGAAATTAAAGACAATACTAGAATAAAGTAAAACAAATCAAAAGCACTGTACAGAATATTTTAAATTCGCATCATTTACCGCACAAAATGTATTTTTCATAGATTTTGATGCAAAATGGATAGCAAATTCACAAGCAGCTTTTTTCAGGATTTAAAAAACTCATGAATGGAATGCGGGTATAACTAAATAATTTTTTCAAGCTGGAATTCTACGACTTTCTTACTGAAAATAACAATCAATATGGTCGACCTCATAATAGCTTGTAACTCAAATATTTTGCAGGTGATCGCGGGCCGATAATGTCTGACAAGGTGAGATATACCTTAGATTAGTAGATTTGTGCGCTATATAGTATAAGCCAAAACACAGTATAGTAAGACATCACATTTGATAGCTTGGATTAGTGTTAACTTCCGCGCTTTAAGTAATCTCAGCTTAGTCTTCAACTGCAAAGACTGTATGTTACACATTTTATATTGTTATTACCTAAATAGTTTGTTAAAAATCCCACAGGTGAAGTATAAGTCTTCGGTAAGGAGCAAATTGTTGTTGTTGTACATGTACAAAAAAGGTGTCGAATCGTACCAAGCCGGGTTTAATATCCGGTTATGACATCTATTTCAAGCAACCTGTTTCAGATATTAAATACTAATAGCATTTCAAATCCTTTTCCAGAGTCGAATAATAATTGAGTTGTGACTGTACAGAATATACGTGAGTACTACTCAGAAATTGACTTTGCCATTTATACAAATTTTGTTTCCATACATTTTGTGCGGTTTCCTTACAAAAAAAACTTCGGAAGAATGCAGATACCACTGTATACACATTTATTTATTATTATAGTCTAATATCGTCGTACTTTTTCATTTCTTTTATACAAGCTTTTCGATCAATTGATCTTATTAAGATACGATTTTTATTTATTTTTTTTACATTATTTATCTCAATACAAGAAAACATTAAAAAACAACATTTTTTATTTAAATCTATTGGAAAAAGGGAGGGTATTTTTTGGAAAAAATAAATAAATACATCTATTTAAAACTAAGCTTTACTATAAAAACAAGTTTTTAATTTTTACTGTGTTAATACTTTTGATGATATTTTTTTTTGTTTTTATTTTACTATTTAAGTTTTGCTTTTTTAATTTTTTTTTGTTTTATTTTTAGATTTCAAATCAGTCTTTGTGTAATTTTTTTTTTTCATTATTATTATTTTACTTACATATGTTATTTTTTTTTTTGTCTTTATTTTACTTACTGCATTGTCAATTGGTTTATTTTGTTTTTTTTTTGTATTAAAATTAAAATTAAGAGGTCATTCATAAGAAGTATGGTTGCTTGTTTTATTTATTTTTTTTTTAATTGTTTATGTTTATTTCCACAACTTTATTTCTTTATTTCGGTATATATTTATGTATATAACTTACATAAGATATTATTAATTTTGTTTTATTATGCATTGACATTTTTTTGTGACAAGATTAAAAAAATATTATTTGTTTTTTTATTTAAAAAGAAAAAAAAAAACAAACGATAAATGATAAACCATAAACGACACCTAAGAATTTTTCTTTCTTTTTTTTTATTTTAAAAATGATTTTCATTTTCTTTTAATTCAAATTTTTTTTCAATTATTTTTTTTTGGAACGGATTGTTGATAAAATATTTACAAACTTAATGATAATTTTTATGTGTCTAAAATATTATAAGTATTAATTTCATTTAATTTCTTTTTTTTAAGAAAATTCTCTTTTCTGCTTTCTTTCTTTTATACATTATGTATACATTTTGTGGTTTTGTATTTTTTTTTATAATATTTTATCAAATGCTGGTTACAAGTCGTTGTATTTTTAATGGAAGGAAATAAGTAAGTGTAAATATCAATACACAAATAATAAAAATAAACAATAAAAAAAATTTAAATTAACTAATGAACTTAAAAAAATAAATAAAATAAAAACACTTCTAGAACAACAACAACAAAAAGTTGGTGAATACAAAAAGTGAAACAAACTAATTAGAGAAATTTTTGATAAAGGTGTAAGTTATGTTTGTTTATATTAATTTTTTTTGCGTGGCTTTTAGGATAAAATATTTTTCTTTTATTTTATTTTTTTTTTTTTTTTTGAAAGTTTAATTCAAGGAATCTTATTTTGTTCCTAAAAAAAGAAAGTATAAAGTATCATTGTGGCGTGCCAAGATCACGATGTGCTTATTCATTAATACGAGTTGGTAACGAGATCCCAAGTTAAGAAATGCTGGATTTCAAAATTACCAATTCCAAATTCATGGAATTCAAAATCAAAAATTTTAATATCAAAACTTAATTTTGATTCAAAAGGATTTAATTATAACAATAGAGCTCTTTGCCAAAAAGTTATACTTATATCGCTCTCTTGGTTATTGACAAACGTCAAATCGTCATTTTGTGGGATCCGTCATGTAAAGAGGAATTTCTTGTTGTTTTCGAATAAAAAGCAATTTTTCATAATAAAAATTACACTCAAAATCTCAGAATTTAGCAAAAACTTCATTAAAGATATAAGACCGCCTATTATTTTCACTTTGCAATTTTGTATCTGATATTCCCACAAAATAATAGCTGTTAAGTTCCCTGTCGAGGAATATGTTATGAACAGTTGCATTTTTCAGTTAGTCTCAGATTACACGACGATCCTTGCGTCTGACTCTTGTCAAAATTGAATAGGTGCGAAGGTGAAATCAAATGTAAGTCTCTTCTTTACACTCATAAAAAATCGATGTTTATACGCAAGAATCATCGTGTAATAGTGGACATACCGTACATTTCATTCCTTGATATAGGCGTGGACGGGGATCGGTCGAATTGATATTTTTAAACTTTATTCCCAAAAAACATCAGAATATTTAGATCATGAAATGAGAATCATACACTAATCACTCAAAATCAATATCGATTTCTTTTTCTAAAGTTGATGTATTTATTTGTTATTATTTGGTTTTTAAGTAAAAGAATACAAAAACAAATAAAATGCCATCCACATGGAAACAGTGAAAGCAGAAGGACGATGATATGAGTTCATGTTTTTGTTTTATTTTTATTTTTGTTTTTTATTTTGTTTTTTTTTTTATAGACTATGGATTGATTATACGATACTCACAAATTTGTGAGTGAATACAAAAATTTGTCGAGTTTCCACAAAGCAGGTTATACATATAATAATAAACATCGGTTTTTTGTTATTTGTTTTTTTTTTTATTTGGTTTTGTATATTGTTATTGTTATTTTTTGTTTAATATCCACTCATGATTTTGTGGAAAATCGACATTTTATCGAAGGCACTATGAATGCCCTTAGTACTAAGAAATAAAAATAATAAATTACTTATGTAACAAAAATCAAAATTAAAAAATATGATGTATTTAATAATAAAAATAATAATAATAATAAAGTTTAAAAATTAATTAAATATCAACGCTGTTTATTTTGCTAACGACAGTCTGTGCTTTTTTGTTATTATAATTCTGCCTTAATCACTGAAATCTTAATTCCTTAAATATTTCTACCAAGATTAAAAAATAAATGTCATTTTTCATGAGATTTTTTGAAAGAATCTTTCAAAACAAGGAACCTGGCTGTGTAAACCAAAAGATACATGGGTACAACCTGATGGGGATTCTGTGATATGCGTTTTTAATGTTTTGTAGCAAAGAAAATTGAATCGGGGCAGTTGCGCGGGTGGAAGGAGAATAGGTACAATCGCAATTGGGTACACATTTTTAAAACAACAGCTTTTTTTTTAAATTTCTGTTTGTCAAAAGGGGGGTTTATATGATGGAATCGGAACAAGTTTTCAAAATATTTTGAAAACCATGCAACACAGGTTGACAACTTGTCTTTTTTTTGCGTTTAAATGATCTAACATCGGTGGTTGCCAAAAATGTTGAACGATATATTCATCCATGTAAACCCCCCTAATTAAGAATTTTGTAAGCCGGTCAAGAGCGGAATATAAAGAAATACAGTAAAAATAATGAAGTTAAATGTTTTGCTTAAATAGTTTGACATACCTTCTGAGGACAACACATCTCTGTTGAAATTCAATTTAAAAAAAAAACACTTAAAAGATTACAAAAATAATTATTATAATATCACAAATCATGACTTTAAAATTAACAAAAAACGGGAAGTCAAATATCCTTCTGAACAAACTATAAACTAAACAACTAAACAGAAACTAACTTCGAAACAACCGAGAACCGTCATTCACAGTACTGCCAGTTTAAAGTTTTTCGCTTCTTTACAAAAACACACTTTAAGGTGGAACTACAATTCTGAAAGGGTCAAAAACGCAGTACTGCAATACATCATACATTTCAATAATACTTTTTTAAGTAAATTAACGTAAAAATGCGCATTTTAATTACTGTGGCGCCTTTTCAATGCATAACAACAGTTAATATCGAATTTCAGTAAGAATATAAAAATATAAAAAATAATGATGCGTTGGAGTACTGCGTTTTGGAACTCAGCCAGGCACTGAAGTGGCCGGAAGAAAACAAACGTATAGTGCCCTATTACACGACGACTTTAAAGTCATGACTTTTTTAGAAATTCAATGAGTGTGAACGAGAAAAAAATATCTGATCTCACCTATGCACTTATTTAATTTCGAAAAAAGTCATTGCTCATAAGTCGGAAATCATTTTGACGCAGTCAGTAGAGTAGACGTTTCGTTAAGTTACGTTCACTTTGCTTTTGAAAGCGAGGTGCATTCGTGAGCTGAAGTCAAACGCACATATTATATGAGGTGTGTTCCACACACAGTTTCAGACTCAGTTTTCGCCAGATTTAGTGCAAACCCGTTCTACAAGTGAAATATTGTACTGGCCAGCACTAAATCTGGGAGTCTGAAACAGAGTTAAAAAACTAAGGAACAGAGGTATAGTGAAATGGGAACACCAAAAAGAACGAAAGCACGAGTGAAAATTTTACATTTTACATTTTCTGGCTGAACTTTGAAGGATGTGGTTTGACAATAGATTAGAGATGAGCGACGCTCATTTCGCGATTTCAGTTTTATTTTTTCTAGAAAGTACATTAATCGAAACCGTCCATATTATTTCGAATATATTTATACTTTTTTTATTTTGAAGTGATTTATTGTGATTTTTCCCTTCCTGACAATTGGGTGGATTTCTTGTAAAAAAAGTAGTAATAAAAGCTATTATCCGCTTCCTTCCACACATGTTTGTCGAATAGACAAATTCTCCGTTTGATATATTTTCTCATTAAAAAGATATTATAATTTTCCAGTATTTAATACTTCACCACTTTATCAAATTGTGGTGATTTTCCAATACATGTGTCACATACATGCACTAGTTACGAAGTGTATAGTTGTAGTAGTAATTGGTTCAATCAAATATGTGCGTGTTTGTGTTAAAAAGTTATCCGCTCCTTGAAACCGGAATTTGGCGACTTAAGTCCCTTACACATGAGCTGCGAACTGCAAAATGCGAATTGTCGTTAGTTTTGACATTTCTTCTACATGAACGTTCGCCGACAGACGGGTGGGTGCCAACAAAATGTGAAGTTAAATTCGAGCGAATTTTTCGCAGATTTGTGGAATGCGTCCTGATGTGAACAATAAGTGTTTGACAGATCGCAGAAAATATCTCATTGGTCGCGTAGAAAATATAAAAATGTTAATTCAACTATTTAATCTAATTTTCGTTTCTTTTTTAAAATAGTTGTAGATAAAAGTATGAAAAGTTAAAACAAGAATTTGTTGTTATTTGCGTTTGGAATTGCATAAACAAATTTATTCGCATTTGCAGTTCGCAGCTCATGTGTAAGGGACTTAACAGTTATGGCCTTTTCAATTGGCAATTCGGAGGAACTCTCCAATCCGGAATGTCAATAAAACAAACAGGCACTTGCATTTTAATTCTGATGTTTTCTTATCCCTGCATCACAAAATTGGCGGACACAAATATGGACGAGAATGGTAATTTTCAATAAATAAAATGGGAAAATAACATTGTAAACGGAAAATAATTGTTCTTAGAAGCAGTATAATTTGTGATATTTACTTATTTTTAGCTAAAAATGTACTTTTTGCAATATTTGACAACTATGTGTTTGAATGTGTGAGTAGTCCGCAATCGAGAATCGTTTTCTGAATGCCAATAAAACACTTTCAGAAGAGTAGACACGCATTGCGAACGTTTCTGGATCAAAAAGACCATTACTATTATATATTTATTAATAAGTATTACAAGTTAACAGATGTATAAATGTTAACACGTTGTTCTCCGTCGTTTATTAATATAGGGGAGGGGTTAAGGATTGCTCTCTGAAAATGAGAAGTGAAAGATACTCCTAAAACATCACTCATCTTAACGAATCTGTCAATTTCAAGAGAGACAGCTATCACTTTGGCGAAAGTAAAAAAAAATATTCCACAGCTAATTTCGATATGATTATTTGCCACAGTGCTGATTTTGACATTTATAAATGAACCAGAGAGTGATATGTTGCTATTTATTAAAAAGAAATAGAGAAAAGGTAAGTATATGTAGTGACCAAAGAAAAACGACGAAATTATTGATAATTAATAATCAATTGTTATTCATCGCAACTCCAACGAATGCCAAAATAATGAATGGACTTACGTAAATATAATCATGAACGATGTAATACGGCTTTTTGACAAGCAGCCTCGTTATCATTTTGTTTTATTTTGGAGGCCAATTAATATTCGAAATTGGCATTTTTATGAAATTAAACAAGTGTGGGAAAATAAATGATTTGAAAAAAAAAACTAAAAATCAAAATTGATCGCAAACTTCTGGCCGTTTTCGAAAAGGTCATCTGCGTCAAAAAAAAAAACAATTGAAAGTATTCTTAAACGCAAACAGCAAAAGTCTTTTGTTCGAAAATGCAAATACAAATTTTGCTCGGTCGATAATGCAGCTTGCCGAAAACATCATCTTCAGTGCAGCGGTACAGTATAAAAATCGGGTTGACGAACAAAATATTGAAGTCAAAGAGAGAGTCAAATGCGTTTGCAAGTAAATTAATTGACGTTGATCAAACCGATGTTGTGCTGGCAGGACGGTTGCATATTTGACAATAGCAGTATATCCGTCAAAATATTACGATCGTTTTCGAAAACTGCCTCTATCAGACCACTTTTTTGCATTGCAATTTCAACTGTCACTTTGACACTGATAATTTGGAAGACACCATTATAATGGCGGTAAGTGTACGTAATGGACTACAAAAATCATTGCCCGTCTTCTCTCAAGAACACCGCAACTGCGTTCTTTCACCAGAATAACAATAAGGGAACACATTGGGGGACGATACATCCCATGATGTGGACATCTACAGCTAAGAGGTAGTAATGTTTTCGCTTGGTCACCCGGAAACATTTCGAATGCTTCTGAAAGTATTCGTTTGGCATATGTTGAGAGAGTTCTTCTACTGAAAAGAAGAGAAAATCGATTCTGGATTTGAAAAAAGACTCACTCACACATGGGTACACTTTAAAGGTAAGACCGCACTCGACGGAACTGAACTTCAGCGGAACTGCACCGCAACTGAACTTCAAAATATTTTTTGTATGAAATTGTATGAGCTATATCGCACTAAGCGACAACTGAACTTCACGGCGCGGCATCATGCGGCAAAGTTGATAATCTGACCAACTTTGCCGCGGCCTGAAGTTTCGTTCCGTTCCGTTGCCGCAAGTGCGATATAGGAAGCGTCACGAAACGTTGTTTTGGCTGTTTGCTTTGTTTTTTTTGTGCTACGTGAGAAGTAGAGCCTACATAAAAAAGGAGAAATATACCGGTCAGGCGAACAAATAATTATTTTGTTGCTTAGTCGAACGTATAAGTAAAACAATGACAATGCCACTACTAATGGGTTCACTTATAGGTACTACTCACTTATTTATGAGTGAAGCCAATATGTACTGTAGCGTGGTGCGGTATATCAAAAAAGTGCCGTAGAGTGCCGCGAGTGTAGCGCAGTTCCGCTGAAGTACAGTTCCGTCGAGTGCGGTCTTACCTTAAGCGTCAAAATTATGAAATGTCATTGTATGTGAAGCAAAAAACTCCCTTGTTCACTTTGCATTTTGACATTTAACAATGTAAGCTGTCTTGGAATTGACAGATTTGTTAGTTTTCAGATTAAGTGATTTCTTCATTCAAAATCCGGATCAGAACATTTTTCCGAATTAGCAAACAAATCAGTCAAAACGTGCCGCAGTAGTTTTTTGATCTGAGACCTAGGCCAATCCCAAGATTGTACTATACATATTTCCATTTACATATATAGCGAAAAGAACGCTTTAGTTTTGGTTTTATTCAAACACCAACCAATGAAACCAAAAATTAAACGTTCTCTCCGCTCTTCACCATTTTAACGGTAGTCGTTTCATTGAAACGCGAGGGTCGCTTCTAGTGCTGTGCCGTTTAACTGGCATTTTAGTTAATCAACTATCGTAATAAGGTTGATTGAAAATAAAGATAAACAATGAATGAATAACACAAAACAAAAAACAAAAGAACTAAATCTATTTTGTGTAAAATTTGTCCCTAACAGGAGATTAAAATTTATTAAAAATATATTCATTTTTTGTATTGTTATGAAAAAAATTAAAAAAAAAACAAATCTCCAAATCTCTAAACATGAAGAAAAAGTTAAATATTTGTCTCTTTTGTTTGTTTTGCATATTGTTTTAAATAGGTATAATGTCAAACACTTTTTATTTTTTTACGTTTTCCTTTGTCTTTTTATTTTTTAGTTACCTACTATTCACTACACAAATTCAAATAAAACTTATTAACATATTTTGTATTTTGCTATTTTTTGGTTGATTTAATTCATATTTTATATTTAAAGATCAACATCAAACATCTACGCACGTCATTCTTGTAATATTTCTCGTTTTTTTTTTTAAATAATTTTATTTTATACATATCTATATGTATTTTTTTTTTTATTTTTTGTTTACTTTTATGTGTATTTAAATCTATAAAAGCATTTTAAGTTTTTTTTCTGTTTTTAATTAAAAAAACATGGTTTGAAGCTTGAAGAACTAAAGTTTTTTTTCAAAACTGCCTACACTATTCCCATCCCGGATTGACATTTTCGAATACAAACAAACTCGAATGTATAAGCTTATCATGCCATATCATCATCCAATATTAAAAATTATGAGAATTTTATATAAAAAGACAATTATAATAATGGTTGATCACCAAAGGAATGTCAAAAAAATCTCTTCAAATCCTCGACCGGGCAGATTTTGTTTACCCCACTTTCCTCCTGACCTTCTCACCTAGGAACTGAAAGTTTCTAGCAACTTAGTTTCTTCGTGTGAAAGGCGACTATGCTTAGACACAAAGGGAAGCATTTGAGGCAAATGTTATATGGTATGGTTTGGAGTGAGTAATGACGGTATACCAACATTCACTTTGTGAGTAAGGAGTCGGTCGGCGAAAGTTTATTAAACAACGGAGAAATTGTGAAGTGTCTTAAATAAAAAAAAACATTCGCTTACAAGCAGTGAACATTCCAGCAAGAATGTATGTTTATTTTTTGTACCACCTGGCAAACACTTGAGATCGTTCTATCGCATTGACTTCGCGAGCCCGTCTCCCTAAACTGTAAAGCATACCATTTTACTCTTATACCATGCCCAAGGTATATAGAATATTTATTCTATATACCTTTACCACGCCTTCATCCTTAAATTGCAATACTTCTGGTTGTCAAAATCTAAATGTAGCGTGTTGCAATTTTTTGCACTAAATAGAAAAGTGTTAGAAGTAATTTTTGTAATTTTCAATTTGTTCATAAACAAGAAGGCATAAGATTTCTAGTTATTGACTCCAAATTCAAGAAAAGTTAAATAGTTTATTCTAAGTGTTGCCATTTTGTTTTAATAATTGTTTTTTTTTTCTAAATTTAATTAAGTCTTTTTGATATAAAATCCGCCTCTTATTCAGAGGAGGGGAATAAGATCCCCTTCCCACGCGCAGAAATAATATCTCATCCCACTATACCACGGAAAGGAAATGTCAATACAAGAAAACCAGATGTTCTAGTAAAAAGTTAAAAAAAATGGAAACAAACAAAAACACAAGTCAAACAAAAAAAAAAAACACAAAAACGTTAAAACTAATTTAAACACACAAAAAGATTTTTTTTAAATATATAAGTTACATAAGCCCAACAAATCATCATTGTAGCTGTTCTAGTTTTCTTGTTTAGTTTTAAGTTAAGTTTAAATTACCTTAAACGTGGATATAGGTAATTTGTAAATTTTAACTTAAAATGAAAATTCACAGAGATAAAGTTTTTTATTTTTGATTCGGTAAAAAATTAAACCACAATGATTTTAAGTATAAAACCTATTTTAACCAGAAAGGCTTTTTAGCAATACAACAATAGTTATTACAACTTAACTTAGAAAGACCATATAGGGCACTTAGTAAGCTTTTCTTAATTGTTTTTTTTTCTTTTCAGTAAGTTATAAGACAAATTAAAACTAAAAACAGATAGATCGGAAATAGGGGAGTCAAACATATTATTAATTAATAAATCAAAAACAAAAATAAAAAAATTAAGATTAAAAAAATATCAAAATAATTTTCATAATTATTATTGTGGTTATTCTTTTTTTGTTAATTTTCGTATTTTTATATTTTTAATTGTTAATTCCTATCTACAAGATACAAAAAATATTCTTTTTGTTTTTTTATTTTATTTTAATTTTTACGAAAAATAAATTCTATTTAAGTTTTTTTTTCTTATTTCAGAAAATTAAAAAAGGAAAACATCATTTAAAAAAAAAAATATGCATCGACCGATGATTGGTTACACAGAAAAAAATCTTAAATTACAATTGAATCAATTTTGTGTCCTTTGTTGGATAGTTAGTTCCATCCATCGTCGTCATATAGTGATACAAATGAGCACATATACACATATTTTATGTAATGTACATATAAAATATATTTATATAATACATATATATGTATATATATATATATATATATATAATATACATGAACATATATAATATATATTAGCATATATAATATATATAAACATATATAATATATATAAACATATATAATATATATAAACATATATAATATATATAAACATATATAATATATATAAACATATATAATATATATACATATGTAATATATAATATATATGTTATCGATACCTTCCCGTAAGAATGTGTTAAGCGACATCTAAAAAAATGTATAGGATCGTTCAGTTATTTATTTGTGTATTTAAAGGAATACAAAAATTTAAAACGGGATTTTCAACTTAAAATCTGTTTATTAATACCAAATACACAAATAAATAACGGAATAAGAAGTTTTCTTAAATTTTAACTTAAAATTTTGAAAATTTCGTTTAATACATTCTTAGGGGAAGGTATCGATATATATGCATATATATACACATATATGTATGTATTTATATATACATATATGAATGTATTTATATATTCATATACGCATATATATTAATCTATATTCATTTCTTTACATATTTATATACATTTAAAATGAAAATTAAAAAAAAAAAACTATTTTTTTATCTTTTTTTCCTTCATTAACAAACATTTAAGTATTTTTAAAATTAGTCACTATAATTCTTGTTTTTTTTATACTGATTTCACAATTACTAGACGTTGGGATTATTTCTATGTAGTATGATTCTCTTTTTTTTTTTTTAATTAATTTATTTTATTTCTTTGTATAAAAAGCTATCATCATAATTTAAGTTTTTGTTTTATTTTTCATTCAACTATAAATAATTCTCTTTGTTTTGGTGTTTTATTTAATTTTTATTATTGTTTTTTTTTTTTTTTTAATAATTGTATCGTCATCGGGGGTTTTTTATTGATAAGTTTTTTGTTTGCTTTGTTCGAAAATGTATATTCTGCTATTTTTTAAACTTATTCAAATCAATTCAATCCATCTTTTTGCCGATTTGGATTCAAATTAATAGGATAAGGTAAGAATATTTTTGTTTTGTTATTTTTTTACGAGATTTTCTTGTATTTTTAATTTCACGACTTGCATATTTATCTTGGAAGGGAAATGGGTCTGTACAAATAAAATTAAGCCATTTAATGATGTTTTCTTTTTCCTCTGGAAGGCAATCCATCATATAGAAAGTTTGCTACGAATAAAAAAGAAACAAATAAAAAGAATTCGTTTATAATGGCAAATCGTTTTTTTTTTTTAACAACACAAAATCTTGCTCATGATGTAACTTCACAGCATGTACTGCACTTGCGTGCTTTTCCATTTACACCCAAGACCTCACTTAAGAACTTGCTTATATTGCTTTAAATTCTAGATCTCATTATAGTAAAATTGGGGTCCTGTACTTTTAAGACTAATATTTTTCACAATATGACAATTCTTTCATATTCTTCTCTTTTGCGAAAAAAACTAACATCTAGGTGTTTTGACAGATGTACAATTTTACCTACTTGGTAACTTAAAACTTCGTTTGAATACGTAACTGACACCACTTATCACAATGTGCTGTAAAAACCAATAGAAATTTTTGACAGTTTGGGAACAGTAGCAAAGTGTAGCAAGTAAGCAAGCAAATGTTCTATTACATAGAGATTTTTCAAACAGTAATTCGAAATTATAAGAGCTGAAATAAGGGCTTATATTGATATTTGATAATTGTTGAAGAGTGCAATAGGCTTGACCAATCACCAGAAAAATGTATGATAATGTTTATAAGAGACAATTAAATTATTATACATGCTTTAGTCAGTCAATTTTTGTTTAACCATACACCAGTAATTGATGAAATAAAAAAAACTTAAAAACTAAACAATAGAACATATTAAACGTAAGGCCGTCTTCGAAAAATTTACCTGCATCAAAAATAAATTTGAAAAATATTCACAAATGAAATGAAAAACGTATCTGTATTTTTGGCATTTTGAGATAAACGCGTTCTTCTGTTTTTCTCTTTATTTTTTGTTTTGTTGATAAATGATTTTCTGTCGTATCTAAAAGTAAATAATTTTGTTTTTTAGTTTACACTGGTTTCAGAAAAGTTCTACTTGATTTTTGGAAAATATGAATGATTTGAACAATAGAGCCCTTTAGGTATCGTTGCAGAGATGATGCACAATCATTTACTCCAAACATTCATAAATGCATCAAACCCGCATCTTTTTTGAGTAACGTGTTTACTATTTCAAACTTGCATCAAACGCAAACGCAAACTGCAAACATATAAGAATCAAGAAAATTCTTGTTGCATTATTGTGCAATTGTATCAGCATCAGCATCGCAAAAAAGCAGTGATTCGCAAACATTTAACGCTTATGAATTAACACTTTACATTTTTTACCGAAGTGACTTTTAAAAACTTTGTTGTTTTGAGAATGAAAATGAGTTTCGACACGGCATTTATTAGTCAAAAAAACACATACGAATTTTTGTAACTGCTTACATATTTTGTTCGATAATACAGTTTGCTGAAGCCATGCGTTCTTCGATGCGGCTGCAAAGTTAAAACTTCACGATGAAAAAAACAGCTTTCGTTCAGCAAGAAGCAGGCTTCATTCATAATGCGACGAAAAATATTTGTGTATACGCAAAACGGTTGCACGAGAGCATATTTGACGACTTTTAATTCATTGACTTGATTTTTCGAAAATGACCTTAATTTACAAATAAAAAAACATATACATATTAAAATTTTAACTAAAAATTGTTACTTACATCGATTCAAAAAGAAAACACATTTTTTTTTCTCATATCACTTTAAAAAGGTACCTAAATGAAAACGAAATAAATAATGGAAAATCATCAAATACTCCTAAAAATATGTACTTTTTACCAGAAACTGTCAGTAATAAATGGAATGTATTTTTCTAAAAAAACAAATATTGATACACCGCCCAAAAGTAGTACGGAAACACAAATTCACGGTGCACATATACATATGTATAACGAAAATAATCTTTTTTCTCCACATGCTGTTTATATAGATTCAAAAAATTCTTCTCAACGAACTTGCTAAAGACTACTTGGTCGACTCATAGTGAAAAGCAGAAAACTCCTATTTTACAGAACTTGATAAAAACAAAATTACATTAATTATTTTTCTACACTAAGTACAGTGAAATTGAAAAGATTTGATAGATTCTTTTTAACAAGTTTTGAAAGTAAAAATACATTGAAAGTAAAAATACCTTTATCTATTTTTGTTCCATTATATAAACTTCATATTATCTCTATTGTTTATATTTTGTTCAGATTTGAACCATGCTTAATTGTTCTTCCTTCTTCTCATTATCAAACTTAAAATGTAAGTATATTCTATGGATTATTGTATATATTTAGTTATTTAAGTGGAAATAAAACCAAATTAAATTGAATTGAATAAACCAAAACGGTCAAGGCATATATACTATTACTATACATATGTACATACTTAATAAACACATGCAAATAAATAAGAATGCTATCAAAAATGCGTCAATTAAACAAAACAAAACTGTCTAAAGCATGCGAGCGATGACTATTCGTGATTTTGTTACTTTTTTTTTAAATAAAAAGAGTCACAAGGGACTTCCTTCGTCGTATGTTAGATGTGCAGAGCACAATGTCCTCAAAACTTGGAGGCTCAGTAAAGCTGCTGCCGAAATAAAAACTTACGGACCCACTTCAGCTTCTGTAGTAAAATAACGAAAACCAAACCAAACTCAAACTAAAATAGAAGAAGAAAAAATAAAGCTAAAAATAAATAAAAATAAAACAAATTGTAAAAATTTAAAATTTCATATAATATATATTTAAATTATTGTCAATCTATACTCTGTGAATACTCTTTACAATATATTTTCAGTTTTGTATTAATTTAATGGTTAATTTGATTTGTATTATACAATAACAAGCTCAATTGTTTTATTTAATTATTTATTATTTATTATATATATAATTTATATTATAATCTAGAAACCTTTCTTTATTTTGTTTGTATAGTATTAAGTTTAAGTTTCAACAGATCAAACTACATACAAAGAAATAAATGAATAATATACATACAGGAATTTATTCCAATTTAATTAAACAAACTTTGATACGTGAAAGGTCTGAGATCAAAACGTAGAGATTGGCTCTGAATTCATAAATGCATTACTGCGTAAGTACTGCATGTAAGTTATATGTCGTAAAGCGTCTTTGCATCACTAACTGATAATATTTGATTGGAAAGGTATTGCAATGTATACAAAAAAGCTTAATGTGCCTATGATGCGCATGTGATCGACGTTTATGAACTCCGTCTATGTCAACCTCGTATAATTTTGTATCTCCGAATCAGCAAGCACAAGACTTGTGTTATTTAAGTCTCCAAAATGAAGTTCTGAGAGATTTTGAATAACATAAAAAAACATCAACCCGTTTAAAAATTTAAAGAACCGTCATAGGTTATTATTTTTTTTTTTATTGATTATTGGCGTTTCGATCAGTCATTAGAATGCGCCGATTGATTTTTCAGCGTCGAAATCTGATTTTACACCATAAGTGCCAAAGTCTATAGAAAATGTAGCAAAGAATGATTTTTTTAAAAACGATGAGAAAACGTATGTAAATAAGAGATTCTTCAATTGGGCTAATATCCAGTTTCTTTGGTCTCAAATCAGTTTCTTCAATTACGAGGCAACCAATTTTTTTTTTCAGCTACAGCCTATGATCATTTACACCAAATCACTGGCATAATGATGCCAAGGAAATTGCTTTGGGTTGGTTTTGGGTCTTTTCAAACTGTTAAAACAGTGGTTCGGGACAAATAATGTGTGGCCGTTTCGATCACCCAATGTATGCGTCACTGGTGGTAAGTGAAAAGTTTACTTAAAGAATTATTTCAATGTCATATTTGACAGTGAAACTTAAAAGAAAAACAAAGAAAACGGGGGGGCGAATTGACGTATCTTCCCGTTTGCATAGTTGTTTTCCTTGTCCAGGTCTGACTTCTCACATTTAAAAGTTTGTTTTGTTAGATTGCAAGTATCTTAATACGTAATGAAATAAAATTATCAAAAGCAAATGAGAATAAAGTTATAAGATATTTAAGTTAAAACAAAATACATATATATAATAAAAAATGTAAAAAAAATGGCGAGCAAAGTTTGTGTGGATCATCATCACCAATATCATCTTTCATCTTAAAGAAAATATTTCATTTCTTAAAAAAGTAGTACTAATTTCTGTTTGTCTTATTTTTATATTTCTACTTTGTTCAAACACTTGTCTTATTTTATTTTATTAATTTAAAGCTATGAAGTAAAATAAGGCAATAATTTACAATGGAGCAATTTTTTTTAGTGTGTTTGATGATAAAACAATTTTTACTTAAACAAATAAATTGTACATTATAGAAAAAAAATAATAATAAAATTATACAAATAATTTTTTTAGAAATAAAATAAAAACAAACAGTATAAAAAATAATAATAAAAGCTAATTTCATAAATTTATTAAACTTTATATTTAAATAATTATAGTTATAGTTAAAATCAGTCAAATTATTCAGCTCTTTAGTATTTTTTTTTTTATTAATTATGTAGTTTATTTAGTAAATGATTTTTTTTGTTCTTGTTTTTAGATTTTTTTAAATTTTATTTATAGGAACCTCCTCCTTTTTTAAATATTTTGTTTTTGGAATCTTGAAAAGTGTATGTGTGATCCCCTCAATCATTTTTTTGGAATGTGATTTATATTTTTTGAAGGAGAAAATATATTATTTCATTTCTTTTTGGAGGTTATTATTGTATTTTTAACAAGAAAGAGAAACCCGTTGGATTTAAAATTAATAATACGGCGAAAATAAAAACAATTAGAAACGAATTTATCGAGAAAAGTAAATGTTTTGCGCATGGGCGAAAAGAGAGAGAGAGAAAAGAGTAGTTAATGTAGTTTAAGGATTTTGTTAACTGAGAGTAGGATTAATTTAAATAATATCAGTAGATACGAGTAATATCAGGTAAGAAATATCCGGTATAAATTATCTCAGCCAGTTTTCAAAATCAAGAAATTTTCGGAAATTCGGTTTGTAGCCGTAGACGTAGCTAAAGTGTTATTATTAAGGAGCAGGAGAAGGCTTTACTTCTCACAATTTATCTTCCCTCATATTAAGGTGTAATTAAAAAAACTAGGAGACATTTTGATAGACAAAGTATATGGACTGAACAAGGCGAGCATAAATACACAAATCAATCAATTTGGTGGCACCTAGACTCGTGGCTATCAAGGCTCAACCATTTCTGTGCTGCACTTTAAAAAAATCACTAACGTCTACAAGTGCAATTATGAGCTCGTGGAAGAATTAATTATAAGTTTTTTTGATTAAAAACAAAAAATAATTTGAATAAATATGTGTGTTTCAAAAGAAAAATATCTTGAGTAGAGAGTATAACAAATTTTACAACATAAAAAAAACTTAATCACGTGATTTAAAACAAAAAACAAACAAAAACCCTGTCTCACTTGGCCACCTCTGCCATTAAGTGGGAGCGACATAAAACACATATTTTAAAATTCGTTTTTTTTTCAATATATCTTGCGTTGCACCATCAAACAGATTGATAGCATTTTTTGTTTGAATATTTTTGATCAATATAGGACCTACTAATTAACAGTCTCCGTCATAGTGCAAGAGAAAATTTCTTGGACAGTACTTATATTCATCGCTCTCAAGTAGTTAGGTATAAGGTCATTTCACAATTAAACAAAACGAATCTAGATACTTAGTTGAAGGTGGTTATACATAATCTTTAATATGAACAAAAAAATAACAAAAATCCAGATAGTAACCCCACATATTAATGAAGACTAAGGAAACAATAAGCTACATCATTCTAATAAAGCAAGTGTCAAAATAAATAATATTTAAAGAATTAAAAACAAAAAAATATTTTTGTCAGCTCTGTTTAACTTCTGAGTATTCTTTCATGCACATACAAATATTTATTTTCAACGCGTTAAAAAATATGGATTTATAAAATAGACTTTGAAATAACAAAAACAGTCACCTTTTACGGCCTCATCACAAAAACTCTCGAGTAAAAAAAACTTATCACAGACTTTGTGATATGCTCATCATACGAATTTTGAGTGTGCTAAGGTCTTTGAGTAACACTTTATACAAATACAAGAGAAAAAAACTAAAAACAGGAAAATGGAACAATTTGATGAGTATCAAAAATATATTTGAAAAAAATAATACTAACACATGCATTTAATTTAATTGATTAACAAATATTTTTTATTAATCAGTAGATTAGGGTGGATTTACATTGAACGATTTTTTCAGTGTCAATTTGAAGATCGAAGATAAATGAAATGGGATCAAATCATCCCTGGTTAAATCACATTTTTTATCAGTCGATGGTTGTACCTTCTTTTTTTTTTAGTGAGTCGTTTTTTTTTTGTATAAATGAATTTCAACAAAAATTGAACAGGGCACTCATTCCGTAAAACCATTATCACTCGACAATAGCGCTTCGACGTTAGTCTTGCATTCCGTAAAACTGAAAATGACTATCGTTTGGGCGATATCATTTTGAAAATAAAATATTTGCTTCACGTAACACGATAATCGTCAAAACGCTATCGTCAAAACGATAGCATTGAGACGATAGCTAAATAGGTATCGTTTGCATAGATTTTGAAGCTCACTTTATACATTTTTTGTGATTGACAGTTTGTAGGCGGCTGTAATTGAATGACTGAGTAGCCACTGTAATTTTACATCATATCTTTTGTCTTCTTTTTTGTTGCACCAAAGACACAAAAACAACGCAGACTGTTATGTATGACAGCCAATACGAAATTTTATCCACAATTTGGGAATACCAAATGCTCTCAAATTGCATTTTTAAAATAACGATAGACGAGACTATAGTGGTTGAGTTACGTGAAGCAAATCATTGACGATCACGTTAACGATTATCGTTTTGACGATTATCATGTTGAAAATTACGGAATGAACCCCCAGGAAAACAACAAAAATAGGGTTGGAAAAACCGTTCCTTGAACACATTTCACCCGAATTTATAAACAAAAAATTCGTCAATGAAATCCCAGACTTATAGTAAACGAGCAATACCATTTTATTTCGACACCCGCGGAACCTGCTGCGATTTTGATGATTTTTTTTAAAGTATAAAATTATAATTAAAAAAGAGTCTACAATTAAAAAATCAACAATCTCAACAGGAAATTTTTAAAAAATTGATAAACAGAAAAATGTTTATTCCTTTATTTTGATTGAACAATTATTAACACTCCAAAAGTTTATAAAAACATTTTCCATAACTTGATTGAATATGGGAGTACAAAACTCAGTACAGTAAGACCCGCTTATACTTCAAACGAAACGACAAGCTACGTACTTTCATTCTGAAACTGCCGGGTTGTTGTTTATACTTATTCAAAGAATACACACTCCGCTTCAATTGAATAGACACACAAATTTTCATGTTGCTTTTTATTTGTTTCTGACATTGCGAAAATAAATCAGAAACAATAAAAGCACTCCTGTTTTCCGGCTCTCTTGCAAAGTATTTCACATTGTAAAATGCTGTTTTTATTTGCGTTAACTGAATAGACACAATTATTGTCATTGGTAATGAAAATTAATTCAAGGAAGTAAAACAAGGTTTTCTAGGGTAATTCTAGAAGAGGGCACTGTCGCTTTTTTTTTTGAATAGTCTTTCTGATTTATTTTCCTAACGTCATAAACATCTTCAAATGATACATTAATGTCCAATGTTTGAAAAGAGTGGACAAAGTACCTTTGAAAATTTGTGTGTCTATTTAGTTGAAGCGGAGTGTATATTTTCTGAATAAGATAATGCGAAAAAAAATAACATAGTAGGACCTATTTATAATAATCACATTATATAATTGAAATCTATCTCCTTATGATTATAAGCGGGTTTTCCTGTACTGGGTTTTCAAGTTTTATATTCAATAAAATTATGGAAAACTTTTTGAGTGTGTTTTATAAGTTCAAAAATTGTTCAAAAAAATAAAGAAATAACAATTTTTTTTCTTTGAAAAAATATCGGGTTTTCAATTCTTTCATAATTTCCTTTGAGATCGTCGATTTTTTAAATGTGGACTTATCTCTAATTTCAATTTCCTACACTAAAAAAGTTCCTGAATAATGCACTTATTTTCAGCTTTAACAAAATAATTTTTGTTTCTCTTGAAAAGACTCTCCTGATGTAAGGTCTTCTATTGATGCTCATATACAATAAAATGTAAAAGGGAATGACAAAAAATTGTCTGTCGTACGGGTTTATAAAATATATAAAAAATTACGAAAATGATGGACCATTCAAATAGGTTGTACAGTAGCATTAAATGAAAATTTACTGTCGAGAATTATACCCAGATCGGAGAAGACAAAACTTACAGAAAGAAGAAGAATCTAACATATTATTTAAGAAAAAGAACAAGAAACAAGAAAAGAAAAACGAAACACTAAAAAAAACAGAATAATAATACATTAATTGGCAAAAATTAAGCCAAATGTCATCAACAAAAAAGATCAAACTTCAATCTCCAAAACCGAATAAATCACAATTAGATATTGAAACTATTTTAAAATTTAACAACACTTCTACAGACATTTTAAAGAACTGGAAAATTAACTTAACATTAACTCAGACAAACGAAACAAAACGATATAAGGTCTTAGTGGTGTATGTTATGTTGAGGCCGACAATGGCAAATATAAAAAAAGAATATTGCGTCCAATTGAAAAGTATGAATATTAATACTTTTAAATAGAACCTCCTGGCCAAAAATGTTAAGAGATAACAAATAAATTATTAAAAATGATTTCAATTCCCGGTTTTTGGTTAAGCAAGAAAATTATCAGCGCCCTTTATTTATTACATACCAAAAATTTACTAGACCGTTGATGAAAAGCAGCACTTCATAACCTATCTCTGTAAGCAACGTGGAATTAAACAGTTTGCCCCAAGAAATTCTCTCCGTAAAAAAATTCTTATGATTTTGTCCAATAGGTGGGTGGATGATTTATCCAAGAGAATGGTTAGCTTTGCTTTTTGCTCAGCATTTCGTTTGATGCAGTATTAGAATTTGAAATTTGCTGTTACGTACTTATTCTATTCATATTTGTTGCCTGTTTTACTTAAACTCAACCATATTCAACGAAGCATACAACATACTACAAAATGTATAGCACAAAAAATACAGAAAATAATAAACAAGAAGAAGCACCCTCTTTGCCTACGTGGGGTACAAAATTTTTGAAAATTCTGTATTCACATTGTTACTAGGTATGCCTCCGCTTGAACATTTTTAGTGTTAAGAAAACCTTCATGTAATTTTATTTAGTATAACAGATTCCAGAACTCTTTTGTTTTCCAAAATACAAGACTTGTTTAATAAGTAACCACAAAAGGAACTTACATGTAATTTCTTGATATTTAGCTGGTTGTAATGGGGGCTTTATCACTTGTTTAAGAAGTTTTGTTATGTTGTATTTTACTGGTAACCTCTCATTCGAAAACTTGAAATATTGTTTAAAAACCTCATTATTATTTGTTTTTTGTTTTGATTTCTCGTTTAGCTGCCCTCCCCTCCCTCACTCACATCGTTGTCTACATATCATCTTCCCTTTTTTGTTCTTTCTACATAAATTGTTTAATGTACCGTTTTTTTAGTTTAATTGTTTAGTTTTAGTTTTTTTAGTTTTAGTTGTTGTTTTGTATTTTTTTAACTTATTCTGCAGACATTATATTATGAACTTGTTCTAATTTAAAGGCAAGCCTTTGCTTTTGTGAGAATTCATCTTCTTCCAATGTTACAGTTAATTGTTCATTATATTTCACAGCATATTCATATAATTCGTGGAGGGCACAGTTTGTATTAAATTCTGTTGTGTGTAACTGTAATGAAAATATATCCAACTTAGTGTATTTTATAATAATTTACAAAATATTTATTTAAAAAAAAAAAATAAAATTTAAGAAAATTATTGTTTCAACTCACTCTCGATTCTTCAGCTAGCATTGCATTCATATCTTGATCCGATATAGCTGGCATTTCTCTAATATCACGATAATATCGATCCACCCATTTGCGATATTCAGGTATATCTTTTGCATAAAGTAGCTTTGAGCTTGGAGAATCCTTACCTAAAATAAATAAGATGCGAAAGTTGCGTAAAGGAGAGAGAATGAGAAAGAGAGTCAAAGGTAATATACACATATATTTATATAGTTGTAATATATTTTCATGATCATGGTCAAGTGATCAAGGGTACAGAAACCGTTCACCAAATAATAAAATTAATATACGAGTTTAAAAGACTTTTATAAATGAATTACATTTTTAATGATTATATTTTAATAAATTCTTACCTAATCTATGATCTGATGTGGAACATGAATCCATAAATGTTTGAGCAACTACTGATAAGCAGGAATCAACTATATTTGACTTATGAATATCAAAAACAAAGTTTGGATTTTTAATTAAATTAACCCAAAACCTAAAAAAAGATACAAATATGTTATATATTGACTCAGAGAGAGGAAGAGATTACATTTTTTCAATTATTATTTACCTTAATGGCAAACTATTGCTCTTCCATGTATGCACAACTTCTGGATCAGTTATGCCATGCAACAATGCTTGATCGTCCAAAAAATCAAACATATATTTTATAGCCAAAGGTAGCGCTGAACCTCTGTGTGCTGTACTAAATATTGTCTCGAATAAATCATCGACAAATTTTTGTAATGTACCCTTAGTTGCAAGTAATCTTGTCAAATAGATTTCCGACACAAGTTTATTTACACGTTCGCCTTCTTTTTGTAAATCACTATCATGATGTTTTACAAGATGCCAATATTTCAAACCATTCTCGTGGATATCATTATTTAATGGACTACCAGCTCGACTAAATGTCGGCGATGATGATGTGTATTTTGATAAATTTAATGTTTCGTATCTGTTTCAAGAAAATGAATTGGAATATGTCTAAATAGAGGAGAAGATTATAAGAACTTACTTATGAGATTTTTCATTCTTATCTGACAATATTGAGAAATTATAAATGGAGCTTTGTTTGGGCACCAAACTTAAACCGGCACCATCGGGAACATTGTAATGTTGCAGTGTATTTAGTTTCTTCCATTCGTTCTCCATTTTAGAAGTTGTATCTTCATCATAGAGTATGACACGACCTGATGCTCCTGTTCGCCATTCTGTAAAAAACCAAAATAAATTTATTTCAAAGTTATTTTTTGATTGTCTCAAAAATGTACCCAAATCCAAGTCATCTTTCCTTGGTCGCTGACTGGATGGAATGTTCCTATAGATAGTATCCAAACATTTCTCCTTTACCTGGCCAATGGTATCACAGTCGAGAACTTTAACTTGGACATTTTCAGTGTTAGTTGGCATCATTTCCATGTTCGTACAAAACATTGGTTGCTGTGTGATACTGGCAAAAACTGTCATTGGTCGAAATTCGATTAATTGGCGAATGAGTTTCTCTTCGCTCAACGAATAGCGAGCTTCATGTGTACACGCATCGACAGGACCTTTATCAACTTGCCCCTTCACAGCCCTAAAGAGCATATACAAAGGTTCGCCGGCGCATTCTTTGAGAAATTTATACAACAGAAACGTAAACCAAGCCGATAGCATCTTCTCCGCGACACTTTCTGTACGACGTAGCAACAATTTCGGATGACTCTTGCCTTCGATGCATTTTTCAATTAATTCGGCGAGAAGAGTCTTCAATATATCAGTGCAATATTCTAGTTTGGATTGCAGTGTAACCATGATGAGGGAGGCGACATTCACTCGTTCACGCATCGAGAAGTAACGATTCGATTCTAGCGTGCGTATGAATAGCAAAAGGAATGTTTTGTTCATAATCAATTGGCCAAACAAACGAAGACCCTTTTCCTTGCGTAGTAATTCTGGGCGTTCCCATTGCAACACATTGTGATCTTTGTCATTGGGGAAGAGAATTTTCATTGCATAGGTACGATAATCGAGGAACGGAATACCGCCTGATGTCAGATCACCTGTTAGATCTGTCATTTCTGTTTGCAATTCAGCAAAGGCTTCTTTACATTCGGCAGCAACACGTAACTCAAGAATGTCCATTTGTTCTTGCATATTTCTAAGCACACGATTCGATTCGGATGTTTTCTTTTTGTAGGCCACAAGCAGACAGACGAAAAATAGAAACAATGCTGTAACTCCAACAATCACTCCGAACATAACATTCTTTCCCAGGCCATGCATTATATTGGGCGAGGCATAGCTCAAAACACCGATGCGATATTCAAGTGATTGGCCAATTTTAACAACAACCTCGGGTCCCTCATTTGAATCGGTCGACTCCGATGGTGGTCGGCAGGTCAATTGTTGACGTGACAGTGAAGTTATATTGCAAATTCCATTGCCGATCATTACAAGAACATCACTCTCCTTGCAAGCACGATCAAGATTCTTTCCATTGATTGTCAGATATTCGCTCTTGTAATATTTGACTTGATCTTCAAAACGGTCGTACACCGGATTGGGGTAGAGTTCAAATTTATTATTATGCTTTGCTGAGAGATTCTGTACTCCTATAACATTGTCCATCAGGAATCCATACTCCAGCTGTTCGGGCTTGTCAGCATCGAGCATAACTGATTCGGTATCGATAATAGGTGAATTACACAACATATCTGACGATGACAAGACCTCACATTCGCTGAAAAACATTTTCTGATTGTAATACACATACATATTCGGGCTCTGGATGAATTCAAATTGACTTCCTCGAACAGCTATCTTAATACCACCCGCTGGAATACCTTTCGGCGATTTTGTCCCCGACTGACCCGAACTTACGTAATCTATTGTCGGATCTTCGACATATTTGAAATTGTAATCGTTGAACTCACGAACCCCATTATCAAAGTGCATTTTCAAACGACCCTCAATTATTCCCGGCGATGAACTTGTTCGGCACAAAGCTTGAGTAGCATTGGTGCTTAAAATCTCACATGGCAGATGATCATTGATGAACGATTGTATCCGACTGCCAGCATTCAAATACTTGCCAAAGATCATTATTTGTGTGCCACCAGAGACCGGGCCGAATTTCGGACTAAAATCATCGATTTTCGGATCGACAAATTCGAAATCTGTTTTCGATTCGCCACGATAGTCACCAATTTGTACAACTATACGGCCATTTCGATAGAGCTGCACCCCAGGGCTGTCAACAGTGCAGACAATTTGTTTTGTATCGACGTAGAATTGTTGAAATGGCATGCAGTTAATTCCGGCAATGCGAACACCTGAAAGGATTTTGGTGATTTTGTGTTTTCTCATTTAATTGCAATAAAATATAATGTGGCACCATAATTTTAAATTAGTAATAGTACAGGCAGTGTGTATTTTCATGTCAGTTAAGAAATGCTTTAAATACATAGAATAATAAAAATTATTACTATATAATGAAGAAAGCTATATATACAAATGTACATGAAAGAAAATTTAATGCAGACACGAAATTCGGTAAGATTTTTTTTTTAATTCAATTTTAATTTTAACGGTTTACATGGGCCGGAGGGTAATGTCACGTAGTTTATTTTTGTTTACAATTGATGTTATGAATACTTAAAGACCTAAGAAAAACAATCATAAATCAGTTTGATTGAGACGAATTTCATACTTTTTGAAAGAAGAAGATTTTGAAAATCATTATGGGAATAATAGTTGATAGATTAAAAAAAAAGACTAAAGATTTGAATTCACCAAGTAAATTTAATGGGAGAAATTAGCCTAGAACCTTAAATATTCGATGCCGAATACCATCGTATACGATCGTAACAATTGGTTAAACGTCTAGTTCTTCGAAAAAAAAACAAAAGTACCTTGAAAGGTCAAAATTAGAAGGAAAAATAATAATGGTAAACAGAAGTAATAAAATAAATTAATTTATCAAGCCACCAGCATGACTTTCTGGTTTAATTTCTGAAGACGAATCCAGCTATTACAAACGGCATCGGCATTCCAAAAACTGGGATAATTCGATTGGAGGTACTAAACTCTTCGTTCTCTGGTCAGAAATGTCAAAAAAATTTAAAATACTTTTAGTGCTACCCTACCATAATTCTTTCGTTTTGAAATGTTCTTTTTTTAATTCACCGATATTTTATATGCTTTGATATTTCCTACACAAAAAGGATACCATGAGCAAAATTAACCTTTTCTTCGATTGTAGGTTTCTCCGAATGGATACGATAATAGCGCTGGTAGTTATGAAATAAAAATTGCAGGATCAATAAACTCCCTAGCTTCTTAAAAGCTTATAGTTAAATGAAAAAAAGTGATAAATGGAATTTGTTGGCATTCTAAATCTGAAAATAT
Source organism: Dasysyrphus albostriatus (assembly GCA_946251815.1). NCBI lineage: Eukaryota > Metazoa > Arthropoda > Insecta > Diptera > Syrphidae > Dasysyrphus > Dasysyrphus albostriatus. Next base: position 3,042,073 of record OX276339.1, read on the forward strand.
TCAAGAGAAAAATGATTATGATAAAGCTCATGTAACAACTTTTTTGTACATACAATGAGCCCTTGCCGAGATGAGATATTGGTTACAACGTGTATTATAAAATGGCATTTGAAGCACATCACTTACATCTAGGCAATTTTTTTATTCAAGGCATATCCTCCCAATTCCAATTACAAAATGTATCATTATATGTTTGCATTATGAAACATCTGGGCCCATATTCTGTAATAAAAGAATCGAAAGCGATCATTCGTTTTACAGAACTTTGTGTAAATTCATAAACGTCAAATAATTCTGCATCACTGCTTTTTTTGCGAAAAGCATCGAGGATTTTCTTGATTCTGGTTTATAGTTGATGCACGTATGTATGTTTGACTGAATGTTTGTTTTGTAACAATACGTTTGTGAATTTACACTTTATTTGATTCGATTGAGATTAAGGGCCTCGGTCTTACTTTGCATACTTTTATACTTTAAGTGCTTGTGAATTGGACGGGTGGGATAGATTGGAATGGTTAAAAGTCAGACCAAAAAAGTTGTGGGAAAGAATATATAAATAATTTATGTTTTAGCGGACACACGAAGGTAATCTTTCGTTTATTAAAGCTACACGAAGCAGATTGTTTGCACAAATGCAAACATTCGTTGGTTATGCAGATTATGCTCCACGCTTAGAGTTATTATTGTGCTATCGAATTATTATTAAATGAAAGTTAAATTAATTAATATATTGATTTAATCCTAGTTCAGATCTATCCACAGAAATGGTTCAATTTTTATAGAAAGGCCCACTTTTTCGGGGATTTTAACTAAAGGTATTTTAATGCTAGTGTAATAAGAAACACAAACAAAAAAATATGTAGCTGTCCTGCAAATGCAATTCGTCGACTAAATTTTTGTTGGCTTCTCCCACTTGTTGGGGTCGTTTTTGCTTAAGTTCATGTATGCAATCGTATCCTTAAAATTTTAAAAAGTATAATATAAAAGTTGTTGAATTAGTTATTTCTATTACTACTAAGCAGCTGAATTAAGTTTCAGTATAAGCCAATTGCATCCTGTCATCTTTTAGAAAATTTTATTACAAGGTTCTTTACATATACAACCAACTGCAGTTTATACTTTAACGTTTACGTGGTCTTGTGATATATATCAAAAAGTATTCCTATTTATAGATACCCACCCATACAAAAATGATGTTCCATTGTTTTTGATAAGCTTCTTTGGCCTGTTCAAAAAAAAATCAATTAACGCCAATTCTCCATTCCATTATTTTTCCCAAAATTTGGTAAGTATTTCTTACTTCTTCAGGGTAAATATTTATTCAATATAAATTACATTTTCTAAATCCGGAGATCTGGGATGGAATCCCAGTTAATTGCACCTTAAAATAATTTTGTACTTCCTCTTTCGAAGAAGAGATTAAACTGGAAAACAATAATAGGTCTCCTCCAATCCATTTCAAATAACAACACGCACACAGAAATGACGAAAGTGGTAGCCACTAAAATCTTAGCGGGTGTCGCACTGCTAAAATATTATTATTATTCTTGCAAATTTTCACAATTTGCTGTCAGAAACCATAGAAAAAAACCCAAGTTTGGGAAACTTGGTGAAAATTTCACCTTACCAAACAGGCATATTATATATTTGCTTTAAAATAACACAAACAAAAATTCATTTGCATTTTTGTTTTAAATTCACTGACCTTTCTATTACCATATATTTTATTTGTAGAAATTGATTTTATAAAAAAAAAAATTATTGATTGGTCAACTATTTTTTATAAAGTCGCAATGTCTAACAACAAAGCATTTTTCATTTAATAGATTTGCATTCGTCCTGAACCACAAAACATCAATCTAACTTTCTAGGAAGAAATTTCTTAGCACATGAAGTTAACTAGTTACAAGCTTAATTTCTGTACCACACAAATTTACGTGTTATAAAATAAATCTGCGTTAGTTCAAAAATAGGTATCATTTTAAAGGCTATATTTGTTGAATTTCATTACTTTGTGCAAAAAAACGAATATTTCCTTCAGCGTTCCTTAATATATGTTTGGTGGTACAGCCATAAAATGTTCTTAAGTTCTTAAGAGAGTTCTTAAGAATGTTGACAAAAGCACACTGATTATACTAAAGTTATTTTATCTCGAAATAGATACAAAATAAACCTATAACAGAAGACGATGCCCTTAACCAAAATGTTAACACAATAATTGGCATCCGGATTTAGAGAAAAAAAAATAAAACAAAACAAAAAAAAACAATATACATATATTTTTAAAATTTTGACAATCCAAATATACAAATTTTATTTCTAAATTAAAAATAAAAATAGTTAAAATAAAAAGTAAAAATAATTATGCCAACGTTAGAAAGAAACCAAACCTTACCATAACATTTTAAGTAAATTTATTTAGGCCAGTCGGCAGAGATATTAACAAATTTATTTATGCTTGGAATTGGTAGCTGGATGTGTTTTTGGTTCAGTCACTATTTTCACAAAAAAAATCGTTTAAACATGGACATTTTGGGCAGTAATAATTATCGAGGGCTAATAAAGCAAAAAAAACTTCATTAACTTAGTCACCAAGCTAAAATAGTAAGTAAGTATTTGTGATCGCCCATAAGACTTGATCACGATCACATTTAAGTCATGGTAGCGCTCTCACTGGAAACTTGTTCGAATGCCTTTGAAATAAACTCTATACAACATAAACAATATTCGAGCTAAATCTAAGAACACTTGATATTATCCCCCCCTTACAACCATGCCTTCTTCGGCTAGCCTACCAATTCCAGTCATCAAATTTCAACGGCATAGTTTTGCTAGAAACAAAACCTCTGCCAAATAGCCATTTTTATAGTAAAAACCAAAAAAAAAGGAAAGTATATACGACAAATAAAAGTAAGTATAAAAATACAAAATTAAGAATTGAAAGATGGAATAGACATTAACAAAAGGGTGATTAAGATAACCGCCTTCCGCGAATTAAGTTAAGAACATGTCAAAGAATTGAATTGAGGGAGAAAATGGTAAGAAAGTATTCGACTTTTATTTCTAATTCTACTTCTATTTCTAGTTCTAGTTCTACTTCTCATCCTCATTCCTCGTGTTCTTTATAATTTGTTGATTTGTTTTTAGTTTTTTTTTAGTTTTCTGTAAAATTACACACCTGAATAGATGTCAGTGAAGTTCTTTCCCAAATTGATGCCTTGTATTGTTATATTAGTGCCGCCTTCCCAAGGACCAGTTTTTGGTGAGAACGATTGAATTTCTGGATTAGGACATGTCTTCATGCGATTCAGCCAATCAGTTTTGCCTTCATTATTCTTATTGCATTGCTCTTCGACTTCACATGAATTCGTTGACGAACACCAACCGCAATTGTACTTTTCTGCCAAAGCCAAACATATGCCACAACTATCGGCCATATCACGACAGCGATATATCACAACTATTTTAAAATTGAAAAGAAAAAAAAATTGTCATTAAAAAAAAAAACAAAATAAGAGAAATGCAAAAAGTAAAATAAAAATAACAACAAAAATACCATGAATATCATGAGGATTGTCAAGTGGTTTCGATCCACCCCAAATGACAGCAAATGTAGCCGTTAAATTGGGTGATCTTGACGAATATTGAAATTCCATATTATCACAATAGATTGTATCGCCCAAGAGTTGGGCATTCAATGATGTCACACGACCTTCGATATTAAATTGACAAACAAAACGTGTTTGGACAATAAATTGGCCAATAATATGCACTTTGACTTTGATAGATTTGCTTGTGCCGGCAGCAACAAGTACTTCACTGCCATCACCCGTCGCATTGATTGTTGGACAAAATCCTGGTCCTGATCGATAACTTGGTCCAATGCGCTGAAAAAAAAATGCCAAAGAGAAGATTTATTTGATTTTTATCTATTTGTCCAAAGTGGAATTCTAGGGAGGAGAGGATTATCAAACTTACACTAACTCCAGTTACAAGAATATCATTGCGGCAATTCTCAGCTGTATCATGGGTACAACGATGGGCTTCCACACACCAGTCACAAGGAAATTCTGAGGATACACATCTGGTGCATGAGGAATGTGTGCTACAATCGAAGAATGTAAAATCTGTTGATACCAAATCGGGACCGTTTTTCGTTCGAACTGATAACTTTGCCGTAAAGTGATCTAAGAAATATTGAAAATAAGACAAGACAAGTATTTATTTTTTTTCTAATGCTGGATTCACGCGACTGACAAATTAATATATTTTATTTTTTGTGTCACAAAAAATGGACATTGGTCAATCACTTGCAAATCCTAGCAAATCTTAAGCAATTATTCTAAAACTTACGTCGTCCTTGTTCAATTTGTGGCAACATATCAGTTCGTGGTGTTGTACAATTAACACCATTTCGTTTTTTGGTAGCATTCGTAAATAGAGCTTTCTCTTCCGTTGTAAAGGCACACACAAGATTCTCCTTTAGCTGAGGTAGATGATCGATTATCAGTTCCAACTGAAACACACCCAAAAATGTGTCATTCGGAACAACGCTGCTGCCGGATAAAAAACTATCCCCGCTTCCATTACTTACCGTTCTAGCTGTTGTTCGTTGTAACTGATGTGGCACAACACTCGTTATTGTCGTACATTTTCCAGTCTTATAGCTAACCCAATACAATGGATCATTGGCGTCATCTTCGCACGTCGAACGTGGACTGCATTTATTTTCCAACGAACACCATCCGCAATACGGATCACGGGCACCCAAACACTGGCCGCACGTCAAATAATCGGAACAATCGTAGACTTTCACTTTGGAAACGCCATGTCTTGACATAACGTATATGTGGAGTTTTTGATTGTCGAAGTGCATGTCACTATTTATTGGCGAACCAATATTGATGGGAATGTTGGCATATTCGATGGCCGAACTGGCTGATTCGACAACAATCTTCTTTAGATATCCGTCAGCCGTTCCGATGAACACAACCGTATAGCCACTGGTACGAGTTGCAGCAACAGCTGTTAGACGCTTATTGAATATTGCAACTGGTACAGCAGCTATGGGATGTTCACCACCTAGTGGCGAATTGACATCGAGACCACAGAAGTCCTCGCCAATGGTTTGTAGTTTCTGGAAAGAAATTATTTGATATGCAAAAAGTTCTTTAATTTTTCAAATCAAACAACATACAGTTGAAACACAATCCATATTCGGTGATATAAAATCAAGCCCGCGGGCTCCGTTGCCATTGAAGCAAGATTTGATGTTTTGCATGAATTTTCTGCGAATCGATTTCAGCGAATATATACATAATGCTGAGTTATCGGTTGACACGTTGCCTTTACCCTCCGAGAAGACCGCATACAACACATCATCTTGTTCGGTTATGGCCAAATTTGATGCCAAATCTGAGCCAGGCTTGCCCAAGAAACCAGCCTGGACAAGATTGTATTTGGTGCCGCCTTGGGCATCAATACAATCAACAGGAATTTCTGTGTACGAATAGTAGTTGGAGTCCTCTTGACAGATACGCACCAATTTTGTAATGTACTCTTTGGGCGTGGAGTGGTGGTTGTGTTTAAGTTGTGTCGTGAGGAAATACGAGAATTTCTCCGAACTAAACCCGTAAACATAATTCACCAGGTATGACTCGCGGGCATATGAATTAATGAAAATACGTGTTCCTGTCGTCACAGCAGACGACGCAATTTGGAATAGTTTTTGATTTTCGAGACTACGTGACGCCACAGCTGGGATTTCACTTCGATATGGCGAGTTGTTGGTGTATGTCACACCTACGTACATAACATTTGTAACTGGCGGCTGCGGTGGCCCTGGGGCTATGAATGCCACCGTCGAGGAATTGGCATCGTTTGCAACGACTGCGTCCGATACCTTGTGCTCGATAATGCTGACATTTTGTAAATTACGCACCGTACAAATGCCTTGAAACAATGAACCACAAGATATTAGACGCGATGTTGCCCTATCGATGAGCAGCACTTTGTTTACGTTGTCCGTTGGCTGACGGACCGCATGCGCCGGACAATCAAGCACCGTGCACTCCACGGAATCATTTTGTGGTCCGGTTGTTACGGATTCGTGTAGTTCGAGTTCCGGCGAAAGTTGGAATAAACGATTAATGCCTCCAACATAAACACGTCCCGTTATTGTGTCCACAACAAGGTGATTCAGTGTTGTGTCGAATTGTACTTGTCGGGTTATTATACTGCTGTAGTTGTTGATTTTCGAGGATGACGATTGGTTGGCTATATTTCCGCCACCGCCACCGCTACTACTACTACTACTACCACTACTACTACTACTGCTGCTGCTGCTACTACTCGGGCCACCGCTATTGTTTACGCCGCTGCTGCTGCTACTGCTGCTGCCGGTGTTAATACTGCTAGCACTGCCGTTACATGTTACATGATGATATAGTGTTGCCAGCAACAATGCGCTGATTAAAAGCCTCATGTTTCACAACATAAGTACTGAAAAGAAAAAAAGGAAAACAGAAAAAACTATGACAACAAATTTAATTTTTTTTTTTAACTTGCAATAAAATAAACAGGTATAAAAAAGGGTTCATCAAGTATTTTTTGATGTAATAGGAAAGTTTTACTCATGCGTAAATTTTCGTTAAATGTTTGTGCACAAATTTTCATTAAATAAGTAATTCACTTTAGATTCTCGATGTACCTGGTTTGACCAAAATTATTTTTTTTTTAATTGATGTGATCAATTTCGTGAAACAGTGTTTTTTTTTTTTATTTATAACAATATGGCAATCATTTCACACTATGACATAACTTTGCGTCAACAGCTTGTAAACTAATTTATTATTTTATAATAAGTCTATTATACAATATATGGGAAAAGTATCTCTTTAATTAATCTAGTGTTAACACACCAAGTTAACTCCTAGCTAACTTGATATATAAATTGACTGAAAATATATTTCAGGAATTGGCTCGAGTTTAATCCCAAAACTAGGATTATCTTCATCTTGTAACAGGTACTAAAAAGCTGGGCCTTAATTTTATAATTTTATTTCACCATATGGGCTACCTTACCTACTCTTAAAATATGTAACAATAATAACTTGCTTTCTACCAAACTCTGACAAATTCAGACTGAAACTGACGACTTGATTTGAAATCAATCTCTGCAATTTTCTTAAAATTTGTTCAATTTCATTTTAAGTTTCAAAATCTAGTAAGTTGATTATAGAATGTTTTTGTTTTTTTTTTTTGTTTCTTGTTATAACCTTGACATAATTCTTATCTTGAATTTTAAAGAAGAAACATAACAATGCTTAGACAAAATATCATTATCAAGCATTTTTGTTAATTAAAAATTGTAATTCGTTTGTTGGTTTTTGGGTTTGTTAGAGATCAGGTCCGTATAAGAAAAAGGTGAAGAAACTTAGAAATCTTAAAGTTTATTGATTCTTTATTTTATTCGGAGCGGTTCATCAACTATGTAAACGGGAGTCTCACGAAATAATATGCGTGCCTTTAGAGATGCCTTGGTTTTATTAACAACCACAATCAAACCCTTGAAGAGTAGAGGGTTTCCCTTTTTATAAGAATTAGTATGAGAACCACCCGACCGAGAAAAAAGATTTACATATGAATGTATGTTATAGCAGGAAAGAGGTTCGGGAGTTTTTAACAAAAACTTAAAAAAATAAGCTTGAGATTATTACAATGCAAAATGGACTATAGCTTGCAAAGAATGATCAAAGCAACGTCCCATCGTAGTAGATTTGTTGTCGATTTTGAGGATATGGAGAGTACATTTTTCAAAAGCTGTTAATTGGCGATGAGGAATTTAAATCCACCGCTGACAGAATTTTACTGAATGGTAAACGACATTGACGACGAAGGCCAATAATTATTCCATCCACCTGACCGACATGGAAGGAGTGAAAATAGCTACATAATATTCCCCGGCTAATTGCACCTCGCTTAATTGATTTTCCAGCTAAATAAAAAATGCCGCTAACAGACTAAAAACATGTTAATATTTTCGGATAATTAAATTTCCCGGTTAAATAGTCGAAGAATCAGACAATGAGGCCGCTGCAATAAAGCAGGGAATACTGTTTATCCAAGTTTAAGTTCAAAAAAGACAACTGGAGGAAGATTGTTAGTTGAGACCCTGATGTCTGATGGTCCACACCGATTGTAGCGACACTTAAGGTAAGTAAATAAGAAAGTAAGTAAGTAAAATTTTGTTGACATTTATGGACTTTTAGTCCTGCTAATTTTGGATACCAAAGCACTCGTGTCCATTGATTTGAAATTGATCTTAACGTAGAGGTGATGGCTGCTGGAGCCTCGATAATGATTTCTACTCGTATATAACTTATGACAGATTTGTTGAGTGATCTTTGAAAGCATTGCTGTGTTGGGTTGTCCCAATCGATACTCTGACATCAATGAAAATATCTCTCACATTAATATTGATATTCACATTAAGGAAGGTGTTCACATGGCCCTAAAAAACTTAACATTTTTTGGCTTTGCAGTATTTACATCTTGCTCCGACTCCTTCAGCAAAGTATGATGTGAATACTGAAACGTCAAAAAATCCAGTTTTCAGTCTAAAGTGAACACCGTTCGAATTCGGAATGTGTAACAAGGGGTTACTTGAGTAACTATAATAGTCGGAAGAGCACTGAAGCTTATGTCGAAAAGCAACTAAAAGTAGCTTTCCGTATCATCAATAGGAGAACACACAAAACACCCATATTGTACTTATCATCTATGTACCTCTTTTTGGCTTCCTATTTCACCATAGAAAAAGAAGTTAAGGAAGTGGTTTATGTCACAGATACAGTGCAAGTGATAGCGGCAGATAGTTTTATATTTGAAATGTCAAATAGGTGACTGAATTGAACAAACAGAAAACAGAAAGTGACATAAGATTTAAAACATTAATAAATCATTAATTATTAGAAAAAAAAAAACAAACTGTTCGGAAGTGATTATTTACTTAGGAATTGTGTATATTTACTAATAAAAATACGAAAAATACGAAGTACAGAGTGAAATTGAAGAAAAACAGCCAGAATAAGGGGAACAAGAATCATTTCATTTCACAAATGGGTTTTATAATATTTTTTTGAATGAAAGTTCATATTTTAATTAATCACCAATCAAATAAGATATATTAACATAGAAAACTATTAATTAATTGAAAACTTGGTTTTTGGTTATAAGGTGTCTTGTATATTAGAAATGTCAAACTGCGAAACAGGGACGTATTTCTTTTTGTTGGTGATTGTTAGGCACAACAATTAATTAAGCGCCCTTTATACGAGGGTATTATTTGTTTATTGAGTTGAATTTGTACGTTTGGAGTTCGTATAATTATGTTAACATGTAATAGACTTATGACAAATGCGTAAGATTAGGTTAATTTTAAATGTACCTCTGAAACAACTAAATTCAGAAAGATATTACACATTTTTATTTAAACATACCACTGAGAAGAAAACTATATTCGTAAAGTAATAAATTATTTTTATGGCGCCCAACTTAGTTGCTATCAAAAAGCACTTCATAACTGTTGAAATGCATTTGTGTTTGTGAAAGCTAACACTATTATGAAAAATGCCGCAGTTTTTTTTCCAACAATGGCGCTTCCTTATATTTCCTTTTTTAGTATTTCACCTAGCTTCTAACTTTAAGCTAGAACTATATGCTCGAAGGGGCACTTAAATCGTCGAAAGAGAACAATCGAATACAAGGAAAGCATATGACACGGCTTTAATTGCGGAGTGGAATGCTTCGTCAAGTTGTTTTCAACTTTCTTTACGCAACCCTGAGCGCACCATACTTAATTAAATCTGATATTTGGTGAAATAGGAATGACAGAAAGAGATAGATGATAAGTACAGTATGAGTGTGTTCTCCTTTTGACGATGCGGAAAGCTACATTTCGGTGGTTTTCGACATTAGCTTCAATGTCCTTTCAACATTATAGTTGTACCTTTAAGCTAGAAATATAATATTAGGACGGCACTTAAGTGGACGGAAGAATATAAGCGAATACAAAAGCATATGGCCCGGCTTTAATAACGGAGTGGAATGTTTCGTCAAGTTTAGTTCAATTTTGCTTTCGGAAAATTGACATTTGGTAAAAGAGATAGATGACAACTACAGTATGGGTGTGCTCCCCTTTTGAAGATAGGGAAAGCTACTTTTCATTGATTTTTGACATTAGCTGCAGGGCCCTTTCGACTATTACCTTTAAAATGAAAATAAACACAGTTAGTATCGTCCAGTAGTCGGAAATCGAAATGTGACATACACATTCACTCTCTCTATGGAAAAATGTCACTTATTCGAACTGGACATCTTTTCAACAAACGCACTGCACTGCACTGCATTGCGTGAATGTTTTCATCATACAAAGCACGACGAATACAAAACAGATGAGATTCACAAAAGTGACACATTCACAACACACTCAGGAGAAGCAGGAGAAAGAGAGAGAAAACAACAAAAGCCACACGGACACGTTGATTTTTCTTGTTCGTTTACGAGTATATAGCAGTGACACTGTGAAAATTTTGGATAAGCAAACACCTAAATATTTTAACCTACATATATTCGCATGTATTTACGTCACCATATAAATAAACATAATAATTTAATTGGAGAAGAGGGACTGTAGGTACTTGTCAAGCAAAAAAGAAATTGTAAACAAAATATTTTACTTTTCAGTCTATTAACACTTAAACTTTTACTGCGGCAAAAAGACTGTTACTTAAGTCAACGAAACGACTGACTCGGCCAAATCGGTTAGTAATATTACTAACTGCCATATATCCTGTCTGTTCTGAATACAGTCTACATAAGAGGCAAGCTTATTTCTTTTGTATTTCTTCGTAATGATTTTGGAATGATGTATTTTACATCATCTCCACCACCATCAGCTACATCAACGAGGGCGACCATTAGGTTGCAGCACTACTGCATCCCATTTTGGATCGATATACGCACCTGACACACGTTATTGTACAAGGAAATGGAAGAAGGAAGAATAGTAGGTATACTTTTAGGCAGTCGGATTGCCGGCACTATGCTTTAAACACGAATCCACTAGAAGGATCTAATGCTGAGGAAGAGGATGAAGCCTGATGCGAACATAGAGAAGATAATTTCGATAAACACAAAAGAAATTTTACTGTGTGTTTGCGCGAGCAATTCCTGTACCATGGTAAGGCGTTTTCTTTTTTTTAAGCTTTTTTTAAGGACTCACCCACCTACTTATGTGTGTGTTTCTGTATCGCACACCCACCGTAATAAAAGAAAGGAAAAAAGAAATGAAATTCAACTGGTGTTTCTGATACTGATGCATGTTCGGGATATGTTAACCCCACTTTCTTGCTTTTTTTTTGGTTTACGTAAGGATTCCATAAATATCTTTTTTTTTACGTTTAAATCAGGTGGTTGACTCATGTATCATTGTGCTTTTTGTCGTTGTTTCTAAGACAAGTATCGGGTTGTTCAATAAGAGCGCTACAAAGTTTTTTTTAAATAAAACAAAAACGGTTTTGGATGTCAATGAAATTCTTTATTCCTTTGAAAGTATGTTCGATGCCATTATGTATGGAACTCGATTTCTTTTGCATGGCCACCACGGGCACGCTTGCAGAAGTCCAGACGCTGAACCCACTTTTCGACGGTTTTCAAGCATAAATCGGCCGATACTGCTGCAATTTCACGTTCGATATTTGTACGAAGTTTATCAATCGTCGCTGGCTTGTTGGCATAGACCATAGACTTGACGTAGCCCCACAGGAAATTGTCAAACGGCGTCAAATCACAAGACCGAGGCGGCCAAGCGACTGGACCATTTCGTGAGATAACACGTTCTCCAAACTTGGTTTCCAATAAATTGATTGTGACATTCGCTGTGTGGCTTGTGGCGCCGTCCTGTTGGAACCACATGTCCTCCAAGTCCATATCATCCAATTGGGGCCAAAAATATTCGGTTATCATTGAAGAAGTACGGCCCAATGACGCCGCCAGCCCATAAACCACACCAAACCGTAATTTTTTCGGGATGCAATGATGACTCATGGAGTACGTGTGGATTGCTGCCTGGCCAATACCGCATATTTTGTTTATTGACGAAGCCATTCAGCCAGAAATGAGCCTCATCGCTGAAGATGATTTTTCGATGAAACTCCGAATCATTTTCAAGTTGTTGCTCAGCCCGATTCACGAACATACGACGCTTTTGGTGGTCAAGCGGCTTCAGTTTTTGCGTCAATATAATCTTGTAAGGATGTAGGCCAAGATCTTTTCGCAAAATTCGCCACAACGACGTCACAGAGATGCTCAACGCTTGAGAACGACGTGTGAAAGACATATTTGGGCTTTCTGCAACTGAAGCCTCAGCGGCAGCAATATTCTCGACACTACGGGCACTTCTTTGTCTCACTGGCACGGGAACATTTTGTACTGTGCCTGTGGACTCAAATTTTCCCACTAGACGTTCAATTATTGATCTACTAGGACGATTATGACGACCATAAATTGGACGAGGCCACTGACTCCGAATTTCGGTAGTAAATTTTAATAATTTCGACTCGTTGTTGGCTCGTATATCTTTCCATCATGAAATACAAACCTTACTGAAGAGAAATGTCAAAAGAGCGGCAAGAAATATGGCGTCGTTTGCTGTCCCTGTCGCTCTACTTTTGTAGCGTCCCGTTTGAAAAACCCTTTATATGTAGGAGTTAGTTTACAGGAATTTCATTCGTTTCAATTTGTTATTTATCTCCAGAACACCTACAAGGGAGAAAAAAGAACCCCCACATTTTTTCCTGACTAATATCAATCTACAGGCCCTAGCTTTTGGTAGAATCTTATGTGAATAATGAATGAAAAAATCATTCCAAGTTACCCACTAACAACAACTTTAGGGGATGAAAATAAGAATATTAAAATACGTCTTCTTCATTTGAAGCCCAACCAAATCACGAGCACCCTAATGTGTACCGCGTTAGGTGCTGAGGATATGTGTGATTCTCTGCCAACTTTAAAGGAAGAATTTTCAGAAATAAAATCTCATTGGCAACCATTTGTTGTTTTTTTTTTATACTTAATTTAGACAAAGCTTCAAGTCTGTAAAAGCTTTTAGCTAAAACGTTAAAAGAACAAAAAATATAGTGGTACCTTGAATTTTTTTGGGATACTAGAAATTCAATCCTATATGAGAATATACATGTTTGACAAGTACACCATAAATAGGTGTATAAAATTGGCCAGAAAGTACTTTGAGTGGCCCGCTTTGGAGAAGTAAAGTCGCCAAAAAGGCCTTAATGTCAACAGCTTTCCTGAACATCATTTTCTACCTTGGTTGGCCCGTTTTGTGGGTTCAAAGGACTTTAAATCTCTTTTTGGGTTCTCTGTACCGATTACTCTGTTGCTCCACTTAATGTACGTAAAGTCTCTCTATGGTTCCTCTGAACCGCGCAAGCAACTTCGTCGCTCGGCTTACCCCTAGTTTCACAGTGCATGTTTAAACAATACTTTGGGTTTGAACTAAAGTTCAACAACTTATTCGGTTTCACAGTATTCTTTTAAACCTTGAATAGAGTAATTCTGTAGTTTTCATTGAATGACAGTTTAAACTTCACGTTAAATTACAACCATTTCAAATCGATTTTTTTTTCTGGTTGCAGGGAACACACAAAATATCAAATTTTTCGCCGGGGATTGTGCGTGTGTGCAATTTGACAGTAGCTTTGAGGCACAAAATACATAAATTAGTGAGCATACAAATTAATTACAAATATTCAAAAGTGCATTCAGTTTATCACGTCGTTTTGTTAGATTAAAAACATATATATTTACGAGAGAAGTAAAATCGATTTTGTTTAGAAAAAAAATCAATTTTTTTAGAAAATGGTGTTCATTTTTGACCGTGTGCGTGCATGAATTAAAACGAGTATTGTCTCGTTCCATCGTTCTAATGTGCGTGTGGGAACTTACAACTTTGTGAGCAGAGCAAAAAATGCCCGATGAACAACAAATCATACTAACTTCTAAAATGCTGCCAAGTTGCATTTAAATGTGCACTTGATTATAAAAATGGTCTAAGTCATGTTTTTTTTTTCATTTTGAGATATTTAAGGGTTTGCGCTTAGATTAAAAAACAATTTTGATCCCAGTGACGAAATTTTCACTAAATGTTGGATCGCACAATGTAAAATTTATTGACTGCATTTAAGCTTTCCCTGTAGTGACTTTGGTGGCGCAACAACTTGTGCGTGGAGAACCAGAGCCTAGTTACTTACGACTCTTAATCAATCTTGTGTGCGTGTTGTCGGCAGGAATGGAGCGGACCCCTAATTTTTTGCCGAGTCCAAACGACTAGATGAGAAGCACTTATTCATAACAAAAAATACACTCTTGGAGGATTTGTTAGTCCCTCGCCAGAGGCAGTACCTAGGAAAAAACATTTCTGTTTTTATGTGGCTGAGAATCGAACCCATCGGCATGACAGTCCAACACACTAACCATTATGCCCAGAGGTACTACGGTATATGTATGATATTAGAGACATTAAATGACGTCCATTTTGAAAATAAACAGAACATCGAAAAAGTGACTTGTAACAATGAAAAATAATGAATTTTTAGAATGTCGCCAATCCAAGATCTTTGAAAACCCCATCAACTTTTCAATGCTCAATCAAGTGAAGAAAAAAGTTTTGGGCCGTTGCCCGCGAGATATTCGAGGCAAAAACATTTTTCAATAATTTTTTTACACTTTTTTGCTTAACAAATTGTTTATTGGATGATAGTGTTTCATTTTGATGGGGAAAAGAAAGAGTGGTGTTTTGAAACAAAATTTAATTTTTGTGTAAAATCATACGTGATTTCAAGGTATTTTTCTGAATCTAATAAAAGCAACATTAGGGTGATGAAAAGCTCTCTTGAAAAAAGTTATCGTCCTTTTGAAGTGAAAATGACGGTGACGAAAAATCAATAGCAGATTTTTTTTCAAAAAATTGAGTTTGCATGATGATGAAAATTTTCGACGAATAACAATTTAAGAGCTTTTATAAAAGGTAAACGAATTTATTGCAAGTGTTGCCGCAGTTTTTTAATAATTGCGTTTAATTTCAAATTTTTTTTTAGAAAATTGCCCCATTGGTTTTAACGGTGGAAAAAAGACCCCCATTTTTAAAGTAAAAATGCCTGAATTATGTCCCTTTGTCAGAATTTGTTATTATTTTGCGGAACCAAACGAATCGTAATATCCCCATTATTCTTACATCACCCATTTCACGCAACTTTCAGCACTATTCAGTTTAGCTATTGAAGAACTGAGTTACTGTTCTAGGACATAAAACATCCGTCTCAATTCGTTTCTCTGGCAATATTGTCGAACGCAACCCCTAAGCAACTCCCCCTTTTTTTGTCGGTCATCTTGTAAACATTTCACGGATATGAGATTAACTACTATCTCCGTTGTTTTCTTAAACTATCTCCAATTCTCTTCGATTTCCCTTCTTGTATTTCTGACGGCAGTTCAATTTATAAAGAAAGTGAAGTGTGGTACCAAAATCAAATAATAAAAAAAAAACACACAATGTCTTAAGGTTATCACCCCCCTTCATCTGTGACCCTGGATCGTATTGCATCTGTATATCTGTATAGATAAAATATAAACCACCCCTTCATATATCAGATATTTTTGGCATTTTATGCTTCGGGCTACGACCTTTAAGCGTCAAAGCGTTTGGTACATTGTCTAACGATAACGAAGACATACCGTTGTCGTCGCACGACTATGGATTACACGAAATCGGTTTAAGGCTAAGCATTCAAGCTGAATATTGAACGAGTAGCAATGGTGTGGTGGATGTAGTGCTTGGAGATGTATGTAGGTATTATTCTTTTATATATTTCCCCCTAAAGCTTTAACTGGTCGCCACCCGTGGGATTTAATGATATAATAGACACCATACTCTCGACCCACTGTGTAAATTCTTTTATATCCTCCTATTTCTTCAACTAGTGCCGTGCAATTCAGGTTGTATTTGTCTAACAGGTATACAGTTAAAATTATTATTAATTACACTGGTCAACAAAATTGATTTTTTTCACAGAAACCAAAATGTACTTTTCTAAAGGTTTTTGGTTTGCTTCAGAAAAATTCTATCGGGCCACGTTTTTGAAATATTTTCGTTATAAAAAAAAAAAACAGTTTTTTTTTTTTTTTTTGATATTCTCAAAGTTGTATTGTAACGTGAAGTAAATTGTTTCAACAAAATTTTGAATGGTTTCTTAAAGCACTAGTTTTCTTCTTTTAAAATTTGTTTAAATCTTTCCAAAATCCCTTTCTTGGCCAAAAATTAATGGGAGCTGGTCTATTGTTTAACACGAATGTGTCATACATCGTTGAAAAAGTTATTGTCAGTACATCATTTGACTATATTGTTGTAAGTTCTAAACCATGGGATTCACGAGATAATCGATCCAGCCGTTTAAGCTGTAGCCGAACAAACAGACAGACAGAATTGTAAGGCCCACTTTGTGTGACTTCCCTATTTATAATTACTGAAAATAGCTGACCTTTTATGACCGTAAAGTGGCCTTTTAAATTACATTTTTTTTTGTGACCTGAAACAAACTTTGAAAATTCATAGAAAAAAAGATATAACTGACTAATTTATTACTGAAAATAAAGGGTGTTTTTTTGACGTGTGGTTTTCAAGAAGAAATAAAACGCATATAATTTGATGTTATGGCCAAGAATTTAGCTTTATTATAAAGATAAGGGTTTGCCATAATGTTTTAAAAATAATCTCGGGCAAGTGGTCGCCGCGGCTGGCGCGAATAAATTCCAGCCGAGAGGCCCAATTTCACGATTGGCAAACGTTGTTCAGGAGTAAGTCTATTCATTATAGGCGTTTTTCTTTTTTAGTTCAGAGCTGAGCACTGAACAAAGTCTGAGAGAACAGAGTAGACTTCTGAGCAGAGTATGTTCAGAGCTCTCTGATTTAATTATGAAGTAACTTGAGCACTGAACTGTCATGATTTAATGTTGAATGCAGACTTTCAAACGTAAAAATTTGTTAATCAAAAAAAGTAAAACTTGTGTATTGTTTTAAAAAACAGATTAAAGAAAACAGTTATTTCATTTGTCCATTTGACGCCTGAAATAAATTTAATTCATAAAAATGTTATATATTATAAGTTTTTTTATTAAATTATTTTACCTTCTCTATAGACCGACCACCTTCTTTCACCATTTTTATTGTTCTGAAGCTGATTTTTTTTTTATTTGCCGACTCTCAAATGTCAGCTGTGTTCAGCATTTTACTCCATTTACTCTGCTATTTTATTCTGAGCTTACAGAGCGCACTCTGAACATGTTCAGAACTAAAAAAGAAACACAAATTTGAAGCTCTGAAAGATAAGAGAAAAGAAACACAAATAATTTGTTTGACAGTTCATGCTCTGCTCTGAACGAAAACAGAAAAACGCCTTATGAAATGACAAACCGCTCAGTTTGGTCAAGTGACAGCTGTCAAAAAGACCAATCCAAAAAAAGTATTGCCAGATTGAAAACCACACGTCTAAAAAAAACACCAAGTTCTACAGATTTTTCGGATGGTATATTGAAAGCAGTCATACTGTTTAAGAAAAACGAAATTTAAAAAAAAAAACAAAAATGGATTCCCAAAATAATTTTCCACTCAAAGGTAGCCTCTACTAAAAAAAAAACGCATTGAATTTTTTTAAGAAAATTTGAGGAGCCTTGTTTTGCAAAGATAAGAAGTAAAGTTGATATTGATAAATATATCGATTTTTAAAGCTATTTGAATTAGTTAAAACTTAGAGTCATAGTTTAGACACATACCAATATTAACTGTCGAATTTCGTCAGCGTTGAATTCGTTGGTGGTCTCGTTTTTGTTTTTTTTTCAGGATCTGCAAATAGATTAGAAGAGAAAAAGAAAAAATAAATTAATATTATTCTTTTCGAATTCAATAGTCTGTGCTATATTTTTATTTATCATTAATGTTTTTTTTTTATAATTTAAAAGATCACATTCAAAACTTAATCAGCCGCATTATAAGTTTCACATTGAAAATATTTCACCGAAAAAACTTTTGTTCCCCTGGGATCTTAAAAGCTAATATGGGTTTCGCTTGAACTTCTATGGTGTATAATAAAATCAAAAAAACTTGTGCAAAGGGCACCAGTTCCCTCTGTTTTTCTTCTCTTTAAAAAAAGTAAGTGAATAAAGGTCTAAATTATGACACATTTCGACTGAAATGAGTATTCCAAAAAAGACGAATTCTCGTTTTTCGGGTGAAACTCACAATAGGCGAAAGGTAGGTACTCCAAAAAAGAGGAACTTTCGTTTTTCAGGTGAAACTATAAACAATAGGCGAAAAGTGAAATATCAATTTTTCCGTGTGGAATTTTTATTCACATGAAATACATAAATAATAATAAAAAAAATAAGCGCTAGAATTTATCAAACATGTTTTTACATGTCTATGGTGTTTGGTATTAAACATGGTAACTCCATTTTATATTTTGCGTCTCTATAAACTCTTTAGATAGTCAGAGATCAAACGAGTTGAACGATTTTCTTCAAATTTGGAACACAATTTGTCAAAGAATAGGTTCAGAAATATTTCAAATTAAGAAAATATCGGTCAACTCGTTTAGGCTTTAGTTCGATGTAAAATGGAAGTAAAGACACAAATTATTATATGAAGTTATCAAGTTTCTACCAAACACCACAGATATAAAAAAAAAAACTGAAAAAAAGCAAAATTTATTTCTTATATTCTTTTTTTGTTTGTATACGAAAATTTTTTTAAAGTCCAACAAATCCAATTTAAACTAAATTGTATGTCAAAAATTCCAAAAACTTTCAATTTTGGCATCTAGATGACCAAGAAGCATCAAGTGGAATGATGAAACACTAAATTCATTCAAGGAGAAAATAACAAAATCCACACCAATATATGTACCAACACTCCTCATATATAAATTAAAAAAAAAAAAACCCTTTACAAAATAACGCGTAGATGAATTTTTGTACACAGATATGCATAATTAAGAAGAAGCCCTACGACAACCCTAATGGGAGAAAGGAAATAGGAATCAAGAAAGTAAAACATTTGGAATGTGGCTTAACTTCATGAAAAAAACAACCTAGAACTCAAGCCCTACGAAAAAAACATACTCAGAAATCACTTAACCTATTTTGTCAGTATACCACCACTACCATACCATCATCAACCACCAACATGTATACTACCTACTTGGGGTATGGCGAAACCCTGACAACTATACGTGTTTCAATTGAGGACTTCTTTTAGACTTTTTTTTTAAATGGTTGCATTTAGTGGCAGAAGAAATACAAGGGTGTGCAATACTCACAATATTGACGCCCTCCTTAAAATGAAAGAAAAAACACTAGATGTTTTAAATAAAATTAAAGCAAATATATACATATAAGTATATTTTTTTTTAAATAATTGAAGCGAATCCAACAGCGTGTAATGCAAATTTTTTTTTTTTTAATTAAAAGAAAGGAAGAAAAAAGTAGGGTGAATGTGTCGTACTGACCCGCAAATAATTTGTATTCTTAATGGGGGCAAGAAGGATAGGAGAGAAAGGCGTTTTTCTTTTTGTTTAAAAGAAAGGTGAAACAAAAATATTCCTCCTAAGGGTTTTTATTACTTTTTACATGCACCATCCTGGAAGCGCATTTTGTTTTGAAAAGAGGGTTTCATATATTATATACAAAAAAACTCAATAGCTCGTGGAAAACTAGGGCCTAGTGACTAACAACTCTCAATAGGGCCGGAGTTTACTTTTTTGGGCCGTAGGTCTATAGAGTAAACTAGTTTTAACTTCCTTGGTTTTAAAAATTAATCAAGTAAGAAAAATAAGAAAATTTGGTCCCGAGTTTACGACATGGGTGTTCTGAATAATTAAGAAATAAGTTAAGTCAAAATCAGGATTCATTAAAAAAAATTAAAAATTACTTAAATTTTTATTAGTTATTATAAAAATGGATTTATGATTCGGTATGTTTTTGTAAAATATTTAAATACTACATGCACCCTTTAAGGAATTGGTATATATTTAACAAAATTGTGAAATAGTTTAAAAAGTTATTAATGAGATAAAAGAGACAACAGGATATAGAAATTTTTGATCACAATGACCAATTGAACTGTCAGTTGAAAATAACAACAGAAAAACAAAATGGCTAGTGTTTACTTTTAAGTCAAGGATTCTGCTGATGCAAAACGAAATTTTAAGTTGGTCTCTAAATAGACAACGAAATGCTTACGAAAATGAAGTGAACAATAATCAATGACAATTGTCCTTTGAAGTTGGTTGGTTGGATGCGAAAAATAAATAAAGCCAGCCATTCTGAAATAAAAGAAACAAAAATAAATACATACATCATCGAACAGCGTACACCAACATTTTCCGTGTATGATTTCGTTGTGTGATTTTTGAATGCGATTTTTTGTTTCGTATCTGCAGCGTAGGATTCAGTTTTTTTAATATTTTTATCGCAAAAGTTATTTTATTAGGTACTTATATTTTAGCCCTTTTATGGTTTTCAATTATCAAATTGATAGTTGATAAACCTTAAAATTTGGGTTTCAAAACTCAATTTATTAAAAGCTGATCAATTTCTTCTTTTATAATTTTTATTTTTATTGTACTTTGCTTCGGTCTGCATCACTCTCAATGATCAAAACTTTTCTCGGTTGGCGTTTCAACCATCGAATTTTTAATTTATCAATTACCAATTTGATAATTAACAGTCACAATAGGGCTGTTTGTCTTTTTTTTACCAAATGATCTTAAATATTCTTAAAAAATAAAATGTGACAAATTTTGAGTTTCTTGTTATTGGTGCCTCCTCTGCCGTGATGCCCTAGGCCTGGGCCTAGTCGGCCTTATGGGAAATCCAGGGCTGACTCTCAACCATTTCTGTGTGCGCATGTAGACAGAAATAAAAAAATTGTTTTTAGGTGCCACTGACTGAAATTCGATGCCCGACTTCCCCGGCGCCTACGTCTATTGCAAACAAAAAATAAGCATTCCTAAGATTCCTCTGGATTAAGTTCCATTTCAAAATGGTAAATTTTACTAATTTTTCTTATTTTTCCATTGTTCATTATTAATTATTTCTTATAAAATATTCAGTATTCTGTATTCAGTATTCATTATTCGTTACTCAGTTTTGATTGTTTATTATTCATTGCGATTTATTTTCATTTTATCATTCATTTATTTATTTATTATGCATTACTAAATTAATATTCAGTATTCATAATATTCTTTGGTCGACCTCTTTGTCTCTTTTCATCGGATTGGGTTTATTTTGTCACTATTTTTGTCCATTAGTTGTCTCCTATTCTTGAAATGTGACTAGCCCAGCTCCATTTTAACTGTTAATTCTTTCGATCCCGTGTCTATTATGTTTGTTCTTTTGCTTATGTCCTCGTTGTTAATATACTTTAAATAGTCATTTTGTTTAGTAATAATCTTTCTATCTCGACTCGACATTCTGAGTCTATCAAGTGAATTTGATGTAAGTCCCACTGTTTGTAGTGCATATTCATATGTCCTTACCGGAAGTCCAAGATATATTTATGTGAAAATTACCGATTATAGATAAAAACTTAAAAAAAAAAAAACTAGATTTTATATAAAGAAAAAAATCTGTATTTAAAAATATAATTGTAAATGTTAGGCAATTATTATTGATTGTTGATTATTTATTACGATCTACGGAATGGTGGATTTAAATGTTTTAAATATATATTTGAACTAGTACTTTCCAGCGCTCGAAACTCGAGTGCTAATAACATTATTGTCTAATTAAAAAACTTTAACATAAGACTCTAGATACAAAACATTGGAATAACCATGTTATTAAATAATTAGACATTGAGGTTTTTACAAATTATCGATAGCAAGTTATTCGCCCCGGTTTCACACTTTTGTGCATATGCCCTTGACTTGTATTTACTCATCAAAAAGTTTAAGAAATTAATACTGATTGCAGGTGCAAGCGAATCCACCTCCCCCCAATGTACTTCAACATTAAGTAGAAATCTCAAGAATAAACCCATTCTTTAAAAGCAGTTTTTAGCGTGGGAAAAACTGAGCTACTTATTATTATTTTCTGCATCACGGAACGCTGCCATCGGAAATTCCAATAATCTTTCCAGTGCTGGAAAGTCTGTTGGTTGGTGGTTGGAAAAAATTGAAACCAAATAAATACAAAAAATCTTTACTACGATATACAATATACTTGTATAAAAAAACCGTGTTTGCCGTTTTATTAGGTACATATATGAAGATAATTCTTCTCATTTGTTACATTAATTATTCATTATGCATTATTATTCAGTATTCAGTATTCAAAGTATTCATTATTGGTTGATGGTGTTAATTATACTTGACGATTTGGAAAACATTTTGTTGAAAGTTTTCATGACCCTATAAGGATTCTAATATAATATAAAATAGAATAATAAAAATAAACTAAATCTCGAAAAAGATAAGCTAAAAATTAAAGTTCAATACAAACAATTACGGGATTCTCACACAAAAAACTCATTATCAATGATTTTTAGTCTCTTATCGCTAATCTTACTATGCACCCCATCCACCCTTAACAGCAAAATATAAAAAAATTGATTGTTCTCCTTTTCGATAAAATTGGCTTATTCTCTATTGTTTAGAAGGCGGAAGCAATTGTTTGCTTTATTTTTACTGCCTAGCTTGGCTTATCACCACTGCCTCCCTTCCTTAATAATGGTGCCACAGTTTTCTAGTGATGTCTTATATTTTGTTTTTGTAATATCTCTTTTGTTTAATTTCTTTTTGTTCTTTTGGGCGAATTGGTGAATTAGTTTTTTTTTTGTTTTTATTTTTGTATTCAATTAAGTGCGTTCGCTGAATAAAGACGCGATTGTTATAGCAATTATTGGCAGAACTCTTGAAAATTAGTCTTTTTAAACACCAACACACCTTCTTCCCAGATTGATTCATCTGAGTGCTGTTAAAATAGTAATAATACCGATGATACAAAAAAACACCACCAAAAACATTTTAATTGTAATTCTACATCGGCCTATGTTCTTCTTTTCC
The DNA here is from genome assembly GCA_946251815.1 of Dasysyrphus albostriatus. NCBI lineage: Eukaryota > Metazoa > Arthropoda > Insecta > Diptera > Syrphidae > Dasysyrphus > Dasysyrphus albostriatus. The sequence goes on from OX276339.1 coordinate 3,065,274, forward strand.
TATCTGCTAAAAACCGTTTTAAGATCGTCGCTTTAAATTTGTCAATTTGAAGTTGTCGATTCGGTTGTCGCTTTGAATTTTTAACTTGGATTTGTTGTCCCTCTGAGATTGTGTATTTAATTTTGTTGATTCGGTTGTCATTTTAAAATTGTCGATTCGGTGGACACTTTCAGCTGTATTTATTAAGAAAATTTAAAGGCTTCGTAACTTTAAAATGCCTCTAAGTTGCTCTTAAAAGCGAAATCGGTATCTATAATCAATTTTCACTTTTAAGCAACGTTACTTAAATGCATCTTAACTTAAACGCCATTCACCGCGTTTAAAGGTTACTTAAAGCCATCTTAAACATATTTTGACAATTGAGACTAATGGTTTTTTTTTATTTCAGAAATATAGGTATACCTATGTATGTTTGTGGGTAGAGTTTTCATATTTTTGCTGTGGGTACCCAATGAAAGTTTTAAGATTTGTGGTTTCCTTTAGTAAAATGAATTGTAAAAATAATTGTTTCGATTTATTTTATTTTCAATCAAAAGGCCAAGGTGTAAATAAAAGAATTGAATAATAGAGTTTCTGAGCACAAACATCAAAGAATCAGAAACCAAAATGGAATCATGTTTCATTTCGTTTGCGTTATAGGTATACCAGTTGCTTCTCTTTCTTTCTTATAAATACATGTGCTCATCTTTGTTTGCATTTGTTTGCAAGCTGTCAAAAAACAGCTGAAAAGAACATGTATTAGTGAGTTTTCTCACGTTACGTTACATTTCAATCGTTTAGTTAAGTAGCAATGGAAAATTGATTATAGATGAGAATTTAAGTAACGTTATTTACAGGCAACTTAAATATTTAAGCAAACTTAACTAAATGACCTCTAAGAGGTATTTTAAGAAAATCTAATAAATTCGGCTGTTAGTATCTTGTAGTGCATTAAGACTTAAAGATTCAAATTGTTTGGGTTGCCAACCCTTATGGCCACAGCAATATCACAAATTTGATTCCAACTGAAATTTTTTCAACTCTTACTGACTACCGCACGCCAACAATGAGACTCAGTAAAGATTTTAAAGTCTTATTCCCATCCAGAAAGGACTGGGATGATGACGTCGTGACGAGAGACTTCGACACAACTATCTATACTGATTGCTCAAGGATGGAGTGTGGTGTTGGTTCAGGAATCTTTTCTGAGTCTCTTTCGTCTACCCGATTATTCTAGTGTTTCAAGCTGAAGTACTTGCAATTAGGGAGGCATGCAGGATACTTAAACTAGATCCAAACCAAAATCGTAATACAGCTATCCTCACACACAGTCAGGCAGCTGTCAAAGCCATTGATTCGGGTATATCATCCTCTTAACTGGTCCAGCAATGCCGGGAGGGGCTCGCAACCCTTAATATTAACCTCAAGGTCACCCTTATCTGGGTTCCTGGCCATAGGGGCATTAAGGGAAATGAACGGGCAGATGAACTGGCCAGGCAAGGATCAGCCCTTTACAACTCATTTGCGGAAAGAGTCAACATCCCCCTGGGATGTTATTCCATCGTAGATGGAATAGCTTGACCGAATGCAAAATATCCAGAAAGATCTGGCCCACCTATAATAAATCCTGAACAATTGATCTGTTATGTAGACCCAGGCGAGACATAGCTAGGGTCGTTGCAACCTGTACTGGACATTGGCCAGTAGGGGAACATGCAGCGAGACTGGGTATTCCCTACAATACTCACTGCCGTAGCTGCAATGATCAGCAAGAAAAGGAAACAGTCCTTCACTTTCTCTGTAAATGTCCTGCTCTGACTAGAATGAGAGCACATTCGTTTGGAGTGGCATTTTTAGACCACCTCAACGAACTTTCTGAAATGAAAATAAAAAACTTGATTTCCTTTCTTAACGTGACGAAATGGATCTAAGACAAAATCGGTTGCTTCTGTATCATGTTACCCCCCCTCACCCCAAGACCGTGAGCAATCGGAATACAGGCCTCTGCTGGGTTTCATGATGCTCAATGACAGCGATTATCGGCTGGATCCTTCGCACTCCAGTCGTTCTGCTATCTGCTGAGCTCGCCATATCGCTGCTGGCTTTGGGCGAGATGCGATCCAATTGACAGAGTGTCTAAAGTCCCGCCTCTTGACGTTGGTGCTAGCCCAAAATATACTAAAACCATATTCCAAATCCGTTCTAATTCAAATCAAAGAACTCTGGGCTCATGGTGGATGCTGATCTCCATTGGAAACCTCCGGTCATGCCGAGTGGGCATACGGAGGCCCAGGTGGAGATCTCGCATTCAATCATGTATCTGGAAGGCCCCCGAAGGAATCAAATCAAATGAGTTATGGTATCAAAACGGCGCAATTCAGCGCTAATTGGGTACTGGGCGAGTGTTACGCCCGTGCCACCATTTCTACTTACCTATCTAGCAATGTTGAAAATTCTGGATAAAACTTCAATTAGCATTATCTGTCCTCAACAAACCTCAAATGGCAACACAATCAGATTTGACTTTCTTTGTCCGAGGTTAAGGACTCTTAACTTCTGAAAAACAGATGTCATATTGAGGTAATTTGTCGTGGGTAAGCGTCTAGCCATTTTGTCACTTTTTTTTATCCACAAAAAATAAATCATTAATTAGTATAAATGAGTTCTGTCCTATGTTGCAGCTCAATTTGTCGTAGGCATCGTCCAAAGAAAAGAATACGCGATTATTATATAGCCAAAAATTAATAGGATTGCTGTCCTTACTATTTATTGAGAAATGTTACCTACATACATCTTCGTCGTCTTCATCTTGTTTGATTTCGTATATCACTTAATTCAAGCTAAACAAAACTGAGACTGACTCAGGCCATGCTAGTTCTTAATAGTGAAATTAAAGGAATAGCCCATTAAACAAAAACTTACATATGTATATTGTAGCGAATACTGTAATGCAAGTTTTCAGAAAAATCGGCAACTGTGGGTGTTGGGAATAAAAGGGGATTTAAGTGCGAATTTTTAATTTAATTATTTCATATTATCGATAGCCGTAGTAAAGCCTTTTTTTTGGAATTTACAAAAAGGGTAAACGATTTTTTTTTACTTTTTTGTTGCAAATAATGTTTTCTTTAAATTTTTATAATTGACTTATTAATTACTTTTCCAAAATTCCACCAATTATAATTAACTGAAATGAAAATCAGCTAGACTTTGTTTACATTTTCAAAATCCAGTTTTAGATTGGTAATTTTTTTGACAGGAAACTTTTGGTGGAAACCCTTATTAAAAAAAATCAATTCTGAATTATTTTCAAATATACCATTTTTTAATTTTTTTTTTCAAACGTTGATAACTCGGATTCCCCCAACAGCTAGAAGAGCCCGCCTGGAAAAATAACAAGTTTTCGGCAAGTTTAGTCAAGGCCCTGAAAAGGCTTCGGTAGGGGCAATCTAGACAAGGAAAACTTGTCACTGTTACTTGTACTAGTGAGGCCCTCGCTAGAAAAAACTTGTTGGATGAGTCTTTTTATCTTTTTAAAAAAATATATATATATGCTCATCATACAACAGTAAGTAAAATTAAAGTAGGTGTGTATATAGTTTTTCATTTTCAATATTACACAACTTCATATTCGTTTCTAGATTCACATCCCTGCACTTCGGATGTGGAACTTGAACGGCAGCGTATGATAAGCTCATTAAATTCTGATCTTGACAGCATTGTCCAGTGGGGAACTAAAAACCGTGTAGAATTTAATGCTTCAAAAACCCAATGCTGTCTGTTGTCATTAAAGCGAAACCCACCCCCTTTGCCGCTATCCATGAGCGGTACTAGCATCGAGGAAACTAAACAACTTTCAGTTCTGGGTATGTGCATCACAGATCACCTTCTGTGGAACGATCATATATTCAACGTCGCCAAAAACGCTGCAAAGTGTTTAGGTTTTCTTCGAAGATGCAAGAAATTTTTTTCCCCGTTTGATCTGGCTGCAATCTACAAAGCCTACATTCGCCCAAAGCTTGAATATAATTCTCATATTTGGGCTGGTGCTCCCATAACCCATCTAAGTCTCTTGGATCGTATCCAAAAAAGAGCTTTAAAAATGATAGGTGATAGTACTTTAACGGTAACATTCGAATCTCTAGAACATCGACGTAATGTTTCATGCCTCTCCTTATTTTATCGCTATTTTTATAAGCAGTGTTCTAGTGAAATAGCCAGTTGCATTCCTCCCCTTAAACAATTCCACCGTAATACTCGCACTGCCAGGAATGCCCATCAGTTTACCCTTGAGTCCAATTTCGGACGTACTGTTAAGTTCAGAGATTCTTTTTTTAGCCGAACCACACGAAATGTGGAATGCTTTACCCAGCTCTATTTTTCCCTTCCATTTTGATATTCAGAATTTCAAAACCAATGTACATCGGTATCTCCTTTTAAATCCTTCCCTTTTTTCCTAACGCTCGCACTGTGTTCAATCATCTTAAGGGTAGTCACAACCCCTTTAGTGCGCGCATAATATATAAAAAAAAAAAAAAAAAAAACTGTTTTGCGAAATAGCTCAGTAGCTAGAGTGTTGGACTGGTAATGAGAAGATCGCAGGATCGAATCCCAGTTGAGACACCTTTTTTTTTTTTGTTCTCCCTAGGCAAAAGGTAACCTAACGGGCAAGGCCCTAGAATAAATCGATATTTACCCTTGCTAGACCCTTGCTGGCATCAATGTTAAAATGTTTAGAGCCTTGTTAAAAATCAGATTATTTTTTCAGTTGGGAGGATATTTTTCCTTAAATACTTAATAAATACCTTTAAGTAGTTCTACAATCCCACAAAATTTCAATCCTATTACTAAAATCTAGGGCTTTTGCACAAAACTCCTGGGCTAGAAGGAAACCTATCGTTAACAAGTCCTATTTAAGGATATTTTACGCTCCAGTCTATGTTCCTGCTCGGGCGCCAATCAGTCAAACAAAATTTAATATTTGCTTAGGTGGCACTACAGTTTGGGATCTCCAGCAGCCTTAATTAAAAATCTTCTCAAGTTGCTCCAGTCTTTTATTCACGCATCAGCGTTATTAATAAGAACTTTGGATGATCAGTCTCTTTACCTTCTCCCATTTTAGAAAAAAGAAAGAGGAACTTTACCTTTACCCTTAATTTGAACCGGAGCAAATTTTGAGGAGGGTGAAATGGTTTAACTAACATTCACTGTACACAATTTATTACTAAAAACTTGATAAGAGTTTTAATCACTCTTTTTCAATCTCTTTTTCAAACTTTACTTTTACCCTTAATTTGAACCGGATCAAATTTTGAGGAGGGTGAAATGGTTTAACTAACATTCACTTTACACAATTTATTACTCAAAACCTGAAAAGTGTTTTAATTTTTTGTGTAGAATCCAAAGCAGATTTTAGGAGATTCACAAAAAACTAAACTCAGTTCACTTCAAGATTAATAAACTTAAAATCTTATTGGTATAATTTTTTAAATTATTTAAATGTCTAAGTGACAGTCACATTTGACTGCAGAAAAAAGGTAAAGTTATTGGCAGCTGGTGATTGTTGTTGCACAGCATGCAAAATTTTAACTTACTTGCTGGCAACTTCTGAACAAAACACGGCTAATGAGGAAATGCAGCAAACACAAACCCTACTAAGAAATTTGCCTTACGATTAATGCGATTTAAATTTTTGTTCTACTAAATTTGCTACGCCATAAGGTTCTTACACGTTGTTTTTTGAATTTAATGATTGTAAATAAAAAGTAGGCTAATCTGTTTGGTGTACCCACCGGTCACTCCCAAAAGTATTCGGAAGGAAAAGTTTTTTTTTTAAGCATGAGTTTTTTTTGTATTGTTAAGAAAACTTATTGAAAGAAAACTTAAAATTAGATAAACTTAAATGTGTTTTTATATTTTGTAACAAAATAACCTTAAAAAAAAATGAATACAAGAAAATATTTAAAGTTGATCGAATTTTAAGTTTTCTTTCAATAAGTTTTCCTTATAATAGGAAAACTCATCCTGAAAAAAATTACTTTTTTTCCGAATAATTTTGTGAGTGACTGTATGTACATAACGAACAATTTCTGAACATCAAACAATTGAAGTGAAGGTACGAGTAACTTCACAACTTTTTCAAAAAAAAACTTAAGTTTTCGATAAATAAGCAAAAAAATATATATAAATTGTACGCCTTTTAACCCCCTCCTAAAATTGTATGCCCAAATTTATGGTACATGATCAAAACTTAAGTAAAACAGACATTTGGTGCAATATGAATGCCAAAAAGAGATAGATGATAAGTACAGCATGTGTGGGTTCCCCTTTTGACGATACGGAAAGCTACTTTTCGTTGGTTTTTGACATTTGCTTCAGTGCCCTTCCGAAAAGTATAATTAAACAAAAAATTATTTTCACCCGATTTCAAAGTACACGGAAAGGAACTTGGATCCTTGAGCTTTTATGATGGGTGGTCGAATTATCACTGCACTTTTTTTGTAAATTTGTTAATCAAAAGAGAAAATCAGATAGATATCATGGGGAAAACAAGGAACAAACCTCTTATTGCAATCTTATTTTCCATTCTTTGCAACTCACTCAAACAGTACGCAAACTCCATTTCCGTCAAACGATCTATTGCAACTGAATTTTTAAAAGCCAGAAGCCACCCAGCACATATGTATGATGATATACGCACCGCGCAAACTGTTTGTGTTTAAACGATGCCGATGAGGCAATAAAAAAGAAATTCACTTTTAAGACACCCTGTATAAATTTCGCTAAAGCATACATTTTTTTGTTGTGTTTTGTTTTGTGATAACAAAAATGTGGAAGAGGTAAAAGGTATCCTTTTGTTTTTGACTTCGAGAATAATTAGAGAATTTTAATCAGCACATCATAGATTGGTATTTTATTTTAATCTTTCATATTGTTTTTGTTTTTAGGCTACAGGAATGGGTCAGAAAACAGAAAACAAAACAAAATTATTCATATCTGGCTAAACATATCCTCGTTCCGGTGTATCATATTTATCCTCATTTCCTAAAAAAGTTTATGGAGCAGAATAGAGAATACACCACCCCAACAATAATAAACCTCTGATGCTTATAAAACGAATCAAAAACAACAAATAAATCCCCCATTCGCGATATTTTCCGATTGCAGGCTGTTTTAATTCTGATGACGGCGAGGACGGATCAGAAGTGGGATTGTATTTGTATCCTTACCCTATAGACTCGTGAGAAGTACCTACATATATAGGATATCAGTTTTTTTTTTTTTTTTTTTGTTTACAAACATACATCACAGATACTTGCTGTCGCTGTTGTTGTTTTTACTAGAACCAGGAAGAATGGCATCATAAATGAACGCATTAGGGATAGTGCCCATTAAAACATTGGAAAAAAGGAAACTATTCAATGCAAACAAAAAAATGAAGAACAAAAAAAATTGTAAAAATAAAAATACGAGTTAAAAGAGGTCAAATATAGGTATGTAGGTATGCCTTGAGGGCATTTAAGTAGCTCTGCATTTTCTACATATATATGGGGGCGAGAGAGGACAAAGGCTTTTTGTTGGCAATAGCTTTTGCGCTTAAAGGGTAGAAAGACATAAATATTTCATATTATGCAAACAAAAAATTTATATAAAATTAATGAAAACAATCCCCCTTCTCTGTTTGCTCTCTCCTTCTGCGTTTTTTGTTCGTTTTCATCATATATGAGGTACGAATTAACAAAAAAAAAAAAAAACAAGTAGGTGCTTCTTTCAATACTGGAGAGAGAGCGAGAGCGAAAGAGAGAGAGAGAGAGAGAGAGCAAGGGAGAGAGAGTAGTAAGGATCAAAGAGACATTCATGTGAAAAATATGTTATATACAAGGAATAAGAGGCAGATAGATTATAAACAAAAATAACACAATTAAAAATCATAAAATTATCAACAAAAAATGTATATTACTTACCTAAACCATATACTCGTAGATTGTTTTTAATAAGTAAATAGCAATAATATCTACAGATCTCTTCTTAATGTTTGCTTTGTTGAATGCAGTTTACGCAAGATCAAAACATTTTTTGGAATTCCAAAAAAAAGTTTTTGAGTTACAAGAGAAAGCTGGGTGTCGAACAAAGTTGTAAATTTTGGTAATTTTTGGACACTCAGGGGGATCAAAAAAGAAATACATTTAAGGAGTGCATTTTGTAAGAAATTTAATATCCCATACTTTTGTAGGAAGACCCTTTCTCGAAAAATGCCGTTTTTTTACCTCTGTATTTTGTACAATTTTCAAAAAATAAGCTCAATAGTGAATTGTGAACTTCTATAAGAGGACCTGCAAAGATTAAGTGAGTGCTACAATACTTAGATTCTATGTTTAAATATTCACAGGTGAAATAAGAGTTTAGTAACAAACGAGTAAAACCCTGAGAAAATGAAAAAAAAAATATTTTTGACACAATCAATTTGTTATTTATATATGCCGGTTTAACAATTTTATTGGTTTTTCTTCAATGATCAACGATCATTTTGATAGTAATCATTATTGAAATATTCTCAGCCGCAGAATTAAGCAAAAAGTAACCTTAAATTCAATCCATGAATACTGTGAATAATTTTTTGGAACTTATTGTTTTTTGATCTTCAAGAAAAATATTAAATAAACTTAAGATGGAAAATAATGTAAAATTCAAATTTTTAGCATTATCTTCTGATTCTGACTGTTTTCTGAAGCCTCAGCGGCAGCAATATTCTCGACACTACGGGCACTTCTTTGTCTCACTTGCACGGGAACATTTTGTACTGTGCCTGTGGATTCAAATTTTTCCACTAGACGCTCAATTGTTGATCTACTAGGACGATTATGACGACCATAAATTGGACGAGGCCACTGACTCCGAATTTCGGTAGTAAATTTTAATAATTTCGACTCGTTGTTGGCTCTTATATCTTTCCATCATGAAATGGCAAACCTTACTGAAGAGAAATGTCAAAAGAGCGGCAAGAAATATGGCGTCGTTTGCTGTCCCTGTCGCTCTACTATTGTAGCGTCCCGTTTGAAAAACTATTTACTTTTTTATAAGATTTTAAGGGTATTCATACAACAGCGTAAGGCCATTGAATACGTTGTAAAGTTTTAAACTTCGTAATTTTGTCAGAATTTGTATGAAATATTTGACAGATTTACACAGTTAACAACTTTACAACGTTTACGACGACTTTAAACTGCTTATTCAATGCAACAAATGCATTTTAAACTAGGGATGCAAATTTAGCAATTGTCTTTTTCCCGAGGTACTGGCTCTTGCGAGGAACTGACAAATCCTCCAAGAGTATACTTGTCATGAATAAGTGCTTCTCATTAAGTCGTTCGAACTCGGCAAAAAATTGTAGGTCCCCTCCATTCCTGCCAACAACACGCACACAGGAATGGTTGAGAGTTGTAAGTCACTAGGCCCTGGTTCTCCACCAGCTAATGTGCCATAAAATTTATTTATTTTTTTTTTTGTATGCAAATTTAGCACTTTTGAAAACTATATATAGACTTTTGTGGCCGACTGTACACATAAATATGCATGTATTTGCTTGCAAAAAAAGAACAAGAACTTCCAAAAAAAAAAAAATGCATTCATATTTTAAATCTTTTTGGAATTATTTCTTTTCCAACAACTGAATTTTATTCGTTTCACAAGATTGAAAAAGTAGAAGATTGTTATTACTCAAACACTTACTGGAACATGTGAATATAATTTTGCTTTGGCACTCCTCAGTTAAACATACACTTCAAAATATTAAGAATATACTTATGTATGTATGAAATTGTAAATAGTACTGTATGTTCTTTTCAATATTTGTTCAAAAACCATCGCACGATTTTGATTAAACTTTATGCTTGTAAAAAGTAGATGCAATAAAATTTAGTAAAAATTTGTACGACATACATATTAAACTATGTCAAGGGTTATGACTGAGCAAACGATGCATATTGGTTTTGAATTTTTGAACACTGTAATGGAAACGAAAAATAGAGCTAGGATCTCAAGATTATCTGTCCTTGAAAGTATGCACGTCCAAAATTATGTTATAACCCTGTTCCACGGTTTAAAGTAAATAAATAGAAATAAATTCGTAAAACTTGACGACCCGCCATAAGCATCATGTGTTTTTTACTTGCGAAAAGTTTTGGATTCGTGTCTGTCTGTATATGCCTGTCTGGATGTCGTCTATCTGCCCGTGTGTTTGTACCTCGATCTATAGCCCTAACCAATGAACGATTTTCTTCAAATTCAAAATTCAAAAACTTAAGGGGTTTTTTAACTCCAGAGGGGCAATTTTTTTTTTTTAGCTCCAAAAATAATGGTACTTGTCATACAACTGTTAAGGAATAGCTTATTTACCTCAAAACGATTTTTATAAAAAAAAAAATCAGTGCATGATTGTATGTATAGTGTACTTTGTTAAAAAATAAAAATTTGCCAAAAACTGTTGTTAACGGTACCTGCCTTGCCATATACCTTACGGTTTTCCTATTTTCGATTTTCTCAACGCCTCAACCGATTTCAGTCAAAATTGCTATGCAAAAGCTCCTTTAAATTTTCAATAACAATTATTTATTTTTTTTTTAATTTCTATATTTCAAAAATTTATTCCTGAATTTTTTTTGAAACTAGGTTTATAAATTTATTTTATTTTATTTTTAATTAAAATTGTCATACCAATTTTTTTTTATTTTTGACAAAAAATTAGTTTGAAAGCCGCTCCAACGATTAAAAATGTTTGTTTGCATATATTTATATTTTCTTAGGTAATCAAATTGCATACTTGCTTTTGAGCTATAATTTTACTAGTTTTTTATACAATTATTAAAAGAACGCTTATTTACATTTTTATAATTTTTGTTCTATAGTAATTATTTCATATTTAAAAAGTTCTAAATTCCAAGTAACTTGAACATAAGAGCAAGTACGAGCGATCCAGTCGTGTATTTTATTTTTCTCCTGATTCCTATCACGAGATGAAATCACTCAAAACACAGAAATTATGAATAAAACAGCCCAAGGAATGAATATGAATGCATAATAATGATGCTGTTCGGAGGTGACTTGTGACTACCGCACAATCAGACGATGATACGAGTAGTTGGCCTGCAAGGATTCTGATGAGAGTGCATCAGTGTAAAATAAATGAAGTTAAATATTGTTGAGTTCTCTCCATAAATATCTCCGAAAATATAATATTTGCAATTTGAATAGGCAATAGAATAGAATAGATGAATTGCCACAAGGATATCTGGATAGAGGATTCTCCAGCTACATACATATGTAGATCTAGTTGTTTTGCTTGCTGAAGGCACCACCATCACTACGCGCCCTGGACCTAGAAAAGGTAATTTTTTGCACCACGCGCGGATTGCAATGTTAATAGTCCTTATTTTGACCATAATAGATCATATTTGACATTCTTCATTGGGTTTTATGTTGCTCTTTTGTCATCTTATGATATGTGTGTCCAAATATACGGCAAATAACTTTACCAATACTCCAGGACAAATTTCTCGCAGCCACTTTGACAAACGAACTAGAGGGGAGGTAAAGTATGTGAGTCAACTTTACGATTCCCAGTTTTGTATTGTTGTGTTTTTTACTTCTGTTGCATGACTTGTCTTCAACTTTATCCTCATTCCTGTCATCATACTCGTTGCCCTCTCAGCACAATTGCTCTAAATTATTGCTTGTTTGCTGTCAGCATCATGGCAGTCATCTTGTATCTTGATGTGCATCACCTTAACACTTGTGTGAGTATAAATTAGTGGCGCAATATATCCATCTATATAAACATTATGTATGGGAGTGATGCAATAATAACAAAGTAAAATAAATATATGGAATGAAAACAAAAACCCAATAATTCATTAATTACACCTCCAAGTATTTTTTAATGAAAATACCCACTATAAGAACTCGAAGGCAATCAGAAATCATTAATCTCCAACCCAATCACCTATCATCCCCAACTATCTACCTTTCGTGTTGCTTTTTTATTCTTGTCAAATCCCAAAGGCAAAGGGGGAAATTTTGGGAGGGATGTCATAATATCCGCGGCCAAAATGTCCAATATAAAACGGCCTGATCAAAGTGCAGATAGACTTTATGTCCGTTCAAAGAAGACATTCCGTCTACTTGGATATTATGTTTGATCATTTTAAACAGACGAGATGTCCTGATTGGACATTCAATTCGTTTCAATAAAAACATTATGAAAAAAATATTATCAATAAAATTAAGCACAAGGTGATGCAGCATCCTGGGTAGGGTTCTAGGGTTAAGAAACTTGGAATATGTGTAAATAACTACAAACTAGTTCGCTATAATAAAAGTGTTCTTTAAAGACAATTTATTTAATTTTAAAATACACTTACCTCTTAAAAATTATACAGGAAGCTTTTACAATTATATCGTGCTCTTTGTTAGTTTCTTTCTTCTTCTTTTACTTTCTTCAACAGTTGAATATATATGCAATTACGTACTACGAACTCTTTAGAAATGTTTTTTAAGCTTATTTTTTTTTGTTTTTTTATTTAGAAAATATTACATTTACAACTATCTATAATTTAACTAATTTTTATACAAAAAAAGGATAAAATTTATATAAAAAACAACAATTTTTAAAAATATTTAATATTATTTTTAGCGTTTTATTGTTTTATTTTTTTTTTGTGCGCGATATTTTATATAACTATTTTCGAGCATAGAAGAGAATTTATAAACGAAAAGAGCAAGTAAATTGAACTGAAAAGAGAAAGAGAAAAAATTACAATTTTTTTTTTGTTGGAAAACGATATGAAGGAAAGGCATTTAAAGTTAATTTGCAAAAAAAATCTAAACAAATAGCAAAAGGTAGTAAAAGTGTGTTTGTAAGGTATCAAAGCAGTTTGTTAAAAAAAAACCAAAGACAAGTTTTTTTGTCAAATTTAAGGAAGACCCTGGAAAGGTTAAAGTAGGGGAAATCTAGACCAGCAAAACTTAACAAATACTCGTGGAACCCTCGCTAGGTAAAACTTGTTAAGTCTTGTTATCCCAGCGCAAATATTCCATATATAACAAAAAATAATAAAAAAAATATTTTATACCCATCATACCAATAGCAAGAAAAGTTTAGGTAAATACTTATTTCATTTTCAGCATTGCAGATGCTCAGGAGTTACCGTATTAAACTTTTATTCAGAAAATCGCAAATTCAAATCTCAGTTATCCAACTTTTTTTTGTCTCTCGAGCCAAAAGGTTATATAGCATGCGAGGCCCTTGAGCAAATCAATATCCTTCTAGTCCATTTTAGAATTGATGTGAATTTTTCTAAGGCCCCGTTAGAATTGTTAGATTGTTTTTCCAGTGGGGAATTCATCAACTTTGCCGTAGAAACGAATTTTCATGATACCTTTCTTTGTTAGAATTTATTATTTTTTGCCAATAAAAACGCCACAACGAGCCGCTGTACTTGCTTGAAAAATGTCTCCGAAAAGTTGTTCACAGGTTGGTGTGTATTTATCTATATAGTTTACATATTAGGGTGGTCATTTAAGAGAAAGTAAGTCTTGGATTGACCTTAATTATGAAATGAAATGATGATTTATTTCATAAAATGAGATAAAAGCTAGCTTAAGGCCAGGCAAAAGCAGAAATCCTATGGGAGGGGCAGCAGTTTCCAAGAGAACAAAATTATAAAAAATCAACACTTTTTTTTTTTTTCTTCAAAAATTGCTTCTCCCGCTAGAACGGGCGAAAATTAACCCACCGTTCTATACGATTTATTTGTTGTGTGATCCCAGTCAGCAAGCCATAGCTTAATTTCGCATGTACATAGTGCTTAAACAATACAAAAGAGTAAACTAAGTTAACCGTTAGCAGCAACAATAGGAGATGAAAATAAAAATCTTGAAACTAAGACACCGCTTTAAGAGTACCCAAATATAAATATTACACAAAAAACGACCACCCTAATATACATAATACATATACAGAGAAGGAGATATAAGAAGACAGAGAGGAAAGGAATAATTCAAAAAGATTCGGCGCAAGGATTTTTCCTGTAAAGATTTGATTTTGCAGTTGTTGTTGTTTTTTGTCCTTTTCCATGTGTGTTGAATTGAATAAGCGAGGGTGGAAGAATGTTTAAAATATATGCAGATTTTATATTACACAACCTTTGCACACACATACGTATAATTTGCACATGCGAAAAAAATATGTAGATACAAAATGTACTTAAAAATGGCAACAGTTTGTTTGCAGAAAACTGCCAGCACATCATTAAAATAAATTTACTCCGAGCCCCCCATCACCACCCAGAATCATCCCTTCGACACTTTTTCAACGCCAATAAACCAACCTCATCATTTTGTTTTCACCTATAGATGGCTTCAAACAGAAAAATATTGTGCAGGTGGTTGAGGGCATTCTACATAAAATATACACATGTGTACATATGTCAATATTTGAGAATGTGTTTAAGAGCTTTCTTCTATACAGATAGTTAAAATCACTTTGGTCCGTTCTTTTTCTAACAATTGTTAACAATTGTTGAATTTTATCGTTCCTTTATTCCAAAAATACTTACGATTCGTAACTATATGACGTCATAACAACTTTCTTATTCGCTGTGGCCAAACATTTTCTAAAAACAATGGAACTGATATTTACAATTTTTACAAGTGCTACTTATTTTAAGAATAAATCAACGGAAATGTGGTTTTTGGTAGAAACCTGATAACTTCAAAAATTTATTTGCGTGTTCAAATCCACTTTCAATCAAGCCAATCAGGTTGACCATTTTCTTCAAACTTGGAATGCTTATAAAAATGATTTGAAAAAAAATCAGTTCACCCGTTCACCTAGTTCGATGTAAAGTGGAACGTAAGACGAAACTATTTTTTGAAGTTATCATGTTTCCACCAACTACCACAGAAATATTTAAGTTAAAGAGAAAAATTAATATTAAATAATCAGAGGGGTCATTCCTTAATTTTGAAAATAATAAATGAATATCGTTAACTTGATCATCAAAGATATGCTTTAACGTAACTCAACCACTATCGTCTCGTCTATCGTTTTTTCAGAATGCAATTTGAGACCTATTGATATTCTCAAACTATGAATGAAATGTCATATTGAAACGCATAAAAGACAATCTGTGTTGTTTTTTTTTTGTATGGAGCCAGATTACACGATTCGTTTTTTCGTTCGTTTCGTTTTTGTTATTGGCAGGTACGTACCTTCGTGATTACACAAAAATTAAAAGTTCATTAGATTTCTTTTACGTTAAAAGGTTTGAGGTTTATTTATTGGAAAATAGACAATAATAATAATTATATAAGGGTATTCATGCAACTTCGTAAAACCCTAGATAAGTAAATTGGATAAGTTTATCTTTTGGTTAATGAACTGTCAAATTTTGTATGGGAAATGATTTACACAATTTGGTTAAACTTATCAAAGGATTTTGTTGCAGAAAATTACCCAAACTGGTTAAACTTATCCAAACGTCATTGTGACTCTTATTCTGATTGAATTACCTAGCATTTAATCAAATGTTTAAAAAAGATCGTTCATGCAAACTTTGCGTAAACTTATCAATTTACAGAATTTGTAAACTTACGACGTTGCATGAATACCCTTAATAATTAATGTTTAAATGTAAACGTCTTAAATAATAAAAAAAAAACAATTTTAAAGCTCATAACATAAAGTTTTAAATACCACCCCACCAGTACTCGTTTGTCAAATCATAAACGTCAAAGTTCAACAGGAAAAATTCTTAAAATTTTCAGAAGTGCTTCCGTTACTTCGTTCCCCCTCATTTCTGAACCCCGCACCTAAAAGACGTCAGAAAGACGTTTTCAATTCCAGTATCTCTTAGTCGGCCGTTTTCAATTCATACGGATTCAATTCAACCGAACATCACAATAGTCACCATGATGTCAAAATACAGTGGCTAGGTACTTAATGGATTGGGTACGATATCTAAACTTTTTTAATATCGACTCCATAAGGTCGATTTTTATAATCTTGGGGGAAATAATCCCCCAAAAGTTGGTTAAAAGACCAACTAATCATAAACTAGAAAAAAAAATAACCGATTTTCAAAATTCCGACTTTTTAAAATATCGATTGTCAAAATGTCGACAGTGATCGATATTTTTATTATTATTACAAAGCTATTTATGAGAAAGCCAATAGTTCCTTCTTTAAAAACAAAACCTTCATTGTGCACATTACCTCTTACCATTTCAATCGCCTTGTATTTTTCAAACCCGAAGTTCATACAAATGTCCTTACTAAATTGTTTGACACTATTGATAAGGCCTGTAAGATGTTTCTTGGATCTGGCCGTTTGCTTTAATTTGTTCAGCAAAGTAATTTGCCATTCAACTATTGCCAACACATGATTTCAATTTTGCAGCTCTGATTTCTTTCCCCAAGAGAAAACCTGGCGTGTGGGAGAGCAAATTTAATACAAGCCCCGAACACAGTGCAAAAAAATTGGGTTGAAAAAAGTGTTCAGGGTGGACAAGTACGACCAAGTGCCGACATCGAACCCTTCACGTCAAAAAACGACGGTAATTGGTCAGGAAATATACTAAAATAAAAACGGTCCAGCCGTTTCGGTGGGGTTTTGATATAAACACCGTGACAGGAGATTTTAATATTTTAAGAAGAAAGTTGTTATAATTCTTGATTATTATAACTATAGAACATAATTTTTTATTTAATGTTTATGTTTATGTACATATTTATTTTCGAGGTGAATGAAAGATAAAATATTTTAAACATGAAATAGATAAGATTATTATTTTGTCTCTATGACAAAAGTGACGAATTTTCTTTAAAAAAAATCAGAATTTATTTAACTTAAATGCAAAAATGACAGTTCAATTTAAGAGAATTTAGAAATGAAGCTATTTTTTTTAATGATAGGTTAGTGATACATAAGAGTGTAACAGTTAAAAATTTGTCTTGCTTGTTCTAGTCGTATTTTTTTAAATGAACAAAAATAAAATCTATGACACATACTTGCTCGTAGTTAATGTCGAACGGTTTAACTTAAAACCTTCTTATTAAGGTTATTAAACTTTTCGAAACTTACTGCGTTAATTAATAAGAATTATTTACGAATTCTTCTTCCAAACGTTTCGAAGAAATTTCACCAGTCTTATCCCGTGACCACGAAGAGTGAAATTTCTTCGAAACGTCGGGAAGAAGAATTTATAAAGTTGTTTAACAACTTTAAAATGTTTGATGTCCGCGAAAAGAAAAGTTTAAAACCTTCTTCCTGCAATCAATACCGATACCAAACGCGACCATGACTTTTCTAGTGTCATTGCCCACCCGCAGAGCGATACTAGTATTGTTATCATACGCATAACGATTAGAAATTCAAATTATTCTCCAAATATCCAAATCAATAATAGCCTTTATCCCTCAAAACTTCAAGTTTTTAAAATAAACCCCTCAGTATCTTTTGTTTACAAAAACTGATTTTGAAGAAGGAAATGTACTTACAATTACGTATAGTGTTTATATTGTAGTTCATATTGTTTATATTGTGGTTCATTTATTTACATTATATTAATGCAATTTAAGTTGAAACCTAGAAAACTATTTTGTTTGACTTCAAAAAAAGTTTTTATAGTACATACATTTTTATTCTTTATATTTTTGTCATAAATAGATCAACGGCAACACTTAAAGGTCCTTATTTTTGACAAAAGAACTGTTGCTTTATTTCATTTTTTTAAAAATATTAGCTCATTTTAATCTTTGGTAAGAATATTAATTACAACAAAGTTTTTTTAAGACTATTTTTAACTTAACTATGATTAATTTAATCAACATCCGGAACTTGAACGTCTTCGATTCACATACATTTATATCCGTTTCCTAATTAATAACCACTTCGCAAAATGCAACAGCGATTTCTTTGTTATCAAATTTCCAACAAAAAAAGATTTACAATAAACTCGAGAAAAAACAAAGGCTTTATCAGTCGGAGCGGAAGAGGGGAAGTGGACACGATACATTTTTTTCGATTCAAATATTGTTGAATCATTCTTGATTCCATAGAACATGGAATTCTCGGCTCGTTTTATTTGTTGTCTGATTGAATGCATGTCTGCCTCATTGCTGCCGAAACATAATAAAGGGATGGTAACAGGAAATCACAGTCTTGTCTGTCGCGTGATTAGTTGAGAGTTGAATATGCCTTTTCTTAAATTTCTTTTTTAGGTAGAAATAAAAAATAAGCAGACAACCTTCGGAGGTCTTTGCATGAATGATGACGATGACCAAGATGAGAGACCATCTTTATGTCAATACATCAAATTATGTTTTTAGTCAAAAAATCGCACAGTTTACCTTATTTGTATTGAAACAAAACACTAGGTTGTACCTCGGCTATGTAAAAATCATTTACAAGTATCAACTTTTATTTTCATTTGCGCATAGTACAATAGTACTTTGCAAGCAAAGTTTTCCCAATAACACACAAGGCGGAAAATATCCAATTCAGCTAAATTCAATTGAAATTGATAAAAATAAGTCAACTATATGGCTTCAAAGAAGACAGCCGATTGCCAAAACTGAAGGGGTTTATCATAGCAATACAAGATGGAGTTATCGCAACGAAACAGTACCGGATCGCTACCTATTCTTTATGAGGATATTGATAATATGTGCAGGCGATGCCAACAAACCATAGAATCCATATTGGACACATTTTGATTGGATGCTGGCAAACCACGAATATCTTTAACGGCAACAATGATGTTGCAAAGATTATTCACCAAGGACTGTGTTTGAGATCGAAATTAATAAGTGGCAAGAAACTATACTTTCAGTATGAACCGCATGAGGTATTCGCAAACAATAATTTGAAACTGTATTGGGCCCGTCAAATAAATACTGACCACAATCCTAGCGAATCGAGATAGATATTGTATGGATAAAAAACTAATAATAATAATAATACTGGCAACGTGCATATAACATGCAACAATTCAACAAGTCCAAACCTTAATGCTCAGGCTTCTACTTGGCAGATATATTTCAGTAGGTAGTATATAGAATTCGTATTATAAAAAAACCTTATTTTAATAATAATAATTATTACAGTAGGAAGATAAATCCTGAAATCGAAAACCTTAGATCATATTCGGACAAAATTGCCTTCAACAGGATATGAGTGAGCCAAGATTTGAAGAGTCTGTCGGCAACATGAACCAAACAAATAAGGTGGAAGTAAAGAATTTCTATTTTTTTATCAACTGGAAATAACTATACCCAAACAGATGATAATAAAATTTCAATAAAAACCAATATGATTTGACGAAATACAAACATTTATATACGTAAAAGATTATGAAATCAAGAAACTGAAAAAATTATTACAAAGTTAAATTCGTTGCTTTTAAAAGAAGGCGAAAAGCTGACAAGCACATTAAAAATTGAACATGACATAGTATTGTAAGAACCATATGACATAGTGTAATAACAACCACCATAAAAGGTAAATGCTAGAGCTAGACTGTACTGTAGACAGGTACCCAACCTCAACACGAAAATGAGTTCCTTGATGTCTTCATTGGACGAAAGGCGTCGAATCATTATTTTGTATTTTATATTTTATTAATTTTATTAAAATAAAATGAAATTATTAATTTATTACGAAGATGTAAGAAGACAAATTACAGATAAAGAGATAAAGAGCACCAGCGAATAATAAGAAAAAGAAACTCAAAGTATGTACTCAAGTTCCTTAATAGTGGCTGCCAAAAGATGAACAATTCTGTACAGAACAAGTTCCGAATTGTAATAAAATAAACTATAGAAAATTGAACGATATCACAATAAATGATAAGTTCCCATTACTGAAAACAGGTTAAATAGAATACATTATGTATAATGTACAGATGTAAGTTAGAGAAAGCCCAATACAATAGGATTGGCCGAAGGCTTCCACAAATTCTTGTTAAGGAACAATATAGAAAAAAAGGCATTTGTTTGAGTTTAAAAGAATGCTTTTTGGATACAAAAAGCCTCCAGCGAGGCGACGTTCCAAAGGTTTATGAATGATGTCTTAATTTAAAAAAAAAAAGAACATGAGCAGCATTTTTAGATAACATATACCAATTTTTATTACGGCCCTAAAGGAAACGTTTCGAGCTATAACCGACGTCTTTCAAGTAACTATTAGAACCTTAAAAATTTAAAGAAACAGACCAATGTATGGAAAAGGAGAAGAAACTTTGAAGAAAAATTCCAATAAAGTAATAATTCAAAAGGTTAGAATTAAAAAAAAAAAAACACAAAAATTAAGAGCGATTAAGGTTTTTGTTGCTACTAATCCATTTTGTCAAGAACTACGATAAAATAGCGCATCCAATGACATAATAGTTTCAGATTTTTTTTTTTTATCAATTTGCAACAAATATTAAACAAAATCCGACTTTCTATTTAGCATTCTCCAGAGAAGAAGAAACTCTTGAAACAAATAAAAAAAAAAATATTAACAAATAATAAAAAAAAGTTGCAGATTATGGGCCTTCTTATCTTATAATCAAAAATTAACTATAATGAACCATTCTTCACATGTTTCACATTTAAGAGTCCTTACTATGTAATGCTCATTATTCAGGGTCTACTTACATAATTAATTCATACCATGTTTGGATATACGTGGTTCACTTAAATATTAAAGTCGTCTCTAAATTTGATTATTGGTAGGCCCCTATGACTTTACAAAACAGATATACATATGCACATATTTATTACAAAATGTTCTGAACTTTCCAACAATATCGTTCAAGCAAATCTTATTAGATTGTTTTCTAATAATAAAAAAATAAAGATCTCCTAAAATTGGAGAGATAAAATAGGCCCCACCCTATTTAACTTTCCTACAAGAATCCATTTGAATTTTTGGAAGCCGAAGTTATCGACTTTCGCCCTTTTGTGGAACTCAAACTCATTTTAGAGTAATTCAAGGAATGAATTCTGAATATTTTTTTTATTATAAGCCTTCGAGAACATTAAATCAAATACGTGCTACCCAGTAGTGAATTTTATTTATAATCCCTTTGTGGTGGATCAGAAATCACTTATTTTATTTATTTACTTATTTCAAAACCGCAATATGTAAAGTTGCCCTGGGGCCTTTCGAGGCGCTTCAACAGTAAATACTCAAAACAAAACAGAACTGTTACATTTTTTTAGTCACTTCAAAATAAAGTATAGCAATTCAAAGTTTTAATAAAAATCAATTCTTCCTTTCTGGTTTCTTTTTCCTTGTCTGTTGGTATAATATTATGATTAGTGCCACTGCTTCCTATAGAAATTGACTGATGGCCAGTCGGCAATTGTTTATTCAATTGTTCATAAATATAATCTACTCGAACTTTAATCTTATCTCATTTCCTAGAAAACTATAACTTCTGATGCCTGGAAATTTCAAAGAATGATTTTCTTTCAAAGAAGTTTTGTTTTTATTCAAACAATCAGTAGAGCATGCCTATTTACTGGCAATTGTATGTTATCAGTTTTCATTAATTTAAACAAAACACACAAAGCCAGCAGTTGTGTAGCTGGCATCATCGCCGCACCATCAGTCATCAGACATTAAGTGAAAATATAAACAAACAGATGATCTGATCTGCTGAGTGATGAAATACTAATGATTCATCTTTGGCAAACAGAGAAACACCAACAACAAAAACACAGAAACTGCTAAGCATAAATCAATTGGGCTCTTCATAAAATAGCAGATATAACATTTAATGTGCATAGACAGATTTTGAACCATAGTTTCAGATGGTTGGCCTGACAGTCCAATCAGCAAGACAAGGTTATATGGTTGAAAATTGGTATTTCTTTATATGACACATTGGCAGGTAATGTCAAACGAATAAAATATTTATTTTCGTCGTTTTTACTACATAGTGTGGAATATTCAAAAATACTAAAAACAAAACGTGCCACTATTTAAACTATTTTAAAGTGCCTCGCGGCTTTTTTATTCGTTCATTCAATTTCCATACAATTTCTATACAATTTAAACTTCTTTTCAGATCTGATGAGCTATCAAAACCGGCCTGTGTGATTGTTGATAGTAAAAAGTTCGATTTGAAGTTCAAAACACAAAAGTGACTCAATGGATTTGTTTACTTTTTTAAAAGCTTCTTCTCTTTTGAGAAAATTATTTTACTTCGCTGTTTTAACCCATTTCCAAAAAAAAAAAAGAAAGACACCTACGTAAAAAACCTATTGATTAGGTACCTAAATTTTGTTTACAAATAAAATGGATTTTAATTTAAAAAAAAATCGATGACTTAAAAGCTCTCGTTCTACTTATCGAATCTTTACAATTAAGGTTTTAAAATACTTTATGGAATTATTTCTCACGTTCAGTGTGAAAGAACTTCACGAATAAAAAGTTAAATTATTTCCCGCAACAGGTGAAGGTATTTAACATGTGAAGGTAATTCTCGTGAAGTTAAGTTCCCTGCACCAAACTCGGTGCTGTGTCTTGTATCATAAGAAACGAGAATTCGTTTTTTCCGATTGATCATTCTACTGCAGTTTTGGAGGTTGAAACTAATATTTACAATCTTCATATCCAGTATCTTTGGTTTAAGGTTTGTTTATATGTAAAGGATTTTATCGAAAATTTAATAAGGAACTTAACGAATTTTTCAACGTCAAAAGCTTTAATACCTACAAACTTTAAGGTAAAAATTTGTTTCAAAGCCTTGACTTGGTTCAAAATTCAAATTTTTCGCAATGCAATTAGTTGTAGAACTTGGCAATATATTTGTAAAATTCCAAATGTGAACAGATGTCTGTTCTCATATTACAAACCTTATAAAAACCTAAAACCTGTGTGAGGGAAAGACTTTTTTAAGTGCATTTTATCTTCGCTTAAAAAATAATGTTCATTTTAAATACAACAACAATACGGAATAATACCAAATTCTTGTTGAACTTTATATAGGATTTTGTAAGCGGAGATTAAAATGCACTTAAAAACACAATCATGCATATTAAATAGTCCAAAATGCATTTGGTCCGTTCTTTTCTAACAATAGTTAACTATTATTGTTAACAATAGTTGAACTTTGTCATTCCTTTATTCCAAAACAGTAACGCTTCATTACTATGTACACGACGTCATAAATTTATTTTGAAAAACTTGGGTTTTTTGTATCCGTTTTCTTTTTTCTTACGACAACAAACTGTGAAAATTTGTTAAAACTTGCAAAAATATTACGTGAAATTTTCATAGAATTTCCCAAATTTGTTTGTCTTGTTGCGTAGGGCTGGTAATGCGGTAGGTAATATTTGCAGTAAAAAGAAAGACAGCTGCTAACAAAAGAAAAAAAGGAATGGAAATTTTCAGCAACGATTTTGTGTCCTTACATAAATTAATTTATATCAAATCTTCTCCGTATCTAAAATTTGTTATTAAGGTAGTTGCATTGCAATCATTTTAGTATGCATTTAAATATAATTTGCAAATATTTTCCTTTAAACAAACAAAAATTCAACATAAGACCGCAAATCAAAATAAATAGTCAGCTGTTCAGAGTGTTCCGGAGTGAACGAAACCAATCATATCGATTTTAGTATTTCCACATCAGCGAGAAATTGCAATTTGGCTGTCAAATAAACAGCTGTTCAAGCAGGGAAATGCCATATTGGCCGCGTTTCGATGTTTATTCTCATCTCTGAAGCACCGCCGCAGTGTTTCATGTGTCACATTATTTTATCTCTATTTTTATAAACAATGTTATAGTAATATAGCCAGTTACATTCCTCCCCTTAAACAATTCCACCGTACTCGCGCTTTTAGAAATTCTCAAACCCTTGTGCTCAACTTCGGAGGTACTGTCAAGTAAAGAGATTTTTTCTCTAGCCTCTAAATCTAGACTAGAATTGGTAACTTACTTAGGTAATATATGAACTGCCAATTTTATAATATCAAGTCTGATTTTTGTGTCAGTAAATGTGTGTTATAAAAAGCTATTATTGTAATATTAGTTGAATTAATATCAATAAATTCATTTACACAATACAAAATTTGTTG
This sequence comes from Dasysyrphus albostriatus, assembly GCA_946251815.1. Taxonomy (NCBI): domain Eukaryota; kingdom Metazoa; phylum Arthropoda; class Insecta; order Diptera; family Syrphidae; genus Dasysyrphus; species Dasysyrphus albostriatus. The sequence goes on from OX276339.1 coordinate 3,089,378, forward strand.
TTTAACAAGAAGCTTCATTTACATGATGACACTGGTGGCTGGTCCAATGCAATCCATCATCCCATCATAGCTTAAATTCAAATTTACGTAGGGATATGGTTCTGTGCAAGCGAACATATTTCAAATATCAAACAATGAAATACTTAGCTATCAAAAAATAAATATTTATGTAACTTTATCAATAGCTCTTTTTCAGATCATTGATTAAATGTTTTGTAAAGGAAAATAGGTACATAATATGGATATTGAAATACAGCATTCGGTTTTTTGAGCTCCGATACGATTTAGCATTATGAAATCTAGTATAATGAAATTTGAGATTATAACAACACTAATTTTGCCAGTGTTTATGTTTTCTGCCTGCCTCACGACATCCCTGAGCACCCACTTCTCTACCAACAAACTGCCGTGATGCCGGAGTCAGTTTTCTAATATAAACAGGGTTCAATTATCTACAAAATCATATTTTCTACAAAGGTTTTTCGTCACAAGTTTCGACTCGACTCTACTCTCCCAGCACGATCAAGTCGAACCAAGCATTTCAACTCGATGCAGGTCTACAAAGACCCGGAGCGAGCTTCAACTCTTTTCAAAATCATAATAAACGTAGTAATAGAAGTTCTATGAGAAGAGATATACAGGGATAAAGATTGAAATTGAGGATGAAGATACATCCAGAGAGATGGATAGAGCAAGAGATAAAGAGAAAGAATTAAACAAAAAACCTTGCAGCATCCAAGATCAAATTTTGAAATGATTGTAGATATTCACTGTTTGATTTGGCAACTTGCAGAAGTTCACAAGCTCCTATAGGCTTTGACAGCAATTTGCGCGACGTCGTAAGAATTCGTACGATGAAGCAAGTTAACAGACATAATTAGGGACTACAAAGGTAGTATTTCTGCAAAACAAAACTCGAAATATTTTAGCTAGCTCTCGAGATCAGATCTATTAGGCAAGAGAGCTTCCCTCAAATAAATCAGAGATCATCAAACAGAAGGGCGCAATGACCGCAAAATTTCACGTTAGTGCACTCCACAATGACTTAGCTAGCTATCCATAAACTATTCAACTTTTTTTTACTGATTTCACCTAATTTTCTTTATGTTCCTAGTATAATACATATAATATTATACAGTAAATATCAATAAAAAAAATTCTTTCAGAAGAATTTTCATGTAGGTAGCCCTGTGGTGAAAAGAACAGAAAAAAACAAAAACAGAAAATTCAACTTGCTGTTGCATACACCACACACACACACACAGAACCTTAAATACCGACCGTCTGCCAAGAATGCATGCGTGAGATGCCTGGAAAATGGAAAGCACCAAACAAAAAATCTCTACGACACAAGGCAAATTAATCAACAAATGATGATAATTTTATTGTAAATTACATATACCAACAATAAAAATGCACTTGAAATTTTATTTCTATTGTTTTTTTTAGCAAAATTTTGATAACGACCAAGCATAAGTTATTTCCACAAACAAATCAGGGAATTTTGTATTTTTTTTTGTTTGCTGACCTCGCCTGTTTTTTTAAGGAGGTAGAGTAGCCGAGCCAGCCAACGATCTCACTCACTCCCATCAATCCCAGCAAATGCTTTAAATTCTTTGATTTCAACACACACACCGGACACAGTTGGGCTTGTGCAAACAGGAATCGACATGGATAGTAGTTTGATTTACATACCCACATAAGCAAAAAAAATGATATTGTGTAGGTAGGAATAAATTGGGTGTTGATTTTGTTACTTTACTTACCCAAGAGATGAATTTTATTGGAAAATGGAATTTTCTCTAACTAATTGATTGATGATTTCAGCATTTTCCGCATTTTAAAACACAAAATTATGTAAAAAAACAAGTTTCACCACACCACACACTAATAAATCACCTCCCCAGGCCTTTATACTAGCTATTCGTATTTCGTTACTTTTATTAAAAAAATAATTTTACCACTCACGCGGTGTTGTAGATTATAATGTTATACTTTCTAATTGTTGGGAGTAGTTGTTATTATTATTGATGATGGGTTGTGCTCTGAAGGTTTGGTGTGTGCGTGTGTTTGAGTGTACTTTGGTTTTTCTTTTTTTACTTACATTTACATCACAAAAAAAAATAATTTTCGCATCTCAAATTCACCACCATATCAACCATTACCATTACACGCAGTTAGCAGACCGATGACAAGGAATTCCCCACAAAATTGATTGATTCTGATATGAAAAATATGAAGAAAAAATCTTTATCCGGCTGTCCTAGAGATTGTGTGATTCGAATTGATTTTTTCTTTTTTTCTGTTTCACTCGCTCACTATTGTTTTTTCCTTTCTTCTTTTTTCGTTTTAATGAATAGTTTTTTTTTAATTTTTCAAGTTTTTACACACCCGATTGGAATTTTGTAATTCTTTAATTTTTGATTATTTCACAAAAGCTGGTTGGTTAGTCTACGGTTTCAAAATTGGCGAGGGGGTAGAAAAAACGGGAGAACAAACGAGAACCGAGAAATGCTAGATCAATCCACACACCACTTCTTTTTTTGGAACGCTCCGCTTGCAGTTGATAACCGTACTGAGATGTTAAAATGCCATTTAATATGAACTAGTGTATTTTCCCATAAATACACATGAGAGAAAGAAAGATAGTATGACGTTAAAATGGAGTTGTACTGTTTGGGATGGATTTTCCAACAAAACTATCGTGTCTTCTCTTTTACATTTCAACAAGATTTTTGGGTAGGTGTTTGGAGGCTTTTTCACCTTACAACATTATATCCATCTCTTTTTATCATTGACGTCAAAATCTAGACTGACATTAGGTCTGTTCAGTGAAGCTGTTCCGAACAGCGAATTGCGAATGACGGTGTTCAAATTAGATTGAAAAACTGGTTTTTTTTTGGCGTTTCAGTATTCACATCTCGCTCCCACTTCTTCAGTAAAGGAAGATGTAAATACTGAAACGTCAACAAAAATCCAGTTTTTCAGTCCGATGTGAACACCGTCAATGGTGGCAAATTTTGACATTTCTTTCACATGATAGGTCGCTTACAGATGCAAATTGCCATACAAAATAAACCAGTAAAATTACTCTGTTGAAAAAATTTGAAGTGAAATTCGAGAGAATTTTTAATTCGTGCAATGCGTCCTGAAAAATATGTGTTTAAAGGTTCGCAGAATATATCTCGTTGGTCATGTAGAAAATATAAAAATGCTAAATTTATCAATAGATGTTTTTCTTTTTTAGCTCCGAGCATAGCACTGAGTTGTCAAAAAAAGATCTGTGTTTCTTTTTTAGCTCAGAGCACTCAGGGCGCTCAAGTCGTGATTCTTTTTTGAATCGTAGCTAAATCGGAGTACGCTCCATGATGGTGCTCACATTGGACTGTCTACTTTCCCACTTATTTTGACATTCCTCCAACTTCTTTTGTTCAGACACAAACTAATGTGAACACAAAAGACTCACTCTTCTGGTTTGAACCAAGCGTGCTCTGCGCGCTCTGAATTATTTTGGGAACACACCTTCACAGAACACTAGCCGCCAAATGCTTGTGTTTAGCATTAAATCTGTCTGCACAGTCTTTTTACTCTGAGCTCATAGAGCAAGCTCTGAACAAACTCAGAACACACTCAGAACGAAAAAAGAAACTCGAATTTAAGGCTCTGAATGCTTAGAGTTAAAAAAGAAACAAAATTTTTTGTTTGACAGTTCGGGCTCTACTCTGAACTTAAAAAGTAAATTGCGTTGACGTTGAGAAGTCGTCGAAAGAAAACATAAATCTGAGCTCATTGATGGATTAACTAATTTTGTTTTCATCCTAAAACTTACATTTTACTTGTTTTAAATCTTTTCAAATGTAATACCATTGAATTCTGTAGTATTTGTTTGCTAAGGAATAAGTACAGAGAGAGAAAGCAGTTGCCACAAAAGAAAACGTGAAAAAAATCCATACATTTTCAAAAAATTCAACAAATCCGGCCTAACTCGGCCATCCCTTTCTCACCATGAAGTGGGAGTGATATAAAGAACAGAGACGTCATAAAAATGCGGAGGAGTTAGTCCAATGTGAACACCGTCCATGAGCTCAGAATAAAAAGACAGAGCGAATGGAGTAAATTGGCCAGTTTATATTTCTTGAGCGCTCAGTATTTTTCTCCAATTTTTAGACAGAGCAGGAGAATAAAATATAAACACTATTCCTCACATAGAAGTCAAAACAACTCTCTTTTTCTTTTCTTCTTATGTAATTTACTGCGACAAGAAATACTTGAGCAAGCGAATCCAAAAAATTTCAGTCTCAGTTTTTAAGGGGAAAAGTGAGAAATTTTTGGGAGGAATCCTGTTAATATTTCTGAGCGCTCTCCGCTCTGAGTCCTCTGAGATCTCAGAAATATAAATCGGCTAAATAGCTGAGCGCAGCCAACTTCACTCTTTTTCACACATGCTTGCATTCAAAACTTCAATTTCAATTCAAATTTTTGAATTTTTCGAGTTTTTGATTGGGCAGCTGTCAGATGATAGTTAAAAATCAGTACTAAGTAATGGTGCGTTCAACGTATCGGAATCCTATGGCAGTTCAGTGCTCAGATGTGTTTCAAAATTATATCGGAGAGCTCTGGTCATACTCTGCTTAGAGCTAACTCTGATAGCTCAAGCTCTACTCCATGCTCTGCTCAGAGCTAAAAAAGAAAAACGCCTAGTTTAAACATATTTAAGGCCGTGTTTTCTTTTTGAAACTGTAGATAGGATCGTTTGTTCAGTTTATCGAAAAGTAAAACAAGAATTAGTTGATGTTTGGGCTTGGAATTTGAGTAAACAAATTTATTCGAATTCGAAGTTCGCAGCTCATGTGAAAGGCCCGTAGGTCGGGATGATTTTACATGAGGGGAGGAATTGACATCAGTACTTTTCGCAAAAATTAAACATTTCAGCAAATAGATTGGTACATATTAATATGTTGTTCTAACTGTTGCTAGGCAAATTTTGTCTAGTGACATATTAAACAACATTTATAAATATGTCTAGTTAAAAACAAATGTTTCCATAAAAAGATCTTCTTTGCAGTGCACAGTTAATAATAAACAAATATCAATGCGAATGCACAAAGTCAATGAAACCTATGAAGCGCAATAATTTGAATATACTTGTCTCAAACATTTTGATAAATGGCTCACACACAATCACATAAAAATAGTTTGCCAGTTTATATTTGAACTACACCACTTTTTGTTAGAAATGTCATTTTTGTGTATAAACGGCTATGCCACTTTGCCATGATTTCAATAGATCTAATGCGAATTTTTCACAAAACAAATTTATTGCTTTTAGACGGATTCTACTGCACTTTAATTTTTTGGAAAAGAAAAATTTTAGTCAACAAAATTCAGTCCACTAATTTTTCAATTATATTCTTACGGCTCCGGCTATTGGCTTGCTTTGATAACAATCGTGACACCTAATTTATTTTATTTTATACTATTTTTAATTTCTTTTGTGCTTCTATTTTGAAAATAAAAGTATTGGAATATATAGATCTTCGGTAAGTAAATTGAATATACTGCATTATTTTTTCAAACCCCTCTTCGGAAAATGTTCCGATGTTGCAACCAGTGATCAGAAATAACTGTCAATCTTTATTTTCAATCGGTTTCTCTCTGAGAGTTACTGCATTCGTTTAAGAGGTATATTTAAAAAAAAACAAATTTCGGTTGAGATTAATTTTTTATTTTTATAAATATCTAAAAAAAATAAATAGCTAAAAATAAATCAAAAATGGTTTTCACTATATATTGTACAAAATCACTCAAAAATCAAAATCCACAAGTAAGTATTCATCGATGACAAAACGCATAGTTAATTACATTTCTTAATGCATGGCCTACGAAATATAAATATTCATACTAACCAGACTTGTAAGCTTTGAGGTAAAAGTACCTGTCAAGTACCCAGTACCTTGAACTGAAGTCTCACAATGGTCGTTCAAACGTGATTTCACTGTTGACGTGATTGTTTTCGTCGCACGGGATTTTTGCCTTGTCCGTTCACATCAGAATCTGTGTCGTGGTTTTCTTGCTATGTTTTCGCTTTTGTCTCGCCGTGACATACGTGCCATTCAAAATGTTTTGAAGTCATCTCGCTTTGATCTCGTGCGATGCATTGCCGTATGAACCAAGCCTAATGCTACCCAGCTCAATTGAGAAGTTCTCTCTTACCCTGAGGCCACACGAGCCAGTACTGGCTAGCCAATTGGTTACATACATTGACTGTCAAAATCCTATTCGTGCATTGGCTGTGACGTAGGCGGCATGCTGTACTGGCTTCTATACTGGCCAGGGTTCGGATGTTAGTCCAAATGGAATAAACCTACTCCGATTTCAGTGAAAAAAATAGAAGTACTATGATATTCCATTCTTTCAAAATCAAATGAACTAAAAACACACTAATGCCATGCGACAAAACCAGCAAAAGAACAGAACGTTAAGAATGTTTTGTGTTGGTTCTGGAGAGCCTTTACTTGTTTCTGTAAAAGCTCTCCCAAACCAATGCGAAACCATCAGAAAGAAAACTAAAATTTTACTTCTCAGAATTTCCTTACATGGCGTTAAATGAGAGCAACTACACTAACGCGATGGGAATTCACTAAAAAAAATTATTCACTTTGGTTTGGGAAAACCTTCTCACCGCTTAATCAATTTATTCACCAATTTTTTGGTTCTCTTCTCGAATGGTAGGAGGACCCAAAAACACACCACACGAGACCTGTAGCTTATTTTAACCACTTTGAAAAATTCAATTTAAAAAAAATTTGGGGAGACTATGGCCAGACCCAAGCGAGATGATAGCAAAACATGCTCAATGCAAAGGACAACGTGTAAATGAGATGGCGAGACCATAGCAAGAAAGCCATGACATAGATTCCCGTGTAAATGGGCATGGCGAGAACATAGCGAGACGAGCTTAATGACCATGATACTGGGAACTACGTTTCGACGACCACGGTGAGACCTGTGAATCTTGAGTAAGCCAAATCGTTTTCCAAAACAATGCATGAAAATTATAAAAAATTTTTGGTCAAACTCTGTTCAAAAATCTTAGGTTTGATATCACTTCTTGAAAGAAAAGTGAATAATATAAAATGCAGCATTTATCTGGATTTAATAACTTAAACTGACCTCCGGAATGCAGTTTAAATCCAATTGCATTAAACGAGTGAATAAAATGGGCATTAGCAAATTTATAAAACTTTGACTCCCCGATTCTTATTTTATTAATATTTTTTTAAATAAAATGGGAGTCAATTTTAGTTTTAAGACCTTTTTGCCAAATCTGCTCCGAAAAAGTACTGCCGAACCCTGTAACTGGCTGCTCTACTGGCTTCCCAACTGGCTACGAAAAAAGCAAGCCAGTTGACGAGCCAGTTGCTCATGCTTGTATGTGTCGGTAAAAAAGTGTGAGTGTATTGCGACTGGCTAGCCAGTACTGGCTCGTGTGGCCTCAGGGTTATTTGGTAACAAGCACACTTGAAACAATTTTATTTTGGAAAAAAAAACTCTGGTAACACTTATAGTGAGACAAAGGGGAGATGACGGAAAATCAGTCTAAATGCCAACAACCTCGTGTAAATGTAAAGGTGTAAAGGAACTTGGCGATTATTTAAAGTACAAAAATGAAGTACTTTGCAACTTTGATACTTACGAACATTCTGATTGATGCAGATGAGATTTATTTTTTTCTCTCTGTGATAAGTCTTGATGGTTGACTGAAATATAAAAAAATCAATATAAAGGTTTCTCTCAGACCTTGACCGAAATATATATACAGATCATCGATAACACAATGACAATAGTAGTCTGGCAGTACCGTTTTATCGGGACAAAAGTTAAATCCACTTAATTATCTGGACATAGCTAAAGGCCACTTAACACGATTATAGAAGTCATATGACTTCTCGTATGACCTGTCAAAATTCATACATATCGTCTGAACACACTCATATATCTCATATGACTTCTCAAAAGCAAAAAGCATATGACTTTTTTGACATTAGAACTGCAGCTAATTCCATTTGAGAAGTCAAACGAGATTTTTTATTTTCATGGAAAGTAGTGAATTCAGAGTATTGAAAATAAAAATATTTCTACAGAAAAAATTTATTTTGAATGAAAACAACAATGGATAATTCATAAAAAGTAGTTTTGCTCCACAAAAATTTATTTGCTAATGACTTTTTTTTCTTTTATTTTGGGTTTGACAGATAACCATAGAGAAAATCAAATGCGAAATAAAGACGTGTAAACATAAAAAAATTATAACCGTATGACTTGACTTGAATTGACAGCTCATATGAGAAATCATACAGAAAATATAATGACAGGTCATATGACTTATATTATCGTGTAAAGTGGCCTTAACTCTATAAAGACATAGTTGTTGTTGTATTTGACAAGTAAATTGCTTTTTTTGTTGTCTTTTTTTTCAGATAGAATTTACTGGAGTTACAAAAAAACACGACTAATATAGGTTATTCAGTGACTTTTATTGAAAATGAAAACAAATAAGAGTAATTGTGGAACCTTTCAAAAAGGTTTAGTTTAATGCCTGTTTGGTAATGTGAAATGTTCACCAAGTTTCCCAAACTTGGATTTTTTTTCTATGGTTTCTAACAGCAAATTGTGAAAATTTGCAAAAAATTTCACGTTAACAAACACACCTTTTATTTCTGATCTCTGGTTGGAACGCTGTGACAGAAAATGACCACTACAATTTTGACATTAGTTGTAACACGTTGTGATCACAGAAATTTTTGTGTAGCAGGAATTCGCAAGTTTTCCAACGGAGGGGATATTATTTGCTCTCTAATTGCGCTCTCTTGATGCAACTTTTTTGAGTCAACAAACATAAATTTGTGCGAATTTTTGAAAATTTGCAGGAAATTTCTCAATAAAAAAACTATTGAGTAGATACACATTATCAATCAACCACCCAACAAACTGAGTCTTTGTCAAGCGTGGTACACATTTTCTAACCTGATAGTGACACCCGTATTGGATATGAAACCTGTAAAACTTTCATGTACGCCCTTATCAGTTCTGTTGCCATCAGGCAAAAAAATTCCACTACTCACAGAAAATTATTTTTTATTGGGGGCCTATTTCCACCACGAAATGTGTTAGTTCTTGTTTACATCACACGCATTAACTTTTTCTTATTTAGTTTACACTTTTTCCTCTAAAGCCTAGCTTACATTTCCCATGCGCAAAAATACGTTATAGAAATATTTTCACATGTGAAAAATTATTGAGGTGAAATAAGAAATTATTTTTTACATGATTGGCTAAACAGCTTGATACACAAAAAAAACATTGCTGTCATAGAATGTCATACAAAACAATGGACTGGCAACTGTTTTACATGCGAAAAAAAATGTGGTGAATACAATTTTTTTTTTTGGAGGTTGGCTTTTACTTCAAAAAAAAATTATTCACCTCAATGCATTATTTGCAAGCAAATGGGTTTGGCATCCAAAAAAATAGTTTTCCATTTTAAGGCCGATGATATATTAATTAAGGGTTAATTAATAAACTACAGGCCTAAACATGAAAAATATTTATTTTTGGATGCCAAAACCATTTGTATACAAGTAATGCCTTGAGGTGAATTTATTTTTCTTAAGCCTAGCTTACAGTTCCCATGCAAATTTTCTAAAATCTAAATTTTCAAAACAATTTTCCACCTATTCTAAATTGTATAATACTCAAGGCCTTGGCCTACGCCACCCATCGAGTAATTAATTTTCCCTAAATTAATAAATTGTAGGCCTTCAAATGGAAAATTATTATTTTCGGATGCAAAAACCAGGTGAATATATATTTTTTTTTTTGGAAGTGTGAGTCGACCATCAAAAAAAAAAAATATTATTCACTACTCTTTTTTTCGCATGCAAAAAAATTACTGGTCCATTGTTTTGCATGTTATTTCATGACAGCAATGTGAAATGCAATTTATTTTGCATTTCACCTCAATTATTTTTGACATGCGAGATTATTTGCATAGATTTTTACTGCGCACGGAAACTGTAAACAAGGCTTTAAGTGAAAACCGACCATCCAACAAAGAAATATTTTACCCACGACCCCTTTTTACATGACAACTCATGATAGCAATGGTTTTTCTGCATGAAACTGAAAGCCAATCGTGCAAAAAATTAATTTTGCATTTCACCTCTAATATTTTTGACAAGCGAGAATATTTGCAAACATTTTTTTTTGCGTATGGGAACTGTAAGCAAGGCTTAATTGACTAAAATAATTCGTGTTATGGCAAGTGAATTATGGCATAAAGCGTGGTACACGCAAAAACGCCTATTAAATCTGAGTGACACCCGTGTAGGATATAAAACCTGCGTGAAAAGTTCCTCGTACACACTTATCACTTCTGTTGGTCGTCAGGCGCAGAAACTCCAGTAGTCCGAGAAAATTGTTTTTATTTATGCCGGGTCTATTTCTACCACGAATGATGTTAATTCTTATTTTACTACATCACACACATTAGCTTTTTCTTATATTGTTTGCACTTTTTTCAATTATTCCCCAAAATGATTTGTGTTTTTTTTTTCGTGAATGACAGTTCATGAGTAAAATTGTGTACACATCATCGATCAACCACCCATCAAACCGAGGATTGTCAAGCAGTATGCAAAAATTTTGTGAGCAGCAGTTGTGAGTGTCAACTCATCATTCAGAGTGCACACATTAACCCATATTCATCTCGTGAAAATAAAACGATGTGGTGCTATAAAACCATCTCTTTTTTATTATGGTTAGTCATTTTTCATTATGTTTACTCATTTTTAATGCAAAGCCCGTCTCTTTTCTTAACACTGCAGTGTACTGCTGAAAACTCGCTGAATTAATTCACAATGGTAAATGGCCGCCTGCCAGTCAGAATTAAAATTTGTATCTGGGTTATTAAAATAAACCTCGAGATGTTCTTTTTGTAGTACGTGTAAAAAGATAACCTCGGCCTAGGCCCGGATAAAACGCAGCTGTTATTAGTTCTGTTTGATATCCAACATGGGTGTCACTCATGTTTGACAATGCGTACCACGCTTAAGGGAACATTCAAATCTTCTGTCAAGCTATCATTTGTCAAATTCCATTGCTAGATGGCTACGATGTCGATGTAATTTTTTACTGTTCCGGAAAAAATGATCTAGGGGCAACTGGGTGACATTTTTTGGATCAAAATACAAGTACCTTCCTTTTCCGTCATAATATAGTTTGTGAATTTTTGCTGTACACTGGGTGGCATGAAATCAGCATCATTTCATCATCACCATCACCCCTTTCCGAATCGTCAAAAAACGAATCCTCAAAATTTTCTTCATTCAATGATTTAAATGAAATTAAATGGAATCAGTGGAATTGAGAAAAAATATAAAAATAAAAAGTACAGGCTCCAATTAATGACCGAATTCATTTCGTATGCAGAAATATCCAACAGCAGAAGTTCGTGCTGGCACATGTAGTCACAATCTATAAACATGCGCCGAGCGAGTACATGACATGCGAAGATGCCATGTTTACATGCAGCAATGAATTCGCATGCCGTACACAAGTGCACGTTCAATACATGCGACTGTCGCATAGTCCTCTATTACACTATGATTCCTTGCATCTGACTCTTTTTTCGAATTTCTCTTTGAAAATCATCCTGTGAGTCACGTGCTATTACACAGAGCTTCTCTACACATGATGCCAAATTGACAGTTCTCTTTGCTGTTAAAGCGTTCGTGTAGGAAAAATACAAAAATGCGGAAAATGTAAAAAGAAACGTCAAAAAGAGTCTCGGAAAACTTGGCCCGACGCACAGGGCAACTGGTCTTCCATCTCATCTTTTTCTCTTTTGCACTCATTATGTTCGAAAAGAGTCAGACGCAAAGAATCATCGTGTAATATGGGACATACATGCCAAACGAAGGGATTCAAAGTCCCCTGTTAGACTATGATTCTTTTCCCTCTGACTCTTTTCGAATTTTCATGAGTTTGAGGGGAAAAAACATTTGATTTCACCTTCGCACCTTTTGAATTTTGAAAAGAGTCAGACGCAAAGAATCATCGTCTAAGAGGGAACTTTGAATTTCTTCGTTTCTCGTCTTTGGTGTTATCATTTACACCATCGTTATTTTGCGTACGGGCAATAACGAACAACTTTTATGATCGATAACAGCAAAAGCCTAAATGAGGCTTAAGAGCCAGTAAGGAACCAACTGGCCTCAGGGATAGAAAGTGGAATTCTTGTTGTATTTGACATGCAAATCATTATCATTATCACGTGCACAAAAAAAAACACCTAGTATAGTTAATTGGTGTTAGATTAATGGGCTATATTTTAGCAAATGCAGTCTTGTACACTCCTGTCCTTATTATAAAAAAAATTTGATTAAAATTCATAACGAAACGACATCCAACGCAAACTAAAAATCCGTAAGCCTGGATCAAAATCACAATTCGGCAAAAGAAAATAAATAAGTTTCTTGAAGGTCCCTAAAGGGTCATGGAATGGATTAAATACCCTTTTTTAATCACATACGCCAAACCGCGAACTGTTATCCATGACTGTTTAGTTTCAGGGATCGAATCGCCGCATCCGGTTATGAAATTTCCTTTAAACATATTTGGTAGCAGATTGGTTGCAGATAAGAATGCCTCAAACAAACCGAATGATAATTCGTGCAGGTGAATTCGTGACCGTATAAAGTATTGCCAAATTACGTATTTGTGGCTTTCGTACACTTATGTCACCTTGCCAGATCATAGTTTCAGTCGACAAGTTACATGTTAACGTATGCGGCAATTCGATCCCAGGTTTGCTATTTTACAATATCGATCGTTTTACAATCGCTGAGGATTTAAAAATTTTCAAAACTTACCAACTACAAAATTAGTCCTTCCGAGCAATGTTCCCTACCATATATATGTAGTACAAGTTATGTACAACATAATCCAATTACTGATTCTTGTAGTTCGTAAAATACATATTTCAATTGGCTTTAATAAAAATAGGATCGATTTAAAAAAGAATTGTTGAATTTATTATAAATATGGTTATAAATCAATTATTTTAACCTGTTGTAAATCTTACTTATTTTAAATTTATATAGTAGTCTCTAAAAATAAGTCTGAACTAAAAATAATGACACAAGACAACAGTTTAACATTACTTTTGAAAATAAATTTTAACCAAGCTTGACAAATTGGTCTCATTGGTAGTCTCAAAAATGTTTTAAACACGACCGATCCAAATGGCCACACGTGTCGATCCAAAATTCATCGTGTTTGGAGAAGAAGAAATACATTGGATTCAAAGTTGCATTTAGACTTTCGGCTTTATCGTCCGTGTACTGCTGGATTTACAAGAGTTTAACTGGTCGCTTTCCGATGTTAATTCTCAGTTGTCCGGATAGCTTTGTGTTGTAATCCCTTGTTCAAAAAACAACCTATAAAAAATTGTCTGTTCTTATGTCTAGTACGCAGATCGACCTAAAATTCCGCTCCCATACAAAAATCTCTCCAAAATTTAGCCAAGCTAAAATTAAGCCTAGCATTTTAGCCGAGAGGTACGCAGCTCCAGCTAAAAAATCAAATTTTCGTTTCTTACTATACGGGGCCATCTGTCAAAATTAAGCACGTGAAATAATTGTTCGGTACATTAATTCTTGAGCAAAATTGTGGCAGGTTTTTTTATTTGTGAGATTTATGTGAGCTTTACATTGTGAAAAAGAAAATTGAGTACAAGAAATATTCAAAGACAAACGATTTATTAATGCCAAAGGGAAAAATCTATTTTATTTGGTTACATTCACTTGAAATAAGATTCTTTGATTCTTGTTGAATATAATTTCTTTTCAGAGAACAGCTGTTTTTTTGTGATGTAATCTCCACAAAGATCTTATGTCAAAATTTTGCTAGGAGTTTTAGGTGGTGTTTGGAGAGAAAAGAGTGAACGAAATTTTAGCTCGATCTGCGTACTAGGCTTTAACAAACAAATGGACAAGTACACCTTATGCCTAGTTCACACAGCAATCCATGGACAGGCAATTGTTTTGCTTGCAAAAAAAAAAGTGGTGAATAAAATATTTTTTTGGGTGGTCGGCTTTCACCTACAAAATATATTCACCTCAAAGAATTATTTGCATGCAAATGGTTTTTGCATCCAAAAATAATTATTTTCCATTTTTAGACCTATTGTTTATTAATTAAGGATAAATTAATGACTCAGTGGATAGTTAAGGCAAACATTTTTTTTCTTGAATATTATACAATGTGGTGCACAGAATAGGTGGGGAATTGTTTTGAAAATTTTGAATTGTTTTCGCATGGAACTGTAAGCTTTAAGCATAGTTTACAGTTCCCGTGCCTAAAAAAAGTTAAATTTTCAAAACAATTTTTCATCTATTCTGTGAACCATATCGCATTGTATTTAAAGCCTAGTTTACAGGTCCAAAGCGAAAAAAAAAAACAAAATTTTCAAAACAATTTTTCACCTATTCTGTGCACCAAACTGTATAATATTCAAGACAAAAATGTTTGCCTTGGCCTTAACCACCCATTGAGTCATTAATTTACCTTTCATTAATAAACTATAAATGGGAAATATTTATTTTTGGATGCAAAAAACATTTGCAAACAAATAATGCTCTGAGATGAATATATTTTTTTAAGTGTTTTTTGTTCGCATACAAAACAATTGCCGGTACATTCCTTTGCATGACTTTCCATGATAGCAATGCTTTTTTTGCATGAAACTGTGAACTAGTCATGCAAAAAATAATAAGGGTATTCATGCAACTTGGTAAAACCCTTGATAAGTTTATAATTGGATAAGTTCATTTTTTTGTAAAGGAACTGTCAAATTTTGTATGGGAAATGATAAACACAATTTTAGATAAATTCATCAAAAGGATTTTGTTGCGTAAAATTATCCAAACTGGTTAAAGTTATCCAAACGTCAATGTGATTCTTACTCTGATTGAATTACCTAGCATTTAATGAAATGTTTAAGAAAGGTCGTTCATGAAAACTTTGGGTAAACTTATCATTTTACATACTTTGCAAACGAATGACGTTGCATGAATACCCTTAATTTTGTATTTCAGTCTACTTTACATGAGCAAAACAAGATCTGTGGATATATTTTCCCATGTCAAAAATTATAGAGGTAATATAAGAAATTTGTGTTGCATGCTCAGTTTACAGTTTCATGCAAAAAAATACCATAGCTGTCATGGAATGTCATGCAAAACAATGGATCGGTAACTGACAACGTTCCGATGTTTATTCTCAACTATCCAGATAGCTTTGTATTGTTGTAATCCCTTGTTAAAAAGCAGCTGATGGCAGATCTGAGACAACAAAAACTAAAGTTATCTCAAAATTCTTGGGATGACTAGATAACATATCGAATAAACATTGGAGGATTTGTCTTGCATGCGAAAAGAAATGTGGTGAATAAAATATATTTGTTTGAATGGTCGGCTTACACTTTCAAAAAAAAATATATTCATTTAAAGGAATTATTCGCTTGCAAATGATTTTTATTTCCATAAATAATTGATCTCCATCTTTAGGCCTATAGTTTATTGACTAAAGATACATTAATGACTCAATGGGTGGCTTAAGCCAAAGTAAATTTTTGCCTTGAATATTATGTGATGCATAGAATCTGTGAAAAATTGCCTTGGAAATTTTGAGTTTTCTTGCATGGGAACTGTAAACTATGCTTTGACCTATGGGAGAAGAAATCTATGTTTGGGAAACTTTGTGAAAATTTCACTTTATTAAACAGGCATATGATTTTCCTATATTCGCTTGTTTTCTTCCGACTACTGAAGTGAAGCTCACTTCGACCCCTTGTAAGCCAGCATCAGTTGAAAATGGGCTTGAAATATTTAGCAAAAAATTGCTTTTGTGATAAAACACATAATATCGGCGTTCTACATGAAACAACATGTTTCACAAGATTGCTTGATGGAAGCGGAACAAGTTTTCAATATATATTAGGGGGGCTTACATGAATCAACATGGTCTATATAAATATTTTGATAACCATGCAACGAAGTTGCACAACATGATTTTGATTTTGCGTTCAAATGATCAAACATAGATGGCTGTTAGGCAATGTTTGACAATATGTTGTTCCATGTTAACCTGCTTATAGACCGCTTGTATAGAATGGATTTCTTTCACCAGATACCCGAACTAGGTTTTTGCATTTAATGTCGATCATTTCTCTGTATTCTAAATATCATTACAACTTAACTCAAAACGGGGCACTCAACACAAGTGACGAAAAATCTGGTTCGAACACTCTTATATATCTCAATTCAGCATTTGAACGGAGTGTATGTATGAAGGATCGAAGTAGGTATAATAATCAACAAATAATCGACAGACTGTCATAAATTCCTATCAGTTATAGCCTAATTTACAGTTCCCGTGCGCAAAAAAAAAATCAATGCAAATATTCTCGCATGTCAAAAATAATTGAGGTGAAATGCTAAATTAATTGTTTGCATGATTCGTTTACAGTTTTAGGCCAAAAAAAACCATTGCTGTCATGAAATGTCATGCAAAAAAAAGGACTGGCAATTGTTTTGCATGCAAAAAAAAGTGTGGTGAATAAAATATTTTATTTGGATGGTCAGTTTACACTTATTATAAAAAATATATATTCACCTCAAGGCATTTTTTGCATACAAATTATTTTTGCATCCAAAAACTATTATTTTTAAATTTTAGGCCTATAATATATTAATTTAAGGTAAATTAATAACTCAATGGGTGGTTTAGGCCAAGGCAACCATTTTTATACAATTTGATGCATAGAATAAGTGGAAAATTCTTTTGAAATTTTTTAAATTTTTGTTCGCAAAGGGAAATGTAAACTAGGCTTAAGGCAACATTTTGTGCAATGTCGTGCGAAGAAGCAAGTTAACAAACAGACAGTCTTTTTGTCAAATTAAAAGATAAGGATTCGATATGAAAAAGTAATACTGAAAGTGTGTTTTATACTCCAGTTGGTTAAATAAGGTAAGTAGTATAAGACTGTGTGCAAAAGTGATTAAAATTGGGTTAAATTTTTACTAATAAACGAAGAAAATCATGATGACATTTACTTTTAAACATAGCTCATACTTTGTTCATCTAGCTATACATGAATTTACTAAGGTAATGCGTTCTTTTTTGCAGTGATAATTGAATGAAAACTCGTAGCTATAAAAATGTGTGCAATTGATTGCACGACATTTAAAAGAAACAGAACATTTTTTTGTCTTATGAAACGAATGATTTATTAGTCAAAACATATCTACTTTAATAGTTTGGAAAATAATGTAACGATAAGAATATACAGCTGCTTTGACGTCTCATTATATATTAATAATTACAATCATAATCATATATATAATCATAATCATAATCATAATCATAATCATAATCATAATCATAATCATAATCATAGTCACAATCATAATCATAATCATAATCATAATCATAATCATAATCATCATCATAATCATAATCATAATCATAATCATAATCATAATCATAATTATAATTATAATCATATTCATATTCATATTTATATTCATATTCATATTCATATTCATATTCATATTCATATTCATATTCATATTCATATTCATATTCATATTCATATTCATATTCATATTCATATTCATATTCATATTCATATTCATATTCATATTCATATTCATATTCATATTCATATTCATATTCATATTCATATTCATATTCATATTCATATTCATATTCATATTCATATTCATATTCATATTCATATTCATATTCATATTCATATTCATATTCATATTCATATTCATATTCATATTCATATTCATATTCATATTCATATTCATATTCATATTCATATTCATATTCATATTCATATTCATATTCATATTCATATTCATATTCATATTCATATTCATATTCATATTCATATTCATATTCATATTCATATTCATATTCATATTCATATTCATATTCATATTCATATTCATATTCATATTCATATTCATATTCATATTCATATTCATATTCATATTCATATTCATATTCATATTCATATTCATATTCATATTCATATTCATATTCATATTCATATTCATATTCATATTCATATTCATATTCATATTCATATTCATATTCATATTCATATTCATATTCATATTCATATTCATATTCATATTCATATTCATATTCATATTCATATTCATATTCATATTCATATTCATATTCATATTCATATTCATATTCATATTCATATTCATATTCATATTCATATTCCTATTCATATTCATAATCATAATCATAATCATAATCACAATTATAATAATAAATCATAAAAATAATAAAATTAATGATAAGAGTAACAATAATAATATTTTTGATAATAAAAATAAAATGAAAATAATAATGATAATAATAATAACTATGATAGTAATTATAATTCAAAAATCAAAATTGAAATAATAAATAAGATAAAATAACATCAAATAACTACACACAATAAATTGATAATATCAAATAATTTAAATAAGTTCTGATACAACGTGCAACCGAAATTGCCGTTATAATCGATGAAAATGTACCCCAGTGCTAGCGGAGTCAGAGAGGGGGAAAGACGTGGGAATATAATAATAACAAATGTAATAATTGTAAAAAATATCAATTATAATAAAAATAATAATAATAATACCTTTTATATTTTGTTGTTGTTTTAAATATGAAACTCTTATCGGCTATCGTATAAATAAAATAAAGGTACCTAACTAGATCGCCATTTTTAAGAATAGAATGGCGGAGTTAATTTGTTGTTGTTTTTTCTTTTTTTTTTTCATTATCAAATAATTTACACAATGGAATGAGAACAGATCACATTTTTCTTCTTTTCATTTTTTTTACAATTGGTTTTTGTATTTATTTATATTTTAAATTATTTTGGTTTCCTTTTAGAATTTTTATTGTTCAACTTTTAATTTTATTTATTGTATATATATAAATATATATATATATTTTGTTATATATTTATAAATTTATTTTAAAATAACAAAAAAATATGCCTAACTAGTGTGCCATTTATTAGTATAACGGCGAGTAAAACCAAAATAAATCGAAAAATAAAAAAAATATTTAAATGAAGTATTGAGTATAATAATTTAATAAATAAATAGAGATCTTCAAACAATCCAACTAGAACTGGATCAATAAATGTTGTAATTATGTTTTTATTTTAAATTTTTGTATTTTCTTAAACTCCGTTTATATCTTACATTTGTTCTGTTTTTTTTTTTTGCTTTTATCTAAATTATTATTATTTTTCTCTATATTTTGATAAAAAAATATTGGTACTATTTTTTGGTTTTATAAATAATTTTTTAAGTTAAATATTTAAATTGTTTTATTTTGGTTTTATTTATTTACCCTCTATCACTGACACCTTTTGAACTTAAAACAAGATATTGGAAAAATTAACATCAACAGCAAAAAAATAAATACAAAATTAAATGGTAGAAAACGGAAAATCGCTTCTTATGGACATCCGCATTCATCAACGACCATTTTTGGAAGATCCCGTTTAATAATCCCATCATCGCCATAGTAAATTAGTGACATCGATGAAAATTTCACTGGGGCACAGCACGGTTGCATTCCATTTAAAAGACCCATCTTGCGATATTCCTCAATGAAATGAGCATGAAATGTTTGAAATGTATCCGGAGTTCGAAACGGGCCGGTACAATCACCACGGCAATAGTTGGCAAAATAACCACGTGGAGCAATAATCCAATCATCCCATCCGAGTGCTTTGAAACTGACATAAAAAGATTCCTTGCAACATTGTCCATGAATTGCTCCGGAACAATCGACAGCACGTCGGCGAACGCGTCTTGCACGAGATGGTTCGGTATGAAGGACCAAAAATGGCCGGTTTGGATTGAGTCGATCTTCGAGATGAAATTCCGCAGCAGCAACTTCATATGTTATACCTTCTTCCAAATGCTCTTGGTCTTTTTCGTGACCTTGATTTCGATCTTGGCTTGTAGTATAGGGATTTGTAATTTCTCGATTTGTTCGATATGTTTTGCTTTTAAGCCACAAAGATTGCGGATGGCTTACAACTTTGGTTTGCCCCTGAAACTGATTCAGCTGTAATTTGTTCGATGCTTTATCTGCTGAATCTGCTAAATCTGAATTAAATTTAAACTTTTGCATTTGAATTGTGCGATTTTTTCGTCTATAACGATGATGGTTATACTGTCTATGGTGATATAAATTACGAAGACTTTCGTTGTTTTTATTATTATTATCAGCTGAATGATGGTAATGTTCACGTTCAGTGTTGAAAGATGAATAATTGTTATATATTGTATAATTTTTTTGTTCTACTGTATCGTTAAAGGGTTGCCGGGCATTTGTTGGTGTTGTTATTGTTGTAAGTGGTGTTGTTGGCATAAACAGCGAACTATGAAATTTTCTATCAAACAAATGTAGAATATATCGACTTCCGCATCCAGTACAATCAATTAAAAGCCTAAGTTTTTCGTTTTGCTGCTTGCTGTACCAAAATTGAACGGTTTCGGTAATATCGAGTTTTTGCCAGCCTAATACATTATGGTCGACAGATAACGATGTACAAAGTCTAGCCACTTGATCGAATCCCTGTTTGTTTTGGTTGTTGTTAAAAAAGAACATAATTAATTAAAACACAAGATTTAGAAAAGAATGCATTCAGTCAAGTAAAGTCGGTTTCATTTACAAATATTTTGATAGGTTGGTGACATCTGTCAAATTTTTAAGTTTATTTTAATTATCGTTTAATCAATATAAGACTAAGTGCGTTTGTTAACGTGAAATAGCAAATAGTTACAGTTTGCTGTCAGAAACCATAGGAGAAAAAACACACGATTGCGGAAAATTTCACTGGTTGCAGTAAAGGGGACAAGGAAATTTTGTTCTTAAAATTTTTAGTTTATAAGAAGCCCATAAGGCCCTTTGTTATTGCAGTTCTCTTTTAAGAAAAACTGAAAGCCAAAAGAGACTAAATCTCCTTATCTAAAAGGGATATTTATTTATAATTTATGTACATTCTTTTAAAATTCTGACAAAAATTTGCTTGTTTTCATCTATCTCCCTATACACAGGAAGTTTAACATAGGATATGACAAAAGACAAGAGATGCATTGTTGGCTCCAGTTATAAATTAAGGGATTATCCTTATTATTATAATTTTTTAAACACAAGAGTCGCATTAGCATTTGAGCGACAAAATACTGGATTAACCAAATTCAATATATTTTTTATTCAGATAACATGCTAATGCACATTGTTTTAAATTGGACTACTGTCTCTGTTTCGACGCAACCTACTCAGACTATAGTCCTTTTTCAGTGTTTTATCATGGTATAAAAATACAAAGTATGCTGTATATGAGATGAAGAGTCGCCATAATTGTTCTTATGTGACGTCATAGTAATTGTTGCACAGCACATAACTAAGAATATATCTGTGGTGTTTTGTAGAAACATGATAAATCCAAAAATCGATTTTTTCTATTTTGAATGCTATTATAATTCTTTTCACCTATATTTTCATTAGTGTAAAAAGAAAGCTGTAGCGGCACTAGAAATCGGTGTAAATATATGGTCAAAAGATGATAAGTAATACTTCTATATTTTATATTTGGTATAAGCCTGATATGTGTACTTATCAAGTTTGTACCACACAAATTAAGAGTTAAAAATTAATGATACATAATATATGTACTAAATCTAATACTCAAGTACTTGTGCTAATTAAATGTGTGTCATGCTACTCTCTTGTTGTAATCATATCTGGCAACACTTATTATGGCTTGTCTTGTAAGAGCAATAGTATTGTTATTTCCCAAGATCATTTATTTTTATTATTATTATTTACCATACTGATGTGGACAACGAAGTTGTAAATACCTTTTAGATTATTACTGCTGCGACTATTTTTTGAATAAAAAATGGAAAATAAAGAACACGGTATAGTGTAGAAAAGTTTATCCTCTACTTTGATACGTGTCCTGGTCAAAATCGAAATAGTATACTACCAATAATGTTTTGATATACAAAAAGAAACACTGCCACAGATAAAACTACTTTTTCCTGGAATAAGATTTTTTGGCAATAGTTCAAAGCATCCAGCAAAGGTGTCGCATTTAAGTATTCGTTGAATATATCTGAACCGTTTAGATTAGAGAGGCAAATCTTTTTCTTTGGACAAAATTAACCTTCCATTAGCCTATCGCGAAACGGTTCCTGTAGACATCAAGAAATTTAACGATGTGCAGGATCTAAAGGATCGACCCAATTCATGACTTTTACAAAACCTTTAAACATTCTCTGTAGCAAACAGCCTATTCTTTTATGAGTGACTGCGATGAAAATTACGAAGAATAAACTTTTTCTTCAATTTCACTTTAGCTATATGTGATCTTATAATGACTTTGTGTTATGTTCAATGTGCATACAAAACAAAATAAAAATCGAATATAAAAATTACAAACTGTCTTTCATGATAACTCCCGATTTTGCTCATACATTTTTCCTTTGTATTTGGTATAAACATGATAACTGCCAGAAACTCCAAAAATATTAATTTTGAATTTTGAAGAATCTTAAGGCTAGTCGCGCACATGCAATTTTCAGTTTCGAAACTGTTTGGTTGCAAAATTGAGTCCTATGGACTCGTATGAGAGTCCGCGCACATGCAGAAACTATTCCGTCGTGGATTCGAGCAACTTTACTGTTTGTGTTTTGGCACAAACTGAACGATTGCCCGAAATCAGTTTCTCAGTTTGTGTCATATGGAATAATATGTAACTGCGCGGACATTCGACCAAATAGTTGCAGATATTTAACCACATCGTTGAATTTTGTTCTTTCCAAAGTGCGTTATGTTCTCTGTGAGAAAGAGAACAAAGGTATCTTTCCTTTAATTTGCTGAGCAAAAGAATAGGACGAAGGCGATAATATTTTTCTTTGAATGTATCAGATAGAAAAACTGAATTGACATTGTCGGTGTGTTGGTTATGTTCGTTGCGATTGCTGGTGGAGTTGCTCATGTGCGCGCTCAGTAGTCAACTTGGACTAAACTATTTTGTTGCTGTAGCAGTTGCATGTGCGCGACTAGCCTAAATGTACATTGGAAGATCAGTTAAATATGTACATCATTAAATAGAAAGTTTTCAATTATTTCAAACAGCTTTTTTAAAACATTGCAAAAAATATTTAAATGCTTTTTCTGGAAAACTCAATTTTTGGAGTTATCATGTTTCTACCAAACACCACAGATATTAATTTCTTATCGTTTTACTTTAAATTTCAACAAGACATTACTTTAAAACATAATTAATTTATTGTTTTACTTTGAGTTCTAACAATTTATAACTTCAAAACATAAATAAATTATTTTTGGTTTTTGTCCCATCTGGCAAACAATTGATATCATTCACTCGCAATGACGTCACGAATCGTCTCATTGAACTGTCAAGCATCGTGAAAATTAGTTATTAATTACTATTCTTGTTTTGAAGTTATTTGTCGTTAGAATTATTTATGTTTTAAAGTTATTTGTTGTTGAAATTTAAAGTAAAACTATAAATTATTTATTTTCTTAGGTTGTCTTGTAAGACACTCGCTATGATGTCATATGAGAACAAATATGGCGACCTTTCATCTCATATACAACATACCTTGTATTTTTATACCATGGTGTTTTATCTTATGCAAAACTTCCCGTATATGTGTAGACATTCACGCCCAATTCTATAAATGAGCTGTGAAGGGAGTCAGACTTGATTTTGATTTTTCATTTATAGTAAAAGTCTAACGCCCTTCGCACCTGATTCATCGGATTCTGTAATTAGGATGTTTTTGTTTTAATCTGCGTCAACTTACCTTTCGTGAAAAGTCACTACCAATTAGCTGGAAAATCCATATTTTTAAACTAGGCTCTCTGGAAGAATTCAGTTTATTATGGAGTTTATTGCGACGTTTGAACTGACTAATCAATGGTTTTTCTGGAATTGGTGTAACCTCCTCGATTCGAATATGAATTTCAGCATTACGAATTAGCAGTTTTTGTTTTGGTATTTTGTTCGAAGGTGGACTAAATTCCACAAGACGATGTTTCTTGTATACTTTTCCTGAAATTGAAATTGATTCATTTAAGTATAAAATTCTCAATCAAAATAAAAGAAAAATATTTTGCCAAATAGAAGGAATGAAAACAGCAACACATAATCATGATTTTTTAAACTTGATCTAGGGCTGTATTCACCAAAAACTCATTAATTAACAATCGTGGTTCAGCCTTGGTTCAAAATTTAAACTCAGTTCAATTCGAATGAAGTGTTGTACATTCGGAGTTTAGGACTTAACTCACCGCTGAACCAAGCAAATTTTAACTCTCCGATTTTGTTGAGTTGAATATGCTTGAACCGTGGTTCAATCATTTGATTGGCTATTATTTAACTCTTTTGATGAGATTTTTTTGTATACATGCTTTCTCACTTAAATTGTAGTTTCTTGACAGCTAAAGTCAAAATAGATAAAAATAAATAAATATGAGTGTCATCTTGTTCCTCTCGACGTACAGGCATCAAACAATAATAAAAAACAACAACATTTTCTAATCCTGTTTAGTTTTCTTTAAAAAAGTGAATTAATACTGAATGTTTTGCTTTTCCCTACTATCATAATATAACAGTATCCATTGACCACAATATTAAGAGTCAACGATGAAAATGACGAAGCAGAAGATGACGACAACGATCTCAGCAGCAACGGCCGCACTCCCACTTTCAACCAGTGTTGCTACAATACCAACGAATCCTTCAAGTTGGATCTCTTTTCATTCAGTATACAATAAAATTAAATATATTTCACTTTTATTTATATAAAAACAAAGAAAAAGCAATAAACCTCGCAAAATAATTCATGATCATTTATGAAATATAATAATAAACTGGTAGCTGACAGGTATATAAGCCATCTATATACTCCAATTTTAAGTAAATAGACTTTTAACTCATCTAACTCGCTCTTGACTTGCAGCTGTACAACGCACGCAAAGTTGAACCTGGTTCAAGAAATAACTCGAGCTCAGCTGATCCGTGGTTCAAGCTAAATTTGTACAACTGGCCCTAAGATCTTCATAAACCTATTCGCCAAGGACACCAAGCAATGTATTCACGAACTGGTGCAACAAGTCCGCAGTACACATATTTAAAGAAATAGGTGTGTTTGATTACTTTTGTAAAACTAAGTTCAAAAACTATCAAATTATTGAAAGAAGAGGCCAAATTTTTCGTGGAGGGGAAAAGTTGCTCAAAGTAAATAAACACGTTGAACCAGTTTTGTAGCAATTTCGTGTTGCATAAATTTGCAATATTTTTCATGAAGGGGAAGTTTCTTACTCTCTCGTTGCTAAACTCTGGAGTTTACCAACCAGGCTTGCCAGGTTCCGCTATTTATAGGAAATTGTGCTTTTTGTGCTCGAAACAGCCGACAACATTTTCAGTATGACAGCTCAATCATAATTGGGCTACTAATAGCCCAAATCTTATCTTGGGTGATATTTTGTTCAAATAAATAAATCAAAAATGAAACACTTTTCTCCCTCTAAACATATTCTTTAAGCATCCCACAATTCTGACGACATTACACGATGATTCCTTGTATCTAACCCTTTTCGATATGAAAATTCGAAAGGAGTCAGAGGCAAAGAACCATCGTTTAATAGGGGACACAATATTCATTGGTTTTTACATTTCAAATCAACCGCAACAATCTTCCCTTTAACATCATTCAGTTTTTCTGTTGTAGACAGAATTTACATGGAAATTCTTCTTTCTTTTAAGAGCAAAATATGTATTTTATTTTCCGTTGTTTCTTAAAATTAAAATAAATTGTTATTGAAGTTATGAGAAATTTTGTAATTGATATAGGGCTACTTTTTCGGCTCCGGTTTGGGCTACAAAAAATTCAAAATTGGGCTATCAAACTTGTTCAAGACATGGCAACCCTGTTACCAACAGGAATATGTGAAATGTTATGTGACAACCTGGAAATGAATCCGTATGAATTTTCAGTAACCAAACAGTCCTTATCACTAATCTCTATAACACACTGGATAGCGTATCGACATAAAAAGTTGCTTCCATTTGAAGAATTGTTATATTATGAAGCTGACCACTTTTTTGTATAACAATATAACTGTATAACAAGTTATGCAAGGTAATCCACTATGAAGACGTCAAATCTCCGTTCGTTGCTCCCCCGAAATCTGTTTGCTAACATTGTTGTGTTTGTAATTTTATTTCATTCACAAATGGTTAAATGAAACGGAATTACAAACGTAAGGACTGTGACAAGGAGGTAAAATCATACAAAATACAGACTATGTTATCGCATTCTCCTCATCACACTTATCAGCTGTTTTGTTCAACTTGTTTGCAAACTGAAATAATGAACGAAGTCGAGTTCCATCTACATATTTACTATTACCTTTCCAATGATATAATTCTTGTGCCATTGGAAAATAATAAAACAAAAAAATATACACATTGAATAACTTAATGAAAAAAATAATAAAACAAACTCCCACAAAGTTTTTCCCTTTCATTTCATTGGTCTGTTTCTCTTTCTTTAGATTAAGATCGTGGAAACACGTTTTTTTTGTGTAAATGTAAACGTCAAAATATGAAGCCGACAATCTAATTGTCATCTTCAAATGGAAGCAAAAAAACTGTTATACATTATAGAAAATACTCTATCCAGTGTATATAGAGATAAGTGGTCCTTATATGGACATAGTTGTTGTTGTATTTGACATGTTAAAATGCTTTGCTTTGCTGTCGTTTTTTTTTTTTCAGACTGTATTATTTTGACTTGCAACAAAAATACGCAACTATTATAATTTTACCTATTATCTAACGAAATTCACTCACGCATTACACGATGACTCCTTGTGTCTTACTCTTTTCAAAATTTTTCCTTCGCACTCATGAAAATGGGAAAAGAGTCAGATGCAATAATTCATAGTGTGTCATGCAGCTATTTAAGAAAATATGTCCCTGAAAACTTGCTGTTTTGAGATTTTGTTTCCTCGTGTGAAAGGAACAAAAGATTTTTAATGAAATTAAAAGAAAACGTCAAAAAATCTCTAGTAAGTTGTTTCTTAGTGTGAAGGGGGACTTTGGCACGCAATAATGGCAATATATTACAATAGGTGTGTTTTATTGGATATTATTATAGCTAGCGGAGTAAAATTTGGCTCGGTTAACAATAAAAAAATCCCTGAAAGTGCTGATTAATATGTCAGTAATAAAGTAACTTTATTGCTGTTTACCAAGGAAAACTTTACTGCGCTAGCTACGGATTTTCCCATAAAACACACCTAGTTTAATGTGGTATTCATGTGTTCATAATCTGTGGAGTCTCTAATAACATCAAACTTGAAAAATTGTGCACATATTTTTCAGTGTAAGTCAAACTTCAATAAAATGAGAAAAAGTGTGTGGAATATTATTTAAATAATATTCTTGTAGGTAGGTAATCTCAAATTTTGTATACTTTTTGGACAGCCATGGTCAAATAGGGGCTTTATTCAGCACTTTTACATTAACACTACATCAACTAGATTTAAAAATGTCATCCTACAATTATTTCATTTTCATATTCATTTTATTTATCTAAGAAAGCCTTGAGATAAAATCTCATCAGCGGTTTAAAAATTAAACATTGTAGGATTATCAAAATAAACATTTGTATTCAGCAATACAAAATTACTGTGACGTTAGTTGGCATACCACATTGGCTTCCCTACCGGCCAGCTATCGGATCTTCCTCCAAATGGGATAAATCTACGTCACTAGTCATCTCCCTGAATTGTTAAGCATACCTTATTATTTTTATACCATGCTATTACACCATCGATTTATTACACGACGATTTATAAAAGAGAGATAAATTAGTGCGAAGGTAACATCTGATGTTTTTTCTCGTTGGCACTCATTAAATTTCAAAAAAGTCATGACTCAAAAGTCGTCGTGTAAAAGAGCACTTAGGAGTTTTATAAAACTTTACATCCTTAAGGACTGGATATGGGCTCCTCGGTTCTTAATTTGTTAATACTTTGTGCAAAAAAAACGTGATTAAACTTAAGTTTTAGTCATGTTTTTTTCCAAATTTACTCTAAAAAGGATTGCCAGTCCCTGTTACTGGTTGCTCTGCTGGTTTCCCAGCTGGCTTCGTAAAAAAGTTAGCCTATTGAAAAACCAGTTGCTCAGGTTTGTTTGTATTAATAAACAAAATATGAGTGTATTAAGACTGGCTAGCCAGGCTCGTGAGGCCTCACGGTAAATAGAAATATTTGGAAAGCATTGCATACATTGTAGCAATTGCAATTTTGTAGCAGTAAATCACATAAGGTGCCCATTGGTCAACTTAGTTGCTGGCAACTTTTAGTTGCTCAGAGTTGCCGGCAAATCCGAGCACTTTAGTTGCTTCCCACCGCCCACTGGGCAACTTCCGTGCAAATTTTTATAATTTAACGTTTTGTTTTTTTGTTGACTTTTGTCTCTATTTTGTTTTGTGTCTGATCCCCAGCTTGACGTTAGTAAAATGTAAATGCAATGAAAAATTAATTGGAATGTATAACTTGTGAATTTAAGTTAAACTGAAAACTAATATATAATATTTTACTGTTGAATACGGCCATCTTAGACAGATAAAGTTGCCCAGTGGGCGCGGGAAAGAAACTTAAAGTTGCTGGCAAAAAGATCCGCAAGCAACTTCGAGCAACTAAAAGTTGCCGGCAACTTGGTTGCCTAGTGGGTGGTCTCCCATATAACCCAATGTAATTGAATCGGGAGCAACAAAAAGGTGCTGGGGTGCCTGACTTCTATGTGAGGAATTCTGTTTATATTTTATTCTTCTGCTCTGTCAAAAAACGGAGGAAGAAAACTGTGCGCTCAAGAAAAGTAAACTGGGTTATTTTATATTATTTTATTTTATTTTACGAATGAAAAAAGTACACATAATAACGTTGAAAAGGTAAGCAAAACAAAATGTCATTTGCAAGGAGAATGTCTTAACCTAGTCAGATGCCCTCTGCTGGATTTAAGTTGCATTACTACTCTGCTCATCTACTCGCATATGTCTGGTTTGCACAGTGTCTGTATAGGAAAAATACGAAAATACGGAAAATGCTAAAAAGAAACGTCAAAAAAAGATCGGAAACCTTGGCCCATGTCGCACAGGGCAACACACATTCATTATGTTTTTACTTTTTGCAAAATTACAAAAGTAAAAATATTTTTTCTCCAGCTAGAGCAGTTGTTCTGTGAAAAAGAATATGCAAATTTTGTCCTAAGCCAGAATTTAAGCTCTCTGCATCATTTTTATAAGTTTTCCAGTCAGAAACACTCAAAATCAATATAGTGGAAGCAAAACTATAAAGAATTTGGCGCTTGGGACATAGTTTTCAAACACTTTTCTTCTGTTTAATGTATGAGTGAAGTAAAATATTACTTTTTCTTTTAATTAATTTATACCACATGAAATTTCGTGGTAAGTAAATAATAACATTGAACAAACTTGAACAAACAATAATTTACATTTCTTCGATTTGAACATTTTAAGTGCATTATGGGTGACTTTTGAAATTGACGTTTGGCAAAGCAAAAATTCACAATTTCGCATAGTATATGAAAAAATCGCACGACGCCTTGTTAAGCTTTCATTCTTTTACGACTGCCACAAATTTATTGCAATCGCAATAGCAAAAGCAGATTCTGTCCGATTTTTTTGGGTGGTTTAGTTTGATTCTTGATTGCAATTAAACCTTTGTTCTTCATTCGGTGAACGTTTTTTAGTCAGACAATGAACAATGAATGTTGTTGTTGTCCACCAAAAACTCAAAACGGCCTTGAAATTCTTCCTTGTTCGTGTCTGGTTTTAACTCTTTTTGAACCTTCATTGTTCCATGTACGGCCAACAAAAAAGCCGTACAAGGACGATGAATTTTATACGTCTTTTGTTAGGTAATTAGATCAAAATTTCAATTGAAATTGATTCATATTGAAATTTTCATGATCTACCTTGGAGGGAAAAGAAATCTTACAAAATTGAAGATAGAACTCCCGCTTCCGAGTGCATCTCACAGAAGTAAAATTGACATTTGATGCAATAGGAGCCGGGTTAGATTTGGAAATTTGAGTTCCGACTCGTGAGTCTTATCGTGTCAACATTCGACCATTTGAGGCACCTCAAACGCACATAGAAAGAGCCTGTTTAGATTGAGAAAATTGAGTTCGGACTCGTGAATCTCACGAACAGGCTCAATGAGTTTCATGAGTCCGGTGTTTACATTTTGTTCATGCCTCACGACATCCCTGGCCCCCCACTTTTCTTGTCTAGAAACTACCATGAGACCGGTCTTAATCTTTCCAATCACTGAAAAACTGGATTTTTTTGACGTTTCAGTATTTACATCTTCCTTTACTGAAGAAGTGGGAGCAAGTTGTGAATACAGAAACGTCAAAAAAAATCCCGTTTTTCAATCCAATGTGAACACCGTCTTACACATTGAAACACCAACAAATGAGTCTCATGGGGTCAGTGTTTATATTTTGCTCACGCCTCACGACATCCCTGACCCCCCACACCTTTTGTCCAGAAACTACCCTTCAAGCAAACTAGTCCGCTTCGGATCCTCAAACTAAGGGAACAACGTGTGAAAGAGTACGTTTTCGGATCCAAAAGTGGATCATTAAAACTGCGTTTTACGGTTCAGACTAGTATGGAAATTAGAATCACCGCGGACCCATTTGGACATGTATAAAAAGTTCACCAAGTACCAAAACCAAGAGGTATAAAATGGAAATTCCCTTTCGGAAAACGGACAAACAAAGAACAAAAAGAAATTTTTTCCTTCCAATACGCTTTCGCTTGGTTTAGTTCTGTTCCATTCCTATGGCTTATGGAAAAATTGGAGTGGAAGGAGTGGAAAAGGAGTAGAAAAGTAGTACTCTTAACATCAAATCGAAAACGACATATTTTGCACTACTTAAGATCCAACAAATTACAACAATTGCATTTGATTTGTTTGATTAACTAAAAATTTTTTTTAATCTATTTTTCCGTGGGAAGGTGCAAAACCTGCATATCAGGCTCTATGAGGACCGAAAAACGCGTGCTCATAGAAGTGTGAGATTCTTACTACACTAAAACCACCTCCACTTCCCGATTGCAACTAAGTTGAAACATATCTAGCAATTTATTTTTAACGAAGTTAAGTAACGTGTTTCAGGTTACTTTCCGGCGAGTTCCTGCTTAATTCGCGATTTTAAAGCGGTTTTCTGTTCACCGCACCAAGTCGGTAGGTTTTGTTATTCGCAGACGGCGTACTAAATTCGACTCGTCAAGAATGTCAATAATCGTTGAATTAGCGTGTTTTAATAGTCGATTTCTATAAAAAATTTTATTTCGTCCCGGACCGTAGGAAACTCGAGATCCCTGTGAAGATCTTCGTTTCTTATAACTATAACCACGGAGCATTTACAAATGCAATTTATTAAGCAATTTATTTTCAAACGTTTGTAAGTTATTTAAGTTTGTATCGCAGGTACAACCCCAAAGTTGTATACCATAAGTCCAAACAGGTTTAATAACCTGTCGGTATAAAATGCGGCTTCCATTTTAATTTCGCGTCCAGAATCATTCCCAGATACCTTGCCTCACTTGCAAATGGAACACGAGCGGTATTAAGAAAGACGGGTAATCTATTTTTTTATACGTAAAGTCCACGTGGACTGACTTTTGTTCATTGAGCGCTATTCGCCATGTTTTTGTCCACTCATTAACATTATTAATTGCATTTGATTTGTTTGATTAACTAAGAATATGTTTAAGTTTTCACGACAAAACTTACTATAACATGCAATGATCTTCACCATACGACCTACAAAACAAAAGCAAACTAAAAAATACAAGTGGGAAAAAATGAAATGCCTGTGTGAGACAAATTTTTTTTAGAATCCAAGAAGTTCCGACAAAGTGGATCAGTGAATTTGCTTGAAGAGTGAGACCAGTCTCAATCTAAACAGTGTCTAGGAATGCTACAAATAGAACGCGAGGAAACTGAGTTGCTAGCAACTTTCAGTTCCTTGGTGAGAACGGCAGGAAGAAAGAGGGGTGAACAAAATCTCCCCGGTCGAGGATTTGAAGAGATTTTTTTGACATTTCCTTTCACATCTAAGGTTAAGGAGCGTTCAACCAATAGAATTTCAGGAAATCTCAAAATTGCCAAGATTTAGTTTCCTCATGTGAAAGGTAAAAGAGATTTTTAAGGAAATTAAAAGAAAACGTCAATAAAGTCTACAGCAACTTGTTTCTTCGTGTGAAAGGGGAAAATGTACATGGGTGTGTTTCGTTTTTGACAATGCAGAAAGCCACTTATCGCTGGTTTTTGACATTAGGTGTGTTTTTTTCTTTGCCCAAATATGCCTGGATGAAAAAAACGTGACGGTGGCGCTTAGTCCCCTATTACACGATGATTCTTTGCGTCCGAATCTTTTTTCGAATTCCTCTTTGAAAATTATTCTGTGAGTCACGCGTTATTACACGGAGCTTCTCGGGCTTGATGCAAAATTGACAGTTCTCTTAACTGTTTAACTGGTTTGTCGAGAGCCTGTATAGGAAAAATACGAAAATACGGACAATGCAAAAAAGAAAGGTCAAAAAGAGTCTCGGAAATCATGGCCCACAACGCATAGGGCAACTGGTCTTCCATCTCATCTTTCTTTTCTTTCGCACTTATAATGTCCGAAAAGAGTCAGACACAAAGAATTATCGTGTAATAGGGGACTTAGCAATTAACCTGTTAAATGCAACAAGAATTAGGCCCTTTCGGGCTTAGCTAAGCCAAGAGTATTATCGGGGCTTAGCTTTAAGTCTAGTTTACAGTTCCCGTGCACAAAAAAATATCTATGCAAATACTCTCGCATGTCAAAAATTATTGGGGTAAGATGCAAAATTAATTGTTTGCATGATTAATTCACAGTTTCATGCAAAACAAAAACATTGCTGTCATGGAATTTGCATGCATGCAGTTTTTGCATCCGAAATTAGTTGTTTTAAATTTTAAGGCCTTTAGTTTATTAATTAAGGGTAAATTAATAACTCAATGGATGGCTTAGGTCAAGGCAAACGTTTTTCACCTTGAATATTATTTACAGCTCTATTCTCCCCCTTTTGGAGCCACAAATCAGAAGCTCTTTCACTATTCCTTTTGAGGATTGTTGTGATTCGATAACATTTTGCTACTCTCAATCGTCATAAGAAAACTCCCAACGAAACCCACCACAGCATTTTGTTAGCAACTCTACAAGCAATCACAACGACTAGTTCGTTCGCTCCAACACACCAGTAATTTGTATTCAGTTTTAGTCTCATAAATAAAAGGAAAGGAATATCACTCGTTTGTCCTATTGTTTTGCTTACCAATAAAAGAATTATATAATTTTGTTCTCTTTCGCACAGAGAACATGATGTCCTCTTAGAGAGAATATAATCCAATGATTTGAAAAAAAACTCAAGTAAATTGTGAGTTGTGACCTTCTATGGAGAAAATCACAATTTCGATGGCTTTGTGACTCCCACAAGTTGTGACAGATACGAAAAAGTCACAAAATAATTCTATCAACAAATACCTTCAAAACATAAATAATTTATTTTTAGTTTTTGATCCATCTGGCAAACAATTGAGATCATTCACTCGCAATGATGTCACGAATCATCTCATTGAACTGTCAAGTATACCTTGTTATTCTTATACTATGACAAACAACTACCATCGTGTGCTTATAGGCGTTTTTTTTATTAGCTCCGAGCATAGCACTGAGCTGTCAAAAAAAGATCAATGTTTCATTTTTAGCTCAGAGCACTCAGAGTGCTCAACTTGTGTTTTTTTTTATCGGAGCTAGCTGGGAATACGCTTAATGAGATCAGAATAAAAAGACCGAGCGAATGGAGTAAATAGCTGAGCACAGCCAAGTTTGTTTTTTTTTTTTTCAATCATTTCACATGGGCGTGGTCAACACTTCAATTTTTTATTGGGCAGCTATCAGATGATAATTAAAAGTCAGTACTAAATTATGGTGCGTTGAACGCATTGCAATCGTATGACAGTTGAGTGCTCAGATGTGTTTGTAAATTATATCGGAGAGCTCTGATGGTCATACTCTACTCAGAGCTAACTCCGATAGCTCGAGCTCTACCCTATGCTCTGCTCTGAGCTTAAAAAGAAAAACGCCTTATGACGTCTTTGTGTTTCTCTCCGCTCAAATGTCGAATAAAATTATCATACCCTCTCTTTTTTCCTGCTTGGCGTTGGAGTGAAAGATCATAATTTTTATCGAAAAGCTTTTCACCTTTTTATGGTGAAAGCTGGAATTGGGCCTGTTCATAAAGAAGAATTTGCATTGTTACAAGATTCCATTGAGATTTCAATGAAATTCGCATTACGAAATTTCAAAACTGCGTGGGGAAATGTGAAGATTTGGACTAAAATCTCTGAAATCCAACATTTCGCTCCGGTGGCCCACGCATTTTTCTGTTACCGATTTCAAGAATGAGTAAATTTGGAACACACGCATTCATATATAATTTTTTCATTGGATTATTTGTCAAAAGTGATAAATGCTTGAGACAGTGGGGTGTTGTAGGAACTGGGGCCTCGAGCTGTATCTTTTCCTATACATCAAGTGCTTACATTACCTCCAAGTTGGTAACCGCCGGATACTGGTCTTAGCTTTATGTCATGACTTGCTAAACTTGTAAATGCGAGTGTTGATCAAGGATAGAATTGCAACACCAAACCCTTGGCCCTACAGATTGGAGGTTAGTGCGTTGGGCTAACGATTTAGCCACAGTAAAAAAACCAATTGTTATGAAAGAGAAGCAAGAAGCCTCGGATAACAACCCCCCTCAAATGGCAACCCGACCCGGAACGAAAATGGACTACGACCTACGAGTATGCACCTGGAATGTAAGGACACTCTATACGCCAGGTGCTACTCAAAAACTTGAATCTGTCCTCACGCGGAACAAGGCAGATATTGCTGCGATGCAGGAGATACGATGGATAGGATCAGGGATTATGAAAAGAAAAGATTATTTATTACAGCTGTCTTTAAAGATTGCACATGTTAGGATGCGGATTCGTCGTGGGAAATCGACTCAGATCGAGAGTCATCGATTTTAAGCCGATCAGCGATCGCCTGGCTGTGATCCGCATCAAAGCTACCTTCCAAAACATCAGCCTTATATGTGCACACGCCCTTACCGATGAAGCGGAGGAGTCCAACAAGGAGGACTTTTACGACCTCCTGGACGGAGCCTACGGAGCCTGTCCGGAGTGCGATGTCATAATCGTGCTCGTAGACTTCAATGCTAAAATTGGGAAGGAAAATATCTTTGGTGGATTAGTTGGAAAGCACAGCCTCCACGGAACGACAACGGACAACGGCTTTCGACTAATCGACTTTGCTGCAGCTCGTAATACGGTGATAAGTAGCACTAGGTTCCTGGCGATCTCCAGATGGTCAAACCGCCAACCAAATCGACCATGTGCTAATTGGCGCAAGACACGTATCGAACATCTTGGACGTGCGAACTTTCCGAGGTACAAATGTGGACTCTGACCACTTTCTTGTTGTGACAAAGTTCAGAGCCCGACTGTCCAATGAAAAGAAAGCGAAGACTGCCCAAAGAAAGAAATTTTACATTGCATGCCTTAGCACATCTAAGAAAGCCAGAGACTACAGTGAGCAATTAACCGGGAAACTCTCTGCCGTACCCCCACCAACAAGTGTCAACAGCCAGTGGAACTTGTATCGCGACATCATTAAGGAGACACCCGAGACCACCATAGGCTATCAGCCACCTAGAAAAAAGAAACCGTGGTATGATGAGGAATGCGCGGTATTGAAGCAGGAGACGGAAAATGCACGAATGCAAATGCTGCAACGGAAAACAAGAGCAGCAAGAGAGGAGTACCGTGAAAAGAGAAGATAACCCTGCATAGAAAGAAAAGAGCATCCGCAGCCTCTCAGCTCAGGTATCTCGAGTAGCCTAGCACTGCCACCAACACCCGTCGGTTCTACAAAACAGCCAAGCGATGTCGGAACTCGGGATCCCGAAAAAAACTGATCCAGCTATTCCGCATGACGTTACAAAATACGCGGTGCAACGTGCAAATGGGTAACAGCTCATCCGAGCTATTCTAGACATGTACAGGGTTCAGACAAGGAGATGCCCTATCATGTGACTTCTTCAACCTAGTCCTGGAGCAGATAGTTTCTCAAGAGTGGTGTTAACCTGGAAGGTACTATCTTCAACAGGTCTTCGCAACTGCTTGGCTATGCGGACGACATTGACATCATTGGCCACTCCAAGCGAGCTGTACTAGAAGCATTCACAGCTATTGATGAACAGGTGAAACGCGTTGGTCTAGAAGTGAATGAGGACAAAACAAAGTATATGCTATCAACAAACAAAGCTTCATCTGTCCATCGCCTAGGACAAAACGTCACTGTTGGTAGCAGTAATTTCGAGGTAGTCAAGGAGTTCACCTACCTCAGAACAAACATCAACCCAACGAATGACACCTTAGTGGAAATCCGACGAAGAATTACCTTAGCGAACCGCTGCTACTTCGGTTTGGCCAAACAAATGGCTTCAAAACTCCACTCCCGGAAGACAAATTGCACGCTATACAAAACGCTAATTTTACCAGTTCTACTCTACGGCGCCGAGTGCTGGACGATAAGTAAAAAAGGGGAATTGATACTGGGCACTTTCGAGAGAAAAATTCTTCGGCGGATATTTGGTCCAATATGCGAGGAGGGCGAATGGAGGAGAAAATTTAATCGTGAATTATACGAGCTGTACCAAGATGTGGATGTAGTCCAAAGAGCCAAAACACGCCGACGAGCGAATGGACAACAATGCTCCAGCCAAAAAATCTTTGAATCCCAGCCCCCAGGTTCGAGACGACCAGGAAGACCGAACCTCCACTACAGGGATCAGGCGGTTCCCGACGCAAGAACGCTTGGTCTCGATGACTGGAGGGAGCGTGAAAGGGACCGCAACCGATGGAAGACCGCAATTTCTCAGACAGAGACCCTCCATGAATCGGGAGCCGGATAAGTAAGATAAATGCTTGAAGAAGCCATTTGTAAAACATGACCAGCCTTATTTATTAGATTTTTTAGGCGGTTGACTAGTTACACAGCTTTTTAAAAGTCTTTAATAGTTGGATATATGCCTTATTAAATTAAATAAAATGTCAAGTTAGACAAATCTTAGGCAACCGGAATGCCGTTGTCCAAGTTAGACAATTTTAGGATAACAGTAGACAAAGTTTATTAATAACTTTTTGGAGTTGGACGGCTGTCTAAAGTTAGACAAAGTTTATAAATACGACTGGATGTTTCATATTCGATTGGAATCAAAGAGGAGTGGAACAGGCAGATAATCCAATCGAAAACGACATAAGAATTCCACTTTATTATCCGCCATTTATTTATGTAGGGGAAACTGTTACCGTCACGAATTTCATATTCTTGCTATCGATAGTTTGTATGAAAACTTTAAGAAAAAAGTGACTATCATACAAGCATTCGTCGATCTTATAACAAATATAAGAAAAAGTATTAGGTATTTACTTTTGAATACAAAAATTAAAATATTCGTAAATAACAAAAATTAAAAAAAAGAGAATAAAACAAGAAAACGCGTTCACTTCAAAATGCAAAAACGGCAGTATTGGCTACAGTGCCCTTCCAGCCTTTAGAGTTCTACCTCTAAGTTTTGAAAGAAACGTTAGATATTAACCTAAGGTCACATTTAACCAAAAAAATTTATAGCCCAAGTAGTATCCTTGGA
Source organism: Dasysyrphus albostriatus (assembly GCA_946251815.1). Lineage (NCBI taxonomy): Eukaryota > Metazoa > Arthropoda > Insecta > Diptera > Syrphidae > Dasysyrphus > Dasysyrphus albostriatus. Next base: position 3,127,444 of record OX276339.1, read on the forward strand.
AAAAATTCAAAGCACTCCAAACGTCTCTTGAACAAAATATTCGCTTTAGAAACGCGCGATGTTAAGGACACATGCTATAAAATAAAATACAGGATGGTTTGTATAACAAACTTTACTACGAACTATAAGAAACCATAAGAACAAGTAGATAGGTACCTACATATTTAATATTTGTAATAAATTGATGTTCCAATTATGTGTTGTGTACCTTCCTAGATGCATAAAAAAGGAAACTATAAAGGTAGGGTGCATACTTTATAAAATATTTCCTTTACAATTTTAAAAAGAAAATCGGTATTCTTATTTAGTGCGTATGTGCAAATTATTTCTGAAGAAAACAGGACATGTGTATCAAATTATAGTTATCTTAACAGTACCTACTTCAAGGCTCAAAAGAAGGAGCCCTAGAACATAGAGATATGATAGAAGTTTTGGCTTTGATATATCAACCAGACTGAACACGGAATACACGAATGTCATACTAGTCAACTACACCCCCTTGCCCCCTTGCAAAGTACAAACCAAATAATAAAAGAAACAAAAATAGGAAAAAATGTTTTGATCCAAAGCAAATCCGTTTCACCAAGTATACTTATTCAGTGGCTGCAAGTATTACGTTTATCACACCACCCTACCGCCAGTACTTTAAATGTGCTGAACACTTCAGCCTAAGTACCACTTGTCTGGCACGTTAGTCATACAACAGAGTGTACCGGCACGGTACACTAGCAGAAAAGCAAGAATGTTCAACATTTGAGAGCCCTGCACCAAACACCAAACAGAAACAATACACATAGCCAAGCCGTCAGCCGAACTGAACCGATTCGAGCCGAGACGTGCTTAACGAGGGGGTGGTTCGGTGGCTCGGTACGGTACTTGGTGGCGTATGGCGTAAGGTGTATAATGTAGGTGGTGTTTGGTGTATCACTATCGTGTGTATGTTCAATGCAGAAGAGACTTAGGCGCATATAGAAGACTTACGTGAATGAATTTTTACGGTCTGGAGGGTGTAGGTAGTGTGTGATGACGCGAATTGTTGCAGCAGTAGCAGAGGGTGCATGCATATTATACTTGCATACGTAAATTACATACATATTCAGTTTCATTTCATGATATACTTAATAACACACACTATAATCTCTAATACCCGTATCTTCGTCCGTCTGCTTGAACACAGATGGTTGATGTTGTTTATATGAGGTGATTGCTTGAGTGAGAAGTCTGTGAAATTTTGTCTATGTTATAATTTTACACTTATCTTACCCTATCTATGTACCTAGGCTCTTAGCAAAACAAAAACAGCAAACAAAAGATAGCACAATAAAACGAAAAAAATAAGAACCTACCTTTAAACGTTGCCGTTATGCGTAACCATCGTGACAGTAAGTAGGCAGTCTAGGACAATTAATATAAAAAGGCTTATTTGGAAAGAATTAAGGGGAAGATGTTTCTATGGAATCGAAATAATAAATGAGATTGATCTCTAAAAATGGTTTTTGAATAAGTGAATGCAATCATATTTGATGTAGGTATGGCGTTTTCGATTATTGGTCGTCTAGAAGCTTCTGATGTCTTTAGAACTACAAACAATCCTTTGCTGAAAAGGAGTGAAATAATCAGAATATTACCCTACAGTCGAAATCATTCAGGGATCTGGATATTCCAACATACCAAAGACAGCTATTTTAGAAAATAGCTTCTTCAAGCATTTATTACTTTTGATAAGGAATTCTTTGTGGAAAGCAGGCCACACACTTTTTTTCAGATTCAATCAAACTAATGAAATAAAATTAAACAAAACAAAATGATTAGATAAAATTTAACAAAATAAAATTGAATTGAATTGAAAACAAATAAATCAAAATTAATTAGACCAAATTAAATTAAATCTAATTAAATCAAATTAAACTAAATTAAATTAAATGAAATTTAAATAAAATAAAATTAAATTATATTTAATAAAATAAAATAAAATAAAAATAAATTAAATTAAATTAAATCGCAAAAAATTAATTTATTTAATTTAATTTTATTTGATTTAACTATATTAAATAAAAAATCCTGACACTTTTTCTCAAATATTAGTTTGAGAGTCCACTGTTCGATTCTCATCAAGAGATTTTCATTGTCACCTTTTTAAACTTTCACTTTATATTCAAAGAATCCTGACAATACTTTTGTTCTCAAAAAATCAGTTTGAGACTCTCGATTCTCATCAAGAGAATTTCATTCTCACCTTTTAAACTTTCAAGAAATACGGGATAAAAATCACCACTCAAGACATTCGAAACATTTTGTTTTTCTTTTGTATTTTTGAAAGTGTGTCAATTATTTTGTAAGAAATTCCGAATAATTTGATTAAAATAAGACAAACAAAATCACATTAAACTTACCCTTTTCAGCAAATGTAATGATTTCCTGAGTACTGCCAAAAAATTCATCTCCTTCCAAATAATCGGGATCGGGAAGTCGGTTTTTGTTCCAGTTTATAATATTTTTATTGTTTCGTAGTCTCTGTTGCTGCCTATATTTTCGGAGAAATTTTTGATGAATTTTCTCCGCCTGCTCGGAAGTTAAATTAAATAATTTCCATCTTGAACCAATAGAACCAATGTCTTTTACCGTTTTTATCTCGTCATTCAAATGTCTATCATGTGATCGTGGAGTTCTTGATTCTTTCATATTGCTTTTAATACTATTCCTATTGGTTAGTTGATTCTTTTGGCTAAGACTCGCAATTGACATTAAATTTTGACGTGACAAAAGAGGCGGAGGCTCGAGTACATCAGTTGTTTTCAAACGCATATGCTCTTGTAGACGATGATTATTATCGTTGAAATCGAAATCATTTACACTCCTTATGCCATCCGCACGATAGATTGTGTCCCAGATAAATTGTTTTGGTAATGGATGTGTAACATTAGGTTTTTCGGTGAGACCAAGTTTTGTTAGAATTTGCCTCTTGATCGATTCCAACCGAGACAAATCACTTTGGGCACGATTAGCTTTATTTTTAAAAAGAAAAAATTGGATATATGTAAATAATATATTAAATATTTTAAATCATATTAAAACTATAATTGAATAAAAAAATCAATAGCTGTAAATTGAGTAGGTACCAGCAAAAGATGTCAAGTGCAAGTAATAAAATATTAGACTCCAACATAAAAAGACACATTATTTGTCAAAAGTGCAAAGCAAAAACATTAAAAATATGTTGGTAGCCATAAGTGTTGCACCTTGTCCCATGAAAACTCTCAACTATTCCTCTGTGCGTGCTGCTGGTAGGAATGGAGTGACCCTTCAATTTTGTACCGAACCCGAGAGGCACTTTTCATGACAAAAAATAATCTTGGAGAATTTTTCACTTTCTTGCAAGAGGTAGTACCTCTGAAACAAAAACATTGTTTTTAGGGGAGGATTTTGATTCCAGACCTCTAGTATGATACTCCAATGTACTTGTCATTACGCCAATAGGTCATCGAATTTCACATCTGTGTACATCATCAAATGAAACAAATGAAAAAAGGAATCATGCAATTATGCCCCAAGTGGTATAAAAACTCAACTTGACAGCTAAAAAATTAAAACAAAAGCTTAACCGTCTACTTTTTTTCAAAACCTCGTAAGTCCAAATTTAGGGAAAATTTAGATATAATATTTAGATGTATTCCAAGCCCAAAATAAGATCACTTAATTCAAATACTAAGACCACAAGGTATAATGTGTTACTTCTAGCAACTAGTTTTAAGACCTTCTATAAGGTAACGAGTTTCGCTGAAAGTGGTTTAAGTACCTCCTAGTAAATTTGGGCAATTTTCGACTTACTAACTTTTGAAATAAAAGCTGACAATATTGAACTTACCTCCTTCACTGACATATAATGGTGGGCTGGTTTCCCTATTCGATCTTTTCGAGCTTAATTTTTTTCTCGAATCAATATTGTTGTTGAATGACGATGGTAATAATGGCTCATAATGACCAAATGGTTTATATTGAAATTGATTCTCAGTACGCATCATTGGGCGTTCAATTGATGAAATCATTTTTTGGGACGGTGCTGGCGGTGATAACTGTTGTTCTTTATTGAGATTTTCATTATTATGTCCACCACCACCACCACCACCATTACTCGATTCCGATTCAGGTATTTTAAATGCGCTACTACGCTTGTCCTTTTGCCCCTTGCCGTTGCCGTTGTCATTAGTCTCAGCAGCATTTGTACCAGGGCCATTAGTTCCACCTTCGTTATTATTACGTGAACTATTATTTCGTGAGCCACTATTATTACCATTACCACTATTGTCACCATTTCGATTCTGATTTTGACCACCAGCACCGCCACCGTTACTGCTGTCGATTTTATTGGTAGTTTCACTGCCATTCAAACTAGTTACATCGTTATTATTATGGTTTATGCTACAATTGATAAGTTTCGGTCCCTCCAGCCAAACCAGCCCAATAAATAACCAAACAAGATTCTTTTTCAATTTTCGTTTGTTATTATTTGGACGATTATGCACAACAGACGATGTAACATCTTTGACAGCATTCACTGTTCGTAATAAATTTCCACCATTTACGTCATTTTCGGTTCCATGATGTGCATGTGGATGTGACGTTTGCAGACACCATTTTCTACGATCTTGATGATTTGACGTTTCTTTGGCTAAATTAAAAATATTTTTACTAAGTCGAAAAGTAGTAGTTTTATTGTGATTGTTTGTTTTAAAAATATTTAATTGCACACAAGAAGAATTATTTCGAACGGAACATTCATTAGAATAATTATTGTTGATTTGATAAATACAATGACAATGATAATGGTAGTTAATGCAATTATTTCGACAGTAGCAACAACAATAGCAGCTACAATAATTACATGTTTTACAACATTTTACAAGAAAAACTTCAGCCTCTGCGGTATTTTCATAAAATACATTGCACAATTGATTTTTTAAGCAGCAGCAGCAGCAGCAACAATAACAGTAGCAGCAGCAACAACTACAGCAGCAACAGTAACAATAGCAGTAGCAACAGTTGTTGTTAGTGAATAACGTAAATGATTTTCCACAATTTCTGATATATTCATTTTTATTATCCCAAATAAAGCTGAATTTTCTTTTGCGTCGTTTACGATTACCCGTGGTTGATGTCTTCCAACAACATATAGTCGACGATAATGATGTCAATGATGGTAGAATTATAGTCGAATGATAGTAATTTGGTTGAATTTCAATACGATCTACACAGGATCGTAATATTTTTTGCATAAATACAAATCCTATTATTTTCGATTTGGATTTTTTCTTAAGTTTTGTAACTGAACTATAAATTGAATTTGAATTTGAAGTTGACGAAGCTGAGATAAAAATTGAAGAGGCCGCTGGGTGTGCTAATGCTAAGGCGTTTTGTCGAAGAAATATATTATGATGCGAAGTCAACAGTTTTTTTTTAGCTGATTTCGAAAAGAAGATATTCTGCTTCAATTTTTTTGTAGCTTTACCTAGTATTTGATAAAATAGTTTGCCATCATCAAATAAGTTTCGCATGAATAAAAATTCATGATATTTATTATGAAAACGATGATAACCAGAAGAAGATGGCTGATGATAGAAATCATGATTTTCAAAAAACGAATTTTGATGATACAATAATTGATAGTTGCTTGATGCTTCCACCTTGAGCATATTGTTGTCCGCCTTTTCTATTACACTAGTATATTTCTGATCTGTTAATAATTCATGATCAGATTTCGATGACGTTTGTAGTTGTTGTCGTTGATATTTAATTGAACGAGATTTGATAGTTTTCATAATTTCTATAAAATTATTTAGAAAACTCAGAAATTGACGTTTTTCGGATGGATTTTGATGGTTTTCTTCGACGTCTGGTCCATGACCAGATTTTAATAATTGCTGATATGGCCGTTGTTGGCTGCATATTAATAAATCAAAATTTAAATTTCTCAAATGCTTATCGTAGAGATTTTGTATAATTATATAGCCATTTTGTAATAGTTGTTGATAAGCAAGTACAACAACAACAAATTTAACCAAAGTTATTGTTATCATAAAAGTTACTACCAAGTAACAAATAGGAATATTTTCGAATACTTTCTTCGGGTTCGGATTTGGATTAGGATTCGGATGATAATTATTAGATTTAGAATTGAAATTAGTTTTATTATTAATATTTAATTTTAAATTATTATTTATTAATAAGTTATCATTAAGTGAATGAGAACATATTTGTATTGAATTTTTAAACAAACAAATATTATTATTATTATTATTATTATTATTATTGATTGCTTTTATCGTTGTCGTTTTTGTCGTCGTCATACAGTAACAGTTGTTGCTTAAAGCTGATGTTTTTAAATTTTTTTGGACCTTTAAATTGTTGTTGTTGTCATCAGATGATAGTTTTGAAATATTTTGTATCTCTAAAACGCTTGGAACGATTAAGCTTAATTTGATTAAAATTATTAAGAGGAGAATAATTACTAATAGAATTAATTTACATTTTTCTTTCATTACCGAATTAAGAATTTTTCGTTTTGATTAAAATTTTTATTTATGAATAATTTAAAGCTGATGGAAATCATTTTGTTGGAATTTTTAATTCTATCGTTGTTTCTATTGTATACATTGTTTTATTTTTTTGTTTTAAATATTTTTATTTTTCACTTTCAGTCTCAGCAGTTCAAAATATAATATTTATGAAATCAATGTAAAATTTGACCACGAAAATAACAAATAAACAAAACATTTCTCACAAACCTTTTTTAAGCTATTTTTTTTATTTTCTTCGTAATTTGACTTATGATTTCTAAGCCATTGGCAATCTTGGATAGAAATAGAAAATTTTACTAATTTAAAGTCTAATATAAAATTTTTTTGCTGAGGAATTTCCATAACACATTTAATTTGTTTTAGTAGTTTTTGAGAATCCAATAAAAATCCATTTATTTGATTTTTAAATATTTTAATTTTAGTTATATCAAACACCACGTCTTTATATTTTCCATATAGTTTATGATTTTTTTTTCAAGAAAAAGAAATTATTGACTATATTTTTTATTGTATTAAATTTTTTGGTTTTGTTTTGACTGGACGGATAATTGTTGAATAATTAGTTATTTTCTTATATTTTAATAATTTATTATAGTCTTTGATTTTGGCATTTATGTTATGTAAATAACTTTGTTTTTTTTAAGTATAGCTAATTAATTTATTTAATATATATTATTTCTATAGCTGATGCGAATTATTTAATTTATGTTTGTTAAATTATGGATTAAGTTGTTTTGTTTATTGTTTCCTTTTTGTTTTAAGTCACACAAATTTTATATATATTAATTATTTAATTTATATTTTTAATACTTAGGCACTCATTGATTAGTTTTCTTGTTTTCTTATCTTAATCAGTAAAAAATAAAGTCTGTGTTGTATATCTGAAAAGATAGTAAAAAAAAACAAAAAAAAAAAATAAAAACATGAGATTGACAAAAAGATTGTTTGTTTGTGAATTTTAAATGCTATTTTTCAAAAACTTAAAATAACCGGCTTTGTTTTTTAATGGGCACTTATCTATTTTTGTCATATCTACCAAAAAAAAAAGGGTTTTGGACAGCCAAAACTGCGAAAAATGATAAAGTTTGATTGATAGATATAATTTTTGAACATGCTATATGTATATGAAAACGTTGATCCTAAGTTAATTTTGTTTAAACATGTCTTCAGCACATCTTTGATTTAGAAATTAAGAAATATTGAATTTTTTCGAGTTTGTTTTGATTACGTTATGCTTACTTTTCCTGGTAAATGTTTTATTATAAAATCAATTTCAATTGAAAATTTAATTTTAAGCAAAAAGTTCTTAGAATAAAATTCTTAAATTTAGCTTATTCTCCTAGTAATAAAAAACATTGAAAAGGGGGCAGAGTTACCGTTCCTCCAAAGACACAAAATCTTCCCAAAGAAAAAACTCGTATTCCCAAATAAAAAAAACCTTTTGCATCTGAAAATATATATTTTCATTTTTTTTCACTTTCAACTATACAAGTGGTGCACTATGGGTGACTTGTTCGATTTCATAACTTATCCATTCAGCAAGCAACTTTTCGGTCGGTTTTGACATAAGCTTCCGTCAGCTTCTTCGTTCTACCTTTAAGCCCTAAAAATGAACTGGGCCCGTATTAGAAGTAACATCTGGTGCATTTGCATGTAGTGAAGTATTTAGCCCTGAATTTTTGCTGTCAAAATTTCTTCGTCCCTTAGCCTTGACCTCTTTTTTGATGTTCAATTGTCTTCGAATGACAGATTTTTCTTTAAGCTTTTTAAGGGTGTATATCAAACTTAGGATATCGTCTATGAAATTAGCTGTCACAAACTCACTGTTTGCTGTGTGCTTTGCCTGCCACATACCAAAAACGGGGCCAACTGTAGGTATAGTCAATGGCAAACAGTAAATACATAATTTCCTATTTCAAATTGTGTAACAACTTTAATGGTTACAGCAAGAAGGTCAGCCGGTACCGCTGTAACACGTCATTCAGAAGGTGAAACCATCACTTTATTAACAAGAGCTGCATTTATTTTTGGATGTGGACTCGTCCTCTGAGACATATAGAGGCAAGAAGGCCAAAGTTAACAACTTATAGAAGACTTCCTAACGAAAATTCTTATCAAGAGGCCAAGGGCACATTGCAAACATTCCCTCACTGAGGAGAAATGTGATAATACCAAAAACATATTCTAAGAGCTCTTTGACAAAGCATATGAGCAGTTTCCAAGATAATTTTGAACCAAACTAGGTATTGAAGACTTCTTTGGTGGTAAAATTGAGAAGTACAACCACTATACCCATTCAAATGCATGTTGAAATGCTTAGTTTAATAAAATATGGGAGCTATTAAATCCAAAATCCAAATTGGCCGTTGTATTGATTCTTATAATACGTTTCCACCAAAAGATAATTCGGGATTTAAGGTAGAAGATTAAAAAAAGATTAACTTTGAAAGCGCACTTCAAAAGCAAATGGGGTTTGATTTTTTCTTATAAAGTGGAAGTGAGATAAAATGTTTAATTTGTGTCAAAGAATGAAAAACAGAATTCAGCCTCAAAGCACCATAACAGAATAGTTTTGTGCGAGTTGTAAAACTATTTGCCCTTGGATTATTTTAAAAGATTAATTTCTTATCTTCTAGATTTACGAAATAAATTTGTATCTTCAAGACTTGAAGAAATTTTTAAGGTGAATCTTATTAAATCTCGGTTTAATGTTCGTTGAAAACGTGGTAAAATGAGGTTGATGGTGTTGTTTCGAACCGAAGACCCACGACCGTGATCGGCTATTAATTCGATTGAGTTCGTTGAAATATTTTTATATTGTTTATTTGATTGTTTTTGTATATGCCATAACTTGAAATAATTTCTTAACCACTAAACCCATGCATTTATTACGAGTCTGATGGTTGCAACTTGCTCTTAAAATTCACTTGAACTGCAACTGAATTCTCTTACGAAATTAAATAAAACTATTGCCTACTCATGAGAGCATTTATATATAATAAAAAATATGAAATGTTTTTTTTTACGAACTGACTTATCGCATAGAAGCAGTAGTTAAACTTTTCTACTCTACATATTTATCGATAGCATCAGCATAAATGGTTATGTATGGATATAATTTCTGTAGTATTAAAATTTTTGTTACCCTCATAATAGATTTCTACATTCCTATTTTGATTCTATTTTAGTAAAGTTGTTCTTGATTCTTGCAATTTGTGACAGTCTCGATGTCGTACCGAATGTCCTGCTGCATGGGCTAAATTAAAGTTGTAACATAAGAAAATCCTCTTGTTTCTATTCATATATTGCGTATATGCTTTGATTGATATAACAATGGACAGACAACCAATAGATTTTTTAAGAGAAGAGCATATTCAATTGAAAATAATTTTCAATTGATGTACTATTTCCTGTACGAACATACAAATATATATATTGATGAAATATAACAATGTCAAATATTAGGAAGAAGAAAGTCTAATAAAAGACACAACTACTACTGGAATCCGAATCTGGTCAAACGAATGTTCACAACTTTCCAGAATACAAATTAATCTGCCTTATTGTGAGTTTCATGTGAACAACATTCCAGGCGGAAAATTGACATTTCACTTTTCGCCTATTTTGAGTTTCACCCGATAAGCGAAATTTCCCCTTTCTGTTGAATAATTTATCGTATAATTAAGAGCTAAAAATGTCATTTATTTTTTTAAAGGCGAACGAAAGAAAAGCACAGGGTACTGACTGGTTTTTTGTTTATTTTGGATCAAGAGAAGTTCAGCCGCAACCCGTTAGGTAAAGCTTTAAAAATTCCGGGGGAGCAAAAAATTTTCGGGCGAAATATGAAATGTGAAACTCATAATAAGGTGGAATAACTTTAAAACACAAAAATGCTGTTAGAAAATTCAATTATTGGTAGCCCTACAAATATACACGAAAAAAAAACAAGAATACAACAAATTGCCAGGAGGATTTGTTAAAAAAGTGTTAATAAAATCTTAAATAAAAGTGATCATGTCCTTGTTAATGGACCAATAGTCTTTTAATACTCTAAATCATACGAAATTAGTGGCACATTTTTAAATATTCTCTGTTTTGAGTGTGACAGTGCAAAAGTACTGCTGTCTTAGAAAACTGTTGTGTCTACCTGGCGATTGAAAATACCAAACTTTAAGGCAGCAACGGAGTCACTTAAGCAGTTCAAAGGGCCTAAGGAGAGAATCAGGCCGCTCAAGGTTCTTTTGCTCCACCTCAGTCAAGTCACACTCTTATACCTGTCACAAAGCCTCAACAAAAATAAGGCCTGACACAACATAGGTAACAAAAGATGTTATTTTTGAAAACAAAAAGATAAGTTGTTATTAATCTAAATACATTACTGTCACTCTAAAATTTTGAGTTGTTTGCAAGGTTCAAAATCGTATTAGATCGACGTTCTAAGTTTAGAATTAAATTTATATTTATCTTAGATTTTTACATTCGAGATTTTCTTTCTAGATTCTTATGATTTGAGATTATGCTTTGTAGATTTTTTTCTTAATTTTATAAGCTCCAGATTTAATTTTTCGAGATTTTCGTTTGCTAAATTATGACTTTATAGATATCGTGATAGACCCAGCGCATTCAAAGTTCTTAGTTTCGAGCAACTTTTTAAGATGACGATTTCACTAGAGTACTTTGAAGGTAACCATTTCATCTGACCAATCGACCGTACGATCAAAACCAGGGGCCAAATTACCGCATCAGTTATCGATGTTTGTCATTACCGGTCGCGTTTTGAGCAACCTAGTACACCAAAATTTGAAGTGGTTACTCGCTCATTTGATCACTGGTGGCACTCACTCACTCGATCACTGACGCGGTTATTTGGCCCCAGATGAAGTGATCGAGCAATGCTTAATTTGCCCACCAATTACAACACATATGGTAGACATCAACTTCAATACAACATTTCTTCAACAATCAACGAGAATAAGTAAACATTGAAAACTTCAAGACTACCAATAAAAACATTAATATTTCTTCTTAAATTCAATAAAGTAAGTAATAATATTTCAATAATCTTCTTTAAAATATGTATCGTTGACTTAAAGCATGATTTTAATTTTTTATTTACAAATAAACTAAATCTTAATCTAAATCTATTTATACTTAATTTGATTTATTTGTTTATTTATGTATTTGTTCATATATTTATTTATTAACTTGTGCATTTATTAATGTATTTGATTAGTTATGTTTTTATTTATTGGTTTATGTATCGATCTGTCTATCATCTATCTATCATCTGTCTATCTGTCTACCTATCTTCTTTCTATGTATCTATCTATCTATAAATTAATTTATTTGTTTATTTATTTATTAGTTTATTAATTTATTTATTTATTTGATGAGTAATGTATGTATATAAACTTATTTATTTGTTTATTTATCAATCAATCTGTCTTTATATCTATCTATCTGTTTACTTATCATTTTACTATCATGTGTCTATCTGTATACTATTAATCCTAATATCTACATATTTATTTAATTATTTATTTATTTGTTTATTTATCTATCTGTTAATAATCTCTTACTATTTACTTTTTGTTTTGTATTGGATATTTCATTAAAAAAATATTAATTTATATTTGACAGTTCTGCCGTAAATGTTTAAATGTAATAATACAAGATAACTTGAAATTTTTGTATGAGTAAGGTTTTGTATTTATATGTAGCACCTAACCCTATATATCAAAAAATACAAAACATACGTACACACATGTGGCACTTATTAAATCCAAGAAAAATTAAATCGATATATATTTTAAAAAAAATTAAGATATTAAAATATATAATATTCTGGTAAAATATATACATAGGTTTTTTAAATTTGTAGATATTTTTATTATCTAATAGTGTGAATAATTTATACATAAGATTTTTTAAATTGTATATATTTAAGTATATATGTTATCAATACAACGAATCTTTTTATATACACAGTCTATGCGCAAAAGTTAATATTTTATATTCATGAAGAAGAAGTACATTTTACACATATTCAAGGTAAGCACGTGGTTTCCATATTTCTACTCTCACACCTCATCATGACCAATAATTTCTTTCGTCGTAGCTCGTTTTATGTTTCTTTTTCTTTTTTCATAACTAGTTTCTCAAACAATTTTAAAAGACACATATAATTTAAAATCCTTACAAATCATATATATTTATGTCCATATATATACATAAATTGAAAAAAAAAATCATGAGATTTTCTGTTCATCTAAATTGCACACTTGATTTAATTTTTGGATTGGAGACACACTAAATTATAATGACACTTGCTTTGTTCTTCTACCGTTATAGAACAACAAAATGTAAGGACACCCGAGCGAGAAGTGGTGGCATAGTTGAGGCGTACAGAGATTCATCAGCAAGGACTCACACTATTCCTCCATTTGAAATAAGATAATTTTAACGAAATGCAGAAAAATAGTTTTTTTTTCTCATTGGTCTTATTATATAGATTATGTGGAAAATTAAAAAAATATAAAACTTCAATGTATGTATACATAAAAATGAATAAAGAAATAAATATAATTTTTTTATATAATTAAGGACTTAACAATAATTTATTTATTTTGTTTTAATATAAAGTTTCCAAATAACGTATATTTTTCCGTTTTTTTTTGTCGGAACAAACAACTGAATATACGACCGTACCGAAACTTTCTGAAAAGCTTTAACCGTATCCAATTGTAATCAACTGCTGTGCTGGTGCTGCACAAGCCGATAAAATCTTTTAACGCCGCAGTTCACCACCAACGAATATACTACACTCTGTGTCTAGATTGTTTTTTTGTTTATGAAGAACAACATGACAATAATTCTCAACAAAAATAAAATTATCACTTACTCTTTTGAAGGAGTTAGCAAAAAAAAGAGGATAAACACAAAAACAAACACACAGGATATTCTATTTTCACCACAAACTTGGTGAAAATGAAGAGAAAAATTAAGTATTTATACAAAAATACATGTGTGTTGTTATTTTATTTTTAAGCTCCGAGTTTAAAGAGAAGAAGCTATAATAGCATTAAATTTTAGCATTAAGAGATGTGCGACGAAACTTCGATGATGAATCCTCTGTCGTCTGTCCTCTGGAAACGCACATAATTAACATTGAAGACAATTTTTGCAGCCAGCCATCACAGATAAGAGTGTATCTAACACAGCTTGGAGTTTGGCAGAGAGAAAGTTTTGCAATGACATGGCACACGACTTTGGTTAAAATTGGCAAAGGGGTTTGCGAGAAATTTAAATTTAATGTAAAAATTAAAACATTATGATTTTTTAAATCATAGTTTAAAAAGTTTTGATTTGTATTCTGCCCGTTGAGGAAAAATACCTTAAGCAACGTCCACACTATGTCATCAACATTGTTGGTTAAATTAAAAAAAATTATTTGTTCACATGATTGGCTTACAGTTTCATGACAGAAAGTAAAAAAAAAATATATTTTTGTCAGGAAATGTCAAGCAAAACAATGGACCGGCAATTGTTTTACAAGCAAAAAAGTGTGGTGAGTAAAATATTTTTTATTTTGATGGTTGATTTACACTAAAAAAAAAATACATTCAACTTAAGGCATTATTTGCATGTAATTGATTTTTGCATCCAAAAAAAATATTTTCCATCTTTAGGTCTATAATTTATTAATTAAGGGTAAATTTATGACTCAATGGGTGGTTTGGGCAAGACAATCATTTTTTGCCTTGAATATTATTCAATTTGGTGCATAGAAAATTTTGATTTTTTTTCGCATGTGAACTGAAAACTAGGCTTTAACATTGTCAATCAACATGCTGGTGTGTACGTCTCAGTGTTGACTGTCGTTTGCGTGCTAAGCTATTTTTATATTTTTATTTTAATAATTTGCTTACCTTGTTTTGCCTAAGGAGTCAATATAATGCAGTGACCGATGAAATAAAATGGACAGCTGACAATTCTGTTCATAACACGCCTATACTCGAGGATTATTTTTCTATTGCACATCTTTGTTAATTGCTATCCATTTGAATCGGCTTGCGTTTGGTCAACAAATGTTGATCAACACGTCTGAAGTTCTTCAACACTGTTGAAAGACACTTGTGTCATTCCAGCACATGTGCGAGGTTTCTTTACAAAAGGGATCAGTAACTGTGCAAATAGAAAAACAACGAAATATTCCAACTTCTGACTACGTGTAGAAGTACTATTTTTTTTTCTTATCAGGCATATGATCGGTTATCAAAACTTCTTTATTTTTATTTTCAATAAACAAAAGTGCATAAAACACAAAGTTGTAAGTGAAATTTTGAACACTTATGAAGAACTTTTGGTATTACCGTATAGAACTGACATATATCGACCAACAACGTTAACACGTACATAAAGAAACATTTTTTGAAATTTTGTTACACAGTGTTATCAAATGACAGTGCAGTGCTCAAGTGTGATTAATAATTTAATCGGAGAGCTCTGATCGTACTTTGTTCAGAGTTTACTAGGTCAGCTCAGACTCAAGGCTTCTGGGCTTAGAAAGAAAAATAACAAATTTCTTACAAATCTTTTGACGACAGTGGTCCTAACTGTTCGGCTAAGAAGTGCAAAATTATCAGTGCCACACATCTCAAAGCTAAAAAGTTTCTTGCTGATATAAAAAATATATTTATTGCGGCGCAACAGCTCATGGAAAACCAGGGCCTAGTGACTAACAACTCTCAACCATTCCTGTGTGCGTGTTGTTGGCAGGAATGGAGGGGACCTACAATTTTTTGCCGAGTCCGAACGGCTAGATGAGAAGCACTTATTCATGACAAGTATACTCTTGGAGGATTTGTCAGTCCCTCGCAAGAGGAAGTACCTCGGAAAAAAACATTTCTGTTTTTAGGTGGCAGTGGCCGGGAATCGAACCCAGGCCTTTTGCATTGACGGCAGAGGGAATTGGATGTAGCGGCTTCTTTGGCGTAGTATATCGTAAGCGTGAGCCTGTTCGAAACCGTCAACCAACCTCCAACTGCATATGTACATATAGTTTGCGAATTTCATACTAAAGTCATTTCTGACTTAATAAAACAGTACCATAAAATGTTTTTTGTAGAGGGGGCTCTTGTAAATATTAAAGAAAATCGAAATAGAAAGACAAAATTTAATTTGATTTTTCCCAGAAATTCATTTAAAACTGGCCTGGTTTTTGCACAAAGATGGAATTTTTCTCCTTCGTTCCTCCTACGCATGTACGTACACCGAAAAAAGCATTTTAATACATACTGATTCAAGCATTGCTCCACAAAATTATATATTTTTTGTGTTAAGCTCATCATATTCTAAAAACTCTCTTTGTTTAGTTTTCATATTTATACAATAAATAAATACAAAATAGATAAAATGCTTTTTCGTTCGATTAAGAGTATTATTGACTCATCCAAAAGAAAGTTAGGGTTGGCGTAAAAGCTTTTGCTTATTTTATTGTTTTTGGTATTGAATTTTTCTGTTGCAATAAACCTATTGAAATTCCCAGAAGCCAATTGCGATGCAAACTATCAGTAAAAATAATTTAAAAAAAAACATGTTGCTCAAACCCTTAAAAAGTTACAAATCAGCCAACAGCAGACTCCAACTCCGGTATATATAGCAGATATAACTTCTTTCAAGCTTCAAAAATATTTAAGAGAATGGTACATTATAAGGCCGGTATATTGTTTTTCCTCAGAAACTCACTATGGAAGTTTGAAAGTACAGGGTCTTTCAATATGGACGCTTGCAATTTTCTAGGTTATTTTTAAGATTTAAGATTTCGTTCGAAAAAACGTTCGCACATTATGTGATTTTTTGACAAAAGAAATCATCTTTATTGGAAGGATATTTTTCTTACAGTATGGATGTACATATATGCGAGCAAAATTGTCAGATTTGGGCTGCTACTAGTTCACGCGAGACTCACCACCATTTATTTCGAGAAATCTTCTATTTGATGCGGATGTTTTGTCTAGCGGTCGAAACTGGTATTACCATAACCGTCAACGTACAGCGATACAAAGCAATGATAAGCAAATTCTTGTGATCAACAGAATGGTTAGGTTAATCTTGCCGTACCTTCTAAACAGTGCTGTCGTTTGGTAAACGATTACGTTTTCTTTGTTTAAGCTTTTGACTTCCTGATGGACTGTGTGTCCGAAATTGCTGTTTTTGTTTGCAAAAAACTTAAAATTATGACAGTATGGGAGAGATTTTTCTTGACAAATTCACTAAAATTGCTCTTTTCAGACTGTTAAACAAAAACAAAAAATTGCAAAGGAAAATGGAATATTAAATTAAAAATACACATTTAATTGTGAACAAAAAATTTCGAAAAAACAATACAAAAGGGCAATACAAAAAGTAAAATGCAGAACAAAACAGAGGAAAGCAGTACGGCAGTACGCACTAGGTTAAAGTAATACAAGTATTGCAACTGCAGTGCATTCGACAGCTCTGCTTCCAACAGGATGGTATGAGTGATTCGACGACGTTATTATCTCAGGTGGTGCTTTGGGGTGAGATGTTTTCCTTTTCAATGCATCCACACAAGGGAATACTACTTTCGCAAAGAATTATGGCTAAATATTTCATATGAATCCTTCAACTAATGCATTCAAAACTCAGTATACTTCTCCAAGACTGAAACAATTGTTCTGAAGTATTCGTCAGAGCTTTTTCAGTATATAAAAGTTCGGACACTGTTCGTCAGAATTGTGCATCATAATTATTCGTCAGCACTGTTTGTCAGAACACTGCAGACAAAATCAAACTGATTTGAACGATCGATCGTTCTGACGATATCGTGCGTCTTCATTCTCAATTGCACAACTCTTTATTCAATAAATTGATTAGTCCTTATCTTTTTCGTTTTCAAAACTTCTCCAAAACTGTGTATTTGATTATTAATATTGTTTTAAAGAATTTTTCATAACAGTTTCTTAACTGCAAATAAAATTGTCTCGATTGATAAGAAATTCCCTATTACGCACTCTACACGCTCATTTAGCAGCAGTTGAAAATGATGCTTAAACACATATATTTATAAAGGGTTTTCCAAACGGAACGAAGATTTTGAAATATCATACGGTGCTTTTATCTGTTGTTAATTTTTGTTGCTTTTTATTTTTCAGAAACTAAGGGCAAATCTGCATAGGTTCTGGAGTGTCTGGAAACACATGCCTGTTGCTTAGTTTTTGGATTAACGACATGTGGTTCCAACAAGACCGACCTGTGGCGGGCACTGCGTACCACACAGTAGTTGATACCACGATGACCATCCTTCATGAGTGATAACTTTGGGGGCCGAGTTATTTCACACAGAGGCAATGTGACTTGAAGTGGCCAACGAGACCATGCCATTTGACCTCGTCAGACTTTTTCTTGTTTTTTGTTTTAAGTTTGCATGTCTAGAAATATGTACTGAATAGCTATTTAATCGTAATATTGCATTGAATGATTTTTGCATTATGAAAAGTCTCTTTTTGTCTCTGCCGAAGTCATTCGACCTAATTATAAGCTTTTCCATTTTAATTCTATGTTATTTGAAATTGAAAATTGTGTTAAACAAATTTGTCCTTTAAAGTCATATAATTTCAAATTCTAAAGTTTTTTGTAATCTATTTTTTAATAGGGTCCAAATGTCTAATGTGCAATTTTGTTATCACTCACCGCACTTGCTATTGTTTTTTTTTGTCGAGAGATTTATGTTTAAAAATCAGCAAATAAATTCTGCCAAAAAAAAACTAAAACTCGAAAAAAAGATAAGTAAAATAAACGATGAACACCCCGGCGGCACGTTGAAATGAATTTGTGTTTTTGTTGATCATTGTGTCTATGAATAATGGATAGGGTGTTAATCAGGGTTGTCGTCATACTGCAACAGTAGAAATCTATAATCCTTTTTTTTTAAGTCTGATCATTTTGCGAAGATAGCTATGGTTTTTTTTAATTGAAAACAAATAAAAAAAAAGGGAAGTATATTTCAATTGAAAATTCCTGTAAAATGTTATGTATTTTTGAAATAGCTAAATTAATAAAATTTAACTTGAAACTTTATACATAATATTTAAAATTGGCTAAAATCAGTTGAGCTGTTTCTGAGATATTAAAAGAGAGTTAGTCAAAAACTTAATGCGAGTTCCTCAAGTGACATCAAATTTCTTTTTATACCAAAATCTGAAACGCATTTTTGTAATAATCAATTAAACCTTGTCAATACCATTGGGACAAATAAGATTATCCATAATCAATTAACTGGTGGGGGCTTTTCTATAAGCTATTTTACTGTCTTTCCATTTCATTTTAATACATTTTTTTTTCGTTGAGTTTTTTTTATCTACAGCTGAAATTAATCAAAAACAAAAATTTCAGTGCAGTTTACTATCGAAATCGAGAACATTTTAATAGATTTTCAGCACGAGTCTGTCAAAAATATCTGTTCAGTCAGTCTCCGCATTCCTGCCTAAAAGGAATGGGAGATGGAGCTTGAATAGATGTTAAAAACGCTGCAGTAAATGTTTAACTCTGTGAAACTCTTAGAGCTCCAGTTGCACCATTTAAGACATTTATTCCAGCTCCGTCTCACATTTTTATCAGGCATTGAACTCACGAAAAATTATTGCAGGAATAAACTGGTGTTAAACCTCGAAACTAGGATGAACTTGCACTGAAAAAATGAACCGAGTTTCACTCTGACTGACAACTGACTCTTAAATTTATTAAAAATAGTAAAAAGAAAGTTTTTTGTAACTATTTTTAAAAATAACCCAGAAAATCGTGATAATTCTAATGCGATTCTGCAAAAGTGAGTTTTAAGTTTTTGATAGAAAACGTGTGCACAATTAGTCAAAGTCATTCACACTTGTTTTGAGCGTGAATAGGATGTGTACCTACATGGAAAAACATTCATTTTTGTGAAATTAGAAACCAGGTACTCAACATTACAGCTATGCCTTTTTGTTTGTATTGTTAGAACACCAACCACTTACTAGTTTTTTAAACATACATTTTCGTCAGCATTATTTTTTAAATAAAAATCTTCTATCGACTGCTCTATAATTTCTAGTAAGCTCTTCTAAAAATTCCCTTAAAGTACAATATGGCAACCCTTTGAATGAGGGGTCTTTCGTAGGTCGTAGCGGTTAGGGTAGGGCCGAATATATTGTAATACAAAAAAAACTGTCATTTAAGTTCACTTTCGCTGTTTCGCACAGTTTGTGTTTCTATCGCAAAGCTCTTCGAGTATTTTTTAGTCGTCGTATGGCATTTCAAAGGAGGATGAGTGGTGCTGGTGAACAGAGTGTGTGCCATTCGTGCAGCGAAACATTATCATCAGAATAAGAACAATCAGACAGACATCTCACGTTTTTTTTTTGTTTAAGTTTTGTTGGCTTTATTTTTTATTTAAATTGAAATTTTAAGTTTTTCCTTGTTAAGTGTTTTTTTTTTATTTTAACTTAAACTACCTCAAAAAATACAGAAGAATATTTAAATTAAATTGTATATTCCTGTCTCATTGGAGTAATATTGAACTTGTGGTGGGTTGGAATCATTCAAATGTGACAAGAGTGTTTTTTTTTCTGTCGGGAATCGATTTATTCAACATAATCTCGTGGGTGTACACCGCACATAAAAAAACATCGCTTGTTGTTGCAAAGTATTGGAATCTCTGTGATTAAGTTAGTTGTTGTCAAAAAAAAAAAAAAATTGTTTAATGTAAACGAACTATTAAAGCAAATAGTCAATATCGTAGATAAAAGCTAACTATAAACAAAAATCTAATTCTGATTCTAAATTCCTCATGTCCACGAATTAAAAGGTAAGCTGTTACTTAAAAGTGCTACAATTATTGCCTTGACCTTTACATTTTACTAACACTTCTATTTATTTCCGAGTTATTATAAACATTAGAGGAAAACAAATCTTAAACAAAAATAAACAAATTACCAACAAATTGTTGTTTTATAAAATAATCAAAGTGTATATTTGGAAATATATTTATACAAAAAAAATCATTCGTCAGCTTCCCTTTAAACGATTTTATTACTATTTGTGGGCTTATTTCTTTGTAATGTTTGATGATGATGATGTAGTGAGTAACCCTAGTTTTTTGTCTTTTTTTGCACAAAGATTTCTTTGCTTTTTTGACACGTTGTTACTCGTTTGAAAAATTCAAGGTTATCAATTCGGTATGCATATATACACATCTATTTTGTTAATAAACAAAGCAAAAAAGAAGTTCTATCGCTTTATAGAAACAGCGACACATAAAAAACAGTGTGACACTGACAATACAGTGTTGTTATACTATATTTTGTATTTTGTATTTTGTGATAAAGTTAAAGTCCATTAAGATCAATTTTTTTTAAGGAAAAAAATTGAAACAGGCTGATTTTAATCAAATACGTTGGGACAAAAGTGCTCAATTATCCGATGATCACTAGGTCTTTTAGAAGGAGTCAAAGGTCACGAAAATGTTTTTTTGATAAATATCTCGAAAACGGTAAGTTTGTTTCACAAACAGATAGCTGATGTAATTTTCCAGAAAAAATATTATTTTTTTTCATTACCATACCCTTAACAAGTTATAAGTATGTTTTTATGTCAAAACTTTGTAATTGCAAACTTAAAAACTTGTTCTGTAAACTCAAAAACTCGACTTAAAAATAGTAGAAATAAGTTTTTAGAATTAAAAAGGTTTCAAACTGGTTGATAGAGCAGAAAAGAACCGTTATACTGCAATGAGGAAATGATATTTGACTTCAGTGATTTTTTTTACGAAAATACATTAAACTATCGCATACATAATTAATATCAATGCAAAATCTAGTAAAAACTGTGAAAAATATTGATGATTATTTGTATTGAAATGTAATATATTTATGAAATTTTTTTTAACGTTGTGCCAAATAAAACTAAACAAAAATGTTATTTTGAAAATTTAGCAAAAAAGATGGCAGGAATTTTGAGAATCTCTTAAATTTTCTATACCCGCGCCAAATAACACATATACTCGCGTACGGTCTCTGGTATTTTATTTCTCATTTCAAAAATACTAGTCAAAATAATTTTTATTCGATGAATGAAATGTGTTTAAGGAAAAGAATCAATTTGTATAGAATGTTTATTCAAATATCAAATAATGGCATTTTTATGAAGCCTCTGCAAAGAAATTTTTTTGTTATGTTTTAAAAAACTTTAAAAATGTATTTTGCTCTTTAAAAAACAATAAAAACTTTCCAGTCTAGAAGGTATTAGAATAAAGAAACAAAAAAAGCATGCCTCCAGATGGCGCTCCATAGACACCTTGTATCTGCCTAAAATTATTACACGTATACCCGTACCCACACAAGCGCTCCCCGCACAAAGCCTTAGACCGCAATAAACTGAAGATTTAAACAAATAAAATGAGGAAGCAACTATTAAGCAGACTGCAGCAGGATGAACAGTTATTTGAAAAAAAAAAATGGAGAAGTAAATTCACGGTATAGGAAGGTTAAACAACATTTTGTTTATTTGAGTCAATCAACATCATTGACCAACAATATTGTTCAACTTTTGTTGACCCGAACGTAACCCAATTCAAATGGAAAGCAATCAACAGATTTATTTGACTGAAAAATAATTTTTAAGTTTGGTCGTGCTAATCAACAAAATGCCAGCTGTCCATTTTATTTCGTCAGCCATTATAAAAATAAAAATTATCTAAACACTTATCTTGATCAACAATGTAAGCCAAGAAGGTTGATCACCTTAGTTAAGACGTGGCTTCACTGATGCCGAAACGGTCAACAAAATATTTTTTTACCCTTTTGATCACCGTCAATCAATTTTCTTGCAAGCACATTTGACGTTTACGAACACGTTCTCTGGCTTTTCAATATTTTTGTCATCAACTCGATTTTTTTACTGCTAAATTGCCCGCAGATGATATTTTAGAACATGTGACTTTAGCAAACTGCAATTTCGAACGCAATGCTTATGTATCAGTAAACATGTATTACCATTTTCAAAAAGAAAAGTTTTACAGTTTGTGTTTGAAAACATTTTGCAAATGCATTTTTGAAGCAGATAACGTTTTCGAAAACAGCAAGACAAATAATTATCATGTCCCAGCTAAGGAAGAGGTGCAACACTTCGTTTCGCGAGATTCCAAAGTACCCGATGTTTTTGACACTGCAGCAAAATATGGTTTGTCTGCCTGATTTCGAATATTCCATAAAACCACAGACATATAAGGCTTTTTTTATTAAAATCCACAATGCCGACAAAATCGAAAAAATCCTTGAATGTAGAAACATTTTCAAATTTAACACAATTTTGCATTTTTACCTTGATTTATTCTGTTTGACATATTTGACCTTTAAATTTTTATATTTTGATTAGTAGTTTTTATAGAACTTTTTCATAAAGATCTTTTTTTGAAAATCTAGCTATTCCAAATCCTTGAATGTAGAAACATTTTCAAATTTAACACAATTTTGCATTTTTACCTTGATTTATTCTGTTTGACATGTTTGACCATCAAATTTTTATATTTTGATTGGTAGTTTTTATAGAAGTTTTTCATAAATACCTTTTTTGAAAATCTAGCTATTCCAAAAAAAATTTCCGTTAAGAGTATATAGTTTTTGATTCCCTTTTTGTATTGTGCTTAAAATGGAATTTTCGAAAAACTTAAATTTAACAAAGACTTACATTTCAAAGCAAGGTTCTTTTCAGATCCAGTTTTCTCACTTTAAAAGAATGTACTTTGCATGCTTGCATGTTATACTTTGCATGCAAACGACAATCGCTTCACATATTTAAACTTTTTCTGATTCATTGTAATAAAATTTTGTTTCAGTAAAAATAAAATCCCAAACTTCTTTTTTTTCAAAACGTTTAGACATAATAATGCAGTTCCTTTGGAACTTTCCCCACAAAAATGTAGGTAGTTTTTATTTTTTTTTGTTTAAGCTAAACTAATGGCCGTCTAATTGGGACATATTCATATATAGATCTTGTTTAAGCTGCTTCTAGACAAAACTGGAGTTTTCCTGATGAAGTTTCGATATGATAAACTGTACATTTACCTAGCAACAGCTTAAACCCCATCTATAAATATGCTCCATTATTTTTAGTTATGTTCTGAATAATCTTGTTTTGATTAAGCTAAGCTATAAGCCAAATTTATATTCACTTTATTGCTAAATTTTAATTTATATTGCACATTTTGATAACTATTGTAGTCTATTTTCAACCACAAAAATAAAATTGTTCCTTATTTGCTTTTTAAATTCCATATACATTTTTTTTAAATTTACATATAAATTAAAAATTTGTTTAATACCTATAGCCCTGTTTTTTGTGCATTTTTATCTTCGCTTGGAAAAAAGTAGCATGTTAAGTACAACAACAAACTGGTATAATTCCGTATTGTTGTTGTATTTAACAAGCTACTTTTTTCCAAGCGAAGATAAAAAGGCAATAAAATTAGGGCTTATGTTCAATCTCTCTATCAATGGGAGCTATCGTGAATGAAAATGCCCACAGGATATTTCCTTTCGTCAAAAACTGGGAACGTGGATTGTGGTCACAGTTTTTATCAGAATTTATTTGCATCAAAAACGAATCAACGAAATTTCAACCTGCAAAGAACAGTGGAAATTTATTGGCATTTCCAATTTAAGATGATGGGAGAAATTTCGTGGGAAATTTTATTCAGGATAGCCTCCAAGATAGAAGATAAAAATGCCCAAAAAAACAGGGTTTTTTATAACTATATAAAGCTGAGCAATAAACAGTTTCTCCATGTTTGACCAGTTGTTATAATTGCTATATCTGCTGCTTTTTCTTTTGCTAAGCTTATAAGCGATAATGTATGACGCCACTGGATTCACTCCCTTTCGGTGTTATTTAACATTGTATGCCAAGTTTTTACACAGAGAAAATGATGTCATTTAACGAAATGATTTCTTCAAAGATTCAAAAATGTCGATGATTATTTATGTGGAAAGGTATAAGTGTCTATTCCATCAGTAATAGGAAAAAACACTCCGAAAACTCCGAAGTCTTTTAAAATATAAAAGGAATGAAATGAAGGTTAAAACAAAATACTCTTTGCAATATCCATGCAAAAACGATATTAGCGGCGATATAGGCTATGATTTGTTTTTTTTCCATGCACCCTTTTATATAAGAAAAGTAACAAGTTAAATCGTTTTATATAACAACACTGGTGGATGACAGTTCAGAAATTGTCATTTCTTTGCGTTTGCCTTTTTTTGTTATGATTTGTTGTTGTCATTGGCATTGCCCCCTTCTTTCTCAAAAAAAACTAAAACTAAAACTGATATGATTAAGAGGGTTTCTTTGTATATATTTGCCAATCAATTAAACCATTCCTGTTTTTTTTTGTATATTCTCAATAGTTAATAGGTTAGCGCGGTTTAATTATCAACAGAAAAATTAATTTGAACCAACATCCATCATACTTCCGTCATTTCTGGGGTTCTTTGAGTGTTTTTTTTTTCTGTTGTTGATTATTTATAAACTTCAAATTGGTTATCTTTAACGTTCAATTAAAAAAAATTGAACTCATTAAAATTTAATTTTTCGCACAAACTTTTTATTATAAAAAATACAAAATTTATGTAATAAGTAAAAACATGTAGGTATAGTTATTTAATGCAATTTAATTATTGTTTCATTTGTAATTCATAAGATTGTGAAATAGTGGAGATATTATATTGTACAGAAATACAAATACACCCGGCACAGCCGGCGGCCCCGGCAGTGAGAGAGTTGTTTATATCTGCTGAAGTGTTGAGATCAACAAACATAGTGAGTCAAATCATCGTCATTAAAAAAAATAAATTGTTTAATAAATAGTTGCAAAAGAAAACTACAAATAGGTTTATAAAAATTATGACAAGTTTCGATTTTACATTCAGTAGTTAACGTGCCTTCGAAATTGATTATTCGATTGTTTCTCTTTAGTTTTATTTATATTATTCAAAAAAAAATGTTTAAGTATTTTGCAGATAGTGGTCAGTAAAAAAATAAAAAAACGTACAATTATTATGGAAATTTGACTATGGCCTTTGAATAAAATTTATAATCACGTCTCACGTGTGAATTAGAACAAACGTTAACCACTTGTTTTGTAGCCATGTGATTATTTGAATAATTATACACAAAAAAGTAGCAATTTCATTTGAATTTAATTATTTATTGACGGGTTTTTTAATTAATGGAAGTACTCTAGATATAAGTGCTTTATTACATGCTCTATATGGTATAGGTAAGTATTGGTTTCGTGAACAAAGGACATTCGTCTGTTGTACTTTGCATTTGTACATTGAGCTAGACCGAAATTTTCATTTTATATTTAGTGCGATGAATGTGTTTATGCATAACTGATAATTCTCTATTTTTGTAAACTTAAAATTTTGTATCTGTGATGTTCAAATGATTGTAATGAAATGACCAATGACCTTACATTCCATAACAAATGTCAACGTTTAACTGACAATTGGCCAGTTTATATTTCAGCCATTCCAAAGTAACGGAAAGGACAATCGTACGCTTCAAGTGAGGTTTTTCTTGTTAAGAAAGTAATATTTTTTCATGAAACTTAATGGTTTTTAAGATTTTATCATAAAGTTCACGACACATAAGTTTCACCAAAAAATAATGAAATTTAGTAAGTTTATACAAAAAAAGGCTGTAACGGAGGAGAACTTATAGTTCCGTGAGGGCCATCAAGATATGAAGTAGATTTTTTTTGCACACTTTCATCAAGCCTACCAAAAATCATCCTTGGTTTAGTGCCAAGTTTTATTTTACGACCAGAAAAAAATTAATGATGGTAACGGAGAAGACATGTACGATTAAAGATTCTTTTTTATTCAATTATATTTATTGTAATTTTTATTTTTAAATTTTTGTCAGTAATGATAAAAGTAATCAAGGTTATTGACAAAAATGTATGTTAAATTTCATTGAAATCGGGTAATGTGAACACGTGCTAGCGAGTACATACTTCAAATTTTTCATACACAAGAATTGGGGCTATCAGTCTTTTACTCAAAATATCACAATTTGGAAAAGTTGATAGGTAAGTTGATTTATAAAAGGAGCATACAAAAATTATTTTCATTAATTTTCTTATAATATTTACACAATTAAAAATAAAATTAAATATCTTTGTATTTGTGCATTTGTTGCTATTTTCAATTTTCAATTGAGTGACTTTTGTTTAAAAAAAAAATATTTGTATACTCTCTACCGGTATTTTGTATATATGCCAAGTTTTAGTATTGAAATTTTGAATAAAAGACTGAAAACACCATATATTTTGTATGAACAAATTCAAGTGCTCGCTAGCACGTGTTAACTATAAAAATCCTACACGTAATTTTTTTTAAATTGCCTTGATCACTTTAAGGGATGGGGATCAAAGAAATTTAAAACTTTTAAGAAAAAGTAGGTCGTTGAAATTTAGGAGAGAAAAGTGGATTTTTGTCTTCTCCGTTACCATGTTGAAGTCAAGCTTTGTATGCGGAACAATATTACAAATACTTATATAATTCATTTTTGTCATTTTTCGGTAACGGAGAAGGCATGAAATTTTCAGTAATTTGGACAGGAATATATTTTTCTACAGTAAATTTTTGTATCAACAAAAAAAATCCTGAATTAGATAGTGTATTGAAAGTTCTTATAAAAATCTCACTAAACATTGCGAAGTGCATCACAATTTATAGAGAACTGATACCTTCTAAAATACCAAAAAATGCTCATTTACGGGAAAATAACGTATGAGTTTCTTTGATTACTTCCCTATTCCACAACAACAAGTAGAATTTTGTATCTACAGTTTTTCCGCTAACTCTTTTATATGTAAATACTTAAACTTTTGGTTTAGATAAATAATTTTGTTTTCATAATTTGAAATTAAAATGCTTGGTTTTGATTTTTTTGAAATGGCCGATTTCTGAGGGCTCAAGAAGTTCCCTATTTGTCAAATACTAAGGACGCAGAAAATTTTGGATTCGTCTGCTCAGATGAGCGCTTTGATATATAAACTTAACAAATTGTGACAGTTTTTGATTAGTAAAAACTAGGCAGTTATTATTTATGGATCGATAAACACCCGCACAACGTGAAGGTAGGAATAGTGAACATTCACTTTAAAAAACGAAAATGTACGTCAAATTTTTATGAAAATTTTTTATGAAAACACCTGGCTGAAAACCACTTTATGCCCAAGTGACATTTTGCGTCTCAAAAATCTGTAACTTTTGTCTTGTGAGGCAATTCACTGAAATTTTGTATTCATATATCCTCTTGAATACACTGCGCCAAAAAAAAAACTATTTAGATTTCTTAATGATTGCTGATTGAATCGAGAGCCGGGTAAGTGCGAGTTAGATTAGAATTTCAATCTCAGTTTTTGACAGCAAAAGCGAGGAATTTCTGTGAGGTATTCTGTTTATATTCTTAAGAGATATTTTTATCGCCAGTTTTATTTTCTGACACTCAATTTCAGTGCTCTCCTCACTCATATGTCAGTCATTACTTATTATCTCTTTTTGAAGCTAAAACTGTGACAAGCAAGTGAGGCAGACCTCTTACATACCATTTCCCGAATTAATTTGAGATTTACTACTTTGTTAGAACAAAATTAAATACTGGGAGTATATGTGTTTGATTTCATTAATATTTTGAAGGCAATTTAAAAAAAACGGTTGTATCCCTGCAACCCCTTCCACACATAAAAAGCTTAAAAAAATTATTTTTTCATAAAATGTTCTGTACCAAATTTAAAGCATATCAGTTAACCCGTTAATGCAATAGCTTGATGTACAGTACAGTGAACGCATAGACTCACAAACGCTCAGGATAATATACGCACAGACCAAAGACTCTTATGATGCAACTTACTTTGTTGGTTTTGTCCAGTTAAGATTTGATAAAATCTTCGATTGTTTTAGATACGAAACCAATACTTATCATTTATTAACGAGTACAAAATGTCACAAAATGTCAAACTATGAATATTGTCCCGTAATATATTTTTCTTATTTCTTTCTCTTTCAGAATTAGGACAAGAAGGACCACAATGCTTTTAAATGAGGTCTATGTGAAGAGGTACTATGACAAAAAAACAAAAGACCAATATTTTGGAATCAAAGACTTCTTCACTATCATCCTGGAAAATATAGATAGTTGACGCAGAAGATACTTAAAAATAAAACAAACCACAATCCAACCATATTTTTTTCTAGTGGTGTTGGTTTCAGTCTAAGGAGGAAATTAATGTAAGAGAAAATTTAAATATATTCCTGTTTCTTGGTGCTGATATATTCTTCAAAAATTTTCATAAATAAATTAGTTTAAATTTGTGATAGATTCAATAGAAAATACAACAAAGTTACAAAGCAACAAAGCAAATACATGAGAAAACCATATATAACAATCATCGCCCATCCATAATGTACTCCCCCGAAGATGGTCTTATTCATCAGCGAAAAACTAATTTCTGCTATGCACTTGGTGGTAAATAAAACAAAAAAATTCAATTAAACAATAAAATCTTCTACTTTTTTTTTGTGTTTTTGTTTTTTTTTTCATTGATATTTTCAGCTAAAGTTCCATCTCGAATGGTTCTTTATTTTTTGTCATGGTCAGGATTTTTAGTTTCGTTTATGATGCGAAATGATATCAATTTCGCACTCGTAGCAATGGTTAGAGCAAATGATACTTCAACAGCAACAACTACAGCAACAACAATACTTAATGATGTCACAACACAAAATTCATTTAAAAATTATACAAACCAACCGTACTTACCAAATAATCTTTCAAATTTAAGTAAAAATTCTAATTCCAATTCCATTATTGATTCAAATTCCAATTCCTTAATGTTTCTTAGTGAAGATAATTATAATAATAATAATATAAATATATTTAACACTACAAGTACAAATAAAAGCAGTTCCGTCAACAATTTCACTAACATCGATGGATTCGATGAGAAATTTAAAAATAAGGTGAGTAACGTAAAAATTTAAAAATAATCATTTTTTTAATCTAAAGGATTCAATTGGACAAAAGGGAATTTTCTATTTGAATACATTTTTGGCATTGTTTGACTTCTTCAAAAGCTTTTCAATATTTATTTCTTATTAATCTGCTCAGTAATCTATTGTTAACTCAATTCAATTCTTCCAATATAACAGCTTTTCGATATGAACTTACAGTAAATTTTACTTAAACTTCATAAGGGCACACAAAAGTGTTCCAATTTCGAATACAACTAACAACTATGTATTTAAGGCATCAGTTATAGCTTTCATTGAAAACCATCATCGAAACAAAAATCAAAGAAACTACTTGATTTGAAAATCGCTCTCATCTAAGTTCGCTTGTCTTAACAAAAACCAACATTGAGGT
Source organism: Dasysyrphus albostriatus (assembly GCA_946251815.1). NCBI lineage: Eukaryota > Metazoa > Arthropoda > Insecta > Diptera > Syrphidae > Dasysyrphus > Dasysyrphus albostriatus. Next base: position 3,157,506 of record OX276339.1, read on the forward strand.
TAGAGTAGATCGTTGAAAGAAATACTGACAGATGAGAACAGAATGGAACAACGAACACAAACAATGTGTTCAACTTTGTTGAAACGCAAATCAGCTATTCATTGAAAGTGATTTCCATCATTGAATTAATGAAAGTTATTTTGTAAGTGAACATGAAATGTTTCCTTCAAGATTCATTTTGGTACCAAAATATCATCAATTTTCTTTGTTTAAATTTGTCAAAATCGAAAGATAACATTTCCAAAGAATGTTTTTAATGAATGCTGTAAATTGACGCCTAATGTAAGTTGCCTAAATTCATAAAAGTAACTAACAGTAAACTTTTCAGAAGTTACTAAGATACACTAATAGCTTTCGTAAGAAAAGATGAGCTGTTTTATCCTGGCCTTAAATATGGAAAATTATGCTTCTAGAATGTGTGTTCTTGTGAGACGTGTCAACTCAGTTAACTTTTAATCTAAGCCGTGCCTTAAACTTACTTTTTTTTAAATCAATTATAGGCCTTTTCGATTGCTGATAGAATGACATTTCTTGTTCTGAAAAGAAGAGAAAGTGCTACTGGAACTGAGAATCGATACCAGAAGTATTCACATGTATCGAATTGTTCTTACGGATCCTATCAATCGAAAAGGTCATAAGTAAATTTCTATAAATATTTTGGGAGCAATTTGCGACAATGGAACAGTTGTATGCCAGATCTTCGCATCGTTTTGATGCAATTTTTTGTATTAAAAACATTCAGACAGATTGGATCTGATGTGTTGTAATATATCTGCTTCCGGTTAACGGTGAGCATTTGGTCAAAATGATTTCGGTTAGAATGTGGAAAATAAAATTGCAGAAAGAAGTATTGGAAAACCAATCCCCAACTCACATGTGACTGAAAAAGAAGATAAAATAAATGTGATTTGTGTCAGAATTTCATCAAATGAGTTGGAGACGATGTTAATCACAAGATCACAACTAAAATATTTTATTAAGTTTCGCAATCTCTTCATTGGTAAACAAATAACAAACATTCTATCTTGTTGATTCTCAGACTACTTTACGAAACTAGGAAGTGAGATATTTTTGAAATTCTAATTTTAATAACTTTTCTTCTTAAAACTTTGACAGAAAAATGTTACTTATCATCAGTATGACTGGGATTCAGCGACTAAAGGGGCGATTTTGGGGTCATTCTATTGGTGCTATGTTCTATCCCAAGTAATATTTTGTTTGTAAATAATATTAACAGAAAAAACATGTTTCACTATCTTGTGTTCTTGTTTTTTTTTTCTAGGTGGCAGGTGGCATTGCAACCCAATATTTCGGAACAAAAAAAGTATTCGGTTGGTCACAATTTGCTACAGGCTGCTGCAGTTTCCTAATACCATACGCTGCCGATCTTCATTACATTGCCGTAGTCATCTTACGTTCAATACAAGGCTTTGCCTCGGGTCTGACCTGGCCAGCTATGTATGCATTGGTTGGATTTTGGATTCCGCTGGCCGAACGCAGCCGATTCATGTCCAGCTTTCAGGGATTCAGCATTGGCATCGGTCTTACTTATCCATTGTGCGGTTTTATAATTGATCATTTTGGCTGGCCATATGTCTTTTATACAACCGGCAGTCTGGCAATGCTGTGGTGCGTAATGTGGTATTTGCTAGCTTTCAATAGCCCCAAAGAACATCCGCGAATTTCACCCACCGAACTTGAATATATCGAAGTGAATGTGAGTCGTGAAATCAAAGAATCTCAAGGTATGCGAGTTCCATGGAAGAGTATATTCACATCGTTGCCAGTTTGGGCAATTGGTATCACCACATTCGGGCGAATATGGGTGCACTATCAATTCATACTGTCCGGACCGATTTTCATGAAACAGATACTGGGTTTGCGTTATCAATCAAACGGATTGCTCTCTGGTACACCATTTTTATGCTCGTACATATCTTCGGTGTTCTTTTGTTACGCTGCTGATAAGCTCGTTTGCAACCAAATGATGAGTTTGACTAATGTTCGTAAGCTATTTACTGCTGCTTCGCAAATCATTCCAGGAGTTCTATTGCTTTTTATTGGTTACATTGATAATATAATACTTGTTCTGGTTGTGTGGTTTATAGCTGTGACATTTGTGACAGCATCTTATGCTGGTGCAATGGCTAGTATTGTTGATATAGCACCTAATTTAGCTGGGCCAGTTTTGGCTTTTGCACAAACTATACATATGTCTGCTTCGTTTTTATCGCCTGTTATAACTGGACTAATTGTTGTTAATGAGGTAATCTTTTCTTTCAAATTCAATAAAAAAAACACCATAACTAAAAGAGAACAAAATCTCTCTAGATTTTGAAAGAAACTTTCAAAAATTTATTAAGTGGCAAAATAAAATTCAAAATAAGTTTTATTTAATCTTTGCGACTAAAATGAAACTTTCAAAATAAGATTGATCCTTTTGGATGACTTTTCAATTTTGTTTTCAATCAATGTGACATATTTGAAGTTTTCAAAATTAGTTGAATCTTGTTGTCTCCGAGTTATGACGTTAATTTTTTTGTTTTTAAAGAACAATACTTTCTTACATAAAATGATAATTTATTTAAAATTTTAAATCTTTATAGACGTCAATAGACGAGTGGCGCCAGGTATTCTGGGTTTCATGTATAATAGCAATTTGTACTTATTCCATGTTCCAAATCTATGGCACTGCCGATGTTCAGTCCTGGAATCATATACGAAAAAAAGATGCCTCTTCCGAGGAAGAAAGTGATAAACTGAAAAAAACTGAAAGTGGTTCCAAAGAAAGCGAATAGTATTAACTTCATGCCTAAAAAAAAAAACAAAACAAATTAAAAAAAAAAATATAAATATATATGTATATACATATATAAATATGAAATGTTTCTTACAAAAAATTGTTACATTCAATTACCATTATTATTATAAATAATCTAATGAAGTTTTTTTATGTGTAGGTATATAATTTCGATGTTAAAAGAAAAGAAAAAAAAAAAAAAAATAATAAATTCCTTTATGTTATACAAATATGGGAGAGAAAATTAAATTATGATTTAATGTTCATTGATTATTTGTTTTTATATTCAATAATATTATTTTAGAGGCAATTTTGCCTTCAAAAAATCTTTCCTTTCTCCTTTCTTAATTAACTAACTAATGGACTAACTAACTGACTTACTTAATAACTAACTGCCTTACTAATCAAATAACTGACTAACTTACTAGTTAAATAACTAAACTTGTTAACTAACTTAGGTACTATTGCTGGGCCATCTATAGTTTTTGTAGATTGCATTTAAAAAAGACCTTTCGTCTTGCAGATACATACATAGTAGATAAATTATATTATTAAAAAGTTTAACAAAAGCAAGTTGTCAGATAACACTTCAATTCAAAAGTTTAGTTAAATAAAAAGCAAAACTATAATATGTCTTCCTTATATAAGATAAATAAATAAAGAAACGTACAATTAGTTAATCTGGGTTAGACTTGACAGAAAAAATTAATAAAACTTACCGCAAAGTGAGTACTGAGTAAGTAAGTATTTTCAATTTAATTTTCTTATTTGAAAAACAGTATGATCCATAAATAATTCAATGCAAAACCAAACATACTATCTCGACATTTTAGTTACATACATTTTCTTTTTCATCATTCCCCATTTTTAGAGCTCAGGCAAAAATAAGCTTCTTTTTTTTTTTGAAAGCACGTGATTTTTAACATTTTCCAAACTTTCTTTTTATTATTGACATTATTTTTCCATAAAAAATCGCTTAAAATTGACAAAAAGTCCCAAAATCATTTTTTTTCAGTATAAATCTAGCACTACCATATGAAAACTTTTTATTCTAAATGTTTTTTGGTATGGAATGTATCCAAACAACTGTCGTTATTATACTTATATCTCTAAAATAAATATATTGAAAATATTGTATTGGTACGTTAGGAATTTTTTATAGACAAAACGGCGCGGAAAATTTTTTTTACATAACTTTCTTAAAGACATATTACGACAGTTGTTTAAACAAATTCAATACCACAAAAGAATAAAAAGTTTTCATATGTTAGTGCTGTTTTTTTTTTTAAAGCAGATAAAAATACGATTTTGAGGCTTATTGTCAAAATCAAGGAACTTTTTATTGTTTTTTTTTTTACGATCAATTTACGACAAATTTACGACAGATTCACACATACTCCCTTTTTTTCCTTTTTGAGTTCATTTTACCGTTTTTTGAGGGGTGGTAGTTCATTTTACCCTATTTTCAGAGGTGGTTGTGCTAAATTGACTGTCAAGTTAGCATTACCAGGGGTTAATTTTTAAAGAACAAGCGCGACAAATTTTTTTCTTTCACGACAAATTTACGACAGTTAATACAAGTATTGTATCCTAAAAATTTTGAAGTGGTAATGCTAAGTTGATGGACATAAATTATGTCAGAATAACCTCCTCCCCCAAGAAGTGAAGCTGTTACGCCTGATATATGACTTATTGATTTATTTGTGAAGTGTGATTTTATGTAGAAGCCAACTACTCGTTGGCAATTGGTTGCGGAACGATAAATCGGCTACAAATGAAATTTGGCCCTAATGAAAAATGGCCCAAAACAAAGAATGGAAAAATGGCCCCAAAAATTTGTATATAAAATATACCAACAACAAAAAATTTATTAATATTTGTGAATTGGGGTGAAATTGCAATATGAAAAATGGCCACATTCTTTTAATCTGAAACAAATTTTCATTATGAAAAATTGCCCCAATTTTTTAATGGAAATATAATGCCAAAGCAATCGTAAAAAGGCCCTATAATCCTACATTTTGATTTGACTCATGTTCAAATAATACCAAATTGGCTTTATTTCCATTTCAAAACCCGAATAATGCCAATATTGGTTTAGAAATAAACCCAAATGGTTTCCTATCAAAATTTTCAAGACTTTTTAAACCCCCAATCTGTGCCGTGAAATAAGTCAAAGCGAAATAAGCCAAATGTTCGAATTTTGACTTATTTCGCTTGGCCTTATTTCACGGCACCACCCAATCTCGCATCTACCTCAAACTCTATAGTGTGCCCAAGAAGGTGTGGGGGGGGGGGGGGTTGCCTCACTGTACCAGTCCGCAAATGAAATATGCACACAAAATAAAGCCAAATCAAAATTCGGGGTCATTTCCACATTGAAAGCGAAATAAGGCCAAATTTTGTATTTTTCTTTTGTTGGGCCTTATTTCACGTAACTGAATTTATAACTTCCTTCACACATGGGCGTTTAAGGTTATGGAAAACTGATTTTGATACAAATGCGGAAGCAAAATATGAAAATCATTGGCAGTCGTATAATATTCCAATCACTTTTTTCTGACATGTGTTCATCCTTTGTAAGGGAGTGTCTTTTGGTAATTTTTTGTTGGGGATGATGTCCTTTACATTACTAGCCTCTATCAGTGTCATAGCTATTTAAACTTGAAAATTCACCAACTTTTTTGACATACAAAAAATTATTGATTTTGTTTTCTCAAAATTAACAACTATAATAAAATTGTCAGTAATGGTTTTTAACGACAGCTATTTTTTAGGTATACTCTTTTCAAAAAAATATTCAATGTAGGGAAGATGAGCCATTTATCTTTTAGATGTAACCTTAAGCTTTCATTTTAATTTATAATTGCAAATTTGTAATATCAATTTTGGGATTAACAGTAAATCTTCTTCAAAATTAGTCAATATTTTGACCTCTTTATTATTATATCAACCAATAAGATGAATAATTATAATCCACGAAAAGGAACAACACTTCCTGTGTCCATTATTTGTCGGCTAGCAACTAAAAACAAACATTTATTTTTATATTTTACATAATGTTTTATTGAATTTAAGTAAAAAAAATTTGCATTTGGTATTTTTTAAATTACAATAATTCGGTGTTTTGATTATAAATTAAAACAGTAGCATCTTCGTTGTTTTCATTTTTTAAAAGTCGATTCAGATGGCGTTGTTTAAATTTCGTAATGAGCTTATGATGTTTAATTGCCAGTATAACAATTGAAATAGTGGTGACAATCAAAGTAAAATTTAATACTAGCGAGCTGGAATTGCTGTCATTTTGTTCGATGGCTTTGTATTTCGGTATCTGCCAGGTAATGCATTTATCTAAAATACATACATATTAGTTCAAGTCATTTTATATATATTTAAGGTATATAATAAACAAAAATAAAAATTAAATCTTGTCTGCTAACAACCTTTCTACCCGAAGATTTCTTCCCACCCAAAGTGTTGGAAATATTTCTTTTATTTCAATAAAATTAAACTGCAGGCCTTAGATTTGGATCAGATTTGAAAAAAGGGGGAGTAAAATCAAAATTTCTGAATTGAATTTAAAAGTGAAAAAAAACAAGTTACATAAATTTTTCTGACAGGATTTGAACAAACCAAAGAGGTAACCAAAACTAGCCGTATTTTTTAGTGTTTAAGCCTAGTATACATACTTGTGAATCATGTCGTAAATCTAAGCAAAATTTGCATTTAAGCCCATCCGTGAACGTGCTTGAAAGCTGTGTAGAGAATTTTCGTTCACGAGCAATTCCCATGCAAAATGTACGGCAACTCTCGGTGAACAGTTGATAGTTCGATTACAAATATAACGTCAAATGTTCACAACATATTCGCATATCTGTATCAGTGAGATATGTCACAAAATCACTTTCTCCATTGGCGAATGATCACTTCATAAGGAAGTACGTACTAGGCTTTAACATTTTGTAAAGCAAAGGTAAAGACCCTATTTAAATTGGTTAGTTTCACTACGTAGTGAATAGTTATGTTGTGTATACACTTGTAGTTTTCACACAAGTGTATCTCTGCTGCCAATGGTATATTTGTAAATTGGAACATTTGACTCTGGGCAGCGTATAGGGGAGTTTAAATGAATCAACATGGCTGGGCATCATTGCTTGATGGAAACGATGTTGGATAATTTTAACGCAAATATAACCATGTTGTCTGACTTTGTTGTATGACTATCAATATATTTTAAAAAACTGTTCCGTTTCCATCAAGCAATGCTGTGCAGCCATGTTGGTTCATGTAAGCCCCCCTTATAAGTGTATTTCGGCTTACAATCTCGTTTAACTACATATATAGATGGAACCTTTCTGTTGAACGCTCAAATAAAAATTTACAAAATGAAATGGACTATTGATGATGATCTTACATTGGTGGTATGTTGATCCATGTAAACTCCCCTAATCTAAAAACCGTCAAATGCACTAAAAAACAAGTCGCAAGTGGCAACGAGAGAAAATAAAACAGTGCTGTCATTTATGTCGTTTTCGATTGGATTTTGGAATGCTTCCATTTCTCCATTCCATTTTTGATAGGAATGGAACAATTCCAAAATCCAATTGAAAACGACATTAGTATCATATAATTTGGGTAAAACATTTTTCTCGGACTTAAAGGGAGTAGATTTAAGATCTTAAATTTAAGTAGGGTTTGAAAACTAAAGGTGAAAGTAAGATTAAAGATCTCATTGTGGCTTTTGAAAAAGTGTATACTTAGCATTACCCAATCGAATTTTTCTTCTGGATTACCTGTCGAAAAGGCAAACAAAATTGTCTGGCTAGCGGTTTTGTAAATATTCAAACTTCTTTTTAAGGCAGCGATAAGATCCTTACTACTCTTAAAGCTGGGCTGAGTTATGTTTTCTTTTTAAAGTAACGATAAGTCCTTACAATTACAGCAGTAGTGGCTAATGTTGCTTGGGTTTGATTTTCTTTCTGTTCTATTCCTACGAATGATGAAAAGTTAAGAATTGAAAAAGGAACACAAAATGAGTACCTACTCCTAACGACCAAACGAAAATGACATATAAGGAAATCTTAAATATTTTTAGTTTTTTCTTGTAAAAAACCCAGGTTTATATAAAATAAAATTACCTTTTCGTAATAACAAAATGTTTTCTGTTGTTGGATTCAATTCAGTCAATTCTGTGATATTTGAATAAATCATCTGAGTCTGAGACGAAGACTTAGGTTGAACTGAAGTTGTTTCAAGCTGCATTGTATTATTTTCAATTATAATTGTGGGCTCCAAAATTGTTTTTCTTCCGGCTGGGTTAATTTGTGGTATTTCAGTTATTGTTTCAGCTATCGCTGTTGGTATTGCTCTTCCCGCTTCAGTTATGTCATCTTCGTCAGATAAAGGTGTTGCAGGTCTACCGTATTTACCACTGTCAATGGTTGGCACTTTTACAATGATTGCGGTAGTGGAAGCAGTGGTGGTTGTAGTGGTAGAAGTGGAGGAAGTAGTGGAAGGAGTAGTAGTAGGAGTAGTGATTTGAGTTGTGGTAGGAGTAGTGATAGGTGTAGTGGTAGGAGTAGTTTTGGTTTGACTTTGAGTGATAGATGTAGAAGAAGATGTTTTAATTGTTGTTTTTAGGATAATAGTACTTTCCACTAATGAAGGAAGAAATGTTGCAGACTCTAATAATTCCGTTGTTGTTTGCCCAGCATTGTTGCCTTGAAATTTAATTGTTATAAATAAATTAATAGGGACAGTTAATGTTTTTTTTACATGATGGCTTCTATAGTGATATCTGGCAGATCTGAGATTTTTCTTATGGAGAATTTGCGATGAACACTGGTTTTATTTTAATTTGCTTCTGGAGCCACAAAATGGAATAGATTATGTAATTTTTTATTGGTTTTGTGTTCTGTTCCATTCCTATGGCATATGGAGTAGTTGGAGTGAAAAAGGAGGAGAAATGGAGTACTCCAATCGAAAACGGCAGTAAAGACAAACTTAAAGTTTAACTTTCACATAACTGATGTGGATATAATAGAATAGCATAGTATTAGTGGCAGGTCTATTGACTAAGCATTTGAAAATAAGGAGGTTTAGTATAATATCAGAAAGCTGAAATACAGAAATGCATACATTTTGTCTACCATGTCTTTGATCTTAATTTTTTAAGAGAGCAGTAAGGGGCCAAAACAACACACCCGTACTTGAGAACTGATCTTTAGAACGTTTTATCGGCTTTTTATAATGAAATTAAAGTGATCGCCAAGATCAATTTAGAACTCAGGATAATTTTTAGGTCAGAAGCATGAAGCTATAGCTAGCTACGTATAGGCATCTTTTTCGTGTAAAATCTAAGTATCATCTTTTTTTTTTAAACTCCTATGGCATATGGAGTAGTTGGAGTGAAAAAGGAGGAGAAAAGGAGTGCTGCAATAATCCAATCGAAAACGGCAGTAAAGACTGCTGACTTCTTATGCCAACTAAACTTAAAGTTTAACTTTCACATAATTGATGTGGATATAATAGAATAGCATAGTATTAGTGGCAGGTCTATTGACTAAGCATTTGAAAATAAGGAGGTTTAGTATAATATCAGAAAGCTGAAATACAGAAATGCATACATTTTGTCTACCATGTCTTTGATCTTAATTTTTTAAGAGAGCAGTAAGGGGCCAAAACAACACATCCGTACTTGAGAACTGATCTTTAGAACGTTTTATCAGCTTTTTATAATGAAATTAAAGTGATCGCCAAGGTCAATTTAGAACTCAGGATAATTTTTAGGTCAGAAGCATGAAGCTATGGCTAGCTACGTATAGGCATCTTTTTCGTGTAAAATCTAAGTATCATCTTTTTTTTTTAAAAAGATGATCTCACGATAGAATAACATTATCCTGTATCCTCGTGAAATTCACATCAGAAAAATCAAGATCGTTGTAGAGTTTCCAATAGAACTCATATTTCAAATGTTTCCAAAAAAATATTCTTTTTTTGTTACTAACATAAAATTTACCAAATTCACAGATTGATCTATAATTGGGACAGCAGGTATTTAAAGTTTCACATTCTTCATGACAGTCACAGGATTTATAATAAATCCCTTCCTTATTTGTTATACCAAAATTTGAAGAACTAGTTTCACTGCAACGGCCTTCACATGATTGCACATCGAAGATTGCATAATCTAGAAATTAATCAAATGTTTTATTTATTTATATCTAGGGCTGTGTGTGTCAATTCAATTATGTTGGTTAAATTTGACTGCTAGATTAAAATTTTACCCATTTCCGGTTCTACTATCACCTCAAAAGTGTACAAAATTTAAGCTTAGAATTACGAGTAATTAAATTAAATTCTTGACAGTCTTTGGGAATTTCCCCTTAAAGAACTTGGAGATCGAATTTAACCAACATTTCATCGTAATTGACACCCGGCCAAAAAGTATTAATAGTATTGAATTTATGATGGTGTTTTCAAATGGTTATCGAAAAGTCTTCTGGCTTTGGTTCTGAAATTAAACCTGAGAAAGCATCTAGATGTTACCAATTGAAAACCATCAGGACGAACAGTTTTAGTTTACCTGTAAACTCAGGAGATTTTGTTACTCCAGTTGAAGCGATAGCAGTACATTCAGAATATTGCATTAATTGTACATCATCAATAGCAATATCACTCAAATGATTTATTCCAGCTATACCTTCAATAACAATCTGGAAATCTTCCGAAGATTGTTTTATAATAAAAAGACCTTCTTTCCAAATATTTTTTTGATTTCCACTTATACCAAAGTGCTTGTAGCTGTGGAAAAGAATAGAAGAAGTTTTTTTTATGAAAATATGTATGTTAATGAAAAAATTCGAAAAAATATTTCCGCAGCATCTTACAAATGGCCAGTCAATATGTCGAAATTAGATAGCGTTTTTTAAGCTTTTTTGACTTACTAGCCCTTTGCTGTAGCCACCTTCATGAATTAAAAAAAAAATGATTTCTTATAAAACTCACTTCATTCCTCAATTATGTTTAAAAATGCTCATTAATACATTAAGGTTAAAAATAAACGAAACAAAAAATCACAATCCTTTCAATTTTTTTCTGATTAAATCAAAAAATATCAATTGCAGCCAAAAATTATTACGATAAAAGTTGTAGGTAATTAAATTTTGAAAATATTTAGCCCAATGTGTTTTTAGTCAAAATCTGAGATCAAGTGAGTTATCTAACAAAAACAAATTCAATATGAAGACTTAAAGAAAAGCAACCCTATTTAATTTGTATATTCCGACAGGTCATTTTCTAAGAAAAAAGTCTGACAATTTTACTCAAAAACAATTAACAACATTATAGTTTTGTTTAATCACCTTGGGTCCTGCAACATTTCATCGATATCCACTGATACAGGTTTGACGAAAACATTTAAACTTCCAACGGCTGCTCCATACATGAAGTAGTAAAATCGAAAACACCCATAGGTTTTTGTTAAAGCCTTTGAATAAATTGGCGAGATTAAACGTGCAGCAGTATGTGGCACTTGGTCGAAACTTTCCATTAACATATAATGTCCTGCATTAGCTGTGAATGTTGTATGATCATGCTGCGGCCCAGTTCGCAATTGTTGAAATAAATTTGCTGCCATAACACGTTTCCAATCAAAATTGTGTGTTTCATCATGCGACCAACCACATAAATCATCTGATTCAAAATCGCATGCCAGTTGAATTTTATCGCTGGTTTCTGTGAATACAAATTTCTTTTTTCGTTCCAGATTTTTTTGTTTTCTTTTTTATATGTTTTTTTTTTATAAATTACCTTGACATTTTCCTAGTGGCCGATCCCAGTGAGTTCCATTGCAGTATGTTATTCTTCCTCCAACTAATTTATAATTTTCCTTACAATAAAGGTTGGCTTTATAACGAGTTGGCATTACTAAGCCATTTTCAGGCGTTTCATACTTCGGACAGCCTTCTTCTGCAATAAAATAGACATAAATATTTAGTAAAAATTACAAATTTTAAGCTCATACAAAGTATCCGAATGCTTTTTGCTGTTGGCATAATTTCGCCACCATTTGATTAACGTGTTTTAGCCAATATGTCGTGAACAGGCTTACCAGATTGGGCTATTAATCGGAAAATGAGCTTTCTTTTTTCAAAATTGTCGACAACAAATTTCAGTTTGCCAGCCCAATCATAATTGGGCTATAAATAGCCCAAATCTATATAAATAAATGATATACAAAAACTACTTTTCTCCCCCTTAACATATCCTTAAAGCATTCTACAGTTTGGCACCACTTTTAATTCACTGAACATACTCATAAGTTTTGACATTTCAAACCAACCGCAATAATTTTCACTTTAATAATAGGTGTGTTTGTTAACGTGAAATTTCTTGCAAATTTTCACAAATTTTCATAATTGGCTGGTTTTTGACAGCCAGCCCAAGTTTCGGGAAACTTCGTGAAAATTTCACGTTACCAAACAGGATTAATATCATTTAGTTTATCTGTTGTTCCCAGAATTCCCATTTTTATAAGAAAAATGTATTGGTATTGAGCTACTATTTGGGCTACTTTCTTGGCTCCGATTTTGTGTTGCAAAATTTTTCAAATTGGGCTATCAAGCTAGTTCAAAACATGACAAGCCTGCTCGTTAACAGTTAAAAATATGTTAAGACTTTTTTTCGTAGGAAATTAAACTATCTTTTTTTTTTGTGTATGTACACTATTTGTTTTTAAGTTTATACAGAGTTAAAGCTCCTTAAAGTATGCTTTTTCTTTAACTTCGCTTATTTGTTCTGTATTTTGAAAGATTTTGAAAGTGCATTAATGGACTCATGGTGGTCAAAGGGTTACAGTATATGGAGCGGAATATGGCACTTTAAGAATAACGTTCACCAGCTCTCTGGTCTATAAGCGTGAAAATGCCGACTTTCGAGAACAATAACTTTTGAACCAACGAAAAAAATGTCTACTAGTCAAAAAATTGTTGTAAATTACCTGTTCTACAATTTTGAGAATATTTCTTTTACTTCACAGAAATCTTCAAGGAAATATAAGTCAAAAACAAGGAGAAGGATACTTTCGCTTTTAACTTCAACGTACAACCTCACCATTTTTTCACTTAGAATCAACCTGCTTATAAATTTTAATCAAAAAATTTTATTAGTGCAGTTTTGCAAGAAAAAATCTCTGCTGGCTGGCTTAAGCCTGGTTTTCTGTGTGAAATCGATACCATCGTCGATGTGGACGAGATTTTTTTCCAGCACGACGACCGGCCGATACAACAATAAGTCTGTTTTGATTCAGTTAGTTTTCAGACTAGATATTATGTGATTATTCGAAATGGAAGCTACTGATATCGTGTTATTTAACACCATTACACCTTTTTCTGTTGGAGCTTTGTGAAAGATTAAGAAGTCTAAGCCAATGCTCCAAGCTCCAACAACGATTCATGCACTTAAATAATATTTGAGCTGTTATTCGCGGAAAAGGCCTCAGAACGATTATTATTGTTTGTAGGCATAGCCAAGGTGGACATTTGGCAGATATTGATTTCCATTATTAACATCACAGTTTGTACTTTAGATAAAAATAAAAATATCACCACTTTTCATAAAAATTTTACGTTTTTTCTATTGATTTTTGTATAAAAAAGGGATACAAAATTTATCTGTTTCTGTTGTAAGTGATTAAAATAACAATGACTATGCATGAGGTCTTTTGTTATCTTTTTAATTTACTTATAGTACAAACACATACTTGCGCATAAGTGAATGCCTTTTTTTTCTAAATGAATCCGTTTGTTATCTATGTATTTTTGCACTTTAATTTTTGAAACTGGATTTTAGTGCTACCGACCGCACCGGAAACTATAATTTTAAATGAAGATATGATTTTTATTTTGTGGGAATTTGGTGATTTATATTTATATTAATTGATATTTAACTACAGTCAACTTATTTTCAATTTGCTGATTTTTTTTTTAATCATGTCGTATTTTTTAACTGTGCAAATTGCCGTTTATAATATTTGTTAATTTTTATTATTTAAACGATTTGTAAAATTTTATGGACAAATTAATCTATTTTTAAAAAAAGTGTGATAGAAATCCATCATGTCGTTACTAATTTCTAAGGTTTTAATGATTTTAGACAAAACTGTTAGGTTTTTACTAGTATTTTCAACGAAAATTATATTTATTAAGTATTATTAAAAAAAGTTCTTACTCGCACAAACTGGAATCTCTGCATTCCATTTGCCATTTTCACAGCCGACAATATTGCTTCCTTGTAAAGTAAATCCTGAAATACAATTTATACGCATAATTTTATAATTATGCTTGAAACGCGGTAAAGCATTTGGCACATTAACTGTTGGACATAAACGTGATCGAGTGCGTTGTGCTCGTTGGGAATTGACGACGACAATAGTTAAAAAAAACGTTAAAATAAAAAAAATCACAAATCGAAATAACGAAAACATTGTTTTTAATTCAAAGGGATCTGCTCTACTGTTCGGAGTGATTGCTTGACTCGTACTACATGAATATTTTCCATTTACATTGAAATGTTGTATATTTTTTATCGAATCGTTTAAGCGGTTTGGCATTATCACTTTAAAGAGAAATCAATGTTCTGTTAAACAAATTCTGAGTGGAGGAATGAATGCATATAATGTAAAAGAACGCGCCACATGAATTTTGTGATTTTTAAATACATTATGTGTAATATAATCAAAAATCAAGTCATTGCAGGAAACAGCAGGAAAAGGAAGTAGTTGTCTATTTTCCCTTCTCGCTTTCTTACGAGACCGAGGATACCTTAGTTTTGAAAAGGATAATTTGAAAAACTAAACGAACTTTCAGAATCGAAGATCGAGTGACTTTATACCATTGTAAGCTTGTCGGCAGTTTTCTGTAATTTTTAAATTAGTGTGTAGTAGTAAATAGTAGTATTTTTCAGAATTTCATATCTATACACATGCACATATACATTAATAAATTTCGTCTCCGCTTATTTTACAAATCACTATGGCAAGATTATTTGATGAATGAAAAACTGTGTGTGAGTAATTTTCTTTAACAAAAAATCAATGACCAGTCGCGTAGCTAGGTCGGCGGACCAGTCGCCCGGGGCAGTTTTGGAATTTGAAATTTTTAAACTTTTTTTTGTATATATTGCTCGATACTCTCGACACAAATTTGTAAAAATATTTTTATCAATGTTAAGAATTACATTTTGCGAAATATTAATACACGCCACTAGAACCCTTATGTGCCAATCTTACTTTTTATCTATAGCCAGTCATAAATTATTTTTAAGCCAATAGTTGTAAATACAAATGTTCAATAAAACAAAATTGAATTGAATTGAATTCCTTTATGATTGCTTTTCAAAATCAAATAATTTCAAGAATAAACTACTAGAAGCATGCGTTATAAAATATGAGGGATGGATCGTGCCGCAGATGGAATAATCGGAGACAGTAGATCACATAGTATCATCCTTGGTCCTGCCACTTGATAATAAAATTCATGCCCAAAATTAAAAACAAAAATGACCGTTCGTTGCTAAAAATGAAAACAAAAATGTTTTAAGTCTGAAATCGTTTTGTAAACGCGAATTCATCACATTTTAATACATATTATTTTTTTAATAATTGATAAATATCAAGAAAAACAAGTTAAAAACAGGTAGGTACAAACAAATCACAAAATATCTAATAAACTTAATAAGTATTGTGAAAAGAATTGTTCACATTAAAAACAATTTAACATAAATAAATAAAAATAACGAAACACTACTGGTCAAAAAAACTTAAATCTTTTTCTATCACAGAATCCAAGCAGTACTTTTTCGTAAGTTTTTGATACCCTGGATTCCAATCTGACCTCCTATTTTCTCCATCACTTCGGTTACCAAAATACAATTATTTTGGTATATTTTACAATTTCATATAATAATTTCAATATAAGTTATGCTATTAATTTTTGAGAACATAAAAAGTAAGGTCGATTTTTCCTTTAACATTTCTAAGAAAAAAAAAGGGCCAATGGATTAAAAAATGACAATGCGACCAAGTCAAAAAATAATAACCAAAGTGGCAACGAGCCTGCGAAAGACAAAAAGACATAATAACGTTGCAAAAATTGTTCATAAGAAGTTATTCGAAAGTTTCTCTGAAAAAATGAGAAAAAAGGGTCTAACATTAAAACTAAAACAATGAATCGATTAAAAAATATTCTTAAGAAACATTAATGGAGAAAATAGTTAAAAAATAAATCTTAACCATTGAAAAAAATCAGTTCAGTTGCCAGTTTGTTCAGAATAGCATAGAATAGACGATTTTACAAAACGCGATTTGATAAAATTTAAGAATTTGTCAAACTGTTCCTTTTAAAATTTCATGGAACTTAAAAAAGTGGACCGATTGGATATCTTTTTAAAAGTGGGAACCACGAGTTCTGAGGGAAAATAAGGCCTTTTTTTTGTCCATCTAAGGGCCTAAGCAATGGAAATGCTGCCAAAAAGTATACGATTAAGATACCCAGTCTTTTTGTAAATTCTTCTCGGTGAAAAATAAAAACCGACCAGAACTTTAGTTTTAAGATAGTCCCTAGGCCGAAAGGCATTTGCATTAAGTTATTATAGTTTAACTTATACCACCCGATTAGGGCCAATTAGTTAGTTATAAGATACTGATAAGTAGGCTAATTTTTATGAATTCTTGTCTAGCTGTTTTAAGAAAATGGAAAAACTAAAATTCAATTAAAAAAAAAAAATGCTAAGCAAATTGTCGAAATAAAAGGTTACTGTAATCTAGGTGAGGACAAAACTATTCCTGAAATCATCAGTGCTGTAGGATTGAAACAAAATTATCTGAAAAAAGATATAAAACTTCAATTGACCTGAAATAAAACCCAACAGACAGCATTCAAAAATCTGCAATATTAATAGAAATTTTATGAACACTAAATAATATATACACTAAAATTCTTTAACTGCATTAAGCCCTCCAAAATTTGTTGTAATTAAATGAAAACCGTAGAAATGAATCAAATAATAATAATAAAATTTTCATACCAAAAGCAGCCTATTATTTTAGAAATGAATCATATTCTTTTTTCTTAAAAAAGCGGATATCCCTTCACTGAAGCTCACTGTTGGTTGACAAAAGATCAATTAGATATTTATTTTGTTCGATAGTGATAAACTTCTTCTTTCATGTATTAATGCTGTAGAGCCCATACATTATGATACTTTCCATCTCTGTTGGGACTTCTATGCTAACTTACCATAACAAATCCTAATTTAAGAAACTTCATTAAAAGTATATCTGCTTTTTGAAATTTGAATAATTATTCAATTTAGATTGTGAGATCTAATAGGTAATTGGATATTGAATACAAATAAAAAAAACTTAAACAAAAAGTGATGTTTTCCTTTAAAAAGGGGTGAAGATTCGACAGATTATTCAAAAGCTCTGAAAACCCAATTATACGTGTGGATATATTGAACAGAATAAAAGGGTGGTAATTGATGAGGAAGAAATGCGAATTAAAAAAAATAAACTTAGCACCTTAAGAAACCATTAAAGTGCGTACAAAGAAACATAACTCTGAATAAAATTAATTGAAACGGCACTACCATAACATCATCGCCTCGGATTACCCTTTGTTTAAACGGACACATCACACACATTCCTTCTTAACGCCTTAACGATATGGATGGAACCACCCACCATACTGATGATGGCTATATAGATGATTACTCATACTCATATATACAGGGTGTTTCGTTTCGCATAAGATGCGACAATAAGCTAGAGGGCATGTAGGCAAGGTAAATATACAAAGCAAACAATGTTAAATAGGTGAGTCTATTTTCACCCAATTCCCCTTCATTCAAGAATGAAGTCCAATTTCTTAAGAAATTAATTTTAAATGGAGAATTAATTGTTAAAAATCAACCGACAACAAGCCATAGTCTTTTATTTTCAATCAAAATAAAGATTTTTCAATCACAAGCTTTTAAGAAGTTAAAAATATAAAAAAAACATTGTTGAATAGTTTTTGCTGTGTACTTTTGATAATATATAAACACTAATTTTTAAAGTTATCAAAAACCAGATTTAAAACAATAAGAAAATATTTGTTTTAGCTGTCGGCAACCATCAGTCAATTTAGCTAACTGTTATTACAATATTATTTTAAATAGTTGTCCAAAAATTTGTGTAGTGATTGCTTACAGCTTTCGCCAATGTTTTTTATGTGACCCGCTAACTTCACAGTGAAGTCACTCAACTGCACCCTTATTTTGCGAAGTGCAAAATCGGGTATGGAAATGCAAAAAAAGGCAAATTCCTGAAAACGTCGCATTGGCGTGGGTGAAAGTTGTCCAGCCAACTTCACGAACGTCACAACCTTTGCAGTTAAGAATGAATGAATATTGATATCATTTTGAATCTGAACTCAAACCTTTTTGATTTCAATATATAAGTAGAAATTGCCTCGGAATTACATTCAGATCCAGTGTTCCACGCTCTTAAACGTTTATAGTTGCATTGTCATATGTATAACATATTTGTTGTTTTATATAAATATTTATTTTTAATTTTTTTTTTTTGTTAAATGTCTTAGTTATAGTTTGTTTCTTTTTCTTACTATTTTTTTTGTTCACAAGAATGAAATACTCAAACCAAAACTAGTTCTTAGCTAATAAAATTTTCGAAAAATCTTTAATGGATTTTTAGAAACTTTTTTTTTAAATAATTTGAGTAGGCTTTTTTGGTCAGTTTGTATTTAAATGCAAATAAAACAAGTTTATTCCATCTTTTCCCAACGTTTCGTCTCTGTTCATCACTTCTTCAGGGGTGGATTTTAAAATTTATAAAATTTACATGAACCTATTATTTTCATGTTATCACTTATTTGAGAAATTGAATTCTTAACAGACAAATAAATTAACATAAATTTGACAAAACCAATAATTTTAAAGAACAAACACAAATTATCACAGTAGTGTTGCCATCAGGTACCTGATGATTATTGAATAAATTTGTTTTATTTGCATTTAAATAGAAATTAAACAAAAAAGCCTACTCAAAAAATAAAAAAAATTATATTCAATCTTTTTTATTTATTTTGAGTTTGACAAAATTTGTTTACTTAAGCAATTTGATTCAAAAATAAAATAAAAGAAAGTATTTCAGTTATATTTAGATACAGCATGTAATTTCAAAAGTCTAACCGTTGTTATTTAGGCCCATTTTCTTATTGCAAAATTATCCCTGTTTCGAGATTAAACTCGAGTTAATTCTTGAAACAAGTTAATTTGACAATTATGATCTGAAGTCGGCCTTGGGTTAACTCATATAATTTTGTGAGTACTATCTGAGCAGATGTGTGTTACAAATCTATTGAAATCTTGGCAACGAGTGGCGCTATCTAGATTTCAATAGTGCAAGGATGAAAAGATATGTATATACTGTCGCACTTCGATTTCAATAGATTTTTGCCAACTGTTAGTTAAAGTTATTCCTTCCTGCAAATCTACCTCTAATTTAACTTGGGTCTAATTTACTGGCGGGATTGACTAATTCTGCGGTAATCATTGAAAAACCTTGAATCAAACAGACCCTCTTCTTGCACAACACAATTTGTTGGATTTTGTTTCGAATCACCCTGTACATACGTACACCGACAAAATTATTTTATACGATTTGCTCATCCCTCACCCCTCGCTCATTAGACTCGCATTAAGTCTATCAGGAACTTTTATATTATTGCTTTCTTTTTTACAAATAAAATAAAAAAAACTAACCCTTTTTGCTCCTCATTGTTCATTGATACATTTGTATAATTTTGTATGATGATTATTAATACAATTCAAGTAAATATATGTATATATTATCCAGAGAACGTGAATATAGAGTTTGAGTTTAAATTATATCTAGATTTTTCTGTAATTTAGAAATAAGGGTGTTTAAGTCTTTCGTTGATGTGAAATCGGGGCTTAATCTTGGATTAAAAAACCGCCAAAAAATGCCTTTTAAATAACTCAATTGCAGTTTTTAAGCAAAGACAAAGAAAGTTGATCTTGATTGATTGATTTTGAATCGGATAGAATGAAATAACATTTTTGTCGTTGAATGGATACTTCATAAGTCAATTATTTTTCTGTATAAAAGAATACTTAAACTATGTTCACTCAAACCTCGCTAAACAGCCGCTATTTGTAAGGCATTTAGTGTCAACAACTTTCCTTAATTATTGCCTTGTTTTCGTTTACCCAACATTTTTCTTTACAATGGCCAAAAAGACCGCCATTCCTGAAAATGTTCTTCATTCATTTTCTTCAATACAAAAATTGATACAAATTCTGTTATATTGCTCATTTTCTTTAATACAAAGCTTTGAAGCTTTGATTTTTGAATTTAGAATAACATTAAAAATAATATCGGGAGTTTTTCCGATTGCACATATGAGTGGCTTATCACTTTTGCTCAACTATCAGTTTTCAAAAGCAAAAAATGATTTTTTCCAGTCGCATAGACTCAAAAAAAAAACTAATTTCAAGTCTCAACGGCAGACACAGGTTCGCTTTTTTTTGGTTTAAGGAAATGATTGAATTCCAACCAATCTATTCGATTTTAATGGACGTATTGCGATAATTTTATATGAAAAACTCATCATTTTCAAATATTTTCATATTTTTAATAATAAAATTATTCATATCAAATGGAAATGTCTCGACAAAACAAAAAATAAAATGCAAGACTAGATCGCACGTTCTTCCTCTTATGTTCAAGTTGCTTGGAACTTATAAAATTTTTTGAAATATAAAAGTAATTACAGAAAACAATACAAAAATAGAAAAGAAATAGCATTTAAATCGCCATGTTAATGGTATATACAATTGGAACTAAGAGCTCAAAAACAAGTAGGTAGGTATGCCATTTGATTTTTTAAAAATATTTGAATATAGGCAAAAATTAAAATCCTTGGAGCGGTTTTAAAAAAAGACTGTTTTTTTTATATATAAACTTAAGGTATCTAACATTAAAAAAAAAACGTTTATTGACATAATGTCAACAAAATTCACCCAGCCGTTTTGAAAATATGGAATTTTCAGAAGAAAATCTAAAATTTACATTTTTAAAAATGTTGGTATGCAATTTTTTATTGACATTTGAAAGGAGCTCTATACGTATACAAATTTTGATTGCAATCGGTTGTGCCATTAATGAGAAAATCTTCACTAAAAAAACGTTATATTTTTGGTAAACTTACTTTGTTACCAGAAAGTACGTTTGATAACACACAGATTTTTTTTTTAAATCGTTCAAGTCGTTTTTGAGATAGATAAGATTTTAATAAACGGTTGTATAGCAAGTACTGTTAGAAATAATTCACTGTAAATCAGGTTTATATTTGATTGAGATAAATTGATTACGTTTTATTGAAACGAAATAAAAAGAAATGCATTAATTGTTTGGTAAACAATTTTTAAAGGATGATTTGTGGTAGTTTTTGATTTGATTTACACTATTTTATAGTGGATTAACATTTGTGTCATTCATTGTAGAAGTGAAGTATCTCCATCAAAAATTTGATCAAGATAAATACATTTGAAAGCTGTGTATTCCAAAATAAGAAGAATTCGGATTTTTTTTTATTTAAAAAAGAGTTTTGACTGCCCTGAATTATGTTTAGCTTTTTCTTCAAAAAGTAGTTTGAGCCGAAGAACTACATTTCAAGCAAAAATGAACATGGACGACAAATTTATTACCAACTTAAATCTTTCGATTTTTTGGGTTTGGGTGTTCCAAATTTCGAAAAGGTACTTATCATCGCCTTTTAATCAAATCCTTGTAAGTCCAAATCCTGGTGGACATAGAAAACCACTTAAAAAGGTAATAAAATGAAATTATTAGATAGTCGATAGAACCAAAAGAATCAATGAAACAGTCCTCAGGCATTGATATTTTAGGCCGGTGATTTATTTTGATCTCAAATACATTAAAATGGCATTAAAGGACTTACTAGGTTTTGGCAGAAAGCCGTTTAATTGTTAACTGACATCGAAGCACGGGGAAAAGCAGTATAATGGCTATGGTTACAACGATAAGTTTTCCGAGGAATAATTGTTCCAACATAAAAGTCAGAACTAACAAAACGTTTTGTTCGTGAGAACCCTCACGAGTTTTTCAGAAAAGGTTCATCGTTTAAAATTGATTTATAAATCTGTACACCTTTATCAGTGTCAATTATATGTGTGTTCAAAAGGGCACTTTTATAGAATTTTAACATAAACGATAAAAATGTAAAAGTCAATTTGGCTAAAATTAGACGCAACTTTAACTTAAGTTCATATCACTTCAACATTAAAGTAAAGTTATTTGCATTCAGGAGAAATGATGACAAGTTAAAACTTTTTATTTGGAAATCCAATTAAATTGCAATTACATTACAGAGTAATTACAGAGTAATTGCAATGTAATTGAAAGACTCCCCAATTACTTAGTAATTGTAATTAAAAACAGTTACAAACTACCCGTAATTTATGTAATTGCAATCCTCGCAATTACATGAAATTAATTATGTTTTTATTAAAAAAATGTATTTAAATATTAATTGGAACGTAATTAAAATATTGTAATTGATTTTTTTTTAACTCTTAACTAAAAAAAAAGCTAATTATTATCGAAGGTCGTTATGAATAGTCATCAAAGATTAAACTAATTAAATTTTATCCATGGCATCTACGAATTTACTCAGATATTAAAGGATTTTTGACAGTAAGTAAGATAAAGCTTTTTTTAGAAAAATAATTTTAACAACAATAGCAAAAAACTTCATTAATTTGCTCATTTGTCTTAGAAGCTTATCTAAGTCTCGTGAGCTATAGCAATTTTTACTTCTAACTAAGCCCTTGTTGGCAAGTTTAAAGTGACTTTTTGTACGAGAAATATCTCTTGTAAAAAAATTCTCATATTCAAAACAATTATAATACTTCTGTTTATGCACTATATGCACTTAGCAAGTGATACCACGAACTTCTGCCAGGCTTGGTTACCAAAAAATCTCTCTATTCTAAAAATTTCCATTTTTATCACTCATCTTTTTAATCAACTTTGACACCCAACGAAGCTGGCAGTCGCAGTGAAAAGTATAGGTACCCCCATAATCAGTAGTTTTTTTGCAAACCGACTTGTTGTTGTTGCGCACCATGGATGAAGTTTTTATCATCAATTAAAAAAATATAGCAAGTTTGTTGCAAGTGTAAACAAAAAAAAAAAACACTTGCTATCAGTGCACAGGTTTTTCGCCTTGTTGTTTTTTGAAATTGTTTTTTTCTTTTTGTTTTAATTTTTTTTTAAATGACGCGCTCTTGTAGCTAAGCAGCAAAAGTCAGAGAGGAGCGTGTTCGTTCGCATTTATTGCTACTGCTACAGTGCTACTCTGCTGGCTGCTAAATGGCGTCCGCAAAAAATGTACCCAGTAGCCTGTAGCCAGCCAGCCAGCAAAACCCAGCCCATCATCATCAGTATGTAAATCTATTCGCAATTCGAATTCGCATTGCCAGTTTCCCCCGGCATTTCGAAGCGATCGGTTGTGTTTCTTATACAATTATTATTATTATTTTTGTTTTGAATTTTTTTTTGCAATCCCTTTAAACTTTAAATTGAAGATACATATGATAAACCATTAAAAGAAATTTGTAATCTAACATTTGTATCTAACATAAAACATAACAAGAAAGACAAAAGAGAACTTTTTGCAAAAAAAATCCTTCCGCGATTTTTTTTTTCGAAATGACCGAAAACGGGGCTGAAATGTTTTATGTTTTAAAAATATAACACTTAATTTGATTTCGTGTCTTTTTGTTGTTTTTTTGTTGTTGTTGTTTTTGTTGTTTCGCAGTAACAAATCAAGAAAAAAAAAGAAAGACCAAATAACAACAAAAGTATTTTATGTACATAGATACAATTTTAAATTTAAATCCGTCGCGCCTTTGAGCGATATCACACACATCTTGAGCAAAAAAAAAACTGAACTGAACCTCAGACAAAAATTTAATTGTTCGAAATTTGTTTCAATATGTGTAGTGTTCCTTTCTTTAGGTCTTTTTTCCTGATTGATTGTTTTTTTTTTTTTTAATGGTTAGAGATAAATCCTAAAAAGTTTACTAATTTCTTTCGATAGTTCTTAAGAGTTTTGAACTTAGTGTTTCGATATACCTACCTATACTTGCAGTTTTTGAAAAAAAAAAACATAAAAATGCAACAAAAACATTATTTTCAGAAACAAACAAGGGGCGATATTTTTGAATTCTAAAATTAATTATTCAAAAAAAAAGAAGAAATAATTATAAATTATATACATTATTTATTTTCGATAGTGTGTGCACAAATTTTTGTGGATCGTTTGTGCTTCTTCTTCTTCTTATACTAAAGAACAAGGTCGGTCAATGAAAGAAAGGACCGCAAGTGGTGAGTCTGAGAATTTTTTGTTTTATTTTTTTTTTTTAATTTCTTTTGCAATTTTGAATTTCTTTTTCTGTACCTACTTTTATTTCTTTCTTCATATATTTACTGTTGTATGTGGAGGGTGCATAAAACTCTACATATACACATATTAGGTCAAAAATAATAATTTTTATCTTGAACTCATTTTGTGTTTATTAATTGTTCTTACAATTGTTTTTTGAGACTAAGAGAAAAATTTAATGAAAATAATGAAATTGAAAGATAAGGGTACCTATACAAAATCAAAAAAAAAAAAAGTTCGTTACACCCAAACATTTTAATTTCTTAGAGTAAATCATGTAACTTCTAAGGATTTATTTATTTGCCTAAGTATAATTATAATAGCTGCATAATTATAATTTAATCTCCAAAATTTTATGCAAATTGATATGACTCGCTGAATATTAGACTGTAATGAGTTTTATAAATACGAGTAGTATAAACACAATAACAAGAACAACATTGATGCACTTTTGGAACACCTTTTTTCTCAATAAGGGTTTTTTTTTATTTTAACATTATAATTTATATTTTTTAGAAAAATAAATATTAAGATGAATAAAATATAAATTATTTGAAAAATGTTTACCCATTTTGTAAAACTTCTAAAGTAGTTTTTTGGCCATTACTAAACTAGAATTAGTGATTTGTCTACTCTTGCTATAGGTTGGGTACTTTATTTTAGTTTTTTTTTTCAAATATTTTTTTACGACATTACTAGTGAAAAGGTCTTAACCCTACTTTTTAAAAAAAAATTTGTGATTTTTCTTATTCTGTGAAGATGCTGAGGTAATGAATATTATACAAGAGTAAAAAAACCGTATCTCATTTAGAAATAGTAGACCGTTAAAAACCTAAGCAAATCAATCGTATCTCAGTTCAATTAATGCATGATATATAAATTCGCTGGCGGTTGCACATTTGCACACCGAATAGTTTAATTTTTCTGAGATACGACGTTTTTTGCTAAGGAGGGCAGTTTAATGTTTTTATTGGTAATTTGATGGTGTTAAGTAACAAAAAAGCTGATTAGTTAAGTATTTTATTTATAGACTGTTATACAATTTGAATTAGTCAAATTGTAAATTAAAATAATAAGTTACCTACTTGTTATCATTGAAATTGGATGTTTTTTTGTTTAATAAAAAGCTTACAGACTAAATAGAACTACAAAGACATAATATTAGTTCTTATTTACAATGAAGGTTTAGTGTGAGTTTAACTGGTACAGTGGATGTAGCACCTGGGTTTGATTCCCATTCTAGGCATCATTCTTTCTTAATAGTTCCAGCCACTCGTGAGATTTCATGACAAAATACCAACTTATTTTCCATTTACTGTGTAGCAATACAAAGCTCTTTCTCTAATTTTAAAACTAGTTCCGTGCCATATAAGTTGCATTGAAAAAAACTCAAGATATTTCAGGTTTATGATACATTTTTTACTATTATTAAGTTTTTGATTAAGTCCATTATTTTACAGGTTTCAAATTTCTTGTACATTGCTTTTTTCATTTTCCTATATAAGTTGGTGACAACTTTAAACGGTTTAGTAATTAGAATCGAACCATTAGAATCGATCCCGCATCAGCTCTTTTAATAAAATGACTTGCAATACGTTTGGAAGTATTTCTGGTATAATGTGCATCGATTTCAAATACTTACTTGCAGCTCCTCTGACTTTACTTTGTACATAGATATTTTCATTTAAGAAGGATATCTTTAAGATGATATATTTCGGAATTTCGTCAATTATAATAGATCAAAAATAAATCTTAGTATTAAAATTGATATCATTTGAATCAATTTGAATGTCCCTCCTGACTAATTTTAACTCAGTTTCCAATCGCTCAAAGTATTGAATTGCATTCCATTCCGCTATACTCGTAGGAACCATGTCCATATTATGTTTTAAATGAATGAACCAAAGAATACAAGATAACCCCACTGTCAACGTCACTGGAATCAAGACAATAACAGCAAATATGGCATCCAACAAAACTTCAATGAGATTCTTTTCGGGCGCGAATAAATTAATGATTGAAAAAGTGACAAATGTTTTTTAAATTGATATTAGACTATTTTAAATTATTTTCATTGTCAGAAGTGCAAACAAAAGAAAACCAGAGTTCGGTGGAAGAATAACAATTTAAGACACACTATTAACTTGATTTGTCTTTTTAATTTAAGTGGTGAAACCATCATTATAGGAACATAAAACACACAACATTAAAACAAACAAAAAAGAAGAGGCTGGGTGCGACCCACACTGGTAACTTCCCATTGGTGCCCTAGGGAAGTCCGATGTTATTTTATTATTAAAAATGTGTTCAATATGCAATCAAGTGAAGATTTGTGAGTAGAATAAAATTAACCGAACGCAAATATTATTGGTTGTTCTCAAGATATTTGAAAAGGAAAAATTTGTTAAACAATTGTTAAAGCTACTTTAAAAAAAAACAATGTTTGTTGAATTATTTTGTAATACCAATCAAATATAAATTATTAACTAGTTTATAGGATTTAAATAACCTGAAGCCAATATTTTTTGTTATATCATGATATTTGTGACGAAAAAAACTGTCCATTCAATATTTCTTAAAAAAATTATCAATTATTTATTATAAGCTAATGTATAAAATAAAATTACTCCGAAGTGAATATCATCGTTTGTTCTTAAGATATTAGAGCGGAAAACTTTTTTTTGAACAAATTTTCAGCTGTTTTTTATTTAAAGAAAACTAAAATTTGATATGTTTTCATATTTCTATTAATTCTCTGTTTTGCCAATATGTGCAGAATAAAATAAACCCATCAATAGTCAATATCATCATTCGATCTTGAGATATTCGAGACTAAGGAAATTTAAAAATGTGCTTTTTTTTAATTTTTGTGAAAGTTCTTTTCAAGATATTTAAACTTCTATCTATAAAATAAAATCTATCCGAAGTCGATATCTGCATTCGTTCTTGGGATAGGGTAAGTAGGTGTAATATGCCACACTTAGTACAAGATTTTCTTAATTTCATTTGTGGGTTGTTTTATTTAATAAATAAACAAAGAAAAGCATAGCTTTATCTCTTATAATTCATTGCAAATTAGGGGAATATGTAACTTCTGGCAATTTCTGGCAATTTGAGCATTGCACCCAGTCACATCTTTGATATTTTCGAGGCATTCTTGTTTTTGAAAGAAATCTAAGGGGATAACATGCCTCTCCATTGTTGTTTGTTCGTGCTTCGACGTGATATAATCCGTTAATTTAAGTTTAGAGATATTTTTATATTTGTTGACGTTTTGGGGTTTCACACCAACTGGCATTTTACCCCAAAGTGTAAGAAATATAAAAATATTCCTGAGCGAAAATAAACGGATTATAGCACATCTAAATACGAAAAAATATTAAGTACAGAAAACTAGCCTACGGAAGTGGTTCAAGTGTGAAGATGCCAATCACCACGCACAAAACGTGTCTCTCAGATATGACGCTAGACTTCTTAAAAAATTTACCCATATTTCTGTTGAAGCAGAATCGAAAAAATATACTTCTTTTAATGTTCACAATTTGCAATTCTTCAGCAGTTTTGGCGAAATTCGTCATGACTTCTTTAAACCATCGACAATGAAATGATGTGATCATTCCAAGTGACAGCTGTGAAAAGGCGTTTGCACTGTTAGAAATAATTCTGGAACGGTGAACTACATATGAAGTCAAGCTATTCATTCATTTGCTGAAGTATATTAACTCCTGCTTGGACTTACATATCTATTTTCAGAGATAATTGAGGAATGACGCGTTTTTGACAAATTTATCTAATTTTTTTTTTCTTATCATTTTAAAATTGTAATAATAAAGATTACCTTACGACGTCTCTTTATTGTCTCAAAGAAGCATCCTAAACTACGTTCAGAGCATATTATGGTTAGGAGGCATCCCATTCCCAACATTTCTATTAAATCCCTCCTGTTGCCGTTTCTACTACCCACATCTTGGGGAGCACAATGTATGCATTGATATCCAAGGCATCACCTCTTCTAA
This sequence comes from Dasysyrphus albostriatus, assembly GCA_946251815.1. Taxonomy (NCBI): domain Eukaryota; kingdom Metazoa; phylum Arthropoda; class Insecta; order Diptera; family Syrphidae; genus Dasysyrphus; species Dasysyrphus albostriatus. The sequence continues at coordinate 3,185,876 of OX276339.1, forward strand.
CGAAACCTAACCTTACCATATTTAGCCCCTAAGCCCCGTTTACCATGATTAGTCGTTGTTTTTTAACAATTTATTACTGATTTACATCCACAGAAACGTGGCATATATTCTAGTACCAAGATTGAAAGACTATTTCTTTAATTTTAACACAAACAAGTTTTAAATTTCCCTTAGTAAATTCTTCAAAAATAAATGTATCTACTTACAGAAAAAAATGTGATGGCTTAACATATCATACATCAGAATCTATCTTCACCAGCTTGAATAAACTTATTTCAACAAAAAAAAGAATTTAAAAACATTGCAAAATATAAAGGAAAAGAAGAAATCATGGCATTCACGCCAGATGGTGATGATTGTTTTCAGCAAATCGATAGCAAGTACAAATGTAAACATTTTAAAACAATAAGGCGAAAAGACTTGAAAGACTTCTATCAACACACCCTTGGATATCGTCATGTTAAAGAAGAAATATTTTTACAAGAACAGATCCATCAAGGATCAGTGCTTTATCAGGAACAAGAACATCAAACTTCAGGTCATCATAGTTTTGTTAAGTACAGTAAGAAGCGATGTAATTGTAAAATTAAAAAAATATCACCTGAAAAGCATGACGATGACGATGAAAACAACAGTAAGGCCCACAAAACTGACAGCACCAGGAGTTGTCATTTTCGTGAGATAAGTTTTTTGACGTCAACGTCATCTTCGGAAAAATGCACGTCAATTTTTGCAAGTGTGTGGCACTGGAAGACATTTGCTTCACCATTGGGGGCATTTCGAACAACAACAAACTCATATATTTTTAATCCATTAGCTGAAACTTTAGTGCCATATAAATTAGAATCATCTGTGCCATCTTCCATCAGTAGTAGTAGTCCACTATCATCACCAATGAAATGTACAATAAGATTTCCTCATTCAAACTTTCCCCGTGAAACTTTCAACTGGCGATCACGACCAACTCGAACACAATCAAAAACAACTGAATCAAAACCATCATCAACTTCATCTTCAACATCTTGTGATAATTTAAATGATAATTCGAATGCATATTCGCAGAGCAATACGTTTAACGGACTGAAAGCAGCCACTCCTGGAAAAAAGCAATCAAAAGGAACAGCAGCAGCAGCCACATCATTGTTCAAATGTCAACAGCAAAAAAGTCCTAAATTTAGTTGTAATTACATGCTGATGATATTGATTATGATAATCAAGGAGCTTATTCGGCACTTAAGTGATACTTTAAATCGCATTAGACGTAAAACTCAATTCCTTCTTCCTATACTTATACTCTTGCAGTTGCTAATAGCAGCACCATTTACACATTGTACTAGTCCTCCGAATACAAATCAGACTTTATCTCCAGTAATGTCTGCATCTCCATCTGCATCATCGGTAGAAGAATCATCACTTTCATCCTCAACTACAACTTCTACTGCACCTTTAAGTAATTTGAGTATTGAGAATAGAAATATTGCCCATCCGGAAAAATATGCCCAAGGCCAAAGGACATCATCGTCATCGACAATTTCACAACCATCATCAGCATCACGAATAAGTGAATTATCACACCGTCCAACAGGTGGCAGTAGTATCACAAGTTATATTAATCACGAGTCGAAAATTCGACGTGATCCTAGTTTAAGTTATACAAATAGTGGATGTCATTCATGTCAGATGCGCGAACAAGTCAAAGCTGATAATTTGGAATCGATAAAGAGGCATATTTTGCTGCGCCTCGAAATGCAGACATTGCCAAATATCACGGCACCCCAGGTTCCGCGTACAATAATTGAAAACTTTTACAAAAACCACAGTTTCCAAGGAAATAAAAAAGTTTCATCATCATCAGGATCGTCGATATCAGCATCATCATCATCGTCATCACCATCATCTTCATCATCATTTTCATCATCACCAACATCTTCATCAAGTCATAGTCAGCAAGAGAGTTCGCAGTCATCATCATCAGCAGCAGCAGCAGAAGCAGCAAAAAATAGTTTAATATATAAAACTTTTCCACTATCACAGTCTGATATGTTTGTCAATAGTAACAACAATGCCAAAATCAATAACGGAGCTAAGAGAAACGATAACAATATGCAGGGCGATGATCCAAATATTTTCGCAAACGATTATGATCAAAGTGTTGATCATGATATTAATGATGATGACGAAGAAGGAGATAAAGATGATGAAAATCAGCTTAAAAGTAACTTAGAAGATGAATTTTTTTCTGTGATCAATAGCGTGTATGTTTTTCCAACAAGTAAGTACACAAAATTTTTAACATAGGAATACGTTTTGATATTCTTTTTTATCGCCATCACTTCTAAACACGAAGCTTGCTCAAACACTTAGTAGACACTTAATATTCTTTTAAGTCATTATTATTTTGAAGAAGTTGTCACAAAATCTGTAACTTAACATACTTTTTTTTAACATTTGTGGAAGTGGTCGTGTTTAGATTTATATTTAGATAAAAAAAGAGTGATAATTGACGCTTTTATTTATATTCGCCACTTTATCGCTCTAATACGCACCCCATTGATAAAAATTAAATCACATTTGATCTATCTGGTGATGGTCTTTGGCCGTAAATTCTGTTCCTATTGTCACTCTCTGAGATGGCGAATTATCATTGTGATTAACGAACTCTTCTTTCTTATTTTTTAAAATCGAGCCTAAGTAAAACCCCAAAACTGTGATACAGTTCCTTTTTTTAAGTAATGAAATTATGTTTTGATTTTTTTTTTCTAGTGCCACGAATGCGACACAATCGCAAAGTTGAAATACTCAATTTTAAATTTAAGGGCAGCGAACATTCAACAATATCACAAGCCCTCCTGCACATTTATATTCGTGGTCGTGATTGGATACGTGAAAATGAACCAGATCTATCCGATCAAGAAAAAAAAAATATAAACGATGATCATCGCGAAATTATCATAACTATTCAGAGAGTAATACGTCGTGCAAATAGCTCAATAGCAACACATACTGCACATGTAAACGAATCACAGCATAAAATTCCAAACGGACCTGGACAATGGATTTCAATTGATGTAACACAATTAGTTCAGGGATGGGTGCGAAATACGACATCAAATCAAGGAATTGTGATCAAAGCAGCTGAGAGTTGGATGAAGCCATTTATTATAACTGGAGATATGCCCAATAATAAAGCATTCGTGAGTATTTTGTTTTTATTTCTTGTTGAATGCTAAATTAAAAGGAATGATTGAGTACCATATAACTTGACTGAATATAACCTATGAGGGTAGCTTCTTACATTTTGAGAAAAAAAGTAAAAATAAATATTCACAATCAAAAATGGCTCCATTTTTTATTTTTCTTTCCATTCAAAGTGTCAATTTTTGCAATGACAGTGTCAAATTCACCCTGGTGCTGCCATATCTCAAAACTTAGATTGAAACCCCTGTATAAAGATTTAAATGTTTGCAGATTAGCCAATTGTGATTGGCTGGTTTCTAATGGAATTTTGGTACGGAGTCGGGATGTAAGAAAAATCTTGGAAAATGATGAAATTAGTATTGATAGTTATTAAGCCATATCTCACTATATCACTAAGGGTATTCATGCAACTTCGAAAAACCCAAGATAAGTTTGAAAATTGGTTGAGCTTATTTTTTGGTCAATGACTGTCAAATTTTGAATAGGGAATGATTTACACAATTTGGTTAAACTTATCCAAGGACTTTGCTGGGAAAATTAACTTTACCGGTTAAACTTATGCATAAACGTCATTCCCGTTCAATTCTGTATTTAAACTAAAGCGATCTGGACAGGTTTGTGTTGTTGTGATAAAGCTATTGGCAAAAAAAAGGGATCACAAGCTTTCCTTAAAAATGTTTGGATACCAAGATATCCTATGAGAAATGTCAACTCAATATGCGCTCCGGAGCTCACCTCACTTCCGTAAGAAAAGTTGACAAAACGTCCACTTCGCTATTATAGCCACGCCATATGCTTTCTGTGTATTCGCTTGTTTTGTTCCTACCACTGAAGTGCCCCTCCCAGCATTAAAGTTCTAGCCTTACTCTGATTGAATCATAGAAAAAGAAATAAAGGAAGTGGTGTATGTCACATATACAGTGTACGTGAGTGAAGCAGCAAGAATAAAAAATTTAATTGAGACTCATTTGTCAATTTGCCGATCTAAAGGAAAGTTTTAAGATTGCAAATAGTTAAACAAGTGAAAAAGTTTATTAAACTAAATAAAGAAGTGGAATGAAGGATAGTTTAGTGAATACTTTTAATAACTTATTAAAAAAAAAAAATAAATAAAACAACATGCAGTGCTGCGTTAAATTCTGTAAAAATGCCTATATTAAGGAATGCACAAATATTTCATTTCACAAGCAAGTTTTGTCTGATATTTCCACATAAAGTTAGGTTAAGTGATGTTATTTATATAAATAAGTTATCGTAAAATACTTTAAAATTGATATTTTATGGCAATTTGCTTTAAAAAAAGCAAACTGATTGAAAATAAAGATATACTTTTGAGACTCATCTGTCAAATGAGAAATTCTTTTACAAGGTCGAACTCGTTTTTCTTGGTTATGGCAGGGCGCTTAAATCCGTTTAGCACTCGTAGTCAAGAGTTATTTTTTAACGCTTAAAATAAAATATTTTTAAAAATCTTTCTGCTATTTCCCCTACCTATCATGTTGGTTTTTTATCTTCATCAAGAAGTGTTAGTCAGTTTAAAAGTAGGTGCACTACGAAAAAAAAAAACACCACTTCACTAGAATAGAGACAAAACTTACCAGGAATGTTGCAGACTTTTTTACAAGATTTAATGCAGCACCAAATGTGGGTTTAAATATTTTTTTTTAAATAAAGTATTAAAAAGTCGTTCATGCTAACTTTGCGTAAACTTATCATTTTACACTATTTGTAAACTTACAACGTTACATGAATACCCTTATTATTTATAAACGCATTCCCAAAACCCACAGCTGTCTAAATACGACCTCATTTTTTAAGTGACATACCTGGAATCATGCATTTTGGAATAAATATATGTATTTGAGTGAACTTTTTGGTACTTTTTGAACTCTTCATTCAATTCTTAGAACACGCTTAGGCAGTTGCCCAGCTAGTCAATGCCTAATTAGTTTAGCCATCTCATTTATTCAATGACATACCTGTTTTCGTTCATTTTCGAATGTAGTTTTTCATCCATTTCAAAACTGGAAAGTAAGAAAACTATAAATATTTGCCTTCCTTGTTTGTTGAACGAGTCTACTTTAAAAAAGATTTGGGCAAGTTAGCCACGAGGTGCAAAATGTTTACAAATAACATTTTGGAGTTTAACAAGTGTCTAAAGTTAGACATTTCTTAGAATGTGATTATACGAGGGCGGGTCAATAAGTCCGGACTTATTGACCCGCCCTCGTAAATACCATTGTGAGTGAATGGCTACCTTGGAAAAGATTGAGACCCGCAATTTCGATGTTTATGTTATAGACTATCGAATAATCAATCAAAAAAGGTTCTGAAATTGGGTAACAAAGTTGCATCTAGTTGCTTTCAACATGATGGCGCGTCATTAAGGGGTGTGGCCAAACGCCAAATAAAATTGTGACCCACCAAAACTTTTATTATCCAAAAATGTCGTTTTTTTTCTTGGTAAAATGACATGAAATAGAAACTCTGGTAGATTCGAATATATATTTTTTCTATTAAATCGCATCAATCTCCTTATATCATATCACATCTTTATATTTCCTATCTCTTTTTTATTTCTTCTCTTCCCTTATAGACAGTTTATATTGAAATGTTGACAAAAGACAATAGAAAACGTCGAACTAAACGCAACACATCAATGAATTGCTCCGAAAGTGATAACGAAGAACGTTGCTGTCGCTATCCGTTGGTTGTTAATTTTGTCGAGTTCGATTGGACATGGGTTGTTGCACCCACACAATTTAATGCGTATTTTTGCAATGGCGAATGTAAGCTGGGTTTTTTAGAAAAATATCCACATACTCATTTGATGCAACTGAGCACAGCACCACAACCATGTTGTTCACCAACTAAAATGAGTCCATTAAGATTGTTGTATTTTAATACCGAAAATACATTGGTTATGAGCACAATACCTAATATGGCCGTTGAGAAATGCAGTTGTTCGTAGTGTATTAAAAAAATATATTTTTATACAATTAATAAAAAAAATAAAAATACTAAGTGATGATGCACAACAATACCAAAAAAAATGGTGATAGAACAAAAATTTAACAATATAATGCTCTCTTTCTTAGTATTGCCAAATAATAAAATAATAAAAAAAAAAACAAATATCTATAAGAAACCGTTATATGAATAACACTCTCTCTCTCTCAGATAAAAGGTACTTTGTAAATGTGTAAATCTTAACGTCGGCATATACATTTAATTTGGACATATTTTGTACATATTTTTTTTAATTTTGTTTTTTTACTGATTTTTTAAAAAATGTTGGTTATTTTGTAAGTTTTATTATTTTTTTTCTCTTAACTTTTAAATTTAAAAATAATAATAAACATAATACGAATTATATTATATTTAACTTTAAATTATATACAAATTGTAAATAGAATAAAAGTATAGATATTAACCGTATTATTTTACTCAAGAGTGGTAGATACTTTGTGTATTAACTATAAAATTAAGTATTTTTTCAATATGTCCATCAGTTCAGTAATTTTGCTTTCAATATATTGTATTTCTCTATATTAATTTTATCAATAGTTTGATTTATTGAAATTGCTTGTCGTAGTAATTATTTAATTCACAAAAACATAAAAAAAAGAAAGTTGATTGCCAGGGCTCACGGTGAAGTTGTGTAAGCATCAGCGTTGCCTTCTGCAGATTGAACTTTAATAACAAACTAAAACAACTGTTAACTGTGTTTTAATATCACAAACTGTAATGAACGTTTTAACAAAGCTAGGTTAACAATGAATGTAGTGTACCATCGTCTTCTGCATCTGCGAATTTCAAGAAAATTGGAGGTGGATAGATTTATGCTTAAATAAAAACATGCAAACGAGTGCAATTATCAAGATGAGCATTATGTTCGTCTTGATCTTGACTATGATAGTTCCTTGTCTGCATTTATCAAGATTTTTTTCCTGTCTCTATATCCAACAAATGTAAATACTTTTTTTTACACATCCTCCTTTTTTTGCAGAAATGAAATGAAGATTCATGTAATTCTAGCTTAACACGTTCAGCAGCAAATGATTTTTAATAAAATACGTTAAGCACTACTCTTAAAGAAACTTTACTCTAGACCACACTTTAAAAAATAACACACTAAGAGAAAATACTCTTTTTAGTTATTAGTTTGGAACTCGTTTTATTAAAAAAAAATCATACTTCATTCAAAATAATACCAATATCATATTTTAGAAGAAAAAAAAGATATTAACAACAACAACAACAACATATTTTTGATACATTCCCCCTTTGTGTTTAATTGCGTGCGTCTTCCATTGTTTAACAAAAATCTATCCGGATATGTTTATGCTAAAATCCATTGTAAGAACACAGCTGATGCACTTACAACTAATTATTCATCTTTGAAATTTCGAGATACTCGAGATAAGTCGAATTCGATTCACGATTTTTCAGATGTATTTAGTCATTTTTTTGGCAATTATTTTTAATTGACTTTAACTAACTGGCAAATGACTTTGGGCATATTGTTCACTGCATTCACTGCATTTACGCCAAACATTTTTAAAAAAGTTGAAACTCTGTAGATACGTAAGATGTATTGTTTCATTTAAATTACTTAATGTAATGATACGAGTAGTCTAACTAGTCACGAGTTAGATATGATTTTTTTCTTTTAAATCAGCAAAGGTAATGAATAATTGACTTGAAAATAATTTAACATTCAATGAGTAAGTAAGAATATCTATTATTTCGAGAATATAAATACTTATAGTTATTGCTGTATCAAACAAAATGCCACACGTTTTTAAAATAATAATAATTATTATACAAAAATAAAAAAAAAAAAACAGATCAATTTATTTATTAATATCGTGTTTTAATATTATTTATTTGCTTATGTAATTTTTCTTGTCAAATTTTATTTAAATATTAAGCACGTTAGATGCGCTTTATTTTAAATCAAATTTAAAATTTGAAAAAATAAAAAAAACATTTAAAAGCCAATATATTGCAATTTATGGCCAAAGATAAAAATGTAATTATAAAATTAGTAACATTTATACGATATAATAAAAAATGAACAGAAAAAACAAACTTATTTGTTTTTAGGTAATAAAGATTATATGTGTATTTAATCTATTAATAAAAATATTCTTAATTTTTTGTAAGATACAAGAAAAATTTTGTTTTTTAATGAAATTTTTGCTAAAGAAAAAAAATTTTAATTAAAAAGTATTAATTTCAGGAGATGTTAATATGAGAAAAATTTAATTTAAATATATCGCTCCTTTTGTGAAATATGTACTATTTATTTAAAAAAAAAAAAAATATATAAATAATTAAGCAAAGATGAATGCTCTTATATAATTTACAGAGTCTTGTGGTGTATACATTTCTCAAGATAAAGACAAATAAAAATTAAACAAAATATTTGTAATTTATTAAATGGATAGACTATGATTATCAAAACAAACTAAACTTTATCATTAGTGCTTACGTAAAATGAGTTTACATTTTTCGCAATATAAAAATAAGAAGTCAACTTAGTTATCCATGGACCAACAAAAAGTTCGAAGACTGAGAAACTACATATATTTACCATTTCAAAAAAAAAACAAACAAAATTAAAAAAAAAATACAAACTAGTAAAATAAATTAATGAAGAATTAAAATCCGAATACAAATTTTATAATTATATGATATGTGAAGTAAATGCATTGTAAGTACATATATACATATACGAACAAAATATCCTTTACAATGAAGGATTCCTAAAGTTCCTTACAATACAAAAAAAAAAAAAAATAATTATAACAACTTGATATAAAAGAAAATTTATAAAAAAAATTTTGTTGTGTGTTTTAATGTTTTTTTTTTCGGAGTTTCTAAAAAGTAAGTTAAGGTGTCAAAAACTCGAAAAATACTTGGATTCAATAGACATGTATGGTAAGCCAGAATTTCCAGAGGCTTTTAGCTAGTAGGTATGAACCGAAAAAGCATGCAGCTACTGTCAAGGAAAGCGCACGCATACAAAATTACAGGTATAGCAAACTTTCGTATATTTTGATTGATTGCAGTTAAGATAAGCAGCACTAAAGCCTGTCTTATGTTTTTATACTTTTCATATTTTTAATAACATTTTCACTGATATTTTGAGGTTTTTGTTACAATCCTTTTAAAAAACACACTAATATTAAGGATTCGGTTAATTTACGTTTTATATGCACTGCAGTGGTAGTACCTCGTGGCATAATGGCTAGTGCGTTGGATTGTCATGCCGAAGGTCTGAGTTCGATTTCCAGCCACTGCCACCTAAAACTAAGGTGCTGCCTCTTGTGAGGAACTGAAAAATTCTCCAAGAGTATACTTTTCATGAATAAGTGCTCCTCATCTGGTCATTTGGACTCGGCAAAAAACTGTAGGTCCCCACCATAACTACTTTTTACTCATCAGCAAATATGACTTGCTCCCAGAATCTTGAATCCTTCCAAACGGCAATTTCGACTCTTACGTGTTAATCTTTATTTCTGGGAACAACTTGGATGGTTTCTTGAGAACAAGACTTCTCGATCATATTTTCATTCTCACTAGATATTTTTGGCACCGATAATTTTTGGTTTTGCTTCACTTTTGGAACAATATACCGTTCCTCCGAGGCATTAAATATTTTATTTGAATTATTTCTTCCTTTATTTCCAACACTATTTTCAATCACAAAGCGATGAATTATATATTAACAATTTCAGGTATTTTCCAACTAGAAATTCCATTCCCGAAGTGACGAAGGACCATTTCAAACTTTTCAATTGTTTTGCGTTTTCCAATAATCGTATCACGCGCATCTTTGATGAAAACCAACCAAAACTGAGAATTCTATTTGCAAAAATAACTACTAGAAATATACGCAACTAGCATCGTTATCCTCGATTTCTTTCGGTCGTTGCTGTTCATTAAACATAATGGGTCAAATAAGCTATGATATTGAAAAGTTCGATTAATTTCGTTTTTCTTAAATATATGAAATTTTTTGTTATAATTAACTAACTAAAACATTTTGTTTGAGTTTAAACCATTATTAACCTTTCTACGTTTTAACTGTCATGCTAACTTTTTTCGTTAAGGAGCCATACAAGCTTGAAATTGTTAGTTTGGGGTGGGTCAAATAAGCTGTGAGCCACTGTATATCAACTTATTATTTCCATTTGTCCATTTGAATCAAAATCGTTTCCTTCCTTGCCTAGTGCCTTGTGATAATTGCCAAGAGAGCAACTGTATACATACAAAAATGGGAAATTCGAATACCTCACCAATCAAAGTGTCGTCAAAGTTGAGTCTACTTTTCGAATAAATGCTTGTAGAAATGTTATTTGTAGTTTTGTCACAAAGAATCTTCTTGGAATCTTTGAAAAATCTCACAGTTAGTTTTCAAATATATTTTTCGCTTGTGCTTAGAATGTGTGAATATCTTAAATTGTATAATGATTATAAGTTTTTTGGACGATGATGGTAATAGGTTTCAAATGTAAGAGCTTATTTTTTGATGCACATACAACAAACTTTCACCCATTGTAAAAGGCTTGTTGATTCCTGGTTCAAGCCTCTGCGGTTCTACATATCTTTAATATTTTTAAAAATAAATAAACAGCATATAGTTCGGTAATTTCATAGAAGATTTTTTTATTTCATCCAGTAAATCAAAGTGCTAAACACTACTTAACTTTAAAGCACTACACATTGATATTCTCTTTTTTTTCAAATTGATAACTTAACAATTTTAACAGTGATTGATTTTTGTAGGTTTTTAGTTCTTTTTTTTTCTTTCGATAAATGGATATTTGCAACTGTATATTTTAATTTTTTTAAATTTTGTTTTCAGTTTTGTGTGGTACCTATTTGAATTATTTTTTTGTTTTCTTCTGGATGAGAGGTGGGATCTCGAATGTTAAAAAAAATATGATATATTTGCGTGCAGTAAAAATAAATATAAAAAGTATATAAATTTAATACATATATAATTAATACCTATATATTTTCAATAATAATAATAAAAAATAGAAAATAAATATTTAACTTTTGTGATGAATACAAAATCACAACTGTTGTCCGACCAAAGCTTCGGCTTCATCTTCAGCCATCTTATGCTCCATATTCGAATCCGCTTAAAACTATCCGCCGATGATTAAGGCCAAGTCGAATTTTATTATTCTATTCAGACACCGAAAATGGCAACACCGCACGAGTTATTATGCAAGTAACGGTTCACGTTCAAGTATCTACGTTTTTGTATTTATTTCTTACGCGACTCATTATTTTTTGTTTGAGATTAAGCTATAGGCTCATAAATGTGATTTGCTGCCGTAATCCCAATGAATAACATAATGCTTCCTTGGTTTAAATTTTCTTTCGGATAAAATTAAGTGAACTTTAAAGGCGTTCCTAAAATGGCGTGGTGTGTTAGAGCAACTATTCAATAACAAAGTTACACAAAGCCAACAAAATAAAGAAATATGTAGCTGCCAAAGCAAATGTTTAAGAACCACTGAACTTTATTTTTTTGCTGTGGCTTTGACTTGATCTTAGTGAATATGGGGATTTATATCATGCATCATCATGCAAATACTGACCATACGGATAAAATACTTTGGTCTGGGAGAGCCATATTTTGCAGTGAAAAATAAGCTGGTTACCAGTTTGGACAGCAATATTAATAAAAACAACTGGCATCCACTCGCAACATACGTGTTAAATGACACACGAATAAAAAATTAAGTTATCAAACTTTTCTCATTAAAAAAGAGATGATATCTTTCGAGTATTTATCACTCCACCAAATTCACCACTTGATCAAATTGTGGTGATTTTCTAATACATGCGTCACATGCACGCACTGCCGTACGAAGTGTATACCTGGAGTAGTAAACGGTCTTATCACACTTGTGCGTGTGTGTGTAGTAAGTTATTCGTACGTTAACATCCGTCAGAGACTTTTACTCATTTGTACGTGAGTGTGAATTTAGTTTGGATCTGAAATGTCAAATCGGTGACAGAATCAAAATAAACAAAACAGAAAGTGATACGAGATAAAAAACATAAATAAAGCATTAATTTTTAGAAAAAAAAGTAAACTGTTTTGAAATGAAATGACTAAGTAAGAAATTGTAAATATTTATTAAAAAAAAAAAATTTAAAAAAATATGAAGTGCAGTGTAAAATTGTGAAAAATAAACCAGAATAAAGCGGATAAGAGCATTTCCTTTCCCAAGTAAGTTTTATTACATTTTTTTCTCAAACAAGTTGATATGAATTGTTTTTATTTTAATTAATCAACAAATTTTAAATAATATAAACTTTAAATTAATTGAAAAATTTGCACATGGTTTTTTGGTTAAAATTTCGGGATTAGAAATTTGAAAATACGATTCTGTGAAACAGGAAAGTATTTTTTTTTTTGTATTGGTGATTGAAAGGAGCCACTTAAATACCCTTTACATGAGGAAATTAATAGCAAAAATACGAACAGTTTTTTTCAAACTGTGGCATTTTCTTTATATTTCATTATATACGTTGGGCCCAAAAACAAAGCTTAAAAACTTTGTCAACAGCGATAGTTTTATTGTGATTCCGAATATTTCGCGTTGATTAGTTACGTTGGCTTTAGGACAGCTACATTTTTGCCAACATTTTTTTTCATTCTGTTACCAAAATGGCCGCATCCAACGCACCACAATCCACAATGCACGCAACAAAAAATTATAAAAGAAAACAAATTACACACGGATTGAAATTATTGAATATTATACATTTCGTTGGTTATAGCTCATAGGTTAGGCAAGTGCTGAAGAATCAACTTTGGTAATGGCTTTGGCTTCGGTCAAAACTAATTAATTAAAACTTGTATGTATGTTTGTATGTATGTCTTATAGGCATAGGTATACTTATTTAAAAAAAAACTGACCTTCGGTCGGACACTTAAGTTACAACCCATTTTATTTTGTTAAAGAAAAGGCTTTGTGTGAAGTTATATTATTTTCAGAATGTTTGCCATTGTTGGTTTGATATAATTTTACTGTATTTATTTATTTTGTTTACTTTTTTATCAAACATATAAACTTTGATCTCCTCAGAAAAAGGATTGAAGTAGGTATTTTGTGTTTTTTTTATTATTATTATTTTTTTTTTCTGAAACTCGAACATATGAAATGAAATCCCTAATTAATGTATGTATTTCATTTTATTTATTATATTTTTATTAAACAATTTGCTGAATTATTTTTTGTTTTGTATTACATATCCAAGTTTTATTTTATTCATGTAATTTTGTTTGTTTATTTTTGTAACATAAAGAAGAACCAAACTAAATGTATTTTAAATTTTTTTTTATTATTTTTACTTTTAAAGATATTCAATTCACAATTATTGTTGCTGCTAGGTGATTAGAGTCTTGTAACTATATATAAATAAATCACACTTACTGGTGATTTTTTATTTTATTTTTGGATAAGATATTCCTTTTGAAATTGGTATTAGTTGTTGTTTTGTTGTTTCGGTTTTTGTTTTATGGTATTTCCTTTTAATTTTTCAATAATAAAAAAATAGGTTTCTGATAATTTTTTTTTGTTTATTTTCATTTTTTAAGTCTCTTAAAAATTATTCTATTCAGTTATAAGTTTATATAGAATATTTTTTAAGGTTCTACCTTTTAATTTGGTGAATAGGTGTATGTGTGTGCATGTGTGGCTGTGTATGTATGTTTATGCGTGTGTGTGTGTACATGTGTGAGTATACAGATGTATACATATGTGTGTATGTGTATATGTTAGAGTATGTGTTTTTAAAAACCCATAACTCAATGATGTTATCTTAAAAACAAAATAATATTAACACATTATGTACAAATATACTTGTATACACGTTGTACTTGTATAATACATGCAAACATATACAAATCTGATTTATTTAAATGTTTTTTTTTTGTTTTATTAATAAGCACTCTTTTTTAAATGTTAATGTTTAATTTTAAATATTTTAATTTTATTGTTTATTAAAATACATTTTTATAACTATTTTACACAGGTATATAACAAATATGCAATACTAAGGTGGGTTGAATTTTCGATTTACATGTTTAGTTTTTATCATTTTTTTTAAATTATTATTTAAATCCATTTCCATAATACAATTTATAACGAAATTATTATTATCATTTTTTTTTAAATATTATTTAATAATATTTTTATTATTATTATTCTGTAGGTATGTATATATATATATTTTTTTGTATTCTAAATTGTACGAACATTTTTTTTTGTCAGCTTTCTTTGTTTAATTCGCATGTTGTACTTAAAACTAGGCTGGATTTTTTTTTTTTAATTTAATCAATGTACATTTGGTGAAAGCACATGATTTAAATATTTTGTTTCCATTTACATTTTTTTCCATACACATTATATGTTTGGTTAATGTTTTATTATGTATCGCATGTAATTTTTTTGTGAACGGTCTAGAGTATGAGTACTAATAACAATAATTATTGAAATGACTTTTTATAAAGAGAAAATAAAAAGCGTATTATAGGAGTGCGCTTTAGAGAAAGAACTTTTATAGTAAATTTGGTTGTTTTTTGAATTTTTTTTATTTTCCTTAAATAACAACTCTTAGAAAGAGTTGAATTAGAATTAAATAATTTGTTGATTTGCAGTATTCATTTGCTTTTAGACTTCATGTTGTTTGTTTGAATCATATACTCCGGTAGCACTTTATTTAACGGCAGGTATACTGTTTTTTGTGGAAATTTTTACGATTTTTTAAATCAAAAAAATGCAGAAGACCAGAAACTTGCTCCTTGTTTTGGGTCAAAATATATTCTAATCCCCAATTATGTTCGTTTTCATAATGTTTTACAGTAGGCTACTTTCTAAGCGTTTTGGTACAGCCACTTTATGGATTGGCGGTAAAAAGACTGCTGACTTTATCCGCCTTTGGACAACCTAGTTCATCAGCAGTATTGATAGAACTCGCCTCACGACACAAGCGAAACTTGTAAAAGTTTGTTCGAGGAAAAAACTGATGATTTCAAGATGTCAGCACGCACAAAGGAGGCAATACCATTGGAAAATTAAGAAATAAAACTGAATAAAAAATATTATGTGTAAAGTAGAGTAAGACCACGACTTTGGTGGCGTTAGCAGAAGTGGAAGACGAAATCATTCAACTTTATATGTGAAACTGGAGAAATGTATGTCGAAGCTCAGGTTCACCATTATCTGTAGTGCCATCTCCATCTTAATTATGTACTTGTACTTGTACATAACTTATTTTTTTAAATCAAATCTATGACTAAGAAGAAATCGGAACATCTCAATCGGGCAAGACAGTGAAACTTGTCGAAACAGGCCAGGGGTAAATTCTCGATCAGTAACGCTATGAAGTGAAAAATGAAATTATTTCATTTGAGTTTTCACAATAATTTTACATTGTATCGCTTCACAAACACACCTTGTGTAGGACTGACCACGAAATCAGAAAAGTCTCGGTATAGGTATCGGAAATCAAAGCGATACCAAGACAACAACGATATCAAAACGATACCGGACCGATATTTACCGATACTTTCGGAATCACCCACTATCACGCCTGTTTTTCTTTTGCTTTGTTTCTCTGAAACCAATCATTTGGATGACATTTTCAGACTTGTTTTTTTTTTAGCTGAAGGAATTGACTTTAATGAAATCCACCAACTGCCTCTCATATTTTTTCTTAAATCCTGGTTTCTCGGAAATGGATCCAATGATTTTGTAACAGCATTGTTATCCTGCTATGATATTTTGACGCAGAATTTATTTTAGTTTTGTTTGTGACTGAGGAAATATATCGATAGATACCGATACCAGACCGAGATACCGAGACGATACTAGCAAAAGTATAGTTTGGTTTGGCATCATGGCCAGCCCTGACCTTATTGCGATTCTGGATTAATATCTATCCAAGTATGTACTGAATGATAAATCCTGTCATTTGTCTGACGTTTTTGTGTTTTTTTCATCAGTTTTTTCTATACTTTTTGACACTTGAATTCTTTCTTCGCAAATTTTCAACGAACTTATTTTCTGTGATAAGAAATTTATCGTGTCAATTTTTATCTATATTGAATAGAATTAGACATGAAGTTAAGAACAAATTGATCACTTCACAGATCGAGATATGACCTCCAGGACTAAAGATCCGATTTTGATGATTTTAATTGAGTTTTAGCTCAAGAGCAGTTTGAAATTAGTCAAGGGATTTTGTTTATTTTTTATATGAAATATGTAAAAAGTGGTATAGAGAGGGTTTGCTTTTATGAATTTGAGCAGGAATATTTCAGTATTCCCGGAAGGAATCAGCAAGGAATAACGGTAAAGCCTGTTTTTCACTCTGGATTGTAACCACCATTTAAAGTAAAGAAAAGTTAGTATTCGTCCATAAAAAATACAAAAGAAATTGATAGAAAAATGTTGTCTAATATCATCGTGTCGTCTTGGTCTGGGGACTCAAATAGACTTAAAAAAATAATCGAATTCTAGTTAAAATAAAACTTTACAAAGCTGTAATTAATTTTTACGTGAAGCTTGAGGAGTTGTTTTTTTAGATTTTACATAATTAACATAATTTAACTTTCTTCTTCTGCCGTACTGCTGGGATTTAATTTTCTTCTTTCTGCAAGATGTATATGAATTTTGATTTAGTTTTTTCATTTGTTTTTGTGGATGTTTTGTTTAATTTTTCCACACTTAAGATCTTTTAAAGAAATTTGTATTTATTCTACAATCGATTGAAATACCTACTTATTTATGGAATATTTGGCACACATAATTAAGTTTTTATATTCACTTTGTTCGTTTGTTTTTTTTTTTTTGTATTCTTCTGCCTTACCTTCTCAGTAAAGGCGAAAACTGATTAGAAGTTATATTTTTTTTTTTATTTGAGTTATTTTTGTCTTCTCTCTTTTTTACTGAAATTCATTGTTTTTACTGAAATTATTTTTTTAACTGTTATTTAATTTTCTTGACTCAAAATTGTAGTTTAGTTCATTTTCACACCAGTTTCACTCAAATGATTGAGAACATGCGGAACATGCTTTATGTTGTCTTGCTTATTTATTTCAACGAAACTAAATACTTTTTTTTATAAATTGCCGGTGAGCAATTAAATTTTTAAGTTAAAAATTATTGATATCGAGTTCATAAATTTAAGCAAATTATGCTCACTTGTCTTACTATCACAGTAATTTGTGTGGAAATTGAAGTTCGTTATGGCAACTCCTAGTTTTTCGATTTATGAAAACTTTTTTTTTTGCCTTTCCTTATTTTTCAACTAGTAGTCATAACTTTTGTCGGTTTTATCAATTTTTTTTACAGTTTTATTCAAGTCTTATTTTTACTTCATGTTTATGCTTTTGCTTTAGCTATTCAATTACTTTTACTTTTACTTTTACTTTTACTTTTACTTTTACTTTTACTTTTACTTTTACTTTTACTTTTACTTTTACTTTTACTTTTACTTTTACTTTTACTTTTACTTTTACTTTTACTTTTACTTTTACTTTTACTTTTACTTTTACTTTTACTTTTACTTTTACTTTTACTTTTACTTTTACTTTTACTTTTACTTTTACTTTTACTTTTACTTTTACTTTTACTTTTACTTTTACTTTTACTTTTACTTTTACTTTTACTTTTACTTTTACTTTTACTTTTACTTTTACTTTTACTTTTACTTTTACTTTTACTTTTACTTTTACTTTTACTTTTACTTTTACTTTTACTTTTACTTTTACTTTTACTTTTACTTTTACTTTTACTTTTACTTTTACTTTTACTTTTACTTTTACTTTTACTTTTACTTTTACTTTTACTTTTACTTTTACTTTTACTTTTACTTTTACTTTTACTTTTACTTTTACTTTTACTTTTACTTTTACTTTTACTTTTACTTTTACTTTTACTTTTACTTTTACTTTTACTTTTACTTTTACTTTTACTTTTACTTTTACTTTTACTTTTACTTTTACTTTTACTTTTACTTTTACTTTTACTTTTACTTTTACTTTTACTTTTACTTTTACTTTTACTTTTACTTTTACTTTTACTTTTACTTTTACTTTTACTTTTACTTTTACTTTTACTTTTACTTTTACTTTTACTTTTACTTTTACTTTTACTTTTACTTTTACTTTTACTTTTACTTTTACTTTTACTTTTACTTTTACTTTTACTTTTACTTTTACTTTTACTTTTACTTTTACTTTTACTTTTACTTTTACTTTTACTTTTACTTTTACTTTTACTTTTACTTTTACTTTTACTTTTACTTTTACTTTTACTTTTACTTTTACTTTTACTTTTACTTTTACTTTTACTTTTACTTTTACTTTTACTTTTACTTTTACTTTTACTTTTACTTTTACTTTTACTTTTACTTTTACTTTTACTTTTACTTTTACTTTTACTTTTACTTTTACTTTTACTTTTACTTTTACTTTTACTTTTACTTTTACTTTTACTTTTACTTTTACTTTTACTTTTACTTTTACTTTTACTTTTACTTTTACTTTTACTTTTACTTTTACTTTTACTTTTACTTTTACTTTTACTTTTACTTTTACTTTTACTTTTACTTTTACTTTTACTTTTACTTTTACTTTTACTTTTACTTTTACTTTTACTTTTACTTTTAAATGTCCTGTTTTTTTAAGTTCGGTGGCTTTTTACAAAGAATGAAATATATGTAAGTGTGTGTTTCCAGTACTTACATATTTATATTTTTTAATATAGGAAAAGCGGAAATAAGTTATAATACTTTAGAATGGTGGAAGAAAGTGGAAAGAAAACAACAACACAACAAAATTTTATCTGAACAATTAATAGAAGTATAGATATGCGAATTAAACTTTCTTATATCACATGTTAAATATAAAATAAAAAAAAAACTTATTTAAAAAAGTTTTTAATGTTTTATCATTCCAAGGAATTTCCAGGAATTTATTTGCTTTATGTTTTTTTCTTTCTTTCTTTTTTGAAGGGAAACCTAAGGCATATACAATAACGTAACAGATTTTAATCTGAAACTTTAATGGCACGTTACTTAAGGCGATTAAAAATATTACTTTACTTTTGTTTCCTTATTTGCTTTTAATATTTTATTTTTGTTTTATTTTTTTGTTAAATTTTATTCAATTATGAGGATAGACAAATATTTTTCTTATTTTGGATTTAGAATATTTTTGTTCTTACGTAATTTTTGTTTTTTTTTTTTTGATTTTTTGAATTTAAGGAAATGTGAAGAAAATTGCTTTTGATTGAGTTAGTTTATTGATATTTTATTTTTGTTTTGTTGTTTATTTAAGTTAGCTGCTTGAGCTTAATGCTAATACTAAATAATTATAAAAGGAATACATTTATAAATAATTTTAATAAATTGTTTTATTATTTTTTTTTTAGTTAGAAGAACATAAAATTATTTTTTCTATTTTAGAAAAAAACATTTATTTGTTTATAATTAAGAAACTATGTTTTTATACTTTTATTAAATACAAAGTTTAAATTATAAAATAAATTTAAAAATAATTTTGTATAAGGACATTAATCTGCAACTAAATAAATAAATAATAAATTAAATACATCGATGTACCTACACATTAAATCAAATAAAATTAATGAATATAAAACTTCTTTTAAGAGTTCAATTTTTAAATTATTATATATGTACAACAAATTTTTTGTTCAAATATATTATTTTTATTTCAGTTTACGAAACGCGCTTACTCCATTTTCGGGCGTATTTTTTGCAATAGTTTAAGATAGAAATTATTTTTATTTTATGGTTTTATTTAATTCATACGTATATAAAATTACACAACTTGGAGACAAAAGCAAAATGAATAATGTTTTTGTTTCCTATTTGATGCTCACCGACATTCTACACTATTAGCTTAAAAAAATGAACTAATAAATAAAAATAGTTCAGTCAAATATTACATTTTAAATGGTTAGCCCGGGAATTTATAACGATCTAGATTTAACTTCTTTGTTTCGTATAAAACGGAGTTTCTCACCCTTTAGCAGCCCCTTTCAGACCTTTTTGATTAATGGGGACATCTTAAATAAAAACGATACTATAAGAAGGGATTTCAGACATTACAAATATTGAAAATGAATTTTGTTTCATATTTTCATTCCGGACTGCGTATTGCCAAAATGTATATAAACTCAGCAGCACCAAGTCTGTGTTGAACCATTTGCTTCTCACCAAATTAAACTGCTTTGTAGAGCAAACTGTATGCTTCCACACGAAGATTACTTCTAAGTTGAAGTTATAAGGAAAGCAAACTATATTTTGCCGAAGGTCTGCGAGAGTAGGTTAGGTCGAGACAATAAGGAAGAGGTAGGTCTATCTGCCCATGTTTAGACGAGACACGAGAGTGGCAGTTTTCTAGAATATTGACTTAGAAACAAAATTATTAAAAATTAACTAAAAGACGATTAATGATGTGTTATATGTTTTTTGAAAATTCATATTCCATTATTTGATATGTTTTTGATTCAAGTTGTTTTAGAAAATAGCTTTTGAGAAATAAAATTTCAAAGCCAACATTTTTAACAACATGTTAAATTTGTATTTTCAAGTAAGATTTTAATCTTTTTTCAAAATTTTGCTTTATTAGATGCTATTTTTGATCCCAATTTATCCCTTGCTTTTATTAATTATAATTAATAATTATTATTAGTCAAATACTGAAAAGTACGTGCAAAAATCTTTCTCAGTTTTTGAGATATTACGTTTTTTTCGAGTATTTCATTTTAAATACATAAATGATATTTGAAATGAAAAAAATTAAAAAGAAGTTTAAATAAAAAAAAACAATCACGTATAAGTGTGAAAGTCACACAAAATAACTAAAGTAAGCTACACAAATGTCATTGAAGTGTCTGTAATCACAGGAACTTTGCTCTTAGATTTCAGAGAAAAATGTATACCAACTCAGACAAAACTACATTTGCTCTCACACTCTAAGCATTCATCTGCTCATTAAAATGAGCACAATGTTGGCAAACGGTAGGTTCTTTCTTATCTCAATGTGCTCGTAAAGAGGAAGAGGCAAACATTTTGCCTTGATATTCTAGATGTTGGACATTCAGGATTCTGGGTGTTTGGAATTTTTGTATTTGAAGTTTTGGGCATTCAAATAAATGGGATTTGTAATATTAGTTTCAGCCATTCAGTATAAGCTTATTTTGGCTAAATTTTTAGCTATTTCACTGGAACCGTAACCCTATAATCAGACTCTAGTATACTCGTACAATAATATATTTATTTGAAATTAACAGTATTTTTTCATAGCATTGCAAATCATACCAATGAAACCAAAAATTATCAGGTTCATATTTTTACTTTTCATGGGAACAGACTGGCAGAATTGAGAAACAATGTTTTAGTTTTGTAATTTATTTCAACTTTCAATCCAAATACACGCAATTAGTAATTGACAAAGTTGGAAAGAATTCATTTCCATTAATTCGAATTTTAATTGAAATAAATCACTTACATTTCGTGTAATGATTACTAAAAACGGAATCAAAAGTACTTTTTTTAATGATTACTTTTGTATTCAATTACATTAACCTGATTGAATTGCCAGTATGTAGTTGACAACAGAGTTTGGAAATAATGATTACTTTTTGTAATTTATTTTAACTTTTATTTCAGTCACATGTAATTATTTATTGAACTTTTTAAATTACAATTTCACATAATTGTAATTGAAAAAAAACATAAATTTCCATTACTTGTAATTGTAATTAAAAAAGTTTTTAATAGATTACATGTAACTGAAAATAGTAATGGATTATTGGAAGAAATTGAAGGAAAGTACTGTGTTAAATAAATTTAAGGTAATTGATTGTAACTTATTACATGTTTTTGTTATTTAATCATTAAAATAATAACAATAAAAATAAAGAAAGGTATTCTAACTGGTAAACTAATACAAATAGACGAAACTCAAAGAGAAATTTGCCCATTTTATTTTATTATAATTAATTTATTTTCAAAGGGTGATTATTTAAAAGACGACAGTTAATTCAAAACCTGGGATCACGTCAGTGATCGATTGAGTGAGTGCCATCAGTGATTGAATGAACAAGTAATCACTTATGATTTTGGCATACTTGGTTGCCCGAAACGTGAGCGGTAATGCCAAACTCACATAATTCAGCCACAAGTTTCTCGATAACTTACGATAATTCAGCCCCTAATGAAAGTGAATAAAATATATGTTAATAAGCTTAAAACAACAAACAATACAGGGAACTATTTAAGAAATATCACGAAAAAGTAATTGACAAAAAAAAGTAATTACATTTTATGAAATAATTATTGAAAAAAGTAATCATAACATATTTTTTGATGATTACTTTCGTTTTCAATTACACTAATGTTATTGAATTACAAGTTATTAACACTTTTCATTTTTATATAATTAGTAATTGAATTTCTTCAATCACATTTAAAAGTAATCGAAAAAGTGTTCGGAGATTTCAATTACAATTAATTGAAATTTAACTTTTTTCATCATTACAACTCTGGTTGACAGTTTACAATTAAATGTAATTAGTAATTAGATTTCTTCAATTACAATCAAAAGTGATAACAATGCTGTTTGGAGATTTCAATTACCTGCAAGTAATTATAATTGGATTTCTTATGATTATTTTCCAACTCTGCCACGAGTATGCTGTTGGTCAGTTGGTTTTTTTTTGTGTCCTCCATATTTGAAAAAAAAAAATAAGTTTTGTGATGCAACTGCTTATGGAGACCCACGGCTAAGTGATGATTTAGAAGACTTAGCCTTTGCTTTTCCTAAAAAATTCTCTGAAATGACTATAACGATTTAAATCAAACTTTCAAATCTACGTTTGTTTCAAATTTATAACACAGCATTTTACTGTTATCATTTTTGTTGATCATTTTTGATTTTTTCAAATTTTCTCAAAAATGGCTTTATGATTTCAATTAAACTTCGTCTTTTAAAGCAAAAAGTGGTTGCAATGAATCAGTGCACGAATAAATTATTCATTTATTACCTTTATTGCTTGTTTATTTTGTATCTGTTGCCGTCTTTTTTTATTTCTCTAAAAGGTCTGAAGCTCGGTTTTATACTCAAAATCGAGTTCGTGGTCTAAATTTGTGGGTGAAAGTAACAACTGGACTTTAAAGGGCAGCAAGTTTGATTGATTTATTTTATCATTAAAATATAACAACATATAAAGTTATTTTATGTAGGCCAAAAAGTTTGAATTTATTATTTATCTAATGTGTTTCAAATTCAGTGCATTTTTTTATTTTTTTTTTTGTCAAAGATTTTTTGTTTAAATTTCAGCAATAAATTTCTACATACTGATTTTTTTTTATAATATAGTTTTCATTGAGCAACATAAACATTTATACAACAATACATGTTTGTATATATTTTATTAAATATATATTATATTATTTAGAATTTGCAAACTTACTATATATAATAAATTGTTAATAAACATTTAAAAAAACACGAACATAATTTATGGCATTTGTATGAAAGCCATTCTTTATTTTATTGAACAGTTATTAAAAAAAAAACATTTAAAATATAGGTAGATATTCCTTAATAAATGGCTGCATGGCAAAAACTGCTATTGCTTATATTCTTAGAATTTAAAAAAATGTAAAATTGTGTTTTTAGAATTATGTAATTAATATTAAAAATAAATTTTATCTGTTTTTTTCTGTAAGTGTAGATAGATGTGTAGTAGTAGTAGTGTGTGTTTCAAAAAATACCCTTTTTGTTTATTATAATAAATAATTTTCTTATTTTTTTTCTTTAGTTTTAAAAAAATATAAATTGATATTATCTTAACTTATATAACACAGGACCCCTGTTTTTTTATGTATTGGAAGACCTCACATGGAATGTTTTTCTTTGTGGCATGACTGAAATAAATGCAAAGATATTCTTTGGAATGTTTATTACAATTTTTTGTCGTTTCAATTTTTTAGTATTAGATTTACACATTTGAGGCATACCAATACAAGATTTTTAGGGTAATAGGGGGAAGTTCACAACTTACGTAACCCATATTTCTTAGGCTATTTTTTATTTTCTTTTTGTGTTGGTTCTACTTTTGCATAAGATAATAATGTATAGCTGGGTCAACATTTCAAAAAATTAGTATTTTGTAACCTTAATCGGACTCTCTTGTGAAATTAACTTATTCCTATATTATGTATTTTTTAAGGTTATATTCCTGTATTAAGCTTAATTTTAAAAAAGTCATAACTCATAACATTTATGCATATCTTCTTCTTTATACAAATCTTTTGTTTAATATAAAGGACCAAACTGTTTTGCTTACTAAAATTACTTCACAGTTGGAGTTGAAGTAAAAAAAGCAAAATTGCATATTTCTGAAAGAAGCGAACTTGCCAGCTTAAAAAAAAAATATTTTAATCAATAAAGTTGATTCCTAACTGATTTTCTTCTATTGCTGACAAAGAAATGATAAAATACTCTTTTTAAAGTAACTTAAAATGTGCAGAGAATATTTTAAGGCTAGGAACGCACTTGTGATTTTCTGTCATCCGATAATTTACACTTTTTATCAAATTTCCCCAACTCTGATAGAATTTTCCCCTCCTTATAAAATTTGACAGGCTTTACACACTTATTTGGAAAAAGATACCAAACAAGCCTAATAATATGTGTACTGTGAGGAAGGCGGTCCTTGGGCACATCACGGTCTTGAAATTTTCGGTATAAAAGTTGCGATATTGTTTACAAACATATGCAATTAACATTAATTAAAGCTTAATATGTTTAAGATATTATACTATTTTCTAAAAAATGTGAAAACTATAAAGTAAAGTTAAATATGAATATTTTGAAATATTGACCCAGCTTTATATTAATGCTATTGTAACTGCCTTCTTTTATTTATTCATTGAATGATCCTAAAACTTAAGTTATTTGTGGACTGACAGTTTAATTATAAAAATATATAATACATAGAGGTCAAAAAAATGCGAGTATTTCCTTAAATGCTCACATACTTGCTGCTTGTATATAAAGTGGATTTTAACATACCAAAATCAGGAGGTGGAGAAAAAAGTCGACCTATTGAGAGTAAGTTTTTTTTTAAAATCTCGTTGGCTCTTTTTTTTCAAAAATAATAAGTTCTTTTGAATATACTTTGTTTTGTATAGGATATGTTTAAAAATGGACATTTTTGAAATATAGTATACTACTATACACGTACCTTTTTGTAATATAGTGGCAGGAGTAAGAAATTGCAGAAAGTGTCAGGAAATTGGTTGGTAAAACCTTGCAGCAAAAGAGAAAATATATGGCGAGACATTCTATTAAGTGAGATCGTTTAAACCAAGATGCAAACTGCAAAAATACTTTAGTGGATCAAGAGAAACTTGGTGCAGTAGGTTAAGTAAATTCCATTTCAGAAGTTGAAGAGAGCTCAAGTGTCAGGTGCACTTTAGTAACGAAATATCGGTTAACTGCAAAGTTTTTGAATTTTCGTTGAATGTTGAATATTTTCCGCGATACCCACGGTATTTAACAAATTTTAAACTAACAGAGCAAACTACAAATATCCACACAATTTCCCAATAGTAGGTAAAAATAACATAAATAAAAAAGGCCTGGTCAAACAGAACTCGGTCCTGCAGTCTTTGCAAAAAATTAATGCTGTCTGTTCTACCGCAGGCTTCTAACTGCTTGAACAGAATGGAGACGGAGCTGTAATTGGAATAGCTGTCAAAATGCTGAATACACACAAATCCAATGATACGAACAGAACACGACGCAGCTGCAGGCGGAGCTGTAGATATAGCTGGACAAGTTGGCCAGCTTTGAACTTTTGCATGCATTTTTTTTACGATTCAAATTTGTAAGCGCAACCAAGTGCTTATATGGGGATTGAAGAGAATTTCAAACTCTTTTTAATCTCTGATAAGGACGTAATAAAATTTTAGCTTCCATTTCATCATTTTCCATTTGTAATTTCTATTTTTGTGTTGAATTAAATTCGCACAGCTGACTTCAAATAACAAAAATGTCAGAAAGCTGTACAGCACATTTTTGGCGTGAAAAAAATCACGTATGACATTTTTTTACAGCTATTCCAGTTGCAGCTCCAGCTCCAGTTGCAGCAGTCTATTCTGGTCAGGCAGTAAGTTTGGTGCTGTTGAGCTGATAAAATCGTATTCAAATTAAGCTAGCACGATCTTCTTAAGGTCATACAAAAGGTGTTAATTTGTTTTACCAGTGATTACGTATCGACGAAACAAAATCGATGTTATTTGAACATACAAATGTTACTGAAATTGGTTCATATTTTCAATTTCCTTTCTCAATCAGCAATAGTATTGACACATTTGAAATTTATATTAGATTATAGTTTTTCGGGTCTTTTGGGTACCTGTTAGACCATATTTTCTTAAACACGATTACTGAAAACCATAAAATGTTCTTTCAATCTTGAGTGTTTTCTTTATTATTTTTTCAAACGGATATAACCCGTTTAAAATCGAGAGCACAATATAAGTTGTATTCAAGAGTCTCTCAAATTTGTATTAAATTCTCTCTAGGAGAAGAAAATTACAGAAAAAATATTAAACGGCCTGGTGGCAACTTTGGCTACAATTTTCTGCCACAACAATAAATTAATTTTTGTATGTATGGGAAAATATTTCAAAGCATTAATATTTCAGTCTTCATTCCTCTTTGAACCAAAATAAGAATTGATACCATAATTGTGTTAGTTGGATTAAAACAAACTATTTCTATCAAAATTATCATTTCTATTTGACCAATGGAAATGAAAAAAAAATTATTTTTAACGAGATAGAATTGCTTTTTATTATAGTAAGAGTTTGAAAACTATTTATTTGTGTTTTATATTTGAAGTTAAGGCAAAGGTTTTGTGTTTCGTTCATCGAATTTGTCATTCTTCTTACTCGTGTTTTTTTTACTAAACTATGGTATACAAATAAAACAAGTTTACTAAATAATAAATTAAATAAAACATGTTATTTTCTAATAACTTCGATTTTATAATTCTCTTAAAACATTCTTAACCATCATTTCCCTAACATCATTTCTTGTGTCATTTCCCTGACCTCCAAGTTTCCAATATAGAAGAATAAATATAATATTGCATTTAAATATATTTCCAGTACCCAGTGACCAGTGACCAGACCACTTGTTTGAAGTTTTTATTATAGAGTTATTCTAGCAAAATAAATTGATTTAAGCGAGGATCCAATTTGGAGTCCAAAATATTGATGTTTTGAAATATTAACCCATGTCTGACACATGTCAACCTGGGATTTGACAGACAAAACAATTTTTCAAGAAGGGGAATAGTTTTATTCTCTCCTGAGCGCTCTCTTCAAACTAAAACTACCCAGTGAAGTGAGGAACAGGAATTGGAGAAAAATTGGTAACACCAAATATAAAAAAACACCAAGTAGGTAACCATTGGTAATTGGGTTTAGTCAATGTTGAGAACAGACCTATTTTGTATCAATGCTGGATTTACACAAGTAAAAAATTGGTATATTCTCTGCCATTTTGTAGACATTATTTGTCAAAATATTCACAATTTATGCAAACAAAAGACTCAACGCTAAAGATCGAACATCGAGCTAAATAAAATAAGGAAATTAAAACAATACAATTTAGAAGAGATCTTCACTTTATGTCTATCTGTGTTAAGGATTTGAAAGATCTGATGAATCAGCAGTTTTAAGTAAGTTTTGAACAGGCCCCAAAATATTAACTGAAGCTTATTTATGCATTATGGTGATTCACGAACTCTCTTTAAGTCTTCTCTCGAAATTATTTTCATTTGGTCTCAAGAATTAAACCAGAATTTCAAAAATTTTATATTAAGATGTTACAAGCATCGATTTTATGCGAACAAATAAACAGTTCCTTGGACATGTTTTAAGTATCGAAAAATTTAAAATCTGAAGAAATTCTGGTAATTTATTTTGGGCCATCAGAAAATCATAACCCAAAATCGACGTAAAAGGAACTCTTGGACCACCCTATTATAAATGAATGTTTAGACATATACATATAACTGAGTACAAACAATACTTTTATGTGTTTCATTCTAAGTTTAAGAATACCTTACTCAAAAAAAAAACATCTTTGCGCTACATAAAAATCACTAAACTATCGCTATTTTGTCTTTTTTTTAATTATTTTTCGATATAATATATCTATGTACCAAGTGTATATGTACATATATTTTTCTCCATATTTCAATTTAAATGCTTTGTTCCGAATTGTAGATTAAGGTTGGTATTAAAGGCAACCACGTTTCTAGTAACAACTTTTAACTTTAACAAGATAATATTTATTTTATTAACACAGATACAAATAATTTATATTTTACTATTTTTACTTTTGTTTCAGTTTTTTTTATTAATTTAAATAAATAGATTTTAATATTGCAATTGATTTGGGTGTTGTTTTTATGTTTTCTTGTTTGTGTTTCTAATCTCAGCCGCCGATATGCCAGCGTGGCACAGCGCTGCATCCGTCGCCGCCGCAAGTTTTTTTTTACATACCTATATATAGTAATTGTATGTTTTTCTTTTAATCTACTAGTTTCGCTATCGTAGGTTGATATATACCTACTTCTTTCATTTAGAATCATAATTTCTTTTCTACAATAATTAGACATGCAGCAAACCGTTTTTTTTTTTTGCTATAAGAAAACAAGCGTATTAGAGCCGGTAATTTGTTTTGACTTATCCATGGGGGGATATGGTGTTGCTGGTGGGAAGGTTCGATTTTGTTATTACAATAATATGATGGATTGTACAAAATTTCTTATAAAATATAATTAATTAAAAAAAAAAATCAAAACAAAAAAGAACTTTGATATATTTGCAAATAGTTAAATGATAATATAATAAAATATAAACAACCTAAAGCAAAGCAACTCAATTATGAGGACAATGCCTTTTAAACTCGAATTGCTATTTGAAAAATAGTCTTTTGATGAGGCAGTTTCAATTTTTAGATATTTTTGTTTATCGTTAATTTAAAAAAAAAACAACGTGAAAGAACTTTTGAGATACGCTGGTATATTCATTAATAAAAACATGGAATACCCATTTGTTGTTGCCACTTAACTCCTTAATATTTTCTGAAATAAAAAACTGAACAAAAAAGAACTGGTACTCGATGATCTTTCAGCTTTCCGACTACCCGCAATATCCAGTTACGGGAACGATAAGATTCCTGATGGGAACAAGTACAGGTACTACCTGTACCAAATTTACGCAGCTCTCATTTGATCGGGAAATGCTGCACAGTCACTGGTAGGCTTCAGTAAATTGATGATCAATAAATTATTCGATTATTCTGATTGCAATTTTTTCTGGTGGGTCTTATTAAATTATCTCAAAAACTCTTTCACAATTCTATGTGAAGTTTTCAAAACTAAGAATTTTGGAAACTTCCTCAACTTTGGTTAAAATAAATAATATCCGTTCATAGAATAAACTATATTCATCAGGTTAAGATTATCAGGGTCTGGATTATGAAAGAATGCAATCATTCAAATATTGGAAATTTTACTAGTTAAATCGCAGTTTTTGACTTCAATCTGAGATTTTGAATTTAAAACAAAATGTATAAAACAAACATCACATCGCAGGCCTTGTTTCAATCACAACCTGGATATGGATTGGTATCTGAACTCTGGAACTGGAAGAACTATTGCGATACATGCTGCCTCTATGAATGAACATGTCTCGAAAAAAACAATGAGGCACAAAAATCTATGTAAACAAGACAATTAATTGTTTACGGGATTGTGGTTGTGAATTTTAGCATCTGAATGTTCTGTGGAGTCGAAATGTTGAGTAAGCGTAAATATAAGTTCCCATCACTGTGATCAGCTGTTGACCACAAGAAGCTTAAGCTTCTGTTCAGAAAAGAATGAGCAAGTTTATTCTTTCTTGCATTTTACCAAAATTTTTGCACAATATGACGATGTCGTCATAGTGTCAGTTTTTGAAAACAAATGTAGAGAGACATTTTACGACTTCTCTTCCCGATGCATATGGTGAAAATGTAGTTGAACTAGAAAACATAAGAGTTCTTCGACTTCGATGAGTGATTTCCAATTCAAATTTGGAACTCGGAAGTATTTTCTCTTCTTTTCAAAAGAAAAATTGTCATTTTAATCAATCTGTTAAGCAATTGAAAATACCATAAAAGTGAGACATTCGATCAGAGAAGCGAAACTATCAGACGGATAAGATTCCAAAGAAACATTTTAATAAACTAATATTTTCCTTTCGGAGAAGATCTCAAAATGAAGTCAAATAAAATTGATTGCATTCAAGAATTCTTTCTTTTCCATCCGAAAAAAATTATTCACAACTGAACACTGATTACTATGGAATGCAAAGGCATCAGATCGCATTCGAATTTAGGGTTGCCAACCGAATTTCTAAATAGAGTATTGTGCTGTATTTCATACAGGTGTTCTTTGTAATCTGCTAATTAAATATGAAGAGTTAGATTAAATATTATTTACACTCACTCAATTTACAAAAATTAAACATAAACAATGGACAATTTAAATTCAGAAGTTTTAATTTTAAAAGAACTTTAGGGTGAAATATTAAACAACAAGAATTCTTCTACTGAGCAAAAAGGCATACAAATACTTTTTTAAAAATTGAAATAAATAATACCTACTATTTATTTTACTACACTGTATTGTTTTTTCCTTAGAAATCAAATACTCTATATCATCATAAATAGTTGGCAACCCTTACTCTGATAGCGAATTATATTTTTAAGTATTTTAAATTTCCTTTTCATTTCGGTTAGTTCGACATATTGGCAGATTGAAAACTGCTAAATCAAACAAATCCGTAAATGATTCCAAGAAATTCGATATCGAATAAAAAATAATTCACTTCGAACTCCATAATCTGACCACTGATGTTGAAAGTATAAAATATTTGGTTGTTTTTTTTTTTTTTTTAATACGATAAGTAGGGAATACTTGTATTTTGCAACACATACTTCAGTGGAAAATATTTTTTTGTTCTGAGGGAATTTTAGGCGTAAGTTAACGATAACAAGGTCTTTTGAACGTGTATATACTCGTATATTAATATTTACTAGCATATAATTGTTTGCTTTAAGTCAATTTCTACTTTTTTTAATACTTTTCTTTTCTTTAACGATTTTTTTTTAAGTTTGTAATGTATATTTGTATATCTTATAGTTGTCGCTCCTTTACAGTTTTGTTTTACATGTATTGTACATGTTTCTTTTTTTCTACATATTTTTTACTTTTCATTTTTTTTTAACATAACGATCCTTAATGCTTATGTAAAACCAACAACAATATTAACAAAAATTCTGTAAATCTAAGGTATGTATACATATTTATATAGATATACGATCACATATACATACACTTACATGTGTATAGATGCATAAATATATACATACATACACATATAGATATAATCTGTACTTTTAGTTTAGCTTCTTCCTTATTTCTTCTTTGTTTTTTTTTACTACATAAATATTTTTTACTTGTTCAATATCACTATAAACAAAATGAGGATATATAAATCTAATATTACATATATTTAATAAATATAATATTATATATAATTATGTATATAAATATTTTTCATATGTATCTGTTTTGTTTTTGTTTGTTTTGTTTGTCATTTTGTTGCTAACTCAATTCTTGTTTTCTGTTTAGTTTAAGTTAAATTTAAGTTTAAGTTTAAGTACCTACTTTAGGTTCTTCTTTTGTTTTGTTTTATTTAGCTTTTGCTTCTCTCGAGAGTGCGCGCACATATCTATACAAATACATACACAATAATGAAAATATAGTAGTAGTTGTAATGAATGTCGTATCCTTGATGTGTATAGTTGCATTTGACTTTTAAGTGCGTTAAGTTTGTTGTTTTTTGTGTTTTTTTCGGGAATGTAGGTATGTGTTTTGTGTGTGTGTGAGCTTTTTCATTAAATGTGCGTGTAAAATGCTTATTATCGCTGCTGCCTGTTGTATGTTTTATTCCGGCTTTAGTCGATGCCATTGTACAATTGTTTGTCTTGGTTTGGATATCATATCTTGCCAATGTTTTGTCTCTGATGCCCCAGATCCATTCTTCCCTGTAAATGTATATTTTTTGTATTTAAAAAAAAATACAGAAATTTCACAAGAAAAAACTATACAAAATAAGCGTGCGTTTCATTTCTTCTTAATAACATATAATCATTATATTATAGACAAGTTACACAGAATTAGAAAGTAATACATAAATAATGAGCAATTACGTTTTTCTATACATTAATTAGTTCATAGTATGAAGTAACCTGAATTTAATTTTTAATACAATTCGGCTGTTAACTGGTATACCTACAACATTAGAAATCCAATGGCTACCTACCATTCCTCTATCTAACTCTTTCAATGATCCACCTTCGCCAAGTTTTTATAAGGATTGTTCCAGACTTTTAGTATGCACTAAAACTGTTAGCTTACCAAATTTTGAAGAGTAACGATGAAATTCTCTCAGCTAGAAGTTAAACTGCGAACAAATCTAAAAAGGGGTTGAACAAAAATTTCTGATACTTTTAATTGTCAAAAACTAGACTCCACTGAGTTGCTGCGAGTTGGTATTTATGGTACATCCTAAATCGTTGTTTACAAGATTTCAATGAAGCGTAACCAAAGCAAACCTATGTGTGTCTGTATTTTTCACAATAGGTATTTAAATATTTTAAAAATGCAGCTTTCACATAAACTATAGATAAGAAAGTATGTGTCTTATCTCTAAATCTGGATCTTACTAAGCTAATAACTAAATAATGATTGTTCCAAGGCGAATGAAGGTCAAAATTTTAGATTCGAATATCTCAAAAACGTGAAGTGCTAAAGCAATTATGAGGTCAGATTTGAATTCAGCACATCAAAGACTATCAGAAAAGTATATTTTTTTTTCAGAAAAAATTCTAATTTTGTCACACACAGTGTTTTCGAGTAGATTTTCAGAAAACAAGTAGTAAAAATAGGTCAATTTTTAACTGGCGGTTGAATCGAAATGGGCTGTTAAATAGAAAATCTTAAACGGAGATTTGTTGGGAACTGTATCGTGTACACTGTCAATTTATTGTATTAAGATGTTATCGACGTGTTGATAGTTTTAAAGCCACAAGTGCAAAACTCCCAAAAAATGCAATTATGTTTTTTTTTCTATGTTGCGTCACGAAATTTCTGTCGCAAACCTCAGAATCAGATTTAGAACCCCCGAAAACTTAAAACAGAAAAAAAAAATCAAAACTACCCACAGTTTGCTTGCTAAACAATGCTAAATTTTCACGACGTTTGAACGTTTGCCGTTTGGATTTATACTGAAAAAAAATGTGCGGTGCATTGCCGTGTGAACCAGGCCTTAGGGTATTCATCTAACGGCATTAAGCTGTCTAATTTTCCAAACAAGTTGTGACGTTTAGTTGTGAAGTTTAGAACTTTACTACGTTTACAACAGATTTGCTCCCACCATTGTATGAATACCCTTAATGTAGAGCTCCACTTAGCAAAGACTTTTTTGAAATTCTGAAAATAAATAGGGTAGATGCACTAAAGTCGGATTTATATTTTCAAAAAAAAAAAAAAATTAAAGCAAACAAAATTTGCACTGGATACATTGGTAATTCAAATGTGTTTAAAATTTTTGATTTTTATCTTTTCAAGGTATGATTATAAAAAATTTGAGATAATAGGTAGTTTTTGAGATTTTTTAAAATTTTTTAGTGACAATTTCAAAAATTCATTAGTTCCGTTAGGCGGTGATATTTGCGTGAATAAACATTGCTTTAGTTTTTTGAACTGTTTTTTTTTTCAGTTTATTGTTAATATATTATTAAGAGGTAGACGTAGGAGGCTGAAAGTATGCATCGATATTAAAATAAATTTATATAAAATGCAAAACTGGGTCATACGTACTTGCTCTTATAGTTCAAGTTGCTTGAAACTTAAGAACTTTTAAGATTTAAAGTAATTATAGAATCAAATGTACGACTGCATCGCACGTACATTAAGAGCTTTTAAAATTATAAAACAACAAAATTAAGGTACATGAAACTCGTTATTTAATAGCAAAAAACCAATCGGAAAAAGATTAGATTTCAAAAAAAAGAATGCAAACAAAAAAATAAAAATCGTTGCTTTTCTCAAAAATAATTTCTTTTAATAAAATTGTTGTAACAATTTAGTGGCCAATTTTGAGTATTTATTAATATATTTATATTTGAAAATAGTTCAAAAAAAGTCATCAGCCTATTTTTGAAATATTGAATTTTCAAAAAACAATATACAGTAGATATGTTCATTAGGGCGGTCGTTATAATGGGTATAAATAAATAAATAAATTGTTATTCAAAAGATGATGCATTTTAAAAAAACCTACCACAGTCTTATTGCCTGGTTACGCTTCCAAAATAATGTAAGCGAATGTTTTACGGTTGATTCAAAAATTAGTTGTGAGAAGAGCTTAGGAGAGAAACCAAATTGTATTCATTGCTACTAGGCATTCGGTGAACTCGGTGCGTTTATAACTACTGTAAAAGACTTGCATTTGTTATTAGCACCAAGCTAATTTCGATTCGTTACAAAGGGATCGAATAGAAGAGATTTAAAGAAAACGTCAAAAAGTTTTCAAGCAATTTGTTTCCTCTTATGAATGGGGACTTAATCCAAATAAAGGCATAAGAAATCTTCCTTATAAATTTAGATTAGATTAGGAAATAATGTTTATATTTTGTGTGTTTTTGTACAAATTTTTGGGAGAGACCTACCATCTAACTAAAGAGTGGCCATGTCCATTCATGCGTCTTATGAGTACTCATAAATATTAACTTTTATAGTTCGTTAATAGGTTTATGAGCCTCATTGCTTTATTAGAGCTCGGTAATAACCGCCCTTAGTTCCGAAAAAAATATTTATTTTGTACTGGAGATTATAAAAAATAATAAGAAATTATAACTCAACTTGTTTTCATCAGACTTTTCACCACCCTAGAACTCTTTGTGGGAAATTGTAATCACCCATATCTTAATTATAACCTCTTTATTCTGTGTAGCTTGTTAATATTCTTAAAAAACAATCACAATTTTCATTAAACATTTAGGATATTTTAAGAGCTGCAAGCAGATGCGTTTAGAGAGAATTTTGTATGTATTTTTCTTTTTTATTTGTAATTTTTTTAAATATTATTTAAAATAAGGCCCGCTTCTGTCGTTCCGCATCAGCTTCTGCTTTAGTTTCAATTCCATTCATTATTTCCAATTAAATTTTAAATTTTTACTCTCTTCTTTGTGGAAGAAACATAAGCAATTTAACAAAAAGCGTCGCGACAAAAGTGGGTGTTTCAATGTGGACGCTCTGAATTTATTTTTGTATTGGTTTAATTAAACTATACATTCAAAAAATGTGTTTTTTTTTAATAGTTTTTTATGGTTTTCATAGATATTATGACAATTTTAGACAATATGAGAATGTAAGAATATTTTTTTTTTCTTTGGTTGTTGTCTTGTTGTTGTTGTTGGGCATAAACTACTCACCGGCTAACAATATTCTTCCAATTAACTCATTTCGTCCAATATTATCAAAATCCATTACCATAACATCTAAGGAGCATTCGCGGATCTTCTCCCACGGCACATTGAAACTAAATGATTCATTAAAAACAGGATTAAGTGTGCAATTAAAAATTGGAGTCTTTCGCTTTTCGACGCGCTTATCACCAAATTGTAGCCAGACCTTAACGTATGGATCTGAAATATTGTATAAATTTGGGGTTTTTGGTTGTTTTTTGTAGGTAGTAATTTCTTAATTTTTTTCTTAAATAAGATTTACTTCCTACAGTGCGGTTCCCTTGGTTAGACGCAACTAGAAATGTACATCTGTATTTTGTTATTTTTTTGTTTATAAATAGAAATAATTATGTTTTTATTTAATGAAAATTGGGTAGAAATGGATGTGTGTAGATTTTATTCCTGAAAGTTTTTGTTTTAGTGTGAGCAGCCTTGTAGGTATACGCAGCTTAAGCTAAATTTTAGCTTGCATTTAAAATTCTTTCGAAAATTAAGCAAAGCTAAAATTTATTCAAGCATATGAGCCGACTTGTATGCAGCTCCAGCTAACAAATCAAATTTTCGTTTCGAACTGTACATCACTTGTGAATCTGTCCAAATTTAGCACGTAGATCTAAAATGTTGCACGGAACATTTGTTTCCAGCTAAATTTTGACAGATTCTGTCACTTACTTTTTTCTTCAATATTTTTCGTACGGCGTGGCGATGAATTTCGAAGGATTAAAAAAAAGAGAGAAAATGAAATTTGATAATGATGTTCAATGTTTTCTTAAGCGAATTGAGATGAGCAGCGAGTCCCCATAGACGCATAAAAAATAAAAAAATTAACATTTATTGAGTGTGGAGAAAAAGAAGAAGTTGTCTACGCCCATGGAACAAAATTACAAAATCGTTTCACACAAAGTCTCGAGGAGAATAAACACAGTCTTTCTTCATCAAGGAAATGCTCCGCAGAGTTTGAACAAATATGCGAGTGCCACAAAAAAGCTTTACGAAGATTGGATTCCAACCAGGTTATTGAGCAGAGAATGAAGGGGGAAATATGATGGTTCCACTACAGAACTTATGCTTATACAGGTTTTGCTCTGGAAGAATTTTGCAGGTGATGGCATCAACGTAAATGTATAAAGTCCTAAAAAGGCTGAAACATAGTGTTCGGAGCACAGGCCTATAAGGACTAATTTATTTATCCCTGCGTCCTTAAGTTAGAACTATAATGTCGGAGGGGCACTTCAGTAGTCGGAGGAAAACAAGCGAATACACGGAAAGCATATGGCGTGGCTTAAAATGCGCAGTGGAACGTTTCGCCAAGTTTCGTTCAACTTTCCTTACGGAAGTGAGGTGAGCTCCGAAACATACCTCACTTAAGTAAAACTGACATTTGGTGAAATAGGAATGCCAACAAGAGATAGATGATAAGTACAGTATGGGTGTGTACCCCTTTTTGCGATACGGAGAGCTACTTTTCGTTACGGTTTTCGACATTAGCTTCAGTGCCCTTCCGTTAATTATAGTTCTATCTTCATGCCACTTAAAATTTTTTTCAATTGTGAAGTAACAATAAGCTTCGGATACATGTAGATTAACTGACGTCAAACCCTACAAATGAAAAAAGTATAACAGGCTTTATATGGTATATGGAATGGTCTCTCAATAGATCACGTGCTGCCAAACAATTAAGCCTGGCAGGCTGCCGATGCGAAACGAAATTTTTAGATGATCTCCAACAAGACAACGAAATGCTTACGGAAAAGAAGCGGACAAAATATTAAAATTGACAGTTGCACAAATTTAAAAAATTAAAGCAAATGGAAATGCAAAAAGAACACAGGGAAGCAACAAAAACAAACACGAAAAAACACAAATGTCATTTTCCGCACACAATTTATCGTTTGGGTAGTTAATTGTTTGCGAAAAAAGAGTGTAGACCTCTGCAAAAAATCTGTTAGAATAATCAATTTTGGTCGTCGAACAGCGTACTGCAAAACGAAAAGTTGAACTAAATTTTTCGTTCATGACTTCGTTAGGTAATTTTTGTACGGGATTTATTGTAACGCATCAGCAGTGGCTCCAGAATATTTGAAAGGAGATATCAAAGAAATGCGATGAGTGGGGATGGCCAAAATAAAGGTAAGAAATTGCTATATATGTAGGAAGGTACACTAAGTTGACTGCTATCAACTACAAAAGAAGCGCTTATTTGAATGTGGGCTTGCAGTTAAAGACTCTTCTCGGTACCAAGGTTAAACTCAAACAGACATATTTTCCCTCTAATGTCAGAAGCATGAACTCGTAAATTCAATTTTTCTCAATTCATCGGTTGGTTTAGTAAAAATATCTTTATTCCATGGACGTCGAGGAAAACATAATCCTGACTACCATCAAAGCACAAAAATACACGTAAAAAACATGCAACAAAACTGGATGCATAGAAGGACCAGAGTTGCTTGCAAATTCTTCGAGTAGAAAAGAACAGAGGGACAACGGCCTTACAGAAAAGAAAAAACAAAGTTTAAGTGAGACTCGTAATCGAACATAAGGCGCTTTTCATTTTGAATTAAGAATAGAGCTTTGAACATAGTCCGAGCATATCCAGCATGTTCTAAACTTCCGCTGAACCAAGCGTGCTCTGAGCGCTCTGAACTATTTTTGAAACACCTCTGAATACTAGCTGTCAAAATGCTTGTGTTCAGCTCTGTCTGCTCAGCTCTGTTATTTTATTCCGAGCCCATAGAGCGCACTCTGAACAAACTCAGAACACGCTCAGAACGAACAAAGTAATACAAATTGTTAGCTCTGAACGCTTTGAGCTAAAAAAACACAATTTTTTGTTTGACAGTTCAGGCTCTACTCTGAACCTAAAAAGAAAAACACCTACAGATGACTGCTACCGTGGAAATGAAGCTTGGAAGCTCTACCTAAAAGTTACACATCTTGTTAAGGACACAGCTCGAAGTCGAATTCGAGTGACGATATGGAAACATTATACCTGCCATTATTTTTGTATCCGTAACTCAACGGACCTGGAAGAAGGGAATAAAGCCATGTCAGAAGAAAAGTACCGTAGAGCTGCTCAAAGAAATGATCTAGAAGCTGAGCCGTTTGAGCCATAGACAAAGAAAGAGACATAGACATATATATAAACCTACAAAAAACAGAAACAGAAACCCATAAAAAACGGATTCCCTTCATATTACACGAGTTAGAGAAATATAAAGAATGGAAATTTAAGGTAAATTCAAAAATATGGCAACAAAATTCGATTTTGAAAGAAATTTGATTCAAAAGAAGTTTGACTTCGAGGGAGTCAACTGTTTTTTGTGTATCAACCCCTCACCCAGAGACGGTAAAACAAGTACTTAACTTGTAAAACTAAAGGGAAATAGTTAACGGTTAAGCTTGCAAAGGAAGCATATTGGTTGAGCTTTGTGTGCACTCGAACTTTTGAGCCAAGTAATTAAAGTTTAGTAAAAAGTTTAGTAAAGAGTAAAGAGGAAAAGTAAGAGCGTCTCAACTGGGGTGAACCGCACTGTTGGTATGTAAAAGATTCGGTTTCTGAGCTATGATGCACCGATCTTTTTTTTCCGGATAATTTTGTATGAAATCATCTTACCTGACTTTCCGTTTATGTCTTTAGCTTTTAAATTTCTAGCTTTTATCAATGTCAATGTTAGTACTGAATTTGATGGATGATAACAAAGAGATGATAACAGTTCGCCGCATTTATCTTTAGCTGGTGGCTTTAGGGCTTTCCAAAATGATTGCTTACCAGCAAAATCGACCTATTTTTTTTGTATTAAGTGTGTAAGTGGTGTTAAGTCAAAAAAGACATAGATTTTATAATTATGTAAAATTAAAAATATAATCAAATTTTTTAAAAGTGTTCAAACATATAATTATACCTGACACAGTGGCAAAAAAACCTCTCCAATCGAATCATCACGAGAGAATCGATCGTAATCAAATACGTGTAAATGCAAAACCTGCGCGGAATTAAGTTCGAAAAAAATAGTAATACAGTAAATGTAAACAATACTGCTTTTACATGACGACTCTTTGAGTCGTAGCTCTTTGAATTATAACTCTTTCGAACATCGGAAAGAGTTATTCACATTTTTTTGTACCGAAGACTCACCACGCAGCTGTGTTTGGTCTTATCTGCTTTCTCCTTCGAACTCGTTATGTTCGAAAAGAGTCATACCGCAAAGAGTCATCGTATAATAGCCGTTCATAAACCACAAATAAAATAACAACCAAAAGCATCAAAAAATATATAGACAAAAAACTACTCACTCTCGACTGAAGTTTTTGTATGGGGAATCCTTCGAAGTAGAAAGTCTCATTCCATCGCGGATTCAATGTTCGCCTCTTGATTTTGGTTTCAAGGCGGTGTTTTTTATCGGGCAGGAGGGTCACTCGGACGTATGGATCCGATGTGCCGCTTAGATCTTTCGCTGGTAGTTCTTTGCCCTGGAGAACTTTCAGTATGAGGGTGGTATTTTGGAAGTCATATTCCAATGAGAAATGTATTTGTCCAACATTTTCGCTCGGCTCTGTGTTGTCCACATACATATCAACCATGGAAATGCTGCGATTCTAAAACCAAATTAAAAAAAAAAAAACATATTTAAATATAAACTGTATACAATAAGTCGTTCACATAAGATGTGACAAGAGGCTAGGACATATATAAGACTTGGAATGCTCAAGTCATTTCCGTCAGAAGTAGACCAATCAGCAAAGACAAAATTTTTGATTCTACGATGTAGTATTATGCTTATAAAATTGTATGGTTGCAACTGGTAAATAGGTCGTTCCTGAGTTTTAAAAAAGAAAATTGTGGAACTTTTTAGGAATTTCCAGCTGGGAATTTACTTAAATCAAATTTAACTATCCTTCATTTGTATTGATAGTATATTTGTATACGGTATTTCTAAAATGTTTGGTAAGAACCTGGTAACTCCATAAAATAATTTGCTGCCTTAAAGTCCCTTTAAATCGAGCAGGAGGCTGAAAGGGCTAACCGAATTTCTTCTAATTTGAACTATTTTTGAACAGGTTTTCTGAAAAATTATTTTCATATTTTGATGTAAGAAATAATTTTTTCCGTGAGAAAGAAAGAGAGGAAGTTGGCTTATACTGAACCTTAATTAAGTACCAATAAGCTAGAAGGAAATTTCAATAGTTTTTTTTTTTTTTTTGTAATATAACACGGGCTTACACGATTTTGGCACGACAGGTCATTTTCGGCACTGAAGCCAAATTCATAATCCATTTTCCACCATAAGCTCTGTTTTTGAGATATTCTCATTATAAAATTTTAAAAACGCGTGTTTTCGTCATTTCTGAGGTTAAATATTCCACGAACTGGAAATTTGTCAAACAAAATTTGCAACGATTCCTGAAAGTACTTGTCTTCTTTAAAATGCAGTGCAAGCCCTTCAAATGTTTGTTTACGTCTTTGAGAAATCCTTTATTATTTAATTTAATAAGACGGGTAAAATGCGGTTTAATATGCTAAACATCTACATTTCACTTTAAAACCTTAAACTGAATTTGGAAGAAGATAACAAATAGTTTTATGAACCATTGAAATATCGTGACAAAAACGATGACGACATCTAATTGAGAATATCTCTAAGGGCCAGTTTTTCAGTGCGAGATCATGCTAGTCTTGGGGTTAAACTTAAGTTAACTCCAGAATCGAAATAGGTGGGTTAACTCAGTGACCAAATTGAGGGCCTTTTCAGTTGTGATGCCATCTCGATCTCACTAGTGAAAGTAATTGTCCGTGTAATTAATAATGGCGCCATCTCTATTCCGATGGGTGGAAGGCGAAGAAGGGTTGCATCCATATTGTTCCACATCGATGGCCCTAAATTTTTGACAAAATAAAGTTAATCCTCAACTGAAAAACTGTTTCTGAGATAATTCATAGTTGACTTATTTTCAGGATTAGCTAAACTTTGATTTAACACAGAATTAACCCTGAACTGAAAAAGTGGCCCTTAGAGTAACAAAGACATTGAAAATATTTAAATAAAATTTTGAAGAAAAAAAATGCGTCAAGTCCAGATATTTCGAACTTTTTGCCAATATTTCCAAACCTAGGTTCTGCACAAATTCAAGAGGTAACGGTAACATAAATACATTAATTATTTATAGTCCAAAAGTGAACGATAGTTAAATTTTTGTTCTCAGACGTTTATGGTATAATTTTTGTCAAAAAACATTTTTTTTAAAGTTTCTTGACAAAAATCTTTACAACCAGGAATGACCCACTTACTTATATAATTATCCGCTTAATTCTCTTATCAAACGACTGGACAGAAGGGGGGTGAAAATCTGCCGATTTTTCTTTGTATGACAAAACTTATAAGCTTAAGCCTTTTGTCTATCGAATCTCATGCGAATCACACTGTTAATTTATAAAATATTCAATTAAAATTCCGGTTAGCTAAGTATAGAGTTCCTCAAGAAAAAAAAATACCATTGTCGCACAAACCAATGTCGCTGACATTGTTTTGTGGAAACAATATTCTAGCGTTTGGGATTTGTATTTCTGTCATACGTTTTTTTTTTTTTTCAAAAAATAAATAATCATATTTTTCTTTCACAATTTTTTTCTTGTTAAAAAGAATTGTGTGCAAAGCTTTATTTGAAAGAAATGAATAAATTAATAGAGAATATTAATTACCGCAACATTATCCTTCCCACCCGTATCACGTTCAACACCTGAATTTGAACCGCCTGGTGACTTTGTTTGTGGTGTCTGAGTCGTCGTCCTAAACGGTTCAGTGAAACTTTATTAAAGACAAATAATAACTTATTATATCAATTTGTTTTGGAAGGATTTTTTTGGAAGTATATTTTATTTTCATAATAATGATAACAAAAAACACAAATACAAACAAAAATTAAAATCATTAATATCCAAATAATGAATTTTCAAAAAAAAAGAAGAAAAACGTAAATTGTTTTTAAACCCCGAAAACTGTTTTTTTTTGCTAAATGTTATTTTTGGGTATGGCTATTTGGGCTCAGAAAATTTGATGAAAAGCCGAAAATTTTAGTGATTGATTTTGAGACATTTAGAAAGCGAAATCAATAATCATCTTTATGGACAGTTAAAGCTCAAGACTTATTTAATGTTTTTAATAAAAAAAATCAAATATGCCCAATTTTCCACATAAAATGTCTTTTAAGGTTTCAATGATCATTGGTAAGGTAGTTCAATCATTGACATAAGAAAAATCTTTTTATGTGAAAAGTTGGGCCTATATTTGAATTTTTTTCTTGACTATAAATATTACCTAAGTCCTTAGCTTTATTTGTCCACCAAAATAAAATAAATGATTTTGTCTTAAAATCAATCATTAAAATTTTCAATGATGAGTTTCAATAATAGCTATAACTGGCACCCAAGGCCACTAAACACCATAATATAAGTCATATGACCTGTCATTGTGTGATTTGTTTGAGAAAAATAGAAGACAAACAAAACAATGTGATTTTGGTAAGACTTGCATTTCAACTTGTAATTAAAAACAGCTCCAGACTTTTTTATTAGAATATTTTATTCGCGGTCTAGTTAAATCACACATTATTAGTAAAAAAGTATAAACAAATTCAAATCTTACTTAGAACCGTTTGCTGATACAAAATTTGAGTCAAGTTGTATTAATTTTTTTTTTAAATGTGTGGTTTTCAATCTGGCAATACTTTTTCGGAGTTGGTTTTTTTGACAGCTGTCACTTTATTTATAATCAGTTTGGTTTGCCATTTCAAAATGAATAGACTTACTCCTAA
Organism: Dasysyrphus albostriatus; assembly: GCA_946251815.1. NCBI lineage: Eukaryota > Metazoa > Arthropoda > Insecta > Diptera > Syrphidae > Dasysyrphus > Dasysyrphus albostriatus. The sequence goes on from OX276339.1 coordinate 3,229,629, forward strand.
CGTGAAAATTTACTACCAAAATAATGGTTCGGTTCGCGTGACGCATCGCGAAACAATCAATTTACTGAAGCTAAATTTTGGTGAGGCACCGAAAATTCTCTTCCAAGGCGTCAATCGTCCCGGCCTTATCTGCGTAGATAAAGATATAAGATACAAAAAATAACCCCACGATGTGAGATAAATGCGCTCACCAAAAGTTTCCTTCAATAAATTGATTGTTCCGCGATGCATCGCGTGAATCGAACCATTATTTTGGTAATAAACTTACACGATTTTTCAGATTGAAAACCACACGTCTAAAAAAACATCCTTTACTTAAAATTTATTAGGACCAAAGTCAGTGGTCGATTAAGGGACTGTAGAGAGAATATAAGCATTCTTAAAATTTTACTTAATTGATTCTTAATTTTTGGCGCAAAACAATGGAAAAAATCATTGCAAATAATGCCAAATCTACACGAAGAAAAATATTGACGCTCTTAAATATGAAAATAAACTTTATTATTTTAACAAAGAAAAAAATAAATAGACAAAATTAGATGTATAGGCAGTTGATTTAATGATACTAATTTTATGGATGTTTTTTGATGAATACCTGTTCTCTGTGGCGCCGTCGGTTTCATTTGCCGCTGAGTAATATTCAAATAATGCGACAATCATTTCGAATGATCTTGCCATAGCAGCCCACATTGCGTGTACTCCTTAAACTTATACTTATATCTAATTTTAAATCAATTTTAATTTATATAAATAGATATTGATGTTGTCTTTTGTTTGTACTATGTGTTACATTGAGTTGTATAATACCTATATAGATTTTATTTTATTAAGTATTTTATTACGATTTTTATATTTAATTTTTTTTTAAGAGTTTCGCATATGTCATGGGTTCTACTGTTCTTATGTGATGTGTCAATAGTTCAATCTTCATGCATTAATTTCTAGTGGATATTCATGTTATGTGTGACTAACTCCTTGTAGGGGTTGATTTCACCCTGAACTCCCTACTTATTTTGTATACCCTCATTTACAAATTATTGTTTTTTTGCCGATGTAAAGGGTCAACCATAATCAACAAGTGTCAAAATGTAACGTAAATGTAAGCCACCAAAAGCAAAGTTAAAAAAAAAAATACCCAAAGCATATGGACGGTTAGGCATCAAATTTCAAATTCCCGTACGTAATATGTCAATTCTACCGCTCTTCAGCAAAATAAATCGCTGTTGCCCGCTTCTCAAGAAACTAAAAAAAATGATAAGAGATTAATATTTTTCATATTTCCATATTGAAATTGAGTAAACTTTTTTGAAAAGTTCCTTGGATTTTGTCTTAATTGCTTGCCGTATTTTTGTAAACTTTACAAAGATTTAAGTTTTTACCCAAATCGAATATTACATTTGTAGTTTTTTTTAGATTTTTTGCTGCATATGCATAATCACTGGGTTAGTGTGCACATAACGATTATCTCAAAAATGAAAACGAAAGTCAGTTGTTGTGACCAGTGGCGTATTTACCCTAGGACCATAAGGAACATAAACGGGGGCTACACACTGCTTAGGGCGGCACTCAACTTTGGGTAAAAATGTAAAATTTCTTCACAAAATAGTAGAATAAAGAAAAATTAAAGCCTTAGAGGCGCAACATGAATTTTGATGAATTTTGACGACAAAAATTCTTGATATGATTTTTAATGTGAACTCAGTGGCACTGCCTATTTTTCTATTTTAACCAAAAGCTTCACAATTCAGGTAAGAAAATGGCCAAAACTAAAAAAGTATTGTTGAAGTTTCTACTACTAAGTCAAGTTTAAATTTTAAATGTGCTTAAATATGTGCTTGAATGTATACTTTAATATAAAAATGACTCAAAAATTAAAAAACAATGGTGTTGGAAAATATTTTAAAACCTTATCTGATCGAATCTGATCAGACGCTCTTATTTAAAAAAATAAAAACAAGTGTACTACTGCTCACAGACCTTACCCTGCGTATGTTTCGATGACTGCAGATACAAATTGCAGTAAAGAACACTCATTTTCAGTTATCGAAATTATTTGATTCCACCAAAAAGTGTTCGCCAAAATAAGTCATCTCTTAAAATGCTTAATTATGATCAGGTCAGTTATATTATAACAGCGCTATTGATGTATGCGACAACCAATTTGTGTATCAATCGTATCATTGGCGTAACATTGGCAAAAATGTAAATATGTATATACATATTCAGCCTTATATATTATTATTATTATTTGAGTTTCACATGGAAAATATTTCGCCCAAAGGTATTTGTTCTCCCAGAATTTTAAAAGCTAATATAAGTTTCGCCTGAACTTTTCTTGACCTAAAATAAACAAAAACTTGGCAAAGGAAACAGTTAGTACCCTCTATTTTTCTTTCGTTCGCCGTCAAAAAACTAGTGACAATTTAAGCTCTTAATTACGTATAATTACCAAATGAGTACTCACAAAAAAGGAGAATTTTCCTTTTTGGGGGAAACTTACAGTAGGCAAAAAGTAAAATGTCAATTTTTCTGTGTGGAATGTTGTTCACGTGAAACTCATAAAGAGGCTGATTAAAATTTGTATATGACGTTGTTTTGAAATATATGAAGTGAACTGTGGAGCTGTTTTTCGTTAATTAATGGGGTGCCCAGGCCCAGGCGCCTTATCTTTAAATACCCCACTGGTTTTCACTAAGCGTATTTGATGTTTAAAAGAAAGATAATTTATTTTAAAAATGGGATACTATCCCGTAAATGTATCTTATTGTATCCAGACGGTTTAGTGAGTTCAATTTATTTTAAATGTATGCATGTATGTTTTATTTACTTTGGATTTGAATAAAAAAATACTGTTTTTGTCATTAATTTACTTCATTACATATAAATTGAATTCAGCTTCAAAGTCGAAAGTGCTCACACTTACCTCATCCGAGAGTGTATAACTTATTGAGGCAATTTTTGAATACAAATTTACTCATTTATTTTGTATACCCATATAAAAGTTTCCTTCTTGGATATCGAAATCTTATTATAAACGAATTTTCTTGACGACTTTAAAACAAACTTAGTTTCAATTAATTTTTCATAGTCACTTTTACCTAACACGCAACTTTAAAAGTTTTTGTCATTCATTGACTCAAAAAAAAACAAAAAAAAAACGAAAAACTTTTGGATAGTAAAATTGTTCATCTTTTATTCATTTACATAGCTATTTTGTCACCAATTTATTTCAATCAGATATAACCCACTCCATTTAAATTTCAACAACAATGTATTATCTCATTGCCTTCTAACGGTACAAAATCAATTTGTCTAGACACTAGACTAATATCGTTTCCCATTATGGAGAAGCATACGCATTTACACCATTTCACTACCACAAATATCCTCTTCTAACGGATCTGAGTTTCGAGAATGTCCCTTTTCGACATAAAGTCAGAATCAACTGAAAGAAGCGCTAACATATTCAAAACTTTTTTTAAAACTATCCGTTTAGATAAATTTTATATCCAAACACTTATTTAAGAGTGCAATGCATTTTTTAATCCAAAAATTCTCATTTTACACGGTTTTTATGAGCCAATTGAAAGGTATGTCCAAGAACTTTATTTCAAAAACTATGCGCTGTGACTTTTTGGATTCAAAAAGTATGCTTTCTTTCAATTGTGTATTTTGTTGGTCAGTGAGTTTCACCTTTGAACCGAGAAAATATAATTTAATAAACAAATTAAGACAGAAGGAAGAATTGTTTTGAATTTCAATTTCTGTTGGTCAGCAAATAGTTTTATTTTGTGGTTCAAACATCAGAATTGAGTTGAGGCAATTCAGCACTGATTCGATGGATTTTAGAATGAGTGAGACGTTGAGTGAAACCCATGGAAAACGGCATTAACAAATAAAATCTTTATATTTAATCGAAGTCAGTCAAGTGCTTTTGCACAAAGGTAAAATATACAAACGTTATATTGATCCTTCCTCATACAGACTCCACGTTTAAGTCAATCCTTGTCATTTTGTCAGCAAAAGCACAAAACTTAAAAAGTGAGCACAGGCGATTTATTTTGCTGCTTCATTAGATTTGAGAGTGAATGAAACTTCTTTAGCAATGGAAAACGGACATAAACATCTCATGGTTTACATTTTTCTTAAATTCATTTAGATGTGTGTATAGATTTGTGTACACAGAAGACAGAATTCAACAGGAAGCAGCTACCTAGGAGCGGGTATCCTGTTTTGTTTTTGTATCTTATCAACGGTCATTTTTTTTTTGTTTGTCTTTATGATGTTAAAAAAAAATTGCTTGAAGGTATAGATGAGTGTTCATAGTTCTCACGGAGTATGTATACTCTTTTGTTCTTTAAGTTCACATGCAAAACAAAACACCAGTTTCTACATTTTTTTAAAAACAAAATCTAATAACTAATAATTTCAGCTAAATGATTGTTGTTTATATCTGGTTTCAAGACACATTTCGATAGCTTCATTTAAGTCACTAAATACCTCGTTTGATAAGGTACTAAATACCTTGTTTTATTAGGTAGGTATAAACATAGGTAGAGAGTCAAGGATGATTATTATTTAAGATTTAAGACGATTTTAATGAAGCTATTTTGATTTTACAAAAATACAAATAGAAGAGTTATATCTTAAAATCAAAAATAGAACAGTTCACAGATATAGGTATATGAAATTTGGAAGCGTTTTATTTTTATTTCATGTGTGATGAAAAGTCAACAACACTGGCCACAACACGCGAGACTAACTGTTGCTGCTGATGCCTGTATAAGGTCCTTCCAAAGCTATCAAGGAGAAATGTCCTAGCCACATACACATTCAAGTATAGATTTTCCTTAAAGGTTGTGTGTATTTGATGGAAGAGGAGCAAAAAGTATCCACCATCGAGAAAAGATGATAGCTGTCGTTGTGACGTTATTCATATTGAGTGTTGGTCACAAGCAAGCTCAAACAATGTCAAAACGACTGACGGAACGGATTCTGCAAAGTTATGTGTGAAAAAAACCCACACACCTTTGCAAATATTAATTTGTTGTTGGGTATAGTAGTATTTTGGTCTTGCATTCTCCACATCTATTCACGCGCACACATAATAAAAATACAACAACAACAACAAATCAAAAATGGGTTTTGGGGGCGATGAATTACGAAGACTTCACTCACCCACTTGGTGCAAGAATAAAATAATTTTCGTCCACCTCCACAGCGACGCAAAACCATGCCAGGCGCAGTAAAAACCACCACCACCAACATAAAACCATTCTCACAATTTCTGTCACTGAAGTGGCGCATTAAGGCCTACTGTACGTATACGTACCTACAAAAAAAAAAACAGGAAATTTATAAAAAGAAAATTCCTTACACCCACCAGCCCCCAGTCATTAGGATCTGGGAGTTGGAAGTATTTCAATTTTCATTTCATTAGGTACTATCAGCGCAGAGCGTCATCTTTGTCAGGGAGGATTGTTTGACAATTTGAAGTCCATCAGGCTTGCCAGACCTTGTGTCAAACGTTAAAGGTGGAATCGGTCCTGAATGACAGTCTTGCTCACGAGTTAGGACTGATGGTGTATATACTGTGCGTATGCAAATATATGTACCTGTATATTGTATATTCTGAATGATAATTTATCACTCAAAACTTCAAAGCTGATGCATCTAACGTTTTTGATATTATATGATAGTCGGCGGACGCTTGGTGATTTGATAGTTGATGTGTAGGTACGTAAATCATCAAACATCAGTTATATTAAGAATACATTTCAAAAGTGTTTGTCTTTTTTAGCTCATAGCAAAAAGTTGTCAAAAATAAAGCTTTTGTTTTTTATTAAGCTTAACGCGCTCAGAGCTTCAAATTTGTTTTTATTTTATTCACTCTGAGCATGTTCAAAGCCTTCTCTATCACCTCAGAATGAAGTACATAGTAGAGCAGACGGAAAAAATTGTATACATAACTTTTCATGTTATACATGTCATGAATGTCAGTCATGATCGATAGTATGCACCATACTTTATCTGTTAAATTGTATTCACTATGATAACGGAATAAAAAAAATGAGCAACGAAGAAGAAGAAGTGAAAAACTGTTCGTAATCTTGATGTGTAGTTCATTATATATATGTTCACTTTCAAATTTTGGACACAAACAGACTATTTAATATGTCAGTAAGTAAGTTATTAATTACATTCAAATTTAAGTAGGGTAAACAAGGGTAAAAACATTTAGCTTTTTAACCCGAAAATTTATTATCTAAGTGTAAAGGGTGACGTGAAATAAGGCCCAACGAAATAAAGCCAAAAATAAAAAATTTGGTCTTATTTTATTTTCAATGTGAAAATAAGGCAAAACTTTCGATTCGGCTTTATTTCGCTTTTGAAAACGAAATAAGACCAATTTGGCTTTATTTCGTTTTCATGTTTTATTTGCAGGCTGACGGTACTGTTGAGTAAAAGAAATGTTACCAAAGCCTCAAAAGAAACTGGTTTTTCGAGATCTTATTTACACTTTCCTTTCTTACATATGCATCTAGCATAACGGCGCATAAACAGTGATCTGCTTGGGCTCACTATAGGATTTGGGGTAGGTGCGAGGTTGGGTGAATGCAAAGTCTTGAAAATATTGAAACTATTTTTGACTTTATTTCTTAACGAAAATTGGGCTTATTTCGGTTTTGAAATGGAAATAAAACCAATTTGCCCTTATTTTCATTTTCAAAGCGAAACTAGGCCAAATTTGAGATTTGGTCTTATTTCGTTGGGCTTTATTTTACGTCACCCATTCTGTATTCTGATGTTACTAATAGAATACAATAGATGTCAAATACCTACCTTGACTGTAGTTGACTCTGTCTCCAAATGACCATTCTTTTGATAAAATTTGTAATTTTTCATATGAGCTTCGAATTGCAAATGCGAATAAATTTGTAAAAGGAATTCCAAATACAAAAATATCAACTAATTCTTGTATTTACTTTTCAAAAAATTGAATGAAAGACTTTTTGTTTTCTTATAAAAACTGTAAATAAGCGTTTTTATAAGAAAACACGACCTAAAAATAGTTTAAATTGTTAAATTTGGCATTTTTATATTTTTTACACGACCAACGAGATATTTTCTGTGAGCTGTCAAACACTTCATTTGCAATCCACAACATCAGGACGCATTTCCAAAAATTTGCGAATTAAAAATTCGCTCGAATTTAATCTCGATTTACTTTTTACTAGTTAATTTTGTATGACAATTTACGTCTGTCAGTGACCAATCATGTCAAAAAAGTTTCAAAATTAGCCACTTTTCGCAATTCACAGTTCGTTATTCCCAGCTCATGTGAAAGGCACTTAAGTTTCAAATGTTCACTACTAAAAAAAAACAGTAGTTTAGGTAGTTTTTTTGCAAGGGATTTTTGCTTCACCCCCACATATAAGGGTAGGGAAACTTTAGTAGTACAATCGAATCAGATGGAATTTATTTTAGCTTGAAGTAAAGGGTGTTTTTTTGTTTGACGTGTGGTTTTCAATCAGGCAACACTTTTTTCGGAGTTGGTCTCTTTGACAGTTTTTTTTTTTGACAAGTGTCACTTGATTTATATAGAAAAGACTTATTTCTGAACAACGTTTGCAAATCGTGCAAATTTATTCCCAAAATAATGGTTGGGTGCGCGTTACGCATCGCAAAACAATTATTTTATTAAAGGAAATTTTTGGTGAGATGCAAAATATTCTCTTCCAAGGCGTCAATCGTCTCGGGTTTATCTGCGTAGACAAGTGACTTCACTTAACCCTACAAAAAATAACCTCAAGACCGAGATAATGCGCTCACCGAAAGTTTCCTTCAGTAAATTGATTGTTACGCGATGCGTCGCGCGAACCGAACCATTATTTTGGTAGTAAATTTGCACGATTTGCAAACGGGAGTAAGTCTATTCAATACAAAATGGCAAACCAAACTGAGAATAAATCAAGTGACAGCTGTTAAAAAGACCAACTCCAAAAAAAGTATTGCCAGATTGAAAACCACACGTCTTAAAAAACACCCGTTTGTTATACAAAAAAAAATTAAGTACATATATAATATGTTGATTTAGTGGTACTTCTAAGTTTTATTTGCGTCCGTTTTGAGTAGATTAATATTAGTTTATATGACACTGCAACAAGTCTTAAGCCAAAATTTTGACTGTTTTGACAAATTTGTTCCGTCCATTTTTTCCAAACCCATAACACACATTGACCAGGCAACATATTTTTGTTATATCAAAATTGCATCCATTTTTGGTCCGAATTTCAATCTACCGCATTGTAAATTAGGTTAATCAATAATTTAAAAAAAATTAAAAATTAAAATTATATCATTTACAAAGAATATAGAGTTCATGTTTCAAATGGTGGTCAAATATAGACAACTTACCCAATCAGAGGAGTTTTCAAATTAAGAAAACCATTAAGTTTTCTGTTGATATTATTTTGTATTGGTGTTGATTGCTGCGGAAGTGGTGGCGGCTTCAATGGTTGTGCAGGTTCTTGTTGAATTTCTTGAGTAGCTGAATGTGGCAAGCTGAGAAAAAATATGAAGGAAAAAAGCATGGAAAAACTGATAAACCGTTATTTTATATGAGTATAATAAGGCGAACGTCATCTTTCGCGCGTTTTTCTTCACGACCTACTTTCGTTCACGCGACTGTTTTCCGTGTAACTTCGGTCAGATTTAGCGTTGTTGTGATGAAATTTTTTACTTGCAGTATACCTATGCATATGGAGGTACAGTAAGGAAGAGCAAGTTTTGAATTTGTGAACAAAAACAACAAAAGTCTGCATATTTATCTCGAACAAATTGAATGCCTCTTAAAAAATTTATTTAAGTATCGGGGGTTAGTTAACCTCGGAATATTTTATTTTTATTTATTAACTATTTCTTCATTTCAAAGTTATGATATCTTTATGACTTTATTACTTTGACCGCTGCTGTCAATAAGAACTAAGCTTCGCAGGATTCATAAAAACAATTCTCATATATCAAAACAAGAGCGAGCTCACAAAACATTTTATTTGCTTTAGTTACATCAAAGTTTGCATTACTGGGAATAAGGGGTATACACGGCGGCGTATACGTGATATATGTACACGTGATTTTTTTTTAAATTTATGGCTAACTTAAACAGGATGTCAAATAGGAACTCATGATCTGTCACAAAGAATGACTATAAGGTGAAAAATATTAGTGATCGCTACGCCCACAAGATTTTGCATTGAAGAAGAAGAGTAAGATAATGAAATTTACCTATAAATATATATTAACCGCATGCACTAAATGATTTTTTTTTAATACTCCAAAAATGAGGGCTTTGGGTCACTAATTTGCTCTTTTAATAAAACGTTCATGCTTGAGTTCCTGAGAGAAAGGTCACACTGGTGTCACTTATCAGTATTTTTGGTTCGACTCGAAAACTAAACCGAATTTGATTATTAAATTCTTCTTCTTAAAACTTTTTGTAAAAAATAAGATTATCTATTGAAGTGTATAATGTTAGCAAACAAAACAGAAGAAACCACACAAAGAAATTGAAAAATCAATAATTTCTTAATATTTTTACATTGCGCATAATTTTTTTTTGTTACCAAGATAAGCTCAAGATTTTGGTAAAAAAAAAATGAGTAAATTGCAATTCAAATCTTAGCACACGGTGGTAATCCTTATGAACTTATAAGGACATTAATGCAGCGCTTCAAAAATAAAGTTTTTCTGTTGAAATTCTAGCTATTATTAAAAAAGACTTGTGTCTTTATAAAATTATGGTTTTTACTCAAACATTGGTTGTCACCGAACTTACCAACCAACGAAATCAAACTGCTTCCTTTTTCAAAAAACTGACGCAGAACAATCAGAAAAAAACAAAGTCGAATTTCTCTTCAAAATCAACTGTTGGAGCTAAGAAGATAAACATTTCGATCTTTGGTTGTGGGTACTACAAGGCAGTTTCTGCTACAAAGAAAGGCTGACCATAAATCGGAAATTAATAGTAGACATTTCGCAAAGAAAACACTGGAAAACCTTTGTGTCCAAACCAATCATCATCATCTCATCTAGATTTTGATGAGGTAAAAATGCTAAAAACGGATAAATTTCGCCAAAAGATACGCTCTTAAAATTATAAACATCTCTAAGAACAACAACAAAACATGAATAGAAAACAAGGCACGCAAAATATTTTTTTAGTGCACTGCTTTTATGTAGGTACACTGCAATGAAATCTTAAATTTTGCTACTAAAACAATAAAACACTGATTTTAGTAGGAAGCAATGCTAAACCATATAATTACAGTCGACTACCTCTTAGTTGAATTTTCACGGGATATCAAAATTAGTTCCAGTTGGAATTTACAAAAAATATGTTGAAAAACATTCGAATTAGAAGGAAATTCAACTTTGAGAGTTTGATTAAGAGGGAGTCGACTTTATTTCAAAATAATTGAATTTTTATTTTACAAAAGTTTTAATATTGTGTAAAATTTACTTAAATTTAATTGTACACACTTGATATCGTCCTCTTTATGTCAGAAAAAAGAGTGTGCAAAAATGAAAACATTGAAACATCGTTTTTGAAAATTTTACTAGATGAAAAGATGAGTTTCAAATCAACTAATGGCTTAGCTGATATTTTAAAGTACTATTTTTTTTCTTCGATATGTATGCACATAAACAGTATGTCATGAAATACCGATAAATTTATTAAACTTACTGACCTTCTCGACAAAATTTAATTTGCTCATTCATACCTCTTGAATAAGCGGACGATATATAAGTTTTCTTCAAATAAAACTTTTCTTTTAAAATTGTTTATATAAATTTGTTCAGCTGTATTTGTGATTCATTATTTCACTTATGATCCCCTGAAGAAGACAGCAATGGCATCCCCGGTTTTTCTCCCAAAAGACCGTTATATAGTTTAGTTAAAAAAAACTATGTAGCTGCTATTGAAGATACGTTCTACCTTTAAGTAAAAACTCCTTTTTTTAAAAACTGTTAACAGTACCTGGTTGGTTTTTTTTCAACCATTGACTTCGACAGAAAATTTAATTTTTTTAAAATTAAAATACCAAGAATTCTAAGAAGTGACCGTTCTCCCAGAAACGCAAGGGTGAATTAATAAGCATTTAGAGCTTAAGCATCCAATTGATCATTTCATATTTCCTCATTTTTCAGTATATTTAATAGCCAAAAAGTCAAATAGTTTTTTTGACAAACATACAAAATAATAATACAACGTACATTTTATGATTTTCTTACCGCATACTGTAGTTACTTGAGTCTTCATCTTCATTTGGCTCTATAAATTGCAGTTGAGATCGTTTGTGTCGCCACCATAAATAACCACCAGCCAGGAATAGTGATATCGCAATGATTATGCCAAGTGTTGCCAGGCACCCTATTAGTATTATACTGGTCATTGCTGTAGGGATACATATATACATTTTTTTTATTAGTTTCAAAGTAATAAAAGTTTGTCTTGGTAAAAATATGTTTGGATAGTATCCTTCTTTAATATTTTTTCGTACACTTCTCTTCTCTACCCAGGTATAGAAAATATTTATGTATTTAGTCGTAGTCCTTAAGTTTAAGTGAGTCTAGTTTCTAGTAGGTATGTTGCTGATGCCTAAATATTCATGGACAGTTTCATTAATTGCAGTAATTTAAACAAAAACAGTTGCAAACAAATATTAAACAAAAAAAAAAAAACAAAAACAAGAGCAAAAAAACTCAAGAGTTGTTATTTTTCCGCACAATAGTACAAATATATAATTTTTTCACATCTTGATTTCACAGTCATATTTCCATTTTGTTTCAGCAACGACCTCAGCTTAAAAGAATACAATAGGACATACGCAGGGGTGGATTAAGCTAATTTGTCACCCTGAGCCAAATTTTTTGACGCCCCCATGCATATTTTTTCTATGAACACTACAAACCGCAAAAATCACAAGGCTTACTTTGGAGTTTAAAAAATCTACCATAATTTTACTTTAAATTTGCCAACAATTCTTTATCGTTGTCACATCGCCTGAATGTTCTGCAAGTTGTCGTAGAAAATAAGCATTATTATCCAGCTAGTTGGTAGACACACATTTTGGAATCAATCATGCTTTCCCTTTTATACCACTCAAATTTGATATAGCCAAATTCTTTTGGAACTTCTGTAGGTACTGCTAAGTCTGAATTCTATTATAAGGTAGATACTAATAAGTAAAAACGTTATTTTTGAAAAAAACTTTAAACTTAAACTTTAAATGGTAATTTAACGGAATCATAATTCTTTAATTAATTAAATTCAAAGAAATATCAAAAAAATTCATTCCTTGGAAACATTACAAAAATTATGGATTCGCTTTTCTAAACTTTGTACAAATCTGTATTTCAAACATTTTCATACAAAGGTAAACATTTAAATACATAGTTTTAGTTATTTCAAACGTAAAACTGAAAAGTGTCCATTTTTTTTTGAAAACTTAACATTTTGAATGATTGGTACTTGACTGTTATTTAAAACTTTAAAGAAAATTTAAAAAAAATATATACATTTATGAAAACATAATTTTACTATCTATACAAATGTGAAGAAATTGTCAACGGATTATACGAATTTGATAATTTTTTTTGTCAGTGTGATAAAATTTGTGCGGTGGACTAATATAGGTTATACAAAATTTTAACTGAATTTTAACTAATTTGAATCTTTTTATTAATTGCTAATATGATTTGAATTAATTTAATTTACTCTTTAAGTGTATCAAAATTTTCAAACAATTTTGTTTGAACATTCGATATTTCAAAAACGGGATGACAATTTTGTTTAAAATTCAATTTTTATGTGCATTAATAAATACATACTTTTAGGGAAGCCAATACAAATCAATGTAATGTAAATACATACTTGGATTTGTAAATCAAAATTTTTCCTTAAAAATATTTTAAGAAATTTATATTTTAAAATTATTTATTTTTTTTTAAATCGTGTCACCGGTTTTTAATTTTATCTCTTCAAACTGTTCATGGAACTTTTTAAGAGAATCTATATAGGCACATACGTCCGACTCATTTGAGCCTTTAATATTTTCCATAACAGCAACCTTAAGGCAGATATAAGGCAAATATAAAAAAAAAATATACTTAACATATGGATCCATTACAAATATTAACCCCCCAAATTAATTAAGAACGAATAACACCTTGTTAGCTTTTATAAATTTGTGAACTTCTTATTCTTAGCACTTTTTTTAAGTTTTATTTTATTAATACTGCTGAAACAGTATATTTTTGTAAGCGCATCCCTATATTAATAAACGACGATTAACAACGTGCTAGCGTTTATACATTTGTTAATTTGTAATTCTTATTAAAAAATTTTTAGTAGTTTGCGACCCGTGTTAACGGACGGATATCTTAATCTCGCCATATTCAAAGTTTAATGAACGGATAACTTATTAACACATCCACGCAGACGTGTGATAGGACCGTTTACTACTACCAGTTTACACTTTGTAAGGCAGTGCATGCATGTGACACATGTATTAGAAAATCACCACAATTTGATCTTGTGGTGAATTTGGTGAAGCGATAAATACTAGGAAAAAAATCATCTCTTTTTCAATAAGAAAAGTTCTCAAACGGACAAGTTGTCTATCCGTGTGCCAGCATGTGTACTGTAACCGTAAACATACACTTTGTAGATCAGTGCATGTGTGTGACACATGTAAAAGAAAGTCACCACAGTTTGATAAAGTGGTTAATATGGAAAAGTGATAATACTAGCAGCAGTATTAATAAAAAATGGTATCCGTTTACCAACACACGTGTTAACTGGCACAAGGAAAGACAACTTGTCTGTTTGATAACTTTTCTTAAAAAAAAAAATATATATGTGAAACCTTTCCAGATTTTATCACTACACAAAATTCACCACTTCATCAAATTGTGGGGATTTTCTAATACATGTTTCAAATGCATTGGAGACGATTCGTGATGTCATTGCGAGTGAATGATCTCAATTGTTTGCCAGATGGAATAAAAACTGAAAATAAATTATTTATGTTTTGAAAATATTTTTTGTTAGAATTTAAAGTAAAACAATAAATTATTTATGTTTTAAAGTTATGCGTTGTTGAAATTTAAAGTAAAACGATAAATAATTAATATTTTTTGAGTTATGTGTTGTGCGACATGAGAACATATATGGCGACCCTTCATCTCATGTACAACATTCCTTGTATTTGTATACCATGTGTCGCATTCATGCATTGCTTTACAAAATATATAAAGAAGTAGTAAAAGTTCACACGTATGCGTGTATGTGTTAAGAAGTTATCCGTTTATTATACGCGGAATCAACTCACTAAAACAAGTAGTAACTGGCACACGGAAAGACAACTTGTCCGTTTGATAACTTTTCTTATTAAAAAAGATGTGATCTCTTTCCAATATTTATCACTTCACTAAATTCACCACTTCATCAAATATGGTAATTTTCCAATACATGTGTCACATGTATGCAGTGCCTTACGAAGTGTATACTGGCAGTAGTAAATGGTCCTATCACACGTGTGCGGGTATGTGTGAAGAGGTTATCCGTTTAGTATACGCAGAATTTGGCGAGTTAAAGTCAGAGAATATCAATTATGAAGAAGCCAATCTTTCGTACGTTTTACCCTCCAAAACCTACTTGCTTACATTGTTGTGTTTGTAATTTCACTTCGTGTCGAAGAATAGATGTGAATTGCAACAACAACAAGACCTGTACTGAATGATATGCTGAATGGACGAGTTGATTCTATGTGTGCGTTTTTCCCTGATTTTCACTAGTTCTTTGTAAATCTAATACATCAGCTGTTCGCTTCCAGCTTGTAGGCAAATCAAATTGACAGCTGAAGATTGTCATCTTTATTTGTTTATCTATGGTTAAAGTTATCCGTACGTAAACACACGTCACAGCCTATTAAGCCTGGTACACATTATCAAACCTGAGTGTCACCCGTGTTGGACATCAAACCTGCGTGAAAAGTTTCGTGTACACACTTATCAGTTGTGTTGGCCGTCACGCAAAGCAATTCCACTACTCTCAAAAAACAGTTTTTTTTATTTCGGGCCCATTTTCGCCACGAATCATCTTAATTTTTTTTTACATCACACACTAGCTTTTTCTTATTTTTTTTGTGGGAAAAATGCCACTAATTCGCTCTAATAATTCTTATTTTGTCCCGTGAATGACGGCTCATGAATTAAATTGTGTACACATCATCTATCAACCACCCAACAAACCGAGGATTGTCAGGCAGTATCAAAAACAATTGTGAGCAGCAGATTGTGAGTGTCAACCCATCATTCAGCAATCAACATAACGTTCAACATTGTTGGCAACCACCCATGTTAGATCATTTAAACGCAAAAAAAAACAAGTTGTCAACCTGTGTTGCATGGTTTTCAAAATGTTTTGAAAACGAAAACTTGTTCCGATTCCATCAAGCAATGTTGTCGACAAAGTTGATCCATATAAACCCTCCTATTCGGTTTAATTCTAAAAAAGTTGTGTTTTTGTGAAAATATAGTTTGTTCAGTGGATCGCGTTCATACCTGATTTTTACGAGATGCGTGGGGCGTTCGTTTACGGTTTCTTCTCGGGTTGTGTAGTGGTGGCGTTGTTCGTCGATGTTGCTTGGGTGAGTGTGCGTGCCGGTGTTGTATAGTTTCAAAACGGTGTTTTAAATTAAAGAAAAAAGAATGGTCCATTATTTTTTTTGTTTGTGTTGTGCTTTCGAAAGTGATCGGCAATTTCATGCGCAAGTTTATTTAAATTGTTGGCGATTTAGTTTGTACCCGGACAACTTGCATTAGATTGTTGCTTTAAAAAAATCATCAAATTGGTAAGTCAATAGACTTTATTTCATATTAAAATTTAATCCACCATGGCCATCTATTTTTAATAAAACATTCAAAAAATATAAAAAAAAAACTAATATTTCTTCTACACAATATAGAGGTAACATTTTGACAAATATTTCTCCAGATTCAGTAAAAAACAAAATCAAGTTATAAGAACTTTTCCATAACAAAGAATTTGTGCATCAACCCCAAATAACTGTAGATAGCGCCCAGGACAGCCCTGTAACAGGAATTCAACCTCAACCAAATTGCCTCCCCAGCCCCAGTTATGCACAGAAAGTTCGTCGAGGTCATTTTCACTTATGTGTTTTCTGTTTGGGTACACGATCAAGGTTGCATTCGAAAAGTCGTCGGACCGATGCGTTACTGTCCATACGCTCCATGTGACCCAGCCACTGTATTTTCATTTTTTTGACGAGATCGACTTCGTTGAATCTTCTTCTCTAGACTCCTTCGATACACACAGAACCAAAATCACTCGAAGATTCTTTCTTTCAAAGTTGAAATTTGTTCAACTCTTGCAGCTGCGGCTGCAACATTTTTGACATCTCTTCCAGCTCCGCCTCCCATTCTGTTCAGGCAGTGAGTGAGTGAGTGAGCTTTACTACTTACCCGACCCCCCACCCCCCGTGGACCCCAAATGGATAAAATCCTTGACAATGTCCCATTCGATGATGTTGGGAAACTTTTCGTTTTGTCTTCATACCGCCTCCTATTTAATAATGGCAAATGCATCAGCCGACGCTATTCCTTTTCTGCCGATTATGTCTAGTCATTAGCATATGCAAGTAGTTCAACGTACCTACTTTTGATTAATTATACCAGTGGAGTTGACTTGCGATTTGTGTAAAATTGCTTGAAGAACGTTATTATAAGCTTAGCACCAATTATACAAACGTGGCTCAAAATTGAGTCCGTGGTTCAACAATTTTAACTCGCCGATTTCGGCGGATACCATTGATTGTATATCTAGTTCATCTGCCAGTTTTACTCGCTTTTGTAACGAGTGAATACAAAAAAGTGAATTTACTTCTTTTTTTTTACACAACCAGAATTGAACTTTTGTCACGAAATAATGACACGTTATCACTAGGCTTTAATTTGTAAACTAAACTTAAGGTCAATTGTTATGTATGAGAACCTTCCAGAAACTTTAGCTGGACAATTTTGTTAATTTTTTCTCTAATTTGTTAATTTATTATTTGTTGTCGGACAAAATAACAATAAAAGGTTAAAACAATGGGTGACATTATAATAAATTCAGATTGTTGTGAATTAATATCATAGGCACATGGTTGTTCTGATATTCGGTCGAATTGAATCCATATGGATTGAAAACGGCCAACAAAAATATACCCGAATTGAAAACGTCAAAAAGTTTCGGATTGTGGATCCATTCGTTATGCTGGATTCATAGACGTTCGGAAAACGAACGGAATGACGTATTCGATTGGGGTTTCTTTTTGTTTTCCTTTCGGATTCAAGTAAACTGAATGTAAGAACAGCCGTTTATGTTCTTATCAAACAGGTGTAGCAGCATTTCATTAGATTTCGTTGAAATATAGAAATTTTATTATAATTTCCATGATCCATATCTTGAAACTCGTTCTTTTGTAAAGCCTATTACGCTGCTGATGCGAAACGAAAAACCCATGTACCTATTTTAACTATAATTGTTTTGCAACAAAAAAACATTTTGTTTTCTCAAGACAAATTCTGAAGGTGTAGAAATAAAACAAAAGTCAAATGAGAACAGTAGCGTAGCCTAAAATTAAAAAAAAAATTTAAATTCCTTCAATTCACATAATTTTGAAAAATTTAAATACGGAGATTAGAATTTTTCAAAGCATTTGAATATCAAGAAAAATTGATCGCCTATGCTTTGGTGCAAATAGCTCTTAAAAGTCTGAAACTATTAGTTTCATATTTCTCTGGAAAAAGGCGATTTTAGGGCAATTTGGTAACATTTGAATCAAAATAAAGTTTGTCTGCCACCTGTCAAATTATATTGAAGTATGGCTATCATGTCGATGGATTAAAAAACCTCAAAAAAATAAAAAAAAATTGAAGATTTTTTACTTCTTCGTCAAAATAACTCAGTTTGCCGATTTCAACTCGTTTAACCCAGTTTGGAAATTAGTTAAGTTTTAGTTCTTTATTGCAAAAAATATTTTCCTTATCTGAATGTGGCCCTTTTGTACCCTTTCACATTAGCTACGCTACTGCCTGATTTAAAACAGTTCTGTTTATTCTATTGTCATTCTTATATCTTCATTAGGTCTGTTTCTTTACTCGCCCGCGGGTTCCCAAAGTAACACAAATCCACCCAAAACGCGTTTCTTTACTATTTTCTGACACAAAAATGCCAGAGCTTTTGACTTTTTTTCATTTCCCCTCCAGCAAGAATCTACCCGAACATTTTAGTTCCGGCACTTTCTTGCTTGTCAAACAAGAAATCAGCTGATCAAAAAATGTGAAATTAAATTTGTCAAGTAGCGTATATAAAACGGTTTAATTTAATTAAATTAAATGAAAATGATATAATGGAGACAAATATAAATTAAAATATTTCTTCTGGTATCTTTTAATAGAGCCCAACATGATAATTGCAAATGTTAATAGAATTGAAATTGCATAATTTTGTATGCGTTGAGCCTACAAGCAATGACGTCGAATGGGTGATTTACACCGCAACGAACCAGAAACATCCCAAATGCGTTTCTTTACTTTTCATTTCTGGTTAAACATTACAACAACAACATCAAAAAGCTCATGCCCAAACTTTTTCCCGAACTTTTTCCCAAGCTTTATCCCAAAAGTAAAGAAACAGACCTATTTTCTTTACGCATCGCATTTTATATTTTATTCAAATCTTGCGTCCTCACAACGCCTTAATAATGGAAAGAATACAACAGGGAGATGATTTTAGTTTGTAAAAAGCGAATAATACTATTTATAAATATACTATATATGTATATATAGGCTATAGTTTCAGAGTGGAGCGTTTTGTCAAGTTTCGTTCAACTTTCCTTACGGAAGTGAGGTGCGCTTCGGATCACATCTCACTTAAGTAAAACTAGGTTAGGTTAGGTTAGAAGGGGTGATAATACGGCGAGCCGCATCATTTCACTCGGATCTCAGTGGATCCATTGCGCTCCCAGGGTGAAAGGTGGGTGGTGAAAAGGGATAGGGATGGGTTTGAGGAGAAGTTTTAGTTGTGGGGGGCCTCCCTGAACCATCCTGAGTTCTGAATGAATTTTAGGATGTTTTTTAGTGGCAAGAAAGAGATGTCGCCCAGTTAATCGAAGAAATATTTTCCTAGGGCTGCTTGCTGGTTCTAGCTAGGCTGGGGCATTCACACAAGAAGTGAAGGGAGCCCTCTTCCGCCTCTTCATCATGACACACTCTACATAAGTCCGATGAGCTGATGCCCATTCTCTTCATGTGGGTTCCCATAGAGTTGTGGCCCGTTAGGACGCCAACTATGAGTGATAATTGAGGCCTGCTTAACTTGAGTAGGTATTCAGTTTTTTTTCTTCGAAAAGGCCAAAGGTTCCTTGAAACCCGACAGGTGTCGATAGATGACCATCTGACATTTGCAGCTTCCAAGAAACCCTGGTGTATTCTATTTTTTTCTTGCTATAGTAGCATGAGCACCAAGGCTTCGATTTGGCTCGGATCAAGAGATAATCCGCTTTTGGCCAGTTCAGCTGCCATTTCATTTCCGTGAATATCCCTATGTCCTGGAACCCATTTTAGGGTAACTGATCGATCGTTGCCGAAATGAGTTAAGAGTACTCAACGCAACGAACACAGTAACCCTAAAATGGGTGACTGTTGGACCTTATGGTGATTAAGTAAAACTAACATTTGGTGAAATATGAATGCTAATACAATAAATATGTTGCTTTTT
The DNA here is from genome assembly GCA_946251815.1 of Dasysyrphus albostriatus. Classification (NCBI taxonomy): domain Eukaryota; kingdom Metazoa; phylum Arthropoda; class Insecta; order Diptera; family Syrphidae; genus Dasysyrphus; species Dasysyrphus albostriatus. The sequence goes on from OX276339.1 coordinate 3,249,481, forward strand.
GACCTTAGTTTTAGTGCCTTCCGACAATTATAGTTACCTTTTGGCTGTCGTGTTGCAAACCAACTTAAAACTAAAACAACTTAGTTTCAGATCAGCAGGGAAATGGCACAGGTACTAAAGTTACAAAGATTATCGTGGGACTTAACTCTACGTCTGTCTCACTTAGATACTTAGATGTAGTATACATACTACATGTATATTATGATGAAAAAAGAGATTTAAATAACAAGAAAAAAAAAGAGCTTGCAAATAAAAATTATTGAAAAAATGGTAATTTTTGTTTGTACTGCATGCGGCATCTATTTAGCTCTATATTCAATTCGGGCAGTTCAGTACAGTTCAGTTGGTCAAACGCCGGCTCCGGCTGCAGATCTAACTGCCTTGCGTTGTGTTCATAACATTGGATCCAGTTCTAATTACAGATTCATCGCCAGTACAGATATACTGAACATAAATGTCAAAGACAGCTGCACCACCTGACAGCTGATCTGATATTTATCCCTCTACCCCGATTACGGAATCCGATGAATGAGCTGCAGAGGGAATCTAACTCAATATTCTCGGGTGTTAAATTTTATATGCTTCAATGTTTGCTTTCACGCCGATTACTGAATGCGACAAATGAGCTGTCGAGGGATTCAAACTCAATTTTGACAATTAGCTAATAGCAAAAATATCAATATTGATTCTGACTACCTCCGAAGCTCATTCATCGGATAGACTGAGTGATAGTTTTTCATAAATGTGAGAGAATGTCAAAAATTAAACCATCATACTAGCGGAAGTGATACTTTTACTATAAAATAGTGACAAGAGAACAAACTTACCTCTTTTGTTCTGTTAGGCTCCAAGCAATATGCTATAGTTGTATATTTTCTTATCGTTATTTGTTTTTAATAAAACGACGATATTTTATTTAATAATTCCTGTCTTTGTTAGATTTAAGAAACGCAATTTCGTTACATGTCGCGGTCTCGTTCAATGAATTTAAATAAAATCTGGAGAAAACTTGCTATGTATTTTTAAGTGTACTGTTTTTTTTAGTTTTGTTTGTTTTTTTCACAAAAAATGTATTAGTTTTTGTTGGAATTAAAGTTGTGTGTCACTTGTGGAGGCACTAATATATCGATTAAATCCTTAAATTATTTAAATTCCAGGAAGTGTTTGTACGTAGTTAACATTTTTATATATGATTTTACTATTTAACGTTTAGATATAATTTGAGTTTCTTATTTAAAAAAAATGTATATTTTATTTATATATATATATATAATAAGTTCTTTTAAATGTGTGTAATGTTCTCCTAAAACGGCATGAGATGCAATATAACAATAAATTTACATTTTGAATTATGATTTTGTCTTTATTATAAGTTTTTTTTTTACTTAAAGCTAATTCGTTGAATTTTGCATGTATTTTGTATGTATTTAAATTTTGTTGTTGTATATTTTTTAGCTTCATTGAGTCGAGAGACAAAAATTTGTTTAAAATTGAAGCTATAAATTTGTCCGATTTAATAAAAACATCTTTAGAATATAGTCTTTGTATTATATTTTTTTTTTAAATAAGAAGACGTATATTAAAACTTCACCAACACCGCATAAACAAACAAAAATGAAACATTAGAAATCACACAAACATTTTTATCCCACAAACAAAAATAATGTCGCACCGTTGCGTTGTTCACACTTTCCTTTTTAGGTATTAAGGTATAATTAAGTTTTATTTTATTTATTTTAATATAGTTGCGAGTGTTGCTTAACTAAAAACTATATTTTGTTTATAAAACATTAGAAATCACATTATTATTCACCTTCAGGATATGCCGTTTAGTTGTATGTTCTAAAAATATCTAATTTTTGGTGTACCTATTAATGTTTGTTCTTTGCACCCGTGACATTTTTTTAATTAGGGTTTTTAAGTTTATTATTAAGATTTCATTTCAAAGTTTTGTGTATATGTTTTTGTAAGCAGTTGTGTGCCTGTAATTTGAATAAACAGAATAAATTAACAAACAGAAAACATTACATTTTGCTTCGGACAAACAATCACAGAAAAAAAAAAACTATTATCCCAAGAGCATATTGTGTGTGTTCAATAACCCACTTCTGTCACAGATATACAAACAGAATAGATTTCCGAATCCAGAAGAAACTAAAAAATAAAATATTACATGCCTCCTTCTATCCTTTTTTTATCAACTTAATAAAAAATATGTAGCATAGTTATGAACAGTGTTGACATGATACGCCCGCTTTTTTGTATTTCACCGAAAAGTATGCACAATATTTTCACACTAAATTATATGAATTAATTTGTTCTTTGTTTGTTATGTAAAAATATTTATTGCAACCGTTGTTCCGATGACAATCGCAATACTTTTTTATCAAGAGTGTGTTAGAGACTTGTTTTCGGGAAAGATATACAAAATTTCAAGTATATACAACACAAAATAGAGACGACCTAAAAGGTACCATGCCCTACTTCGAATGATTTTTTTATTACTTTTTTTTTTTTGTTTAATTTTCATTTAGATTCAACAAAACCATATGCGAACGTTATTGAACTTTAGGATGAGACAGCATGTATCTTTTCTTTTTTCTTTTTATTTCCCGATTGAGATACTTTGTGATTAAAAGTTCTCGAAGTAACATGAATTTATTGTCGGTGGTATTTTTATCATCATCGAAAAAAAATGCAAGCAAACAAAATGACAACAAAAAAGCCGAATTCTAAATATTTCACCGACCTAACTAACTCCAACTCTGACTGACAAGAAAAAGAGTTACGAAATGTTATTCCTCTTTGATGAGAAAAGTATGTATAGCATGGAATGTTGGAAGTTTGCTGGTAAAATGCTCTCTTGGGTATGCAACGAAAGGGATGAAGAACGTTACCTCAACTGAGTTCTCGATTTCTTTGGTTATTTTATTTTATTAATATTTTTTTGTCTTTCTATAGTTGGCTAAGCTATTTTTTCTGTTGCTAAATACTGCTGTTATGCGTTGTTTGTCACGTTTTGGAAATAGATTTACTACTATTGTACTGAAATAAGTACAATTGAATTAATTGTATATACGCAGGTACCATTCTTATCAGCTTTCATGAATGTTTTTTTTATTTTTGATTGCCGTGTGTGTCAATTGCGTTGTAGTCTTGACTTCATTAATCTTTGAGTTATCCTTTGACGTTTCCACGTATAAATTCACCTCACTCTATAGTGTCAGCAATTAACCAATTGAAAATGGTTTCAATACAAAGAAGAAGTATACGTTAAAATCTAGGTCATGTTGTGTCAATTTCGTCAAAACTGTGGCTAAATTTGATGCCATGGATTAATTTTGACATTACTGTGGTGAATAAAGACTTACAAATTTAACCAGCCAGTGGTTAATTGTTGACATTTCTATGCTCATGAAGTAGTCAGGGAGGTGAATGTAGATAAATATTTTATTTTCTAAACTAAATTAAAATGTAAGTTTAAGAGATGTTAGCTAGCCTTATACCTAGTTTTCATATTTTGCTTCCACACTTGCATCCAAAGGAATCAGTTTCACCATAACCTCAAACAACCAAGTGAAATAGATTGTTTGATGGCTTTAGAACCAATCCTTAATAATTTCATTTATAAACACATAACAAATCGTGTGTAGGATAGCTGTCAAGTTGTATGTGATGAGATTTTATATTTTGTTTCCACACTTTTATACAAGATTTTCTCCACACTTTTTTGACTCAAGTGAATAGTGTGAAACGGCTATTAGTATGAACTCAAGAAACTGAAAAAAGAAAAATTCAATGATCTGTATTTGTAAAGGGTGCAATTTCCCTTGAAAATTGATACATGCTATTCCAAGTTTAAGGTAATCTTATATTTTTTTTCCGGTCTTTAGTTTATTGCCAAGAATTTTCTGAACTTAGCTAACCCAAAGAATGTGTTTCAGTTCTTTTTCATTTAAATAATTTTCCCAAATTTTACACTTTGACAAGTGACCAACAGTTACAAATAAAAAAGACATTTATCCCTTATCCCGAATGTCAATGTGAAAATAGATTAAATTACCGTACACATTATGAATTTGAGGCATTCAATGCAAGCCATGTTTATTTTATAAGGTCTCTGAGAATTTATTTCCATTATCAGTCAACTAGTTTGTGGTAACATGCGCAGTAAAATATATTAAATATGTGTACTGTGAGATCAAACAATGTTTCGTAGGCGTCATTAGGGGGGTTTACATGGATCAGCATGCTCGAAAATATGGCTGGCTGTCTACCTATGCATGATCATTTAAACGCGAAAACAACTGCCAGGCTAACAAGCTCGACGGATTAATTTTTTTTTTTTGAAAACTTGCTGGCTCGTCCAACCAAGTCAACTTATGTGAACAAATGCTCGACAACTTCGATTTTTTTTGCATTCGGTAAATTGTTTCGGGAAAAAATGGCAACAATAACAGTAGTGAGAGAGTTTTATCGAATTGTACCAAATCTTACCAGCAATAATTTCGTAAGCAATACAGCATGCGTTCGTTCCGACAAATGAAAAATAATAATGCTCGACAACAGCTATATCCATGTAAACGCAAAGTTTGGTGATGGTAGTTATTTTTTACATTGAGCCATGTTGTCAAGCATGCTTGTCTATGTAAACGCCCCTATTCACATTTAGTATAAGGTGAATACTGTGAATTTGTGAAAATTTCCGGTCCTGTCCTTTTTTGGTAACAGCGTAGAAGAGAATCCTGTCTTAAGCGCCCTTTCCTATATTACTAAAAAAATACGCAGTTCCCGAATGAATTAAAAAAAAAAATATGCAAGAACGTCATGTGATTTGTTCCCCTTGATTGTTTGTCCTATGAAACAAATTAGTCTTAAGTATTTATAAGGTACCTACTATTAGGTATGTCTACGTCAGTACAATTGTTTTTGAGTATTCAATACGATTGAAAAAATAGTTTATTTCCATCACTGTTGTTTGTCGCCCTTTCAAAAGAAAAAAAGTTCTTATATGTATCTGAACTAGATATGCATACAGAAAATTCCTTTGCAAAATGCATTCACTCGCTCTTTGTATTGTGGTGTTGTGTATGTACCTACCTACTACATAAATTCTAGAAGTTAATCATTTTCTGTTTGAGAGAGAAAATAACAAAAATATTAAATGCTCGTTTTATGTCCTTTGAGCTCTGATGCCAAAAACAACAACGCATGTAAAGGAAAATAATAATTACGAAAATAGTATTCAACAGCAGGACAGAAATTATCCTTCGTCTTTCAAAATAAGGATAAAGGATATACCTACACTTGTTTGAAATATCACTTTGAGATTTACAAATGTTGACAAATAACCACAAACAATCCAAGTAGTCCTTTGTGTTTTTTTCGTCTCATTATGTTTTTTTGTTAAACAAAATGTCAAAAATAATAAATATCAAAACCTCTGAGCTTTAATTCTTTAAGTTTTGAGGTCGAAATTGAAAGCATATTTTTCAGTTTTTTTTTTATGTGTGTTGTGTGAATTTATTTCAAGGAGAAACATTTTAACTACCCCTAAGCCTTTTTGTATGCAACAGTAGCCATTCAATTAGGAGAAACATGAGATATTAACGCTGTGCTGGAAGTATGTAAATATTTAATTGCCAGTTGTAATTTCTTAAGTTAAATAAATTAATGGTCCGATAGCGAATATATAGAATTTTGTACCTATATTCATCAGCGCCGAGCGTCTTAAGACTAAGGAGCCCAGAAAGAATTATTTTCTGTGGGGCCTTTCTCATAAATATATAATACGTAACATAGCTTTTATCGCCTAGGGGATTTAAGTGGGAATAATAACTGATATGCGTTGAATTTCTGTCAAAACCTCTTAAGTCTTTGAATGACATTTTAATTTATTTCAGATCAAAACTGTTTACTGAATTCAAAAATAATACATATACTGTCGTCCTATGAAAAAAGGGCGTAAACGCCAACATTAAAAAATTCAGTTAGTACCATAGTTTACTATTTCAAAAACTGTACTTTTTCTTGTAAAGCTTGAAACTCATATTTCCAACTACAAATCACGCACGAAAATTTCATTGCAGGATACAAGCAACTAGTAGCTTCTGTGCCTATACGACTTGCCGAATTTTAAGAGTCGCAAGCTCATTTTTCTAAGCCATCGTCAAAATAACTATTACTTATGCGCACAGTAAAATAATACTACTACTACTACTACGGTGTCTATTATCTCTACTCATTTTTATTGAAAAGAAACAACAACATTGAAATAATAAAGAACTATTATTATTATCATTCAGCCTTGTCACAAGCCCCGTCGTAGCAGATTCGTACTCGGGATGCAGAACAAAAAGCATCACAGCTTCCGTCATATTAGAAATACTGCTTCGAAATGCTGGATTCATAAAAAGTGGAACGATAAGCTCCGAAATATGCAGCAATTTTTGGGCTAAATGGAGAGATACGAATTTTTTTTTTGCGATTCGTGAACGCAAATTTAACCAATTTAACTAGGTTTGTTTGAAATGTCAAACTTAAAAATTTACTTAAAATAATTACTTCAGTTGATCGTGAAAAAAGTACCGATACTATTTTTATTTAAAATATACATAGCAAAAGGAATAAACCCGTTATGAATTGTAGTAAATTAGCTTTTTGAAAACAGGTTTCTCAAGACTATTTGATTAGATTAGCAAACCCAATATAAGATTAACAAATCTCATACGAATCTCTTAATTTTTTCATATTTTTACTTATCATACAGTTTTTTTTTTAAATTTTCTTTTTCGAATTTGATAGAGAAACCTTTTTACACAAAACAATAAAGTTGAGCTTTCAGTTCAATGACAAAATGTAATCAGCTGATATTCTAATATAAGTGAACTTGACTTGATAATTATGGGAGATTTTTCTTGACCTACTTTCCAGTCAACTTTCCAATAAAGTTGCCTTAATTGGAAATAAATATTTTGACATCTGACCAATCAGAGAATAGAAACTTGCCTTAATTTCTAGTCCCTTGGGTCGTCTGAACGTACCCAATGAATTCAGTTGCCTGAATATCTAGTCCCTTGGGTCGTCTGAACGTGCCTAATCAAAAAGTGTTTTTCCACTCAATTTATTATTATTAATTATTGTTTGTAAGTTAGGGATGGATACACTACCTATTGTTTTTAATATTGTTTTTTGTGTGCCTACAAAAAGTTTCTATTTAATGATTCACCAATATAGGGACAAAACTTCGGAATTATGTAGAAGTAACAAGCACTGTTCCATTGGATTCAGAATGAGTGTCTTCTTGAGTGAAACCAATGGAAAACGACATAAGAGTACACAGCATGCTCATGCGGCACTGACGTCATGCGGCTGTTACAAACATGCCTATTACATGTGTCCACATGTGTCATTTAACATGCCGTGTACTCGTAGCATACAAATTTTAGGATACAAAGATATCCGATGAGAAATATCAACAACAGCTGATTGGCGTTCAGAAACATACGTGGGTACAAAGCTATCCTACATACATATAGGCTATCCATTGAAACTTAAACGTGGCCAATGAAAAACGACTTTGGTTTAGTGTGAGTGTGCTTTCGAAGGAAATATAATTTTGTGTATAATTTAAGATAATTTCCTATTAAATTACTCTACATAATAACTTCCCACTTGAAATTTGTTTTTATTTTAATACGGTTGATTGGTTTTTGTTTCGTAACCTTTCGAAAAATGTATGCCTAGTGTAGATAGTGCTGGCAGTTTTTGAAACCTAGTGATGGGATTTTTTCACAATTGTAGCTTTTCTATACATTTTATATAAGACCTTGCAAAAAAGAATTTCTATTTGGATAGTAAATAAAATAACTACAACTTGTAAACAAAGACATTGTTTTTTTGAGATGGACGAATTTGGTTTCTCTATATTCTTGTTAGTAGGAATTGGATAGATTTTGTTTCTCCATTTTATATCTTTACGCTTTGGGAATTTGCGGTGCCATAACCAATGGTGAAGAAACCAAATTCCAGCAAATCTTTCTTCAATTAAGTGCCCAAATCATGGATTCTCTGTTTTAAGTTTTGCTGAATAAACGCATTAAATGATAATCTCCTGGAATAATCATTGATTTAAGTTGACAAGTTGTGAATAAACTCGGCCTTAGCCAATGATGCGAAGTAAGGAGGGAAAATAAATATCTTTCCGGTTCACTTTTTGAAAGATGTTCGTGACATTTCCTTTGACAGTTCAACTAGTAGGGAATTTTACGAATCTGTTAATGTGAAAAATGTTATCACAGTGTATAAATTAGAGGGGTAAATGAGGGTACACAAAAATAAACAAATCACAAAACAATTAAGCTCAGCTTTCTGTTCAGTGACAAAATATATTCAGGTGATATTGTGACAAAAAGTGCACTTGACTTAATATTAAGGGAGGTTTTTTTGACTTATTACTTTCCATTCAACTTTCCAATAAAGCTGCCTTAATTGCAAAGCAATATTTTGACATCTGACCAATCAGAGAAGAGAAACTTGCCTGATTTTCTAGTCCCTTGGGTCGTCTAATCGGACGCAAGTTGTCTAATTTATTTTCACATTTTGTAAGCGTGAACAGGATATGTATACGGAAAATCATTCACGCTTGCTTAGATCAACGGTTTTGATACTATGAAATTTTAATTGACGAATGTTTTTCTTAACGTTTTCCTATTCTCCTATATTTTCGAAGTCGTTCGAAATTTTCGAGAAAATTCATTGCATTTTGCAGATGATGAATACAAATTATTGTAATCATCTACCTGGCTATATTTGCAATAAGGGGGTTAATAGGGGACAACACGTTGTCAATCATTGCTGGATAGCTTAAATGCAAAAACTTATTCCGTGTCCATCAACCAATACGCAAAGCAATTTATTGCGTCAAATGCAAATATTGCTCATGTATTCGCTTGGTTTTACTTCACTCGGCTAACAGAGAAATAAATTTCTTTGAAATTGCCATGAAAATGAACACCGCTAAATTGATATCGCAATTTCAAGCGAGACTCGATACATATCTGTCATTTTTTTTTTGACATTTTACAATCAATTTTAATTAGAATTTTTAGAGAAAGTAGGAAAAATAATATAAAAATTAAAAGTTTATTAAATAATAACATCAAGAAAGCATTGAATTGCCAAAATTCCACTAAAAATGAAAGAAATAAACTCAAATTATCATCATTAGTTAGTTATACGCGGGAAGCAATTTGCAAATTATCACTCATTACTTTTGTTTGCTAACAGAAATTCCAAGACGAAATTTTCTAGTTGAAGAACAAAAAATGCCAGGTTAGCAGAAGCATTTCCATTTGAACTCATAACAAAAAAAAGTTCCCCAACCTACTCAAAAAATCAATTAAGAGATTAAAACTAACAAAAACTTGGCTCGTTATGGAACACGATGAAAAAAAAGAATCCCAAGTCAAATGCGAAAAAGTGGGATGCAATCTCAAGAACAACACAAATCTCCAAACGCAACTACAACAACAGTTGTCTTCCACGGAATCAGTTACGGGCACGGAAACAGAATCAACTGCTAATAACTGGTCGAGATTTTCGGAATGGGTTCATTGTATGTGCGTGGTTACGTTCGATTTGGAACTTGGCCAAGCAATTGAGGTCAGTTCTATTGTTGGTAAATGTTTAGATATTTTACTGTACAATTTCCAGGTTATCTATCCGGAGAAATTTACTCCATCTGAGCAAGAGAAAACAAGCATTTGTTATTTAGCATTCCCAGACTCGAATTCCGGCTGCATGGGCGATACTCAGTTCCATGTTAGGTTGAGGCTAGCACCAGACACTAATTGCCATCATCACGACGATAAAAACAATAAGAATACTTCGTCGTTGAGCTTTGAACACAAACGATTCAACACACAGTGCAATGCCGTTCAGAAGGCGGACAAAGCTCATTATTGGGGATTTGTATATTTTCGCCAGCGAAAAGAGGCATCTTTGCCACGCGGTTACTTCCAAAAGGTTTGTCCTTTTTTAAATCAATTTTTTCACACTTTAACTTGTATCGCTTCCTTCCGATTAATCATAGCTCACTATAGTCATTTAAATACAAACTGGGCCTTAACTTTTTCACACATATTTGTCTAGGTACAAAATGAATATAAAGATAATAAGATTAAGCCGTTGACTTAATCAGGTTCTTCTTCTCATACATGGGTGCATACGATTCAGGATTTTCATTCCAAAATCATAAAATGATTCTAATATGCGGTGTGAATTAATTGAGTATAACTTGGTTTCCCTATCATTGGAGATTCCGATGGCCACGAAATTTTAAATATTTCCTTCTTATCTATTGCAAAATTTTCCTAAAACTAGAACCTAGACTGGGGTGAGCAGGAATAGGTAGACATTCAATATTCTTGTTTCTGGGGAAAGAAATGTATATTTTGGTGTTGTTTTTATTTGTTGGTAGCGAACAAATGATTAAAATAAGCGATGATTATCATCGTGTCCGAATCGGAATAGAAATATAGTCGCGTAACGTATACAGTTGACATGAAACATTATGCCTGGCTGATGAAGTTTCGGACAATGTGGTATTTTGCTCAGGTCTTGATTTCTCTTGGCAGTGGGATTGATCGAGTAGAGTCGGACAGAGGTGGGAACTGGAACTAGGTTAAAGAAACATTTTTTTTAATAACTTTTTCATAACTTTCGAAGTGATCTCCGATTTATCTATAGAAATGGCCACGATGATAGAAATTTGGGTGAAAAGGTCTGGTCTTCGTTTCACACCAATTATTTGTACCCATTTACATATGTATCGAGCATGAGAAATGAGTTCAAGAGCTCTCTGGGTAGTCAGTCTTGTTTGCGTTATAGATTATTTTTACATAATATTTTTCATATTTGAATTCCTGGCTTTTCTTGAATTTTTCATTTAAATCTGATTATATTTCATGCATTTGACAATATTTTTGTTTTACTTAAAAAAAATGTTGGGTGATTAATTTTTAATAGCAATGTTTCGTTTATCAGCATTTTTCCTAAAAGTGTGAATCTCAGAACAAAAAAATATAAAATTTAATGTTAATAGGTTTTTAGAACATGACGAAATAGGAATGCTATAATCGACCTGTTTAGTGGTATGAATATATGTATGTGTCGTTCATAGTTATAGTGAATTTACTCCATTTTGCTTTAAGTTAATTTTTCAAGATTGATTATCTCAAATGAAAATATACGTAAATATTTAAAAAATAAATACAAAATTAAAATGCCATATTTGTTCGGGTAATAGGTATATCTCGTTAGTTTTTCTAGTTTTTGAAACAGAACATTTTAAGTATCGTATTTTAGCAACATAAACCAATGGATGTCTGCACTGCTAACTTCAATGTGAAGGTAACAAGGCGTACCCTTTTCTCAACGTCAAGGCTAGTTATGAATTGGCTATAAAGTTACAAACTTGCAGGTTTTGTTAGGAATTTCAAATTTCCTAAAAAACAAGTATTTTGAATCGGTTATTTACTAGTTCCTACGGTTCCTCGGAAAAAGACAATCATGCTTCTTTTGAAATTTCTGTAGATTACCCGTCGTTTTATGTGAAAGTTGTTATATTAGACGTGTCCAATGAAAACCCATTTGTTTAGACTTTCACATTATCGTAATATTTGATTTGATTAAAACCTCAAAACTGTTATTTTGCTTTTTAATAAAACTGAAAGTAACATAAAATGAATTAGCATTGCAAACAATATATTGTCCGCTGATTACATTCACTGTTCTGCCATATTGAAAAAAGATAAATGCTATTTTCTCGGCTTCTGTTGGAAATATTTAGAATACAATTTTTTTTTTTGATTTTGATTTTCGTCGAAAAAATAATTTAATTTTGTAGTAAAAAAATTTTAGGCAAAGAATGTCTCTTTCTTGATAGCCTTGCTAACTAAAGATTTTGTGATGTCAGCAGAATCACATATTTCATTGATAGACAACTTGACCTTATTTTCACAACCGACCCCATTAACTCTTCCCTTACCTAGACCTCTTTTCCTTTCAACTATCGACAACTACCATCCTTCCCTTCTTCTCTAATTTTTTCAAAATAACAAAAAAAAAAAATAACACTTTCAATTTCATTAAAAAGTAATTTTTGTTATTTTCAATATTTTTTGTTGAGGTACATACATTTATTTGGAAAGGCTGAGCTCACATTAGCCCAGAAATGTAGAACGAATACATGTGGTTTGCCGTGCTAATTTAACGTTGTTGCTGTAACGGGCACTTTGAACATGTTAACATTGTCCTTTCAAAAATTCTAAGATTGTAAGAGAACTCTTCTGCTTCTATTATAAGTTATCAAAACGTTAAAAATTCGTGCATTGAACCATAACGTTAGCCTAAGTACACTTTTCCGGTCATTATGAGTAAATTAGTGTATGTGCTTGTTTGTAGTTTTTCTTGACCTGTGAAAAACTTTAATTATTGGTAGACTTTTGGTGCTGAACTTTTCTTCAACATGCTTAGCATCATCGGAGTTTTCCTGTCTATCTTTGGGATAAACGTGATGTTTTGAATTTTCATCAAAGACTACTTTCCAACTTTTTCCAACTCCTCTCTCCTTTTATCTTCTATTATCAGAATGTAAGAGGTCTTTGTTCAAAGACTCAGTCAGTATTGCAACAAACTCATGCCTTACTCATGCTCTGACTGAAACAAATCTCATCTCCAGTATTAAAATCAAGAATTATTCCCTTCTACTTTTAACATGTATCGCGATGACGATCTTAACATTACCACTGACGGTTCTGCTTGCTGAGGATGTCTTCTTGCTGTTGCAAGAATTTTGACTCCTCCTTTAGTTGACAACTACTACTACCATCCTCCCCTTCTTCAGTCATTTTTTCACTACTCCATTACAATCCACTCCCTCACCGATCTCTCTTCTTTTGACTTTCATAAACCAAACTTTCGTCTAATAAAAGAATACCTCAACAAAGTCTCCTTCAATTTTGACAACCTAACTATAATTGATGCCACAACTTTATTGTACATTGAAATATTTTATTCTTTTTCTCTTTATGTTCATTTTTCTCGTCACAAAACCTCGTCTACTTCTCCACCTTGGTAGAATCGAAAATTTCGTTTTCTGCGAAATAAAAGAAATAATTTGTGAAAATTTTACTTTAATTTATTTTAACTATCATGGTTCTTATCTCCATTTTACTGACCTATACAACTCCCTTTACCAACGCTATCTAATGTCCACGTAATCCAACCTTGTCAATAATCGTAGGCCATTTTTTTCAGTTTGACAACTATAAAAATTCCGATGGCTACCCAACCACTCTCTCCTTCGTTAACGTAACTTAAAGCGATCCTAACACTATCTCCAACGTATTTGTCACTTTTTTCAAACAATCTTTTATCAATGACTCCTTTGCACCTGATTCTGCATAGTTCAATTATCTATATATCTACTTTTCTCCTGGTCCGCTTCTCTACTAACGAATTAAATCAAAAATTAATTTAGTCCTGGCCCCGATGGTCTTTTTGCGATACTTCTAAAAAAAAAATTCAACTCCAGCCTTTCTCTTCCTCTCTCAAAAATGTTCAACCTTTTCCTAAATCTTTGTGAATTTTCACAGATATGCAAATCTTCTTTCATAATCCCAACACACAAAAAATGTTTAAAAGACGATGTTAACAATTATCGTACAATTGCCAAGCTTTCTCATATCCTCAAAACTATTTAAAAGTATTTTGTATGAAACGTTGTGTTATTTCCTACAGTAAACATGGCTTTCTCAAATGCAGGTCTTCGACCACTTCGACGAGAACGGTTACGAAGTCGATGTTTTCTCAACTGATTTCAGTAAGGTCTTTGAAAAATGTTCCCATAAACTAATTCTTTTCAAACTGTCCACTGTTACAGCGTTTGTTTTAGATCCGCCACCTCTTATTCTTTCTTAGCTGGTACCTAGGCTCACGTTTGTTCATTCTTGCTTTTAATGATATTGAAATGGTCATAAAACATTAATATTTGGAGCTAAACGTTGATAATCAATCACTTTTATTAAATCTCCTTCCCATTTTTACCTCCTTCATAATCAACCTATACCCACCGTTGATAACATTCATTACCTTGGCCTAATATGTGACCCGGAACTAAATTTTCTTTTCCATATAGATGGTATCATTCTCAAGGCAAATTCAGCGCTTGGCGTCGTCAAAAGATATTTGACACAATCCCTTTACATATCCTTTGTTAGTCCACTCCTTCAATACGCCTTTCAAGTTTAGTCCCCTTATCCGCTCTTTTAGTCCTATCTTAAAACAAAATCAGACATTCTCTTCATTCATCGATTACTTTCTGGTTCTCTTTTAATATTAACCATCGTAATACACGAAATCCTCGTCTTTTTATATTCTCACCGACCGGACCTTCAATGGCTCAAACCTAGCTCAATGCTGCGAAGTGTTAATTCGAAGATGAACTCCTTCGACTGAAGTACTCCTTCTCTAAAACTCCGTCTTCTGAATCGCCCTCCTCCACACTTGCATTAGCTTAAGTTCTTAGTTTTTAAGTCTGATTAAGAATAAGCTTGCATTAAGCCGAATAAATAGGGATTTTGCCATCAGCAAAATTATTCTAGTTGACGTGTTGATTATAGATTTGGTGGGTGAAGGTTGAAACCAAACTTCCTTCCTGTGGTGAATCTACATTTTTCAGCGATGTTTCCTGAGAATAAGATGATAGGAGGCATAGCTGATCTCAATTGGCATTGAAAATGTTTTTTCCGGGATATGGGTTCACATAATTGCTGCCAAAGTGGTGGCTGGGCCTTTTGTTGAGTTTACGACTTGTTTTAGTGAATGGTTTATTGGTGATCCTAAAGGTCTAGTTTGGGGTGTTATCGCTCTTCTTCAGCGACTAGCTTAAATGACCCCGTTTGATTGTGCCTTTTGCACTACGCCAAGACTTTGGTTTTGTTGATAAGAAAGGTAATGAGCTCTGTTCCCCTCACCGATCTTACCTACAAAACCTTTGTCTTGGCGAAGTGAAGAATTTTCTCTATTCATTGCCTAAATAATTTCCTTGCTTTATACTTTTGCAGGTTAAATTATTTAGTATTCTAAAGTAAGAAAAATGGAAATGTTTTTGTTTGTTTTCAGAGTTTTATATTACTAACGAGGCTTCCTTTTTTTAACTTATTCTACGAAATACTCTCTCAACTCGCTCCAATGTACTTCCTACATGGCTTAAGTGTGATCGAATCAGCCTGTTTACAAATAGCCAATTGGCCACCTTTGCTAACTGGTGAACTTTTAAGGCTTTCATTATTTGAAACTGTCTATCAAACAATTATCCATCAAGCAAATAGTAAGGGTGGTAATAACAGCAGCAGCAGTAGCAGTAGTACCAGCAGTAGAAGTAATTCAATTAATGTAACAAAAACAGCCGATAATATAAATTGTAATCTAGAACAACAACAACAAAAGCTTCCTGGTAATATTTATTCTATTTTGCAAACAAAACACATCTCATCAGTAAATGAAATTGACGTTTTTCGAAGTTTGTCGTGTGTTATATCGAATGTATACACATTGTGGGAGCTAGTACTAACGGCCGAACCAATTGTTGTTTTTGGATCATCACCAGCAGACACTTCGCATATGGTGCAGTCGCTGGTTTCACTTATTGCTCCGCTTGAATATTGTGCCGAAGCACGTCCTTATTTTACAATTCACGATAGTGAATTCAAAGAATTCACACGCGAAAAGCAAGGCCAATGGACTGCAACATTGCCACCCGGTATAATAATTGGTGTTACGAATCCGTTTTTTGTGAAACTTCTGAAAGACTGGCCACACATGATTCGAATACCAATGAGTGATAGTCTTCATCTGGCAACGCATCTAGCAACACCTACATCTACTTCATCAATTGTGCCGAATCCCCCCTTTGCAGCGGCAGCAGTTAATAAACGACTAACCTCCACAACTGACAATGCCGTTGTTCTTAGCACAAAGTACAAACCGTTCTTGAAAAAGGATAAAGCTCTGATTAAGAAAATTCTACTCGGTGTGAATACAAAACGACCAGAACACGTTCAATCGGCATTACTGCGACGGAATTTCCTTGAACTCACCCAAAGCTTCATGATACCGCTTGAAAGGTATATGGCATCGCTAATGCCACTTCAAAGAGATATTAGTCCGTTCAAATCGGCCCCGAGTCCGAATCAGTTTAAGCAAGATGATTTTTTAGCCACTTTAGATCAATCCGGGCCCCATTTGACATCACCTCTAAAAGGCAACTGGAAAGGACTGTATCAGCGTTTCTTTAACTCACCGAATTTCAAGGGCTGGTATGAAAACCGCCATAGAGATTTACAGCGAACACTTCAATCTATACAGTTGCAAGCATTATCAGGAGCAGTGAGTTTAAATTGTACGTTTTAATAAAGAAATCCTTAATTTTGTAAGTATTTTGTTTCTAGGATTTGAATCAATGGGCTCAAGGAAAACAAGAAGTCGAAATAATCGACATGATAATTAAATTAAAACAAAAACTTAATCTATCCTCGATTAATCAAGACTCTAATAATTCATGTTTAATTTGTAATAACGAAGAAATCATTGTTGGTACGGCGACTCAATTGAACGAAACAAGAAGAAAACTTTTATATCAAATCGAAAGTATGAAGCAATCTCTACCTGATGACCTGAAAACTATACTATTTGATACGTGATAGTCAGATAACGCAATCAATATGCAATTTTTTTTTTCTTAAATTAAATTAATTGTCAATAAATTAAAACTATGATATGTAATACAATTTTAGCTAAATCTGTAGAATGTAAAATTTATCTTATCTCAATTACTGTTTTCTGTAATACAGTGGATGTAAAAATAACGTTATCCTAAGCAAATATAAGACGATTTTTGTACCTATGTATATTAAATTAATTAAATGTTTGGCAAAACACAATCATTTTTAGTGGTTTTGTTTTTTTTGCATACATTATAATTATGTATGTTTATACATATGTATAAACATAATGTGGATGAATATGAAACAAAAATATACTAATTTTAATGAACTTCCGGGTATTTTTTTTAATGCAGTGTGTATTAAGGTTAATTTAATCAGACGCAAACCCAAATCAACATAAAAGATAGTGACATTTAACGGGAAGTATTGCTGTTACACGTCATGTGATACCGAATCATTTTCACCGAAACCTATAAATCTCTGCAGATTTTAAGAAAAATTTTCCAGAGATATCATTATCATATAAATTACTAATAGATGTTGCAGCGCGTGAAATTCCATAAATTTAGTTAAAATATTTTAAAGCAGATTTTTGGATAGTACCGTTATGCATAGTATGAGAAAAGTATTGTTTATTAAGCTTGGTTTTTAAGCTAAATGAAAAAGTCGTTACTTTTGTTAAAGTCGGTTGTTGTTTTTGTTCAAGAAGTGCGCTGTACGGTGCTGTGACTTAAGGTCAGATAGTAGCATAAGGCAAAATTGTAATAATTGTCCCCATGCCGTCTTCGCAAAGCTAAAGGCTCTTCTCCTCAATTTTTATGTCATCGATCGGCAGTTAGATTAATGTTGTTTTCGATTGGATTTTCGGACTGTTCTACTACTTTTTGATTCCAATCGAATATAAAAACATCAAACAGCTAATCAAAGGCTTTATGAGTAGTAGGAGTATATATGGAGTGGAAAAGGAGAACTCCAAACGACATTAATATTTATTACCATGTCGGTGAAAAACACAAACATATAATAACTCAACTGATTTTGATGTCATGTAAGTAATGACTATACTCTGTCTAACAAAAAATGTTCAGTACAGGGACGATAGGAAGTTTGCTTCTCAGTCTGGTTGCATTGGCTTGCATACATCTGTCTCAAGTTAAAGCTCTCGCTGCTTTTCCGTACTTTGTACTATTATAAATTGATACAAATCGAAAACAATGTTCATATGGTCCATCATCATCTGATTTGAAACATATAAGACAAGAAATTCATTTATCTTTTTCACTACACCAAAATAAATATGAATATCCTGTGAATGAAAAGGGTAAAGAACTTTTTTCTTCTAAAAGATCAAATTAAAAAAAAATAATTGCATTTTAAAAAAAGGAGACAGTCAAAGCGAGAACACTTCTGGCTCATATATCTCTATAAATGTTGTTCTCAAAAGCTTCAAAATTGAAAGTTCCAATTGACTCCAATTGGCAAAGGCAATTTTGTTGGAATGTATTTTATATGATTAATTTCACACAGCGAAGTCGAGTATACGATCAGCAGACAGACCTTGGAGCGTACAAATTTTTTCAATGAATAATAATAACAATTCCTATTTATTAATCAGTGTGTATTTAAGTGCTGTTCTCAGTGGCAGATTTTTTATTTTAGTGTCGAGATAGTATACAAAGCACCGGTGTTTCCTTCCATAACGCCTGTACTAAAATTTTTTACTGGACGGAGTAGAATAACTCTTGAATTTGACTTTAAGAAAACTGACTTCTATTCTATATTAAACCACCTTATTCAAAACATCGATTTTGTCACAATTTCGGACTTCACGTTTTCCCAAATTTTTTGAGACTTGCTTTTAAGAGTTTTATTTTAGCTGTAAAATTTTGTCTCGATTGAGTAACTTAAAGTTATGTCAATAGACTTATTTTATTCAATCTTCCATCTCTTGGTTGCTTAAAATCTTACCTTTCTAATAAGGATCAAATTACAAGACTGCTATTCTAAAAAAAAATATTGTATCTCATCTGGAGTCCCTCAAGGTATTCATTTGGGCCCATTATTATTCTTGGTATTTAAAAAGAATATTGCTTCAATTTGTGTCTTTTTCTAGTCTCTTATTAGCTGATGGCACTAAGTTATATCGCAAAATAAAGTACTTATCTGATCATTTACTTCTAGAAGATGTTATAGGACTAACTGAATAGTGTAGAACTAATTTTCTCCATCTTAATGTTTCTAAATTTTGGGTTATGCCGTGTTTTAGACACACTACCCCTAGTTGGTTTAATTTCGAACTTAATACACATGAAACTCTTTAACCCGCTGAATATAAAAAAGATCAAGAAAATGTTCGGGAATCATACTTTCAGTTTAGTTTCACGTTGCATCATAGAAACGTATGGTATTTGGAATAGAATAGATATTTTTAAAAGTTGTTCAGGAGATACCTTTAAAATACATGTCTTCAACGTAATCAACACGCAATCTGTATAACTTTTATATTTTTTGAAAAAGTGGATAAGATCAAATCCTTATTTTTACTTCGGCTTTTCTGGTCACTATGGATGTAGGAATGAAACAATTAAGTAAAAATTTACTTTTTCCGACGTTTCTGTAGGGGTTGCTGCCACCCTCAGGGGAACTTTACTTAAAATAAAAATAATATTGGTGTGGTGGCCTTTATTATTATTAATTCAAATAAAATATAAAGAAGTGGTTTTTTAAATAAGTTTTCCACTAAAAAATACGTGTGTTTTTTATCTCCTATCTTATATGGTTTAATTATAATCTCGCATGAATTCCTGAGCTATCGAAACAATGATTATAACAATTGTATGAAAGTTTTTTAACAAGACTAAAGATATGTAAAAAAAATTATTTAAGTTTTACAAGTAAAATAAAAAGATTTTATAAATTAATTTTAAATTAAAACAAGAAACAACAAATTGATAATTGACGTTTATGGGGAGATAAGTGAGCAGTATACAGCGAATACGTATGTACTGTATTGTTCCAGTTTGCGGTTCATGTTGTTGCTGTTTTTTTTTTAACTTAAACATTTGCATATATGAAATAAAAACACATTACATTGAGTTTTCAACTTTTTCTTTATTAAAACAAAACTTTAGTTTTCATTGAGTCTAACACTTGAATGTATTTCGAGCAGCTTAACGCCCATCAGCAAATCGATTAAATACAAATTGATTGCATATTTTTAACGTTAAAAAACAAGTGTATTGTTGTTTTGTTGATGAGTTTAGAGGGTGTATCGTTTAGACGCATGTCTGTCAGTCTGAAGAATTCTTACATTATCAAAGTCCCAGAGTGGCCGCTTTCAATCCTATGACTGGCTAATGCAGTTTCACCAGAGTTGATGTCAGATTTGTGCTTTCAATAATATGACTGGCTTATGCAGTCTTACCAGGCTTGTGGGATTTGATGTCAGATTTGTGGTTAGACATGCGTTGCTGAAGGAATTGTTTCGTGGTGCCGATATAGCATAGATCACAAGGAGTATCTGGTTTGCCATTACAATTAATTTTGTATATCACATCAGTAGCTTTGTCTTTATCCGATTTGATTTAAAGCCTGGTAAAAAGTAGAGCTCTTGAAACTCGGGTTCCGGCCCAAGAGCCACCCGGGTCCACGGGTAGTACGGTGTAGTATAAATAGTCAAGAGGACCATCCTTGTTGACGTTGGTGGGGGGGGGGGGGGGTCGTTGGTCTTTTTTTTGTACTTATGTATGACGCCACGTATGACGGAGAACGGAAATCCATTGTCTCGCACGATATTAATAATTTTCATTTCATTGCTATAATAATCAATCTAAAGACCTTACTTATGAGGTTCGAAGCCGTGTTGATGATGATATGCTTAGCTTGATTAGAGCTGAAATTAATTAATATTCCTCAAGCTGTGTCTTTCTGGTGCCATTTAAACATAAGATGATCGTGTTTTCGATGAATTTTGACATCAAGAAACGCTATACGGCAGTTTTTTTTTTACATTTCTATCTTGAATTGTATCTTTGAGTGAAATCCGTTTAGAGATTTTAGAATGTCTTCAGCATTGTGCTTGTGCTTTTGCAGCAAACCCGGCCTATGTTCCATTCATTAAGCAAATAATCAAGAACTAAGTCGGCATTGGTAAGTGACAGTGGATTACCCATAGGCATTCCAAAAAATCTGATTAATCCATAAAATAATTATAATAATAATATATACATTAGACCTTTTTACATGCACCCTGAATTGCAGACCACTACCATCCTGGAAGTTTTTAACGAGGCCCTTGAAAGTTTAACATTGATGCCAGCAAAGATAATTATCAATTTTCTCTAGGGCCTTGCTCGATAGGTAACCTTTTGCCTAGAGAGACAAAAATAAATAAAAAGATTGCCCCTATTGAAGCCTTTTCAGGGCCTTGACTAAACTTAACAAAAAATTGCCCTTTTTCCAGGCGTGTCGTTAAAAAAAAATACGAGGGTGGGAAAGAATTGGCATAGTGGATTGAGATTAAGTTGTTTATGATCCCATTAAATCCCACTGGTGGCCTCCAGTTAATCTGGAGGATTATAGACAAAATATACTGCCTAGAGTTGGGCTTGAATGCACACTTCTAAGTTAGCATTAAAACGCTTCATCCACTTCGGCTTTCGTTTGATGGACCAGATCGTATATGAATGAATGAACTTCCGATCCAATGACGCAGACTCTGGTTTACCTACTTCATTCCGGTTCTCTTTGGAGTTTCTGTCAACAACACTATTTTTGCGATTCCAGTGACCGACATCGCTACTTGATGATTATTTACTGATGCTTGCTGCTAGATTTATTTGAATATTTTACTTAAAAATCACACAATCCACATTTTCAATCTATTACTTTATTTTAATTTATTTTCTTTTTGAGTCTGTTTTATTATTTATTAGTTTCGCTATTACTTTATTGTATATTCTTCATCATGTTTTCATTAGATTTGTAAATTCATGTTAAATTATTATTTACATTTCGTTTATTCAAACAATATTTTTGTCATGGGAATGAACTAATTACTCTTATTATTTATAGTTTACGCATATTTGTTTTTGTTTTTGCTTTACTAAATTATATTATTTTTTTTAATTTGGGATAGAGTATGGCTAACTACATTTTCTTATAATTATTTTTTATTTTATAATTGTATATATATATTCTTTATATATTTATCATATTTACGAACGTTTAAAATGTGCATATAATTATATTGTTATCTCTTTTTTATACGTATAATTTATATACGTGTACATTTCTTTTTTTAATAATTATATTGATAATGCTTGATAATTTTGTTTGTATGTTTTTTGGTTTTAATACTTTGTATTAGTTTTTACAATATGTATAATATATGTTTGTTTTTGATAATGTTTTAACATTTTTTTAAATTAATTAATTATTGCACCACATTTTTAATAGATAATAAGTTAATATTTTTATTACTATATTAAAATTAGAAAGCTTTTTTTGTTTGTTTTCATTTTTCTTTAAGTTTTGTGTATTTTTAGTTTAGTTTTTTTTTATAAAGTGATTGTTTTTTAACACATTTATGTATGTATACTTTTTTGTTTAATACAAATTTTATATTTATAAATATTAGCTATTGAATTTTTTTTCCAACAAATATATTTTTTTATTCAGCTTTTTATATGGATAAGTCTTGCAATTTATATGTTAACATAGTTTTATATAAATATACATTTTTATATATAGTTATAGATATATATATATATATATAATTTTTGTATTCATATAATAATAAAATTGGGAACTTTTAGCCATTATAAATTTATTATTGTGCAAAGAACTAATACATTAAGTTTTTTTTTACTTTTTCATTTTTCATAAGAAAAGCCCCCTTGAATTTAGGTTATCCCGCTTTTTTTAAAAATTAAGAGCCACAGCTTTTGATCTTGTATTAATGTTTAATATAGTGAAATAAAATAATGTATTTAATTAATTTGTTCTCAGTACTAATTTAACGATAATTTTTTTTTAAGTAATATTTTCATTAACATTAATAAAGCCTATTTTGTTTAAAATATATTTTATATATATCTATATACAAAGAGAACAAGTGGAAAGAGTTTAAGCTAATGAATTTTTTATTTGAAAGTTTTCTTGTAATAGTAATATTTTGTATTCACTTATATGTTAATACATATATAGATATATATTTTAATATATTCACAAATATAAATGTTTACATTTAAATTAAAAAGAAAAATCAAATAATTACTATTTAGAAATTCAAAAATTTCACTGATCTTAGTTTAACTATAATTTCTTGTTCTTGTGATTTTTGTTGAAATGTTTTTTTATTTTGTATTTATTTTTTTTTAGAAAATAAAATATATCATAACTTATAATTACGTTTATTTTTGCTATTTGGACCGCGCATTATTATGTGGTAGTAATTATTGTTGTTTTTTTTATTCATTTTAATTTTTTTCTTTAGTTATATTCTTTTAATATGTTTTGTTCATTTTGATTTATAATCAAATGCAAATGCATAAATATGTATGGATAAATGTTGAAATTAATGTGCCAGATGTTTGAATTTATAGATACATTTTACATACATATGACAAATATTTCTGATTTCGGTTTCCGGAGGTTAGAGGTGTGAAGTTCGAGTTAAATAAATGAGATTTTGCTTTTTTATTTGAAATATTTTACACTTATCGAATTCAATAGCTCCATTTTGTATTTATCAATGAAGACTTTACCTTTACGAAAACTAAAATGTGTTCATACAAAAATCGGCGATTTTCTAATCTGTTATATTTATGTTGATTGAGTGTAGGATTAAACGGTTTTAAAAGAGTTGATTTTTGTTATAATAAATTTAAGTTTTGGCTTTAAAAAAATCGCTAGATTGATTTGCAACGAATTGTGTTATGTAGTCAAGAGTACAGCCAAACTAGGATATGAAGTAGCAAATATTTGTTACAGGCTAAATCAGTGGCGTAACTGAGGAGGGGTTTCCGGGGGTGCTGATTCCGAATCTGAGGTTTGTGACAAGAATTTCGTGACACAACATGGAAAAAAGAATGCGCATTGAGGTTAAAGCGCTATTTTAATATTGGCGTATATTTACTCTCGGGGGAAAAAACCTCAAATGGAGATTTGTTGGAAATTGTGTATATTGAATGGTTTTGAAATGTAACTTACGAATAATTGATAGTTTTTGAGATATGCGTAAAAAGCTCCCAAAAATGATTTTAAATTTTTTTTTTTCATTTTCAATGTTGCGCCATAAAATTTTAGTTATAAACCTCTGATTCGGATTTACCACAAACGAAAACATTAAGCAGGGAAAAAAATCAAAACGCCACTGGGCTCAACTTTTCTCTATTTCCTATTTTAAGTTTAGCTCACTGTACTTAATGCACAACCAAATATTGATGCAGCAGAGTTTTCAAAAATCGTTTTTTTATTTTGACTAAACTTTTTGAGGGCCCCGACAGCTCAAAATAGGAATATTTCTTCAGTCATATTTTAGTGATATTTTGGAGCACGAGTACAGCAAACCAGAGGGTGAAAATATTCTGCCCTAGCGAGGTATTCGTCGGAGAGGAATTTTCTCCGATTTCATACGAATCGGAAAACTTTTGCTTCAAGGTATTCCTCTGAACAGCTGTTCGTAACATTTCTCCGAAATTATCTAACGCACATCGACGATTTGCGTTGCAGTGCGATCAAGTGCATTTTTGTGTTCTATTTTTGACAGGTTCACACAAGTTTTTCTCCGATATCCTCCGACAGTTTTTCTTCACGGAAGTTAGTGAAGTTTTAGCAATACAGAAAAGAAAACCAGATATTTATCGATGTAATTTTATGTATACTTATCGACTGGATCTGTGTTTTCAGGGCAAATGTAAACGAAAAAAAAACAAAGCGCCATCGCATATGTATATTTTTCTTTTCCGATGAAAGATACCTCGAATGTATCTTGAACCTTCGACAAAGAATGCGTTGCGGAAAACTGTCCGCTCCGACGGATACCTCGCTAGGGCAGATTATTTTTGTTGTTTGGGCAGGCATAGCTTTTTTGATTTTTATTTGGCTATATTTTGAAGTATCCGTTCTCGTAAATCATAATCGGTCAATGCCGTGACTATCGTTTTCTTGGGCATTATTTTCGTAATTCGTGATACGGGCCCTGAATTCACTGCTCTAACCTAGTAACATACTCTTTGTATCTATTTTGTAACTTTTTCATCTTTTTGCAAACTTTTATTAATAGATTTTACAGCAATCAGTAAAAATTTGTGAAAAAAGAAGTTTGTTTTTGAAAAAGTAGGTTAATAGGTACATATTTTTTCTAGCCAGAAAATTATCATCATTGAGTCCTGTTCGCGTTCCCTAGCATGCCAGTGATCCTAATGATTTTTTAATCGAATTTTGTCTCAATTTGACTTCAAATAAAATACTAATCGTTGGTACATCACGAACACTAACTTGCAGTCAGTCTTTCATCACTACAGAAATATCATTTTGAAAATTTCATTTTTTCCAATCATTTTTACAATGTAATAATTACATTGAATTCCGTTCGTGTTAAAATCATTTTTAAACATATTTACTTTCATAAATAGAAATACGTTTTCGACTGTTTAATGATTCTAGCCCAGTCAAAGATTAGATCTCTTTTTTTTCATCAAGTTATTTTTTTCTGTGAAAAAGTGAATCGAAAAACTTTTCACACTTTTTCCGATTCCGGTTCTGTGAAAATGTTAAACCAAACATCAAAAACTTTCATATGAATAACTTTCTTTCATACCGTCATTTAATGAAATACTACAAACAATAGCCGCATTTTATTATCCACACTATCTATCCGGATCAATTTTTAAAACTTAATTAAAAAAACAACATGGGATCCTACCTTCTATCTTGATCTATTTCAATGATCAAAAAATTAGTTTCTTTGCTTAAGTTTATTTGTTTTTATACGTGTACGCTTTTTTTCTTAACATTCAATTTCTTGTACATTGATTTTATAAAAAAAATTATTAACTAATGATAGCCCTAGGGCCGTTCTAGTCAAATATATCTTTTGACGTGGTGCAAATTAGTGCGTATTAGTTCCCAAACCGTTCTCAACATTTTGACAGTTTTTCTTCTCTCTAAGAGGATTTCATCCCCAAACGTCACAATTTGACATTTAGTCCGAAATAGTGCGAAGAATTTATCGAACACATATGATCTGATCCGGATCAGATCATGTGGATAATTAAATGCGGCTTATGTCAAATGTAATCATATCTCTTTCTCTATCAAATCCATTGAGAAAAAAGGGTTTCTATTTCATGCATTTCTCTGTTCTCTTTTAAAACACAAGAAAATTGAGAGAACTGTGCAGTTTTCAGTAGAAATGGTAAGGTGGTTCAAGCATCGATAATATAGTTTTTATTCGCACAGAACCAGAATCGCTTAGTTGTGCCAAATGAATCCACAAAGTGGAAGCAATGCTAGGCAGCGAATGTGATTTATTCGATTCACTTTTTCGATCCCCAAGTATCCGAGTTTTCGTTTCAATGGAATTTTAATAAAGTGTAATAATTTGTGTCAAAAAGAACACTGGGATAAATTGAGTAGTAGTAGTAGTGAATAAGTTACCGATTTAAAGATAAGACCGATGTAAAGCCTAGTACATACTTGTGAATCATGCCGTGAATTCATAGAAAATTTGAATTTTTATTTACCCGTGAACGTGCTCGTGAAGCTGTGTGGAGAGTTTTCGTTTACGAACAATTCCTGTGCAAAATGAACTCTTGGTGAACAATTGACAGTTCTATAGCTAGTCATTTGAGGCATTGTGGTTTTAAACGTCAAACGTTCACAATACATTCCTAAATCTGTACCAGTGAGATATGTCAAAAAATCACTTTCTCCACTGCCGATTGTTCACTTCACGAGGAAGTATGTACTAAGTTTAAGGGACAAATAGTATATTTTTTTTTATAATAGAGGTTTGAAAATCAACGAATTTTGCGTGAACTATTTGCATTGTAACATATTCTACATTAAAGAGTGCTTTAAATGCAAACAAAATTAAAAAACGATACAAATTGTATTATTAACATAGTTTTCGGGACAAAAACATTCATTAGCAGTTAGTTATTTTAGTTTAACTTAGGGCGCCCGCATGTGGCTAATAAGTTAGTTTAAACGATTAAAAAGCTTGTTATAAATTTTTTCCTACCTTAAATTATTCAATAAAAAATAAAATACAAAAAAATTGTTATTTTATACGAAAAACCTATATTTTTGACGTTTGTCATTTTTTTAAAAACAATTCGAAATAATCACTTTCATGGAAGAAAACTTTGTTTAAATTGCTTTTCGATAACTTTCACCATTAAAGGTTGGAAAAACATTGAATACAATTTTTTGCACAGCTCAGATTGACGTGAAATTTTTGCAACGAAAGGTTCGTTAGCAATTTTAAGCTCTATGCGATTTTTTTTTGCATTTTTCACATTTTTGTTCTGTCTATTTTGACTGGACCATTCTGGAAACAGTGAAATTAGTTTACTTAATTTCAATTTTTTTTTAAAATATCTTACTCAATGTTGAATGTTTTTGATTTTTTTTTTAATTTTTTTTTTTAATTTAGGTAATTTATTTATTCTGATGATAGTATAATATTTGAGGTTAAAAATTCATTTTGTTAAAAGAGGAAACTTGGTATATTTGTTTGCTTGTTTTATGTTTACATTTTTTAAATAATTTACATTCACACGCTATGGTGTTTTTTATTCAAAAATTTAAAAGCCTATTTTTTTAAATTATTATATAAACATTTTTTTGTTTGTTTTTAATTTCATTTACATAATATACAACTTGTTTTTAGATTTTGGTTTGTTTTGTGTTAGATTTAAGACGAATATTTTTGTTTGGTTTTGCAGTATATAATAATTTATTATTATTTTGTTTTTATACCTTTATTTGTTTTGTTTTTGCTTTTTATTATGTTTGTATGCTGAATTTTTTGTTTGTTTATAAAACCAAGACATAACAATGGTATAATATTATTTTTCATATTAAATCAAATCAGCTAAAGGAAATTAAGTCTAATTATATTTAAATATGTATTTCAAAAAATTATAAAATTAAAAAAAATTTGTTTTAATTAGTTGTTTTTTTGTATTTTTGTTTGTTTTGTTGTTGTGTGTTATTTTAGTTTAAATAAAAATTAGCTTAAGTTCCCATCATGGGTTCCTGCCGAATTTCAGATTTCAGCTTAACAAATTCTTTGGCAACTTCGTCGTTATTTCTTTGTGAGAGGATACGTAATATGGTCCAACCCGTTTCATCCATTTGAATACGTTTGGCTAGTGGAAGCCAACAGGCACATGATCCCTGTTTTTTTTTTAAATTATTTGTTAAATTAATTTATTTATATAAAGTAAAAATATTAAAATTACCTTTTCCACAATATCTTTTAATTGAAGTATTGCAACACCAACAAGACGATCTTCACGTGCAAAGCAGTAATCCTTAACACAGATATGCAGTTCGAAAAAATCTAATTGCTCTTCGTTTCCAATCATGCTAAGAAAATAAATTATTTAAAAATTATCAAATATTAAATGATCAATTATAGGGCAGTCAGCGCAAGTGCTGGAGAGCCAGTTTTTTGTTGTCAAAAGGGTAATGGCTAGCCGGGGGTATGAGAAAAAAGCCCGCCTGGAAAAATTGCAAGTGTTTGTTAAGTTTAGTCAAGGCCCTGAAAAGGCGTCCGTAGGGGCAATCTAGACAAGGAAAACTTGTCAAATACTAGTAAGGCCCTTTCTAGAAAAAACTTGTTGGGTGAGTCTTTTTATCCCATTGCAAATACCCCATATATAACAAAAAAAAAATGTTATACCCATCATACAATAGTTAGAAAAATTAAAGTAGTTATATAGTTTTTCATTTTCAACATTACACAACTTTTATGCGATGTAGCTCAGTGGCTAGCATATTGGACTGGTAATCAGAAGATCGGAGGATCGAATCCCAGTCGAGACAACTGTCTCTCTAGGCAAAAGGTTACTCGACCGGCAAGGCCCTAGAAAAAATTGATCGTTACCCTTGCTAGCATCGAAGTTAAACTTTTTAGGGCCGCGTTAAAAACCAGTTTATTTTTCCAGATGGGAATCGAAGGGTTGAGAAGGATATACAATAGTATCGAATTCGAAAATTACAATATGGGTGAGGGGGTAAAATAAAGCCAGTATAAGAACACTGGGAAACTATGATGAATGATAGAGACTGGTAAATTTCAATCCAAAAAAATAAGATCTCATATCGGATGGTTTGCAGGTAGTACCGTTTCATGCGCAGCCATTACTACAAGCGTTCTGAATAACTTTACAATGATTAACAATGGAAGAGAGTCCATATCAATATGCGATTTTCTTTTTTAGCTCTAAGCAGAGCATGGAGTAAAGCTCGAGCTATTGGAGTTAGCTCTGAGCATGGTATGGTCAGCTCTGATCATAAAAAGAAACATTTTTTTTTCAGATTAGTGTTTTGCCGGAGCTAAAAAAGAAAAACACCTAATGATTTTCTGAATCAAACTTCTAAAGAAGTTTATAAGAAAATGGGTACATCGCTGAGTTTCAATTTTTGTACTGATTTTTTGTTAATCAGTGTTTGGCGTCCCTTTTGAAGTGGAGCCGATCGATTTGCATCTGAAGCAAGAGGTTCTTAAAAGTTTTAATTTTAAAATCTTTTACTTACAAATGAAAAGCTTCATTATATTTAGGTGACCAATTATTTGACTTTGATTTGGTTGCATGTTTTCTCTTCTTATCCTGTAGATGTGGGCCAATTAGATTGATTTCCACAAATGGACGGAACATTCCCGATTGTATTTGCCATTTCAAATCATTGGCAGCAACCACTGAAAAGAAATATTATATTTTTTAAATCTTTTTTTCTTATTTAAACAAAATAAAAAAGGGAACAAAATTGTACCTTTAACAGTAACTTTATGCTCTCCGGTTCCAGGATGTGTGAATAAATCAATTTGTACGGAAATTTCACCAACAGTTTCATCAGAATTTTGCGAGTCTTTGAATACAAAAAAAAAACAATACATTTAAATTGAAAATAAGTTCATAAATTAATTGTATCGAATGTCTTTTGGGTTTCACTCTTCTAATCCACAGGAAGCCATATTCCTTAATCTCTCAAAAACAGTTCAGATTCGATTTTTTGGAAAATCATTTTTTATTTTATAGAAATACTCTAGAAGAGGCAACTTATTTTGATTAAAGGGTAAACAGGTTAATTTGGTTAAAGATCTAATATCTAATTTCTATCGGAGACAAAAGAGAGCTTTGTTTTTTTGTATTTGGAAAATGTGCGTCTGTCGGCCAACTGCACATCTAGCCAGAGCCTAATCAGAGAGACTGGTTTAACTTGAATTTAGTTCAGAGCATCTTTATGCGATTCCTTTGAGGAAAAATTCAAATTTTTATTTTACCTCACCCGCCTTGAAAAATTGCAAGTTTTTTGCTTAGTTTAGTCAAGGCCCTAAAAAGGGTTCGGTAGGGGAAATCTAGACAAGGAAAACTTGTCAAATACTAGTGAGGCCCTCGCTAGAAAAAAATACGTGCTGGATAAATCGTTGTATCCCATCACAAATACCCTATATATATTTGTACCCATCATACATTGTAAGAACAATCAGTATTAGTTTATTGTTTTCATTTTCAACATCATACAACTGTATTGCAAAATAGCTCGGTAGTTAAAGCATTGAACTGGTAATCAAATGATCGTAGGATCGAATCCCAACCAATACATCTTTAAATTTTGTTTGGGTTTATTCGTCGAGGTTAAAAGTTACCTACTTAACGGGTGAGGCCCGAAACAAAATCGAGAGTTGCCCTTGCTAGACCCGTGTTAGGGTCCATGTAAAACTTTCTAGTGCCCCATTGAAAACTAGATTCTTTTTTCCGGTGAGCATTTATGAATTTAGAACAGGTGGCTGCCATTCTACAACGATATTTTTAATTTTTTTCTCAAAAAATTCAAAAAATGATTTCGATACGACTTTGTAGCTGTAAGTTTTGGTTTTCGACAGAACGAAAAAAGAATTTTTAGATTTCTTAAGAAAATTGTCGTTTTTGTGTTGGAAATATATTTCTTATGTCATTTTCGATCGGATTTTTGAATTGTTTCATTCCTATTGAAAATGGGAAACCTTCTACTACAAATTTCCCATATTCGATCGGAATGGAACAATTCCAAAACTCAACCGAAAACAAAATTAATTTAACTGAAACCTTACACACTAACTTGTAAATAGAAACAATATCGCACTTCAAAATTTTTACAAATATTTCTTTTTAATAAATAACAAATCTCATAGAAAAGATCTATAAAATTCTCTTTTCCCTTTTGTTTTAGTTTCAGGAATTGTTGTGTGTGATTGGAAGAAATGAAATATAAAAAGGTGTTTTGACCTAACTTGGTGTCAGTTTGCCTGGCCTTACCGTGAGTTTAAACTTTTTAATTATATCCTTAACAATTACAAATTTCAATTTTCCTAGTGAAACAATGATGTACTATTTCATAAACAATTATTATTATTATTGGTAAAAAATACCAATATTTGCTTGACAACTTTTAATAACACAAGATCGAAACTGTTTCTGAGGATTTTTTAAACTTTTTGTGGTTAGGATAAGAGAGTTAACCCTTAGACACGGACTAAAGTTTATTATTTTGATAAACAATAATTTAATGCATGCAAAAAGCTTTTGTATAGTAATTAAGAACAAAACACTACATATATAATAATTAATATATACAAAATGTTGAATTGCCGTAATTAAAGAAATTTAACTGGTTAGTTATTATGTGTAATGTATTGATGTATATTTTGTATGCAAATGGAGCTTATTTTTTTACAATGCTTTATATGTTTTTTTTACTTATTGTTCTTAACAAATATTGCGTTTATGAAATAACAAATACCTTATGACCTAAAGTTGTCTTAAAAAAATGGCTTTGCGTACAGGAACAACTGTTGCTTTTACTTCCTAATGTCTATTCTATATTGAAAGAGTATAGAAATGTGTGTTTCCATCTTGACAATTTTCACTAAATTGGTTCGCCCGAAATTGGTTTTTATAAAAATAGAAAGCCTTTTTGGCTTAAGAGGTGATCTAGATAGTATTCTTCAACAGTAGAAAGCTCTTTGTATTTGTATCCTTCAAAGGAATGAAGAGTGCCAGGCAGGAACGAGTTTTAGCTTTATTAGTCAATCACTAAAACCAGGGCTGCTATATCCCATAATCTCTACAGAAAATATGAAGGAAAGAGCACCACCCTGCTCTCAGGAGGAAAGAAGATCCTCGAGAATTGGATAGTAGAACCTATGATCCTGTTTAGATTGTGACTGTTCACTATGCCATGAAGATGCGTTCATGGCTGAGATTGGTGAAGAACTCTTTCGAGTTCACCTATTGGGCCGACGGGCCCAATTTTCGTCCACTTTTTGCAGCAATTGTGGCTGTATGTCAGCAATAATATTCAATCGTATTAGGCTTATCTGCGTAGACAAGCGACTTCACATATCCCCACAAAAAATAGTCCATCAGCGGTGTTAAATCGCACGATCTTGGAGGTCACGTCACAGGCCCACGACGCGAGATAATGCGCTCACCAAACGTTTCCTTCAATAAATTAATTGTTTCGCGATGCGGCGCGCGAACCAAACCATTATTTTGATAATAAATTTGCACGATTTGCAAACGTTGTTCAGGACTAAGTCTACTCATTATGAAATGGCAAACCAATTTGAGAATAAATCAAATGACAGCTGTCAAAAAGACCAAGTTCGAAAAAAGTATTGCCAGATTGAAAAACAACACCCTTTAAAAAAAGCACCCTTTAGAACAATTGGAATTGATTCCACTTGAACAGAACAGTGATGGACAGTATTAAGTCGGTTATGGTCGGCAACAATTCGGATTTGATTTTTGGCAGGTAAGTCAAAAACTACTGCGAATTAAATCAGAATGGGGTCGGAATGCGTTCTTTCTGATTTTGTGGATTGCGAATTAGCGTTTGACAGTTCGCAAAAAATACCTTGTTGGTCGCATAGAAATTATAAATTTGTTTAATATAATTTGTGGCCAAAAAAATGTCATTGGACAAAACTTAAATTAAATTACACAGTTAAGCAGATTCATTTCAAAGCTGCAATGCAGAAATAGAGACATCACTTTAGGATGTCTCTATTTCTAAATTGACTGCGCAGGTTCATTGCATCCGCAACCAAAATAAACAGATTTGTTTAAACAAAAAAGAATGAAAAAAGACTTTTCGCTTTGACAGAACTTTTGCGGGATTGATGTCAAAGTATGCGTTTTGGATGCAGCGCTGTGTGCATTGCTGCGCGGAGATATGCTGCTAGACGTTTTACTTTTTGACTTTCACGTCGATTAGTTATATTAGCTTCAATGCGTTGAGAAAATATGGAAGAACATGATTAAAGAGCTTTACAAGTCTATATACTGCAAGTAAATTAAATTAATTCTATTCTTATATATGAAAGCTATATTATATAAATAAAATCCTATGTTCTCTTTAAAATTAATGCTTTCTCGCAATCTAACTGAAAAAAACCCAAGCTTAAAGCCTTTTTACTTTCGAAACAAAATGATATTTAAATTTAAAATAAAAACTCAAACTACAAACTTTTTTTAAGCCGGGATCAATTAAAATTAAAATTTTCATTCAGCTGAATATAATTTTGTATATGAAGATTGACAGCGTTCAAAGGGTGTATTTTTCGCAGAGCACAGAATAGCTAGCATGAGTACCTAAGTCGAGTATGAATTGAGCTGAGTACACTCAAATTTACTTAGGTAATCTTTATTTTTGAAACACACTTTACGACCAGGTTTTTAGTGCCAAGTTATCTCAGGTGAAGCTTTTCAGTGGAGAGTATTAGCTTTGATTTTCAGTTGTCAAAAGTCTATTAATCGAAGTGCCGGACTTTATGGAAACTGTCCACTCCCTATCAAAATTGAGATGGCGTCACTTAGGGCCAGTTTTTCAGTGTGGAATCATTCAGGTCTCGGGGTTAAACCTGTGATAAATCCAGGAACGTGTTTTTCAGTTTAAATTAATTCCGAGTTAACTCACTGACTCACGGCGCTGTGGCGCCATCTCGATTTCGATACTGAAAGTAATAGTTAATGCAATTCCATTGTGGCGCCATCTCTATTCTGATGCGTGAAAGACGTAAAAGGATTATATCCAAACTGTCGCACATAGATAGCCCTAGATTTTTGACAACTGAAAGATAAAATTAGTCCTCAACTAAAAAAGTGTTTCTGAGTTAACTCGGGGTTAATTTATTTTCAGGATTAGCTAACTCTGATTTATTTAAGAGTTAACGCTGAACTCAAAACTGGCCCTAAGAGGTATTCCCGTTTTTTTTAAATGTCGTGCAATTGATTTTTGATATGCATCTCTCTGAAATATCTATTCACCTAGCCGAAAGTAAACATATTTCAGGAGTTATGATGATATTGCACTGAGAAATTCGGTCTAATTGGAATAAATAATTAAAATGTGGATTCCCTTAATGATGTCATTTCAGACTTCCTTTAAAGGTGAAATTTTTCACCATGCGTTTCTGCACCTGTTTTGCAAACTTCAAGACTGAATATAACCAAACTTCGTAGCAATACCGAAGATAACCTGTAAGTAATAATTATCATCCAAATCGGTCAAGCCGTTCTTGAATTGTGGCGTGACAAAGGGACACGGATTCATTTTATATGCTTATATATATGCTGTTGGTACTATACAACCAAATAAGAAACAAAAATTTTAGTTCGACAATTTGAAGTCTCCACACTTAATTCATAATGAATTGATAAGAGCTTTATGAATCTGTAAACGTCAAAAGTGACAGCTATCATTTTGTGGGAGCTGTCAGATGCAAAAATATGCTGCAAACAAAATGAAGAGCAGAATGAACATTTTGAAATTTTCAGCCGTTTTTTTTCGGACATTACTTACTGTAAATTTTTAGAACTTACCGCATTATAATTACGAAATATATATTAATTTCTTTTTCCCGACGCACAGTGAAACAATCAGTAAAAATTTGTGGCCCTGTTTTTTTTTTTTTTTGTGATAAGAACATACATTTTATATGACCACTCTTTTATAAGCACTCAAATTTTTTCTGTAGGTAAACATAACGCTTTTCAAAAAATAACGGCTTAAGTTTAAATTTTTTTTCGAACTGAGTTAAATGTGATATTAGACATGATTTGTTTTCGGACTTTTCAATTTTTTTCGATAAAGGAAGATCAAAAATGGGTGTAACGATTTCTATAAAAAAAATCAGTGCATTACTGTAATGCTTTTCTAACGGAAACCCACATAAATATACAATCCATTAATCCCGGCTTTTGACAACAAAAAAAATGTAAAAAATACGGACGGAAAACAATCTTTAAATGAAAATAAGGATTTTTAGGCTTGGAAGTTTTACAAACAAATAGAAAATCTATTAAAGCCAACCGCATTTAATTTTTTTTATAATGGTTTTTAGAACAAAGTAAATAATTAACTGTAACATTAATATTAATATTTTAAGAATAATAAAGATATAAATTAAAATACTGCAACAACAAACTTTTATTGTGAAAATAAATTATTATGAATCGAGACAATTATTCCTCTCTCACTCTTAATAATTCGTGAAACGAACTCTAAAGATAAGACGGCAACGGCACTCGTGAA
Source organism: Dasysyrphus albostriatus (assembly GCA_946251815.1). Classification (NCBI taxonomy): domain Eukaryota; kingdom Metazoa; phylum Arthropoda; class Insecta; order Diptera; family Syrphidae; genus Dasysyrphus; species Dasysyrphus albostriatus. The sequence goes on from OX276339.1 coordinate 3,285,087, forward strand.
AATCGAATTATTACGAATCTGCACAGCAACGGAACTGCATGACGTGACGGAGCAAAATATTATTTATATGAAAATGCTGGATTTAAACGACTGACAAAACGCCATATCTATTGCTAATTCAGTCATAATAGTGTGTTTTTATTTTTGTCAAACTTTGAGAAGAGTTTGGCATAGCATTATGGTAGTTTTTCAGTTGTGTAATTCGAGCATAACGGCAATACCTTTTGCGGAGTTGGTTTTTTCGACAGTTGTCACTTGATTTATGTCCAGTTTGGTTTGCCATTTCATAATGAATAGACTTACTCCTGAACAACATAGACAATCGACTTCACATAACCCCACTATGCGAGATAAAATGCTTACCAAAAGTTTCCTTCAATAAATTTATTGCTTCGCGATGCGTCGCACGAACCGAACCATTATTTTGGTAATAAATTTGCACAATTTGCAAACGTTGTTCAGGACTAAGTCTATTCATTATAAAATGGCAAACCAAACTGAGCATAAAAACACCAATTCCGAAAAAAGTATTCCCAGATTGAAAACTACACGTCTTTAAAAACACTATACGTTTATACGCTTCTGGCTTCGATTCTGAAATTAATTCAAGAAGCATTTTCTCATTGTCACCCGATGACCAATTTATAAATGCCAAAAATCGGCTGTTGATTATTTTTAAATTTTTGAACCAAAACTAATGTTGCTTTCTATTGGCCGCTTTGAGTAAGTTCTCCTCTTGCACTCTTACTACTCTAATTTGTCCTAAATCCATAAAAATTTAATGGAACGAAAACTCAAATGAAAACATTTTTGTAGAATTTGACTATTTGTAGTTTGACAAAAAGAAACAAACTACATTCGAATTGGAGTAATCATTCTGGTAAATTTTTCTGAGCTCGCTATTTCCTTTGCAAAAGAAACACTGCTGATGTACTGATCGCTCGGCTGCCGTTCTAGTACATGAAGTGCTGTGCAGTGCAGTTCCGTCCCGTTGCGGTCTTATCTTAAACTCTAACTTAAATAATCTCGGAGATATAAATATTGTTTGATGGAAATAAAAAAAAAATTAAAAAAACAAAACAATAAACAAAAATTTATTTAATAATAAAAATAATAATTTTCTTTGGCAAAATTTGTAAGAACCTTGACGATTTTCACGTTTTAATGGTTTTCTGTTTTTGACAGGCTCCTCCACGTTGGGCTCAGTTGCGAGCCGTTTAGCTTCTTCAGCGGTTAGTTCACGAGATTTGACTTTTGAGATTATGTTTTTTTTTAGTTTTAGTTTTAGTTTTATTGGGATTTTTTTTTAAATAGTTTTAAACACACACAAAAAAGAGTTATCAGTGATTTGTTTAAATTTTGTTTTATTTTAGAAATAAGTGAAAAGAAGAAATTAAAATAGAATAGAAATATAAAAAGACATAGAATTGAAAGAAAAGAAAAATTAAAATTTTATTATATTGTATTTGTGTATAGAAGAAGAAAGTGATATTATATTTAGGATAAACAGTGTTTTTTTTTTTTTGTGTGCATTTAGTCTCGAGGAAATAAAATTCATGGATCTTATTTCCCAAAATTAAAAGAAATAACGCCTTTTTTGTGTAAAAAATAAACAAATTAAAGTAAGGCCAACACCCTCCCTTTTTTTTTTTGTTAAAAAAATATTGGTCCATTGGTATTGGTATTTCCTTTAACTTGGGAATTAAGACGCACCTGCTCTGTTTTGGGGTCCAGTGCTATAAGGGCCATGGAAATAAGGACCGTAAGTGTTGTTTCCCAAAATAAATGTAACAAAACCACTCGCCGAGCTTAAGAACCCCGGTTGTTTTTTCCACTTTGGTTAACAAGACCCATGATGGGCTTAATTTCCTCAGATCTCGTGTAGCACTGTACCCTATTTCTACGAGACTTGTTGCACTGCACATTTATTTTTTTAATTAAAAATTTGTTATTATAGATAGATAGAGAGAGCAAGACCAATAAATAATAATTATATATTACTGAAAATGCATCCTGATGCCGAATATATATATACGACACAGAATTACGACATCATCAGACAGACTATGAAGCATATGTACGTATCACAAAATTTATATTGATATTCCAAAATCGATTAACAACATACCTTCATGAACTTGACTTGTGATAAAGGTCTTTATCAATGTATCAGTCATTTGCGTGTAAAGGCTAAGGGCATAGCGGAGACTCTGCAGTTCAGCGGATTTTTCGAGGAATGTTTTCTTCAAGCCATTGCCTCCGGCATGGAAGTATTGTTTTATGGTATCCAAGGCAACATCCAGGACGGCACATTGCTTGGGCGAGAGATTCTTTTCGACCTCCTTGGAAATATCCATGACTCCACTGAGGGCATTCTTCACATCCTGTTTGCCAGCCATGTGATTCTTGAACAAACGACCCATGTCTTCGATTTTGGCATTAGCGGCTAGATTCTTGGCATTGTCCGTAATATTCTTGAACATCATCTAAGAAGAGAAAAGGAAAGAGAGAGTCAAAAAGGCTGGCCTGAAAATAATAAAGAACGAAATATATACCGTTCGATCAGTCATTGGTGGGAGGACAATTGTTTTCTCAAGTATACGCATAACAATCTTCCAGAGTTCCTTAAGCAACCGCTTAAGCACAGTCTTCTCACACGAATGAGCATATAATGTTAACGAACCATCCAACAAGTCCATCAACGGCCGCAAGACTTCATCGGCTTCAACGGCGACAGCATTCCGTTGAGCAGCCTGGTTGGCATTCAGATTACCGCCACCTTTGACAGAGAGAAGCAGATCACCGAGTTCTCGCACGGATTGCGTAATTCTTGGCTCAAGGCTTGAGAAAAAGTATTTCGATAAGAATTTTACATAATTTAAAATAAAAAAATAAATTAAAATTAAGAGTCTGAAATTTTTCGTAAAAAGTTAAAAAAGGTGAAGGGGTTCAACAGAGATGTGTTTCCATCTTCAGGATTTCTGTTCTTTAAAAAAGTACGTTAGAATCTCTTATCAACTGTTGAGCATACCTGATGGCGAACAAACAAGCCAAATCATCCAGCGCAGAGTTGAGATTCTGTTGAAGTTCTTTGAGAATATTAGCTGCGTCTTCTTCGAGCTTATCACCACCCATCGATTCGAACATCTTCTCTAGCTGAACTCTTAGTTGCTGAATGTTGTTCATCAAGATACATGCCTAAACAAATGTTCTTGAAATTTCAATTCCAATGGAAGGCATAGAACTCACTATTCGTTCATCTCTCATATGCTCGGGAAATTCTTTTTTGACAATATCGGCATAAGCTATTAGCACTTTTACAATGGTCTTAGCAAAGCGCCTCATGTAACGCTTCCATATTTCTGGATCCGGACACTCGAGCTTGCTAACAACATCGAAACATTGCGTCAGTTGAGTGAATACATCCACCACTGAATTTGAAAACAGGGCGTGTTCACTGCTCTTTTGAAACTGCAATAGAACATTGAGTCAGTGATCTCTGTCGGTTTTTGTCACCATTTCTCCTATCAAATACTTACACCATCTTTCTTATCACGATTAAATGCACCATGGAGATATTCAAGGGAAACATCATCGTTCTCATTAAGCCATTGCATTACAAACGGTTCGAACCAGGCTGGGTATTCAGGAACGGCACCTTTGTACGGTGGGACTTCTTTAACGTAATTACTATACAACCATTTGACACGAAAATGCAAATTCATGTAAGCTGAAGATTTGCACAATCGATGCTGTTCGTGTTCTTCGAGTGCATACTTCATATCGACAGCAAAAAGCCCCCACATAGTGGCCGCAGAGAGCTTTTGTATGGAATGGAAGAAATTTGATCTATGAAGACAAAATTTCTGCTTGCGCTTTCAAAACTTACTTGGCCAATATTCAGTTCCTGTGGGAATTGATTCAAAACCGTGCCATAGCTGTTTTTATCTTCTTCTATTATTGACACTATAAGTGCTATTAGCTTATGCCAGAAGTCAACGCTGTCCAATTTGGGACCGTGATCGTCAGGGTCACGTTTAGCCTCGTTTGGATCCACCTAGAGATACCAAAGTTCCAAATCATCAAAAAATAACTTTTATCACAACTTTAAAAAAAAATTAATAATACATTTTCAAACTATTAGTGTTCGTGTGGGTTTCTCAAAAAAAAGTTTTTAATTGGAAGATTTACCAAAAGAAGATTCAACTTCGGTGGTATCTAAACTTTGAATAAAAGAAGAAATTTTATGTTATAGTATAAAGTGATTGTTGGTACCCTCTGCAAAAATGGTATGGCATGCATGGCGAGTGAAGGAGAAGAAATAGCAACACCAACCTAGCAAATGAGTGGAGAATGCATCATGTATGGACAGCAATGCTCCGACCTGAAAAATCTGACCCCGAAGACAGGACAGATGAACTCGGTTGGCACATATTATAGGCTACATGAGTAAAAGAAGTGACCAAAATTCGGTGTAATATCAGAACCATCTATTGAATTATTTTAAAGGTCTCGTTCGGGTCCAAAAAGCACCCAGTAAATGACTCAAGAGGCTTGCTTGTAATTTCCAATGAGATGCATTTAACTGCGGTCTTAAATCGAGTTCTAACCTGTGTGTTGCATTTAACAACTAAGCAATGACTGATCTCAGGGAATATTTTCCATAATTCTCACCTTATCCTCCAGTAGAGAAAAAAATCATCCCTACGATCAAAGCACTGCAGAACGACAAAACCGTTAACTCTGGTTCACACGGCAATGTGTAGCCACGTTTTTTTGCAGTATAAATCCAAATGGCAGTAAAAAACCAAACGGCAAACGTTCAAACGTCGTGTGAAATGTATACACCACTGTCCATTCGCACGGATTTATGCAGTAAAAAACGTGCGGTGCTTTGCCGTGTGAACCAGGGCTAAGAGCCTAATGTAATTTTCACACATAATGAATATTACCACCAGGAGCAACGATAAAATGGAGCGAGCTAATCCCACCACTCTTATAGGGCTCCTGAAGAAAAGAGACCATATGACAAATGCAGTCCAAAAACTGTTAGATGAAGCCTTCAGTTGGTCACAAACATCACAAACAGTTTTTCCTGTGCTCTCCTCTTTATCACTCCTCGATGTGGTTCTATGAAAAAGTCGTCGACAACATATATTTTTTAGACAGGCTAGTGAGATGTCTGCGTGCTGCTTCTGCAGATCGTATTGTATTGAAGCAAAGAACGGCAAAAAAAAATAATTCCAAAAATGCTACCGGAATAGGATTGAATAGCAAGTACTGGAGTGGTTTTAGAATCATTTTGATGCTGGAGTGATAACAAAACTAAAAGTGTTCGCTATCTGGAATTTTCTAAACACAAATATCAAAAATATTCTACTCAATAGCCCAAGCCTTAAGATTTGTGTTAAAAAAATGCGATATTCTTAACAGAACTCTGAATAATTTTTGTTTTTTTTTTTTGTACCAACACCACTGCACTTTTTGAAACTTAACTAAAGAAAAGGAAAGGGAATGAATTTTCAACTAAAAAATTTAGTTTCCGAAACTTTTGTTTTACCTTATGTATAAATTATGTTGTTTTATTTCAAAATTCTTTTTATACCTACTCTTTAAGTTGCTGCAAAAATATTATAAGCTGGTACGTATATGAATATTAAAAAAAAAAATTATAATATTTAATGCTTGACATACCTGAAATTCCCGATTGTATAATTCATAGCAGTTCTCAAAGAGGAATTGATAGGTGGATCTAAGACAGGCTTTCACGCAATCTTTTACGACAGTACTAGCTCTTGGTGGACTTGATAGTTCTTGAACCTGTTAACGAATGGAAAATCAAAAAAGAGTATTACATTAACAATAAATCAGTCACAAAATACAAAATTTATAAAAAAAAAAAATATAATCAAATTTTCAATTTTTTAAAGTAAGAAACATTTCGAATCGCTCAACTGAGGCTGATAGACGAAACAAAAATGTAAAAACGAAACAATGCGCAAAATTCCATCGACAGAGACTTCTTTTCTCGGTTATCGTCGTAAAAGTCTGCAAACAAAACATATCTCATACAAATTTTTACGACATCGTAAACTCGTGAGTTTTATGACCTTTATGATGATTTCACTACATTGCATGAATCCCCAATAATAAGGGAATTTAAGTAATTTTGGAAACTCTCCGACGTCGTTAAATCGTTAAGTTCCCTGTACATTCCTGATTTGCGACGTTAACAACAGAAATTCTTGTGCGAAAGTTTACGATTTGTTGTAAAAGGTTTTTAATGTAAATTTTACAGTTCCTTTACGACGAACGTCCCGTCATTAGCGCAACAGCTCTAGGAAAACCAGGGTCTAGTGACTTACAACTCCCAACTGTTCCAGGGAGCGTGTTGTTGGCAGGAATGGAGGGGACCTACAATTTTTGGCCGAGTCTGAACGACTTGATGAGAAGCTTTTATTCATGACAAGTATACTCTTGGATGTTTTGTTAGTTCCTCGCAAAGGCAGTACCTCGAGAAAAACATTTCCGTTTTTTAGGTGGCAGCAGCCGGGAATCGTACCCAGACCTTCGGCCTGATAGTCCAGCGCACTAACCATCATGCCACGAGGTACTACATATAAATGGACATACATGATTCAAAATTAACTCGGACCATTACTTGGTTGTAGCTCAAGTACGTATCAGGATATCTATGATGCCACAACACCGAACGGATGCTGTGAAAAGATTTGATGTTGGGAAGTTAAAATCGCAAGAGACCGCCAGGACCTTTGCTAACTAAGTCTTTCTTCACCTTTCAGCAGCTCCGCCACCAGCACAAACTGCAGAGGACCAGTGGAAACATTTTCAACAAGCCATCAGAAGTGCCGCCTCTGTTGTGCTGGGTTTCACTAGGCGACCACAACGAAACCATTGTACGATGAAGAATGCCTGCTGGCGCATGCAGCTTGGACGACGATGGTCAAAATTTCCGTCCACCCAATATAAATGAAGTGCAGCTAGCGATATCTTAGCTTAAAGCGGCTACTTAAAGGCTACTGGTGCCTATGGCCTTCTAGCCGAGCTATTTAAGGCAGGGGTAGTTGACTTAATAGGAAATATACACCAACTTTTCTCCAAAGTTTGGTCGGAAAAAAGTATATCCGATGAATGGAACCTCGGTATAGTGTGCCGCACCCACAAAAAAGGAGATTCTCTAATAAGTCTCCCCAACGTCGCTTACATAATCCTGTCATCTGTATTGTGTGATCGCCTCATCGGCCCCTATCGGTGTGGTTTTAGGCCTGGCAAATCAACCGTCGATCAAATGTTCACACTTCGACAGGTTTTGGATAAAACCCAGAGCCATGTCGTATCTCGGCATCCTTGCCAAACGCGTACGCCTGCGCAGGATGACGATGGAGAAATCTAGCTACTCCGTCAAAGTCGGCAAGAACACCACCAAACCCTTTGATGTCGAGAAAGGTTTGAGGCAAGGCGATGCATTATCATGCCACCTCTTTAACATCGCACTTGAAGCAATTGTACGTAACTCGCAAGTCAACAACAGAGGTACTATTTTCCAAATGTCCGTTCAACTAGCAGATAATATTGACATCATGGGGAGGACGAAGCGAGCTGTTGCCGGCGCGCTTGCAAGTATTGAATCGGAGGCGGCGGCGAAATGAGTGTGGATTTTAATGAGGACAAGACGAAGTAAATGCTATTATCAAGAAAGAAATCTCAACATCGTCCACTCGGGCAAAACAGGTACAACTTCGAAGTCGTCAAGGACTTTGTCTACCTGGGCTTCACTATTACATCACAAAATGACATCAGTGCAGGCATTTCAGTAGTAAAGCCTTCTCTCAAAGAACCAAGGAGACCTTATATCTATAAGACCCTGATCATCCCGGTCCTGCTGTATCAGGCGGAAGCATGGACTCTGTCGAAAACGGATGAGAAATGCTTTGGGTGATCTTCAGTCCATTGTGTATCGATTGAGAATGGAGAAGAAGATTTAACAACGTGTTCTACGTGCCTTACAGCGACGTCGACTAGGTCAAAAAGCTGAAAATATAGTGGCTGAAATGGCTGGGTTACGTGGAGCGTATGGACACCTACGCACCAGCCCGAAGAGTCTTCGAATCCACCCCTGGTGGACTGCGCAGCAGAAGAAGACCTCACCTAAGGTTGTGCGCACAAGTGGAGAGGGACCTCAACCATCTTGGAGTGCGTAACTGAAGGCAGTTAGCTGGGGACCGAGCTTGCTGGAGGGGCCCGTTGGTTGAGTCCATCCTGGACTGTGAGTGCCATCGAAAGTAAGTGAGTACAGGATACAAAGCATTAAAACTGTGTTGCGTCCACATTTTTCACTTGCAACGACTAAAAATCACAAGTGTGTCATATTCCCAATTGGATAGGGGTTTGGTTTGCAGAACTTGTGTGCACGGTGTTTTGAAGTCGTCAGAATTAAATTTAAATCGTAGTCCTTTGAATTGAAAATATGAGCATAAATGCAATGCATGGCGCATGGCATTGATGTTTATTTGTTTTCATCTGAAGTTTTAAATTAGAACTAAGTATATTGGTAGTTAAACTTACCTTCATTCTGAAGAACGTTATACTGGTCAGCAGATCTACAGTTGACTTTAGATCCATCAGCTTCTCCTGCTGCGGTGCTGGGAAATTATTGCGATACATAGACAAATCGATTCGCAATGAGTTGTGCAATTGATCCAAGAGCTTAACGAACTTTTCCTTCTGTAATTATTAAACCCAGTAACACAGGCGTAAGTTTAAATTTTTTTTTTGTGAATAATGATTCTAGTCTTAGCGTTTTAATGATTAAGATCTTATTTATTTATGTTTGCACACCAAAAAACCACTACCTACCGCTCTAATTTGAAAGACAAATATTTTTATTAAATATACTAGCATTTATCGATAGCCTGATCTGAGAAGTATATAATGTACTAGTTGCAGTTAAGGAGCTGGTTTGTTTCTTTTTCTTCAACCTCGATTTCAGAGATTTTGTCGGCTGTCGCTTTATTTTTTCAAAAAATCCAAAATCCCAGCTCGTTAATTTCCAACTTAAACAATACTTTATATTGTTTTAGATCCTAGTTAAGCCTGGAAAGTTACATGATTGGGTAGATACAATGACATCACTGACAAAAGAATTTTAAAGGAATGGTTACTGGTAAAACTATTACATACATTAATGAATATTTCAAACAGCTCAGCTACCAGTTTTGAAATTGGGAACGGGATTTTTACAAAGTCACAATACTATACAAAGATGAACTTAAACAAAAATTTCAACAACTCAACTTTTTCAAAGTTTTCTTAGGTTTCTACAATCGAGACAAAAAAAAAAAAAAAACTTTGAAGTAGATTGATGAAAATATTATATTCAGTTACAGAGTGATGCAAGAAGAAAAAGCGAGCGTTTGGTTGAAATAATCACCTCGATTACAGAATCCAATGAACGTGCTGTTGAGGGAATCAGACTTATGTAATTTTGACATTTCGCCGCTATGCAAAATTCCAACGTTGCGTCAGATTCCCTCCGAACAACACCGGATTCTATAATCGGGTATAACATCTATTCTAAATGAAAAGCTCGAAGTTTGATGTGAAATACAAAATCACCTACAGATTTAGGACCAGTTTTTTTTTTTTTTTTACAGCGAGATCATCCCGTTTGCGACCGATTTAAATACGGGTAAAAGTAACAAACGAAAATTCGATGATCTCGAACTGAATAACTAGGCTTTAGAAGATTAAAGGAAATAGCAAGTTTGTCTTTATTTAAACGCAACCAAAATCTGACCGATACCTTCAATTAAAAAAAAAATCTTAAGATAAAAACTCTTCCGCCAACACCTGATGCGGTGCAAGACCAAAAGTTTAAGACCAAGACCAAGTTAGGATGAAGACTTTTTCATAGAAGCCTTCGGAAAGGGCAAGATTATACAATTTAATCGTCAGTTAAATCCTAGTTAACTCACCTAATTTGGTGATCTAACTCCTTAACTGAGGGCACTTTTATTGAAATCTTTGAAAAGTTAAATTTTCGTTGCGACTTCATCTAAATTTTGATGGTGAGAAGCGTAAAATATTCAAATCGATTTCCATAAGTTTTTGACAACTGAAAAATAAAGTTAATCCTCAACTGGATAACTGCTTCTTAATTAACTTAAGGTTAATTTATTTTCAGGATTAGCTAACACTGATCTAACTCAAAGTTAACTCTAAACTGCCCTACAGTCATGTTGACCGCAGCCCAAAAAAATCTTCGCATAAAAAATATGTAACAATTACATTTAGTTATTACGACATGAATATTTCGAGTTTGTGGTCTCATAGTCCTAGCTATTTTTTTTTCGAGTTCCCGTGCAACGGTCGGTAACTTTGACATATGGTTAAATTATACTGTTATCATGTAAACTACACAGGTGAACATAGTGACAGTTACATTATGCAAAATTAATTTATAATGGTTACAGAGTTGATAATACATTGACTTCAATATGAAACTTATTTATTTCCAAAAACGGGCTCGATAGCACTTTGTTAAAAGCGGAATTCACTGCTGGGGTTTGAAATACTTATAAAAAATAGCATCTTGTGAAATTTAACCAATAAATAAAATCATGTTCTTTTTATAAAAATGTGTCCAGTAGGTGTTTTTTTTTTTTTGTATGCGCATATTAGAATTGGGAAAAAATGATTACTTTTTATGAATTATTTTAACTTTAATTTCAATTAACGTAATTAGTGATTTAACTTTTTCCATTAAAATAACATATACCAGTTAATATTGAAGAAAATACATTTCCATTACTTGTACATAATTAAAATTGAGAAAATTCACTCACAAAGTACATGTAATTGAAAATAGAAATGAGTTTTTGGAAGTACATTCTTGGAGGAAAAAAAATGAATATCGTGGATTGTTATTCATCACATGTTTTTATTTATTTTAAATCACGTAAAATGTAATTGACGAAAATGGAAAAAAGGATTCATTACTACTTTTTTAGTAATTACTGTTGTTGTAACACTTTTCAATTGTATGTAATTTGTAATTGAATTATGTACTTCAATTACATAGGTAACTACATTTCAATTTCAATTAAAAAAAAAAATTTTGTGGCGCAACAGCTCATGGAGAACCAAGGCCTAGTGACTAACAACTCTCAACCATTCCTGTGTGCGTGTTGTTGGCAGGAATGGAGGGGACCTACAATTTTTTGCCGAGTCCGAACGGGTAGATGAGAAACACTTATTCATGACAGGTATACTCTTTGAGGATTTGTCAGTTCCTCGCAAGAGGCAGTACCTCGCGAAAAAAAACATTTCTGTTTTTAGGTGGCAGTGGCCGGGAATCGAACCCAGACCATTGGCATGGCAGTCCTAGGCACTTACCATTATGCCACGAGTTCAATTACAACTAATTAATTAATTAATTCATTTTTGTATCGTTATTTCCTGACTGCCCATAAACGCTTGAGAAATAAGTAGAGGGCTGTGTCAATGAGGGACGATTTGATTTTTTTTTGATCCAATCACCGAAAAGTATCGATGATTGAAATCACTTATTTTCATTTCAATCTCAATCATTTCAATGATTCTCGATCTTCCATCCCAATTTCAATCATTTTGACAATTCTCGATTTTCTCTCGATTTTCCATCCCAAACTCAATCATTTCAATAAAGAATCTCGATTTTCGGTATCCATTTTTTCAAAAATGTCTGAGTTATTAGAGGTTTCTTAAATCCATCGACATTGTAGCCATCATTCAATGGAATTCGACAGTTGGTAGCTTGACAGATAGGAGAAAAACTATATTTTGACAGAAAAGTTTATTTCGATCCAAATGTCGCCCAATTCCCTAAAATCATGTTTTTTTGCAGAGCAGTACAAATTATTTAAACATTTCTGATTTCTTAGAGGTTTTTCCAGCCATTGACATCATAGCCATCCTTCAATGACAGTTGATGGCTTGACAGATAGGTGACAAACTATATTTTGATATAAGAAGTGAATTTCGATCCAAATCTTCAAAATTGCCCTAAAATCTTGTTTTTCCGGAGTAGTAAAAATTGTTTAAAAATTTCTGATTTTTTAAGTTTTTTAATCCATCGGCATCGTAGCCATCCTTCAATAGAATTTGACAGCTGATGACGTGACAGATAAGGGCAAACTATATTTTGACAGTTGAAGTGTATTCCGATCCAAATGTCATCCAATCGAATTAAAATCACATTTTTCCAGAGCAGTAAAAAAACTCAACTTTGTGATTTTGTTTAGGGGCTTCAATTCAATCAAATTGTATTATTTTTAAATTTGAACTAGTTTAGATTCGATTAATGGTTGAGTATTGAATTGAATTCTCTAAGTTCAGAAGGATTGGATTTCATCGAAATCGAAGTAAAAATCGAATCAATTAGAACAGTATCGAAAGAGTGGAATGATAATCATCAATTGATTGAAATGATCGAATTATTTTTGTGAACGATTCTTGAACGGTTCGATCATTTGAAATTAACGATTTACACAGCTCTTCCAAATAAGTTGCGTGTAAAAAAAAAGGTTTCAAAAAAGTTTCCTTCAAAAGGAAAGGCTTATAGGCAGAAATAAGCCGACATGAGTTTTGCCAGAAATGTCAGGGGAAATACTTTTACTGCATCTTGGAAGGAACCCTAAGTTATTCGAATAATTTTTTACAACGCCGAATATGTGGTCATTCCCAAAAGGTGGTTTATGATGCACACACCGAAAAATTAATGACGATGAGTATAGGGAAATTAATCTTAAAAGCTTGGAGTACCTACCGTGTCCTGTACAACAATTTAATGAATTAGAAGTTACGTACAGGAGATCGTTGATAAATATGAGGTAGGTAGAGAGTTGGAGTTAAAACGGAGCCCTGGGGCACCTAGCATTTTTGTGTTAATTTCAAACTTGAAACCGCACAAAAACAATTGAATTGATCGGTCCGAAAGGTCGTTTCTAATCTGGCGAAGAAGATAGATTCATTGATAGAACTTGAAGGCAAACTCTACCAAACGCTTTTGAAACATCAAGTGTAATAAAATCTTACTTCCCCGATGAAGTTTAAAACGCATTTTTTTTATTTCTCATCGTTTATATGCGCATACAAGAAAACACACCTTATATTAAGATTGCTCGCAAAATGAAATAAAAAAGTTTTATATAAAAAAATCAAATCATGGAAGGAAAAACCAACTCTAGAGGTTCGATAATAATGAAGAGGTATTATTATACAATTTTTACATCTACAACTTTTCTGAGGCCGGATTTGTTTTTGTGGATTCTTTGTAGTGTAGTTGTTAGAGTATATTTACAAAATATTTTTTCGCTTCAGTAACGACTACTGGAATCTCGATGTCATCTTGACAAGGCTCATTAACAGCTTCCTCATCATTGCTATCGATAGACTGTAAAAAAAAAGTTATTTTCAAACACTTATTTAAGGCAGGCTTCAAGTTCAACTAAAGTTTTGTTGGTTTTTTCAGTGTTTTTCGTTTTTTTAAGTGTATTCCTATACTAAATCCTTATCTTATTTTGTTTTTTTAGTCTGCGTGAATAGTTATTAAAATTTTTGTTAAATTAATCAAAGTTTAAATAAGAAAATTAAAAAATACACTCTAATCTAGATACTTACTCCAAAATTGCTAGCTGCAAATCGGTCACTGGCTGATACAGCCGATGATGCTGTTGTATGGGCATAGTATGCATTAATGTTGGCCAATAGAGTGCTCATCACTGCCGGTACACCAGGACACAAGTATTTCGTTGACAAACAATGAAAATGTGTCATGGCCTGGTAGATGTTTTCAATGCCATAGCGCATGGCAAACTCGTCGACGATTTCTTCGGGAATTTCATCGAAATAAAGCTTCCATGCGTCATCGCCTTTTTGTTGAGGAAGTTTTACCTAGAGTTGTTTTTTGGAATTTATGTGGCATTTTTGATTCTTTTTGCTAATTTTGTTTGACTGGTTTACAAATATTTTTATTTTTTTTTAAGAGAAATATACAAAGATCTATACGATTGCTTAAGGATCATGCGAATTATTGGAGCGAGAAAAAATTGTAAGTGAAACTTATTTGATCGTACATAATATACATATAGGTTGTTGATCGAAATTCTTTTCGAAGAGGTTTTTTAAACTTCCCGGAACTTACCATATTATTGTTCAAACTTTGTCTGTCAGGCAATCGAGGTTGCATTTAAAATATCGTAGGTCTTAAAGTTGAAATTAAACTCAAACTTTTTTGGTCAATTGGTGGATGAAAGGATCATCAAACATTGTAATATCTCGTCTGATGATCAGTCCCCAATAAATAGCTATAACTCCAGCCTTTCAACTTGCTGGTAAGACTCTTGGGAATTTATTTCTTCATTCAATCCTTAAATTCCAATAGTTCACTATAAACCGATGTAGGACAATTTTCAAGACCATTTATTGAAACTACAGGACCCCTCTCTAGTTTTACAGTGAGACCTCCAGAGTTTTTTAGTCAGTTGTGCCTCAAAAACTAAATGCCAAAAATCACAATCACACACATACATACAACTTTTCCGATGTCCTGAATTCGATGTCAGCCAACCAATGGCTCTATCACAAATAATTTTTTTCGAATAGTTTTAAAAGTGTAGTAAAAACTACTTTTTCCAAATCTTGGAAACGAACAATGAATTTCAAGTCGTGACGGGGTGACTATCACATCAACTTTATAAGATAGCATTCATAGTGCAACTAGAGAATTGCTCCTAGGAACTATTCCAAACATGCACAGGATTTCGGCAAAAAGATGCACTGTAATCATGTGATTTCTTCAATCTCGTTCTGGAGCAGCACAGGCATTAACACAAAGCGAACTATGTTCAAATAAATTCGTCCAACATTTAGGATATGCTGATCTTATCTACATAATCAGAGCAGAACTTATCTTCATAGAAGAGCAGGTAACACTGTTTGCACTAGAAGTAAATGGGGACAAAATCAAGTACATGTTTTCAGCATACAAACAAAAATCTGTAAATTGGCTACGACAAAACGTCACTGTTGACCACAACTTCGAAGTAGTTAAGAAGTGCATCTACCACGGAGATAAAATTAGCTCCATGAATGATTTCTTAGTGGAGAGCCGACTAAACCGCTGCTACTTCGGTTCGTGAAAACATATATTATGGGTTCGAAACCTCTCACGTCCAAAACGAGGTGCACGGTCTACAAAACTCTTACCATGCCATTCCTGCTTAATGTCACTGAGTATTTGACAATTAGCTGAAAGAGAGAGCTCTTTAAAAAGAAAACTTTATTCACTGAGGTGATGATTCAACCGCGAATTCTATGAATTGTATCAAAATATAGAACTAATCCAGAAACTCAAAACTCGTCGACTTGGCCAAATCCAGTTAATAGACAAGAATAGTCCAACAAAGAGAGTCTTCGAATCCCAGCCCCAATGTTCGAGGCAGCAAAGAAGACCGAAAGTCCGTTTTAAAGACCAACATACCGCGGGTGCTATAGCACTTGATCTTGGTGAGGATCGTAGGCCGTCTTTTCTCAGGCATTGACCCTTCATGGATCGGGAACTGGATAAACATACAAAAAGAAATACTATCTTATGGCATCTGAAAGGCCAAAAATGCTGTGTTCTAATTAAAAGATATTCCCGAAGAATGAATGAAATGAATGAAATGGAAAACCAGGGCCTAGTGACTTACAACTCTCAACCATTACTGTGTGTGTGTTGTTGGCAAGAACTTTTTGCCGAGTCCGAACGACTAGATGAGAAGCATTTATTCATGACAAGTATACTCTTGTATACTCTTGGAGGACTTGCCCGTTCCTCGCAAGAGACATTACCTCGGGAAAAACGTTTTTGTTTTGAAGTGGCAGTGGCTGGGAATCGAACCCACACCTTTGGCATGACAGCCCAACGCACTAACCATCATGCAACGAGGTACTACAAGTTTTTAGCCAAATCCTTTGCGTTTCAGGCTACACGAATTGTACAGCTGTTGGAGGGGAGCTCATAGCAGAGCTAAATGTTTCGCCTTTCTGAAAATGTTTTGGTTTTGCCCAAGGAATTATGAGGCCGCCATCAAATATGTCATTAAAAGTCGGTTAGTTTTCGAAAATTGGCAGACAGAGTTTTTTTGATTCATTGATTTGTTTTTTTTTAATTTTTCTTATCATGCATGCCATGCTTGGCCAACAAGCGTTTTTGGAGAGCAATAATATATCGTGATATCATAATTTAATTTATGAAATCGATTTCGGAAACTTGATGCTATTGGATTGAAAATCTGGCAGTATTACATTCTTTTTTTTTTGTTTTTGTTGGAGGTGTATGTCGATTTATGGGCTAGCAAGTTTTGGCACTTTTTACTAATTGCTCGAATAAACTGTATCAGGGCACACTGACGTACAACTGTTCGTTCTATGAATTCACCTTAACGTTACATTCATATAAGAGATCTTAACTCCCTCTAATTAACCTCTATTCCAAAGGTAACATACAAATAAAAACCTAAAGCTGTCCATAAACGAGCGAGCCTGTATCCTGCATCCAGTGATTGGGCTTGTTCGAGCTATATGGATTTTAAGCAAGTCAGAAATCCACGTGTCAAATTGGCCCCGAGTAAGATTGCTTGCTCGTGTATAACCAGCTTAAGTAACATAAAAGTGGAAAGTCCTTACAATTCAAAGTTTCTCGCTCCTTTAAATTAATCATGGTTTCAAAAGAAAGGAAATTAAGGAACAAAAAAAAAGTCGCAAACACGCAGGCAGTGTGTAAACAAGAAGAAAAGTTAGAGGTGCGCTTGTTTTATTTTTTGTTTATCGTGTCTTTTTGTAGAGAGAGAGAGTGTGTGGAGAGAGAGAGAGAGAGAGAGAGAGAGTGGAAAAATGACGTTTCGAAAACTTACCATTCCGCAATTCTCCTCGCACAGATAATGAAATAAATTTTCATGAAGACAAGTATACTGGACGTGGTAAGGTGCTACTTTCTCTTCACCTTTGATTTCGACCGATATGTGTAAACGTATTGCACCGGATACAGCTGATTTATCAGTACGTTTCTCTAGATTATACCACACATCCATTTCGCCAGAGAGTGTTCGCACTTCGATTATTGTCTGGCCAAGGAAGTCATCGGATTCACGCGTCAACTTCTGACGAAGTTTCGACTTGAGATCGTTATCTTCGTCCCAGACGCGTACTTTGATACGGTCCGATGAATTGTGGCATTCGCTGCGGAGATTAGATTTATTTTTCTATGTTTTTGCGATGTACGTATATATATTTTATATATTCTTTTTTTTTTAATTTTGATGTTGGTGTTTTTGTATTGAATATGAAGAATAGTATTTTTTTTATTAGAAAGGTTTATTTTTTGTTGGCGATTATTGTTTGACCTGAAAGAACAATAGGCAATAGGACGGTATACCCAGGGTGTAGGATCATAAGACATTATACGAGTTGCATGACATAAGCATTGGTTTGAAATGGGAGAAAATTGGCAGCTGACTACTGATCATCATTAATATGGTCTGTGCTGAATTTGTACACGACTGACAAACTGGCATTGTTCTATAAAAAAACTGATTAAAGAATAGACAGATCGATTCTTTTTGTAGTATGCTGCCAGTTTATTGCTAATTTGTCAGTCGCGTAAATGCTGCATAAATTTTAATTAAAAAAATAGATACATCAGTTTTTAAGCAGTTTGGTCAGTCCTGTAAATTGAACATTTAGAAGTTTTGTATTTTGTATGCTTTATACGAAGTAGCTCAGTTGGTGGTGCCAAACAAAATTCGACCAAAGTTTTATGATTCGTATTGGGTTTTAGGTCGTTCTTGACTAGGCAAATAAAAACAAAATTCGAATTTTTTTTACAACTACCTTAGGAACGACTAATCGCACAAAAATATATGTTAGACCACTATGACACGATCACTCATTATTCCTGACGCTTTTCAAATATAATTAGTGCGAGGTGTGATACTTTGTACACTGATTCAATTTAGAAAAAAATAAAGGAAAAACAGTCAACCTTTGTCCCTGGCTCTTGTCAAAATTCATTGAGTACGAAGGTGATGTCAAATCAGATCTTTTTCTCCCCTATGCTCATTAAATTTAAAAGAGAATCAGTTAAAAGAGTCTTCGTGTAATGGGGGATTTAGAGTTTTTTTATAGAAGATTTAACTGTCCATGTTGACTTGGTTGAATTGATTGATCTCCTGCTGAAAAAAAGCGGAATAACAATTTAAAGATGGGTAAAGCTCTTCTCTTCTTTAGAAAACGGATACCTACTGAGTGGCTGCTTATGCGGTTGACACCAAAATCGATGTGTCAAAAAGGGGAAGTAGTAGTTAAAGGCGGGAAGTAGTCCTTAGGGGTAAAACTTGAATGGGGTAACGAGTTCGTATTTAGATAAAATATTGCTTGATTTACATGACTGACAAAAATTTTGAACCCATTAACTTTCATAAAACATAGAACTTACAAGTTTTTCCGAATCCGAACGGCTAAGATGAGAAGATTTATGATAATAAGATTTTTCACTTTCTCATAAGAGGCAGTTCGCCTAAAAAAAATACGATACCTCAGACAGTCTAACGTACTTACCATTACGCCAAGGGAATACAACCATAATTAAAGATTATAAAATAGCTACAAAATTACTGTTTTGGCGAGAGAATATGTCTGACCTACAATATATCTGAAACTCTAATTCTGCGTGAAAACGACTAACAAATCTTTCACTTGGTTCCTATTGTTTCCCGCCTGGGAAAACAGTCTACCCCCTTATGAGGCCCTAGATAGTTTTAGATTCGTACCTACACACAAGGGCCTAGCATGGGTAACAATCGAAATTCTCAAGCGCCTTGCCAGTTATGTAACGTTTACCCTCGAATGGCAAACAAAAATAACTGCCCCAACTAGGATTTGATAGCAGGGGTGTAATGTTTCTCACCTGGAAAAATAATCTTGTTTAACAAGAGTTACTATCGATTTTCTCTAGGGCCTTGCTCGTAAGGTAAACTTTTGCCTAGAGAGACAAAAAAAAGTTATCTTACCTAGGATTAGATCCTGCGATCTTTTGATTACACTGGGCAACAGTGAAAAAGTATCATGAACAATTTCAACAAATCGTCTAGCCATCTTGAATACAGATCCATGCATAAGACCTATATATCTTAGTTGAGGTTTTCGAGATTTAACCGTTCGTTACATTAACCTTTTTGATATTACAGTCATTATCTTATTACTTTATTAGTAATAAGTAACTAACTGAGAAATAGTCTAATGCCATAGCTCCTCCCCACATCGTTTTGCCTTTAGTTCCCAAATTCTGCCAAAAAATAATTTGAAAAATATTTTTTTTTAACTTTACTTTATTTAAGTTTAAAAAACTTAATAAATAATTTTTTTTCAAAAACGTAAACTAATTAAATGATTTTCGAATTCAGCGCATCAAAACTATAACAAAAGTACTTTCCATGAACAATATCGTTACAAAATCAAAATTTGTTGCCCAGTGTTACCAGTTAAACACTCTAAAGTATAGTTCAACACTATAAAGTATAAAATAAATAGAATCATCCAACAAGTTTTTTTCTAGCGAGGGCCTCACTATTATTTGGCAAGTTTTCCTTGCCTCGATTGCCCCTACCGAAGCCTACCTACCTTGAAAACTATTCTGTCGTCGATTCGAGCAACTTTTCAGTTTGCGTTTTGGCACAAACTGGACGATTGCCCGAAATCAGTTTTTCAGTTTGTGTCATATGGAATAATATGTAACTGCGCGGACATTCAACCAAATAGTTGCGGATATTTTACCACATCGTTGAATTTTGTTCTCTGTGCGAAAGAGAACAAATGTACCTTTTCTTTAATTCGTTCGTTACGATTGCTTGTGGAGTTGCTCATGTGCGCGCTCAGTAGTCAACTTGTAACTAAACTATTTTGTTGCGGTAGCAGTTGCATGTGCGCGACTAGCCTAAGTGTTGTAACCGGTAACTATTCCATAATATGGCTTACACACTCAAATAATTCCTACAAATGTCCTATTCCAAAAACTCCCATAGTGATCTTAATATAAACGCAGAAATATAATGGATTTATACGACTGAAAAATTTACTTAACAGAAATTACGTGAAACTGGTTTAAAGTCTGCCAGCATTTAAATCTGTCATTTAAAAAAAAATGGAGAATGCAAATAATTATAAAACAATAAATTGGATTTACGTGACTGACAAAATGCCATAAATATCTGCCGTCTGTAATGCTGGATTTACACGACTGATTTTAGTGCCAGTAATTGTGGTATGTCAGAAATAATGTCATTTTGTATGTCATGTGTATCTATCACTTGCACTTTAATGAAAAAAAAAAATGGTTACAAATCAGTAGAAGAAAATATAGTGATTAGTCATTTTTTGAGCATCAAAAAGCCACTATTTGAATTTGTTAATGTTGTGTTACGCAATATGGCATTTTTTTGACAGGAACTACGATAGTTTTGCTATTGAAGATTTATGTCGTTTTCGATTGGATTGCTTCAGTTTCACTCCTTGTCAAATATGAAAACATCGTCTTCCCGCCATTTAACAAAATGGCTCCTCATGTTCTTTAAATGTGTGCTTTCCATGTCTAGGTACTCGTACTCAGAAACAGAAATAACGAATGTTTTTAGAGTAGCAGAGTGAAAAAAGAGTGCAAGAGAAGTACTCCGAGCATCCAAACGACAACGATATTACTAGTTGAGGAATGAACTTACGGAAAATTTTATTTGAGTTTTTGTCACTTAATTCTCTAGCGGGTTCACAAATTAAAGAAACGATCAGCAAGATTTTTTTAATTGTCCTATGATCATACAGTTCGGTGTTACCATCAGCCTATTGTCCTTTGAATTTTAAAAATAACTTAAAATTAATAATATTAATGTTTGTATAGGTAGTAAAATAAGCAATAATGATGTTAATATAAAAGTTCTGGTAGAACATAAAAAAATAATCAAAAATGATGATAGAAAAATAAAAATTAAAAGAAAACAGAGACAGTTTAATAAGTGGGGTGTGTTTTTGTATTTTTTTTTAATTTTTTCTGTTTTGGCGAACTAATCCCACAACAACAGACAATACTCACAAGTGAAACTTCTCATTCCACACAGGATTCAACTCCTGTGGCATTGTGCGTGTACGTTTTTTCACCTTGCTAACCTGCACCGTCACATATGGATCACTGGTACCGCTTTTATCCTTCGCTATCAGGCCTTGAGCACATATCACTGTAGCAGCACACAATATTTTTATACAATGGCGTCGTTGTTTTTTTTTTAATTCCGGTATTTTTTTTTTTTAAGTTTTTGTGATCGGATCGCCCCCAAAGCACAAGCACAAGGTTGTGTGGTTGTTGATGTGGAAGCGAGATGAAGCGGCGCGATAATTTTTTCATTATGGTAACGAATGAGTGTGTGCAACGATAACAAACAAATACCACCATTTTGTTTTTGTTTTTTTTTCGTGATTGTGTTTAATTTTGTAAACAGGGATTCAAGGAAGAAAGGAGAAGAGAAAAAACGGAAGTGCATTTTAAAATTATTCTTATCTTATTAAATGCATTTTTCTTAAATATTTTTATCTAAACATAACTCTGAACATTTACATTTAAAAAAATATGTTCTTCTATTTAAAAAAAATTAAAAAATGGATTCTATTGTGTGTGCATTTTTTTGTATGCAATGATCAGAGTTATATATTTTAATATAATAGAGTTATTCCAATTTATTAACTAATTGTGTTTTTTTTTTTTAATTTGATTTTTGTTATTAAATTTTGCTTTTTTCTAATGATCAGTATGTGAGTGGCTCATGGTTATTTTTTTTTTTTTTTTTTTTTTTGCTAAAAGGAATTATCTCTGCGTTGCGTTAGGTGTATCATAGAGAATAATAGTTAAAGTTAAAATATGTGTGTAGAAAGTGTGTAATAGAAGTTTTAATGATTTTTGTTTTGTATTAATATTTAACAAAGAGCTCAAATTAACTATTTGTATCGACGAAAAATAGATTGTGACATCTTCCTCTGATCAGAAAAAAAAAACAAAAAATATTTTAGCACGCGACCAAATGAGTGATAGTTTGGAGACAACGTCAAATGATTCAAGCTTGTTGAGAGAACATTGTTATAAGAATAAACTTGTATAATTGAAATCTCAAAACAATTTTCAGTTACTTTAAAATGCAATTGAAGAAATTCAGTTACTAATTATATGTAATTGAAGAGTATCAATTATAATAACCATTAAAGAAGCAGTAATGATTACTTTTTTTCTTCAATAATCACTACACAAAATTACTTTTGTCAATTAGATTTGACGTGATTTTTAATTATTAAAACCATTTAATGAATTATATAATACAATCCATAAAATCAATTACTTTCAATGTTATTATTAAAGTGCTTTCCTTCAAGTTTTTTTTCAATTACATGTAATGAGCATTTGAAGTCTTTTTTAATTACAATAACAAGTAATGGATTGTTTTTTTCCAATTACAAATATGTGTAATTGTAATGGACGAAATTCAATTACTAATTATGAAATTGAAATGAAAGTTGAAATTAACTTCAAAAATATTTATTATTTCCAAACTCATATACATATGGATATCATCATAAACATAGCACTGACGTATTATATTTATTTTAATATAATAAAATTAATAATACGTCAATGGGACATAGGCGTTGCATTTTTATCAACATGAGAGATTAAGGGGGGTATAGGAAAGCACTCGTGATTTTCTCTGGTTATAATATGGGACCTTTACGAATCTGTCAACGTCAAAAGTGACAGATTTGAAATTGCAAATCAGAAATAAAAGACAGTTTTTTATCTTAAATAAATGCCTTGCCATTTTTAACAAAACAAACTAAACAAACTCTTATAAATTTTATTTTGAAATTTGTCAGTTGTTGAGAGAGCGAAATGTTGCCATTTGACAAGGAATTCTAAAGAAAACAGCATTTGATGATTTCTTGGTGCCTTGTGCGTTCATCTACACTTAAAATCGTGTGTTCTATTTTGTTTGACTTAATTAAACTTCAAACTTCAAAAAATAAATAGTAACGTTAGCTCCTCGATACTCTCATTGAAGTCGTAGTGTTTTAAAAAGAAACAATTATTCTGCTTAAATGTTCTTTTTTCATGCTTTTTTTCTATAATTATTAAATAAATTTGAAAAATAACTATGTAACATTTAAGTTTGTTTTTGTCACGAATTAAATAAAAATAGTGAATTAATACTTAATACAAATTGTGAAGAGAGCTCTTTGTTATTTTTTTTTTTAACGATCCTTTGTCTATGTTTGTGTTATTTTTTCTTAGACAAAAAACCAACAGAAAATTGGTTTAAAAAAAAAAACAAAATCAATTCAAAGAAGAAAGAAAAATTACAAATAAGTTTAGAGAACAATTTGCAACTATTGAATGAATGTTTTAAAAAAAATTTTCACAAACAAAATTTACAATTAGAGAAAGAGTGTGTTGGAGAAAATAGAAACAGTAGAAAATTTGTGTTATATAGCGGAGTTAGCCAGTGTTGTGGTGTTGTTGCCATTTTAATCAATAAAATAACACAGACCAATATAATTTCTCTCATACAAAAACCAGTTTATATATAATTTTTCGATGGTTTTTTTTTTTTGTTGTTGTGCTCTGAATTTAAGCCCTTTGTCTGAATTGCACCATCACACCAAGTTTTTTAGGAAGATATTTTAATCTAAAAATTGGGCGATAATTCGTTCTTTGACTGTTTTTCATGTTAGATAACATCACAATTAAATTTGCTTCTCTATAAAAATCATTAAGTTAACATTTGAAAGAACGGTTGGAAAACGAATCCGAGGAGACATTTTTTGCAACTTATTTTGGACACACAAAAGATGAAATTCAGCTTGGTGAGTCATTTTTGTAATTCTGTCATTTAGCCGCTATTTTCAAAAATGGCGTCCAACGTTGGGCCAAGTGGAAATTAAAAATGTTCCCAAATTTGGTCCATACAAATTTAAAACAGGTTGGTGCAACTGGCCATAAGACTTTTCAGCTGATGGCGTGAAGTCCACGCTGAATTTGCTTAATGCGTGTGCTCGAGGGGGGAGGTAATTATAGTATTGCTTTTATGAGTTTTGTGTTAAAAAAATTATTATCTTTCTTGATTGAACATCATAACCTCAAATGTCGTAAAAAAACATTATTTTTGGTTCACTTTTAGATTAGAATATTTTCGAAAACATGGTATGGTGGATATATTCTGATATTGGACTGAATTTCCAGAAATTAACTACTAATGTGAAGTCAAAGCTCGAATTAGTTAACCTTAAACAAAAACGAACGATTTCGAAATTGGCTTTGACGATGACACTGCCATCTCTATCCTACTTTACGAATATGACATAGAGAAAGCATAGTGGTCAAAACTATGTCACGCTCGATTGTTTTTCGATTCACAAAAGTCAGCTACTGGTTTTTGATGGGAGAAGTTCTATTAGATTTTGTAGACCTGTGCAATTTTGTAAGGGTTTTTCCTCATAAGCAGTTTATGTTACATTATGTGTGTATGTGAAATGTCAAACTGTGGTTAAAGTGGATCAATAAAAAAAAATATACGAAAAAAAAGAAACAAATGCCATAATTTGTTATAAAACAAAAAAAAAACAGTAAGGCAGTGTGTGAAGTTTCCAAAAAATTGTGAACACATACAAAAACAAAAGAGAGAAGAAAGAGAGAACAAGGATGAGATATTGCCCAATTTACATATACATATATATATACTATACATCCACCTAATAACATTCACACACACATACCAAGCACAATGGGCAAAACCGATCGATAAATATTCATCACACATGCAGCAAAACATTACACTTTTTTATAAGATCGAAAACAACATACATATATAGATATACAGCTGTTAAACATATGGGTGTTGTATTTGTATAATTACAGTGCGTATAGTTTATAATGAAGGAATTTTTATTTGCTGAATAATCATGTACATAAAAAAAATAAATAAAATTAACACAAGAACAAAAAATCTATGCCAATTGGGACATAATTCCATCAAGATATTTATTTTGGACACTCGCCCCATTTTCACGGGACACTTCAATTTAATGGCTGCATAGAGCCAAAGTTCGATGAAATATATTTTTTGGTATGAGTTATGCTATTGTGCCGTATTGGTGGAGGAACGTATAAAATCTAACCGAAGAGCCGATATTCACAGCCAGTCACAGACAGACGTGGCGACTATGATTATAATTTTGTAGTTTATTTTTTTCAAGATTAATTCAAATTATCCTTTAAAATATATTTTGAACATATGCAAGTAAAACAAAAAATATTAATACGAAACAATATTCAACAACTATTTAAGTTTGATGCTCTAAACCTTTAATTTGTATTGAAAGAGAAATTAAATTAATTTTATGGAATATTAACTTACGAAACAGCCAGACATGTGATGATAGAAGAGAATTTCAATATTTACTTCTTGATTTGAAAAGAAAGTTAGTAATGGAAATTAGTAGTTATTCTTCTCTTTTAGGGTTACGAACAGCTTCATAAATATTCATGGAACTACAAAAGAGTTCGTTGACGACAGGAAAGAGACACAGAAGTAATCGAAAGGGCCAATGAAATGAAAGAACATGGACCCTTTTTAAAAAAATCATCCTTGTTGGAAGCATGTATTAAGTAAGCAACCATAAATTGCTCAAGAAAAGTCATTGCAATAATCACACAAAAAGCTACATCAACAAACTTGATAGTTTCAGGAGCATCTTTCATAAAGATGCCTTTAGGCATCGCCTGATGAAGCCTTTCTTCACCAAGTAGAATTCGTGCTGATACAAAAGGCTACTGTTGCCTCGAGGAAGCAGAAGTGTTGCATGCACCACGAATAGAAAAGACAGAAGAGACGAGAATAAAACCAGCTTCTCACAAGAAAAAAGAAGGAGCATCAGGACCGGATTATCGAGGAAATGGAAGGATATCATAGAAATAAATGAATTTTAGAAGTTTAAAGAAGTGAGAAGGCCTAACTCGAAAACTCCAAGGGCTGTCAAGGGAACATCGAAAAGGATTTGCAGTCGGTTCTGAAAATACAGAAACACTATTTCTGCTAACTGTATAACGGCGAAGATGCATCGAAAACCTAGACATGAATTTCGTTCACCCGATCTCGACGAAGTGAAGGTAGCTGTATCTGAAATAATGCCTTATGAATGTTCAAAGTGTGAGGCGATGAACTGGTTAGGAGTTTGTACCACCTCGACATAATATGGTCGAAGGAAAGCATGTCCAATTGATAGAACCTCTGCATTGTTTTTTTTTCGAGAAATGAGACCCTCTGAACTGCTTCAATTCCAAAGGCATCATCGTCTTCTTTACATCGTCTATAATACAATTTTTGTCTATTATATGAACTCGTGAGGCGATTTATCCCCAGTCTGATAGGTCCATATCAGTGTGGCTTCGGGCCCTGCTCAACAACCAGACTATCTTTCAAAAGTCTATCCAACGATATTGACACAATTGGATACAAAATGTCGGTAGCTCTTTTGTGAGTTGAGTATTGAAGGAAGCCAATAAGATGGGTTTAACGGTCAATGGAAATGCTTTCGTCAAGAAATGACACCCAACACTGACGTCTTGAATAGAATGTTACTGAAGGCAGCTTAAATTTTAAGGTGAATTTCAACTTAGTGCAGTCTGAGATCAAACGAAAAAATAGAGTTTTGCCATCTCTGGAACAGCTGAGATATTAATAAGCCCGCCCGGTCCTGATGTATGGTGCAAAGGCATGATCACTATTGAAGGTGGAAAAAAACGCTTCATGATGTTTTGGGCCACCTTGAGCGAAATAACACCAATGCTCCCACCCGGAAAGTGTTTTAGTTCCACCAACGGGAGACGGCACATTAGTAGAAGAGGACAGCGTAAACGATGACGAATGTTAGTGGACAAGAACCTCAACTAACTTGGCGTAAGAAATTGGAGACAGTTTGCTATGGACCAAGCTGACTGGAAGAAGTCTGTTAGTTGAGGCTCTAGCCCACCCCGGACTTGGTTGGAAATATGTACATAATTTTCAAAAGTTGACCTCGTAGAAGATTTTGAAGTTCATTAAAGGCCAAGATCTTTGAGTCACCGTGTAAAAGCTGACTATACGACAGAGGGTGATGGAACTTTCTAGCGCTAAAGAAACCTTAGGGTGGAGCAATTGGATGACATCGACTTACACTGCAATGGGTGGAGATTGAATTGTTTTAAAAGGCCAGGATCGGAACCTAATTGTAGAACCAATGATGAATACTAAATGAGGTTATAAGTTAACAAATACTTGCCATATACTACGGGGTGACTCAAATTAATTTTTGTTTATTGAGTTTTCATTTATTTTTGAAATAAACAATAAGAGGTGATTAAGAAAATGCATTTTCCAGCTGTATCGGTTGTTTCGCAATGGAAATATAAACCAACTCTACGGTACATGCGTATTATAAGGAGGATAAATGGAAAATGGAAAATTTTGTTTTGCGTTTTTTTTTAAATAAATAGTTTTAACTAATTTTACTAGTTATTTTAGAAAGTATTTGAGGTACCTTGTTATGTTTTTTTTTTTTTATCAAGCATCTAAGAATTAAAATATACAAAAGAAAACTTGAAGAGGATTTCATATACAAACGCTATTCAACATAATGTGTGTTGAATTTGTTTCTTTTTTCTGTAGTATATTTTTAATGATAAGGTGCTATTAATTTATGTATAACATTTCCCCATACAATAAAATTAAAAAAAATGTCTATTTAATTGCTAGTAAAAAAGGGAAAAGAAAAATGTCATCTAATATATAGATACAATTTGTTTGCTATTTTTAGTATATAAATTATTGAATTTGTTTAACAATTTTTTGTACAAAATTATTACAAAATGTTTATCCAATTTTTGTTTTTTTTTTTTTCTTAAAGATTTGTACAATTTTTGAAAACGTGTAAGGAAAATATAGAGGAGATAGAAAGTATTTAAGAAATATTTATTTTTTTTTTGTTGAAGAGGAAAAATCTAAATATTACCATAGACTATTTACTTTCATATATATATATAAATATATATATATATTTAATTTATATATATTAAAGTAAAATATAAATTAAAGTTAAAAAATATTTTTGTAGAAAAAAAGTATAAATATAAAAAGAAAACAAAATAGATAAGAAAGTAGTTTATTAGTAGAAAAAAAGGAATTGTGTGTATTTATATGGGAAAAGTATGGACAAAATTTTTTGAAATGAGTGAAAAAGTTGTCAGGGGTGAGGGGGGTGAGAGCTTGTAAAACAGAGCCCAAAAGTGGTTATCTTTAAATTTTGCTGAATGTTTAGCATGACACACATTGTTGCTCTAAATAAAAAAAACAACGCGTCGAAGATGCTTGTGTATTTAAGGAGAGAAAGAGCGAGACAGCGAGAGAGAAGAAAAGAGTGATAGAGAGAGTGAAATGTTGTTTCGTTTATTATATTTTATATTTTTTAGTTGGGGGTCTTTGTTTTTAAAATCAGAAAACTTTAACTCTCTGTTCTTGAAATTATTTTTTTTTACGTCCGAACACTCACTTTTTGCCACTCCAATTATGACATGTTAAGGTTCTCTAAAGCCATAGCAAAAGACGATTTATGTACTTTGGGTTATATGGTAGAGCGCCCATAAGAGAACTTTATTTTGCCCTTAAACATTCGGGCGCAGTTAATAGTTGCGACGAAAGTAGTTACGTTGGTGATTGGCCTAACAAAATCGGGTGAATTTTTTAAAGTGCTTCAAATTAAATCTTATATTCTTTCTTCTAATAGCTACCTAAACTTGCTGAAGCTCAAAAAAGCCTTGATGTATATTTTTTGATATAACCAATATATTTACCTTTTATTGGCTCTCATTACAATTTTTCAATTCCCGTACAAATTTTCAATTAATAATTACATTTCATTGGAAAAAAGTATTTAAAGAACTAAAAGTAATTGAAAAAACTTGTAATGATAACTTTTTACATTACACACAAATGTAATTGATTTCAAAAAATATGGAATACATTTGTGTTGTTAAATTTGATTGATTACATAAAATATCGATTCAATTTAAACACAAATCGATATTGCTGTAATCAATTACATATGTGTGTAATGATTACAAAAAAAAAAGTTATCATTACAGGTTTTATTATTTCCTTTTCTGATTCAGTAACTTTTTTCAATAACATTTAATTAAATCAAGTAATTTGTTATAATAGAAATTTTTAATTGCAATTTCAAGTAATCGGTAATTGAACTTTTTCAATTACAAAGACATGTAAACGTAATTGATTTTTTTTTTGCAGTGATTACTACCCAACTCTGTTAATTTTTTAACAAGAAACCGAAACTATTTTTTCCACTTAAGTTTTTTTTATAAAAATTGCCCTTTACTTTCTGAAAGAGAGTAATTTATAAGGCACCCCCTTCCATGCGTATACACTCAACGTATAGATTGTTTTCTTTTTGTTGCATTTTATGCGAACAATAATATTAAGAATTATAAAAAATAATATTGTAATTTAAAAATAAAAATAGCTTAAAGTGCTTTCTAAAATGTTTCTGAATTGAAACAAATGATAGTAAAATCTGTCCCTAAATTTGAATTTGTCGCCATTGCTGGCTACCCTAAAAAAAGACAATTTGACAGTTGACAGGGTTAATAATAATGAAGCATTACACGAAAAAACAGTATGTACTTTGTTGTTGAACAACATTTCAAAAGTAATGAAAGTTTAGCGGTTGTCCCAATATTTACTTAAGATTTGAATCAAATGGAAAACACAGTTTTTTTCCTTAGATAGTTAATTTTTTTTATTAAATCATAAAGTACAGTAGATAGAGTTTTGTATAGAATATAGCACATCAGACAAATGGCTTACACGCCTTTTTTCTATGGCTATTTTTCTTTCATTTGAAATATTATTTATCTGAAAAAAATACACTAGGTAAGGGAAAATGTTGCCTTAGAGTGGGGCTTCAAATAATACATCCACTCCACCTTTGCCAACCACAACAATTTGTATGCAATTTTCCTAAATCTTCCAAGCAAGCAATTTTTGATAGGTACTAGAAGAAGACAAAAAAGTGAATTTATTTGTATGACCCTTGTGCACCTTAACTATCTATTCACCGTCCGAAATGTTATATATATTACATTCATGAAAATTAACAAAGAATATAATACTTCACTTGAGATAGTATCAGGGTTGTCATGTCTTCAACAGGTTCGATAGCCCAATCAAGTAATTTTTGTAGCCCAAAATCGGAGCTAAAAAAGTAGCCCAATAACCATAGTAGTAGCCTAATAATAATAAAAACAATGTTCTCATAACTTCAATTACAATTTATTTAAAAACAACGGGATATTAAACACATTTTTTGCTCATAAAAAAAGCTGAATTCAAATGAAAACTCTGGTAATAACAGAGAAACTGAATAATTTTAATGTGAAGTTTTTTGCGGTTGATTTGAAATGTCAAAACCAATGAGTATATGTCCCCTATTACACGATGATTCCTTGGTCCTCGAGTCCGACTTTTTTCGAATTTTCATTTGTGATTTCTTCTTCGCACCCATTGAAAAGAGTTAGACGCAAAAAATCATCGTGTAATACGGGACTATTCAGTGAAAGAAATTGGAGCCAAATTGTGGACTGCTTGGGTATGTATAGGGGGTGAAAAGTGTTTTTTTATGATTTATTTTAACGAAAAAAAAATATCGCCCAAAATTAGTTTTGGGCTATTAGTTGCCCAATCATGATTGTCATACTGAAACAATTTTCGATAAATAGCCCAATCTTGCAAGCCTGGATGAGAGATACCATCAAAGCAAATGAAGAAGGAAACGTATATGAAGCAAAACTACGAATCAAGAGAAAAAGCTGTGTAAAATTGCCTTCAAAGTTTTCACGAGAATATTAATCGGCTCAGAATTATGGCCATTTATGTTCGTCTTTCGCAACACATAACAGGCTTATTTGCCAAAAACTAAGGTGTCGTAGGTAATTTAACCTAACTTCCAGGGAATTTTCTGGGCGAAAACCTGAGACCTAATTTTACCCTTAACTCTTAAGATATGTGACTATGAATAGAGCTATTTGAAACTAAACGCATTAAGATCTTGAATAGTAAATGTAATTGATCTCTCTATTTGGTACTTTATTTGACACAAGGGCTTTTGTAACTAGAATGGGTCGGGAAATATTTTATGAATAAGAACTAACGTAACGTTGAATATAGCCTTAAAAGGGCTTGTACAAGGCAGAGCATGGAGAAGGGCTTGAGTTATCGGAGTTAGTTCGGGGCAAAGTATGATCAGAGCTCTCCGATATAATTTTGAAACACAACTGAGCACTGAACTGTCATACGATTGCGATGCGTTCAACGCAGCAACATAGTGCTGACTTTTAAATTACGTAACACACCCCTCCCGTGAAGCGAGTGCTATCCGCGTTAAGCCTAGTACATATTTCCTCCCAGTCATTTGAGGAATGACTAGTAATCGAACTATTCACACAACACAACAGCTTCACGAACACGTTCCACGTTTGTATGGATTCACGACATGATTAACCAGTATTTACTAGACTCTAAGGAGTTAGAAAAGGATTTTCAATATCATCTTTAATCTAAAACAAAATCCATGATCCCTAAAAGTAGACATATAAAACATATTATCAAACAATTTTCAATCATATGACAGTTCAGTGCTCAAGTGCGTTTTATAATTAAAATCTGAGAGCTTTGCTCAGAGTTTACTTGGTTCACCCAGAGCTGAAAACGAAAAACGGATTTTTAGTAAAAAGCGTCGTAAATTTACCAATAATTGCGTTAAATGTTAACAAAAGTGAAACTTTAACGATTTTTCTCTTATGAGAAGGTAATTTTTCACTGGAACTCATTTCACAGGTTTTCATTGAAACAAGTTTGATTATAATGCAAAAGTTGGTAAAAATCTATGTAAATAACGTTATTTCTCAAGCCGCCTACCATCAAAATGGCAGCGGTTGTAGAACAATTAAAAAGATGGTAGATTTTGTATGTAGAATTGTAACTATTAAGAAAAAGTGATTTTAACTCCTAATGTTTACCAAAAAAAATTACATAAAATAGAAAATCGGTGTCCATAAAAGATAGCATCCAAGTGAGTGATGGCATAGTAGCAGAAAATATTTGAATCAAATTTAAAAAAAAAAAAAAAACTCTTCAAGACCCCAAACTTTATCTCTTCGTTTTTTTATTTCTTTATTTTTCATTTTAGATTTGTATTCAAGAGAACATGTGTGAAAAATAGTTTTTATTTTTTTAAGAAATGGTGGTGTAACTTGTAGGAAAGTACAGAGCAACCTTAAATAGAAAAGTTTGGAAAAATGATGATTCTGCTCATTTAAGAAAGTTATATAGAAACTCTTTGTTAGT
Organism: Dasysyrphus albostriatus; assembly: GCA_946251815.1. NCBI lineage: Eukaryota > Metazoa > Arthropoda > Insecta > Diptera > Syrphidae > Dasysyrphus > Dasysyrphus albostriatus. Next base: position 3,317,669 of record OX276339.1, read on the forward strand.
GATGGTTGTTTGCATTATTTGTTTTAGTTTTTGTAAACATAAATTTGTCAAAATAAATTCTGTGTAAACTATATAATAAATGGACGTGTGATTTGAATTTTTGTGAATTATGCGCTTAATTTCGTTTTCGTTTTTTAGGATGTTATCGTACACTTTATGGCTTTTTAAATTAAATTTTTTTTTTTAAATTTTTGAAATTTATAAATTTATTCCAATATATAATTTAAAACTAAAGATTTTGTTTGGTGAGTTTTTTCATACACAAAGAAGCTTTATGAAATACTTTCTCATTCTGAAGATGGAGCCCTGTTTGCCTCTTTAAATAAAGGTTCCAAAGAATCTCAAAAACTTCTAGGCAAGTCAAGGGGAAAAAATAGATTTAAGAAAATTTAAATAAAAAAATTACTCGTAATTAGCAAAGAGTTCAAGTTTTATGAGGATTTGTAGATCATTATAATTTGTGAAAGATTAAAGAATCATCAAGAATGCTGCACAAAAGGTTCTAGGTTTCAAACAACTCGCCCTAGAAGCCTTTGGTTTAACTCCGAATTCGTTCAAGCAAAGCCATAATAAGAGCTTATACATACTTATGTACTTAAATAGGTTGTTGCCTCAGGAATTTATGTTGATACGAGTATAAAGTTGAAGGAAAATGGCTTGCTCTGAAAAAAATTAAACTTGCAGTGAAATCACAGAGACAGAGAAATATTTTTAGTTTCCTAAGGACCTTCAAAAATAGCCAGCTTTGGGATTGACTTGCCAGCTTGGGGCCCGTCAATATACTGGTGGAAAGGAAAGTACCTACTCAGTCTAAGTTAAGAATATGTAAAGAAATTTTCTGAACCAGCAGAATCCCACTAACGAGCAACCTCGGCCTGGGAAACATAGTCGATAAAAAAATAAGCAATTAGAAAAGACGCAATCAACATGCGCCTTCACCAGCCTTTTCTAGGCTTTCCAGCTGATTTTTTTCAAATACGGTTGAGGTGATTAATACATAAAGAAAGGATGTCCGAGAGCGTGGAAATACCATCTTCTCGATGCACAAGAAGGTCTATTCTGCAACAGCTTTTTAGGCATTTATTTCTGTTTTAAAAATCATCTAGAAACAGGGGTTACATTTTCATTTTGTTTGTGAATATGGTCTTAAACCTTTAATTCTATTGATTACCAAGAAGACTAGTTTTTATGTTGTATTTATCTAATCGATAGAATTCCGGGCTTAGGAGAAAAATAGCAATCTTAAACTCCTCATCTAGGTATATTTCTTGACTTCTAACTCTTGAATAATAGCCCAGGAAAATTAGACAAAAAAATGGCAAAACTACGAAAAAATTCCGACAAAGCTGAATTTTGGTAGAGAGATTTGTTTTGACGTCTTAAGCATTTCCTGAAAAGTTCCGTAAATTTGGGCCGGGCTTAATTTTTAAGGGGGGGTTAAAGGGTGTAAAATTTAGTTTTTTCTTAATTTCTCAAAAACTGTTTTTTTTTTTTGAAAAAATGTGAAGGTACAAATTGTAGCTTATGTCATTCTACACAAAAAGATTACCATACTTTTTTTCATAAAAGCAATAGATTCTGAGAAAATCATGCAAGAACTTTACGGTGGAGCAAATTTTGTCGAAAAATTTATTAAAATTGCATTAATCGATGGGCTAAAATTTTTGTACGATTTGAGTTTGGCTATAACTCCTCTTAAAAAAACCCAAGATTTTTGGGTGGGGTGGCCAGAGTAAGGGGAATACCGTCATCTTGAAAAAGAAAGTGATTTGGTTATTGTTCAGCAACTTGATGAACAACCTTCCTTTTACAACGAAATCATAAAAAATAACATTTAGATAATAAAATTATCTAAAACATGAGCTATTAACGAACTCTGTAGGTTTATTAATCTTGAAGTTATAGCGTATCAAAATAACACTTTATTTTGTACTGTAAATGGAAAAATAACGTTTTTTTTGTTAATATCTCAGCAAATATAATTTTTTTCAAAAAAACTAATGACTTTATATTAATTCCTATAAAATTTTGCTCAAAAAAGATTATAACACTTTTTTTCGTAGGAGCAATAGATTTTGAGAAAAACGTGCACAAATGAGCTATTACCTTTTTTACCAAGGCAAAATGAAGAAAAAAAATTAATTACAGTGAAAAGCTCTTATTATAACGTTTGTGCACGTTTTTCTTGAAATCTGTTGCTCCTATGAAAAAAAGTGTTATAATATTTTTTGTGCAAAATTTTATAAGAATTAATATAAAGTCATTATTTTTTTGAAAAAAAATTATATTTGCTGAGATATTAACAAAAAATCATTATTTTTCCATTTACATTTGATACTGTAAATGGAAAAATAACGATTTTTTTTTCAAAGTGTTACTTTGATACGCTATAACTTCAAGATTAATAAACCTACATATAAAAATTATAAAAAAAAATAAATTAGGTGGCACAACAGCTCGCGGAGAACCAAGGCCTAGTGACTTACAACTCTCAACCATTCCTGTGTGCGTATTTGGAGGGGACCTACAATTTTTTGCCGAGTCCGAACGGCTAGATGAGAAGCACTAATTCATGACAAGTATACTCTTGGAGGATTTGTCAGTTCCTTGCAAGAGGCAGTACCTCGGAAAAAAACATTTCTGTTTTTAGGTGGCAGCGGCAGGGTATCGAACCCAGACCTTTGGCATGACAGTCCTACGCACTAACCATCATGCCACGAGGTACTACTTAATAACCCTACCAGAGTTCGTTAATAGCTCATTTTTAAGATAATTTTATTGTCCAAATGTTATTTCTTATGATTTTGTTGTAAAAGGAGATTTCATCGAGTTGCTGAACAAAAACCAAATCACTTTCTTTTTCAAGATGGCGGTATTCCCCTTTGATGTTTCATTACATTTTATTTAATACCTACTTATATAGGGTTGCAAGTGACACAAACATGAAAAAAAATGAGTTTAAACAAGGTAACTCCGATTCAACAAGCTGAAATACTTGAAGACCAACGAAATATTTTTTTTTTTTAATTTTGTTTCCGAAAAAAAAATAAATTTTCTCTGATGCATTCAATTTTTTTTAATCTCATAGCAGTGTACTATAACAATCTCTGATGTCAATATTAATTTTGTGTGTGTTTTTTTAATTTAAAAACCAAAAATGATTCAGAAAAATCAAAACAAAAATTTTATATAAAAAAAAATAAATAAAATAAAAATGTAAGTTGTGTACCTGTAATTGTTAATTTGCATGACCATTTAGATGTTCCCTCAACGGTTGCTTGCTCAGCCTGTTCTAATGAATCTATGTGTGTATCTGGGTCCACACCGAATGTCATCCTTTAAATAATTATATTTTTTTTATATTTCTTTTGATTTTGTTTCGAAGTTTGTTATAAATTAATTTTTTGAAATTTTTACACGCGAAGAACAAAAAAAAAGTATATTTGTTTTTTATTTTGTCTTAAAAAACTTTTAGGCTACTTTTTATTTTGTATTTTTTTAAAAATAATTATTGTTGATCTTTTTTATAAGAATATTTATATTTAAATATCATACAGAAAATGTTGAGCCACAAAACAAATAAGTTTAAACTAGTTTTTTGTTGCTGATATTTTTGATGTTGAATTTCAAGGCCGAAATTTGATGTTTTTTTTTTTTGAAGCTGGTAGTACTGAAGAAACATCAAACGAAGCTTATTTTATTTTGGAGATTCTCTAATTTTTAAACGCTTTTCTTACTACAAAATTCTTTAATTCAATACACCACTCAAACACAACTTTTGACAGTTCGAAGAGTTAGGAAGTGTTTTTTTTCGGGGGGTTCATGACTCAGCCAATTTTTCGGTACTGTTTGAGACACTAGCGGTAGAGTTTCCGATGTTCTAAAACCCTTCAAACACAATATTGTTGTTTAGTTTTGGCACGTCTGAGTAAAGGCTAACAAAAATATTTGCATGCAAAATACAGCAACAACAACGACCTTAAATACCGAAGGCATTCCCACGTTTTACCCAAGAATGAATGAAAAATGTTATGTATTTGGGGAAGCCCGTTAAATAGTAACATATTCATATCTAAGATGGGCCCTTTTCGAATTTGAATAGAAGACATTAGGGTAAATGCGCAGTAAGGTTAAACATCTTTATTGTAAAACATGGTTGTGAAAGTATACAATCTTTTATGAATTCATTCTTTTTTGACTTCAATCAAATTTGTATTCACTGACTTCACTTTGCGACTGCAACTTCAAATACTGTCGTCACCATTCATTTGGTATTTAAATGCTTGCATTCATTTTCTCCCATTCATTTTACAGCAATAAATTAAATGCAATCTTCTTGAAACTCATGCCTTCATTTTGCATTCTTTTGAATTCTCTAACAATTTTTTAAGCCACATTAAATGTTTTCAGTAACATCATTCATCAATTGCCTTTCAATTCAAAGGTGAAATTGAGAGTTGAATGCATTAAGTTGAAACCAAATAATATGTTTAAACTTAATACTAACAACTCAGATTCATCTTTGACTAAAAGAAAAATTAAGAATTTTTTTAGTGGATTAAATGTGAGTTACAAAAAATTTCAGAACAATGAATACGAATGCAAAGAGTACAAAAAGAGCGCGAAAAGTGAATGAATTATCAAAAGAATGCATTCAATTGATTGCTGTAAAATGAAATGGGGGTAAAATGATTGCAATCATTTCAATGTCTAAAAGTGATAGTATTACAATCTTTTGATTCAATTCAATGATGTTTAATAATTGCAATCTTTTACAACCCTGGTAAAAAGAGGGTTGTAGAGAGTGGATTTTATTTATGATTGAATTTGTTTCTCAACTATATAAGCAAGTCTGTTCATTGGTTGAACTTTTGAAAGTCGAAAATCGTAAAATAGACGCTTCGGAGGAAATAATTCACCATAAATACGAATAGTGAAAGTACTTGATATTGAGGATTTATTTATTATTATTTACTGGGGAAATAATATGAAGAAGGCATCAAGTTTTATGTAAACGCAACATAAACGCACTTTTTCAAAAAGTGACAAAAATGCAATTCTAATTTAAAAAAAAAAGAAACAACCATAACAATCTGCGAGAAAAATCGAAATGGTTCCATTTTTAGAGAGTTCGAATTTTAATAAAATCATGTTACATTTTTGTATAAACATTTTTAGGGGGCTGCCATTTATAATGAAGAATTGTACGATGAAGAATTTAATATAAGTAAAAAGAAATAAAATTGAATTATTTTTTCAATAAAATTTTCGTTGAAATGGTGTTTTGATTTTCTTTTCTATAATTTTCAAATTATCTATCAAACACATACATAAATTCGTTTTAGACAGTTTGATTATTTTTTTCAATTATAATTAATTAAAATGTAAAACTTAAGAAAATATTTACATATTCTTTTTTTATTTTTTAATTAAATTTCAATTGAATACTTTCTGTTATTGTTTCTTGTTTATTAGTTATGTATATAAATTCAGCCACTTGTGGTGGGCTTATTAATTTAATAGTAGGTACATCAATTGTATCTATTTTTTAGTGATTAATTTTGTTCGTGTTCTAATTAGATAAATTAAATATTCTAATTATTATGACATAAGTATATATTTTTAGTTTATATTTTCGGTATGAATAAAGCATAGTTATTGTTGAATTTTAAACAAATAAATACATCTAAAATAACTAAAAGTGTCGGAAACAAAGTATTTCGCATGTTTGGTGGTGGCTGGTGGATTATCTCCAAAGTTGTGCTTACTTTAGTTTTCAAATGATTTAAATTTATTTCTTGCGAATTTCCTATTGTTTTTTTTTTAAGCCATAAACTCTTATTTTCATCAAACAGCATTCGCATTCTAGCTAATTATTTTAAGCATCATTTTGTTTTTCTAGTTTAAACAAATAAATAATAATTTAACATAAATAATAGCAAAATAATTTAATTAAAATGTTTACCCATTAAAAAAAATTCCTTATAAACAAAAAAAAAAAAAACGGAAAAAGAATAATTGTTATTTATAAAAAAAATCAAAGTAGAAAATATCATAATTTAAATTTTTCAAAAAATATTTTACATCGATAACGACAAATTTTGTACGGCATTTCATACAGAATGATTCTAATTGTACCCAACTATCATCTCTTATGAAGAATAAATAAGACCAATGCTAAGGTAAATTTAGATGTTTTCACTATTTGCATTAAACGAGATATTTTCAGGAAAAAAATCAGGCCTTAGGATTCTTCTGAAAGACGAATTAAATCCCAAAAAATCGATTATTTTAAATTTATCTAAGAGCGAGAGGAAGAACGATTTCTAGGATATTCCTGCGAAATGTCGATTTGTCTTGAAGACCGAAATCTGAAGAAAGTCTCAAAATTGGGGATTTTTCTGAAAGACGTGAAATGGTTTTTTTTTTTTTAAGTTTTTTCTGAACTAGACGAAATAGTTTTTTTTTTTCATTTCAATAGACTTAAATATTGTTTTTTTTTTTTAGAATTTTGCTGAATAAGATCAAAGCTTACAAAAAATCAATAAAGGATTTTTGGGATTTTGGACGAATAGATTTTTGTTTCGATAAAAGCTCAGATTTTTTTAAGAAAATCAATTTAAAACTTTTCTAGGACATTTGATATTCTTAAAGAAACAGTTTTTGTACTGGAAACTGAGAATCTCATGCTTGATTTTATTTATACTCGGTTAGAGGGAGAGTCTTCTTGTTTGTGTTTTTTAATCGTGCAATTAACAAACCATCATGAAGGACTTGGTTTTTTTCATTTGCTTTAAAATAAAATAGCTTTAAATTATTTTCCTTGGTGCAAGTGAGCATTGAGCAGATAAAACTAAATTTCCAAAAAAAACTGACTTTTAAAACTTTTGTTTACAGATGTTTTGAGCACTATTCAAAATTTCTTTGACATTAATGTTGTTATTTGCAGTGTCCAGAATACTTTAAATTTGTCAATGTCGGACTTGTTGAATAAAATTTGGAAAAAAAACTCTTTAAAAATATAAGCAAAACGAGATTATTAAACTTGACACATTAACATCCTTATTTATAAACGCATTTTTGAGACATTTTTGAGTTACAGTGCCTCTAAACGCAAAAATGATATTCATAAAAGTTATGCAACGTTAAATAGAGCCATTTAGACGTTGATCGTTGATAGTTACATAAAAGTTTAATGAATAAGGACTTCCTTAACGTTGAATAAGTCTAGGGGCTTATTATACACGTTAAGAGGTGTTTTAGTGAATTGAGACAAAATTTATCTCAGATTTTGTTCCAAGCAGTGCGCAGCTCCAGCGCAAAATTTGACAGTTGTAACCGCTGTACGCGAAACGGTAAAAGAAAGTCTCCACTTAATTTGTGCGGAAAAATAATGAAGGTTAATCCATCGACATTACATCCATCCTTCTATAGAATTTGATAGTTGATAGCTTGACTGATAGATAAAGAATTATATTTTGACGCAATTTTAATCCAAATTTCAACCAATTGCCATAAAATCACTCTTTTCCGGAGCAGTGGAAAAACTTAAAAAAAATTCGGAGTTTGTAGAGGTTTTTTAATCCATCGACATCTTAGCCATCCTTCAATGGAATTTGACAATTGATAGCATTACAGATGAAGGACAAACTATATTTTCACGGAAAAAGTATTTTTCGATTAAATTGTCATAAAATCACTTTTTCCGGAGCAGTAAAAAATCTTCTCCAACATTTCGTAATTTTTAGACAATTTTTAATCCATCGATATCGTAGCCATCCTTCCTTGACAGATTAAAGACAAACTATTTTTTGACGAGAAAAATTTATTTTCATCCAAATGTTACCAAATTTCTTAGAGGCATTATCCATCCACATTTTTTTGTTCCCTATCGTGCGAAGACGATCAAATTTTCAGATGTCTGCTGTGTAAAATTTTCGACCATATGTAACCTGAAGGAATTTTTATAATTCTTTAAGTTCTTAGCTACGCTCCTGTTCTCTTTTGGGTTTTATTTTTATCTCTAAAACTTCAAAATTTGTCTTGAGAAAAAAAATTTAGAGAAAATTTGTCTTTGCGTACTAGGCTTAAAACAATAAAACATATTTATTCATTAAAAAAAAAAATAAAATTAAAAAATTAGTTGTAAGTAAAATTTTTATTCTAATAAAAATAAGCGTAAACAATTCCAATTTCATGCGATTTTTAAGCAAATGCTCTTCCTCTTGAACAACAAACAAAAAAGAAATTTTGTCACCAAATTCAAAATTAAAACATTTTTAAAGAGTTTTATTTTTTTCCTTTCAACATAAATAAAGTAAAGAAATTTTAAGAAAAAGACGTGCCTGCCAAAAAATAATGATTAGAACATAAATAGAACTCGCTTTCTTAGACGTGAGACCATTTGCGGAAACGTCAAACTTAAAATAATTATTGTCGTTTTTAGACACTGCAGTCGTCTTTCTTGCACAATATCGGATTTATCAACGTCAGTCAATTAATGGAGGCAAACGCTTTTTACGTTTAGGAAAACGCTCTCTGGCTTTTCAATTTTTGTTCGTCTACTCTTTTGTTTTTACTGCACAGCTGCACCGCAGGTGAGGTTTTTGAATATGTGACTTAAAAAAACTGCACTATCGAAAAACAATATGTTTGCGATTTAGAACAGATGTTTGCAGTTGGCGTTTAAGAACATTTTTCAAATGCATTTTGAATGCAGATAAAGTTTTTGAAAACGGCCCTATGCAAACAAACCCGTCAACTATAATTTACTTGCAGAAAATTCAGAGAAAATATTGATTTTGGGGTTATGGGAATTCTAAAAAGAGATACCATAATTGACGATACGAAAAGCTACTCTTTAGTGCCCCTCCGATTATCCAACATCTTAGATGTGCTTAAATTTCAAGGGGGTAATAGAGCAAGAAGAGTACCAGTCTCTAGTCTCCAGTCAATGAAGACTCAGTTCAACCACCCAGTATAGACGAGGTAGAAGATTCCTCTTCAGTGCCCCCCGATTATTTAATATTTAAGACATTTAAGTACATTTCGAGGGGAAAATGGGCTAGAAAAATACCCGTGACACGTCTTCAAAAAAAAAAAAAATGTCAATGCGAACGCGAGAATTTGGTGCTAAAAAAATTGTTAATGCAGAATAAAAAATGTTTCCATTAAAAAAATGATAATGCCATATGAACATTTTTTTCATAAAAATAAATATATAAGACAATATACAAATTTTAACATTAAAAAAGAAAGTATGATTTTTTTTTTGTTAAAATCGTTTAAGTACAAGGTTCTTGGGTTTATTTCACAAGAAAATAGCAAAGAAGAAAACTCTATTTCCACCCTGAAGCATAGGGATCAATTTATAAAAAATTAAATTTAAATGTAAGAAGTATGAAACATTAAAAATAAACGAAATCACTTTTTTTCACTTTTTCTTATTTTTTTTAATTTTTTTTTATTTTTTTCAGTCAAAATGTGAATAGTTTTAGAGAAATTAAATTCTCAAGTAGATTTTTTATTTAAAAAAAATTTTTTTTTGCTTTGTTAAGAGTTCCATTTCCAATGCCCTTTCCAATTAATATTTTGACCACGAATATCTACCATATAAACGCTCAAAATCTTTTTAGTAAAATGACGAAATCTGGCATGCATTTAAAAAAAATTGGGTTGATATTGTTTGTGTTTCCGAGACGTGGCTCAATTTTTTTACTAATGATAATGGTTGTTCACTTTGGGGTTTTAAATTATATCAAGCTGAAAGAGTAGGCAGAGTAGGTGTGGGAGTTGGGACTTACTTGAGGGCCGGAATAAAGTCTAAATTATTGTTTTCTTGGAAGTAATATGTTGTGGAGATAAATTTATCGTAGGTTCTATGAACATGCCGCGTAATGTCTCAAATTTCCGTTTTGGAGAAAATGCCATCAATGAAATCTCGCCTTTCAGCGAGAAACTTATTTTATGTGGTGATCTAAACATTAACTTAATGAATCCTAGATCAAGTAAATCTTTTAAAGATGCCATGACCGCTTGCAATCTTTGATTCGCAAATCTTTCTGATCCAACTCTTTTTTAACCAAACTGTAACCCATCCTTTCTTGATGGTTTCATTATCAGTGATCCTAATCTAAAAACATTTTATTGTAAACTCTCTGCTCCCATGTTCTCCATGTTCTCCTATCATGACCTTATATTTAGAATATTAGATCTTAACGTTGAAAACTTATCACTCCAATAATTTTTTTCCAATATTGTGATTTTCGTAGCATACTGAAAATCTTTGTACTGAGTGTTGTCAGTGCTTTTAACTGTTGCATGTCCAACCTTTTTGAAAAACATTTCCCAATTAGAACTGAATTTGTGAAAAATACTGAAAGCTATGAGTTTACGCGATCGGCTTTTCCGTAGATGGAAGAGGCTTGAATGCCCTGATATGCTTGCAGATTATAAAACTGCAAGAAAATTGTTTCTACCAAAATTAAAAGGGCAAAGTGCCTTTTCTACTCCCATAACCTGAAATAAAGTCTAGGTTCTAAACAGCTATGGAATGAAATAAGGAAAAAGGGATTTGGAAAAAAGGCTGTTACCACAAGTCTAAAACTGATGATATTGATATTGAGGAGCTAAATAAAAATTTTACAAACGACTCATTTTTTTCACCGGGTGGTTAATCAGTTCAACACTCTCAAAACAACTCGTAAGATGTTTTCTATCTGTGCAACACATAATATACAACGGTGGGAAATGTTCTTTTTCAATCAAATCTAAATGTTTTGAGCTGGATAATATTCACCAAGACTTTATTAACATTTTTTCTCCATTCATTCTCAACTGTATCACCTTCATCTTCAACTCATTTCTAACCACTTTCCACTTTATGGAAAAAATCAAAAATAATCCCCATTCCTAAAGGAACTAAAAATCACCAAGAATTCCGACCGATAGCCATACTACCTACCTACCCCTTGTTTCAAAGGTTTTTGAATATATTGTTAGCAAACAAATTAAAGTACGGATTGATCAGTCTAACCTCATTGATCATGAACAATCAGGTTTCAGAACAAAATACAGTTGCGTTACGGCCCTATTGGAAATTACCGACGATATACGCGTTGCTGTAGACGAAAAACTGTTATCTTCTTTTCACCTTCTTAGACTTTTCAAAATTTCGATTTGGTTGAATGCAACATTCTTTGCCACAAATTGACAACACAATTTAACTTTTCAAATCATTCCACCAATCTGATTAATAGTTACCTAAACAACCGCTTGTTAGCTGTTTCACTTCATACGAAACTTTCATCGTCTCTTCCTCTGAAAAGAGGTGTGCCACAGGGGTTATTCTTGTGCCTTTGCTATTCTCGCTTCTCATTTAAGATTTACCAAAGGTTTAAAAATTTTGCAAACATCGTATTTATTTGCGTTCGGTTGTTACTTGGTCTTGTTAATACAGGTTGCTATTTAACCCCCATAAAACCAAATGTATTTCCATAGAAAGATGCTATTATATGAATTTTATTCACTTTGTACAGAGCCACACATAAATAAATGAAATGAATTTTAAGTCAAATACCGAAAACCAAATCTAAAAATCTTTCTTGGTTTTTGAGAAAGTAAACAAAAGAACTAAAACATTTGCTTAAAATTGATGAGGGCATGGAATATCAACCACAAAAAAAGTTACTTAATTACACAAAATTTTGAAAAAATTAATAATTTGTTTCAAAAATTTTGACTTTGAAATTTAATTTCTCAAAAAATATTAATTTAAACAATTTAATGAAAAAATCAAATAAGATTAATGCAGTATTTGCCTTCAAAAACAGCTAAAGCACAATATTGTATGTGCATTGGTTTTTAATATTTCATATTTCTTGCTTCAGTGGAGAGATAAGAGTTTCCTTCTTAAATATACCAAAGGAAAAAACATTTTAGTTTAACGTTTAAAAAATTATATAACTATACATTTTTTTATGCAAAAATCTTTATACCTATTGCAAAAATTTGTATTAATTTTGTTTAATGTAAGAAATTTTCAATTTTACCCACTTTTTTTTTAATACAAGACATTTTCAAATTTTACTAAGAGTTTTTTTTAATGCAAGGCATTTTCAATTTTGCATTAACAGTTTTATTAATGCAAAATATTTTCTAAAAAATAAATAAATTTGGTGGCACAACAGCTCGTGAAGAACCAAGGCCTAGTGACTTACAACTCTCAACCATTCCTGTGTGCGTATTTATGGCAGGAATGAAAGGGACCTACAATTTTTTGCCGAGTCCGAACGGCTAGATGAGAAGCACTTAATCGTGACAAGTATACTCTTTGAGGATTTGTCAGTTCCTCGCAAGAGGCAGTACCTCGCGAAAAAAACATTTATGTTTTAAGGTGGCAGCGGCTGGGAATCGAACCCAGACCTTTGGCATGACAGTCCTACGCACTAACCATCATGCCACGAGGCATTACAAAAATAAATAAAAAAAATGTTTCCACATTGCATTAAAATTTTATCTTTAATAATTAATGCAAACAGAAATGCATTTTTAGCCCGGTAGTCAATAGTAAAAAACTGTTTTTGGGATAGTTGTTTATCTCATAATAAAGATGAAGATTATTTTTCTAAATTCCTACAAATTTGTTTGTCCGCATTTTTTATATAAAAAAATAGTTTTGCCAGCTTTCGAAATACACACAAACAAAAAAGATAGAGACGGATCCTGCATACAGAAACGTCGCAAGGGGCTGACCCTATTCTCATAAGATTTAGACAAGTGAAAACTATTTTGAAACAAACTTTGTAAGAGCACAATAGTTTTACTTTTGTTAAATAAAAATAAATTTTTGACCGAAGACCAACAAATATAGATTTTTTTAAGGGTAAGGTAAAAAACACCCGGCGCAACCGCACTTAAGAGAACCTATAGTTTTTTTTATTTTTGAAACATTTAATGTTTTAAGTGAAAACAATCATTTGAACATTTAAATCCTCAGCTCTTATCATAATTTTGTTATAAAAAAAACTATAAAAATACACTGCCACATAAACAATCAAACTATTTACACATCTATACAGTTAAAAAAAAAAAAAAACATCGAAACAAAAACGTTTAAAAACACGCCCCATTGAGACACGCCCCATTGTCCCAGCCCAGCACAAGTAAAATATTGAATATTAGTTTAAGAAATACATGAAACCGTAGCCAAATAGTTGCACTAAAAGTGAACAACAGGCAAGTAAATTTATATAATAAAATATTTGACACAATATTTGAAGTTGAAAAAAAAAACAAAATTCACAAAATCAATCCAAATGAAAAAAAAAAAAAAACAAAATAAAAAATTAAAAGCAGTAACACGGCAGTTTAAGCAATTTTGTAGGGTAAATAGTTTCTCGTTTGGTTTTGTTTTTTTTTTTTTTTATATTATTATTTTTTTTTTTTATTTTAAAACATAACAGATAAATTAGATTTAATGTCGTATTTCTGTTTTGGATTTCTGTTAAAACGCTTATCTTACAATTGGAACTTTTTTTTAATTTTGTTTATGTTTTATTTTTGATTTGTATGTGAATATTCATTCAAACCTGTTATTGCTATCTTAGCTGACCACTTGCTTGTTCCATCCAAAACGCTTTGTTTCACTGCTTTCATATGACCTGTATGAGATTTTTCCTCAACGCTGAATACCGCACTACATTATATATATGTAAGTATTTTTTTTATTTCTATGTTTCTTTTTGTAATTTCTTATATATCAAAAATTATGCAGGTATGCAATTAATTTTTGGTTAATTAATGGTTAATTTAATTTATATAGTAAAAAAGTTAGCTGTATTTTTTTTTAAGAATTAAAAATTTATATAATGAACTAAAATCGCAAACAGAAAAGCAAGTTTTTTTTCTTTTAATAAGTATTTTTATAATCACATCACTCACCGGATAAGCTCAAATATTTCTGGTTTCTCACGTTCACGCTGCTTCATTCGTTCTTTCATTGCAGTAATAATAGAGTTGGCTTTATCTTCAGCACCGTGCTTTGAGCTCTTCTCGGCAGCTCCTATAATTAAGAATAAATATTTAAAAGTTAAAAATCTTTACTTTGACGAAAAATCAAGGAGAGCTTGTTTTCTTTTTTTTCTCTTTATTTTTTTTTTTTTTACTTGAAATAATAAAAAAAAATAGTATTAATTGATATAAAAAAATATAGAATGGTAGTTTTGGCACGAAACGACAACGCTGACGCTTTAATAAGAATTCACTCAGCAAAATCCTTATGTACAATAATTAAATTCAGCTAATGCAAAATATGGTATTAAACACTAAAAGCTGTCTACTACTCTATTTTCTTAAAGTGGCAACCTTTATGAAATCTATGTTGACAAGTAGCTAATACATCGACTTGCAATTCGGTGGCATAATTTGAGAGTAAAAACAATACGAGCAACTCCAGACTGCTCCGATAGTTAAACTCGCAAGTTGATGCAGTTGATCATGAAATAAGCTAACAAGGTGGTAGGCGGCCAGTGGTCCGAAAGTCAATATCACGCACCTTAAGATGTGTATTCATTTGAGAGTAAAAAGACTGTGAGCAACTCTCAAGCAGCCCTTGAGATTAAAACTTGCAAGTGAACAGTCACGAAATTAATTCACAGATTGATAGCTATCCGAGAGTCACTTTTTAGAGTTTTAAAGTGAAAGTACTCTCATATGAAAACTTATCTTCAGATGCGTATCCATTTGGGAGTAAAACTAATGCGAGCTATTTTTAAGCAGTTCTCGAGAATAAAACTCGTAAGCAGACACAATTATAAAATTAGCTCACAGAGCGGTGGACAGCTTTTTGAGAGTCAGTGTCGAGAGTTTTGTAGTGAAAGTACTGTCAAATGGACACTTTCCTTTAAGGTACCTATGGTATAGTTGGAATTCAGTGAAATATAAGAATTTGTGATGACCATTTCAAAATCGTTAACAGCTAAAATAAAGAGAAATGGGCCTAAGTTGTTACCTTGGGGTTCACCAGAGGTAGCTAAGAATTGTCATGAAGAATCAGATTTAAAACAAATACTGTCATAACAGATCCCTAGAAAATAATTTGAAAATGAGTTCAAAGTCGAACATGGACAATTTAAAAAGTATTTTTTCTATGGAATGTCTTACTTAAATCCACATATAAAACATCGACTTCGTAGCCTTTCGCTAAATGTCAGAGGATTAACTACACAAAGTTGTCTAGGAAAAATAAGAGATGTGCAGTGAAAACTCAAAGTTTCATTAAAAATGCTTTCTAAGAATTTGGATATATTTATGTGAATTGGATAAAAATGATTAGCATTTTCTTGTGAAATAATAAAATAGAAGTTTTCTGAATATCTAAAGAAACCTTATTAAGATAGAGATAAACTGAAGATTTCTGAGAGGGGAAGAGAGAGAGACTAAAGAAGCATTTAACAAAAAGAAAAATTTGCAGGAAAATCATTAAAAAAAAACTTTTTATAAATATTAGTCTGGAGAAGGAGCTCATTCAAAATATAGTAAAGCCTTGAAATAAGGCTGAATGGAAGACCTTAAAAATTCATGCAAAGTGATTAAAAATATAATGCCAATGGGTTAAAGGTTTTAAATATTTGATTAGCGAACCTTATTTATCTCAGTAATCATTGACAGGAAGCTGCTCCGATACTACCGTGCTTTAAGTATTTAATATTTAATTTTCATAGACTAAGAACTTGGCATTGTTGGTGTGGTTAACAGTATCCCAGGGTTAGTTAATCGAACAAATCAGACAAAATGGTGGGTGTTATTAAGTGGGGATCACTGTGTGTTAATCCAGGTGCTGAATTGGAACACAGTGATGTTCGGTACTCGTTGGATCTTCTTTGGAAGAACCAATGCAGTCTGAATATCAAACGTGAACCAAAAGTTACTGAACTGTG
The DNA here is from genome assembly GCA_946251815.1 of Dasysyrphus albostriatus. Classification (NCBI taxonomy): domain Eukaryota; kingdom Metazoa; phylum Arthropoda; class Insecta; order Diptera; family Syrphidae; genus Dasysyrphus; species Dasysyrphus albostriatus. The sequence goes on from OX276339.1 coordinate 3,333,607, forward strand.
TACTTCCGCGAGGTAGCATCTGGGCAACGCATCGGTGAATTAGGACAAGTAGTTTATTGGATGTCGATGAGGTTATTACCCAGATCCCGACGAACTAGATTCGTATGACTAAGAATTTTAAGTATCCTCCTGAGACTCCGCGACTTTTGCGGCGAAACACAGTAAGTCAAGGTTTGCTAAGCAGAACTAATACTATCAACTCTGATAGTTGTTTTAAAAATCAAACCAAGGGTTCTCGTCCCTGCTTCACTGCAGGTTCGAAAGAACGAAGCAAAGACTAATCAATATTGCAATCGCTGCTCGAATTGGTTAAGATTGCGCATATCGAGTTATTTCATATGAAAATATCCATAACTCTAGTGATGGTCAACCTTAGCAAAGCAGAACTGATAATCAAGTGAATAAGGTACTACGGGATCACAAGATGACCCTGTTATTCCAGCACAGCCCTCATGTGATATTGGGTTGGCTCCTTCGGAGAGTGCCGTAGTGGCTGTGGTTTTACCAATTCGCAGATAGAAAAGATCCTAACCAAGGTGAATTTGCCTCTACTAGGCCAAAACGATTCGAAAATGACAGGTAACACGCTTCCTCTGGTGGTCGTTGTGTTGGTTCTTCATGAGGACATGGCAAGAGCAACCTTCACTATAGTAATTTTACTTTACTCGAGGAGGATTACTACATCAACGGCGATGGCCGAAGCTTAAGCTGGCACCGTAAGACGTGGTAGGACACCCGGATGATTAAGGCTTAATTGCTAGGTGCTTCCGTTAAACCTATTTACAACTTGTATGTTAATCTATTGCAATTTTGAAAACAGGCCTCCGTTTAAAAATAAAAAAAAAAATAAAAGAAAAGAAAATACTTACTTTGGAGACAATCAGCATTTAGAAGATCCTTGCACTTTTCATGACACTTCACACCGCATTCCGTGCAACGAACACCTTGCCGAGCAATACCCCAAAGTAGACCTTCACATTCGTAACAATAAGTTGGTGATGTTGCAGTCCATAGCACAAAATTATGTGGCGTTGTTGATGAAATGGGATAGATGAGAGCCTGCAGGGCTTTTTTGTAAACGTGCATTTTCTATAACACGCGACCAAGGAGAAGTTGATAAAGAATAACATTATGAAGGATTAAGACTAAATTTTTGTGTTTGTGATTTTGGAGATATTTTTAATAATAAACATGAGTCGTTTTTAGCACCATTGGTGTGCAACAAAGGCAAATTACGACGCACATGCGTTTCAAATGCTTGAGTAAATTGATAAATTGTAGTAGATGATTAATAAACTTTGATAAATTATTTATCAAGACGTAACGTTGTACGGTTGTTCTGTTGTATTATATATTATGTAGCGTTTTGATAGCGGTTTGAATAAAACTCTCACAGCATGTGCTCTGAGTAGAGCATCTGAGCTTGTGCTCTTGGAAATACAAGTGTACATACTTGTAATTCCAAGAGCTCAGCTTTGTATTTATATCGAATAGAACATACACTAGGGGCCGTATTACAGCATCAGTTTGACATTACCGCTACCGTTTCGAGCGATCTAAGTGGGTTCTCGTTCACTCGATCATTGATGGCACTCACTCACTCGATCAATGAAGTGGTAATTCGGCCCAGCTTCTCAACATGAGAATATAAGCAGGTTCTCTTTAAAATTCAAGTTTTGGAGTTTTGTTCATCTAAAATGAAGAACCTTCTCCGAAATAATCGGGCTTTTCAGCAAGTGCTACAATTATATTCAAAACCACCTTATATCTAGAAAATTATGTATACCACAATCCAATTAATAAATGACAATTAAATATGAATTATCTTTAATCAGTGAGTTTAATGAAAAATACTATTAATAAATCAAAATAGAAGTTGAATTATGTTGATTAACTAACTGACCGAAGCATAGGTGAATTATTGAATAATTAAGTTAAGTTATTTTTGCCGAACACTTGAGATACAAAAAAAGTAGCAATGATGTCATTTCATAAGAGTTTATGTGCATTTCTTCTGTTAAGGAAGTACTCTTTGGCGACTGGAGTGTTCTTGTTGATTGTAGTAGATTTGCGTTAGGATTTGAAACTTAAACATTTTTTATTTATAAGAAATTTTAATTTGCGAAATAATTTTTGATCATTCACAAATTTACCACGCATTTTTTTTTTTAAAGGAGTGAATTTTTATATATGTATTGTAAAATAAACATACAACTTACCAACTCTTCATCATTTAGAGTAGCCCGAGGTACAGCTGATGTCAATCCGGCATTTCGTTTAGTTGCTGCCATAGTCTATTTGTTGTGTTTGATTTTAAGGATTATCATTTTTGAATAAGATAAACATATTTAAGAAAAACAAAATAAAAACAAAAATATTCAAATATAAACCAGTTTTAAATTTTTTTGAAAAAAATTTAGAGAAAACTAAAAAAATCATCTAAGCTTACTCAAATTGTGAAACAAAATAGTAAAACGATTTTTTATTAAGTTTTATAATACATATTTTGTTATAATGCGTTTTCTACATTTCAAAAAAACATACAAGTTAAATTCAAAAAAAAAATTATATATATATATACAACAAATTATTAATTAACTAATATTTAAGAAAATTACAAAATCTATCATGCGTTGCAATGCATTTATTATTTTTTTTTTTTGTTTTTTAATTTTAAACTTTGAATTTTATAATTTAATTTAATTTTTTGTGTATGTATTCAAATTTTTGAATTTTTGGGTTTTATTTTTTTGTTTTAATTTTTGTTTTGTAAAATTGAAACTTTTAGAGCTACATCATAAGTCTCCAAACTTTTTTTTTGTAAAATTGTATGCATTCTGCTTTTGTTTAAGCAAAAACAAAACTGATGTTATTTGCTTTTGTGCAAGTTTCAGAGTGTGTATTTAGTAAAAATGAGTTTAAGAGTGAGTTCAGTTTTAATGATTTGGAGAGAATTTGTGTTTATTAATAATTTAGTTATTTAAAGACAAGGGTTCTTTTTTTAATAGTTTAAATAATTTGTTTAAAATATTTCTCTTTTTTTTTATAATATTTACTATTTTTAAGGAGATAAATAACCCCATATTCTATAGTAAACAAAAATATATAAGGCCCTAGAAAAGTGTCGAGCAATTTTCAAGCAGAATTTTTCGATAAAAAAACTTTTGTTTAAAATAAAAATAATAAAAAACGAAATTGCAAAATATTCAAACGGATAAAAATTACATGAACAAAATTATGGATAAAAAGTTTTTTTTTCATAGCTATTTGATAGGAACATTAAAAAAAAAAATTAAATATAAATTAATTATTAGACGTCCTGTTAGCTCAGAAGGGGGCTTAGGTGAGCAATGTGTCAAGTCCAACATTTTTACAAAACGAGTTGAAATTTAGGCAAACCAAATTGACAGAAATAGGGTTGTTAGGTTGTGTTTCAAATGCAATTCTAAATGGTTGGAAATTTGATCTTAAATCAATTTTAAGCGAGCTTAGATTTTATATGTCTCAGAAGGGGTTATTGAAAATCTTATTTTAATGACTTTTTCAACGTCATTAGGATTTGTTTGTGGATGTGCATTATAGCAATACAACGGAGCTTATTTTGCTGCTGCTTTTATTTTGGCCACTTTTCTCACCACAACAGCATTAAGTTGGCAGTGCTTCCAAACACTTGTCGAGTTCTTCCAAACACTTGTCGAGTTCTTTCAAGTACTTCACCAGTAATTTCAAGTACTTCACCAGTACTTTCAAGTATTTTTAAGTATTTTCAAGTATTTTTAAGTATTTTCAAGTGCTTTACCGGTAAAAACTTGATCACTTCTTTGGTCGATAATTGATAATTGTATCCAAATACTTAAAATTACTGGTACTTACATTTTTTCGAGAATCACTGCTCAGGACTGAAGTCCTGAAATACTAAAGCCTTGCCAGATGTGCTTTGATCACGCCACTGTGAATATTGTTTCCAGACTTTCTATCTGGACGTGGTCTATGTGAGTTCGCACTGCACACCTCGGTTTTTCGTTTTTGATGACTGCCAAAGTAGCGTTTCGAAAAACTGGTACTTTGGAACTGCTGGATGGAATGGAGTTTTTGAGTTCATGTATGTGAGAGCACAAGCCAAGGATATTTGCTCAGATAAACTTTATAAACGTGGAACGAAATACATTTTTTGATAATTTGTTGCAATATATTCGTTCGTTCTTGAGCCTAAAGGGGGCATTTGCACCCATAGCCCCCGCTCCCGGTGCCACACTTGGCAGATGGGAGATGAACTATATTCTTAGTTTGACAGATGTTTGGCAAAAGTCAAACATGAAACAGAACCAGATGGCGCGTGTACTAATAGTGGTAGCCCTTTACCTCATTCCCCATAAAGGGATTAATTACCTAAGACTAACTAGGTAAGTTATGAGAGGGCAATATCTTCTACAATTATTTTTAATTAAAAGAACAAGTTTTTATTTTCAATTTTTCAAACACAACATAATCATGATAAAGCGATAAGAAAGTAGTGTCAAAAAAACTTCTCTATTTAGTACTTAGCGAATTTCAAATTTAAGAACGAAAAATTATTAAAATGAGAAAAATGCATGCTTAACTGCAAACGGTGCAAGTTTCTCTCAAAATATTATATTTTTTCTTCAAATTAATTTACCAGCATAAAACAAAATATTGTGAAATTTATCTTCTTACTTAAACAAAAAAAAAAACTTGCTGTTGATATTAATTTATTTTTATTGCAAAAAAAACTATGTTAATGAGAAAGCTTCGAAACAAGACTAAAATTTGGCATATTTTTTTTTAGCAGCGAAGACTAAATAATTATCAAAAAACAGAACATAAAATAAATAATGTAACAAATATAAAAATTCTTATAAAAGTGAAGTGAACAAAATAACAAAATTAAAAGAAAATAGTAAAATTTTGAAAAACTAAAATTTTGGACATATACCTTGAGCACCTTTTGGGTCCAATATTTATATTTTTAAAAAAATATTTTTTTTTTGGTTTTTTTGTTTAAAAATGAGACGCGCGGAGAGGTAAAAAATATACAAGCATAGTTAATAAATATGTTTTTTTTTTTAGTTTAATTTTTTAATATATAAATTAATATCTTATCAATGTAAATTTTGAATTTTTTGTTTTATGTTTCCTTATATTTTATTTCTTAATTCATAATTCATAATTATAAAAAAAAAACGGGACATGTAAAAATATGAATAAATATTTTTTTTGTAATTCTTCCATTTTCTTGTTTTGTGTGTTTTTATTCCTGTGTTTTTTTATTTTGTTGTTGTTTTTTATAATACAAAATTTTGTATATGTAAGAAATTATAGAATTGTACTTACAAGTTCTGATACGAGTGGTATCGATTTTCTGCGAGGCCGTATATCAGGCATGCTGTCGATATTACTGTAAAAGGGGTTATCACCTGGATGACCATTGCCTCGGCCACCGACATCACCTGGTCCTGATCCATTCTATTACGGGGAAAATATTTTAAATAGCTTAGTGAGCATTTTTAAAAAGTAATCAGTTTATAAATTTAATAGAGCTAATAGGAGCAATCGAAAAGTTTGCTTATTGACCTATTTGAATCCAATAACATGTTTTCGACTTGCCGGTTATCTTAAAGTTGTTAGGGGCACCAAATAAGGACTAGTTTTTCAATACCTAGTTAACCCTGATTTTAATCGGAGTAAGCTACTCCTGGAAATGACTAACCTTGAGTTAAGTCAAAAAAGAATTTTCCTATTGTAATCGATGTGCGACACTGGATATCACCCCTTCACGTCTTTCACTTTTGATATCAAGATGGCACCCCTGCAACGAAAATTGCACTTTTTAAAAATTTCAACTAATTTCTCTTCTTAAATCCTCATTGTGACACAATGAAAACGGCCCAAGTTTTAAAGGTGAGAAGTTCTAAGGTGAGTTTACTTAGAGTTTACTTAAGATTTAAATTGACTGAAAGACACATTTCTGAATTCTGGTTTCGCTCCGAGACAAGGATGATCTCGCACTAAAAAACTGGCCCTTAATGTATGAAAAATGTATGCATATAAAATAGACAGCTTTTTTTTAAAATGGAGACTTAAGTACAGCAGTTATGTCAATTTACACGACTTGCAATATATCAGAATATTTTTATGTCAGCGCATTCGCCGCGTTCTATGTTAGGCTAAGCTAAGTAGAGACACTCTGTGAAGTAGTTGTGACTCCCACTCAATAAAATTTTTATTTGCTGGCATTTTATGAAGTCCAAGAGGAGCCATGCTCAAAAACTGCATCGTTGAAGTTCAATAGATTTATGGAAAATATTGATGGTCTAACACCAGGAAAAGTTTGTAGATTTCAACTGCGTATGCCATTCTGCTCTATGGTCAAAACAAGCAACAGAAACAGACGGCAGCGGTACACTTACCTATTGCCGAATTTGCAAGGCGGTGAACGTAACCAACCCGCCCTTAAAAAAATGTCAAGGACAATATTGCTTAGCTCCATGTTCCATGGTAGTAGAAATATTATCAAATTGAGTCTTAGTTATTTAAAAAACAAGAGTGCAACTGGGACTGTAACCCCATTTCATGGGGGGTCACAATCCCTAGGGTATAAAAATGAATATATACTGATCTGTGACGGTTACAAGATCAACAACTGTCTGCCTTTTAACCTAACCTAACCTAACGTAATAACTGTATGAGTTATTTGTTAAATTCGCTTAGCACTTACCTTTTCCTTGTCCTTAGTCTGCTCTTCTTCTTTAATTTTATCCTGATTATTTCGCTCTTCTAACTTTTTTTCTTTGAGTGTCTTAAGCAGTTTCCACTTACTACTGCCCAATGCACAACCATTACCAACTCCTGAACCTTCCATACTCGCACTGGACTCCTGACTATTGGCTTTCATGATGGCCTTCCTGGCAACCCCATTTATTATTTTGCCTTGGCCTACAACATCGGCTTCTTCGTCAGTTGTTGGTGTTTTAGGTGTTGTTTCCTCCATGTGTCCATTAATAGTTGTTGTAGAAGAAGTCTGATTAGTTATTGCTTCCTGCTGATCTTGCTGCTGCTGTTCATTGTCCTCCAAAGATTCATTACGATCATCCTCGAATTGATCATGCTTTTGTGCCAACACAGTTTCATCGGATTTTTGAGAAGAGTTATCCGTTAGCAAGTTTTTTGCTGCCGGCTGGTGTCCCTCCTTGTAGTCATTACAGTTCTGAAAGGTTTTGAAAACCTCCCCATACGCCTGCTTGTCGTCAGCGTCAGCGTCACCATCGACGTCTTCTTGATTGTCACTCATGTCAGTTGGTGTATCGGGTCCCGATGTTGCCCCAGATGACTGACTCGTATTTTCATCTTCCGAGGCCACATTTATATCTTTATCCTCGATGACTGTAGCTTCAGGTAAGATAGCTGGAGCTGGTTCATATTTAGCCGAATTAGATGTCGTGTGGCGATTTAGCGGCACGGCTCTGGGCTCAGCTCGACGATCACCATGATCCTCGGCACACGAAGAATACGGTGATGACGAGGAAGAAAATGGAATATCGTCGGCACTATCTTCAGCATCTGTCGAAAGCTTTCTGACATTTCGCTGACGTTTTTTCACTTTCTTGACTTTCTTCAATTGGCGCTGCTGCTTTTGCTGCTGATCGTGGATCATATTCGCTTCAACCATGTTCAGTTCTTTCAGCATTCGCTGTTCCTCAGCGTCATCGTTATCTTGCCAGGCGCTATGCACGTCAGTCACTTTGGCAAACTTTTCGTAAACATTAAGCTTAGGATTATAGATAGCTGCTGATGGCATTCGTTGATGGTGAAAATGCATTGTAACTGGCGGAGTTTGTGGCAGGACATGATGATGGTATTGTGCTGGTATGGATGGCAATTGATGATGTGAGTGAATGCCATTTAGCACAGGAAATTGTCCATCTTCTTCTTGAGATAGAACAGCATTCTCCTTGTGTTTCATCTGTTCGTCACAGGAACCAGCATCTTCAGTGCCATCTTCCGTTTCTGCTTCAAAGCTTTCGTCTAACACTTTAACATTGCTCTTGAGTTCGTCGAGCACATTTGTCATCTGTTGCTTGACTTGAGGATCTGGTTGGTATAGTAGATTAGACTGTGATGGAATGGTGAACGTTGTTCCATCCAGCTGTTCAGCACTGAGCTGATCGATCTGCGAAAGTAAGCCCTCCTGATTCATCTGGGCATCGAGCTGGGCTTGCGTTTCAAGCTCTTCCAGTTGTCGCAGCTCGTAGCAGAAATACTCATCATCAGTGTCGATACTGTCTTCAGTGCTTTGTCGTCGCGAGGAAGAAACGGTGCGATATGAGTGTTGGCTGCGATTGTCATCATCATCTCGAATGCCCGAGGGTATATCCAAGGAAGCCTGCGAGCGTTGGCCATATTTCATCGCTCGAGACATAGGCATTGACGATGTAGACACCAGAGAGCCATTAAGAAACGGAGTTGTGGTGGGCTGGGTCATAACTGGGGTCATAATTTGAGGCTGGCTGAAGCCCATCGAAGTGCAAACTTCATCAACATCGTCATCTTCCACGTACATGGAGTGGGTCTTCTGTAGCTGAGGTCCTAGTGTTGATAATCGTCTGTCTGCCGTGCGGACTTCGTTGTCATTGATTGGTTCTGCATCGGGTTGGATCTTGATATCGGGAAGAGACATGTGGTCCTGTTGATGATGCTGTTGCTCTGCCTTTTGACCTTGATCTTCAAGCTCATCTTCCTTCTCTGATGGATGGCTTTTAATGGCGTCGCCTACGGTGGGGAACATTGATTTAAAAAACACATCGCCAGTCTCGGTTGTCGAAGGTTCTGTTGGCGTTCGATGTACCTTGTTCACAACAGCATATGAGGCTTCCTCCTTTTCTTCACGAGTTGGTGGCGAAATTGCAGAGGGTTGTATCTGATATGAGTCTATAGAAGCCGAACGAACTCTTTGTACAACAATGTCTAGTCTCATACTATCTTCTCCTCTGGAGCGCCGAGTTAACTGGTGCTGCTGCTGCTGCTGGCAGACATCATTTGACGATATTTGTCGATCTTGTTGGACAAATTCTGAGTACTCGTTTTCATCTGCATAGAAGTCCGATTCATTCTGCAAAGAGTTTCGTGATTCACTTACAGTATTATCGTCGTTGTCGGATGATGTGAAATTAGGCATTTCCTCCCCTGGGTCTGACATACTTGAGCCAGGACGTGCCGCTCCAAAGCTATAACGACGATAAGTTTTGGCTTTCTGCATTAGATTGCTGACAGTAGATGAGAGTGAGCGTTTCTTCTTCCTCGAAGAACCAGCCATGTTCGATGATGATGGTTTTTGAGCACCAGTATGAGTTGCACGTCGAATCATGGGAGGACCTTTTGAAAACCGCTTCATCAAGCTCATTCCATGAACTTTTTGATGATGTTTGTCCGCGTAGTGCGGCTGCTGCTGATAACCTGACATAGAAGTTGGATCATAACCAGCATCATGCTCAACATCCATATCTAAAGACTGAGACCTATTGTGCTTGCCCATACGTTTCAATCGCAAATCAGGAAAAATTTGGCTGATCTTGCCCCACACATGGAATTTGCCACTGTGTTTTTCACCCTGCAGTTGGCCCTTCTGTTTCAGCTTGGCGATATGTTGCTGCTGCTGCTGGTGGTGGTTTGACCGATTTATATGTTGTTGATGATGCTGATGATGATATGAATAAAATGATGATGGTTGCTGTTGGAAATCTTCTCCAACATTGGTTGGAAGACTTACGTAGGCAGAGGACCGATTAAGTAGGTAAGATTGTTGTGAAACGTTTCGTTGTTGTGGCTGATGCTGCTGATGCAAGTCATTAAGATGTTTTTTCTGTTGTTGCTGCTGGTGCAGCATTTCAAGTTGCTCCAGATGTCGACTGAGCTGTGATGAAGATGGCTGCGAAGAGTAGCAACGGTAACGTGGCCTTGCTCCATTTCCGTAGTCCACCTGGCCCCCAATATAGTCCAAGTTGTTACTGCTATTGTAGTCCGTCAAGCTATTCGATGATGGATAGTAAACCAGACGATCGGTCAGATTTCGGTGTTTTTGTGCAGCAGATTCGATTTCATCGATATCTGTTTCTTCGTAGAACGGTGAAGTTTGCGAGCTGCTTCGACAGTGTCCACTTATTCGATCAGCTTTTGCATGGCACACTTGCAGTGGGTCTTTGGGACCATTCGGTGATTTCCGGTGGGTTGCTGGTGACTCTCGAGCTGGTTGAGAATAGAAATTCGGTTCGGTTTGATTGCGGATCAAATCGGGAAAATTTTGCATGGAGTCTGATGTTGGTGATGTGCCAGTGCCAGCCAGGGTTGCTGTCGATGCTGAGACTTCCATAGCAGCAGCAACACGTAGCGAATGTTTCGCATGCTGCTGTTCATCCCAGGCCAACATTTCATCTACAGTTCCACTATTCTTACCCAGAATACGCTCACGCTGTGCATCAAACATCGATTTGTTCTCGTACGCCGAGCAGATTGGCATGTTCTTCGAAAGCTCCTTAATATAATTGAGGTTCTCTTCGGAGAACATGAAGTCATTCCTCTCGGAACAGGAGAGCGATGTTGTTGTGCTTAGAATTGTTGGTATCTGTGAACATGCTGTAGCTATTGTCACCGATCTGGTGTGCGTGAATTTTGACAACATTGCTGAGTTAAATGGATTACTGTCATCTATTATTATTGAGCTGTTGGACTGTGCCGCTGCAACAGGCCTGGCGTTTGGCAATATCGGTGACCTTTCCCAGCTGCCGCCTGAGATGCCACTCATTGAGCTTAAGCCCGAATCGGACTTGGCTTTCTTTGCCAAGTGTTGTTGTTGCTGTGTTTGTTGTTGGAGTTGAAGTTGATGCCTTTTGTAACGTGAACCACTACCACTGCTATGGCTTATAGGAACTTGGCTTAGAAGTTCTTTGGGTCCAATTAACTCCTCCTCTTCTAAATCTTTGTCTTCCAAACCGATTTCATCTTTTCCTGTCGTTCCGTCAATAGACTCCTTACGAAGATGCATCTGCAGAATATCATAATGAAATGGATTCATCGTGGAGATTTCCTGCCTCTCATCGATAATAATATTGTTGGTGTCTTCGTCAATGTCAAAGAAAACCTCTTCGGCTTTAATCTCTTCATTTGTCGGTGCTGGAGGTGGTGGACTTTGTGAGGTATTGCATAACATATCTTCATCACAAAGCGTTGAAAAGTCATCAATCTTCCTCTCGTAACAGGGATTCTGTAAATGCAACAAAAATAACATCGAATTATGCCGTTCAAGGGACTTTTTTAAGGACTTAATGTATTCATCGTTGTTGTAAATATTGCTACTGCTGGACCTATGATCGATAGTGTCGCCGTGTCGGAAAATCTCCTGCTCGTTTTCGATATCAACGTCAACATAGTTGTCAGTGCCGAAGTACCCGTACCGCTCCGATTCACTGGTACTCCTCTGTCTTCGATGCATTTCAGTCTCTTTGGTTTCAAGCAGTTTCAACTGCTCATTCAAGTTTGAATTGTGGCGGATAAGTTGAGCGCTGTAACTGTATTCCCCGTCTTCATCATCGGCATTGCCACGCAAAATTACACAAGAGTCATCGTAACGCTGAGGTTCTTCTGATGGTGGCGGTGGTGGGCAAACTGATCGGTCTGATGGGCCGATCAGTTTCTTCAATGTTTCGATGTTGCGGCTAAGTTTCTCCATGATAACGTTGAATTTTCTTCCAGTACTTGTGTCGCATTGGTCCTTCTCGGTTTTGCTGATAGGGTTCAACAGAAGGCCGATTAGGTTTTTATCCACTTTTTTAATTTGCTCGAAAAAAGCACTCTCGCACTTGATGAGTCTACGCAGCTTGGACATTTCTGTAGGGGTAAGCATACTCAAGTCTTCGATTTTATTAATGCCACCGATTATAACATGAACCAGGTCATTTTGCTGTTCCAGGCTTAGGTTAGTCACACTGTCACTGGTAGAACTAGTTGCGTCGCCAAAGATCTCGTGTCGGAGAAAGGATCCCATGTCATTGTAAGCACTCGAAATTGACGTATACTGTGGAAAGGAGCATTTAGCTGTAGTGGTTATGGTTGCCGCTGTCGTAATGACTGCATTTGTTTTCGAAGCAGCCAAAACTGACTTGAAATTATTCAACATATCCATTTCAGAGTGAAGTTGTTTCTTGTTTCTGGCTGACTTTTTAGTTGTATCAGTGGATCGGATTGCGGGACCAGAATTCGGTAAAATACTGACTGAGTGAGTGGTAACAATTATCGATTCTACAGCCGCTGATCGACTGATGATGGTCGAAGAAGATACCGAAGCTGTCGGAACTGACGGTTCTTGAACCAAGTCTTCGTTATCTTCATAGATCATGCCCAGGGAAGACATAGGACGTGAGTGAACGCCTCCTGTGTGAATGGAAGATGTGTCGGTTTGCAGTGTCCCTAAAAAATCATCACGATATGCTTGATTTAGTGTTTTATAGAACTCTTCGCTCATCTCTTCACTTATTTCTTCTCCTCCTCCCGAGTCATCAATAGGCACGGCCATCAATCTGCCCTCTGCCATTTTAAAGGCTGGTTGGCGAAAAAACTCATCAGTGTCATTGCAATCCTCATCGCCTAGCCTTCGAAGTCTAGTTTTATATTTCTCGCGGTTTACTTCGGCTGAGTTCCGAAAAAAATTATACTCCTGTCGCACTTGATTGTAGGGTGTCGATTCTTCGTTATTTTCTTCTACTGCCACAGCACCTAATTGAAGCATTTCTACCATATCGTTCATGGTATAGAGGCCTTCATTTCCACTACCAACAGCTGCAGCAGCAGCAGCAGCAGCTCTAAAATCACGCTCCCCTAGCATTTGTACTTTGAGCTTGGCAAGCTCCTGTTCTTGGTGGGTGTCATAGTGCTCGATATCTGAGTCGGAATATAATTTTTGTCGCAATCGATTCTGAATGTCTTGGAAGCTCTGGGTTATCCTGCTACTTTTGACACCGAGCTCATCCAATGATCTAGTAGTTGTGGATGAGTGCAGGGACTTAGATCGGCTTTCAACATGTGGAGAGATTCTCGACGGCAGAGACATCTTATTGAATGCAGCAATATTGCCAGCTGAAAGTGTTGGATCTAAAGCTTCATTTTTGAGCTCTTCAAGAAGATTATTAAAATCATTCGTTGACGAAGGATTACGAAGGATCTCGTGCTGCGTAGATCCTGCGGAATCATATTCATCGACTTGTGCCAGTGGCTGTTGCATTACAAATAAATTCTCGGAACCTTTTGAACGGGCATGCCCATGCAGCTGCATTAAATTAGACACCACCACCTGCTGTTCCATGGATATTCCCTCCAACTTATCCAGTCGCACATACATTTTACCGTATTCGCTTGAAAGCAGGTCTAGTGCTCGCCAAGCAAACTTTAACTCCGTTTCCAGGAGACTAATTCTTGTCGAGATCTTTTCCATGTAGTCCGAAATTATGTAGTCCGAATGTTGCTGACTATTGTACAACTGACTCAGATGCTGGTCGCTCGTCATCGAGGTCATACCTCCTCCAGCAGCGCCATCTGTCGTTGTCGTGTTAATACTCATATTCGATTGATGATGCTGATGCAAATTCAAATGGGCTTGATGTTGATGTTGCAGCTGCTGCTGGATGTTCAATTGTTGCTGTGTAATCGAGTTTGCCATCATCAAGCTGCTTGTCGAAGCACCCAGGGGATGGGATTTACTGCTGCTCTGACCTGACTGTATTTGTTGCTGCTGGCGATGATTTTGGTGGAGCCGAGCTGACACTATGGGACTGCAAGGACTCGAATGAATTTGTGTTGGCACATTTTCTTGCTGAGGATTCGTATTCAAATCGTTGGAATTGTCTGACGGCAGTGGCTGTGAATGCTGCCTTCCCATGGCAGTCATCAACTGCTTGTGATGGGGTGCCGGTGATGAAATCATTTGATTATGTGTTCGTTATTGCTACTGCGAAATTGGCAATTTGATATTGTTATTGTTTTATATATTTCGATGGCGATGACGGGGTTGATTCTCTTGGAAAGAATTCCGATGAGATTTTTAAATAATTAACAAAATTAAGTCTTCTTTTTAAAAGTTCGGTTCACTTGTTTTATTTTTTGTACTCTTGTAAAAATAAGTACGAAAACTTGGTTTTTGAATTTCGTAAACTTGATTCTTGTTTTAAGTTCAAAAAAGTAGTTTTAGTTTTAATTATGTATTGAGGATAAACTTATTGTTTGAGACACATAATAAAAAATTTAAACGAAAATATATTTAGTTTTGTTTCTTTTTATTTTAGTGAAAAGTTTATTGAGTCTTTGGTTGTTTGTTTTTGTTTTGATATATATAAAATATGTTTATAAATTGTTTTTATTAAAAAAAGTAAATTGTGCGTCGCAATATATAAAATCAGTTCCTGGAAAATTAAACAAAAAAAATCTACTTTGCAATAATGTAGGTGTCGGGTATACATGTTATACTGTGGAAAACTTATTTAAAAAAAAAAACTTGACGAATGTTAATTCATGTTTTTATAATGCGTAGGGATTTCTTTGGTCCAAAATTTTGTTTTGGAATTTTTATGAGTGATTTGTGGAACATTTTGGGAAATTCGTAGGAAATCTCGATTAACTTTGACTAAGTCATTCATAACATGCATTTAACTATCCATACTACTCGTCGTTATGTATATCTGAGGATGAACCGGTTTGCTTGCTTAACCAATTTGTTGTCCTAAATAAATGTAAGCAAACAGCATTTTCGGTTGTTGGCAAAAAATCTACATTACGGACTTTTTTCTATGAGAAAATTTCACATCACTTCGAGCGGGGGCAAAGGGGGTAGACGACATAACAAATATTAAACTTTAATTGAAAACTGCATGATAGCTGATAGCATGATCAGTGTTCGAAACAATCGTTTAATAGATGTAAATCAGATCATCAATTATCTTATTGCTGAGAAAAAAAATCTTAAAATGAAAAAAAAAAAATTATACAAAAACCCATTGGGACTCAAGCACCTATAGAATATTTGCGTATTTTTGCCGTTTCCGCAAAACTGGTAATTTAAGTAGTATATAATTATTTCTGATAAAATAAATTTCGAGCAATAATTTAACCCAAAATTATATTCGAATATCTCAAATATCTCTCGAATATCTCAAAAACGTGACAGATTCGAATTCAGAGCGTCAAAGACTATTAGAAAAGCATATTTTGCTTCATGTTATAGACAAAATCAATGTCTATTTTCTACTTACTACACTATTTGACTCAGTGGAAGACGTTTTACGACTGTAAAAAGGGTAAAAAAGCTTTTTAAATGTAATAAGTATTTTTAGCAACATTTTCGAATTTTCAAGAATTAATAAATTGAGAACCAAGATACAATATCATACCGGACAATCAGTTCGAGTTTAAGGCGGGACATGACACCATTCATGTCGCGTCTAAACTCGTGACTGATATCCAAAGAAACAAATCTAAGTAGCAATGTACGGTTGCCTGTCTGGTTGATTTGGAGAAGGCCTTCGACACCGTATGGTTAGGGGGTACTTATCTTAAGCTGACCAGACTTGGCAAGATTCGAGAAGATTCAGCAAAATTGCGATGACTGGAAGTTGAAGATCAATTTTTAGAAATCAGAAACTATCTTGTTTAGGACTCCGTCGCATGGAGCCACAAGGGATACGAGAAAGAACTGGCCTAAGCTGGTGATCGGAGGGCCAAATTGACATCCACTGGTGAGTAAAAGTGTAGTAAAGTATCTTGGTATCTGAAATCTGGATGGATGCAGCTCTGGCCAGGGCCAGGGGAGCTTTTGCCCGCTTGACAGCAGGGTGTAGGTGATTTTCTACATGGCCCTTATCCAGCCGATGATTGTCTATGGATGGCCAGTTTGGTTCAACGTTGCCCCATCTCAAATGGAAAAGATTCGGGTGTTTGAGAGGCAGTTTCTTCGACGCTGCCTTGGGTTGCACAGAACACCAGAGTCGGAGTACAAACTTTATTATTCAAACTTGGTTCTATGCAACGCAACGGTTTCAACATAAACAGGAGCTTATTCGAGGCCACATTGCAAGAGAGATGTCTTCTACCAACTGCTTAATTTTTGGGGCTTATCACCCTAAGTACGAATTCTATGAGAGTGTGTCTCTCCTCCATCGAGACAGTCGAGGGCTGATCTAGGACAGAACAGTGGTTCCGCTAATCTACGAACGTCAGCCGTAGAACTGTGGATCGGCGGCTCCTTTACAGTCGAGACGTCCTCGCCAAGACGGACCTGAGCATCTTCGGTTCAGTGGGAATGTGTTCGAAGGGAACCGAAGAGATAGGGTAAAGCAGGAGAACCAGTTCTGGTGGTTGAACATGAAATTCCTTCAGACATTTCAAAGTTGACCGTACTATTATGTAGTTAGTTTTAAGTAGGGGCTGTCAGAGTACCAAAAAAAAAATATATAAAACCAACAACTATACAAAAAAATATAAAATTGGAAAATGCTTCCTGTGGCTGTTCTAGTTTGTAAGTAGTTTTGAGTAGTTTTAATTAGCTTTAATTTAGTTTTATGTTGTCTGTTAGTTTATATAAAGCCTAGTACGCTGCTGAAGTAAAACGAAAATTTTCTCTGGTCTCCAACTCGAGAACAAAATCAGAATCGAAATGATTACGAAAAAAAATATAGAGAGTTTTATCAGAAAGATGTCAAAATAAACTAAAAATAAAAAAATGTTCAAAATCTTAAGTAAATTTTTTTTCTCGTTTGATGTGAATTTTTTGTTTTTGTTCCGGTGTGGTGTAAAGGGTTCAAAATATTTGTGTGGTCAATGCTCTTCAGTTCTTTTTCTTCAATTTTCATTTTCAAAGAAATTCAAACAGCAAAATAAAACAAACTATCAAATTGTGTACGAAAAATAAGTGGAGACTTGGATCTAGTAATAAAGGTACTATCATTTTCTGTTTTATTGACATTTCACTATCGAGCTGCGTACTACATAACAAAAACCACAGCGTTTCTCATTTCGTCGTGTCAATTTCTGTATGAAATTTTTCATTTTGCTTCAGCAGCGTTATATGCTCAAATCAAAAAAAAAAAAAAAAATAATTAAAAAAAATACAAAGATGATACAAAATTATTTTCGTGGTTCAAAGTAGATTTTCGAAAAGAGTAAAAATACGTAAATTTTCAAAAGGATTGTCAGAGAAAAAAACCCTAAACGGAGGTGTCAAAACTACCGCACAATTTGGTATTTACAAAAAATTATTTTCAAACTTAATTTATCAGTCGTTTCTAATTATGTGGACGATTCATTTTTGTAAATTTAAGCAATTTATGGGTTTCATGGAAAATACTGGCACTCTACGTTAGTTAAGTACAATACTTAGCCAAAACAAACAAAATGTAGAGATGAATCTGAAGGGCATACAAACGTTGACAGCTAATAAGAAACAATGTTGACAACAAATACAATATTTTCATATTCAATTTTTCAATTCTGTAAATAGATCTGGAAAATTATTTTTTTTTCAAAAAATTTTTCCAAATCTACAGTGGCTCACAGTGAAAATGGCCCACCCTTAAGCAAATTCTTTGGAAAAACTGTAAGAAATCATGCAAGATTTGGTTTTAAAAATATCAATAGGTCCATGCTCAGCACCTTTCATTTTTTGAAGAAATTATGAGCAGATATCAATATTTACATATTTAGAAAATCAATTTTGAAGTTCTAAAATGCTTGGAATTGGAACACTTTTTATCTCTATAAAGACAATAGCCGTGTTTTGTTGAAAACTACTATATACAGTCAAAGCTAAAGCGTTTTCAACAAAACGGTGTGAACAAATCGGTTAAGAAAGCTCTTTTGTGTGAGAACTCCACAGTTGCAAACCGTTCCAAAGCATTCCAAAGCACTCTTCACTAGTCACATTTGAATTTGGTAAAAAAAATTAAATAAATTTAAATTGAATATGAAAAAATTGTATTTGTTTTTTTTTTTTAACAAATCATTTCTGTACGGCTGTATGTATTAAAAAAATGTGAAAATGTTACAAAAAAATATTGAGGTAATGTTTTCAGAATTTCTGGCATACATATTTTTCCAAAAAGTTTCCAAGTGTCTTTTTCTTGTTTTGAAAAAAAAATAAAAACGAAAAACTTTTTTTTAACAATTTTCCTTATGCCCGAGGTACCTAATTATCCGGCTTTGAATGTGTATTACTACAGCAATCTGCTGTCAAGCATTCATTGTTATAATTCCTAGAAGTTAATAAAATTGTAAGTTCTATTTTTGAATACTGCTCTAAGGAGGTTAAGAGTTATTCATTCTGTGTTTTATTTCAATCGGAATCTGTTTCATGATTCCTGGAAGTTTTGTAACAATATTTATGTGTTGTATATATCAACCTCCTCAACCAAACATTGTCCTGCCTTCATGCAGTGGGTTTTTATTGGAAACTCTTCAAAATCTATTGAAGGTATGAATCGGAAAAAGTAAACAAACAAAAATATATTTTCGTTCGTCAGCACCTCAAGTATAAAATTACATTTGCATAGTTTTGCAGAAAAAAAAGCCTGTGACAATACTGGCCTAAGACTTTGAGGCTTTAAGAACTAAAAAAAAAGCAAAAGCATAATTTTGGAACTGTGTACATACATATTTTTAATATTTTGACCTAAAAACACAGGTGCTAAAGGAAAGAAATTAGAAGACAGAGGGGAGAAAGCAAATACCTTAACAAAAAAAAAAATTAAGTCCTTATTGCCTTAAACGCATTCCCTAAACCAATAAAAAATATATATATTTCAGTGGAAAAGATGGTTGAGGGTTGTTGACAGTGTTGCCGCAATCTAAAATAAAAAGTCGTCAACTTCAAAAAGTGACTAGAAATATTTGAAAAAAATTGTTGGAAGTCGACAGACAAATACAAAATAAGAACAAATTATTAAGAAAGTCGGTTTTTCTAAAACATCTGTTGCCAAATTACCGCATCAGCTATCAATCAATACATTACTAAATTATGTGAGTTTGGCACTACTGCTCACGTTTCGAGCAATATAATAAAATATGTTGTTGGGCTCCTGATTTTTTTGATTGATCTTGCATTTTTGTGATACAAAATAAACAAAATATGAACCAAAAATACTTTTTCATTTCTTCCACCAAATGTGCCAAATAATCTAACTAGTAACATGGAGAAATTTTGTCTCACTATCTGAGTGCAAATTGCGCGATCTAGTCACAAAATCGCAAAAACGGCAACCCTGTCTCCGACACCTCCATCGCCGCCGCCGTCGCCGCCGCTGTCATAGTTCATTTGAAATGGACCTGCTAATGAATGAGTGATAACACACAAGCGCACTAACACCTCCCACTACACACACATAGCTCGATATACATCACATATTTCACAGTACCCAAAATGTATACCCTCTCCATGCATTATATGCAACAAAAAAAAAATAATAAAAAAAAGGACACATATGTTAAAAGACATTCCTTATTATGAATTTTCTAAGAGTAGTTAGTTGGCTTGATTTGTTTTTGTTATGTTCTAAATGTTGTTGATGTCAGAAAAAAAAAATCATAAGAAATATTGGTCATAGGCTACGAGCTACGACACGTCTGAGTATTGTGTTCCTAGTTTCTTAAATTGTTCTTCCTTTGCTGGGAATCCTTTGACATACATTTTCTTACAAACTCAGTCTTTTTTTTTTTGCTCCTTGAGAAAGTTTTAGGGATTTTTTTTTTTTTTTTTTGAGTTCACTGCACTGATGTTTAATTGATTTTGGAATTTTTTCTCAGTTTTCCACTTATAAAGAAATTGTTTACTCAAAAAGGATAACGATGACAACGAGAAAACGACAACAAAATATAATTGAGAAGTTGTCGGTGCTCGGTGGTGGTTGAGAGAGTCTGGATCCTGTTTCCTTCTATCCAGTTTTTCTTTTAAATATTTGACTCTTATTGGTCCTGTTCGGGGTTTCGGAATTTTGGGGAATTTAAAAAACCAGTCATAACCAACCACACAACCACACGCATCTTCTATATTATATTCTACCTCACAAAAGCAAAAGCCCGAAGGAATAATCTTGAATGCACATTGCACATTTATTTATTTTATCAGTTTTTATTTTTCATCGGAATTCGGAACTCAAATGTACACACACATGATAGTCCTTAGCCGTAGGAATTAATGAGGTTTCCAAGGAAGATAATGTTTTATTGTTTTTTTCTTTGGAATAGCTCCTGTTTGATTTTTTTTTTTCAAAATTCAGAAGGATGTAGATATGTTTTTTTTTTCATAGTTCTCTTTCTAGTATACCGACAAACGTCAATCCTTTGAATCCCGTGAAGTGTGTACCCTTTCAAAAATGAGCACTATCCCTATGTATATCCCTACTTTTGGGGTTTAATTTAAAGTTACAGTTACTTTTTAAGTTACAAAATAAAATACCAAAAAAAAAAATAGGAAGGAGCATTGGGCGGGGAAATAATTTTTTTTCAAATTATTTATTCAATATTATGTTTGGCTTTTTTTATTAACTTTAAGTATAGAGTTTCAATTAGTTTTTTTTTGAGTCATCCGCATATACACATTGGATTGGATATGGGATATATATGCTTTTTCTCACTATTAATAAGGAAATAAAAGGAAAATATTTAAGATTAACACACACATTTTTTGTTCACATCTTCTATCAAATGAATTTCACTCTTTTTCCATCCGACGAATGATTAATTAAAATTAACCTAAGCTCTGTTTTCTGTTATAATGGTTTTATATTATAAACATTTTTGTTGTTTTTTTTTTAATTAGATTTTCGAAAAAATGTATTTTTTGTTTTGATGTGTGTAGATAGATGTGCGGAATAAAATATACACGCGAATGATTTTAAAGGGAGCCGCGGCGATGTAAACAAGCAAAAGTCTTCATGCGACTGGTTGTTAGGTTGACTCTTTGTATAAAAAGGTTAAAAGTATTTTCGTTAAGAAAATTTCACATTTAAAAACGTCGTCGCCGTCGTTTTCGGAGTTTTCCTTCTGGCTGGTGGTAGTGGTTTTGCAGCCCCAAATACTGACTGCTACGACAATGATGATGATGATGTTTTATATCAAATACGCATACTCGCTCTTTTTTTGGGAAAACAGCTTTGCTCAGACTCGGGCTCGGTTTCGGGCTCGGACTGACCATACAGGAAACAGGAGGAACAGGCAGATTATTTAAGGACAAGGAACACAGAGTATGATAGAATTTTCTCTTGATCAAGGAATTAATATGTTGAGAGGAATTGAACAAAAAAAAGGAAAGCGGAGGGATGGACAAAAATTTTAAAGGAATTTTCCCACTAACATAATTTTATATTTTTTTTTTGTTCTTTTTGAAGAATGGGAGGATTGGTGTGTAGGAGGTGTACTATAGAATTTATTTCAAGTGAATTTATTTATTTTTCCTCATAAATATTCAGCTTTAATTACTGATGTGTGATTTTTATTTCTTAAGAAATCCTTGATAAATAAATTATGAAACAGAATTATAACTTCAATTCAAAGATAACACTCCGCGTCACTTGATTGATGATTGACTTTCTTATCTGTTAATAGAATTTTGTTTGAATTGTAACTGGATAATAATTATTAGTCTGGGATCTATTTTTCAGCAAATTTAATTATTCTTATGGACTACAACAGTAGGGGAGAATAGGGTTACAAGTACATTTTTTTTTACTTTTTCTCAGATTTTGGAAAACTTTTCCTTTAATAAAGACTAAAGCTTGTGATTAAGAAATATGACAGAATACCATATCTTTTATAGGTTGGTCCCTTCTGCTTTGACGTTCAATGAGGGCTTGGATCAGAAATTTAAGAGTTCCGGAAAATGAGAGGGACAAGATAAGTAAAGGGTGTTTTTTTTTGATGTATAGAACTTCGAAATGGAATAAAACAAAGATGATTTTTTTTCTTTAAATTGACATAAAATTTTCTTATACGAAAGATAATCTTCTGGTAATATAATTTAAATATAATGTCTGACCGCCACGACTGGCTCAGAGGTAGTCTTATCTGGAAGTCCAATGTTGGGTGACTTTTTCCAACATTTGTGGCCGTATATCGGCAATAACGCGGTGAATGTTGTCCTTCAAGTGGTCTGTGTACCGTTTTAGTAGCGAAGACATAGAAAATATTCAAGCGGCGTTAAATCACACGATCTTCTTGAAGGCCAACTCATGGGTCCGTAACGTAAAACTATGCGACTACCAAACATTTCCTTCAATAAATCAACTGTTGCACGAGTGTGACATGTTGCGCCGTCTTCTTGAAACCACAGCTCTCGCACATCATGGTTGTTCAATTGATGAACGCAAAAATCAGTAATCATGGCCCTAATAGCGGTCACCATTGACTGTAACGTTCTGGCCAACATCGTTTTCAAAGAAGTACGGACCAATTTCGAGTATTCTACCAACCCATAGAGCACACCAGTCTGTTTTTTTTTTTTTTTTTGATCTAACGATGTTTCAACATCTTAGCTTTATCGGTAGACAAAATTCGCGCAATGCGTATTTCGAACAGAACAATGGTTTTTAAAATAAATTTGTACAATTTAGAAGCGTTGTTCAGGCGTCAGTCTATTCATGTTGAAATGTAAAACCAAACTAAAAATATATCACTTGACAGCTGACGAAATGGCAGCTATTTTAAATAGTGCTGCCAACTTAAAGTTCTATACCTCTAAAAAAAACACCCTTATATAATGAAATAATTAATAACTTAAATTTAATTTAAGAGAAATTGATACAAACATTTTCAGAATTTCCCAAAAACAATATTCAAGTGGAAACGCTACGAAATTCTACCAACAAAAATTTCAAATAGCAAAATTTCGGATTAAAAAAAACTAGAAAAATAAAATCGCAAATTAATAATCCGGCCTTTCATAATATTGCATTTACATCTCGCACTAAAAAAATCTCACAAATATCAACCAAAATTTCGCAATTTAAAACTTCGCGTATCAAAATCTCGCAAACTCAAATTCCATACAAAAATTGCTCTACGTTATTTATTGAAAAAAAATCCCGTGAACTAAATAAACAATTTCGAAATAGAAAACTTTTTCTTTGACTTTTGTTGTTTTCCAAAATGTTTCTTTAAACAATTTCTATGTTTTCTTTATTGCCCTTAACAACAATCGAAATAAAAAAATAACAATATGGCCTAAAAATGAGTAAGGCACTCAATTTATTTTGCAGAATTTTTTTAGGAAATCTCGCAAATTTTTTTTTAAATTAAAATCTCGCAAATGCAAATTTCATGCGAGTTTTAAGTTTTTGTACTTGCGAGATTGTTAAAAATTAGATTTTGTAATTACGATATCATGAAAAATCTGATTTTTTAATTGCGCAATTTCGAATGTCTGATTTTTTTTTTGCGAGATTTCGTGTTCAACCCCATACAAGGTGGGAACAAAATGCAAATTCGTGCGAAATTAGGATTTATGAAATTTCGAATAAAAGAACTTATTTGTTGCAACTAAACTAAATTTTGCGGGATTGTTGAAAGTGTAATCTTGTGATTAAGAGATGTTTTAAAAAAAATATTTCGTAATGCGAGAATTTTATCTGCGAAATTTCGTTGCCAACACCAAACAAGGTTAAGCCTAGTACGCTGCTGATGCGAAACGAAAAATCCCATACAAAAATCACACCACGAAATCGTAAACAAAAAATTTAGTCTTACTTTTAGTTTGCAGTACACTGTTCGATGAACGAAATTTTTTGGAGCTACACTCTTTTTTTATTGTGTGCGAAAAAAATGTCATTTGTGTTTTTTCGTGCTTATTTTTGATATTTTTTTTTTTCATTTTAATTTGTTTTGATTCTTTGAATTTTTGAACTGTCAATGAATATTTTTTCGTAAGCATTTCGTTGTCTTGTTGGAGACCACCTAAAAATTCCGTTTCGTATCAGCAGCGTCCTAGGCTTTAGGGCAAAAGTCTACACTTTCAAATAAACTGTTCGTTAAATCAAATCCCAATTTGTTCAGTTATATTTATTAAAATTACCGTGTATTCAGTTTGTGACATTAATTTTGTCCCATCCTATAAAACAAGGTTGTTGCCCCAATCCTCCTCTTCAAAAATATCAGCGGTGGTGGAGTATAGTAAATGCAACAGGAATGTCCAGTGAACTATGAAGTTTTCACAAACAAAAAAATCAATTTCCATTGCTTGTATGTATGTAGTTAAGAATGAATGTATACGATAATAGACTTAAATTAGGGATGTAGACAAAATCAATTTTTGGCAGACTTTTCATATTAAAAAAAATTAATGAAAAATCAAAGAATTTTGATAAACACCACCCTCCAAAGTGTTGCTAGAATCCTCTTTGCAAAAAGAATAAATCCAACATGAGAAAAATAAGGGTGCTTCTAAAAAAGTTGAATTTTATATTTAAAACTTCTCGACATGGATTAACTGACAAATGTGTGTCATCGAAAGTACTCAAAAGACCTTGAAGCCAAGGCCATCTTAACACTGCAGGTACAACAAATTATTATCAATTGAATGTTTTTATAGCATCAGGTACTTAATTGTTAAGAGGTTTGAAGCTTTCATTTGCACTCAGGTTTATTGCAGGAGCTGTTTTAATATCCTTAAATGAAATTTATACTTCGTTCTGATGTTTTATTACAAGTTTTTCTTTATATGCAATAATTTGTTTCTTTTATAAAATGTTCACCCTAATTGGACCTTCATCCATTTTCTATTTGATTACACGCAGTAGCCATTAGCAGAGTGATAAGAGAGATACTTGTCTTCTTATTCATCATACAAATTCCTACACAGAAAACTTAAGTACGTGGGGGGGGAAAGCGAATGATGCTATAAGTGAAGTCATAATGATCCAGAAATCCACAAGTTTATTATTTATAAGACGAGAGGCTCAGTGTCATCATTAGTTGCACATATTCAAAGGTTTTTTATTTTATTTTTAAGTAGTTTCACACAATGCTTTTTCAAATGCTTGCAGGAGTAGGTACAACTTGGTCTAATGGATGTGGTCTTATGTGAAATCGAAGAATTCATAAAAAAAATGTATTTGGTAAACAAGGGTTAGTCTGCATAATAAGGTGGAAAATCTATTATCAAAATGGAAAGCGATAAAGAATTGTAGTTTTTTTTTGTAATCGATACGGTTTGATGAATGTCAAGAAATTAGACAGGGAATAAATTAAATAAAAAAACTTTCACTTTCGGGCAAGAGTATTGGTTTCATGAAAAACTATTTTGTTTTTTGAGGGTGGGGAAGTCTTAAAAAGTGGGTTTCGTCATGGTGTTCTTAGGTTTGTGCGTGGCTCTACACGTCTAAGCCTCAATTGCACATCGAGCTAGAGATATAGCTTGAGCATTAACGGGTAGAGGAATTGGCTTCACTTCAAATGCCTTTTTCATAAAGAGGATTTAGTATTTTCGTTTAAGCTTAAGTAGGGTAGGAATATTTTTGGGATGATTTCTTGAATCATTCGAAAAAAAATTGTACATGGGGAAATCCTATCTCCCCCCGGAAAAACGAAAGCAAATACAATGATTTGCTATAACTCTTTGGAGATAAAAAATTCCATACTACTATTTGTTTTTTTAAATTGTTTGAGAAATTAAATTTCAAAGTCAATAGCGCAACATTTTAAACGACAAAGTACGCTGCTAAAGGAATTCTAACATGATAAAAAGTTATAAAAAAATGTTGCTAATTTAAAAAGAAAAGTTTAATTCAACAAATGGCTATATTAATTTTTTAGTTTTGTGCTAAATCAGTGACATTCGTCATTTTACTCTTGGAAATTGTAGAATTTATCCTTATGAATGTCCGAAAATTTTTCCTGTTTTTCCTTCCGCTTCCCACTTTCCAAAATTGAATTTTGATACCCCCCAGCCATTTTAAGGTAAAGGTCATTGTTCCAACAATTTTCGCAAAAAATTTTCATAAACATGAAAACCACTAAACATAAGGCGTAGGACTACAGCCTTGATGGCAGTGTTCCCAGATTGATGGTTTTTCCTACCAAAATAGTTGAAAAAATACCTTTCTTAGGAAAATATTTACAGTAGAATTTATGGTTTGATAATATTTTAATAGTCTTTTTTTGGGGGGGGGGGGGGGGGGGAATTATTATTATCTACCATAACCGCAATTTACTAGGCGTTCCTATCCTCGAATTTTATGATTATGATTTGGCACAAAAATCAAAAAATAAATTTAAAAAATTTTGAGAATATCACTCAAATGAGGTACCAAAAATCGCTGGCTTTGAAAAAAAAATTAGAAAATCAGTAAATATTCAAAAAAATTATGGCTGATGAATTACTGAAAATAGTTGACCTTTTATCACGATTTAGTGATCTTTTGGATTGGTATACATTTTTTGGGAATATCCCACAAAAGTGGTGGCAAAAATCGTGCATGACCTTGCGTGATCTTAAGGGTCCGTTGTACAAATATTTAATGTGCGATTCAGCAATTTTAACTCACCGACTTTGGCGAACTAACTGAGGTTCAACGATGGTTCAGGAATTAAATTGGTCCATCCTATCGTTGAACCAAAGTTATTCCACCGAAATCAGCCAGTAAAAATTTTCGAACCGCGGATCAAATTTTGAACAACATTTGTACAACCGGTCCTAAGGAACTTTAAGTCTTGATTACAAGTTTTCTAGGGATGACCAATTTCTGGGACAAGTTGACATTTTTTGACCAATTATTGGTCAATTAGATGACATACTTTTTGCAAATAAGAAGTTCTAAAAGGGCTGAGCCAACTTTTTATTTTTATGTTAATGAAATAGCGGAAAATGTTGTGATGTTTTTTTTTTCTTTCAGTACAAAAATGGTGGGATTATTTTTGAAATCTGGTGGGATTATAAAGATCTCATCTGGCATCTCTGCTTGATGGAAATCAAATATAATAACAGCCGAAGCAATATTAATTAAGCCTAGTTTTTAACAAACTTTATTTAAACCTGCGCTTTAGCCAAATAAAGGATTGATTTTAAGTGAACACCATTTTAAAAATTAAAAACAAAAATTGTAGGTTGTCACTTTGACATTTTAAGCAATTTAAAAAGGTTTATTTAGTTCTTTTTTTTTTTGTATCTGTCTATTTTTGAACGTGTTCACATGAACTGTTTTTAATAAAATAGAATTGGGATGATTTTAGCAATTAAATAGGTTTATAAATCTAAAAGAGTTAGTAAATTACTAAATAATTGAAAAATGCTAAGAAGCCCTTATAGGTCAGAAAAATTAGAACTTTAACAGGTTGTTTTATGTTGACGTCTTTAAAATTTCATGAAAAGTTCCGTTAGTTTTTGGGAATTTTTTTAAGGGGACTGAAAGAGAGTAAAATTTAGCTTTTTCTTAATTTCTGGAAAACTATCAGTTTTTTTTTTAATGAGAAGGTACAATTTGTAGCTTATGTAATTCTACAAATATGTGGTTTTTTGTTGCACTCCTTTGCTAGCAAATGTTTTTTTTTTTAAATCCAATAATCTAATTTAAGTTAAAACATTTAACGCGCGAACCGAGCTATTATTTTTATAGTAAATTTGCTAGATTTGCAAACGTTGTTCAGGAGTAAGTCTATTCATCATGCAATGGCAAACAAACTGATCATAAATCAAGTGACATCTGTCAAAAAAACCAACTCCGAAAAAAGTATTGCCAGATTGAAAACCTCACGTCTAAAAAAACACCCTTTATTTGTATTGAGAAGAGAGGTTACATTAACAGTGTAAATGTCAGTATCGTTGATGTCACTGGTTGAACTTTTAATTAAATAATTTTTGCAATAATATTTACCTGTTCCCAATTTTCTTTATAAGATTGGTAGCAATGCCTCGCAAAAGCCACACAAAAATTATTCCGTGCGATAAAAACTGAGTAATAACCCAGCGCAATGAAAAGGCTTGTCATCTAGAAAAACAAACTACAAAAACGAAAAAAATATAATATTTTTTGTATAGAAAAAAAAATGGATCATGCGATCAAAACAATCAACACAAAGCAAAGGGAACAAATAACAGAGACAAACACAAAAAATGATGTCATTGTCGTCTATTTGAGTTTGTGTACATTTTTCTATTTTTTTTTTTTTTTGAAAGTTTTAGCGGTGACGTGAAATATGACCAAACAAAATAAATCCAAAAATACAAAATTTGGCAATGTGGAGATAACGCCGAATTTTCGATTTGGCTTTATTTCGCTTTAGAAAATGGAATTAAACCATTTTGGCTTTATTTCGTTCTTATGTCTTTTTTTGCAGCCTGGTACTGTACGGGATTTGGAGTAGGTTGGGTGTATGCAAAGTCTTGAAAATATTTATAGAAAACGATTGTTGGCTTTATTTTGAAATGAAAATTGGCCTTGTTTCGTCTTTTGAAATGGAAATAAAGCCAATCTGGCATTATTTCCATTTTCAAAGTGAAATTAGGCCAAATTTGAGATTTAGTCTTATTTCTTAAGGGCTTATTTCACGTCCCCGTTTGCAAAAAACACAGCTGGTAGGGAATCACCCATTTAGAAATTTTTTGTTTAAAAAATCAATTTTTATCGGTTTATTAATAAAAACGTATAGCTAGTTTTTATATTTTAAAAATGTTTTTGAAAATTTTGGTGCCGTGGAATAAAACCATGCGAAATAAGACCAAATTTAAAAATTTGGCATGATTTCAATTTGAGATATGTAGTAAAATAAGGCCAAATTTCAATATTTGTCAAGCTTATTTCACTTTACGAAAGCGACCATTTACACTTTAATAAAACAAATGAAGAAACTGGTTTCAGCGTGTGTTAGTAATGACACTGAGTATTAAAATGTAAAGTAGATTCAATGCTTTCAGTTGATTCAAAATTGAATCATGAGTGTCACAAATCACTGCCAAACTTTTAAATTCTCTGTAAAATGTCAATAATAATAAGGTTATAATTTTTAGTTTTGAATAAACAAAAGTTTTAAATTGAATACTGCCTTTAACTAACGTAAATGTACTCGTACATAGGGTGAACTTGTTGGGTTAAAATTAAAACATTCACGTAAAGCGACACACGGTTGTTGTAGTTCATACAAAATTAGTCGACATAATTTAAAATTTTAATTGTAACGGATCATTGAAATTCGAGTGAGTTTTTTTTTTTTATTTATTAGCCTATTTATTATATATTATTATAACTACGAGTATTGAAAATTCAAGTAAGTTTAAATTTACATAAATGGAAAATGAATCGTTTGTGATAAAAACAATTTTGTTCAACAACACCACTCCGAAATTGAAACTATTCTTGAAACTATGTATGTTTTCAAGTAACATGTGTTATTTTGCAAATCTAGCGGAACTTTATGAATACATTTTGGTTCAATGTTCAATGATGTCATATCATGTAGAAAATATTGATATTCAAAAAAAAAATTGCTGAGCTACATTATATTTCTCACCTCCTTTTTTTCAAATGTCCCTAACTCAATGACTAATGGACCGATTTAAATACAACTTTCACCAATATCTTCATAAAAATATTGAAATAGATTTTTTATTTTTTTCTACTTCCTTAGCATAATAACATCTCAAAAAATGTCGATAAAACTAAAAATGCTCTGAATTTTTAGATTACTTTTGGTTGTACCAAAAAAAAAACAAGACTTGTATGGTGTGGGCACCTATGAGCAAAAAGTTCAAATGGATGCTGAGAAACAACCCGCAGGGGAATAGTCCGAACTGAATATCTCGACGGATACATGAGGTGCATTATTAAAAACCTTAACAAAATCATAAAACTCGAAAAATCACCAAGCTTAAAGCCTTCACTTTAAATGAAGATTTCTTTCATATTTTAAAATTTCATTTTACCTTAAAAAATCAGAAATTATATTACAAAAATCAGAAAACAACGCACTTTGGAGGTTTGCAGTAAACTACTTCAAACCACTATGAAAAACTCGACGCGAAATACTCAAATTTCCATTTTATTTTGCTGCCAATATTTAACGACTATTCTGCCGTGTTAAGAAGAAAAAAAATGTTTCTCTATTTATGACATTACATTCCTATAAAAGCGTTTTTCTGTTTTTATCGCATCCTTTTTTGTTTTGTTGATGAATATTTTTCTTTCGTGTTTATAAGTGAATATTTTTTTTCTTAGATTATTTGACAGATCTAAAATTGTTCCGAATGTGGTAACGTTATTTTTATTAAACGTTAGTAAGTCTTTGTTAAGTTCTTTGACCGAACTTCACATTTAAGTGTTTTTTAAGCATTGCAAAAGCAATTCAGAGCTTCTATTTTAAAAGAATAAAATACTAAACATATCAAAAATAACAAAGTGGTCAAAACAACCAAAAAGTCATTTTTTTTTTATAAAATTAAATAACTTTTTGATTAATATTTTTTTGATAACACTTTAATGCTTAGAGTTCTGCTAATCATCTCACACTAAAATATTTTCTTTCCGACAACTTTCAGATTTTGAATACAGTTCCCTTATAGATTTGCAAAATAACACACTTGGCGTTGCACTGACTATAGAGCTGAATTGTTGCGAATTTTTCACACTACGCAAAATTCCGCCAAACACAAATGCAAAGAAGCCAAACTGGTCTTACTTCGCACTTTTGCATATTGAAGTAAGGCTGTTGGAATTTTGACTTATTATTAAGCTATTGCAAAGTGGCTTTATTTCACGGCACCGAAAATTTTATTTATTTAAATTTATTTTTAAAACGCTCCAAGGATTTTTTTTTTTTAATTTTTGCATTAATTCATATTTTTTCAAGAATTCTAATTGCATTTTTTTGTTTCAGCTGAAATTATTTCTGTGGTGGTCTTGAAGAACCAGGTATGTTGAAACTCGTAATGTAAGTTATTATTTTACAAAAAAATTTTAATTAAATTGTTAACAATTTCTTAAAGCAGCTTTTTACCCTTGTTCAATTATACTTTTCTAACACTTTAGAAAATGCAATTTTCCATACTATGGTGTAAGATTTTGTAAATAATATTTGACATAAAAACCGCTCTTTTACTCTTGTCAAGTTTTGGATTCACCTGGTTTTTAACGACCGCCATATTTAAGCAGTTTTACCAATTTAAAAAACGAATGTCATGCCTTGGAACATTTATTTGTATAATATCCATGTTTTTATGAAGCCAATTTTTTTAAAGTTCTTAGAAACTTGTACCAAATTCATGTGATCCAGTCGTGCATTTTATTTTTTCATTCCAACCAATTCAAAAGGTTTCACAAAGAATCTTGTTGATGAAGTTTTTTTTTATAATTTGTTTAAACAAATTTCAAATAAACTTTTAAGTTAGATAAATAATTTTTTTACTTAGAGCCTAGCACCTACCTCCATTTATTTACGTGACTACAAGACCAAAAGCGTGCAAGGAGCGTGTTTAGGCAAAATATTTTTGGCAATCAATCAATGCTCTTTTCAAATAATAAGACAACTATTCAAACTAGCCGCCGACACGGGAATGTTTTGAATTCTTTCCGCGTTAACAAGGAAAGGACAATTAAATTAAGGATTCAAATCCTACTCACAGGAAAATTAAAAGTGCTTTGATGAAGCCTCAGCAAACTACTTAGCTTTCTGGTGCGTTCTACAGATGACATCTTGTGCTGGATTTTGATGTGTGGTGTAATTTTGGGTGCCAGAGGAGAACATCGAGGTGGTGACAATTGCGACAGCGACGGCGTTCCTTCCGAGTCGTACGTGACTTTATGCATTATCGTAACAATATAATTTTAAACAGCTCGTATAAGTTTTAATACATTAAAATAAAAAACTGACAGCTCTCTCGGATTCCGATTTCTGGAAAGATTACTCGACGACTGGCCAGGTCAGACAACAATCGTAGTGGAGGTGGTTCAATGACAATCTATCGCTATCGATGGGCAGAAGGTCGTCACTCACCATCCAGACAGTCCAGTGCACAGCAGGTATAAAAAGGAAAACTCGATTTATCTTTGGAAATTACTTTAGACAAGAGCGGAGCTTTGAAAATTTTCAGGGATATTTGAAGTGTATCTTTTGATGGAACACACAGGACACACACTTTAATGGACACTATTTGTTTTGTTCTTGATATGGGAATCGACTCACTATACCGAAATATTAAGTTGTTTGTGATGGTGTCATCGAGTGTGACTGAATATTTTTAATTGATGGAGTTACTGCTTCTCCTCTACACAATTGAATTCGATTAGCATTTGGATAAATAAAGCTTCGCCCCCTAAAGTCGCCCTTCGCAATTCCAAAACAATACCTAGAGTTTTTGTATCTCGGTTGTTGTTCCTGGTTGCGCTTCTGACCTTACATGTTCTTGATCCGATACATTTTAATTTGCATGGAAATTAAAAACGCCGCGCTGCCGACAACCTGTTGATAACAAAACAGAAGAACACCTTGACTATACACAAGAACTGAGCAGAAGTCGATACCCTCAGCTATGTTTGTTTTTTTTTTTTTTGTTTTTACTATCATCATTATTTGTTTGTTGTGTATTCTAATTCAATTGTCTTTTTTTTTGTTCATGATTTAGTTTTCACATTAATTGCTGATTCAAATTAACCTAACGCACAGTCAAACCGGCTTAAATGCATCTCCAAAGAATATTAATTCGATTTTAATTCACTTGAGTGAACCTTGGATATTTAAAAAAAATGCACGACTGGGTCGTACCTGGAATTGAGTGGAGGCTTAGAAAATTTGGAAAATTGTCTTCATACAGACATATTATGAGAACAAAAAAGGTTCAAAAGCTTGAAATTCGTTCTGTAAATTGCTTTAACTATTTTTTACTAGTATATTGAAGGTAAAATAGTACAGAAAGGGCTTCAAATAAAAAAAAAATTGGTACCAACATGAAACTTGGTGACATGGTTTCATGTACCATGAGGATGAAGAATCAAAAAAGTCTTTAACAATATTTCACATGAGGGGTGTTTTTTTAGGGGGAGAGGGGGGAAGCTGTGGTGTATCAAACGGAAAAATTTACCTTGGTACAACCTAGGCAAATAACAAATGTTTTTAAGGTTATTTTTTAGTGTTGAATCAAATGACGCCAAAACCAAGTCAATACGACCTCAGAGAAAACAAAAATTATTGGCATTTTTATGTTTACATGACTGTATTTTCAGTATAAAAGTTAAATATTACCGAAATCCAATTGGAAATAAAGCTCCATTGGTGAAACTTGGCATCAATAGTATTTATATTTGTCATCAAAATTAATAATTAGAAGAATCCAAAAAAAATATCTGTGGTTAAAAGGTGTTTTTACAAAAAAATGGTACCACAACAAAACTTGGTTAGAATGCTTAATAAATTAGGAATCAAAAGAGGCTTTAAAAATATTTTGGAAGGAAGGGTGTTTTTTTTTTTAAGAAATTTGGAAGTGTGGTGTTATTTTTCAAAATCCAAAATGGTATCTTCAAGAAAAGTGGAAAAATGTTTTATTTACTACGACAATGAACAATAAAAGAAATTTATAAAAATGTCACAAATGAGAAAGGGTGCTTTTGTGGGTTTGAGTAAAGGGTGTTACTTGTTTTTGGAAACAATATTTGTTCTTAAAAAAGTATTATGCATTCCTCCACCCAATGAAAACGCCCTTCTACTATACATATTTTGATTTGTAATTCTTGTAGTTCAAAACACATTTCTTGCAAGTTTCATGGTGGTGCCACTTTTTTTATAGGTTTTATGGTAATAATCCCACTATAATTCCACTTCCAAAAATAGAAACACTTTTTCACCACAGATATTTCTTTTTTTATTCTTTTTATCATTGTTTTTTTTTTACGATAAATGAGTCATCCTAACATAAAAATGACAATATCTAACTCTATTTCGGAGGTTGTATTGACTTGGTTTTGGTGTCATTTGATCCAACATTAAAAACTAAATTAAAAAAGGGTCATATGCTTAGGTTGCAACAAGATTAATTTTTCAGTTTGATTCACTACAACTTCCCCCCCCCCCCAAAAACAAAAATACCCTTCCATGTGAAATATTTGTATAGACTCTTTTCATTTTGCATGAAATGTCACCAACTTTCATGATGGTATTATTTTTGTTTGTTTAATTTATCCTATTTCACCTGTACTATTATAGTTGCCCAGGAAAATTAGACTTTCACTTCGAAAAAATTTCGATAAAGCTGAATTTTGGTAGAGAGCTTTGTTTTGAAGTCTTAAGCATTTCCTGAAAAGCTCCGTAAATTTGGGCCGGGGCTTAATTTTTTAGGGGGTGTTAAAGGGGGTAAAATTCAGTTTTTTCTTAATTTCTCGAAAACTATAAGTTTTTTTGAAAAAAAAATGTGAAATTGTAACGGGTGATTTTTTAGCTGGTTTGGTTTTGGCAACACTGGTTTTGACAGCTGACGTGTGTTTAGTACCTTGTGTCACTGTCAAACAGCTTCAGTTTGGTTTGTAATTTAACCATGGATCGTCTTATAAATGAACAACGCTTGCAAATTATTGAATTTTACTATCAAAATTCGTGCTCGGTTCGAAATGTTCATCGCGCGCTGATGATTTTATGGTCGGCATTCTCGACCTTCTGAGCAGTCTATTCGGAAGATTGTGACCAAATTTCGCACCAAATTTACTTTGTTGGACATTAAACCACCAACACGTTTACGTACTGTGCGTAGTGAAGAAAATATTGCGGCCGTATCAGCTAGTGTGACAGAAGACCGCGAAATGTCGATTCGGCGCCGTTCCCAGCAGTTAGGCCTTTGTTACAGCACTACGTGGAAAATTTTGCGGAAGGATTTGGGCGTAAAGCCTTTTAAGATACAGCTGGTGCAAGAACTAAAGCCAGCCGACCTACCACAACGCCGAATTTTTGGTGAATGGGCTCTTGGAAAGCTGGCCGAGGATCCGCTTTTTTATCGAAAAATTGTGTTCAGCGATGAGGCTCATTTTTGGTTGAATGAATACGTAAATAAGCATTACTGCCGCATTTGGAGTGAAGATCAGCCAGAAGCATTGCAACAGCTACCAATGCATCCCGAAAAAGCCACTGTTTGGTGCGGTTTATGGGCCGGCGGCATTATTGGGCCATATTTCTTCAAAGATGATGCGAATCGCAGCGTTACTGTCAATGGTAAACGCTACCGAGGGATGATAACAAACTTTTTTTGCCCGAAATGGAAGTTCTTGACTTGCATGATATGTGGTTTCAACAAGACGGTGCCACATGCCACACAGCACGCGAAACAATGGCGCAATTGCGAGGCGAGTTTGGTGAACAGTTAATTTCACGTTTCGGGCCGGTCAATTGGCCGCCTAGATCGTGCGATTTGACACCATTAGATTATTTTTTGTGGGGGTATGTCAAGGCTAATGTCTATAGGGACAAGCCCGCTTCGATTGACGTTCAAACTATCGATTCAAATAAATATTTCATTCATTTTTTCGAATTTTTTGTGTTTTTTTTTTTAAAGTTCTAAACCTCTTAAAAAATCACCCGTTAGTTTATGTCATTCTACACAAAAAAGATTAACATACTTTTTTTTCATAAAAGCAATAGATACTGAGAAAATCATGCAAAAACTTCACGGTGGAGTAAATTTTGTCAAAAAATTTATTAAAATTTCCATAAACGATGGGCTGAAGTTTTTATACGATTTGAGTTTGGCTACATCTCTTCTTTATAAGTTTAAGTTTTTGGTGTGCCCGGGGTAAGGGGATGACCGCCATCTTCATCAAAACGAAGGTGATTTGGTATTTGTTCAACAACTCAATGAAATTTCCTTTTACAACAAAATCATGAAAGAATAACATTAACAAAAAACTGTTTTTTGTCCATTAATAATAAACCTACAGAATTTGTTAATAGCTCATTTTTAGATAATTTCATTGTCTAAATGTTATTCTTTCATGATTTTGTTGTAAAAGGAAATTTCATTGAGTTTTTGAACAAAATCCAAATCACTCTCTTTTTCAAGATGGTGGTTTTCTCCTTACCCTGGCCACCCCAAAAACTTGGACTTACAAAGAGGAAGTGTAGCCAATTTCAAACCGTAAAAAAAACTAGCCCATCGTTTATGGAAATTTTAATAAATTTTTTGACAAAATTTACTCCACCGTGAAGTTCTGGCATAATTTACTCAGTATCTATTGCTTATATGAAAAAAAGTATGTTAATCTTATTTGTGTAGAATGACATAAGCTACAATTTCACAT
Organism: Dasysyrphus albostriatus; assembly: GCA_946251815.1. Lineage (NCBI taxonomy): Eukaryota > Metazoa > Arthropoda > Insecta > Diptera > Syrphidae > Dasysyrphus > Dasysyrphus albostriatus. The sequence continues at coordinate 3,369,903 of OX276339.1, forward strand.
TTTTTTCAAAAAAACTTATAGTTTTCTAGAAATTAAGAAAAAAATAAATTTTACACCCCTTAACCCCCCCTAAAAAATTAAGCCCGGCCCAAATTTACGGAACTTTTCAGGAATTGCTTAAGACATCAAAACAAAGCTCTCTACCAAAATTCAGCTTTGTCGGAATTTTTTCGAAGTGAAAGTCTAATTTTCCTGGGCTAAATCACCTTGTATGAAAAATAAGAAAATCGGCAATTGAATTAACATTTACGGCGAATATCGAAGATGAATAGGTATACAAATCTGAAAAATTTAGGAATTTTTAGAGCCGATTCAGGTCCGTCCAAGAAGACCTACATATATGAATACCTTCCCGTAACAATGTATTAAGTGACATTAAAAAAATGTACAGTTATCGAAAAAAATATCAAGTTTAGTTTAATGTGTGCCTTAAAAAGAATAAAAAGACTTGGAACGGGAATATCAACTCAAAATCCCTTTAAAAATATTTTCATTACATCATACATAAATAAATTGTGTTTTTTTTTTTTAATTTTGAAAATGTCGCTTAATATTTTCCTACGGAAGGAAAGGTATCCATACATATTCTCTGCTTCGAACTGTTAGAAGACTACGAAAACAGTGGGTTGAACACTCTTACCCATTAACCTAACCATACTTACCCTGGCTTAGAGTTAAGATTATTCAAACTTTAGGTACCTTTTAGTAAACAACTCTTTGTATTTGATTTTAAATTTTGTACTACGATCTTACTTTTGCTTGAAAATTTTACGTTTACAGGTCTTTTTTTTCTCAAAGCGCTCAAACAGTGCCGTTCTTTAGTTACGTAGAAGGGTGAGAATAGGGTAGTGAGAGAAGGAGGTGTTACATTTTTTTTGTCAAGCCCCAGAGCTTGGAAGATGTTCCCTAGGCGGCAGAGTTGGATAGTAATCAGTCAAAAAAAAGGTAAATTACAAAAAAAGTAATCATTACAGGTTTAATTACTTTTCTCCAATTACATATAATTAGTAATTGGAAATTCTCAATTACAATTTACATGTAATTGTAATTGAAAAACGTCAATTACTGATAATATGTAATTATAATCGATCCTGTAATCAATTAGAGAATGTAATAATTATTACCCAACTTTGCAACGTGGTATATAAAGAAAAAATATTAATCCACAGGTGAATACGAGTTATGATGTCAAAATGGAGGTGTCCTCCAGCACCGACTGGTTTACCAAGTTTAATTATTTTTACTTACCTATCTTTCAGCTCCTCATTGAAATAACTGAACGTTTCCTTATTGAAGTAATTTTTAGACAGACATTATGTTTGAGGTGAGAATTATTTGTATAGACCCGTCAAAAGAAAAGTATACTCACCACGATTTTTGTTCGTCCTACACTTCATGCGTTCCGCTAGTAGTATCCCAAAAATTTCTAGATACATTGAGTTATTTTTTGATCAGCTCTTACTAACTGTTTTTTTTATCAAAAGGGATTGCAAAGACACAAAGGAAAGATGATATTTCCAAAATTTGAAACAAAAATAATCAAGCTTCCTAGTTTTTTTTTTCAATCAGAAGAAGATTTGTTCACTTAAGAAAAAATCAATTATGTTCACAAAAAAAAAAAATGTATCTTAAGCTTAACGCTAAAATTGAGTAACGTTCAATCTGACGCAGAAGATAGAGAAGAGGTAGCTTGACCCATTCTTTCTTCACATTTAGAGATTGTCAGAATCTAATAATAACGTAGGTAAACAAATAATACTAATAGAACAAAATCCAATTAAAACTTTTCGATTGCTTGAAAGATTAGTATACCTTAGGTTAATTAAGAAAAGAAAGTATTACTTACATTAAGCTGCATGATAATCTTGTTATAAGCCCAATTCCATCTCTGACGAGCTGTTATTTCGGGCTTCCGCTTAAGCTGCCCACTTGTGACTTCCTCTGTTTCGCCTCGCGTGAGAGTCTTTTTGCGGGCGAGTGGAGGCTCCTCCTGAATTTGAGTTAGGTGATCGTCGGTTTTGAGGCTGTCATCAGGCGTCAGGATAATATCGTCTTCGTCGATGATGCTATCTTGTTTCTTTATCGTATAATGTTGTTGCTGCGATGTTGTGCTATTAGTTGTTGTTGGCGTCATTGCTGCAGTTGTTGTCGAATAGGACTGCTGCTGTTGTGGCGTGACAGCAGCAGATGTTGTTATTGTCGTCGTTACCACAGGGACCTGAAGCGGTGACTCTTTGATTATGATGTCGCGATCGTCTATATAGTTCGCACTATCTTCACTAGGATAGTTGTCGTCTATGTAGTCGTCGCGGCTCTCTTCAATATATTCCAAAGGTGGTTGCTTTTGATGCTGCATGAGCTGTTGGTGGCGTAGTTCTTTCAGTTCCTGCTCCTTTTCGAGATACTTATACTCATCTTCCTCGTTAAAGTAATCCTCGCGATAATCATAGCCACCGTCCGGCGGGACATAGTAACCGTTCACTGCCATCATCGATGCTATCGTCGACGGTGCTGTCTGATCCATGTAGTAATCATCCTGCTCACTATCCATCCGATAATTCGGGCCCAACTCATCGATATATTCTTCCTCTTCTTCATCATAGATTTCAGTTGGCTGCTGCTTCATCAGCAAACCCGATTTACCATTGATTGCAGGCAGTTTTTTGCCGCTGGACAGTGGCACCGTCGGTAGCATTTTTTGTACCAAATTGCTATTTGCATTAGTTGGGGTGTTTGTAGTTGTAGTGCTTGTGGCGTAGTAGTCATCCTCGTATAGGTTACTATTTTCATAGTCGTCCATGGATGAAGCCATCGTCGATACAACTGCTGCACCACTCGCTCCACTAACCACAGCATTACTCATCTCAGTGTCATGCCGGTTCTGAGCTGTTGATGAGGGAACATTCTTCTGATCACCACCAAATGGACTTGGTACAACATTGACGGCTGCTGTTGTCATCGCTGTGGCCGTCGAAACTACTTGTGAAGCGGATTGTACTGCGGCCGCAGCTTTCCCAAGGAATGAACCAAACAGCCCGCCTCCACCACTGCTGCTGCTGGTTGTCTTAGCCGCAGCGGGCTGTTGTTGCTGTCCTTGTAGTTGCTGTCCACCCATCGCTACAGCAGATGTCAGCGATGACAACAGTGAAGTGGGACCCGATTTGGGCTGTGAAGCTGTTGTTTGTTTGGCTGGTGCTTGTTGTTGCTGTTGTTGCTGCTGAATTTGAGCAGTGGTCATGGCTGCAGTAACATGCACTGGCGGTGGCGGTTTCATCGTGACGTCTGTCATTGTGGACGTTGCATCAAAGCTACTTGTCACTGATGACGAAGCGGTTGTCACTTGCTGTATTGTTGTTTGAACGACTGCCTCTTCGGCCATCTTCTCGGCGGCATTGTCAAGGAGTTGCGACACTATTGTTGCATCGTCGTCCATGTAGTCGTAATTGTTGTTATAGTTTTGGTTATCGGTGATGTCACCGGTCGCAATATAGTCGTTCTCACTATAGCTGTACTCATCATAACCGTACTTGTAGTCATCGCTATAGTCGACTATCTTGCCACCTGTCACTCCATTTGTGGTAACCGCTTTTGTTATAGTTGGTTGCGGTCCATCTAGCGATGAGGGTTGTGTCAAAATCGAATCATAACTGTCACCCAGTATCATACCCTCACCGCTAGTTGTGGTGGCATTCTCACAGGGTGCTTGACTGTAATCGGTGTCGTAGACCAAAGAGTCAGTGACATATATAGACTGGCTGTTGTCAACGGCACCGGTCCAATCGCCCCACGTGGTCACCTCACTGCTGGTCGTCATCAAGTGATCTATTTCACTGTATTCATAGTTGTAGCTTGTAGTTGTGGCCAGGTACTGCTGTTGGTGATTGTTGCTGTCACCCATGTACGAAGAGTCAGCTTTGCTTATGATAGCTGTCCCTGCTGTTGTTGAAGGTGTAATGGTCTTGTTCTGAGAAGTCACAAGATTGGAAGTTGCCGACTTTGTGGTGGCAGTTGTTGTTTTTGCTGGCTGTGCTGCACCACTGACACCAAGATTCGGAATGAGCTTGGACGCGAACCCAAAGCCAAAACTCTTCGCCGATGACCTTATTCCCGATGCTGCAGATTGTTGCTGGGATTGTGGTTGCTGCTGTTGTTGTTGCTGCTGTTTGGTACTATCTGCGACCGCGGCCACTCCGCTCAGTACTCCATCAAGTCCTCCTTTGAGACCGTGTGACAAACTGCCAAACATACTGCTCGCTTTGTTAGCTGCTGCCGTTGCCGCTTTTTGGGGCGTTGATGTTGTGCTGCTGATTGTCGATATTGCAGGCTTAGTAGAAACTGGTTGGTAGTAACCACCTGTGACCGTTGTATTGCGCGTTGTCACCACAGTCGAACCACTCGCTAACGACGCTGATGATGAGGTTGTCAAGTCATATTTGGCCAAAAGGTGGTCACTACTGACATTACTACTACTGCCACTACCACTACCACTGTTACTGTTCGTTTCGTATAGATTTGACTTGTAATCCGTTGCGATGGGTGTTGTTGTTGAGCTTCTGTAATCGTCGTAGTATTCATTATTTGACGTCTCTAGACGCGTCTTCGACATTGTCGTCGAGTAATTTGGCTCTGTATATGTGTCTAGTGTGTACGACTCCGAACCGCTGCCAAGATCCATCGAGTACACGGGCAAGTCAACTTTGTATGCGTCAAGATAGGAATAGGGATCATCATTGCTGGCAACTGTGGTCACTGTCGGTGTAGGTGAATAGTTGCTGTACAAATCATCTGTAGAGGTTGTTGTCATACCAGCCAAATAACTGCTACTCATATCGAGACCCACTGACGATGTTGTTGTTGTTGTCGTCGTTGGAACCAAGCTCTCCAGGTAATTGTAACATGCCACATCCTCGCCATTGACTATTGTGGTATTTACCTTTGTGGGCTTTCCTATCGACAGATATTCTGAATAATCAGTCGTTGTTGGTGCAATGGTAAAATAATCAATGGCATCGTTTGGCTTGCTGCTGGTGTACTCTCCACAACCATTGTGATCACATGTTGCTGTTGAAGTCTTTACTGTTGTAGGTACGTCAATCTTTGACGTGAAATCACTGCTTAGATAGGATGTGATGTAGCTACTTATTGTTGTTGGTGTGAACGTTGTTGTGGTGGCTGTTGTGTCTGCTGTTATTGACAGTCGGCTTTCCAAATTGGTCCCAACAATAGTTGAATCACTGCCATAATTGTAACTGCTTGACGAATAGAGATTCAAGTAATCTGAGATGTACGACGAATAATTGGTTGTTGCAGTTGAAGTTGTAGTTTTTACCAATGTCGAATCTGACAATAGTTGTAGGGGATCATTGGAGACTTGAACATCGGTCATCAATAGAGAACTGCAGCCATCATTTGACGTTTCCAAATGACAGCTACAACTGTCTGTGAATGAATTGCAAATTAAACAATACTTGCTGCTATTGGTAGTTGATGTAGTTGTGGTTGTATTGGTTGTTGTTGTTGCAGTTGTAGTTGAACTTGCAATGGGCGTTTTAATGTCAAATTTCTTTAAATAATCGGTTACAGAAAATAACGATGATGCGGAATTTGTGTTGGCGTTGGTATTAGTGGTGGTGGTGGTGACACTAGTTGATGCTACGGCTGCTGTGACGGTTGCTGTTGCGGTGGTTGTGATTTCGGGAGGATAACTTTTAATTGAGTGGTATTGGCTACTCAAAGAGGTTTTGCTTGTAGCATTGCCATCATCGTCATAATATGTTGATGAAATGGTTGTCACAGCCGTTGAATTCATTGCGGAGGGCTTGTTGAGCAGTGAAGATGACGATTGCGATGCTGATACTGATATCTGCATATATGAATTGTGAGAACCACTGGTGGTTGTGGTGGTGGTCGAGACCGGTGATATTGATGAAATCGACGGTGAATACAAATAACTATTGTGATTAGATCTATTGATATCAAAACTACCATTAACGCTAATGTTTTTGGTTGAGGTCATTGATGGTGATTGTGATGTGTATGAATATGGCAAATACGATTTGGAATAATCCATGGATGATAACGTGACAGAATCGACAGCAGTTGCTGCCGCTGATGTTGCTGACACTGTAAACAGAGATTTATTCTGACTTTTCTGTGGTAACTTTGGTAGTTGCTTGCCAGCGCTGCCATTACTCGTTTTGAGATTGGGCGTTGGCAAGCGTTTTGGCAACTTACGACCTACACCACCATTAGCACTCGACGAGAAAAGTGTTGTTGTCAACGCTGTTGATGCTGATGACGTTTCTGACGCATACTGAAACTCATCAGCCTTTGTGGTTAACGTCGTCGTCGTCGAATTGAACAGGTCCCTTGTGGTAACTTTGCCACTGTCCGCATTTTTTATTAACGCGTCGTTGCTATAAAAAGACGAAGGACTTTTGAAGTCATAGTTGTTGAACTCTTGATAGCTAAGAGAGGTTGTGGAGCTGTGGGGAGGAACATTATTGTGATGTATTTTGTTGGTTATGGCTTTATCATACGACCTTGTGCTGGTGCTAATGCCATAGCTGTCACTAGCTTGCGATTTTTGGTTTGGCGTTGGCAGCAATTTGCGTCCCGTTCCACTTTTTACCGAAGGCTCAAGCTTATTATTGCTATTCACCTTGGGCAGAGCACGTGGTATAGCTGGAAGACATTTGCCAGTGTTACCGCCAATACCACCATTTGCCGTTGGCTGCGGAAGCATGCGACTTTTCTTATGGGCGACGGGTGGTGTTGTTGGTAAACTGGCGCCGCGTGCATACGAAATGCCATCCACCATACTGCTGCTGTGCTTCATTGGTATCTGAGGGAGTTGCTTAGCTGTTGTTGACATTGAGCTATGTCTCCCACTCATGCGATTATTATCGGCGTACCCGTAATCGGTCATATTATCACAGCTCCCATTGTAATATGTTCCTCCTCCACCGCCAACCCCATACGACTGACTGTATTGCGGATTTTGTTGTTGTTGCTGCTGCTGGAAGATGTCGTTATCGTTCCTGGACGTATTGGCATAATATTGCCCACCGCTTCCTCTAAGTCTATCATTATAGTCACCTCCACGTGTAGTGATGGGACTAGCAATAATGCTGCCATAATTATCGTACATACTGTTCACACTGTCTGAATTAGGACGATGATGGTTGTTGTCACGTTTAAGTATCATGGGGTCCGTGGTGTGCCCAAAACTGCTTGTTTTATTATAATTAGTGCTACTAATTGGTCGGCTGTTATATGATAAGGCATCGTTTTCATTATTGTAATAGTAATCATTTTGGGAGTAAGACTGTAAAAGACGAAAACAACAATTTACAATTAGAAAATGTTTATAAAGTTTTTAGCATTTTAATGAAATTTGTATTCTCAGGCCAAAGTATGTAATTCGATTAACTGCCTGAACAGAATAGTGTGCTACAACTGGAGCTGCAGCTAGAATAATAGCTGTCAGAAAATGTCGTTCATGATTTTTGTTACTCGCCCTTAGCTTTCTGACACTTGTCATTTGAAGCCAGCTGTACGAATTTTATTCAACACAAAAATAAAAATAAAAACAAAAATAAGAATGAATAATTATGGAATGGAAGCTAAAATTACTTTATGTCTTTATCAGAGATTAAAATGAGGTCGAAATTCTCTTCAACCTCCATGTAAACTCTCGGTTGCGCTCAGAATTTTGAAACGTCAAAAAAGCTGCATGCAAGAGTTTAAAGTTGGCCAACTTGTCCAGCTGCGTCGTATTTTGTTCGTATAATTGAATTTGTGTTTATTCTACATTTTGACAGCTATTCTATTTGTAGCTTCGTCTCAATTCTGTTCAAACAGTAAATCAATCTATCTAGTTTTTCACTACCTCGGGGTTGAGTTAACTCCAAAAACGTGCTATTTAATGAATTTAAATCCTAAGTTAATTCCAAGTTAACTCACCTAATTTCGTTAGTAAAATTTCGATAAGTAAAGTATAGTAGGCCAGTACCTATACTCATCAAATTTTCTGATTGGAATTTATAGGTGTTTTATTAGTGAGCTTACATAAAAAATTAGCGAGGTTGTAAATGTTGTGCGTTAGCCACCATTTTGAAAAACGCTTTATAGCCAAAACCTCGAAAACTGTTCATAGGACAAAAATATGTCAAAAACTTTTTCATGAAAAATTAATTTATTTAATAATTTAAGCCTAGTACGCTGCTGATGCGAAACGAAAAATCGCATACAAAAATGGCACAACGAAATCATAAATCATAAAAACTTAGTCTATACTTTTTGTTCTGCAGTACGCTGTTCGATGAACGAAATTGACAATTGTTGCATATTTTTTGGAGAAGTCTACACTCTTTTCGCACGCAATTAGTTAACTAGGTAGTTAAATTTGTGTTTTTTCGTGTTTATTTTTGTTGTTTCTGTCATTACAGCATAGCTGCCTGTCTTTTTTTTTTTCATTTACAGTTGTTTTGAATTTTTGATACTGTTAATGAATATTGTTCGCTGCGCTTTCGTAAGCATTTCGTTGTCTTGTTGGAGACCAACCAAAAATTTCGGTTTTTATCAGCAGCGTACTAGGCTTTAATAAGTGCACACAAGCGCCTTAAAGTATACACGTTAAACCTTATTTCTTCTTGAAGGTTGCTGTTTTAAAAGTAAATGTTCTACAAAACTGTAGCGTCAAAGGGTCACGATACCACTGCAAGGTATCTACCACTTTTAGCAAATTGCTCACCAGCTCTCTGGTCTATAAGAGTGAAAATGCAAAATTTAGAGAAAGATTACTTCTGAACCATATGCCTGCTTTAGAAGCTTTAACTCGGACAGTATAGACTTTAAAAGAAAATTGTTATAACGGGTGATTTTTTAGCTGGTTTGGTTTTGGCAACACTGGTTTTGAAAGCTGACGTGTGTTTAGTACCTTGTGTCACTGTCAAACAGCTTCAGTTTGGTTTGCAATTTAACCATGGATCTTACATGGTCTTACAAATGAACAACGCTTGCAAATTATTGAATTTTACTATCAAAATTCGTGCTCGGTTCGAAACGTTCATCGCGCGCTGCTTCCATTTTATGGTCAGCATTCTCGACCTTCTGAGCAGTCTATTCGGAAGATTGTGACCAAATTTCGCACCAAATTTACTTTGTTGGACATTAAACCACCAACACGTTTACGTACTGTGCGTAGTGAAGAAAATATTGCGGCCGTATCAGCTAGTGTGACAGAAGACCGCGAAATGTCGATTCGGCGCCGTTCCCAGCAGTTAGGCCTTTGTTACAGCACTACGTGGAAAATTTTGCGGAAGGATTTGGGCGTAAAGCCTTTTAAGATACAGCTGGTGCAAGAACTAAAGCCAGCCGACCTACCACAACGCCGAATTTTTGGTGAATGGGCTCTTGGAAAGCTGGCCGAGGATCCGCTTTTTTATCGAAAAATTGTGTTCAGCGATGAGGCTCATTTTTGGTTGAATGAATACGTAAATAAGCATTATTGCCGCATTTGGAGTGAAGATCAGCCAGAAGCATTGCAACAGCTACCAATGCATCCCGAAAAAGCCACTGTTTGGTGCGGTTTATGGGCCGGCGGCATTATTGGGCCATATTTCTTCAAAGATGATGTGAATCGCAGCGTTACTGTCAATGGTGAACGCTACCGAGCGATGATAACAAACTTTTTTTTGCCCGAAATGGAAGTTCTTGACTTGCATGATATGTGGTTTCAACAAGACGGTGCCACATGCCACACAGCACGCGAAACAATGGCGCATTTGCGAGGCGAGTTTGGTGAACAGTTAATTTCACGTTTCGGGCCGGTCAATTGGCCGCCTAGATCGCAGCCGCGGTCAACATTTGCATGAAATTATCTTTAAACATTAAATTGCAAGGTTCAAACTATCGATTCAAATAAATATTTCATTCATTTTTTCGAATTTTTTGTGTTTTTTTTTTTTAAATTCTAAACCTCTTAAAAAATTACCCGTTACATAGGAAAAAAGATAATGAAATTTCCTATGAAAAAGGCTTTCACATATTTTTTGTACAATGAAAAGCCTTGCCATTTTTGAAATTCAAAAACAACCAGTCTTTCACTTTTAATCAACCAAATTTGTTCAGTAAAGTCTTGCAAGAAAAAGACTGTGCCAACTGGCTTATAAAGGCAACTGATAATAAATATTCTCAACCAGAAAATAGCTTCTCTGTTAACTCAAGGGTAATTTATTTTTATAATTAGCTTACTCAGATCTGAAAAACTGGCCCCAAGTATCTATCGAATATCAATTGACTTACCGTCATATTTCTTCAGTGGCCAAATGTTGTGTGTTTTTTGTTGTTGTCTTTGTTTTTGTTGTTCCTTGTATTGTTCCGATTGTTGGTCTCTGCTTATTTTGTTTCGATTGCTATAGGTGTTGATCTTCTGCTGGATTATTGCCCTTTTATCGAAATCCTCGAGTATTTGGCTTTTGAGTTTCTGTGGTTGATATTTTGTTTTGCGGATGTGCTGTTGTTGTTTTAAATTTGATTTCAAGTTGTTTTGATATCTGGTATGGCGAATATTTTGCCATCTAAAAACAATCAATTGAATTTGTTGTTGCTTGTGTATGTTCGGTTTTGTCAGGTTGTAGTGAAGGCTTGTTTTGAATTTTAATTCGGCTTGTTGTTGTAATTTGTGTTGTTGTTGTTTCTGTTTTTGTATTCGAGTTAAACTCGCAATACATAAACTCACGTTTATTATCATGAGAACTTGCGTTGATTATCCTTGAGCATATTGAAATTTAATAAGAAAAATATTGTTTAATTCTTCGCTAATACACACTTTTACACGTTTCTACGACTAAAGACTAGAGTTGTTTTCTACTTAAAATATTGCAAATTGCAGCCTTTGTTATTGTTGCTGACGCTGACGCTGATATTTAGATATTTTATTTTTATTTTTTGTTTCAAATTTTTTTTTGATTTGAGATTGTTAACGAAAGTTCAGATTTATAGTTGAAATAATTTTGTTTTTAGTTGTATGCAGTTAATAATTAAGGTAAGTAGATATTAATTTGATTATTGCTAAGTTAAACACAATATGGAGTTAATGTTTTGTTGCAAGGCTATTTGTTTTTTTTTTGTTGGTTTATAGGACTATTGAAATAGATTTATTTTGTTTTGTTTTTGATTGGAGAATATTGTTTTAAGTTAGATTTATATGTGAACTGCGGTTAAATTTGATTATTTTATTCATTTTCTATATAGTTTTATTTTTTTTATAGTTTTCTTATTAACAACAACAATGATCTCCTGGGTTAATATTTTGATTGCGATCACTTTGAATGATTCACTGAAATAAACAAAGAATTATTTAAGTTTGACGTTAGAAAACTTGTACATAATATTAATAAAAGAATATTATAAACACAATTTTTTTCAGTGCGCATCATTCATTAAAATGTAGATTAACCAACCAAACCCATCTGAAGAAGCACTCTAGTTTTTTACCGAGGCCCTAGAAAGTATCTATCTAGTTTTTAACGGGGCACTAGAAATTTTTACATTGACCCTAACATGGGTCTAGCAAGGGTAACTCTTGATTTTGTCTCGGTCCTCATCCGTAGGTAGCCTTTTGCCTCGAGACACAAACAAAAAATAAAAAACTGCTGTTTACCAGTCCAATACGCTAATTACTGAGCTCTTTCGCAATACAGTTGTGTATTGCTGAAAATGAAAAAGTATTTACTTTGATTTTTCTCACTATTGCATGATGGGTATAAATTTTTTTGTATGTGTTATATATGGGGTATTTGTGATTGGATAAATAGACTTTTCCACCAAGTTTTTTCTAGGGAGGGCCTCACAAGTATTTGACCTTGACTAAAATTGACATAAAATTGCCATGTTTGCAGGCGGAAAGGATAACTATCCAAATCTTCTAAGGCCTCGCCATTTATGTAACTTTCACCTCCAAGAACCAAACAATTTGAGATATTGCCCTATCTGGGACTCGATCCTACGATCTTTTGTTTACCAGTCTAAAACAATACCTACTAAGCTAATTCGCATGGCAATTGTTTTAATATTTTTATTTACTTTTATTTTGTAATACTTTTGTATGATGGGTATAGCTTTTTAAAATGTATTCGGGGTATTTTTGATGAAATAGCGGAACTTACAAATTTTTGAGTAATAGTTAAGTATTTCTCGTCTAGATTTCTCTTCCGGAAAACTTTCAAATGCCTCGACTAAATTTGGAAAAAACTTTCCAATTTCTCAGTCGGGAATCAGTAGCTTCTTTCTTGAAGCATAATTAAGACTTTTTTTGTGGAAAAATTCAGCCGACAAATTAAAGTGAAGCAAAAAAATATCCGAAATAGTTCGACAGGCTTATAAACGATACCAGGGCCTTATTGCACCAACAACTTTTCACTGATCACTTTTTAGCTTTTCAATTTAAGAAAATTCTGAAAAGTAAAGTGTAAAGGCCAAACATGAATTTGAAAATCTATTCAAACCAAATGGATTGCTTGCCTCGGTCGTGTATTTTTTAGAGTTCAAAAGTGATAAGTTGTTAGTGCAACTGGACCCAAACTCAGTACGACATCAAAAATCATCAAATGATTGTGCAATAGGAGATATCACTAAAAATTTTGAATGTGGGGTGCTCATTTTATACTAAATACGTAAATAAGAAAAACTGGAAACTGGAACTCCAAAACCTAAAAGTAACCAAGAAAATAAAGAAAGTCATAGAGTCAAGAGTTTTTTTATATATGCTATGAAATCTTTGCCAAAAAGAGCTTATCTAATCTAATAAAAATGACATCTTCAGACACAAATAAGTTCCAACAAAATTTATAAGAAATCGAATTAAAAACGTTTGGCAAAGAACAAAGTGCTCTTTCATCATAAAAACGCCCGTGTGATTTCTAGTCTCGGGGTTAAACCTGAGTTAAATCCAGAAACGTGTTTTTCAGTTTAAGTAAACTCTGGGACTAAAATAAGAGTTTTTCAGCTGTGGTGCCATCTCGATTTTGACAGTGAAAGTGATTGTAAGTGCGATTCCGTTGTGGTGCCATCTTTATTTTCATCACATCAATGACAGTAGACTTTTGGCAGCTGAAAGATAAAGTTAATTAATAACTAAAGTTAAGTTAAAAACTGTTTCTGAGTTAGGTCGGGCTTAATTTGTTTTCAGAATAAGCTTACTCTGATTTAGCTCAGAGTTTACCTTGAACTGAAAAACTGGCCCTTAGAGAGCTTGACAAAACTTGAAAGGTATTAAGCGAGGTGTTTTTCCTGCTACACAGTGCAGCCCGCCGCCGGCAATTCGTTAAAAAATAAAAGAAAGCAAATCAGAAATAATGTGATTTTCTGTGTTTTTGTAAAAACTGTGGACCAGTTTATCAGTGCAGACTTAACTTATCCTGAAAACAATTTAACCCCGAATTAAATCAGAAACTGTTTTTCAGTTGAAAATTAAGCTTTTTCTTTCGGTTGTTAAAAATTTATGAAATCGATGTGCGACAAATTGCAGACTTCACTTGATAAAAGCACACCAAATTTGAAACTGCACCCCTTCGACTAATCTAAAGTATTGACTTTAAAGTATTGAGTATTAAAATGGACTTAATATTTTATTTTTCTTTATTCCAACAAGTGGTTTCATCTTATATTTATAATTTGCGCCATTGTTGCAATAGTTAATATTAAACTGTCGCTGCAATCACTTTTAGAACACTATCTTGCTATTTATATTATAGATCGGTATGCACTCACTCAATGCTTTGAAGTAATGAAAATTCACTACGAAAATGGTCAAAACTCCCTGGAAACGTTTCGTCATATTCGTACTGCTTTTGATAAACTTAAGTGCTGCAACGCATCTTTTACGAGTGAAGCGAATTTTATAATTAAATTTGAATGTTTTGGGCGAGTAGGTGATCTGAAGGCTGGAACTCGTGTTCGTCCTTGAAGGTCAGGTAAAAATACTGCCCCTGTGACGTTGCGACATTAACATGCACCACGACAGAGAGGCCACTTGCCACACAGCTCGTAAAATTATGACTCTTGTGTGTGCGAAATTTCCCATCTGGACAAAAAAAAATTCGAGACCCTAAAAAGTTTAAAATAGTCGCTATCTAAAGGGCCATTCACATGACGAATAAACGAACAAAACGGGATTCAACACATTTAAGAGCCAACATTCCTCGAAAAAGCTAAACCGAATGGTAGAGATCTAATTAACGATAACGTTGAGCTACTAAAATTTGCATTTTAAAAGCTTCAATAAGAGAGTAAAATAAATGCATTTTAAAGATTGTGGAAAGTATTAATGCCTCTAAACGCGAAAATGTTATTCAAATTCAAATGTTGTTCAAGTTATGTGACGTTGAATAGAGCCAATTTAAACTAAACACGTTTAGAGGCTGAATTGTATACGTAACAGGTTTCTTCGTTTGATACTTTTTTTGACACAAGGGTATTGTAACAAAAAGGAGTCGGAAAATATTTTATGAGCAAGGATTTACGCATCATTGAATAGAGCCCTAAAAGGGGCTTATACACTGCGTAACTATTCACCTGTTGGTGTTTTAGCAAATTACAATATGAATACGGCTGTTCTTATTTGAGTGATGTATTTGTGATTAGATAGCAAAACTAATACAACGAGTTCTTACTAGCAATGGCCTCATCAGTATTTAGCTAGTTTTTTCGCCTAGATTTTCCAAACGATAAACTTCCAGTGACTTGACCAAACGTGGCAAGAACTTCTTGTTATTTTTTTTGACGAAATGATTTCTCGAAATGGAGACATCAATTTATAGATATAGCTGAAGCGATGATTCGACAAATATTGTATTGCATTAACCGCAGAATTTATACTTTTAAAGTACGAATAAAAATCACAATTTTTCTTAAAAAAAAAAAAAAAACTTTCATCTTTTGAATGATTGAAAATGAAACGAAAACCACTTGTTGGAACACCCTTGACACACCAAATAGCCTTTTAGATGATTTAAGACTTTAATGTGTTTTGATCAGATTATTTTTTTTGTGATTTGTATTCTTTTCTGCATGAACGGGGTGTGGAGGAGGAGGTTATAACAACGAAGTGCATGCAATAAATAAAGCATCATGAACTTAGCCAACCTTTTAAGTCCAATACTTGAGATGGAGATAACTGGGATGGACCCCAAAGTCCAAAAAATTAATTGAATCCACTCTCGAGGGACGAACGGTGTCATTGAGCAAGATCGGTGGTATACTCAAGTGATGTGAAGGAGCACCTCAACTAATTGAACACATGAAGCTGGTAGCAGCTAGCAAGGGTTTCTTTCTGTTTGAGGGCTACGGAGATGATTAACGACTTCAAAGTTTGGAGCAATTTTCGACACAAAATAAGTAAATAACTCAGCGCGAATTTGAAAGAGATATAGATTAACCCTGATACAATTTCGTTATCAAAAGTTAATGTTGTTATTTATTACAAATTTCAAAAAAATATGAAATATTTGTAAGCAATGTGCCTTGGGCAAGGTATTGAAGAAAATGATTAGAAATAACTATTGTCACCCATCCACCGAAATCCCCTCCTCCCTCTCCCAACAACCTTCTCCGCACCGCACCTCTTGATAACCTTTAAAGACAATGAACCAGTTAAAAATAAAAGATTTATCCATTTCATGCCAAATGTAAAATAAATAATTTGATAACCTAGAAATCACTTTCTGCGTTCACTGCCTAGAATATTCTTACATTTTGTTGGTTGGCCATATAGAGCCCACGATTAAAAGATCTCGCCTTCTATCTATCAACTACCTACCCCTTTGTGTTATTATTATTTATTTTTTTTTTTTTTATTCTTCATTTTTCTTTTGAAATTTCCCTTTCCGAGATTGAGTAGGAAGGTACCTACGAGTATGTTTTTTTTTTCGTCTTTGAATCACTTTTTTCAAGAACAATATTTTTAAACTTAACCCAATTTTCTTGTATTTAACATAAAACAAACATTTTTTGCTCCAACACAACCGCACACATTCACACACGTAGGCTTTCTATAAAAAAATATAAATACACAACTTCTTACTTCTTTTATTTCTCGAGAAAACAAAAACTAGCAGTTGAATTTTGATAAATTAATCAATTATTATATTGCAATTCCGATTATTCCCATTTAGCACTATGTTATTGTGGGGCTAACAATACAATCACACAGATAACAAAAAGGCCTACAAAAAAAAACTCCTTCCGTGATATAGGTATCTTTTTTTTTAGTAAAAGCAAGGACATGGAAGCTGGAAGCAATTTGTCCAAAAATATAACTTTCCAGAGTTGAACTCGTGTAGGTAATTTTATTTTGAGAATTTGCAAATAACCAGAAAATGAACGATAGAAATGAAACGTTGATTAAATAGGCTTAGGTTTTATTTTTTTTTTTTTTTTTTTGACAATGCTGAAGGAGTGATGAAAAAGGACATCTTTGGAGATTTCAGATTTGCTATTTCAGGACTCAGGCGATTCCTTTCAGAGGGGCAAGAACTTCACACTCTAATTGTGTCCATAATATGAAGTGAAGAGATTTTCAAGTTGCACTTACTTTTGAACAGAAAAAAAACACAGTTCTCTTCCGTCGTCGTCGTCGATTTTTCTTTAAGTTATAATTTAATTTTTTTTGGTATTATGTGCATATATGCGCAGATTATAACAGTTAAAACACGAGAAAAAAATATTTTTAAGGAACTTAATTCACCAAAAATAATAAGGGCTGGTTGATGTATGCTTTGCGTTTATGTTATTATTATTATTTATTTTTTATTCGGTTATCCCGTTGTGTGTTGTCCTCGTTGTGGTTTTTTTTTTTGTTAGTTATCGTTATTTTTTTTAACTTGTGTGCCACCGAGGACTATGAATAATTTCTGAACTCACACACCTGCACACACATAACATTGATTCGATTCAATGTGCGAAAAGAAAAAAAAAACAAAAATAGATAAATCTATAGGTCACACACACTATGTTTGTTGGTGTTTTGGCACACAGGGTTGTTGTTGGTTTATTATTGTTGCCCTCCTTGTCTGACTGACTGACACTGACGTAAGTGAAGAGATTGGCATTGGTGTAGTACTCAATTTTTCGCTAGCTTAGAGCTTTATGTAGTGGTTTTTCCTTTTCGAATGTGAAGGGGGTGCGAAAAGCTTCGGTTGGGTAAGGGTTTGTGGGTGGCTGAAAAAAGAAGCTTTCCTGACATTGCTTTTAAACGAAACGAGTTTCAATCTTTGTTTCTCTTTTGATTCTCTTTCGGTCTTAACCTTAGAATGCATACGTGTTTTTTAAGGACTTGACCACATGTGGGGTTTTTTTTGAGCACTTCACTTTGCCTTAAGGTTGAAAATACCAAACACAATTTTTTTGATAAAATTCATTTACATTAACTCACAAAATTATTCGGTAAAGAAGTTTTTTTCAGCATGATTTTTTGTATTGTAAAGAAAACTTGAAATATTTTCTAATGTTCATTTTTTTACGGTCATTTTGGTACAAAATATAAAGAAAAACACTTTAAAGCTAAAAGTACACGGCGTGTTAAATGCCGCATGCACATGCGGCACTGACGTAATACGGCTGTCACAAACACGCCGATTACATGGTATGCGGTAATTGGGAAGCATATGTGACGTAAACATGACATCACTGCGCATGCACATGTGGCATTTTATGTTCCGTGTACTAGTAGCATAAGTGTATATAATTTAATGTTTTCTTTCAATAAGTTTTCATTACAATAAAAAAACTGATGTCTAAAAAATCTTTTTATTGCAAATACTTTTTGGAATGACCGTATTTTATTTACTTCCTATTGGAGGTGTTTTTCTTTTTTAGTTCCGAATAAAGCTCTAGACAGAGTTCGAGCATGCTCTTAAGATCCTCTGAAATAAGCGTGTTCTGGCATCTGAGTGCTCTGAACTATTTTTGATACACACCTGAACACTCGCTGTCAAATTCTTGTGTTCAGCATTTAATTCTGTCTGCTCCGTTATTTTATTCTGAGCTCATAAACAGAACAGACTCAGAACGAATAAAGAAACATTTATTTTTAGCTCTGGACGCTCAAAAACCAACACAATTTTTTTGACAGTTCAGGCTCTGTTCTGAAACAAAAACGGCTTTTGTAATTGGTCCTATTTTCCAAATCGAAAATTTTGACATATCGAGTTTCGAGCTTCCTTTAATCGGAATACAACATTTTTGAAGAGATGTCTGTGTTTTTACGTACATCCACACGTTTGTTCGTTCTTATGCTGTCCTTTCGTAAACCTTCATTCACCTTATTTCGTTTACCATATCTCAGAAAAATTAAGATATCAACTTCGTAAAAATTTTATTTTAAATAAACAAAGGGCTTTTAAATCAGCTACCTAATACAACAACAATAAAAAATTGTAAAAATTCATTAATCTCGAATACCTCATGCACAAAAATTATGTTCTCTTAGATTGAAGCCAGAATATTTTGTAGGAGCCAGTCAAGTGCTTGTAATTGGGAGCTTCGTAGCTAGGATTTGGTTACTTAAACGGTGTATTTAGGATCAATAAATTACTAGAAGAGAGTTAGTTAGTTAGTCTTTATTAACCGGAAATAGATAATTACACGATAAAGGTGCTTGCTAGAAGAGAATGTCCCACACGTTTTTGGTCCTATTTTCAGGGCTGCATAAGGGTACTTCTTTTAAGTTGATGAATTAAGTGGCAATCATGTGACTACAATAATATTCATTTACCAGAAGTATAAAACATTAAGTCAGAGTAAACCGAAAATGAGTAAGAAAACTTTGCAAAATGAGTCTGACTATGGGAACATAATTTAGGGAGATTATTACACTGTGACTACGAAAACGGGTAGATGAACCAACATCCAGAACTTCACTCAACTTTGCTCTTAAGCAGCGGTTTGTTTTGGATTATTATATACTTTTTAAAAAAAATTGGCACTTCCAATAACACACTTTACAGAAGCCAAGTTTTAGTAAACACCGTCTTTTACGTTGATCTTATAGCAAAGTGGTGAAAAAAAATATCTATTTTCGATTATTTTATCAAAATCTTTACCAATCAGCACAACTTTGATTATGGCTTTTAAAAACATATTCTTCGATTTATAATTGACCTGCAATTCAGTGCTATTAGGTATTGGTTATTGCAATAACTTCGGCAATTCTTTCTTGATCTTCAAAACAACCCAGCAAAATAAAACTGATATTTGCTGAAGTACTCATACAAAAAAGAAAAAAAAATGTGGTTTCTTCTGCTTAAGTGAATTATGGGTGATTTTTCCTTTTGACAAATTGGAAAGCTACTTATTGTTGGTTTGTGGCAAAAAGCTTAAGTGCATTTCCTTTTTAAGTCTTAATATAAACGTTTGTGTGCTTTAGAAAAGCTTTATCGATTACGAGTTAAAAAGCTTAACTTTAAAAATGCTTTTTACTTATTTTTGACATTTGCGCAAACTTTTTAGAACTAACTGATACACGGTAAAAATCTTTTGGACTAGTTAAAAGTTACTGTAATACAGCATACATATATATTTTAAGTGGAAGTAGTATCAAAGATTTCGAAAATATAAGTTTATTTCTCAATATATTTATATTTCTGTAAAATTTAACTGAAGCCCTCTGAATCCCATTTAATAGATGTTGTGCCATTCATGTCTTTGAAAAACTAATGAAAAATGCTATGACTCAGAAACTTAGAATAGATTTTCTGAAGAATCAAGGGTTTTGAGTTATTAGGGCTTTCTTAAACAGCGACGATATGTACATTTACAACGAAATCCTTAAGAAATATCTTTGATTATTTATGATAAAACCATCAATACTATATTTCGTGACAAATAATCATAAAAAAACATTACTGAAATAAGAAATACCTTTAATAAATAAAATAGATTTTAAATTTAAATAAAATTGAAAAGACAAAATATTTAAGGTCAGTGCAAAAATACCATGAACTTTCAAACAAATCGTATTGGGTGCAATTTTCTAGAAAAATTGTCTTTAAACAGAAACACTTGAACTTGAACAGTTAAGGAACAAAAGGTTACATTTTAATTTTTTTTCAGAAATTGATAAAAACAAAACTAATGTATGCCTGCCCAATTTTTTTTATTTGTGTTTTTCTTATGTGCGTCACTTAAGCAGACTGTATTTGTTGTTTTTTAATAGTTTTTCAGTAGGTTTTTGAATAAAACTTATATTTAAACAAAAAAATAGTGTTTTGAAAATGTCACCTTTTGATCCAAAACCAAAGTATCGCAAATAAAAATGTTACTTTTTTAAACTCAAATAGGTATATCAAAAGTGTCACCTTTTGATTCAAAAACAAATTAATAAGGGTATTCATGCAACGTCGTAAGTTTACAAATTGTGTAAAATGATAAGTTTACGCAAAGTTTGCATGAACGACCATTTTTATAAATTTGATTAAATGCTAGGTGATTCAATCACAATCTTTTGATAAGTTTAACCAAATTGTGTAAACCATTTTCTATACAAAATTTGACAGTTCATTTACCAAAAGATAAACTTATCTAATTTGTAAACTTATCTAGGGTTTTACGAAGTTGCATGAATACTCTTAATAACTTATATTTTTTGTATATAAAAATTGAAAATGTCACCTTTTGTTCCAAAAGTGGCTTTCCAAGTTGAATTTTCATTGATGCATTTTATTATTCTTGTCTAAATCTCCTTGGTAATTGATATAGTTCAGGGTTTTGGAACCAAAAAAAAAATCAACAAAAAAGTGAAAATGACGACTGTTGTTCCTAAACTTCTCACTTGTAATACATACTTTTTGTAAAGCCAAAATTCTATGCTTTTTTCTTTTAAAATTAAGTTGTTTAAGTGTAAGTGTTTGTTTTAAAAATCAGCTCCAAATTTTTAAAATTTTTAAAAAAATCAAATTCATTTTTTTCAAAATTAATTTTTTTTTACGAAATTAAGTACATAATATTTCTTTTTTTTAATTCATTGCTTTTTAATTTTAGTCAAAATCTTGTTCTTTTAGAGAAAATTAAAAATTATAAAAAAAAACACTTTTTTTCTGAAAAAAAAAACTTTTATTTTTAGTTCTTATACGTGACAAGACTTTTAGGTAAATATATTTATAAGAGATTAACCTTTCTTCTATTATTTTGTTAAAGTTTTTGTGTGAGCAATACAACGAATTTGACTATAATTTAGTCCAATATTTTGTACCGTGTAGCCATTTTTGTGTTTCCTATTTTATGTTTTCATGTTTTTGTAACATGGCATTTTCTTAGTACCTAAACTAATGTAAATCCAGCATAACTAACGCAAACAGAGCAAAAGCCGCTTCTATATATTTTTTGGTAAGAGTTATCTGGTGCTCTCATTTTGAAATTGTCCAATTTTATAAACTGACAATGTAGTAGCAGTGACCAAAAAAATTTAAAAAAAAAACTCCTTAAATACAAAAGTTCATTTCATTAAAATTTTCACAAACGGTCCATCAGAGATGCATATCCCATCGTCAAATTTTTGGTCCATTTCTATAGTTTGAATTTCTGTGCATTTGTGTAAATTTTATTTCAAATATCTGTCAAATTTATACCAAAAAAAAGTAGTTGAAAGATGTTTAGGGGGCTAAATATCAGAGGAATTAAAAGTAGACGACCACACCTAGTATCTTATGTACAAGATAAGGGTTTGGTTTAATGAATACGAAAACGTGCTAGAAACCAGGCGTACCTACGTAAACTACCAAATATAATATTAATATACGTTTACTAGATCTTTCCTTATCCGGCGTCCGATTCCGATCCATGGAGGGTCTCTGTCTGAGATATTGTGGTCTTCCATCGTTTGCGGTAACTCCCACGCTCCCTCCAGTTGTCGACACCAAGAGCTCCTGCTTCTGTAACTGCCTGGTCTCAATAGCGGAGGTTCGGTCTTCCTGGTCGTCTCGAACCTGATGGGGTTTGGGGCTCCAAGATTTTTTTTGCTGGAGCGTTGTTGTTCATTCGCTCAATGTGGCCGATCCATTGTAGGTAGTCGAGGTGTTTTGGCTCTCCATCAACATCTTGATATAGCTCGTACAATTCACGATTGAATCTTCTCCTCCATTCGCCCTCTTCGCATATAGGACCAAATATCCGCCATAGAATTTTTCCATCGAAAGTGCTCAGTATCAATTCCGCCTTTTTTACTTATCGTCCAGCACCCGGCGGTAAAATTAGCGTTTTGTATAGCGTGCACTTTCTCTTTAAAGAAAAGAGTTTTGAAACCATAGCCTAGCAGTTGAGGCTTGAATATAGGGCCTTCCAAGTTAACGCCACTCCTGCGCACTATCAACTTCAGAACTAGGTTGAAGAAATCATATGATAGCGCATCTCCTTGTCTGAGCCATGTACACGTCTGGAATAGCTCGGGTGATCTGTTACCCATTTGCACGTTGCACCGCGTATTTTGTAACGTCATGCGGCATAGCTGGACTAGTTTTTTCCGGTATCCCGAGTTCTGACGAAAAGAAGCTCTTTGCTATCATATGCGTCTTTGAACTCGATGAAAAGATGGTGGGTCTCTATTTGAAATTCATTGGCATATGGAGCTATTTAATCAGTCGTAGGACATACTTTCCTCCGCCCACAGTTAGTTGATGAGCTGATGCATGCCCTCTACCAGGACTTCCTCCTTCATACTTGAAGAGTTCCGCAGGTAAACCATCCGAGCTAGCGGATTTGTTATTTCTTAGCTTGAGGACGGCTTTCCTTATTAGCTGGTCTCATGATTCTTTGTCCTCCTGTCGATGCTTCTAAATAATGCCCATTAAGTAGTTGCTGAAAATGCTGCTTAAACACGTCCACAATTCCCTGTGCTTCGGTGACTAGGTTCCTTTAGCTGTTTCGAAGATCTTGCGTGCCGGTCTTATAACCAGATGCCAGTTGCTTGGCTGTTTTGTAGAACCGGCGAGTGTTGGTGGCGGTGTTAGACTTCTCGAAATATTTGAGCTGAAAGGCTGCGGAAGCTCTTTTCCTTCCGCGCAGGGTTTTTTCTCTTTTGACTTTGACAGTACTCCTCTCTTGCTGCTCTTGATTTCCGTTGCAGAATTTGTACTCGTACATTTTCTGTCTCCTACTTCAATACTGCGCATTCGTTATCATACCACGCGCTCTTTTTTCTGGGTGGTCGATATCCTATGGTGGTCTCGATTGTCTCCTTAATGATGCCGCGATTCTGGTTCCCCTGGTTGTTGACGCTTGTGGCTGATGATACGGCAGAGAGTTTCCCGGTCAATTGCTCATTGTAGTCTCAGATGTGCTTAGGCATGCAATATTGAAGTTTACTCTATGGAATGGCCTTAACCTTAAGGTAGAACTTAAAAAGAGCGGTACGAACCGAAATCTAGCTTTTTTTTTTTAGTTTCGAAAATCGAATTCTCGCCATCTCAAAATCTCACATTTAACTATCTTGGATTAACATCTCGCACCAAAAAATCTTGCATAAGTAAACTAAAATTTCGTTATTGAAATACAAATAATAACAACAATTATGAATCTCGCATAAGATTTTAATTTTCAAATTTCAAAATTTTGTTATTGCGAGAGAATGAAAACCTGGATTATTAATTTGCGAGATTTCGTCATTTGAGATTTTTTAAAAAAATACGTGGTTTTCTTATTCGAGATTTTGGTTTGCGGGATTTCTTGCCGCTCCCTAATAACGATTATAATTATGTTCTTTCAAATCGTTTCTATTAAAAAATACATTCTCAATTGCCCTCAAGAGAGATTGCATGGTTCCCAAAAATCAGCATATTAGTATAAAAAAAAGCGAAAACTTAAACAAAAAATTATTTTAGTCTTTTGATGAGCAAAATAAAAATTTGTCTCAGAGACTAAAAGCTTTAGGCTTGCACACCGAACCTTCGTTGATTATTAGTATTTTTTTTTTTTTAATTTTTTCCCCACTGCTTTTTTTCTAAGAATGAAAGAATGATAAACCCCCAAAACATAGAGGTAGATTAGGGGAAACCCTACATACATTTCATTTCAAAAACTTTTTTTTTTTAATAACTCATAATTGAGGTTCAACATTTTCGATAAAAAATACCAAATTCCAAATATTAAAATAATTTTCTCAAAATTTTAAACACCATTCGTGTATCGTTTCCAATCTCTAATTGAAAATATCACACTCTTTATCGCTCCTTGGCACGTGAGGCTCTGGCAGCTCTGCTTTGCTGTGTTGAATACTGATAAAGGGTATGTGACAAGTTGCAAGTTGGGTCCATACTATGGAACTGCTGTTGCGAACAAGTACAGTAGGGCAACATATAGGATGGGATCGGATAAAACAGTAAATTAGTATAAAAAATGAGTTGAAAAAAATGCTTTTTTTTATTGTAGACGAATAACTTTTTACAAAATATTTATTTGAAATAAAAACATTAATTTATTTTAGCATTTTGTACTGCAGGAATGTAGTATAATTAAAGGTGTTTTGTTTGGCCTGTAATTGATTCAGTTGGGTAAACTACGATAAATGTGAAATAAATGGGAACATCTTTTATCTTGAGATGTGTTTTTATAAGTTTGCATTCGACTTGAGAGAATTTTGTATTGTTTTTAAAAAATTCTAATATGCAAAATTTGATCAATTCCCAGATGAAAATTTACTTGATGAACTTTAAAGTTTAATGTAATAGAATATTGTCCTAAAAACAGACACTATTATTGTGGGAAGAAAATTATCAACGTCGATATGCAAATTATTGAAAAAATATTTTCCACACCTCCTTGATATTGAGTAAAATATTAAAAAAAAAAAAAACATTTTACAATTCCAATTTTGTAGCTACTTTCTCCCACTGTATGAGGTCCCGCTGCCAGCGAACAAATTCAGGTTTGCGTTGTTTCCGTTTGTCAACTATAAAACTTTATACTTTCGCGTAATAAGACCATTCTACGTTCGATTGTTGATCGTTTCCATTGTTGTCTATCCGTCCCCGTCGTCGTTGTCTTTGTCGTTGTCGTCGTTTGGAAGGTTTGGGTATATCGTGACAAAAAAGCCAGCGCCTCTTTGGTACTCTGTCGTCGTGATTTGTTTGTTTTTTCTTTGCCTTAAAGGAAACCTGTTCCCCAATGAAAAATTTTTACGACGAGTTTCTCTAAATTGTCTCGTAGATTGATAGTTGAGACACTCGCTAGCGCTAGGTTGAACAATTTAATAAAGAATTCTTTAAGAATTCCCTCATAGGATTATTTAAGCCTTCGTTCAACCTTATCGAAGGTATTGTGTTTTGAAGTGCACAAAGTCAGTGTCTTTATGTGGGGGTGTCTTATTTCAAAGATCGCCGATTGTCAATGAAGTAAAAATAACAGAAATCGAAGTGAAGAACGTGCCTACAGCTTTTAGCCTACCTGGTGTTGGTGCTGTTGTTGGTGTTGTTGTTGTTTTGTTTTCTTTTGGCCAAGGGTATTTTACTAAACGGTACTTTTGCGATATAAATAAAGAGGCTTATAAAAATGAACCAATCGGACATTAACGGCTTTCTTTTGTGCTTGTCTCGCATGACAATGACGGACAATGACCGAGATCATTTGCTTTATCAGCATTTGAACAGTTCTTACAGAAGCGGCGGCGGCAGTTTTCCATTATTTGGTAGCAGAGATAACGATCAGGATCACCATGATCATGATCATGATCACGATGATGACCACGATCATGATCATGATCATTCGCATGACGATTCCAATGGAGTTGTCATGGCAAAAGCAACAGCCATGTTGGTTCTTTTTTGTGCCACCACGATTTGCGGAGCAACACCATTCTTGTTAAACCGTTTCTTTAAAAGGAAAATAAACGATGCGAATGCACGATCGGCAACAGTAGTCAAGTGTTTGTTGTATTTTGGCGGCGGTGTGTTGCTGTGCACCACCTTTTTGCATCTTCTGCCTGAAGTCCGAGAGACTGTTGAAGGCCTTCAAGAATGTGGGACGTTTCCGGACATGACATTTCCATTTGTTGAGCTTCTTATGTGTGCTGGATTTTTTTTGATGTTCTTAATCGAAGAGGTTATACACACGTACATCCATAGGAATAGGGATATTTTAGACGAGGAGACAGCTGCCTTCGAGAGGGGCCATAGTATTCGTCATAGTCATATAATGCGTAATGCTAACAAATGCCAGGAAGATAATGACACGCAGATGAGGGACTCGGATTGCCAAAGCACTAATGGCAACGGTGGTGGGACTATAAAGACCTTATCGCCTCGAGACTTATATTCAAGTGATATGGAAAATCAAAAACATCAACACAATGAACTTCAAAGGACACATCCGGAAATATGTCCCACAGCTCCACCAGCGACTGAAACGCATGGAAATAATCAGATTCACGCCCATCATGCCCACCATTCCCATCACCACAGTCATAACCACTATCATCAGCATCACAGCCACTTACCACTTAAGGCCAATGAGAATGAAGGGGATATCATAGCATCTTCCTTGCGTGGCCTTCTTATTGTCCTGGCGCTCTCAGTTCACGAACTCTTCGAAGGCCTGGCCATCGGTCTTGAAGGCTCCGCCAGCAATGTATGGTTCATGTTTGCCGCTGTCTCAGCACACAAACTAGTACTGGCATTTTGTGTGGGTGTAGAATTGATTGTGGCTCGCACCAGAACTTATCTATCTGTACTCTTTGTCTTCACATTTGCTGTTGTCAGTCCGATTGGTATCGGCATTGGGATGTTAGTAAGCAATCACAATGCAACAGCGTCTAGCATTCCCTCAGCAATTTTACAAGGATTGGCTTGCGGCACACTGCTCTATGTGGTGTTTTTCGAGATTTTGTCAAAAGATCGATCTGGCTTGTTGGCTTTTTTGGCACTTATTGTTGGTTTTTGTTTAATGTTTGGACTACAACAGCTCTGTGAGTATTTTTATATTTTTGCTTAAGATTTTGAGTACTAGTAGTAAATTTCCATAGAGCCCTGTCTACAGCTTAAATTTTTTTTTTACCATGCTCCCACAAGTATGCTTCTCTTCGTTTCAATGAAATTTACATATGATGATGTTATTTCTTTTGTTGTTGGATTTGTTGTTAAACAAATAGTTTGCGGTTTTAATAAAAAAAAATGCACTACTGATCTGCATGATCATTTATATTTATAAAAAATTGCTTACTAACATTTTGGAACGTAATATTTATTTCTTCTTATAAGAAGTACATGTGTGTAAAATAAGATCAAAAATTGTCAAGCCATCAGAGATCTTTGGAAATAACCAAAGAATTACAAACTTCGGAAATGCGGTGTTGTTGAATTCACCTAGATATGAAGGGTCCAGAGAAAAAATGGCTTAAGTCCACTTTTTTTGATTACGAGAAAATGTTAGTTTATATCTAAAAAGCCTCTAATTTCTAAAGCAAAGTGATCAACAAAAACCAATTGTTTTGTCTAGAAAAATTAAATAGGAACATAAATTGATTTTAATTTTATGAATTATTATTCTAAAAATGTATTGTGTATTTAAAGCTAGCCCAGCAATACCAACAGCTATAAAACGCTTTACTCACTTTTATATTCAAACCAAGTGCAGCGCCACATAACTTTAAACTTAACGATACTTCTTCTCAACTTTTATATCCACTTTTTACTGACTTATCTATCGATTCTTTTGCGTTTGTTGTTGTTTACCAAGGGAAACTTTACTGCTATAACTTTCTCATTAAAACGCGCCTATTGTACTTTCTAAGCGTCCTGGATATCGTTTACGAAATAGAGTACATAGTAAATTTTTCTACTAGCTACTACTGATTTTCTCCAATACACCTTCATAAAGTGAGTATAACAAAAAACTTTGTATAGTCTAATTTCGTTCGTTTTTTTATGTAAATTAAAAAAATCTTATTTTTGTCAAAAATGCTTTCAAAAATTGGCGTTGAGGCGTTGAAAAATATCATCTTTGACCTATTTGAAAAAGTGGGCGTGTCAGTGGGTTGATGATTTCCTATGATGCTATCCTCTATCATGTCTAAGAATTTAATCCAAATCGGTTGATTTCATACTTTTCAATACAACTTAAACTACCGTGCGTTGCGTATCAAAGCAATTAAATTAGTCTCTGCTTCAGATATAAGATAAATCTGATATTTGTGGTAAAAGTTGTAGAAATCCTTGATAATGGCTTCAACGGTTTTGTTCAAATTTCGGGAAATAAAATTTATAAAAATAGTGTTTTTACTGCTATTGGTTTCTTTTTTAAGTTGTTGGTTTCGTTGCTGTTTGTTTTTAAAAGGCTTCATTCAATATTTGATTTCTGTAAGATATTGGTTTTCTATAAAAATTATAAAGTTGGGTAACATCCCCTTTGCAATTAAGCATCGCTACCACTTCTGTCGCCGTTTTCCAATCACTTCCAGGAATAGATTTTGTGGCTTATTTTGGGATAGAACAGACTCCAATGAAATGTATGACGACTTCTCTCACAGTCAGGTTACAAAGACTATAAGAGACAGACAAATAATCACGATATGGCATAAAATTGAGTTCAACAAACTCGAAAATGGTTTCTTTCATACAAATTGTGTTGCAGTATGCTTTAAGTGCCTTTCACATGAGCTGCGAATAGCGAACTGCGAATTGCGAATGGTTGCGAGTTTTGACATTTCTTTCAAATGACTGGTCGCCAACAGAATTGTCATACAAAATAAACCAGTGGAATAAGTGCTAAAAAAAATTCCGCATTTTTCATTCGCAGATTTGTGGAATGCGTCCTGATGATGTGGATTGCAAATAAGTGTTTGACAATTCGCAGAAAATATCTCGTTGGTCGTGTAGAAAATATAAAAATGCTAAAGTTAACAATTTTTACTAATTTAGGGCCGTGTTTTCTTTTAAAAAACGTAAATAGGATTGTTTATTCAGTTTTTCGTAAAGTAAAAACAAGAATTTGTTGATATTTGAGCTTGGAATTGTCTAAAAAAATGTATTCGCATTCGCAGTTCGCGGCTCATGTGAAAGGCACTTTAGGTCACTGTGTTCTACAACATGTTAATTTAAAAGCCATGTTCTCATGGAACTTGGTTTTTTCTCTTTACATACTTTTTATTAAAGGTATTTGCTTTGCTATAATGTATAGATTTCAGAAGAAAGGATTGTTGTATTATCGAAATGCTCGGAGCCATTCCAAATGATTTTTTTTTTTTTTCACAATCACCATTTAGCCACTTCTCCTTTGGTTTCATTTTGAGTGTCTGCGATGGGGCCCTACTCTGTATTTCGTTTCTTTTCCTTTGTCCCAGTTCTAGAACCTCCTCCCCCAGACCCTACTACATTGGACCACCACGAAATAAAAATTAACATTTTCTTACAAAAATTTCATTTTAGGTCATTCCTTATTCGTTACGTCATCAAATTAATTGTAGAAACAAATTTTCCGTATTTCAATGCTTTGGACCTACTGAAACGTATTGCAAGGTTCGAAAATTCCACTTTTGGAATTGTCAATCCGAGAGTTGTAGATTTCATTCCACTTTAGAAATAGAGTACAAAATATTCGTTTTCGGAAAATTTCACTTTCAGAACGAATTACAGAGTAGAGCCCCTGGTCTTCCCACCGGATATGAGGATTTTGTAATGGTTTCAATATCACCCATAAAAATATCTCCTTCCTCTTGAAGGTTTTTATTAAGATTCTGACGATACTCTGTTGCTTTGCCGTCCTTCCATATCAATTTCGACGGAATTTTAAGCTTCTTTAACTCTACTCGTGATGTAACGTATGGATTGAATTCAATAGTAATTGGCATGAAGTCGTGAATTAGTGACATCCATTTTCCTCTAGCAAGACAAAAATCGACTACTGAAGCACCTTGTTGATCCATAAAAGTATATTTAGTGCTATCTGATTAAAACACACCATTCATGATAAAAAGTCCATATGCGCCACATAGTTCCAATAGCTTCAAAGATCTTACTTTTCCTGTAAATCCATTATACATTCCTAGTATTACACTCCAAAATAATACAAAAGGAACCAATATTTTAAGTATGTACCTACCTACTTTTGATTTTATTCATAAATATTTTCTTTTAGACTATGTCAATGTCATTTTGTAAGTACCTATACAACAATACCCTTTATCATTGGCTATTGTATAGCCAAGCCATGAAACAAGTTCGTGCGATCCAGAAGTGCATTTTATTTTTTTTTTTTATTATTGTTGCTTGTATTTTACACATTCAAAAAAAAATAAAAAGCGAAAAATACAAACTGGTACCTATGGCGAATTTCAATTTTCTAACTAATTCGATAGTCATACTTCAGCAATGTTTTCCTGTTTCTGGTTTCTGGTATCCCCCAAACCGCAAAATAAAACCCCTTAAGATTTGAATGAGAAGAGTTAAAAAATTGTAAAAAAAAAAAAAAATTAGATACGATGTGTAGCTCATAAATTAATTTCTTTAAACAAAATCCCCGAAGCACACCATTAATATATTTTGTTGCAAAAATTTTATGAAGATGTTGGCCTTGGAGATAACCATTGTTTACCTATCAATTTATGGGCTTTCTTGAACGGTAAAATAATTAATTAAACCTTCTTGTTATAATTGCAACAACACATTTATTTGTAATTTTTCTTTCTTTAACGAGTACCTACCTAGATAACATGATGTAAAATTTTTGTTTGTACCAACACTACGCCAAGCCATGACATAAGTTCGTGCGATGCAAAAGTGCATTTTGTTGTGTGTTCACGCTACTTGTTTTTTGTTTATATTTTACCCATTAGTTCAAAAAAACTAATAATAATTAACGAAAAAAAAACGAAATTAAGTTACTCATTCTCGTGGTGTTGATACCTACTCGTACTCCCTTCCCCTGACTTACGGACAAAATTCAGTTTTTGTAACAAATTCCATACTCACACTTGGACACATGTTTCTGGTTTCTAGTATCCATCCCTCGAGCCGCAAAGTTCAACCCATAAAGATTTGAATAATAAGAGTTTAAACTCAAAAAAAAAAATTACTCATTAAATTTATTAGATGCCACGAGTAGACCATAAATTAATTTCTTGAAACAAAATCCCTCCGTTTTATTTTAATACCTACTCTTTGTTGCAATATTTTTATGAAGAGGATGGCCTTTCAGATAACCATTGTTTACCTATCAATTTATAGACCCTCTTGAAAGGTGAAATAAATAAATAAGCCCTCCAACAAAAGAATTCACATTAATCGCAGACATTGCAAACACTCTTTGGAATTTGCTAATTAATAATTTTTGTGGTTTTTCTTTCTTTAACAGGATAATAAATCACACGAGTACCACCTACCTACATATCATATGTGTAAAAGTGTTCTTTTTTCTTTCGAATAGCTTAACGCACGGGGAACTTTTTTTTGTAGATATGAGGTTTACCTAATGAAAAATTTACACAAATGTTGTTGTTGATTCAATTTCCAAGAAAACAAACTTGTTTAGATTCAAATGAATCTGTAAATTGAAAGTGTATTTACATATTGTTTTCAAAAGTGTTCAATTTGTTTGATGACTTTATCATATGTCGCACGACGATATTTCTTATTTGATGGTGTGCTGTTGTTTACTTTTGTTATATTTACCTTATTTGTCAAGAACGACAACAATGTTCTCACATTTATTTATTTAAAGATTACATCTAAATTAGCTTGAATTATTTTATTAAAAAAATTAAACCGGGGACAAAATTGCATTCATTAGTATGTAATTGTAAGAGAAATGTATTTCAATGAGGATGACCGATTTTTAAAATGTAAATAAAACAAGTTGTATAGTGTTTTCTTTTTTTAAGAACATTTTATGACATAAGGATGGCTTTCACCAAGCACTTATAAACGGCTCTTAAGTTTATGGTACTCATAAATAAGCAATAACTCACAAATAATAAGGGTATTCATGCAACGTCGTAAGTTTTCAAATTGTGTAAAATAATAAGTTTACGCAAAGTTTGCATGAACGACCTTTTTGATACATTTGATTAAATGCTAGGTAATTCAATCACAGTAAGAGTCACAATGACGTTTGGTTAAGTTTAACCAGTTTTGTTAATTGTACGCAACCAAATCCTTTGATTAGTTTAACCAAATTGTGTAAATCATTTCCCATACAAAATTTGACAGTTCACTAACCAAAAGATAAACTTAACCAATTTGTTAACTTATCTAGGGTTTTACGAAGTTGCATGAATACCCTTAATATTTATGTTCATTGCTCTTTTGCGAAGTCCGAAAATGAGATCAACTCTCTCTCTCTTCACAAGACACCCCCACACTGGTATATCAAAAACAAAATTAATAGATGGGTCATTGAAGATGGAAAAACCCAAAGTGCTATTAAATTAGAGGGTGTATTTTGGAAGGGGGGGAGGTGTGATAGTACCCTTTTCGGGTTTTTGCATATAACTCGAAAACGAAGCAAAATTTCGAGATTATGCTGTAACCGTTTTTTGTAGATAATAAAATTTACCATTGAAATGGATCATTCCAAATTTTTTTTTAAATTTTGTAGTTACCAAAATTTAAAAAAAAACTTTGAGGAAAAAAATGTGAAAATCACTTTTTTACGTATTTGCCTATAACTTTTTTACCTCTGGACATAGGTACATAGCCAAAGATTATTTAATCTGGGGTTTTTTTATATCGAAGAATGTATAATTAACTAACAAATGTTCAAAACTGGGTTTTTAAGATTAATTAGGATTGACAATTAACGGGTGATTTTTTAAGAGGCTTAGAACTTTAAAAAAAAAAAACACAAAAAATTCGAAAAAATGAATGAAATATTTATTTGAATCGATAGTTTGAACCTTGCAATTTAATGTTTAAAGATAATTTCATGCAAATGTTGACCGCGGCTGCGTCTCAGGTAGCACATCCGCTGAGTCCAATTTTGGCATACTCTTTCACACATATCGGCCGGTATCTCACGAATGAATGCATGGATGTTGGCTTCCAGTGCGTCAATCGAAGCGGGCTTGTCCCTTTAGACATTAGCCTTGACATACCCCCACAAAAAATAATCTAATGGTGTCAAATCGCACGATCTAGGCGGCCAATTGACCGGCCCGAAACGTGAAATTAACTGTTCACCAAACTCGCCTCGCAATTGCGCCATTGTTTCGCGTGCTGTGTGGCATGTGGCACCGTCTTGTTGAAACCACATATCATGCAAGTCAAGAACTTCCATTTCGGGCAAAAAAAAGTTTGTTATCATCGCTCGGTAGCGTTCACCATTGACAGTAACGCTGCGATTCACATCATCTTTGAAGAAATATGGCCCAATAATGCCGCCGGCCCATAAACCGCACCAAACAGTGGCTTTTTCGGGATGCATTGGTAGCTGTTGCAATGCTTCTGGCTGATCTTCACTCCAAATGCGGCAATTATGCTTATTTACGTACCCATTCAACCAAAAATGAGCCTCATCCCTGAACAACAAGCAGCGCGCGATGAACATTTCGAACCGAGCACGAATTTTGATAGCAAAATTCAATAATTTTCAAGCGTTGTTCATTTGTAAGACGATCCATGGTTAAATTGCAAACCAAACTGAAGCTGTTTGACAGTGACACAAGGTACTAAACACACGTCAGCTGTCAAAACCAGTGTTGCCAGAACCAAACCAGCTAAAAAATCACCCTTTATTTTAAACTTTGAAAAGAATTAGATGGCAACTCTTAAACTGCGAACATAATTTTATTTATCTTTTATATTGTTTTTTGCTTAAATGGTCAAGAATGAATCATACACCTAGTTTGAGCGTATCATCTTACTAGTTTCTCAAAAAAGCCATAAAATACCATATATGTATTTTACTTTTAAATCATAAAATTAGCTTAGTTTGAGCGACCGTTTCTCGGTCGATTTTTATCAAAGACTTATCCTTAATATGTCATTTTAATCAAAATTAAATTATGTTTTTTTTATGCGAAGCAATGGCTACACCTATCCCCGCAGGTTATAAAGTTATAGGCAAATAAGTAAACAAAAAATAACAAAAATGTGATTTTTCACATTGTTTGCAATGTTTTTTTAAAATTTTTGGCACCTAATTAAAAAAATTTAATAATTTGTTTGAATGATCCATTCTGATGGTAAATCTCATTGCCTACAAAAAAGGTTTTCAACATTATCTCGAAATTTTGCTTCGTTTACGAGTTATATGCAAAAAAACTGAAAAGGGTGCTTTTGCAACCCCTTTTGCAAAATGCACCCTCTAATTTAATACCACTCCGCGGTTTTCTCATGTTGAATAACCCAATTATTTATTTTTACAATAAAAACCTATGAACGTCTTAATTCCTTTTTAAATGACATAATCAATAACATATTTGTAAGAATCGAAAAAGTACCAACAAATTTTGGGTCAATAAATTAGCTTGAAGGGTTACTTCGAAGGTTTACAAATGATCAAGTTTTCGGAGAAAGCGCTTATAAGTTTATCAGTGGTTGGGACTATTAAGAGCGCTCATAAATATTCACCATTATAGCTTGTTGAATAGGTTTATTAAGCTCTTTAGTAATAGGTGAATACCACCCTTAGTATAGAATACATATATTATGAGTGTACTTAAAAGTGGTCCTTTAATTGGACCTATAGCTTATGACGGAATAAACATTTGAAATGGAAAAAAATGATCGTACATTTTTCTTTCACAATTCGTTACAAGGGGTCATTAGAAGCATATGTGTAGCTTTTCGGGAAAATTTCGCCGGAGCTTAAGCCGCCATCTTTGATGTTACGAAAAATAACGTTTTACTGTATAACCCCTACATTTTTCCGTTTTGATAAGAAAAGTTAAGCAAAATTGAAAATCAATTTAGTTTTTTCCATAGAATCAGAAGAATACCGGAGACGTCCACAAGTTGGGGACAAAAGGGACACTGCTCAGCCACTGGCTCGCTGTCGACTACTATACTACTCTAACAGTACTTTTTTATCGTTTTATTGAGGAATTTTGCAATATATATGTGTTTTGTTATCGCGAGTTTATTATTTACCAGGGGCATAGGTTCCGATGGTATATTATGTAGGTACGTGTTTTTTCCAAATTCAAAATGTTAACCCGTCGATTTCGTAATCTCTTTTTCCAATAAAATTCTTCTTTTTTTTTTGCAACACCATCGAATTAGAGTAGTAGGCGCGATTTTTGTGACGTGCTGGTTTCTCCTATTGGACAAGTCCACGCATTTTACTACTTTTTATAAGTAATTTTTCCATATCTTAGTTTCACTTTATTTTTCAAGCTTGTTATAAGTGTCGGAATAATACAGAATTACTAAAATTCGCTTAGTTTAATATTTTATGCATTATTAGGGGGCACACATCTTTTATTCCAGCTTTGAAAAAAAAATGGTGTTCAGTATCTTTTGTCAGCTAAAATTTCCTTAGCGCGAGAAACAAAACAAGCGAATGCTCGAAAAATGTTCCGGTACACTCAGCCTACCATAAAAAAAAAATATGCTGATAGAAAGGTGATGGAACTATTGAAATGAAAATGTACTCATTATCGTCAACGAAGCTATACTTCATCCTCTGACACAAAAAATTTTTTTAATTGTGCATGAAAAGAAGACGACATATTAAGGCGATTGAAAGCAGATTTCCAGGAACAATTTTAGTAAATTCAAATCAGTGTTACAAAAATTTAGTTTTCAAAATTTAGTGATACACCGAAAATATTTTTGGTCGTGATTGTTGAAGTGCAACTACAACATCTACAACATTACTGCTGGTATGTTTTAAAACAATTCAGGGTAGTACAAATAGATAAAAATGTTCTTCAAGAGCAGCCCAGAGCCAGCCAGAGGGTGGCAAGTGCGCCTCTTG
Organism: Dasysyrphus albostriatus; assembly: GCA_946251815.1. Taxonomy (NCBI): domain Eukaryota; kingdom Metazoa; phylum Arthropoda; class Insecta; order Diptera; family Syrphidae; genus Dasysyrphus; species Dasysyrphus albostriatus. The sequence goes on from OX276339.1 coordinate 3,405,801, forward strand.
TCCCCAATTTACGTACGCCAATGCCAAATTTGAATATAATCAAATTTACTTTCAGTTCTAATTCAATTTTTTCTTTTTAAAATAAAAAATGTAGGAGTTACTTAGTAAAACGTTTTTTTTTTTTTTAATCTAAGGTGGCGGATTATGCTCCAGCGCAAATTGCTCTAAAAACTACACCTAGGCTTCTAATAATCCCCTCCAACGAATTGTCAAAGAAAAGTGCAAGATAAAATGTTTTCCTTTTCAGGTTAATTTTTTGTATATAGCGACTGGACTACTAGTCCTGTTCCTGTAGGCTTAATCCACTTTAAAGCTCAAATACATTTTTTTTTTCTCAACCGTTTCAGGCTTGAGGGCATTTTGGTTTCGCGTTCGTCACTAGAGTTATCATATTGAAGGTTCGTCTCTGTTCTATTTTAATTTTGTTAGCTCTAAGTTATAGCTTTTATCGTCTCCGAGGTCATCTAAAATCTCGGTTACGTTAAGGCTGCTTTTCCTGCAGCAGAACTAGCAGACGGTTTAACATTTTAGTCCGGCCTTTTGATACCCCATGCTGCACCGCATTGTTTCGTACACGAGCAGGAAATTATGTCGATGAGTGTCTGAAGGATCGTTGCTGCTGAAAGCAACACCGGATCCAATTCTCTTGCACTTCAATTCCAGTCCATCCCCTCTGGGTCTAAAGTATTTTCCAGCCAAACTCGAACCTAAAAGACTGTCCGGAATTAGTGCTGTTCTGATGCTGATTCCGTAGGTGGCAAAGACAAAAAAATTGATTTGATTTTACAACTGCGAGTGTAAGAAAAGATTGAATCTCAATGGTCCAGCATTGTTTCCTTCATTCCGCCTTCATACCTATTAGTCAATACATTTTTCCCCAGAGACGTGACTTCTTTGGATTCAAATATCAAATCGTTAGATGAGCTTTATTCTTCATATAACGAAAAACTTCAACTAACTATGTTCTTATAATAAAACAGAAGTCATTCTGATATTTAATTTTAAAATAAGCTCAAAGAGTTTTGCCAAAATCGGTTTTAATGTTCTAAATTTCGAAAGCAAAATATTAAAGTTTTTGTACATATTGTTCTATCATTAAATACCTAGCTTTGCATTTTGTATATGCTCTTATTAATTTCTAATTCAAGTGATGAAAACTATAGTCCTATGTCTCCAAGCTTCTAGGAAAACTAAAAAATTACATAATTTTTGTTAATTTTTTTTTTTTCAAAACTTCGAATTTAAACAGATTTTAATAAGAAAAGTTAAAAAAATTGCTCATTAAATTTATTAGCTACCACGAGAAGATCATAAATTAATTTCTTGAAACAAAATCCCTCCAAAGCACGCCATTAATACTCTTTGTTGTAATATTTTATGAAGAAGCTGGCCTTGGAGATAACCATTGTTTACCTATCAATTTATAGACCCTCTTGAAAGGTAAAATAAATAAATAAGCCCTCCAACAAAAGAATTTAAAAAAATCGCAAAAATTGCAACACCCTTTTGAATTTGTTAATTAATAATTTGTATGGTTTTTGTTTCTTTTACAGAATATTAAATCACGAGTACCTTGGTATCATGTTTTTAAAAGTGTTTTGTTTTTTTCTTTCGAATAGCTCAAGGCATGGGGAAATTTTTTATATGAGGTTTACCTAATTAAAATTAACACAAATGTTGTTGTTGATTCAATTTCCAAGAAAACAAACTTCTTGAGATTCAAAAGAATCTGTAAATTAAAAGTTCAACTTTTTGATGACTTTATTAAATTTCGCACAACAATTTTTTGATTTGATGATGTGCTGTTGTTTATTTTTATAATATTTACCAAGAACGACGACAATGTTGTTATATTTAATTATTTACAGATAACATCTTAATTAACTTGGAATATTAACCTGCATACTTTTGATCATTTTATTTGAAAACCACGGGAAGAAGTTGCATTTATAAGCCTGTAACTTTTGAAAGGGTCTTTCAATGAGGATGACCGATTTTTTAAATATAAATAAATAGAATAAGTTGTTTTTTTTTAAGGACATTTAATAAATGGTCTGTAAACTGAACATAGTCTTGAATAACCCGCATTTGATTCCAAATATTATAAAAACATTTTCTATTTTGTTAAGGTTTTTTATTTCACACATTAGGGCCAGTTTGTTCACATTGGGTTAAATCCGCAATAAGTTTTCCACAAGCTCTAGTTAAATGGAGCTAATTTATCAATTTTGTCTCATTAGCAATATCAATGATGAACAACTCAAGACTCAACCTATAGATTTAAGGTTAAGTTAACAAACACATTCGTGGATTTACCAGTCTTCCTATTTTCACTTAAAATCATTTATTATTATTTAATTTAATTAATTTTGAAAAATATATAATAAACCACGGCAACACTTACAATTTAAACTAATATCCATTCTTATATATTATTTTTTTAAACCATTTAATGGGTTTTGGCAAAAACAGTTTTCAAATTCCAAATTTTGAACACACGAAAAAATTGAAAACAAGTCTTAAGATTTTTTTTATTTTGCAACACTGACTCAAGAAATAAAAACTTTGTTAGTAAATACTTTATGTCTTCTATAGTTTTTGAAATAATTAAAAAACATTTTTGAGTTTGAAAATTGTGTTTGGCGAAACCATTCCTAAGCTTATTTTAAGAATAAAATTAAAGAAGAACACTTTAAAACAAATAATTAAATTCAATATATTGTAAGTGTTGCCGTTATGTTACAATATTTTTCCATATTAGGTATTTTTTTATGAAATTGTCCCTCGCAAGCAGAGGAAAATTGATCCACCATTTTTGATGTAGATATTTTTTCGTATCTGGAATCACCGTTTGCTTACGATATTCAAATTAGTTAAAACAACTTCTTTGAGAACTTAGGAAGAGAAAAAGAAACGCCATTTTAATTCTTGATTGAATGAAATTTTATGGAAAAAAATTTCAAAAAAATTTGCTAACCCGTTTTTGAGATATTCAAAAAATTTCATCTTTTTTTTAAATTTAGGAACTTTTTTTAAAATGCAACATTTTCTAATCTTATTTAACATTTGTGTATTAAAAATATTGAGAAAATTCAAAATTAAAACAAAAACGTTCTAGGAGAGGAATATCGCACTAATTTTAGCATACAGAAAAAGTTTTATAAAAATCGTAGGAGTCGTTTCCTTAACGGTTTCTTAACATTTGTATAGAAGGTACCGTTATTTTTTTATAAAAATAAAATTTTGTGTTTAAATACCTTAGAGAGTTTAAAAAAACTCTTGACTACCAAGTTTTATAAGAATCCACCATGTAGTTTTCAAAATATTTGCTTAAAAAAAAAATTGAACATTTTTTTAAAATCGAAAAAATGTTTTTATTTTAAATTTTGGTAAGAAAAAATATCTTTATATCTTATATTATTTAGAAGCTTCTGTATGAAAAAAAAAAATATTGAAATCAGAAAGACTAATTTGAAGAAAATCGAAAGTTAAACAATGGTTCTTTCGAGAGGTACATAATTAATAATAATTTTTTTAAAAATGAAAAGGTAGCTTTTAAAAAGAATAAAAACTATTGGATTTTTTTAAGAAAAGTTAAAAATTTCAAAAAAAAAAAAAATTATGTGACATGTAAAATTTACATTTAATTAAAATTTAAATTTACAAAATTTAATTTATTTTTAAATCAGAATTTTAGAATCTATTACAAAAATGTATGTCGTCGGTATTTAGGAAAACCGACATAACTCAAAATAGTTGATTTTTTATAAAATCAATTCAAAGTTTCTGAGTCGCAAAAATACATGTATAGTAGTGTTTACTAAAGGGTTGGGAAGTAATGATCAAAAAAGTTCAATTTCAATTACTTGTAATTAAAATCTCCGAACACTTTTTCGATTGCTTTTAAATTTTGATTTAAATTAAATAAATAATTAAATTGATGAAATTCAATTACTAATTACATGCAATTGAAAAGTTTCAATTACTTGTAATTCAATTACATTGATATAATTGAAAACAAAAATGATCATGAAAAAATCTGTAATGATTACTTTTTTTCAGTAATCATTACACAAAATGAAATTAATTTTTTTTTTCAATTAATTTTTCCGTGATATTGCACGTATGTTGTTTTAAACTAGTTAACATATATATACTTTATTCAACTGTTGTCTCTTATAATAATCTCCTATTGAAAATTAATTAAATTAATAACAATAAAAGTATATTTCTCGCTGCGTTTTTTGTCTATTTGTATTAGTTTAGCAGTTGAAATACTTTTTTTACTTTATCCTTATAATGGTTAATTATTAAAAACATGTAATGATTAACAATCCAAGTAAATGTAATCAACACAGTGCTTTCCTTCAATTACTTTCAAAAATCCATTACTATTTTCAATAACATGTAAGTTGTAAGTACATTTTTTCAATCATAATTACAAGTAATTGAAATGTGTGTTTTTTTTTCAATTACAATTCTGTGGTATTGTAATTGCAAAAAGTTCAATAAATGATTTCAAATAATTGAAATGAAAGTTGAAATAAATTACAAAAAGTAATCAATGTTTTCGAACTCTGGTTTAGTAAAACTAAATGAAAACAATATAATATTAGCTTTATTATTTTATTTATTTTTATTTTATATTATTTAATATTTTTCAAAGTCAGCATTGGCACAACCTCAATTTGGCTAGATTCTGAAGGGCTTCAACTATGCCAAATTTTTCAAAAAGATAGAGAGATTATTTTTTAAGTCGATCATCATCGTAACAGTGCTCGAAGTCGATAAACTTTAAAATTGATTTTTTGAGTTTTGTGGAATTTTTTAAACAGTGCCGGTATATTCTTTAGATTTATAAAAAGTTACAGGTTTTCAAATTTTTGTTTTAAAATTAAGGTTTAAAAAAATATTGGATTCGATGACCCTCATTTAATCAAGGATTTTATGGAATTTTGTTAGTTTTGGCATTGCCAATTACCAAAGAATATAAAACAATAAAAACAAATCTTTGTCACTCTTGCCACTCTTTCTTAGTAGTATTTTATTAACTATCAGATTATCATGTCAAAACCATATCTGGTCTGTGCAAATTAATAGAAAAAAAAATAAACAAGGCAAAAATCTCATCACTTTGATAGTGAATTCCATCGCTAATGCCTACACTTCAACTTAAGCGGAGGTAGTACATATGTACATTTAGTTGACAAGTTTGCAAAATAAATAACAGTCAGTCAAATTAAAATAACAACACATTTAACGCAGGCATAAATTTCACGTAGTAACTAAACAAAAAATAATCTTAGATAAAACTTTAAATTTCTATTCCAAGACACTGATTGGGTATTTCTGTACCCACACAAATAGTTATTGTTGATGCGACAGTTCACTATTCATAATAAAGTTGGCAACAGATTACATTTTTGACAATTAAATTGACAGACAGGCCGGAAAAATGGAGCGATTTTCGGAAAATCCATGAGTTGCTAATCAAAAGATGTGATAAAAAACCGTATTGTGCTATCGCAGATTCAATATTAGGGAGTTAGGAGAATCTGTGATAGTCTCAAGTGCGAAATGTTTTCTATCCTTATTTAAACTTAAGCCATTTGGCATTAAAACACATTTTGTTTGAAAAAATGTTATCATTTTTTTCGATGGGGGAGACTGTCATATTCTCCTGGGACCCTCGGTATCACCTATGATATAAGTACTTCTTTTCAGTATCTTTTCTGCGCCATCCAATGATTTGTGCTTCAACTAACTGCATAGTTTGATACTTCATAAACTTAGATTTAAACAATGAGGGGTCGTAATAACTGAGATTTTTACTTTTTTCAACTCCAATTTTAAGTCACGTTTTTTTTTAAATAAAGACCTGTCGGCGAACAATAATAGTTAGTATTTATTCTTAACTTAATCGTGTTAGTTCTAATGTGATTTAGAGAAATAAGAGATAATTTGTGCCTTCTAAGTAAAAAAGTATTAAAAATTCGATGACTACCTTCAATTTATTAAAAGGTATGCATTTAAGACATGAAATGCTTACGGTTTGAGAAATTTTAATTGTTTTTAATTCCGGGTCAAGCTGGATATATCTCCAATTGTGGAGATGCAGACAATGGTAAGAAGAAGATCTTCAGTTGGGTCAAGAACTTGCTAATGCTTCTTATAGTCAAACGAGAATTTCAACAACAATTTAGATATAGATCTCTCCTTCTAGCAAACGAAGATTAATAAAACCCATTTCTCACGTGACTACAAGACTTAAAGATGAGAAACACTTACCAGAATGTAAAACAAACGGGTCAAAGTGTCGAATGAGCGGTTGTGATCAGTTGATCTTCATGAAATGTATATGTCAAGTGCCCAGTGCCTTCTATTTGTACTTGCACTTGAAAACAAAACATACCATGTACTTGGCACTTGAAAAACACCAAGTACTTTCTTCCAAGTACATGTACTTGGTACTTTAATACTACTCAGTACATTTTTAGGTATTTTTCATGTACAATTCCATTTCAAGAACGTTTCATATACAATTGAAGTACTTTTCAAGTACGATGCGTTGAGTAGTCTGCTTGAGCTATCAAATAATGACTATTTCATCTCAAAAACTCAAATCACGACGGCTGATGGCGTCTCGTTGTGTTGGCGTCATTTCGCTTAAGTCTCGCAATGGTCGTCATTATTCGAATGCTCAAACAGACTTTTCAACGAATTGTACTTGAAAAGTACTGGAAATTGACTTTTACTTGAAATGGAATTGAAATTGAAAAGTACTTAAAAGTGTACTAGGCAGTATTACAGTACCAAGTGTATTGTACTTATTTTTTCAAGTACAAGTACAGGTATAAGGTACTGGGAACTTACAAAGTGCCTAACTACAAATGTACTTCAGTAATTTACAACCCTGTTGAGGGGAAGGAATTTTTGAACTGGTTTTCTAAATTATTCTTGTTGCAATTGAAGCAGACAACTCTACTTATTGACAAAACATGATTCTTTGATTTATATACTTATTTTTTTTAGTAAAAAGTTATCTTTTTAAACATTATGAATGTGGTTTTTTTGTTCTCTTTTCGAGAAAAAATATTGTTTCCAACGAATATTTTATATTCTGATTTTGAAGACAGATTTCTGTAACTGCCGCAACTTTCAAAAATCTTGAATTGTCTGCTTTTGGCACCGGATGCTTCAATTCTAAGAACTTTACAAAACTTAAAACAATTTTTTCATACGCTGGGTCTCAGGATAAAGATATAGAGATTGGATTTCATTTTAGAAAGGCCATGATGGCTTCTTTTAAATCTTCAAATCGTCTTTTTTTTGTAGATTTCTCGATGAAAAATACATAATTCATAATGTTCTTACTGGCTTCGTGAATATGAATTAGGGCGTTGGTCTCTTGTTGAAATTGGCAGCCCAATCCATTGCACTCGTCACCAAAAGCTGGAAAAAAAGGCCTTCCTTTTAAAGCAAAATATTTTTTTTTTAACAATAATTAACTACGCAACTAAAAAAAAATATATCAATATCTACTCATTAAAAATGTATTCTTCATGTTATTCTGCAGTCTTATTGTTCCTTAATTAGTTGTATGTAAATACTAACTTCAATACATATTAAATCCACCGTCAAAAGAAACTTTGTTGTCACAGTGATTTGAGTCTGTTTGCTAAATTTTTCAGAAACTATCTATAAACAAACTAATTAACTCATTTCTTAAATATTTACATAAAGTGACTTTTCGTATTCAATAGTCAGTTAATTAGAATATAAAAGTCATTTTAAATAGAGGCCAAAATTATTTTTTTTTTTTACTGAAAAGACTTAGAAGTAAAATTTTTTCAATCAATATACACCTGACAGCTTAATGACTCTCAGCTGTTTATATCAATGCAAACAAAAGACTTCAAGAACGCATTCGTTTCGAAGACTTGACTTCAAAGAATTCAACAAGTAGTCTAAAGTATTTAGTTCTTTTCACTTTTGTATTTGAACTGAGTTAGATGATTGCATTTTAAAAAATTCAAAATTGAATTTTAATAAATCGCTGGAATATGGTTACTCATAAAAATGTTATAAAAAATTCATAATGTTGGCTTTCTGTCAACACTTCGTAAGTCTTTATATGACATTTAAGCATAAACGTATGCTAAAAAAATATCACTGAATTCAAATATCAATGACCTGCAAATGTTTCATGGTTTCTCTTGAATCTTCCAACAAGCTTTAAACCTATTAGTATTTAAAAAAAATTTTAAGTTCTTAAAGTGTTTTTTTGTATTTCCTAATCGATTTCTCAAAAAAAATTATGTCTGTCAGCCACATTTTATTACCCACCTTATCTGTTTGGGATAAATTTTGTAAACGTTTTAAAAAAACAACTTGTAATTCTGCCTTTTTGTCATCAATTTAAGAAGACTTACTAAGAAAATGACCAAAAGTAATACTTTTTACGACAGCACTGCTTGAGTGGAGTTTGGGTATTTTTTGTGTTCATACGACTACGTTCATATTATTGTGATTGTGATCCGTCTCCATCTTGTTCGGTTTACCTATATGTAAGCTCTCCATCCCATCCCCCATCCAAAAAGGAGATTATTTAAAAGACGACAGTAAATTGAAAACCTGTAGTACCTCGTGGCATGATGCTTATTGGTTAGTGCGTTGGACTGTCATGCCACCTAAAAACAGAAATTTTTTTTTCCGAGGTACTGCCCCTTGCGAGGAACTGACAAATCCTCCAAGAGTATAACTTGTCATGAATAAGTGCTTCTCATCTAGGCGTTCGGACTCGGCAAATAATTATAGGTCCCCTCCAGTCCTGCCAACAACACGCACACATGAATGGTTGAGAGTTGTAAGTCACCCTGGTTCTCCATGAGCTGTTACGCCACTAAATTTATTTAATTTAATTTATTTATTTTTCAAATTGAAAACCTAATAAAAGTGAATGAAATATATGTTAATGAGGTTAAAACAAGAAACCTACAGCGATTTAACACTTAAGGAAACTATTTGTGCAATATCTCGGAAAATGTAATTCACAAACAAAATTTATAAATTAAATGTTTTGTAGTGATTATTTAAAAAAGTAAACATTACAGATTTTTTAATGATTACTTTTGTTTTCAATTATATAAATGTAATTGAATTACAAGTAACTGACACTTTTCAATTACATGAATTTAGTAATTGAATTTCTTCAATTACAGTTTAAAGTAATGAAAAAGTGTTCGAAGATTTCAATTACATGTAATTCAAATTGACCTTTTTTTATCATTACTTCCCAGCTCTGTAATATACACAGATATTATATACATGTATTCTACATATATACTAAATTATTTAACCAAATTTACAAGACAAGGAATAATAATTTAAAAAAAGCATCTGGAAGTGGGAATTAAATTACCAGCTTTTCAAGCGTACTTTGGAGCATATGTCTGCAAAAACCGAACAAAACTCGATTTTTCAAAGATGAAAGGTGAACTTTTTTTCCAGAGGCTATGGAATTATAGATTCCAATATGTTTATTTTTATTGATACATATATATTTACAATTATTGGTTATATGACAATAGTTCAAAGTCACATTCATATTTGCGAATTTATGACAGTTTTTTGTTATCAACCAACGAAGAATCTGTTACATTTTATAAAATTATTACTTAAAAACTTTGTATCCTGTGTGATAAAATTTTATAATATACAATATCCAAATTAAGTTGTTAATTTTAGAAAAGTTTTGTTAAGTTATTTTTAGTTAATTGTTATATTATTCGAATATTATTTTGATATGGTTTGATAAAAACAAACCTTTAAGATACGATTCGAAAAAAATTTGTCTGGACATTTTTTATGATTTACGTTTATGTTGGTCATATCGTATTTTAGCTTTTATATCAGCATTAAAATTGTTGTTATTTTTTTCAAAATACATTTTTTTTTATCTTTCAAAGTTATTTGAGTATATTTTCAAACGCAACGGATCATGATTGGTCCGAGTATGGGTAGTTTAAAAGTTTAAATTGAGTTTTGAAGAAAAGAAGATAGGTATTTTCAGGAGCTTAACAAAATTACAACTCGTTGAATACCTATGTAACCTCAAACATTTAAAATACATTTTATAACGGGAATATCTCGAAAACCAGAGTCGGATTTGGATTCAGCGCCAAAAATTACCTTTAAAACGAGTTCTAATTAATTATTTCGCTTAGGCCTAATAATATGGCAAAGTATTGTAGCAGAATTGTAGCATACTTTGAGAATTAACTTCTCGGTAATCTGGGGTCTACTTAAAGACACATAAAACATACAATTAATGTGATGTTGTTCTGTGAAATAGGCCCCAAGTATATATTTTATGACTTTAAGTAAATCTGATCATCTGTTGCCATTCTAGTTCGATGCGATGTACAGGTGCACGCACAAACGCACAGACAAATATATTTGTATCATTCGATACCTTCATGGTATTTATGGTTCATAAAAAAATCATAATCTTAACTTGATAATCAAATTTTCGTAAAATCAAGTATGAACCTACATTAATTATTCTGATTGACGGTTTCTATATTATGTATACATACAACATACCTATCTAGTGACCAAAATATGAGGAATTCTTTTACTTTAAATCCATTGATTGAAACTCGATTATTATTAAACGATAAGAAATGCGCTAGCGTCTTTTAGTTGACATAATTATCATTGAAAAGTGAAATGATAAATTGATTGGTTGTGAATTATTCTGTTCAATATAGTTATTCTTGGGTGGAACGAAAATATATGAAGGTTTTTTAAATTTGAATAGTTCAGAGGAAAAAGGCTTAAGCCCAATTGTAAAAAAAAATTATGAAATCTTGTTGAATTTTTCGAGTACTACCTGATGTATAGAAGCTCTTTCCACAAAGGACTTCAAAGAATTGAAAAATTCCACAGTTTCTAAAACATTTTCTTTTTCTTAATATTTGGTTTAATCCAAAAATTGAAACCGTTTCCAATTATTAGGCCCGGTTCTATCAAATTTTTGTTTTTAGAAAAAAAAACTTTTGATTCAAACGTCGAAGGTCCTTTTGACTCATATCAGGATATCAGACGAAAAAAATCAAGAAGCTAAAAACAATAAGGGTATTCATGCAACGTCGTAAGCTTACAAATTGTGTAAAATGATAAGCTTACGCAAAGTTTGCATGAACGACCTATTTTAAACATTTGATTAAATGCTAGGTAATTCAATCAGAATAAGAGGCACAATGACGTTTGGATAAGTTTAACCAGTTTGGTTAGTTTTACGCAACAAAATCCTTTGATAAGTTTAACCAAATTGTGTAAATCATTTCCCATACAAAATTTGACACTTCATTAACCAAAAGATAAACTTATCCAATTTGTAAACTTATCTATTGCATGAATTCCTACCCAGAAAATATGTTTTCCTACAGTAGCGTAGCTAGATGGGCAAGGGCCCTGGGGCAGAAAATAAAATGGGGCCTCTCAACAGATATCGTTTTTAATAAAAAAAAAAGTAAAGTTTAATACATTGTGTCATATTAAAGGTATATTTTACAAAAACCGTCGGCATAATATGTGCCTTAGGAATATAAATTTTTCAGCTAAGCATGCAGTTATTTTTTTAATAGCAAAAAGTTGGTGGTAGAAACAGAAATATAAACGTTCGTTTAACCATATATTTGTGGCCTTCACTTAACTGGTTTTCATCAATAAAAATTTCAAAAAATATTTCGTTTTTCCTTTGCAAAAATAAAGGTTCGAAAAGAAACATTTTGTTTTTGTAAAAGATCACTACACAATACGTTAGCATTTGGCCATTTGGTGTAAGAAGAAATAAGAAGTTCTCAAATTACTTTTAAATAATGTGGAATTTTCACCAATTAGCAATACAGTATTCCCTGCTATACCAACAAAGCATCCATTGAAAAATGTGATAAAATGGGGCTGCTATTAAGCGGAAACATATGCATATGGCATATATGAACCTACTTCTAAAGTTTATTCACAATTCAAAATCTTTACTGGGGCTGGCATTTTTAAGAAATAAAAATACTGGTGTTGTTTTGAAAACCAAAAGCAAAAATGTCCTTGAAGAAAGAAAAAAAATATTTTCTCTTCGATTCTGTTAGTCTTTAGTTAGAGCCCCCAAACCTTCGGGGTCCTAGTTTGCCGCAATGTAGCAACGTCGCTGTTTGCATAACTCGTTTTTTTTTTAATTAATAAAAAAATGTATTTTTCTCAGAATCAACTTGATTTAAGCTATTTCTCCCCTAGACCCTTCATTTTTTTTTCGAAATGTCATAGCAGCCTTAGAAAGCCTTTATAAGTGCAGATAAAAGGTGCTTTGTATTTTTTTTTTTAATTTATGGAGACGCGACGATTTGAGATGTCCCACACATTTCAATTGATACACTGGTCATCAATATTATTTAAAAAAAATATTTCTAAGCTTTTTTTTGGGCGTCGAACTCAAATGTGTCATCCCTTTTTTCCAATTTCAGCTCTGATTTTTGAGGTATCTCCGCTTGAAAATGGAAAAATAAGCGGTTTTTCCGCTTTTTTTATCAGAGGTATTTCTCGAAAGCCCGAGCTGATGGCGGAAAAAGGATGAATAAGGGTGCTAAAAAAATTTGATGTTAAATTTAGCGAATTTTTTTAATTCGCAGATTTGTGAAATACGTCCTGATGTTGTGGATGGCGATTAAGTATTTGACAATTGGTAGAAAATAAAGCGGTATTAGCGAGAAAAAATATCAAAAAGCACATCGTTAGTTGGTAAGCTATTTTATGACTTTCTTGTCACGTACTGACAAACAACGTCACGTGTCCGACAAAGTTCACTTTGGCAGTAATTTTTAGTAGTTATTTAATACCTAAGCACCGCGTTGTGTTCCGACAGCTTGTGAATTCGGTTCTCTATGCTTTCTTGTCAGTTTGAATACAGTGAGAATTCGAAATTTTAAGTATCGGTGTGTCGATTTCACACAATTTCAAAACAGTGTGTATTCCTAAAACATTTTTGAGACTGCAAGATAAATCTCTCGGGTTTTTTGACTTTTAAGATGAGCTGAAACAAAAATTCAAATTTTTCGTGTAATGTTCTGTATCAAATTTGAAGCAAATCAGTTCACTGGTTTGGCTATAAACGTACATTGAGAAGCACGTATTTGTAAATTAGTTCATAGAATGCACCGGTAATATGTTAATTTATTAAAAATTTTGTAAAACAAAAAGTGCGAAGAAAACAATTTTATAGTTACTAGGCGGAGTTAAATATTCTCAAATAAAGTTTTAATTTAATTTGCTTATTTTTTAAGAATGGCTTATTCGTTTTTGGCTTTAATAAAAAGCCAAATAAAAAATCATGTTTTGCATTGATTGATTGAAATATCAACCAACTTAATGAAACACTTTGGTCTTTCGTCCGATTTTAAATATTTTTTAAGTACATAAAGAAAAGGTACATATTTCATTGTGATCAGCTGTATCTCTTGCTTCTTGAACTATTTTAATGAACCCACAGAAACCGACTTTAAGCTCCCAAAAGAAAAGCTAGAGAGTGTGACACCATAACTTGCTTCTTGCAAAACGTAGATTGTAGGTACAAATCTTAAATTTTGTTTTACAGTTTTGCAACTTATTTGAGATAGGCAGTGGAATTTGGAACTTTAATCTACTTACTTAATGGGCAATGGCTAATGTTCAGTTGCTTTAAGTTCTTTCAATTTTGAATTTCTTCATTTAATTTTAAAAATGACATTAATTGGTTGCACACTAATTTCCTATACGAAAAGACCAATAAACTAAAATTTTTCCCTGGGTTCAATTAAAAAAAAAAACATAACTTAACCAAAATAACAATAAACAAGAAAGTGTTTGAATTTTACATAGGTAATGAACTTGAACAACAATGAACTTTATTTTTCTTAAACAATAAAGATACTTTAAGATTACCAACAAGTAATACCAGCCAGCCTAAGCTACAACGAGTTCAATTAATATTTCTAACCATAGCTAGTACAAAACCCCACCCTTTGTTACGAAGCTTTCCAATTGAATTATGCAAATAGTGAAGCCAAGACAAAGGAGATAGAGGAAATTATATAGAACCTTGGCTTAGAATGATTTTCAGCAGGTTATAAGCAAGCATCGCCGGTGCGTTCGATCAGTGGGTGAAACTTGTATACAAATTGCTGGAGCTATTTTAAATCATCCATCAAGTGAGGTGGAAGTATCTAAGATTGAAAAATTCTTAATGAAACAGTTTAAAACTATTTATAATGCGTCAGGTAAAAAATGTATACGACTTTCATTAATCTTCAAAGCCTCTAAGTCTCTAAGGCTTCATTACATTCCAAGAATTTTCACAAGCAAGGACAAAAAGTAGAAATCAAATACATTCGTTTGGGATGCATGTAGCATGTGTGCGAAAAAGTGTAAGAAAATTGTTTGTGTCTTTTCAGATTTCATTGACAGATCAAACATAATTTTTGTTTCATTTGCAGCCTACAAACTATGTGTTAGAAAATAGTTACAAAAATAAATTATTATTCGTCGTAGAAAATCTACAAACCTGCATTACTTGCGTGAATTTTATATTCCTAGACCTACCCTGTAATGGCATCTCTCGTATTGCTATCAAAGTGTCAACAGTGCAAGTGACACTATTGACACTTTGTCGTTAAGTTTTAAAAGTTGATAAAAATATCTATTTGCAAAAAACATTTTTGCTAAAATAGTAAGTGTGTGGAGGAAATTATTTGCAACCAATGAGCCTTTGCTTCGTTTCGTTTGAGCATGTCTTCAGCCTTTGCTTTAATAATTTTTTGTTGAATTTTGTTTTTTTTTTATAAATTTGTTTAACCATTTCGATAGGAAATTTAATATTAAACAAAATTTTAAGTGTTAAATTCGTTTTAGTTTCCGAGTTATACCTACCAAAAATATTGAATAGTGACGGACTTTAATATTTGTTTATGCAAAACCTTCTAAAACAAGGTAATAGTGTTGTGTGCCAAAAATTTCAAACTAATATTTTTTGGATTTTCTTAAAATACATACAGCTTCAATCAAAATAATAGTAGCAAACAAATAAATAGCCATGTTATTTTCAAATAAGTGTGTTTAAGCTTTTATTTTCAAAAACAAAAAATATTTATAAATTTAATATATGTTCCGATATTTTCAAATTAATGGAAGAATTTTTGAAAAAAAAAACAGCGATCAAAAAAATGGAAGTGCAAAACATAATCAACCTTGAAATATAAGAAAGCAAAGTTAGGCCAAAAATGTTATCATAAAACTAATATTTAGTTGCAGGTCCCTAGTCGTAAATAACAGCAACACAACAGCGCCAGCGCGGCGGCCAGCGTTGCATCGAGTTTATCAGGCTTTCTAATATTTCTATACGCTTATTGAACACCTTAAGGTTTCCGTTATTTCCCAAAATAGTTTTAAAATAGCAGACACACCCTAAATCAAATGCCCTACAAAAAAATACTTGGCCAAAAAAAGTTTTCTTCTACGAACCTTTTCAATATGCTGATATCGACGCAAAAATGTCTTTTATTTCAGAAGCTGGCGTAAACGGAATGACTATGAAATGCATGGTAACTCGTTTTATCAACTTGTGGCATTACAGGCTTCCGCCAGCGATTTTATGACTTTAGCAGTTAAATAATGGCATTTCTTACCATTGTTGGTGACCATCTTACCAGGCTTTGAACCTTTTCATAAGATTTGAGTTCCGAACTCAAACTACTAGTTTTAACACAGTAGTTCAGGTTTACAGTGCTTGGGTCTTCCCATTGCTGGCAAAAATATTGCGAATTTTTAAATGAAAACTATGAAGATGTAATTGATAAACAAAAACGAGCTGTTGTGCCACTAAATTTATTTTAATTTTTATTTAAAGGTTTTTTAGTTTTGAAGTTTTAGCGTGCCAAATTTGGCCTTTCAATTTTGTACAGTAAAAGGGACAAAGTTAGCAATTATTCTATTATTCAATCATGAATCTTCTATTTTGAAGCAGCAACAGATAAAAAAAAAATACATACAAACAAAAAGTATTAAAACTTTTAAATCAAAACATCCGTGTCTGCATATAGTGCCTGCATTTATAAGATATGTTTACATCTCCACAAATAACCCAAAATCCACGAATCCTTAATGAATGGTCCCTTTTCTTTAAAATAATAAAAAATTTATTTTAGGCTTATATTCATACTTGCTATATTAATGAACTTAACGACCTATTTTTTGTTTAACTTTCAGTTTCTGGTCATCAACACAGTCATGGCGGATGTTCGCACTCAGATGGGTCTCATTCTCATGTATCAGGAAGTCAGGATGATGGCCACAAAAATTTGGCAGAAGCAAATGCACACAAGCACAGTTTGGAAAATATATAAAATTCAAACAGAAAAGAAACTAAGAAGTACTAAGGAAATAAATAACGTATTTTATAGGGTTTTTTTTCTTTTATACATTTTGTATATTACTAAGCTTTATATAAATTTATGTAAATATGATTAATTTATTAAGATGAATCCTTTTTATGTATATTTTAAAATTATTTTCTAATTAAACTAGCTGAACATTTATTTATCTTTATGATTTTTGTTTTATTTATTTAACTAAGTTGTTCTTTCAGAAAATTTTAAACAAATCAAACAACAGAGTATGCAGCGTAGTTGGAAATTCCACAAACATTTCTGCCCTTTCGTATTCGCATGTAGCCATCTTCGCCCCATTGATCACCCCACCAGTTTTTAAGAATCCAAAAATCTCGTCCATAGCCAACTACAAGCATAGCATGATTTACTGCTCCAGACGAGCACTCATCGTCATCATATATCCCGTCACTATAAAGAAATGATTTATTCTTTAGCAACTAAAATATTTGGGCGAAAATTTAATCAATTTAAAGTTAGTTTAGTATGATACTAAAAAAGATGATTTTGCAAATTAAACTCGAGTTTAGCATCCTACTATCTCTCACATTTTACTAAACTTAAATATTGTGAAAACAAAATATTTTAACCTGTACAGTTGAAATGTTCTTGGGGATGCATTTATGGACACAGCTACCGGTCCAATATGAGCAACAGCTGCTTGAATAGCTTTCTCATCTCTTGTGGGCAATATTGCCCAAGATGTAACATTAACTACAGCTAGTTCTGGAACAAATTGACATTTACCTTTCTAAGAAAATTTAAATTTAAGAACATTTTTGAAGGAATTTAATTAAAAGGGAGATACAAAAAACTGTTTATTACCTTTCCATTGTATTTATAGTCATTTGATCTCATAATGCCACCAGTAGCTTCAAGATATCTAAGGGTATTGCGCAAAGATCCACCGGTGAAGCCTTGATTCCCAAAAGAAACGCTACAATCAACAATTTGCTGAGGGCTTGAATTAGAAAGATAAGAATAGAATGAATGAAAAAAATAGCATATGTGTTGGTAATATATATACTTAAATTATTTTGTAAATGTATTATTTTATTGTTTGTTTATATGTTTAGTTTACTAACCACCCACACATGCACTTATGATGAGCCTTTGATTTTAGGTTGCAGCTTGCTCTAAGCTAACTACAACAAAGAATTTGAAGTGCAAAAAAAAAATAGAGTAGAATAGAATATGGAAAATAACGAGCTTTGAATCAATTGCAATGTCTCATGAGCAATCTCAAGCGGTCAATTCTAGGATTTCAGCCAACCCTGGAGGCTAACAGGTTTATGAATAATATACCTCAAGCTTAGTATTTTGCCAGTCCTTTTGAAAACCTGGCCTTCAATACTCTGCGCAATGCTGTAGGCATAGCAAGACCCACATGTGCCTTGATTATTGGATTCTGTTACGAAGCCTTTTTCTCGCCAGTCTAAACTTTCGGGAGTACTATCCATAAGAGGTGATCCAACAATGTCTGATATAAAGTCAAGGGCTTCATAGCGTTTGCTTTTCGCCAATCTCAGGAACTGTTTCAAATACGAACCACTGTTCTGGAAGTTAGAAAATTAGTAATCGAAACCTTTTTATTTCATTCACACCTCAAGAACTTACCAAGTCTGCTAGATTGTTTGCTCTTAAACGATATGATTTCTTTCCACTTTTATACAAATCATTATGCTCTCGAATAGTTTTTAAGTTTTTTTGATAAGCAACGCGTCCACGAAACTCTTCAAATGAATGAGCATACGATTTATTTCCATGGCCCTAAAGCAAATGTTAGAAGAAAAGTTAAGTTATGGTTTGAAAAATTAGGCTTGCTATCTGTGTAAATCGAAAATTATTATAGTTCTACCTTAACTGACAGACCACAATGATCTAGCTTTGGCTTGTAGCATTGTGAAAGTTGAATGGCATACGAAAATATTGTGCCTGCTTGGTAATTTGAAACATTTACGAAGTCTCGCAAAACTGAGTTTTTCAAACGATATCGAGATATATTTCACAAAGCAGCGAACGCTTTGTATATCCCCTTTACTTACTTATTTTTTAAAACAATTCGAAGAAAACGACCAAACAAATTGTTCATTTTACTGAATCGAAATCGAAAAATAACAATGGAATTTTAGCTGTGGGAGGGCACTTAGGTAGTAGCTCGAAGCCGAGCGAATACAGAAAATCGTAGGACCCTCCCATTTTCCACTTGAATGTACGTACTATGGCTTAAGGGTGAACTAAGGCTACTCTTCGTAAATTTACGATTTATGCAAGTATAAGCTTGAAGGGTTTTCCGATTCTTTGTGGTTCTACCTTACTAATCCACAATTATGGCTGCATTATAATTTACTACTATTCAATTGTTTTTTTTTTTTTACTGTGCCCCTCCTCCAACAGTTAAACCTTCCTTTCTCTACATCTAGAGATTGGTCCCGATAATTAACTGGGTTTACCTAAGCCCGTATAGAATAATATATTGCAACTTAACGAATTAAAAAACAAAAAGAAATACATTTTGATCACTCTACTTACTTTGAACTCATCAAAACTATCATATTCAATCACTCGACCGTCCTCTTCAAGGAATCCTATCGTTAAATGAACAAAAACTAATAACCACTGAAAACTATAAAATAATTTAAAAATCATAACACACGGCATTAGTTGTTAATTGGCAAACTAAACTTACGATACTAAGTACGGCGCCAAAAGTAAATTGTGCACCTGGGTAGGCATGAATGACAAGGTGACAACCTTGCTAACATGCATCATTGAAAAAGAGTCAGCATTTTGGCCAGATATTAAGGTTCTATTGTACATGGGAGTAAATTTTATATTTTGTCTATAACTTTGCTTACCTGACATAAACAATACAATTTTTTTTTAAGTCAGCAATGTTCTTGAGCTTGAACTGGGTGATGTACTCGTATATTGAAAAAAGCTATAGCACTTGAGTTCTTTTTAAACAATACCTACTTTTATTTACAGAACTGTTGGCTTCTTTTATCACATAACTAATTCATATCTCGAGTTTTATTTGCTTACGAATTTTAAATTTTATCATTCTTACTTTACATAGATCGTAACGGAAATAGAAAGACTAAAGAGAGCAGTACTTCCCTTTTTCAGCTTCTCAACATTTCCCACGGCCTCACAGTTGATTTGGTTTTCACAGTGCATTTACTGTGTGGTTAGTCACATGCATTTGCGATTTGACATTACATGAATTTTAGCCCTATCGGGTAGCTATTTATTAAGTTGGAGTTGCACTCATGTGAAAAAATTTTGTAGTTTTTTTTAGGCCATGCGTCTCGTTTTAAAGCAAACAAAAAGATCAAGTTTTGTATTCGCGTGATACAAAAAAATGTTGCGATCTAACAAAAATTAAGGAAGGCTGTGGCTTGTTAGAAATTAACAAGAGGCGTGGCCTAATAAGAATTAACGAGAGGGCGGCCAAACCCCTTTAGGCCACGAATCCCGTCAATTTTTTTTAGACCACGCCCCTTCGCAAATTGTTGTTACTCCGCAAATGTAAATAACTATCAACTTCACATGACACGTATGTAAATATTTTTTTTTATTTTTACAAAAACTCAAATTAGTTTGTTTCCAGTTTTAATACATTTTATTTTCTCTTTCTCGGAGTTTATAAATACAAAAGCAGCTGCAATGAGTTTCATTTTTGTTGTTTGACTACTGACTGGCAAAGTTACCAAAGAAATTGTAATTTGCAACACTAATCTTGTTTGCTGAACAACAATTTGGATCAATATGTTTGGCCTGGCGTACGATGCCAAATCCTTACCCAAATGACCTCAATCCGTGACGTTATAACAATGATGCACCAGAAATCCCACCAGATGTTTTAAAACCTTCTTCTTTTGATCCACATGCATGTATTCGAAAGAGATATGACATTAATAAGGACTAAAATTCAGCTATCCAATGAGACATTGGAGATAATGGCGGAATTTTTTAAATGGAGTAATTCTGATATTTGCAATAAGATAATAATGAAATAAAAATAAAAATGAAGTTGTTTTAACTATATTTTATTGTTTATTAAATTTTTATATAACATTCGAATAAACCAACCAAAAAAATGGCATTTGGCTTTTTAATTTTCACCTATTATTAAGTTTTAGTAGAGAAATTTGAACTAGGAACTGCCACCTTTCCATCGATGTACATTTATGTATCGCAGGATACTTAATTTTCTAAATTTAATTAGTGCGAAGGAGAAAAAAGATCTCATTTCACCTTCAAATTCATTAAATTTCGAAAAAGGTCGATATCTCTGATTACGCCCCCTTAAAGTCTCAAATTTTATTTTTAGTTTTTTCCTGAAAAGCCAACGAACATTTATGTATCGCATGTATCGCAGGATACTTAATTTTCTAAATTTAATTAGTGCGAAGGAGAAAAAAGATTTATTTTTAGTTTTTTCCTGAAAAGATAACGAACATTTTGATATACAAAACATATCTGTACGTTTCCCACAAAGTTTATAATTTAATTTTTAAATCTGCCAAAAAAGTCTTATATTTTTCCCATTAAGTGTAAGGAAAATCGAAAAAATTTCGGTTCAGCTGGATTAAACACCATATAACTTGAGTAATAATAATCCGATCTTAAAGATTGAGGTGTCTATGGAAAGGTTTAATTGCCCTTAATATTAACAATATAAAAAAAATAGGTGTTCATATAATTTTATTGACTTAGAGGCTCAAATAGCTTAAAATTTACATTTAAGATATAACGGTCAATTTTGTGTTTGTTTTCCAACCGATTTTCATAACTTTTATTTCATTATAATATTGAACAATAAGCGGTCATTTTGGTATATAAAACATAATGGTACCTCAACCACAGGCTTCAATAAAACGTTTTAAACATTCTTGAAAGCAAAATCTTTCAAAATTGGCCGTTAAAATTTATTGTTTGAAAAAATTCCTGAAATTGCTCGTTACTTTAGCAATTCTTTGACCACGCCTCTTAAAGCCTTTTTAAACATATAAAAAGGCGTGACCTATCAAAAATTAACGAGGGGCGTGGCCTAAAGAGGCGTGACCAAACAAAAATAGTATGGGGGCGTGGTTAAAAGAGGCGTGGCCTCACAAAAAGTAGTTATGACACGCCCCTTTTTTAACCCCGCCCCTTTTTGGCCACGCCCCCATACTATTTTTGTTTGACCACTCCCCTTTTTGGACACGCCCCATATTATTTTTGTTTGGTCACGCCCTCATATTATTTTTGTTTGGCCACGCCCCTCGTTAAGTTTTGAAAGGTCACGCCTTGTTTTTTGTATCGATCGCTATTAAATTGTTTGCTTGAAAAGATCTTAAGGGGCGTGCTAATTTTTGTTAGACCACACCTCATTACATTTTATTAGGCCACGCCCCTCGGTAATTTTTAAAAAGACGTCCCTCATTATAACGGGCTGTGACTTATGAAATACTTTTTTCCAAATAAAAGAAAAAAACTAAACACATATTTTTTCTAGTATGTAACGTAATATTTATTGTTTTCTTAATTAATTTCATTTATTTGTTTTTTTTTTATTTCATTATATGTAATAATTCCTTATATGTAATAATTTTTTTTTAATATTTTAGTAACATTCACGGCTGTTTACATATACATTTATTCAAATTTTGTTTATCTTTATTTTTTATTTATATATATATATTATGTAATTATTTTTAAAATAATTTATTCTTAAAAGAATATTACATAAAGTATTTAATATTATTGTTTTCACAATGACATTTATTCTTTTTTTGAAATCCACTTTTAATGAAGTTTTGTTTCTTATTGAAAAATTACACTAATAATAATATATATGTATATTTTGTATATATATATGAAACAAAAATGGCATAGAGTGAAAATTAAGAAAGTTAAAGATTTTATCTTTGAAAATAAATTAACACAAAATTTCAGAAAAAAAACATAGTTAATACTTTTAAAAGATAAAAATTATTAAAATGGTAGCAAATAAACTAGTATGCTAAAAATTCTGTATTTCAAAATTCTACATGCGAGATTCTATTTCCCAATATTCTACTTCTGAATTCCGAAATTCTGTATTACGCAATTATCATTACCATATTAAAGAATTTTATTTAATGTATATTAAAACATAATAATTTAAATTTAATTATTGTCAAAACTATTATTCTTTTATAACATATTAACATCATTTTGAAAAACGAAAATTTAAAACCAGAGGAATGAAAACAGAATTTTTAAAATACCATATTTTTGAAAAATTTTAAAATACATACAGTAGTAGTTCGTACAGATTTTTAACATACAGAATTTTGAGTCATACAAAATTTTGTCCCCAACCCCATAGATAAATCTTATGTTCTTGTTATTTTTAAATTACATAGTATTGGAACTGCAGTTAGAAGTTGTTTTGGATTTTTGCATTTGTTTGTGTTTTAAAATTAAACACCGAAAAGTCAATAAAAATAAATAAGGTAAGCTTTAAAAATATGTAAGTTTTTTATAAATTGAAGTTAAAATACAGATAACAGACAGACATGAGTAGCGATAGCTAAATTAAATCTGTGTTTGTTAACTTTTTTTTATTGAAGACTAGGAGAGCTGCATAAATTGGTGTTTTGATTTTTTTGTTTTCATTGCTAAAATTGGTGTTCTTTGCACTTCTATTTAAACTTTTATTAAATTTGTATTTTTATGCTAATTAAGATTTATTTTAGTTTTATTTTTTTGTTTCAATTCAATTCAATTTATTTATTATGGCGTACAAATAAGACATAGTCTTTAATAGTACTTAAAGCTAATACAATTTAGATCGGATAGAAAATATTATAATTACATAAATATATACAAATAAAAAAAAGAAAGAAATTCAGTTTAAGCAAAAATAATAATAACTTAATAATAGTAATAATACAGGGACAAGGAATTTAATAAATATGATTGTTATAACTTTTTTTGCACATGAATGAATGAATTGAATTGTATTTGATTTAAATTTATTTGTATTTACTTAGTACTTTTTATGTAACATAATTTAGGCAGCTGTATTTTTGTTATTAAAATTATTTTTAATGCCTGGCTGTTTTTAAGTTTAGCGAAACAAATATAAATACAAGAATTGGGACTTATGGGTACAAATGATTTAAGTTATTAAGTTACTAGTTTTTATTCTGTGTAATTTTTGAGAAAATATGAGGCCCTTAGAGTCATTCAATTTAAAATATTAAATTTTCAGGAGACCAACTTGGCAATGGGTCTAAGTGGGATATTGTGGCAAACCGGTTGCCCAATAGTTAAAAGTATTTTAATAGTCTGTAATTCTTTTTAGTTCATCTATATATTTCTTAAAATTTCTTTCAGTAAGAAACCTAACTCCACTTTATTTTTCTTGATTCTTATTTGTATGAAGTTTGTGCATCACTTGATGCAAGTTTGCAATAAAGAACACGTTACATAAAAACGAATGCGGGTTTGATGCATATGAATATATGTGAATGTTTGGCGTTAATGATTGTGCATAGTTTCAAGTTTTCAACGATGCTTTTGTGAATTATTTCCTAGAATAATAGACGCACCGCAGGATACACGCTTGGTTATTAAAATTTATTAGTTGAACAGTCACAGTCATATTTGTTAGAAAATTCAAACTTAAAGGGGTAAAAGTTAAAATGGAGATTTCCTACAACGAAAAAATTGAAACAAATTTCGGGGAAAGAAAAATCAACAACGGTTGTAAACAAATAATACAAGCTTTTATATGATAAATTATTGGATGATAAATTATTGGTCAGTGGAAAAGACAGCTTAATTTGAAAAAAAAAAATCTAATTGATTTATTTGAATAGGAAATCAAAATTAGTCTTCCATACATGATGGTATGAACCAACAACACAAACACACAAACATACAACAAGAGGGATTTTGGAAAGCAAAAGAGAATAGTACTCAATAGGACTTCCAAGACTTAACAAAGCAAGCGGAACCGGTGATAGATCTTCTGGACAAAATGCATATAAACAAAAAAATAATACTGACGTCAATCAAACCGATTTTGAAAAAAAACTGCTACGATATATTTATTCGTTTAAGAACTATGATCTGTGCAACCAAAAAGTCAATATGCGCCACTGTGGTAGGCATCTATTGTGCTCAAGCAGTAACAACAGCGATCCTCCTATTCTCTTGGTAGCAACTTAGATTTTGAAAATATTTTAGACTGTTGACTTAAGTACTTTGGCTCAACATCATCTTAAGGTAAACATTAAATATTTTGTGTGTTTCTAATGGCCTCATATTTTTTAAAGCACGCGAAAGGGTCCTATTTAGTATTTTTCAATTTGTTGTATGTTAAATTATTTTGTATTATATATTTATATATAGGTTTATATATGTAAAATCTGACTTAAATGTTTACACTTTTTGTTTTTCTTAAGTATATTGTTTTTATGTTATTTTTTGTTTTAATTTATTTACTGTTATTAGCTGCCAAGGAACCGATTCGAGATATAGATGGCTCCCGTTTTGGTGGGACAACAGGTTTATTTGGCGGAATAGGTGGGGGAACACCTCTTGTTCCCACTATTGCACTAGTAGATAATGGTAATGGTGCCACTGTCACGCTGGCTATTATATTATTTATGGGAACTGCAACTATATTTTGTGATGCCGATGGTGGCCCGGTTAGCGTAGCTGCTACTGCTGTTGCTCCTGGAGGAAGGGCAGTTGCTTGAATCGAACAAGTTGCATTGGCCATAGCTGCTGCAAGAATAGGTGATGTGATGGTGTGTAGCTGTTGCGGCGACTGTTGTTGTTGCTGTTGTTGGATTGACTGGGGCAACTGAACTGGAGTGGATGTGGTAGATGCTAGTGGAGTGCGATGACTGACAACTGGTGAAACCCCTAGAACACTGGTCGCTGTTCCTTGCTGTATAAGATGAAACGAAATAAAATGATTAATGAAGTTTTTCTTTTAAGTATACAAAATATAAATATTGTCTCCAAAATCATGGCCTGAAATAAACTGGTAGAAGGCAGACATGACCTCCCACTTTAAGCATTTGGCATAGATACATTTTGGATATATCATGTTCTGTATTATGTTTATATTCAAGAATATAACTTTGGGAAACCCTTAGAAGAAAAAAAATGTTGAACATAAATAATCCAGTAAATAGGGGTAAAAAAAGTAGGGTTACCATACAAAAGGTCGTGTATTTCTAAATTTTTGATATACCCGTGGCGGGCGCGAAGAAACAGGGCATTCGAACTCTTATTTTATTTTCAATATCTTTCACAAAACCTTACAAATGTGGGAAAAAAAGTTGATCATCATGTATTGTAAAAATATAAGGAAACTGTTACACAGTGGAAAAATTTTGTTAAATATTGTTTACTATTTATTTAATAATTATTAATAAAATAATAATTCACTTCAGACATCCTGACTTATCTGGTTGTTCACGGCCGCCACGGATATAATCTATGGTTGGTAGATGCAAATAAAAATCCACAAACACGCCTCCTTTATATACCTGGAAGAGCCACCGAAAACTGGCACTTTTTTGTCTCTAACTTAAAAAAAATTAAGATTTTCATAATCAATCATTGATATCATTCAATTACCTAAAAATATCAATTTTTATTTTCGACAGGCTGAAGAAATGCTGTTTTCTATCGGAAACATGACAAATGCAAAAGAAGTGTACTCAGTCTTCTTGCTAGCGTAGAAGAAATGGAATAATGGGTTGAATATTATCGGGGCTTTTTAATTTTTGTGATCATTCACAAAAATTAAAAAGCTATCGCTTTATAATGAAAAAAAGTTAATTTTTCGTTTCTAAACGGTCGCGTATCGCAACTTATTCTTTATCCTTATACCATTTTTCAAATTTTCAGTCAAGTAAAAATCCAATAGAGCACAAATTTTTTTCCAATTTATCCTTCTGACTTCTAACTTTCTCTTAGACTATGTAAATATTTCTTTAAAATCGTTTAACTATCGATCAAATATTCTAAGACCTAAAAGGTCGATTTTCTAAAAAAAAAAAAAAAAAAAAATATATATATATAATGTCTTTTGTCTCATACAAATAAATATTATGGCAAACAGGTGCCTGCGATGAGAGAAATCTTGACATTGATATTATGAGCTCAAATTTTCCCACATATCTTCAATTTCACTAATATCCTAATATGCATCTTTTATTCCCTTGTTTTTTTCTACTTTTTTTTTCTTTACACTTCTTGACGCCATTTGACAAAGAGACTCGTAGGAACTGATTTCGGATGGTTGAAATTGATCCAGAAAGAAAGTAGGATTATGTTTTTTTGGTATTTATACACGTGTTAGAAACTGATCGGGATCAGTGAAGTAGAATTAGTTCCAAGTTCAATGCATTTTGTTTAAGATTCCTAATGTTCATTTTGCGTTTCTTTTTACATCGCCATTAGGGTATAATTAATAAAACTTTGTTCTTGTACCTGAATCCACATATAGAGGGCTTACAACTGTACCGAACGAAGTCAGAAAAAGGGAAGATAATAAGAGGTTTAGTAAATAAACTGCCATTAGGTAGTAAAATTAATATTTTACTCGTATTAAGGACAGTTTTAAAGTTTATTTTCTAAATGTTCTTATTTAAAAATAAAAACTAGAGTTGAAAAATATACACAAAAATTTGAACAAAAAATATGCTATTGATAAACAACGAAACCTACATTGGCACTGAGCTAATCATGTGATCAGTGGCGCGGTGTTAGGTGCAACGGCCTCTGAATCGCAAGGTTCATGGTTCGCTCCCAGATGACGGCAAAGAGTTTTATAATTAATACCAGCATATAACCAGACTAAGCACCGCTAAAGGAGTCTGGTGATCGAGTTGGCTGGCACTCATGAAATAGCTATAACTTTAAAAAAAATTTCAACCAAACTTTGTGAATTATAATACAAAAAATAAGAAAAGAATGTTGTTCTGTTGTACCGCAGTAAAAAGTGGTACAACAACAAACTTTTCATCTCTCAAGAAATAAGTAATATTAATGGGGTTTTCTTTTGGTAACAAAAATTGAATTTTTTCCCTTCCGATTTGTCAAAACACAGATTTTGACAATAAAAGCCTTCCAATGGTGAAAAAAATAATTTTTTTTATCGAAAATCAAATGCAGATCTGGATTTTTCGGCAGATTTACCCCTCTTACTAACACCATTACACACCAGAACAATCCATCAGTTTGACAAGACTGGATCGCTACAGTTTCACAGACACAAATTGTACACCAATACAATAAAAACGAAAAATCAATCTGCAGTCGTATACCATTCGCGACGGAAAAAATCAGTTTTCAGATCAAAATCTGAATTTACCAAAAGAAACCCCCATAGGACGTTTGGTTTTTGTAATCTGGTCTTTTTGACAGCTGTCACTTGCTTTATGACCAACTTGGTTTGCCATTTCATAATTTGCAAATCGTGCAAATTTATTACCAAATTAATGGTTCAGTTCGCGCGACGCATCGTCAAACAAGCAATTTATTGAAGGAAACTTTTAGTGAGGCGCCGAATATTCTCTTCCAAGGCATCAATCGCATCGGGCTTATCTGCGTAGACAAGCGACTTCACATAGCCCTACAAAAAATAACCCCACGACCGAGATAATACGCTCGAAATGGCAAACCAAACGGAGCATAAATCAAGTGACAGCTGTCAAAAATACCAATTTCGAAAACAGTATTGCCAGATTGAAAACCATACTTCTAAAAAGAACACACTTTATTATCCCAATCTTTTACAGCTTTGCCCTGGTGTTCCATAAACGAAAGTTTTTTTTTCATCATCATCATCATCATCATCATCAAAAAAATTATTTACTCAACGAAATAAATCTATGTTTATTTTTCAATTCCACTCGGAATTTAAGCCCATCAACTACATTTGATTGTTTTCGTAAATTTCTTAAAGAAAATATAAGTGAAAAATATCTTGTTATACCATTTCAAATCGATTTGTAGAACATCGAAATTAATTTTCTTGATGTTAATTGACAATAATTACAATGCATACGAGAAGAAATTTAGGTATTAAAAGAAAAGCAGATAAAAGAAAAATCATGTGAAAATAAATATACAATGAACTTGTAATCAAAACTTTTACCTTAACTGATGGCTGCTGCGCAGAGCCAGAATTGGAATCTTCAATTATTATAATATTGGCCGCCCGTAGAGTCTGACTAGACGATACAGATCTTGCAATTCCAGTTGCTATTGACAAAGTAAAAAAAACAAAATTTTTATTTTAAGAAATAAAAGCAAACAAAAACAACAACAAACTTACTTGGACCAGATACTGGAACACTCGATACTGTTGCTGTTGGTTGAACTATCTTTGCAATGTTAGCAAGAGATGATGGAGTCCCACAGGAGTCATCTATATAGAAGATTAACATATTTTAATATTTAGTTTTACATTAATGTATAATATTGTACTGAATAAAATGTATTCTCATTCTAAAGGTTAGAAAAGTAAAACAACTCGAATATTACCTCCCAATGGCCTTGATTTAGCTGGAATAGTTGGGACAGGAACATTTTGTATAGCTTGAATGCGTTGCGGCAAAATGTTTGTCTTCTTAAGCGTATCGTTTTCACCCTTCAATAGAGCAACTTCCGTTTCGAGTTCTTTTATCCTGCAAAATATTTAATTTTTTTTTTCATTTAATAATAAAATATATAAATGTAAGATAATAATAAAAGCCTTGTTGTGATGAAAGTTTAAAGGCATCTCAGCAAATTTTTACAAGCAAACAATAATAAATTATTTGTATCTAGTTATATTTTTTTTCGAACAATAACAAAGTATTTATTACCATTCTTGTGTATGTTATTGTTTTATGTATAATTTTGTTAACCAAGCTTTCACAAAAACACGGCTAAAATAAAATAAATTATGATCTACACAGTTGAGAAAGTTATTTAAATTTTTATTATGAAACAAGGAGGAAGCGTCGAATGTCCTTAGGATGTAGTAGGAAGGCCTCTTTTCTGATAAAGTTAAATAAGTCTTTAAAACAGTAAAACATTCTTCTGGGTACTCAAAAGAAAATGGTAAGCTGGACAATCCGATCTTCTAGAGTATGGCAGCCGTGCAGTCAAAATTGCAGTTGTCAAAGATGATTTTCAAGTATCTACTCAAGTCATCATCAAGTCATATATCGATAAACCAGAGCCCCCTCCCTCAGTTTTAACTCTGACAAAAAATTAGTAGTCAGGTTCTCAATGGATTTTCTTAGTTTCAGCATCGCCAAGACTATCAATAAGGCTGGGTTGTGGGTCAGGCTTATAACGGCTACGGACATCGTTAGGCAACCAAAAAGTCGAAAGTGGATACCTCACAATGGGAATTAAGCAGTCTGCAGAAGTTTAATCTACTACTTCCAATGCAGGACTGACATAATCCCTAGGGAAGCGATGGCGAACCAATGGCACGCTGGCATGTGACAAAAAATTACGGACAGGTCATAAATTGAGAAGTCCGAGTTTATGTGTTTTAAAATGTTAACATTTGCTATCTAGGCAATATTTTTGTTTACAAATGGGTGGGAGTCCTTACTTCAGAAATGGATTACATTAAATATTCGATGAGAAATTGTTTTGTTTGTTTCCTTATTAAAATGGATCAAAAACTATAAATTTAAAAAGTAAATTAGTATATTTAGGCCAGAATGTTCTTAAATGCAAGGTTAGGTTAGGTTAGGTTGAAGTGGCTGCCAGTCATGAAGACTGACACACTTAGACCATGAGTTGGTCCATTGTGACACCACATGAATCTAGGAAAACTTAAATGCAAACTGCAAGTCTTTTTCGCAGTTCTGCGTCAAAAAATGATGATCATTTGACCATTAAATTGACTTTTCCGAAAACAGCCTCTATGTAGGCTTTCCAAAGGCATTTCAAATTTTTACTGTTTTATAATGACACGAGGCTTGAAAGGTTCGCCATCTCTGCCCTAGTTTTCCCCAATGAATTAACATAGATCTAAGTGTGACGGTAACAAAATTTACTGCCAGCACACTAACCTAACCTAAACTAGGTCGGCATTGGGGCTTTGGAACCGCAGAAGGATAGCTTAACTTCTTAACTTCTGAAGATCAGCAAGGAGATCATAGGGAAGGTTGAATTCAAACTCCGTTTTTGCTGTTAATTTTTCTTGTGCACATAAATATGTGTAGCAGAATAAAAATGTAAAAAATAGATAATAAGGGTATTGATGCAACGTCGTAATTTTACAAAATGTGTAAAATGATAAGTTTACGCAAAGTTTGCATGAACAACATTTTTTATACATTTGATTAAATACTAGTTAATTCAATTAGATTGAGTCACAACGAGGTTTGGATAAGTTTAACCAGTTTGGTTAGTTTAACGCAACAAAATCCTTTGATAAGTTTAACCAAATTGTGTAAATCATTTCCCATACAAAATTTGACAGTTCATTAACCAAAAGATAAACTTATCCAATTTGTAAACTTATCTAGGGTTCTACGAAGTTGCATGAACACACTTAATTTATTATTTTAGTTTTTGTTTTTGTGGACTTCTTAGAAGGGTACAGCAACATCTAACTAATGAGCCCAATAAACGCATTTGGACTAAAGGTCACAAAAACTTTAAATTTAAAATGGGTTTTGACAATAATTTGTACGATGTGCGACATGGTACGAACTCATACGATGTAGCAAATTAGTAAAAATACATACAAAATTAAAGACTTAAAAAATATTTTTAAGAAGTTTCGCAAATTTAAAAAAAAAGTGAATATTAGCAAGAAGTTACAAGTTACCGAAAAAATTTATATTTGAAAAGCTCCTTAAACTGTATTCAATTTCGGTGCGTTTAATTGGACCACTTTGATTTCAATGGGTACCCTGCTGATGCGAAACGAATTTTTTAGTTGGTTTCCAACAAGACAACGAATAGCGAAATTCCTAAGAAAACACAGCGAACAAAATTTCGGTGAAAGTTTCACCAATTGAAAATATCAAAACAAATGCATATGCAAAATAAAACACAGGCAGTCATGCTGTAATGAAAAAAAAAAAACAAAAATAAACTTGAAAAAAAAACACAAACATCATTTACCGCACACAATAAATGGTCTTGTTTTTTAATTGTGTGCTCGTCGAATAGCGTACTGCAGAAAGAAAAGAAAATGATTTCTTGTGTTACTTTTGTAGGGGATTTTTCGTTTCACATTAACAGAATACTTGGCTTTTATGAGGAATGGAATAAGGAAATATACAACGAAATTATTTCAATTGATATAAAAATTCGTATTTCAACATTTTTTGTTTAATAAATAAAAAAAAATTACCTTTTTTCCTCTTTAGCAAGTGCCAGCCTCAAAGTCTTACGTTCGTTTTCGAATGTTTTAGATTGCTTTTCCAATTCTGCTTCCATGCGCAGTGACTTTTTACTCTCCTCCTCCAAGCCCTCTGCCAGAGAATCTGAACGTTGTTTCTCTTCACTTAGTATCTGAGCCAAATCCTCGGATCGTTTACCCTCCTCTGTGTACTTCATTAATATCTTCTTCCGTTCGGCAATTAAGAGCAAAACAATTTGCTTCTGTCGACCACGTTCAAAATCCAGCGTCTCTTGCAGCTTCTTTATATCTTTTTCAAGCTTCTTAGTCTGTGTCCGCTCTGCTTCCAGTTCCTGTTTTAGTTTGGTTCGTTCCATTTCTAAGCCATACGTAATATCATCACCTTGAGCTGTGTCGTGTTCGTGTTTGCGCTTCTCCTCTTCGAGTTCTTGCAACATTCGTTGATTATTATCCAACGAATCAGTCAATATGCTCACCATTCGAACGTGCGTAGCCCGTTGCTTATGGACCATCTGGTATAGCGATTCCATTTGCTGTTCAATTATTACACGAACTTCCATATCGGCTTGCACCGCTGCCGTCGACGATTGACGACTAATCAAGTTTCCTCCCAGAGCGATCTTGTCTCTAAATAATGCCGCATGCGGATCACTGTGTTGAATAGGATTCGAGCGAAGATGAGTTATAAAATGTTTGACTCGCTCGTTTCGCAAAGCCGCTATCACAACTTCGCGAGCTTGCAGCTCTCCTTCAAGATAAACTAGCATTTTAATCAATTCACTCCGAGGCATGTCTGTCCGAGAGGATTTCTAAAAGAAATCAAATTGCTATGTTCTAAATTTGGTGTTCAGACAAATAACGAGATGAACATGTCTAACCTGATTATTAGCGGCTTTCATAGTTTGGAAATCAAACTTGCTGCTCAGGGTGCCTGTGACGCTCAAAGCAGCTCCAACCCCACCCAAATCTCCAGAGCTGCTCCCGACGCCGCCAACATATCTAGCTGTTCCGTGGGTGCTATCACTTCCAAACGGATCATTTCTATCGGAATCTATAGAACAAATAATAAATGTTGGTATATTTAGTGTAAATAAATGAAGGGCACTTTGGTTCAAGAAACTCACCATAAGCATGCAAACCACTTTCGCACGTCGAATTCGAATTATTACTCAATTCCCTTTCTGCCTTCATGCAATCACTGCTATTCTGTGCTCCTGCCATTGTTTTATGATTTCCCCTTTTTCTTCAAGAAACCTTTCTGTTCCTGCTGGTGTTTCTTCACTTTACCTGTTCACCGCCCACAAATCGCGCAGCCTGGAAGATCCTTTGCCATAGATCTCAGTTGCATAGACGACCAACCCTTTGGTATTTATTTGTCTGCGGCATAACGAACCTTGTTCCCAAATTTTCAAACACAAATCGCAATCCCAGTTCTAGAGCTGTACTGCTGCTTGTTCTAGGAAGAGAAGCAACAACACCAACCATACATTCCATATGCCAGAAAAATAATAACAAAAAACAAAACAAAATGAAATGATTCCTTTTCTCGTTTTTTTTTCCTTACTTTTTTCTTTTTTTTATGATGTAAGTTTCTTGATATACAACACACAAAAAACTTTCCTTCTTTCCTAGTTTTCCTCTTGAGTCAATTTTTCAGGGAGAGCGCAGGGAAAATATATATTTTACGCATAAATTTATTAATTAAAACAAATTTTTTGTTGTTGTTCTTTTTTTTATGGAAACACTGTGACTGACAGGGGGAACGGATATCCTTAACACTTACAGAGAAGTCGGCCGAGAAAAGATGCGGACAAAACTATCAATATGCAAAACGTTTTTTTTTTTTTATTCGGTTTTAAATTAATCGCGATAACAAATTAAAAAAAAAATTAAACGGATTTTACACTCAATTTTGTATTGCACCGAGATTTTCTTTATTCTTTTTCTTGTCTCCTCCCGCTCCCGTTTCAACTAATGATGTTTCAGGCTTTCGGCTATAGTCATTCAGAAGGTTTCTAGTTTATATTTTTTTTCGTTTTTCACGCAATTAAAAGAAATTCCATTAAGAAAAAAATAAATAAATATTCGCACACGGCTTTTTGCGTTAAATATAATTAATGAACAAAAAAAAGCAAATTCATTTTTTTTGCCTCGGAACATCAACCACACACACAAACAGACGTAAGGAGACAAGCCCTAGAACAAAGATACTTCGTATAAAGATATGGGACCTCGGCTGTCATTCTGGTTTGCCTAGCTGAGAAAAATGTAAAACACGCACACATGTACACTTAATATGATTTTATTTCTCCATCGCGCTCATATTATTTGTGGTTTAATTTCACGTTGTCATTTATGGACAGGAAATAAAAACACACACATAGGCAAGGTCATGATTTTTTCTCTTCGTTACACTCGATACATTTGTGTTGTCATTTCACTTTATCATTAGAGGAGTTTACATGAATAAGCATTGTTGACAACAATACTTGATGAAATCGGAACCAGTTTGAAAACCATACAACATAGATTGACAACACAGTCTTTTATTGTTGCATTTAAATGATCAAACATCGGTGATTGTCAACTACGTTTGACAAGACGTTGTTTCATGTAAACCGTTTTCATGTGGAGATGAAGCGAGTTTAAACCACTGATCTCTATATACACTGGATAGTGTATTCCTTATAATATATAACAGTTTTTTTGCTTCCATTTGAAGATGACAATTAGGTGGTCGGCTTCATAATTTGATGTCTACATTCACACAAAAAAACGTGTTTCCAAGATGTGAATCTGAAGAAAGAGAAACAGACCGATGATATGAAAGCGAAAAACTTTGTGGAGTTTGTTTTGTTATTTTTTTTTATTAAGTTATTCACTGTGTGTATTTTGTTTGTGCTATTATTTTCCAATGGCACTAGAATTATATCATTAGAAAGGTATTTAAATAGGTTATAGATGGGAACCATTACTCCATTATACCATTCATTAATTCAGTTTGCAAACAAGTTGAAAAAAACAGCTGATAAATGTGATAAGGAGAATGCGATTACATATGTCCAGTTTATATTTCTTGAGCGCTCAGTATTTTTCCTCCATTTTTTGACAGAGCAGGAGAATAAAATATAAAAAGTATTCCTCACATAGAAGTCAAAACAACTCTCTTTTTCTTTTCTTCTTATAGAATTTACTGAGACAAGAAATAATTGAGCAAGCGAATCCAAAAAATTTCAGTCTCAGTTTTTAAGGGGAAAAGTGAGGAATTTTTTAGAGGAATCCTGTTTATATTTCTGAGCGCTCTGAGTCCTCTGAGATCTCAGAAATATAAACTGGCAAATAGTCTGTATTTTTATGATTTTACTTCCTTGTCACACTCTTTACGTTTGTAATTCCGTTTCATTTAACCATTTGCGAAAGAAATAAAATTACAAACACAACAATGTTAGCAAACAGATTTGGGGGGGAGCAACGAACGGAGATTTGACGTCTTCATAGTGGATTATTTTGTATAACTTGTTATACAGTTATATTGTTATACAAAAAAGTGGTCAGCTTCATAATATAACAATTCTTCAAATGGAAGCAACTTTCTTATGTCGAAACGCTATCTAGTGTATTAAAGAGATCAGTGGCTTGACATACTTCATCTTTTTGTATATCTGGATCGAGTTAAAATGAGATTGATTCGACTTTTCCATGTTTGTGTTTAATATAGTTTTGTTTAAATAGATACGTGTAGTAATTACTCATTTTAATTCAATTGAATATGTTTTGCATTGAAATAAATAAATACATTAACAGCCTTATTTTAGATTTTTTAGGCGGTTGACTAGTTAAACAGTTTCTAAAAAGTCCTCAATAGTTGGAAATATGCCTTATTTTATTAAATAAAATGTAAATTCAGACAAGTCCTAGACAACCAATGCCGTTGTCTAAGTAAGACAACTTTATGACAACAGTAAACAAAGTTTTCTTATAACGTTTTGGAGTTGGACAGCTGTCTAAAGTTAGGCAAAGTTTATAAATACGACTGTAAGAGTATTCGTATAATAACGTAGTTGTCGTAAACCTAGTAAAGTTATAAACTTCGTAGTTCTTTACAAACTTTACGCTGTTGCATGAATACCCTTATTAATGCTATTCATTTTCCTGGAATCTCAAATCATTTCAACTCAACTCTAAATGGAGCACTCAAGTCTCGAATATTCGACACTATTTCCACTCGAGTTCTCGATCCTTCTTGTAAGTGTAGTAATTCGTTGCATGTAATTAAATTACAAAGTCCCTGATCACACGTGAAGAATTCCAAGCATTTTCTGCGATTTGTAAGGATGAGCAGAGTAACTTGCAGAAGAGGAAGGGGGATGAAAGTGCTTGTTTATTACAAGTGAAGAATGAACATGTTCAGTAGTGAAGAATGAACGTGTTCAGTAGTGAAGAAAATTATTCTGTTTTCCTCTTTGTGTTTTTTGTTATTTCGTAATGAAACGCACGATTCGATTGGTTGAATTGAATAAGAGAAGAAACACAAAAGAGAATGTCAATTTTCTTCACCGAATATTTTCAAATAAATATTTCATCCTCCCTTTTCAGCAAGTTACCTTACTCACATCACAAATCGCAGAAATGCTTGAATTTTTTCACTTGTGATAAAGGACAGATATGGTTATCTTTTAATTCCATCTGGCAAACAATTGAGATGGTTCACTCGCAATGACGTCACGAATCAGTCTCACTGAACTGTCGAGCATATCTTGTTACCTATTCTTATACCATGATCTTTGAACGGGTATAATAATGGCCGCGTTAAAATTTTAAGAATGTACATACATATACAGTCTCGTGAGCGACGGAGTAAAGGCTCTCCCAAACCAACCTGAATGCGGAGCGAGACGACGTTTTTTTGTTGTTGTTTAGTATTGTGAATGATTCGCTGCGAATCGCTCTGCAGTTGGTTTGGGAGAGCCTTAAGGCTTCCCCGACTTTACAGCGCCTCTAATCCTGAAAGTTTATTTATACAAAAAATACACGAGGAATAGAGGCGGAGTAACTTGAAACTGGTTGATAGGGATATAAAGCCAGAGTAAAGCGGATTAAGATTTCAGCATTCTATTATCTTTGGGAATGACTGTTGCGAAAAAAAATGTTTGGTGTTTAAAATTTTTTAATCAAACTGTAAACTAGCCGGAGGAAAATTAATTTTGTATACTCCACGATAATTTATTTCGCGCAAGACTGACGTGACTGACATACCTTTGTGGAAAAAATTTACATTTTTATTTGTGTTTCCTTTAGCTTAGAAGAGTATCATTTAAAATTTGTTTTGCAAACTGTAAACTGACGACGAATACACCGTGGAAAAAACGACACGTTCACGTAATTAGGCCTATACCAAATTTATTTTACAGTGAAATCTGAGGAAAACCTCATTTGTTTTTTTGCAGAATAGATTTGACGTTTCCTTTATTTTTTTAATTAATTTAGCCTCACCGACGTCGCGTCGGCTTTACTTTATTAAGTTTTCCACCAAATGTTTTTTTTTTTTGTCTGCATTCAATTCAAATTTTCATTCAAATCGTTTAAAAAACACCAGCTTAAAACTATGCAACACAGAAATGTTTTCCTTTTCCGCTTTCTATTTGTAGGCGATTAAATGGTTCTGGAATTTTCTCGAAGGTTCTTGCATTTGATTCTGTTGAAGGTTCTTGTATTTACTGGAATGTGGATGTAGTCTTAACGTTGTGGGAGCTAAGCTCCAGAAAATAAGCTCGGAAAGTTTTGTGGAATGTAGCTATTCTTTTCAACAACAAGATGGCGATGCAAGCAGTTTTTTGTGGCGATTCTTGCGCTGCCACAAGTTCATAACACAAACTTTTCATCTTCGTCACATTTAAAAATCAAATCAACAATTCCGTTGGTAAAGCGTCACATTGTATAGTCGTTCAATACAATATTGTTTTACTGTAAGATATTTTATAAGGCTTTAATTTATTATAGATTCAATCGGAATCTTCTTATTTAACAGTTGTTTCCTTTATAATTATTTTATTTTCTCCTTCGGCCGACATGATTACAACACAAAATAAAATTGGTGTCAAAAATCTATAGATAATACATTTTAACGTATTCGTTCTTTATTTTCGTTAAGTTCGTTATTTTTAAATATTATTTAAATAATTCAAGTCATGCCACTATTTTTTATTATCAAATTACATATTTGTACAATTTTAAAGTGCAATATTGTTTGAACCTATTTAAGTGCCTCAGAAATTATAGTAAAAATATTGACAGGTATTTTATCGAATTCTAATGCATATGACTGTACATGTACAATTTTATAAAAATCATTAAAGCCGTTTTCAAGAAAATTTGAAAACAACTAAATTTAAATTTTCATAAACTATTTTTTAGTTTATGTAGTTTTGAAAGTTAAAAATAAAAAAGGTGTATCAAACTTAATGTCAGAGACAATTAAATGAAGTATTTTTTATAAACTTTAAGATTTTTAGTCAGTTGAAAGACGTTTGTACTGCTATGGATTTACTTTCGGTATTATCGCGCTCAAGGGTTTTTATTGCTGGATTTGTTTGTTTAGGATATAAGCAAGCATAAAACCGAAAATGCTACAAAATCCACCTATGCATTTCTGAGAGAGTTGTCACTTTTTCAATATGTTTGGTACTTATAACCTGGAACCTAAGCCAAATTTAAAACTTTTAAAACTTTTTATTGGAAATTAATTTTCCTAATTTCTATCTGAAAAAGCAAGGCTGAAAAAAATTTAACATAAGTTAGTTATGATTTTATAATCATGAGAAGAATGATCTAAGTAATATTAGAGTAGCAGTTGAGTTAGTAAATTGCCAAAACCATTTGGAATCTTCGATAATATCGAAATGCATTTGGTCAGCGCCGTCTCTCGTACTTAAGAGGCCCTAGGCTAAAAACGTAAAGGGGCCTATTATCCGGAAAAATTCAAACTTTATAGCCCAAATACCACGTAGACTAAAAAAGCCTAGTATACCACCAACATCTCCCATATAACTGGGAGCTCTTCCTAAAGCTATTAACCTAAAAATGCCGAAGCTCCGAGGCCAAACTCTCGTAGACGATTTAAAAAAATAAAACAGAATAGCTCTCTTCCCAAAGCGCAGAGAGACCGAACTCTCGTAAAATATTTCTAATTGCTTTCCCTAAAGCTATCGACCCAAAAACTCCAGGGTGCTGCAAGATAGAAGGCAAAGTTCTAGTACATATCAGAAAAAAAACCCGAATGCTCTCCTATAATTGAAAAGAAAAAATGAAAGAAAAATTCATTGAATTTAACTCTGCTTGATGTTCTCTTATTAGCTTTTGCACAGTCAAAAAACGTTAAGTAAATAAATTTTACGTATATTAAATAATAAGACTAAAAATATTTAACTAAAAGTATTTTAAAGTTCGGACAAAATTTGAAATTTACCGCCACTGGCTCTTGTATCCGATTGAAAAAAAAATAAATCTATCGTCTACGGGGGCCCGACCTCCTGCGTTTTGGGTATTGGGTTTGTGGGGTTGATAGCTTTGAGGAGAGCTGTTTATTTTTATTTTTTTAAAATCGTCCTGAGAGCTTGGCCTCTCTGAGCATTGGGTTTATCGTTCATGGGGATAATAGCTTTGGGGAAGGCAATTAAATTTTTTAAATCTACGAGAACTTGGCTTCTCTGAGCTCCGAGTTTATTGGGTTAATAGCGGAATCGGGGGCACTTACAAGACTGGGGCTCTAGGCTTGTGCCTACAGAGCCCATGCATAAAGACGGCACTGCATTTGGTTGATATGGGCGCCGTAGTATAGCAGTTTGGAAAGAGTTGAAAACTAATTATACGCATCTTGATAATAGGAATAGTTGCTTTCTATTTTAGATCTTAAATATTTTTGCCACGGATTTGGTGAGTTTCGGAGTGAACAGATGTATTTTTTCTTTATTTTCCTTTTTTTTATTTTTGGAAAACAGGTGTTCCACCCTAAATTTTGCATAAGAATGCAAATTAATGCAAAACCGCAAACGATTGCATAGAATTCAAACAAATGAAAATGAATGCAAATGAATGAAAGATGAACTCCCAAAACATTGCATTAAACTGATAACTTAAAGTGAATATGGGGAAAACGATTGGAATAATAATTACAATGTTAAATGAAAGGTGATTGCAGATTTTGAAGTCGCAGTCCCAAAGTAAAGTCAATGAATGCATTCTTTTTTGTGAATTCAATAAATGGGCGCGTTGGGCTATATTTAAGATATCCTACCATTTTAATCATCGTGAAAAACAGATTTCAGGAACTGCGAAAACAACTAAGGGATTCTGGATACCCTAGCCAAGCGGATAGATCCACGAGTTCTACACAGTCCCGTAATTTCTCGATTTGGCATGGCCCTCAAGTAAGAGAACATTTGACAGGAAAGTAATCACTGGAAATTATGGGGTAAACGGTTATGGCGTTTTGTCCACTTCTTTTCAAAAGCATAAAAACACCTTGGGGCATTTCATAGATGATGCTTAAGGTGTTGCTAGACTAAACTGGAAATTATCATTTGAAACTTCATCAGGTAAACCAGTTTTGACTAGCAACAACTTAATCAGAAAAAAATCTAAAGCTAAACCTTGCATTTTTAAGTTAAAGCTAAGTTTTGTGTGAATAAAAACAAGCTTAAGCTAGTAAATAAAATATGTGTTTTAGTAAAAACAAAATATCCAAAGCTAAAATCATATAGCTTAAGCTTGTTTCCAGCTTAGGCTCCGATTTGTGAGATTTAAAGCTTAAGCTAGAATATAATAGTAAAAGCTACAAAAATATCAAGACTCTGGGATCCCTAGCTAGAAAGCTTTGACAAGTTCTTATTTTTTAGAATTCTCTTCAGTGCTTAAGCGTTCAAGACCCTAATGTGGTTATGAATCGAAGATATGTACATATACGGCATGAATACAATAAAAATGTTAATGTGAGTGTACAAATTTCAAAAGTACTAAACAAATATTTTTTCTTATGCCTACAAAGAATTGTTTGTAAGACCATGGAATACAAAATTATTTTATAGTTCTTAGATATATCACTACCAAAATTGTATCAAAATTACCCAAAAAAATTTAACGTTTTCAAAACCTTAAACGGTGATTTTTTTTACAAATAAAATTAAAAATAGTCTTTTTAAAATTGATCTGGTAACTACAGGTACGAAGTTTTATAAAAATCCTATAGACAGTTTTGACAAAAAAAAAAATTGAAAATATCAAAACCGTTGTATTGGAGTTAGCTGTCCTAGATGACATAGTACTTTTCGTCTAGGAAATAACATAAAAATGATCTGCACCAAATTTGAAAAAATTGAAAGACTGACGGATGGTAGGTAAGCATGATACAAAAAATAGTTTTTGGACTTTTACATAACATCAGTATCGTAAGCTTAAGCTTGATTACAATCTCGAAATGTTCTTTTCACATGAAAACAATAATTGCCATAGAGAACAAGCATAAACAGTTTTGGTAAATAAAAATCTCAAATCCACTATGGTTTTTGGTTCCAAATATATAGTTTTAACTAAAGCTTCTAAGCCAACGCATGTGAATACACAAACAAAAGCTAAAAATACTAAGCGTAAGCTGGAATTTTCTAGCTAAATCTGTTTAGTGTAATATTTTGTTCACATAAAACAAAGCTAAAGCTAGAACTAAATAGCTTTAGCTGCAAGTAATAGCTATGAGCTATGACTAGCTAGCTTAAGCTACTTCTACAAATAGCTTTGACTTATTTTTTATTCACAATTGATACATAACTATTTATTTCTTAATATATTTTGCACATACTTAACAATCTCAGTGACCCAACTGTCACAATTTACAAAAGCAATTAGGACATATGCAATTGTTACATAACCCTCAAGAGAGTTAAGGAATCACAGTAAGCCATTTTGAATGGGAATTTATAAAAACAATATTCAACTAAATTCTCTTCAAAGAGTTTCTTATTTCTTTTGATATTTGCGCAGAATTCTTAAACGAAAATGAATTGGAACTGGCTTGTTTCTCATTGAGGTAGAGGTTCCAAAAATTAATTTCATTCCTTTTCTTTACTATCCAAAGTCTTTTGTGGCGAATAAAAATAAAAAGGGAAACACAAACAAAACGAAAGTATGCGCTCTGAAAAATTCCAATTTCTCATCATCATCTAAAATGACAAAATAAATAGGAATTTATTTTTTGTTATTTTTCGGGAAATATTTTCGACATTCGATCACAAAATTGATTTTTTTTTAAACATTTTGAAATGTATTTGCTTTGGTTGGTAAGAGAGTTGAGTTAGACAGATACATAAACATGTAGGTATGTAGGTGTAGGTATCTTAAATTGTTTCTGATCGAAATTTTATATTTCTGTCTTATTATGAGATTTCGTCATTCCAGGGTTTTTGTATTTTATTTTTGGTTTTTTTTGTTTCGAATCAGAAATCACACAAAAAATAGCACTCCCTTATGTTTGTCATATTAAAATGATAAATTTGTGAGAAGCACAAACTATAAACTCTAAAGTAATTAAAATGCAAAGAGTCTTGTATCCGCTGAGGCATTTTTATTGCACAATTCCCCACAGTTTGTGTGTGTGTTATTTTTGCCCATAACAATTTTTTTTAATAAAAAAAATAAGAAAATTGATTCTTTAAAGTGCTCTAACACAGTGGCATAGTTTATATGAAAAACTCAGCTTAAAATCTATGCATAAAAATCTTAATAAAAAAGGAGAATAGGACAAAACGGTCTACCAAACCAATAACGACAAGACATAATAAGTTATTTGAAAGGTATTTTTATGTTCTACAATAGTTACTATGAAAGCTCATTTTGAATCGCTGCGCTGTGTGGAAAAAGTTACTCGCTAATTATTACTCATGTCACATTAATTTTTTTTTCTGCAAAAATTTACTAAAACAGAGAATAACTTTTTTCATACAGCGATTTTTGGTAACTCGTTATTTATTATAAATTTTATTGTTCATAAAAATACATTTTTAGCGATATAATCTTATTGATATTTATTAGATCAGTTTCCATAGATTTTTTCCATACTGAAATGCACCAACACAAAACCTTGGTTAGTGAATAACTTTTTTCACACAGTGATTTGAAATTAGCTGCCATAGTGACTATTGTAGAACATACAAATACCTTTTCAACGACACACAAATGTCTCGTTATTATTGGTTTCAAGACCACCTTCCATTCATTTTTGCCGTTTGTTGTTGCCAAAGGTTTTTTTTGAATAATTAACTATTCTCTTGAGAGATTATATGAGATATTTCAATTTCCCTAATGGTCTATCAAAAGAGATGAGTAGGTATACCTAGATGAGGAAGAAAGCAGCAAGAAATTTCTTGTGCACCCCAGTCTGTTTTTGGAATAGCATCTTCATTTTATCGTTGTGGACACTTTTTTACGATAGGCTTCTCCACTTTTTGAAGATGTCATAGCTGACAGCTAGTTAAGATCTTTGATGTCAATACTTTGACATTATGCTGTTGCAACACTTTAGAAGGATGTGTTCCAAAATTATTGCTTGAAGGGTATACAACTTGTTGCCTTTTACAAAGGAGACAAAGAACGCTTCCCAGAAGGTCCCCCAGCAGTTGCTGCAACATCGTTCTTGTTGGTTCCAATTTTCGTTTTTAAATACAGATTTTTTGAAATAATGCATTTTTGGAATAATTTCCGTTTTAGTACTATTTTTGTTCTCGGGTGAAAGAGACCTTAAAGGGATTGAAGTCAATGGCAATTCAATGTCTAATTTCCTTTGTTTTTCGAGGACGCAAACGATCTCACAGCCTTGGCTGATAAAGTGATAAAGGTATACCTAGGTAAAAAAAAAAAATAGCTAAATTAGCTAATTTAAATGTTAAATGCTTAAGCCCTGAGAATTTTCGCTTCTTAGCCTTAGCCCAGATGAAAAATGTGTTACCGACACAAATTTCATACTTGTTATCGATAGTTTGGAGTCTGATGTCGTACTTTGACCATTCCGAGGTTACTAAAAACACATATTTGTTATGAAAAAGTAACCAACGGCCATTTTTTATTTTGTTTTTGTTGTTATTGTTATTTGACTTTGAAGTGTGTTTTGACAGAACTCAAATCACTACTGAATTGTTCAACATTTTCTGGGTTAAAATTGGTTATTGACATTTACTATGACTTCAGAAAAACAACATGGCCATAAAATTAAATAAATCGCAAGTTCACATTTGGATTTTAAAATATTCTACTTTGCACGACTACATACGATGATATCACATGAGTTTGCTTTTAAAAAAAACATCAAATAATTGGAGTTAGTGGACGTTTTTAGAAAAACACATTCAAAGAAGTTTAAGAGCAACTTGCTCCTTTAAAGGATTTCTAATGTTGATTGATTTTGTTCATTTTCTCAGTCCTTTCTGCCCCACTTTACTTCGACACTCAACACAACTTGTTCGTTTTCTCACTAACGACTTTTTTAGTCTACTGCCATTGGTTGTGTTTACGCATTTTATACCGTTTTTTTCTGATTGATAACTGTTATAATTGTCTTTTTTTTTTGTTCAAATTCAAAGTGGTGTTAATGGATATAGGGCTTGAACCCAAGAGCCTGTCTAAAATATAGAATTATCATAAATGGGTGTGCAGAAATGTTGCGTGGCTTATTATTGTTGCCTTTTTTGCAAACTTTAGGTCTTAAAGTCCCCAGGAAGAAATAAACGACAGAGACATGGTTCTGCTGAGATCTCTAAG
The DNA here is from genome assembly GCA_946251815.1 of Dasysyrphus albostriatus. Classification (NCBI taxonomy): domain Eukaryota; kingdom Metazoa; phylum Arthropoda; class Insecta; order Diptera; family Syrphidae; genus Dasysyrphus; species Dasysyrphus albostriatus. Next base: position 3,450,462 of record OX276339.1, read on the forward strand.
AGACGTGCCGACGACGTGCCTCATGCAGCAAGCAGCACAAACAAAACAATTGTTGTTGTTATGTATTCTTTGATGGTAAAATTGATCATGAAGACGTCATTTTTGTAAAACGATGTATATATAGAAGGTAGGGCTGTAAAAGTAACGACAAAATCAGTACCCGCATGTTTACGTTACTTTTGGGTCGAGTACTCGTTACTAAAATATCGTTACTCGTTACTCTCGTTACTTTCGTTACAAACGTATGCGGTATTAAAAATCGAAATCTTCAGAATTTATTTGATGTACCTTAACAATGCAATTTCAGGGCCACTTGAAAAGATATATTATTTGTTCCCAAAAATATAATTTTTTGTCCATCTATCAAGCCATTAACTGTCAAATTTTATTGAAGGATGGCTGCGATCTAAATGAATTAAGAAACCTCTGAAAAATTTAAAAATGTTTGCTCTGAAAAATCGAAATTTTTCAGAATTAATTTTATGTACCGGAGTAATGCGATTTTAGGGCCTTAGAGTGACATTTGGAACGAAATACTATTTTTGCCCTCAAATATAGTTTGTTGTCTTTTTGACAAGCCATAAATTGTCAAATTCCATTGAAGGATGGCTGCAATCTAAATAAATTAAAAAAAACCTTTGAAAAATCTAAATGTTTGCTCTGAAAATCGAAATTTTTCAGAATTAATTTTGTGTTCCGGAACAATGTGGTAACAGGGTTTTAGGGTGACATTTGGAGTGAAAAATTATTTTTTTCCTCAAATTAGTTTGTTGCCCTTCCGTCAAGCCATCAACTGCCAAATTCCATTGAAGGATGGCTGTGATCTCGAACTTTTCTGCTGAAAAATCGAAATTTTTCAGAATTAATTAAATGTACCTCAACAAGGCCTTAGAGAGTGTCATTTGGACGAAAAATTATTTTTTCCCTAAAACATAGTTTGTTGTCCATCTGTTAAGCTATTAATTGTCAAATTCCATTGAAGGATGGCTACAATAAAGATAGATTAAAATTCATCTTAAAAATCAGACACTTTTACGGGTTATTTACTCCTCCGGAAAAATAGATCTCTATACCGATTCATGTTTAATTCATACACAAAAGAAATATAGAAGCGTTACTTTGGTTGGTATCGATGCAAGGAATATTTCTCATGTGGTATTTTATTTTCGTTTCGCACATGCGAAAAATGTGACATGCATAATGTGCGATAAGGAATTGTTTGTATGGTATATACCAAGTAACGAAATCGTACGAGTAACGACATCATTTAGGTAGTAACGTTTCGTTACTTGGTATAGAAGTGAATACCCGCATCTTAGTAACGAATACATACGATTCGTTACAGCTCTAATAGAAGGTACTTTATAGCAGCACCTAACTGCTTGCTGTCCATTGGTGTGTTGGGTCGCGTCTCAGTCGCCTTGTATTGGATTACTTCAAGTTGTGGTAGCTATGCCTTTATGTTTGACAATTTGTTGCTATCATTTATTGGGAAAAGGTGTTAGCACGAGGGCATAATAAACAGGTAGCAAATGATTGAAACATCACAATGAAGTATTTTTGTCTGTTATACCTACATAGTTTTGCATTTTTTATATTTTTCATAAAACTGTTAGCAGCGGGCTAGCAGTCAACAAAGGTTTTCACCTGAAACGAAAAAAAATTAAACAGTTTGGAAAATTGACACACTTATTGAAGAAGAATGCTTAGTCGTAAAAAAGTCCTAGTGAATCCGTATCCGAGGTGAATTCTGGTAGAATACACAATTACAATTTTTATTTGAATGATTTAAGGAAATGTTTAAAGAAAAAAATATAATAAATAAAACTAAAAGGAGGTTCTTGCCTTTTTTAATGTTATATTTAATTTTATAAAATCAGCTTGGAGTGAAAAGCGATTAGCTCCACATTTTTTTACTATTATAGGTCACTTTAAAAATTAAAAAAAAAAATTAATATATCAGCTCTTTTCAATTTCACTGAATTTAACAATTACGAGTCTAAAAAATATTCAGGGCGGTATTCAAGAAACGCTCATAACTTAAGAGCTTCAAAATGAATCTATTCACTAAGCAATAATAGTAAATATTTATGAGAGCTCATAAAAGTTATGAGTCCCGATTATTTATAAAGTTATGGGGACTCTCTCCGAAAACTTATTCGAAAACTTTCGAAGTAACCATTGAAATTGAATTGCATTTGAAAAATGTTGTTTGTTTTAGAAAAACACTTTAATTTGGTCATTAACAGTGCTATTACATTCGGAAAGACTGCAGTCAACTGAGTTACTGACTTATAGAATTGACTTAGTGTGACTTATAAGACTGGAAAAAGTCAACAAATGACTGCAATCAATTAACTGTAAGTCAAATACAAGTCAGAATTTTAATGACTGTTGAATGTTAAAGTGCTTTAGTAAGTTTAAATTGAGATTAGTCAAAAGACTACTGTCACCAACTGACTGCAGTTCATACATCTCTGGCCGACATTATTGTAATAGATTCAGACTAGAAATACATGTCTTGTATTGCGCACAAAGATCAGTGATATAATTCGTCTTAAAGTACAAAAAAATAAAAAAGTCAATCTTCAATCTTATGATTGAACTTTTAGGTATTTTGTAACAAAGCTTTACATATTGTATTAGAAGTTTTTTGGAACAAAGTTCTTTTTAGAAATTTAAATCTTTTTATTTTTAAAACAATTGAGAGTTTGTTCGTTTGGGACTAAGTTTCATCATAATGACATAAGTGCCTTTCACATGTGCTGCGACCTAAGAATGCGAATAAATTTGTTTAGGCAATTCCAAGCTCAAATATCAACAAATTCTTGTTTTTAGTTTTCTACAAACTGTACTGTAAACGAGATATTTTCTGCGAGTTTTAAAAAAACCTTAAGCTATCTACAATTTTTTACGGAGAACACGGCTAAAATTAGTTTAAATTTTTAAATCTAGCATTTCTATATTTTCTACGCGACCAACGAAATATTTTCTGCGAATTGTCAAACCGCACAATCCACAAAATCAGGACGCATTCCATAAATCTGCGAATGGAAAATTCGCTCGAATTTAACTTCAAATTTTGTAGGCACCCATTTTACAGGTTTATTTTTTATGACAATTCGCGTCTGTCGGCTATCACTCATGTGAAAGGAATGTCAAATTTCGAAATTTGCAGCTCATATGAAAGGCTTTTTTGTTCTTTTCACGGTTTGGAATATAGTTCTTAAAAAAAATTGTGTGTTGGTACATTAAATATGAACTAATTCTCACTTTATTGGGAGTTAGTTCATTGAGAGTAAATTCATTTGGGATCTAACTCCCCAAGGCCTAATTAAGATCTCCACAAAAAGCCAGCTTAATTGAAATTATTTCCCTGGACTAAGCTTAAAAAATTCAAAGTCAAAAAAAGTATTTGAATACCCACATTCGTTAAACACAGTACATAATATATATCTACATACATTTTTTGGGTCAATTTCCAAAATGGGAATACCTACATGAGTCTTGAAATTAAATATGATATCACACACATCATAATTAGATACTGCTTCCCGTGTCAATTTTGGACAAAAAGTTTCTTTCTTTCTTTCCTTCTATTTTATTGAATAATTTCAATAATAAAAAGACAAAACTACCATTAAAGAGAAAATATCAAAAAATAAAAATTACTTTACCTATATACACCATTGCCAGCCGTACGCTGCGCCCGCTCGCGTCATATTTTGCTGTGTTAATTTGGAATTACATTATTTAAAGTCAAACTCAAGTAGCCATCCATACCCAGAAAGTCTAACATGACACACTGTCATATTCAACAAAAATTAAAAAAAAAAAATCCTAACGCGCACACTTCTGAATTAATAAATATTTTTTTTTTTCAAAAACGCGATAAATACGATTTTCACTATAATTTTTTTTTTTGTAATTGAAAGTGGGAGGCAAGATTTAGATATTCTTGGGGGGAAGAAGGTTGGAGGAGAGTAACAAATGTGGGTGTAAATAATTCAAGTTGTTTTTTTTAATTCTTCTTACGTCTGTTTCGCGCATACCTTTGAGTATGATTGGAATAATTATACAGCCATAATAATTCAACTTATTCATTGTAGGTAGGTTTACCTACAGGCAAACAAATGAAAAAAAAAAAATACTCACGCACAAAAGCAAACGCATTTTTTCATTCACCATTGACAGAGCATTACTTACACGGTCTATCTAGGTACTTACTGGACTTTGGTTCATAAAAACTTAGGTTTTACTTTTGCTATATAGGTACCACGTCCTGTGTCAATTCTGTTAACATTTTATTCAAACTTAAATTTTCGATAGAGCTGCTGGCCACGAGACCAGAAAAATCACTAGTTGATAGTGAGACGATACCAGCAATCAAGGCAAGGGCGTGTTTTATGTCTTTAAATATTGCTGCTATTTCAATACCAATTATCAATTTTAATTAACAATTCTTGTACATAAATAGTTTCTCGGAAATATGACTCTGATGACATTTTTAAAGTTTGTTCTAATTAGCAAAGGAAAACCTTAAAAAGTGGAAGGAGTGGAACCAGAAGCGTTCACACGTTTTGACAGCATATTATAAAATGATTAAACGAGGACGTGTCGTAACGTTAGGACTTATATCAATGTTACCATTGCCGTGATTTTGAAATCTTTTTCAGCATTTTAAGTCCAAAAATTGAGGAGTATCATGGTGCCCGAAGATATCCCAAGGAACCCTTTATTATGAAATTGAGTTAGTTTATATAATAAAAGGCCCTATTTTTATACAACCTAATTTGTTTTTAAATTTAATTTTAAAACTATTACCTTACAAAACAAGAAATATAACTTTAAGTGAAAATGGCCTTAACGATTTTCGTAAAATTCCTGTTAGACAAATTACTGCTTAACTGATATGCATCAAACTTTATACAGCTTGTGACTGGTGGAAAAATTGCAAGTTTGGGAAAACCTATATGAGAAAAATACTAGTGAGGCCCTTCCTAGTAAGATCCTATTAGACATGTTTTAAACAAAAATACAAAGATTTATAACTACCATGAAATGGTATGAGATAATAAAGTATAGTTATTTATGTTTCAAATTGCATAACTGTATTTTCAATTGGCTCAGCGTATTTGACTTAATAAAGTTCTTAAACCGGAAGATATAAGCACTAAGTTAGTATAGTTTAACTAACGCAGAGGCTTGAGGCCAGCAAGATAGTTTCAATTTTTGTCTGGCCTTAAGTTAGTTTAACAAGTTTAATATAAAATAAAAATTAAAAAAAGAGTATAAGACTGGTAAATGGAATATCGTAGGATCAACTCCCCAAGACAACTTTCTCTTTGCTTAAAGCATCACTGATGAGTCCCCGGAGGTTTTTGTCAGTTATCCTTGCTAGACCTTTTTTAGTATCAATGTTATACTTTCTTGGGCCTCGTTAAAAACTATACATTATTTTTCAAGGTATATGAAGTTTAGGCACCTCACGAAAAGTTTTCTTCAATAAATTGATTGTTTGGCGATGCGTCGCTAGAACCGAACCATTATTTTGGTTATAAATTTGCACCATTTGAAAACGTTGTTCAGGAGAAAGTCTATTTATTACCGAATGGCAAACCAAACTGAGGATGTATCAAGTGACAGGTTTCAAATAGACCAGATCCTAAAAATGTATTGCCAAATTGAAAACCACACGTCTAAAAATAAACCCTTTACAACGATTTCAGTTTTAGATTACAGTAAGGTTTTTGTGGTGTAACTTGAAATACACACAAATGCAGTACCCATACATCCTGCAAAGAATACACCAATTCATATTGAATGAACAAAAAAACCTGTTTGTCCAAAAACAATTTGGTTTTGAGGATAGGGCTACAAAAATTGCTGTTTTTACTAAATAATAAATTGGGAATACGTTTTAAAGAATAATAAAGAATTTAACTTTATTATGTATTTTGAAATTGATTTGAGAATTATGTCAAAATTGCTGACAGCAGCAGCACACATACATCAATCAGATTCACATTTGTGAGTTCAATAAAGTCCCGATACGATAAAATTTCTTTAAATCAATTAATAAAGAATAAAGTTTGAATTGAAATTGAAAAATTGAAAATAAATGGATGGTTGAAAGAAATTCGCCAAATAATTAAATTATCAATTAGATACACCTAAGACCTAGGCTCTGTGCTATTTGAAAGAGCGCAAAATGGGCATAAAAAGGAAGCTAGATTCAGTAGTTTGGCAGGCAGAGATTTCTTTTAGGAATTTTGTTTTCAAGGACACAGAAGGTTTTTTTCGATGTTTTCTGTGCCAGGGCGAACTGAAGAATGTCATTAAAATGTCAAAATATTTATATATATATACAAATTAAATATTAGATTGCTAAGGTTATATTTTGTGCAACTTCAAAACATCCATGAATTTTATTTGTTAATACAAAAATCAAAATCGCCTTTCAAACATTTCACATTTACCATTTAAAAAAAATAAATTCGTGGCGCAACAGCTGGTGAATAACCAGGGCCTAGTGACTTACAACTCTAAACCATTTTGTGTGCTTGTTGTTTGGAATGTTATAGGAATGGAGGGGACCTACAATTTTTGCCGCGTCCAAATGGCTAGATGAGAAGCACTTTTTCATGACAACTATACCCTTGAAAGATTTTTCAGTTCCTCGCAAGAGACAGTACCTCGGAGAAAACATTTCCGCTTTTTTAAGATGGTAGCAAATGAGAATCGAATGCAGACCTTCAGTGACAGTCCAACGTACTAACCATTATGCCACGAGGTACTACATTTTTATCCTGGTTAAAACTCGAAAAGCAAATACTTTTCATTTAAAATTCAATTCTTGCCAACGGCTGATTTCAATTTTGCAGATCTGATTTCTTTCCCCGAGCGAAAACCTGGAATGCGTGAGAGCGAATTCAGTGCGCGCTTCGAGCATACATGCAATACAGTAGAAATAAACTGAGATGAAAGTGTCACATAAAATGATTGATTTAAAGTCTAGGGCGATCAAGTGCGCCCCAATGCCGACATTGAACAAACCTAGTATGAATTTCAACAATTTATACTGTGACCTTTAACAAAAGCTGATAATTAATTAAAACAAAGCTATGGCCAATAATTACTGTCCTGAAACTAGTTGACTTTTTATCACTTTCTATAGCGGCCTATCGAGTAGTGCAATGCTACTCTGAGCCTCAGGCTGCAGTTATCACACTTTGCCCAAGATTACATCCTTATTTTAGACCGGTGCAATTTTCTTTTCAACACAAACACAAACGTTTTGTATTGTTAGGGTTACTTCAGGGGAACGCCATAGTACATTGTGAAAATATACCAAATTTCCGAAAATCTAATTTATTTGAGCTCTAATATTTCTGTTCCAAACGAATGTTTTTATTCAAAACAGAAAAAGCTGTTTGTGTTGAAGTAACGTGGGAAAAAAGTGTGCCCAATGATCGATAATAAGAAACCCTTACTGTGCCCTTGCTAGCATCAATGTAAAACTTGTTAGGGCCTCGTTAAAAACTAGATTGTTTTTCCAGGCGGGTTTAGTTAAAGGGTGAAAATAATTAAACTTATTTTCCTTAAGTTCTACACTAAAAGTGTATACTTAAAATTTTTTGTGCAGAATTTAATTCATTTTTTGAAAGAATATATTTTGGCCCTTCTCGGATATAATATTGCTGAACTGCGAGGCTTTGATTCGTTTCTAAAAAATGCATCTACCTAAAAATATATTTAACTCAAACTTGTAAACATTAAAAATCACCATCATAATATGTAGTTAAAAGAACACAAAAATTAAACTTCCCACAATACTTAACACGGTTGCATAATATTATCCCCCTCTTATGAACCAATAATCTAACACTTGACAAAAAATCATTGTGATTGGATAGTCAGATGAAAACGTTGGGGCGCCCGGGAGAATTTCCTAAGTTTTCTTAGTTTATATCTGCTTTATATTGTTTTTATTATTTCCTGTTTTGCTTTTTACAATAATTTAAATTATTCACTGCAAGAGAGTAGAGAGATATGATTTGTAAAGTGTTTTGTTTTTCTTTTTTACACATGCATATCCCTGCCGTGGAGGGACCACCCCAATAGGAAAATATAGTAGAGCTATGCATGCATGTGAACAAGCAGTATCGACTTGAGAATAACGACGATACATAAAACCAACGAAGTCGTCGTCGTCGGTCGTTGCGCATTTAGTGGGAGGTGCAAAATATAAAGCTCTAAAAATTTGAATAAACTCGGCAAAACTATCTCATAGGTTTATTTTTTTTCTAACCAATGTATTGTCCGGGGCTAGATTGGTATGCGCGTACAATAAGCACGTATTTCGGGCGTCTAAACTGAAAGGGCCCCTAGTAGGTATTTTGTTTTTTGTTACTTTTTTAACAATATGTTCGTCTGCATTATAGAAAGTGATTTGATGAATAGTTTTTGAAAAATATTCTCAAACTCATGACAAAGATAAAAGTGTTCTTCGTGTTGACTACCACACGAAGAGAAAACCAGATGGTTTTATGTATTTTATTTTGGGAAATTGAAAGTTACCAAAACTATTCTCTTCTTAAGCAATCGTTTTAGGGGATTTTGTTGCTCTTTAAAGTCTAAAAAAATTCCACATGCCATCCATATACTATTCAAAAGTGCCCAGCTATGAGCTGCGAATTGCAAATGGTCGTAAATTTTGGCATTTATTTGATGCGATAGCCATAAAATAAAACCAGCAATCGAGGTGCTTAAAAAAATGAGGTACTTTGTGGAAAGTGACCTGATGTACTCGTAGTTAATTGGGAATAAGCGTTTGAATGTTGGCAGAAAATTTGTTGTTCGTGGCGTAGAAAATATAAAAATAAGTAATGCAAAATTTAAACAAATTTTAGTCTCTGTTTTCTTTACAAAATTTTACATAGGATCGTTTTTTCTCTTGGTCAAAAAGTTAAAACAAGAATAAGTTGATATTCGCACTAGGAATTGCTTAATCAAACTTAATTAGAATAAGAATAAGAATAAGAATAAGAATAAGAATAAGAATAAGAATAAGAATAAGAATAAGAATAAGAATAAGAATAAGAATAAGAATAAGAATAAGAATAAGAATAAGAATAAGAATAAGAATAAGAATAAGAATAAGAATAAGAATAAGAATAAGAATAAGAATAAGAATAAGAATAAGAATAAGAATAAGAATAAGAATAAGAATAAGAATAAGAATAAGAATAAGAATAAGAATAAGAATAAGAATAAGAATAAGAATAAGAATAAGAATAAGAATAAGAATAAGAATAAGAATAAGAATAAGAATAAGAATAAGAATAAGAATAAGAATAAGAATAAGAATAAGAATAAGAATAAGAATAAGAATAAGAATAAGAATAAGAATAAGAATAAGAATAAGAATAAGAATAAGAATAAGAATAAGAATAAGAATAAGAATAAGAATAAGAATAAGAATAAGAATAAGAATAAGAATAAGAATAAGAATAAGAATAAGAATAAGAATAAGAATAAGAATAAGAATAAGAATAAGAATAAGAATAAGAATAAGAATAAGAATAAGAATAAGAATAAGAATAAGAATAAGAATAAGAATAAGAATAAGAATAAGAATAAGAATAAGAATAAGAATAAGAATAAGAATAAGAATAAGAATAAGAATAAGAATAAGAATAAGAATAAGAATAAGAATAAGAATAAGAATAAGAATAAGAATAAGAATAAGAATAAGAATAAGAATAAGAATAAGAATAAGAATAAGAATAAGAATAAGAATAAGAATAAGAATAAGAATAAGAATAAGAATAAGAATAAGAATAAGAATAAGAATAAGAATAAGAATAAGAATAAGAATAAGAATAAGAATAAGAATAAGAATAAGAATAAGAATAAGAATAAGAATAAGAATAAGAATAAGAATAAGAATAAGAATAAGAATAAGAATAAGAATAAGAATAAGAATAAGAATAAGAATAAGAATAAGAATAAGAATAAGAATGAGAATAAGAATAAGAATAAGAATAAGAATAAGAATAAGAATAAGAATAAGAATAAGAATAAGAATAAGAATAAGAATAAGAATAAGAATAAGAATAAGAATAAGAATAAGAATAAGAATAAGAATAAGAATAAGAATAAGAATAAGAATAAGAATAAGAATAAGAATAAGAATAAGAATAAGAATAAGAATAAGAATAAGAATAAGAATAAGAATAAGAATAAGAATAAGAATAAGAATAAGAATAAGAATAAGAATAAGAATAAGAATAAGAATAAGAATAAGAATAAGAATAAGAATAAGAATAAGAATAAGAATAAGAATAAGAATAAGAATAAGAATAAGAATAAGAATAAGAATAAGAATAAGAATAAGAATAAGAATAAGAATAAGAATAAGAATAAGAATAAGAATAAGAATAAGAATAAGAATAAGAATAAGAATAAGAATAAGAATAAGAATAAGAATAAGAATAAGAATAAGAATAAGAATAAGAATAAGAATAAGAATAAGAATAAGAATAAGAATAAGAATAAGAATAAGAATAAGAATAAGAATAAGAATAAGAATAAGAATAAGAATAAGAATAAGAATAAGAATAAGAATAAGAATAAGAATAAGAATAAGAATAAGAATAAGAATAAGAATAAGAATAAGAATAAGAATAAGAATAAGAATAAGAATAAGAATAAGAATAACAATAAGAATAAGAATAAGAATAAGAATAACAATAAGAATAAGAATAAGAATGAGAATGAGAATAAGAATGAGAATGAGAGTGAGAATGAGAAAGAGAATAAGAATAAGAATAAGAATAAGAATAATAATAATAATAATAATAATAATAATAATAAGAATAAGAGTAGTGATTGCATACATTCCCTCGTTTGCTTATGCGCACACAAGCTAGCTTAAAGCTCATGCCTACTATAGTTGGGCCTTTAGGGCTTTTGAGATGTCCAAATACACTACTGGTATGTTATTCTCTATTTTGCACATTTCACTCCAGAGGTTGAATCATTTTTTGTTGTATTTTCATAAAACCTCCACCACTACCTGTGGGGTAATTTGGAGGGATCGGAGATTATTGCTTGACTGTTTGACTGTGACTGTGTGTATCAAAGGCTTTCACGGCTGCTGCCTCATTATTCAAACAAATGGAAATGATTTTCGAAGAAAAATACAGAACAAAACCATTTGTTTATGCCTGATCAGTCGAGAATTACATACACACGCCCAATCACATAGAATGCATGCTTAATATTTCTGTAGTTGCAATTATGTCTAAATTTTTGTTTTCAATATATTGAATACAAATTTGAGATTATTAACATTTGAAAGTGTTAATTGATATTTTTTTTTTTTCTACAGCTTTTTATTTTAGTTCATATAGAAATGTCATTGACTTAAATGCATGCGCGGGCGATTGAATTTCCCTAAAAGTATTTTTTACTTTTTTTGATTGCAATTCTATGCCAATTAGCACCTTCATAGGTACTTGCATTTATGTTCTCTTGTTTGATGTGAAATTTGACTCGCTTAAGCTTTTTTAAAAGTTTGATCAAAGCAAAGAACATTTTTCAAAAAATATGACTAATACTGGATTTATAGTTCTAATAATAAGAAATTATTTTATCTCCCATTTCTGAATGTGACAGTAAAATAATATGCCCGAAGTTATGGCATGGCACTTGCCATTTACTACCATAATTGTATTATATGTCAAGCAATGAGTCCATACATATACTGTATACTTCGAACATTGTCAAAAATGAAAGTGTTAGAAATTAAAATTGTGTGTTTGAGTGACCCTTTTCTGCAAAATAGTGATGGGACACAACTGCGCAGTACTGAAAATAAAAAATAAAAATGCTAATGATATTAGCTTTGTTGCAGAGTACCTATAACAAATTGTTGTCAAAGGGTGGGAAAGTTTAGTGGCATCCTTTTGCAGGAGCTTTCTGTCAAAACAGCAAACATTTTTTCATCATTTGTCTGATCAGCTTGGCCTTTGAAAAAGAATTTCTGACCGATTTCTTGGGTATAATTTGTCAGGAAAAGGAAATGCCTCGCAAACTAAAATCTCGTAAAATTTAATTGCATTGTCAAACATAGTTTTTATTTAATATTTAAATAGTAAAATCAAACTTCGCCGGAGGTTTGAATTTGCGAGATTTTGGTTGAAAAATGTATCCATTGCAAGGAAATTAAATTCTTGTGAGATTTCTTAACTTCTGCAAAATAAATCTAGTATTTTGCAAATACCAGACCATGTTGTTATTCATAAATGTTGTTGTTATTACTTCAATTGTATTAAAAGAGAACAAAGAAATTGCATATTCCGGCTGTAGTACCGGGACGGGTAAATTCTATAATTGTTAGTTTTTCGATTTCGAGTTTATTTCTTTGATTCGTAGAATTTTCATTTGCACAACTGCGAACAATATGTTACTGTGAGATTTCAATTTCCAAATTTTGGAATATACATTACGAAATGTCGTTGAGATTTTTTGGGATGTAAATGCGAGTTTATTAAATGCGAGATAAGCGAGATTTTGTAATTGCAAAATTATGAAAAGCAGTATTTTTAATTTGCGAGGTATTTTTTTTTTTTTTTTGTTGAGATTTTTAAACAATGTGAGATTTGATTATTCGAGATTGCAGGATTTCGTACCGCTACTATAGAAGGTTGGTTGGTACAAGAGATATTTAAAGACATAAAATGAAAACTTCGAAAAATCTCCAGAAAATTTTTTCCTAGTGTCAGAGGGGACTTAATTTTTTCACGCATCCAGTTTCTTTATACTTCCTTCTGCTTTAGACAACGATGATAAATCACGGTCAACCGCACTTTAAATAAACCAACTCAAAATTTTTTCTGCAATCTTTTAAAACCTCAAAGCCGGATGCTGATTGTCATCATAATTTCTAGAAAACCAAACCATAAATTGATGGGACTATAAAATATTTAAAGCAAAAATAAATTCAAAATAATCTTTTTCCTTTCGTAAATAAACTCGCATCTCGGTGCGGTGGACAAAACACACAAACGATCAGCGTAATCATAACACAACACTCTTAAGTCTTAAGCTCAAGCCCATTATCATGTCGTTTGGCGACAACATTGTTGCAACATTGTTGGGTTCCGCATCGTCAACTTATTGGCAGCATCATCAATTTTTCGAGAGTGTGCCAAATCCAAAGTAGAGTTTTTATTTATTTCAAATATCGATTTTCATTTAATTGTACTTTTGGCGCTCTGGATATTTGTCTTGTTTATTTGTTTTTTTTTTTTTTTTGTGAGACGAGACATGAACAAAAAAGAAACTTAAAAAGGAAATGTCTGAGGCGTAGAATCTTGCAATTAGATTATGAGCCTAGATTTGTGTTAGTTTTAAGATTTTGTATAAACAGACAGATCTATATAGTTTTAAATCACACGACGATAAATGGATGAAAATTATTTGATAAAATAGACGAAATTTCGATTTAAAGTGTGGGTAGTGTGAACGAATTTCAAATTTAAGGACGCCTGCATATGAGTAGAGAATTTAAGACTGGCAGATCATACATCTAAACAGATAACCATACTTAGTATTTCTAAGTAAATTTCCGAGTGGTTAAACAAGATTTAAGAACTTTATTCAAGGATCTAAAAACATGGCTTCAGTTCAGCCTATTCAATTCAGTCAGTTAGTCAGTTTCCTAGACGCACTAATAATATATTGAAATATTAGCAACGAAACTTCTTCGAATTAATAATAATATAACGGTCGTGGGTTTGTGTTTTTTCTTTGCAGAGCCAGATGGCACATTGTTATTCGACACTTTTGAGTCCACATTTTTTTTGTTTTATCTTCATCTTTTCCAAGAGAACTTAAATACGAAAATCAGCAGCATTTCGCCTCTCTTTGTCCCTATCCCCATTATTTCAAACAAAAGTTCCCATCATACCGCACAGCACATCAGAGTCACAAAATCAGTGACTAATAAATTTATAAAATTAAATTCAACACAGCTGCAACTAACATCTGCATTGACCTTATCAAATAACAAATAGTATAATTAGCAAGACGTGCATATCCAGCCAAAATAATAAACTTTGAAATGCATCGTTCTGCTGCAGTGCTGCTGCTGCAACACCTTATTGCATGAAGCATATTCATTTAACACAAACAAAACAAAAAAATGGTATGGTTGTTACACTCTAATCATCTAATGTGCTCTACTAATAACATTAATTCGTAATATCCACATAAAAATAATGAATGAAAAATTTTTCATTGAATAACTTTATTTCTTAATCAATAATTCTTAAATGGTTTTGCATTTCGTTCCTTCGTCCGGCCCGACCAGCCGTCCCAATCTCCCAATCGAATCCCGATCTCAATCTTTTTTGCTTTCTTATTTTCTTTGTGTCAAATCAATGGAAACCAAACAAAAGTTTTAAAGCGCTTCTCGTGTTTTGCGCTTCTCAACGAGCACCTATCTAGTCGAATAAAAAAATCTAAAACGTGAATAAAATGATTAATTAACAAACTGATGGTTACACAATAGCCTAAACCTAATGTCTAGTAATAACATATAGTATTGCGTACCGCGTACGTAAGCTCGAACGGGAAATGTAGGGTACATTGAGACAAAACCAATTTTCTTTTCATAAATTTATATGTTTTATTATTTATTGATCAACTTAAATACATATATTTTGGATTTTTGCCGATAATTTTGTCACAAGCACGATTATGGGAAAATGTATGTTTTCAATATTGCAAAATAATTTGTCAACCGTGAAAAATCTAGCAAAAAGCATGACAGTAAAAACTATTCGGTGAAGATTGATTAAATAGGATAAAGAGTAGGCCTGCCAGACGTCCCGATTTTGGAGAAGGAATAACTTTCTTTAATAAAAACGATTTCCCAAATTTTGAAAAAAAAATATGTAAGTCGTTTGTGCGAAAGAGAAATTAGTTTATTTCGAGCGTATTTTTTTTGCAAATTTTTTGTCAAGGAACTAGAAATGATTAGTCCTGCACTTGAAGTTCTTGTGACCCTAGGAAATTTTGTATTTTGCCGCCCAAAATGCCAATAAAGGAAAGCAGACAAAATAATAGTTAAATACGGTCTTACATACTCGTAGTTGAAAATTAAATTGCTGCACTGCTAGATTTCATTTTTGCAAAGAAACGCGCTAGCGATTTTCTGTCGCAAAAAATAGAACTCATGAAGTTTAAATTCGAATGAAACCACATGAAACCAAGAAATCAAACTAAGTTGTGAACAACGATAGACAGAATTTGCTGTCATAATCTCGCAGAGCAGCAGTTTAATTTTCAAGTACATTTTACCCGAAGTGCTGTTGATATTTATGTCGTTTTCGATTGGATTTTGGAATACTTCCATTCCTGTCGAAAATGGAAAATTTGGAGTAGAAGGTTTTCCATAATCGATAGGAATGAATCAATGTTATGTTTGAAATTTGCAAGAAATTTTACAAATTTTTAAAATTTGCTATCAGAAACTATATGAGACAAAATATTTCATGTTACTAAACATTGATTATAGTTTCATCTTGTTTTATGTTCCACAAGAGTTGCCCCACTAGCTCCCTTTTTGGATTTATCACTGCAAGATGTTGTTCACATTGGACGGAAAAACATGATTTTTTTGACATTTCAGTATTCACATATGAAGGAGTGGGATTGAGATGTGATTACTGCAAGTAAAAAAAAATCAGTTTTTCAGTCCAATGTGATTACAGCAATATATCACTCTCTCTTTAATTTACAAACGTCAAAATCAGCACGGTGGCGAATTATTATATCGAAATTTGCTGAGGACCTGTTTTTTTGCGTTGCACTATGAAATTTAACACTTCCACCACAATGAAAGCTGTCACTCTTAAAATTGACGGATTCATAAAATTCTCTATTCAGCTCACATTAATGAGGTTTTCTTTTGGTAAATTCAGATTTTGATCTGAAAATTGATTTTTTTCGTCGCGAATTGTAAACGATTTCAGATTGATTTTTCGTTTTTGTTGTATTGGTGTACAATTTGTGTTTGTGAAGCAGTGGCGATCCAGGGTTGTCAAAATGATGGCTGTCAATTGTTCTATTGTATAATGGTGTTGGAAAAATCTGCGGAAAAATTCAAATCTGGAAAATTGTTCGATAAAAAAATTGACTTTCACAATTCGAAAAACGACAAATCAATCTAAAATCGTATTTCACTCGCGACGAAAAAAAAAATCAATTGTCAGAACAAAATCTTTAACTGTCAAAATCTGTATTTTGACAAATCAGAAGGGGAAAAAATCAATTTTTGTTACCAAAAGAAAACTTCACAAGCTATGAAAAAAGTTGAGAACGAGTTCACTATTATATAAGCTGTGTTTTTTTGCATGTGCATATGAAGTTTGGCGAAAAGAACGGCATCGCGACATTTCAATATTTATTTACCTTTTGAAGTGCTTTGCGATGTTGTATTGAATTATATTATCAACAAATATCTGACATTTCTTTATAAATTATCTATAAAAAACGACAATGCTAGTTTGGCAATACCATTTTTATCGGGACAAAAGTTAAATCCACTTAACTATCTGGGCATAACTAAACTCTATATGGACATATTTGTTGTTGTTTCATTTGACATGTTTGTCAAATGGTTTGCTTTGCTTTCGTTTTTTTCAGACAATTTTATTTTAACTTGCTAAAAAATACAACTCTTAGATACTCTGCAAGGGGATGTGGTCGACTCGAAACTCAGATGTAAGCTTTTTATATGATACGAGCGTACTCTAACGATGACAAAAATCAACATTTTTTACCCAATGAGATATTAAATACCCGTAAGAATCTGACTAACTATTAATTTATACTGGAATATAATTTTCGAACAAATACTTAGAGAATGATGCCCCATTATGAATATTTATTCAATATCCATACAAAATACAAATATTTCTTTTGGGTGTTTGAGGTTAAAAAATTGTAAGCCAAAAGCAAATGTGGAAAAGGAAAAGCACCAGCAGTGTGTTGCTCGTAGTATATTGTGTGTTTTGTAAGTTTGAATTTGATTTTTTGCTTAATATGGGAAGCGTTTTTTTTTTTAATTTTTTTTGTTGTATTAATTGAAGCTTTTTATTATTGTTTTATTTGGATGGGAGGAATTTCATTAACAAAAAATAAGTGGCATGTTGACGAACGTGATTAGAATTTTTGTTTTTGTTGTAGGACAGTTTGTGTTGGCTTTTTGTGTCAATGTTTTGGATTTTTTAATTTTATTACATATATTATGAATTTCTATTTTTTGAATAATAATATAGTAACTATGAGTTGAAGTCTAAAGTTGATATTGCAATCAAGATTTTAAAAAAATTTAAAAACCAAGGTTTTGTTAAAAGTATGACATTAAGATGATAGATAACTAGTGCGGCAGCCAGCGACTGTTTTGAAAAGCCAAAAGCAGAAAAATTTATATTTGTATTTAAAAAATTTAAGGGGAAAAAAGTATTTTGACAAAAATAAAAAGGCTCGCAAATGCCGGTTAACTTTTTAGTAAGGGCAGGGAGGATAGTTTCTTAGCATGCTTTCGGACGCCGAATTTAAATATTCGTCCTAAGCCATCAACTCGAGTTTTCATTAGAAATTCCTGTTAGAAAACTACCAAAAATGTTGTTTTGCTATTTTTGAGATCTTGAAACATTTGCTAAACTATCGGAAAGCACTAATCTTTTTCTTTAAATTACAGTTAAAATTTTTCGAGTATCCCACTTACTTTTTGAGTAATTCGTAGCTATTTATTAGTTAGTATTAGTTTTTACTCGATACTTCATAAGATACAGGGTGGCCGCCGGGACGGTATACTACTTTGTTTGTCTCACAGTAATTCCATTGTAATCCTGGCTGTATGCGATGTGGTACCGTCTTGTTGATACCACATGTTAATCAAGTCCAAAGCATGTAGTTGTGCCGTTAAAAAGTTTTCAATAATATCACGAAATCGCTCCTCATTTACACTAACTTGAGCACGGCGTCGAATTGAGGTTGATGGATTGTTTTGAACACTTTTTTGAGTAGCAGTAATGTTTTCAGCCGATCTTGCAGTACGTTGTGGTCCATGCTTGGGTCTATCACCTACTGAACCTTTTTTTCAAATAATTTAAACGATACAACACGATAAACAGTGCGTTTTGTTGGCACGTTTTTTTCTCTCAAAAATTTCACGTTACATTCTCATCGTTACAGTAATCGATGATTGATTTTGAAAATTCGAATTATCGAATATTTTTCCATAATAAGTTTGAGTCTACTTCACGAGTGCCACATATGAACTGTCAAGACTAAAGTTTACCAAAATGGCGGCAAAACAAAGTAGTATACCTTACTGGCGGAAACCCTGTACAATTACCCTTTTATGGTAAATATGCAAAACCATACATTTCAACAAAAGATTAATCAGAGAGGAAAAAAGATATTGGAAAGATATAAACTGACATTTGAAGGAGAAGTTTAGTGCTTTAAGATTGTTGAGTAATGTTGTTCAATAATTATTAATTGAAAATAGCAAAACAAAAAAAGGGACCCAATTGGATATTATTTCATTATTTTATTTTATTTTATTTTATTTTATTTTATTTTATTTTAAAATTTGAGTATTTGGACTTACTCTTTTATCGATTTTAAATTGGTAATCATCCAACGCCAGCGCTTTCCATTGCTGGTGATGGGAATGATGCCACCAGCCACAAACATACGAAACAGTGACTTTGTCAATGGTTTAGTTATTTGTCTTTGAAGTGTCTGAAAAATAAAAAGTAAGTTTTTATAACGATATTCATGAACTCAAATAAAATACAAAAAAATTTTACTCAGTGAGTTAATTGTCAATTTTCATCAGTAAAAAAATCAAGATAATAAACTAACTAACCAAAGTAGATTCATTAAGGAGATATAAATTAAAGTAAAAATATTTCTATAATTTTTGCATAAAGCAGGAGAAAAAAGGAAACAAACGCTAGTTAGACCAATGATATCTACAATCTCAGATGAGATTTCTGGCATATGACCACCACTGCTGGCTCGGATGTAGTCTAATCTGGAGGTCCAATTTTCAATGACTTTTTCCAACATTTGTGGCCTTGTCTCGGCAATAACATAGCGAATGTTGTCCTCCAAGTGGGCAATCGTTTCGGGCTTATCAACGCAGACTTGCGACTTCAATTGTGGCACAAGTTGTGTGACATGTTGAAACCACAGTTCCTGCACATCAAGGTTGTTCAATTGATGAACGAAAAACTCAGTAATCATGGCTCTATAACGGTCACCATTGATTGTAAAGTTCTGGCCAGCATCATTTTTAAAGAAGTACGGACCAGTTATTTAACTAACCCATAAAGCACACCTAACAGTCTGTTTTTGTAGATGTTAAGGTGTCTCATACAGTTTGCAGTTTTGTTTATTGGCGTATCCATTCAACCAAAAGTGAGCTTCATCGCTAAACAAAATTCGCGCGATACGTATTTCAAATAGAACCATGATTACAAAAAAAAATTTGCACAATTTGGAAGTGTTGTTCAGGGGTCAGTCTATTCACGTTAAAACAAACCAAACTAAAAATAATTCACTTGACCAGCCAGCGTTGCCGGAAAAAATTTTTAAAGCGCCATCGCCAATAACAGAAATTGCCATTTTGGGCCACTTGTTGCCACCAACGGAAAAAGTAACAAATATTTTGACTTGTACATGTCGTTTTTCGTCGTTAAAAGACTTGGTCTTTTTCTATATTTTCATGTTTTATAAAAAAAGTGAGATCTCAAGATAAAAAATGCATAAATTTTCCCGCAAATGTCAAATCGAAATTGGGCAGTTTGTATATTTTTGCGTGTTTGTGCTATCTGTGTAATCTGTGTGCTATCTGTGTAAATTATTGATACTACTCAAAATTATGCTCACATAGGCAACGCTGCACTTGAAAGCTGACAAAAGTGCCGCCAGTTAAAATAATGTTGTCAACTTAAAGTTCTTTGCCTCTAAAAAACACACTTTAGGTGACCCTTAAGCTTTTTTTTGTGAATGATCTGATCAGTATCAATAGACAAGTTAAAGAAAACGTTCTTAGTAGCAAAAAGGTAACAAGTTCCGTCGCGTCGGTGTCATCGGTCAGCTTAGAATGAATATATAGACCACATTAAACATTCTTAAACAAAATTACAAAAATCTATCAATTCCACTGAATTTAGCAAAAAACGAGTTAAGAATAACACTTAAGGCAATTCTGGATTTGGAAATAATGCGAACACTTTTTTAAATATTTTCTTGTAAAAAGTACAAAATACGAGTAAGCTAGATTTCAGCCGACGATACAAATTAAATACCTACATAATATATCCAAATAACTTTTATATTCAGCCAGCTTATTGTTTCTCCTCAGTTTGAATACCTCATAGCTTATTTTAGCACACAAAATAAAGGCTTTGGAAAGGGAATCATCATATCCACTATTAATTTTTATTTTCTAAGATTTTGTAATGTGTTTTACTGTTCTAACTTATCCTATGATAAATGGTGTGGTTTCCCACCTTCGGTCGATTTTGTCTATGTTAACTCCTAGAGCCTGCATTTGGAAGCTTCACTTCCAAAAATTTGATCAATTTTTGTCTCTTTTTGCATTTTCCTAGTCTGGGATTTACGAATAATCTTCAAACCTTAATTTTCTTAAACCATTGAACTATCTGAGCAAATCAATCATAAAGTCGTGCATTTTATTTAAATACAATACTTAACGTACGCTCTCTCAATATTATGTACATACAAACCATACATTATTTTTTAATCCTGTAATTCCACTTTTCCAAAAAGTCAAACAATTAAACAAAAAATTCCACAGATTCTCTGTCTTAGATGCAATTGGAGCCGCGCGATCATTTTTATTGTCATTCGATTGGTATTCGGATAATGACAACCACTCAAAAAAAAAACATCTTACAAATACCTACTTTTTTCATCTTTTCTTAAATTTGAAGTTATGTTGGTAAGAGGTACATACATATATATACATGTATAAATGTACCTTACCTATGTACATACCTACTCACTGCACTCAGTAGAGACATTCAATTCACAAAAAAATTAATTTTAACGAATTGATTGAAGTGAACAAGCAAATAAATAGGTTCTTATAAGGCCCATAACCGTTTGGTTGGTTGCATGCGGGGTAACCCACTTCGGGGTATCTTTTAATGGAAAAGTAATGTGTGTAGATACAGTTTGAAGTCCATTGTTTTCTTTACAAAAAATTTATAAAAAAAAATTAATCCAAGCCAAATAAAAAAAATGTCTTCGATTTTATTTATGAGATTTAGACACTTTTTTGTAGATATTGTTGTTGTTTTTTTTTTGATAATAATCTGCGCGCTCTCTGACTGAGGACATAGAGGTAACTAGTTTTATCGTTTTAAGCTGGCTATAGAAAAAAACGTAATTCCATGAAAGGGTCGTACGTACTTGGTCTTATGTATTAGCTTAAATGTTTGAAATCGAAATCACTCAAATGTCAAAACTTTTGACTTTGATAACTTGTGATTAAAAAAAAATAAACAAAATTTTTTTTCGAAAATTTAACGACATTGTAGTTTATTTAGTTATAAATGTTAACCGAAGGAACATTCAAATACCGAAAGCCAAATTTTGTACAGAGGTTCGTATTCAATTATTTAAAAGACAAGCAAATAGTAAGTTTAATCGAAAATTTAACGAAACTATTATTAAAAAAGTCTTATCGAGGAAAATTCAGCTACCTGAAGTCAAAATATTTCAAAGAGTTTCGTAATTGAAATGAATTTTAAACTTGAATTTTCCATGATTTAAAAAACAAACATATTACAAGATGTTTTATCGAAAATTTAACGAAACCATTGGTGACATAACAAAGGAGAGTTTAATTACTGAAAGTCAAAATCAATTTATAATAAAGACACTTCATAAACAAATAAACAGTATTATGCTAGACAAGTTTCTTTTTTTGATATCGTAGTCATAATAAGCCTTACGTCAGTTGAAAAAGAATAAATTGAAACTAATACGTAGCTTTAGATTTAAATAAAATCTCATTTTTTTACACGAAACCCATACTTGCCATATAGAGTAAGTAGGTAAAAATCAAAGATATGTCATGTTTTTCTATTTCCAAGTCTAAAAGATATTTTTTGGCTGCTGCTGCTGTTTGTATCTTGGACTTTTTTTTTGTTTGTTTCTTAAGATTTGTATGCTCAATTTTTTTTTATGATTGACACTTTAAGTTGACTTTTGAATTCAGATCATATTTAAATCTCGTTTTCTTTTTTATGAGGTTTAATATGTAAACTGGGGGCGGCAGTAGAACTAAGCAGTTGATTTTAACATGAAAAAAAATAATATTTTTGAAAGGGACACAAACTTATATTTGAACTTTGAGGGATAGGTTTAAGTTTGCTTACATTAAAGTGAAGAAATAAATCAATCATCTTTATATGTGTTGTGTACGACTATACCCTTACGTGCGTTTGTTTGTACATTAAGTGAAGTTTAGGCAATGGATTTCCTTTATTTTAAAACTTTGTTTTATAAAAAAAATTATCTTAAATTCTGATCATGTGATTCTTATGAAATGACAGTTCATAAGACAAAACATGATTCCGATTATTTTTGAAGAGTATTTTAATTGTTTATCCATCAAAAAGTTTGTTAGCATCCGATTAATTTAATATATTTTATTATTTAAGAAAAAAAAATTGAATATGTTCTTATTTTGGCTTGAACTGAAATAAAATATGTTGAATTAGAATTTTCAGTTAAGCACTTGTTTTCATAGGAAGATTCATCGGTAGTTTACAACTTTCATCTCAATTAAGGCTTGAATATGAGAAGAATGAATCTATGGTCTTCCAATTTATTCGTCTTAAATGGTAATAGCTATAGAGTATATACTTTGTAAGCTGTGTTTAAGTGTTTGCTTGTACTAAGCCAATGCTTTACTGCCTGAACAGAATGGAGACGGAGCTGCAACCGGAGCTGCAACTGGAATAGCTTTTAAAATGTTGAATACACACAAATCCATAGATACGAACAGAACGCGACGCAGCTGCAGACGGAGCTGCATACGCAGCTGGACAAGTTGGCCAACTTTTAACTTTTGCGAGTAAAAAAAATCAAATACAGCATTTTTCGACAGCTATGCTAGGTCTAGTTTGTGCACTTTTTTCTCGAAATCTGTGAATACTACGAAAAAACGTGCATAAATCTTTCTTTTTGCGGAATTTGGAAATAAATTTGTATGAAAAAAAGTATTTTAATCTCTTTTGTGTAGAATCACATAATCTACAATTTGTACCTTCATATTTATTTTCAAAAAAACTTATAGTTTTCGAAAAACTAAGAAAAAACTGAATTTTACGCCCTTTAACCCTCCTAAAAATTGTTGCCTCAGCCCAAATTTACGGAGCTTTTCAGGAAATGCTTAAGACTTCAAAACAAAGCTCTACGCCAAAATTCAGCTTTGTCGGAATTTATTCGAAGTGAAAGTCTAATTTTCCTGGGGAAATTTATTCCAGTTGCAATTTGCAAATCATGTTTTATTCGTAAATTTTGATGCTTAATTCCCACAAGAACTGGTAATATAACATACAAAATGTTACAAATTACTAAATTTGACTCGATTGTCGAGATTTGTAATTAAAATCAATGATTCAAGTTTGTATTGTTCATGGCCAAATACAACTTTCTGACGTAATTTACTTTCCAAAAGAATATTAAAAAATAAAATTCAATAGTATTTTAAAAATATTGATTTGCAATAAATATATAGTAAGGGTATTCATGCAACGTCGTAAGTTTACAAATTGTGTAAAATGATAAGTCTACGCAAAGTTTGCATGAACGACCTTTTTTGATTAAATGGTAGGTAATTCAATCAGAATAAGAGTCACAGTGACGTTTGGATAAGTTTAACCAGTTTGGTTAATATTACGCAACAAAATCCTTTGATAAGTTTAACCAAATTGCGTAAATCATTTCCCATACAAAATTTGACAGTTCAGTAACCAAAAGATAAACTTATCCAATTTGTAAACTTATATAGGGTTTTACGAAGTTGCATAAATACCCTTAGTAATTTACATTGGACAATCACTGATTTATTAACCACTAAATATTTTGTTCGCAAATCACTTTTTTTGTCGCAATTTGCAACTCCATGAGAATTGTTGCAAATCACCAAAAAAAAAAATTCCTAAATCACAACTTTCTTGTCATAATTTACTTCTCAAATAGATAAAGCACCACAACATGGCATGTATCAAATCATTAATGTGTGACACCAACGATCTGGAATGCAAATTGGCCTAGTGGTAGCGTGCTCGCTCCGCAACTGGGGAGGGTTGCGAGTTCAAATCCAAGAAGCAAATTCAAACGTAAAGTATTTATTTCAAATAAATTAAATTAAATGCGTATACCTTCAAGAAGGGTAGAGCAAGATTGGTCTTTCAAGTGGCAATATCACAGAACAAAAGTTATGACCACAAACCTTTTGTTGTTTGCAATTTTTGTTTTCTCTCGATCGTATAATTGGTACTTAAGATTGTTGATTTATGATTTTTAAGTATCAATATCTACATTTGGCTCAGTTTTGCAAATTGCAAACAAATAGTCGTAAAATATCTAGTCCCGAGCCAAGGTATAAACCGTGTACTGTGTACTTTCATAAATTATTACAAAATCAACACAATTACACAAAACTTCTCTTTAAGTACCTTCCTATCAATTTTGAAGCAAACCTGTACTTTAATCTACTGCAAGTTTGATGTACCGATGGAGGCACATATCATACTCTGCTAATGACTCCAAATTATTGAAATAATTAATCTTAAAATCATAATTAATCTTAAAATCATAAATTAAATAAGAAATATAAATGATAAATAATACTATTGTGAACTAGCCTGAGTACCTAAATTTGCTCAATGTGACATTTAATGTCAACTAACATTCATTACTGTAAGCAATGTAAAATTGCGACATACGTATATAACCTTCACATTAAGAAGAGGTCATTCTATACGAATTACTCTACACGACATAATTTTTATACGAAAAATTTGTATTTGCGAATTAAAAGAAATTACTAATAACGAAGTATAAGAAATCAAGTCTTATTTCGTAAAAAAGAAAATACTAAACCAGCTCAACACGAAACATACCTACTCAGACCAGTCTCATTAAACGAAACTAAAATCTAAACAAAAACTCCTGCAGTCTTGTTTTCAGTTCAGAAATAAAAGAAAAATACGTACAAAAAATAATGCATCGCACACCACACATCAGCTCTAATTCCACGAATATGGAGATTTTTCAGAAAATCCACAATCCAACGACCCAGGTCTCATCAATATCCCACACACCATGATAAGTGAAGCTCTACGAGCTTCCTGATGAAATGAAACCCTCAAGACCTCATCAAAAACAACTCTCTCGACACCCAGTCAAGTCAAGACACCCAAGAGCGTTTTAAAACGAATCGGTCTCAAATCTCCTTTGACAAAAATGATAAACAAACGAAAGACTTTTAAGCAAGAAAAATGCGCACCGAGACGGTCGGGGTCGCGGTTGAAGGACGATGATGCCAATATTAAAATCGCCACCCGATTCGAAGTTGCACTTCTACAAACAGTCGCACAGACGGCCACGGCAAAGAGGATAGAATTTCCATGGAGCCTCCGTCAGTTGGTTTGATTTTTTTGAACCCCAAATTCACTATTCACAATTACCAACAAATTGTTAATATTGCTAGCCAAGGTCCACCCGTGCCCCCTATCTGCGAAGCTGCTTATGCCTCGTACAGTTGTTTAAAACTAAATCAGTGGCCCCGAGAAGCTGGAAAAACTGTGGTCGACTCAGCTCCTCTTTCTGTTATTCTTATTTTTTGTTTGCTTTATGTAAAACAGTCACACTCCCTTTTTGACGGATTTATGGGGAATTTGTGTGCACCAGCACCAGCATCAGCAGAAGCAGCAGCCAGTTGGCCGTCTGTCCACCGTCATCATAGTCGCTCCATATAACAATGATTGTGTATTTGAATGTGACTGGCAGATTGCAGATATTTTGTATCGAACAAAGATTAAATATACAATATACAAACAGAAAAACAGAAAAACAAAACAAAAATAAATTAAAATGAAATGAAAACAATTTCTCTGGAAGTCTCTTGACAAAACTTGATGACCATGTCGCAAAACCTTCAGTGAGAAGTTCTTGATTTAATAAAAAAAAAAACAAATAGTTCCCTTACTTCCTGACACTGAAGCGTATCAGAGGGATTCTCGGTCTGAGTTCAGGTTGAAGCTGTGATTAGAGAAACGATAAGATAAAAAATTATGTGGAGTTACAAAAAACGGAAAAACTTTAAGTTCTGTTTTTAAATAGTTTTGTTCCAGAGATCTATCCCCTGAGAGAAACAAATTTCCGAAAAAATGTGTTTCAACTTCTTGGCATTTTCGAGACCAAATTTTTTCTGGCGAAAAAGATTGCTTGGTTAGAATTGTGAAGAGATTACGTTTTACTTTCTTGTAAGCGTTCACGTGTAGTACAGGAATTAGGCAAGAATTGGCAAAAGTTGTCAGTTTTGGTCAATATTTGGAACAGGCCTAATATGTTAAACTTCTTCTTCCTTCTACAGTTCATTCAGAGCTATTTTTTTTAATATTGAAGAATAGAATATTGAAGTTTAGAATTTAAAAAGGGATTTCGATTAATTTTTTTTTTTTCGATTCACAACTATTTTTCCCGTCTGTCCTGTTGAATTGTTTAAAATTTCAAAATTCTTTTTCAAAATTCGGAATTTATGTTTGCACTTTTAAGTTTTAAATGTTAAGAATCGACTTATACTGCACTTTAGTAGGTCATTTTCTGTAATCTTGAAATAATTTTTACAAAAATAATGAAATAAAGCTTGACATTTTTGAATTATTAACCTGAACAATAAACATTTGACTACTTTACTTATACTAAAGTAAGAGCCCTTAAGAAACATTCACAGGATATTATAGGGACGGATCAGTAAGCCCCTGCCATTGAAAATTGATACTTTTGACCTTGCAATCTCAAATTCAACAATTTGGTTGTCATGAAGTATATTTCAAATGAATATTCCGAAATTTTTTGTAATTAATTTTATAAAAAGTAGGTTTGGTTATTTTAAATTTTCTCGAAAACTAGTAGACTTAAATTCATCTTGTTTTCAATATTCGATTAAAAACTAATAAGAGCAAAAAAATAGTTAAAATAATATGCATGACTGAATTATACAAACTTGCTCTTATGTTGCAGTTTTTTTGAAATATTGGATTTTCAAAAAAAAATTTAAATATATAGAAATCCCAAAATGTTGGTATGCAATATTGCTGACATTTTAAACGAGCTTTTGCATAAAAATTTTGACTGATATCGATGATCGAAAATCAAAAAACCGTTATATGACTGGTATCGTTAATAACATGTTTTGGGATACAAAACTTTTAATCAAAACAATTTTTGAGATAAATAAGCTTTTCCTTATTCCGTTATTTTTGGAGCTAAGCTAAATTTCAATTCCTCCTGGAGTGTTACAAAAAAACCTTAAGTCCAAAATTTGGAGAAAATCGCTTCAGTGGCTTAGGCTGTAGATCGTTTTATTTAGTAAAGAGTCTCACAATTTGGAATAAGGACCATACAAACGCTTTTTATTTTTTTTTTTTTCGAAATTTTGAGCTTGAAACTATTTTTTTTTTTCAAAAAATAAGTAATAAAACAGATTTTTAGCTTTGAAAAAATGTACAATACTAAATTGTAAGTATAACCGTTATTTCCAAATATTTTTTTTTCCATTTTAAGTACTTTTTTTTAGAAAATTGATCCCCTTGTCCAAATTGGGCGAGAGAGACCCCCCTTCCATAGCAAAAAACACATGTATCAAAATGTTTTACAAAAAACCCTTATTTTTAGAGTTATCGTACTCTTGCCGAAAATAATTGACAAAATTGGCCACCAAGCACATTTTTTGAGTAGTTGGCTTTTCTCTAAAACAAATTCATCCAAATTTGACAGATTGCCAATTTTTTCCTTAAAATCTCTTGAACAAAGTTGATTTACCCGCCCATGCATGTAAGTGAAACAACGAAGGTGTAAATAATAACACCGACAACGAAAAAATTCAAAGAACTTTATTCGATGTTTGTTGAATAACGTTCATCGAATTAAGAACGAAGGTTTTTTTCATTGATCTTCAACGATATCAAGTTAAGTTGAGAAGTAAACAAATGAATTATTAAAAATAGTTTTTAGATATAATTCTCGACACATAGATACATTGTTTATTTGAAAGGGTAGGTTCGTCGGTGAAGCTGAGAAGCTACATAATATTTTTTTATTACTTGCCATAAAGATGGGCGCTTCTAATTGGAGTCATTTTCTAAACAACTCTAACGACAAATATATCATGAACAAAATTCTATTGACAACATAAAAAGTTTTGTATACCTACTTAAAATTAGTTTTTTTTTTTATGAATTGAAATGTTTATCGGTGCGACTTTAGGAGCTAAGCATGCAATGTCGTCGTAGCACAATGTGTTTCATTTTTTGTTTATAAAAGTTAAGCGACGATTTGGTTTCGATTTCCATACGGTCTAATTTTTGTCTATAAACTACGAGTATGTCCCGGATATCGGTCAAATTACTATATGCAAAGATATATGTAATTACTAATTGGTTCAACATAAAAATAGCCGTTGGTTTTGGATTTTTTTTTTTAATTTTTAATTGAATAAAGAACCCTGAATTTTATGTTGAGAAATGTTCCTGGATAAACACGCACATCAGAACACTCAGCTGAATTTATCGCTTCATTGGAGTCTTTCCTTAGGAGCCGGTTATAGCTATCATTGAAACTCATCATCGAAAACTTAAATAATTGATTTTGAGACGTCTAAAAAGCAAAATTATTTATTTTTTGATGAACAAATAAAGTTTAGAACTTAATTAATATTTCTAGCGGAAATTAAAAAGGTTCCAACTTTCCACATCGAATGACTTTTAGTTCAATCCTTAAATTAATAAAAGTCATTTTATGTGGAAAGTTGGGCATGTTTGAAATTTTCTTTTTTTTTTCCCATTAGAAACCGGAGAAAATACTTTTC
Organism: Dasysyrphus albostriatus; assembly: GCA_946251815.1. Classification (NCBI taxonomy): domain Eukaryota; kingdom Metazoa; phylum Arthropoda; class Insecta; order Diptera; family Syrphidae; genus Dasysyrphus; species Dasysyrphus albostriatus. The sequence goes on from OX276339.1 coordinate 3,479,695, forward strand.
TCAAAATTGAAGCAGAGCCAAAAACATTTAAAATAACTTAAAACGGAAAGACTGTGGCAATAAGTTTTAAGAGCTTATGTCGACTTAAAAGAAAATCGAGTTTCTTTGCAGGGGGAATTCTTAATTTGTTTTATCTCTTTTTAGTCCAGGGGGAATGATTTTCCGGGTAAACACTCTCTATTCACGCCAAAAATAAGTGTGAATAAATTTGACTGAAAGTGTAGGTGACGTTATCTTTCAACAATTTCAAACTCACTCTTGCAGAATCGTAAAAAAAACATGTGTACAAAAAAAACTCGCGGAATTGGGCCCCCGGTCTCATTTCTCTACGCAAAATATAAAAAAGAAATTTGAAAAAAAACATAACAACTTAACTTTTCTTGGAAAAAATTGTTTTGCTCAAAAATCATTTTAATCTTATAAGGAATGCATTTTTTAAAGAAGCTTAAGTCATGACATAAGCTATTTGAAAAGAAATTTTTATAACATCTAATGCCACTTAAACTTCTACAAATATTCATTATGAATATCATAATGATTAAAACAGCTTAAAAGTCTCTTAAAAAGATTTTTAGCTGAGTATTGCTAATATCTATTCTGAAAATAAATTTCATCAACCTGGGCTTAGTACTTCCTTTTTTTTAAATAAAATAGTCAGTTTTTAAAATATGCCAAACTTAATTTGATCGTACTGATGAATGACAAAAATTGACTAAAGCTATTTCAACTCACTACCACAGCTATTGTCAAGCAAAAAATCTTTCGTTTCACTGTAAGATTTTTGACAAATTAAATAATATTTTTAGGATTCAAAAAACTTTTATAATGGAGTACCAGAAAGTTCAATAGTAGCTCCTATATTATTTTCCATGATTATCATTTAGCTGTAAAAAGTTTGTGAACAAAAGTCACATTGTGTCTTGGAAGGTAATAATTTTGAAAATATTGAGTTTGGCAAGTCCTAGACTTTATGAGTTTCGATTCACTCAAACCACTCAAAACGGAACTATTTCTGTTTACAAGAAAACGTTACATTCCATACATAAGCCCCACCCTATAAATGGGACACTGCTTCATATAACTGAACGCTACGGCAAAATATCTTCGTCTGATTATAGATAGAGAGAAAAAGCATTAATGTTATACGCTTGAAGCAGAATCTTCGGTAAAAGATGGGGTCCTACTGCCGAAATATTTCATTAGATGAACACATCTACCAGACAGTCAGATGACCTACGACCGACGCGACGACTGGGTAGTGTCAGCAGTCTTGCCAGATTGGGCTATTTATCGGAAATTAGGCTATCTTTTTCCGAAATTGCCGACAACAATTTCAGTATGACAGCCCAATCATAATTGGGTTTTTAATAGCCCAAATCTAATCTAAGGCGATATTTTTTTTCGTATAAATAAATCATTCATAAAACACTTTTCTACCCCTACACATACTCTTTAAGCATTCCACAACTTGGCGCCACTTTTTATTAACTTATTACACAATAATTTTTTGCGTCTTTCAATGGGTGCAAGGGTGAGATCAGATATGGAAATTCGAAAAGTGTCAGAAGCAAATCGTGTAATTAAGAGGACATAATACTCATTGGTTCTGGCATTTCAAATCAACCGCAACAAACTTCACTTCAAAATCATTCACTTTCTTCATCTTCTTTCTTTTATAAGGAAAAAATTCATTTTATTTTCCGTTGTTTTTTAAAACAAAAATAAATTGTGATTGAAGTTATGTGAACAACTTTTTTTAATTGTTTTTGAGCTACTATTTGGGCTACTTTTTCGGCTTCGATTTTGGGCTACAAAAAATTCCTAATTGGGCTATCGAACCTGTTCAAGACATGGCAACTCTGAGTGTTAGTCATATTTTTATCTAACCCACCCTTGGACACATCATAAAGATCCAAATGTCTTTAGTTTCTTTCAAGTTTGTAAGATTGCAAGAGTCAACAGTTGTATTAGCATCTTTATTGATTGCGAGGTGGCAATCAAGTTTATATCCTCAATTCTTAAGGTCCGCATCCATTTGAGAGTAAAAAGTCTTCGAGGAACTCCCAAGTAGCTCTCAAGATTTAAACTAGCAAATGGATACATAAATGCTCACAAAGGGTTCGTTAAACAGCTATCCTAGAGTCACACACGAGAGTTTTATAGTGAAAGTACTCTCAAATGGAAACGCACCTTTAAGAAGTCCAAACTGTTTATGGTCGCAATGAGTTTTACTTAGCGAATCAAAAACATTTACCTTTCGGTTTCGATGGATTGTGACATTAGCCGTGTTTTTTTTTAGAATTTGCAATCCAGCCAGTTGAAATCTTACACGCACTACAACAACAATCATCAGCTGCCAATAAATAAACCTTTTTTCTGCTGTCAAATATGACTAGCGAAGAGTGCTTTGGAACATTGGAATTCTGATACAAAAAGAGCTTTATAAACCAATTTGTCCCGCACCGTTTTGTTGAAAACCACTACACAGTCGGTGTTTTTAACACAACACGGATACTAAATATGTGGAAACGAAATGACAGATGAAGTCGCCAAAAACGGTTCATCTCTTGATCCAAACCAAACAGAGTGTACTCGGTTCCTATGCCACTAGAGCAAGGAACAAATAAGAATTTGCTAGAGTTTTCTCAAACTTGCTAATTTCAGTGAAGCTCCCCATATCTAAACCTCCACTAACTCAAATTACCTTTCCGCCAAAAATAAGTAGGATTTCTAGAGCGAGCTTACTTCATACCTTCAAGTTTTAAAAACACCAATTTTTCTATTTCATGGACATATTTACAAATTTCGAGTTTGATTCAATACTAAATCGACTTGGGAAGGCTGGGTAAATTAAATCAAAAAACCTTAGACGCTTTGCAAATAATTACTAGGTGCTCAATATGCTAAAACACTTTTTATTCTTAAGCCATTTAAGCTATATTTTTCGCCATCCAGTCGTGAATTTATATTTATAATCAACAAAATAACAATGTCAAAGTTCTTTAAGAAATTAAAAAAGAAAAAAAACTACTTACGGAAGGTGTTTAAGTGAAAACTCGTAATTCGTAAGAACATGGTAGCTTGTCTTTGTATTCACTTCTTATAATTTTTATGCTCATTGACTATAATAGAAGACCTATAAAAAACAATTATAGAAAAAAATACCAGCCCAAGAAAAAAACGGGACACCGAGTACGTTTATTGTATTTAAATTTTGTTTGTTTTTTCTTATTCTTTTTGTATTTGGTTGTTAATGTAATAATGTTTTATCATAAAATTTCTCTGTAAAGTAAATTGTGTTTTTTTTTCTTTTATCCATTATGGTGATCGTTGTTGCCACATAAATATGTATGTGACAATATATTGAGGAAATGAAAATGAAGGAGCGTTGGTCATAAAAAGACAGAAAAAAATTAATCAATGACTATATAGAAAACAAAATTAAAAATAATGCAATTTGAAAATTGTTGCGAATGAGTCATGAAATAGAAAATCATTACTGCATCATGACTGTCGGATTTCACGTACTTGCTTTTATCTAAAAGTGCGCTTAAGTTTCTTAGAATGAACACGATGCAGTCGATTCAAAAGGGAGCGTATCGGCATCTCGCTTTTTACGATCCAGTTTTTCAAAAATCCCAACAAAAAAATTTCAAAATCTTCACTAATCAGTCTCAGAGAAATGACATTATAAAAAATAGGATTACAAGCGTCGCTGAATTATAAAAAGTGGAATTATAAAAAAGTGGAATTTTATTAAACGTGATCAAGAAAACGGGATTTTAGAAAACAGGAGCGAGATATCGGCCTCAACCCGATTCAAAATAGCTTCAAACGCTCGCAAGGCTGAAGTGGCTGCCAGTCGTGAAGACTGACACTTAGGCACTCAGACACTTAGACTTAGACACTTAGACCATGAGTTGGGCCATTGTGAAAAATTTACCAATTTTTTCGTTTTATACAGGTTATCGCACTTCACACCTAGAATCATCACTATTTATTATTTTTTTTTTTAATAATTAACAATTTTTCTTAAAAAGAATGACCTCATTTGGTTTAAAAGAAAGTTGGGAAACCCTGGTTGGATGTGATCTTCGACATTTGACCATATTGAAATCGGTAAAAACTGTTATAACCTTTTAAGTAACACATTAGCACATTTCGACGTCTACAAACTTTGCATACATTGATTTTGAACAACTTCGTCATTTACGAGTTAAAATCAGAAAACCGTTATTTTTGGATTTTGATCAAATTCTTAAAATAATTGTTTTTCAATCTTTTTTGTAGAGAATTGCTTGATCTACAAAATTTACTTTAAATACTTTTCAAATGCGTTCAACGTTTGAAAGTTATGGGCGAAAAACTAACTTGTTCGACCCTTGACCTTGAATAACTTCCTATGCTCGCTCAAGTGGGATTGACAAGGACATTGCGCAGTTGATATGTCGAAAGGAAGGTCTAAATCAATTTTCAGCCCAATCGGAATTTCGACTAGTTTTGCACATTTTTATATCTATTTTGACTGGACTTTGTTGACTTTGGCAAGTAACATACTTTTGAAAACAAAATATGACAATACCTCAAGAACTCCGAAAAACTTGATTTGTCGACGAATAAAGCATAAAGCATAATACACCAAGTTTACACTATATTTAACAAGCTTTCAAATAAGCCAATGCCATTTATCTACATTGAAAAACTTTAGACTAGTCTTCGACTTCTTAATCGAACTGGTAATATTTTTGTAGGTATTCATAAAATGCATAAACTAAAATTGAATTCAACTTCAAATCCCAGCCTTGCAAAAGAAGGTAGATTTATTTAAATTTTAGTTTGGATTTGAAAAAAATGGCAACTTTTCAACAGGGGCAGTGCTGCCAAAGTGTGGTTTCCATACTTTAAACTGTTCCCAAATCAAAGACATATACACAAAGTTGTAGCCAAGCTTGCAAACCAAAATATCGCAAACAAAACAAGTTCTATTAGAAGGTTTTTTTATAATACAAATTCTATATACTACTGAAATAAATCAGCCAAGTAGAAGACTTAGCATTAAAGTTGGACTTGTTGAATTATTGATTCAAAATAGCTTTTTATGGCCTTTAGTCCTACAAATCGGCGTTTCGTCCGGCTTACTCACTTGGACTCATCAGTGACGTAGTGAGGGCCTTGTCATACGCAATTTGTATTAAGTTCAGTTCAACTTACATGAATTCTTTTACAAAAATCCACTGTAAACTATATCCAACAAGATTAGAATTCCTAATCATTAAGCTGGAAATTTTTTTTGCCCGGGGCCAGGCAGAGTTTCTATTAGAAGGTTTTTTTATAATACAAATTCTATATACTACTGAAATAAATCAGCCAAGTAGAAGACTTAGCATTAAAGTTGGACTTGGAAACAAGTTCTCGCAAATAAATAATACCGATTTTCAAAATCTCGCATGGAAAAATCTAAAAATGTAAATAGTAATAATATGGTCTCAAAGTAGGTTAACAAGGCACTCGATTTAGTCTGCAGAAAATAGGAAATCTCGTAAAATTTAATTGCATTGCAACAATTAGATTTACTAAATCAAAACTTGCGCCAGATATGAATGAAAGTGCAAGATTTCGATACAAAAGAAATGTTTGTTAAAATGTCACTAGATTTTGCGAAATTTTAGTTTGCGGGATTTTGCATTTGCATTATTTAGGTGTAGTACCTCGTGGTATAGTGCGTAGGACTGTCATGCCAAAGGAATGGGTTCGATTCCCGCCCACTGCCACCTATAAACAGAAATGTTTTTTCCGAGGTACTGCCTCTTACGAGGGACTGACAAATCCTCCAAGAGTATACTTGTCATGAATAAGTGCTTCTCATCTAGCCGTTCGGACTCGGCAAAAAATTGTAGGTCCCCTCCATTCCTGCCAACAACACGCACACAGGAGGTTGAGAGTTGTGAGTCACTAGGCCTTGGTTCTCCATGAGCTGTTGCGGCACTAAATTTATTTATTTTTTTATTATGTAGGTAGTTGTGCGAGAGTGAAAAACTTTCGATTGCAAAAGTTTGATTTGCGAATTTCGTTTCCAGCCAGTTTTTAGTACCTATACGTCCGTTCTGTTAGTCAAAGACTAACAAATTCGACTGGGATGCCATATCACTTGCTGTGGCCTAAATAATGAGCACGCTTGCTTTATGCAGCTGATCTGAAAGATATTTATTTTCTTTGTTTTTTAATTTAAAAAAATTGGCGCAATAGTTCGTGAGGACTTACAACTCTTAACCATTTCTGTGTGCGTGTTGTTGGCATGGCAATGGAGGGGATCTAAAATTTTGAAAATTTTTGCCGAATCCGAACGGCTAGATCAAAAGCACTTTTTCAAATTTGTCAGTTCCTCGCAAGAGGTATTACCACGGAAAAACATTGTTTTTTTAGGTGGCAGCGCCAGCGGCTGGAAATCAAGCTCGGAACTTTCGTATGACAGTCCAATGCACTTACCATTATGCCACGAGGTATTACTACTTAATGTTCTTGTTAACAGCCGTAAAAATTATATTTTTCATTTCCTTCATTTTCTTAGCAACTTAGCAAATTCAGTTCAAATAAATATTCGTTTTTAAGATTTTTTGTTTAAGCTTGAAAGAGAATAGTTTTACAATTACTTTTTACTATGAGCCACATTCCGAAATGAATTCTTCAATTTCAAATCAAATTTTTCCCAGTCAAATTTCCAAAAAAAAAAACACACTAATCGCGTATTCTTCCTACTGGCAACGAACGTATTAAAATGATACTAAAACATTTCCCTACAACACTACTTATGTGTTGTGACATTTCCTGCAATTGCTGTCTAATTATTGTCTAACCCTATCAATTGAGAAGAATATTAAGCCGCCAGTGATTTAATACCTACAAAACCAAGAATAAAACAAAATTATCTTATTGCACATCCAAAAGACTCTTTGCGAAAACACACACAAAAGTCCAATTCAGCAACAACACACTCGCTATAAAATCTCATAAATCTAATAATAATTATAAAAAAAAAATAATAATAATTAAAAACCACTTTAAGTGAATTTTATTTCGATTGCGGATAGTTTACTCAAAAACTATGAAATATTGCGCGTTTTATAGAAGATACAAAAAACCCAAAAAGTAAAGAAGTTCCAGAGGTAGGTAAGAATCGGCGGGCATGCTGCATAATATTAAGTCTCGAATGATTCCGCCAACAAAAAATTAAAATTAACCAAGAGAACACCACCATGTAGTATGATGCATCGGAGAGACAGACATTCAAGATCAGAATACGTACCAACAAATAAAAATAAAATAAAATATAAAAACAAAAACAGCAACAAACAAAATTATTTGCCGGCCCTGCTGCTGTGCACTTTGCGCCCATTAAGAACACAACTTGTTCTGGCTTTTGTATTTTGTTTTGATTTAATCCTACAAACAACTTACGCGTTCCTTGAACAATTCCATTTCCATCTCCCTACACTACATAACACAGTCCCTTCTAATTTGTCTGCACAGCACAGCTCCCCCCCCCCCCATCATTTCGCTTTCCGCCAAATAAAATCAAATAATTCTTTGCTCTGACACCAAAACGTTACAAAATATTAATATATGTGACAAGAGTGCGAGAGAGCGGTCGTTGTGCGACTTGTCGCGCTTTACAGTGCGAATTTCATTTTTGTTAAAAGACTATAAGAGTTATTTGGGAGATATTTCATATTCTATATAATTTGTAAGAGAATGAATTCTTGATTTTTTCCCTCATTCAGAATTTTAAGGAAAAGACCACATTGGCGGTGCTCGGTTTTTCAATTGTGTGGCGATTTTAAGAACATTTCATACTCTTCAAAAAAGTGTAGAGTAGCCCAATTGCAACAGAGGCAATAATGATTATCTATAAAATGCAAATTCGACGAGAGAAGTACAAATATTTTAAGAAATTCTCAATTGATTTGCGGGTATGAAGGGGGGGGGGGGGGTGTTTGTAATAGCACTTTTAGATTCCCTAAGTTTTTCGAAAAAAAAAAATACATCCTGATGTAGCACATGTTTTTTCAAAAAAAGTTTAAGAATCATTTTCTATAAATCCTTTTCCAGGTAAGGTAAGGCGGGGCTAGTTGAGGCACTTTTTACTCTTAATTTCATAACTTTTTACTTATTCATAAAATAACAATGGGAGCATTCCACGAAAAATTGAAATCAGTTCTGAAATTTAAAATGATGTTGCCGAGATAAATTTTGTATGGAGATGTAAAGCTTCTCCATATAAAACCTAATAAAACAAGTTAATTTTTTGAAAAATATCCTTCAGTTACTAAATAAGCCCCAGCTGTTTCCATATAAATTTTCACATCGGATTTTTTCTCAAAATAGACAATAATTCAAATAGTTGCTCGATGTGATTGTTTTGATTTATGATTTGAAGTTAATTTTATCAAAACCAGAGGTATATAAAAATTAGAAAATAAAAACTTGCAAAACGGAATAATCTTCATTTATTATTTTAAGGTTGAAATGAAGGTATTTTGCTTGTCCCGCACGTGACACTAAGAGTACGTTTTCTTAGATTACTCCCATTTTAAAAAAGTTCCAGAAATAAAATATAAATTGGTAAACAGAGTTTATCTACGGTGATTGAAATCCGAATGAATATTAAATTTACATTGAATAGATTTGGTGAAATCCAACTTCAAAAGTTGTCGCACACGTAACGCTTGATAACCTTACATCATAAAAAGGCCTTGCATTTCTTTTACTAATTTTAGCTAAAAAAAAACGTAAACAGCAATTTATAATTGTTGACTAAACATTCTTCACAGTCTACTTTACACTTAGGCTTTAAAAATGAAGTTTTGTACATTTTATTGTGTATCAAATAGGGTAATAATTCGGGATGAAACTGTCTTACAAATAGCAAGAGTAATTATGGTACTTTTGTTAGGACTAAACATAAATATATTTATGGAAACATTACACATTTATTTAAGTATTTCTATGCTCAGAATGTCAAAAAGGTCACATTTTTAAGTGTTCAAATACCTTTTTAGGCGAAAACATATGGGTCGTTTTAGGAAAAAACAATTCAATTATTGAAAAATTAGTTTTATTAATATTCTGATGAAAAACCATATTTTTAAACCTTTTTTTTTTGTATTTTACTTAAAAACTTGCTCCTCAATTAATAGCATTTAGAGCTACTTGAAAACAAAGCACGAAAATGTCAATGTAGCTACAGTTAATTCAAGTTTTTATAAAACTACCTCCAACTACATTTAAGTCTAAATGAATTGTTATACTTAATATAACTCTTTACGGATTTGAGGCTCTAAATAAAATGTCTTTAAATATTTATTTCTTCCGTGTCCCATGCGTAACAAATTTGTCCCGCACGTAACGGGGTACTTAATTGACTGATTTTAGTTATTATTTATCTTGTAGTTTCTCAATTTTTTGATTTGGTCATAATTAAGAAAAGTCTTTTAGCAAATAATCCATGTTCTAAAGTGCATTTCCAACTTCAAGTTTTCCTGAGCTTGTGCTGAAGAAAGCTGAGATAGAACGATATTGAATGGCACTGAATGGAACAATTTCAAAAAGCATTTAAATAAAGAAGAGCTACTATTGAAAAAAAAACATTTTAAATAAAACTTTTACCAATTTTCACACCTACCTTGATGAAAATATTCCACTACTTTGAAAAAATACTAAAAACTTATTGATTTTACACACGCGGAATACTAAAATTCAATAACGGGACTTGCATAAATTTTGTACCTTATTTTAAAATTCGATAGTTTTCACAACAGTAACCCCAATAGAAACTCGTTTTTTTTACTTTTGATCCCAAAAAGTAAAAATTAGCGTATGGTTCTCTTTCGGTAAGAAAAATCTGTTTGGAACGTGTGACCTAGTGAACCTAGTATGTATGATTGAACGCATTCGTGTAAGAACGCATCCATTTAGCAATTGTTTTTTCTGAGTTATTCGCTCGGTCCTGAGCCAGAACTAGCCCCGCGTTATCCTTCCATTGGTTTGAAAAACTTAATTTAAAAAAATAATCACTAATATTTGTCACATCGCGCTTTAAAACTTGTGTTAAAATATTATTGGATTAACTCTAACGCTAACCATACCTCTTTGAGTAATAAACGAACAAAAAGAACTAAAATTAGCGAGCCAAAGAATCATTTAGTTTAAAACTTTTCACATTTATGACAACAAAGTTTAGTTTTTTTTTTTTTTGAATAGTGTGAAAATCTTCAAAGCTAGTTTGTGCTGTCTCTAATTTTTGGCGGAATATAGCGATTGCTTTCCTGTCCCTTCTTCATATAGAGTCGACCTATTATCTCATTTAACTTTTAGTTCAATTTTGTTTGATTTTATTATGGGTACAGTCATATACCTAAAATAATAATTTATTCCTTTAGTTTTTATGATGAGTAATTTGTATCTAAATCTTGGGTGTAATAATAATTACTTGCATGCCTGCAGAGCACATTCAATTTTGCTAATTAATACCAAATTTAAGTTTTTTGTTTCGTTGTCGAACAAATTGTGGACAACTATTCCAGATTATTTTTACTTTCGATAGAGGTACAAATGTTGGATTCGTAAAAAAAAACATATCGAGAATTTGATTAAACAATAAAATGTGCCAACTGGGACTTATAAACTGAAATATTGTTGTTTTGGTAATTTCCATTAAGTAATAACCATTAAGGAAAAGTTATCAATAGTTTTCAGTGGACAGTAGTTATATGATATCTTGTCAATTTTAAAATACCTAAAACAACAATACGGAACTATATCAAATTCTTGTTGTATGCTATTTTTTTTAAGAAGAGATAAAAATATACTAAAAAAAACGCCAATAAATCATGTTAAATATTTCGAAATAGGATAAATGTAGGTTTTGAAATTCACAACTATGACATCGTTGTTTTGGCATTAAAAGAAAAGATTTTCACATTCCGCATTCAGATTTTCTATTTTTTAAGTAATTTAAGACAATTTATTTATGCATTTCTTATTTTAAAAAGCAAGCAGATACATGCGACCTAGCCATGTATCTACTTTATTTTTTGTTGACTTTATTTTGAAGAATGTGTGCCGCTAACAAGAAGAAATTCCTTAAATTAGATAGGTAGGTTGGTACATGATTTGGGTGGATTTTGCGATAATTACTTCTTAAAAGTTGTTTATTTTCTTAAGGCTCATTTAGGATAAGAGTTTGATGCAAATTTTATCTTAATGCACTCCTCTGTCTTCAGATATTTTGCAATTTTAAGTGTGAAAGTGAAATGTGATTTGAATTTTACACATTTCCTTTCATAGAGAATGCGATATAGCACTTTTGGTGTTTTCTATCTTCGTGACCTTCCTGCATTGAGTTAAAATATTCATGTTCCTTGAGTAAAATTTGTTAGGTAAGTTGAGTTGTGGCGTTTCAGGTGCTGCACTAATACTTAAAAATTATAGTACATTGGAATTTTTTGGCGTAGATTTTATGCATATAAAATGCACGATTGAATCGAACGTGATTGCTCTTATATTCAAGTTGCTTGGAACTTAAGAAGTTTTAAAATATGCAAGTATTATAGAATAAAATATTTAAAAATAAAAATCTATTTCGTTCTTTTAATAATTGTATAAACAACTCGCAAAATAGCTTAGAACTCGAAACCAAGTGTGCACTTGAAGAACACCTGAACACATGCAAACAAGAATTTAAAATCATTAGAGCGGTTTTCTTATAAATTTGTTATGTATATAAAAATTTTGTTAAAATTAAAAAAAAAATCGGTAGGCCAATTTTGTATTTATTAATAAACGTTAAAGCTAGTTTCAAAAAAATTTTATCAGCTCGTTTTTGAAATTTTCATTCAATTCAATTTCCGAAAAAAATTTATATTTTTTGAAAAATCCAAATTCTATTTTTTTTAAGTTTATGATATTGTCATTTTAAAGGAGCTATTGCATAAACATTTTTCAATACATAAGCCGTTATTTTTGCTACCGTTAAAAAGGTTTTTTTGTTAAAATTTTTGTTTACCAAAAAGGACACCATACTTTTAATACACATACAATAATACTCTGAATTTTGTTCATCGAAATCATAAAAGCTGTTTTTGAGGTAAAAGCTTTTCCTTGACGGTTGTATGGCAAATACCGTTTTTTTCAATTTCACATCTTGGGAATTATAAAAACACCTTAAGTATAAAATTTGAAGAAAATCGCTTCAGTGGGTAAGGCAATAGGTCGAGGTACCTACAGATAATATTGTGCCACCTACTTTTTTCTTAATTGAATTTGTAATTTTGATCGTACGACTTTTCAGTCTTAAGAGATAAGAGATAAGAGAATGAATGCCCAGCTACCGAGAAGTCGAAATCTTTATCCATTTTTCTAGCGATTGTATGATTATTAAGCAGAAAGAAAAGAAAGACATGGTTTTAAATATAAATGCACACACATGTGAACAAATTAAGGAAGTCCTATTTTTTGCATTTTTTGTATCTGCACGCAGTTGCGATTATTATAATTGAGCGATAGATAGATGCACGAGAGTGCATGGCAATAATTTCTTGTGAAATTGATTTCTTAATCGCACTGACACTGATTGAAAATCACAAGTTTATTTCCAGCCTAAGGCTAGAAATGCATTTGTGATCTGCTGTCCCACGTTTATTCAGTCGCAAAAAATAAAACACAGTAGTTTAAATGTGATTGAACGCACTGTGCGTAGACAAAAATCCTATGAAGCCACGATCGCTTTATTTAGCGCTGCGAACAAAAATCGCAAGTGCATTCCTAGCCTAAGGCTACTAACGCACTTGCGATTTTCTGTCCTAGGATTATTCAGTCGTCAAAAATAGAACACATGAAATGAAATATAAATAAACGCACATGACACCAACAAACCCTACTAAGCTGCGATCACTTTTTTTAGTCGCTGCGACAGAAATTCGCAAGTGCGTTCCTAGCCCTATGGGTCATTGAAAAATACATTTATTTATTTCTTTATTTTTTGTATGTGAAATTATATTTAAAAACTATATTCAATTGTGGAGTCTGCATTAGGTTGCCTGAGCCCGATGAAAGGTGAACGAAATATGAATAACAGAGAAAAATAGTTTTTATAAAATTACGGAATTCATAGTCACGGTCCGATACAGTAAAGGAAACAGTATTAAACAGCTAATAAATAAATTGACTGAGAGTGTCCGCTTGTACAATTCATTATTGGTTTTGCTAAGTCAAAAAAATAACTTCTATAATTTCAACCCAAAGGGTCACGGTGACAAACATCAAATCAGCGGATTGAAGATCAAGCCATATCGGATACAAGGGCACTACATCCGAATGGCTGGAAGCATCAGTGTGCTTCTGATCGTAGAGGACCGTGACTCTGACAGGTCGGGGCTTTAAACAACCACCTTTTAAACAACTTAAATTAATTATATATTTTAACAGTTTCAAGACAATAAGCAAAAACTACTAAAAATTGATGCTGAACATTTTTGAGCACCACAGTTTAAAATTAATTGCAGTTCTTTTTATGCGACCCAAAGCGTTGCGACGCGTCGTATAGTCAGCATGGGATGTCTAGGTGGCGCTTAAAACATAACATAACAAGCCTGAAGATGCTTATAAAGTTACATAGCTTCTGAAGTTATAACTATATGTAACGTTATCAGCTACTTTAAGAGGCCGTATTTCAAAAACTATAGTACATACCGAAAACATTTTGTTGGTACAAAATTTAAGTTTTACAATGCCCTACTTGCCCCGGAAAATTATATTTGTTGAATTTACTTTTTTCTTAATTTCTCGAAAACTATCAGTTTTTTTGAAAAAAATATGAACGTACAAATTGTAGCTTATATGTAATTCTACATAGAAACTTGGTTTTACAAATCATATTCATCTGAAATCCTTTTTGTCTAGCACAAATTTCTTTAGGATTGGAAAAAAAATCTGAAAAAAAATTTCAAGAAAAGCCAAGGGCATCCCTGGTCGCCTACCTGGCTATGCGACATGCACTTTGGGTCTTTTATTAATTCCGATAAGACTTAAGTAGTTATCTTTGAAGGCAAAGATAATGGAACCAGCTCGCTCAACCTATGCCATAACTCAGTTCTGTCTTCTGTTTACGTGGGACAAAAACGTCACAGGAGCGATATATCGATTCGAATAAAAAATTTGTCATATACATGACACCTACCTGTGTATCGCAAACATTACGTTAAATTATTGAAGCACACACCACCATTTCTGCAAACGAAACTTAAAAACTTAAATTCATATTCAACCTACAGACAAATCACATTAAAAAAAAACATGTTCATCCCTTATCAACCATCAGCCACCACCAACCACATAACATTTACCCACATTTTTAGTTTTACCCCGTTTTGCAAAATAAATAAGTACCTATCATAAGTCATCCCTTAAAAAAGAAAATCCGGGTTTCTCGTAAATATATTTCCTGAAATTTGCGCACAGTTTGCCAAAATAAAATCATAAAATAACCTTGCCTAGGGACATCATAAACGAAGGAAAGAAAAAAATTGATACTAGGTAGGCTTTAGCCCCCATTACAGGCATCATCCTGATTTCATCCCTTATACCTTACAAGTACGCAGCCGCAGCCGTGTCATATTAAAATTTACAAATATGCAAATTTTCCAAAAACTATTCTTTTTTTCTTTCACAAAAATGTGTGCTGATTTTTTTTTATGAATACAAATTTTGCATAAGTATCACTCACGGATGCGAAAAAACGGAAGAAAATTTGCATAAGAATGGAGATATGCAAAATTAAGGTAAATGGGGTAAAATAAAATTATACAGAATTGGAATTTTTCGAGGTGTGTGATGAGATCGGGCCAGGCGGTTCATTTATAGTTTCCAGGAAAAAGAGAAATATATACGATTGAATATAAAGATTTTGAAAATAATTCAGCATTCTCCTAGTGATTGATGGTTATGTTTTTTTTAGCAACCAGTTATTGCACCCCTTCATGGATTACTTATTTATGTAACTGTACGTTTTTCTGATGGTTGTAGGATGTAGGTTGTTTGATAGAAAATTTAGAATTTTTGTTTATAAAAATTTTATTATGCAATTTTAACTGAAATGTTGATAAGAATTTGGATTTATAGAAGTTTGAGGAGGGCCATTGGGTCTATTTTATACTTTTTCTTATAAATGAAATGAAAATAAATATGTGTTTAAGAAAAAAAAAAAATATATTGACGCGTTTTTGGATTTGCAATCCATCTTTGGGCTTCAAAAATTAAACCTCTCTTGTCACAATAACCTAAGTCATAAGATCAACGCTTTTTTGTGTTATTCTTTTGAATACACCTGTAAAAACAATCTAATTTGCAGCTCAGAAGGGAAGGGTTTAAATCCCGGATTGCGAAAAAACAGAATCCCGAATGCCCAAAACCCCCAATGCCCAAAATCCTGAATTAAAAAATCCCGAATGCCCAAAATCCCGAATCCATTGGAGATAAAATCTCGATTTCTTGTAATTTTTTAGAACTCTTTTAGTACTTTCAAGGAAACCGAACTGCTACGCGTGCGTACTAAGCCATTCGGGATTCTGGCATTCGGGTTAACAGCCATTCGGGATTTTATTTATTCGGGATTTTGGCATTCAGGATTTTGGATTTAGGGATGTCAGCTCAGTAACTAATTAAAAATTGGATGCAAAAAGTCGAGTAATAAATTATTAAATACGTTTTTCCATAAGTTTGATAACACTTGAGCCAACAGGAAGTTATCTAACTGCTAAGGAAAAGGTTCAAGTGAGGACCTATAAGGATAATGGTCATAGCAGCCACTATATAGGCGACAAGTTCGGACAAAGTCTTACAGTCATATGCAACTACTTTCAAAATAATGAAAGCATTGAGAAAAACTACAAACCAAAACATCGTAGACTTTCTGTCTGTCAAAACCTCGTAAGTTTTGATCCAAAACAAATTGAAATGGCATTTTAAGACTTACGAGGTTTAGACAGAAAGGCGACGATATTATGGCTGCAACATTGCATTATGCCCATTATCCTCCGATTTACCACAGACTTTTGAATTTCGATAATTTTTTGTTCTTACTTGAATATTTTATTTCTCTTTTGTTCTCCTAAAAAAAACAATTTCAACATCTTCGACAATTTCGCTGTTTTAGTTCAAAGTCATTATATATAAAAATAGTGTAAGCACAGTCATCTATAAAAATAAAAGTTTTAAAAAGAACAATTCGTTGAGAATAGAAGCAGAGGGCGTAGTTTGAGTTGCAACCTCAATACAGTGCTCGCCATGAAGTACCCAGCATTTGGAATAGCTAAAGAAAACAGCTTCAGGAACTTCTACGATGCCTCAGGATCAAAGCACAATAGAGGCTGAAGTCACCAATAGCTACACCAACTAAAAACCAATAAGAACCTTAAATGTATTAATCCTATCATCACTACCCTAGCCAAAGACCCTCAGCACTATTCAAACTGACATGAAAACCACAATACCATAGGAAAACCTTTACTTGAGAAATTTTGTAACACAATGTAAAAACAATGTATAACCAAGTGAACGAAGCATATAGCACTTTTTGTGATCACAGATCTAAATATTAAATTTAAGAAATTAATAAATACATAACTGATATGCTGTTATGTGTATTCAAAAAGCCACTTCATATCCTTGAAATTTTACATTATTGTATTGAGTGCATAGAAGTTGTTCTTCATACATAATCATGTTCGTATTTATGTAGTGAGTACATAGAATATTTTTTATTTATGGAATAAATGTTTATAGGAATTTATTTATTTATTTAATTATTTGTATTTATTATTCATATAGAAACTGCACCTTCTAACTACATAATCATGAACACATTACCGATAAGCTACACATTTTGGGTAATATCAGTATTAGTGTAATTGTAATGGTTACATCACTGCTAATGCATTTAAGTACTTAGGCAAAATAGATTGTATATCTATACAGAAACATACGAGTGTAATGGCTGAATGCATGCATTATCTTCTCAGTGCAGTAAATGTCAAAAGCCAATACAGTATCTAACTAATTTCACAATTTTGAAAAGAATCAGTTACATTTGTTGCTTTTGTTTTGTCTTTGAAGGTAATTATTTTCAAAATCGAACATTAAAAATAATATTAGAGAACAGACTTCTGGACTTTCAAGACAGTAAAGTGTAGTTTTTACTTGAATTGTTTAAAAACAAATTTGTTTGCTCATTTTAAGCCATTCAAATAAAACTGAACTTTCTAGCCTCAGCAAGGGGAAATGTCCTATCACATCGTCAACAAAACGCTTGCAATTTGTATCACTTGTAAACTCTTCCCACACTACACATATATTTCCCATTAATATATATTTTGGTATTTAGGTACCTACCTACTTATAGTGTCAGCATCTCTAGCTACTAACCGAACATACCTAAACACTAACATATATACTTATGTATATACTAACAACAACTTTAACCAATTAGAATTTTACAAAATTAAAGTCAAAGCTCAAAGCTATTAATAAGTAGACAAAAGCAAACAACTCACTTACTTACACCTGGAAAAAAACACCCATTTTGTACTTTTATTTTGTTTATACACAACCGACAAAAATGTCTACACCCATTCCATCACAGACACATTTGATTTGAGAAAGTAAAAAATGCGGAGTGGGTCAGAACTAAGCTAACGCTCCAAAAAACGTCACCAGATATATATAAAAAAAAGACAAATCCAACCAATCTCTAACAACAATTTACGCAAATGCGGAAAAAAGAAGGAGATACCTGCCTACTTAAAAAAAGCAAAACTAAACTATAGAGATAGGGATTTTATTCCATTGTGATCGCCTATTGGTTGACGGAAACAAATTTTATTTATTTATTTTATTTTTTTATTTGCGATTGTGAATATTAATGGAAAAGATTTTATCTTATTTTTATAAAAGAAAAAAAATTGAATCTAGACAAATTGACGTGTGGAGGTGTGAAACTAGAATTGTGGATCGAAGTGGAACGTATTTACAAATGTTGTCAAGATCGCGGATCGAAACTTATTGATTTGAATTGAAGGTGATTAATGAAGGTAGTACCTTTGGATCAACGGAATGATATCGAGGAGATGATTTAACGATAGCAACCTCACAAATAAAGTGCGATACTGGAGGTGGCTAGATTAGTTAGTGGGACTTGTTACCCAGATATACCTAACTATCATTGAAAGGCAACATTTAACATATTTTAAAACTTAAAAATCTTATCATCATTATTACAAGTAAAAATCATTCATTCTCTGGCTTAACCTTTGGCCGGTTTTATTTAATATTATGACACTTTTCTTTCTCCGGCTGAATGTTAAGAAGATAAAAAATTAAGAAGATTAAAAAATATAAATTGACGAAAAAATCCTCTATTTGCGAATAACTCAGAAATTGTGAGTCTTAAAAAGATTGTGCATGTTATGTTACCCTCTATAGAAAAAAATATTACTTATTTTTTCTAATAGTGTTAGTTTTAAAGATATAATTATTTGAAAAATTTTATGAAAAACTCAAAATTCCAGATTTTTGCTTTTAACTCTTAAATAACGAAGTTGTCATAAAATAATTTATGCTCAGTTAATAGATTGCATTGTAACTTACAAAAAATATTCGTACACTTTTTTCCATACGAGTGACTAGTAAGAAGATATTGCTACTTCAAAAAGCAAAAGTATCAAAAATAAATATTTTCAGCTTACCACTCTTAAACGATAAATGTAAGAAAATTTATTTTAGCACAGTTTGTAGTTTATTTAACTTTCTGCGAAAAAAATGTTTGTTTTTTTCATTTAGACGTCATTAAAAGTCAAAAATAACTTAGAAGTTATTGAAAAATAATTTTTACTCATTTTATAGGAAATAATATTATCTATAGGAACTTTTATGCAGACTTTTTCAATACGAGGCCCCAAAAAGGGTCGATTTTCGAAAATGCTTGCTTTTCGGGCCCATAATGATTCGCACTGCGACACCAAGGAAAAATGAGTTTCCCCTTAGGGAAAATCCCAAGTTAAACGCAACTATCTTTACTTTTCTATAAGGAATACTCACGCAAAAGTCTACAGATGAATCTGGCTTGCGTAAAAAGTTATTCTTCTGAGCGATCAGTCGGAGAAAAAAAAGTGTTATAAAATTTTTGGTAGAGAATCACATTGTCTACAAGCTTGCATGCATGCATTACTTTTAAGTACCATGTACTGTTTCAAAGTGATGTTTTCCTTACGCAAAAATAAAGATAATTGCATTTAAAAATCTTCACTTGGAATTTTTCCGCAGATTTATTTTTTTTGTTCATTTTTTCTAGCCTAGACATGTTAACAAGCTTAACATGTTAACAACTTCTTTGATTGGTGTAAAAAGGAAGCCATCCTCTTAATTGTATTTACATATAATGGAAACAAAAAATTTAAAATCTTAAAAAAAAATGTATATTACAAATTCTTAAAACATTTAAAACCATTTTTGAGACATCGGATGTTCAAAATTTCAATTTTGTTAGAAAATCATTTTGATAATGAGAAAATTCAAGAGAGGTACTGTTAATAGTCGCTGAGTGTAATTTTTTATAATATTGGGTATTTGGTAGATCGCAATAAATTAAGCACACGGTAAGAATTTTATAAAAATAGTAGGAGCCGTTTTTAAGAAAAAAATAATTTTCCTAAGCCGGTTTTCAATATTTGTATTGAAGGTACCGCTATTTTTTCATAAGGTACAATTTGTTCTTTATATATTTTAGAGAGTATTAAAAAAAACCCTAAAATACTGAGTTTTATAAGAACCGACCATGTAGTTTTCAAAATATTTGATTTTCAAAAAATAAATTGACATTTTTTTAAAAATCTGAAAAATATTTTTTTTTGGAAATTTTAGTAAAAAAAGACTATTTATATTTGCCGGTACTTACTTACATTTTTAGTTCTAAAAAGTATTAAAAACGTGTTGGAAGAATCATCAATTGTAGGACAGAGCGGGGCTAATTGGACCATGCGAATAACTCAGAAACCACAAGAACAAATTGAAGACGATCAAACACGAATAAAACATAAGTACTAAATCACACACGTGCCAAACTGGTCTAATGTGGTTGTTTTTTTCCAAAGAAGAAGCCAACTGATAATATGTGTTAAAAGTTAAAAAAAAGTTTAGTAGCAGTAGTTTTGTGAGTTCTGTTATTAAATTTTTGTATCTATCTCATTTGTGAACTTGAACTGTCCAACTTACCCTATCAACTGGTTCAACTTACCCCGCTGGTTGGTGAAGTTGGACCACTAGGACTTGGTGCATTTGAAGAAATCTTATTTTTTTGCTATTATATATTTATTTTTTGTTAAATGTATTCAAGAGGCCGATGTTACGAGTACAGTCTCTCTATGGATGTCAGTTTCATTTGTATGTTATGAATAGGTTAATAGTTATGAGACTTCAAGTAAAAAGTGAACTAATCAGCCCCGCTCTACCCTACAAACTGTTTATAATATCTACTTCAAAAACAAACAGTTTCGATCGAAAAACTCGTCTGGCACTATTTTTTTCATGTCCAAGAAGGTGTAATTAGCTAAAAAATTCCAAAAACCGGGTTTATAAGAGCAAGTTAATTGATTTTGGCAATTATTTTAAATTTGGAAAACAAAATAAATGGCAACCCTTGAACTGCGAAAAAATTGAAATTTCTTTATCATTTTTTACTTAAATGTTCAAGAATGAATCAAACAACCAGTTTGGGCGTATCATCTAACAAGTTTCACGAAATAGCCATAAATGCCATATATTTTACTTTTAAATCTTAAAATCAGCTTAGTTTGAGCAACCGTTTCTCGGTCGTTTTTTATCAATTTTTTTCAGAATATGTTATTTTAAAGAAAATTAAATTAATTTTCTTGTAAATGCAGCAATGCCACAGGTAAAAAAGTTGTAGGTAAATAAGTAAAAAAACAAAACAAAAAATGTGGTTTTTCATATTTCATTGGTAAAAATTATTGTCTACAAAAAAAGGGTTTTCCAACATTATCTCGAAATTTTGATTCGTTTTCGAGTTATATGCAGAAAACCGGTACACCCCATCCTCCCATCCAAAATGCACCCTCTAATTTAATAGCACTCCACGGTTTTTCCATTTTCATAAAATTAAAAATTTTTATTAAATTTGATCCCAGTTAAATTGTATCCGAAGAAACATCCTTTATGTTTTACTTTCGCCTCTTAAATGGAAGATTCAATCATTTTCTGCCTTTTAAAATTTCCAAAATTGATGCCGTGGTAAAAAAAAAATTTCATTGGAATTTTGAAGCAATTGCTCCTCTAGATGTATTTGTACGAGTATAGTAGAAAGCTTATTAAGATACGTTAGTAACTTTTTTACAGGGAGCTTTACTAAAAGAAGACTTCAGTTTTGAAAGGTACACTGCCACTTAATACTTCTCTAGAAGTTATAATTACTATTTGTGACTTTGAACCTTTCTCGAAATTTAATGATTCCACTATCAATACTATCATAAAAAAAACGTAAATCGACGCAAAATCAAATACGTCAGAAATCAAATCAAAAAGAGTCAAATATCAAAACCATGTCTTCGAACACCGAAGGAAAAGAAAAAAGATATTCGATTCGTAGGTATACATAGGTATCGTTCGTGTTTTGGAATGCAAATACTTCAATAAAAAAAATACATAATTACATGGTAAGAAAGTGGCGCGACACGGCCGGCGCTAGTAGAAAAAAATGATTAATCTGCTGATTTTCCTTAATGCCATTGGATACCAACGACCGACCGTTGGCGTCGACATGGGTTTTTATTTTTGACATTTTTATATTTTGTCAAAACACTTAAATATAAGTGACTCATAGAGACTCAAATGACATAATTTAATTTAATTATATTGAACAAATATAAATTGTGTTAAGGCAACAAAAAAAAGGTGAAAAATAATGGAAATTCAAGGGTTTTCTGTTGAATTATAAGGAAAAGTCGTGAGAATATTTTTTTTGATATTGTTTTGGTTATTGTTTTTCTTTGATGTTAACCTGATGAATTTGTGTTTTTTTCTGAAAATGAAATTTAAGTTGGACAGATATAAGCGATTCAATGACCTTATTCACTATTGAACAGTTTATTTTTATATCCCAAACAATTTATTGCTCTAGATTAACTATTTTTTTATTACGAATAGAAGTTGAATCTAACCTAAAAAAAAAACCCGAAAAATTTATATATTTGTTGATTTTTAATTTATAAATTAAACTATTATATACTGAATAAAAACTGCAACCTGGTTATATGATCAAGCTATAGTTTTTTTTCTTTCTAGCTTTTGTTGTATGAAGAAATAATTTGTTTGCAAAAACTTGACGCTTGCCTTTTCTTCGAAAAATTTTCAACTATATGCTGCTTATATGAAACAAAATGTTCCTGGTGAGCTCCAATAACTTATCACAATATTTTCTTTTTTTCAGAGAAATGCTTTTAGAGTCATTCAGAATGCTTTCAGGCTCTTTAAAAAATCAAAATCGTCCTGAGAGGCACGCGCTTGACGATGCTTGATGAAAAATTGACTGTTCTTTTTTATTACAAAATTTACTTTTAATTTTCGAGTGGTTTCTAAAGTGTCTAGTCTATATACAAAAAATACCGAAAATGCTAAAAATAACCGTGAAAAAGAGTTGCGGAAACCTTGGCCCACGGCTCAAAAGGCAACTACTGGTCTTCCGTCCTTGCTTTTTTATCTTCCGCGCTAAATTATGTTCGAAAAAAAATCATCGTGTAATAGGGGATTAAGAAGTAGAACGACATTCTTCATTCAAATCAGCAGGAACAACGTACAAGGCTTTAACTCTAAAGGGAAAACTGTTAATGTCGGAAGCGAACTGAAGCTAATGTCAAAAACCAACGAAAAGTTGCTTTCCGTATCGTCAAAAGGGGTACTTATAGTCTATCTCTTTTAGACATTCTTTTTTCACCAAACGTCAGTTTTACTTAAGTGAGGTGAGCTCCGGAGGGCACCTCACTTTCGTAAGGAAAGTTGAACGAAACTTGACGAAACGCTCCACTCCGAAAAATATTTTTCTTCCGACCCACTGAAGTGCATCTCCAAGCATTATAGTTCTAGCTGGCTTGCTTAAAAAAGTGTGCTCAATATTTAAAATTGTTTAGGTAAACATCGTCGATCAACAATATTGAGTTAGTAGGTTTGTTTAGATTAGATTAGATAAAGTTTATTTAGCTAAGTTTGCTACTTTACAATTTCAATACATTATTTGGTATTTTTTCCAAAAAAAAATTGTAAAACCTGTCAAATTTTGAAATGAGGGGAAAACTCGATCAGAGTTGGAGAAATTTAACAAACGCATTGAACCATGAACTGCATCACTTTTTGCGAGAAACTTCATTTTTGTTTATAGACGTTGTTACCACTTTGCTATGGTTTCAATAGATCGTATGCACTTTTTTCGTAAAACACATCTACTGCTTTAAAATCGAGTCTTCTGCACTTATATTTTTTGGAAAAGAAAATTATTATTTATCAAAATTAAAATTTTTCAATTCTATTCTTACAGTTTCTGTAACACTTCGTGTTCACAGAAATTTGTGTAGAAGGAACTCGCAAGTTTCCCAAATTATTATTTGCTCTCTCATTGCGCTCTTTCGATGCAATTTTTTTGTGTTAACAAACAGGAATTTGTGAGAAGTTGTGAAAAATTACATGAAATTTCACGATAACAAACAGACCTAGTGCAGATGTGTTGATCGACAATGCCAATCAACATTTATTGAATCGAAAGCAATTCATCGTTTTTGTGTGGACCCTTCTTAGAAACTGTTAAAACCAAAAGCAATTCGAGGTCAAAATCAAAGTCAGGCTTAATTGAATACTAAATTTGGTCGAGGCTTAACGGATTCATACAAATACTCAGGTAGTAAAGAGAAGACCACACCACATCAGTTTTAAACGCAATCTTGTTTTTCAATGATTTTAATTTAAAAAAAACCTACTTTGTTAACCCATCCCTTAGTTTCATGAAAAGAGTGAAGTTAGATCCATTTTAGATCATGATACAATGAAAGCAGACAAATTCCGTTAAACACTTGTTTTGTGTAAAATATCGTTTGTTCCTTAAATACGGCCGGCATACTGGTTCCTTTCTACCATCTCCTGGAAAAATTCATAGGTGTAAATACACATACCATATCATATGGAAACTTCTGTAAGTAAATAGAAGTGAAGTCTCTCAAGGAGGTAAGAACAGTTAACTTAACTACTTTAAATATATTTAATCAGTATTAAATGAGATTTTCAATTAGTTTAAAAGTTTCCTTTTTCTCATCCTACTAGAAATAACTAATGTACAGCCAAAAAAACGGGTCAGTCAGAGCAGTTTTTAAGACATCTATCAAAGTTGATTTGGAATAGTGTAGGGCGGGGCAGGTTGGACCATGCTTATAACATAGAAATCACAAGAGAGTTGAATGAATACGAATGAAACATTAAAAAAAAAAAAATAGTTGTTTTTTTACATTGTTGTAGTACAAATAGGCATATCTTGCTACAAGGAAGAATACCTTTAATACATTTTTGCCTTAAAGGGCTTCTTTTTTTATTTAGCCCATCTACTGATCTAACTTGCCTCGACGGTGTACTTGGTGCCTTTTGGGTGATCTTATTCTTCAGCAAGGTATTGTATATTTTATATTTTTTTCAAATTTAAAAGAAGCCGCAAGTACTTATCTAAATTCTTTTTTTTTCGAATTAGTTTTATTTTTAAGTTATGAATAGGTAGAGATGAAAAGTTATGACTATAAGAATTCAAGCAAAAAGTTTCCTAACTCTAGGTCATTTTGGTACAATTTTGCTGAATTAACTTACTCCAAATGCCCTACACGTTTTTTTTGTTTTGCTAAAAATTCGGTTTCTCAATATTTCTACAAGGAAACAAGAATTTTCAAAAGGTTGTCAAAATTGTTAAACCAATTATTAATAAAGACAGTCAAACAGAGGCCATGTTGCTAGGAGGCTTTATGGTATCCCAAAATAAATAATCTTTCATTTCTATTCAAAGAGTTTATTCTATCAAAAATTACCTGAAAACAAAAACAGCAAATTTCCAATGAATCCATCAAAGGTGTGCTTAATATTGTTTTGATTAAGAGATCATCACAAACACGGGGGCTACCCCAGAAATTTATTTTTTGTTCAGGCTTCACACATTGGACAAAATACGTCACGTCTTTGCCTCAAACATTTTATATTATGTAACTGTGTTAACATCATGTTGTTCCGGTGCATTCGCACATCCGCATGGTGGTGCTTCTACTCTTTTTTGAACATTTCTCATTTCCTCCGCTAAATATCTTCTTATATACCATTCTCGTTAGTGTGTCGTCATCCACTTAAGTTCCACAAAATGAACTCTCAAAATAATTGTGTACAAACTTTGCAAGGTGGTGGCTGAACGATGATAGTGAAAACTAAATAAATATGTGGTAGGTGGTATAGGCGGCCGCGGCAGCCTGACTTAATAACCAGCAGAACAAGCACAAAAGAATATAGTGGACGCACAACGAACATCAATAGCAGCAACAGCAACAAACTCTCATAGTTGCAACAGTGGCATAACAATGGTTCGTGCTGCTTGTTCTTAGACAGCGTTGCCACTTTACTTCATTTAGAGTCGATATTTTTTTGGTAATTAGTTGTAGTTTTTTTGTTCGAAAGCTTAAGTGCCTTGTAAAGGAGCTATTCGAATTACAAATGATTGTCAATTTTTAAAATGATTAATTTTTTTGCTGACAGGTAATAATTGCCATAAACCAGTTTTATTATTATTAAGCGCTTGGAATTTCTTAGACAAATCATATGAAAGCCACTTTAATGGTCACTTACTAATTTCAAATTCTAGGAGAAAATTTGGGCAGTAACTTTCTTCCATATTATCTAGCAGAATTCTGAAGTTTTTCACTAAGAAAAATTTAATTTTTTATTTTTCAGAAGTAAAACTTAGAAGAGCATTTCACGTTCGTGGGTAAGCAATTACACTCGAAAAAAAAAGAAAAATTTTGCATGCATTTCAATTTCCAAAAAATAAACGAGTTTCTCAACTAATTTTCAAATTTTTTATTAAATTTGTTGGAATCGTATAAAGCGTTTTATGACTGATATTAAGAGGAAGTTATGAATTTCTTATAATATGTGGTGGGATACTTCTGTGTCATGCAAAAAATTGCAAATATAACGAAGTCTCGAAGAAGAAAAACGAGGATTGCTATTACTCGAATTTTTGTTTAATAGGGAAGATTAGTACCTTAAGATTCCATTTGCAATTCTGTGCAGACAACTTTTACGACTATATTCGATTTGAAATATTTTCTAACTTAAGGTGGAATTTTTATTCGCTGAGCCAAAAATTTGTGGAATCTTGTGATGAAAAGTTATCGATATTTTTTTTACTACCAGGGACCTTTATCACGCAACATAAATCACGTTCAATGAATGACATGTTAAGATTTTAAATTTGAAAAAGTTTATCAATTTTTATCTTTGTGTGGTCTTTTTTCTTATTCAAAATTTAGACTTTATCATAATCTAGGGCCTATTTTAAAATCACATAAATTTTGGTTGGATTTTCCATTGAAGAAAAAGTTTTAAGAAAGAACTCGCATGAAATGGAGGAATTATCCAAAACAAAACTCAAAAGTTTAAAGCTTTATTTCATCTTAAAGCTATTTTTAACCTCAACATCTAAAAGAAAAAATTATCACAATACCAAATGGGGTACTTTAATATTTTTCATTTGAGGACCAAAAAAGGCGTTTCACAGGAGTGGAAATCACCCCTCCTCCCGATTGCAGTTCTTGCTTATTCCACGATTTTAGAGCGTTTTTTTTAAATACGAGTTTTTTTCAACTTCAATCCCACTGTGTGATTATTTGTGGAGATCCATAATCTAGTGATTAGCGCTCTTATGTCAATTTTTAGTCAACAGGAATAAAGGGGTCCTAGTCCTGCCAATTCCCAACGGCTCAGTGAGATAAAGGGCACAATTATAAAGGTATGAGATAGTCTTGGAGAATTTACCACTTCCTCGCAAGAGGCAGTATACCTACGGTGTGCAGTTATCATCTTTTTAGCAATTTTACGCATAATTTATTAAAATACCTGCCATAGAACCGTTTTTTTTGGTTCTTGAATTTCCCATTGAAGGTTTCTCCAATTTCAATCAAAATTTGTATGCAGAAGGTCCTTCAACATTTTGAAAACAATAATATTTGTTTGAATTTGCTTTTAAAACTGGATTTTTAAAACGTTAACAAAATTAGATAAGATATAATCAAGTCTTTAGAAAACCACTTTACCGCCATTTTTCCTTTCATATATTAACATTTACTCAAGTTTTCAGTCAACATTTTTCTTTTTGAGCTTTTAGCTATTTTACAAGTTTTTTTAAACAATTTAAGGAACGACATTTTGTTTGTTTGCTTATTTCATTCTTCTAGTATGCGTTTATAATATAAAATTCCAATCAACCTGAACTATAACGAGCAAGTGCATGCAACAAAGTCATGCAATTCAACACATAATTTTCTTTTTTATTAATCAAAATAAACGTTAATACGAATTCAACGAATTTTGAAAGAGGTTCTATAAATTATCTTTGAGTGGCAACGCTCTATTATTACACTCCAAAGTAGTTGGTTGAGATGAGACACACAACAACAATGTACAATGATTTAACATTTTTACACATTCATTCATTTATAATTCACTCGGCACTTGATGGCGCGGCGCGCGGCTGATGATGGCGGTAATAAAATGAATGAAATATATCAAAATGAATCTTAAAGCTACATTTGATTATTATAAATTCATTCGTTTATCGTGATCGGGGTTGTTTAGAATATTTCTTCTGCCAGTCCGCCGGCTCAATTAGACCGTCAAACATTGTCAACACGGTCGCGTGTGTTTTCGATCAGAGCAAAACTATAATACGTGTAGTGATACAAGAAAATAATTGATTACAAATTATGCAGAGAAATACAAAAATACAAAAAATAAAATAAAAGTTTTAAAAACGTTATTTTTTTCAACAAAAAAAATTAAAAAATTAAATTACTAATTTTTTTTTTTTTGTGAACTGTTATTAAATAAAAAAAATTAAAATGTGTTTCTATCACAGAGAATAAATTTGAATTTTTTGAAAATTAGTGAAATGTTAAAAATGTATAGAAGAAAAAAGTGTTTTAATAAATTGAGAAGTTAAACAGGACTTCAAAAAATTTGCTGTCGTGAATGTTGAATTCAACAAGTGTCAACTATTTTTCTTTTTTAATTGAAATTCTACTGAGTTTATGGAAGACACAGTAAACCAAAGCAAACTTTAAAAAGTTTATTAAAAAAAAAGGTTCGTTGTTTTAAGGGTTTGAATAACAATTATATGTTGTTTTTTTTTGTTAATAATAGTGTTTTGTAGAGTTGTTTTAGTAAGAAACTAACCTACCGAACTGCCGACGGTTATTTTATTTTTATTTTACAACTTAATTTTTTTTAAATAGATAACTCAATAAGTGACAATTTTGGGAAGTGATTTTTGCCATAATATGTATAGGGAGGCGCAAGTAAAGTTAGCAAAATTCTAAAGAATTTTATGTTTAAAGGTCTGTAATGCCGTAGATCTTTGCAGGAACAGGAAGATAAAGGGAAGAATATTTTTTGTTGTGTTAGGGAAAAGAATTGAAACTGAGGAGTGATTTATCAGAGATTTTTCTACTCACATGTTTTGTAAATTTCCAGATAATTGACCTTAAACTGCGCGTCTGAAATACAGAGAAAAAATTACAAATTTAGTTTGAAAACATTTGACAAAAAAAATGCTTAGAAAAGAAAAGAAAGGCAAAAACAAAACTTTAAATTATTTTATTGATTTAATGTTGCACGAAATTCTGGAAATTCTGACAAAATATTTGAAATTAAAACCGATCGACAAAACTGTCAAATCTGCCAATTCTCTGCAAATAGATGTCAATGAGCTAACACTTTCCATTTTCCTACAATGCTTATTGTTAGTCAAAATTGTAAGTTCAGTGGGTTGTTAGGACATTTGGGACAGTTTTTTACTGGCAGATCTAACAATTATGATTAATCTCAGTCTCGTGAACAGGATTCACAGGAGCCAGAGAAAATATGTGATCCACTTGCTCACTTTTTGATGGAGAAAATTAGCAGAGGTCTCTGAGATCAAATTTTTTTGAAGATGCCTAAGTTCCCTTTCACATGAGGAAACTGAGTTGCTAGCAACTTTCAGTTCCTTGGTGAGAAGAGCAGGAGGATTGAGGGGCGAGCAAAATCTTCCCGCCCGAGGATTTGAAGAGATGTTTTTGACATTTACTTTCACATCTAAGGTTAAGGTGTGTTCAACTAATAGAATTTCAGGAAATCTCAAAATTGCCTAGATTTTGTTTCCTCGTGTGAAAGGTACAAGAGATTTTTAAGGAAATTAAAAGAAAACGTCAAAAAAATCTCCAACAACTAACCAACAACAGATTTATCAATCATCTGTACAAAGCTAAAAGTTCTGCTTATGAGCGAAATTTGATGATGATCATAAATTTTCAATAAAGGTTAGGAGCTTAGAACTTGAACAGAACTTTTTTAATAAGGATCAGAATTGATCCTGAGAAATAGTTTTAAAATTGATTTATTTTTTGATAAGAAGGCAAATCCTAACAAATATTGAAATTGAAAGTGAGTTTGTTTGTTTGTTACACTTTCACGCTTAAATCGCTGAATCAATTATTATGAATTTTGATGTAGAGAGAGATATAAGAGGAAAAAAGAGGAAAACAAATTTGGTACCAAAACAACTTCTTTTTATTTATATGTAAAAAGAAGTTGTTTTCAATCAGTAAAGTTTGAAAGAAAATAAATCAGATTTGAAATTTTCTTTCAAAAATTAAATAAAATAGTTGACTGTCCATTATTGCCTGGGAGTTAATATATATGTATGTATGTACTTCGAAAATTTTATAGAGGGTGGGGCTGGCGAAGCTGCGGGTAAGCTTGCCGTAAATAAAATGTTTTTATAAACCGCACACAAAATCGTCGTCGTTCAATGAAAATTCTCCGTGTCTATTTTTTTTAAACAAGAACCTTTCGTAAATATTTAATAAGAAATAAACATCTGAGTTCCGTAAAAGGTCTCTAGATATTAATTCAATAGATTACCCAGAAATAGTACAGAAGTCTCAAAAAAAAAATTACTTAGTAAGATTTCATTGACCGACGACGATATTATAAATCCAAAAGCATATTTTTGAAATCGGTGTGGTAGTTGACTCAGAAATCAGTAAATTTTTGGTTCAGAAAAATCTTGGTAACCAAAAATATTATTGGATACAGATTTAAGCCCTTAGGGCTTAATGAATGATGAACAGATTTTCCCTTTCACAGTGGATTTATAGGAGCGGGTCAGAATTCTGGTATTCAAAATTCGGTTTGGTCAGAATTCTGTTGTTTTTTTCTTGTAAATTCTGTCTGATCAAAATTCTATTATTTGGTCAAAATTCTGTATGTGCGAAATTCTGCATTTCGAAATTATTTCTGGTCAAAATTCAGTTTTCCCAAATTCTGCTTGTGAAAACTAAAATTCTGTCAAAGAAATATTCTCATTTACACAAAACATTTTTTTATGATTTTATAGACCGTGAGTCCACATCAAATTTTGGATGTAAATGATAGCATAAAACAAGAAGTTATATGTGAAAATCAAAGTCTTGGAGTGATTTTCGACTTTATGGGTAAACAGTACATCGACAAAGCAAAATATGAATGCACCTTCAGGGAAATCATATTAGCCGAAAGTGGTTTTCACCTCTCCCTAGATAATGTTCCTCTGATCACATATCATGGAATCTATAAGATCATTTGAGTTTATAGTGCGCTCTACTGGTTATGGACTGCAAGACTCTGATTTTTTGAATAATCTTTTCTCCCTACCTATACTTCTCTGTTTGCTATCTCTCACACGTTAATTGTGATATATTTACGAAATTAAAATTTTACTACGTTCACAACGGCTGTACGCTATGTATGAATACCATTAATGCAACTTAATTTCTTGTATGGCTTTGAAGGCATTTTTATGACGCGAGTGAGATGCTTATTTTTGAGATTACTTTTTTCTTTTCGTTTAATGTTCTCAATATTATTACTGTATTCACCTGCCGTTTTGCAAAAAGAAGTTCGTTTTCCAGGTTTTTTATGAGTTTAAAAAAACCGCCTTTCATTTTCCAACCAAGCTTTTTATTCGGCAACTCAAAGCTTCAACACTGTTTTGTGTTCTTGGGAAAACTTCCGTATTTGGCTTTTCATCACTATAAAACGGACCAAAAGTCTGGCTATAGATAGTACATAGTAAGTAAATTAAAAATCGTTTCAATTATGTACGTTTGGTTTAGCTCCATTACAATGAATATATTTTTCAATATTCTGTTCTTAAAAATTCTGTAAATATGTTGTTAAGGAGAAATCGTTTTAATAACGTAAAAAATTGCGCACTTTTTAACATTATCAAAACGATTTTGCTTTTAAAACATATTTACAGAATTTTTGAAATACAGAATTACGAAAAACAGAATTTTGATATACAAAATTTTGAACAAACAGAATTTTGACATGCAGAATTATGACCCTACAGAATTTATATGTATATTTAATAATATATTTACTCGTTTTCGAATTGAGAATTGCAAAATAGTATACGAGGGCTCTTCGATAAGTCAGTATGTTATTTTTTAGCGATACACACAAAAAACCAAATATATCTGTCAAAAATGTTGGCTTTAACTGAAGGATATTTCTACAGCGTTTCACAACTACTCGTTACGACTGGGTAATTAACTACACGTCAGAAATTAAAAAAAAAAATCGAAACACGGGGACTTCTTGAAACAAACGCGCTCAAAGACAAAAAATGCGTTATTCAGATTTTGAAAAATGATTTTTTTTGGAAGGGTTAGAGAAGTTGGATCTTTTTGTATTTATTTGCTCATGGCTGAAAAAATAATAACTATTTCGGCAAAACAATTATTTAGTGGATCCGAGAGCTTCCCTTATGAAAAGTCACTAACTTAAAGAACAGTCCTCGTAAATATCATTTATTTTTGTTAACAAAACATTAAGTCTATCTAAATGTTTTGTTAAAAAAAAGAGAGCTCTGGAAATGTTGAGGTAATAAGAATGTTCTTACGCGATTTAATAATGCAAAAGGAGAAAACGAGGGACAAGCTTAAATAAAAAGACGAAAACGAATTCCCGTTTTAAGGGAACGAAAATCCAATGAAACGTAGACATTTTTAAACGTGTTTTAAATGTATGAGCCCTGCATCCCTTATCAGAATTACTAGTATACCTACTCCTTCCGTCTTATTGTTCCCTATTTTTACCCAATTCCTGTCCGTATTACAAAAATTGGCTATTTTTGAGCAGAAGGGAGAGCTCACGAAAGAATAAAACATTTCCCATTCCTGATGAATTCTGCCCAAGAAATTAGCTAAGGGCAGAAATAGTTTGGTCTTTTAAATACCAAGTTGCCGTTAGTCAGATGTTAGTTAAATAAAATAAAAATGTGCACTGGTGTGGCAAAAAATTGTTGCTAACATTGTTGCCATCAAACCGTTCTACGCTTTTTCACTATCAGACAGAATTTCATCAAAATTTTACAGGCTGCAATTTTTTGCCAAAATTTACATTTACATTTACATTTACATTTACATTTACATTTACATTTACATTTACATTTACATTTACATTTACATTTACATTTACATTAACTGCGTTTCAAATTTCAGGACAATGTTTTTTTAATCAATCAACTAATGAAGGTTTTAGGGGACAAGAAAGAATGAGAGTGATATTGACAGCCTCTAAATGGAGGAATTGCCTATCTGCAATAACATCAGCTGGAGCCGAACTACAGCATCAGTTATCGAGTAATACGAGAGTGAAGTTTGTGAGTTTGAAGTATACCAACATTTGAAGTGGTTACTCATTCATTTGATCACCGATGGCAATCCGCTTTCCACTTCTTACAAAAACTTCCCACTTCAATCTAAAACAATTTTTTAGTTTATATTTCCGTTTGCTATCCATGCAAAATGTCCTTCCTTATTAATTTTTATTTCCTCTGCTCCCAATTCGCAACCCTATAGGAATTATCAATTGACCCCCTTGGAATCCTTGTCAGAAGGATAAATGATAATGGTTCCAAAAGATTAAATCATCAAAATAATAAGGAAATGCAACTGTCAAAAACGACTAATAATATTCTGGTTTATCTTATATTGCAAACATCAGTCAATGTTAACAACAAAAATTGACTATAGGTCAAAAATTCACTCCATCCAATCACACAGTTAAGGCCTGGTACTATCCTAGGTTTTAATAAAATTTATTATTAAAAACAAAAACTGAAAAATAGAAAAAATCTCTTTTCAATTAATATTGCGCCTATTTGCTGAATTTGTTAAATTAATTTTATTTCTAGCAAGACATTTATATTTATTTTGTGTAAATTAACTACATTCAATTAGATACACTTTAAAAATAGAAGAAAAAAAACTAAATCGGAATGCACAAAAAATGTAAAAATAAATTTAAAAAAAGGCAAATTTGCGTTGAGGTGAACAACAGCAATAATTAGGAAAACCAACCCGAAAATAAATGAAAAACTGAAAAATAAAACAAATATAAAAAAAAATCAAATAAATTGCCGTGCAATAGAGTTGGAAAATCATCAAGTCTTACATAAATTTGAGAAAAAAATATCGAATTAAATAGTTTGAGTTTCTTCGAAGAGCCTATATTTGTTTTATTTTTAGTCATAACTTTAAAACCCAAAGAAAAAGAAGCAGATTGTTCTTAATATTGTTGTTAGATGCTTTCCTATTTCTTAAAGGTAATACTGAAAATTAGTAAAAGTCAAAGAAATCTGTATTTCGCTAACCTATGGAAAAAAAAACAATAATCCTATTACAGGGTGTTTTTTTTTTTTTTTTTGACGAAAAACTTTAAATTGGAAACACTGTTTTCTGTGACAGCCGATTTGATGGAGAGAATGGTTGCTGTTCCGTCAAAATTAGAAAATATTCTACCGAAACCTTCGAAACCACAAGAGGACTACGACAAGTCGACTCATTGAGAAAGTAGTGGATAACACCCAGGCCAATACAACTGGCAACATCTCTTCAAAAATCCACATAATGTCTTGGATAGGCGGATGACTTCGACATAATGGAAAGAACCACCCAAAATGGGTTTTTGAGAAGACTCAGTATAAGTTGTCAACAAAGACAGTTGATTTCCATCACAGACTTGGTCGGAACGTCATTAAAAATAGATATAACTTCGAGGTGGTCAGTGAATTTGTTTAACTGGGCATTTCTTGGAAATCTTCAAATGACATCAATCCTGAGATTAAGCGTAAAATAACTCTTACTAATCGCTGTTTCTTTGGGCTTAGTACCAAGGAGACGCTGTACAAAACTCTTAGCAGTAGTAATTTCAAGTTATCTTGAGTTGATTTTGCATCAGCTTTCTTTTCACAAAGGATTACAATAACACAAAGCTATCCAGATAGCTGAGAATACAAATCGAAACATGCTTCGTACCATACATTTTGTGAATGGGTCCAACGAAACATTGCTATTGATCTGCAATTTTCTTTGAACGTTTCGTTCAGTGCTAAATCACACTTTTGGCTGAATGGTTATGTCAATAAACTGAATTGCCCCTTTCGGTGTCATGATACACACCCACAAGTTATTGACAAAACACCATTTACAAAAAGTCACCGTCTGGTGTACACCCCCTTGAAAATGATGATGTTCAGAATGTTACAGTCAACGGTTTACGACATGATTACTAAATTTTTCGTACCTCAGTTGAAAAGCATTAATAATGCAGATATATGACTTCAGCAGCTACACATCATAGCACATATTTTATTTATGTGAAAGAAACATTTGATGAACGATTAATTTCACGAAATGGACCAGTCAACCGGTCACCTCGTTGTGCGATTCGACGCAATTGGATTATTTTCTCTGAGGTTATTTAGCCGATAAACCAGAAACAATTCCTTCAAATAAATGAAATTTCATGGATATTAAAAACATGCAGTACCTCGTGGCATGGTGCTGAGTCTGGGTTCAGTTCCCAGCCGCTGCCACCTATAAACTGCCTCTTGCGAGAAACTGACAAATCCTCCAAGACTATACTCTTAATGAATAAGTGTTTTCTCATCTAGCCGTTAGGACTCGGAAAAATTGTAGGTCCCCTTCATTCCGGCCAACAACACAAACGCAGGAATGGTTGAGAGTTGTAAGTCACTATGCCCCGGTTCTCCACGAGCTGTTGTGCCACCAAATTTACTTAGTTTTTTTTTCTATTAAAAACATTATTCGGTTCTTTGTTCAATTTTAAAGTTTTTCACCTTTAAAAAACACCTTTACAACATTTGTCGCTTCACTTAACGCAATATTTATTGGTCTGATCATTTTTGTCTACCCCTTTACAAGGATCGATTGTATCTGATCGTACTGTTGCAGACATACTCTTTGTTCACAAAAGAATCGCTAATTCGTCTATTTGTCGGCACTTCTTCAATTGCTTTCTTTAAACACAAATCAACGGCCGGTTAGATCTGTTCCTTTTTTTCACATTCCACCACCGCACCAATTATGCCCACTTCAATCCAGTTTCTAGAAGGTAACACACTTCCAACAGTGCACAGCCGAACCACCCTAGTATTTCCTTCCTACAGCTGATGCAAAAACAACACCAGGTATCTCAATTTTATTTTGTTGACCGGATACACGATTGCCGTTTTGGTAGGATTTTTCAGCTTCAGTAGGTTGATAGGATAAAATTCGATTTAGTAGGTTTTTTATAGAACTCTTAAGCGTAGTATAAGAAATTATACGAACACTAAAATTGTGATAGTTTCCAATTAACTCAAAAGATGTCAAATAAAAGAAAATATCTACTCAAGTAAACAGAGATTTGAATCAATTTACGTTGATTTACCCACATACGATGTTTTTTAAGGTCAAATGAGCTTTAATTTCGTTGGAAATTCTAACTTAATTTCCAAATGATCTGATTTTTAAAATTATTTTTTTAAGATGAAATTATTTCAACCAAACTCACACGAAATACTTTTAGTAATTATGTGATGAAGTGATAACAAAATGTTCACCAAGTTTCCCAAACTTCGGTTTGTCTCCTTTGGTTTTTGACCACAAATAGTGAACATTTCAAATATTTAATATTAAATTTTAGCACAAAATTACCTAAAAATACATTTCAGAAATATAACTTGAGTCTGTGCGCCCAAGTGGACATGAAACTAGA
Organism: Dasysyrphus albostriatus; assembly: GCA_946251815.1. Taxonomy (NCBI): domain Eukaryota; kingdom Metazoa; phylum Arthropoda; class Insecta; order Diptera; family Syrphidae; genus Dasysyrphus; species Dasysyrphus albostriatus. The sequence goes on from OX276339.1 coordinate 3,516,190, forward strand.
GCCACTTTCTACGATTTCTGCACAAAAAAAAAGAAATTTAAATGCCTTTTTTTAGGCTATTCCCTAACATCTTTTGCTAGATTCAATTATAATTTTGCGATTCGGTGAGTTGTTCAAGTATTAAAACTGCATGTAAAAATTTGACAAATTATTTTGTATGAATAAAAAATAGTTTTTTAGCCTATTTTAAAAAAAACTTAAATTCAAAAACTTTTGTTTGGAAGCTTTTGGTAGCACTATTTTTTAATCTTATTTGACATTGGTATGTTTAAAAAAAATAATCTAAATCTGTTCGTCCGATAATGAGAAAATTTAAAAATGAAAAAAACATGGGGAAGTACTATTAATAGTTGCCGTTCCTAAATTTTTTATAATTTTTCGTAGTATATCGAACTTATTTTAGAAGACAGAAAAAGTTATATAAACATCGTAGAAGCCGTTTTTAAGAAAAAATTTTTTTAACATTTGTATAGCCGTATACCGTTATTTTTTCATAAAAAAAAATGTTTCTTAAAAAAATGTACAGAGTGTAAAAACCCCTAAATATCGAGTTTTAGAAAAATCGACTAAATCATAATATTTGGTTTTCGAAACAAAATTTTTAACATCTAATTATTGTTGGAAATTTTAGTAAGAAAAACTATTAACATTGCTTAGAAGCTTCTGTATACAAAAATTATTGAAATCAAAATAAATAATTTTGGAGAAAACCTACAGTAAAAAAATGGTTAATTGAGGAGGTGTACAATTAATAACCATTTTTTGAAAAATGGTTTCCCATCCATCCAAAGGTAGCCTTTTCAAAAGAAATTTATTGAATTTTTTAAGAAAAGTTGTGTAGCCATTTTTGAGAAAAAAAAATCTTTTGTAAAATCGCTTAAGAAATTGTATGGCAGGTACGGTTATTTTTAGTTCTAAAAAAAAAATGTGGGCAGACGGCAGAATCCCCAAAAATCACTATCCACCAAGTTTTAAGAAAATCGATCCAACCGTTTAGGCTGTAGCCAAACAGACAGACAGACAGAATTTTGCCACACACTTTTTTGTGTTTGCTATCATCGTAATGTCATGTTTGATTGTTATCTCGAATTATTTTTTTTTACGAATCCAAAACTTTCCCTACCTATAATGCAAGTAAAAAAACTAGCACTAGCACAGGTTCTTTTCATTCTATGACTAATCAAACACGCCATAAATGCATATCAATAAAAAATTGCTCTCGATACTGTAAAAATTTTACATAGTCAAATACAGTTCGTTCCCTATCTGTCAAGTTACAAAATGTCTAAAGGAATTATTTGAGTAGTAAGATTAGAGATAAAATGAATTGAAGCTCTAGAAGCATGTGATTTTAGGGCTTTTAAATGACAAATATTCGTAAATGTCAAAATACGAAGTTAGTTGCCTATTTGTCAGCAAACAACTAAAAACTGTCAAACTCCGTTGAGGGTAGGCTATTCTAACGATGGATTGAAAACCCCTAGAAAATCTGAAATTTTCCAGATTGAGATAAAGGTCAACGTAGGCTGCACCCACAATACACAAATTAAAGTTAATATACTGCGCATGATGTCAAAACCAGTTGTCAGATAATGAAATAAAAAAAAACAAAAACTAATTAATCTTCAGAGACCTTGTAAAATTGAAAGTGGGTACATTAAATGACTCAATTTCAGTAATGAATAATCATATTTCTGAATTCTGGCCAATCAGATGTTTGGAAAATTCAGAAATCTGAAAATCTAAATTTAAAATTTAAAATGTGTTGAACATACCACTGTACACAGTCAATAAACTGAACAGGGATTCTCTGAGATTTTGACACATTCGCGAACTTGAACGAAAATGAAAACTCGGAAAATATTATATCTAGTGTACTGTAGGCTTCACATGCGTTCAAGTGACACAAAGTGTCAACATCAGAATACAATCAACGCACCCGTTCAGTAATCTGTCAACGAGTTCTAACTGCGTTGACAGGGTGATTATACGGCAAGCGAAAATAATCAACACATTGACCCTAAAATTCGAGTTAGCAAAACTGCCAACGCAGGCCTCGACTTAACGACTTACAATAAGACACACTGACGTCATTTTGACGAAAGTCAATCAATGTGTATACAGTTTGCATTAACCGTCTAATCGTTAGTTTTGTTGTTTAGGTTTAAGTTTTTGATTAAATTTTGTTTTTTTATTAATTTTTAATTTAGGTAAATGTTATATTTTATAATTTTAATTGAATACTTGTTAACTTTCTTTAGCAATCAAAGATAGCAACAACAAAAATCAAATTGAAAAATAAAACTAAAATTCAGAAAAATTAAAAATTATTCAAATTTAAACACAAAACCTTAGAAGCATTTATATTTGTGCATACTGTACTCTGTACGTATGTTTATTAAGTAGCTGTGTATAGTAAGTGCGTTCTGCGAAATAGAATTTATTATTTTGTGAGTGTGAAAAATCACACTTATCAGTAGTTGCAAGTTCCTTTCGTTTTATCTTCCATTTTAAATTATTGTAAGCAGATACCCTTCTCGGATTGTTATATGATGACTTGGAAAATATTGTATTCGAAATTTGCTAAAAGAAAACAAAATTAATTAGTGTACCTCTAACTTACTTTAGTTTTCTGTGAATTTCCTAAACATTTTGACCCAAAAAATGGAAAGAAAACAAACAATAATTTTTTGCATAAAGAAATGTTGCACCTTCTTGCTATTTTGTAATAAATTTTTTTTATATTTTTTTTTAAAGCATCCTTACCAAGTTGGTTATTTTGCAGTGAAACTCTAAAATTTTGTTTATATTGTTACATAAATAATGAAAACGTTAATTTCAAACGATATTTGTAAGCTTTCCAAATTTATGTGATTTTCATGGGGAGAAGGTTCAGAGGATCGTCTCGAGACCACGTTAGTCGAAATGAGTGAATCTTCGGTGAATAGCTTTAATCCGTTTGATATGAAAATGATCATACAGAGACTGATTCTAGAGATGATTTAAGGGATCAGGGTTTTCTTTTTTTATCAGCGATAAACGAATCCAAGAGTAAAATGAGCTTTGTTCAATATGAAAAACGTGACTATAGGAATGTGTCTATTGTTTACAATATTATTTCTTTGCAATGATGGAGGGCTCTTTCGAATGGCTTGGCATTCTCTAATAATGAACTTTACAGAAAGAAGTTGGTCATATTTGCCAAAAAGCCATTAGACAAACATCCAAACAAAAAACTTAATAAAGACAAAAAATCTTTTGAAAAAAAAAATCCAAAAACCTTTGGGCCAGCTCAAATGTTTTTGTGCAAGCATTTTCACAGATTCTAGGACTTCTTTATTTAATACAAATAAACTAAGAAAATATTTTACTTTATTTTTTTTATAACTATAATTAGATGGTGTATTTGTAGCAAACCCTGAATACTGTCACTGAGCGAAAAAACCCACTTCATTGCGATTCATTTCACAAATGATTCTTTTTGAAATTACTAAAGAATGATTTGGTAAATAAAAAATAAAAATCTGGCACCAATGTTAAAAGCTTTTTTGAAAAAAAGGACCTTGGGTGGCCTTCTTCTCGGGTTAAAAGGATTTTAGCTCCTTGATAGGCGCCTATACCTTCTTAGACAACCGAACCTTGACGGGAGGTTGTGACCGAAAAACAAATGTGACGCGAAAGCAAATGGGTATTATCCGAAACATATGAAAAAATAATTCTTGAGAAGAACAAACCCTAGCCTAACAGCTGCAACGTGGTTTCAACAAAAAAATATGTTGGGCATCATTGAAGGTCTACCGAGATTTTAAAAAAAAAAATATCTATTGGGGATTTTGTACACATGGCCCCTTCTCCATTGGTATTTTGATTTGTTGGATTTCATCCGACTGAGATATTGGTTTCTTGAGGACAACGTACGTCTCTTTTTATTTTAGTTTTAATAAAATAATTATTTTCGTTTTTTTCTTTTATCTAAAAAGGTTGCACCTATAGGTACTATTTTGTCTATTTCAATACTTTTTTTTCAGTTTTCTGATCTAAATCCTCAAAGTTCGAACAAAAATTGTATGTACATGCGTTGTCCATCATTTTGAAAAAGGTTGTTAAAAACATCAACGAAATTTTCTCGACTCCTATAGGACTTAGAGTAATATTTTTTGTTCAATGCTGTAGGTGTAAAAATCTACACATTTTTGACATCACTTTCAAAAAAAAAACAATCGATTTTATTTTAGTAAAAAATGGTTTCTAACAATTATCGCCTCTTGTTCATCTAACCGAAAAAAAATTTAAATAGTTTTTTGTAGAAAACAAAAATACCATTAAGATTCTTTTTTACGATTTTGTAATTTTTTTTTCAAGGTTACGAACGTTCTTTGGCATAAGGATAAAAATTCATAACAAAAAATCTATGGTTTAACCTATCAGAGAGTAACATTTTAATTATAGAGTTACCGAAAAGAGGTGCCAAAAATCGTTCTTGACCTTAAAAAAAAAACTTTAAAAATCGTAAAAAAAGAATCTATAGCTGACCAATTACTGAAACTAGCTGACCATTTATATAGATCTTAGGGCTTTTCAGGTGGTATTCCATTTTTGTTGTGCCAAAGATCGCTATGACCTTGAACAAAAATTTAAAAAGTCATAGAAAAAAGCTGAACATATTTCACGATATAGAGATCACTCAGATGATATACTTTTTTTTGTAAGTTTCCCATAAATGAGGTGCCAAAAATCACGCATGGCTTTGCGTGACCTTGAGAAACTTCAAGCCTTCTAGAACTGACCGATTTCTCGGACTAGTTGACCTTTTCTGACCAATTACTGATCAACTAGATGGCATTTTCTTTTTTTTTCAAATTTTTATATATGAGGAACCATAGGTCCAGAGCCGACATATTGGGCAATTCATTTTGGAGAAATTCCTCGTACATTGTGGCATTGCCCCCAGTCACATCTTTGATGTTTTCGAGGCATTCTTTTTTCTGAATGAAATTTAAATCAAAGATGGGTAATATGCCACTCTATTGAGAAAATGCTATTTGGTGTGAAACAAACTTGGCATTTTACCACAAAACGTCAAAAAATATTTTAAAAAATCCCCATATTGAGTCGAGACCCAACCAAACATTAAGTACAAAAAACTTGCCTTACCTTCTTGGAAGAAACCTTCATAGAGTGAAGTAAAAAAAAACTCAAAAAAAAACTTTTTGATCATTCTCAGTCGTATTTATTAGATTTTCTTACAACACGCTTAGGCAGTTGCCCAGCTAGTAAATACTTAAATAGCTTAGCCAGTTGTCCAAATACGCCTTCATTTATTCAATGACATACCTGTTTTCGTTAATTTTTGAATGAATTAATGAATTTCAGTAAGCTTTTGGGAATGTTCAATTAGCTCCATTTCAAAATTGGAAAATTAGAAAACTATAAATATTTGCCCTCCTTGTTTGTTGAATGAGTCTTCTCAAAAAAAGAACAAACTTCAGTGGCTAAGTTAGCCATGAGGTGCAAAATGTTTTGGAGTTGGACAAGTGTCAAGTGACAAGATAGATATTGCTTGTAATGGGTTTATAAATACCAAAGACTTGTTTAATAAAAACGCTCTTGAATTCAAATTTTCATGAATATTTTCAAAAACAGATTGCCTAGTAACATGCGCAGCCGTGTGTTCATAAAATTTAGCGTAACTTAGCGAATTTCATTTTCTGCATTGCCAAGTCAAGTGAAAAACAATGGAAAGGTGGAATATTATCCACACTGGCATATTCGATATTTGAATAAAAAGTTTTAAGTTGAAATAAAAGTATTAAATGAGCTCTACTCCATACTATTTCGTTTCATCCAGATACAACCGTTTGGCTCATCAGGTAGATGCTGTTGTACCCTTTCAAAAAACAAATTTTGATCGGTGTTTACCGACCGAAAAAACTAAATTTGATCCCCCCCCTTAAAAATTTAACCCCGGTCCAAATTAACGGAACTTTAAACGTAAAAACAAAGCTCTCCACCAAAATTCAGCTTCGTCGGATTTTTCGAAGTTAAAGTCTAATTTTCCTGGACCTTAGACTATCAATGAGAATGCCCAAAAATTTATCGACGAAAAACCAAGATTCGACTTAAATGAAACATATGCGTGGATTGAAAGGGCATCAAGTTGTTTCAGGCTGGGCTGTCACATATTTTATGTATTTTCAAAAACAAAGTATTTTTTTCATGAAGACATAGTTGAATTGGGCGATACAGAAGGAGACACATGAGCAAAAAAGTATGTGATCAATTATTAAAATATAACACAGAAAACCATGGGCACAACTTCCCAACGTGTGAGGATCATTGATGCATGAACCAAGGCGTTCTGCATTTTTTTTTTGAGCGTATAGAATATACGTAAATATGTTCTACATAGATCCTACTTGTCGCGACTTTCTCTGGTTCCTGTAGATTTCTATATTAAAAACTCTTTTTCCTTTGATATGTTCCCACCTCCCAGCAGTAGTTGTTAATGGTATATCCCTGCAGCGAACAGTATCAATTCTTCGTAGGTCAGACCCAGTCTTTGTTATTCTTAGCAAACTGATACTTTTATGAGTGCAAAATTTACGACACAAATTTTTAGATTTCTTACACTTTTTTGATGCCATAGTGATTGTTATCGAAAAAAAAGTTTAATGCTGAAAGTGTTAATTTTGTTTACACTGGATTTTACATGTAAGAATGATGAAATGCCAAGGGAGTGAAACGGTTTCCCTTGTGTCGGTAGTGACATTTTCATACTAAGATCTACTTTGCAAAAAAAAAACTGTTACAGTCAAAATATTTTCTGAACAAATTAAAGCTTTATTTCGCAAAAATTATTCAAATTGGTCCTATCCATAAATAAAAAGTGTTTGAAATAACGAAAACCATGGTGGCCATTTTTTCGTGCCAAAATCAAATCAAATTTTTGCTGCTCGATATCATAGACACCAATTTAGAAAGAGTGGTTTGTTTATTATGTAAATATACGTATGCTGATCATACTTTTTTATATATTTATTTATTTTTAATTATAGTCGAGTTCTATAACGAAATAGTTTGTAACCTCAGGGTGGAGATGGGGACATGCCACGGTAGTGACATTTTTGGCATAAAATAGTTTTTTTTTTCAAGAATATGCCTTTTGTTTTTTTTTTTGGAATTGAACTTGCCATATATCGAACAAATGATCTACTAGCTAATACAGTTGTAAAAATTGGAAAAAGTACTCAGTAAATACCTAAAATCACCGAGGGACATAAATGTATCAGTTTGCTGAGAATCACCCATAATGCATCTTATTATTGATTATTTCTACAAATGCACGAGAAACGGATACCGTATAATTGTCAATAGTCGCGACCTATTACCTCTCTCGGTTCTAAACAGAAAACCAACCGCTATAAAAAATAAGTATTCGCCAGAGTGTACAAATCTAGTTCAGGTTTTCAAAATTGAAAGTGTCAGTAATTTAAAACAGTTATTCGCAAACTCTTCAAATAACATGTAAACAAAACAACAAATATAGAACTCTGGATCTACCATTTCCATCAATTATGATGACAGAACTGAATAAAAATCAAAACGCTAGAGATATTCCCTTTTATATGAGTATACTGACACTGATTGATCGAGAACGTCTGAAGGGACTGGGGTTAGAATTTATGGGCCTAGAACCAAACTTTCAATACCTATGGGACAGTCTACAAGCATTTTTCAGGCAGAAATTAACGCCATAGGAAAATGTGCGGAAAGAAATCTCGAAAGGAAATGTAAAAACCAAAATATTGCAATCATGTCGGATAGCCCAGGCCGCTCATACAGCATCAGCTCTAAACAGGTATGTGAGTGTGCAAGCAGGCTAAGTAAACTGGGCAAACAAAACTCTGTCACACTCTGTTGGGTCCCTGGCTACTTCGGCATACGGGGCAACGAAGAGGCAGACTCCTAAGCAAAAATAGGGACAATGACACCCCTAACGATGCCAGAGCCTTGTTAGGAAATGGATAAAAAGTAATAAAACTTAAAATCAAAACAGAAGAGGAGATGTAAAGATCAAAAATCTGGAACGAACTATCTAAACTGAGACAGGCCAAACTTCTACTTGGGATTCCCAATGAAGAACGATTCCAGTCCTGTCTCCTCACAGGCCACTGTAAGCTTAGGAGACACCTCGACATTCTTGGCTTAGGAAACAGTGCCATGTGCAGATTCTATAATGCCCATGAGAAGACACCGGACCATATACACAGGTATCTGGGAAATCACCAGATAGAGGAGAGCGAACTACCCTCCCTAAAAATTTTCCAAATACTCAAGTTTTTTACGGAAAAAAATTTGGAAGACGTGCTCTAGCATGAGCAACCTCATCTAGCTCTAGACGGGGGCACAATAGATCTTAATGGTTGCACTTATACGCCAAATCCTTCATTCATTCATTCATGAGTATATAGTAAGTATTTCCTACATGACCAATTTACCGTTATATATACCGATTCACATTTTTAGAAAAACGCAATTTTGTACTGGAGTTGTATTGTTTTTGCACCACCCACGCACGTGAATAATTTGAAAAATAAATTGTTTTAGAGGTACCGAATCTTTGAAGAGATTTGACTCTCAAACGGAGCTTCAGATTAAAAAATACAATATTGAATTGAAAAACGACAGTTGGTACAATGGTTTGTAGGTGTATGATGAAGAAAACGAAGCCTCCATTTATTTTCACCAAAAACCAAAAAAACTCCAAAAACAAATTAATTTATTTTTTTAATGATAAATTCACTTTAAACAAAATTTACTTTTCAGTGAGTTTTTCTATTGTCTTTCAATTTCCTAGTCCAGTCAATTCAGAATCTTTTAATTGGGGATTGGGGAAGAATATTTTTTTTTTGATTTCATTAAAGTACCATGCAGAAAGTTTTAGTCCAAATTTTCGACTACAATCCCTTGCAGAGTTGTCGCTATATTAATTTAAAGAGTTAGTTCGTTTGGAATGATTATATCCGTAATTTTAAATTAATTGAAAAAATTAAAATGCATTCCTTACAAAAGGAGTATAATCTACAAATTTGAATTTATCGTATTCTTTTCAAATTTTGTATATTTAACGTGTTATAACCCATTATAAGCAAAAATCTGAAGTTCACACTTTTTAGTCAAATATTCTTTTCTTTCAGTAATACGCAAATCTCTTTCAAAAGTTCTAGTTATCACTACATCCTACAGTTTTGTTCTTAACATTAGCTGTTTGTAAGGAATTTTTTACCAACTGTATTGCCTGAAAGGTATCCGCACATCATCATCATCTCTCTCAAACCAACGCGAATGCGGAGCGACGACGAAATTTTATAGTTGTTTAGCGTTGTGTATTTGTCATATTTTGTACTATTGTGAATGATTCGCTGCAAACCGCTCCGCATTCGCGATGGTTTTGGAGAGCCTTAAGTGTTTAAAAAGTGTGAGTAAATTTTTCTCAATATGGAAACGGGGAAGACATTTAGCATTTTTGAGTTCGTTGAAGTACCTACTATGAAAAAATGTTTCGACCATCAATCCTTAACAGGGTTTCCGCCATCTTCAATTTAAGGGTGAACTCGTTTTATTCATATTAAATCCGTATTTTGAAGCTTGTCGACAAAATTACAAATGCATTCCTGACTAGAAGAATAAGTTCTACAAATTTGTTGGTTGGCAATTTTTCATATTTTGTGTACGTATTTTAAGAGTTATAATCAATTATAAGTAAATAATTTGGCTCACGTATTTCTTATTCAATTTTTATTCAGTGCCAAGTAAATATTTTCTCTTAAAAGTTCTTTAAAAATCGTTTGCATCTTATATTTTTTTAGTCCAGACAATTATTTACTTATTGTAGCACCTGAAAGGCTTCCAAACGCAGTATCACACTTCAAATATTGTAAGCAATTTGCACCTTCCTAAACGTATACCTTTATAATTTTCTTGTTTTGAATCAATATTAAGACTCGGTTGTTAGTTGCGAAAACAGAATTTACTAATTTACTCAAGATGGTGGACGCTTTCAGAACAAGTAAAATCACGTATCTAATATTAAAAAAAAACATTTATGTATTGGAAGCCCCAAATAAATACATGCTCGCACTCCTCTCTAATAAGCAGCTATTTAAATAAAAATTAAAAAATTAATAAAAATTCTAAAATACTTTTGTAGCTGCAGAAATCTGTTTCTTTATAAATTTTTTTAAATTTTACAAAAAGCAAGGAAATTTAGAGTCTTACAAAAGTATTTTGGTTTTTTTAATTCAGGTGAACAAGAGGTGTGATAAACCATGAGAAACCATTTTTTACCTTAAATTTTGGCCAAACTGTGTGGATTTAGACTCTACCAGATACACTTTTTACAAAACTGAGAAAAAATTGAACACAGTATTTTTGTAGACATAGAAAGCTTATTTTAATCGAGTCAACTTGAACAAACCTTAATTGAGGTTGAACTCAGCTCACTTAGACCTTTCAGTCGCACGAAGACTGAAAAATGCTCCACGCAAAAAAAAACAGCTGTTGTACTGTGATTATGGAGTTTTTCTTGTTTTCCCTTTCACTGGATGCTTCAATTATAAAATCCCTTTTGGCTGCAATGCATTTTTCACTGCTTTTTGTATGGATACTTTTAAGTTTCTCATCTTCCATTGTACTTTTCAGAACAAACAATCAAATTAAAACTTACAAACATTATCCACTTGACTACTTTATTATATAGACCAATCTCCCTTTTATCTAGCACTTTTAAGTTTCAAAAAAACTTTGCTATTTTATGAAATCGATGACAGGTTGTTCGTGGGGAAACTATAGTTTCATATTTTATATCTACGTACTTCGTATGGAAAACAATCAAATATTTATGTTTTTTAAGTGGTCATAGTCAGTCTCGGGGATAACTCTTAAAGAAAGTAATTTCATATTTGGTATCTACAATGCGGATGGATGCCTTTTTGCCATATATAAATATTTTATCTTAATAGACGTTGGGTTTTTTTGGGCATTCTTCTTCATTGACAATCATGATTATGCACCGAAACATGTTTTTCACCTTCAAGTTGTTGCCCGCATAGAAAAACAAATAAACAATTATTCAAATTGTGTAGATGGATACTTAACTTACAAAAGCGAAGAAAAATACTCCCCAATACTATGGTATCAATTATTTTTAATATCTTAATTAATATTTGAGGAAAAAAAATAAAATCATATATGTTTTTGTTTTAGAAATTTGTCACTTAACATTATTTGGTGGATGGATTATGGATTCAATAAAAACTAACTTTTTTAATTTAAAAGCAAAAAAATAGCCACTGGAAAACTACATAGTTATGGAAAATTACAATAAACACAAGGGCGACTTTAATATGATGATTTTTTTCTAGTTTTGGCCATAATAAGTCGTCATTGTACTGTTTTTTTTTTTAATAGTCTGGTGGTTACTTTTTTCTTATTTTTTTGTTGTACTCGTATGTGTTACATGGTATTACGAAATTTTATTTCAAAAATCGCAAAATTTCTGTCAAAATATTTTTTTTTATTTTTAATAAATCACTAAATTTAGGTATACTTTTGGCTCTATCAAACACAGTTTGACAATATCATCCTAGAGTCTTACGACAATTAGCTGAGTTAAAAAAAAAATAATTAAATGGTTTGAGTTATTAGATTAAAGTACTATCCTCCTCTAGACATGTTTATTGACCTGGGCTGACGTCGTAGATATACAGAGTGTCCGCCGGGAAGGAACACTACTTTGCTTTGCCGCCATTTTGGTAAACATTAGTCTTGACAGTTCATATTTTATTATGGAAAAATATTCAATAAACCAACGTGTTTTAATCGTTAAAATATTTTATCAAAATAAATCATCGATTACTCTGACGATGAGAAAGTTACGTGAAATTTTTAAGAGAAACAGCAAATCGCACTATTTATCGTGCAGTGAATGATTTCGAAAAGAGAGGGTCTGTAAGTGATAAGCCAAAGCATGGACCACAACGTACTGAAAACATTACTGCTGCTCAAGGAAGTGTTCAAAACAATCCATCAACCTCAATTCGACGCAGTGCTCAGGAGCTTGGTCTTCAAAGAACAACTTTGAAAACTTTTTAACGCCACAATTGCATGTTTTGGGCTTGAATAACATGTGGTATCACAAGACGGTGCCACATCGCATACAGCCAGGATTACAATGGAATTACTGCGAGACCTCTTTCCACAACAAGTTATTTCAAGAAATGGTGATGTTGATTGGCCTCCACGGTCGCCTGATTTGACTGCTCCGAACTCCTTTTTATGGGGATATCTGAAAAGCAAGGTTTATGCAAACAAACCAGAAACGCTTGAGCAACTCAAACAAAATATTATAACGCGGCTAATCCAAAAAGTTTAAAATGTCTAAAATATTCTTGATGAAATTAAAATGTGTTCAAAAAGTCTCGCATTTGTGAGACTAACAGAGGCGGACATGGTTTTATATTCCATACATAATTGCCGACTTTAAATGAAACATTTATCAATATAACACCCATTCTCTTTCATTTAATCAAAAATTATAAACAAACATAGTAGTATACCTTCCCGGCGGACACCCTGTATATCAAAGGTCAGCTCGTTTCAGTAATTGGTCAGCTATATTTGTTTAAAGCTTTTTTTTTAAGGCCACGGACGATGTTTGGCACCTCATTCAGGTAATGTTACAAAAAAATATAATATCTGATAGGTTATTAGATCATCATAAAAGGTCTGTTAGCCTCAGTTACCTATTGATCATCAGCTATGATTTTTTTTATGAATTTGTATCCTTAGCCCAAAATCATTCGTGACCTTGAAAAAAAAAACTTTTAAAAATCGTAAAAAGAATCTACAGCTGACCAATTACTGAAACTATCTGACATTTTGTCATATCTAAGGGCCTTTCTAGTGGTATTAGTTTTTTTTTTGCAAATTTTCCATAAATTAGGTGCCAAAAATCGCGATGACCTTGAAAGTATTTAAAAATTAATTCAAAAAATTCTATAGCTGACCAATTACTGAAACAAGCTGTCTTTTTGTATGGATCTAGAGGTTCTTTTGCATGGTATACATTTTTTGTAAGTTTCCCACAAATGAGGTGCCAAAAATCGCACGTGACCTTGGGTAACTTAAAGCTTTGGTTACAAGTTATGTAGGGCTAACTAGTTGACCTTTTCTGGCCAATAACTGACCAAAAGATGACATATTGTATTTTTCTTTTAAGACAGTAAATGTCTTTTTAGTTTTTTTTTTTTTTAAATTGTAAAAATTTAATTTTAAAAGTCGCAAATACAGCTGAGGAGGGATTTTTTCACCCTTTTAGTATTAATATATGATTTTTTTACACAATGTAGAACGGTTTGTGGGCCTTATTTTACTTTGAAGATTCAGTAAGTGATTAGACCGAGAGCCCACAGCTCTCCTGTAATTAATCAGGGCATCAAAAAAATATGAATGCTACTTCGAAGTCATTCGTCTTAGCCAAAATTGGTATTCACCCCTCCCTAGATAAACTCTACGGCTCACATATCACGCAATCCGATACCATTTGAGTGCATAGTTCGTCCAGCCAGACTGTTTAAAAATTCAAAGTAAAAAAATGTTTTTTTGCGAAGGTAAATGTTGGAATCAATGATTTTTTTTTTAAACGTCAAAGTCAAACTCATAAATATTTTTCGAACTTAAAACACAATGCAATTTTCTATTTTGAATTTTTAAATTCATAAATTTAAGTGAAATACGCAAATTTGTTTCGAATACAACATATGAGCTCAAATGTATTTATACGAATGGAAATATTATAGTGCTTTTGGTCAGCTCTTTCACCCTTTCCTCATGTTTAAATTAAATATGAGTTCCATGGCATGGATTGGATGGATGACAAGATCGTACCAGGTAAAGTTCAGAAACTCTTTCTTTTCATAGAAAAACCTAGTTCCTTAGGGAAGTCTTTAAGGGCCCATTCTTTTTATTGTAGCAAAAATCTTATTTTTCAATGATGATACTTTGCAAATTTGAAAGTAGTTAATCTGCTAGTGATCGTTTACTTTTGCAAGATTATATGAATTACATAAATAATTTTTTGTATGTGGCGCGGCGTCAGACGTTGGCACGACTTGAACTTAACCGCCTTCAATTACAGGCCATGACTTTTTCCAAAAAGCAAATTCTTTGCAAACTCACTGTTTTTGTATATAATTGCCCAACTATGTTTTCTTAAAAATATTTGCGAACGTTAGTAAATTTCAATGATCCTATACAAAAATGATCCCACAAAATTAAATAAGAACGATCAAACCACTCCACACCTCTATGTAAATTGGAAATTCAATAATTCAAAAAAAAAACATTTGTTTTCAACAAGGAGATGAAGAACATGAAGATAATCAAATTGAAACACATAAGTTCATCTTGATTATTCTTGTGTTTGACAAACTGCAAATGGTTTACCTACCTTTCTAAACTAAACCGCCTACTCTTCCATTCAAATAATAACGCAGATAGATTCTTCTTCTTTTTTTTTAATTTTTTCTTCAAATTTGAAATTTGATTAATGAGAGAAAATTATTTTAAAAAAATATAAACATACAAAAAAATCACTTGAATCTCACTGCTCTTCAAGAGATGTTACCTTTTTTTATTCTTTTTTCTTGTTGTCAGGTACTTCAAAATAATTATGATGAAGATGTAATCACTTCAATTTTTTTTTTTTTAATTTTGTTGTTCGTAAATAGTTTTCCGTTTTTTTGTATAAAAGAAAATGAACACAAAATATGTCAACATTATGTAAATCGATTAAATTTAAGTCAAAGTTTATTTGCCAGAGCTACTCTGGAGATCCTACGAGCAGAAGGGAGAAGAGGGAAATAGTTTTCCCAGAAGCAAAAAGGAGGAGCATGAGACGTGATCAATCAAAGTAATATAGGATTGCCATACTAGGAGAAAAAATATATAATCTAAGACATTTGTTTAAAGTTGTAGAAAGTTCCGTGAAGAGAATTTAGTTTCATGTTGAAAAATCATCGATTTAAGAAGGCAACGTAGTCTTGAATAAAACATTAAATTTAAAATTAATTGCAATGTGAATAGTTTTTATGTCAACATTGAAATCAACTTTTGAAACCTTTAAATGACGCTCAACGTAGTTTCCAAAGTGAACCACATGCTAATATTATAGTCATCCATTTTGTGGTTCCGAAATTAAATTTAAATAAAACATAAAATTCTGTTATGACAATAACTCTTATATAAACTTTAAATGGAGATTAATCCTAATGTTTGATAATATTTTTATTTCAATATATTGTTTCGAACTTGCTGTTAAGAATGGAGTATAATATCATTAAAATATCCTCTCTGAGAATAAGGTAATTTTTTATGACTTTACTACACACTCATATCGGGCAATAGCTTGGCCTTATATGGTTGCTACGTTAAGGTACCTATTTGAAAAGTGGCAACCTTATTTTCTTGTTTATACTTAAAAGTTTTTGTTCAAAATTAACCTTTCTATCGAAATGGATGGTTAAAGAAAATTTATAAAAAAATTTAATCAGGAATAGTTATCAAATACCAACCTAAAACAACAATCGAAAAATCTAAGGTTTTTAATTTTTTTTTGGAACAAAGAAATTTTATGAGGTAGCTGATATAACAGTGTTGGGCCTATGCCTAAGCTCGTTGAAACTCTTTGAACTTATCTCCGAGAAAAGATGCCGAGCAGCAGCAATAATGGAAGGCTAATGGCCAATTTCATAAACAAACACTAACATTGCTATTATCTAACTTCCTTCTAAATTTTATCAGACATTTTAAATTTTTCAACCAATGTAGAAAAGGGATATTTAAGGGACATTTTAATTTAACTGAGTTTTCCTCACATCCCTGGATATAAAACAAAACGTTGTATGACTTGCACATGCGAAGTGTATGAGAAAAAGTGAAAAAGAATTATAGATAAGGGGACAATTATTCCGAAAGCAAGATATCAACTGGGGTTGGGGTCAAAATTCCGGCAGGTTCAAAATTCAGCTTTCAAAATTCTGCTTTTTAAAATTCTGCTTTCAAGATTCTGTTTGTCAAGATTCAGCCAATAATAAGAAGAAGGTTTGGAAAATGTTAAATTAATTTTCTTATAGCTACTCGCCCAAGCATTAATTATAGGAAAAATTTCTTTATTTGGTGAAAAAATGGTGTAGCTGTTTTTTTTTTTTCTTAGATTCTTATGTCTTCTTCCTACATTAATTCGTCAAAATCTGTCTAAGATACCATAGTAAATTCTCAAATCTCTAATTTTTTTTTTAAAATATGACTAACTTGAATTTCAAATTAAGTAATATTTTGCTATGTTCTCACCAAAATGAAATTCGATTTAGATATTTTTAATTGATGGAACAAGATTTCATCAAAAATTTCATAGAAATCTCAATGAAAACTCCAGATTTCAACGAAATCGGAAATGCTGGTCCACCGAAAATTTTGCTGAAAAATCAGAATTTGATTTAGTGTTAACACAGTTGAATAAAATAATTTAATGTTAAGATTATAATTGAACATTTGAAAACAGGAATGAAACAAAAGGTTTACTTAGAGTTGTGAAGAAATTGAATAGTTATTTGCATACAATTGAAAAACAGTCAGACTAAAACACCCATTAACCTCGGGTTGTGGAAAATTATATGCAGAGGGCAGAACAAAAAATTACTATCAAAAGCAAAGTCTCTTTCAGCCTGAAAAATAGTGCTGCAATTAGTTGTCTAACAATAACGTTGAAAAGGAATTTTTTGTTTATGTTCATTAACAATACAAGTTTTTTGAGAAAAAAGGAAAACAGACAGACTTTTATTTTTTAAATATGTTATATGACAGAATTTTGAAAAGCAGAAATTATATAGACAGACTTGGAAAAATACAAATTTTTTTTGAAAAAAAAACAGAATTTCGAAACCAGAATTTTGACCCATTCCCTATCAGCTGTTATTGGCTGGAATGGTTAGACAAAAAAGACTTTTAAAATATAATAAGACAAAAACGAGCTTTTAGTGTACAAGGGCATTTAAAATCTCAATCTTAAATTTAAAAGCATTTGGTTAACCCAAAAACATCAGGGCTAAATGGCTTTTAAAATAGTAACAAGTCTTTCGTAAAATTGGGCATAAGGGTGTTAAGCTGGAGTGATCTACGTACATAAGCTGATGGCTGCTAGGACAATAAAAATTCAAATGCAAAAAATATACCTGGAGCATCATTTTTCGAGTAATACGTGACTGAATTATGTGAGTTTGTCATTACCGCTCACGTTTCGAGCAACCTAACTTACCATCATTTGAAGTTGATACTCGTTCATTCGACCACTCACTCACTCGGTTCACTGATGGCACTCACTCACTCACCCGATTCACTGTTGAATCGTCTCTGAACTTGACAAAATCATCGTGACTGTAAGTGTTTTACTTCAACCACTATTTTGAAAGTAATATTTTAACAAATATTAAAAAATTCACTTAAGGGATTCATAACTTAAGGGCCATTTTTTCAGTACGAACTACTAAGTTAACTCTGAGTTTATGCAAAGTAATTTAATCCTGCAAATAAATTATCTCAGAAGTAGTTTTCAGTAAAGGATTAACTTAAAATTTATTGATTCAGTTGTCGAAATTCTATTAAAACCGAAATGCGAGACTATGAGGCTATTCATAGATGTTGCTTAAGCTGTTGTTAAGCAATTTTGGAGATTAGTTTATTGAAACTTCATTAGGTAAACTCTAGTTATCTATGAATATAATGATGATATAATTTGTGTCGCAATTCAATTTCAATAAATTTCTAACACTCATCGGTACATTTTATTAGTCGAGATACAACTCACCAAATAAGGTGAGTTGACTTGGGATTTAAGCTGATTGAGAAACTTTCTTCAGAAGTTAGCCCACATTTTAACCCTAAACTAAGATGATCTCCCATGGAAAAAGTGGATCATAGAGTCTTTTTTCATTTTAGAAGACGCTAAAATAACTTTCAGTTCTTTAAATATTTTACTGCACTATACCAAGAAACGTTTTTATATAAAAAGAAAGTTCTTATGGAGAAGATGCTATTAAGAAATAAACGATGAATCATCATCATCATTCCCACCATCAATTCAAATCATGAAAGAAAAAAGCCTTGCCGTTTTGCTTACGGAAACGCTTATTAATTCTGATTGAGACCCAGGGTCAGTCTGGAAGATTTTAGCGTCACCTTGTGTAAGAAAGTAAATTCTAATCAATAACTTAAATCTTGATTAGTGTTTTTTTTTTTAACTTCAGGGGTAACGAACTATTGCTAACCCTCCAGTTTTTAAGGACATCCACTTTTCTATACTTATCTATATACTCGTATCTAAAGGCCAAACTATCGCCAGCACAGCTTACTGATCACTTTGAACAGACAAAAGAAATATAAAAAAAATACCCCCATCATAAAAGAATCCAATGAAAAAGGTATTTTAACTTTACAAAATTGAGAGAACTCAAATTGACTTCATGCGATCCCTAGATCCGCCTTGATATCCATATTTTTTTTTGTCTTTTCTTTAAATTCTTATCGATTATAGGAATCAAATTTACTTAGAACAGAAATTAAGCAAAACTCTCAAACGAAGAATGAATGAAAGTGCTCCAGCAGCAGCACCACCATCAGCAGCAAGCATACCAATGTCCAATTGTGTTACACATACCAGCATCAGGATGAGGATCATAGCGCATCAGGAACAGAGAAGAACGACTCTGGACCAGGACCAGGAGAGAGGTAGAATCGATTTCTTGAGATTCATTCGTCGACTGTAATTTGAAAAAAAGTAAAAAAAAATAAGACCACCGCACAGAAAACATCTCTAGACAAAGTCTAAGGGCGGGCGGTCTGCACTGCGCCCAAGTGCAGCAAGGCACCAGCCAGCGCAGCGACGGCATTTGCGCTGCTTTTGCAAAGAAAGCTTCCATGTAATATTTGTATACATTTTTTTTTAATTTTGAGATATATTTTTGCTGGATGGTGGTTGTTGTTGCTTGGCCTGTTCTTTCGGGATGCTATTTCGATTTCATATGAGAAAAGAATACCTGTGCGCATTTACATACCACAATGATGCAGGCAAGGACCAAAGACAGGCCAGGGCCAGGCGCAGGTACAGCGATGGGGAACGCGCGCGCGCAGGCACAGATAGATAGATAGATAGATATTTAGATATGCTTGCACAGAGAGATATAGAGTATCTGTGACGTATGTGCATTTAAGAATCGATTTTTAATTGCAAGAAATATTGAGAATATTGTAGAGACATTAAAAGATTTATGTTATAATTCATTCCCCACCTTTATTTTTTGCGCGCGTTGGATTAGTATCTGGTTTTTTGTGTTTTCGCTGAGTTTTATTAGTTTTTGTTTTTAGTTCTTGTTTTCTCGAAGAGAAAGAGATTATCCATCTCTATTCATTCTGTATCTTTGTGATGCAGTTTTTTTTTTGTAATTTTATTTTGTATGTTTGTGCCCTCTGCGCGCGCACTCAAAATGGCAATTCAATATGTTTATGGATTAAGTGCCTTTTTGCTATTGTAAGAGGTTGGCTATTGGGACAGCGGAGAGATGAAGCTCAAAGATTATAAGAAGGTATTCCTTTAAATATACAAGAACAAAAATATTTAAAGAAAAAACAAAATATAAATGTACTTCGGATGAGCATGCATTTAGATTTTATTACCAAACGGTACTGGCACTGATGAGATAAGATAATTCCTTTTGAGTATGTCAGGCATCTCTTTGTATACCTAGCTATGTTTTCCGCAGCCTCCAAGAAAGGATTGGTTTAGATAGATTTTTTTATTTTGATAGAAGTTATGGTTGAAGACGAGTTTGGTATACAAAACAAGTGTATAGGCAACATACTGAACACGTGAGGGGTAATTAGCTTTCAGAAAATATTTGTGACTATTCTGAAAATTTGAACTTATCTCAGAGACTTGTTTATTGTGTCCATTTTCAAGATCATTGTATTGCCTAGATATCTTATACTCGGTATGGGAACTAATTTTGAAGCTTTTTACTTCAAAATATTTTAAATACGCTTGAAAATACTCTGAAGCTTAATGTTAAATTGATGCCAAATTTATCGTTGAGGAAAATCATTTAATTAAAAACAAAATTGTTAAAATAATAACTGATAACAACTTATATCCAAATGAACAATTTGGTTTCAGAAGATACCACAGTACATCATATCAAGTGCTTCGTATAAGTAACTTAATTAAAAGCAATCGCTCCCAAGGTATGTCTACTGGAATGATATTGTTAGACATCGAAAAAGCGTTCGATTCAGTTTGGCACAATGGTATTATTTATAAAATGATTTCCCTCAATTTTCCACCTTATCTGTGTAAAATTGTTCAAAGTTTTCTTTCAAGTAGATGTTTTATGGTACATGTAAATAGTAGTGTTTCAGAATTAATACATTTTGATTTTGGTTTCCCTCAAGGATCAGTCCTCGGACCGACCTTGTATAACCTGTATACCTCTGACTTTCCAAAATTACCATCCTGTGAAGCAGCAATTTTTGCTGACGACACTGCAATACTTTCTTCGCATACGTTTGGTCTCAACATTGAGACGAACTTAAATAATGCGATGAGAATATTATACCAATATTACAATCGATGGAAAATTAAACTTAATGCTGACAAGTTACAAGCCATCTTTTTCACGAGAAAAAGAAAAGCTTGTTATCTCCCAAGCAATAATTTGTAAATCTTAGGTAGAGCGGTTTCTTGGAACAATCAAGTGAAATATCTTGGTATTTTCCTTGATTCTAAATTAACATTCAATCACCATATTTCACAATCACTAAAAAAAAGTCAAGATAGCAACCAAACTGCTGTTCCCTTTTATTAATAGGAAGTCTTTACTTTCAGTCGAGAATAAAACGATAATTTGTAAGGTTATATTTCAGGCAATTCTTTTGTACGGTTGTCCAGTATGGAAAAACGCAGCTAAAACTCATATAAAAAAACTACAAGTTGCTCAAAATAAAGTTTTAAAAATGATGCTCAATCTACCCTGGCATCATTCCACCTTAGATCTCCACGTAAAGGCGAATGTCGAATTGATCGAAGATAGAATAATCAAACTCACAACAAAATTCTTTGATCGACTTGATCTTGCTGAGAACAATTTGGTTAGTGAACTAAATAATCAAAATTAAAAAATTCTATTTTATTTTTCTTACCTGTGATATCTATGTATTAATGTAAACTTTATTAATTCATGTATTTATTTATTTAATTATTTATTTATTTATTTCTTTGTTTATTTGATTATTTGTTTATTTATTTATTTATTTATTTATTTATTTATTTGTTTATTTATTTATTTATATGTTTATTTGTTTGTTTATTTATTTATTTATTTAGTTACTTACTTATTTATTTATTTGTTTATTTACTTGTTATTATTTTTGTTTAAATTATTTATTTATTTATTTTATTTTATTCTATTTATTCAATTATTTACATATCTATGTAATTTATTACATATTTATGCATACTTATTGTTAAGAAATTATCATTTATTCATTTATTGGTTCATCTGTTAACCTGTTACACTTTATACCCTTACTAGTCATTAGCTTTAAGATTTTATTATATTCTTACATTAAATGGAGGTTTTTATTGTTTTTTCCTCCGGACAAAATTATATAAACCTTATTGATAAATTATAAAACTTATATACATACTATTTTAGTTGAAAGATACATTGTATCAAATCACTATATTGTAAAATGTGCGGTAACAACCATTGTAAAATTTAAACAAAATCAATAAAGATGCCAAATTTATCGTTGAGAAAAATCATTTAAATCAAGCTCAGGGTACAATTTTCTGTATATAAAATACATAATATACCTGAAAATGATGTTTGGATATCTTCGTTTCGTTAGTAGAATCTGAACTTATCCTAGCAGCTTGTAGTGTTTCACAGTATAACCATATCAGCCTTTTGATTTTTAATTTAACAATCATAGACGTCAAAAGTGTGTTATAAAGCACTCATTGATTCATGCAGACGGGCGACAAACAAATCTACAGGCAAATTTGTTTGGGAAAAGTGTGGTTTAAGAGCCACGAGGCGAAATATCATTAAAACGGTGCGATATACCTTAAGTTTACTATGTGCTTTTTAGAAGATCGTAAAATTTTCTATCAATGTAATATAGGCACTTTCCAATTGACTAGATATTTTTTGAAATATTAAAATAAGAACGCAACTTTATGGTTTTGCCCACATACCTACATTTTGTATTAAAAACAAAAAAATTGCAATGCGCCACGTGTGAATGTCAATATAAAAAGCTCCAAATTAAGTATTAATGTTTTAGGAGCCTCTACAGAAATTCTTAGACCAAACATAAGAAATTACCATCTCGATTTTTTGGCACAACCATCTGGTAAACACTTTCACATCATCAAAGACATTGTGACTTTATATCGGCGTCCTTCAATTGAAACTTAACTTCATTCTTTTAGAAACCGAGAAACCATATAAATAGCATATAAACATGTTAGTTCTGTAAAAGGTCTTTAAATCTGGCATATTATATTTATAAGGGGAACATTTCTCTTAATTAAACATTTTCAAATTCTAGTTAATAAAAATCCATGAAAAGTACAGATGTTTCCAAATAAAATGAAATGGAGTTAGGGAGTCTTCATTGAACAACGAAGATATTAACAGTTCGGAATTGGTAAATTAATATTGATTTTATCATTTAAATTTTTATATAGGTTTAATATTAAATCGATATGTGTGTTTTGCAGGAGTCCCTCAGGTTTCAGTTCTTGGTCCAATCATCTTCAGTGTATTTACATCTGATTTTTTTACGACTCATAACGTTGAAAAAGCTATTTTCGCTGATGATGTTCTAATTTTCATTGAACGACGACGAATATATATGTAAATATCCCACCAGAAAACAATCTTATGCTGTCAAACCGCACGAAGGATATGGCTAATATATATAGGGCCACTTTGTATAAGTAATCGTTCGTCAAACAGTTTCTTTAAATAATGTAATTATATCGCATGTTATGTCTGCAAAATTGCCTTCCAATTGAGGAACGAAAAAAATAGAAATAATGTCTCAAAATCTGTGAGCAAAATTTTTGAACAATTTGCAAACGTAAATCTCGCGTGAATCTATTCATGATGAATTTCGAAACCAACCTTGCCTAAGAACAACCCACATCTGTCAAATCGGTTGTCACAAAAAACAGTATTGCCAATTTACAGTTTTTCGCCTCTTAAAAAATGCCTTATACGAAATAAGATAAAAAAAGAGTTGCCTTAGAGTTGAAGAATTTTTTAGTCTACAGACTAATGATAAAGCTTAAGAAATAAATACAAGATAAGTATCCAATATGCTTTGGAAAAACCATCTGGATATGTTTATATGAGTTCAAGTGCGAGTTCAATTTGGTTTTCTTTTTTTTCTATAAAATACCAAAACAAAAGGAAATTAAATGAAAAATACCCTATGCACAGGTTTTCAATGAATCTTTTAACTAACTAAAACGGGGTGTCAAACAGATTTTTCCAAATGTCCTCAAACTGTGTTTATTTTGAATCCAAAAGATTTAGGAAAAAGCTTGAGAATTATTATAAAACAGAACTAAATGAAAAAAAAAACCAGACGTAGAAAATGAACAAATAAGAAATTATCTACTTCTCGTCTTCAAGAAGACGTCTTCTGAGATTTCATGTTCGTCACATCCGATATATTCTTTGCTTTTATTTTTTATCCACGAAATGACACCAAACTTACTGACTAGGTAGGGACTCTTAAAGTGGTTAATTTCAATTAATAAATATAAATTACCGCCAACAAAAAAAATCTACACAATTTGTATTTCCAAATTAAAAAAAAAAAAAATCAAACTCAATCTAAATACAGAATTGATAAAATAAAATAAAATGAAAAGATGTGAGATGAGATGATATTTTTTATTTGTCTAATACAAAAAAACAGGCCAAAGTGAGGAAAAAATTGATATAAAAATTAAACATTTTTGCTTGTGTGAGGCACACCCAAAACCCAAGAGAATTGAAATGGAAAAGTAACGTCTCGAGAAATTAAATTAATCCCGGAGGCGGGATTATGATTTTTTTTTTCTTTCTTCACAGATTTAAGCTTATGATTCGTGTACCTTTAGGTATATTTAATTGTCTTCTTTATTTTGGATTGTAATCGAACGAACAAATTAAAGTTTTTTTTTGTGAATATTGTGACACAAAGTAGGTAAGAAATAGACAAATAATTAATCATTTTTTTTTAGATTATTTGTCATAAGTTTAAAAAAAAATTGAAGGATATAAAATTTATTTATGAAGCTTCAAACAGGTATTTTACTTTTTTCTGAATATTTCATGTTTTAAGAACTTTCTAGACCAAAAATAAAATATATTAAATGCAAAATATATTTCAAACGCATCCTGCCTCCTTGGTTATTTAGTAGGAAATTGTGAATTTTTAATTTATTTAACAAATTTTACAGAGTCATCTATTTTCTACTCCTGAATTGCTGGCTATCGGTTGAAGCTGAGTTTAATGCAAAACAATTTGAGTAATCCTGTTAAGCTTACCTGGAAGTCTAGATAACTTAACAGAGATAACAGTTAATTTAATTTTTTTTTATATTAACTT
This sequence comes from Dasysyrphus albostriatus, assembly GCA_946251815.1. Lineage (NCBI taxonomy): Eukaryota > Metazoa > Arthropoda > Insecta > Diptera > Syrphidae > Dasysyrphus > Dasysyrphus albostriatus. Next base: position 3,540,967 of record OX276339.1, read on the forward strand.
GCTTGCACGCAAACCAGCACACATAAATTGGACATACTATAAACACTAGCTGCACAAAAAGACTATGCACTTTAGACACTGGGGCACTTTTCACCTTGGCGATTATCAAAAGGCAGTTGGGTTTTAAGACAGTGAGAATTTTAGTTGCACTACTCTCTCTAATTGAACAAAAATGTTGACAGTTCTTCTTCGAAAAGTCTAGTGACTAGACCAGATTTTAGATTTAAAAGTGATTTTGGGTAATTTTTCTTGTAAACGAGGTAAGTGATGTTTTATTTTCTATTACCTGAGTTTAATAGCTGTCAAATTATAGTGTCGGGCTACGACCGCACTTGCGATTTCAATCGCGCGACTATTTAGTCGCCAGAAATAGAACACTTGAATTTAAAAAAGAATAAACGCATATTTTGCCGAGAAATCGTGATGATTAAAAGCCGAAAATTTGTTGCGTCTTTCGGGCGATGCGATTGTCTAAAATTAAATTGAAACAAACGCAGTTAGATGTTTGTGTGCTCACACTTGCGATTCAAAAAATAGTGCTACTAAAAAATTGTAGTCATTGCTAGAAAAAATATGCACGCACATGTGATTTTAAATCGTACGATAATTTAGGATAGGAACGCAATAATGATTTTCTGTCGTGCGATCATTCAGTCGCAAAAAATATAACACCTGAGATAAAATAAGAATGAACGCACATGATTCACAGAAATCAAACTGGGTTGCGATCAATTTTTTAATTCGCAACGACAGAAAATCAGAAGTGCGATCCTAGTTCTAGCCACAAGAAATAAGGTACATGATTTTAAATGTGAATTTAATTGCACACATATGTGACTAATGGAATCCGATCTATTTTATTAATGTTTTTTTTCAGTTCAAAATTAAATAGATCAAATGAAATTAAATGGATCTGCATGCACCTGCGATACGTTGTATTTGTTTGCGATCATATTAAAGCGTGACAGATAACAGCAAGTGGAGTGCATGTCAATAGCTATTTTCCAATCGCTATGACAGAAAACCACAAGGTCGTTTCTAGGTTAATCGTCAACAAGATATATGTATTATTGATCGTTGCGATTGATTTGACGCATGTGCGTGCATTCACATTAAACGCTGTATGCTGTTTTTTTAGCGATAAAAATCGCACGATAGATTAATTTATTTTATTTATTTTTATCTTTAAAAATGTGGTACTACAAGAAGAATATAATATTCTTATAATTAGTACTTACCAACTTAAAACTCGTCAAAAAGAGCAACACAAGTTGAAATGAAATACAAAATATATACATATTTCAAATTGGCATAATAATAAAAAAAAGCAAAGTTTGAAGAAGAGAGAAATTAAAAAAAAAATAAAAATTGTAAGAATATTTAAGAAATATTAATATATATATTAATATAAATATTGATATTTTTATTAATACATACATGTTTTAAGAAAAAATAGTGTTATTATTTGAAATATATTCATAAAATGTCTTTTTGAATTTTGAAAGTGTACTACACTGGGGAATAGAGAACGGTAAGGAATTCCATAGACTAATAGAGTGGAAGAAGAACAATCTTTTACTTTCTAGATAATTAAAAGAAGTTACAATTATGCTGTTTGTTTTGGCAGAAGAAGAAAAATTATTTTTTTCGTAAAGATACAGAGGTTGCTTATTAATTATCAGATTAAGAGATAAAGCTGTTATTATTTTGCTATACATAGATATGTGATCAAATCTACGTAAGCTAACAATATATCTGATGGCTGTATTATACGCGACTTGAAGTTTTCTCATAGAAATTGAATCTAGATAATCGATTTTGTCAGTCAAAAAGGCTCTAGCACTTTAATGGAGTTTAGGAAACATGCACTTGAATAACTTTTATTTAAATTTCCAAGCCACAAGACAAGGTCTTGTCGATACCAATATCATATCGATACCGATATCGTTCTCGTCTGGTTTAGGTCTAGCCTCATTTGGCAAACAAAAAATTACGATTTGGTTATTATATGTATTGCCTTTGGTTTTGTAGTTGAAAACGGTTGGTATTTTTAAAATTTAATTAAAAAAAAGTATTTGAGGGTCGTTTTCACAATGTCTTAATCCAAATAATTTTTGTTGGCTTGTGGACTATAAGCCTGCCTTAAAATGTATATGTTAGATAACTAATCTGAATTGCCTAGACATTGTAAGCCGCAGGCCCAAGCCATACAAAAAGTTTGATCTATATCGGTTAATGAACAAACCGAATGGGTGGTACCTACTGGTAATTGAAAGGAATAGGTTTGGTAAAATCATTACAAAAATCGTTGAAGCCGTTTTCGAGAAACTAAGATATAAGAAAAATAAGCTTGGCAGTGGGTGGATCTCACTAAAGTTACTTTGCCCTGCTAAAAAGAACCAAGTCTCAAAATTTTATCCAAATTCTTGGAGAAATAAAGCATGAGAAAATGGGCGTGCCAGTATGCGGTATTCACTAAAAAATTCTTGACCTTCTCTTTGCTTTAAAAAAAAAACAATACAAATTTCATCCAAATCGTTAGAGCCGTTAACATGAAACCGATAATAAGAATTGTTTGCTTGTAATAATTAATGATAATATTCAAAGATCCATTTTTCTGCTGATAGCAAGCGATACTACCGAGAGTCTCGGTTTATTTCTATTCAAAAAGTACGGTATCGTTTCGGATGATTTGGAGCTGCTATCGTTTCGGTAGTTTGGATTTCCGATACTGATATCAAATGACAATGAGACTTTTCTGGAATTGTGGCCAGCCTTACTCCCAAACAGTCATACAAATACCTCCATTGTGTCCATTATAATCTGACTGTATAACAAGGACACCTGTTGTTCTCTTTCCCTTAAGCAACCGATTCTACTTCTAATTGAATTCTGAACGCCATCCACAGTGAGCAGCCCGCCCGACGCGACGCTACCACCAGCCGCAAGCAACAGCACCAGCGTACACCACGAATGAGTGGAACTGCAGCGAGGAACGGACTTCAATCTTTAAATTGAAATTCGAAAAATCTTATTATTTAAAATCGCGAGCGGCAAAATGTGTTTTAGAATTAATTTACAAAACTTCCTTCAACCTTCAAAAAAAAGTGGATGATTCCAGGTATTCCTGATCTCAGTGAAAAAAGATAATTAAACAATAACTAAAATTGTTTTAATTAAAAAAAAAACTGATTGTGGCTAATACTAACTGAAATAAATCAGCAAAGTCGAAGGATTAAGGATTGGACTTGTTGAAGAATTATTGATACAAAATAGCTTGTACGGCCTTTAGTCCTACAAATTGGCGTTTCATTCGGCTTACTCTCACTTGGACTCATAATTGAAATAGTGAGGGTCTTTGTTGTACGTAATTTGCCTTAAGTTCAGTTTAACTTACAAGGATTTTTTGACAAACAAAAACACTGTAAACTATATCAGACAAGAAAAAAAGGTGTTTTTTTTTTAAACGTGTGGTTTTCAATCTAGCAATACTTTTTTCGGAGTTGGTCTTTTTGACAACTGTCACTTTATGCTCAGTTTAGTTTGCCATTTCATAATAAATAGACTTACTCCTGAAGAATGTTGCAAATCGTGCAGATTTATTACCAACATAATTGTTCGGTTCGCGCGACGCATCGCGAAACAATCAATTTATTGAAGGAAATCTTTGGTTAAGGTCATATCTTTACGAAAACATCAACTTCACCTAATTAACTATGCTGATTAAAGTTCAGTATATAATTTTGCACCATTAAACCTAGCAAAATCTAGGCGGCTTGAGCTACAAGAACAAGCACGTACGACCCAGGTCAAAATCAGATTTGTTGCTTGTCTCCTAAAGATGATGGTTTATTCAAACAATATTGAATATCTTCTTGTTCTTATTCTCAGAACTGTAACTCTGTATAGGTATATTAAATCTTTAACTGATTGTAACAAATCTCTCTTGTGTGTTTGCTATCAGATTAAAAAATATGTAGATCAATTTTGTTATAGACATGAAGAGCAAAAAGATACATTTTATTGATATAATGCGCGCATGCGCGCATATTAAACCCAAAGACGTTAACTCTTATATCAAAAGGAAAGAAATGCAGAAAATTACAACAACCAACAACAACAACAACAAAAAAAACATAAATAAATTAGTGCGTATATTTTGATCCTTCTTTTCCTGTCTGAGAGAGCTTGCATTCAAATAGCGCGCGCTCTATGCACGTCGTTGTCGTTGTTCATAGTTCAGCCAAACTGAACGTGTAGTTCGAATAAATACAAAAAACAAAAAATTAAAAAAAAAGAGTAAATAGCAAATTTACATATATTTGAACGTTCTGCCTTCGTCATAATCATTGTCGTAGTCGTTTTTTCAACGACAATCTACAGTGGGACATTTTATTCATGGCAAGCAAAAAATCCAAAAATTTGTATCTTTCTCAACTATAGTCGTCTCTCAAGGAACCATTAAGGCAGCGAGTAAGGTATCTCTCCCGGACGTGACTTGAATTGCACACCAATATGCGGTAGAGTCATGGAACGGACCTCTCAGATTCGTGCTAACGTGCAAGGCCACAGGGAAAGTATGAACGATGTTATAGTGCATAACTGAACCTTGAACCATATAAATCGTTCAACTTCAGTGAATCTGTCGAAATCAGAGATTAAAGCTAGAACTACAATGCTTGGAGGGGCCCTTCAGTGATCGAAAGAAAACAAGCAAATACACAGAAAGCATATGACGCGGCTATAATTACGGAGTGGAGTTTTTCGTTCAAGTTTTCTAAGGGAAGTAAGTAAAATTGGCATTTCGTGATATTTATAGTTCTACGTTATAAATTGCTAAGCCACGTATCAAAATTTGAATCATCTTTGTACAACTGGCTCTTATTCTTTCAGTAATGCCGAAATTACACTAATTGAAAACTGGCAGTATAATGAAATGACCAAAAGAATGGACAAATTCATTCTTTTTGTCATTTTTCAACCATGTAAATGAAGCATAACTCATTTCCTTAGTCACAACTCACTAGGTTTTTTCGTTGAAGTTTACCTATAGGTTTTCTTAACAACCCCAAGAATTGTCATAAGTACCTGGGTTTTTCGGTTCTCAAAAAACACTTAATGGCCTTCGATTGTGTTGTTGAGGTTATCAAGAAACGAAATTTGATTTAAAAATGAAAAAGAAAGAAACCACAGTTTTCATTTTCTATTTCTATTTGTTATTATTTCAGTAAATTTGTGTATTCCTTGAATTTCTATTTAATTTCCATTTGAATTACCTGCAGCCGTGAATCCACAACAAAAAAAATGCTTCAGAGCTCCTGTCACTTTGACCTTTTATTCATTTTATTCATTTTATTCATTTTATTCAAATCGCCCCAACAAAAAAACCTAGTTCTACTTCAGGGCCAGTTCAGGGCGACCCCGGGTTTCAAAAAACACAGAATTGGCTCGTCAGGGTTAGTTTAGGTTTTTCAAAAAACACTTTGAGGTGACCCCAGGGTGTTTTGTGTTTGTGTTTAACTCTCGCACCGATAAAATTCATAGATTAACGATGGAAACTGAAACAAAGTACATGAGTTTTGATCTATTTTTTAACGTTTCTCTAACTTATTTTATCGACGCGTAGGTTACAGAACATGGACACAAAAAAAAGCTCTGAAAAAGTCCGAACATGTCGAGCATGTTTTGAATATTCTCTAAACCAAGCGAGTTCTGAGGACTCTGAATTATTTTTGAAAGACACCTTAGGGTCAATTCTCGGTCTTTGTTGAAACTGTGGATAAAGTTATAACACCTTCAAGCCAAATGCGATTCTCATAGGTGTGAAAAAATGAGAATAAATAAATTATAAACAGAGAAATGTATGCTCTTTAGATAGACCCAAGTCACCATCTTTCTATTTCTATGACGTCACAATCATCTCTTACTGTGAGAGATTGGAGTCCTTTTTCATTTTAGTACTTTTTTGTACTCACTTTGACAGCTGATTTTCTTAACGAGTTCGGAAATCACCTTCAGCGTGTTTGTGAAGTGATAAAATGATTAAAATCTGTGAAAACTGAAATAATAGCTTTGTTATCATTTAACAGTTTCACAGATCGAGAATTGAGTCCCCAGACCCTTATGTAGTTGTCACTATTTGACATTTGTCGAATCCTTGTGTTCATCATTTAACTCTGTTCTATGATCTGAACACATATTCGAAGCTGTGAAGGCTCTGAGCTAAAAAAGAAACACCAAGTTTTGTTTGACAACTCGGGATCTGCTCCGAACTAAAAAAAACGCCTCTTGTAATGTAGACATGAAAAGAAGAATCACTATTATTTTTTTTAGCAACTTCAATCGCAGAGATAAAAAGGCTTTATTTTAATGATGAAATGGCCCACAGTAAGATGATGGTCTAGAGGAGAGTTTGGCTCGTCTGTAGGGCAATCAAATGCAAAGGCAAACAACAAAAACGAAAAAATACTAGACGCATATTTATATAGGTACATGAGTGTAGTTAACCCGAGATTGAGATTATTACTATATTACTCGCTTTTAATCAATGAAAAGGTAATAAATTAATTTTGTAGATATACAAACAAAATAAATAGAACGAAGAACATTGTGAGGCTTATAGCGCTTAGGATAAGTACGAAGCATACTCTATAGCTTTTGTGGGGTAGGCAATAGTCGCGAGTTGAGTATGAAGAGCAACAACTACAACATGCAGACGAAAACTCCAAAAGTATACCTTCTATTTGAAAAATATGCAGATCATGGAGTTCCTTTCTATCTTTTTGTTGTGAATTTTTCTTGTTTTCATATTCCATTTCCATGTTATTTTCTTGTTGTTGTTGTTTTTTTTTTTCTTTTGAAGAGCGTTATTACAATTTTTATTTTAATTTTTGTTTGTGTTCTTTGGATGGATATAATATATACCAATACCACTACCACAACCGCACTGCATTACAATAGTGGCATGCATCTTCTGAAAGGAAATGCATAAATCTGGATTCATTGACAGCTTTTTAAATGGAATAGGATTTTAATTTGCCTATCTTTTGCTTTCCCCTAACCGCTTTGCCTCCCCCGACAGTGTTTTGCTCTTCATCTTGAAAATTTGTATGAATTTAAATTTTTTTTTGTATCTTTTACGGATTGGCTGTCAACGATTTAAAATTAATGCAATTAAGTTTGATCGTTCAGAGAAAATTTGTATGATTTTGGTAATTTGCAACAATAATGATGGAGATGATGATGGTGATCCTTTAGAGGTGTTATTTTTGGCTGTGGATTTAAACTTTTGAATAATTGTAGGTACAATGTCTCGTACAAGTTATTACTTGTTATTAGCAATGCAAAATTGACTAATGAGCAAGTATCGGGTGATTTTTTTAAGAGGCGGAAAATTTTATATTTGCAATAGTGTTTCTGTAACACTCGATTTGACCTCAGTTGTTTTGAGGTTAGTTTTGTTTAGTAACTAGACAAAGGAAAAATTAATATTGATTCACGATTTCATTAAAAAAATTTTGTTTGGTTAATAATGCACACTTTTTGTTTAAAGTCACCGTTTGGGACGCTTTTAGAGCCGGTAGAATCATTGTCCTAAAAAATGATGATTTTTAAAGCGTAGCATTCAAGTATAGAGGAATAGTTACCAATTTTTCCGTGCCTCAAGTGGAAGGTATTGATAGGTTTGTTCGTTGAGCCCTGAAGTTACACTGTGGTCGCCCTTATGAGATTTTCTTTCAAACCCTAAGCTCACCCTGGAATTTCTTACACTTGCAGAGGAGCCATTCACTTGAATTAAAAGTGCTTGGAGCTTTATGTTACAGGTCCCTTGGGATCCATGATTTTTGCTTGAAAAAGTTGAGGTAACCAATAAACTGTCAAAGCGGACATGAGTTGTGAAGAACTTATTATGTTTTGAATTTGCTTTATGTAGGTTATTATTTGTTTTTGGGACAAATTTAGTTAAATAATAACAAGAAGAAATAATTGTTTTTAGGAATTTTCAAATCAAATTTAAAGTTTTAACTATCAGAGCATCAGGACGATGCCACATGCATTCCAGTGCACGGTATAATTTATTTACTGAACGAAATAATTGACGAATGATTAATGTCCACAATATGGACCTTTAAGCTAGCCACCTTCCAAAAAAAGAGTTATAATTAGCCCTCACAAATTCCATCGAAAAAAACTACCACAGAAGGGAATTGGTGATAGCTTTTTTCGAGATACATAAAAGTTTCTAATTACGATGGAATTCATGATTGGGCTGAATATTTTTGGTGGTGCTAAAATCGTTGATAACATAATTTTGTTTGTTCGAAAAGTGATGAAAGAACGAAGGTTTGGTGTATATTTTTTACGCTGGGATAGCTTTCCTCTTTCGTACCTCCTCGAACAACTGTCATATTCCAAAGCTACACATTGAGGGACGGAGTTGACCTGACCATGATAAAGTAGTTATCCGGGAGCTATCGAAAGCTGATCTTTTGTAGACACTTTGAGTGGAGGGATATAACCCCCTTCTGATGTTATTACTGCAAAAATTGCAAAAAAAAAATTGATTTCAGAAAATAGGAGCTTTGGTGTAGTAACAGCCATGACTAAAACAGTTACACAAAAATACCAAGCAGCTGAACTTTCAGTGGGGGGAGGGGGAGAAACCCAGCAGCTTTAAGGTTGACGATCCAGTGTTCCAATATGCGCCCGAGTACGTTGTATTTTTTTTTTAGAAAACTGGTACCAACTTTTGAGTTGAAAATACATTTCGAGAGATTTTTAGATATGAAGTTTTCCATTGGATTTTGGAATTGTTCCATTCCAATCGAATGTGGAAAATTTGGATTAGAAGGTTTTCATATTAAATAGGAATGAAACAATTCCAAAATCTAATCAAAAACGACAATACAATCACGTTTATTTTTTGTTTGTATACAAACCTGATTTCAGCAAAGTTGAGCACGGGCACAGTAGTAGCCAACATAAACAGTTGAACGAAAAAAAAATAGTTTCGTGAACTTGCAGTGTTGGTTAAAGTAGCTGCTTTTCAAGTAAAAATACACTGCATGGCATTTTGAGTTCAGTTGCTTGGTATTTTTGTGTAACTGTTGGTGATAGCACTACATTTTGGTGTATCATATTTTCCGAAATCAGTTTATTTTTGCCTTATTTACAATGGTAACGCGAGAAGCGGGGGTATATCTCCCCACTCAAAGTTCAGCTAGTTGCATTTATTCGTTTACTCACGATATCATAAACGTGTCCACAAAAGCTTCACTTTTCTGAAAACATTTTTTTTACGATTTGTTGCAACGTTTGGTTGCAACAGACACACCCACCGCTAAGACTTGTCAAAAACTGCTGGAAACGGGGTTTTCAGAGCTGAACTAACTTTATAGCTTATACACTTGAGTCACTTCCTAAATTAAATTAAATTTAAATTTATCTTACAATTTTGTAAAGGGTGTTTTTTTTTAAACGTGTGGTTTTCAATCTGTTTCCAGAGTTGGTCTTTTTTTACAGCTATTACTTGATTTATGTTCAGTTTGGTTTGCTATTTCAAAATGAATAGACTTACTCCTGAACAAAATTTGCAAATCATGCAAATTTATTACCAAAATAATGGTTCGGTTTGCGCGACGCATCGCGAAACAATCAATTTATTGAAGGAAATTTTTGATGAGCGCATTATCTCGCGTCGTGGGGTTATTTTTTGTGGGGTTATATGAAGTCGCTTGTCTACACAGATAAGCCCGAGGCTATTGACGCCTTGAAAGAGAGTTTCCGGCGCCAATTCCGAAAAGAGTATTGCCATATTGATAACCACATGTCTAGAAAAAACACCCTTTAGTTACAATTTAGCCCATTTTTTGACTTCGTTGGCTCCATATAACAGGCCCGCATAAGTTAATGATAAACAAAGTGAAGAAAAAAAACTGTATGAATGCACTTCGTTTGACATAATCAAATCTTTATCAAGCAACAAATACCTTCAATTAAGTTTTTTGATGGGCTAACGAATTTTTCGAGGAGTAAATAAAAAGTGGGTTAGTATTAGGAACATATTTTTTTTTTTGACTTACCTACATTAACATATCTCTTCAATTTATCTATTATCTGAAAGAAAAAAATAGAAAAATAAATTATTGACTACAAAATCCGATTCAAAGAAGTTAAAATAGCTAAATAAAATTTTAATCAAATAAATAAATTTTATTGTTAAAAATATTAAAAATAATTTGTCATGTGTTGTATTTCGTTTCTTCTAGTTTCTCTCAAGAAAAACATGAACAACGCTGAATCTAAAAGCGAACAGCAACAAGATCATGAAATTGCTCAAAATAAATCAATTTTTGTTCGTCATTGTCAAGAAATCGATACTCAAACAACACATGAGTTCGATGATCAACAAAAAAATCGAGAGCACTTCAGTGATCAACAAAATAGTGAACCGAATGAATCACAATCAACAATTGATTTGTATACAAAAAATTTAGCAACAAATTTATCGGGAAGAAATAAAAGAAAAAATTTCAATCCTCGACCAACGACATTGGAATCAAATTCGGATTCGACAATGAATTTAACTTCATCGTATAAAAATCAAAATTCTTCGAGAATGCTTAGGAACAATATAAGTGAATCATCGAAATCTCGACCTCTTTCACTGGCACCCTCCATCATTCCAACAGCATCATCATCATCAGATAGAGGCTATTTTTCAGAATCTTTAGATCTAAATGCTGTTTCACAGCTAACACAATATAATCCGTGGTTGCAAATGTTTAGTCATTATGAGCAATTAGTGAAAGTAGCAGGATTGAAGGCTCATAACTTTCAACAAACATCCTCAGTCAATAATGGTCATCAATTTGGTTCGACTTCTGTTCCTGCTCCTGAAATGTCTGAATGGATTGGTAAATTTGGTAGCAGCGAATCAGCAGCTACAGCAATTCGTGATATTTTAAAAGCTTACCAGGGAAAAGCTGAATGGGATAAGCTGCACCATCAACATCAGGATGGCAATGGAAGCAGTGGTAAGTATGGTTTTTTTGTTACTTAAAATTGGTTCTAAATGAGTAGCTTTGCTTGTAAAAGAAAAGTTAGATAAACACTTTTTCAGAAAGGTATTAAAATTTCTTAAATTGAATGGCTTATTGCAAAGCAGAAGAAAATATTGAATATTATTGAATATTATATTATATTATATTATGTTTGAATTATCACAACTGCCTTACGACTAATAAACGGCAAAGTACTATGAAATAAACCTACAAGAAAATATTGGCCCCTTTTCGAGGGTGTGTATCTATTTGATTAATAAAAGCAACGAATTACATAGAAAAGTAACATATAAGATTACATTTTTAAAAAATTACACTTTAAAGTTGTTTTTAATGCTTTTTTTCGAAAAACTTTGAGGTTTAAATACGTTTTTTTCAAAACCTGCATAGATTTCACTTGACTTAAAAACTAGCTAATAGAACAGAGTACTGGCCTTAAAAAAAAGTATAATTTTAAATTTAAAGGACTACCGGTATTTTTTAATATTTTTTTTTTTTTCCATTTTTAGTACTTTTGTATGAAATTACCTCTCCCACCGGAACGCTACGCTTCTATTAAACTCTTCTTCAAAAAACCGTCATCATTTCTTGGCGCCTAAGTTATCGTACTCTTGACCTTTTAAGGGTTTTTCAAATGGCCTGGCAGAGCTTCAGCCCCCACAAAATGGTCTTGGACATATATTTTTGTGATCAGGGGAAAATTGTCTAGGGATGTGTGAACAAAAATTTCGGTTCATAAAATTATCCCAAAAATTTATTTTTTTGCATTTTTGACGGCCACGGGCAGGGACTGCAAGACTTTCGTTTCTTTCATAAGCCTCAATCCTTCAATACAGCTTTCGTATCATGTGCTTCATTTTAGGCTAGCTTTTACATCCAAAAACTTGCTGTGAGCTCTTGATCTACGAGTATAATCTATTGAGATTACAATAGTGTGGACAAATAGCTTTGTTCCAAGGATTTTGATAAAATTTTGTCAGGGAGAAGCTAACTGCCGAAAAAGTGTGAAATATAAGTGTGTATTTTTTGGTGGTTACTTTAAGCAACAACTTTCAGCCACAAGAGAAATTTTTGTTTGTATTCATTTGTCATCTGACTTATGTAGGTCAAAACGGTATTTGACCGACTAAACAGTTCAAATGTTCGATTTTCTCTTATGATGGGAGGATTTATTCAATAAGTTTTTTTATTGAGGGCCTCACTAGTAAATGACAAGTTTTCCTTGTCTTGGTTGCCCCTACCGAAGCCATTTTAGGGCTTTGAATAAACTTGATAAGAACTTGTCATTTTTCCAGGTGGGAGATTTATCTAACAAGTTTTTACTCACGAGTTTTTGACATGTTTTCCCGGTCTATATTTCGTTCCAGGGTCTTGATTAGGTTTGACAATAAACTTGCCATTTCAAGCAATTTGATGCTGGACTTATCATTTATGGTTAGGGTGTGTGGTGAACTTTTAGCGTCTAACCTTAGTTTCAAACATAGGTTGGGTATATACTGTATAAAACTTACTGACGATGGAAGCATAGATTCCGAAATGGATTCAAGTAAATAAATAAATAAAATAAGTGTTTTTAAGTTATTTAAAATAATATCTTTTATTTACATATTGTAGGGACATAGGATTTATAACAGAAGTAAAATCCTATTCTTTAAATGCGATGTTTTAACAACGGTTGAGATCCTATAGCATTTGATAGAGATGTCTCAAAATTGTTTAACCACTGCTAGGTCACAACATAAATAAATTAAATTTTCTTTCAATGCAATGTTTATACAATTTTTCAAATTGTCAACTTAACAGACAGCAATTTCATACTGTACTTGATATAATAAAAAAAATCACTTTAATTAGCTTTATCTAATTCCGCGGAAATCAAAAATGGAAGAACTCACGATATAAGAGAAATGATTTTTGCTACTTGTTGAAGAATTGGAATTTTTATTGCGATGGAAAATATAAAAAAAAATTAATTTAAGTACAATTGTTTATTTTCGTGATTTTTTCAGAACTTATCAATTTAAGTTTTTGTCTTTGCAAAGACATCTGGCATTTCCTCCTTTGACTGTGCCATATCCACTGGCCAGTGGCGATCACAAAAATTCTATAGAAAAATCAAATCCCCTCGTAAAGTGGACAACAAATTAAAAAAAAAATAATAATTCTGTCCCCCAATCATATAAAACATATAAAGAGGGGAACTGTTTTTTTTTGCTTTTTATCAAAACAGGCCGGCAAGTATGGTTCTGTATGGATGTTTGTACATACATAATGTATGTGAGTGCCAAATTATTACTATTTTTATTTAAGGCTTAATTATATATTTTTTTGAATTACAATTCAAGACACGCATGATTTTTATCCACATTTCATATTCATAGAATTTTTTTTATTGTTTTGTCTTATTTCGAATTTTTGGATTTCTATTGTTGCGTCACATACGAAGGACAGGCGCGCAGACGGGCACAGAGGCGCACAAAAAATGTCGTTTTTTTTAATTTAAATTTTTTATGACTAACATCAAATTTAAGAAAGTTCGAGTACATAAATTCCTTTATTGGCGTAATTAATATATTCTGTAAGTTTTAGGTTTGTGCTTATGGAGACACTGATGAAACGAACGGTAAATGGGTATATTTGATTGCTAGCTGTTAGGGGGGGTGTTTAGGTGGTTTCTTCTTTAGAGAATTACGTGACTTTGAGATGGACATTTTGTTTTTGCGGAAGGATAGAAAATGTATAAACACTTTTTTAGCAACGTAGTAATGTTATTATTGTGCGTTCAAAAAGATAGGTAAACATAGGTTAGTTTGCCTATAAATTGGTACCAATGGATCCAACAAGCGGTGAAGTGCTAATCAGCCATATCATGAATTTAATCGTAATCGGAAACTTTTACGAATCCCGAAAAAAGCTATCACCAAATCCGTTCGAAATGGCAATTTGTATGTGATTTTTCAGTACGATGGATTCTGTGATAGTTTTTTTCGGTATTCGTTACAACTTTCCGGTTACTATGGAATTCGTGATAGGGCTGAATGACTATGGACGAATTTTACTTGTGTGAATTATTATTGAAATATGTATACATTCTACATACACGCATATCCTATTTAGGTAAATTTTCCTGAGAAAACTTGCGGCCGCAAATGCGTGCATGGTTATTTCTTGTTGCGACCACGCTTTATTAGTTGCGGAAATTTAAATCGCAAGTATGAGTTACGAGTATAAGTACCTGTAAGCCTGGGAGTGCATATGCTATTTTCTTTTTTCAAGATTATTCAATCGAAAAAAAATAGAACACATGAATTTTAAAAGTGAATGGCACACATGACACCTAAAAATTCTACTAAGCTGCTTTTTAGTCGCTGCGATAGAAAATCTCGTAAGTAAGTTTCTAGACTTATAAAGCATTTGATTCGTTTTAACCGTGCCTTTTTTCCGACTCAATAATGATCCGATCAAAATCGCAAAATCGAACAACATTCCCTTAACAATCACCATTCGGTTCACAGTTCTTTGCTAAAAATCAAATCAGTTAAATAATTTTTTTTAAAATTTCAAGAAATGCGATGGTTTTTGCTAATTTTTATTTTGTTTTCTTTTTGGGTTTGATGTTCTTTAACTTTTAGTTAACCTATCAACGGAAACAGAACCACCAACACCACCAACAACTCCTCAAACAACATGTCATTCCAGCTCAAGATCTGTATTAGCAAATGGTAATACCAATCCACCTCCCTACCAATCGCCTGAATGCGAAAATTCACATATAAAGGAAGAAGTACAAAATTCGTCGTCACCATCATCACCGCAGCCAAATGTAGAATATACAAAGTGTTTTGAAAATAATCATTGGAATAAAGTTTCCGAACAAACATCGAACCAGAAGGATTGTGAAGTTGATAATGAAGATGACAATGAAAGATCTGCATCTGCCCAAAGCTGTCATGATGAGGGTTCGGATTATGGACGTGATAAAAGAGAAGGTGAAGGTCCATCGGAAGCAGAACCGAATTCCCATCAAAATATCCGTGAATGGTGTGAAGATTTTCAAAAAACTGACAAAACAATCAAAAACGAATGCGATGATACCGAAACGACTATTGATGATGATGGTGATGGTAATTTTGAAAATAATATTTACGACGATGAAGATTATCCACCTCGTTCGCCAAATGATTTTCCTGATTCATCAAACGCTGAAAATGATGAAAACGACGATGATGATGATTATGATGATGATGATGATGATAGTTATAGTTTGAATATGTTTTGTGATGACGAACAATCCGAGGCCGATGATCAACACACCCAACATCATCATCCTAATCAAAGGGCGGGAATAAGTTATAGTACGGAAAGTGATCGGACTGATGTTATTACTACTTTGCCTGATATTGCTCATCCTGATCATCTTGAAAATACAAATCTAACAATTGCTGAAAGAGATAGCACTTGCAGTAATAGCTCATCACGGATATCGGTTAGAAATTTGGGAGGACTCTATGAACAAGGTCAAATGGTAAGTTATTGCTTTTATAATTTTTAACAAATATTATACATATTAACAAATTTGTAATATTTGTCATTCTCACTTTTTTGTCAACCTCAAAGTAAGTTCCATTTCATGCAACGCATCACTGATCATGAATACATACGCATTAACATTTTTCTAGATTGTCGGAACACTTTTTTTATAAAAACAAAGAGAAGAATTCTTAAAAATATCATTACTATTGAATTCAAAATGCCCTATTACACGACGACTTTTGAGTCATGACCTTTTTCGAAATTCAATGAGGGCGAACGAGAAGAAACGTGTGATCTAACCTTCGCGATCATTTAATTTCGAAAAAAAGTCATCATTCTAATATACTACGTTTTTATTAGAGGCGAAATGAAATAATTTCGAAAATCACAGAAAAAGTGCTTTCATTTAAAGTTTGGTAATTTTGTATGACAGCTCATTTCATTTTTGAATTTCAAGTGGCTGTTAAACACTTTTTGTTGTTGTTTTTTTTTCTACTTCCCTTGAATTTTGACATTTTCATACAAAACCTATTTAGAGCTCTTCAAACTGTGGCCAATTGGGTGTGTTTAGTAGCTTTTGACTTAATTTACAACAAAGTTTCGTGAAAATTTGGTTGAAATTATCTCATTTCGAAATGTGAATTTGTATGGGAAATGAGATGATTTCGTTTCGAATTTGGAAATTTTCAACGAAATTACCTCATTTGGCCTAGTAAAAACATAGTATAGTCATCGTGTAATGCAAAGCTCACTTAACAGGTTCGTACGTTTGAAATAGAATTGTCAAAAAGAACTGGTTTTTTCGGTTCTCAAAAAACACTAAAGGGTTCTCAATCGTGTTGTTGAGAAAGCAAGAAAAAAATTAGTTTTAAAAACGAATTTCTATTTGTGGTTATAGATGTAAATAAATTTGAGTATTCCTCGAATTTCTGTTTCAAAAACAAGAGAATTACCTGCAGCACGTGAACCCATAACAAAAAACGCTCCAGAGCTCATGTCACTTTGACAGTTTATTCTTTACCACAACTCGCATTAGTAAAAAAAGCCTAGATCTACTTCAGTGCGAGTTCAGAAAGACCTAAGGTCTCAAAAGCACAGAATTTGCTTTCCAGGGCGAGTTGAAAATTAAAAAAAAAAAACGCTTTTGGACAACCCCTGGCTGATTTTAGGGCTCAACGAACAAATCAGAATTTTCAAAATTTTTTTTATAAAATTCCAATGAGTTAAAAAATATTTACCAAAATCCCCATCAATTAAAACCGGCAGTTTTTTGTAAGGTTGATGGTATGTCAGATTTTCTATATTCTTAACTTTTTTCTTTCTTAATTTACAGAATTTGAACACATCAAAACTGCGTTCTGGAATCGATGAAAAAACTATGCACCGTAAGTATTAAAAGATTTACTTTATTTCGAAAAAAAAAATAAAAACGAGGTCACTCAATTAAAATCAAGATCATTTAAAATAATAAAAAAAGATATAAAGAACTTCCCTTGTTATATCAAAAAATAAAAAATTCCAAAAAATATTCATAAATTGAAATGGATAGAAATGTTATGTACTTTGTCCCCCTACTATCGTCGCCGACCGTCAATAGCTCGCGTCGGTCGGTCGGGTCGGTGGATGATTCGCTCTTCCCAGCGAAAACAAAAAAAAAATACTAGAAAAAAATAGCACTTACATTCAATTTGTTTCAATTGAGAAAATCAAAGTTGGGTTAATATTCCCACGATTCATATAGTAAGCCTTTTATTGACTTAAATTGGTGGATAAATTCTGACTTCTGAGGTTTTGTTCATATTTTTTCTCCATTTTTATGGAAGATGATGAGATGCCGGCCCCGGTATATCAGTTTGTCTTCATGCTCCATCCACCCGTCACCGAACGTGTGCGTGGTGTGACACTGGACTGCTCTAGTGCATCCATCTTCCAATGCGTCTGTAGTCTCTCGACTGATCAAACTAAAATGTGTGCTGGTAACCCAAAAAAAATAAAAATTGCTTTTTGGTTTTAGCCATAGCCGGCACCAGCAGCAGCAGCAACAAGTAGTGAATCTGATGAATGCTTTTTTTTTTTTAGAATTACAATTCATAGAATGTGCTTGCCTCCCTGCCTTTTCTTTATCTATTCGAATAGGGGTTTGTCTATAACAATATAGGGGAAGGTATAAGTAGTGCCACAGAGCTGACCGAGAATAAATTTGTTTATTAAGATTTAAGCGGTGAGAAAGTTAATAATAAAAATAAAAATTGAGGATATATAATTTTTAATTCATGGTTTCACAACCGTTGAATGAGATATGCATGCATAGCTACTTTGATATACGAAATTATTTATGATTATTTGATTATTTATTCTGTTGTTTTTTCTTACGAATGAAGAGAAAAATAATAAATGGGAAGACAATTTTTCCAAGTGGAGTTCAGAAAGTTCACTTATTTTCTATATATTGACTGGTACTTGCCTACTGTTACCTACGCCTGCTGGTACTTGTGCCTATTGGTACCCATAGCAACCGGTACCTATACCTAACTACCTACTGGTTCCTATGCCTCTTCCAATTTTTGTTATCCCAAAATCCAAACAAATGTATAACTGGGACATGGCTCGTACCTATGCTTACTGGTACCTACATTATGTCTACTTTCCTACTTTCCCATCATGCTAACAACTATTTTATTGGGAACTTTCCTTTTCGGAATTTTGTTTTATTTTTAACGAAACTATGTCTTATAGTAAATTAATTTGTATACGACAGGCCTACAGATCAGTACTCCCCAAATCCAGCACTGGGCTGTAGCCTGTCTTAAACAAATTAATTTATTATAACCTAAGTACCAGATCACCCAATTTCAACGAAACTAAAGGGTGTTTTCTTAGACGTGTCGTTTTCAATCTGGCAATACTTTTTTCCAAATTGGTCTTTTTGACAGCTGTCATTTGATTTATGCTCAGTTTGGTTTGCCATTTTATAATGAAAAGACTTATTTCTGAACAACGTTTGCAAATCGTGCAAATTTATAACCAAAATAATGGCTCGGTTCGCACGACGCATCGCAAAACAATCAATTTATTGAAGGAAACTTTTGTTGATCGCATTATCTCGCGTCGTGGGGTTATTTTTGTGAGCAAGAGAAAATTGACACCTTGGAAGAGAATATTCAGGGCCTCACCAAAAGTTTCCTTCAATAAATTGATTGTTTGCGATGCGTCGCACGATTTGCAAACGTTGTTCAGAAATAAGTCTATTCATTATGAAATGGAAAACCAAACTGAGCATTAATCAAATGACAGCTGTCAAAAAGACCAACTCTGAAAAAAGTATTGCCAGATTGGAAACCACACGTCTAAAGAAACACCCTTCATGTATTTTGTATGTCGTTTTCGATTAGATTTTCGCACTGTTATATTCCTTTTTGTTTTCAAACAAATATGAATACATCGTTTTGTCAAATTTACACACACACTCACACTACTGAATGACGCCATTTTGCAAAATGGTTTCTTCAAGCAACTACTACTATACTTTGACAAGTAGTCAGACTAAAAACTGTCAATGTATGAAAGTTTTGACAAGTAGTCAGACGAAAAACTGTCAATGTATGTATGTGTTGCAAAACTACTCCTTCCTAAAATCGGGAATAGAAGAAGACTCCGAAAACATTACTCGGAACAGCCAATCGAAGGCTTTTGGAGTAGTAGGAGTCAATCTCGAAAACGAGATTAAACTTTATTCTTTCGAAAATTTGTTTTTAGAACTTCCTTCCTTATCTAAATTTTATTTTACGAAACACTATGTTACTGTTTCACTATAAACATATGACATAGTGAAAATTCATAATTTAAACAGGCGATGAATAAAACAGAGAGCACACCTGCTTGAAATTGATTCTAATTTTTAAAGTAAATTAAATTTTTTAAATTTTAGATTTTAAATTAAATTAAATAATTTCAATGGAATTATTTAAATCAACTTTTTCAGCTGATTTCGTTCAAAACATGAACAAATTCACATCCTACCTCGAGTGTCTTAACGAAATGTGCCGTTTGGAAAATCTCCGCGAACACTATCATTGCTATGACTATCCGTGCTTTGGCAAAGTTCTATCCAAGAAAGAAGAAGTTATACGACATGTTAAATGGCATCGCAAACGAATGGAGAGCCTAAATCATGGTTTTATGCGTTTTTCATCATCAGATGATTGTAGTGCGACTTTTGGCGTCCATTGTCAACATAATCGCAAACAAACTCACTATCATTGTTTTCAGCCGAATTGCTATCGGGTTTATATAAGCACGAGTGACGTTCAAATGCATTCGAATTTCCATCGAAAAGATTCTGCAATTCATAAGGAAGGGTAAGACTTGTATTCATTCAAAAAAAAAACAAGAAAAAAACTTTAAAAAAATAAAATTTTCAAAAAAATTAGTTTTCAACGTTTTCGAGCAAATGAAAAATGCAGTGTAGACTATTGCATATTTGCCGGCCAAAAAACAACACATTTCCATTGCCGCCGAGAAAATTGTCGGTATACATTCAAAAACAAAGCCGACATGGGTAAGTTTGAGAAAATCGTTTTCTCCAAAACAAAATAAGTAAACAGTTTTCGTCATTACTTCAATAGAAAAACACAAAACGTATCACATCAAAGACCTCAAACTGGCGCGAGATGGTTTTAAAAAATTCCTTAAAAACGAAGCGTGTCCTTATAAGCAATGCAAATTTTCAAAAGTCTGCAATCACATACATTGCGCCCGCGAGAATTGTTTTTATGTTCTGCATTCTAGTGGCCAACTGTTGAGTCATAAGCGAAAACATGAGAGAATCGATAACGAACAAACTTACTGCCGTTACAAAATGCTAGCTGTAAAGGCAGCTCTTATGGGAAATCCAAATGCTGCAGCAGCGACAACATCGACCACTGCAGAGATTCCAGCATTTAATTTTAGCAAATCTTTGATGCAATTGAAAGATCTTGAATCAAATTCCTTTAGCCCGAGATCAAGCTCCGAGGCTTCAAATTTCCTATCAACACCAAAGCAAGAGCCAATTTTTCGGAAAAAAGACGATGATTCCCCTGATGCATCACCATCAATCATGTCGATGGAATTTCTGCACCAAATGAAAAAGAGACACGAAGAGATTCTTAATCAAAAAACTCACCATAAGGCGGATATTTTAAATGAAACCGGCATCGGCCCTGAAGTTTCAATGTTTCCGGTTATCAGAAGGACTAACAGTCCCACTCAATATGATATGGCGCTGCAACCCAGCCATCTGACTCCATCAGTCATTGAGCAGTTTTTTACCTCAGAATGTCCCGCAATTGTGGCGAAGAAGTCACCGGTAAAGGATGATCAACCAGTGGATATGAAGGGTCTTCTCGAAAAAGCTAAGGACTGCCCCTGGAAAGACCACCCCGAACCGCATTTGCATTGCATACTTAAAGGTTGTGAAGCTGTAACACCAAATAATATTCTAGACATATCGGCGCACATTCGAATGCACGGTTACAATCGTGATGTGTATGCAGCAACAATTGGTGCTACTCCAAGCCCAACAGCCAGCTCCAGCAATCCGATGCAAATTACCACGATTGATGGATTTTTCAATCGGAAACGTGGCCGTCCACCAAAGAACCGATTCGTCGAAGTTTATAAAAATGTAAGAATCTCGTATTTTGACTGACTATATTTCCAAATAATTCTTTTGAGTATTTTTTTCTCCACAGGCACAACAATCTCCGCAGGCCATATTCACAAGTTTTAAACTAGAAAAACAAACTGCAGGCAAAGAAAGTCTGGATGCTGCTGCACCGCCATCTGGACACCCACACTGCTTTGACACTTCTGCATCCTTCAACGTACAGCACCAGACGCAGAAAAAAGAAGAACCTGCACTAAGCCAAAATTCACCTTTTCCAACCCAAACAACCAGTTCACAATTTGTGATTTACAATCAAAACGAAAACTGTGAAGTTGCAGATTCTCGCTGCCCGCTGACGATGCAGCAGCATTATCACTGTGCTTCTGCAGCGGATTGTACTTTTGTTACCATGGAACGAGATGTGTTAAGAACGCATCTTGAAAGACAGCACACTGCCACTTCATATGCTGATACGATAAGCAAAAAGTTCATACGCTATGATCGCAATATTGGTCTGGACTGTGGGATTATCGAGTGCCGGCTAAGAAAGGTATGTTTTTCAAATTTCAAATACTCAACATCCGTTTCCTTTAAAAGTGGAAACACCATCCACAACTTCCGGTAGAGGTCTTTGCTAAGCAAAGCTTTCACAAGTTTAGTTAATTTCTGAACCGATGTAAACTTAAAAAAGCCATCTAACGGCAAATAGAATAAAAAAATATACTCAACATCCGTTTCCTTTAAAAGTGGAAACACCATCCACAACTTCCGGTAGAGGTCTTTGCTAAGCAAAGCTTTCACAAGTTTAGTTAATTTCTGAACCGATGTAAACTTTAAAAAGCCATCTAACGGCAAATAGAATAAAAAAATATTTCTAGTTCGTTTTTGAACCTACGGTGGCCGACAAAAATCTTCGTACGACCACGATTTTCTCAACATTTTGAGATTGAAATTAATATAGGAAGAGGTAAAGATACAGCTTGTTTTTAAATCAATTTTCATTATTTATTGTTCTATTTATAAAAAAAAAATAAAACCAAACTGTATCATTACATTTTCCTATATTGTTTTCAATCTTCCCAAATTGGAAAAATCGTAGTCGTACGTAGACTTTTAACGGCCACCGTAGGTTCAAAAACGAACTAAAAATATTTTTCATAGAAATTCCTGTGTCAACTTAAAAAAAGCACATTACTGGTCACATGTACTTCCTCGTACATTAAAAAAAAGGGGCATAAAAAAGCGTTATTGAAAAATGCATTTGAATTTTTTATTTTGATTTTTTCTAAAAAAAAAACATACAATTTATCTATTTTAAAAGGAAAGTAAGTGTTTATAGAAACTAAATCAAAAAAGATGCTGGGTGCCTTTGAAACTAGGGGCGAAGACGTTTTCAGGTGTTCAATATAATCAAGTTAAGACCAAAGACAGAGACCAAAAAGTTCTTTAATTAGTGAGTAGAATAAAGATATTTGGGAAGAAAAATTTGTTTAACAATTTTTGGTAAAGTTTCTTGTAAAAACAAAATGTTTATTGAATATTTTTACAAATTTCATCAATTATGTATTATAAACTAGTGTTTAGGATAAAATTACGCCGAAGCCAATATCATCGTTTGTTCTGAAGATATACGAGCCGAATTTTTTTATATTTTAAAAAACTGCAGGTTGATAATGTTTTCGATTCTTTATTACGTCAATATGCGTAGAACAAAATTAACCCGAAGTTCAAATTCAATCTAACCAAATATGCTAAAAAACTGTAGGTACGCTGCAATAAAATCTTGTATGTTCTTATTTTTAAGACCCGGCCTCATCTTCATTGCCGCCAATGCTCAAGGCAAATATCACCATTTGATCTAGAATCACATATTTGTGGTGAGACGATAACTGAACCACGACCATCATTGTCGATCTCACCGCCAAAGAAAATGTCTGCTGCATCAATATATAGTTCTTCCGAATTCACGAACAACGAAAAACAATCCTCGGCAGCTTCAGCCGGAGGTAAAACCATCAGCAGAGACTATTCACGTTTGCCATCGGTTACATTTTCCACACTTAATGAATTAAGACGAAAAGTTTCGGAAATGGAACCTGAAGGTGGTGTTTCAGGAACCAAGCGAAGCCATGAAGATGAAAAAATTTTGGGTAAGAAATTTTAAGACGAAACAGAAGGATAACTTACTTTTTTTTATTAAAAGTTGTTCGAGCAGCTGGTACGTACTTCCCTGAAAATACTAGCGACCAAAGTAAAACTCCATCACCAGCTCAACAAAGACCACCAGGGACAGCGGAAAGCTTACAAGCCCCGCCTGTAACTCCATCGAATGCGACTCATTGTTCGACGCCATATTGTAAGAAATCACGTCGACCGCACGATCACTGTGATACCTGTGAACAGGCATTTGTAGACCCTGTTAAATGGAGAGCCTCTCGACTTAAGCAATTGCAGGCTACCAACCAACCCATACCATTTCATCTGTCACATTTCTTGGAACCAGACGAATCGAAGCAAGTGAGCTACAATAAAGCTCCTGCCAGCTATTATGATGAACAACCTCAAGATCTGAGTTTATATTCGAATACAACAATAACACCTGGTGCAGCGCTGGACGAGCGAATGAAACTCTACAGAGAATCTTTTCCTGCTTCACCGCCAGCGACACTGCCATCTCAGCTGAACCCAACGCCCGAACATTTGCTCAACTATTTTCCTCAAGACATCATGTCAAGCGTTTCGATACAAAATTTCCATCTGGCTCAGCTGGCAACTCTTTATCAACAGAATCCATACTACTATCAGCATCTGTACCCATTCCTGAGCAACACGGTGGCTCTCAGTCGACATCAGCAGCAAAATCGACCAACATCCCAAACATACCGCGCTGCAGGCAAAGAAGACAAACCAACCTATCTTTCAACTTCAACGGAAGAGGTCAAGTCACCGCCTTCATCATCCAATATTCCAGCCCTGCATCCGGGGTCTTCCAAACACTTTCCTTTTCTAAATCCACTGTTATTAGTTAGACCACCCATGGAACAGCCCCCGTCTAAACCACCACAAAAAATTTCTCCAAAATCAACTGGGGGACTCATGCCCTCACCATCTGCGCCCAAATTCGAGGCTGCCAAGGTACACAAAAGAAAACTAGCAAATGGAAACGAAGAATACAGCACCTTAATCGATGCGTTGTTACCATCGACAAAGAAACAAGTACAATTTGCCACAGGGTTGGCTGCACCAGCTTCTACTCATAACAGCAGTCCTAACCAACCTGGAGGTCCTTCGTCGTCGACGCGAAGCACTCACGAGCAACAAGCTCAACATTTTAAAATCAGAGACGAACAAATACCGAATGGGTATTTAAAATTTCGATTTAATGAGGATTGCTTCTTCTTAAAGTGCGGCTATCGTAATCATCAGTCACATTTCCATTGCGATCGAAACGATTGCCACTATAGCTTCTGTGATAAGACTCGCTTTGTCCAGCATACAGCCAGGCATGAACGTTTGGATAAGTTGATGGGAAACGATTTTCGCCAGTATCGCGCCAACATGAGTTGTGGCTATGAAAATTGTCCCTACTACAAAAATTTAGGTGCGTATAAATGTCTATTTTTTACTTTCGAAAAAAATAATAACAAACTATTCTGTCAACTTCATTTCAGGCTCAGCCAACAAATCTTCACATTTCCATTGCCTCAAATGCGAATTTATATGTTCAGATACGAACAAAGTTGTAGCCCACAGGCGTCAACACAACAAAATGGAATACATTCGGATGGCTGGTTTTCGAAAAGTTACCAATAGCGAAAAATGTGATTCAACATTTGAGGCAACCGTTTCGACGAATGGGAATGAATTACCTGGAACTGTTGAATGCAGTTACAGTCAAAAGCAAACGCACTATCATTGTTTAGTGTGTGACGTTAGTGTATTATCGAAAGCACAACTTGGCTCGCATAAACACAAAACGTAATCCTCTGAGGATTGAATTCTACTTTTTTTATTTTTTTTTTGTGAATATATTTTTATAAATAATTAAGAAGAGAATATTTATGTCTTTTTTAGTAATAATTTATTTTCTTTTGTTTATTTTTTAATTAGAATATGGAAAATGTATTTAATAAACAATTAAATGAATTTGTATATAAAGAAAATTATATATATATATATATCTTGTTGCATATACATACATATGTAACTACGCAAAAAGAAAACAAATAAAAATGAAATTTCGTATTTTTCTATTATTTTTCAGAAAGATTTCAAATATTTCGTAGGAAAGTGGCCGCAAGTGCAAATAATTATAAATTCATGAATTTAAACGGAAATACATATTATAGCAACAAGACTTGAAGACCTGAATTTTTGGGCTTCCAGGTGAGTATAGTGCTCGAATAGAGACCTTGCTTTAGCTATACATATACTCACTATTCTGCAACTTTGCGAAACAATTCTTCAAATTTGTCGGCCGTAGCCGGTTTTTTGATACGGGCAAAAATTAACAAAGGAAATAACTACTGTTTTAGTGAAGTGATTAAACATATTTCAATTAAGAACCAAACATAACGTTATCCATCATGTTAAAAACCTGTTAAGGAAAATTTTATTTTTATCCAAAACGGCTGTTACGATTTTGATACCAAATTTAATTATAAGTTAAAACGACTATCTTCTTGTAGGAAGTCTTACCAAAAGCCCTTATACAAAGCAGCCGCTGCACATTCATCAAGGACTTCTTACACATTTTTAAGTACTAAAAATGTTTTCTAAAAATAGCTAAATTTATGTTATTTAAGTAATTTTTTGTATAACCTCTCATTCAAAATTATTTTTGCATAAATTCATATTTGTTCAGATGGCATTCTTTCTTTAAAAAGCTCAAACTATTAAGGGTACTGTTTAAGCAATTTAAAGACTGAATTACATGCTTTTCTCTAAGAAAGTCAATTTAAATGAAAGATGCGTGTTAAAAATCTATTGAAATCGAAGTTCAACAGCGGCGCCATATCGATTTCGATAGTGAAATGTTCATATCCACAGTCTGCCTTATTGTGAGTTTCACGTGAACAAAATTCCACCCGGAAAATCGAAATTTCACTTTTCGCCTATTGTATGTAAGCTTCACTCGGAAAATGAAAATTGCCCTTTTTGTAAGTACTCATTTCGGGAGTAATGTATCCTTATAAAGGATTCAATTCTCACTTATTTTTTAACGGCGAACGAAAGAAAAACAGAGGGTACATTTTTCGGGTGAAACTCACAATAAGGCTGAATCAAAAACTCGATTACAGTATTTGCTAACTCTGATTTAGCTCTTTAACTCAGAGTTAACTCAGCACTGAAAATCAAAACATTTTATTTAAATAAAAATCATTTTCATAATTTGAATCCATAGCGTCTTTTTTTTTATTTAAAAAGGGCATACTTATTTTTATGTTTTTTTTTTTCATAACAAATAGAAATTGATACACTTTTTGGAAATTGTCTGAATTACAAGAATGTTATGAAGTTGTTTTAGGAAATGCAAATAAAAATGGAAAATTTAAATTAACGAAGACAATTTTTTGAAAAATATAAAAGTATTCAAAAAAAACTTATTTTTTATCAGCGAATTTCAGAATTCTCGTCAACATTGTTGTTGTACATGGAATTTGTTTTTGCTGATGCATCAATGGCGAGTCTGGCGTGCATGATTCAAAATCAAATGCAACTCGTTGGCATACAAACGTTAGCAGAGTAAGAATGTCATAGTTTTTGCCATTGTCATCAAGTTCTTTACATAACGATTGCATAAACCATGACCCTTTCGTTGTATTGCGCCACGAATAGAATCCTTAAAAATAGAAAGTAATAAAGATCATCAAATTTAATGTTTTGATTTAGTCAACAAGAAAACCTCACCTGGAATTGTTGAATAGGCAATCAGAAAATCAGCATGCACTGGAATTCTATAACTCATGGAAGATTCACCATCGGTTTCGGTCTTTTCAAGCGTTATACCAGAATCCAAACGATCCCCTTGGCAAGCTTGAATAAAGAATAACTTTGGCTTGCCGGCAAGAGTTTTGCAATTTTGTGCAGTAAAGCAGTGTGCAATTGAGTCCAGTTTGTATTGGGTGTCTTTGGCGTAGATATATCCCATTTCACCATGGGATAGAATAGCAATTAGAATACAGTCACTGTCAGTATGATCAACAAGGGCAGCTGTTATAAAAATTAAAATAAATATAAAAAGACACAAACATAGAATGCATGCACTTGCTCGTATGATTTAGAACCTTTTTTCTTAGAGTTTTAAAACTTTTAAAAACATGCAAATGATTATTGAAAAATGTAACGAAACTCCTAGAGCGCTAAAAAGTAAGAAGCCAATTGATTACATAAACAAATATGAATATATGCCAAAAACATATTTTAGATCGTTAAGGAGGTGGTCTTAAAAAATAATTATGAATATGGTGGTTGTTCTGATATTCGGTCGAATTGAATCCGTAGGGATTGAAACCAGCCAACAAGAAGATACCGGAGTTGAAAGCGTCAAAAATAGCGGATTGTGGATCCATTCATTGAGCTGAACATTTATGCTTCATAGCCATTCGGCAAAACGAACGGATGCACAAACCGCCATTTTTTGACGTTTTTTATTAGAGTATTTTTTTCCCGTTTTCAATCCGTGCGTATTGAATTTGTCCGAAGATCAGAACAGCCGTGTGTATATAATTTTAGTAACATTTGGTTAAACCTAGGTTCAGGATTGACTACAAACAGACGGAATTGTGAGACTCACTTCTTTCGTGATCTCCTATCATCGTTTGTCAAGTGTGATTAAAATCTCTAATTTTTTTGCATGAATCCAAAACTTTCCCTATAATATGCAGTATACAAAAAAATCGCACCTGATAGTCATTGGAAGGACGGGAATCATTTCTTCCTACTTGTTTGAAATGTACTTTAGAAATAATATTTTTTAGCTAAACCAAGCCTTTTACAAACTTAGCGTTTTCAGTAGATGCCCTCAGAAAAGTGCTGATTTCCAAATGAGTGGTCAAATATTTATGTTATGTGGGGAATATAAATATACTCATTGATTTTAGATTTAATTATGTGGGATAGAATTATATCCCTACATTGTAAAGTCCATATTAAGTAACACCAAAACGCAAAATAACTTGGAAAACAGAATGATTGATGTTTTGTATTTCCAACCTGGACCCTCATCATGTAGGGCTGACGATATCGACATCGATACCTATGCTTCACGTAAGCTTAAGAAATCTCTATCATCTAATTCTAAACGATATCGACGTGACGATTTTTCGTTAGTTCACGTAATTAAAAAAAACTGTAAATAACTATCATCTCCTCGATAGCGAATACACGATACCCATTTAGCTATCTTCCTGAGGGTCAATTCTTGATGAATGAAAAAAAATGAAGAAATGAAATGAAAACAAAGTTATCGAGTTTTCATAGTTTTATCATTTTTTATTTCACTAACACGATCATGAGAAACAACTGCCAAAGAGAGCACTTAAAAGTACTAAAATGAGAAATGCCTCTCATCTCTCATAGTAAAAGATGATTGTGACGTCATAGAAATACCAATATGGCGGACTTGTGTGTATCTAATGACCATAAATTGCTTCTGTTTATCATTTATCTTTTCACAGGTTTTCACAGAATGAATAATTGATTGTGATAAAAGAATTAACATATAAAAACATCTGATTTTATTTTTCACACTTCGAGAATCGCATTTGGCGTGATCATACATATTTATCATTTCATAGTTTCACAGATCGAATGGGTCTATTTCATGGCACATACATGTGATGCATGTTTTTGAAAATGTTCTCAGATATGACACAATGTAAATTTAAAATTTTTAATAAAACTATGCGAAAAGCTAGAAAGAAAATGATTTTTCAAAATCAAAATCTAGGCCTAATTTTGAGGCACATACATTTTTTGTGATGATTATTATTCACATGTGCCATGGAATAGGCCCCTGGTTGAATTTTTGGTTTTGAATATCTTAACAAAAATTTCCCATCAACATTTTAATAATACTTACACTGATCTACGAGGAAAAACTTAGAATGATAAGAAGAAGAGAACTTAGAACTCTCGACAGTAAATTTCAATAGAATCTACAATTAGGACCGTTGATTGTCGTTTGTAATCGTTTATTGTGATTATAATTTGCTAATTTTTAGTGTTAAATATAAAAAAAAGTTTCGTCGCTTTATTTTGATCGTATAATGTGAATATGAATTTTGTGTCAGGATCGAAACGAAGGGTTCAAGGTTCAATTCAAACCCAACTTTTTATTTGTTACGGACAATGAAGTTAAAACAATATTATTATTAAATACTTTTTCACAGCAAATATTGGATTTTTCATCAGACAATAATTAATTAATTAAATTAAAACCAATAAATTAAGCTCATAAAATTAAAACCCCTCAAAAGTTCTATAAAACGGTAGACAATATGATAACAGTTTTTTTTACTATTGACGATATTGTTCATAGCTATCGCATGATCTTAAATAAAGGGCTTTTATTTTTTGAGTTGTATGCTTCCGCTTCCGAAAAAGTCACCGCTCGGCCTGGTATTAACAATAAGCCTGAATGATCCTGTTTTTTGGTAAATTGGAATTTCTAGCCTACCTACCATGATTCGGAAAAAATACTCAATCTTATCATATAAACGAATAATAAGATTATTGTGCAATATACTTAGCTTCGAAAGCTATACAAATTATTTTTCTGTTTCAGTATTTCATAAACTTTTTGCTTTCCATTCCTTTGACTGTGAAATGAACTGCCAGGCCTGGAATTCGGGTTGTAGCTATAACGATTAAATAAACTGACAAAAACCGACAGACGATCAAGGCCACCCAAGGTAGGTACTGTTGTCAAAGAAAACTAATGACATAGGTACCTTTATGGGCAGATTTTAGTGTGCTAATAAATTGTTCGACTGCCAAATAACTAATAATAAATTGATGATGGTTTTCGTGACTACAAAATAAAAAATTGAAGCTGTTGTATAATATAATGTTATATTTTAGATTAAATGTCATATTTTTATTAGAGTCGTTTAATATGGAATCTCCCCAATTAAAATAAATCAAAATTGCACCGCCTTCTTCCCCACCCAAGCAACAAGCGGAGATGAACTTTTATTTATTTTTTTATAATGTTAAAATGTTTTTATAATGTTAGAAATTGTTATTAGTACTTTCAAAATTGGGCAGATCAAGTTCCTTTTCATCGTAGCTGTCTAGGTTTTGCTGCATTTTGTATCAACCCTTGACTCAATTCAAGGTGAAAAACGCTACTTAAATAACTTAAAAGATAAAAAACCAGTCATTGTTGTTTAGTCGATAAAAAACACAAAAATAAAACAGTTTTGCCATGCGCAGTTTTCGAACTACACGTTTTCTTTTCACACAAAATACAGTCGAATCCCTACTAACGGGCATTTTCGAGACAATTGTCAGCCTGAATAATAGAAGGTCACCGTTAACCGCATTAACTTAAAATTAAATTTTGGTAATGAAAAAAAGAGTTGGCACACTTGTTCATGATTATAATGCAATTTAGCGTAATTGTTACTTTGTTGTACCTAATCGTTTTAATGTTTTCATATTTGAGATTTAAAAATAGAAATAAACGCCTAACCATGATCACGGATAGTGGATTTACATCCACAATTGATTTAAATCGTTAATGGGGATGGTTTGTCAAGAATCGACTGTAGACAATAAAACAAATGAAAACAAAGAACACCCCCTTACCAGGAGGACAGGCATCCCCATTCCCTTTCAATACATTCATCCACCTACCCTGCTTAACTCACTTACCTTCTTTAATAATATGTTCGATTTCCTTTAATTTTTTGTCCTTGTACACTTGGACATCGAAGTATAGATTCTTCAATGATGCACACAATCGCTTGCAGTCCTCTTCGGTTCCAGACCTCGGTTTGAGCGATGCAATTTCGAAGCTTTCATGGTTGAAGATGAGTGCTAGACCTCGGTGTTTGTGCTTCATATTATATTCTGCTGCATGTCGCTCGGTGGGCATACGAGCTATTAGTTTGTTGCTACCCGTATAACATCTGGCGACCGCAGAAAAAATCAAATCAATTCAAATCATACCATTTTAGCTGAGAAAAAATCATAGGCATTTTAATTAAGGCCGGCGTGGCGCGCCAAAAATCTTCACCGCATAGAAAATAACAAAGAAAATGACAGAGAAAAAACTTTGTATTTGCAATGCGATACCGAATATGGAACTTAATATATTGCTCCATTGACCACTTGACCATATAAGTCCATTTCAAATTCTAGGTCAATAGAGCAGTTTTTTTTTTAATTTAATTTATTTAAGCCTTTGTCTAAAGAAACAATTCAATTAAACCAAAAATCGCCGCTTCGTTATGGGGAAACCAAACAAAAAACACTAAAAGAAAAGAATCAAACTCACCCTCCAGTCACAAATGCATCACCGATGTCATTAGAATTTACTTCTGGCTGCTCCTCATTCATGGTTTGGATTTTCTTTATAAATTTTATTAATTTACACAACAAATTAAAATAAATAATTATTAGTTTGGATATAGTATGGCAGTTATTTTTAATTTGTAGGTTTTTAGCCGCTTTTCGAGGTAGACGAAACACCAAACTGCAATTGCTGCTTTTACAACCTCTCCGTTCGACTTTTGGTTTTGTTTTAGTTAGAAACAGAAACCTGTGATTCTGATATGATTGTTGTTTGCCTGCGATGGCATTGCACTGGCCAAAGATACTTTATACAAGAAGGTTTGGTTCGTAAGTTTCGCATATCAAAAAACACAACAATTTTTTAAACAAACAGCAATATACCTCCGTCTTGTTCATTTCTAAACGCCAAAACTTTGGCTCTTAAGCGTGGTACACACTAGCAAACCTGAGTGTTACCCGTGTAGAATAGACCGCTATTACACGATGATTCTTTGCGTCTGACTCTTTTCCAAATTTAATGGGTGCGAAGGTGGAATCAGATGTTTTTTTCCTTCGCACTAACGAAAATTCGAAAAGAGTCAGACTCAAAGAATCATCGTGTAATAGGGGTAATATCATACCTGCGTGAAAAGTTACGCGTCCACACTTATCAGTTGTGTTGGCCGTCAGACAAAGCAGTTCCACTAATCTCAGAAAATTGTTTTTTTTGTTGTTATTTTGAGGCTGTTTTCACCATGAATCGTCTTATTTCTTTTGTTTGCATCACACACTACCTTTTTTCTTTTTTTGTTTGCACTTTTCCCACTAAATCGTTCTAATAGGGGAACCTATGGCTTAAAATGGCAAACCTAAGGAAAATGGCCCATATCTTGGATCCAAAGTTATAAAAAGCGAAAGTATAATTTTGAATTTTGGCTTAACTAGGCTTTCAAAGTAAACAAATAAATTATTTATGTTTTAAAGTTATTTGTTCTTGAAATTTAAGGTAAAACGATAAAAAAATTAATTTTCTAAAGCTATTTGTGCAACACTCACTGACTTCACATGATAACAAAAATAGCGACCCTTCATTTCATATACAACATACTTTGTATTTTTATACCATGGGACACACACACAGAAGCGATGAAGAAAAACACACGCTATTTGTCCATTCTTTTGTTGTTTCTGTCAATTTAATGCCATTTTTCCAGTTATTTAACTTTTTTTCTGTTGCTTTATGGTTGGTTGTTTAATGGTTGAAATTTTTTTTTTGTTTTTCGATAATTTACTGTAAATTTTCCAAGAAATGAACCGCGTGTTTTAAAACGTTAGAAAATCGAATGGATTTTGTTTGTTGTGTGAAATCACCTGTCAAAAAGACCAAAAACGAAACGAACGAAAACCCGAGTCATGTAATCAGAGGCTCTAATTGACAGTTTTTGAACCTCATCCCTTAGTCACCGATCACACGTGGAGAAATTCAAGCTTTTTTTGCGATTTGTGTAGGTCAGCGGGGTAACTTGCAGAAGAGGAAGGGGGATGAAATATTTTGAAATATTTGAAAATATTCGGTGAAGAAAATTGACATTCTCTTTTGGAGGAACACAAATTCAATTAAATTGTGTCTTTGATATTGTGCTTGTTTATACCTGAAGAACGAAAGTGTTTCGATGTGAAGAAAATTATTCTGCAGGTTTTGTTTTTCTCTTTGTGTTTTTCGTAATTTCATAATGAAAGACACGATTTGATTTGTTAGATTGAATAAGAAAAGGTTTGTGTTCCTTTTTCAACTCTCAATGTCTTCACTTCAAATATTTTAAATATTTCATCCCCTCCCTGAAATAATGGTCGCGTTTGGCTGGTCAAGGGATAGGGTATCCATAATCCAAAAAAATTTCTGATACGTTGGGTTGTTTTTGCATCAGCTGTTCTTTAACAAGGGAGTACAACCACACAAACAAATCCGGATCTCTAAAGATACGTTGCCGAATGCGCCAATATTATGAATTATTTTCTTCACGAACACTTTCGTTCTTTAAGCCTAGCTTACAGTTCCCATGCGCAAAAAAATCTAGCTAATATTCTCGCATGTCAAAAATAATTGAGTTGAAATGCAAAATTAATTGCTTGTATGATTGGTTTACAGTCTTTAAGCCTAGTACGCAGATCGAGACAAAACTTATCTCCCATATACATTTTTTCCCAGGACAAATTTTATTTCGGATTTTTTTCCAATCAGTACGCAGCTCCAGTGCAAAATTTCACGTTCGTAACCGCTGTACACGAAAAGGCAAAAAGAAGTCTCCACTACATTTTGCGAGGAAAAAGAATGCTCGAAGCATTATTTTTCCGGACAAATTGTGACGTTTTATATTTATTTCGATTTTTATAAACTTAATTCTTCTCCTTGTTTCATACTTCCCTTATTAAGACGTTTTGAGGTCGCATGACTGAAATAAAATATAAAATGCGTAAAGAAAATGATGACATCAGAATTGAAAATAAAATATAAACAGCTGTTTTAAATCAGTCAGTGGCATAGCTAATAGGAAAGGGTACAAAAGGGCCACAAACAGATTTATAATAAATTTTCTTCTACTAAAAATTTAAATTTATTTCCAAACCGAGTTGGAATCAGCAAACTAGTCTGGCAAAAATCAAGTGGATTTCTGGAGCAGTAGAAAACTCTGAACATTTCTGATTTTGGCGAGGTTTTTTTTAGAGAAATAAAAAAAATAAAAAAAATTCGGATTTGTTAGAGGTTTTTTAAACCAACAACATTGTAGCCATTCTTTCAGTTAATGACTTGACAGATGAGGGACAAACTATGTTTTCATGGCAAAAGTTCATTTTAATACAAATGTCAACCGATTGCTCAGGAAATCACTTTTTTGTAGAGAAGTACCTTAAAAATTTAATTTTTTAAATCCATCGACATCGTAGCCATCTGTCAAATTAATCCGACAGTTGATAGTTTGAAAGATGGACGACAAACTACATTGTTATGAAAACAATATAAAATTTTCATATTTGTAAATTGAAGGAAATCTTATATTTTTTTAAAATTTCTAGCTACGCTACTGTTCTCATTTGACTTTTTTTAATCTCTACAACTTCAGAATTTGTCTTGAGAAAAAAATTTTGAGATAAAATTTGTCTTTGCTCGGTCTGCGTACTAGGCTTAATGCCAAAAAAAACGTTGCTGTCATGAAATGTCATGCAAAACCATGGACTGGCAATTTATTTGAATGCAAAAAAAGTGTGGTGAATACATTTTTTTTGATGATCAGCTTACACTTAAAAAAAAAATGTATATATATTCACCTCAAGCCTTAAGACCTTGAATAGAAGAAGAAACTAAACTAGAAACTCTTCGGAGATCGTACCTACGGATTCTGGGGAGGACCAATTATTGCTAGCAGGAAATAAATGAAGTTCTAAAACACTGAGGACTCCACCAAAAATATTCCCAAGGGTAACTCCATCGAAAACCCTTACCGGAAAATCAAATGACAGAGAAGTCATTAACGAAAAAAGAACCAAAATCAATGAAAAGATCGAAATAAAAGATCCGCAGTGTTTCAAAAAAAAGCAACGAGATCCACCAAGTTGAATCCGAATATTATTTCAGGGAATGGCAAAAAGAAATAATAGCTAGAAAAAAACTTGAAGTCCTCGTTGAAAGTCTTCAGCAAAAAGTTAAGAGACTTGAAGAAAAAGTCAGCTTGCTAGACAAGAAAACTTCAAATAATGTGAGCAAGACTAGTCTAAAAATACCCACCAAAACCATTGAGTTTCATACTGATGAGGAAGAGCTTCTTATTGAAACAGATGGTAACAGAAATAAACGTAAATCCAAGAAACGAAAATCAGAGGGTAGCCCAGCGACTGTTTAAAAAATTAAGCAGGTAGCTTCAAAAGCGGATATTTCTGCAACAGTGAAAATATCAAACAATGAAATAAAAGATGTATCCCAAAAGAAGTCTTTTGCTAAAGGTACTAAGCAAACTGCACCAACTCCAATCATGATTTCCGGATTGACAATGTTTGGTGAGCTTAAGAAAATAGTAGAAAAATGCACTACTACTACTACTAAATATACATCATACAATAAAGACAATTGGAAAGTAATTGTTGAAGACGCCGATGCGTATAGATCTATTACTGAAGAATTGAACAAAAAGAAGATTCAGTGGCACTCGTACGAAAATAAAGCTACAAGGTCGATAAAGGTAGTAGCAAGAGGCCTCCACTCTTCATGTGTTACCAAAGATATTGTCGAATACCTTATTCAAAAAGGTTTCCAAGCTCTCGATGCAAATAACCTTATTAAAAATTAGGTAATCAAAGACTCAACTAAAAACTGTCCCATTGGCAGAGAACAGAAAGCGAAATGTGTTAACTATCAAGGCAACCATCCTGCAAGTTACAGAGGATGTCCAGTTGCCAAAAAATTCCAAGACACAAAAGAAAAAACAAAACTGGGAACAAGCTAAGAAACCCAACAAAAACAAAAGCAATAGTTGAAAGCAAAAAAGTAGCCGTTGAAATCAAAATTAAAAATCAACCGCCAAAAGCGATTGCACTAAGCAAAAGTGGTGAAAATAAATCCTATTCCCAGATTGTTAAAAATGTGCGGGAGAACGAAGAAACATCTCTTAAAGAAATGCTTGAACTTATCCTGAAAAGGATTGACAAACAAGATTTAAACATAAAACAGCTAAGCGAAGAAGTCGCTCTTAAAAAACAATCATGGACAGAACACTCAAAATCGCAACATGGAATGCAAACGATCTTTTACAACATGTATCAGAACTAAACATCTTTTCAGACATAGAGCATATAGACATTTGTTTGGTGTCCGAAACTCACCTCGCTATAGAACAAAATCTAGATAGTAAATTACCTAACTATACGTGCTATCACGCTCCGCACCCAGCTGACAAAGCTAGGGGAGGATCAGCAATACTAATAAAAATGCGCTTAACATACTATGAAGAGCCTAAGTTTACTAATGAAAACATGCAAGTAACAACAGTTAGTATTGGTATAAAAAAGAAAGAGTTTAAGATAGCAGCTATATACTGCCCTCCGAGGCGCTCTCCAACTGAAGAAGACTATGCAGAACTCCTAAATTTGTTAGGATAAACTTCCTTGTTGGTGGCGACTTCAATGCTAAACATACCCAATGGCGATCTAGGCTCATAACAACGAAAGGTAAACGGCTATATCAAGCAGGCTGCAAATACAACCCAATATATTGGCCATCTGATTCTAACAAAATACCAGACCCAACAGACTTTTTCGTTGTAAAAGGTATTAAACGAAACCATATAAGTGTCAAAGGTAATTACGATTTATCTTCAGATCATACTCCAGTAATATTATCACTGAGCGAAGCAGAAATAATAGAAAAAAGTAATCCTAAGCTCGTGAATAAAAGAACAAACTGGAACGAATTCAGAGATAAACTTGAAAGATTTATAAACCTAAGATCCCCTATGAAAACAATTGAACAGATTGATCATGAAGTAGAACAATTTATTGCTGATGTGCAACAGACTGCAGAAGAAAGTACTCCAACAATTTCGAACTCAAGAGAAAAAGAAATAAAATATCCTGTCGAAATAAAGGAGCTTGGAGAAAAGAAGAGCTCAAAGAAAATGGCAAGCTTCGAGATTTCCAGGTGATAAGGCAGTTTTTAACCGTCTTAACAATGAACTAAAGAAAAGAATCTGTGAATATAAAAGTGATTCACTTAGAAGATTCCTGAATAGCCTGACGTCGGATGCTTCTACGGAATACTCCTTATGGAAAGCAGCTAAGCGCCTAAAAAAAACACAGGCACAAAACCCGCCAATAAAATCTCAAGAAGGTAAATGGATCGGAAACCCAAAACAAAAGGCTGATCTCTTCGCTGAACATCTCGCGAAAGTTTTTAAGCCATTACCAGCAAGCACAGCTACAGATCCCTTACAGTTTGTTGATAGAAACGAAGAATGTGAAATTCCTTTTGTCACGCTCAAAGAAGTAAGAAGTATGTATCAACATAAGTTGTCTAACAAAAAATCACCAGGGTACGATCTAATAACTGCTCCGGTTTTGAAAGAAATGCCTTCAATAGCCTTCAAAAAACTCCAATTTATAATAAATGCATGCTTTAAACTAAGATATGTGCCACATCGTTGGAAAATTGCAGAAGTCATTGTTATACCTAAACAAGGTAAGCCACCAACAGAAGTAACATCTTACAGACCTATATCGCTTATACCAATCATGGCAAAAGTTTTCGTAAAACTGCTTCTGAAAAGACTAAGCAAAATAATAGAAGAAAGAAGACTAATTCCGAGCCATCAGTTTGGATTTAGAAATAAACATTCCACGATAGACTAAGTGCATCGGATTACGGATGTTGTGGAAAAGGCACTTGAAGAAAAACAAGTATGCTCTGCTATATTCTTAGATGTTGCTCAAGCCTTTGACAAGGTTTGGCTGCAAAGCTTAAATGGAAAGAGCACATCAAACAGAAAAGAGAAGAAGTAAACTTGAAGTACAGAAAAATGTACTGGTTACTAGGGAAGAACTCTGACCTATCTATCCAGAACAAACTAATGTTATATAAGCAAGTACTGAAACCCGTTTGGACATATGGCATCCAACTATGGGGCTGTACAAAGAAAACAAATGCTGAACCCATCCAAAAATTCCAAAACAAGGTCCTTTGCGGAATAATAAATGCCCCTTGGTATATAAGAAATAGCGATCTACATCGTGACCTTCAAATTGAAATGGTTACAGAAGTGGTTTAAAAACACGCTGTATCACACAATCAGCGAGTGCAAAGTCATACCAACTCCGAAATGGAGACCGTCTTAAATGTACGAGACAATGTTCGGAGATTAAAAAGAACAAAGCCTCATGAGCTGATGGTCTAAAAGCTATGGGAAAGTGTTATAACTTAAACTTCGCACAATGCGATTTATAAATTAAGAAAGAAAAATCATTTGTCGATCTTTCATAGATTGGGCCTGATTCACCGGTGGTTTTAGTGCGGTAAGAGTCCCACACTACTCGGTACCGATTCTTACCGAGTGTCTTTTGAAGATTTCATCGGATAATAATAAAAAAAAAATTGTTTTTGGATCCAAAAACAATAATTTTTAATTTTTAGGCCTATGATTTATTAATTTAAGGGTAAATTAATGACTCAATGGGTGGATTAGGCAAAGGCAACTATTTCTCGCCTTCAATATTATACAATTTGATGCATAAAATAGGTGGACAATTGTTTTGAAAATGTTGGTTTTTCAAGAGGAACTGTAAACTAGGCTTTATGTGTAAACAAGCGCTTTTTCCCCTTTCAGACGAAAAAACAAGGTGCTGGAGATTTTTTTGACGTTTTCTTTTAATTTCCTTAAAAATCTCGTTTTTCACACGAGGAAACAAAATCTAGGCAATTTTGAGATTTCCTGCAATTCTATTGGTTGAACGCATCTTAACCGTAAATGTGAAAGGAAATGTCATAAAATTTCTTCAAGTCTTCGACGGGGAAATTTTGTTCACCCCTCTTTCCTTCTGCCCTTCTTACCCAGGAACTGAAAGTTGCTAGCAACTCAGTTTCCTCGTGTGAAAGGGGACTTTGAGCTAATTCCCAGATCCACTTTGTCGCTACTTCTTGGATCCTTAAAAAAATAAGTCTCGCACAGAGATTTAATTTTTCCCAACTTATTTGGTTTTAGTTTATTTTTGTAAGTCTTGCGGTGAAGATTATTGCATGTTTTTGTACGTTTTGTTGTGAAAACTTAAAAACATTTTTGGTCAATAATTCAAACTAAATGCAACTGTAATTTGCTTAATCTTTGCAAGCACAATTTAGTGCGTTTTCATAGGCCGTTTTAATTTGGAGGTGAAAAGGACTTGTGAGTAGATGAAAACCCTAATCTAGTACTATCAACTGGAGATATGCTCTCATGTGCGAGTAGATACATTTAACATTGAAAAGCAGTTTGAAGTGTTCCATTGAAAAAAGCTGGCAAAGTACCACCTCTAAAGGAAAAAGCCTAACATGGGAAAGAAGTTTGATGTGTTCCATTGAAAAAAGCTGGCAAAGTACTTGCAAGTACTTCGCCACCTCCAAAAGTAAAAGCTTATAAATAAAGGGTTTTTCAAAGGGGAAGTAGAGCGACAGGGGCAGCAAACGACGCCATATTTCTAGCCGCTCTTTTGACATTTCTCTTCAGTAAGGTTTGCCATTTCATGATGGAAACATATACGAGCCAACAACGAGTCGAAATTATTAAAATTTACTACCGAAATTTGGAGTCAGCGGCCTCAACGTTAAGAGCCCTACGTCCAATTTATGGTCGTCATAATCGTCCTAGCAGATCAACAATTGAACGTCTAGTGGACAAATGTGAATCTACAGGCACAGTACAAAATGTTTCAGTGCCAGTGAGACATAGAAGTGCCCGTAGTGTAGAGAATATTGCTGCCGCTGAGGCTTCAGTTGCAGAAAGCCCAAATGTGTCTCTCACACGTCCTTCTCAAGCGTTGGGCATCTCTGTCACGTCGTTGTGGCGAATTTTGCGAAAAGATCTTGGTCTACATCCTTACAAGATTAATGTCGTTTTCAATTGGA
Organism: Dasysyrphus albostriatus; assembly: GCA_946251815.1. Lineage (NCBI taxonomy): Eukaryota > Metazoa > Arthropoda > Insecta > Diptera > Syrphidae > Dasysyrphus > Dasysyrphus albostriatus. The sequence continues at coordinate 3,581,351 of OX276339.1, forward strand.
CGTTCGGCGTACTCCTTTTCCACTCCTTTTTGACTCCTTCTACTCCAAAAGCATTCGATTGGCTGTTCCAAATTATGTTTTCGGAGTCTTTTTCTGTTCCCGATTTCAAGAAGGAGTAGATTTGGAACACATCTGTACATATACATTTTTTCGTTAGACTACTTGTCAAAAGTGATAAATGCTTCAAGAAGCCATTTCGTAAAATGGCGTCATTCAGCAGTGTGTGTGTAAATGTGACAACACGATGTTTTCATATTCGATTGGAATCAAAAAGGAGTAGAACAGTCCGAAAATCCAATCGAAAACGACATAAATTGACGCAAGAACTGAAGCCGCTTGATCACCAGAAGCGTAGTATGTTCGTGATTTGGGCTGAGCAACAACTTGAAAATATTTCGGATTTTCATCGAAAAATCATCTTCAGCGATGAGGCTTATTTCTGGCTGAATGGCTTCGTAAATAAACAAAATAGGCGGTATTGGTCAGGCAGCAATCCACACGTACTGCATGAGTCATCATTGCATCCCGAAAAAAATACGGTTTGATGTGGTTTATGGGCCTGCGGCGTCATTGGGCCGTACTTCTTCCATGATGATCAAGACCGGCACGTTACTGTGAATGGGGATCGCTACCGGTCAATGATAACCGAATATTTTTGGCCCCAATTGGATGATATGGACTTGGAGGACATGTGGTTCCAACAGGACGGCGCCACAAGCCACACAGCGAATGTCACAATCAATTTATTGGAAACCAAGTTTGGAGAACGTGTTATCTCACGAAATGGTCCAGTCGCTTGGCCGCCTCGATCGTGCGATTTGACGCCGTTAGTTTGTGTGGCTACGTTAAGTCTATGGTCTATATCAACAAGCCAGTTACGATTGATGAGCTTCGTATGAATATCGAACGTGAAATTGCAGCAGTATCGGCCTTTTCATGCTTGAAAACCGTCGAAAATTGGGTTCAGCGTCTGGACTTCTGCAAGCGTGCCCGTGGTAGCCATGCAAAAGAAATCGAGTTCCATACATAATGGCATCAAACGTACTTTCACAGGAATAAAGAATTTCCTTGATATCTAAACCGTTTTTGTTTTATTTAAAAAAAAACTTTTTAGCGCTCTTATTGAAAAGATATTTGTAGGTCTGTTCCTTTACTTTAAATTACTGTGAGTTTCTGTGCATTTCTGCAAATTTTAGTCCAAAGTTCTGTCAAAATTCATATAAAATCAATTTTTTACATCATTTTGGACTTAAAATCTTAGAAATTCAAAGTAAAGAAACACATATTGTATTAATTCCAAATAAATGTTTTGTTGGAAGGAAAAAAGTTCTTTTTCTTTGATTGTTCCTTTTTTGTGGTTGTAGCTTGTAGGTAATGAAGGTCTCGATAAGGAATTTTCTTTTCATACCTCTTGGTTTCAGTACTTGCTAGATATGGTGAATTTTTTACACAATACATGCGAAAGTGGCTCCGTGGTGATTCTAATTTCCATATTAATCGGAGCCTTAAAACGCAGTTTTGAAAAAATAGATAACAATTTTTGCAGTAGATAAGCATTTTCAAGTTTGTATTTGTATTTAAAAAAATTTATAATAACTGATAATTGTTGAAAATACACAGTAAAACATTGCCAATGTAGGAATGCGAATAAATTTGTCTAAGCAATTTCAAACGCAAATATCAAATCAATTTTTTTTAACTTTTTGATGAAGTGGATAAACGATGCTTTCTTTAATTTAAAGAAGAAACATGGCGTTAAATTTGTATACTGTGAAATTTCGAATTTTATATTTTCCACTCGACCAAAACGTTATTTCCTGAGAACTACCAAACACATTCCACAAAGCAGAGAATGAAAAATTCGATCGTATTTAACATTTTTTAACATCCACTTACAACAAATATGAAAGAATGTCAGAATTCACTACAATTTGCTTTGTAGTTTAATATCCACAGCTCATATGATTTTGGGAAAAATCATACTGGAAAAATCGGGTTATGTAAATACCCACTTACATGACCCGATGTTGCCAGTGCGATTCTTGTTTATTGATGAGAAAAATCAATGTATTATAACAACAAAAAAATATCGTCATTGGAAAAATCGGGTCATGTAGTTGCCGGCTAGCCAAATAGACATTTTTTTAGGTTTGTTTGAGTACTTTCTGGGCTAAATTTGGTAGTCTGTCAAAATTTGAGGAGTGGAGATGCAATTCTCTCAGATAGAAGTAGAATTTTGTATAAGTACACCAACGCACAGAACCAACATTTCTACCACTTTTTGAACGTCAACAAAAAGTTAACAAAAAAATCTCCCATGAAATCAAGAAAGAAAAGCTACAGGATTGGAATTTCAATTTTAACTTTATATTCTTAAAAAAATTGTTAGTTTTTGTATTAATTTACTTATCACAAACTTTAAAAATAAAAAAAAATAAATACACTTAATACAAAATTTCTTTAATAATAAAAAAAGTTTTTTTGTTATGAAATATCAGTTTTTTTTTTAACCAAAAAGCACTTCACAATAAACAAAAACACGAATTTCACAATTAAGTCAAATGTTCTATTTTAAAAATAGATAGATAGAGATTCATTTAATACCAAAAAAAACCAACAGACAAGAAAAGAAAAAATACTTTTACCAAAAAAAAAACAAAAGTAAAAGTAAACAACAGCCATTTTGTTTCTGCGTTGTTGTTCTCACCTCAGAACACAAGACTGAAAATTTCTGTCCAAAAAACTTCTTGGGCAGAATTTGGCAAAAATTATTAGGAAGGGGAAATTTGTTACCCTCTTGCGAGCGTTCTCTTCTGAAAAAAAAAACTATACAATTTTTGCGTATGCGAAAAGCTTTGGGTTGAATTTGGTAGATTTGCGTAGAATTCAGAACAGACTTTTTATCTTCGCTTTCACACGAAGAAAGAAGTTGCTGGGATTTTTTTGACGTTTTCTTTTAATTTCCTTAAAAATCTCGTTTTTCACACGAGGAAACAAAATCTAGGCAATTTTGAGATTTCCTGCAATTCTATTGGTTGAATGCACCTTAACAATAGATGTGAAAGGAAATGTCAAAAAAATCTCTTCAAATCCCCGACCGGGGAGATTTTGTTCACCCCTCTTTCCTTCTGCCCTTCTTACCCAGGAACTGAACGTTGCTAGCAACTCAGTTTCCTCGTGTGAAAGGGGACTTAAGGAAAATCCTATCTATGTAAAATACAACAAACATTTGATATAAGGTGTGTTTGTTAACGTGAAATTTGTAGCAAATGAATTTCACAAAAAAAATGTTCACAATTTGCTGTCAGAAACCATAAAAACAACACCCAAGTTAGGGAAATTTGGTGAAAGTTTTACCTTAACCAAACAGGCATATAATTTCGTATTGTTGAAATTTATTTTTATCGAAGATAAAATGGTTACATGAAATTTTGCCACTTTAATATTTCTTGACCCCTCAGTATTTTTCCTCAATTTTTTTGACAGAGCAGGAGGATAAAATATAAACAGTATTCCTCACATAGAATTCAAAATAAGTCTCTTTTTCTTTTCCTCTTATTTAATTTACTGCAGCAAAAAATAACTGAGCAAGCGAAAAAATTATCAGTCTCAGTTTTTAGGGGAAAAAGTGACAAATTTTTAAGAGGACTCCTGTTCATATTCCTGAGCGCTCTGAGTCCTCTGAGATCTTAGAAGTATAAACTGGCTAATTTTCACCAATTTTCCCAAACTTGGGTTTTCTTCTATTGTTTCTGACAGCAAATCGTTTAAAATTGCAAGAAATTTCACGTTAACAAACACACCTAAAAATGCACTAAAAAAATGCTGATGTATTTGCGAGTGGAAATTTATGTTTTTTGATTTTTTGCAATTTGTAATTATATTTGAAGTTGTCGTGATATGGTATGCCAAATTGCAGATAGAAGAAAACGTTATGATACAAATAAAATGACACGATACAGAAAACTGATTTCTATAATACCTACATAAAAATAATAATAATAATAAAATTTAATTATTTATTTATATTATGATTTCTTCTCTTTCTTGTTCTAGATACCAAGTTCATGAAACAAATAAGAAATAAAACACAATTCTATTATTATTTATGTATCTGATTTAAGCCATTGTTTTTAAAAACCTCAATTCAGTTTTTACGTTTCTTAGTTAAAAGTGGTATAAGTAACTAAAATAAATTTTTCTTGTATACGAACAAATTTTTTTTTTAATTCAAAAAGCTGAAGTTTAAAAAGAATTGAATGACCGTTACTAATTTTTTTTTGTTCTTAAAGTTGAAAAACACAAACAAATTTGTGGTTTAAAACATTTATTTTGTCTAGCTCTAGTTAATATAATATATTATATATATATCTGTTCGGTTCTTCTTTTTAGCTTTATTCAACTTTTTTATTTTCGAAAAATTAGGAAATGCACTTATCGAACTTTTTTCTTTTTTGTTGTTATAGAACATCATTATTTTTTTTTTCTTAGTTATTAATGTTAATATACCTACTATATTTTTAATTTGCCTTTGGTTATCAGGTTCGTTTCATATTTTGTTTTTCTTCTTTCTTTATTAAGGAAGTATAATAAGTTTTTATTTGCTTATTTATTTTCAGAATTCTAGGCAGAAAACACTATGTACATATATAACATTTGTTTTTGTTTTAATTTCTTAATTTTTCCTATAAATGATTCTTTAATATGTAATTATAATATTTTAATATAATAGTAATAATACGAAAATGTGTATGTGTGTATTGCAAGGAAAATGAGATTCGATAAAATTGAAAACAAAATTGATTATTATCATTCAGCTCTGTGATTGTTTTATTTTAAAAATTAAATTTTCTCATTTGCTTATTTGAATTTATTTTTAAATTTAGTTTTTCCTCTCAATTTCTTGTATTCAGCTATCAATATTTTTTTTTTATTAAATTATCACAAGAAAATCCGAATCTTATTAATTGCTTTTTTGTTTTTTTTTTGATTATATAAATAAATAGTCATTCTAACTAAATTTATTAAATTATTTATATGTAAGCAACATATTTAAGGTACAATTTTTTAACTCTGTTTTCTGCTATTTGCACAAAATATCTAAATATTAATTAAAAAAAATATTCTTATAACTTCAATTAATTTAATCATCATTTTTTATCAATTAATATTCATCTAAGTCTATAGGATCATCAAAAAAATAAATCAAAACTATAATTTAATTCAATGAAAATAAGAAAGACATACAAAAATCGTTTACAAATTGCACTTTTGCCAACAATGGGTCAGAAACAAACCGAACCCTCGCCACTAGAGCAGGGAACGATTAGAATAGGTACATAAGTTACCTCAAAGACGTTAGTCATAGGTGATCTACAAACGACACTACTTCTCCCGTATATATGGGCTTTCTCGGTACGAAACCGGCACGTGTATTTATTTGTTCATCAACTTTACGAGTTTCTTCTAAAAAATCTAAAAACTGCTTGCTCGCAGTCTAAGCAAACTAATGAAGAACACGACACAATAGCTGACGAACTTTGAAAAAGAGCATGTTCTTGACCTTCCGTTCTAAGAATTTGTTAAGGTTGTCAAAGAAAGCGCTCCAAAATTATTGTATAAGTGTTTTGCATGCTTCCTTCATTCCTCGCAATTCTGCTTAAAAAATTTTAAGGAAGCTGGAAAGCCGAAAAGACTTGACGCATTTAGAAAAAAGATTCCTGAACCAACATCACTCCACCTTTGAGTCATTACTAAAGATGGCGATGTCTCTCCTTAAGACGTCACCTCGAAATAGTTATTCAAAAGTTGCAGAATTTATTTGCAACATTTTTCTCTGAAATTCGAAACAACAACTTCTGAATCGAACTTAATATAAGAGGCAATACGGTGGAATTGAATTGAACCTTCTTAAGTTTGGTGATGTTATACACTCTATTAAGACCTGTAACTATTAAACGTAAACGGGGATCAGTAGATTTCTAGCGGTATGGATCCACAGTATCATTACCGATTGGAGATCTCAATTGTTACAAAGAGTTTAGCTAGAGGCATAAAAGGTTAGTCGGCTTTTTTTAAGGCCATCGCAGCCGATTTAAAGCTGATCGTAGATGTGAATTGTCCTGGCAAGAATATTTCCACTTCACCCGCTTAAACAACTGCCTTCACCTTACATCTCTCCAAAATCACAAGCATTTTAATCATGCAAAGGCTACGGAAAAGTGGATATAAAACCACTGTGAGTTGTTTCCTTTCAGACATGCTTGCTTAAAATAATATTTTCCATGGTTGAAAACTTTTTATCTCTGATTATGATTATCATCCTCTATTTCTCTAGACTAAAATCAGCTAGGGCTGCTATTACCTTCTACCCTTGGAGTTAATTGTTTTCCCAATTGACCCACATTTACCTCCGTTTCCGTTTTTTTAAACGACTGAAATTTCGCTATATTGTTTGCCATTTTGTACCTACATATAGTAAAAAATGACTAGTATTGCACAATTATGACATTTTTTCAGTCGTGCCAACTCAACATAAGAAAAAATGGGAGCGGAGTTTTTTTACAAAGAATTAATTGAGGCAGTTTGTAGTTTACCATACAAATTCGATACAATTTGAAAAATAATAATAAAAAAATTAAAATAAATAACAAAATTATTATCTCTAAGAATTTTTCGCTTGTTTAAAATTAAAAATGTATGCCTTAGGATTAAGTTACTGATTCTTTTTGTCTTTAATTTATTTATTTTCATGCTATAAGTATTAAAAATGTCTTTAAATATTGTTTTTTATTTATTTTCATTAACTTTTTGTTTTGTTTTTGCTTTTGTTAAAAATTTGTTTTTTTTTTACAATGTTTGTTTATAGTTTTTATTTCAGATGATTTTTTTACATTAAGATAATAATTATCATTTGCTTTTTTTCATTATTTACTAATTATTATATTATTATTTTATATAATATAAAGCAAGCCTTAAAAAATCTTCTCTTCTATTTTTGCTTTTTTTATTCTCCGTGCAATATTGCTAAACGTTTAAAACTTATATAGGAGAATTTCTTTTTATTTTTCAAAATTATTTTTAATATTCTTATTAACTTTGTGTGAGTCTCAGATTTTGTTTTTACTTTAGACATTTTAGCATTTTTTGGGTAAGTCATCTAGCCCAGTCAAAAGAGAAAAAAATATTTTCCATAAGGTAAAATTGCCCTGGTAAAATTCCGTGTATTGCAATTGATTTTGGTGGCCTGGTTTTGAGTATACAAAGAAAATATGGAAGCGGAATGCTATGCCCGAAACCAAAATCTCAAAAAACGAAATCTGACATTTAAACAAAAAATGATTTATATGTGAAACGCTGAAAAATAAAACATTTCAGCTCTTAATTAGCAAATTATATTTATCGAACAAAGGCAATGCAACAAATAAAAACAAGTAAATTTCTTATAAGACAAAATTATAGCAATTTGTTTGTACGATGAACCGTTCCCGAGATATTGTCAAAAAGACTTTCTCAAAACTAGCATCTTCAGCACAGCCTTTATAGCCTATTATCCACATAGTTTTCCAAGAAACGAAACTATGCCTATTGACATGGAAGTAAGAAAGTAATAAATGTGTATTCCCACACGAAACTAGCGTTTTAAATTTGACTATTAGATCCTCGCGTAGAAAAATGTGTTGCTATTTTGAGCAGCCACCGACAAAAATTTCACCCGAACACATAATTCCAATGGAAACTATTCATGATGGCAGTAAATTCCGAGGAAGCCCTTAAGCTTTATTTATGATTGATGTTCACCTAGAAGACTTCTGGAGCATTCAGCTTTTAAACAGAAGAGGTGCTTTTGATTTCGGTCAGGTTTACTAGTTGATCAACGATAACGTCATTTTGAGTGAGTATACTTATCGAAGCGATTCTAAATGAGGAAAGGTTTCAAATCGAATTCTGTAGTCAAGATACATAAGAGACTAATGGAAAGCTCGTGAGTAGTTAATCGATGGCTCGTTCACAGAACACAGTGATATAAATGCAAACGAAATTGAACTAGAACAAGAAATATAAATAAATAAGTAGAATACACCAATTTCATCAAAGTAGCCAACAATAGGTGGTCATCAATCGATACTTGAAGATGGTTCAATGAGGCACCTCTCATACAAATCCGCTCCTTCTACCTATCTTACATCCATCCTGTGGGGAGTACTATGGATCATTGACCAATAGCCAATCAGAGTGAGATGTATAAAGTTAATTCATTTTTTATTTATTTATGTGAAAAATACTAAAATGTCTAATAACCACCTTAAAAGTAATCTTTTTTTATTTTTATGTTTTAATATGCATAAATGTATGTTCCCTTGAAAAACTTGCATTTGTTTTTATTCAAGGGAATGACTTTTTTTGTTGTATCTTAAATTGTATATAACGAGAATTTGGAAAGTAATTATTTTTCTTTATTTAAATATTTTTATTTTTATATATTTTTTGTTTAAGTTCATTAGGAAAGTTAAATTTATTGGTATTTGTATCAATTATATTAAAACTATGTTTATGAGACAAAATTGATGACCGCTGTCTTGGAGGGGAGTGGGGCACAGCGACTCGCACAACGAAATAAAAGTTGAAAAGAAAATACAAATTTAACTTAAGTAAGTTTATTAAGGCCCGTTTCCTCAGCCGAATCCTAGGTATATACATATTTTCGTTAATTTAAATTGCTTAAGCCTTTCAGACGAGGAGATCTTTTCTGTTGCTTGACTTGAAGTTTTTCATTTTATAAGAATATGCGAGACGAAATTACAATTTTCCATATTTCGTGCTCTTCTCTCCATAACTAAAAGCAGACAAAAATCTAGGTATTACAACAGAATGTTGAACTTGAGTAAATTCGTTTGAGGTAACGGGTCTTAGTGTGTTGTCCCTTGTTTTCTTTCTTCTTCTACAATTTACCAATAAAATATTTGCAAATTTTTGTTATATAAATCTTCAAATCTTCTAATTACTTTTTTTTCAATTTTTAATCTAAATTATGTCGGTAGCGCCTAAGACGAGCGCTATTTTCAAGTTTTGGTGCACCTGGAGGCGGTGTTATATCATTACGTATTGCCTCGGCAGCAGCAAGACTCAAATCTCTTGCCACCGTAGTATAAACATCAAAATCTTGACTATTTTCAAATTTACTATTAGTACCAACAAATGAATGATGATGATGGTTTGCTCCTGTTGTTGATGCTGTTGTTGTTGTTGTATCAATATCACTACTATTGCCATTGCGACTCATTAAAAGCTGTGCTGTTAATGGAGGACAAATCTTGTTATTTGATGACTCAATTAAGTGATCAGATTTGTTATTGTGACGTTGTTGTTGTTCGACGGCTGCTGTGCTGGCTGTTGCATGTTGTAAACTGCGATGCTGCTGCTGATTAAATGATTTTTCATCACTGTTATCAGATGAATGGTCATCAAATTGACCCAAGAGATGTGTTGGAATACTTTGAGTCCTTTATTATTATTTAGTTTTTTTAAGTTAAAAATATAAATTCTTATTGAATAATTTTTTTCTTTTGTATTTACCTGCTAGTATTTCGAGATCTAGGACGTGCAAATCTTAAATTTAACTGAGATGGATCTGTGACATATTTTTCAGCTTGGCGACGTCTTCTTAGTCCTGGATTTCCAGCAGTTTCAAAAGCAAGATTGTAAGTAGAAAAAGATTCCAAATATGGTTTTTCTATATTTTGTTTTCCTTTTAAAAAAAGAAACTTAAGAACACGGAGATGGAGAAAATTTAAACCAGGGGAATTCTACACCTGAATCTCATCAAAATCAACGTAAAGAAAAAAAGTCTTTATTTATTTACAGCAAAAAAGGAAGGTGGGAGGTAAAACAACAACAAAAGGTGCAGATGTGTTTTTCTTTTAATGAACTCACACTTTTTGCGAATATTTCATCGACATTAGGTATAGAAGCCAACATAAGTAAAAAAAAAAAAAAACCGAAGATAAGCTCATTTAGATTTGGACACTATAGTGCTTTTAAAAGCTTTTGTATTCAAGACAAAAGTCTGAGGTGTAGAAAAAATAATAAACGATTATAGGATTAATACGAACAAACAAAAATCAAAGCATTTATTGATTTACATTAAAAACTCAATTTTAATTTTAAGAAAAAAATGTTTAAAATCTGTTAAGCTGTTTACAAGAAATTAAACGTAAATTTTATGTTACCGACCCAAAGTTGGGAAGATACCAAACCGTCCTATGTAATGGTCGGTGCAATAAAACGAGGGACACTATCAAAACACTTATAAAAAAAGTTACAGTTGATTTCTAGAAAATGTATAATTTTTAAAATGTGACTTTTTGAGGCAGCTGAAAACTTTTCATACCTTACAGTGGTTCTTTAAATGCAAAACGATCAAACCGTTTTCGAATTGAATAAAATTTTTTATTTTATAATTATTTAAACTTTTAAGAACTTTCCGTTCAAAAAAAAGTATGAAATGAAGACATACAATGACTGCAAATATTTATTATCAATTGTTAAATCAACTATATTTCCATTGAGCAAACAGAAATAATCTGAGAGCAATTTTGTTAACACAAAAAATAAATCCAGCAACTTCAAATCGCTATCAAGGCCGCGTTTGATAGCATCTATTGAAACGAGTTATATAGAGCAATATCTAGTCCGTTTGTTCATTATGACAATGGTGTAATCATCATTGGATGATAAAAGTAGTGGACACCTCTCGTCCATTTAGTTACTTGTCGACGATAAAAACCGTTTATGACGCGTTGCTGCGTCAGTCTTGTTATTACTATAATTTTGAAAAACATATGCTTATGGACATTTTTCATTGAATTTGGACAGCAATAGGTTAGGTTGGGTTATATAGTTTATCACTCGTGTGTGAATGCCATTCTATATAAAAAATTTACTGCGATATGCTATGTTACGAAGTACACGTTTATGACTTCTAATCTTAATCATTATATAATTTCGTCAACGTTATCTGTTCGCACTTTTTTAGATGTATGTTAAGAGGAGGAGCATAATGTAACGTCGTTGGAAAGATTTTGTCAGACATTCATATTATGTGCACAGATAAAGAACCATGCGTATATAGATAGTCGTAAAGGCTTATTTGATTTATTATGACTTTCATATTTTTAAGGTGTGAGTTTTAGTTTGAGATTTTGAAGGAAAATTTTTATTTTCGGAAAAAGTAACATTTTTACAGTGTTATCAACTTATAACTATTGAATAATTCCATAGATTTGGAGCATGCAATTTGTTCGAATGGACAGTAATGTAGGTATGTACGTTTAGGAGCAGTAATGTTCAATCATATGACGTTTAGAAATTTAACTTTTTAGAAAAGTTTTGTTTAGAATGTTTCTTTTTTATGAATGAGTAACTGACTTTCAAAATAAATGTTTGACCCTAAGAGTAGCGCTTGAAGTTTTTCAGATATTTCGAATATTCGAAGCAGGGCCATGGTAAAACGTTGTAAAATAAAATAAAACTCATATGATTTGTTTCAATTTCCATCGTTTCACGGCGAAATTTATCGATGCGATAGTTACAGAACCAGAACATTTTTCCAGATCCGGATACAGGGCCAGATATTCGAACCACCTAGATATTGGATTTTCGGACAGTTAAATGATAGTTGAAATTCCTCACTATCCGAATAGTTCATCAAACTGGATCCGGACAGTAAGAGATCTCAATTGTCTCTTATATAGTTTTAATTTTCAAATGTATGTTTTTTGGAATTTGCGCTAGAAAAGAGAATGTACTGTAGGTATGTAATGAGATATGTTTGTGTTTTCGAACTGTATATTTTTGTACGAATCACTATTATGGTAATTAAATAATTTAAATTGTTTAATTGATTTTCACAAAAGTATCAAAGAGCATTCAGTTGCGAGGACAAAAAAAAAAAGAAAATGATTTCCGTGTTTGTTTCTGTTTTATTTAAATCTTCTAAAAGGATTTGAAATTAATGTTTTGTTTTGTTATCATTTTTTCGTTGAAGGCATTCAGTGTGCTTATAGACAAAAAAATCATATATTAATATCATCTGTTTCGTTAACAAAAAAAAAGTAATAATAAAGAAAAGAGGGATTATATAAAAATTAACTAAATTCATAAAATGACACCGGAACACAATATGTATGTGATGGCTGTGTCTTAAAACAAAAAGTCTCTTGATTTTCATCATGATTATCTCACCAACCTGGAGTGACATCCGCAAAATCAGGATTTTGATAGCCAATGAGAAATCCACCACCGCCACCACCATTACCACCACTTATATTATTACCCTCACCACCACCCACACCAACAACAAGACCACTGTTATTGCCACCGCTTGGTGCAATTACATTTTGACTTGCAAATAAATTGACTGCAGCGGTAGCATCACAGCCAGCCCATGAAGCACACTTAGATAGGCGTAAATTGGGATTTAAAATTGGAATTTTACTAGCACCAAGTGCAATGCAACCATTTGCTGGCACTGGTGCTGCCAATGATGAGGAATCACCTTTTGTACCTGTTGATGTAGTTGTTGCCGTTGTTGTTTCAGTGATTGTTGTCGTTGTTGTGTGCACTGAATTAGAAGCAGCTATTTGTGTAGAATCATCTATAACGGACGATGATGATAATCTTGGTTTTCTTCCCTTCAACTGTAATGCTGATTTTGTGTGATCATCTCCTGGAGTGCCAGTTCCAACTTCATCATTTGCCCCATCATCAACTGTACTATCTGTGGTTGTATCATTTATATCACTACAACTAGGTGGTTGTATAACTTTGTATTTTTTTATTTTAAGTCCATCTGCTGGTGCTGGTGCTGCAGAATCACTACAACTGCTGCCACCTATCACATGAGCTAAGCTCGAAGAAGTTATATTTTTGCTACTATTTGCTACTACTATTGATCGCTGACTATTATTACTTTTATTTACTTGTTGTTGTGCTGGTGGTGTTTTACTTAAATTTGCAGTGGATGTTGGGTGTTGTTGGTTAAACATTGAATTATTTACTGTGGCACCAGTTGTTGCTGCTAATGCATCATAGTAAACAGATTCATCAGGATTTGGACTCTCTGTTTGATATTAAATAAATAATATACAATATTATATATAAAAAAAATAAGAAATTATAATATAATTACCTTGTGGAATCACTCGGATCTCTAAACGACCACTTACAGCACATCCGTCATCGTTGGTAGTTTCTTCACCACCACTATTAGCACCTCCATTATTACCACCAGTTGATATAGATGTGGCGGCCGCGCATTGATCCTGTTGTTGTTGTTGCTGAGAAGAAGGATAAGAAAGAGGAGGAGCAGGAAGAGGAGGGGGCTGTTGCTGTTGATTATTAGGCGTTGTTGTTGTAGTTTGTGTTGTTGTTGTCTCAACTCTCCATGGAATAAATTTAAGCTCACAATTCGATTGAAATATATTTGTTGACGATAAAAGTTTTATACTATCGCCACTTAAGACTGTTGCAGCTCCTGTTCCTGCTCCTGTCACTTGGTCGTTGCCCTTAACTGGAAGATTCAATGTGCCATCAATTTGAAGTTCTTGAAATTCAGGAAATGCAACATTTGGAAGGCTGTTACGATGTTTCGATGCTAATAAACGTCCCCCACTACCATTATTGTTGTTATTATTGGCTTAATATTAATTTCATAAATTTATTATTCGGCTCGTTTATTTAATAATACAAAAAGTTACCTGTTGTTGCTGCGGCTGAAGCAGCTGCATTAGCATCTGTTGCATTTGTAATATCAGAACAAATTTCACGAACGCATACATTTCGAGTGATATCCATGCGATAGATCTTGTAAATTGCAAATGAAATTTTTTTCATTTTGAGTAAAGGAAATACAAAAAAAAGAACATGCAAAACATCAAAAGAAGAGAAAGCATACAAAAATATTAAAGGATTTTTTTTGTAAAACACACATATAACATTATTTTTTCTTTTAATTATTAAAGCAACATTTACATATAATGAAATGAAAATGAACATTCTTAGATATTAATGTTAAATAGATAAACACTGTTGAATTAAATGAGGAAAGTTAACATACAAAATGGTGAAATAAGGCTTTGGTTTATTTTTCAGTTTAAAAATATTTTTGAAGTGAAACTTTTCTCTAAGCGCACGTTGAGTAAAAACGATTATATAATTTTCATGTAACAAAACGTTGCATTTTTATATCTTCAATTCTACGGAACGGAACGTACCAGGGTTGAGGTCTTTAAATCCAGGAAAAAATAACAGGCTACGTTTTGGTGTTCGAATTGTTAGGTGTCAAAGGGTTGGGGAAGTCAAAGCTTTTGGGAAAGTTGGGTTTTTTATTCTACTTTAAAAAAACCTTTCGGATTTTGAAAACTAAACTACTACAAACAGTAGAGAGCTTGTATGGACTTTTACAGAAAGTATGTTTCTCTATGTGCCGTGAATGTAGATAGATGAAGTAGTTTTCATTTATGCATTTATTTTTGTATATCAAGTAAAAATCCGAAAACGTAATTTAGATTATTAGATGAACGATCATTTATTTCGAACCTTCAAAAATATAATGTAAGGGGAGGACATTTTTTTTTCGAATATAACTAGTGAAAACAAATTGAGACAAAAATCACAGCTGCGGAGTGAGTTGCGGGTCCATGACATGTTTCTACATATTTGAAGCAAAAATAAAAATCGACGTTCGGGTATTTCGATCTGCGTCGTTTTATTTCACATACATACAATGCCCAGCAATAATTAAAATTTTTGTTCTTCAAATTTTTATGTGATTTTAAAAACTTTCGATAATGGTTAGAAATTGTTGAGCTTCGAACTCTATTTGAAATAAGTTTAAAAATGTTTTTCGATTCGATTTCTTTATTAACTTCGAATCATTTGAAAACTTGAAAACTTGGCAACATTTCAAACAATAAAACAAATCTCAAATATATACGGGAACGATAACAACATCGCTAACATCGACGTTAACCAACAATAAAATTATCAATCTAGCAGTTTCCTTAATATTTTACAACAGTGAAGGAAAAGTGCTGCGTTGGCTCTAAAACGTTATCCGTACCCTTTATTATTTTTCATACTAATTAATTTTTGATATTTGTAAAAACAAATCTTTTTATTTTCCTAATAAAATTCCTTCATACCTCATTTCAACCATTTTGCCCGGTAGTGTTTTTATTTTAAAGTAATTGCTTTCTTCTTAAATTTAATTTAAAAAAAAAATTGAGTAATAGGTTTGTCCTTACTGTATAATCAAATGCAGCCTGCTGTATGACAGGCGGCTCAAGATCCCTGCGCAATATATTACCCAACGCTGGCTCTGACCAACAATGAGGTAGTGATTCTTGCAAATTTGTATAGTTTTCAATACCGGCTATGTTAAGATTGCACCTGATGATATACAATTTTTTTTATTAAGTGTGTTAGCAAGATTTTTCCTTTTTTTGAAAATGAAAAGAATTTTCTTATTTTTTTATAAAGAAGTCTTAAGGAGTATTATTCTTTGTCTTTGAATAGAATTTTGATTCAAAAACAAAAACACTTCTCACAAAAATATAAATAAACTATATAAAGAAAAATGATTAAAATTTGAAAACATACTTTTTCCGTTTAGCGTCACGTTTTCGCGAGGTCGGTTGCTTACTGACTAAGTTTGGTTGTGATTGTGAGACTAAATGACTTTTACCTCGGTGATCAGGGCTCTGTAAGAAAAAAAACATACAAAAATAAAAAAAAACAAAAGGAAGACAAACAAAAGCGGGGACATCATCACGAGGGAACATTTTAAGAGAAAAGAGGAACATAGAGTTTTTAGTGCAGAATATGTGTAGGATCAAAAACCACAATTATTCACTCTTTTTACAATAAGTTTGTTTCTTAAGATAAATTCGTTGTTTTTATGGCTTACCTGTGGCTCTTGTTTCCACTCATTATCTGTGGTTTCTTCAGAATCATCAAATTGACTCTTCCATTGTGAGGCTAGAGTCAGAGCGCCGCCACCTTTTGTCATTTGTTGTAATGCCGATACATTCTCGTCATCTATCAATGCAAATTGTGTCACTGAGTGATCCCGAGTTGTACCACCACTAAGTCTTTGAGTTGAACCAGTTCCGGTACCAGGCGAGGGTCTGAGATTCGAACGACGACCTGAAACACAGCCGCCAGCACTGCTTGCATTTGCCGAGCCACCACCACCACTTCCACCACCGCCACCACCACTTGATCCAACACCCACTATGCGACCACTGACAGCAGATTCACCGGCACTTTGATGATTTCGATTATTACGCAGGTAATCAGAGCTCTTATTAGCTTCGAAAGAGAACGGTAAAGCTTCATTATCTCGCGGAGAGCCAGTTTCAGCAGCTATCAATTCATGTACGCAACTAGGTGGGGCTGTGAGGACACGCAATCGCCCATAGGTTGACTTGTCTTGGGACTTATGGCCTGCTGCGCTCACATTATCATTTGCATGAGTTTCAGTTTCAGTTTGATCGATTTGCGATGTGGATCTTCGTGCTTTAGCAGGGCTACTAATTCCATTTGGATTTGCTGTTGTTGCAGCAACACCTCCTCCATCAGTCACTGTAGTTGCAGAATATGTTTTTTTCGGCAAAATATCAACGGTTAATGAACCACCACCACCTCCATTTCCAGGTGTTGTTGGTGTAAAATTGTGCTGAAGATCTGTGGCTGGTAAGCCAACCATGGAAGTTAGACCTTGGAATTTTGTAGATTTATTAGCACCCGAATCAATTAAGGCATCAATTGGAACGCCTTGGTGGAACTGAAACGAAAAGAAAATAAAAAATCCGCTAAATAACTGGATTGTGTTGCAGCACGTACCATTGGGGGAAGGGAGGCCGAATTATTTTGTTGCTGTTGTTGTTGGATGTGAGTATTAGTCAACAGTTGCTGTTGATGTTGGTTTTGTTGCAGCAGGACTGGATTTGAGGAAACATTTGGTAATACCGATGTTACTTGATTACTTGGTTTTAAGAGACCTGCATTCGCTGCAGCAGTTATATGCTGAGCCAATGTATCATTGGAAATTATTGCTACTGCTGCGGCTGCTGCACTAACACCAACAACATTCGTCATTATTTTCGAGTTCATCTGATGTTGTTGTTGTTGTTGTTGTTGTTGGTGGTGCTGCTGTTGCTGTTGTTGAATATTTTGTTGTTGGCAACTGTTATTTTGATTGAAACCACCAGCATTTTGAATTATTTCATTATGTGGCGATGTTGTGGCATTACAATTTTTATCAACCTGAAGAAAATAAAATCAAGAGACGGTCCAATATAAGAGAGTAAGAAAGAAAGAGAGAGAGAGAGAAGATTGTTGAACGACATTTTGAAGAATCTTCCATGACTTGGCTCTTCTTTTTAGTTATTTTCTTTATTTTTGTGGGCATAGAAAACGATTTAATTTCAAGAAATTTTGAACTTTGTATGTTCATATTTATGTACATATTTATGTTTACCTTGTCTTTAAGATGATTGGCAGGTTCAGTCGATGCTAAATGCGCAGTGTCAACTTCATTTCTTCTTCGTATCTGTAAAAAGAATGATTTTATTTAAGGTCAATGATTTAATTAAATTTAGTTATGGCTATTGATGTGATACAAAATTTCTTAATCAAAATATCAAAACTTACATATTCAGTTCCGCTAGCATTTGAAGCAGCAACAGTCATTTGTGTAACATTTCCATGCACATATTCATTTTTGGTTTGCACTAAAACATTATTGACCTGAGAAGCAGATGTTGTACCACCACCACCACTAACTACATCAGTTTTCTCCCAGTCATATGGATCGGATTCTTTAACACCACGTCTCTTCATGCAGCGTTCGAACAATGAGATCAGCATCTTTTCAAAAATGAAACAAACAGAATTATTAATATTTCCAGACAAATAAAACTTCTAAAACTAACATTATAATCCGGTCGATCAGCATAAGTCAACGATTGTATATGTTCTAGAAATTGCTTTAAATCGGATGGAAGATGTTTGAGCAAAGCCCGATGATCGTATTTTTCTTTGGTAAGACCAACTTGTTCTTTGTCTTTGATCTTTCGCCATGGCAATTGCCCATTGACAAATTCGACTAGCATATAAAAGAGTGACCAGAGATCATCGTGTCGACCCATTTCCCGATTTCGATGAGCATTTATGGAGGCATATCGTACAGTTCCACGAAATCCAGCCGCTGCTCGTGGACATCTTACTTCACCGGTTCCCGTGGTGTATTGACGAGCCAGACCAAAATCCAGCATATACACACGCCGACAATTGTATGGCAATCGACCAATCGAAAAGTTACTCTATGAAATGAAGCCTTCAGCCTTTCAGATAAATTGGACAATCAAACAAAAAAATTACCGGTTTGATATCACGATGCAAGAACCCAACCGAATGAATTGATTCGATAGCTTTGAGAATTTGTAATCCTAGCCGGAGTGTTGTGCTTAAAGAAAACGCTCCTCTAGGCTGGGCACGGCGCAACTCAGCCAAATTCTTACCCTGCAGTTGCATTACAACATAATTGAATCGATCATTTCGACCACAGCCGATGAATCGACAAACATGCTCTTTGCCTTGAAGTTTTTTCAGGACAGCAACTTCCATTTTCAGGACTTGTTTTGGTTGTCGTGCTGATTCGACTTTTAAGGCAACCTGTTCACGGGTTATAAGATCTTGGCCTTCATAAATCTCACCGAAACCACCGCCGCCGATTTTTCGAACAACCTAAAAGAAAATTAAAAAAAATTATAACAAACAGTTTTTAAAAGAACAAACAAAAATTATTCCCTTCTGAAATCTCTTACAAGTCTTATGAATTTAATAGGTTTCATTTCTAGTTATAGTTTTTAAGCGCGCATATAAAAATGCATGTTTTGCATGCAAAATACATCAAACGCTTTGTTGACATAGGTGTACACATTTTTGCTTACGAGATAAAGCGGATTTAAAAATAGAGCTACCAGGGCTCGGGAATGGAATTAGTTGCTTTTAAAATGAAAAAATATTTTCATTGTTATAAATTGGCTAGTCAAAAACTGGATGACTGGTTCATAGCTAACATATATTTCATTTATGGTAAGTTATGAAGATATACAAAAAATTACTTTAAAGGTCAATTTATGCAAGTGCATATTAAGACGGGATTTCTAAGACCCGAATTTTGAGTAGGGTAAATAAAGTAAAACGGGCTTCTTTTTTAATAACAAAATTTGCGATTCTTAAAAGTATAAAGCAAAATTGTTCCTCCTAAGTTAGAATAAATATTTTTTTTATTACCTTCCATCGTTCTTTAACCACATGACCAGGTTGCAACAAATCTTCTGAAGTCATTTTTGTATTAAGAAAATTATTGTTTTGGAGATTTTGTTGGATATTATAATTGTCGTTGTTATTGTAATTATTATGATGTTGATTGCTGTTGTTATTGTTATTTTTTTCAACCTGTCCAGCTTGTCCCGGGGAGTCCACACGAAAAGTGACACGATTACGGACACCTAATCGTCTTGGATTAGCGGGAAGTGTTGCAGAACGTTGCAAAGCATTTCCAGGAGGCTTTACATCATTTTCGTTGTTGTTTTGGTATGTATCGATACAATTGTTGTTGTTGTTATTATTGTTGTTAGCGGCTCCGGCATTATTGCCTCTCCTGTAATATTGAAACACAAAATTTAAATTTCGCAAATATTTTTTTTTAAATAAGCCACAAAAAGGTACAAAAGATTAGTTAAGTGGTTACTCATATCTAAAACCCTCATAACTTTATTAAGAAATAAAGTTGAGTGTGAAATAATATTTAACAAATTTATTGCTGTTAATATTGTTTCACTGTTTAATTGTTTGTTTCTATAGCTATGCAATCGCGGAAATCGTCTCTGCAAAAGGACTGTCTATTGGCGACAGATCGAAGTGGAGTAGGATGTCAGCCAATCACCACTAACAGCCCTGTAATCAAATAGTGTTACCATCAAGGCTGGTGTCGGTGAAACTTTAATGGATCAATAGCAGCTCCCGCATCCCCCAAGTGGGTTCTGGCATTTGACTATTCAGGCTGCTGTCCTAGAGTTAACGAAAGACCTATATCATCTTGTTTGACGGTAAATCCACGCAAAAGAGTTAAGGTTATGAAAGATAAATAAATACACTTCACACTACAGGCGATAGTGTATAGCTTCAGTTTGTCCTCACGTGGTGCAAGGCTGGTAGTATCGCAACCCAGAAATTTATCATTATTATTATTATCCGCTTATAATATAAAATGGGTTAAAATGACTTGTTACGGTTAAGAAATTCACTATAGGTTTTACTTAATGAATATTTAAAAAGTGAACAATTTTTTATGAACAAACAAAAATAAAAACCTTTTTCTCTAGTGTCAAGCAGTCAAGTGTGACAATTATAATCCGAATCGAGATCAGTAATATCATTGAAAAAGGATGTTTAAGAGGGTACATTCTTGTGATGTTATTCAGTTACGTTCCTTGAACTTTTCTTATTTCGGACCTGCTAACTTTTTTTTTAAATAGAAAAAGTGCAGTAAAATTTTTAGAGGATACAGAACATTTGTTTTCAATTTCTTGAATTTTAACTTTTTCAATTAAGTTATTTTTTTAATTTAACTACTTAATTTCATGTCGATATTATACTATATTATGAGCTATAATTTAAAAGTATTAGTTTCTATTTTTTGTGTGTGCGCCGAATAAAAATAAGAAACGTTTCAAACACCTAAATAAAAATAACCTTTTTTATCGCATTATATGATAAGTGAGTCCGCTTATGAACCAAGCCAAAGCTGGGTTTTGGGGCTTGACTCTCTTAACATCTTAGTAAACAATAAACCAACAGAAAAAAAATTTTATTTTGAATTTTTTGCGATTTCAAGATTGTTATTGAATTAAACAAAAATATATATATTGGCAATTAATTTCGTACAGAAACAATTTCGCTTTAAAATGTATTTTAATAATAAATACAAAAAAAATAATTTCAATTTACAAATTGCCTTTGACACTATTTGAATTGGATATTAATTTTGAATTGGTAAAGGGATAATCAAAGACCTACCGACCGACTGCCCTTAATTATTTTCGGTACAAAAAAAAAACAATAACAATGTGGAAAGCAAAAATTAAGAAGGTTAACCTAGGCCTAGGCCAACCAATCAACCAGCATTCAAATGGTGTTTTTGTTTTAATTAATAACTAATTGAATTTATTAGGATGCACGGCACACCCCACCAACACAAGAGACCCAACAAAAAGAAATTGTATTTCTAGGACAACGAATCAACAGAGAAAAAGTAGTTAAGGAGGTTAGACCCGAGACTTAAGAAAAGGTTGAAATAGAAACAAAATACAATTATAAATTTATTATAATTGATAAATTACATTTAATTAAAATTTACCCCGAATTCTAATTTTTAGTAGATGAGTGCAGTGGTAGCAGAGTACAGTAGTAAGTAGGTATGTGGGTAGATAGCACAAACTGCCAGTCTTGTTTTTGTATTAACAAATTTTACAAAATTGATTGTTAGTTTGCTTATATTTTGTTGTTCTTATTTTTCTTCCTCATGCTTGCTTGTTTTAGAGGAATAATTTGGAGGAGAAACACACAATCATTTGACAAATACAAATTTTATAACAATCAACAAAAAACACAGGGCACTTTCGGACACGTTTTAGATTCGGTTTTTGTTTTTTGTGCATTTTTTATTTCTGAAAGGATGGACAAATTGAAAATTTACATCGATATACTTTTCCTGGAGTGTGCTAGACATCTCATTTCATAGAATTTACTTTTTTTCGTACATGGAAAATAATTTTGTAAATAAATCAACCTAAAACAAAAATTAATAATAAATAAGGATCACAGTCACAGCACTGAGAGAAATGAATTGCAACTCCTAAGTCCACAAGCTTGATTCACAATGCGATGAGGAAACAAGACGTGAACATGAAGCCTGATTCACAATGCGACGCGGAAACGAGACGAGAGCGTGACATGAAACGCTGTCATCTTATTACGTTTACAAGATCGAGAGCTCGAGTTGGAATAGGGTTGAATATTCGACCCAGGTTTTTCGTCACTTGAGTTGAGTGGTCCATTTAGAGTTGAGTTGAAATGATATTCAGATTCCAGAAAAATTAATGGAATGTATGTATTTATTTCAATGGAAGACAAATATAATTAAATTAACACAAGCACTTACTACACTTATCTATTAAAACAAAATATACTTGTTCACAAACAAGCAAATAAACAGACCGTAATGCATTATCTGTAAAACCAACTCATCGACCCAGTGCCTACGTTCTATAACTCTCGCATCGATAAAATTGGTCGAGAAACGTTGAAAAATGGAACAAAACTCATACAAATTTGTTTCAACTTTCATCGTTTCTCGACTGGTTTTTGCGATGCGAGAGTTACAGAACGAAGGCACAGGTTTTTCGTCACAAATTTCGACTCGACTCCGCTCGCTGATTGAGATCGAGTCGAATCAAGCTCATTTCAACTCGACCCAGATTTGCAAGGAGTTGAAGCGAGCTTCAAGTTGGCTTCAACACCACATGTAAACGTAGTATATGTCGTTTTCGATTGGTTTTGTGCTCTGTTCCATTCCTATGGCAAATGGAAAAATTGGAGTAGTTGGAGTAAAACAGGAATAGAGAAGGAGTACTCCAAACATCCACCCGAAAGCGGCGGGTTTTTTAAAGACGAGAACTGATTTTCTGTAAAAAAATATCAAAAAAATAAAAAATAAAATATTCCAGACAACAGATTATCAATTGCTTTATCTATCAATATCAATTTCTCGTATTTTTTCTTTTAAATTTTGTTTCCATTATGTAAATTACTTGTCAACAAAGAAAATCGTCGTCTCGTCGCGTCTTTTTTCCAATTTTTCGAATCGTTGGCGTGACGTGACGAAGAGAAACGCTGCATTGTGTATACCTTCGTATGATATCGTTGTTTGAAAGTCGTTTGACATAAACGATTAGAGCTCGTGATGTTCACATGTCGTTTCCTCGTCGCATTGTGAATCAGGCCTCAGTCTTAAAGTGCCTCTACACTACCTCACAAAGTATTAACACATGTCAGAATAAAGTGGAAAGAATTTCATACGACTGCTAAATTTGTGTGCTGAAAATGATTTTCATATTTTGCTTCCACACTTATATCCAATCAAACTATGTCGTTTTCGATTTGACGTTTGGAGTACTACTTTTCCACTCTTCTTTCCCTCCTTCTACTCCAAAATTTCCATATTCCATAGGAACGGAACAGAACACAAAACCAAACGAAAACGGCATTAGTTTCACCTTAACCTGAAACCCCCAAGTGGGATAGAAAGTGTGATGGTTCCTAAATATTTTCATGTAATGTCAAATCGTATCAGAACGCCGTCAAGCTGTATGTGATGAAATTTCATATTTTGCTTCCATACTATTATACATGATTTTCTTCAGACTTTTTTGACATGTGTCAATGGGATAGTGTGGAACAGAAGAAACGCGAATCCACAGCGACGACGATTTTTTGTTGTTGTTTAGCGTTGTGTATTTGTCATATTTTTTTCTATTGTGAATGATTCGCTGCGAATCGCTCTGCATTCGCGTTGGTTTGGGAGAGCCTTAAAGTCTCGCAAGTGTGGCATCTGTGTGTCACGTGGGAAGTAGAGCCGCCTATATTTTAGAAATGTTTCGTTCTGAAAATGAAAAAGGAGGAATTATATTGGTCAGGAGATCAAATAATTATTTTGTTGCTCGGTCGAACGTTTAATAATACAATCACATTGGCGCTACTAATGGGTTCACTTTTAGATACTACTCATTTATTTATGAGTGAAGCCAGTATTTTCTGTAGCGTAATGCGGTATATCAAAAAAGTGTCGTAGAGTGCCGCGCTGTGTAGCGCAGTTCCGCTAAAGTGCAGTTTCGTCGAGTGCGGTCTTACCATTAGCATTCAGAGGTAGACGGCACATTAACACCAGCGTTACCGCAATTGTAGTAGATCTATTGCATTAATAATAGGTGTGTTTTTTTCTCTGCCCAAATGGGCTTGGATGAAAAAAACGACGTCGGGGCTTAGCAATTTACATGATAAATGCAACAACAACTAAGCCCCTTCGGGCTTAGCTAAGCCCAGAGAATTTTTGAGGCTTAGCTTTAGCCCATATAAAAATTGTGTTACAAGCATGAATTTCATACTTGATATCGATAGTTTGTATGCAAACTACATTTTATTCTGTACTGGCGTCGCTCTAAACCCCGATGTCTTTTTTTTCCTCTAATTCCTCTGGGTTTATAAAAAAAACACAACTAATACCTCTGTTTCTTAGACCCCTATTACACGATGATTCTTTGCGTCTGATTCCTTTTAAATTTTCATGAGTGCGAAGATGAAAAACATCTGATTTCACCTTCGCACATATTGAATTTTGAAAAGAGTCAGACGCAGAGAATAATCGTTTAATAGGGGTCTATGTGCTATTTCGGTAGTTACATGAACCGATATTTCCAATAAAAACCTTTTGTTCTTACCCTGAGGCCACACGAGCCAGTACTGGCTAGCCAATTGGTTACATACATTGACTGTCAAGTTCCTATTCGTGTATTGGCTGTGACCTTTGTATATAAAATCTATAGTACTATTATGAAGAGACTTTTCGTAGTTGTCTTGATATCTGCTGTGGCGCTGCGGCGACTCCACTCATATTTCTAATCTAATTTCTTAGTTGTCTTAATGTGTAACAGATGTCGCCGCTATCGATTGCCATCATAATAATACTATGGATTCTATATACAATGCTGTGACGTAGGAGGCATGCTGTACTGGCTTCTTTCCTGCCAGGGCTCGGATGTTAATCCAAATGGAATAAATCTACTCCGATTTCAGTGAAAAAAATAGAAGTACTATGATATTCCATTCTTTCAAAATTAAATGAACTAAAAACACACTAATGCTATGCGACAAAACTAGCAAAAGAACAGAACGTTACGAATGTTTTGCTTTGGCTCTGGAGAGTCTTTACTTGTTTCTGTAAAAGCTCTCTCAAACCAACGCGAAACCATCAGAAAGAAAACTAAAATTTTAATTCTCAGAATTTCCTTACATGGCGTTAAATGAGAGCAACTACACTGACGCGATGGGAAAATTGATTCACTTTGGTTTGGGAAAGCCTTCTCACCGCTTAATCAATTTATTCACCAATTTTTTGGTTCTCTTCCCGAATGGTAAGAGGACCCAAAAACACACCACACGAGACCTATTTCAACCACTTTGAAAAATTCAATTTAAAAAACTTTGATGAGACTATGGTGAGACATAAGCGAGATGATGGCAAAACATGCTCAATGCAAAAGACAGCGTGTAAATGTGATGGCGAGACCATAGCGAGAAAACCATGACATAGATTCTCGTGTAAATGGGCATGGCGAGAACATAGCGAGATGAGCTTAATGACCATGATACTGGTAAGTAGGTTTCGAAGACCACGGTGAGACTTGTGAATCTTGAGTAAGCCAATTTGTTTTCCAAAACAATGCATGAAAATTATAACAAATTTTTGGTTAAACTCTGTTGAAAAATCTTATTTTTGATATCACTTCTTGAAATAAAAATGTCAAGAAAAGTGAATAATATAAAATTCAGTATTTATCTGAATAGTGAGTGAATAAAATGGGCATTAGCAAATTAATAAAACTTTGACTCCCCGATTCTTATTTTATTAATATTTTGTGAAATAAAATGCGAGTCAATTTTAGTTTTAAGACCTTTTTTCCAAATCTGCTCCGAAAAAGTACTGCCGAACCCTGTAACTGGCTGCTCTACTGGCTTCCCAACTGGCTACAAAAAAAGCAAGTCAGTTGACGAGCCAGTTGCTCATGTTTGTATGTGTCGGTAAAAAAGTGTGAGTGTATTGCGACTGGCAAGCCAGTACTGGCTCGTGTGGCCTCAGGGTTAGGTGGAGGGAGCATTAAGTGAGGGGTAAGGCCTGGCACCCACTAGACAACTTTAATTGCTCGCCCCAGCAACTTTTTATTGCTCCCGATTCAAGTACACTGGGTTATATGGGAGAGCGCCCAAGAGGCAACAAAGTTGCCGGCAACTTTAAGTTGCTCGAAGTTGCTCGCGGAACTTTTTGTCAGCAACTTAATTTTCAGTATATCTTAAAGTCCCCCAGTCCTCTATTACAAGATGATTCTTTGTGTCTGACTCTTTTTTCGAATTTCTCTTTGAAAATCTTCATGTGAGTCAAGTGCTATTACACGGAGCTTCTTGACGCTTGATGCAAAATTGACAGTTCTCTGTACTGTTTAAGCGCTTTGTATAGGAAAAATACGAAAATACTCATAATGCTAAAAAGAAACATCAAAAAGAGTCTCAGAAAACTTGGCCCACGACGCACAGGGCATCTGTTCTTCCATCGTGGGCCAAGATTTCCGAGACTCTTTTTCTTTTTTGCATTTTCAATCCAGTTGCTGGCAACTCTTAGTTGCTCAGAGTTGCCAGCAACTCCGAGCAACTAAAGTTGCTGGCCATCGCCAAAGCAACTTCCGAGCAGCTTTTTGGAATTTGACGTTAGTGCTTTGCTTTTTTTTGTTGACTTTTGCCACTATTATGTTTTGTGTCTGATCCCCAATTTACCGTTAATGGAATAAAATGCAAAAGAAAATCAGTTGAAATGTTTAACTTGTAAATTTAAGATATTTTGAAAATTAATATATAATATTTTATTACTAAACACGGCCATCTTTGACAGATAAAGTTGCTGGCAACTAAGGTTACCCAATAGGCGCTGCCGAGCAACAACACAACAACACAAAGTTATCCGGATAACTGAGAATAAACATTGGAACGTAGCCAGAAAATGGCCGCGTTTAGTCAGTAAAGCGATAGGGTATCCCTAATTAAAAAAAAATTTCAGAAACGTTGAGTTGATTTAAATCAAAGCCCCCTTTCATTCGAAGAAACAAGTTTTTGGAGATTTTTTTTGACGTTTTCTATTAATTTCCTTAAAAATCTCTTGTACTTTTCACACGAGGAAATTAAATCCAGGCAATTTTGAGATTTCCTGCAATTTTATTGGTTGAACGCACCTTAACCGTAGATGTGAAAGGAAATGTCAAAAAAATCTCTTCAAATCCTCGACCGGGGAGATTTTGTTCACCCCTCTTTCTTTCTGTCCTTCTTACCCAGTAACTAAAAGTTGCTAGCAACTCAGTTTCCTCGTGTGAAAAGGGACAAATTTTCAGATACATTGAGCTGTTTTAAGTCACTCAGAGGCGTAGCAAATTTAAAAGGTTACAAAAGGGCCACACACTGATAAGGGAAATATTTTTCCAATAAAAATCTAAATTGATTTCCAAGCCGAGTTTTACCAAGTTAGAACCAGGAAACTGAATCGGGAAATTCAATTGAGTTTCTGGAGCAGTACAAAACTGTGAACATTTCTGATTTTTGGAGGGTTTTTATAATCCATTGACATCTTTATCCATGCTTTAATGGAATTTTATAGTTCGTAGCTTGACAGATGGGGAAAGAACTATATTTTGACTGAGAAGTTTATTTTTATCCAAATGAAAAAAACTTCAAAAGCTTCAACTTCAAAAATGTCGGAATTTTTAGTAGATTTTTAATCTATCGACACCGTAGCCATCCTCCAATGGAATTTGACAGAGCTGATGGTTTGGAAAATAAATGACAAATTATGGTTTTACGGAAAAAGATCCTGGTGTTAAAACTATTTGCTATAAACATTTCACTCAAATTTGGGTAAAATCGTACAGGAAAAATTGGGTCATGTGACTGCCGACAAACAATGCCTGTGCAGGCATATCCAGCGATACGCTCCCGAGCACACCTCATTTAACATGCCGGCTCCACTAAGACATGAGCCGCTTGGACTATGAACCTGAGAAAAAAAACAATGGAGGCAGAAAATCCATATCTTGTCGACGACATGTTGAAGAAAACCAACTTTTGAACAGCACATGAACGCTGGTCAAAGCTTGGCCATGCGAGATTTGAGATTTCACGTGCGTGTGAGTTTTTTTGGGGTAAATATTGCTGCAAAAGTTATTATTATTACATTTTGTGAAATAGGAATGCCAAAAAGAAATAGATGATAGGTGGTGTAGGTGTGCTCCCATTTTTAAGGTGAGGTAAGACCGCACTCGATGGGGGAATTATATTTATTCGCGCTGACCAATTTGCTTACTCAAATTTATCTTATATTGTCAATTTAAATGCACATTTTAGTAACTCAATAATAGCGTTAATAAAGTTTCTACCATTTTGTCTAGTTTTTTCACAGAATTTAGGTTTAAAAATGTACTAAATCCCGGTTTTTTTGTTTATTCCTTTCCGTTTTATTCGTTGGTCACTCTCATGTGAATGGCCCTTTTACTGTTTGGTGCCTAGTGCCAGAGCACGTTGCTCTATTATTTTCACATGCACCTTAGCATAAAAGTAGTACATTTTTATCAATGTTAGGCTGGCTCTATTATTGTTTTTGTTTTTAATTAGTTACTCGGTAGAAATGAAAATCCATTACTGGGAAGCTTTTTATATAATAAGCCAGTTTATATTTCTGAGATCTAAGGGGACTAATGTCAAAAAGCAACAAAAAGTAGCTTTCCGTATCAAAAGGGGAACACACCCATAGTGTACTTATATCCCTTTTTGGCATTCCTATTTCCCCAATTGTCAAAGTTCCGTAAAGAAAGTTGAATAAAACTTGACGAAGTGCTTCACACCGCAATTATAGCCGCAACATTTGCTTCCGTGTACTTATTTGTTTGTTTTCTTCCAACCACTAAAGTGATATCCGAGCATTATAGCTTAGTCCCCTATAACACGATGATTCCTTGCGCCTGACTCTTTTTTCGAACTCCTCTTTGAAAATCATCCTGTGAGTCACGCGCTATTACACGGAGCTTTTATTGCCACTTGATGCAAAATTGACAGTTCTCTTTACTGTTTAAGCGGTTTGTACATAGTATGTTTAGGTTAAATACGAAAAATGCTAAAAAGAAATGTCAAAAAGAGTCTCGGATATCTTAGCCCACGAAGCACAGGTTCACTGGTCTTCCATCTCATCTTTTTTCTCTTTCGCACTCATTCTGTTCGAAAAGAGTCAGAAGCAAAGAATCATTGTGTAATAGGGGACTTACATATCTAAATAGATGTGTATTTGGAAACATGATTTTTTTTTGCAGTTTTTTGACATTTTGCTGTCAGAACTTAGTGTAAATTTCACGATGCCAAACAGACACAATATATCGTCCGCTTTCTATCAAATTCTCCTAAGTCTAAAGGAAAACATGGATTAGGAGACACAAAAAACCGATTTAAAAATTAATAAATTGAAATTTTTATATTCTAGGACTGACTGGTTGTTCAAAAGTTGTTCAAATTTAGATCCAGGGTTTAATAATTTGTTGGCTTATTTCGGTTGAATTACTCTGGTTCAATGATGTTTCAAGGTCAGGTATATTATATAAGCCAATTTAATGCCTCAACCATCGTTGAACCTCCAGTGAATTCGCCGAAGTCAGTGAGCTAAAATTTCTCAGCCATGGATTAAATATTTGTACAACTGGCCCTAAAGCCTAGTACGCAGATCGAGCAAAGACAAATTCTCAAAGGACCAAAGGACCGGTTGTCCAAACGTTGTTCAAATTTTGATCCATAGTTAAATTGGAAGCGTTCAGCCGGTAAGCACAAAGAATATTTGTTATTATAGTCAAATTACTGGCTCCTTACTGGCCTTACAACTAGCTACGAAAAAACCAAGCCAATTGACGAGACAGTTGCTCAGGTATGTGAGTTAGACCCCTATTACCCTGATTCTTTGCGTCTGACTCTTTTCAAAATTCATTGGGTGCGAAAGTGAAATCAGAGGTTTTTTCTCTTTCGCACTCACAAAAATTCGAAAAGTGTCAGACGCAAAAATTATGGTGCAATAGGGGCCTTAGTAAAAAATGTTCTATGCATGTGTCAAACAATGAAGAATTGAATTTATCCTCGATCGAATCTTGCAACACTAAATATAAATAGGAAGATTTAACAAGAATAGTTTCTTGACTTCCAGACTTAAGCCTAGTACGCAGATCGAGCTTAAATTTCGTTCACTCTTTTCTCTCCAAACACCAGCTAAAACTCCTAACTAAATTTTGACATAAGATTTTTGTGGAGATTACATCACAAAAAACAGCTGTTCTCTGAAAAGAAATTATATTCAACAATTTCAAAGAATTTTATTTCAATGTTTTAAGTGAATGCAACCAAATAAAATAGATTTTTCCCTTTGGCATTAATAAATCGTTTGTCTTTGAATATTTCTCGTACTCAATTTTCTTTTTCACAATGTAAAGATCACATAAATCCCAAATAAAAAAACCTGCCACAATTTAGCTCAATAATTAATGTACCGAACAATTATTTACCGCGCTAACTTTTGACAGATGGCCCCGTACAGTAAGAAACGAAAATTTGATTTTTAAGCTGGAGCTGCACCTCTCGGCTAAAATGTTTGGCTTAATTTTAGCTTGGCTAAATTTTGGAGAGATTTTTGGGGAGCGGAATTTTAGCTCGATCTGCGTACTAGGCTTTACGAAATAAAATCTTCGATTTAAAGAAGATTTGAGGTAAATCATGTGTTCCCACCAAAGCGAAATCTTTGAATTCAGTTGAAAACTTTTGAGATTTTAAAATGGTGTTTACACTGCCAAAACCAATAGCTGCAAAAAAACAGCATCGGGACATTTCAGCATTTGTCTTGGTCTGTCATTTTGTATTGGAGTATTCTACTAACAAAAATTTTGACATTTCAATATAAATTATCTATGGAACAATATCCGCGTTCCGATGTCTATTCTCAGTTATCCGGATAGCTTTGTGTTGTTGTAATCACTTGTTTAAAAACCGCTGATGACCGCTGGCACAACAACAACTCAAGTTATCTTGAAACTTTTAGGATAACTAGATAACATAGCGAAAAAACATCGGAACGCGAGTAATGGCAATGGTAGCCTGGCAATGTCGTTTTCATCGGGACAAAAGTTTAATCCATTTAATACTCTGGACATAGCTAATTCTATATATACATAGCTGTTTTTGTATTTGACATGTAATTTGCTTTGTTTTGTTGAAAATTTTTACGGACTGTAATATTTTGAGTTGAAAAACACATAATATTTCGTATCATATTAACATAAACAAGCTTTTCACTTTTCATGATGAAAGCTAAAATTGAGTCCGTTCATAAGGAAAAACAATCACATCCATACAGGATTTCATTGAGATTTCAACGAAATCTCGCATTTCATCGTCAACTACTCCTTAGATTGGGAATTAGGTTTTTATATGGCTATATGATATGAAGAAAATTACTCTGCATATTTGTTTTTTTTTTCGAAGTTTCAAAATGGTGAAAAATAAAATACCAAAGAGTGCCAGCGCTTATAAAGGACCGATTCCATTTGTTGTATTAGATATATATTAATGCACCTACCTCTTTTGCAAATTACAAAACTCACTCACACAAATCACAGAAAATACTTGAATTTCTTCAAGTGTGAACAGGGACATTAAGGAGCTCAACAAAACATGCCTAAACCAAAACACGCCTAAACTGAACAAACCTAATCCTATTAGTTTATAATCTGAACGCAGTTTGATCGTTTCCACAGCAAGTAATTCCGTCATCATTGTAAATATGCGCGTTAAAGCGTGTTTTTTGCGTTAAAGCAGCATTTATATAAGTTGTATTTCTTGTAAACGTGCGTCCGTCCGTCGTCTAGTCGCCCAGAAATTGTAAATTCGTATGCATATTTGTTTCTTTTTTCGAAAAATGCATTTTTGATAGCCCCGAATGCCGAGCAGATTTAAATTTTAATGTTTTTTTGTGTTGTAGTTGCATTCGTATTCAGAAAAAAAGGCGTATTGAAAATTAAATTGAATAAAAAAATAGCTACAGCGATTATAAACTGTATTATATCCGGTGAGTGTTATTTTAACTATATGTGTGGGTTCACATTTGTTTGAGTATTTGTATTTTGTAGTGAAGAAGAACTAGAATTTATGCAACCAAAAAATGAAATTAAATCCCCGTCCCTTGAGTGAATGAAAAAAAAATCGGATCCGGTGTGAAAACGTTTAGTGAAAATGAAATATGAATATGCATAGTTTCCGCATCCGGTAAAGCGGGAAATAAAAAAATCTTCAATAAAAAGCGTTTTATGATAAAAGTAAAGTCAAAGAAAGGCTCTAATCAGATCGGTTTGATTATAATACCTACCAACAAGAGTGCTTGTAGTTTCCGGTTCCAGCGGTCCCGGAAACCGAGTAGATTTTAATGAAAATATTTTCGAAAAAGCTAGTAAATCGTTAGAAATAATTTAGTTTATCTCCGTTTATTTATCAAAATAGTTTTGATTTCAAGAAAAGAAATGTGCGGTGAAAGTGCGTTTGCTTTGTTAGAAAATTCGTTTCAAGAAGAAAATGTGCGTCAAAATGCGAGTTTTGTAGAAAAATAAATATTTTTTTTTGTTTTTTAAATTCGGTTGGAAAATTCCGGTTTCTAGATAAATATATGTAATCAAAATGCAAGTGCTCGTTAAGAGAAGTGTTTTTTGTTTGTTAAAAATGTAAAAAAGGCTTTATGCCATTGGCTCCACTTATTTATCAAAGTTTCAAGAAAATGTGCGGTAAAAGTGCTAGTGCTTTGTTAGAAAATAAGTATGCTTTTTAAGGCCTTTATGCTATTCGGTTCGGTTTGATGAATATGAGTGTTTGCAGTTTCCTTAAAAAAATTGCATGAAATATGCAAGAAAACAATATATATTTTAAAAAAAATGAAAAAATGGCCTTATGCTAGTCCGTTCGTTGTGGTCAAAATAGTTTCTGCCTTAAAGAAAATGAAACGAAAATAGGTGTTTCTTAAAAATGAGTGGTTCTTTTCAAAAAAAAAAATCTACCAAGCATTCAAGAGTAGCAATATGACAGAAGAATACAAATCAAACGCACCTAGGTAAGTGATAATTTTCTTTAATTCAGAAAATACTATTTAATTTAATTTTTGTAAGTAAAATTATTTATTAAATTATTTTTCAATTCAATCTTTTGGGTTTCCTTCTAGTATCTATTTTGAACTGTAAATATTATTAGTATTGCCAACAACGTTGGAAAACAGTGTGCACCAGTCGCTTGTTACTTAAAAATGACGAAATTTGACACTCACTTACTTTAAAGTTTTGAATACTGGTAGGGGGCCCCTTTTTTGGTTTCCACCCCGGGGCCACTGCACGTCTAGCTACGCTACTGGTGTGATAAATCACTCCATGTTGTCTATCAAGTATGCAAACAACTGTATGAGCCATATTAGGGGGAGCTCTAACCCCCCTAAATTACAGAAACAGTCAGAATATATATTTTTCGCATGAAAATTAAACCGAAACGCCAAGTTTTCATGCACGAAATGCAATTGTGCTGCATATCGTGAACATGTGAAAGAAAAATGTATCAACTTGCCTTTAGTCCATTTCACTACCGAGCTATATTTTGGTTTTTTAATTTCCTGATTTCAATTTTTGTTTAAAGTATTTCTTGATTGATTGATTGATTGATTGATGTATTGATGTTTATTTAGCATAAAAAAGCTATTTTTATATTTTCATAGTTAGTAGTCATATAATAATAAATAGATAAATAAAAAATGTAAATAAATTATTCAATATACATATTGCATTTCAGAAATTTGTTTTGACAAACAGAAATATTTCACGTTTATATCGTAATATTTGTTTCCATTTTTACTAAATCTGGAAGACTGTTAAAAATTAGTATACCTTTATGAAACAGCATATTTTGGGTTTGATTGTTTGAAAAGAATTGAACATTAAAATTATTATTGTTTCTTAAATTATATATGGCTGAACATCAACCCTCCTTATTAATCTTCATTTTAAATAATTTGGAGTTAAACTATTTTTTATTTTGAATACAAATAATAGGGTATAAAAGATTATTCTCTGTTTAATACTTAGCCATTTCAATCGATTAAGCATAAGGTTAATTGACGTGTATCTAATACAATATAAGATAGAATGCATGGCTTTGTTTTGTAACTTTTGAAGTTTTTCAATCATACCTGTAGATCCCAATAATAGTATTGTGGGACAATACTCAAAATGGGGTCTTATTATGGTATTATATATTATAATTGCCAATGAAATACATAATTTCTTTCTAAACAAATTTTCAAAGTGTTGTTTAAATTTTAAGTTACTGTCTATTATAACTCGCAAATATTTAATTTCCTTAACACATTCAAATTCGTCAACATAATTAATTTCATTATTTGATGGTAGTAACATTTTTTAGTTTTTTCTGTATTAAGTTTTGTTCATATTTGCATTTAATTTTAGCTGAAGTGTTCCATCACTACTGTTGCTGTGTAATTTTAAAAGTGTTGTCATCGGAAGGTTAAACAGCAAACAAAACTCAAGAATAAGGGGCTCATCGCGCTCTGTCCAAAACTGGCCATTTCTTCACAATTTCATATTTTTGTATGAACTTTGATAGATTTTGAACTAAAAATGGTAGAATTTTGTGTTTAAATTCGAAGTAAGTAAACGAAAAATTCAAGGTAGCAGAGTCAATTCAAAATTTGTGACTGACAATCTTTGTCGAGGAGTGTGTTTGGCAGAAGGATTGTGTGTTTGAAAATGAATTTGTTTAAATAGTTCGTGTAACTAGGTACATACCTACTCATATTTTTTGAAATTAATGATTTTTATTTCTCTGTAATCTCAATATCATTCAAACTCAACTCCAAATAGAGCATTCAACTGAAATGATGAAAATCTGATGCTACTCCAACTCAGACGGTCGATCCTGCAAATATAACCCTGAGGCAACACGAGCAACTGCTTGCTAGCTAGTTAGTAATTCATTGACAGCCTTATGTAAGATAGATGGTTGACTAATTAGACTAATTCATTATGAACTTTCGTCGTCCAAGTTCGACATTTTTGGACAAAAGTCAGCAAAGTCTATTAACAAATTTTTGGAGTTGGACGACTGTCCAAAGTTAAACTAAGTTTATAAGTACGACTGAGAAACTTTAACAACTCCCTCGCCAACTGGCTTGCCTATTTTCCTAAGCCAGTTTAGAAACGATTAAAGCAGCAGTACCACTGATCTCTATAATAAACTGGATAGCGTATCGACATAAGAAAGTTGCTTCGATTTGAAGAATTGTTATATTATGAATCTGACCACTTTTTTGTTTCTAATTTTATTTCAATCACAAATGGTCTAATGAAACGGATTTACAAACGTAAAGAGTGTTACAAGGAGTGGAATCATAAAAAAAAACACAGGCTATGTAATTGCATTCTCATCACACTTATCAGCTGTTTTGTTCAACTTGTTTTTAAACTGCAATAATGAACGAAGTCGATGGTTCATATCTACATATTTACTATTACCTATTTAAAAACCTTTCAAATAATATAATTCTAGTGCCATTGGAAATAATAGCACAAACAAAATGCACACAGTGAATAACTTAATGAAAAAAAAAAAAATAATAAAGCAAACTCTCACAAAGTTTTTCCCTTTCATATCATTGGTCTGTTTCTCTTTCTTCAGATTGACATCTTGGGAACCCGTTTTTTTTTGTGTAAATGTAGACGTCATATTATGAAGCCGACCACCTAATTGTTATCTTCAAATGGGAGCAAAAAAACCGGTAATACATTATAAGGAATACACTATCCAGTGTACATAGAGATCAGTAATGAGCAGTACCTAACTCATATGCCAGTATTCGCTCGTGTGGCCTCAGGGCTCATGGTAAACGGGGTTTGGTAACGTGAAACTTTCACCAAGTTTCCCAA
The DNA here is from genome assembly GCA_946251815.1 of Dasysyrphus albostriatus. Taxonomy (NCBI): domain Eukaryota; kingdom Metazoa; phylum Arthropoda; class Insecta; order Diptera; family Syrphidae; genus Dasysyrphus; species Dasysyrphus albostriatus. The sequence continues at coordinate 3,617,347 of OX276339.1, forward strand.
ACTTAGTTTTTTTTTTGATGATTTCTGACAGCAAATTGTGAAAATTTGCAAGAAATTTCACGTTAACAAACACACCTAATATGGGCACAGAGTAGTTACATCTCACACAACTTGACAGCCAATCTCACATAATTTGACATGACTAATAAAATAATGTACCACACATTCATACACAATTGATTTTTAAAGGTGAAACTATTTTGTTTCGATGCTTTATTGTTTTAATTTGTAATAATGTATAAGAAATCATATGTTTGAGTTTAAGGTGCCAGTTATAGCTATTATTGAAACTCATTAAAAATTTTAATGATTGGTTTTGAGACATTTAGAAATCAAAATCATTTATTATTTTGATGGACAAATAAAGCTAAGGACTTAGTTAATATTTTTAGTGAAACAAAATTTCAAAAAGGCCCAACTTTCCACATAAAAATACTTTTCTTATTTCAACGATTGAACTACCTTACCAATGATCATTGAAATCTTTAAAACCATTTTATGTGGAAAGTTGGGCCTATTTGAAATTTTTTTTATTAGAAATATTAACTAAGTCTTGATCTGCATTTGTTTATAAAAATCAATCATTAAAGTTTTCAACGATGAGTTTCAATGATAAATACAACTGGCACCTAAGAAAGAGAACTCGATAACAACCGGCCTTAAAAGGTGAACAAAAGATGCCTTTAGTGACATATTTTGATGGTGACTTATAGGAATATCAAATTATTCCATAAATATAGAATATGTTTGACCTTCTAGAATTAAGAATTTTAAACGAATAGAAATGTTTCCAAGAAATATGAAAACTAGTTTTGACATTATGAAAAGTCAACCTAAGTACGTAGGTATGAGTGTACCTATGTGTCAAAATTGTTTAATGGTCATTCCTACCTGAATCAACTATAAAAGCCAATTAGGTTTCCCAGGGTACCTTTGCACACGAAGCTGAAGTTTCACCCACGTTTTATCACACAGAGCAATACTTCTTAATGCTTACATTCTTAGCAAAAACACACAAAAATTCATGTTTCCGCAATTAACAAAAAAAAAAAAAAAAAAAAAACAAATCGCATATTCTAATTATACAGAGTAAATTAATTGCTTAGCCAGAATGGGGGTTTAAAATGTAATAAATTTAAGGTAAAACAGGCGAGGCTCCTACAGGCACACCTTAAAAAAAAAACCCATGAGGAACAACAGAAGGAAAGGTGCAATATGACTTATGTTTTTTTTCACTCCCTAACTTTATAAAAAATATAATAAAAGAGTAAATTTCTTCTTTCATAAAATTGTTTTACAGGTCGATGACACAAAGTTACAAAGGAATTTCTTTTGCACATAAATGTTTAATGTTCTATTAAAAATGTTATACTTTCACTTGAACAAGTTTTTATGTGGGCGATTGTTACGATGATATTTAACAGAACAGGACAAATTTCAAGGATTACTCATCATATCCTTGCACCCTCTTTGTATGTTGCTAGGGAGTTTTTCTTTTATATTGCTTTCAAGGATTAACTAACATATTTATTTTAAACTTATTGTTATTCTTACCTTCAATTCAATTTAACTGTAGGCCTTTTTTATGTTGCTTCTCGTTTTTAGTTAGCAACAAATAATCACAAACTACTAAATAATATTGCTTTTCAAGGATTACTCACAAAAAAAATAAAGATAAATTCCTTTGCTTTTTCCTCTTTCTCACTCTAAAACTAAAAACTGTAGGAACTTTTTTTTCAGAAATAATAATGATTACATGCGCATGACTGTCATGTAATAGAAAGTGTAATCAAGTATATATTTTTTGCTTGTTGGTTTGTTTAATTCTTCTCCAGAATATATCAAGTTGCCTCGTTTATCTGTAAAGCTGACTTTAAATAAAAAATAACTTATTGAGTTCTGTTTTCACTGACTCTACTGTCAAAAATCCCACATATGTCAAAAATAGACTAGATGACAGTTCTTGTTAAGAATAAGAAAGGGAACATGCATTTATTTATGAAGATTGTTTTTTTTTTTTAAGAATTAAGAATAAATAAATGCATTGCACGAAAAAAAATACTTTTATTTGAATATCCACATTCTTTCGCACTGCACTTCACTGAACATTGTATCTTATTGTGTTCTTTTCGATTTTTGTATAGGTTTGGCTTATTTTTTCAACAAGGAAAGCCCAGTTATATGCAATTATTTTCTTAGCAGTAAAAAGTGTTATTTTTATGCAAAATTGTACGTCAGTTAAATTAAATTTTCCACAGCCAAATGCTTTATTAAACACAGATTAATTTTGAATTTTGATATTATGGAAAATAATTGTAGGAAAAAAGACTGTCTGTTGCATGATCATAGGAACTTTTTCTTTTCTAAATCATAGTTTAAAAATTATAACTTAAATATATTATATAAAAAGACAAAACGATATTTTTTAACACTTATTCATTCAAAGAATTCTAAGACCTAGAGCTCTCTATAAACACAAACAGACAACCCGCAATATAATAAAGAAATTTATTGAATAAATCGATTAAGGGGAGAAAGATAGTCTAACCACCACCAACACTATTTTGCCATTTTTTTAATTTGAAATATGGAAAAGAAATTTTAACAAATTTCTTTTCAAATATTTTTTAATTTTAAGATTTTAATAATTTGCACGGGTTCAACAAATAATATTATTTTAGTGCCCGCGCCCAGAGAGCGATTCTTCGGAGAGTTTCTGGGGTATTCTAATGTGCAATTGTTGGGGAAAACTAAAGTTCACCTGTCTTCGCAAGTAAAAAAAAACAAAACATAGTAAAATAGCCCTACAAAGGCTTGGCAGGTCATTTTTTGACACATCCCATCATCAACATCATCACATCGGCTTGCGTGGAGCTTTTCCAAATACGCATGCCCTTATTTTCTTTCCTTTCTGGGAATTTGATTTTAGTCTACCCTCTATGATGTATGCCTGTGCGGAATTTAGGGTTTGGTGATGCGTCGCCGCTGCATCGAATGTTTTTTTTGTGAGAGTAAATTTGAATTGGACAGAAGTTGCTACCCTAATTTTCTAATAAGAATGTCAAACGGTGCGTGTATAAGCAATATTACATAGATTAACATCTGCAACTTTTCAAAAAAAGAAAGATCGATGTATGCGCATTGCAAATATAGGTACTCAACAAAAACAGGACATGAAACCTTTCATACGACTGTCAAATTGATTTTGCTTCCACACTTGCATCGAAACGAATCCGTTTTACTAAATAGGTGCGTTCCACAACGAGTTTCAAACAGTTTGAAACTGCCAGATCTAGTGCAAACCCGTTCGACAAGTGAAATTTTGTATTGTTCCGCACTAAATCTAGCGGTCTGAAACTGTTTGAAAAAAATTAGGGAACAGGGTTAATGTAACCTTTAACGGTCAAATGTGATGGCTTTAAAACCAATCCTTAAGCTAGAACTATAATGCTCGGGGGGCACTTCAGTGGTCGGAATAAAACAAGCAAATACACGGAAAGCTTATGGCGTGGCTATAATTGCGGAGTGTAGTGTTTCGTCAAGTTTCGTTCAATTTTCTTTTCGGAATTAAGGTGCGCTCCGGAGCACCTCACTAAAGTAAAACTGACATTTGGTGAAATAAGAATGCCGAAAAGAGATAGATGATAACTACAGTAGGGGTGTGTACCCCTTTTCACGATACGGAAAGCTACTTTTCGTTGGCTTTTGACATAAGCTTCAGTGCCCTTCCGACAGTGACAAACATATACCAAATTTTGTGAGATCATATAAAAACCCCGATTACAATAAGTTGCTGACGGAATCAGACTCAATTTCGCTATTTTACTATAAGTTGTCAAAATTGAGTCTGAATCCCTCCACGGATCATTCGTTGGGTTCTGTAATCGGAGTGATTAGCTACAATTTTTATGTCGGTATGGGTGAAAGAGTTTATATGGTTTTCATTCATTTGTTGGCGTTTATATTTATGATGTTTTTGCAAATGGTGAAACTTTCCATGAACATGCTTTTACTATGTTTTCGTTGTCTTGTTGGAGACAACACGAAAATTTCATTTCGCATTTTCATTTACCTCTTAACCCCTTGAACAGAATAAATGTAGCTACAGCTTGAAGCAAAAGTTTAGTTTTGTTTAAAGTCTTCTAGACCATACATTTCTTGCCACATTTACAGCTTCATATAAGATGTGTTTGTTAACGTGAAATTTCATGCAAATTTTCACAATTTGCTGTCAGAAACCATAGAAAAAGAACCCAAGTTTGGGGAACTTGGTGGAAATTTCACGTTACCAAACAGGCGTATTTACAGCTTCTTATTGTGACACTGTATACTATTTGTGTATCTTTCTACTTTGACAGTGCTACACGTTACAACTACAGTATGCCTGTTTGGTAACGTGAAATTTTCACCAAGTTTCCCAAACTTGGGGTTTTTTTTTTCTATGGTTTCTGACAGCAAATTGTGAAAATTTGTGAAAATTTCCAAGAAATTTTACCTTAACTAACACACCTAGTTATACCGCAATTCTGGCCAGTAAATTGAACTTTGTTTGACTTCTGATGCATTATAGATTTTTTGCTATATTACTAAGAGCTTCCGATTAGGCGTTTTTCTTTTTAGCTCCGAGCATAGCACTGAGCTGTCAAAAAAAGATTGGTGTTTCTTTTTTAGCTCAGAGCACTCAACTTGTGTTTCTTTTTTGAATCGGAGCTAGCTCGGCGCACGCCCCATGAGCTCAGAATAAAAAGACCGAGCGAATGGAGCAAGCTGAGCACTGCCAACTTCGCTCTTTCTTCACTCATTTTACATGGGCGCGTTCAACACTTCAATTTCAGGTACATTTTTTAATTTTTCGAGTTTTTGATTGGGCAGCTAAATAAATAAATAAATTTGGGGGCACAACAGCTCGTGGCCAAGGCCTAGTGACTTATAACTCTCAACCATTCCTGTGTGCGTGTTGTTGGCAGGAATGGAGGGGACCTACAATTTTTTGCCGAGTCCGAACGGCTTATGAGAAGCACTTATTCATGACAAGTATACTCATGGAGGATTTGTCAGTCCCTCGAAAGAGGATGTCCGTCAAGTTAGTATTACCACTTCAAAATTTTTACAATCCAATAATTGGATAATTTGTCGTAAATTTGTCGTGAAAGAAAACAATTTGTCGCGCTTGTTTTTTTAAAATTAACCCCTGGTAATGCTAACTTGACAGTCAAGTTAGCACTACCACCCCTTAAAATAGTGTAAAATGAAATCAAAAAGGAAAAAAGAGTATGTGTGAATTTGTCGTAAATAGATCGTGAAAGAAAAAGATTTGTCGCACTTGTTTTTTTAAAATTAACCCATGGTAATGCTAACTTGACAGTCAAGTTAGCACTACCACCCCTGAAAATAGGGTAAAATGAACTCAAAAAGGAAAAAGAAGCACGTGTGAATTTGTCGTAAATTTGTCGTAAATTTGTCGTAAATATATCGTAAAAACAAATAAAAAAAATTACTTGAATTTGACAATAACCCTCAAAATCGTTGTTTTTTCTGCTTTTTTCTATATATCCAGCACTACCATATGAAAACTTTTTATTCTTAGTGTTTTTTGGCATGGAATTTGTTTTAACAATTGTAGTAATATGTCTTTAAATAAGTTGTGTCAAAAAATAATTTGTTGCGCCTTTTTTTCTATAAAAAATTCCTTGAATTTGACAAAAAGCCCCAAAATCGATATTTTTTTCAATAAATCCAGCACTACAACATGAAAACTTTTTATTCTTAGTGTTTTTTGGCATGGAATTTGTTTCAACAATTGTCGTAATATGTCTTTAAATAACTTGTGTCAAAAAATAATTTGCTGGAATTATTGAAGAAGCTGAAGAAAAACACCGATTTTGGGGCTTTTTGTCAAATTCAAGGAATTTTTTATCGAAAAAAAGGCGCGACAAAAAATTTTTTTTTGACACAACTTATTTAAGGACATATTACGACAATTGTTTAAATAAATTTCATGCCAAAAAACACTAAGAATAAAAAGTTTTCATATGGTAGTGCTGGATTTATTGAAAAAAAATCGATTTTGGGGCTTTTTGTCAAACTCAAGGAATTTTTTATAGAAAAAAAGGCGTGACAATTATTTTTTGACACAACTTATCTAAAAACATTACGACCATTGTTTAAACAAATTTCATGCCAAAAAACACTAAGAATAAAAAGTTTTTATATGGTAGTGCTGGATATATAGAAAAAAGCAGAAAAAACAACGATTTTGAGGGTAATTGTAAAATTCAAGTAATTTTTATTATTTTTTTTACGATATATTTACGACAAATTTACGACAAATTCACACAGTGTTTTTTTCTTTTTTGAGTTTATTTTACCCTTTTTTCAGGGGTGGTGGTGCTAACTGACTGTTAGCATTACAAGGGGTTAATTTAAAAAAAACTAGTGCGACAAATTTTTTTCTTTAAATTAAAAAAACAAATTTTTTTATTTTACGATCTATTTACAACAAATTCACACATGCTTCTTTTTCCTTTTTGAGTTCATTTTACCCTATTTTCAAGAGTGGTAGTGCTAACTTGACTGTCAAGTTAGCATTACCAGGGGTTAATTTAAAAAAAAAATCAAGTGCGAACATTTTTTTTCTTTCACGATCTATTTACGACAAATTTACGACAAATTCACACATGCTCCTTTTTCCTTTTTGAGTTCATTTTACCCTATTTTCAGGGGTGGTAGTGCTAACTTGACTGTCAAGTTAGCATTACCAGGGGCTAATTTTAAAAAACAAGCGCGACAAATTTACGGCAAATTTACGACAAATTATCCAATTATTGGATTGTAAAAATTTTGAAGTGGTAATGCTAACTTGACGGACATCGCAAGAGGCAGTACCTCGGAAAAAAACATTTCTGTTTTTAGGTGGCAGTGGTCGGTAATTGCACCCAGACCTTTGGCATGACAGTCCTACGCACTAACCATTATGCCACGAGGTACTACTCAAGTTTCTTTCATTTGGGCAGCTATCAGATGATAATTAAAAGTCAGTACTAAATTACGCTGTGTTGAATACATCGCAATCGTTTGTGTTTGTAAATTATATCGGAGAACTCTGGTCACACTCTGCTCAGAGCTAACTCCAATAGTTTGAGCTCTACTCTGAGCTAAAAAATAAAAGCGCCTACTGTGGTGCTGCATATTATTTTTTTTATCTTTCTATTTTGACAGTGCTTCTTGGTCAAAAAGCCAGCTTATAATTTAAGGGCGCTTAGGAATAACTTCCATCACTTTGACAGAGCAAGAGGGTAATATGCAGAGATTATCAAATAAAGATGTAAGTAAGGTATTTTTATGAGAAATTGTGGTTATTGCCAAGTTTTTAAATGCAAAAATGCTGCACTATTGAAAAATTAATATTCCTTTTTCTCTGGCAAATAATGTCGGATCTACAGTTTTACTGCTTTATAAGAAGTAGGGGTTTGCTCTCAACAATAACAACAAATTTTATCAAAAATGTACACACTATAGTAACAATTTTCAACAACTGTTTTTGGCAGTGTTGCAACATGACTGCATTTATGACATACGACCTAAGGGCCAGTTGTACAATTGTGGTTCAAATTTTGATGCAAGTGTAACGGATTTTAAACTCAAGTAATTTTAACGGATTAACTGGTTCAAGTAGGTATGATACTAGCCAACTACACGTCTTTGAACCATCTTTGATCTTCTGTTAAATTTCCTGAATCACGGACACAAATTCGAACCACAATTGTACAAATTTGGATTTGAATGGAATGTGAGAATCGTGCCCAGATCGATAAAACACGGCGGAACTCGGTCTTCATTCAATTTGTGAAAAAATGCCATTGCTTTCAACTGACTGATCGGACTTATAGTTCTTTCAGAACCTTTAAGTAAACTGTGCCTACGTCCTGTAACTCTCACATCGATTAAATTTGTTTTGTGGCATTTTCACCGTTTCTCGAAATATCATAGAATGTAGGCACGGAATAAGATAATTACCATGCCAATCTCATATGCAATCAATGATTTATTTTCATATCAAAAGAGAACTAACCTGAAATGGGATTGATCCCAACTCTTTCAGATCGAGCTGACAACACCCAGTGTTTTAATAAAGAAAAGTTAGTATTGTTTTTGCACGACTCATGTGAAATGATAATGCTTCAAACTTTTTATTCGATTTTTTTAAAGATAGATATTTTTTTCTTGAATGAATATCTATTACTGGAAATACCTCCCTGGTATTCTTAAAAAAAAAAAAACAAACAAAAAAAACAACTTATCTTAGCCAAATTATATGCAACACTTCTGGTTGTTGATGCCAAAACAGCCAGGTGAAAATTTTCCCATGATTGTCATTCATTCATCATTGCAAATAACAAGAATAAACTAATATCAAAATTAAAAATTAAGATATTCAAAAATATTATTTTGTCTGTTAAAACCGCGACAAAATGTTGACAGTAATCCAACAAAATATGCATATAGAATGCATATTATTATTTTGGGAATGACACCCGGTGAGGCAAAGCATAAGCATGGTGCATTCGTTGGATGTTTCTAATATTTTATTTACCTTAAATATTTATTATAAGATCATCAAAATAAAATCAATCTTAGGTAGGTGTATGTGGTCGGTCAACATCGAAGCTATAATTTTGCTTCACCAAAAAATACCATTGATAAATTGTAGGAGAGAATCGCCAAAATACGTGTTTTTACCAAAAAAGTTTGCGTGAGAGATTTTCAATAAAAATTCCTTTAGCTTTTTTCAAAATCTTTAAAAAGAGTAGATATGGATCATTGAAGGAGCCTTTAACTTGAGTTCTAACAGTCCAAGTTTAAGGTTAAGGTCTATCAAAAATCAATCTCAGTTTTTAAGGGGAAAAATGAGGAATTTTTGTGAGGAATCGTGTTTATATTTCTGAGTCCTCTGAGATCTCAGAAATATAAACTGGTTAATTGAAAAATGCTAAAAAACAAGCGTCGTTCTTGTCAATGAAAGCTACTGAGATACAAGTTGACACAAAAGTAATCTTGCCAATTTCACAAAATTTCAGACTTTGCTCTCTGAACTCATAGGAGAAAACCCAAGTTGGTGAACCTATGTTCAGATTTCACGGTACCAAATAGCCATAATTTAAACGTGTCGTATTTTTGACATTCTGCTTTGTTGGAAATTTTCTATGAGCCTGATTACACGATTCATTTTTTCGTTTGTTCCGTTTTTCGTCTTTTTGACAGGTATGTGCGTATCTTCGTGATTAATCACAACAAAAAAGTCTATTCGTTTTTCTGGCGTTCAAAAAATATGAGGTCCATTTATTGGAGAATAAAAACAGTAGCTATAGATAATAATTAAAAATATTTTTAAATCACTTCTTGTTTAAATGTAGATCTATTTAATCAAGAGAAATAATTTTAAAGCTCATTATTTAAAGTTACGAGTAATAACGTTTATCAAATCATAAACGTCAAAATACCACCGGAAAAAATCTGAAAATTTTCTTTCGTGCTTTCGTTACTTCGTTTCCCCTATATTTCTACACCCCTCACCTAATGTGTAAAAAAAAAACGAAACACGAAACGACTGAAAAAACTAACCGTGTAATCAAGCTCTATCTATCTCGTTTTGGCATTTCTAATTCATCAAATGGCCATGTTCCGATATTTATTCTCAGTTATCCGTATATCTTAAGGAAAATAAATAAATACTTAATGCATATTTCCATCGACTTGTCTGTTGAATATAAAAAATAAAAAGACTTCGTTAAAAAAGTAACATTTTTCCTTTCGGTAAAAAAAAATTAAATCAATTTCTCTGTCTGTTTTCATCTAACGTATCCCGCGGTTCTGGGTTGGATACTAAGTTATCTTGGATAAAATATCCGATAGCCAGGTACATGGCCAATGTCAGTTTTACTCAACTGAGGTGCAAAGTTGAACGAAACTTGACGAAACGTTCCATTCCACATTTAAGGTAGAACTAGAATAGGTGGTAGCGGTCCGTAGCTTATGTCAAAATCGACCAAAAAGTAGCTTTCCGAAACGTCAATTTCACAAGTGACCCATAATGCACAAGTGGTGGGAAAGTGAAAAAAGTAAATAATTATTTGTTTAATGTTAATTTTCATTTACTTTTTTACAGCACAGAGTGATAGGCTTTTTATTATTTATTTTGCAAGGCCACGAAAAAAAATAAAAAAAAATAAGGATTTTACTTCACTCGTACATCCAACAGAAAATAAAACAGTTGAAAACTATAAAACTATACAGCGAGCGCCAAATTCTTTTTAGTTTGCTTCCACCATTCTTATTTTGGTTTCGTCCACTTACGAAAGAGCGGTCGGTGAGCGCTCTCTTGCCCGACGGCAAAAGTTAACGAAAACTAAACGAAGAGTACCACTTCGCAATTGTGTGCGCGTCATATGAATTTCTTGTTTGCGCTCGGTCTCGTACGACCACGTTCGCTGGCTTCCGCCTATTGTAGTTCTACCTTTATAGCCACGTCATATGCTTTCCGGGTTTTCCCTAGTTTTGTTATTCTGACGACCGAGCTTTATACACGTGTTAGCTGCCACACGAAAAGACAACTTATCCATTTGATTAATTTTTTTTAAGGTAGAACTATATTTTTCCGAAGGGCACTGAAGCTCTTGTTGTCAAAAACCACTAAAAGAAGCCCTCCGTATCGTCAAAAGCAGAACAAACCTTGTACTGTACTTATAATGTATCTCTTTTTGACATTCCTATTTTACCAGATTTCAGTTTGACTTAAATGAGGTGTGCTCTGGAGCTCACCTTACGGTGAACAAAACTTGACGAAACGCACCCCTCGATAATTAAAAGCCGCGTTATATGCTTTCCATACATTCGCTTGTTGTCTTCCGACCACTGAAGTGCCCCTCCGATCATTTTTTTATGAGTTTTGACAGAACTTTGGGCTAAGTTCATAGATATTCGTAGTTTTGGGAGGTACGTGAACAGACTGATTATCTAAATAGCTTAAATATCTAAATGACGCATTTTTTGTTAATGTGATATTTTTATTTATGCATAAGAACAAACTCTGCGGCTAAAAAATAATGGAAGCCTGAACTTTCAAAAAGAAAATTGTGTTTCTTTGTTTAGCTCTGATCGTTCAGGGCGAACAATCTCTTTCTTTTTTCGTTCTGAGCGTGTTCTCAGTTTGTTCAGGGCACGTTGTATGAGCTCAAAATAAAATAACTGAGCAGACCGAGCACTGAGTTAAATGCTGAACACAAGCATATGACAGCTAGTGTTCAGGTTTGTTTCAAAGAGCTCAGAGCACGCTTGGTTCAGAATATATTCACAACATGCCCGACATGCTCGGATTCTGTTCGGAGCTCTATTCTGAATTAATAAAGAAAAACGCCTCGGCTCTGCCTCCAAATTGTGATTCTTTTTTTCTTTTCCTTAAGTGCATAAAGCATTGGCGTAGACCGTCTCGTAGACTTAATCTTTGACATAACCTAATAGACAAAATCTAGTGCTGATAAATGGCGTAATCTAGGTGGTCAATTGAGTTTTCCATTTCGTGAAATCACTCGGCCAGGAAATTTGCCACACAATAGAGCCAGTTAATATCACTGATGTCCATATCATTGATTTTAGCTAAAGATAATATCATGTAAGGTGGTGTTGGATAGTCTCAATAATTGCTGATATTGTCTTTAAATGAACACACCTGTCTTTCTTAGCCACACTCTCAGATGCCCCGACAATATATACTATCACCTGATGTCGCACAACAAATTTCATGTAAATTGTTGCAGCCGTTTCCGAAAAACAAAGACTTAAAAAAAGTGGGCGTGACAGTGGGCGGATGTTGCTTTTCCAATTTTTAAATTTTTTTCTCTGGTCATTGTAACAAATTATGAACATTTCATTCACATCGGTGCAGCCGTTTCTTAATAAGCCAACGTTGAAGAAAAGTGGGCGTGGCTGCTTGTAGTAAATTTGAGGTACATAAATCCATAGTTAATAACCATCTTGTAAAGTTATAAACTAATAACAGTTTTATGTTGAACACTAAAAAATGGCACAAAATCTAAGGAAAACTCTTGTTGGAAGACCCTGTAGGTACCCTGTTTTTTTTTAATTTACACTAAAGAACCATTCTTAGCCCACTCTCCCTTACATCAAAGCTCGTTGACATTGAGCAGATGAATTTTTCAAATATCTACAATTTCTCTATTCGTTCAAAAAACATTCAACAGCCAACAGGTTGTTGTTAAGTTATTAATAAAATTCTCTCATTATATTTTAAGAACAACGTTTCAAAAAAAAAATCAAAAATGGAACATCATTTTATAGGAATCGTGAAGAGAAAGGTGATATAAGATCGGTAGAGAGGCGATTTCGCATTAATTTAGAGCATATAACAACTTTTATGGGGAAGGGAGGTTTCAATACATTATTTTTCTCTCGTTTGACACTATCGTCAAAATGTGAAAAAAAATATACCAACCACTTTTTTACAAGTTTAAACAAACATTTCTTATAGTACCTGGAAATTACAATTTATATACAAAAATTTCAAAGCATTTTGTGTGTGCACTGAACTGACAAACAAAACCAAAAGACTCGTAAGCTTAAACATGCGAGTTCCTTTTTATTTATGGTACAAAAAAACCTCATAGATCGTGGGCTGTTAACAACAAATTGGATTGCACATCCCCAGCCCCAACGTGTATTTTTCTTACAAAAACATAAACGAAGAATTTCCGATTCTTTTTTTTTTTGTTAAATTCCAATGAGTAATAATAACTAAAAAAAAAATAATAAAACACAAATTCGCCTACACATTTATGTCAGAAGCTCATAGGGGTTGATATTAATTTTAAAAGAATTAAATGAAACGATAAATTAAAAAAAAAAATATACACATATATATTAAAGTGTTATTAATTAAAAAGGTGTTTAAATTACTGAAACAGAAATTTAACAAAGTAACATGTTGGTTTGTTTCAAAACTTAATGGAATGTCGTCTCACCTTTGTTTTTCGTTTAATTGCATTTTGGAGGATTTTTCTCTTTTATCTTTATTATTATTTATATCACAAAAATTAAAAAATAATTAATTAAGGTAACAGTTTTTCGGATTGATTGTTTTTTTTTTGTGCGAAGGGGTGCAATGGTGAAAGAGAGATCAAAAATTATTGACTATAATGGAAAAGGATTATTAACAATGAGAGATAATCTACGAAATAATTGGGAACATTAAACAAAATACAAAAATGTAAATAGTAACACTTTGCATAGGTATTTATTTATTAAAACAACATACACATATATTTTATTTATTTTTTAAAATACAAAATTATGTACATGAAAATATATGCATATGTTTTGTAACTCACAAGTAATCTTTTTGATTGCAACTTTGCACCCAAAAGCAAAACATTATCAATTTTATTATTTTTACTATGTTCTTAAATAAAAGTGTACATTTAAATAAATTTCTAATTCACAGCACAGATGACTTAAGGTTTTTTTTTTATTTTTGTAATTATTCGTGGTTATAGGGGTTTTTTGACTTTGTTTGATTTCTTCAAGCTCATATAACCGTTCGCATAGAGAACAACATAAAAAACATTTCCTTGTTGTTTTTGTTTGTTTTCTTATATACACGTCATAAAGAAATAGCTATGAAATATTTTACTCATTAATATTAAAATTTACGAAACAAAAAAAAAATATTGCAATTAAATATTTCTATCACTTTGTGTGGAACTAAAAAAAAAATACCCGTAAATGCTGTTTCGATATCTATCGCGCGTTTGAGAACTTATACAAAATATGGAACGGAGAGTAAAAAACAACAACAAGCACAAGGAACAAATGAACATGAATTTCAAAAAAATAAACTTTTCGAATTCATCTTTCTTTACACTGTGTTCATTTTTTTAATTTGGATTCTGTATAGGAAAGTGAGACACACACCTTTTCATTTACACTCTGAGCGGTTGTATTTGTATAGTATTTTGATTTTTGTTCGTAATTTTTGAGAGATTTTTAAATCTTATAGGCAAGCGAATAAAATGGAATGTTGCTGCCCGATCGATGGCAGATTTAATTTGTTTTAAAACATTCAATACAGGTTAACAAAGGGATACATCATTGACAGTGCATATCAAACGAAGATGGATGTCAAGTTAGCGAAGCAACTTTTTGCGAACCGAGGAATGAATAGGTGGATAATTTGCTGTTAATTAGTCGTTAAGTAGTGGTGATAATACATCATGGATTGGTTATTCTATTAAAAGAAGATTTACGTCAACTTACCAAAGCAACTTTTACGAACTGAAGAATGAATAGGTGGATAATTTGCCGTTAATTAGTCGTTAATTAGTGGTGAAAATACATCATTGATAAGTTATTCTATTAAAAGAAGATTTACGTCAACTTACCAAAGCAACTTTTACGAACTGAAGAAAGAATAGGTGGATAATTTGCCGTTAATTCGTTGTGAAATTTCAAATTTGTCGTTCACTCTGTTTTCTATGTTTTCTTTTTTCAAATTTGTTGTTAACTCTGTTTTCTATGTTTTTCCTTCTCGAGAATAGTTAAAAACTTCTTATACCTAATGGTTTATGATTTAATAAATTGCCATTCATTAGTCGTTTATAGTTGTGAAAAATTCAATTTGATCGTGCAATTCTAGGTTTCTTGCGTGCTTTGCTAGCTTTATATCAAGTAAGCAAAGCAATTCACACGGATAGAAAAATTGATAGGTGCATAATTAATTGCTAATTAGTCGTGAATTAGTTGTGACAGTTTCAAATTTGTCGTTCTATGTTTTATTTTGAAAAAATGGTAATAACTGCTAACTTGACATAACTTGACAAGCGGTATGAACTTCTTATACTTACAGCCATTATTAATAAAAAACTGGCATCGTTTCCCTAACTGGCACACAGATAGACAACTTGTCCCTTTGATGACTTTTCTTATAAAAAAAATATGATATTTTTCCAGTATTTATCACTTCACCAAATTCACCACTTTATCAAATTGTGGTGATTTTCGAAAACCTACATGTGTCACCGGTAGTTACAAAACGATCCTAGCACACGTGTATGTGTTTGTGTAAAGAAGTTATCCGTTCATTATACGCAGAATTTGGCGAGTTAAAGTTATTCGTACGTTAACAAATGTCACAGACCATAACCATTGTGCTACTTTTTAGTACACGGCAAGTAAAATGTGCATGCGCAGTGACGTTGTTTTTACGTCACATATGCTTCCCATTTGCCATATACAATAGGCGCGTCTCACCAACTAAAATCTCAATGAGCGCTCAATGTCAAGTCGATGGAGGCGGAATGCTTTGGTGGGACAAGATTCTCCGTTGAATTGTATAAAAACTTGTGTTAAAATTTTCGTACTGAAATTCTGGAAACAAATTTCAACTTTGCTTAAAATATTTAAATTTAAAATCACAAAACTTTATCAAATGAATGAAAAATAAAAGCAAATTCAATTTATTTTCATTTTTATTAACATTCCACCTTTAATTTGAATTTTAAATCGACTTTAGTATTTGCACATCAGCGAGAAATTACAATTTGCCTGTCACATGAACAGCTGTTTAAGCAGAGAAAGAACATTGAGAAATGAATCCAAAAAGTTTTCGTCTCAGTAATCTCCTTAAAAAATCTCAGTACTCAGGTGAGATTTTTTGTCCCACCTAAAAAATCTCTGAGCGCTCAGAGATTTTATTTGGTGAGACGCGCCTAATGTAATCGCATGTTTGTGACAGCTGCATGACGTCAGAGCCGTATGTGCATGTGGAATTTAATATGCTGTGTACTCTTAGCTTTACACATTTTTCAATAGATAGAACGTTGTTATCTGCAGTTTTTTTATATTGTTAATGTTGTATGGCTTAATAATTTGCCATTAGTTGGTCTCTAATTTGTTGGAAAAATTAATTTAATCGTGCAATGTTTTCTATGTTGTTTTTCGATCCTTTGCTAGTTTTATATTAAGTTAGCAAAGCATTACCAAAAAAAGTGGTACAAACTGTTTAAAACGCACAGTTTATGGCTTAATAATTTTTGTCGTTAACTAGTTTTTAATTATTTGTGTCAATTTAAAATTTGTTTGCAATGTTTTCTACGTGTTTCGGGTTATTTACTAACTAAACATTAAGTTAGCATAACACCACCTCAACAGGGGTAAAAACTACTTTAGCCGATTAGTTTATGGCCAAATAGTTCATGGTTCATAATTAGTAGCTGATAACTTTTGACAATTTTTTTTTTCGAAAATTGATTAAAACTTCTAAAGCTCAACATTATATTGCTTAGTCGTTAATAAAAACATAGAACACATTGCACAATCAAATCGAATTTGTCACAACTAGCAGCAATAGGGACCGTGTGTCAGTAATAACGTGCCGAATATTCTCTTCCAAGGCGTCAATCGTCTCGGGCTTATCTGCGTAGACAAGCGACTTCCATAACCCCACAAAAAATAGTCCAGCTGTGTTAAATCGCACGATCTTTGAAGCCACGCCACCGGCCCACGACGCACGCGAAATAATGCGCTTACTAAAAGTTTCCTTTAAAAAATTGATTGTTTCGCGATGTGTCGTCGCGTGAACCAAACAACGATTTGCAAACGTTGTTCAGAAGTAAGTCTATTCATTATGAAATGAAAATCAAGGGACAGCTGTCAAAAAGACCAACTCCGAAAAAACTATTGCCAGATTGAAAACCACACGCCTAAGAAAATACCCTTTACAAAGAATCTAACGGTTTTTGAGAAAAATACAGGTTCGTGTCCTTCAAATAAGGATAAGCTTGCAACCAGTGCTTTCCCTTAACCCTTTTAAAAACATAAAGCAAATATTGCCAAGTTGCTTCTATGTTTTGATTTTTTTTTTCAAAATGGAGTAAAGAAGTGCGAATTTACAGAAAATCATGACCACGTGCGAATTATTCTGATTTTTTTTTATATATAATTTACTTATAATACTAATAAAAAAGCAGTCAAATTTAACAATATTTTTCTAATAAAAAAATTATGAAATATATATATATGTATTTTTAGCAAAGTTTGACCTTCACTTAAAATAAAAAAATTAAGGAACAATATGTAGGTTAAGAAGTTGTTATTGTTATTTATAACGGGTGATTTTTTAGCTGGTTTGGTTTTGGCAACACTGGTTTTGACAGCTGACGTGTGTTTAGTACCTTGTGTCACTGTCAAACAGCTTCAGTTTGGTTTGCAATTTAACCATGGATCGTCTTACAAATGAACAACGCTTGCAAATTATTGAATTTTACTATCAAAATTCGTGCTCGGTTCGAAATGTTCATCGCGCGCTGAATGTGTTCAGCGATGAGGCTCATTTTTGGTTGAATGGGTACGTAAATAAGCATAATTGCCGCATTTGGAGTGAAGATCAGCCAGAAGCATTGCAACAACTACCAATGCATCCCGAAAAAGCCACTGTTTGGTGCGGTTTATGGGCCGGCGGCATTATTGGGCCATATTTCTTCAAAGATGATGCGAATCGCAGCGTTACTGTCAATGGTGAACGCTACCGAGCGATGATAACAAACTTTTTTTTGCCCGAAATGGAAGTTCTTGACTTGCATGATATGTGGTTTCAACAAGACGGTGCCACATGCCACACAGCACGCGAAACAATGGCGCAATTGCGAGGCGAGTTTGGTGAACAGTTAATTTCACGTTTCGGGCCGGTCAATTGGCCGCCTAGATCGTGCGATTTGACACCATTAGATTATTTTTTGTGGGGGTATGTCAAGGCTAATGTCTACAAGCCCGCTTCGATTGACGCACTGGAAGCCAACATCCATGCATTCATTCGTGAGATACCGGCCGATATGTGTGAAAGAGTATGCCAAAATTGGACTCAGCGGATGGGCTACCTGAGACGCAGCCGCAGTCAACATTTGCATAAATTATCTTTAAACATTAAATTGCAAGGTTCAAACTATCGATTCAAATAAATATTTCATTCATTTTTTCGAATTTTTTGTGTTTTTTTTTTTTAAAGTTCTAAACCTCTTAAAAAATTACCCGTTACATCAAAAAATGCTTCAATCTGCCAAGCACAACCCCAAACTAAATGATAAACATTGAAACAGGACTTTCACGACTTTTTATTAAAACTTTAAAAGTACACGCAGAATATGTAATTAAAGTCCTGCAATTACCGGATGAGAGATTCCCAACAATTATTGCAAGAAAGGTAATAGAGAGAAAAACACTGTGGTATAAGAAGTTAGAAGAGCTTGCAACATACTGCGGAATGAATTTCAATCTCGTCAATGGAAATAAAAGGTACTGTAGAGATGTAATCAACAACCTGCTTTCAAAAGTAGATGAGCAATACAGGACTGACTGTTAAAACCTAGCTATTTCGTCATTACACAGAGCTACATATAGTATTTTGAGGCATAATTTAAATGAAAAGAACTATTTTCGTCACCAAAACAGTACCTAATGAAATGATATCGGCTATCTTTAAAATGAATTTTTATTAATGGTGTAAAAAAAAACAAACTTGTTATAAAATGTTTTATTTCATGTCCATCAGGCAGACGGCAAAGCCATGCTTTTGGATTTTTGTGAATATTATTTCTGTACCTAAACAAGAAAACAAACAATAAATCTATCTAAATCTAAATCTAAATCTAACATAATAAATGCCGCTCTAAGGTTAGAATATGTTCCGAGCCAATGGAAAGTTGCGGAAGTTATAATGGTTTTGAAACCTGGGAAACCATCTCACGATAAGAAGTCTTACAGGCCGATTTCGCTTCTTCCTATAGTATCAAAAGTTTTTGAAAGAATACTACTCCTGCGCCTGCAGGCGATAATAGAAGAGAAGAAATTAATACCTGAACATCAGTTTGGATTTGGAAGCAAGCAATTGATCAAGTGCATAGAATTACTGACGTAATTGAGAAAGCTCTTGAAGAAAAGAAAATCTGTTCGACAGTCTTCTTGGACGTGTTGCAGGAGTTTGACAAGGTGTGGTACGTAAGCCTCAAATTAAAATTAAGACAAGTTCTGTCTGAAGGGCTTTATTACATTCTAAACGGATATCTAGATAACAAACTTTTTCGTGTAAGACACGGAAATGAGTATTCAAATTTCAAAGAAGAAGTGGCTGGGATACCACAAGGATGTATATTAGGTCCAGTTCTGTACCTTTCATTCCAACGTGATATACCTCAAACAGAAGACATTATCATAACCACGTTTAGTGATGATACTGCAATATAAGAAGTAAGCAAACCGATTAGCAAAGCTACAATCAAATTACGAAATGCTATTAATAATGTTTATGAGTGGCCAAAAATAAAAAAAATGGCGAATAGCGCTCAATGAATAAAAGTCAGTCCACGTGGACTTAACGTATACAAAAAATAAATAGATTACTGTTCTTTCTTAATACCGCTCGTGTACCATTGGGCAAAGTCTCTGGAAATGAACCTAGACGCGAAATTAAAATGGAAGCCGCACGTAAAAACGAAATGCGAAAAACTAAAAAGTAAATTAAATAAAGTGAATAATGAAATGAACTGGCTGGCTACTCGGTAGATATTCAAAGCAAAGTAGGTAATGAAAATGAGTTGATTTTATACAGGCAGGTACTCAAACCGGTTTCGATCTATGGTATAAAACTTTGGGGTTGAACCTGCGATACAAATTTTAATAATAACTTATAAACGTTTGAAAATAAATTGCTTAGGTGATTTGTAAATGCTCCGTGGTATATAAGAAACGAACGAACGATGGTTTTCACAGAGATCTCGGGATTCCTACGTTTCGGGACGGATTTAAGTATGCCATCTGCGAAGAACAAAACCTTCCGACTTGGTGCGGTGAACAATCATCTCAAAATCCCTTTAAAAATCTGTTTATTACTTCAAAATACACAAATTAATAATTGAAAAAAAGTTTTTCAAAATTTTGATTTTAAATTTTTAAAATGTCGCTAAATACATTCTTACGGGCAGGTATCGATATGTATTTAATAGAATAACATATGTACATAGAGTGGTCGTTAAAAAAGTCCCTAGGATGGGCCTAAATTGGCTCTTAATGAAGAAAAATAAAAATTCCCCCACTTGGACAGGAAGGGAAATTTTATTAAAAAATTACATTTAATAGGAAAAAAACAACGACAACAGCTACAGTATGTAGCTTTTTGGAAACCCAGAAACCCATTCTTAGGAATTATTTTCAAATTTAGTTCTTTTAATAAATTGGTTAAGCAAAAATAGTTTTCAAATAAAAAACGTAAACTTAGGATTGATTTTTTTCAAAATATTGAGTTGAAACGATTTTTGTCAAAACTGTTCCTTAAAAAGTCTTGATTGTTTAAATAAATCATAAATAAAACACTTCCTCCACAATTTGGCACCATTTTTTATAAAATGAAGACACCATTTTTTGATGCAAAAATAATTCTTTTCCATTTGTAGGCTTAAAGTTTATTAATTAAGGATAAATTATTGACTTAACGGGTACCTTAGGCAAAAACAAACTTTTTTGCCTTGAATATTATTCAATATTATCCACAAAATAGGATTGAAATTTATTTAATGCAGGGAACTGTAATCAACTTTCCGTTGATTTTTAAAATATTTTGGACTACTATTTGGGCTACTTTTTCGACTCCGATTTTGGGCTACAAACATTTCTAAATTGGGCTATCGAACTTGCTTCCAACCTACATATCCGAATTTTTTTTTTTTACAGATTTTACGCGAATCACCTAGTATGGAAAAATAATAAAATGCACGAGTATGGGTAGCACGTACTTGCTCTTATGTTCAAGACGCTGAGTGCTTAAGAAAATTATGTGGGCTATCGTGGATAAAATTTCCCACGGAATCTCTCCCATCTTCTAAAATTGGAAATGCCAACAATTTTCCACTATTCCTTGCAGGTTCAAATTTTGTTGATCAAAATGGTATCCCAGTGGCAATAGAATATTAATTTTAGATGCCAATAAATTCCGAGAGAAAATGCGACTACAATTCACGTTCCCAGTTTTCGGCGATGGGAAAAATTCCGTGGAAAATTTTATTCACGATAGCCCCATTATAAAAAAAATAAAAGAGATACTTGCTTGTTTGATTGGTAATGTTTATGACGTCAAAAAATTACCATTCATTATTACACCTTTTTCGGGAAAAAGTATCTTCGGTTTTTTTGTAATCTTTTAAAAAATAATAGTGATTTTTACATTTAGCTTTATTATTCGACTAAAAATTGATAAGATCATTGTAATTAAAAAAAAAACAGTATGGTAGTTGATAAAGCGACATTTTGAAAAAAATACTTTAAAAAATTCCTAGTTTTTAAAAATTTAATTTTTCAAAACATATTCTCTGAAACAACTTGATTTGAAAAACAAATAAAACAATAAAAACAAATAAAAGAAACATAATACATTCAATTTTTGAAAAAATTGCTCCCCTTAGGATTATTATTATTTTGCATTTTTATGTTTATCGTTGTTATTAAATATTTGCTTTTGCATTTAAGTCGGTTTTTTTCGAAAATCGCCAGCACGAGGTAGACTTTCCTCGCATTGTAAAAAATGCATGTATTTGACCCTTCTAAAAAAATTCGTCATCAATTTTCGGCGCCCAAGTTATCTTACTCTCCCTGGAATATGTGTACTAAAATTCAGGTATACATAAAATAGTTTATTTATAAAAAAAAATTGATTTTATTTTGACACAATTTATTAAAATTCAAGCAACAAAACACTTTTCTTTTAAATTCCAGTTTTGTTCTTAAATCTACACTGCATTTGTGAGACAGCAAAACAAAATTTAAATATTTCACTTCTCATCCAAGCAACTTTTATTAATTTTTTGTTGTGCATACAAATATTATTTTTTATGGACATATTCAGTGGCTTAATTTCTGGTGGATCATAACATGGCGACGAAGACGGATTGCAAAAGCTGTTGAAAGAGCACCAAGGTAGCCAACAGGTTGATGAACTATTTCCAGATTGCGGCGTAATAGCACCAACAGGCATGGGTCTGCGTAAGCTCTGTACTGATAGTGTAATTGGCTGTCCAAAGCATTATGCCGAACCGAACAGCTGATGGATCAAAGACTCCTGATTTATTAAAAAAAAAAAAATAATATCATTGGGTGTAATTCTGTTAAAATGAAATAAATATATATAATAAATTGATCTTTGTTGCTGATGCTGATTGAATGGATTGGAAGTTGAAATTTTATTTTTCGCTTTTGGTTTTAATAAAAACAGATTATTGTTTGAATTGTTTCTTATAAGTTGTGCTTACCCGCTGTTATTCGTCATTTATTAATAGGAGGTTTTCGAATATAGTCTATCGTTGCGTTGTGTTCTCCATGGAAACTATTTCCAAGCTTAGATCTCAAGGTGCAGTTAAAAATAAGGCTGTTGAAAGTTTTCATTTGGTTCTACACGTTAAACTATTTTAAAACATTAAAGCGGCTATACTACTTTTTTTTTACAACATTTTTGTGAAACTTTCCAAAACTAACTTTTGGTTTTTTTTTAATGAAAACTCAAACAGTTTTATCAGATTACATCTTCAATAAAAAAAATTCAAACTTAATCAAGTGACATGGAGTGTATTGAGTATTTTATTTATATTTTATTCAAAACGATACGCGGATGTGTAGAAAATAGACGAACTAATTATAATTGTTTTTACCTCACGATAAAATTGTCTTTTCTATTCTTGATGAAACAGTCATGAGGTATGTGGAGGTACTTCTTGCGTACCTACCTCTAGAGAGCCAGAGCATCAGAGCGGTCGGTGGTCCGAATAGTTTAATTTTGACAAAAAAAAATAGGTGCTCATTTTCTATAATTGTACGAAAGCCACTTTCTTCCTATAGTGAATTGCGTTTGTCAACAAAGCGGCATTTTTTTTTTTAAATATCGTGTGCGAGTTGAACACATGGAACTCGGTCAAATTTTTGTATGTCTGGCGGTGTTTGTTCTTTGTTTTAAACGAAAAGGTGGAAAAACAAAAACATTTTTGAAATCGAAATTTTGCAAAATTCAAAGATCAAAATTTGATGATAAATTCCAGAACTTTCAAAAACAATGAGTTTTTATCATTTGAAAGAAATTCCGAAAGGAAACAGCAACAGGTTTTGGTTTTTTTTTTCCTTGATGTTAGAATCTTGAAAAATTTATTTAAAGGATAAAAAAATTGTTAAAAGGATTTTCGAAAAATCTTTTTCCACCAATCAACTTTTATTTCTAAAAAGGGGGCAGTTAGGGAATGTTTTGAGTAAAAAGGTATATGCCAATTGGCTTTTTTTATCCTCTAGAATTTTTGCAACAATAAAACTCAAAATACTATGTGTATTTTGAATTTAAAAAATCAAAAACAATTCAATTTAAAAAAGTAATAAAGAATAATGGATTTTTAGTTTTTAGTGTTTTTTAAGTGTTGCCATTGGTTTTTAAAATTGAGTTTCCATGTCAATTTCTTAGAAAATTTTCGTTTTCAACTAAACGGCGGACATAGACCACTCTTTTTCTATTAGCCATTTTTCTCATCTTATACAAAACACCAGCAACCTTTTCCAAATCTTTAATTTTTTAAATGTAGTTCCATTTCTCAATGTATTGACTGAATGTAGGTCTGCAAGATTTGGGAGGGGTGGGGGGGGGGGGTTATTGAGGTGGCGCAGTTCATAATTTGTGATTAAAAAACAGCTCAGAGGCAGGGATTAGAAATAATTGTCAACCTTTATTTGCAATCGGTTTCGGTTTCTTTCTGAGGGTTACTACATTCGTTTAAAAAGATTTCGGTTTCGGTTTAGGATTTATTTAAAAAAAAAGTTAAAATTAAGGCCTTTGGTTGGATTTCGTCGGCTTAGAGTGTAAAGTAGCTAACTCCTATTTTGCATTTTTTACAAACTAATATTTTAAACAAGTGTTCACATTACTTGAAAAAAACCAAAATTACATTAAATATTTTGCAACACCCGTTATTGCCAAATTTAGTGAAATTGAAAAGATTTGATAGTTTTTTGTATTTTTTTTAGCAATTTTTAAAGTGGTCTATAATGGTAAAAATATGTGGAGTTAGCCGCTTTACACTCTAAGCCAACGATTTATTTTTATAAATATCTCTCATAATTTGAGTTTTTTCACGAGAAAATAAATGGAAAAGGTTAACGTTTTCGCTAAAAATAAATCAAAAATGGGTTTCACTGTATTTCACAAAATCACTAAAACCACAAGTACTAGTAGGTATTCACCGATGCCTAAAACGCATAACTTACATTTCTTAATGTAGGTAGAACCTTCGAAATATAAACATTCATACTAACTAGGCTTGTAAGCTTTCAAGTACAAATGGTTAAAAGTCCACAGGCGATTTTCACTGTCATGGTTATTGTGTTCGTCTTGCTGCGTTTCCGCCGTGCCCGTTTACACAGGAACCTGTGCCGTTGCTCTCTCACTATGTTTTTACTTTGGTCTCGCCATGACATTTGCAGGTGGTTTTTGCCATTCAAAATGTTTTGACATCATCTCGCTTGGGTTTCGTGCGGTGCCTTGCCGTGTGAACCAGGCCCAACCCTACCCAGCTGAAGTGAGAAGTTCTTAGTGATTTGATGACGAGCAGGCCTGAAATGATTTCAATTTATTACTTATTTGAAAAATGTTGCTTTGAACAAAATAAAACTTTGACGAGACTATAGCGAGACACAAGCGAGATAATGGAAAACCATTTTAAATGCCAAAAACTACATGTAAATGTCACGGCAAGACTAAAGCGAGACTACAACGAGAAAAACATCTCCGTGCAAACGGCTTGACGAGTTCATAACAATACGAACACAAAGACCAATACACTGAAAACCACATTTGGACTTTTAACAATGTTTTAAGCTAACATTAACCTTTTTGAAAAATTTTATTAAAAAAAAAAGAAAGTGATGATAGAAAACTATTTTAAATACCAAAAACAACGTGTTAATGTCACGGCGAGACTAGAGCGGGAAAACCGAGCGAGAAAACCACGACACAGATCTCCGTGTAAACCGATTACACGTTAGTAAAAAAATAAATAAATACAACTCTGATACTTACGGACAATCTGATTGATGCAGATGAGATTTATTTTTTCCTCTCAGTGATAAATCTCACTGGTTGACCGAAATATAAATAAAATCTAAATAAGGGTTTGACCTTGACCAAAGAAATGTTTTTTTTTTTTGAATAAAGGTTACTAAGTGATTTTTATCAAAAATGACAATGAATAAGAGTCATTGAAGAACTTTTCAAAAGGTTGAGTTTTATTTCTAACCTCTACTGAGAAGCCCATCGTAAAAATGTAAAAATGATGTGACGTGGAAATACTCCAGAGTCAAGGGGGCACATGCTTCCCTTTTGCTCCTCTCTGCGGGCAACAATGTGTTCTAGAGCTTCATATCTTCTAAAATTGCTAAAATTTCACGTGGAGCTTTAGAGCTACTTCTTCACAGTGAGCTAAATCTGCACAGGTTCTGATTAAATGGCACAAACTTATCAAAATAAACTTATAAGTGATTCCGATAATAAACAACTCAAACTATGGATTCATTTTTTTAAAATTTGTTAAACAAACTCATTCGATGATTAACCAAACCACAGTTGATAATTAAGCTGTCAACAAACTGAAATAAATTATCACGTGCAAAATAATCAGCTGTATAAGTCTACCGGTAATAGGAATTCAAAAGGTTTGCGTGTTATTTTCTTAAACCACATGGGATTTTCCAAGATAATATATTTCGAATATTTTGAAAAAATTTCAAAAGGATTTTGAATTTGGAGCGAAATCATTTTCTTTTAAAACACTTTCCCACACTTAATTGCAACCACCAGCACCATTAGGTTTCGTCCTTTGTTGTCAACTTATTTGGTGTGGGAGAGAGCTTCCTATCACGCACACCTGGCACACTGGAACTCTAAAACTTATTGGAACTTACTCCATTGTGGGCTCAATTATAATATTGTATGCATAAAATACTCGCGGTACTCAAACTCAAAGTGCCCTTATATATGCAATGATAACTTTTAAAGTGGTGTCTGTGATGACGCAACAAAACGGTCATGCACGAGTGACTGTGCCTATTCCACTGTCCCAGTCCGAAGTCACAGCAGGTCCTTCCTTGTGTGCGGTAGAGAATAGTTTTCCTTTTAAAGGACGATGGCAATTAGATATATTCTCTTCGTATGTGTTTATAGATACAGTGCACCTGCTGCACCGCGATAATCAAATTTTCAATTTAAAAACAAAATATGTACATGTTTGTGTGTGAATGAGAACTTTGTGACAGAGAATAGCCTATAAGCAAGAACGAAAGTAAACGAGAATAGGGTGCGTTAGGATTATTATAGTAGATTCACTGCCAGAACAAGAAAAAAAAAACAATCAGACTAGCTACATAGTTAATGGAAAATTGTAGGAAAGAGAGACAATTTTACTATTGTTAATTGTTTAATTTATTTTTAATTTTCAGACGTTTAATAAAAAAAATTTATAGCCGTATTTAAATATGGCAGAGCCAATCAATGATCGGGTCACTTGGGTGGGTTAGAAGTCCATAAATGTATTATGAACTAATAACTCACTAAAGTGGACCAAAACCCAAGAGAAAAGTGGGTCGAAAGTTAATTTTTTTTTCAAAAAGTGGGTCAAAAGTCCATACTTTAGTCAAAAAAATGCAAAAAAAACTTTGCATACACCCATCATCGCACCTACCCCAAATCCTATGGTGAGCCCAAGCATTGGGGTTGCAGTTTATCACTGTATCCACCGTAATCATGGGTGCATGCACTGAATGAATAACTCACACGAATAAACAGTGAGGTATGTTTGGGGGGCATGCTGCCCCCTGCAACCCCCCTGCTTGAGCTCACTATAGAATTTGGGAAAAAACAAATTGTGTGGCAGGTACCGTTATTTTTTCTAAAAAGTTCTAAAGAAAAATGAACAAAAGTGTTGGCAGAATCACCAAAAACCAGTATGTACCACGTCTTAGGCAAATCGATCCAGTCGTTTAGGCTGTAGCCGAGCAGACAGACAGAATCCAACTTTCGTTGGACGTAGCATGCTTGAAACCATAGGACCGCATTTTATATTTTTAATTTGAATATGGGAGGAAAAGGGCTGCGATGGGATAGGTCATTAGAAAAGCCGGGAATAGTATATGGCATTTTTATGTCTATTCTAACTGGGCTACACTGCCCAGCAACAAAACCTTATTTATTAAAATTATTTATCAATTTTGAAAATCTAATCAACTTATACTCCAAGATTTGTTGTACCTACAAACGTTTTCAATGAATTTTTGATCGATTTCAGATTGAAGAATATTTTAAAAGCCAAGTATCGTGTGCTCTCTGTCAAAACTTCGTAAGTCCAATTTTAAAAATTGCTTAGAAAACACAAAAGACAGGCTTAAAAGGTAATACTATGGAATTCTTAGATCGTAAAAGGAATCATAATACAGTTTCGAGACATTGATATTTGCATTCACTGATTTGCTTTGATCTGAAGTACATCAAAATGTCATATAAGCATTTACGAGGTTCTTACAGAAAGCCGACGATATTAAGCCCTTTGGGTAACGTATTTACAATGATGTTTTAAAAACTTAAATTGACCATTGAATTATCAAAATAATAATGATATATAATTTAAAAAAAAAAAATTGATGAAAAGAAACAAAGCTTGTCAGTTTTGTCAAAAACTTGCATTTATATCAAAACCTCTTTGCTATTCAAATTTTAGTTACACATCTAAGTTTTTTTTATAAATGAACATTTATAAACTTGATCACTATAAACTGTATAGATCGATTTTCTTGCGTAAGGCTGATATGGTGCGGCTGCAACATCAATTTTTCATTATTTCTGACATTAATCTTGAAAATAAGAGCTAGGTTCCTTCGGATGTGGTTTTGGTTTGGTGTAACTCGATAGCATATCTAATGACCACTGAAAGCATTTGTAGGGAAAATCTCTTAACGTAATCATAGCTCTCTGGTGGATTTAAGGTAGTGTAGAGTGGGGCTAGTTGGGCCATGGGCAAATGCATATGCAAGGGGGGGGGGGGGGGGTAAGTAAGAGTGCTGACCCTCCCTAACCACAATAAATTTCATACATTAAGCAATTTATGTTCTTTTGAAAACATATAGCAAGATTTCTGTACCAGAACTAGTTTTTAAATGAGTTGTTTTTTTGTAAGTCTCTTATTTTTCCAGTTGAAGCTCCAATTTGTGTAGTTAAAAATAGTTTAAGCTAGAAAATTATATTTAGATTCCTGAATTTCTGATTAAAAAGCTTTACTAGTTCGTATATTTTTTTTTTTTAATTCTGCTTGTTCAGTTATTTCTCTTGAAATTCTATCCATCTTTCAAAAATCTTGTAAACAATCAAAATTAACTTTTCTACTCATTTTACAAATTTTTAAGACGAGGCACAATTTATTGAAAAAGGAAGAAAAACGAACCTGTAAAACCTTCTATTTAGTATTGTCGGAATTTTTGTCAAAACGAATTGTAACCGTGCCAAATTTTTGATCCCAACTTAGGTCTGCCAGACGTCCCGAATTTGGCGGGATATAGAAACTGTCCCGATTTTCCTTTTTTACACACGAAAAAAAACTTCTGTCAAAGAAGGAATGATTTTCTTTAATTAAAATGGTTTAACAAACTTTGGAAACAAATAGGTGAGTGATGATTCGTGCAAAAAAGTATTTAGTTTATTTCGATCCTATTTTTTTTTTCCAAATGTGTTGTCGTCAAGGAACTATACATAATCAGTGCTGAACTTGAAGTTGTTTCCATCTAAGGAATATTTTTATTTTCAAACCCAAAATTTCATAAAAATAAAACCAGACAAAGTAATATTTAAATAAATATTTTAATATCTGAAAATTTTATGTGGCAGCCCTACTCCAGCTCTTTAAAATCTAAAAAAAAAATGTTAATATTCGTGGGGCCAGCAGAACTTAATTCCAAGAAAAGTCAAGAATCGAAAAAGAAAAACAAAACTTTTGTAACTAATACTAGTTTGGATAATTTGTGTTCGTATGACACCCCACCCCCTCACAAGAAGTGAAGCTGTATACGCCACTGAAAATAACTTCGGACCTCAAGCTTCCGCAGCACCAATGGGAAATTACCAGTATGGGACGCACCGACCCAGCCATTTTTTTAAATGTTTTTGTAAAGCTTGTGAGCAACTCAAAGCTATGTTTTCTTATAAAAATACACCGCCGGACGAAATACGAGGAACGCAGGCAAAAAGTGAAAAACGTTGATTTATTTTCGATGTAGCATTGCGCATATCGCTCACCCAACCCGTCTATACACTTTTCATCGTTCGGACTCATCCGTGAAAAACACTCGTGGACCTCCAACCAATTTTTATTTTTCTGTGCAAAGGCTACACCAGCCTCTCTGCAGTAGGTACCTAACTATTATTAGTGCGTGGGACAGTCATGTCGAAGTTCTGGGTTCGATGTCCAACCGCTACCACCTAAAAACAAAGAATGTTCATTTCCGGGTACCGAAATCCATACTAGCTAAGAAAATTCCATCAGCATTTAGAAATCACTTAAAAATTAACTTAATATTTAGGCAGACTTATTTATTTGATTTTTTAGACTGTTAACTAGCCAGACAGTTTTTAAAAATCCTAAATAGTGGGGAATATGCTTTACTTAATTAAATAAAATGTCAAATTATACAAATATTAGAGACAACCGATGCCGTTGTCCATCCAAGTTAGAAAATTTTAGGACAACATCAAACAAAGTTTATAAATAACTTTTTGGAGTTTGACGGTTGTCTAAAGTTAGACAAAGTTTAAAATGCGACTGAGGATATCTTCTCATCTTGTAGCTCTTCTATATAGCCCAGGAAAATTAGACAAAAAAATGGCAAAAGTACGAAAAAATTCCGACAAAGCTGAATTTTGGTAGAGAGCTTTGTTTTGACGTCTTAAGCATTTCCTGAAAGTTCCGTTAATTTGGACCGGGGCTTAGTTTTTTAGGGGGGGTTAAAGGGGGTAAAATTTAGATTTTTCTTAGTTTCTCAAAAAACACTAAGTTTTTTGAAAAAATGTAATGCTTAAATTAAGCCCCGGTCCAAATTTACGAAACTTTTCAGGAAATGCTAAAGACGTCAAAACAAAGCTCTCTATCAAAATTCAGCTTTGTCGGAATTTTTTCGAAGTGAAAGTCTAACTTTCCGGGGCTATATACCCAATTCCGTATGTTTACATTAAATAAGTGCCAAAAACAGTTAGTTTGAATATAAAATATGTGTAAATGAGGCTTTCTAAATATTTCTTATTGTATTATTATGCCTATAGCCATGTTTTAGACTTGAAATACAAGAGAAAATTCGTGCAATCTGGATGGACTAACTAAACATTGTATTAACTATATAAACCATCAAAAAAAAAAAAGAAACAACATACGATAGGTACCCTATTTTCATGAACCACCTGAACCACAAGAAGGGTTGTTTGTAAGAAAACTTAACACAAAATCATCCAACTGACCACCAACCAATTGAAAAATATAAGAAATAGTGGTGGTAAAAAAATTCATAGGTATCACCAGGGACGGAAGACATCATCGGCGCCTAGGTTGGTAAATGTGTGTCATTCATCCTGCATTCCTGTTCATCGATGCATAGTGAGCGTTACATTGTAAATTTGTGTTCCGGAAAAAAATTGTTTGCAATTCCTTAACTCAAAGTTAAACCAAACAGTATCACAAAATATGCTCGAATGGATCTCATGAACTTGTGCTCTTTTCTTTCTCGCTTTAATGTGTGGCTAGGAATTGGAGATGTAGAGTTTTTCCTAGATTGTGCGTAAAAATTTTGGAGTACAATATTATTTCTACCTTTACGTACATCTCTGCAAAGTTTCAACGTCGCTTATGGTAAATTTCCGTTTTTGTCAAAAATGCAGTTTTCTTACAATTATTGACTAAGGCATCAAAACAAGAAGTTTAATCAAATTCGTTTTAGTTGTTTTTAAGGAAATTATGTAAAACGAGAGTTGCATCAGCTACCAGTTCTAAATTAGATAACACAAAAATTCAAATCACACTCCTCCAGGGATTAAAATAAATATTCATGTTATTGTATGCTTGCTAGGGTACCTTTTTAAGCGATCTTTGTAGTTTACAAAAGTATTAGGTATATTTCACAAGAAACACCACATTTTTGGAATCGCACACATCTAGACGCCCTGAATCGTAACACAGCCTACATCCGGCCTAGAATATCCCGCATACTGCACTCTTCAAATTGTTTCACTTGTATTTCACCTGTAAACTATGACCCCTTAGTATATAAATGTATGAGTCTAATGATTATGACTATGTGAGCTATATGGAAAAACCTAAGTATAAGGGCAATTAATTTAAATATACTTACAGTCATACTTCTCTGTCTATAGGTACATATAACTTTTTTTGTTCAAAAGAAAAGCGAATGTACCCCTTCAGTGTTCTCAAAAGGAAAAAATGATTTCTGTTAACATTGCCGGACACAATCATTTCATCGAAAGAGTGACCGAAAAAACTATATACAATAAAGTATCCTAGAGTTTGGATTGATTATGGAAAGACCACAAGAAACCCTTAAAACAAATAACAAAATTTAAGGCCAACAACAACAACAAAACCGTTAAACCAGAATTTAGTTTCAAGTCTTCTTGCGTGAAAGTTACTTGGATATATGACCTCAAAAAAATAAAAAATAAAAAATAAAAATCGAATTGACAAAAATATCCTTTGATTCAAAAAAATAATAAAAATTAAAAATATATAAAAATATCCTCTTAGTGGGCGGTGGTCAGTTTATATTAATTTTGATTTGTGTTAGTGTGTGCCTCAGAGAACTAACAAGACTTTTTATATTGCTTACGTGTCAAAAGACGAAATTCCTTGCCCAATAATAGTCGTCTCCTATTATAAGTAAAAATTAATCATTCTCACTGTGAAATTTTGTTCTCTCCTTTAAATAAAATGAACTATTTTAATAAATTATCAAAAATAATTTTAAAAAATAAATAAAATTAACAAATAACAACATATTTTAAGTGAAGGTCTAAATAAATGTGATTTAAAAATTTTACCAACTTATGTAATATTACAAAAATAAGAAGAAGTTTAAAATTGAGCATATCTAAAGAACTAGTAAGTAACTCCAATAAAGTGTACAATTGGGCCTACATTCTCACTTTCATAGCTCTCAAGTGGCTTAGAATTATTTGGATTAATAAAAATATATTATGTACGATTATGGATAAAATAAAAATAGAATTTTTGTAAAAAATAATATTTGGAGAACGCTGTGCCGCGTGATATGAGAATAAGGGAAATCGATGGACACGGGTCAAAAGTTTAATCACTGGTACAAACCATAGAATATTCTCTTGGTCATAAGGAGCTGTCCCAAAAATTGAAGGCAGTTTGGACAGTGTTGGCACATCTTGTGCAATCGAATTTGAACTATCAACTCCGAAGATTTACAGGTCATTTGCTGAATATATTATTCTTCTGCTGACAAATCGGATTATTGTCAAAACGGGGTGGTAGTTTTTGCAAGAAGAAGGTGATGTTCTATTCGAGATCCACAGAGAGTGACTGCTTATGCCAATGAAACTTTTTTTCCCTATTGGGAAAGCATCGTAATATACTTGGAAAAACTATTTAATAAATTAACAAACTGTACAGATCGGGTAAATTTGAATGATCCTCACCAAAACTGAACCTGTTCTTATCAAATGAAAGAAAGGTGCTTTTAGTCCATAAAGGAGCAACGCCTAGGCAAACAAGTCCATCTTCCAAAAAATTTGGTTGAAGTTTTTCTTTATTGAACGCACCACCTAAAGTGGTTTCCTCTCCTGTGCTGTCTATTTCACGGGTTGGTTTCGAAATACTAAGACGTGGCGTAATGGTCAGCTCATTGGACTGTAACGGCGAGGGTCGATTCCCAGTCCAGTTGTTGTCCCCTTAGATTCCTGTCATAAAAATGGAGCTGCCGCACGGAGCAGTGATATTTATCCTTCATCATCCTGGTTTTACTCAGACAAATATCATTACAGTCCTCTCAACTATGTTAAACCAAAAACTAGATCTTGTCTTAAAAGAATTTGGTGTGAAGTAATCCAAGTTAGATTCATGTTTCTCTTACTATGGCTTGATGGACAACTATTGATAGTTGCAATTTATGTATGTATAGATGATTTGTTTATCCTGGACTATCATCTTCAACTCTGACATCGACTAAAGGCATTTAAAATTAAGCGTTTGCACAAGAGTAGTACCACGTGGTATGATGATTAGTGCGTTGGACTGTCATCCTAAAGGTCTGGGTTCAATTCCCAGCCGCTGCCACCTAAAACAGAAATGTTCCCCGAGGTACTGCTTCTTGCGAGGAACTGACAAATCTTCCAAGAGTATACTTGTCATGAATAAGTGCTTCTCATATAGCCGTTCGGAATCGGCAAAAAGGTTGTAGGTCCTCTCCATTCCTGCCAACAACACGCACCCAGGAATGGTTGAGAGTTGTAAGTCACTAAGCCCTAGTTCTCCACGAGCTGATGCGCCATCAAATTTGTAAAAAAAAAAATTGTGTGCGCGTTTCAACACTGGATGGCGTCAAGTTGAAATGAACTGGCAAAGTGCTTATGTAGCATGAGGCGAGTTTCAATTCTTGACTTCAATTTAATTGGCTGGCTTTTTCTGTTCCGTTGACATGTAAAACAAAAACGTTAGTTTTTTTTCACGAGGAACTGACAAACGCTCCTCATTCGTGCCTCTCACTTTAGTCGTTCGGACTTAGCAAAAATTTGTGAGTCCCTTATTCCAGTCTATACTTACAGCAAGGAAATAGAAATATTTGAGAATAGTCAGTGACTGAGAGCTATCGCACACCCCTATTTATTTTAATTTTAAAGTTTTTAGCCCAAAGCTTAATAGAGTTCAATAATATTAGCTTCTAATATCTACAACAAATATTTTGCTGATTGTTTTTATTTTTAGTTTTAATGAAAGGATCAACACTTGGAGAATCTTTATCCACGAAAATAAATCAACATTGTCTCAATATTTGAGTTTCCCGCCGATTTTCTTGGCTCCTCGTATATTGGTTTTATTTGTGTGATATTTTTTCTAAATATAAACATTTTTAACAACTCTAGCTCCTTTAAGTATTATTTAAAATGTTTTTCTCATTAAATAATTCTTCCTTCAATAGCGGTTACTTTTTCATGTTAGTTTTTGAAGCGCACAAAAGCTGTATGCATTGATAAAATGTTATCAGTGTGTTTTTCCACACTATAATTTCTTAGTGAAAGGGTTGTCAAAAATGTTCCTAGGCATCATCGAATGTTAAGTGAAATATTTTGATACTCTTTGGCTAGTAATCGAGAACTGCCTTTTTCTCAAATGGCGCCCAACGCAGAACTTTTCTTTTCGAACTTAATGCATATCCAAGGGGCAGTGTTTTTCGGCTAAAAAACAGAATATTATATAGATTCAAACATTTTGTGTATTTTTAATTAAAGTTTTATTTGTTGAACAAAAAAAATTGTGGAACTATTTCTTGTGTCATCCCCAGAAAAAATTAAAGAGTCAAACTATGTCAACAGTGGAACCAAATCAAACAGCACTTCTCCAAAACAACATTAAATATGTTTTTAATTTATTTAATATTCCTCAGCCATATCCAACGAATAATATTAACAACAACAACAACAACAACAACAACAATAATATTAATAACAACAACAATAATAACAATGTTGTAACAACCCTAAGGAGTAAGAGAAAAAGCTACAATTTGTTGTTTTGTTTTTATTTTTTTTTATGAAAATTCTTATCAGGTCCAACGCCTTCCATACTGTCGGAAAATTCAGTGGAATGCTTTCTATCGGGACATAATATGATGAGTGATGCGGCCTCGAGTTGTAGTGAGGAATCGGAAGAGCTTACCAATTTAACATGGTTAACGGAACTGCGAAACGAACTCTTAACCTGGCCCGATTCAGTACAGCCGATAGTGGATGAGGATTGTTCAGATCGTAAGTGCAATAATGGAAAGGTTTCACATAGTAATAAGGCTACTGAGGAAAATACAGCACCTCCTCAACAAAAGAGACCAACGGCTTCAGAGCGATATAATACATTTTTGGAGAAAGTTAAAAAGTGAGCGAGAGTTTTGTACATTTACTTAACAAGCAAAATATTTAGAAAATACTTATTAAGTGAAAAAATCTTTGGATAAGCAGTTTCTGGAAATTAGGGACCTCAGAAGAACTTACGTCAGAATTAGCTTGGGAAAAAAGTTGCACAATTTTTGAATGAAAGACGCTCGGTCTATGTTTGGTTTGTTCGGTTTGTTCAAATTATTGACCAAAGCTACAAATTGTGAGGTTACTCGGAGGCATATTGTCCATTGTAATTTCCTTGCAAAAAGAAAGTAGATATGCTCGCAAACTAATGATTCAAATAAACTCCTTCATTTGTGAACCAATCTGTGCTCTCTATGAATTTTCTCATGTTTGTTTGCGCTAAATCATCTAGTTCTCCAAAAAACCTGTTTCCATAAGTTACGGAGCCAATTTGCTTTGAGGTTTAAACAATCGCAGAGTAGGTGTTAAACGCTTTCTATTTCTTCTATGTCCCGACAGCTCCTACAGAAATCGGTTGCGAATGCACCCAGTCTGGTACCAATGGCGCAATGACCCGTAAGTTCACCTATCAAGGTTCTAATATTCTTTTAACTCAGCGATGAAATATACTGAGTTTCTTTTTCATTAATTTTAGCCCATAAACTTCTAGAGATAATGTAGTCGTTCCTGGTCATCCAGGAGTTATTGATTTGGTCTTTCGTTTTAATCACGGCGATCGGGATATCTAGTCCCATATCTAATTGGCTACACCAGTTCATATTAGATACTGACCCGGTCCAGTTCATCTGAAATATCATTCCCTCTTATATTGCTATTTCGAGGAACCCAGTAGAAATTGACTCGGTTAGTGTTACAAATATTATCCAGTATGCCATGGCATTTCGCCAATGTTTTGGATCTTATAGGCTCACTGGTTATTGCTTTGATAGCGGCCTGGCTGTCCACTTAAAATGAGATCTACGACGGGCTCAGTTTTTTCTTGTGTACCATTTCTGCCGGTTTTTTCAATAGCGTTAATCTCAGCCTGAAAGATACAACACTTATCTGGAAGTTTATATGATTTTCTAAGGGGAGTTTTTCTTTTTTAATTAAGAATAGAGCTCTGAACAGAGTCCGAGCATGTCGAGCATGTTCTGAACATCATCTGGTCTGAACCAAACGTGCTCTCAGCGTTCTGAATTATTTTGGAAACACACCTAAACAGAACACTAGCTGTCAAATGCTTATGTTCAGCATTCAGTCATCTTATTTTGAGCTCATAGAGCGCGCTCTGAACAAACTCAGAACACACTCAGAACGAAAAAAGAAACACGAATTTTTAGCTTTGAGAGCTATAAAAGAAACACAATTTTGTTTTGTTTTTGTTTGACACTTCGGACTCTACTCTGAACTAAAAAGAAATACGCCTAATATTAAGAGCTTCAGAGAACATTCCAGCTCCTGTTTCTATACTTCCATTTTAGACCCGTTAGTATAAAGGAGCTGCCCTGATCAGTAATTAGTGAGTTGGGTTCCCATGTCTTTCAGGTATTGAAATAAAGAAGAGTTTGTTAAAATATATAATCGGTAGTATGAAGTCAGTCATCACATCATGTCCGACTACTGTGTCATACCTTCGCAAGATAGACCCAAGACCATATGTGCTGTGCTTCCAAGACCCCAGTTCCTTGAGTTGAAGTGCGCTTATGGCTGCTGTACATCTAATGTGCTCGTCTAGAACTGGAAGATTTAAAATAATTTCCAATCCTGTTTTTTGGGTTAAGTTAGGACCATAATTGTCAGAGGGTCACTGAAAAGCTAGAATTGGCTTTCCGTATGGTCAAAAGGGAAACACATCCATGGTGAACTTAATCTTCTACCTGTTTTTTGTATTCCTATTTCGTCAAATGCCAATCTGTCAAATGCCATTTTGAAATAAGTCAGATGTTACATAAATAAAGAAAAATAATAAACTGTTGTGGTAAAAAATTGTGGCTAAAAAATTGCACCAAACCATTCCACATACTTTTTTGACAATTCGTTTCTCTCTGAGAGAATTTCATCAACATTTTACAGACTGCCAATTTAAGTTTAAATACCTCTGGAGAACTGGTAATGCTACCGTTTAAAAAGGAGCTTATGCCCCATTGACCAGTCCATTGCAACCTACATAAATATTATCGTCCATTGGTTCTTCTAGACTCATCTCCCTAATGAGTGATCATCATCAGTGGAACCAGAAATTCCTTTCAAATCCTCCCGGGCATCCTATTATGACGTTTGTAGCTCTCTTTTTCCTTGTGACAGCGGATGTGCCTTTGAAAGTGCTGCACCTGTTAGGCTCCAACTGTGTTCAATATTTGGGTGGACTTTTTCCTTATTAAATATTTATGCTCAAAGTGTTTGTGAGATAAAATGTTTCACGTTTTTCGCTACCGTTGTCGAGCGACATGCGCCTTTTACCTTATTCCTAAGTAAATAAAAAAATTTTGCTGTCGGGATAATTTCTTCGGCGTGTGGTAGATATTTCCAGAAGCTGCATGTGAAGCTATTTAATGGAAGCCCTGTCGATCATACTATAGACAAAGTGGAGGGTTGACTATTGATGATTTTTTTAAATCATTAAAAACCTGACCTTCAAATAGCTTTAACTCCTAACCCCCATAAGTTTCACAGTGGAAGTACAGAAAAGTTAAAAGTTTAAATTAACACTGTGAAAAGGAATAAGTTGTTGAAATTGTTTTTTTTGTTTTGTTTTTTTTTTGTTGTTGTATACATTTAAGTTTTTCAGCCTTTAATTTACCTTACACAATTTTTGAAAAAAAAAATCAGGGACATCGTAGAATACGATCTTGCAGCAGATATTTACCAAAAGGATGTAGAAGAGAAACCACCTTTCAACTATTCACACATTATAGGCATGGCGATGGTGGAAAATGGCCGCATGACACTTCAGCAGATATGTTCTTGGATAGAATCAAAATTTGCTTTTTTTCGAGTTCGAAAACGATGGAATGTAAGTCTTTTTTTTGTTTTCTTGTTTCTCAAAGAACCTAAGTTAATTATAAAATGTTTGTTGCTTAGAACTCAATCCGACACAATTTGTCATTGCATCATTGTTTTAAAAAAATAGATCGTAGTAAATACGAAAAAGGCAAAGGTGGCTATTGGGAGCTTGGTATTGATCCAAAGAAATGCGATCGCAAACGTATTCGAAATCGAAAATCATCGAATCGAAATCGAAATCGATCGAGTGTTGAAGGTGGAGAAAGCCAACAAAAACAAGCCAATAATGAAATTATGAGAACAACGATACCTAATGTGAGAGTCGTAGAACACGACAATGTTGAAGAATTTGTTTTAGATGAACTCGATGTGCAGCAAAATGTTGTTATACAAAAGGACACAGCAATGAATTCCGAATTTTTGGCATCCATTATGTCATCATCAAGCCAAGCAACAACAACAATAGATGATAACAGTCACATGTGTCCTTATGATATAAACGCTTCAATTAAGTTGCAAGATGTTTTTATAGCCAATACTGGCAATGACAACGATAATAATAATTACAACAAACTGTCAACTTCTCCAAATTTATCAGGTGATGCTGAATATGAATTGGGAACTATTATTGTGAATTCGTCAGCAGCAGATTTAGGTGGTGTACCGAGCATGAATATCTCTGACATTGAACAACAAATAAATGTAAGTTTGATGGAAACAAGGACAAAATAACAAGGTTTTTGTTACAAAAACCAAAATAATATGAATAAATTTCCCACGGAATTTTTCCCATTGTCGAAAACTGGGAACGTGAATTTTGGTCGCAGTTTCTCTCGGAATTTATTGGAATCGAAAATCAATATTCCATGGCCACTGGGTTACCATTTTGATTTACTAAACTTGAACATCGAAAATAACAGTGGAAACTTGTCGGCAATTTCAATTTTAGAAGATGGGAGAAATTCCGTGCAAATTTTTATTCACGATAGCCCCCACTATTCCGTAGGTGTTTGGCTTGTTGAACTCGAATCTGAAATCAGAAAAATTCCATCGGATCACCATTTTAAGATACTTCCGTTGTAATATTTACAAAAATTTATGGGAGCTGGTCCATTTCTCAACATAAATGTGTCATATATCGTTGAAAAGGTTATTGTGAATACAGCATTTCATTTAATGGTCATATGGGGATCACCAGATATTCAGCTTCTAAACACCAAAAAGAACAATAATGCAATTCCACATTTGGACGTTTCATTCCAACTCAACATCAGCCGAATATCTCGTGAACCCCATGATTTAGAGCTCAATGGTTACATAATAAAATGATGTATTCACAATAACCTTTTCAACGATGTATGACATCATAATTATAGAATT
Organism: Dasysyrphus albostriatus; assembly: GCA_946251815.1. Classification (NCBI taxonomy): domain Eukaryota; kingdom Metazoa; phylum Arthropoda; class Insecta; order Diptera; family Syrphidae; genus Dasysyrphus; species Dasysyrphus albostriatus. Next base: position 3,656,990 of record OX276339.1, read on the forward strand.
ACAAGGGGCTACATTTTCTCTAAATTGCTGTTATCTAAATTTATCATTTTTTCTGTAACAGAAACCAGATTTTATTATTTCTGATATTTCGGTTGGAAAGCTGGACTTCCGAAACAGATCCGGATCCAGGATATCCAGATATCCGAAAAGTTTTGGATACCCTTTTACCACACGAAAATAACCGGTGAATCAGGACCAATCTATGAAAGATCGACAGAGGATTTTTCTTTCTTAATTTATTAATCACATTGGGGGAAATTTAAGGTTATAACACTTTCCCATAGCTTTAAGACCATCAGGTCTTGAGGCTTGGTTCTTCTTAATCTCTGAACATTGTCTTGTACATTTTAGACGGTCTCCATGACTGACGGCTTTTGCCAATGCTCATATGAATTGTAAACAAATTAAACTGTAAATATTTTATGATGAGTAATAAATTTCACTACTACCACTACTACATTCAAGACGGTCTCTATTTCGGAGTTGGTATGACTTTGCAGTGGCTGACTGTGTGATATAGCGTGTTTTTTAACCACTTCTGTAACCATTTGAATTTGCAGGTCACGATGTAGATCGCTATTTCTTATATACCAAAGGGCATTTACTATTTCACGAAAGATGCAGGTTTGTTTTCTTTGTACAACCCCATAGTTGGATGCCATATGTCCAAACGGGTTTCAATACATTAGTTTCTTCTCGATGGATAGGTCAGAGTTCTTTCCTAGTAAGCAGTACATTTTTCTGTATTTCAAGTTTAGTTCTTCTTTTTTCTTTTTGATATGTTCTTTCCATTTAAGCTTTGCATCCAAAGTTATTCCAAGGTATTTGGCTGTATTGGAGCTTTATTTTTTTTGTGAATTGTATATGCGTCAATATTGTTTCGTTTAATTTGATACGCCATTTTTGCGTCCAATCACTAACTTTATCGACTGCATTTTGCAGTTTTTGTGTAGCCTTCGTAACGAATTTATCTGGCACCACTATTGCAGTATCAACCGCAAAGGTGGCCATGATAGCGTTAATGTCCACTGAAATATCCCTTGTATATAACAGAAACAGGGTTGGTCCTAGGACACTTCCCTGTGGTACACCGGCTTCAATTTTCTTTGGTTCCGAGCCATTTTGATCGTAGCAAATGATTTCAGTATTTTGTAGTACTGCCTGGTAGTAGATGGTTAGTGCGTTGAACTGTCATGCTGAAGTTCAATTCCCCCCCCCCCCCAAAAAAAAGCAGAAATGTTTTCTCGAGGTACTGATGCCTCTTGCGAGGAAATGACACATCCTCCTCAAGCCAGTCAGACTCTGCAAAAATTGAAGGTCCGCTCCATTCCTGCTAACAACACGCACACAGGAACGGTTGAGAGTTGTTAGTCACTAGGCCCTGGTTCTCCACGAGCTGTTGCACCACCAAATTTAAAGTACTGTCTGGGAAGGTCCCTACGCAGTTTGTACTCAAATCCAAAGTGCCAAACCTTGTCAAATGTTTTCAACAACATCTAAGAATATAGCCGAGCATATTTGTTTTTCTTGAAGTGCCTTTTCCACAACATTCATATTCCGAGCCATCAGTTTGATACTAAATCCAAACTGATGGCTCGGAATTTTCTTCTATTATTTTGCTAAGCCTTTTCAGGAGAAGTTTTTTGAAAACTTTTGCCATGGTTGGTATAAGCGATAAAAGGCTGTAGGAATATATATAGATATATATATATATATGCAATTATTAAAAATTTTGAAGGCTATTGAAGGAATTCCTTTCAAAACCTGAGCAGTTATAACATCGTCCCCTGGTGATTTTTTGTTGGACAACTTATGTTGACACATGCTTCTTACTTCATTGAGCATGACAAAAGGAATTTTACATTCATCGTTTCTATCAACAAACTGATAGGGATCTGTAGCTGTGCTTGCAGGGAATGGCTTAAAAACATTCGCGAGATGTTCAGCAAAAAAATCAGCCTTTTGTTTCGGATTTCCGATCCATTTAAGACCTTGAGATTTTACTGGCGGGTTTTGTGCCTGTTGTCTTTTTAGGCGCTTAGCTGCTTTCCATAAGGAGTATTCGGTAGAAGCATCCTCCATCAAGCTATTCAGGAATCTACTAAGTGAATCATTTTTAACTTCACAGATTCTTTTCTTTAGTTCGTTGTTAAGACGGTTAAAAACTGTCTTGTCACCTGGAAATCTCGTAGCTTGTCATTTTCTTCGATCTCGCCTTTTCTCCAAGATCAGTTCCTTTATTTCGACAGGAGTTTTTTATATCTTTTTCTTTTGAGTTTGAAATAGTTGGAGTACTTTCTTCTGCAGCCAGAGTTTCGGACACCAAATAAATGTCTATATGCTCTATGTCTAAAAAGATGTTTAATTCTGATACATGTTGTAAAAGACCGTTTGTAGTCCATATTGCGATTTTGAGTGTTCTGTCCATCATTCATTTTTTAAAAGCGACTTTTTTGCTAAGCTCTTTTATGTTTAAATCTTGTTTGTCAATCCTTTTAAGGATAAGTTCAGCATTTATTTAATAGGTGTTTCCTCGTTCTTCCGCAAATTCCTTAGAATCTGGGAATAGGATTACTTTTCATCACTTTCGCTTAGTGTAGTTGCTTTTGCCGGTTAATTTTTAGTTCTGTTTTCGACCGCTACTTTTTTGCTTTCAACAATTGCTTTTGTACAAGTTGAGTTTCCAGAAGCGAAAGTAAAAACAAAACACAACAAGTTCCATGCCCAAGGTATTTTATTTTTTGCAGTACGGTGCCCCTGAGTATTGTTTCGGGAAAGTTGTCAGCAATGCAACAGCAACAGAAGTTTAAGACTTTGGCCTAACGACGCTGTTGACGTTGCTGGTGTAATCTGTGCTGAACGATTGGAAATGAAACACATTTGGTTTTAAAACAATGGTCACCGCTGTTGATGCTGCTGTTGCTGTTTGAATCTGTTTTACGCTTAAGGTCTTACCTGTGCTATACAGATAATTCTGTTGAACATAGGTGCATTGAATAAGAATCGGATAACTGGATATCCATATAATTTGAAGATTCGGATATTGTGTCAAACACTACTTGATAATTTAAAAAGTTGAACGATTCGTTATAATTTCTGATTTGTCGATTAGAAATATTTTTTTTTCTTACTATTATTATTATTCACAGGTGTTTGTGGAAGATGAAATACCAGAACCATGTGAAAATGTAGTTATATCATCGTACCTTAGCAATGGAACGATCGGAAATCAAAGTCAGCCAAATGTTATTGTCGAGCAAATGGAGCCATATTGTACAGTTTCAACATCATCGGAAAGTAGTTTTCGGCCATACATTGATGGCATTGATGAGGCATTTCAATATCTACGCAGCATGGACACCCGGTGCGATGATTTATTTGATAATCTCTTAGATATATCGGTTAGTGATTATTAGCAATGAATTGATATAATTAATTTAACTAGTTTATATGTTTTTGGCAAAACTAAAAAAAAATATTGATAAATCATGAATTAACTGAAGTTGATATTTGTTATTGAAAGTTCAAATTTCAAAAATGTATTATTATACATTTCATAATGATTATTATGTCGAAATATAAAGTAACATTTACTCCTATATAGCGATTGTCAACTATCAATTGATGAAAATATTAAAGTTCGATATTAAACAAATAAAATTACAAGAAATTGGTATTTATCAATAAATAGTTTTTTAGTAAACTAAGTTTGAAAATACCAAATATCGATTTTTACCAATTAGTTGATTGATAGCTGACAATTGCAATAGGGTTGATTAAACAGAAAAAAGAAAACATTCGAAATGCAAAAATTCAGCTGATGAAATTTTATGATTTGATTTTATCGGGAGTTCTCTGAAAAAATATGGCGTGTTTTTTTACAAATGCACTTCAACTAATATCTCAAAAACAGCTTACATTTCTAGTATGAAATTTAACTAAATCTGTTTCTTCTTTTCAGTATAAATATAAAGACCCAATTAAAAAATGTTAAAAAATGTCAAAAAGAAAAAAATTTGTAAATTTCTTGTAAAATAAATCTTAACAAATTTTGTTCGATAAGTGGTTTTCGAGATACTGGTTCAAGCACAGTCTTTTTTTTTCTAAATGGCGACTGACAACACCAAAACTTGAAATCATAAAATTTCATGAGCATAGTTTTGCAAGAAATCTCTGTCGATTGGTCTATAAACTGAAATTTGCTCATGTTCTTCTGAAAAAAAAAAAACAATTATAAAAATATTAGTACAAAATTAGTGCTGATATTTTTTTATATTATGGTGTGTTCACATCAATGAAATATTTAAAACAACAAACGAATTGAATTGTTTTTCTAATGCTGTGCCTTCTTAAATATAGAATACACATTTGAGAAAATATTTTAGAAATATTTTCGATTCCGTCTTGGACCTGGTCTGAGAATTGAATTTTGATGAAGTTAAGTTTTATTGATTTATTTAAGAAACTTTTGAAAATAATTCATTGTACAGTCAACAAAAATTTATTTTGAGTTTTCTAGTCAAGACAGAAACATATTGATATTAGCTTGAGAAAAAAAAATCAAATTCGAAAAGAAAATCAAAAAATTGCGCTTTGCCTGTAAAATTTTTTAAGCACAATTTTTATTATCAAATATTTATTTTGGAATTCATATACCTACATATAGTCAGTCAAGGAAGTCTACATATAGTTTTAAAAAGTGCTAAATTTGCATCCCTAGTTAAAATGCATTTGTTGTATTGAATAAGATTTTAGTATTTTATTGTATAAGATAGTAACCAAAAACATAGTTTAAAAAAAACATACTTAGATCTTGCTCAATGCAATAAATGCTTTTTAACTAGGGATGCAAATTCAGTACTTCTTAAAACTAAGTATATGTAGACTTTCGTGACTCACGTTAATATGTTGCAAATGCTCTTTAATCAAAAAAAAAAAAATATGTATAAATGTTGATTTGACTTTGCAGCTATAGTAAATTTTTATTTAATTTGTCAAGTTTTTGGAAAAATAATTTTCAAATCAATATAAATGTAGAAAGAAAACTTAAACATTCAATATCAAATATATAAATAGGAACTGAAAACAATTAAAAATTTTGTCATGAAAAATAAATAAAAGAAAACCAGCCCCTATATACTAAATAGATGATATATATTTAAATATTAGAACCAATAAAAATAAAGAAAACGCTCAATTATTGTATGAAAATAATGTTTAATTCATTTTTAAGTGCAACAAAAATACATACAGATAAATTATATCTAAAGAAAAATTTTTAAGTTTTTTAATTTTCCAAGGTTGGGCGTGCAAACAAATATTGAATATCTATCACAAATGGATATATTGTCATTTTGGCCAACAATTCATTCATTAAAACAAAAGTCCATACAGATAGATTCTTTGGGGGAGGGGAGGGGGTGTACAGTGGAATGAGCTGATTTCTTTATTTTTTATAAATATTAGAAGATAATGCTGTTCCATCAATTGGAAGGTAGGTAGCATTCGTTCTCTGATCATAGATACTTCAAAGCAGTTAGAACGATGAACACATTCCAGCTAATTAGATTTTCAAAATTAATGGAAAATTTAAAAGCTCAAATTGGACCTAACATTTTTTCCTGAGGAAAAAATCCAAGTCGAGGTTTTAAAATCTAATTATCAGAGTTGAAAAATAATGATAAATACAAAAATTCTATTACATATTACTTGTAGTCGAAATCTCCAAATACTTTGCAATTATTTTAAATGCAATCGAAGAAATTCAATAACTTATTGCTTCCAATTTTAAAGTGTCCATTACTTTCAATTAAATTATTAAGGATAATGTAATTGACAACAAATGCAATCATCAAATAAGCAACAATGATTACTTTTATTTTTCGTATGTAATCCTTTCACCAAAATTTAATTAATTTATTGCTTTTGTCAACTACTTGTTACGTGATTTTCAATTAATTGAAATATGTAATAAATCACATTCCAATAATGTAATAAGCGCAGTGTTACTCCTTGCAGAAACTTATTATTTTAAATAACGTGTAATTTGGACGGAATTAACTTTTTCAATTAAATGTAATTTGTGTAAATTTTCTTAAATAATGTTACAAATAATGGAAATGTTTGTTTTCAATTACATTCTTAGAATACAATAAGAATCAGAGTTGGAAAATAATGATTATTTTTTGTAATTTATTTTAACTTCCATTTCAATTACATGTAATTAGTAATTGAACTTTTTTCAATTACAAATACACACACATATATATATGTATATATATATTTCAAATACTTGTAATTGTAATTGAAAAAATTTAACTACAAATTACATGTAATTGAAACTAGTAAAGGGTTTTTTGGAAGTAATTGAAGGAAAGCACTGTGCTAATTAATTATTTGGATTGTAGTTAATTACATGTTCTTATAATTAAAAAATTAAAGTGATAATAGAATCAAACGAAGATATTCTAACTGCTTAGCTTATATAAATAGACAAAAATTAAACGAGAAATTTGCCCATTTTATTGTTATTAATTTAATTATTTTCATAAGTAGATTGTTTAAAAGACAACAGTAAATTAAAAACCTGATGAATGTATAATATCGCCAAAAATATAATTAAAAAACAAGTAATTAATTACATTTTGTGTAATGATAATTGAAAAAAGTAATCATTACCTATCTTTTTATGATAACTTTTGTTTTCAATTACATTAATGTCATTGAATTACAAGTAATTGACACTTTTCAATTACATGTAATTAATAATTGAATTTCTTCAAATAGGTACATATAAAAGTAATTGAACTTTTTTTTATCATTACTTCCCAATTCTGGTTAGAATACACTTATAAGTCTGTGATAGATCTAAATAATTATATAATTAATAACATTAACAATAATAAAATTTCACTTATAATAAATAGAATTACAAGAATGTTAATATAACTTACACATTTAGGCAGTAGAATTTAGTTTTGAATGCAAAATTTAAGTCAATAAAGTAGGAAAATAAAATAAATTTTTAATTCCTATACATAAAATAATCTCGCTAGAGATTGCTTGAAAGAAAATATGTACCTACCTATGATTTGTTTTTATTTTTACTTGTGATTAGGCACTTAAAAGAAATTCGAGATAACAATCAAACATGTTATTACGATGATAGCGAACACCAAAAAAGTGTGTGGCAAAATTCTGTCTGTCTGGTCGGCTACAACCGAAACCGATGGATCGATTTTCAAAAAATATGGTACATAGTCGTTTTTGGTGATTCTGGGCACACGTTTTTTCATTTTTTTAGAACTAAAAATAACGGTACCTTCCACACAATTTTTTTTAGCCATTTACAAAATCTTTTTTTTCTCAAAAAACGGCCTCACAACTATCCTTAAGAAAATTAAATAAATTTCATTGTTTTTCCCGAGGTACTGCCTCCTTCGACGAACTAACAAATCATTCAAGAGTATGTGGTTCATTCAAGTGGTTAATGGTTCAATTCCGAGCCGCTTCCACCCAAAAACAGAAATGTTTTTCCTCTTGCCAGGAATTGTCAAAGCCTCCAAGAGTATTACTTGTCATGAAAAAGTGCTTCTAATCTATCCGTTTGGACTCAGCAAAAAATTGTAGATCCCCTCCATTCCTGCCAACAACACGCACACAGAAATGGTTGAGAGTTATAAGTCACTTGGCCCTGGTTCTCCACGAGCTGTTGTGCCACCAAATATGTTTATTTTTATTTAAAAAAAAACCCTTAAATAGCGAAATTAATAAAAAGCGACTATGATTTCATAATATTTTATTTTCAAAAAAAAAATTTGAACATTTTTTAAAAATTCAAAAGCCATTTTGAAGCAAACCGAAAATAAAAATGGCTCTTTGGAAGGTACCATTAGTCACCATTTCTTGCAAAATGGTTCCCAACAGAAGGTAGCTTTTACCAAACGAAATTTATTGAATTTTTCTTAAGAAAAGTTGTGCAGCCGTTTTTAAGAAAAAAAAAAGATTTTGTAAAATTGTTAAAAAAAATTATATGGCAGATACCGTTATTCTTAGTTCCAAAAAAAATTTTTGACATAAATTATTGTTTAGAAGAGTTGTTTTTCGAAAACCTATATTTTCAACTGGAAATAGAATATGAATGCTGTTCATATTGCAATTTAAATTTAAACAGAATTCTGAACTGAGATACTAAAACAAAACATCTTCCATAACTAAAAACCCTACATAATATAGATTTGTAGTCTTAGATAATAAACAAAAAATATCGCGTTCATTCGCCTTGAAAACCATGGACCTATCTTACACTACACTACATTTGACTTAATTGAAGTCACTTATTTCTTTCAAACCATTTTCGGAAACCAACAAAAACCTTATGTCTCTATTTTTTTTAAAGAAACAAATTTATCCTAACCATCCAAAGGTATAAGGAAAATTGAAAAAAAAAAAATAACAAAAAAAAATAGCATTGTGAGTGAGTTCAATTCAAATAACTGGAGTGTATATGTGTATAGATTGTATATCAAAAGCATTGTCTTTAGATTTTGTTTGTAAACATATTTCTTTAGTTGCGGGGATATCTTTCATTAACCTACGCCCGCCTATGGGAAAATTCAAGACATCATGGAATCACATTATATTCCATTGCGGCGAGATGCCGTGTGAAATTTCGGTGCTTGTCGCAATATTATTGCAAGCGAATGTAAAATGGAGTATGATGATAAAAAGCGATAGACTGCTAGAAGTCATCTCAAAAGTATTTTAAAACTTGCACTAACAATATCTACGGTTTTTTTTTTAATTTTTTATTTTTTATCACCATCGGATAAGTTTGATATTATTAAAATTTAATTATTCAGTTCTTGAAGACTTCATATAGCATAGATGGATACTACAGCCTTTAGAAAAAAGGTAGATGACTTAATATTTTTTGGTTGTGTATTTTTTTAACTGTTAGTGTTAAGTGAAGTTTAAATCTTAAAAAAAAACAATCAATGATTAATTATGACATCACTATCTGTTAAAGTGATATTTGCCAAGTTAATTGCAACGTCTAAACGTTAATCAAAGAAAAAGAAAATTCTTATATTTAGTTTTTTTTTCAATAATTTCAACCTTAAACGAAATTCATAAGGATTCATTAAAGTCGAGTCGTTCTTGAGAAATTCCTCAGTTTTGTGTTAGAAAATGTTGGTTTCTCAAATGTTTATTTTGATTGTGCATTCAAAAAGTTGTTTACGTTCAAAAACATGTACTATTTCTGGAATAACTTGATTTTGTTTCTAAATTATGCTTTTAAAGAACTTGTAAATTATGTAATACCTATTAAAACTCAAAGTGAATTTCATAGCTTAATTTGCATATTAATACAATGGAAATGATAAATTATTTTGCATTAAGCTGTATATATGTTATTGTTTACATAGACATTGGTAATTTTTGTTCATATAAAAGTTGTTTCTGATTTTATTCAAACTTTTTAAGGCTTGAAGGTAGATGAAGTATTTTGAATGTTCAAGCAAATATGTAAAGTAGGTATATTTTTTTATTTAAATCTTTTTTTTTTACCAAAAGTCAAAATGTTTTATCAAATGACTCTATTGTCTATGTGTCACTGGACATCTGTTGACCAAATTGAAAAGCATTGTTTTTTCTAATTTTAACAATTTTCATGAACTGTTCTATCGCAAAATAAATTCAAATTCAATTGAACTCGTCTCTATGCACATCCCACCTCATTTAAGTAATTTTCCGGATGTGACACCTCGAAATAATATCCAAGCCACTGTTTTTGTTTGTTTTTAAAAATTTTAAATTTTAAAATGTTCCATTTAAAAATTTTGTAAATATAATGTTAAAAGAGGAAATCAGAGTCTTGGAGTCCATAACTGGCAATGAACAAAGACTTTGATTTTTGGAATAGCCTTTAATCATGTTTTTTGACGCCTATACTTCTTTTTTTTTGCTACTACTGACATCCAAAATTTTGCTGTGGGCTCTGGGTCATAATAGAATAATAAAAAAATGTTTTGTGTTATGAGAATTTTTTAGACAGAATTTTAGTTTTCATAAGCAGAATTTGGGAAAACAGAATTTTGACCACGCAGAATTTTGCACATACAGAATTTTGAAATACAGAATTTTTATATACAGAATGTTTCATTAACAGAATTTTGAAATACAGAATTTTGGCCAAACAGAATTTTGACCAGATAGAATTTACAAAAAAAGCTGAATTTTGACCAAACAGAATTTTGAAAACCAGAATTCCAACCCGCTTCTTTTTTTGATGGTATTTGGCCCTGGGTGTTGGGTGTTGTCTGCGTGAGAAAAAAGTTTACCAAAATCAGACCATCGGAAGTCACTTTTTCTCAAAATGGCGCCCGGTTACCCTGAAAATCAGTAAAATACGAGGGAATATTTATTTAAAAAATACTTATATCTATGGAGCCGAAAAGTTGAATATTTTTGAACATATCTTTTTTTGTGTGTTATTTGTCTAAAAAAAAAGATGTTCCAAACAGTATGAACTGAAAAGAAGCAGTTAACCAAATATTCTAAGATATTCTTTGCTTTTTTTCTATATCAAGCCTTTATTGACATACAAAAATGAAACATGAAATATTTACAGTAAAATCTATTTAATTTCCCACCATCAAATTCATTTTCTTCGATCATAAAAACCATAGATTATAAACAAATATCTGTGTTCTATGACAAAAGTTACTAGAGTTGCACATGTTTTTCTGATTTTCAGGGTAACGGCCGCCATATAAAAAAAAAGTTACTTCCGATGGTCCGATTTTGGTAAACTTTTTTACTTGCGATAAAGGTAGAGGACAGTTACCTAGGTAGTGAAGGATATGTCTTTCTCTACTTCTTCGTCTCCACAGCCTCTGCACAGGTCTACAGTATTAAGTCTCATTTTCTTTTTATGATACCCTATAAGTGATTATGTCCTGCGATACTTCCTAAAATAAGATTCCGTAATCGCTTTTTCTTTTGGATATTTTCCCTTTTTTTCTTATTGTAAATAGATAGACCATAGATTCTTTGTGGTGGAACAGGTTCCACAGTGTCCAGGGGGCAGCAGAGTCTTATGTTGTGCTGCGTGGCAAGAACTCTTAGCTCTTCGCGACAGCATGAAACCAACTTGTTAAATAGGAAAAGTTGGATATCAAAATTATCAAAAAAATAAATATTTTGAATTAAAAAAAAAGAAAAATCTATATCAATATAAATCTCAAAATGAGTTAGTAATTTTTGTTTGAAATAAAAATTTGTTAGATTTTGATCTGCACATAAGCCACCACTTAAAAATTGGAAATACAATTTTATAATAGAAAATACTAAATTAATAATGTTCTAACTTGTTTGCGTACATTCATATTTAGGATGGAGTCCTCATGACTTTTCAAACAAAAGCTTGTATATCTTTTTCAGTTCAAAGCACAGCATTAAATTTGTGTTTTCGTTCAGAAGAGCATACACAGTGCTTGAACCACGAGCACACAGAAAAATTTCTAAGCACTCTGGGCAGTAAAGTGCATATACCGTGAACTGAGAATGCGAATAAATTTTTTAAGGCAATTCCAAGCTCAAATATCAACAAATTCTTGCTTTTACTTTTCGAGAAACTGAATAAACGATCCTATTTAAAGTTTTTAAAGGAAAAAACGGCCAAAAATTAGTTTTTAAATTGTTAAATTTAACATTTTTAAATTTTCTACGAGAACAACACAATATTTTCTAGGAACTGTCAAACACTTATTCGCAATCCACAACATCCAGGACGCATTCCACATGTCTGCGAATGAAAAATTCGCTTGAAATTAACCTCAAATTTTTCTAAGCACCCATTTTACTGGCTTATTTTGTATGACAACTCGCGTCTGTTGGCGACCAGTCTTGTGAAAGAAATGTCAAAACTCGTTACCATTTGCAGTTCGCTATTCGCAGCAAACATTTAAGTGATAGACACTTTTTAGGAAACCCAGTTGAGTATTGGCAAATAATAATTACTTTTTGTTACTTTTTCCTACTTTCTTTTTAATTGGGTACATGTAATTAGTAATTGAACTTTTCCCATTATAATTACACATAATTGTTTTTGGAGAAACTTAAATTTCCATTACTTGTAGGTAATTGTAGTCGGAAAAATTCACTTACAAATTATATGTAATTGCAAAAATTCACTTACAAACAACATTTAATTGACAATAGAAATAGGTTTTTGCAATTACCTACTTGTAAATTACATTTAAGCTCATTGAATTCTGGGATTGTTATTCATTAAGTACATGTTTTTATTAATTAAAAATAACGTTGTATGTAATTGACAAACGTAATTAATCAATTACATTTTTGTGTAATGACTATTTCTATTTTGATGATTATTTTGGTATTCAACTACATTAAACTAATTGAATCGAAAGTTTTTAACACTTCTAAATTACATGTTATTAGTAATTGAGTTTCTTCAGTTACATTTGAAAGTTATTTGAAAAAGTATTTGAAGTTTTTAATTACAAGTAATTATAATCTATTTTTTATTATCATTATTGAAACTCTGAACTTATCTGTCAAGTCCGTCTTCCATTTTAATTTCTTAATGGCTCAGAGGATTCTCAGAGCATGCTTAAATACAAATATGTTTCATTTCCTCCTAATTCCAACAAAAATTTTGCTTTTTTGGTTTTTTTTCTAAGAAAAACAAGTCAAGATATAAAAACCTTAAAATACAGGAAAATGTAGTTTTGAATATGTGTGTACGTACTTTTTTATTTACTGACATTAGCTTTGTTCCAAACATTGAGCAAAATGGCCAATGTTATTATTTTTCATCAATATTTGTTCAATTTCTGTCCCACACTTCAAAATTTGTTTCGTTTTGGACAGAAGAGAGAGCAGAACATTTCTCCTTCCTCATAATTTTTCTTAGTAGACTTGTCAAACGACGTCAACCGTTAATAATTTTTTCCAAAAGTTGCCACCAACCCGTGGTTCGAGTTTTTTCGGCAATTAGCTTTTCTAATACATATTTAAAGAATTTCATCAAAATTTCATAAACTGACAACTTTTGCCCAAAAACCTCTGGCACAAATCTATTACATATTTTCACCAAGGAATACCACTTGGGCAAGTATTCTCAAGCTTAAGGAATATTAATGAAAATTTTGTGAATTGCTTTTGGTTTTATATACAAATAGGGGAATTAAAACTGGCTACCAATTCCAAACTTTTCGAAAACGTTAAAGTGATTGGTTGAATAGGGCTTCAAATGGGTTCCACTTGTTTTTGCTCAAGTAGATAGGTCCTTTACCTCCTTCACGGTGTTTAGAATAGATATAGATATGAAGATTAATCCTTTATTTACGTTCTTGCGTTGCTTATGGTTGGTACATGTCAGGTTTATGCGAAAACACCTAGAGCTATTCTCAAGTGTTAGCTTTAGCTTCAGAATTTCACCTATAAGCTTGTGTTTTTGAGCCTTTATGCTCTTTTTTTATTAAAAATAAAAATGAAGAAAGAATATAATTTTAATTTCAGTTGAAGTTTTGATAACTTAAAATGTGTCTGCTAAGAAAAATAAACAGTTTTTCTACATGTGCTCAGAAGTGGGAATATTGTGTTGTTTTTGCTAGTTCCGGAATGACAAGAATGACATTTTATCATAATTGGTTCCATTTTTGAACCACGTATGATATGACTTAATTGAGAAAATAGTTTTTAGTCTGACAGTGTTTTCGTGATAAAGTGAAACTGATACGTAATTTTGCTCTGTTATATTACTTGCACCGTGTAAGTTATGCCGGCATCAATTTGCAAATTTAGAAATCAAATAATTATTTGATTATAATCAACTTCCTCATTTTTGTCTGGCAAATTTCCAACATATGGAACACCATTATATGAATCCGTAGAAAATTATGACAGTTGAAATTGATGTGACCAGGTTTTTGACAGAAATTTAACAGTCGTGTCGTGTAAATTTTGCATAAGTGTGAAAACACAACGGATCAGGTAAAACATTTTTGATTCGTTATGGCAGAAAACGTGGAAAAACGTGTAATTGGGTGTTCTAACTTACCACAAAAAGGATCAGTTACAGCAGTACCTAAATATTTTGCCTATAAAAAAGGAATACAGTGGATGCTCAATATAATGAAGTAATAAAAGCCAGGCCTATTCACTCTTTCGAGATTGTTTATTCTATCAAGCGGGAGTTTAAAAAAGTTTCCTTAAAATCAATTTGATCCAAAATGCACATTTTGTTCGATGTTAATGTTTTAACATAAGTTCAAGTGCTGCAAAAGTTTCCAATCAGGCTTTAAAAACCAGAGAAATAGTTCCTCAGTGTCCTCAAGTATCCATTTAAATAAGTTTTGTGTAGTGATATTGTGTATGAGTTCACTATTTCGAGGTTCACTAAATCGAGCGTCTACTGTACACTTGTGAAGTTCCCTTCTTTAAACTACCGATTCAATTGTATTCAAAAGACTTTTTGGAAATTACTTTGCCAAGTTGATGCAGTAGGTTTGAGATTCTGCATATATGCCCTCTCTGCCTGCGTAAATTATGTGCCTTATGTTGTTTTTTTAACTTCATTTTTATCGTATGTTTGTAATCCTATCTCATAGTCTATGTACGTTACAAAATGTTTGAATAGAAAAAATTAAAACAATTGTGTGAATCTGTGAGATTTATTCTCACGCTATACTACATCACCATCACCTACCATATCAAGCATAGTATAGCCATCAAGCATAGCATAGCATAAAAGTGATATGACAATGACTTACGCAATCTTTTCACTCTCGATTGAGTTAAGTATCCAATCTTAATACCAAGAAAACCTATAGTGATGTGATCTTGTGACGTAAGCGCAAGTGGTAAGAAGTAATAATGAGTCAAGGCTCAATCTATGTGCATAGATATGTAGGAAGAAGTACATACGGTAGACAAAATGCCTTACAGTTAAAATTTCCGCTATAAAGTTGTAAAACCTTGATACAATTGATTTAGTATTTCATGGAACTTACAATAATTATTTCGAAATATATTTCGAACAAATATCTCAAATTAAGGAAGTTTTTTTGGTTGATTTTCTTAAGATTTTTCTTTTACTTTTCAACCAATTGGAAGCAAGAATCATTATTATAGCTTACTATAGAAAGTAAGTCTTCCATTTTTGGGAACTTGTGTACTATATTCGCTTGCACCATTTTTTTTTTTAATTTGTTTGCTTAACATTACTTTTCATTCTAGGCATTAATTTTGTGGGTAATCTTGTTAATATCACTCAGAGCCAATGGAACAATAACCTTAAATGAAAATCCAACACATCTCAAGCCCTTGATTGCCACAAACAGCAACAACAATGACAGCAACAATAATAATTCTCCTTCACAAGCTGATACGTCTGCTGAAGAAAGTATCAACATTGAAAATCGACAACTTTATGATACGGTTAAACATGCTTCTGGTTATGATCCCGATGTCAATAATAATTCTCATGATGTGTCAGTCAAAGAAATTGAGGAACCATCCAATAAAAATTCATCATCTTCAGGAACAACTGCGGTTCGAATTCATCCTCGCAAATCGGCCGTGATTCAAGCGATTCCAAGAAAAGTCCGTGGCCCAGGTGGCAATACACATTCGCCTACAGGATCTAGTAGTATGCCTTTTGTGAAGCCACCATCTAGTTTGCAGCCAAATGTGAAGGACTATGGAGCTGGGGAACCAACCACAACAATTGTATATGCCACATCTATTCCTACTTCAACACCATCGAGGACATTTGTCAACATTCGACCGGTGCCGCTCTTGTCGAGCCAAAAATATCGCTCCACAGTTGTTGTAGAAAACGAAAGAGCAAATCAGAATCATGATAATAAAAATACAAAGCCGGTTGTGGAACATCAACAATATTCTGTTGACGAGCAACAACCACAACAACAACGTACAAATGATGACGAACATCATCAGGAACATAAACTACTGGTCCTTAAAAAGAATAATTTGAGAGATGACTCAAATTCTATGCAATCGACAACAACACCCAGAACTCAAGCTGCAGTCTTGCCCTATCAAACAGGCCAGCAAGATAGAAATCCTTATAAGAGTATTCTCTATTCCAGAATTCGAACGAACAACGAGGAGATCAACGACGAGATCCCTTCTAATAACCGCCAGACATTTTACCCAAATCACAAGTGGACAAATGAGGATTACATGCAAAGAGGGTTACAGCTTATGCCACCACCACCGCCACCATTGCCACTAACACCTGCATCGGCACATTTTGTCTACGAAAATCCAGATCCAAGACGGGATTACTACCACCCACCACTGTCGCCTCATACTCATCCTCCCGCTCCAGCTCCCCATCAAAACCAAAATTTCTTTCGTCCACGATACATTGCCACCGATAGCAACCAGGAAGAAATGTATAATCCAGCCTATGATCCGATGCCACAACAACAAGCTATGCACGGTCTCCTGTCGCGACAACAAGAGCGAAAACAACAGGAATACCAGCCTCTAACTGTACGGGACTTCGATCTTCTGTTGCAGCTTTTAGTTCTCAGGGAGCAACGTCTCCATAATGCCCATCAAGATCCATTCTTATCATCGGCATCGCCAACAATTGATTTCAACTGTCAAAATAACCAACAAGAAAATAGTTATTACTATGCTTCTCCAAAAGCGTTGGCGTTGGCATCGTCTATCCATGATCACCCCAGTAATTTTAAAATCAAATATATGGACAATTCTATGCTACGCAGTCAGCAGCACCAACAACAACAATCGACAACCCAACTCCTACCTTCCAACGTACGGGAAGAGCTTTTGTTTCGAATGTTATTGCTAGCGCTGCATCTGCAACCTCAAACTCAATCTCAACCAAAGCCAGTATCAAGGATTTCATCCATGTTGCCAGAACACCATTACCATACCAATATGTACCTTGGAACACCTACGTCATCATCTTCTCCGGAACCATCCCCATACCAAGGATTCCGACATTCACATCGCAGTGCAACTTTTAAGAATCCCGTTAGGAGTGTACAAGTTTTAGGAGAGATTGATTGATTTATCAAGAAATTATTAATATTTTATTGTTTGTTTTTTTTTCGTTTAACTTTAATTATTTTGTATTTTTATTTTCAATTTTAAAGTTCAAAATATGAAATATAAAATTTATTATTTTTGTGTTGGTGTTTTCGTTGGATATTTAAGTCGAATTTGATGGCAGGATTGGTATTTTAATGGCCTAAGAAAACAAGGAAACTTACTTTTGATGAAAGTAATCCCGTAACTAGATCGGTCTCATAGAAGATATTTGTTGTGAGATGTGATCGAGCTTGGTTACACTTTTGTTGTGTGAGGTCAATATCTATGGAGCGCTTGTTTAATGAATAAATGATTTAGTAGGAGATAAGTGCACTGCGACCTAAAGAACTATTGCGTCCCCTTTAAGAGCCTAGTGAGACAACACATTCTGGTTCTTTTTAGGAACTCAAGAATGTCGGGTATTTTCAGAAAGAGAAGTTCTCTCTCTGATGTCGCAGTCTTTGATGCATCAGTGCATCACATTTTGCTAATATATGGTCTGGTGTCTCCTGATAGAACTTACAGAATCTGCAGAGTGCACTACTTGCTAAGCCGAGAAGACTGACATGTCTTCTTAGCTTGCTGTGCCCTGTGAAGATGCCCGTCGAAAGTTATTCTTGCCTTAATTAATGGAGGACGTATAACGTGCTTGATTATAGTTCCCAAGCAATAGTTTAGCCTGCCTCAGTTTTGGGAGTTCTTTCCAGATTTTTGATCTCTTGGTCTCGTCTTCTGAATTGATCGTATGTTTGGTCACATTTTCAAAAGCACCGCAATAGATCTCAGGCCCCATAAGGGGGTCTGTTTCTCCTTTTTTGGCTAGGGTATCTTCCTCCTCGTTGCCATGAATACCAATGTGTGTGACAGTGTTTTTATCGCCAAGTTTATTCCGCCTACTTACGCACTTCCAAACTAGTTAAGAGTTAATGGCGTAGGAGCCTAGTGCAGCTTAGGTGTCTATCATGATGGCGATATTTTGATTACGGTATTTCCCTTCGAGGCTATTTTTCAAAGCATTTCCCGATGGCATTAACTTCCACCTGGAAAATGCTCGTGAATTGTCCCATTGGTACAGAAAGTTTGGTTCTTGGCCCAAAAATTTCTGCACTAGTCCCTTCAGCGCTTGTTTCCCAAGTGTTTTTTTTAATATTATAAATTGTTCTAATCAGCTACGAACTAACAGTGGGGTTTCACATAAGCCAGGTGCCTTAAAACTAACAACAAAATCGAATCATGCAAGAAAACTATCATGCTAGAAATATATCATTCTAGAAAACAATCATGCTAGAAAACTATCACGAGAGAAAACTATCACCGCGAGAAGGCTATCATGTGAGAAAACTGAATAGCATAATATCACATAATACGAGTATCATAGATTTATATTTTTATAAATTATTGTTTTTTCTTAATAACAAGTTATGTACTTCAAAATTGAACAGCCCTACTTTGAATGTTACAGCTTGCTATGCAAAGGTTCCATATATTCAGTATCAGAATTAGTGAAAGGAACCAAATTGGAGAATGTTCGAAAAAAAAGAGAGATGGCTCGTACCCTAATATAAATCAATTGTTGACTTTGGTTTTGCGTTTTTTTAACATAAATAAAATTTGCGTGGCTCAACTTTCAACTGTTTGTTATATTGAAGGTGGTTTTAGTGTCGTAATGGTGATGGTGATGTTCATCACACGATGCACACTTCCATCACCAATAAGTGAAAACACAGTTTAGTATAAAATAACTGAATATCGACCTCCGCTCCGTGATACCACGAAGAGATGATGATCGTTGCGCTAGTATTTCTTTTTCAGTTTTTTTTTCTTTATCTTCGTTTCTTGTTATATTGATATTCATTTGGGTTAAATTGGTATAAAAAATGTTGTTGATTATATCAAACTGTGATGTCATAGAGCTAAATGGCACGCGATTAAGTAACATAATCTTTATCTCTTCTTCATCGTCAAAACAAATTCCCCAGTGTTAAATGCTTGTTGTGGGAAGTTATGCAAAAAAATCGATCACGGAATTTAGAGTAGAATGTATAAACATGGAAAGTAAATCAATCACGTTAAAATTTAAAATCAATTGTCAGACATTCTACAACTTAAACATTATATCTTCATTTCTTGTGAAAGACATTATTGCTTCCAATCAAAGTCTGAGCCTGAGGTAGGTAATTTTAGGTGCATAGGGTTAAAAAGTGGGTATGTTGCAAGGCTGCTTCCCTTTTAAATGTCGCACATCACTGTCCCTTGGCTCCCTAAGTTTGAATATTCATGAAAAAAAAGTTTCAAGATAATAAACAACAAGACATTTCGATGCTAGAGAACACCTTAAAAGTAGTTGGCAAAATTCTGTCTGTCAGTAAGTTTGTACCTGGATCTACAACCTAATCCTACACAACGTAAGTATTTTTGATGATTCTCCAAAGGGGAAATTGATTTTTTTTAGCACACAAAAAATAATGGTACTTGCCATACAACCGTTAAGGAAAATCTTATTCATTTAAAAAACGGCTCCAATGATTTTGATACAAAAAAATCAGTGTATTATTGTAGGTATGGTATACTTCCTGGTAAAAATATTTACCAAAAACCGTTATTAACGGTACGTACCTGCCATATAACAGTTTTTTTTTTATTTAAGATCGTATCATTAACAGCTCAACCGATTGCAATACAATTTCTCTGAAACTAGGTTTATAAATGTATATTAATAAATACTCAAAATTGGTGTAGCAATTTTTTTTCTTAATGTTACACAAATATTAAATATAAAAAAATTGTTAAACATTTAAAAAAAACATATTTTTTTTAAGTGCAATATTTTTAAAATGGGTCAATAAATTTTTTTGAAACTTGGTTTGTAAATGTATATTAATAAATACTCAAAATTAACGCACCAAATTTTTTTAAATGTCACAGACGTTTTGTATATAAAAAAATCATTTTTTTTTTTAAAAACCGCTCCAAGGATTTTAATATTTTTTCTGCAGATATTCATTTTTGTTCATGTATTCAAGTAGCATACTGGGCTCTAAGCATCTTATGAGTGTTATACCATTTAAAGGATGATTTAAATACTTTTTTTTAATTTTTCTATTTTTCTGTAATTATTTGCATGTATCAAAAGTTCCTCAAACTCCAAGCATTTTGAACATAAGAGCAAAATTGTTCGATCCTGTCGTGCATTTTATTTTGTTATTGTATGCTTTGAGCCTATCTTGACGACACAAAAGTTATGCGCTATTCAGGACGAAATTTAAAAATCAAATCTTTTTGTCTTTTTATCTTTTATCTTTTTATCTTTTTATTTTTTTATTTTTTTATCTTTTTATCTTTTTACCTTTTTATCTTTTTATCTTTTTATCTTTTTATCTTTTTATCTTTTTATCTTTTTATCTTTTTATCTTTCTATCTTTTTACCTTTTTATCTTTTTATCTTTTTATCTTTCTATCTCTCTATCTTTCTATCTTGTATCTTTATCTTTAAATTTATCTTTAAATTTATCTTTATATTTATCTTTATCTTTATCTTTATCTTTATCTTTATCTTTATCTTTATCTTTATCTTTATCTTTATCTTTATCTTTATCTTTATCTTTATCTTTATCTTTATCTTTATCTTTATCTTTATCTTTATCTTTATCTTTATCTTTATCTTTATCTTTATCTTTATCTTTATCTTTATCTTTATCTTTATCTTTATCTTTATCTTTATCTTTATCTTTATCTTTATCTCTATCTTTATCTTATCTTTATCTTTATCTTTATCTTTATCTTTATCTTTATCTTTATCTTTATCTTTATCTTTATCTTTATCTTTATCTTTATCTTTATCTTTATCTTTATCTTTATCTTTATCTTTATCTTTATCTTTATCTTTATCTTTATCTTTATCTTTATCTTTATCTTTATCTTTATCTTTATCTTTATCTTTATCTTTATCTTTATCTTTATCTTTATCTTTATCTTTATCTTTATCTTTATCTTTATCTTTATCTTTATCTTTATCTTTATCTTTATCTTTATCTTTATCTTTATCTTTATCTTTATCTTTATCTTTATCTTTATCTTTATCTTTATCTTTATCTTTATCTTTATCTTTATCTTTATCTTTATCTTTATCTTTATCTTTATCTTTATCTTTATCTTTATCTTTATCTTTATCTTTATCTTTATCTTTATCTTTATCTTTATCTTTATCTTTATCTTTATCTTTATCTTTATCTTTATCTTTATCTTTATCTTTATCTTTATCTTTATCTTTATCTTTATCTTTATCTTTATCTTTATCTTTATCTCTATCTTTATCTTTATCTTTATCTTTATCTTTATCTTTATCTTTATCTTTATCTTTATCTTTATCTTTATCTTTATCTTTATCTTTATCTTTATCTTTATCTTTATCTTTATCTTTATCTTTATCTTTATCTTTATCTTTATCTTTATCTTTATCTTTATCTTTATCTTTATCTTTATCTTTATCTTTATCTTTATCTTTATCTTTATCTTTATCTTTATCTTTATCTTTATCTTTATCTTTATCTTTATCTTTATCTTTATCTTTATCTTTATCTTTATCTTTATCTTTATCTTTATCTTTATCTTTATCTTTATCTTTATCTTTATCTTTATCTTTATCTTTATCTTTATCTTTATCTTTATCTTTATCTTTATCTTTATCTTTATCTTTATCTTTATCTTTATCTTTATCTTTATCTTTATCTTTATCTTTATCTTTATCTTTATCTCTATCTTGCATCTCAATTGCATACCAATCATTGCTTAAGGAAATCTAAAAGATATAATTTTTTTAACTATCATTGGATTAATAAATCAAAATTAAAACTTAGCATATTCAGTTATAGGCGTAACCGCTAAAGAGCCTTGAATCACATGAGCAAGAACGTACGATACATGCGTGCATACTATTTGTTTTACTTCTACTCTCTTCTTAAGATGTATCTATACATATGTCAGCTTTAAAATGTTTGTTTATCGTAAATCTAGAACCTACTTGAAGGTATGCCCACACCGCCAACCCTAAGATACCATAAAAATTCCATCTTGTATCACACAGTCATTTGTGGTTGAATCACGTAGTACCCGATGTTTTGTTGGCGACCTTGGTACTTGTGCGACGACTCATCTGCTAATACCTACACCTTCCTCTGGCTCTGGCTTTGCTTTGTAGACATACTGTAGTGTCGGTAAGAGGTAACTCGATTTCTTTCCCATATGGCTGTTACCTTACCCACTCATCCATCCACACCAAATCTAGTGGCCATATTACCAGCATTTATCTTTTGTCGCAGACGCAGACACGCTGTATGTTTATGACAATAATGCGTTCCGCGGTATAACCTATAGTTTGCCAATATCAAAAGATGCATAATCTTTTTTATTTTTCATAAATTGGAAATTTGAAGTCATGGTCAAAACGATGATAAAAAAACCCACTAGTTCCGACCTTGAGGATACCTTCCATCTTGATTAAAGATAACACAACAGTTAATCCCATAACAAAATTATCACTCAATAAAATTTAAAGGAAATGCAATTTTTTTTCTACATTTTTCGTTTGAAATTTTATAATTGACATTGACGAACGTTGCGTTGCTATAGTGCTACATTTAAGTATCAACAATCGGGAAGATAAATATTACCAAAAATTACACCTGATATCAAGACAAGAAGCCAATTATTTCATCCAAAATGGAATATTTTTTCCAGTCTTTTTCTTAGAAAGTATGGACCCACAAATACATATTTCGATAAATAAAAAAAAGTATATTTATATTTAAATAAAAACAAAAAGTTAATTAAGACAAAATTAAGTCAACATATTTGGCTTAAAATGCCAAACTATTATTCCGAGGACTAACTTTATAACAACAGAAAAGACGAATAGATCTAAATCTATATCACGTCAATCGGGTTCATATTTGTTTTATTGTTGTATGGTTGCTACTCAATAATAATGTCAATGAAATCAAAAAAAAAAAAAACATCGATTTATTATTAACATGCATTTTAATGTTATAAGTTTTTGTTTTTTTTTGTTGCTTTTCGATCTCCAAAGTACCTACATTTTTTTTTCAATAAGACCCAGAGAAGAAAATATCACACCTGAGTGTAAAACTCATTCAAATGTCATTAGTCAAACCAGTCGGGTTGTTTGTGTTTCACTCAAAATCGCATAACACACAACACAATCTAATTTCCATTATGAGACTCTCTCAGGTGACCATTTGTTCTATTATTTAAATGTTTTGTTTCTGTTCAATTTTTTTTAAGTGCTTTTTGTCCAGGCTCTGCTCTGTGAAAAAGCCGAACGAGATCGAAAATTTTACAGCGTTGACATTCACATAACAACCACTTGCAATTGAAACACACACAAAAAAGTAGCTATCAAAGCATCTGTCGGAGTGGAAAAGTAAAAAGTTCGGCTACTTTGTACATTGCCGCTAACGCATACGTCACCATAAGAAAACATGCCTTTAATCGATCTATTAGTTGAGTGTGTTGCCACAAAGGACGCAACGGATTCTATGGATCAGAGCCTTGAGCTGGACAAAACTAACGTCACCGCGCACCAATGGGCTTCCGTTGACAGTGCCACATCATGTGCGTTCCTCCTTTTAAGCAATTTAACCGTAATACTCGTGATTTTACAAGTTTGCTCCTGAGTCCAACTTCGGATGTACTGTCTTGTGCAGAGATTCTTTCTTTATAGCCGCAAATCTACCTACATTCTGATTTATTTATCACTTAAGTCGTGAGTTTCCCCTGGCAGGGCATAGGGCCTCCACTACTCCTACGCGCCATCGTGTACGAATTCTGTACTCTTTCCTAGTTGTGCTGATGCTGATTCTGCTTCGACCGTTCTTCACCAAGTTTTTCTAGGTCAGCCCGCTGCCTCACTGCGTGAGAGGGTACCATTGCATCGCTTGCCTCGCAATGTACTCTTGATTTTTTCAAAGCGTATGTCCAATCCACTGCCACTCACGTTTTCGTATTATAGAGTCGATGGTTACCTGACTTGTCCTCGCATGAAGCCATCGTTGAAGATACGGTTAGGCCAGAAAATTCTCAAGATGTTTTGCAGGCGTCTATTCACCAACGGTTGCAGCTTTCTTATGACGGTGGATGTAACTTTCCAAGTACTGCACCCATAAAGAAGCACGGGCTCAACATTGCAGCGGAACAGTCGCAGCTTGATCTTAAGGCTTATCGAGTTGTTTCTCTGTATTTTGGACAGCATTCTAAAACCCAGCCTTGGATTTCCCGATTCGGCTGATAATATCTAGTTCAGTCCCGCTATCAAGTGAGACAATACTCCCAAGATATTGGAAACTTTTTACAATTTCTGCTGGTTGTCCAAAAATATCTCCTTGGAATGAGAAAGTTCTGAAGCTGATCCATCTTAAACCCAACGATTTCAGCTTCTCTCTCCACCCTTGTTGATAGGGATGCATGATCCTATGAGAGAGTGAGCATACGTCACCTGCGTTGTCAGGATACTTAAGGTGTGATTGCAGATTCCATTGAATTCCTCCATTAACAGTTGACAAAGCAGTATGCAGCACATCACCTATAACTAACAGAAACAGTATTGGGTATAGTATACAACCCCTCCTTGGTTATTCTGTAGATGGTCCTAATGTCACATCTACTTGCAGCCTCTTCTGCTTCTATGGCTAATGCGTCATCTTTGGTAATTGTCAAACAAAATTAGCTTCAAAACAATCGAGAACTGTCAAATTAGCTGTCAATTGCCAATTTGAAATTATTTTCCTCTCAAAAAATCACCTTCAACTTTTGTTGAGGACTCCCAAAAAAGGGAACATATAACTGTATTTATGAGAAATAAGATAAGAAAATGGCGTTGTTGCATCATTGCTTGTGTCAAAACATTCGAGTAACTTCAAACGTAAATAACAAAACAAGCAAAACTCTTAACATAAAATTCCCTATAGTTTTTCTAAAATTTATAATATTTGTCTAAAATATATAAAAACAAAAATAAATAAATATGGCCACCCTTATTATGACAAATTTTATAAACATGCAATACAATATTGAGTGCATGTTGAAAAGAATTGAGACACAGCAAAAATGTATCTCATAGGAAGTCTGACCTGAAGAAGAAGTCTCGAATCTCTCGAACTCTGGTGTTTTTTTTTATATATTATCACCTTGGCTGTTGGCCTAATCGTAACAATAACAACAACAATAAGACACCACTGCATATCATAATAAATAACTTAATTAATAGATACACAATTGTCTCTGAATTATTGATTTTTGATTGTTTACATAATGAATACCGAATGAGTGGGTGATCGCGTTGATGAGACAGTGATAATAGCGGATAACCATCACGAAACTGGTATTTGAATTTTCGAATTCTACTCCAGTTTTGTGGATATTCTTTTTTGTTGTTTTTTTTTTGCACAAAACAACTCTATAATAATGATATGTCATCAGGCAAATTGTTGTACAATTTAAATGATAACATTTTGTGGTTCATGTTCCATGAAAACGAAAAGTTAAATGATGACGATACCATTAATTCTAAGAGAAACGTGGTTATTAAAAAAAACTTGTTTATTTTATAAAATCGACCACGACGACCGCGATGACGGCTAAGATAGCTGTGTCGCTTAATAGGTGTATTAAGAGATGTGGTTTCAATTTCTGCGTAAGTTGGTTAAATTTGACAAAGACTTTGAGCGGACTTGAAAATGCTAATAAATGCACTTGAGAATGAGGTGTGTTTTTCTGTCTTAAAATACATGCGTCATAAATTACCTTCAATCAAAAAAAAAAAATACGTAAAGGGTTTCGGTTGAGTTCTTAACAAGGGTTATGCAAATAAACAAGAATATTTGTCAACTTCGTACTTAAGGACCTTAGCTTTATTAACTTACCTTAATATAAGCCATTGTTTACGGAAATATTGAAAATTTTCTGCTTTGTGGGATTGTCATCATTTATACCAAATGATATTGATTTGTTATACTCGTATTTAAGAATAATGCAAAAAAAATCAAACAAAACTAATTTAGTTTTTGTCAGATAAAAAGCTTAAGCTTTTTTACTTTGTTTATAAAATATTATAAGTAGTCCGTATACGGCTTTTCTATCACCTCACAAAACTATATTGTTTTTCTTTTTTTCTTTCTTTGTTTACTATTAATCTTTTATATTTCATGCTCTCCAAACAAAAGAGTTGACTAACGAACTCTTTTTTGTGTTATTAATGTTGTAATATTGTTGAAAAGCATGTTGAATTAGAGATTAAAGTTGAGAAATTCAAAAGACAAGAGATACAAAAATATTATAGGTGTGCTGTTTATACGTGCAAATATGTTGGTACAAATATACCTGGATTAAATTGAATTATTTTTTTTTATTAAACTCTTTGAAACTTTATGAAAATGAAGACCTACAATCATTTTAACACTAAAATACTACTAAATTTAAGAACTTTGACTTTTAACAAATAACTTTAAGAGCCCAAGTTGTATACCTCTTACTGGAGCTGTATCAATTTTTTCGCAAGTTTCAATTTTTTTTTTAAATTAAAATCATTTTCTTCTTTGTAAAAGAATACTAATCTATTATTTATTTCCTGACACTTCCCAATAGTTTTTTTTTTTGTCTAAAAATATATCCCTTTAAATTTTTCCTTGATTTAAGAGATTAAACGACAATGAGTTCAACTAAAGACAAGTTAAAAGTTTTATAAGAAAATTAAATAATAATTTCTGGAGGTGCGGAGGAATCTGCTGTCAATCGAATTGCAATTCAATTTTTGAGGCCTTGAATTTCAACAACAATTACGTGTGATCAAGAAAAATAAATATTAGAGTAAAAGTTTCGGAACCGGTCGTTATTCTGTATTCCGAAATTCTGTTTGACCAAAATTCTATATGAACATAACTCTGTTTTCCATTTTTCAGCGTTTTCATTATTCTATTTTAAAAAAAAACTCTGTAAATAGAGAATTCTGTATTTCAAAATTCTGTAAATCCAAATCTCTGTAAGTGACTGAATTCATTTTCCATAATTCTGTAATTCAAAATTCTAATTTTTTTTTTCAATGTAAATTTAAAATTCCCTGCCCAGAAATGTTTGGATGATAGTTTTCTTATTTCTTAGTTCCAGTTAAGTTTTACAGTTGGAAACAATTGCAATTTTTACTGACTGATTTTGGAGTAATTACTGAGGTTCAACGACGGTCAAGAATTTGTAGGAGCCAATTTAATGTCTGAATCTTCAATAGTTGACTTTTAGTTAATTGAGCGTCGTCGTTGAGTTAAAATAGCTAAAATACTGATTAAATATTTGTACAACTGACCCTTAGTAAGCTAATTGTGGGTAAATCAACTAAAGCGTAGTTTTTTATAGTTATGCTGGAAATTCAGAGATCTATCTAAATGTGTTGATATTGACTAGCTTTTTTGTTTATACCCATCTCAATAATAAAAGTGCATTAATAAATGTTTAGAACATTTACAATGGTGAGGCAGCAAGTATTGAAAAAAATGTAAGCGTTGTGTTTAAAAACTAGGAACAAAATCGCACTTTTTGGCATTAAAAAACAAATTTTTCTTTTATCATTTACAGAATTTTGGAATACATAATTTCAAAATCCAGAACTTTGAAATTTAAATTAAAGCAATTTCCTCAATCACCATAAAATCCAAACTGATCGATCAGTTCCAGACATAAACACATTTCCGAGTTTTGTACAGTTTTCTTAAATTGGGGAAGCTGATAAAAATTTTTTAATACACTTAATTTTCGAATATATGAATGAAATATAAAATATGATATTCACATTAAAAAATGTTCGATACAGACTTAATTTTTTTATTGAAAATATTGTCTTTCCAAATCACTTGATTTGGTTTGTATGGATATGTATAGGGACTATTTTTTCCCATACTAATTTTAATGCTCCATTGTGCATATTACTCGGCGTAAAATTATTTTAAAATTCATTACTATTTTTTGTTTTCAATACATTTTATACCACCCTTCAGGTAACGGCAGGGTTCGTAAATATAAAATTTTTCTGTGGTTTTTGAAGTTCTTAAAAAAGTCGTGTGCTCTGAACTTAGTGGTCCATAATCACCTGCAAGTTTTTTCGAGTAATATTTTTGGACGAACAGACATTCCTTTTTTTTTGTGTTGAGATGCAAAAAAACAGTCAGGTAAGGCGTTTCAGATTCATCTGATAAAACTAAAAAAAGAATATCTGTACTGAAATTGACCTTATATAGTCAATTGATATGTATTCCTAACGATCAAAGCGTTTTTTGGATAGAAATGCAGTAAAACTGGTCAACAATTTATTGAATTTCTTTGCATAAACAAAGCTGCGATAAAATAATAGACCGATACCTAGTGAACATTTTGCTCAAGTGTTTTATAGAAAATAAATGTTTTATGACGTCCCACACATTCATATACAAATTAGGTATATGCCATCAACCTGGGTTCTGATTCTGTGAAAAAGTAAATCGATAAAATTTTGACGCTTTCGCCCTTATTTCGATTCCCGTTCTGTGAAAATGTGAAACCAAACATCAAAAACTTTCATATAAATAATTTTTTTCGCGCCGTCATTTGAGAGTGAATATCCAAATTGAGAACGTCAATACGAATAAACAATGAAAAATTCACTCATATATCTCTTTCTCTGTCTATCTCATGCATTTCTTATCTTATCGTTTATGTTCTCCTAAAAAAAAAACTAAATAAAATTGAAAGAATCACGCTTTTAAGAGAAATAGTAAGGTGGTTAGAACATCGATACAAAAACTGCATTCACAGAACAAGGATCACTTATTTGGCACAACCAAATTAATCGAACAAAATTTAAGCAATGCTTGGCAGCAAATGTGAAAATGATTTATTCGATTCACTTTTTCACAGAAAAAGACCACAATCATGCACTTTTTATTTTCTGTTGCATTTAAATTTAAAAAGTGCACTATTCTGGTCTTAGGGTTGTCCTAGCTCTGTACACAGAAAATTGTGTACATATCGATTTTTGTGATTGTGAAAGAGCGAGTTTAAAATTTTAACAGATAATGTGTACACTCTCAGTCAAATTTATTCACACTCGTTTTGGGACTAAATAGAACTTGGCCCTTATCGCAAGAACTAGGTAACTGCATTTTCCAAAAAGGTTATATAAAGCATAGCTTATAAAAAGTATAGATAGTAGTATAGATAGTACCTTTTCAAACAGTATAATTTCAACAAAGCTAATATGGGATACCTTTGAAACATTAAAAAAGAAAAGTCAAAATTATTCAACCTTCTCAGATAGCTAGTTGAAGAAAAATAAGAATAATGCTACGTTCAAGATTTAAAAAAATCTAGAAATCTAGTTCTTGCAATCAGAGGACGAAATATTAGACATTTTTCGACAGACTAAACATAAAGGTTTAGGTAAGCTACAACGACGTACCTACAATGTTTAGTTAGAGAGAATGTGGAGAATGTGTAAGAAATTCAATAAATTATTTTTGTTTGGTATGCAATATTATTTGACCTTCTCAAAAGTAAGTGATGCTTACAAAATTTTCAAAGATATAATTTGGTCGAGCAATTAATCATTTGTCAAAAATCCATTCAACAATAAGTGTAACGAAGCGTTACACTTTTTATCTACCTGTCTTACCCCCCAATCACGCTACCGAATCATTTTTTTGAAGTGTACAAATAAACAACTGCAACTATATGGGGTAATTTTTTATCTGCCGAACTGATTCCGAATTTGAGTTGTTGTTTTTTTGTTTAGCTAAGACTTAATTTTGATGAACTATCTTGGGGCAATAGTCAGTCATTATTTAATCAAATTCCTGCTTCTAAACATTGAATGTTGCCAGAAAAATGACATTTTATCAGTCGATAAAAAGCATACTGCAGAAAATCTCTTAGGTGCCCAAATTTTGTTCTTATGTTTCACAAGTCTATCAAAGCCTTATGCATGCTTTTTTATCTTAAACTTATTTATTTAGTATTGTTATTTAATCTTTTCATTTCTAAGAGCCAATCAAATATCAGAACAATTTTAAAAAGAAGTGAATAATACAGAATTGAGTTTTAATCTTGGTTTAAATATACCCAAAATGCAGTTAAAATGCAATTGCATTTAAGAGCGGAATTGATGAGTTAATAATTATATATAAATGAATTTTGGATTTAAATTACTTTTAATCTGGATTTAAGTTATAATCTTGATTAAACAGTGAGTAAT
This sequence comes from Dasysyrphus albostriatus, assembly GCA_946251815.1. Lineage (NCBI taxonomy): Eukaryota > Metazoa > Arthropoda > Insecta > Diptera > Syrphidae > Dasysyrphus > Dasysyrphus albostriatus. The sequence continues at coordinate 3,687,396 of OX276339.1, forward strand.
ATCGTCGGCTTAGAGTGTAAAGCGGCTAACTCCACATTTTTTTTTATCATTATAGACCACTTCAAAAATTGCTAAAAATACCAAAGTCTATCAAATCTTTTCAATTTCACTGAATTTGGCAATAACGAGTGTTGAAAAATATTTGATGTAATTTTGGTTTTGTTCAAGTAATGCGAACACTTTGTTTAAAATATTTGTTTGTAAAAAATGCAAAATTGGAGTTAGCTGCTTTACACTCTAAGCCGACGATATGCTTCAATATATAATTAATTTAAAATATCTTTACCTAATATTTTCAACGGACATAAATATAATCCGGAGAGAGTTGAAGCAAAGTCTGAAATTAAATTTAAGATCAGTGGTCATGAGTCTGTGATAGTTACTATTAAGGCATTATATAAGAGGAATACAAAAGAGAAGACTGTACGTGTATTTAGATACAATTCAGACATTTTTGTCTCTAAACTTCAAAACTGTGATTTTTTAGCTAATAAGTTTTCCAGCAACATCTTACAGACGGTAAATAGCTTTATATCCTATAGAAATATAAAAAGTAACTATAATCCTTGGTTCAATGAAAGTCTAAGATTATTTAAAAATGAAAAAAAAAATTAAAATACGAAAAAGCAAAAGTTTCCTGTCCTTGCAATGATTGGAAGAACTATAAAATTTGTAGAAACAGATTTAAAAATTCACTTAATAGTGTTTAAAACGAGTACATTAAAAGGAAAATTGAAGTTTGTATAGTGGTACGTTTCCAAATTGTTGTAAAGAGTCCCATATTGTACCAATTCCAAAGATAAAAAACTCGAACAAAGTGGAAGATTTCAGACCCGTCAATATGCAGAATGGTTGAGAGTTGTTAGTCACTAGGCCTTGGTTCTCCATGAGCTGTTGCGCCACAAAATGTATGTATGTAATGGATTTACTCCAATAAGAGAAATGTTGTTAAAATTTTCTTGGATGAGTGTGAATCAAAGAATAATGTATAATGCAATTGTATTTGTGTTTAAAATTAAATTCAAAATACTTCCGAATTACTTAAATGAATATATAACATATGTTAAGTGATGCACAACCTTTTGCTTTACGAAATGCTAGAGATTTTAGGTTACCTTTGTATAGAAATGCAAAAACAACAAATATGGTTCTTCACAGAGGTTTAGATATATAATAACTTAACGAATGAACTTAAAATGGACAATAATTTATTAAGATTCAAAAAACTTTTAATTGAGTATGTTAAAAATAGATTTATTTAGTTTATAGAAAATAATATACTTTGTAGTGAATTTTTAAATGGCAAATTTTGCCAAATAAATATACAAAAAAAGCCTTTTTCAATCTATATACGATCATACACATAATTTGAAAAAGAATTAAAATTTAAGTAAGGGAAAACCAAAAGCAAATCAATAAGAGTATAAACTATATATATAGAAAATTAACAAATGGATGAAGACCTTTTTGTATTAATGCAATTAATTCTATTAATTATTCAAATAAAAAAATTAAACAATATAGTCCTACTTTAAATTATGAAATAGATTTTGTTCATCACTCATTTATTAACTAAAAATAATTGAAACATTAACATTTTCGGGTGATAATAGTTGTCGATTATTTAAAATTGTGCTATTGATAAGCCAAGCATATCGTAATGACATTTTTATGGATTGTACATTTTAAAATTCAAATTATTTACACTATTTCAATAAATTTAATAAATTAATAAAATTTGAAATTGATTTGATTTTACAATATTTAAAAATGTTAATTTTAACATTATAAATGCTAAATTGCAAAAGAAATTTCAAACCGATCTGGGCAAATAGACATACTTAACATTATTTATATCAAATTGATATTTCCTTATAAACTCAAACTCCGAATTTTGATCAAACTGGTTATTACGATGACAATTTGGTCTGTCTATTGAGCTACAGCCTAGTTTTCTTCAAACTTGGTAGAAAGCATCTTTTAGTCATTGTCACTACACATTTTTTTTATATTTTATAAAGAACTAAAAATAACGGTACTCGCTATCGTATTTATTTTAGCAATTTCACAAAATTATATAATCCTCGAAAAGGGATCTATAATTTTGCCCCCCTTGGATGGAAACTTTTTTTTGATCGATCTTCGATCTTCTTAGAACACAAAGTATAATTGTGTACCAAAATGTTCAAGCTAATATTTCTTTGGGTTTTTTTTTAAATACTCCAATTTCTAGTATTCGAAAATTTAATATTTCGAAATTTCAGTGAAATTGAAAAGATTTGATAGATTTCTGTATTTTTTAGTAATTTTGAAAGTGGTCTATAATGGTCAAAAAAATGTGGAGTTAGCCGCTTTACACTCTAAGCCGACGTTATGTCAATTTAAGAACCATTTGTAGTAATTTTCATAAAAAAAAATCAAGTTTAAGTAAAGTAATGAAAATAAGATGAGCGGGCCATATCTTGCTTTTTTTTTTGTGCCACCTACTTGAAATTTTTCGTGTCAAAAATTTATAAAAGTTGTATTGGTAACGCTGATTGTGGGCGCTTTGAAGAATTTTTCAAGAATTCTTCAGAATTTTCTCAGTCTGTTAAATACTAGTATGATTGCTTGAAGTATAGCAAGACCATTCTGGCACTCCTAGACCATTTAATTTCCAAGATGGCTTTTGAAACAAAATAAAATACCAATACCAATACCAAAAAAAATGCGCGACTGGATCGTACATTCTTGCGGTTGCTTGAAACTTGAGAACTCCAATTCCCATTAACCCTCTATAGAATCTAGGGAATCTTTAATAGTTCAAAATTTGAAGAAAATTAAAATTGCTTTAAGTGGTTTTAACTGTAGATCGAAGAAAAATAATTTTCCTAAGGATGTCATCCTTTCTTAGACTCCATCTCTCTTTTAACTAAACCTTAGATTCACCACTCCATAACAGCAAAAGTTTTAAAGGCATATCGACGTTAAAATTTGATTGTATACGTTACGTTTATTCATCAATAATAATGACTTAATGCTAAGTCTAAGTAGAACCTTCTTATTCTTTAATTATTTAGGTACAAAATATACGAGGGCAATTCAAAAAGGATCATCTTCTTAAAAGTTTTTTCTTAAGTCCCCAACCAACCAACTTAGGGGAAGAAATACAAAAGTTGATTTAATCTCACCCATCAGCTATCTATGTACATTTATCTTTATTCGAAATGCTTTGTATTAGTGGTTATGTCTACTTGTGCAATAAAAGTGATTTTTTTGAATAAGTTTAACTTTATTGCTGGCGGGTGCTTTAACGCGACTTGATCTTGGAATAATTAGGTATATCGTTTCCGTGTAGCCTAAAAAATCAATACATTTATGCATTTTCAAGACATCGCCATCCATCCGGAGGTAAGGCTATATAAAATGCAGTAGATCTCCTAGTCACCTCATGGATTTTCCATTTATTTTGCATTCATAACATCATTCATAACATCGAATAAGCACTTTTTGTTTTCTTTTAGGCGACCGACCGACGACGACGACGTTGATGGTCTACAAATTAAACCCGTATAGGCTTTTGGCTAAGGTATGAGCAACAAAAAAACTATTTTAGCTTCTTCATCTGCGTTACAACAACGGCTTACTACTTTATGATTTACTGAAGGTATCTACTCATTTCGGGGAAAAAAGTCCAATTCACACTCAATTACCTTCTTTGCTTTTTCTTCTTCGTCTTCAACGATCCAACTTCCAATGATCCACGTACCTACCTATAATGATGGGTGGCCGGTTTTGTCCACATTGTCGTCGTACTTAGGTTCGCATAATGACACAATTTTTATGATGATAAGAAATTGCCTTTTCACTCAAACTTTGAGCGGAGCGACAACATAAAAGACTCAACTATAGAGGAATGGCCATAGCTGATGTGAGCCGCCATAACCAACGAGTGCAAATGCCATCAAGTCAGGTACGCGTACCTTATTGTTGTGCTTTGTATATTTGTGGTCGTTTTATTTAAGAAAAAAAAAAAAAAAACATCTTGAATCTGAGGTGGGAGCGCCGTATACATATAGCCCCACTTTGTTTTTATATTCCATTCCAGTGCTTAAAGTGAAAGGAGCCACATTATACCCTTGAGGCTGTCCGTAACGAATAACAACGGCAACGCAACCCAAACGAATTTATCCTTCTTTTGTTGTTTCGTTTACTTATTTTTTATTTTATATTGTCTGTCTGCAATCTAGACGTGGTTTCGTTAAAATTCTTAAAAGCAAATAAATCAAAATAAAAAAACAAAAAACATTTTGTGTAAACGTTAAATTTAAATCAACTTATTATAAGGAGTGTAGTGTTTGATAGTTTCCTTTGAACTAAGGTACTTAACTCGATGACAAAAAACGTAAATGTTTGTGAAATTACCAGGAAAATAGAAAAAAATGAATTCATGCAATTTGCAAGACCTCTTCCTCCTCTTCTCTCTCTCGATCTCCTCAATCTCTTTCTAAGTTCAAAGATAGTTTAGGAAAAAAAAAGAAAAAAGTGTTTGGAATGCACACTGCATCTGCATACGCGGTGGTAACTGACTGAATCGCCATAGTCGTACGGACAGTATTTTATTTTATTTGAAATTGTATGTTGCATATTAATTGCATGAGGTATTTATGGAATTTAAATCAATTGTGTTGGCAAATTGGATTATAAACATTAATGATTGCTGTATTTAAGGTAAATATAAAATTTTCACTAAATATCATCAACTAACAGCAACAAAAGATTTAAAAAATGTTGATTCAGAAAATGTCTTAGTTTTACTGAATCGGTTAAAAAAATATAAAACATTCTAACAAATTTTTCGTTGCATTTTTATAATTTTAAGTTAAAAATCCTTAGACTTAAAAAGTAAACAAAACTTTGTTTTTAGATTTATTCCTCAAAGCCAGTTACTTAAATATTAACTTAATTTATATTTTAGATGTTAAACAATTCATTTTTTACTAAAACTAAATTTAAACAAAAAAAAGTAATCAATCCTTTGATAATATTCCACTTCTGACACTGGTGTAATTTATATATGCAAAAAGTTGTTTCATTCAAAACAAAAATATCAACAAACTTTTCAATATTTTTTTCATGTGTTGATGAATTTTCCAATGTTTTCTTGTCAATAAGAAGTTGCTGTTTGTGAAATAATAGGCAACTGATTAGAATTAGTTCTTATAGTTCTACTCCCCTTCATTATATCTTAGACAAAATTGTCTTTTTTCCAAGATCGAAGTGATCAATATATTTGTGCAGATTTGGTTTGTTTTTATGAATGCATGTTATTGCCTGAAACAGCACATTACTTACCTAAAAAAATCAAATCCTTCATATTTTTAATCTGCATATAAAATATCAAGTAGGTTTGTCAACATAAACTTTTCTTTGGATATCAATAAGAAAAAATGTTGGTGTACCTGACTTGGAAGAGCTATTAGTAGGAAACAATATCTATGAAGTAAGTATAAGCCAAATTCTTAGCTTCTTTTACTTCCGGTCTTCGTTATCAGGGAGCTTTGAAGGGAACAGTGATACAGTCGTTTCATTTTGCCTTTTGGTTGATGAGCTTGACTAAATAAATTGTTTGATTTTTAACTGAAAATATTTTACTCAAAAGTGAAGCCCTCAAAAATTCTTCCTTGGATTGCAAATATTTTTTGTTCTCCTTGTATAAAAGTATTTAGTATTTTTCTTAAGAGTTCTTGTGATCCTGAGACCTTTAAGCCTAATTATACCTAGTACTAGTGCACTGCTGATGCGAATGGAAAAATCCCTTTGAAAAATGAAATAACGTTAAACGAAGAAAAATTGATACAATTTGTAGCAGCAGATTATTTAGAGAGGTCTCTGGTCCTTTTTTTTGCCTAGAATCAATCAATTAATTGCCCGACAACATTAAATTGTGTGCGGAAAAATGATATTTGTAAATATTTTGTGTTTGCTTTTGTTGTTTCTTTTATTACAACATGGCTTCAGGTGATTTTTCGGGGTTCGCTTATGTTTCACTCATTTTTCAAAATCAAAATCTCCCTTAATCAAAATTCTTTGTCATTCAAAGAAGTTTTTGATAAAAAAAGTGTTATCCACGGTCATTAACACTTGCGCCTCTAACGCCATTTTTTTTTTGAGTGTCAAGGTAACGAAATAACATTCGCCAATTGAAAAGTAGTATGGTGGATAGTTTGCTGTTTGGTAATTGTGATATTAACGAATTTGTCGTTTAATGTTGCTGCTTTTCTAACTTAGCATCAAATTAGTAAAGTACACCCTAGCGAAAAGGGGCTAAGACTTACCTATTGTATTCAAGGATTTACTTATGATTAATTTGCTGTTAATTAGTCTTTGATTTGGAAATTGAATTTAAATAATTTAAATTTTGACTAGCATTGTGTAAACAAAAAAACATGAACAATATTGAAAGTGTCACAACTATAATTAACGACTAATCAACGACAAGTTATGAAGCATAAATATTAGCGAGCCTATCAATATCAATACATATGAACTAAAGTGGTTGATCACAGAAGTTATTGATACACGAATTCAAATTTCATAAAAAAATATAATTCTAACGAAAATCTACTACAATCAACTTTGCTGTTACCAAAAAGTACCTATTTATTGGAAATAGCATGTGTGTCACTAGTGTCTTTTGGTGATTTAGTTTAATGTCCAAAATGTTGTTCTTTTGATAAAGCATTTTAAAAGTTTAAATGCACGGTGACACCATTTTGCAAATAATTACAACACACAATAAAGAAGAAACTTGCTCATTTGTTCATGCGAAAAGAAATTAAAAATTTCAGAACAAATGTCAACCTATTCTGCGCACCATATTATGTAATATTTAAGGAAAAAATATTTGCCATGTGCTAATGCATAGTTAACAGTTCCCATGCGAAAAAGAAATAAAAATTTTCAAAAACGATTTTCCACTTATTTTGTGCACCATATTGAAAAATATTCGAGGCCAAAAATGTTTGCCTTGGCCTAAGCCACCCATTGAGTTACTAATTTATCCTTAATCAATAAACTATAGGTCTAGTGGAAAACATTTATTTTTGAATGCGAAAACCATTTGCATGCAAAAAATGCCTTTTTTTTTGAGTGTAGACCAACCATCCAAAGAAATATATTTTACTCACCACATTTTGCTAAAAAATTGGCAGTCCATTGTTTGGCATGACATTCCATGAGAGCAATGTTTTTTTGCATGAAACCAATCACGCAAAAAGATAATTTTGTATTTCACCTCAGTCATTTTTGACGTACGAAAATATTTGTATAATATTTTTGTTCACGTGTGAACCTTAACCGAGACTAGGTATAATGTTAGAGCATGCGAACGGCATTATTTTGCCTTCGTGTAAATGAATGCTTTTAATGATTTGATTTGACAGTTTATCGACATGAATTAATGGCAATTTTTCACTTGTGTAAATTTGGCTGTAGTTATAGATAAAATGGAGTTCAAAAGGAGTACTCCGAAGGATCAATTAAAAGACTTCTCCCTCACCATAAATTTTGAAACGAAACAAATGTGTTTGCCCTTACTATAAGAGCAAGTTAAAATGGATAAGGCTGCCCATTAAGGGCAGTATTCAGCAAACACTCATACCCTAAGAGCTTCATAGGAGAAAATAGTGAATATTAAAGAGCGCTAGTTATGAGCGCTCTCTCCAAAATCTCATTCGAAAGCCTTCGAAGTAACCCTTCAAGAAAATTCACTGACCTATTTTGTCGGTTCTTCTTAGATCCTTACAAAAATGAGTGTCACACACACACATACTATAACCCTTTTTGTCTTAAGAGATTTTATTTGTTTCATTCTTATTTTATAAGTTTATTTTTTTTAAGTCATGCGGTGAATATCATTGCTTGATTTACTCCGTTTGGTTGTGAAATCTTAAAAAAAAATGTCAATAGTACAAATCCTTTACTTCCCTTCAGTTAAATGAGTCCGTTTTGGGTCCGCAAACATAGTAAACAACGTATGAACGACATTAATTATTTAATGGAAATTTCCCTTTATAAGACAAACTGAAACATGCAATGATATTCAACTCAAGACTTACCAAACTAAAAAACTAAAAAAAAATAAGTGGAAATAAAATAAAATCACTTCAGTCCAAAGAAATTTGTGTATTGTGCGTGCAACACTAATTTGTCTAAGGATCCATGAAATACCGACAAAATTGGGCCAGTCTGAAAACAGTTTGATTTCCCAGCTTGGGTGTGACTGGTAAAGAGAGAATTGTTCTCATTTTCGGACTTCGAAAAAGAGCTATGAGTTATGAGCCTCATAAACTGCTGTTTATGAGTGCTTGATGAATACCGCCTTTAATATCGAAAATAAAACATAAAACTTAGGAAAAGAAACTTCCTTTTTCAAAAAGTCTTTTTTGTTTTGACTTAACCTTCTTTGAAATCTTCCAAAATTACCTCACCAAATTATTATTAACCGTTTATAAAGAAATATTCTTAATAATAATATTGTCTTGCCACTCACGTTTCTTTTATTCAAAAAGATAACATAATGGAAGTTGAAGCACTAACTGCGCAGTTAAAATAACCAGACGAATGCAAAACAAAAATCTGTCTATTCAATTTGCGATATGGTGCGGACATAGAATTCGTAAAAACAATCGAACCTGCATTATTTCTTAATCAGTTAAGAAATTACGATGGTACTGAAGACGAACAAAATATGTCCCCCATCAGTGTCTACCTGTCTTTACCTCGATCTAGAGCTTGAGCCCCAGAACGCTGAAACAATTTTTTTGAAGTACATCGACCCAGTCGGTAGAGATAATCGATTAAGGGGACTATGAAAGATAGACAGAATTTCGAGACGCACTTTTTTCGTCTTTTCTGTTGATATTATGTCATATTTGATCAAAATCTCCGAATTGCAGTTTTTTTCAAAGTTGTCTTATTTCTGAAAACTACGTTTCCTCGTATGAATACAACTGTTATGCCTGCACACTTTATTTTTCTTAGTTTATTTAGAATTGTTGATTCCTGATGACGGATAATAAAATTTAAGTTCTTTTAAGTTTCTTCAAGTTCTTTGTCGTGTTGTTTTAGGAGCTTGATGTCCAAAATAGTAATGATGTGCGTGGTGGCTGTTTGGAGAAATTAAAATTCATAGTAGGTAAAGTGTACATTATTATTGTTGATGTTGATATTGCAGTCATGCAATAACATTGCCATATAAATACATTGAAGGTTGAACGAACCTTTGGTTATTTTCTTTGGAAATAATATTAATTTTCCCGTTTTAAACTTAAAGTTAAGATTTCCGCCTTGTGAATTTTCTAACTGTTTTACATTTTTTAGCAACACTTTTTATAGACATAAGTGGAATCGAATTGATTCTGCCTTGAAACATTTTCAGTTCATTTAGGCATACAGCTTAATAGAAGGGTCTCTTGAAATCTGTGGGAAAAAAGGCGCATTTAGTTAAAACTTTAATTTTTATAAAGAGCTCATCCACACACAACCGATACAATCATCTCTGACAATTTCACTTGGATAACGTGGACGTTCTGGGTAACAGTACCTTCTTCGTCTTTTTCTGATGAAGCTTGCTCCTCTTCAGAGGATGGTTGGCCTCGTCTCGAGACCTTTTCGACTTGACATCCTGCTCGTATGCAAACAGAAGACTGTTGTACTCCTCAACAATTTTCTGGTACTTATTCTTATCGGTTCCATTACAATATTGGTAAGAACAAAGGACGGGAAAGGCTCACCAATTCTTTTTTGTTTCCCCTTGTAGCACGTCTGTGAAGTTAGCAGGGAAACTTTCACCCACGCAAATGGGACCTTGACAGAAATTCTGCCCAAAAGTATTGGAGCTTTAAGGATTAAATTAAAGGTCAAAAGCTCATCTAATGGATAGTCAAAGATGTGTTATGTCAAGATCGTCCATTGCACACATTTTTTTGTTAAAATGGAGTAAGTAAGGCGGAGAGAAAAGATTAGCCAAAAGAGCCAATATACCGGGGTAAGGCGAAGAGTTCGAAAGTGCTCGTTAATGACCCTCCAGCCATTCAATTCTACAGCACAAATTATGAACATCGTTCACATTACCACACCAATTGACAATAAGAAATCCCGTATTTGTGATCAAATCACACTGCTGAGGATTGGACTAGAAAATTAATTCGAACTAGCCTAAGCTTATCACCATCTTGACAACACACAATATTATTTGTGGCCCGATTTAACTTTTTGCCAAAAAAGAAGTTATTTTTCAAAGCGAAGAAATAAGTAAATCTTCAAATCCTTGGCGAAAAAGTATAAATATTTTATTTTCTAGATGCTTTCATAATCTTTGAAAATCTTTCAACCGTGTGAATTGTCAGATAAGTATTGTAAAAAAAAATTCTTAATTGTTGGCAGTTTATTTTGACAGCATCTACCAATATAGTTAGTTCTGAAAATCGTCTGTCCTGGACTATTTAAGATTTGTTTATACAAAAAGTGTTGATCGGAATATCTAGTCCACCAATAATAGTTATGCTGCCTGGCTAAATGGTGTGTGTACGAAGACCTACAGTACCTACGTCAAAAAACCAATATTTTCGTTTCTTTCAAAAAGTGTCATACTATTTCTTGAAGGGAATTTCATGAACTATACAAACTTTAACAGATTTATTTTTCGATGTCAGAAACCGATTTCGACACTTGGCCTTGAATAATTTTGTGGCTAAGAAGATTTTACGTATAGTTGATGTTTTGATGATGCTGGAAAGTTCTTTGGGAATTTTTGATAGGTTTATTCTGTATCTATGCTGTATAAGAGTGTGATAACAATATTGTTTTCAATGTTGAATTAAAAGTCAGAGTCGTCTTCTCTGCGTTTCATAAGAAGATTTATTTTTGTATGGGACTTAGAAGGCTTCCAGAAGCACCATAACTCATTAAATCCCATAGGCATCGTCTTGTTGAAGCTGATGGGTTAAGTGGATTCGTATACTTAATTCTAAAATGAAATAAGAATTCTGCGTAAATTGGGCCCCAACCCATTCCACTAAGTCACCAGACATCTACTATAACATGTGTGGATGTGATAATCAATGTTTGTAACTTAGGCAATTTGTCAAAAATGTCTCACATATTTCTCACATTATCTGTCATCTGTAGAATATAGTTTTCAGCATCCTTAAGCTAAGACACACCCATGATTGAACCAGCTTTACTACCCTCTGGCACGTTTGCTTAGTATATTTTTTCTGTTGCATTGTCACCCGTAAATCTCTGGTCTTTTTAATAGGTTCAATGGCATCCGTGGGTTCAAAGACTTCCTCAAGTTTCATTTGATCATCAATGACACGTGCCACTACGCCCACGTTGGGCTGGTTTTTTGTTGTATGATGTTTAACCATAACGATTATGGCTAATGTAGAAATAGATATACATCTCACTAATACCTTCCACAACGAATTATTTTGGAATTTTCAACCAATTGCTTTGTGGATAATGCCCGGGGTTAATGAATTTTGTTTAACTCCCTTGACCTCGATAAAATCTTGAAATTCGCTATCCATGATGTCGCACCCAAGGTTTTGGCAGTGGTTTAGACAGTGCAACCTATACCACTGCTTTCTAAGTGTTATATAACCTTAGACAAATTTCATCAACATCGATCATTTAGTTTTGTGCCGAACTTTTTCCGAAGGTCTGGGATCGATTACTCGCCGCTTCCACCTTAAAACAGAAATGTTTTCTCCGAGGAACTGCCTCTTGCGAGGGACTGACAAATCCTTCAAGAATATACTTGTCATGAAAAAGTGCTTCTCATCTAGCTGTTTGGAACGAACAAAAATTGAAGGTCCCCTCCATTCCTGCCAACAACACACACACAGTAATGGTTGAGAGTTGTAAATCACTAGGTTCTGGTTCTCCACGAGCTGTTGCGCCACCAAATTTGTTTTTATTTTTTATAAAACCTTTTCAGCACTCCCATACAAAATTCCAAAAAGGCATCAGTGTGACTGCGCTTCTCTTTTCTCTTAACAGTTTTCGGTAAATAGAAGCAAGGGCATTCACTAGGGAGAAGGAAGGGACACTCGCTTCATACAATTCGTCTTCTTTTGAATGTATTCAAAGCAAAATTTCCATACCAATACAAAATTTTGAATCAGTCTGCCTCCCTTCCATTGACATCCTGAATACGCTCTTGGATTAAAATTATGAGTTTCTTATGCTAATATGCTTTTGTGGCCACCACACATAGAACACAGCATAACTCATTAAATATGACCCTAGGATGAGAGCCTTATGATGTTCTTAGAAAAATAAGCTAAGAAATATCAAAAGCTTTACTTTCTCATTACAAAAACTACACAATAATCAAAAAAGCTTACAATCTCTGGAGAGACTGACGGCCAATTATTCCGATTGAAGTGCAGTGTCAATAGGTTCATGATTTGCCTTACAGACTCAAAACCTGTGTAAAGGCTGAAGGTGGTCAATTTGAATTAACTTATTAAAATATCATGACTCCCTTATTATTGAGTGTTTTCTATGTAATAGAATTTATGGCACGGCTCCGGAAAGGGTGTTTTTTTTTTAGACGTATGGTTTTCAAGAGGAAATCAAACGCATATAATTTAATGTTATGGCCAAGAATTTAGCTTTATTATAAAGATAAAGGTTTTATGTTTTAAAAATGATTTCGGGCTGGCTCGAATAAATTCCAGCTGAGAGGTCAATTTTTCGACCACTTTTTGCAGCGATTGGGGCCTTCTGTCAGAGACAAGTGACTTCACATAACCCCACAAAAGCGTTGTTAAATCGCACGATCTGCGTTTCCTGCAATAAAATGATTGTGTCGTGATACATCGCGTGAACCGAACCATTATTTCGGTAGTAAATTTGCACGATTTCCAAACGTAGTTCAGAAGTACCTAAGTCTATTTATTATGAAATAGCCAACCAAACTGAGCATAAATTAAGTGACAGCTGTCAAAAAGACCAACTTCGAAAAAAGTATTGCCAGATTGAAATCCACACGTCTAAAAAAAAGCACCCTTTAGAACCCATAGTCATGTATGATCTGAGAAATAAACCCCTGTTCATAGTTTGATGGCAAGTCAGATAAATTTGTTATCTTTCATCAAAATTTTATGTAGAAGGACAGTTATTGTATGGTCTTTACAATATCGGTACGACTACGGACGAGCGCATCGTCTAGTCTAGAAGTTATGCCTAAAGCTCGTTTTCGAGCAAAATTAAGATTTCCAAAAGTTTGCTTGGTTGCATGGAAGAAACTTGCCGTTGAAAAATTCATCTTAAGAATATCCCAAAAAGTGTTTTAAGTGTTTAAGTAATTAAATTGACCCTGTCAATAAGGCCGTAACCAAATAAACAGCCAGACAAAATTAGTTCCATTATCATAATTTCAGGTTCTATGACATAACTCTTGCTGTATTCATAAAAACCAGCAACATTAAAGTAGGTTTAGCAAATTACAACAAAAATGATTTACAGCAAAACTATATGAAAATGAAAATTAGAAAAAAATAGTTGGTACGCACACACTTTTGTTTTGACCAAGACAAGTTGACATTAGTATCCACTTTTTAATAAACACAAATATTAATTACAATCTATGCATAAAAACAAATTTCTGATTGCATAAACCTAAAGTAGCTCATGAAAAAATAAATAAAATATAAACGACCATTTAAAGTCACACTTAGAAGTTAAAGCGTAACCTTGAAATTAAGATATCGCATGACAATTTGAATATCTTGGCTTGATTGCTTTTAGAAAAAAAAAAAAAAAAATACATAAATTTAGTAAGAAACGAGTACGAAGTTGGTATAATGTCAGTGGCCTTTTAACTTGGCTTGCCAAAAAGTGCTTAATTTATTTATGAATGCGGTTTTTTCTTAAGCTTAGATAATATCTATCTACCTACTTTCGTATGTATTTATGTGTGTTCGGTTAAATATGACCACAAAAATACCGGATCAAACGATTTAACCAATAAAACACATTAACGGTGATATTTATATATTTTTTTTGTATTGAAAAGTGAAACTAACTGTGAACCAGGCTACTATGTCATCTATATAGAAATGGAATGGGAAATCAATAGGGCTTTTATAAACTGGCTGAATACCCTAGGGGCTTAAAAAATTTAATTACGAAGACAAATTTTGTGATATAACATAATAGAGCAAGTCATTGTTATTCCAAATAGACTACAAGATAGACCAGGGCCGCCATGTCTGCGTCATTTTATCAAGGCCAACATTCAACAATTTGGTCAGTGTACACTATCAGGTATTACAAGTTGCAACGCAGCATCACACGAGTCAGGCGAATACGAATTCCTCAGCTAGGATATGTAGAGTGAATGGATTATAACAACTCCGAATCGATTCGGACAACGCTTGTTTCGGTAGAGAAAGGCTTCGCATAAAGTGGTGTATAGAAGTTAGCTAATAGTCAACAAAGTTATTGACATTTGTATTATTAGCCAAGCGACAGTCAAAACCATTCCCTCAATTGTTCAAAGTCGAAACTGGTTCTCCGTTGTCGTAATTAGTTGAAATTACTCAATATGCATCAAATACAATTACCCTTCGATGGGCTTCCGGACAACGTGAAATATACGGGAAGAAAATGGCAGAAATTGCTTATTTCACTTCCTCTGTAAATGCCCCAGCCTAGCCAGAACTAGAAAGGCAGCCCTCGGAGAATACTTCTTCGACGAACTGGGCGATGCGACGTCTCGTTTTTGTAATTTATTTTATAATAATTCAACTAACTCAGAATTCAGGATGGTTTAGGGAGGCCCCCTATACATAAGCTTCCACAGCCAACAACACGCACACAGAAATGGTTGAGAGTTGATATGATCTTCAAGCCATGCCGTAGTGCACCATACATAATAACAATTCTGGGAAAGTACGTAAATGCCACGCCCCCAAAATTCAAATTCAAAACTTTTTGAGTTTTTTTCTCTGAATATGCACCACAAAGGCTAAATTTCGACGGTATCGGGAAGTGCTCCATAATTTTGATGATGTATCAGTTAGTCAGTCAAATACGGTCTTAATGAACTTTGAAGTGCTCAGGGATAGCTTTTTCTATAAGGTTAAAGTACTGCGAATTTTAAGTTTCTGATTTAGAAGTTATATTATTCTATGCGAAATACCTACCATTAATATTTGCTATTTGTAAATTTTTATAATTTTTTGGTCAAATATCGCATTAATTCGAGCAGCATACAAAAAGTTTAATACAAATCGTAGGAGCCGTTTTTAAGAAAAAAACATTTTCCTTAACAGCTTTTTTAACATTTGTATGGACGGTACTTCAATTTTTTCCTAAAAGTAAATTTTTTTCTTAAAATACTTTAAAGAGGATACAAAAACTACCGAGTTTAATAAAAATCGACCACATAGTTTTCAAAATATTTGATTTAAAAAAAACTGAACAATTTTAAAAATTCGAAAAAATATATTTTTTTTAATTTTCATAATAAAAACTATTTATATTTTTTAGAAGCTGCTGTATTAAAAAAATATTGAAATAAAAAAAAACTGTTTTGAAGAAAATGGAAAAAAAATTGTTTTTTTTTGGCAGGTATCATTAATAACCATTTTTTAAAGAATGGTTTCCCATCCAAAGTAGCCTTGCTGAAATAAATTTATTGAATTTTTTTTAAGAAATAAGATTTTGTAAAATTACTAAAGGTACCGTTATTTTTAGTTCTAAGAAAAATAAAAAAAATGTGTGGGCAGAATCACCAAAAACCACAATGTACCAAGTTTTAAGAAAATCAATTCAGTCGTTTAGGCTGTAACCAAACAGACAGAATTGTGAGACCTACTTTTTTCGTCTTCCTTATGGTTAAGACAATTCTGATGAAAATCTCGAGTTAAATTTTGTTTACGAATGCGTAACTTGCCATAAACTATAGTTCCTATATAGCGGAAGTAAGAAATATATTTGGGGGCGCAACTGATCTCGGAGAACCAGGGCTTATAACTTACGAGTACAACTCTCCACCATTTCTGTGTGCGCATTGTTGGCAGGAATGGAGGGGACCTACAGTCCGAACGGCTAGATAAGAAGCACTTTTTCATGACAAGTATACTCTTGATTTTTCAGTTCCTCGCAAGAGGGAGTACCTCAGAAAAAGAAAACATTTTTTAGGTCCAATGCACTAATCATTCTATGTACACCTTACAATCGTTAAGAGAAAACTAAATAACTTCACTAATAAACAATGTGGGTACTATTTCATACATGGTTTTACTTCATATAAAGAAAAGAAAAACTGAAAAGTGAATTTGAATTTATTAAAATTTTAGTAAATTTACAACAACAACAATTGAAGCGACGCGTTTCGATTAAAAAAAAACAACATGTAGCTTAATTTTCTGACTCGTGATGTTGCTGTGCCAAAATTCACTTTCATTCCGAATCTGACTGATGTGGCTGTTGATGTTGTTTGATTGATGTGCCTGATTTTGGTTGGAAATAAATCTATTTTGATTAATTTATAAAAAACAAACAACCAAATTAAATGAAATAGATATACATCCACCCACAACCAGGAACATTAATCAACAACATCAACAACCGCAGCAATCATAAAGAACAACACATGTCAATAAATTAATCTCCAAGATGTTTTTTTGAAACTGAAGCACGTGACTTTAATTTCAAATAACAGTATGTGTTGTGAATTTAATTAAAATTATATAAATGTATGTTAGTTTTAAAATTTACTTTATTTTTTCATATATAGGAGCAAGTTCGTGTGAGGTAGCGGTGAACTTTATTTGTATATGCCATGTGTCAGCGTTGCCACAATGTTACAAGTGTAACAAATTACATTTTTGTATTACTTTGTTTACTTTTTGTTCCACTTTATTCCAAAAAAATATTTGTATCGAATGATTTCAATTTATAAACATTCCTAAAGTACAACTGGGAGTACTTTTCGTATCTGTGGTTCTTATATCACATAACTGATGGAAAGAACGTCTGTAACCGGTGTTTAAAAGAGCTTGAATTATGCTATTACTCAACACATTTTAAACCTCCATCGCACAGTGGCCAAAAAAGTCGATCTTGGTGGACAAAATTAAAAAGTATGTATTCCAAAATCAACCAAAAATCTCATACATAGGCTGAAAAATATCCAATTCACTATATCTGAAAATATTTTGAACATATATTGTAAAATAACAGCACTACGCAAGTCCAATGGCACAGCTTTGATAGGGCAGATTACAAAGACAAACATAAACCAAATCCAGTCGTAAAAGAACATGCGTTTATAAGTAAAGGGATGTGATTACAAAAAAAAAAATAATAATGGGAGTTTTTAACTGAAGGGGTTAATAAAAACAAAAACTAATTTTCAAAAATTATTTGTTTAATTATTTTTTGTGAAACATTTTATTTAGTTCTTTAGTATTTAAAAACCCAAATGAAGGGCTTATTTATGTAGAACGTTTATTAGAACCATTTATCGTCGGCTTTCTGTCAAAACCTCATAAGTCTTTAAATGCCATTTTAACGTATTTTAGATAAAAATAAATCACTGAATGAAAATTTCAATGGTTCCTTTTAGTTCCATCAACCAGTTTCAAAACCTTTTACGGTCTAAGAATCATAGTTACTAAGAACATAGTTAATCAAACATTATGTTAATCGGTGATTTGAATGCCAGAATTGGGCTTTTTCAAAATCCATGCATGGAGTATTTGAATATTCGAACGGATTCATTTTCAAGCAGGAACTCTAAAGACGGATTAATTAATAGAAATGGTAGAGCCCTTATTGATTTACTTGAAAGTTTTGGTTTTTGGGTTTTGAATGGTGCATTGAGAAATGATGCTTGTGGTGAACTGACTTTTGTAGGTGGACAGGGAAGTTCAGTAATCGACCTCTGTACGGTCACTGGAGAATGGATTCAGGCTATTGAAAACTTTGAAGTGCTAGCAGCCACCTTTACCTCCCACTTACCTCCCATTGACCAGATTGAGGAGAAGATAACAGAAATTGTAAGGTCATCTGCTTCCCAAAATATTGGTCGTAAACATTTGGAACCCTTATGCAAATGGTTTGATTCCAAATGCATTAGACTCCGTAAAAGATCTTTCGCATGTCTTAACTTATTCCGAAAATTCAATTCTGACCATTTTAAGTCTTTATATTTAGAAGCAAACAAAACATACAAGCAAGTCTGCGAGTATAAAAAAACTATGCTACACATCGAACTTAGCAAAAAATTTGGAAAGTTGTAAGGACTCCAAGACTTTTTGGTGTAATGTACGGGAGTTAGGTGGAAGAAATCGTCCATCTGCAAGTCCACTTGGAGCTGAAGTTCTAGCTTCTTATTTTCGATCGTTGCTGACATGCAGTGATGATGTCCAGTCATTTCATTATGCTTTGCCTAACACAATAGTTGACGAGCTTGACTGTCCAATAATTTTCCAAGAACTAGAACTCGCTCTTTTTCAAATGAAAAACAATAAGTCCCCGGGTATTGATGGCATTCCTGTTGAATTTTTAAAAAACTCTTCTGTAGAATTTAAACGATATCTACTTTCGTTTTATAACGCTTTGTATGATAACTCCTGTGTTCCAGCAAGTTTTAATAAAGCTGTTATATTTTCAATTTTCAAGAAAGGTGACGCTAATTTACCTGAAAATTATAGAGGCATTTCAATTTTGAATTCCATTAGGAAAATATTTGCAAGAATCTTGTATAACAGACTAACTACATGGGTAGAGGCAAACAATCGGTTAAGCATGTTTCAAGCGGGATTTCGTGAAGGATTTTCAACTATTGACCATATTTTTGCCTTAACCAGTATAGCTAACAAATTTACGCAAAGGAAAAAAAAACTTTATGCTTGCTTCGTGGATTTGAAAGCTGCTTTTGATACCGTCAATCGCCAAGCTCTCATTTATAAGATGGCTTGTCTTGGAATATCCAGAAAGTTTCTGTCCATTTACGAAAACTTTTTATGCCGAACATATGCGACAGTTTATAATGGGTCGCAGACTTCAAATTGGTTTGAAACGACTGCGGGTGTTCCTCAAGGATGTATCTTAAGCCCAATCTTGTTTGCGCTTTACATTGATGATGTTTCTGAGAATATACCGGGTGGAGTCACTTTTTCGGATATCCTCATAAAAGTATTGCTTTACGCAGACGACTTAGTCATGTTAGCAGATAACCCTTTTTCTCTCCAACTCCAAATAAACAGACTCCAGATGTACTGCAAAACTTGGGATCTCAAAATAAACTCTGAAAAAACAAAGATCATGGTGTTTGAAGCTCGCAAGTGTAAAAGACTAAGAGAGGAAAGGTGGTTTCTGGGCAATGATCCGATTGAAATAGTACAGGAATTCAAATATCTGGGAGTGTTGATGTCTGCTAACGCAAGCTTCACTAAGCATGTTCAGCAAAAAAGTAAAGAAGCGAAAATTGCTCTCAGTGTCATGTGGCCCACATTTTTCTCAAAACAAAATATTGATTTAGGTTCTAAATATCGAGTTTTTCAAGCGACTGTTAACAGCTGTATGTGTTATGGTGTTCAAGCTTTTGGTCAAACCTATTTCGAAGAATTTGAGTTGATTCAACGTTTTTTTTTCAAACGCTTATTTCGGCTTCCTAATGCAACACCAACCTATGCAATTCACGTCGAGTCAAGAATAACACCTATTTATGTAAAAAACTTAAAATCTCACTCAGAATTTCTTGTGAAAGTTATGAGAAAACCAGGATGTAATCTTCACAAATCCATCATGAAAAACCTCTTGCGGACATGTGCATCGCCTTTCAAGGAGTGGAATGAACTTGCACAGTCTCACAACCTATCTCTAGATTTAACGGAATCGAACGTAGTTAACTGGCAGGAACAACTTTCTATTATTATTGCGAATATTGATGAAAGGATGTATCTCCAACATTTAAATAGAGCATCATTATCGGACACTCGCGAGATTTATAGAAATTTAAATCATTCTCTAAATTCCAGAAATTATTTCAAATATGGACTTTCTGTGAAAGCCATAACTACAATTTTTAGGGCAAGGGTAGAAATTCTTAGTCTTAACTATGTCCCACATCGATCAGATCTGCCTAATATCTGTAATTTTTGTAACAGAAATGAACGCGACGATGTTTACCATTTCATTGCCATTTGCCCAGTACTGCAAGAAATTCGAAGGCTATACTTTGAACAGAGTGTCCTCTCAAGAGAACAACTACTTGATGTATTGAATGGGTCTGTGGGATGGACAAATCTCTACATGTTTTGTGATCATGCATTAAATTATCGAAATAGTTTTTGAAATATTTACAGCATAAAGGCTGTTCAGTGTTCAACCTCTTAATTAAATTATTATTAAATCTTTGCTTATAGATTTGTACCTCACTGTTGTGTAATTTATCTATTAAAATTAAAAATATAAAATTCATAATATTGTAAAAACAAATCAAAATATGTCTAAATTATTATGTACCCACTTTTTAATTCATGTAAAATATTAATCTACCAATTATTTTTATTTATTTTTGTAAAACTATGTTAAAAACTGTCATTTTCTGGCAGACGGCAACTTGCCATGTCAATAAATTATTTTGTTATAAAATACTGTAAACATTTATTGAAATAAAGAAATAATAATAATAATAATAATAATAATAATAATAATAGTTAATCAAAAATTATAATAATTTTGTCCATGTAGAATACTGTTTTTGACCACTGTGCATCGTATTAAAATTAGCTTGGTTCAATTCGATCGCACTTTCTTATAGTGCAGTTGAGTCAAAACCTTGCAACCCATCTTATCCCTTCCAATTCCAACTCTATACCCCGACCATGCATTTAAAAAGTTTTTTTTGGAAATGAGTTTGACAAACAGAAACACCCTTTGTTCCTTTTTTAAAAATAAATGTTAAAAAGTAATTTGTTTTTATTCGGCTGATTTTTTTGAATTGTGAAAATGTGATTACTTTTTTTTGTACCTATTTGTTTTACTTTCGTGAAGGCCTGCGACAGCACTGGCTCATGTTTAAATTCAATTTTTATTTTTCGTTTAATTGGCTGAACACAATGCTGTAGGTGAAGCTGTATCACGTTGCATTTTAAAAGTTGAAAGTTGAAAGTTCTACAATGTGACGCTGAAGATATGGCAATTAATTCAGAAAATTTAAACTATCTTCTACAGCTAAAGTTACATGCATTGTGTTCAAAGGGTATAAATCTAAATCATCATTTTGTATATTTTTCTCCACATCATTATCATTCATTATTTTAAACTTAATGAATATTATGTGTAATATAAACAAATTGTAAGTTCCTTTTCTTTTATTCTTTTGCAGAATTTTCCTACTACAAAAATCATCATCCGGCCTACACTTATTTTTTTAAATCTTAAAAATATCACAAATAAATTAATATCAATCATAAAACAATGTATAATTTTAAATATTTAAAATACCATCGAGATTGTTTAATCAAAACATAAAAAAGGTAGTTATTCAGCCAATTGCTTAACGCTTAACAATCAACTTGACTACCGATACCGATACCCTATACCGACTTGGCTTGATTTAACTAATTGCCCGACATATCTACATAAACATATAATAGAGGTTTTAAGACTCTTAAGATTGTAAACCGGTATATTCGTTTAGTTTTCATTTATTTTCTTGAAGTTCACCTTCAAGTTGAAAGTGAGTCTGGTTGTTGTAGTTGGTTTTGATCAATTCAAAGTTCCAAGAGATTAATAGACCATCAATTCATTGGCAAAAGTGAGGAGCTTAGTGTGTTTTGTAGCTCAATCGGACTGACATACTTGACTTGAGTAGTACCGGACAAAAGGTGTAGTCTCGCTGCCGGAACACAGGACAAACTAAGACACTCATACGCCAGAGCTAGCTGCTCCACAGTCCGGTTTTTCTTTTCCTTATACCTTCTTAACCTATGTGCAAAAAAATAAAAAAATCAGGAACGTTTTTGTTCTTTTTCTGTGATCTTTGAGCAAAAGAGACTCTAAATTTCTTAAGAGAGTATTGATTTTTTTGTCAATCGGCCTTGCAGAGAATCCATGCGAAGATTTTTTCTTGTAATTTCAACAACATTTGCAATAAAGTAGTTACAAACCACTAGATGGTATCCGTGAGATACATATACTTTACATACTTTGACCATTAAAATTCACAGAGTGATCATCGGATTGGCAGTTGTAAGCAGTTGGAAGCCGAAGCAGCAGAGTGGAAGCAACCAGTTCTTATTTATTATTATTATTTTTTTTCCACCGAACAAAAGTGAAAGTACGACGACATCAAAACAATATGCTTCTTATTAAAATGTAAGTACACCACCTGATAATTATCATTTATATCAACATTATTTTAAGTGAACTCAAATATGCGAATAGAAATATTATATACTTGAAGTGGAGTGAAGTGATATGGTCAATAATTGAAATGAAGACTGAATGTGAATGAAAAAAATTTCACAACACAAACAATTGACGAGAAAACCTTAAGGCCATCAGACAATGCATAATGATGTCTTTTCGATTGTCACCAGGTACTTGGTACTTTTTTTTCTTCATAAAAGATAAACAGAAAAAAATCCATTAAGCAATGTTTATTTTGTTTAAAAAGAAAAAAATTGGCAAGGTTATTTAATAGTTTCTCTATAAAGAAAACTTGTTAGCATGTTGACTTTTTTACTTTTTATAGTAATGTTGGCAGACCACACTACTTGAGAAAAAGAAACTTCCAAGCCAATAATTCGCTTACGATTTTAACTAAAGATATCGGTTTTTCTAAATGAGACCTGGTTTGCAGGACATATGCACGGTCAATTGGGAGATGCTGTAAGATAAATGGGATGGCATCGACGGAAGGTAGAATCTGTTGCTTACAGAATAAAATACAGCAGACAGAAGCTTAAACCACTGAAAAATATTCAGTGCCATTTCTCTCTTTATGAAATAACTTTTGCTGAAATTCTGTAACGGCACCTATGCCGGATCTCCTGTTGAATTCATCGTTATACTTCTTCAGGCATTTCTTCAGATAAAGCTTGGAGTAAAAGATCTGTTTTAAAGAATTTAGAAGTTTTTGAATATTAATACCAACATTCTAGTAACTTTTGAAAAAACACCTCAAAGTTTTCAGATTTTCTTACTTTTAAAATCGAACAATTAAGATTGATATGAACTTTTTCCGGTTAACGGTATTATCTTACTGCAGCACAACTGGTATTTTCCAACCAATCACGTCATGCTCTAAAGGGGAAGCATTTGTTTCACAAACAAAAATTGAGTTTTTTTTATATATTTGTTATTTTTTGGCGAAAAATGCACACATCACACGGTACCTAATAGACCAGGGCTGGCAAATCTTTTTAGAGCCTCCTACCATTTTTAAAAATAAATAATTTAAAATGCCTTTTGAGTTCAGTGTTGCCCGATTTTGCAAAACGAGTTGAGCCCAATTAAAAAAATTTTGGAGCCGGAATAGCCCCGCTCAAAAATTAGTAATTTCAAATTTTTTGTTTTGAATTATAATTTTTCTATCAATTATTACTTAAGTTATAAAAAATTCAAAATTTGATTGAACATTTTACATGAGTTTCCCTAAATAAAACAATGACCATGTTTAGATGACCCTAACGTACAAAATTTTTAAGAAATATTTTAAAAACCACAAAATGGTTCTAAAATGTCTTCCATAGTAGAAAGTAATAAGTATTCTTCTGTCATTTAAGAAGTCAAGTTTGCATAAATGTTTTTACTTAACAACTTCTTACAGCATTTTTCATCTAACTGAATTTTGTATCCAAGTTCTGTACCTCTCGCATCAAGAAACGATGAAAGTTGAAACAGTGGTATATGCATTTTACATAGAACCGTTCACACGACGTTTGTACGTTGTTAGTTTGAATTTATACTGCCATCTGCATTTATACTGCAAAAAAAAAACGTGCGGTGCATTGCCGTGTGAACCAGGCCTAACTCGAATGTTTTCTAAATAAATATTTTAGTACTTTCGTCAAATTTCCAAATTATATTTTTTTTTTTGAAAATTTGACTTTGAGGGAGTTGAGTTGTACTTACAAAAATTCAAAGAAAAACCCTTCATTTTTTTTAGTAATTTTTGACAATTTTCCGTTAACAAAGTAATTTATCAAAAAACTAATATACTTTAAATCTACACTATACATTTATACCAAAATTAAAATTTTGTTTCAATTCTTAAAAAAGTTGTGTTTTCCCATATAAAACTGATTTCATCATGGGGACCGAGTTAACGGTAAAATAATGAGCTAAAATCTTTCATAAATGTATTTTATCTATTTTGAAGAAATAAGGGGGGCGCATTAAATTAAACAGCGACCTCTATAAGGACCACCCTTATGTATATTTGCTGTGTATAGTTCTGTACCTTGATTCTAAAAGGGCCAATATCCCATTTGATAATTTTTCGGAAATTCAAAATTTTGCTTTTTAAGTGCCAAAAATACTTATTACTTTTAAAAATTGACCATCAGTATCTTTTTAATAAACAATTGGAGCAAATTGGCCCTTTTTTTAAGAGCACAGATATATTGGCACTGCAAAAAATAGATTTTTCTTAGTCCAAAGATTTATTTGAATATTTTTAATTTAGTTTGATATTTTTGACACAATTCATAATTTCTGATTTTTGTTCTTTCAAATATGCTTTGCTTCATGAAAATCTACCAAAACTGCCAATTGTTATTATTTGTCACCAATTTTTCCATAATTCCTGTTCAACACTTCAAAAATTGGTTAGTTTTAAGCAGAAAAGAGCGCTCACGAGAGAGACATTTATTTCCCTTTCTGCTTAAGAAATTCCTTCTACCAAACTTTTTCCCAAAAGTCCCTGCAACAAAGCTACTAGTACAAGAGAAAATGACAAACATTTTTGGAAAAATAAATTTGTCTTTTCTGGTAAAAACTACACAAGTGGTGTGAAAAACGATTCGGCAGAAATCAGTGACAATTATTAACATTTGGCAGATTTCACTTCCAAGCAGAGTTTAAAAATAATAGTTGACCTTTATTTTTATGTTGCTCTTTTTGACTAGTTTTTAGTTTGTACTATGTACAAAATTTTCAAAGAAATAAATAATAACCCACTGAAAGATATTTAATTCGTCTAATTTCTTTTTGTTTATTTTTCTCCAAAAAAAGTTGCTATAAAATCGATGATGTTTGAAATATTTCAGTTCTTTTTAGAAACATACTCGTAATTCAGAGCTGAAGACGTCATCAACGTTACCAGAATTGAATTTAAGTTCGACGAGTCATAGAAGTATGACGATGATGACGACTCGTGTTCTCATTGCGATATTGCTGTTCGCTCGGTGTGGTCGTCCAAGCGTGGTTTTCAGTCCTGGGGATTGTGTTTATCTCACTTTGGTCTCACCGTTCCCGTTTACACGGCTATCATTGTCGTAGTTTTCTCGCTATGGTGTCACTTTGGTCTCGCTGTAACACTTACACGTGGTGTTTGGCATTGTGCATGTTTTGGAGTTATCTCGCATTGTTTTCGCTGTAGTTTCAACAAAGTTTTTTTTTAATGGTTGATATAATCTAAAAATGTTAATAGAAATTGCCAATGTAGTTTTCAGTATCATGATAATTTTGTTCGTCTTACTTTAGTCTCACCGAACCCATTTACATGGCTATCTGTGTCGTGATTTTCTCGCAATAAGCTCGTTTTGGTCAAGTTGTGACATCTACACATGGTCTTTGTCATTGTGCATTTCTTATAATTGCCACGCTTTTATCTCGCAAAGGTTTGATTTATTATTGTGATTAGAGTTTCAGTTTAGCTACATTTTCAAGCTGCTGACAATTGCGCCTGACTGGCCAAAGAAAACTTTTGAAATTAACATTTGACATCTGCCTGTTAACTAAACATATGCTAAGTCGGTCAATGAAGATGCATTAGCGGCCTAGAAGATCCAAAAATGGAGAAAAATCCAGATGAGAACCCCGAAAGCTGGCCATTTAAAGCACTGTCGTTCAAGAAAGCTTTTGACTATTAAAGACAACAATTTTTCAAAAGACTGCTAGAACTTAAATCTAAATAAGCTTCACCCTGAATGTTAATTTTACTCACATTGATCTGCATATCTCAGATCGGCGAGCCTTTCAAGTTCATGACTGTTTTTAACTTTAAACCCAATGACATAAGTTATGGAAAGAAATGATAATATTATTTGGAGCGCAAATATCAAATATCATATTTTTGACCCCAACTATAATAAATTATTAAAAAAAATACACCGCTGAAATTTTTAAATTTCAAAATTAAACAATTACTCAGGTATTTGCTAAGCAAACAACCTTACATTACCCTTGTTCCTAACAAACAAAAACCGTCCATGTTAGTCCAAAGTCAAGTCAATTTTTGTTCAAGAAACTTTTGCGGAAGTGTGCACTATTACTGAAAGGAATTGGCAGTTTTGAAAAGTAAATGAATGCCTCTACTATGTATTTTCTGCAAACTTTCAAACGTTAATTCGCAAACCACAACATTGTGACTCCTTCAAAAAAAAAAGCCAATAAAAAATTTGTATAGTAGGTCTGTTCGTGTACTTCCCAAAACATCCAAATTTAGTCCAAAGTTCTGACAAAATTCATTAAAAAAATAAAAATACTGGACTAAAATGGCTAGTTTTGGAAAGCACACGAACAGAGGTAATATGTTGTTGCAGTAGTAGCTGTCGGCTACCAAACAAATTACTTCTGGTAAATGAAATGTCAAAATTCACATCCATTTGATATTCGGTATTCATGTCTTATGTGAAAAATTGCAGAAATTCAAATATTCAGTACCTAGTCAAAATTCGACTCAAGAACGGTAGAACAGTATATCTCGAAAACGACTTTTGAGACAAAATTTATCATACTTTGCAAAATGGTGACAGTATACAATTATCACAGGTCGTCACAGCAGTATGATGTGAAGAATAATTTATCAGTTAGTTGCACTTTCTTACAAATATTGAAACAAAAATGGATGAAATTTCTTGTTTCTTTTCTTGTTATTTTGAAAGTTAAAACAAGGACACGCGCAAGACACTCGAATTGCGAGGTGAAAGTATTTTTCAAAATTTTTGTCAGAAGCTTATGAAATCTTTTACGCCTTTAGCTACATTTTGTTAATCCTTCGTCATTTCCTGAAATTTTTTCCACAAACAATGAGCAAAGTTCATCAAAAATTCAAAACGACTTCGAATTTCTTCATTGTTTGTTCATGTTCGGTCTTATCATTTACATTTTCGGTTTTCCGCGCACGGGAAAAAACGAACACAGTCCACGGACGCTAACACCAAAAGGTCTAAATGCGGCATAACACATATACACCAATATTTATTATAGAATATAAGTAGGTATCTAATTTTATGAAGTACCGTTTATTGTTTCATAAAAATAACATTTTTTTTAATAAACTCCAAATATTGTCAAAAAACCAGTTTAAAAAAAATCAACCCCTCTTCGGAGTTTTAAGTTTTCGAAAATATTTTTATAAATATTTTGTTCCCAAAAAAATACATGTACTTTAATTTTAAAAAAGTTTCTATGCAAAAAAAATATTTAAATCAGTCGTTCTGTTTTCATGAAAATCGAAAGTAAAAAAAGGTTTGTTTATAACCATTTTTTTGAAAGAAAAGTTTTCCACCCAAACGTAGCCCTTACTAAAATTTTTTTATTATTTTTTTTTTTTAATTTTTTGAGCCATTTTGGAGAAAAAACGACTACCTAAAATTGCAAAAGAAATGTATGGCAGGTATTTTGGTGTAAAAAAAAAGAATATCTGGAGGAAATGACCAAAAAACGTTAGGTGTACCAAGTAAGAAGAAAATTGGAAATAATTCAGCCACTAAGCTGTAGCGGACAAAATTATAGTGAGACACTTTTTTTTCGTTTTACCTTTCTAGAGCTCAATTTCTTTAAGAATCCATAACTTGCCATAAAATGCCAACATTTTCTTCTACTTTAATCAAAACACATACAGCTGCGCCATTTTTTTAAATACATATCTACTCAGGGACAACCAATGTATCAATCCAAATCATAACATTTCATCGGCATATTTTTGCATTTTTAAAAATTTTTGTTTTTTTTTCCTTCCCGAGGTCGACTGGCTTAATCATTCCAATCCGCTGTTAAAACAAAAGAATTACGTTCCGGAAACATCTGCCGTGCATTCTTAAAACTAAAATAAAGTCGCCAAAATTTGGTTTTGAACTTAACTGCATTGGACTTTATTTCATTGCACCGTTGTTTGTATAATTTTTTTTTCTTGTTTAAACTTAAGAACAAGTTAAGCAGGCTAGTCACGCATGTGTATTTAAATGTATCTGTAACCGGGTGGCGGTGGCTATGGCTATGTCTATATTAATGATGGCGGCTTATGAGACTTGACTATTAATAGATATACAGTAAAGGGCAAAGACTTGAAACCATTAAATGAACAAAAAGAAAATGGCAGTAGCAGTAGGTATTTCATTTTTATTTTCGAATCTTTTAAACCTTACAAAATGTATTGCCTTAAATAAAGAATGGCTAATAGCAAAAAGAAAAAAGTCAGGATCGCCATAAATAGGCATAGCTGTACGTTATATGCCTGAAAGACAGTTGGAAGTGAATTCCATTAAAATGTCATGCATCTCGCTTGTTGTGAACTTAATTACCTTGTACACAATAACCAGTTCATCCACATAGCTTGATGACCTTTCGTAGACTAATTTTTTTTATTTTAGATATAATTCGTGTCTTAAATGTTGAATCATTCCTTTGAGCTTGTCTGTAGCTCTAAGGTAAGAGATTTTCTTTAGAAATAATTGAAGTTCACAGAAATATGCAAGAAACAAATGAGTAAGACCCAAAGTATCTTTGATTTCTCAATACACCTCCTACCAATCTTACTCATAACGATCCAATGAATCATAGATATTCAAAAAGTAATTAAAAATGACTGAACCTCCAAGCCATCCATCATATGGGGCACTCTACTTGTTATGAATTTGAGACCACCAATATTTTTAAGGATTATCCCCGATCTACCTCACTTATAATTATTTTGGGAAGAGTAGATAAGCAGTGGCAACCGACGACGACAAAGAGACTATTTTGATTCCGGTTTCTACCTAGCTATTCCAATGATTTTTTTTATAATAAAACAAAAGTGAAGAGTAGGCGTATGAAGCTTGGCTTGGCTTAATGAACCTGATCACGGTATGAATTGTTGGCATGAAAAGTCCCCAGACTAACGAAAGTTTATAAAAAAGTGTGTGCCACAAAAGGCCGTCTCCGTCTCCGTCACCATCACCGTCGTCGTCGGCGTCGTCGTTGTTAGCAAAGATGCACACTGCGAAGTGTGTTTATGCTTTCCAGCTCTGCGGATTGAGTTGAGATACCTACTCATATATATTTTAAAGCTATCTCATACCTACTCGCAAAGCAGTATAAATCAATTACTTAACAAATTCCATTCCAAAGATACCACCAAATGATTGTGTTGTAAGTATTTTAAAATATTTACACTCCGTGTCAATTGATAAGTCTGGCTAGTATTATAAAAGATTAATAATAAAACTGAATTAGCTATTAACAATTTAAAACAAATTCAAAAATACTTCTACCAGTTATGTACTTCAGCCGCCATTTTCGAAAACTCTTCTTACTCCCTAAACACAATGCAGAGGAAACTGCAACTGGAGTCGGAAGAGCTGTCAAAGAATATTGAATAACTTCACACAAATAAAATGTTACGATTTACGAATTTTACGATTAAAACGAGCGTGTCGAGTTTTCTGAAATACAGAGCCATTTTCCTGCCATTTTGAAGACAGAAGTTCTTTTATTTTATTTTTTTTATTTAAAAAAAAAATAGTTCAACAAAAAAATAATAAAATTATCATTTCCTATATTCCGGTATTGCTCAAAATTTGTATGCAGATTGTGCTAATTTGGATGACATTTGGAGCAATTTTCATTAATATTACTTTAGTTTGAGTAAATAAGAATTAAGAAAATCATTCCATATCGATTTTTTTTCGCTTCACGATTGTGACAGCGTTACCTGTCAAGTTGAATTAAGCCCAATTTAAATCGATGCAGGTCCCATGTTCTGTAACTATTTCTTCCATTTAGTAGTTAACCAATATTTTGAGAATGGCTCTTGTCATCATCTTGTCTGCATCTTTCTTATCAAAAACCTAAGTTGTTTGTCAATTGAATTGGACCCCACATTAAATTTTGACGTTTCGTTTTTCACAATCGAATTGACACATGTCCCTGATTCTTTCCATTTTTGCACAACATTTTTTCTTTTCTTTCCGAGATATCAATTTTACCAATTTCTGTGAAAGTACAACACCACAGGCTTGGGAAAGCCCTTATTCGTCTACAGAAGTTCCACTCTCTGAAAACTTCAATATTTCACAGACTTAATGAGGTGATGAGGAGTGTGTAGAGATGTGATGTTGGATCCGTTTGAACATATTCAGCTATCCTATAGATTACTGATGGTGCCTGTTAACACTCTCATCTTTTACATAATCATCTTTTTATTTTCTCCCTGTTTTCATATACAACTATTGTTTTCGTCACAGTGCTTATAATTATGAAACTTTAGACAAATTAATGAATAATTATGTTCAGTTTTCACTTTTTTTCCATTTAATTTGAATTAAATATGTATTTTTCTCAACGTTTTTGTTGAATGAAGTGAACATATTTTATTATCAGAGAACACTTTGTTTGAGGCTTGAAATCACAATCTCAGATTCCCTAAGACAAAATGTTGATAAAGTGAAATAAAAATAATAATATTTCATTCTGAGAGCTGATTGAGAGCTGCTTGCAGTACATCTACTCTCAAATGATGGCCACATACCTATAATAAATTCTACATAACTTGCCTTGCAAAATCTCTAATCTTATAATTAAAGATCCTAAGAAAAATATATAAAATATAAAATTTTCCTTCTAAAGATGCCTTTTGGGTTGCATGGTACTGCTGTGCAGTGCGGACAGCATGAACTATTCACAAAATATAGCCGAAACAAAAGAAAATGATGATGTGGCTTTCGACAATAATCCATTTGAAACAGCACATAAAATTTCCAAATCCCCCGAAGAGTTTCACACAGCTCACAAGATCTCAAGCCATCTGAAAGTTTCAGAGCATCAGACAATGGAGAATGATGATGAAAATGATGCAAATCCTTTGATGCAATTACAGCAAACACAAAATCTCCTTTCGACAAAAGAACGGCCTGAGCTCAATCCTATTTTGAGTGCCTTGATTAACGAAGATGTTATGAAGAGCATAGAAGCTAAACGAGCCATCGAACAGGAACAACTGGATGCTGTAGTTGCTGGAGTTGAAGGAGCTGATGCTGATTTGTCTGATGTGTCAGCAACAACAGAAGTTCAACCAATTGTTTTGACAACTTCAAGTACCATTATTCCGGAACAAAGATTAGACCCAAACTCTTTTTTATCTGATCAATCAACTATCTTGGAGGCTGCCGGATCAGAGAATAATCAAAAGTCCCGTATTCAAATTAAAAAGGGCCCTAACGGAATGGATTACGAATACGAATACGTCTACTATTATTATGATGATGATGAAGCTCTCGGTGGTGGAGGTGGATCAATAAAGAAGCAACAAGAAGCTGAATCAACGCTAGTTCAAGAGACCAGCAAGCGAGGTGCCCAGCCACTGGAACGTGGAAAGTCACGTTACACAAATATCGAACGCAGCACAACTTCAGCCCCCGATAATGCTCTCGTAAGCGGAAAGGCTAAGGGACGTTCAAGTGTCCCATCAGCATCAAGCAACGATGTTGACGAAGGTCGCTTGCCAGTTATAACTCGTTTTCCATCACGTGGAAATAGCAATGAGGCCCATCCAACAGTTTCACTAGAAAATTTCCAAAACACTGCAAGCGCTTCGAATGAGAAGAGCAAGAAGATCAGTGTAAAACATCCCAGCCTTGAGTTGGTAGATAGTGAGACTTTTAACACAGACGAAAAGCAAACTAAGGGATCACCACGCAATGGCGATTCTGAAAAGACTACACCAGCTGCAGCAGTTGTAAGTGAAGCAGCACCAGCTGAACCAAAAAGTGAAGAAAAGATTGAAGAAAAAATGGCCGAAGAAGTTGAGCAGACAACACCTTTAATGGAGAAAGCTGCTTTGGATTTGTACGCTATTTTGGCTAATGAAAATCTAGAAATGGACATGACCACCGATTTGGAAAAGGATTTAACAACAATTATGCCAACGGAATCCGACGATGACACCATGACAACAATGGAAACCGAGGATGAGACTGTTATTCCCACAACACCAACCCCAAGTACAACAACCACAGCTGAACCACCAACGACAACCACAACAACAACAACCACCACAACCACCACCACTACAACGACAACAACGCCGGCTTCTACTTTGTTTGGAGCTGGTCGTCGTGGATTATCTTCAGCCGGAAGAAACCGATTCCGTTTGAAATCAGGCAATTCCGATGCAACAACAACAACTACAACAGAGGCACCCGCTACGCCAGCTAGTGACACACGCAGTTCAAGTTCAGGTGGACTTAAGACAAGAAGTGAGTATATTTTTTTTTCAATTCAAAGTTTATTAAAAAATATTAATTTTCGTATTTATTTTAAGATCGCTTCCAGCGCCCATCATTTGGAAATCGTAAGGCTTCCGTAACTCCGGCTCCTGCTTCAGATGTTGTTGAAAAAGAAATTGTTGCCAAAGAAGCTGACAAACCAGTAGAAGCCTCACCTGCACTTCGTGGCAGAAGTAAGTTTAGAATTTCAATTCAAATTTATTAAATAGGGGCAAAAAGCCGTCCTGTTCTTGACCTGAGTGTGGTTCCTCCTTTTTTTCATTTGAGATGAATACACTCTTTAGCTGCTTAGATTGTTTCACAGTCCATGATCTCTCGCTTTTGGTCTTGAGATTTTAATTCTTCGACAAAATTGCTCTATTTTTTGCTCTTATATTTAAGTTTAAATTAACATTTCTAGCTCGCAATCGTTTCAATCTCCGTGGTCAAACTTCTTCAACGACTACAGAAGCGCCCAGTGGTGATCAAGAACAAAATGATGAGATTAACCAAATTTCAAGTACCACAACACGATCACTACGTGCTCGCCCAACCTTGAATATTCGTGGGCGAAGTCGCATCGGAGCGCGTCCATCAGTTGCCCCTCAAGAACCAGCTACAGCTGACAACGACGAAACTGCCACTCCAGATTCCGTATCTGCAGAAGCTGGTGATGAGAAGCCTTCCTCGATTTCCTCTCAACAAACTAGGCCATCAAGATTTAATATAAATCGCGCCGGAGCTGCTGGTGCACCAGGAACCAATCGTCTTTTGCCGCGATCTCGCCTCAATATACTACGCACAACCTCAACAACACCAGCAGCATCTTTAGAAGCATCAGACGAAGCTAGTCCCGAAAGTAAAGGTGAGGCTGATAGTGAAAGTGACGCCAAAAACGAGGCCGAGACAACAACTTTGGCAGGAGGACTAAACAAACTCAAATCCCGCCCACGCCTTTTAGTTCAACCGAAGACTGATAACAAACTTAAAGCATCACCGGCAATTGCCGCCAGAAAACCCAACCCCTTGTTAGCTCGAAGGAAGCTAGCGTTAGGAGGATCCACAACAGGTATAATTTCTCAAACCTGAAACTAATTGGCTTTCGAAAACCAAACCAATTGCTTTACATATTTCAGAACCCGTTGCTGCTGCTGATGAACAGCACTCTGAAGAAACTGCTGGGGAAAGCCCCGCTGATAAATCTGACTCTGACTCAAGCTCGTCCACAACCGAGGAAGTGAAGGCTGAAGACAACACTGAATTGCCAGAAACGACAACAAAACAAGCGCGTGGATTGGGACTCTTAACGCAGAGGAGGCGTCTGCCAATACGAAAACCAGGAACCCAACTTTAGAATGTGTCGTTTTTGTGGTCTCACACTAGCCCATCTTCCCCTTCCTCTCGCCCTACGCCTTCTTAAGCCGCATTCATATTCGAAATTAACCGTCAACATTTTGCCTCTCCTTTTTATTTTTAGTTTTTTTTTAGTTGTGCCTCATTTTGGAAAAAAAATACCAACGTGAGATTAATATATATAATACTTTTTTATTTTTATATTTTAAAATTTTTTAGTGTTCCAATTCTAATAATTATCGTAAAAATTGATGTATTTATATAAGAAAATCAATAAAATGACTTTAAATCTGTGTGTAGTTAGTTATATGAAAATAAAGTCAGTGTTTTGTATTTTTATGTTTTTATTTTTTTTTTTAGTTTGAATCTTTGTATATTTAGCAAAATAAAATATAGATCTAAAATAATGCGGGAAAAATAAATACAAAACGCTTAAAATTAGTAAGAAAATTTAATGTTAAAAAACCTTATATAAAGTTTGTTTAGAAACAAAAAAAAGAATAAAGATGCTTAGTGTTTGTTTTAAGTATATTTCAATTTAAACAAAAAAAAAAACTTACTAAGACTACTTCGATACTTGAATTACAATAAAAAAGCGGAATGTAGTTAACATATTATTATGTTTACGAATAAAAACACAATAGATATGCTAAAAATTATGGTTAAAAAGGTTATCAAAAGTTGTATAATTTTTGATACAAAAAAGTTAAAAAATACAAAAAAAAAAAGGTTGTTTAAAAAATAATTTTCAAAGACTTAAGCTGAAAAACGTTAGTAAGAAATTACTGCAAGACATTTTATTCTTTTTTTGAGGACTATTCTTATTCACGAATATGAAGTAAAAAATACTAGCAGCCATGTTGTAATGAAAGAAACAACAAAAATAAATACGAAAAAACACAAAAGTCACTTTTCCACAGGCCATAAATGATCTGGGTAAATGATTGTGTTCGAAAAAAGGGTGTACGGACTTTTCTAAAAAGGTTTGTTTGTTATCTTTTCCAAAAAAAAAAAATGTGTAAGAAATCTCAATTTTTGAAAAGAGGGAGATTCTATCAGAGTTAGGGAAACTCGAAAAAAAGTTAACAAACTTATAGAACCATGAACCAACCCACACCACATTTTGTTAGAAAAGTCATTTTTGTGTTTAAACGGCGTTGCCACTTTGATTTGATGATTTCAATGGATCTAATGCACTTTTTAAGTAAAACAAATCTACCTACTGATTTTAAATCAAGTCTGCTGCACATTTATTTTTCGGAAAAGAAAATTATCATTCATCAAAATTCGGTCCAGTAATTTTTCAATCCTATTTTTACGGCTTCCAGCTAATGGCTTGCTTTGATAACAATCGTGACAACATACAAATTATATTATGCTTTTTTCAATTTGCTTTGTTCTTCAATTTTGAAAATAAAAGTTAAAATTCGAATATTCAGATCTTCTGTATGAAAACTGAATATACTGCTTTTTTTAAAACATACTTCGGAAATTCGATTAGTGGCAACGCTGTGACAGAGACTGAGTACCACGTTTTTTGACAGTAGTTGCCCTTCATGTTCACAGTAATTTGTGTAGCAGAAATTCACAAGTTTTCTAAGGGAGCGGAAATTATTTGCACTCATTGCGCTCTCTCGTTGCATTTTTTTTTTGAGTTAACAAACGAAAATTTGTGTAAAGTAAACTAAATTTTTCGTTTATGATTTCGTTGTGTCATTGTTGTATTGGATTTTTCGTTTTGCATTAGCAGCGTACTAGGTTTAAGTATTTCTAGGTTTACTAAACAATTTCAACTATAGTTTTAGGAGGAACCAAAAGAATTTTTTCTGCTAAAATTATTGTCAAAATATTTGAAAATCTGCCTGACCAGAATAGAGTGCTGCAACTGGAGCTGCAGCTGCAACTGGAATATCTGTTAAAAATTGCTGTGTGTGCTTTTTTTTACTCGCCGACAATGTGCTGTACAGCTTTCTGATATTTTGGGCATTTGAAATCAGCGAGTTAAATTCAGCACAAAAATAAAAAATTAAAGTGAATAATGATGAAATGGTAGCAATCAGAGATGAAAAAGGGTTTGAAATTCTCTTCAAACCCCATGTAAACACTTGGTTGCGCTCACAAGCGTCATATTTCACCGGAAAGTAACCTGCAACACGTTACTTAACTTCGTTTAAAATAAATTGCTAGATAAGTTTCAACTTAGTTGCAATCAGGAAGTGGAAGTGGTTTTAGTGTAGTAAGAATCTCACACTTCTATGAGCACGCGTTTTTCGGTCCTCATAGAGCCTGATATGCAGGTTTTGCACCTACCCACGGGAAAATAAATACAAAAAAAAAAAAATAAAAACTTTTCAGTGGTAAGAATAATAGTTTTTTAATTTGTCTTCAGCTTAAATACATAATAATTTATTTCTTATACATTTTATTGTTTTTTTAGATTGTTTTCTTTTTTTTGTTAGTTTGTTTTTCTATGATAACAAGTCCAAAATGTGTTTCAGTACATTAAATTTATTTAATAAATAAAATAAAAAGAAATAAAAACGAATCATAGTTTTATATGTAACATTGGTATACTTTTAGTTTTTATTATATGTAACTGCTTTGGTTTAAAATCACTGCAGTTTTACTTTATTTGCTTTTTTGCTGTTGACTGCGTTTGCCCCAAGCAGATTGAAGTTTCTTCCAGTCTTTTGTAGATCGCTTACCCCACATTCCTTTAAGATTATTCCAAGCTGGTTCCCTTTTTCCCCATGCTCCTGTATAAAAATATTTGTTGAGAAGATTTTCAAATTTAAAAATTCAAAGGTAAACATTAATAAAAAAAGTAAACCAGGATTGTAAAAGAATGTTAGCTTTTGTGAATGCAATCTTTAGTGACTTAAATCAAAAGAATGAATGAATATTTTTTTAAGATTGCATTCTTCTTGTAAAATTTTTCCCTGAGGAAGATAGTTATTGTAATTGGTTTCAATAGTGTTTTAAGTAAAAATTCTTTAACTAACCTCTAAATTTATTCCATACCGCCGAACGTCGTTTGCCCCAAGCCACATTCATATTCTTCCAGCTTTTTTTATCAAAATTCAAAGGTGAATGAGGGTCAATAGCTGCTAAATCTTTAAAATCATCCGTCGAAGTTGCTGCACCAACATTTGAAGCAAGTATATTTGGATTAGTTGCATACAAAACATAATACTTCATTGCCTCTGGTTCTGTCTCTGGCTCTGCGATTATCGGTTCATTACTATTTTCACTTGGTTTAGTTAAGGTCCATTCAGGCTGTTCACTATCGTAATCATCCAAAATCGTTCCCTCATCCGATCGCTTACCCCATGATCCTTGCAGTGATTTCCAAGATCGTTTTAA
The DNA here is from genome assembly GCA_946251815.1 of Dasysyrphus albostriatus. Classification (NCBI taxonomy): domain Eukaryota; kingdom Metazoa; phylum Arthropoda; class Insecta; order Diptera; family Syrphidae; genus Dasysyrphus; species Dasysyrphus albostriatus. Next base: position 3,724,826 of record OX276339.1, read on the forward strand.
TTTCTCCATTATATCTGATGTTCCAGCATCGTTTAAGTAGCTATCGACGTCTTGAAGGGGAATTGTATCTTCAAATAATTCCTTCGAATCGGCATAGACAAAAATTCCTAAATGCGCACTTAAAAAAGCCACAGCTAATAGATGTAGTAAACGTAAATTCATTGAATGTGGCATAAGTGAAAATTTGTTTGCGATTTTTGTTTCCATTTGATTCCGGTTTTTTAAAGATGATGTTCTGTTAGGTATCTTAAATAGAAAAACAAAATTGTTAATTTGATTTTCTAATTAATATCTTTGTAGGTTTGTAGTTTAAAAAGTTGAATTATGTTAAGTGGAAGCAGCTACCCGCTAAAGATAACCTAAATTCAAGCATAGAGCTTACTTTACTAATAATAAAGTTGAATCCTTGAAGCTCAAGATTAGAAATGCACTCATAATGAGCCTTTGATTGAAGGTTTGCAGTTAGCTCTTTTTAAGCTAACTTCAACAAAGAACTGGACAGAATTTGTGTTGTAAAATGGAATAATTAAAACCATTTACAATTTTTCTCGATAAAATTATTGTTAAGCATTTGGAAGGGTGAAGGAAAAGATCGTTTTTATAACTTCAAGTAACGAAACTGTCAATATCGGCTAGCAAAAGGATGTGGTCCTGATATTCTTTTGCTGTCTCAAAAACATTCATATCGTCAGCGAATATAAAAAACCACTTGAAAGTATGCATGAAACGACAGCATTTACAGCACGAAGAAAAAGAAAAAGGCCTAGATGACTTCCCTGGGGCACATCAGAGTGACCCTTAGATTCGTTTGATAGGAAGTTTCTAAATTTTTTTTTTAGTTTCTAAATGGTGGAATACCATCTGCTGCAAATGAGAAATCATCATTTAATGATGAGAGAAAGTCCAAAACAGTACTCTATTGCACCTCGAAATTATTGCAATTCGTTTTTGCATAGGAATGTACATTTAAATAGAATGTTTAAATGAACTCAGGTTTCTAAAATGATCTGGTTTCTTTACAATCCACTTCAACTAAATAGTCACAAAAATTTTCCAATGTACTTTGTTCATTTTTGTTGGTCAAGTGAGTACGATTTTAACTTAAACAATTCGATATTTTGATCCCATGTTAAATCATGGACTATGTATGGCTATGTGGATGTTTTCATACTTGAATATCCGAAAACTATGGAAAATTTCTTTCCAAGATTTTTTATAATTGCAGTTATTTTTGAGGCTTGGATCTCAAACTCAAAAGTCCCAAAGTTGATGTGTGCAAAGAAAAAAGAACCGGAGAAAAAATGGCGGTGCTTTTTGAATTATTCTTTCTGATTTATTCTCCGAACATCATCAAAAGCGAAACAATACCTTCCTGAACAGAATGGGAGACGGAGCTGGAAAAATGCTGCAACTGCAAAAGTGGAACAAATCTTAACTTTCACTGCAACATTTTTGACTTCTTTTGCTGCTGTACGTCTAATTTGGTTCAGGCAGTAATAAATATTGTTTGGAAAAATGGACAAAGAACGTTTGGAAATTTGTGTGTCTATTCAGTTGAAACGGAGTGTATTTAGATGTAAATTTAAAAGTTTAAAAATGGAAAAAATTCAAGAATTTTCAACCACATACCTTAAAGGAATTTAATCAAACTATTTACTTCCTCGAAGCTTACGTAGGAAGTTCCAGAGTTTGACGGCCCAAATAAGGTATAGGTGCTAAAGTGCAATGCACTTGATCTTAAGAACACAATTTAGTTATGAAGGTACAATGGCTCCGTTTTTGTTATAACGTTATTAAATATCTTAAGAGTATTGCAATTCAGGTATGCCTTTAAGGTTTAAGCAGGTCAGCATAAATATTTTTTTTTAATTTTAAAGTCTTTCAAAATTTGAACTTTGACTATTCTTGGAATGCAAGAAAATTGCAAGTTTGGAACCTAACTGTTCCTAGTATACTCGGTTCTTAAAACACATGATGTGACCTGCTATAACTTCTTTTTAAAGTTAGTTGATCACTCGATTGCACCAATTCCTGGCGTGTGTCATCGGTTTGCAATTAAAGGGAAGTTGAAGATTTTTGCCAAGCAAAAACAATAATATTTTGAATAACATTAAGACAAATTTCATTTTTCTCAAAAAAGACTCCATGGTTTTGACTTATTGTTTATTTAATAATGATTTTATTAATATTAGTCTCTCGCATAACTACCCAGTTTATTTTTTTAAAGAAGAAGTTAAGTCTTGGAAAAAAGTTCACAATATTTCCTCAAATACATTTTGGAAATTGAACCAAAGTTTTGGAAATTTCCTTGAAAATTAAGCTAGAAATTGCAAAGTAATTTCAACATACTTTTTTCTAGAGTATGTATGTATACTTATGTTTATTACTAATAATAGGCGTGTTTTATTGAAAAAGTTATAGCTAGCATGGTAAAATTTCCCCTTGGCAAACAACAACAAACCCAAAAGTGTCGATGAATAAGTCAGTAAAGAAGTGAATATACAATTTGAGATAAAGTTTCCTTAAGTTTAAACTTATGTGGCGCCGAAATTGGGTTGAATATAAAAGCGAGTATAGCGTTTTATTGGTGCTTAAATTGCTGCACTAGCACTGAAAAATTGTCAACAAAGGGAAAAAGCGGCTCGTTTTTTTATTTGCAAATGGTGCACTGTGACGTATGCGTACTTTTTCATACAAAAATATTTGTTTTCATTTCATTTGCATCTTAAATCTTTGCAAATAAAAGATTAATATGTTTTTAAAATAGTGATGAGCTCATGAAAACTACTACTACTACTTTCTAGAAGGAGCGCATAGTGAATAGACTATAGTACAATATTTGACATTATTTCATTATATGATGTTTTATTATTCAGAACTAATAACTACTATATTTAAATATTTTTCTTATATTTTTGTATAAACCAACACAACATCTTCTATGCTTAACCACCTTAAAAGGCTTAAAATCTAAATGAAAGTATTGGGTACCCAGTAAGAGTTACGTGCATTTTATTTCCCTACAACTTTGTTGGTCCTCTCAACTTCGAGGAGCATATTCTTATGATTCGTCCTTGAGGACTAAATGGAAACGTCGTCGTCATCCTGCGTCGTTGTCAAATAAATAACAAATCATTTATGGTAATGATGTCTTCAATTCAGATAAATACATGGAGGGGGTTGTTTTACCAAACCAAATGTTGATTTTGGATGCTTTTTATATAAGTAATTGCCATTTGAAAGATGAATTTTCCGAATAAAAGGAAATCGATTTATTTTGTCAATAAAAAAAAACACAGTTACATTTATATTTTGATACATTTTTTATTAAAGGCTCGTGCCAATGAGCTCCAGGGTAAGTTGAAGGCGTTAAACTAAAAACATTACCTATATGGACATAAGTTAGCATTACCATTTCAAAGTTGAAGTTCCAGTGGTAAACTCGTCATATAAGAAAAAAATTGTCGCGTTTTTTTTATGAAAACCTTTTTATTTTAAATGTTTTTGGTACCAAAATTTTTACAAACAATTTTCTTTGAATTAGTTCTATTAAGAAATAAACTGTCACGCCATTTGTCATATAAGAAATTTGTCCTTAAAAATCACAATATATTGACCATATGTCAATATTAAGATATTTCTTTAGGGTTTGATTTTCAAATTTGTATCTATGTCTGACGCAAAATAATTTTAAAAATATGCCTGCAAAGCATTTTTCAATTCTCTTCCAATATCAACCTTTACCACCTTGATGATTATTTTTTTCAAATTTTCCTGGTAATTAATTAAACTGCCTAATTTTTTTGCATAGAGTTGGAAGAAGGAACGAAAAAAATCCCATTGGAGGAGTTACAATTTGCGCTCGTTTGGACAGAAAGGGCAATTTTATAAAAAAAAATATATTTTAATAAAAATCAAATGTTTTTCACTCGTTTTCAATCATTTTCACATTATTTGCTTATGCAAATTATGTAGAGAAGAGTCTTCTATTTAGGTGGGTGTGACTGCATAAAATTCAATTAAAGTTCAACAAATTTACTCTACTCTATTCATATTGCTGCTTGTTGACCAAATATTTTAGAATTTGCACTAGTAAAAAATTTCAACTAAAATAAGTTAAAAAATACACCACGCATTCTTGTTAAATTTTTGTTTCTAATCGATCAGAAATCATGGAGTTTACCCACAAAGAGTTCAAAAACATGTTTTCGACTGAAATAAGTCAAGATGTTTTCGATGGGCGGTGCTACGATATTATTGAAAATTTTAATGATTGATTTTGAGACATTTAGGAACTAAAATTATTTTTTTGTTTGATGGACAAACGAAGCTTGAGAATAATATTTCTATCAAACAAAAAAATTAAATAGGCCCAACTTTCCACATAAAAAGACTTTTCTTATTTCAATGATTGAACTACCTTATCAATGATCATTGAAATCTTAAAAGTAATTTTATGTGGAAAGTTAGGCCTATTTACTATTCATTTGCTAGAAGTATTAACGAAGTCTTGATCTTTATTTGTCCATCAAAATAATATATGAATTTGCTTTTAAATGTCTCAAAACCAATCATTAAAATTTTCAGTGATGAGTTTCAATGATGCACTGAGAAAACTGAACTATGACTTATTTAAACAGAAGCATATTTAACTATGTGTTTAGATTAGTTCAAATAGAATTCGATATAAATGTAGCTCTTATCTATTCAGATTCAAAAATACTATTTTTTTGGGTTAAATCAAATAAATTCATGTTTAATTATTACATTGGAAGCTACACGCAATATTTTACGTGAATTCCTTCCTGCCAATTTGATTTTTGAAGGACGTGTTAAATTATTTTACTCACTTAAAAATTTTGAACATAAAATCAACATGCACGAGTTTATTTCAAACATGCACTTAAAATATTAAGAAAAGAAAAAGATTGAACAGAAATTTTAAATGTAAACTCGAATCAATTTGAATTGAACTCAAAGTAATAAAAGCGTTTAGTCCGTCTCTTTCATCTGTCGGAAAAAATATTAAAATAGTTCCAATATTGGTGCCACCGTAATACCGTCAGTCTAAAGGTAAAACTCGCTAAATGTGGACAAAATTTTCAAGCAAGTGAGAATAAAATGCGTTTTAAATCTTAAAAGTATTATTTTGTCCGGTTTTATAAAATATTAAAAGTTATGAAAGGAAATGTAATATAGGAAACGTTACCATCATAACAAATCGAAAACATTTGTATTTAGTTAAAAGGAGCTAGAATCTATTTGGAAAAACTAACATTGAAATCATTTGATTTAAACAGAAAACATCTTCGACCCAAACACGAAAACATTTAAAAAGATTAGTATGATTCTGTTTGAAACAACCTCAAATAAATTTAATTAAAACAAACAGAAATATTTTTATGCTAAAAAGAAAGCATGAACAAATTGAACAAACCTATTTAAATTAAATAGAAGTCGATTCTATGCCAAATCATATGAGTTTGAATTAAATATGAATGAGTTAAATTTTTTTCTCAGTGTACCTAACTTTCATAAGTAATTCTATTTCTTGAGAACCAAAATCTCAAAGAACTTTTAAAATTCATCTCATAAGAACCTTTTACCTAATTGGTTACACCACTTAATTGTCACTAATTTTGGATACTTTTTTTTTAAATTTACTTGAAAATACTTCTTTAAAGTGACCATTGATGACTCTTGACATGTACTATACCGACATTGTAGGCAATTTTTGAATAAAATTCTTAGCTGTAATGCACTTTCTATTGTCATCTTAATTTCGCGAGTCAATTGCAATTTCTTTGAATTTCTTATTTGACATAGAATCAATTCAAATGATTTTCATACTCAATGTAGTATTATGTCAAATGCAATGCGAAAAGTCATATATTGCACCTGTTCGTCTCGAATGTGCTTGTTGAGCAAGTCAAAATTCATTAACTTTTCAAAATTTGTGTCACACGGGTTTTGGTGTCTTTCAACAAGTGGAAAATGTCATTAATCTCCTATTGTTGTAACTAGAAACAACAAGAGTATAAAGAATAGGGCATAAACTTGTTGAATAATTGAGAGATTTCTACTGATGGTTGCGGACTTGTGCAAAGTCAACAAGTTAGAAATAAACATTTGCAAATGATGGAATCGGGAAGAATTTATTAAGTGGTGAAAAATTTGGGATACAAAGTATTTTAATTTTTTATTCTGAGTCAAACAGTCATAATGTCTTCTAAAATAGACAAATATATTTTAAAACCTAAAACGCTGCTGATGCGAATCAAAAAATCCCATACAAAAATGACACAATGAAATCATAAACGAAAAAAATTTGTTCTACTTTTAGTTCTGCAGTACGCTCTTCGATGAACGAAAATTATTATTGTACCAGATCATTTGGACAAATCTACACTCTTTTTTCGCACACAAATAATTACCCAGACCATTTATTGTGTGCGAAATAATAAAATTTATGTTTTTTCTTCTCTATTTTTATTCTTTCATTCATGCCTGTGATTTTTTTGCATTTGCAGTTTTTTTGTTGATTTTTTTAATTTGTCAGCGAATATTTTTCTACTTCGGCTTCGTAAGCATTTCGTTGTATTGTTGCAGACTAATCAAATATTTTGTTTTGCATCAGCAGCATGAAACAAACTACCTATCTTACTAAAAGTCCCTCTTACAGATAAAATTCGTTCACTAATAAAAGAAAAGCTCTGATTTTCGATGTAATATTTTTTGTAAGCTTATAAATTTATTCGGAACTTACCGCGTTAAGATTAGGAAATTTATATTAATTTCTTCTTCCCGACATTTGTTTCGGAAACTTTACGGCTCATCGTTTTAGAAATAATTGTTGAACTAGTTCAATAAGTTGAGGGATTTTTTTTAGTTGACAATTGTTACAGTAAAAAGTTTAAAAATTGTCACTGGGAAAAAATTCTCCAGGCTTGTTGAGCCAGTTGAATAAGTACCTCATTGTTACACGTTGAGTTGTTTAGTTTTCGACAGAAAATCAATGATTTATTTACTTACCCATTAAGGTGAACATAATTCGTGGAAGAGACTTTCAGTCAGATATCAACAGATTGTATTTCACACACGGACGACACATAAGAGGCTCCATTTCAAAATTAATTTTTTCTTCGAATAATTTTGTTTTAGAATTGATTTATTATCACTGTTCGATTCAGAACAAATAAAAACAAACATTTTACAAGACCAAATTCTTGACAATTAAACGATTCTAAACGATATTCTCGATTCTTTCATTTTATAAACACTACTGAAAGTGTTTATTTCTAATTTCTTTGACTTTTATCAAGTTCGCAATTTTCAGTTAAAATTTATCAACTATTCAACAAGTGTATTCTCAATTTTTAAACTATTGTTGTTTCCAGTTATAGAAACGATGGATTTATGAAATTTCTCACTTGTTGAAAGAAGCCAAATCAATTGTTATAGTTCTCCGGGACTTGTTTTTCCGTATAACACAAATTTCAAAAACTTGTTTAATTTCACTTGTTAACAAGCACTTTATGTGTTGTTTAAGAGGCCCCTTGGGCCAAATATTTCCGTTGCAGCAGTTATTTAAGCTACGTAAACTAAAATTGATACTCACATTTTTATTTTCGGTTTTCGGTGCTTTTGATGATAAACTGCATCAATTGAGTGCTTGCGTAAAACTTAATGATATTCTGATAATTTTGTTTTAAGAATAAGTTTTTTGGTAGGTCTACCGATTTTAATCTACATATTTGTAATTTTTGAACCAAAAAGCCTAAGAAGTTTAACTCTCGTTGTGCGTTTAATTGAAATTTATTTTTATAAAATTATAAATTGATTTTTATAGAATTTTTTTTTTTTAGGTAAGCTGAAATTTTAAATTGTAAAAAATGAAAAATAAATGACGAAAAAATCTTATTTTATTTAATTGAGCTCTTTCGATTATTCAACACTTTCTTTCAGTTTAATTTTGGCTCTGATTTAAATATTTACTGGAAATCATATTGGATTTTTAAGATTTTAGTTTTCTCTATCTTTTTCATACTTTTTCTTTTACTACATTATATCTATGTACCTATGCCATATTCATAATCCAATACGTAACATCTTGAATGCTTAGTCACAAGCCCTTTTTGCCACATAAGAGCACATCACGACTGACCGAGTGATACATTTTATTTTTTCATGCCAGAAAACCAATATGTTTTGTAAAATGAAAAGTTTGCTACGCAATATTAAACTTTCATCAAAATCCGCTAAGTCGTTAATGAGAAGAAACTGAATAATATATTCAAATTTTGAATACAATTTTTGGGCTCTACTTAAGACAAAGTGCCGAATTTAACAAACATTTGCCAACATCTTCTATCTACCATTTCAAGTTTCTAAAAACGAGAACAATTAACTTGACACAACGAATTAAAACTTTAACTTGGAATTGAAGCTTTTATTTTATAAAATTAATAAGAGAATTTTATGAACAATTACAATAATGGATAGAGTTTCATCATCTTCATCATCTTTTGAATCCTTTTTTTTAATTATCTCATATCGAGAAAAAGTACAAGAAAAAAAAAAATTAAAGCTAGACAAAAGAAATTCATCACTTACCATTTTTGTTAAAAATATTTATTTGAATAAGAACACTCTAAACCGATATTTTTTTTTTTTTTGGAAAATAATTCACTGATTTTTATTCCAATATTTTATTTTTTAATTATACAAAGAAGAAGATTTCGCCGAAGTTCTAACACTGTTAATGGCACTTGAAGACCTGTTGTTCGACTGCAGCATTCGAAAAGTGCTCGCCATACTTATATAGGTGGTAAGGAAAAAGAAGTATCCATCCGCTTTCAACAGTTGGTGGTATATTACCAATGGCCATCGCATGAAAGAGTGCGTTGGGATGCGATGTTCGTGTAACTGGTGAAAAGGAATAAATATATATAGTCAAGTTTAGGCCTGTGATGATGGGGGAGATTCTTTTCGGGAGAGGAGGACTGTAGGGGTTCGCAATTCGTATGCCATACCGATACCATTGGGGTTGGGATTGCGAGGTGATTGAGTTGGGAGGGTGTTAAAATGTTCACAACAAAATTTACCCATGGCCACGAAGAAGCCTGCGACGGCGACGCGACGCTGAGTCAGTGCGAGGGTACTCTTATATCTTCGGTTAACAGCGGAAGTAAACACAATCTACTTTGTATGTGTATTCGATGACACTGGTATTAGAATTCGAAAGCAGTGGGTGTTGAAGTGTTGATAGGTTGGTGGTTAAATGGTGATTATGGCCGATCTGGAAGGTGGTCCCGAGATGTAAGTAAAGTGGCAAATACGTTGGTGATGAGGACTATATGGTGGTCGCAAGAGATGAGCACCAAAGGCCAACCAATTCATGACGATGCGATGACTACTAGATTACTGATAACTGAATTGAGAAAAGAACCAAAGGATATGTTGTTTAATGCAACACGAAGAATTGCAACTCTGTTGTCCGATTATAGATATATGCATAGTAGGTACTTACAAAAAATAGAACAAATAAGCTTATGTTTCCATCTCAGACAATTCACATCTTAGAGTGTTGACACATATACATATATACGCAATATTGTACATATACATACATAGACTTACCATCATTAGATTCTTTATTGAAATGTTATGGGCGTAAAGAAGTATATTTTGAGGCTTGAGGGTAATTTAAATATTGTATGCTTGTGAATGGGGTTTTCAACTGCGATGATATGGTTGCAGTGTGAAGACGGTTTAAATTGTATGCTCTTGCATTTTGGATGTTGTTTTATTTTTGTTTATTCATCAGTGGTATAGGTATTAACTTTCTTCACTGTTCTGGCATTTACGCTTTGGTGTTCTTGTGGTTGTCGTAGGGTCGAATTTAAAGAATTCCCGAATTTAAAAAATGGTTCTATAGAACCATAATGAACATCACCTTGTATATTTTCAATTGCATTGAATGTCTGGATCCCGCTGCTAGGCCACGGGGACACTTCAGGCTGAAAAATGAGCGTTGCATATGTTTGTATTAAGCTTGTGTCAGCTCGAAGGATGGGACGGTTCTTGACCCTTTGCCTCAGAGATAATCCGTGGTCTAGCATAGGCTCGCAATAATAACGCCCAATGGGAGCTCTAGCTTATGACCTTGAGATTTATAATTTTATGCCTTACTGACTTCTTTTGCCAGGGGTCTAACGCTGCTTTTCCAATACCGGATATGCCTCCTTTGTAATACCTCTCGTGGCATAATAGTTAGTGCGTTGGACTGTCATACCGAAGGTCTGGGCTTAATTTCCAGCCACTTCAAACTTAAAAACAGATATGTAATTTCCGAGGTACTGCCTCTTGTCAGAAACTGACAAATTCTCTAAAAAAAATACTTGTCATGGAAAAGTGCTTCTCATCTAGCCGTTCGGACTCGGCAAATAACTGTAGGTCCCCTCCATTCCTGCCAACAAACATGCACTTAGGAATGGTTGAGAGTTGTAAGTCACTAGACCATGGTTCTCCATGAGCTGTTGCACCCCAAATTTAAATTTTTTAGAGATGCCTCCTTGACCAGCAACAATGGTGCTCAAGTGTGGCTTGAACTCATGACCCTGAGATTGAGAACCTTAGGTATAGTCTACCTGCTTTTTTTCAGGATCAGACACCTCTTTTCCAATACCGGAGATTCCTTCTTGGTCTCTACCCAAGACTAGCAACGGTGACGTCCAATGAAGGGCTCCAACCCACGACCCCGAGACTTCCAATATCGAAGATGCTCCCTTGGCCTACCCTTATCTCGCAACAATGGCGTCCAATACAATATGAGTATAGTGGGATTTTTTGCGGTTCCCCCCATATTTGCCTAACAGTAATGTACATATAGGAAATTTTTTCTTCAATGATCCCAGTGACTTAAATAAAATCGACATTCACAGTCTCCATCGCTTTATTAAAAGCTCCAACTGGTTTAATTAACGAGGATTACCTCGCATCTTTATGTGGTATCACAATGGGCCTTTTCTGGCCTAAGTGTGTCAGCAGTTTTCCTGACAGCCACCTTAACCTAACCTAACCTAACCTAATGTACATATACTTTAAGGTGGTCCTTATTTTTTTTTTGTCGCCCCCTTGGTCTCCCTCTTTTCAGTTTTACTTTAAAGTATTAATTATGAGGTAAGGGTGATTTTTAAAACACGTGACGAGAACAAAATCGTAAGGGAGGAGGGGGTCTATTTCCCCCGTTCAGACGGGAGGGGTAATTTTCAAAAATATTACTCAATCAGAAAAAAATTATTAAAAACAAACGGGAGCACTTACTATTCAATCTATAATACGCCTTTTGAATAGTTTTGGAAAAAAATGATTTTCAAACTTAAAATTTTGAAAAAACAATCATTTTTAAGTTTAAAAATTAGTTTTTCAAAAACTATTTACAATAAAAACTTTTTTATAGAAAGCATGTAAGACTCAATTTGTGGCACTGTAAGCGTCTTTTATAAGTACTTTTAGCTGAACGGGGTGAAAAAGACCCCTTCCGATACGATTTTAATCTCGTCTGAATCTAGTCTGACGTTCTGATTTTTTTCAGGTGTTATAAGAATCACCCTTACCACATAATTATTAGTACCTTAAAGTAGAAAGAAGGAGACCAAGGGGGTGAAATAAAAATCTAAAAACAATTAGAATAACTGTTTCTCAATGTTTTGAACCGAATGATCCTTAATTAAAATGCTTTTTAATTGAGAAGCTTAGGAAGAAAAGCTGGCATTTTCACTTTGAGAATTTTTTTCTTGTGTCCAGAACGCTGATTTCTATCGATTGCCAGGAGATTTTGTCAAGAATACTAACACACATCAATGAAATACAACTTGAAAAGGGAATTTTGAGACAAAAGTTGACATTTTTATTTTTAATTCAATAATATAAAAATGAATATTTTGCATAGATGTGGATGAATTTCTTTGATGTAGCTTTGAATTTGCAGCTTGTTCTTGTTGATGTTCAATAATCCATTCAACGAACTCTCTTCGAGGTGCATGGTTTTTCGGTTTCAGTTTTTGTGTCAATTGAACCAAGGCTAAGACAGAAATTCAACACTGAAAATATGTTTTTTTTTTCAGAGAAGAATTGCTAGTTCTTGAAATGCTGACGCCGCTGATGATCGATATAAAGTCCAGTATATACCCAGTATAAAGGTACTCTCAGGATTTTCTTTTCGAATATTTGCAGTTCCTTTATAGCTGTTTTGGAGTTGGTAAACCAAACTGGGAACTTATGACTGTTTTCAAGATTTGCATTTAGATCAGAACTTTTGTCTACTAGCTTAGCCAAATTCTCTTTTCATCATCGATTGGAAGGCAAAATTGGCTTTTTTGGGGACAGTCTGTGAATGTGGGTTGAATCTCTGTAGCTCGTTGAAGTTGATGGCTATGTACTTGGCGCTGCGTTTGGCTGGTAATATGGTTCCGCCTGGGAGGGCTAGGAGTGCCAGCTGAGCAACCTCATCTGCCCCCTGATCTTCTGTAGCAGAAAAGCTCCATTTCGGATGAATTATCCGAGACCCTATTTGGTGAAAAACTTGAGGATTTTTTGGCTTTGAGCTATGGGCCTTGAATTCTCGGGCAGATGGAGAAAACGATGAGTAATATGTGGGCGATTCATCAGCGAAGAGAAGGTTCTCACACTTGCTTGGAATTGATTGGTCAGATGTCATGATGTTGTAGAGAAGTAGTTCAAGTTTGGACCCTTGAGCAACTCTAGCTTAGATGCTCTTTTCTGTCAATTTTCAGTTCTCCAGTTGCAAAAAAAAAGTTTTTCAACTTTATGGATGAAGGTCCATACACTTTCTAATGCTTTTTCGACATTCAAGCTCTGACGGTATCTCAATTGTTGTTAAATGCTGTGATGATGTCATGATGAAACTTCAGGAGCGGGTGCAGAGAAGAATGTTTTTTCCGAAAACCAAACTGCATGTCTGGGATGATGTTGCTCTCGCCACCGAACTTCTTTAGCTTCTTATGTATCAGCTCTGCCATGATTATACTTATGCTATTGAGGAGGTATATCGGCCTGTAGTTGGTAACCATGTTCCTTGCACCTTTCTTGAGAATCGCTACGACTTTTGCAGTTTTCCATTTCTTAAGGAAACAACTGTTGTTGATGCATTTGTTGAACATGATAACAAAAAATCAATACCATTACATTTGTCAATATCTCTGAAATTACTAAAGGATTGATGAAGCTGACATTTTTTAAAAACACCCTGTTTGTTTTATTTTTAATTCTGTAGATACCAATCAGCTATAACGTGTAACATTTTAAAATTTGTATAAACACCCCATTAACATATTTTTTGGATTTTAGTTTTATATTAGGTATAGCCTGTATTAGTTTCTTTGAAATCTTTCAAGCAAAATTTTTAATTCACATGTTTTTGAAACACCCTCTCAATTTAATAAAAATTTGCTTAAGGAACAATGAAGTTTCGAGTCTTTGGAAAGTTTTTTTTCGAAACATTGTCCTTCGGTACTTAATCTTAAGTAACTTTGGCTTTTCGAAGCTTTCTCCCTTCGTAAAATTACATTTTTCTTTCTTATTTGAACAGTTCGTGAATGGATCTTTAATAGTTCTCCCATGAATAACTCGGAAATCGGGAACGACCCATATTTTACAGTTCCAAGCAGATTCGTTTCGATGGTTAAAACACATTTTAATTTAAAAGAACCAGAATAAAAGATTCGCGATCGAATCAAAAATTTAATTTTCTTTTGACTTTTTCACGAGAGTTTTTTTTATTTGCCAATCGAAATGAATAATTTAAAATGCCTTATAAACAACATTTATCCAGGAAAAGTTAACAAAAACCAACCAAAAACCATCGAAAAATCAGGGATTTCTAAACTTTTTCTGAGTAAGGATTAGCTCAACAAAAGAAAGGAGACAAAGAAAAAATAGACTGAGATATAACCATTTAAATTAAACCGCATTTCTTACCATTTTTTACAGATTTGCCCGAAATTCCATTTTTGTTACCAGTATAGTACAGTTAAATTAGAATTGTAAATGTGGAAAAATAGCGGCATGCTGAAACTTTTCTGGTCGTTTTGAGGGTGGGTATACAACTTCAACCTAAGTCGGCAACCTCCTATGCCTTGCAGGGGTGGTGCCACGCCCAATTTTCTTCAATCTTGGTTTGTTATGAAATGGCTACACCGATATGAATGAAATTTTCATGATTTGTCATAATGACAAGAGAAAAAAATCAAAAAAATATTACAGTAAAATCCGGCCTCTGCAACCCCAACTTTTCTAAATTTTTTGTTTTTCGATAACGGCTCCTACGGTTTCCATGAAATTTTCAGAGGTTTTTCTTATGGCACCCACTTTTCTGTTTGCTTTTAATAGCAAAAAACAAATTTAAATATTATTTTATTTAACCAAAACAACTGGATTTTCCGTCCCTGCCTGAGATTTAAAAATTCTACACATATTAAAAAATCGGTTTTTCAGAAACAATATTGAAGAAAAGTCCTGTGGCATTGAGTGGATCTTACTAAAAGCGCAAGGTATTTAGCTAGCCAGCTGATAGGTTATTTAGTAGCGAAATCTTTACGCTACAAAAGAACTGAAATGAATGATTTTTCAATCTGATATGTACATAAAAGATTTTGAAACCTGATTTTGGCTTTTATTAATATGCCTATGAACATTAAAAGAAGCGTGACACCCAGTGGGCTTCACCAAACTCAGTGGGTATGAACAAACTCTCAAAAATCCAAATCGATTTCTGAGAAATCAAAGTATAAGAAAAGTGGGCGTGGTAGTGGGCGTATTTTACCAAAACAAATTTTTCTCTCGTCCATAAGAACAATTTTTGAAAATTTCATGGAAATCGTTAGAGCTGTTTCCGAAAAATAAAGGAATAAGAAAGTGGGTGTGGCGTGGAAGTCGGTGGATTTAGCTTTACATTTTTTTTTTCTTTGGTGATTATAATAAAACATGAAAATTTCATACATATCGTTGAGGCCGTTTCTTAACCAAGATTAAGGAAAAGTGGGCGTGGAACCACCCCTGCAAAAATTTGGCCTGCCGCTATTTTTTCCCTTTGATTAGTAGTAAAATTCCTAGTACTTAGTCTTAGCTGTTCAGTTTGTCGGTCTGGAAGCATTTCAGCCGAAACCCAAAATTGCGGGCTTACTTACTTTTGAAATAATGACTATAACTTAGTTAAATTTATCGTGTAGAGTACCGAAAAAAATGCTTTTAAGTCAAAACTGTACAAAAAATTCTAAGAAATGGTTACATTTTTGGGTATATTTCTATCAGTTTTGATTTTAAATGATTTTTTGAGTAAGCCATGAGGTTATTCTTTATTTTGTCTCAGCATGTCTTGGGCCTATCTTTGCTCCAAAAAAAGTTTCGTATAATTTTCTTATTTTGTAGAATTTCAAGACTTGATTTAAAAAAAATTGCCAAATTAATTCTTCTGATTCTTGTATGAGAAGGCGACGATTATGCACTACGAAATGTATGTATTATCTTTAAATTTGGTCAAATATGAAATCATTGAGTATTCAATTCCGGGTTGTTGTTGTTGTTTGTTCTTATTCAAATTCTATTGGTTTTATCCATTATATTGTTACCAATATGGAAATACATACTTGTATCTCCCAACCTGTTTACAAATTAATCTTGTTTTTTTCCTTCCCGAAAAGAGAACTTATACATTAATTTGACATTTTAAATCTGAATGAAATTTCTCATCAACTTGAGATGAAATGTTGTGATTGGACTTCAAAGTAAGCAAGACAAATAATTAATGAGCAATAAATAAATTTAGCTTTATAGTAATTAAGTTTTATAGTTAATTTAAACGAAAAACGAGAGAGTTGAATGTGCAATCCAAAAACATATTAAATACCTCTCTAGGCCAAGTAGTTTTGCAAAGTTGGTACATAAATGTTTTTAATTTTATGTAAGATTTATATTAGGAAAGAAACTTTTAATATTTAAAATTTTGTGTTTTTGCTTTAATTAGTTAAGCCTTTAATAAAGAAACTGTTCATACAGAGTCCTTGGCGCCAATTTTGCTATCATTGAAACTCATCGTTGAAAATTTTGTTCTTCAATTTTCAGGCATGTAATGGAAAACAGTCAATGTAAAAAATTAAAGCATTGAATATGCAGTCCGTAAACTAAGCTATCGAGAAAATGAAAAGAAACGTCTACTCTATATCCACATCCAGAAAACCCATCTCAAAACTTGCAGTCAAAAATGGTAAAATTGAGCTGTCAAAATTTGTTTTGCTTAAGAAAAAACAAACCTGATTAGCGAATTTCTTAAAATGCCATTCGTTTTGAGATAAAAAAAAAAACTTTTTCAAAAAGGGAGTGACACGAGTTCCAGCAAAACGTTTTTTTACAATTAAAAATCAGCCCCACATTACAACACTTTCTTAAGGCCAATTTGCTCACAGCTAATCATCTTTAACCAATGATTATTGTGACTGGGTAGTGGCAAATCTGTGAATGTGCTTGTTAACCACAATTACTCGTACTTTAGTGAATGAATCCATAGTTTGAGTTGTTAATTATCGAAATAGATAATCAACCAATATTGTTTGATTTGTTCTATTTAACCAGATCCTGTGAAAAACTAATCACAGATTAAACACAATGTGAACAAACTGGCCCTTAATCATAACAACAATTGAAAAATATAAAAAATACCAATAATGAATAATACTTAATATTTTACAGAAGTTAAAAAATCTTACAAATTTCAATTACATTGTAAGATAAGAACATATAAATGCTATAATCAAAATCTCGCAAATTCAAATCTCGCGCAAGATTTTTATTAAAAACAATTATGTGTTGCAAAGCATTTGGATTTTTCAAGATTTTAATTTATTAGTTTTAAGTTTGCGGGATCTTACAATTGCGAAAATTTTGAAATCCGAATTTCGTAATGCGGGATTTCGAATGTTATATTTTACATTTGCAAAATTTCCTACCCAACACTTTAAGAGGTTTTTTGTACAACCTTTGATCATTGTTTTACGGAGATATATGATTTTTTTTAAAGCCAGTGCTCTTTTTCTATAAGGTTTGAAGATTTTTATCCAAACACATAATATAATTGGAACATAATAGCCCATGATGTTGTTTTTGATCGACCGGACTGCTTTGCCAGGAAACGGATGGCAACTGGCAAACGAAGCTTCTCTACTTATATATATTATTTCAAATGCCAAACGACTCCTGTGTTATAAGGTGTCTTTGCATTTGACTAACTTAACTATGTTATTACTAGTCACTTTTCATAATCTCGCAAATATAAAATTCCACATTTAACAATCTCGAAATTATAAAATACCGCAAACTAAAAATTCGCGTATTAAAATCTCACTAAATTTAATTGCATTGCAATACATAATTTTTTTAAATCTCGCAAATTCAATAATGCGAAATTTTAGTTTAAAAAATGTATTTGTTACAATTGCATCAAATTTTGCGAGATTTCCTTTCTTCTAGTAAACATATCAACTGCCGTTCTACTATTAGACCATATTGTTATTCAAAATTGTTATTTTTTATATAACAATTGTTGTTAAGAGACCACTAGAACTGTTGTCATGTTTAATAAATTTTTTAATTGTTGAAAATACGTTTTGGAAAACCTTAAAAGACAAAGAAAAAATTTTCCGTTTTCGAGTTTCGGTTTTTATTTTTTTTTATTGTGAAACTAAGTGATTATTCACAGTGAAATTTAAGTGTGCTAAATTTTGATTTGCGCGATTTTCATCTGAAATATTTTAAATTGCGAAGTTTTGGTTGATATTTGCAAGATTTTTGGTGCAAGAAGTTAATGCGAGATTGTTAAAAGAGAGATTTTATAGTTGCGAAATTATAAAAACCAGGATTATTTATTTGCGAGATTTCATTTTGCAAGATTTAAAAAAAAAATGGGATTTCGCTATTTGAGATCTTGGTTTGCGGTTTTCCGTGGCGCTACTTGTTATTACATCCAATTCAAAGATAATCCAAGACATTGATCAAAAGAAGTTTCACGAAATATTGTCATTCAAAAATGTTTTACCGATTTATGACTCGAATGCATTTTTCGGTTCTGAATAGAGATTGAAAAGACCTTTCCAATCTTGTTAAAATCTTTGTTTGAAAAGAAAATTTCCCTAAAAGTCTGAGGTTTTTACAACTCAGTGGGTACAGCCACCTATCTATTTTATCTTTAAAACAACATACAAATACCAAACCTGTTTGACATCGATTTGCAATATTGCTTGGAAAAATAGCTAAAGAAAATCTACTCGCTTTTGTGCGGTTTGGGTTATACGCACTTTACTTTGTTCAGAAACATCGATAACAAAACTACCCTTTTAAGCTGTAGAAAGTTCTGAAAACATTCGTCCATCATTCCCACCTTCTATATACATTTACAAAACAACTATAAATGTTAAAGACCTAAGTACTTGAAAGTGTCTAAATTCAATGGAAACACTTAAGAACTTCGCCCGCCCACAGTGAGGGTTATGCATAATAATAATTGATGATGAAGATTTATTGCATTGTTTTGTCATGATAAATGAAAATATAAGTACCTACCAATTAAAATAGAGTACTTAATTGGGTTGCACGTGGGTATTTGCTATTCTTATGAAAAAAAAAACAAAACCATTAAGGTTTAAGGAATTTATTGAAATTTAAAATGTTCAATTTTAGTAGCTTTATATAAGCTCGTGTGCCACTAATCTACTATTAAGGACTAAATGGTTAATTGAATGCAGGTCCTATTCCAAAATTCCTGTTTTTTATTAAGGTTTAGCTTTATTGACTTATTGTTTGTACTAATTAGGTAGTTTGCAGGTTCTATATGGCAAGTCATGCAATCGTAAAAAAATTGAACTCGAGATTTTGGTCAGACTTGTCATTACGATGATAGGAAAGAGGAAAAAATGTTTCTCACAGTTCTGACTGTCTGTCTGTCTGTTTGGCTACAGCCTTAACGGCTGGATTGATTTGCTTAAAACTGGTACGCAGTACACAATTTTTTTTATTTTTTTTTTTATCTATTTAAAAAATCTAGTTTTTCACAAAAACGGCTACATAACATGTGTTAAAAAAATCAGTAAATTTCGTTCAGTACAGACTACCTTTGGGTAGGAAACCACTTTTCAAAGAATGGTTATTAATGGTAGGTACTCCCAAAGAATTTTTTTTGTTTTTTTTTTTTTATGAAACTTTCTTTTGTACAGAAGATTTTAAACAAAACAAATAGTTTTTTTTTTTTATTTTAAAAAAATTATTAAATTAGTTGTTTTTTGAAAATCAAATATTTTGAAAACTACAAGGTCGATTTTCATAAAACTCAGTATTTGAAAGTTTTAAGTACTCTTTAAGGTATTTTAAGAAAAAATTTTACTTTTATGAAAAAAATAACGGTTCCTTTCATACAAAAATACTTTTTTCCTTGTTATAATGAATTTCAGTTTGTGCATCTTTTTGCATATGCGTCTGCTCGTATATGCGTCTGTACGCCCACTTTTTTTGTAATATAAAATGCACATATACCAGCCTCAGATCTACAATTTTTTCGAATGGGGTGAAAATTTTGATAAGATAAATAAAAATAAAATTGAACCTACTTGGTTGGGTATTGGGTGTTTTGTTACTTTTTGAAGGAATTTGCACTTGACATTACTTATTCAGAAACTTTCAACTTTATAATATATATTAGATTAGATTAGACAATAGACAATGCTTAACAAAGACAATACACACTTACACTTTTAATCCTTAAGCTCTGTCAATCTTTCCAGAATTTTAATAGAAAGAAAATCGTAAAATCTTTGACCCAAATTAAATCATGTTATAGAAAAATGGGTAGACAAAAATCTTTCCTTTTAATTTGTTTAATAAAATTTGGTTAAAATGAGAAAATAAATAAAGAAAATATTTTACTTTTATTTTGGAAAGTGTAGGCAAGGCCACAGTGCGTCGATTGTATGGACATGGTGGACAAAAATCCATTTTCGAGAACTTAAAAAAAAATTGTTCTAAATGCAATACAAAAGAAATTTTACAAAATACAATCAAATTTTCAGTCTAGTCGGAGCTTTTAGCTGTGAAAGACGTCTTTATCTCACTCGTGTGTTGTGTTGATAGTTCTATACAATCATTCCCAAACGTGTAAGATCCCCCAAGCCTGAGGACAATTTATTGTCCTCAGATAAAAAACTTTGTTCCAATATGGAAAACGTCAAAAACATTCCGCAAAATTGGAAGGGCCCCAAATTTTGGACCCCTTTACAATGTCAGCCTGAAGCTGAAGCTGATGATGACATTGAAGAAATGGACGATATTATCTCGCCAAGTAGTGTTAAAAAAACTTATGTGCCACCAATTAAACTTTTGCAAAAGTCAAGTGATTATGTTCACAAAATGATGAGCTCATTAGATATTAAAAACTATTGCATAAAAAATCTATCCATCGGTATCAAAATTCAATGTGATTTATTAGAATCGTATTTAAAAGTGTTGGCTAAATTAAAAGACGAAAATTGTCAATATTTTTCGCATGATCTCAAATGCGCCAAAGCTTTCAAAGTTATTCTCTATGGGTTGGGTGAAATTAATGTAAATGAACTTAAAACTGAACTCATTAAACTCGGTCTTATATGCTTAGATGTTAAAGCCATAACAAAAAAATATGAATCTTATACAGACACTTTCTACATAATATCGCTTGAAAATGGTTCAATTAAGCTAAATGAATTGAAAAAAAACTATCGCTCTGTGTTTCATACCCAGATAAGTTGGAAATTTCAAAGAAAGCTTAAAGGTAAAGTCACGCAATGTCACAACTGTCAAATGTTTGGTCACGGCGAAAGAAACTGCCACGTAAAAACATATTGTGCCAACTGCGCTGGCTCACATAAGACTGCTGAATGTGTCAACCCCACAATGTCAAAATGTGCAAATTGTAATGCAAACCATAAAGCTTCTGACGTTACGTGCGGAAACAGAACACAATACCTGCAATTGAGAGATAAATTAGCGAAGAGAACACATCCAAGAACTCTCTTAACTACACGATCATCGCGATTGCCAGCAGCAGCAACAGCAGCAGCAGCAACAACAGCATCATTCGGTGCTGGTCATCATAATTCAAATCAACAAATCACACTACATTCTATGGAAGATTTCCCGTCTCTCCCTCAACCAAGACAGCATCACTGGTCATCAAACAATGTGCAGAGTAATGTAAACACACTCTCATCAAATGTTTCAGGTAATCTTCCTCACTCTCCAAATTACAATAACGTGCATACAGATGCAAACTACAACAGTGGAACACTTTTTTCCTTCGAAGAGCTAAATTCGCTGCTTATGGAAATGGTTACTAAATTATCAACATGTAAAACTAAACTAGATCAATTCAACGTTATCGCACATTTAGCAACTAAGTTTTTGTACAATCATGATAAATAACGTAATAGATAGATACATAAAAATTATTACTTGGAATGCTAAAAGTATTTATAACAAACGTTTAGAATTTATTTATTTCTTAAACAGGCACAAGATTGACGTTGCCTTAGTAACGGAAACTTGGCTTGATAATGATATTCACTTGACTTCACCTAATTATAAGTGCTATCGAGTTGATAGAACTGAAAGACAGGGTGGTGGAGTTGCAATTCTCATCCGAAAATCAATTCGACATTCGCTTTTGCCAGTAATTCAAACTAAACTAATAGAAAATATTGGTATTGAAGTCCAACTAATGAATCGTAGGACAGTTAAAATATATTGCGTGTATTTTCCAGGTGGCTCATCATCGTTGCAAAAAAGATTATGCTTGAATCATGACTTGAGAAAACTTTTCGCTGTAAGTGGAGACTTTCTTATTGGTGGTGATTTCAATAGCAAACACAGAGAATGGGGTTGCATTAGGGCAAACTCCTTTGGAAATGTTTTATATGATCTGTCCAATACTTTACCAGTAAATGTGTTGTTTCCTCCTAGTCCTACTTATGTCCCCAATAGTTCTCGTGGAAGTCCCTCTGTTCTCGATATTTTTGTAACAAATGTGTCTAGTCAATTAACGTCACCAATTACTTTAAATGAGCTCAGCTCTGATCATTATCCTGTATTATGTAAACTTCTTTGGTCGGGAATAAAACAAGAACTACATTACCTAGATTTTAAAAATGCAAATTGGACACGTTTTAGGTCATTTTTAAAAAGTAAACTTCGAAATATTCCTACTGGTCTAGAAAGTGTAAGCAGCAATAATGAAGTTGATAATATTGTGCATAACTTTACTCAAGACATCATTGCCTCTGTTAATCGTTCTGTTCCAAAAGTAAATAAAAAACCATTTCAACAAAGTCTTTCGCCGCATATATTGGAACTTATAAAAAATAGAAACATTCAAAGAAGAAACTGGCAAAGATATCGCCAACCTATTTTTCGTGATAACGTTACATATTTAAATCGCCAAATCTCTTATGAATTATTAAACAAAAGAAATCTTGTCTGGAATAATAAACTACGTTCCTTAGAGAAAAATGCAAAACCTTTCTGGAATATTGTAAAAATTGTAAAAAACAAACATCGACAGGTTCCTTTTCTAAAAAACGATTCAAGAATCTATTATACGGATTTGGAAAAAGCCAATGCTCTTGCTCTTAGCTTCTCCCAAAACCACTCTGTAGCACAATACCTAGGCGATGTTTCAACAGATCATCTGGTAGATACAACTGTTCAAAACTTAAACCAGATGATCTTTGACACACCACAAAATATTTATGCAACTCAAGAAGAAGTAGCTGCAGTTGTTCACACACTTAAATCAAGAAAATCTAGTGGGCTTGATCAAGTTAAAAATCTTTATTTAAAAATGTTGCCTAAAATCGGAATAATCTTCCTTACATTCGTTATAAATGCTTGCTTGAAAATGCAATATTTTCCTACTACTTGGAAAACAGGTAAAGTAATACCAATTCTCAAAGCCGGCAAAAACTCTGTTAGGACTGAAAGTTATAGACCAATCAGTTTACTCAGCAATATCAGCAAAATATATGAGAAAATAATTAAAAACAAAATTGTTAAAATAATAACTGATAACAACTTATATCCAAATGAACAATTTGGTTTCAGAAGATACCACAGTACATCTCATCAAGTGCTTCGTATAAGTAACTTAATTAAAAGCAATCGCTCCCAAGGTATGTCTACTGGAATGATATTGTTAGACATCGAAAAAGCGTTCGATTCAGTTTGGCACAATGGTATTATTTATAAAATGATTTCCCTCAATTTTCCACCTTATCTGTGTAAAATTGTTCAAAGTTTTCTTTCAAGTAGATGTTTTATGGTACATGTAAATAGTAGTGTTTCAGAATTAATACATTTTGATTTTGGTGTCCCTCAAGGATCAGTCCTCGGACCGACCTTGTATAACTTGTATACCTCTGACTTTCCAAAATTACCATCCTGTGAAGCAGCAATTTTTGCTGACGACACTGCAATACTTTCTTCGCATACGTTTGGTCTCAACATTGAGACGAACTTAAATAATGCGATGAGAATATTATACCAATATTACAATCGATGGAAAATCAAACTTAATGCTGACAAGTTACAAGCCATCTTTTTTACGAGAAAAAGAAAAGCTTGTTATCTCCCAAGCAATAATTTGCAAATCTTAGGTAGAGCGGTTTCTTGGGACAATCAAGTGAAATATCTTGGTATTTTCCTTGATTCTAAATTAACATTCAATCACCATATTTCACAATCACTAAAAAAAGTCAAGATAGCAACCAAACTGCTGTTCCCTTTTATTAATAGGAAGTCTTTACTTTCAGTCGAGAATAAAACGATAATTTGTAAGGTTATATTTCAGGCAATTCTTTTGTACGGTTGTCCAGTATGGAAAAACGCAGCTAAAACTCATATAAAAAAACTACAAGTTGCTCAAAATAAAGTTTTAAAAATGATGCTCAATCTACCCTGGCATCATTCCACCTTAGATCTCCACGTAAAGGCGAATGTCGAATTAATCGAAGATAGAATAATTAAACTCACAACAAAATTCTTTGATCGACTTGATCTTGCTGAGAACAATTTGGTTAGTGAACTAAATAATCAAAATTAAAAAAATCTATTTTATTTTTCTTACCTGTGATATCTATGTATTAATGTAAACTTTATTAATTCATGTATTTATTTATTTAATTATTTATTTATTTATTTATTTATTTCTTTGTTTATTTGATTATTTGTTCATTTATTTATTTATTTATTTATTCATTTATTTATTTATTTATTTATTTATTTATTTGTTTATTTATTTATTTATAAGTTTATTTATTTGTTTATTAATTTATTTATATGTTTATTTGTTTGTTTATTTATTTATTTATTTAGTTACTTACTTATTTATTTATTTATTTATTTACTTGTTATTTTTTTTGTTTAAATTATTTATTTATTTATTTTGTTTTATTCTATTTATTCAATTATTTACATATTTATGTAATTTATTATATATTTATGCATACTTATTGTTAAAAAATTATCATTTATTCATTTATTGGTTCATTTGTTAACCTGTTACACTTCATACCCTTACTAGTCATTAGCTTTAAGATTTTATTATATTCTTACATTAAATGGAGGTTTTTATTGTTTTTTCCTCCGGACAAAATTATATAAACCTTATTGATAAATTATAAAACTTATATACATACTATTTTAGTTGAAAGATACATTGTATCAAATCACTATATTGTAAAATGTGCGGTAACAACCATTGTAAAATTTAAACAAAATCAATAAACTATCAAAAAAAAAACAATCAAATTTTCAAGCGCCTTGTCACGCCCACTTTTGCATATGATTTATATCTTAAAAACGGCTCGCACGATTTGAATACAATTTAAGGAATTTGGTTTTCGTAGTGAGTTTAAAAACACCGAAAAGTGTCGACCCTATTCGCCCACTGCCACGTCCACGTTTTTATACTTTTAACTTCTCATAAACTGCTTGTAAGATTTGAACAATATTTTGGAAACTTGAATTAGTTAGTCAGCTAGAAAATACAAAATATTGGTAGCGCTATTCGCCCCCTGCCACGCTTCCCTTAAATTGCTTTATATTCGTGAAAACCACTTCATAATTCGCAGGTCTTCGTTTTTTGTCTTTTTTGACGCTTCTGAAAATGAGGTTTTCTGTCTTCCTGTTTTTTCAAGAGGTGATGCAATTTACAGATAAATTGAAATACTACCAGAAAGTGTAAAACTAGTTTTTAAGCCAAGCCTCATCTTCAATGGTATCAATCAATAATGGTTTTTATTTGCCCTTGGGAAAAACAAATCGGTAAGCCACTGAACAATACCTCGTTTACAACAAATTAACTTATGTTGAAATAAGCCGAAATAAGCGCAATATTTTGAGAAATTTTGACTCACTCTTAGGAGAATAAAAAAGGGCTAGCCACTGAAAAATGCTCCTTTTTCAAAAAACTTTGCTTCAATGCTAACATACATAGTTCGCAAAAAAATAGTAAAAAATCTTGATGGTTGTATACGAAATATTATTTAATTATATTTTAACATTGATTCAGAGATATTTTTAGAGACTCTTCGTTTTTTTGACAGTTAAAGAATATTTCAGTTTAATAAACTTTCACCTTCCCTTCTTAAATGTGTCTATACAAAAAGCTATACTGTGGGAAATTTATGGGACTTTGAATATGCTGTTAAGGGTGAACATGAAATTCTACGTAGGTACATATATAACAATTTTAAAATTTAATGAATAAATATTTCGTAGACAACCTTCAAGATTATTATTATTTTCTTCGAACTAGTAAGAATTTTTGATTTAATTAAAATAGGCAAAGTTTTTTTTTTTGAAAAAGGAGTTAGTGGCTTTCCATTTTTTTACTCCCAAAGGTTACTCAAAATTTACAATGAGGATATGTTCAGAAAAATATTACGGTTATTTGCGCTAATTTCAACATACAAAATATTGATGGCTTCTAGGACGTTTCCGTTTCCGTTTCCGTTGCTTCCTTTGGCTTCCCGATTTTGTTTTTCCCAAGGACGACTCAAGCTTAAGTTAAGGATATGTTCCGAAAACTATTACGCATAAACTATGAGTTGCATGCCGCTGTGATTTGGAAAACTTAGCTAAAAACGCTCCACTTGAGGAAATGCAAAAAAAAAAATACAATAGCAGAAAAAAGACAGGTTTTCGCCGCTGAAATTTTGAGGTTATTTTAAAAAAATTACTCATGTAAAAGTTGAAGATTTTTGCTGCATCTACAACTTTTCCATCGAACACTTTTGAATTTCCCCCTCAAAAACTCTTTCCAACTCCGCTCTGGGAAATAGATTTATTTTACATTCCTTATGACCCCCGCTATACCATTTTCAATTTTTAAACTGCTATTAACAACTTTTCTTTCTTTTAGAGCGAGTAAAAATATGATAATCAAAATGATTTTTCTGACCACTTCCTCGAATTGTAGTTAGTTTATTTACCTTAAAACGGCCGCGGGGTCTAAAATTAAATTTTGGAAAATATCAAAGAACAAAAATAATTTCTTTTTAAATCCTTTACAATATCCACGATACCCATTTTGAATATAAATGAAAATCCGACACTCCTACTGTACATACATAATAATAAAGACATAATTTAATAAGAAAAAATAATAAAAGTTAAAAAAAAATGAATTTTTATAGTAAAAATTACAGTTTTTTGTATCTTTTTTTATTCAAAGCTAAAGACCCCGATTGCGATTGTCGATTAGCAACCGAATCGAAATTTGTCGACTGTTTCGATTGGTTTCCAAGTTTGGTATTGTGTTACGGAATCGAATGAAAAAATACGCTATCGTAAATAGTCGACTAGAATATTACAAATATTTTCAATTTTAAAGTTCATTCGTATCAGTGTTTCAATTTCCAAATATAAATTGTGTTCCTAGGGCATCGATCAGAAAATTACCATCGACAAATTTCGATTGTAATTGACAATCACAATATGAAAGACGATCGATGATCAAAAACAGTCGTTCGTCGATTAGCAAATCGTCAACCGCAATCGGGGCCAAAGGTTAACCTAGAAAAAATTTATGTTTTCTTAAAATCCTTGGCGCCAGGATCACAGCCCAAAAAATTCATTGAACCATTAACAAACCACTAAATATTGAGAAAATTGATATTTCCCAAAAATTATCTACCAGTCAATCAATATGAGGCTTGAATAAGTCTTTTTTTAAATTGAGAGTGCCAGTGGACGCAAAATAATTTCTTACATTAGTTTTGGTCATGTCTGAAAATTTCATCAAAGTCGGTAAAGTAGTTCACATTTAATGCGAAAGACTGCGAATTTAAGAAAATCATTCAAAAACCCACAAAAATTGGGCGTGTCATGAAAACACTGTATCGGGTGAATTATTTGAAAGAACATTATCTTTCAAATAATCTAAGAACCTAACCCAAGTTTCTTTCAATTTTAGGATTATATTAGATTTTTTTTAAAAGTGGGCATGTCAGTGGGTGGAAATTTCTTCTGATGATGTGTTATTGCAATTTTTATCATATCTGAAAGTTTCATCGAAATGGGTGGAGTTTTTAAAATGTTATTGAATTATGACCGTTTACCCACACAAACGGAGCCATACTATTCGGCAGCGACTGTATGACACCCTTCATAAGCGTACATAAAAGAACAAAATTGCTCGGAAGTTTACTAGTGGGTGATGGTTAGCAGCTATAAGGGCACCTAAAAGTCCCTAGCATTTAAGTTGCCCAGACATTATTTCGTCGGCGTTCAATGAAAACTCCCCAAGTCTATTTTGTTTTATTTTGATACTTCATTGGCCGACCAGAATTTGAAAATGTTTGATTTAAGGAAATTTTTCCTTTAGAATAACATAAGACTTTTTGCCGAGTTTTTTAAGAAAATATCCTATTTGCCAGAGATTTCTCGGTTTAGAAAAGAAATGAACTAAGACCTGGTTCAAACAGCAATGAACCGTACTTTTGTTTGCAGTATAAATCCAGATGTTAGTATAAATCCAAAGGGAAAACGTACAAACTTTGTGTGAAAGGTTCCACGACGAATGTTTCACTGCCCATTTTCGCGGATTGATACTGGGAAAAAACTGGGAAGTTTTCACTGAACGACGAAGATTTATTAGTATGTACTGCATTATAGTTATCACTTGCTACCAAGTTTAAAGAAAAACGATCAGCCATGTAGGCTGTAGCCGAACAGACAGAATTTCGATAGCTACTTTTTCCGTCTTGCCTATGATGACACTCGATCAAAATCTCGTTTGATTTTCTTACAAATGTATAACCTGCCATAACCTACATTATATGAGGGGCTCTGGATTCTTGACTCATAATGGGAAATTTGAAGAAAAAAAAATCATCATCTAATTGGTCAGAAAAAGTCAACTTCTTCCTAGAAATTGATCAGCCCTAGATAGCTTGTAATAATTGTAATAAATGCAATTTTTGACACCTCATTTGTGAGAATTTAATAAAAATGTATACCATCTGAAAGATCTCTAGGTCGTGATAAAAGGACAACTATTTTCATTAATTGGTCACCCATTCATTTATTAATGAATTTAAAAAAACGAATTCAAGGCCATAGCGATTTTTGACACCTCATTTATGGGAAATTTTTCAAAAATTAATACCACATCAGCTAGTTTTAGTGTTATTGGTCAGCCATAAATTTTTTTTTATGAATTCCTTTAATTTTTTGTTCAAGGTCATAGTGATTTTTGGCACCTTCATTTATGGGAAAAAAATTTAAATTGGCTTTAAATCTTCAAAATATTTAAGATCTCTACATCAAGAGCTATACGAAATACCAATTAATATTAAATCATTTTTGAAAAAACAACAACAACAAATACCGCAAATCCAAATATCGAAAAACGAAACCCTGCAAATTAATAATCCTTCCTTCCTTTATCACAATTCAAAATCTCACTTTTAAAAATCCGGCAAACTAAAATCTCGACTATTTTAATTGCTTTGCAACAAATGGAATTTCTTCATCAATCCTTCGCGATTTATTGCAATTTAAATTTCAAACAATTCGTACCAATTTCCAATGGAAATATCTGAAAACCATAGACTCTGATAAGAGGTCGCGGTTTTTGCAGTGAATACGAGCTTTTTTGAAAAATGTCAAATCAAAGTCAATTTGATCGCCAGTGATTGTCATTTTTTGACGTAGATATTGCTATCGTCAAATTAGTTTACATTCGTCTGACTTGCATAAAATCGGTTTAATCGACTACAGGCAATTTACTTGCAAACGCATTTGATGTTTAAGAACATCCTTTCTGGCTTTTCAATATTCTCTTCGTCAATTCCATTTTTGTACTGCACAGCTGCACCACGCAGCTGATGTTTCCAAAAATGCGACTCAAGCAAACTGCATTTATCGAACACAACACAAAAATTTGTATTTTTCTCTTCGAACTGAACACTTTTGCAGTTTGCATTTAAGAAAATTCTGCAAACGCATTTTTGACGGAGACAAAGTTTTCAAAAACGGCCCTTTCCACTCATTGCAAAATTTCGACAACTTTGCCAGCCAAAAGCTTTTGTAAAATCTGGTTCTGCAAATAATTCTATGCGGTTTTACTCATTTTCGATTTAATAGTCTTATAAAATACCTACATAACTTCCAACTCACGATAACCAGATCAGGTTGCTACTTTAAAAAATCTTATCAAAGAACAAGAACTCATGTATGGTGGTTTTCATAAAAATTATCTTTATTTGCATATTTATTTTTATTCATATATTCAAATCAGATGACTTTTTGTTGTTATTTTCTTTCTCAAAAAAAAATTAAAGTTAATTAAATGAAAAACAAACAAAAAGTAAACAATCTATTTCCAAAATCGAAACCGAGAAATATTTACTGCTGATATAGACTATAGACAAAATTATTTTTATTTGATTCAAACATTTTGAAATAAACTGCAATCTAAAAATATATTCAAAAAGCAAGAAAGAAAAAGAAGAAATTAATTAACATTTACAACCCTGTGAACATACCATGACAGATAGACATTGTTTTTTGTTTTCTATATTTATTATATATTAAAAGATTTCGTTATATTTTGTTTTTTAATGTTTATATTGATTTTTTTTCTTAAAAAAAATTCATTTCATTTCGCTTAGATCAAATGTTTTAAATTTTATTTTTTTTAGTATTTTTAATTTATTTTAAGCAAAAACATTTTGAAAATTTTATTAATGAAAAGATTTTAGCCACTTTTATTTTCTTTAAGTTAAGTTATAATGAAATTTGCTAACAAATAATGTAAATACTTTTGTTTTTGGGTTCATTATTTATTTGTTTAATATATTTTATGTTTATTCAACTGTTTTATTAAATTAACCTATACCGATAACGAAGAAATGAATAAAGAATCGATAATTATAATAAATGTTTAGTTTTTATTTATGAAATTTTGTTTTTATGAAATACATGTAATTAATTTTGGATTTTAATTTCACGTCACGATTAGCTTTTTTTTTTTGTGTATGGAACTATTTTTTTTTTTATATATATATAGGTATACATTGACAATCAATAAAAATCCAAACACTTTTTGACTGAAAATTTAAATACATTTATGTATATGCAAAAAATATTGTGAAGGTATATTTTATGTTTTGTTTTTTTTTTTTTTAATTTTAGTTTAAATTTATTAATTTAAAGATTAATAGAGAAATGGTACTTTGACATTTTTATTTGTCTCCTTGTGTGTAAAATGAAAAAAATGTAAGAGATAAATATTTTTTTTTTGTTTTTTGTTTGTTTTTTTTTTTTAATACATTTTAGTGACTTTTTCATTAAGCGTCTAAGGTAGTTGTAAGTTAATATTATTTATATATTACGTTTTAAATTTTTAAATGATTTTTCAGTATTAAACATTTTTTAATTTAATTTATTCGTCAAAAACAATAAATATATTAATTTGAATAACTAAAAAACAATAAATTTGGTTTTTGTTGTTTAGGTATAAGAATTGATTTATCCAACGTGTTTAAATTTTCAAATTATTTTATTTTCCTCATATATATTTATTTATATAAATATATAATATATATGTATATATATATATTTATAAATTATTTTGCATATATGTATATATATTTATATAAATATATATATCTTTATATATTAATAGTAGAAATAGACCCTACGTGTGTTTTTAATATTAAACTGGAGTGATCTTTTTTTTAATGACAATGAAAGATAAAATTGTGTATTATGAGGAAAGGTAAATTATGTGACGATAAAATTTGAGTAAAAGCTTTTTTTTTATTCAAACAAATACGAAAATTGTTCTATTATATTCTCTGTTTTTTTTCGTTTTTACTAAGATTAGATTTTTGTTTTGTTTTTTTAGTACAAATAAATTCAAATACAATGAGTTATCCTAGGCTGAAGAAGATGCTTTGCGACACATTTATTTCTGTTGATTTATGAAATCGAATGTAGTTGCACCGCTTATCTTTCCTGATGCACTCCGATGAAAATGGACATTCTGCCACTTGCTGTCACGTTTGTGCCACACGCGTGTCTCCTCAGACTGATGTGTATGGGCATGACCTTGTCTATAATAAGAAAAAAAAAAACAATTATAAAAATTGACTACAAAAATTTAAAAAAAAATGATTCATAAAAACACGAAATTTAAATTTTCAAACGTATTTACAAATTTTAAAAATCGAATGCATTTCGAATTAACATTGAGCTCATCATCAGCAAAACTCGACACAAAACAATATGTTAATATTAGGTCTGTTTGTTTGTGAAATTTCCTGCAAATTTTAACAAATTTTGATAAATTCTCACAGATTGTCACAAATTCCTGTTTGTTAATTGAGCATTAAGAGAGCGAAATGAGAGAGCAAATAATTTCCCTCCGTTTAAAAACCTGCGAATTCCTGCTACACAAATTTCTGTGAACACGAAGTATTATTACTGCTGTCAAAAATCGTGGTGGTCATTTTGTATGCGATGCCGCTAATTGGAAAATTTTCCGAAGTGAGTTTTCAAAAACACAGTGCAGAATATTCAATTTTTGTACAGAAGGTGAGCATATTTCAAATTTAACTTTATTTTAAAAATAGAAAAACTAAAGAAATTGAAAATAGCTTAACGTAATTAAATATGATGTCGTGATTGTTATCAAAGCAAGCCAATAGCCGGAAGCCGTAAGAATATAGAAAAATTAGTGGACTGCATTTCGATGAATGATAATTTTCTTTTCCGAAAAATAAAAGTGCAGTAGACTCGATTTAAAAGCAGTAGATTTGCTTTACGAAAAAAGTGCATTAGATCTATTGAAATCATGGCAAGGTGGCAACGCCGTTTATACACAAAAATGACGTTTCTAGCAAAAAGTGGTGCAGTCCATGGTTCAATTCTTTGATCGAATTTTCCCTCTTTTCAAAATAATTTGATAGGTTTGACAAATTTTTTGGAAAAATATACCAAAAAAACATAACGCGTGTTTCGACAGATGCTTACTTCCTGCACACAGAAATTTGTGTAGCAAAATTTACAACATTTTTCAAGGAGGATAAATTTCTTGGTCGCTTGTTCCTTTTTTTTTAAGTTAGGAAACAGGAATTTGTACGAAATTTCACCTACTAAATAGATCTTATGTCTTGAGGCATGGTTCACACGGCAATTCATCGCAATTTTTTTAGCTGTATTCATCCAGATGCAAATGTACAAACGTCGTGTGAAAGGTTTTATGTAAAATGTATACGCCACTGCTCATTCGCACGGATTTATACTGCGAAAAAACGTGCAGTGCATTGCCATGTGAGCTTAGCCTAAGAGTATAGAAAATCTTACGAATCTGTCAGTGTCAAAACTGACAGCTATCATTTTGTGGGAACTTTAAGAAGGTTTTTTTAATAATGGAATTTGTGCTTACTTTTGATACTTATGTACTTATAAGGTGTAGTTTTAATAACAAAATTAATCACCATATATTGGTTAATAATTCCAAATACTAACAAACATTTTCTTCAAAGTGACAGATCCCCCTTAGACGGTGTTCACATTGGATTGAAAAACTGGATTTTTTTTTGACGTTTCAGTATTCACCTCTCGTTCCCACTTCTTCAGTAAAAGAAGATGTAAATACTGAAAAGTCAAAAAAAAATCCAGTTTTCAGTCCAATGTGAACATCGTCTTATCGTGATTTTGACAAATTGTGTATAAATACGAAGGCGATATATTGCTAATAGGTTGTTATCATAAATAAATTAAATTATACTTACTTGTCAATGTACTGCGTCAGCCGTACATATGCAATACACGCTGCGTCTTCTCCCAACAAATGAACGTGTGGGTTAAGAATTGTTGTATTTATGGCCTTGCAGTTCTTACCGAGGACTTTAAAAAAAAGATACAAATATTACATTGTCTTTTGAGAACCGGAACTATTTTTTTTTTTCTTAAAAATAGAAATCAGAAAGTATAGTAAGAACCCGAAATGTTAAATGTAATTGATATTTTGTGTACTCAATTACATTTATGTGTTATGATTTCAATAAAAATTATTATTATTACTTGTTTTTGTTCAATTACCTTTTTTCCAATTACATGTAATTAAATCAAGTAATGGTTTTCTTCAATTACATGGATTTTGTAGTTGAAATTTTCTATTAAAATTACATGTACATAATTAGTAATTGAAAATTTTCAATTACATGTAATCGTAATTGACATTTTTTGTAATGATTAGGTACTACTACCAGGTACTACCCAACTCTGGTTCGTAATAGGTCTGCTCATTTATATGCTTGCTCAAAATTATAAATTTCTATTAATTTAATGTTTTTTTTTTATAATTTTAATCTTTAAGATAACAGGAGTTAAGCTGGTAAAAATTGGGAACTTTGGGCAAGTATACGAACATACATAATAATAAAATTTGTTTGTACTTATGTACTATTTGCCGAATATTGCCATTATATCTGACATAACATGGCCGCAGCAGAGAAAGATTTGTGTGAACGACAATATCATACAACCGAAATCATGTATACGTTTCTAATGCAAATCAAATGATGCGAAGGCTGGCCATCAATATTGATGATTAACATTTTATACTACCTCCCTGAAAAAAACCTACCGTTTTCGAAGTAAAATTTATGAAAATCGATCCCTTCGACTAGATTTCCCAAAGCTTCTGGCTCAAACGCTGTCAAATGAGGGTCACAAATTTTTCTATTTATGAATTAAGAGAAAAAAATTAAAACCATATTTTTTTTTTTCAATTTTGTTTTCTTCTGAAACTTACGTATAACTATCAAAGTCGCCACTATTAATAGCTTCAATCAGTTGCTCCGTGATTTTAATAATCTCTTGTCGGCGTGCTATTTTTATTTGTAGATTTAAAGTTCAATTAAAGTTGCAACAAGTTCAATGGGGCGATAGCACAGAAAGAGAACAAACAAAAAAGTGAACAAAAAACATAAATATGGGAAGATAAATGTACCTATTACAAATTATAAACATTAATTTTAAATATATAGTTATATATAGTTTTCTTAGTTCTTTGTATAATAATTATGAATCCGCCATAAATGTTTTCTAAAGCGAACACAGATAATATAGTTTAATACTTTCATTATTTTTTGGTTTTGTTTTGTTACCACGCCTATATTTAATATTTTTAATGTATTATTCAGTGAGTTCCTTAATTTTTATATTTCTAAAAAATTATTTCTGTTAAATTAACAAATAAAGGTAAAAGGAAAAATGTACGAATTGAGTATATTGCACCATAAAATGTAACTAACTAGTAAGCTACGTGTGACTTATATTTTATTTTTACTGCACTTTGATTTTTGTTAATCAAAATGATTGATTGAATGTTTAAATTAAGAGGATTTATTTATATATGAAGAAATATTTTAAACTGTTTCAGGTAAAATGAAAAATTAAAAAAGTATAATTGAAGCAATTTATTTCAGCTTCCCAATAAAAATAATACTAGTGAAGCAATACACGAGTAATGACAAGTGTCAGGAATATACACAATTATATTTTACATTTTATTTTTTTCATTTATCTTTTGAAAGCAATTAATAAGCAAATTTTCCATTAACCTTTTGAATAATTCTTTATTTTTCAAAGAAACAAAAAATATCAATAAATAATCTCAAAACGAAACAAAAACTAAATAAATCATAGATGAAAACAAGCAATGGAAAAATCGTATGCAAAGTTTAACCAATAAAAAAAAACTATGGGATCACACAACAAAAATAAATGTATATAACTCTTTTGATAAAAATAAAATAAATTAAGGAAGCCTTAAAAATTGAAATTAAATTTAAAAATATTAATAAAATATATTATTTATTAAAAATGAAAAATGTTAAGAAATGATAGAATAGAAAATGACAAACATTATACATAAACATATGCATTAAAAAAAACACACACACCAACAAAAAAAGGCACTCTATTGACGGAATCTAAATTTTAAAGATATTCTGCAAAAAAAACTGATTTTTTTTCAAATTAAACAAACAGCAAAACTATTTTAAAATGTACAAGATACTTCACTAAGTTCCTGATAATACACATAACATAATGTCTATGAAAAATGTTATTAAAACATCTGGCAACCATACACCATAAACAAATACACATTTAAAGATTTGAAATCCTGTTCCCCGCTTAAGTCCACATAAAAACTTTTGTTTTTTGAAGAAGAATTGTTCGGCGGTCTTTGGACTGAGGTACATATTTATTGAAAATATTTTAATCAAATAATAAACTTTATTACGATTTTCAATTATCGGTAATTGATAAATATTGCAATTCTGAATTTAACAACCCGATTGACACAATTTTTGACGGTAGAGAATGATGCAGAAAAAAATTATAACTATCAATCATTATATTTTACACACATCAAATTTCAAAATTTTTCAATTAGCTATTGATAATTGACAATCTTAAACAATTCTTAAAAACCTTAACGTAAAATATTAAACAAGTTAATATGATACTCTATGGTCTATACTGAAGTTGATACATTAAGGGTCAGTTTTTCAGTTAAGGGTTAACTCTGAGTTAAATCAGAGTTAGCTTATTTTGTTTTATTGACAATTTCATGCTAATCCTGAAAATAAAATTAGGCCCGAGTTAATTCAGGTATAGTTTTTTAGTTCAGAATCAACTTTATATTTTAGTTGTCAAAAATCTTTAACTCATCGAAATAAAGATGGCGTCGTAATAGAAAATGGAGTTAACTCAGGTTTAACCCCGAGGCTAGGAGGATACCGCACTGAAAACTGGATCTTAGCATGATGCAAGGAATTTTGGTACGTCAAATTACTTTTAGTTATCACACTACTTGATTGAGTGTATTGAATTTTTGAGAATTTTGAACTGTCTAGCAAGAAATCACCAGTTTAAATAGTTTAATCCAGAATCAACAGTTTGAATTTAGAAACTCGCCAACTGATATTGTAAAGAGAAAGTATTAAAAGTTTAAACTTCCCCAACACTACTTGGTGGCAAAAACTACAAAGTTTCCAATCGACAAAAAAAATATTTTGAAGGATGAAAGCGAATAAACCCATTAAATTGGTTCTCTAGTTAATATACGTACTTTTTCACTCTATGCTAAAAATCAAGAATGACTATTATATAAAAATTGTTACAATCTTCAGGTCTGAGTGGTATCGATGAAGAGATCAAAAGTAGTGCGTTTTACCCAAGTACAACAGTTGTGCTCATCAGTTAGATGCTGTTGTACTCTTCTAAGGAATAGAGCTTACTTAATCTTCTTCATTTGAACTTAATTAATTTGCTCCACTTAATCAGAAGAATATTATTTTCTTATTTCCTTCAAATTCCCAATGTATGATTCTTTCGATCGAGTGCTCTTTTGAGAAGCATTTCTCCATACAATTCGTGTGTAAAGAGGTAACCTGGTGGAAATTCTAAATGGTATTTAATCCAGGGATAACAACTAAACTTGTAAAGCTTTTGGCTTTTTCAGGAACTCTTTACTCATTAAGAACCTATAGTTTGAGGTTTATAATGATCCCTTTGAATACTCTTTATAGGAACTCTCCTTTCCTTTTATAGCTGATGCACAAGAACCACAAGTTGCACAAACATTTGAGAGTAAAAAGACTGCGGGCAGCTCTCAAGAGTTAAACTCTCAAGTGAAGACTGTCATGATCATGTAATTAGCTCTTAAGGTGAGTGTCCATTTGAGAGTAAAAAGAACGCAAGCAACTTTCAAGCAGCTCTCAAAAATGAAACAAACAAATTGACATATATCAGGAAATTAGCTCACAGAGGGATTAACATCGATTGAAGTAACCCTTCAGATGACAATTGGTGTATTAATTTCATTTATATCAATTTTTAAAGTTCAAAATTTGCAAGTGGCCTTTCTGATTTGTATTTTTTTTTTGTTTTTAAGGCGAAAATTTAAATGAAATTGTTACATCTTAAATGGTTTGATTGATGAAATATATAACTATTTCAAACAAGCAGATTTTTTCATTTTTATATTTAAATTTTTACTTTAAAATAATAAACAAAAAAACAAAAATCAGTTAGGCAACTATGGTGCTTAAAGTCGATATAGTTTTATTTCTCATTGCGCTATCAATCATTTTTTTAAAAAAGCATTTTCATTAAAAGAAAGAAAATAAATATAGAAATTTGTTCTTGAAATTTTCACAAAACAAGTAGTACATTATGCATTATTCCAAAGTGAGCTACTAAATTTATTATATTTAACATTTAAGAAAAAAAAGAAAAAGTTTAATTATTATTTTTAATTCTTGAACAATGTCATGTCAAAGAAGGATTTTCAAAGTTAATTGAACATAAAAATGTAAAAGAAGTAAAGAAGTGCAGAGAAATACATAATCTGTATCTTCATAATAGAAAGAGTGTGTATATATGATTACAGAATGTTAAAATAATTTATAGCCATTAGGCAAAAAAATTCAAATAGATCCAACTTCTTTAACCCTTCCAAAAAAAATCATTTTGAAGCTCTGAAAAATACACATTTTTTATTTTTTTCGAGAGCGTTTGTTTGAGGAAGCCCTGTGTTTCGATTGTTTTTTTTTTTTAATTTCTAGCGTGTAGTTGATTATCCAGGGATAACGACAATTACGAAACGCTGTAAAAATTTCCTTCAATTATGGTGGATAAGAGACCTAAACACTGTTAAGAAATTTTAAAATGATTCCATTTTTCATCCATTTTTTCAGCAAGTAAGGAAGCGTGCTAAGGGATTGATTCGAATTTGTTCAGAATGATAGTGTGGCCAATAGATATTTCGGCTTTATAAATATCAACTCCATCCGAACGATTTTTATTGCCTTCTAATACTGGTAAAAAGATCGACTGGAAAAATAGAATACCAATAATCAAATTAAGCGATGGGTGATTCTTTGAAGTTAAAAAAGAACGTGTATCTTAAATAGAGTTGCCCATAGTATCATAATATTGTTAAGTTTCTGTTAAGAAGTAGGCATGAATTTATGCAAAAATTATTTCAAGTAGAGCGTTATGCAAGGATGGCCGACGAAAGAAATATCGTGTTCCTAAAATGTCGAAAGGTTAAAGTATCGCCTTTTTTGTATGAAATATTAGGAAACATATCGACAAGTCAGCAAAATTTTATATTTTTCTCGACGTTTTTTCAAAGCAGGCGACTTTTTGTGGAATTCAGATTTCAAAATGTCAAACTTTTATTAATTAGTAAAAATTATAGTTAGGTAGGTAGATTGTTTAAATTGCAAGAAAGTCCATAAGCCTAAATCGACTGGTAAGGTCCACATTTTTTTGGCCGAACATCATCAAAAATTTAATATCGAAAAAGGCGCCTTTTTTTAGTTTGCCAGGTGCTCTTAGGGTGGTGCTATTAAGCCCTTGTGCCTAGTACTTAATCTATTTAAAATTCTTTACAAGATTGAGATAAAGCCCTTTGGAAAATGACTGCAGTGAGAGTCACAAATGTTCGATAGTTTTAAATTGAACGTAAAATTTC
The DNA here is from genome assembly GCA_946251815.1 of Dasysyrphus albostriatus. NCBI lineage: Eukaryota > Metazoa > Arthropoda > Insecta > Diptera > Syrphidae > Dasysyrphus > Dasysyrphus albostriatus. Next base: position 3,763,986 of record OX276339.1, read on the forward strand.
ATCTGTGTGAAGGCAAAACATTCGATGAAAGACAATTGGTCCTAGTAACGACCCCTGAGTACCTCCATTTATAGGCCATCAATTTTATAGATAAATATAATTGGTATTTAAGAAAGAACAACATTTACAGCAGTGTTGTTCTTAAGCCACCATTTAAACCAAAAATAAATGAATCAACAACAATTTTGTTAATGCAACATTTAATTGTCGTTCTTTGTTATTTAAATTATTTTTATATGTAGGACTTTTTTCTTTCGGAGTTAAAGCACCACACCACGCCAAGATTATTTACAAATTTTGAAAAATTATTTATGATATGAAATTTGTATTGAATTATAATAATTTTTAAAATGTTTGTATGCTTTAGTAAATATTCATGTGCAGATATTCAATTGAAGTGCGTGTTAAAAAAAAACTTGATAAACATAAAAGTGGCTTACATTTTTTTTAGTATGAAGATATTTATATAGGTATATGTATATAAAATTTAATTTAATTATTATTCTCAAAAAACAATACATACCTGAGCATTGAGAATTTGTAGAAAGCTGTTGGCAAGCTTTTGCTGGGCATACAATCCTTATCTCTAATTTGTTTGTTTTTATTTAATTTGTTTTTGTATATGGAGAAGGACACGTTATATAATTTGCATCAAATATGTTAAAATTGTATTGGAGGTAGTTTTTCAAGGTGTTTTTTTTAAATTATTTTTTATTTTTTGTTTTGTTTTTGTGGATTCACAAAATTTAGGTATTTTTTTTATTGTTTAATTTTATTTTATTTGTTTGATTTGGTATGCGATTCGGGAGGATAACAATATATAAAAAATAAAATGTTTTGATTATAAATATGTTATATTTTCTTTCTCTAAAATAAAAAAAATTAATATAAAAAAATGTGGTTATCAATTAACTTCAAAAAGGTGGAGTTTTTGTCTGAGAAATATTTTTGTTTTTTTTTTTTTTTTAATTATTATTTTTAATTGATTTTGTTTGTATTCTTTTTAACATCCATTGTGTATAGTTTGTGTATTAAACAAAGGCTGAGAGCTCATAATCGCTGTATTATATTCAAATCAAAAATTTAAAAATCAAATTGTTCAATTTTATTTTAGATAAAAACATTAAATGGAACTAAAATTCAAGTTATTTTAATGTATTATTGATGTGTTGATTGTATATAATTATTTGTTCTTAACACGGAATTTAATTTTAACAAATATTTTATTATTTTCATTTTTTCAATTTAAGGCACCTAAACGAAAGGGTTTGTTTGATCTCTTGAACTTTTGGGTGGGAGGGAGACAATATTTGTATTTTCATGAGCACTTATATTTTATTCTCAACTTTTTATGTGGATTGTCTGATTTATTTATATGTGAAAGCCTCCCATAGTCTATTCCCCTTCCCAATAGCGTCGATTCAAGATTTTGTATTTCCCGTTCAAATGTCGCATAAATTGATGTTGGGCGAATAAAGAAGTTAAGCCTAACATAGGAAGCGTATTTTTTCATTATAAAATCATCATAAGTTTAGACAGGATAACCACGAGACAACTCATCTGAATTGAATTTTTTTACAGTACATTTTGTATCTTGACTTAACCCCACAAATTTCATGAGTTTACCCTGGCTTCACAAATGTTTTTTGACGAAGTTAAAAAGCAATCGAAAAGATCAATTCCACTTTAAGTTTTGTGTTTCAAAAACACTAACTCATCTGGGCTGGATCAAAATAGATAATAGTATTGAGTAGGTGTGGATATTCTTAAGTTCAGCCCCTCCAAACTTTGTTCGTTTGATCTATTAAATCAAGAAAGTTCCCCGCTTATGCAAAAAATCATTTTTAGCTCCAATTTCTAAAAATGGGTGACAGCTGAAAGGACTGAATAAAAACCACTTTTATAAAAATGTATAAGAACTGTCTCGTATTCCGAGACTCCTCAAAGAAGTGGATTAACTTTTCATTGCAGAATATATGGAAAGAAAATCTTCTTTCTTACAAAAAAAATAAGATCGTGGTTGAAACTACCGACAGAAGTAATATCGATGACTCGATTTCGTCTAAGCAATGGCAGGTGTTGCATTAAAGCACTCGGTAGGTATCTTATTTAAGTTTAATGGGAGAACATAAGAGACCACCTCCGAACACAGGAGATGGTGGTTGGCTTCAAGGGCACGTCAAGTCCATAGTCTATAATGATCAGACATTGTGCGATCTTTATAAGCTTCCTGGCAGCAGGTGAGGTGGGATCAGGTAATGTTTGAATGAAGCTCGGTAATGTTTGAATGAAGCTCGAGATGGTGCTAGGCAAGACTTTCTTAGAACCCGCATATAGATATTAGCCAAACCGTCATGCATTGAGGATAAGCAACCCCTCATTACCTTCTTATGACTGGAAAATCGCAAAACTTGAAGATTCAACGGGTCTAACGTGATAATCGTGACTGCTCTGGAGCGCAGACCTAAGGCATAGTTAGGCATGAATTTGATACGGTCCCTGTCAAAGTATTCAAAAAAGGTAAACGTCGATAGTGTTCCTTAGGGCTGGCAACGATATTAAATCAAACGACACTTTGGTAAGTATCGTCTTGGTATCGTCAAAATTGAAAAATTTCAGTAACGTCTCGGTATCGGTATCAGTCTCGTATAACACAGTCTCGTTTGGTCTCGTATAGCAAAGTATCGACTTGGTATTGCTAGGGTATAGTTTCGGATGCTTTGGAGCTGGTATCGACTCGGTATCGCTTCGGTTTCCGATACCGATAGCAAACGATGCCGAGCTTTTTCTGGTATCGTGGCCAGCCCTAGTGTTCTTCCACAAGTCACCAAAGTTGAGCCTGTGAGAGTGGACCTTATAGCATCCGCCACTCTTTGATATATAGCTGATGAGGAATCCAGGTCTTTATCGATCACGATTCAAACTTTAACAAATGTCGAGTCGATAGTCTAAATGAAATAGGGGCCGTCTTCTGACTTGATCATTTGGAATAACAACAACGTAATGGAAGTTGTTCTATCTGATCACACATCCAGTAATGCCTTACCACTTGAAAAATGCTGATGGCTCCTGGACCAACTCTTACAACCTGCTACTAGATACTCATTTCTCTGATAGCTCTCAAAATATCAATATAGCTTTGACCATAAGAGGTAAGATAGAAAAGCCAAGCTATTCACAAGGCCTAGATTACTAAAAACAAACTGCAATGGGCACCCAACAGCTTCAAGTCCTACAATTCTACAGGACTAAAGAACATTATGCCAGCCAAACTCCAAGTGAATTCAGATTTAATTCAGAGAATTTTAGCACATTCCCGTGTTTCGGAGAGAAGTCAAGGTTATATTTATACCCAAGGCTGACAAATGCTCCCAGATTAACCCAAAATGATCAGAGACCATTAGTTTTATCATCTTTCCTTCCTAAATTGATCCACATTCACTTACGAACAAGCTCAGATACGCATTTTATGTCAACTGCTCAACATGCTCGCTCAGTGTAGAGGTTAATCGATGAAAGATGCTCTATATATACTTGTACGTACAAAATATTCGCTCCACCATAAACAGTAGACCATTATCGCTTTCTATGATACGAGTATAGAGGGAACTTTCAATAATTTCAACACATCTGCTATCGCATCTGCTTCTGTGCTGAAGGAATTCCGAATTATTTCACACATGTACAGGATTTCAACACGAGACGAAGTTAACGCTTAAACCTTAAAACTTTGCACTGCTGGTTCTGCTTCATGGTGCCGAATGCTGGCCCAGCAGATACAGCGCTCTTTCGAAAGAAAAATTCTTCGATGGATATTTGGAAAAGATAAAACGATGAATTCCATGGCCTTTACCAGAATTTGAATGAAGTACAAAGCTCAAAACACTTTGACTACATCATCGGCTTGAGCGAATGGACAACAATGCCCCAGCAAGAACAGTCAACGCGATTCCATCTCCCAGCTTCAAGCGGGCAAAGAAGACCAAGCCATCGCAGATGCCAGACAGAGCGCTCAGTCTGGATGACTGATCGTAGAGGATGGAAGTCCACCCACCATGTCTCAAAGAGCAACCTTTCATGGATGGGACGTAATATATGTACATAAGTTCCTTGATGGAATCACACTTGAAAATTCCCTTAACACAATCCATTAACTATCTAAATACAACAAGAAAATCCTACAAAATCAATGGGTTTTCCCTTGTTCGAAAAGTGAAGCTAGCTACAAAATTATCGATTACCGCTCACTTTAGTCTTGGGTAGATGGATGAAGAGAAAATGGATAGACTCTAATATTATTTTCACCAACACACACACAGTGGTTCAAAGGCAGACAAAAATCGATGTATCTAACGCTAAATATTTTGGTATTTTAACAGTGAATTTTTATCAAGTAATATAGTTGAAACGTAAGGACCAGTAATTTTGATCAATTTTATAACAGAAATTTTGCACTCCAAAGTTGAATAATACGCAATTTCTGAAATCAATGGAAATTATTTCGAAAGTCAAAGGATTCAGGGGCCATCGGCTTGGGAATGTGTGCTTGATGGTATAGGATTCGAGCCTAGAAGAGATGTTTTTTAGCTAAAAATTAATACACACTGATGATTATGAAGGTCCCCCTGAGAAAAAGCACTCCAGTCAAGCTTTTAGTTTAGAAAAAAAGTGTTTCTGCAAATCATCTTTATATGGACAAGATGTTAAAAAGCAACAGTAGGTATGCAATTTTTTCTTGTCAAAACAGATTTTTCATCGAAATCGGTAGAATGGATAAGATTTTATCGAATTAAGACACTTCTCAATACAACTTGAACCACTGTGCTGCGTTTTTTTGTTGTTATGTGTTATTTCCATTTTTTTAAACTTGATAGAATGTTTTAAATCTAAAGATTTCTTTTTATCAATTTAAGACTCACAATTGAACTTGAACTCACCGGGGTTTTGCATCCAGAATCGCCAGTCTCATCGAAATCCTGCGCACGATAGCCTAGCACGCAAACATAGCAACAATGCCAACTCTTTAGTTTAATTTTAGTGTGTGGTTGTGTATGGGTAGTTTTTGTTTACTTTTTGTTTATAAATGTTTTTTTTAGCTAACTTGTTTCAATTTTTAAAGGGATTGTAATAAAGTGTACCATGCCACAACAAACATTTACAAAGCACTCCATTTGAATTTTGTACAAACAATAATTAGATATATATACCAATACCATTTATATTATAATAATGTGTGTGAGATATATTCTAATTAGATTTTTTTTATTTACTGAACAATATATATAACAAAAAGCATTTATTTTATAATTTTTTATTTTTCATTTTATTTTTATATTCATATACATTTTTTTTTTACTTATGCTATATTTATGGCAACTAAAGTCGAAATAAAATTGTTAATATTCGGCGTGGACAGACTTTTTTCATAAAAAAAAAAATAACAAACAACAATAAGAAGTAACAAAATATTAATTCTATTTTCAGCGAACATAACAGTACCAAAAAAAATTCTTTGGTTTTTTATTTTGGCTTTTTTTAGTAAAATACAATATGGCAAACTTTGTTTATAGAAACAAAAAATTATAGCAACAAAAATGATATTTATATTAGTTTTCTGGGGGATGTGATTTCGTAAAACAACATGAATGTTGAAAAAAGTCTGTAAAACAAAAATAGAAAAACAAGCAATGAAAATTCAATGCGAAAATAAAGTTTTTTTTGTTTTTGTTTTGATTTTAATTTTATATTCTTCATTTTAGAATGGATATGAATATGGGGTTATTTTTATTATCTGCTATCATTGAAAACAGTTATTATTCACAATTTTATCTTTAGATTTTGCGATATTAATTCGAATCCGAATAGTTGTGTCAATAGGGGCTGTGCTTTAGAAGCCATTTGAAAGCTCTTTCATATCTACAATAGGCTCAGAGCGTTCGGAACTTCGGCTACATGTGTTTTTTTTTTTTGTTCTACGAGCTCAGATCTCAGAATAAAATAACAGAACACAGTTAAATGTTGAACGCATTTGAAGGGATGAAATGTCTAAGAGTGACAGCTTAGTGTTCAAGTGTGTTTCAAAAATAATTCAGAGCGCTCAAAACACGCTCTACATGCTCGAACTCTGTGAAGAGCTATACCCTGAATTAAAATAGAAAAGGACCTCACTTGCGACTTCAATCGCGCATATTCAGTATTCAGTCGCCCAAAATAGAACACGAGATAGTCGAAAATTAAATTGAATCAAACGCACGCAGATGTTGGTGCTTACTCTTTCAATTTAAAATAGTGCGACTAAAAAATCGTAGACACAATTAGAAAAAGTCAATCACGCGCAATAGTACGTTTATTTAGCCGTGAGGCTGGGACCATTTTTTTAGTCACTGCGACTGTACACTTTTTTCGAGCGATCATTCAGTCGCAAAAAATAGAAAACATGAGATTGAATGAGAATGGACGCACTGGGTTGCGATCAAATTTTGTAATTGCAAATGCGGTTTTAGCCTAAGGCTGTTTTTTATATTTTCTGTGATTAACGAATCACCTTATAGATAATCGCAAGTGAGCGCATGGACATAATTTCTTGTAATGCTAATTTTCTAATCGCAATTACCTGCAGTCCTAGCTTTAGGCTAGCAACGCACTTTCGATTTTCTGTCGCAGTGACTTAAAAAAATGATCGCAGTTGATGGCACGGTCGTGTATGGCCTTTCGTAAGGTCACGTTTTATTATCTAAGGGTCAGGATGAGGAAATCTCTTAACATAAAATACAATCTCGATCTATTTCGATGAGATATAATCATGAGATTGTTTTTTTCTTTAGCGGCGTGTTGATGGTTGATTGTTTTGTAATTTGTAAATGGTTCAGTATTTCGGCACTGAATTAATAATTTCTAGAGATGTGAAATATGCAATAGATCCATAGACTCGCGGTTGATGACTTTCTAGAGAATCGTAGGGATTTGACATTGTGTCCGACGAATACGACCATGTCGGGAAATATCCGGTGGTGTACAAATAATCCCGGGGAAAAATCTAGTTATCAATGATCTCAGTAAGAACGAAGCAGTTTTAGTTTAAGTATTGTCTAAAGTTGAGACCACTGTGGGAGCACCAATTTTGAGAAGAAAATTGAAATCTAATAAAAGTATTTGCAGGTCCTGAGAAATAAGATGGAGCGTAAAAACACAAGAACGTTGGATGGTAAAATATGGAAATCAATGCTTCACAAAATATTAGATGTATGGCCAAAACTACAAGCCCTGCTAAACTTAGCAAAGACCTATTCCTGTTTTTCAAAAAACTATGCAAAATAAAGAATGCCCTCAATCGCATCCATCATAATATTTACAGTGCATACATCAAATTTGATTTTGTGTACAAATAATATTTTGTTATTAAAGTGGCCCGCTTTTAAAAGTTTGGATGGCCCTGCACTAGACTATAATGAGGCCATGAAGAATTTTGTCGAGGATTTTTTTTCGTATTTTCTTTACAAATTTGACATACCTTGAACGCATTGGTATAATGATGCACCAACTTGGTTGCCTTCACCACCAGCGTTGCTTGTATCCTGCTTTTGATGTAACTGCTCTGTTTGCTGAGGGAGTTGGACGCACTGGGAAATTTTCAAAGCGCCATTTTTGTTTTGATTATTACTACCGAACAGCAAACCGACCATTTGTGGAAGTGCATTGGCTTTCTGCTGTTTGTCGTTTATGGTGGATGGGCAAGATGTCGATGGGTTATTAGTGGTTATTCCTCCGGATACGGATGTATCCATATTTACAGAGTCGTTAGTCGAATTTCGGGACAATTGTGATGATACACCGTTAAAGCTGTCACAGCCACCTGCGCCTGTTGGTGATTTTCACTTTGGTTGGTACAAAATCCTTTTTCTTATGTTTTTTTTTTTGTTTTAGTTTTAATGATGGGAAGTTATGAAGCTATTTATATTTAGTTTATGTATTTACGGTCGCACACATATTTGTAGTTTTCTAAGACGTTTTAAGGACGACTTCCTTTTTTTTTTTGGTATGGTGATTGAATATTATTTTAATTTTTAATTTTTTGTTTGTTAAGTAGATTTATTTTTTGAGTAAATAAACGTCTGTCATTTAATTTATATATAGACAAGACACATACACATATGTAAACTTCATTCAAACTAACAAACAATAATAGAGTTTAATTAACGCTGAGAGTATATATAACATTGATACTTAATTTAAAGACAAATTTTATAAAGCATTGCGTTTAGAAATATTATTTTTCATTAATATTTCTTTTTCAAATTAGGTAGGACTTTATTTCAATGATCGTGTTATTATAAGGTTGAATGGAAAACATTGAAAAAAAGGAATTATTAGATAATTAATTAATTTATTAATTTATTTTTATTCTTTTTTTGGTTTGTAAATAACAACAAAAATTACTAATAATACTACCTTTTTTTTAAATAAAATAAGAAATACAAATTAAATTAATAATTTAGACAACTACTTTCGTATATGTTTACTAACAAAAATTATAATAATGAGCTCTAAGCTCACTTAACAAAAGGCAGTTGGTAGATGTTTTTTTTTTGCAAAACTATTCCAAACTTGTTAATGTTTTTAATTTATATGGCGCGGCTATAGGGGTTGTATTTATTGCAAAATTTTGAAAATGTCAAATGTCTTGAGAACGGCAACTAGCGTACAAGAAATGCGTTCTAATATTTTGTACAAAATGTTTCTTTCTTATGTAAAATATTTTTGAGTTTGAAAGATGGGAACGATCCACCAATCAGTTTCCCTCATGAAACTTCATCGGCACATTTTTATTACTTTTTGGTCTCTTCCGACTGGCCTTTCAGTTAAATAAGGCTTTGACGCTCTAGCAAAAAAGAACACAGTTAAATTCTTGTGGAGACGCTTAATTTTCTATCCCAAATATATCCAGAAAAGTATACCAGAAAACTACAAGTCTTATACAAAAAACCATTCACATGATAGATATTAGTTCCTGCAACAGTTTTCTACATTTTTAACTACAAAGCTACAAGTGTACACAGTTTTTAACAATCAATTGCTAAATTATTCGAAAAACCCAATGCTCTTGTGCCCTGATCCGTGAATCAGAAAATTATAACGGCCGTTTTCAAAAATATCATTTGGGTCAAAAATGCATTTGCAGAATGTTGTAAACGCAAACTGTAAAAGCTTTTTGTTCGAAAACGTAAATAAAGTTTTGCTGCATTAGCATTGTGTTCGACAAGGAGTTTCCTGGAGTTACACGTTCGAAAACATTATCTTCGGTGCATTTCTGTAACCCAAACTCTGGTAATTTCCCATTGGTGCTTCGGGAGCTAGAGGCCCGATTTTAATTTATTATTTTTTCAGGAGTTAAATATGTAATCCTGTGAAGAAATATTATTTTTTCGGTTGTTTTAAGATATTTGGGACCAAAAAAATGTTCAACAATTTTTGATAAAGTTTCTTGAAGTTTTTTGTATTGTTTTTGTTTACAAAACTTACTCGTATCAATTATTATCAATTATAAACAAACAAAATATCATTGTTTGTTCTTAAGATATTCGAACTAGAAAACTTTTTTCAACAATTTTCATCAATTTTTTTATTAGAAAATTTTTAGCAATTCCTTATTACTTCAATAGTTATGCGTAGAAATGAATTAAACCGAAGTCGATTGCATTATTTGTTTTCGAGATATTCGAGAGGTTTTTTTCTAGATTGCTATAGTAAAAAAAATATTATTATTTTTTTTCGAAAGTCCTTTTCGCAATCAACGACAGTATAAACCATAAAACAAAATGTATTCAAAGTCGATTTCTTTATTTGTTCTTAAGATAAATGATAAACGAAAAAACAAACATCTCTCTATAAATTATGCATGGAGCTCGAAACGTGAAAAAATGTCAACATTTTAAATTTGACAAATCGGACCTGTTACAATAAATTCCAATAGAAAAGAGAACTGTTGAAAACAGTTTTTCACCTCAAATATCTTGAGTCCGAATATCTTTAAAACAAACATAATACTAATTGCCTTCGGACTAATTGTTTCTATACACTTTTCAAAACAATAAGAAACTTTGTCTCGAATATCTTCAGAAAAGTATTCAGAGACTCTGGCTGTACTCAGGGAGGGTTTCTATAACTCCTACTGTGGTGTCTTGTAGTGGATGAACTACTAAAAAGTTTTCTCGAGGTATACGTGTATTAGTTTGTATACAAAAAAAACATCTCCACAAAAATCCAACTTGGTCGAAAATTTTGTCGAGGGTCGAACCATTTTCCTGAGCTAAAATGACATTATGTGTTTAAAAATTTGAAAATCTATGGTATTTGATGGAAACTTGATTGTTCCATGAAATAATTTGAGTCTTTACGTCCATTTTTTTAATGTTTGATGTTAACTAGAAGTATCTTTCGCATCAGCAGAGTGCTAGGCTTAAAACGGGTTGGGCACGAAATCCCGAATGCCAAAATCCCAAAAAAAAACCAAAATCCCGAATGAAACAAAATCCCGAATGCCAAAATTTTTCATGGAAATAATCCCGAATGCCAAAATCTCGAATAGAAAATCACAAATAAACAGTACGGTTCTTCTTGTTGCCTTGAAAATATAGATACTTGTTGTAATGTTTTTTTCGTGGTTATTGGTAACTTGTTGATTTTGATATTAAAAATGGTTTGAAAAAGTTGTTTTTCTATACTACATAAGTGGTGATTTTTATAGTTCTAGATTTGTGTATGTTCGAAATTTACACATTCAAAATTTGTTTTCACCAAATTACGATTGATATCAGTTGATAAATGAATTTTGATGACTGAAAATGATGTAGACCGTTGGAGATTTCTAGAATATTATTAATTTTCAATGAAGAGTTGGTTAGTTTTTTTTAACAATTAGCATTTGAAACACCATATTTCAATGTTTATCAACTATCAATTTGATAATTGATTATCATTTTAGGTGTGATTGTATATTGCCAAATTTTTTTATAGACGACGTGTTGATGATGCCAAAACGATAAGAAGTCAAAAGCCATACAAAACAGTTCGATTTCTTTTAAAGTACTGAAGTAGTACTAAAAAGGTATTGAAATTTGGGATTTTGTCGTTCGGAATTTCGTCCATTCAAGACTTTGGCTTTTGGGATTTTGTCCATTTGGGATTTTGGAATTCGAGATTTTGAATATTCGGTATTCACTTTTTAGTATACGGGATTTTGCACCCTTCCCCTTAAAAACATACAACACTTGGACAATGACACAAGCCAAACTGTGTTGAGAACCACTAAGCTAGAGCCTAAAAAAGTAAACCAATATTTTTTTTTGAAATTTGGAATATAATCTTTTAAAGAACACTCATGAATATTTCAGATTTGAAGAAAATTGGTTCAGCCATTTAGACCTTAACTCGTTGTAATGTGGACACAAGGGCGCAAATTATTTTATGGAGTTATCATGTTTCTACAAAAACCACAGAAATTATCTTTGAGGCCGTGAGTGCAAATGTGGTAGAGTTTTTTTATTTATGCATCAACAGTTATGCAAGCCGGAATTCTTAAATTTGAAATATCTAAGGTAGACCTGTAAGCTTTCAAGTACAATTACCAGTCAAGTACCTAGTACTTTGTACTTGTACTTGAAAAAAACAAGTACCATGTACTTGACTCTTGAAAAACAACAACTACAAGTACTTTGTCAAGTAATTTATTCCAAGTGAATGTACTTGGTACTGGTGTATATTTGCCCAGTACATTTGTAAGTACTTTTCAAGTACTTTTCAACAACAAGTCTATTTCCAGTACTTTTGAAGTATAACTCAATTTCAAGTACTTTTTAAGTACAAGTTATTAAGTAGTCTGGTTGACCTATGGATTATTGACTTTTTTAACTCTAAAATACAGACCACGCCCGACGGCTGATGACGTTTCGTTTTCTTGGCGTATCTCGCTAAAGTCTCGCCATAGTAGTTATTATTCGATAGCTCAAACACACTAGTCAAAGAATTGTACTTAAAAATTGCTTGAAATTTGCTTGTACTTAAAATGAACTTGTACTTGAAAAGTGCTTGTACTTAAAATGGACCAGAACTTAAAAAGTACTTGAAAGTGTACTGGAAAATATTACAGTACTAAAAGAACATGTACTTAGAACAAAGTAATTCATAAAGTACTTGAACTTAGTGTTTTTGAAATATCAAGTACATTGTTTTTGTTTTTTTTCAAGTACATGTGTCTACAAGTACTAAGTACTGGATACTTACAAATTACTTAAGTTATTTACAACTCTTCCAAAAATGTGACTTCTTCTCTTTGAAAAAATTATGATAAAAAATCCGGTTTTGGACTCACAACCTCATATAAAATATTTTGTTTTTAGTAACATACATTGATGAAAATCTCAAGTGTAGAATAAATATAAGTTTAAAAAAAAATATTCTGGCAGAGAAAAATATTTTCTCTCAATACTTAATTAAAAAATAAAATAAAAAACAGAAGCCTTTAAATGTTTCAAGATCAATCATTTAAATTTACAAACTTTTATTTCAAAAATATTCAAATAGTGTGCTTTGTAAATATTCTAATATTCTGAGTGTATACTATTGTTTTAATATAATTCTTTTAAAAGTTGTTTGTGATGAAAATGTCAAAGATGTACGTACATTGAATTATTTAAAAAATGTTGTTGTTTTTCTTTATTAAAGGATATACTTATGCGCAAAGAAAACCAGACTGTTTTAACAATCTTTAAATCTAGTTTTGTTGTATAGGGGAAACCAGGGCATAGTAGGCACCCAGGGCGAAATGGGCTGGCTTTGTATTTTTCTGCGCAAAAATGCGTAACTCTGAAATACAACATATCTGCTATAAAATTCCACAGATCTTTTTATTTGGCGTAGGTCTGCATTTATGCCCTCGTAAGATTGACACACGTTTTTATTACGTTTAATAGTTTTGAGGTATAAGAATAACTCTTAAATTTCAACTAGCTTGGGACCGAGCTGGCTGGATGAGTATTTAAGGTTGGTCTTCTCCGAACTGAAAATAGTTTTGTAGGTGTGTCTTAAAAAAGTGTGTGTGGGAGCAGAAATGACCGTCTTGAACTTGAATTTAATTTCTGTCTGTATGATTCAACAGGAAAAAATTATTGGAAAGCCCAACAAACAACAAAAATTAGAATATTGCGGCTGCAAAAAATAGGCTTATTTTTTTTTCATGCGAAAGGAAGACATTGATGATGATTAATTGACATTAAAAATTAAATAACAAGATATTTTTTATTATAATTATAATAATGTATATTATTTTAGTTTTTTTTCAACTAAAAAGAATTATTTCTCGTTCTTAAAATAATCCTTAAGTAGCCCGTTATGCCCCGGTGTCCCCTACAGAAAGTTAAATAGCCTACAGAAAGTTAATAGTTAAAATAGTTAAATAGCCAAGAAACTATATTATTTCTGTTTTATGTACTTAAAAAAAACAACTTTTGAAAAAGAATTTATAAGTAAGTGATACATATTTTTCTAGGGGTATTTGGGGAGATGAAAAGTGGAGAATCTAGAGACATTTTTAAAAAAACTATAGTATCTTATTACACCCATGAAATGTAAAAAAAAAAAGAATTTATACTTGTTGTTTTAATTTTATGTTTTCTTTATTTTACTGTTTTAGTTTATATGTAAGCTTTTTATTGTAAATTTATGATTCCATTTAAGTTTTTTTCCCTGCTTTGATTTCATTATTATTTTTCCAGTAAGATTTTTGGTTTTGTTATCATTAATTCATTTTTTTTTGTAAAATTATCAAAAAAAAAGTAATTCATAATTAGTTTGATCAAAAGATAACTAAAAAAATAAAAACAAAAAAAAAACAATGTTTACTACAAGCGTGTGTGTGTTAAGTGTTAATCGTGCTTAGTTATAAATAAGAGTATTCAAGGACCGGAATATTAAACGAAATTAATTTAAAAATCGAACAAATAATAAAAAAGTCTAAGTTTTTAATTTTAAATAAAATATATACATATGTATAGCTTGGTGTTTAATAAACTGGGCTTTTTTTAGCAATGTTTGCATTTTTCTTGACCCCTTTACAAAAAAGTGACCGAAGTGCATTCAAAAAACCACAGAAACCTTTGTTTTTGTGTATCTTTACAGATTTCAAAAAAAACTTACACACAATTTGTTTTTATTACTTTAATCATTTTAAGTAGGGGAAGAAAATAAATTCAAACATTGCTAAAACAAATGCTACTCTAATACACATGTACACACATTTTTTGTTTTTAATCTTTGTTATTTTTGTTCGATTTTCAATATTAAAATTTACCTTCGGGCTCTTTAGATATTACAGTTGTGCTGCGATCAACACCTCCTTTTTTATCTTCTACAAAAAGAAAATAAAAATTAAATAAAATATTTCCAAGGGCAAACAAATTGCTACATTTTTTTTTATTTTTTTTTACTAGAATTTATGACTTTTTTAATTTAATTAAATTTGTTTTCCCTTTGTATTTTTTTTCTAAATAATTCTGTTATCAAAAACTTTTTTTGTTTAAGGTGAAAAAGCTTATTGAAAAAATAGAGCTAGTACTTTTAATTTTTTTTTTTAAATTATACATAATTAAGTTTAATATAAGAATAGAAATATAAGAAATTTAATTTTTAATAGAAAGTAAAATTAAAAATTAATTTAATTTTAATGAGAGTAGTTGATATTTTTTTTTAAGAATAATTTGAATAAAAATGTCAAGCCACTTAAATAAATTTTAAAACATTAAATCGGAAGTATTTATGTATAATTTAAAGAAGTGATAAATTAATATATAGAATATTTTGTAAGCATTAAGTTATTTTTTGTTTTAATTTAGATTGAACTTATTATACCAAAAGTGCAACTGAAGAATGAAAATGAGAAAATTTCAATTCAAACGAAAACAAGGATAAACATTATAATAAGCTTTCTAAAATTGTTTGAAAAATCACGGCAGAGATTAAAACTTTTTATTTTTAAGTTTATAACCTTAATTTACCTCCTGAACTACAGATTCAGGGCAGTGCCCTATGTATCTGTTAAAAATACGAACATCTCAGAATCCAATCAAACATTATTAATGAAGTTTCAATAAACCATTTTGAAGGTATTTCGTCAAGCGCAAATTAAGTTTTCAGTTTTTTTTTAATAAAAAAAGGATCCAGTAGTGTGTTTTGAAGAGTTTAAGACCATTCACAACCAGTCAAGAGATCCTGGGATGATTAAACACCGAACTAAGGCTGTTTAAAATAGTAGACTCTCCACGAAAACTCAAACTGAGCCGTTTGAAACCTTCTGTAGCACACTACTACTATTAAAATGAACTGTATTTTACTGTACTGTAATGTACTGTACTGCATTGTACCGTACTGTATTGTACTTTACTGTACTGTACTTTACTGTCAAACGCTCGCAAAAGTTGAATAATTTCTACTTTTTAGTTGCAGCCGCTTACTTTACGTTGGTTTGTGTACTTACTAATGGATGCAAAATCGTAACAAAACGCTCAACGCGTCATTATAGACACTAAACAGAAATTCCTATGCCTGAACATTTGCGTTGACAGAAAAATTTTTCAACGCAACGCCGAACGCGGCATTGTAAATCAGCCATTATTGAACTTTTGCGTGTGCTTTGACATTTCGATTTTCAATTTAGGCATGTGGCCATCTTGTGTTGAATTTTGATGGCCATCTTATGTTGAAAAAATGTTTGAATTTTGTTCCTGATTTTTCTCGACGCGCCCATAAAGCTTGTTGAATGTAACATACGCATCGCCAACGCGTCATTGGAAATCAGCCATAATAATTTATATTTATCTGCAAAAACGGCTGTCTTTTAGATCTACCTCTTAAAGTCCCGACCCATAGAATCCGAGCGTCCGTTGCTGCGATGGATTCATTGACGCTTGACGCATACGACTGATTGAGGTGACCCAATGAATGCGTTGACATTCACATAAGAACCACTTGAAATCCAAACAAACACACAAATAACAACGACTTGAAATTCAAACACACACAAAAAAAATGGTGTCGACGCATCTGCCAGAGTGGAAAAGTTAAAAGTTCAGCTACTTTGTCCGTTGCGGCTGACGCATACGTCGCTTATGGGCCGGTTCCCATAAGAAAACATGTATTCAATCGGTCTGTCCGTTGAGTGAGTCGCCACAACGGACGCAACGGATTCTATGGGCTGGGGCCTTTAGGGCCAGTTTTTCAGTGCAGAGTTAAAACAGAGTTAGCTTATTCTGAAAATAAATTAGCTCTGATTTAACTCAGAAGTAATTTATCAGTTGTCGAAAATCTATTTAAATCGATGTATAACTCTATGGATAATATAACTTTACACCTTTGTATATCGAAATCGAGATGGTGATGGCTCCACAACGAAAATTGCATTTGTCAAAGAATTCAATAACTTTCACTATCGAAATAGAAATAGAATTGGCGCCAAAACTAAATTGGCATTTATTTTGGTCTCTCAAAGTTAACTTACTGACTAAAAAATTGGACTCACGATTAACCCTGAGACTAGGATGATCTCTCACTGAAAAGATGACGATTTTTACTCATAAAGAAAGTATAGGTTTTTTTGTCAAAAAAAAAAATCCTGACTATAATCAAATAATCTCAAAGATAGTCCAATCTCAAATTGCTGAAATAAACTAAAGTTAAAAGTGAGTATCGTCATGAAATTTGTCGGTCTGTGCTTCTATTTTTTTGTTCATCTGCGTTTGTGCATCTACTATGTAAATAGAGTGAACGTGTGAACTGATTTGTTTCAAATTTAGTACAGAGCATTTTTATGTAGTTTTTTTTTACTCATTTAGAAACGGTAGCTGCCATACAAACAATGTCAGTTTTTCTCAAAAACGACTCAAACGAATTCCAGACGAAACCAGAAGCGTCGTATGTTCGTGAATTCATCGAAAAATCATATTCAGCGATGAGGCTCATTTCTGGCTGAATGGCTTCGTCAATAAACAAAATATGCGGTATTGGTCAGACAGCAATCCACACGTACTCCATGAGTCATAATTGCGTCCCGAAAAAATTACGGTTTGGTGTGGTTTATAGGCCGGCGGCGTCATTGGGCCGTACTTCTTCCGTGATGATCAAGACCGGCACGTTACTGTGAATGGGGATCGCTACCGTTCAATGATAACCGAATATTTTTGGCCCCAATTGGATGATATGGACTTGTAGGACATGTGGTTCCACCAGGACGGCGCCACAAGCCACACAGCAAATGTCACAATCAATTTATTGGAAACCAAGTTTGGAGAACGTGTTATCTCACGAAATGGTCAAGTCGCTTGGCCGCCTCGGACGTGCGATTTGACGCCGCAGTTAGACTATTTCCTGTGGGGCTACGTCAAGTCTATGGTCTATGCCAACAAGCCAGCGACGATTGATGAGCTTCGTACGAATATCGAACTTGAAATTGTAGCAGTATCGGCCGATTTATGCTTGAAAACCGTCGAAAATTGGGTTCAGCGTCTGGACTTCTGCAAGCGTGCCCGTGGTGGTCATGCAAAAGAAATCGAGTTCCATACATAATGGCATCGAACGTACTTTCACAGGAATAAAGAATTTCATTGATATCCAAAACCGTTTTTGATTTATTTAAAAAAACTTTTGTAGCGCTCTTATTGAAAAACCCGTTAATTACAAGTGCAAATAATACTATATGTCAAAATTGTACATAATATTTTTAGTAAAAAAAAATTGCACTAAATCACTGTAATACTTTATATTACCTACTAAAGATGTTAGGTACACACCAAACATAATTTAATTGAAACTTTTCCCATAAAAAACACGTTTTAATTTTCTCAAAAAAATCTCAATTTTTCATTTGAAAGTCAAAAACATTTGAAAACGATCCATTGAATTTTTCTATGATCTATTTTTGAATCTTATAGATTAATGAAAAGATACCTCTTCAAAAATGGCATATACGTATGCACATATGTTTGTGCTAATTCCAATTAAAAAAAAAATAAGAAGCAACATAAAGAAATGGGTTCTTTGTTTTTAAAATCATGCTCCAGAAGTTTTCAAGCTAATTCATCAATATAATAATATGTAATTGCCAATTGGATTCCGATGTCATTGAATTCTTCAGGCATCACTATTCTACTTAAAATAAAAAGTTTAAAAAACCGTGGAACAACAAAATAGAATAGATTAATTCAGCCCACCATTTTTTCTCACGACAAAATAAATGTATACACCCGCAAATGTTTAGAAAAATGTCATGAAATAGATATGTAGGTAGGCACATATATCATTTTGATTCAGTTTAAATATGGAACCGTTTGAGAATACAAATTTAAAAAAGAAAAAAAAAAACATGAATAGGTTCATACATATATAAAAAAATTCTCAACATACTCAGTAGCTTCATTTAACACATTTACATTGTAACATACAACAAATCCGAAATACGAGGACAACAGAAAAAAAATATATTATGAAACATTGTCCGTTAGAAATTTACCTGCACTCTTGCTAAACATTTACTTTTTTTTAGTAAAATAAAATATAATAAATTTCAAGAATTAATTTCTTGAAGAGAACACAAATAGATTTAAAAAAATACAAGGAATAGTTTTAATTTATACTGACTTTTTAATTCGAAACTAGAAATATTTATTAAGGTTGAGAGACAAATAATAAGAATGACAACAACATACATGAAACAAAAATAAAAAAAATCAACAAGTGTACATTCACATATCTTTCAAAATAAAATTGCAGGAAATGTCTGCACAGAGTATAAAAATAACATACATTCCTAGAGGGGAGAAAAATACAAAACTAAACTTTGAAATATATAGAAATAGATATAAGATACTATATGTAAGGAAACGAAAAAATAAAAAAAAAATATTAAAAAAAAAAAACATGACAAAAATTTATTGAGAAATAAAAGTTGAGAAATGGAAATTAAAATGCGTGTATTGTTTTTTTGCCACCGGTTTTTGTTTACTTATTTTATTTATGGTTAATATAATAATAAAATATATATATATATTATTATTAATTGGCTTTTAAGAACTGATTACTACAAAATACGAATATTATTTATAGGCATATCTACTCGTATTATGTTTCACAATAAAATTGCATTTTATTTTTATATTTATTTTATTTAGGTATAGAAAGTATAGAATAATATTTATGACTCAGCTAATCAGTTTTGTTTTTTTGTTTTACTTTAAAAAATTGGAATGTTTTTTAGTTTTTATTTTAATTACCTTTGACATCATCATCTTCAAGAGTTGTGCTTGATGAATCAGTTGATTCTTTGACTTGAGATCCTTCGCCTTTTTTGGTAATCATACTTCTGCCTTCATTTTTTTGGAAATCACAGTAGAAAGATAAAAAAAAACAAAAAGTATTATTTTAAAAATAAGAAAAGATGAGTTTACATCTTTGGAAAAAAAAAACAGAAAATAAATACAAAAAATAATGAAACATATGGTTGGATCACAGGTTCTCTGTATTTATAGGGTACAATGATATGTAAGCATCTTTATTGTGTTTTTTTTTTGTTTTCGGAAAAGTATACCTATAGCTAGCACACAATTTTTTTACACATTCCTTAACAAAAACAAAACTAAATTAAGGATATTTTAGCTCAGTAATCACAGAACTTAGTGGTTAACCAATGGACTGGGAGGGGGAAGGGCAGGATGATAAATACAGGATGGTCGATATGATAGGGTCCCGTTCTACGTTGCTTGTACTTAATAATGAATTTTACATCTAAAAATATATATAATATATAAATTAAATGCAATGCTTGAAATAGTAAAAAGACACTTTAAAAAGTTTTTTTCAAAAATGACTGTCGTTAAACTTTACTTTTCATGTTTCAGAAACATGCGGAGCAAGAGTATACATTTAATTGTTATCATTTAAGGATAAAAAGCACCTGATAGAAATTGCCTGAAAAAAATAGACCTTTTATTTACTGCAAACCTAGAAAACGCTATTGAAATGTAATTTCAATTAATCTCTTCTTCTAAAACTCAATCAAAACTCTTAAATACTAATTTCGTACAACTACGAATCATTATTCAAGATACTTTTCTAACTCATCCTCCAAATGGAACCTATAAGGCTACTGCAACAATAAAACACGGTCTTGAGTGACTTTTCGAAAATGTAAACCAGACATTATCGCACTTCAAGAAACTCACATGATTTTAACAAAATATTTATTTTTTTAAATAAAGTTTACAAACCATTATAAATTTTAATCAGAACTACAACCGTTGCAAAGCCCAATAGAATAATTAGCACCGCTGCAGCACAAAACAAAAATGCCTCAAGAACGAGTCCAGTATGATTTACACCTGCCATTACAAAGTTGGTAAAAGATACAAATATTGCACCTGGAGAAAACCTCGTAGATACTCAACAACAGGAACTGTGTCGCTTATAGAAGAACTCAGGCAAAACTAAAAAAAGAAATAACTTAGTCAAAAAGATCTTCTGGGGCAAACTTTGTCAACACATCGAACACATCATTGGATACGAAAACTTCACTGCTCACACGAGCATACAAAGATGTTCCGCAGTTCTATAAGATAAAAGAAATCACAATGATCGTGAAGTAATAACAAATTCATTTGCTGACAGATGGAGAATATATTAGCGAACACATCGCACTTATTTTCAATTTTGTATCGAAGACAATATGAATATCGATCTGAGTGAACTACCAGCAGGCAAAAATCAGCGCGAAGTTTCGTTGCCACCCAGTCCCATAAATCTGGTGATAGAAAAATAGAAGCAAAAACGAGGAGTTCATACACTTATACACCGTGAAGAAAATCTATCGAAAACTTGCCCTATTGTAGTCTAACACAACTGACCTAGAAAAAGCGTTTCATCGATCGTGTCAAAATCGGTTTAGTTCCTAAACACAATTGCCTGAGTGGGGAGTTTTCTATATAAAAACCCTAAATTAATACGTTTTCAACTGAGCGAATTTGTGAGTCAATATTAGGTTCGTTCGTTGAAGTTTCGTTCGTAGTTTCTTGGCAACTACAAGAATTGTTAAAAAAAAACCCTGGGCTTTTCGGTTCTCAAAAAACACCAAAGGGCCCTCAATGGTGTTGTTGAGATAAGCAAGAAACAAAATTTGGTTTAAATCTGAACTAATAAAAAAAAACACATTTCATTAATTTAATTTTAAATTCCTATTTGTTATTATTAAAGTAAATTGTGTTTTGGTTGAATTCCTATTTCAAAAACAAAAGAATTTCTTCCAGCACGGGAACCCACAACAAAAAAATGCTTCACTTTGACAGTTTATTCTACACCTTAACTCGCCCAGCAAAAAACCTAGTTCTACTTTAAGGCAAATTCCAAGGTCTCAAAAAACATAGAATTTGTTGGTCAGAGCGAGTTCAGGATTTTCAAAAAACGCTTTGGGGCGACCTTAGGGTGACTTCAGGGACGCCTCTTTGGTGATAGTAAAAACTTTGAAGCAGATAATGTTAACGGGTGAAATCATTTTCAGAAGTTGCAGATAGAGCTATTTATACATGGTGCAAGAAACAGGCATAGTAATTCCTCCCTTAAAAATAGATTTGCTTCAAAAGCTAAGAAACTCCCTTCCGTTTGCCTTGAACATCCGAGGTACAAATCTACCAAGTTTTTGTTCATGTTGGGCTAAGAGATCGCTCAATAGTAGAGCGATGAAAATCAAATATTTGTAAAACCCTACACGTTTTAGAAAAGAAAATTATTCTGCATATTAAGACCATGAAGAACATTTAGTTCAAATAATTAAGTATTCAAAACTTAAAAAAAATGGTGGTTTTGTTATAGAATCCATTTTAGTTGGGTTACAGGTTGACCTTAGAACACTGGTGATTTTCGAATGGGATACCTAACGTTCATAAATGACGGTGTTCACATTGGACTGAAGAAACGATTTTTTTATTTTCAGTATTGACATCTCGCTTCTACGTCACACTCCTTCAGTGTAGTGAGATGAGAATTCCGAAACGTAAAAAATCCCTTTATATGGATCAGATTCAGGCTAGACGATTTCGTGGTAGTTTCAAACCCACTAACAATTTCTTACAGTCTCTTAGAACTTAGAGCATCGTCCAGTTACATGTTTAGAACTTTGTCCGTTCACTCTAAATAAAGGTCACTATCTTTTGAATTAAATTAAATAAGATTTTGGTACGTTGCGGTGTACGTTTGAAGGAACAAAAAGAGTTGAGTCACAGTTTGCATACAAAATCATCTACAATACTACATTATGCCAAACTTGGCAACTATTTGAATGATATTGAAGCACAATCAATCCAACTGCGTGATCCAGCGGTCACTGTGCACCATAATATACTCCCTTAAAAAAAACCTGTAGTCTCCTAAGCTCATGATCCTTAGAGGATGATGGAGAACACGATGAAGAGCGGTCGTCTTATAACTTTTTCGTCACATTGAGAAAAGTCGTTGATCTTCAGGTGATGAAAATGCCTTTTCTTAGAGCGAAGGGATGGTTTTTGTTCTCGGTGAGAATATTACCTAGCTTCGCCAGTATCCAGACCATGGCTATGCCTTGAATTTGTCTGTCTACCAGATTCAGGATTAATCTATTGTAGGAGGCTCAGATTCTCCTCGGTAAAGTGCAGTTGGTTTAACTGATTGAGAACTCTTAGGGGATTGTTGACGCTTTCTGGAAGTTAGCTAAAAAATACCGATCTTGTCTTTTCAGTTCGTCTACCCATTCGTGCGTGACCTGGAACTCGGAAAAGGGTGATGTTGAGTTCAATATTAAGGCTTGATTGCTAGACCACTTTAGACGATGATGAAGCTGAAGGCTTTGACAGTTGCCTTATTGTTGTGAAGGTAGCTTGGTACGAGTACTTACTTATATTGGTTTGAATCTTTTTTTAAATATTTTGAATGCCTCCCTAATTGCTAGTTATTGGGGACTCTCATACGGAAACAAAGTAATAATACGCCAGGCAATCTTTTCTCTTCCCTCAGACAGTCTTCATAGGGTTGGTAAAAAATGTGAGATTGTGGTAGATATTGAATAATGCTCCTGTCATTTTTCTTCAATTCACGATGGGAGAAAGATTTTACGGGTATAATTAGGACATGAGACCTTTAATACAGGTTTCATAGATGCTAGAAGGGCTTTCACTGTTGACTCTAAATGTAAAACTAGTCCTGGGCTTGTATTTAACAATTAACAAAGAAGTTCAGTTACTTCTTCAGTCAATAGTCTTTGTGCTTCAGACTCATAATTCATAATTCAATTCATAAGCACTCTTTATTTTTTATTAACAAATAATTGAATTTTTTTTATGTCACTTTGGTTCTGATGGGAATGAATGATTGAATATTATTTATACATATATTGGGGTTACCTGTACAATATTGTAAACAATTGA
Organism: Dasysyrphus albostriatus; assembly: GCA_946251815.1. Taxonomy (NCBI): domain Eukaryota; kingdom Metazoa; phylum Arthropoda; class Insecta; order Diptera; family Syrphidae; genus Dasysyrphus; species Dasysyrphus albostriatus. Next base: position 3,787,472 of record OX276339.1, read on the forward strand.
ATTTTAGACTAGCAATACTGCTAGAAAGTATAAAATAAATTTCTTAATTTAAATGATTTATCTACTCAAATAGTAAGCAATTTGAATTTTAGATATTTACAGAACTTATCCTCGGTGGCTGCATGGGGATTGATGCACAAAAATAGATAATCATTTTTATACAGAGAAATCATGGTCCAACATTTTAATCAATCAAAATAAAATATTAATCATTAATTTACCAAAAAAAAAACAGAATTAAATGATAAAATATGCAATATTTATCCCTTAAATGATCAAAAATTTAACAAATTATCATACTCGTATGGAAAAATAGCTAGTTTTTGTTAAGTTTAGCCAAGATCATGGAAAGTTTTCCGTATTTTCCGTTTGTATTGCAAATCAGCAGACTACATATTTAATTTTGTTTCGCGAGGCACCAGAAAATTTCAAAAGTTTCCCTCGCTAGATCCTTGTTAGCATTAACGCGGGCCTCGCTAAAAATTTTATTATTTTTCCAGGTGGGCATAATATAAGTATGTAAGTTTTGATGTTCCTCCCATTCCTCAATCACTTACCGTTTTATGGCATTCAATTACAACCCAACAAGTTCTTAACATTTCAAATTATGTAAATGAGGTCTCCACTTGTGATTTTATAAAGGATTTCCCAATAGAGAGTGGTAGGTTTTGACAATTCATGGCGGCCATGTTGTTAATTTTTTTTTAACTCTCGTACTCTTGCCATACGATTTTGTTCATTGCCTATCGTTTTTCGATGAATATAATCGATGCGATAATTACAGAGGGCTTAGGTATCAAACGTCAAATGTCATCATGTAGTTTGACATTTATGTTGTAGAAAGAATGAGAGTAATGACTTTTCCATTGCTTAAAACTGTGTTCAATGAAGAAAAACTAGATCAGAACAGAGCAGAACAGCACTAGTGTGTGAAAACTGCCAGAACAAGAAAGAACAGAAAAGTGCAGCTTCGTGTTGAAGGGATTGGCCGTTGCCCATCAATTTTGAAACATTTAAATTTAAAAGTGTTTGAAATACTATTTTTTTTCCATTAATTTTCAACTCGAATTTATCAATTCATACTTTATACATCCTTTTATGTTTTTTTTCATGATTAGTTTAAAAAATCGAGAAAAGTACTTCTGTGATACATTTTAGCCTATTATTATTCCAAAGAAATAAATCAGCTGTTGCTTTGACATTTCGCACTCACTCACTTGCTCAACCTTAAAAGTAGGTGCAGTAAATATTGTTGTAAACTGTTCTGAAAAAAAAACTTCATGGAACACAAAGTGACAGAAATGTAGAACAGTTTAGGGCAAGGTTTTAACTCATGGAACACACAATCCTCTACTTTTCCGTAATTTTCTGTTCGGAACAGATTCATTAAACACACCTTAAATAAATAAATTTGTTTATGATTACGATCTGTTAAAAGGCTGTTAGAAATTAGTTTAAATTGAGGAAAACCTACATACAATCAGGTTGGGCTATTTATCAGAAAGTGGGCTATCTTTTTCCGAAATTGCCGACAGCAAATTCAGTATGACAGCCCAATCATAATTGGGCTATTAATAGCCCAAATTTTATTTTGGGCGTTCATATTTTTTTTTGTATAAATAAATAATAAATAAAACATTTTTCTGTCCCTCAACATACTCTTTAAGCATTCCACAATTTGGCACCACTTTTTATTCACTGAATACATGATACCTAATTCTTTGCGAGTTAGACGCAAAGGAGAAATCAGATATAGAATTCGAAGAGTCAGACGCAAATTGTGTAACAGAGAGGACATTATACTCATTGGCTTTGACATTTCAAATCAACCGCAAAAAACTTCACTTTGAAATCATTCAGTATCTCTGTTGTTCCCAGGATTTCCATTTAAATTCTTCTTTCTTATATGAAGAAAAAATTTATTTTATTTTCCGTGGTTTTTTTAAAACAAAAATTTATTGTGATCGAAGTTATGGGACCTTTTTTTTTTATTGTTCTTGGGCCACTATTTGGGCTCCGATTTTGGGCTACAAAAAATTCTAAATTGGGTTATCGAACTTGTTCTGGACATGGCAACCCTACTTACAATGTAAAAAAAAATCAACAGAATCAAAATGTGAAACTCCTTACTGACAGAGAGGGCGAAACGCCAGGGGAATGGACAAAATAATTCCGCTCATACTTTACTTACTCGTGTGGGTGTACGGAAACAGAATACGAAGAAGATGATAAAAAGGGACGATTGAACTAGCTGTTGTGGCTATGAAGGATGAGTTATAATAAGCTAGAGAAAATGATAATTCCCGTTAACTTGCAACAAGTTTTACCGAATTTGATCAATTTTCTTAATCAGTAAGTTAAAAATAATTAAGTACAGTTAATAGCAGTTTTTATAATTTTTTTTTATCAAAATGCAGACCATACACACAAGTATTTGTATAGGAGAGTGACTTAAGGGAAAAAAGCCTATTCCAAAATGGTACCGCTTTATATTGCAGCTACAAAAATTAATTTTGTCTCTAGGGAATGAACAAAAAACTTATATTCGAAATTTTAAGAAGTTAAATTTGGTGATGATTCAAGATAACCTACAGCAGTTTTTCTCTGGGCATGGTTTTGGAAAACCCCGCTTTTGAACAATTCCAAAAAGTGTAACGTCCCACAAAACAGATTCGATTATATATTCACATTATGACACTTTTCTTCCCTATATTTAGATATCGTTACTGAACGGTCACTACTTAAAGTCACCTCTAAATAGTCAGCTGTCATAGTTGACGTTTGATCGGTGGCCAAATAGATTTGAATATGAACATATATGTGGAACAAACTATAATTATTATAATATTTTAATTCATTCTGGATAAATATTGCACATGGATTTTAATTTGAAAATTATACAAGTTGTTATGTTTAAAGTAGGTATTGTAGATTCTTACTCGAAAAATTCCTCGTGGCTAACATTGTTGTTAGAATAGCACCCTTAAGCTTACGGCGAGCGTTGAATTTTTTGAGGCAGTCAACAGTTTCTTGACGGTGCACAACTGAAGCCACGCGTTCTCTTTGCTGTAAATAGAGTTAAAATTTGTTATTCGATATCGTTTATCGTTTGACGATCGTCAATTTCGGTTAAAATTATTAAAAATTCAAATTAAAAAAAAAAACTTACGCAGATCCAAGGATGCTTAAGTGCTTCCGCTGCAGTGATTCTCTTATTTGGATTCACTGTTAACATTTGGTTTATCAAATTTTTAGCTTCTGGCGTAACGGTATCCCATTCTGGCGATGGATACTAAGCAAAGTAGATAAAGAAAAAAAGATATGACAGTGAAGATATGGAAGAAAATAAAAATATAAAAACAAAAACCAAAAAATAATTAATAATAACACAAAACAGGTCACACTCACATCATACGCTCCAGCTTTGATTTGTGAATATAATCGGTGTTGATCTTCATCCCAGAATGGTGGATAACCAACTAACAAAATGTATAAAATGACACCTGAGATTCGTGGGTGTGGTGGTGGTGGGTAGTGGTTTTCAAAATATGGTGGTTATGGGTTTTTTTAAACATGAAAATAAAGAACATAAAAGCCAATTTTTAACAAACAATTTCTTAATTAAGAAAAATAAATATCAGATCTTACCGCACGCCCAGATATCTACCGATTTACCATATGGCTCCTTCTTAAGAACCTCTGGCGATAGATAACCCGGTGTACCAGCAAAACCGAACCATGCCTGATGGTCGCCCTGAACTTCGATGGCTAGACCAAAGTCAGCTAACTTAACAGCTGCACCCTTTGCCTTACTTGCTAATAGTAAATTCTCTGGTTTAAGATCACGATGTACAACACCATTTTGGTGGCAGTGGTTAACCGATTCCAAAATCTGTTGGATACAATGTGATGCATCGGCTTCTGAATAGAATTCACGTGCTACAATATCTTCGAATAGTTCACCACCTGTAACCCTGTTTTTTTTTATTTTTTTTATTTTCGATTTTCGGTTTTCCGATTTTTTTTTGGTTTCGGTTAAAAGTTTTTAGATTTGTTTCGGTTCGGTTAGTTTTTTTTTTGTAGATTTTGGGGTTTTGAGCGAATTTATTAAAAACAAGAAGGAAAGGGAAAAAGTTTAAAGGGATTCGTGTTAGCAATAATTTGTTAATTTACAGTTTTTTTTAAGTTTTAAATTTTAAATTCAATGCAATACTTGCAATTTTCTCTTTTGGGCAAAACTTACAGATCAAACACGAGATAGTGACAATTTTCCTCTTGTATACTATCATGCAGTCGTACTAAAAGAGAAATTGTAGAAAAAAAATTAACACATTTTTGAAAAAACATGTTTTTTTTAATCAAATTTTATTGTTTTTCTTAAAACTGATTTAGTGTTTTCCTTTTTTTTTGTTAAATATATAAAGAATTGTACAGCTGTTCTTATTGTTCAACTTTGATCATATCATATACACTGCTATAGGCAATGTGAATGTTTACGACAGCAAACAAAATTGAGATTCTGATATTTAAAGCAGGTTGACGTTATTTTTTTTTTCGTTTCTTTTCGATAATGGTTAAATAATATAAAAATAATGTCTTTTGAGTGATTTGTTGGCTTACCAATATTAGGATGATGTAGTTTACGACAAATTCTTGCTTCTCTTTCTAGTTTTTGAAAATCTGTAAGAATTAAAATATGTTTTTGTGTTTAAAAAAAAAAAAAAAATGGTGCTATTTATGAGATTGTAAGACAACAAAAAAAGAGATATAGTTACTATTTTTTTTTTTTTTGTTAAAACTTTATCTGAGATGAAACGCACCGGAAGAGAACTCACCTCGTGCAGTCAATTTTTTTGTATTTATAATCTTTGCGGCGAATTCGAGGCCAGTAGATTTTTGAACACATCTTTTCACAATTGAAAAAGCACCTCTGTAAAAAATAAACAAATAAAATTAAAAACGAAAAATATAAGCAAGATCTTATAAGTTTGTTAACAAATTTACAATTAAAACTGTTTCTTGAACAATCAAGGGCCATTAATATACTTAAAATACAGTGCGAGGATCGAAAGGATTTTAAGGAGAATGGGATTAAGGCAAGGCAAGATTTTGGTTAGGGGATGGGGCAAACTTCCTCAGAATTTCAGTTAGAGGGGGGGGGGGCAACCTCATTCATAAAATAGTTTTGGTACAGAAATCTTGCTTTAAAATGGTTTCGAAAGAATATAAATTGCCTAATGTGAAATATATATTGTGAGTTAGGGGCCCATACCTGCCCCTCTTGCGTACGCTCTTAATATCGGATTGTAGGTAGAAGAGGCTGTCAGTAAAATTTTGATACACCTAGACCAAAGTTGGTTGGTTGTGATGCCTACCACATGAACCTAGGAAACTTCTTTCTTACTCGTTAAATCACATAGAGTTTCTGACTAATTTCGACTTATTTTATTTTAAATTTTAAACAAGCTAGACTAAAACGAACATAACATTTTTTAAGTCCATACTTAAATATAGAAAGGCGGCATTTAGAATTTGAAGAAAAGATATATTTGAAGGACAGGCTTACTAATGTTGGGGTTGAAGATATATACTTTGCATTCGGGTCAAAGGTTCCTTTAGACCATTATCAGTACGGTGGTAGTTAGGGCTGGCCACTATACCAGAAAAGTGTAGGTATCGTTTGGTATCGGAAACCGAAACGATACCAGCTCTATAAGGCATCCCAAACGATACACCGAAATGATACCGAGACGAGACTTTGTTATACGAGACCAAACGAGACCGATACCGAGCCCATTTTCCTTTTGCTTTGTTTTTCTGAAACCAATCATTCGCATGAAATTTTCAGATTTGGTTCTTTTTAGGTGAAGGAAGTGGCCTTAGTAAAATCCACTAACTGCATCGCATATTTTTGCTATCTTCGTTTCTCGGAAACGGATCCAATAATTTTGTAACAGCATTGTTTTCCTGCTACGATATTTTGACGCAGAATTTAAGTATAGACATTGTGAAACAAGCTCTTTTAAATTGTTAAGACACTAAAAAAACTTTAGTTTAAAAGATAGTTTTTCATTTACTGTGCATATTTTATATAATTATTATTTTTTTATTAAATCTTTAAAATACCAAGCGAGTTCAACTACAAGATCAAGAACAGGTAACCAAGTGCATTTTAATTTCGCTAATGACTACCGATACAAAGACGAGATTTTGTTATACGAGACCGATACCAATACCGAGACGATACTGAAATTTTTCGATTTTGACGATATCGAGACCATACTTTCAAAAGTATCGTTTGGGTTATAGTGTCCATCACTACTTGAAGTCAATGGGGAAAACAAAGGTATTGATCTTAACTGGCAAGGATTTGTATTTATTAAAGAGATCTTTTGGAGCAGTTAGGGAGAATCAATAAAACCATTTAATAATTGCTGAACGAAAACAATGTCGAAAGTATCTCGGCGTTGATTGAGGGATTAAAGGTTTAAGAGTTTGAGACGATCAGCATAAAGAAGGAAAGTTATAAAGATCATCCCATCGAAGTTCCCGCAAAGCAAAAAGCAAAATTCTGCGTTGCACGGTTTCAATACTTAGGAAGCATATTCTAACGAAAGTCGTATAAAAAGGTTTAGTAACATAAGCATAGTTTACAGTACCCATGCGACAAAAAAAATCCTATTTTCAGAACAATTTTCCTCCTATTCTGTGCACCATATTGACTAATTATATATACATTTGCCTTGGATCTCGATTGAGTCATTAGAGGTATATTCGTAAAAAAATTTGATACGAAATCATCTCATCTCATTCACAATTCAACATGAGATAATTTCAACCAAATTTTTGAAATGAGGTTAGAATTAATTTCAAAGCCTAAAGAACAAAATTACCAAATAACAGATGAAAACACTTTTTCTATGATTAGAGAAATTACCTCATTTCGGTTCTAATGAAAACGTAGTATTTACAAAACCGACTAACTGACTAGCTAAGCTTTACTAATTATGCTGTTGTTATGAGCGCGAAAATTGAGTTGAGTGTCACAAATGACACCAAGGTCGCGAATTGAAAGAAAGAAAAGAACACTTACACCATTGATGATTGATCGAGTATTGTCTTTGCTGCGCCATCTACAAACAGAGATGATCAACAGTGAAGGGCTGTTCTAGAGTTTATAGTGAAAGAGGCCAGAGACTTAATAGCGTCTTGACAGTCAGAGATGATGCGGAGAAGTTTTTATCGAAATTTAATAGTGGGGTTGTGTATTCAGTGATACTAGAGATGATCCGAATGAATTCAGAATAGCGGAATGGCTATCATTATTGATACACTGTCACTGTGAGGAGGTTTTGAGGCTTATGGCTGTGCTTGCGGTCGTTTGTTTGCTGAAAATATTGACAGGGTGTCAGATGAAGTAAAATTTCTAATGCAGCCGAGGGATTCGATCGAAATGCTCAACCATTACATACACATCCTGTACTTTGTTTTCAAGACAGTCTAGACTTAAGGCTTATAGTATGCTGCTGATACAAAATGAAATTTAAGCAAAATTTTAAGTTTTTTACACGAAATTTCTGGTTTATTTTTTATTTTCTGGAAAATGCGAAACTATGAAAAAAATCGATGAAAAATTTTATTTTTAATTCATTTTGATGGCGACTACGCAGTGAACACAATTTATCTCTTTCATTGGTTTTTAAGATTTTGAAAAAGAAAAATGGCTTACACAAATATTGATGCTGTGAAAGTCTCTTAATCTGCATACCAATGCAGGTCATGCAAACAAAATTTGAAAAGTAACAAAAATCGTCCTTGAACTTTTTTTTTGACTTATAAAAAACATAAAGCTGATGCTTTTTATTTCAACTTAATACGACCACTTTTCACAAAGATTACAGCTTTTCAAAAAACACTAACAAAAATTAATTTCGTTGACTAGTGTATGAAAGGTTTTTATAATACAAATTCTGTATACAACTGATTAATACCATAAACTAACTAATAGGTGATTTCTGGTTTCTGGGTTACTTGTTGATTTTTAATGATAGGGCATTCTGACAAACAGCAAAAAATAGGCGTGTTTTATTATCATCGGGATCAGGATCTGGATTAACTTTTACACGTAACACAAACACAAAAAATTGGGAAATTTTCAAAAATTGTTGTTGAAGTTAATCCACATCCATATCCCGATAAAAAAAACACTTAATATAGAGTTATCTACATTAGGGTAGTCTCTATAATGTTTTTTTTAGTTTTTATATTTGGATAGGCCTAAATTAGCTCAAAATGAAGAAAAAAAAAACCCTAATATTTTTCAGATTTTTATTTTCATCCCTTATAGTCGCTGTAGGGGGGTAATTAAGTTTCCTTTTTTTAATACTAGATGATTCGCGTAAAATCTGCCAAACAATTCACAGCATGTAGGTTGGGGGTAGACAAGAAAAAAATCTCAACAGAAGGGTGTGATATTTCCTAGATGCGAGAATTACAGAAGGTAGACGCTGGTAAGGATTAGGGTTACGAAAGAGGCTTCTTTTCAGGAGAGCATGATAAACAGAAACAAGGTACCACAATTATTACAATCATTACGCCTGCTATGGCGATTATCTTTCCCATAAACTCATCGTTATGGCGAAGTGAGGAGTCATAGTTTAACAATATTAAATTTAAATCAAAAAAAAAAGATAAAACATTTCTTCATTAAGTGCCGCTATTTTATGCGTATAGATTTGAGTCCACTGATTTCGAAAATCACATTGAAAAAAAATGTATGTGGATAGGTTTTCGAGATACTACCATTTTTACTTGTGATATAGGTTCTATAGGGCAAGTTTTGGATTCGTGCAAAAAAATAATTTCGAGATAACAATCAAACATGACATTACGATGATAGAGAACACGAAAAAAGTGGGTGGCACAATTCTGTCTGTCTGTCTGTGTGGTTTGTCTGTCCTTATATCGACCTACAACCTAAGCCACTGAACCATTTTTTTTCTTCAAATTTTGAACTTAAATTACCGAAAACCGTTATTAACGGTACCTGCCATAATAGTTTTCTTAACTTTTGATTTTCTCGTTAACTGCTTAAACGATTTCAGTCAAAATTTGTATGCAAAAGCTCATTTAAAATGTTAATAATTGCATATACAAATTTGGAAAACAATTAGTTTTGGATTTTTAAAAAAATATTATATTTTTTTGAAAATTCAATATTTCAAAAAGGAATTGATGAATTTTTTTGAAAGTAGGTTAAAAAATGTATATTAATACAAACACAAAATTGGCATACCAAAACTTTTTTATAAATGTTATTGAAATTTTATGTATAAGAAATTATTTTTTAAGAAAACCGCTCCAACGATTTTAATTTTTGTTTGCATATATTCATATTTTTTCAAGTAATCAAATGGCATACTTGTTTTTGAGCTCTAAGTTTTTAAGTGGTTGTTTATGCAATTAAAAGAATGATTTAAATGCTATTTTTATATTTTTTTTTTATAATTACTTTCATATTTTAAACGTTCTTAATTCCAAGCAACTTGAACATAAGAGCAAGTACGTACGATCCAGTCGTGCATTTTATTTTTGTTTGAAAACATAATATATATATTCAAAAATTCATTGTATTCATTAATTTATTATTGAAACTTGGTAGATATACCCACAACTATTTCTTAACTTTTTTAAAATATTTTACTTTTATTTAAAAATTACGAAACCTAACCTACCATACAAATAATGTTAAAAAACCGTTGAGGAAAATGTCATTTTGTTTAAAAATTACGAAAAAATTTTCTGTGTGCTAAAGTTCATAAAATATTGCATATCAGAATTTTCATTAAAGCATTAAAGTACTTTAATGAATAACTAGGTACATATATATATTTTTTTGATCAATAATCCTGCGGGCGCCTATGCTTCATGTGGCACTTTCATGTTGGTGTAGGTAGTAACAAATGTTTATAAACCACTTAGGTATAAATCCAATTCCATATTATTCACTCCATAAATCTGCACCCTAATTCAATTTATTAATCCAATCTCGATTAATCCAATTTAATTTACCATTCAAAGATCAGTTCAAATCAATTTCAAATTAAATTCAATATGATTTGCTTCTTTTGAAATTTTGTATGATTTTTTTTTGCTCCCAGAAATAAAGAGATGAAAAAAAATTAATTTAAAAAAAAAACATTAAAAAGTAAATAAAAAAAGCCATTGGATTTAATTCATGATTTGGAGCAAATTGCAGATTGCAGATTGCATATTAGCTCTACAATTGGTGTCATTACTGGACACTGCCTCATAGGTAAACACGCCAATAGACTTGGTGTCTTTTCAAATGATTTCTGCAGAAGCTGCATGGACGAGGAGGAGGAAGAAACTATCCCACACCTTCTTTGCTCATGCCCTGCTCTTTCTCAAAGACGCAAAACACACTTAGGAAATTTTTTCTTCAATGATCCCAGTGACTTAAATAAAATCGACATTCAGAGTCTCCATCGCTTTATTAAAAGCTCCAACTGGTTTAATTAACGAGGATTACCTCGCATTCTTTATGTGGTATCACAATGGGCCTATTCTGGCCTAAGTGTGTCAGCAGTTTTCCTGACAGCCACCTTAACCTAACCTAACCTAACCTTGGAGCAAATAATATTTAAATATATTGATTTTATAAAACTGGATGTAATGGTTGGATAATTCACTTAAATCTAGAGTGAAGTGTTCTTGTTTGTTTAGGGATTCGCAATGTTTTAGTTTCAACAATGCAATGTTTAGTTTGCATCAATCGCTATTTTGTTGACAATGACACTTTAAAAACAAAATTTCCGGCAACGCTGTTTGCGATTCTCAATTTGTTTAAGTGGATTAATTTCTCGTTCTCGTTCGCACTGAGCAGAGCACTCAATAAAGTGCCGGGTGTGTCAAAAGAAGAACTATCTTATTTATTTTAGTTACATATTTTGGATCAGTCAGTCCGGGAATGACAGTAACATACTTGTACCTACCTATATTGTAAATTTCCCAAGAAATAGGTTAATAAGATGTTCTCCAAAATGTGTATACAAATATGTACATAGTGCGAGAGAACATGCAATATACTGCTGTACGGCTTACGGTACCTATTTATGCTGGAAAATTAGCTATTTCTTTGTTTCTTATGTACTGCATTATTTGCAAAATGTCACTCTGCATTTACCAACATGAACTCATTCTAATGGCAGTGCCTGTGCCAGACCAGTTGACCGGCCATTTTTTTTTTAGAAAATATTTACAATATGACAAGACAAGATGGTGCGTCACTCTGCATTCACATGACATACATTTTATGACAGTATTTAATGCCAGTAAACTGGACAACAAAATGATATAAATTATGACAATTTATTGATCGTGTAAATGCAAACTAACTTTTAATTAAAAAACGTAAATAAATTTGAACGGTTTCAAATCGTTGTTATGGCGTTTGTTCACATTAAAGTAGCAAGCCATGCACCAAGTACAAATCACCTGAAATTATTCATTTGACTATCTTTGAAAAAACAGTGTTCTCAGATTGGTGGTTTGTTTGTTGGGAAAAAGCTCATAGTGGTATTTATGTTTAATGGTGGGAAAATATTTCAAATAGTTTTTTATTGTGGGAATATTATATTTAATATAAATAACCATCTTTACCTGCCTGGCTCAAAACTTTGTTCTTAGTAAATTTTTAAAATGTAATAAACTATTTTTATCGAAAATCGAAAAATTATAACTTTCAATTAATTATGAGTGTTGAATTTTTGTTTATTAAGACCGTGTGCCAATTGTGTGTATGGTTAAATTTGATCCCATGGCTAAATTTTGACATTACTGAGGAAAATATAGGCGCTCAAATTTAACCTGTTCAGGAGCCCGTTAAAATTTTAGCCAACGGCCAGTCCATGCTCATGAAAGAGTGAGGGAGATGAAAGTAGATAAATATTTTATTTTGCTGTCGTGAAGTCACGAATCCTATTGGGAAATATTTGAAAAAAAATAAAAGCAAAGGAAAAGATTAATAAATATAGGCAAAAGCACTATAACAAATAAAAGTATGAACCCAAAAAATTAAAACAATACAAATATTTTCCATAGTTTTCATTTGTAGGTATAGGGTCTCGTAGTTCTTTTGAAAAATATCAATTTTCAAGCGTAATACGAGTAGTTTGAGGCCACTTCGACTAATCTCTATTATAAAATTTCGTTCCGCCGTTTGTTAGGATTACTACCTGTGATAATTTTTTGATAATAGGTACAAAAGAATCAATAAAATTTATTGATGACCATTTATTGTGCAAACTGAATTGTTAGTTTTGGTGTACAGTCATTACTGAAAAATGCAACAACGAAACTAATGGGAAATATATGTTTTTTTTTTTTTTTTTAAATGCATTTAATTCAACTGGCACGGTAAAAACCTAAAATTTAATTTATTAAAAATTTATTTTCAGTTTGCTTACTTGAAAATGAAATAATTAGAATACATAGTGAAAACATTTTTAATTTTTTTTTAAACATCTAGGTAATAGATATGGGGCTAAAAACGGGTACACTTCGTTTTCCCGAAATTCATTTGCCCGTGTAACGTTTGCCCGCGGATTATATATGTACCTTTATGACGGGATTGGAAAAAGTTTTCAATACTTTAGAAAAGTACTTTTTCGTATTGTTGAAAAAAATATTTTATGTTAGTAACTTACATATTTTGATGGATTTTAAGCGCGAAAAAAATTAAAACTCTCAAAAAACATATAAACATAGGATTTTAAAAGCGAAAAAATTGAATTTTAAGCGCGATAAAATTAAAATTCTCAAAAATCCATTCTAAGCTAAGAAAATATAATTCCTGTTCAAAACGTTTAAAAACCATTTTAAGCTTGAAAAAAAAACTTGTTCTCCAAAACACTTAAAACAACTTTTCTTATCTTAAGCGTCCTCGTCACCCAGCCACCCCAAAGTAAAATTCTGTTTTCATCTCTTACAGATCTTGACCCTACCGAGTCCTAGTGAGGACTGAAATTTATTCCAGAATTAGTTTTAATTTTATGTGTTTACTTCTTTGGATGTTCGTTCTTGTTGATTCTCACAGTTTAAAATCTCAGATTTATATGAAATTAATGAATATTATTGAAATTCTCTTAACAGTGAAGATTCAAGGCCGATTTCAATGCTGATGACATCGAAAACGATAAAAATAGCTCAGGAATTTCTCTGTCATACAGCTTGAAACTCTATTGAAGTGCAGTTCAGCTATAAAATGTTTTCTTTAGGGCTATACAAAGATTACAAAGGGAAATTAAGTTTATTTTGCTATGAATATAGGGTAATTTTATGGGCTTCTGAGCCACATAAGATAATGTTGACCTTGGCGCCTGCCTGACGACTTTACATACCCGAAGCGGAGGACCTAAACAAGAGGCTTAAAATCCAGAGAAATTAATAAACTGTAGGCCTAAAAATTAAAAACAATTATTTTTGTATGCAATGTATTGTATGTTTATGTATTATTAAGGGTAAATCATTGATTAAATGGGTAACTTAGGCCAAAGCAAACATTTTTTGCCTTAAATATTATACAGTATTAAGGATAGAACAGGTGTAAAATTGGTCTGAAAATTTTGATTTTTTTTTTCAAACGGAACTATACACTATGCTTCCAGTAAAAAGTATTGGTCTTTGTTTTTGAATTCAGTGGAATTTTAAGTCTCATCTGGTATTACTGGAAACAATTGTTTGAAAGCAAATCAAAGTAGCAGGCCAAGCCATACACACCAAATCAACTGATACCTATATATTTAAAAAATTGGGTGTCTTTAGAATAAGTGATTGAACAAAAAAAAAATGAAATTTTAATAAAGTTTGTGATTCTATCGAAATCATTGATGAACTAAAAACAAATTTCATTAATTTTTACAAAAATATATCAATTTAATAACAATATAAATATAAAAAAAAGCATTAACTTACTTTCCGAGCTCCTCCTTGATATCGTAGTTGTCAGAGAAACGCGTACAGGCTGCTGGTGCAGCCATCGCGATAGCACACTTAAAGAAATCTATTTCGGCAGTAAGTAAGACAAATATTGTGCTAATATCTATCCAAGGATTGTGTTTGGTGTTTGGTTTCCCTTATGATGTGAGTTCTTTTTTTATTTTCTCTCAAACTGAATTATAAATTACTGAAATATTTGTCTTTTATTGTGTCACTTCTTAAAATTAAAAACGCACTGCTTTCTTAATAATAATATTTTGTAAACGTTTTTTTTTCACAATTTGTTTGTTTGACATCAACTACTAAAAAATAAATATTGAAACAATTTTTGGTGGTCTTTTTTGTTAGAAATATGATAGCTTCAAAAATTAATTTGAGTCTTTACGTCCAATGCTAAATACATCGATCTAAAGCCTTAACGGGTACACAGATTTTCTTGAAATTTCGACCATAATTTTGTTGAAAATGATGATGTTCTAAATATATCAATTTTTTGTGGCAAATCGGTCCACCCGTTTAGGCTCTTGCGGGATGTACAGTGAGCCTGAACGTGGAGATGAGTATTAATTTTTGAAGCTATTGTTTCCAACAAACACACAAAATTATATTAAAACAATAAATAAATTTATAAAAACTAAAATAAGCACTATTTTGACTTTATTGCGTAAAATTTAATTTATTAATTAATTTCTTTTTTGCAAGCGCGAAGTTTCAATTTTTTCAATCTAAGTATGCGGTTATCTGAAAGAAGAACAATAAAAGGAGAATGTTATAATATTTTTTTTTTTTTCATTTCAATATATTCATAGCAATATAAAAATATTATTAATTAAAAAATGAAAGTCAGCTTGTATGCTGAAGATGTATAATTTTTTTACCTCAAAAACATAAAAATATGGGAATAAATATGAGGTCGATGGAGAAATTATTTCTAAGAACAAGGAACAAGGGAAAATAAAATCTTGTCTACTTTTTCTTTTAAATAAAAAAGAAATGGTTAAAAAATGTCAAAAATATAAGTAACTAGATAAAAACATAAATAAACAACAACTAAAAATGTTAAACAATTATTAAGAATTTTATTTATGAGGAGGTTCCTAAAATATAAATAGAAAACTCTCAGTGAGGATTTGAATTCTTTATAAAAATCTATTTAACTCTTTGTCTTCTATGTACTTAGGCCTAATGTAAAATAATATATTTCTTGCAAATATGAAATCTATACCTAACTGTTCTTTTGTATAAAGTCAAATAATTAATGATACGGCATGGAAGTTTGCAATTTCTCAGCGAAACTACAATATCAATTAGAAAGTCCTGCCCTCAGTTACTTGATTTGAATTCTTTCGAATACCACTTTACCTCATTGTCTTCTATGACGGACAAGTATTAGGTATATTATTATTTTGATTTTTTTTGAAAATTAATTCGAATCCTGCTCTTTTATAAAGTCTTATAAAAAATGATACAACATTCGATTACATTGTACGTTTGCAATTTTTCAGCATTCAGTACAATAAATTACAAAACGTAGATTGGTAAGGTTTAGAATTCCTTAGACTCTCAATTTAAGTCCTTGTCTTCTATGAAGAACAATTTCATGGGTGTTTCCAATTTCTCAGCAAAACTGCAACTAGATCTGGAACACTGCAATAAAGATTCACTCAGCGAGAATTTTGATTCCTTTGAAATAAGTTAGGCTTCTTCTATGAAGACAACAAAAAAAAATAACTTTGAATTATTTCGAATATCATTTTGGCACTTGCTCTTCTAAAGAGTCGAATATAAATGATATGGAAAGGACGTTTACAATTTCTCAGCAAAACTATTTACAACTTAAATTTAAAACGCCTGCCCTGCAGTAATATTTTGAATTCTTTCGGATATCAATTCAGCTTCTTCTTCGTCTTCTGTGACTTCTAAAGTAAAATAATATATATTTTTTTAATTATTTATTTTTCATTAGCTGCTCTTCTGTAAAGTCTAATAAAATAGAATACGGCATGGACGCTTGCCATTTATCAGCTGAAACTAAAATATAATTAGAAACCATGTTGGTAAGGCCTAGAGTTCTTTCGAAATTCAATTTAGCTCCTTTTCTTCTATGAGGGTTTTGATTTTTTTTAATTCAATTTAGCTCTTTTTGTCTTCTAAGAATGGCATAATATTTTATGAAAGATCTCAATTTTCCGACAAACCTACAATTTTATTAAAGACCACTCAGTAGGGATTAATTAATTTAATTTAGCTCCTTGTCTTGTATGAAGATAAAAATATAACATGGATAGAGGTCCACCATAATTTAATAAACTTTATTTTGGGATGCTGTCAAATTCTCAGCAAAACTACAACTACATTTAGAAACCATTCAAAGAGCTTGGATTTCGTATTAGAAATTTTCACGATGCATTCGGGATGATGGTTGAGGCATTTAATAAGTTGGGCCTTTGGTGTACGACTAGCAATCTTTAATTAAATAGAATGGAAGTTTTTAATTTCTCAGCTAAACAACAACTACAATCAAAAAGCCCACAGTTAGCCTTTGAACAAATTATGTTGACTCATTTTCTTATTGCACGCTTTATTATTGAAAAAAAAATAACTGATAGGCATTCATTTTTTGTATAATAAGAAAGTTTTAAATAAATAACTTTTTAAACAGCTTAACTGACAAACATTCCCGCCATCTAGAAAATAAAATAAGATAAATATCAAATACAAAAAGGAGGCAGCGGGTGGATTTCCAAAATTTTTGAATGTGGACTCTAAGTTAAAAACACCCTGTTTACAAAATTTCAGCTCACTAGAGCAACGAATCAAGAAGAAAACTTAAACATAAGAAAAGTAGGTGTTGGCAGTAGGTGGATGTCAAAAAGTTCGCACTTGCCTTTGTTTGTCAATTTCAGACTCTCAAGTTTAAAAATCTACCAAATCGGAAAACAAAATCTATCAAAATATCAACCCACAAAATGTGAACAAAATCATAATCTCATTTTTCATACTTTCGCCTTGATCTATGAGATTTTAATTTCTCTTGTGATTTTATTCTAGTGGTGAAATTTATTCGCAACGTAAAATGAATCAAAAAAGGTCATAGCTCTTTTTTTTGATTTGTGAATAGCTCCTTTTGTTGTGATTTTAGCACTGTGGTTGTGAATGTGTGATTTCTCATAGAAATCAAATCACATTACCATCAAAAGAATGAATTTGTACCTGCATACTTTTGTCAGTATTTTGAAAGATAATTACCAAAATAGGTAATACCAGTTTGTCACTCTCGTAAAAACACCGTAAATACCGATTGAATATTCAGAAAATTGGGCAGAAGTTTTTTGGGTTTCTTCATTCAACAGAATATTTCATTTGGGTTAGTCCATTTTGTTGTTTCTTTTTTCGTTCCGGAACATATGGGGTGGTTTTTTTTTATATATTTGAATTCCCCTTCTCAGTAGAAGTCTACAACACCGTTATTAATTTCGGATATTTACTGAAAATTCCAATATAACACGGTAACACGTGAATAAATTCAAGCATTTTCTGCGATTTGTGATGTTGAGTAACTTTCAGAAGAGGGAGGGGGATGAAATATTTTAAAATATTTGAAAATATTCTCTTTTGTGTTCCTTATTTTATTTAATTCAAACCAATCGAATCGTGTGAAACGAAATCTGCAGAATAATTTTCTTCACATCTGAACATTTTCGTTCTTCACGTGTAAACAAGCACAATGGAATCAATCAATATTTTTTTAATCAGGTGACTACTTTTTTGATTTAATCAGCTTTATTGTTGTTTGATGACAAGATAGCATCACAGCTGCTTATAAGAAAATTTTGTACATAGGTATTTACCTACTAAACCTTTAAAAGGTTTTTTGGGTAAATATTTTTTTATATAGGTATAGAAGGTCTATTATGTGCAAAACTAGGAAGGTGTATGTCTCATTTGATCATGATGCTTGAAAACAACACCCAAAATTCGTCACGAGTTTGGGAAAGGACCGCATTGAATGCTATAGTAACTACGCTTTAGATTATAACTTTATTTTTTTTAACACAAATATTCAAAAATATTTTAATGAATTTCTATGATTAAAGAAACAATATGTCAAATTCATTATGGCTGATTTACAATGACCCGTTCGCGATGCGTATGTTACATTTAACAAGCGTTACGGACGCGTCAAGATAAAACGAGAACAGGTTTCAACACAAGATGGCCACATACCTAAATTTAAAATCGAAATGTCAAAACGCATGCAAAAGGTGAATAATTTCTACTTTTGCGTTGCAGCCGCTTGCGTTACGTTGGTTTGTATACTTACTAATTCATGCAAAATCGTAACATAGTGTTCACAGCGTCATTGTAAACACTAAGCAGAAATTCCTATGCCTGAACTTTTGCGCTGAAAGATAAATCTTAAACGCAACGCTCAATGCGGCATTGTAGATCAGTCATTAAAATTCTAGTTCGTACAGAATTAAAAATACAATTTGAAAAAAAATATCTAACTTCTGTAATTCAATTGAACTTTTTATTTGGGCTATTGACAACTTTGGCTATGGTGGGTACATGACTTGGGTGCGTTTTATTTTCTAAGTATTCTTGAGAATGGCTCGTCAGAAACGGATGGTAGCAGTAAAGGCATTGAAATTCATGTAAGTCGGTATTTACATGACCCGATTTTTCCAGGTTTTCACTTCATTTTTTATTTGCCTCCACCTACAAAAAAATAATCTCACTGCTAAAATCGGGTCATGTAAATACCGACTAAAACACATTTTTTCTAAATACCACGTTCAACAAATTTAGCACTTTTCTTTTCTCAGTTATTTCCAACTCTTGGAACAAACTCAAATAGATTTTTAAAAGGTGAAGTTGCTGAAACTTTTTTGAATTTGAAAGTATTTATATGAGGCGATGAGAACCAAGTCCAAAACTCGCCATATCCATTCCTGAAAAACTTGTCACGACCATTTGTAATTTTTAAATATCTTTTTGACGAAACATTTTATATAATTTTCCTTTAAATGATTAGAAATAGATTTAAAAATTTAAAACTTGATACCTATAACAAATTATTTTTAAGTGCTCCCATTTAAAAATAATTAAGCAATTTAATTTTGCTATCGGGAGTTTTTCTGACATGGATATGGCGAGTTTTGGTTCTCATCGCCTCATGTAAACAAAATTAAATGTTTTTTTTGCGTTCACCTCTTCGCTTATGATAAAAGTACAAAAATAAGCGCCATCAGTGCTTAATTCTGTTTTAATTTCGCTTAGCTCATAAGCGGAGATGATTATCTTCGCTAATTAAGCAGATTTGTTGTTGATGTTTTTTAAGGTAAAGATAAGTGCACAAAAATAAACACTTATTGTGTACTCGCTAAATGATGGCTAGTTGACACTTAAAATCTCTCCTCCCAAAATGTTTTGTTATTGCGTGACACCCCCCGGTTTGTTGGGCGTTTGATCGTTCATGTGACACCGTCATTCACGATACACAAAAAATAATACCAAATTTGTGAAAAAATGCAAAAAACATAAGACAAAGATTGTGATGTTGTGATGTAAAAAAAAATACCTAAATACTGTTCGTGGCAGCAACAGGCGATAAAAATAATAACATTCCGAGTGGTAGCATTTTTTTTGACTGGCAACCAATGGAACTGATAAGCTAAGTATACAGTTATTTTGAACAAAAATAAAACTTGTTGGTGAGAAAAAAAAAAAACAGATCGTCAAAGAAAACATGTCCGTGGTGTAAAAGAAATTTCCTTATTCTGTTTTCAAAAAAACAGAAAATTCTTAATGAGATGCTATTTTGTCCGCAATATAATGTCAGTTAAATAATTTTACGCGAAAAAAATTCGTCGTGAGCATAAAATTTGTTTTCTTTGGGTAGTTTACAGTTCTATAAAACAAATTTTAACGCGCAAAAATCAATCTACACTGAGGCCATACGAAAGTATACCTCCAGTACATTTTTGCAACTAACACATACATAAGTACAAACCTGTGAACTGACTCGACTCGTCGTCGTCAGTCGTCACGTCACCTGGCTTGCTATTTTCGTAGACAGTGAGGAGTCAGTAATATGACAGTTATAGTTTTGTAGCCAATGCATATACAGTAAAACCAGGATAAGTACCCTTCACTTAAACGCTTCACACGCATAAGTACTTGCCTGATGTATTTATTAAGAACCAATAAGAATTTGTCATATAAGTAAAATACATCTTATAAGAAGGTTTCGCTTAACAGCCATCCCCGTTTAACTGCCTCTTTCCCTGATTCACTGATATGAGTCAGGAGGACCTTCGTCGTTGGAGCAAAATTTCTAACGTTTTGTTTGAAAACTTCTTTTGAAAGGACCAGAATTGGTAATGGGAAGCGATTTTTTGATTTTTGTTCAGACATCTTAAGATTTTCAAAATATTATTTTGATAATAAAATAATTTTCACAAGCGTGACATTGGACCATTTTTGAAATGCAAATTGTTAAGCTGAAAAGTCGTTTGATCGTGGCACAAGTTTTCTTTTGTAAATATCGTTTTTCAATAATTTTTGGAGCAAAAACTAGAACTTTTGAAAAAAAGGTTTTAGACAGAAAGTGACCCACTTTCGAAATTTCAAAGCCCTTTCTAACTCATACAAATCTAAGAGAGATCATCATTAGTTAACTTAGACCTAAGCCGTATTTCTCCTACTTTCTTCATTTGTTATTTTTGTTTTGGAAGGATTGACACAGATTAAGTAAAGGATTCCGAGTGTAATGAGACGTTGTGATATGAGTCCTTAAGCCCAAAACATACTTCCTCGTGAAGTGAAAAGTCAACAATGGAGAAAGTGATTTCCAATTTTCGGCCCTAGAGCTTACAGAAAAAGTTTTTTTTAGTTTGAAAATCAAATTCAAAATGTCTGTATTCTAGTTAAAGTGAAATATTATAAAAATTTTCACTTATCTTATTTTAAATTTGTTTCTGTTGTGCAGCTGTGTCTCTTTCTTCATCAGTTAGATTCAGGCTTGTTCAACCCAAATTTGCTTACGGTACGTTGCGAAGTTCATTCAAGTTAGAAAAATTATTGTTAAATTAGTTTAAAATTATGAAATTTTTAGGCGAGGGATCGAAGCAAAACCACTACGTAACTAGAGCCGGTTTAGATCTTAAACGAGCAATGTCTTAAATTTTTCAACCACTGTGTTTTAGAAAGCTTTTAGCGGCAATGCACTTTCTAATGGGATTTGTTTAAACGTGCTATTGTTGTCACTTCGTGTTTTTTTTTTACTATTTGGAAATAAGAGATAACTGTTTGTGAGAACTTGAGCTGGTTTTTTTACCCGGATAAATACTTTCAAAATGGAGGCATCAATAGTGAAGTTCTTAACCGGGTCTTACTGCAGTTTTTTTTCTTGTTAGGGAATTGTATATGTTCCTAGCTTTGCCTACAGCAAATAAATAAACAAATAAGTTTTTGTTTCAAGACACATTTATTTATAACTTATGCAAATATTTACGACCACTGTTTCTCACTAACTAATTAGATTAAATTAATTACAATCATATACATATTTTTAAATGTTTTTACATACATAGATCGCCAAATTTTTGTTTGTTAAGCTCTCGCAATAAATGAGGTAAAATTCCACGCCACGACCGTAATCACAATTTTTCTTGACCTTCAAGCTAATTCTCTTTTTCAACTTTATAGTTATTTTTTGGAGCCTTTCAAAACGGACTGTTGCACACACACTTTAAAAAGTTGTTTGTGCCCATTGGACTTTTTTTTCCTATTTTTTTATCAGCTCATTTTTGTTAGTAGCTTGGCTAAGACAGTTAATTTTTTTTTTTAACTTCGTTTCTTGTGAAAACTCAAAATTTCGTCAAAATCTAAGGAGCCTACAGATTGTTACTAAAAAAATCTGTATGAATTTCTTATGGGGTCGATATCTTCGAAAAAAAAAATGTTTGTGCCAGTTGCGTTAAAAGTATGGTTAAATTTGATCCCATGGCTAAATTTTGACATTACTGAGGTGAATATAGTCGCTAAAAATTAAACCTGCGTAAGAGCTCGGTAAAATGTTTGCCAGTGGTTAATTTTTGACATGTACATTAGGTTTGCCAGATTGGGCTATTTATAGAAAATTAGGCTATTTTTCTTTAAATTGCCGACAACAATTTTAGTTTGACAGCCCAATCTTTATTGGGCTACTAATAGCACAAATCTTATCTTGGGCGATATTTTATTTTTGTATGAAAAAATCACTTTGACATTTCAAATCAACCGCAACAGACTTCATTTTAAAATTATTCAGTTTCTTTGTTGGTCCCAGAATTTCCATTCTATTCTATTCTATTGTCAGCAAAAGTATTATATATTCCGATGTTTTTTAAAATATGTTTAAATTAATTGTGATTGAAGTTATGAGAACATTTTTTTTATTGTTATTGACCTACTATTTGGTTTCGGCTCCGATTAAGGGCTACAAAAATTTCTAAACTGGGCTATTGAACTTGTTCAAGGCATGGCAACCCTGATGTCTATGAAGAAATGAGGGAGTTGATTGTAGATAAATATTTCATTTTGATGCCTTGAAGTCACGAATTCTATCTTAAATTTTAACGAGCTCCTGAGCTCACCTAAGTTATGTCAAAATTAAGCCATGGGACCATATTGAACAAAACTCTTAACGCAAGGCCTACGAAACAAAACAGTCGTATTTATTAGATTTTCTAAGAACACGCTAGGGGAGTTATTCAGCTTGTCAATGCCTACATAGTTTAGCCATCTAGGTATTTATAAATTCATTCCAACAATTATCCAAATATAAATTCATTTATTCAGCGACATTCCTGCTTTCTTTCATTTTTGAATGAATCAATGATTTTTTATACGCTTTAGAGCACGTTCAATTAGCTTTTCATTAATTTCAAAACTATAAAATTAAAAAAAACAGAAATATTTGCCTTACCTTTTTTATTGACCGCATTTACTTTATTAAAAGATTTGGGCAACATATTGCAGTGGCTAGCCAATCTGTGTAAAATGTTTATAAATAACTTTTTTAAATTAGACATGTGTCTAAAGTTAGACATTGCTTGGATTGGAATGGGTTTATTAATACCTACCACCGACTGAAAGTGTTAATATTGTCAAAAGTGAAAGAATATTATTTCATTTAATATAAATATAATCATGAAATAAGATTTGCAGTAGGTATCAATTAAGAGTAGTTGTTTGTTATCTTAGTTGTTTTTTTATTTCATTTCATAAATATGTGTGACAATATTTCTTAAGAAAAGCACAAATACTTATCCAAAAGTGTAAATTTATCAACACATACTTCAAGTCACTATTAAAATATCCAGCAAGTATCTATCTAGTCTGACATTTCACTCGCTCACTTACTCACATTAAATAGCTTAATCAATTTTCAACGAAAAGAAAGGCTCAAAGTGTATAGTGGACAGAGGGAGGTCAATCTTTGAAACTTACGACTTTCTGTCACAGACACAGTCACAGTCAGTACGATAAAGATGACAGCTTAGTATGATTTTTTGGTGACATTGCGTTCATTCACATTTATGCTACAAGTACATGGCATGTAAAATGCCGCATTTGTATGCGCAGTGACGTCATTTTATACAATTCATAATTGCCACATACCATGTAATAGGCATGTTTGTGACAGCCGCATGACGTCAGTACCACATGTGCATGCGGCATTTAATATGCCGTGTACTCTTGGCTTTAAACTAATGTGTTCTATTTTTGCGTTGCTAGCCTTAAACTCATTTTATGTGGAAATCTTGGATAAAATAATTTTTTTGTCAGTAATAAATAATAATTAAGACAACAGCTTTACTTTGACATCTAAACAACCACATATTTTACTTTCTAAACGACTCCAAATGCGTGCAAGTGGATGAATATTGTCTTCGGTTACTATTATTTAGACTATTTTTTATCACTTCTGAAAATTTCATCAAAATCGGTTCTAAGTAGTTCAGATTTAAACGAACTAAGACCATATGAAAAAAAAAAGGAAACAACCTTGTAGGTATGTCCAAAATGTTTTATTCAATATTTTTTGAACAGTGGTTGTGGCACTGAGCGGAACATTATAAGTGTTTATTTTTCATTTTAATTATTATCATGCATGAAATTTCATTAAAGTCGGTTAACTTATTTAGTGTTTGAGTTTTTTTTCTCTCTCCTATCTTAAGTGCTGTTGTGTGTCCCGTCAGATGATCTTTTTATCTGTGCTTCTAGCTGCAGATACTAACATCAAAATTACCTACAAATTAGAAAAAGCTTTTTTATGTGTTTTTCTTAAGTAGAAATTTTTGCTTAAGATCAACTAGAACAAATAACTAGGTTCGACTGTAACGATTTTTATGTAACTTTGTACCTAAATGGGCAATAACTCTGCATTCTGTTTTTATTTTTTATTTAAATCACTTAACAAAAAGAGGTTTTTTTTTAAGAAAATTGCGTTTTTTTTTGATTATATACAAATACATTGAGCCATATTAATAGATGTTGTTTAAGCTGTTGCTTGCTAGAAAAAAAACTGGAGTTTAGATACCTGGTGAAGTTTCCATATGATGAAGTCCATCAGATTAGCCTAACAACCACTTAAACAACTTCTTTGAATATGTCCAGTTATCTTCTTATTGATTCTGCTGATTTTGTTATAATTTACTGATTCCAATAATTCTAGCTTCTGGGGAGTTCAAATAATTTAATTGCGTTTAAGAACTTCACAAATTTTTTTTAACAAAAATTAATTATTTTTAGAAGGTAGGCACAGTTTTTATTTAAAAATACATACATATAATTTTCATTTCCTTAACTGAACTTTTACATCTTAACAGTCTAGTTATGTTTTTAAGGCTTTGAACCCCAAGCGCAATTTCGTGCGATCCAGTCGTGCATTTTATTTTTTATTGTTTTGATTTTTGCATTAAGGAAACCGGTATATTTTTTTACATTGTATTTAATTCAAATAAAACTACAAATTATAAAAATGTCCCTTAATATCACAGAAATAAAATCTAAGAACGCAATTCGTGTTGTGTTTTATATGTTACTGTTACTTCAGAGGCTATGCAAGGCAGAAACATATATGCATATAAAAATACATACCTCACCAATTAATAAAAAGAAATATTTCTCATTTTTTCCACCCCCCCCCTCAGTCATCGCCTTACTCTTATGTACCACTTTAGTAATTTTTATAAGACGTACAAAGTAAAATTAATGACATAATATTTTGTTTTCTTTTTTTTTGTTTTTGTTTTTATTATTACTGTGTATATCGTATTTCTTGTATCGCTTTAATGACGACTAAAAATACTTTTGTCGAAAACACATATTTCAAAAAATAGAGAGAAAAATATCCACAAAATAATAAAACAAAAACCGAAACACATATTTGAAATATACACATTTAGTGAAAAATTTAAATTTACACAAAAATCGAAACTGACGCGCTGCTTTTTAGAGCATGTTCTTTTTTGACGATTTTTGTGTTCTTTTCAAATTGTATTATTGTTTTTTTTTTTAATTTCTAATGTAACTTTCTTGGAATAATATAGATTTAATAATATTTAAGATGTTGGTAGCCACTGAATTTCAAATAAATAACAAAATAGTTTTTTTTTTATAAGGAACTCTTCGAATTTAGATTTCAGAGTTTTCTTGCCCATCACTGAAACATAAACGAGATTATTACTCATGGTCATGACTTTGTGAGTACGCGTAGGTACCTGTCTGTGGCAGCTAACTTGTTTTGATAATACAGTTAAACCCGGAAAAGTGCCTCACTAAAGATAAATGCCCCATTTTGAAAGGTATTTTTTGGGTTGGTCAGTTAAGAAAAAACCGCTTAAGTGCTCCGAAGCACTTGCCTTTTATTAATGTTAACAAAACACGATAAAGTAGGAATGGCAGAAGCATTTATAAAAAAAAAAAGAAAAAACATCACACTAGAAAGTGCTTGACTGCTTATAATTGAATTCAAAAATAGCTTACAAGTTTCAAAGTAGGTTAATATCAAAAGCCCTAACGTAAAAACCGACCTCAAAGGGAAAGGGAACCTAAAAATCGTAACTAATTTTGTTAAATTAAAAAACAAAATAGATAATGTACTTTAGTATAAGATGAGGTTTATATGAACAATTTATAAAAATGGGTTGGTTCTCAAGAAATAGAGGCACTTTATTTGAGTAAGGCCCTTTACTAAATCCGAGGACAAGGCCGTAGGCAGACGGGAGGGGGTATAACTTTTCGAGAACAAAATTTTAACATTTATTGTGTAATCAATAAAGATAGTAAAAATTAGAATTATAAGGTATGGTTCATTAGCCGAAAGTCAATCATAACACTATTTTGTGCTTGGACAGTGGTACATTATGCTTATAATGTATGAGGCTGAGAGTGCGAAAGTGATGTTATCCACTTTTTTGTCATATTTTTCATCTTTAATTGATCTAATTTTAGACTCAAGGAGGATAAGTTACAATTTCAGAAAGCTTAGACTATAAAATTTTGGCCTAGATGATTTTTGATGTTCAAATGTCAAAAATATCAATTTTGCCAAAAAATGGGTTACACTCAGCAGTTTTCAAAAAAATATATACACTGCAGACAAAATAGGAGCAGTTTACCTGATTTAAAAATACCTGCATTCTATTTTAAATCAAATAGCATTTCTCGCTCCATTTAACATAATTATATTTTGATTTCACACCAGTTGTTAACTTTCCCTATTTGTTCTGTCATTAAATAAAGGTTTTTTTTGTTGCTTCCTTCAATAAATTGATTGTTTCGTTGGCTGTTTTGCTTCCTTCAATAAATCGATTGTTTCGTTGGCCGTTTTGGTAATGAACTAGCACGATTTGCAAAAGTTGTTAATTATAAAATGGCAAACCAAACTGAGCATAAATCAAGTGACAGCTGTCAAAAAGACCAACTCCGGAAAAAGTATTACCAGATTGAAATCCATTTATTTGATTAAGGCTTTGATATAAAACCGATCTCAATCGAAGTACATGAACTGCTAATTTTGGACCGTCAAAATGGGTTGACATTCCCCAAACTAGCAGAAAATTATGGATTATCCATATCTGGGGTAAAAAATAATTGACCTGCGTGGAACAGTTGGCAGCTTTAAAAGTTCTGTTGATAGGAAGAGGAAGACCACAGCAGTTTATGACCACAGAATAGAAATTAAGGCTAGAACCAAGAAAAAGCCCTTCATTCTATAAAATTATTCATATTATAAAACGGTTATCTTTCGCAAGGGATGAGTCGTTTTGCTGTTGTTTTTCAAAATGGTCTACTATGTTCATTAAAAATTATGTACTACTTGTACAATCCCAAAGTTTTGAACATAATTAATAACTATCCCAGATATTTAACAAATTGCAAACTGAAAGCATGATTTAAAAATGCATTTCTTAAAATTTTCCGGAGGGGGGAAGGTATCACAGGGGGGCTATGGCCTTAGAAGTTGGTGGTGTTTGTTGATGATTCAACTAAAATGTCAGCAGAGTTATAATGTGGAACACATAGGTAATTAAGCATTTTTCCACGAATGCACGCATCGCGCGTTCAGTTGAAATTAAATTAAATTAAATTAAATTAAATTAAATTTGGTGGCAACAGCAACATCTCGTGGAGAACCAGGGCCTAGTGACTTGTTGGCAGGAATGGAGGGGACCTACAATTTCTTCTCGAGTCCAAACGGGTACATGAGAAGCACTTATTCATGATAAGTATACTCTTGGAGAATCTGTCAGTTCCCCGCAAGAGGCAGTACCTCCGGAAAAACATTTCTGTTTTTACGTGGCAGCGGCTGGGAATCGAACCCAGACCTTCGGCATAACAGTCCTACGCACTAACCCTCATACCACGAGGTACTACGAGGATCCAGTTAAATGAGGCAAAAATAGCGCTTAAAAACTATGGCAATCGTTTAAAAAGAAACGTTTTATTGATTTTGTTTTTAGTGAATATTTTATTCCGTCAACAAAAATTCTTCTTGAATGACTAAAACAAACGAAATTTTATCATTTTACTCCTTCATTATCTTCACAACAGCAGATCTATCAGTGCTGGTGCAGGGAAACAATTCCACGGGCATCTGCTCCACATGGACTTTATTCCATTATAAGTGGAAAACTGTTCCACTTTTTAAAGTGCAATTTATTCTCACCAAGAGAGGGAAGTAACTACACCCGAAATTTTGTGGAATTTTTTCCCACCTAAAATTTGGAATTTGGGATATTATTGATTTATAAATATAGATGACCGTGGAATTATTTCCGTGCACCTCAATGCTATAGCAGCAGTCGAATATACGGATCTCAACGAAGCTCATTTCAATGAGTTTGTTTTCATTGCTAAGCTTTTTTGTTATTTTTAACCTTATTATTGAATTGTAATCAGTTACAGGTAGTAGCTGCGTTTTATTATCCACCAGATCTGATTCAGGTGCGATTATCATAATAAGACTCTGAGTTACAACAATGTCATAATACCTATCCCTGTTTTTCCTTCTATTTCTTTACCTACACAAAAAGCCTGAGTAAAAACTAAAACAAAATTGGGTCGTTCTAGCAGAAGAGAGCGAAGTGGAAGCCAGAGAGTATCGCCAATACGCGGCAAGTTCAACCAACTTTGTTCATCTTCACAACATCTTTGACAAACTTACTCAGCTGTTAAATAACCTCGTACACTTATAGTCGCATCCCTTATTCGATTTTGACAAAAAAAAAGTTTATCGAGTTGATCAATTGCTTTTTCAACATATTTGCTAAACAAGAAAGACGAGTTGATACCTTTGTAAACTTTAACCAACGATCACTCTTTGGAGAATGCATTAAACGCATCATAATAACATAAACTCAAAGGCAATGTCAAATAAAAATACGAAGATGGTGGCTTCGGTCTTCGGTGTGTTTCATGAGCTTGTCATAAAATATTAAAGTTCTGTTTGTTCCGCATAAGTATGTTTTCCTCTCAAAGAAAAAAATAAGTAGCTGCCGTATTGATAGTAGTTGTTTTTTTTCAACTCAAAATAATATATGTCAAATACAACAACAACTACTATGTCCATAGCTACCCTTCAAGCAAATTATCCACTTTGTCGGTACTTCTTGGATCCTTAAAAAAATGACTCCCACACAGGGATTTTATTTTTTCCCACTTGTTTTTTTTTGTTTTAGTTTATTTTAATAGGTCGTGCGGTGAACATCATTGTGTGTTTTAGTACGTTTTGTCATGAAAACTTAATCACATTTTTGGTTAATAATACAAACCAAATGCAGTTGTAATTTATTTAATCTTTAGTAGGACAAATTATTGTGTTTTTGTAATTATTTGAATAAATTGCAAATAGATGTGCCTTGGAAGGAAAAAAGTTCCATTTGTTCTTTGTTTTTGTGTGGTTGAAAAACTCGAAAAGGGAATTTCTTTTTCATATCTCTTGGTTTTGGTACTTGCTAAGTATGATGAACTTTTTATCTCACAATACAGGCGCAAGTGGGTCCGCGGTGATTCTAATTTTCATACTAATCTGAGCCGTAAAACGCAGTTTTGAGGATCCACTTTTGGATCCGAAAACGGAGTCTTTCATACGTTGTTCCCTACGTTTGCGGATCCAAACCGGACTCGTTTGCTTAAAGGGTATGTCCAGATAATTAAGTGGATTTAACTTCTGTTCCGATAAAAACGGCATTGCCAGACCACCATTGTCGTTGTGTTATCGATAATTTATATAGAAATATCAAATGTTTATTGGTAAGATAGTTCAATACAAAATGGCAGACCAAGGCAAATGTTGAAATGTCCCGATGTCTTTCCTTTGGCCAAAGTGCATATCGACAAGCAAAAAAACGCAGCTAATATTAGAAAATGACCTCAAAGCAATATTTCAAATTAGACACAAACTGAAATTGTGTATACATTAGAGTTGAGTACTTTGAATTAGAAATTATAGAGGACGGCCGGCATAAAACATTTCTCCTTCCTGACAAATTCTGCTCAAATTGTTTTTTTGTCTGATAAATGTACATAAATGCCATGCTGAACTAAGCTATTAAAGGTTTAATCATAAGCGTTTTCATATTTGTTCAGTTCTGCGCGTGTCAATATTTTTGTTAATTGCATGTTAACGTTATTTGTTTGCATATAACGGACGCTCGAACAGCCATTTTTAATTTCTGGCACTTTCGATTTCGATAACCTGCGCATCAGTGATAGGCCAATGGCATAATAAACAGAAACACTACACAGAAAGAACCCTGCGTTAATTATGAGTTCCACTTTAAATATGGCGCTGATATTCACTTCACAGTTAATTCCTCCCAATTACCTACACAATTAAAAATAAAAATACCCGTAACTAAAACTAAGTGGTATTACTTGTTTGTACTAAATATACTTACCTACGTTCATTAGAAAATACTGAAAATTCTATGATAAAAATGTCATTAGAAATATTCAAAAAATATGAAACGGACTTTTCCAGTCACAGCGACAGCAGTCCAACTTTTAAAAATTGACCCCGTGTTCGACTACCGTATACAGGTGGTAGTGGTATACCAACATACGCTACGTGCCGCGCGTCGATGGCGCTGGTCGCTGGATATAAACAATAAAGTGAGTCTGGCAATCTGTTTGGTGCTGAATACTCTGAGATTTGAATTATTTATTACTGGAAGGATTAAGATTCTGTTGACTGGCCAATTAGCGAAAGGGTTGTTTATGACTTTTTAAGTAGGCACCTATCTACTATTTCTAATTTATCTCTCGCTCTGGTTAGTTCCAGATTCGTACCTCGCACACTGTTGCCCGAATCATACAAAAAAAAATCAGCTGCGAATTCTTAATTTTTCAATGGGTTTTAAATGTCCTACTAGGTGAGAAGGGCACTAAGGAAATCAAGTGCAAAATTATTGTTCGATGAACTTATTGATTATTTGTATCGGACGGATGCAACAGATAGAGAGTACACAGAACACACATTCATTTTTACGTACGAGCTAGATAGCTATGTGCTACGTAATTTTTGTTGAGTGAGCATATTTGTGTGAGAGTGGAATGCAAAAATTCATCATATGGATCGCACGTGCATCGTGCACACTACACAGTCAAGTTTCATTTAATCTTATAGCTGTAAATGTGTTTTTAGTTTTTTTTTTTTCAAAAATGTTGCAATCTTGCTTTAGTTATTTTTTTATTGTTTGAAAAATAATCCCATGTATTTGGACAGAACGAATTTTTCTAAAATATAGTTATAAAGCGTGTTCTTTTTAAGGCTGGTGGTAGTTTGGTCGAAGGAAACGATGTCGTGTTAGGTAAACAGTTTACTTTTCACTTCCTATGTAGGTGGTTCAGTGGAAATGAACATTTAAAATGCAAAAACTCATATAGCCGTATTTTTTAATTTTATTCCTTTGGAGATTCATAAAGAGTATACAAGTTTTCGACCTCCTAACCCATTTTCCTTTGTCACCATCTTGGATAATAAGAAAATAAAATTAATAATTTGTTTTCAATTCGTTGAAAAAGGAGGTTATACACTGCTGGCCATTTGAATAGGTTCAGTCATTTTGCCACACTATTAAGGTAGAACTTTGAATAGGCGGAAGCCAGTGAACGTGGTCGTACGAAACCGAGCGCAAACAAGAAATTCATATGACGCACCCATAATTGCGAAGTGGTACTATTCGTTTAGTTTTCGTTAACTTTTGCCGTCGGGCGAGAGAGCGTTCACCGACCGCTCTTTTTTCACTTTCCACCACTTGTGTATTATAGTGAAATTGACGTTTCGGGCTTCCGCAACCCGTTTTAAAAAACCAATTGGTAAAAACATTTCCAACTATCGATTGGCAAACAAAAAAGAACGATAAGCCATCTCAGTTTGACGTAAACATAAATTATTGGCAGTAAAACCAATTTAAGTGGTGCAAAAAATCGGATTTTTCTTTTCATGTTAATATGATCAAAGTAGCATATCAAAATTATGCATTTGTCAAGTTGGTTTTATTTCTCAAAGCCCTCCAATAAATGTCAAACCAAGTAGAGTACGTCCAATAAATATATTCAAATGGCCGGCAGTGTAAGCCACCATTTTGAATTTAACAAAAATGGGTTCTTGTTAAAATATACAAGGTGCTTAACAAAAGGCTAGATTGTGTATGTTGCGTTAATACAAGAAAGAAATCGTATAGGAGGGGGATCTTCCCCCTCTCCAGTTAAGGTGGGAAAGGCAATTTTATTTTTTTTCTATAACTTCTTTGAAAGCCAAAAATCCATTCACAAAATTTCTTTTTCCTTAAATTTATGTAAATAAATTTAAAAACAAAGTATTTTTTACTTTATTTTTTCTGTCGTGGCTATGTCGTTTTTCCTCCTAACTCCCCTACTGGGCTTTTGAAAAAAACACACTAATAATGTAGTTTTATTCATAGTTTGAATACTTAAGAAATGACGTTTTAATTTAGGGGCGGAAAATTTTAAATTGAAATAAAACACAGACAAAATGTTTTTAATGTCCATGAAATTGACTTTATTTGACAGATAAGGCAAATCGCAATAATTTTGAATATGATTTATGACATGTGGCCTGGCACATACCATAATTTTATGGTGTTATCTGGTGGATCAATTTTCACACACTCTTCACAGTAAATTAGGCTGTATTCGGCAATAACGAGTCGAATGTTGTGCTCACAAATGTTCCTGGCTTATCGGCATAGACATGCGTCATCATACGTTCATACATTTCTGTGGTGTTCGGGATAAACATGATACCTTCATTTTAAAATTTGCGTCTTTAGGTCTACTTTACATAGAGCTAGATTCTAAACGGGTGAAATGATATTCTTCAAATTTGAAACATGATTTTTTGATGGTTATGTTAGTAAATATTCCAAATTTGAAGAAAATCTGTCAACTCGTTTAATCTCTAGCTCGATGTTAAGCTCTATTTTTTAAGTGGTGGGAGCTGGGAATCGAACCCTGACCTTTGGCATGACAGTCAAACGCACTAACCATTACGCATTTATTTTTTTTAAGCGCAAACTAATTAACTAGGACGCCTATTGCACGATGATTCTTTGCGTCTGACTCTTTTCAAAATTTAATGGGTGCGAAGGTGATATCAGATGTTTTTTTCTCCTTCGCACTCACGACAGTTCGAAAAGAGTCAGACGCAAAGAACCATCGTGTAATAGGGGTCTAGGTATGCAAAAATATATTGATTTAAACTTCTTCAATTTGTTCACTTGATACGCTGGCGCTGGATATGAGTCAAAAGGATCTTTGACGTTGGAGCCAAAATTTGGAATGAGATCTCGGTGGGCTCAGCAAATTGTATCCGCCAAAAAGTGAGCAAGCGAATCCAATATTTTTTTGTTCTCTTTATTTTCTGAGGAATCCTGTTCACGCGACTGAGATTGCTGAGGGCTCTGAGATCTCATTTTCCTAAACATGCCTATATAAATAAAATATCGCAAAATTGTTTTTTTAAATTGTTTAGCTGACACGTTGCTAGGTCTGGGCACAAGTTTTTTTGTTTTAAATTTCTACATATCGTTCAATTTTTGGAGAAAAGTATTTTTAAAAAATGCGTTATTTCATGAGGTTTTCAAGTCATTTTTAGAGAAAGCAGATACTAGTTATCTTTTTTTAAGTGGACTTAAGCCGTTTTTCCCCTGGAATTTGTTTTCAAAGATAGCTTAAGGACAAGAAGTTATAACTATGTTTGTATTGTAACATTATTTGAAAGTTCTTTTAAAAAGCAAAATCAGTGACTATTTTAATACAAAAATTATGTTGAAACACATATAAATTAGTAAGTGAGGTATTTAATTATTATAATAGCAACCGTTTTCCTTTGAAGGTGGCAAAGTACTCATGAGTACTTACTTTGCTAGCTACTTTTTTTAATGGAACACATCAAAATGCCTTGCCATGTAAAATGTTTCTACTCGCACACAGGGCCCGATTTAACTTTTTTGGGCCCTAGGCCTATAGAGTAAATGATGCCCTATATTTAATTTCTTTTGTCTTACAAATAACTGAAATTAGAAAAATCACGACATGGGTGTTCTGAACAGATAAGAAATAACTAAAATTAAAATCGGGAAATTCATTTTTAAATAAACGACACGACGGACGACGGGATGTAGACGTTTTTAATCAGAATAGCATAAAGTAGACATGTATTGAGTATTTAATACATTAAGTTTTCTTTATCATGTTTTGCCTTAAGCTATTTTGAACGCAATCAAAAACTCAAAATATAGATATATAGAATCAGGTCAAGATAAACGGCAATAGGTTTTCAAGAACAAACATTTGAAAGTTTGACAGACAGTACCTTATTCTGACAAAGTTAGCCCAAAGCGGTTCATGTTCGCAAAAAATGTATAGATTTTCTTTTTGTCACAAGAGACAAGAGAACGCTCACGACAGAGTACAAAATTTCCCCTTCATGACAATTTTTGCCAAAGTCTGCTCATGAAATTTGTGTGGGCAGAAGTTTTCAATTTTATGTTCAATTGGAAATAACAAAAAAAGTTTTTTTATTTTTTTTTTCTGGTAAGTCATTTAACAGGGTTGCAAAAGTCGATACAATTGTACTTTTTTGGATACACTCGACGGAATTTTGTATACAAGCAGAAAAATTAAATTAAACAGATAGTCGAGAAGATTTAAGAAAAACGACTTACTACGATGGGAAGGGTCTGAAATCTCCCAAATTAAAACCTCGCATTTAATATCCCTCAATATAAAATCCTACTTTTCATAATCTCGTAATTACAAAATCCCGGTTTTAACAATCTCGAGCAATTTTGTAATGTAATCAATTTTTTTATAAATACTCGTATGAGAGATTTCGTTATATATTTCTCAAAAATGCGAAAATTTGTTATTCGAGATTTTGGTTTGGAGAATTTCGTAGGTACCACTTTCGACTTAGAAAATTTTTTTTGAAGTTCTTAAAATATCTTTGGCTAAGTTTGTTTTCCAAATGAAAACCAAAATATAGAACTATATAAAAATTTATTTGGATCACCACACGGCTGATTGTGAAGAGGTTAGGAGATTTTTAAATTTATATTGTATCTGACCTCTTGGCTGAAAAAACCAGCTTTAAAACTATATATGATATGTTTAGTAACGTAATAAATAATTAATAACTGAACAAGGAATAATCAATCGCACATACATACATAATGTATATCAGCAAATGTGGAAAAGTACTATTCGATACACTTTATTTTTAACTTTCTATACATTGCTGAAAAACGATTTTTCATCCCTGACTCCAAAGTAAAACGGTTAGCAACAGCAACAACAAGTTAATTTCTTAAATTAAAAAGCTCTAGACTCTGTAGAACTATTAGCTTAGGTTTGATAAAATAACAACACTACCAGCCGTTTTAATATGACTACAAATCTTATAAACGCTATAACATTTACATTGATGAAATTGATTGATAACAAAAGTTATTAATTAGCCTGAATGCAAATAAAGCAAACAAATAAAAATAAATTGATTGTTGCCAATTTGGACAAGCTATTTAAATAAAAACATCTATTGGGAACAAATAGAGTTATTAATTAGTTTGAATGACACACGCAAAGCAAACACAACTATTGAAAAATGGAATTTTTAAATTATGATATGTACATACTAAAATTAACACACCAATCGCTCCGTTTTAATTTTAAATTGGTTATTAAAAAAAAAATAATAATCCGTAGAAAGTCAAAGTGCACTTCATCAATACGTAGTTGATTATGCACTCTTTTCTTTTGATATTTCTTTTATTAAAACTAGTTTGGTGTGACCGGCGTTAAGGCTGAAAATCATTGCTGCGCCGCCGCCCCTTGCCGCCTTACAAAATAGGAAATTAATGAGGGTTTCTTTTTTATTATATAATATGTGACTGTAAATCTGCAGCGATCCAGACTTCTTGAACTGATGGAATACAATAGACGTTTGGATAAGTTTAATTAGTTTGGTTAATTTTCCGCAGCAAAATTCTTGAATAAATTTAACCGAATTGTGTTAATCATTTCGCATACACAATTTGACAGTTCATTAACCAAAAGAAAAACTTAACCAATTTTCAAACTAATAGGGTTTTACAAAATTTACTTTTACTTTTACTTCAAAAATCCCTAACGGATCTTCAAAATAAAAGTATCAAAAGCACTGTAATTTCTGTAGAGCACGAGACAAATAAAACAAAGTTATTCAAAACTTAAAACCAATTTTAAAATCATTTAAAAAACAATAAGAGTTAATGTTTTTCCTTACTGTCTAATTTAGTTCATATGTACTTGAAAACAGTTAAAAAAAAAATTGAAAATAGACAAAAACTGTATGTAAATATTTATTGGCAAATATATTCTTAAAATGGGTGAAGCCACCAAACCAATGATTCTTTTAGTACCTACATGAATCAAAATTTGCCCAAAAATAAAGCCATTAAGGGTAGGTAATCATGCATCGTAAACGTCGGGAAGTAATGGATATCCCACCATACAATTTATATACGACGCCGTAAATTCACGACATTTACGACGGTTTTACTACTTTGCATTGATACCCTTATTGGTTCAGCACGAGCTGTATAACATGTGGCCCAGCCATATAACTGTGCCTGCCCCGCCGCGCCGCCTCCGCCGCCGGCCGCAACGTTCTGAAAATAAACTTTGTTCACACCCATTCCCATGGTATCAATTTCATTGAAACGATCGCACCAGCTTCATTTTTGAAAAAAAAAATTAACTCGATGAGAATGACACCAACCTCGCCATGGCTGTCCAAAAACAGCAACAACTTGCAACTCGTTGAAGATGAAGAAGTTGTTCCATTATTATTCTTAGGTTTTTAGAGATCCACATGCGACAGTTCTATTTATTTAGGTACCTGAGGCAAATACAGAAAGAAATGAGCCTCTCGTTCAGAACTATAATTTCGTGTAATAAATCATGATCGTCGTGCGTCATGACTTTTCACTAAACCAACACCTTCTGAGAGTGTGTATCAAGTATCAATTATCAAGCATCAGTTTATATTTCAGAGATCTCAGAGGGCTCCGTATTCTCAAAAATATAAACCCGATTCCATTCAAAAATTCCTCACTTTTGAGATTAAAAAATGAAAATGAGACGAATTTATTTGGATTCGCTTGCTCAATTTTTTTATCTTAGTAAGTTAGGTACATAAGAAGAAAAGAAAACGAGAGTTGTTTTGAATTTCATGTGAGAGATCCTGCTGATATTCTATTTTACTGCTCTGCCAAATATGTATGTATATGAAGTTTGCAGGACGGTTTTGGAAATTAAGATTCAAAGTATCCTATCATTAGTTGATAATTAATTTCAAAATAAGTAGGCGAAAAGCATATGAATTACTTTTTTGGTTTGCGAATATCAGGTGTCCTGAGGACAACTTTCTCAAATATGAAGATAAACGATTCAAAAAAATTTAGTTTTTGAGAACTGATTAATTACCAATTAGTTAGACAAAAAAAAAATATTTTTTATTCGTGTCTGAAAAATGGGCGTATTGCGAACTTAACGTGAACTAAGCAATATAATAATATAATATTATAAAATTTGAACAAAGTTCCAAAAATTTCGGAAACCACAAACGTAATTAATTTGTTTTTTTCCATAATTAATTAGTTCTTATTACCAACTTTTTTTGTATCCTTATGGTATCCTCATTTCTGAGAAAGTTGTATACTGCTAACTTCAAAATGAATTTAGCAGGACACCCACTTTTTTTTTGCAAAGCACAATCCTTAATTTTTTGGGGGTAACTCATCCGCAATAAATTTATTCTCAACAACAATTTTTTGTATCATTTATCTTCCTTTTT
Source organism: Dasysyrphus albostriatus (assembly GCA_946251815.1). Lineage (NCBI taxonomy): Eukaryota > Metazoa > Arthropoda > Insecta > Diptera > Syrphidae > Dasysyrphus > Dasysyrphus albostriatus. The sequence continues at coordinate 3,825,411 of OX276339.1, forward strand.
GAGAGAGGTGTCCTGATAGATTCACCTTTTTTTCTCGCAAACCAAAAAAGCAATTAATTTTCAACTAATGATAGGATACTTTTCAATCTGAATTTCCAAAATTGTCCTGCTAACTTCATATATGTACATCTCTCAAAGGACGGAGGAAGATAACTGAGAACTCAAGAAATATAAACTGATGGCTAAATTAATAACTAACCTTATTTAACGTCATGGCAAAGATAGTTAAAAAATGGCGCCAAATTTAGAACGACACCTCTTGTTGGATGACCTTATACCTATTTAAAAAAATACCAAAACAACAATGCGTAGGTATAACATACATTCTTTATTTAAACAAAACGACAAAACGAGGAAAACAATTAATTTCTGTCTATATTTATATGTGTCTACTATTTGTACATATACATATTTTTGAAAAATCTATATTGGCTAGCAATGTTAAGTATTTATTTGTATGCAAGTAGATATGTATTTAAATATAAGATTTATGTATAAACAAATTTTAAGACAAAACAATTGTGGTGCCAATAAAATTTATTAACTTATATGCATATATTCTCTAAGTTGACACATCTTGCAGTAAATTAATACTTCTCAACTTTTAAAAGAATTGGCTATAAGAATTAAAAACATAAGGTTTATTGATACGATGAAGTTGTTAACTTTTTACAGGATACAAGCCCATACATAGCTCACCAAATTCAATATCATTTAAAATTATTTCCCAAATGGAACAAAAATGCAATCTTGAATGAAACTATGTCTATTTTATTATAATTAAACAACAAAAAAATATGTTCCATCAAATAAAAAATTGTTTTCTTTAAGTTTTAATGTTTATAAGCTTAAATTCTTGTTTATATAATTATGTATGCCTCTTGTTGGACTTTTTCTAAGAGACCATAAATGGTTTTTCATGCATTGTAGGCATACGTACGAGTATGTCTATGACCTTATATACATATATTACTTAACTGACTGAGTTTTTGGGAAATTCGTTTTCAATTGTAGAAGAAACAATAAACTTGTAAATGCTATAATGAATATCAAGCTTCCGATTCTGGTGATGAACATGTTCCTCGTAGTGAATTTCAACTTCGTAAAACCTCAGTTTTAATCCCCGAGATAGAGAGCGATTATTCCGATGACGAACCCGAACCAAATCTTCAGAAGAGGATGAAAACTAGATCGATAAAAACTAGGGGTACAGGGGTAAGTTAAATGGGTAGCAAAACATAAAAACAAGTCATACATAAGTCACAAATCAAATCCTGAAACACCAACTAAGTCAAAAACACTCAGAGGAAAACGAGATAGAATACAGGATTTTCCGTTGAGCTCTTTGAGGTCTAATAATATTGACCATAATATGCCTAAATGGCAAAAACGCGATAAATGTGGAATTTGTTAGATAAAAACATATATGAAATGCAGGAAATGTAACGTATTCTTGTTTCTAATAAAAGAAATTTTTGAACAAATTTCACAAGGGAAACCAATTGAATTTATTAAACACATTCAAGTTTTTATTTAGACCTTCAATATAATAAAATAGGAATAACAACATGACTGACAAAACAGTTGATAAAATATTATGTACATTTGAACATATTTACCTAATAATAGTTTGAATGTTTAATTTTGGTACACGTGCAAGCCTTCTTGCCCAGAAAACATATTGTTTATCATATACAGATGCTAAGCAGAGAAGTCAGTTTTTGTCTGAGAATTAAAAAAATTTTATTTTAAATCCGATTTGCACCTGACACATACTATGCAATTATGCTGTTACACTATGGGATATCTTATTCATTATCATTTTTCATTTCTATCCACACGTACATATGTAAATGACAGTAGGCCATTAATTTTGCTTGGAAAATAAAGAACAACAACTTTAAATAGGTATGTAAGGTAAAGTCGGGTAATATGGCACCACGGGACATATGGCACCCTTTTAATATTTGATTCTTAATTACTTATTTTTAAAACAAAAATATTCAAATTTAATTAAGTTTATCATAAGCTCTCAATTGATGCAGTTTAAACTGAAACGGCGTCCTTAACTTCTAAACCACAACCGAAAACCAAAAAATAGTGACTAGGTAAATTTTAGTAATTTTTGTGTGCATAACTTAACAAAGTGCAGCAACGGAAGTATTTAGCACCAGGAGTTCGCTTTAACAAAAAAACAAAGAAAGACGCGTGTTTAATTTTTGTATTTACCACTATAACTTAGCTACAATAATTTCAAGGCTCGAAGCTTATGATTCCAAAAAAAGTTTAGCGGCAAAGTTTTCTGTATCGGCTTCAACAATCTCTGCCACCATCTTCAATAATAAATAAATAAAAGTTTTACAAAAAAAAATCTCTTCATTCTAATTAAGAACAAGAATATAGAAAATCGGTCATAAGGAAACAAACGAATTCTCCAGACCTATAAAGTTCGTTATAACCGATTTTGACTGTATGTATAAATTGCAAATAAAATAGTGAATTGTTCACCCTATTCATAAGAGTGCTTTGCAAATCTGCACTATATTATGCAGATTTGAAAATATATATGTAGGTATGATACTTTTTTATTCATACATTGAAGGTAAACGTTAGTGACCCCGTTTCACCCCGGATCCAAATTTTCTTCCAACGGAACTGCAGATATATGGCAGTCAGGAGTGACGCATCTAACTAGACCATTTTCACTCTGGCCAAACATAAATTCTCCACCTTACATTGAACCCGGGAATTTAATGCAATGTGATACATAACATTCCTGGGTAAAAATGAAGATCAAACTTGAGGTGTGATTAGTAAAGTCTTGATCAAATAATCCCTATGAACAGCCAAATAGCTTTGCTGTCCAAGTAACAATCCAGTCACCCTCATTAACAACGTCAAAGAAGAGTTCTGTTTTATTGATGAAGATCAACATGTACTTTTTTTTTAAATAAGAGTGATAAATCGTATGTATGCTTATTAAACTTGGAAAATATGAAATTTAAATTCGTTATGCGACTCTTTTTTTTGCAGAGCGTTTAATTTTCTAAAAAAATATATATATAAATGCTATTCCAGCCCTATCTACGAATACCATCGTAGATCAACTACTCCGAAAACAATCAAATTCATTCACTTGCTAGTAAAAATGGCAAGTTTTTCCCAAGTTTAGTCAAGGCCATTGAAAGTTTTCAGTAGGGTAAACCTAAACAAAAAGTAATTTCCAAGAATAATGATGACCAAAGATTTCATTCGGATGAAAATAGGTACAAACAATAATAAAAACATAAACAAGATTTAGAAAAGAAACAATAATAATGCGTCTAAGCGATTCAACCAGTTCAATATTTTGCTGAGTTTAATCGGGTTTCATAAGCTTTGATTATTTTTCAGTTTTTTTATTTTATTTTATTTTTTATATTTGTAAAGTAAGAAGGTATTTCATTGCATTTTTATTTGCTTCATTTGTATTTTATTTCATTAAATCTTATTTAATTTTATAGATGGTTAAACTTATAAAAAAAACTTACTATGTACCTAATATACAAACTAATATATGTGAAAAAATTATTATTTTATTTAATTTTATATTCAAATATACTGGAACACATACCTAGGTATTTTTGTTCAACCATGTGCTTTCGGTTTTCGGCTTGTGTATTTTTACTTTCATATCTATTATCGAATTTGATTATTTTCAGGAAAGACAATATTTGTGGAAAGATTGGGATATACCTATTAAATTTCTCCGCGCGGACACAAGGAACAAAAAAAATTACTTATTTAAATTTTTGTTGACTTTTCATACATAAATACGAACAAAAACACTCGAATATCACAAAAACAATTGAAATGAAAAAGAAAACAATCTTTAATTTAAATAAAACAAATTTATCAAATCTTTAAACCTAGGCAGTCTTTTGACACAGTTATTTGGTATTTCATAGGTGATTTTAAAAATTAAATAACTATATGAAATTTAACGGAAAATAAACATTCACATGAATTTGATTTTGCACTATTTGGTATGTATGTATGTATAATGTATATATTTAAAAATAAAACTGTCAGATTTATAAATGTTGCTAATCATTAATGACAATGCGTATTCCGGACATTGAACAACTATATAGGTAGGTGTTTATTTATCACTCAGTGATTTATTTATCTATCATTCACCGTTAAATTAAAGAAATTCAAAATTTAAACTTGACAGATTGTACACTTCAACTTGGCCACGGAATTTGGGTAGCAGAAAGTTCTTCAATGAAGGGGAAATTTATTTATTTATTTGTTTTTTAATTCTGTTCTCTCTCATTTTACTCTCCCATTGCAACTTTTTTCGGCTAACAAACAGGAATTTGTGAAATGTGTACGAATTTCAAATTACCAAACCGACCTATATTCATGTATTTTTTTTCAATTCATAAGTTAGCTTTTGGCAAAAAAAAAAAAAACACTCGCAACTTTATACTAAATTTCGATGTAAACAAAAAAAAACGTGACTGGGGAAGAAGTTTAAATAGGGTTGGGATGAAGGAGGGTTTTCTGGGGCTTAAGGATGAAAGTTGCGGTTATGTGGAACTTATTCTAATTTTTTTTTTTTTCAAAGGGACCGACCCACCGCCGACCAACTGACTGACAGACGGAGTTGGCGACTGGCAACAGCGATAGCAACAAGAGGAAATTAAAAAACACCGCTCTACTTCTTAATTCCACACCACAAAAATACAAGATTTTTATTTATTATATTTAGTTTTTGTTCTTAATTCATTTTTCATTAAGCTTTTTTTCAACAGAGCTTGCAACCATATTTTATTAATTTCCCAAATGAAAACTATAATAAAAAAAACAATAGATAGAGATAGGAAAACTAGAGTACGTCGCCGTCGTCGTTAAAGTCTTTAAGAAAAAAACAAAAATAAAATATCTAAAAAGAAACCCAAGATGAATCCAATTTAAATAATGAATACAAAAAAAATAAAATCCACTACCGATCCGCACAGAACTTGAAACGGCACTAGGGCACTTGGTGTCTTAGTATTATTTTTGGTATCCCCTGTTTTACTTACCACCACCGAAATGGATTTCCTTTCTTTTCGTCTATGGATTTTTGTACTCTGCGAGAAGAACGGGGGAGACTGCTGCTGCTTCTGGGGACACACGGAGAAATGGACGTACATATGTTGTTTTCTTTTCTGTTTTCGTTCTTTTTTTTCGGTTTAGCAATGATAGCGGTGTATGCAATGTAGCAGTTTGTTGAGAAGAAAAACAACTACACGAGACCCAGCTGGGAAGAGTGGTGGTTTTTTTCAGACGACATTTTTATTATAGTTTTCCTTGGGTGAACTTTTTTGTGTTTGATTTTTTCTGCGGTGCAAAGCTTATTTCTATGTATACAACAACTTTTTCCCAAACAGCGCCCCGCACTTCTAGCTCTCTCTATAGAGAAAGAAAAATAAACTCCCAAGATTTTTGTTTATGCTACAACTGCAAGAAAAAAGTGCTTATGAATGACATGAAGCTGCTGTATTGTAGCTGAAGCAAGAGCAGGAGGTAGATTTAACGGTATCTTGGTCTAGGCAAGGTTGAAATATTGTCATTGGTGATGATGGTTGAAATAGGGTGGGATCCGCAGTAGCCGCTGCCGAAAAGGAACATCAACGGTGGTCACAGAGTATCCAATTACACCAACACCCATTCTGGTCCTTTATTTCACACATGGGAATGCAAGTTTCTTATTTTTTCCAAATTTTATTTGCATGGTTTTGGTTTTTTTTTTTGCCAAAAGACAAAATCGCATGGCGTAAACGTCGTCTCTCAACTACGCAGTAGTCAAAACTGAAAAGTAAAAGCTAAGCTTTTTTCGTGTAAGCTTCTTTTCAGCACCCAGAGTGTCAGCGCTGGCTCTTGGCTGGCACAATCACGAATGGAGAAACGCAAAAGCAAGTAGCAAGGCACGAGACAGAGAGAAAACTTGAGTGGTCGACTCGTCGAATCTCGTATGAAAAAATTAAGCTAAAAGCACCACCATCCGCCATCACCACACACCACACCAGTGATACCATTTGCATATAGATTTTTTAACTTTAACAACACTTTAATTTAACGGAAGAGTTTCAACTTGGTGTATCGTATTATGAGAACAGGTGCAATAGGGCATTTATTGCAGTCATAGAACTTCGTTTGTCCACAAATAACGGTAACTTTAATTCAATGAAACCTTTTACAAGCTTTTTTTATATTTTTAAGTGGACAAAAATCAAACCTAGTAATAGGTTAGTATGATCTACGATGACGGTAAAGTCCAAGTAATCATTATACCAATCCCTCGACGCACATAGGAGCATATTCCTTTAAAACTCGGCCAAAAGTCGATTTGTCAAATGTCAAAATTGAAAAGGGAACTTTTTCCAGACAATAGCTTAAATCTCATGGAACAAAGTTCTCGATTAAGAATTTGTGACTTCTTTTTGTAATCAACATCCAAAAAATTTATAAAATTTCATTGAATTATTTGTTAACAATTTGCAGATGTGTACAATAATATTAAGCCTTTTTTATGTTAAATATTTCAGTTTATATTTTATCGAATTTTTGTTGTAAAAATGCAAAAAAAAAAACGATTATTTTTTTTGGTTATATTTCATTGGGAAGTAATTATTTTTAAGAAGTTACTGAAATTGGATTCTTATTTGTATATGGCTTGAAACAAAACATCAATTTTCGTTTTCAAAGAAAATCGGCTGCGGAGTTTTGCGGATGTAGTTTTTTTGGTTATATGCATATCGTATTCCTACTTTCATGCTCATTCAAACTGACTATTTTTTCTGATATTTTTCTTTTGGATTGTACCTATTTTGTTTTATTTTTCGGAGTTATTTGGCAGTTGTAGTACATTAAATGGTTAAACAAAGATTGAAGTATCGATACAAAATAAATTGCTGCATATATAGGTATATCGTTTATCCGATTTTATGCATATTTTTCTTGAGTCTAAAATCAATACTTTTTCGTTTTAAAATGGGGCAAATTTATTAAAACGGTATTTATTTCATAGTTTGCGATGAAAATAGGGCAATCAAGACAAATATACTTTATGTTTTTGAATAGAAATACTCCTATGTGCGCCGGTCTGTTCTTTGTTGGCCTGCGGGTTCAGCTGTGCAAAGATCTAGATTCTAGAGCCTTAAAAGGTGTTTCTTTTTCGGACGTGTGGTTTTCAATCTGGCAATACTTTTTTTTGGAGTTGGTATTTTTAACAGCGGTCACTTAGTTTATGCTCAGTTTGGTTTGCCATTTCTTCTTACTTCTGAACAACGTTTGGAAATTGTGCAAATCTATTACCAAAATAATGGTTCAGTGATGCGTGATGCATCGCGAAACAATCAATTTACTGAAGGAAACTTTTGGTGAGGCACCGAATATTCTCTTCCAAGGCGTCAATCTTATCGGGCTTATCTGCGTAGACAAGACTTCACATAAATTCACAAAAATTAGCCCCACGATGGGAGATAATGCACTCACCAATTTTTTTTTTTTTATATATAGACCGATAAAATTGAAGCTCGTGGGATCCTTCACAAAACAAAAATATAACACTTTTTCGTTACAACAACAGATTTTGGAAAAAAACGTGCACAAAACTTTAAATTATTGATATCGTCACACTGCCACGTTTTTCTCTAAATTTGTTCCTCATACGAAAAAAGTGTTATAATCTTTGCTGTGTACAATTTTAAGAGCTTAAATTATTTTTGAGATGCATATTGCAGCATTGTCGAATGGGGAATAAAAAATCGTGTAGAATTTAATGCTTCGAAAACTCAATGCTGTCTTCTGTCGTTGAAGCGAAATCCACCCCCTTTGCCACTATCCATGAGTGGCACTTGCATCGAAGAAACCGAACATCTTTCAGTTCTAGGAATGTGCATCACAGACCACCTTCTGTGGAATGATCATATATTCGACATCGCCAAAAACGCTGCAAAATGTTTGGGTTTTCGTCGAAGATGCAAAAAGTTTTTCTCCTCTTCTGATCTGGCTGCAATTTATAAAGCCTTCATTCGTCCAAAGCTTGAGTATAATTTTCATATCTGGGCGGGTGCTCCTAAGACCCAATTAAGTCTATTAGATAGAATTCAAAATAGAGCTTTAAAAATGATAGGTGATAGAGCTACAACGGAAAAAATAGCATCTCTCGGTTACCGCCGCAATGTTTCGTGTCTATCATTATTTTATCGCTATTTTTACCGGCAATGTTCTAGTGAATTAGCCAGTTGTATTCCTCCCCTTAAACAATTCCGCCGTAATACTCGTACTTCTAGGAATGCTCATTAGTTTACCCTTGAGCCCAACTTCGGACGTACTGTTAAGTATAGAGATTCTTTTCTTAGTCGCACTACCCGAATGTTGAATGCTTTACCTGACTCTGTATTTCCCTCCCATTTTGATATTCAGAACTACAAAACCAATGTGCATCGGTATCTCCTCTTGAATCCTTCCCTATTTTCCTAACGCTCGCACTGTGTTCAATCATTTTAAGGGTAGTCACAACCCCTTTAGTGCGTGCTTATTATAAAAAAAAAAAAAAAAATATTAATTAAAAAAAACGTTTTTTGTGCCTTTAACAGTACAAAATCTAAAATCAAATTGAATTTAACTTATATGCTGACAAAACTTTATTTTAAAAAAAATGTAGACCTAAGGCTTTCCTGTTAGGAAAAAGGGGGCCGCTTAAAAAATGTTTGATACGAGGCCCCCATTCGTGATTCGTGAGATACGTTTTAAGAACAAAGCGAAGTTCCAAAGTATATACCCACTCTTCGAGACACTGTGTAGTTATGAAAGAGGTAATTGCTTTCTTCAAATTTCAAACTCATTCACTCACATTGCTTTGTGTGACCAGAGATGTGTAGAGCATTATGAAGATGAATTTTCTGTAGACCTTATGAAGATTGTGGAAACTGTGGAAGCAATTTACATCAGCGTGGACACTGACCACCTTTGAATGATTTGCCCGTCCTAGAAAAATGGACAGTTAAACCGAGGAATCAAGATTGAACAACTGTGAAGGAAGTTGCAGTCACCAAAATTTTTATTTTGCCCACAGTTACAGGTGGCCTCACATGAAAGCAATTTTTGCTTACCTTCATTTTGTTTGTATGTGTTAAAATTGCACCTTCTTACATTAGTAATGTGTCAAACTGGATTCAAGCGCAAATCGAGTAAAACCCATTAACAGCAAGCTGCTTGCGTTTGGTGGGGAACAATTTAAAATGTGGATGAATTAAGAAACCTCAACATATGTTTAATTTTTTTACAGACTGCTCCGGAAAACATTGATTTTAGTTGAATTGGTTGACATTTAAATCGAAATAAAATTTTTCCCTCAAAATATAGTTCGTTTCCCATTTTTTCAAGCAATGAACTGTAAAATTCCATTGGAGGATGGCTACGATGTCCATGGGTTGATCAAATTCTAAAAAAACCGAAATTTTTAAAACATTTTTCTGCTCCGGATAAAGGTGATTTTTTGCAATTGATTGATATCTTGATTAAAATACACTTTTTCTGTACCAGCATAGGATTCAAACCTTTTAAACATTAAGGAATGATTTTAAAATTTGGTTTGAAATATAAAACTGAGTGTCGAAGACTTGATTATTCAAAAATATGTTTGAATTAAAAAAAAAACATGAAATAAATGTTGAAAACTTAAAAAAAAAAAATATTGGAAGGGAGATGTCTCCAACTCCAAATGTATACGAACTGCTTCAGGCCACATTAGCGCTTCCAGTTAGTTCCACCAGTTGTGAAAGAAGTTTTTCGACAATGCAACGAATACAAATTTGGTTGGGAATCATAGGCGAGTTCAAAGGGGGCACTAGCCCCTCACGAAACAAATATAATATTTTAAATTTTATCACGAATTTCAACAAATACTTAATTTTTTTTGTCGGAGTCCACGATTTGCCCCTTCTGACTCTGGATCAGGCTGAATATATACATATCTAAAATATCCTTTTTTTCGACATAATTTTTTTAAAATATGTCTATTTTGTTGGCAGCTTCTTTTCGGTGTTCATGGTTTGCCCTCCTCTGGCATTTGCCAATATAAAAACGAACCTAAGGGATATATTTAAATGTTCGAGGCGAACACAAATATGCATGCGACGGATATTGCTTTTCAAGAAAATGGAAAGATAAATTGTGAATTGCTGCTTGCCTAAGATAATGTTTTACGATTTTGTGTGTGAGTGATTCTGGTTTCAAATTTACTATCAAAACAAGAGGAATATTTGTATTTTCAACACTCTGAACTCACTTTTTTCCATGAAAAAAAACAAATCCCGTTTGACTTCTCAAATGGAATTAGCTGCAGTTCGAATGTCAAAATAATCATATGCTTTTTGCTTTTGAGAAGTCATATGAAATCTATATGAGTGTGTTAAGACGATTTGGAATATTTTTGTTTGAGAAGTCATATGAGAAATCATATGGCTTCTATAATCGTGTAAAAGGGCCTTAACTTCAGTTGTTTTTGTATCAGCTGTCATCAGGTGTTTTTTATTCAAGGGATTTAAACACAAACCTACCCGGATAGCTTTGGATAGGTAGCTGAACACTTCCATTATCTCTTCTTTTCAGAAGAGCACAGAAACAAGATATTTAAATTTTTGTATGACGATCAAAACAGTCTGTTAAAACTGCCAGTTTTCACTGGCTACGATCTCGCCTATAAATTCATCGCTATGGCGAAGTGGGAGTCTTAACAATAGCCACCTTATTTATTAGATTTTTTATGTGGTTGGGTAGTAGACAGTTTTTTTAAAAGTCCTTAATAGTTGAAAATATGCCTTATTTAATAAAATAAAACGTCAGTTTAGAATAATCTTAGACAGCGGAAGCCTTTGTCCAAGTTAGACAACTTTAGGACAACAGTAAGCAAAGTTCATCAATAATTTTTTGGAGTTGGACGGCTTTGTCTAAAGTTAGAAAAAGTTTATAAAATGTGTTGATTTTCAAAAAATTTAGTGCCTTGATTTGAAAAAAATGTTTTATTATTTTGAATAATGAATTCGAAATTTTTTGTTTAGAATTTCCAAATTATTGAATAATTTTCTCAAAATCTAATGCAATTCTGACTATTTTACTATTTTAACTTGAATTGTACACCTCATTTTTCTAGAATCAAATAGGTACAACTTTTTAAAACTAATTCAATGCTCTCTTTAATAATCCAACAGATTTAAAAAAAAAATCTCCCAAAGAAAAATTGTTTGACTTTCGATTTTGTCAAAAACGGTAAAAGGGTTAATTGGTTTTTAAGAAATACATTTTTTTTTTGAAAACTCAATACATTTAAAAAATTCTTTGGATTTTGTTATTTATTCTTGAATGAATTTTAATTCTTTAAAGTATTAAAAAATATTTAAACGATAACTTCTATTCAAATATTAAAGGCGTTTAAGAAAATCTCATTTAGCTCAAAAATGACGAACAATTTTCTGTGTGCTAAAATAAGTACGGTCTACTATTAAATATTAAGAAAGTTTAGGCTCGATAACTTTTAACTCCCTAAGAAAGTTATTTTGGATTTTATTTTTTTCTCATTTTTGAATAACGCATTTAAATTTAATTATTTATAAATAAAAATCCCAAAAAGTTCAAATAATATCACATTTCCTTATTTCTTTGAATATAGTTTTGTTGTTCGTAAATTTGACATCTCAAAATTGGGTTAGTGTCTATGTTAGAACTACTATGAACCAAAAATCAAAATCAAATCTGTCATTAGGTACTGCACAGAGCGCATAGAAAACGAAATGGTTAAACATAAATTAATATAACTTCAGAGGTTGTTGTGGCATGATGGTTAGTGCGTTGGACTGTCATGACGAAGGTCTGGGTTCAATTCCCAACCGCTGCCACCTAAAACCAGAAATATTTTTCACGAGGTACTGCCACTTGCGAGGAACTGACAAATCCCCCAAGAGTATTCTTGTTATGAATAAGTGCTTCTCATCTAATCGTTCGGACTCGGCAAAATATTGTAGGTCCCCTCCATTCCTGCCAACAACACGCACACAGGAATGGTTGAGAGTTGTAAGTCACTAGGCCCTGGTTCTCCACGAGCTGTTGCGCCACTAAATTTATTTATTTTATAAATTTTTTCAACTTCAGATGTTGTCCTGAACCGGTTCAGCCAAAAACGTAAAAAAGTTATTAAAAAAACCGATAGACTTCGAATGAGTGTTTGCTTCACTGTTACCGTCGTTGTCAGACTCATGCTTTTGAACAAATTTGGGAATCAAATAAACGCTCAAGCCCAAATACTTACACTTATTAAAGAATCATTTGCATTAAAAGCATGTTTGGTTGTTTAAGCTAAGAGTACACGGCATGTTAAACGCCACATGCAAATGCGGCACCGACGTCATGCGGCTGTCACAAACATTCCAATTACATGGTATGTGGCAATTGGGAAGCATATGTGACGTAAAAATGACGTCACTGCGCATGGACATGTGACATGTTACATACCGTGTACTCGAGCACTAGTCTACGCATTTTTGTGATTTTTTTTTATAAAATTTTTTGACGGTAAGCACTGGCTGGTTGCCACCCTTAGAAAAAATGTCAATGTCTGATTTAGTCAGTCGAGGTAGCTCATATCACGTTGAAATTTCGCTGCACGTGCTATCTCTCACATTGTCATGAAAAGAACCCTGCCTTCTCAGAATCAGAATCAGATTATGGTAAGCTATAAGAATATAATTTTTTTGTATTCGTAATTTCGGGACGTAATTATTTTTTGCATAGCAGTGGCGTACGCAGGAAGGGGGTTTTGTGACTTGAGTTCCCCAAGTTTAGATTTCTAATAATCTCAGAAAATACTTTGTATTATTTTTTCGTTCAAATTTCAGCTGTGTGTGTTTATAGCTTTAAAAAATTCTTCAATTTAAATTTTTTAAAAAAAAACTACTTTTCGTAATCTTTTGGCAAATCTTATCCTTCGTTGCAAAAAAATTGATTGCATTCATAATTTTTCAATTTTCCTGTCCATTTTCAAATTGATTTAACTAAATCGTTTGTCCAAATGTACAAATTGTGTTATCCTAAACACTGTGGAATCATCATCCAAATGAAAATCATCCTTTTTTAACAGTTTTGCTACAGTTAATATTTAGATATCATCAGTAAAAGAGGTTATATGTAACACGCATTGTTTTTACATAATCAAATATAAAGATATACATATATGATGTTTCCTTAAGTGGATAAATTGTTGGTGGAGCATTGGCTTAGACTTAATCTTTTGCGATGTTTCCACCGAAGGTTTGTCTAAGAGTTCACCGATTTCAGCGAGTTAAATGAGGTACAAAGACGGTTTAGGTACACGATAGCAGACAGTTATATACTTGAACCATTGTCTAACGTCATTGAACTGGCCCTATGTGGAGTTAAAATTGCTGATCAATATTTGAACCTCTGGCCTTAAAGATTAATGTGGTGTTTCCATCGCAAGAAAAAATTCAAAAGAAGATTAACTGGCAGCACCCTTCAAAAGCAAATGATATTTCTTTTTTAATTGCGATACATGTAGGTAATTAAAGGACAAAATTTGAACTCCTGAGAAAAAGAATTTGAGATAATAATAAAAAATGGAGAACCCGGAAAAAAACATTTATATTGTCCCAAGAGATCAATTGACATTCTTGTTTTTGAGCACTAAGCTATTTAACGAGTTTTTTATATAATTATTGAAAGAACGATGACGGGTATGAGAATGACCCAGTCGGGCAGTTTGATTCGTTTGGAGTGGAGATCAGATATAAATGTTTTAGTGCTAGAAACAAAAGAAAAAGCACCTGTGGATTTTTTTCCCTTTTGAAGTGGCAAAAAGACCCACGAAAAAAATTTAACTACGGCTGTTGATGCTTTGAAGACAAACTAGATTAGACAACAGATCAGAACAGCACAAGTGTGTGCCAAGTGTCAGATCAAGGTAGAACAGAAAAGTGCAGCTTTATGTTTTATGGATTTGGTCGTTACCTATCAGCTGTGACATCTCACATATAAAATGATTTAAAAAATATTGTACTTCATTCTTCTGGACAACTTCTATGGAACACAAAGTGACAGACTATAGAACAGTTAAGCGAAATGATTTTGTACACAGACAATCCTGTATTTATATTTCTGTGATCTTTAATGTACAAAGAAGATTCATCAAACACACCTTTTAAGTTATCTATCAATTTTTTTATGACCAAAATCAACTTTTTGATGGTCGACATGCTCAAGCTCTGCTAGGAGCTCTTTTCTGAACGAGAAAAAGAAACCTGTCCAATAAGGAACAGAGAGCATGTTGGGTTGTGAATGTTTGTTCAAATAAAACAACAATGCACCAGTAGAGACGGTTTTTTGAGAATTAAGATACAATGAGCCCTAACATCAACACATAGAAGAATCAATAGAAAACAAAGTTTCAAGAGCGACATTAAAAAGGGCTTTCCAAGACAACTTGCAATACAGATTTTGATATATCAATTTGGTGGCGCTTCAGCTCGTGGAAAACCAGGGCCTGGTAACTAACAACTCTCAACCATTCCTGTGTCCGTGTCATTGGCAGGAATGGAGAGGACGCTCAATTTTTTGCCGAATCCGACCGAATAGATGAGAAGCATTTTTTATGACAAGTACTCTTCGAGGATTTTTCTCGCAAGAGGCGGTACTTCCGAAAAATATTTCTGTTTATTTTTAAAATGCAGCGGCTGGAAATCGAACCCAGGCCTTCGACAGTCTAACGCACTAACCATTTTGCCACGTGATACTACGATTGCCCATTTTTATGATTTTAAATGGAAGGATCGCCCGATCTAATAATGCCAAACTTCTTTATTTAGCTTTTTTATCTCACTCGTTGACCACAACAAATCAAAAATATTGGAATTCTTGAAAGCAAATATTTAAAAAGATTAGTGATTTAAACTGGCAGGCCACATCGACACCTCTTAACTACACCAAACTTCTTCTTTTGTCCACAGTAAACCTAGCAAGTCATGAAAGCTAACATTGAAAAAGAAATCACCAACTGAGCAAATTTCCGTGCACTCGCAAGAGTAAATGTAGAACTATAATGGTCGGAAGAACACTGAAGCTATAGTGTCAAAAACCAACGAAAATTTTCACGTAAAGAAACCAGTTGCTGGAGATTTGTTTGCCGTTTTCTTTTAATTTCCTCAAAAATTTCTTGTACCTTTCACACAAAAAAACAAAATCAAGGTAATTTTTGCGATTTTCTATGAAAGTCTTTTGCTTGAACGCACCTTAACCTACATAGATGGGAAAGGAAATGTCAAAAAATATCTCGTCAGAGTCACCTTTCACACGAAGAAACAAGTTGCTGGAGATTTTTTTTACTTTTCCTTTTAATTTCCTTAAAAATCTCTTGTACCTTTCACACAAACAAAATCTCCAGAAGACTGGAATTACCTGAACCTAAATGTGAAAGGAAATATAAAAAATTGAATTTGAATTTTTTTAGCTCTAAAAATAAGGAAAATCTTTTTTATCTCAAAAACCGCTCTAACGATTTTGACAAACAGTATATTATTGTCTGCATAGTTTACTTTTTGTTTAAGAATATTAATAAATACTCAAAATTGGCATACCAATTTTTTTTTAATGAACCTAAACTATTATATATAAGAAATGCATTTTTAAGAAAACCACTTCATATATTTAAAATTGTTTTTTGCTTGTATTCATACTTTTTAAATAATTAAATGGCATACTTGCTTTTGAGATCTAAACTATTCAACGGTTTAAAGGAGAATTGAAATGATTTTTTTGTATACTTTTTCTATGATTATTTGCATATTTTAAAAGTTCTTAAAAAGTTTCAAGCAATTTGAAACATAAGAGCAAGTACGTGAGATCCAGTCGTGCATTTTGTTTAAAGTGTTGAAATATTTTATATTTTTATTTGTAGTTTGTTTACTGTAAAAAAAAGAAATTAGGAAAAAAAATTTAAATATAAATAAAATAAATAAATACATTTTGGTGGCGCAACAGCTCGTGGAGAACCAGGGCCTAGTGACTTACAACTCTCAACCATTTCTGTGTGCTTCTTGTTGGTAGGAATCGAGGGGACCAACGACTAGATGAGAAACAGTTTCATGACAAGTAGTACTCTTGGAGGCTTTGACAGTTCCTCGCAAGAGGAAAAAAATTTTTGTTTGTGGGTGGCAGCGGCTGGAAATCGAACCATTAACCCACGAGGTCATGCAATTCTGAAATGTATGTAATACCATATCTAAAATATGTTTTTTTCTGTTTTCAGCTGTGTTTTTGTTATTTGCTAAAGTTGATAGTGATTGAGCACTCTTACCCGAGCACGCGGGGAAGAGTGCGCAAACTGACTTATTTACCCCCAAGCTAAATATGCGCAATCTTCACCAAATGGCTCTATTATTCATATTTATATAGTTTGCTTCAATTAATTGATTTTATTTTGGACTTAACTTGACTCAATGCAACACAAAACATGTCTTTTTGTGAAGATACAACTTTCAAATTATATATAACAAAGGTAAGTAGGGGTGAGGTTGATGGTTTGATTTTTAACTTTGTAGGTAGGTATGTAGGTTCATAAATATACATGCATTTATACATGAACAAACAATAAAGACAAAAAGTATCTTGGAATTGTATTTATAAGCCAAATTTTTAAAACTATAAAACAGTTCCTAAGTTAGCAAATGCCCAAACAATATTTTGAAGATACATTTAAGAAACTGTTGCAGTGTAATTTATTATTTTTTTGTTGATGAATCAAACATAAATTTTTGTTTTGTTTGGTTTTTTTGTACATGGAAATCGAAGGATTATAATGTTTCTTATTGATTTGTTTTTTACAAATCGATTTTTCTATCCACATTGTAAGCATTCATTACTGCAGGAAATAGCCTTAAAATAGATACAATATGATGTTTATTATTTACTGTATGAAGATTATTCAATTTAAGGAAGGAACCAGTTTTTCTATTTTTTTTTTATTAAAAATTAAGATAAAAATCTACTAAGATTAAAAATACAAAATGCCTTTTTCGTGGCAAAGGAAGGTCATTTGAGCTCTGACAATAGATACACATATCAGACCCAATTCATGTATCTGCTTCTGCACACCCTCTTTTTCTAACCGTGCGCAAAACAAAATTAACATTATTTTTTTCCTTAATCATATCTATTTTTTAATCAAAAGTCCTTGCCAATTGAAATAAAAAAAATATATAAAAAATGTTAGCCTTGAAATGTTTAGAGATTGCAATTCGAAAAGGCTTGTTTTAGGGAGTTATAAATAAGATACATCTTCAGTTAAATTAATTCCAAGCATTTGTATCTTACTCTAGTAAAAGAAAAAAAAAAAAAACTTACCACCAGCAGCACCACCCTTAACTTTTAATCTTATATAATGGTTACAAGGATGTTTATCCTTTTTTTTTTTCTTATTTGTTTAATTGTAAAAATCAAATAGAATTAGTAACTTGATTATACATGACATTGATTAGTTAAATAAATAACAATATTTGTTGTTTGCGTAGGATTGTACACATTTTAATTATTTTTGTTTGCTCAAAAGGACTCACTTTTTAGAAATGAAAGCGTCTGTACACTTTGATATATAAATTCACACGAATACTCAAAACTCCGAAACGCACCAAATCGATTGTTGAATATAACTGACTTTCGTTTCTCGTTTTTTTTTCTTTTTAAGCGTAAATAGAGAGAAGCTTGAAGAGATGAGATTGTTGCAATACCAAAAATCAAGCACCTTTAAATATCCGTTCAAAGGATTTTAAAATAAGACAAACAAATAAACAAACAATAAACAACTTTGTCCATTATATTCGCTTGCGATTATTGTTATTATTTAATTCTGTTTAGCTATTATTTAAAGTTTAAATATTTTTGTATTATTTATATGTATAACAAAAGTAGCTATAATGAAATCCCAACTCAAAATTTACATGGATACAGAGAGATACAGAGTAGAGTTGTTCTTCTTCTATAATGCGGTATTCGAATAGACGAGATACACTTCTAAAGGAGGAGAGATACTTATTGAATTTATATGTGCGATAGATACTTATTCATGGTGGTAAAAATGTATCCGAAAAGTATAAGCTTTTTCTATCGCAAAAGGATTCAAAAGGTAAGCTTTGTGGATTCTTTATTTTGTTCTTTTTGGATAACATGGTGTTTGTGATTGCTATTATGAACAACGTTGGTTACATTTAATAAGTTGAAAAAGCTTGCAGCATATATGGGTAGGTATACCTATCTGGATTAATGACTGTGGGCGCATCTACACTCAAAGAATACCAGATTTAAATTCAAGGTATTGAATTATATACAAACTAAAAAATATTTTCAGAACTTCAATAGTTTTTAAATAAAATAAAAAATGTTAAGGAAAGTGAGAATTAATTTCGAAACAATTTTCTATAGGTACATTAACATGATGTTTTCCATCTAAAAGCTCTCAATGTTCCATCAGCTGGACTATAGCGAGAGCGACTTCAATTTGTTTGTACACCATCCCAGATTTTTACCGAAGAGAGTTAAATTTGGTTTGATAAGGAATGTTTGAGAGCAAGATAAAAAGAAAACATGTGCCTTTCTACACGGTCGTTGTTTAAAAAACTCAAGAGCGCAGTACATATTTCGGAAACTTTACAACACTAGGGGGATGTAAAAAAATGTAATTCAATTTCAAATTTACCAGCGCAAATATCGCAGTGAGTAGGTATATGGAAGTCAATGAGTTATCTCAGCGTTGAATTACACATTTCATCATTTAAGTAGCTGTACCCCTTATCAGGCGCGGATACAGAAGAGGGTTAAGGGTTTCTAACAATGTAAACGCGAAAATTTTAATCTTCTATCAGTAAATACCTACTGACCTACAGTACGCAAGTACGCCCATCGACAAAAAAAATCCTCGCATTAATCTCTTTATACATATTTTATTTTGTATAAAATCATCTCCCAATTTTATAAAAAAGTGTCTGTAAAAAGCCTAATGCGCTGCTGATGCGAAACGAAAAATCCCATACAAAAATGACAACGAATAATTAAGTCTTACTTTTCGGTCTGCAGTACGCTGTTCTATGGACGGAATTGATAATTGTTGCATATTTTTTGGAGAAGTCTACACTCTTTTTTCTCAAACAATAAATTACCCAGCCCATTTATTGTCTGCGAAAAATGTTTTCATTTGTTTTGATTTTTTGAATTTTTTTTAACTGGTGTTACTGTCAATGAAAATTTTTTCGCTGCGTTTTCGTAAGCATTTCGTTGTCTTGTTGGGGACCATTTAAAAATTTTCGTTACGTAACAGCAACGTACTAGGCTTAAACACGAAAAGGCACAATTGTAATTTTTTTCGCACACAATAAATGGCCTGGGTTATTAATTAATTGTTTGCGAAAAAAAGTGTAGACTTCTCCAAAAAAAAAACAACAATTATCAATTTCGTTCATGGAACAGCGTACTGCAGAACAAAAATTAAGACTAAATTTTTCGTGTATGATTTCGTTGTCGTTTTTGAAAACACAAATAGGGATACTGAGATGGATTACTCGTAACAAGAGGTCGTTGCTATTAAGAAAAAAGAACCGATACTGGAAAACCAGGAAAAACAATCTAGTTTTTAACGGGGCACTAAAAGGTTTTACATTGACCTTAACATGGGTCTAAGCAAGGGTAGCTATCGATTTCCTCTAAGGCCTCTCCCGTTAAGTACCTACTCTTTTACCTCGAGAGACTAAAAAAAATAAAAAAAATGTCTTGGCTGGGATTCGATCCTCTGCGATCTGCTGATTACACTTGTCTGCAATAAAAACCCCCTTAAACATAACCATACTTTTCTAAAGAATTTAGGCATGCTCAAATCCGAAGTCAAGATTGCTCTAGCACGTAACGTTTTTAAGATTCGGTATTAAGAAAAACGGGTAATGTATTAATTTTTTTATACGTAAGGTCTACGTGGGCTGACTTTTGATCATTGAGCGCTATGAGAGGATTTTGTAATTCAATAGTAGCTTCGCTAATCGTTTTGCCTACTGCTAATATTGCAGTATCATCAGCAAACGTGGCTACGATAGTGGTATATCGTATTGAGGTATATCGTGTGCAAATAAAAGGCACAGAACTGGACCTCATACACTTCCTTGTGGTACCCCAGCCACCATTTCCTTAAAATGAAAGTCTGTTTTCTAAATATTCGTTTAGAATTTTATGAAGTCCTTCAGGCAGAACTTGTCTTAATTTTAGTTTGAGGCCTTCGTACTTCATTTTGTCGAACGCTTGCGACACATCCAAAACAACAGTCAAACAAGAGCTTTTTCGATTACATTGATTAATTCTGTGTACTTAATCAAATTGTCAAATGCTTGCTCCAAAATCCGAACTGATATTCAGGTATAAGCCTTTTTGTTCTATGTATTATTGGGCGCATTCGGCAATGTATCTTTAGGGATCCGGATTTGTTTGTGTTGTTGTAATCTTTTGTTAAGAAACAGCTGATGCAAGAACAACTCAACGTATCTGAATTTTTTTTGGAATATGGATAGCCTATCGCTTTACCAGCCAAACCCGACCATTGGCTGTAGGCGGAGAAGTAATATTCTCTCAAAAACTTGAAAACAGAAAACCATGTTGTACTAAAACAAACGAAAAATAAATAAATAAAAAAAAAAAAAAACAACAGTTTAAAATGTAAGTAACTAATGAATCTAAACAAAACTGGTTTCCTGTGAAAACTAATATTATTTGGAAAAAGTTGTCGGAATTTTAGTTAAACAGGCATAACAGTTTTATTCTTTTACCAGGTCAACCTAATCTAAATTGCCTCTATTCTTCAAATGATTCATATTCTTCAAAAATCAATTTAAACTGAAGGTGATAGTGTTTTTCTGAAACCATATAAAAATTAACAAATTCATAATTTAAAAAAATCGTTTGAAGATTTACAAAACGAGTTAATTTTTGTCAACCAATGTTATTATAGCAGATATGTTTAGTTCCCTAGAACTGATCGAATTGTCCGAAATTTCAAAATTGTGTTTGTTGTTCGATTGTTTCTTTCCTTCTGTAATTTGTTTGCATTTTTTGAATTGGTGCCACTATGAGAACAAAAAATTGTGTTTGAGAGGGTTGTTTATCTCTCCATTCAGGTGAGTACGATTAAAAAAAATTATTAAAGATAGAAAAAAAAACTTTAAGAACATTTGTTTCCTTGAACACCTATTTTCAAAAAATTACCATAAAATAGCTGTTTTTTTATTTTTTTGACTGGCAGCTTTTAATTATGTGAAAAGAAATTCTCATGCTCAACTATAGTTAGTTTTAGCGTTTATTTGCTTCCAAATATATTGTGCCGCAATTATCATCATTTTCTTCAATTTTTTGTAGAGCCACTCATTATTTAAAAAGAAAACTATAACTTTTTATTTGTATGACTCTTTGTGCGATAAGTTTCGTTCTTATAATAGTTTATACCGACTACCCACTGGGGCTGAACATGATCTGCCAGGCCTGGTTATGATTATGTCAACCATGCCTTTATTTTGCGTTATCGTATGAAACTATCGACTTTATAGAAACACGTTTCATACCCTACTGATTCCAAAAATATATATTTTATTTTAAATATTTCCTCTCTTCGTGACCTTTTTAATGTTTAAAAGATGTTTATCCTTTCAGATCAAGTACTGATAATTCTTATTCTAATAAAAAAAAACAATTGTATTTTTAATTTTAATTTTGATTATAAATAGGTCTGAGAAACAGTGTAACCACATCTAATACGTCACAACAGACAATATTAGAATTATGCTGCGAGTACACGGCATGACGCCGCATACCATGTAATGGGTATGTTTGTGACAGCCGCATGACGTCAGTGCCGCATGCACATGTGGCATTAAACATGCCGTTTACTCTATGCTTTAGAATAATCAATAATTTCAATATTTGTTCGCCTTTTTTACCCGTCAGTGCCTTTTTTGCCCTTTCTCTTTTCTTTCTTTAAAATTCACTGTTTTTAAAGAAAAATCTTAAAACAAAAAAGGTATTTTGGGTAACTTGTTTTTAGCTAGCATAAGTTTTAATCCAAACATTGAAATAAATGAACATAGAGTTTTAGATGAGTTTCACTTGTTTTTGCTCAAGTAAAGAGATATTTTAGCTTATTCAAGGCCTTTTTAAGTGACAATCGTATAGAAAGCTTTTGCCTGAGAACTTAAAAAAACTGTTGGTAGTGTTAACTGATAAGCTTACAAGACTAATCCAGCATGTTTTTACTAGCGAGAGCCTCACGAGTATTCGAAAATTTTTCCTTGATTTGCACATTTGCAAATTGTGCAAATTTATTACCACAATAATAGTTTGGTTCACGAGACGCATCGCGAAACAATCAATTTATTGAAGGAAACTTTTGGTGTATGCATTATACACTTTCAATCAGTTGCGGGGAGCAACACTGGTATACACCCTACCAAGTCATCTCCCCCTGCTTTGGATAGCTCGGCTGAAAGGCCATCTACACCAACCTCCTCGTTCGCTTTAAGCTTGGCTATCGCTAACCACACTTCATTAAAGGTCACTCCCAAAAGTATACATGCTTTGCATGTATTTTGCTTTGTCAATCTGGCGTTTAGGAATTTGGCCGCATGCAATCTTAAATCGAAAACTTGAAGCATAAAATGAATGCAACGATGCACTCCCACCTTTGAAATTCGCAAATAAGTTCCTAACTTTAATTATTAAAACATCACGCATAGGTCATCTGCATTCAAATGGATGAATGCACTGCAAGTAGTGCAATTCCCCTTGTGTCCGCAGTAACGGGAAATGCCAACAATTACCCACTGTTCCTTGCAAGTTCCCATAGAATATTCATTTTGGATGCCAATAAATTCCGGGGGAAAGTGCGACCACAATTCACGTTCCCAGTTTTCGAGGATGTGAAAAATGCCGTGGGGAATTTTATTCACGATAGGTCCTAATAACTTTATTCGAAATTTCCTTTAAAATAAAATCTTGTTTTAAACATAAAAAATATCAACCAATTAATATTGATCATGTTTTCCTAAGTTTCGTCAAATCACACTGTTTTATTTAATCTTTTCGAATAGAAATTATATTTTAACTTCCATAAAAACTTTTCCACATGAAAAATAGTTATCGAATAAAATTTCCAAAATTCAAACAGCATTTCGCAGCAAAATTACAGTTACTAAGTTCCAAAATTTCCGATTTTCAAACAAATGTATCTAGGAAAATGAAAATCGGATAGCAAAATCCGCTTTTCGCATTCAAGAGTACAAATTTTCCGATTTTGAACGATTAACCTTTGGAATCGGATTACAAAGTAAGGCCCCCTTTTGGTGGTCGTAGTCGAGCTTTATATAATCCCTAGGTATAGTTTGTCGAAAGGATTGTCAATTAGCAGTTTTTTAATACAAGACTTTTTAAAAAACACGTTATTTGTATTTTATAATTAAAAATAATAATTAATTCATTAAAAGGCGTTTATAATAATTAAGAAAGTTATTAGCATTTTAATGAGCCCGTATGTATGCAATTCAAACAACTTTGTAATTCCCTACATTATATTAAGGTTATATACTTAACAAAAATATTTGGTTAAAAATGTTTCCCCATCTTTAATATTTATAAGCATTGTTTAGTTATTAAATATATTAAGTAAGTGAAAAAAAACATTGATTCAAATAGTTTTTGCACTTTTCTCATAGTTCTCGTGCTAAAGTTGATATTTTTCTCATAAATCTAACGGCTATTCTAGTGATACTATTTTAAGACCTTAATTTTAAAGATCAATTCAAAATTGTTGAGTAATTACTTAAGTAAAGAAGGCATTTCGATCGGTTTTTAAACTAAAATTCATTTTATCTGCAAAAAAAAAAAAATCATATAAAAAAACTTTTCACCTATCGCGTAGGCTTGTAAACCTTGTTTGACATAATTTTAGAAGAGGGGCTAAGCAATAAATAAAGCATTTTATGTACATATTTTCAAATTGTGAAATTTTTCATCAACTTTTGAATTGCTGCAAACCGAAATGAGGGGGGACTTATTCACATTGCTAGTATGAAATTGTTTGTCCCTCATCAATAACAATACAAATCCTCCCTTTCGCACACTTCACTACAGAAATTTCTACTCTGTTTTTTCTTGCAAAGTTATTTAATTGCTTACCTGAAGATATTTGACGATTAAGAGTTTTTAAAGAAAGTAAAATTATGGCTTCTTGAATTTGATAATTAACAAGTTGAGGTTTTTGCTGACTTACGTGGTTTGAATTCTAACTGCATTTGTTATATGTTTTATTTTGTAAGTTTAAGCTAACATGTTTCCTATATGTATAAAAAAAATACTAGTAGTTGTGTAGTAACAAAAAAAAATTTAATAAATTAAAAATATCACCCGCAATACAAAATATAATTAAATTTCTTTCCCTACTATTTTTTGAATTTAAAATATAATTATCAGTTACTATTCTCCTCAGCACATATATATCTACTATTTTAGCTTTAAGATTTCTTTGAATTTGTTGACTAAGAATAATGATTTAAATAAACTTTTTACATAATTTGTCTTGTGAATAAAAAAACATACTTAAGCTAAAACTAGCATTTTTAAGTAAAAGCTAGGTTTTGTGTGAATAAAAACAAGCTAAAAAATTCGATTCTGATAACCACTGGTGGGTACTAGTCGGCACTCGGCAATGGTCAAAGCAGGTAATTTCAATGCATTTTTTTTGTTTTTTTGGAGCAATTTACAATTAAGATTATGGCTTAAAATAACCGTGAATAAATTTATGTAGGTACGAGTTACTCAAGAATATAAGTTAAAGTTCATGTACAAGAGCTCAAATATTGCTATTATCTCCGCTCAAAGGTATTCTAGGAATTTACTCATATTCAAATAAATAATTTGTATCATCTGTCAAAATTTCAGCCTTCCAGCTTTACGCTCTAAAAAGATAAAAACCAAATACTACATTTCTTCTATGCGGGTTGGCTCTCTCATTAGAGCCAACCTGTGTGGTTATATTTGTCAGTCTGTTTTTTAAGATAGAATGATACAGCACATCGGGAATATTAGTCTAAAAGCCAGTGGTTGACAGACTTACGTGATTCAGTATGATTCATGCTAAGTGGAGACATTGTCCTGGACCTCCTGAGCATGGAATGGGCATTCCTAATCCACAAAGTCATAGTATACCTCTGGGAGCACGGGGGATCTCAAAAGTTGAAAAAATCGACCTCGAAAACGTGATAGCGGTACGTCGCTGCCTCTTTGATATATTAGAATATATAGTTTTTGCTATTCAAAAATGGCAAAGGCAGGCATAAGGCGTAGTACCTCTAGGAGTAAGGGGATTTTCAAAAAAAGGCTAAAAAAAACCAACAAAACTAAGCTTTTTTTTATTAAGTACAAAAAAGCACTTTTTCTTTAAGGAATATGTCCAGATTTTTTACGTACTAATATTAATAGTCCATTTAATTAAACAAAAAAGTTTTCAGAGATTTGTAACGGAATTTTGAATTACACAAATTTAAAAAAATCTCCATAAATTTTGCACTGTATTTTGAATTAAAAAGTAACTATCAGTTCATATCTTAAATACGTCAATGTTCATAAGCAATATGAAATATGCTAGAAAGAAATGGTTGGAAGGAATTGAAAAATTCAGAAATTTCAAACTTTACTGATAGCTGCGTTCTATTATCTCTGGCTTTGGGTCGAGGTTAACTTTTAACACGTAAAAATATGTAGGATTAGCATTTTTCAACAAACTCAGATCAAGTAACGTTCAACTTGTCATCTTTTCGATTCTTCAAAAAAATTCACCCATTTCCACAGACTAATTTCAGTAAATTGTTCTTATTTATTAACCAAAAGAGTAAAAGAATTTATATTTTTAATCAATATTTTTGTAGTCTTACTTATCATTAAGTAGTACCTCGTAGCATGATAATTAGTGCGTAGGACTGTCATGCCAAAGGTCTGGGTTCGATTCCCAGCCGCTGCCACCTAAAAACAGCGAGGTACTGCCTCTTGCGAGGAACTGACAAATCCTCCAAGAGTAAACTTGTCATAAATAAGTGCTTCTCACCTAGCCGTTCGGACTCGGCAAAAAATTGTAAGTCCCCTCCATTCCTTCAAATAACACGCACACAGGAATGGTTGAGAGTTGTAAGTCACTAGGCCCTGGTTCTCCAAGAGCTGCTGTGCGACCAAATTAAAATTCATACTTATCATTAGATTTTTTTAAATCCGCCTCCTGCTAAACTTCTACTATTTGCTTCAATCCCAGGAAGCACCATAAACCTATTAACTTTATCCGTTAACTGTTTGCCTTTACATAAGGACACCCTGTAACTATTTCTGTCGTTCAAATAATAATACCATGTAGTGCATTTTTATCTCCGCTTAAAAAATGTTCATGTTAAATACAGCAAAATTTTTTTTAGAAAGGTAAAATTCATTTAAAAACAAGGCTTATATCAGCCAGGTACTATAATAGAAGTTTCGCTTCAATATAAAAATTTACGTAAAAGGAAAAAACTCTCTTTCCCCGTGGCCGAATCAAATTTATATTCAGAATTTGATAGTAATATTTTTAGTTTCAGAAAAAATATATTTAAGAATTTCATTACTATAAATATAAAGAAAAAAATAAATTAGAAGGAAATTATTTAATATGGCAGTTCAGTTTTTGTTAAGTATATTTCGAAATATTGGAAATAATAAAACTAATTAAATCAATAAATTAAATTTAACAATATTTATGTAAATTTGAAAATAGCTTACAATGTTTGTTGTTTGTTGTTATTTGAGTTCATTTTAATTACTTAACGCATAGCATGTTAATTTCTACAGCATTTAATTTTGTTGTAATTTTGTTGCCACTTTTGAAAATCATTCCTGTAAAACATATTGCATTTGGAGTTTTAATTTTATTTTTTTTTGTCCAGCAAGCCAACAAACTACTTTCTTTTTGATTTGATTTTGAACACATGGAAATAGTTTTATTTATTTATTTTAAGAGCTTAATTTGTATTTTTATCATTAAATATACATATATTGTTTGGGTTTCTTTTTTGGGCGAAATTTTAATTGTTGGCTTGATGTGTGCAATAAGTGTGCTTTGGCGTGTGTAGAACTTGAAGAGTTTAAAAAGAATAAATTCATTTGCTGACTTTGAACTCTTTTACTTGAATTCTTATACATATATTAACTTAGAAAATATTAATAATACGATTTACGAATTATAGCTATATTGCACAATTCGCAATCACTATGAAGTGGTCAATTAGAACTAGCCCAATAAGAATAGAATAGAAAAAAATATCCTAAGGAAACAAAAAAAAATTATTGTAACAGCCTGAAAATGGGCAAGCCGTAGTATCATGACCATGGTCAAAGGTCATTCAACGAATTTTCCCTTTGTACCACTAAAATCTTTAAGCAATTCAAACAGTAATGTCCGAATTTAATTCAAATTCTTTCGGGACCAACAAAACCCTTTTGTTAGCAACTCAACATATGTAGTTTACGACATCTATCGGTATTGTGGCTCAAAAATTTAAAAATTCAATATCATCAACTTTCGGTTTTTAATTTTTCTTTTTTCGCTATCATTGCTAAAACTAACTAATCACCTATAGTGAATAGCAAATTACTTTGTTACCAATATATAATATAATATTTCTTTTTTGTTTTATAAGCAATCTGCTGTTTTAACAGTGTTATCAATCAGAGGAGTCAATGGGAATTTTTTTTTCATCCGAGAGTTTTTTTTTCTAATATTAGCTTTTCAGTTATTTTGGGAAATTTTGAGAAAATTTTCTCACAAGACGTACATTGCCACAACAGTTAATCACTGTCTTTTATTTAACTGACACTGACTAGGATTTGACGGACCAAACTTCTGCCCTAAGAAATTTCTTGAGCAGAATTTGTCACGAAGGGTTTGTTTTACTCTCCCTTTTCACTAATTTTTAAAGTGTGTGTAACAATAAACTGTTTTCTTCAATGCTCCCAATATTATTTTCAAACAAAAGTCGATTCGTTAGCTGTGTTTAAGGTGAAATTTTATTTCTTGCAAATTTTTTTCTATCAGAAGCCATAGGAGAAAAAACCCAAGTTTGGGAAACTTGGTGTAAATTTTACAATACCAAACAAGCAAACAAGCATTTAATGTGTGCTTGGTTACTCTATATATCTCACTCATAGGAAAAATAAACCGAAGTTTCCAAATAGACCAAAAAGGCCTGATTCATTGATCAAACCATCAATATTTCAGATTAAAAAGAAATTTATTTACCAGTATCGAATTTGATCATTTGAACGTAAGTAATGCTTTATGATTTTGAAAACTTTTTCCGTTTCTGTCAGGCGATGTTGTCGAGCATTTTGATCTAGGTAAACACCCATAATGTGCACGACTAAATTCAACCTCTTACATTTTTTTACGTTAATCTATTCTTACTGGACTAAATGTATAATTTTCACTTTCACTTAAAAAAAAAACCAAAATCAACTAAAGTTTGAAGTCATTTCAAAGATATACAATATACATACATATTCCCATGAGCTCTAACTTCAAAGTGACTTTAGGAAATTTTGTCATGCTATTTTAAGCGTATCCACTCATCAAAAAAGTGAATAGGAAGTCACTTCGAAGAACTCATGAATTCCAAACAAACTGACTAGAATAAATCTTTTGAACTATTTAAGGGGAAAATCGCAAAAATTAAAACCCAAAATTTGATCATTTTCACAAAAACTTAATCATTCTTTCAATGAATTTATTGTTTTAAGATATAAATGGATTTTTTATTGAGCTTGCGAGACTTCAAAATGATTTAGTACTTAAACAGCTCTAAAAACTGTATCTTTATAACTCACATTCACAATCAATGTTATTTTAAATATAATACAAACAATGAAAACGATAATAATTCCAAATATAATTATAATTTTGTTGTTTAGCAATAAAATATCAATAGTTAAAATAATATTAATATTAATGAATGATAATGATAAAAATAAAAGTTTAATAACAATATTTGACAGGCTTACAGATCCTTGATTTTTCCGAATGCAGCCTTCAAAAAATGTCTGTGATATTAGCATCTTAGTTTTTGTTTGTAATTTCCAGTGTTCCCTTATTTATTAATTTATTTTTACTGTCGTTAGAGTTTGTAACTATAACGTTAAAGTAAAGAAAGAAATATATAAGTAAACATGGAGTTCCTATCAATGTAAAAAGTATGCAAAGTTGTTATTATAGTAATCATTGTGTAATATATTTTTGATTTGTAGCACAATAAAGTTAAAAAAAAGTCAACTTAACGTCGTGAAGGAATGATCTAGATTTTTATTTATTTGCATTCGGAAATCAAGGATCTGTAAGTCTGTCAAAAAACTCCTATATTCGTTATAAGATTATCAGATCACCAAACACAAAAATATAATTAAAAAAAAAATTTAAGAAAATAATAATAATAAAAACAATAATCAACCGCAAGTTTTCCCAATAACAGATTGAGCAATTGAAGGCCAAAGCTATTCACTGAACATATCATAGCCTTTTAACATGGAGTTATTGCATCGGAACAATACAAGCGGGCAATTCTTTATGAGGACCGATTGAACACATTTTGAAAAGGTGCTGAATGCTGGCAAACATTAAGATATGCGAAGAACTGAACAAAAATGAAAACGCTAATGATATTACCTTCAATATGTGTATCGTGGTTATTCACCAAGAACTGGATTTTTAATGGAAACTAACTAATAACTGGCAAGAAAACAATATTATCAGTATGAACCAGATGAGGTACTCTTAAACAATAATTTCAAATTGTATTGAGACCGTCAAATGAATACTGACAACACAATCCAACCGAATCAACCGATTTTGGGTCTGTTAAAAAGTGAATCGAATAAATCGTGTTCATTCACTGCCAAGCATTGCTTTCAAGCCTGATTCATAATGCGACGAGGAAGCGACGCCACGTTGCGTTTTTTATTCAATTTTTCAAAAATATGATGTGACGAGATTTTTCCATATTTTGAATTCGTTTTTAAGAAAGAACAACCGCAAAGAGATCTCGTTACGTCGACGTCTCGTTTCTTCGTGGCATTGTGAATCAGCCAATATATAAAATCTTCAATCTATTAATCAACAATCAATTCAGAATTGGCACATACTTGGGGAATCCGATTGTTTAAATAAAACTCATGGATTCATTTTGGATATTCACCTTCAAATGACGGCGTGAAAGAAAATTATTCATATCAAAGTTTATGATCTTTGGTTTGCCATTTTCACGAAACGGGAATCGGAATGAGTGTGAAAGTATAAAAAGCTTTTCGTTTCACTTTTGCAAAGAACCAGGGGCTCAATTCCGCAAGGGTGAATAATTTTCCGTGTACATATTCCGTTCACATCCAAAACAAGTGTGAATAAATTTGTCTGACTGTACATACGGTATTTGTCAAGAACTTAAAAGTCACTCTTGCGGAATTGCAAAAATAGAAGTGTACACGATTTTATGTGTACACAAAAAAACTACCTCTTGCGGAATTGGGTCCCAGAATCGGCCCCCAGTATCGTGTAGGCATACAAAACTAATCGGTGTGGATTCATAATAGACATCGCTGTCCCATTGGTAATAAATATGAAGCGAACATTTGGTTGAAAAATATCGAAATACGCTGATCTCACTCATGAAGTACAGGAAAGGGAAAGATTAAGTAGCATACGAGTTGTGCCAATTGTATCCAGAGGGTCAATTCTGGTTTTGTGAAAAAGTGAATTAAATATTCGCTGGCAATCATTGTTTTCACTTTTTCAATGCATTTGGCACAATTAAACGATTCTGGTTCTGGGAATGAAAACTATATTACCGATGCTCGAACTTTTTTACCATTTCTCTTGAAAACAGCGCGATTCTCTAAATTTTCTCGTGTTTTTTTAAGAGAACAGAGTTTGTTCGTATTCGAATTTTCATTTTCAATATTCATTCCCAAATGACAGCGTGAAAGAAAATTATTCATATGAAAGTTTTTGATGTTTGGTTTCACTTTTCACAAAACGGGAATCGGTGTAAAGCGAAGCGATTCACTTTTTCACAGAACTAGAGCCGGCCCCCTAGTACGGGAATGATTGAAAAAAATGTAGTGGAAGAACTAAAAAAAGTGCAATGCGGCCATCTTTAACATGAAATGTCTAAATAGTAATAAAAATAACTATAACAATAAAGAAATAATTAAAACAATACATAAAAGCAATAATAATTTGTAAAAATGGATAATAATAATTATCAAAAATTCAGTAATGAAATAGATGTCATGCACTAATCATACTTCTGTGTCGAATGAAACTGCTTTTCGTTTTTATACTAGGTCCACTGACTGTTGCTGTGGCTGCAGCTGCAGCTGCGATTGCAACTGCGGCAGGTGCTACTTCCTTCTGATTATCCTTAACGGTTGGGGTGTTTGGTGAAGAAAAGGACGACGAGGATTGGAATGATGCCGATGGCGATGAAGCAGATGAGTCTATCGTTGTTAGATTCAAATGTTGATAATCTTTAATTTTCCCTTTGGCAAAGCGTGCAACATCAGTTCGATCACTTTTATTATCAGTGATTACATCATCATCATCATCATTGATATTGTCATTATCATTATCAATATCATCATAAGGAACACTGCCAAGGGATGATATTTTGTGATCATTTGATGCTGAACCTAGATTTAACTTTTTTTCTAAAACGATATTTCTAAACACCAACGTTGTTGATTGTGCTGCGGTAACGTGAAGATTATGTTGTTGCTGTTCTTCTTGGTGATGTTGATGTTGATTTTGCAGCAGCAGTTGATTGGTACCGTTGGTGTTTTGATTGTTGATGATGTTGTTGTTGTTGTTGTTGTTGTTGATGTTGTTGATGTTGTTGTTGTTGTTGTTGTTGTTGTTGTTGTTGTTGTTGTTGTTGTTGTTGTTGTTGTTGCTGTTGTTGTTCTTGTTGTTGTTGTTGTTGTTGTTCTTGTTGTTGTTGTTCTTGTTGTTGTTGTTCTTGTTGTTGTTGTTGTTGTTGTTGTTGTTACATAAAGTAGCTTTATGATTTTGTATTATGTTCAAATCATTGTATACTAAATTGCTGTTGCTTTTGTTGTTGCTGTTTTTACTATTGCTGCGGTTATTGTAATCATTATAGTAGTAATTGTTAATATTGGTGAGATTGTGATAGTTACTATTGAACAACCGATGATAAAAAGTTTTTTGTTGCGATTGTAACGTTTGCTGTTGATATTGCAGCTAATTATGCATAAAATGCATTAGAAAATCGTTTAATCAAATAATGTGAAAAACAATTAAGCAATTACAAAGGAAACGGTTAACTCACCGCACTATTATCATTATTTGTTGTTAATCCACTTAACACAGTATTTGTTATAATATCATCCGAATGATGGTGATGGTGATGTTGCTGCTGTTGTTGTTGTTGTTGATGGTGATTGTTATTGTTGTTGTTAGGTGTTGCATGGATATTACGGAAACTTTCAATGCTGCCACTGTTTAAATTGAAACCACTATTAATTACGTCCCCAAAGTTAAACGATGTAATCTCAGTTGGAAACAAATAGAAAATAATCAGCATCGCCGTGTAGATAAACAAATGGAATAATATACAAGTCCAAATTAGATTGATCTATTAAAAACATGGGAATCGAAAGGAAAATACATCACAAATTAGTTAGTTATTGTATTTAGTGTCATGTTAAGCTTCTGAAGCAAACCTTTGTCTTGCGACCGTATTTGGTTACAGTCACAAATGGCACCAGTGCGATAGTCAAGAAAATTCCGCAGAATATTCCGGCTAGCAAGCCAGCAAAGTTAAGCTGCCATGGTAAGGTACCTATTCCAAATAGTATACCTCCGATTACAATAAGCTTGAAAAGCGCTATATGCGGCTTTCGTAGTTGCTTCCAATGAATAAGAATCAAAAGAACAACTAAGGACGCGATTACCCCAGCTAGGGAAGCAAGTGGTCCAACCTAGAAGACGTACATAAATTTAATTAAAATGTTTGATTAAATTTGAAAAAAAAAGAAATACAAAACCCAAAATTAAGACAATAAAAAACTTTGAGTATTTGAAAATTATCTACCTCAGGCTTATAAGGAACAAGCACAGCACTGGTGAGATTCCCTGCTAACCCGGAGCCAATATAAACAATTGCCGTTCGTATTGGGCCAATTAGACGTTCCAAATCGGCTAGAAAAACGTGTTGGAAGGCAATTGTTATGGCCAAGTGTAGTATACCAGCATGTAGACATAACGATGTGAACAACCTATAGAATTGATCAGGCACCTCAATGGAAAAGAACGGAAACATTCCACACACATTGTTGAGGCAAGAAATCTATGAAAAAAAAAAAAATTTCTCCATCAAGAAAAACTTGTACTCAATTGTCTTTACAGGTCCTACCTGTGAGCATAATGAAGCTTCTTCATGAAAATAACCATTTACAAAATCACAATATTCCCGGGTGGTAATGCGGCATTCGCCAAAAACTCCGGTGCAGCACGGATGACCAATCACCTCACACACCATATGCTCAGCAGTGTGATCCTTAAAACGAAATCTTTGCGAAAATGAATTGGTTTTGCGGCAAATTGGCCACTTGGTGATGTCGTCAGGCCACTCGTATGGAGCTATGGAAGCTGGAGCATCACAAAACTTCGGATCGAGTCCACAAACAGAACCGGAAATTCTGCCTCCTGGCCCGGACTCACCCGGTGACCATTTCTTCCATGTGGAAATAGATTTCTTTTTTATAATGACAGACATAGAAAATGGCATATTAAAAGGTTTTTACACTTTTGAATTTATTAAAATAAAAAAATAAAGCAAAACAAGAAACAAAATTCTTACCGTTGGAAAGAGTCCTCGGACCGAACAATCGGCTTGTGAGCTTTGCACACATCCCGAATCATCGTTACGTATGCAACACGCAGTTTCACGTTCCTGGCGCCGGGTTTTAGATATAACGTCCATGATTTTTATGTCCTTGCGCATGCAGGTGGCAAATTTGGCTCCCATGTGAACCAAATCACTATTTCTTGGTCCAATCCACACATTTCGTTGCTCATGGTGTTGCACTGTCTGCAAACTAAGACTCGGCACTAAGACCTGGCCCGTTTTCTGTTCGATTCCTAGACCAATGGGGCCGATTCCATAGCAAATCAATGACAATATCAAGACAAGAATGTGCACGGTATTGATCCAATACGTGAAAAAGGGTCGGTGATCATTGCGATCGTCAAGATCTTGCACAGAGAACAGTTTGACTTTTCGGGCTACCGGACGTCTTGAATTTTCAAGCACCCCATCAAGCAATTGCGAAGAGATGCGGATGCCACGGCTTCCTATTTGCTGCTGTACTCCGACTGCATTTGCCAGTCCCATGCCGTTGCCACCATTAGTTTGCTGTTGTTGGGTCAGTTGCTGGTCAATAACCGCTGATGTCCGCCAGCCATGAACTCGTTCGCCCATATAAATCTGTCGCTGGTGTTCGATGATTTTTGCGCTAGCTGCTCTGCCATCGGCGACGTTGTTGAAATTCCCCGCGTCGTTTCCTGGCGAATCAAAGAATACATCCTCCTCTTGCAATGTGGTAAGCCCTTCACAGATATCACTTGGATTGTCACCATTGATGGCCGTGACATGAGCTGGTGCAAAACTACGAGACCACAGACGCTGATTTCGGTGCTGACGCTTGTTGAGAGTTTGCACTATATATGACATTCCTGAAATAATCATAGTCGGGACCGATGCCTTGCGCTCCACATGCTGTCCATGCGGGAAGTCGGCGATATTAATATGCGACTGGGCTTGCGATTCCTCGGTCTGTGCGGGGAGTATATCAGGCCGTTCGGTAGGTGGCTGCTGTGCAGCATTGTGACGTCGCCCATTATTGGAGTTCAGTTCACTCTCGGATTTAAGGGATCCAAAGCGACGGATCGCGAATCGCCGCTGTCGCCCTAACCAAATAACCCGTTCATCATTCTCAGTTTGGGAATCAACACCAAAAAACTTTGATATTTGCTTGCGAACATATTGATTTAGACGTTGCTTACGAGAAAATCGATGTTGCAACTGTTGTCGTGAGTTCAAGGAGCTGGGGTTGCCACCTACTCCTACGCCCGCTACACTGCCCGTTGTTACAATGTGTCTTATATGATTATGTGATGGTTGCTGCTGATGATATTGCTGTGAATGCTGAAGTTGTAACTGTTGCTGTTGATATTGCGATGGTTGCTGCAAGTAATGTTCATGTTGTTGCTGTTGCTGCTGTTGTTGTTGCTGCTGTTGTTGCTGTTGTTGTTGTTGCTGCTGTTGAAGTTGTTGTTGTTGCTGCTGTTGTTGTTGTTTCTGTTCATGGAGCAAATCCTTTGGCTGCTCATTCGGCTCCTTATAATGATGCAATTCTTCCTGTTGATCTTGTTGCTGCTT
This sequence comes from Dasysyrphus albostriatus, assembly GCA_946251815.1. NCBI lineage: Eukaryota > Metazoa > Arthropoda > Insecta > Diptera > Syrphidae > Dasysyrphus > Dasysyrphus albostriatus. The sequence goes on from OX276339.1 coordinate 3,861,047, forward strand.
TTGGAAACTACGATTGCCGTGAGAATGGATTCGGCGCTGTTGCTCGACGCAAATCATTTCTGGATTCCTCTGATAAGCTTGCAACTGTTCTTGATGTTGCTGGTAATGCTGCGATGGGGATAGCGGAGAAATGTGGGATTCATTGGTAGATGGGGTGGAAGTGGATGAAGTAAGCTCAATTGAAGTGGCACTCTCAGCCAAGTCTGAAACCTCAGGTAAATTCTGCAAAGGCACCGGACTAACAGGGCCTGTAGTTTGAGTTGTCTGATGTACACCAGTCGTTCGTCTTATGGTATTACAATGCAAACACGCTCCGATGCTTGACTCTGAGAGTATGCTAACTGGAGTCAAAATACGTCCAACGCTTGAACCAATATATTCGATACTTGGTGTGCGCGAAACATAATCGTTGAGAATGCACGAACTATTTCGAGAGGTACGCATATTGTTTGGCGTTGCTGAGTTCGTTTGTTGCTGTTGCTGATAGCTGCTTGCAACATTATGCCTCTGCGGTGATGGTTCAGCCGCAATCGCATCGTTGGTTGTTGTACACTTAAAACCACCCCGAACACGGGGTGATGTGGCATAATTATTTGCAGCTGCAGCAGCAAGTCGCTCATGATGTGCAGTATTTTGACTCAATGTGGACAAATTCGTGGAGACAGAAACGGGTTGATCGTTGATGCAACATTTCATACGAAATCGATACGGCAAAGTACTGACACTATTATGTTGTTGTGCTTGTTGGGATGAAGATTGTGTTTGATGAGGTAGGTTTGGGCTTTTAACGAGCGTGTGATAGCTGCCACCCATTGAAGATGCCGATGACGCTGATGTAGAATGATGTGCAATATCAGAATAGACTTCTGTGGGTGGAGGAGGAGTTGGGACATAGCGTTTGACAGGTGTATGCACAGTTGATGACAGATAAATATCATTCGAAACTAACGGTGTGCTGTTCGATAGAAAATGAGGTGATGGCACAAATCGATCACACTTTGGCGAAATTTCACGATATCGATCGGGCAAACGATAACGCGAGTTCGGTGACATAGAACGTTGTATCGAGCTATTTACCACCACACCGCCATACTTGTGCGTGATATTTGAGCCCGAAGATGATTGTTGCTGTGATGTCGATGATGATGAGGATGGTTGAGATCCACTAATCAAAGCCGAAGATGGCGATGGTTGCGCATCGTTGAAATGGCTATTGCTACTAACGGAGCTCGATGGTGATGGAATTCCCATTATAAAACGGTCACAATTCGGAGCGGGTGATGGCGGTGGCAGGCAACACGTCATTGTATCATCATATCGCCCATCGATCGGATGTATCGACAGCTTGGTTCCAATGTGATGGAATGTACCGTCATTCGGATGTGGACTGTAGCGGCCTGGCGAAGCAAAACTACTGGGGCTCCTAGCCACATCAATATCACCGATATCCACCATTGATGTGCCATCGGTTAATGCCGATGATGTTGCTGCCGCCATTAGTTGATGTTGATAGGTTAATGATGATTTGCGTCGATTGATTGAGTTGCTTCCCAAATTAGCAGCACTTTCATTATTTGATAGGTTCTGAGAATGGGAATGTTGTTGATGATGGTGTTGATGAGAAGACGAAATCATTCCGCTTGATGTTAACGATGATACCGCCGACGACGAAGAGAGTTTAGAAGTTGATGATGATGATAGCTGCTGATGGTGATGATGATGATGTTTTTGGCCCGAACTGCGATTGGTATTTATTCCTCCGCTTAGGCTACCACCCCCGCCTCCGCTATGTTTGCTTGAACTTGATGGATTTGGTAGCGGTTGTTGGGAGTGATTAAAATTGCTGCTGGGATGATGAAGGAGATGCGTTTGGTGATGATTGTTCTTTTGATATGAATTGCCGTCATCGGAAGACATCCGGCTCTTCGAGTTTTAATAATTTGTTTGATTTTTGTTTGTTGTGTCCCTTATTTTCTTTTCTATTCTATTAAGTTATCAACATATTTCAGTCAACTATAAAAATAGACAAATAAAAGAGAAAAGAGAAAAGACAAAATTCAAAATACAAAATTAAAATATGGATTGAAGTTCAAGAGGAAACAAATATTTTAATATAAAAATAACAAGTGACATTTTCATGGGGCCTTTACCAATAATAGAGCACAAAATTGATTTTTTCAAATGATATCCTAGAGAATAGGTTTTTCTACCATAGACACCTTAATTGTTTTTATCGGACAAGTACTCGCTTCACAATCTTATTTATGAAATCACCATTTCACTCCGAAACACTTTTAAACACGCAAATTAAAACAAGTATTAACAATATATTGGTATGGGAATTAAAAAATAACAATTTTTGGTTTTGGGTGTGACAATGACACCAAAAATTCAAAATTTAATCCTTAAAACTGTCAATTCAGTATTTTTTCCAGTTTTAAAAGCTTGGTGTAGAACTATAACAACTGTATGTGATATTTTTGTATATATTTAGTAGTATAATTGTTTTAAATTTAATACCGTATTAGACACTTTTTTTTCTTGGAAAAATTAACAATAATAATAAAATAGTAGTAGTAGTAAGTATTATCTACAAAAAATATTACGACACTTTTTGTCATATAAGCAATCAGTTAAAAAGAAATTGGGGCACATTCATAGATGCTGTTGTTAAGCAAACTTGGGAATTATATTATTAAAACGTCAACTCCATTTTAACTAAGCAACAACTTCAACAATGTGTATGAATATTCCCCATTTTTACTTCAAAAACAAGAATAACTATTATACCGAAAATTTTGTACAGACAAATGGGATCTTAGCAATTCAATTGTTTAATTTTTTGCGGTCCAAAAATGGCTAATTCAATAAAAGTCTTATGTTTAAAGTTTTATTAACTAATTACGATGTTTTTTTAAATTATTCTTAAGCTAGGAATTTTACAGCCCAATTTTGACGTTGTTGAGTCTTGAAGAATTCATAATTGTTTATTCGTCTTTTAATAGATTTTTCTCCCGATAAAGAATTATTAAATAATTCAATAAGTTTCGTAAGTTTTTTCTATTACCACAGTTAAAATAGACCTATAAATGTGCAAACCTAGCCAAAATTCCGCTATGGCTGAAAATTGGTATAGACCTTTCCTATAGCAAATCAAATCAACTAGATAAAGTCCTTGTCAATCCAAATCGAGCATACAAAGTTATTCAAGGTAAAGTGGCAAAAAGATGGTGTTTCACCAATAATTCAAAACCTAATTCAAAAACTATCGAAAAGTAATGTGATTAATTTTTTGTAGATCATGCAATTCTCTACAAGAAAAATGAAAACGCTTTTTTTCGTAAGACCAAAGGTTTCAGAAATATAGTTTTTTTTTCAAAAATGTAAATTGACGAAAATATCAGTTTTTCAGGAATAACTCTTTAATGGTAGGTAAATGTGTTCGGAAAGTGTGTCAAGTAATGTTTGTACTGCCCATAATCTCGTAAGGCCCTAAATACAGTTTTCATACTTCCGAGTTATAAAGGGTAACACTTAATCGCTAACCGCAACCTGAATATAAAACGTAAAAAAATCCAAAAAATGTTTGTTTTAAGCTTAATGTTTGCCTTATTTTATTGTGATTTTTTTAAAATAGCGTAGATAGGGCTTTTTTTATGTTTCAAACAATATATTGAAAAGGCCCTATAAATAACTCTTTCTAATTTTAACTCTTAAATGACAAAGTTGTTCAAAATAAATGTATGCTTAGTTTGTAGACGTCAAAATGTTCTACCTAAAACTTTCTGACATTTTTTCCTGTACGAGTCGTCGGTTACAAGATGTTACGGTTTCAAAAATTAAGCATTTTTACTTGAAACTCTGCAATGGCTATTGTTATCATAAAGCACTTTGTAAACTTGTACATTATGTGGTATTTCACAAGATGAAAGTAATTTTGCTTTTCTAAAATGTACCATTCAAACGATATAGATATTTTATTAATTTAGTCAAAAAATTAATTTAGTCAGAAAAGTCAAAAATAACGTTTTTTTTTTAAATTTTCACTTTTAAATGAATAAAATTATGCTCAGATTATAGTGGTGTACTCTCTGATAGGAAGTAACATTTTTACCCAAATGAGTGGTTGGTCAAAAAATATTGTGATCTTAAAGGGCCAAATGTCCAAAATATAGGCTTTTTACGCACCCTTCTTAAACGGTGAATGTTTTCGATAGTTAATTTATGCCAAGTTTGTAAAAATCAAAATTAAAATCAAAAATGTCTAAATTTTTGAAAATATTAGATAAAATGTATGGATATTTAGTTAAAACACACCTAGTAATGAGAAAATTATTTCTAAGCAAAATGATTTTATTTTTTTTTTTTCAATGCAATGTCTTGTACATTTTTGCTCCGGTCGATTTTATTTTATGGGCAATATTTTAGTCTACGAACTCAACAAAATATATTGATTTTAGACAACTTCGTTATTAATGAGTAAAACGAAAGGAATCAGCGTTATTAACTTTTCAAAAATTCGTAAAATAATAATTATATCAAAGGATATAAACTAGGGCCATTAATTATAGAAAAAAAAAGAACAGAAACCCGTTATTTTTGGCTTTTGACCAAATTCTTAAGATAGTTATATATTTATGACGGTAAGCTTTAGGACAACAATTTTTTATATTTTCTTATAAAGGGTCAAATGGTCTACAAACATTATTTGAAACACTTTCCAAAAATGTACGCAAATCGAGCTTAATTCCGCTCCCATAAAAAAATTTCTCCAAAATTTAGCCAAGTATTTTAGCCGAGAGGTACGCAGCTACTGTACGGGGCGCCATCTGTCAAAACTTAGCGCGTGAAATAAATGTTCGGTACATTAATTCTTGTGCTAAATTGTGTCAAGTTCTCTTATTTGTGAGATTTATGTGAGCTTTACATTTTGAAAATGAAAATTAAGAATAATATTCATGGACAGATGATTTATCAATGCCGAAGAGAAAAATCTATTTAATTTGGTTACATTCACTTAAAACATTCTTTGAAATTGTTGAATATAATTTCTTTTCAGAAAACAACTGTTTTTTGTAATGTAATCTCCGCAAAAATCTTGTGTCAAAATTTAGCCAGGAACTTAGCTGGTGTTTGGAGAGAATAGTGGGAGTGAAATTTTAAATCTTTTTGCGTACTTACTGGGCTTTACCGCTAAAAAGTTATACCCTAAAAAACGATATTTTTGGCAATTAACCTTTTTTCAAAAAGCTATATTTCCAAAACCATCGGTCTTACGAAAAAAATATCTTTAACTTTTTTGTAGAAAATTGCCTTATCTTCAAAATGTATTCACATTTTTTTTCGATAGCATTCAGTGTTTCAAAGTTATAGGCGAAAAACCAAATTTAAAGTTTGTTAGACCCGCTACTAGAGATATGGTCAGCATAGATAGGAACCTACCCTGACAACCTGTTGAGTTATTTGATCGAAAAAATCTGAAAAACAATTTGAAGTGTATACCTATGGTTCGGATATAAATTAATTCTTCGCATCTATCATATCGTATAATAAGTTATATGAATACCTTCTTAAATGACTATCTACTTTTATCCTATATGCATTTTTTGCAAGGTAGATTCGACAGAGATAGGAGAATAAAACATTACAATCTTAGAAATTTTTTAAAGTGTAAAATTTTTTTTCTCCAATATATGAATAAATGTATATTGAATAGATACTCTAACTTACATATAAAAGGTTCAACATGAACAAAAACCTTATTTTGTGGTCGACAATATGAACATGATTTCACTTGAAAAACGAATTCTCACACTATACACCGTGATCTCAATCTAAATTTAGTTAGGTACCACTTTTTAGCAGTTTATCCACACATTTTTCAAGGATTACGTATAGGCACTTTCTCAAAGAGCTCTATAACTCGTCTAGCTTTAGAGGCGAATCTCAATATTGCGGATAGATTTAAAGAATCTCTGTAGTAATATTAATCATGCCTTGAATTGCCATCGCAACATTTTTAAAGAATACAAAAATGCATGTAAACATATATTTTTCTTGTTTGTTAATCGCAAAATAGCACATCAGAATTTGTTTTTTTCTTTACTTCAAATATAATACTTCTCTGTATATTTACACTCGGCAAATAATGCCAATTTCAGACAGACGGAAATATTTTTGTTTTGCAATGTGAATTTCCTCTTTGTGAATATTTTCACATTTTTTTAACAAAAGGATTATTTATTACAATAACTAGCAACGATAGAAACAAAATAAAGAAAGCAATTTAAAATCCTTTACTGAAAACGAAAACACACACACAACCCTTAGTCAGATATATGTAGGTATCTACTTTTTTATTTTGTTATTTTTTTCTGTAATTTATTTGGCGAACATTATTTTGTTACAAATAATAATTAAGGATTCACTTGATATGTACTATTATTATTCAATTTATTACCAACTAAAAACTCATCTATTAAAAAAAATTAACTTACAGCAAACGGAAATATGCAATAAAATATTAAACAGAAATTCTGAGTGTGTGAAGGTTTTTAGTTTTTTTAGGCGTGGAGGGGGTTGCTATGAGAAATGTATTTTAAGCTCTCTCTTTGGGGATGAAAATGGCAAGTGCTTTAAAGCTTAATTTTGAAAGGACAAAATAATAATAATAAAAAAACAGATGACACCCCCAACTCTGCTCAGATGACAGATATGAATATAGATATTTCATTGTGCTAAAAAATAAAATGATAAGTCAGAATGAAGATTTATAATACCACCAATAGCGGTTGTTTGAGAAAGGCAATAATATTATTTATTTTAATTGGGGTTGGAAAAAAAGGGCCTTTTACCTACTTATCTCATCACCACCACACCATTCAATTTCAATTAAATTTACTTACCAGCCAAATATAATATTATTCACAGATATAAAACGTCAATATAAATAATAACAAAGTTTCTTTTGTTGTTGTTGGCTTGGCTTTTATTTTCAGCAAAAGCGGTTTTCGAAATCAACACAGAGCGGTGAGAAAATATATAACATTTTTTGTTTTACTTCTTACTTGGTTTAATATTTTAAGTTACTATTTAAACAAACGATAAAATGCAAATAAAATTCGTACAGCTCTGCTTGGAGGATGTAATACATAGGTCAAAACTTTAAGTTAGCATTGAAAACTTTTATAAATTAAAAGAACAGTCTAGTTTTTTAAAACCAACAACTCAAACAAAAAAATTGTCAATATTTTCAAACACAATTTTTCATTTATGTAGTACCTATATATGTGTATTCAGGGATTTTCAATTTCCCAAGTCTAGTTTTACATGGCGCATGTTTTCCTTGTATACTTGGAGTAGTGCAAAAGAGAAAGATAATGAAATAGAAATAGAAGAAACTAAACACGTAAACTGTGCCTGCAACTTTTTGACATTTCTCTTTGTCTGTATTCTTTGTCTTTCTTATTTTGCTTCATTCTTGTTCTGGATGTAGCTCAAAAACTGCAGATAGCTTTCAAAATAATTCGCAAGTCCCCTATTACACGATGATTCTTTGCATCTGATTCTTTTCGAACATCATGAGTGCGAAAGAGAAAAAATATGAGATGGAAGACCATTTTCCCTGTGCGTCGTGGACCAAGGTTTCCGAGACTCTTTTTGATGTTTCTTTCTTGGATTTTTCCTTATTTTCGTATTTTTCTCATGCAGACACCTTAACCCTGTTCCCTAAATTTTTTTCAAACAGTTTCAGACCGCTAGATTTAGGGCGGGCCAATACAAAATGTCACTTGTGGAACGGGTTTGCTCTCAATCTGGCGGTTTCAAACTGTTTGAAACTCGTTGTGGAACACACCAAGTATAAACCACTTAAACAGTTAAGAGAACTGTCAATTTTACATCAAGCGTCGAAAACCACCGTGTAATAGCGCGTAACTCATAGTACTCGTATAAGAATAACAAGGTATGCTTGACACATTCATGGGATAAGAACAACAAGGTATGCTTGAAAGTTCAATGAGACGATTCGTGACGTCATTGCGATTGAGTGATCTCAATTGTTTGCCAGATGGAACAAAAACTAAAAATAAATTATTAATTCAAAATAGCTTTTTAAGGCCTTCAGTCATACAAATTGGCGTTTCGTCCGGCTTACTCACTTGGATTCATCAGTGACGTAGTGAGGGCCTTGTCATACGCAATTTGTATTAAGTTCAGTTCAATTTACATGAATTTTTTTTTACAAAAATCCACTGTAAACTATATCCAACAAGATTAGAATTCCTAACCATTAAGCTGGAAATTTTTTTGCCCGGGGCCAGGCATAGTTTTTATAAGAAACTTATGTTACATTTCGACTGATTTGCTTCTAAAACTTCGAATTTCTCTCCGCCCTTTGTTTGGATTACCTGTGATAAATTATATTTATAGTACAACAGAATCATGATCATTAATTTTTCAAACTGAATTTTTTGTTTGGTGTGCAGTCGTTACTGCAAAAATGCAACAACAAAACTAATGGAAAATATTTCTTTGAAAAAATCCCATTTAATTCAATTGGCACAGCAAAAACCTTAAATTTTATTCACTTCTATAAAAGAGGATGAAATTTAACTGGGATCAAATTTAATCGAAATTTTAACGCAATTGGAACACGGCCTTAAAGTTATCCGTACGTTTACACACGTCACAGACTAAAAAAAAAAAAATTATAAAATCAACAAAAATACAAACGAAGATATAAAAACGGAAAATGCTTGCTGTGGCTGTTCTAGTTTGCAAGTAGCTTATAAGTAGGTTGAAATTAGTTTATATATATAGTTTTAATTAGTTTTAATAAGCTTTAACTTAGTTTTATGTAGTTTGTAAGTTTTATAAAAAAATAAAAAAAATAAAGACAATGATACCGAGTTTTTGGTAAATTCTTCTCGGTGAAAAATAAAAACCGATATAGAATTTTAGTATTAAGATCAGTGTTGCCGCTCAGGAATTTAAAAAAGTCGCAGAAAAAAGGGTCACGAGGAAAAAAAAAGTCGCACTAAGATTTTTTTTATTTTGATAAATAACAAAATCATTTAAATTGCAAAAACAAAATAAATAAATTTTGTAGAATTTTTTTTTACTAAACAAGTGAACATTGCAAACCAAAATCTATTAAAAATGAAATTTATAAAAATATTATTTTAAAGCTTTAGCTGAAAAAAGAAATTTCATCTGAGTTCTTATAAAAAAGAAGTTTTGGAAAAAATACTTTAGACATGATTGGAGCGGTTTTTTAAAAAAATATTAGGGATAAATTAAATTTTCAAAAAAAAAATTGCGATAGAATCGAATTCTGACAAAAAAAAATTTGATATTTTTACTAAGAATTCACAAAATATTTGTTTGAAAATTTTGATATAAACTTAAACATACATACATAAATAATACATATAATATAATCAATACTTTTTGAAAATTTTTGATAACAAAAATTATTTTAATTCGATCAGTCAATAATGAAAAACTTCAAAATAAAAAAACATTCTAGAGGGAGGTATTTCTTCTCTGCCGTCATACGGAAAAAGGGCGCGTATGCATTTTAGTAGTTTTGAGAAATGTAAACGCATTTTAATTATTTAAATAATTTTTAAAAAAATTTAAGACAGACACCTGATTTAAAAATTATGTTATTTTACTAAGCGCACGCATAAAATATAGTATTTTTGGTATTACTTAGAAAAATGACCTTGTGACTTTCCAGCTAAGGTACATAAGCAACTTGCTTGAAAGCTGTAATGCAATTTAAGTTCGTGATTTTTAGCCACTTGCAGTTGAAAGTATAAGTTTTTAGCCTTACACAAAAATATTTAATTAGATGTTTAACCGTTTCGGTTATGGCACTAACACAATTTTTTAATTTGGCGCTTACAACTCTTTTTCTAAGGACGGCAGGCTGTTAATACTTCTGCCTTTCTGTTAGTAATTCCTTCCTTGAATTTAAGACGGTACTTATTCTAGGACACAAACAAAATTTAATAAAATCGAAGGAGTTGCTTATGAGAAAAATGAGATTTTCTTGAAGTGTTTTTAACATCTGTTTGGAAGGTAACGTTATTTTTGCATAAAAGTATTTTTTTAATGTACTAAAAATTATCGAAAACCCGTAAGGTATCAAGTTTAAGTTAATTGACATGAAATATTCATTTACCAAAAAATACTTTGTTCAAAAATTATGTATGTTTTGGGAGATTCTGCATAAAAATAATTTTTAAAACAGTCACGCCGATTCCAAGGAAATCAAAAATAAAAAAAAAGTTCTTTCAGAAATAACGTTAGTAACAATTTCTTGAAAAATGATTTTTCGCCTTCGCACTAAAAGTAATTTATTGAGATTCGTTATTTTGGTTCTAAGAAGAATGAAAAAAGAGTGGGGGAATGCCCATATATATATAAATATATATACTAAAGGAAATCGGTCGAACGGCTTAGGCTTTAGTCGAACAGATAGACAGATGGCAAAATAGAATTGTGAAATCCTCTTTTAAATCTTCGCTTTAATCCTAACAACAAGTCTGATCAAAACCCCGAGTTCAATTTTGTTCACGAATGCATTACTTGAAAAACTGCACCAATAACATTGCAAATAAAAATTTGTTTATAATAGTATGAAACAAGTGTGGGGAATATTTTCCAAACACACAAACATAGGACAGTTACTACGACTATATGCGGAATCGCAAAATCGATTTGGATTTTAAAGGAAGTTAGCAAGATTTTGACTCAATTCTACTGAGCCTTTTTCAACTCGATATGTGTTTCTACCTTATTTAAATGGGAAATTGGGAAGTTTTTTTCCTCGTAAAACTCAATCTTGCCTATGTAATTTTCTAAAGATATGGTCAGAATAGTCACATAATTTTTAAAAAGGGGTAAGAAAAGACAGTTTTTAAAAAAGTCGTCTCATGGTCGCATGAGGCAAACAAAAGGGTAAAAATGCGACTAAAGTCGCACAGCGGCAACCGTGAAGATAGTTCTTAGGCCGAAAGACATTAACATTAAGTTATTCTAGTTTAACTCAGTGTGCCCGATTAGGGCCAGTAAGTTAGTTTTAAGATATTGATAAGTATGCTAGTTTTTATGAATTTTTGTCTAGCTTTAAGATAGTTTTAAGAAAATGAATAACAAAAAAAAAACACGTCACAGGCTATCACTCATTTGTTAATGTGTGCGTTTTTCACTAATACTTTGCAAATCTAATACATCAACTGTTCGCTTCCAGCTTGTAGGCAAATCAAATTGACAGAGCACTGCCATCTTTATTTGTTTAGCTATGTTTGTGATGATTTTCAAGAGATATTCCCGGTGGATTTAGCCTAACTGTCTATGTGTGCGAATAAATTTGTGGTGTATAAAGTTCAATGGTCAATGTATACAAAAACATGCTTGTTTCAGCTTGTCGGTAAGGCCAAGGTTCGGCACCTTTAATAATCTCTGTTTGAGATCCTCATTTCCTGAATTTCCTCATTCAATTTCATCAATCATGGCGCCGGCGCGTGCTGCTGTGGAAAAGAAACTGAAAATTTTACGGAAGTTACCAAAAGAAATTCGGATCCAGGACAAAAAATTGAAGAATAAAATTGAACGGTATGTTTTGCTTATTTTAGTTTTTTTATTACAATTTTAGTTTTAAGATTAGAATTAAAGAATTGGAAAAAAAGCAACTCAAAGGTGGACGACATTTTCAAATTATTAATGTTTATACCTACTTAATTTTCGTGTAAAATATGTATAACTTTCCATTATTGTTATTTTGTATTACAAATATGAATTCCATGAACGTTATAAAGTAAAAATTAAATTAATTTTTGCTAGAAATTACGAAACTAGATTATTATGTCCTAGATCTGGTGTATATAGTTTGGGTATAGGGCTATCGGGGCTAGAAGTCCGGCTACTAATGGGATGGGCCAGTTGTAAAAATGTAGAAGTGAATGTTCGTCCTTTAAAAACGAAACGCCTATGCATCAGTCAGTATACCCTCTGTTTTTCTTCCGTTCACCGTCAAAAAATAAGACAATTTAAGCTCACGAATAGTTGCGAAATAAGTACTCACAAAAAGAGGTTTTTTCGTTTTTCGGGTGAAACTCGCTATAGCCGAAAAGTGAAATGTTAATTCTTTCGCGTGGAATGATGTTCAAACCCTGCAAAAACTTCATGGTGGAGCAAATTGTGTCAAAAAATTTACTAAAATTTTACTTATCATGGGGCAACGAATTATTCTTACTTACATTTCCTCATTATAAAACCCAATTTTTGGGGTGCCCGGGGTAAGGGGAAGACCGCCATCTTGAAAAAGAAAAAGATTTATTTTGTACTGTTAGGCGCCAGTTATACAGCTGTCAGTGAAACTCACTGAACATTTTAATAATTAATTTTGAGACATTTAGAAAGCAAAATCATTTAATCTTTTCATGGAGAAATCGTTAATATTTCTTGTCAAAAAAAAAATTCAATTAGGCCTTTTTTCCTTTCCACCTAGAAAAGAAGTCTTTCAATGATTGAACTTTCCTTACCATTGGAATCTTAAGTCATTTTATGTGGAAATTTGGGCCTATTCAATTCAATTAAATAAATTATTTAGTATATGTACCAGAGTTGTCAAAGAATGCAATAATTTGGTATTTCATTCTTTGAAATACCAGTCATTTAACTTTCCTTTACGAATGCAGTCAATTACTTTTTTAAAAGTATTTTTACTTTAACAATTAATTCTCATGCAATTTTGAAGTCTTTAGTTATGCAATCATTCAAAAGACTTAAAGTAAAAAGAATGCAATACTAAAAACAGCTTGAAGTCATTGAAATCTTTAAAGTCTTCATGCATTCTTTAGGTCTTTTGATTGCAGTCTCACCGCTGCCGTTAGTTGACTGCCTTAAAGTCTTCTAACTGCTTGAAATTAGGAGAAGTCAAAATTCCCCTTTTCTCTCCCAAATTTCGATTACAAGAACTTTTTTTAAAATGTTTAAATTTCTTCGATCCCCACCTCCAAAAGTGATCAAGGGAATAAAATTAAATGATGTTTAAAATTTCATTGAAATCGCTTAACCTTAACACGTCGTGATAGCGAGCTCTTTAAATTTTTCATACAAAATACATAATGGAGTTTTCAGTCTTACTCAAAATGTCGTTAGAAGTGAACGTTGATGAAACATCTTTAAACTGGGCACATACATATACTAAATATCGTAAAGAGTATACAAATGTTTCTAATTTTTTTAAAATAAAAATTACTTCATTAAAAATAAAAACAAATGCACAAAAACAACTATATTTAATGTTTTTTTTTATCGGGTAAATATTCTACAAAATCTTTGAAAATAATTTTTTTATACTCCTTGCTGCATTTTCTATACATATTCATGTACGTATAAATTAGAATTGAAATTGCTTGACAATTAAAGTGCCCACCCAAGGACCAAATAGCCATTCTCGTTCCGATTGCCCGCACCTCAAATATTGCATTATATTGAGCCATAGTAGGTACCTACTAATTGAGATTATGTATTCGGTTCTGAGTAGGGGTTTCCGTTTCTGAAGTGCTTCCGTCACTGTCGGTCGAGGTGTAGCAGTCAGGCACTATTCAACCACCGGACCGGGAGCCCACACTACAAGTTTTCAAATATTATATTTTTTTCTACTCCACCCTGAAAAATTGACATTTTACTTTTCACTAATTGTGAGTTTCATCTAAAAAATGATCCGAAATTCGCCTATTGTGAATATTCATTTCGGACGAATTGTATCTTGATTAGAGGGCCATTCACATGAGAGCGACCAACGAACGACAAACAAACGAATAAAACGGAATTTAACGCATTTATTTAGGTTTATAAATGAGTTAAAATCCTTTTGTTCGTTTATTCGTCGTTCGTTGGTCGCTTTCATGTGAATGGTCTTTAAGAGATAAAATTTTCACATATATTTTTGCAGCGAAGGAAGAAAGTTTTATTGTGTATTTTAGGGCACAAGAAGATCCCGTACCTACTTTCGAAACATTCGATAAAATATAATTTTGTTTCGGCAGCAAATCTTGAGTCGAAGTTATTAAATTGATTTTATATATACACATATTTCATTTTATTAAAATGAAAAAAAAAAAACATTACACACAAATTAAAACAAGATATAAAACTCTAGAAATTGTTTGAAATACATTTTAATTGGTTTTTATGAAACTAAATCTTTTTGTCTAATATATCACGAATTTTGTTCAGGGCTTCTTCTAAGCTATCAATAAACATACTTCCATTACAATGACTTCTGTAAGTTGTTGCTATAGCACCACATTCATCTTCTTGAATTGAGTACCTGAAACCAAAACGCAAAGTCAATATTCGAAGATAACAATTTATTCTACACTAGCTTACCCGATTCCAAGTCCATCGGACACAACTGGTCCAAATGAACCGGCTAAGACAGCTGGAGATGAGAGTGTACTTGTACTTATAATGTTATAGTTGATTTTTGTATAAGCCTCATCGTTGTATAGATCTGGAGTATCAATTCCGTTCAACTGCGCCATATGCCGTAATCCAAACAGATGACGATCGAATCCCTGTCCCATGGCTGCATCCTTTGTCAATTGCCCATGTACTGTCGAACAGTTATGAATCATAGCACGTAAAGCTGCACTATCAGCCTTGTGATCGGCTGGTCGGAGAACTGACTCACAAAACTCTTTAGTTGCCATTGTACATGGCCGCATTGTTTCAGTGCGACCATGTCGAAAAGCTGCAGTACTACACGACTCATAAGTACCCACATAATTTCCAAATGCTTGCTTATAAGCTAACTGAAAAGCCAACTGCATTATAGAATCCGGACTGACGCCATTGCGCTTACAGGATTTCTTATTAATGCCATTTGTGTAACGTAAAACATCCATTTCAAGACTATCCATTGTTTGTTTATGTTGCTGGCGTGCCTTTGATATATCCTCATAGATGCGATCATCTAATTGAAAATCTATCGAGCGCACTGAGTTGTCGTTATCATGTGGTAAATAAGGAATTGTATTTGGATGAACTTGTGGTGATTCGGTTGTGTCCCTGTAGATTTCATTGAAGTAACGCAGTACAGCTACCCCATCGCCCCATGAATGTTCAAAGTTAACAGCTGCAGTACCATCACCACCCACAATGAGCGAGATTGATTTGTCAAACCATCTTAAATGAAAAAAGGGGGTTATCATAAACGTCTGACTGCATCATTTCTGCAATCACAAAAATGAATTTAAATTAAAATAAAACAAAATTAAAAAATACTTTTTTCGCTAATTTTGAATGAGCACATTCAGATTAGGTTACTTAAACAAAACGTCAGGTTTCGATACAAAACATGCTTAAAGAAGTCATACGCCAAAGCATTACTGACATTTAATTTCATCCAGCATTTTCGGTTAATCTTGAACTGTGCCATTACTTTTTCCCCTCTTAATTGTATTTTTACAAGTGTTTTCTAATTTTTCTTTATTAAAAAAAAATGAACTCGAAAGTAATTTTATTTATGTTATCTAATAGATATCCAACAAGTCCAATCCTTAATGTTAAGGCTTCTACTTAGCTGAATAATTTCAATAGTATATAGAATCTGTATTATAAAAATACCTTCTTATAGAAACTATGCCTGGCCCGGGGCAAACAAAAATTCCAGCTTAATGATTAGTAATTTTAATCTTGTTTACAGTGGTGTAAATTGCGTATGACACTAAAGGTCATTAAAAGCTATTTTGAACCAATAATTCAACAAGTCCAATCCTTAATGCTAAGTTTTTTTACTTGGCTGATCAATTTCAGTAGTTTATAGAATTTGAATTATCAATTATATTAAATCAGTCAACCCTTATCCACCTACCACCGGTCTCAGAGACACCAACGACTCTTCAAATTAAAATATTTCAATGTGTGTTTGTCGTTCGACAGAGACCATCCATGTACTTAGAGTGAATACGTGCATGCGTTTGGTCATTTAGGTCAAAATATTTCGCCAGCGGTCTCCAGGACCGCACGTAGGTGGTTATGTGATTTGTTTGTATCATGGTGTTATTTTACTTGAACAAAAAAAAAGTATGGTTACTACTGTGAAAAGTTGTGAATGTTGGTGGGCTGCAATTTTGTCGAAGTTTTTTTTTTATTATTATTTTGTTTAGTTCCTTAATTTATAAGAATTAATACCAAAAAGTGGAAATTGTAAGTTCTTGGGAATAGAGGAAGCATCTAATTTTAAAAAAGACCTTTAGCTATTTTAAAGCTAAAGAGATAATACAGGCAACAATTTGAATATGAAATTAAAGAAATTACAATGAAATGGGTAATGACCAGAGCATTAAGGCGCTAATCATTGAAACCCATCATTGAAAAATTTAATGATTGGGGCCTATTTGATTTTTTTTTCTACTAGAAATATTAATTAAGTTTTCAGCTTTATTTGATCATCAAAATAATAAATGATTTTGCTTTCTAAATGTCTCAAATTTTCAATCATAAGTTTCAATAAAAGCTATAACTGGCGCTTAAGATTGTATGTTTTCGGAAAAAAAATCGACGTCAGGGCAAAAAACTCAAGTTAAAATCGATTTTTCTGTCCAAAGGAAAACCACATAAGATCATATACATTGGGTACTTTCAGATGACCATAGAGACTAGATATTTAAGCCTGATTCACAATGCAACGAGAGGACAAGACGAAAGCGTGACGTGAGTCGCTGTCATCTTTTTCTAGTTACAAAATCGTACCCCAATTCACAACAACAATTTAAACAAAAAATATTCAAGACAACAGTTATGCTTTGTTTATTAATCTCAATTTATCGTATTTTTTCATTGAAATTTTTTTTCGAAACCCTAATTTCTTAAAACTCGTAAAGGTGTTATTTCAGTGGTGTTTTATTATATCCCAAAGTGGGGTTTGACGACCATCTTAAAAAAAGCCGCCACCATCTTGGATTTTTCGGTGTCTGCTGTATTTTGGGAACTAAGTGTTACAGATAGGTCATTTTAGATCAATTAACTCTGTTTGAGTGTAAAAATCAAGCAAACACAAGTTAAATGCTTTGGAGATTTTTAGCCCTTAGTAAAAGTGTTTTTGAGAGAATAAAAAAATTATTTATAGTAAAAAACTATAAACAATAAAATCATTTTTTAAAAATTTTTGTGCAGTTTATAAATGAAATTCAATTTTAATACAGAAGTTCAGAATCAATTGCATACAGAAGTTTCTGAGATTTTCAAATGATATTGCATATCTTCGGCCGATTCAGAAAACTAATGAAATTAAATTCCCATAAATTCAAATTTATTAAGTTATTAGAAGGCGAACATGGTTGTACGCGAAGTTGGTTCATCGATTTAAATTAAAAAAAAGAATCCTAAAACCATTGTCATTATAATTAGATTGAACCAAAATAAATATGATAGAAATTACAAGAAAAGAGAAAGTTCAGTCGTCTGAAACAATTTCTGACTTCAAGTGGCAACTGAGAAAAACTCTGTAAAATAGTGATGTGAACTAAAAAGTCTCACCGGTTTACTCCATCTCCAGCTAAGAAATGCTTGATAAGTGTCTGAGGCTTAGCTTCGTTATATACCACATCATCACCATCTAATGACAAACAAAACAGAGCCGAGTCAATTAATTCCATTTGTTTATAATTTCCAATATCCATTATATATTGTCGAGTTTTAGCCCATGCATCACGATTAGCAGAAGTCATTACACCTAGTGGTTGTTTTTCTACAATCTCTCCAGACGGATTCTGTTCAATGACTACCTTCAAACGCCCAAGAATAACATTCGGTGACAAAATGTCTCCGTCGGGATTGATTACATCTACCGCAAAGAACTTGCCACCGCGCATAACCAAGATATGACGAGCACCTTCTTTGGCTTGATATATTCGATCTTTGCCAATTTGTGGAATGCGTGTAACCCCAAATAGTCTATTATACTGACTCATGTCTAGGGGGAAGGCCTTGAAGATGTAAGCTACATAAGTAGCAATAGCTCCGGGTGCCAGACCAGTTATTCTTCGAAATCGATCGTTGTCACTTTTTTTCGGATTCATATGGAACACCTCGGGCTCTAGAACGTTTGCCTGCAGCGATCGCATGAAGCGCAACGAACTTATCACAAGATTTGCTGACCGAATCAATTGCTTGTTGTATTCTGGTTTGTTATCGTGTTTCATAACAAGCAATGGGTTGTAATTGACAGGCAACGGCGATCTATCGCTGAGGTACATGTCAAACCATGGCTGGGATATGTAGCTTGTGTGTTTGTTGGCATTGTCAGACTTCTTAAGAAGATCTTGAAGATCTCGTCCCGTGCCCGTTGAGAACTTGGTAACAATCGATTTTGTTTTATGTAGAGACTCTGGCGATAGAATAGGTTCAATAGCAGCCAGATAACGTTCGCATGTTTTTTCGAGCTCTGGAATAGGAAGACGCGGAAGAGATTTCTGAAAGTAGAATGTTGGCAATTTGGATTTGTGTAGATACTGATAGTTGTCTTCGCAAGAAGTGGTAGTCTTAGGACGATCCGATGAGTATTTTAGTTGTATTTGTAAACGCCTTGCTATCGCTGCACCGCCAATGAACTTTGAACCTGTGTTTCCCAAATAAGAATACATTTTCATCTTTTATATCTGCAACTTTCTAATACACACAAATGTTCTATTGGCAGTACTTTAAATGCCCAAAGTTATATATATTATTAATTTTTATAAAATAAAGAAGGATTTGTAGGAAATATATTAATAGCAAAATAATAATTAAAAACAAAAATAATTGACACAAAACTACATTCTACAAATTATAGGTCGGTTTGGTATCTTTTTTCCATTTCCAGTCAATATGCCAAACCTGTCAAAACAGTGAAGTGAGGGAAAATTTTCTCTTGAGGAGAAAGTTTACAAACACATCAAAACATTTTTGTGTAAACCCGGTTTATTTGAAGGAATTTGAACTACAACTCGACCCTTTGTAAACAGGAACAGAGTTGAAAAGTTTGGTCCGACTCAATCCGCTTGAGCAGAGTCGAATTTAAATAGCTAGAACTAGGTATTCCCTTCAAGCAAACGAGTCCGGTTTGGATCCGCAAACGTAGGGAACAACGTATAAAAGGCCGCGTTCGGATGTTTACTCTCAGTTATCCGGATAGCTTTGTGTTGTTGTAATGCCTTGTTAAAAAACAGCTGATGACAAATCATCTGTGACCAACAATCAAATCCGAAGTTATCCCAAAAATTCTAGGATACTCAGCAATCCAAAGAGAAATTTCAAAACAGCTGATATTTGACAAGAAGTTTGAGTTGTTCATGTTGAGTTTTGCAGTGTCGGGTTTTTTGAATGAAAAATAATTAGTTAGATGCAGCTAGATAATGGTTATTTGCGACACTTTGGACTCTACGCAATATGTACATCCGAACCCTGTTCCTGACCTATTTGGCTGCTTAAATTACTTCTGCGATTAATATCTAATTTTTAAAGGATTTTTTAATAGTTAAATTATAAAACTGTGTTAGTTCTTCAATCGAACAATTTTTCTTTTTGACATTTATATTTCACGCGATTGGTTATCAACTGATAAAATTGTTTTATGAAATAATAATTTGATCATATCATAATTTATAAAATAATCTTTGTACTGTCCGCTCTATTGAAGACATATCATAGGTCTTTATCTCACTTATTTGCATGTAACTGCTGTAAATACTCTATCTCATCTCCCCCGGTGAGTGTAATTTTTTACATGTATATGTTCTACTAGCCGAAACATAACCTTTTTGATACTACAAAACGAAAATTGTATTTTCTTTTATTCATACAACATTGGCATCATTTTCAAATCACTGGAAGAAATATTTACCTATAATAAACGTTTTTGCACTACATCTGTACTGATCTCGTACCTGCTTACCTACATCAATTCATCACCGGCTTGTCTTGGAAAAGAAAGAAAAGAAAAAAAAAAGTATAAACATCTATTTTTTGTTTTTATTTCTTGTCTCATCTGTCCCGGTGAGTACAATATTAGCATATGTTCTGCCTGGCAGAAGCTTTATCGTTTACTACATATATCTTTACTTTTCTTTTGTTTTTACTCATCTGCCTTCAAAACAATAACATCTTGAAATTGAGATCTAATTATAAAAGCTCTCTGTACACTACATTAGTGGAGACCAAAACCACTTTGTAAACTCTATTTAATCACACAACCAACTTAGAGTTAAAACTTCTACACTGAAAGTAAATCAATAGGAACAAAAAGTCAAAAAGGACAAAACAAAAAATAAAAAAAAAAAAAAAATAAGAAAAATAAGAATTTTAAAAACATAATCCACTCATTTAAATCAATCACTTGCAATTGCAACAACTTATTGGTAATAATATGTCGGTGTGCGCTTTAGGGAAAAATATAACCGACTATCTGATTGACTCAATTATGTGTCATGGCAACTGTCGAAGATTATTTCACATCTCTTGTATAGACGCTCCATTTAGCACCATAAAGCTATTTAAGGAAAGAAAATCATTTTATTATTTTTGTGACGAGTGTGACCCATTTTTATACACTAACAGCCTTATTTATTAGATTTTTTAGGCGGTTGACTAGTTACACAGTTTTTTAAAAGTCCTTAATAGTTGGATATATGCCTTATTTAATTAAATAAAATGTCAAGTTAGACAAATCTTAGGCAACCGGAATGCCGTTGTCCAAGTTAGACAATTTTAGGACAACAGTAGACGAAGTTTATTAATAACTTTTTGGAGCTGGACGGCTGTCTAAAGTTAGACAAAGTTTATAAATACGACTGTAATATTACAAGAGATGTTCTAGTAAACACAAAAAACCTTGAAAATTTATACAAGCAATTCAATTATCTAACCGAAAAAATTTGAAAGAATAGCGCATGTTCCTACGTCACATCAAATGGAATCCCTAAATGAACAAAGCTATAAAAAAAATAATCAACCACTAACTGATTCAGCACCTTTAAAACGAAAAATTGATAAACTTGATACCGATATTTTTCAAACTAATCCATCCACAAAGATACCTGCCATTATCTCTGCATTACCATCACCACCACCATCTGTCCTTACTTCTCCATCCCCTTCAATGTCAACATCTTCATCACCCAACGCATCGATGCAAACCGTAGTAGTAGCTAATCCTTCAGTCATATCAACATCGGAATCAACAACACAGTCGGCAATAACTTCAAACGGATGCCCAACTTCATCATGAATACCAACTTTATATTTACAAGCTTCAAATAAAGCATCTTATCCTCAACCTTATAGAGACATCCATTTAATATCACCTATCTTATCTGGACTGAAAGTAGTTGAAGGCCATCGAACATTATTTGTTTCTAAGCTCGACCCTTCTACAAATGCCCTCGATATAAAAAATTTTATCTCTAATAAAATTGGAACTTCGACAGTTATAAAAGTTGAGAAAATGATACACCGTAACTGTTCGAAATATGCATCTTTTAAAATACGAGCTCCAGATTCAATTTTCGGCATTCTCAACTCTTCATCATTATGGCCCAAAGGTATAATAATGCACAAATTCAGAAATAAACAATTTAACGGAAATATTATATCTCGCAACTCTTTTCAAGAGACCCGGACAATGCTAAATCACCAAAGAAGCAGCTTCAACAAATACTGATTTATTACCAGAATGTTAATGGTTTACGGACTAAGATCAATACGGTCTATAAAACCGATGTCATTGTAATGACAGAAACTTGGCTGAATGATAATTTTTAGATGCTGAACTCTTCAACAGAAGCTACTAAATCTTCAGACGTGATAGACACCATTCTAACGATTTGAACACTGTTGGTGGCGGAATTCTATTAGCTGTGAAAAACTCTTAAACATGCACTTTAGTTGACATTTTTGAATCTTCTGATGTAGAAATAATATGTATTAAAATTAAAATAGAAAGTGGTCACCTCTTCATTATCTCCGTTTATATACCCCCAAGATCAACCAAAAATATTTACGAAAACTGCATTGATTGTATTGAAAGCATACACGGTCTAATCGTACCAAGTGATGAGCTTTTGATTTTAGGCGACTTTAATCCAACCCGCAATGGACAAAATCTACAGACTTCAACAGTTTATCTCCTGTTAACTCATCGTGTACTAATGAGTTCATTATAATTGATGGTTTAGCCTCTTGTGGACTTAGTCAATTCAATGGAACTGCTAATCGCT
Source organism: Dasysyrphus albostriatus (assembly GCA_946251815.1). Lineage (NCBI taxonomy): Eukaryota > Metazoa > Arthropoda > Insecta > Diptera > Syrphidae > Dasysyrphus > Dasysyrphus albostriatus. The sequence continues at coordinate 3,883,324 of OX276339.1, forward strand.
TCAATAAAATACTGGACTTAATTTTTTTTCTCAGAAACAATAAATGCTGATACATCTGTAACCCCTGCCGATATTAAATTATTAGATGAGGACCGCCACTACCCGGCCTTAGACATAATGCTGAATTTAAATATGTTCAATATCCTACCTAGTTTAAATAAAAAAACTTGAGTTCAATTTCAAAAAATGTAATTTTGATCAAATTGTTAATTTATTGTGTTATGTTGACTGGAATCAATTGTTTTTGAATAGAAATATTGATGATATCTGTTTGAAATTTTATAATGTGCTTTTTGATTGTTTTTATGAAACTACTCCATTACATAAACCTTGCATTAGTTCCAAAATACCACCATGGTTTAACAAACAACTAAAAACTTAAAAAATAAAACAAACAAGGCATGGTTAAAATATTGTTAGTCAAGAGCTGATGAAGACTATAGGATATACTCCGAACTAAAATGTATGTTTACAGACTACTCTAATTTCTTATATTCTTTTGGAATTTCGTGTCTACCAAAACGAAATTTGACGACTACCCTAGCTCTTTGTCTTTTGAAAATGCTACAAGTCATGACTCAGAAGTGATCGCAAATAATGTTTGCAAGTTTTTTCAAAGATGCATTTGTAGTATCTAGTTCCCATGAACCCCAGGATCCACTACTCTCTAATATTATTTTTTCACATCTTAATTCAATTAACTTTACTATTTGCGAGGATTCAATTATCCAAAGTGTTTTTAAGCTCGACGACTGTTTTAGTCCTGGTCCTGATGGTGTACCGTCATGTGTATTAAAGAAATGTGTGTCTCAGTTGTCTTATCCCCTACATATTCTTTTCAACGAATCTCTTAAATGCTCAGTTTTTCCTATCCTGTGGAAAAGTGCATTTATAACACCGGTTCATAAAAAAGGGTCAAAAAATGACATCATAAACTACCGCCCTATTGCTAAACTTTCTTTTATTCCGAAACTGTTTTAGTTCATTATTTGTAATGTATTATCTTTTAATTGTAAATATATTATTAATGAGAACCAACATGGTTTCATCAAAGTCAATTGTAACAAACCTGTTTCATTTTACTACCTTTGGTCGTGATTCCTTTGAAGATCGAAAACAAGTAGATTGTGTCTTTACCGATTTTAATAAAGCTTTTGATAAATTGTGTCATAAAACTTTGATTAATAAACTAATGGCTTTGGGGTTTAATGAAAGTTTCTTAAAGTGGATTTCGTTTTACTTGATTAATAGATGTTATAGTGTGAGTTTCCGAAATGAGCACTCTGATTATTTTATTGCTAACTCTGGTGTTCCTCAAGGACTTAGGTCCATTATTATTTATTTTATATATAAATGACTTGAACTCAATTATTCAAAACTCCTCTATTCTTATTTATGTATGCTGATGACATTAAAAATTTTAAAAGCATAACTTCTCTAAATGACTGTTCAAAACTCCAAGAAGATCTTTATAGGTTTAGGGAATGGTGAAACTCAAACCGTCTTCTGTTGAATATTGACAAATGTAAAACAATGTGTTTTACACGCAAAAAAAATATAATGATAACTATTAATTATATGTTAGATTCTTCTTCTTTATGTAGATTGCCTGTTATTTCTGATTTAGGTATTGTTCTTGACACAAAATTAACTTTTGTTGAATACTTTAACTATGTCATTAAAAATGCCAATAAAATTCTGGGATTCATAAAACAGTTCTCTCGGGATTTCCAGAATACATATGTTCTAAAGCTTCTTTATGTATCTTTTGTCAGGCCAGTACTTGAATACGGATGTGTAGTATGGGCCCCTTTCTAAACAATTCTTCACATAAACAGACTTGAATGTATCCAGAGAAGGTTTATGCGTTTTTGTCTTCGTTTTCTTCATTGGTCCCAAAGATCTACCTCCAAACATAGACAGTATATCCAGTTTTGCTTTATTTTAAAATTAATCAATGGGTCAATAGTATCCCCATCAGCTCTTAGTCGTTTAATTTTTAGCTACAGTCAGGCAAGCCTAAGAAGACAGTTGTCTTTTTCAGCAAAACAAACTATGGTGTTAATAGTCCTTTAAACCAATTGATTTCAGTCTTCAATAAATATTATTTTGTAATTTCATCTACAGACGACAATGTAAAAAGTTGTAAATTCAAACAAATCTTTTTCTTTCTTTTTAAGGATTCAGTAATGCTCCAATAAGGTATTTACTTTCTGTCAGAGGGCTAAATGGAGCGCTATAGAAACAAACACAACACAAACACTTTACTGTCTGAAATGCGAAGCAATTTTGTTAGTTGGGATATTTTGTCAGTTTATATTTCTGAGATCTCAGAGGACTCAGAGCGCTCAGAAGTATAAACAGGAGACTTGTTTTTTTTTTGTTGGATTTACTTGCTCAAATATTTTTTGTCTCAGTTATTACATAAGAAGAAACGAAAAAATAGAGTTATTTCGACTTCTATGTGTGGAATACTGTTTAAATTTTATTCTACCACTCTTTCAAAAAACTGAGCGCTGAAGAAATATTTTCTATTTCTATTTGCTATTTTAGTAAATGTTTGTATTCCGTGAATTTTCATTTCAAAAACAAAAATTTCTTGAACGTAAATCCACAGCAAAAAAATGCTAAAGAGCTCCTGGCACTTTGAATTTTAGTTCTTAATCTCAACTACTCGTCCCAGCAAAAAACCCAGTTCTACTTCAGATCCTAAGTTTCAAAAAACAAAATTGGCTCGTCAAAGGCCAAACTACATTCAATTCACTTTTGTATAAAAGTGAAAAAAAAATTGTCTCTTTTCAATAATATACCCAATCCAATCGCCAAAAGAAAACTGAAACACAAACACATCTGAATAAACAGTTAAAAAGCTGATTTATAGATGTCACTCATATCGATAATAGTTCCCGAACTAGCCTTTTCCACGTTTGAGTGCACTCAGCTGAACTCAAATTTCATACTCTTTTTCGCAGGAAGGTGTCGCTAGCATATATATATATGTATTTTTCACTCTTCCACTTTTGTACAAAAGTGAAATAAATGTAGTTAGGCCTTAACTCTATTCTATTCCCTTCAACATCACAATACAAAAATTGGGCTGGGAAAGTCGGGGAATGTAAATGCCGACATGTAAACGGGTTGAATTGAATTTCGAACCAATCTAACATGTACTACGCTTACATATGGTGTTGAAGCGTGATGAAAAACCTGGGTCCAGAAGTTGGATTTACAGATAATGCATCATGGTCTGTTTATTTGCATGTTTGTGTACAAATCTAGTTTTATTTTAATATATACGTGTTGGTAAGTCCTTATGTTTATTCAATTACATTTGTTTTGCATTGAAATAAATACATTGATGCCATTCATTTTTCTGGAATCTCAATACCATTTCAACTCAATTTTAAATGGAGCACTCAACCCAAGTGACGAAAAACCTGGGTCGTATATTCAACCCTATTTCAACTTGAGCTCTCGTTACTGCTTGTAAACGTAGTAATGGCCGGCGAGCTATGTTTGTGAACTCGGCTTTTCGTGTTGATGTATTTCATAATTTCGGTTTGTTCACTACTAGCACATACATTTCCGTGGTATGTAGAAATTCTGAAAACTAATATCCTTCTATATCTTTTTCGTCTCTCTGTTCTGTCTGAAACCGAAGGTGAAGTTTTTGTGATGAGAAATAAATAATGAATTAAAATAAAGTCTTCGTCTTACATAAAAATAATCAATCAATCAAACGAGTAAATCTAAATTTTTAATTACATTTATTTGACAAAAACTGCAATTTTCATTCAGAAAGATGTGTTAAAAAGAAATGCGGTACTTGTTTTTTTTTTCTTCATTTTGTATAACTAACTGCAAAATAGGACAAAAAAACTCATGATCTCCGAATTCGAACTAGGCGTAGTATATAATTTAAGGGAGAAGAGCGAAGAATGTTTACTCCAAGAAAAAACGAAAAAAAAACAAGAAATAAAGAAAAGAATGTGATTGTGTGTACTTTTTTTTAGCAATTTGCTGTGAGCTTGCATTGTACTTTCTCAATGTTTCAATTTTTTTTTAAATTTGTTTTTTTTTTTTGAAAAGTGCGTTTGTTTTTTTTTGTTCTCCTATGTGTTGTTAGTGTCGGTGTTATTGTTTTAGAGATTTTATATACATTTTCCAATTCAGGGCTGGTTATTGGTTTGGTTTGGTTTTTCAATCAAAAGTTGATGACTGATTATAACTGCGTTGGGTATATTCTCTATTTAGTAGAGTCCTGTTTTTCGGTCCAGTCCCGTTGTTTAGTTCATAATTTTTAAAGGATCTTTGGTTCCTAAGTGATTGATAAAAGTGCAGTTAATTGCTTCTCCTGTGGGTCTTGCTTCATCATCGTGTTCGTGGTGTGTTTGTCCAACATCTTTGTTCTCCGTTTTTATTACAAAAGTTTGTCTTATTTCATCGAAATTATGCACTCACCACACCAGTATTATAGTTGTACTCTTCTCTTTGTGTGTCACCTAAAAAGCTAAACACAAAACTTACAACAATGCGTGCAGTTTTGACAGTTTGCTGCTGCTAAAAAAATTCGTATTTTTTCCTAAAAAAATTAAAAGTTCCAATGCTCTGCTCACACATTGTGCTTGATTATTATTTGTTTTATTTAAAGAAGAAAAAAAGTGGAGCAATATAAAAATGCATCCTGTGCCAGCAGCACCACGCACGATAAGACGAGCATAAAGACGGCAGGAAGACATGATTTGTTTTATTTTTGTGAATTAAAGGGACATACTCAAGAAGTTATGTGGTTACATCTCGGACGACGAAGGAATTCTGTGTAAAAAAGTGATGAATTCAGTCTTGTTGCTGTCGCAAGTGTTCCCAGAGTTCCTTCTTCTAAAAATTTCTAACCAACCAATCCAATAACCAACCCAATTTAATTAAAATAAACAGGGCTTCAAGAAAAGGAACTTAGACAATTTCAAAATTCATTCGATATCAATTTGACTTGTATTTTGATTTTTATGAAAAGAGGAGCTTGGCTAAAAAAAAATAAAATATTTAAAAAACGCTGAAAAAAGCCGCGTGGGTCCTCATCTGTTGTGTAGTACCAGAACAATAAATATTTATTGTGGAACATGAATACGTCAAAGGTAAGTTTTTTTTCTTTATTTTCTCGAATGTGTCTATGATTAAAGTGACAAATTGTTATTGCTGTCGCCTCCGTGTGGAGATGTTTCCTTTCTTGTTCTCCTTCTTTATATTCAATTCAAAAATTGAGTGTTCTATTGATTTCAAATCGATGATGGTAATTAATAAGATGACCTTATCCTTTGATATATCTGATAATTCAAGTGTTTTTTTGTTCTAGTGTAAAACTGTAGGTAGAATATGTATCTGCAGTAGGACAATAGAGAAATGTGATTGGTAATAATTCTACCTACATACCTACTCATATTTGTATAAGTGCTCTTATACTGTAAGTCTTCTTTTGATGTTCAACTATCAAGGAACCCTTTGAACTTATTTGCACTTGGGGTGGTAATGATCGATGAAATTATTCAACAATTTGACAAAGTTAATTATGATTTATTAATTTTCTATGTTTAGGAGTTGAAATTTCCTAACGTTCATCCTGATGATTTTTTATAGATCTTTTTTTTAAATACCGAAAGCATTATTTAATTTGTAGAGATGTATGAAGAAATAAAAGTTGGAATCCAATATTAAAAATTTTGCCAATTTTGATTTGGTCTATATTTTTTTTATTAGCTGACCCGTGCTCGCCTTGCTTCGCTTTTAGAATTTTTTAATACCTAGCATGGTTTTAAATTAAATAACAATATCTCCGCAAAACAAATTAAGGACAAAGATTTTTTTCATTACCAAAATAAACGCAAATGGGAAACTTTAACTTTTAAATTTGAGTCCTCCACCTAAACCCCTGCTGTCATTTGTTTCGAGCTACTCAGCCGAATCGAAGCTCTTTCTGTTAAATCTATTTGAAAATAACACTAAGGGTATTCATGTGACCTCGTCAAACTCTAGATAAGTCTAGAAATTTTTAAAGTTTATCTTTTGGTTAATGAACTGTCAAATTTTGTATGGGAAATGATTTACATTTACACAATTTGGTTAAAATTATCCAAGGATTTTGCTGCGAAAAATTAATCAAAGTCCCAGTAGAGATCGCATATCATTTTCGATGCTAAAAAATCTTCCCCCTCCGACCAAATGCAGGCTAATAAAACTGTTTAATAACATTCTCGACACAAGCACTATTCCACAGAACTGGAATCTAGCAACAATACTTCCTCTTCATAAGCCAAACAAATCAAATAATATTACTAACGGATATCGCCCTATATCACTCATTCCTTGCGCTTCCAAAGTAATGTAAAAAGTTGTTGCAAAAAGACTAATGTGGTTTATAGAATCAAGAAATCTGATAAGCTCGAACCAAATTGCTTTCAAAGCAAACAAAGGCTGTTATGATGCTTTGCTTCATATCGATTTCTATATCACAAGAGCTCTATCGGCTCGTAATCACGTGACCATATTGTCCCTAGACTTCGAAAAGGCTTTTGATAGAATCGGTGTCCATCAAATCTTAAAGAAAATCAAAGCTTGGGGTATCGGACCCAAAATCTTCAACTTAAATCGTTCTTGACAAATAGAAAAATCTGCGTCAAGTCAAACAATTGTTTTTCTGAATCTTTTCCTCTTCACAATGGCATCCCCCAAGGATCTCCTTTATCAGTCGTCTTATTTCTGATTGCCTTCGACGACGTCAGTTCTATCATAGCTAAACACTCGCAACTAGACCATTGTATCTACGCCGACGACGTATACATTATGTGTAAGCATTATAGCCTTGCAGAACATCAAGCTCTTTTCTCAAATGTTCTAGCAGATATTTTAACATGGTCTGTAACTTCGGGCGCTAAATTATCAGTAGATAAGTGCATATATGTCGTAAAACATCTTGTACTGGCGTTTCTTTCAACTTTAATAATATTAGTATTGAAAGTGTTACTAATCTAAGTATTCTAGGTATTATTTTAAATAATAAATATAACTTCAAAAACCACTGTACAGAACTTAAATAAAAAGAGCTTAGCTGTTAGGGTAAACATTGTAAATTATCTATCCAGTAAAAAATAATTTGCACATATAAATACTTTATGTAATGTAACAAGATCTTTAGTCTTAAGTAAGATAGACTATGGTTTATCAATTTACGGAAACTCTCCTAAAACTACAATAAACGACATCAAGGCTCCTTACCACCAAGCTGCACGGGGAAGTCTAAGTGCTTTCCCAACTACCCCAATACGTAACAAAATGACAGAAGCTGGACTTCCCCTAGTAGAAGAACGTATTCTTGAAACCAGAGCTAAGCTCTATGTGAAACTTGTTTTCAGCAAAGGCTCAATTATTGATGAAGATGTCAAAACTCTCCATAAATCAAAGTATCTTAAACGTATCCCTTCAACTCCAACTCTACTGCTATAACAACAGCCAAATCTTTGGAACTTCCAGTTATTAAACAAGAAAATACTATCCAGGATCCCCACCATGGTGCATTAAAGATTCCAATATAGCACATCGTTTGCATCAACATATGAAGATGGTTCCCTCCTATCCATTGGAATTCTCTCTGTATTCATTGCCGAAGTTACCACGATCCTAAGGACTGCAGAAATAATATCAAAACTACATGGCCACTTTGTGATATGTTCGGACAGCTTGGCAGTTCTACATGCGATACAAAATCCCAACAACAGCACCGTCATTGTAAGCAAAATAAGAGACCACCTCATTAAGTTTGCCAACAAACTAAAACTAATGTGGATTCCCGGCCATGCTGGGATATTTGTTAACGAACAAGCTGATAAAGCAGCAAACGATGCTCATCTTTCCCCTGTGAAATCAGTACTGACAGTGACAAAACGTGACCTATTACGTGAAATTAAGGCACATACACTAAATGACTGGAAGAATTACCATCACTACAGTTCCATCAACATTGACAAAACCCAACTACTCTCACACATCAACACCTTAAAAAAAAAAAAGAAAACCCTCCGACTTGTACAGGCTGCCAAGCAATCTTGGATGTCAATCACATTCTAGGAATGGATACATGCAGATACTTGACTTCAAACACCAGCTTATCTACAGCGAATTTATCTATCGAGATCCTAAGAAACTTGGATCCAAACAACATCAGAAAAATATACAACTTTATAAACCTACATAACTTTAAAATCTAATATATAATTATCAAAACTTTATAAACCTACATTACTTTAAAACCTAAATACATAATTCTCACTATTCAACTTATTTCTTCAGTTAATAACAAATTAAACAAACAAAAATATTTTATCTTCTTAAGAGTCAGAAGCCTCAGCGGCTAAGTCTCTTAACAATTTGTATTAACGTGTAAATATTAATTTATATTTAATAAATTGTAATAATAATAATAAAATATAAAAATTTTAAACGTAATTATTGGTTTGATGTATAAGTTATCCACAAACAAACTATTAATATTTCAAAATGGACTACCATAGTAGTCCAAGGGGCGCGTGTACTCCAGCGTTAATCAAATGAAAAAAGGTCGTTCATGCAAACTTGTGCGTAAACTTATCATTTTACACAATTTGTAAACTTACGATGTTGCATGAATATCCTTACTCAGCCCTATCCTGAATTCCATCGTAATAGGAAACTTTTACGAATCCCGAAAAAAAGATTTACCCAAATCCGTTCGTAATGACAATTGGTATGAGATTTTTCATTACGATGGATTCTGTGACAGTTTTATTCGCGATTCGTTACAACTTTCCGATTACGCTGGAATTCGTTACAGGGCTGACCATTTCAAATTTACCATCGCATAAAATCGCATCTACCTGTTATTGATGCTGAACATAAAAGTTGATCAACGATGTGTGTATGTATGTGTATGTATTCGTTTATTTAGTATAAATTTACTATTTCCTACTACAAAAAATGTTTGGGTAAACTAGGTATATAGAATCTTAAAGTTATATAAAATTAGGTACATAGAAGTTGTATATTTAAATGCAAAAATCAACTTATAGTTGAAAAATAACACAATTGAAATCAATAATTTAACTTAATATAAGCTATTAACAGTCTTAAAATTATGGAGGTTTGATTCATTTTTAATTTCACTGGGTAAATCGTTAAAGAGTTTCACCCCCTTATCATGTTTTGTGTTCTGGTATCTCTATAATAAGGCAATCGAAAATTATTATTTGATCTTAAGTTATAAGGTTGAGTTTCTTGCACTAAATTTAAGTTTAAAGATAAATAATCTGGTACTGTTTTATTTTTAATTTTAAATACAAATATTGCTGCATTGTAAGTTATCCTCTGTTTGATGTTAAGCCATTGTAAGCAAGAGAGCATAACATTAATTGGTGTATAAAAACTGCATTTCAAGATGATTCTCATCGCTTTATTCTGGAGTTTTTGGAGTCTATTGATGTCACTTGAGTTGCCCATGTACAAAATAGTTAAGCAGAACTCAAAGTGTGGTTTGATGATCGTGTTGTAAATGTTAATTGCGCACATTATTGGTATAACTTTGCGTATTCTTTTTAAAAATCCTACTTTCTTCGATATTTTTTTCACTATGTAATCAAGGTGACTATTGAAGTTAAGCTCACTACCTATGACAACACCAAGACATTTTATCGAATTCAGTTGTTCTATTTTAGTGTTGTTTATTTGAACATTAGTTTCGAAATCAGCGTTTATAACCATACATTTTGTTTTATTTACATTAATTTTAAGTTTATACATGTCCAGCCATTCACAAATTTTGTTTATGTCGTGGTTTAAATTATTGGTTATCATTTCAGTATCTTTTCCCGAGACAAATAAAAGAGCATTATCTGCAAACAAGGAAATTGTGCAGTGGCTTAAAACTTTACCTATATCATTGATGTAAATCAAAAACAAAAGTGGACCTAATATTGTCCCTTGAGGCACACCGAATGAAGTATTTTCACTGTTAGATAAATACTGATTAATTTTAGTCCTTTGAGTCCTGTTACTTAAATATGTTTGAAACCAATTTAATTCTCTGTTTTTAATACTGTATTTGTTCAGTTTTAGAAGAAGTAATGATCTGTCAATTGTTTCAAAAGCTCTTTGGAAGTCTAAGAACACGGAAATGATTTTATTTTTGTCATGCCTCTGCGTTTTCAAGGTCATTATCAGCCAATTAAGAGCCGTTTCACACGAGTGATCTGCGCGGAATCCCGATTGATTCTGTATAAGAATATTATTATCCGAAACATATTTAAATAGTTGTTCATGGGCCACTTTTTCGATGATTTTTTCTAAAATTGATAGCATGTTAATGAGTCTGAATTTATCAAGTTGATATTATTATGTTCTTTAGGTATGGGAAGTATTATAGATTCTTTCAGATTATTTGGAAAAACTCCTTGTTGGAATGAATCATTTATAATTGTTAACAATAAGGGACCAATCAAATCAAAGCAGTCTAAAATTATTTGCACGTTTAAATTTGAGGGATCATTTTTTTTATTAATTTTTTTACATATTATACTTAGTTCATTAAGATTTATTTATTTAAATAGAAATGAAGTGGTCAACTCTGTCAAGCAATTAATGTCGAAGTTTCTTGAATTTGTAGAGTTACTTATTTCATTTATACTACCTATAAAATAGGAGTTTAGTTTATTTACTATAATCAAATTATCAGTTTCTTTTCCATATTCAAATTGAACTTCATTTATTTCTTCTTTATCTTTTTTTAAAACTAAAGTCTTTATAACTCGCCACATTTCTTTTTGGCCTGAACATCTGTTAATTTTATTACACGTATAGTTTGTTTTGGCTTGCTGTGGCTTATATGTATAAAGATTTCTAGCTCTACGATATTCAATCCAATCTTCAGAAAGATTGAATATAGAGGCCTTTTGGTAGCAACGAATCTTATAATTTTTTAAATTATTTAATTCACTTGTGAACCATTCATTTTCACGTGGGTATAAACGTTTGATAATGGTCATTTCCCGTACACTGTTGTCTAGACATTCTTTCAGTTTTATTGATAAATCGTTAGAGTTTGAGTTATTCACTGGGTATTCAATTTGGTTTTGTAAAATTGTTTTAAATGCATTTTTTTCATATTTAAACACTTAAATTGTTTTCATGATTTTAGTTACATTTGTTTTACTAACAGGTATTTTCACTAGAAGAGATTCATGATCACTATATTAACTCGTCAACAGTATCGGCCCAGACAGATTTTTCGGTGGGTGATATAACATAGTCAACTAAGGATCGTGATGTGTTTGTGATTCTTGTTGGCTTGTTTATAATTTGTTAACAGGTATTGTCTACTAGAATTTCTTGTATTTTCTTTTCATAGGTATACCTATGCAAAAGATCAATGTTGAAATCACCCATAATAGTTATATTAGGGTTAGAAATAATTCTCTGATTTAACCAATCAGCAAAAAGAGCACAAAAATCACATTCAGAACTATTAGGGGATTTGTATAAAACTGCAATCACTTCGGCTTTTTCACTATAGGATATTTCTATACATAGACACCATAGATGTGGTGCAATTCAATAAGTCAATTAGACGTGTTTAAACACATCGATCGGTACTTGCCCAGAAAATGCTTCATTTCAGCTGAGTTGTCCGAAAGCAAAATGAAAACAGAGGTTCAGGTGGAGGATAGAAAAATCAGTGACAACAGTGGTTCAGGTGAAGATGCAAATTTGAAAGCTTTCATACATTTTGTATAAACTTTTCCATTTGCGCAGTACATTCCTAAGGTTCTGCTCTGGAATTTCGTTGAACCGCTTTGCCTACACACGTTTTCCGACATCTGCTTAGATGTAGATTGTAGTTGTTTGCTTGTCGTTCCTCGCTTGTTTTAAAAGTTCGCAGATCTTTTAGCAGGCATTTGGCCTTACTAATAATCAAATTTAGTTTAGTATAGCTCAACCTTTCAGAGAATTCACATACCAGTAATTAATTTAGCTGCCAGACTTCACACTAATAAGACGTCAAAATTTAATACACAGAAATCCATGTTTAAGCTCGTAACTATAATATGAGAAATGAAATTTCAGTGCGAGTGTTGCCTGTAGTACTTTTTCATATTATGTATTAATAAGTTCTTAAATATAGTCGAAAATTGTTCTACAATTTTATTGGTATTTGCATAACGTCTAAGTTTTTGTTGTTAGAAAAAAGAAAAAAAAAAAAAAAGAAAATGCAATTTTTGTACACTTGTGGTCATAAAATTAAAGCTTAACATTTAGTTCAAAATAAAGAAATTTAACTAAAGAAACTTGTTTTACACACTATGCATTTAATATTAGGAATTCAAAATATATTCTATTTTGAAATATTGTTTTCACTTTAAGCTTAGTTTTAGGAAATATTTTGTTAGGTAAGGTAAGCCTTATGCATGAATTTTTTAATCGAAACTGTCTATTTTGTTTTGCTCCAAAAATTCTTTATGACCCTCAAATTGGGGTTTTGATCAAGCCACTCCAGAACTTGGATGAGAATAATTTTTTAGGTCGTTATCCGGCTAAAAGGACCTGTGTAGCTGCAAATTATTGGAATTATCCCTATTCAAATTATTTTAAAGAATATATTTGTGCATTTCAACTCTTATTTTCCATTGATCTAAATAATAGGACCAACTGCAGATGCGGTAAACAGTTTTTTTTTTGTATATTTCTATTATTTATTTTAATGGAGGACACCGGAAGGATGATCTGCCATCATTTCTAAGAACAATAAAAAAAAATCAGCATCGCTTCTGATGACCAAAATTCTTGCTCGAATGGATATGTTCTCTAGCGAACCATTGCCTTCGTGCAATATTTTTTTTCGACATATTTGCCCTACGGTTCGTACTTCGCTCACCATTTTTTTTTTTTCATAAAGTCATCTTCCATGTCGTTTTTATCAATATTTTAACATAGTAATCCATCTCATTTTGGGCTCTTAATTGCACGCATATTAGAAATGGGTCCGACTTGCTAGGTCTGATGAGTTTTCTATCTCCAGCAGGAATCGTTTTACGCGGCTCTTTTTTGGGAATATCATTTTTGTTTTGTTTTGTATAATACTGAACTGCGTTTCTTGCTTAATTGTCTAAAAACAACATTTGTGTTACTTTCATGATAATTTTGTGGTTTTGGAAGTATTTCTAGACAATTTTTCTATCAGATGGAGTGTAGCTCCTATTTTTACACATTTCAGTCAAGATATAAACAAACAAATTATTTAAACACATTTTAGTAAAAAACCGTCGAGGGATGTAAATAAATAACATGTATTTAAGGAAGTGGCTTAATTATGTGACCACTTGCACTACGACATTATCATAAATAACAGAGTGCAGTTTGAAAACAAACAAATTTTGTTCTTCGATTGACATGTTAATTTCATACAGAGATAACCAATACCAGTACCCGTGAAAGAATATATAAGTTAAAGTGATATAGAAAAATATTTTTAGAATTTATAGTATTTATTCGCTGAGTGGCTTAATTACGTGGCCACAAGTGTATATATAAAGGTTTAGCTACATACATACTTATATGCGCGATGTGGTGTATTCTTGTTATGTTTTGAATTTTTAACATTCGTTTTAACTTTATTATATAATGAAATATACGTATTAATAAATTAAAAAAACAAAATGCTTAATTCAAATAATTTATTTAAACAATCAATTGTAGCTAACTTCTTCGATACTACAGTGTCATACAAGCCTTTTCTAAATAATTTTTTTCTTGTCATGTCTGGTTTTTCGAAAAGAACACACAACTTAAAATGTATACAGGGTGTTTTGCATATAGCAGAGTTTACAGTTTCCACGCGAAAAAAAATCAAATGTTCAAAACAATTTTCCACCTACTCTGAGCACCAAAATGTATAACATTCAAGACAAACAATGTTTGCCTTGGCCTAAACCACCCATTGAGTCATTAATTAACCCTTTATTAATAAACCATAAGCCTAAAAATTGAAGAAAAAAATTTTAATCAATTTCTAAATAACATTTTAAACTCGTGTCAGTGTCAATAACAAAAGGCAATTATCTGCGAAATATCTACGAATAGTCGCTTAGCACAATATTGTTTGTAAGTACTCGTATGTAATTACTGTTCCTATTATTTTGGCCATAGCTGTATATGTAGATTATATAATATAACCAGTAGATATACATACATATGTCTTTGTCTAATTGTTATGGAGTTAGTGGGCGAATTTGGCAGTTATAGACTTAGCTGTTTTACTCATCACATTTTGGTCAGCTTATAAGCCAAAATTAAACATTATAACAGGAGATGAGTTTTCGTTTGACCTACTTGCATACATATATATGAAATTTTTATAATAAGTTAAAAGTCAAGATATAGGATTTTTGTTATTAACTACTTCTTAAGATTGAGTTTTATGAGAATTTTTCATCACGGTAATGAAGGTTCTTTTGATGTCACCGGATTTTTGCCTATAATTATGTACTTCCTTATATAATCCCTAGTCCTTTTTCATACGTGTAATTAATATTATAAACTTTCAAATCAAATTTAAATTATTCTAATTTCATTTTATTTGTTCGCTCGTTCTCGCAGGCAAAAGACAGATTCAATTACTTTATGTAAATGAGACAATGGGTGCACAATTTCAATGTTTCTGGCCAATTCGGGCGGCTGTACATCAATTTTTACTACCACCAGCGATCAATGTTCAATACAAAAAACGATATCATCAGCTTCAACCAAAGCACGAGCAGCATCAGAAGCAATTATTGGCGCAAACTGATTCATTTTTAGATTGTTTTTCACTGTCACCATCATCATTGGCATCAGTAGTATTATCTTGTACCAATTTCAGTAACAATAATATGCTAAGTTCATTTTAAAAGTGCAGTTTGGGCAATGATCTTAAGTAATCGTTCAAAGAAACAGTCATATTCGTCTAAAGAAGCAGAAAGCCGAGATCGAACCACTAAACGAGATAGTGAAGAAAAAAGAAGCAAAAGCCTAGAAGAAAACAATTTAATCAATCAACAGCCGAATTTATCTCCCTCTTCTTCTACTTCTAATTTGGAAGAATCGTCGTCAAAAATAGAAAAAAATCAAAACTGGACAAGACAACAAAAAAAACTCATCAGATTTAATATACTAAACGGTATATTTGGCCGATCATTAGGAAATTTAGAAAAGACAAAACCAACATCAGTTACTACATCACCAATATTACAGACCCAGGTAGCAGCGGTATTTCCTTTACTGCCTTCTGTTGCATCATCAACATCAATATCAACATCCCAATGGCGGCGCAATCAATATTATTACGTGCATTTTCAGCAGCCATATAATAACAGTTTGGATAGTCAAAATTTAAAAACTGACGGCGCCGTTTATAGACAATTCATTCAAAAACCACCACCACGG
Source organism: Dasysyrphus albostriatus (assembly GCA_946251815.1). NCBI lineage: Eukaryota > Metazoa > Arthropoda > Insecta > Diptera > Syrphidae > Dasysyrphus > Dasysyrphus albostriatus. Next base: position 3,898,819 of record OX276339.1, read on the forward strand.
TCACCGTCTATATCTCGTTCTTTGTTTGATCTATCGAATATTGGTCTAATAAGTCAGCAGCTGCCATTGTTTGGTGACTTGCAGCAGCAAAAACTCAATTATTTCATTGATTGTAATTCCTATTCCTTCTCAGACAACGCAGAGAATATTGTCGAAAAGCCAGTATTTCATACTACAGCTAGTAGTAGTGCTAGTAAAACACTCCCACTTTTTGCTCGTTCACGTTTCTGTGGCTATAAGAGTCATCAAATACTTTATGGAAATAATTCAAATGCAAGCAAATATAATTTTCCCATACTACTATCGAATCCGGCATCAACAGCATCTTTAACAACACTCAGTGAGCAGCAAGAAGAATATAGCACTTCCCCTAAGAATTCATTATTTTATTTGCCTTCTTCGTGTAAATCTTATTTCAGATTAGGCCTAAACAACTATTTAGAACAATCGTTGTCGCTAGATCGAGAAGAAGAGTTACTGTCTCCAGTTGTATGTTTTTCTAAACGTTCAACTATTTCACTGCCCTCGCCTTCTATTTCGCAAAAGAGCATATTCTTAGACGAATGTCGTCGCTATAAGAAGCAGCAGGAAGCACTTTATCATAATAGTATAATCGAGAATCTAGATCGCTATACAACAGCTATTGATAAATGTTACAACCAATATGATCACGACGACGAAGAAGACCAAGTTTTAGATTTCATCGAGTTTAATGAAGATTTTGTCGATAAACAAGATAGTCAATACAACGAATTGACACTTAGTACAAAACATAAACAAAAACAACAGCAGAACCAACAGCAACAATACAAACGAGATAATACAATTCAATGCGGATCATCGTCATTATTTGTAAATGAAGAGGTCAGCAATAACGAAATGTTGGATTCATCACTGTCACAACATCTCTCACAGCAGCAGCAACCACAGCCACAAAATCATATTCATCGAAGCACTCAGAGTCTTTCTAATAGCACACTAACTAGACCAACTACACCCTCTAATAAGATTCTAAATGACATTGAATCAGATCTGCATAATATCGATCCCAGTAGTATTTCGTCATCATCTTCATCATTGTGTATAATCAACAAAACTGATAAAACGTCATCTACTTCGTCAAATAACAAGGGCTGTGAGACTTTACCGCATTTTTTGAATAACAATAACCATTGGAATAACGGAGAAGCGAATTGCAGTGGCGGTAGTAGCAGTGGCAGCTCTTATCATCTCATAAATAAATCATCCTCGTCGACTTTGTGCAATAATAATATAAATCGTTCTGGTAATACAATTACTTTTGCTAATTCCAACTCAAATATAAATTCAAAAGTAAAGATGGTCGGTACGGAGCAAACTCAACAGCAGCAACAACAACAAGAGCAACAGCAAACGCATCATATTCACCATCACCATCATCATCATCACAGCCTACCGACAGTTGCTACTGCAGTTGGCAGTATAGGCCCGTCATCAAATAGCGAAAGTATCAGCAATATAAGTTCAATGCTTGGTCAACAATGTGCCTCTTATTTACATTCGGCGGATACTGGAGCTGGAGGAACGGCTATGGTTACAAATAGTAACAGTACCAGTAGCTGTCAAGGACATCAGCAACATATTCAAACGCTATCCACTGAGGGAATCAATAGACTAATCGATGATATTGATCAACCATTATCGGGCGGATTTATTTCATCGAATGCTAGCACATCGTTGTCTTCAATAGGTGAGTGTTGTCTCTTCTAATTTTTATAATAGAACAAACAAAAAATTTTAAAAAAAATCTATTTCATGCCAAGTTCCATGAAGAATATTTTATTTTCCACAAATAAATATGTATATCGTCAGCTGACAAGTTCTTATAACAGAAGTTCTGCCAACAAAACTTAAATTTAATTGATGTAAAGTCAATAAAAATCATTCTATTCTTACTTTAAATATTACGATAAGGTGTTTTACTCGCTTTATATCAATTAAATTACAAATTAAATTATCACTTATGTGATAAATATATGAATTTGAGATATGGCGAGGATAAAACATTGAGTGTTTTTAGTGCAAGTTTTGTCCAGTTTTTTGACCAAATATACTCAAACCCCAAAGTCTGACTTAAACTGAACAAAAAATAACTACAATTTTTTCCTCAAATTAAATAATCAGCTACTTCAATGTTTTATACATTTCAATTTTAATTTAGTTGGTATATATTTTTACTTAAATCTAAATTACAATAATTTTGTTTGATAAATAATAATAAAGCAAAATTGTGAAATGACAATAACATTCTATAATTATAGATAGTTAGTGTTGATTGATCTTACAGATAATTTTTTGAACTGAGAATAACTGACATGGGGTTAATTTTTAATAACAAACAATATTATTATTATAATTTTACTACATAATAAAACATAAAATATTTCCTATGTTTGAAAGAATCTTTTAAGTGGTAGATACTATTATGTCGTGACTCTAAACAATAACTCAACATCACTGAGGTCAAAAGCAAAAAGTCATAATCTGACTTTTTTAAGAAATGAGTTAAAATTGCAATTGATTCTGATAAATAGGGCTAGCTTTTTAAACAGTTTAACATGCATCCGAAAATCTAATGTTAAAAGAAAAAACCGATAAAATAAAAAAATAAAAACAAATTACTTTTTTGCATTTTTTAAAAGAAAAAATGAACAAAACGAAGCAATCACAACTTTTTTGTCGACAATATAAAATAAATAACTATTTTGACATAATATGATTAGCTCCTTTTGCATTAAAACCTCGTATTAGATTTTTTTTTTTCGAGATACGACCTTATGTCAAATTCCTTACAGTAAAAAATCGTTTTTTTTTTTTTTCTAAACGAAATCGATTTTATTCTGTCAAAACAAATTATTGTATGTTCAGCAAGATTTAAGATAGATTTCACACACTCTAGCCAGATTTGGCACTTCTCTGGAGTTGAAAGTACTCTTCGGTGGGTTTAACAAATGCTCTAAAGTGTTCGTCTTTATTTAAATAGAACAAATTATTAAAACCAATTGTAATTAATCATAAAATAGATAATAGATAACAAAAAGTTATCAGAATATCAAATTACCTCGGTTCAAAGTGCCCAAAGTCGATTAAAGATACGTACATATATAGCTCTCTCTCGCAAATGTGTTCCTCGATTGATGAGTTTTTTTTTTAATAAATTTGGGTTGTTTTTTAACTTTTCTCAGAAATATAAGTTTTTAATCTTACAAAACGCCGTGATAAACTGGATGAGCTTTTCAATATTTTTAACTAGTTTGTATGCTCACTAGTTTGTTTACTTTTTGCCAAATGGCATACACACGGTCCCCCGCGTAAAATTTGATTTTTTGTTGGTTGTAAGGATTTCAACATTAGTCTCAGGTGATGATATTGACATAAGGTAAGGTTGGAATGGGTCATTGAACTTTGTGCGCCGTGAAATAGTATTTTTTTTAAATAATTTGTTTTCCTTATTTTAAAGTACATTATGACTTTCTAGCTACTTGCAATTGCTCTTCAATGCCTGATAGTGTTGCTTGTGGCAGTAATAATGGAACGGTTACAATGCCTAACTCCACAGAAGTATCGCCACAAACGACCAACAACACAAATTCGACAACAACAATAACGGCCACATCTTCATCAACAATACCATCTACTTGTGTATTTTCATCTGAAACAACATCGGATACAACTGTCATATCAACCAGCGTGGTGCGAGTTGGCGGAAGCACCTACCCCTTTCATGAACAAATCATAATGTCCGGTCAACTGAAAAGCGCAATGCAAGAGAAACCAAAACCTCTGGTGGTGTCACCCCAACAAGTTATGGTCCTTTATATGCATAAGCTAACACCTTACGAACGAACTGAAATACTAGCATATCCACAAATCTATTTTATTGGTGCAAATGCTAAAAAGCGACCCGGGATCTTCGGTCCTAATAACTCTGATTATGACAACGACCAAGGCGCCTATATTCACATACCACATGATCATGTTGCATACCGGTATGAAGTGTTGAAGATCATCGGTAAAGGCAGTTTTGGTCAGGTCGTTAAAGCCTACGATCATAAAACCCATGAGCATGTGGCCTTAAAAATGGTTCGCAACGAAAAGCGTTTCCATCGTCAGGCCCAAGAGGAAATAAGAATACTATACCATCTACGCAAGCAAGACAAATACAATACCATGAACATTATCCATATGTACGATTATTTTACATTTCGTAATCACATGTGCATAACGTTTGAATTGTTGAATATAAATCTGTATGAGTTGATTAAGAAGAACGGATTCAAGGGATTTAGTTTGCAATTGGTGCGTAAGTTTGCCCACTCATTGCTACAATGCTTGGATGCATTGTATAAGAATAAAATAATTCATTGTGATATGAAGCCAGAGAATGTGTTGCTTAAACAACAAGGTCGATCCGGCATAAAGGTAAGGTTAAAAACTTGGTTATTTTTCGTTTTATAATATTAATATTATATAATATAACGTTTTTTTTTTGTTAAAGGTTATTGACTTTGGATCATCGTGCTATGAAAACCAACGAGTGTATACGTATATTCAGTCCCGTTTTTATCGAGCTCCCGAAGTAATATTAGGAGCAAAATATGGTATGGCAATTGATATGTGGTCGTTGGGATGTATACTGGCTGAATTACTGTCGGGCCATGCCTTATTTCCGGGGGAAAATGAAGACGATCAATTGGCTTGTATTATCGAAGTGCTTGGAATGCCTAATAAGAATATCCTAACCAATGCGAAGCGCACAAAGAACTTCTTCAATCCAAAGGGCTACCCGCGGTATTGCATGGTACGGACATTGCCTGATGGCAAGGTGGTACTGATTGGTGGGCATTCCCGTCGCGGTAAACCTCGTGGCCCACCATGCTCGAAAAGTCTATCAAGAGCATTGGATGGTTGTAAAGATCCATTGTTTTTAAACTTCATCCGCGGGTGCCTTGAGTGGGATCCGGAGAAGCGTCTTACTCCTGCTGAAGCCCTCAAACACCCCTGGTTACGGCGACGGCTTCCACGACCTCCAAATGGTGAACCAATACCAGTAGCAAGTGGCGTTGACGGTGGAAGTAGCTGTGTTGGAGGAACTGTAGAGTGCACCAGCAGTGTAGCAGCATTATCGGCGAACGCATTGGTTGTAACATCATGTGCAACACATTCTTCATCAAGTATTGTATCTGCTGATGCCAGTGAACGATGGGTCAGCAGCAGCAATAGCACCTGCAATAATATCGCTGGTAAGCTTAAAAATGCAATTCAATTGCCTACTTCCGTTACGCATGGTAGTATTGTTTCTGTTGAGCCCAACGAACGATGGGTGGTTAACAGCAGCAATAGCACCTGCAACAATTTAGGTTCAAAGCTTAAAAATGCAATTGAAATACCTTCTTCTATTGCGGACGGTAATATAACATTCTGTGAGCCTCTTGAACGATGGTACAACAGCAGCAGAACCAGCTGCCACAATAGCACTGTTAAGTTAAAAAATACAAATCAATTACCTTCTTCAGCTGCCAATGGCGGTGTCGGTGGCGGTGTCGGTGGCGGTGGCGGTGGCGGTGGCAGCTCATCATGTAGCAGTTCTAGTAAAACATCATCATTCAATCAATACACAATGAGCTTAAATAATAGCATGGCACAATCTCAATTTGATGGTACAGTGTCTTCAGTGCCTGCCGATCACCTTGCCAAACAAAGTTTATCAAAAAGCTGTGGTGGCGTGACTCTAGCTGGTTCTGTAGGTAATTCATCATTTTCATCTCAACATCAACAACAGCCACAGCCACAAACTAAGCAAACTCGGCATTTATACCATCACAATCACCACCATCATCATACCACCCACTCGCATCAGCATCCTCATATGGAACAACCTGTCTCACATCATCACCAAAACACAGGTAATGATAATAATACCAACAACAACAACGCCAATAACAAAAACAGAGTCATTCCTTGCCAATACGATTTGTAGTATTAAAGTTAGTTATTTTAGTAGAAGAATCAAAGTTGGTTCCTCATTTCACTTCATCACATCCTTCTAGAAATTCATCATTTTGTTATGAGCCGTTTTTTTCCATCTCAGAAAAATTGAAAAAGAATCTTTCATTTAAAGGTAGATCGTTCATCAAAAACCGTCGCAATATCGCATTAAAGAGATTGTTTTGCGCACTGTATGGCAGGTTGTGCCACCGTAATAGAACCTTTTAGACGTATCGGTATGAGCATGACGAGCAATTAATCACAGCGAATAATTTGCATGTAGCACTTGACAAAGACGTTGATGTTGGCTCTCGTCTTCAATTTTGAAAAAAGTGTGGAGAATGATGTCTTCAACATGCAAACAACATTTATTCAGCCTTATCGCTCAAGATATCAAAGTGTTCTGCTAGTTTGGCACAGACAATGTAAATTTTGGAATTATATTTCCACGATTTGTAAACTCAGTTTGGGTGTAAAGGTAAATTGATAGTTCTTCGGAAGTAAACTATATCGCCTCTTTTCTCACGAAGTGGCGTATCTCGCAATTTGTTGTTTTTGAGATTTGGGCATATATGTGCTAGGTAAATTTGATTGCATATTGCTATTTTTCATTAGATTCCCTGAAAATATCTGCAACTTTTTCTCGTTTTTCACGAACAGTCGTAACTGCAATTATGTGAGTAGCAGTTTTCCATTATATTGCAAATTACTAAGTAAATAGAGTGGTTTCGAAGACTAGGTCCATCTATCGGTGAGTAGAAATAATACGCCTTAAGTTTATGTTAAGATGTAAACCTATTGTTGCTATTCATTCATCTCTAAAATAATTTTTAAATGTTTGCTCTTCACTATAATCTGTCCAACAAAGTAATGTATCTGTTTAATTTATTATTTTTAACTGTTTTTTGTATAGTATCAACATTTGAAACTTTTACAAATTATTTCAATTTTACAAAAAAAAAAAAAAAAAAAAATACCAAAACCGTTGTGAACACAGAAATAACGCCTATAGAAGGGGTACATAATCTTAATCAATAGTTTTCAAGACTATTTGATTTAACTACTGTCTTGTGTTAAAAATGCAGATATGTCAATTCGTGAGAAAAGGACGATATTGTGTCAAACATCCAGTTTGAAAGCTAGTTGCATATCCAATTTAGAAAATTTATATTCACGAAATTGGGCAAGTTTAGACGACTCAAGGGACCTAGATATTCAGTCAACTGCATTCATTGTCTAACTTGGAACTTTACTTCAAACATTTACATCAGTTGATCGTGAAGAAAGTACCGATATTATTTGTATCGAAAATATACATAGCAACAGGTATAAACCCTTTATTAGTTGTAATAAATCAGCTTTTTGAAAAAGGTTTTCAAGACTATTTGATTTAGATACTGGCAACCCCAATATAAAATTAACAAATCTCATACAAAACTCTTAATTTTTTCATATTCACTTATCACACAGTTTTCTCATTTTCTTTTTCGAATTTGATAGACAACCACTTTGGACAAAATGGAACAAAATTAACATGCAAAAAAAAAAAACAATCACAAAACAATAAAGTTCAGTTTTCAGTTCAATGACAAAATGTAATCAGCTAATATTCTGACATAAGTGCACTTGTCTTGATAATTAAGGGACTTACTTTGGCCATCTGACCAATCAGAGACTAGAAACTTGCCTTAATGTCTAGTCGCTTGGGTGGTCTAAACGTACCCATTAATACCGAATAGGAATGAAGGAATTAGTATCCCCTTGAAAATTCTCTATGCAAAATGCGCGCTACGTCCCCGTGAACAGACCTATTCCGAATAATTTTCACAAAAAAAAACATCAAGCTGTTAATCCCCCTTAAGTGTTGCGGATTGCGCAGAAAGTTTAATTTACATGTTAGCAAATACATGCCCCACCCTGTAGTTATTTGATTTGAGTTTTATTTATCTCCCCGATTTCTATAACTCATCTCATACTATCCAGTTTATGGAAAATCAAAGCAAAAATTTAATAAAATAATAAGATATTGCTAAAATATATTTGTAGACTACATCAATAGACGAGTAAAAAATAATGTGGCTAAAGTTAAAGAAAACTTGTATTTTAGCTGGATTAACAAACAAAAAATATTAACGTATAGCTTGAAAACGGTTAGAAGTAAGATTATTGAAAATAAATAATTGCGAATGTAATTAGCAGTCTTTATCAAGTTAAAACATTATTTACATATTCATTAAAAATTCATACACATTTACATACTCCAACTGTGGTCTAGTTAGGTTAAACAAAAAATTATAATATCTTAGGTGCTTATACAGATAATTGATGGTAAGTGAATATTAAGAAGGAATCAACATGCACAGTTAAGTACACAAGACCTTATATATGTAAAAAAGTATTTTTTTTATGAAGAAAACACACAAATTCTCGATCGGCTTATACATTGGCAAAAACGAAATATATAATCCGGGAAAAATTCGACAAAAAAAGATCATACTTTGAAAAAATTCCTACCTTCAAGCTAAAATGTTGTGCATTTGGCTTTGAAACAAACCAGAAAGGTATTTTTAATATGAAACACGGGCCGTTTTATTTGCGGTGATGTGGTATTTTACCTGCAATACTGCAAGGATGTCAGCAAGATGCTGTACAGTTTTGAAGAGTTGGATCAATACAAAAACAAGATTGTAACGGGCTGGATTTAAGATTTTTTGGGAGTGTCACAAAATTGAAAACCACCTATTTGTGGAGAATAAAAGAATTTAGACAAGAAATAAAAGAAATGGAAAGAAAGTTCTAACATTGTCATAGACCAAAAAGATAAAGTTCTCAAAAATCTATTTTTGTTATCTTGGACAAACAAATTAGTCAGAGGGCAACAACTTTTCTCTGCGGCTTACAATAATATAACTATCGAAGTCCGATGTGTTTTATTTAAAATGGAGAAAAATAGGAGATTTGACTTCAAAATCAACAAAATCCAACCTTTTACAAACTTGTTTGATGGATAAAATCCACTTTTAGGACCAATTTTATTCACTTTGAAACTCATAGTTAATTGATTTTTGATGATTTATTTTCGGTCAAATACAACATACTACAACGTTTCTCTTCCTTTTTCTCTTCTTCCGTTTTTCTTTTCTTTCTTTTCTTTCAAGCTCACCTTTCAATTTGATCTCAAAGATTTTTGGTAAACATTTCTTTGACTTAACTTGTTTTTTTTTTTTAAAGCGATAATTGCATTGAGAGTTAGTTGGGCCTTTCAAATTATTGAGCTCTCTAAAAAATATGAAACCACAATACAAATTAAATCAAGAGTGAATTATAGACTTAAAAGAGATGGATATCATTCTATTGAGAAAAAGTGTCAATATTAATTCCTCATACTTGGTCGCAAGTGCAGAGCTGTAAAAGAATGGATTGGTTTGTCATTTTGTTCCGTGGAGTTGCAGTCATTTAATTGATTTTTTAATGCAATTAATTACTCGAGTATTTCAGTAATAGTACGAGTATTTCAACTTCAATAATAAATGATCAGTTTATTTTAAAATCTTCAATTAAACAGTCCATTCGGGAATGTTTAAGTACTGAGATAACTTACAAACAAGTTAAAATAAGTCAATTTACTTAAGTTAGTAAGCATTCTTATACATGTCTGCAAAGTGGTGATTAAAGGATTTTCTTGAGACATCAATCAATTTGAACTGGCCTATTCACTGAACCACAAACATTAATATTTAGTTCCCCATTCATCAATTTGTTATTTCGCTAAAGGGGAATGGGCAAAAGTGTATGGAAGAAAGATTTTCAAGTGAGCAATAGTGCCGAGAATGAATGGTATTATGCCACTTGATAGGTATTTTAATATACGACAGTTGTAGTTAATATTGCAGAAAATTTCAAATCACTGTGAGAAAAATGTTTATTCATTAATATAAAGTTACGTTTTGTCTCATGTTAGTACATACAGACTGACTCGCATGAGCTGCGAGAGTGTGTAGTGATTGAGTCCTATGATTTTGAACATAGGACGAACATCGTATAATATGAGGATTTATTTCCTCCAGGAACAGTTATCTGCGAAGTTGATGTAAAATGGAAAATTAATATTCCTCAAAAACAACGGTTACATCTTCAATACTATTATCAATTTAAAAGCCAGGAATCCGGTCTATGAAACAACTTGATTTATAAATAAAATAAATGTATTACTGGCTTTAAAAAAGCTATATCTTGACATTAGTTGCATTTAGTTGTTTTTCTAAACGGGGCGAAAAAGACCTTCCGTCCAATACGACGTTTTTGTTAAGCTCAACCTTAAACCACATATTTGTCACATCTTTATTTTTTCAAAAGTACATCTGCATACAAGGTAAAATACATCAAACAACAACATTATGTTAGTGAATAACATTTTTCTCATAGCGCAGCGATTTGAAATAAGCTGCAATAATAAATATTGTATTTAGCCGCTATTGGTTTTGTTTTGTCCCATTCTCCTTCGAAATAGTGGGTAGTATTGTTTTTTTTTTTTCTATTCTGTAACTTTCAAATTTTACGGCAGCAAGTTTTGTAGTTATGGGCTATGCAAACAAAAAACAACAATTCCTTGCTTGCGAATTAATTTTATTTTGAATCTTGGGGCTTGTTTTTCTCAATTTAAACTCAAAAATTATTTCCGAAAATTATATCGCTTTCGCTATCATTTTAAATACATCTTTCTTTGGATAAGTTCACATATTGATAATCATTTAAATGTTTTGATTTAGCTTTCGAAAATTGCATTCGTTACTGTTATCGACTGAGTCTAATGAGCGGGTTGACCCCGGGAAGAAGATCAAAAAACAAATAAATAAATATCTACCTTATTTGCTTGTGGTAACTTTTGATTGATTATTTTTAAAAAGTTCAAATTAGGACCCAAATTAAAGATTTAATTTAGATAATTGTCTGAATTGGTATTGTGCTAGTGTGGTATTTCTAACATTCGTGGGCTGAGAAAAAATGTCTGTGCCGTGTATGTTTTTACTCTACAAAACAGACCAGCTGTTTTGGCACTAAGTGAAACTAGGATAGAGGAAAGTTCTGATTATCGGAATTTATGGGTATAGCTTAGTGCCATTATTTTTTCCTCCATCATGGTCTCGCCGTCTACATAAAAAATGATGTTGTTTTACAACTTCAACCACAATATGGTTTGTGCTCAGACTTCAACTTTTGTGGGGTTAAATTTCTTTTGCAAACAAGCACTTATTTTATCCCTTTTTTATAAACAGTGTTATATCGAAAAATCCAGCGGCAATCTTGATCGAATCCTCCCCCATTCCACCGTAATACATATATGCACTTCCAGGAATGAACACAGTTTACTCGAGTTCAATTTCAAACGTATTGTAAAGTATAGAGATTCTTTTTTTTTAACCAAACTAACGAACGAGCCATTTCGATTTTCGGAACTTCTAAACTTTGTATTTAGAATATTAAAAAAAAACTATTTTAAGTGCAATGTCAGCATAAAAGCTCATGAGCAAAGAGGCATATATCTTCAAATCGTATTTTGTATCGTACTCGTAGTCGAACCCGTACTAGTTTCGTAGTAAAATCGTTATTTTTCAATACGTATTCGCTAGATTCGAGAAGCTTTAAAAATCAAAGTCTATCGTCTATCGAGATTTTTTTTTTATAGTAGGAGAGAATATTTGTGAAGTGTACGAAAGATACAAATTAAATTTTCTCTCGTTCTCTAGTGGCTTGGTATGTTTCTTTTTACACTCGTATCTCCAAAATTTATAAACTAAATTGATCTAGTTCTTGCAATCAGGGGACGATATGAAAAATTAAAAGAAATATTGATGCTTCAAAAATCGAAATTTTTGTTCAAGTTTTTTTTAGACGACTCAGTGGATTTCGAAATAATAATATTGAGCGGGTTTTCCAGATAACAAAATTAACAGCTTGATTTTCGAAAAATAATTTTGTTGTTGGCTGAATGTGCTGTTGCTTTTAAATTTTAAGTTGTCTCTTCTGGTGGTACTGCTTTACTTGTTACTGTGGTTTATGCAGCCGTTAAAGCTTAAGATGTTGATTGTTGTTGTTGTTGGTGGTGCTGGTGGTATTGTTGCTGCTGTTTAGGCCCATTGGCAGAGTTTTTTGTGTTTCTTTAACCGCCAAAATTAAAAAAAAAATCAGCTCTAAAAAAAACTGACCTTATAATTCAAGCTAAAATTGTAACAAATTTTTATTGAATGTGTTCAAAATAGTGCTAAAATAGCTCTTATAGCCGTGACACTTTTTTAATACTCAGGGATGCAGGTTAGATTCGAAGGAGTGATGGTGTGATTGTCGACATCACCTCACTTGGATCTCCCAGGATCCATTGTGCTCCCTAGGATGTAGGTTAATGAAAAGGAAAGGGAGATAGTGAAAATTTTAAGAGTAGGATGCGTCCCCGAGCCATCCTGTGTTCTGAATGAATTTTAGGATGCTACTTAGTGCCAAAAATGGGATGTCGCCCAAATCGTCGAAAAAATATTCTCCGAGGGCTGTTTTCCTGGTTCTTTCTAAACTGGGGCGTTTACACAGAAAATGGTACGAGCCCTCTTTTTATCTTTTCGTCCTGACACGCTCTACAATGGCCAGATGAGCTTGTGCCCATTCTGGTCATGTGGGTTCCCATTGAGTTGTGACCCGTTAGGATTCCAATCAAGAGAGACAGTCTGCTAAGCTTAAGTAAGTACTTTGTATTTTCCTTACAGATATCTCGCCATTGATAACTTGAAACCCGACACGTGCCAATTGTTGACCATCTGTCGTTGGCGGCCTCAAGTGAATTTTTTTTTTTTTCAGTGGCATAAGTACCCAGGGTACAATTTGGCTTTTGGCTGTCTATGAAGATATCAATGTTTCTTTTATCAGTTCAAACGTGGAAATATGTTTTTCGGCCTCATAAACTGCAAGAACTTCCTCCCGGAAGACAATGCAAAAGTTTGTGAGCTTTATTGATCTATTTATGGGGTGGGTTAAGTGGGAATATATCTGACCCTTCCCCACCTTTAATTTAGTACGTTTTAACGTCTATGTCTTTCTTTTCTCTCTCTTTGATGTTTTCTTCCCAGTTTAGTTTCCGATCGATAGCCAGACCAAAATATTTAGCCGTACCAGTAATATAGAGTGGTGTCTGTCCCATTTATGGTGGCAGGGTTTATATTCGGGATGTTACGCTTCCTCGTAAACAAAACCAGTTCTGTCTTAAGAGGATTGGCACAGAGTGGGAACCAATTTACCTGAGAGCATTATCACGATTTCATCAGCGTACGCTACGACTTTGACACCGCTTAGACCAAGTTCAGCTAAGATCCGTTTAACGACCAAAATCCAAAGAAAAGGAGATAAGACTGCTGCCACCCGTTTCTGCATATACAATTTTAGTTTGAAGCATGGAATCAATCCAATTTGACAGCATCGGATCGATGCTAATAGAATCTTGGACTGGTTGAATAGCATTATTTTCAACATTATTGAAGGCCTCCTTCTTAAAAAATGCTCCCAGAGTGAATTCTTTGAGATAAATTGATTTCTCAGTCTTACCCACTACTTCATGGAGCGACGTCTCAACAGATTGCTCTTCGAATATGCATGTTGGGCCTAAGAGATAACACTTTCATTTAGTTTCAGGCGAATGTGCGTTTCTATTAGTTTTTCTAAGGTCTTTAAAAGCAAGGAGGATACACTAATTGGTCTTACATCTTTTGGTTCAGTGTGTGTGGGCTTGCCAGCTTTCGGGATGAAGATGACATTAACTTCTCTTCCTCTAGATGGAATATATTGAGCAGCAGAAGACTCAAGAATTTCGGAACAGGAGGCAGTTGTCATCCGGTCGTTTAAGAAAGCCCGGGGGTGAGGACCTTTAACAAGACTTTCCTGACTCAATGTCGGTACAAAATTTCCGCCAGGCTGCTCTTTTTGCATACATAGTTTTTTTTATATTAATTTTTGCTGATCTTGAAAAGATCCCAATCAGCAGGTTCTTTGCTGTGTTTAGCTTTATTGTAAAGCCGCCTGGAATTTTTCTTAAGGACAGCTAGGTTTTTAAACCAGCACGCAAGAACTTTCGTAAGCGTTATGAATAGCACTCAGGGATTTGCCAATTACCAAATTTCATTCATAAAATTTTAGTAGCATATGTTTTACATTATGAAAAATAATCTTTGTTGTCTTACAGCATTTGGCCAAGTAGTTTTGGCTGCCTTTGTTGTATTGCTTTTGGATGTTTTTTTTTTGTTTTTTTGCTTAATTTGGTACTGCTTTGTTGGTACGCTAATGTTGCTATAGCGATTTTTATCTACTCTTGAACTTGTTCTTGTATTTTGTTCTCCTTAATCAGTGCTCCTTGGTTAAACTATCTTCTAATTAAGTTTTTGATGTTAACAAAGTTACAACTAATTTACTTTCGTCAGTGTAATGCCCTTCTCCTTGTCATTGGCCGCCGCGGTATTGAGAATTTCGGGAATTTAACTTCTCCCGAAATATTTTCTTCTCCTAAAACTTATCTGCTGTAATAAATTTCTCCCAAACAAAACATCCTTTGAAATGGCATCCCAATTCCTTTTGAAACTTTCGACCATCATCACATTCCCAGAATTTTTTTTTCGCGATGAGCAACATTGGTATTTTGTCTGAATTTGTGTTTCTTGGAACCTCCGTGTCTTTTCTCGATATTTTTTATAAACAATGTTCCAGCTGCATAACAACCCTAAAAATTCCGCCATCACACTCGCATCGCTAAAAATGTCAAATAGTAAACTCTTGAGCCAAACTTGGAACGCTCTGATAAGTACAGATTCTTTCTTTAGCTGCGCTACGAATGCCGCAAATCTCTGAAACAATTAGAATCAAGGTTAAAATACATTCAAATAATGAGGCCACAGCTGGTTTTGGTTTAGTGTTTCTTTGCATTTAAACTATGACTTTGAATGATATAAATATATAATTTATGTGTCTATATGGAGTTTCATAAAAATTTTTCCAAAATATTAATAACCTCACTGTGTCGAGAATTCATAACGAATGCAATAATTATTTTTCTTAATAAAAAAATTAAACTGATCATTTTCAATCGCATACTTAAATGCTATTACTGCCGTCAATATAAAAAGTACATAATTTGCTTACATTTTTCTGGCATTCTTATGAAATTAACAAATTTATTTATTAAAAATAAGAGTCGTAGGCTTTTGCAAGGTTTCTATCTATCTTTTTAACAACTACTGACAAAATATGAATTTTTACAAGGCCAACAAAAAGGGCAATTCAACCTTATTCCTCTTTTTTGCAAACTATCATGTAAAAACAAATGTTTTGTCAGCTTAAAAAGGAAAGAAACCTATCAAATACAGTAGCAAATCGAAGTATTTTCCTACTTAATAGTTTAGTACAACAAATTTGAGTTATTTCATTACAAAAAACATTCATTTATATATTTTTTCCTCACATTAATTTTTACAAAATATTCTTGCCCTTAAAATATCTAAAAAAAAAAAAAACACACTAACAAATCACTTTCGTTTATTTTTTTTTATTCCCTTTCCCAACAAAACCAACAAACAAAAAACCAATCACATTATGATGCAACTTTAGGATAGAATCTTAGTATCTACGGAGGAAAAAAAACCCAGACAAACAAATGTAATGCAATTATAGGCCAGATATAACAAAAAACAAAACCGATTGCAATACTTAAGAAAAGATCTTTTGTAGTCAACAATAATAAAAATAATGATTTAGTTTTAGTTTTAAGACACCTAATTAAAAATATAACTATATTGCTCAGTCTTGTATGTTTTTCGTTGGTTGGTTGGAAAATCTGATAAATTATTAGAATAATCAATAATTTTGTTTTTTTATTTTGGATTTTTGCGTCTTTGTTTTAATTTCTTCGGGTTTAAGATATCATTTTGTTCCAACCAGCCTTCGTTGTGTACATATATAAAAACTGTGAGAGCTAAAACATGAGACAACCCCGAAATTTAGTTCGTTCCTAATAAGACAGGCGCTGCGCCCAATGTTAATCTTAATATAACAAAAAATAAAAATTATTTAGATACAAATATTTTAAATCATTTGTTTGCCCAAGAAGTAATTTCTATTTTTAAGCAAAGCACTGTTCAAAAACAAACAAACAAATCTTGGCTCTCACAATCTTCATTTATACAAATTTATAGCTATTATTATAAAATAATCTACAAAAGCGTTTTGAATAATATTAAATAATTAAATTAAAAAAATACTACAAAACAAAAATAGAAATAAGAAAGAAAGACATACTTTTCTTGTGATGATGGTCTCATTTAAATATATATTACTGTACATTAACTAATATTAAAATATGCCTAGAATTTATATGCTGTCAGTTGCTGTTAAATAGTAGTGTACTAGTCGTAAGATTTATATATGTATTGCATTAAATATGTAAACAAAAAAAACTGTGAAAAAGCCTATTTTAGTGAATCTACTCTATACATTGTTCTTCATTTTTTTTATGTTAAAAAATGAGCGCTATCGTTAACAAAACAAAGAATACACTAATTTATCAACTAGATTTTATTATTTCATCTAAGCAGTACACGTAATTTCTGAAGAGAAAAAAATGTATAACGAAAATGTATAAATATCTCTTATCACTGCCGTAACATCTAATGCAATTTAAAATAATGCAAAGTAGCTTACAATTAGAATCCCCTATGTGTGGTGGATGATTAAAAAAAAAATAAACAAAAACAAAAATACTTATATGGCTTAAAATATGTAAAAATGTAAAAAAATATTTATACATATACAATTAAAAAAGCGAGAAACGTATCTATTCATAATTATTAGTTTGTTTATTTGACATTGTTTTGATTTCCAAACTTGGCAGCATAACTAAAATGTAAATTAAAAAAAAAAAATAATCTGCCTCTAGTATCTGGGACTAGTAAATTTATAAATGAAAAATAATATGCTCTCTCTAATTTTATAATTTTAAATAAATTGATTTATTTTTCATACAAAATTGCAATAAGGAGAAAGGACGTCAAATTTGTTTGGAGGCTCATATCTTTATTATTATATCTTGATTGGAAAATGGCTGCTTTATAAGCGAAATATATTGTTATGGCGTGAAAAATGTTCAAGCTTACCTTGATTACAAGATAGAGACGGTTCGATCGATAAAAGTAGTCCAAAATATTTAAAGGTGGAATAGATAAACGGAATAACGAGTTTTGGTACATATTAAAATATATATGTATATTAATATATGTACTTGCGGTGGCCTTATGTAAAACATTACATAAAAAAAAACGGTGCACATTCATTGATGTTGTTAAATTGTTGCTAGGCACAACTGAAGTTTACCTTATGAAATCTCAATAATAGAAACAGCTTAAACAACATTTTGAATATGACCCAAAATATCTTTTTATTTTTTGCTTTGTTACAATTTTGATAAGAATCTAGTTTAAGGCGTCCCTGAATAATATTTGGCAAATAATCTCCCCACCATACTATCTTTTTATTTATTCCATTTTGACTTTATTTGTTTGGCATTTTAATTACATAAATTAAGCGGAAACTTTTCATGTAGTAGGAATCCATCTTTCCAATTAAAAAAGAATAATAGAATACTGGTCGTAATTACATATGTAAAATAAAACTCCTATTCTTCTTTGTTAAGTTAAACTTATCCTATAACTTTTAATTATATTTAAATTTATATTTTGGTTTGTTTTCATACAAAAAATAGGTAGAAATAAATGTAAGCAAAGGTATTATTGTGTCTTATAAAGGTCTTAAAATAAAGTGTACATTTTTTCTAGATTATATTGAAACAAAATTAAAAACAAAAAAACATCTATCAAAGAATATTTATTTTTGTTTTTTTTTTTTACAAAGTGAAGAGCAAGCAAACATATTTGTTTATTTGTGATATCTTCTTATATAATAAAAACTGTTAAATCTAAGCTTCTTATCAAAAAAAAAAAAAAAAACAGAAAGAACCTTGTGAATTTATGACGTGATGACTTCTTTTGCTTCTTGTTGGTTTAAAATTTATAATTAAATGAACTGCCTTTACTTTTTTCTCATTTTGTAACGTAGCAGCTTCGAGGTATTTTTTTTAATTTCGATTTTTCGTTAACAAGAAAAATTGTATTTAAATAATAAGAATTTAAGTATGTACAGATATGATTTTTGTCGATAGAAATAAGTGATTCTGTATTCATTTATGTATATTTCTATTTTTTGTTACATATATTAAAATAGTATCTTAATATTTAGCATTTAAATATAAATGATTTTTGTCGATAGAAATGTGTTTCCTTTAAAAAAAAAAAAAAAAAAAAACTCAAAATGAATGTATACAGAATTTTTCGTCCCTAAGATACAATATCTTATTTATAAAAAACATGATATTTTGTATAATTAGTTTTTCTTCAGCTTTTTTTATTCTTTTTAATTTTATTTTTATATAATGTACTATCAAAAAAAATCATGTCGAAATATTACAAATTTTTAAGGTCTTAACTTTTAATAATTATGTTTTTAAAGATTCTTTTCTGTATTTTATTATTTATATATGGTTTTTCATATACCCGGTAAAACCAGAAAAGAACATATTCTGAAAATCAGTTTTAAGTTCAGAATTTTGTTTCCTGTAAAATTTGCTAAAATGGATTCAAATACTTTTGGGCAGAGTCAGAAATAAAACTCAACCTTTTGAAAGGTTCTTCAATAACTCTTATTTGTTGTCATTTTCAGTAAAAGTCACTCAATAACCTTTATTCTAAAAAAATATTTTTTCGGTCAAGGTCTGAGAGGAAGCTTTATTTTGATTTTTTTTTTATACTTTGGTCAACCAGTGAGATTTATCACTGAGAGAAAAAAATAATCTCATCAACAGAATGTTCCCTCGTATCAGAGTTGTAAAGTACTACATTTTTCAAAATGATGATTTTCTAGCTATAGTCTCGCTTTGGTCTCGACGTGACATTCACACGTTTGGCATTTAATATGGTTTTCCATCATGTCACTTTTGTCTCACTATAGTCTCGCCAAAGTTTTTTTGTTCCAAAATATAATTTTTCAATTAAGCACACTTTTATCGATCGTTTCAAGCAGGCTCGTCACGGAATCAATGAGACGCTGGGTAGCGTTGGGTCTGTTTCACAAGGTAATTCACCGCACGAGACCAAAGCGAGATGACGTCAAAGCATTTTGAATTACAAAAACCACCTGTCATGGTGAGATCAAAACTGGTTACTTGACTGGTACTTCTACTTGGACGTTTAATACAAGCCCGGTTCGTATGAACGTTTATATTTTGTAGGCCCTGCATTATGAAATGCAGTTAATTATGCGTTTTAGTCATGGGTGAATGCTTACTTGTGGATTTTTAGTGATTTTGTGCAATACAGTGAAAACCATTTTTGGATTATTTTTAGCGAAAAAGGTTGACCTTTTCCATTTAAATAAAAATAAAATACTTACTTACTTACTTATCCGGCTCCCGATCCATGGAGGGTCTCTGCCTGAGATATTGCGGTCTTCCATCGGTTGCGGTCCCTCGCACGCTCCCTCCAGTCGTCGAGACCAAGCGCTCTTGCGTCAGAAACCGCCTGATCCCTGTAGCGGAGGTTCGGTCTTCCTGGTCGTCTCGAACCTGGGGGCTGGGATTCGAAGATTTTTTTGGCTGGAGCATTGTTGTCCATTCGCTCGATGTGGCCGAGTCAGTGTAGTCGGCGTGTTTTGGCTCTTTGGACTACATCCACATCTTGGTACAGCTCGTATAATTCACGATTAAATCTTCTCCTCCATTCGCCCTCCTCGCATATTGGACCAAATATCCGCCGAAGAATTTTTCTCTCGAAAGTGCCCAGTATCAATTCCCCTTTTTTACTTATCGTCCAGCACTCGGCGCCGTAGAGTAGAACTGGTAAAATTAGCGTTTTGTATAGCGTGCACTTTGTCTTCCGGGAGAGGAGTTTTGAACCCATTTGTTTGGCCAAACCGAAGTAGCAGCGGTTCGCTAGGGTAATTCTTCGTCGGATTTCCACTAAGGTGTCATTCGTGGGGTTGATGTTTGTTCCGAGGTAGGTGAACTCCTTGACTACCTCGAAATTACTGCTACCAACAGTGACGTTTTGTCCTAGGCGATGGACAGATGAAGCTTTGTTTGTTGATAGCATATACTTTGTTTTGTCCTCATTCACTTCAAGACCAACGCGTTTCGCCTGTTCATCAATAGCTGTGAATGCTTCTAGTACAGCTCGCTTGGAGCGGCCGATGATGTCGATGTCGTCCGCATAGCCAAGCAGTTGCGAAGACCTGTTGAAGATAGTGCCTTCCAGGTTAACACCACTCTTGCGAACTATCTGCTCCAGGACTAGGTTGAAGAAGTCACATGATAAGGCATCTCCTTGTCTGAACCCTGTACATGTCTGGAATAGCTCGGATGAGCTGTTACTCATTTGCACGTTGCACCGCGTATTTTGTAACGTCATGCGGCATAGCTGGATCAGTTTTTCCGGGATCCCGAGTTCGGACATCGCCAATAGAAGCTCTTGGCGACTAATGCTATCATATGCGGCTTTAAAGTCGATGAAAAGATGGTGGGTCTCGACTTGAAATTCGTTGGTCTTTTCCAGGATTTGCCTCAATGTGAAGATTTGGTCTATCGTTGATCTGCCTGGCCTGAAGCCACACTGGTACGTGCCGATCATAGTGTTGCAGAAAGGTTTAAGACGCTCACATAGTACGTTGGATAGGATCTTGTATGCAACATTAAGCAGGGATATACCTCTGTAGTTTTTGCAGGACATAGGATTTAAATAAATAAAAAATAAATTTCATCTTTTTATTTTTTTTTTTAAATAAATCTCAAACCGAAATCTCTCGAAGAGAAATTTCCTGAAAATAAAGGTTTACAGTTGTTTCTAATCTTTTGGGGAATATTTTAAAGGAGCTTAATCACAAAGGCTTCTGATGCCTCAGTCGTTAATTTCAACGCAGTCATTTGATGTGGTTGTTTTAAATAGACCACTTATTTCAACGAATATATATACAGGCAATTTTTGTTTGTGAAATTATAAAAGAACGGTCTTTTGGGAAAGTTTTTTAAACAAAATCAAGACCAAAAATAGTAAAGCTTTGCACTCGGAAAAAAATTACAGAAGAATTAATCTGAAAGAATTCTAAAAAGCATTCATGTAGATCGAATAGAAAAATCAATTAGTTTGGAAATATGTTCCAGGTTTTCGAAATAAGCGATTGATTTATAAACACGTGATTTAATATTTATTTTGTTCGATCGTTGAAGGAAATTTCTCCATTTAGTTTTACCATTATGGCTCATTTTCAATAAACGGTTGAGTGCCGCTCAGACATAGGAATTTCTTTATAGATGTTTACAATGATGCGATGGGCAAAACGATACAATTTGGCATCCATTAGTAGGTGCACAAACCAACCCAACATAGGCAGCTGCAACGGAAGAGTTGAAATAATTCAACTTCTGCGTTCGTTTTCACATTTATATTTAAATTTGGAATTTGTTTTGCCCAAAGTCATCTATCATCTGACGTATCCGTTATTCTTGTTACGTACACCTGTAACGGCAACGCGCCATTGACAATTCGTCATTACACTGGTATCGTATTCACCCTTATTCTGGTAGTTGTTTTATTAAAACACTAGTAAAACGACACTGTTCAAGAAACAACACTGTTATTTCAGTGAAACAATGGGAGTTAACCCAGCATAGGGTTGAAAACAAACCAGATCAAGCAAGAAGACATGTAAGAAAATATATTTTGTTTGACCTGCTTAGTGTGTCTTACCTTAATCAATAAAAGCTACACGAGCTATATTTTTGTATAGCTTTTATACAATCAAAACACAATGTTTTGGTGTATCCGTTATATTTTCAGGCTCATATTCTCACATGTTTTCACTAAAATATCCATCATTTTGCATTTCACCAAGAATTTTCGTTTTGGAATATTTGTATTTTTGTTTTGTTCATTATTTTTTGTTTGCTTTGATAAGTCTGAGTTGTTAACCCAGCAACCAGTAAGTTAAGTTATATTTCAAGTTTATTTATATCTTTTTTGATACGTGTTCTTTGCATTTACATCCGAAGTCGAATTTTAAATAGCGAGTTATATTGTAATCCAATTACTCATTAATTATTAATGAATTTAACTGTTCATTACTCTTGGTAATTGGATTCATTAGAATTACCTATTACTCTTAGAAAGTTGCAGTAAACAATTTATTTTTATTTACTTAAATGCATTTCGGAAGCTATGCATTCAAAATAAGATTTTTTAACTACAAAAAACCTTAATTTTTTATTATTCATTGTAACTTATTTCAAAAATAAAAATGGTTATTAAATTTTTGTGAACCGTTTTCTGCTGCCTTAACAACGGGCATTTATCGGGCACTAATATTTCAGGCATTATCATACGCAATGCTAGCCAAAAGAGCATTGTTTTCCAACGGATTATCCATGGAATAGTTAAATAACTTCTCTGTGGGACACAAGCTTCAATTTCTTGAGTTCCGAATATTCTTGTTCATAGATTCAAGTTTCGAAATATACTATTTCGGTATTTTCTACTTCTGTCCAGGGGCCCAAATCTGGAAGTGTGAATGATTTTCTGATTTTCCGTGTACACATTTCCTCCAGTGTGAATAAATTTGACTGATTGTGCCTACGATATTTGTCAAAAACTTAAAACCCACTCTTGCGGAATCGCAAAAATTGACGTGTTACCGACTTTCTGTGAACACAGAAAAAAAAACTTATTCTTACGGAATTGGGCCTCTGAGTAGATTTCTATGCAACTTCTAGTTAGTGCCATAATATAAGAAAGGAAAGATAAAATTACAATGAAAAAACAAAATTGTTTTCAATATGAATTGCTGCCATCTTTTAGGGTAACATTTGCTTGGTTCCGTATGTTTTATTTTATTCATAAAGCTATTATAAATAGTATCCTATAACCCCGCTCAGCCTAATAAAAACAATTTTGAGCATAAATAATTCGTATAATAATCATCAAAAAAAAAATAGTAAAAACAATGTATAAGCAGATTCGACGAACATAAATAAACCTCATTCGTTGTTTTATTTTTTAAATCTTAATTTAAATGCAATAAGTATGTATGTCTGCATAATTAATTTTCTGTTCCTCTTAATACAAGAAAAACAAAAAGAAATCAATAAATATTGTGTTATTAAATGAATAAATAAAACAACTAAATCAATAAAAAATATAGCGAACCTATAAATTAATAATAATAAATTTGAAACCTATGCAAATAAATATTCGATTTTATAAAAAAAAATGACAGGTAAAGAAAAAGAAGTTAAACTATAAGATTGTAATAGCACATAAAATATTTATGAAACGACTTAACATTAAAATAATAGAACAAATATAATACAATTAAAACAAAAATAAATTGATATAGAGAATGTTAATTAATCTAAATGTTTGTACAGTTACTAAGTCGCAAGTGAAAAATGAATAAGATTAAATAAAGTGTATTTACTGATAATCATCGAATCAATATGCGCTAATTTGTATCAATAAATTGGTTGATTTTTTTAGGCTTGTTTAAGTGTGTATAACGGACGATTTGGAAGACTATTTTTAACAAATAAAAAAAAAATATTGAAAATCTTTTGAAGAGTGTTGCTTTGGTTTAAAGAAAGTAAGTATGCTATAGCCGCGTTTTCAGGATCATTTTTTTCTCTGACCTTATTTGCCCTGAACACGCCAATAATTTTAAAAACTCAAGTACCTAAATACCCCTATGTTCCATCTCCCTGCTTTGAAAATCTATCCAAAATAATAACAAATTTACTTACCACACTGGAAAAAGAGGCTACCTCTTCAGCCTAGAACTTAAAACCAGTATAAAGTAGAGCCAAATGAAACGAATGAAGGCCCTGACCCATATAATCCGTGGTCCGTTGCGGCAATGGATTCATTGACGTTTGACGGATGCGACTGATTGAGGTGACCCAAAGAATGCGTTGAAATTCACATAACAACCAATTGAAATCGAGACACACAAAAAAGATGATGTCGACGCATCCGCCGGAGTGGAAAACTTAAAGGTTCGGCTAATTTGTCCCTTGCGGCTGACGCATACGTCGGGTATGGGCAGGTTCCCATAAGAAAACATGTATTCAATCCGTTGAGTGAGTCGCCACAACGGACGCAACGGGTTCTAAGGGCTAAGGCCTTGATCTCTCTATTTCTCTAACAAACAAAAAATGTCCGCTTCATTTGCTTCTCAGCCTCAAGTCAAGTCAAGAAGTTCCGCCTTCAACCAATCTAAAATCTTAGACCTGTGGAAGTAGAGCGAAGTTGTTTTGTTTTTTTATTTTAGGGGAACCTATTTCTGAAACAAAACAAGACTAATTTGTCCGAAGCTTAGTGGGTGGCTGCAACTACAGGAGCAATATATAGACACTCAATGCGTTTCTTCTAAAAAATCCCGTTGCTCGGGAAAAAAACTACAACGAACGTCTCGTCTTAATTATCTTTTTGGTACAGTGGAAAGTTTGTGGGCAAGGCAGATAAATTCTACAAAACAGAAATTGTATTAGGTAAATAGCCCCATCTTTTGCTTTCTCTGCCACAAAGCTTCCCATAGTACCACAGCGACACTCGCCCCCTTCCATTCATCAACTCTCCATTTGCGTCGGAAATTTAGCCAAAATAATAAAACGGCTGGCGTTGAAAAAAAATATATCAAAAATGTTCGCCTTCTTTCTTTTATCACAGTGACACCCCTCCCTCCCATTCATACGTTTTACAATTTGCTTCGGAAATTTAGCCAAAATAACAAAATTTTTAAGTTAAGCACCAGGAGATCACATGGCAGCAGAAGGCATTTGCTTCCCAAACTCAAGAAAAAGAAGCTCCACTTTCACCCAGTCTAAAATCTTATGTCTGTGTGAGTAGAATCAAGTTTTTTTTTGCATAACCTGTTTTAAATTCGAGTTTTGACTGCGCCTTCCAGCAACGGTATTTTTAAGAAGAAAAATGTTGAATGTAGATTACCGGAGACAAGTTAAGTTTAGTTTTGTGCCAAACAGGTTTTTGTCGAAAAAAAAACAAAACAACATGGCTCTACTTGTTTACTTTTGGTAGAGGAGGAGCTTCTTTTTTCTTGTTTTTGGAAAAGAAATGCCTTCTGCTGCCGCGTGCTCGCCTGGTGCCTCAGATAAAAATTGTCATTTTGGTTATAAGTAAGTATTTCCGAAGCAAATTATTATGGGTATGAATAAGAGGGGGGGTTTATTGTCTCTGTGGTTAACAAAAGAAGGTGCACATTTTTTACTGAATTTGTCTGCCTGCAGCTAGTGTGCGAATGAGAAGCTTTTTTTCTCTTGCTTCTTCCCTCACTGGCCTATTAAAAACAAAAATTCGTTTCCGTACGACCCCATTGCCTTATTTCTTTTCTATTTCTCTGAAAAAAAAATATAAAAATATTTGTCGAATGAGAAGCATTTTTTTCTCTTGGTTCTTTCCCTCACTGGCCTATTAAAAACAAAAATTCGTTTCCGTACGACCTTATTTCTTTTCTGTTTCTCTGACAAAAAAAATATCAAAAATGTTCGCCTTCTTTCTTTTATCACAGTGACACCCCTCCCTCCCATTCATACGGTTTACAATTAATTTGCTTCAGAAATTTAGCCAAAATAACAAAATTTTTAAGTTAAGCACCAGGAGATCATGCGGCAGCATAAGGGATTTGCTTCCCAAACTCAAGAAAAAGAAGCTCCACTTTCACCCAGTCTAAAATCTTTTGTCTGTTGAGTAGAATCAAGTTTTTTTTTTCATAACCTGTTTTAAATTTGAGTTTAGACTCCGCCTTCAAGCAACGGTATTTTTATAAAGAAAAAATGTTGAATGTAGATTACCGGAGACAAGTTAAGTCTCGTTTTGTGCCAAACAGGTATTTTCCAGAAAAAAAATAAATACACATGGTTCTACTTGTTTACTTTTGGTAGAGGAGGAGCTTCTTTTTTCTTGTTTTTTGAAAACAGATGCCTTCTGCTGCTGCGTGCTCGCCTGGTGCCTCAGATAAAAATTGTCATTTTGTTTAAGCAAATAGAATATAGTATGAATAAGAGGGTTTTCTCTGTGGTTAACAAAAGAAGGTTCACATTTTTGACATAGGTATCCTTTTTATTTGTCAGAGAAGGAGAAAAGAATTAAGGCGATAATATATGCGCCTTCTTTCTACACAGGGACCCCTTCCCCCATTCATACACTTAACAATTTGTTTCGGAAATTAAGCAGAAGACTATTTACCTAAAATAATTTTTTTTTTTTGTAGAATTTACCACTTTACCCACAAATTTTCCACTGCACCAAAAAGATAAACCAGAGGAGACGGTCCTAGTTGTTTTTCCGAGTTTTGAATCCGCCTGCCAGCAACGGTATATTTAAGAAGAAAAAAAAATTAAATATAAATTTCTTTTGTAGCTGCAGCCAGCCACCCAAGCTCCAGACAAATTTAGTGTTGTTTTGTGCCAGAAACAAAAAAAGTGACGACTAAGCAGAATAGTTCATTGTAATGAGTAATGACTAAATAATATTCGTTTTTAATCATAACTCGTTGGGACAAATAAGTGCAATTCGGCTCCAGGTTTTTCCCGGAATTGTAAAAGCTATGTATGAGTTTCTGCGTAAAGGGCACCAATACCCTCTGTGACAATTTTAGCTCTTTATATCGATACTCACGAAAAAGGGGAATTTTCCAGGTGGATTGTTGTTCACGTGAATAAGATAAGACAATAAGACTGATAAGAATTGATGTTAAAATCTTAAAAAATATTTTTTTTTAAATCAAAACACATAATGATACTTGTATTGTAGTTGATAAACAATTAGATAACTTTATTTTTTTTCTTTAATTTATTGAACAAATAATATTGTGTTCTATGAAATATTTTTCTTTGATTTATAATTTTATTAATAATAATATAATGTTTTCGATTTTGTTTTTATGTATATATTTTTTTTTTCAATTTACTTTAGGAAGATCAAATATTTATAAATGCATATACATGTACTTATAGTCAACAAACACTATTTTAATGTGTAATAATAAATATATTCGATCTGTTATTCTAATTATTCAATTTAATTTATTGGTAATAATAGATTGTTTTTATAATTATTATTACATTTTATGGAGAACAGTTAGGGTTTGAGAATTTATTACATATTAACACATACAATTTATTGAATGTCTACAAAAAAGAAACTATTCAAACCTTAACTATATCACAATAATTCAATTAGAATCTATTAGAATTTCTAATAGTTTTTTCTTTTTATTTTATTTTTTGTTATACTTTATGTTTTTTTTTATATATGTACGTGTACAGTTAAATAGTTTTTTTTTATTTTTATCAATTTCTTGTTTTCTATTTTCTGTTTAGTCTAAAGCAAAAGCGTTTTTTCTCAAAAAATTAATTTAAACGATATAATAAATTAAATTTAACTTATTCTTCAATATATAAAAAACTTATGAAATAGACTAGTTCATAATAGTGGATTCTTAATGACAATGTGTGTTTTTAATATAAATTTGTAAAATCAGTTAAACATTTATTTAAATAAAATGTAAACATATATAAACACAGGGTGAGAATTTAATTTTCTGCGAAATATTCAGTTTCAAAATTTCTTTGAATAATAAGATTAGGGAGTCAAGAGTGAAAAAAGTGGCAGTATGAAATATACAATAAAAAATAAATAAAAAAGTTCGAAACCCAAAGAAAGACGCAATTTTCACGTGATTGTGATAGACTGCCTTATGTGTTGTCTTTCGTTAACTTGAATAAAAAACCTGAAGGCCATCATGAAAATGCATACTCGGCAGTCGGCAGCAAGTTCAATCGACAAAATAAACGGGAAACATTCACACAATCTAGAGTTCATTTATTATAAAATTATATAATATATTAATGGATTAAAGTATATCCAATGACTTCATCTGTCAAATGATAAGAAATTCTCGTACAGGGTCGAACTAGTTTTTGTTGGTTGAAGCAAGGCGATCAAATTCGTTTAGAACACGTAGTGCAGAAATATTTTCTAACAACGTCTTTGACTGTAATACGGTGGAGAAAAAATGAGATTGTGAAAGGAGATTTTAAGAAGATTTGTGGTAATCTACTTGATTTCGAAATATTTTCTAAAGCCATATGAGACTCATTTTTCCCTCGGTTAGCATACGTTAACAAACAGATGGAACTTTCGAAAGACCTACGAATTTTAATTCGAGACTCGCTATTTTTTGATCGACTTCAACATACGATATCATTCGTTATAGGAAGCAGTATATGGCGTCGACAGCCGAACAAATAAAAATACATTCAATACAGCCAAAATGTGATTTCCGAACTTGGTAAATAATTAATTTAAAAAAAACTAATTGAAACTTTTTTCAAGGAAATTATAGATAAATATACCCCAAAAAATGGAAAATCGCACTTCTCTAGGTGTTTGGAATAGATTTTTGATAGTGCCAATTCAGCCCCACCCTGTTTTTACAAAAAAAAAAAGAAAAGCTAATTAAAGTATTAAAAACTAAGTTACTTGTATATAATTAGCTTGAAATGGAACAAATAATGTGTGGAACTTGAAAATTTAAATTAAAGCTAGATTATTCCAAAATCAGACAAAAATGACAATGACGATGATCAAGATGGAGGACAGCAAAAGTCTACAAAGGTGGATGAATTACTCTCGTTTGATAAGAAGTGATGTTATCCGCTACGTTTCCACTTCCAATTCCACCATTAGAGCCTTGAAACTGTAAATGTTCGCATATATAAGGAAGGGAGAGGAAAATTTGAAAAGAAGCCTTTTATTTGTTTCACCGCCAACAACATAAATAAAAGATCACCAGTCTTATTTTTTTTTTGTTATTATTAGACTGTTGTAACCGAAAGAAGACCTACCATTCTAGTACCACCACTGGGAGTAGTTGTTGATAAAGTTGTTGGCGTCCCAGTTACAGATGGATTCGATGCTATCAGCGGACTATTGCTGATGGTCACGTTAACATCTGCGGGGTTATTGCTGGTATATTTTTTCACCAATTTCTTTGTGGTTGATGATGATGGAGTACTTTGGCGATAGACCTTGGCACCGGTTGTAGCAGCAGGACTTTGAATGGGCGGTATTAGTTTTTGTTGCTGTTGTTGATTTTGCTGAATTGTTGCTGAATCACCACCACAATTAGCAACAATTTTCTGTGCTGATTCGGGATTCAAGTTATTGAGCGTCGAAGATGACAGCGGTAGCGTCGAGATCTCATTATTTTTATTCGTGATTATTATTTGTTGCCGTTGCCTTCGTTCACGGGCTCTTTCGATGTGTTTTTTTCGTTCTTCTTTCGTCCAATAACGACCAGTTTTGATCTCAGATATTGTATCATCTTCTGTTGTTTGATCGTTGCGCTCAGCACTTATACGTAGGGCTCGATTACGTAGGAATCTGTTTCGAGCTGGACGTCGGACAATGTAACGGGTGCCATCTTGGCGCCGTTTGACTTTCCACACCATGTGTTCTTCATTTGGATGAGTATTCAGTTTCACAGTACTGACCTAAAAAGCAAGGGAATTTGTGTTTTGTTGGAATTAAAAAATATTAAAAAAAAAAATTATTAGAAAATTTCTCTATGAACATAATTTGCAGAAAAGAAATTTTCTTTAAGAAAACAATATCGAGAAACCGCACCCGCTTGGTCTTCCAAAGGCTTCGCTGACAAATAAAATAAAAAATGAAATGAATTTTAATTTTTCGAAGAAAGGAGACTTCATGCAGTGCAAGAGCAGGAGAGGAATTTCTTTAAGATAACATCAAAAATAATACTATAAAGCGAACTGGATCTATTTGTGTCAACCACATCAACATCATGGAGCCATGTGTTCATTATCAATGCTGTTGTTCATCGATTTAGAAAAGGCATTTGACTTAAAGAAATATAGTTCCTTCAAGGCGTACCCTACATACATAACAGGTCCAAGGATCTTATTAGTATGTAAGTAAAGGAAAGCAAAATTCCGGCGGTCAAGGGTAAGGAAATGGCGCTATCATAATTTTCTTTTTTAACTTACCTCTTGGCTGCTGACAAAATGATATTGACTCAAATTTGGTGCCGTAAACTGTGGACAAGGCACCGAATTGGATGGTACTCTTTGGTGAATTAAGGCCTGACGAAAGAGTTGCTGTTGCAACAACATAGTTTGTTGTAGATTTGCAACATTTGTGTACATAGTATTTGATGCTGCCGATATTGGAGTATTTAAATTATTTTGCGTAGTTTTAACTGAATCAGCAGCTGTGTAAAGAAAATTTATTTGAAACTTGTACAGGTCAAATTTTCTGAGAGTAAGGTTTAAAAAATATTATCTTTCAAAAAAGAACAAACAAAACTTACAATTTTTCTGTGAAATAGGGAATATCTTCTGCTTATTTGGCAGCATTGGCTGTGAAGAAATCTTCGCCGACGAATGTGAAGGACTCAGAAGTTTCTCCTTCGAAAGTCGCTGCTGACTGATGATGGATGATGATTGGAGTTCTTGTGATGAATTATGCATCGGCGGCAATCGATGCTGAATTTGTGTCGATGTTGTCTCATTTATTGGACTTACAACGTGTTTCGCTGAACATAGAATCAGTGTGGACTGAGAGTGATTATTTGGATCCCGATCGCGATAGTTGGCAGTGTTTAGTTCAAGAGTAAGAGGTGTCATGGTATTGCTATTGCATGAACCGCCAGTATTATAAGCACTTGAACTATTTTCATGATCATCTCCAGCACTAGAGTTTGTACTGCGCAAAGTTCCATTTTTGGCTTTTGTCCAAATTGATAAGTTGTCATGATGTTGTTGTTGCTGTTGCTGAATAAACTGGTGTTTATGATGCTGCAATGAGCGGATTCGAGTGTCATTCAAATCGGAGCCATCTTGCATGTCCAGCCATTGTTCGATGCGATTCTGATGCTCTGAAGTTTCATACGGCGAGCAATAAAACGGTTCGGATTCAGAATCTTCAGGTATAGTTTCGTATATATGTTCAGTATCATAGTCCATAATTGGCATAACACTAGTGTCTTTGAGTTGTGGTTGCGGTTGAAGTTCTTGTTGTATTTGTGGTTGTGAATTTTGAGACAGTTTCTGTACCACAACACAACTTGGGTCGATGTTTTTCTTTTGCGACATCATCATACTTTCCACACGTGAATCTAATATCGCAATTTCCTGATTCACCTGTTCCAAATGTGCCCGAATATTTTTATGATTTAATGGATCACGCGATGAAGACGAACCTAATGTTGTTGCCGTTATATTTTCAGAAGCACTTGGAAGAATTTCATCGGGCTTAGAACGTGTTGGTGGTTGCTGCTGCTCAGGTTGAACGAATTCATCATTCGTCTGCTGCTGCTGTTTCTTATCCGGTGAACCCTGATTGCTTTTGGGAGCTGATTTTAGTAAATCTTCACTTACTATGTAGTTATCAAGGAAACATTTGGCGTAGGCCATATTGGGTTCATCTTCTTCGTAGTAATCTCCTTGTTCATTATACTCATCGTCATCCTTCGTAATAAAAAAAAAACATATTAGGTAGACAAAATATTTTGATTTTATTCATAAAAAAAATAAAACTCACTCCATATAAATAACGACTGACCAAAAGCGTCACAGCATTGTTGTTTTCCGCAATCAACGTTTCGGTTTCTTCTTTGTTTGAAACATCTTTGCCATTAACCTGAAGAATCTGATCACCTTGTCGCAGACGACCATCTCTGCCTGCAATACTGTCTGGGACAATGTCACTAATGTACACCTCAGTACATGTGTCCGTGTCATCTGATCCCGAACCATTTCCACCGCCAGAACTATAGCATACTGTTAAACCCAGGCGCTCATTGCCTTCAGATTTTCTAAGAGTTATTTCCTAAAAAAGAAAAAAAATTAATTATATTTTTAATAGATTTTCAAAGCCGATGGAATCAATATGCCTCGAAATTTTCAATCTTTTTTTGATGTATTCAAATAAAACTATTTGAGCAGAAAAAGTGAAATGACTAGGACCACTGAGAAAGGAGAACAGTATTTTACCACACAAGCCATCGAAAATTTAAAAATTAATGAATAATTCATGTGGTACCTACACAAAATTGAATTAAAAGAAATGATTGAAGTATCTAACCAACATTTTCTCTTCCTATTATTTTTTTTTGAAAAAGGTTATTTACCACAAAAAAAGCATGTTTCCCCTTATATTAATTGAAGTCATATATGGACAAAAAAATAAGTTTTTCCACCAAACATGTTCTATCCGCCGCACTATGGGCCCAAATGATGGGTGCTCACTAGAAAACACAATGTTTGAGGGACAAAGTGAAGCTACTATTTAAAACACTTCTTCTTTTTTTTTTAATTATTGATGTTGGTAAAGTGTAAGTGTTATATGTTCTTGGAAAGCTTCTTATTACTGCTTTTGAAATTTTTGAAAATATATTTTGAAAAATATAATATTTCAGATAAATTTAGTTTTTTTAATAACATATTTTTTTAGCTTTTGCAAATTTCGAATGAAGTTTTAGATACTGCCACCGTCTTCCAACGTTTAGTTCTGGTGCAATTAATTGCTTAGTTAATAAACTAAAACATATCAAAAATCTGTATGCTTTAAACTGTTTTTCTCCGATTTAGAAATAAGTATATTCAGCCCTATCATAAATTCCATCGTAATCGGAAATTTTTATGAATCCCGAAAAAAGCTATCACCAAATCCGTTCGTAATCGCAATTTGTATGAGATTTTTCACTACGATGGATTCTGTGATAATATTTTTCGGGATTCGTAACAACTTTCCGATTACGATGAAATCCGTGATAGGGCTGAATAAGAAGTAGAATGAAAAATCACAGATGTGACTTGTTTTACAGCAATTTCTTTTGCGCACGAAATTTTAAACTTTTAAAATTGGTTCCCAGCTATTGTAAGGTTAAAATCAATTCAAAGAACATAATATGAAATCATTTGTACAGGTAGTTAGTAGGTTGATAAAAGACGGTTTTGAATGTTTTAAATTTTCCGCCGCCAAAAGTTTGGATGGTCGATCGTGTAGTTTGCGAGCATATTTTTTATTACAGTAGCACACTTATATTGTATTTTGATTTAATCTGTTTCAATAATGCTTGTGTACAAAATTGGTAGCAGTCATTTAAGAGCGTGAAAAATGATTAAAACTTGTAAAAACAAAGTGCCTAAAAATGGGCGAATTATGATTTTGAAAGTCTGACTTTGTTGTTTGCGACGATTTTTATTTTAAGGAAATAAATGGATGCCACGCCCCTTGAATAAAAATATCTTTTTTAATGGCATCATTGTACTACAAAATCGCCATAAAATTGATAGATTTTAAAAAGTGGGTGAATGTCAGGTCGCCTATATGAAAAATCTCAAGTTTTCAATTGTTAGCTTTATATGCTTTACAAGTTACTGGTTGAACAAAATGGAGACGAAGCTGCAAATGGAATGGCTGTCAAAATGTTGAATACACACAAATCCAATGATACGAGCACAACACGACGCAGCTGGACAAGCTGGTCAACTTTTAACTTTTGCATGCAGCTTTTTTGACGTTTCAAAATTGTGAGCGCAACCGAGTGTTTACATGGGGGTTGAAGAGAGTTTCAAACTCTTTTTAATCTCTGATAAAGACGTAAAGTTATTTTAGCTTCCATTTCCTCCTAAATGCAAAATCTTAACATTTTCTTTGACATGCATTCGCAAAAATGGAAGTGCTCTATATGTATGTTAATTGTGTAAAAACAAATTGTGTGCCACTGGATGGATAACGAGCTCCCTAAATGGAAAACATTAAATTTTTTTTCTTTTATAGAAAAAAAAACTACAGAACTTTCGTAGTGCGAAACCACAAGATTCTTCTATAATTTTGACGATATGTCAGTCAGCGAGTGAGTGCTGATGAGTTAGTCAGTAGTATGGTTTTAGTTATATTTGAAGATCTTTATATGTATCTCAGGAGCTAATAATTCTTAGAAGTTGAAATTTAGTGTGGCGTCCGGACTTGATTAGTTAAGTTAATGTTGCTAATGTAAAGTATCTGACTTAATTGTTACTGGAGTAAGAGGGAGGTCAATAATGCCCTCAGTTGATTACCGTGACCTCTGATAATATTGCTATTTTTTTATTTTAATTTGTATTTATTAAAAAATTAAAAAAAAACTGAATTTCAAATAACATCATAACGTATACAAATAACGGTATGATGTCTTTATTCCGTAATTTGTGTGTATGAAAATGTTTGAATATTTTTTAAATACAGGTAGCACATACAGTTGCGTAGCTACCTTGGGGCAAACCGGAGTGGCGCCCCAGGGCCACAGAGGTGAGGGGCCTCTAAGTTTTAATTTAAAAGGTTTTTATTTTAAGATAAGACCAACACTCAAAATTTGAAATCGGGGACTAGCTTAACAAATTATATTAACCCATTTACATTTCACTGGACAGAAATAAAATTATTGAAATTAAATAGGGTAGGTTTGGTTTTTGCCTAGCAACAAATTCCACATATTGGGGAAAAAATTAAATAAACTTGCTTATTTTTCAAAAATAAAACATCCACTCGCAAAATTCATTCGAAATTTTGTTTGTACGTTACAGTTGGATCCAAATGATTTTGTATAAATGTCTAACCTCGGCAACAGGATAAAATTTATGTTACATTTTTTTCTGGAAAATACTCTCGATTTACAGTTTTCAACTTTATAAGAAGTGTGGGTGCTTGCTTGCAACAATAATTGAAAATTTTCGAAAAAAAGGTCAGAAGTAGTACCATTTAAAAAACATTTTGACCATTTTTGAAAACGTCAAATCAAAGTCAATTTGATCGTCATTTTTTGACGCAGATACTGCAATCGTCAAATATGCAATCGTCTTGATCAAAGTCAATTAATTTACTTGCAAACACATATGACGTTTAAGAACACGCTCTGACTTTTCACTATTTTGTTCGTCAACTGGACTGCAGATGATGTTTTCGAACATGTGACTTCAGCAAACTGCATTATCGAACACACTGCAAACGCAGGAAAGTTTGTATTGGCGTTTTCGAACAGAAGACTTTTGCAGTTTGAGTTTAAGAACATTCTGCAATTGCATTTTTGACGCAGATGACGTTTGAGCTTTGAAATTACTTCAAGTTATTTTTTTAAAAGAGTCTATAAATCGACTTTTTGCAAAAAATTCCATACAGTATAGAGTACCAAATTAAAAAAAACAATTTGTTGTTCTAAATCAAAATCGAAACAAAATGTTTGTATTCTGCTTAGCGGCCCCTTTTTGGTTTCTGCCCCAGGGCCCCTGCACGACTAGCTACACTTTTGAGCACATATTTAACCTTAAGAAACTTACGAGTATATTATTTTGTTGGTAATATATTCAAGATTTGTGCAAAATTTCAGCGAATTATCTTTAAAGACAAACAAAACTTACAGATTTTTGAGACGCAAGACGTCACTTGGGCCCATTGTGCGCCGGGCTGGTTTAAAAAGTAGGCATTAACTCAAAAAAGGAAGGTAATAGTGGGCGCTCGATGAACAGTTGTATAAACCAAACAAAGTTTCAGAAAAGTAAGGGACATGAAAAACAAAAAGAATTCTTCGGGTGATCTTCGGTCCAGTCTGTATCGATGGAGTATGGAGGAGAAGATTTAATAATGAGCTCTAAGGGCTATACAGCGACGTCGACCTGGTCAAAAAGCTGAAAATAGAGCGTCTGAGATGGCGGGGGCACGTGGAGCGTATGGACACCTACGCACCAGCCCGAAGAGTCTTCGAATCCACCCCTGATGATCTGCGCAGCAGAGTAAGACCCCACCTAAGGTGGCGCACACAAGTGGAGAGCGACCTCAACCAACTTGGAGTGCATAACTGGAGGCAGTTAGCTAGGGACCGAGCTGGCTGGAGGGGCTTGTTGGTTGAGGCCGTAGTCCATCCTGGACTGTGAGCACCATCTAAAGTAAGTAAGTAAGAACAAAAAAATTGACAGAATTTCACCAACATTTCGCCTGTGAGCGACATTTTATGATTCGAGATTTCATAAGTCGATATTTAAGTCGACATTTTGAGAGTCATGGGCGGTTTCTAATACGCCAGGTGTCTCAAAAATATGTTTGCAGAAAATTCGTAAGCGCAAACTGTAAAAGTGTTCAGCTCAAAAACGAAAATACAAATTTGACTGCGTTAGCATTGTGTTCAATAATAAAGTTTGCTAAAGACACATATTTAAATACATCATCTACGGTGCAACTGAGCAGTACAAAAGTCGATTTGAAGAATATTGAAAAGCCAGAGAGCGTGTTTGTAAACGTCAAATGCGTTTGCAAGTAAATTGATTGGCGTTGATCAAACAAATTTTCTCCAAGAGGACTGTAAGATACTACTTGTCATGACGTAATATCTGCGTCAAAAAACGACGATCATTTGACGACAAAATTGGTTTTGATTTGCCATTTTTGAAACTGAACGACAGAAAAAAAGTCGAATGGTTGAAACGTCAACAGATTAAAAAGTCATTTTATATCGACTTTTTTGTATGTAGTTACTTAGTAATGGGAAAAAATATCGACAAATTGATGAAAATCTATCCTTTTCTCGACTTTCTTTCAAGGCAGATGACTTTTTGTCATAAGGTAAAAATTTTATGAACTAGTAACCAAAATAGGTTTTCTAACTTGCAAGAAAGTCGGTGAAAGTACACCATTTTAAATTCGATTTTCTAACTTAAATTTTCTGCAACACCTCGTGAGGAACCAGGACCTAGTGACTTACAACTCTCAACTATTCCTGTGTGCGTGTTGTTGGCCGGAATGGAGGGGACCTTCAATTTTTTGCCGAGTCTGAACGGCTAGTTGAGCACTTTTTTCATGACAAGTATACACTTACCAGCATTTGCCAGTTTCTCGCAAGAGGCAGTACCTCGGAAAAACATTTGTTTTTTAGGTGATAGCGGCTTGGAATAGAACTTAGACCTTCAGCATGACAGCTAACGCACTAATCATTATGCCACGAGGTACTACGAAATCACCCCCAAAATACACCCTGTAGAGACGAGTTACTTACACCCAATAACAATGTCTCGTTTTGTCATCCCTTCCAAACTCATAAAAAAATGCATTGTCAATAACCTCTGAAAAATATTAACATGTGATAAATCGATGTTTAGTATTTGTCAGCAGGGTGCAATCCAATAAATCCCGGGGAACAAAAATGTTGATTTAATAAAATTTAATTTTCAAAAAAACAGCTCTACCTCCCAGACTATTTTATTCAAGAAAAAATTCTCGCAATTGGAATTCAAATTCACTAAACGTACCCTAAAAAAAACAAGCTCTGTATTTATTATCATTCCCATCTATGGCTACGCATTTCAACTTAACAATACCACCCCTAACCCAAATGCAAACACCAACACTTTAAGATAAACACACCCTTTAAGATAAACACGCATCGATACATAAATTAGGCCTTGGGTTTGAGTGACAACAAAAGCATCAGGAAAATTAAGATGTAGATATTCGTTCCTTTAAAAAAACACAAAATACCTTCAGATACGACAACGAGAAAAAACATCCGGGGGCTACAAGTGCACGGTACATAAATACAAACACACACACATAGTAGGGTGCACAAGGGTTGATGGGTTGAGTTAGGTTGAATTGGGTTGTTGGTTATGAATGACACAGCAAAAGTGTTCTTTAACTGATGATGAAAATTTAAAAATCACACAAGGAGACAGAAGAAGACGAAAAAAAAACTCACACTATGAGACACTCGACTAATGGGAGCATGGCCTTATTTTGGACTAAGTAGTTTTTGCATTATTCAGATAGATACAAATGTAATTCTGCGTAGGAATTTTGCTAGCATCTTTAAGATTGTTGTAGGAGGAGTCAGGAGCCAGGAGCGTGCAGCATGGAACGTGGAGGTTAGATTTCTACTTTTCTCAATTGATATATCCTACAGTCAGACTTCGTATTTACATATCTTCTTTCTTCGTCCATATTTATTAATTAATGTTTGCAGAGTTCTGTTCTAAGCAAAGCGCACAAGGAATACATCTTCCATCCGATGACGAGGTTTTGGGTTCTTCAAGTGGATTTCTGAATAGATATGACATACTCAAGGAAATATAAAAGCAAATGTAGTTTCTTTGGTTGATGAATGGATAAAGATGACAAAAAAAAAACATAAATAAAGAACGGAAATGAACCTTGTTCGAGTCTTGAAAACAAGACGAAGACAAATAGAGCCTAGTTATTATGTGTATTTCTAATTGTTTTTTTTTTATTCCAAATACAAAACATCGAAATGAAATATGAATTAAGGCAAACGCAATAACTAAACGAGGTCTTTATACAATAACTGCATTAGAGCAGATAGTGCATCTACATCGATGTAGAGAAACACGGGTATCTGATTATTTCTTTGATTCAAAGCGAGTTGTATTTGATAGAGAGTCTGCTATGGTATTACAGTTCTAGCTTGCGTTTGGCACTATAAAATATGTCCCTTGATTTGGAATGATAGAGGCCTGATTATTGTAAGAACCAACACGAGTTGAAAATAACAAAACGATTTGTATTGAACTCCAAAGTCAGGAAGACCTGTTTCAGTTTAGTAAAATGTTTCACTATGGGCTCAAAAGCGAATATAGTCGGCAAAAAATTCAAATGTCCTAATCTTACTTAACCACAAAAAAGTCCAGGTAAGTACCCGATTAATTGGTTATTGTGGACAATTAATAATTTTTCAAAGTTAACGAAGGCAGAAAAATGATTAATATACCTTCAACTTATCTAAAACTATATTGGCTAAACATTTGTTGACTTTTGATATGTTTGCCACTGATAATTGCTCACTTTTTAGCCGACCAGTTTGAACCACTGTCGTCAAAGGACTTGTAAGATGTTTTGGATTAATTTTTTTTCAAATTGACAAAAACGGGCAGATGAAACCTGAAAATATGTTATCTACAGGGTGTCCTACAGTCACCACCGTAGAGAAAAACCATGAGTTTCAGAGGTCATTTTAAGTTGAAAACCCTAAAGAGGTAATTTTCTCGATTTCGCTTCGTTTGGCAGTTATAACTGTTTTTATGATATCTATCGATTCTTAAAACATTTTTTTTATTCAAACAACAATTTTTAACTGTTCAAACTTGGCCTACAACTTTTTCTGGTTGGAGTAACGGTTTTTCCGCAATTAATTATCAAACACGATTTTTTTCAGTTTATTCGTGCTCGAAAACGAAGCAAAATTTCGAAATAATGCCGAAAATCTTTTTTGTAGACAATCAAATTTACCATCGAAATGGATCATTGAAATTTTTTTAGTAATTAATTTCTGAGAAAAGTATACAAGGTCACGGTGCATTAAATTTTGTCAAAAAATTTACTAAAACTTTCATAACCGATGGGCTAAAGTTTTTGTACGATTTAAGTTTGGCCACATCTCTTCTTTATAAAACTAAGTTTTTGGCGTGCCTGGGGTAAGGGGACCGCCATCTTAAAAAAGAAAGTGATTTGGTTTTTGTTCAACAACTCGATGAAATTTCACTTAACAGCAAAATTATGAAAAAAATAACATTTAGACAATAAAATTATCTAAAAATGAGCTATTAACGAACTCTGTAGGTTTATTAATCATGAAGTTATACAATTACAAATTAACACTTTTGTTTTTGTAGTGTAAATAGACAAATGACGGTTTTTTGTTAATATCTCAACAAATGTAATTTTTTACAAAAAAATAATGACTTAATATTAATCTCATAAAATTCTGGAAAGAAATGACTATGACACTTTTTTTCGTAGGAGCAACAGATTTCGAGAAAAACATGCACAAGCGTTATAATAAGAGCTTTTCACTCTAATGAGCATACGTTTTTCTCAAAATCTGTTGTTCCTACAAAAAAAAGTGAGCTGTGCACTTGGCCCGCAAAAGTATTTTTATAAAAGATGACCATTTAAATGACCACTTTTGACCGCCTTTTAACTTTTTTTGACCACCCACAGTTTTCGAGAAAATCGATTTTGAAAAATGTTGGGCCAAAAGAACGCCGCGCCCAAAAATCGATTTTTACAAATTTGATGTTTTCGATAGATGTTTTTGATCTCATTTGTGAAGATAAAAAAAAATTAATGAAGTTATGAGCAATTTTCGGGCAGCTTCGCATTTTTGAAATCTCGAATTTTAACGACCAATATGTTTAAAAGTCAATATAAAATCATGGAGCAACGTAGAAATATGAAAGGAATTCGACATTAAAAAGCAATAATTCTGACAGCTAAATTGATTGATATACCCAAATAACCGGTTGTTAGCCGAGATTATTATAAATCATAAATTTTGATTATCGTTCTTAAATTGAGGATATAATTTTTAATGAAGTAAAAAAATTGAAAAGCTGTATCTTTATGAAAAGTTGTCGTATTGATTTGAAACAAAAGCATTAAACAGGTTCATGTTTTTTGTTTTGAGATTTGTTTCCAAATATATTTTTTTGCAGTTCCGTTATTGCAAGAAATAACACCAAATAAAAAAAAATTAATTTCATGGATACATTTTTGTAAATCAATCAAAATGTAATGGTAATGATAACTCGTTGTTTTCGGCTTCAATATATTTTTTTTTGTTTTTGAATAATTTTATTTTGCATGGTGTTTATCTGTCTTTGAATGAAAAAAGATACGTTTGCTTTGATAACCAATATCTCACTAAGTAATGACGTCATAAAAAAATCAAGTTTTGACTTGAAATAAAACATAACATTTTTCCAAAAAAAATAACAAAAAAAAAAAACATACAAAAAACTTGAATATTTTTTTTAATTTTTTTTTTAAAGTGAACCTTTTATTTCATTTCAAGTCAAACAAAAATAACTTATCAATTAGAAACTGTGAAAAAGTCGCAAAAATTGTTCCTTTTAATTCATTTGATGACGACTGCGCTATGTATAGGAATAGGAACAAAACAATTTGTTCCTTTGGTTTTGTAAGACATTGAAAATTTGGTGAAGAAAAACTGTTCGGTGAATCAATTTGAAAATTTACAGGAATATTGATGTAAAAGTCCATAAATCTGTTTACCAACCGCAAACATTTATCGAAATACCACAAAAAGTCGTTTTTAGTACAATTTTTGAATTAGTGGTTAAGATTAAAAAAAAAATTTACAAAATCTTAAAAAAATCAATTTCCAAAACTGTCCTTGAATTTTTTTATGACGTTATTATTTGCTAAGATATTGGTAATCAAAGTCAAACCTATCCTTTTTTTATTAAAAGACATGGAAAACAAAATTGTACAAAAAGAAAAATTGAAGCAGCATTAAACAAATTATCTGACGATTACATTTGACTGACTTAAAAAAAATTATCCATGGAAACAATGTCCTTCAAAAAAAAACACAAAAAATAAAAAAAAAAATATTTGGTGTTATTTCTTGCAATAACGACCACTTTTCAAAAATATACAGCTTTTCAAAAAGCACTAACAAAAATTAAAATAAAAAAATGTTGTTCCTTTAATTTTGTTGACTAGTGTATGTTAAAATAAAAATAAAATGAAATACAACGGGTTTTTCAGTTTTTGGCGCTTAACTCCTTTCTTCAAAAGGATGCCGATACTATAGATACCGAGTTTTTTTTTTTGTAAATTCTTCTCGGTAAAAAATAAAAACCGATCTAGAATTTTTGTACTAAGATAATTCTTAGGCCGAAAGGCATTAGCATTAAGTTTAACTAAGAGCAGCCGATCGGGGCCATTAAGTTAGTTATAAGATATTTATAAGTAGGCTAGTTTTTATGAATTTTTGCCAAGCTTTAAGATAGTTTTAAGAAAATGGAAAAAAAACCGATGCCGGTACAATTTAACTTTAATTTATTGATTCGTTTATTGGTCTGTAAGATTTATAAGTGGTTGGTGCAACCGATTAAATGATTAAAAGAGGTCGGTGCAACTGACCATTGACCATACAAACTTAACGATATTTGACGTTTAACCTTCGACGTTTAACTAACAGCTGATACTATTGCACAGTATTTTACCAAATTATTAAAAGGATATAATCCACAATTTTGCATAAACTTACCATTTTACACAATTTGTAAACGTACGACGACGGCGACGCTACAAGAATATCCTTAATATATTTTATAAATAATTTTCAACAACTTAGACATCAGTTTGCAGTTGAAATATAAAAATAAAAACAAAATAAATGGGTTAAATAAAAAATCACGGAAATCTACGTGAATTTACTTTGATTTATCGTTTAGTTGGAACAAAACTAATGTCCAATTAACTTAAAATTGCTTTTATCTAAACTCCTTTTAAATTTTATCAAAAAAAATTTAATTTGGTGGCACAACAGCTCGTGGAGAACCAAGGCCTAGTGACTTACAACTCTCAACCATTCCTGTGTGCGTGTTGTTGGCAGGAATGGAGGGGACCTACAATTTTTTGCCGAGTCCGAACGGCTAATGAGAAGCACTTATTCATGACAAGTATACTCTTGGAGGATTTGTCAGTCCCTCGCAAGAGGCAGTACCTCGGAAAAAAACATTTCTGTTTTTAGGTGGCAGCGGCTGGGAATCGAACCCAGACCTTTGGCATGACAGTCCTACGCACTAACCATCATGCCACGAGGTACTACAAAAATTTTATCAGACATTTAAAATTTCTCAGTTTCACCAATGTTGTTTTAATTTAACTGAGTTTGCCTGACATCCCTGGGTACAAGAAAAATGTTGTTTCCATCGCACATAGGAAGGTTGTGATAAAAATTTATGTTGAATTCTTTACAACAAAAAAATTCCACCTGTTTAAAAAAAAACTGGGATTTGAATATTTGTTTTTAACCGTACAAATCGACGCGAGTAACTCATAAATTTGTATGCACATTGATTTGTTTACTTTTTGCCATAAAACTACTGTCAATTAGCACACATACACTCACAAACAAAAAATTCGACTTTTTACATATTCTTTCTAACCAAAAAAAGTATTCAAACTAAAATGGTTGAAAGGGATTCGACATTAAAAAGCATTATGGATGAGCGGACAATAATTCTCGCAACAAAATATAAGCTCTTGCTGGCTGGAATGGCTTAAAAAAATAGTTTTAAAATTTAATGAGACAAAACCAAGCATTTAGTTAACAAGGGCATTTAAAATCTTCTTAAATTTAAAAGCACTAAATAGCTTTTAAAATAATAAAAAGTCTTTCGTGAAATTGACCATATGTCAGGACAAACAAGCAAATTAAGATGTTTAAAGCAAAAACATAGAAGATAAGAAAGAAAGAAAAGTGGATTTGGAATCGTTTCTAATTACGTGCACGCCCCTGAACATATTTTTATGTGGAGCTATTTTTTTTAAGAACAGATCTCGTATGTTACGACAATTTTACTTACTTACCTCAATATCAATCTCTGGAGCTAAACATTCGCTGAACAAATTATGATCGTTTTCAATAATTTGTTCCGAATCAAGAATCGACGACCCGTTAAATATGAAATCAGTCGTAAAGTTGTCAGTCTGAATGCCAATCGATATGAGACATTTGCTATTTTTGTCATCTCCTCCACCTGGAGGCAATATTTTTGTTGTTAATGATTCTTTAAGCGGTGACGGTGGTGCACTTCGAACAGATGATGATGTTATCGATGAAACAGAAGCACTTCTTGAGTTGACAGTCGATGCTTCATTCACACTACTTCGGTTTTGTATTTGATTATCAGATCCGGAAGCACTAGGAGGAGTTCTAGCAGCAGCAGCAGCACCAATTGGTAAGGATCCACCAGCAGAAATGGTTTCTCCGCTTTGCCTTTGT
The DNA here is from genome assembly GCA_946251815.1 of Dasysyrphus albostriatus. NCBI lineage: Eukaryota > Metazoa > Arthropoda > Insecta > Diptera > Syrphidae > Dasysyrphus > Dasysyrphus albostriatus. The sequence goes on from OX276339.1 coordinate 3,942,862, forward strand.
CTAAGATTCGAACTGCTATCAAGGCCAATAGAACTTTTACTTGAAGAAATAACCAAACTATGAAATTTCAACGAATCAACGACGACGCCAGACGTTGCTGTTGCAGTTGTATTTGCTGTGCTCATCGGTAACAACTGATCGGTTTGTTGTTGATTATGATGTTCAGATGGCGATTCTGATGTCATGAGTGACATTGTTGTAGGCGATGATTGTCTTCTGGAATCCTTTTGTAGCTGTTGTTGTTGTTGCAGTTGATGTGATAACTCATTACATTTTTCCAAACAATTGTGATTATTTGAATTTTCAGCATCAGTATTAGTATTGTAGGATCGACGTCGAACTTCAACTAAAATTGGTTCGGACGCTTTTAGGAACATTTGTACGGCTTCTTCATGTTGCATTTGACTAACATCAACACCGTTTACCTGGAGAAAAATGATTCATTGATATTGACACCAAATATAATTACAACATAGAATTTATCATACTCTTAAGTAAGAACAACAAATCAAACAAAAAAAATTACCTTTAGAATAATGAAATGCATTCCTGCCATTTTGTTTCTTTATTTTGTTCGTTTATTCTTTCGTATGATGTGACGTCAAAGCTTGACTTTTTGCTTATTATGATAACTAAAATTTAATATCACATCTCGTCTTCTCGTCTCATTATCCAATTATTACTAATGCTTGTGATTGATATTTGAATTGTTTGCTGTTTCATTTCTGTAAAGTTGAAAAATACAAAATTTGTATGATTTTAAAATGAGTTATTAGATTTTTAAAATTAAAAAAGGAACAAAAATAGTTTCTATCCTTGTAGTAAAAATGTATTATATATGGAATCGGATCGAATTGATTAAGGTGATTTGTAATAGTTGACAATTACGGTAAATAAATTGCACTTTGATTTTCTGAGGTTAAAAGAAAAATGTGTGATTATTTTTACCAAACCAAAATGTGGACATTGAAAAAAATTTAGGTACAATATAAATTTGCAACTCTTGAGGATTAGGCTATTGAATATACCATATAGAATGGAACTAAGACGTTCAAGAGTTTTAATTGCAAAAACTATTAAATAGGTAATTGAAGATGAGAAAACTACGGAGTGCTTTTAAATTGCAGTGTGCAATTTTGAGAGTGGGGTGTAAAAGCACCCTTTTTGGTATTTGTTGCGAAATAACTCGAATACGAAGCAAAATTTCGAGATAACCCTGGAAATCTTTCTTGTAGAGAACGAATCGAAATGCATCATTCAAAAAATTAAAAAATGTTAATTAATTATTGATTAAATTGAATTTTTAAAAAATCAAAAAAAAAATGTGATAAATTAAATTTTTTGCTTTATTTTACTTTTTTGCCTTAACTCATTTTTGAGTAGAGATAAGTATAGGACTATAGGCAATGCTTTATATAAGAAAAATAATTTAAAAAATTATTCATTCTTAAATTATTCTTAAATTAAGCCAGTTTGACATTTTTTATTGTCAATATTTCAATGCTTATTTTTTACAACAAAACTTTTAATTAATGAAGTGAGAGTTACAAATTTCTTACAAAAAAAATTGAGAGAATAATACTGAAATGCAGCTTTTAATTTAGTACAGGGGGTCGATTCACTAACTGTGGAAACGTGAAGTGAAAAAAAGTTATTATTTCAGTTTTCAAAGATTTTTATCATTTTATCATTTCACAAACACGCGCAAGGCGATTCCCGAACTCGTTATGAAAAAAACTGTCATTGACAGTTCTAAAAAGTACTAAAATGAGAAATTAATCTCATCTCTCTCAATCTCTTAGAGTAAAAGATGCTTGTTGTGTCATAGAGAGACCAAGATGGCGACTTGGGTGTATCAAATGAGCAAATGAGATTGTGATAAAAGAATTATCATTTGAAAACATTTTGGCATTTGTTTTCATGTTTTTCACACTTCGGGAATTGCATTTGGCGTGAAAGCATAATCAGATTTATCACTTCACAGTTTCACAGATAGAGAATCGACCCCAGGTAAAATAGTACAGAAATTCCTTCAAAGCAAACAAAAACTTCGGTCCTATCATGAAAATTGGTGAAAACGTTTCAGGTTGCATAAGAATGAAGAATCAAAATAGCCTCTAAAAATATTTTACATGGAAGGGTGTAAATAGTCCAGGAAAACTGGATAAAAAAATGGCAATAACTACGGAAAAATTCCGATAAAGCTGAATTTTGGTGGAGAGCTTTGTTTTGACTTCTTAACCATTTCCTGAAAAGTTCCGTAAATTTGAACCGGAGCTTAATTTTGTTGGGGGGTTAAAGGGGATAAAATTAAGTTTTTTCTTAATTTCTCGACAACTATAAGTTTTTTTTTTGAAAAAATGTGAAGCTAAAAACTGTAGCTTTTCATATACTTTTTTCATACAAGCAATAGATTCTGAGAAAATCATGCAAAAACTTCACGGTGGAGTAAATTTTATCAAAAAATTTATTAAAATTAATCGATGGGCTAAAGTTTTTGTACGATTTGAATTTGGCTCTTCTTTATAAAACCAAGTTTTTGGGGTGCCCGTGGTAAGGGGAAGACCGCCATCTTGAAAAAGAAAGTGATTTAGTTTTTGTTCGACAGCTCGATGAAATTTCTTTTTACAACAAAATCATGAGGTTATGTTATTTAGACAATAAAATTATCTTAAAAATGAGCTATTAACGAACTCTGTAGGTTTATTAATCTTGAAGTTATAGCGTATCACAGAAACACTTTTTTATTTTGTACTGTAAATGAGCAAATAACGGTTTTTTGTTAATACCTCAGCGATATATTTTTTTTTTTTTCAAAAAAACTAATGGGTTTATATTAATGCTCATAAGATTATGAACAAAAAAAAAATAACACTTTTTTCGTAGGAGGAACAGGTTTCAAGAAAAAGGTGCACAACCGTTATAATAAGAGCTTTTCACTGTAATGAATATTTTTTCTTCATTTCGCCTTGGTAAAATAGGTAATGAGCGCATTTGTGTACGTTTTTCTCAAAATCTATTGCTCCTTCGAAAAAAAGGGTTATAATCTTTTTTGACCAGAATTTTATGAGCATTAATATTAAATCTTTAGTTTTTTTTTTTAATTATATCTGCTTAGATATTAACAAAAACCTGTTATTTGTTCATTTACAGTAAAAACTAAAAAGTGTTACTTTGATACCCTATAACTTCACGATTAATAAACCTACAGAGTTCATTACTAGCTCATTTTTTATACAATTTTATTTTCTAAATGTTATTTTTTTATGATTTTGCTGTAAAAGGAACGCCAGACGGCGGTCATCCCCTTATCCCGGGCACCCCAAAAACTTGGTTTTATAAAGAAGAGATGTAGCCAAACTCAAATCGTACAAAAACTTTAGCCCATCGATTAATGAAATTTTAATACATTTTTTGACAAAATTGACTCCACCGTCAAGTGGTTTTCTCAGAATATATTGCTTGTATAAAAAAAAGTAGGTATGTTAATCTTTTTTGTGTAGAATGACATAAGCTACAATTTGTACCTTTACATTTTTTAAAAAAAAAAAAAACTTACAGTTTTCGAGAAATTAAGAAAAAAAAACTGAATTTTACCCCCTTTAACTCCCCTAAAAAATTAAGCCTAAATTAACGGAACTTTTCAGGAAATGCTTAAGAGGCCAAAACAAAGGTCTCTACCAAAAAATTCAGCTTTGTCGGAATTGTTTCGAAGTGAAAGTCTAATTTTCCTGGGCTATATTTTGAGTTTTAAGATTTTTTAATAATTAAAATAATTTTTCTGGATTTCAAAACTTTTTTTTTCTTATACTTTTTAATCAAAACTCATCTATTGCCATACAATTCAAATCGTAATTTTCAAAACTCTTTTTTTCCAAATTAAATTGAATTCTTTTTCTGCGACAACCCATTTGGTCTCAAGCGCTAGTTGAAAATTGATGTATTTTTACTGTTTTCAAAAATCCACTCAAAAGCAGTAAAAGTAACTACTTTATGTGAAAAATTAAAATTTTTGTGTGTAAAATGAATCAAGATATTATTTTCTGATGGTTTTTGATGCGTTGAGTTCGAAATTGCCCTTGAAATTGCTGTAGCATGTCACTTCTTTGAGATATCCGAATCTAAATATATAAAAAATGTGTTTTTTATATTTTTTTCTCGAGGTATTTTTTTGTTTTGGGAAAAATGTTTGTGGTCATTCTGGAGTATGAACATTTTACTTCAAAATTCTTTTTGAATATTTCAAATTCTACCATTCACTTTTGAGAAATCGTTAGCATTTGTCTTAAACTACGTTATTGAAAAAATCCCGTCAATTTGCATTTTTGAAGGCTTTTTTGCAAATTTTTGCATGTTGCATATCACTAAATTTTAGTCGCAAACCTTTGATTCGGATTCAGCACGATAGTGTCCTTGGTTGACTTGATTTTTCGAATTACGTAGTTTAAGTCGAAGGCTAACGACTTTGAAGGGTGGTATTTAAAAAATTGAAAAAAAATTTTGATGTAAAATGTTTATACTTCAGAACATTTATTAACTCGAGAATAACCCCGAATTTGCATAAAAACGCATTTTTTAGATTCGGATATCTCAAAGACGTGACATACTAAAGCAATTTCAAGGCAGGATTCGATCTCAGCACATCAAAAACCATCAGAAAAGTATATTTTGATTCATATTAGAGGCAAACATTTAAGAAGTTACTTTTAGTGCTTTCGTGTGGATTTTCGAAACCGGTTGTCGCAAAAAAAACCTTAATAAAGATTTATTAGAAATTGTGCATACTTCGAATGGTGTTTTGATGAAATTTTCGAATATTTTGTAGTTTTCGAGCTTTTAGTGGTGGAAAACTCCCAATAAAAGGAATTTTTTGCATTTCTCCATGTTGCGTCACGAAATTTTAGTTGCAAACGACAGAGTCGGATTCAGCACCCCCGAAAACATAAAATAGGGGTAAAATCAAAACTACCCCACAATTTTTCACTAAGAGCCTTTTTGAGCATGAATTGACTGGACTATAATTAAAAATATAATGGAACATTTTAGAGACCTAAAAAGTACTTTCAACAACACAAAAGTATCAAAGTTTTTATTCGTGGACAAACACTTATAATTGAACATAAAACATTTTATTTGGACCAAAATAACACCCTGAAATGCGACGAAGAAGATGGAACGCTTATGTTCAACAAAATTATGACAGATTGCAATGACGGCTCTCTGATGACAGAAAAGTCACAGCCCAACAATGCCGGTAATGCAGTTCAAGCGCCAGGGACCAGTGGTGTCAGTAGGGGTATAAATTGTAGTGTTTAGTACTAAAGCCGTCTGCCAAACAAAAAGTAATGTAGTATTGAATATTTTAGACTTTAAGTATGAAAATTTTAAGATTTTATCATACAATGTGTCAGGTCTAATTAATAAATCTCTATTCACCGATTTTTATGACTTTGTTAATAGTTTCGACATAATTTTTCTGTATGAAACTTTTGCAACGGAAAACAACTTTGCAAGTATTGAAAACAAAATGTTAGATTATACGTTCAAATGGATACCGGCGAAACGAAATCACTTGCGAGGGAGAGCTAGCGGAGAGTGTTTCTTCGGATTTAAGAGAATGTTAAGAAATTTGAAATGCGAGTTCCATTTGTGCAATGATACATTGTTCGTTAATTTAAAAATCAACAACAAACATTTTTGGATACTACCTTTGTATTTAAATTTTAATAATTGGGAAGATGACTTCGAGAAAGTATTGGAGATATTCAACATAATGGGATCTTCGAACGTAATGGTGATTGGAGATTTGAACGCAAGAATTGGTGTAGCGCCAGGTGTGATGAACGAAGTAAGTGGAACCGGTAGACATTCAAAGGATACTGTTCGTAATGCTAGAGGAAACAAACTGCTGGATCTTTGCAGGTGAACTAGTGCAACTAGTGCAGGTGACTCATCAGGAAACTTAACATTTGTCGGTGGTCAAGGTACGTGAGTGATTGATTATGCTATCTTGGGAGAAGATTGGGAACCCTTTGTGACCGATTTTGTGATTAAAGAAGTACCATACTCTGACCATTTTCCAGTTGTTGTTTCTTTTTAACATCTTGTTCAATCAAATGATTAAACTATTGGCATGCAGTTGCTTCCTAAACTCTGCTGGAAAATTTCAAAAGCCGAAACATATAGACAGCGACTTGATTTGGAGCTTAAATCACACGAAGATGTAGATTTTGTCATGCTAGAGCACATTATGAAGACAGCGTACCCTCACCAAGAATTCTGCCTCAATCGGAACAAATTGGGAAAGGAACCCTGGTATGATGAGGAATGTCAAAGAGCTCGTAAGGTATCTTTTGCATGGCTGAGAATCTTCCGCAATTCAACCAATGGTCTGTTTAGGAATTCCTACATCGAGGCAAACAGGAAGTATAAAGAGCTTTGTAAAATAATAAGGATGAAATATGCGGAAATTCAGGCATCTAGACTGGCGTCCTGTAAAAATGCGAAAGATTTTTGGAAACTGGCTTGGGAGCTAAATGGTAAGCATTTAAAGATCCACACGAAACTCTGCGCAAACTCACTGCTTGTTCACTTCAAGGACTTACTAAATCCATCAACAACATCAACTAAATGGCATTTTGCGGTACCCGGTTTCACCAATGAAGTTCTGGATTCTGCTTTCTCTCTAGAAGAATTAGAAGTAACGCTTGGGGCCCTTAAAGATGAAAAAGCCGCTGGTGCAAATGGTATTCCAGTTGAGTTGTACAAATATGGGACCACCCTGCTCAAAGAACGTCCTTTAATTCTCTATAATAAAGTTTTCGAGGGTGATCTTTCTCCAGATGAATTCCGTGAGGCTATAATATTCCCAATACATAAAAAAGGATCTCTATTGGATGCAGCAAACGGTAAAATATTTATAACAATGTTGCATAAACGTCTTCTCACGTGGATCGAGTCGCAGAACCTGCTGAAGGAGTTTCAAGCTGGCTTTAGGTCAGGGTACTCAACAATTGACAACATCTTCATGCTCAGGAGTCTAGCGGAGAGCTTTCTTAGCCAGGGTAGAAAATTGTATGTGTTCTTCATTGATTTTAAAGCAGCCTTTGACACAATCGATCGAGGTGCTTTAGTATACAAACTGTATAGTCTGACTTGTACAGAGGAACAAAGGCTGTAATGTGGACCGGTGCGGAACTTTCTGATTGGTTTGCATCCACATCGGGAGTGAGGCAGGGTTGCACATTAAGCCCCACCTTGTTTGCGCTCTTCTTAGACGATCTTATCGATTACCTTCCTGGGGGGTTTGATTTTGCAGAAGTGCGTATCAAGGCATTGTTGTTTGCAGATGATATAGTCATGTTTGCGTATTTCCCAGAAACATTACAGCTCATGATAAACAGAGTCTACCAGTATTGCCAGCTTTGGAACTTAATAGTAAACATCCAGAAGTCCAAAGTGATGGTATTTAAACAAGGTGGTGGTAGAAATGCGGCGAATGAAAAATGGAACTTCAATGGCGAGAACATAGAAGTGGTTAGCGAATACAAGTACCTAGGAATTATTTTCTCCAAAAACCTGAGTATGGAAAAGCATTTCAACGATAAATTGCAAAAGGCAAGACTGCAATTAATATTTCTTGGAAAAGCTGCTTTATGAACCAAAACATAGCACATAGCAGTAAATTTAAGGTATTTGAAGCAGTTGCTGAAAGTATACTTTTGTATTGTTCCCAAGTATTGGGTTGCAAAAAGTTCCACACGGTTGAGAAACTCCTAACGCACTATGTGAAGAGAATATTTCACTTACCTCCAAACATGCCCAACTATGTTATCATGTTAGAAACCGGACTTTCCTCTTTGTACATCAAAACCTTAAGGCTGCAAGCGAACTATCTTCTGAATGTGTTCAAAATGCCCGAATCACGGCTAGTGAGAGAAATAGTTCTTAAAGCTATTAAAAACCAAAAAACCCGGTACAGAGAGTGGTTAAGCCTTGCAGAAGAATGCAATTTAAATTTTAATTTAAACCTAGAAAATGTATCCACCAGTAAGGCCTCCTGTACGAAGTTATTTCAATGGTAGATGAGAAGTGCAGAGCAGAATATGTAGCTTAAGCTTGCGGATCCTTGTTCAGAACAATTTACAGTAGGCTCAACCACAATCTTGCTGAAAAAAACTACTTTTGTGTTTTTAATAATGTTAACGTGATTGCTACAATGGTCCGACTTCGGAGTGAATTGCTCAACCTAAACTTCATGCCACACAGACCTGATTTACCTCTACAGTGTAGTATGTGCAACCTAGCGGAAAGAGAGGACGTTATCCATTTCATCGGAAGGTGCCCAATTCTCAGGGAAATCAGGAGAAGCATTTTTGAAAGTGACCTTTTATCGGAAGATGAAGTTATTATTATGCTGAATGAGATGGATGTTCCCAAACTTTATGAATATTGCACACTCGCACTAAGATATAGATCACTAATAATAAGTGAAGATTTCTGATTTGTGTATCTTTTGGACCATTACTCATCTGGTTCGATTAGTATCTTTTGATAAATATTCTTTTGTAATCCCAATTTTTTTTGTGATAGCTTATTACATAAATTGAATTTATTTAAATTGTCAATCTGGCAGACGGCAAATGCCATGCTAAAATGATTTTTTGTATAAAATAATTAAGTAATTTAATATGTAAATTTCAAAGTCAATTAATAAAAATCGTATCTAATCTAATCTAATCTACTTTCAACAACGCGGAATCGCATTTAATATAGAATTGTGTGTATTTTATACATATATTACCGCTACATTAGTATTTTGTTTACAAAGACTTGAAACAAAAATTAACATTTCAATCATATTTTCGGAGTACAAAACAAAATACTAAGGATTCAAAAAATAAAAAAAAGTAACGGTACATTTCAGAAAGTTAAATAATATCTCAAATGATGCTAAATTTACAAGAGTATAAATTTGTATCACATTTTTTATACGAAAAATAAATAAATTTGGTGGCACAACAGCTCGTGGAGAACCAAGGCCTAGTGACTTACAACTTTCAACCACTCCTGTGTGCGTGTTGTTGGCAGGAATGGAGGGGACCTACAATTTTTTGCCGAGTCCGAACGGCTAATGAGAAGCACTTATTCATGACAAGTATACTCTTGGAGGATTTGTCAGTCCCTCGCAAGAGGCAGTACCTCGGTGTTTTTAGGTGGCAGTGGCTGGGAATGGAACCCAGACCTTTGGCATGACAGTGTTACGCACTAACTATTATACCACGAGGTACTACATTTTTTATACATTCAATTTAATTTCTATTAATATAAATTATTTTTACTTTTTGCTTTCTTAAACATTTTCGAGCATTCTTAATTATTGTAAAGCTTTCACTTTTAATAAGATTGTAATCTTTCATTTTTTCTTCTTTCATTTCATTTCAACCAATGCGAAACTGTGAAAAAAATTGACAAAATTATTGTTTTTAATTCATTTTGATGTCGACTACTTGATGTATAGGAACAACATAATGTGTCCCTTTAATTGGTTTGTAAGAGTGAAAATTTGGTTAAGAAAAACGGTTCAGGGAATCAATTTGAAAGTTTGCAGAAATATTGATGTTGTAAAAGTTTATAAATCTGCATATCAATGCAAGTCCTCAAATAAAAGTTTGCAAAGTAACAAGAGATTTACCGAAAGACCACAAAAAGTCGCTTTTTAGTAGGTATTTTTTAAAGTAACGGTGAAGAGTAAAAAAAAAATTCCTACAAAATCTTGAAAAAATCATGTAAAAAAAATTTCGAAAACTGTCCTTGAAATTTTTATGGCGTCATTTTTTGCTAAGATATTGGTAATCAAAGCCAAACTTTTTTTTTCATAAAAAGTCAGATACACTACGCCCTCGATTCCCAAACTGTGTTCCGCGGAACCTTAGGGTTCCGTAAAACAATCTTCAGGGTTCCGCGATTTTCTTGAAGTAAAACCAGCAAATTTATATTTTGAGTATATATCGTCGTCGTTCAGTGAAAATTCCCTCGTCTAACTCCACTTTTTAGAAACCGAAAAGCCTCTCGTAAAAACGATAATTTATTAAAATATAGAAATTTTATTCCTGTGAAAGGTCTTTAAATTTATTTATTTATAAAGAAAAATTTCTTAAAATCAAAAATTTTCAAATTTTTGTCAGTGAAAATCCTTAAAAAGTACAGAAGTCAAGAACGACGACGATATGTAGTTTCAAAAAAGGTTTCAAGTGACTTTTGGTGAAGATTCCTAGCTTCTTTTTTGTATAATTGAAAAACTTTAGGTAAGTTACAGGCGATACTGCATTTTGCATTCATATGCACTTGTTCTTGATGTTTAATATTTTCCAGTAGCTAACTAATTTTTGCAAGGAAACATGCTAGAGCTCAAAACTGATATTCACAAAAATCTTGGCAATATCTCTTTTCAGGTACTAATTTTAAAATTGAATGGGTACAAAATCTATTTATAATAAAAACGCAGCCTTGATTTTAAAATATTTTCTCTTTCATTTTTGGTTTATGAAAATGAGCTTTGAATTGCGAATGGTTGCGAATTTTGTCATAAAAAAGAAACGAGTAAAATAGGTGCAGCAAAAATTTAGGTTAAACTCGAGCGAATTTTTTATTTGGAGATTCGTGGAATGCGTCCTGATGTTGCGGATTGCAAATAGGTACGTGTTTGACAGTTCGCAGAAAATTGGTCGGGTAGAAAAGAAAAAATAAAAATGCTAAATTTAGTAATTTATGTCGTGTTTTCTTTTTTAAAATTGTAGATGAGATAGTTTATTCACTTTATTGAAAAATTGAAACAAGAATTTGTTGATAGTTGCGCTTGGAAAAGCCCAAGCAAATTTATTCGCATCTCATTTGAAAGTATTTAAGTGTTGGGGTTCCAAAATATATTTTGACTTTGTGTAGGGTTCCACAGCTCAAATGTTTTGGGAACCGCTGCACTATGCAAACAAAATGGTACGACAAAAAAAAATTAAATTGAAGAATACAGGTTATATGACCATTACATTTGATCTACTCAAAAAAAAATTTCTTTGAAAATGGGGACCATCAAAAAACAAGTACTGTAAACAAATTATTTGCAAGCAAATAATGAGACAAGAAATACAAAGCTGTGTAATGCATTTTGTTTAACACAATACGACCACTCATCACAAAGATACAGCTTTTCAAAAAACACTAATAAAAATTGAAAAAAAAATTGTTTCTCTAATATCCGTGACTAGTGTAGTACCGATAAATAAGTGGAATTTCTATATACAGATTGTCCTGTAAACAATGGATAACCTTGCAACCGGATATAGCTGGCCTTAAGACCATTCAGAAAAAATAATTGTCCATGTGGCTTCCATGCTATGATGATTTTTGAAAAAAAGTGTTAAGAATTACGACTTTAATCAGATACTTGAACACTACGACCACGAGTGAATGATTTTTATTTTATTTTTATTTCTGCAATCTGCAAAAGATCTTTGCGTCAACAGAGTTTCAAAAATGTAATTCAAAGGGTTACACTTTCTTTTGACGCTCACAGTAAGTACGCAGTGGCGGCTCTAGAAGTTAAAAAGTTTGTAATAATAAGTGATTACAGGTTGTAGTAGGAAAAACAATTTTTGTTGTTGTTTTTGTATCAGATATCATCAGCTGTTCTTCCACAGAGATATGAAAAACATAAAGCAATTTAGATAGCTTTGGATACAAATAAATGACGCCTGCAGGAAGGGTGCCCTTTTCAAATATATATATATATATATATATATATATATATATAGCTGGGGGGGAGAGGAGCCTGCATACATTTGTCTTTTTTTTTTTGTTAACCAGTTTTCATTTAAACAAAAAAATTTAAGTCTGCCTTCTTATTATTTTTTATTTTGTTCTAGGTAAGCTGTGATAAAAAGTTAGCACAAAATCCTCAAGTTAAAACCTAGTAAAGACAAAATGCCCAAGACCGAATTTCTATTAAAAATATCACCAAGAGAAAATCTCAAAAATAAGATGTGCAAGTAGTGAATCAAGCAAACAAATCACACCGCTTTGACCTATTGACCTAATTAATGGAAAAAAATCTGCAAATAATATATTTTTATGTTGGCATGATAATGATGTTTCATAAAAACAAAAAAAAATAATTTTGTGGTGCCATAACTCGTGGAGAACCAGGACCAAGTGAGTTACAACTATCAACCATTCCTGTGTGTGTGTTATTGGCAGAAATGGAGGGGACCTACAATTTTTTGCTGAGTCCGAACGGTTAGATGAGAAGCACTTATTCATGACAAGTATACTTCTGGAGGATTTGTCAGTTCCTCGCAAGAGGCAGCACTTCGCGAAAAATATTTCTGTTTTTCATAAAAACATACAAAAGTAAAATAGGTGCAATTTTAAAGTTTTGAAATTGGAAATTATATTTCAAATATGTTGGAGGACAAAAATATTCTGACAAAATTGAAAATGCTTACAACCAACGTTTGATACGGACAAAAAAATTATTTTTAAGCATATTTTTGGGCGTCAAACTTAAATCCGTCATTCTTTTTTCACTATCTGCTAAGGTGTCTGATGCATTTTTTTTTTTTAAAATGACAAAAAAAACGCGATTATTCACTATTTTTGAGGTTTTTTAACCAAGAATCTTTTCTTGAAAACCCGAGCTTATGGATTTGAGATTGGCGTCAAAAACTATGCTAAGAAACATTCTTTTCTGGCCCTATCAAAAATCTAACCAGTATTTACACGCCTGTTTAAATTCATCAAAAAACCTTTGTCCTCATATATTATAGAAATACCTACAGTTTTTAATTTCAAAAATTTAATATTGAATTTAGCTTTTTTATTGTTTCGAAAGCTTATTATCATACCATTATAAATAAAATACTAAAAATAAACTAATCAAAAAACTTGATGTGATTAGATCGTTTTTAATGAAATTGGGCATAGGCACGTTTTATAAGTTTTGTCGTTTCGTGGGCACCACCAAACTTACGATTAGACAAATAATATTTTGTGTCTTTGTTGTTGACGTCAAATAGCACCTTTTTGCAGGTATTGCATAATCGATATTTTAAAATGGAATTTCGTTCCACCCTATTGCACATCTAATTTTTGGCATTTCCTCTTGGCCAGTTCAAATATTTTTGTCCGTTGATGCTAGGACTTCATTATTTAATTAAATAAAGAAAACTTTTTAGTGCCAGTTTGTTTACAGCTAATTATCTTTAATCAATTATCTTTAATAAATTATCCGCGAATGCGATTATTAACCACAATTTTAGTCAATGAATCCATGGTTCAAATTGTTAACTATCGCAATCCTTAATCAGCCAATATAGGTTGATTAGCTTCATTCACCAGAGGCTTTGAAAAACTTATTACATATCCAACCAATGTTAACAAACTAGCCTTTAGTGCGATTTACTTTTATTTTAAAAATAGGTATAAAAAAAGTGTGTCAGGAACTACCTGCCAAAACCTGAAATCTGGGTCTTGGCTCCTCTCACTAAAAACTACAAGACTAAGTGGCAAAGAGTAAATGGAAAACAGAATCATGAGTGGCCCTCTTCAGATTAAAGCTATTTTGATTTTTAATCATCATAAAAACAAATATAGGTATTTTATCTAAAACATAAAAGTTACTGGTTCTTCATGAACAAAATACTTAAAGTCTAACAGCTCTACTGCAATCTCAACAAAGTTACAGTGAGTATGCTATTCGCAAAACTATTTTTAAGATTTTTGGAGATTTACAGATTTTGGCAAAAGTAAATATTTATTGGGGATTTTGTCAATGCGGCTTCTTCCCAATGGGGATTTTGTCTAGTGAGATGTCATTGTTTGGTAGATTTCACCCAAATGAGATACTGTTTTTTGGAGATAACGGGTGTCCCCCAAAAAGTTAATATTAAGGGTATTAATGCAACTTTGTTAAATCCTAGATAAGTTTACAAATTGATTAAGTTTATTTTTTGATATACTCAATAGAGCGGGGATTTAACACTTGGTGGAAATTAATTTTAGCTATCATATTGTTAAATAAAAAATAATTTAATAATAATAAAAAGCAAGCACTTGATATTTCCACAGTTTAAGATTTTATTTTTGCCAACGCGTTTCGTCTTATTAGGACATCTTCAGTGATGATGGTGAATAATTAGATCTATACTTTCTTTGTATTGTCGATATTACTATAATTTAGTTTATAAAAATATATACATGAGATTAAACAATTAAGGACATTAATTTAGAAAAAAGTGTTGTTTTTTTTTTGGTACGTTGTTACATTAATTTAATTTAACAAGGGACTATTATTAGTCAAATCAATTTGGCAGTTTAAAATATTTAAGCAGTTGTGTTTATTAATTTCAAAAATTTCGTATTCGTCCAATACTCGTCCAGCAGATAAGCAATGTAAAATAGTTACGTCAACCAAAGAACAGCCATGTCCAGAGTTTTTTATATGTTGGAAGAGTCCAGAAGAGGGATCTTGATGAAATGATGTGTTATGTCTGTCTAAAAGAATAAATGAACATTCAAAAGCATTATTTCTTCTAGACTCTCCCAACATATAAAAAAAACACTGGACATGGCTGCTCTTTGGATGACGTAACTATTTTACTTTGCTTACCTGCAGGACGAGTATTGGACAAATACGAAATTTTTGAAATTAATAAACACAAATGCTTAAATATTTTTACTGCCAAACTGAATTGACTAATTATAGTCCCTTGTTAAATTAAATTAATGTAACAACGTACAAAAAACAAAAAACACAATTTTTTCTAAATTAATGAACTTAATTGTTTAATCTCATTTTGGACGTACGTATTAATGTATATATATGTATTAACTAAATTATAGTAATATCCACAATACAAAGAAAGTATAGATCTAAGTATTCACCATGATCACTTGACTGATAAAGACCTGTATGCTTTAAATTAGTACCCTGAAGATATCCTATTAAGAGAAACGCGTTGGCAAAAATAAAATCTTAAACTGTGGAAAAATCAAGTGTTTGCTTTTTATTATTATTAAATTATTTTTAATTTAACAATATGATACCTTAATTTTTTGGTTAGTGAACTGTCAAATTTTGCATGGGCAATGATTTAAACAATTTGGACAAACTTATCCAAGGATTTTGCTGCGGAAAATTAAACTTATCCAAACGTCATTGTGCCTTTTACTCTGATTGAATTACATTAAATCAAATGTATAAAAAAAGGTCGTTCATGCAATCTTCTGCGTAAACATATCATTTTAAACAATTTGTAAACTTACGACGTTCCATGAATACCCTCATTATTATATTTAAAAATTTCTGACTTCTTTCTACCTCTTTCCCAAAACTGAATTTTTGAATCCGCACCTGGATCATCTGTATATTGTATATTCTCACATTTCACAATGTAGGCATACCTATAAACGTTCTTATATTGAAAAATGATAGGTATAACAGTTCACAGTTCATAGTGGATAATCGAACCTATATAAATCATAAATGAACAATAATATAGAAAGGCATGTTTTCAGTTTGGTTACCGGATGCAATTAAAACCAAAAATAAATAGCTTTCAAGAAAAAATAATACAACTGTTAAATCTTTCTATTGCCAAGATACTCAAAGACCACCTACCACCATCCATATTATTTATCTATCTATCTATGAACACTACAAACAAAGAGAATCTATCTCCTCCTTCTCCTCCTGGTTATTGCCTTTGTATCTTCTTAATCCATTCCAGCTATTTCCCCTTGTTTATGGGTTTAGATTTAAGTATATGGGATTTGCTAGTTGTTTTGTGTTGACTTTGTGAGTAAAATTCCTACTTACCTATAGGAAGTTAAAAGGCAAACTGCAACATGAGCAAATGAAAAATAATTATTTAAGTCCATTGACACCCTGCGCTTGTACTTTGGTTTTTATTTTATTTTTCTATCGCCGAGGCTGGTAACAAAAAGTACCTAGGGATTGGAAGGGAAAGACTATATTCTATTTTCCACGTACAGACCAAGATGACGATAAAGTATTGAAAAAAAATATATAGGCACAGAAAGGAAACAATACAATATAACCATTCAAAAAAATAAAGTCGATTTTTGATTCATCAGTGTAAAACTCAGATTAAATTAACAACAAATTCTGTAAAAAAAAAATATCTGTCAATAGAAATGATACAAAAAAAGTAAATTTGTCATAGAGATGTCCTTAGACGTCAACGTACCTGTTTTGTTGATGTTTTTTTAATTTTAAATAGCTAGGTAGGTATCGAAAATTTTGTATTTAAATTAATTTTGTTTATAATAATTCGAGGAACATAGAGAGAGAGAGACGTTTTAAGGGGTACGTTATCTCATTATCAGCACGAACACAATCATCGAACAAACGAAACACTGAACACACGCGTCACGCACACTCAATTTATTAGACACAATTTATTTTATTACTCTCCTCTGATTTCGACTGATGAACAAAAAAAATACGAGAGACGGACGACACTATTGCATTTTGTTGTATTTATTGTTTCTTATCTGCAATATATGTTTTATTTATTTAAAGCCAATAACTTCGACGATTGGTTTCCGCTCTATATTTTTTCTTGTTTTTAATTAATTTTATAACGAATGTGATGTAGTATTAAAAAAATTCATGTCCGTTTGTTAGTAAAATGAATAGCGGATAACTAACCGCACCAACAACCATAAACCACCCACATCACAAAACTATTTGGTAGGCACAGAGCAATAAACCCTGGGAGACTGGAGAAATCAGTGTATTAGGGAATTCCACCATACGTCAGTGCCTGATGTTTCAAGTTGTAGAATTTTTGTATCTGGGAGTGTACCAAAGTGCACTTTATTTCACCTTGTTAAAATGTCAAAATTAGAAAGAGAAAAGACTATTATGGGTTTTGAAAAGAGTTTTTCACCATAAGGCAATGAGTGCGTTCAAGCACGAATAATGGGGACTTTACTGAATTTATGTAGTTGAACGCCTTTAAAGTAATTCCCCATGCACACCAGGAATTTGAGTTACCAGCGTTCCGATGTTTATTCGATAAGTTATCAAGATAACTGACAATAAACATCGGGACGTGGCCAATAGCAACTTTCAATTCCTTGACCTTGGCGAAGATGAACAAAATCTCCTCAAGAGATATTTAGGCCTATTCTGCTATGAAATTTCTGTTCTGAATCATATAAGATTTTCATTATAAAAGATCTTCTATAATTGGCATTCAGATATTCGAACTTTTATAAAACTCTGTTAGGAAACGAAAACGAAATCAGTTAACGAACGGACCTAGAATCTGTTACCAAAATCAGCTGTTGTAAATAAAATGAAAATAATAAAATAGGTGGCCAACATGTATTTACATTAGTTTTTTTAATATTAAATCGGTATTTGACACGGTTGTGTTTTATTTGTAGTAAGTGAATGTGTTTAATAGAATTGTTGCATTAAATATATTTAGCCAGTTTATATTTCTGAGATCTCAGAGGACTCAGAGCGCTCAAAAATATAAACAGGATTCCTTCCAAAAATTCCTCACTTTTTTCCTTAAAAACTGAGACTGAAATTTTTAGGATTCGGTTGCTCAATTATTTTTTGTCGCAGTAAATTACATAAGAAGAAAAGAAAAAAAGAGTTGTTTTGACTTCTATGTGAGGAATAGTGTTTATATTTTATTCTCCTGCTCTGTCTAAAAAGTGTTTTGTGCTTTCGCCTGCAAAAAAATACCTATTTTAATGTGTTCATTACTTTTTTTTACAAAAAATGTGATGATAAATTTTAAGACTTGTCTAATTTTAAAATATTTTGATGATGAAATAAAAGAAAAATTGCCATTTCTACTATTTACCTTCTTGTTTATTGAAATCTTTTATGATAAAAGCCAGAGAGGTTTATCTTTTATTCTTTTATATTTCATAGCAGATTAAATAACAGATTTTGGCATGCTGAATACCAAAAACGTGATTTGTAAAAGATTTTGCTATGAGTTCGAAAGTTTGGCAGGTCATATCAGATTTCTAAGCAAATTAAATAACAGAATTACGCATGCAGAATACCAAAATAAAAGTTCATAAAAGATTTTTTGACAGTTTAAACTTTTGTATGGAAATTCATAGTAGAATAGCAGAATAAAAGATCACGCCGAATAGGCCCAATTTTTGGGATTGCCTTTCACATATAAATAGGTTACAATGCGTTCGACTAATAGACTATCAAAGAAAAGGCCCATTTTGTTTCCTCGTGTAAAAAGTACAAGCGATTTTAAAGGGAATTAAAAGAAAACTTCAAAAAAATCTTCACCAAGTTATTTCTTTATGTGAAAGGGGACCTAATAAACATTACTGTCTACATAAGGTGTGTTTAATTGAAAAAAACTGCTAGCACAGTAAAATTTCCCTCGATAAACAACAACAAATCTCAGAAAGTAGGTGCGTTTTATTGGTATTCATAGCTAGCGCAGCAATGCAGGCACCAATAAAACGCTATAATCACTTTTATATTCAATCCAAGTCCAGTGTCACACAAGTTTAAACTTAACGAAACTTTACCTCAACTTTTATATTCACATTTTTACTGACTTATTTATCGACAAGGGAAATTTCCCTGTGCTAGATATAAATTTTTCAATAAAACACACCTAGTGTCGATAAAAGTGCAAAAAGCGCAAAAGTGAAAAAAAAAAAATACAAATATATGCTAGCCATACCTTCCTACAAAAAACAATATGAAATTTGGGTTGAGTTGAATGCATTCAAACACAGAAAAGGCTAGTTCAACAACTGTTATCGATTTAAGTGACATCTATGAATCAGCTTTTTGACTGCTTACTTAGATAATGTAGTTGTTGTGTTTCACTTTTCTACCAAAGTTAAAGCAAGGAACGCTTTAATTTTAAGTTTTGTAATATTTTCTATGAAAGATTGGATTGAATAGTTTATTGAAAAAAGACAAAAAAAAAACACTTTGGTACAAAAGTGAAATGAATCTAGTAAGGCATTAAGTCAGTAAGTAATAAAGTGGCTTTGTTGTTGGTTACTGAAGGAAATTTTACTGTCCTAGCTATGGATTTCCCAATAAAACACAGTGAGATAGATAAGTTTTATGTGCTCGCAGGGGCACTTAATGGTCCGGAGTTTGCACTCTTAAGAAAAAGAGTGGCATTGCATTTGGTGCAATTTAGGAATGCAAAAAGAGTTTAGTGATAAGTTACTACAGTCCCCTTTCACACGAAGAAACAAGTTGCTGGAAGATTTTTTGACGTTTTCTTTTGATTTCCATAAAAATCTCTTGTACCTTTCACACGAGAAAACAAAATAAGACCATTTTTGAAATTTCTATTGGTTGAACACACCTCAGCCTAGATGTGAAAGGAAATGTCAAAAAATGTCATTCTGACTGACAGACGGCTACTTACCGTTGTGAATCATGTCAGTGACTTGTCAGCAGTGCACTGCAGAGTTAATGCAAAATAGTGATGGGTATATATCAAATGTTTTAGCACTTGTTCTTGTTTTTACTTGGAAAAAAATCTAACAAGCAATAACAATGGCAAGGGCGTATAAAAGGGGAGGTAGGGAGGGTCACTTGCCCCCCAATCATAATATATTTCATCCGTCAGGGAATTTTCGATCTTTTGAATGCATCAAAAATCATTTGCATGCAAATAATGCCTTGAGGTAATTATAATATTTTTTTTTAAAGTGTAAGCCGACCATCTAAGAAAATACATTTTACTCACCACATTTTTTCGCATGCAAGACATCAATCCATTGTTTTGCATGACATTCCATGACATTAATGATTTTTTTTTTGCATGAAACTGTAAACCGAATCATGCAAAAAATAATTTCTTATCTCACCTCAATAATTTTGGACATGCGAAAATATTTGAATAGATTTTTTTGCGCATGGGAACTGTAAGCTAGGCTTTATGAGTGATATTTATGAATTAATGCAAATACATGATACATAAAATTTTTCAGTCCATGCTTTGAAAACTGGTTTCAGAGATATTTGTAAGAACATTTTTTTTTCTTAAGCTTAGTATACAGTTCCTTTGAATAAAAATAAACTTGATGGCAAGAAAAAAAAAATTGTCGAATAAAAAATTAACGTAGTGTAAGAGAATTTTTTTTATTCGTATCAGTTTACAGTTTGCAAAGAAAATACTGAATGAAAATATTCTATGCAAAAGCAAACACAAATGCCAAATGCAATTTTTTTCGCAAAAGAATGTCTTGGGCGAAAAAAAATTATCGTGGTGAATATAAAATTTATTTTCTTTGGGCTAGTTCACAGTTCGATAAAAAATTTAAACGTCAAATATTTTTTCCCGCAACATCGCTCCCATAAGAAATACATGCAGTTTTTTTTTCGTCAAGGAACTGTATACCTAGTTTAATGCAGTTATGTGATAAAAACTTTCCTTTCTGATCTATGCAAATGATTTCGCATTTCAAAAATAATTGAGATGAAATGCAAAATTAATTGTTTGCATGATTGGTTTACAGTTTCATGAAGAAAAAAATCATTGCTATCATGAAATGCCGTGCAAAAGAATGCACCAGCAATTGTTTTATATGGATGAAAAAGCATGGTGAATAAAATATATTATTTTGTGTGGTCGGCTTGCACTTAAAAAAAAAAAGAAATGTACTCACCCCAAGACATTATTTGCATGCAGTTGAATTTTGCATCCAAAAATAATTATTTTTCATTTTTAGGCCTATTGTGCTATAGTTTATTAATTTGGCTGGCTTAGGCCAAGGCAAATATTTTTGATGCACAGAATAGGTCGAAAATTGTTTTGAACATTTCGATTTTTTTTCGCATGGGAACAGTAAACTAGGCTTATAGCATAGTTAACATCTTCCATGCGAAAAAAAACTCAAAATTTTAAAAATAATTTTCCACCTATTCTATGTTCCATATTGTATAGTATGGGTGTAATTCATCCTTAATTAATAAACTATAGGCCTTAAAATTCAATTATGTATGTAAAAATATTTTTGGATGCCAATTTGTGGGTGCCAAAAATCATTAAAAATGCATTTAAAAAGGTGCATGGCTTATTTGGTCAGCCATGTATCTTTTTAAATGTTATTGTTTTATCACGATAGTGATCTAGCGATAGTATACATTTCTTGCGAATATGCCACAAATGAGGTGACCTTGAAAAAACTTTTATGCCTTGAAATTTTCTAGGGCTGGCTGACCTATTTCTAGGACCAGTTCGACCAATTAAGTGACGTACTTTTTTACAAAAAGCCAAGAGTGCAGAGCCAATTTTGTTTTTTTTTGTTAAAGCAGAAGTATGGTGTTTTTTTGGAATCCGGTGGGGTTCCAGTAATCACTGATTGAAATCCACCAATCAGTCACATCGAAGCTGCGAGCTGCGATGAATAAAAAAAACGCTGGGATGTAGGTTCTTTTTATTTATTTTTTTCAGCAATTTTCGTATTTCTGTGTGTATCTCTCCAATTGTAAGAGATACTCAGAGAAATTTGAAAAAGCCTGCACATTAGATCGGAAAGAAATTGGTTCGCCCTATACTCTGGCGGCGGTTTGACGGTATATTGATATGTGTGTACATTTGGAAAGACGATGTTTTCATATTCGATTAATTGGAATCCTTATCTTCGCTGTGACTGTGCAAATCAAAACATTTATATTTTGATATAAGAACACACAAAACAAAATCAAAATTTATGTTATTTATTTACTATATATTTGTTTATTTTTTTATTAAGTATTTGCCTAGATATGCATACAATACATAGTGAGAATAAAATAAACAAAAAAACATACACTTAAATATATTATAACATTTTAATATTATAAATAATACGTATATATAAATTCATAAATATATTAATTTAATTTAAAATTTAAAATACAAAATAATAATAATTAAAAATTAAAAAAAAAAACATTCATAATATTGGTGAATGGGGCCTAAATTCAGACAGGGTCAAAATTATATGCTTTCGAAATTATGCTCTTCACAATTCTGCTTTAAAAATTTAGTTGAATCAGAAATTAGTATTTTATTGAAACATTACGTTTAAAATTTTGAACTTGCAACAACAACTGCTGTCTAAGAACTTTTTTTTTCATTTTTAACTATATGGTTATTTCGATCAAAATTTGCTCCTCTAATGTTTAAAATATAAGCAAATAGGCACAGAATTAGCAGAATTTTTTCCTTTAATATATTTTTCCAAAATTTTGTAAAAATAAAGCAACAAAAATAGCAGCTTTTCGACCCCTTCCTTACAAAATTCAAGTTTATATAATATTACTATTCTAAGAGTGCACATTCTCCCCAATTTCATTTAACAAAAAAGATAAATATAATCATACTCATCTTTCGACAAATTTTAGAACTTTAAAGTTATTTTATTTTTAACTTGAAATTTTTTATAACAAATTTGGATTTTAGAAAAAAAATTTATAAGTACTTGTCAATTTCAAACTAAAACTAAAATTTATTTATACTATATAATTACGGCTTGCTTTGTTTCGTATATAAATGTATTTTCATTACTGAAGAGCGCCCCTGAAAGCAGCTCACTTACTGTGAGTTGAGAACAATTTATTGGTGTAATTACAACATAAAGGCAGATATTCCTACTTAGTTCCCATTGTATGTCTATTTGAGAATCTAAAATAATGTCGTTTTCCCTTGGTCACTCCTTTTAGTACCCTTTCATCACTGATTTTGCATTCCAAACATTCCGAAAAAAACCATTGGCTTGTCGGAAGGGGAAAAGGGAAGTAAGCTCCAAAATTCAAAAATTGAGTTAGTATACCACAATTTGAACCGCAAAATAGTTTATTATTTTTATGTGAAGCTTAAAACTTATATTTCCAACTGCTAATGGCTAAAAACCACCAACGCAAATTTCTTTGTAGGTTTCAAGCAAGCTACTTATGTGCTTATAATAAGCTTAAAAGTTGCAAGTTAATTTTTCAAAGTCATCAACAAAATTACTATAACTTATACGCATAGTAAAATAACATTTTTTGAAGTAAATAATCGTTCTTAAGCAATCTCGAAATTATTTAATTTGAAGGCGAGAAAGGCAAAATGCATTTATCTCAAAACTAGAATCAAATTAATACCTCTTGGTTACACCCATAGAGTACTTATATTATCTAGAGTCGCGACTCGTACCCCTCTTGCCTAAAACACCCGCAAATTTTATTTGAGCACATTAAGAGAAAACTCTCTTAAATTCCCTGTCCGTGAATACGTGTGATAGCTCTAAATGTGGCGTTTTCAATTTTTTCAATTCAATTTGTTGTTGTTTTCAGTCTAATGACCAAAATTCCATTAAGTTATAATTGTATTGGTGAGGTTCCATTTAAAAAGCATTGGGCAGCTAACACATGCTCAGCCATGTGGAGGAAATACTCACAGTGCAGTTTGTAGGGTGAAAGAGAAAAAGCCCTGAAGTCGGTTCTCTAGATAATATAGGTACTCTATGGTTACACCCCGACTCCTAGATAATTTCTATGACCTTGACATGAAATATTAGAGAAGTCACTTCCTTTCATCTCTTGTTTGGATGTCTGAGGTATCTCTACACGAGTATATCTTGGCAGAGATATTTGGCAAGAATTTTGACAGATGATGATGGCGGATGACAGTTAATTTCTTGTATGTTATTTAGTGTAATTTACGGTTTCGTGATTTGAAATGTCATAACATCATTTGCCCAGCACAGATACAAGACAATTTTAAATATCTGATATCTGAGATTTAGTTGGAGAGAAATTATCTTCTGTGGAGTCCACCTGTTATGGCTGTTTCTGTAAAAACTATCGAAATTCGTGCCAGTAATACAGTTTTTATCTGGACTTAAGCTATAAGCCCTAAAAATTCTCTGGGCTTAGCTAAGTCCAAAGGGGCTTAGTTTTTGTTTCATTTAACATGTTAATTGCTTAGCCCCGACTTCGTTTTTTTTCATCCAAGCTCATTTATGAAATCTGAAATAGAGAACTGTCTTTTTCCAAGACTTTTAGGTGACCAATTAAAAACGACTTTATTTTTGTTCTATATCGTATTATCAATGCCCACTGCGTTCCTACACGATTATAGTAGTTTTTATAAACTGAATTTGACTGAAGAAAATCAGAGGTGGAATTTTAATATCGGAAAAGTTTAAATTTGATCCCGTGTTTCGCGCTTGACACTATATGTTGAGGTGGATATTTACATACATACTTACGTGGAAACGGCAAATACTAGTGATCAAATTTAAACAAAGTTTAAACGCAACTGACACCCGGGCTAAGAAAGTGAGATTTGAGGAAATTTAAAGCAGGTATACCAAAAGTATATCCATAATTTAATGGGATTTTTTCTTCCATCCTCGGGGCAATGGTAAAGCTCTCTCTATGTACCAAAAATTGTTGAAGTTAATTTTTCAAGTTAAATTGAGTTTTACCTTTGAATCGATCATATGAAGAAGCCGATTTCTTGGCGAAAAATCATTGCTTTATCAATTCTTTAAAAATTGAAAAAAAAAATTGCCTTAAAAAATTCACTTCTAACTAATTTTAAATAAAATTAAAAAAAAAAAAAATTATAAGAAAACATAATTCATGCTCAATATTGTATGATTAATGTGCATTACCTTCACCGGAGTGACTGTGATAGCTGAGCAAAGTGCCAGCATGATTAGGCTTTAATTCGTGGGCATTAACATCTAATTTCTCTTCGTGAATTCTATCGGGTTCAATGACTAGAGCTCCATGTGGTCCACGAGCCAGATGTCCATGCGACGAGACAATATTGTCGTTCACATGATGTTGATGTAAATGTAAATGTGATGGATGATGTAAGTGATGATGAGTGTCTGATTCAGATGGTTGCTTGTGCTCTTGGTCTTGCAAAAATGAGGGGCGTTTCTCTTGTTCTTCACTGACGATTGTTGAAGAAACAGCAGCAGAAGCTGAATCCTTCTCGGTGGAAGAAACTTCTAGAGGGAGTATTTCTTCTTGATGGTCATCGGGGGCTGGAGATTTTTCAATTTCTTCGTTGGTGTTGTCATTGGAAAGTTCCTGTTCTTCGTCTGGAATAGTAACCTCACTGGATGCAGGGCTTTGAATCCACATAGCAAGGGGAATGTGTTGTTTCTGCGCTGAATCGTCTTTGCCCAAACTAGATCCTGAATCAACAGCTACTGGTGAGCTCAAAGATTCCGGAACGGGAGCTTCTCTAGCTTCGGCACCATCACCCGAATCAGCAATCATAGGAACTTCAATTTTATAATGCTTTGGATATTCGAACTTCAGGAGAATCTCCGTGAGCCTCGTCGTATCCAAATCCGTCTTATTGCTCTGAAGAGTCTCAATAAAATCAATGATATTTTTAGCTTTTACCTTATGTTTCATGGGTTCCTGCATTACATTGAACAAATCAAACAACTGTTCCTTATCGTGCTCGGAATTATTTGCCTGAATGTTCCGCAGCAAAGTTATGAGCTTATGATTCAGCAATGAATGCATCTTCTTTGAACGATCGTTTTCCAAATGATCCGAATTTGATTCGTTACGCCGTGACTGCAATGCATCGAGTAATTCAGCGTCAGCACTCTGTTGCAAGTAGAAATCTTCATTATTTTCCGAAAATTTGGCCAAACCCAGACTATCTTTCTCGCACGAAGTACACGAGCAGTTGTGAATTATCTGAACATGTTTAATTAGCTGTGATGGAGTGTCAGCGTCGTTTTTGTTGCACTGCAGTGTTATCTTTGTTTGTTTTTTTTTTTCGAGAAAATATGAATTTAATATTAAAAGTTAAATTTTTGTATTTTAAAGGAATCTGTACCTGATGCCATGTTGTTTCTGACGGCTGACAGCTATCACAATATGGAACGATTACCTTTATTTGTGTTTGATTAAATAAAAAAAAGAGAATAATTTAGTTAGTTCTAAATTATATTTTAGAAAATCTATTAATTTTGAACAGATTTCAACAAGTCTTAGTCCAAAATATTTCAAACTCGTTATATAAAAAAAATAAATTGTACTTAAATAGGTAGAAACTGGCAGTTCGGGAAGTAAGCTAATTTAAGATAACCTGAAATAGTTTTTTCGGATATCTACTGAATTTCTCACTTTGAAAAACTGAGAGCTTTTAATGCCTTCAGAACTCAGATAGTAAAATGTGTGTTTATCCGCAAATTACAAATTACAAAGTACAAATTTTCACACCACAACTAAACAGAATTGAATTTAGTTTTTTTAAGGTTTTAAATAAGAATTATTTTTGGTCAAATTTACATCAAGAACCTAGATAGCATAGCATAAGTTATTGTAATTGGTCCGATTTGTCGAATCGAAAAGTTTGACATATTTTTACGTTTCGAGCTCCCTAGAATCGGAATTCATCAATTTTAGAGAGATGCTTGTGCCTGTACGTACGTTGGTATGTTCGTATGTTCGTAAATTCCTTCGGTTTTTTGTCATTCACCATATCTCAAGGAAGAATGAAGATATCGATTTAAAATAAATTTTATTTGATAAATATAAGTTTCAATATGTGCAGAGAGGACTTTTAAAAAAATTCAATGAGCGTTTTTTTACTAAAGCAATTAAAAAAAACCCTTGTTGACCCTTGTTAAGTATTCTTTAGTTAGGATTTAGGGTTAATTTTATTCTACGCATATTAACATGATAAGGAACTTATATATTTTTTTTTTAATAAAAAAAGTTGCTGACAATTTCTGGAAATAGTAGTTTTTCTCGTATATCTTGAGAAACAAATGATATTGGCTTCGATGTGATTTTATTTTACTCACTAGTTTATAAATAAAAATTGATAGCATTTTAAAAAATACAGAATGAACAGTTTTTCTTAAAAAAAAAAAAAAAAAACTGACTACGATATTGGATCCCGGTTAATTTAACCATTCATATTAGTTAATTATTGATATTTGATAGATTTTATAAAAAAATTCAAATTCTAGTTTAATTTTTAAACGAAGAAAACTACAAGGAACTTTACTAAAAATTGTTCAACAAATGTTTGGGGCTATCGTGAATAAAATTTCCCACGAAATTTTTCCCATCGTTAAAAAATGGGAACGTGAATTGTGATCGTATTTTCTCTCGGAATTGATTGGCATCGAAAATGAATATTCTATGCCCACTGGGCTCCCATTTTGATTGACCAAATTTGAACCTGCAAGGAACAGTGGAAAATTGTTGGCATTTCCATTTTTTGAGGATGGGAAAAATTCCGTGGGAAATTTTATCCACGATAGCCCCCATTTTCTTCTCAAATATCTTGAGAACCTAAAAACGTTTTCGAATATCTTGCCAATTTTTTAAAATAAATTAACTTCAAGGGCACCAATGGGCAGTTACCAGTGTGGGTCGCATTCAGCCTCTTTTTTTGCTTATTTGTGTATTTGAAAGAAATAAGGCAGGTGCATCAATCAAAACAAACCAATGACCTTACTAAGGACCACCCAAATTTGGACCTCTCTGGCTTCATGTTTCTATCACCAGACGGGTAACTATAAAAATCATAACTTTATTCTAATGGTTTCTGACAAAAATTAGCAGTCTGTCAGATTTTTGATCAAACTCTCTTGAACCTTAGTTCGAAAATGTAAACGGTTTGTTGGCAACTCATGACAATTATTTTCTTTCAGTAGGAAATCAAATACTCCACAAAATCGAATAAGCATTGCAGTGAAGAGTATTTCCGTTATCTTATATTCAAATCCTGTGTTATACATAACATCGGTTCTATGAGTGAGATGTGTCAAAAGCTAGACAGTACCTTTTGATGAGTATTAACACAAACATCTGTCAAAAAGCCAGCGTTGCCAGACTTTTGTCATGTCCATTCCCTTTTTTTTTCATCCCAAATAATTTTCTTTCCCTTTTTGGATTTCAGTTTTTTTTTTCTCGTCCTTATTCTCTCTAATTTTTTGCTCACAAAAATAAAAAACAGCAATTTTTTAACATAAAAAATTTTAATTAAAAAAAAAAAATTAGAATATCTTAGAACACTAAATCATCACATCCATAACCAAATTCTATAAGACTAGCCTCAATAAATTTGTATTACAAATAGCTTCGAATTAGTTCATCTTTGTACATATTTCACACTTAAGTATTTTGGCTTGGATGTCTTTTAATGCATAAGTAAAAATACGAAGCAAAAGTATCAATTTTGCCAGAAAAATGGGTTACACCACTTTTTCACTAACAGCCTTATCTGTCTATTTCTATTTTCATACAATTATTGTGGTCTTTCATCAACATTAATTTGTAATGAAGAATTCCGTGTCAAGTGTTCTATTCGTTCATTGATCATCCTCAAATTCCTAAATTCTTCGGAAGGGTGTAGCTGATATGTCAATTTTTCTTAGTGATCTATATTCCATGTCTAGATCAGTTCAGATTGGGTAAAATATCAGCTCTTATATTTCACAGTGATTCCAATAATATATTTGGGGAGCTAAGTCTTTGGCCGTCATTATAGAAATTGAATCACTTCAAAGTTTCCCAAAAGCTGTTATCAAAAAACACCTGAATATTTTTTAAACAAACACATTTTGAACTCACTGATTTCAGGTCGTTTTGATATAATAATCTCAGCTTTTGAGCTGACTATTTTTACCGTTTTCTGGGTTAAATTTCCCTTTTGGGTCAATGAATCCCGAAAAACGGGAAACATCCCTCACAATCTGCCATCCCTGCAACAAGTTCATCTCAACCAGGGTTGTCATGCCCTCATGAAGTAGTTCGATAGCCCAATTTGAGAAATTTTGTAGCCCAAAATCGAAAACCGAAAAAGTAGCCCAAATAGTAGCCCAATACCAATAAATTTTTCTTTTAAAAATGGGAATTCTGGGAATAGCAGATAAACGGGATGATATTAGCCCTGTCTTTAAGGGAATTTTTATCTTTGCTTTGAAAAAGTAGCCTGTTAAATACTACAACAATACGGAATTATACCAATTTGTTGGTGCAGCTAACATGCTTTTCTAAGCGAAGATAAAAATGCACTACAAACGGTGCTGTTATTAAAGTGAAGATTCTTGCGGTTGTTTTGAAATGTCAAAACCAATGAGTAATCAGTTAATTAAAAGTGGTGCCAAATTGTGGAATGCCTTAAGGATATGTTAAGAGGGAGAAAAGTAGTTTTTTATATGATTTAATATAATTTAATAAAAAAAATATCGCCCAAGATTAGATTTTGGCTATTTATAGCCAAATAATGATTTTGCTGTTATACCGCAATTGTTGACGGCAATTTTGAATGAATAGTCCAATCTGTCAAGCCTCTCAGCCACTTATTCCGAGAAATAATCAGTTTATCATCGACTCTCGTCATAGACGAAGGTTCATATCAATCTATTATTAAATAAATTTTTGACTCTGAAAATGTAGCCTGTACTAGTTTATTCCAATCATAAAGTTTAATTTTAACTAACTATGCAGTTATCAAATAATGAATTGAAAGAATGAGTTAATGTTTTTAAAGAGTTTTATTCTGTTTAAAAACAACACCTTTAACGAAAATAATGAAACAGTAAAAATACAAAAATGTCCAATAAATGGTAAGAAATTATTTAAATGAAGCCAACTTGAAGTAGAGAAAAAAACTATAAGAACTTGAAATATAATCTACTACCAAAAAAAATCATGAATTAATTTAAATTAATTAATTTTAGCTTTAACTTTTAAAATCAACTTTAACTTGAAAAATAATCTTCTACTGTGTTTTGAGTTTATTTAAGTTTATTTAAACTAAACTAACTAAACTAAACTATTTCATTAGAGCCGAAATAAGCTATAAGTTCACAAATCACAGAAAGTGTTTTCATCTGTAATTTGGTAATTTTGTTTGGCAGCTCATTTAATTTTTGAATTTAAACTGACAGTGTATTGCTTTTTGTTATTGCTTTTTCTTTCGACTGCCATTGTCAATTTTATACAAAACATATTCAGAGCTGTTCAATGTGTCCAAATGGGTGTGTTCGTTAGGTTTTGATTTAATTTCCAACCTTATTTTGTGCAAATATGGTAGAAAATATCTGATTGATTTCGAAATTTGAATTTGTATGGGAAATAAGATGATTTCGTATCGAATTTGGACATTTTCAACGAAATCACCTCATTTGGTCTAGTGAAAACGTAGTATTAATTTACTACGAATATAAACCCTTTTCAAACTGAAAGCACAAAGACTCGTTTTTAACGATGTCCCACATTGAAAACTGCAAGGTTTATTCATTTTTTGACAAGTTACACTGGTCTGCAAACATTAACTATTTTTTCGCCTTCAAATAATTTTTTTTTAAATTATGACTTATTTGCCTTTTTTAAATCTAAATCTGGTTTCAGAAAAATTCTTTCACGTACAGTCTTTTTAAATTGATTTTTGAAAATTATATATGATTTAAAGATTTAAATATTGTTGACCGGTTGAAAAATTAAACTATTGTACCGATTCAGCTCAGATTTGGAGGACTTATTCCACATTACAAAAGCTTTCACATAAAATCAGTGTGTGTTTATTCATCAATGTTTAATTACATTTTTAACGGTTGTTTAAAAAAAAAAACAGCAGACATTTCAAAATTCCATAGTATTTATGATAGGTAGTAGAATTTCTCTCCGATATTCACTAAAGTCAAGTATGAAAAGTAGATTTTGATCAGAGGATTAAAAAAAACAAATATTTAAGCGTATTGAAATCCAAAAAAGTTTTTTTTATTACTTATTTCACACACAGAACAGTCAAACCAGGCTTTGAAATCACAAAAATTCGTTACAGGTTGGGCTTGTCATATTTTTGGGTCTCAAAGTCTATAACTTAACGGACAAAATTGGAGTATCCCCCCCCCCCAGTACTTCCCAAAACCGTTTTACCCTTCTATTTTTAAAATTGATTTATTTCAATAGCCATTGGTCTTAGAGATAAAGTGCATATACAAGAATTATTAAGCCTACAATTCTGAACAATTTTTGTCATAAATGCGACTTTCTGTAGTTTGTCCTTTAAAATATAGAAAACGAAAAGTTTTCCAAAAGTCGGTTTTATATTTTTTTAGCCGAGTGATTTTTGAAAATTTTGATATTTGGAGAAGAAAATGATTTTCAAAAAGATTTGAAATAATTTAGAAAGAAGGAATAGAGCTCTTTCAGATCCTTTCAATAGTTTTGAAAAAAAAAACATACTTAGAGCTAAAGAAACTCAAGGTCAAATGTACCCAAAAAACGGGTTTTTGACATGTTAATGTCAAGCTTGACATTTCAGCTTCGAATTCGGATTCATATCGTACCAAAATCTTTAAGAAAATTATGGTTTGGACTTAAGACGATTTTCGTTGCAGACCAGTGTTATTATTGTATTCATTCCTTTTGAACAGAGCCGTCAAATTTTTCAAAATTATTTAAATTGATTTGCTAAAGCGTATTTTTATACATATATACTCGTAGAACAAACAAAGCTTTCCGTTGGTTAAAACTTAAAAAAGCTTTACATTGTTATAAGAAGTGCAAAATGTTAGCAGTAACGGAAAATTGACAACCTGCTCAAATCGATAAATACTGATTAGATTTTTATAAAGTATAGCTTTAATGGAAAAATTAATGTATTAAAAATGGTAACTTTCAAAGAAATGTATAAAGATATCCATTAAGTTTCAATGGATGAGAGAGGCTTTTATAGATAAATATAAGAGTGTGTTTTGAAAAAGTTGACAATTTTGTTTTTTTCTCGAAACAATTTTCAAATAATGTTAATAATTGAAATCTTGACCAATCAGCGGTCATTTTGATGTGCACATTTAAGAATGTAGTAAAATCTTGGCTTCAATCAAAATATATTTCAACAAAGATAACACCGAAGTAAGAATAATACGAAATTAAAAACAAGGATACTCTGCTGCTGCTACTAATATGCTTTTAACTATTGAAAAAAATTTCATTTAATCTAATTTCATTAAGCAAAACAAAAATATCAATAAGGGAAATTCTTGCTAATTCTTTGAAACTGACAATATTTTGTATGATTTAATAACTTGGCAATATTAATGTCAATGTTTTTCCGAGATATTTACAAAAAAAAAAATTAAAATTATTTATGGGATCGGAATTTGACAAGAGGTTGTTAGTTTACAATTATTATCATCACCGTCACCTTTCGATCTTATCAATTTTATGAAATAGCAATAGGACCCAGAATACCTACCAGAATTTTTTTTTTATAAACAAAATTTGAATGTTTACCTCTCCCGGATCCGATGGTTCGGTATGTGGTATCGAATAACTAAAACATGCGCCAACACAAACATTATTATCGATCTCAATTGATGTACATCCCGGATAGCTTATGACTTGTTTGATTGTTGTTGTCTTGCACCACGAATGTTTATCCGGATATAAGACAATGTTATGAACCTACAAAAATTGTAGAGAATTAGGCAAAGATATTCGAAAGCGTATCAAGTTCAAGGGCCCTTACCTTATGCTCGCGGTAAGCTTGAGCTATCAACAATAATTGCACAAACGTCAATCCCAAAACTGCTGCGGTCGTCGTCGCAGCTGCCGCATTATTCATCTCGTGAATAATTCCAAATAAAATATTTCAAGTTTAAAAACAAAAAAAGTCAATAGAAAATTTGTGGATTTTCTAAAAGCCTATTTATGATTTATTATAGCAGAGAGTTAAAAATAATTCGTCTATTGAACAAAGAAACACAAGTTTTTTTATTGCACATTCACAAGACTCTTATAAACTAACCTCACAACTAGATCATCTGGGTATGCGTTGGGTCAGTCAAATACTAAATCTAAAAAATAAAAAAATAAAAAAAATATATCTAATATTTGTGTTTGCGCCACTAAGCCCCCCAACAACATCGACAACAACGACGAATATATGCGCGAGAATCGCGCTTTGACGATATAACACCTGTTGGCAAATTTACAATTATAAATTATATTGGTACAACTTCCAGTTTTTTTTTTGTTATAAATTTTATTTATTTATTTTTTTGCATTTCTTGAATTCTATTTTTATGTAGATACCTACTCTCGCACCTACCTAACCTATCAACAAGCTCCAGCAGCCAATCGCTGCTCTAAAAGCGGTGCGGCGGTGGTGGGGTGGAGGCTGGACGCTGGAGGTAGAATGTGATGGAAGAGAATACATTGTAAATCTTGTCAAGCTCAAGTTGTAATTTTCACGTAGTGGGTCGTTGGTCGTTGTTGTTGTAGTTGTTATTATCATGACCTACAAAAACAACTCTCTCAAATTAGCGTCCTCTTTTTGTTTATATTAATTTGTTACTCCTCCTCCTCCCACTCCCACTCCCCTCCCTTACATCTTTATGTTTCCCATTTCCCTTTCATCTCATATTAATTCTGCTTTGAGAATTAAACAACAAAAAAATAACTTAAACCACCTTTATTAATCGACTTTTTGTAGTTAAAAACTTGTTATTCTATCAGGAAAAAGTTACATATGTTTTGATTTTAACTTTAAGTTTCTATCACTTGCACTTGAATAGATGTACTTCTAATTAAACCCATATTTTATGTATTTTTTTTGCGAAAGAAATAATACACGAAATTTAGTTTGCAAAAAAAAAACTAAAATTAAACGAATAACCTCAAGAAAGAGGGTAGGAAGCATTCGTCGTATGGTGTGGGGAACTATAGCTAACCAAACAACCTACAGACGGGCAAACCACTGCAGTAAAAAGCCTGCTAAGAGCAGCTTCTCTATAGAGATCTCTAGTATATTTGCAGGTAGTCTCCAGTCGTGGCTCTCAGTTGGAGAATCACAAGACTCATATTAAGCTGAGTACTACTTTTATCTTTTTTCTTTGATTTTGTTTGTTAAAGAAGAAAGCACGAGAGACTGGTAATGGTAGGTACTTGCATCATTATCAATCTACGTTTTCAGCAACTTCTGCCAGATTGCATCGTTTTGTTTTTTTCCCTGCTTAAAAGGTACAAAAAGACTTCATATTGGAGTTAGATACATTTCGATTCGATTCTGTTTATATAACCCCTACCGCCTGCGCGCTTGCCATTTGCACAGGAGATCGAGATACTTCTGATAATAATTTTGTGTATCTCTTTGTCATTTGCAACTCTCGATCTCGATTACATCATTGAAGCTTGAAGCTATAAGAGGATGAGGTTTGAAATGGGATATATGTAGGTATTTAAAGGTATTTGTTAAATATGTACCTTTAATTGTCAGTGTGAAGATACCTTAAATATAATGTAGGGGAAGGTGTCTAGTTACCTGCGTATCTTATCGGCAAACAAGTTTTACAAACATTTTTGTGGTTTTTGTTGGGGTTTTCTGATACTGAATCAGAATAAAACTTAAAATAGAAAAAATACATATAAAACAACCACAACAAGACCTATAATATCAAATTTTTTTCAAAGCCGGAAATCTTTGTGTGGCATTTTAAATCACAATGTTTGTTTATAATTCAAACACTTGGCCAAAACTAGGTCTGTTCTAAACATTTCAAACATTAATTAAGTTTTTGCCTAGTTCAAAATGTTTGTAGTTCCGACCAGAAGAAAGCACTCACGGGAGAGTAAAGCATTTCTCATGCTGACAAATTCCGCCTAAGTAAATTATCTGGGCAGAAATTGTTTGGTCTGCTAAAACGTAAATCAGGATGTCAAATAAATTTAAAAAAATATTGTTGTGGCAGAAAACTGCTGACAAATTTTTCACGAAACCATTCCTTATTTTTTCAGCAATTTGCTTTGATCTGAGAGAATTTCATCAAAATTTTACAATCTGAAAATTTTGTCCCAAAAATCTCCGGAATAAATTTATAAGATCTGCTTGAAAATATCAAAATGAAATGTTGTAAATCTTCTGCTTACTACTTATATGGCCTGGTTGTTGAGAAACTCCCAGGCTAAAATTTTCAATTCAAGTATACATTTAGCGACCTGTTTGTTTTCAAATCTAACCCAGAACCCATTAGAGTTGAACCCAATCGGCGATCCCTCAACAATTTGAACAGAACAATTTTATGATATTGGACATCTTTCGTAATGCAGTTGGAAAGTTCAGCCTGGACGACACCACCAGCGATAACGGATGAAGTCTGATAGATTTTACTGCTGGGTGCACCCATTTCCAACATTCATAAGAGGACCAGGACATATAAACATAGTTATTTCTTTATCAATTAATCGTCACGTTCGTTATCCTCCAGTATCACAGATGTCTGATCATTCCATTCCTAGGGGTCAACATTTCCTTAAACCAATAAGGTTGCGGATGTCCCCACCAAAGTAAAAACATTGCAAACGCTTAAGTCAAAAAGTTAAATGTCAGACAGCTGCAATTCCAAGAGGTCACCATAACCAGACATCCTATGTTTTCTATGTAACTATCACATCGATTAAATGCGTCGAGAAACATTTACCCAGAAGCAGTTTATATAACTGAGATCTCAGAGGGCTCAGAGGACTTCGAAATAAACTGGATTCCTCACAAAAATTTCCCACATTTCATCTTAAAAACTGAGACTGAACCTTTTTGGATTTGCTTGCTCAATTATTTTTTGTCGCTGTAAATTACATAAGAGGAAAAGTAAAAGAGAGTTGTTTTGAGTTTTATGTTTGGAATAATGTTTATATTTTATTCTCCTGCTCTGTGAAAAGAAAAAACGGAGGAAAAATATATACTAGGTTTGTTCGCTTTAAGTTTACCCAGGGTTGATCCAGATTTTCTTGACAACCCCAAGAATTATCAAAAAAACTTGGGTTTTTCGGTTCTCAAAAAATATCAAACGGCTCTCAATTGCGTTGTTGAGATAAGCAAGAAACAAAATTTGATTTAAAAATGAAAAAAAAAGAAACCACAATTTCCGTTTTCTATTTCTATTTGTTATTACTCGTACTTAAATAAATTTGTGTATTCCTTGAACTTCCATTTCAAAACTAGAAGAATTACCTGCAGCACTTGAAAAATGCTCCTGCCATTTGACAATTTATTCTTAACCTCAACTCACCCCAAAAAAAACCTAGTTTTACTTTAGGGCGAATTCAGGGCGACCCCAGGTTCCAAAAAACACACAATTGGCTTGTGAGGGTTAGTTTATGTTTTTTCTAAAATCGCTCTGGGACGACCCCAGGGTGTCTTCAGGGTTTAACGAACAAACCTATTAAGTGCTCAAGACATATAAACTGGCTAATTATAAAAATGGAATGAAATTCATATATTGAATTAGGTGCCATGACATAAGGCAAAATTTAAACATTTGGCCTTATGTCACTTTTGAAAAGCGATATAAGGCCAAATCTTAAAGGTTGGCTTTGCGTCTTCCATATCTACTTTTTCCTTAAATCAGGAACAGAAATACATTCAGAACATTACTCGATCGAAAGTTTAGTAGTAGTAGGTTTAATGGAGTGCAGAAGAAGTACATCGAACGTTCACTCAAATACGAAATAAAAAAAAAAACATAAACATATTGCAATGTTCGTGAATCGTCAAACGTAAGAATTTTGAAAGATTTTTAATTCTTTACCTGTATCTGGCAGCGAGATTACCAAAATGATTTTATTTGGATATCGTCGCCTTTCTGCCACCATTAAACGAAATGAAAAATTGCTTGAGGCCTAGTTTACAGTTGGCATGCGAACAAAAATCAAAATTTTCAAAATAAATTTCCTCCTATTCTGTCGTGCAAGAAATTGTATAATATTCAAGGCACATTAAACTAGACCAATCATGCAAACAATTAATGTTGCATTTCACCTCAATTATTTTTGACATGCGAGAATATTTGCATAGATTTTTTTTTGCGATGGGAACTAGGCTTAAGAGACACTTTTAATACAACGAAATGATATTCCTAGAAAAGGTTTACAATTTTTTTGATACTTACCACATATTTATTAATAACACACAATTTTTAATTAAGTTTTTTTCCATTTTATTAGATTCTCATCTGTTTTTCTGTTTTTAATAAACTATGACAATAATGCTATTTCTTTAAATTTTAATTTTTCAAATTATATATATATTGTTTTTTCTTTTCTATTTATTTTTTATTTTTACTCAAAATAAAACTTCCAAATGTTTTAAGTTCCAAAAAAATTATTTATCTATTAATTATACTGATGAATTTTTATTCTTCTGGTGTTAATATTTTTTCGGCGAATGCATTTAAAGCAGTCGCGCCCACACTTTTATTATTTTTTTTATATTATTATAGTTTTCTAATAACTTTCAAAACTGTGTTTTGTTACACAGATTTCTTAGACATATTTTCTGTTCAGGATTTTTTTCCTTGATTTGATTTATTGACAAACAATTTTTATCAATTAATTAAAATTAAATTAAAAAAAAAAATTTGTCATTACTGCCATTTATTTATTTTTTTTTTTAATTAAGTTTTCTGTGTGTGTTACTTTTTCTATAATTTTATTTTCCTTATGTGTATATTTTTTTTGTAATACTATTAAGAAGCCATTTCAAGTGAATATACCTTCTCTATAATCCCCAGCGTTTTTGTTTATATTTTCCACATTTAACTATATTTTCTTTTAATATAATTTAAATTTGAATAGGCACTAGATATCATTTTTTTTTCTTGAATATAATTTTCTTTTCTTAATTATAATTTTAAATTTAATTTTAAAGAAAGGCAGATAAATCTGTTGATTTTTGCTTAAAGTTTGTTTTCGAAGATTTTCTGTCGTATGAAAGGTTAACAATTAAAGGTTTCATTAGAATTAGCAAATAAAGGGGGAGGTGTGCAAAGATACGAGAGAAGATCAAAATAAGTCTTTTTTTTAGTATTTATATTAATTTAATTATATTTTCATTATTTTGTTTTCTCTTTGAAATATGATCAAGACTAAGAGTGATAGTAGAGGTACGATACACGAGTATGATGTTTTTTTTCTACAAGATTTTGTATCCTTTTAATTATTATTATTATTTTTATATATTTTTTTTTTAGAAAAATACTATCTTAATGTTTAAATTTTAATTCAATAATTCAAGTATAACTTTTTCAAGAAAGTTTACTTTTGTGTTGTTGTTCTTTTAAAATTACTTAATTAATTTTAAAGGTGTTTAGTCTTTTTTTAAGAATTTACTTTAAGTTAGTTTGTTTGCGTCGTTAATATGTTGTGTCATGGATGTTTTGCTAGCTTCTTCTTCATAGCAATCAGAGTTGTGGGAAGCAATTTTGACTTATGACTCTAAATAATAACCATTGAAGACAATTAAAATTTAACTTACGGAATTTAAATTATTGACAATAATTTTGTAAAACTATGGGTTTGATTGGGTTTCCTTAAGTTCTTTCACCCTTCACACAGAATCAATCCTTTTAAGATTTGCTAAGATTTTCCACGAAGTTTTTTTTTCAATCACCGATGGGTGCTGATGCTGTATTTTTTTTTTTTTTTTTTTAATGGAATTTTTTTATCTACAGAAAATATTTCTTCATGAGCTTTTTTTTAAAAGTTTAAAGGGAAATTTTCATCATTGATCCACATTAATGTTCTAATCGTTTAAAACTCGTGTAGTACATATATCATAAAATGTCCAACTTCTATTATAAATATGTGTGTGTGATAGTTTTCCGTACGTGGCGGAACCTGGCGCAGGGATTTCCTGTTGAGAGTTTATAAACTTTGATTTAAACATGCCAAAAAATGGCTCGTCATCTCGCTGATAATGTTTTATATTTTGTAATATTATTTTTTTGTGTTCATCATACTAATAAAATATGTCGAAGTCCGGCTCAGAATGGATTATATTTTTCCATATACATTTGTATGTACTTTAAATATTTGCGATACAAATTTTAATTAGGTTATTCCAATAATGTAATAGATTTTTAATTTTAGAATTGGTGTCGAAATTTCGTTTAGTTTAATTTTGATCTGTAAGGAATTTGTGATGCATCCTTCGATATTTGTCCATTGCTTCCATGGTGAAATTCCACTTACATGATAAACTCTGCAATAGATATAAATATTTCGAAGCATTCGAGGACATATAACATTTTTAATTGGGATAAATAAGGTATTAAATGTGATGTTTCTTGTAATTTTTATTAATTATTAACTTTACATTTTTTGTAAGATATATTTTCTATATATTTTAATTTACATAGCAACTTTTGATGTATTTATTCATAATATACTTTAGAATCTTTTTGTTGTTTTATTTAAATGTTACCTCGAAAAATAATTTAATTTATTTTTATATTTATGAGTTTTTATGGAGATTTTATTTCTTTTTTTTTTGTTTATTGCATCAGCTTTGTTAATATAACTAGTTTTTTTTTTGTTCCATATCTCATTTTTGTTTTTTTTAAATAATTGATTTTTCTTTTTAATAATTTAACTATGTGTTTTCCGTTAACATTTAAAGAAGCTCAATGGTTTTATTATTTTTATTTATATGTACACATAAGAATGAAAGGTAAGTATATCTGTCAATCTATCTGTCAAATTGCAAAATTATATACATATACATCAGTAATTTTTTTTATTTTTACTTGTATGATTAAACCTATACTATAGTACATGACTATTTATGTATATGTTATATTTTTAGTAATTCAATGAGTATTTCTATTGTGTATATAGTCCAAATTTTTTTGTTTTAATTTAATTTTTGTTTCAGTTTAAGTTTAACATTTATTCTAACATATTCATAAAATATCTACCTATATATGGTATACACACATGAATATATAAATCTATATAGCACAACTCCGATATATATATTTTTTGTAATTTACTTTAAAGTATATTTAATTATTTGTATTTATTAGTTTTTACTAAACATTTTTTATTATATTTCTTCAATTATGGGTTCCTTTAAAGATATTTGAAAATATTTAAAAAATCTTGAAAATTGTTCGAGTACCTACTATATTATTTTCTTGTCTATAAAACCAGATCCAGTATTTTAAGAACTTCTTCTGTATTTTTCTCTTAGTGATGAGAACAGGATACCCAAATATTCAGAAAAGGTTAAATGTATGCTGAATAACATGCCATATTCTCTGTCATATTTTTTCATACAATATATGATTATGAAATGTCTTAAATATGACAGAAATTACGTCATTTTGTGTGTTGCGTGTTGGCTCAGCACAGGACGCAAGAGATCGGTCAAGGCCGCGCTTTTTTAAGGGGAACTTTATTTAAAGAATAACAAAAAAATTATGTTGGGCAGTTTGAATTAACGAAGAAAAACACTAAACAATATATAATTTAATATTAGGGTAAGTTTTTTTGTTTGTGTTAAATTAGTCAAAACAGGAAAAGAAAGAAGATTTAAATCAAATAATAACTAATCGATCAGAAAAAAATATCGCTAGCACAACTTATCATTACCCGCAGAGTAAGGGCCAGGCCGCTGATCGAGAATGGCATATCCACAACAATATTGTTATGTATACTTAATTACCTTTCTTTTTTGTTGGTAACAATTTTTCGTTAAGTTGATACTACGGCTACGACTGTTATACAAATGTATGTTTTTAAGTGGAAAAGAAAACTTAACGTATGAACTCAACGGAATAAAGTCTTATGGTAAAAACAAGTTCTATAGGATTTTCAAATAGGTTCGAAAGTGACGTAGGTACGTAAGGCCATCACCGTCCACAGCGAGAGCTACAGATCAATGATAACCAATTTCTTTTAGCCCGAATTAAACGATATGGACGTGGACGACATGT
The DNA here is from genome assembly GCA_946251815.1 of Dasysyrphus albostriatus. Classification (NCBI taxonomy): domain Eukaryota; kingdom Metazoa; phylum Arthropoda; class Insecta; order Diptera; family Syrphidae; genus Dasysyrphus; species Dasysyrphus albostriatus. The sequence continues at coordinate 3,983,656 of OX276339.1, forward strand.
GGTTCTAGCAGGATGCCGTACAGCGAATGCTGCAAGGGACACTATGCATGTACGAATTGAGAGTAGGGTTTATCTCATGGTATAAAAATACAAGGTATGCTGTATAATAAGATGAAGAGTCGCCATATTTGTTTTCATGTGACGTCATAGCGTGTGTTCCACACCATTGACTCTAAACAATAAATCATTTATTGTTTTACCTTAAATTTCAACAACGCAATGACGTCACGATCTGTTTTTCTGAACTCACAAGTTTATCTTGTTATTCTTACACCATCTCTCGTGGAGGTGACGTAAATTGACTACCAAGATCGTCTGATTTGACTTTCTCTTTTGGGTTTTCTGAAATTGCAAGTCTATGCCAATAAACCGCAATCGACTCGAAATCAACATAACCCATGCCATCACTCAAATTCAGCCGGATCTATGGCAATCTATGAAAATTTGATTTCTCGGATCATTGCACGGCGATGTCATATTCCATATATAATGCCATCTACAGAAAAAACACACAGCTTGTTTTTCTCAATTTCCATATCGACGTGCTCTTATTGGAAAGCTAAATTGCTTATGTCGTTTTCCATTGAATTGTCTGTCTGTTCCACTCCTTTTTGATTCCAATCGTATATGAAAACATCACAGTCATTGCCAAATTTAAGCCCACACTACTTAATGACGCCATTTTACAAAATGGCTTCTTCAAACATTTATCTCTTTTGACAAGTAATCCGACGAAAAGTTGTGTATGTATGCGTGTGTTCCAAATCTACTCTTTCTTAAAATCGGGAACAGAAAGAGACTTGGAAACAGTACTCCGAACAACCAATTGAAGGCTTTTGGAGTAGTTGAAGTGATAATGGAGTAGAGAAGGTGTATTCCGAATGCGTCCAACCGAAAACGACATAAGAAGGCAGTTGCAAAAAAGTTTAAAGTGGTGACCGAACCAAAGCACGTCACTTTCAATTGTAAAGAGAGACAATCCTCCAAATTTCAATCATTTCAAGGAGAGAGAACACCCTGCCGCCATCAAGATATTATTTCCTGTGTACACCAGAAAAACAGCTTAATTATTTTAAAGATATATTCGAAGAGGGTAGTCTGAAATTTCAGAATTACTATATCGAAAGGTTTTGAAAATGTGCAGTTTGTACACGAAGCGACGGTCATTTAAAAGCTAATATTGAAAAATAAAACAATTTCTTTTTTATTTTGTTTCTAATAATTAAATCAAAAATATCTGTTTTTTATATCAATATTTAAAAGAAAACAAAATCGTCACACCTGTATGATTTTTTGAATTCTTTCTTTAAAGTTACATATTTTATTTCGTTCTATCATCCCTCTTGTATTTGAAATTGAAATGAAACAAAAAATTGAGTGTTGTTGAATTAAAATTGAAAACATTTTGTCTTTTATTTTTATTTTTTTGTTGGTTTTATTTTTATATTTTATTTTTAGGTTTTAATGGAATTTATTAAACGGAAATTCAACTATAACAACGGAGTTTAAATAAAATTGATACATTTTTTTGTTAAAAGACAGGTATACTTAAAATTTAAAATTAAATCATGAAAGCTAATTAATAATTAATTTATTATTTTATCGTTGTTTTAAAATTTGTTAAGATTTCGTTTTTTTTTTTGTTTTTTAACTTAAATTTTATCTTTTTTAGATTGCAGAATTATACTTGAATTTAAAAAACATTAAGATGTTTTTTTTTTATATAAATTAATACTAAAAATTAAATTTTAATTGCAATTTAATTTTAAGTTCAAATTATTTTTTTTTTTCAATTTCACATTTGAAACTCGAGTTCAAATAATAACAGTTTCAACTATACATAATGCCTATCTTAGACCTACGGTCTTCTGAAATACAACTTACATTATATTGCACGACACTATAACCAGAAGAATAAAAGACAGAAATTTAAATTTAATTTAACTTTAATTGAATTAAAATTATACATTGATTCGAATTATTTCAATTAATTTTGGCTTAAAAATTACAGAAAAAAAATATTGCTTCTATTTAAGACTTATCAAATCTTCGACTTCTCAATCTTGTTTTCATAATTATTAATTGCTCCTTGAAGGCTATTGTAAACAAATATAACACAAGCCTTTTGACAGATATGCGTAGTAGATGCTTCTTCTAAGCTATGATTTGTGTTCTTCTTTCAAGTAAAATGATAAGAAGCCTTATACCAATAAAATCTTTTTTTTTGTAACTTAAAATATGCCCTCTAATAGGAGACTTAGAGATGGGAAATGAAACTTGAATTTGATTTATTTGTTGGGTTGTTTTTAAGTTTAAATTAAAGTTTTAATTTTGTAAATACAAATGGTGTGTTAGTTATTTTTGAGAATTATTAAAATAAATAAATAGAACAAAACGTCATTTAAATATCCATAGATATAAACACACATTTTAAAGCCTTAATCATTTATTGAAGGCTTAAATTATAAAAAAAAAAAATATTTCAATAAGTTACATCTATTTGAGATTGATATTATATTATATTAATTTTAAAACTTTCCTAAAAATGATATAATATCTTTATTAACTCGTTTGTTAGCTTAGGAATTCGCATTTTTTTTTCGTGAACGATGGCCTCACTTAAGTGCACAAAACTTCTCAAGCGTGTGTAATTTGATAATAGTGTGAGAGAGAGAGAGAGAGAGCTTTAATTGAACTGAGTATATTCAAATTTAGAGGCAAAGAGGTTACTTTACTCATTTTCGTTCACCAAAAGTGGACTTAACACGCATTTTTATTTGAGCACTTAACCATCGATAATCATCTAAGATTTAGCTTGTTTGTTTTACTTCCTGATATGATATGGCATTTTTTCAATTAGCTTAACAATAAATTTATTTAATAAATAAAAATTTTACTAATATAATAACAATTAACAATGTGTTTTTATTAGTTTTGTTTTATTTCCGTATGAACAACAAATAATTTTGATTTACTTTAAGTGTATTTTTTTTTTTAATTAAGGTCTACAGTTTAACAAACCCATTTATTTCACAACAGTATATAAATATATTTAATATTCATAACAATAACCAATTAAAAATTCAAATTTAGGTACACTTTTTTTGTTGTTGTTTTTTTGTTGAATAAATTAAAATAAAATGTTTTACTTTAAAATAAAAGAAAACACTTAACAACTTGAGGCAGACAAATATATTTTTTTTTTTATTTTGGCGGAAACAGTTACACGGATGCCATGTAGTGTCGATTCTGTTAGTACAAATAATAATTAATTTCAGTTAAGATAAATGGAAATAAAATTTTGCATCATTTTTAAAACAATATAAAATTTTCGTTAAAATAAACTTTTCGTACACAATTTTGCTAAGGAATCATTTTTTATCTAGCAGTCTGTGCGATACATGCCTAAGATATTTTGTAAAACGAGAGGAGGAGTTTTGAGTGGTCCATACCTGGGAGACATCATTCCGTCTAAAAGCGCAGGCTGCCACAACACCAAACTCGATAAAAGGACCAAAATTAATTATTTGCAGTCCTTCGTTAATAGATGTTTTAGTATCATTTTGAAGGTCATTCGTTTCCCATTTGAGTCTTCAAACTTATGCGTTTACTCAATTTTTGACGTAGCAATTTTTTTGCGATTTCAGAAACGTTTGCCGGTTAGCAAATTTTTAAAATTTCTTTAATAAATCAGAGCCACATCAGGCTTCTGAAATATCAAAGATACCCCGTATTCTGAGAAATACAACTAGTCCACAAAATTTCGCGTTTATGAGACAGTATTTTTTGATAACTCGGAAAGATTGGAGTTGAGTTAAAATAACCAGACTAAAATTCCTGAAATCTGAGACGTGATCCGGCAAAATGTTCTTACAAACAAAAAATACGACATATTTTATTTTTCTACTACTAATTTAAAACGTTTTTGAAAAACAGAACTTTGACGGCATCATTCAGACCTGCTCTCATTAAAATCTATGCAAATTTATGTGAAATTTAGTACTGTGAATGATTTTTAACGTTTGGTAAAATTAAAATTAATTTCATATTTGTATTTTTAGCTTTTTATTTATTGATTTAATTTTAAACTATTTCTCTGCCTCCTCCAAGCACCTTTTTTTTAATTTCACTATTGTTTAAAAGAAAATAGTTAAATAAAAAATATATTGATTTTTTTCAGCAAATAACAAATGTCACACACTAGCCACGCTTTATTTTTTTAAAAATTGTGTTTATTTTTATATTCACAATGGAATAATATTTCGTTTTTATTTTATTTTATTTTTAATTTTTGTTTGCCATGATGGCTATTTTCATTTTTTTTTTGTCAAAGGGTATCAGGGATTTTTTTAAAATCCTTCTCTATCTATTTTCAAGTCCCGCTCTCGTGTATTCATTATTCTTTTTTATTTATTTATTTGAGATTTTGTTTAATTATTTTTCTAGGCAAAATAATGATTAATGAGAGCGCGATTTAATTCAAACTTTATTTGCTATAAGATTCTAGCAAAATAGTTACTTAAATTGTTTTTTTTTTATTTTTTATACTAAAATATTTTCTTATCGATTTTTTTTTAATTCACTTTTATGTTTCTTGCTAATTTATTTCTTTTTTTTAATTTTTAAGTTTTCAATTAAAGAAGAACTAATTCTGTGTGTTGAATACATTTAATAGATTTTTGTTGTATGTAGTATCGAATAAATACAAAGTGGACAAAGTGTAATGTCTGGTGAGTTGTTTTTTTTTTTTTGTTGGGTTGAACGTTATTTTTTTTTTAATTCATTTTTCTTTTGCAGTTTTGCTATAGGGAAATATGATTGAAGAGATTTCGTGAAAAAAGAAACAACAAGAACACAAAAATCTCATAACCCTTTTCGAAAAAAAATCTAAATAAACATTAATTATAATGTCACCTAAGAAATTTAGAAGGCTTGTTTGTGGAATTATTCAAATATTAAAATATATTTTCTATTCAATTTAACTAATGGTATTTCTTTTTAATCATTTTCTTTTTTATTGTCAGTTATAGTATAATTGAAAACAAAAACTTTTAAACAAAATCGATTACTACAACCAATTTGTTAACATTTTTAAACAATAAGCACTTGATTATGATACGAACAAAAGTATAAGAAATATATTTTCAATTTTGATGTTTAAATTTTATTAATTTTTGTTTTTAATTTTTAATTATTAAATTAATTAATTAATTAAAATTCTTCTTTGAAGTTTGATATTTGATTTTTCTTTTTTGATATATATGTATGTATATCTACGTTTATATTTCTATTAAGCAGTTTTTCGTTCTTTGTTGTTCTTTTTTTAGATTTAATTAATTTTTAAATGTATGTATTTTATATTTATATATAATTAATTTTTTTTTGTGGGCTACAAATAAAATTAAAAGTGTTTAAATGAATTTACGAGGAGTTTTGAAAAAAATCAAAATGACTCGTAACAACAGCTAATAAAGCTGTTATAAATATTAAGGGCAGTGGACGTAACAGAGAGTATCTATTTAATTTTAATAGCGATTCGGCATTGTTGCACAAATCGGTTGTACAAGCACAGTAAATAGCTTGCACATCATGAGTACCTAATCGTTTATTGCATTCGTGGTCATCACGATCATCTGGAATGTATCCGCAACCACGGACAATACGAATTTTGCCATAAACTGTAAGAAAACAAAAGCAAAATTTTATAAATATAAAAAGATATAAATATGAATGACGTTATTTTGATTTTTCTACAAAGAAAATGAATGGATGTTTCTTAATAAAAAACATAAATGTCGCCAGGGTGGTCCCAGGAGCAGCTGAACCACTAGCTTTAGACACAACATAATGAAATCCGAAGAAGAAAGTGATGGATTACAATCAGCCGTTTGCAAAAAAAAAAAAAAACCGCAACGGGTTTTTCCTTCAGTGGAGCAAAAGGTAGTTTTTTTTTAGTTTTGAAGATAGATCGCCCAAATTGCAAAATGAAATAACGTCCAAATATTGAGGTGTTCTTTCGTTGTGACGCCCAAACTAATTTTTCATAGCGCCCAAGAGAGTGACATAAAGCCCAAATCAAATTTTGTTCAAAATTCGTACAAGATGTCAAAACATCCAAATTTTAATTTATAAATAATTTTTCCTTCGATAAATAATTACAGATATACTTGCATGGTATCTAGCAAAAAGTGGAATTAAAAAAATACTTGAAGACATATGTGAAAGTAACATATATCTAATAAAGTTTTTGCTTTTGAGACTTTGTAATCGTAGGGGTAGAAACACGCCACGGGGGTATGGCAAAATTTTGGCTTACAACTGGTCAATTGTTTCTGGTTCGGCGAGCAAGAACTGTCAAATTGGCTGTCACAGAAAACAATGTTGTTTAAAGTTTTCCACCAACTTATGTCGTTTTTGTTTAAAATCGGAAAGATTCGATCTCAAAATTCAGTATTGTGGTCTTGAAATGTCTCGCGTCTCTTTTTTCTCTCGATACTTTTACAAGCAATGCTCTAGTAAAATAGCCAACAGCATTCCTCAGTTGAAACAATTCCACCGTAACACAGTTTACCCCTAACCTAACTGCGGACGTACTATTAAGTACAGAGATTTTTTTGCCGCGCTTCACGAATGCGGCTTGATTTTTTCCTATTATTGCGGTATACAGACATTTAGCCAGTTTATATCTGAGATTTTATTTTATTCTGAAATCTCAGAAATCTCAGAGCGCTCTCAAAAATTCCACACTTTTCCCCTTAAAAACTGAGACTGAAATTTTGTTGGATTCGCTTGCTCAATTATTTTTTGTCGCAGTAAATTACATAAGAAGAAAAGAAAAAGAGAGTTGTTTTCGCTTCTATGTGAGCAAAACTGTTTGGGAATACTGTGTATAAACTGGCCAATTCAAAATCAATGTGCATGGGTATCTCCTTAAATCCTCTCCAATTTTTCAAACGCTCGTACTGAGTTTAAACATTTTAAGGGTATTCATCGCCCTTTGAGAATGCGGGAATTATAAAGAAAGATATTGTAAATTTAATTTTGTATGTACAGACAAAAAAGTAATGATATAGTAGGATGATAAATCGGGTAAACTTTCAGTCGTTTTTTTGACAAAACTTACTTTTTTGTGTTGTCTTACGGCACAAGGATGGCTTATATTTGTCTTTAAGATGCTCAAGTGGTTCTTGTTTACTACAGTTTACCTCACCTATGGAATATGGTTCGAATGGATCACCACAACGTGGATCATATTCACTGTTGCAGTCATAGCAAATAAGCGCAGTAGATTCTGAAAATAAAGATTAAGGAAATAACAAATTGTTAAGTATTTCAAAATTGTGATATTATTTTTGGTAGTTTTTGTTTAGGAATACTATTTTTTTTTATTTGTATATGTACACATTTTCAAGTTCAAAAAAGAAATGATAGAGAACAGGGGGTAGTTTAGGACAGGGACATGTTTAGGACAACAGCAAAAAAGGTATCAAAACAAATGAAGGCTCCATGGGTAAAATGGCTTTAAGTCCACTTTAAAAAAGAATTGAAAAATTTTGATTGAAAAAAGCTAAATAATTTTAAGAAAAATTATCCGATATTATATAATACTTTCGGTGGAAGTCCTGTCAAAACAAAATGATACTCAAAAACGGTCCAATGTCACGCTTGTGAAAATTATTTTATTTTTAAACGAATATTCTGAAAAACTAACGATATCTAATTAAAAAAGCAATTTTCAAGAACACATTCCAAGTTTTGTCTACAATGTCGAAGGTCCTTTTGACTCTATCAAGAAACAAAAAAACTGTTTGATACTAAAATACAATGTTAGTGGCAAGTCTTCCCTAAGTATATTCCGTAGCTTTTGGAACGATATCAACTTTAAAAAAATAAACACAAATGAAGGTCTGTTTAACGGTACCCGTTGTATGTATTTTTGGAAATGTTCATTGTTCAAACCAGACCCAAATTGAATAAATTGCGCTTCGAAAAGTAAACTGCATTTAACTCCTCGAATGAGTTGTTAGTTTATTTCTTAAAATCTTCACAAATTAATTTATTAGGACCTTTACAAATAGTACTCGTGGCATGATGGTTATTGCATTGGCCTGTCATGTCAAAGGTATGGGTTCGATTCCCAACCTCTGCCACCTAAAAACAGAAATGTTCTTCCAAACCAAGAGCCATAATTAAGTGCTTCTCATCAAGCCGTTCGGACTCGGCAAAAAATTGTAGGTCCCCTCCATTCCTGCCAACAACATGTACACAGGAATGATTGAGAGTTGTAAGTCACTAGGCCCTGGTTCTCCACGAGCTGTTGCGCCACCAAATTTATTTAATTTATTTATAGATTTTACAAGCAAAACATTTTGCATTCCTGGTTACCAATTTCGTAGAAAATCGTGTAGGTAAGGTACACATCGATTTCTGCTATTCCGCACAAGTGTGTTTAAAATTATTGACAGCGTCGTCGTGTGCACTTCTAGTCAAGCCACTTTCTTGTACATGGGAAATCCTTCCAACCTGCGGAATCGGTCCCCAGTACTCTAGCGTTAGGGCATCCTTTTTCAAGTATAAATACCGCATAAATACTGAAAACAAAACGTCGTTCAAAAATAAATAGCCTTTTGTGATGCACCTATTGGTGTTTTGTAATGTGTCCTCAGGTGCCTCCCTCTCTCCTACATAATTTATAAACAAATATAGAAACTAAATTGACTACGAACATAAAAAAAATCTCAAAATCATGCACATAAACCGTAATTTAATTTTGAACTTTTGCTTTCAATGTACAAATGCAGAAAAAAAAACTAAAATTGGTTTTCCTCATCGCCATAATTGGTGGCGTCTAATCATCTCGAAATAGCTGCCAACAGAAACTACTGCTTAGACCATTTTCGCACACAAAATAAACGTACAGCATCTACATGCAATATTCAAGGTTGATTTTCGAAATGAATAAAAGGTTAAGGTTGATAATAATTGAAAAGGAAAATTAAAAAAAGACCAGGCATAAAATTCAATAAATTTTCGATGTCAAGCTTATTTTTAAGTTGTTATGATTGTGTTAAATTTACATATGTAAGGAAAAATATAGGACTAGCTATAGCTACACTTGTTTAAAGATTTTAAATTTATAATTTATAATACTATTTGTATCTATAAGGAAGCTAAAGATAAAAAGATAAAAATTATTTTTTTTGAAACCTGAAATCAAAATCTATTTCTATTAGGCCAAAAACAAAAATATAGCTTTGCTTATATCATCTAGGTTCTAGGATATTACATTAGTTTAATCAAAATCGTTACAGCCGTTTCGGATCAGCTTGATGAACAATGAACGCACAAAAGAACAGACCGATCGACGGACGGAAAAATTCAATGTACGTTAGGAAGGACTCCAAGGAGCGAAAAATGCTGAATCCTAAAATGAGTGAAATATTCATTTAACCTTCATAATATATTTACTCAAGACTCAATCAAATTCATTAATTCATTCAAAGTGAACAGATTACAGGTATCTCAGTTAATATGTGAGGAGTTATTTAGACAACAACTACTGATAGAGTATATGTTCAAAAATACATCAGAACGCGAGGAACGACGGTGCCTGGTATACAGGAACACGGGTCATTATCGCCTAGAAGACGATAAGATGTTGCCATTGGAATGAGGTCATAAAATTAATTCGTAAATGTGTTGACCATCTACATTCTACATTTTATTTGCTGACAACCTTCCTATGGTTCAGGGCTGTATGTCATTATGATAAATGAGGGGCGACACGAAACGATGGAATACAAGATGTGGTCTCACACTAAAACTTAAAAAAAAAATGAATGCTTTTACAATATTGAAATAAAGTATCGATATTATTTACATGCCAATGAGTGGATACAGTAAAGTACCTAAATGAATACAGAAATAATAAGCATTTAATACAAAACTATTATCCGCTCCCTAACAATAAGCTCGCACATGGATAGAAAACTTGTCCGTTTGGTCATTTTTACTTGCGATGTACTAGGTACTATAGGGCAAGTTTTGGATTCATGCAACAAAAATTCGACATAACAAAAAAGTCGATGGCAAAATTCTGTCTGTCTGTCTGTTTGTATCTGGAATCTGGATCTACAGGGTAAGCCATTAATACGATATTCTAAAAAAATTGAACTTAGACTTTTGGTGATTCTCCAGAGGGAACATTGAAATTTTTGTAAATTCCAAAAATAACGGTACTTGCCATATAACCGTTGAGTAAAATCTTATTTATCTTAACGATTTTGATAAAAAAAAATCAGTGTGTTGTTGTTCGTATGGTGTACTTTCTTGTACACATTTTTTACCGAAACCCGTTATTAATCCTACCTGCTACTTGCCAAATAAAGTTTTTTTTTACTTTAGATTTTCTCATTATCGGCTTAACCAATTGCAATCAAATTTTGTATGTAAAAGCCCTTCTAAAATGTCAATAGAATTGAATACTTAAATTTTGAAAAATTGAATTTTTTTTTGAAATTGAAAATTCAATATGTATTTCGAAAAGACTTTAATGATTTTATTTAAACTAAGTTTATAAATGTATATAATAATACTCAAAATTGTCTTACCAAAATCTTTTTTGAAAAATGTTACCGAAATTTCTTATATACAAAATAAGTTTTAAAAAAAACCGCTCCAACGATTTCAATTTTGTTTTGCTTATATTGATATTTTATTAAATAATCAAATGGCATACTTGTTTGTGAGCTCTCATAGTCAAACGAGTTCCTTATACCATTAAAAGGATCAATTTTTTTGTTTTTCTTTTTTTCTGTAGTTACTTGCATATTTAAGAAGTTCTTAAGTTCCAAGCAACTTGAACATAAGGCCAAGTACTTGCGATCATTTTGCGGTGCATTTTATTTTATTAATAATAATAATTTTTCAGTATTTATCTCTTCGCCAAATTCACCACTTCATCAAATTGTGTTGATCATCTTATGCATTTGTGCCACATGAAAATCATCCGCTCATTAGACGCAGAGTTAAACCAGTTAAGCCTAGTACGCTGCTGATGCGAAATGAAAAATCTCATGCAAAAATGACACAACGAAATCATAAACGAAATATTTTGTCTTACTTTTCCTTACGCTGTTCGATGAACGAAATTGAAAATTGTTGCATATTTTTTTGAAGAAGTCTACACTCTTTTTTTCGCACACTATTTACTACCCATGCCATTTATTTGGTGAAAAAAAAGACATTTGTGTTTACTCGTGTTTATCTTTGTTGTTTTTTCATTACAGCGTGGCTTCCTGTGTTTTTTTTCATTTTCATTTGTTTTGATTTTTTTAATTGGTGTACCTAACTGTCATAAATATTTGTTCGTTGCGTTTTCTTAAGCATTTCGTTGTCTTGTTGGAGACTAACTAAAAATTGTCATATCAGCAGTGTACTAGGCTTTAAGCTTATTACGCTGCTGATGTGAAACGAAAAATACCATACAAAAAATAGACAGCAAAATCATAAACGAAAAAATTAGTCCTACTTTTCGTTCTGCAGTACGCTGTTTGATAAGCGAAATTGATTATTGTAGCAGATTATTTCGGGAAGTCTACATTTTTTTTTCATGCACAATTAATTACCCAGACCATTTATCATGTGTGAAAAAATGACATTTGTGTTAATTTTTATTGCGTTTGCAATTGTTTTAATTTTTTGAATTTGTGCAACTGTCTACGAATATTTTTCCGTTTCGTTGTTGGAACTGGAAGTAACAAAAGTCACGGACCACAAAATTAGAAATTGAGTGTAAATTCACAAACGCATCGTTGCAGATATGATGCACAATCATTTCCGCAAAACATTCATAAATGCATCAAACCCGCATCAGTTGCGTAACGTGTTCATTATTGCGAACTTACAACATGTGATGCGCAAACTTCAAACAAATAAGAATCAACAAAATTCTTGATGCGTTGTTGCTGATGCAATTGTATCAGCATCAACTGCGTCACGCATCAGCATCGCCAAAAAGCAGTGATGCGGACACATTTGACGTTTATGCATTTACAATAATAGATGAGTGGATTCTAATGCAGCGCGTCCACATTATGTTGAATTTTGTAGATGAAATCGAAATAGACAATGCCAATCAACATTTTTCCTGACCCGAACGCAACCCGATTCAAATGGATAGCAATCATCTTTAAATATGGGCGTGTTTATTGTACACAGATTATAAAAATAAAAATAGTTTATAACACGTCAACACTGACACGTACACACTAGCATTTTGATCGACAATGTTAACCAACAATAATGATCGACATAATGTGGGCGCAGCCTAACATGTTGTTGTCCGTCGTTTATTAAAAAAGAGAAATATGTTTTAATCGAACAATTATACACAGGACACAGGCAGCTTGTAGTAACTCTTGATTTACCTGGCCAGCCATAGAAATTGCAGATAATTGTTGCCGATAAATTTTTCTTGTAAGTTAGACGTTTTGAATAAGAAAAAACTCAACGTTTGATTTAACAATGAGTACTTATAGCTTCGTTGTATGTTTTTGGGTTAAATAATTTTGATAATAGCCCTGTTTTTTATCTTCCCTAAGAAAAAAGTAGCATGTTAAATACAACAGCAATACGCAGTTTTTGTTTTTATATTTAACATGCTACCTTTTTTTACGTGGAGATAAAAAATCACTAAAAAACAGGGCTTATATAATGACAGCGGTCGTGAAGAACTAGGTAAGTCGAGATGGAGATGGTGGATTTTTATTTTTTTAATTCCTAAATAGTTAACAATATTTAACGCAGATTAAATCTGTAACCATAGATAACCATAAATAGATTATTTTGTTTGTCTTCCTCTGTTATAGACTACGAAAAAAACGATGGAGATAGTTTTGGCAAAAACCCAATTGAAGCAAATTAGTTTTGCATTAAAAATGTTCGTAATTTCTTTTCCACCTCCCCATAGTGAGGAGGATGATAAAAGATTAAGTTAATTTATCAAAAGACAAAAAAGTCAAACTAAACCAACATTTTAGCGCAATTACCACACGATCTAAGAGGCTTACATAAAAGCCGGGGGGCCAGTTTTATACCTACTTGAATCAACAGAAAAGCAATTTAGCTTAAATTTAAACTAACTGCAATAGTTTTGTTACACAATTTCATTTTTATCAACTTAAAAACGTACTCTAGCCTGAATTTAAATTAAGGAAAGAAAAAGGGATCAACGTAACTTTCAACTGCATAACAACTGTAATAGAATTATGTAAAAGTCCTTAGTTTTTTTCTTTGTTACCAATGGTTACCTGCTGCATAGTGAAACACTTCTCACTCTCGTAGGTATAAATTGTGTCAAACATCATCAAACTAATACTGGTATCGATTTGCGCTAATTTACTTCTGCCTTGTACAAGTACGAATGCGGAAAACAAAAAAGCAAAACAAAAAACGCAGCTTTTAAGAAACCAACCAAATATACCTAACTAAGTTGATGTAAAACAAAACTCGCACAAAAAAGTAACTAAATTACAAAAAACCGTTTTATTTCACCTTTAAATGTCTTTATATAATCTTAACTTTAATCATCTATTTTTAAAATAGGATAGTCTAGATTTTCTATGTGTTCTATGCAGACGTACACTGACATGTCAACTTATTCAAATATAACTATTGGCTTTACTTTTTGTTTGTTTTAAAAAGGTCATCTCATAAGTCCTGGACTTATACCCTTTTCAAAATAAAATATTTAAGTTCCATAAAATAAACGATTCCAATTATTAATAAATAAATTGAAACTAAAGCTCTTCTTTAACAAAGTGTTAAAAACACACTCACACATACACACACACACACACTTGTGCCATAAACATTTTCATCCTCTATAAGTTACGTAAAGAAACGAACATCGACAAAACTGACAATCTTAACGCAGACACGAAGAAACGAAACTATTACACAATGAAAATCTAATTTTTTTCATAAGAATTATAAAATTTTATTTTTAAAAAGTTAGTTTAGTAATATTATGATATAGCTTACCTTGCAATTGAAGGCAGAAAACAATCCCAAGTAAGATGAGAATCCTTTGAACAATAGGTGACATGGCTTAGAAGAAGTTGTTTCTATTTATTTGTGGTTTATTACTTTAAATTTAAGTTTAGTTTTTATTTGTATTCACTTATTATTTAGTTTGTAATCACTGTCTTTTTATTTTTTAAATATCACTTAAATAAACTTGAATTGAAAAAAAAAAATGATATAGGTATGCTTAGCACAGATAAGATTATGCAATAATAATTGGTATTTTTTGTCGAAAAAGTTTAAAAAGTTTTTAAATTATTATTTAACAACTTTTATTTATGTTCTATGGATTTATGCAGGTTGCACTTTCTTATTTTTGTTTTTTTTGTTATAGTTTTTGAAATAAAAGTTCTTAAGTTATAGATGTTAACCGAGGTTCAATAACTTAAATTAATATTTTTCTTTTAAATTTGTTTAATATAACTATAAAGGAAGGTTTTTTTTTAAACTATTTTTCAAAACACTTTATTTTCTTATAAATGTTTACGTAAGTCTTCTTCCCAAAAATGAAGCACGTCGTCGTCGTCCTTTCAACTGCTAAGCACACCACTATGCTAGCTTGCAGAGATATTTCTGACAATTTTAAGTTTAAAAATCAAAGGCAAACAACAACAAACGACAGCGACAAAATAACCCTACTACAAAGGGAGAACATCAAAAAAGTGTTGAACTTGCGCAAAGAAGAAGAGCTTACAGTTTTGTGTGAAAGCGCCGGCGCTTTTTTCCACTGCAAAATAAGGGATATATAAAAAAAAAACAATTTAGAAAGAGTAAAACATACCATTGTCTGTCTCTTAAAAGTTTGTGACCCTTTTCTAGTTTGGTTATGGTTTTATGGATCACCCGCACCGCGAGAGAGTGAGAGACCGACCTTATGGTATTGGTTCTTTTTTCTTTCCAAGGACTCACCACATTGAAAGACCACCCACCACCCTTTTTTTGTTCTTAACCTCTGACACTTATCTATTAGATGTCGATTGAGTCACATCAGAAGTTTAAAAGTGGCACACGCCGAGATGGAAGATGTATGCAAGCTTTTCAATTGTTTTGTTAGATTTATTTGGCTTTTTTCATCAGGGGGTAAAATAATTATTAACATAAGTGATTGAATTATATCCTGTTTAGGAACAAAAAACAAATATCGGTCGTGTTTATTTGTTCGTAATTTTTTTTCTAATTATAGAGCTTAAGGGGTTTAGGGTTTACCCCACCAAAAAACCCCTATTTAGATTATTAACATAGTTAAAGCACACAAGTAGATAGGTAGTGCTCTGTGTGTGGTTTTTAGATGAGTCGGTCAGGCTATTATGTCACACATATGTATGTTGTTTTGTGGAAGAACTTAAAGGATATAAATGTATGTATGCATGTATGTAAGGTAAATAATACTACCTATCTACTTGAATATCGAAAACTTAATGACATTTTAGAAAGTGGGTTATGGCTTTTCACGTGCAAAATGTGAAACTTGAAATTAACTTTTGATTCGTTTTATATTTCTTTCAAGGATAATCTTAGGGATTTTGCCCTATTTAGATTAGGAAAAAATATAAAATAATTTTAGTGTTTAGGTTAGTGTTCAAGTATTTGTAAAATTTTTATCTTTTTACTGAATGTTCTGTTCAATGGCGCCCCATGTTGGGCGCCATTTGTAATGTATTAGATTGCAGAATGAAGCTATTTTCGCGTCTTTTCCTTTGAATTTTAGAAGTTCGTGGATATTTTACAATACTTGTAGCGAATGTTTTGAAAGCAATTCTCAGGAGAGATTTGACGATATATATTAAAACTTTAACATTCGAAGCCAATATAAATATATGTGCGTTATATTTTATAAAAGTTTTTCAAAGGAAAAATGTTGATTGAATTTAAATCGAATTAGATTTGATCCCAAGCTTCATTTTTGACATCCAGTGGATGTAAATACGGCGTGAATTGTCTAGGAATCAATTTCAAAATAGTAATATAACTGATTCCCAAAGCCTTTGGCTACGAAATCACGTTGAATCTTTCGCACCACACATCAGCTCAATTTTTTTTTTGACATTTTTAAAAAGTGGTTATAAAAAATTCTCAGCACATTGCCTATTGCAGTCATTTAAATCATTCAGTTTTTAATTTTATCATTTCGTTTTTCCGTAAATAATAAAATGACCACACAAAAAAGATATTGATGCGTTCGTTTGCTTAACCAAGGCTATCCAAATGGATTTACTGCGTACGAAATACAGCTGATGCAACAAAAACTCGATGTGTCTGCAAACATTTTGGATAGGCAGATAGCCTAAAAAACCGATAGCCGACTGTACAAGACCAATTTTTTTGTGCACTCTTAATACTTTTAACTCGTATAAAAGAAATAATCTCACTTCTCTATCTTTTTTGTTTTTGTTAACGTATTAAAATTTTAAAACATTGAAATTGATGTTTATGATATGAAAAACGAGTAAAAATGAGGGATGCTCATAAAATTTAAATTATGAGCTTTAAAATAGTTTTTCCAATAAATTAAGCTTGACTTTTTTGACGAAACGTGTAATCACGAATTAACGTACTTATCAAAAAGAAACAGAACACGATCGATAACCAACTCGTTTAATCGGGCTCAAACTGTCAAACAGCAAGTAATACAATGTCGTTGGAATTTGTACGAAGTTTGTTACTATAACCGATGAATTGTAATAAAAAGAACTGTTTGTTTTCAAAGTGTGTAAATTGACTAGAGAAGGTTTTATCATTTTCGTTTAATATACAGTTGATGTGTATAATGACCAATCAAAGTCAATTCCTTGCATGCTATACTTACGACTTTAAAATGATCTGAAAGCTAAGAAGTTAAATTGAAAACTTTTACCAGAAAAATCGAAAAAATGCTATTTTCTTTCCAAAAGTTTCCAAAAGAGAAGAAAAATTATTTTATTCAGTTAAGTCTGTATTTGAAAAAATGAATTTGGCATTCTTTTTTTATCGTTTTAAATTTTTGGTCCCAAAGAACTTTTTTCGAGGCATACAATGGTGAATTCAGAAGAATCTTTTTCGTAAAAAGCATTTGTTAAAAATGGTTTTGAAGCAGAAATACCCTGGTGATGTAGAACTGTCTCAAGTAAACATAGCAAACAAGAGATTCTTTGTTCATGTTTAAATTGAAATATCAGCCAAATCAAACCTGATGGTCAGTTCCGAGATACAACAATGCGCGATTTTTTAATCACGTCTAAGTCAACACAAAATGAGGATTAGATAAGAGGAAATAGACTAAGTTTCCTTTAAAAAACTTCAATTGAACCTATAAAAAAAACAACAACAACAAAACGAACATTTCTTTAAAGAATTAGATGCAACTTATTTTTTGTATAGGTACCTAGCCAGTTTCCTGTTATAATCAAAATGTCTTACTTTCTACTTTGACTCCCAGAAGTGCCTCTAATTGGTCTCATTAATGTTCGTTCAGACAGAAAAAGAAAGTATTATAAAAAGAGCAAAACTAGGACTACGAAATGCATAATTTTGAACAAGCATCCCTTTTAAGGAGGAGAATGTCCTACGAACTTCCATCCTTTGGTTAAAATCTTTCACACAAGATAAAAAAAAGCACGAAGTGATGTAACTGCATGTAACTAAGCGTGCAAAAGTAGGTAAACTGTCGATAGAGGAGGAGGAAGTGGGGTGCACTTATCTGTTGACCCGGAATGGTTGTAACAAATTTACGAGCTTATCCCATTTCTGAGCTTCTGTAAAGAAGACAAAGAAATTAGTTTTTTCTTCTTTGAGTTAAAAAAAAACAAAATCCTTAATCGGTAGTAGAAACATAAAATATATTTGCAGAACACGCAATCATATTACCAAAACCTATCAGATGTTATTCTTTCTTTTTGTTCTTTGTTTGTTGGTATGTTATCCCTTTTAGTAGTGATTCTTATGCTGCAGTCACGAGACAGGTGCCATCTATTGGATGATTCATAAAATATTATTTCTCAAGGTTTTTATGTTTCAACCAAAAAAAAACATATTAGGTGAAGGTTTTTTACTTTTCCAGCAAGAAAAAAAATAAATTTTCTGAAAACTATTTAGTCTTTTCTTTAATGCCCACAAAATTTGTGCTCATCACTACATAAAGAAAATCATAAACTGTTGGTTCTAGGTTTTTAGTCTTTCTTAATCTTTTCTATTTTTGTTAATTTTTCATAAAATGCAATATCACACACTATTTTCTTTTTAATTCAATTTTTAAAATGTATTTTGTATTTTAGATTTTATCGCTGATATTTGTATTGTTAAAATACCGTTGAAATTCGTTCAAAAAACAGTACACACAATTCAACACTTAAACCCAAACTGAAATAAGAAGGAAGCATATTTGCGGAAGGTCTTTTCGTTTGCCCCAATATTCAAGTTATCCATTTTCCAACAACTACACTATTTATGTGTATAGTTGTTTATATCTATGTTTTTATTAAGCTCTCACAATTCTATAGATACGTTTTTTGTTGTTTCACTTTACACTCGATAGATATTTTTTTTTCGATTTTTCGATACGCTGCTCCCTAGCAATATATATTTGTATTTATTTTCTCTTTGTCATATATTAGTTGCTATATTTATGTATTATGGTTTTCAACTATAAAATTGTATTCTCTTTCTTTCTCTCTGATGGTTGATGGCCTGGTCCGGAATTCGGTATTTTGGAGGGTAGTTTTGCTTCGATGAGGAAGCATTTAGGGGTAGAAAAAGCTTCTTTAAGTTTTTTTTTGGCATTCAAGCGAACAGTTCGAACAGTTATGGATGAAATAAATTTCTTACTTTTACACAGAACATTTATGTGTTTTGGATTTTTTTTTAAATAAATTCAAATTGTTTCATAAAAGTCAATATTAATGCTCCATTGTTGCATAGCTGAATTAGTATTCATGTCATCAATGTCAAGTTATATGGATATGAAAAGTCGTAGTCCATCCATAGTCGTATCAGCCCATAGAGCAGTGAATTTGAGTGAATGGGGTTATACCTACATTTTTTTACAATTTTAGAACTTCCAAACATACAAGAAAGGAAGATTATGGACGTTCAAAAATTGTCTAAGGCCATTAAAAACATACCTTAACCGAAATAGAATTATTTTTTGCACATTTTTGGTTCATGGAGTATAGGCTTTTAAAAGTTTCTAATTTTCAGGGTCGTTGAAGAAAATAATAAATGATTTATATTGCCAAAGAAGCGTTTTCAAGATATATTTTGCAGTATCAATATGGTATTTAGTTCATTTTGAAACCCGCTGGCATAAATCTTGAACTAAAATAAACTCTGTCGTGTTTATATGCTGATGATCACCATGTCATCCAACTGCAAAAGGTCATAAATAATAAACATTTTTCACTTTTGTTCAAGAGTTCATTAAACTTAGACAGCAGAACGGCTGTCTTAAATTTGACTAACTAACATTTCATTTCATTAAATAATATGTTCATATGTCAGGATCTACACATTCCCAGTTTTATTCATAAACTCAGTTTAGAGAATCCCTAATGTCTCTAACGCAGAAATGTTATTCATAAAAGTGATATGAGTTGAATAGAGCTCTTTTTAGCTAAACGCATTTAGAGTTTAAATAGAAGCTTTATAAGAAAATCCTGACGTATGACATCTAATCGTAATAGATTTCTCTTTTTGTAGTTTATTTTACAGAAGAGCATTGTAAATTAAATGGTTCAGTAAATGTTTTATGAATACCTACAGATTCATACAACGTTGGATTGAGGCTTAATAAAATAAACTGTGTAACTTATCACCCGTTGAGAGGTGTCTTAGCGAATTTTAATGAACACAGCTGTCGAATTTTTAATGAACGACTCGGCAAAGGAAAAGCTGGTGAAACGGATTGCTTCAAATAGCTTTCACCATTTTAACATTGCTGTTTAATAAAAAACCATCCTCACTAAACTTTTGTTTCCGGGATAAACTTTCAATTTTATGAAATATTTTATTTCAATTCTTAGACCTCTACTGTAAAGAAAATGTACCCCACGTTCCTTTCAAGTTTCTACATAACAGATTATTTTTGGTGAGTTTATTAAGCTTATTCGTTTTCTATTCTAACATTAAGCTTTATTACAGTGACGTCGTCGTGGGTCGTTTTGACTTTTGTTTTCATTTATTTAATCCTTTGAAATGGGTAAAGCTGCTGCAGAGGAATTTATGCTGAGGTTATTGGATATTGTTATTATATGTATGAGTGGCACGTGTCTGCATGAGCATGTAGCTGAACACAATGGAATGTAGTTGCTGTAGAAGTAGAAGTTGGCTCAACTTCTACTACACCATACGTTCCTTGGAACCAATTCCAAAGCTTTCCACTTTGACAGTCTCACAAACTACAGTTTCACCATTGCGTGCAGTCTATTACCCCTATTTCCAATGCATGCATGCAGTCCTGCTGCTGATATGTACGTAAACTGGGCTGGGATTTCGGTTGGTGGCCTGTCTGGTGGGTGGAATGTGAAGAATTTGACGTCATCAATTTAATTTCCTAGTATAACCGCAAACCGTTTGCTATGAAGGCTCCGTTCATTCACATGTACACCTATTGTTGTGTTGAAGTAAAGCATATGGCTTGCAAAATTCGAATTTTCGTTTTTGTAAGGCGTAAATTAGGTAAAAAGGGCTACAAAAGAAAGCACAAATATAGAAACAAAGGTGCACTTGAGTACATACGTATGCATAAGTTGCATTTTGTACAGCCTTTGTGTTTTATATGGATTAGAATGGTTATACAAACTAAATAGGCACTAAACATTTTGTCATAGCAAGCAACTAGCTACTGATCGAAGAAGTTGCTAATAATAAAACACCCCTATTGTTCCGTATTATACCTTACCACCCTAGCAGTTAAATTAACAGCAACGGGTGAAAGAAAATTACAACGAATGAGAGCATTGACACAAATTTCTATTGATTTTGATTTCTAATTTTATTGAGTTTTTATTCTTTGTTGTTTTATAAAGTAGCCCAGTTTTTAGTGTATTTTTATCTTCGCTTAGAAAAAAGTAGCATTTTAGTTCAACAACAAACTGATATAATTCCGTATTGTTGTTGTATTTAACATGACATTTTTCCAAGCGAAGATAAAAATGCACATGTTATATCAACTGTCATTTTGTTCCCAGCATTCAAAATGTGTATTTGTTATAAAATATTATGATATAAATTATTATGACAGTAAATCCAGCAATTAATCATTTGTTTCATAAGATATCTACATATTGGGAAATATTAACCTGCTGATAACCAAGAAGACAATCCTAAAGCTGAAGATCGATTAACAAGAAATATTTTTCTGAACTTTCGTTGTGCAAAAGTTTCTCAAAGTCTACATTTACAGTAAAGGTTATTTAATATTGAGATATTTATTCTCAGTCATGCTACATTTAAAGACCTAGAATTTACGTCTTGGAATAGAAGCGTTTATTCTAGCTTAGTATTAAAACTCTAGAAAATGTTTTCCTCAGTTCTAGCCTAGGAATTATTAGCAATGTTTTTTAGTGCATTTTTATCTTTGTTTGGAAAAAAGTAGCATGTTAAATATAACAGCAATACGAAACTATACTTATTTGTTGTTGTAATTAACAGGATACTTTTTTCTAAGCGAAGATAAGACTCCACTAAAAAACGGGGCAATTATAGACCAAGATTATTTCACCACTTAGTTAGTTACTATGTTTTACTTTCTTTTATGCCTTATGTCTATTCATTAGGTAGGACTATACAGCTATGGACAAGGAAATAGCACACTTTTAAAATTGAAAACAATTAAAAAAGGATTTCCGTTATTTTGAATTATCATTACAAATTATTTTTAGGTATGATGCCTACAGTAACTGATACAACAAAAAAGGTCAAACACAATCCCTTACCAGCAATAGATTTTTGTTTTTTGTCGTCTAAATCATTCTTTAGTCTATTAATAATAGACAGAGAAATTGTACCTACACTTGTGACTTTAGTATGAAGTTCTTATTTTTAAATGGTACCTTACTGGCGAAAGTTTTTTATTTTGATTGTGAACGGTAATTATTGTCCAGTAAAAATTTCTGAGCGCTCAAAACATTCCCCAAATTTGGCTGTCAAAAGCGAAGGAAAAATCTTTGCTCTGCCAGCTCAGTGAGCGCTCCTGAAATATAAACTGAGCAAATATAAACATACAATTCCATAATATGGGGAGAGGCGTTCATTGAACTCTTCAAAAAAAAGGAGTATTACGAGTATCTTTGAGCTCGCAGAATAAGGTAAAAATCATTCAAAAATTGCTAAATAGGTGCTGTGGAGTGATGAAAAAATGTTTATATGATCTAATCCTTTTAATCCTTATTTCATCATCTACAGTCCTTTTTTCCAAAATTTGTCCTGTTTGTTGCGATATGACTACGATTTGAATACGTCTCTGTCAATGCGTATTGAAGTTTTGTGAGGGGTGGCTTTAAAACGTAGTTTTTTATTTAAAGCTCAGGACCCATGTTCTGTAACTATCGAATCGATAAAAATAGTCGAGAAACGTTAAAAAATGAAACAAAAATCAGTTTATCGCATCATCGGGTTTCTGTAACTTTTACAGTCGTTAATTTTATCGACTGAAACAATCGGAATAGAAATACTGGAAAAATTCGATAAAATGAGTTTCTGTATCATTCAAAGTCTATTAGTTTCTCATTTCAAACGTCAAATCCTATCACTTTCAAATTAGGTGGCGACAAAACAAATTCATATATTATTTTCTGTGAATTTCTTACACAAATTTCGTGCCTTCACAAATCCCAAAAATTAAGCATTAGAAGATGAAAAACAATCGACTATCAGCTAAAAATTAAAAGAAGGCAACTAACTGAAACTTCGAATCGTGTACCTAGGAGGCAGCCGTAAAAAGAACACCATAACCGATGTAAGCTTCAATTTAAAAAAATATTTTTAAAGTTTTTGTTGATTCATTGTTCATGTCTTATTTTGTTTAGAGCGATGAAATTGAAGAGATTCCTCCATCACCTACATCAGTATGTTAACACAGAAGCAACATATTAAATAAAGGTTCGGCAACTAGAAGATTTAATGGTGATCTTTTATCTTGGTACCTTTTCAAAGACATCAATGATGCAATGGCTGACATTTTGGAGGAAGCAAATGAGGTCAACCTCAAGCATTTGGGTGCCTAAAACAGGCCAGAGGTCGACTATGAAGAACTCGAATCACAATTGATGGCATTGAAATTGCGTTAAATGATGTCAACGGATTTGGTTTTCCAAAAGTACCAAGTTTTGTGAAAACTTCACAACCACTGAATGATTTATCAACTGCAGTGACTCTACGCCATCAGTATCTTTGTTCAATAATTCTGTCTAACTCCGAATAAAAAATATAGTCTTCGTAAGAAAAAATAAACTCAATAAACTTACTTTCTTTGTGCAATTTTAATCAGGACATACTTCATTTAAGCGGTAGAATCTTGAGTTTTGGTGCTCAAGACTTTAAAAATAATTGTTTCTGTTATTAAATGAGAATATGACACTTCAGCTTATCGCCTTCCAATGGAAATTCCAGTCAAAATAGTTCAGGCATTGAAGTTATCGCGTTCAGTTACAGAAACCCGATTTTTTCCAGAGGCGATAACTGAGGAATGAGTTGTTTCATTTTTTAACGATTCGAAAAGTTATCGCCTGAGTTACAGAACATGGGTCCAGGATTGTGTTTCACGGAATTAATGTCATTAAACACTATTTTTCGAGAACATTTAATTCCTTTACGAACTTTTGAAGAATTATTACATTGTTCTTCGGGCTAAGCTAGTACTCCTTTTTTCAAGAATTCAATGAACGCCTCAGCCTATATTTTGGAATTATATGTTTATATTATTTTTCACAATAAAATAAATAACTTTCGCTTGCAAGGTTTCATTCAAAATAAAAATCTCATACTAAAATCACAAGTCTGCTATTTGTCTTGCCACTATAAGGTTTGTTCGTTGAACTTTACCCAGGGTTGACCCAGGTTTTCTTGACAACCCCAACAATTAAAAAAAAACTCGAGGTTTTCAGTTCTTAAAAAACACCAAACGGCTCTCAATTGCGTTCTTGAGATAAGCAAGAAAGAAAATTTGATTGAAAAATAAAAAAAAGAAAACACCAGTATCCATTTTAAATTTCTATTTGTTATTATTTAAGTACATTTGTGTAAATATTTCTTGCATTCCCATTTCAAAAACAAAAGAATTACTTGCAGCACATGAATCCACAACAAAAAAATGCTTCAGAGCTCCAACCACTTTGACATTTTATTCTTAACCTCAACTCACCTCAGCGAAAAACCAAGTTCTACTTCAGGGCGAGTTGAAGGCGACCCCAGAATCGGATCGTCAGGACTAGTTCAGGTTTTTCAAAAAACGCTAAGGAGTGACCCCAGAGTGACTTCAGGGCTCAGCGAACAAACCTATTAATACACTAAAGAATACGATTTAAACAACCTTTTGTGTTTGACCTTTTTTGTTGTGTCAGTTGCTGATGGTATCATACCTAAAAAAATTGCAATGATCATTCAAAATAACGGATATTCTCTTCTAATTATTTTTCATTTTAAATGCATGTTATTGTTTTGTCCATAGCTGTAGGTACATTTTGAATAACTCTTTTCGGTTCTTGGAAACTTTTCTTATTTTTAATTTGTATATTTTAATTCATTTGTTGGATTTAATGAATTAACTTTCATTGATATTGTTCTTTACTTTTTAGTAAAAATTTTTAATTTATGTTTTTTTTATTGAAACTATCATTTAATCACATATAGGTTAGTTACTTTTTACCATTAATTGTGGCTTAAGATTTCGCGTTGAAGCTGTTTTCAGTTTTTTTTTTATTTTGTAGCAGTATTTCGACAAAGTGGATCACGGTTAAGTGATACGGAACTTTTGTTTTTTTTTTTTTTTGAAAACAAAATATTGAAAAAAAGAGACACTTAAAATAAACTACGGATTTAAAAAATTAAAATTTTATTAAAGGAAAGCTTTTTAGATTTGCATTGTCTGTCAGCAAGCAAGAATAAACTACCAACTATCGCGAACTCGCGAACTGTACCTACTGCAATTGTTTCTTATCTCCAAACGGTCCGATGATAAGATGATTGATAGCTCGTTTTCAGGGGTCAACAGTATAGATCTTGGGAAAGCTATGTAACTATGTTGCTCGGATTGGTAATTAAATAGTGTGAATAGATAGGTGGAGTGGGAATTAGGTTGGCCGGGGCCAAGATTTGAAACAGAAAATTGTTACTGTTAGAATGCAGTTGTAGGATAAAGTTGATACAGTTGGTATTTCAGCGCTGAAATAGGCCCCAGCTTTCACATATTTTTCCCTCTAGGCAGTGGAATAGGTAGGGGGGGAGGGGGTATGGTCACCCCGGGCGCCAGGAGTTAGGGGCGGCAATATCATCTTCGCTGTGCTTTGGAAGTATTAAACCGATTACAAAAGTTTTTTTATTGAACATTTAATGGGTAAATTTTCTATTAGAAAATACAATTTTTTAGTATTCAAATTTTTTGGGGCGCCAAAATCATCCTCGTTGGTCATGAGAAATAAATACAAAAGATTAATTTTGGTTTAACTAATAATTCATTTAATATTTTATTATTATATTTTATTTATGGGTGCAGAATCGCCAACGTATAATTTTTTGATGTATTCAAATCATTAGGGGCGATAATGCCATCACCATTGTTCATGTTGGAAATAAATAAAGGATCTTTTTAAAAGATTAGTTTGCATTCAATTTTTTTGGGAGCAAAATTACTGAGTTTTGGTGTTAAGAACTGATGAAACAAAAAGAATTTGTTTGCATGAATGGTTTTGTTTCTGTGTCTGATATTGTTATTTACATATGTTTTTGTAACCCTTTTATGAACTTCACTATTTTTGAACGAAGGCATATAAAAAAAATATTTCAATCCGTCGGTTTTAAGTTAAAACTTATATAGTAGGTCAGAAATACAAAAATACATTTATTTCTGCAGATATTGATCCAAAGTGGCGCGTAACAATATTTCGAAAAATTAATTCTTTGCATTGATTAAAAATATTTTAATCAAAATTTTGTCTTCAACTTTAAGATTATCGATATGAAGGAACCCATCACTAAACTACATAAGTAAAAGTTCGGCAAAATGACATATGAATCTGAACTTGTTTTTTTTTATTCTTTCTGCTTCACTCACGTACACTGTATATGTATGTGCCATAGTCCCTGATCACATGTGAAGAAATTTAAGCATTTTCTGCGATTTGTGATGGTGAGCGGGGTAACTTGCAGAAGAGGGAAAGGTATGAAATGTTTAAGAGTATTTGAAAATATTTGGTGTTCCTGCACTTCCTTTACTTCGTCCCCTTTCACCCGAAGAAAGAAGTTGCTGTAGATGTTTTCAACGTTTTCTTTTAATTTACTCTTCTACCTCTCTTGTACCTATCATACGGGGAAACTAAATTTAGGCAGCTTAGAGATTTCCTGATATTCTGTTGGTTGAATGAACCTTCACCTTTGATGTGAATGGATATGTCAAAAAAATCTCTTCAAATCCTCGATCGGGGAGATTTTGTACGCTCTTCTCTTATTTCCTCCTGCCCACCTCACCTAGGAACTGAAAGTTGCTGGAAACTCATGTTTAATTCCCAACAACCAAAAAATTGATTCTGTCTAGAAAAAATCGAATCTATTCTGGCAAACCTCACTGATACCTCAGAAGTCACATCACCTAACAAGGTGAGGTTAATTTGATTTTGTTAAGTTTTCATATTCTGCCTGCTTGAAGCTCACTTCAACTCGTTGTATTCCTTGACCGAGTTGAAATGAACTTGATTCGACTCGACTCCACTCAAGAAGCGGAGTCATTAATGCCATTCACTTTTCTGGAATCTCAATACCATTTCAACTCAACTCTAAATGGAGCACTCAACCCAGTGACGAAAAACCTGGATCGTATATTCGACCCTATTTCAACTGGAGCTCTCGATACTGCTTGTAAACGTAGTAACAGTCTTAAGATATTATTGTAATAGATTATTGAAGTTCACCAAACTGATAAGTGAGATGGCATCACTGTTGTGAATTGTCATCACTGCTACATGTCAGCTGCTGTACATTTTTTTTTAAATAAAAAAAGAAAAATAAAAACTTCAGAAAAGTTGAACAAGATGACGGAGGAGTGAAGAAAATATATTCAACTTTAATTTCGCGAATTAATATAAAGTTAATGTAATTATTTAATTAAATCACCCCTTGCGCTTATAATTTTGAAGCAATAAAATAAGAATATTAATAAAGCTAATAATTGGTAGAGCAAAACGACACAAACAAGACTTGAAAGAAGGTAGGCAGAACAGGAAGATCTTCGTCTCACCAAACAGATAGACGAACACAAGAAAGAAATGGCAATTTTCTTTCGACGACAGCCTCAGCTCTGTGTTGTTTTCCCAATTAGAAAAAATATATTTTTATAAATAAGAAAAAGCAATTAATTGATAGTGCAATATAATTTAATAAGCAATTGTTAGCCAATCAACTAACAAAACAGAAGAAGCAATAAAAGAAATCCCAGTTTGGAATTATTAATTACACACACCTAAACAAAAAACAAATAAAATTAACAATAATTCTAAACAAGTCTACGAACAGATGAAATTTCATAAGGTTGGCAGCGAGCAGCGGCGACAAAGCGAAGAGAAAATATTCCACTTGGTCTTGGTCTCCTTGTAAGAAGACAAATAAGCAAAAACAACAAACATTGATTGCTATTGCAATTTTCTGTGCTGCTGTTGTTTGTTATTGAAAGTGTTATTATTGCTTCTGCTTCTTCCATTCCAATACTCGGGTCCCAGTTACCGTTAACGTAATCATACCGTAAGTATCTTTCTTCTAAACCCATTTTTTGTTATAAAATATATTGTTCCTTTGTTTTTAATTTAAATTAAAAAAATAATATTCTCTCATTTTGTTCATCCTCGCCTATATTTTCTTGTATTTTGTTTATTTTTATATGTCATTCCCCTCATCATCATTGTATGGAGGAGTGCCAAGTGCCGACTGCCGGTATGCGGTACTAAGCCTGTGATGACTAACAGTAATTTTTATATAATCATCTACATTTCCATAGCTATGATGATGATTGACACCAAATTATTCCTTCATTCCTACCTATCTGTTCCTTTTTCGAGTTCAATAATAATTATGACGAAGATGATAACGAAGTCTGTCGATTCCAATATGCATTGATATATACTCGAGTTCTGTATTCAAATGCTAAATTGTTAATGAAAGTAAAAAAATAAATCAAAGGCATCATATTTTGAATAAAAAGATCCGTTCCCGTAGTTAAAGTATGAATTATCTAGACTGGAAAGTTACCGGTATAAAACACCCGCAACATAAAAAAGATAAGACTTAGATTTTCTCAAACTGAAGGAGTGCGGGGATATCTTATGATACTCCTATTATTTCAAATTAATTTGATGGTAGGACAATTCAACCATTTCTATGCGTATGTTGTTGGTTGATAGCTATTGAGGGGACTTTTGCACGGCCAAGATGAGACACTTTTTTTCATGACAAGAGATACCCTTGGAGGATCACTTCCTTGAAGAGACAGTAAAACCCTGAAAAGACATTTAAAATTTTAGGTGGCACATGCTGGGGTGGATTTTTAGACCTCGGGCGTGACAATCCAACGCACTAACCATTACTTGATTTCGAATTTGGTTGAACGTTCGAATAAAAAAGTTTGACAAAATTTCTTTTTTGGCATTGGGTTTCTCCATTGAGAAAAACATCTTGCTGATAAATAAACGTGGTTATTGTAAATAAATTACATATGTGATTACTACTCCCAACAGTCCCTTATTAATATCAGGTGCTCAGAGAAGTTTTCCCAAATATCGCCAATTTCATCAAATCATGGAAAAAAATCTCCTTAGATGTTCACATATCGACCTGAAATCACTGTTCGTTGTTGTTCGCCCTACTGCTACTGCCTACTGAACGTAGAATATGTAACAATTGATTTTCGGCTCGGGATAAAGCCAAACATTGAATAGATTCCAGAAGGCGCGCTTTGTTGTTACTTTCTAAAAGTAGACCTGAAAGGAAACAATATTTTAGAACGCCCCTACAGCCTGAATGGCGCGCAATTAAAAAGAATGTTATGTAACCATACCCTGTGCAACGAATTTATTTTTCATTTAATTCATTTTTTTTTTGTTGGTATAAATTCCAATATACTGCCTCTACTGTTGGAATAACCAAAACACCAGTGACAATTTTGTAGAGGGTTGGGGTAGTAACTCTGTGGAATATTATTTTTTTTTTTAATTTTATTATTTTATATCATTTTAAAAAACAAAACCTTGAAACACCTTTGAAAAAAGGGTATCCTTGTATGCGCTCCATGGCTTAGGGAACCCTATAGGATTTTGTGTGTGAGGTAATTTTTTGTTTTCATATTATATTACTGGTTAGTGTTTTCAGTTTTCATTTTCGTGAAAAAAGTTATGAATTTCTCTTGAAATATAAACAAAGAATTAATTTAAATATATTTCAGTGAAATACATAAGAAGTGGAAAATAGAATTATTTTTTTAATTCGGAAGAAGGAAGTACCAACGACGGCCGAGTGCCAAGAAAAGGTGTATGATTTAATCCTATCGAGCACCAGGAAAATACTATAGAAAATGTGATGAATGTCGTAAAAATGTGTTGTCATTTGTTCAAATTAGTTATTATTTTGGAAATAAAAGATCGTTAAATAAATAACATAACGTTTTTGTTCATGGAATTGAAATGTTTTCACAATCGAACGGGAAAATCTAATAGATCGACTGTCATGAAAAATTTCTTTTAAAATAAATATTCGCAATGCCAGAGTTCAATCTTCAATTCTGATGGTCGACTATCGATAAAACTTCTATCGACACTCGCAAAAAAGGCCTATATCAAATAATATTGAGAATTTAATTTTTAATTTTAATAAACAAACAATTTTCTTTCGAATTTGTGGAATTATACCTTTCTTGATATGAATTCACATTAGGGTTATTATTTTCCTATGGGATCTTTCCCATATTCGAGAAATCGGGAACTTTTTCGAAATTAGGGAAGAATTCTTTGGCAACAAACACCTATCTCGAACTCGTCAAGGTCTTTTCTTACTCTTGTCCTTTGGTAAAAAACGCAAGCACGCATTAACCTTAACAAGACAAGAAACGACGATGGGTGCATATCAATTTAATCTAGTGAGTGAAAGAAAAATAAAATTTTGAAACTATTCAATCATGAGCAAACTATTTTAAATTATCATATAGAAAAATAAATTTGTTGTGTGTGCAGTAAGATCCGATCTGTTTTTATTAAAAGTAGGTACAATTTGGAGCTTAAACTGTTCTTCCCATCATCGCTTCAATTAAATGTTTAAACAATTGTTTCTGTAGAACAAAAAAGATTAATCAAATAAATTGTTATTAATATTAAATACAATATTTCTACTAATAGGGGTTGTGGTAGCTCTAAAGGATTTAAATGATCATTTATATTTCGTCATATTGATCCGCGTCCCTTTGTTCTCTTTATTCTATTTCATCCATAAATATTAAAAGTGATATTTTTTGTATTAAAATTATTTAAAAAAACTGGACAAATTAAAAAAAAAAAAACTTGTGGTGAACTCTTAAGTCATTTTTCAAATACTTCGAACATAAAATTCGAATATCTGTTTATCATTTTCATTTTGGTAAAACTTGTTTTTTTCCAGGAAAAAACATTCGATGAAGTCTAATTTTATTTAAACAATTTAGCAAAAAATATTTACAAAAATATTTGTTTTATTTGCTCCACAAAAATTTTGTAGCGGTTAAGTGAAATTTGTAGTTCATTGTTAACTGTTTCGCAAAAATTTTTCTGCACTTTATCACGTTTACAAAAAAACAAACGAATGTTGGAACACACATACAACATCTCTTTAAAAACTGTATGGATTGATATTCTATGAACCTCGAAACGTGGAGATATGTCAAAATTTTCTATTCAACAAACCAAACCAAATTTAATAACTTCCATAATAGGAAGTTGAAAAAGAAGGTACGTGTTCGATGTTATATTTCTTAAATAATATATTTCTTTAAGAAATGAGTCTTCTACTAGTTTCAATACTTTCTTCATTCCCTAATTGCCACTTTGGCAACAAAGTAGAGTTAGGACATGAACTATTAGTATTCTAAAGTTCAACCCGTAAGGTTAAAATGACAGGTTGGTCCCATTAACGATCTCCTAGTCTGAAAATGGTTATTAAACCCCAGCATACACTCAAGGAGGCTTCTGTAGATTATTTTCTACGTACATGCGTTAAAAATTAATAGGGAATCTACCATTCCATTTTTTTCACATGTAGTATCGCCGGCACTAATGGCTTAAACAAATGTGCAGCACATCTGCACGCATCGCACATCTCACCGCACTCGAAACACGTGCAGTGCATACTATTAAATATTTATCATATATCCTCCATGACCCTTTTAGTATGAAATTTTTCGATATTCCTCAATTATTTTTACAGAAAAATGTAGATTGGTATTTTAACTTATTTAAATATCGTAATCTTGTAGATTCGAGCATTAGCAGCAAAGTTATAATTTTTTGAAGCTAATAAAATCGTGTTTTTTTTTAAGATTTTGTTATTTTTTATTTGTTCAATTTTCACGTGGATAATTTAGATAAGTGCCCATGTCGTTTCTCTCGTTGCATTTAACTATAAAACACCACTTATGTATAAGTTTGTAGAGAAAGGTTTTTCGAATTAAGAGTATAAAAAAATCATGAGTCCATCGGTGGACCGCGGTCCGCCAATTGACAAACTCTGGTCTAGAACCTTGGCGTTTTGTAAAACAACGACCGAAATACGGGTGATGGGGCCATTTCACATACAAAAAACGCGAAGTTACTGATCTAGAAATTTTTCTTGCAATAAAGTTAAAACGGGACAATGTTGAGTGAGATGTGGCACCGTCTTTTTAAAACCAATTGTCTTCCACATTCATATATTCGATTTTAGACCAACAAATCTTACTAAAGTTTGGTTATCTAAGATTTTCTGTTTTTTATTTTTAATGATGAAATCCAGCAGTTGAAGGATAATTTCGGTTGGTTTGGAAAAGTTCCAGACAAAACTAAAAATACAATGGGAAATTGTTTGAAAATTTCAAATGCTGATGATATATCTTTGCTACGAGGCAGTGATAATGGAAGCGGACGTGATTCCTCATCTGATCAAATTGGTCCATTACCGATATATTCTGTAAGTTAAACATTTTTCTAACTCTTTTGGATTAACTATGCATATATTTTTTTATTTATTATAACTAGGAAATCCTGCAACCAGTTTTCTATCCATCGCCATCGGTTAGTCGGCCAGTTTCACATCTAACTGAAGAAGAACAAATCAAAATTGCCAAAAGAATTGGTCTAATACAACATCTTCCAATTGGGTCGTATGATGGATGTAAAAAATCTCGAGAATGTGTTATTTGTATGATTGAATTTTGTGTTGGCGAATCGGTTAGATATTTACCGTGTATGCACATATATCATGTTAGTTGTATTGACGACTGGCTAATGCGCAGTCTAACATGCCCAAGTTGTATGGAACCAGTAGATGCAGCTTTGTTAACAAGCTACGAGGCAACGTAATATATTTCTTTCAGTTTATTTTTTGAACATTATTTTATGAGTCTTATATATATATATATTGAATATGAATATATATAATACAATACTATGTACATATTTATATATAAACTTAGGATATAATTAGGTATTAATTCATATGTTTTATCATTTTATCTTGCTTAAAAATCATTTTAAAAGGAACGTGTTTTTTCTTTAAATGAAACTTCGATTTTACAGATATCCAAGATAAAGTGAATACTAATGGTGACCGTAACTCAGAACTACACCACCATTTCATTGGTTTTGGATTTGTCGTTGGAGATTAACTTCACAGGAGATAATTTCTCTCCAACTAAATATAAGATATTTTTATCTACCTTTATCTGTGCTGGGCAAATCATGTCATGCTATGACATTTCAAGTCACGAAACCGAAAACTACACTATAAAATACAAGAACTTAATTACCACCAGCAAATGCAGTGATTAAAATCAACACTGGCATAATAATGAAAAATATTGGTCCAAAAAAAGAAATTTCTGGACAAAAAGCAAAAATATCTTCACCTGTAAAAATTCTTGCCATATATCTCTGTCAAGATATAATCGCAAAAAGATATCTCGGACATCCAAACAAGAGATGAAATAGATGAAAATAGAAATTATCTCCTGTGGAGTCAAGGTGTAAGGAATTTTGAATTTTAGTTCATCACTTCTTTTAAGTAGGCCTAAGGATTACGTCTACTACGATTTACTTGGCTAGTTAATACTATTTTTGTGATATCTTAAGAAATAAAAAAAGGGCTGAAATCTTGATGTTTTTACCAATAATTAAAAAAATAAGTTTTGTACTAGCTTGATATCAAAACACCGGGCGTGTTCTAAGGAAAAGTAGGGGGAATGGCCCAACAAAAATAAGAGAGAAGCGTAGTCTTAAGAGGCGTGGTTTAAATCTCAAAATCTTTAATAATGCCCAACCTATTTTTTGCGAATAGCCTTAGAATTATTTCCCTGAGTTTCACTTGAACAACAATCCACTCGTTTCACTCCAAAAATGAAAATTCCTTTTTTATTTCGGAGAAAATGTATGATATAAGAACTTATATAATCAATTATTTTTTGATGGCAAACGAAAGAAAAACAGATGATATTGGTTTTGTGGAAGTCTAAAAGAAGTTCGGACGGTTTTTAAAATGCAGTATTGCAGCGCAATATGATTTTTTAAACTTTTTATTTTTTGAAATGTATTAAAAAAGCACAAAGAGAGTCTAAACGTTGTTTTTGAAGTTCTGAACGTGATTGCGTTGTCCGTGTTGCAAGCAACTAGAAGCAACTGATTTTGCTTAGTGGACTCCAGTAGTGATGGGCAAACACCCGGTATATAACATTTAAGGGTATATACCCGGTCTTACTGAAACGAGTAAATATAAAGGTATTTATATTTTTGTATGCCATTTTATTTCAAAAATCAAATTTATTTCTTAATTGCAGTATTTTAAGCCCTTAATCTTTAAGATACATGCAGTACTTTTTGAGTAATAAATAATTATTTTAGTGACCTTTATTCTTTAATAAACTGTGGGCTTTAGATAACAAAGCCGACGAAGTAATCCCGAAACTTTTTGAGTGATTACATTTTAATAAAGCCATGTAATACAAGAAATCATTACAATTAGGTTCGATAAAATATTCTACAAAGTAATATTAGGAGTGTGGGTTTTTAATTTTTTTCAAAATTGTGAAATTTTTCATCATTTTTTTTTTTATTTAGAATGCCACAAATAGAACTGATGGTTTTTTTACCCCTTTAGTATGACAATTTGTTCCCCTTTTGATTGATTTTTTAAAACAATGTAACATGCCATGCTGGCTTTTTGATGATGATTACTGATGGGGTTTTCTTTTGGTAAATTCAGATTTTGATCTAAAAATTGATTTTGATTTTCGTCGCGAATGGTATACGATTGCAGATTGATTGATTGATTGATATTGTGTATAATTTGTGTCCGTGAAACTGTGGCGATCCAGGTTTGTCAAATTGATGGCTGTGAATTGTTATGGTGCGTAATGGTGTTAGTAAAAGAGGGGTAAATCTGCCGAAAAATCCAGATCTGCAAATTTGATTTTTGATTTAAAAAAATTGATTTTTGTCACCATTGGAAGGCTTTTACTGTCAAAATCTGTGTTTTGACAAATCGGAAGGAGAAAAAATCAATTTTTGTTACCAAAAGAAAACCCCATTAGTAGAAACCAAAATAATCCATGCATGCACTGAGGAGTTATGAGCGTTTACGCTATGTATATCAATCTTAATACGACCGTTAATAAAAATAAAAAGATTCCAATATCTGCGGTAACTGTATTTAAAAAAAATCCAAAATCCATATAGGTACCCTAGTAGATCATAAAATTAAAGATTTTTCGGTTCACTCATTAAAAAGATAAAAATTTAAAATGAAATATTTAAGGCCTCAGTATGAATAGCGAATCCAACGTTCGCATTAAAGCGAATGATTTCGCGAATTCCCCTAATCACGATAAAAAAATAGCGAGCTTCACATACGCTTCGAAAATAAACGTTGCTAAAAATATTGCGAAAATAACTCACACATTTTAAACGTGAAACAATGGCCAATTGGGAATTCGCTTTTAAGCGAACATTCGATTCGCTATTCAAAATGGGGGCCTAAAACTATACAAATGTCGAAATGGGGGCCTAAAACTATACAAATGTCGTTCCTTATTGAAAATCCTCAGGGACATTATATCTGCCGCCAAATTTTGTCTGCTATGGTGAATCTCCTCAAAAAAAAACGACTGGATCGCACGTACTTGCTCTTACGTTCAAGTTGGTTGGAACTTAAGATTTTTTGTTTAAATATGTAAGTAATTATAGACAAAATATAGAACAAAAAAACATTTAATTTGTTCTTTTAATGGTATACAAAACTTGTGAGATACTTAGAGCTCAAATATAAGTATCCCATTTGATTACTTGAACAAATATAAACATATGAAAAAAAAAAAACAAATTAAAATCGTGGGAGCGGTTTTTTTAAACTATTGTTTTATGTATTTAAAATTTCGGTCATTAAAAAAAAAATTATGTGCCAATTTTTAGCATTTATTAATAAACTTACATTTATCATCACTAACCCGTTAGCTAAATTAGTAAATAAGTAGTTATTTTTAGAGTTGGTACAGACAGACAGAATTATACCACCTACTTTTTTATGTTCTCTATGCTCGTAATATCATGTTTGATTATTATGTCGAAATTTTTGTTTGCATGAATTGAAAACTGCCTATAGATAACTATAGTACTTTACATCACAGGTAAAAATCCTATGAAATGACGGCCATTAATTTTCAGGGAATTTTTTTTTAATATAAAATGGTTACCGTACTTTGCTGCACCATGTTGGGAAACTACAGGACCAATTTTGACCAATCTTCACAGAATCACTTTCGGGCCAGTATCAAAGATTTGCTTGAAAATTTGAGCTAATCGGTTCGGATTTTTAGCCTGATATTTCTTGAGCGCTCAGTACCTTTCCTCCGTTTTTTGACAGCGGGAGAGTTAAATTAAAAACAGCATTCCTCACATAGATTTCAAAACAACTTTTATTTTTTCTTTTCTTCTTTTGTAATTTAGTGAGACAAAAAATCATTGAGCAAGCGAATCCAAAAATTTTTAAATATATCTTATCGATCACTTAAATTCTCTGTGAACTTTCCAAACCGAATTTTCGTTCAATGATTTTCCATTCCAAACTGCAAACTCTTGAAAAAGACAAACACAATCTGTTTAATTTAAAATGTATTTAATTTTCTTAGTTTTTTTTTATTTTTTCTTTCTTTTTTTTCTTATAATTGTTTTTTTTTTTTAAACAAATTATTTTAAATAACAAAACAGGTATACATAAAAACAAAACAAATACACAGTGACGTGGAAATATATAAATGTATAGTAATATCGATAAAAAATATTGTTTATCTGAAAACATATATTTTTGTGTGTCTTCTACGATTATTCGAGGTTATTTTGCAAAATCTTATTTACGTAACGGTTAAAACTTTTTTAAATAACTTTGTCGGTAGAATTTTAAAATTGAAAACCTTCAATCGAAAAAGCACTTTTATATGGCCTTTTCGATTGGTAATCCGAAACACCCAAAACGATTCTTGACTAACAGAATTTAGTAGTGTTAGGGACTCTGACCAAAAACTTTATATAAGCCCTTGATACATAAAACAAATCATAATCTTGAATCAAATCGTTAAAGGCCAACAAGCAATAACCTACCAAAAAATAGGTCAAAACAAAGATCGTCACAAATAATTGTCTATTATGAAAATGAAAAGGTCTTTTGAATAAGCAAAGTTCTTTCGCCAATGTTTTGTTCTCCTTGACATTTTGACCAAAATATTTGAAAAACATTCTTATTGGGAAGAAAATTTTATGATACCATTAGCTTAGGTGAGTTTCCAACTTTATTACAGTTTTAGTAGCTAATGAGCAGTGTCATAACCCTGATTTTGAGAGATAGGTAATTTCGTGGCCTATGGCCAAAAACGGGTGATTTCCTGATCAGAGCCAAACCGAAAACTCGATACTTTTGCCACTGGAAAAAGAAAAACAAAGAATTCAACAGAGCTTTCTCTAAGCGCAAACGACACCAACAAGTGAGGCCTGTCTGATTTCGAGGAATTTATGTCGACATCTTTTAAAGAACAAACAAAGAACCACTAGCTTAGCGTCTAAACTATCCCTCTTTGTTGAAATCCTACGGGTCAAAACTCAATAGGAAACCACATGAGCAGAATGAGCATCGACATATCTGACTTATACAGAAAATGTCAGGATGCATAGGCAGAGGAGGGCTCATCTTATTTCCTTTTTGAATGCCTTGAAGAATACTTTTCTCGACTTTGCACTAACGAACATCTTTTCATCCAGAATTTAGGATGTTTTACTTATGAGTAGATGGAAACCCTAATCTAGTTCTGATATTCGGTCGAATTGAATCCGTACGGATTGAAAACGGAAAACAACAAAAATCCCCAATCTAAACCGTCATTCCGAACGCCATGAATCATAGATTTTCGGCAAAACGAATTTTACAACCCTCCATTTTTTGGTCAGGTGAGTTTAACAAAAAGAAAAAAACTTTGTATTCGAGATTTTTGATGTTGTTATTGTAATTTTTACAAGAAATGAAAAGAAACGCATTTGGTACATTTCTGGGTAAATATCACAGTTGGCAAAAGAAATTATTACTGTGTATCAGGAAAACAATTTTTTGAGAATGAGCCATCGTAAGACGTAAAAGCGAAAATCAAAGGATTATTAATTCTAATACTAATAAATGAAGAATTGAGGAATGTATTGTATATTTGTTGCGTTTTGTTTGTATTAATTTAAACTAAATTGTTTTGTGTACCCTATTTTACAAATAAAATTTCGATTCGTTCAATCAGCTGATTTCTTTATTGACCAGCAAGAAAGTGCTAAAATTTCCGGGTAGATTCTTGCTTGAGAGGAAATGAAAATCAAAAACAGCATATGGGATACTTCGGGATTTGGTGGGCGAGTAAAGAAAAGGTCATGATTATTGTGAATAGATCATGTCAATAAATAGAAATTTAAAAAAATGCGGCATATTAAATAACAACTCTTAAAAATCATTATATTTCGCAATGATTTAAAAATAAATCAGGAACAAAACTAAAGGTAGAGCAATAAACCCTCAAAGGGGCACGGAAGTGCTTGGAAGAAACCAAGCGAATACAAAGAAATTCTATGAAGTCATACAGATGTTTCTTTTTCTTTTTTTTATTTAATTTTTTCTGTTTAATGGGGATGAGAGATGTATTCGTAATTATTTGCAATAGTTAAGAGATTAAACTTGAAAAATATTTTAAACGTTCTATAAATATGATTTTGGCAAATATCCTGCAATATAAATAAAAGACTACACTTTCTATGAACGGTGAGTATTGTGTAAATATAAATTAATAATATATTTTTATGTTTTTGGTGTTGATTAAGCAGGAAGCCTCTGAACCAAAAATTTTTTTAAAATGTAACTTAATATGCACTTTACTTTGTAAAAAACACGTTGTAAGTGATTTGTCTAGCTAGAAATGCTCACATACAAAACTTTAGTGAACTTAAGCCATTTGATCATTATTTCTCTGAGCACCTCATTATAATGTACATTGATATTTATCTCTTTAAGTTCAATTTCAGTTTTTCACAAACAACTTAACAACAAAATAATTTAAACAGATTTTAAAATTAATTTGTTCTTGAAATTTACAAATAGTTTTTATTTTTTTTTATATTTACTTTTCGCTTTTCTGTAATTTTCTATTTCTCAGTAGAAAATCAGACCAAGTTTGTAAAAAAAATCAGGATTAAAAAAAACAGCATTTATGTATTTAAAAAAGAACACTGATAAAAATTAAAAACAAACTTCCGTTCTTATGCTAGGTTAACATTTGTCTCTTTCCATCTGGCAAAATATTTATTTTAAGAAGATAGCAAATTTATTGATATCAATTAACGCCTTGTCAAAATACGTCTTCGTCAGTTGGAAAAAATAAGCGGAAACATAGCATTATAGAAAGTGTTTTGTATGGTAACAGTTTATTGCTTTCGAGGCTCCTTTTCTATCAAAAAAAAACTTTTTTATGGTCAAATCGAAGAAAACTTAAAAATTAATATAGATGCTCTTAAAAAAATATGAATGAAAGTATATTTTTGGATAATATAATTTGTTTAAATAATGTTTATATGTATATATGTAATATATTTATGTGAGGCTGTGGAGTACAGAGTTGAATACCCAGTTTTTGATAAAATCGATACTTTTTGTTCTTCTATTTTAACTTTTAAACGTAAAAAGCTATGCTATGTTTCCACTGATTACTAAAGCGAAACTTTAAAAACTTCTAGTTTGTTCGAAATGCCGAGATGAGCCAAGGCCATATAAATCTATTTTGTTAATTTTGATGTTAACCATCTTGCCAGCAATCGTTTTTCCAATCGAACATAGCTTACCTAGATTAAAAATTGATGTTAATCATCTTGCCAGCAATCGTTTTTCCTATCGAACATAGCTATCTGCTAAGTTCTTAAATGGTAAGTACTGGGCAGGTATTACGAAGTACGATTATCGTTCAAAACTCATCGTTATGGTTACATTGCGATTATACGGTCGACTTCGTAAATGTAAATGTTCGGTCATTTCTGCTGGCAAAAACTGTTCTTCCACCTTATATTAAGCGTGGGTGCTTGCTCTCAACAGTAAGAGCAAATTTTACGAAAAAAGTAAATTAGTACCATTTTTTACCAATTATTTTTGGCAGTATGTTAACATTTACGAACTCGAGGTACGTTTTACTTTTTTTTTTTTAAATCGACACTTGTTTTATTTTACAACTGCTTTTGGATTGTTTTTTTATAGTTTTGATTTTGGCACATGACTTTATGTAGCTGTTACACATTTATTATGTTTGTTGTTTATGTTTAGATCTTTTGATTCTTTGTGGAAATCAATTATCTCATAAATTATAGTCAGTCATGTAGTGACTATAATTCTCTTGAGTATCGTTGTTTTGCCTTCATTTCGTAATTCGTAATACGCGCCCTTAAAGCACTGCAACTTCAAGCGTAATGTAAGTCCCTGTTTGGGTTTTTGAATTTCATAACGGGAAAGAATCAGTCACCGATTTCAAAACGCATATTACTGAAATAATCCCGCGTTAACATTTCATATCGCATGAATGTATGAATGAGTTGTGAACGCTTTATAGCAAAATATTGGCGATATAATTTCATAAAAATCCGGCAGGCGGTATTAAACACAAAATTTCCTTAATTTAATGAAAAGTTAGTATTTAAACCCCGTAAATATGTATATCACCTCGTAAATCGACTGTCTTAACTTGTACGGAATATAATAAAGGTACAGGACTGATTAGTTTGCGCGATGAGGAGGTATACAAAGTAGTGCGTACATTTAAAAAATATAAAATCTGTAAATTCATCTCATTGTATGAATATTTTCTCGTAAGTATTTGTCTGTTTGTAATCGAAAAAAGGAAGCTACTTGCTTTACCAAAGGAGTACAAGTATATAACCCTAAGGGTTAGAGAATAAGCTAGCAAACAAGTACAAAGGCGGTCGATCTATTTGGCTCACAAAAGCAGTGACAGATCATATCTAAGTTATTCAAAATAAAAGCCTGGTTAAAATAAAAATTAATATTATTTTTTTCTTTTTCAGAGATGCGCTTTAAAATTACTTTTTATTCTTTGGCATTTAATCTAGGTTTATCTTTTGGTGAAAACATAGCACCACGTAGATTTTGTTTGTGTTATTTAATTTTAATGTACAGATAAGCTTTCCAAAAGGTGAAAATGTTAGGCCTCTTGAATCTCAAAATAACTTTTACTAAATATCAATTTCAAATGTGTTACAAAAAAGTGGGCACTCAACTCTTCTTTGATTAAGAAAAAAAAAAATAAATAAGTTGAACAGTATGATCGATCGTAAGTGAATTAATTGAAAAAATATGTATTTTTTAATAAAATTAAATAATAAATTGTTATATCTCATAAAATGTACGTGCGTTTTTTCTAATTAAAACCTATATTCACATTATATATGCATGTATCAATTGCTATTCATTGAATAATACAAAACAAAACAGATAATAGAAAATAAATAAAAATAAATAAATGTGAGCACAAACGATTTTTTCTTTGAACAAAAACAAAATCAAACAATGTTGACTTCAAGATGCGAAACAATTAACAATATTTTGCAGGCGTCAACTTAGTAGCAGCACACTTATCCGCTTAGATATTGAAATGCACTTCCTCTACGCCACTTCAAAATATCTATATAAAAAAGATCAAATTTTAGGAGGGTTAGTTTTTAAAGAATCTTTACCGAGATTTTGAGACCAATCATCAAAAACATTTCGATTTGTTTTGGGACAGTCTTATGTACATAAATATGGTAAAAGAATTTAAAGAAAATTCTTCTGTTTTAGTTGAATATAAATCAACTTTTAATTTGAATTATATTCAGTCGCTACACTAAAACAGAAGAATTTCTTAATATTCTTTAAGAAGAATAATAAAATTTAC
This sequence comes from Dasysyrphus albostriatus, assembly GCA_946251815.1. Classification (NCBI taxonomy): domain Eukaryota; kingdom Metazoa; phylum Arthropoda; class Insecta; order Diptera; family Syrphidae; genus Dasysyrphus; species Dasysyrphus albostriatus. Next base: position 4,025,630 of record OX276339.1, read on the forward strand.
AGTATCTCCAATGCTGTGATTATTAGTCGGTAAAAATCGATACAAATTTGCGTCTTAGAAGGAAGGGTACGATAGTCATCTAACCGATGTGCCCAACTTTTGCACCTGGGCGAAACGCGATAAGGAGTTAAACTCATTTGAACTTTCAACTTGAATTATACATAAATATGTATGTACACTGTACATATTATGAGTTTTGTACTAAAATAGAGCTTTCAAAAAGAAAAGAAAGCATCATATTCGGGGGAGTTTACTTGAGCGATTTAAATCGCTTAATTCGATCGAGTAAAAATCGGCTTTTCAGAACCACCAAGCTGTTTTTCTAATTAATAAACTACGCTCTTCATCCTTCTCATATCATACTGAAATACTTGTACCAATGTGGACACATCATACACAATCTGGACTGGAATGTCATTCAGATTGTAAACATCTCATTTGGTCAATTGGTTAATCTAACTGCTAACAATCGGACTGTACTTTTTCCGAATGATTCCGACATGCGATTCGAATCCGGCCATTTTCGAACTACTGCGGTTTATTAATGCAAAACACATTCAAGTTGAAGTTATGATGTCTTGCTTTAAATAGCTTAAAACAATGTTTGTTTTCATTTTTTAATTAGAATATCTGTTGTTTCGGGTCACGCAAAGCATGTAAATTAAAGAAATAGATAAAAGGTGGTGGCCGGACATACTTAAAATTTTCAGGTCAAGATCGCACTTGTTGGGACTTTACTGACAGTTTGGTAAGAACACAGCTTCGACATCTCTTATGACTTGTATTTTATGATATTTTGTGTTTGATCATAGAAAGGAAAGATTATGTGAATAAATAAAATGTTTAATTTTGTGCCCTGAATTGCATAGAAGAAAATAAAAGCAAGAAATATATCAAATAAATCATATTATATGCAATTATATATAATTATATTAATCTTTGTATTAAAATATCAATTATTTTCAAAATATCTACACAACAAAAATATACATATGTGTATATATATATAATAATTATATATATACGCAGATATATATTCTAAATCCTTCTCGGTCTTTTTTTCTTACAAAACCGTATTACCGTTTTTTTTTATTGGCTTTGGTCATTTTACGTTTTTTAACGATCATATCATACAGAGCTTCTAGACCTTCTTGAAGACCTTCTCCGGTTATTGCACATGCTGGCTGAATGTACCAGCCTTTGAATTGTTGTTGATGGTGTAACTGTGAACCAATGCCAGTAGTTTTTATTGTTGCTGTTTGTTGTTGCTGTTGTTGTTGGTTGATTGTTATTGATGTTTGATTATGATGATGATGGTGTTGGTGTTGGTAGGAAATATCACAATTTGCGGCTTTGGTTATTGTATTCGCTGTTGTCGATGCCGACGACAGCGCCGAGGATGTTGATGTTGAGATTTGTTGACTAATTGATTTATGATGCTGTTGCTGTTGGTGATTATGATAATGTTGGGAAGTTGGTGTTATACAAGGTGTTTGCCCAGAATTTGGCGTTGTTGTTATTTGTGTAGCTGCTGAATTATTAGTTGCATTTGACGATGAACTAGAACTTAATGAGGTTAAATTTAAAGTTGGATAAAGTGGTGAAAGTTCATGCAATCCAAGGAATTTCTCCAATTCTTTAGGATCTCTGGCTCCTGGTAAGTCTTGTTTATTAGCAAGGATCAATACTGGTACACCCTTTTAGAAAGAAATCACAAAGAAAAATACAATAGAAAATAATTAATTTGCTGAATGGAGTATAAGATCTTGAATGAAAAATTAAAAAATAAACATTTGATGAATTTAAAGTTTTAAAAAAATTATGACAATTGTTTTTTTTTTGAAAAGAAAATATTTAAAACAAAATATACTTGATTGTTTTTTTTTTTTTTTTAAATATTTTGTAAGAAAATACTTGATTATCAGGGCATTTTGCTGTACGCATTAGTTCCATTTTAGCCTCTTCCATTCTCTCTACATCAACTGAGTCCACAACGAAAAGAATTCCATCTGTACATCTTTAAATCAAAAATTTATACAAAATGAGTCCTATACAAAAATTTAGCATATGTTAATCGTATATAAAAAATAACAATTTAAATAATAAAATAAATACATGAATAAAATTTATTTTATCAAATTAAAAAATGCCACAAAAAGGCCAATTTGCCTTTTAATATAAATAAACATACATCGAACTTAAACAAGCAAATTACCTTGTGTAACTACGCCAGAGCGGTCGAAGTTTTTCTTGCCCTCCAACATCCCAGACTAAAAAATGAACTCCTTTCGCTTTCCCGACTGTTCCTTGGATCTGTAAAAATATGAAAAGAAAAATCAAGAAACGTAGGAAACAAAATTTTCTTTATGAAAGCCTTCAAAAAAATCAAGCCATATGGTCAAAGTATATGAATACATGGTATGATATTTGTGCATGTCGTTATCATTTCTCTCACGCATTTTGTTGTTAAATAAATTAAATCGATTTACATTTGTTTTTGTTTCTGTTGTTTGTTATCATTTTGTTGTTGTCTTTTGTACGTGTAACGTAGATGTACGTACCAAAAAATTAGGAATATCATACCATATATTGTTTATAAATATTATGCCATCCCTAGGGTAACCTTTGACGCAGATGTGTGGCTTTGGGGCCAGCGATCGAAAAAATGAATCAGGAAACATTTTCAAGTGGACTATTTAATATATTTTCATTCGATTTGGAGCAAAAATAACAACGACAAATAAGTCAAATAATTTTTTATAAAAAAAATGTTCAACAGTTATTTTTTGCATCAGGAAAAAAGTTAAAATACATTTTTAAGACAATTTTATTTGCACAAACAAATTCTTTGAGTTCTTTGTCATTGATGGTGTATCATTTGTATCCCAAACCAGCTGAAAACATAGTAAATAAATCATTTGAAACTTGTTTTTCATTTATTTTTTTCTTATCGCTATAAATACAAATAAAATTGCAGCACACTGGATTTTTTTTTCTAGGCAACCCAGTGAAATGGGTTGGAAGAGGAAGCTATCTTGAGGTATTTCAAAAAAGATGCCGAACACACTCGCCACAACGAATTAACCAAGATTACATTCTTGGCCTTGATTTACCAGAGGCTGCATTTTGATTTGTTTGGTCAACGTTTATTTACAATAAAAGTTGAATTAAATTGTTAGTTGTGATTGTTTTTTATAAAACTGTTAGCATAGACATTGGCTAACTGAATTAGAATAGAGAGTAAGAAGGTTTTGGGTTTTTGGCGAAATTTAAGAATACATAAATTGAAAAAAAAAAAATATTAATCTGTTAAAAATAAGAACAATACTATTAAAAAGCGTAATTAGATTCAAAAAGCATCCTCTAAGTTTAAAAAAACAATGAATAGTAAAAATTTATAGCAAGTTTCACAACAACAGGGACTCGAATTATTGAGGTCCAAGTAGTAACAATAGCTTAAACCTTAACAAAATACACATTTTGGAAACTACTTTTGACACTCTAGAATCGCTTATCGTGCGCCTTGTCTCAGGCATGGATTGGGATTGGTTAGTAACTTAAATTGTTTAATTTTAAACCAAATTAAATATACTTTAAAACAATAAATAGTGAAAATAATATAAGATATAGTATATGACTTGCCTTCTCACAATTAAATCCAATTGTTGGTACTGTATTTAAATACTGATCAAATTTAAGTCTATATAAAGCTGTTGTTTTTCCTGCTGAATCCAAACCCAGCATGACTACGTGCAGAGTTCCCTGAAAAATTAAATTAATCAATAAATAAATCGATGCCTTTTAATTGTAATTATTTATTATTTCAGGTAATGGGAAATATTTCACACATAACCAATGACTAGCTAGCCGGCATCTGTTACCCGAGCGTTGGAATTATATTTACAGTAAGCTTATTATAAGCAAAACTAAAACGATGGGGCATATTAAGTATAGCTATCATTGAAAATAACGTGAGTTAAATAAAAAAAACGTAATTTTGATGGCAAAATAAAGCTCTGGCCTTCATTTTTATTTCTAGCCAAAAAGAATGTTTTTCCGGCCCAGCTTTCAACATCAAATTAGTGTTATTATTTCAAAATAATAAATGATTTTACTTCCTTAACACCTCAAGATTAAAGAGCAAAATGTTCAATTATGAGTTTTAATGATAACTATAACTGGCGCGCAAGAAAAAAAAAAACATAGAACGACAAATTCGAGTTTTTCACAACTAATTAACAACTAACTAACGACAAATTATGCATCTATCCATTTTTCGATAGATGAAATTGTATTTCACCCAATAATGGGCCTTGTGGATAAAAAAGAAGCCAAAGCTTTTTTTTTAAGTACCTTTAGCTAGCTAGTCATAGCTATTACTACTAGCTAAAGCTAGATAATTCTTTGTCATTTCCTAAGGAAAAGTTCGAACTTGTGTGCTAGCCCATCATCTAGGACAGGTTGCTCCAATACAACGGTTTTGATATTCTCAATTGTTTTCAAAACTGTCTCTAAGAGTTTTTATAAAACTTTGTACCTGTAAGTTAATGGAACAAAATCACATAACGGAAATAGAATGTTTAAGTTTTTCGAGAATATTTGGATTATTTGAATTTAATTTTGGCACAAATATTTATTAGAACTTTAAAATCATTTTGGATTCCAAAACAAACAATTTTTTTTGACATTTTTATACTCTTATCCATTAACTATGATTCTTCAACCTGCCAGACCACGGGCTTTACCATCATCAATTTCTAGTCGTCTGAATTTAACCAAAATTCCACTAGATAATATAATTTACAGTGCATTTGTGCTGTTTATTTAATACATGTCGGTAACCATCGACTAAAATTATGCGTCTTAGAAGGGTACAACAACATCTAACTGATGAGCCCAATTGTTGTACCTGGGCGAAACGCATTTGGACTAAAGGTCGCAAAAACTTTAAATTGAATTTATGATTCTTAGCCACATTACGACCGTGAACGCACTAAAACTGAAGAGAATTCTAAAAAATAAGAACTAGTCAAGCTTTCGAGTTAGGGGTCCAAGAATCCTGATAGTTTTGTAGCTTTAACACAAATTGGAGCTTAAGCTGGAAAAACAAGTATAAGCTAGATGAATTTAGCTTTGGATTTTTTGAAATAGCTATTACTAGAACACATCTTTTATTTGCTAGCTTAAGCTTGTTTTTGTTCACACAAAACCTAGCTTTAACTTAAAAATTGAAGTTTAGCTTTAGCTTTTTTATTCACAAGACCCAATATATATTTTTTTTTCAAAATTGGATTTCCTATTTATGTTTTTACCCCATTACACCCTATAATAGTCTAGGATCCCGCCATAGGACGACCCACCCTCATAAAGGTACCAGATGAGCGGTATAACGTTTTATAGGTAGTGTTTAAGAAAACCATTTGCGCATAGGTTGCCTGTCGAAATATGGTCATGGCATAGGGTCTCAATTTTTGGGGTTTTTCAATTATCTGCCCCAGCTTAAAAAAAATAAATGTGCAAATTTCAAAAATTCACTGCACTAAAAATAAAGGTTAATCACAAAATTTGAAGAATACTAGTAACATTTTTTTAATTATCTTTCTTAAAATACATATATAAATATTTTTCATAGAGCATCATTTGGATTAATGGTGAATTATTTCTCTCTAAACCTCTATTTTCCAATTCTTGACTTTCAAATGTTCATATCTCGATGTGCTATAGATTTATTGCAGTTGGTTTTCAAAGATATGTTTGTCAGTTGTAGGATATTTTGCAATGTTAATTTAAAACTAGCGAACAGAAGAGGGGCTAGGTAAATTTTCCGTCCATCATGTCCACTTTCTCATGGAATTACCCATTTATCGAGTAAAATGTTATCTATAAGAGTTACATAGCGCAGGCTTTATACTTTAAAATCTAAACTCTCGCAGCTTTTTTCAATAAGAAACGGATGTAATGAATATTCTCACTGGATAAAACAAAAAACAACCCTTGGAACAATTAAGAAACAATAATCTTGAGAAACAGAAGCCAATATTTAAATTCGCCTGGAGAAGCGAATAGTTAGAAGTGTTTCCCAAGATCCGAAACAAAGTTTATTTCTTCTATTAACACTATCAGATCTTTGCCGAAGAGAGCTTAGTAAAAGCGACATCTTGCGACCAAAGAATTGCCAACACAAATTAAGTGCTCATCACTTAGTGTAGTGATAGTAGTTAGTAAGCAACAAACCACTTAAGACATATACTTTACAAAATAAAATTAAAAACAATGATTATAAGATAACAAATACATATAATGAAAATGAAATGATTAACAATTGCAAACATTTAAGAGCGTGGTACACTGGTCTTCAATGTAGCTTTGAGACTATTTTTGCTTATGTTAAAATCGAAAAGGTTTGAGTTCAAATTCAGAAGTTTACACATGCGGGTAAAGATGCATTAGTTCTAGACTACGAGTGTTGTGACCTCCACCACGGTAGTTAAGGCTAGTACGAGATAATAAATCAGGTGCATCAATAACACCCGTTAAAAGTTGATGAATAAATACAATATCATTATTGATTCTCCTTTGTGGCAAAGGTTGAATCTGAAGAAGCTTAATCTGATGTTCGTAAGGAGGAAGATTATAAGGATCGGACCACGGTAGCCTTTTCAAGGCAAAACGTATAAAATTACGTTGCACTGCTTCTAACCTATTTTTATGAATCTCATAAAAAGGAGTCCATACCTGTGATGGGTATTCAAGATGGGGGCGAACAAGGCAGTTGTAAAGAGCCAGGGTAACATAGGGATCCTGAAATTTCTTAGACCATCGTTTATAGCCCTTCCACACTAGCCCACTGAGTATTAATACATGTCAAATTGAAAGTGGGAAAGAATTGTTTGCGACTGTCAAATTTGTGGGAAATATGACTTTCAAACTTTCCTTCCACAGTGGCTTGTATTAATACATGCCAAACTTGTGTTGACACACAGATGAAATGTATTAAAATTAGAACCAACCCTAAAAATTGTAAAGTATTAATACATGTCAAATCAAGTATGGAGAGCTGTCAAGCTGTGTAAGATGGGCTGTCACATCTTGTATTAATACCTGTCATATTTTGTTTCCACACTATACACATTTTTTTTTTCCCCACTTTTTTGACATGTATTAATACTCAGTGGGCTAGTGTGGAAGGGCTATTAACAAACCCTAACATAAAGTTTGCCTTGTCGACAATTAAATTGATATGCTTCGTAAAATCAAGATTAAAAGTAAAATAAACTCCTAGGTGTTTGAAACTATCAACACGACGTAATGTGTGCTGCGATATTTCATAGTCAAATGAACTAGGAACTCTTCTTTTAGAAAAAATCATCGCCACTTAATAGGGTTGAGATTTAAACCATTTTTACTACACCAAAGAACAAAACAGTTTAAATCATCTTGCAAAAAAGATCACTCACAGATTTGAAGGTTTTGAAAATTTTCATATCATCCGCAAAAATAAGAATTTCACTATAACGTATACAGAGGGATACGTCATTGATAGCTAACATAAAAAGAAGTGGGCCTAAATGACTACCCTGGGGAACTCCAGATTATCCGATATCTTAGAAATCACACGAGGAATTAATTTTGCTTTTTACCAAGAAAAAGGTATAGGTTTTGATGGTTGAGTAAGGGGCCAGTCATAGCGAGCGGGAAAAAGTTTGTAACAGGAAAATATTCTTATGGATTATTTGCGATATTTTCATTCGATTTGAAACACAAATTCTACACTTAAGAGTAAAGAATTTTGTTCCTAATAAAAGAATTTTGATCCCAATAAAAATACCATTGAACAATTATTTTTTGTTTTAAATGTATTTATATAAATTCATTTGTGATTGTCTTATCACATAAAATAATTATTGAACGATTTAATCTCCAATTTCTTCCGGTTTTACTCACAGAATTGTGAATGAAGAATTTTTCATTGGTATGCGTTTCAATCAGGAACATTTTGAAGAAGGTTGTATTGGTGGATATATTCATATGTTTACAGCTTGCCAAATGGCATATTATTCCTGTTTGCTATGAACGGCCATCAGGAAAAAAAATGTTCAATTTCACACAGTTCCAATTTTTCTTGATCGCTATAAATGGCCTAGTAGGAAATAGCCTTGGTAAAAGGAAGATTGGAAAACCGCTATTGTAAGCACTTGGATGTATAACATTTCTTCTGGAATGAACTTATTTTGGCATTTTATAGATATTTAGAGTAGATTTTATTATCAAGAGTTTACATACGAACCGAATGCTACTTAGTCGTTTGAAAACAAAACTCAGAAAACAGCTTAATATGTATTTATTTCTCGAAGAATGCTAGAATAAGTAATAGGCCTTCCTGGTGAATAAAATCAATCAAACATGGTGAATAAATCAAATCATAACATTAGTTTTAGGTTTTCCTTCGTCACAGACTAACTCTGGCTTATCATGAAGGCATGCCTGGTAAAGTTATTGCCATGGAATGGAAGATGGTCCAAATAGAAATATCGCTTTCAATAAGATTCGCCAGTTTCTCGAATAGAGCTAACGGGTAACCGGCACCGGGGTATGTGTCAAATGGGTCTTAATAGTCAAAATATTTTGAATTCATAAATTATCGATGTTATATTTCATACCTGTGTTGGCAACGAATCCAGTAAATTTCCCCCACTTTTGCCCATTGTTGCCCCCATGTTCCATCAATATATACGAAGAATTTGTTTCCGTTTTCCGCTTTTTTCGTTTTAAGTTTATTATTTCGTTTGCTTACCTTTTTTTACATTTATGTTTTTTATTATTTTGTAATTATTATTTTAGTATAAAAGAAAGGCTGATATATCACAGTACCATTAACGGCAGGATGATCTTGATCTGAAAGAAAAAGAAATAATTCTTATATATTTTTACTTTCTTGAAACAAATAACAAACGACAAAATCAAAAGTATAGGAAGTTATAGTCGGGATAAAAGTAAACAACAAAAACGTATCCAAACAAGAATGTATGTTTAATAGATTAGTACCTACCTAATTAATTGTTGAAAGTTTTTTTTTCAAACTGATAAAGAAATTAATAATTTAACTTAATACTATGAAAACAATCTCTTGAAGGGGAGTCTAAATTTCTTGAAAATTGATATAAAATGAAATGACATCGCTAACAATGCTAAAATTTCATTGACTTGCCACCAAGTTCAGGTGAATAATTGCAGCTTAACGCAAGTTAACCTTATGTATTTAATTCTTACCTCTGGGAAAAGGCCTCTGTCCAGATTAGTGATTCTTTAAATAATGTATCTACACATAATTAATGTATTTACTTTCAAATAAGTGGTAGGTACACAGTAAAAATTGTATGTAGGTACTACATTTTTAATTTTTGGTAAAGCTGTTAGAATTGGAACATGAATAATGGAAAAAATATAGTATAAGAAGAATCACTTGTGATACTCAGGATCACAATGGAAACAAAAGCTGTGATACCTAATAGCTTTTTATTATGGAACACTTGTGAAGTAATAAAAGCAGTTTCGATTTGTATTAACGCATAAAAATGTTACATGTTTTACGTTTTATGATGGTCAACTAACTGTAACCGCACACTTGGACACTTTGACCTGTCATAACAGAAACTAGTAAGCGTTTTTCATCTTTTAGAATTTTAGCCACGGAAAAATGGCTTCTATTTATTTACGTTTGCTAGTAGAAGGGGTCTTCATCTGAATTGTTATTAAAATTCTCGTTCGATTATAAGAAGCATTTGAAAATTTGGAAAGGGCCTCTTCCTTCCCATTCGCTTTCGGAGTCAATTTGGACTACATCTGAGTCAATTTGGACTACATCTTTGATCAAAAGTTTTTGGCTCAACTGAAGATCGTCAAGTCCTATTTTGTCTGTATTTTCACAAGAAGAGTAATCAACTCAGAAATTTGAATATTTCTTAAACCGTAAAACTTTCATGATTTAAATGGCTAAATTATGACCTGTAATTCGCAAAGTAAACCTCTAAATAAATGAATATTCATCGAATCTTGACAACTTTTTTAACAACAATAAGGGTATTCATGCAACTTCGTAAAATCGTAGATAAATTTACAAATTGGTTAAGTTTATCTTTTGGTTAATGAACTGTCAAATTTTGTATGGGGAATGATTTACACAATTTAGTTAAACTTACCAAAGGATTTTGTTGCGTAAAATTAACCAAACTGGTCAAACTTATCCAAACATCATTGTGACTCTTACTCTGATTGAATTACCTAGCATTTAATCAAATGTATAAAAAAGGTCGTTCATGCAAACCTTCCGTAAACTTATCATTTTACACAATTTGAAAACTTACGACGTTGCATGAATACCCTTAATATTTACAATATACTTATATTTGTTATCAAAATCGTTGAAGCCGTTTAAGAAATAAATAAGATTTTCCTTAACGGTTGTATAGCAAGTACCGTTATTTGATTTTTTGAGGTAAACAAGAATTAAATTTCCCCTATGGAGAATCAACAAAAAGTCTTAAGTTCAAAATTTGAAAAAGATAGCATATTGGTTTAGGCTGTAGATCCAGGTACAAGCAGACCGACAGACATACATTTCCCACCCACTTTTTGGTGCTCTCTATTATCGTAATTGTTTGATTGTTATCTCGAAATTTTGTATGTACGAGTCCTAAACTTACCCTATAGTACCTATATCGCAAGTAAAACTACTAAAATGCAGTATCATAGGTGATACGGGGTTCCCAGGACAATAATGAAAAAATTCCATGAAATACTTCTTAGGTCATTGCTTGTTTCAATAGTTCTAGCAATTGCTCTACGGTGTAACATTTAATTTCAGTTAACCTAAAAAAGAGGAACAGTTACAAAAAACAACCGACATTAAGAACAAATTCATCGCCCTAAAAAAATTTCTAGACAGTTTTGTTCGATAGCAATTTCTCCGCAATAAGGCAGGTAAAGTGTAGAAGCATGTGGACCTTCGTAAAGCTTACTAGATACCGTTTTCATATTTGACGTTGTTGTAAGTTCTTCTTAGAATTCATGTCTTTTCTTTACTTTCTAGTGTCTACTTACTAATTCTGAATAACGGAATATTCCGGATAAACCATTATGTACCTTAGTAGAGTACAAGAAAGAAGTTTGTATTATATAGTAACAGGTATAGATATAGTGCTTATCATACCTGTAATAGTTAAGTTTAAAGATAAATAGGTATTTGGAATGCATTCCTTTTTTATTGCAATCAGTGCAATTGAAGTCCCATTTACGACAGATTTGCATTGGTGTTGTTTGTTTGAATCCCGCAAGACAGCAAGTTCTATGCATTTAATAAAATGTTTAACCGTTTTGCACTTAAGAAATAAAAAATTGCGTAAAATAAAAGTATGTTTATTCAATTGTTTTGACATATTATCTCGGAACAAGTGATTGCCAACCTATTTGTTCTAGTTTTGCATCTTTATTTATTCCATTTATATCCATATTCTGAGCAAATATTTTGTTTTTTTTTTAATCTTTTTTATTCCTTATCCAAAACAAACAAAATTAATTAACTTCTTGCTTAGTAGGTAAGTAAATACAGAAACACACTTCTAGTCTTTTACTCAAAAATCTACTGGTGCAATATGCTTATATTGCGCTTCTTTTCGATTTAAAAATGTATTATACAGATGGAGATGCAAAAAAAAAGAAAACATCAACAAAATTTTGTTGTCGATGGTTTGGATTGACCTCCTCACTTGATTTCCCCAAATAATCAGGAAATCTCAATACAAAAATGTTTTAATGTTCTTTTTTTATGGCAACACAAACAAAAACAACAATGATGGGTAGCTGATCCGAGGAAGATTATTGACGTTATCCTCCCCGCATAACCGCTTCTGCTGCACACCCTTCCTGAACAGTTTTCCAATGGGAACATTAGTTAGACTCTAAAATATTTGTATTTTTTCTTTTTTGGAAAGAACATAATAAGAAATTTTCAAAATAAAAAGATACAATATTCTGTTATGCGAATATGCATTTAATATGGGTGTATATAAATAAATATATACAAAATATAAGAAAAGAGAAATTATTAAACAATATACACTCACCTAGGTACTAAGCCAAGCAAACGGAACATTGCACTTCTTCTCTTTTCACTCTAGTCTTTGGATTTTTCATGTTTTTCTTTTTTTGTTGCTTATTAAATTTATTTAATTGAAATTCACATAAGAACATGGAAATACAAACAACAATTTACAAGCCCATAATTTTGTTGCTTCGAAACATCTTCTCTTCACAAGCAGTGAAATATTTCATGAACTTTTGTTTAAATTGAAAAGGAAGGATACACCAAAACAACAGTTATACAAAAATATACACTTAATTGCAAATTGAGTTAGGAATTGTGGGGGCAGATTGGTGTGATGGAGAAAAGAAAAACACCGAACACAGTTACTAACAGTGAAAATTTTCTGTTTATTTGATGTTAAATTTACTGCAAACGGAGACTTCAATTAATTCTTCATATTTTAAATGATTTTCTTCCTGTTTTTTTTTTATCAAAATATATAAGCGCTGGATGAAGAACGAGCAGCGCCGTCTCGCCTCTTCGTCTTCGCGTTTATCTTTATCATCAATTTTCAAGTATCAACTAAAAAAAATGACAAGTGCAGGAATCAGAGATAATCAATTACCACGCTTACATAGCGAATCGGGTTCAATCCGGATCGAAATTTCGTTATGACAACTCCAGATCGAAAGATTGAATTCAAATGGGATTAAAGCAACAGTTTTGTTTTCTGTGTGCATGCGACGTTAGGTTTGTTCGTCTACTTTCAGGTCTAAATTTGGCAGTCTATCAATAGGTGTGTTTTTTCATTGCCCAAATGGGCTTGGGCGAAAAAAACGACGTCGGGGCTAAGCAATTCACAGGTTTAATGCAACAACAGCTAGGCCCCTTTGGGCTTAGCTAAGCACAGATAATTTTCGGGGCTTAACTTTAGCCCAGATAAAAACTGTGTTACCGGCACGAATTTCTCTCCATTTTTTTCTGTGATGGCGTCGCCAAGCCCCGGTGTCATTTTTTGCCCGATTTTTCTGAGGCTTGTAAAAAAAACACAACTAATATTTGAGGAGAGAAGTTAAATAGTGCAAGAGTACACGAACGCACAGAACCAAAATTTCTACTACTTTTTGAACGTTAACAAAAAGTAAACAAAAAACCTCAAAGAAATCCAGAAAAAAGCCACAGCATTCGATTTCAATTTTACAGCCATATTCTGGAGTTGTGATGTGAGATTTCACAAGTCACAATGCCTTGTGAGGTATTCCTTGAGGGGTTTGTTGTGATTCGATGATATTTTCGGTATTCTGGGAAAATCCTCACAAGAAACTCACCACGGTGAATGGGGATGTTCAAGCATGTTAGATTTTCATGATTTCTGGGGCTGTAATTGGCTGACTGTCAAAAAAAGAAATATAAGTGAACTTAGTCATTTTTGCGATTAATGTTGAGCGCACAAATTACTCGACAGAAGAAACATTATGATTTGCTTAGCTTGATTGTTTTTTATAATAGCTAAGCTAAAACCAAATAATACATGCATGGAGGTTTATTTTTCAATTACTAATATTATTTAAAGAGAAAGCAATTAGAAATGCATACAAACAAACATGTTAATTAGCCAGTTTATATTTCTGAGATCTCAGAGGACTCAGAGCGCTCAGAAATATAAACAGGATTCCTCTCAAAAATTCCTCAATTTTCCCCTTAACAACAAGGTGGTTTTTTAGTTGTGACCACCTCTGAAGAAGATCACAGTTTCAATAGTTTTTGTGAAGATCACAACTCGTGAGGTTGCTGCCAGAAAACGAAAACCTCACAAAATCAAGTTGATCTCACCTTATGAGGTTGTTGTGACCTGTGAGGTGAGTGAGGTTTGTCAGAATAGGTCTGTTACGCCCATATTATTCACTCGTTTAATCCAGATTAAAACCTAAATCCAGATTTAAAGTAATTTGAATCCGAAAACTATATCCGATACAGAAATTGACAAATTTCGCCCAAAGAAATTTCTTGGACAGAATTTGGCAAAAAATGTCCGAAAGGGGAAATATTTTACTCTGCCAAAAACTACACATTTTTTGAGTAGGCAAACAGCTTTGGGCCTAATTTGGTAGATTTGGATAGAATTTGGTAGTTTTGTGGAGTACACGAAAAGACCTGTTGTTAGTTGGTCATGGTGAGTTTATATTTCTGAAATCTCAGAAGACTCAGAGCGCTCACAAATATAAACAGGATTCCTCTCAAAAGTTCCTCCCTTTTCGCCTTAAAAACAGAGAATGAAACTTTTTGGATACTGAGCACTCAAGAAATATAAACTGGCCAATTCATTTTTCGATTCGATTCACCACATCGCGAGCTGGATTGCATCGAGTAATCTAGTTTCAATCCGATCCAGGTTTACATGGACCTAAATCTTGATTCAACTCGGGTTCAATTTTCCATGTAAACGAGGTAAATTACCTAGTTTACATGGAGAATTGAATCAGGATTTAGATTCATATAAACCTAGATCGAATTGAATCCAGACTACTCGACTAGTCTGGATTCAATTCGATCTAGGTTTATATGAATCTAAATCCTGACTCGATTCTCCATGTAAACTAGGGTAGTTTACCTCATTTACATGGAAAATTGAATCCCAGTTGAATCCAAAAACTATCTTCGGTCGCGTTCGGCTGGTTGTTTTTGTTTACTTTTTGTCCAGTTCAGATGTAATTTTTTTATTCTTCTGTGTATGTTTTATCAAGTTCAAAAGTTGTGAACTTGATAGAATATAGAATTTTTGGGTTTCTTCTTTGCTCGTTTGATTTTGTTCTACCGTGAATATTCCGAATCCAGCTCGGCGAGCTGGATCGAATTGAAAATAGAATTGTCCAGTTTATATTGTTGAGTGCTCTGAAAATTTCTCCAGATATGCGGTCAAAAACTAAGTAAAAAAATCTTTGCTCCGTCAGCTCAGTGAGCGCTTCTGATTATAAGCTGTAGGTGGACTGAGGGAAATAAAAGTAAGTGGAATAAACTAATGTATTACAACAAAAACAGCAAAAAGATCGTCATTGAGTGGAAAAATCGGGTCAGGTAAATTCCGGCTTGGTGTGCGTGTTTCATTGTGTATTTTGATTCAAGACTGTTGTATGTTGTATCTATGGCTTGTTTTGGTTGCTTGTTATTTGTGGTTGAAATTTATTTTTACCTATGGCCTTTTCGATTGGTAAATCGGAAGAACTCTCCGATCCGGAACACCAATAAAACAAACAAGCACATGCGGTTTGATTCTGAAGCTTTCATGAGTAGTCATTTTGAATGCCAAAAGAACACTTTCAGAAGGGGTTACACGCATTCCGAACGCTTCTGGGTTGCCAATCGAAAAGGCCATATATTTATAAACTGTCACTTCAGTCCCATTTGAATTCAATATTTTTGATCTAGTATTGTCATATACCTGAATCGAAGTGTCGATCTGGATTGAATCCGATCCTTCGATCCAATCATGAAAACGTGGTAAATATAAAATCTCATATAAATGTTCTTACTCTCTCTTTTCTTGTTTATTTTTTTGTGTGTGTAGAGCTCTTTATGTCAAACGACTTTCAAACATGATAGCATACCAGGGTATATAACACAATGCAGCGTTTTTCATAATTTTCGGGCTAATTCACAGTTCGATAAAAAAATTTAAACATCAAACATTTTTTTTCCGCAAAAATCGCTCCCTGAAGAAATACATGCAGTTTTTTTTTTCCTTAAAGAACTGTATACTTAGCTTAAAGGCGCTCCCAAACCATCTCGAATGCGGAGCGATTCGCAGCGAATCATTCACAATAGTAAAAAATATGACAAATACACAACTCTAAACAACAACAGAAACTCGTCGTTGCTCCGCATTCGCGTTGGTTTAAGAGAGCCTTAACATTCCGGCTCCACTAGACATGAGCCATAATCGGACTATGAACCTGTCGAGAAAAAAACCAATGGAGGCAGAAAAATCCATGTCTTGTTGGCAACATGTCGAAGAAAACCAACTTTTGAACAGCACATGAATGCTGTCCAAAGCTTGGCCATGAGATTAGAGATTTCACTTGTGTGTGAGTTTCTTGTCTGATTTTCGTTATATCTGGAGGTGAATATTGCTGCAAAAGTTGTTATTTATTTACGTGAACTTTGTTCCTATAATTTGAGTTGAATATTGTTGCAAAAGATAGAAGTAGTGGTGAGAGAGAAATGAAACGACATGATAATTTGCCCAGCGAGAAAAAATCTGCTGTTTGTTGATTGGATTATGGTTGTGATGTTGTGCATCTGTATGTTCTGTGGAGTCGGGGTGTAAGGATTCAAAAAATTGAAAAAAAGACATGACGAGACGAAGAGTTTATTTGTTGACAAATTGTTTACAAAAAACAAAACAACAAACAAAATTTATAAGAAAAATACTATAAATTAAGATGGAATCGACAATTCGTTGCCTGGAGTATTTTTTGTTTAAATTTTTTAAATTTTTTGTATAGAAAATCAGTTCTCGTCGTTAAAATCCCGCCGCATTAGGAATTGGGGGGGACGATTTTATAACTAGAAAAAGATGACAGCGAATCACGTCTCACTTTAGTCTCGTTTTCTCGTCGCATTGTGAATCAGGCTTCACTCTCTTGTTCATTTACAAACTTTAAAATCTTAATGTTGAAGTGTCATATCAGAATTGGCTACCGAACTGTTTTTTTGGCTGGGCACTTTGAAATTTGACACTGCTGCCACAATGAAAACTGCCACAATTAAAATTGACAGATGCTTAAAATTCCCTATAGAGCTCTTTAACCATGGTATAAATACAAGGTATGTGATGAAGGGCCACCATATTTGTTTTTATGTAACGTCATAGCGAGTAACAGTACACAATTAAAGGTAATATCATTGGCATTTTCAGTACATAATTAAAGGTAATATCTATAATAAAAACTGAAAAACTGATTTCGGGCAATCGTCTGGTTTGTGCCACAGCACAAACTGAAAAGTTGCTCGAATCGACGACGGAATAGTTTCTGCATGTGCGCGGAGTCTCATATGAATCCATAGGACTCATTTTTGCAACCAAACTGTTTTGAAACTGAAAATTGCATGTGCGTGACTAGCCTAATAGCAACAGAAAAAGAAACTAAGTACCAGTTGTACAAAAGCGGTTTGAATTTTGATTCTTAGTTCAGTAATTTAAAATCACAGTTTTCGAAAATATGGCTTGACGAGACGGCTTGACGGTCAAAATACTTTTTTATGAATTATGCTATAAAGATAGGCCTGCCAGTCAAACTTGAATGCGGCTATTGTGAATCATGGCCTTCTACTATGTTTCCACCGGAGCGAAATCTCGGATTAAGAGATTTCTGTCCAAATCTTCACATTTCCCAATATAGTTTTGAGATTTCGAAATGCGAAATTTTGTTGAAATCTCAATAAAATTTTGTAACGATGCGAAGTCTTTTTATGAACAGACCCATTTTCAGCTTTTTAAAAATTAGGATTTTTATTAGAGGGAGTATGATATTGTATTTGACATTTGTGCGAAGAGAAACACAAACACATAAGCACACAATGGTAGTTAATTGTGTTTATATGAGACGAAATCTTGGTTTTGGCAGTGTGTGAACACCAATTTGAAATCTCGAAAGTTTTCAGTTGAAATCTCTGATTTCACTTTGATGGAAACATATTATTAAGTGCTTTTCACATGACCCACGGAATGCGAATACATTTTTTAAGGCAATTTCAAGCTTAAATATCAACAAATTCTTGTTTTTACTTTTCGACGAACTGAATAATCGATTCTATCTGCAGTTTTTTAAAAGAGAACACGTCCTTAAATAAGATTAAATTGTTAAATTTATAATTTTTATATTTTCTTCGTGACCAACGAAATATTTTCTGCGAATTGACAAACATTTATTTGCAATCCACAATATCAGAACGCATTTCACAAATCTGCGGACGAAAAATTCGCACAAATTTAACCTCAAATTTTTTAGCACCCTTTTTACTGGTCTATTTTGCAAGACAATATACGCGTCTCTAGACGACCACTCGTGTGAAAGAAAGTCAAAGTTCTCGACCATTCACAATTCACAACTCACGTGAAATGCACTTTATGGCTGAATGTGGAACATATCTAAATGTTCACATTCAACGGAACATGCTTTTTTGCTTTCTCTAATTCATGAAACAAACCTAAACCCATTTGTTTGTACTTTGAACACAGTCTGATTATTTCCAGTTAAGCTTACAAAGAGTAGTTCCGTTTCCGTCGTATTGATTTCGTGCGTCTCATTAATTTAAGAAAAATAAAATAAAAATGGCTAAAGGAATACTTATCCCGGATGCCCCTGACTAATGAAAATTTAGAGCAAAATATACAAGTTGTATGTTTTTTAAACGTCGGTCGTCTGGTCATCGGGAAAATTGTTAATTCGTATATTCTTTGCTATTTTTCGAAAAATGCATTTGGATAATTCATTATGCCGGAATTTATTTTAGGTTATTTCCGTGTCCGGTTTGAACATATGGATCTCCGGGTTGAAATAAATATTTAAATGTTTTTTGTCTGGTATTCGTAATCGTGATAACAAAAACAGTAGTTTTGAAAATAACCATAAGACAACTCCATATTCGGCTCGGTCCAATTATGTATATAATACAAGCATTTGTAGTTTCCGGTTCCAAAAACAAATTACCTATGTTTCGGGTAAAAAATAATAAAATGTTTTTTTTTTTTATTTTTAAATTTGTAATGTGCAATCTAAATGCAAGTGAAAAGTTTTATTTTTTGTAAAAAAAAGGTGAAAAATGGCGTTTATGCTATACCTTTCGTTTTTATAGAATAAGTTTCCGTTTTATTTTTCTTTTATAAGGCTTCAGCCCTGTTCAAACAGAGCGCGATCCGGCGATCTTTTTATGCTAATCGACCTAGTTTGAAATTTCTGATTCCTAGAAAAGTGTGAAATCAAAATGCAAGTGAAAGTGTTGTTTTTGATTGAAAATGTAAAAAAAGCTTTTATGCGATTCGCTCCATTTTTATCAAAGTACTTACATAGCTTCCGTTTCAAAAAAATATGTGTCGAAAATGCGAGTGCTTCATTGAAAAATAAGTGTTTTCTGCAGCTTTTTTTGTTTGCAGCTTTCGATGCCAGTAAAAATGTGTGATTAGCATTCAAGAAAAAAATGTGCATTTTATAAAAAAAAAAGTTAAAATTCGGTTCGTCGTTTCCGTGATATTTAAATGATCAAAAAGTGCTTCCTAAAAAGTGTTGTTTTTTTTAGCAAAAAAGGTCTAGATACTAAGCTTCAAGAATCGCAATATGACAGAAGATTGAAAATCAAATGCACCTTGGTAAGTGATTACTTCATATATTAATACATATATCAAATATTTCTATAATTGTTTAAGTTTTTTTTCAATTCAACATTTGGGTTTCCTTCTTAAGAAAATATGTTTTTGTAGTTGTAAATGTTGTTACTAGGTATTACTTACCCGGAGGAGTTGCATGATCGGGACAGATTGTAGTTTTCTTCTTAGATTCCTTGAGGTTGTTAAACCTTGACTCAGACAGCTGAGTAGAACTCGAAGTTCACTAAAGTGAGTTTACTGGTTGTCAGTTAGTCTGTTTTTCTTTTCTTACAGTGTGTCCCAATCTCAGTCACTACCGCAGACGTTTGTTTGAAAAAAAACAACATATTTAAAGTACCCACCTAGAAAAACAATCTAGATTTTTAAGGTGCCCTAGAAAGTCTTACATTGATCCTAACATGGAGCAAGCAAGAGTAACTATCGATTTTTTCATGTTACCTTTTGTCTCGAAAGACAAATACAAAACAAAAAGTTGTCCTTACTAAGACCCTGTTTAGATTTGGTCAAGTTTCACTACGTAGTGAATAGTTATATCGTGTATGGGTGATACTATAAACGATGGAACGGCTCCGCTGATATTTTAATAACTGTTCAAGTAGGTATTCTATCTGATTTTTTTACAACTATAATTTTAACTGAAGTCTACATGCCCAGACAAAATTATTAAGATCTGATATATTTTCAGTACTCAACAATTCTTCAAAGGGTTTCATTCTCAGTCCCCTGCCCATTTTCGAAGGAAAAAATTCTCACCGTTCTCTTACCTATGTTCCAAAACCAAAATTAGCTTTTAACTATTCACGTTAGATTATATATCTTGTTATGATAAAAATGAGAACCATTATGTTTTTTTCTACTTCATTTGTTAAGAAGGCACAAAGCCATGGATTGTCCGTTTCTCTGTCCTCTGTACTCACAGAAAATAATGCTAGGCAAGCAGCCATATATTTTAAAATTTTAATATTAATTATAATTAATTTAATTTAAATAATATAATTATATAACTGTTTTTATTATTTTCGTACAATGCGTTAACATGTTTTTGGGTCAAAAACTATGAAAAAACTCAGTCCTTTGCCTCAGTCCTCTGACCTTTAATTACTGATTTTATCTCTTGAGGTCATCAGAGCAGGAGTTGCTCAAGGATCAAAGCTGGGACCGTTCCTCTACAACATCTTCACATCAGACCAACCTCAACCCAACAACGCTATGAAATTTCTCTGTGCGGACGATTCACTAACAAACGCCAAATCTATTTCACCATTCATTGCAGCCCAAAGAGAAACTGGAAACTTTAAAACACAGCGAACACGAGAAAAATGCCTCTCTACATAGGTAAGTTTTTTTACTCAAAATGAGCTAGAAGTGGGGTGAGTCAGGCTTTTGCCTGAGGTACTCACTGTATGGGACACCCTGTATTTGGATCATTATACGGTATTATGTAGGTTACTAAGGGACAGTTTTTTCAGCTCAAAGTTAAAATAGAGCTAGCTAATCCTGAAAATAAATTAATCCTGAGTTAACTCAGTTGAGGCTTAACTTTATATTTTAGTAGTCGAAAATCTAAGGCCATCGATGTGCCACACTATGGATATCACCCTTCTACGCCTTTTACGCATCAGAATAGAGATGACGTCACAACGGAACTGCACTCAAAATAACTTTCATTATCGAAATCGAGTTGGTGCCACAACTAAAAAGGCACTCAATTTAGCCTCTGAGTTAACTTACCAAAGTAGGTGAGTTAACTCCGGGTTAACTTAGGATTTTAATTTAATCAAAAGCTCGGAGTTAACTCAAGTTTAACCTAGAGACAAGGATGATCTCACACTGAAAAACTAGCCCTTAGATTTACTATACTGACAAGACCATTGCGCTACGCTGGTCAGAAAATGGCAACTTCGGTTTGTATATTGTTTTCTGAGGGATTTATATAAATGTTGTATCAAAGGGAAGCTCTTGACTATACTTCTTACGAAACGACTATAGGTGGATAGAACGTTACCAGTTGTAACCACGATTCCGACCACACTATTTTAAATATTTTTTTTTTACTTTTCTTAGAAATATTCAGATGCAATGGGCAATTGGTTACCAAAAAAAGTATTTTCAATAATCTCTATGTCTATTAGTGAACTTCCCAAACTTCGAATTTCTACGAAGTTATGCAAAATTTTAATTTTTTTATATGAACTTTGACAGCGTTTTAGGTTAAATTTGTAGTTTTAGGAAGTTCACGGACAGACATTTTATAGGAAAAAACTTGGATAAAATTTTATTTTATAATACTTCAACTTGACTTTACAAAATTAAACGCATTGTATACCAAAAACTGAAAAAAAAAATGTTTATATTGTCTAGAGGTGTGCTTTTCTCAAAAGCTTCTAAGCAATTTTGTCTTCCTTGGAGTTGCTTTGATAATACAACTCTGATTGTTCATTTATTTTAGCAGGAATATAAAATTTGTTTATATTATTCCTTCCCATTGTCCAGTGGTATTGGATAAAGTTTTGCGCTGGTTTTTGAATTTGGGGAAACTTTTCCCATTGACTGGGATTGCGATGGGAATCCATCCCTGAAATGATCTAAACAAAATTAATTTTCTTTATTAGAAACAAAAAAAGAAACGTAGATATTGTAAATTTATGACCGTGTTTCAATTACGATAAAAAGTTTGTTAATTTTCATAGCAAGTCTTATTTTTGACAGTTTTGTGATGTAAAACCCCAAAAATTAATTTAGGGACATTTTAATACAATTGACACAAAGCCTAAAAAAATTGAGAATATACCGTCAGCATCATTTCCATGTGATAAAACTGAATTCACCAATGGCGCTTGTCCGGTTAAGCCACACCATGTTTTACTCATTGATCTATGGTTTTGAGGCAGCCATGATGATAGAACGTTATTGTTGCTGCTGCTACTGGCCGCTGTACTGAGGCTCATCCAGTTTGATTTATTAACATTTTTGTTGGGTGTTAATGTGAAACTGTGAGGTAGTTGTGGCGGGTGCTGTAAACGTCTGTTGCGTTTGGTAAAGTCTAAAAAAATATATTCTTCTTGATTTTGTCAAAAATAATAAAATGTCTACCTTTCCAATTACTAAAACCTTTTCTCTGATGAATAAGTTCGATGTTACGACGCGGTCGAAAGTAATTACTCACAAAGTCATCGTTATCTGTCAAGCTATCAAATTTCTGGAAAAATTTAAAAAATTGTTTTTAGGTTCGCAAGGTATTGACAGAAATTGTTCTGTTTAAAAAATGAGTTAGGCGCCAGTTGTTACTATCATTGGCCGCGTTCAATGTTGAACCTTAAGCGATCTGGATTGGTTTGTGTTGTTGTAATCCTTTGTTAAAACACAGCTGATGAAAAAAAGCGTTGGCAAAAATCCCAAGCTATCTTAAAAATTTTCGGATTCAAAGATATCCAATGAGAAATAACAACAACAGCTTATCGGCGTTCAGACACATATATGGATACAAAGCTATCCTAGAAAGCTATGCTTGAACGCGCCCATGGAAACTCATCATTAAAAATTTGATATTGAGACGTGTAGGAAGCAAAATCATTTATTTTTTTGATGGACAAATAGATTTTAGAATTTAATTAATATTAATAGCAAACAAAAATTTCAAACAAGGCGAAGTTACCACATAAAATGATTTTTATTATTTCAAGGATTGATCTCTCTTCCCAATGATCATTGAAATATTACAGCCCGATTCTTCCTCTGTTAAAGAGTCACAAATCACAAGCTCTTGTGACTTTTTATTCCTTGTGAGGATTGTTGTGACTTAATCATCACAAGAAAACCCATAACGAAACTCACCACAGCACACACCAGCAACTCTGCAAGCAATCGCTACGAATTAAACAAACACGTAAGTACAACGCAAAAGAGTACCGCACCTTTGTCCTATTCTTTTGCTAAAACAAAATAAAATGCACGACTGGGTCTCACGTACTTGCTCTTATGTTCAAGACGCTGACAGTTAAAGAAAAATATATGTAAAGACGATGAAATACGATATTTAAACTAACTAAACAACTTCTTTTAAATTTTGAGATACAAAAAACGACATCTTAATTCTTGATTGAATATGATTGTATGGGGAAAAAATTAAAAATATCGAGTATTTATTTAAGTGAATATAAAAATAAAATATAAAGAAAAAAAATTGTCAACCTGGTTTAGAATACAGAAAAAAATTAATTAAGAGCTTGGGAGCCATTTAAAAAAATTATTTTTTTTTTGCATTTGTATGAAAGTTTCAATAATTTTTTCATAAAATTTAACTTTGTTCTTAAAATACCTTAAAGAGTATTTAAAACCCTTAAAATATCGAGTTAAAAAAAAATCAACCATATCGTTCGGTAAGAGTATAAGCCAGCTAACTCCTATTTTGAATTTTTTACATACAAATATTAAAAGAAAAAGTGTTTGTATTTTTCAACACTCGTTATTACTAAAATCAGAGGAATTGAAAAGATTTGACAGATTTTTGTATTTTTAGCAATTTTTGTAGTGGTCTACAATCGTAAAAATTTGCTTTACACTCTAAGCCGACGATATGGTTTTCAAATTATTTGGTTAAAAAAACTTATATTTTTTAAAAATCCAATAAAAGTATTTTTTTTTAAGTTTAGATAAAAAAAACTGTTTACATTGTCTAGAAGCTTATAAAAAAATTATTGAAATCAGAATAATCGTTTTAAAGCAAATCGAATATACAAAAATGGTTCCTTAGACCCTAGAGGGAGTAAACAAAAAGTCACAAAATTAGTTTAACCACTTCATGTGACTTGTGAGTTGTCAGTGATGATGGGGAGAATAGGGCTGTAAAAGTTATTAGGTTTGTTCGATGTTCCCGGCCCCCAGACACACTAAAGGGAATGTCATTCCATATTTGGTGGCTGCTCAGGTTTTGATTCACATCGAACACTTCACTGCTACATTTGTATGACAAACATTTTAAGTTGCTTAGTAATTAATTCGTTTTTTATGCAACTTCAAAATCTATCAACAAAACATCTCACATTTACCATTTAGACCTTCGTTCTTAAACGTTTGTCCACAAATAACGAACAACGAGCAAAGTTCATCGAAAATTCAAAACGTCTATGAACTTCTTCGTTGTTCGTGTTCGTTATTATTTACACTTTAGCCCTGGTTCACACGACTATAGGTGTTTTTTTTTCCTTGCCCGAATGGGCTTGAACGAAAACAACGGCGTCGGGTCTAAACAATTTACATGTTAAATGCAACAACTAAGCCCCTTCGGGCTTAGCTAAGCCCAAAGAATTTTCGGGGCTTTAGATAAAAACTGTGTTACCGGCACGAATTTTATACTTGTTATCGATAGTTTGTATGAAAACTCCATTTTTTTTCTGTGATGGCGTCGCTAAGCCCCGATGTCGTTTTTTTCGTCCGATTCATCTGGGCACTAGCCCTAATGTACCGCAAGTTTTTTTTTGTAGCATAAATCCAAACGGCAGTATAGAACCAATCGGCATACCTACAAACGTCGTCGTGTGAAAAGTTCTATGTAGAATATGTACACTCCAATGTCATGATACAACTAAATAAGATAGCGCATTGCGCATCATTCACATAAAATGACGTCATCGACGCACACAATATATTTTTTCCAAGATTAATAAAACAAAGATTTTTTGACTAAAATGTATTAATTAAATATGAAATATCATTTCTTAAAAACAAAACACTTGTTTTTAGGATTCTGAACACAAATTTTTATT
Source organism: Dasysyrphus albostriatus (assembly GCA_946251815.1). Taxonomy (NCBI): domain Eukaryota; kingdom Metazoa; phylum Arthropoda; class Insecta; order Diptera; family Syrphidae; genus Dasysyrphus; species Dasysyrphus albostriatus. The sequence continues at coordinate 4,050,861 of OX276339.1, forward strand.
AAAAAAAGAACAAAAATCTCAGGGAAAATTGTGCGTTGATGACGTAGATGCGCAGAACGAAACGAAAAAAAAACAGGACGGCGTTATCTGTTTAGTTGTATCATGCTCCAATGTCCATTGGCACGGGTTTATACTACGAAAATTATTGTGTTGCGTTGCCGTGTGAACCAGGGCCTAGGCCTTAAACACCTGAGTGCACCCCTGTGTCGACACCAAATAAACCATTTTTATGTTGAAGTTGGCCTATTTGAACTATTTTTTCTAGATTCATTGATTCAATCTTAAGGTAGAACTATAATAATTTTCGGAAGGGCACTGAAGCTAATGTCAAAAACCAAGCAAAATTAGCTTTCCGAATCTTCAAAAAGGGAACGCACCCATACTGTATCTCTGTTTTCTTAAAATCACTGAAATGCCCCTCCGAGCCTTATAGTTCTAGCTGTAAGCTTTATTTGATTTTGCTTTATAAACACCTTTAACATCAATCATTAAAATGTTCAATGATAATTTTCAATATAAGCTATATCTGGCGCCTTAAAGAGTATAAAATAGCCCTTTTCGTAAAATTCGGGTTTATTTAATGCCCATTCATACTATCTTAAAAATATGTGAAGAATACTATAGCAACGAAATTTTAAAGTTCGTTTGGCAACTTGGTAATTATTGTCAATGGGCTTTTTTATTTTTGAAAACACTGGTAGAAGGATATTTTTAAAAATTTGCTTTAGATATGTCACACATTCTTTCAGATTTGAGTGTTTACGGTGATGTTTGACTTACATAATTTGTCTCGATACAAGTATGGAAAACAAAATATTAAAATAATTTTGACACAAATGATGAATGGGAAAAGATGTGTACCTATATGGCAACGTCTTGGAACCCCCAATTGGGATTCATATGTCATTCGATAGATAAAATATTGTTTCTTGCCACAATCAAATTAAGTTGAAAAACTTCTTCTAAAATGTTGTTCTTGAAACTTAATAATTTCAATACAAATTAAAATAAATATATAGGTAGTCACCTGAACTAGAGTATCTGAGTCTAAAATAAAAATATTAAATTTATTTAAAAAAGCTACGAACCTGTTCTTCTCCAGATCCATCATTATCTTCGCTCTCATTGTCTGTCAAAAATCGTTGGGTTTGAGAAGAGGGTGCCGAAACTAAAATTATTATCCTAATATTCAAAAAGGTTCATCTACTTGTATAAAGAAAATAAATGCACACAAATAAAATATATAATTTAACTACATTCTACATGATTTAAATGCTACATATTTAATGTGGTTCTCCAGTTGGTAAAACATCAACCTTGTATTGATCTAGATATTTAAAATTTTGAAAATATCGATTATATCACACTATCCCCCAAACACCAAATTATTTGTCATTGATATAAACTTGCTATAAAAATCAATAGAACTTTTGCCAGTTTGTGAACAAAAGCATAACGTAAGGAAATACCAAATACGTAGATTGCTTAAGGGCGATATTCACCGAACGCTCAGAGCTTCATTAATCTATCTATCTATCAAGCAATAATATTGAATATCTATGAACGCTCATAAAGTTATGAGTAGTCCCGACCACTTATGAGTGTTATCTACGAAAACTTTTTCGAAAACCTTCGAAGAAACCCTTCAAACAAATTCACTGACCCATTTTGTCGGTACTTCTTGGATCCTTACAAAAATGTGTGTCACACGCACACATACTATAATTCCTTTTGCCTTCAGGGATTTTATTTATTTTTTTTCACTTTTGTTGTAAGCTTATTTTTGTTAGTGACGCTGTGATGATCATTGCTTGTTTTAGTCCTTTTTGTTGTGAAAACTTAGAAAAAAAATCAGTTAATAATATAAACCAACGTTTGACTTCTATTTTTCTTTGAGCAAACAAGTCCGTTTTGGATCCGAAAATCAAAGAGTAAAGTAAGAAAATATCTTCTTTATAAAACACGCAATTTCTCACCCTGGAAATTACAAAACTAAACTAAAAGAAAATAAGTGCAACGAAAATAAAATCACAGTAGTCACAAAGAATTTATGTTTGGCATACAACACTCACTTTTTTAAGGATTCAAGAAGTACCGACAAAGTTGGGCAAGTGAATTTGGGTAGTTTTCGAAAAAAAAATTGATTTCCCAGTCTGTGGCGGGCGGGGGTGGTGAAGAGAAAGTAGTTCGCATTTTCAGACTTCGAAAAAGAGCTATGAGTGGTTGGTGAAAATCACAAATAATATTTGCGTTAAGAGCCTCATACACTTTAGAGCCGTGTATGAGTGCTTGATGAATACTGCACTTAGTATGAAATGCTGAGCTCTCACAAACAACTTTTTCAAATATTTTTGGAATGCAAGAGAGCTTAGCTATGGGCCTTTAATTTTTGATGAAGTTTTTTTGCCCTTGTAAAAGATTGGTATGAGAAACGATTTTTACCATAAATAGGGAAAACTGCCTGTCATTAAAGAAAATTTGAACAAAAAATTAAGTGGTTGAACACACAGTATTAACACTTTTTCAATGTTATAGGGGAAATGCCATCTAGACTAGACCAGATGAGTAATTGTCATTAAATGATGACAGAAGGTCTTAAACAGGTGGTATTCCGATATTATTGCAGCTAGTTTGGGATTAGGTATATAAATCACCAAAAATATCTACCTCAACATCTTGTCATTAAAAGAATCACGAAAATATTTCGCAAAAGCATTACAAATATCGCCAGTTTCTTGCAACGAAGTTGAATGCCCTGATGTTTTCTGAACTATAAAAGAAACACAGATTTTTGTTTGACAGCTAAGTTCCTTGCTTTGAGCGAGCTCAAAGCCTATTGCCTATTGCAACAACTAGACTGAGAGGCAAACGTCATGATCATTTATTCACTGTGTTTAGAAACTACTTTCGTTCGTCAGAGTATACTTGACACGAACTATCTGAGATCATATAATCTGAAGGAAAACCACATAAAATACGAACAAAATCGGTGCAATGAAACTGTCCAAATAAACTTTGAATTTATAAATTCGTCGAAACAAAATAAATACAAAATATGTAGCTAACCAATGATAGAAAAAAGGTTAGCTATAGGTGTGTTTTATTGAGAAATCTAAAGCTAGCGCAGTAAAGTTTCCCTCGGTAAACAACAAAGCCATTTTATTACTGATTTATTTATCGACACTTTCTGGGATTTGTTGTTGTTTACCGAGGGAAATTTTACTGCGCTAGTTATAATATTTTCGAATAAAACATGCCTTATAATAAGTCATAAGAAGCCATCGGAAACAGTTTCCTTGTTCAGATGCCGCAACTGATAGTGTCATCTGTAAAAGTGACGTTTCTTATTTGTTCGGTATAGAAAAGTCAAAAGATAAAAAGCTAGTTAAGGGCGATGATGTATGGTGCTGATGGTGCTATAGTTATTGTACACAAGATGAACTGGAGATGATTATAGCTTTTAATTAAATCAAAATTACGAAAAAGGAAGAAATCAAAGTTCTGTGTACTCACCAGCTAATGGTAATTTAAAACTATTCATTGAATTTTCTGGTAGTTTCCAGTTCTTGAGGTCATCATTCCATGAGGAAACTCTCATGATTTCGTCAGGATCCCTAAAGCAAAATCGATTATTTTCAAAAATTTCAAAAATAAAGCCAAATATATATTAACCAATATTTGCCATCTTTTCTCAAGATAGGCAATGCCATTTCTATAATTTGCTGATAAAATTTCATATTTCTCTCTAATCGTCGAATAGTCTCTAAGTAATCAGCTCGATCTAGCTGAAATTCTGACTGTAAATCAGAAACTTCTCGTTCTAAAGCACGTATTTTCTGTCGATAGGCCTTGAGGGACTCATTTTTGATCTTAAGTTCCTGTTGAATGCTGCTGTAGTGACCTTGTAGCAGATTTCTGTCATCGGATTGCTCAACACGACTGAGTGCATGAGCCAATGCACTCAATCTTCCTTGAGCAGCAAGTTTTTTCTTATGACGTTTCTCCTTAAGTTGAGTGTCATTTGCCCGTTCACCTCCAATAAGAGCATTTTTGATCAATTCTATTCGATTTTGTACTTCAAGTTGGGTTTCCTCAGTAGCGGCAGTTGCTGCTAACCGCGGCTCATTGAGATTACTTATGCCCAAACGATTGTTGTTTGTTTCCACACTAGCTAGGTCTTTCAGTTGGTTGTCGTAGTGCATTTTCAAACGTTCCATGTCCCGTACTAGTTCCTCTTTCTCCCGCTGTTGAGTTGCATGGACTTCCTTTAGGCGATTTGTTTTATTTTCATACTCTTGTTGGAGTTTATTTTTCTCCGTTTCCAACCATCGCGTGTTATCTTCTAAGGAGGACAGGGAGGGATGCATACCCATTGGACTTGATTCAAGCATTCTTTTCAATTTGATTATCTCTTCCTGATAGTTGCGTAGTAAGGCGTCTTTGGGGTCCTCATTGATTTTCGGCTTATTTGATATGTTCTTTGCTCTGGAGGCATATCGAAGGGTCGACAGAGTCTCGTCGTAGTTATAATCTGCCGGTGAGATGCATGCAATCATGAGTGTCTTCGTATTGCCTCCTAAGGAATCTTGCAGAAGTCTTGTCAGCTTTGAGTCTCTGTAAGGAACGTGCTTAGTCTTTCCATCTACAAGTGCTGAAATGACATTACCCAAAGCTGACAGCGATAGGTTGATCTTAGTTGCCTCTTTAAGTCTATCACCAGATGCCTGAGTCTTATTTTGACGCTCCGAACCAGCCAGGTCCACCAAATTAAGCTTCCCCTTACGAATTCCCGTTTTCTTTTGATCCTCTGTCATTGATGTAGTTTCCATTTGTTCCAAGCTGATTGTAAAAATTGAATGCGATCGCGAACTACCAGCATTCATTAAAGTTGCTCCAACCATTCGATTCTTCCCACCAACTTGCAACAATTCATCACACTCTTTGGCATTGTGAACTGTATGGGTGGACAAACTAGGCACTGATACTCCCTCACCCGGAATCTCTTTCAAAGCATGATTTGCATGAATATTTTCATTGGGAGCCAACAGATCTCGCACATTTTCATTATATATTTCTAAATAGCTTACCAAAGCTAAAAACTGCACTCCAGTTACAACGGAAATTGCTTCAAATATGTGATCGAACGATCGTGATATTATGCCACGTTGAGTTGACACAAGATCAGCAGCGACATTATCAGGTCCCTGCATCGTGTGCGATTTACCACAGCCTGTTTGTCCATAGGCAAAAATCGTCCCGTTATAACCTTCGAGTACATTCTCGACCAAAGCATAACAAATGTCATTATAAAGAGCTTCGGTTGGTGCGTTTGAAGCATATGCATTGTCAAATGTAAATGTTTTGGCTGGTGCGGTGTAATCAGAAGGATTTTGTATGACTACAGAGCAATCATCGATCTTAACTATTTCCTTTAATTTAAATTAAAAAAAAATAAAATCAATTGAAAAATTTATATTGAAGGAAGTAAAAAAACATGGATTTTTTTAAGTTTTGGTAATATGGCCCGGAAGGCCAAATTAAATACTATCATATAATTGTAAGTTGCCACAAAAAGTTGGGCTGGTAAAAGAAAAAATTGAATTAGCATTGAAATTTTTCTAAGAAATGGATTTAAAATAGAAAAAAAATATTAAAAAATCAACGACAACGTTTACAATGTCAAACTATAGCTTTTTAAAGCCAAAAGTTGTTTTTGTAAATAGTTTTTGAACATAAGGTCTGTTTGTTATTGTGAAATTTCTTGCAAATTTTCACAAATTTTCTCTGATTCTCACATATTGTCACAAATTGTGGCAAATTTCTGTTTGTTAACTCAAAAAAGTTGCATCGAGAGTGAAATGAGAGAACTAATAATTTCCCCTTCCTTGGAAAACTTGCGAGTTACTGCTACACAAATTTCTAGGAAACAAAAGGTGTGTTCCTTAAATTCTTCGCACATTTGAAGAAATTCTCTCAGAGAGAAGAAAAGCTGTCAAAATGTCGCGAACGGTTTGGGCACCAATTTGCACCACATCAAAAGAAATATCTGCCGTAGGCTATCATAAGTCAATCAATTTTTTTTATAAAATAAATGTACAAGAAATTGACCCTTCTTTCTTGTTATTTAAATTCAAAATGACAATTTTTTCAAATCCGACATACAACACCTGGCATTTGACATCCAGTTCGAAATGGCTTCAAGAAATTTCTCGGACCAAATCTGACAAGGATCTTTCATGGGCGCTCTCTTTTGTCCAAAACAGTACAATTTTGTGGAACGGATTCACACTAAAAATGACTAAATCGGGCGGTTTAAAATTCAAACTGTTTGAAACTCGGTGTGGAACACAGCTAAAGTGTTACAACTACTGTCAAACTGTTTGAAGCTCGGTGTGGAACACAGCTAAAGTGTTACAACTACTTTCAAACTGTTTGAAATTCGATGTGGAATAAAACTAAAGTGTTACAACTACTGTCACAGCGTTGCCACTAATTGAAAAATTTTCCCAAATAGGTTTTCAAAAAAAAAAAAGAAAATGCAGTATATTCATTTTTTTTTACAGAAAATCTGCATATTCCAATTTTTACTTTTGATTTCAAATGGAAGAACAAAAGAAATTAAAAATAGCATAACATAATTAACTATGCTGTCACGATTGTTATCATAGCAAGCCATTTGCCAGAAGCCGTAAGAATGGAATTGAAAAATAAGTGGACTGAATTTTGATGAATGATAATATTATTTTCCGAAAAATAAAAGTGCAGTAGACTCGATTTAAAAGCAGTAGATTTGTGTTTCGAACAAGTGCATTAGATCTTTTGAAATCATGTCAAATTGGCAACGCCGTTTATACACAAAAATGACGTTTCTAACAATAAGTGGTGCAGTTCATGATTCAATGCGTAAGATAGAATTGATAGAATTTTCACTTCTTTTCAAAAATTGTCAGGTTTAACAAATTATTCTGATGGAAAAAGATACCAAACAAACCTTTAATACCCGCATGTAAAAGGGGACATATTAGCTGCATGACAGTATTTTTTTTTAAATGGAGCCTAATTTCTACGCTGCATTTTATTTTTAAGTATTTACCTTAGCTTCATTAAGTTAGTAATTAGATCCTTTTTATAGTCATAATTTATCTATGAAACTTTTACTCCTCACATTCAATTTCGGTCACGATGTAAAAATTTGTTTCTTGGCATCAAACTTCAAGTGCGGAATGTCATGCCACCTAAATACTTAAAAAGCCTGTATTTTCCATATAACTTAAATGAAGGGAGATGTTTGTAAAAACTAAGACCCTAAGAAACTTATGACTTAAGAAAAAAATTGAGGAGGCCATATTAAATACCACAATACCTACACTTCCTCTTCCTCTTCTTCAAATATTAGAGCGTAAGTGAGAAAAAATTGTATCGGAGTCGGGTCTGTTCTCCCTGGTCTGGTCACCCTGTTGAGGCGGAAATGCTTTTTGAAGTTTTTATTGTACCTTTATGGTTTTTCAAGAAATAATTTTCAAACTCGAAATTAAAAAAAAATAATAATTTTGTATGTTTGAAAATCATTTTTTTTAAAAACTTTTACATAAGAATTTATTTAAAAAGCATACTAGGGAATGGATTTGTGGCTTTAAAAAAGCTATAGCATCGCATCGTAAATCTTCCCGTTCTCTTCTCCGTTCTCTTATCCGTCCTCTTCCGCTTCAACAGGGGGAAATAGACCCCCAGTCAATATGATTTTTCCCCGTTTGAGTCTAATCTATACACTCTGATATTTTGTTTCTTTGTTAAGGAATACCCTTAAGCCCATTATTAGCAATTTAAAGTGAAAAGAGGGAGACGAAATACTCGTGAGGCCCTTGCTGGTAAAAGTATGCCAAGCATGTTTCGGTATCCCACCAGACTGAGTTTTGACATTTTTACTATTAGCGAAATGTCAAAATTGAGTTTGTCTCCCACCGTAGCTCATTCAACGGTTTCTGTATTCGAAGAAAAATGATGTGGTTTTGAACGGGGCACTAGAAAGTTTTACGTTGACCCTAACATAGGCCTAGCAAGGGTAACTCTCGATTTTGTCTCGAGCCTCACCCGCTAAGTAACCTTTTGCCTTAACAGACAACAAAATTAAATAAAGAGTTGTCTTGGTTGGAACTCGATCCTACGATCTTTTGATTACCAGTCCAATATGATAAATACTGAGCTATTTCAAAACAGTTGTGTGATGTTGAAAATGAAAAACTATATACATACTTAAATTTTTGCTTACAATTGTATGATGGGTATACAATTTTTTTTTTGTTATATATAGGGTTTTTGTGTTGATATAGAAAGAATTATCCAACTAGTTTTTTTTAGGGAGGGCCTCACTATGTTTGAGAAGTTTTCCTTGGCTAGATTGCCCCTACCGAAGCCTCTTCAGGGCCTTGACTAAACTTGACAAAAAATTACCATTTTTCCAGACGGGAAACTATCACTTTAGGCTTAACATTTTGTTGTATGCAACGAAATTGCCTTCACATTTGTAATTAAGTAAATTGAAAACTTAATTTTATTTATTTTCAAGCAAACCCTTCAACATCATAGCGTACAGTGGGGCCAAACCTGCGATTCAGGAAAAAAACTTCTGAGTGGATATCGTTTTGTATGTATTTTCAGCCAATGAACCTGAAGTCAAAGAAAAGTTTCTAATTTTTCACAATAGATATGTTGTAATAAAATAAGTTTAGTTGAATAAATAAATTTTAGTGGCACAACAGCTCGTGGAGAACTAGGGCCGAGTGACTTATAACTCTCAACCATTCTTGTGTTCGTGTTGTTGGCAGGAATGCAGATGACCTATAATTTTTTGCCGAGTCCGAATGGCTAGATGATTTCGGGGATAGAATTTTTATGTGGAAAGTTAAGCCTATTTGGAATTTTATTTTTTAACTAGAAATATTAGTTAAGTCCTTAGCTTTATTTGTCTATAAAAATAATAGAGGATTTAGGAAAATTTTCAATGATAGCTATAACTGGCACCTAAATTTCCAGTTATTTTTTTAAGATAATTGTCACTCTTGCTAAAACGGAGGGACATTGATCTCCCCTCTCCTATATTAAAAAATGATTTTAATAAACCCCTCCACAAAAATCCGTTTATCATAATCTCCCCTGATTAAGTTCCTTATGACTTCGACAATACTTTATCTAAAGTTTTGAAATTTGGGACCATGTTCGGCTCCTTTGGCACCTCATTTATGGGAAATTCATAAAAAAATGTAAGGCTGATCAATTACTGAAAATAGCTGACCTTATATGACGATCTAGAGGTCTTTTATAAATGAGGTGCCAAAAATCATTCGTGACCTTGAGAAATTTTAAGCCTTTATTGCATATGTTATCTAGGGCTGACCAATTTCTAGGACTAGTTGACCTTTTATGACCAATTTCTGACCAATGAGATAACATTCTCAAATATCAAATTTCCCATATGTGAGGTGCCAAATGTCCAGAGCCCATGTTGGGACCTTATTTGTGAAGCCTCTGTTTGAAGTAGAAAAAATAGGCAGTACCACTGAATTTAGCATCCCCAAATTAAGTTTACCAAATTTCATTAATTTGTATTAAGAATAATTGGAGTGGGAAATGATATTTGTAACCAAAATGTCAGAATTCTGTGCAGGCAGAGACACCACACTTAAATACATTGGATACAAGTGTTGTCATAAGCGTGGTGTGTGAGGGTCGTTTGAGACCGTATGTGTGAATTGAATTTGGAAGTTTCAATAGTGGCCAGGAGCGTAGTCAATCGTGGTTACACTTGTACTCGTAGTTTTCGCACAAATGTACCTCTCGATGCGAATAGAATATTTGCAAATCGAAACATTTATTTTTGGGTAACGTCTGAGCATTTTTGCTTCAGATCTCGTTCAATTCTCGTTCTTAGGGGCAGTTCTACAAACATGGTGCAGCAATTTTTACTCTTTGATTTCGGTGGATTAACGAAGGTTCAACTATGGTTCAAGGTTCAGTTATGTGATAAGTGCTTGAATCGTTATGGAACCTCATTTATCTCACCGAAATCAGTTCTAAAATTGTGTTAGATTTTATCCAAAGTTTAATTCTTGACAAAAGTAAGTGTTGTGGGCTAACTTTTGACATGACCTTGAATTATTCGTCGTACATTCGTGTTCATTAAATTGAGTGATATACATGTTCAATATGAGATCCTATAACGATACAAACCTATTTATACCTTCCTCCACGGGTAATTTGTGATGGTAGGTGTATAGATTCGACTTTAGAAATTTACTCAAATACTCACTTTACAATTTATGTCACGTTCCTTTTTGTTCATAGGACGACATCGAACAACCACCCTCACGTTTTCACCCATTTCGACACACGAGAGTTATTTTTGTTGAATATATACCCTGAAGTTCCTTGCACGTTGTTGGTCATCAAAAGGATTATTCCAATGATGCATAAACTTTTTGTTTCTATTTTAAATGTCAAACAGAGACAGCAAATAGTTGTTTCAATCGATTGAATGAATGATTTGTTGACAGCGACAACATTGTTTGCAATCAAATGCAGCCGCAGTTGGGGTTCTTTAATTATCCTAAGTACTCGTAATGTAAATATTATTGATTAAAAATTGACCAAATGAAGTCTTAAATATTTTGTGGTTTATATGCAGCTAGTATGAACTCAAATATGCCAAAAGTGTCAAAAAGGGTTATTGTTTATATGACGTTTTGGTTATTTACATAAGCAAAACTTTGAATATTTTTCTGCAACACTTTGAAACACTAATTTGAAAAAAACTTGTAGAAATCAGGTACATATTGCAACAAAATATTATAAAACAAAGTTACTCTCTTTTCAAGTTTATTCAACTAGTTACTCGCAGTTAAAAAGAAATGAATACAACAAAATATGAATGTGGGTCAGCAAAAACAAGCGCTCCACGCGACCACCACCAACGAGATATTGAAAACTTCACTTGCTGCTGACCAAGTTACTCTGACCTGTTAAACACAAAATTTGTTCTCTCTGGTCAAACCTGCATAAATATAAGCACACAAGTAAGAAAACAAAAAAAAAAAAACAACCAACTAACTTCAACTACAATTAAGGCATTCGGTTTTGCCTAGCAAATACAAAACATGATTTCACCCTTCAACTGTGAATTCTCTCGAACCAAACCATCCCCTTTTTTGGCCTTTCCATAAAACATTATATTCAAATTGATGGAACAAAATATGAGCGGGAGATACTAATTACCGTATTTTAGCTCATTTTATCGATACACTTTAAGAAATATTTGATTAATTTTTTAACAACAAAAAAGACATTATAAAAATTAACTTGTGTTTTGACTATTTGCATTTTAAATTTAATTCTAGCTTTATTGTCATCTTAAATAATGGCTTCTTCGAATTAAAATAATGGCCATGAGCATACCGTAGGCTTCTTTTAGAAGTAAGATCTACATTGTTCTTCCAAGAGAAACTGAAAGATAACCTTTCTGTAGTCAAAAGCAATGATGCAAGACTTTTCAAATTGCTGTGTCCACGACTTCGATCGAAAATGCCCTTTTCGCCCTCTATGTCAAAAAACAAATGCCCACAATACTGCCCACATGTATAGAAAATGTATAGCAAAAAAGACAAAATCCAACGAAAACAAATGTCATTTATTTATTTTTAGGTGCTTGCCCACAATCGAAGAACGAAAGTGTTCAGATTCAGATGTCTTTTCGTAATTTCAAAATGGCGAGGAATAAAATTTGTAATTCGTATTCCTTACCAGAGCCAGTGCTTCCAAAGGAACGATTCAACAACTTACTTCACCGAATTTTTTCGAATGTGTTTTTTTTTTTAATTTTGCATCTCCCTCCTCATCCGCAGGTCACACAAAGTTTGAACAATTAAATTGCCCCATTTTTCAACTGAGAGGCATGAAAATGCCCTTTCGCCCTTTTAGCTTATTTTTTTTTTGCAAATACCCCTGAAAAGGGGTTTCACCCACGATCTGACATCACTCGTCGAAAAGACATTAGCAACACTACGGGTCGGGTAGATGTTGACAGTTATTACGGCGGCCATGTTGTTTTATCTGAGGTTAATTCCGTTGTTTTTTCAGAAATTAAAGATAAACAACTATGAAAAATAACAGCGTCGAGCAACACGTGGAAATAATAAAACTTTATTATTTGGAACACTTGGAAGCATTTTTGAATGAATGGGTACGTCAACAAGCCAAATTTCTGGATTTTGAAGGATGGTAATGCACAGTTGGTGGCGTTATCGATCTGTACATCTTTGAAAATATCTTCTATTATAAAATGATATTGACCCTTTGCGGAGGTAAAATCAGTTTATTTTCTCCTTCTTACTCATGAAAATTTGAAAAGAGTCAGACGCAAAGAATATTCATATAACAGACTAACCAATTTCTTGCTGTCAAAATTTGATTATATAACCTTGCTTGGATTGTTTTGTGGATGAGAAGAGTGAGTAGCTCTATTCCCCTCACCGATTTCACCAAACTCACCAGTAAAATCTTTGTCATGGCGTAGTGAAAAGTCACAATTTCACCATGAATGTGAACAACATATGGTTCCAACAGAACGACACGCAAGGAATCCAATTGTCCAGTTTATATTTCTTGAGCGCTCAGTATTTTTCCTTAATTTTTTGACAGAGCAGGAGAGTAAAATATAAACAGTATTCCTCACATAGAAGTCAAAACAACTCTCTTTTTCTTTTCTTTTTATAGAATTTACTGAGACAAGAAATAATTGAGCAAGCGAATCCAAAAAATTTCAGTCTCAGTTTTTAAGGGGAAAAGTGAGGAATTTTTGAGAGGACTCCCAGAATCGCTTATTTGTGCCAAATGAATCAAAAAAGTCAAAGCTTAAAAAAGTAAAAACTAATAAGTCATTTTACTTTTTCACTGAACTAGAATCGGCCCCTTTTGAAACTTTTATTGAAGGAAAGCATTATGGAGTGTCTCGTGATAGTTTATAATAAATCAACTTTTTTTTGGAAGTGTAGTTTGAACGAAGAGAAAAAAGGTCGGATAAATACAAAACAAAAATACAACCGTCAAGGAAAGTGGATCCCATTTCCCCACATGACTTTGTCATGTCTTGATCTAACCTATACTCTCATTGTCTAACCTTCAAGAATAATTTATTATAAATATCAATTATAAAGGGCTGCCCTTCCCTACAAAGTACCGACGAAAGGGCGAATAAAAATCATGAAAACAAAAATGGGATTTTTCTTGCACTACATATTCGAAAGCTATCGACTGGTAGAGGGTGTTATTTTTGTTTGTAAAGTTAGGGAGACAAAATGATGGTCAGTGTTCATCATTTCAATAATATTGTATCGCGATTTTTGCTTTTTCTTAACCGAAAAAATTCCAATTTCTGTGTATCAATGCAGATATGTTTGTTTCTACCCTTGTGAACTCAATAGAAGTGTAAGTTGCTTTAATAGTTTCGTTAATGACAGAGGTTTACAAGTATGCGCTAAGATGAAAACACAAAAGATTGTTTTTTAGCATACTCGTATATTTGGACGCTGAACATAAATCCACCAACCGTCTTTTGCTCTCAGCTCGAGTTTTCGAAATATTTTTTTAAATTTCATAATTTTTTTTAAAATTTTATAATCAATGATTTCTCAGTCAGTACATTTTTTTTACAAAATTAGCAACCAGTAACGACTAAAAATACTGAAATTTTTCTTTGAAACACAGTTTAATTATTTTAAATAACTCTCCCAAAATACTCCCTGTTATAATAATTGAGGCCGTGAGAGCCAAAGTGGTCTAGCTGCATTTTTCATTATTTTCAATCGAGCACAAAGAAGAGACAGTTTATTTTCAAAAACACTTGCAGTTCTAAAAATTCCTTAACACTTACAATGTTATTATTTAATTGCAACAAATAAAGGGTTTTTGATTTTGTATTCATGATTTTTTCAAAATACTGTTAAAAATCAGTGATAAGATAAGCCACATTTGCCCTTAAGCTTTTAATTTTTGTGTGGTTGGCCTCTAATGGCATGAAGTTGTCAATTTTAAAAATTTAAATGCAGGAATATTGTAATAAATTCAATTTCTTTACATGAATTCATCTACAAAAATCCACTTTAAACTATATCCAACAAAATAAGAATTCCTAATCATTAAGCTGGAAATTTTTTTGCCCGGGGTCTGGCATAATTAAGATCGGTTTGAGATAAAACCGATTTCAAACAAATCTGAAACCGATTTCAAACCGATCTCAAACCGATTTCAAACCGATCTCAAACCAATCTCAAACCGATTTCAAACCGATCTCAAACCGATCTCGAGTTAGATCTTACCTGAACCGAAGGATAACTCGGTACTGTTAGTAAGGGAAATACTAATCGCTTAAATCAGTTCGGTTTTTGCTTTGTCATCGGCTTAATGATTACTGATTGGTATTTGGTTTAATACTGTTTTGTTTTGATAGTTGAACTAAAAATGAAGCCGAAACCAAGTAACTTATGGAAATGAAATAGAAATTGAATACAAAATTAAACCGAGCTGCGAGCTGCAAGGATGTTGGTTGATGGAATGATGGACCTTAAAAAAATGTCTCATTGCAATGTCTCATATATATAATATAAAAAATAATATATATATAAAATTTTGGATTTTAAAGTTGATACAAGAAATATCAGCAATATTGAAGCAAGGAATTAGCATACTTCAGAGATAATTATTTGTAGTTATGTGATTTTTTTGAAATTTTTCCGCTATTGGGCTTACAAAAACAAATGAAATTTTAGAAACATAAATAAGTTCATAGCAAATTTTTGTTTGGGTGAATTTTTAAAATCAGTATATTTTTTTAATTTAACTAAGACAAAGTTAGTGTTTCAAAAAAAAAAAAAACGTTTTGTCTTAAGACCCCCGAAAATAAAAAATCTTGAATGAATCCTTCCCCTAAATTATGGAAAAACTTATATGAAAGTTATTTGCGGAGCATTAGTATACCATTTTCAGTCAACCATCGATATTCAAATTATGACTTCCAGGAATGAGAGTTAAATAAACAATTTCGGCATACCTACCTAAATTTTAGTTGGGTTGAGATTTCCAAAAAATAATCAATAAAAATGAATTCTGCGTTTTCCTTCTAGTTTTCATTGCAATTCTAGCTATGAACTTAGTTTTCAAATTATTGTTGTTGATGGGTGCCGTATTTAACTCACCCTTGTTAAGTTTAGTCAAGGCCCTGAAAAGGCCAAATACTAGTGAAGCCCTCCCTTATAAGATCTTGTTAGATGAGTCTTTTTATTCCATCACAAATACCCCATATATAACAAAAACAAAACAAAAAATATTTCTTACCCATCATACAATAGTATGAAACATTAAAGTAGGTTTAAAGTTTTTCATTTTCAACATAACACAACTGTTTTGTGAAATAGTTCAAGGGCTATCATGTTGGACAGGCAATCAGAAGATCGTATGATCGAAGCCCAGTCGAGACATTTTTTGGAATATTTTTTTTGCTGTCTCTCTTATCAAAAGGTTACCTAACGGGCAAGGCCCTAGAAAAAATCGGTAGTTACCCTTGCTTGACCCTTGCTAGCATCAATGTTTATTTTTCTAGAGCCTCATTAGCAGGTAGATTATTTTTACAGGTGGGATACTTTAATTTTTTTTATTATTGTATGATGGGTATAAAATATTTTAGTTTTTTTCATAGGGTATTTGTGATGAAGTAAAAAGACTTTTCCAACAAGTTTTTCCTAGTGAGGGCATCACTAGTATTTGACAAGTTTTCCTTGTCTAGATTACCCCTACTGAAGCCTTTTCAGGCCTTGACTAAACTTGACAAAATTTTGGTCTTTTTTTCAGGCAGGTTTGGTTAGTCAATTCGTCATGCGAACCATCTACCTTCAAGGATGTCACTGCAGATGCGATAGCAGATGTATCGTCATTGTAAAATTCGGCCTCTACATCTAAGAAAACAACCATGCTGTACTATGGAAATATTCGATAGTTTGCTGGTGAGTTTAAAGGAGCAGGAGCAATAGAAAAAGTGGCATACGTAATTCTATGTCTATGCTAGTTCGTAGGTGGATAACGATCAGCTGTCTAATTCAACTAAAGTTTTGTTCTTAAGTTCCCAAAAACTATAAGCAATTTGATTCTATTTTCTCACTTCATTTCTACTTACTTCTGATGTGTATCTCTTCTGGAAATAAATCTTTGTAAATTGTTATGAAAACAAAACAAAAATATTGAATAAATATGTTTTCATGGGTTTTCTTGCATAGTAGTTTTTATTGAAAAGAACAATACCTAGAAGTAATAATTGAAAATTAATTCGCAAAAAAAAAAAACAATTCTTAATTTTTGTTTATATAAATCTTGAAATGAATTTGATTCAAATTCTATTTTTAAAATATTTTTTTTTCTTTATTATTACATCAAATAATTTTTAAATACAAGTGTGTACAAACAATTGTACACATTTTATATATATATATGAATCTGCTTACAAAATAATCAACCATATATAGATACATTTATATATATTTTACTTTTGAAAATAAAATAACTATGATATAACACATAACATTTTGGTTTAAATTTTTTTATTTTGTTCTTATTTATTTTGTTTTAAGTTTAAATTAATTTAATTATTTTTTGTAGGGTTTTTTACATTTACTTATATTTTAGCCGCGCATCATTTTCTTTAAATGAAAAATACTGTTGAGTTTTTTGTTGCTTTTTTTGTTTGTTTAATTATTTTTTAATCTAAAATTAAACTTAAACGTTATAGTTTATATTTGCTTGTAATTTTTGCTATTGTATTATTTTTTGTTTAATTTATAATTTAGCTTTCTTAAACTTTTTCAATAATTTGTTTAGTTTAAAATATAATTATAATAATAATAAAATTAAAAATATGTACATTGGCCTATGGAATTTTATCGATGACTAAAGCATATAAAAATATAATAATTTTCGTTTGTGCATTTGTGTATGCATTTTGAATAGTTCTTGACCATTATGTCGCTCTTAATTTTTGAGGAATTTATTATTATAAATAAATATGGTATATGGAAGCTAGCACCTTTATTCTTTTTAAATATATAGTAACAATCAAGAGAGAGAGAGAGAGAGAACAAATATGCTTTATTCTACTATTTTTCGAACATGAATTTTAAAAGTTTCTAACATTTTTGACTGCAATCACTCTGTGCCTCTTTTCGAGCATAATAGTAACGATGAAACGAGAAAAACAAATGTGTGTGGATTAATTTAACACCACTCATTTTGAAGTTCAAAGAGAGGCATTGTGTTTAAGCAAGGCTTGGTCAAACAGAGCGGGGACCCTCGTACGATATGTTCTTGGTACAAATCTACAATTCTACATCCTGAATTTGCCTGCCGCGTTCTTTCTTTGTCCCTTTCAGTTTGAGCTGCACTGTTTGATTCTGAACAACACCAGAGAACGCATTAGGTATTCATTTTTCTCTCACCGCTAGCCCACGCACTGATGGCATTAAGAGAAAAGGTCCTAGTGTATAAGCAGTTTTTTTTTTCTTCTTTTGTACTAAGCCTAGTTCTACAGATACAAGAATTACATAGATATCGCATTTAGTACAAATGATAATGAAAATTTTTTTTAATATTTTGTGTTTTTGCAAGCTCTTTTTCTTCTCCCTCAAAAATCGACCCGGTTTATCGAACTACTGATGGCTTGTAGTTGAAGTTTTATGTATATGTCTAACTGTCTATCTATGTAAATCTATCTTTTTTAACATCATATGAAGTCTTTAGTTCACACAATAATAGTATAACTGGGGCGAAGCCCTACGTCCCACTATAAAAAAAGAAGTAATTTTTCTTTGCTCTGTGTGCGATATCTATGTAACTATACTCGAAGTATCTGTGCTAGTATGCTGCTGATGACAAAAATGACAACGAATTCATTAATGACAAATTTAATTTTGCTTTCCATTCTGCAGTACGCAGTTCGACCAGCAAATCAGTAATTTTGGCAAATTATTTGGAGAAGTCTCCACTTTTTCTTCGTTAAGAACAGACAATTCATATTTGCTTCTCTGTTTAAGTACAGCATGGTCTTGTGCCAATTTATTGCACTTAGATTTGCTTTTCTTTTTACAGTTGATGAACTCTCCGTTAATATTTCCGCTGTATTTTTGTATTGAGTATTTCTCCGTCGTATTGGAGACTATAGGAAGATTTAGTTTTGCATTAGCAGCACGTTTTTGTTTTTTTTTGTGTTTGATTTATGGCATATTGACGTGAAGTTGGACGATTCAAAACTGTAGATATTTTGAAAAACTATTAGATATTTTATCACCATTTTTAACTATCAATATTTCACTAATATAAATTATGGATACCTACTTTAGTTTTTAAAAACCTATGAAATAAGCAAAGTTTACATTTTTTTTTAATTTCTGTTTTAATCCAATCAAATCAAATTAATACTTTCTTCAACTTAACACATTCTATATAGATAAAAAAACAACAAATATAGGAACTTAAGCCGTATTAATACATATTGTGAGTAAATGTTGAGGCCAGAATATTTTTTTTTAATTTGTATTTACTTTGGAGACTAAGAAGGCTGGGGTGTATATCTTAGAGATCTCGGTTGCGATCTTTTAAACAAAATGGGGAACGCTAATGTAAATCAAAAACGCAATCATTGTTACAGCAATCACTCCCTAGATTGCTAATAGGTTTGCTAGAGGCTTAGTTCTGAATTTGCTAACTAAACTCTAGTACATACTTCCTCGTAAAGTGAACAATCGCCAGTGGAGGAAGTGATTTTTGACATTTCTCACTGGTACAAACTTGCGACAAGTAATCGAGCTGTCAACTGTTCACGAAGAGCTCCCGTTCATTTTGCATGGCAATTGCTCGTGAACGAAAACTCTCCACACAGCTTCACGAGCACGTTGACGGGTGAACGTTTTAAACAGTGAACGGCTGGTAAAAATATGTATAATAATATGAATACTACTCCAAAATAAGGTACAGAGTTAGGAAATATTGATACAAAAGTTCAAGTACAATATTTTACTTGTTATTGAAATCTCCAAACACTTTTTTAATTTATTTTAAATAATGTTAATGAAATTCAATTACTAATCACATGTTATTGAAAAGTGTCAATTACCTGCAATTCAATTTGGTAAATGTAATTAAAAAAAATTAATCATCAAAAAGCAGTAGGTACCTAATGAATAATTTTTTTATCATTTTGCAAAAATGTAATTAATTTATTCTTTTTATCAATTACACTTTAAATGATTGTAATGAAGGAAATGCAACATGAAATAAATAACAATTCAATAAATCACTAACATTAAATATAATTAGTACTGCACTTATTTTCAATTACATGCAATTTGGGAGTGAGTTTTTCCAATTAAGTACATGTAATTTGTTTGTGAATTTGTTCAATTAAAATTAAAAGTAGTGTAAATTTATATTTTTTTCAATTTCAACTATGTGTGATGGTAATGGAAAATATTAAATTACTAAATACGTGAAATTGAAATAAAATTTCAAATAATTTACAAACAGTAATCATTATTTCCCAACTCTGATAAAGTAGAACTATAATATTAAGAACGGTACGCAGGCGAATCGCATAGAACTAAGCGATTACGAAAGGAATGGAACTTATATGATAGGCCCCTATAGTGGCAACATCTATAACGTTATCGTTTACTTTTGCTTTCTTAAGCTTGCTAAATAATCTTTCAACCGTGATGTACATGTGAAAAATTGACAGTTGGCAAAAACTGACAGCTGGATATTTGGACAGTTGAGGAGTGACTTTTCAAAGGAAACATAACCATTTTTCTCAACTTTTAAAACTTAGAATGCAAGTTCCAAACGAAACAGTTGAATCTAAACACAAACTGAAATCAAAAAATATTCTTCTTTTATCTACGAAACTACCTAAATGTTTCACTATTCATATTTTGTTGTGATTTTCTAAGAAATGAAATTATTTTATGGAGGAAAAATTGTTAGCCGTCTCACTGTGCTTTCTTATTGTTAGTTTTTTAGATTAGCAAAAAGAAATTTGTGATAATTTTTAAAGAATTTTCAAGTAACCAAACCGATCTTATAACTTTAGCAGTATTTTGGATGAAATAAAGCTTTTTTGAACAAAATTCAAAATTCGTCTGGCCACATTCATTTTAACAAATTTTGGACCTTAAATTTAATAATTAACTCTGTTGCATGTTGCAATGAAAACAAAAAGACCGCAAAAATGATAAGGTTCCGATGTTTATTCTCAGATATTTGGATAGCTTTGTGTTGTTGTAATCCCTCGTTAAAAATCAGCTGATGACCGCTGATACAAAAACTCAAACTTAATGAAATAATTTATATCTGACTGCAAAAGCTTACTTGGTTTATGACAAAAATATATCTTTTCTGAAAAAATGACTATTTAAGTGTGACAGTACTCCCCGAAAGGTAGCAAATAGTTGGTAAAAAAACAACAATAAAGTAACCTCTAAAAGTGGATAAAACTAGTTTAATAAAACAGACAAAAAGCGGTAAATTTGCTTAAAAATCTCTGAAACTATGGCGCTTTCGTCTATTAAATCGTAGTTTACAGTTCCCATGCGAAAAACAGTCAACATTTGAGAAACAATTTTCCACCTATTCTGTGTAAGCGAAAAATGTTTACCTTGGCCTAGACCACCCACTTCCAAAAATAAAAGACAATTATTTTCTGATGCAAAAACTTTTTGCATGAAAAAAATTCCTTAAGGTGAGTATATTTTTTTGTTGGAAGTACTTTATTCGCCACATTTTTTTCGCATGCAATAATATTGCCGGCCCATTGTTTTGCATGACTTTCCATGACAGCAATGGTTCTTTTTTTGCATGCAACTGTAAGCCAATCATGAAAAGAACCATTGCTGTCATGGAATGTCATGCAAAACAATGGGCCGGCAATATTATTGCATGTGAAAAAAAATGTGGTGAATAAAGTACTTCCAACAAAGAAATATACTCCCCTCAAGGAATTATTATCATGCAAAAATCTAATTTTGTATTTTGCTTCGGTATTTTTTGACATGCGAAAATGTTTCGGGCGCGAATTGTAAGGCAACATTGCTAAGTTTTAATGAACATTATAATAGTTGTATACAAAGTTTTATACAAAGTTCTCCTTGAAACCTCTTACTCTATAAAACTCAAAATACTAAAAAATTAGAAAGCAGTGGAGACAAGTTATGGTTTGGACAGCAGTTTACAGCTTAGAAAAAATACTGGATGGTCATCTTCTAGATAGAAAAAAATCAAGATACATTTTCATACAAAATAAAAATTTAAATTTCTTATCAAAGATCTAGTCTTTGGCAGGTTCAATCCTATCACAGAATACATCACAATCTATATCACACAAACCTAACCCTGATGCTTTCTTCTTTGTATCCTGTGCTAGTTCCCCATGAATCTACCTACATCATTACAACATAGCTATCGTACTTATCATGACCTTATGAAATTTTAAATAAATATTATTGAATTGATTTTCAAAACCAATTTTTAAATATTTTTTGTTTAACTCTTTTATGGAATGTTACTTTTGTGTTTTTTTCTTATTTTTATTTTTGCTATTCCTTATTTTTGAATTTTCTTTCTTCATTATTGTACAGTTTAGCTTTGAGTAATAAAATCAATTTTTGTTTTAAAGATTAACAAAAAAAAATATAAAAATTTCAATAAATTACACTATTGGCCAGCATTTGTGTTTAAACTTATTTCTCTCTCTGCTTCTTTTAAACAATATTTGTGATCATTGTTAAGGGCTTGTTGGATTGTATTGTTTTTGTTTCCTCTTTTGCTTCTTGTCGTTTGTTCGTCCTTCTAACCACCTGTTGCAATGATTATCATGCGACCATATCAATATCACTTACCAACGAATCCGTATCAGGTGAGGATAAAATCGAATCCATATTTGATCGATGCGTGGGTGATAATAAATTATGCGTTGATGATAATATCGAATCACCAATACAACTGAGATCAACTGATTGTTGATGTGAGGACGATAGCAAAGGATCGCATCCGTGATGTTGTAAAGACGATGGGGAGGGGTGGCTGTGATGGCGATGATGAGAATGTGGTGATATGTCACTACCAGGACAATCCGAAACACAACCGTTATTGCTGTTATTTTGACTATAATGCTGATGATTATCATTATTGTTGTTGTTGTTATTGTTAAGATTATTATTATTATTGTTGTTATTGTGTTGCTGATCATGATGATGACGGCGACTATTAGGATGATATAAATCATCGCTTCGAAGCATACTGTTGTGTGTTGTGCTGAGGCATGTACTGCTATCACTTAGACAACTGCTGCCATTGCCATTTGCATATACACTGCTGCCATTCGACATCGAGCGTTGCAATGTTGGTGAGTGAGGTGATGATAGCAGATGATGTGAAAGCATAGGATCACTACCTTGAACAGGATGCTTGTCCTCCATGAGTTCTTCCATTTGACTTATACTAAGATTTCCCTCAGACACAACATCGGGAATCTGAAATAAAAAAAAAAAAATTAGTAAAGAATTTATTTCGATAGGGGCATTAAAAATCGACTTGCATGTTAAGCTGACCCACCAACTTTGGAGCTAAGCAAAATGAGTCCATCGGTTGATCAACTTTTAAAATAATTTGTAGGTACACACACCGTTTTTTCATCCCATTTTTTCTTATTCAATTTTTGTCTCAAAAATTGAGTTTTATTTTTGTTTCTATTTGTGATTATTAACTCAATATGTGGGACGAGAAAATCATGTATGTACCTAATTGACTTACTCGATACACCACTCGAAAAATCTGGAATTGTAAGATTTCAAAACAAGTACCCAACTTTTATTCTGGGACCATTGTTTTGAGACCATGCAGCCGTTTTAAAGTAAATAACCACAATCCGAAAAAAAGCTAAGAAAATCATTATGAATAACGGTGAATACGGGTTGGGGTGAGAAACCCGAAAACCGAAATCCTAAAAACCCAAAATCCCGAAAATCCAAAGTCCCAAGATCCCAAAAACCAAAATCTCAAAATCCCTTAATCCCGAAAACCCAAAATCTCGAAAACCCTGAATACTGAAAACCCAGAATCCTGAAAATATCGAATCCCAAAAACCCAATATCTCGTAAACACGAAATCATGAAAATCGAAAATCCTGAAAACCGAAAATCCCGAATTCCCGAAAAATTATATTAAATGAAGCTGAAGCATGGGAAAACAAATTGTGCACATTTTTCATTTTATATAATTTTGCGGGATTTCAATTCTTGGAATAGTATGTTTAGATTTTTGATATAAATTTTTAGTCCACCTTCATGGGAAAGGCTTAAATTGTATTAAAATTTCCATCTTAAAAATTATTAGCTTTGAAGCACATATCAAGTAAAACATAACGAGACAAAGAAGAAAACGATAGTAGATTTCTACGTAAAGACGTTTCCTGAATATGTTTCCCATGCTTCCCTTCTTATTTATAATTTATTTTAAAATGTTGATGTTAAAAACTAAGCAAAAAACAACAAAAAAGTTTAACGACCATTTTTTTAAATTAGAACAGTGGATACAAAACAACATGCAACAAATTGGAAGAAGGTCTAAAAACCATAGAATTATCGCAATTGTGTGACATAACAGTTTTTAATTTATATAAACTATTTAATTTTGATTCCATAAAGCCAGGTCCACACCATTTTTTCGATACCGATACGCTTTCACTAAAATTTTAACATGAGAAAAACTAAAAGCGAATCAGGAATCGATCAGACCTGTAAACTTTCAAGTACAAGTAGCAGTCATGTAACCAGTACCTTGTACTTGTACATCAAAAGGACTTGTATTTGAAAGTACTTGAAATGGACTTGTAATTGAAAAGTATTTGAAATGAACTTGTACTTGAAAATGTGCTGGGCAGTATTGAAGTACCAAGTACATCCTACTTGGAACAAAGTATTTGACAAAGTACTTGTACTTGGTGTTTTTCAAGTAACAAGTACATGATCCTTTTTTTTAAGTACAAGTACAAATATAAGGTACTGGGTACTTACAAAGTACTTAAGCACAAATGTACTTAAGCACAAATGTACTTAAGTACTTTACAACTCTGGTATCGATGCAGTGAATACACTCTTTGATCCTGTTTTATATATATCTTATCATATCGAGACTTTATCAATATCAGAACTTTAATGTGAATCTGGCCTCAAAATTCACCAGAGAAGTCAGTTATTTTTTTTTTCAAATTTAGTACCTATATTTCTATAATTAACTATAGTTTCGGGAATTTGGCCATTCTGGATTTTAGGTTTTCGATATTTTGGGTTCTCGGGATTTCGGGATTTTGGATTTTCTGGATTCAAAATTTCGGGATTGTGTACGTCTCCCAGTGAGTACATATCAAACCAAGTTTATATGTTTTTCTTGGCCACTTTTTCGAAATGTTTTTTTTTTACCTATAAACGGCTGCGGGGTCTAAATTTATTTAATCTATTTTTGTTTGACAAATATAGATTCGCCAGCAACAAAATTTATTTTGTGGGCAACAGTAAGCAATTTACGGCATGATTCCATGTTTCGAAATGGGATCAGGATTGACAATTTGATTGTTTCTTTGAGAAATTTCTTTATTTTCAACTTACCTTGTCTACGATATCTGCTATTAACGGTGTCGCGTGGTGACTATGTGATGTTGGACTTGAGCATTTGAGATACGATGTAGGTGTTGGTGCCGAAACTGATGTAAAATTGAATTCCGACAGAGGTAGACCATGTGATTTTGCTTGTAATTCAAGTTCCTTTTAATAATTAAGAAATATTTTATTTGAGATTTGTATTGAAATTAAAAAAAAACATTATAGAAGCAATATGAATTCAAGGCTGTGTGTTAAGTATGCGAAAAGTGTGTTGAATTATGAGTTTCGATGATATTGAGTTGGATTTAATATGCATTTTAGATTTCAAATTAATGTCAAATGATTGAACTCAAAAATATATAATTTAATTTTTTAATTTATTTAAGATCAATTTACCTTAATTCTATTGATTAAACGTCGATTTTGAACCTCCATTTGTCTTTGACGATATTCGTTTTGTTTTAAACGATTAACTTCATGTTTCAAACATTTAATATAATCAACTGATGATTTAAGTATTGTGCCTTTATTTGGTCGTATATCACGAACAACTTCATAATATGGATCATTAGTTTTTGGCAAGAGTGTTCCAAGTTCTTTTATTCGATCATTGATATTAAAACGGCGCCGTCGTTCAACTTTTTGAAAAAGCAAAATTTAAAAAAAAAGATTGTTTATTTTATTTTTAAATATGAAAGAATAAAACTTACTCATATTGTGATTATCCTTTTTTTGTCGATCTTTAGCCAGCGCATGCATCTCGGCATCTGTTAGTGATTGTGGTTCTTGTTTAATTGATAAATCCGAAGAATAATTACTATCGAATTTAAATGAATCATGTAAGGCACTCGAGTCGTATTGTAATATGTCGTCCAAGAATATGTCATCGGCCTGCAAAAAATAGAAATAAAATATTGAATAGCTACACAAATATGTATTTCTAATAAAAATCGAGCTTACAGTTTTATTTATTTTTTCTTATACCTATTAATGGAGATTAGTTGCCAAGAAAGTAATCTTATATGAACAATATATAGCATTTTGAACAATACTTGACCACTTTTGTATTTTCTACGAAAAAAAACGTTTTTGAAATAATTTTACACATCTAGTGAATAATGCACTATTACGGAAGCAATGTGCAAATTACGTTTGACTTGAACCCTTATTAAGCTTTTGACATGACACTTATAGTAAATTTGATATAAAGGGTCATCCAATTCGTGGTCCGGATTTGACATCCCTGTAACAATCATTTACGTCAAATGGAACTGTCATGTGAGTCTGAATGAGTATATTTTTTACTTTAAAGTTCGCTATTTTTTGCTTATTGATCGTTTAACTAAAGCTGAAAGTTCCATTATGGTAAAGTGAAAATCCACATGTAAGTGTAGAAAGACCACTGCATCCACAAAAAATCACTACATGGTGGGCAATAGGAAGTCAATTCTCATCTATTATTCTCGCTATAGCAAAATATAAACCAAAATCCAATTTAGGCTTCAACAAGATAGCGCTACATCTCACACAACACGACTGGTCTTAACGTTATTTCAAGGAAAATTTTCTGAACGAATTATTTTACGTTTTAGTAATGCGACCTGGTCATCGTACCAAGATCTTGTGATTTGTCACCATTTAATTGATTTTTTTAAAGTGGGTTTCTTAATTTCGAAATATATAAAAAATTAAAAAAGTTTTGAAAAATCAGGTGTTTTGATTTTTGGCAATTATTTAAAATCTTGAATAAAGAAGATGGCAACCGTGAACCTGTGAAAAGCTCCATTTACTATGTTTGTTCCTTTATTTTGATATTCTGTGATATTATATGTGAATTTTAATGCAAAGTACTGTCAAAGTTCATATAAAAAAAATTCATCGACAGAAGTTTGGAGTAAAATTCACAGAAATTCAAAGTAAAAGAAGGAGAAAACATATCTGATTTCACCTTCGCCCCCATAAAATTTTGAAAAAAGTCAGACGCAAAAAATCATCGTGTAATAGGGGTCTATCATTTAAGTTTTGCTTTTATTAGATTCAGTGTTAAAAAATACCAAATCAGAATTTCCGGAAAAATCTTCCGACTTCTATCAAGAGTTTTCCCTCTCTTTAATAAAAGGAACAAAGATATTTGTACGGGCTTATTTGATTCTTGGTTGCCATCAACCTTGCCAGATTGGGCTATTTTTTGGAAATCGGGCTATCTTTTTTTTAAATTGGCGACAACAATTTCAGTATGACAGCCCTATCATAATTGGGCTACTATATCTATTCTTGGACGATATTCTGTTTGTATTAATAAGTAATAAATAATAAATAATAAATTAAAAGCAATTTTCTCTTCCTAAACATACTCTTTAAGCATTACACAATTTGGCATCACTTTTTACTAACTATATAGTCCCCTATTACGAGATGATTTTTTGCATCAGACTCTTGTCAATGGATGCGAAGGTGAAAACAGGGACTGAATTACCGATCAGTTATCGAGTAATACGTGACTGAATATTATGTAACTTAGAATTACCGCTTACGTTTCGAGCAATTAAGTATACTTTTCATTCGATCACTGATGGCACTCACTCACTCGGTTATTGAAGCGGCAGTTCGACCCAGATATAAAAACATTATTTTATTGTTACTGGGCTACTTTTTGGGCTATTTGTTTGCCTCCGATTTCGGGCTACATAAAATTAAAAATTTTGCTATCGAACTTCTTCAAGACATGGCACCTTGGTACAAATTAGATACTTTTGGCGAGTTTCATGAGTGTAAGTATTTTTTCGAGGGTATTATAGATAGGTATAATTCTATGCTTTGCCCTGTCCCTAAGATATTTAAAGGGATTCTTTTGATTCTAAAGCCTAGTACGCTGCTGATACGAAACGAAGTTTTAGGTTTGTCTCCAACAAGACAACGAAATGCTTACGAAAACGAAGCGGGCAAATATTACTTGACAGTTGCGCAAAAATTTAAAAAGAATTTAAAATGCAAAAGCAAACACACTGTTGACAGCCATGCTTTAATGAAAGAAACAACAAAGATAAATTCGAAAAAAACCAAATGTCACTTTTCCGCACACAATAAATAATGGTCTGGGTAATTAGTTGTGTGCAAAAAAAGGGTTTAGCTACAATTATCAGTTTCGCTCAGTGAACAGCATGCTGCACAACGAAAAGTAGAAATAAATTTTTTGTTAGTGATTTCGTTGTGTAATTTTTCGTTTCGCTTTCGGTAATATTTTACCTTTTGTACTTAAAAAGTAAGTCATCATTACATAAAAAGGAGTTGTCGTATCATTTTAAATTCAGTCTCATTAAATCAGCGTTTAAAGGTAAGGCATGTATATTATATTATGTTAAGGTTGTACAAAAAAAAAAAAAATTAAGTTTGATAGAATTCCAACTTTTTCCCCTCTACGTCTCCTTAAATTCATTGAAATTTCAATTTCGATATATTTCATGAATTAACTTTTTCAAAGGTTCCCCATATGATTTGAGCAATTTTTCTGAGTTATAGGTGTGATGTGCAGGGTAATTATTGTTACAGAACTTGTTTTATTTTTGGGTTATTTCCATAAGAATATTTCGTTAATGGTTCAACAAATTTTATTAGTAAAAATATGCAGGTAGGTAGGGAGCCAGGGCAAGATCAAATATTGGCTCTTATTTCTCAATTACTTTCTAAATGTAGGTCAAATAAATTTCAACATAACAAATTTCTTATTATGTTTGTATTTTTGTTAGGTTGAAACAATTATTTCAATTAACAAATATAAAGGTTTTTAAAATGGTTGACAGATGTGAACTCATCATTACTTACATTTATTTGCAGTGCTTTTCGATTTTCAATAGATATCAATGAAAAATTGCTGTGTCTTAGTTAGTGAATCGAACTTTATTGATCAATTAAATCACATAATAACTCGTCTGCCGAAGTATCAGTTAATAAATTTTGTAGTTCTTCGAAGACCTATATATTAACACTAAAGTGATTTCTCATGGTTTTTTCTAGAATGGGACATGATTCAAGAAAATGGATCATATCTTTCTTGCTCCATTGTGCTTCGCAAATAGTTTTGATCAATTTCAGCTTCGAAAAAAAGATCTTTCAGCTTATGCAATTTTTATGCATTTCAGGTCAAAATAAATCACTGAATTCAAATATTAATGTCTCGTAACTGTGTCATGGCTCATTTTGGCTCCATCAACCAGTTTAACTATCTAAACATTCCATTTTATTACTTTTTAAATCTGTTTTTTGTGTCTTTTCACCAATTTTTCAAAACACACTTACGAGGTTTTGACAGAAAGCCTTGGTGCAATAGGGCCCTGTTAGAAAGCAACTGAGAGGAAAAATCAGATGATACTTCTGCAAAAGTCTTTCAGAAAACTTACAAGCTTTTTCTTCCAAGTCACTCTTTGACGAGTTTGTTATAAGGAAACATTGCAGAACGTCATGAGTAATTTAAACATTCTTCATTCCAGAGAACCTGCTCTTAAGCTGTCATGATAAAGTGCCAATCATGAGGTAGAAAATGTTTATATGAAAACTTTGTTGAGGATCACTAAATGTCTCGTCTTGGGACTGTTTATCGAAGTGTATCTTGATCTTACGCAATATTCTGTCAACAAAACCCATCTCTTAACTTTTTATAGTTGACAATACATTTTGTAGCTAGAAACAGATTGATATTTTCCGATTGTAACATCTTAGAAGGCAAGTTTGTGATTTGCAGGATTTCATCTTACAGAACTAGGAGGAACACAAATTCAAAAGTCTCAAACTCATGTAAGAAATAGCTTTTGTACAGAAATCTTGCTTTAAAATGCTTCCAAAGGAAGAAAAATTAATGTATGAAATATATTTTGATAATGGGAGCAAGCAGCCTCCTAACTGCCCCCCTTGCGTACGCCCTTTATTGAACAAGAATAAGGTTCGAATTTGAAATCTACCCATCGATCGATTTTTACTATAAAGATTTAACAACGGGAAGGACAAAAATGAAGTAAAGTCGGAGAATTCCACACGTATGTAGTGCAGCCGAGAAGAGAATATTTTCGTACTTGGTAGCACGTCCGAAATTGAGTTCAGGGGTAAAATGAAGAGCGTTCCCAGGAGCGCCACTATTACGATGAAAGTGCTTTGTTAGAAACAACAATACGTGACGGTGCCCAAAATTCTAAATCCTTAAATGCTTCCATAATATTTCTATCACCTTGAATGGGGTTGGGTACGAAATTCCGCATCACAAAATCTCGATTCACAAAATCACCGTGAATGGGGTTGGGTACGAAATTCCGCATCACAAAATCTCGATTCACAAAATCCCGATTCACAAAATCCCGAATCAGGAAATCCTGAATCAAAAAATCCCGCTGTTTCAATACTAAATTGACAGCACAGTATTGATTTTCATTTCCATAGTAATGGTGACACGAATCAATGAGAATCAACGAGAACGAAGTTTCTTACTTTTTTACTTGAAAATTCAATACGAACAAGACCGCTCTGTTTTCGTTAATTTCTATAGAGCTCTCATTGGCTTTAAAATTCTCCAAAGAAAGTATAAAAGGAGTGTTTATTTCGAAATTAAATCAGTTCTTGAGCAACAGTACACCTTGGATGGCGAATAAACGCGAACAGTGGGGCATGTTGTTCCCCTGCAACCCCCCTGCAATTCCCCTGCTTGGGCTCACTGTAGGATTTGGGGTATGTTAAGTTTCTTTTTCCCTTAAAGCATCTGGATTTATAAGTCACTAGGAAGTTCAGTTAAGCCGCAAGTCATGTTTAAAGATGTAAACTTTGATGCCTCTAGGACGCTTACTTTAGCCGCAAACCGCGTTTAAAGATAAAGTCGATTTTCCCAACAAACAACAAAATATTTTTATTTTTCTCGAGCAACAGTACCATGGGTGGACTGCTTTACGGGTTTTCAGGATTTTAACTACCCCTTTTCCGCTCACGCAACTCCGTTGCTCCGCTTAGGCGTATGTAAAGTCGCTAGGCAGGCGCCAATGTCATGTTTTCTTGAGGAACAGTACATTGGGTGGCTCGCTGCGCGGGTTCTCAGGATTTTAACCCTGCTTTTTAGGTCATCTCTCCCGCTCACGCAGCTCTGTTGCTCCGCTTCGGGTATTTAAAGTCTTCTGGCAGGCGCCAATGCCCTGTACCTTTCGTTACCTTATATTCATAGTAAAATATATTTTTTTGAAAGTTTCAGAAAAAAAAAACTTTTTTTTACCCAAAAATTGAAAACCAATTTTAATTGCGAGAATAACGAAATCTCCCGCCAAAAAAAAATATTATACCTTAAAAAAAATTTATAAAAAATATTTTTTGTCCAAAAATGTTCAAAAATAAATGGCCAATCCATTGAAAATCAAATTATCATCTCTCTAAAGATGAACAAGAACTGACTTTTTCCCTAGCCAACAGTTCCTTAAATACTTTCATTTGTTTAAAAATGAATCAAAATAAAATATTTTTTAATAGTAAAATAGTATTGAAAATCCCGACAGATATTTCTAAAGATATCTGTCGGCGGGATTTTTATTTTTATTTTTGTCGGGATTTTGTGATTCAAGTTTTCGGTACTCTCCCCCTTGAATGTTCCTATTTATTGTTGTAATCCCTTGTGAAAAAAACAACTCTTGACCACAGATCCAAAAACAACTCAAAGCCCGGTTTAGATTGAAAAGATTGAGTCCAGGCTGGTGCGTCTTCTCTTATCGTGTCTTCATTAGAACCTTTGGGGATTCTCAAAACACTTTGAAACAACAAAAACTTCAATGTTTTTTTTTACAATAAAATAATAAAAAATGAGGTTCATGAGTGCGTCCTGACCCCTCTATCCACCTGCCCATAGTACCGGACTCAATCTTCCCAAGCGTATAAGGTGTCTTGACATTTTAGGAATAACTAAATTCCCTATCTCATAACTACTGCATTTTAAAGGCTATTATGCAATCTATTAATTTGATAAAATTTAAGCTTAAGTTTATATTTAGATAAACTTAAGTTCGAACCACCATTGCAAAACTGGGAATCACACCGTTCAATGACAAGAAAAATAAACATAAATAAATGAAAAAAAAAATTAATAAAGTATTTCACCGGTTTCAATAATCGTGATGTTAGCATTATGCGTTAAATTTTTTTATGAAAGAAAAACTGGTTAAAATTTCCATGGTAAAAAATAAATGTTATTCTTGTTGTTGTATTAATCTAAAATGCTCTTTTATTTATTAATGCTTACTGGTACTTATTAAGGTAATTTGATTTAATCAATTATCAAAACATTTTTTCATAGTTAAATTTTATTCAATAAAATTTATGTGTAGACAGACACCTTTGTGCAGAGTTGTTTATTTATTTATGTGAGCCAAATATAAAGGTGTTATAGAAAAATCGTCAAGGATGGATTTGCCAAGGTTATTTATTTAAATAAAAAGTATACATTTTTGAAATGTCATAAATGGACACTAATTGCGCATTTAGCTAAAAAGTTTTCATAAGTGAGCTGTAGTTTGGAGCGCACAATTTACATACAAAAAACTAAATGAAAACGAAAACTATATGTAGTCCTTAAGGTGCGTTTCCTTTTGAGAGTGAAAATACTGCAAGCAACTCTCAAGCAGCTCTCGAGAGTAAATCTCACAAAAGGCTGGAAAGCTACCCAAGAGTCACTCTTGAGAGTTTTGAAATGAAAGTACTCTTAATTGGAAATGCACCCTCAAGATATGTTTCTATTCATTTGTGAGTAAAAAGGCTGCGAGGAATTCTCAAGCTACTCTCGGGAGTAAAACTCGCAAGTCATGAAATTAGTTTACACAGGTGTAGACAGGTATTCGAGAGCTACTATCAAGAGTTTACAACATATAATACAAATTGTCCTAAAGTTGCGGGTCCAGTTGAGAGTATTTGCGCTAATAAACTCTCGAGAGTAACTCTCGGTTGCCGAGTTTTGAGAGTTAATTTCCTGAGAGTACTTTCATAACCGTGTCCACTACATTTCTTCCGCTAGTTTTCGGTTGGAAGTATAGTAAAAGTGAAATATCGTCCTACAAGTAAAAGCGTGCAGTTGTTTTATTCCTAAAAATAGTTAAAAAAAAAAAAATCAAGTCTGTCTACTCTTACAATAGAGCTTGAAAATGAAGGTGTTCAACAATTGACAAGTTTGCCATTTGATATCTAGTGAAGTTAAAGGGAAGCCATATACCAGCCTTTATATTGGTAAAAATACCAAGATTCCTGGTATCCAGTAAGGCATTATATGTGCACGGTACATTTATTGTCTATTCGAGACCTGACTGAAAACTCAGTTTTAAGTTTTTATTTATTTGGAGATAGGAAAGCAAACATAATTCTAGTCAGACTAGCTTGACGGGAGCACAAACATTTAAAAAAAAATGACACTTAACAAACCATCAAGAGAAGAGTGACAAAAAAATCTCTACAAATCCTTGGAGTACAAATAAAATACTCGAATTAATTGTTCATCGCTTGCGGTGTTCTGTGATCTCTTTTACAATAATAATGGTTTATTCTGAACCTTAATTTATTATAGACAGGGCCGCTTAAGATAAATAAGCAATTAACATGAATATGTGTGTGCTTCAAACATTATCGTACACACAAAATGTTTTTTGATTGTTAAATTTGCTGTTGTTGAATATAAAAACGCTTATCGTGTAGTAATTAATTACAATTTTTCGAGGCCTCAATCAATTATCGTAATTTTTTTTTTTGTTTCCCATCAACTTATATCTAATAAATATCAAGCATAAAAGAATTGTGTGTAAATTGTGCCACAAAACAAAAGAAAAACACACAAATATTTCAATTTCGTCTAATTTACTGCTTTTATCTAGATAAATGTCGTTTTTCCATAAAGGAGCTTTCGAAATCAGATTTATAAAACCGTTAAATTGTCATATTATTTTTTTGTTTTATCTTTTGGCGATTTTAAGACTGTATGTCAATTTGTGTGAAAATATTGGTTAAATTTGATCCCTAGGTTAATTTTGACGTTCTGCTTATATTATTTGATATGTGTGATGTGAAGCTAAGCTATTTGCTAAATGTATAATAGGCGTGTAAAATTTCCCTCGATTAACAACAACAAAGCTGGGAAATTTTACTGCCATTATTTTATTTATTTTTTTATTAAACGAAGATTGTTTACAAAATTGATGTAAGGAGGTGGATTTTCACTTTGTTTTTGCACTGAAGTGGTTCAATTCGTTTGTAAGGTTTTGGGAAAATATCTCCAATTTTATTGATTTTACACATTTTCCTTGCCGATTTCCCTCTTTTGAAACCTCTTCTATCACAAGAAGCCACTCAAAAATTGGCATTTTTTCAATATGTTGCTTTTTTCGGGCGCATTTCAAACATTATTGATGAAGGTTTACTTATGTGAACAGAATTTTCTTCAAATGGATCAAAATGAGACTAATAATATAATCCCTTCTAATTTTCGTTCCATACTAAATAAAAATTTCAAAATTTCAATTTTGCTTTATTGAACAATTATATTTACAATTGCCTTAAAAGTAATTAATAACTATAGGATACATTGATAAATAAAAGGATTTTGTTGGCACATAAATGGCCTTACGTTATACATTGAAAAAAAAATTTTAATACAAATAAGATTTATAATTTATGAAAACTTAATATAAAAGTCGGGTTGACTTTGTCGTCCTCGGGTTGTTCAGTCCCGGATGTCAAGTGGCTGTATTGGTTTATTCCCGAAACCCCAGAATCCCGAAAACCAAAAATCCCGGGATTCTGGGCTTTCGGAATGCTGGGGTTTTGGAATTCTGGGGTTTCGGGATTCTGGGTTTTTGGGATTTTGGGCTTTCGGGGTTCTGGATTTTTGGGATTTTGGGTTTTTGTGATTCATAATTTAGGGATTGTGTCCGTCTCCCATTAAAAACCTCTTAAGTGCTTTTCACATGAGCCGCGAACTGTGAATGCGAATAAATTTGTTCAGGCAATTCAAAACGCTAATATCAACAAATTCTTGTTTTTACTTTTCGACAAACTGAATAACGATCCTATCAACATTAAAAAAAACCGGCCAAAGCACTTAAATAATTACTACACGACCAACAAGATGTTTTCTGCGAGCTTCCAAACACTTATTCGCAATCCACAACATCATGTAGCATTCCACATATCTGCGACTGAAAAATTCGCTCGAATTTAACCTCAAATGGGTGCTTTAAACACCCATTTTATTGGTTTATTATTCATAGCAATTTGCGTCTGTCGGCGACCACCACTCATGTGAAAGAAATGTCAAAACTCGCAACTATTCGCAATTCGCAGTTCGTGGCTCATGTGAACTGAAGTTTGCACAGCTTATAATTGAGACGAAGTCGCAAATTTTTGACATTTTTTGGAACACCCTGTTTAAAATATTTTTTCTTTTCTAGTTTTGTGTCAGCTATCACCTATGTCAATTTCATTGAAATCCATCATGGAACAAAAAAGTTTTAAATTGTAATAAATCTGGTCCAAAACAGAATGTTTGAATTGCTTATTTGTAGGAAATTAAATTCTATTGTTAAAAGCATTATACCTGAATCACAACATGGTTTCATTGCTGGTAGATCTACAATCTAGCTTTATTTAATGGATTTTATCCTATTCAAAAACCATGTTCAATTTAATAGAGGTGGTACTCATATATCGAAACAAATTGATTCAGGTGTCCTTCTAGAAAGTTATATTGGTTCTCGACTTTTTATCCTTTTTATCAAACATATTCCTTCCAAATTTTGATTTTTCAAAAAATCCCATGGTCCATAGAATTTTTTACATATGTTTGCCTTCTTCTTCAGAAGGATCTTCAAAAATTGGCTAAATAGTGTGATAATAACAAATTATTTGCTAATGTCAGTAAATGTCAAAGATTTGCTTGCCGCAGTAAAGTTTCTCACATAATTTTCGACTATGCCATAATATAATTCTTAGAAGGGTGGTTCTAGTTGTCAAAAAGGGATCTAGGAGTGATGTTAGATGTCCGTTTCTAGTCCTCAAATCTCAGCGACAAAATTAGGAACAAACCTAACTGAATGATTGGGTTCATCCGAAAAATCTCAAATAATTTGAATGATCCTTGAACTCTGAAAATATTATAAACATTTCACTTGTAAGGTCAATTTTAGATAATTGTTGTATGGTTTGAAATCCTAACTACACAACTCATACTTTAAAGATTAAAAGTGTTCAAAGGAGATTTAAAAAATTCTTATTTTTCAAATGTGATCAGTAATTGATCGTATTGATATTTTTAGAAAATCTATCCAGAGATGTTTTCAATTATAATTTAGGTATTATTTTTAAACACTTTTGTAATAGTCTGTGATAATTCACTCTGATTGATAAAAAAAAAACATAAACATAAACAGTAGACATAAACATCAACAGTAAAATGGTTGTCCTAAATTTTACTTGGCTGAATTTTAGAAATTTTCGTAAAGACAAGTTAAGTTTTAAGCGTGATCTGTGTACTAGACTTACAATCTTGATACAGTACATGACGCTTATAAGAAACACCGGTCCGAAATGCCTAAAGTTTTGTAAACATTATTAAGTACATTTGTACTTAAGTACTTTGTACGTACCCAGAACCTTGTAATTCTACTTGAAAACAAAGTACCATGTACCTGGTACTTGAATAAAAAACCAAGTACAAGTACTTTATGAAGTACTTTGTTCCAAGTTCAGTTACTTGATACTTCAATATTGCCTAGCACATTTGAAATTGACTTGTACTTAAACAGCACTTGAAATGGACTTGTACTTAAAAAGTACTTCGACTGCACTTCGACTTAAAAGGTCCTAGAAATCGACTTGTACTTGAAAATGTTCTGGGCAGTATTAAAGTTCCAAGTACATGTCTTCGGAACGAAAGTTTACAGCTCTGCTTTTAACCGAGTTCTAATATTCTCAAGTTCAAAACATTTAAGTTGTTGTTGTTTTAATGTTTTTTTTTTTAGGTATTTCAGAGTCTTAGATGCATAAATAAATAAAAAGAGACTCACAAGTCCGAAATCAATCCTCCCAATCTAAACAGTGATTTTTAAAAGCGTGTTTCTTATAAGGATTTTTTTTAAACTTTGTCGTATTAATGTGGAAGTTACACTGTGGTTTCGTTAATTTATCTAATAAACGAGTTTTACTTACAAGCTTTTTTCTGCTTGGTATAACCGTCATATACTGTATAATACTTCTACGCACAAATACTTCAAGGTTAAAATTACGAGTAAATACACATTCACAAAATAAGAATAACAAAAAAAAAGTAAAAAAATTAAGATCAAAGTCTTAATACTAGTTTCGCATGGCAGAGAACTTGATTCTTGACATAATTTTGCATTTGGTATTGCATTTTTGTTCTTCTGTATATATTGCAACTATCTGACAACTCTAATATACGATTTCAACTTTAAAAGTATCTCAAAGCGCGATGGTAAGTTCAGTTTTTTTTTTTGTATCCAACTTCTTTATAGCTAATTCTTAGGAATCGTCATGAATTACAAGACAATCCTCTTTAAGTTCAATATCTCGGTCATCACAGTGACTAAGCTTGTTTCGATTCAAGAAAAAAACTCAATCCAACAAAAAAATATCGTAAAAGCTTGCCGCAAGACACACTTACGCATAGCAGTAACAAGCATTTTTTTAATTTAAGATACATTGATGGATTAATGAAATGGAGATCAATTTATAACTACATATGTAGGTATCGGACTTCTAGTACATTTCTTATGCTGTTTTTACACGATTCATAAATCGCTATATTTTCTGTTATTATGTACCAATTTTTTGTCATAAAACTCGTTTACTCGTTTAGGTTAGTGTGAAGAATATGATAGAAATGATGGCAATTTGTCAGTCTAATAAATCCAGCAAAATTTTTCTTTGACAAAAAAAAAGAGTTATTTTATAATTGCAAAAGGGATTTACGCTGTTTTTCAATTTTCAAAACCCAAAGGTGTCCGTTATGTCAGTGCCATCGAAAAAAATATTTAAGTACCTAAATATGTATTTTTTTAGTTTGGAAAAAATGTTGTGCAATGTAAATTTGAAGATCGTTATTTGCGCAAGTGCGATGATCAATTTAGGGTGTAGAAATAACTGTCCGAAAAGTAAAAAAAAACAATAGAAATTGGTGGGGAACACTGATTCGTAATTTTGGGATCATTTATATGCACTTTTGGAGTATAATAAAACTTGGGTAGTTACACTGAAATGAGCGTAACAGAAGGCACATGTAAGTGAAAGAAGATCTTGAAGATCAAACTAGGTGTGCAAAATATTGGAAACAGCTAGCTAGAAACCGAGCCAACTGAAAAAACATGTCGGTTGAGGACTTGGTCCACCCCCGATTGTAGCACAACCTTAAAGCATGATACGCTGCTGATGCGAAATGAAAAATCCCATAAAAAATGACACAACGAAATCATAAATGAAAAATGTTGTCTTACTTTTCGTCCTGCAGTACGCAGTTCGATGAGGAAATTCAAAATTGTTGCATAATTTTTGTAGAAGTCTACACTCTTCTTTCGCACACAATAAACCACTCAGACAATTTATTGTAAGGGGAAAAATGACTTTTGTATTTTTTCGTGACATTTTTTCTGTAACATTTCTTAACATCCAAATGAATGAAGTCAACAATACATTCCTCTTTTGAAAAAATGAAAGACTTTCATTCCATTCAGATCATGCAATTTCGCCTTGCAATTTCAATAATAAATATGGCGAAGGCGGCCGGCGGCCGGCGGCGAAAGACATAATATGGTTGCAAGGGAGAAGAAAGCGTTTAGGATATCTATGTATAAATTTGATACTTTTTTGGAAAACAGGGCAACTCTTTTAAAATCTAAAAACCCTTTGGCCCAAATTTGATAAGAAATCAACTAATGACATCTCATTAAAATACAACTCAAAGTATCTTTAAATTTGGACAAAAAGCCTATCATAAAACAACCTCTGACTGAACGGCAATGATAATATCAGTGTCATACGGCTTAAAGGGAATACATTAAACAAAACTAAGCTAACTGCTGAAAATCATGTACGAGTAGGTATCCGTGCTTCGAATAACAAAAAAAAATAATGCTTACAACAATAATTGTCACCGAAGATAACTGCAACATCACTTATTGCTTTTTTGTTCAATACGTGACTTAATAATACAAAATTAACTCTGAATTTTATACGAAATTGAAGACAAAAACAAAAAAAAAAGAAAATATTCAATAGCTGCCGACAATTGATCATGAATTAAGAGAAAGTATCAAAAAGATATACAAAGCGCAGAATTTGTGATTTCAACTTATTCATATATTTTTGAAGTCCTGCTGTGTGTAAGCTATACAAATATCAAAGGTATTCGTGTAACGTCATAAATTTACAAATTGTGTTAAAAATGAGAAGTTTACGTGAACGACCTTTTTATTCATTTGGTCAAGTGCTGTTTAATTGAATCAGCTTTTCGTCAAATATTATTTTTTATATTTTTTAACTCGTCAACAAAACTTTGAATATGCAAGCCGTTTCTTTTCTTCTGTTGAGAAAAAAAAGTATTTGACAGGTCAGGCATTTGACATCAGACTTGAGGAAGGCGTGTTCAGATCTCGTTGTTATTTTTAAATGGGGAACCTCTGAACCTTTACTAAACCAAAGTGAAAAAAAGGTATAGGACTACGAGTATAATAGTGAGAAGCTTATGTCAAAAATCAACGAAAAGTAGCTTTCCAAACAATCAAAAAGAGAGCTTTACTCCCCCTACGTAAAATGATTTTTTTCTCTTTTTTCGTTCCTACTCCCTTAAATGTCAGTTTCACTTCCTTAGGTTGCGCTTGGTATCGAAATTCTCTCCCGAACGCCTTTATAAGAGAAAAGAAGGAGAGCCTTTATAGTTTTGCCCTATAATAATTTACGACTGTAGCTTACTCAATCGTTGAGTGAATAAAGACGTCATTACTATTTGTTTGTGTATAAACTACGTTTTAATTCAGAACTTTTATCACCACAATACAGAACACGATCACAGATTTTTTTTCTCTGATATATCATATTTAGATCAGATTTATGAACACGCCTGGCTCTAAAAGTCACAATGACATTTAGATAAGTTTAACCAAATATTTGATTAACTTTCCGCAGAAAATTCTTTTAACCAAATTGTGTAAACCATTTTCCATACAAAATTTGACAGTTGATTAACCAAATGAGAAACTTAACCAAAGCGTAACCTTATCTAGTGTGTTACGACATTGTGTTCATTCCTTTATTGTCTTCTTGTAAGTCGTAAAAAAAAAAAACAAACAAAAAATGTTTTTCCACGCATTCCTTTGGACAAAAAGTAACACTTCGAAGAGAAAAACTTTCTTCAAAGTTAATTCTTCGAAGTGGTGTTTTAATGTATATCATAGATCCATTTTTAATAATTCAGGCAAACGGTAACAAAGCAAAGTTTTTTAAATTAAGAATTTTACCTATCAACATATCTATCTATGTACATTTAAGTGGTTACATGATCTACCAAAAATAATTGCAAATTTCTGCGTTTATATTTTTCTCATCAGCAGTTTTTTTTTCTCCTGACAAACCAAACTTATGTGGTTAAGTACCAAAACACACCCTTATACTTTTTAGATTTTTTAAAATGAGTGAACACTAAAGTGGCATTGACTTTTAAATTCGCTTAATTTTAAAATGACATTTATCAGTTACACCAGTCCCTTTTTCGTTCAGTAATCAAATCCAGGGGTGGTTCACAAACCTCGTTTTAGTTAAAAAAAATGAGTGTGGGAGTTATTTAGTTGACAAATCGAAAAATGAAAAGGTGGATAATTTGCTGTAAATTAGTAGTTAATTAGTTTTGATAGTTTCAAAATTGTCGTTCAATATTTTCTATGTTTTTTTAGGTCAAAAATCGATAAGAGCTTCATGTGGCTGGTGGTTTATGGCTTAATAAATTCCCGTTAACTCGTTGTTACTAATTTAAATCGATCTTGCAATGTTTTCTATGTTTTTGGGCGCTTTGCTAACTTGTTATCAAGTTAGCAAAGCAATTCTCACGGGTCGAAAAAGGAAAGGTGCATAATTTATAGTTAATCAGTAAAATTTTCGAATTTGTAGTTCTATTTTTTCTATGTTATTTTTTTTTAAGTGGTACAAACTTCTAAAACTTAATAAGTCAACTCGAACTC
Source organism: Dasysyrphus albostriatus (assembly GCA_946251815.1). Classification (NCBI taxonomy): domain Eukaryota; kingdom Metazoa; phylum Arthropoda; class Insecta; order Diptera; family Syrphidae; genus Dasysyrphus; species Dasysyrphus albostriatus. Next base: position 4,091,839 of record OX276339.1, read on the forward strand.
GCTCGGATTTCCCTCTTACTCGATTTGTATTTTTGTGCTCCTCTGAAATTTCTAAACTGTATTTGCTTCTCGAATTGTTACAAGACTCTCTAACTCAAATTAATGAGAGAATCGATATTTTCATGCTATTTTTTCAATATTCTTTTTTTTGGGTTATTTGTTTTCTATGAGTACTAAGTTGGCAAAGCAGCTTTGATGAATCTGAAAATGAGTAGGGTAGACAATTAGCCGTTAATAGGTTTTGACAGTTTCTCATTTGTCGTTCAATGTTTTCTATGTTCTTCTGGGTGCTTTGCTTACTTGACATAACTCAAAAGGCGGTAAAAACTTCTTATACTTAACGTCTAAAGGCTAAATAACTTGCTTTTAGTTGGTATATAATTAGTTGTGAAAATTAAATTTAATCGTGCAGAGAACATCACATGAAAAAATTGAATTCTTCACAACTTATCAACAACTAATTAACGGCAAATTACTAAGCAATAAAATGTGAAGTTTTAGAAGTATAACCACAAAACATAGAAATCATAGACCAATAAGTTGAAAATTGTCAAAACTTACTAACAACTAAATAACCATGAATTGTTTAATCGTAAGCCATTTGGCTTAACAGTTTTGATTCCTTTTGATATCAAGCTAGCAAAGCACATAAAAAACATAGAAACTATAATATAGAAATAATAAACCGCATGTTATTAAGCCATTAACCATCAGGTATAAGAAGTTTTTACTGTTTTTCAACAGGTCACTTTTTGCTAATTCGATATCAAGTAAGGAAAGCACTCAAAAAAACATAGAAAACATTGAAGGACACATTCGAAATCGTCACAACTATTTTACGGTAAATTATCAACCCTACCCATTTTTTCGATTTGTCAAAGTTGATTTGCTCACTTGACACTCATTTGAAAAATGCGTGAAAGACATTGGTGCAACCCAAATAAGTTTAAATTTCCTTTTAGCAAAAACCACTTTGAGTGAATTTTGGTATTTGCTCACTTGACACTCATTTGAAAAATGCGTGAAAGACATTGGTGCAACCCAAATAAGTTTAAATTTCCTTTTACCAAAAACCACTTCGAGTAAATTTTGGTATTATTAAAATGATTAAGCACGGTACGAGCGAAAAAATGGAAGGATTCAAGAGGAGATACCGATCCAAATTGGCTTTAAAGTTCAGAATATCAAAATGGTACAGAAATGTATTCTGTATAGCGAGGCAAAGCAGTCCTCATTCGAGTATAGTGTGAGAATCTCCATACTTGCCAGTAGGTACATCCAAAATATTGAAGATCAGTTATTTTCAGTGTTGCCATTTCAACTTGTTTTTAGTCAGATTTGGCTGGATTTCATCTCGTTATCGTGAGCTGGAACTGGAAATTATATACAAATCCTTGGGCCAACATTAAATCTCGGTTAAGTGGGAGAAAGCATGTACAAAACAAAATACGTTTAGCATAAAAAAATCAATTAATATAACCAATTTTTTTACTTTAACATCAGTTAATACCCCGAAATCGGTTATTTGAAATTTTGATCTGAGGATCAAGGAGTGTTCAACTAATTAGTTGATTAAAAAAAAATCTACAGGCATTGCATACCTACTTCAAATTGTCATTTGTAATACTTAAGCGAAACCCCAGTAGCAACATACAACAACTTATATGGATGTATGTATGTAATGTACATATAAATCTGTAGGTGAAAATTTAGCATTTAAATTATAATTAAGGTAAATATTGTGTCGAAAATATTCTATGAAGTTGGCGCCATCAGTAAATGCGGATACGTCGTTTTTAATTGTTCTTCCTAGAGATAGTGCCGTTTGTTCATCAGGGAAAGTTCTATAATAATTGTTGGTATAAATAATAATTAAATTTAATTTTTGTATAGGGGGGTTGACAAATAAAATTAATTGAGTATTAACTCTATTCTATTTTTAACTTGCTATTGTAAATTGAGATGAAGATGAGAGCTGACACTTGCCAGAGGCCCTTACGAAAATTTCAAATTAGCACTAAATTCTCCCCCACACTCTCTATAACACCTCGAAAACAACCAAATCATAAATATTTTGTGTGTCGCCAGCGCAGCGACACAATTTTCCTCTTCAAATCAAATAATAAAACTGAACTTTGGATAAATAATAAAAAGAATAATAAGAATAAGAAGTGGAATTGTATATCACACCTCAATTATCTGGGTCTCACGTTTGATAATATTTATTTAGCTTTTTAAAATTTTAAGTGTTTGCTACCAAGCCCGTTTCTTATTATTTATTCTTTAAAGTTGTCTTAAATAATAAAAGAAAAAAATAAAAAGCAGAAGAAAGATTCCCTGTAGCTGGAGCACGCTGTCTTATCAATTTTCAATTTTTATTTGAATATCGTATAAAGAGGGTGGTGATCAGACATACATACATATTACATACATATCATTATATATTCGATATAAATGACAAACAAATTGAACAAACTTTGCTGTATTTGTTGTACTCATTTATGTGAAGAGATTTTTAAATGAATGGAGGTTAGCTTAAGGTAGAGCTTACACCACTATCGTTAATATAGTTTTTTTTTGTTACTTGCGATATATCTACATACGTATAAGGCAAGATATGCATTCGTAAAAAAATCAAACCTTATATTTCGATGATATGAAAGACGAAAAAAGTGGGTCCAGCAATTCGGTCAGTCTAAACGGTTACAGCCGAAACGGCTTTGTCGATTTTCTTTAAACTTGGTACACAGCGTTTATTGTACATTTGTCCCACGTGTTTTTTTTATTTTTGTTTTAAAGCCAAAAATAATGGTACCTGGAAAAAGAATCGTAGAAAATCTTATTTTCATCAAAAAACGGGTCCATTTTTTGAAAATAGTCTTCTATACCCAAAGTCAGTCTTTACTAAAAATAATCATTCCAAGGAACAATTTTTATGATTTTCGATTTTCTTGAAAACTTTATATTTGATTTTACATTTTTTTTGTAGGCAGGAGCTTCTAAAAAATATAAATGCTACACAATGTAGCAAAATTTTCAAAAAAAGTATTTTTTGGGGTTTTAAAAAATATTCTAAAATTTCAAAAACGATAAAGTCGGTTTCTTAAACTTGACACCTTACCTTACAGTTAAAGAAAACGATTCAAATCTTAAATAACCATTTAGTAATTTTTTTTCATCAAAGACGGCTCCTGAGGTTTTGTTCAATTTTAACAATTTGCCAAAATTAGTGCGATCTACTATTAAATATTGAATACAATTACACTAAGCGACTATTGTTAATAGCCATTTTTAATTTTTAAATTTCTCATCATTTGGATTAAAACTAATTTTAATATGTACAAATTAAAAAAAAGTTGAAAAATATTGCTTATAAAAATTTTGAAAATTTTGTTTTGAAAATTCAAATTCTCAAAAACGAGTAATTTATTTTTGAAATTTTATTTTCTATGCATATTATAATCACTTAAGATTGGAATGGTCCACTGAGTAAGGAATAGGGTTTTCCCAGATTCATGTGGTGTCACAGTAGACCAACTAATGGTCTAAGTGTGTCGACAGTCTTCACGACTGATGGTTGCCTTCGACCCAACCCAACGTTGAGAATTTTATATAACAATAAAGATTTCCATGTACATTAATAGTTGATCAAATATTAAGATAGAATTCTTTTTGTTGTTATTGTTGTTTTTTTTACCAATTTAGCTAACAAATTTCATGCTTTGAAACATTTTCTCTTACATTTCCAATGCATCTAACATAGGAACAAGCGCGTGCGACCCAGGAGGGAAAAGAAAAATCGCATTCAAAAATAACTTGGGGAAATCATAAAAGAAAAATTTCGTTCTGTATCACAGTAGCAAATTATTTGGAAAAGTCTACACTCTTTTTTCAAACAGAATTATTTCCATTTCATTGCCTTATTCGAGACCACAACAAATTTAGTTTTGTACCAACAGCGTAAAAGAGAAAGTACTCTGCCCAAAAAGAAAATGTAGACTTCTCCAAAAAATCTGCTTAAATTGTTCTTTTCTTCACTCTTCCAACAGCTTACTACATAACAAAAAGCAAAAAACGAAAAACTTTGTTCTGCGGGACGCTGTTCCACTAGCAAAACTTATTATTCAGGCAGATTATTTGGAAAATTCTTCACTCTTTTTTTTCGCGCAGAGTTATTTGTACAAAGAAAATTAGTTTTTCATCAACAGTGTAGTAGATTAAGATATGAACAAAAAAATCGGTTACAATCATTCATTTGTTCTCTCTTCCAGGAGCGTACTGTAAAACGAAAAGCTGCTAAATGAAAAAATTCGTCCTGCAGCACGTTGTTCCACTAGAAAGATTGATAATTGAAGTGGATTATTTGGAAAAGTCTACATTCTATTTTTTCGCACAGAAATTTTTGCATTTAGTTGTAATATTCGAGACCACAAATTAGTTTTTATCAACTGCGTAGTAGACTTAGCCATGTACAAAAAAGTGTAGACTTCACAAACATTGACTACAGTTATTCATTTCTTCCCTCTTGCAGCAGCGTGCTGCAAAATGAAAAGCAGTTTACGAGAAATTTTGGCTTACTGTTCCACTAGTGAAATTGATAATAATTGTAGCAGATTATTTGAAAATGTATACTCTTTTTTTATCGCAGAATTATCTGCATTTCGTTGCCACGTTGAATTACTTGCATCCGAGACCACAAAAAAAAATTCAGTTTTTCATCTGAATCATCTTAATTAATTCTGTACAAAAAAGTGTAGACTTCTTCTAAAAATCGGCCACAATTATTCATTTATTCTCTTTTCCAGGACTGTACTGCAAAACGAAAAGCAGCTTAACGAAACAATTCATTCTACCACAATCTGTTCCACTATAGCGGAACTCATAATTGAAGCAGATTATTTGGAAAAGTCTACACTCTTTTTATGAAGAATTACTTGCATTTTGTTGTCTTATTCGAAACTGTAAAAAATTTTGTCTGCATCAACAGCGACTAAACTTAAAAAAAGTGTAGACTTCTTCCAAAAATCGGCTTCAAATGTTCGTTTTTTCACTATTTTAGCAGCGTACTAGTTAGCGAATAGTAACACGAAATTTTTCATTTATAATTTCAGCCGGTAATTAAATATAGAATTTTTGTTTCGCATCAAGTCAAGTATATGCTCGCTAGAAATGTTTTTTCTGCTCCCTCTTTGATTTTTTATGTTTATGAAGAAGCAGGACATTTTTAAAAATATCAAATCATTAGTTGCTTATTAGGTTAGGTTCGCAATAAAAATAAATGCTCTTTTTATGAATACGCAGAAGAATAACTTTCTCAAAAATGAAGATAAGCTTTAAAAAAAAAGTTTGTTGCTGAAACCTAATGAATTGCGAATAAGACATGCAAAAAAAGAATAATGAAAATTAAAATTAAAAAAAAAAAATAATTGACTAACTTGAAAAAAAATATTTTTAATGTTCTCAACAACTTAATTCTTTCGAGTCGTTTATCTACCTTCATATGAAGTTAAGAGGACACCCGCAAACTAAAAAATGCAATTAATATTGTTTGCGTATAACTAATTCTCAATTAATTAGCAACTAATGATGTGATACTTTTTAATCTGAATTTCTCAAAGTTTCTAACTTCATTCACATTATTATATATTGCCATGAACGACAGGAAACTTTCGTTTCATATCAGTAGTGTTGGTACGAGATTTAATGCTTTAAATTGAAGCTGTATTCATTCGAAATCAAAAAATCATTTAACATGCGATAGTAACTGCCAATAACTTAAGATCACTGATGGTGAGCACGATGAACGATCCGTCAAAATACGATTTATTTGAAATTTAGCAATTACTAAAAGAAAAATTTAATTCTGTCAAATCTGATATTTAAAGTGACAATTTAAAATCTGTCAATATAATACTTTAATTGATAACGCATAACGCATGAGGCATACGGGTATTTATATTTATATATAAATAGAATGACCTAAAAAAATCATGGTTACCATATAAACATACCTTGTAGTTAAAATATCACAATTATGTATGTTGATTCTCAAATTATAAAATTAATACCCTGATATAAATATGCAAGACCAAAATACACACAAAATTACATTTAAAATGTAACAAAAGCGAATTAAACCTTAACACAACACATCAAACCTACCCCCTAAATCATGCCCATTCACAAAAAATCAAAATATGTCAATTTCAATCAATTATAAAAAAAAAAATTATAGGAATTACCCAGATGTGCATACATATTGTAATATGTTTGTATGTATGTTTGTCAGTCGAGTATAGTTAGCTTTAATTGAACTTGCTCTCAAGGTAGAAAAAAAGATTTAATAAACTTTTTTTCATGAAAAAAAAAACAACAATGCACGCGATAAATTACATCATGTTGTAATACCTTAAACGAAGATTGCTCGTTTATTTTTGAGATAAATTTTCTTCGTCAGAGAATGTTTTTTTATCAAAATTTAATCAGAAGGTAATGAACTGTTTTATTGAGTCACAGTTGATGAATGGAAATTTCAATTTTTTAAGCATTTTTGTTATTTTTAGCTACCAAAATATTTGTATTTAAACTTTTTTTGCTGAAATGAGGCAGAAATTAAATACTGATAACTGTGATCCCTTATTTGTATGCAGTTTGTTAACTGGCATTCACAATTGCAGTACTTTTGATAGCCATGTCTTATGTCAACAACTACAAAGTAAGGGCCAAATCTTAAGTGATAAATAAAAATAAAACTTTTTAAACGATCTTAAATATTTTTTCTTAAAAATTGATTCATCGAAATAATGTTTTTAAGCTATAGAATAATATTTTATTGAAATATTTGCAAGTATTTGCTGAGAATCACGTGTGGTACATCAAAACAAAAATTGTTTTAAATTTGTGTTGTTAACGCACTAGTTCAGCAAAACTTGAAGCTAAAAGATTTCTCTTAATTATGACAAAAATTAGAAATTGAGAAACTACAAAACAAATAATATTAAAAAATCATTTAGGTACCCCGTTACGTGTGGGACAAATTTTTAACGTGCGGGACACGTACGAAATTAGTATTTAAAACCCGTTTTTTAGAGCAGCAAATTTGTTAATAGTTATATCAAGTATTACATTTTATTTAGACTACAATATAAATGGATCCCGTTTTATAAAAACTTGAATTTACTGAAGTACTCGTAAGGTTTTACATCAAAATAATAACAAAACTGATTTTTTCTATAGTTTAGGGTCTTTCCGGGAACGGATCGTTATTCTGTATTCCAAAATTCTGTATATGGATACGAAATTCTCTATGAACATAACTCTGTATTCCATTATTCTACATTTTCATTATTCCGTATCCTAAAAATCTGTATTTCAAAATTCCTTAAATCCAAAACTCTGAAATTCACTAAATTCAGTTTCTATAATTCTGTATTCCAAAATTCTGTAAATTTAAAATTCGAAGAAATATTTGAATGATAGTTTTCTGATTTCTTAGTTCTAGTTGTAAAAATGTGGTCCAAATTTTAGTATCGAATAAATATTTCATGTGGAAATTTTTATGGTGAGAAAGAAAGTATTTTTACAAAAAAATTTTGAAGCGTTGTGTGTTAAAACTAGTCGCACTTTTGTTCACATTTAAAACAATTTCTGTTTTCCAAAATTCTGTAATTGAAAAAAGAAAAATTTATTTTATAGTGAAAAAAATTAGCACTTTTTTTCATTATCAAAACAATTTTTCTTTTTTCATTTTCAGAATTTTGGAATCCAGAATTTTGAAATCCAGAATTTTGAAATCCAGAATTTTGGAATACAGAATTTTAGAAAACTGTATGCTAGATTTACAGAACTGTGGAAACTGAGTTTTGGCACTAACAGAATTTAGGATTTACAGAATTTCGAAACACGGAATTTTGGAATACAGAATTTTGTAATCTGAAATTTGGCACAGAATTATGACCCCAACCCGTATTTTCCTCAAACGACCCATATTTTTTTGCCTAAGAAACTATTTGAACTCTAAAAAATGTAACCTTCTTGACATTCTGAGCAGAGAAATAATAAAATAAATGTGATGTAATGTTTCATAAAAGTATTTATGTTTAATCCTAACAAAAGTACCATTACTACTTGCTATCATAAGACAGTTTTATCACGAAATGTTTACTCTACTTGTTACAGTATACAAGCTATAGAGCTGCATCTTCATTTCTTACTATATGTATGTACATGGAAAGGGAAACAGCTGGGGCTTATTAAGTAACCAAGGGTTATTTTTTCAAAAAATCAACTTGTTTTATTAGGGTAACATGAGAAGCTTCACATCTCCTTACAAAATTAATCTCGAAAACAACGTTTAAAATTTCACATCTGATTACCATTTTTTTCGTAAAATGCTCCAACATATCATAAGATTTGATTTTTTTTTGTAGCGGTGTGAGTGCTATTTTTCGAATAACAAGTTCTTTAAACTTAAAAAACATGTTCTTATCAAAAGTGAACAGCTCATTATGTGATAAACCTTATTAAGTAATACATTTCACTTGCACTTTAATGTGTGTGCGTGGGGATTTTCGGGTTTTCGGGATTTTGGGTTTTCAGGGTTCTGGGTTTTCGGGATCCTGAGTTTTCGGGATTCTGGGTTTTCGTGATTCTGAGTTTTCAGGATTTTGGGTTTTCAGGATTCTGGGTTTTCGGGATATTGGGCTTTTGGGATTCTGGGTTTTCGGGATTCTGGGTTTTCAGGATTCTGGGTTTTCGGGATTCTGGGTTTTCGGGATTTCTGGATTCTGGGTTTTCGGGATTTTGTGTTTTCGGGACTATACATTTCGGGATTGTATCCGTCTCCCGTATGCAAATCATTAAGGACAAAAATAAGTCGTCAGCTGTTTGTATCGGAGACAAAATTGGAAATGTAAGAAGCTGTCAATGAAGTTCTCCGCTCATTGACAAGTTAAAGTTTTCCTTTCGCATGACAAAGACAATTATATACTTTTATTAATAATAATAATAAAACTAACAGATGATTCAGTGCTATTCTTCGTTTATTTAAAGGGCAGATTTAGTACTAGATTTTAATACATTTATATGTAGTACATTCTTATATTTCTATAATACGACAATATGAAGTGTAAAACAGTACTAAGGAATATATTTTTTTCTTTGATTCTTTTTGTAAATAGAATAGTTCTTTTCTTGTAAGAAGTAGGTAATAAAATATATGCAAATAACCCAAAAATAAGGCAAATATCCCACTAAATTGTCAAAATCCTATATTTTTTTTAATTTATTATGTGCATTTCTCGTCAAAAAACCAAAACTTGTAAAAAAATCAAAATAATTGAAGTTCATATTGCAAAACCTTGTCACCAAGAGTGCTCCACATTTATTACCTTGACAGCTGACTGAAATTGGTCTAATAATAACTGGATATTTGTTGATAAATACTTCCTTTCATTTAATAGCATTTTCGTTTGGCAGTCCGGAAGAAGTCTCCGGAACTCTCTGATCCAGAATTCAAAACCAATGAGTTGCAAGTATTTTTATTTTTTTTGTTAATTTATGACATTAGCTAAAGCTAAATGAAATAGTGGTTTATTGAAACAAAACAAAAAGCAATCAATAAAAAATTAATTTGAATAAGAAACTCAACTGCGGGGTTTTTGATGGTGTGGCATATTAAATTAGCCAATTGCTCACGTACTTCAAATCAAAGACGAATTTAGAAATAAAATATAATAAAAAATATATATGGGCTCTACGATTTAGAAACAAAGATAATTATGATTCAAAATAATAATAATAAGCATTGATTACACCAGATAGGCAAAATTGCAGTTAAAAACTTTGCCCACTAGCCACTACTCTATCCAATGTCACCTGCCTCTGCTTGTAATTAACTAGATATCAGTTGAAGTTGAAGCAGAAGCTTAATATTTTAGGAGAAGCTATAACTATGGCCCACTTGTTACTGGCAGTGTTTTTTTGCTGGCGTAGAGTAATATGACAAAAAAGTATGTTCAGGTTATTGGTGAGGAAGACTCTAAAAGCACATATGCACTTGAGACTGAAAAAGACTGCCAAGAACTCTGAAGCAGCTCTCGAAGGTTAAACAAGTGGACACAATCATGATATTAGCTTACAGCTACCCGAGAGTCAATCTCGAAAGATTTGTAGTGAAATTACTCTCAAATGAAAAAGCACCTTACGATCCCAAAAATATGGAAACGAATTCTGAAAACCTCCATTCTTGTCTTCGTTTAACTAAATCTATTGCTATGGTTTCGAATTTGCTTTCGTCTGACACATGTACAAAAATGATTACTACGAGAACAAAACGAGATTTTCAAAGAGTCTCCATAGATTAATAGAACTTACTTTTCTCATAGCCGAAACAGTTCCAATTAGCAGTATTTTTTAAGACTCCACTTTTAAATAACTAAGGTTCCAGAACTGAAAGTGGAAGCCCAAGCTCTAAAGTAGTTAGGCTTAGTACCCTGCTGATGTGAAATGAAAAATCCCATTCAAAACTGACACAGCAAAATCACTGTTCGGCGAACGAAACGGATTATTATTGTCGTAGATTATGCGGAAAAGTCTACACTCTTTTTTCGCGCACAATTAACAATCATTTATTGTGTGCGAAAAATGATTTTGTGTTTTTATTCGTCTTATTATTATTGTTTTGTTCATAACAGCATGACTGTCTGTGATTTATGAGTTTATGAAAAGTGCGTGGAGGCGGTACTTTTCGTGTAAATAATAATTAAGTTAAGAAACCCTGTAGTACCTCGTTCCATGATGGTAAGTGCGTTGTTAACAACACGCACACAGGTATGGTTGAGAGTTGTAAGTCACTAGGCCCTGGCTCTCCACGAACTGTTGTGCCACTTATTTTTTTTTCTTTTTTATAAATGTTAAAAAAAAAGGATTTTCTTTTTCTTATTTATGAACAAAATTACAAAGTTACAAAGTAAATAAACCAATAACATGAGAGAAAATATACAAATTTGTGTGAAATAAGCAATAGTTGCAAAAACTAAAGTAAGGTATTGCAATTTTTACACTCTAGACTACGTTTACTGACTTAGAAAAGCTCTGAAAATCAAACGAGCGATCAGAAATGTATTTTGTTTGTTGTTTTTGAGGCTCTGTTTATATTCCTATGAGAAATAAAAAAAATATAGATTTATGTATTTTTGCAACGACTTTTGGGACCACAGTTGACCGATGAAGCTGGCGCTTGTAAAAGTTATTTTTAAAACAGGGGCCCAATTCCGAAAGCATGAATGATTCTCCGTGTATACTCTTTATTAATTAAATTCAGAATCAGAATCATCCAAATCGGCCAAGCCGTTCTTAAGTAATGCAGTGATAAAGAAAAGGAGATTCATTTTTATATAAAAGGATTCAATCTATCGTCATTTTTTTCGCAGTTAATTCCACTTAGCAGAATAGAGCTCTAAAAGTCACTTTTTGTAGGGAGAAGCTCGAAACCAAAACATATTTTTAATAATTAACTGTTTCTTGGTACCAGAGTCGGTGGCTATTTTGCCTTATCATAGCTCCGAGAGAGTTTTTGTGTCATTTAGTTGTTCAGTAGGAAATCTTAACTCAATTTTTGGGCAGGTGATTCATATATTTGTTAGTGCCACACCCGTTTAAAGAAGAAAAAAAATTTATCAAACTTATAATTTGGTCTCACATCAGTAAAATAACTAAATTGTTGGACCCAAACTGCACCACTAATTTTTCACTCTGCAGTATACTAATTTATTAAAGTTTAAATTTATCACTTTGGAATAGTATTTGAATAATTTATAAAATAAGGAGTCTTACTGTAACACCCCTAACGATGGTAACAGCCATTTACAAAAACAACTTTATTTAGAGAGGAAATTGGATAATTTATTTTTGACTTTAAAAACACCTTTAACATGACATTATAAGAAATTTCGTTGTTTTTTTAATATTTCCTTTTCTCTTTTAAAACAATTTTCATGTAAAATTGTTTCTTAAACAGTCTATTAGATGTTTACTCTGATCCTCACAAAAAAATATATAAAGTGGTTCGTAAGCCTAATAGAAGTACACACCCTGTAAATGTATTATCTTAAAATTTCTTTGTTTTGTTTCTTTTAATTCCATTTTGTTTTCCTAAATTTTCTTAAAATTTATCATATTTTTAGCCTTGAAAACTTTCTTAAAGCAAACAAAAAAATAAAGCTTTAATAAATAAAGTTATGGTTTTTGTAACGAGAGAGTCATTAGGGACCAAAGTGCGATGCGCACATTGGTTCAAGTTGTATGGAGATGTGGTTTTAAATCTTTAAATTCTCAACCTCAAGTTCTCAAGTCAAGCGAATTATATATATAATTTTTGGGTAAGGCAAAGAATATCATAAAGCATCATCGGAGAACATTTCCGCCCCCTGGCACACCCACTTTAAAAAAAAAGGTCATCAAATCATCAAAAGTTGACGTATATAATGAATGTGTTCTTTAAAAATGATGTGGATGACATAATTTTATTCATGAAACTCCGCAAAATAAATTATATTTTGAAATAATTTTTGATAGTTTTTAACTATTAAGTAATAATTTTTTATTTATGTTTTCTTTAAAATAATTATTATTGATAATTTAATTTGTAATAATTCCTGCATAAAAAAAAACTATTTCACGCCCAATTTTTGGGGTGTTTTAGTTGCCCTTATAACGCCTCCTCTTACGGGTTTTCTTGACAAAATTTCTTTTTTTATCGGTCGCTAAGAAAATATAAAAAATACCTTAAAAAATTGCCTTGGAAATGTCTTTTTTAAAAACTAAATCACAAAAAGTTTAAACCACACCCAACTTTTAAGAGGGGTATTGGAGACAAATACTACTTACTAAAACTAAAGAATTATAGACGTCTGTGAAGTTAGCAGAGCAACTTTCACCCACGCAAATGGGACCTTGGCAGGAATTTGCAGTTTTTTTTTGCATTTCTATTCCCGATTTTGCAGTTCGCCAAATAAGGGTGTACTCGAGTGACCTGCTAACTTCACAGTGAAATTAGCAGATCACATAGTGTATCTCGAGAACCAAACATGCTAGGAACTCTTAGTAAGGCTCTTAATTTGCATTTTTTTGCATTTCAAGAATAGGCTACTTCAAAGTTTTGAAGTCCTTTTTTTGAAAAAAAAAAATTCATACTGACCTGCTTACTTCACAGTGAAGTTAACAGGTCAGTATGAAATTTTTTTCTGGTATCGGTTCTAAATATTTGTACCACAATTTAGGAACGCGGCCAACCTTATTAGTGTGAAATCTATGACCGCGTATGCACTATATGTGCTATAAGTCCGATGAGGAAACATTAACTTTATTTAGTTGAATTTTGAATTTGATTTGAAAAAAGGTACATATTTTAAAAACTCGCGCAAACAACATATTTACAACAGTTACGATTTTTGTTACTTAAATTGTATTCGTTTTTGTATGCAAAATTGAAAAAAATTAACAAAAACAAGTGAAGCTAATTTTTTGCTACAAAGTAACTGAAATCTCATTTATCAATTTTGTAAATTTTATATTTATAAACTGATTCCTTAAGAAAAACCGTAATTCTTAATAACAGTCGATATTATGATTTTTGTCCAGAGTTGTAAAAGTAATGATAAAAAAGTTTAATTTCATTTATTTGTTATTGAAATTTCCGAACAATTTTTCGATTACTTTTAATAGTAATTGAAAAAATTCAACTGTAATAGAAAAAAGGTCTAATTGACCTTGTTATTCAATCCAAATTAATTTAATTGAAAACAAAAGCAATCCTAAAAAAATTTGTAATGATTATTTTTTTCACTAACCTTTACACAAAATATAATTAGTTACTTGTTTTTGTCAATTACATTTTCGTGTTTTGTTTTAAACTTATTAAATTATATTTTTTTCACTTTCATTAGGTTTTAATTTACTATCTTTTGCACAATCTCCTTTTAAATATAGTTAAATTAATAATAAATTTCTGGTAGCGTTTTTGTCAATTTGAATTCGTTTAGCAGTTAGCACAACTTTCTTACTTTTATTATTATTATTTTAATGTTTAAATAATAAAAATGTGAATTAATTAAAAGTAAATTGGTTAAAAATCAAGGAAATGTATGTTTTTGCAATTACAATTATGTGTAATTGTAAATAAAAATATGTCAATTACTAATTACATGTAATTGAAGTTGAAATAAATTTCAAAAAGTAATCATAACTATCCAAATCTGTTTTTGTCCGCCCCTGTGATGTGAGTCCCCATTCATAATAATGAATTGCCAAACCAAAATTATATCAAAACAACCGAGAATTCTCAAGTCGACTGTCATAGAAAACATTGTTGAAAATATAAAGTTCTCCGTCTCTAAGAAAAAAACACCCGTTTATATTTTAATTAGCCTAAAATTAATACTGGTATATTACTAACAACTTCTTGTTAATTTTCACAATTTATGCTATTTTTTAACTACCAATTTACCTATAATTGTATTTTATGGAAAAAATGATAATGAGGAAATAATTTTTAAGTTCAAATTCTGTATCAGTCGATGACGCTAAGACTTGTCATAATTAATAGTTTATATAATTTAATCCAGTATAGGTACCTACATACTTGGTGCCATATACGACTTGTTTATTTAGAAACCTTCGAAATAATGTTTTTTTTTGCTAAACAAATAAAATAATTAAATGTTTGTGTTAAATTTGTCAAAATCATTTAAGTGCTTTTTTAAATTATTTTCGACATAAATATAAACGTGATTTATGATATTCAACAATTCATTGTTGCCGAATATAGCCAAAAGTATTCTGATACTCGTATAGTCTAAATAACGGATTTTCATTTATTTAAACCAGGATTAATAATGGTGATGGGAACTCAATAATTAGACCCATTCAAGATTTAATTGCTGTGCTGACAAAAAATTCTACCCCAATGTAATATAAACATTGCAACATTGTTGATGAGAAAAAAACAAAAACATTTAACAGTCAAAACTATTTTTTTTTTTTTCAAATAAACTCCAGCTTCTGATTGGATCTCTAGTTTCTAATGTGTCTCCCGTTAACTGATGTTTTCCTCTTTACTTCTAATTGTAATATTTACTTATTTATGAAAATACAAAAGAAATTAAGGCAATTATTATAATCTGTCATTGGGATTTGTTGTACCAGTACATATTACAGAAAAAACAAAGAGTTGGAACATGACGTTACGATTGAAAGTGTTGGAAATTGTGTGTTTATGTTTTGTTGTCGTTAAATATGTTTTGATAACAAAATAAAAAAATGTGTTGTTCATTCTTTTTGTTCATATTATGTTTGTTGTTGGGTTTGGCAAATATAAATAAAAAAAAACACTTCTGGCAGCCATGACAAATAACTGTTATTATTTTACCTACATTCATAGGTATAGAAATTTTTGTTGTAATTAAGGGACTGCTGGTATAGTTATGATTAAATACAATTGTGTCAGCATTGGATTTAATTGATCAATGATAGATATACAGCGATTCAAGAACAATGGTTAAAAGAACATTGATGAGGGATCTTGTAAAATGAGAATACAAACAAATAATTGACATAATTTTAGGCTTTTTTTCATTCATTACTGGTATTGTATACAAAAAGTGACTTTCACAAAAAATGAAAAAAAATAACAATTTGTTGAAATTTTCCAATATTGTGTTGTTGTTGTTGCTTTACTGAGAGCTGCAATTATTCATGTTTGATTGTTTTGCAATAGAAATAATTACAGCAATAAAAGAAATAAAATGCATGTACAGTGGCGACAAAATAAATAGCATAGTTTTGTTAAAAGTTCTCCCTAGGCCTTTAACGGAAAGTGCATTTTCAATGCCGGGTCTGTAAGGGCTTTTTTTGTTTTTGTTGTGGATTTTTAAAGTTAAGTAACGAGAAATTGCTTTTTAACCAAATTCAAATTGTAAACAAGGTGCACTTAAGTCAAGTCAATTTAAAAAGCACACATTGCTTTCGTTACAAATATAATACATTTTTTATACATATTCTTAGTTTTCAAAAGGTAAGTGAAAAAATTAAGAGTTTGTTTATAAAGTTTTTAGGTAGATTCTTCAATTTTAATTGCTAAATTTAGTATGTGACGTGGCAAACACTCCACAGAGACCTTCAGGCTACGGGTTCTTAGTTTTAAGAAAGAAGGTCACACAAACTCTGTGGTAGCGCAGAAACAATCATGTTTAAGAAAGAAGGTAAAAATGATCTTCACCATTGCCAAGAAGAAGGAAGTGTTAAAAACAAAATTCGTAAGAATCGGACCAGGTCTTTCTGGTCTGGGTCTCGAACTGATATTGCCATCGCCACCTGAACAAAGCTGACCCATTCATGACTGTTCCAAAAATTAAACATGCAATTGAACAAGATCTTGGTGTTAATGCGTCTGTGAGTACAATTAAAAATCGTTCGCATGAAAAAAAAATTGTTCGGGCGAATTGCCAAATAAAACCACACGTCATGTCACGACGACTACAGTTTGCAAAGGAGCATATTTTAAAAGATCCAAATTAGTGGAAAAATATCTTATGAAGCGATGAGTCCAAATTTAATCGCTTTGTATGTGCGACGCGGAATCAACCAGAAATGTGACCCGAGATATACAATAAAGACTGTGAAGAATGGTGGGGGTAGCATTCTTGTTTGGGGATGTTTCTCTTGGCATGGTGTGGGGGCCACTTCATCGGATAGAGGGTATTATGGACCAGCTTAAATACGAGGAAATCCTAAGGGATAAAATACTTCCGTATATATATCTTTGTTCTTACTTCCTCATAACTCAATCAGTTCTTTCAAGTTAAAAAATTGCGAAAAACTTTCATTACATTACATTGGAGCTGTTGTTGAAAAATATTTTTTTTTCTATAAAATTCATAAGACATTTTAAAATTTTAATATACAAATATTAGGTATTAATATACAGATAAAAAAAGAATTTAAAAAAAATGAAAATAGAAACTAAAAAAACATTTTTTGAATTTTCAAAAAAAGTTTCAATTTCCTTATGGAATTTCGATATCTCAAGGTATAACAAGATGTCGAAATTTCATAAACATTAGAAAATTAATCTAAATAGGGAGAAAATTCAAAATCAAAAAGACTGAATTATGTGAGGAACTATTTATAATTGATAATCGTAAATAATTTTTCAACACTTGACAGTAGATCGCACTAGTTGAATCATATTGCAAAATAAATGATCCAAAACCAAGGATCCCATTTTTGAGAAAAAAAAATGTTTCTTCATGGTCTTATTACATTTGTAAGGGAAGGTACCGTCATTTTTTCATAATAGTAAAATATCTTTTTAAAATATACCTAAAAGTGTATAAAATGCCTTTAGTTACCAGGTTTCAAAATTGACAATGTCAATTGTTGAAAAAGTATTGGTGTATTTCTCAAAAATACAAAAAGTAGTGCATAAAACTTGTTATCCTTTTTTTTAAGTTACTTAATTTAAATAAATATTAAAATCAGTCATACTGTTTGCTGTTTGCAAGGTAATCAAAAACCAAGAAAGTGGTTCCTTGGGGAGAGATAACATTAATAAATTTTGTTTGAAAAATGGTTTTCTAACTAAACTGCTTGCGATATAAGTGTAGGTACTATATGGGAAAATTATCCATTGGTAAAAAAGAATGGAACTCGAGATTTTGATAAGAGTTGTCATTACGACGCTGATAGGGAAGACGAAAAAAGTGAGTCTAACAAATCTGTCTGTCTGTCTATTTGGCTACAGCCTAAACGACTCGATGGTTTTTTTTTTTAACTTGGAACATGGCGGTTTTTCATGTTTTTTAGAACCTAAACAATTTTTATTTATTTTTGGGCAATTTTACAAATCTTATTTTTCTCACAACTTTTCTTAAAAAAAAAATCAATAATTTTCTTTTGACTGAAAACGCTTTTTAGAAAATGTACAAAGGCTTGTAAATAATAAAGATATTTTTCCTTACCAAAATTTTCTTCATATATTTTTGGATTTTTAAAAATTGTTAATTTTTTTTCAAAATCAAAATTACATGGTTGGTTTTTATAAAACTCGTTATTTAAGAGTTTTTTCACTCTTTAAAGTATATTAAGAAAAAAATTATTTTTATTAGAAACCATAATTTTCAAAAATTTTGTTTTGATTTTTAAAAGATGTTCAATTTTTTTTTGAAAATCAAATGTTTTGAAAAAGATTGATTTTTATAAAACTCGGTTCTTTAGGTTTTTTAAACTCTTTAAAATATTTTAGGAAAAAAAAATATTTTTTTTTAGAAAAAATGAAATGCACGCCTAGATCGCACGTACTTGGCCTTATGTTCAAGTTGCTTGGAATTAAAAACTTTTAGTATATGAAAGTAATTATAGAAAACAAAAAACGAAAAATATTAAAAAAAGCATTTAAATCGTTCTCTTAACTGTACATGCAACTAGTAACATCACTTTGAGGTCAAAAACAAGCATTTCATTTGATAACTTGAAAAAATATGAATTTATGCAAAATAAATTTAAATCTTTAAAAATGAATTTTTTATAAGATCTTGGTAACTTTTTTTAAGAAAATTTTTGGTATGCTTATTTTTAGTATTTATTAAAACCCTTTTATAAATTTTTTTTCAAAAAATTCATGAACCCGTTTTTGAAATATTGATTTTTCAAAAACTGTTTGGTTACGAAATTGAGTTCTATGGACTCGTATGAGACTCCACGCACATGCAGAAACTATTCCGTCTTCGATTCGAGCAACTTTTCAGTTTGTGTTTTGGCTCAAACTGGACGATTGCGCGAAATCAGTTTTTCAGTTTGTGTCATATGGAATAATATAGTAACTGCGCGGACATTCAACCAAATAGTTGCGGATATTTAACCACATCGTTGAATATTGTTCTCTGTGCGAAAGAGAACAAATATATCTTTTCTTTAATTTTCTGAGCAAAAGAATAGGACGAAGGCGATAATATTTTTCTTTGAAATTATGAGATCGAAAAACTGAATAAACATAGTCGTTGTGTTGGTTAGGTTCGTTGCGATTGCTTGTGGAGTTGCTCATGTGCGCGCTCAGTAGTCAACTTGTGACTAAACTATTTTATTGCGGTAGCAGTTCCATGTGCGCGACTAGCCTTAGAGTCCATTTTGTGGCAGATGGTGTCGTAAATAACAGTTTTAGGTCAAAAAAATGTTTATTAAAAAGTACACTACATCTACGCTAATCCAGTGATTTTTTTAAATCGTAAGAGCCGTTTTCGAGATAAATAAGCTTTTCCTTAACGGTTGTATGGCAAGTACCGTAATTTTTAGTGCTAAATTAATTTTTTTTAATTTCCCATTTGGAGAGTTACTAGGAAGCCTTAAGTTCACAATTTGAAGAACATCGCATCATTGGCTTTGGCTGTAGATGCAGATACAAACAGACAGACAGAATTGCGAGACTCAGTTTTTTTTCTTCTTCGCTGATGTCAGGTGTTATCAAAATATCGACTTCTATTTTTTTTTTGTAAAGTATGCATTCCTAACTATATATAAGGCAATGAGTGCAAAAGTGGTGTATCACATTTTTTGGTATTTTTGATATTTTTGTCTCGTATTTTTATATTTTTATATTTTTATATTTTTACATGCATCAAAAGTCATCAAAGCCACAATATCAAATTCTAAAATATCAAAATTTTCCAAAAATTATACTTATCTTCCTTGAATGGAAAATAAAATATCGATTGAAAATTGAAAATATTAAAAAAAATAGGTGGATTAAACCATTTTTGCCCTCAACGCTTTATATAGGAAGGGCCCATAAATCGCAAGTAAAAATCTGTGAATTTTCTCTAGGTATGGTATATTTTCCACCACAAATATTTTTTGCCATTGCTAGTTTCAGTTCCTTATTTCTAGGCATATTTCATTCTTTTAGCACAATTTTCTTAAAGCCTAGTTTACAGTTCCCTCGCGACAACAAATCTACACAAATATTATATTTAATATTAAATATTATTATTAAACCAATTGCTGCCATGGAATGTCATGTCATGCAAAACAATTGACCGGGAATTATTTTGCATGCAAAAAAATAAGGTGATGAAAAAAATATATTTTTTTCCGATGGTCGGCTTACTCTTTAAGTCTAGTTTACAGTTCCCGTGTGCAAAACCTATGCAAATATTTTCGCATGTCAAAAATAACTGAGGTGAAATGCAAAATTAATTGTTTTCATGATTGGCTTACAGTTTCATGCGGAAAAAAACGTTGCTGCCATGAAATGTAGTGCAAAACAATGTACCGGCAATTGTTTTGCATGTGAAAAAAGTGTGGTCGATACAATATTTTGGTATTTGCTTATTTGCGTGCAAATGGTTTTAGCATGCAAAAATAATTATTTTATATTTTTAGGCCTATAGTTTATTTATTTAGGGTAAATTACCGACTCAATGGGTGGTTTAGGCGAAGGCAAACATTTTATGCCTTGAATATTATACAATTTGGTGCATAGAATAGGTGGAAAATTGTTTAAAAAATTTTGATTTTGTTTTGTTCAAATGGAAACAGACTTACTATAAATTTTTTTTAGTTTACTAATTTTTTGTTAATTTAAAAAAAAAAAAAAATATTTTTAAGATATCGCTAAGTGCCAGTCCCAGCTGCCATTATGTTGCTTTTTAGTCTAAAATTCATCTTAAAATTATTAAAAAAAATAAAAACAAACAATTTCATATAAAAATTTCTTCATAAATGTTCTTCTTTAGAGCAAAAACTAAACAGCAATAAATGTTAAAACAAAAATCATTAATTAACAGCCAAGAATACATTATTTTATCGATTAATCGCTACTGAAGTACCAACGTGGACCCCACCCACTCAATTTGCCCTTCTCTTTGTAACACTAGATTCTACTAAGTATTGGATTAAAAAAAAATTAAAATATTAATGTATCGTTTGAAAATTCCGATAATTCACTTGTGTCTACAAAAATGTAATTATGGGATTACGAAACTAATTGAATGCTATTGTTGAGATGACTCCACATGCCAAGGTGAACATAATTAAATGTGTATGTTCAGATTTGATTTGCATTTCCGTCCGATAGAACGATACTAACGAGCTTCGACGACATTAACTTTTCCAAGACACAATGGCATCTGTGTTGTTTGTAGGCTGATCTTAAGATAAGAAATGTAAAAAATGCATAACAACAGAAGCCTGCGACTGGAACCGAAGAAGCAGCAAGAGATTTCGGGCTTACAGTGATTCTGATTATGTGCCAAGTCAATTTTATTATTATGGCATTTGGCTTTCATTTATGTTGTTCTCCGAACTTTTCCTTTGATAGTTCATTTTTTATATCAATATTATGAAATGACAGTCATTCAATTGTCAAACGCTCGGAGAATTCAAATGACAAAATGATTCCTTCGGGCTTATACCTACATAATGTTATTTTGGACGTGTGTTTTGCAAGTACTCGGAAAACATTTAGCATATAAAATGACACAACAACCATAGCCTTTAGTAAATGACCAGAAAAATTCCCCGCTTATGAGCTATAAAATCAGATATAAAACTAGAAATATTATGTATGAGCTTCTGATTGCTTCAATTCACAAATCAAATCCAGAATCATTTGCATTCTTTTTAGAAGAAGAACTGCCATTTAAGGGGGCTCAGAAGACTTCTTGACGAGCAATAGAAAATTTCTTCATTAGATTTATTCTTGAATAGGGATGGGTCAAAAATATAGTAACAGGTATTCAGTAACAGGTATTGGGATATAACAATAACACCTTGCTACTGAAAATCAAAAATAACAGTTATTAAAATAACACTTAAAATTTCGAAATTTTGCAATTTTTGTTAAGCTGATGTTATTGAAATAAATTTGCATTACTTACGTAATGAGTTAGCTTCACGAGAGTAGAAAAAGAAAAAAAAAAACAATCTCAATACTTTTGGCAAGGGTCATCGTTTACCAACCAAATATAATGAGAATCAAAACTGGAAGTATGAAAATTATTTGAACATTTATCAGTGATATCATTTTTGTAGTTTTATGGAAATAAATGAATTTGTTCAAACTGTTATTCTACTAACAAGTGATATTAAAGTTATTGTATAAAAAAAAATCTTAATGTCACAGCATAAATAATAAACATAAATCTGATATTGTCATTCTTCTTAATAGTAATTTGAATGTTAACGTGTAACCTCCAAATCTCACTGCAATAGCAAAAAGCCATCACACTTTTTTCACTGATTTTGCTTAAGTAACTGTTATTCTGCTTAATAGTGATTTCAGTGTTTGCGTGTAAGCCCCAAATCTCACTGCAATACCCAACTGTCATTAAACTTTTGGTACTGATTTTGCCTAACTGTTATTCTGCTTAATAGTGATTTCAATGTTATCGTGTAAACTCCAAATCTCACTGCAATAACAAAAAGTTATTACACTTTGGTATTGATGTTGCTAAACTGCTATTCTTCTTAATAGTGATTTCAATGTTAACGTGTAAACTCAAAATCTCACTGCAATAGCAAAAAGTCATCACACTTTTTTCACTGATTTTGCTTAAGTAACTGTTATTCTGCTTAATAGTGATTTCAGTGCTTGCGTGTAAGCCCCAAATCTCACTGCAATAGCAAAAAAGCCATTCCACTTTTGATACTGATTTTGATTAACTGTTATTCTGCTTAGTAGTGATTTCAATGTTATCGTGTAAACTCCAAATCTCACTGCAATAGCAAAAAGTCATCACACTTTTTTCACTGATTTTGCTTAAGTAACTGTTATTCTGCTTAATAGTGATTTCAGTGTTTTCGTGTAAGCCCCAAATCTCACTGCAATACCCAACTGTCATTAAACTTTTGGTACTGATTTTGCCTAACTGTTATTCTGCTTAATAGTGATTTCAATATTATCGTGTAAACTCCAAATCTCACTGCATCAACAAGAAGTCATTAAACTTTTGGTACTGATTTTGCTTAACTGTTATTCTGCTTAATAGTGATTTCAATGTTAACGTGTAAACTCCAAATAGCTGTGTTTTATTATCTTCTATCGGGATCCGGATCTGAATTCACTTTTAACAAGGAATACAAAAACAAAATAATGGGAATTTTTCAAAATTGTTTTTGTAGCACGTGCTAAAAGTTAATCCATATCCAGATCCAAATGATGATAAAACACGGCTAATATAATATTGGAATAACTATTGGGCCGAATAACAGGTACAAATTGGTAATAAAACTATAAAAGCTTTTTGCTGCTGCAATTAGATTTTGAATTTACATAATAACATTTGAAATCACTTCTAAGCGGAATAACAGCTAAGCAAAACCCGTAACAATACTATAACGACTTACCTTAGTATCTTTATTATCTTTAATTTAGAGATAACATTGAAATTACTATTAAGGGCAATAATAATCACTATTAAGCAGAATAACAGTTAAGCAAAATCGGTAACGAAACTAGAACGTCGTTTTGCTACTGCAATGATATTTCGAGTTAACACGATAAAATTGCAATCACTATTAAGCAGAATAACAGTTGAGCAAAATCGGTAACGAAAATAAAACGTCGTTTTGCTACTGCAATGATATTTCGAGTTTACACGATAAAATTGAAATCACTATTAAGCAGAATAACAGTTAAGCAAAATCGGTAACGATTAACGAAACTAAAACGTCGTTTTGCTACTGCAATGATATTTCGAGTTAACACGAATTGCAATCACTATTAAGCAGAATAATAGTAAAGCTAAGTCGGTAACAAAACTATAACGTCTTTTTGCCACTGCAATGAAATTTCAAGCTTACACGATAAAATTGCAATCACTATTAAGCAGAATAACAGTTAAGCAAAATCGGTAAGGAAAATAGAACGTCGTTTTGCTATTGCAATAACTATTAAGCAGAATAACAGTTAAGCAAAATCGGTAACGATTAACGAAACTAAAACGTCGTTTTGCTACTGCAATGATATTTCGAGTTAACACGATAACATTGAAATCACTATTAAGAAAAATAACGGTTTAGTTATTTGGGAACTAAGCTAAAATGACCTTTTCAGAAAATGCTGGAAATATTTTCTGCTAAATATTGATTTAAATTTTATCGAACCTAATTGCCTGATGAGTTTTAATCAGAGTTATAATGGGTATCTGTGTTCCTATATTTCAGCGATTTTTTTCCCTTAACTGTTATTTCAGTAACAGGTATTTGTAACTGTTACTGAAAGGTAGCAAGAACAGCAGTAATAGGTATTGGAAACTAGCAGTTTGGCCCATCCCTATTCTTGAAGACGAAAACCGGTCACACAGAGCTGAGCTTTAAAGATATTTTTAGACAAAAAGCTACATTAAAAGAAATTGTATGCAGGCCTTTGAAAAGTTTTAAATTCTTTTTTTCAGTATAGGGTAAACCAGGGTAAATATACAAATTTATCTTCTAAACGAAAGCGAGTTGGTTTTTATTAAAAACGGTTGGTTTTTTTTTATTAAGAAAGAAATCGGAAACTTCTACAAAAACATAAAAATCAAGGTTTGAATAACCTTCTGAAGAATACTTGGTAAAACTTTAGGCATTTCTACCAAACTCCTAACCAGCTACAAAATCATCTGGGATGTAGAAAAAGATAAATAAATTAGCTAAAATGTAAAAATTACCTGCGAATGGAATGTTGAAAGGACCATTCAAATTTTCATGGAAATGTCCAATTGATTGGATCTTCAAGTTTCAGGGGATCAAGAAGATATAACAATGAGAACAAACTACTGGAGCATTAAAAAAACAAAATCACAGATTTTTTTCTTGCAAAAAAGTAAACACAAGCTAACAATAGGAGAAGCCCAAACTTCCCCCCAACAGCGACCAACCATTAGTACAAAAAAAAGTTCTAATCCTCGGCGCTGAAATCAATGTTTTGTGGTTTGTGCAAAAATCAACCTCATTCAATTCAATTATGGCAGCAAAACTGATAAAATTAGTGAAATTCCAAGCTTGATTTACAGGAGTGATAAAATGTCATTATATCTTTCGTTTTGAACTATTTTTTTGTGTCACTTAACAAGATTTCGGAAGCTATATGGAGATATTGGCATTTTGTCACTCGTGTAAACTCAGCCTATAAGTTAGGCTCAGCTTTCTTGATTGAATTTCATAAATCATGACGAAAATTCTTGAAAAAAAAAAAATAAAAATAAATAAAAGTATCCTGTTTTGGTTTATAAATAATAAAATGATAAATTCATAATTTACCGAACATGCTTGTCGAATGAGACATAAGAGAGTAAGCAGGTAAGGTACCTACAGTTATTTTTGTTTTCTATTTACCATTGGTCTTCTCCCGAACGTTAGTTTTATGATATTTTTTTTTTAATAATCACAACTCACAATACACTTTTCAATTAAAAAAAATTATTGGAAGAGAATTAAAAAAAAAAACAAACACTATAATTTATATGGATCATCTACAGAGATGAGTATCTTTTTATTTAAATGGAAAAATTCACCAAAATATTCACCAAAAATGGGAGTTTGTAAGGCAATGACAGAAAGCCATTGGCAATTACCCATACCCAATGACGAATTGGAAAGCACAAAGTGCAACATTTTGTTTTGGCAATTTCGTTACAATAATATAATAAATAAATATTCTTCAACTATTTTTGTTGACAAAACTAATTATTTTTTAAATGAAATTATTTATTCTGTTGAATTATCACGTCAAAATAAAAAAACTTGAAAATTTTTACTGAGTATCACTGATAAAAGTGAACATTGTGTAGAATGTGGAAGGTGGATTTTGTTTTTTTTTTTTTTTGAATTGGAACAAAATGGAAACAAAACGCAAACATTGAAGAGGATCTGTTTGAAAAAGTTAAAGACCAATATTTATAATTTTTGATGAGGAATTTGGTGATCCCAAGTAGTGCTTACCTAGAGAGAGAAATAAGGGAAAGTGGGGTAAGTAAACCTCTTGGCTAAGTGGTGCGTTCTTTTTCTATGCAAAAGTAAACTATGGATGATGTGTCAAAAAAGTTTAAAATGTCACAGTGGCAGATACAACGTTTAATGTAGAAAAAACATCATTTTAATAAACAAAATCAATTAAATTGAATAAAGTCAAAAGAGAAAAATATTCAAAATCCAAAGAACGAAAAAGTTGGTAAATAAGAAATGCTTACAACATTTTCATAGAAAGGAGGTGAGTTGGGAAGAGTTACTGTTACTGTAGCTTTGAGTATATAAATGAGTTTTCAATGTGAACCGAAATTCAATTTTTTTAATCAGCTATCAAGAGAAAAATCAACATGTCTAGGTACTTCGGGTTTGGTTTATCTCACCATTTTGCATTTTGAAGAAGGAAGACGTTTTCAAATTATATATTTGTAAAAAGAAATCAAACGAGATCGAGATTTTGATGATCAAACCTGACATTAATATAACAACGAAAAAGTGGGCCTCGCAGTTTATTCCTCCATCTTTTATTTTACTTTCTGTACAATTTTTCTTTTTTATCAATAGATAAGCGTTTTTCTTATTTAGCTCAGAGCAGAGCATGGAGTAGAACTCGAACTATCGAAGTAAGCTCTGAGCAGAATATGATCAGAGCTCTCTGATACAATTTTGAAACACATCTAAGCACTGAACTGTCACACAATTGCGATGCTTTCAACGCACCATAATTTAGTACTGGCTTTTAATTTTTATCAACAAGTTGCCCAATTAAACACAAGAAAAATAAAAAAAATGTGAACTGAAATGGAAGTGTTAAACGTGCCTATTTGAAATGAGTGAAGTTGGCTGTGCTTAGCTATTTAATACTATTAAAAATAACACAAGTTGACCGCTCTGAGTGCTCTAAGCTAAAAAAGAAACTCTGATTTATTTTTGACAGCTCAGTGCTTAGCTCAGAGCTAAAAAAGAAATATGTATCATTTTATAAAATCTAATTTTGCCCCAAATCGGCTCATAACTTTTCTTTAAAAAAAAGCAATACATTTCTTTTGGATAGGAAAGCATTCTCCAAAAAATAGTTATTAGTATCTTTAAACCCATTTTTCTGATTGCAATATTTTTTTTTTGAGTATATAGTTTTTTTCATCAAAGTTTTGAAAACATATTTTTTGAATTTTTAAAAAATATTCAAAGTTCAAGATTTTTTTTACTTAATAATACTTTTTTTTGAAAATAACGGTATCTTCCTAACATTTATGTTGAAAAACCGTAAAAAAAAACATTTTTTCCTTAAAAAATGACTCCTACAATTTTAATAAAATTTTTTCTGTGTGCTTAAAATAGTGCGATCAATTATCAAAAATTAAAAAAATGTGCACTAAGAACTATAAATTTTTTTTTTAATAAAGTTTTTGAATAAGGTGTTTTAAAGGGAGTTTTAAGGAACAAAAATCAACAAAAAACTAGAAATAGAAATATTCTTTTATTATTTAAAATAAAATGACTTGGTTTTGAGAAAAATAATTTTTAATATTGAGCGGTTTTTAAAATTATTTTGTACTTATTAAATTTCTTAAGCAATTTGAAAATATAGAATATGCTAAGCGTAACTATTTATTAATAAAACCATTATTATGATAGTTTTTGTGAGCGAAATCCTTTCGAGCCTTTTTGAGGGTTTTAATAAGCGAAAGGATAAATATATTTTACAGGTCTTTTAATCTTTTTTAATTGTCAACATGAAACCGACATCACTTCTGCGATGCGATGCGATCACTTCTGACCTACCGACGGTTTTAAAACCAGGTCATGAGGCCTGCAATCAATTATTGTAAAACTGATTTTTTGTAAATTAAAGGCTATTCTAACTTCACTTTTGATTAGTCTTTTCTAACCAGTTAATAATTATCGCACAATATTCAACATTCACTACAAAAAATTATCTCGAAAATGTTTTATAAACCATAACTACTTTTAATCGCTATCAAGCACCGTCTCAACCAGCTTTATGTGAATTAAATCGATAAATTTGAGTTTTTCGAGAAAACATCTCCACTTGAGAGTTCATTAATTTTTTTTCAAAACGATCAAGGGATCCAACACAAGTTTTCATAGCGTTTTGTTGCATGAAATAAATGCTTTGGATATCAGCGATGTTTTACTTTCAGCAGGCGGTGCCACACAGCTTATGTAGCAATGGCTATAAAGCGTGACAAATTTCAATGACAAGTGATTTCTCGAAAGGGAGATTTCAATTGACCGCCTAGATCGTGCGATTTTATAATAATAGTTTTTTTTCTTTGAGGTTATGTTGATGATAAATTTTACGCTTATCTCCACCAGGAATCTCTGATTATGTATAAACATCAGAGCAAAATACAGCCAAAGCATAAAACAAAATTTCGTCAAAAGAATCACCATTTGTAAGCAGATGCGCCGATGCAGGTGAATAATATATTTCATTACTTGCCGGAGAGTTTGTTCTTTAGATGCAAATAAAAAATACCAATTTTTAAAAACAATTTGAGTTTTCTTAGACGATTCAGAAAGAAACCTCTTATTTCCATTAAAATGTGCATTTTGGTGGCTCTACGAAATAAGGCTCAAAAAAGACAAAATTAAATTAGGCCCTCAACTGGGATAGTTTTTCATAGTGAAATAAAGTTCAACAAAACAGCAGACATGATTTTCATTAACGCTATTCAATATAAGGATCGTGCCAAAAACCGTCAGCGAGTAACAGTTGGGTCAGTAAAAGTGGTATTTTGACCAAAGTCGTTCGCAGGATTTCCATTAAGAAAAAAAAGTGTT
The DNA here is from genome assembly GCA_946251815.1 of Dasysyrphus albostriatus. Taxonomy (NCBI): domain Eukaryota; kingdom Metazoa; phylum Arthropoda; class Insecta; order Diptera; family Syrphidae; genus Dasysyrphus; species Dasysyrphus albostriatus. The sequence continues at coordinate 4,120,645 of OX276339.1, forward strand.
GGTACAGAAATCTTGCTTTAAAATTGCCAAATGTATGAAATATATTGCTGATTATGGAGATGCAAGTCACCTTGCGTTCATCTTTGATTTTGATAGCTCCGGGCAGAGTTGTAAATTACTTGAGTACATTTGTACTTAAGTACTTTGTAAGTACCCAGTGCCTAGTACTTGTACCTATACTTGAAAAAAAACAAGTACCTTGTATATACTTAGTACTTGAAAAACACCAAGAACAAGTACTTTGTCGAGTACTTTGTTCCATTGAAAAATACATGTACTTGGAACTTTTATACTGCCCAGTACATTTTCAAATACTTTTCAAGTACAAGTCCGTTTCAAGTCTTTTTAAGTACAAGTCCATTCCAAGTACTTTTTAAGTACAAGTCCAAGTACAATTCTTTGAGTAGCCTGGTTGAGATATCGAATAATGACTGCTTCAACTCAAAAACACAGATCACCGCAGCTGATGGCTTCTCGTTGTCGTGGCGCATCTCGCTAAGGTTTCGTAATGGTCGTCATTATTCGATAGCTCAAACAGATAACTCAACTACTTAAGTATAAGTCAAATTCACTTATACTTGAAAAGTACTTGAAATAGACTTTTACTTGAAAAGTTCTTGTAATGGCTTGTACTTAAAAAGAACTTGAAAATATACTGGGTAGTTTTAAAGTACCAAGTACATGTATATGGAACAAAGTACCAGACAAAGCACTTGTAATTGGTGTTTTTCAAGTACCAAGTACATGGTACTTGTTTTTTAGAAGTACAAGGTACTTGACTGTTGCTTGTACTTGAAAGTTTACAGATCTGGTTCTGGGTAATCTAATAAAGGATTTTCACAATACTTTTTGAGATATTTTTTTAGCATTTTAAAGTAAATTTAGTAAAATATATTAAGACTCCAAATAGTTTTTCAAAATTATATTGAACTTAACCTTGAAATCAATATTGGGGTCTTATTTCATTGGGACCTTAATTCAAAATTAAATTAATAGTGAAATAAAACCCCAAAATTTGCGAATTTTCGTTGATGTTGAGCTTGTTTTCTGTGCATTCTTCGGGCTTTATTTAATTTTTTCTTTGGAGCCTTATTTTCTGAGGCCTAATTTCACCGATTAAAGCCATATTGAAGCCCCTCTAATGAGAAAGTTAAAAATACAAAAAAAATGTTCTATGGCAGGCAACAGGTTAGTAACAGTTCTTGTTACAACTTTTCTTTACTATTAGGAAGACTATGTCTACAAATATTAATGTGTCCAGATTTACAAATTTGTTTGTATCATCGTAACGTCAAGTTTGATTTTTTTTTTAACAAGTCAAGAACTTGCCCTAAAGTACGTCTACCTAGATGTAAGTAAATTTCAAGTAAAACGTCATCAACATTCATTAAACTTGAATCCGTTTGCTCTTCATTTTTATTTATTTTTATCGTTTTATAGTTATATATGTTGTGTGCTTTTGATTGGGCTTATCTGAGCGTTTATTTTTTGGACGTGTCACGTCTCAAATTTTACAACATTCTTCTCAAGAGGGCTTTGAATTATATTTCAATGCAAAATATCACTTATTTGCTTATGCTCGGCGCGTGAATCTGTGAAATAATATGCTTTCTTGTTATCTGAAGCTCTCCGATGGCTAAAAAAAAACAACAAAAACAAAAAAACAAATCTAAAGTGGAGGTGGGCAATATTATTCCGAACAGGTAGAATGTGCACAAATTTGTTGAGACCCAGACCCAGGTGGGGTTAGGTGACACACATTATATTAAGCAAAAAAATGTAGTATGTACGTTTAATAATTTGAAACGTGTGCCAATTGAGAGAGCTTGATTTCTTGGTCATTAACTTTATAACACACGATAAACAAGTGATGTGCTGGTTTGGTATCAATGTAAGTACTTGGTACTATTGGAGGTACTTGTGTGTGATTGATAAAAAATTTATTGGGAGGTTTGTTTGTTATTTTCTGAAATCTTTACAGATATCCTATACCTTCCCAAGCTAACTTTTTTTACATTTGGGAGTGCAGTGATGTGAATTCATTGGAAAAGCAATTGTACTTTTAAATAATCGACAAGTGCCGCTGAGCTGCCGGGCTTTTCCTACGAATTCATAAATAAATCTTTTATTTGTTTAGTATTTTATTCCCATCATTATTTATTGAAGAGATATAAACAGCTATAGATAGATACATTGGAAGAGCGAGCGAATTAAATAAAATATTTAACAACTTGAAATACATGCAGATAAAAACTGATTATTTTTTTTATTACTTAAGCCCTCAGGGTAAGAAAAGATTTTTGATTTTTTTCTGCCTATACCTACTCCTCTCGGTCGGTGGTGGTGTAAAAAGGTAACCTGTTAACCCACATTAGATATATTTTTTTTTTTCAATTTATTTTTGTTTCATATAAAATGATTCAGAACTTTTATCTTTTCATGAGGAATTTCAAAGCGGGAGAAACGACCAGTTATTTTAACAAATTGTTTTGTTTTTTTTTGAGTGTGCAATACTTTTTGTTCATATTTTCTTTGGAATTATTTGAAGAACTGTAGAAGAAATTGGTACCTTACCGAGAAGTGGCGTATCTTTGTATAATTCCATAGAAGAAATGAGTGCACAAATATTTGTTTACATAGTTCTGCTCCAAAATTTAAAAAAATCTTCAGAGAACTTGTATGTTGAATTTTTAAACCTTAAGCTTATTCTTGGCTTGTTTTGCACTCAAAATTTATTTCACAGCTTATGAATATTTGAAGATGAACATTTCAACACAATACAATGTCAAAAAAGTCAAGTCTTTGGACTTGAATGTAAGTAGTTATGGAATATTCGGTGTAAATAACAATTGGGTTTGTGAATTTTTCTCCAAATTATGGACTTCTGACTTTGAAATCGCTTGAGGTATCATAAGTACTTGGGAAATGATAGACTGCCTTGCGTTAATATAAACTCGATACTTAGCAATTTTTGACACTAAAATTATGTTTTTTTTGTATAAAATTAATAGTTGTTCAACAGCATTTTAAAAGATTCTTATTTTTCTCAAAAACGACTTCATCGATTTCGATAAATATTTTTTTTTTTTTGATTATCACAAGCCAATAATCCCTAAGCGAAACTCCTAACCTCAGAAATCTTTTCACCTGTTTTAATCTAGCTTTAGGGCAGTGTGTGTCCAAACCAGACGCAAGTACATTCAAGAATGAGTCAAATGTTATTAACAGCTATTTAATATCAAAGAATTGAATTTTTCTTAGTCAAAAAACATCAACTAAGATCACTTCACAAGCATTTAAGTGTTTTTGAGAATTGTAGCAGGCTTAAGAAAGAAAAAAATGCCAAATTCCCGAAAATTCGAGAAATCCCAAAAAAAAAAAATTCCGAATGGAAAAAAATCTCAAACAAACAAAATCCCGTATGGACGAAATTCCAAATGAACAAAACTTCGAATGCACGACATTCCGAATAGACGAAACTCCGACAGACAAAATATCCCAAATACCAAAATCCCGAAAGGTTTGGTTTTTTTTTTTGGTATTGAAAATCACATTGGCATTCCGAATTTTGGGCATTTGTAATTTTGGGACTATCATTTTTTTGCTATTCGTAGTTTTGGCATTAGGAATTTTGTACTCTTCCCTTTGAAGCGTCTTCCGCATAAATAAGGATTATAAAATAGTTTAACATCAGAGGCGTACACAGGATTTTGGTTTGGGCAAACTCATTCAGAATTTTGGCTAGGGGAGGGGGCAATCTCATTCAAAAAATAGTTTTGGTACAGAAATTTGGCTTTAAAATGCTTTCAAAAGAAGATAAATTGCCTAATGTATATATTGTGATAAGAGGGGCAAGCGCCCCTACTTGCCCCTCTTGCGTACTTCCTTATTTATAACAGACAGTAAGTCATTAATAAAAAAATAGAAACATACAGGGCCCCAATGGCAATTCTGTGATAAAGCAAGTAGAGCTATGAAAATAATAAGAGTGAAGCAATATTTTAAAAATCTTAATCAAATTAGCTTCTAAAAAACAGATAATTTTCAATGTCGAATTAAAGTACAATTCAATTTTTTTATATGAACTTTGACAGAACTTTGGGCTAAACTCGTAGAAAATGTGTAGTTTTGGGAAGTACGCGGCGAACAGTTATTCGATTTGAGTTTGCTTGTCAAATTTTTTCTTACGAAAGTTTGTAGAGGAAAGTTGTCACAGTCAACTTGTCAACTTATTTCTTATAATAATTTCTTATATAATAATTTTTAACCAATTCCGTTAAAAAGGAAAGTTGAAATAAAAGAAAAAGCTGTCTTTAGTAAGTAAAAATGTCGCACAACTATGACCTGCCCGGGCCTAGAAAAAACCAAGCAATCAAAATCCAGCCTTTATAAACTTGCGGGTAGTAATACACTCTTGATGTTCATGTTAATGTTTCATTTAAACCTTCAAAATGAATATGATGGTGTGAAAGCCTTCTAGCCTAACCCCTGAGTGTATGTTATCGCTCGTACAAAATCCCCATCAAAAATGTCTCTTATATTGCTGATCAATTAATAATAAAGTTAATAATAAAGTTGTGAATATGATATTCAAGTTTTTATATAGCTATAAATATTGAATTTAAGAAAACGAAAAAAAAAACAAACAAATAAAACAAAATTTCAACAGGTTTTCAAAGTTAACTGATACTAAGAATTTTTTATTTATTTTGAACTAAAAAGGTCACACAGTGTTGGGTATATAAAATTTAAGAGTTAGGAAGAATTGAATTTTTAATTTTTAATTCGAAATAATTTGCGTCTGAGAGTTAATTGTTAATAAAATTATTTTTTTTTGTTCGATTTATGTTCACTGTTCCTAAACTAATTTATTTATGCTAGTAGGTTGGAGTATGTGCACTGTGAAGGCATACTCTGCTATTTCCTAAAGTCTAGTTTGTACATACTCTGCTGAAGTGATATTAAATTGTCTGTGGTCTCCAAGAAGACGATGAAATGCTAAATTAAAATACAGTGGAATAATATTCGTAGAGAGTTTGATAAATTTCAAAAATGAATACCCTGCACGCAATTTAATGGTTTGAGAATACAATTTTGTGTGAAAAATGTGTGGAGACTTCTCCGAATTTACTAGAATTGTCAGGCTTAGAACTTGTTGAGCTTAGAACTCTGCTAATGTGAAATAAAATTTTATATTGGTCTCAAAGAATAGACCAAAATGCTCATAATATTTATGGAGAGTTTTACGAATTTCAAGAATAAACTCCAAAAACCAACACAAATATAAAAAACATGTCATAATAAAAGATTAAACAAATACTAACACAAATAAAACCTTCATATCATTTATCTGCAATGGTCTTCGAAGTTTGAAAAATATGTGGAGACTTCTCTAAATAATTTGCTCAATTTGTCAAATTCGTTTGTTAAACAGTTTATCTATTGCAGAACGAAAGGAAGAATGAAACTGTGTGTTTATGATTTGACTGTGTCATTTTGTATGAGATTTTTTGATTCTCATCAGCGTAGGTATACTAGGCTCCCAAATGAAGCATCCTCTCACTGAATTGGCTATTGCCTAGTACGCTGTTGAAGTGAAACGAAAATTTTCTGGGGACTCCACATCGACAACGAAATAATACAGGAAAAGATTGCCGAAAAATATGTATGGAGAGTTTAATCAGACATGCCAAAATAAATTTAAAAAAAAAAAACCAAAACAAAATTATAAGTCATTTTTTTGTCGTACATACATATATGATGTAAATTGTTTTTTTGTTTTTGTCTTCGTTTCGCCCTTTTGGCATTAAGGATTCCAAACAATAGTGTGGTCTATGTTCTTCATTTGTTTCTTGGTCCTTTTTCCATTTAAATAAAAATCAACTGCAAGATATGACGAATTGCCAAATTTTCGTCAAGAATATTGTGTCGGGCAATTAATTGTGTGTGAAAAATAAGTGGAGACTTGGATATAATAATCTACTACCGTTTTCTGTTTTATTGACATTTCGCTATCGAACTGTGTACTACATATGACATGATTTTGTTGTTTCAATTTCTCTATTAAAATTTTCTTTTCGCCTCAGCTGCGTACTACGCTTATGAATTGATTCATCAAAATCGATATTAATATTTTTTTAAATGTTGGATTAACATGGATTATTTTCACAATATCATTTGCCAATAATTGTAATACAAAATATAAAAATATTCTTGTAAAATTGTATAGGGTAAACGAGGACGGATATGTAGCTAGGATAAAATCCTACTTAATAAACTAAAAGCGGAGAAGAATCAAATTTCTTACTATTTAGCAAACGTAAGCATTTTTCATATACGAAGACATTACATTTTTTTTATTTATGCATTTATCCATGGACATATTTTGTTGAATACAATTACGGATATTAATTATTTAAATAAAAATCTACTAAATCTACATTATGTAGCTTCCACGAAAACAGGCTTAGTTAAGAGAACTATCGAAATTCTCTAGAGCCTCGGTATAGTTATGCAACCTTTTTCCCCAAAAAGAAAAAGAAACAAATTGTTGTAAAATACGGTCACTACTCAGCCAATTTGGAATAGAGTTGTGCCTTGTTGAATATGAATAACTGCTTGTTTTAATATTTTGCATACCATTTTCTGATGGATATTTTTTTTATTGTTATATAAGGGTTATTATTAATGGAATATCAAAACTTACTCCATAAAATTTAACTGGAAAAGCCCTCACCAGCTTTTGGCAAATTTTCCTGGACTAAATATCCCATAAGAAAAACTTCCTATGGCCTTGACTAAACCTGTCAAAAACTTTATATTTTTCCAAGCAGGGGGTTTTTCAATTTGTTATCCAATTTCTTTTAGTTTGTTGATTTACTGAGTTGATATCAAGCACAAGGAAATAGAAGTTGTCAACTTATAAACGACTAGCTAACGCAAATTATAATTAATAAATAAACAGTTAATTTTTGGATTTTTCAACCAGAAATTCGAGAGGATACCGCAAATGATGTCAAATTAAAAAAGGGGTAAAAAACTAAAAAAAACATTGAATGATGAATTTGAAACTATCACAACTAATCAACGACTAACTAATAGTTGATTTTTAAACAGCAAAGCATTGAATAATAAACGATTAGTCCAAAATTCAAGACGGTGCTTGGTTTTTTACATGAAATTAACTAAGAAAAGCAGCAACAAAAAAGATATAGAAAGCATAAAATGTTGAATTCGAAACATACACAACTAATTAATAAAAAATTATTAAACAACAATTTATTTATTAATGAGAGTCTGAATCCAAAATTAAAAAAAAAGGACTAACTTTGGCTTACTGAATATAAATTTAGAAAAATTGTATAAAAACATAGAAAAACATTCTATGATGAATTCGAAACTATCACAACAAAATAAACGACTAATTAATAACAAATAATAAGCAATTTATTTTCTAATAGGAATCTGAATCCAAAATTCAAAGGGGGCTTGGCTTACATACTTGATATCAACTTAGAAAAGTAGCAAAAAAAAAACATAGAAAGCATTCAATTATGAACTCGAAACAATCACAATTAAGCAATGGCTAATTAAAAGCTAATTATTAAACAATAAACTATTTACTAATAGAAGTCTTAGCCCAAAACTCGAAGAAGTACTTGGTTTACTTTTATATCAACTGAAAAAAATATAGAAAAACATTCAATGATGAATTTGAAACTATCACAACTTGTCAAATGTTTATTATAGCATATTGTTCAGCATCAAACTATTTACTAAAGGAGGTCTGAACCCAACACTCGTAGGGGTACCTGGCTTACTGGATATCAACTAAGAAAAGTAGTAAAAAAACATAGAAAGAATTCAGTGATGAATTCGATACTATCACAACTAATCAATGACAAATTAAAAGCAAATTTTTTAACAACAATCTATTTACTAATAAGAGTCTGAACCCAAAATTCAAAGGGAGCTTGGCTTGCTTGGATATCAGCTTAGAAAAGCAGCCACAAAAAACAAAGAATGCATCCAATGATGAACTCGAAACTATCACAACTAATCAACGACTAATTAAAAGCAAATTATTTAACAACAAAATATCTTAATGCAAAACTTGAAGGGGTGCTTGGATTACTAGATATCATCTTAGAAAAGTAGCAAAAAAAAACATAGAAAGCATTCAATGATGAACTCGAAACAATCACAATTAGGCAATGGCAAATTAAAAACAAATTATTAAACAATAAACTATTTACTCAATACCTACTCGAAAGGGTATTCGGCTTACTTTTTTATCAACTTAGAAAAGATGTAAAAAAAACATAGAAAAATATACAATGATGAATTCAAAACTATCACAACTAATCATTGACTAATTAATGGTAAATTATATAAAAACAAACCATTTATTAAAAGGAGTCTTAACTCTAAACTTTTAACTCAAGGGGGTGTTTGGAAAAAAAACATAGAAAACATTTAACAACAAATTCAAAATTATCGCAAATAATTAACAAAAACTTATCCACCAAACCACTATTCGATCGACGAATTTTGCTTCACTTATTTAAATCCCACGGGAGTGCTGTGTGAAGACAAAATCAATTCGACTTTGAGTAACACAAAATTCAATAGAAAAGGTGTTAAAAAATTATCACCAAGCATAAAAAAAATCTAAAAAAAAAAATTCGTTAATTTAAAACTTCAAAACAACTTTACAGATCTCGCAGGATTCAAAGTCTTTAACTTCTACTACAACTACATATAAAACAGGTATAATTGGTATGAAAGCGAAATAATCAAAAAAAAATTGTTTTAAAATTTTAAATAAATATTGTTAAACTTATTAATTACTATAAAATATGTACGTCAACTTTATGCTAAAGTGCCAACAATTGGATAAATGTTTTTGCTGTCTTTCATGAATTCAACACTAAAAACAAAACAATAAAACTAATTATCTAGTATGCACTTTTATTGTGTTTTCTATACATAATCAGAGGCATATGTATCTTACGATACACACGTGTGTAAACAAAAAAAAACTATCTAACTCACCTTTTGTTGCCGGCGTGATATTATATTAAACACCGGCATAATTTGAGATTTTTTATTAGAAGTGTTCCGCTTGCAGCGTACTTTCGGCAGTTTGGCGGTTTTATTTTTCTCGATATAATTATTATAAAAATTGGGAAAAAAAACTTTTGTTTTTTTTTTTGGCTTTTTGTTGAATCAAAACAAACACAGGTTATTTATTTTCTTTTTACTGAAAGAGAGATCAAAGAAATGATTTTTTCTTTGATGCATTAACATTCTATTTTGTACTAAAAATTTTACAAGAAACAACTAATCGAATCAAACCACTTGTTGCATGATGATGAGAGTTTTGTTTATTTATAAATAAATCAAATTTTATGCACTATTCACTTTTTGTATAGGTATGTAAGCAGGTAGATAGGTAGCAAGGTGTAGTACAACAGCACCTTAGGTATCGTCAAGTATATTTCTTTATTATAGAAAAAAGCTCACAAGGCGAACAATTCAGAATAAACTTGTATGATTGATGTTTAATAAGATATATCTTTATTATTTGTTGTTGTTTGAGATTATAGTAAGGCACATAAATTATTCTATTACATCACACAGTCGCGCTTCTTAGTGCCGAAAGAACAACGAAACAAACAATTGGAAACTCACTATCAACTATAAGTACTTTTCTGTATTAGTTGTCTTATCTTGATTACGAACTAGGTATATCTTGACATATAATGTACCTTCAATCTAATTTATTTATTTTTGTTTTTTTTTTTTTAATTTTATCCGAGAAAAGGATTTAAAATGTGTGATAATAGCTTCCACATTAAACTACTAACTTTATACTTTTCTTGTAGATATTTTTTTGTTTTCTTTTTTTTTTTTTAATTTTGTTCACATCATCTATCTTAAGTACCAAGATACTATCCGAAATCACTTTGTGTTGTTTTAATGACAGAGATACACCGAGATAAGAAAATCTGTCACCACAATTATTATTATTCGTTACTTATTTTATTAAAAAAAAATTCTATCTAGATACAATTTATTTCATTTAGAATCTTTATTTGAGCAAACACAGTTAAACTTACTTAAGTTACATCACATTTGGTCATAATCATAAATTTAAAAACAAAACAAAACAAAACAAACTCTTAAATCAGTCTTAATGTTTTTAAATGCATTCCTTTTCAATTTATTAGTAAGATAGTTTGTTGAGATAGATAGGTATAGGTAGCTAAGTAGTTAGGTATATCCGCGAATAACAGAAGCAATATATATTTTAAATCAATGATTTATGATTTAAAAAAAAATTATAAATAAAACTATCTTCATTTATACGAAAATGATTTATATTTTTCAAAGTCAGTTGCACTTATTGCAATGACTTTATTTTTTGTTTAACTTTAGAATTAGTATCGATTTTTTATACTTTTTTTATTTAATTGAAAATTAATTAATCCCTAATCATCATCAGGTTCAGGATAAAATTTTAAATTGCGCCTTTTATTTAAACGTATATCTTAACAAAAAATGTTATCTTTTTAGCAGTTGTTATTATTGTTGCTTTTAACCGTTTTTGTTTATCTCTTTTACACACAAAAATGTCTTTTGGAATTTTTGAATTTTTGAATATTTCATTATTAATTTTTTGAAATTTTATTTAATTATATAACTGACCAACTATTAACTCTATTATAGAGTTAAATGAATAGAAACAACTTTTTACTGAGAGAGAATTCAAACTACAACTGATGGGCAACGTGCTACCACTTACTACGCTTAGCTTCACCTAGCAATGGATCGTGCAGCCAGAGTAAGCAAGCAAAACAATCGATCCAACCACAGACCAGTAGTGAATTATTTTTTTTTGAAAATTTACCAGGCAAGCAGGCAGCAGAGTAGTAATAGTAAAGTTAGTAAGGCCAACGGTGGTGGCGGTGGTTGAGCGACAAGCGACGAGCGACAACGACGACGACAACGACGACGAAAACGAGACGATACGGCAAGCTCAAGGCACAGAGCCGCAGTAAAAAATTTAAAAAAAAACTTAAACGACTCCGTTTGACGATATATGAATTGAAATCAACAAAAACAACAACAAGAACAAGTACGAGAGACGAATGACTGTGACTCTGTGACGATGATATATAGCAAATACAATAAAAAATAAAGAGAACAATTAATAATAATAACACTGTGTCAAGAGTGTTGCCACAGTACTCGTATTCGTATCTCTATCTATATTAGAGTTAAGTAGAGTCTTCTTGTGTTGTGCTTGTGGGCCTTGTGGGTCTGGGTCTTGTCTCGGGGCGGTAGACAGAATTCAAACAGGCCCCAGATTACTCTTGTCTTGTGGAGACTTGTACAGAATGAAATGGAATGGAATTGAAAAGAATGACGAATTGTGTTGACGAATATACGGTCAACGTCATTGTCACAACAGTCATCATCTCTCAGTCACATACATTTATCTCAAGCCATACAAAAAAGCTACAGTGTTGTTGTTAAGGGTTCCAGCGCTGGCGCCCTCAAAATGGACAGAAGTAATAAGCACTTCAATTAAAAAATAAGTGATCTCTTATCCCGCGCAATAGAAAGATAGATACGACAACCCAACGACAATAGAATAGGTACAATTCTTTTTCTGGTGTGCTGTTTGTTCGAGGGAGTTTATTGATGGACGGAGACAAGCGCTTTTATGAGATATGAGCCTTTTTAGAAAAATGAAAGCTTAAATGGCTGGTTATGGTTAGAGGTTGATTAATTCGTTTTTATGTGCGGTAGTTTTTTTGAAAAGGTTTAGATATCTATTTTTTTTATTATTTGCAAAACTGTGTCATTTGTGGGGGATTTTCCTCCCAAACAATAATTAAATCAAGAGAAAAAAAATGCAATTTAAAAAACCCCAAACAAATGAGTGTGCGCAAGATATTTAAATATAATCAATTCCATTATATACATATTTATTGTGGAATTTTTTTTAATCAGAAAAGCTTTTTTTATGTGGGTAAGGTATACTTGAATTACATTAGGTTGGGTCAGATAAAATCACAACGTTTTGTTGGTCTTCTAATATAAACTGTAATGTTGTTTGAATTGGGTCTTAAGAAAGGCTTTTAAATATTTAAGATTTTATAATAATAAAAACTTGGTTCATTTACAAAAGCCTATATAAATATGATCTTATAATATTGAGGCTCTGAAAAACCTCTCTTAAGATATTTTAGCTCTTGGAAAGGATTCTAATGAAATCTTATAAATTCCTTGATCCTTAATAAAAGGGATTTCAAATTTATGGAATCCTCATATAAATATTGAGGCTTAAGAAAATTTTAAGGTTTTGTGTTATCAAAAAATTGACTTTCTAATCCCGCAGCCAAAAATGTTCGGTTAAAAAAGTTTTAAGATTTTTCTTTTTTAGAATTTTTGATGTTTGCTTCAAATACTGTACAAGGTTCTTAAAGTTGTATCATCCCAGATAATTAGTCGTAGTTCCCATGCAAAAGAAAAATTGGCATAAGCTTAAGTAATTTAGTAGGGTGTCATGTTAATTGCACAGGTCAATATGCTTAAAATAATTAGAGCAGGTTAAAGTTTACAAGGTGTCATGTTGATTTAACATGAAGCTTGCCTTGATGTAAATCCATGTTAAAATTCGGGTTGACTTGTGATAGTTGATATTCACAAAGCCATAGAATTCTTATTGTGTTGTGACTGTCAACTATCACAAATCACCTTAGTCGATTCCACCCCTGATGTGTTTGAAAATAATAACCTAATAATTTGGTAATTTCCTGATTTTTCTCAGAGTGCTGCCAAAGTTTCCGCTATCAGATGGGAGACTGTTGTGACTGAAAAATATTTGTACATTGTTTTTCAAAATTCTGTAATTGTTCACTTTTGCATTTAGAATATAAGAATAATCGACTTGACTTTGTTTTGTATACGCCACCCATTTCCTCAAGAAATTTGTTTGTATTTTTTGATCAATTTTTGTGTCAACAATTATTATTGTGACTGGAGTGAGTCATAGATACTTGTTTTTATAATGAAGAGGCATATAGGGTCTTAAGAAATTGTATATTATGACAAGAAAATGATTGAGAAGGCAATGTTTAAAAGCATGAAATTCTATAATAAAATTCTCTTAAACAACTCAATTTAAATATTTATATTTTAAGGTAAAACATGAATACTATCTGAATACTTGATTAAATATTAATTTATGGAAACAAAATTTAAAATCGTTGGAGAGAGTTTTTGAAAAAAAAAATAATTAAATAATTATTATGTAGGTACTAAATTCTTAAAACATTTTTAATGAAAATGTTTGATGTGAAAATCTTTAGTTTCTACTTAAGTACATAAGGATGGCCCTTTAATTAGTTATATTCTTGGATAGCTCTCATTTGATTCAAAACATTGAACAACAATTTCCATAATTTTTTTCGGATTTTTATTTTACATCCCTGGTCTCAATATTTTCACTTTAAGGCACTAATTGTGGAGTTAGGGTTATTCTTATACCACGCAAGAAAAAAAATCAAATTGTATAGATCAGACTCAGACGGTACAAAATTGTATTGGAGGGGAGTTTATTTCCCCTCGTTCAGGTGGGAGGAGTAATTTTCTAGAAATTTGCCTCAAATCAGAAAAAAAATATTTATTATGGAGTTAGGGTTATTCTTATACCACGCAAGAAAAAAAAATCAAAATGTATAGATCAGACTCAGACGGTACAAAATTGTATTGAAGGGAGGTTTATTTCCCCCCGTTCAGGTGGGAGAAGTAATTTTCTAGAAATTTGCCTCAAATCAGAAAAAAATATTTTAAAAAAAACCGAAACACTTACAATGCCACGCTATAACTTTTCTTTAAGCTACAAATTCATTCTATAATATGCTTTCCAAATAAAATTTTTACTGTAAATAGTTTCTGAAAAAAATAATTTTCAAACTTAAAAATTGAAAAAAATATATTTTTTTAAGATTAAAATTATTTTTTAAAAACTATTTAAAATAAAAACTTTATTTATAAAGCATATTAAAGAATGTAATTGTGGCTTTAAAAAAAGCTGAAGGGTGGCATTATATGCATTTCCGATTTTTAAATAATTTTTTTCAGTTTGGAGCCAAATTTTTAGAAAGTTACGGGGGTGAATAGTCCCCCACAGATATGATTTTTTCTCGTCTTAACCTAATCTATACTCTCAAATTTTTTTTTTGCGTTTTATAAGAATCACCCTAACCCCATAATTAGTACCTTAAAGTGAAAATGGGATGACCAGGGGGGTGAAATAAAAATCGGAAAAAATTATGAAAAATTTTGTTTTCTTTGTAGAGCCATTTGACGCCTTACATCTCGAAAATAAAAAAAAACAATATAAGGACCACTCTAATGTACATACAAAAATACCATTTAAAAAAATTTAAAAGCGTTTTTGATAAATCAATTTGAAAAATAAAATTGAAACTTTTTTAAAACTCCTTTTTTTAAATTTGTACATAAAACAAAAATTAATAAAAATCCGTTCAGCCAATAATGAAACAATTAAAAATAAAATTAAATACACGACGGGGCCACACGTACTTGCTATAATGTCCAAGATGCTGATGGTTTCAGAAAATGATTTGCATATCAAGAAAATTATAAGTAAACATTTTTGAAATAATAATTTTTAAATTAGATGTTGAATTCTCAAGTCAAAATTAAAACTATTTTAAAAAATTCAAAAACTTTTTTTTTAATTTTGGTATGCAATATTTTTTTAGTGTTATTTGAAATTCCATTTTTCAGAAATTGCCCCCTGCCTCAGGGGGCAGAGATAATTTTCTCACACACGATTTTTTCTTAGAATATATCCAAAAATCATGTCCTAAAATATTACTGACGAATTACCGTTTTCAAGAAAGTGAATTCATAGATAAAAAAAACAGAAAAAAAAATAAAAATTGAAAAAAATTGAAAATTGATTTAAGCTTAAAATTTGCGCAGTAAAATGTATAATTTTTGAAATTAAAAAATCGAAGAGGTCGCTCTTTTTAAAAATGACGTTTTAAATTTTCAAACGTTAATAACTCGATAATAATTACTTTGAATAATTTTTTTTTTTTTAATTTGGTTCCTGAAACTACATTTAAAGATGAAAAAATGATCCCCTTTTTCTTAAGACATCGATATTGATGACATATTGATCATAAATCGATTACTCAATACCGGTTTGGAATATAAGGCTTAAAGTTGCTGTTCAAGTTGTTTTCAATACATACCACATTGTATCAAAAAATGAGCAAAATCGAAAGGGGTGGGCTCAATAACTCGGTGATTTGGCATGGAATGCCCCATATATAAAAAACAGTACAAATCTGTTCAGCCGATAGTGAGAAAACTCAAAATTTAAAAAAAATCTATGGGAGGTACTATTAATTGTTACTATCTGTAATTTTTATAACTTTTGTTAGTATATCGCACTAGTTTAAGGATAAAGACATTTTTTTTATAAAATTCGTAGGAGTCGTTTTTAAGAAAAAAATATTTTCCTTAACGGTTTTTTAACATATGTATGGGAGGCACCGTTATTTTTTCATAAAATTAATTTCTTTTCTAAAATAACTTAAATAATGTAAACAAAAACCTTAAATACCGGTTTTATACAAATCAAGCATGCAGTTTTCAAATATTAGATTTTCAAAAAAGAAATTGAATATTTTTTAAAAATCCAAAAAAATATTTTTTTTTAAATTTTAGTAAGAAAAACTATTTGTATTGCTTGGAAGCTTCTGTAAAAAAGTAATAAATAAATATGGTAGCGCAACAGCTCGTGGAGAACCAGGGCCTAGTGACTTGCAACTCTCAACCATTCCTGTATGCGTGTAATTGGCAGGAATGGAGGGGACCTAGAATTTTTTTCCGATGAAAAGCACTTATTCAAGACAAGTTATACTCTTGGAGGATTTGTCAGTTCCTTGCAAGAGGCAGTACCTCGGGAAAAACATTTTTGTTTTCAGGTCGCAGTGGCTGGGAATCGAACCCTGACCTTCAGCATGACAGTCCAACGCACTAACCATCATACCACGAGGTACTACTAGAAGCTTCTGTATAAGAACAAATATTGAAATTAGAAATTGCGAATTCCTAATTTTTCCTTGATAAAAATGTTTGTTTTTATGTGTACTATAGTTCTGTCTGGTCTATTTTTTAACTGCGACGTTTCGAACGTGCTTACGTTCTTCTTCACGGAATCGGTTAATAAGTAAAAATATTAAAGAAGAACGTAAACACGTTAGAAACGTTGCAGTTGAAAAATGGACAAGATAGAACTACAGCCCACATAAAAATAAACATTTTTAGAAATAGCGTTTTGATGAAAATGGAAAATAAAAAATGGTTCTTTGGGAAATACCATTAATAACCTTTTTTTGAAAAATGGTTTCCCATCTTAAATTAGCCTTTACTGAAAGAAATGTTTTTGATTTTTGTTTTTGAAAGAAAAGTTGTTGAGGTGGTTTTGAGAAAAATGAGATTTTGTATAGTTGCTAAAAAATTCTACGGTAAGTACCTTTATTTTTAGTTCTAAAAAAAACGAATAGAAAAAACGTGTGGGCAATCAATCCAGCCATTACCACTGCAGTAAAACAGACAGACACACAGGCAGACAGACAGAATTGTGAGAACAACTTTTTTCGTCTTCCCCAATCATCGCAATGACAAGTCAGTTAAAAATTTCGAGTTCCATTTATTTTTACGAATGCATAGTTTGCCATACAGCACCCATACATGGCAAGTAAGAAAATCATTGTATGAGAGTTATACCATAAATAACGGCTATAAGTATTTTTATTTTATATTTTGTACATATTTTAGCATTCGGAACAAATTTGATAAACATCGTAAAAGTAGTTTTTGAGAAAAATTGGATTTTTCCTAACAGTTTTTTAACATTTGTATAGAAGTTAGCGTTATTTTTGTATAAAAGTAAAATATTTTTTTTTTAAATATTCTCGAATACGTTGAAAAACGTTTAAATGCCGAGTTCCAAAAAAATTGACCATGTCGTTCACGAAATAGAAAGTCCTTAAAAAATTTTAATATTTAAAAAAACCCAAAAAGCATTTGTTTTAAATTTTTTGTACATAATTTTGTTGATATTTTTAAGAAGCTATTGTGCAAAATTAAATTATTAAATCAATCATACGTTTAAAAAAAAAATCAAATATTATGGCTCCTTGGAGGTACCATTTCCACCCAAAGGTAGTCTTAAAGAAAAGCTGTGAAACCGTTTTTGAAAAGAAAAAATAAGGCTTTGTAAAACTACATAAGAAATTGTGTGGCTCGTACCGTTATTTTTAGTAAAACCGCTTCAATCCAAATTTGAAGAAAATTGATCTACCTATAAATAGATGGACAAAATTGCGAGACCCACCTTTTTTCTTTTTTCCTTTCATTGAGTTTAAATTTTTCTTGCTTATCAACGCAAAACACAAATCCATTATCCTTGACGTAAAAACATATTGACTCTGACTCTCATTGTATCCTTATTCAAGTGAAATTCTGAAAAAATTGAAGACCACCCCGAAGAAGACAGTTGACGTTAAAGTCCTCAGCACATCATTTTTAGTCAACGGAGTCTACACAGAAACCATCGAAGGCTGGAAATTACACCAGAGAAAGAACCCGTAGTATGATGATGAATATTGGAAAATGGCGACAAAATAAAAGACAGTTTGTTCACAACTAATCACCTGAAAATCATGACTATAACAACTTTGTAAACCAAAATTTCAATCTATAAATCCATATTTTGAGTTGATGTAAAATATCTTTGGTGGACAAGCAGTATTTAACAAGATCCTGTGATAATATTAATTATTTCTATCCCACTGTGAAAAATTCGACTATAAGTAGAGAATCAGACTAGAAAAAAGGAAAGCGAAGAAGATCCTGCGAAAAAAGCAGAGGGTGTACCCATGTAGCTCCCAGCTCAAGGAGATGTTATAGTCTCACTGAAAAAATAATACCCCGGAGCCATAGGTTTTATAAAAGCTTGATGAATGGCTGCTCGTTTTCAGACCAGAATGCACAGAGGCTCTTAAAAAAAGGTGGTTTACTTTCTAATATTACGTAGTCGATAGTATTTATTTAAGCATTTGTTTACTATCGGCATCATGTAGAATGAGTAATAGGCCATGAAGATAACCCACTTCCAGTCAATGAAGAACTTATGTCCCACAATTAATAATCGCATAAGAAAGCTTAGCTCTACGAAAGCTTAGGATTTATCAACCACGTATGTAGTTAAAAATCTACAAAAAACAACCCTTTCATCCGCTTTTAAAACCTAGAAACCAATTATAAAAGTATTAAAATCAAGAAGCAAACAAAAGTCTACAGACTAAAGGTTTAAATATTTTCGAGGGTCTCATTTAATCAAAACAAATAAAAACATTAATTCGATAGATTGACAACAAAAATAATAACATTTCATATTCGTATTGTGCGTGTCCATAGAAAAACAAATTAAAAAAACTCTTAAATTGTGAATTGAAATAGAAAAGGGTAAAAAAAAATAAACTACAACAACGCATAATCGTGAAATAAAAAAATTAAGCTAATTATTGCCAATGCGATCACCAAACAAGGTCCACATAAATACAAAAAAAAAATCGAATCTAAAGTGTGAATCATGACTGAGCCGTGCACCAACTAATGCTATTCACCATGCTCTGCTGCAGTAAACGCATTGCTTTGCATGGCATTTTCCACCATGTGAAGGTCTATCAATAAAAAAAAGAAACGCAAAAAATACACGCAATAAGCAATTACAGTAAGATCCCCTTAAGACGGACTAGGCCAGTCGGCGTAAGGTTTTGTTTTTCTTGTTAAACTATTTGTGATCGTTGGAATGGATGGGTCATAAGTCATAAAAAAGTATTAAATTCTCGAGAATGGTAGCAAATTTAAATATAATTTTTTCTAAGGAAGATTCGGCTGGCTTTTGCTACATTTTTCATCTCTGGACAATTTTCGTTATTTTTCATCAAATTGTTTGTCAAATTTGGGTTGAAAAATATTTAAAAAGTCATATTTATGTTTGTGGTTAAAACTTTGTTTACAGTTTCCATGTGCATGTCAAAAATTATTGAGGTGAAATATATTTTTTTTTTGCATGATTGGTTTACGGTTTCTTGCAAAAAAACTCACTGCTGCTATTAAATGTCACGCATGCAGAAATAATTCTTTTCCATTCTTAGGCTTATAGTTTATTCATTAAGGGTAAATTTATGACTCATGTGTGGCTTAAGCAAACGCAGACATTTTTCGCTTTGAATATCACAAAATTTCGTGCACAGAGTAGGTGGAAAATTGTTTAGAAAATGTTGAGTTTTATTTCAAATAAAAACTGTAAACTATGCTTTAAGCCTAGTTTACAGTTCCCATGCGCAAAAAAAATCTATGCAAATATTCTCGCATGTCAAAAATGATTGGCTTATGGTTTCATAAAAAAGCTGTTGCTGTCATGAAATTTTATGCAAAACAATGGACTGGCAATTGTTTTGCATGCGAAAAAAGTTTGGTGAGTTAAATATTTTTTTTCTATGTTCGGTTTACACTTAAAAAAAATATATTCACTTCAAGGCATTATTTACATGCAAATGGTTTTTGCATTGAAAAATAATAATTTTTCCATTTTTAGGCCTATAAATTATTAATTTAAGGTGAATAAATGATTCAATGGGTAGTTTAGGCTAAGGCAAACATTTTTTGCCTTGAATGTATACAATTTGGTGCACAGAATAGGTGGAAAAGCGGAAAATGGGAACAGTAAACTATGGTCTAACTGAGGAAAAACTGCTTATTATACAAAAAAAAACGTGAGGTTCATTGCTGTGTGAACTAGCCCTAATGAAAACAAGTTTCTAACTTGCATTATACATAAGTAACGGGTGATTTTTTAAGAGGTTTAGAACTTAAAAAAAAAAAACACAAAAAATTCAAAAAAATGAATGAAATATTTATCTGAATCGATAGTTTGAACCTTGCAATTTAATGTTTAAATGAAATTTCATGCAAATGTTGACCGCGGCTGCGTCTCAGGTAGCCCATCCGCTGAGTCCAATTTTGGCATACTCTTTCACACATATCGGCCGGTATCTCACGAATGAATGCATGGATGTTGGCTTCCAGTGCGTTAATCGAAGCGGGCTTGTCCCTATAGACATTAGCCTTGACATACCTCCACAAAAAATAATCTAATGGTGTCAAATCGCACGATCTAGGCGGCCAATTGACCGGCCCGAAACGTGAAATTAACTGTTCACAAACTCGCCTCGCAATTGCGCCATTGTTTCGCGTGCTGTGTGGCATGTGGCACCGTCTTG
Organism: Dasysyrphus albostriatus; assembly: GCA_946251815.1. Classification (NCBI taxonomy): domain Eukaryota; kingdom Metazoa; phylum Arthropoda; class Insecta; order Diptera; family Syrphidae; genus Dasysyrphus; species Dasysyrphus albostriatus. The sequence continues at coordinate 4,141,056 of OX276339.1, forward strand.
TTGAAACCACATAGCTGTTGCAATGCTTCTGGCTGATCTTCACTCCAAATGCGGCAGTTATGCTTATTTACGTACCCATTCAACCAAAAATGAGCCTCATCGCTGAACACAATTTTTTTTTTTCACATTTCGAACCGAGCATTTTGATAGTAAAATTCAATAATTTGCAAGCGTTGTTCATTTGTAAGACGATCCATGGTTGAATTGCAAACCAAACTAAAGCTGTTTGACAGTGACACAAGGTACTAAACACACGTCAGCTGTCAAAACCAGTGTTGCCAAAACCAAACCAGCTAAAAAATCACCCGTTACAATAGGATAAGTTTTGGATTAAGATTTGATTTAATTTTTCATAACGATGAGAGACAACACGAAAGAAGGGGCTCCTCTGTCTCTACCCTTAAGCCTAAACTACTGAGAGCCATTTTTTTCTCACTTAATTTTTTTTGTCAACTCTCTGGTTAAAAATCTATAGTTGGATAACTTCCGATTCGAAAATATTCCTGGGATATTTGTGAAAATAACTTTTCTCATTTGTGTGATCTCGGCAATTTTTCAAAACAGACTTACGAGATTTTGACAGAAAGCCAACGACGCGACGATATAAAATTTAAAAACAATGATGATGTGATGACAAATACAAGAATTCCTTTTTTTTTTATATTTTTATCGCGTCTTACATAGGTACTGTAAGTATATGCAAGGCTTATACATATGTGTACATACAAATCTTCACCACCCCACCCCAAAGTGCTACATACAGCACTTGAAGAAGAACTTTCGATATCGCGCAAGTAACTGCTTCTTAAGTGGGTGGTAGTTTTTTCTGGTGTCTATTAAAATCCATAGTAAAACTATAAAAATATGTTGGTAGCGTTGTATTTTCCAGTGCCATGGAGGGAAATGCCCCCTTACCACCACTCCGGGAACCTTTGCTACGATCGTCCCACTTTCCAATTCCACCGCATGACAACATTCTTGTACTATCTCATTTCAAAGTTCAATGGCTCGACGGTTTCGTTATCTTTACTATCGCTGGCTGAAGAAGATGATCTCCAATTTTCCCAAAAAAATATGAATAATATGTAATTATTTTTGGAACATTTTAGCGTTTTTATTTTTTTCTGTTTTGATATATGCAGATCAAAAATCTCTAAAGGCGAATGTTTGTATGCATTTTTAAAAGAAAAATACAATGTCAACTCTTTAGTTTGCTTTGCCAACTTGGGAGTTGAGAAAATCTGTAGTGGATCAACTCTAGAGTTGAAAATCGAAAGTTGAAAACGTCAACCTCGAATGAAGGAAAACAAATTCACAAGTTGAAAATCCTCAAGTTATGTTTAATTTTGATTGAAAAAAATCGTCCTTAGGCGATTTTCTCTAAATTTGAGGTTATTTAATTATTCGTTAGATTGGAGGTGAAATTGAAATTTTTTCTAGCTTCAAACATTACGGTAACTTGCCATATAACCGTTTGAGAAAAGTTTATTTATCTCAAGAATGGCTATAACGATTTTGATAAAAAAAACAGTAAATCACTGTAGGCAAACTGTTATTAATTATGCCGTAGACCTTTTTTTTTAATTTTTGATTTACGACCCAATAGATTTTAGTCAAAGTTTCTTAAGTATTTATAATATTGCAACAATATACAAATTTTTTAATCTAAAACAAATTTTTAAAACAATTTTACAAAACCTTATTTTCTCGAAAACAGTTCCACAACTTTTCTTAAAAAAAATCAATAAATTTCTTTTGGTAAAAGCTACCTTTGGATGGGAACCATTTTTCAAAAAATAGTTATTAATAGTACTTTGGGAGGTACCATTTTTTATTTTTTATTTACTTCAAAACGGCAATTTTAATTTGATTACTTTTTTTATGTAGAAGCTTCTTAACAATGTTAATTGCTTTTTCTTACAAAAATTTTCAAAAAATAATTTTAGGATTTTTCAAAAATGGTGAAAATTTTTCTTTTGAAAATGAAATATTATGAAAACTTAATGATCGATTTTTATAAAACTCAGTATTTAAAGGTCTTTTTACACTCTGTTAATAATTTTAAGAAAAAATAACGGTACCTTCCATACAAATGTCAAAAAACCGTTAGGAAAAATATTTTTTTTGATTTTTATAAAGCTTTTTCTGTATGCTAAAATAAGTACGATACATTACCAAAAATTATAAAAACTTAGCAAGGGCAACTATTAATAGTATTTTTCATAGAACGTTTGTTTTTAATTTCAAATCTTCTCATTATCTGCTGAACGGATTTAGATTAATTTTTGTAAATACAAATTTGAAATTAGATTAAAAAATATTGCGTAGTAAAACTTAAAAAAAAAAGTTTTATTTTTTTTTTTGAAAATTCGATATCTCAAGAACGGGTTGACAATTTTTTTTGAAATAATATTTTTATATTCACATAAATTAATACTTGCGATTTGCATACCAAAACTTTTCATTGAAAATGTTTTAAGAATTTGATATATAAAAAGTATTTTTTAAGAAAACCGCTCCAACGATTTTAAATATTTGTTTCCATTCAATCATATTCAATCGAGAATTAAAATGGCGTTCTTTTTTTCATTTGAGATTGTCAAAGAAGCTATTTTAGCTTATTTAAATTTCGTATTTCATGTTTTTTTTACATTTTTCTCTCATAATTTCCCTATTACATAAATAATGTTCGTAAACAAAATTTCAAAACTAATAAACATTTCACTTTTTTGTTAAAAATCTTGTAAAAAAAAGTTCAAAACTAGAAATTTTCTGATTCAAACTTACGGAAAATAAAAATGGGTTTCTGTACATAGATGGAGTTTTCATCTCGTAAAAGCTTACGGTTTTTTCTAGAATTGTTTTTTTTTCAATTTTTTAATTTATAATTTTCAAAGCTAGTATGCAGATCGAGCAAAGACAAGTTTTATCTCTACATTTTTTTTCTCAAGACAAATTCTGAGGTGTAGAGAATAAAACAAAAGTCAAATGAGAACAGTAGAGTAGCTAGAAATTAAAAAAATTAAAAGATTTCCTTCAATTCACAAATTTGAAAATTTTATATACAGAAATCACATTCTTTCAAAGCATTTGCAGAGCAAGAAAAATTGGGCGCCTGCACTTGTTGGGGAAAAATATAATGTGGATGGATGGAAATACCTCTAAACAGTCTGAAATTTTCATTTTTATTGTTTCTCTAGAGAAGACAATTTTAGGGCAATTTGTTGACATTTGGACCGAAATAAACTTTTTTCCTAAAAATATAGTTTGTCTTCCTTCTTTCAGGGTATCAACTCTAGGGTTAAATTGACAGATGGTTACGATGTCGATGGATTAAAAAAACATCTAAAAATTACAAAATTTTTTAACTTATTTTACTTCTCTGCAAAAAAGTGATTTCAGAGCAATTGGTTGACATTCGGATTAAAATTAAATTTTTTTCCGTCAAAACATAGTTTGTCTCCCATCTGTCAAGCCATTAACTGTCAACTATAGTATGGCTAAAATAAAAAATGCTACTAAATTCACCCATGAGTTTCTAAGGGAATGGTTGGTTCACTTTTCAATATTTTTAATATAAGCCTAGTACGCAGATTAAGCTAAAATTCCGCTCCCACTTTTCTCTCCAAACACCAGCTAAAATCTTTGCTAACATATAATTGCTGTGGAGAATAAACCACAAAAAAAGCAGTTCTCTGAAAAAAAATGTATTCAACAATTTCAAAGAATTTTATTTTTATATTTCAAGTGAATATAATCAACTTGGGCATTGATAAATCATTTGTTCTTGAATATTTCTCGTTCTTAATTTTCGTTTTCACAAAGTAAAGATCACGTAAATCTCACAAATATAAAAACCTGCCACAATTTAGCTCCAGAATTAATGTGCCGCACAATTATTTCTCGCGCTAAATTTTGACAGATAAGTCCCGTACAGAAAGGAACAAAAATTTGATTTTTATCTGGAGCTGCGTACCTCTCGGTTAAAATGCTAGGCTTAATTTTTGAGAGAATTTTGTATGGGAGTGAAACTTTAGCTCGATCTGCGTACAAGGCTATAACTCGGAAATTAACCCGAATTTGACAATTTCAAACATAAAACGTTTTGTTAAATTTCCTACTGAAATGGAAAACCTTAGAAAAAATTAAACTGGACAAAGATATCTCATGAAAAATAAAATTGGACAAGAATATCCAACAACACCCTTAAAAAAATTTGTCTCGTATCATTTCTTGTGGTTGCGCAGTAACGGTACCGTAAATTATTTGCAAGCAAATCTTAAAACAAGAAACATGAAGCTGAAGAATGCTTTTTGTTTAAACTAAACACGACCACTTGCTTAAGAGATACATTTCTTCAACAAAAAAAAAAAAACAAAATAAAAACTGAAGCAAATCTTGTTCCCTTAGTTTTTTTGACCAGTGTATGAACGAATTCTTTGCTTATTTTTCTTCCGCAATGGCCTATGCCTAGAGGGAGTTTGCAAATATCTCGAAAAATAAATAAATTTAGGTACTTTCACTCGATGAACTAATTTTTTAACTAGTGTAGCTACATATACCTAATGTTTGATTTAAGCTTATAATATAAAAGGAGCCTTCAATATGAGACTTTTTATTATTTACTCTTTATATTTGTTTCATAATTCATAAGAAACTGAAATAAAAAACACAAATGACACGATTTGTTAACTATATTGTAATGTATAAAATAATATTAATATTTGTAGGGTCAATTAGTGCTGCACGGCTGCAAGTAAGAAGAGATCTCTTTGAATAGATACATAAGTTGAAATCTCAAATAAATTTACATAAGTGTAAATTAAAAGCGTACATACACAAGAACATCTAATATATATTTTTTTTAATACTAATTGTAAAAAAAGTCAACAGCATGTATGTTTATGTAACCAACTTTCTGCCTAAGAGCTTATATATTTTTGCAAACGTTATCTTATTAATTCCCCTTATGCTGAATACCATCTGAGAGTTGATTATTCAACTCAGTTTTTCAGATACTCGTATTCTTATTTGAAATTCCAAAATAAAATCAGAACGTTTTTTTTCATCACGAATACATTTTTTTCTCCACACAACTCATGTTATGGAACAGAAGAATCCTAGCATTTAAATTCGAAGTTAATTTCAATCAACATGATAGAGAATACAAAAAAAGTGGGTGGCACAATTCTGTCCGTCTGTCTGTCTGTCTGTTCGTCTACAGCCTAAACGGCCCAATTGATATTTTCTTTAAACTTGGTACATAGTGGTTTTTGATGATTATGCCCACACGTTTTTATAATTTTTTTTAGAGCAAAAAATAACGGTACCTGCCATACAATTTTTTTTAGCAATTTCACATGATCGTATTTTTCTCAAAAACAGTTCGAAAATGTTCTTTAAAAAATTCAGTAAATTATTTTTAGTAAAGGCTTCCTTTTGATGGAAAATTTTTTTTCAGAAAATGGTTTTTAATGGTACCTCCCCAAAGAACCATTTTCTTAGTTTTCGATTTTCTTCAAAACGCTATGACTGATTTCAATAATTTTTCTTATACAGAGGCTTCCAAAAACTATAAATATTTTTGGGTACTTAAATTTAAAAAAGTGTTTTGGATTTTTAAAACATGTTTCAAAATTTGTTTTTGAAACCCAAATATTTCTAAAACGATATGATCGATTTTTTTGAAACTCGATACTTAAGAGTTTTTTAGTACTCTCTAAAATATTTTAAGAAAAAGTTTTACACTGTATGAAAAAATACTGGTATCTTCCATAAAAAAGTTCAAAAACTGGACAGAAAAATATATTTTTTCAAAAACGACTCCTAAGATTTTGATTAAACTTTTTCCATAAACTTAAATTAATACGATATACTACAAGAAATTATTTAATTTTGCACTTAGCAACTATAAATAGAACGTGCTTTTTTAATTTGAATTTTCTCATTATCGGCTGATGGGATTTAAATAATTTCTTTTATACACATTTCAAATAAGATAAAATAATATTGCATACCAAAATTTTCAAAAAAAAATAGTTTTTGATTTTTTTAAAAAAGTTTAAAAAATTTTTTTCTTAAATTCGATATTTCAAAAACGGGTTGACAAATTTTTTTTTGAAATTTTATTTTTAAACATTTTTTCTCTCATAATATCCACGTCTTTACATATAATTTTCTTAAACCCTCAGCCCCTTGAACATAAAAGGAAGTACGTGCGACCCAGTCGTGCATTTGATTTTTTAGGATTTCAGCATGCTGAATCTGAATCCGAAGTCAAAATTGCTCTAGCATGTCACGTTTTTTATATATTTCAACGTAAGAAATCCGTTTTTTTTGGGTACATTTGACGTCGAAATACTTTACGACAAATTTTTTTTGCAAAACCACTCTACAAAGTTTCAAAATTCTATGAGAACCCAAAGTGCTCCATATAAATAATATGAATTCTAAAAAAGTTGGTGAATGCCACGCCCCTTGAATGCAAAATCTTATTTTTTTTTATTTTTGCCTTTGTATGCTCTTTAAGTTATACCGTTTTACCAATTTTCTTCGTTCTACAACAATTGAAAGTGCATTTTATAATTGCTAGCAATTTTTAGAAAGTAGGTAAATGCCATGGCCCTTGATCTGAAAATTATAAACTTTTGAATTTTATATTTGTAAGCACGTACCTACCTCTCTACCGATTTTGATCGTTCTGCAACAAACGGAAGTGTGACATATAGCTTATGAATTTTCGAGAAAGTGTGTGGAAGCTAAACCTGAATGGAAAATTCCAAATTTTTGTTTTTTTTTATTTCAAAGAAGGTACTGCAAGCTTTACCGATCAACCAATTTCCATCATTATATAACAATCAAAAGTGCTCCACATAATTTATAAGAATTTTTCAGGACATGGGTGGTTGCCACGCCCCCTGAATAGAAAAATCCAGATTTTCAATTTGTTTTCTTTGTACGTACTATAAGGCTTATCGTTGTATGAAATTTCAAGATTCTACGGTGTCGGAAAGTTCTCCATAATTTTGGTCATCTGTCAGTGAGCTAGTGAGTGAATCAGTCAGTTACGGTGTTTGTGATGAGAGTTGAAATTCAGTAAGCCACCTGTGTTTTATCAGCTCAGCAAATACTGTGAACTTGAAGTTTTTGACTTTATTGGTACTGAAGTTAGAGGGGGGTCGAAAATCCACTAGGTTTGTTCCTGCAAAAAGGGTGTAGTGCCGTGAACTTGGCTGGGCACCACCATCCCCTTTGATCATCCCTAAAACTTATCTGTACATTAGGGTGGTCGTTTAAAAAAAGATCACCTTAGATGGGCCTAAATTTTCCCTAAATGGAGAAAAAATTAAGATTTTTTTATTTTCATTCCTTATGTCGATATGGGGGTAAAATAAATTTCCCTTTTTTTGGCTTACTAGTTGATTCGTGATTACCCAAAATTTCAGGGCATGTTGGTTAGAAATGGACAAGAAAAAAATACCACGGGAGGAAGGTTATACTTCCCCCCGCTTGGTCAGGAGTTAAAAATTTTATTAAAAAATGACATTAAATAGAAAAAAAAATTAATAACAAAACAACAGCGATACTTACAGTATTCTTTAGTACCTTTTTAGAAAGCCAAAAATCCATTCTTATGATTTTCAAATTAAGTCATTTTAGTAGTCAACTTAAATTGTTTTCAACTGAAAAAATTGAAAGTTGAATTTTTCTTAAAAATGTTGAGTTTAAACATTTTTTTCCCAAGACTGTTCTTCAAGAAAAAACTTAATTTGAAAATAAACCATAAGAATTTACTTTTGGCTTTGCAAAAAGCTGCAAAACAATAATGTAAGTGTTGCCATTGTTTTTCAATCAATTTTTTCTATTTAATGTAATTTTCCTATAAAATTGCCCCTCCTGCCCAAGCTGGGTGAAATAATATCCCCTCCCATCGGATTTTTTCTTGTCTATTTCCAACCTACATGCTCTAAATTTTTAGCAGATTTTATGCGAATCACTCATTATTCAAAACACATAAAGGGAACTAAAATGACCTCTACAGTGGCTATAGCGGATGAACATAAAAATCAGTTTAAGATTAAGAATATTTTTTTTCTCCATTTTGAAGCTGATTAAGGCCCATCCAAATATGAAAACTCAAAATACCTATTATAACGACCACCCTTATGAGCATAAAAAAATCTTATTATTTAAAACGAGCAATTCTTGAATTGATATTTTTTCTCTGAAACGGCTCCACTTGCTGTTTGGTCCCCAAACTTGCCAAATAACCCCTTTTTTGCAATCGGGCCTTCTTTGAAAATTACCATACCGGCCCTGTATTATTAGTTGTTTTTGTTAACTTGTAAATTTTCACAATTTCCTGTCAAAAAAAATTGAAAAACGTAGTAGTTCAAGTTTCAAAACAGGTATATTGATAAACTGTGATTTTCATTTAAATAGTTCTTCCAATTTTCCTTTTTTTATAAAACAAAAAATTTAATTATTTTGTATACTGATAGTTACTCTGTACACCATTTTTTTTTACATTCCTTGTATTGAATCCATTTTTTCCGAGTGATCTTTTCCTTCCTGGGGACCTTGTTTGGGACCCCTTTTTTTATTGGCAACACTGCTCCAAAGATTTGAATGATTTTTTTTTAAATTAGATAATAATTTGATTTCAGAGTCTTTTTAGCATCTAGGGTAGAAGGAAGACAGGGAGGTAAGAAAATGACGGTAGATAAAAATATACTACGTTGGTTAAGAGTGGCCAATGAGTAGGGTACAAACATTAATAGATACAGGAACATTACATCCTCGTTATAAACCCATACACAGCTTATTTAAAAAAATAAACTTACATTTGTTAAAAACAAACGTACAGAAAGAAAGAGGTAAAAGAAATACGCGCATAACAAAATTAAAAAATCAATATTAAAAACGTACGTATACGTCACAGTGTACCATTATTCCAAAAACACTCTATTTTTATAATAATTAATACTTATTTTGAAGCGGCTTAAGCAATTTGGATAGATTTTTATATTTTATGAATAAAATTGTCAACCAGGCCTGTAGGTGTTATGTAGGACCGTAGTCCAGGGGGAATTTTAGACCTATAACTTAAAAAAAGATATCATTTAAAGTCATTCAGGTATAGAGCATAATTAAGGGTGCTAGCAACGGCATTGCTAAAATTTCATCCTAAATATTGAAGAGTGAGTTGTAATAATGCATACGGGAAATATTACTTGTAAATTTTGTGCATAAGAAAATAGCAAAAATTAAAAAGTGATGAGTAAAAATATCTTCAAAATAGTAAATGATTTTTAGTTTCTTTACTTTTAAGCTAAAAGAGAGAAAAAAGTACGTTTACAGTTTGCATGTTTTCCACGCGTTGATTGAGCTGATTGCATCTTTTTTTATTGAACAGGAACAAAATCAATGAGAGGACATTTCTTTCAAAATCATTTTTCAGAATTAAAAATAGCCTTTGCTTAGGAAATTTTATTGACTTTTTCTTGAGCTTCAAAAGAACTGTTTGACAGACAGTGTTTATTTGTGTTCTAAAGAAAAATGAATAAAAGCACTGTGGGAATAACCAAAAACGCTAGGTGCCAAGCTTAAAGAAAATCTATCCAGACAGACAGAATTGAAAGACCCAATCTTTTTCGTCTTCACTATCATTGCAACGCAATGTCAAGTTCGATTAAAATCTCGATTAAGAAATGGCAGATATCGCACGTAAAAATAAACATTAGAAAAATACCAATGCAAATCTCACATTGATAACGGTGAAGTGTGAAATTTTATTTTAATAACCACACCTACGCACACATTCAACAAAATCATTAGTTTAAAATAATCCATCATCACTTAAATCAAAAGTCAAATAAAACAAAAAAAAAAATAAATCTTTGTCGGCACGTTTTGGAAATGGAAAAAAAATACGCCTGTCCGGTATGGATTTCACTATCGAAATTCAGAATTATTTGATTGATGTTAATTTGGAATAGATAACAGATTCGTATATGCATACGTAGATTGCCAAAAACTTTCTAATTCTTTGATTTATTGTTTGTATAAGTGATTTTTATTTGATTTACAGCATTTTATTTAGTATCTTTGCTGACAAATTTGCCAGTATACACTCTTATAAATCATTCAGTTAATAAAACATAATTTATTGTATGACTCTTCGAATTCGAATTGTGACAATTTCAAGCTTTTGAAGATTGGAGAATATATGTAAACTAGTAAGGAAGCTTTTTAATCTAAATTGACTTAAGCAGTTTTGATATAGTCAATTTTATCAATATTACCCGCTTGGAAAATGACAAGTTTTTATCCAGTTTAGTCAAGGCCCTTCGATAGGGGCAATCTAGACAAGGAAAAAACTTGTCAAATACTAGTGAGGCCCTCGCTAGAAAAAAACTAGTTGGATAAGTCTTTTTTAAAAAAAATAATATTTTATACCCATCATACAAAAGTAAGAAAAATTAAAGTGGATAAAGAGTTTTCAATTTCTATATTATACAACTACCATTGCAAAACAGCTCAGTAGCTAGCTCAGAAAATGGCAGGATTGAATTCCAGTCGAGAAAAATTTGTATTTTGTTTTGTTGTCTCTCTAGGCGAAAGGTTACCTAACGAAGAAGTCCTTAGAAAAAATCGATTGTTACCCTTGCTAGACCCTTGCTAGTTATACTTTCTAGGGCCTCGTTAAAAACTAGATTATTTTTACAGGTGCGTCTGCTATTTGACAACTTTGCTATTCTGTGGTATCTTGCGTTGTGGCGTATTTAATATTAAGAACAAAACTGCTAATGTCCTGCCAGATCTAATAACTACCTTAAATCACCTATTTCATTGAAGATTTCAAAGCTTTCATTGTCTCTAGAATTGGTAAAAAAAGTCGAAAGACTTGCAACAATAATTTGCTCTGGTGGTTTAGCAATGTGGTGATGTTGTCTTGGTGATGCTTCTTCGTCTGCTAGAAATACCCTTGTCTTTTTGGATATTCAACTTTTTTAGAAATATATATAAAGGCTGCGTTTCTATTTGTGAGTAATTTCACTAAAATACTCCCAAGAGTGACACTCGGAGAGCTGAGTTCTTGTCTGAAAGCTTAATTCATGACTGTGTCTTGTGAGTTTAACTCTTGAGAGTTGCTTGCAGCCTCCTTACTTTCAAGTAGATACGCACCGTTGGACAGAATTTGTTTTTCAATTGTGATATTTTTGAACAATATCTAATCAAACAAGTTGGAAAAAACTGCTTAACTCAGATAGTAGGGAAGTAGTGTCAAAGCTATTAGGCCTTTTTCTTATAGTCTGCATGTGTATGAATTTCGTTATTTTGAATTTTAGTCCAGATGCTTTCTGTTTTCCAAAAATTCATGTTTTGTACCGAAGAGAACGGTATTCTTATTCGGTTTAAAAATTTAGACAGCCATCAGTGTGAGAGAAAAGTCAAGCATCGTTTTATGCATTTCACACATTAGGCGTTTTTCTTTTTGATCTCAAAACCTAGTTAACAGTTCCCGTGCGCAAAATAAAATGTATGCAAATATTCTCGCATGTCAAAAAAAAAGAAGGAAAAATGCAAAATCAATTGTTTTCATGATTACTTTACAGTTTTCATGCAAAAAAAACTATTGCTGCTGCATGAAATGTCATGCAAAAAAATGGACCGGCAATTGTTTTGCATGCGAAAAAAAGTGTGAAAAGTGTGGTGAATACAATTTTTTTTTTGATGGTCGGTTTACACTTTAAAAAAAAAAAATATATTCACTTATTTTTTGCCTTGAATTTTATACAATTTGGTGCCAAAATTAGGTGGAAAATTATTGTGAAACATTTGATTTTTTTCACATGGGAAAAGAAAGTTTCTTTTTTTAAATTCACATAAAATTGAGGCCTTAACTTATGTTTTATGAGCTCAGAATTGAATTAACCGAGCGAATGGTCCAAAAAATAAAGCACATCCAACTTCGCTCCGTTTTCTCTTTTTTCAATCTTTCAAATCGGTGTGTTCAACACATAAAATTTCAAATCAGATTTTTCAATTTTTCGAGATTTTAAGTGAACAGCTGTCAAATAAAAAATAAATGTCAGTACTTAATTTTGGATTTGATGCTGCGTCCTTCATAGATTGGAAGCCGGAAGTACAAAATTTTGAGCTGAAAAAAAAACTTCTATTCACACTAAAGGTGTTTTTCTTTTGTTGCTCAGAGCAAAGAATTGAGCTGTCAAAAATAAGATCTGTTTCTTTTTTAGATCCTTAATCCAACAGGATTTTTAATCCTAGCTCTCTCGCAGGATGCTTTATTCCGCAGAATAAAACAACTTGACAGAAGGATTAAAAGCTGAACGTGGCTAGCTTCATACCATTTTTCTTGTGATTTGATAGATTTTTAATCATATGACAATTGAGAGTGCTCTGATCATACTCAGAGTTTAAGGAACGAAAAATGTTTGATATAAAAATAAAAGAAAAAACTCACCTCCGAATTACTGGTTGCAACTGAACTCAAACTCGGCGACATTCCACCAGCCGATGCTCCCGGACTTGCATTTGTCACATTATTACCCGAAAAATGACCACTGGCACCGCTTGCCCCGCCACGCCCGAAATTATTTATACTGCGATTATTTGTGTCAGTGCTACTACTGCAAACCGATTTGCAATGACTGCCCAACAATTTCGACGAACTTATATTTCCACTATTATTGCTCAAGGCCAAAATATTACTGGAATTATTATTAAATCCACTGCTACTACTAAAGCCTTTATTGCTGATCGAATTGGCATCACCAATTGAAGCTGAGGCTGCTGAAAAATTTCCAACACTGAACGGCGATGATTGCATTACATTGTCTTCGCGAATCGTTGTTGTCGTCATCGGTGAACAATTATTATCCTGACGATTTTGTTCGTTGTAAAAAGTCGAAACGCCACTGGGGCGTGAGTTCATGTTCGATGCGGGAGACTCCAAAGGATTTTTTCCATTCTAAAAAAAAAAATAAAGAGAAAAACAAAAAAAAACATTGAAACAAAATTATATCAGACGACGCACGTTTAATAGTTTGTCAAGAGTCATATCATAAGTGTGGATATAAGCATTATGTCTTGAAGGTCTTTTGTTAATTCACGTGAAGTTAATATAGGCAGGAAAACTGATAAACAATCGAAGTGGCCATAAACCTCATACGGAAACGTGCCACCGAGTTTATAGCCCTTGTACAGGATTAAATGCCTCGCATAAAGATAAGAGTTGTAGTTTTACAAATACTGGACTTACCTGACGAAATATCTGTTCGTCCCATTCTCCAGATTGCTTAAACGACTCGCTAAGAAATTGGCGAACTTGACTTTTTTGTTTTTGTATAACATGATAACGTGTTGGGTTTTCCAATACTGTTCGGACCTGTGGGGAAAACAAAAGCAAAACATAGATATTTGTAAGGCCAATCTGACGCTTTTTGTCTATCTTTATAGAGTATAAAATTAAGTGCTCTTACTTGCAACACTTGTGGCGGCACATCCACTCCAATGCTCTGAAGTGGAACTTTGAGTGCTGGCGTCGTCGAATTGTTGATTTCGCGACCCAGTTGATTGTGCTGCATCTGTGATAAACTATTGTGATATGTTGTTTGTAACATTGGTTGCATGTGAGTTGATTGTTGATGCTGTGACGAATGCAATTGCTGATGACGTATTGCTGATGGTTGCATTTGTGATGTATCCATGCACATGTCTGTTGTAGTTGATGAAGATGATGATAATGTGCCCTGCTGAATTGCAATGTTCCGTTTTTCGGCTTCACGACGTTCTATTTCTTGTTGTTGTTGCTCTCGTTGAAGTTGTAGTTTTAGTTGCGTACGTGATGTTGGTGTTGCAGTTTTGAATGTTGGACTGAGAAGAAAGAAACAATTGGGGCAAATTAAAAAAAAAATTATTGCGTGTGTTTTTTTCGTTGTTGTGATATTGACTCAGAAGGCAAAAAATTAAAAGGTGACTCTATATGTACTCTCCTCTACTAAAGACCCTCTCCCTGATCAACGGACTACTTAAGTTTTTGACACGGAAATACCAAACTAATAATTTTTGAAATAAAATTTCTCTCTTATTGTTGTTTGTACCTTACATAAATGTTGGAAACTGATAACAGAGTTGTAAAAGATTGCAATCTTTTATGAATGAAATAATTAAAAATCATTTATTGAATTCAATCAAAAGATTTACATTGTTTTCCCGAATTCTGCAATTGATTGCATTCATTCATTCAATTGATTGCTTTAAAAAGAATGGAGGAAAAATAAATGCAATCATTTCAATGGTGAATGTAGAATTTTCATTTGCAGGCTCATGGAAAAATCAATGAATTCCATTCTGTAATTGAAGTGACAAAAAATTGCATTCACAAAAGATTGCATTCACAAAAGATTGCACTCACATAAGATTGCATTCACAAAAGATTGCAGTTTTGTACAACCCAGACTGGAAGTTTCAATAATTTGACGGCAAATTTCACCGGTACCGTGGGGCAAAAATCTACAGATTATATGAATTTTTTCTGACAGCACTTAATAATTTCTTAGCCAGAATTTGGAAACAATAATAAATTTCAAGATAGCTGGAGAATTAGCATGAAATCAGTCATTAATTAGTTGTTGCAATTTCAAATATGTGGTTCAATGTTTTCTATGTTTTTTTTTTTTTACTACTGTTCTGGATATCTAGCTAGCTAGCTTTGGTTTTAAAACTAAGAATATTGAATGGGTTTTTTGCTTGATAAATAAACCGTCAATTAGTTATTAGTTATATGTTAAAATTTTTGCGGAATTCATATCAACTAATGGATTTCAGAGATTTTTCCTATTTTGTTTGAAATTTTAAGAATGTAAAGCACAGTAATTGCCAAGCTCTTCTTGGAAAACATAAATGATTGCGATGGATGCAATAAATTTATACGAAAAAAATATAGTTCCCCACTGAGTTTCAGAAGTGGAATTTTAAATATTAAGGTCTTAAAATTGAGACAAAATAAAAAGCTTTCATCATTAGGCAATGTCATATATATGAACACTAAGGACGTTAGATTTTTATCATTCAAAATGGGTACCGCGGATCTTGTAAGGGTAGTCATTTTTGTTTTGGGAAATTTTCCAAAATTGATTTTGTAGATCTCGCGGTCGTTTTTTTTTAAGAAAACTACCATTCGAAGAAGTAGTCAGAAAAAAAAATTTAAATTTGCGTCGATATGTGGTCACAATTACTAATTATGTTTTATTTGGATTATTTTTCTCATTTCTATTGACTGAATATCAATTAAAGTATGCTGTATAATGTTCTTTAGGCCAATTTGAGCATTCCGTTTAGAAAAAATAATCAAAAACATTTTGAAAATCGATAGATTTTTTGGGGCTTTCGTGAAGATTAAAAGATAAAAAGTTATTTTATGACATTTTAAGGAGCAGTTTCTTATTCTGTTTTCCAAGCAGAAAGTAATAAAAGCAAAAAAATCATTTAAGCAACTGTGATCAACGTAAATTTAAATGGCTTCTGTGACAATAACTTTTTGAAATTGTAGTTTTTACCTTTTTTGGAAAATGTCCCAGAACAAAAAATTACTCTTTTCTAAACGCTTTACAAGATCCACTTTACACATTTTGAATATATTCAAACAAATTCCGACACCTCTAATGTACACTAGGATGGTCGTTAAGAAAAGTCATCTTGGATGGGCATAAATCGATTCTACACGAAGTAAAAAAATTCCTATTTTTTTTTAATTAAAATTCTCAAAAACTGTTCTTTGAAATAACTTGATTTGAAAAACAAATAAGAGAATGGAGTATTGGTTCTAAAAAAAACTATAACACGTTATTGAACATATGTGCTTTTATTGATTTTAAATCATTATTTTTCCGTTGCATGTCAATTTTTTAAAAATTCGCCTCCTTGGAGGGAGGAGGGGATAGAATTTCCCCCCATATAATTTCTTTTCTTAGAATGAAACCAAAAATTATCTCCCAGAATATCAACAACGAATTTCGAGAAACCCAGTATACACCAATATTTATACAGGGGATTTTCTAGCAAAACTTTAGAAACCATTATACCTAGGAGGTTGAAATTTTGTGTCGATAGCATAATTAACCTATCTAGGTAACAAAATTCTGTGGTGGGTCGGTCATAAAATAAAAAAAACCACCCTACTGTGGGGGTTAGTTAAATTTCCTTTTTAATTTCTTACATACCAAAATCTACCGTAAAATCTGCCACGAAATTCAGAGCATTCCGATTGGAAGTAGACAAGGAGGGGATAAATATTTACCTCTCTAGACAGGAAGGGCAATTTTATAAAAAAAAAAAAATACATAAAATAAAAATTAGTAAATAGAAAACAATGGCAACACTAACAGTATTTTTTGTTGCTTTTTGAAAGCCAGAAATTAATTTTTACGGTTTAATTTTAAATCAAATTCTTTCATTTATTTATTTATTTATTTAATATACGACCTTCAGACTCAACAGATGCAAAAAAAGATAACTGTGTACAAAAAATTATTAAATAAATTAATTTAAAAATTGGTTCAGCAAAAAATGTTTTTAAAACTTAAAATTTTTAACAAAAAACTTAATTTTTCTTCAAAATGAAACAGTTGTTTTTTCCAAAAACTGCTCATCAAAAAAACTTAATTTAAAAATAAACCTAAAAGCTAAAAAAAGACAATTCTGTAAGTGTTGCCGTTGCTTTGTAATAATTTTTTTTTAATGTAGTTTTTTTTATATAAAATTGCCCTTCCTGTCCCAGCGGTGAAAAATATTACACCCTCCCGTGAGATTTCTATCTTATCAACTTCCAACCAAGATACTCTGAATATTTTGGCAAATTTTACGCAAATCACCTAGTTCTTATAGATGCAATTAAAAATTGTCAGTTTTATTAACCCCAACAGTGACTTTAGAGGATGAAAATAAAAATCTGAAAAAAATTAGGGAATTTTGTTTTCATCATAAACCGATTAAGGCCCATCCAAGGTCATCGACCACCCTGATGAACATATATTAGTTTAGAAAATGAAGGAGACGCAAGTAAAAAACTTTGATAATCTAAAGCAAAGTTCAATAAAGCTTAAAAAAACAATTATTGAGTTATTTCCTGGATCGACAGAGGTGTTTTTTTTTTATAAAATATTGGTAACAAAAACAATTTGAAGAACAAAGAACAAACATTCATTAATCTATAACTTGAAAAATATTCGATCAATCTTCAAGCTTAAGGTCTTAAGATACTTTCTTTACTATTATCAGAAAAGGGAATTACAAAATAAATTATTTTTGCACGTCTTTCGGGATAATAATAGGAAAAAGTACAAGTGAAACTACTACCTGCCTCAAAGAGCAAGAAGGAAACTATCATAAGTTACAAGCAGATTTTCTTGAAAAATAACTTATATATATCGTCCCCTGATTGCAAGAACTAGGTTACTCAATTTTAAAAATTTCGGAGATTGCAATGTTCGCAGATACCTTGCTACTAGAGAACGACCGAAAGTTTAATTTTTATGTTTCTCAAACTTTACAAATATCTTATATTTTCCTTTGGTAGACAAAAATTGGACGAGAAGTCTTCAAAATTGCACAAAATAATACCGTTTTTGCAGAGATATTTAAAAAATTGAAAATTGAGTTACCTAGTTCTTGCAATCAGGGTACGATACAAATTCTCACTTTAAAAATAACTAAGTAACTACCTTAACAAAAACTGTAAAATTGAAAAAAAATTAAATTTAAAAACAAATTGAATTTATACCCTCCTGTCAATGGTGGCAAGCCAATAACTCGAGGTTGCTCTATCACAGGTACATCACCCAGATCCACAATGCTTGGATCCATTTCCAAAATCATTTCCAAATCTTTGTCAATTCCAACAGTAACTCGAATATTTGTCATTTGTTGATTGTTTTGTTTTTGTTGTTCGTCTCGTTGTTGTGGTTGCTCAATATCCCTATTGAGACAGATTTGTTTGGAACTTCTTGGGGAAGATGGTGGTTCTACATCCATTTTATCATCAACATTGTCTTCCATAAAAAGGGTTGGATCAATTCCAACTTCAACTTCCGATTGAAAATCTCCCGTCGCCACCGTCGCCGGCATTGGGGTTGGTGTCGTCGGCGTCGCTGTGGTTGTCAGGCTGTTGGTGACATCATTTTGGTTGTTGTTATTATTGTCTGTCGCAATAGAATGGACCACATCCGTTAGACCATCTAGCGGCAAAGAAGTGGAATATTTGTTTAAATCAGAATAGCAGGTATACGATGACCCAGCACCGAAGCTGGTACCATTAATTTCTCCACTTCCACCAGCAGCAGCAGCAGACATTTGTAATGTACGCACTTTTCTGATAAATTCCTTGAAATTTCTCTCCCTCGATCCTGACTGTGATCCAACTTGTGATCCTTGAATTTGTCGTGGCAAGAAATGTAGGTGTTGTTGTTGTTTTTCTTGCTGTTGATTTGATGATGCTTTAGATTGGTATTGATTCGAGGTAGAAATCATTTTGCAAAACACTTTTTCTTAAACTCTTTTTGCACAAGAAAACTTAACATTTATCGATCACATCATCCTCACCCTATATCCCGATAGCATATTCAATGAATCTCAAAACACGAGTTAAGATAAAAAATTTTGCATTTATCTTCGTATTTTTTTTGTTTTTGTCTCACAACAAGTGAATCATTTCCCTAAGGCAAAAATCACTACAGAAAAATTGAAATTAGTTTTTTTTACGTTGCGCGTTTTTTTTTAAATAAAATTTGTCATCTTGCAATGAATTTGCCTAAAGCAGATTTTCGAAAACACACATAAGTTCGCGCTTATTATTATTTATAAGATTTTTTTTTTAATTACTCGCGTGCTGTCTCTATTCGAAAAAAGTCTTCATTAAAAGCAAAAATAATGTATCCCAATGCAGATTTCACCATTCACCTCAAAATCATCAGTTTACAAGTAATACAAGAGAAACAAAAGAGATAGGTCGTTGATTTGTTCAACTAACGATAGAATTTGTTTCATGAATTAAAAAACTTTGCCAAAAAATTAAAACAAAACGCTCCTCTCCTCCACTCTCCTTCTCGGGCATATGTCTTTTTTTTGCTTTTTGCCTAAAAAAACATCAACCGACCGTTCCTATGCGAGCATACATCCCTGTCAGTGGTGATCTATCTTATTGTTGTTTACCGAAAAAAGAATTCAAATTGGCTTTTAAAAACGCATGCGTTTTGAGTTAAATACAACCATTCCAACCGACACGACTAAGAAACGAAATTATGTGATAATTTGTTGGGCGAATAATTTTTAAGGCAACATATTGTGTTCACAGAAAAAAAATTTCTCAACGTTATTGGTTTTCATGGTTTATGTAGATTATTGTTCATTAAAGCCAATAGTAACATTTATGAATATGTAGGTGCTATGCAATTTCTGCAATTATAAGAAAAATCGAACTCCAGATTTTGATAAAATCTGACATAACAATTAAAGCGAAGACAAAAAAGTGGGTCTCGCAGTTCTGTGTCTATCTGTTTGACTGGATCAATTTCCTTTTAACTTGGTTGAAAGCGTTTATTAGTCAGTTTTTTTTTTCGTTTTTTAGAATAAAAAAATAATGATATAAGGTTTTGTAAGAAACTTCACAAAATCTTATTTTTCCCAAAAATTACTGCAAAGCTTTTCTTACAAGAAATTCAATAATAATGATATTTTTAGTGAAGGCTACCTATTGGTGGTTTTATTTTTTTGACAGCGGTGCTACTAAACAATTTTTATTTGCGATATAAAGGGTGTTTTTTAAAGGTATAGAACTTTAAGTTGGCAACACTATTTTAACTGGGGGCCATTTTGTCAGCTGTCAAGTGATTTATTTTTAGTTTGGTTTGACATTTCAGCATGAAAAGACTGACGCCTGAACAACTCTTCCAGATTCAGTTATTGGGCCAAAACAAGATTGAAGTTGATCCCAATTTTCATAAGCGAATTTTGTTTAGCGATGAAGCTCACTTTTGGTTGAACGTCAATAAACAAAACTACTGTATTTGAAGTGATGATAATTCTCAAGTGTATGTTGAGACACCGTTACATCCTCAAAAACTGACTCTTTGGTGTGCCTTATGGGCTGGTGGAACTATTGGTTCGTACTTCTTTAAAAACGATTCTGGCCGCTAAGTTTCACGTTACAGACCAGTGAATTTGCCTCCAAGATTGTGCGATTTAACGCTGCTTGATTATCTTCTGTGCGGATATGTGAAGTCGCTAGTCTACGCCAATAGACCGAAATGATTGACCACTTGGAGGGCAACATTCGCCGCGTTATTTCCGATATACGGCCACAAATGTTGGAAAAAGTCATCGAAAATTGGACCTCTAGATTAGACAACGTCTGAACCAGCCTTAGCGGTCATATGGCAGAAATCATATTTAAATTATAATGCCAGAACATTATCTTTCGAATAAGGTAAATTTCATGTCAGTTTAAAAAAGTTATTTTTGTTTTATTCGACTTCAAAGTCCTTTACCTCTAAAAAAAACACCCTTTATTAAGTTACTATAGCGGCAAGTTTTGGATTCGTGAACAAAATCAAAGAGATAGCAATCAAAAATGATATTTTTGTAGCTTTGCAAAGAGAAATTGATTTTTATCTCTAAAAATAACTGTACTTGCCATACAATCGTTAAGGAAAATCTTTTTTATCTTAAAAACGACTCCAGCAATTTTGATAAAAAATTTTTTGAATCACTGTAGGTATGGTGTACTTTTTGGTAAAAAAAATACCAAAAACTGTTTGTAAGAGTACTTGCCATATTACGGTTTTTTTTTACTTTCGATTTTCTCAAACAATTTCAGTCAAAATGTTTTAAGAAAAAAGCTACTTTAAAATTCAATAATATTGAATACTTATCAATATTTTGAAAAAAATAATTTTTGGTTTAAAAAAAATATTAAATTGAATTGAAAAATTCAAAATGTATTTTTTTTAACTAGGTTTATAAATGTATTTTAATATAAACTCAAAATCAGCATACCAATTTTTTTTTATTTACAAAAAATTAGTTCTTTAGGAACACTGGTCCAAAGATTTTAATTTTTTTGTTTGAATGCATTCATACATTTCTAAGTACCTAACCAAATGGCTTACTTGTTTTTGAGCTCTACGCTATTTTACCAATTTATTTATACAATTTTAAGAACGATTTAAGAGATTTTAAAACGACATGGTCAATTTTTTTTCAAACTTGGTAGCTTACGCTATTTTAAAACTTTTAAGGATCCTTTTTGGCTCCTACAATTTTGATAAATTTATTTCAGTATGTAAAAATTAGTTCGGTCTGATTATTGAAAAAAATTACCACTTATCAATTATTAATAGTACTTTTCATAAAATTGTTTTTTTATTTTGAATTTTCTGATTTTTGACTGTATGGACCTAAAAATTTGCTATTACAAATTAAAATTAAAAAAAAAAACATATCTTAGTATTTTTGAAAGTTTTATTTTTAAATTTCAATATCTCAAAAAATTGTTTGACAAGTTTTTTTTATATTCTTATTTCGAGCGAATATTAGTAAGTACTTGAGATTAAAATATTAAAAAATTTCCTTAAAAATGTGTTGAAAATTGAATGCATAAAAAAAATTAAAAAACAGCTCCAATAATTTTTTAATTTTTTTCAATTCATTTATACTTGACGAAGTATTCCCATAGCATTTTTTCACCTCAAGGAGCTGTTGTAACAATTTTAGTTATCCAATTTGATGCTTTTAACCATGTTTCCTTTATGATGTTCCTGAATATAAGAGCACGTACGCGCGACACAGTAGTGTATTTAACTATTTTTTCTGAACTTGATAATTTGAAAGGGATAACAAAAATCTATTTGAGTTAAAATTCAATTCCTAATGGAATTGTTTCGTCCATTACTAAGTCCTTCCACTGGATATTCTGTTTAAACTTTCCTTCCTCCTTCCAGTCCAATTGGGGAGAAAAACCACCTAGTTGAAAATCACCTATGGTTGAAAATTGCCACACAATTTATAAAATGCATCTGCAAAGTTAAGTAAGTAAGAATTCACTTGTAATTTAGCAACCAATTTTTATGTTATGTTCTAGATAATATCTAGCTTATGCCATTGAATTTATGTACCAAGCTGATATGCAAATCTATTGCAATTCATGGCTGGCTCCTGATATCGAAATTCAGTTAGCTTATGACAAAACACAGTGTGTAAGACTTAGAGATAAAATTGCTCTCTGGAGTACCTTAGGGAAGCCACCTTAGGCCACACGTGTTACTTTACAAGGAACAAGCTGTTTTCCTCCTTCCAAGAGGGTTGAATGCAATTTTTGTGAATTCAATCATTAAAAATGAAATGTAAATAGATGCAAAGAATGTACAAAAATTCAAAGAATGCAAAAAGAATGAATGACTTCTCAAAAGATTGCATTCAATTGATTGCTGTAAAATGAATGGCAAAAAAAATGATTGCTATCACTCCACAATGTCAAATAAATGGCAATTACAGAATTAAGCGAATTCAATGATTGTAATCTTATGCAATTGGAGTCATAAGAGTTTGAATTCAAAAGAGATTGTATTCTTTTACAACCCTACCTGCCAAGAATAATTTATAAATTCGTATTATCCCATTTTCAGACGTTTTTTTTGCTTGCTTTCACAGAAAAAAGTATGTTTTTTTTTTGCTTGAATAGAAACAGAAGCCTTCAAGGTTTTTTTAGATGAACCACTATTTAAAAAATTGTATTCACTTGACCCATCTCTGTGCGCGATAAAGTTACGTGCCAGACCCTCGGGACTAAAAACATTCTTGGTTGTACCTCCCAAGAAAAAGTTTAGAGAGTTCATTCCAGACCAGTAATCTTTTGGTCTCCTCTTTTACTTTGATTTTGTTCCTGAACGGGTTTTTCGTATTTTGCAAGGAGTTGGCCACTCTACGTTGCCCTAAGCACCAACGCAACGTGGCCTGATACCGAATGAATTATGGCACTATTTGTTTTGCCTAGTTTACTTAGCCCGTCCCCATACTTCCAAACCCAAAGTCTAGTGTACTTTAAGGCCTAGCTGGAAAGTGCACCGCACGTTTTTTTGCAGTAGGTAAAAATCCGTGCAAATGAGCAGTGGCGTATACATTCTACATAGAACCTTTCATACGATACGTTTGTATGTTTGCCATTTGGATTCATTGCAAGAAAAAATGAGCGGTGCAATGCTGTATGAACTTAGCCTAAGTGTGGCCTGGCTGTCAGGCATTACAGAAATGATTTGTTTTGCTTGCCTTCTTTTGAAATTTTGTTTTGCACTTTTCCCATTGGCTTTTATGTGCTGCCTAAAAAATGCTTAAATCACATTTACTCCAAAGGAAATTTTACCATTTAATTCAAGTTTTGTAAGTTTCCTGCGGAAGAACTTCAAATTTTGAAATTAATTTAGCAAGAAGACAAAATTACCATTATTTTGATATATCACACATTACTGTTTGCGGGAGCATTACAAACTTAAGAATCTTAAATGCCACTGAAATGAGAAACATCTTGAGTAAAAAGGTTCATTTTAATAAAAGAAAATATCTTGTTTTTCCACGTAGAATTGTATCTTCTATTTTTCAAAGGTGTGTATAATGTGTACTTTGTGTGTAAGTGTGCACTTTGAATTGTATACTTGTATAGACAAAATAAAATCAAACCGGATGTACAATAAATTATTGATTGAACAATCTTGATAATACATATATAAAATTCACATGATAAGTCAAAAACGTCAATTGTCGTCGATAGTAATAAATGTAGACATTTTTTAAACAAAAGCAGTATGTTTCCTCTTCTTCTCTTAATCTATAAACTTCTTTCAAAAATAACACATTTATTTTGTGTTATCTTAAGTTTTACAATCATCATCTGATAAGAAACAAAAGCGACACGCATTCGAGTACATTCCTGCATGCTTAAAAAAAGTTCATAAAAAAAATAAAAATAAAAACTAATGTTGTTTAAAAAGATTTGCATTCCAGTTAATAAATTATATTGCGATCTTTTTGAATGAAAAAACATTTGGAGTGCGTAGTTAACGACATAAATAATATACACTACCTATGTATATTATGAAAGTGCTATCCTGTGCTCAAAAATGCAAGGTTAAATTTTGTAGCGTGTGTTACAGGGGTTTACCTCCTCTTTAATTGAATAAACACAAAACGAACATTACGGAAATAGATAATAAAATACCGATGCACTCACTGCACACTGGTTTTGAAGCTCTGAATATCAAAATGGAAGCGAAAAATTCAGCCAGGTATTGCATATCATATTTAAGTAAGTGCGGCTTCAAAAGTAAGAACCGAATAAGTCTGAAATTGGGCTCAAGGTAAAGCTGATGTGTATTTCTAGAAGTATTAAGGTGGAACTGTTTAAGATGGCTATTTCTGCAGAACACTGTTTTTAACATAAAGAGTTTTTGCAATTAAGACGGGCAGAATTTGACGTTTCATGGCAGCCATGTTGTTTTATTTGTTGCTAATTTCCTGTTTAGTCACAACAGTGGGTATTCACACTGGAGCAGTTAGAAGCGGAGCCCATTTTCAGCGATGATGCCCATTTTCAGATGAATAGCTAAACCGCTAGCTTTGAGACGGTAGCAATCCACATCAGGTCCACCAAGTGACACTGCATCCACAGAAAATTACTGTGGCAGTAAAATCATCGCATCGGTTCGTACTTCTTCGCACTAGGAAAGCACTATTAATCGATGATAACCAACTTCCTTTGGTCCAAATTGGTTGATATGGATGTGGATGACATATGGTTCCAACAGATCAGAGCCATATGTTCCACACATCTGGTACCACAATGGAGAGGTGCTGAGTGTCCCTTCACCTCAAATCATTTGAATGGATTTTTAAATTATTTTTATAATAATAATATTTTCTTTTCCAATCTTATCTAGTTAGTTTTATCCAGGACTGTAGCCAGGGGCGCTAAAAGAGGCACTGAGTGTCTGCCTGTCCAGCACAAATTAAACGGGATTTTGTATTTAGATATACAAGAAAAGGCGAAGAAAAACAACCAAATACAAAATAGTACGTATACGCCACAGTGGAGTAAAAGGAAATTTTTATAAATACGAGTATGTTATATTTAAGTAACGTTACTTTATTAGTATCTCAACACGTATTATTACAACTAAAATTGTGCGAAATCATAAGAAATGGAAAAGTTGGAATGCATTTATCTCTTTCAGTATTAAATAAAAATATTACTTTTTTTAACATGTGATGTTAAAGCTTTGAACCTTTTATTAATTTAGATTAAGCATGTCATTGCTCTACAAAAATGCGCAGGTTTTTTTTTTGAATTTATGAGTTTTGATTTTTCAACTATTTTGGTTTCTTAGTAAATATTTTTTATAAAATTTCTTAAACAATCAATTTTTATAATTTAATTTTGAACAAAATATTAATAAATTAATAATTTTCAAATTTGGCTAAGTAGTGAAAATACAGAGTTTATACTTTGACCCTCTGCAACCTAAAGATCAATCAATATACAAAATTTTATAAAAAAAACTCTTTTTTTTAGATAATTTAACTGTAAAAAAGTGTTGGAAAATTGAAAAAAGTAGAATTTTCCATAAATCTATAAATAAGGAATTAACTGCACTAAAATGTTTTCCCACATGCCATATTTACTTGCGATGTAGGAGTACTGTGTATATGGCAAGTTATACATTCGTAAAAAGAAGGAATTCAAGATTTTGATCAGAGTTTTTATGGTGATATTCCCTATCAGTGGGTCTCACAGTGTCTGTCTGTCTTGCTGTTTAGCTACAGCCTAAACGGCTGGATCGATTTTCTTAAAACCTCGTAAATAGTTTTTTTTAGTGAATCTGCATACACGGTTTTTTCATTATTTTTTTCTTAGAACTAAAAAAGCAGTACCTGCCATACAGCAATTATCAGCAATGATACAAATTCTTATTTTTCTCAAAAACTGCTCCACAACTTTTCTTAAAAAAAATTAAATACATTATTTTTCGCAAAAGCTACTTTTGTGTCAGGAACATTTTTAAGCTGTTGCGCTACCAAATTTATTTTATTTATTTGGTTATTCTGATTTCAATAATTTATTTAATACAGAAGCTTCTTAACAATACAATTGGTTTTTCCAACCAAAATTTTCAAAAAATATTTTTTGGACTTTTAAAAAATGTTCCAACAATTTTTTTTTTTTTGAAAATCAAACAAAAACTGTATTCTCGATTTTTATTCAACTCAGTGATTAAGGGTTTTTTACACTCTTTAAAGTTTATTTTTAATTAATTTTTTATGTTAAAAAAACCGTGAAGAAAAATATTTTTTTCTTAGAAACATGTCCTACGAATTTGATACAACTTTTTTTATATCCTAAAATTAGTGCGATACACTACCAAACATTTCAAAAATTTAAAAATAGCAACTATTAAAAGTACCTCCCATAGACTAGGTAAGGCAATTTTTTTTTCTCGAAAAAAAAAATCGATGTAATATTGTAGGTATAGTGTAATTTTTGATATGAAAAAAAATTCCGATAACCGTTATTAGCGGTACCTGCCATATAACGGTTTTTTAACTTTTGATTCTCTTGTTAACGGCTTAAACGATTACAGCCAAAATTTTTATACAAAAGCTCATTTAAAATGTTAATAATAAAATTTTGAAAAAAAATAATTTTTGTTTTTCAAAAAAAAATACATTTTTTTTTTTAAATCAATATTTCAAAAACGAGTTGATGAATTTTTTTGAAACTAGGTTAAAAATGTATTTTAATACATATTCAAAATTGGCATACCAAAACTTTTTTTTTTAAACGTTATACAAATTTTATATTTTTAAAAAACTGCTCCAATGACCTGAATTTATATTTTTTCAAGTAATCAAATGCATACTTGTTGAGCTCTAAGTTTATAAGCTGGCTGCTTATGCAATTATAAGAATGATTTAATTACAATTTTTATATTTTTTTTAATAACTTCATATTTCAAAAGTTCTTAACTCCAAGCAACTTGAACATAAGAGCAAGTACGTGCGATCCAGTCGTGCATTTCATTTTGAAAGTCCTTTCTGCACGTATTGAAACTTCTATCTATAAAATAAAATGTATTCGAAGTCTATATCTTTATTCGTTCTTGAGATATGGTGAGCGAAAAAAAGCGAACGAACGGTCGAACGTACGAGCGTTGTGAATGTAAATTTATTTATTCCTGAATATGTCAGTTGAATATTAAATAAAAACAATGATTAGTTAAGAGCCCGAAAAATCATTTGGAAGATTTTTTGGAGAAAATGGGGTTCTATAAAATTTTGGGTCGATTGGTGCAACTTAATGATAGGAATCGTTTTAATCAGATGACACACCACTTTTATTGTATTTCATTTAATAACTAGCCTATGAAGATCAAAAAAGATTGCTCTTTTCCAGAAATCTTTTAACACATTATTTTTCATACTGTCCCAAAATTACTTCCGCAGATGAAGAAAATGGGTTTCTGATGTCATTCTAAGTTGAAAAAATTTCGAGGTGATTCTCACGTTCTTGCTTTGTTTTGGAGTTATAACGCTCTTATAATTTACGATCCCATTTCAGGTAAATGGCTCTACCTTTGTCAATCAACAACAGATTCTAAAATTCTTTTATACATTAAAAAAACAAGTATTTTAAACCAAATAAACCTGATCTCAATTTTTTCTTCTGTGGATTACAGTTTCCCGAAAATTAATGCTTAACAAGTTTTTTCGAGTTATTTTATTGACTTTGATAGAGTTTTTCATTTTTATTATATTATATAAATTTGTTGTTTTTTTTTAAGTGTTTTCCACCAACAGTATGTTTGAAATTATTGGAAATAAAAAAAAACATAATGCTTAATGCAAATAATGAACTGTTTAGTAAAAATAAATAAAATTCAGTAAAAACTAGTTCTTTGTTTTTACGAAAATAAATTGACCTTTTTCTTATAAAATGGGTATTATTTTAAATAAAATGATTACAAATTTAACGAAATAACTTAAAAATTAAAAAAAGTATCTGATAATAAATTTCGGAAAATGATGAGTGGAAAGGAATTTTTGTTTGAATGAAAAAAAGAATTTTTTAATTCCTTGTAGATTGGTTAAGGTAGAGACAGTTTAGTGGAACGAAACCAAAAACACCTCATAAGTTTTTCGACTTAAAATTACTTCACAAAGCTATGTTTTTGTCTGTGACTGTGATTGTAGAATACCTTATAATATAAGATGAATCGAAACGACTGCTTCAAGTTCATTTTTTCAAAAATACTTCAAACTCACAAAAATCCGTACCACACTTTGCAAAAACAAAGTAAAAGCCTCAATACTCTTCTAATATCGACTAAAGTTTTTTTTAAGTTTAAAACCTCAAATTACTAAGTCGGCGGCATCCAAAGATTTCGGTTTGTTTACGAAAAATGTTGTCAAGGAACTTTTTTATGCAAATGAAAAAATAGAGTTTCTTCGGTGTGTTTCGCTTGTCATTCTAAAAAAAAAAAATTACTTTCAAGAAAACATTTTGAGAACGGTTCATTGTGCAAGAAAAAAACAAGGATCTCTTTGAAGGAAATTTAATTTAATCTTTCCTTGTTTGTATAAAACATATTAGTCCTGAGAAGTAAGCAAAACAATTATTTAAAATTGAATAAAAATGAGAGTTCCCGGTAGCAAACAAAGGGTCCTAGAGTTCCTCATACTTTTTTTCAATAGTTCTGGCGGATAACTTGTTAAAATTAAAAAAAAGTTTTTTTGTTGCTAAATTCACGCAGCAAGGACTTTTTTGAGAAAAGGAGTTCTGAGCATGTTCTACAACTTCAAAAATTGGATGCGTAAAAAATTTAGAACAATTATTTGAAAAATTAATTTTAGAAAAAAATTTACATAAGGAAAATGTTCAGAACTCTTTGTTTGCTATCGAAGACTCCAATCAGAACTCCTCTTCTTTGATTTTTTTGGATTTCGAAAATTGTTAGTTCTAGAAGTCAATGGGCACCTCAATTTGACCAAACTTTTCAAATTTTGCAGAACTCTTTCAAAAACCCATCAGGAACTCTAGAACTCTTGATTGGAAGTTGAAAAAAACATGCTCAGAACTCTTTTTCTCAAAAAAGTCCTTGCTGCTTGAAGTTAGCAAAAAAAACTTTTTTTTTTAATTTTATTCGCCAGAGCCATAGAACAAAAGTATAAGGAACTTTAGAACTCTTTCTTTGCTACCGGAAACTCTCATTTTTTATTCAATTTTAAATAATTGTTATGCTAACTTCACAGGACTAAACATATTTCGATTAAATCAGTGAATTTAGTTTTTAAATTTCCACTTGTCATTCAATGATTTACCAATTGACGGGCTTGGGTTGTTTTTGAATTGACAAACACTGTGTGCCAATGAATTACAACAAATTTGAAAGACAATTAAAAATAGTTCAATTGACAAAAGAAATTTAACTTTTACTGACAGAGAAAATATTTTAGCAACGTGTTTTAATCCTTTGTCAAAGACATTAATTTTAATTTTGAATGAGATTTTTAAAAGTCAAACCAATTTTGTTATCAAAAGTGAAAAAGAGAGAATAAAAGTCTGAAATAAGTGACATAAACTTCCTGGGTTGTGGTGGAAATTCTGTTTGCAAAATTCTGTTTTTCAAAATTCTGTTTTACAAAACTTAAAAAGGGCGCACATTTTCTTATAACTGTTTAAACAAGAATTATAGGAAAAATTTCTTTTATTTGGTCCAAAATTGGTGAAGCTAATTTTTTTTTTTAGATTCTCCTCCGTCTTCTATTTTTACATTAATTCGTTAAAATCTATCTAGAATACCATTGTACATTCTTAAATATCTAGTTTTTCATAAAAATGTGACCTACTTGAATTTCAAATGAAGTCATATTATGCTATGTTCCCACCAAAACGAAATTCAATTTTTATATTTTTAATTGATGAGATTTCGATGAAATCTTCAATGAAAACTCCAGATTTCACCGAATTCTCAATGAAATCTTGGTCCGCCAATTTGAAATCTCAAAAAAAAGCTGAAAAATCAGATTTTGGTTTAATGTGAACAAAGAGTATGGCAAAAAATTGATTTGGTAAAAATTTGTTTAGTTTAGTTTATTCAGTTTTGCATGGCTGGTCATTTGTTTTATTTTGAAAAAAATAAATCAATGTTAAAACTACGTATAATTGGACGTGTGCAAAAAAAAGAAATTGAGAGTTGTGAAAAAATTGAATAGTTAGTAGTAATTTGCAAACAATTGAAAACATTTAGGCCAAAATACCGATTAATCTCGAGCTGTGGAAAAATGGACAGGTTGCAGCAAACAATAAACAAAATTAATTCCAAAAAAAATCTCTTTCAGCAGAATTTTGACAGACAGAACTAGAAAAAAAAACAGAATTTTCAAAAACAGATTTAAAAAAAAAAATAACAGAATTTTGAGACCAGAATTTCGACCCACTCCTAAGCTACCTTTCGTCCATTTAGAGGATGATAATGTTTCTGGGAACAGCAGAAGTAAATTATTAAGAAAGTCATCTCTGGAGGGGACAATGGAAATGAACCAAAATTACTGATAAAAAAGGTACGAACATTCTATAAGAAACCAAAAATTCTATAAAAATGGCCTAAAACAATAATTTTTCGCACTACTAGTGTCCGTTAAGAAAAGACAATGCAATGAACTGACAACAGCGTTTGTCAGAATTTCTTTGTCTTTGACATAAAAACGAACAGTTTTTTGCAAATTAGTGATAGAATTGGAAATGAACTGGCAAACAAAACTTAAGATAAGGGTTACTGCCTGAACAGAATGGAGACGGTGCTGCAACTGGAATAGCTGTCAAAATGTTGAATACACACAAATCCAATGATACGAACAGAACACGACGCAACTGCAGACGGATCTGCAGACGCAGCTGGACAGGTTGGCCAACTTTTAACTTTAGCATGCAGTATTTTTGACGTTTCAAAATTGTGAGCACAACCAAGTGTTCACATGCGGGTTGAAGAGAGTTTCAAACTCTTTTGAATCTCTGATAAAGTAATTTTAGCTTCTATTTACTATCCATATTTATATTTGTTTTAATTTTTATTTTTGCGTTGAATTAAGTTCGCACAGCTGATTTGAAATGCCAAACATTTCAGAAAGATGTATAGCACATTACGGGCGAGAGAAAAAATCACGTACAGCATTTTTTGGCAGATATTCCAGTTGCAACTGGAGCTCCAGTTGAAGCGGTCTATTCTGGTCAGGCACTAAGCTGCTAGCTAAGTGGCAAAAGATATGCATATAGTTTTGTCAACTGTCTTACTCCTTAAGCAAAAAGCCTATGAGAAAATGATAAATATACGGAAACAAAAATTGTTTAAAAAAAATTTTTGAAAACTTATTTGAATTGGAATTATTTTTCAAAATGAGGATCGAGGTATAACTGTAACAGCTGAGCGGCCATCTAATTCATAAAATTCCATCGTTAATTAATGGCATTGTTTTACTTATTTTCTAAAAGTTTCCTTCAGTTTCCAAAAAAAAAAATGTTTAAATATTATTTTTTGCACAGTTTAATAATCAACTGTCGAAGACAAATTTTGTGCTTAACTAGTTAAACGATAATATTCTTGGAAGAGAAAATTCGCTGATAACAATAACAAGCTGAATAGAATTTCACACAGCAACTTAAAGCTTTAGCGTGATCTGTCACAACGATATAACTATGACGTGCGTCGTTGTCAATTTGTGAGTGGTGACAACAAAGACGCAGAGGCAGAAGGGAGTTTGCTAAGCTGAATAAAAAAAAAGAAAATAA
Organism: Dasysyrphus albostriatus; assembly: GCA_946251815.1. Taxonomy (NCBI): domain Eukaryota; kingdom Metazoa; phylum Arthropoda; class Insecta; order Diptera; family Syrphidae; genus Dasysyrphus; species Dasysyrphus albostriatus. The sequence continues at coordinate 4,172,965 of OX276339.1, forward strand.
ACGAAGAGACACTTCCAATTAGATATTGAATACGTTTTCCATCCACACAATTTTGAATTGGTTGAAGTTTTAAATGTTTGCAACTTTTTTACACCGACCCCAAATAACTATTAAATTGAATGTCTCTTGCATGTATGTATATGCATATAAATATGTATTTGAAGGGGTATATAGGTATTTGCAATCACACGTGATCAATATTAAAATTGCAAGAAAATTTTTCCCGATAGAAGAAGCGGCTGCTGGCCGCTTTGAAATATACATTTTGGCCATTTCCAAACCCACCGAATAGCTGTCTATAGGTTTGAGTCTACCTTTTACAATTACCTTTTCTTATGCGAAAGAGAAACATAGATTTATAAATTGGATTTTTTGTTTGAATAAACTTACACTTCATCTGGCGGTGGAATTCGGGATTTCAATTCATAAAATTCCAAGCCAGGTGCATTTAAGCCATTTGTTGCCGTTATCGTTGTCATTTCTTCAAGATAATCGATATCGAAATCGAAGCCTAAATCAATTCCAGATTCAGCCATAGTTATTATTTTGATGTGTTGATGTTTTTTTTTACAGTGGAGAGAGATGGAAAAATGTAATATTTCAATCGAAAGATACACCGGCCTTTCGTTGAATGTATCTTTCAGCACTTTTTGGTTGTTTTTGTGAAGATGTCATTTTTTTTTTGTTTAATTAACAAACACACGCGAAATCTAGTTTGATCTAAAAACAGATGATCGAGAGAAAAAAAAAAAGTAACCAACAAATCAAAGGTACAATAATTTTACGCGCTCCATAAAAACACCGATGAATTTCACCAATCGTCAAATTTATTTTTCCCATTAAATACGAATAACGAAAACGACAAAATAATAACCATTTCTTTTTATTTTTGTCTTATTTATTTAAATTTGTTATTTTGGGTTTAGGAATATGCCAAAAAGCAACCACGATCATTAACAACCAACTAGAAATCGAGACTTCCTTCGATACGAGACCCTGATGAGGCAGGCCCGATGATGATGATGGTGGTGGTCAACAGTTTTGACAATGTAACTCTTTTAAGATACACTTAACGAAGAAGGAGAATTATACACAACACAGCAAATAGAAAAAATCTCAAACTTAATATCACACAATACCAAACCAAACCATTGCCGCCGCCGCAAATACAATCAGGCTGAGCGCTGAGCAGGCACAGGCAAGGCAGGAAGGCAGACATTCAGACAATCAGTGGTTATAGATAGTTGACGGAGTTAAGCGTATTATAAGCATAAGTGGAACGGTGTGCCACACCAGTTCGGCAACGAGCGACGAGCGACGACGCGTTTAAGTTCGATAAAGTCGTGTTACAGTAAATAATGTAGAATACAAAATATTGGCAAATGGCTGAAATTGCTCCAAAACAGCGCCATCTATACTTATAAATACCATTGTTCTTTTAACGAAAAATAAATATTTTATTTCAATATTGATGCTTATTAGGGTTTAATTGTAACAGTCCACACCGAAAAATATCAGAACAACAAAACACATAATTTTACCATTCGACGACAAGCACGACAGAATAAAAAAAAATGGTTATTCAATTGAAAATTTGAATTGTTCATAAGAGAGGATATTTTTCTCCAGAAAAGATACAGAATCATAGTAAGAAAGAGTAGATATGCACAGAGTTAATTTAAAGAAGAAGATAACAATAAAAAGAGACCGAGTGTGGAATAATTGGAAGATTTTCAAATTCAGAGAAAAGTTATCTCCTGTAACAACAACAAAACAAATTAAGCTTTCGAAAACATATGAGCCTGCATCTTGTTTTTTATTTTGTTAATGTTTTATCTCGTATAAGAGCTTCTACTGCTTTTTAAATCTCAACTAAACCCCTCTCAAATGGAAATAGGTCCATTTTTGTACATATGTATATGAGCAAGTGCGTATGCAGGTATGCTTATGGTTTAGGGCCAACATTTCGGTACACAGCATAGAATATTGTACTTAAATGTGTTTATAGGTTCAAAAATTTTAAATAAATTTCAATTCTTTTTTTTTTAGTCAGAAAACATTTTGCAAAATTCTATTTTTAAAACCTCGAAAGGAAAGAATAAAAAGAAAAGGTGGAGTGCGAAAAACTTACCGTAAAGTAGTTCTAGGTTTCCTATTGTTTATAACTGCCAAAATATTATTTACAAAATGCTTGTTTTGGTCAGAGTTGGGAAGTAATTAAGTTATTACATTTTGTAACTGATTGCAGGGCCAATTACAATTGCATCTAATCAGTAATTGACTTTTTCAATTACAATTACATGTAATCTGTGTTTGAATATTTTCATTACAATTACATGTTATTTAAAATTGAAAATTTTCAATTAATAATCATATGTGATTGGAGAAAAGTAATTGAAGAACAAAAAGGAATTGAAAAAACAGGTGTAAGCTTTTTTTGGTATAATTGGGTACACACAAATGTAGTTGATTTTACAAAATATCAATTACATTTAACAAACACAAATTCAATTGATATTTTTTGAATTCAATTACATTTGAGTGTAGTGATTACAAAAAAAGTAATCATTACAGAGTTTTTCAATTACATTTTTTTGTTCAATTAATTTTTTCCAAATACACTTTATTCAATCAAGTAATTGTTTTTTTTTCAACTACATGTAATTTGTAATTGCAATATTCAATTACATTTGTAAGTGATCAGTAATTGAACTTCTTCAATTACAAATTACATGTAGTTGTAACTGATATTTTTTGTAATAATAACTACCCAACTCTGGTCGTAGTTTTGTTTCAAACTTACACCCTTATAACGATTGTCAATTTTCAAATTAGTTGCTTAAAAACCCAATGAATAAAAGTTTTGATAATTGAGAATGATGCACACCGTTGCTTATCACAAGAAAACTAAAAACTATTAGAGTCAGTTTTTTTAATAAATTGAGTTTAAGAAAATAAATTTCAAGGTTTATCGACTATCAATTGACAGTCTTAATTGGGATGTTAAAAAAATCTAATGAATTTTGAGATTTGAAGTTATTCTGGTGTGTAGTGTTGTGTTTAACCAATTTTTGGCTTACAAAAACCTATTTTTTGGGAAACTTTTTGTTTAAAAATTTACTAGAATTAATAAATTATTTTTTAAAAAAATTTTCTTATCCTTTACCAAGTTCTATATTTTCTTGAATTATTTTAGTGAGAAATATATATTTAAGGTATACAAATCTAACATTTTCAATTGTTTTCTAAAATTTCAAATTTGATAATTTTTTTTATAAAATTACAAAATTGTGTTAATATTAATTCAAAATAGGAACATTCCTAATAAATACAAGCTCCATTCTCCCCTACAGAATGCCATTTTGTGTGTGTATGTATTTGGGGTGAATATTGCTGTAGGTAGAGCTTTCATTACTACTTTGTGCCGGTTTTTCTAATTGGATTGTTGTTGTTAATTAAGATAATTTTTTTTTTATCTTTTGAATTTTTCTCATTTTTAACTTTCTTTGTCTGTCTTTCTCAGTGAGCGAAGTGGAAAGCTTGATATTTTTTGTTTATTTATTTGATTGGTTATGAGATAATTTTACTTGCGATATATTTTACGAGCTTTAAACGTACAGCTAGATAAGTGGATGGTAAGTTTAGTATTAGCAACAAATTTAATTCGAGATGTTGATCAATTTACTAGGCATTGCAATTACATATTTGGTTCTGAGATTTTTTCTGTCGTTATGCAGCGAAGGTATCAAGTCAAAAATCGGGAAAAAAACTCATTATTTTAACTGATCAGTCAAAGTATCAAATATCTCCTATTCTCAAAATTGATGAAAAGCTCTATTGTCTGAAATTTTGAAACCCCAATTTTTTGAATTTCGATGGAATCAACCAAATTTTAATCCAAATTTATTGGACCACTTACACTACCATAAAGTACTAATTAGGCGCTCTACAATGTTGTTTCTTTGCCATATTTATAGCTCAGGAAAAATGTTAAGAAATAGCCAAGCAGCCAAGTGATGGTTTTAAATGCAATTATTATCTTTATTTTAGCAGAAGGAACATTGTGGCGTATCACAAATTTTAAAGTTTAACTTTAAATATTTGATGCAAAACTTTTAGATCATTCAATTTTCTACAGAAATATTATAAGCAATGTTTTCCCGACTGATCGTAGATATAGTGATATCCTATTTCTGAAGAGGTTAAATGTCAGCTTTTGGCATATAAGCCATTTATGGTGAATGCCATCGAAAACAACTTAATGCAAAGTTTGTACACCACAAAACCTTAACATCACAAAAAAATAATTATCAGTTTGAAAATTTCATCAAAAGACAAAAAAACCGTAGTTAAATGTCGAAGCTATCAAGAAATAAATTTTTAGCAGCCCTGTGCTGTCATAGTACAATAAATCCCTTAACTGTTCTTGTTTATATACAGGGTGTTCACCGAGAAGGTATACTACTTTGTTTTGCCGCCATTTTGGTAAACATTAGTCTTGACAGTTTATATTTGGCAGTCGTGAAGTAGACTCGAAGAAATTTATCAATCATCAATTACTGACGATGAGAAAGTTACGTGACATTTTTTGGGAGAAACAACATGCCAACAAAACGCACTATTTATCGTGTAGTGAATGTTTTTGAAGAAATATGGTTTGTCGGTGATAGGCCCAAGCATGGACCACAAGGTACAGCAAGATCGGCTGAAAACATTACTGCTGCTCAAGAAAGTGTTCAAAACAATCCATCAACCTCAATTCAACGGCGTAACGGGAACAGTGAATGGGGAGCGATATCATGATATGATTGAAAACTTCTTAACGCCACAACTGCATGCTTTGGGCTTGATTAACATGTGGTATCACAAGACAGCGCCACATCGCATACAACCAGGATTACAATGGAATTACTGCGAGACAAACAAAGTAGTATATGAACCACGTCCAGATCAGGTTTTAGAAATAATATCCTCTTCTCGTCGTATCTTTCGAATAGAAAACAATTATGTATATCTCTGCAAATGCAATGATGGGTGAGTTATTACCTTGCTCAAAAGTTGGTGTTCCTCAGCGGTCAGTGCTTGGTCCTTTACTCTTTTTGATATATATAAATTCAATTTTTAATCTGCCTTTAAATGGAAGTATTGTTGCATTCGCCAAAGTTAAAAAGTATAATCAAAGTTAAGCAACAAATAAATCTTGACATAGCTTTATTGAACTTTTGGTTTCAACATATATACATTATGGTTCTAAGTAGTAAGTCCAAGGTCATTTAATTTTCGCTTTCAAAAATGTACAATCTGAATGAAATAGAATACCCCGGCACAGACTGTGATCATTCAAATTGCAGTGCCGAAGGCCCCTATTAGTATAAAACAAATGACAACAAATACATTAAAACAAATTTGTTTCAAAAATAGCGGACATTTTAACACAATTCTTTAAGAACTCGCATCGTTTCGTCAGTTCATTTCCACCTTTACTTCATTTTAAAAAAGGTAATCATTTAGCTAGGTTATTTTTTAGATCTCAGAGGACTCAGAGCGTTCAGTAATAAATATAAACAGGATTCCTCTCAAAAATTCCTCACTTTTCCCTTTAAAAATTGAGAGTGACATTTTTTGGATTCGCTTGCTCAATTATTTTTCATCGCAGTAAATTAGATAGTTGTTTTGACTTCTATGGAGGAATACTGTTTATATTTTGCTCTCCTGCTCTGTCAAAAAATTGAGGAAAAATACTGAGGGGTCAAGAAATATAAACTGGCCAATTTTATTTTCACCAGTAAAATCACAAGCAAACTTGTACTTGATTTAATTTTTTATAATAATTTTTTTTTCATACTATAAAATATGTTGAAAAAATAAATTAAGACTTTCAACAAACAAACGATCCGAATCCCGATTGTTGTAAATTCGGTGTTCTTGCACAAAAAAGATCACCAACATTTGTCACCGTTGGAAATGTTATAATTCTCAATTCACCAGCATCCGAGAATTGCAAAGAATTAAAATAGCTAACTGTATTTCCAACTATTCCACCCCAATTATTATTTTTGTAACCTTTTAAATAAGATTGATTTTGTAATTCTCCGGAAATTGGATTGTATTGACTACAACGTGCCTTAGCCAATATACACGATGTAACATTAGTGTAAAAATTAATTCGATCTACATCGGAAGTTCCAAGTTCACGATTGCCAAGGCTTTCGCTGTAACATGTTGCAATCTAAAAAAAAAAATAAATACTTATTGTGAATGGATCAAAAAATAAAAAAAATTGTTCTTTTTAACGAATTTTATCTACCAATTTTCGAGAATTTATTCGACGAATGCATCGAACAAACTCACAATAGCCTGTATAACAATATCCAGGAGCGTTTGCATCAGTTGTTGCGCGAACGCCATCTACAATTGACTATAAAAAAAATTAAGAAAATACAAGTTAGTAATATTATAAAATAAAAAAGTGAATATTAAGAAAAAAAAGGTGAGTCAAAATAGATCAGTTAGAATATTAACCATTTTATGATTAAACTTATTGAGATCACTCCTTTGTACCATTGATTACACTATCGATACACTAGCAACAGGCTACAAATATGCACTAAGTTCCAAGTCTTGAAATCTTTCGATGAATCGATCTTTTTTTACTCCGATAGATCAAAAGGTGATGATGGGATTGATGAAGTTCGGTACTCAGATAAACTAAAACTAAGTCCCTTCTTTTCTAATCATTGCAGCGTGTTCCAGTTAGAGATAATGGTGGATCAAGAAGCCTTGCCTTGGCTCAAAGAAAACAAAATATTGACCGCAGATGTCCTAATCTTCTTATATACTCAAGCAGTTCTATTTAAGCTCTGAACTTGTCTTCAATGACTCTACAACAGCCCTGTTTATCTCTGCTGGAATAAGCACATCAGTTCAACATTCGCCTTTATTGGGTGCCAGGAGCCAAGGCATAGAAAAATTCCCTAACGAACTCGTCACAAGTGATACAACATTACTTATTTTACCTTATAAGACAAAAAAAGATATACCACGTTGGGTTCGAAATCTTGCAAACTAAAATCTCGCATTTGAAATATTGCATTACGAAATCAAGCAATTTCAAAATATCGCTTTTAGTCTTGCAATTACAAAATCCCACTTTAAGCAATCCCGCAATTAGAAAATCTCACAAACTGAAAACTTGCAAATATATACTTGGCAAATTTGTCGGAGAATTTTTTTTGTTTCCGAGATTCTTTTTTTGACTCGCACTATTTTTATATTCAAGTCCAAAACAGAGAGTGATATGCAACTGTGAGATTTGTATTTGCAACATTTTGATTTGCGAAATTTGTATATGCGAAATTTGAAATTGCAAGATTTCGTTTGATATTTGCGAGAGTTTTTGGCACAAGATATAATAGCGATATTGTTTTATTACTGAATGAAAATACCCACCCACCCAAGTAATTAATTGCAATTCCAATTGTCATTGCCTCAAATATTGCCAATGGAGCCAGAGTGCTATAGACGAAAAGAATCCATCTTGGAAATTTTAATGATCGTAGTGATCTAATAAATATAAACTTTTTGTCTGTTTACGCATCATTAAAAGTTCCAAGGAGTAGGCAGCAGGTCTCCTAGATTCATGTGGCATCACAATGGACCAATTTATAGTCTAAGTGTGTCAGTTTTTCGGTAGCCGATGAAAGTTACTTCAAAAATATTTGAAAGGCAACTTAACAAGCTCGTATTGTAATCATATTTAATTTGAATTACCATAAAAACTATGTTTTATATTATTATCTCAGAAAAAAAAGTATCTATTTATCACTCTTTATAATCTACGTGGTATAAATGTACCCATTTATTCTGTGTATTTGTTTATTTAAGTCAACTAAAGACCCATGCTTAAAGTATTTAAAATAAAATGTACACTTTATAAATCATAAAAAAAAAAACAAAATTTTAGAAAAAAAAAGAGAAAAGAAAAACAAAATAGAACAACAATTTTAATTTTAATTGCTTTGTGATAAAAATTTAAATAGTAAATAAGGTCATAATAACAACTAAAAAATTTCACACTATTAAAAACAGATTCTAAATTAGCTTCTCATTCACAACAACCTATCTAAGACTTTAATCAAGATTAGATGAATTCACGAATACAAATTTCGTATTAACAACAAAAAATAAACTGCTGATTCATATTTAGTACCAAATTCTAACAAAAATCTGCTGCAGTCAATCAAAAATGTTGATATGTATTACTTGGTGAATAGGTTAATGAATTATGAGCTTAATTATACATTATTAGTGATCGATAATTACCGCCCTTAATAAGTACTTTATATGTAGAATATAGGAACTATTTGCATTGTCTTTTATATTGGCTGTATTTTTTATCGTGAAATTTTCACAAATTCTCACAAATAATTTCCCCTCCGTTCAAAAACCTTGCGAATTTCTCCTTCACAAATTTCTGTGAACACGAAGTTTTACAACCACTGTCAAAAATCGTGGTGGTCAGTTTCTGTCACAGTGTTGCCACTTTTTGGAAAATTTTCCGAAGTAGGTTTTCAAAAAACAAAAAAAAAACAAAAACTTTCAGAAAATGTGAATATTCAAATTTTTATTTCTATTTTCAAAATGAATAATTATGATATCACGATTGTTATTAAAACAAGCCAATAGCCGGAAGCCATTAAGAAAAGAATTGAAAAATTACTGGACCGAATTTTGGTGAATGATAATTTTCTTTTCCAAAAAATGAAAGTGCAGTAGACTCGATATAGTAGCAGTAAATTTATTTTACGAAACAAATGCATTAGATCTAACGAAATCATAGCAAAGTGGCAACGCCGTTCATATACGAAAATGAAGTTTCTAATAAAAAGTGTTGCAGTTCATGGTTCAATGCGTTTGTTAACTTTTTTCAAATTTCCCTAACTCTAATCGAATTTTCCCCTTTTTCACAGTTCTTAAACCTTTTTTTTTTTTGGAAAAAGATACAAAACAAACCTAGTGATTAAAATAAATTGTAAAGTGCTCTGCAGATATTTCTTTAACATCAGTAAATTTGTTTGGTCACTGAATTGCCAGAAAATATTAACTGGTAAAAGGGTGCTTGTAAAATTCGAATGAATTTTTCATTCTAAGCTTTGAATACTGTGGATTGTGTATAAGCGTTTTACAGTTCAAAGAAGACATCTTTATGATCACGTAAAAATATAAAAGTGTTATATTTTACAACAGCAAAAATGTTAGGCTAAGTGTTCTTTTTAAAGTTTTAGAAAGGATTTTTCATTAATTTTGTGGAAAACTTAAAACAATTAGTTAATTTTTGCACTTGGAATCACAACAATTGGCTTGGTATTTCCGTTTTGTCCGTTTTCCCAAAACTAATGGCAACCATCATTCTCGAGCGGATAAAAGATAGAATCGAGTCTACACTGACTGACCCAAGAGGCATCAAGCTGGCTTCCACAGTGATCGTTGTTCGTTGTTCGATCGTGTGTCGTCTTTCTTCTTTATCAACACCCTACATATCGTCCTTGAGCAGTCAATGGAACTTTAATCACCGCTCTACTTTAAGTTCGTGAATTTTTGAGAAGGCCTTGAATCGAGTTAACAGAGAATCTTTTTGGAGATCATTGCTTGGTAGGGGATTTCCCCAAAAAATTGTTGTCATTATTTGAGTGTCCTTATAGGCAGCTGTACAACTCCTTCGCAGTGCAACAGAGTGTGCGATAAAGGGATGATTTATCGCCAATTCTCTTCCTGCTGTGTTGGCACATTGGAACAACAGGGCATTTAATGAAGACCATTTGAAAGGCTTAGTCATTTAGACTATGACGATGACACATGTCTCCTGGCAAATAACATAAGTGGGCTAAACGGGATGTGCCAAAAACTGAAAGTGAAGGGAGATTTAAGTGGTCTAAGAATTAATGACAAAAAATAATGCTCACAAACTGCCAGTTGAAGAAGTCATACAGTTCAACTACCATGGCAGTATTGTTTCTGTTAATAGCGATACGGGTCTGGACGTTAAAAGTAGAATTAATAAAGCTCGTGCTTTCTTTAGTAATCGGTCTATAATTTGGAAATCCAGTAAATCTCCTCCGTACCAAGTTGAGATTCTTCGCGGCAAATGTCAAATCCGTGATGTTACATGCTTTCGAAACCTGGAAAGTCACTTCTACCACTTTGAAGAAATTGAAGACTTTTGTGAATCGCTGTCTACGCCACATCCTAAAGATTCACTGGCCACAAATTATATCAAACTAGAAATTGTGGCGCAGGACAATGCAAGAGCGGCTTGACGTTGACATAAGAAAGCGCAAATGGCAATGCAATGGTCACTCCTCATGGTACACAACTGTCTATCAACTGTCTTAGAAGAAACAGAATTCCAGAAAAAGACCACAGTTCAAATACCTTGCTGCACACCGTAAAGGTTGGAGACGTTTTGTTGACGCCCTATGCCCCAAAGTTGGATGATGACTTGGAATTGCTTAAACAAATTTATTTGCATTCGCAGGTTGCAACTCATGTTAAAGACACCAGAAATTGATAAGAACATTTGAAATTGAATCACAAATAGACAATGGAGTTCAAGCCCACAGGAACGTATACAAATCACAGTAATAACAATTTTATTTTTTATGAAAATTATGAAAAATTGAATAAATGAATATAGGTACCTGTAAATTTCTTGCACATTCTCCATAATCTGTATTGGCAATATAAAGCTTAGAGCATTCATTCAACGATGTTAGCTGAGTTGGTCCATTTATGATGCTTCCAGCACGAAAAAAACATCCATAGCAAGCATCACGCATTTGTGTCGAAGTTGTTTGTGTCGTATTGCAAAGTAAATTTAACAAAGATAAAAGCTTTACACTAAAAGACAGTAAACAAAAATAAAATTTACCAAATGAGAAAAAGAAATTAATAATATTTTAATGCAAAGACGAACTTTTGTACGACACACTGACTATCAGTATTAATTTTATTCCAAACTCCAAGTCCTCCGAAAAGCTTCGACTGATTACTCTAGAAAATAAATATGCAGAATTCTACTCGTTAGCTGGAACATCGAGTTTGGAGTTCTGTTTTTTATTCATACCAAACAGACACAAGAAAAACCAAAAACCAACGACAGAAATAACCGCGATTGTAACTGCATATTGACACTGTTTCCAATAAACTATCCGTAATCGCTCTGTGAGGTGCGAAAGTATGAAAGTTCAAATGGAAAGTGTGAATGACACCCTTGTTGACACTATTATTTTTTTATTATTAATAGTAGCGGCGATCTATAAGATAGTTCTAATGACTTACCACAAAATACCACATTATTTGTGGCATCACAAATTAGAACCGTTGAACGAACATGAATACAACATAAATGCAAAACTTATAATGGCATGCTTCCGTTTTGTAGGGAATAAGAGTGTTTCGTTTGACTGGTTTTCGAAAATTGGTTTGCAGGAATTATAACTATTGTAGTGGCGAGTTGTGCATTTTGATAATTGATGAGACAGTTTTCTACACTGCATTATCAAATTTCACTAAAAAAAGCATACCAAATGTAAATTCAGAAGCCAACCGTGAAAATTTTAAAAGTAGTAGCAAAATAACGCCAAATTGTAACACAGACAGTGTATTAACATTTCACAAGACCACACACTGATTCAATCATGACTTTGATCGTTGCGTTATCACATTTATGCTGGAGGAAGTTGGATTTATTTAAATTAATAAAAAACCTTATAACGTTTTTTTTTTTAAATCCAAACAAAAGCCATAAAATGGAATGGAATGGTGGAATTTTTATTATGGCTCGAAAAAGCAATTTCTGGCATATTCTTGAAGATAATTTCAGTTGTGAATGCGTCATTCGGAAGATCCAATTTTGAATCTCTCTTTCCAGAATTAACACAGGTCTGCCCAATTACGCAGGTAATGTTAAAGTTTAATCCATAATTATAGCTGACTCATCAGCTAAGACTTTGACTTCACAAAACCCAAAAAAACGAATTGTAAGGTGTGACATGGCACTATCTGGGAGGCCAGTTGAAATGTCGTGAAGCTGTTCACCAAAATAATCTTGTTTCAATGTTTCACGTACTCTAGTATCAGCTTTCTGAAGCCATATACCGCCGACATCACGGGCTTTAATTTCAGGCATAGGGACCCCATTGGAGGGGGGGGCAGGGGGGAGGGGTAAGAGGTGACTTTTGCTGCCCTGAAAAATAACATGATTTCAACACTTTTTTATTTTTTGCTATGAACTTTTGCAAAATACCTACTTGTCTGTTTCTCCCTCGAAGTTTGTGATTTTATTTCTTTACAGCGGGTCCAAGACCACCAAAATATTTATTTTGTATGACTATAGATGAATTTTGCTTTGAATCGCTAAGATCATATCGATAATGGGGAGGTCTTACAGTTGCCAGCACAAGGAAGTCTTACCACAAAATTGAGCTTTTCCATAGTTTTAACCGATATGTTAGAGTCTTAAATGATTTCAAAAATTAATTTTAGAAGTCCATTGTAGATTTTTTGGCCTGTGTCGGCTATTTCATAACTTTGACTTTTCAGATATTTGAGCTTGAAATTTTGGGAGATGTTAAATATTATATGGAAATGGGATTTTTTAGTGAAAAAATTTTTAACTTCTAATTTACCATCATACAGTTAAGTTGTATTTCCAGCTATTTTACTGATTCTTTCGTCTTCATGTACAAAATATGCCTTATAGAAATGAATTTCATGGGCTCTGGACCTTTGGCTACTAATATATGAGAAATTTGAAAAAGAAAATGCCCATAATTGACCTATTATGGGTAAGAAAGGGTCAATCAGTCCTAGAAATTAAATTGGTCAGCTCTAAATAACTTGTTTTCAAGGCTTAGAGTTTCTCAGGGTCACTTGCGATTTTTGTCACCTCGTTTATTGGAAATTTACAAAAAAAAAAAATCGTGACAAAAGTCAAATATTTTCAATACTTTGTCAGAAATATTTTTTTCTATGAATTTTCAGAATTCGTTTGAAGGTCACAAAAAAAACTTTTGGCACCTCATTTGGGTTTTTTTTTTCAAAAAAAGAAGTATGCCATTTGTCAGCTATTTTCAGTTATTGGTCAACCATACATATTTTTCTTATGCATTTTTATTGAATTTTAAAAAAATTCAAGGTCATATCGATTTTTGGCTCCTTAATTATGGGGAATTTGCAAAAATTGTATTTCATCTGAAGGATCTCTAGAGCTATGTATATAAAAGGTCAGCTAGTTTTAGTAATTTGTAGCACCCCAAAATTTTCAAAAATTTATTATCTTTAAAGCTTTAAAAATTAAATGTGCTTTTATATATATTGTAACAATCGCATGTCTGGAAAATTGACGTAATGCTTCATGCCATCTTCTTAAAGTGGAGGAACGATAGCTGAAAATAGTGGTACCTGCTCCGATTTTGAAGATTTTTTTGTTTTTGGGATGTAGAAAATTGAAATTAAAAAAAGCCAACACTTCAAAAATCGACGCTCTCAACAGAAAAATTTAAAAAAAAATTGAAAACCCAAATTTGTCCTAAAAAAAATATTTTTTATTTAAATTTTTTTTTAACTTAATAATAACACTCTTTTGGAGTTTATAACAACATTTTTCATAATGATGTTATATATAAAAGTCAAAGTCCAGTATTTATTTTTGCTACTATACACTCCACTTCTACTGAATAGACTCACAAATTTTCAAATTCTTGTGCACAATGTTGAGAAAAAATGGACGAGTTGAAGCGTAGTGTATATTTATAAAATGAGTAAAAAAACACAAAAACACAGTAAGACCTATTTATAATCACAATCGCGTAAGAGCAAAAGTCATTAAGACATCACGGCAGATGCCGCCTGAAAGCACTTACCTTATCATCTCCTTGACTGTAAACGGGTTTTACTGTACTGGGTTTGGACTTTTATGTTTAACATAATTATGGAACATGTTTTTTTTAATTTTTGGAGTGTTTTTATAAGTTTAAAAAATTAAAACAAAATAAAATTGAATAATAATTTTTTGTTTGAGGAAAAATATTTTTTTTTTTTGAAAATTTCCTTTTGAGAGCGTCGACTTTTGAGTTGTAGACATTTTTTTATTTCAATTTTCTGCATTTAAAAAAAATTAAAATTGGAGCAAGTTCCCCGGGTTCCGAAATAATTTTTTCATGTGCATTGAGAAGCTGCAAAATTGATCAATTTTATGGCAAACTATTTAATGTCCATATCTTTCCGACGTGACTCTCTTCATAGTTATTTGACAATCAAAACAAATCTTGACAAAAAACTGTCAACTCAACTGTAACAGAAAACAGTGTTTCCAATTTAAAGTTCTTCACCTCAAAAAAAAAAAAACACACACAAACATTCAATTCAAATATTTTATTTATTATTCTTATGTATAATATTTGAATAGTTTAATATTGTATAATTGATGTATAATAAAAACGTAATAACAAAAGAATTTGCAAAAGTTGTTAATTGTAAGTAAAAATATATCGTGTGTATAAATTGGTTAGAGTTAAACTTTTAAAGAAATTTCTTCATTTTTTTCTTTTTTACCGAATAGCGAGTAAATATCATTTTTATTTTATTTTTGTTTTTAACAAATACAAAATGTATTATTTATTTTTATTTTTACTATAACAGTATAAGTATGATAAACTAGCAATAATAATAAAAAAAATTATTTTATTGTGTATATAAATATTTTGGAGGCACTTTGGTGTGGATGTATAAATTTTTGTGTATATTTAATTTTTTTTTTTATTATTTGAATTTCATTTAGTTTTTTTCTTTAAATTTTGATTTATTTGTATGTTTTAAGATCAGTTTAGAGTGCTTTGTTTTTGTATAGATTTTGATCATCTTTGCGGATTTTTTAAATTATTTTTCGAGTTGATTTTCATTAATTTTTAACGACTTAATCCAGTTTGTCAGTAGAGAATGGACAAAAATTTTCAATATTTGTTTGACTTGGCAGTGATATCCAAACATAAAGTAGAACAATAATAGTCGAAAGCTAATTGAAAATTGTCGTTAAGGAAATGAAAGTGGATTATTGATTTTGCAAGTTGTGGACCCTTAGGATCAGTTTATTCACATTGGGTTAAATCTGTAATAACTTTTCCACAGGCTCTAGTTAAATGGAGCTAATCACCCAATATTGACTGATTAGTGATTTCGATAAATAACAACTCAAACAATGGATTCATTGACTAAAATTAACATTTGCGAATTAACCACTTTCAATAATCATAGATAAAAGATGATTATCTATAAACAAACTGGCCCTTAATGCACTTAAGTTAAACAAATAATCTGTTACTTTGTACTGTTCTATATAATGCAAGGCAAGTATTAGTTTCGTGTAGAATACCTGTATGAGGTTTAATCAAAACAACGTCGTGTCGTTGCACAGTGGTCCGTTTATTGAATTTTGGCGACAAAAATAATTTCCCACGCCAATTCTTAATATAAATTAATGAAATTTGGTACATTTGATGATTTGGGGATGCTGAATTTAGTGGTACCATCTATTATTTTCTACTTCAAACAGGTCTTCAACAGGTTCTAGATCAGAACGTGGTCCCAAATTTCAAAATTTCAAATAAAGTACTGTCGAAGTCAGGAACTGATTGAAGTTTATTTTTGAAATGCCCTAAAATATACATTTGAGTGTATAACTTTCATATAAAAATGCCTCCAATAGTGATTTGTACCAAATTTAGAGAAGATGGTCCAAAATGTTCAGAAATTTTCCCAAGGGATTAAAACTAAGTGCTTATTTCAAAAAATTTTAGTATTGGAAATTATTTTTAGACCTAATCTGATTTAATTTTGAAGTAGGCAAAAATAAGTCAGACTACTCAACTCAGCATCCCCGAATCATCTACTGTACCAAATTTCATTAGTTTCTATTAGGAATTGGCGTGGGAAATGATTTTAGTCGACAAAATTCAACAAACGTACCACTGTGCGTCTTCGGTATGTGCGTCCGTGCGTTTGTTCGTGTGTGCGTCAATGTGTTAGGTATTCATTCATCGATATAGAGTCTTAAGAGTGTATTAATTCAATTTAAATTTGTAACAGAGCATTTTGGTATAATTATACCTACATAGAGAAGGAATTTCAATTTTTGTTTCATTTCATCTTGAACGATGATGTTTTCTCTTCAAATTTAATTTATATTTGTATTTATCTTTTTGGTTTGCATACATTTTATATACTATTATTGCCATGTTTAATTTACCAAAAGCATGTACTATTTATAAATGACTGTGTCTTATTTGTACTCTCGTTTGTATACTTTAATATATTGAATTGAATTGAATTGTATAGAAAATGGAATTGAATTGAATTTAACTGCATTGAATTGAATTTAATTGAATTTACTTAAAAATGTCTCAAACTTTATCGATTAAATGTTTTGAACTTGAACTGATTTCCTTCAAATTTGGAATATAGTTTTCTTAAGAATATTTTAAAATTTGAAGAAAATTGATCCACGCATTAAGGTTCTACCTCAATGTAGATTGAACATAAAGCAGCAAATGGATTTTTGGAGTTATCATTTTTGTACCAAACACTGATATGTATTTCGTCAAATGCTGTTCTTATTTCCAGACAGGAACTCCTTATTATTAAAAGAATATAACATTGAATTTTTATGAGATAGACATTGTCATTAAACAAAAAACTTAATTGTTCAATTATCTCTTCAAAAATTTGTATTTTCAAACTAGAAAAACACGAAATGAGTTGTACTTCACTTTCAAGTTAATTGAGCTGCGTTCTTTGCCTATAAAAGCGCAAATTAACAAAAACTGAATGGCAAGTACCACTTCGATGATATGGGCGCACCATGTACGACCACTCAAAAAAATCTTTTCGAGAATTATCCTTCTACCCCTCAAGGAGTCAACAAAGAATTCTCTCCTGAAAAACTGCACCATGGGCTAACTCTGTAGATTAATTTATGTTTTATATACACTTAGTGACAAAATTTCTTCGATTTTTGTTTTTAAGATTTAATTTGTTAGTTAATTTTTGAATTTAGATTTATTGAAATATTTGATTTAGTTACTTTAAACACATTAAAAAAACCAATCTCTTATTTATCAAAAACTACAAGCTCACGTAGTTTTTTGTCAATAAGTGTAGATGTGGCTAACTCTGCCGTATCCTGATTAAGGAATCCAATAGAAATCGTTTTTGTCATTTTCAACTCACTTAAATTAGTTCATTCATCAAAACATAAACATATACATCAAATAATTAAGATCTAATCAGAGGTGAGAGATAATTATAAAAAAAAAGTTAATTATCAATTACTTGTAATTGAAATCTAATGACAATTTTTTTAGTAATTGAAAACAAAACTATTACTAATCACATGTAAATGAAAATATCAATTACTTGATTTTCAATTAGGTTAATGATATTGAACACAAAAGTTATCATTGAAAAAGCGGTAATGATTACTTTTTTCAGTAATTATTACACAAAAATGTAATTAATTTCTTACATACATTTATGTTTCTTACGTTTTAAGTGATTTTAAATTATTTAAAAAAAAAATGTATTGAATTACAATCACAATGCTTTCCTTCAAATACTTGCAAAATAAAACCATTACTAATTTCAATTGAGTTTAATTAAAAAATAATTTGCAATTATAATAACAAGTAATGGAAATCCTTGCTATTTTCCATAATAATTATGTGTAATTAGAATGAAAAAAGTTCAATTACTAATTATGTGTAATTGAAATGAAAGTTAAAATAAATTACAAAAATTAATCATTATTTCCCAACTCTGGATCAAATGCTTGTTAAATCATTTGCCAGAAACGACTCTTCGAACTCCCTAATCAGGCACTTAAATTTTAACTCTGAATTAACTCGAAATTAACTTAGCACTGAAAACTGGGTCTTAGCTTTGTTTAATGAAGAAATCCGTTTTAAAAACGATTTTTAGTTTCACTAAATTTAATAAGTGTTTTTTGAGATTGCTTTTTTTAAATTTTTTGGTTAACTAAAAAATTGAGATTCCTTATTTTAAAAAGAGAAAAGACAAAATCTTTTTTAATTAAAATTTTGTTGATCACTATCCAACTTTGGCCTGGCTCTGGCTAAAACGGCTTGCAGTTCTAATGTTCTAGCTGTCTTATACTAAAAAAAAAATAAATAAATCATAAATTTTTTAAAAATTTAAATTCATAGATCTAAATTTTTGGCGTTTTTCTTTTTTTTACTTTGAGCAGAGCTTAAGTAGGTCAAGTATGTTTGGAGAATTTATTTAAGAAACCCACTTGAGCACTTCTCTGCGCTTATTTCTTCACTACAGCCTGCTCCGAATATGCTCTGAGCTACAAACTGTTTTCTTTTTTTGGATATCAGCTCAGTAGCCTACTCTATGAGTTTAAAAAGAAAAACGTCATTTGAATTTCAAAAATAATAAATTTTACATACTCCTGAAACGCTTTTCTGCAACATAATTTGTGATGCTAATCGTCTACCTTCTTTTATGCCAAATAGTTCTTCCATTTTTTCAGATGGCAATGCAAATAACTCCTCGCCACTTAAAGGGTGTAGTCGTTTAATGATTTTTTCAGAAAATTCCTTTGCCCTGAGCCATGTTTCGACTTCGGAGGGGCTTGACATTTGTTCGATGTAAATTTGTGGAGTTTTTAAAATGTCCAAATCACGGCGTTCACGCGAACGTAGAACTTGTTTAAGTTCTTCTTGCATGATATCTGTGGATCCTAACACCGGCACTGGGTGTTGTTGTTGTTGACTTTGATTTAGCGATGATGATGTTGGCGGGTGCATCGAAACAGCTGAACGGAAAGAGACAAGAATAAGATAGCAAAAGCTTTCTATCTTTTCATTGTTTTTTTTTTAGCATACAATTATTTTTTTTAATAAAAAACGGAAACGGAAACGTAAGAATTGTGTGAAGGGATTCAAACGAAATTAGTAGAAAATGAAAGAGTGATAGAGTGTGAAAGAGAGAGTTAAAGAGAAAGAGAGATAAAGAGGAATGATCAACATGCAAAATATTGCTCATATTCACTACCGATGTTAGTATTTTTCGTATAAATTTTATTCGACTGAACGGCGAGTGAGTTGCTATTTAAAGATGACGTCGTTGGTGCACCAACTAGGGCTGCAGGAAATATCGGTGGTGGCGGTGGAGGTTGTGGCGGCATTGGAACGGTACTTATAAATTGATATTGATGTTTGGTTTTTTCATTACTATTGTGAGTATTTTGTTTTGATTTAATATCACTATAAATGGCACTAGCTGCAACAGAGGGATAGTAATCTTGTCTTTGTTGCTGTTGTTGTTCTAAATGCCGTGATCGGTTTGTTGGTATGGCATATCTTACTGGCGATGCTGTAGCTGAAGAGTCCTTAAAAAATTCGTGTCCTTTATTCATTGTTTGTTTGTTTAGTAGGAATTTAGTAAGGAATTTGAAAAGAAAAAGAGAAACAGAAAGAAAAAGAGAAAAGTTGTTTTTTTTTGTAGCTGAAAAATTATTTGTTAGTTTCATTAAGTTTTGTATTCGAACATTTTTTTTGGAGATGGGAAGGATGAAAGAAAACAGAAAATTAAAATGTATAAAGCAACAACTAAGGAATACATTTTATTACAAAAAAAATAAATCAAGACAAATCTCACCAAAATAAATATCATAGCCCAGCCCACACATATTTATTTTTTTTTAAGCTTAAATGCGACGACGGATGAATTTTACAGTCAACTCAACTCTACTTCCAAGGGTACCAAGTTACTCCTAGTCGATTAGGTGAATTTTATTGCTAAGATAGGTCAGGACAGCTGTAGTACGTTGTGGGAAATAATGGACACTTGTACTGGCTATTGCAACGCAAACTCAGGCTAGTCATTCATTGCAGACAGCCTTTGCAATCACAAGGTTTGGCTCTATACCTATGGATGGAAATGGCACATCTAACCAGATATTAGGTTTGTTCGTTAAGCCCTGAAGTCACCCTGAGATCGCCACAGTGTTTTTTGAAAAACCTAATCTAACCCTGAAGAGCCAATTCTGTTTTTCTGAAGTAGACTAAGTTTTTTTGTGGATTCAAGTGCTGCAGGTAATTCTTTTGTATTTGAAATGAAAATTCAAGGAATACACAAATTTACTTAAATAATAGCAAATAGAAATAGAAAATGGAAACTGTGGATTCTTTTTTTTCATTTTAAAATCAAATTTTGTTTCTTACTTATCTCAACAACACAATTGAGAGCCGTTTGGTGTTTTTAGAACCGACAACCCCAGTTTTTTTTTTGGCAATTCTTTGGGTTGTCAAGAAAACCTGGGTCAACCCTAATAAACTTCAGCGAAGAAACCTATTCTCTTGTTTTTTGAAAATTGTTTACCTGACGTGACTTCCGTAAGAGTCGAGGTGATATCGGCATTTACCTTCAACTTCAAACTGCATTCTTCAATGAAGATCGAAAAAACATTCTCTGTCTCACGAAAGGGAAAGAGAGATCTTTAAAGTAGCACACAAAAATCTACCTGGATGAGCACTCAACCTTTCTGTATTTATTTCTCAATGAGATTATTTTGTGTAGAACGTCAAAAAAGTGTAGAACGTGTTGACTTATAATGGACATGAATCCCTGGAAATACTGATACTCTAACTTGCAGCGGTCTCAGAACAAGAGAGGATAAACTTCAAGCTTCAGTAACGAAAAAAAGGTTTTGGAAGTCAATTTCAATGGTTGCTTGAATCTGGTCCATTTTCCACTGCTTTGGAGCTATGTTAATACCATAAGTTGTTAGATATTCCCACTTAAAAAATAAATTTGGTGGCACAACCAAGGCCTAGTGACTTACAACTCTCAACCATTCCTGTTTGCGTAT
This sequence comes from Dasysyrphus albostriatus, assembly GCA_946251815.1. NCBI lineage: Eukaryota > Metazoa > Arthropoda > Insecta > Diptera > Syrphidae > Dasysyrphus > Dasysyrphus albostriatus. Next base: position 4,193,915 of record OX276339.1, read on the forward strand.
TTTTGTCAGGAATGGAGGGGACCTACAATTTTTTGCCGAGTCCGAACGGCTAGATGAGATGCACTTATTCATGACAAGTATACTCTTGGAGGATTTGTCAGTTCCTCGAAAGAGGCAGTACCTCGCGAAGAAAAACATTTCTGTTTTTAGGTGGCGGCGGCTGGGAATCGAACCCAGACCTTTGGCATGACAGTCCTACGCACTAACCATCATGCCACGAGGTACTACAGATATTCCCACTTACTTCTTCTAAAACTTTTGAACGACTTATTAATATCCAATCACGTTCAAGCATTGATAAGACTCCTGTCTACGGTTCAACATGTTTATTGCAAAGGGAAAGCAATCGCACCTTCCCTCCATCGTCTACGAGCAGAGCCACTTCCCGCTTTCTAGTAACACTGACCATGAAAACTTTTAAGGAACCATATATCTTTCAGATCTACCTGGAAGGATGTAGAATTCTTAGGAGATGAATAAATTCATTTTTACACCAATGGATTAAGTCTCTGTCTCCATAAATTCTAGAAAAGACATTTACTGTCGCCCATTACTTATTTATACTTCGAAAAAACGTTGCTAGTCTATTTCCGTTTGAACTAGGTCTTAGGTGGAACAACACCTCCAAGTAGTTTGCATATCATATTGGTTGTAGGTGCCATAACAGGATACTCCTTAAAAGATAGCTACGCAATGTAGCGTGGTGTATTTTCAACGATTTTTGCAGAAGCTGTATGAACTAGGAGGAGGAAGAAATGATTCCTCACCTTCTTTCTTCAAGTCGTTCTGTTTCTCTCAGACCGATGGGGAAGTCAACAATCCTAGTGATCTTGCGAACACACACATAAATCGTCTTCTACGCTTCGTCAAGAGCTGTGAAAGGTTTAATGAGTAAGGAGTTTCAAACAGTGCAAGTATTTAAAAAAAAAAAAAAAAAAAACTTCAATTGATGAAATTTATATTATTTGTTAAATTCATATAAATTATTGTTATACTTTTCTTTTTATCTAACGTTGACTTCTGTATTCACCCCACAAAAGAATAAATTTTTGTTAATGTGACATTATCTCAATTTGTATTTAAATTTAAATGCCACAAACTATTCTCTTAAATTATCATAAAACTTTTTATATGTAGATATTTATTTATCATACACATAAGTTATTAAAACATTGTTAGGAGAATAAGGACTCAATAAATTCAAATTCAATTCAAATTCAATTCAAATTCAATTCAAATTCAATTCAAATTCAATTCAAATTCAATTCAAATTCAATTCAAATTCAATTCAAATTCAATTCAAATTCAATTCAAATTCAATTCAAATTCAATTCAAATTCAATTCAAATTCAATTCAAATTCTATTCAAATTCAATTCAAATTCAATTCAAATTCAATTCAAATTCAATTCAAATTCAAGCAATTGGCTAGCCAACTGGCTAGCTTTTTCTTATCCAATCAGTAATCCGACAGTAAGCCCTGGTTCACACGGAAATGTTTGGATTTATATTGCATAAAAAAGTGCGGTGCATTGCCGTATGAAACAGACCTTAATACTGCAAGAATTGAACAAATTTTAACTTTCATTTCAGCATTTTTGACATCTATTGCAGGTCTGTCTTCCATTCCATTCCATTCTCTTCTCGTTTCAGCCTAGAAAAAGATATCAGATAAACACTTTCGCAGAAAAAAATTCGGAAGCAGTTGGACCTTGGAAGTAGGTATATAAAATTAAACTTAGTAGGTAAGCAGATAACGCTAAAATTTCGCTCCCATGCAAAATTCTCTGCAAAAATTAGGTTTAGCTAAAATCTAGTCTTGTAGGCCACTGATACGAAACGAAATTTTTAGTTGGTCTCCAACAAGACAACGAAATGCTTACGAAAACGACAGTGAAAATGAAAAAAAACACAGGCAAACGCTTTAATGAAAGAAACAACAAAAATAAACACGAAAAAACACAAATGTCATTTTTTCGCACACGATTGGCCAGTTTATATATCTTGAGCGCTCAGTATTTGTCCTCAATTTTTTGACAGAGCAGGAGAGTAAAATATAAACAACATTCCTCACATAGAAGTCAAAACAACTCCCTTTTTCTTTTCTTCTTATGTAATTTACTGCGACAAAAAATAATTGAGCAAGCGAATCCAAAAAATTTTAGTCTCAGTTTTTAAGGGAAAAAATGAGGAATTTTTGAGAGGAATCGTGTTTATATTTCTGAGCGCTCTGAGTCCCATAGAGTACCTATATTATCTAGAGAACCGACTTCAGGGCTTTTTCACTTTCACCCTACAAACTGCACTGTGAGTATTTCCTCCACATGGCTGAGCATGTGTTAGCTGCCCAATGCATTTTAAATGGAACCTCACCAATACAATGATAACTTAATGGATTTTGGCTCATTAGACTGAAAACAACAAAAAATTGAATAGAAAAATTTAAAACGTCACATTTAGAGCTATCACACGTATTCACGGACAGGGAATTTAAGAGAGTTTTCTCTTAATGTGCTCAAATAAAATTTGCGGGTGTTTTAGGCAAGAGGGGTACGAGTCGCGACTCTAGATAATATAGGTACTCTATGCTGAGTCCTTTGAGATCTCAGAAATATAAACTGGCTAAATAAATGGCCTGTGTGCGAAAAAATACTGTAGACTTCTCCAAAAAATACGCAACAATTATCAATTTTGTTCATCGAACAGCGTACTGCAGAATGAAAAGTAAGACCAAATTTTTCGTTTATGATTTCGTTGTGTCACTTCTTTATGGGAATTTTTCATTTCAAATCAGCAGCGTACTAGGCTTCAGCTAAAAAATCAAATTTACTTTTATTACTATATAGCACTTATCTGTCAAAATAAAGCGTATGTAATAATTGTTTGACAAATAAATTCTTAAGCTAATTTTCGTTGTTCTTTTTTCTTGAGATTTATGTGAACTTTAATTTGCGAAAATCGAAATCGACAACGAGATACATATAATAGAGGACAAGCGATTTATCAGTGCAAAACGAAAACCCAAATCTCAAATATCGAATTCCCACATTTTTGTTAAATCTCGAAAATTGAAATAATTTAATAAAAAAACAAAACAAATAATCTGGCAAATATCAAATATATAATATAATCTCGTATAGACATTCTGCACTAAATAATCTCGCAAATATCAGGCGAAATTTATAGGCACTCGATATATTTTGCTCTTTGCGAATGAAACAAATCTCGCGCGTGACCTGTATTAGCGGGATTTCGATTTAAAAAATGTATTTGTTGAAAGGCACGATTTTAATTTAAAAATTTTTAATTATCGGTATTTTTAATTTGCGAGATTGTTATAGGCGGGATTTAGCATTAGCGAGATTTTGTTTTTGCGTGATTTCGTAATGCGAAATACCCAACCTGTAGTAAAATCATTGCATTCTTTTATAAAAATGGTGGCTTAAAGCAAGTAAGCTGGATCTTAAGATATATAAATTTTCCCATTTAAATGGGAACACTGTATGATCATTATAAAGATTCTGAGCGAAGAAGAGCTAAAACGGTAAGTCTTGCTTGTGGGAATAAATATTCTAGAGGCATCTTACAGCCAAACAAAATTCCTCAAAACAGATAGGCTTTCCTAATAAAGGTTGTGGTGTAGAGTAGGTTACCAGAAACTACATTGTGCTTTTAAAACAAACCAAAAAACTGTAAAACAAAAAGCATGAGTGAGGCGCAAACACAAAACACAAAAGAAACAAACATGAATAGCTGTGATATAAGAAAAAAACAAAAAACAGAAATACAGTGAATAATACGTGTGTATAACAAAACATTCATTTTTTTATTTTAATTAAATTTTTTTTTTCTAATTTTGTTTAATACGCGAATTTTTGATTTCAAATCTCTATTGATGAAATTTGTATACATTTTTTCGGGTACCATTTAAATGGTAAGTCAATTTTTTTAACACCTACAAAAATTGCACAATAATAATTTAGAACTCAAAAAATTGTTTTTTTTTGTTTAAATAATATATATATGTATATATGAAGATTATTTGTTTGAGAAACATCGAATAACAATATTAACACATATTTTTTTCTTGTATAGTATGTTAAAATATTCTTCAATTTTTTTTTTAATTGTATTTGTCAGTATAAATATTGTTTATTTTGTTTTAACTATAGTTTTTGGCTACATTATGTATTAAATAATTTTTATTTTGTTTTTAATTGTAATTATTTTAAATGTTAATTATATACTTATATACTTTTTATATTATTAAACTATTTTCCTTCTTTATTCTCCTCGAGACATTTACCTAAGTAAATACTGAAGTCTCAATTATATTACAGGTATATGTATGAATAATTTTATTTTACTGTGATACTTGTTCCTATTTTTAATTGAAACTTTTATGACGTATCTATAAATAACTTATTTTTGTTATTATAAAAGAATTATAATTTTTTTTGTTCAGTCAAAGTCAGCTATGATATTTTACTTCAATAAAGCCAAAGTTTATATAAGGTAGTTTTTTTTTTTTTGAGTCCTTAAAATTCCTTTACAATCTGTGAGTACATTTTTGTATATATAATTTCAAACAGTTAAAAACAAGAAAATTATTAAACGTCTCAATGGGAAAAATTAACAAACAAAAAAAAGAATTATAATTAAAAAATATACACGAAAAAAAAACAAATTTAAATTTTAAGAACAAATGGTAATAAGCAAACATAAAAAAACTTTTAATTAAATATTATTATTATACAAACATGTGGAAATAAGTTTTTGTATAAATAAAAAAATGCTTAAAAATCTCCTTATAAGTCTCAACATATGAATTTTTTATTTCATAAAGTTTGATACAACAAACAAAAACACAAAAACAAACAAAAAACGAAACACAAAAGTATTTTTGAATTACTACAGAAAATTCAATACAAAATTCAATGATTGATATTAAAAAATTAAAAAGTGTAAACAAATATATTGCAGCTTAAGAAAATAAGCATAATATAAGCAAATAATAAATAATTTGTTATATATTTTTTTAATAATTATTGGTGTTCATTTAAAAATAACGAAATTCTCCTTTCTTACCAATATGCTTGTTACGAACCCATTCAGCTGAGTTTTGAGTATGAGCTCCAGCAGTTCCTCCTAATTGAGAGTTGGATTCCTAAAAATTAAATAAAAAAAAATAATATTTTTTTAATTCTCTGGCTTAGAACATTGACACAAATAAGAGTCTTACCGGTGCTTCACGGGTATTTGCTTTATAATTAGGTGAATAAAATTGATTATTAAACTCTGTTTCGTTAAAATTATTGTAGGGAGTTACAATGGTATGTGGCACATGAGCAACTTGTCCTCGACTATTTCGTGCTTTCCACCATTTTCGGCTATCGTCCAGAATCTGTATAAAAACAAAAAATAAACTTAAGAAAATGTTTGCTTTTAGTTTTAGGTCTACTTTTATTTTGAACCCAATTATTTTTGAAAATTTATTTTAAAAAAAGTCTTGACTTTGAAAAACAAGAATAGCTTTTTATTAATTTAAGCTAACTTAATTACAACCAGACCAACATTTTTAATTTCTTAACCCCCACGGAGTCTACAAGAAATCACGCTTTGAACGAAATTCAATTTTTGTCATTAACATAAAAAAAAATTAGATTAAACTCACCTCTAAATATTCTCCTCGAACCACACTGAGTTCTTTATCATTATTAGCTGTTCTTGGATATGTAACAAGAACTATTTTGGCACCTGTAGCTTGTAATTCGTCCAACCATGCCTCAATCATTTGGTCATTGCCGCCACTTACACCACCAGTAGCTCCACCACTAATACCTGCACCACCACCACTACCACCGCTAGCACCTGCTCGTGTAGCATTAACTTCAGCAGCTCCCCCAGTCCCTGATCCTAATGTATTCGATCCACTATTTGATGCACCTCGTGAGGTGTAAATATTTTGCATGCCAGTTGTTATGGACTGCATAACAGCATTTTGCGCTGCCACTTGCGAACTTAAATGGGCGTGTGTTCCATTGCCAATAAGACCACTTGATGGCCTATTGCTTGACGATGCACCAACAGCTGGTGTCGTTACACCACCACTCCTTTCGATTGAATCAAGTGAAATGTCACTGCGTGCACTTAAGTCCTTCATATCACGCTCACGCTCTCGATCACGATCGCCACGATCCGAACGATCTCGGTCTCGCTCTCGATCTCGATCGCCACTTGGTCCTCCACCCCCACCACCTTGACTTTGATGGTGTTGATGATGATGGGGAGGTGAATCGTAATCATAATCACCACTCATCAGTACTCCACTACCATTCATTCCTAAACTGCTAGCGTTGCCAAAATTGTGATGTGATTCTATGGTACGTTTTATATTAGAAGGTGTCACCATATGATCTAACTCATCGATGACCACATAATCCGGCGACCATCCGTCCAGAAACACCGGATGATACGAACCAACATCCTCCTTCCATTGATCACGCGGAACCGTCCAAGCATCGCCCAACGATCGCCACAATTCAGTTTCCTTGCTGGTCACACAATTGATCAGCAAATTAACTGCCTCTCTTGTCAGCAATGGATTCACTACTCTCACGGGCAGTTGTGACTCAAAATAAGTATCGGATGACGCCTCCACAATCAGGGCCAGTGGTGTGAATAAAAAGTGTACCAATTCCGGTGCATTTGGATCATGGATATGGGCCTTAAGTTTGGCCAGCAAATTGAATGACAACTTGAATTTGGCAAAAATATCAATGAATTCTTTTTCGTGAGGCGGACGGGTACGTAGCGTAAGGAGACCCTCACCAGGGTCTTTCTTCTTGGACTTTCGATTGCGCCGACGACGTTCTAATTCTCGAGAAGCTGCTGCTGCATGCTGCAGGCGAGCTATGAACTTTTCGATGTCATCAAAGCAATGATTGAGCACTGTCACATCTCGTTCATATTTGTCACTTGATGTGGAACTTGTTTCATCATTGGCACATCCTAATTCAGAGTCAGTTTCATGACCACCACCACCACCACCACCTCCAACACCACCACCAACACCTCCACCCACAATACTACTTAGTTCCCGAGACATGCCGTAGTGCTCGACAGCTGATTCACCAACACCACCACCTCGGCTTAGACCAGCACCTCCTCGATGTTGGATCATTGAGGATGATTTCATTTGTGGCGGTGCTATGTTGATAGTTTCACGATGCTGTGTCACCAGTTTACCACTCCGTAGCTGCTTTAGGTCTTCTACCAAGTGAACAGCAGAAACACCTTGTGACTTTATGAGAAAACCAACAAAAATAACAATATTCTCTTTAGAATCTTCCAAATCAATCTAAAGGTCAAAAACATACCTGGAAAATATGCATTTCTGACCTTGATCCCGAGCCTCCAGTAACAATAAACACCAAAATATTATTGTACATTTCCATTGGATCATTGCTTGTAAATGCTGTTGGTTCTTGGATCAATGAAGCTGGAAACCTTTCAATAATATTCTGTAAATAAAAATACAAATTTAGCATAAACCAAAATTCTAATAATCAATAATAGCCTACCCCAGTTTCATAATCCATAATAAGCACCCACTGATAATCCAGACATAGTTGCATTTTTTGTGACCAAATTCCTGTGGTCTTTTCCAACTGCAACAATCTTCTCATTCCATCTGCCGGATAAACAATACCAGTTTCTTTGTTCACTGTAAACGTTGCCAAATGTTCCAGCAGATAAATTGGCTTATCACTTAAGTCATTTTCGGGACGATCATCTCCGCCGCTTCGAGATTCACGTTCATCGCCGGAATAACCACCTCCATTCGAATGATATGCCATTGATTTGTTTGAAAATGAGTTGCTTTTCAAAGAATATCGATACCGTTAATTTTAACGTTATCGAAATAGATTCTTTTATTTTTGTTATCGATAAAAAATGTGTTTTATTGTTTTGTATCGCTGATACTTGAGAGCAAGTGCGAACACTAGAGCCAATTTTTGGATATGTTTGTTTAGAGATTCATTATCAATTCTTTGTTTTGTTTATTGAAAACATCATTCGGTTTTTGTTTAAGCTGAAAATGATAAAATAAATAGTAAATTTTTAAATTATATCAAGTTGAACTTTGTCTTTGAAAATTTCTTAGCAGAGTCAAATGAATAATAATAATTATGTAAGATAATAAAAAGCTCCAGGACCCCTTATCGAAAAGAATGGCTTATTTTGAAATAAACACTCAAGGTTTTCCTAACGAATAAAGATTTCGCTATATTTCGATATATCACCCTTATTGGAGAGACCAATGTATAGGCCGTAACATTTGGATAGCCTCACTTATATTTTATATTAATACTAAGCTGTTTTTGGCACTTTTTTACAATGTAATCGTTTATTGAGTTAGAAGATAAGATAGACTTGCTGAGATTTTGTAAAGTTTAAAGGCTGATGGAGTTTTCTAATTATTTTTTTTAAAAGAAAACACTATTTATTAATTTTTTTGGTCACAGTCTTGCCACTCTCCAAAACATTTTCAATAATAAAACTGGCAAATTTTGTGTTAAACTGGCAAAAACACCACGTGAGGCTATTCTATAATGTTATACAAAATTATAGTTTAGTGTCAGAAAACCAACCGTTAAATTCAGATTAAAACTAAATCCAGATTAAAAGTAATCTAAATCCAAAAATTAAATCCAATTCCATATTAATCACTCGTTTAATCCACACTTAAATCCAATTTTTTAAATCTAATCCCTATTAATCCAATTGTATTTAAACTGCCGTCCGGAGGTCAGTTTATGTTGTTAAATCAGGTTTAAAACTGAATTTCATATTATTCACTTTTTCTGGACATTTCAACCCGAGTTGAAGCTACAACTTGAGATACTTTTCATGCATTGTTTTTGCAAATCTTTTTGGCAACTCGATTTGAAATTAAAACGACGCACGACGGTGACGACTCACAAATTCTCTTCTTGACTTCAAACTAGAATCCACTCGAGAAGCACTAATACATTCAAACTCAAACGTCAAAACAAACCGTGGTGCAAATTCATATTATTTTTAAAAGTCCATTCCATTAAATGTGCAATCGAAAAAAAAGAATTTAATAAACAAATAAGGAAACAAAAAGAAAACTTATTGTTTGTAAGATAGGATTGGATAAAATATTGTTTTTAATAAAGGGTTTTTCAACAGGGACGCTACAAAAGTAGAGCGACAGGGGCAGCAAACGACGCCATATTTCTTGCCGCTCTTTTGATATTTCTCTTCAGTAAGATTTGCCATTTCATGGTGGAGATATACGAGCCAACAACGAGTCGAAATTATTAAAACTTACTACCGAAATTCGGAGTCAGTGACCTCAACGTTAAGAGCACTACGTCCAATTTATGGTCGTCATAATCGTCCGAGCAGATCAACAATTGAGCGTCTAGTGGACAAATTTGAATCCACAGGCACAGTACAAAATGTTCCAGTGCCAGTGAGACAAAGAAGTTCCCGTAGTGTCGAGAATATTGCTGCCGCTGAGGCTTCAGTCGCAGAAAGCCCAAATGTGTCTCTCACACACACGTCGTTCTCAAGCGTTGGGCATCTCTGTGACGTCGTTGTGGCGAATTTTGCGAAAAGATCTTGGCCTACATCCTTCCAAGATAAAATTGACGCAAGAACTGAAGCCGCTTGACCACCAGAAGCGTCGTATGTTCGTGAATTGGGCTGAGCAACAACTTGAAAATGATTCGGATTTCCATCGAAAAATCATCTTCAGCGATGAGGCTCATTTCTGGCTGAATGTCTTCGTCAATAAACAAAATATGCGGTATTGGTCAGGCAGCAATCCACACGTACTCCATGAGTCATCATTAATCCCGAAAAAATACGGCTTGGTGTGGTTTATGGGCCGGCGGCGTCATTGGGCGTACTTCTTCCGTGATGGTCAAGACCGGCACGTTACTGTGAATGGGGATCGCTACCGCTCAATGATAACCGAATATTTTTGGCCCCAATTGGATGATGTAGACTTGGAGGACATGCGGTTCCAACAGGACGGCGCCACAAGCCACACAGCGAATGTCACAATCAATTTATTGGAAACCAAGTTTGGAGAACGTGTTATCTCACGAAACGATCCAATCGCTTGGCCGCCTCGGTCGTGCGATTTGACTATTTCCTGTGGGGCTACGTCAAGTCTATGGTCTATGCCAACAAGCCAGCGACGATTGATGAACTTCGATCGAATATCGAACGTGAAATTGCAGCAGTATCCGCCGATGTATGCTTTAAAACCGTCGAAAATTGGGTTCAGCGTCTGGACTTCTGCAAGCGTGCCCGTGGTGGCCATGCAAAAAAAATCGAGTTCCATACATAATAGCATCGAACGTACTTTCACAATAATAAAGAATTTCATTGATATCCAAAACCGTTTTTGTTTTATTTAAAAAAAACTTTTGTAGCGCTCTTATTGAACAACCCGATATATCCTTGGTGCGAAAAAATTTCGCAGGATTTAGAGGGGGTCTTTATCCCCTCATTCTGTGAAGGGGTACGATTTAAAATAAAATTTCTTCAAAAAAAATAATTTCAAACTCATAGTTGTGAAAAACAAACGAAAACAATTTGGAAAAAATTTTGTGGATTATTTGTTGGAAGGAAAATTGTTTGAAAATTTTTCAAGAACAGAACTCAAATCAACTGACAACTTTTTTAGTCGATAAACTATTTTTTTATTTTCTTGAAAACTAGTTATTAAAAAACTATCTTATGTTAAGTGTTTGATAGTATAATGTAGACAGTGAAAAGAAAATCCAATTCAGTAGCGTGCCCAAATTCTTAGAAATATTTGTAATTCGAAGTACTTTAAAAAAAGTAGGCATGTTAGTTGCCGGAAATTTTGTTTAATGATTTTCTATAAAACTTTTTTATTGTTCCTGAAAATTTCATTGAAATCGGCTAAACGATTTCCATTCTATGAACCTATTACTGTCTCGCTTTACAACTGAAAAAACAGTAAGTTGAAAGGTGAAAGCATAGCCCATCGCTTCATGCGCACCTTGTCTTGTTAAATTGGAGAAAAAGAAACAAAAAGAACCAATTTCAGGCACTCTTTGTGTCGGCTCTTTCTTTGTTTTGAAGTAGTTAAAATAACAATACAATCTTTATGGACGTTCACTACCAAAAAATATCATAGAAATCCTATTTAAACAAAAATGAGACTTAAGACTCAGTAAAATAGAGCGCCGTGATTTTGATATCAAGCACTAATTTTGTATGTTCCATTTTGGAAGCATACAATTCTAAGTTCTGTTCGCGGATTTTAATTTTGGTGTGGCATGAGGTGGTATGATTATTAATAAGTACTTACGGGAAATATGAGGCCATAAATCCAACACCAAAATTGTATGTATGTCCTACTACAGACCCACTGTGCGATGTAAGGATCTTATTTGCTCTAGTCATTTTTCTAAAGTTAAAATCACCAAATGGCTATTTAACTTTTAGCCTCATATCTACTAAATTAAATACATATGACATATGGGGCGCAATACGTTTGCCAGTAGCATAGTTGCCCGTGAAATATTTGCCCGCCATATTGGTTTTTTGTTGGTGATGGGTCAGATGGAGAAGAATCTGGCGGAAAAGGTTTCGAAGGTGGTTCTGGAACTGAAACAAGTGAACAGCGAAATAACATTTTCATGGATTTATTTTTGTAATAGGTCTGACGGAAGGTCTGGAATCGCGACATCGAACCGACTAAAAAAAAAAAAATTATCAAAGCATTATTAAAAAAAGAACAAAAATATTCCTTAGTCTTAGTTCAAGATTCACCTTCAGTCTCTCATCGGAATCCACCACAAAAATAATCCAAAAGAAAAAACCGTTATAAGTTCCTATGTCCCAGTACAAAATGGGGTTTAGCCTGATATCGTACTTGTTAGCAAAACAATAAAAAATGTTTAAAATTGCAGAAAAGTTAGTAAATTCCTTTTTAATTTGATAAATTTTTAAGTAGGTACCGTGCTTAATACTTGCTCATTGAATGTTAAAAAATTTTCGCCAATGTTTTAAAGTTCGGTACTCAAAATAAAATCTTATATTTATTTATATTCCCAAAAAATAAGTTGAAAATCAACCACTTCATCACTGGCAAGCTATGTAATTTGGTCAACACCCCCCTCCCCTTCTACAAAATAGTTTAAGTCTCCCTTTGCACTCTCTTTGAAAACGTTTGCATTATATTGCCCTGGTAATTATATGGAAGAACAAATATTTCAAGAATAAGATCATCAATGATTTGCTATCGGTACCTACAGTTCGGAAGAAAAAATATGAAAAAATCGAGAAAAAAATGTATATAATTTTTCATAATTTTTATTTTTCGAAAAATGCATTAACTCATCCAGGTAAATAAAAGGTTACTTCTTGCTTCATATAAACAAACACTTCAATGATTTAAGTGTACTCAATCTGAGTATGATCAAGTCTCCCGCTTCCCCCACGTACTCGATTTTTTGTCACAAATAAAAACAAATTATTTGCATTGTTGTTATTATTACTTAATTTTTATTATCTGGCAGGTGTAAGCCACACTATTTAATCTGTCTTTCACCAAAATAATTCCAGCCTCTGTCTAAACTAAAGAAAACAAACAAGCCCCTCCGGCCTCCGCCCACCACCCTCTCCCTCACAATAATTCGTATTAGCTTACTCGCCATTTGAATCGAATGAAATATTTTTCTCATTCATGAGACACCAGGCACCACTGAATTTGTGGTTATCAGAGGGCAGGCAGGCAGGCAGAGAGTGCTTATGAATCTTTTAACTTCCATAAATTGTAGATTGGAATGCCAATGCCATTGAATAAATTGGTTAACTTGAATTTTGTATCCACACAGAATCGTACCTGTCTATCTATCTCACGAGTATTTGAACAAATTTGAATTTGTGTAAGAATTGCTAGTATTTTATTAGAAACACAAACTCACAATTTTGCCGAAATGTTTCGTGTGTGCGCTTCTTTACACCTTTAAGTTTAATTTTATCAAGGCATGCCAATAGTGTTAGATGTCGAAAAATGATGCTCCAGCATCTTTGAATAATTATGTCAAGACCAAGAATGTTGTTATTATTGTTTGCTTAGCTTTGAAAAACGGTGCGCTTTTTATTTTCCATTCATACACACAAGCACTGGTAGATAAATACTTGCTTAACTCATGTTGCTTAAAATAGAGGAATGAAGTTATTTGTTTTTTTTTTTGGTTTGTGGTATGTGGCTAATCAAATAATTTTCTTAGACGAAGGTAATATTTCTTCGGCAAATTCTTTGGGTTAAAATTGGTAGATAAATATTTTTGTTGTGGTTTTTATTTAACATAGACATTAAGATATTTTATTTCTGCGATGATAAGGTATTAGCATGATACTAAAGGGTGTTTTTTTAGACGTGTTGTTTTAATTCGCCAATACTTTTTTCGGAGTTGGTCTTTTTGACAGCTGTCACTTGATTTATGCTCAGTTTGGTTTGTCATTTCATAATAAATAGACTAACTCCTAAACAACGTTTGCAAATCGTGCAAATTTATTACCAAAATAATGGTTCAGTTCGCGCGACGCATCGCGAAACAATCAATTTATTAAAGGAAACTTTTGGTTAGGCACCGAATATTCTCTTTCAAGGTGTCAATGGTCTTGGGCTTTTCTGCGTAGACTTCACATAACACCACAAAATTTAACCACACGACGTGAGATAATGCGCTTACCAAAAATTTCCTTCAATAAATTGATTGTTTCGCTATGCGTCGCGCGAACCGAACCATTATTTTGGTTATAAATTTGCACGATTTGCAAACGTTGTTCAGGAGTTAGTCTACTTATTATGAAATGAAATTTCCTTCAATAAATTGATTGTTTCGCTATGCGTCGCGCGAACCGAACCATTATTTTGGTTATAAATTTGCACGATTTGCAAACGTTGTTCAGGAGTTAGTCTACTTATTATGAAATGACAAACCAAACTGAGCATAAATCAAGTGACAGCTGTCAAAAAGACCAACTTCGAAAAAGTATTGCCAGATTGAAAACCACACGTCTTAAAAAAACACCCCTTTCTTTAATTATTTAAAATAATTTTAAAAAAATTAGGGACTTGTTGATGTTGATATTCTGTTGCCACTATGTTATTTGGGCGTGTAAATTTCTCAGTAAGATACTTGTCCACTTTAAATTTCTGAGAGCTCAGCCCCAATTTTGCTGGTCAAATACGAATACTAAGGAAACAACATTTTGAATTTGTCTGCCCAAGTGTGTGCTCTGAAATATAAACGGACCAACTGAATCTAAATCACCATGCAACGTTACAAGATTGAGCAACGCGTGTAAATGATAAAACATAATTATTAAAATAAGACAAATTTAAAGTTTGGTGACCAAATTAAAATTCACCAGCATCCGTACGTCGCGTCGACGATTTCGTCAAAACCTTCCGAGAGCATCCCCACTGGCCATGAGACTGTTAAAGTGCGAGTGAGGGAGAACCCATTACAATCAACGGAGGTCTTAACCGTTCGATAATAAACAATTTCTTTTCGTCTAAATAGGGTGATATGGTTGTGAACGACATGTGTTTCAACTCCGCAAAGCTGACACCACAAAGGGCATTCTGCATGAAAGATTTGAGGGCAGGTTCATCTCTTCCGGCGGTGACGTGAATTGTCTACCAAGATCGTGCGATTTAACCTCGTTAGGGGTTTTCTTAAGTCGCAACTCGCAAATCTATGCTAAAAAGCCGTAATCAATCGTCCTTATTGGAAAACTTTTTACTACAATAATGTTGCTGCACCAACCTTTTTTGCATGAAATATTAGAGGGCAGGTTTATCTCTCGCGGAAGTGACGTGAATTGGACGCCGAGATCGTGCAATTTGACCTGTTTAGGGATTTTTTAATGTCACAGGTCTATGCTAATAAGCCGCAATCAACCGATGCTAATAATCGTTCGTCCTTATTGGAAAACCCTCTACCATAATTCATGTTGCTACCCCAACCATTTCTTTGCACAATAATAGTTTTTCTTAAGCTGCATGTGCGTTATTTTGTACACTTTTAATTTAAACGTGTGCATATATATCTACATATGTAATGTAGGTGTACAAGTTGCAAAAAAAAGTTATTTTAAAAAAAATTTAAAATAATGCACACGATTAACCAAATATAAATAAATTAATTTCGTACGCTTTATGGTTCCCTTATATGCGATTCATTATATTTCAGTTAAAGTAGTTAATATAACTTTTAAGTTATTCTTTGTAAGGACGGTCACGAACTCGCACATGTCTTCGCTTAGTCACAAAACTTTTAGGTATGCTATCCATCGACAGTGGAAAAACAAAATAAACTATGAATATTATACAAATAGAAGAACGGAAGGTAAAAATAAATAAAAAGGCCACAGCCAGATTATTATTATAACCACACCATTTTTGTATATAGTATGTTTGTACTTAGGCATATAGTCTTGCATTTATGCATTTTAATTTTTTAAAGGAATTGAAGAATCTTTCACTCGAGGAAAAAAAATACCTACAATCTGAAGGGTTACTTTAAAATATTTTATCAAATTTTCGTCTGCATCTATTCGTAGCTGATGAGTGTCACAGGCGATATCCTGATGACATTAAATGATGAAAAACCTTAAAGCTGCAAGCGGACTATCTACTGAACTTGTTTAAAATGCCTGAATCCTGGCTTGTCAAAAAAATAGTTCTTAGAACTATACAAAACGAAAATTGTATAGTTCTATCTGGTACAAAAAAGTGACAATGCCTTGCAGAAGAATGAAATTTAAATTTTAATTTAAGCTTAGAAAATTTTTCAACCTGTAAGGCCCTCCTGTACAAAGTTATTTCAATAATAGGCGTTTTTCTTTTTTAATTCGGAATAGAGCTCTGAACAAAGTTCGAGCATGTCGAGCATGTTCTGAACATCCTCTGGTCTGAACCAAGAGTGGTCTGAGCGCTCAGAATTATTTTGGAAACACACGTAAACTGAACACTAGCTGTCAAATGCTTGTATTCAGCTCACAGAGCGCGCTCTGAACAAACTCAGAATACACTCAGAACGAAAAAAGAAACACGAATTTTTAGCTCTGAACGCTTAGAGCTAAAAACGAAATAAAATTTTTAGTTTGACAGTTCGGGCTCTACTCTGAGCTAAAAAAAAACCCTATTAGATCAGAAGTACATCAGAGCTGAATGTATAGCTGAAGCTCCGGATCATTGTTCAGAACAATTTACAGTAGGTTTAATCATAATCTTGCTTGGAAAAAAATACTTTTAAGCGTTTTTCTTTTTTAGGTCTGAGCATAGCACTGAGCTGTCAAAAAAAGATCTGTGTTTCTTTTTTAGATTAGAGCACTCAGAGCGCTAAACTTGTGTTTCTTTTTTCAAATCGGAGCTTGGCGGTTACCTCATGAAAATAAAACGATGCGGGTTAGTGAGAAAACATCAGGCCTTATATGTTTTATGAGGTTCACCTCATAAAAAATATAAGGCCTGTCTCTTTTCCTAACACTGATGGCAACTGCTGACAAACCGCTGACATCAATCACAATGGTAAATAGCCGTCTGCCGGTCAAAGTGAAAACTTGTATCTGGGTTATGAAAATTAACCTGGATCCCATGTTGTTTTTGTAAAACGTGTAAAAAGATAACCTCGACCCAGATCCGGAGATAATAGCTAATAGCGGAGTAAATAGCTTAGCGCAGCCAACTTCACTGCCTTTTTTACTTATTTCAAACGGGCGCGTTCAACACATCAATTTCAATTTCAGTTTTAATTTTATTATTGTTCAAGTTTTGATCTGCAAGCTGTCAGATGAAAATTGAGGCAGTACTTAATTCAGGTGCATTGAACGCATCGCAAACGTATGACAATTAAGAGCTCAGGTGTGTTTCAAAATTATATCGGAGAACTCTGATCATACTCTGCTGAGCTAACTACAATAGCTCGAGCTCTACTCCATGCTCTGCACAGAGCTAAAAAAAACCCTAACCGTCTGAAGAGAAGGGACACGGATCTGCAACTGGAATAGCTGTCAAAATGTTGAATACACACAAATCTAATGATACAAACACAACACAATGTAGCTGGACAAGTTGGCCAACTTTTAACTTTTGCATGCAGCTTTTTGAAGTTTCAAAATTGTGAGCGCAACATGGGGGTTGAAGAAAGTTTCAAACTCTTTTTAATCTCTAATAAAGACTTAATATAATTTAAGCATCCATTTCATCATTATGCATTTTAATTTTTATTTTTGTGTTGAATTAAATTCGCACAGCTGGCTTCAAATGACAAAAATGTCAGAAAGCTGTACAGCACATTGTGGGCGAGTAAACAAATCACGTACGGCATTTTTCGACAGCTATACCAGTTGCAGTTTCAGCACTCAATTCTTGGGGGGAATTACTCAACTTAAACTTCATACCACATAGACCCGATTAATCTCTTGAGTGTAGTATGTGGAACTTATTCGAAAGAAAGGACGTTATCCATTTCATCGGAAGGTGCCCAATTCTCGGGGGAAAATGTTTTTGGAAGTGACCTTTTATGGGAAGATAAAGTTTTTATTATGCTGAATGAGATGGATGTTCCCAAACTTAATTTATATTATTTTTTATAGATCACAAACAATAAGTGAAGATTTCTGATTAATGTTTCTTTTGGACCATTACTCATCTTATTATTGTTCGAGTAGTATCTCTTATCAAATACTTTTTTGCTATCCCAAATTTTATTGTGAAAGCTTATAATATAAATTGAATTTATTTAAATTTGTCAACCTGGCAGACAGCAAATGCCAAGCTATAATGATTTTTGTATATAATAATTAAGAAATGTAATATGTAAGTTTCAATGAAATAGTAATACAAATCTTATCTAATCTTATCTAAATTTAATGGGATTAAATTTTGAATATGCCTCAGAACGATTTAAATAAGTGTCAGTGAGTAAGAAAATTGAAGTTCGGATAAAACTCAATGCTATGTCTCAGGCAGTAACAAAATGTATGTAAAGGGATTTAATGCCTTACTCGGAAAACTAAGAGATTTTCAAAATGTAGATTTTCGAATGTATGCTTACAAAAAGTAATTTACTTAGGGCAACAGTTTTAAGCCGTGCATTTTGGTGCATTTTTATCTCCACTGGAAAAAAGTATCATGTTAAATATACAACAACAATTTGGTATAATTACGTGTTGTTGTTGTAAAAATGTACTAAAAAACAAGGCTATTATCTTTCGAAAAAGGAAAATTTTCAAAAAATTAGATGCGCTTAGAAATTTTTATCATACTATAGGTATTCAGATAAAATAGATTTTCAAATACAATTTTTATAACAGTGCGCTTGCAAATCTAAATGCTATTCAGCGCGTTCTGTAGAAAATCAAGAGTTTCGCATTTCATTTTTGATTGCTAAAAACTTTTAGTTTTACTTCAGCGCAACATTTATGTAATCTATCAGAAAGCCAAAAGGTTTAAATATGTAGTTAGAAATTTATTTCATTTTTAATATTTTGAGAAATGATTTCTGGGATCATTCTAAAAAAAAAATTTATACATGGAGAACATCCTATTATGATGCCGGGAAGGGCCATTTCTAAAATCTTGACTTAAAATGAAAAAAGTTATTAAAAAACAACAAAACAACATACAATGATATGCCTAAACTTTTTTGGAAGCAAATATATGTATCATTCATGATTTTTTTTTAATCAAGTTATTTTAATCTCTCTCAAAAAACTAGTAAAGATTTTTTTCAGTATTTGACATAGAATTGATAAGAGCACTGAATATTTACACAAAAAAAAACAGTGGCACTTAATAACACAACATTTTGGAAAAAAAATCAACTTCAAATATGGTGACTTTGAAATTTGAGTTCTCAAAAAGTATTTATTTAATTAACTTGGTTTAAAAGAAATTAAAATCATGTTTCAAAAGCACATCATTTGTGTGTGCGCTTTTGTTTCCATTTTAAGTCAACTTTTCAGGATTTCCAAAAAATCATCCCCACGATTTGATGGATGCCTTGTATATATATAGCGCACCTCTGTTGATGCAATCTCTCAGATAAAGAACACTTTTAATAAAATTTATTGCACTTGAATTTTTTTACTGTATTTCAGCGCCTTTTACGGCCTGATATTGACAAGACAGTGACAGAGTTTAAAAATCCCATGTTTTTGAAAGCCTTACGAAAGTTGGCAAAAGTGCTATACCGGTAACAAGATTTATTTAAAAATAAAAAAACTTCTTTCATTTTAAAGTCACTGACCTATGGATCAGATCTCTCGTTAAAAGAAAATAAAGGGTTTCAGTTAATTTTTATATGTAAACAATTTTTGTTTTTGATTTACTTCAACGCGATAAATGTAATCTGTCAGAAAAGAGAAACTTTAAAGAAAATTAGCACGCTTACGAATTTGTATTTTATATTCAGCGCAGCTAGATGTCATTAATTTAGTGTGCTCCTACGTTTTAGCTCTATTCAACGCAATAAACAATCTTATGGGGAAAACTAATATTATTGCGTCTTAGAAGAGTAAGGCATCTTAAGATTTGCCCAACTGCTGATGCCGACAAAGTCCTTTACGACTTAAAGTCACAAGAATCTTTAAATTGAATTTCGGTCACAAAAATAATAATTTTTCGTTTTCTTCATTTTAATTAATTATTTTGGTTAATGGCAGAGTTTTCTACGTTTAAACACTATACCACCCACAGACACGCCTCCTTTTTGATCCAAATTCAAAAACTAAGTCAAGACCTTAAATTCATTTGGATATTTGTTGAACTTTCTTATTTATTAAAATGGTTTCAATTCCGGAATGGGAAATTGCGTTTTTAACATTCATTGAGACAAATATAAACAACACATTCAGGATTCAAAAGATATTTAAATTCATCCACGCGAATTCAATGGAAACAGACCACACACAAGCTTATTAATTATTAAATTCCCATTAAGGAAGAATTCTACGGAGGCACTAAGTACTCAATAAAAAACTCATTAGATCCATATTTTATTTAGGTTTAATCCTTACATTCCTTCTTTAGTATTTTGCTTGAAGTAATAAATTAAAAAAAAAAAAAATAGGTAGACGTACACGAATATGAACAAATTTTTAACATACTTTCTTTTCGATGTTGCTACGGTATTTTTTATTTGTGGCACAGCGTTGTTTATATAATTTCCGTATCTTTAGTTTTAAAGTTGGATTTTTTATAGAATATCCATACAAATATTCACGTTGGTATATTATATTTTTGAAAGAATTTTGAAACTAATTATCGAGAGTAAAATCCAGACTTATTAAAAAGCACTTATGGAGCTAGCAACACAATTAAGTTCATGATTTTTTTTTGATTTTTCAATTTTCAACTTCACAGCACACATTCCATAGAGTATTACATATTTGTCTGCCTCTGCTTCCTCTGTTGTTTACTCTTGCAAACAGCACACATTTTTTTCTTTTTTTTTTTGCTCAATGAAAACTCTCAACGATTTTGATGAAATTAAAAAAAAAATAACTACAACATTTGCTTCCCTTATTCTAAGTATAAATTTTATTTTTACTTTAAAAACAATAGAACTTAAGTCAAAACTAATTTTATGAAGGATACAAATTTACAATTCAACAAAAAAAAATAAAAAAAAACGTTAAACTAACCACCAGCAACAATTTGATTACACGACGACACAAAATGCAATACGCTATTAGGAGAGAAAATCTCATACAACAAACTCGCGGATCTCGGAGGCAAAATTGAATTTTTTTTTTAAATTCAGTTACCGTCTTTTCTGTATTTGACTGTCTTTCCGTCTGTCTGTTTATTTGTCGCCAAACTAACTAACACCTTTAGAGATACACAGGGTTAAGATCTACTTCACCGTAGTTAGAGCGAGTCCACACCATAGTGCACCATGATGATGATGATGGCTTACAACATTAGGCTAGGGCTGAAGTTTAGCGATTCTTAGTGTGTGTCAAATGCGCAGTGGTCATACGTAAACACCACCACCGTTTACACCTGAGATATTTTTTACCTGGCCGCAGCCCACGACCACACTCATAAATGAGGTTGTGATTTTTCAATACCTACTTACATCGGTATCTAAAGATACGACAGGTAAGTTAGCTAGCGACGACTACAGTGAGTGAGACTTGAGAGAAGAAAACAGGTAACAATAAAAAATAAAATCAAATAGAGAAACTATATTCTACTTGCATTCATGAACCGGTTGGATTGTAATTTACCCTATGAAAAGTTATCAGCAATGTTTTATGATTCATTCTTTTCTAATTTAAAAATTTTCAAGTTGATATCTTAATTTTTGTATAGTTTAAACAAAGAAAAGTCAGGTACAATCAGTCTCATCTCAACCAAAAAGTAGCGTCTCTATCCAGCTCGATCTTAAGCTAACTCCTTGTATTTAGTTACACATGCCTAGTTGATTCACTTAACTGTACATGATCCACCACCTGAGTTGCATTCTTCCTCTACTGCGATGCAAGCCATCTCTCGTCCTCGGATTTGGAGAAGGTTAAGTTTATAGCTGAGCTAGGTAGACAAAGTTATACCTGTCTCTGATGAGCTTTTGTCTAATGCCGTTTTCGATTGGCCGTTCGGGGTACCTAACTTATTCTTTTTCTAACCAATTTTCACCCCAACTACTTCGGAATCGACATAAGACGTCGCGTCGGTGTAAAGTTGCCTTCCCTTCTTTTAAATTAACACCTCAATGTTCAATACAGGATAAATATATACATTATTGTTGAATGTTGAGATAGTCCGATGACATGCCTTAGATCTCAAATATTTTGAATTAAAGTTGAGGTTTGGGTGTTGGCTGCACAGAAGTAGGTAAACTTTCCCGTTGAATGAATGGAATGAAGAAAGAAGATATTAACGTTGTAGCCCAAAAGCATGCCGCTGCAGTAGGTAATTGCTTTTTTGTCAATTTTTGTCAAGTACGTTAAACATAGTAAGATCCCATTCGGAAAAAAAATCAAAATTTTCAAAAATCAATATTTTTTAAGTGTAAACCAACCATCCAAAAAAATTTATTTTAGTCACATTTTTTTTTCGCATGCAACACATTCCATGACAGCAACAATTTTTTTACTTGAAACTGTGAGCCAATCTTGCAAAAAAAATTTCTTATTTCACCACAATAATTTTTGACATGCGAAAATATTTGCATAAAAACTAGGCCTAATGCGACGAGTAGAAGCCATCCTCAGAAACGCGTAGTGGTGAATTTCTACTCTTGCAGAAGCAGAGTACCCAAATTTTCCCAAACAGACTCTAGCAAGCTTAAGACTACAGTATCTCTCGCTTGAATTTGTTCAAAACGAATTCAAGCAGTTTTGGAAAGCTGTTTGTAGTTGTTCTTCGAGAAGCGAATTATTATTTTCCCTAAAACCTAGTAAAATTTGGCTCTCACATTTTTCTCCAAACACCACCTTAAATAATAACTAGATTTTGACATAGGACTTTTGTGGAGAAAGCATCACAGAAAATTGCTGATTTTTTTAAAGAAATTTTATTCAACAATTTTAAAGAATTTTATTTCAGTATTTCAATAAATGAATTTAGTCAAATAAAATTGATTTTTCCCTTAGGCATTGATAAATCGTTTGCCCTTGAATATTTCTCGTTCTCAATTTTCATTTTCACAAAGTAAAGTTCACATGAATTAGCTCGAGAATTAATGTGCCGAACAATTAATTCACGCGCTAAATTTTGGCAGATAGGTTCTGTGCAGTAAGAGAAGAAAAATGAATTTTTAGCTGGAGCTACGTGCTTCTTGGCTAAAAAGCTTGGCTGAATTATAGCTTAGCGAAATTTTGAAGAGAATTTTGTATGGAAGCGAAATTTTAGCTCGATCTGCGTACTAGGCTTAACCTGCGCGCATTTAAGACGATTCTCTAAAGCAGATAGTTTTGTATCCTTCAGCAACTGCGAGAAAGTCGCCATTCATTTCTCCAGTCTTACTTCAATGCGGTTCCACAAATTATCAGCTAAGCAGCTGGTTTTACTATTTCGAAATATATAATAATGTTGTTCGTATCGCTCGTTGCAAAACTAGTCATACCCTATAAAATAAAAGTATCTACTAACAAAAAGAGAACAAGAGAAAAATGACAGGTATTTTGTGGGGTAAGCCCTGAACACCAACATCGACATAAATTATAAGTTTTGAGCAAATAAAGAAGGTAATAATATGTATTATTTAAGGTCCGTAGACAGTATATTATAGTTAAGGGGCATGATTTCCTCATTTATGTTCCAAAACACCTTCTCGGATAATTTAAATAAACAGCGTTATTATGAGTTTCACGTGAACAACATTCCACGCGGAAAAATTGACATTTTACTTTTCGCCTATGTGAGTTTCACACGAAAAACGAAAATTCCTCTTGAAAGTGAGAACTCATTTCGGTTGAAATGGTTGGTTATTTAGAGCTTAAATTTTCACTTATCATTTGACGGCCAACGAAAGAAAAACAAAGGCCGTACTGGTGCCCTTTGCGTAGGGTTTTTGTTTATTAAAGGCCAATAGAAGTTCAGGCGAAACTCATAATAGCTTTTAAAATTCCGGGCGAACAAAAATTTTTCGGCTAAAATATTTTAGATGTCAAACCCATAATAAGGCTGATAACTGTAGAGTTGTTTGCATCTCATTAAGATAAGCATTTGATTCAAGAAATAATTAACATTTGAGTTCCTTTTCTAATTTATGAATTTTCCCCTCTCTTCGCATACGGTCCTAAGCATTCTTTTATTTTCTACTTGAATTAGGTATACAGGTGCGTCAATGCTGTTGCTGTTGTTGTAATTGTTGTGTGGTATGCTTTTCCTTCTACCAAATGCACATGTAAAATAATCTAAACTGGATTTTAGGTGAGGCACCGCAGACGCGATGATGATGACGATGGGTATAATATTACTATGACAACAAACCGCGACGTGTGTCGTCGTCTGTAAGGCAGAACGAATTTGTTTTGGCTCTAAACTAGCTCTGCTCCGACTGACTGGTTGGTTTTATTTTGTTGGTTTGGGCCTAGTTGGAATCGAAATTGGAATGCACGAGTCGTACGGAAAATTGGAGAAATTTCGTTTCTCGTTTTTTTTTGTAATATTGAATACGAAATTCCTCATAATAAATAGTTTCCGTCGAAAGATTTTTCGAAGTTTTAAATTCAATAACCCTCAAGCTGTAGGTATAATTTAATAAACTGGGAATTTGTATTCCGAAAATATCTTCATCCAAGATGATTTTATAGATTTTTTACGCGACTATACCTACCTACCAAAACCACCAGCCCCATTTCATAAAAATACACAAATTTGTCGCACTTGCCTGTCAAATTTTCAGTTCATAAAATATTGAGAGGTGACTGTCAATTATATAAAACTATCAATTTACAATTGTCGCAAATTTTTTGTCAATTTTACAAAATTTTCAAATTTATTTAGGACCGAAATTTGAAAATAATTGATAAACTGTCACTTGTCAAAGTGTCACCTGTCGCACTTACCAATTTGTATGAAAAAGGGGCCAAATCTGTAAGCGTGGCCCAAATCTAGTACAAAGTTCAGTAAAGACGCCTGAGTATATATATTTTTTAAAGTTCTTGAAAAAAAAACAACGACAGCCATGTCTAACTTTTCCTGAACATTTACTTCAATGTATATCGCAGTAAACCCATTTACTGAACAAACTTAAGTTAAACACCCTAAAATCAATGAAAGTTCATGCAAAGAAATATAACAGAACTATAACGCATTTCTCTCCAAACACCAGTTAAAATGTTCTCGAAATTTTATAAGATTTTTGCTGAGAAGAAATTTTATTCAACAATTTCAAAGAATTTTATTTCAGTATTTCAAATGAATCTAATCAAATAAAATAGATTTTTCTCTTTGGGATTGATAAATCGTTTGTTTTTGAATATTTCTCCTTCTTAGTTTTCATTTTCACAAAGAATTTCACATCAATCTAACGAATAAAATAACCTGTCACAATTTGGGCTCGAGTATTAATGGGCCGAACAATTACAGTAAAAGCTCCTATAACGGAAAGATCCTTAAAGATCCAGTAATCTTGAATAGATGGCAAAAATGCTGCAGTAAAAATTAAAATTTTTTCAACTTTGCAGCATTTTTAACATCTATCCCAGCTCCGTTTTGCATTCCGTTCAGGCAGCTAAGCGGACAAATTCTAGCGACCGTGTTTCTAGGATTTAAATTCCATACATTTTATGTTCCGTTAAGCGGATACTCCCTTGATCGTAATTTGTTAAATTTAATTCTCGTAGGCGAAAAAGAACTTTTTGTAACATGAAATTTTCAACAAACAACCGATTTTTTCTGCAGCTGCGGTCAGTAATTATAACTTCTTCTCTAACAACTTTTCGTTTTCGAATAATTTCATTGCATCACTGTATTCCACGCGCCAAATTTTGTCAGATAAATCCTGCCCAGTTAGAAACGAAAATGTAAGTTTTTAGCTGGAATTGCTTACTTTTTGGCGAAATGTGAAATAGAGTGAAATGTTAGCGCGATCTGCATACTTGGGTTAAGTTTATACATACGTTCATAGAGGAATCACGAAATCTAGTATGTTTGTCAAGCTTGTTGTCAAATTTGTTTGTCGAGCATGTTTATCAAGCATGTTTGTCAAGCATGTTTGTCCATTATGTTTCAGTGATTAATAACGTGCTTCAATAGTCTCAAGTTTGCTCAATCCAACGAGAGTTTTCGCGTATTCATTCGACATTTTACTCTTGTTTGTCAGCGCCGGATCTATGGAGTGCAAACCGGGGCCTGTGCTCCGGGCAGCAGCCGCCAGGGGCGCCAAATCCATGCGTCTGTAAAAATTGGGAATCACCGAAACCTAATGGAAATAAATAAAATGAAATGAGATGTGGCAGTGAAATTTTTCAAATTGTATTTCTCAGTCAGTATTGTATTTTTCTACCATTTCATTATTTAAAATAAAACATACTTCAAACTTGATACACTCAGTCACGTAAAAATACAAAAGGGCAGAAGTCAGTTTAAGGTGTACATTTATACCGATTTTCACTGATAAAAGTAAAATATTATTTATTTTCTCATTTTTAGCAGATTTTATAACACAAATTAAAAAAAAAAAAATGTAGTTTCAATAGACGCCATTCACTCTTTCGAGATTATCCACCTTTTTCAATTGGGAATTTTAAAGGTCTTTTTAAAGATGAATTTGTCCAAAACGCACATTTTTTCGAAGTGAATGTTTTAACATTTATATAAGCGTTTAAAAATCTTTCAATCAGGGGGGTTATTATCAAGAACGATACTCGTTCAAAATAAGGTGTATTCGTTAAATCGCGATTAGGATTAGGATTAGAGCCTTCAGCTCTCGTTCAGCTTTCGTTTTGGGGGTAGTTGTCAAATGTAATTTATTTTTTATTTTGGTTTGGTTGGTTTTTGTTTTGTTAAGTGAGCGAAAAAAAGTAAGTAAATAATAAATACAATTTTGAAAACATAAAATTGACCTTTGTTAATAAAAGTAAAGTAAGTTGCGCTTTTAAAAAATTATCATTTTTCGTTTTTATCTGGCAACTTTTATTGCTTTCTATTTTCGTATCTTATAATCGCTCTTCACCATGACTTTCGTTTCTTCGAGTTTCGTTTTTTTCTTCCGTTCGTTTCGTAATTCATAATAAGGACCCAGGTTTAAAAAATATGCTTTGTGAGCTTAGTCAAAATTAAGAAAGTTTTAACCACAATTCGTAAGTATAGCAGAAATTGAATTGAATATATTATTTACGAATGTATTTCTAAAAATGTTCGGGGTGGGGAATCAAACCGGTTTGATCTCCCTTTGGCTACGGCTTTATGTGTGTAGGTATTGTATTTTTTAATTGTCTAGTATAACATATAAAGTGCAAATTCAATTAAAAGTTTTATCTTTCGGCTACAAAATAATCAACCAAGTATCTATATGCCGTTTTTCATTAATTTTAAAAACTGGAGGGGCGCCTGAATGCAGTTCTCGCCCGGTTAAAAAAATTCGTAGATCCGGGGCTGCCCAATGTACAGTATCAGAAAAACATTTGAAACTTAAAGTGAAACCAAGCTATTCCTTCAAATTCATAAATGTTTTATTCCAAAAAAAAACTTCTCTAAAATTCAGTTCGGACATGAAGTATAGGTAAAAATGACAGGTATGTATGTACGTTCTTGCATCGTACATTAACTTGTCCACTATTAGAGGTCGAGTACCAGATGCGTATAGTTTGAAGTGATAGTACTTCTTCACAGATAATGTAATGAACAAACTTATATAGAAATTGCCAAAGCCGTCTGTTTTTTTACTAAAACTTACCGTATTTGAGATATTCAGCAAAAATCCATTTTCGTAACCTAACCCTTTGTAACTGACCTAGGGGTCATCGGGCATTGAAGACATTTCTTAGATTATAAGTAACTTCAATCCTAACAAACATACAGACCAAAAATTAACCTGTTAATTTTTTTCCTTAAAAATATCAATTCTTACTGGAATATGCAAAGCGTTAGTGGACTGACCCGTCATTTTTAATTTATGTATATCTCGACTCCCGTTAGTCGTAAAGGACTATTTTTTTAATTTATTGAAACAAAAAAAAAAAATCAAACTTAACAATATGTTCCATTAAATAAAGTTTTTTATTAGTAGTTGTGAAAAAAATATTTGAACCAAAGCTTACTTTTTGTCTATTTGTTTAATGTTACTATGAATAATGTTATTAAGAATAACATTTTTCTGTGGGAGATACTGAAGTCAAGTTATCCGCAAAACACAAACAAAAAAAGTTTTTACCAATTACTTTGATACAAAGAAATTGATTGGTCGTGCGAATTAGGTTTAAAGCCTTTCACGGCCCCTATCTATCCATGAAAAAAATAATCAGACCATGCTTCTCCACGCAAGCTCAGGGCCTGATTGCGTCACTTGGTTTTGGGGGTGTATTTCATAATATTTATATTGAACTTCTCCGATCTTTCAATTTTTTCTCCATCATACCACACTGCAATTGAATCCACACGTTGCAAATAACTTTACATTTATATGAAATATTTAGTCCCGCGTGCAAAGAGGAAAGAAGGAGAAGATACAACCGAGAACTTAAGAAGATGAACCAAGGTGGATGCAGTCTAAAAACTCATAACACGACCTTCGACCACATCGAGCGAGCCGAGCTTTAATGCAACAAGAAAGACCAAACTTCCTCCGGTTTCACGAGTCCATAGAGTGAGCAAGTAGAACTGATTGATTTTGATCAAAGAGAGCCCAAAAATGTAAGAGACAAATTTTTTGTGATTTTTTTTGTCAGTTCTCAATTAAAAAAAAAAACAAACATCGACATATACATTTGTCCTTGATCAATGTTTATTATAGTTCTTTTTCTTAATTATTAGTAGTAAGTATAATTGTAAACAAAATAACAAAGAAATATATACAATTGATGTTAGGTTTCTATATATGTTTTAACTGTATTGTTTGTTTTTTCGTTTTTTTTTTTTGATGTTATAAATAATAAATAATAAAAAGTTAGTTTTAAAGGTAGGTATAGTAGAATTTAAAGGAAAACAATAATATTTATTTTCTTTCAATAATATTTACGTTAAGTTTGGATTCAATCTATTTTTATTCAATATTACACTCAGCTAAAAAATAAGTCAAAAAACACAATTTCGTCTCAAGTGTGTAAACAACATTACATTATATATGTTTATATATACAAATAGACGTATATACAGCCGGTGGCAGCTAATTAGAAACGATTTTTGTTAAACAACAAATAAAATATTTACCTATTCAATACATAAATTATTCAACACATTTTTTGAAAAAAATGTCATAATATTTATCGAATTTTAAATATTTTGATATTTTTTAATCTGTGTACAAATAAATAGATTTGAATGAATTGAATAAGAAAATACTTTATTTGTTGTATAACAAAAATCGTTTCGTGTAAGCTTTAAACGCCTGTATATGTAAATACATATATGTACACATATACATTGTTTATATAATATAAAAAATTTTTTTTAAAGAGGCGCGGAGAACAACTTTAAATAGGCAACACTGTGCTCTGTGGCTCTCGGTTGTTTTCAGGTAAGTTTTTGTTTGGCAATTCATCATTAATAGTCTCACCCAACGTTTGCAAATACTTCAAATCAAACATGGTTTAGTTCAAGAAACTCATCGGTCAATAGGTGCTTTTGTGGGGTTCATAATCGTCTACCAGAACGATGCCAATAACCAGAATTGCCCCATTTGGAGCTATGATTATCCACAAGTCATGTCGACACGCCATTAGATCCTAACGTTTGGCGGGGTTTATGAGCCGATAGATTCATTGGTCCAAATGTTCAAAGAGATTATTATTAATGCTCAGGACAGTCAACGATTAGCGCTACAGTGACATGATTACTAACTTTTTTTCTAAGAAATTAATGTTGCAAACATTTGGTTTCAGCAAGACGACGATTCAAATGATTTTCTGAAAGAAACTTTTGACCTATTAACTAGCCCACCTTGTTCGTGCAATTTGACAACAAGATATTTTTTTCACTGGGGAAATCTTTAGTCTTATGTCTACGCCGATAAACCAGAAACCAATTCACATTTGGACGTCAACAATTGACGCGGTTTTGCCGAAGTACATGAAACTGATTTATAGCGAAGAGTGAAGTTCTCCGGCTCTAAAAAAAACATCTTTCAAATATATACATATGTATGTGTATATAAATATTATGTACATATTATGTGTATATATATACATATATACATATATATTTAAAAAAAAAAAGTATTTTACACTTATTAGAAAATGAATTCTTCTTAAGAGAACAACATTTATAAAACATGGTTTTGTAAATAATTTTTTTAAGGTATAGCTATTAAAAATGTAATATATATATGTTTTTTTTGGCATTATTTTGTTTTTAATTGTATGTTACTGGGGATACCATATCTGTTAATTAGTGAGATTGTAAACATTTATTTCAGCTTTCTGAGAATAATATAATAATTTTTTGAATCTTAATTTACCACACAGTGTTTCATGTTTTTTTTTTTTTTTTTGAAAAAAACTTACAATATTCTATATAGCGAAATCACATATAAATTCTAAAAAAAAAATAAAAAGAGGGTAGTCGTTCAACACAATTTTGTGTGTCTTTTTCTTTAGTTAAAACACTCATCTTAAAAGAGGGATCAATATTTACCATCTACAGAAGAATATTTTATATTTAAATTCTATGATAAACGTCTGGTGTGTGTTTGTTTCTTGTTTTAAACGTATATTTAGGAATTTGTCGATGATGACAAATTTAAAACTTCGAAAAATATCTAGATTTTTTGCTTTTCTTTAAGAAAATAATATATTATAAAAAAGCACACATAATTTTGAGTTTTTTTTTTTTGTAAGTAATCTTCGATTTCAAATGTACACTAAGTTATTACGTATTTTTGTTTTGTTTCTTTGTTTTTAAATAGTACATGTACACTTTAACATTATTCAAAGGAAATTTAATTTATCGTTGGTTTTGTTTTTTTTTTTATTTTTTTAAAGAAACTTTGAATGTATCACCCTCAATTTTTTACCCTGTTCACAAGTTTTTTTTTGTTTAGTATAATTACTATTGTATGATGGTATATATTATGTATAATATATAAATATATTACATACCTAAAAACAAATCTTAATTTAAGCCAATCAAGCTACTAGTTAAAGTTGTAAATTTAACATCTGATTGTTGTTAATTTTTTCTGTCTCAGTAATTTAATATATTTTCAGTTAGGCTCAAAAAAAAAAGAAGTCCTAGGAGGATGTTTTTCTTATCTTAACAAAATTATATCATTTCTTGCTTCAAATATATAAATAAATATTTTCCCTTGATATTTTCATTTTAAAAAATAGAAAATATTTATATATCACTTATACTTAAATTATTTACAAATAGTTTTTTAGGTGATTATATTAGTACATTTACTCAGAGAGAAATATCTTATAAAATATTTGTGTCATTCTCAAAACAAAAACAAATAAAAAAAACAACTAGAGAAATTAAAATAATTGTAGATAGGTAGATGATAAAAATGATGCGTTTAGTTTTAGTTTTTACTTAAGATTAATATTTAATTTTTCTTTATTTTAGATATTCTTTAAATTTTAATGCAACTAAGTAGAAAATTTTTAATTACAATTTGTTCTAATAAAATATAAAATAATATATATATATATATTTTACTACACTTCAATTTACATAGATGGCAAATATTTAAGAATGATTATTATATTAATATCCATTAAATACTTTCGATCGTTTTTGTTTTTTTTTTTACTTACAATTATACGTATATCTCGAATTAGGTACTATGTACATTATCAAAACATTTCACATTGTTATACATTTATATTGTCAAATAATTCCTTTTCGAAGCAAACAATATATTTATAAGAATCATAATTTTATATATATATTTGTTAATTTTATTTTGTTTTAAATAAATTTATCTTGAAAAGTTATATGAACTATTTTTATGTTTGTTATGTTTAGTGTGAATTTGTATACTTTCGTTGATTTTTTTTTTATTCTTAAAATTGGTTTTCTTTTTATTATTACTATTTTTATTTATTTTTGATAGAAAATAAGGAACGTGTGTTAAATATATTATCTAGGCCTATTTTTTGATCCGAATCCTAAATATTCCGCGAGTTGGAGGTTGTTTTTGTTTCATATAACATATTCATGATTCGTTTGAGAAAATGGGCCTGATGTTTGAAATATTTGTCTAGAAAAAAAAAAGAATTTTTTACGAAGAACTTAATTCTGATATAATGCTGCACATCGTCGGAAGACATCACCTAAAACCCTTTAGGACCAAGTTTGAACGAAATCGCTTCAGCGGCTGTAGGTTTATATCTTTTTGTGTTCTCTATCGTCGTTATATCATGTATCGTACTTAAAACTTTGTAAGTAAAAATAACTTTTGAATTTTAATTACCGGACCACCGATGCCTAAATATTATTTAACATTTAAATAATAAAATCGTTTTGGTTTATTGGGAATAACTCAAAATATAGCCAGTCGAATTTGAAAGTTATCGCTTTCAATACAATCTGTCAAGGTTTTAGGAATAAAGCTACTGTACTCAACTCAATAGCTCAAAGTTTTATATTGGTTTATGGTTTTCAATAAATACCACATTAATTACTTGGTGCGTTGGGAATCATGGCGTTATGGTTTATAACCATCAACCATCCCGTGTGCATTATTTTGGTGGGACAAGAGGGACCTACAATTTTGCCGAATTCGAACGGCGTATATTCTAAGAGGATTGCCACAAAAAAAGCATTTTTAAAGTTTCTATTAAATTTAAAAAATACACTGTTGGATAAGCGTATTTGGGATTAATGCATAGAAGGAAACACTCCAATCCACACTATAAATCAGTACGCAAAATCTTCGATCTACCTGCTCCCTATTTTCTCAATCAATTAAGTGGAATTTAAAGAAAATTATAGTTTTACCAAACACAAAAGCAAGAAGTATTGCATTTCAATAGCCAAATTTAGATCTGGTAAGCCTGTTCGTTTAAGCACTGGCCAACACATAGTTATGCGACCAGCTATAGATAGAACAAGCATGAATCTTGTCAAGATCGGGTGACTATTTGAAACCACCCACACCCATTTTAAATAAGGCCACCGTAACCCCTTATTTGACCAGTTTAAGACGTCAACATTCACCGAACGTGTGCCTTGAGTTTTTCTTGCTTCATCAATACTCGGCCAGCCTGCACATAAGTTTATTATTATTATCAATAAATATCACTTCAGCTTACCCAGATTTAACTCATACATTTTGTTGTTTTAATGGGCCTAAGTGGGATTAGAGCCCTAAAACCGATGAGTTAAGTGATCTGGTGGTCCTTCGCTGTTTGAGCTATAACAATATTAGGAATTTATTAAAACTTTTGCAAATATGCAATGAAATTCAGAGTAAGCAGGCAATATGTTTTTTTTTTTATAGCATAGGGGCTCTTTTCGACGAATTTTTTACTTAACGGAGACTTAATTGTACTAAAATGTATGGTAATTCACAGACCAGACCGGAGACACCTTTTATTTGTGACTAAATATTTTCGACGCGTTTTAACGGATTGCAACTTAAAAAACTTCGAGTTCTTCTATTTCAAAACAAGTTTGACAAAAAGTCATTATTTATAAAACGAAAAAAAAAACATAAACAAAATGAATATTAAATTTATAGAATAATAAAAGTAAATGCTTATTAAATTTTCATTATAACGATGTATTTATGTGTGTAACTATGAGAACCTTAGGAACCATTTCACCACCGCAAACCTTTTGCGTTCATTTTTGTTTGTTTTTCTTTACCTTTCTTTTTTTCGTTTCTTTTTTTTTAAGTTTTTTTATATTAATAGACGGATAAAAGTTATTCTTTAACGCTACATAATGAGCTAGAACTTAGTTTGGCATTCAGTATTTTTTGTTTAGTTTTGTTTTTTATACAAACAATTTTATTTTATACCAACCAATATGTGTGTGTAGGTACAATTATCATATATTATTTTCTTAAAAACTTTTATGACAGAAAGATGATTTAAAAAAAATATTTATATTGAATATTAAAAAAATATGTATAGGTACCTACATTTTTTGAATTTGTATTTGATTTCAATATCCGCCATATCCAATGTCAGGTTTGATTCGATCGAACATGGATGGATGGTTTGTTAGGTAGCCAGCTGGAGTAGAGTGGCTTGGATGATGACCCGTTTGGTTTGGATAGCCCGATGTGTTTGGATATGGGTAGGGATAATTGGGGCTAGGCATGTGCAATGTAGGTGGCGGAGGTGGAGGATGTCCAACTGGGCTGTATGCACCGTATCCAGCGTGTTGGGCATACGGGTGATGATATATGGGACTAACAGCCATATGTGGATCCATATACATGGGACTACCAGATGCAGAGGAAGTGATATGATGTGGGGAGGAAGCTGCTGCAGCAGCCATCAGGTTGCTGTGATATGAATTAGATGAATAGTTATTTGATGTCAAACTAGAAACGGAAAAGTTGCTGGCTATGCTGTTGTAGTTGTTTAAGTTGTTATTGCTGTTGCTATTTGTGGAGGACGGACATGTATTTGCCGTAGAATATATTGGATCTGGATAGTGGTGGGGTGAATGGAGAATGGAGCTATTCGAAAGTGGTGGTGGTGCAGCTGCTACTGCCGATGGCGATGAAGAGCTGGAAGAGTTGAGATTTGAATACGATGGTATATAGACGCACCCTAATCCACCGGAATTCGAACTTCCTGCACCACTGCCGCCTGACGATGGCGATGGAAAATCTTCATTCGAATCTGATTTTATGCCCACAACGGCACCGTTTATAGAATTATTTGCAGAATCATTCTCGGCTATTGTGGGTATTTGATCGACCAAAGATTCCAATCCCGACAAGCTTTTCGATGTCACATCGGATATTTGCATATTTCTTTGTTGTGTCTGCTGTGGATTTTGTACAGGCTGCGGAGTACTGTTGTTGCTATTGGACGTATTTGGTCTAGTGGACGCAATGTAATTAACATTCTCATTTTCATTGTTCGTATTTGCAGTCCCTCCTCCAGTAGATTCACCAGGTGAATTGCCCATTGTATTGCCGGAGAGGTAAGATTGATTGGAGCCTGGATTCTGGTATATATTATGATAGTGTTGAGTTGAGTGTTGGTGTGCTGATACACTGACACCGCCACCGCCACCCTGTTGTTGCTGATCCCCAGAATTGGGTGTTGGGCTAGTAAAACGTAGGTCATGGGCGCTGTGGTCATCGTTTGGTATACTATCGGGGCGATCATAGTCAACTGCACCCACCATGGCTGGCGAAGAAGCCGATTGTGATTCAGCTAGATGGTCCGAGGAAATGGCAGCCGATATTTCGGTGGACAAGTCCGAATGTGATGAACCATAGTGTGGTGACTTAGATGACTGTTGCGGATTATGATTGGGCGATTGCATATAAATTAAGGATGGTATATGAAGCTGATGTTGTACATGCTGCTGAAGATTATGATTGTGCTGCTGGTGCGCTTGTAGATGGTGAGAGTTCGCATGCTGTTGATGATGGTACACCGGTCCTGGCCCGTTGCTTACTAAATTCGAAGGATTATTCGACGAGTTTGGATTATTTCCAATTGGAGGGGTGGTTGAAGCACTCATGCCCATCGGACAATAGGAACTAACAGTGTTCGGCGAATGCATAGGAGAGGTAAACAGTCTTTGATTCTGCAATGATTGTTGTTGCTGGTGCTGAGACATCGATTGACTATTGAAATGATTGCTATTATTAATCGATAGCAATTGATGATTCCCTAAACTACTGGGACTATTGCGGTGCAAACAAATATCAGTTTTATTAACAATAGCATTATGAATACTCGAATTGCTGTTGTCCATTGAGTTGTTGTTATTGATTGCTGACAGGTTACCATTATTGCTACTACAATTATTATTATTGGTTGGTGTTATGTTTGCTCCACCATGGCTTAGATTTACTCCAATGTCAGATTTGATCTTTTTTGGTCGACCTCTCTTTTTCTTTGGTATTTCACCATTTTCGCCCATCAGCGTTAGATTCAATATATTGTTGTTGTTGTTGCTGTTGTTGTTATTATTGTTAATTAATGAGTTTGTATTGCGTACCTTTTGGGGTATTGGGCCATCTTCACCATCGATGCCCTTAATCTTTTTTGGCCTTCCACGTTTTTTCTTCTCGGGCTGCTGCTGTTGTTGCTGGTTAGATTGATCCATTATACACGACATATGCATAACGCTATTGCAATGATTTGGCGGATTTGTCGGCCCGTTCATATTTGATGGCATAACCATACCACAACCACCAATGCCATTATCACCACTTCCCATCATCGAATCCATTGGTGATCTTTTATGTATGATATTCAATGCAGTGTTCTTGTTGAGGTTCGCACTCACATCCGGGATACTGATTCTTTCTGGGGTACTACTGTTGCTATTGTTATAGCCTAAATTTTGATTTTCGTTACTTAAACATTCAGGCGATAAAAAAGTTGAACCAGCAGCACTAAGGGAAGGTGATGGTGGATTTCCTGCTCCTCCTATTCCTGTTCCCCTCACAGATTCAGACTCACAGCACTGTTTCGATTTTTGATCGTTAAAAACACATTCAATGTCATCAATATGTGGTATAAGTCCATTCAAGTAATCACGAAATTTTTTCAAGGCTGCATAAAATGGTACTTTATCAGCCGCCCGAGGCAGTTGAGCGCAACGAGCTGAAGATGACGGCATAACCCACATATACTAATAAAAAAAATCTATTTTCAAATTGAAGAAGAAAAATAACAACTAATAATTCCTTACCGTATCTGTGCCTTCGACACATTCTTGTTGTCGACCAAAATTGAAATCCTTTTTACCCGAAAAAACTTCAAATATTAATTTGCCATTGAAAACGGCAATTTTTGGTCGAAAACGTTTTAGTTTGTCCAATAAAATTCGACTGCCTTCTTTGATTTCTTTTCTGGTCAAATCGGCTGAACCCTTTGTTGCCCGCTCCACCATATTAGTAAACCCAATTCCAAATTTAAGCAGCTTATAATCTTCTTCGGCAGTCATTTGTTCATGGGTTAAACCAGATAGGTAAAGGCATTTCCAAAAGTGATTTCCCGGTCCAGCATAATGGTGGCCTTTGTAAGCAGCAAACAATCCAGGATTGATTCCAATCTGTTTATTTTTGTTTTCAATTTGAAAAAACACAATTAAAGATTAATTTAAAATAAAGCCCCCACTTTGATTTGTAATGGTTATCAAAATATTCTAAATTATGAAATTACACTCACGATAATTATGTCTAAATTATCTGCTAAATGGTCAGGTAGAGTTCTTTTAGAAACCTCCTCTTCGGGCATGCCATTGAATCGATCATGCTTTTTTCGCTCCTTTGGCATCATAGGCTTAAGTATACCATCGACCATCGTTCTATTCAATGAAATTAATCTCTTACTCTCAACTTACTTACATGCACATATAAGGAATGTCGACAGAGCTTTTTTTCTTGCAAAACTATGTCGGTGGGTCCTCCCTGAGAATTAAAAACAAAAAGAATACGTGTTGGACTGTATCCTAAATATTAGGACCTTTTGTAAACGAAATTTTACTGGCTCTCTTTTTGACATAATGTTTTTCCATTGATTTTATAGTTTAGAGCTAGAGAGCAATTCAACTATAAATAAGTATAAATCTTATAAAAAATGTTTACGTTGAGAGAAAAAGATAAATAAATTTCCTATAAGAAGGATATTGACAAATTTGTTTGTCCGATATTTTTCGAGACCCTTTTTTTTATAATACTTAGTTAGGGAGGACACAACAACAAACTCAGATCATTATAACTGTCGGCATATTTTTGCACTATGAAATTTTTTTTGTCTCTGTCGAGCTCATTTCCATAAAACTTACCTTACTGATGGTGATATTTCCTCTTTTTTCTTGCGTCCACGTTTTTTTGGTATTGCAATATTATTTAAACATCCACTATTTGCCGACGACATGTCAATATCAGCAGTATCAACATGCTGTGCTTGTACAGCATGCATTCGGGAATCAATCATTTGTTGTTGATTAACCATACTCATTGGCACTTGATTGTTATCTTCCATAAGAAGTCTTGTCGATTCAGGTGGACTTTCATAATTTTGTTGGCGCATAACCATTGATAAGCCATTGCTTGACGATGGCGACATCATCCGCATATTTGAATTCATTTCATCGTCTATGAAATTGTATGGATCGGGATCTGGATGAGGATGGGCGGCAGTAGATGGCAAATCTTCACATTTAGGCGGGATCAAATTTGATGAATGAATTTGATGTTGGGGCGTCATTGAATGTTGTGAAGATGTGTGCGAGTTGGGTGTTAGGACATCACCAGCACTTGTTTCATATCCGTCGTCTTGACTTTCGTGTTTAACCGTTGGCGAGAGCCTTAAAAATTGAATACAAAATTATTAAAGAAACAATCAAAGCTTTCTAAAATGGATTTAAACTAAAAATAAATAATTGAAAATATGACTAAGATACAAGATGAATCCCTTTTCCAGTTGGGGTAATGGTGTTGAACTGACAGGTGGTTACAAAGTAAACAAATATCAAGTTTTTACTATATACTCACAATTTGTATCGATTATTCGGATCCTCGTGCAATTCATCAATCATCAGATCATCAATACACGTCATCGATGTATTCTTTGGTTGATGATGCGGCGACTGCGGCTGCGGATGCTGTGGCAATTGATGCATGCGATGTTGTTGTTGATAATGTTGATATGTTCGCATATGATGTGGCTGTTGCATTGACTGTTGATCTTGATGATGCAGATATGCCATTAATTCTGAATGATGGTGCTGTTGATGTTGTTGGTGTTGTTGATGCTGCTGTTGCTGTTGATGATGATGATGCTGCTGTTGTTGTTGTTGTTGATGATGATGATGCATCATATGCTGCTGATCTTGATGGTGCAGGTAAAGTTGTTGTGCATGTTGTTGCTGCAGCATATTGTGCTGATTTTGGCTAAGATGATGTTGTTGTTGTTGCTGTTGTTGATATTGATGTTGCTGGTGGTCTATTTGATTTAGCATTTCTAAATTTTCTGGAACATGTTGCAATTTATAATCGTCAACATTATTTGTATCCATCGGGTTTTGTTGAGACATTTGTTGGTCACGAATATTTCTTTGAGATAATTCGTCGACATTGAGATCATTGCGATGGCATTCATGAAATTGATTAGCATGCGAATATTGATTATGTTTATTATCACCGTTGCCAACATTTTCTCTTTGCTGTTGCTGTTGTTGTTCTTCTTCTTCAGTTTGCTGCTGATTCATCTGTTGCTGTTGCTGCTGCTGCTGCTGTTGTTGTTGTTGTTGTTGACTTTGCTGTAGAATTTGTTGATGTTCAAATTCCATCTGTTGCGTATGCGAAAGCGCTTGCTGTTCTATGTCTTCCATTTGCCGCCTCTCGTCTTCTGGTTGCTGGTGCAGCAATCTTTCCATTTGATTTTGGGGACTATTTGATGATATTTCTTTTGCTGTCATATTATTATTATTATTTGAATGATTACTATTATTATTATTATTTGAATGGTTACTATTATTATTATTATTTGAATGATTATCATTATTATGATGGATAACTAAGTTCTCAGCTTCTAAATCATTCATATCACTTAAATTACTGGTAACACAACCATTTGTTTCTCTGATATTGTTAGATGGGTTTATTGAGGAAGGAATTTCATCATTTTGGAGTTGATTGCTTTCAGGCAATGTTTGTTGTTGTTCTTGTTGTTCGTGTTGAGAAAACGTTTCTTGGAAGAGTAATGTTGTAGCTTGACTAGAAGAAGACTCCTGATTACTAGCTGCACAAGCATTAAAATTATTAATTTCTAGAGACGCTGGCGAGGACGAAGAAGATGAAGAGGAAGAAGAGGAAATGGAGGAGGAGCAGGAGGAGGACATTACTTTGGTTTGGCTTTTAGGCTCTTTTAATTCAAACGATGTTGGCGAAAGCGAACCAGATGCATTCGCAGATGCAGACGAACAATCGTAAGGTGATTGAGATGTTTTATTATCTAAATTGACCATAACTTTCCTATCGTCTGGATTTTCACTTATAATGTTAGGAATTATCGCAGAATTTTGTTCATTTTTCGAGATATCTTCATCCATAGGAACAACTTGTTCTTGTTTATTTTCTACATCTACTGCTGTTACTACCGCTGCTGATACTGCTTCTAAGCTGGCATCAACTTCAGCTTTTTCATTTTCGTTCACATCTTGGTTGTTTTCTTCGACTTGTTGAGATTTAAAATTCTGTTCATTTCCTATCAAAGCACTTGAAGCCAAATTCACCAACGTTGATACATTTGATGATGATGTTGATGATGTTGAAGACGAAGATGAAGGCAGATGATCACCTTTACAAGTTGATGATGAAGGTGTATCTTTGGTCGACATTTTCGTTGTTGTATCCTCGTCTTCTTCTTCCATTGAAGTTAACACAGGTTCGGCTGCTGCTGGTGGTGATGATGAAATATTCATTGTGCTTGTTGTTGTTGGTGCTAAAGATGTTACATTACCTCCAAATAAAGTTGCTACTTGCATTTTGTATAAACTAGGTTTGAATTGATCTTTTTTTCAATTTATTGAGATCATTATTATTGTTCAAATATTGAATTAACAATTTTTGACCCTCTAAAATTACTCGTTTTTGGTTCTTTTATTGTTTTCAAAACAACTAAACAGAAAACGCTGAATAAATGGTCGAATGTGTTGCCCATTTTTAATATTAAAACTATTTTCTGTTCTTATGTTTATTCTGATTTTTTTATCTTAAATTGCAGTTTTACTTTTATGGTCTAAAGCAATTTTATTTATAATTTATTAATTTGTATGTTTTTTATTTTGCTAAGGAACATGTTTCCACTTTATTTGTAGTTTTATTTTTTGATATCACTTTGTGAGTTTCAAATTTGATGTTTGTCTGAAAGAAAGCAAAAGTAAAAAATTGTATTTATAAATGGTTTTAATTAAATTAGTACGAGATAAATTAATACAAATAAGGACCACTCTTTGAAAATAAATTCAGACCAAGCTGCTTTTGTGGAGGTGCTTATTTTGATATATCTTAAACACAGTACATATTCAGAAAAATGTCCATTTTTTGATCAATAGGAAGTGCTTAAAATTTAGTTTTCTTATGTTAAATTATCAGTTTCTGTAGAAAAAATTTCCTATGAATTAATGACCAAAAAAAAAAATAAATTAGGTGGGTATGTCTCAATCGAAATCGTGCACAGTACTAATGATTTAGATAAAACTTTCCGGATGGCAATGTTGCAATGAATGTAGTACTTAAATGAGGGCTGGGTTCGAGCTCTAGGCAGCATTCTGCTCTACATTTTCCTAGCTTAAACTGAACTCCACCCATGAGCTTAAATTAGATAATTAACACCTTATTCCCAATCCATACCATGCCAACAAAAATTCAATCATTTTTTTCTATTCCTTCTAACTAGTGCCGTGAAACTCAGGTATCATTTTAAAAACCTTAGGTCTAACATGCATCACTTTTCAATAATATTAAAACAAAAACGGATAAGGACAGACGCGATGTTGTCTACAAAATAAACTGCCTAGCCAACGCAGTTGAAACATGTTTCCAAGCGGTACACTTTGGCAACGCTCCATAGAATTAACTACAAAAACAATATGAACCGAAAACAAGACACTTAAAACATTTCATCTGTCTGATGTTTTCTGGTGTCTGGAAATGGAAACAATCGCTAACTCATCTTCGTAGGAAAAAAATAAAACCAAAAGTAATTTTATACTTATTTTATTTAAATCATATTCCTTATTCAAAACAAAAATCTCGTTTTTTTGTAAATTTTATAGTTATTTTATTTGAATCATATTTCTTATTTAAAATAAAAAATCTTTTTTTGACAGTTTATTAAATAACATTAATTTTGTATACATACAAAAAAGGTACCCCGAGAAGATGGCAAACAAGAAACAACCGTCGGAAAATAAGATGTAATTGTTTCATTTATTAACCTCACGGCCAAAAAAGCCGCATGCGAAATCATCACTGGCAGTGACTGACAGCTACTCATCGCCCCCAGAATTAGATCGTTCCTAAACCTGCACCAAACAGTCCCTCCATTTGGAACGATTTAGAATTTTTAAGAACTGTCGACAGAGAAAAACAAAATTTTCAGAATCACGTGAAATAAATAGTTTAATGTTTTTTTCAGACTTCATTATAAAGAGACGCTTTAACCAATATCTCGAAAACAGTATACATTTAACAAGTGGAAGTTCATTTTGTTTGTTTTGTTTGCAGGTAATTTTAAAAACCAATTTCAACTAAACGGGGGTTTCATCTTCGCCATACCTCAAAAATGAATTCCAATCAAGTTGACCCAGACAAAAGGCAAAAACATCTTCATCTGTCAAAATTCATGTCAGAGATCTCTATCAAGAAAAAATCGAGGAGAGATATCTCTGACATTCCAACAATAGATAAAACGGAGTGACTCCATTGTATATTTCATGGCAAGATAAGCATTCTGATAGAAACTATCTCCTGTGGAGTAGTGGTATAAATGAGCGTTTTTTTTCAGTAAATTAATTTGATCGGTCTTGACTGTTCTTTCAAAGTTAAAGCAGTAAGTTGTTTTTTACAATTTGGATAGAAAACTTTTCATATCTCTGGGCGCTTTCAAGATTTTTTTAAACCCAAACTGCAGAAATCAACTTTTTCAAATCGAAATTTCTATGCAAAAGCATTATTTTGATATGTTCGATAGCATCATTTGCGACGCAGCTCTGCACTAAAAAAAATCGAGTCCACCAACAGAGGTGCGTGCCTGGGAGCGTGTTCTTAAGCATTATCAGCAGTATTAATAAAAAACTGGTATCTGCGGCACTTCAGTGGTCGGAAGAAAACAAGCGAATATAAGGAAAGCATATGGTGTGGCTGTAATTTCGGAGTGGAGCCCTTCGTTCAACTTTCCTTATGTAAAACTTACATTTGGTGTAATAGAAATGCCAAAAAGAGA
Organism: Dasysyrphus albostriatus; assembly: GCA_946251815.1. NCBI lineage: Eukaryota > Metazoa > Arthropoda > Insecta > Diptera > Syrphidae > Dasysyrphus > Dasysyrphus albostriatus. The sequence goes on from OX276339.1 coordinate 4,236,736, forward strand.
TAGATGATAAGTACAATATGGGTGTGTACACCTTTTGACGCTACGGAAAGCTACTTTTCATTGGTTTTTGACATTAGCTTCAGTGCCCTTTCGACAAGTAACCCCATATTAATAAACGGCGCATAACAACGTGTTAGCATTTATATATTTGTCATTTATTAGCACATTTGTACGGATAACTTTAACTCACCAAAGTCTGCAAATTCTGCGTTTAATGAGCGCATAACTTCTTAACACATCCACGCACACGTGTCATAAAACCCTTTACTACTACCAGTATACACTTCGTAAGTCAGTGCATGCATATGCAACATGTATTAGAAAATCACCACAATTTGATGAAGTGGTGAATTTGGCGAATTTTATTTTTCTATATTTCAGGTTATGTTTCATACCAAAATATCAAACCTACAGAAAAGTATAGCTTGGATTCTATGACAAAAAAAAATTCAATTTTGTTGACCAGTAATGTTTCGTTATTTTGAGTAATTCAGTCCTATTGTGAGTTTCACGTGAACAAGAGTTCGCGGGGGAAAATGGACATTTCACATTTCGCCTACTGTGAGTTTCACCCGAAAAACGAAAATTCCCTTTTTATGAGTTCTCATTTCGTAATTAGGGTCATGTCTCCAGTAGTCGAACACTCAGTGGCTCGCAATAAAGTAATCGTTTAGAGTGAGGGAACCATTGAATGAAAATATGTGATGTAAGATTATTTAGCAGCTTTAACTCAAATATTTGTTATAACTTTTATGGTTTTTGTAGTAACTATAACAACTTTTTTTTTATAAAAAAAAAGAGAATGCGAAAATAGCCCAATTCCCCGGTAGTCGAACACTAGTTTCCTAAACTCGTACATAAAGTTTCCTTATTTCGAACACAAGAAAGAGTTCGTTCATAATTTCAACCTAAAAAAAGCATAGGAGTATTTTATTGAACAAATTGTGTTTGAAGATTTGTTTTTATTCAATTCTACTAAGAATGAAGTAAAACAAAAAACGGTTCAAAGGATTTTTTGTTTAAACGCAATTGAAAAACTGGTTGAACAAAGAAAGCTAACAATTACATGAAGTTAACGTTATCAAACACTTGTAGAAAAGAAGACAAAAGTGTTAGAATACTGGACCTAACGTGTCAAACATGTCCTTGACCCAAAACCGTAAAAAATATGGATTTTCTATAATATTTATTGCCAAAATGAAAGAAAATAATTTTGACGAAGTTGCCTATAGTCGAACACTAGTGTTCGAACATACAACTCTAACAAATTTGGTTTCCTTTGTTCGAACAGTCAATTCATTACCTAATTAATTATTAAGTTCTAACTAAAAACTTTAAGTTATATAAATAAAGAAACTGTTATCTAATGAGAAGACGCGTTTAAACAGGTATTAGCGTTAATCTTCACCAACAAAATCACAGTTTCCCACAACACATCCAACATTTTATGTTTACAATAATATTGAAATAACTGAATTTCCTAAAGCCTCTTTATTTTCTTTTCTTTTTTTTTTAACTTTATAATGACTAGTTAGAAGGACTTTAAGGTTTGAGGGAATAACACATGCATTATTCTGCATTTATAGAAATTGCACAGATTATAAGCTTTTTTCAAAAAGTGTTCGACTACTGGGAGTGTTCGAAATTAGGCGATTCTTCCATATCCGTTATTAAGAGCTTAAATTGCCACTTATTTTTTGACGGCGAACGAAAGAAAAACGGAGGATACTGACTGGTGTCTTTGCTCAAGGTTTTTGTTTACTTTAGTCCAAGAGAAATTCAGGCGAAACTCATAATAGCTTTTCAAATTTCGGAGGAACAAAAAGTTTTCGGGCGAAATATTTTCCACGTGAAACTCATAATAAGGCTGATTATTTTCACATAGTCAATTAAGTTTTTTAAGTAGGTACCTAATTTGTGAGTTTTGTGTTCCTGTTTTTTTTTTAAACATGTTTTTGTTATTTATTAACTAGAATATTATGTGAGTATTAAACATTTGATGAATTCATTATGCGTTTACAAAACGATTTCAGGCTTAAATTATTTTGGTCATTTTTAGCTACGATTGGTCATTTTTTTTTTTCAATTTTGGACACGATTTTTTTTTTCAAGTGGCAACCGTGGTTATAGGTACCAATGTTATTTGCTTCCGGAACCATAAAATGAATGACCCTTCATTAATCAGTTATCGTTGTAGCTTTTCGTGTAAGTCAAGCGGGATTTCTAGTGAAGCATTTTTTTTTTTAATTCGTTATTCAGATAAGCGGAGTTGACTGTATAACCATATACCTTTATAAACAAGGTTGTTTTGATATTCGTAGGTATTATATTTCTGTATCATTCCTACACATTCGCAAGATGGAATATAGTCAATATAATGTTAATAGATATAGATGATGACACCTTTACATACAAAATTGTTTCATCGGTATTTAAAAATAACAAAAACAACGAAAAATCACTTGAAATTATATAAAACAAAAATTGTAATTCAAAAGAAGGAAGACTCAAAACAAAATTGAAAAATGTATAATGTAGATTTCAGCTCGTACGCGCCGTCTAAGGTACTTTCCTACAAAGAAGCAAGTTTTCAAGATATTGAAAAGATTTGAAAATTTTTTTTTATATTTTTGTATGCATTTTGTTTTTATTACATCCCCAAACTGAATGGATGCGCATTTAAATAAATTTAATCTTACTATATATTACATTACACGAACGCACACAAAGAGAAACACACACACACCTCAGTATTTATTTCTTCAAAAACTTGAACATCAGATGACTTAGAGCAAAAAAGGAAACTAAATAAATAAATAAATTAGAACGAAGATATTGAAATGCATACACAAATACACATACATTTGCGTCTCTCTATACAGTAACTGTGGTGCCTCGTACTCTAGTACATAAATAAAAATAAAATATAAATAGTAATCAGCTTGTAAAATTAGCACACTGAAGTCATATGTAGGTACGAATGAATGAGCGGACTACCGTTGGCTATAACTTTGACGTCCGAAGAGACCAGACCGTCGGTTTTTTTTATTTATCAGCGGGCGGAGCGCCAGGGGACTGTGGGCTTTTTGGTACAATTTTATAAGAGGTTGTCGCTTGCTTTCTGCTTTTAGATGATTCTCAATATTTACTGCGATTTATGTATGTTTAGGACGATTCAACTCGTTAGGTTCTACAATGTTAGATGCATAGGTACCTAGTTTGTTAGTTATTAGTTGCGTAGAAGTGTTGGTGTTAATATACTGACTGAAGCAAAGTGTTGATATGAATGAGAGAGGAGAGACTAGTTTTGCTTTTGCGAGAGAGTGACTAAGTAACTCAAAACGAGCCAGTGTAACCAAAGTTGTGAATTAGAAATGTAATTCATCAGATATATATTTTTTTTATCGCCGAATTAGGTCTGCTGGTATTTGGAATGAGATTATTAGGCCTTAATTTGTTCACCAAAAGAGCTGCATTTTCTACATTATCTCTTCTGTCGTGTTGTGTGAAACGTGAAAGAAAAAGACTACTTACGATGCAAATTTTTCAACATCTTTCTTGAACTAAAAGTACAGAGCTCTTCTGCCAACATAACGCGTGAAGCAACACACAGTGGGATTAGATTGAATTTTAGCGCGCCTAAAAGTGTGGAATGTGAATAGTTGTGCAGGTTAAATCAACATAAGACAAAAAAAATCTATGGTAAGATGGGTCTAATTCCTCACTAAATAAGAGAGAGAAATTATTATTTAAAAAGAACGGCAACATTTTGAATAAAATGTTATAGCTTTTCTTGAAGTCAGAAATCTAATCTTTCTTTTGAAATTAAGTTACTTTAAGGAATAATTTTTGAAAACATTAATTTTAAAATCAAAATTAAATTGCAGCTATATGGATTAGTTGAGAAGCGGATCCCCCTGTCGAGCAACTCGATAATGTGGCTGCGTCATGAAGAGAGTCAATGAACACCAATACCCAGAAAATCTTTAAGTCCACCTGCGAGGGATAGCGCTCGTCGTAAAGATAGATATCGACTTAATACTAACCAACTCAACAAACGATACTTCAAGCAGCACACTAGGGGCGCCCAGCTGGATGATGAAGCTTGTTGGAAGGCGACTAAGGTCCACACAGGACTGTAAGATCCGCCTTCCACCAAGCTTCTCCATCCAGCTTGGCACTCCTAGCCACCTTTAGTAAAAAAAAAGACAGCGAAATCATAAAATAAAGTTCTACTTTTCCTTTTTTCGTTTTACAAGATCGGAAATTCTTGGTTCAATTAGGATTTATATGAGTAGCATGGCATTTTTGCAGTCCAGGCAATTTCGTTGGTTGATTGTTTTTTTTTTTTGGAAACGTGAAAAACAACGAGATACATGTTTTCACTTTCTCACATCAAAATTCTTCGAGGCTGAATCCGGACTTCAAATATTCCTTGAATTCACAATCATTTTCATGTTCGAAATTACATCGGGATTTTCAATTACCTTCACAACGATAGGCTTGCCATTTATTTCGCTTATACTTATCAGACTGCATGGCTAAATTCTGAATTTAATATTCAAGTTCGCCTTTTTTATCTTTCAACTTTTTCGACAAATAATTTGAATTATGGAGGTGAAAGTTAATAAGTTGAGTTGATTCATATGTGCAAAAATATTTATAATGGCAAAAGAAGATATCCCAGTTGCAGGTCAACTTCTGGAGCAGAGAATGATTGAAAAAAAAATGTCTACTTCCTCTTTCAACTCGAATAAACGTGCTTAACTTTATTGCATTTGTATGACCAATTCAAGTTCACTTTTTACTTGTGATATAAGTGCCTATTATAGGCCAAGTTTTGGATTCGTGCAAAAAAATTTCATCAAACATGACATAAGAATGATAGAGAACACGAAAAAAGTTCGTAAAAGAATTCTCTGTCTGCCTGTTCTTCGAAATACAGCCTAAGCTACCACAGCGATTTCCTTCAATTTTTTTTTTTGTAATTCTTGTTTAGCTAGAAAAAATAACGGTACTTGCGATACAAATATTTTAGAAAAACTTATTTATCTCAAAAACGGCTCCAAAGATTTTGATAATAAAAAATCAGTGTACTATCGTAAGTATGGTGTACTTGCTGTCAGAAACACCATAAAAGAACGGTTTAAATGCTTCTTTTATATATTTTTCTATAATATACAGCATAAGGTTTCTAAGTTCCAAGCAACTTGAATATAAAAGCAAGTGCGTGCGACCCAGTCATGCATTTTATTTTCAATGTATTCACGACTTCAACAGTTTCAAGGTTGAATTCGTTGTTGTTCGTGAACATCATTTGGTCCAGTATAATCAAGATCAGAAAATCCTGCCATACTGAGTTTTTGTGCCAGGTGCCACCGAGTCATATTTTCATTCATACAAAGTCAATGCTTTCAGAATTTGGGAATGAGAAAATGCATAAACACCAACACCGAAGCAAGATTTAGAATTAATTACCAACCGTTAAGATTTTGTCAAGTTTAGTCAAGGCCCTGAAAAGGCTTCGTTTGGGTAATCTAGACAAGGAAAACTTGTCTAATACTAGAGAGGGAGGCCCTTGCTAGAAAAAAAAACTTGTTGGATAAGTCCTTTCACCACATCCAAAATTAAAGTACCCATATACTTTTTCATTTTTAACATCACACAACTGTATTGCGAAATAGCTCAGTAGTAAGCGTATTGAACTGATAACTAGAATATCGTGGGATCGAATCCCAACTAAGACAAGTTTTTATTTATTTTGTTTGTATGTCGAGGCAAAAATTTACTTAACCGGTGAAGCCCGATACAAAATCGAGTGTTACCCTTGATAGGCCCATGTTAGGGTCAATGTTAAACTTTCTAGTGCCCCGTTAAAAAAAACACGATTGTTTTTCCAGATGGGAAAGGTTATCTAGGTTTTTTTATAAATAAATCCTAAATGTGTCGAATATTTTGGGTTAGCAAACATTGATTTTCATGAATTTTAGCAAATTAATTTTCGGGGGTTCGGGGTTCCAAGGGGTACGCAGACAACCACTTTGTCATGACTATTGAGGTGGCAGATAATAAAAGTGTGGCTGGTCACACCACTGATGGCCACATGCAGGGTCCAGGGTGTCAGCAAGATATAGAGCAAAAGTTTTATGTGTATCAACATCACCACTCTTTTAAAACCACTTGGTCTCTGTTGGTTTTATTTTTATGTTTATGTGTGTCAAAATATGTGCCTGTGTTTTGCCTGGGGTGGTTTTTTTTACATGTTTGCTGTTTGCTCGTCAAAAAGAGATAAGGAGGGACAGAGTATACTCACTTCCACTTAATAAAGTGTGAGTATGAGTTAGTTTGGTAATAGTTGAGGCTTGAGGGTGCTAGTTTGTTACGGTGATTGATTGAACACATCTAATATAAATTCAAGTTGATGTTGTGTTGTTTTGATGTAGGTAGAGGTACCTATATTATTTTTGCTTATCTACTATATTTTCCAATTCAAAAATATAGGACAGGAAGTAGTGCAATTTCACACAAAAAACAATAAATGAATGATATGAGTATAAAGGGTTAAACAAATCCGTAAGAGATGCTGCTATACATAGTGTATTGTAAAACCAGACGCAGACAGATATATAAAATAGTAGGCGGATGGTATATAAGGGTATTTATGTGTGTATTTCATATTCATACTTGAATAACAACAACTGGCTTTAAGTTTAAATATATCAATCTGATGAAAAAACTATAAATATTCTTTAGATGACAACTGCACCACTAAATAAAGAAGCATCTACACTCAATGCCAAAAGTTTGAGCGGCTTTGAAACTGATTTTAATTTACATAAAAGACAGTCATTCCCAGTTAATTGAGTAAAACTATCAAAAAATATTGAATTGGTGTTGCACAGATCCTAATAAGTAGGTCTTTTATTTAATTTCGAAATTTGAAACAAGGATAAAATTAATAGGGTAAATAAGGATAAAGGTAATAAGATTGAAAATCTATTGCCTTAAAGGGAAGTAGGTAGCTATAGAGAATTGGTTTCTTTTAAATTCAAAAGTTTTCAGGAATGGTTGAGAGTTGTAAGTCACTAGGTCCTGGTTCTCCTAGCTATTGTGCCAATAAATTTATTTTTGTATTAGGTACATCTTAATTTATTGAAGAAGTATCGTGTTCTTTTTTTAACAACCTGAATTCACAAGGTTGGATCTGTGAAATGAGGATCTTAAGTACCTACCTATTTGAGCAAAAATTTAATTAGATTTTCATTTAAAGTTAAAAATCATCAAAAAAAGGTCCATGCCATGTCTATAATTTTTAGTATCGATCGTCGAATACCTTTTCAAAAAGTTCTAGGATAAACGAAATAAATAAAAGCGGTTACATGTTGATATACCTACCTACAAATAATAATTATTGTCATATAAAAACGTTAGCGCAAGTTTTCAGAATACATAAGTTGACACATTTCGAAAAATTAATAATGATTTTTCTGGAATTTTGATAAGCAAATGAAACTGAAAATTTGTTTGCTTTTAAATTGAACGTCTGTTCATCCCAGTACTGTAAATTTGTGCGTTTTCTAAAATTTTAGATCAAGTGCGTATTCATAGTCAACAATTTCGTAAGTTTACACGGGTGAAATTAAAAATAGCATTTATAAAATACAAATAAAAAGGGAAGCCAAATCTTTTTACTGATTTGTTTGAAATTTGACGAATTTCTGTATTCGCAGTTTTTCCTATTTCACTTCTTTAGTGAGAATTTAATTTCCATCTTTGGAAGTGTGAAAGGTTTTGAATTAAATATTTATGCTAGACGTTTGGCTTTCTAAGCTCAGGGCAACGTACTGGGGCCTATTTCAGTGCTACTACATCAGTCACATTTTTCTGTTTCAAACAAATAGCTGGTAGTGCTGTATGGTAGCGTTGAATAGTTTTGTTGATCTAACATTTCTTTTGGACGTCCAGTATCACGAAAGGTATAATATTCAGCCAATTCCTTTAATCGAACGATTCGTTATTTCGAAACAGGTTTTTTCGGCCTTAAAAATAAAAACAATATTTAGGGAACATTTAAAAAGTTTTATCAATTTAATCGATTTTAAGACGAAGAAAAGTAATTTATTTGAGTTTTAAAATACTGATTATCGTAGCCAAATAAAATGATCGAAAAATATGAATTGAATTGAAAACTTCCAGACATAAGCATTAACAACCGCAAATTTCGTAAACCATTTTGTTGTGCAGACAAAATCAAACGCAAATTAAAAGTACTTAGAAAAAAGACCGGTTCTCATATTGTTTCTTTTCTTTTCCTTGCAATAGAACAGCATTCGGTATATAGTGTAGTAAAATATTTCACTATTCGTTATTTAGAGATATTAATGGAATTTAAATGGTGACTTGTTATACTGGACATAAGTAATATCGGCATTCGTTATACTGGGCGTATGTTGTATATTGAATGTGGTAAAGCTAGAACTTGGAACCATATGCTGGCCATTATGCTTAGTAAAGTGTGCGTAATCAAATCATCTGGGAAACATATATTTTTAGCAAAGTATGAAATGAATTTGAACGCCAAGGTGCTACATTATAATTGATGTAGTAGTGCTGAAACAGGCCCTGAACTATCAAAAAGGAATCAACTAAGTTGATTGTCAATATTTTGATAGTAGTTTTGAAGTAATGTTCATAATATCTAAAGGAAAATGTAGAGACCAATCGTCGAAACTACAATCGAATCGAAGATCACTTTAATCTTACGTGATACGGGCCCTGTTTCTTTTTTAGATCTAAAGGGCCATTCACATGAGAGCCACCAACGAACAAAACGAATTTAACACATTTATAAACCTTAATTATTAAAAAAAAAAACTACAAAAATGGTGGATATCTTAATTACGCTATTTAGGTTTAGAAATGTGTTAAATCGCTGGTCTCTCTCACGTGAATGGCCCCTAACACATCAAAGAATTCAACTTTAGTTTTTTTTTTCAATCTAAGCAACTCAAAAACGCACACATGAGCTCAGAATAAAATGACGGAGCATATGGATTTGATGTGATTTGACAGATTTCTAGTCATATGATAGTTCAGTGCTAAATTCTTTATTTCATAATTAAATCGGAGATCTCTGATCATAATCTACTCCTTTTGCTTAAAAACAAAAGCGACAATTAATTTACGTTCTTTTTATTTTCACTAAATTTAACTTCTTCTGAGTTTTTAAAATAAAAGAACAAACCTTATGTAATGATGCGTCGATAAAACATTCAGTGCCCTTATGGAAAAAGGTATAACTAGTCAAAAATGCAACCATAAGTGGCCATTTCCTAACCATAGCTTTCTGAAAAAAAAAACTTCTTCAACCAGCTTTTTTATAATTTCCCGACCTTAGCCTATATTAAAGTTTTCGGTACTCCCTTACTTAAAGGATCATTATATGTCGAATACGCTCAAATGTAGGTTTAATTTGATCCCCAGAATCCTAGATGCATATCTATTTTTCGTTGTCTTACTTCACTAAATTTCAGTTTCACATTAGTGAAGTTTCATTTTTCTTAAATGGTGTCTCCATCGGCAATTTTTTATAGAATACACTAAACCTAGCACGCTTTAAAAAAAATATATCTAATAGTGAATCAAGTTTTCGTAGAATGTATCCAGACTAACAGATTATAGTTACAATTGGAATGCATTTAAAAGTAAGTACACAGCTGCAACTGCAGCTGGAATAGCTATCAAAGTGTCGAACGTGCTATTTTTACGTGTCCACAAAGCAGCTGTATAGATTTGTTATTTGTTGGGTCATCTGCGAATCGTTTGCAAATTTATGGAAGACCAAGTTATATTGATTCAAAAAAGTTTGAAACTCGCCTCGAACTTTCTGTAAACCTGTTAGCAGAAAGCGCAACAGCTCCTATCGAAAGCGATATCTCTCAATTTGAAGAGACTTCGATTTGGATTATTACCGAAAGAGGAAATAATTACTAAATTTCTTCATTTAAATGTCATAAGTCTCAGTTTTGATAATAAAAAAAATACAAATCCTTGTTTAAAAGCAATCCGCCGCGTTTTCAGGAATAAGCCTATTGTGGGTTAAAATGGGTTTTGTTCGACTCGATTGCGCCTCAGGTTTTGAAGCGCGAAAAGGGCTAAAATTAAAAAGTTGCTCAACTCTTCCAGCTCCGACTGCAAGTGCATTAGAGTTTTTGTGTTTTTAATATTTTGACAGCTATTACGGCTTAAATTCCAGTTAAAGCTACGTCTCCAGTGTTCAGCCAGTAAAGGATGTCCAGCTATTAAGGCCATAACGACCAGAAATACTGTCCAGGAATGTCATAAGGAGATCTACTAAAAACAACTTAATTTGGTTAGATGTACTTGATTGCTTTTATTAAGATTTCTAATGGATGTAAATCCATCCAGACAGCACTATGAGTCTAATTTTTGAATTTCAAAAAAAAGGGTACAACATTTTTCGACACTAGTTGTCTTTATGTTTTAGGTATTTAAGCCTCTGCATTCATCAAAAATTAAAATAGGGATCTATTTTAATGCGTTTTTTTAAGCAATACTGATACCTACACACGGCTATACTACAAAGTTTAGTACCTACACATCAATCAGTGGCAAAGACAACCCAATTTTAAATGACGTCTCTGAGACCTCAATAAACTGAACAGACCTCTTGCAAGATACCCATACAACTTCGTTTTGTTGGGAGATACATGTTGGACACAGTAGGAAAGAGCGAGGTCATAGTCGTAGGTGGATGTTGGAACCTTTTTCCTTGGCTCCCCGGCTCAATTAATTTTTAGTGTTGTTTTGAAACGCACCATGGTGTAATTGTTATTGTTAATGCTATTTTTCAAGGCACCAAAATACATTAAAGATGTTTTTTTATACAAACACATCAGAACATCACATACAAACACTCATATGGTGAAAATGCACAAGAGAAAACGTACATATTTCAATCTCAGCCAGTCAGCCCACACAAACAAACCGATACACAAATCCATCACATTTATATATCTATCTACATACACACATTTTTGAGATATATTTATTGTATTTATATGCGCATATATGGTTTTTGCTAGTGTTATGTATACACAGTGATGCTAACTTTAATAAATAAATATAGGCATCACTAAGTTTTTCTTTTTTTTAGAGGGCAAATTGCACTTTTTGTGGTTAATATATATTTTCTCACATAGAATGTCGCTAAATTGTTGAAAATTAAATAACTTCGATTTGGCAAAACAATCCATAGCACACAACACACTTTTCAAACCGAAAACAGAGAAGAAATAATAAAAATTGTACAAAGTAGCAGTAGGTAGGTAGATATAGGCACCTCAATTCAAACCCGAATTCTGGAATGTCGAATGTCGAAGTCTCGGAAACCCGAAGCTATGGGTATTTTTATCTGAAACGTATGCGGTGTGGATATGTAAGGGGAACTCAAGCACAGCATTTGCACATGCATATCGTATAGGTACATCGTATGTTTTTTGTTTCTTTTTTCTAAGGACTAGGGAGAGGCTGAGATTCTCGAGATACTTTTGCCCGGATATTGAAACTCATCGACCACGAATATACATTTTTAATATTAATAAAAACAAAAACTAGGTAAACAGAAAACAAGATAAAAAAACAAATAGCAGTGAGGAAAACAGCGCGCGGATTTCTTTCGAATCGGAACCACAATTTACACTTTTCGAAAATATACTATTATTGAGATATAGCCGACTTTTTTAACCAAACGTGTTGACGAGGAATACTTTTGAACATACCTGTTCATTTGTTTAAAAAAAATATCTGCATGTCACATCATCGTTTTTCCTTTTTCTCTTTTTTCTTTATATATTCAAATAAGAATATTTATACACAAAAAAAGGAAAACAGCCCGCTGGTTGCAGGAAAAGAATGTACTAGATAAAAAAATGTGAATTTAATATTATTACCTAAATATTTACTACATATATTTTCTTTTCTTTAATATTGTTTTTGTTTATTTTGTTTGAACCGTTTATATTAAGTCAAGTTAGTTTTATAATACAAATTCATTTGCCGCACGAACTTTCTCACAGTCTCACACAACGAATCAATTTCAGTGCGTTAACTGACTAAACTTCTATTTTTTTTTTTGTAATTTTATTTTGTTGGTGTGGTAGAGGGAGACAAAAAAAGTAGCATAAGATAAAATATCTAAAAACATCACGTCACATATCTATATAGATAGGGATAGTGCATACCATGAGACATGAAATGCCAATACATGCTTATTGATGGAAATGCTCCATTTCGATGGAGGAGGGTTGAAGCTATTTTCGACCATTTTGAATATTACTTCGATAACATGTTGTATTGATGCAAGCTTGAAACTCACTTAGACCCTTTGTAAACCAGATCGAGTTGAAGTGGGCTTGGTTCGACTCGATCGTACTACAGTAGTTGAGTCGAGTCGAAATTTTTGATGAAAATGTGTCGAGGAGTTGGTTTTAACGAAAATTCATTTCATGCCGGCTCCGCTAGACATGGGCAATGCGCAAGCTATGAACCTGTCGAGAAAAAAACCAATGGAGGCAAAAAAATCCATGTCTTGTCGACGACATGGCGAAGAAAACCAACTATTGAACACAACATGAACGCTATTCAAAGCTTGGACATTGTTGACGCCGAAGTTCAAGCTGCAGATCATCGAGATCAACACCACGAAATTTAATAGCCTACTTTTAGGCGCAACATAAACATCTGTTTTAGAATTTAGTGAGTGACTAGCATTAAACTTAATTATTAAGTTTAATATTAGTAACTCAATAATTAAGCAACTCACCACATCATATATTTTTGCTAAGCTTTCACCACCGAGCTAGTCGGTCGGTGCAATTGAATTATTATATAACTTTTTTAAGTTAGTTCCTCACTCATATCACTCTAAGAAGGTCACAATTATCATTAAATACAAATAAATTAAAATAAAAAAAAAAGGGGTAATAAAACTGTTTCTCTTTAATAAGTTTGGTACTGCAGGAAATTTTATTCCACAGCACATATGGTTACTTGGTTTTGCTGGAGATCTTTTTTGTACGAAGTCGCCTACCCATAACGCTTCCCCTATCATCATCCACCCAAAGCAGCCAAGCCGAGAAATAAATCTCTATCTTCATTACAATTGGGATTCAAGAGTGGAATCCCCCCAACATTTTTTGGTCCAATCGAGCCAAATAGAAGATATTTGGACAATACCAAATCGAAGCATTAATTGCATGATAATTGGAAATCCTATAACCCTGATACAAGGTAGGTGCTGTGCACTTAGGTTACATATTTGCTAATATTAAAGTAGTAATTTTTAACTGAAACTTTATTTGATGAAGAATCTTTTTATTTAATTTCGATTGCATTTATTTTATTAAGATTTATATGCAATTTAAAGTTATAATTTCTAACGAAAATTGGTTAAAGTGATTGATAAAATCTTTGTGCAGTTGGGTTGATTTGGAGGAATTTTTGGTCGTCGGGAAAAAGTACAGTCTCGTTACGGTTATTTGATCTCGTGATTTTAAAAGTTTTCCAACTTTCTTCGGTGCATAAATATACAGTTTTTTTCCGATACTGTTAGGGATTTGCGGTGCTTTACATTTGCAAAAGAATTTTCTCGATTTTATAAAAATTTAGTACATCCTTTGTACTGGAAAGTGAAGTTTTTTATTAAACTTTTATTGTATTTTTTCCTTTTTCTTCGTTCGAGATTTTTTATTTTTGTTCTTCTGATTTTCGAAATGGCTCTTTCGGGGGATTTTTATTTGTGCGTTAGACAAATTAATGAAACCATAAAAAGTTTTCGTGAAGTTCCGAATACGGAAACCTTAACTTGTGGCATGCTAGAGGTATGGAAACAGGAATTTGAAGTTTTATGGAATGAATTTAGGGGAGTTTATGCAAAATGTCTAAGAAATGAAGACAAAAGTTTAGACGATACAAAGTTATTAGCCATCAAAGCTAAATACGTTTCGGTTTCTGGTAGTTATTTCACTACAGTAGGAAGCATCATAGATTTGATTAAAAACGATGCAGCCAAGGAAACAAAAGAAAATTTAGTTCTTTCTCAGATGAAACATAGATCTGAACCAGAATTTGGAATCAAAGTTCCACCTTGCGATGCGGAATGCTTCGAAGGTGATTACAAATCCTGGCCTACTTTTCGTGACATGTTCACTTCGATTTATATAGCTCATCCACGGTTAAGTAATGTAGAGAAACTTTACCACTTACGATTAAAAACAAAAAAAGAAGCTCATGATATTGTCGATAAATTTCCACTTACCGCAGATAATTTTAGTCTTGCTTGGGATGCATTAAAATCTCAATACGAAAATAAACGCATCCTTATAAATACGCAACTTAAAGCTTTATTTTCAATACCATCGATCTCAACTGAAAGTGGTTCAGCTTTAAGAAAGCTTCACAGAACCGTGTGCGATTGCTTAGGAGTCCTTTCAATCTACAAAGTGAAAACAGACAATTGGGATCCGATTCTAATTTTCATAATTTCTCAGAAAATTCCTGAAACTACTTTGTTTCTTTTTGAACAAAGTCTTCCCAAAGAAAATGAAATCCCTACTTGGAAATCCTTAGAAGATTTTCTAGCTTCTAGATATAAAATTCTTGAATCTGTTGAAGAAGTCAAACAGTGTCCCCGTCAAAGCTCTTATCAGTTATCAAACCCAAAATCAAAAAAAATAAACTCGTTTCATATCGAACAAAAGCAGTTTTGTTGTAAGATATGCAAAACCAACCACCCTTTGCGCTTATGCAAGAAATTTTTAGATATGGATGTCACATCCCGACGTAAGTTAGTACAAATCCAGAAGTACTGCTACAACTGTCTTGCACTTACACATTCGGTGTATGAGTGTAAAAGTAAAGTGTCTTGTGATCAATGTGGTAAACGACACCACAGTTTACTACACTTCACTCCTTCAAAGCCCGTCTCTCATGACACAAGATCTCTTTCACAACCCCATACTTCCTTAAATTCTACCCCAATACAGTCCACTTCTAAACAACAACCAACAATTGAATTAGAATCAGATAATCCATCTGACTCTCCAACAATTCAAAGTTTTCTTGTTAGCCAGAAAAAGAATATTTTATTAGCTACAGCTTTGGTCAAAATTACTGCTCATAATCAAACATTTCTCTTGAGAGCATTAATCGACCCTGGTTCTGAAGCTACATATATCTTACAATCTGTAGTGAGCCGATTCAAGCTTGTCACTCGTTCATCTAATGCATCTATTTGTGGTATTGGACAAGTTCACAGTGAATATTCAACGAGTGTGTGTCCTCTCACTCTCCAATCTCGCATCAACCCTGATGTACATATTCCAGTTTCAGCTGTTGTTTTGAAAAAGCTGACAGGTAACTTGCCATCACAAACTGTTGACGCATCAAACTTGGTTGAGCTCAAAAGTTTGCGATTGGCAGATCCGAACTTTGATAAACCCGCTTCAATAGATATATTAATTGGAGCAGATATTTACCCCTTCATCTTATGTGAAGGTATTAAAAGAGAAAGAGATTTATGTCCGATTGCTCAAAATACGGTTTTTGGGTGGGTCCTTTCAGGACCATGTGACGAAGTTATAAGTAAACCAACGCTTCACACGTTTTTCAGTGACATTTGTTTAGAAAAACAAATACAGAAATTTTGGGAACTTGAAGAAGTTCAGGATATTCAACCCTTATCTAACGAAGATAAATTTTGTGAAAAATTATATGCAGATACAACTACTCGAAATCCAGATGGTCGTTATATAGTGAAACTCCCATTTAATCCTCACTTAAACATCATGGATTTAGGTTTTTCAAAAAGTAGTGCAGTTTCCCAGTATCTGCGCCAAGAAAAGCGTCTACTTAGCGATATATCACTAAAAGAAGAATATAGCAAGGTTCTAAACGAATACGTTTTGTTGAACCATATGAATCTTCTACCAAAAGGCAGTTCAAACTTTTCTAGGCCACATTTTTATTTACCGCACCATGCAGTGGTAAAGCCAGATAGCGCGTCAACGAAAGTAAGAGTTGTTTTTAATGCCAGCGCTTCTACAAGCAAAGGCAGGAGTCTCAACGACTTTTTATACAGGGGTCCTGCTCTCCAAAACGATCTGCAAGCAATTTTACTTAGATGGCGACAGTATCCGTATGTTTTCAATAGCGACATTGAAAAAATGT
The DNA here is from genome assembly GCA_946251815.1 of Dasysyrphus albostriatus. NCBI lineage: Eukaryota > Metazoa > Arthropoda > Insecta > Diptera > Syrphidae > Dasysyrphus > Dasysyrphus albostriatus. The sequence goes on from OX276339.1 coordinate 4,252,984, forward strand.
ATCGCCAAATACATGTTCACCCAGATCATCACAGATTCCAAAGAATCGTATTCCGATCTTTAGATTCAGAATCAGATTTGGCTGATTTTGAAATAAATCGCGTAACTTTTGGAGTAAACTGTGCTCCATATTTGGCAATCCGCACATTGCATCAGCTTGCTTCTGATGAAGGAAACAAATATCCCTTAGCTAAGAATGTGGTGCTGTCAGACTTTTATGTTGATGACGTTTTTTCGGGTGGCTTCAATTTGGACGATGTTGTTCAAATTCAGGAACAGTTAAATGCACTCCTTTTCTCGGGAGGATTTTGTTTAAAGAAATGGACTGCAAACCACCCTCGCTTGTTGGAAAACATTCCTAAAAGGGATGTTTTAGATCAACACTTTCTTATGTTTGAAGAGTCTTCGCATTCGAAAGTTCTTGGCGTAGGGTGGAATGCAAGGGAAGATTGTTTCTATATTCGATGTAAAATGTTTCCTTATCCAGAATCGCAAATGACAAAACGTGAACTATTTTCAAACATATCGAAAATATATGACCCTATTGGTTGGTTAGCGCCAACAACAGTTGTGTTAAAAATATTGATGCAGGATGTCTGGAAGGACAAAATTGATTGGGATGCTCCCATAAACTCTAATCATTTAAAAACTTGGCAGGAATTTGTGAACTCTTTTCCGATTATAAAGGATATAAAGATCCAGAGATGGATTAATTATACCCCAGAGATGAGTATAGAAATCCATGGCTTTTGTGATGCATCTCTCAATGCATATGCTGCTGCCATATATTCCAGGATTTCAGATTCATCTGGAAATATTAACACTCACCTGCTTTGCTCAAAAACAAAAGTGGCACCCCTAAAAGCAATTTCGATCCCTCGGCTAGAACTTTGTGGAGCTGTTTTGCTAACAAGGTTAGTGAACGCTGTACTAAGTAGTCTACGCCTTAAAAACTATTCTGTCTTCCTTTGGACGGACTCAATGATTGTATTATACTGGATTCATGATTGCCCATCTCGACTTGAAACATTCGTCAGAAATAGAGTCTCAAAAATACAAACTGACAGTCCTCCAGGTAGTATTTGGAAACATGTTCCCTCTGAACATAATCCTGCTGACATCGCTTCTCGAGGTGTCATGCCTCAAGATTTGATAACTAATTCCCAGTGGTGGTATGGTCCAAAGTGGTTGTTGTCTTCAAAAGAAACTTGGCCAGTAACCAATATTCAAAAGGATCCCAGTTGGAACCTCGAAACAAGGAAAATTAAAAGCTTCTTAGTGAATATAAATACAACTTATGATGTTTTAAGAAGGTTTTCATGCTACGCTCGTGCCATAAAAGTTATATCGTACTTGTTTAGATTTATCAATTTAGCTTCTCGTAAAAGAAAAAGGTTTTATCCCTATAGATATTTTACTACAACTTTAACTCACCATGAAATAGTTTTTGTGAAAAATCGGCTAGTTATACTAGCACAAAGACTTTATTTTAATGAGGATTACAAGGCTCTTTATAATTCGAAACAATTGTGTAAAAAGAGCTCAATTTTATCTCTGAATCCTTGTCTAGACGCTCAAAAAATTATGAGAGTAAATGGTCGTCTTACAAATGCAAATTTGAGTTATAATGAAAAATACCCTATTATTCTACCCTATTCATGTCCATTAGCAAAACTGTTGGTGGATTTTGTTCATAAAATTTCCCTTCATGGTGGGAATCAGCAAGTTTTGTATTTAATGAGAAAAACTTATTGGATTCCCAAGCTTAAAAATTTGATTAAAACTATTCTAAACAATTGCAACGTTTGCGTCTTGCACAAAATGGAATGTCAAACTCAGTTAATGGGTAGCCTACCACCGGAAAGAGTTAACTTTTCATTTCCATTCACTCATGTTGGGCTTGATTTCGCTGGCCCCTTCGAACTAAAGGTTCAAAAGGGTCGGTTTTATCAAGCCATAAAAGGCTATACTTGTCTTTTTATATGTTTTTGTACAAAAGCTGTACATTTAGAAGCAGTTGGAAGTCTTTCTACAGAATCGTTTTTAGCAGCTTTTGATAGGTTTGTTGGCCGTAGGGGCGTCCCCCAACAACTGTTTTCTGATAATGGCACCAATTTTGTGGGTGCTAGTAAAGTGCTCACAAAAGAGATTCGAAAGGCCTTGGCAGATGCAACCTCGGAAGCTGAAAAGTCATATTTGCCTAAGGATTTAAAATGGAATTTTATTCCACCAGGTTCCCCTCATATGGGTGGTCTTTGGGAGGCCGGTATAAAGTCTTTTAAAAACCATTTTAAAAAGGTTGTAGGGAACTCAAAACTAACTTTTGAAGAGTTTTCAACATTGCTTGTCAAAATTGAGTCGTGTTTGAACTCTCGACCTATTTCGTCACTATCCGAAAACCCTCTTGAACCACTTCCGCTGACACCGGGTCATTTCTTGAAAGGTGCACCCTTGCTTTCCCTACCTGAAGGTAAGGTTATTGAAAGTACTACCCTAAAGAATTGGGAGAGAGTCCAACAGTTATTTCAGTCTTTCTCGAAAAGATGGAAGGAGGAATATTTGACCGATCTTCAACGAAGAACAAGGTGGAAATATCCAAAAAGAAATGCTCAAATTGGAGACGTGGTAGTAATACGAAATGAAAATCTGCCACCCAATCTCTGGCGGCTAGGAAAGGTTGTTGATGTTCACCCAGGGAAAGATGGAAGGGTTCGCGTTGCTACTGTTAAAACTCAACAGGGTAATATTTTGCGCCCTATAGCAAAACTATGTCTTTTGCCCGTCGATCAGGAATTGTTCCGGGTCTATCTTGCTTTACAAAAGATTGAATAATTTTGCTTGTTTTTTCATATAATTTTGCTATGAAAATTTTGAAGTTATTTATTATTTATTTAAAATGGTTCTAAATGCACAGTACCTTATGAATTTAAACCTTTAAATTTCCTTTTTATTAGCTTTAAAAAATTATTTTTTTTTCTATTAACATGTCTGAGTGAGTAAGGGCACTCTTAAATCAACCCTCACCGATGGATTTACTAATAATTTTTTTTTCCTGAGTAGCGAATCGAGGCGCTTCTATAAAAATACCTCCACCGTTGGACTTACATTATCCAATCTAAACTTTTTTCAACGATGTGGATTTGACTCTTTGCATTCCTGCAAAGGGAGGCCGGAATGTTGACGCCGAAATTCAAGCTGCAGATCATCGAGATCAACACCACGAAATTTAATAGCCTACTTTTAGGCGCAACATAAACATCTGTTTTAGAATTTAGTGAGTGACTAGCATTAAACTTAATTATTAAGTTTAATATTAGTAACTCAATAATTAAGCAACTCACCACATCATATATTTTTGCTAAGCTTTCACCACCGAGCTAGTCGGTCGGTGCAATTGAATTATTATATAACTTTTTTAAGTTAGTTCCTCACTCATATCACTCTAAGAAGGTCACAATTATCATTAAATACAAATAAATTAAAATAAAAAAAAAAGGGGTAATAAAACTGTTTCTCTTTAATAAGTTTGGTACTGCAGGAAATTTTATTCCACAGCACATATGGTTACTTGGTTTTGCTGGAGATCTTTTTTGTACGAAGTCGCCTACCCATAACGCTTCCCCTATCATCATCCACCCAAAGCAGCCAAGCCGAGAAATAAATCTCTATCTTCATTACAATTGGGATTCAAGAGTGGAATCCCCCCAACAGACATAAGATTTGAGATTTCACGTGCATGAGAGTATTTCTCTGGTTTTCGTTGTATCTGTAGGTAAAGTTGTTACTTATTGACATGATCTTTTTTTCTATAATTTGAGTTCGATATTGTTGCAAAAGATAGAAGTATAGCGAGACAAAATCTGCTGATTGTTGTTTGGATTGTAGTTACGATGTTGGACATCTGTATGCCCTGTAGAGTCGGGGTGTTAGGGCCTGTGTCTGTCTACATGGTCGTTGCACTGAAAGTTGCATCCAGATTCAGATCCAGAAAGATATGAGATATGCGATGAGAAAGATGAGATCAGTTTTCTTTTTACTGTGCGAGTGAGAGATGTATGAAGCTTAAAGAACTTTATCCCCCATACTCATGGTAAAAAAAACAAGGTATGTTGTATATGAGATGATGGGTCGCTCTCATGTGACGTCATAACGTGTATTGCATAACTTTAAAAATATCAATTATTTATCGCTTTACTTTAAATTTCAACACATAGCCTTAAAACATTAATAACGTATTGCTTTGAATTCTAAGGGCCAGTTGTACAAATATTTATCACTGGCTTCAGCAAACTTACTGAGGCTCAAAGATAGTTTATTCATTAAATTGACTCCTATGACATACTTGAACTTTGAACCATTGTTGATCCTGAGTAATTCCGCTGAAATCAGCCAGTACACATTTTTGAGCCACGGATTTTAGTTTTTGTTCCATCTGACAAACCATTGAGATTATTTACTCGCAATGACGTCACGAATCGTCTCATTGAAGTTATTATTCTTATACCATGCCCCATACGAATAAACGACGGATAATAACGTGTTATCATTTATATAAGGTCTTTTTAGTATCTTTTTCCAAAACAATGTGTAAAAGCTGGCAAATTTTGAAAAGAGGGGAAAATTCGAAAAAATTCAAACGCATAGAACCCACTGATCTCTATATACACTGGATAGTGTATTCCTTATAATGTATAACAGTTTTTTTGCTTCCATTTGAAGATGACAATTAGGTGGTCGGCTTCATAATTTGACGTCTACATTAACACAAAAAAACCTGTTTCCAAAATTTCAATCTGAAGAAAGAGAAACAGACGAATGATATGAAAGGGAAAAACTTTGTGGGAGTTTATTTTATAATTTTTTTTCATTAAGTTATTCATTGTGTACATTTCGTTTGTGCTATTATTTTCCAATAGCACTAGAATTATATCAATTGAAAGGTGTTTAAATAGGTAATAGTAAATATGTAGATGGGATATGGGAACCATCGACTTCGTTCATTATTTCAGTTTGCGTTTGCAAACAAGTTGAACAAAACAGCTGATAAGTGTGATGAGGAGAATGCGATTACATAGTCTGTGTTTTTTTTACGATTTTACCTCCTTGTCACACTCTTAACATTTGTAATTCCGTTTCATTTAACCATTTGTGAATGAAATAAAATTACAAACACAACAATGTTAGCAAAGAGATTTGGGGGGGAGCAACGAACGGGAATTTGTCGACTTCATAGTGGATTATTTTGTATAAATTATTATACAGTCATATTGTTATACAAAAAAGTGGTCAGCTTCATAATATAACAATTCTTCAAATGGAAGCAACTTTCTTATGTCGATACGCTATCCAGTGTATTATAGAGATCAGTGATTGAACCATGCACCACTTTTTGTTAAAAACGTCATTTTTATGTATAAATGGAGTTGCCATTTTGCCATGATTTCAATAGCTTTATAATGCACTTTTTTCGTAAAACAAATCTACTGCTTTTAATTCGAGTCTATCCCACATTTATTTTTATAAAAATTATTATTCATCAAAATTGGCTTGATAACAATCATGACAATATTTATATATTAAAAATTGGAATATTATGCAGATCTTCTAAAAGAAAATTGAATATACTGCATTTTTTTGAAAACCTACTTCGAAAAATTTTCCGATTAGTGGCAATGTTGTTACAAAAAATGATCACCACAATTTTTGACAGTGGTTTATACCGTCGTTCTTTATTCAATGAACGCTGTTCCACAAACAACGAACAATGAGCAAAGTTTATCCAAAAATTCAAAACGGCTTTGAATGTCTTCGTTGTTCGTAATCGGTGTTATAATTTACACCTTTGTTGTTCCGCGTACGGGTAAATATGAACAACATACATAGAAGGTGACACCGAATGTCTAAATGCGGCTATACACTTCCAGCAGTATTAATTAAAACACACGTGTTTACTGGCACACGGATAGACAACTTGTTCCTTTTTTAACTTTTCTTATTAAAAAAGATATGATATCTTTCCAGTATTTATAACTTCACCAAATTCACCACTTCATCAAATTGAGGGGATTTTCTAATACATGTGTCACATGCATGCACTGCCTTATGAAGTGTTTCCTGGAAGTAGTAAACAGTCCTATCACACGTGTGCGTGTATGTGTCAATAAGTTATCCGTTCATTAGACGCGGAATTTGGCGATTTAAAGTTAGCCGTACGTTAACATACGTCGTGCTTTGAAATAAATAAATAATTAATGTCATTCGTGTTTTGGAATCTCCATACCATTTTATCTCAGCTCTGAATGGAGCACTTACCACAAGTGAAGAAAAACCTTAGTTGAATATCGAACATAATTTCAACTTGAGCTCTCGATCTTGCTTGTAAACGCAGTATAAATATGATATTGATACTCCCGGAAAATGAATAGCATTAATGTATTCATTTAAATGCAAATTAAATTTAATTGAATTAACACGAGTATTTACTACACGCATATATTTATTTAAGACTATATTTGTACACAAACTTGCAAATAAAGGGATCATATGCCTAGGGATAAAACCAATTTTCGTCAGAAATTTGGGCTCGACTCTACTCCCTGAGCTTATTTCAACTCGATCTATGTATACAAGAAGTTGTTGTGAATTTCAAACTCGCTTCAACACCACATGTAAACATAGTTATTACTACGTTTACATGCAGGTCTGAGAGCTCGAGTTGAAACAGGGTTGAATATAAGACCCAGGTTTTTCGTCATTTGGGTTGAGTGCTCCATTTTGAGTTGAGTTGAAATGGTAATGAGATTCTAGAAAAATGAATGGCATTAATTAATTTATTTAAATGCAAAACAAATTCAATTGAATTAACATAATCACTTAAAACACTTATATATTAAAACAAATCTATATTTGTACAGAAACATGCAAATAAACTGACCATATTGCATGATCTGTAAAACCAACTCCTCCACTCAGGTTTTTCATCACCAATTTCGACTCGACTCGACTCCTCGAGTGCAGTCGAGTCGAGTCAAACTCATTTCAACTCGACCCAGATTTACAAAAAGTTGAAACGAGCTTCAAGCTGGCTGTAAACGTAGTATATGTGAGTCGAGTTGAAATAGGCTACGTTCAACATCATTTACTACGAAACTGCTTTTAGACGATTATGACTGCATTTGACACACTGATCTCTATATACACTGGATAGTGTATTCCTTATAATGTATAACAGTTTTTTGCTTCCATTTGAAGATGACAATTAGGTGGTCGGCTTCATAATTTGACGTCTACATTAACACAAAAAAAAAACTGTTTCCAAAATTTCAATCTGAAGAAAGAGAAACAGACCAATGACATGAAAGGGAAAAACTTTGTGGGAGTTTATTTTATAATTTTTTTTTTCATTAAGTTATTCATTGTATACATTTTGTTTGTGCTATTATTTTCCAATAGCACTAGAATTATATCAATAGAAAGGTGTTTAAATAGGTAATAGTAAATATGTAGATGGGATATGGGAACCATCGACTTCGTTCATTATTTCATTTTGCAAACAAGTTGAACAAAACAGCTGATAAGTGTGATGAGGAGAATGCGATTATATAGTCTGTGTTTTTTTACGATTTTACCTCCTTGTCACACTCTTTACATTTGTAATTCCGTTTCATTTAACCATTTGTGAACGAAATAAAATTACAAACACAACAATATTAGCAAAGAGATTTGGGGGGGAGCAACGAACGGAAATTTGACGTCTTCACAGTGGATTATTTTGTATAATAATTGTTATAAAGTCATATTGTTATACAAAAAAGTGGTCAGCTTCATAATATAACAATTCTTCAAATGGAAGCATTTTTCTTGTGTCGATACGCTATCCAGTGTATTATAGAGATCAGTGATTTGACAAGATGTGGTTTCTGCTATACTCCCATATAAGAAATAGGGTATGCTTGACAGTTCAGGAAGACTAATTCGTGACGTCATTGTGAATGAATGATCTCATTTGCTTGCCAGATGGAACAAAAAGTAAACAATACATTTTGTCAAGCTATTTTTTGTTGAAATTAAATGTAAAACAATAAATTATTTATGTTTTGAAGTCATGTGTTAGTGAAATTTAAAGTAAAACAATAAATAATTTATTTTAAAAACAAATATGGTGACCCTTTATCTCATATACAATATAGGCCGTGTTTTACTATCTTTTATCGAGATCCGGATCTGGATCTGGATTAACTTTAACACGTAATACAAAAACAAAATATTGGGAAATTTTCAAAATTGTTTTTGTTGTACATGTTAAAAGTTAATCCAGATCCGGATCCCGATGATAATAAAACACGCCTATACAATAGAAAAAGAAGTATGTCACATATACAGTGCGGCAGCTAGTTGTGTATTTGGAACGTCAAATCGGTGAATGAATCGAAAAAAAAAAACAAAACTGAAAGTGATACAAGATTTAAAACATTATTAAATCATTAATTATTAGAAAAAGAACTATTTGCCGTGATTTAACAAAGAATTGTGTATATTTACTATTAACAATAAAAAAATATGAAGTGCACTGTGAAATTATAGAAAAACACCCAGAATAGGGCGAACAAGAATCATTTCATTTAATATATTTTTTTCTCCAAGAAAATGATGTGAATTGTTCATACTTTAAATAATCACCAATCATCCAGTAACACATACTAAATGATTTAAATAAAATAAAGCCTATAAAACTATTTGTCCAGTTTATATTTCTGAGTACCTACTCAGAGAATTTCCCCAGTTTTGCTGTCAAAAGCTAAGCGAACAAAAGGTTTGCCCCGCAAGCTCAGTGACCGCTTCTGAAACATAAACTGAACAATCAATTAATTGAAAACTTGCACATGGTTCTTTGGTTATTATTTTGTATATCAGAAACTTCAAACTACGATTCTGTAAAACAAGGACGTATTTCTTTCAATTGGTGATTGTAAGGCGAAACTATTTGTTAAGCGCCTCTTATACGAGGAAATCATTTTTGTTTTTGAGCTGAATTTGTACATTTGGAGTTCGTATAATTATGTTAGCATGTATATTACGTATATGACAAATGCGTAAGGTTACATTTTGAATGACCTTCTGAAACAACTAAATTGTGAAAGTTCTCCGTCCCTATTAGAATGCATTTGTGAGCTAAATGAAAAATGCTTCTGTTTTTTCCAATAATAGGGGTTTTTTTTTACATGGATCAACATCTTTGGATACAAGTGTGGAAGCAAAATATGAAAATCATTTTCAGCACACAAATTTGGCAGTCGTATGAAATTCTTTCCTACGTTATTGTGACATGTGTCAATATTTTGTAAGATAGTGTAGAGGCATTTAGCCAGTTTATATTTCTGAGATCTCAGAGGACTCAGAGCGCTCAGAAATACAAACAGGATTCCTTTCAAAAATTCCTCATTTTTCCCCTTAAAAACTGAGACTGAAATTTTTTGGACTCGCTTGCTCAATTATTTGTTGTCGCAGTAAATTACATAAAGGAAGAAAAGAAAAAGGGAGTTGTTTTGACTTCTATGTGAGGAATGTTGTTTATATTTTACTCTCCTGCTCTGTCAAAAAATTGAGGAAAAATACTGAGCGCTCAAGAAATATAAACTGGCCAATTATTAGTGTTAACCAGCCAATAATCGGAAAATTTTCCGTAGATTTAAATAAAATGCTGCAGATAGATTAAATTTTCTTTTGCAGTAGATATGCATTTTGAAAATTGTATTTGTTTTAAAAAAATAATAATAACTGATAATAATTTAAAAATTTATATCAAAACATTACCTATGACCTGCCATTTTCGATTTTTGACGTTTACGAACACGCTCTCTGGTTTTTTTTACTGAAAAGCTGCACCGCAAATGATGTTTTGGAAAATGTGAAATTAGCAGACTGCATTATCGAACACAATAGGTCTGTTTCTTTACTTTTGGGATAAAGTTTGGTGATGAGCTTTTTAATGTTGTTGTTGTAATGTTTAGCCAGAAATGAAAAGCATAGAAACGCATTTGGGATGTTCCTGGTTTGTTGCGGTGTAAATTACCCATTGAACTTCTTTGCTTTTAGGCTCAACGCACACAAAATTATGCAATTTCAATTCTATTAACATTTGCACTTCTTCATTTTGGGCTCCATTAAAACATACCAGAAGAAATATTTTAATTTATACAACAATGGAGACAGTTGTATCATTTTAATTTAATTTAATTAAATTAATTTAAAATTTTCGATCAACTGAATTCTTGTTTGACAAGCAAGAAAGTGAATGTTTGCGTAGATTCTTGTTACAGGAGAAATGAAAAAAGTCAAAAGCTCTGGAATTTTTGTGTCAGAAAATAGTATAGAAACACGTTTTGGGTAGATTTGGGATACTTTGGGAACTCACGGGCGAGTAATGAAACAGACCTAATGCTAACGCAGTAAAATTGGAATTTGTGTTTTCAAACAGAAGCTTTTGCAGTTTACGTTTAAGAACAACCTGAGAATGCATTTTCGACGCAAATGACGTTTTCGAAAATGGCCTATTGTAAATAAGTAGTAGCCAATTTAATTTCACGATATTTTTCCAGGGAAGTAGCTATTGATCGTACCATCGGATCGCATTTTGTTTGACCAGGCCTTAAATGTATAAAAATATAGACTCAGTTAAACTGGTTCAAACTTTGGTATGCTGTAGACATTTTGTTAGCCATCATCAGCAGCACTGATTCAGACACTCATGACTAGGAATGTACTGATTTTCAGACTCAAATTCTATGGGGACTTTTTTCGCTAACGAAAAACCAGCAGTATACCAGCATTGTAGTCAATTCAACCGAGCCTACCTTTTATATATGTATAGGCAATACTGACCCATCGTAGTTTAACCTTTTTATAAATATGTCTCCTTACGATAAGCTCCCTTGACTCAAACAATAAAAAAGAAAACAACTTTATTTGTAGCTTAAGGACGGAGAATATAATAAATAAATACATTTCAAAAGCTTAATAATAATACCTAATATTTATTTTTATCTATAATTAAAATACTCAAAACTGTAAAAAGGCTGACTAGGAGCAAGCGCATTCTAAAACCCGCATATCAGTCCACGTTGAGATCTTCAATTTTTCGTTGTCTTTTTCATCCACATGTAATACTTCGAGTTCGATAAGCTTCGACGGGGCACAACACGGGCGGGGCACTTTCTTTCTATCCTGTTTCCAAATAAGGCTTTGCAATAAGGCGTGATGATGAGCTGGATTATAACGAGGTGGACAACGACCTCGACAAAAACCAGCATCGAATACCTTTGGTTGAATAATGAATTCGAAACCCTTGATTTCTTTGAAAACAACTTCCATGGAATGCCGACAGCACCTTTGGTTATCCTTGTAACAGTTGCTCTTGTGGTGTTTTTTCTTCGGTTTCTCGGTCATCTGATTATGATAGTGCTTTGAACGTTTCTCACGATGTGTTCCTAGGCGTCCGATGATATTAAGCACGGGAGCTAGGTCATATTTGTCAAATGTACTAGATTCGTCATCTTCTTCACTGTCCCCAGATAGATCATCAATTATTCGTGCTCCATTACGCAAGCAATTATCACATTGAATTTCCAGGCCCAAATTTTGTTTTTTATTAACTAGCCATTCCTCAACGGCTTTTGTTACGTCAAACTGAAGCCATTGACTAGTGGATTCATCCATTCTGTTGCTATCGAATTTGATTTCTATTTTCCGTCCATCAATCCAAACCTTTCCTTTTGGCTCCAATAGTTGATAGACTTTCATATTTAAAAAATGGCTTGGCTCGTTACTTGAATTTGAATGCGTTTTCGACGATGATTTTTGGTTTTCTTTAACTGATGTAGTTGAATTGAAATTTTTGTTAAAGCCAACAGAAAAGTTCTTTTTTTTCGTATTGATCCGATTTTGACGATTGGAGCTGTGGCGTCGTTTGGAGTGCCTAGACGCTGCTAAGGCAGGGCTGGTTATTAAAAGCAGTCTTATGTTGGCCTCTTCGATGTCCGATGCCTTTATGTCACTGTTGATTTCCAATGGAAATCTAAGCATAATCGATTTTGTTGATGTAGCTTTGTTCTTATTCTTGCTTGTCTTAGGAGATCTTCTTTGCCTATAGATTTTTGTTTCGGAAGAATTATGACGAATCGACAATAGCGATAGCGATGTATTTGAATCGTCATTGTTGTCAAATTGATTAAATATACTATCGAAATCTGGAATTGATCGTTTACGTATTCGTTGAAGATATTCGTTATATTTTGTTGAGTATTCAAGCTGGCTGATGTTTGCCTGGAATTATAAAAGGAAACAGAAAGTTAAAGAAAAGAACTTCAAGGCAAATCAAATTTCTTGAGTTAAAAATTTAAAGGAGGGGTATAGTTTCAAAACTCTTCTCTTAGGAGTGCTTTAGAAAAGTAAGAGTGCTGTAGAAAAAGATATACCTATGTGTCGAAATTAGTGATTATTTCATGACTTCTCCGTTGACGAAAAATTATAAAAGTTGGTATAAATGGTGAACTATATTATTATTTGTAATATTATTCAGGAAAGAAAAAATAGAAAGACTATTGTGCAATTTTTATATGTTTTAAAATATCGTGTCTAACTGACAAAATTGCACTTTTCTCTCCCAAATTTTAACGACTTATATGCACTTTTTTAAAAGATTTGAATTTCTTTGATCTCTATTCCTAAAAGTGATCAAGGTAATTTAAAAATTATGTGTAAAATTTCATTGAAATTCGTTTACATTTGAACATTTCAATGGTGTATTTGACCATCTTCAACCAACAACAACAACATTTGAACATTTCAATGGTGTATTTGACCATCTTCAACCGTTATCCAAGCGAGGTTTTGCGCCGCCGATGTGTATGTGTGGACATAAAGGGGATTCATCACCACACACCAGAGGCCAAAGAACAGTCTTAACAGTGGACTTCTCCAGGTGAATCCAAGCCAAGCCGAGCTACTATCTCATCCAGCTTATTATTCGGCTTTTGCCCTCTGCTACTATTTCTTATTTCTCAATATGACGAAATGGATTGGTGGAAACAAAATTGGCTTAAATGCTGACGTTATTCAAAAAACAAGTGCATATTTTGAAGCTTTCGAAAAAAAATTCACAGGCTCATCAAGAACAAGAAGAATGTTTGATTCAGGTAGGTACAATGTGCATACATTTCGAAAACATTTCCCAAGTGAACAAACGTTTTTACTCCATTTGGACACCTACTGGGACGTCAGCTTATTGTGAACGTTTCTTTAGTAAATTTAAACAAGTTATAAACTAATTGCGTACACCAATGGGTGATGATGGCTTCAATAAATTGATGCTGCTTTATTCTTTGAAATATAAAGTTGACGAAATTCATCTTAGTTTTTTTATTCAATCTGCTCTACATTTTCCAATGAGGTGTTGCAACGCACACCGCCGACTATCGAAATAAAAGCATTAATCATTTGCATATGTTTGGGTCAATCTCCGAAACCTCTCTCTGTTAGTGTTAAAAAGGATAGATTTAGAACTAAAATTGAGATTTTTATAAGGTCAATTGGTCAATTAAAAACAATAATGGCAGATATTCCATTTATTAATTCTTGAAAGGTTATTAAAGTTCAAAATGAAATGAGAGAATAATGACAGGAAGCTCGTATTTATATTTTTAACCTTCTTATTTTTAAGGATGCTTTTAGTCCTTAACACTTTCTAAATTAATTAAAAACAAAACACTAAAATGGTTAATTGGATTGTGAAGTTGGAGAGTGATGTCATTGAAATTGCTTGAGCACATTACTAACAATAAAACAGTAAACAAACAAAATTGACTTTTCACAGAATTGAAAATGTTGGGGATTCCCAGAGTTAAAGAGTTTTACATAAAGTTATTTAAAGAACAATTTTTAACACATTAAAAAGACATTCTAATTCTATTGCGAAGTCACAGCACGGTCTACTAAGAATAAAAGACTACCTAAGGGGAAAAAACACAAATCTTTAACTGCAGCCGTCGAGTGTTGCTGTGAAGTTTGGTCAAAATTGGATCTGCAGTTTACCAAGAACAGCATTTTTTGGGGCAATACAACGTTTATCGAACTCCACTTATGAATAATAACAATCAAATCAGTTTTTGGTGGAGCAAAGTTCACCGGGTCATCTAGTTTATTAAAAAATAAAAAATATGCTTAATCTATGCAGTCAGCAAACTCCTTAAATAAGTGGACATTTCAATGAAAGTCACCCCTCCCCTGGATCAAAGCCACCCCACGCCACTGATCATGTATGCTTAATTCCACCTCTCACCTAGTATCCGTTGAAGACCTTAATAAGATGCGGTAGTCTTGCTCTTCATAGCTCTTAGCTCTGCTTCTTATAAATAATACTGAGTAGTGGGTCCTTATTAACTGGAGACAGGTTCTCTTCTTGCCCTATCATTCGCTCTACTGCAGCAGATGGAAGTGTTGCTGAATATGTCTATTTGCTCCTATGCTTCGGGACTGGGTTACTATTACCTGTTATAAAGACCCTGAGACTAAGGAGTTTGTTTCTTTAAAAAAAAACTACTGATTGCTATTTCAATAGCTCTCTTTGAGCTGGGAGGCTGTGTACCGCCCCCTATGAACATTTTTTTTTTTAAATATTGTATATCGCAATGTAATTTTGGAATTATTGAAACTTTCTTCCTAGCTAATTTGTTCATTAACATCAAACCTTAATAAATATCTTAATTGCTCAAACTTTGAAAATAAAAAAAATGAGTAGTTACATGCGACGCAATCGTGCATTTAATTTTGTATGGAAAATCATGTGTGTGTAGGTCGTTTGTTGAATAAAGTGCCTACGATCTATAGATTTTTAAATTATTCCGTGGAATACCTACATAGGTACAAGATTCCAACAAACTTTATTCAATTTGTAACTTATCGCTGTTGAAGCTGATGGTCATGATGCCCACCCCACCATCGTCAGCCTTTAATTTATTAAAAGTGAGTAGTTTTTTTTCTCTATTTTAAAATAAGAAATGTGCTCATATTCGGAACGGATGCTTTAGAAAAACTCGTTTGATTTTATAGATATTTTTGGATATTCGTTTATTTTCATTAGTTTTGTTTGTTTAAAAAATACCAAATAGTAAAATATTTAGAAACTGAGTGTAATTCAATTTGAAGAACAAACGAATACAAAGAAAAAGAAAATACCTATACACCAACCCAATGATAATGATGCATTTTTGAGTTATTGTTCTTAAAAAGAGCTTCTTCTAAGCAAGAGTTCTCTCTACATCTCATGTGGATTAAATTGATAATTGAATCTGAAATAAGGTCAGTCTTGTCCGTTGGGTTTTGATTAAATAATAAATTAACAATGGACTGAGATTGTGCGATAGATATCAGGTAGAAGTACTATCACAGCGAGCTATGCTTTCGCTTTCATAAAGAAAATCTAATTCGAAATTTCAGTCTTACAATGACAATGTTTGGGCTTTTTAGACGCGTAAGCATGTAAAAGTGTAAACACTTACCGATATCTGCTTCGGTTAGTTTTACTTACCGTAATGATTTTTATTGTTCGAGAAGTTTAGAAAGTAAATTCAGTGATTATTTTGATGCCAAAGTGAAGTTGTTAAAGTTAGAACTATAATGCACGAAGAGGCACTTCAGTGGTCGAAAAAAAAACAAGCGAATACACGGAGAAGATATAAATTTAGTGGCGCAACAGCTCGTGGAGAACCAGGGCCTAGTGATTGTAAGTCACTCTCCACCATTCCTGTCTATTTGTTGTTGGCAGAAATGGAAATGAAGGGGAGCTACAATTTTTTGCCGAGTCCGGCGAACGGCTAGATGAGAAGCACTTTTCATGACAAGTATACCCTTGGATGATTTGTCAGTTCCTCACAAGAGGCAGTACCTCGGAAAAAACATTTCTGTTTTTAGGTGGTAGCTACGGAAAGTATATGACGCGGCTATAATAGCGTAGTGGGATGTTTCGTTGAGTTTCGTTCACTTTTGTTTTTGAAAGGGAGTTGCGCTCCCGAGCGCACTTCACTTAAGTAAAACTGGCATTTAGTGAAAAAGGAATTAAAAAAAAAAAACACATAGATGATAACTACGGCGTTATAGTTATATGTGTTCCCCTTTTGACGATACGGAAATCTACTTTTCGTTGATTTTTGAAATTAGCCTCGGTGTCCTTCCGACCATTATAGTTCTGCCTTAAAACTTTTGACTAAGGGCTTAACAAACTACACTCAAGACTTTTTGCAAAAAGTATCAGAAAATGGAAAATGTGAGAGATCTCAATACTTTTCGTTTTCTCTTTCGCTCACACTGATGGTGTTTTCAATTTTTCTCAAAAACGGCACTACCGAATTCAATCAAACTTTTCGATATATGATTTTGAGGATTTGTGGGAAATTTGTTCTTTTTTTTTTAGGTTTTATATACCTATTTTGTTAAAACTTTTCCTAATAAAAATAACAAAAAAGCATGTTCACGATAAAAGCAACTAGCATTCCAGAACAAAATCTAACATCCCCTAGTATAAAATATTCAAAAACGAATTTAATAATCACGCAAGATGCAACCTACCAAATGATTTCTAATTGCTTTTAAATAAAAGTATTGGTTCCATGTAAAAATTCGGGGTTTAATTCAAAATAAACATTGCGGTTATGAAGAAATCGAAGAAAGTGGGTTTCGCCAAATCGTCCGTGTATCGTCGTTGTCAGCCTCTGCGTCTGTACGTCCACCATAATACAGCTAGAGCCTTCAATCCCCAAACAAACGACAAATTAAAAAAGGTCTATTGCTCAATGGCCCCGCACTAATCAAAAATTCATCGTGTGTGGAGTGGATCAGCGCACAGTGGGCCAAACTTTCGACTTAGGATAAAAACTTCTAAGCTGAATCTAATGGTAGGTACTATTCGTATTATGTCCAGAGTTGACGGGAAGTTTTTAATTTTTCACTATGGTGGGGTATATTTTATCAAGTGCAATAGTTGATCAGATAAAAACTAAAAAAAAATAGAGGGGTCCGACCCACACTGGCAATTTTCAAACGGTGGCTTTGAAAGCTAAAATCGTAAATTCAAGATATTGGAAAAAGTTAACAGGTGTTTAATATGCAATTAAGTGGGCCCCAAAGATTGATTTGTCTTGAAGATATAAGAGACAAAAAACATTATCATTGTTTGCCCTCCAGATATTTGAGACGAAAGAAAGTTTTCCACAGTTTTTGGTAAAGTTTCTTTCGCTTTAGAAAAAAAAAACTATTTATTGAATATTTTTAAAAATTTTATCAATTATAAACTAGTATAGGTATACAAAATCACCCAGTTTTTTGTTAAGAAACTCGGGTCGACAAACTTTTTTCAACAATTTTGGGAAATTTTTTTTAATAAAAAAAATGTGAGTTTATCTTTTTTTATATTTTCAACAACTTTTTTGTACGTCAATGTGCGTAGAATAAAATCAACCCGAAATCGATAGCATCATTCGTTGTCGAGATAGGCATTCGAGACTAATGAAATTTAACAAAAATCGCTCATTAAATTTTTTTGAAACTCCTTTCAACATCACTTAACGACAATATGATCTATAAATAAAAATATATCGAAAGTCGATATCTTTATTCTATAAAATCTCTAAAAATTACGGATTTTGACAAATCGGACCAATAAAAAACAATAATTTCAAAGGTTCCTTTGAAGGAGATAAATAAAACTTTCAAATTCCGTTACGAGTTTTGTGGAAAAAATCCCGTCTATATGGAACCGGTAATATTATTTTATTTCTAAAATTGAATCTTAACTCACTGATTTCAAAGCTGGTGGGAACTGGTACTGAAATTTTAACAGAATCTTTCCTTACTATCAGGACTGCTTGAAAATGCCTGAGACAGGCCCTAGGAGGGTGGAGCTTTTTTTGTACCGCTAAATTTTTCGGTGTTATCTAAAAAATTGTGTTAATTATTTTTTTCTTTTAGGTGTATTTTAACATTTTATGTATATTGAAAATTTTAAATAATAATCCATGAGAGGAATTATTCAAAACATCAGTTTAAGGATTCAAAGTTTCTTAAAATCTCAATGTTCGGTTAAACCTTTTATTTCAATGAAAGAGGCTTCTACCTAAAAATTATTATAAAAGCCGTTTCACATGAAAAACACTGAAAGAAAAAAGTATCACTTTACCAAATAAACACGTTTGTATATTTGTTTTTTTTTTTTTTCTTTCAACTCAGCCCACTGTTTGGCGTGTGTGCTATGGGTTCGAAACTTTTTGTAACTAAACTGTCCTACATGCTACCAACTCAAAATTTCTATAAGTTCTGTGAATGATACTTTTAAGAAGTTTTATCTTAATTAGAACACCCGTTGGAGACATGACAAATCATACACGTGTAGATTTTACTTCCGGAGTTTAATTAAGTGTTGGTTTCTGCTGAACGGAAATCGCCAACAGAATTCCAGTTTATTGTTTTGTTCGTGGGCCTCAAAGAGAAGATAATCTTTGCTATAGATTTCTTTTTCAAAAAGTTATTAATGGAGAGATAAAAGACTTAAAAATCAAACCTGAATTCAAATCAACGAAATAAGTAAGACGGCGTTAAAACATTATTTGGATGAATAAAGTGACGATTCAAAGATCTGCCAAAAATTCGTTTTGGCTAGTTACGAGTTATTGTGAATTAGTACTTACTTCCTGGGTGTGCTTTCTACATCACTTTAAGGGGACTTCATGTTCACGCATCAGCTACTGGGCCACTTACATACTCTAGCAAGGTGGCTGTAGCACCATATTTTTGTGTTTGACAACTTGAAATTCCACACCACAAATTTGATTGATATTGTAGGTAGGTAAACTCACTCTTTTGGAATTGCCAAAATCAGTGTGTATAGGTATATGATTTTCTGTGTACAAAGAGAAAACTCGCTCTTCCAGAATTGGGCACCAACAGTTAAAGTAGGTACAGTATTTTCTGCACATATTTTTGAGGGAGAGCAAGTGAATGATAATAACTGCCAAAGCATCGATTGATTTGTTGGTTTGGGAAGGTGAAAAGCTAAAATTTAAGTACATATGGTATATTTTTGGCGTCAAATATAAAAAAAAACAAAAAAGAACAAAAAAAAAATAGTTTAAAATTGATAATTGATGCAAACAAATAATATTTCAATAGTTTTAAAATTTCCCAGGTAATACGTAACGGTCAGTATTGTAACCCCGATGCAGCACTTTCCTGTTTTTTCTTGATCTGACAGTTTTCACACTTGTACTGTTCTTAGGGCCCGATCTATGGGGGGCGAGCCGGGCATTTTGCCCGGGCGGCAATATTTAGGGCGCCAAAATTGGCATACATATGGTATCACCATGTTACGTGTTTGCCCAAAAGCTTTCTTAAAAAGCCGAAACCACACATGATGATAATAACGACGAAAGAAACTTTAAACTGTTCTTAGATATTAAAATAAATAAAATTGTCTCATTTTGCTTTGAAATAAATTGAATTTAATTAAAAATCCTACATACGAGTATATAAAACATAATTATTTCTATATAGCTAATAATAAAAAGACTCGTTAATAAATTATTTATTAAATAAACTATGCAGGCGCCTCAACTGTTCATGAAGCTGAATCATGAAAGAACAAAAATTTTAAAACTTATTTTAATAATTATTGTTAAGACATTGTTATCTCGGTATTATTTTAACCCACTATACGACTCATCTGACATACATGGATTAGAACTTTCAGATGGGATGTCGGTCTTATGTTTTTTATAGTAATTTTTCCCCTCCAATTCTTTAAAAAATTATAGAAGAATTAAGATTTGGTCCATATATCAGTAATGAGCTCATGATCCAGTAAAAGTTTGAAAGATCTTTTCTAGATAAAAACTTTTAAAAAAAATTATCTTTGGTCTGCTTGCAGGCCCGGCAGATAATACGGGTAGTATGGGTAGATTTTTTGAGTGGGTAAAATACCTACTCTAAATTTGACGGCGTTTTTTCAAATAAAAGTTTACCATGCCAGGATTTAAAAATAAATAATATTTCAGAATGTTTAACATGAAATCATTAATTTCATCAAAAATCATAAGCTTAGCCCAAGAAAATTAGACTTTCACTTCGAAAAACTTCCGACAAAGCTAAATTATGGTGGAGAGCTTTGTTTTGACATCTTTTGAAAAAAATTATATTTGCTGAGATATTTACAAGTAACTTTTATACGCCTGTTTTACAGTATAAAATCAAAAGTGTTACTTTGACACGCTATAAATTCAACATTAATAAACTTACTCAGTTCGTTCATAGCTTCTTTTTTAGATGATTTACTGTCTAAATATTGTATTTTTTAATGATTTGTCATAAAAATAAATCCAATGAAGTTGTTGAATAAAAAACCAAATTACTTTCTTTTTCAAGTTGGTGGCCCTCGCCTTACTCCACTACCCCAAAAACCTGGTTTTCTAATGAGGAGATGGAACCAAATACAAATCGTACAAAAAATTATGCCCATCGATTAATGGAATATTAATAATTTTTTTTTTAAAATTTGCTCCATTGTGAAATTCTTCCATGGTTTGAATCTATTGATTGCATGAAAAAAGTATGTTAATCTTTTTTGTGTAAAATTGCATAAGCTACAATCTGTACCTCACATTTTTTCAAAAATACTGATAGTTTTCGAAGAATAAAGAAAAAACCTTAATTGTATCCCCTTTTACATTCCCTAAAAAATTTTGCCCCGGCCCAAATTTACGGAACTTTTTAGGAAATGTTACGACATCAAAACAAAGCTCTCTACCAAAATTCAACTTTGTCGAAATTTTTGCTGGTCCTAAATTATATATATAGTTGTGCCTATGCATACAATAGGCAACGCTGAGCGCACAGTGGAAAATGTTTATAGAGATATCCCTCGAAAATCCTATACAGAAATTAGGCACCAAATTCATATTTTGTGCTAAATATTAAGATAAAAATGTTTGACCACATTAAGATATTGAACAAAAAACTGCAAGAGTCGAGAAGTTAGATTTTAAGAAAAAAAACTATAACAGTTTGACAAAAATTTTAAGAAATTTGTGGAAAAAGTGTTGAAGCTGTCGTTGAACTTCAGATTACATGGCTGAGTAGAATTACAAAATGGCTCCATAGAAGTATGTATGTGTAAGCCCAAAAATTTGAAATTTTGCTACCCACTGGTACTGCCTCTTGCGAGAAACTCCTCTAAGAGTATACTGTCATACAAAAGGTGTATCCTCATGAGCATTGCAGAATCTGCACGTGCTGTTTTCTAAGCGAAGAATGTGGAGGTGTGTCCTAAGCTTACAGTGGCCTGTGAGGATATCCGTTATTATTCTAAGTTGTTCCCATATTTAAGCTGATACAGGACTGGAATTGTTCTTGGTTGTGAGACCCAAGCAGAAGTTTGTCCTGTCTTAGCTTCTTCGTTTTCTCCTCCTCTTCTGTTTTGATTTTATGTTTTATCAGGTTTTCTCTCATTCCGCAATAAAGTTCTGGTCCCGTTAGGGGTGTCATTGCCCCTATTTTTGCTAAGGAGTTCGCCTCTTCGTTGCCCTATATGCCGACTTGGCCAGGGACCCCATAGAGTGTGACAGAGTAATATTTGCCCAATTCGTTAACCTGCCTTCACACTCCCATACCAGTTTAGAGCTGATGCTGTATGAGCTTGGTGCTTTGAGTGCGGCCTGGTTATCCGACATGCAAAAAATTAGGTGGCGCACCGACTTCAATTAAACAATGACCTTTATAAGGACCCAGTGGCGAAGCTAGGATATTTGCCGCCCGGGACAAAACAATAATTTGCCGCCCCTTCGGTCTTATCAAAATCAAAAAATTTGCTTGCAAACTAGCTTTTTTTAGCTTTGTAGCTTAGTGATGGGTTCATATCGTTGGTCTTAAAGTTGAAGAGAAAATTTTTATTAAAATATTTTTTATCAATGTAAAGAATTAATTTTTCGAAATATTGATACACGCCACTTTGCCTCAATATCTGCAGAAAGAAATTTGTTTTTGTTCCTAACCTACTGAGTTTTAACTTAAAACAGACGATAAAGGCACATGAGAATTGAAATATTTTTATATTTGAATTTGTTCAAAAATAGTGAAGTTCATAAAAAGGTTGCAAAAACTAGTTTTAATAAGTCAGACACAAAAACAAAACCGTTCATGCAAGCGAATTCTTTTTGTTTCATCAGTACTCGACACCAAAACTCAGAAATTTTATCCTGTTCATATTTATCAGATCGAATGAACATGAACTATGTACTGGCAAACTGTTTAGTGACTAAGTGAGAAAATCTACAAACACTTCTTGTCTTATTTAAGTGTCTGATTAAAGAGTTGCCAATTTACTGAAACTGCAGTGGATCTAAATTAATGCAATTTTTCTCAAATTATTCCACTGCTTCAAAATAAAATCTACATACTTGATTTTACCAAAAAAATCTACTTTTAAGCCTTCACAAGTAAATAACTTAAAAAATGTATTTTTATACTAATTTTCCTTTCAAATAAAAATGAAAAAATTATAAGGGTATTAATACAACAGCGTAAGGCCATCGTAAACGTTGTAAAGTCATAAAATTCGTAATTCTGTCTGAATTTGTATGGAAAATTTGAAATATTTACGAAGTTTACAACTATAATACGTTTATGACGACTTTACGCTGGTGCATGAATACCCTTAATTAAACTATTTTGCTTATTTCAAACTTCTAGCTTCAAACAACGATGATGGCGCGAAACGCCCGTAAAGATTTGACTACAGGCTAATCTGAATTTTAAATTAAAAAAATACACATTTCTTTTTTTATTTCCAACATGAACAATGGTGATGACTTTGTCGCCCCTAATGATTTGAATACAATGAAAAATTATACGTCGTAAGGGAATTTTATGAAATTTTTAATTTAAAAAAGAAAATACTTTTTTGTTTATTTCACACCTCTGTAATAAAGAACGATGGTGATTCTGTGTCCCTTAATAAAATATAATAATAAAATATTAAATGAATTATTAGTTAAACCAAAATTAAACTTTTGTGCTTAGGTACTTCTACGAGGATTATTTTGGCGGTCCTCAAAATTTTAGTAGTATAAAAATTGTATTTGCTAATAAAAATGTAACAATTAAATGTTTCAATAAAAAAACTTTTGTAAGATGATATTGCCGCCCCTAACTCCTAGCGCCCGGGGTGACCGCCCGCTTCGCCTCCCCTAGCTACACCACTGTAAGAACCACCGTAATGAACCTTCTTAGTGCAGTTACCACTCACCACTCCTTAACAAGCATACAATTTGCTAATCATTAGTTTAATTTTTTCAATAATCTAAGCCTATTTTTGTATTCCAAGTATCGCCCAGCTTTCGAAATTCGACCTGTCTCTATTTATGTCTTAACTGCAACATATATAAATACAAAAATTATATTCTGCCAGAGCGATTATCTATACTTTTTAAATAAAAAAAAAAAATATGAAAAAACGTTGCCATTAAGTCAGTTTAAAATGAGGTATAGAAAAGTTTTTACGTATAAATAAATAGATAACCCAGGGCGACAAGAAACCTTATTACGCCACTGGAAAAGCCCAATTAAAATTTAACGATATATTTACCTTATAAAAGTCCGGCAATTTTCTTAATCCCAATCCGTCCATTACGATTTTAATTAACTGTTCGTTATCATCATCACTTGAGCTGGAGTTCACTGTTTGATTTTTTAAATTAATATTTAGTAAAAAATTATTTCTATCGAAGGCATTTTTATTATTACTATCGTCATAGTGATATGTTTTGTGTTTTCGATGTGATATATTAGTTTTTGGTGTGATATTGAAGTATTCGGATTTTGATTGATGACTTTTTCTCGGCCATGATTTGTAATCAATCATGTCCAAGGATGTAGATTCTACATAGTTCTTTACTTTTTTATTATTAACAATTGTACTTTTACTATCTTCTATCAGACTTTTATTATATAAATTATTATTTACACTTAAATTATTATTTTTGCTATAATAACTAAGAAATAAATATGTATTATCACGTTGTTCATTATTGTAATTATTTATGCTATTATTATTATTATAGATCGCTTGGGAATTGGCAATGTGACTGGTAATTAACATTGATAGGAATAAAACAATAGTAAGTGGCATTTTAAAATAACTAGTTGATATGACGGCTGACAGTTGCAATGTAGATATAATTACTTGTACTAATGGCATACCAGCGGATGCGGATACGGATGCGGATTTGAAAGTGGATGAAGATGATGAGTCTATTATTTGGTTTATATGTAATAATTTATATTTGAATTGAGTCTGAAGTCTGGGATGATATTTTCGATGTTTTCGGTGATGATTATGATTAAATAACGAATAAAATAACGAGTTACTTAGAAACAATTGATGATGGTGTTTTATTTTTTTAGTTTTGAAATTTTTTCTTTCACTCAATTGGATTATGTTTTTTATTTTAAATAATGATGACAATGGTTTTGTGGTCATTTTTGTTCTTGAAAACGCCAACAGCTTCGCAACCTTTTCGCCACAGTTTCGCCACCGCCGCATACGCAATGCGTTTCCGGTTTTTTTAAAAACTTTTGTCGGTATAATTTTCCGAGAAGAATTTACACAAATAACTTTTTTAGATTAGATATTGTTACAAATTTGATTTAGACACGAAATCATAATTGTGTCATTGAGGTTTCTCACACATGCTCTCAATGAATAGCTTGAAAAGCTTGAACTTTTTTGGCGGCAAGGCATCGCACGAAAATATGTTTTTATTTTTTGAAGCAAGATCCGAAAAAAATGCTGTCTATACCTGTTGGCCCAGATAATAAAAGACAAAAAAGTTATAATTAATGTCCTAAGGAATATATTAACTTTTTTTTGTTTTAATATGAAAAACGGGCACTCGAATAACTCGGCGGCATTATTAATGATAATGAGTTGTTAATGTCTATTTGTTTGTTTTGTTGTTGTTGTTGTTTATTTGTTAATAACTCATAAACTGGGTATAGAAAATTTATATCTTGTATCTTAATTATCAACTTCCAGCTTCTTCTTCTTCTGTTTTTAGTCCCTTAGAATAATTACAATTTAAGGCACATTAAGAATACTGAAAATTTTTATTAGATTTAAAGAAAACAAATTTTATAAGAATACTAATTAGTAACTCAGTATAATTTTTTATTAAACCATAAACTCGTTATTTTTTTATTTCTGTTGGAATAATTTTGGTTTGATATTATTTTTTAATTTAACATTGCAACTCGTCTGTTTTCTTGAGAGATATTACGAGTTTTAAACATTTGTCTATGACACACACCGCCGCGGCGTTAACACTGCCAGTTTAGTCAAAGTATGAAAATACACTAACTTAAGCATCTGCGATAATTATGAGTGAAGCATCGAGCTCGAGTAGATTGCGCTGAAGCAGTGATGAAAATCGACTTTTCCCGATTGTACTGGAAGCTGTATGAAATAGTTCCTTCTCAATTTTTTAAATCATGAAAAAATATAGGCATTGAAAATAAATATATTTTATTTAAAAAAGAAGACTTAAATATACATTTCATTAAAATAATGTAAAATATATCTAATGGACGAATAGAAACTTTAATAAACTTAAGTCTTTTCCTGTATAAGGTCCCACATTTTCAGATACAAATCTTATACTCTTAAATTTCTTTACTCGATAAATACTTGCTGAATTGATTTTAAAGTATCTATTAAGGCGAGTAAAAAGACTACAAGCAACTTTTAAGAATCGCTCGAGAGTAAAACCAGCAAGTGGACACAATTATGAAATTAGCTCACAGAGGGGTAGAAAGCTATTCGAGAGTAATTTAGTGAAAGTATTCTCAAATGGAAACCCACTCTTAGTGTAGAGCATGTTTGAAATAAAAATAGCACTCTGTACAATTCGATTAAATTTATATTTTGTGGGAGTTACTGTACTCTAAGACCCTGAAATATTGCAATTCCAGAGCTACCCGGTTAAAACAAGAATTTTTCAGCGTCATTGATAAAACTACTGAATTGTTTTATTTTCACATTTATTTCAGGACTTTTTTCAACAGTTTTCCTTGGCTCGCTTTGGGGTAGCAAGGATTTTGAAATCATGTTTCTTAAAGCCTACAGTTACAATATTTCATGGTTTTACTGTAACATATGTAAAAAAACATGAAAACATGAATTCGTTGGATTCATTGCATCTTAAGTTTCAAATCAAACGAGTGAGCTGAACATATTTCTGTTTTGGGCCCTTTTGGAGTGTGTTCACAAAGACTTTTCTTGGTGAAAAGATATAAAGTCTGATTGTTCAAATTATATTTTTGTTTAATTTGGACATTTATGAAAATTAACCTTTTAAATTTTTTAAAATGTATAGATAGTACAATTGAGAAATTGGTACTTGCGTATTTCAGAAAATCAAATAGTACTGAATTCAGTACAATAGTATTCCATTTAGCATCACTGTGGCTGAACGAAAAGGCATTCAAAATATCTAGAGTTACCACCTCTAAACATCTATGAGAATATTTGTGAAAATTAGATTCGAAATTCTGCTTTTTCAGGTTTGTCTAGTTGAAATTCTGTTTTTCAAAATTTTAAACAATAAATTTCTACTTATTCTTTTTTTTCTCATTGAGTTATATAAACTCATAATATTCATGAAAAAAAAAAATAGCTTTTAACTTTATTATTAGACAACTAAGTGCTGCACTATTTTGTGAGCAGTAAGAAATCTTGTTTTTGCCAATCAGTTATTTATGTTTTTAATAGCTGCAACAATTTCTCCATAATGAGGAGAGGTTCATGGGTGTATTTGCCTGACTGTTTTACAACTGAATGCAAATCACTATTCGATTGCATCACAAATAAGGGGTTACATACATCGCATCGGTGCAAATAAAGCCTCAATTTTTATTGTCTTTGACAAATAAGGTCTTAAAACCAAATAAAAGCAATTTTACCTATAATTTTTATTAAGACAAGTATGAGAAAATTGCTTAAAAAAACTCTATCAATAATAAAAAAAGAATGTTTGAAAAAGCACGCGATTTTCTGTCAGAACCTCGTAAGTCGAAATTTAAGAAATATTCCGGAGACTGATTGAAAAACAATACAATGAAGATCTAAGGAACTAGATCTTACTGGCTGATTAGAATGGAGACAGAGCTGCAACTGGGATAGCTGTCAAAATGTTTAATATACCCAAATTCAATGATTCGAGCACAACACAACGCAGCTGTAGATGGAGTTGGAGTTGGCCAACGTTTAACTTTTACATGCAGCTTTTTTTGACGTTGCAAAATTGTGAGCTTCAATACCGAGTGTTTGGAGAAAGTTTTAAGCTATTTTTAATCTCTAATAAAGACGTAAAGTAATTTTAGCTTGCATTTCATTATTATCCACTTTTATTTTTGTTTAAGTTTTATTTTTGTGTTCAATTAAATTCGCACAGCTGACTTCAAATGACAGAAAATGTCATAAAGCTATACACATACGATATTTTTGACAGCTACTCCAGCTGCAGCTCGAGTGCCAACACACTATTCTGTTCAGGCAGTTATCCGTTACTAGATTCAGTGAATTTGAATAGATTTGAAATGCTTTTTGCAGTTTTCAGCAATTTTTAAAGTGATCTTTAATGATCAAAACAAATGTGGAGGTATCCACTTTTCACACTGAGCTGACGATATCACAAGCTACTATTTTCTTGTAAAGCATTATTTATCGATGATAATTCTCAACAAAACTTGATAGGTGAAACCCTGTCCTGAGAGAATGAGTTCAACTCAGAGACAAATCTCAAATGCGACTCCTCTGCCTTGAGCTATTATATCTACATAAATAAAATACACGGCTGGGTCGCAAGTATTTGCTGATAAAGTTCAAGGACATAAAGTAGTTAAGCATTGATTCAAGATATAAGGTTTTCTAATAAAATTATGTAGTTTAACAGAAACACATAGATACAAAATACATAACTGGATTGGACGTATTTTAAGTAGTAGCTTATGGATACAAAATGGTTAAGTGTTTTAAGTGCAACCACCAAGTGTACTCAAACAATAAAATCTAAAACTTTATGAGGGTTTATGAACATCAATATAGTTATTACCTAATACGTGAACGATAATCTTTCGGACCCTTTTGTTTAAGGTTTATAATACGGAGGGGCATGAATTATGTAGGAATCTTTACAAAAGTTTTATCCAACTGATAGAAAAAAATTATGTGTGAATGTAGCCATTAAAGTAAGCAAATGTTATTGGAATCTTGTATGGTTTTTAATTTTTATTGTTTTATAGGGTGGATTTAAGAAGTCTGAAATTGAGATGTGATGGATAATATTGACCTGAATTTTTGAGGAAAAATCAGAATTTCTTACTTTCTTTTATGGAGAGAAAGTTAGAGATTTACATTGGTTGAAGAACTAAACTAATAATTATTGAGTGCATGCATGAATTGATTTCGTTACTAATAAAAATGCGCTAATTAATAATATGACAGTAAGCTTATCACCATTGACATTCGCAGGAATTTTTACATGGGTAGGAAATCATGGACGCCAGCTGACAGAAAAATGCCAATGTTTACCAATAGTCTTTACCTATTCAGAAAATTAAAAATGTGTTTGGTTGTAGTGTGATATATCCCGTAGCCAGAAGGCAAATGCCCCTTCTGCAGGCCTATGACCCCCTTTAAAAAATGTTTTATTTTTATGAAGCAGTATTTGATCACATTTGAGCTTGTTCAAACTAAATTTGCGTACGTTACGTTGTGGCTTGTGGATTCCACATTAGTTATGCAAATTGTTTCACGTGTTAAAAGTTATGAAATAATCAAACCAGGACTCACAATTAAATAAATAAAGGCCAGCTGCTTCAAGATCTTTTAAATTTGTTGCTTCGTTAAATTTCAAAATGACGTTTTATCATTTGAAACATTTTGGGATCAGTTTTTGAAGCAGATGCAAAAGTGCAGGGATAATAAGCAAGCTGCGTATGAAAAAAATTGTGAAAGACATGTTATCACTTTTCTTGGAAGATGCAGCATCACTGAAAAATAAACAACTTTATTTCTTTTTTTTTGGTGTCAGAAAGCAGAGAATGGGAATCGATCAACAGTCCTACAAACGATACCTTTAGTTTGATGATTACTCGTAGTTGTGGAGATATTTGTCAAAAGCATTCTTCAACATGGTTGCTTCCCTCAGCACTGCATTGCATTGGTCTTTGTAGAAATTTACAAGCAAAATTTAACTGTTGTGTTCTTTTTCTTTCCAGTAAAGTATTAACCGTTCCGTCGGCCCGCTCTTTGTTTGACCAGGCTTTAAGTATTTATGAAATCTTGAATTCTTTTGATGCACAACACCAATACTTGCCCTATAGTGCAAGAAGTTGTTACGACAAGAAAGAGGAAGCATGGGATGTTGATTGTTGATGTTTGTGTTGCGAAAAAATAACTCGAGTGAAGTTTCAATATGGAAAACTGCTACTGCACTCTTATATTCTATTTTTCTGTTTTGGGTTTTTGTTTTTGTAAATTTTCTTTGAGTTCTATTGCTCATTCATAAAAATGGAATTTTGTATACACAAAACACAAACAGAAATTGAATACACCTACGCCTACCTACTTACCTCATATTATAAATTTTAATGGACTCTTAATAGATGAGTAAGAAAAATTTCATTCAATCTTATATTAGCAGGAAAACTCATTTTAGGGGAAGAACATGTTTCTTGTTGTTATTGTATTTAGGTACATCGTACATCGCTGTGACGCAGTTGCCACGTAAATTCTCATTTCAAATTCGAAATACAAAAAAAACCCTTGCATCACTTTTGGATATTTGCATTCGAAATTATTGTTATAGAGTACAAAAACAATGTTTTTTTGTTGCTTTTGTTTTGTTTGATCTAATCGGAAATACCTAAGATAATGAGTCAGAAAATAATGTTTGGATTTTCTTGGAAAAAATATAAATTCAAAGGTTTATGCATACCTACATATTTTTAAAATTTAATTAGGTACAAATTTCGCCATAAGCAGCAACACGAACACGCAAGATAATTTATTTGTAAGCAGTTTTGTGTCTTTTATAGCAAATTTAACTAATTGACTGTTAGAGATTTGTTGGTGGCGCTCGTTAGCGCACAATGTAATGAAATGTCTGATTTTTGAACTTTGGTACCGAATAGGTATACATACTTGGTTGGATTTAATGCTGTTTTTCTCATTATTGCGAAATGTTGCTGATGAGAACATAGGAGGTAGGTACACAAGTAATGTAAGCAGCAATTTTTCAATACTAGAATTTGTAATTATAATTGTCGGAGAGAGGCACTTAAGTGGTCTTACAAAAACAAGCGGAAATCATAGATGCATCCTTAGCTACGGTTTGTTACTTTGCGTTTGGTTTCGTTGAATTTTGCCTCGTACCTAATTGAGAAGCCCTGTCGAATGTGACTTTAAAATTTTTGGCGGGAAGTGAGAGACCGATTAAAGCACAGTGCCCAATTGAATGGTAGAAAATCCTCTGTCTTTTCGAATTACAATATAAACCGTTGAGACTACTAGACAGATCGCACTTTTCTTTTTAGTAAACAGGACCCCTTCACATCCCCAAAAGTTTGTTTAAACTAAATAGGCTTAGTAAAAGAGGCTATAGCTTGACATTTATTTTTATCAATTCAAGAAATAATTTTTTTTGAAGTCATTGACTGTCAAAACACAAATTGCCGAATTGGCTCCCCTGTGATATACCAGAGATGATGGCTTGGATAAGGTTAGATTCAGTAGTGCTAAAGATATCTTTTAAAAAAAGATTCAACCCATGCTATCCAAAATATTGTATGGAAACCCCAGAGCGTTACACTGAAATAGGATCAAGGAATAGAAATTTGATCGAAAAGGCTCTTCTAGTTATATCAATTTCATTAACATCCTCAAGACAACATATATTTCCAGAGGCAAATAGAACTAATTGGTCAAACTTTATGTCGGTTGAGGGAAATTTCGAATGGGTAATCGATCAGGCAACCAAATATGAGGATGAAACTATCATAGAAATGCATTTCATTGCTATCTTTTAGGATACATTTTTGCAGCTTTCACCAAAAAGTAATATTTTCGCTAAGAACTGCTTAAGGCATGTTTTTTTCTTGCCTTAGTTATCGATAACAAACCAATCCGTTTATTTCATTGTAAAACAAAGCATAATTTTTAGCTATTTTTGGGGTGCAATAATCATATGCTAATTATATGTAATCGACAACATTTTACTCTCGAAGACTATGGGACTTATCGTATTTGTTTAAAGACACTCGCGTATCAGAAAATACTTTTGGTGAGGATATGAATTTTGTGATATTTGTGTGAAGTGAAATATTCCGCAAATTCACATTACCAGTATTCGTTAACATGGAGTGAGTGAGTTTGACTCCCACCACTGGATTCGGTAATCGGCACGAATATTAGGTATACTCTCATGCTAGATATTACACTTGCTTTCTAGTTTCAATATAATATTGGATTAAGGTGTTGGCTACAAAATTTGTGCATTAAAATTCCATATGTATTATGAACGCCATTATGTGTTGTCTTTTTCTAACTAAAAGAATTTTTTGATAAGGGTAGCTATATATCAAAGCAAACAATATGGACAGCAAAAATTTAAGCCATTACTACCTGCTGGAAATATTTTGAACATTTTTAATTACATTTAACCAAAAACTAACATGATAGAAAATTATGAGCCTAGCTGTATTCAACAACAAAAAAAAATCAATGGCGCAAAATTTAAGTGAAGTTAACTCAAACTAAAAACAATTTCAGTGCCACACTAGGTGAAATTGAGGTTTTCGTAAATTACTCTTCATAACAATAAATCCAATATCAGAAAGATAAACTAAGATTTTCAACGATTTTAAGAGTTTTAATGAAATTCTTTTGCTTTTAAAATATGCATATGGAATATATGAAGGAGGAATCAAAAAAAAAATTCATTAAAACCAGGAAATTATATATGTATATTGAAAACAAGATAAAACATCCACTCATACAAAAGCAAGGCCAAAAATATTAATAGAATTTATTATGTTTTTTATTTCCCTCGTCTAGTTAACACTTTTTTGTGAATAAAATAAAAACTGGTTACAACTTTTTATGGTGGGAGTATTTTTATTATAATAATGTTACACAAGAAAATTACGATCATATTGAATTTTTATTACAAATTCGGAGAAATTACTCACTTTTTAAATCAATTTTAATTTTTTGCTTATCTTAATCGCAAATTTAAAAACTAAAACGCTTTTTTATGTACAGGGTGATTACATAAGATAAGATAAAAGTTAAAGCGTGTACCTAAGTTGGATCAATACAAAAAAATCGAATGTATATAATTTACTTAAAAAAAATACAAATAATTAAAAACAATGGCTAAACAAGGAATGCTTTGTCTGTCTTTCTATACCTCGATGCACAACTTAAACCACTGAAACAGTTTTGTTCAAATTTTTAATTTAACCAAATAGGTTTTTTCCCAGAACGAAATTGAAAGTATTTAGCTTCAAAAATAACGGTACCTGCCATACAGCCTAATAGAAAAAGCTTATTTACCTCAAAAACGGCTCCAACCATTTTGCTAAAAAAATTTCTAATAAGCTGCACAAAATTTAACGGTTTTTAACGATAAATAATGTTGCATCAAAATTTAGGAAAAAAGAAGTTTGGGACATTTAAAAAATCCCTTCTTTTCGAAAATTTAATACTTCAAAAATAGGTTGATGAAGTTTTTTGAAGCTTAGCTTAAATTTTAATAATTTATTTTTACTTTATTAAAAATGTTTTAAATATTTCATTAAATTTTTAACCAGAAATAAATGCTTTCGGTAATATAAAAACAGAAGTATGCACATATTGGTATTTCAGTAATTAAGTCTAATAGCTTTTGTTTTGGGTCCAAATAAAATAAAAATAAAAAATGTTTTTATGTAATTAATTAAAAAAATTTCAATTACATTCCAGTAATAATTTAGTTAAATTTTGTATTGCTATAATATTTGTATTTCCTCTCATGTAAATAAATAAATAAATTTAGTGGCGCAACAGCTCATGAAGAACCAGGGCCTAGTGACTAACAACTCTCAACCATTCCTGTGTGCGTGTTTGTTGTCAGGAATGGAGGGGACCTACAATTTTTGCCGAGTCCAAACGGCTAGATGAGAAGCACTTATTCATGACAAGTATACTCTTGGAGGATTTGTCAGTTCCTCGCAAGAGGCAGTACCTCGGAAAAAACATTTAAGTTTTTAGGTGGCAGTGGCTGGGAATCGAACCCAGACATTTGGCATGACAGTCGTACGCACTAACCATTATGCCACGAGGTACTACTTCCGAACATGTACTTCCGAGAAATTGCAATTCAATTACAAGTAGTGTGTGTGGTGTGTGATTGTAATTGGAATTTTCAATTGCAATTACTCAGTAATTTAATTACATTGCAATTAAGTTGTGATATAATTGTAATGTAACTGGACTTTCGACTATACCCAACTTACACCTTCTAGCTTTTTGTCGGATATTATGCGAATCACCCTGTGTTAAACATCAGCAAAATCTAACTTGTACGCTTTAAATTATGTCTTGCTAATAATATATTCAAATTCGAAAAAGCCAGAAATTTGTTTGCATCGATAAACAACCATACATTTATTTAAGGTAACTAGAAATTTATTACAGAGGAATTTAAATGAATTTAAATACAGTCTTTTTGATATACGACTAGCATGAACAAAATGCACAACACTGAAATATTAATATAATAAATCATAGAAGCGTTTTGGTCTTTTCTTTTATTTAATAAAAAAGCTAAGAACTGTTTGTAAAAAAGTTGACGAGTTAAGAAAAATGAAATTTCACAGTCGCATTATCGAAATTAAAAAGAACCCGAATAGACAACTAGTTTTGTGTTTAAGTTGCATAAGTTTCATACAATGATATCGAAATAATAACAATTAAAATAAAATATTTGGTTAAATTAGGAGGAGATCAAGTAGCGATGCCTAATGGCTACGCATCATATTACCGAAACCAAGTCATTAAGGTCTATCTCCATCCCAATGAAGGTTTAATTTTTTAGTAATCGCATTGTTGCACATTTGGTTTCTTGTTTCATTGAACATGGATAGATATTGTATACAAATTTGAAACAGGTCAACTATTTATCTTCTTTGAAAGGTGTTTTGTAATTTGTATGAGATTCTGCCGGCAGAAAACAGAATACAGGAGTTAGAAATACCGCACATTTTACTTCCCTCTACTATAAACTCTGTTTTCTGCCGGCAGAAATCATCCCGGCGTGCATCCAATGCGTCATACATTCTACGTATGCACATGTGTTTCGGGTGCAGCGCTGTAGGCATCGATGCGTGCAGACATGTTGCACATCTGTTTTTGCGTTTATAGTACAAGACTCTGCAGCATCGATTACCATACTACCCATCCATATATTAAGGACATCGAATGCTGAAAGTCTTGCCGACATGAAGAGAGAAGACTGTGTAGACATGGTTCATTTGATTGGAGATGAGCTTGAAAGTTAATTTAAGGAATTAAAAAATACTACTAGTAAAGGCTGTTCCAACAAGAGCTTAAATGTTGTAAAATTTTTATTTACATAAATATATCTCAAGTACGGTTTATAATTGAAAACATTATCTCCATTTATGAAATCACTCGTCAATTACTTGTTATTGTTTCACCAGCTGTATGGCATTGAATGCCAGCCCCCTGCTGAGAGTAAAATGTTGCTTAGGTCATTAGCATTCAAATTTAAGCCACACAAATCTAGTCCATAGTGGTTTTGGAAAGTCCGAATTCTTTAGATTGACTCGAATTAGACATGGATTTTGCAGCCGCACTATCTATGACCTTACTATACCGGTCAAGTACTACCTAAACGTAGGGATATCAGCACAGGCATCGAGTGCTCGACCAATATTACTACAACAATTTTGGTATTTAAATGTAGAGCAGATAATAATACTGTACCAGAGAAAAAGTAGTTTTTCCCGGGCTTACCAAACTTTTGAATGTCTTTATAAAAACCGTGCAAAATGAGACTTTTTAGATTAAAAAAAATGCATTTCTTTCTAATTTTCTTGAACATTTTTTTCTGCACTTAGTGAGCTTTACCTTTAGACCGACCGATATTTTGCTCTGAATTCAATGAGCTAATTACGTATGACTGCAGACACTTCATTGGGAGTTGAGATCGCACAAAAACGCATATCAATAGAGTGTCTCTGGTAAGTCAACAATGCCAACAGTTTTCTTGGTTGGTTCACGGTTAGCTTTAACTCCTTTACTGCATGTGAGCAAGAACTCTGTGATAGCGTACAGTTTACTCTACAATGCTGTTAAATTTGATGAGGATCAAATGGTTCAACACAGATTATGGTTGTATGTGTTGAGATACATTTTGGCAATACACATACTAGACGTTTAAGGGTTGGAGTCTTCACTTAACTAGCCCATCCAAAACATTCAAATTAATTCATTAAATGCACTATTGCGGAGACGTTGCGTGCTTGATGGCGATCAATTTTGAACTTTAAGAAATGTTTCCATGATATTTTCACTATTTTTGTACTGAATTTTTGCTATTTCAATACCTTGACCATAATTATAAACCGCCTATTTTTTAGTTAATAAATTTGACCGCTGATAGTTTCTTATTAACAAATGTTTAAAAAGAAACCTCCTGTTGGAAGACCCTGTCGTACAAAAAAAAAAGAAAATAATCCACAAAATGTTTCACATCACGACCATTTGCATGTTTTTGGGCTATGCTTTTCCTTTATGTTGTACAGAACAACAGAACTAAACTTGCAAATAAACCGTATTGACGTATCTGTCGTCAAACGCATTATGCCAAGCATTCCAAATAACTTGACTGAAGTTCAAAGAGAATTAATGGTTCATTTGCAGTAATGTAAACAATCTATTCATATCCATAATGTCTTAAATAAAATGATGTAATGCTAGCAATTACACTTCAATAAACGTGTCTGAATTAAGTCTTAAGCCATGTGAATCACACTTTACTAGCTACACACAATAGTGTAGATGGAAGATGGAGCAGAAAGCTTGCTCAACTTTATAATACTACACCGTACATTTTTTGCCATAGCTTCACGTATCACATTGCAGCGATGCGATGTATAAAATTTGTGTACCTTTGAACTTTGAAAATGATGCTAAGTACTACAGCTACATTATTTTACTATTTTATCTTAGTACATGGTAGTACTCGTTGCATAATGGTTGTCCGTTGATCGTTGAAGATCTGGGCTCGATTTCGAGCCGCTACCACCAAAAAAACAGAAATGTTTTTCTCCAAGGTACTGACATATCCCTCAAGATTATACTTATCATAATTAAGTGCTGATCATCTGGCGTTGGTCCCTTCCATTCCTGCCAAACAACACGAAAACAGGAATAGTTGAGAGCTGTATGTCACAAGGCTCTGGTTCGCCACGAGCTTTTGGGTCACTAAATTTTTTAAAATTTCATTTAGTGCATGCGCTTAGTTGTTGAATTGTGTATTTTGTGATAAAAGGAGATCAACATTAGTTCATTATAAAAATGATTTTAAGATATTGTGTCACATACACACAAAGTGGCCTAGTATTTTAAAAAGGTTGTTTTTTTATAATGCCCAACAATGATACAAATCGTAGGTGTAGATAATTCTATCACAAAGTGCACAGTTATTCTAAATACATTGTGCACTATGCGCCGCCCCAATATATGATAAGACATTAATATATTGAGTTTTAATGAGAAATGAGGGTTAAACAGAAATCCAAGTTAAGATTGTAGCTGTTCTTATTTTTTTTTTTTTTTAAAAGAAGAATTGATTGCCTTATTCTTACAAAAAAATATCATAATGATTATGTAGCTCTATAGACATAGGTAATTTATTTCCACCATAAAATTCTTTAAAATTGTCAAACCACACGTCCTACTCGTATATTGAAGTGCGACTTATAAAAACACCAAGAGATATATATATTATATACACATTTTGAACATTCTGTGTGTCACGCGTCTCTAAATTATTTTCTCAATTCTCGCAGGTATTACAGGAGATTTTTTTTTGTTTAATCCTATTTTGATGCAGCAAGCAGCTTAATGCAAAGTCACGTTTTAGTGCAACAAACATTCTGGAATGGCAAATTAAGATCCACCATCCAATATTTTTTGATGGGGTTTAATTTTTTTTCGCCTTTCTTTTGTGTTTCTTCAATGCAACACATTTTTGTCAATTTCATGTATGTATATGTAGGTACATAATGCTATGTAGATACCTACAAAGGCATTCTTTGTGGATTTTTGATGTGATTAAAAAAAATCCCAACGCTTGTTTGAGAGGTCTCAGAATCCAGACGAATATGAACTAAATTTTGTGCAAGCGCAGTTTAAGTGTCGGCTTCTTTGATTCCCTGGCGACATCTTTTTAATCACTTGGCATTTAATGTAAAACTACAATAGTCGGAAGAACGGAAGGAAGTTAACTGTAGCTAATGTACAATAAAAAACTTGACTGATGCATCACACGTACTTGCTCTTATGTTCAGGAGGCTTAGTTGTTTTAAATTTGCATATAAAAAGGCATGTTTATTTGAGAGTACATACTTTCGTTAGTAAACTCTCAAGAGTTACTCTCGGGTGGCTTTCCATTTGAGAGTACAATTTTGGGGTTATTGGTATCAAGAACTGTCTGGTAGAATTTTGAAAGTTAATTTCCTGGGAGAACTTTCATAATCGTATCCACTTGATAGCTATATCCTCTGCTAGTTTTCAGTTGGAAGTATTAAAAGTGAAATATAGGCTATTTTCGAAAACGTCAAATCAAAGTTACTGCACAGTTGCACTGCAGATGATGTTTTCGAACATGTGACTTCAGCAAGCTGTATTATCTAAAACACTGCTTATGCAGCAAAATTTGTATTAGCGTTTTCACACAGCATCATATCCATTCTGTGCCAGAATGGATTTGCAATGACAATAACTTTCACTATCGAAATTGAAATGGCATCGTAAATAAATAGGTACTCAATTTGGCCCTGGAGTTAACTCACCAAAGTAGGTGAGTTAACTCGGTGTTGACTTAGTATTTCAATTGACTGAAAAACTCGTTTCTGTAGTTAACTCACGTTTACCCTAGAGGCTAGGATGATCTCGCACTGAAAAACTGGACCTAAGGGGATAAATGAGAATGGATTAAAGGCTAAAAATGTTTCATATCTATAGCGTAAAGCGGGGTAAAAACCATTAAAAAAGGGAATGCGATTTTAAAAATTCTTTTCGTGGTTCAAGAGTTATAATTAAAGGATACATACCTACATACATATGTGAACATACATGATGGGCTTGATATTTTTCAAAAATTATATATTACAGGGTGAAATAAAGGTAAGAAATAGAGTATCTATGATTTCAAACATTCTTTTTGCGCCTGTAAAGTTATATAGAGAGTATAGACTTCGAAATCACTAGCTTGATATTTTTCAAAATTAAGCTACTCCTATTTGAACAAATATGTTTATATCTGAAAGGTTATTTTAAGAGCTTTATTTATTTTATTTATTTATTTTAAGAGCTTGGCCTTAGGGCAAGATATTTTTAGAAATTTAGATTTATATCTTTAAAGTGACATTGGCAAACAAAAGTATTCGACTTTGGAAATTCTTTTTGTTTCTCTAGGTTATAAAGGGTTTTTCAACAGACACGCTACAAAAGTAGAGCGGCTGGGACAGCAAACGACGCCATATTTCTTGTCGCTCTTTTGACATTTCTCTTCAGTAAGGTTTGCCATTTCATGATGGAAACATATACGAGCCAACAATAAATCAAAATTATTAAAATTTACTACCGATATTCGGAGTCAATGGCCTCATCGTTAAGAGCGCTACGTCCAATTTATGGTCGTCATAATCATCCTAGCAGTTCAACAATTAAGCGTCTAGTGGAAAAATTTGAATCCACAGACACAGTACAAAATGTTCCCGTGCCAGTGAGGCAAAGAAGTGCCCGTAGTGTTCGAGAATATTGCTGCCACTGAGGCTTCAGTTGCAGAAATCCAAATGTGTCTCTCACACGTCGTTCTCAAGCGTTGGGCATCTCTGTGACGTCGTTGTGGCGAATTTTGCGAAAAGATCTTGGCTTACATCCT
Source organism: Dasysyrphus albostriatus (assembly GCA_946251815.1). NCBI lineage: Eukaryota > Metazoa > Arthropoda > Insecta > Diptera > Syrphidae > Dasysyrphus > Dasysyrphus albostriatus. Next base: position 4,292,312 of record OX276339.1, read on the forward strand.
TTCAAGATTAAATTGACACAAGAACTGAAGCCGCTTGACCACCAGAAGCGTCGTATGTTCGTGAATTGGGCTGAGCAACAACTTGAAAATGATTCGGATTTTCATCGAAAAATCATCTTCAGTGATGAGGCTCATTTCTGGCTGAATGGCTTCGTCAATAAACAAAATATGCGGCATTGGTCAAGCAGCAATCCACACGTATTCCATGAGTCATCATTGCATCCCGAAAAAATTACGGTTTGGTGTGGTTTATGGGCCGGGGGCGTCATTGGGCCGTACTTCTTCCGTGATGATCAAGACCGGCACGTTACTGTGAATGGGGATCGCTACCGTTCAATGATAACCGAATATTTTTGGCCCCAATTGGATGATATGGACTTGTAGGACATGTGGTTCCAACAGGATGGTGCCATAAGCCACACAGCGAATGTCACAATCAATTTATTGGAAACCAAGTTTGGAGAACGTGTTATCTCACGAAATGGTCCAGTCGCTTGGTCGCCTTGGTCGTGCGATTTGACGTCGTTAGACTATTTCCTATGGGGCAACGTCAAGTATATGGTCTATGCCAACAAGTCAGCGACGATTGATGAACTTCGTACGAATATTGAACGTGAAATTGCAGCAGTATCAGCCGATTTATGCTTGAAAACCGTCCAAAAATTGGGTTCTGCGTCTGGACTTCTGCAAGTGTGCCCGTGGTGGCCATGCAAAAAAAATCAAGTTCCATACATAATGGCATCAAACGTACTTTAAACGTAGCGCTCTTATTGAAAAACCCGATACTTAGAGGATAGACTTGGAGGAGTTGCTAGATAGATCGAGTTTTTTTCATTCACTTTTATATTTTAACGAAAAAATTCGCACAAAAAAATAATATTGCCATATTATTTACAATTTTATGTTTTTTGAAACTTTTATCTACCCGACCGAGGCTGGGACGGGCCAGCTAGTATTCATTATTCTTCTAGAATTCGGAGCCAATGCAAACGACAAGAGGTGGGCTGTCAATAAAAAAAGGTATTTTTTGAATTTTCAAAATAAAATATATTAATATGTTCAAGGTTCAAATTCAGAAAATTCCTTAAGTTGAAATTGGAAAGTCGAAAATTCATGTAGGTCTATATTTGACAAATAATTTTTGTTGAAAAAAAAAACACTTTTTACTATCATTAATTTTATTAGAATACTTCAACAATATAATCTTACGTTAAGTATTAGGAATCTTCCATCATAAGTAAAAATATGAAACCATAGGGTTTTCATTGTTTTTTGTTTCGTTTGTTTTATTTTTAAACTTATATTAAATTTGGCGTTTATAAAACAGCATGACTTGTGCATATTTGTTTGTTTTAAATTGTTTTTTTTTAATTCATATAAGGTATGTTTAGTATTTTAGAATTATTTATTTAATTTTTTGTTTGTAAAAATTCGTTTAGTTTTGTGCTCGAATAAATAAATTTTGCTTTTTCACTTCTCTAAATTGATCAAATCCTATATATATAAGAAAACCCATTTACAATGAATACATATCTTCCATTTGTTTTGCACTTTCTTGTTGCATTTTTGCTCGAAGGCTTTTAACATCATCGGCTATTCTAACGATAAGTCCAATTTTCTGAAATTAACAGGATTTTTAGAATTTATATTTTCATATTTCTAGTTTAGAAAAAAATGTTCTTACGGTTTCTTTGTCTCCAGGTGTTTTATTCCAGAGCCAAATCATGTATGCGGGAATGTACAGCATTGATGATAGGGCTGTAAACCATCCAAAGGCCTGTGCCCAAAGTGGGTAGCTATAGCCTAAATATTTAACTGGAGTCCATTGAACCAGATTAAATATAAATACACCCTGCAATGGTGATAGATGTGAAGTTTAAGATATATTTGTCTTCAAATTTAAAGTCACAAACTTACGAAGCAAATCATCGGAGTTGTAAAACACCAGCAAAACTTCCACCAACCCATTGGATAATATCCAATCATATCTTTAATGCCATCGTAGAAACGATCAACACCATAGAACCATGATATTGAAACACATTCGAAGAAGATCAACCAGAGGAGGCAAAATCCACTAACGGCATATGAGTCGAGAATTTGAAATATGTATATTCCTCCCTGAAACAACAAAACAAGAAATATCGAAAATTTAAACAAAATATATATTCAATTTTGCACTCTACTCAAGCTTATGTCATCATTTTGACGGGAAGTTTTTAGGTCAAAAGGACAGATAACGCACAAATAAACTTAAGTGAACCGTTATGGCATTCAGTTGTCATCTACTTATAACTACGTTTTCATTAGAGCCGATAAGAGGTAATTTCGCAAATTACAGAAATAGTGTTTTCATTTGTAATTTAGTAATTTCGTTTGACAGCTCATTAAATTTTTAAATTTCAACTGGCTGGTGATCGCCTTTTTTTGTTGTTTTTTCTTTATTCTTCTTCTTCTTGACATTTCATACAAAACCTTTTCAGAGCTCTTCAAACTGTGGCCAATTGGGTGTGTTCAATAAATTTTGACTCATCTTAATCTTATTTCGTGCAAACTTGGTTGAAATAATCTCATTTCAAAATGTGAATTTATTCGGGAAATTTTCAACGAAATTACCTCATCTGGCCTAATGAAAATGTAGTTAACCTGCGATCGAGAGCATTCTTCTTTGGAAATTTAATTGATAAAAACTAGAAAGGCACGAAAGTGCTCGTTCAAAAACAAATTCATAATTAGCCCGTTTATATTTCAAAAATTTCATTCTCAAAAATGAAAACACGATTCCTCAAAAAAATTCTTCACTTCTGTTGTCAAAAACTGAAACTGAAATTTTGATAGTCGCTTCCTCAATTATGTTCCGATTAACTAAATAAGAGCAAATAAAATAGACCACTGTTTATACTTTACTCTCCTGTTCTGTCAAAGTGACGCATGAAAATTGCTGAGTGCTCTGAAATATCCTAAATAACTTTAAATGCTGTCTCATAAAGGTGTGAAGTCGACCTTTGCATGCAGAGATCATTTTAAATGCATTGTTAATGAAATATGTAATAGCTAATTATATCAAGTTTCTTTTTTGTATATATGTATATATAAATGTATTATTAAGTAATCAGCAGATCATTGTATCAATTGGTGAATAAACTAAACTAAACTAAATTTATCAAAAGTGAAAGGCCATAAGCTCAACATTATGAATTCTTTGAATATAAATATAGATAACAACAATTTACCTGTGTGATGCACGTCAATCCAACCAGATAACTTAGAAGACAAACTATCGCAATAAAGATCTCTTTGCGTTTTCTTAATAGCCCTGGCCATTCATCAATGATGGCAGTTATGAAACCTTCCATTGTACAAAATTGTGAATCTAAACCAATTAAAAGTATCATAAAGAAGAATAAGCATGACCACAAAGGTGATCCAGGCAATTGTAACACAGCCGATGGATAAACTAAGAAAGCAAGTCCAGGACCTTAAAAAGATTTAAAAAAAAGAAAAAAGTAAGAAAAGGCATTTTCAAATACCTACTGTGATCTAAGACATATCCAATCCATGCTTACCAGACACAGCTACTTCAGCAACAGGTCTTTGCTGTTCGTGAGCCATAAATCCAATTATTGAAAATATAACAAATCCTGAGAACATACTTGTACTGGAATTAACTGTACAAACAATAAGTGCATCTCTATAGTTTGTTTCAAGGAAAAGGAAAGACAGAACAAAAATTAATTATTTATTCAATTTATTAAACAAAAAATAAATTGCATACTTATAGACGTTATTTGTAAATTTGTTATAACTTCCGAGAGCAACGAGTGTACCCAATCCGAGTCCATAAGAGAAGAAGATTTGTGTAACTGCATCAATCCAAACCTGTTTTAAGAATTTTATTATAATATTATTTTATCGTTCAATAATTAAAACTAAATTCTTAAAGAATTAAAGATAATTCTTTTAGGGCTATCTATCTATTCTATCGCCAATTCGGATAAATTCTCCTAAATTTGAAACAAACTAGCTCAATTTGATATGACCTCTTACTATACCTACACATTATATCTTAAACTTTTACTTGTAAACAAAATTATTTCTCACTGGTACAGACTTGCGAATGTGTTTAAAACGTTTAAATTCTTAATGCCTCGAATGTCTGGTAATCGAACTGTCAACTGTTCACCAAGAGTTCCCGTACATTTTGCACGGGAATTGCTCGTGAACTAAAACTCTCCCCACAGCTTCACGAACATGTTAACGGGTGAGTAAAAATGCTAATTTGGTATGGAAATTTTGTAAGGAAATTCAAGATTTTTTAAATGAGATTAGGCCAGTTTTTGGGCCAAATTTATAATTTTGAGATACGAATGCAAATTTCGTAAGAAAAAATTTCGTCGAAAGTTTCTTCACAATCTTTAATTTTAGTTGCATATTTTATTCACATATTCTATGTGTTCCCGGCTCATAAAAATTCTTGCCTCAAATGATTTATAAATTTTATTGAATCCATCTTTCTTATGCACTTACCTCAGATTCTTGTAGTTTTGAAAAGTTCGGTATTACATAAAACTTTATTCCGTCTAAAGCGCCTGGCAATGTTATTCCGCGAATGAGTAAAACAGTTAGTAAAACATAAGGAAATAGTGCAGTAAAGTAAACAACTTTGCCGGTCCATTTAACTCCTTTCCATATACAAAAGTAACACAAGATCCATACCGTTAATAGAGTTCCAGCTAATTCCCATCGTATACTACCAACTTGATCAATTCCAGGAGATATTTGAAGGGTACGACGCCTTTTAAAAAAAAAAATCATAAATAAAATAAAATAAAATAAAATTAAATAAAATAAAATAAAATAAAATAAAATAAAATAAAATAAAATAAAATAAAATAAAATAAAATAAAACAAAATAAAATAAAATAAAGTAAAAAAATTATAAGAAAAATATACTGAGATAAACTTCAAGGTTAACTTACTCCCAAAATTCCTTAACTGGATCTGATAGCTCTGAAGCTGATATATTACTAGCAGCTACTGAACAAATCTTTTTAATTGTTCCATTAACTTTACTCAACTGATCCCAACATAGAAGTTCCTTCCTTTCATAAGGATTAACACAATTTATCGTGTTCCATACATTATTGCACGTACGCCATGGTACATCTATTTTTTTTCAGATTACAAATACAAAAATATAATAAAAATACAAACTCCTTTCTTAGAGAGAAAGAGATTTTTCAAAACAAGAATTATCATTAAGGTGAAGTGAAAAATTAGTTTTTAAATGATAATTTTTAAATATAAAACAAAAGGTTCAAAATTGGTGGGAAAACTGTTCAAAATTTTCAAATCCAGATATTATGCATGTTTAAATATGTATACAGAAAAGATAGTTTAAGTAGATTAAGCAACAATTTTGGTTACCTGCTCTCATGGACATAAAAAAGTAAAAAGTAGCCCATGCCAAAATAACTATGTAATAAACGTTCATCCAACAGGACATTACTGCAGCAGCGTATCCTATTCCTGTTTTTTTTTTTGTTCAAATAAATGTAAACATTTTAATATTTAATTTTGTATAACAATTATTTTGTTAAATTCAATATTGATATAAAAAAAAAATTACCTTTGAATATGGGAGCAATTTTAAATACCCCAAGTCCACCTATTGTTAACATTTGTCCAAGTGCAAGTTCCATAAAAAACATTGGAATCCCAGCAAGAATAAGCGTTACGAAATATGGCACTAAGAAGGCTCCTCCACCATTTTTGTAACACAGATAGGGAAAACGCCACACATTTCCTAAACCAATAGCTAAACCAACAACTGATAAAATAAAATCTAATTTCGAAGACCATGAACCACGTTCAGGTACGGCGTTGTGCGATTTTGCAACCTGTAAATATAACAACGAAACAGTTTGTATTCAAGACAAGAAACTCCTTTAAGCCAGATTCACATTATAGTTCTAATATCGATAAAGTCTCGATATAATAAAATATTCTTATACAAAAAACAATGAGTATATTCACATCATCGATACCTGATACGATTTCGACTCTCTCATTGATTCTTACGTAAAAATATTTTATCGTAGCGAGAGTGTATCGGTATTGGCACAGTAGTGTGGATCTAGTCTTAGTGTAAATCGATTTCATTTAATTTTATCTAAATTGTGAAATGTAAGCCGTGTTTTTGTTTTTGCCACCGCTTTGGGCTAGAACCGCAAGTGCGAATTCGATGGCGAGAAATCTAGAAACCAAGCAACAAAAAAATAAAACACAAGAGTTTATTGTCATTTTCGTCTTGAAGTTCGGAGCAAATTCTTTTTTTTATGAATGGAACAGTTCCGAAATCCAACTGAAAACAACATAAATGTTATACCATTTTAACTTGTTTTTTTGTTCTGTTCCATTACTTATGGAAAAATTGGTGAGACTTCAAACATCCTATTGAAACGACATTAATGATCGTACATAGTACCATTAAATTGGGACACTTGTGTCGTTTTCGATTGGATTTTAGAATTATTCCATTCCTATTGAATATGGAAAACCTTGTATTCCGAATTTTTCATTTCCGATAGGAATGAAACAATTCCAAAATCCAATCGAAAATGACATTAGTGTCGTTTGTTTCAACTACCTTTTTCCACTCCTATCACTACACATTTTCCATATTCCATAGGAATGGAACAGAACTTAAAATCGAACCAAAACGACATTGAAGACTTAGGTTGTTTTATTTTGTTCTGATGCAAGTTTAAATTAATCAAATGCACTAACGCGTACCGCGTACGTATGTATGTATACACATAGGTATGTGCTTCTGTATGAGAATTTAATAAATGGGGCTAAAATCGTAGTCACAACTAGTAATAAGCACATACAAAGGATTGATTTTTTAGCTTCAAGAAATGAAACACATGGCTATAATTGTGAATGCACACATATGCGACTAAAAATCCACACGAATTATGCCATTTTCAATTTGTTTGCAGCTTATAATTGCGTGATAAATAACCGCAAGTAAGTGCATGGCAAAAGCCATTCTTAATTGCTACGACAGGATTCTAGCTTTATCTTCAACAAATTACGTTTTATAAATCGTTGCGATCACTTTGAAACAAATGAGTGCATTCGCATTAAAAGTTTGATGTTAGATTTGTTTCTTAATTCATTTTTATCGCCGTTAAACAAAATGTAACATGTAAAACACAACAACAATTTCGTAAAATTGCAAAAACACTGATTTTGCTTCTGTCAGTGCGATCAAAAACTGTGGTCCCATGAATCTCTTACGATGCTCAAACTTTCGGTCATCTGTTTCAAGATATAACATAAAAATGCGTGCATTTCTACAATTTAGCAAATTTATGAGACTAGCGTGAACTGGGATTGAAAATAGTGACCATGTGCTGTAACACTTGCATCGATAAAACTCGTCGAGAAACAATGAGAATTGAAACATGAGTTTTGCTCCATTTTTCAAGGTTTTTCGGTTGTTTCTATCGATGTGAGCTCTACAGAATACAGAACTGAATCGATATTTTGGACAAAATTTCAAAGAAAAAAAACGCATTTTAGAACATGTTGCTTGTATTCACATTTGAAGCCATGCGACTTATTTCTTATTTCTTCTGCTGGTAAAAAATCGAGCCATTGAAAGGCATGACTGTTTTCTTTCATATAAAAAATGATTCAATTTACACGGATAAATCAGAATAGGATAAATGTATTATTTTTATTTGCTTAAATTATACCTGATGCGAAGTTGTGGTTAAAGCTGTTGACAATGTTGTTGATGGCACTGCATCCGAAGAGCTATTAATTCCTGGCAATTCAATATTCTCATCGTTCCGTTTGTTTCTTAAATTTAAAGTATCAACTAATTCTCGTTCAATTCCAGTCGACATGATTATACTCTCTCTTTCTCAATTAAATCGAGAATCGATATAACAGCAGTATAAACAAATTAACAAAACTATACTACTATTTTATGGTATCTTTCGATTTCTTCAAATCAGAATAAGATATTCGAGAGGACGGGAGATACGTGTCACCTCGCCACCTTTGTCCTGTAAAGAGAGAACAAAAATTAAGTTTTTATATGAGACTATTTGAAAAAGTTTCTACTTGCTTAGAAACGTACTGAAGTAGAAAATAAGATTATGCTGGACAGAACTACTACTTCAGTGACTGAGTGAGTGAGTGCCATTAATGATCGAATGAATAAGAAAGCACTTCAAATTATGATATAAGTAGCCTAGATTGCTTGAACCGTGAGCGGTTGCGATTTTAACTCTGTTCATTTACCAAAAACTGCCCATTTCTACTAAGGCCCCTGCGTACAAACGTAGTTCAAATTTTGATCCGTGGTTCAAAAATGTTTACTGGCTGAATACGGCGGAATTTCTGAGGTCTAAAGATGATTCAAGTATGTTATAGTAGCATATTTAATGCCTGAATTATCGTTGAACCTCAGTTAGGTCCCGTGTACTAGTTCTACCTAATTACTTAACTTCGTCCATAGAAAATATATCTTCAAGGTCGAAACAATAATAATAAGGAACTTTTTGATATATCAAATCGAGAAGTCATCCAAAATGCACTTAAGTGAAAGGAATTATAGATATCACCCTTTGTTTTTTTTTCGAATACAAAGAATACCTCCGTGACAAAAATTGCGCATTTCTACAAATTTTACTTTAAAAATCTATTCAAGTTCCGTTCCTAAATATTTTCATGTATCAACATACATAAGTCGAATCGTGTCAGATTCCCTGTCAAGTTGTGTGTGATTAAATTTCATATTTTGCTTCCACATTATTATATATGATTTTCTTCACATTTTTTTGACATGTCTTAATACTCAATGGGATGGTGTGGAATGGTTATTATGTCGTTTTCGATTGGACGTTGCGTACCTCTTTTTTCACTCCTTTTTGATTCCTACTACTCCAAAAGCCTTCGATTGACTGTTCCGAGTAATGTTTTCGGAGTCTTTTTCTGTTCCCGATTCCCAGAAGGAGTACATTTGGAACACACGCATACATATACAGTTTTTCGTCGGACTACTTGTCAAAAGTGATAAATGCTTGAAGAAGCCATTTTGTAAAATGGTGTCATTCAGTAGTGTGCATGTAAATTTGACAACATGATGTTTTCATATTCGACTGGATTCAAAAACATTCCGAAAATCCAATCGAAAACAACATAATGTCATTTTCGGTTGGACGTCCGGAGTACTCCTTTTCTACTCCAATTTCATTCTAACCACTACAGAAATCTTCCATATAGGCTATTCGAAATGCTGTTTTTGGAGTCTTTTTCTGTTCTTGATTTTAGGAAGAAGTTCTGAACACACGCATACTTATGTCGTTTTCGATTCGATTTTCGGACTATTCTACTCCTTTTTGATTCCAATCGAATATGAAAACATCGTGTTGTCAAATTTACACACACACTGCTGAATGACTCCATTTTACAAAATGGCTTCTTCAAGCATTTATCACTTTTGACAAGTAGTCCGACGAAAAACTGTATATGTGTGCGTGTGTTCCAAATCTACTCCTTCTTGAAATCGGGAACAGAAAAAGACTCCGAAAACATTACTCGGAACAGCCAATCGAATGCTTTTGGAGTAGAAGGAGTCAAAAAGGAGTGGAAAAGGAGTACGCCGAACGTCCAATTGAAAACGACATTAAACAACTTTTCGTCGGATTACTTGTCAAAAGTGGTAAATGCCATTTTGTAAAATAGCGTCATTTGGTAAATAGGTGTGTTTAATTAATCTGTTCCGAACAGAAAATTACAGAAAAGTACAGGATTGTGTATTCCATGAGTAAAAACCTTGCCCCAAACTGTTCTTATTCTGACAATATTTCTTGCACCTTCTTTTGAGGTGGAGCAAGTGAGTGAGAAATGTCAAAGTACCAGCAGATTTATTTATTTGGGATAATAATAAGCTGAAATTAATCACAGAAATACTTTTTTTGTATTTTTCGACTTAACATGGAGAAAGAGACAAAAAGTGTGAGTTTATAATTAATTAAATTTGAAAATTAATGCAAAGAAATAACAAAAGTAACATTTTTGAATTTGAAATTGCACAGCTGATAGGCAGCGGTCAATTCCGTCAACGCAAAGCCGCACTTTTATGTCCTTTCTTGTTCTGACAGTTTTCACACACTTGTGCTATTCTGCTCTGTTTTTCTCAATTAAACACAGCTAGTGTGTGTAAATTTGACAACATGATGTTTTCATATTCGAATGGAGACAAAAAGGAGTGGAACAGTCAGAAAATCCAAAGGAAAACGACATTAAAGTAAAAACCCCCAGGTGGAGAAATTCACTTTGGGAATATTTAGGGGATTTATGGGTGTCACCAGCAAAATGCGAAAATACAATGAAACATACTTAAAAACCAAGAAAATGTTGCTGCTCGTTGGCTTAGCATTTTAAATCGAAGAGTTCCAGAAAGGTTCTTCTTCGGGATTATCAAATGAAAACAGAACATCTTCAGCTGAGTATAATAGTGTACTTAAGTCAATATTTTAGAACCAAGGCACAGAACTTTAGTTTGTTTCGTTGACAAAAATTGTGTTTATCAAATTTGATTGTTGATGTGAGGAGGTTGACGATTTATACACATAAGTGGTTACATCTGTTTGTTAATTTTCTCTCAGAATCTCCCATTTACTTTGCTGTTTTGACAGGTTTTACACATTTTCTTAGACAAAAATATCAAACACACCTAAATTTAATCTTTATTGTGTTTTATCAATGACACCATGACAATAAAATGCTCAAGCATCAGTTGCATTTGTTAGTTCTTATGACGAAAATGTTGACAGATCTTATATTGAATTTACACCGACTGACAAATTGGCAGTAGGTATAGGTGATGCCAAAAAGATACATTTCTTCATTCTTTTTCCAATTTTTTGAGATCTAACTGCCAGTTTTTCAGTCATGTTAAACCAGTATTAGCTTTGTGCAAAAATTAAAAAAATTACAGAACCAAGGAAACAATTTTTTTCTCTGAACTGATCTTTTCCTCACTGTGAACACTTAAATCATTGATATACAGAACTCTTAATAAGTGTAGGTACATATTTTCTTACACCATAATGCTCTTGGTTTGGTTTTTGATAAAATACCAGTTTGGTATCCGGATCCGGAAGAAAACCGCAACACAACTCAACAAACATAGAAGAGACAAATAAAAAGTCTTTAAAAAAACTGTGTATTTATTCAGCTACAGCGTTATGGTTTTTGCAGCTTTAAGTTAGTTTTTTCTCCCAGAAAATAGCGTTTTTAACAATTTAAGCACATGCATTTCTTGACTTGTGGTAGTTTCTTGTGGACCGACACGGTAATGTAACAACATTTAAACTGCATGACCCGCCATATTTCGTGTGGGTAGTTGTAGTAAGTTGTCAATCACCAGAACGGATATCCGTTACAGTTTTCATGAGTTGAGAATGGTTACCTCTTGGGATTTTAGTAAATATATTCTTGGTTTGGGAAGTTATTCGGGACACAAACAAACTTGCAGAACTCTATCTCCTAAGAGTTTTGAAGTTTTTGTTTTGTTGTTCAATTTGTTTTGTATTATAAACTTACAACTTTGGTGTAACACTTTTCAATTTCTAAGGGGTTTTTATATTTTAAGTTTTAATTTTTAATTTTAGAGTATTTCACATCACTTTTTATTTCATATTTTTTTGTGTAGTTATGAATATTTAAACCACTTTGTCAATAATCCTTATATTTTAAAGCTAGTTTTCGGTATATTTATTACACTTATATATTTAAAGCAAAAAGGCGGTCAATTTTTGTTGAAATTTTAAGTATCCGCACCATTTAGCCAGACAGGATAATATATTATTGGTGAAAGATATATTTAAGGATATTTTCAGAAACTTGAAAATATTTTCTTTTAAGTTATAACATGCACATATTTTGGGTGTTTTTTCTGTGTTTTTTGTTTCTAAATGTTGAACAATGATATGGACAAATATAAAATACAGAAATACTTATTTATTTTTGATCGACCTAGACAGACCTTTAAACGTTATGAAATCTCGCTACGAACTAAAGGGATATATGTGAGGAGGCTCACTAAAATATAATCAAAATGTTGAACTCAATTAGTATAAAATTATACATAAAAGCTAAACTAAATTTGTTGATCGTTTGGGTGGGGGTGGCTTGTTTTAAGGAGGATTTTCTATTACAAACCCCAAACTAAACCAAACTATATAGGTAGTAAAGTTGTGTGTGGGGGTGAATATAGAGCTCTAACTAATATCTAGATACATTTTTTTTTTACTATCAGATTTAGTTTAATTTAAAATATGTGCATTATACGCATTTCTTTGGTACATTGGTACATGAATGCTCAGAGTTATGCCTTCTAAATACACTCTGAATCACTTGATTGAGGTGGCTTTTATAGTTGAGTTGATTCCTCAAGAATCTTTCTTGAGATTTTAACAAAAAACATAAGTACCTTGTTACTTACTTTTTCTTTTTACAGTTTTCATCAAGATACAGCCTTAACCGGTGGACTGATATGCTTAGCATTCGGTACAAAGTATTTTTCCGTGATTCCCAAAAAATGCAATAAAAAAAATTATTTAAATTAAGAATTAAATTTAATTACAATTACTTTGTAATTTAAATCTTCAAACGCTTTTGAAATTATTTTTAATAATTGAAAGAAATTAAATTAGATACTAATTACATGTTATTGAAAAAGTATCAATTACTTGGAAATTGCACTTCAATTATGTTTATGTAATTTTAAAAAAAAGTAATAATTTTTCCTTTTATTAATTATTTTTTTTATTTTTCCATTTTCTTGAAGCTAGAAAAAATTCATAAAAACAAACCTGCTTATCAATATCTTATAACATAACGAACTACTGGCCTTATTCGAGCGCTCTTAGTTTAACCTAGGCCTTTGGCGTTTGGTCTATATTAGTACTACAATTCATATGGGTTTTATTTTTTTCCAAGAATTAATTTATTTTTTAATTTTACATATAAAACTTAAAAACTTCATGAAAAACATTAAAGCTAATTGAAACTACTCAAAAACTAGAACAGCCATCAAGCATTATCGGTTTTAATAATTTTTTTGTCGTTTTGATTGGTTTTAAACTTTTGTTTGTCCTTGACTTTCCCTGACTGTCCCTGCTTAAAACTTATTACCTAACCCTATGTAAGTCGGTCATGACAGAAAACTTTTAGAGCCCAGAAGGATCTACTAAACCGAAGGTGCTTAGCTCAATCTATCCTATCTACAGTTCTACGGCTTCATGTGCCTAAGAGTTAACTTCAGAATTTCCAAAAATAAGATAATGAAATGAAATCAAAAGAAATATGGAGCGGCAGTATTAATTTTTCATCTTTTGGTATAATAGAGTTTTTAAAAAAAGGAAGACTTATGTGGTTTTTTGTACCAAAAGTTATTTTTTTTTTTCAGTTTGCTTGAAATTATCCTTTTTTATTTCAAGTAAAGTTTCATAAATAAAAAAGAAAACTTAAATGCCTTTGTTTCAGTGTAGTCCTATATTTGACTGAAATAAACTAACAAATGTCATTTTTACTTATAAAAGGCTTCGGGATGTTATCTAAAATGTAAAATGACATATCGCCCTCACATCTTCGGTTTAAGAAGTATATTTTTTTTCAATATTTTTTTAAAAACTTAGAAGGGTACCATAGTCAAATTTTTGGACATAATGAATGATAATGTTTGTACTCCGACTCTGGTTTTCTGTGTCAAGGCAGCGCCTAAGATACTGCCCCTAAAACACACAAATATTTTTCATTTGAGATGGGGCAACGTTCAACCAAACCAGGCATCGATAGGCAATCATCGGCCGGATGAAACCCATGTAGCTAATCACCTTGCTGTTGTCAAGCCGGCTGCTAAAAAACAAACTGTTCGTCAAAGCCAAAGCTCCACTAGCCCTGGTCAGGAGTCAAAACAGCATTTATGTGCATTATTCCCTATTTAGTAATCATTACACAAAAATGCAATTAATATGTTGGCTTTGTCAGTGAGTTTTTTTAATTTCAATTAGGTACAAGTAATGGAAATGCATATTTTTGTCATTAACAATTATGTGTAATTTTAATGGAAAAAATTCAACAACGTGTATTTGAAACAAATTACAAAAAGTAATCATTATTTCCCAAATACTACTTGTAATAATCGCATGACGCAAAGTGTTTATGGGCACTTTTAACAATCGTGAGCATTTATGCACCCTTCATATCCCCCACCCTCGGATATTGTATTGTAAGTAATTTAATTTGATTTATTCTTCTCTCAGTTGGACATATTATAGCAGCGAAAAAAAATCAACCTTTGTCTAGATTTTTCGGATACCTCCTTCCCATCCATCTCAATACCCAATCCCGATCCCAATCCCAACCATGTATCTAGCTATTCTAATGTTTATGATTTGGAAAAAAAAACATACACCACATTCCCAAAAGGCAACCCCTACAAAAAATTGTGTGATTTATCATATTCACCATACAGCACCACAGAGTATGGGGACTTAATCAACTATGTCCGGTTAACTATACAAAATTATGACGCTCTTGCATTTCGTTTTTTTATTTCGCTGTAGGAACATTATGGAACGCATTAAAATTGTGTTTTATTTGTGTTCGCCGTGGACAGGAAGAGATCAGCGTATTTCCTAAAAAAAAATGAGCATTGACGGTGTTTAGGTTCAAATTGCTTTTATGATATACAACAACGACAAGCATGACAATAATAATAGTTAGGCTATAGAATCAGCTATTTATTTTGACCTGGACGACCATAAATAAATAATTTTGATTTGTGCTTATTTTAAATATTTTTAGCCGCACTGTATTTTCTGGTTACTGGTTAGGGGTTATTAAATGCTTCCTTCTTTTTCAGTCAAAGTAAACAGCAAAATAATAATTATTATTTTTCTACGGGAGTGCTTTTATTTCATTCGATACAAGTAAAATAAATAACTCGGCGGGTATCACAATACTGGCCTGAGATCACAATTCTGTAATGTTCAAAATTCTAATTCCAAAATTTTGAATTTCAAATTACTGAAGGGGTATAATTTAGGATAAATTTTGATGTTCAAAACTTTTTTAAATCTATAAATTTGTTATGAACCCAAAAACGCCTTTCGATTGGTGTAAAATATGATGGATGCAACGCTGGGCATCTGAGCTTGGGATTTCAAATAAGCAGGTTTTCACTAAGTGTTAAATGTGGTTGGCTCGAAAATACTAACCAACATTTGGATGAAATGGTATTCCAAATATGAAATAATCATATTTGGGACAGAGTCTTGACGGTTTTTGAAAATCTTACAAACAAAAACTATGGAAGTTCTAAGTTGTGCAATTACAAAATGACACACGATGATAGTGAGTCTTACTATTTAATAGGTACGAATAATCACTGTATCACATTCCTCCCACAAATTGAAGCAGTTTTTGAAGAACAATTTTCTTTAATATGTATAGTGCTTGTTGCCAGCAAAGTACATATATAATGTAAGCAATCTATAGGGGGCATAGTCATCGTTCTATAGAATGCCGTATTCTTTAGGGCAATGCATATTAATTTAACTTTTACGTACATTTCCTTTTAGATGAAATACCTGTAGGCTTTCTGTAAAATGTCAGTAATAGATCAATTAAAGTATACAATACCAATCGAATCCGACAGTGCAAATATTAGAAATACATTTTTGAAGAGATACACAGAACTACACTAAGCTGTTCATCAAACAACAGATTTTCGGTGAGTCAATAAAATCATTTCATTATTTAATGTAAGACTCTTCATTCTTTAAAAATTATTTTCATTGAGTCAGTGAAATTATTAAAATTACTAACGTGGAACAAATTTGCTGATTAATGATTTTTTCGTTTGGTCAAACATTTTATTCTTTAAGTCAACGAGTTAATTTCTTTAATCGACGCTAAAAAATTATTGGTAATCCGGAAGAAGTGTCTAGAACTCTCCAATTCAAAATACCAAACAACAAATTTGCAAATTTTTTTTTTGTTTCTGAAGTTTAAGTTTCATTGTATTTGTGCATTTAGTTGTTGCATTTGGGTGATAAATGCGACATTTTATCACCCAAATGCAACGTTTCCCTCAATATTAATTGTTTTTTTTTTGAGTATAAAAAGAGACTGCCTGAAAAAAACGACAGCAAGGCAGAGCTATTTATACGTCAACTACAACAATAACTATGTCCACAGCACTATCAATATAAATTGCTTAGATACCTTTTAATTCACAAATTAACTAAAACATCGATCAGGAGTTAGTTCACGAATTTAAATTTCATATTAATAAAAATATAAACTGCTAATCCACGTTAACCTCAAAATCTTACGAAAATCTATTTACAATCTACAAGAACTCTGCTGTTACCAAAGACTATTTTTTGTACTGCACACTTGCTTTTTCACAAACTGTGAACTTTTGCACATACACTCTCTCATTTGAAGTTGTAAGAAGCATGTGTGTCACTAAGCGTATGTTTCCTTTTACCTCTAGTTTTAGGCAACAATGACAGAAGTATTTTTAATTTAATTACTCGTTTAATGTACCTATTTTGGTGAGTTAGTTTATTACCTTGAATTTTGATTTATTGATAAGATTTGATACTCAACTTACTTTCAGATATGTTCAGATAATAAAGTGGATTTAACTTTTGTCCCGATAAAAAACGGTATTGCCAAACAAAACTACCATTTTCGTTGTGATATTTTATATAGAAATGTCAAATGATTGTCGGTAAGATAGTTCAAACCAAATTAACAGGCCAAGGCATAAGGCAAATAAATTTTGAAATGTACCGATGTCGTTCTTTTCACCAAAGTCCATATAGACATGCAAAAAAACGCAGCTAATGATATTACCAGAATTTCCCCACCTTGAATAAGCCCCTTGTGTTTTTTAGTATACTAACCAATCGCAATTTCAAAGCTATACAGGGTGATCGGTATATGTACTTGGAAGGTGCACCAAAAAGCTAGAGCGAGTAGGTTTGGTTAAGACAAGAAAAAAGTCATATAGGAGGAGTCTGTTTTCTCCCGTTTAGGCGGGAGGGCAAGTTTCTAAAAATTGATTTAAAACAAAAATACTATTTAAAAACAACAGTAAAATTTACAATGCCATGCTATACCTTTTTGAAAAGCCAGAAATATTTTCTTTTATTTGTATTTCAAGTAAACTTGTGTTAGTGGAGTGTTTTTCAAACTGTAAATCGCAACGAATTACCTGTGGTCGCAAGCTAAGTTGAATTTAAAAACAAAGTTTTTAAATCCAGTAGACTGAGGCTTGTTATTCAAAACTTAAAAACCATATTTGCGATAGTTTTCGTCATCAATTTTTTTTCAGTTTATACCTTTGCTTCCGCCTCTTATACTTGTACCGGATGTGCAAGGCTGCGATGGTCTGTTGAGAAATTAATCCATTTTATGGTCACTCGTAAAGATGTTTCCCGACAGTATGTACACAAAACTAAATTGTTTGACCAGTAATTATTCAACCTTGAAAAAAATGAAAATTAATATTTTTATTTTTGGCAACAAGGGAAAACTTCATGGTGAATCAGTAAAATCTCCAAAAACGGATCTGGTTATGAGCTAGGTACAGTGTACGGTCACTCCTAAAATTATTCGGCATAAAAAGATTTTATTTAATATAACAATTCTCTTTTACGAGAAAAAACTTCAAATTACTCGTAGATAAAAATAAAGTGATGTTTTTAAATTTTGTAATAAAATGAACTTTAACAAAATTTAACATTAGAAACCATTAAGTTTATCCATTTTAAGTTTTCTTTCATTAAAGAAAAAACTCATTTTTAAAACAAAATTTGTATTCAGAATAATTTTGTGTGTCGCTTTTTAACCAGCAAAATATTATGAATGCCGGGCCGCCAGAATGTTTCTACTTCCAAAGATGTCGTGTACTCAAAAAGTTTTAAAAAACACTATGTTAGTGAATAGTTTTTAAAAAATTAATTTTTAAACTTGAAATTTTGAAGAAAAAAAAATTTTAATTCAAACTTATTTATTTTTCAAAATTTTATGTTTTATGTTTTCAAAATTCAATGCTTTTATTAGTTTTCAATAAAAAACAGAAAACCAGATGCTAAAATGTTTTTGAGAAATTAAAAAAAAATAAGTACTTTTTTGCAAGGAAAACCCTTTTTTTGATTTTCCCAAGTTTGACCTGCTCAAGTCAATTATTAAACTAGCAAAGTATCCCGTTTTTATTTTTTAATTCGGAGTCAGTAGCCTGAACGCTAAAAGCGCTAGTCCAATTTATGGTCGTCATAATCGTCAGCAGATCAACAATTGAGCGTCAACAAGCAGCAGATCAACAAATATTGGTCAGGCAGCAATCCACACGTACTCCATGAGTCATCATTGCATCCCGAAAAAATTACGGTTTGGTGTGGTTTATGGGCCGGGGGCGTCATTTTGCCGAACTTCTTCCGTGATGATCAAGACCAGCACGTTACTGTGAATGGGGATTGCTACCGTTCAATGATAACCGAATATTTTTGGCCCCAATTGGATGATATGGACTTGGAGGACATGTGGTTCCAACAGGACGGCGCCACAAGCCACACAGCGAATGTCACAATCAATCTATTGGAAACCAAGTTTGGAGAACGTGTTATCTCACGAAATGGTCCAGTCGCTTGGCCGCCTCGGTCGTGCGATTTGACGTCGTTAGAGTATTTCATATGGGGCTACGTCAAGTCTATGGTCTATGCCAACAAGTCAGCGACGATTGATGAACTTTTCACGAATATCGAACGTGAAATTGCAGCAGTATCGGCAGTATTATGCTTGAAAACCGTCGAAAATTGGGTTCAGCGTCTGGACTTTTGTACTTTTGTAGCGCTCTTATTGAAAAACCCGATATTATTGGGCCTTACTAATAATCAAATTTAGCAACGAGCTAAATACATCAGTGAAATAAACCCTAATGTTATGGGTCCCAAATAATGAAATATATATGAAATGTTATTCTTTTTGGAGTTCATACCACACATGGTTCATTATTTAGAGCCAAATTAAATATTAAGGTCATACCATATACGTTTTATTTTAAGAGTTCATTTAATAATGGTCTATTTCAATGAAATATTTAAGTGTCTTTACTAAATATGATTTTTAGTAAAGCCAATTGGGTTAGGGAGTTCAAGAATATTTAATTTATTTATTTAATTGATTCTGAGCAATTCATCTTTTTTTGTAGTAATTTTCTGCATTTCTCGTTCTTTACTGCATAGAATTTGCATTAAAGTATATATTACTATTCATTTATTTTGTATTTAAACCTTGATAACCTTTTTTTTAAACATTTGAATTAATGTCGAGCTTAAGCTGTTATAACTTATCTTCCTTAAAAAATTGAACAAAGTGTATGAAAGTGACACCTAAATAGCTGTCACCAACATACCATAGCATAACAGCTATAGTCAAGTTGATAATCACCTAACGTGGAGCAAAAGCAATTATTTTGATGATTAACAATCAACCTTAGTTGATTCCAGCCTAGGTTACCCAAATTAAACTTATTTAAGCTGTCCATCGGAGATTTCTTCGTTTTGCCCTACATAATCTTTCATTGGGACGATTATTTTCAACTGCTTCCGTTTGCTGATCGATTGCAGCTTATAAATCTTCAGTCATTTGAAAAGTTATGCGATTTACTAACTGATAATATTGTTTGATCTGCATTAGTGAATGCAATTTCCTTTAATAACAACTCCCGTAATCTTTTCCACATCTGTTATCACCGCATAAACTGCTCGACTTTTATTATTCTATGTCTCATGCGCTTCGCAATGCTAATAACTTTTCTAATTTATCTGACTTCAATATATGTATCAAAATCAGTCCCCTACCTTCCTCTCAAATCCACCCCGATTATGTGTTGCATACTTAACCATATGGTAGTTCCATTTTTCTTATATTTTTTTTTTTATATTCCTGGTTGTACTATTTTTGTAATTTTTTTATTTTGTAAATATTTTTGTTATATAAAGTACCTTAATTTAATACAATAATTAAGTCTGCTTGTAATAAGCGTTAAATAAATTAAAAGTTTAATTAAACTAAATTATCACACAAGAAATGATATTTATATCACGTATACGCCGTGTATGCCCCTTAGTCTCAATAATATCTGTCTTGTTGTGACTTAAGCAAATAAAGTATTCTGTGAACATGTGTTTTGCTATAAAAGTTAAAAATGAATAGCAGAAGCCTTTTTACCATTCGCTTTGATATATCGACCAAACGTTTTTAAAACGCAGATGCATGGATTTGAAAACCATATAAAACGTAAATATTCAAAAATTATAATTTTTTTAATCTTTTTCTGGCTTATTTAAACTTGAAAGATTTAAATTTATAGAGTTTATACCAGTGGCGGGGAAAAAAGGGGCATTTGCCCCCCCCCCCCCCAAACGATATTAAAAATAAAATAATCACTACGAAAACTACATAACAGCTTTGGCCATGATCAGTGTGCAAAACAATCGTTTAATAGATGTCATTCAGATCATCAATTACTATCTTTAATTTTCAATTTCAGTTATTACATTTCATCTTTTACAATAGACTTTAGTCTATTATTTTACAATAGACTTTAGTCTATTGTCAACAGTTCGACTAAGACATCTTGCTGAGAAAAAAATCGTCGAATTGCATAATTTTGTAATTTTAAAATCCTAAGATTTTATATTTATGCTACCAATTATTTTATTACCATTTAGTTTCCACCAAACCCCAGCTTACGTATGCTAAGACGAATACTCACAACTAGATATAGTGATTTCTGAAATAATAAATTTCAAGCAAAGATATAACCCAAAATTTGCTTAAAAATGCATTTTTAAAATTTTACATTCGAATATCTCGGAAACGTGGCAGATTTGAATTAAGAGCATGAAAGACCATAAGAAAAGTATATTTTGGTTTATGTTAGAGAGAGAGACAGAAATTCGTTTTGTCACACAGGGTAACTCTATCCAAGGTACAGGTAAAAGAGCCATTGTCCATTTTTTGCAATATTGACTAACTACTACACTCTTTGTTTCAGCGGAAGATGTTCTTTGATTGTAATAAGGTCCTATAAGCTTTTCAAAAATAATTTAAATTTTTTAGAAATTATAAAGTGAAATTGTCGACTCTTCAAAAATTTGAAATTGGATATTAGCCCTTTTAGAACTAAGGTTCAGAATTATTTAGTGGTTTCGAGTGGATTTTTGGAAACAGATAAAATACGTTAATTTTTAACTAAATTCAAATGGGTTGTTGGAGAAAAAAAATAATTCAAAGTGAAAAATTCCAACAAAAAAAATCATTTTTTGCATTTTTTCCATGTTGTGTCGAGAAATTTTAGTCGCAAACCTCAAATTCGGATTCAGCACCCCTGGAAACATAAAGCAGGGAAAAAATCAAAACACGATTTGCATGGAAAAAACATAATTTGAGTAAACAGTAAAAGTATTAAATTAAAATCTAAAATTTAATCCTTTACTTCACAGAAACTATTTATATACAATATATATTTGAATTACGATAATGAGAGAAAAGTTGAGTGCACTGCATCTTGGCTTCTTCATCAGTTAAACCAAAACTAAATACAACCTTTTCAAACAAATACCTTAAGGTATTGAATCCATTTTATTACAATTTTTTAAATGACGACAGCGACAAGAAATAATAATTTTAAACCACTAAACACATTTCATCAATAAAACTTCACCTTAATAGTTACTGACTTCCAAATGATGAAGCCTCTGCGGAAGTTATCTACTAGATTTTGTAGCTTTTCTTATGCATTGTTATATAAGCCTCAAGCTTAAAACATTTAATACATTTAATATTTTTATTTGATCCACATTTTGGGGTCGTTTGAAACACTGTGAGCCGTAACAATTTTTTGTTTAAGTTTTGACTTAAAACTAAACTTAAAACTAACTAAACCTAACATCTAGGACCCAGGCCTTATCGTGTGATCGCTGGTTCGCCAATTAGCATAGAGAAGTAGACATAAGCCAAATGGGGGTCCTCACAATCAAAACATTGTCTAAGCCTTTCTCTGAAATCTTCATTTCTAAGCACTTCTAGGACTCTGGGATGATGATTGTAAACAAGAGATTTTAAACCAGTGACTATGTTCATTAGTGAGGTCATAATTTTTTAAATTTTTTTAGTTATCATATTTAGATGGGCCTAAATCAGGGGCCAGATTTTGTAATAAACGAAACGAAGTGAAGGTTCGTTATTCAAAAACGAAAGAAATCGTGCGAAAGCGAAAGTTGGTATTCTGAATTGCATTTCGTTTAATTTATTTTGTTCGCTCAAGTTTGAGAGCCTCTGTCTAGCATTGCATACTTTTAAGTGGTTGTGAATTTTTTTAGGGATGAAATAAATGCAGATGGTGAATAGACGAATTTCGAATACAGAAAAGTGTTGGAAAAGTACAAATGAAGAAAAAGTTTCTTATTTTTCAGCATTTTATTATTATATATATATATTATATTCGCTGTAGGGGTTAATTTATTTTTTTTAGTTTTAAATACTAGGTGATTCACGTAAAATCCCCTCCTGTTCCAGCGGGGGGAAATATTACCCACTCCTTTGGGATTTCTTCTTGTCTATTTCCCACATAAATGCTCTAAATCTTAGGGGCTGGTTTAAGTATACAGGACAAAAATAGACAATTTAATTATTCCACAGGGGATAAAAATTAAAATTTGAAAAAATTGAAAATTTTGTTGTAGTTATTTGGAACTGATTTAGGCCGATCCAAATCCCTTTGAAAACTCAAAAAAGGTAGGAAATATGCAGCATACAGGGCAAATTTTGGATTCGTGAACACAAAAATTTCGACGTAACAACCAAACATGACATTAAGATGAAAAAGGGTTGCACAATTTCTGTCGACTGACTGTTCCAAATAAATGTTCTCCTTGGTGAAAAGTACAACATCAATAAATTAACGTAAATGAAATAAATAATATATACATCATCAAAATATTATATTATTTATTGTTGTTGTAATTACCAAATAAAATAAGGGTATTCATGCAACGTCGTAAGTTTACAAATTGTGTAAAATGATATGTTTACACAAAATTTGCATGAACGACCAATTATACATTTGATTAAATGCTAGGTAATTAAATCAGAGTAAGAGTAACAATGACGTTTGGATAACTTTAACCAGTTTGGTTAATTTTACGCAGCAAAATCCTTTGATAAGTTTAATCAAACTGTGTAAATCATTTCCCATACAAAATTTGACAGTTCATTAACCAAAAGATAAACTTAACAATTTTTTAAACTTATCTACGGTTTTACGAAGTTGCATGAATACCCTTAATGTTTTATTTTTGAATAGATAAATAGAATACAAGCAACGCGTTTCGGAATAAGTTTCATCGTCGGGCTTACTAAACTATTACAAGATTATTTTATTTAAAAGTAAAAACATCAATAAATAATTTTATATTAATATTTTATTTATATAATTTACGTATAATTAAATGTTCGGGGGAATTTTTTAGTTTAAAAATGTTTGGGTAATTTTTTGTTGTTATACTTTTCGCCAATGAAAGGATTTTATTTAGTTTGTGAATTTTAGTCATTGACGGTAATAATATGTTTGTATTTGCTCTTTAATGTGCAGATTAACTTGGTAACCTGCACATTAACTAGTTGAAGTGCGAAATAAAAAAAAATTCCGCACATTATTTGACACGGTAAACTAGTTAATCTGCACATAACTGGTTTTAGCAATTCAACGATAACATGTCCTTATATAAAAATATTTATCGGCTATATTTGTTTTTCCTTTTTTTTAATACATACAAGTTTTGTATCAATGGGGTAATCTTTTATTCATATCTAAAATAAACCTTTTTAAGTTTTAAATAAATTTTGGGAATATTTATGAACATGTTATTAAAAAAAATTGTGGCCCATATTGCGGTTATCGATTTGCTGATCGATGCACGGCTTTTTTCAATTATCGATCGTCGTTCATATTGTGATTGTCGATTGCAATCGAAATTTTTCGATGATAAATTTCTGATCGATGCCCTAGGAGCACAACTTTTATTTGGAAATTGAAACGCTTATACAAATGAACTTTCAAATTGAAGATATTGGATATTGGATTATTCATAATAAAACATTTTTCATTCGATTACGATATACAATACTAAAAAGCGATACAATCGACAAATTTTGATTCGGTTGCAACCGCAATAGGGGCCCATGATCCAAATTTGAAGAAAATCGGTTCACCAGATATGTACAGTACATGAAGGGTCCAGGGTGCGTATTGCCAAACCGTATATCAGCACCGACATCGGGTGATCTACAACGTACAACAATGTGTTCATATAAATGTAGACCAGAATGTATGCTGTATCAGAGCAAATTTAGTTTTGCCTGAGTTGGTATACATTTTCCTCAGAAAGCTAAGAGCAAAGTACCTGTGATTATACACTTCAACGAGATTTGTGTAGTTTTCGTTATTTTGTTTGGTTTGACTTTAGAGCATAGATAAGTTTAGAGCACAGTGCACATATCCCAATATGTGTACTGTGAGTTCAGCGTGTTGGTAAGATTTCACTTGTTTGTGCTTGAAGATTTTTTTTTCGATTTTCACTAGCACAGTTTAAGATTTTGAAAGAAATCTCCAATTTTCAGGCAAAAAGTAGTACCTTTCATTTTTCTATAATAAGTCAAAAACAAAAAAAAGATTTTGCACCTTGTTTTTTGGGAAATTATTTATTAATTTATTGGGAAATCGACATGAAAATAACAATTTTAAATATTGTCTAAAACTTTGGCTTTGAAATTTTATTCGTCAGCAACTATTTTATTCGTCAGCAAAACTAAACTTGAATCAAAAACTTATCAAAAAATGTTATATGAACTTTCAGATAACTAACAACATATCACGAATGTCTGGGTTCGTGTTTTTGTTGATTTTTAATAATTTTGTTTCCATTAAAGTTAATTTTCAGAATCATGGGGAAATAAAATTGACTCCCTGTATTCAATTTTCTTCTTTCAATGGTCCCAGAAATAATCCATAAGAAAAACTAAAGTAAACTAAACTTAAGTGATTTAAAAAAAAATCACACTATTTTTGTACTAGAAGGAAAAAAACACCCATCACTTTTTCTGCTATAACAAAAATCAAGCTGGCTCTACGCTCTTTGCACTTCAAAGCTATGTCATCTGATTGGTCAAAAAAGTTCAACTTGCCCTAGAAAACTTCTTATTAAGACTTAAAGTTTCTTAAGGTCACAACAGATTTTTGTCTTCTCATCTGTAGGATAATCGCAATAAAATGTAAACTGATCCAAAAGATCACTACATCGTGATAAAAGGTAAACTATTTTCAGTAGTTGATCAGCCATCGATTTTTATGAATTTTTAATGATTGATTTCTTTTTTGTTTAGGTCATATTCTTGTATATTTTAATGAGTACTTTCTGATGTAGTATAGGTATAGCTTTCCCAACAAAAGACTTAAAAAAACTAGTAAAATGGTACACTTTCTAAAAAAGAACCCTTTGACTTAAGTCGTTTTTGCTCTGGACTCTTCATACTTAATTGAATATATATAAACTTACAATCGAGCTTTCAGTAAATTATGTCCACATAGTAATAATACCTAGTTATCAAATGAAATTTCCTAAATTTTAATAGTAAGGAAAATAGAGTCACTTAGTATAAAATTTCCGATTTTCGAACAAATGTATCTAGACAAATGTGATTCGGTTATCATTCAATCGATTACAATAAAAGGCTCTAGGGAACAACGAACAAGCACCATTTATTATTATTTATAACCCCTTAGAACTTGTAACTGACTGTTAGTCTTTAAAAATAATTTTAAAGCCACAATATTTGGAAAATAAACTTCAAATAATATATTCTTTTTGTTTTATTAGTCCAGTTTTTGTTTTTTATAATATACTATTTACAGTTTGTCGACTGATCGAGCAATTTTTTCCACAGATCAAATTGTTCATTTGACTTAATCATATGAACGCTGATAGTTTTTCGAATATTGCAAGGATTGAAAGCGATCCTGCGATTAAGAAACTCATTAACGTGTATTCGTTTTATGCCGAGTTGTTGGGCAACAATGCCCGTTGTAAATACATCCTCTAGCTTAAGATAAGTCTGCTGCAGTGCCTTGATATACAAATCGTGTATAACATCAGCACTCATTACATACGCTGGTCCCGTAGTAAAAGGTGGAAATATCGTTGCAGCGAATTGTCCACTGGAGACATAGTACTTGGATTTCTTATTTCTAATAGGCTTCCATTTTTTGGCCAGACGACCATATATGACCCGTTTGTCTTTTTGGTGTTTTTCTAAGAAAGCCATTAGCTTGGGAACGTTTATAAACATATCGTCATCGGTTTTAAGTACAAATTTAGCTTGCGGGCAATTTTGATCGACCCATTCTAATGCCGAAATAGTTTTTAAAGTAAGATTATTGTAGCTATCTACGAAGTGACCCCTAATTAAATCTCCATAAATGTAGTTCTCTTGGTTAAGTGCATTTTCCAGCGTCTGATTATTGCTGTGGCCTAGTATAAATGCTATTGCGACATCACGGCGCGTTCCATAGTGTCCCCATGTCTGACGGATCGATAAACGGGCATCCTGATGTGAATGCGCAGAAGTTATTATTATCAGCAATTTTATGGCTTCACCTTCATCAGGACAGATCAGTGGGCTCACATCAAGATGCCCGCATTCGTAGATGTCTCTAGTTGGAATGCCTTGAGATGGATCGATTATTCCTACTTGCCCTCCGCCGGACGAAGGTTTCAGACGATTTGCTGGTATTAGAATGGACGGCGGTTGTGCCAGCGAAGATTGAACAAATGATTTTGAATGATTTGTTTGGTGTTTG
The DNA here is from genome assembly GCA_946251815.1 of Dasysyrphus albostriatus. NCBI lineage: Eukaryota > Metazoa > Arthropoda > Insecta > Diptera > Syrphidae > Dasysyrphus > Dasysyrphus albostriatus. The sequence goes on from OX276339.1 coordinate 4,319,343, forward strand.
TTTTTTTGCTGTTGCTGCAAGTTTGTGTTACCTAAAACAGAAAAAAACGAAAAATACAATAATTTCTTGAAAATTTTAGTAAAATAAACAACAAAAAGACATTGAGAAAAAGAAAACCTATGGGGAACTAGGAATGTAGAAAATTCTTTTTGTATGGTCTACTTACTGCTCGGTGATGCTGTTAAGTTCTTTAAAATTTTATCAGCATTGAGAATAAGGGTCTGGATATTCGATGTTGGTATCAAAATGGTGTCAGAGTCTTGTATGCCTAATGATGAATTAGTGACTGCAGCAAAGAGAAAGAGAATAGATATGAAAATATGAACCGACTAATTCTTCAAATGAATTTTAAACGAAAAAAAAATCAATATAAGTACAAAACTACGAATATAGTACTGCAAACGTTTTAGAATCAATATACGACGGAAAACGATTTATCGAGATGGCAAAGGGCAAGCTTTACACGCCGGATTCTATAATGTAGTTTCTTTTGGTGAATTCAGATTTCGTTATGAATTTTTTTTCGTCACGAATGGTACATACGATTTGGGATTGATTTTTCTTTGTCATTTATATTTAAAGGTATAACTTGTGTCTATGGAGCTATACGATGCAAATTTTTCAAGTGTTGTTAATAAAAAGAGCGGTAAATCTGCGGAAAAATCCAGGATCTGCAAAATTGATTTTTATAAACAAAAAAACTGATTTCTATATCGAAGTTTTGACAGATTCGAATAAAGAAAAAAAACGATTTTTTAACCAAAAGAAAAACCCATTAGTTTTATCGGTGTTTTGAAAAATTACTCAAATATATCACCTTTTGAAAGATATTACTCATCAATATAGGGTTTTGAGAACGCGTCAACACGATTAAATAAAAGTGCATTAAAAACGCGCATTATAAGTATTAAAGTACTTTGGCCAGCACCGATGTATCCATGACATTTTTGTCCGTGTTTTTTGGGATTATTTTATGTATAGTACAGTAAGAACTAACAAACACAAACTTTTGTTAAAGTAAAATATGGAAAATAACTATATATTTATATAGTCTATGATTAAAATGTTTGAGATTCTAAAATTATTTTGCAGCTATAATAGAAGAAAATGGTGTAGGGGATTGTTGGTAGACTATGGTCAAAGTAAAAAAGTCGTCAATAGTCCGCTACTACACGAGGACTTTAAGTCAACTTTTTTTTCGAAATTAAACGATTGCGAAGGTGAAATCAGATGAATATTTTTATTCATTTGTACTCATTTAATTTTGAAAAAAATCATTACTCAAAAGTCGTCTTATGATCGCGGATTTATTACACATGGAGTAGATGACGTTATTAGTGATAATTTAATAAAAGTTAGAATAAGGATCATAAATTAAGACCAATCACTTCCGTTAAATATTCATGTATCACAAATTCGCTTCAAATGATGAGCAAACTTCAACCAAACTAGGGTCAAGAAAAAATTCATGTAACTTGAAAAGCCAGAATGACACTGAAATGCTGAAGGGTTATTAGAGTGGAGAGCTTTTATCACATTCTTCTTCTTCTAAGAGCTTTCTCGGTTTGTTCAAGCTCAGCTGAGTTTGTTGGTAAGATATATGGAATGTATATATATTGCAATAAATTTTTGTTCGAGTGACAGATGACAGCCCTACCTTTTATCGATCTCCAATCTTCCTATTTTACCAAAATCAATAAAAAATTATGTAATCCGAATAAACGTTATGATTTCTTTCAACTAAAAATACAATTATTTAATATGAATTTAAAGTACCGAAAAGCGAAAAACAAAAGTACCGCAAACCCAAAGTACCAAAAATCCAAAGTACAGAAAACCCAAAGTACCGAAAATCCAAACACCGAAAAACCCAAAGTACCAAAAACTCAAAGTACCTCACGGCAAAGTGACTTCTTAGATATTATTAGCGCTTGTGTTTTTTTCAAGAATTAAGAGCACTAACGTCAGCCCATTTACATATATTTGTAAGGTCCGCATTGATGCGAAAAATGAGATCTTCCATGAGACCAGATCTTTGAGAAAGATAAATTTTAATACTGGCGGCATAGGAATGAAAACAAACATTTTTCCAAACTGAAGGCAGATAATTTAGAAAAAACAAAAAAGGATGGGGCTCAAAATAGAGCCTTCTGAAACACCCAACTTCAAAAGGTTAAGTTGTGACAGATCATTTTGGACAGCAACTCGTTGTGTTCTGTCCGGGAAACCAAACTTATATTTAAGTTTTTGACAGAGAACAGTATGAGTGACTTTGTCAAATACCTTATAATCACAGAGGAGTGAGATTTTCTTGATCATACTGCAGTCTTATACCATTCAAAATGTTTAACACTGCCGTAGAACAAGAGTGGTTAGCCCTTTAACCTGATTAATAAGAAGACAGAAGATTTTTGAGGTAAGATGTTTAATTATTTGCCTGGTAAGTATTAGATGGACAAGGAAAAATAAAATTCTAAACGGCCGATAATTTGCAAGTTCCTTCCTTTAGGAACATGGGTTATTCTGGCTGCTTTCCATGCATTTGGAAAAGTAGAAAACGCAATACAACCATTAGGTTGCATATCACTAGTTCAAAGTTCCCGGGGTACCAATATATTTATAAATATCGTGCAAAATGGAACTTTTTGGATAAAAAAAAAGCATTTCATTTTCGTTTTCTCCAGCATTTTGCACTTTGCACTCAAAGTTAAACCAATCAACAATGTTTATAAATTAAGTTAACATCGGGTTCGAAACTATGTAGCAGGTAATTGAGTTGTGGTACATCCGAGTCATGTTTCCATATCGATATTTGGCACCGTTTTCAGAATATTACTATTATGTAGGTCAGAATAAAATTTCAAGGCAAAGAAGTTCCTTTTGGGAATTAAAAAAATGGTTAGTTGAAGTCTAAGACATATAAAACCAATCGGTAGATTTTTTATGTTTGTATGTATTTGTTTGATAAATGAATTCTTAAACTAAAATGAAGTTTGTTAGGTTAGGATAGTCATATTTTTTGAGAACAAAAAGGTCACGAAGAAATGAAATATTTATTTCTTTTTACTTACAAAAGCTTGAATCTCCTTCGTTCGATTTTTGTGCTGCATCAATATTCTTTTTGTTTTCGTTCGTCGTGTTGTTGTTGTTTTGGTTGTTCGTATTGGCATTATCTTGATGCGAGTATTTAAGTTTGTCATTTATATTATTTAAATTACTATCAACCATCCGAATGTCTATGATTGAGTTTCTGCTTTCTTTCGAGTCATCATCGATCATATTATCATTATTATTATTATTTTTATTAAGTAAACTATTTCTTAAACTAATACCATTCGAATCACTTAAATTATGAATTAAATATTTTTCAGACATAGATGATGACAATGATGAAGAAACGAGAGCTGGCGATATCCTTATATGGCTGGGCATTCCCATTGATGCATTTGAATAATAGGAGGCGTACGCGAAAATTGTCAATACCAGAGCACCAATTACAATAATAAATCGCAAAATTCGTCCATTTTGAAGGCCTGCCATTTCGGTAGATGTAATTGATCTTGATCGTCTCGTCTCTTGAATACTTTATTTGGAAGCTTTTATCCAACGTCTTTTAACAAAATAATTTGTATTCCGTTTTGTTATTTGTTTATGGTGGCCGATGTCGATGATGGGACGATTGCAGCTTGTTTTTATATTCTTTAATTTAATTAGATTAAATTTCAGTAACGCTTTCCAAGTATTATTGAAGCCTATGTAGCAGCTCTCGGGATGATATTGATGATGGTTGAAATACTGATGAAGGTGGTGCCTATAATTGGTGTGGTATATTAAGAGAAACTCATGTAGTCGCCGATAGCTTTCGACACCAACTATAGTCGAATTTAAAAGCTCGTCGAAATTGGTTTCCTGATGTTTTAATTGCAGAATTACGTTAGCTTCTGGCCACTTCATTTAAAATTGTTTACTTATGTGTTATTGTTTAATATTTTACTGTTACAAATTCTCTTTTTTGTTGTTTAGTGTTAAATAACTGTTTACTTCATTTAATTTATTTTGTATTTGTTTATGTTCAAAAATAAACCATTTGGGATTCAATTGTATTCAATGTATAAGACTGTAAAAAACAGAAATATAATTTATATATTAAGAAAATGCATAATTTTTATAAGAAATAAATAAAATATTAACATAAGTTTAATAAAAGTTATTTTATAGAAAATTTTTCAATTCCTTTTAATTATGGCAATTACAAAAATTCAGGTTGCATTCAAAAAAGACCATAGTTGAGACAAAAAAGGGAACGCCGGCAGCTCAAAGAGTGAGTTGTCTCTGTGTACACAGAAAATCGTGTGCACATGAATAAATGCGATTCGGCAAAACAATTTGTATACAAGTTACATCCAGGCACTTTTACTCAAACATTATTTTCAAATAATAATCACAAATGTATTTTTTAATAATTTTAATGTGCAATGCTCAAACTTTATAGAAGCTTTCTCCATTTTTGTAGTTCTGAGATAAATGCATTTTAATGATTTTGCTTTTATTCTTCATATAAAAAAGGTGTGAAAAACGATTTCGTACTAATTTTTTTTTTTTTTTTGTAATTTAACTATGCGCATTAAGTTATAGTAATTTTTGAGGATTACTTAGAAAAATTAAATCGGAACTTTTAAGGTTAGTATAACTTCGTGATTTTAAGCCATTTGTAGTCGGAAATATGAGTTTTAAGGTTTCACAAAATTAAAAAACTATTTACCAGTTCCATCTATGGAACTAACTCATTTTTTCTGTAAAAATCGATCTGAATGAGTTACGAAAAATGTGCAAAAGTATGAAATCAAAAAATGCATTGACTTTAAATATCAGTCCAATTACAGTACAAACTCGATTTACGAAACTAATAGAAATTGGGGCAGTTGCAATAGCCGAGGTTGATGCACTTAATGGGTTGTATTTCTTTTTTATGCAAGTTATAGTTGAAATAGCTTATTTTTTTAATAGATAACGACAATGTTATGAAAAAACTTTAGTGAAACCAAAACAAACAATTATTTTTGAACATATTTTTGTTAAATACGAAAACAAAATGTTCGAAATTTATACAAAAATTAATATGTGATACCTACAGAATACAGACGTGCTTCAAATTTAGTGTTGTGAAAATCGAAGAGATGCACGAATCGAGGATTGCGTAAATCGAGTTCATACTGTATTTTAAAACAGTTAACGTTTCTTTCACCAAGGTGAGCTTTCTAAAAAAATTTATGTGAAAGACGATGACGATGTGGATTGACGATGGAAATGGATACAGAAAATTTATTGCATGGTCTTGAGGACGTTTGCGTTTGTTTTAAGAATACATATCATAGCAAGAAGCAAGGTTATTTGATAGGCTTTCATGTGTATTTGTATTTTATGAAATGAACAACACGGCTGTTCTTGTCGCGTTTAAAGTGACTATACCAAAGTTGCTCCAGTAATAAGCTCATGACTTGAGTTCTAATTGTCGTATCTTCATGATTAAGGTCTTAAAATTACGGGAGTATAAAAGAATAATATATATATAATATAGAATTATAAACCGATTTTTTTACGCAAAAAGTTCTTCCCCTAACACTTTCCTAAAAAATGTTAGAAGAAATAGATAAAAAGAAAAGTAGATAAGACTTTAAAGTTTTAAGTTTGCTGGTTATTGTTTTTGCTTTCACTTCCCTTTTCAAATTATTCACGAAGAGCCACTGGTGAACATACACATTAGGTATACAATTAATTTTAGAAAATCAATTAATCTACAGTCTAATTAAAAACATGGAATAGCGAAAGGTTATACTAATAAAACAAAATTCTGCTAAGTGAAGTTCACTAAACTAAACCACAGAAGCAGATCGTTTAGCCAAGGAATAAGCAGATATTTTTGATACCATTTTTTTTTTTCATGTGCACAATAGTTTTAGTAGGACCTGAACAATATAAGGTAAAAGGTAATTTATAAAAAGGTTTGGTTTATTGCTATGACCTACTTTGTCTCGTTCTTGCCTCTCTTTGTTCTTTTAATTAATTTTCAATAAAAGTGATAATTTAGACATAAACAAGAGAATTCTGTTAGGTATGTTTACGAAAAAACCCCAAGCTTGGAAAACTTGGTGAAAATTTTAACATACTAAAAAGGCTTCGTATTTATTTTAGTAGATTTTCTAAGGAATTTTTGGTAAACGCAACTTTACTATCCCACAAACATTTATTTTTTTTTATTTGTTTCATGGTTTAATAAAATTGTGGTTTAAGCAATTTTGTTATTGATAGTGCTGTAAAGAAAGAAAATAGTGGTAATAAAATCATTGAGCGATTTTTTGGACTTTCAAAGAGCATTTGAAGCAGAGGTCCACAGTAGACTTCTCGGTATATTAGTTAAATACGGCGTAAAAGGTATTGAACTTAATAAGTTTAAATATTATTTATCCATAGAACCCGATAGACAAGTATGTCGTTCATTGTTATAAGCCATTTTCCTTTGGAGGTGGGAGATTACTCATGAGTAGATAAAAACCCTAATATATTACTATTAACTACACATGCTCTTATGTGTGAGTAGAAAAAATGTACATGGGAAAGCAGATAGTAAAGTACTCATGAATACTTCGCCACCTCCTCCAAAGAAAAACGGCTATATTGAGTTATCTATATTATTATTTTAATATACATCAATAATATACAGTAGAATCTCGAAAAGATGAACAGATATAAAACAGGGCCCGTTCATCTTTTTAAATTGTTCATCTTTTTGAGCATCACCATTTGGCTGAGGAAAAAGATATAGTTATAAATAAAAACATTAAATATAATTTACATAAGAAGTTAAAATAAACTGAATAACATTACTTAAATATAATACGAGAAGCTAAAGGCAAAGAGAAAGTAAAAAATTGAGTTTGGAATAAATCGTTCATCTTTTCGAGTACAAAATGTCAACCTGTTTATCTTTTTGAGTACTGAAAGTTGAAAATATTTCGTTCATCTTTCGGAACTATTCATCTTATAGAACCGTTCATCTTTCCGAGATTCTACTGTGTCAAGTTTCAAAAAACGTTCAAAAAACAACTTTGTTTTAGACGATGCTCTGTTGGTACATTTAATGAATGAACCTCTGCTTCAGTTTAAAAAAACTTGAAATTAATTAATGTTAACAAAACTATGTTCGTGGTGACAATAGGTGTTTTTTTGAGCCTATATCTTCGCTTAAAATAAAAAAATCTATCAATGTAATATAATAACTTTCCAAATGAACTTTCCTATGTCCGATTTATATTTGCAGTACAGACAAGATAGGATGTTTGCCTTTCACTCTGACGCTCAAAGTTCTTACAGGGCGGACGTAGTGAGCATTATAAATTGCTGCAAATTTCACAAAAATATCCAACTGTTTATTGATATTTTTTGTCAAAAATAATGATGAACACAGATAATTCAACCATGATAACAATGTAAGATAACAGGCAGGGTATCTCCAGGAGACCTAACCCATTTTCGATTAACTTTGCTTTTACCAGGTTCACTTTTTTTTAATGAGCTATGGCTTTTAATTTTGTTTTCCATCAAACAATTGTAGACAATTTGTTTTTATACAGAGCAAATACTCGCTGTTTTTTAAACAACTTCTGTCGCATATTTCGTCGGTTTAAAGGCAAAACTCTTTTACTAATAAAATACACTATTGGAAGAGATTACATTGAAACATGCTTTTTGAAGCTGAAAAGAAACGTTCTGCAAATTTTGAAGCAAAGACCCCGGGAAAATTTTTTCAATCCCTTTATAAATGTCTTTTCTGTGTAAAATGAGAATTATTGGAATACAAATTCATTTCATTTTGATTTTCTAGAACATTTTTTTTAGCACTTATTGAATTTTACCTTTGAAACAACGATTTAACAAGTTCGTAAAATTTTATAGTTTCGTCAACGACATTGATTCGTAAATTTTTATGGTTGCGTCAACGATATCGTGCTTTTTCTTTGCACCTGTGTCTTTCGAAAAACTTGAAACCATTTTTAATAAAAAAAAAAAAAACCAAAACAAGAAAACAGACAAAACATCTATCGTCAACATTTTTGTTGACATATTTGCTTTCAAAAGCTCTAAAAAATCCTTGAATCCTGAAAGCTTTAAAGCCTTAAGAATTTTTATCAACAATGGTAACATTGACTCAGTGTTTTTTTTTTAATGACACTGTTGATAATGGGCGATCAGTCACGATTGCCGTTTTAGTAGGATTATACCAAACTTGGTTCCAATTAACCAACACAAATTTTTGCCAAACAGAAGTACCTAAGTAAACAGAGACAGAGGCTAACTGAATCAATTATTCACATTGATTTACCGCCTTGTCTTAAAAGCAAATGAGCAAATTTCGTTTGAATCGAATTTCATTTCCAAATCACCTAAGTTCCAAATGTAAACATGCTGTGCTTGAGGTTTCTGCCTAACAAAAATTAGGAAAATGAAAGTAGAGTTTTCGATTTTTTTTAAATCACTTTATTTTTTGGTCATTCTCCTATTTGTTTGTTTTAATTATTTTGTGGTTTGGTAGTTACGAGTTGTTTAAGTAAAATTTCATTCAAAAATTCGACGATTTTGTAAAAACCAAGGGGCTTTGGTATGTTTTTCTTCGTTTTGGTAGGTTTTTTTTGGGGTTTGGTTTGATTTAGCAAGTGGCAACCTTGCCATCAGTCTCCTTTCACCTGGGGATAAAGTGGGATGTACGAGAATTCAACAGAGATTACACAAGCAACTTAACTTAACAACTGGGGATAAAGTGGGATGTACGAGAATTCAACAGAGATTACACAAACAACTTAAATTTAACTCAATAATTCTGTTTCGTATTTCAGTGGCAATAATTGGACAGATTATAAATTGGTTATGAGATATAAGAATAACAACGAAACACCAAGTCCATAGATTTTGTATAAAAAAAGAAGGATTGGTATTTCAGGAGACTCTACATAAACACATGCATAGTACAATTTAATTCCAGAATTTTAACGGTTCTAATATATCAGCTTTTCAGTTATATGAAGTGGCTCGACATCCGAATTTCAGCTCCGTTTGCACAACTTCAAACTTTTCACGTGCCATTACTCCGAATTGCCATAGACGTGATACCTTATTTGAAAAATTTGAAGGGGCTCTTTCTTAATGTAACAAAAAAAAAGACATACCCTGAAAATTTTCGAAACAGCATTATTTATCCACGTAACCTTAACTCATTCTCTGGTGTAACCCAGTAAACTTATACTTTGACCTCGAACAAATTTGCGAAAAAGTAGGATTTTGGTGTAGATATAGATCTCTGATTTGCCTTCAGCATACCAATACAAACTAGATTAGAATACTTTTTCGTAGGAGCATTAGATTTCAAGGTCCGATTTCAAATTTACCAAAAATTGCTTTAAATCAGGCGTCATTTTCAATTCAAGACCTCAAGCTGTTTAATTTTTTTAAGTGAAATTTAATATTGGTATGTTATATTTAAGCGTTAAATGATCAACTGTATCTGGATTTTAAGAAACGGTGCGTCTTTCGCAATGTCTATATATGGCTCATTATGTAATCATAAAAATGTTAAGGAATGCCATTATATGGGTGTTTGCGAAATCATAAAAAGGTGGATTGTAGAGTTTTTCGCTTTTGTCCTTTTGGCGAATTGACATACGATCTAAAAAGTGGTACATACAAATGTTTATCCATTACGTATATGCCTCTTTTCGATTGTAATCTTGCTATAGCCGAATACCCATGCATGTGTGAAAAGGAGGCGCACTCCTTCAACATCAAACTTCCAAATAAATGTCATTGATATAAATTCTCCGAACTCCGTTTCCTCACCTCAACCTTTAAAAAAAATGGAAAGGTTTCAAAACATTCCACTGAATTCCATTCGCTGGGACTCTATGGATGGAATGGTAAAAATCAAGGCAGCAATGCTAAAAAGACTGCAAATACAGGTTTTCTATTATGTGCAAAAATGCGGATTTAATCTGAGCTGAACAAGGATCGAGTCTCTTTGTATTGTAAAAATTGAAGACAATTTTTTTTTTTTTTTTTTTGAATGGATTGTAATGCGTGAAGTAGAGGGTTAAAGGGGCGAGGTCCATTTTTCATGACAAGTATACTCTTGGAGAATTTGTCAGTTCCTCACAAGAGGCAGTACCTCAAAAAAACATTTCCGTTTTTAGATGGTAGCTGCTGGGAATCGGACTCAAACCTTCAGCATGACAGTCCAACAACTAACTATCGTGCCACGAGGAACAACTTATATCTTTAGTTAACTGCGATTTAACTTACCAGATTCGGTAGTTTAACTTTGAACTAACTGAACAGATATTTATTTCTGATAAATGCCTGCCAAAAGTTTGAATTGGAAGTCAGCTCGAGTAAAGCTCAATTAACCGTGAATCTTACTTAATATATAACGGCAAACCTAGCATCTTCGGTTATATTTTATTTCAAATAAATAAATCATTTGTTATTTTCTATTATCTGTCGATTTTTAATACGCTAATTCTGATATTGTAGAATTGTTTTTAAGAAAAAATACCGAAAAACTATTAAGCCAAATACTGAACAATAATCCAAATATTTCTTAATTTTGGTGGAGTTTATGAATAAAATTCTATTAAAATGTAATTTGTGGTCTTTGCTCCAGAATGTATTTCGACCAGGCGTGGCGGTAGGCTCATCAGTTAGATGGCACCATACCCTTACAAATTGTTTATTTAAACAGAACAATAACCGAATAGACCATTTCAAAAACCAAATAAGTCACATTACTAAAAAATTAAACCACATTCAAGTAAAAGTCGAAACGAATCACGAAGCTACCATAAATCACATTGGGCTTAATTGCACTATTATTAGAATATATGCGAAAGAAATTTGACGGTAGACCAATACACGAATATAGGATGGCTAAAGAAGCGTTTACAGCAAAAAAAAAGCATATTGGAAAAATATGTGACTAATGTGGTTTTAAACATGACCGATTCAATTATTTAAGTAAATAATATGAATGTTATATTATAAAAGGTAATCGATTCGATTTGTGTTATTCGTTTACAAAATACAGTCGCATAGTCTCCAATAACAAAAATATTAAGTTTCAACTTTTGTTTTAATTTATTTTCATATCTTGTAATTATGTAGGAAGAGTAGGAAGAAGTACACGAACAAAATATGGTGTAAACAATTGTTATTAACATGACATCCTTCGAGATTTTTCAATTTGTTCTTAAAAATCGAGACAAAAAAAAAATAATTTTAACGGTGGGCATACTTCGGGTATCCATTTTTTTTAAAGCCGTTTAAAGTGCGTTGATTCACGCAATTTTATAAGGATAAATTGACATTTTTTCAGCCTCGTCCTTTAAAAAAAAAACGTTTCAAAGTGTTGGCGATTGGAATTCTTGCCTTTCAATATAACGTCATGCTCATGATCCAACTTGTAATTAATAACTTTCGGTAGCCTTGAGTTTATAAAAAACAAATGCTAGAGGCTATCTTATACTTAATTCGAAGTGATGCTTAAATGCTATCCACGTCAAACTAATTGGCAACCAAGAATAAAACCCAAACCAAGTAGTTCTTGTTGATGACTTCATTAGGGTGTCATAAATGATTATCACGAATATCTGGATGGGCAAGATACAGAAACTTGTTTAATTTAATTTTTATTTAAATCAAGTGGGAATTGTTAATCACTTGTTGCCTGTACCTGCCTCCCGCCGGTCCTTAAATTATATATTTTTCAAATTCACATTGAGTCATTTCTTTAAAAAATAAGATATGTACAGGTTAATTCTGGGATCACTGGTTCCGAGTCTTGACCTCAGAATACCTAATGACCAGAATTGACCATCAATTTACATGCCTAAGAAAAAACCATAAATATAAAGAAAACCTCGTGTAGGAACGGGAAGTAAGAAAAATAATCATTTAAATTTCAAGAAAAAAGAAACTTTAAACCTACCAAAGATATAACTTTATTGTCTCCAATTATGGGAATTGTTGGTGGTGACACTGCTGTTGCTGATGCTCCTTCCTGGCTGGTTGTGGAGGATCCATACGAATTGAATACAATTTTGTTGTTCGTAATTTTGCAACCACAGCCGCCATTAAACAATAAACTCACAATTTTCTGTTTTAATTTTTATTTTTATTAAAGCTTCTAGAGATATTTTAATTTTGAAAGAGGTTAGCTACCTGTTTTAAAGTTTTTCTTTTAATAAATAGCTATGTATCTAACTTTAAACCTGAATTATTTGGTCACGAATCATAGATAGAAAGAACACTACTAACGATGTTAAAGAGGCGAATCGTAATTTGCAACTCTTTACACGACTACACAATAACCAAACCAACAAGACACTAATAATAAACAAATAATTATTATTGCCTTGCTAAAACACATTTAATTAACAAATACAAAATAAAAATGATGCAAGTAAAATCAATTATTATATTAAAAACAATTGTTGAAAGAGAATAGCGATAAAGGATGATGAGTGATGACGGAGAAGAAGATAAAAACGAAAAGTCGAAAACGCAAACAAGAACAAGTAACTAGACTAAACAAAATAGATAAGAAACCTCTACTTTTCCAGAAATGTATTTCTCTTTCTAATTGGGCGCGTTCAATTTCAATGGATATTCTTAGTTATGTCGTTTTCGATTCGATTCCTTTTTCACTACTTCTACTCCAATTTTTCCATAAGCCATAGGAATGGAACAGAACACAAAACCAAGCGAAAACGGCATTAGTTACATGGCCCGATTTTTCCAGAACGATTTTTCTCAAAATCGCGTGAAAGTTGGGATTTACGTGACCAGATTTTTCCAGTTCAATTTTGTTGTTGTATTACGTTGGATTTCTCCTCATTTTTAATTCCCTACTGTTCCCACCACCAACAAAAAACAAAAATCGCACTAGAGAAATCGGGACATTAAAATACCGACAAATGTTTACATGAAACGATATTTCTAGTCTGATTTCCCGAGCGCACCTCACTTAAGTAAAACTGACATTTGGTGAGATATGAATGTCAAAAAGAGATAGATGATAAGTACATTATGGGTGCGTTCTCCTTTTGACGATGCTGAAGGCCAATTTTCGTTGGTTTTTGACATTAGCTTCAGTGCCCTTCCGACAATTATAGCTCTAATTGTAGACGGCACATTAACACCAGCATTCCTGCGATTGCAGTAGATCGAATGCATTTTTTTTTTTTGTTGTAAAAGAAATTGACTGGATCTAATCCTAGTTTACAGTTCCCGTGCGCAAAAACGAATCTATGCAAATAATCTCGCATAACAAAAATAATTGAGGTGAAATTCGAAATAAATTTTTTGCATGTTTGGCTTACAGTTTCATGCAAAAAGACAATTGCTGCCATAAAATATCATGCAAAACAATGGACCGGCAATCATTTTGCATGCAAAAAAAAGTGTGGTGAGTACAATATTTTTTGTTGATGGTCAGCTTACACTTCAAAAAAAATATATTCACCTCAAGGCATTATATGCATGCAAACGGTTTTTGCATCCAAAAATATTTGTTTCCCATTTTATTGATTTTTTTCGGGTTAATTAAAGACTCGGTGGGTGAGTTAGGCCAAGGTACAACGGCAACTCCGAGCAACTAAAGTTGCTGGCCATAGCCCACCAAGCAACTTTTTTGAATTTGATGTTTGTGTTTTTGTGTTTTTTTGTTGACTTTTGCCACTATTTTGTTTTGTGTCTACTCCCCAATTTGACGTTAGTCAAATATAAATGCAAAGTAAAATGTATTGAAATGTATAACTTGTAAATTTAAGATGTACTGAAAATTAATATATAATATTTTATTGTTGAACACGGCCATCTTTGACAGATAAAGTTGCCGGCAGCTTAAGTTGCCCAGTGGACGCAGCCGAGCTTGACTTAACGAGAAACTTAAAGTTATTGCTGGCAAAAAGTTCCGCTAGCAAATCAAATTTGCCGGCAACTTTTCTACAAAAGTGAAAAAAATGATCTCACTTCCATAAACTATGGAATTAGTTGCTGAACTAGCCTTTACCGTACTTGAATGCATTCAGCTCAACTCAAGTTTCATACTCTTTGCCACAGAAAGGTGTCGCTAGCATATATTTGTATTTCTCACTTTTACAGTTTTGTATAAAGCCTAGTACGCAGATCGAGCTAAAATTCCGCTCACATACAAAAATCTCTCCAAAATTTAGCCAAGCTAAAACTAAGCCTAGCATTTTAGCCGAGAGGTACGCAGCTCCAGCTAAAATATCAAATTTTCGTTTCTACTGTGCGGGGCTATCTGTCAATATTTAGCGCGTGAAATAATAGTTCGGTTTAATTTATTTTTAAATTGTGGCAGGTTTTTTTATTTGTGAAATTTTTGTGAGCTTTACATTGTGAAAAAAAAAAATTTAGTACGAGAAATATTTAAAGACAAACGATTTATTAATGCCAAAGGGAAAAATCTATTTTATTTGGTTACATTCACTTAAAACATTGAAATAAGATTATTTAAAATTGTTGAATATAATTTCTTTTCAGAGAACAGTTGTTTCTTGTGATGTAGTCTCCACAAAAATCTTATGTCAAAATTTAGCTAGGAGTTTCAGCTGGTGTTTAAAGAGAAAAGAGTGAACGAAATTTTAGCTCGATCTGCGTACTAGGCTTAAGAAGCTTGGCTGAATATCAGCTTGACTAAATTTTGAACGTGTGGACGTGCCCATTTACTGTGGAGAGTTTCTTGTGAGGATTTTCCCAGAATACCAAAAATGTTATAGAATCACAACAAACCTCACAAGGAATACCTCACAAGAGCTAGTGACTCTTGAGAGCTCACAACGCCAGAATAGGACTGCTAGTTTACAGTTCCCCACCGAAAAAAACCATTGTACCATCTGGCTAACAATTGAGATCATTAACTCGCAATGACGTCACGAATGGTCTTATTGAACTGTCAATCATACCTTGTATTTCTGGCTTATCATCCATCTCTTTTTGGGATTAATATTTCACCACATATCAGTTTTACTAAAACATACTACAGTTTCGTTGGGCCAAATGAGGTAATTTCGTTGAAAATTTCCAAATTCGATACGAAATCCCCTAATTTTCCATACAAATTTTGAAATGAGATAGTTTCAACCAAATTTGCACGAAATTCCGTTGGAAATTAAGTCAAAACCTATCGAACACACACAATTAACCATAGTTTGAAGATCTCTGAAAGGGGTTTGTATATGTAAAATGCAAAGCTCAAAGGAAGACGAAAGAAAAAAACAGCAACAAAAAACCTTTAACAGCCAGTTGAAATTCAAAACTGAAATGAGCTGTCAAAAGTAATAAGCCCTGATGGCGCCCACTCGGTAATTTTAAGTTGCTCGCCCCAACAACTTTTTGTTGCTCACGATTCAATTACATTGGGTTAGACCGCCCACTGGGCAACTAACTAGCTGGCAATTTTAAGTTGCTCGAAGTTGCTCGTGGATCTTGTTGCCAGCAACTTTAAGTTGCTCGGCTGCACCCACTGGGCAACTTTAGTTGCCAACAACTTTATCTGTCAAAGATGACCGTGTTAAACAGTAACATTTTATAAATTAATTTTCAGTTTATCTTAAATTTACAAGTTTTACATTTTTAATTAAATTTACTTTGCATTTAAATTGCGAGCTTGAAACTCTCTTCAACTTCTTGTAAACCTAGGTCAAGTTGAAATGAGTTTGACTCAACTCGATTGCACTCGAGGAGCGGAGTCGAGTCGAAATTTGTGATGAAAAACCTGGGTCGAGGAGTTGGTTTTACAGATCATGCAATATGGTCTGTTTATTTGCATGTTTGTGTACAAATAAAGCTTTGTTTCGATATATAAGTGTTGTAAGTGATTATGTTAATTCAATTGAATTCGTTTTGCATTAAAATAAATACATTAGTGCCATTCATTTTTCTAGAATCTCAATACCATTTCAACTCAACTCAAAATGGAGCACTCAACCCATGTGACGAAAAACCTGGGTCGTATATTCAACCCTATTTCAACTCAAGCTCATAAATCTGCTTGTAAACGTAGTTAATATAGTGGCAAAAGTCAACGAAAAAAAAAACACAAACGGTGAATTCCAAAAAGTTGCTCGGAAGTTGCTTAGTTGGCGATGGCCAGCAACTTCAGTTGCTCGGAGTTGCCAGCAACTCTGAGCAACTAAAAATTGCCGGTTACTTAGTTGCCCAGTTGGCGCCAGGCCTTACCAAATTACATATGAAAAAACTTTTTCTGTAATTTGCGAAATAATCTCATTTTGGCTCTAATGAAAACGTAGTATTAAGTGAGGCCCACGCTATAAAGCCACTTCGACTTCATATGCTTTCCGTGTGCTCGCTTGTTTTCCTCCGAACACTGGAGTTCCTCTCCGAGCATTTATGGTTCTAGCTCATGGTATAAGAGCACTGATGATCTCTTTAATACACTGGATAAGGTATCGACATAAGTAAGTTGCTTCCATTTGAAGAATTGTTACATCATGAAGCTGACCATTATTTTGAATAACAATATAACTGTATAATAGGTTATACAAAATAGTCCACTATGAACACGTCAAATCTACGTTCGTTGCTCATCACCCCCCCCCCCCCCACCACCCAAAACCAGTTTGCTAACATTGTTGTGTTTGTAATTTTATTTCATTTACAAATGGTTAAATCAAACGGGATTTCAAACGTAAAGAGTGTGACAAGGAGGTAAAACCAAAAAAAAAAAAAACAACTATGTATTCGCATTCTCCTCATCATACTTATCAGCTGTTTTGTTCAACTTCTTTGCAAACTGAAATAATGAACGAAGTCGATGGTGCCCGTTTACATATTTACTATAACCTATTTTAACATTTTCTAATGATATTATTCTAGTGCCATTGGAAAATAATAGCATAAACAAAAAATAATAAAACAAACTCCCGCAAAGTTTTTCCCTTTCATATCATTGGTCTGTTTCTTTTTCTTCAGATTGACATCTTGGAAATACGTTTTTTTGTGTAAGTGTAGATTCCATGAAGCTGACCACCTAATTCTCATATTCAATTGGAAGCAAAAAAACTGTTATACATTATAAGAAATACACTATCCAGTGTATATAGAGATCAGTATATAAGAGTAACAAGGTATGCTTGACAGTTGACCTATTTTACGTCACTGCGATCTCAATTGTTTGCCAGATGGAACAAAAACTAAAAAATAATAAATGTGCGACACTCACTATGACGAGGTTACTCATTTTGTCGTCTCTTATTTGTATCTCACTCTCATATCTTGTTAGGAAAGAGGGGCAGACATTTTTAACTTTTTTGAAATTTCTGCCTCACCTTACCATCTCTTTCTTTTCAAGAAGAAGAAATGAGATGGAAACGTGAGAAGTCAAAATGAGTCACGTCACGTGAAGCTGGTATGAACACCGTCCTTGTATTTTTATACCATGGTTCTAGCTTAAGGTAGCGCTAAACGACGAACATGCTCAGCGAACTTGTTCACGACGAATACATTTGGGCGACCATTCATTTCGGGGGGATTCTTCCAAGAGTAAACAACATGTGCGATTATAGTTATTTATTGAATAAATTCAATAAAATAAACTCAATAAATTCTTCGATAAAATCGTGGCTGACCGTGGCCATTGTATTTAATCCGCGATATGCACTCGGTGACGTTCACAGCGAAAATGAGGTTTGCTCGCGATCATGGCCCTTGATGGCGAACATCGATGCCAACGAACACGACAAAATCGAAATTTTTCGCCAACAGCGAGCCGTTCGCGAACCAGCCCCTACACGACGAATATATAGCGAGCACAAACAAGTTCGGCGAGCATGTTCGTCGTTTAGGGCTAGCTTTAGACCCCTACTACACGATGATTAATTGCGTCTGACTCTTTTCGAATTTTCATGAAGCCGAGGAGAAAAAACATCTGATTTTACATTCGCACTCATAGAATCTTGAAAAGAGTCAGACTCAAAGAATAATGTTGAATTCCTTACAACCATTTCAGATCGAATATTTTTTATTAGAAGGAACTTGTAAAAAAATCGATTTTTTATTTGTGGCTGTATGTGTGGCAACTGACAGTAATTAATGTCGTTTTCGTTTGGACGTTCGGCGTACTCCTTTTCCACTCCTTTCTGACTCCTTCTACTCCAAAAGCCTTCGATTGGCTGTTCCGAGTAATGTTTTCGGAGTCTTTTTCTGTTCCGGATTTCAAGAAGGAGTAGATTTGGAACACACGCATTCGTATAAAGCTTTTCGTCGGACTACTTGTCAAAAGTGATAAATGCTTGGAGAAGCCATTAAATAAAATGGCGTCATTCAGTAGTGTGTGTGTGAATTTGATAACATGATGTTTTCATATTCGATTGGATTTAAAAAGGAGTAGAACATTCCGAAAATTCAATCGAAAATGACATAAGTCAACAAGTACACAAATAATGTGCACACAAATTCATTAATTATTCGTGTCGTTTTGTATGGTTAAAACAAATATATTTCTGATAATAGTTGCAAAAATAAACAAACATAGTTGTGGGTTCATTAAAGTTAGGAAAAAAATTCTTCAATAAACCTATCAATCGAGGAACACCAACCTAGTTGCCCACCCTCTAGCAACTTCCGAGGAACATTTTGGAATTCGACGTTTGTGTTTTCGTGTTTTTTTGTTGAATTTTGCCATTAATATATAAAATTTTATTGTTGAACATGCCCATCTTTGACAGATAAAGCTACAGGCAACAAATGTTGCCCAGTTGGTTCGGCCTACTGATCTTTCTTATACACTAGATAGCGTATCGACATAAGAAATTTGCTTCCATTTGAAGAATTGTTATATTATGAAGCTGACCACTTTTTGGTACAACAAAACACTATGAACACGTCACATCTCCGTTCCTTGCTACTCCCCCCCCCCCCCCTCCCTCAAATCTGTTTGTTAACATTGTTGTGTTTTTAATTTTATTTCATTCACAAATGATTAAATGAAACGGAATTACAAACGTTAACAGTGTGACAAGGAGGTAAAGTTATAAAAAAATACTAAAGGTATTCATACAACAGCGTAAAGTCATCGTAAACGTTGTAAAGTTGTAAACTGCGTAAATCTGTCAAATTTCCCATACAAATTGTGACAGAATAACGATGATTAGAACTTTTCAACGCTTACGACTACTCTACCCTGTTGCATGAATACCCCTACTATGTAATTGCATTCTCATCACACTTATCAGCTGTTTAGTTCAACTTGTTTGCAAACTTAAATAATGAACGAAGTCGGTGGTTTCCATCTACATATTTGCTATTACCTATTTAAGCACCTTTCTAAAGATATAATTCTATTGCTATTGGAAAATAATAGCACAAACAAAATGGACACAGTGAATAACTTAATAAAAAAAAATAATAAACAAACTCCCACGAAATTTTTCCCTTTCATATCATTGGCCTGTTTCTCTTTCTTCAAATTGACATCATGGAAACACGTTTTTTTGTGTAAATGTAGACTTCAAATTATGAAGCCGACCACCTAATTGTCACCTACAAAAGGAAGCAAAAAAACTGTTATACATTGTATATATACAATACACTATCCACTGTACATAGAGATCAGTGGTGCGGCCGAGCAGCTTAAAGTTGCTGACAAAAAGCTCGGCAAGCAACTTCGACCAAATTAATGTTGGCAGCAACTAAGTTCCCTAGTGGGCGGTCTCCACTGATCTCTATAATACACTGGATAGCGTATCGACACAAGAAAAATGCTTCCATTTGAAGAATTGTTATATTATGAAGCTGACCACTTTTTTGTATAACAATATAACTGTACAATAAGTTATACGAAATAATCCACTATGAAGACGTCAAATCTCCGTTCGTTGCTCCCCCCAAATCTGTTCGCTAACATTGTTGTGTTTGTAATTTTATTTCATTCACAAACAGTTTAATGAAATGGAATTACAAACGTAAAGTGTGAGAAGGAGGTAAAATCATAAAAAATCACAGACTATGTAATTGCATTCTATTCATAACACTTTTGTTTTGTTCAACTTGTTTGCAAACTGAAATGATGAACGAAGTCAATAGTTCCCATCTACATATTTACTTTTACCTATTTAAGCCTAGTACGCAGATCGAGCTAAATTTTCACTCCCACTTTTCTCTCCAAACACCAGCTAAACTCCTAGCTAAATTTTGACACAAGATTTTTGTGGAGATTACATTAAAAAAACAGCTGTTCTCTGAACAGAAATTATATTCAGCAAATTCAAAGAATTTTTCTTTTCAAGTTTTTAAGTGATTGTAACCAAATAAAATAGATTTTTCCCTTTGGCATTAATAAATCGTTTGTCCTTGCATATTTCTCGTTCTCAATTTTCATTTTTACAATTTAAAGCTCACATAAATCTCACAAATATAAAAACATGCCACAATTTAGCTCAAGAATTAATGTGCCGCACAATTATTTCACGCGCTAAGTTTTGACAGATAGGTGCTGTACAGTAAGAAACAAAAATTTGATTTTTTAGCTGGAGTTGCGTACCTCTCGGCTAAAATGCTTGGCTGAATTTTAGCTCGGCTTAATTTTGGAGAGAATTTTGTATGGGAGCGAAATTTTAGCTCGATCTGCGTACTAGGCTTTAAACACCTTTCTAATGATATAATTCTAATGCCATTGGAAAATAATAGCACAGAAAAAATGCATGCAGTGAATAACTTAATGATAAAAAATACTAAAACAACCTTCTACAAAGTGTTTCCCTTTCACATCATTGGTCTGTTTCTCTTTCTTCAGATTTAAATATTTGAAACACGTTTTTTTGTGTAGATGTAGACGTCATATTATGAAGCCGACCACCTAATTGTCATCTTCAAATGGAAGCAACAAAACTGTTATACATTATTAGGAATACACTATCCAGTGTATTGTAGAGATCAGTGGCGGTCTCCTATATAACGGAATGTAATTGAATCGGGAGGAGCAAAAAGTTGCCATGTGGGTGCCAGGCCTTAGAATATTTGTTAAATCCAGGGAAAACTACTTTCAACTCCAGAGATATGTCAAATTTTCGAAATGTATGTGCAAGTCAGTGTAAATCGTGCTTCAAATCCAAGATTTCGTTTTGCATAGTTTTTTTTTCTAAACAAATCGAGTTTTTTGGTTGAAAGGAATTCAACATAAGTGTAATAGGGTTGGTTATGGTTTTGCTTATTCTTCTTGCCATTTTATACTGACAGCTTTCCAGTCGTGTAAATGCCGAATAAGTGTTAATGTTCAGAATTCAACAATCTGCACACACGCATTGGATATTTATACGTCTCCTGTATAATTTTTTATTTTAATATATACATTTTGTTTGTGTTTTTTCTTATAATATAATAGTGAAGTGATCATCTCTCATCATCTGTGAACCTGTGGTGGGCGGAAAGAGTGGCAAGTGCGCATTTGTGGATTATATTTAATTTAAATATTTTTTTTATAATACTCAATTTTAGTAAATAAATGATTTTTAAGGAAAGTTGGTGGTGGCAACTTTAGCAACTCTGGCTTAAAAGAAATATATCAATCAATCAAAAAAAACTCCTACCTTACCATAAGAAAAAACCCTTCATATATTTATTTGAGCAAAAAATATAAAATTTAAAATGTATTTGCATAGTGTTTTATTATTCGGTCTGATTTAATTTATTTGTATAGCGATATAATGCAAAAGGTGTGATTTAATAACAAAACAAAAAGAAAAACGAGATTACTCCTCCAGTGCCGAGTTATAAAAGTTCATTTATTCTAAAACGACTATAGGAAATCCCCGAGAAAAAAACAGAAGGTAAGTTTTGTCCAAAAGAAAAGTAGGTACTTGAGAAAAACAAGACTACAAGAAAAGAAAAAGTGTGTTGCTAATATCTTCTAATCATGTAATTTTATTAACTACATAATTGTGCATGTTTTTTTTGCTGAATGAAGTTGAGGGATCGTTTAATTAAAAGTAAAGATTAATGTAAAAAAAAATCTTCTCGTATTGGACAATTTTATTTATTTATTTTTGTATTCTGTTGCAGTTCTATTCGATTCTAAATGGTGTGAGCGAGCAAAGAGAAATTAAAATGAAAAATAGAAAAAATATATAACAAATAAAACAGTAAAAGAAACAAAATTAGTAGAATTTTCTCTAATTGTGTGTGGTGAGTGGTGCTGGTGCACATCTACCTAACATATGCCACCAATTCTTGTTGTTTCCATTTTCCCTCGGCATCAAGCCCCAACCCTAAAAAAAAGAAATGACAAAAAACAACAATTGTAAATTTCTTCCTTTTTTGATATACCTACGAGCTTTCAAGATCCAGATTTTGAATCGCAGTCTCGTTAAATTCTGTCCTAGTTGTGATATCATACTATTTATTAATGGCAAGAACCTGTCACTTTTCACACGAGTCTCAAAATACAGCCTGTTTTTTTTTTTGTTGTTCAAAAATGGATTGGCTTTTAAAGTGGGGTTTAATTTTCGAACAGGTACCTGTAAGTGTCTACTCGATGGCAATTTTGTTTTTATTTTCATTCAATTCAACACCCAGGGGCGGATCTAGCCTTTGGACTAGGGGGGGCCAGTAACATGAAATTCAATCGAAAAGATAAACCAACTACCTTCCTTTTTAAATTAACTTGTTAACTACTGTCTCTCGAGACGATCAAAGATTTTCTTTTTTGTAAGAACAAATTTTTATAATAATTGTAATATCATAGTATTGTAAAGCGGTCCTGTGCCATTGATGGTCATAGTCAAGAGTGGAGAAGCAACTCTCAGCAGTGGCTACAATTACAGGTACGTTAAAGTATTCAATAGAAGCATACATTTTTCTATAGTTTCAAGAAATGTTTGCGAAGAAATTAAAAAAACAAATGGTAATATTAAATAAATAAATAAGTTCAACATAAATAGAATTAAATAAACTAAATTCGTTTTAAACCCATTCATAGTCTGAAATTGCTACAAATTGAATTTTGTATATAAATTACAGTTATAAAATATTTTCCTTGTAATTATCCTTTGGGCTACCCTTGTAAATGCTACCTAAATTCTGCTCAAAATATACAAAATATCTGTTAAATTTTTTGGTTCCTTCTTTTATAAAATATGTCACAATTATTGTTTTTACCTATATTTAAATATTATCATATCGCTTAACTACAAAACAAGCAAATTTCTTGGAAATCATATTCTTGTTCAAGTTCTTTTAAGTAAAATTTCAAGTTTTGTTGCATAAAACTTTTGAGGACATATAAAGAAGCACTTCCGGTTGGATATGACGAGGGGTTTACGACCCCTCGCTCCCCTGTATACGTCCTTGGCAACACCTTGACCCAACTCAATACCTACAACGCATTCGCTCTATGTTAATGTCAATTTCACGCCTACCTACCTCAATGTTAACATTATTATTCTTGAATTGTGATGATGTGATGATGTGATGATGATGTCAATCTTGCTTGCTTCGTCATAAATATACATAGGTATACCTACAATTTAGGAATATTTTGTTTTTATTTATTTCCTGATGTTGACATTTGGCCAGAGCCACATTCAAAGTTCTAGCAATTGGAGACTACTCTTTTAAATGCTTTTGGGCGTTGGGGTTTTAGTGGCTGGTATGAAGAGGCAGAATTTTTTTATCAAAGTAACCAAACCAGTTGATTTAAATTTATATTCTTGATTTTTATTTTGCAAAAATTGTTATATTTGTTTGTACTCTCATAATATATCGGCACCATCATTTATTTATAAAAATGACACCCTCATAACTTCATTGTCCAATCAATTATATGCTGTGCGCTTGTTGCGGCTCTGCTCACTGGCCACTCACAAATTTTGTGTTTATTGAATGAAGATTTCAATTTTAATAAAAAATTTGCTCAACAAAACTCACTTGCTCAGCCTGCAAAAGTAGTTTAGAGTCAGTTCGTGTTTTTTTTGTAATTATTATTTTTTAACTGGGGTTTAATTTAATTTACAGCCAAAATTTTATAACCAATATTAACAATGAATCCCACTTATAGTGGCATTAAGGGAGCTTCTAAAAAAAAATTGATTTTTAGCGGGTAATGAAGTATTTTTGTTTACCCAAATATTTATGTAATCTACTCGCAGGTTACAAAGATTTAATCTTCTTTTAGATGCTCCGATAACGCAACAACGTTGGTATGGTCAGTCGTATGTTTTGGGTAACGATTTTAACGATTTTAAGTGAACATTTATATATGAGTTAACTTAAAATACATTGAAAAAATATAAATGTTATGTCACATAGGGGCCTATTGTTATACATTGGCTTAGATTTAAAAAGAAATATAAATATATGCTATACATGTCAACTTAAAATTAAAAAGTCGGTTGACTTTGATGTTCTCGGGTTGTTCAGTCCCGGTTGTCCATTGGTGGTTTGGGTATGTTTTGGATAACGCAGTGCCTTACATGTTTACAAATAAATAAAAAGGACCAGAATAAATTATGAAAACAAAACATTTCAGACTTTTACCAATGCTGCTGAAAAATTAAAATTTTTGCCGGTTAATTCTAGAGTTTCAATATTTCTGGTTTGTTTTTTTTTTTAAGTGCAGCTTTACTCTCTAAGGCCGTGTGTGTACTGCGTTAAAATTTTGGTTTATTTGCTCCCAGTTAATTTAATCCGTTTTTAAAAAAGCGAATATTATTTAAGGTTTTTGAGATGTCAATTGGATTAAATGGGATGATTTACAACATACATTTCCTATTAGTTTTGTTGTTGCGTTTTGACAGTGAGACAGTACTCCAAACAAAAAAATTCATCATTCAAAAAAAGGGATGAGAGAAATTTTTAATTTTAAAAGGGGTTGAATCGAAGTACTGCGAACATTTACGGTTGCAAATTTATACATTTAAAAGAACCATGAGACTCTATACATATATAAATTATTGAATATTTTTTTGTTTAAATTTCTTGAGTTAAAACTTATGTTAATTTTTCTTAATATTTTCATTTGATTTTAGTTTTTTTTTTCAATCTTTCCCGATAGGCTTCACGACACCAAAACAAAATATTTATTGACATTCATCTCCCTAACTATTTCATGAGCATAAAAATATCAAAAATTAACCACTTGCTAAAATTTTTATGAGCTCCTGAGAAAGTTAAATTTAAACGTCTATATTCAGCTCAGTAATATCAAAATTTAACCATGGGAACAAATTAAAAAAAAAAAACTTAACACAATTGACATACGGCCTAAATAACCAACATAATGCCGACTTATAAAAGATAATGGCATCAAATTTACCACAGAGAAGAAGAATAAAAAAGCGTTAAGAATGAGTGAAAAAAATGGTATATTTGTATCTAATTAATAACCATTAAACTCTCATTATAATCAACGATATGCTTATAGGTGGTTAATATTATTTTGATTCAATAGTAAAAAGCAACAGGTGCCAGTGTTGTGTCCCAAATGGCATGTCACCCTACAAAGGCATGACCCACTGAGTCGCAATGTGATATAAAGCGGGATGTGTTCTTAAGCGATGTGATTGTAAGCAGGTTTTACTGCACTTTTTCTACAATTGCCTTAACTTATTTCTATGTAACACAACATAGACAAATCCTTAAAATTGTGCAGTTTAGCACATTGTGTTGTTTTTTTAATTTATTTATTACTATTTTATAATTTTGGCGAGTGGTGACTGTTTCTTTGATTTTTTTGGTGGAAAATAGGATTCTGTTAAGGGTTTATACTCCAATATTCCTTCAATTGTGTTGAAGTATTGAATTGATTTTTCTTTAATTCACAATTCAATAAGAAGCCAGTAATTTTGATATCTCAAGCAAAATTTTCAATTTTTGAAAAACAAAAGTTAACATTTAAACCTCCAATACTTCTTCTAGATACTTGAGAAAAAAATATATTTTGTGAACCTTTTCATAGAATAAACTATGGGCTAAATGAGCCTCTTACAAGAATCTTAAAGAGAAGCAAATTCTGTAGAGAGTTTTATAGGTTCTTTTCAATTCTTGAAATTGAAACTTATTCAATTGTTAAGTATTATCTTTGTAAATAATGGCAATAAAATAGTATTGAGTCAATTAAAGAAAAGACGCGCTAAGATTGGAGTTTGTGTAAACAAATGTAGTTGGCATGGTTTCATTACTAAATCTATAACTTAAAAAAATAGAAACGGATCTTCAAGATTAAGGCCTTGCAATACTGACATCAAGGCAGGCATGAGGTTAATTCAAACAATTTATTCATAACTAACATGATTTCGAGAAAAATGCATTAACAAATAGAGCCAATGTTTTTCGGCACCTATGTACTCAGAAGACAGAAACGTGAATGTGCAAAAATTAAATTAATATTGCAACATCATTTTTGAAAGTTTTACTTTATCTAGTATTATCAGAGTCTTATATCAACTGGAAGTTTAACTTAATAATTCATTTTCTTCGATATTCGCACATTAATGTCATGGAATACCGATACATTAGGCGCGTCTCACCAAGTAAAATCTCACTGAGCGCTCAATGTCAGATTGACGGAGGCGGAATGCTTTGCTGGGACAAGATTCTCCGTTGAATTGTATAAACACGTGTTATAATTCTCGAATGGAAATTCGGGAAACGAAATTTCAACTTTGCTTAAAATATTTAAGCACAAAACTTTATGAAATTAATGAAAAATTATAGCAAATACAATTTATTTTCCTTTTTATCAACATTCCACCTTTTTTTTGTATTTTTTATCGATTTTAGAATTTATACAACAGCAAAGAATTGCAATTTGGCTGTCAAATGAACAGCTGTTTTAGCAGAGAAAGAGCATTGAGAAATGAATCCAAAAAATTTTCGTCTCAGTAATCTCCTCAAAAAATCTCAGTGCTCAGGTGAGATTTTTTGTCCCACTTAAAAAATCTCTGAGCGCTCAGAGATTTTTTAAGTGGGACAAAAAATCTCACCTGAGCACTGAGATTTTTTGCGGAGATTACTGAGACGAAAATTTTTTGGATTCATTTCTCAATGTTCTTTCTCAGCTTAAACAGCTGTTCATTTGACAGGCAAATTGTAATTTCTCGCTGATGTGCAAATACTAGAGTCGATTTAAAATTCAAAATAAAGGTGGAATGTTAATAAAAATGAAAATAAATTGAATTTGCTTTTATTTTTCATTCATTTGATAAAGTTTTGTGCTTTTAAATTTAAATATTTTAAGCAAAGTTGAAATTTGTTTCCAGAATTTCAGTACGAAAATTTTAACACATGTTTTTATACAATTCAACGGAGAATCTTGTCCCACCAAAGCATTCCGCCTCCATCGACTTGACATTGAGCGCTCAGTGAGATTTTAGTTGGTAAGACGCGCCTATTTATAAAAATTAACTAACCACCTCGAAAAAAATTTAATTTGAACATTCATGCTTCTGGCATAAGGGGTACGATAATTGAAAACGGCGCGGCGGTATACAAAAAAAATAAAAACGAGAAAAGCTTTGCCCAAACATATTTTTTGGTAAGTACACTGCGTGTCACTTGTTTGAGGCCACTGTTTTGTTTATTTTTTTTTGTTCCTCTACGATTTTCATCTACATATTTAATAATACAGTATAGGCGTTCGATATTGTGAAGGCCTGCTCATTATTACGAAGTTTGATCCAAGATGCACATTTTGTGCGATGTGAAGTTTTTTATATTAATTAACCAACAAATATGCAATTTACACCAAGACTGATATCATATAGGTTGATTGTTAACATGTAAGATACAATGAACTGAAAGAAGCGTTTACTTTAAAAAAAAATTAAAACCGTTTATTGCAGACACATCATTAACACCTAGTTCGTTCAATAACTATGATGATAGGATTTTGCTTATCTCTAATTTATTTGTTTGAAAAGTTTTTAAAAATTTTTTGTTTTAATAATTGAATATGAAGGAAATTTAAAAAGAAAATTCTTATGTTTAAGCGGATTGACCGAATTTATAATTCACAAGTTAAAAGTTCAAATGAGCTCAACTCCATTGCGTTTCGCCCAGGTATGATAGTTGGGCTTATCCAAGATGGACTATATATTCAAGAAGGTCTGTAATTTTTATCAATTATGTTTGATGAGCCCACCACCACGCCTGGGCATTAACTGGATATTATTAAAAACTTAAAATGTTCATGCCAACATTTTTGTTGGTCATTTCTTCATTTCATTTTTTTTTGTTTAAACTGCTAATTCAATATTTTCTTACTCTGTACTTATACCTATCCATTGTTCATTTGAATTTTGATAATAATTTTTTTGTCGACGATAAATATTTTGATTTCAGTACCGCCCCACACAGAATTTTCCTGTGGTGGCATGGGGCCGCGAATTCGGTCATTTAAATTCAATGCGTTGCGTAGCCTTTCTAATCACGTGGAATCCCGCCTGGATTGCAAATTCAGTAATTCACATGAATATATTTGCTGAGGGCGGCAAATTTAAAAGTTTAAAGCTATTAGTTATTAAATTTCTCCGCTCCGTATATAGTGTCAAAATATTTTCCGCCCCTCATAAAGTGCCGACCGGGGCGGACCGCAGGAGACCTAAATAATATTCGAAATAAATACGACGGATTTGTGGAGGTTTGGCAAAAGAAGTATGAGCCAGACAAAGTTTATGCCGTGTACTGTTTAACAGCAAAACTTACATGGCCATTAGGTTCGTTCGTTGAAGTTTACCTAGGGTTGACCCAGGTTTGGTTGACAACCCCAAGAATTGTCAAAAAATCATAGGTTTTTCGGTTCACAAAAAACACCAAAGGGCCCTAAACTACGTTTTTGAGATAAGCAAGAAACGAAATTTGTTTTAAAAATGAATAAAAAATAAACCAAAGCTTAAATTTTCTGTTTCTATTTGTTGTTATCAATGTAAATTTGTGTATTCCTTGAATTAATTTAAATTTGATGCAGCACTTTAATCCACAAAAAAAATTGATTCAGAGCTCATGCCACTTTGACAGTTTATTCTTTACCTCAACTCGCCCCAGTAAAAAACCTAGATCTACTTCAGGCAAACCTGGGTTTCAAAAAAGACAGAATTTGTTGGCCAGTGTGAGTTCAGGGTTCTCAAAATTGCTTTGGGGTGACCCCTAGCTGACTTCAGGGGTCAACGAACCTATTATATAAGTGGTACTAATAGAATATGAAGAAAATTAAAAGAAAATTCTTCTGTTTTAAGACTGAATTATAATTCAAGTTGAGCTCATTTGAACTTTTAACTTGAACTATTATATAAGAGGTACTTCCATTGAAGAAACTAACCAGCTTTCCATTCTTCGTATGTGTGTTGCCGAGTCAGATCACTTATCAGTATCTTCAGTGGATTCCGACTGTTGCTAAGAACGCAGCAGATGTTTTATATGCTTACTTCGAAGATGCATACAATTTTTTTTTTTTCAAATTCTGATCTGACTTTCGTAATATGCTTCGTCGTTGATTATTCCAAATTTAAAGAAGCAAAACATTCTGAATCAAAAACGTTACTGTCTGTTGGATAGCGGTAAAAACTTGGTAATAAAGGCGATTTCAACGAGCTGGAGCAGAGAGAACGAAAATAAAAGAATATTAGTTATTATCTTTATAAAACAAAATATTGATGACGCGCTCTTATTGAAAAGACTGTACATTCGTCTAAAGCTTGATAATAATTAATTTTAATTAGGGTGGTCCTTAAACTGTACATAGTCTTGGATTACCCTCATTCGATTAGAAATATTGGAAAACTGATTTTTTTAAATTTTTATTTCACCTCTTGGTCTCCCACTTTTTACTTTAAGGTACTAATTTTTGGGTAAAGGTGATTCTTAAAACATGTGAAAAAAGAAATCACAATTTTTTTTCAAAAACTATTTTTAGAAAGCTTGTTGTAGACTGAATTCGTGGCTTCAAAAAAGCTATAGTGAGGCATTGTAAGAGCTCCCGTTTTTTTTCTGTTGTGAATCATATTTTGTATACGATTTTTTTCTCATCTGAATTTAGTGTATACGCTCCGATTTTTTCACGTGTTTTAAGAACCACCCTTACCCCAAGGGGTGAAATAAAAATCTGAAAAGAAGTAGGACATTGTTTTTTCTACCTGAGACATTTGATGCCTATTCAGCTCGGAATTTCAAAAAATCCAATATAAGGACCACATACATCAGATACACATAATAATGTGTATCTAAGTTAGAGCTTCATCAAACCACTTCAGTATATTCGATAGATTCAAAAAAGTATTTAAATTTTTTTTTTTCGTGACCTTGACAGTTTGAAAAAGCTAATGATCATAGTGGTTTCCATCAACCCTTTGCCTCCCATGATAAATTGGAAATTCTCTTGCAAGCCAAATGAAAATTAAAATTTTCAATTACATTTACATCGAAAGAACTCGCGGTCTACTTTTTAATGAGTGAAAATTTGAATCAAATGCATACAAAATTCTATATACTGTTGCTTCTTGTACAAATACTATATATGTGCATACGTATGTACGTTTACTCGTATGTATTGTTTTTTTAATTTGATTTTGTAAATGTGTTTTAATTTTCTTATTACATAGTAATGTAAATTAATGGTCCAGATGCTCAATGGGTCTTTTGATATTGCACTTTCATCAGTGAAATTCTCATGCCAGCTGAAGTGTCAAGGCTATTTCTCTGCTTCTTATTACGAAATAAAGAAGAAGTAGTGACGATAACTCTATTTTTATTTCATAAAAAATAACTTCGTCACTTATATTTCTTTTCGTTCTTATATACAAAGTAATTAAGTACCTACTGTGGGGCTGTTAGTGAGACCAATCTGACATTTCGACCTTGCGCGGCGGGTTGAGCTATAGTATATCAATAGTTCATGTCCTAACTTCAACACAACGCTGTCAGAAAGACGAGAAAAGGGTTGCCACTTAACAGTTAAAATATCGAAATGTAGCATACATTGGCCTATAAATCGAGAACCAGGGATCGGACGATGACCCGAGAACTCTCGTTGCATTCAGCACCCATATAACCATAAGAGGTAGAGGGTGGAAAAAAGAAATTATGAAAAAGGGATATTATTAGCCAAAAAAAGTTAGAAAAATATTTATATTACTACCCCTAAATAATTAATAGTCTGTGACGTGTGTTAACGTACGGATAACGTACGTATAATTAACGAACAATTTATCAATACATACACGCACACGTGTGATAGGACCGTTTACTACTGCCAGTATACACTTTGTAAGGCAGTACATGCATAAGACACATGTATTAGAAAATCCCGACAATTTGATGAAGTGTGTGTGAATTTGGTGAAGTGATAAATACTGAAAAGATATCATATTTTTTCAATGAGAAATGTAATCAAACGGACAAGTTGTCTATCCGTATGCCAGTTAACACGTGTGTTAGGGAGCGGATACCAGTATTTAATTAACGCTGCTGTTAAAATTAAATTTTTATTATTCGGACTCGGCAAAAAATTGTAGGTCCCCTCCATTCCTGCCAACACCACGCACACAGGAATGGTTGAGAGTTGTTAGTCACTAGGCCCTGGTTCTCCATGAGCTGTTGCTTCACTAAATTTATTTATTTTTATGCTGTTAAAATTTAAAGATTCGTGTCGACGCAGAATTTAACTCACCATCTACTTACTACATTATATCTAAAGTTAATTGAGCAAAAAAAAAAAAAACTACTTTAGGATTTAAAAATGTCCCTTTCAAAGTGCTGTAGAGGGGGCTTATGAAAGTTTGATAAACTAAAATATTTATCTTGATATAATCAAAGCATTTGACATATGAAAGGGTGTTTTTCAATGCCCAATCTTATTAAGTCAAAATGAATCTGATACAACCACCTTAAAAAAGTTAATGTTTTTCATAATTGATGACTGAATTTATTTGTAAAAGTTTATTTTTTTCAATGAAATGGAAAATGGTGAACTACTATGATGAAACCCCTCCTTAAACTGGTACGTTGATGAAAGTTGCTAAAAATGTTTGACTTTTCATCAAGACTAAGAATTAAAAGAGTACATACAAATATCCGCGGTCTCAGGTATTTTTTGTGGGATAGCAAAAATCTGAGTTTTTGACCTTATGTCAGTGGCGTAGCTAGAATTTTGTTCTGGGGGGAGCAAACTACTTTTTTAAGTGACCAAATTGTTTATGTTTTCGTGGGTGCTGAATTCGAATATGAGGTTTGTGTACCTAAAACTTTGTGATGCAACATTTAGAAACAAAAAATCCAAAAATAATTTTTGGGGAGATTTTCACTTATTGGTTTAATAGCATCTGAACCCAATTAAAAGTAAAAGCGCTTTCCGAAAATCCACTCAAAAACACAAATTAATTTTACTGTGTGACAAAATTTGAATTTTCGTCGCTAACATGAATGAAAGCATACTTTTCTGATGCATTTGATGCGCGAAAATCGAATCAGGCCTTAGAATTACTTTAGTGCTTTACGTTTATGAGATATTTGAATCTAAAATATAAAACTAGGATTTCAAAATTACAAAATTATATTCATTCGACTATTTTTCTCAGTAAGATAATCGATACCTCGTGGCATGATGGTTAGTGCGTTGGACTGTCATGCCGAAGGTCTGGGTTCGATTCCCAGCCACTGCCACCTTAAAACTGAAATGTTTTTTTCCGAGGTACTCTTGCGAGGAACTGACAAATCCTCCAAGAGTGTACTTGTCATGAATAAGTGCTTCTCATCTAGCCGTTCGGACTCGGCAAAAAATTGTAGGCCCCCTGCATTCCTGTCAATAACACGCACACAGGAATGGTTGAGAGTTATTAGTCACTAGGCCCTGGTTCTCCATGAGCTGTTGCGCCATCAAATTTATTTTTTTTATAAGATAATCGATGATCTGATTGACACCTATTAAAAGATTGTCACTTACATTGATCATAGCTTTTTTGCATGGTCTGGGGGGGCAAATGCTTCCTATGCCCTCCCCCTCCGTAGTTACGCCACTGCATTTTGTATGGTACATTATTTTTTTATTTCATTATTCATTTCAACTGTCAGATTGATGTCCACGTACCTACTAACACATTTGAAATTAAAATTATGCGTAGATGAAATATAATGAAACAATAATTAAGAGGATAATAATATTTTTTTTTAAAACAATTTTTTCGACATGTTAAAATCAATTTAGTAATATAAACGATTAAAATCATCGCACATAATATCTTAGGCTGTGTTTAATCCATAATTAACTCTGGCGGAAGGTATATAAAAGAATTCAAGCTTAGCATACTTAGGATGTTTGGAGAATAAATTGATCCCGATACAAATTGAAAAAGGAAAAGAACATTATTTACTTCCCTCCTCTTCTTTAGCCTGAGCTGTTTCAAGCGAGGTTCATATGGTGGAAGATATTGATTGGGATCCCAAGGAAGATGGCGGAGGACAAATAGTAAAAATTGTTTTTGAACAATTTCAATTTTAGTAATGGAAACCTTATAAGCAGGTTACCCAAGACAGCTGTAATACTTAAAGATGGGATGGACAAGTGAACAGTCTGGGATCTTTGAAATATGAAGATCATGAAATTCTTTTGAACATCGCTTGATTAATCCACGACGGCTACTTGCCTTAAGCCTAGTATACTTTCTCGTGAAGTGAACAATCACCAGTGGAGAAAGTGATTTTTGACATTTCTCACTGGTACAGACTTGCGAATGTGTTGTGAACATTTGACGTTAAAACTACCGTGCCTCAAATGACTAGTAATCGAACTGTCAACTGTTCACCAAGAGTTTCCGTACATTTTGCTCGGGAATTGCTCGTGAACTAAAACTCTCCACACAGCTTTGCGAGCACTTACATGGGTGAATAAAAATTTAAATTTTGTTTGGATTCACGATATGATTCACAAGGCCTTACTTGTAATCATGTCAATATGAAGATTAAATGACAGTTTGTGTCAAATAAAATTACCAAGTTACTAAAAGTGTCAATTCGGACAGTTAAAAAAATCTTCTATAAAACAAGAAGACAATAGAGTTTGACTTTACTTTGCATTTCGTTCTTTTAAAATAATTCCATTGCATTTGAAGTGCACCATTCGAAGAAACTATCAATATTGTGTTGTAAAAACAAGTAACCACTTGGATTTGTAAAACCATAACAAAAATTGTTAAGTCATCAGCGAAAATTAAGGAGAAACAATTTTCCATAAAAAGTTTCTTACTTTTAAAGACTTAATGTCTATAAATGATTGTATTTTTGGACTAGAATAGGTAAGAAATTATCTCTTGGTCCTGATAAATAGCATCAAGAAGACTATAACTTTTAAGATGGTACCACGTTCACTTTGATTTGATATCATGTCGCAACACTCTTTAAAAGTAAAGTTAGGAAATGAACTATTATATTAAGCTGAACATATCGCCCACTAACGCCCCTAATTTACAAATGGTACTTATTTCTATTTGGATTTTAAGAAATAATTTAGGAATCCATTCATTCAAAAGAATTCATTAATTCAAGAGCTAAAAATCGCATAAGTAATTAAAAATGAACCTTGAATATAATTTCCGGCTTTAAATCCACAACTCCCTTTGGATCAGTCATCCACAGCTAAAATTGGTTCCACGCATCCCCTTAACAGTGTCCATGTCCACAAAGAGAGGCATGCCCCATCGGTTTGTAACCACTGCTCTAGCAGAAAAAGTTGCCTCTTATAGAATTGTCAAACTACATTATGCCGAAAGTTAATAATACAGCAAAAAATGTGCGTATCCAGGCTTTAAATTTTGAGATTAATCCCAGAAGAACGTTTAAAATTTAAAGTTTGTAGCGCTGTACCGGCTGATTTGATGCTGAAATTCACTTTTTTTGGACATAATCGGTTGTGTGTGCTTGCTTTAAACTTGATTGTTTTTCTTGCTTCATAGAGCAAGTGAAAAATATACATTTCATTCTGAATGTATCAAGTGCGCCAAGTTAATCGTACTGTGTTCATCGTGATACATTTTTATTCTCAGTTTTAAGCTTTTATGTCGCATGTGTATCTCCACTCGTGCAACAATTGATGTTCTAATTGAGTTTACATACCATGTCCATATGTCCATATGTCCATATGACTGAAAAAGGAAGTAATTAATTTGAACAGGGAGAGCAGCAAAAGACGCACACATTTAATTGTTTTTTTTTGTTCATTGCGGCACTGAAATACAACATGTCAGTTTAGCAATTAAATATAAAATATATACGCGTATCGTTGCTGTTGTAAGTTTTTTATATTAAAATTATAACGATAGCTGATGAGTAATAGGAATATGATGATGATGTCATGTGATTTAGTGAGAATTAATTCAGAGCAGAACAGATAGTCGAGTCCATGAAGGTTTTTACTTGTTAATCCGCAGACACAGTTGATGTTGATTGTTGATGATTGTGATTTTTGTTTTTTGTTTGTCGTTGTTTTATTTGAAATCAGAGCCATTCTGGTGGGTATAATTAAATTAAATTACAAACAAATCATTTTTTTCACAATATTTTTTGAAATTTTAATTATAAAGTGGTTTAAATGGTATTTTTGACATAAGAATTAAGTCGATTAATATGCACCATGGAAGATATGGAACCCTAACACTTTCTGACAGCAGAAAGGTACCATGATATTTTACTTAAGAATGGTCAATGAAAGTGGAAGATCTAAACTGACCTGGCATCAACAAAAGCTATTATTCTTAAATCCCGCAACTATTCAAAACAGCTCTTAATCTTTTATGAAAGTTAATTAAATCAGCATCTTTAAAAAAACTAATTGACTTCTATTTATCTTTATTTATCTTTTGATTTTAATAATTAAATATGTGATTTGTTTATGGTTATATGAAAAAGATTACAAAGAAGATCATTATCACAAGGAGCACTTATGTTTCACTTGTAAAAAATAGTGGGCAATACAGGGCATGTTTTGGATCCATGCAAAACAAAAATATTTCCCGATTTTAATCAAACTTGACCACGAAAGAAAAAAAATCGGGCAATACTTTTTTCGGAGTTGGCCTTTTTGACAGCTGTCACTTGATTTATGCTCAGTTTGGTTTGCTATTTCGTGATGAATAGACTTACTCCTGAACAACGTTTGCAAATCGTGCAAATTTATATATAACCAGAATAATGGTTCGGTTCGCGCGACGCATCGCGAAACAAATCAATTTATTGAAAGAAACTTTGGTTAGCGCCGAATATTCCCTCCAAAGCGTCAATCGTTTGGGGCTTATCTGCGTAGACAAGTGACTTTTCATAAAAAGTGACACCACAAAAAATAGCCCCACGACGCGAAATAAAGCGCTCACTAAAAGCTTCCTTCTA
Organism: Dasysyrphus albostriatus; assembly: GCA_946251815.1. Classification (NCBI taxonomy): domain Eukaryota; kingdom Metazoa; phylum Arthropoda; class Insecta; order Diptera; family Syrphidae; genus Dasysyrphus; species Dasysyrphus albostriatus. The sequence continues at coordinate 4,355,790 of OX276339.1, forward strand.
TAATCCATTTTTTTGTAATAAATTTGCACAATTTGCAAACGTTTGTCAGGAGTAAGTCTATTCATTATGAAATGGCAAACCAAACTGAGCATAAATCAAGTGACAGTTGTCAAAAAGACCAACTCCGAAAAAAATATTGCCAGATTAAAAACCACACGTCTAAAAAAAAAACACCTTTTACTCGTAGTATGGGAGCTAGCAACGTCAAAAAGAAATTATTTTAGTATGGCAGGTTTTTTTTTTTTTTTTTTTTTTTAAATTCATTTTTATTTTCCATTTTCTTAAAGCTAGATAAAAATTCATAAAAACTAGCCTACTTATCGATATCTTAAAACTAACTTACTGGCCCCAGTCGGGCGCTCTAAGTTAAACTATAATAACTTAATGCTAATGCCTTTCGGCCTAAGAACTATCTTAATACTAAATCCAGGTCGGTTTTATTTTTTACCGAGAAGAATTTACAAAAAACTCGGTATCTATGTCTTTATTTTTTTAGTTTTATATAAAACTTACAAGCTACATAAAACTAAATTAAAGCTAATTAAAACTAATTAAAACTAACTAAAATTAATTAAAGCTACTTAAAACTATTTACAACTAATTATAAACTAATTACAACCTACTTATAAGCTACTTACAGACTACTTACAAACTAGAACAGCCACAGCAGGCATTTCCGGTTTTATATATTTTTTTTTTTTTTGTATTTTTGTTGATTTTATATTTTTTTTTTTTTTTTTTTTTTTTTTTTTTGTGCCACCCTGACTGTCCCTACTTAAGACTAACTACCTAAATCTATGCAAGTCGGCCATACAAAAGAAAATAGGAAGGTCAACTATTAATGTCTGAAGGAATTTCTTCTTCGTTTTTCAACCACCAGAACTGGTTCTCCTGCCTTACCCTATCTCTTCGGTCCCGTTCGGACACAGTCCTACTGAACCGAAGGTGCTCAGCTCCGTCTTGTGCGAGGACGTCTCGATTGTAAAGGAGCCGCCGATCCACAGTTCTACGGCTGACGTGGTAGATTAGCGGAACCGCCGCTCTATCCTGGATCAGCCCTCGACTGTCTAGGTGGAGGAATGCATGGGCGGAATAAAGCCGCTTAGACGCACACTCTCGTAGTATTCGTATTTAGGGTAATAAGCCCCGAAAATTAAGCTGTTAGACGAGGACATCGCTCTTGCAATGTGACCTCGAATAAGCTTCAGCAAGAAATTATCTATCCTGTTTATGTTGGCCCCATTGTATAGAGCCAGGTTGGAATAGTAGTGTTTGTACTCCGACTCTGGTGTTCTGTGCAATCCAAGGCAGCGTCTAAGACACTGCCTCTCAAACACCCGAATCTTTTCCATTTGAGATGGGGCAACGTTGAACCAAACCGGGCATCCATAGGCAATCATGGGCCGGATAAGGGCCATGTAGCAAATCACCTTCACCCTGCTGTCAAGCCGGCTGCTATAAAACAACCGTTTCGTCAGGGCAAAAGCTCCCCTAGCCCTGGAGTATGGCAGGCTTTTTTATATATGTGTGCTCTAACTCCTTAAATTCCCGTGAGGGCAATCTGGCTGGTAGGAGATGTTGCGTTGTCCGCCATTTTGAAAAAAATGTGTTGCAAAACATATGTAAATGCAATTTTCTGGGCTCTTTTTAGACTTAGAGTAAAATTTGTTGTTTGATTTTGTTGATTTAAAAATCTTTTAAAATTGTTGGTGACAGTAATTATTTTTGACATCTTTTTTCAATGAATACTAATTGTCTAATAGGAACCGAGAACCGAGCATTTATCTCTTTCAACACACTTTTTTCAAAACAAACAAATCAAGAACAGACCATCTCCTACCAGCGAGACTGCCCACGCGCAAATCTAAGGAGTTAGAACGAACATACTTATATATATTTAGTTCGCTCTAACTCTAGAATATCAATATCATAGAGATTTTTAGGACCTCATTTGTCTATCATACTATGACCTTGAATTGAGTAAAATAAGTTCAATATTTGTCATAATACGTTATAATACTATAAAAATTATAAAAAAAATATAAAATAACGACTTTTTGTTTATTTTTTTGTAGATTAAATCTTCATGAAATCTGACCACACATAAGATCTCCATTGAACAAAAATTACAAAAATGGCACTTGGTGATACAAAAAATGGCAACTTGCCTTCAATGGCAAAAGATATTCAACTTCCAACAGCTGTAGAAACAACCCCACAAAATAATGAACAAATCGAAAGAGGATCAACAGAAAAAATGGCACACAAGCAAAATAAACAGGTGAGTAATTTTTGTTGTTGATGTTATTTTCTTTTTTTTTATGAATATTCAATTGTAAATTCATGATTGTGTCGTTTATTTATATTGAAGTTATTATTAAAACTTAACGAAAATTAAAAAAAAAAAACACAATGACTGACAGACTTATCCCGCGTGGAAAAATGAAAAGTTTTTGTCAAGTTTAGTTAAGTTTTTGGTAGGGGCAATCTAGACAAACTTGCCAAAAACTAGTGAGGCCCTCGCTAGAAAAACTTGTTGGATAAGTCTTTTTATCCCATCACAAATACCCCATATATAAAAAGAATGTATGCCTATCCATCACACAATAGTATGAAAAATTAAAGTACTCTCGAGGCAAAAGGTTACTCACTGGTGAGGCCCGAGAGAAAATCGAGAGCTAGCGTTGTTGGACCCATATTAGGGTCGATGTAAAACTTCCAGTGTCCCGTTTAAAACTAGACTGTTTTTGGTGGGTAATCTAGTAGATTACCACAAAATCTTCTCAAGTTATATCGACGCGCAAGCAAAAAAAAACATCGACTAGTCAAAAAAAGTATTAAACCTCCTTGGGCATTTGCTAAAACTCATAGCAAAAAATACGCCAAATTTTGGAAAAATGTTGTATGGAGCGATGAACGAATGTTTTTTCATGTAGTCTAATCCGGTTAGAACTTGTTTCAGCACTCCACAGCACCATTATCCAAAATTTAACGTGTTTGTTCTGATGAGTTTTGGCAAATGCCAAACGAGCCTTAATATTTTATTTGACCAGCCAATTTTTTTTCTGCTTTCGCGTCCATATAATTTTGCATCGTTGACTCGTCTTTTTACAGTTCTTCTGAAGACATTAACACCAAATTCCTCATTAATTTCTGATGAAATTGATGCGCGAGGAATTGAAAGGATCGGCGTTACACTTTCTGACTACTGCTCTGCGAATGCGTATTGAAGTTTTGCGAGAGTGGCTTTCAATTTTTTTTGTAAATTTTAGGCTCAGAAAATGGAATATGGGTTTAAAGCTCAGACATATGGAAATGAAAATTCATAAAATATAAAATAGAAGAGCGAAAACACTACAGGGATGCAGTTGATGTGTTATTGAAGTACCCGTGTGTATTACCCTCTTTCGGCTTTAAACACATTGCACTTATTTTGCCGCCTGGTCGAGTGCCCTGGTTGCGTAGGTGCCTACTTTTTGTAAAAAGGAACAGGTGCGTATGTGGCGAGTGGTATATGCTAGAATATATGAGATAAACATAGATGGTGTATTTGAGGTCGAATAAGCTTTCTTGTTTGAATGCCGGCTAGGTAATTGCATTTTTAGAATGGCAGGAGAAGATTTATTCACAAATATGAGTAATTAAAACACAAAACATTGGTGTCATTTATGTTAATCCCAAAACTAATTCCACACTTTCTTTTATTATATTTGCAGATTGATGCAACAATATCGTTCCTTAGAGCAGGCCGCAGCGGTGAATTAGGTAAAGTAATTGAATTTCTAGAATCCGGTCAAGTAACAGACATAAACACCTGCAATGCGGTAAGTTATATGAAAAAAAAATAATAATAAATAAACAAAAGCTGTAACTTAAAACAAAAATAATTTAAAAAGCCTTTGATTGATTTCATATGAAGTTGTTTTGTTACCGTAAAAAAAATTAAAATGAAAACAAAAAACAAAATACAAACAAACTGTCCTATTTAGAATGGCCTGAATGCACTCCATTTAGCGGCGAAAGATGGCTACATTGATATTGTAAGCGAGTTATTGCGGCGCGGTGCAAATGTTGACAATGCCACAAAGAAAGGCAACACAGCTCTTCATATAGCTTCGCTAGCCGGGCAAAAGGAGGTGATTAAACTGCTGATTCAATACAACGCAAATGTTAACGTTCAGTCGCTTAATGGATTCACACCGCTCTATATGGCGGCTCAAGAAAATCATGATGCTTGTGTGCGATATCTTTTGGCTAAAGGCGCCAATCCATCTCTGGCGACAGAGGTACCTATACACATTTGAATACATATGTTGATGTAGTTTAATTTATTTAAATACAAAAAAAAAAAAAAATAGGATGGATTCACACCGCTTGCCGTCGCCATGCAACAGGGTCACGACAAAGTTGTTGCTGTTCTGCTGGAGAGTGACTCCCGGAGTAAAGTTCGTCTTCCAGCGCTTCATATTGCCGCCAAAAAGGATGATGTTAAGGCAGCTTCGTTGCTTCTAGAAAACGACCACAACCCTGATATTGTTTCAAAAAGTGGCTTCACTCCGCTACATATTGCTGCACACTATGGAAATGTTGATATTGCAAAGCTATTAATTGAACGCGGAGCAGATGTAAACTACATTGCCAAACACAATATAACACCATTGCATGTTGCTTGCAAATGGGGCAAGAAGAATATTCTAATATTGCTTCTCTCGAACAATGCTCGCATAGACGCTACAACTCGTGACGGCCTTACACCGCTACATTGCGCTGCGCGCTCCGGCCACAAAGGCGTTATTGAGCTACTGGTTGAAAATGGCGCACCGATTCTGTCAAAAACAAAAAATGGACTGGCACCATTGCATATGGCTGCTCAAGGCGAACACGATGAAGCAGCTCGCATTCTGCTAATGCACAAAGCGCCCGTGGACGAAGTGACCGTGGACTATTTAACTGCACTGCATGTATCGGCACATTGCGGACATGTAAAGGTAGCTAAGCTTCTCCTAGATCACAATGCTGATCCAAATGCACGAGCCTTGAATGGCTTCACGCCGCTGCACATCGCATGCAAAAAGAATCGTATCAAAGTGGTTGAGCTTTTGTTAAAGCACAATGCCAGTATAAGTGCGACGACAGAAAGTGGATTGACACCCCTTCACGTTGCCAGTTTCATGGGTTGTATGAATATAGTTATATACCTGCTGCAACACGATGCCAATCCAGACGCACCAACTGTGCGAGGAGAAACTCCACTTCATTTAGCTGCTCGTGCAAACCAAACAGATATTATACGAATTCTCCTGCGAAATGGTGCCCAGGTAGATGCCCAAGCTCGCGAAGGACAAACCCCCCTGCATGTGTCATCACGTCTGGGTAATATTGATATTATAATGCTGATGCTACAGCACGGTGCGAATGTGGACTCGATCACGAAAGATGCATACACGCCCTTACACATTGCCGCAAAAGAAGGCCAAGAAGAGGTTGCAGCTTTGCTGATCGATAACAAAGCATCCCTTGATGCTGTCACCAAGAAGAGTTTTTCGCCACTACATTTAGCAGCTAAATATGGCAAAGTTCAAATAGTACAATTATTGCTTCAGAAGGGCGCTAGCGTTGATTGTCAAGGCAAAAATGGCGTTACACCACTGCACGTGGCCAGTCACTATGATCATCAGGAAATTGCTCTACTATTGCTCGAAAAAGGTGCATTGCCGCAAGCAAGTGCCAAAAATGGACACACCGCTCTTCACATTGCTGCTAGAAAAAATCAAATGGATATCGCTACGAATCTATTGCAATACAATGCCGATCCGAATGCCAAAAGCAAATCTGGATTTGCCCCGCTGCATTTAGCTGCCCAAGAGGGCCATGTCGATATGGTAAATCTTCTGCTCGAGCATGGTGCCTCAGCGAATATATCGGCCAGAAATGGCCTAACGCCCATGCACTTGTGTGCACAAGAAGATAGAGCAAAGGTTGCTCAAATTTTGCTCGATAATAATGCACAGATATCGGAACGAACCAAAGCTGGTTATTCACCGCTGCACGTTGCTGCACATTTCGGTCAAATAACAATGGTTAAGTTTCTACTCGAAAATGATGCGAATATTGAATTAAGTACAAATGTAGGATATACACCGCTTCATCAAGCTGCCCAACAAGGACACACGTTGGTGATAAATTTACTATTGACACACAAGGCCAATCCAAATGCTCTCACAAATGTAAGCCAAATTGACATTTCATGTTTTGTGGGAGTTGTAAATATTGAAAAATTTGAGCAAATTTGTTATGAACGATCATTGAAAATATTTTTTTTTTATATACAATGCACGTTTCCATTTAAGACGAAATGAGTTTTTTTTTTAATTTTCAGAAAAATTGTTTTGTTCGACAGTTTTGCTTAGGTTAAAAAACTTCCAAATTCGCTTTGGCAGTAGTTGTTTGCTCACTTTTGCTGTTTTTTGTTTTTCTTTCTATTGCTGCTTTAATTAAATTTTAAAATATTCGTTCAAGTCTTTCAAGTGTCTAGAACTTAGGTGTGTTTGATTTTCTTTAATAAGACCCCTGGGATTTTGATTTGGAACGTTAAAGTTGCCGTGAGACAAAAAAGGCACCAAATAGATATAGATATCAGTAAATAAGCTTTATTACAAAATACAGGGCTAATACGGTATCAAAATAAAATACAGAACCTGTTTGTCCCTATAAGTTAAATAAAAATCCGGGACAGGCTACTGAAATACAAGTCGGGCCCGGGAAATACATTATCACGGATGGTCACCGTAACTAAATTGCAAGTTTTGGATTCGTGCAAAAAAATGTCGAGATAATAATGGAACATGACATAACGATGATGGGGAACACGGAAAAAGTAGTTTCGAAATTTCTGTTTGTCTGTCTGTACCGCATAAGCCAATGAAGCGATTTCCAAACAGGTGTTTCTTTCCAAATAATTGGTATCGAATCCCCAAAACGTGCGATGAGGTATGTCTTAAAATGAATAGGTATTAAAAGCTCAAATTTTTATAGACTGGGAATACGCAAATATATACCTAAATTTGCACACATACTCTAAACCTTTCTCGGACATACAAGAGTCTTTGTTCGCTTAGCTTAAACTTTTGCGGCTGTTTGCAAAAACATCAAAAACAAAACAAAAAGAGGCTGGGTGCGACCCACACTGGTAACTTCCCATTGGTGCCCTCGGAAGCTAGAGGCCCCATGTTATTTTATTTTTAAAAATCGCCTATTGAAGAACTTCGAAAAAGTTCTTAGGTATTCAATATGCAATCAAATAAAGATTAGTGGGAAAACTAAAACTAACCCAAAGCCAATATCATCATTGGTTGTTCACAAGATATTTGAGAAGAAAAAAGTTTTTCTTGTAGTTTGTTTTTTACTTTAAAAAAACAATGTTTGTTGAATTATTTTACAAAACCAATTAAATATCAATTATAAACTTGTGTAAAGAATTTAACTAACCCAAAGCCAAAACCATTTTGTGTGATGCTTAGGAGAAAAAAATGTCAACGATTTCGGTACAGTTTCTTGTTGTTTAAAAAAACCATATATCCATTTTTTTTTGCAAATCCTTTTAATTATTAATGATTAACTACTCTATAAAATTAAATTAACCCAAAGCTAACATCATTGTTTGTTCTCAAGATATTTGAGATGAAAAACAATTCTCTACAATTATTGGTAAAATTACTTCCAGTTTTTTTCGCATTAAAAAAAACTGTTCAATATTTTTAAAAATTATATTAATTTTTATTAATAAACAAATGCATAAAATAAAATTACATCAAAGCCAATATCATTGTTTGTTCTCAAGATACTCGAGAAAACCCACTTTTTGTCAAAAATTTTCAGCAACTTTTTTTTAATTAAAAAAAACCATGAGTTGATATGATTTTATATTTTACCAATTCCTTATCACGTTAATAAGCGTAGACTAAAATAAACTTGAAGTCGCTTACATGATTTGTTCTTGAGATATCCAAGACTAAAGAAACTTAACAATGTTTTTTTTAAATTGTTTTAAGTAAAAAAACCGCATATTGAATTTTTTTGGAAGTCCTTTCTGCACGTATTGAAAATTCTTTCTATAAAATAAAATTTATATGAAGTCGATATCTTTATTCGTTCTTGAGATATGATGAACGAAAAAAAGGGAAGGAACGTACGAACGCACGTACAGACACAGACATCTCTCAAAAAATGATTAATTCCGATTCTAGGGAGTTCGAAACGAGAAGATATATAAAAATTATCGATTCGACAAATCGGAGCAATTACAATTACTACCAGTGGAAAGTTAAAAATTCGATACAGTACAAATCATTTTATGTTTTTTAAATACCTACACTAAATAACTAAGATCATTAAGCAAACAGAATGATTAATGTATTTTGACGAGTTTGTCTACTTTTGTTGTCGAAATTTGGTCATTTTGCCGTGTGTGGAGCGAATTTTCTTCTCGCATGTTAAGATTTTAGATACGGGGCCAGGCTGGTTTGTGCAAACGGGGTTTGCATCCAAAAATAATAATTTTTCATTTTTGGGCCTATTGTTTATTAATAAAGGGTAAATGAATCAATGGGTGGTTTGGACCTAGGCAAACATGTTTTTCCTTTAATATAATACAATTTAGTGCACAGAATAGGTGAAAAATTGTTTTAAAATTTTTGGATTTTCGCATGGAAACTGTAATCTATGCATAAAACTGTAAACCTATTATGCAAACAATAATTTTTATTTTACGTCAATAATTTTTGACTTGAGACTTTGACTTTGTTTAAAATGATCTGGGTCTCGGGAAAAGTATATTAAACTTTTTGTCGCCCAGTGTTATTTGTCTCCAACGAGTACATCTGTAGTAGTCCTTTACAAAATCGAATTCTTTGATTGAATTTTGAGGATTCAAAATAATACATTATTTAGTGTAAACTAAATGACCTTTGTTGGTCGAATAACCCATAAATGGGGTGCTTACAATCTCAACGACATTGAAATTTTTTTAAGATACAAAAAAAGACAAAAAATTGCTGACTTTTTGATTGCTTAATCTTTTTTTTCGAAAGTCCCTAAAATGAGGTCTGGCTCCGGAGTTTCAGCGCCATCTATGAGAAATTTGAAAACTTTTGATAAAGTGCACTAAATAAAAAATATATTCTCAAAGTTTCAACTCAATAGTAATAGTAACCAAGTACATAAAGGGTGTCACATGATTCATGCAAAATACAAATATTTAATAAGAAAGCGTAAATTTTATATTGAACTATAGAGTATAGTAGATTGGGGAATATTGGGAATAGCACATCGGATAAATGGCCGCCACGGCTTCGCTGGCAAGTACCTACTCTTTTATTTCCATTACCGTTTCGCCTAAATGTGGCTGAAATTCACTTATGCACCTCCAGATTACCTTTCTCAAGGCGTTGGTGGTCGTAAAAAAAAACCAAAGAAAAAATCCAGTGGCGTTAAATCGCAAGGGCTGGATGACCAATTCTGTTCTCAAAAAACAGCACCTGTATGGGATGTTGCACATCCATATCTTGCAATTTAGGCACCAAAGGCTGGGCTATCATGCCAACGAACACCATTAATTGTTACTGCCTGACCAACCGCATCTTCGAAGAAAAATGGTCCCATAATGCCTCCAGCCCAAAATCCGCACCAAACAGTCACATGTTATGGATGCATTTGTTTCTCAACGATTACTCGTGTGTTTTTTGAACCTCAAATGTGACAATTTTGAGGATTACCGAAGCCATCAAGATGAAAATGAACTCCATCACTGAAGACGACTTTGTTCGATCACCCACATTAGCCTTATGGGGCACCTTTACATAAGCCTTTCAAACCAATTAAAGAAACAAATTGTGTTGTTTGAAAATTTGGTGAAGAAAAACGGTTTGGTTAGTCAATTTAAAATTTTACAATAATATTGATGCTATAAAAGTCAATAAATCTGCATACCAATACAAGTCTTGCAATCAAAATTAAAAAAAAAACCAAAGATTTACCGAAAAACTACTAAAAGTAATTTTGTATGGCCTTTAGTCCTACAAATTGGCGTTTCGTCCTTACTCACTTGGATTCATCAGTGACGTAGTGAGGGCCTTGGCATACGCAATTTGTATTAAGTTTAGTTCAACTTATATGAATTCTTTTACAAAATCCACTGTAAACTATATCCAACAAGATTAGAATTCCTAATCATCAGATCAATCAGATAAACCAAGCAAAACAAAATTGTACGACAAAAAAAAAATTGAATTGAAGCTGAATAAACAAGTTATCTGATCATTACATTTGATTGACTCAAAAAAGAAAAAAAAAGTTTGTTTGGTGTCATTTATTGCAATAGCTCAATAACCGTATTGCAAAAAAAAAATTATTTGCAAACAAATCTCGAAACAAAAAAACATAATTATTTGTTTAAACTCAATTCGACCACTCATCACCAAGATACAGCTCTTCAAAAAACACTAACAAAAATTGAAGAAAAAAAATGTCATTTAATTTTTGTTGACTGGTGTAGAATTTGTATTGTAAAAACCTTGTAAAAATATAATCATTTTTGAATTTTTAGCTAATAATGAACAAGTTGGTTTCTATTTCATTCTATTTAAAGATATCTGTTAAGCGAAATCATACTTTGTTATTTTATTTATTTCGATTAAGTCAAAATAATTTCAGTAGAGTAACAATATGTATATATATAATTAAATTCTTACATTCTTAAACCATTATAAAGCTAACACCACACGAGTATATTTTCCCGCGCGTTCATAAGATCGCGCTTCATAAATACAAATTAATATACATACATATTGTAAAATGTACCCACTATATCTACTCTTTTGGTCATGGACACTCTTTTATGTTCTACAGTTATGCTTATTTTCTTGGTACTCAAGACGCGCTACCAGAAGAACTGAGATCTCAAACAAAAACGTCATTAACCCTGTTCCCTAGATTTTTTCAAACAGTTTCAGACCGCCAGATTTAGTGAGGGCCAATACATAATTTAACTTGTGGGACGGGTTTGCACTTAATATGGCGGTTCCAAACTGTTTGAAACTCGTTGTGAAACACATCTTTTATCTCGTTTACCAACAAACGTCAAAATCATCATTTTGTTGACATTATTTTTAAAAGCTAATATAAACCTACTTCTAGCAGCTGAAATTTTTGAAAAAGAAAATCCCTTAAAAAATTTTGAATTACAAAACAAGCAACTTAAGTTAACTATTAATACATTTTTTAAAAGCTTTTAAATTCATCCGACAGTTTCCACAAAATGATAGCTGTCATTTTTGACCTACACAGATTCATAAAATTCCCTCCCCTCGTTGCACACCATCATAAAAGCAAGTTTGTGCTACCCAGTTGCACACTTTATTTACTTATACTGTGCGAACCTTTTTGATCATACATAACTCATACTTCAAATTCCAATTATAAAATTTTATCAGCATAGTTTCGAAAGAACAAAATCTCGGCCAACTGCCGGCCGACCTGTTTGTAAACAATCTTATGATCACAATATTATTTATCAGCTATCACACTTTTAAGTGAAGAAAGTACCGCCGCATGGCACATTTTATAGAACAATTTAAAAGCGTTCTTAATTCCTCTATGTACAATGATTTTTATTGTGGATATTGGAATTTAGTTTTTTTGAGATTTTTGTTTTCTATAAATTTCGTGGTACACCCCTCTCCAATAATAAAAATAACAATAATAATATGTTTGTTTCTATAATTCCCTCATGGTACCATAAAGTAAAACAAACAAAAAAAAAAACAAGACCTTATACTCTTCAACGTGTGTCGATTTTATTCGGCATTTTATTGGCATAAACCTATCATGCTTTTATTTCAATAAGCGAATACACACATGCTTCCATCCAATCTGAATATATACATCATAATTTATCATTTGCCTCTAGGTACAGACGTGGTACATTGATTCATTGGAATGTTTCCAAATATAATACTCTTTGGGTACAGTGCGGTTACTTTGGTTGAACACACAACTATACAAAATAATTTTCCTTTTTATTTTTCCTTAAAATATTTTTTTTATATTTTTTTTTAATACATTTTTTTTTTTAAACATACATACTTATATGAAACTTGTCAGAAAATCTTTAAAACTTATTTTTAATTATTTTCCGTCGTTATAATGATTTTTGGCTCAACTTTCCTTCGCGATATCCCGAATTTTGATACGCGGATGGTCACATTCGATAGGTATTCACTAAAAAACACCAAATATCAAAGTTTTAGGGTGAGAAAACATTTATAAGTATTTTTAATTAATTTTTAAACTTTCATTTTTTCCATACAAAATGCATGGAAAATAAATAAAGACTCAAATGTCATTGCATGCTAAAAATTGTCAGATGTAGACTATGGTTTTAAGATGTTTTCTTTTAATCCATGTTTTTTTCAATGCAAAATAACTTTGCATACACCAGACCTTGCCCCACCCCAAATCCTATAATGAGCCCAAGGAGGGGGGTTGCACTGTTTATACGCAGTAATGCTGGTTGCTAGCACTGTATTTATATAAACAAGTTTTAAATTTCCCGCAAAATTTCCCAAAATAAAAACAACAGGAAAAACATACGTGTCTGGCAATACTAATCAGACCATTTGATATTTCTTTGATTTATAATTGAAATGGAGTATTTTTCACATCAATTTTTTTTTGCCTCTCCTTAAATTTGTGATATTTAGTGTTTTCTAGTGATAATCTATCCAATGAGGATATCCGCGTTTCCAAGTTCCTGGTGTAAAAAGTGCAATTCGGTAAAAAAATACCCGATTTTCTAAATTTTAAACATTTTTTAATTGCATTTAGGGGGGTTTCCTCACCTAAAGATTTCGAAAATTTTCTATTGATCGGGATGTCGTAAAGGAAAGCGCCACTGATTGTTCCTTAAAAATTAAAAATATTTTGTTTTTAACTAAGAAAATATAATTACTAAATAATTATGGACTACAATACTTTTTTTCGAACTGATTTGCATTGCTAAATTTAACTTACGTCATTTTAATTTTTAAGAATTATAAAAAGGCTTGTCCAATTTGGACAAATCTTGTGAATAAGAGTGTAAATAAAACAGGCGTTTTTGGTTTATTTTTAGGATCAAAATTAACGGTACTTACCACGAAATTTTTTTCGATTTTAAAATTTTTTGTTTCTTTTTTAAAATGGCTCCATGGATTTTGTTTAAAATAAATAATTTCAAGTTAAGGCTACCTTCTAGTCCTTTTTTTTTTCTTCTGAAAATGATTTTTAACGTTACCTCCCATGGATTTTTTTTTTTAATTTCGATTTTCTTGAGAACAGGTATTGATTATTTTTTGTATTAATTAAGAAGCTTCTTAGAAGTTTAATTACGTACCAAGGTGTTCATTTTTTTTGTTTACAAAATATTTAATTTTTAGTTGAAAAATCAATATTTTGAAAACGACTTAATCGATTTTTGTTTGTTTTTTTTTTTTTTAAATTGGTAAGTAGCAATTTTTTAACAACAACATTTGGATTACATATTTTTCATAAGAACTTAAGTGGTTCCTATTGTCGGCCTATTTCTTTACTTCGATTTTAGTTGAAGTCTTTTTGACAAAACCCAAATAACCTTTCTCTTACTGCTTTGTTTTTTACGAGCATTTGATTCTGTTCTCTGCTGCAAACTCTAAAATAAATTTAATTTTTCACTTGAAATTCTGTTTTCCTATCTTACCGGTCAAGAACATGTTGTTTTCATAAATAATTTTTTTCAAATTGCGTTGCTGTATCTTCTGGGGTACTTTAAGGTTCTATCCTGAGACCCATCTTATTTTCCCTACATATCCACGAAGTTCCATCTGTTTTTATCAATTTCTCTATTCAGAATGAAGCAGATGACGGTTATCTACACATAAGTTGTCTTCTATAACTTATTGATGATTATGTGAGCCGAATTAATTTTGATCTTAAGAGCATCGCTAACTGGTCCAAGAAAAATTCTTTTGTTATTATTACAAAAAAAAACCTGTGCCCACCTCTTACTTTCCGCCAATCGTCTTTTATAATACACATACCGATGATGTGTTCTGAGTGAATTTTGATTTATATCTAAAAAAAGGAGAACAGAAGTACGTTTTAAGCACAGGTCCATTTCAATCACTTTTCAAGCACAATTCCATTTCAAGCACTTTTCAAGTACAAGCCCATTTAAAGTACTTCTCAATTACAAGTCCATTTAAATTACTTTTCAAGAACAAGTCCATTTTAAGTACTTTTCAAGTACAAGTCCATTTCAAGTACCTTTCAAGCATAAGTCCATTTCAAGCACAATTCCATTTCAAGTTCTTTTCAAGTACAAGTCCATTTAGAGTACTTTTCAGGTACAAGTCCAGTTTAAGTACTTTTCAAGTACAAGTCCATTTCAAGCACTTTTCAAGCACAACTCAATTTCAAGTACAATTCCTTCAGTAGTCTGTTTGAGCTATCGAATAATGACTAATTCAAAAAAAAAAAAAAATCACAAAAAACAAAAATGGCTGATGGCGTCTCATTGTCTTGGCTTCATCTTGCTAAAGTCTCGCAATGGTCGTCATTATTCGATAGCTCAAACAGACTTCTCAACGAATTGAACTTGAAAATTATTTAAAATTGCGTTGTACTTAAAATGGACTTGAACTTAAAATGGATTTTTACTTGAAAAGTACTTAAAAAGTAGTTGAAAATGTACTTTTACTTACAAAGTACTTGCAAATGTGCTAGGCAGTATTAAAATACTAAGTAAATTCAAATTTACTTAAGTACTTGACAACTCTGTACTAAACCAGACTAGGCACCACTTAAGGAGCCTGAAGATCGAGGTGGCTCTCATGAAATAGCTATAACTCCAGCCTATTAATTTATTGGTAATGCACATAGCTTATTGTTGTTGTTTATTCGAAATTATTCATTACACGACTTTATTGTGAAAATACCTTAAATTTTAATTTCCATAGAAAAGTTTAGATCTTTAAGATGTCAATTTTAAAATAAAGTTCCATTTAAAATAGCATGCGACTATAAGCTGGTTCCACTGTATTAATATATCTTTCGTATTTACAATTTGATGCTATCAGAATTATTTCTAACACAAACACGTTGACGCATTTCCAAAATTATTATTTTTCTCAAAAATGCCTTTTTTCAAAATAATTATATTTTTTCTCAGAATTTCCACTATAGGTAGATTGGAACTCAGTTTCTTATTGTTTTTCTTCTCGGAATTTTCACATTCTCAAAGTTGACTCAGAACCTTCTACATGGTAGATTTGTATGTATTAATTTCAATAGCAAGTACAAAACACTTAAAAGAACTGTTTGTTTTTGTTAAAATGTGTCTAACTCATTGAACCGCACTATGCCTTAAATATGCCTATATTAAAACTTTGCTCCATCTATTAATTCAGTAAGATTTAAATTTTTAAATAGATTCAATCGTGAGTTTAAATCATATTTTTTTTGTTTCCATGCAATCGGCTAACTCTCTGAGTAGCCAATGAAAATAATTAGAAATTGTTTTTATTGTGGCAATTTTTTTTGTTTGTTTCAATATCTATTAAATCGAAAAATCCAAAAAAAAAAATATAATTGAAAAATTCCGAATACAAGAAATAAACACACATCAGAGAGGAGAACGCGCGTTCTAAAAATATAAGAGGAGTGCACATCAATAAAAATAAATTAGGCACACAACTGCGTTCGTTATACTTTGCATAGGTTGTTTTAGAACACAAAAATGTGTTTTGGCCGTTTTTGAAATTCTTTTTTTTTTTTTGAAATCGAAATTGAATTTGGTTGAGTCGAATTACCTTCGGGTGGTGTACCCTACCTTGCGATCGGGTTAAAGTTGCATTTTTTTAATGAAAAAGTTTCAAAGTTTCAAATAAAAAAAAGATAAATTCTTATTTATTTGCTCAGATTGTCATTCAATATTTGCGGCCTACTAACATTGAAAAAAAAAAGAAATAATCTGTTGATAAAGTTTTCGTGTGCATTTTTTGTAATCCGCCCTTTTTTATATATTTTTTTTTACTACCAAGAATGGACAAACGGCCTTGAATATTGCAAATAAACTTGGTTATGTGACTGCTGTTGAAACATTAAAAGTTGTTACCGAAAAAAGTATTACAAATACTGTTACTGGAGTCTTGGAAGAAAAATACAAAGTTGTCGCTCCGGAGTCTATGCACGAAGCTTTTATGTCGGATTCCGAAGACGAAGGCGGTGAGGATCACTTGGATCAACATCAATACAAATACATGGCTACAGACGATCTAAAAACCATTATCAATGAGAATGATCAACACAATTATGATACGACCGATGATGGTCAAATCTACGGAAGTAATCGTAAAGGTAAGCTTAGAGTCTAGACGATTTTATCGAATTGTTTTTTTTTTTTTTAAATAAACACATCTTCTATTTTTTTTTTTAAATAAATATGATGTCATTTATATTATTTGTAGAGTATGTATCATATGATGAACATTGCGAACCAAAAAATTAGACCATTGTTTTTGTTTTGTTTTGGTTGATTTTGGCTCGGCATCGAAGCCGTGACTTCTAAGATCCATTAGCAGGCCAGGGAAAGGTCATCGTTTTTGATTGCGTTAGGTATTAAATATAATATACATTATGATTAAATTTGATAGTGATAGTGAGAAGAATGCCGACAAAAATGGTTTTTAAAAATTATAATTTTTAGAATTGTTGGAAATATTATATTGATAAAATTCCAAATAAATTCAAGAACTACGCATTACTTTGTGTGTTTTGATTAGAGTCCTTATATTTTTTTGTTTTTGTTGTTAAAGACTCCACTTTGGATAGACTCGATTTTGTTAAGATTATTTTTTCATCTCCCTTACCTCCTACATGCATAAACTTCTTCAAATTTCGAGAAAATTATATGATTCAAAAAATCAACTAACAATAAGTTAGGATAGGTATTATAAATATTTGTGACAGTTTCAATTCAATTTCATTACACGGGCGGTGGCATCAAAGACAACGGGACGTGATTCGTATATGCGATAATTTGCGCATCAAAATACTAGAGAGTGTAGGATGAATAAAAACAAGAATCAAATCCTTTATGGGTCTATTTCACCCCGTTTGGCAGTTTTCGATTTTTAAAAAATTATTTGTTTATTTGTTAGTTTATTTCGTACTCGAAACTGTTTTTTGGTTCTTCATTTATGTTTGTAAATTGCACTAAATTTATTCTCTAAGGCCCCATCGGATTCGTAGGAACGCTAAATTGTTCTATTAATTTTAATGGTTTGCGGTTATTACTTGATAGTTTGTTCAATTGTGTTTACTGGTCAAATTTATATTCTTTCATTTTGTCTGTACTAGTCTTAAAGAACTATTGACGCTCATTACCATCTTCTGTTAGAAATTAGTATGTAGTTTTAGCGTATCTATAGTGAGAATTGTTTCGTTGCAACGTTTTTATCGAATTTAAGGTTTCCTAAATATGCAGTAAATGCTTATGACCAACCAATAATTGAATCATTAAATAATATATGATCAAAAAGGCCGTCGCCAGCGCCAGCGCACAGTGGTGCGTTTGTTGAATTTTGGCGACAAAAACCAATTCCCATGAATATTCGCAATTTGGTGCACTTTGAGCCGTTTGACGAAATGAAACTTTAGTAATTATGTTCAACTTAAGCGCTAATGTTCTACTTTTTCTTCATCGTTAACTGTCGCATAAGCTCTTATATTAAATTTAAATATTTGTGGTGGTACATAAACATGATAAACTCATATACCGAATATCTTCAAATTTTGAATATTACGTTTTTTATGTTCCAAGTTTGAAAAAATCGGTTTCTTCGTTTAGGCTCGTGCTCTAAAGTATTCTTAAAGACCAACATTTATATAAAATATAGTTACCATGTCAAACAGCACAGATATTCAAGTTTCGTTTTAGCAGCAAAGGGGCCTTAATGATTAAGGAACGCTGAATTAAATGAAACTGTCACAGTTTTTTTTTTTTTTTTTTTTTTTTTTTTTTTTTTTTTTTTTTTTTTTTTAGATATCTTCAAAAAAAACCCATGGAGAAACAATCTTAATTTTTAGTGAGTCCGTTAAAAATTTTACAATGGTGCAATGGTGACTATTATAAAATTTTGAAGGGGCCTTGCTACCTTTTGCCTCGAAAAGCAAATAAAACACAATTGTCTTATTGAAAATTCGATCCCGGGAACTTCTGTTTGCCAGCCCAAGACACTAATCACTGCACTTATTCGAAACAATACATGGTGATGTTTATAAATAAAGTTTTGGTTTTTGATGTACACAGGGCTAAGTGTGGTTATAAGAAAGGGTCACACGAGTAATTAATATGTTTTCCTCGTCTGTTATTTTTCTGCTGAATTCTTTCGAGGGCCTTGACTAAACATCGATAAACTTTCAATTTTTGCAGGCGGGTCTCTAAGGAAATTGTATTTAATGCTAAAACTTGCAGCATGATGGAATTATATCAATATTAATGGACTTAACAAAATTTTTTTTTTATTTCAGCTTTCACAGAAAATGCGACTGCCAAATATGTTAATCAAAATATGTCGCCAGCAACAAATGCCTATCAAATTAAATCAATTGACAATGTTACAATTATCAAACCACCAGTACATCTTGGGTAAGTTTTTCTTCCTTAGCTTTTTTTTCTTTGGCTTAGTACGCTGCTGCGAAACTAAATATTTAGTTGGTCTTCAACAAGACAACAGAATTCTTTCGAAACCACCAATATTCGTTGACAGTTGCACAAATTCAAATAATCAAAACAATTTCAAGTGCGAAAAAAAATCACAGGAAGCCATGCTGTAATGAAAGAAAGAATAAAATAAACACGCAAAAACAAAAATATCATTTTTTCGCACAAAATAAATGGTCTGGGTAATTATTTGCGTGCGAAAAAAGAGTGAAAATCTCTTCAAATGATCTGGTACAATAATCAATTTCGCTCATCGAACAGCGTACTGCAGAACGAAAAGTAGAACTTAATTGTTCGTTTATGATTTTGTTGTTTTACCGCATCAGCAGCGTACTAGGCTTTTTTTTAAAACAATTACACTGGGCAACAAATTTTGACTTTGTAACGGTATTGTTTATGAAAAGTAACTTTTTATTTTTAGTTTTTGATGCGCTGAATTCGAAAATCAGTCTTACAAAATTGAATTAGTTCACGTTTTTGAAATAAATAATTTTTTAAGTTTTTCACAAAAATAAAATAAAGGTAAAAAAAATAATTTTTGACAAAAATTTGGGATATGAGGAGAAAAGTTGTGGGGAGGAATTAGGGTTTTTTTAGTTACTGACTTATTACTTACATGAGCAATATTATAATAATAATGACTAATACAAACAAATTATTTTTATTTATTTATGGGAAAACCACTTACAACCATGCGGTTTTCAGTACTTGACTAAGAATTAAGAAGAACACTGATTAATTTTGAATAATGCAAGTTTTTTTTTATAATTTTTTTTATTTTAATTTTAAAAATTAATTTCTTGAAAAGTTAGTGCTAAAACAACTTGATTTAAGAAGTTTGTTAAGATATACACTTCTAGCTTTACAAAAAGCTACAGTATGATATAATATCAGTACTGCCGTTGTTTTAATTTTTTTTTCTGATTTAAGACTTGGTGAAAATTAGTTGAAATTGTTCATGATACTTTTTCACTTTTGCCCAGTGGTATTTTTGCAAGTGTACGTTTATGTACTTGGATTTGGAATTTGTATTCCCATCACTAACTTACATAATGTATAGTGTATAATATAATATATATATAATAGCCGTGTTTAGGTAGGAATATTTAGTCTGCAACCGAGTTAAGCGCCATTTCTGGTATAGTCTACTTTTAGGTAAGGAATATTTATTCTGCAACCGAGTTGAGCGCCCTTAATTATTTCACGATAACAACAATTTATATTCACTCTTCGTTCACTCTGATTACTCTCTTAAATGAGAGGGGTAAAGTTTCAAAACTCTTCTATTCCACTTTTTTTTCAAAAATGAGTTAAGTATGAGGAAGTGTTCTTTAAAAGGTCCTACATCGACGTAGTAAGCTAAAATTTATAAAAACTTACTATTTCTATACTTTTTGGTACTTGAAAAATGGTGTTTTTTCAAAACTACACTATTCCTCTCAGTCGTTCAAATCAAAATTCATCTATTTACATACAAATTAAATTCCGCACCCAAACTCATCTTTTGCAAGGGCAAAACAAAGTAGTCCCTTTTCGATCTCGTGTTTTCCAATGACAATAAAAAAACCTGGACATTTGCGTTTTTTTTTTTTTTTTTTTTTTAAATAATTTTCTTTGATTTTAAAATTTCTATTCTTATACTTTTAAATCAAAACTCACCTATTCCCATACAATTCAAATCGTAATTTTCAAAACTCTTCTTTTCCTAATTAATTGACTTTTTCTAATTTTTCGGTTCACCTAATAGATTCAAACCATACAAAATTTGTAAAAGTTCATCTTTAACTTATATTTAAGCGTTAAAACTAATCGCTAATATCATTTTTCTAGCTTTAAGTCAAAATTCTCAAAAGTGGAAAAGAAGAGTTTTGACTATACCTATACCCCTCAAATGTGTTGTTGTTTGTGTGTTGTTGTTTGCTGAGATGTCTATTCACTCTTTCAAACAAAAAAAAAAACATCACTATTATTCAACTGTACTCTGTTAACTTCTTTAGCTTCTCTAATATAGAGATCAGATTCATTTTTTTTTAAACAATTTCTGTTAATTAACTGTAAACGGTATGTTAGCTGATGAAAAAAAAGGGTTGCTACTAAGACTTATATCCATAAACAATCATTGTTATTTTGTTTAATGAAAAATAAAAAATATTAACTGCATTATATACGGCTAATAATTATCTTTTTTTATTTTCAAAGTTTCTTAGTTTCGTTTCTGGTCGACGCTCGCGGCGGATCAATGCGTGGTTGTCGTCATAGTGGAGTAAGAGTTATTGTACCACCAAAATCATGTGCCCAGCCAACAAGAATCACATGTCGGTATGTTAAGCCGCAGCGTGTAGCCAATCCACCACCCCTTATGGAAGGTGAAGCGCTAGTCAGTCGTGTTATGGAGCTATCACCAGTAGAAGCTAAATTCTTAGGGTATATACAGAAACAATTAATCAAATATGCTTATAACGTAAATTTTGTTTATCATAGCTCTGTTATATTGGAAGTTCCTCATTTTGGCTCTTTGCGTGACAAAGAACGAGAAATTATTATACTTCGATCTGACAACGGCGAAACCTGGCGTGAACACACACTATACGATAGCGAGGAAGCCGTTCGCGACGTCCTCAATGAGACATTCGAATCGAACGAACTCAGCCACTTGGAGGACCTACACACGTCGCGCATTGTACGCATTGTTACACGCAACTTCCCACATTTCTTTGCGGTTGTGTCGCGCATTCGGCAGGAAGTGCATGCAATCGGACCCGACGGTGGCACTGTGTCATCAACGGCTGTGCCTCAAGTGCAGGCAATATTCCCGCCAAATGCGCTCACAAAAAAAATACGTGTCGGCCTGCAGGCTCAGCCAGTCGATTTGAATGGCTGCTGCAAATTACTCGGTCAAGGTGTAGCTGTCTCGCCAGTAGTCACCGTTGAGCCGCGTCGTCGAAAATTCCATAAGGCAATAACACTTAGTATTCCTGCACCGAAAGCATATACTCAAGGAATGGTCAATCAATACTCAGGCAATGCACCGACTTTACGTTTGCTGTGCTCCATTACCGGTGGCCAAAATCGCGCTGTTTGGGAAGATGTGACTGGCTCAACTCCATTGGCGTTTGTTAAGGACAGTGTGTCCTTCACCACAACCGTATCAGCACGTTTCTGGCTAATGGATTGTCGGAATGTGTCCGAAGCGAGCCGTATGGCAACAGAACTCTACTCGTACATGGCGCAGGTTCCATTCATGGTTAAGTTTGTGGTATTTGCTAAAAGAATAAGCAATACAGAAGCAAAGTTGAGTGTTTTTTGCATGACGGACGACAAAGAAGACAAAACACTCGAACACCAGGAGTATTTTACTGAAGTAGCAAAAAGTCGTGATGTCGAGATACCAGAAGATCAGGATATCTATCTTGAATTCGCTGGCAATTTGTTGCCAGTATTGAAATCGGGCGAACAGCTAAATATGAAGTTCCATGCATTCCGTGAAAATCGACTCTCGTTTCTTGTTCGTGTCAAAGACCAGGAAGATCCATTTGGTCGTATTAGTTTTATGAGTGAGCCAAAGATAAGCAAAGGCGAAGCTCCACAAACACCAATTTGCACTTTGAATGTTACCCTTACGGACCATGAAATCATAGCAGACAACCACAACGGTTCACAAAAGAGTCTCGATCACAGTGTAAACTATCGAGATATGCTTAACTTCGGTTACCGTCAAGCTGATGAAATCCATAAGGCCGACATTCGTTTGTCAGATATATGCAATCTGCTGGAAGACGACTGGGTAAGCTTGGCAAAAGAACTACAAGTCCCAGAAAACGATATCGAACTGATCAAATCAGAATACACTGGAAAACAAGCTTCAAAACAAGCTATGGTAATGCTGAGACTATGGTTGCGGCAAGCTGGCAACAATGCAAACGGCAACACTCTCGAACAGGCCCTTCACAAAATCAATCGCAGTGATATTGTTGAAAAGTGCATATTCAATCTGGAACTGGTGACGGATTATATGGAAAAGGCAGTTGCTAAAATGCAACTTGATCAGTCCGGTTTCGATTCGTTAAGTGATGACATATTAGGTTCAGCGTCATGTGATACATCTCTTGTTCAACGAGATGATAAGGCGATACAAAAATTCAAAATAATCGATAACGAACAAATGGCAACTGCTCCACCACTGCCCGCATCCACAGAATCACTTCAAATCGAAGAGAAATCCGTAGTGGATGTTGTGCGAAAATTCGATGAAAAATTCGACAGCGATTCTGAGTGTAATGAGAAACGCAATGAAAATCATAATATGAATCATACTGAAGCCGAAGGTGAGTGATTTTGTTTTGTATTCTTTTTTATCCTGGCAGTGAACTTCAGTTGAATGTTTTAAAGCTCACTGAGTTCATCAACCCATAAATAGGAAACGCCACTTATCTACATCGCATTTTAGTACAGTCACAATATTTCTTAAGATTCCTCTACAGCTTATAGAAAAGTGTTTCATGGGTCGTGGAATCAAAAATTTCACGAAAATCTAGTAAGAAAGTCTGACTTCTTGTTTTCTTTTTTGAAACAATCCTAAAATTTTAACCAAAGGTGAATATATAGTGTTATAAACGTGATTTTGCCTGCCTTATTCTTCAATATAACTTAAAGAGAGTACTCAAGAAAAAAGAACTATCGGGAGTCTCTGGGTCTTTGTACAGACTCTTTTCAGCGTAGTGGATAAACTATTATTGCTTGTTTAAAATTATTTGGAAAATTGTAGTGCCTCAAATATCCTCTCAAATCCTTGACCAGTGCAGACAAAATTATGTTCCAAGACTTCTTATAGAATTATGCTAGAATAAGCTTTAGCATTTCAATCGATAATTTTATTATATAATATTGTATTATATTCTCAAAGCAGTCCCGTAGTTCAAACGCTTACCGTGTATTGCTTTACCAGCTTTTCAAACAAAGTCATATTTAAAAGAGTAAAGCTATTGCTGTATCGACGAAGGTGAATTGTGTCATTCCAGTTAAAATGAATTAATTTAAAACGTATATACTAGACGTATATACTAAGATACTTGGATCATGCAATGGGAGGTATCATTTTTAATGTGACAGGAAATGGGTATCCGTCAGATTTTAAATCCGGCTGTTCATTATATTTCCTGTTTATAAAGCTGGCTACAGTATACCTATTCTTGATATTTTACTAAGAGTCTGCGAGTATATAAATGTATTCCTCCAAATATTTCTGTTAAAAATGATCTTTATAGCTTTCCATATTTCAAGGATTGTTTCTTGTTCCAATGATTTAATTTTCAAAGAAACTCTGATTATCAGAGATAGACCCTAGTTTACTCTGTTTTCTAGTGGAGATTAAATTTCGTCGTTAAATGGTTGAAAATCGTATATATTTTTGAAGTCCGCAATAGAACATTTGTTAACTGGTAACGTTGCACAACGTTTCACAACGTGTCAACATTTGTTATTTATATGTTTTGGCAGCAAGTTGTGCGACGTTCAAGTTAACAAACAGTTATAAAAGTTATAAAACAAACCCAATTTTATAATTGTTAGTTAAAAAGATCAATTGAATAATAATTAAAAAATTAAATAAAAACAATTATTGAGAAATGAGTTCTAATTTTTCAAGCCCTGAAATCACCTATAACCAAGTTATCAAAAAAAGTCACACCATCGAAAGTAGTTACCGTCATCAGTCAGCAGCAACAATTTGATCCTCACTATCATCAGCAACAATACCAACAAAGTTGGGTGGAACCATCAGATACAAACAAAAAAAGTTTTGAATCTAAGAATGACGGTGATGGCGATGACGATTTTGAAGGAAAAAATGTATGCTTCAAAATAGGTAGTGATGGTGATGATAGTTGGGACGAGCAGCAGCAACTAGAACCAGCGAGTGATAATCAAACTCCATATGATGGCCTGGATGCTGATCTTGCAACGAATAATCATCGACAACACCAATCAGACAATTCTGATTCAGTCATTGAATTGCCTTTGTCATCAGTGACTACTTCTGTGGATAAAAATCAATATGATGCCAATAATTTCATGGAAATATCTTGTGCTAATTTGGATGAAGTTGTTGAATCTGATAAAAACGCACCGAGCTTGCCTCATGATGCAGAAATAGTGTTTTCAACATCGGAGTTTGGAGGTGATGGTGAATGTGAAGAAGATATTGTGTACCACAACGATGATCTTACTAGATTCAGTTCATCAACGAAACAATCACCAACCGATTTGATGAATGCACAATTAGAGTTTGTTCAAGAAAGTGCAGAAATATACCCCAATGACGCGATTGAGGAAGTCAAAACTGATAAGAAACAAGGACAGCATAAGGAGGATGAGAACACACCAATTGTATCGTCTCATGATATTTTAGCTGAAGCAAATTTACCAGATTTTGAAAAGTTTTCATCAGCTATTGTTGCTGATGCTGCTGCTGCTGCAGGGGCTGCCACCACAAACATCACACAAAACAGTATCACTTCAACGAAATCAAAAACCAGTAGCACTAAATCGCTGGAAAACAACATTAAAACAGTTGGCTCGTCATCCGATTCGGATATAGCGTTGCATGAGACGGGCATTGAGCTAAGCGAGGACGAAGAACATACAGGTAGAATTTAAAGTTATAAAAATCTATAACGGAAAAAGTTTAGCTGATTTGTTAAGAAAGTAAAATGAAAGCCGTTTTTTGTTATAGCTAATGATCCATGTAGATTATCCCATGAATATAAAACTATACAGATCAGAGTGATCACAATATTGTACATCCATCTGTGTCCATTACTTTTTTCCTTATGTTTATTTATTTTTCAAGTTTTTGTTGTTTTTTATCTTTTACACTACTCACACATTTGCAAATCTAAATATCCGCGTCAGAGTAAAACATGAATGGATCATGAAACGTAAGCCTGATAAACAGCAGGATTTGTTGTTGTAGTGCATGTTTGTTGACAATCTATATGGATCATATCAATAAAAAACGGCTATTCATGATAACACAAAAATAGCCCAGGCTGATGAATAACTATTAATATGTATAAATTCAGAGATGAAAACGAGCTATTTCGGATTTTTATTCGACTGGGCTTATATTGACACAAAATAAGTGATAAATAATCTATACAATATATTTAAATAAAGTTAAATCAAGAGCAAGTTAATTTTTCGGTGTAAAAGACTGCAGTAGGTACCTTATTATTATCTTCTTTTATATCTCCTATAGCCTATATGGTTTTAAATACAATTTCCAATTTCACGATCCATGTATTTAAATTTAAAATATATATGTACGACGAAAAGAGTTTTTCTTTGCTGCTCCAAAGACTCGAAAGTTCTGGCATTCCGAATTTGATATTGCATGAGGTTTCGAAAAATTTAATAGAGGCTGAATTCGTTATCCATAGCAGTCAAGCGTAACCAAAGTTCCTCAGTTCCTCAATTGCTGACATCAACAGTCAATTGTGAAATAATTTCGAATACAACTTCATGTAGATAAATAATTGAAGCAACAAGAAAATCGGATACAAATATCCGAGTTTTGGTTTAGCATGTTCATGAATAAAAAAGAACACCCTGAAATGAGATTTTAGAGGTATATGGAGAATTCCAGTCAAACCACTTAACATACGAGGTTTACTATATCTGTAATCTTACCCGATCTCAGTTAAGTCAAAATCAAGCATCATCAATCATTTTATGAAATAAAATAAGGTTGAGGTGTTTTACTTTGATATGAGCGTTTTATATTGGTCGCCCAGATATGCGTTCCGATGCAGACATTTAGAATTTCAGAAATCTCTGCCAGATTTGATTTCAGAATTTGAAAATTGAGTAATTTTTTGTCGCTGTGATCTTTTACATCTAAGAATCAGTTGCTAGCTCTTAGATTAAAACGAATAAAAAATAATTTTCAATGTAATTAACGTTTTGTATTGATTTCTGTACATTAATATATATAGATTTTGTTGTATTGCATGCAAAAATTCTTACCCTTATTTTGTTTGACATTGTGAATTTATTTCGGAGGCACAAATCAAGATATCCTTTGAACGAGTTAAAAAAAAGTTGTACTTGAAAACATAGAACACGAAGTACTAGACTAAATTTCGGTTTTTATTTCTCTATTGAACCCTTTCCAAAAATGTATTTTAAAGTTAATTTAATTTGAAAAAATGACAGATTCTGTGAAGATTTTGCCTTATACATTTACCAGACAGTATTTAAATTAATTCGTGCGCTATATGACGTACAGAAAGAATGCTTGGATGAAAGGAGAAAATATTGTATATGAGCTAAAATTTAGTTACTAAACTTAACAAATGTTTAACGTGTGTGTTTTTTGTACTGAATATGATTTCATTCTGTTGGGATATCTCTGTTTGTTGCTAATGATTTTGTTTTCTATTGTTTGTTATTTGCATGAACTAAAATTTAAAAATTGGGGCCATTTCATCGTCAAGAGTGCTACATTCGTACCAATAAATGTATGTTTTATGTTGTTTATTCATTCAATTTTTTGTTCTAGTAATTAAGCATTTAAATAAAGGACATTGTACTAGAATAGCTGTGTTCCTTTGGAGGTGGGAAAGTTTTCATAAGAACTAAACTGAGATTTTATAATGAAAAATCCACAAAAATGACAAATGAAATGAGCTTATATTCCGTAAAATTTCTTTTAACAGCATCAAGAGATTTTACTGACACTTTCTCAGTTTAGTAGATGTTTAGTATATCTACTCGCGCAAGAGAGAATGAATATATGGTATTACTAGATTATAGTTTTCATCTACTCATGGGCACTTTACCACTCCCAAAAACACGGCTTATTATTGTAAAATAAACACATACATAAATAAATAAAAATAAATAAAGAAAATATATTAAGAAAAAACATGATTTTATTTAGCACTTTTAAGCTTCTTTTTCTTTTAACAAAATCAAAGTTTTAAATTAAATTTTTAATTTAATTTAATCCCGTTTTGATACTATTTGCTAAGAATCCTTGTTAAGACCGAATTGCCTCAAAGATTTTAATTTTTCAGTATACGTTAGCGGTTAATATGGAATGACCCTTATTGTATTAGTTTTTAAGTGCTTTTTGATACATATCTTTTTTATAAAAATATATATACTAATTTGTCTTCAAAATACTGTTTTATTCTTTTTATTTTTTTTTTAATATAACCTTCTTCAGAAAGATTGTACGGTCTCTACATTGACGAACTGTGACTCCAAATCTCAAAAGTCGTGGGTTAAAAGAAATCACGATCTTTGAATTTGAATGTTTAGTTTTTGTTCAGTTAAGTTTTGTAGCATTTCATGCGGGAATCTTATTAGTCCTAGATTAAAAATAAAGATATGGTTTTTTTTTGCTTATATCACGGTTGTTATACATCAGAGAAAAAATTGAAGAACTTATTAGCAACAAAAAAAAACCTCACAATAAGAAAGAACCAAATTACCATAATTGAAATTGCACCAACAACAACGCTCCGGTATAATTTAAGAATTATATTTGTTTTAGCAATACAAATCATTTTATTTTGCTTTTTTTCCTTTTAACTTTTGTACTGTTGTATTACCGACAGCAAAATCCCAAGTAATAACCTAGATATTAGTCAAGAGCCTTTTTTACGAGATTTCGGAAACTCTGTCCTTCCAATGTATTATTTTATTTATGATTCGTTGCATGCTCTTTACAAAATCATTTTCAGCGTGAATGGACAATTTCTATAGCGACTGCTTTGTTTGATTAAGACTGATCGTTGGTGGGATCATGGACTTTCTTCGCCATTAAGCATTTGATAAAAATAAAACTCTTGTGATGTGTAACATCAACTAAGACCTGGTTCACATGGCTTTTTTTTACAGTATAAATTCAAACTGCAAACGTACAAACGTCGTGTGAAACGCTCTATTTAGAATGTATGCTCCACTTCCCATAAGCATGGATTTACACTGCGAAAAACTTGCGGTGCACTGCCGTGTGAATTAGGTCTTCGTGTGTTGAATCACTGTGGTGTTCTCTTACTCTGTATTTGCAAATATCAGAACGATTGGCTTTTTCACTCTTCTATAGAAATTTCTCACATGTTTACTAGCTCCCTGAATCTCCTTAACTTCAAAACTGCGCATACTTTTTTTTTTTTTTAGATTTTATTTTGTGTATGATACTTATTAGCAAGCGTTTTTAACCCTTAGCTCTATTTACGTGGAGTTGAGGGATGAGCTTTGTTTTTATTTTTGATGTCACAACCTGTAGAATATATTTTTGTTTTTGCTTTTTTTCGCATTATCACATTCGATATCGAAGCAGGGTTATTTTGGACGTTTTTGAAAGAATCTTAGCCGTTCTTCTGATTCCCGTTGGATTTTGTTAACATTGCTGTGTTGGCTCCGTATTCATGGCCACTGATAAAAGTGTGGTGTTCTCAAAGCAAATCTTATTTATAGCAAGAGTATTTTTCTTTTTGTTTGCATTATTTTTTCCTTAACATTGTTCTATTTATTTTTCTTGTGTTTTTCTCTCTTTTTCTCTCTCTCTCTCTTCTCATTCATTTTCTTTATTAAAAATTAAAAAGTATATAAACATTATTAACTTTATTGAATTAAATGAATTTTTTAACAGAACCGGAATTTTATCAAGGCATAGAGCAATCGAAAGGAACAATTGTTGGAAATCATGATGAGTAAGTATTATTTTCTTTGTCCTATTACCTTAGTTTTTTCCTTTGGAGAAGGCAAAGTACGTAGAGTAGAAGAAAACCTTGATCTAGTACTACCAACTACACATGCTTTCAATGGCGGGTAGGTACGTTATACATAGGAAAACAGTTTGATGTGTTCTATTAAAAAAAAGTACTGATTAGTACTTTGCCACCTCCGAAGGAAAACGGCTTTTGTAAAATAACCCTGAACTCCTTTTGAATAGAGATATTTTTTTTTTATATTTATTCAACGTGGGAGTCAGACTCACTTCCATTTTAGTGATTACAAAATTTGTAAATTTAAGGACTATCCACCCTGTAGAAAAATTATAAATAATTATTTTCTGATTATGTAATTTAAAGATTACATTTACCCCGAACGTACTGCATTGTGCGGTGTTCCTACTTAAAGTGATATACACGAAATTGACTATAAGCAAGTTGTAGCGGTGCGTAGTCATATGAAAATGTTTGGCATCAAATAATCACTGACTGCTTTTGCTGGAGGTCTGGAATTCTGTCCTAGCATACGTCATATAAAAACTACCTCTTACTAATAAGTAAAAAATCTTCCAATTTCTCTGATCTTCGTCTATTGGACTTGGAGGAAAATTGTAGGTCCCGCCGACTAATAACACGTACAGAGGAAGGTTGAGAGTTGTAAGTCATAACAACTAAGAGCTCGGTATTAAATAAAAAAAATACTTTAGCTCTCGGTATGGCGAAAATTAAAAGTCGTATTGGCCGGATATGGGCCTTCAAATCAAAAAATCATCTTGGTTCTTGTAATCAATTCGTAAATTTTTTAAAATGCTTCGTAAATTTGGGAAGGATTTTTGTAGAGGTATATTTTCGAGAGAGATTTTTTGATAAATAATAGCGTGGAACTGCCAGCTATAGATAGATTTATCATATCGTTCATTGTGCTTTTGAGTTTTTGCCATGAGTACATTTTGTTTTTATAGATTCACATTTTTTGTCACTCGTGGTAATGACCCGATCCCGGATGAGAAAATGGATGCTTACACATCTTCAACGCGAGTCCCGGTATTGCCACATCTTTTTTAATTAGTTTAGTCAGTTCAGGCATGGTAACAGTAAATGTCTGATTCATTTTCTTTTTATTATATATTTATTTTAATTACCATGTATATCGTTTTGATTTTTTTTACCATTACAGCGATTGGCGAGCAATAAATACAATATCAAATGCAACAGTTGATGATATACAATCACGCAAGGAGGATCTTAAAGAATATTTGGAAAATTCAATTCTTTCAAACGCAGCTGAACAAGCTGCTGAATTGCAAGAGCAATATCAACAGCAACAAAAAGAACAACAAGAATTGCTTAATTTTGAAATCACACAAGGCGAGGAAATAAAAGAACCACCATCTTCAATTGCTTCCACAAAAATCATAACAGAAACTGCACATGATATTGAAGTTGATGTTGATGATGATGATGAACCATTATCAATTGTTGTTGGTTCTAAGAACTTAAGCAACAACAATAAAGCCATTCAAAATGAAAAACGCCTCGATCTACCATCGATTGTTATTGAGCCAGTAAATAATGTCACTGAAGATTTTTTGAGCCAGGAGAAACATAATTTTAATAATTAGATACAAAAAAAAAACAAAACAAACAGAAAATTAAACAGCAGTTACAAATAAATTTATATTTTTTATTTGCTAAGTTAAGTAAAAACAAAAATGGAGAAAAGCAAGAGGAAGAATAAAACACATCATGTCAAGTTTCTCATTTTATTTTTTTAAATATAAAAATATTTATGCTTATTATATGCTGTTAATATAAAATATTTATTGACACATTTAAAAAAAATTTATTTTATTTCTTCGGAAAATAATGTCTTTGTTCCAATATAGAAGATTTTAATAAATCAAAAAGATTTGTTTTATCTATATAAGCAAAAATGTTTGAAAAGTAAAACAAAAGATATAAAAAAATCAATTCAAATCAACACAACCTTTCTAATAACTTTATTTATGTACCATGTGTTGGTTGAGGTACATTATGAATTAGCATGTAAAATTAAAATATATTAATTGTATGTATTAGTCAGTTAAATAAACTATATAACAAAAAAAAAAACTGGTGGTAAGAGTTTTTCTTTTAACAGTAAAACCCGAATAAGTTTCACAGTATAGCAAGTGTTCAGTGGCAATATGACGGTATATTGCGGACTATAATAAATAAGGACTAATCTGTCCGTGCGCCGTAGATAATAATATATACATAAATAATCGTGGAGTTGGAAGTTTCGTTCAGTTTTTTGATTTTTCAGCATTCACATCCTGCTCTCACTCCTTCAATAAAGTGAGATGTGAATAGTGAAACGTTAAAAAAATCCAGTTTGTGAGTCCAAATTAAACACCGTCTTTTACAAAAGCAGACGTCTGTCAAATTTTGATGGAATCTCGCTTACGTCAACCAGGAATTTGATAAGACCAACAATTATTTACTTAAAGCCTAGTTTACAGTTCCCATGGGCAAACAAAATTTCTGAAAATATTTTCGCATATAAAAAATTACTTTTTTGCATGATTGGTTTAGAGGTTCATGCAAATAAAAAACATTACTGCCATGGAATGTCATGCAAAACAATTGACCGGTAGTTGTTTTGCGTGAGGGAAAATAGTGTGGTGAATAAACAATATTTTTTGCACGGTCGTTTAACACTTCCAGAAAAAAATATTCACCTCAGCATTATTTGCATGCAAATGGTTTTTCATTTCTGGACAGATTTCTTTTTGGCATAGAAATTGTAAACTAGGCATGTCAAATAAAATATTGAGGTGAAATATTAAAATATTTTTCTGGACGTTTTTTTTTTCATACCAATGAAATACCCATTTCTGTGATGGAATGTTATGCAAAACAAATTACTGGCAATATTGTTTTGCATGCGAAAAATGTATGTGGTGAATAAAAAATATTTTTGATATGTGCGGCTTACACTTACACTTTCCTTTGGAGGTGGCAAAGTACTTGTGAGTACATGAAAACTCTAATCTAGTACTATCAACTGCACATGCTCTCATGTGCGAGTAGATACATTTTTTATGGGAAAGCAGGTTGATGTGTTCCATTGAAAAAAGCTGGCAAAGTACTTGCAAGTACTTCGCCACCTCCAAAGGAAAACGCCTATTATGTCATTTTGATTGGGCGCGTTCGGCCGGCTATCGGATAGGTTATCCAAGATAACTGAGTAGCCGATACTTTTGTGAACGACCAGAACCAGATAGGTTAGCTGAAAAAAGCTGAGTTTTATTCCATTTATATTTACATATTGCGTAGAGTCGAAGGTGTCGCAAATAACCATTATCTAGCTGCATCTAACTAATTAATTTTCCTTTCAACACTGCAAAACTCAACATGAACAACTCAAACATCTTGTCAAATATCAGCTGTTTTGAAATTTCTCTTTGGATTGCTGAGTATCCTAGAATTTTTGGGATAACTTCGGATTTGTTTGTTGGTCACAGATGATTTGTCATCAGCTGTTTTTAAACAAGGCATTACAACAATACAAAGCTATCCGGATAACTGAGAATTAACATCCGAACGCGGCCATTGTCTTGGAAGAAGAAAATAAATCACTAAAGATGGATGCAAAATATATTTAGTGAAAATCTGTCCATAAAACAACTAAGTGATAAAATCAATTTGCTTTCTTTACCAACGAGGGGAGCTCTCTGATCTTTATTATATTTTATTTTCAAATTTCAATTTCTCCTAAGTTAATAACATTTGGGCATTTTGTATAGATTTCGTTTAAGTTGTTGCTAAAAAAAAACTGAAGTTTACCTGATGAAATTTCAATAAGATAATCTCCAGATTTGCCTAGAAACAGCTTAAACAACATCTATGAATATGTCCCATTATGTGACCTTTTGTCCAAATGCGCTTGGCCCAGTTACAAAAATTGGGCTCATCGGTTAGATGTTGTCAAAATGAGTCCAATTGTTGTACCTGGGCGAAATGTATTTAAAATAATGGTCACAAAAACTTTAAATTGAATTATATTCAACAGTCCCTAAAAACAAAATTAATAAGCTAAGTGTACGAGTAGCTCGTTCACGGAGGATGCAATTCGGCCCCTGCTTTGTCAAAAGATGGAGGAAAATTAATGTGCGCTTAAGAAATATTAACTTCCTAATTGACTATAGTCATAAAACTGAAATGAGTTTGAGGTTGAGAAAAAAACAAAATTTTATACCGACTACAATTTTAAGAAATCAGTACAAATACATAGTACCTATTGTAACTCCTT
Organism: Dasysyrphus albostriatus; assembly: GCA_946251815.1. Classification (NCBI taxonomy): domain Eukaryota; kingdom Metazoa; phylum Arthropoda; class Insecta; order Diptera; family Syrphidae; genus Dasysyrphus; species Dasysyrphus albostriatus. The sequence goes on from OX276339.1 coordinate 4,389,622, forward strand.
GGCTGATCTACGATTTGGAATTAAGTTCCACTGGTCCCAAAAATATTACTAAATTTTTAATGGATTTAATATATGGGGCGAATCAATTCTAGTTCATATTTTTGTATGATTAATTTTTAACTCATTCACTTTTTCAAAATTACAATGCTACCCTTTTATGTTAACCTTAAAAAAAAATAATATAGATTCTGGAGAAGGTTATCTGAAAATTGTCACATGTTGTTTCAAATTTTTAAACGTTCACAGACTATTTGTAGCAACATTTTGAACTCAGCTGTTTTGTTTTGATCAGTTGTTCAATGTGCGGTTTTAACTGACCAAAATATGAGATAGTTTTCATATAAATCAATCAAATTTTATTTATGAAGAATTTCTGTCCCCGCAAAAGAAAAATCAAACATGACATTACCATGACAGAGAACTACACAAAAGTGGGTGGCAAAATTATGTCTGTTTGTCTGCTTGGCCACAGCCTTAACGGCTGGATCGGTTTTCTTAAAACTTTGGCACATTTTGCTTAGAACTAAAAATAACAGTACCTACCATACAATTTTTTTCGTAGCAGTTTTACAAAATCTCATTTTTATCAAAAACGACTCCACAACTTTTCTTAAAAAATTCAATTAATTTTTTTTTGGTAAAAGTTACCTTTGGATGGGAAACTATTTTTCAAAAAATGGTTATTAATGGTACCTCCCTAAAAACCATTTTTTTTAATTTGCGATTTTCTTCAAAACGGTTATTTTGATTTCAATAATTTTTCTATACAGAAGCTGCTAAGTTCTTTTTAACCAAAATTTCTTAATTTTTTTGATTTTTAAAAAATGTTAAGATTTTTTTTTTTGAAAATTAAATATAATAAAAACTATATAGTCGATTTTTATAAAAACTCAACAAAGGTTTTTTTACACTCTTAAAAATATTTTAAGTAAAATTTTTAATTTTATGAAAAAATAACGGTACCGTCTAAAAAAATGTAAAAAAAACCGTTAAGGAAAACATTTATTTTCTTAAAAACTGCTCCTACTAGTAAAATTTTTAAAAAATTTGGAAATAGTAACTATTACTATAGTACTTCTCATAGAACGTTTTTCTCATTGTCGGCTGAACAGATTTAGATCAATTGTTTTATATACAAACTTCGAATAAGATTAAAATATATTACATATCGTCGGCTTAGAGTTTAAAGCAGCTAACTCCTATTTTGCATTTTTTACAAACAAATATTTCAAACAAATTGTTCGCATTACTTGAATAAAACCAAAATTACATTAAATATTTTTCAACACTATTGCCAAATTCAGTGAAATTGAAAAGATTTGATAGACTTTTGTATTTCTTAGCAATTTTTGAAGTTGGATTTAATGGTAAAAAAAATGTGGAGTTAGCCGCTTTACACTCTAAGCCGACGATATCAAAATTGAAAAAAGAAAAGTTTTTGAATTTTTAAAAAAGTTAATTTTTTTTTGGAAATTCGATATCTCAAAAACGGGTTAGCATTTTTTTTTTGAAATTTTATTTTAATATGCACACTTATGATTTGCATATAAAAAAATTCCCTTAAAAATGTTTTAAGAACTTGATATATAAAAAATTATTTTTTAGGAAAACCGCTCGAACGATTTTAAATATTTTTTTCTTCATACAATCATAGTCAATCCACATAATTTTTTTCATTTAAAACTCTCAAAGGAGTTATTTTAGCAAATTTAAATATCGTAATTTTTCCAGGTCATTACATATAATGTTCTTAATCCCTCAGCGTCTGGTTGACAAAAACCCAACCCTGCAGCGTTTTTATCGATTATGATGGAAAATATCTCCTTTTAGTTAGTATTAACCGCACTATAAAACATTAGATCAAACCCAAATTGTTTCCAAAAAGGTCTTCCAACATTAAAAAATGCGAAAAATATGCCGAAATTTCCGATTACCTTCTTCTACTTTTGTGTCTTAGAAAGGTACTTGGGCGAAGGGCATTTATAAATATCTTCATATTTTTACAAAGTACTTTTTTTTTAAAGGGCTAAAATTCTTCTTTTGAAAACAGCAATTATTAAAAAAAAATTATTAAAAATCGGTGAGTATTATAAATATTAAAAAATAATAACGGTATTCATGCAACTTCGTAAAACCCTAGATAAGTTTACAAATTGGTTATGTATGTATGGGAAATGATTTACACAATTTGGTTAAACTTATCAAAGGATTTTGTTGCTTAAAATTAACCAAACTGGTTAAACTTATCCAAACGTCATTGTGACTCTTACTCTGATTGAAATACGTAAACATTATCAAATGTTTAAAAAAGGTCGTTCATGCAAACTTTGCGTTAACTTATCATTTTACACAATTTGTAAACTTACGACGTTGACTGAATACCCTTAATAATTTTTTAAGATATTTTGTTTCAGGTCTACTTTAGAACAAACTCATTATAAAAATACCTTCGGTATGAAATGATGAATAAGTGTTTTTAGAATTTGTATTTTGATCAGTTGGTACTTTTTAAAATCGTCACATTTCATTTTCGAAATAATGTCAAATCGATATTTGAAATACAGTATGAACTCGATTTACGGAACCCTCGATTCGTGCAACTCCTCGACTTTGGCAACACTAAATTTTTAGTACGTCTTGACTCTATAATATTATGTATGTATCACATATTAATTTTTGTATAAATTTCCAACATTTCGTTTTCGTATTTAATAAAAATACTTTCAAAAATAATTGTTTGTTTTGGTTTCACTAAAGTTTTTCCATAACATTGTCGTTATTTATAAGAAAATAAGCAATTTCAATTATAACTTGTATATAAAAAAAATACAACCTCGGTTATTGCAACTGCCCCAATTTAGTTGCGTAAATCTAGTTTGTACTGTACCAACAATTCGGGCCCAAGCCATTGTTAAGCCCCAATAATTCTCTTATTAACTGTACAAATTTCTCTGGGCTTAACTAAGCCTATAATTTAAGGAATAAGTTGTTAGTGCATTTAACATTTCATAATTTGTTAAATCCCAACATATTGTTTTCGTTCGTAACACAGAACAAGTTCCCCCTGGATCCGGTACTGTCTGCGACCATTGCGTATTTCTTATATAGTTTCATATCTCGCTATGGTACATGACTCAAATTTGATTTCAAGTATAAAGTGGTTCAAAACTACGAGTACGTTTTTAATTTTTGATTCATTATCGCAAACGAAAACAGTTTCTAAATCTACATAGACACCGATTCGAATTCAAGGGATTAATAAGGGGTGGGCTACCCTTTAATATTGTACTTAACCTTACTGGAATTCAAGTATCTAATTCGTTCCACATTGAATATAATACGATTTTCATAGAATTTAAAATGTTGGAAAGTTTATCTTTTTAAAGGGAACATATGCGTGAGTAAAATTAATAATGATAATTGTTTGTTTGTTTATTTTGGGTTTGAGAAAAGACGAATCGTTATGAAAAGGATTCACAATTAATTGTTCGTGAGTTTTTGATTATGATTATGAAGCAAAGTAGCTGCAGGTGTTCGTTCATAAGGCAATATACTTCTGCAACATCACTATAGCAGAAATAAACTAATAATCAGACCAAACTTGGAAGCTTATTTTTTAAATGTATTGACGAGTGTTTACATGTAGGAACATAATAAATTTCATATCCGGTGATATTTATGACATTTTCTTGGTCCCGGAGAACTCTTCGATACCTCCTTATGAATGCTTCAGTGTAGAAGTATCACCTCTATTACCTTCGATTTAAAAAAAAGCTTTCTTTCTGAAGGTTGGAACAATTTTCAAATTTGGCCCTATTTCACTTTACTTTAGTGAAATTATGACAAATTATTACATTCTTATTTCGCTTTGGCAAAGTTATTTTGGCGGAATAATAATCATTTGCTGAGAGATTGTAGTCATCACAGCGACCAGGCTTTCTGGTCAAACTCATTGGAAGTGCCATTTCTTGAGAACTGCCATCCGCTTTTTTATCTTCTGTAATAGCTAGCTAACGTCCTGTTGAAAATAGGGAACTCGTTAAGTTGGAAAGTTTTATCTTCTATCGTTAGTTTTGATATGTCCTGTTGAAAATAGGGAACTCGTTAAGTTTGTTACTGGTGTAGCCTAGCAGCGTATGCAGCTTAACGTCTTGGGGGGTAACGTGATACCAACAATTTTTTTTTTTTAGATTGTAAGGAGTTTTGCAAACAGTTTACGTTAGAAATTCAGATTTTCTAAATTCTGGTTATATAAGAATCTTATTAAAGTCAGAGTTGACAAATTATTTGTTTTTTTTATAAAAATGGGTTAGTTAAGAAAAAAACTGAATTAACAGCATTTTATTGTTTGTAATTTTAAATTACAGAATTTATAAATGTAGAATTTAAAAAAGTAGAGTTTTAACAGAAAGAACTGAAAAAAGCACAATTTTTAATAAAATTTTGTGTAGCTGAATTTTAAAACCAGAATTTTGATCCATTCTCGATTTTTAAATTTGACATGGTGATGCTGGTGCCTCTTTTGCAATAAGAGTATATCGTATGGATTAATTTGTGCATGCTTAAAAAATATACAGGTTTTGGAGATGGTAATCTTAAAATTGTTCATATCTCTAACATTTTTCGACGTTCGAATATAATTTTTAGCGCCAGTTTGCATAACATGTTTTTCTTAAATGATTTTTCAAAATACATACTCGTATATGTAGTACTTAGGAGATAATTTTCTTCTTAATCGAACAAAAATTGTAGTAGTTGGAGTTCGCTTAACTCTAATCTTAGAACAAATATTCATAGCTTAACATTTTTTTATTGAAGCACGAATAGTTAAGAGAAAATTGAATGCAGACCAAAAGCGGCCTTCGAGCGAAATGTGTTAAATATGTGTAAGTTTTAGATAACTTTATCCTTTATCTATGGTTTCTAAGGCAGTATAGTTATAGCTATCATTGAAACTCATCGTTGAAAATTTTGGTGATTGATTTTTAGGCATTTTGAAAGCAAAATCATTTATTTGTTTCATGAACAAATAAAGCTCAAGACTAAAGTATTATTTTGTATCAAACAAAATTTCAAATATGCCGAATTTTCCATATAAAATGACTTTTAAAATTTCAATGATCATTTTTAAAAAAATAAAGTAATTTTAAATGGAAAGTTGAGCGTATTTGAACATTTTTTTTGGCTGGAAATATTAATTTAGTTTTTAGCTTCTTAAAATGCTTTAAAATTTAAAAACAAAATTTTCAATGATGAGTTTCAATAATAGCAATAACTCGCACCTAAGTGTGTACAAAATAAATATTTTGAAAAGGCACACCATTCTTCTTTTTAAAAATTAAAAAATTTTAAAATTAGTAAAAAAAAAATTAGTTGAAATTCATTGAGTATTAAATAAATTTAAAAAAATCAACGTTATTGATGTCTTTGTTTCTTTAAACTTTTGAACAAACTCATAAAATCAATTTCATTCGATGAAAAAACATGTTTTATTCATGATAATTTTTGTAAAAAAAAAAATTATTCTGAAAAACCGGTACCAATGTATATGTTATAACCAATTTGTATATTTTTGAATAATCTTGATGCATTGGTTGATTATTTTAGAAATCTGGAATCAAGTAAAAATTTATTCCAAGACGAGCCCAAATTCCTTTTATAAATTCAGGTTTCAATATTAAAAATTTATAAATTTGTTTGTGTAAGATGGACTACTAAACTTGAATTTTATTTTGTTATTTTATTCCTATAATTTCATCTCTGCTTTTATTTTTTGATCCACTGCAAGTTGACAAACATAAGCACGTGGAATATACCGATTCTTTTAAAACTTATTTATTTTTTTATTAGAGAGGGTTTCCTTCCTTTTGTGAAGAAAATTCTCACAACCGAAAATAGTTAAACTGATAAAAAAAATCTTGAAAATTGTTTTGCTATTAGACAGGGTATAGCTGCCAAAAAGTTGATCTACCAAATTGATTTTAATTTTAAAAATATAAATCAATGTTACCCAATGGAATGCAAAAATGGTCAAAATCTTGTTTTTGGCGATCTTAATAAAAAAATAAGGTCTGTTTCTTTACTTTTGGGATAAAGTTTTGGAAAAAGTTTGGAGATCAGCTTTTTGATGTTGTTGCTATAATGTTAAAGCAGAAATGAAAAGTAAAGAAATGCATTGGGGATTTTTCTGGTTTGTTGCGGTGTAAATTACCCATTCAACTTCATTGCTTGTAGCGTCAACGCATACAAAATTATGCAATTTAAATTCTATTAAAATTTGTACTTATTCATTTTGGGCTCTATTAAAACATACCAGAAGAAATATTTTAATTTATACAACAATTTAATTTGATTAATTTGTTTGACAAGCAAGAAAGTGCAGGAACTAAAATGTTCAGGTAGATTCTTGCTAGAGGAGAAATGAAAAAAAGTCAAAAGCTCTGGCATTTTCGTGTCAGAAAATAGAAAAGAAACACGTTCTGGGTAGATTTGGGATAATTTGGGATCCCGCGGACGAGTAAGGAAACAGACCTATACATTTATTTCACCAATAAAACCCCAATAGTAATGATGGAATGTCAATCGTAAAAATAAGTCATGAATGTATCAAATAAATAATATTATTTGGTCTATGGTTTGTAACTCTTGATAAGCGCAGGTAGATACTCCATAATAATATTGAAAAGTCAATTCTAAAGCAATAAACAGAACATTTTAGATATAATATTTTAAAATTGTAAATATTTCTTGCTTTTCTCAAAATTTTTTGCGTAGGTCCTTGACTTCTTGGGAGGGTCATGACCCTTTTATACGCCGTTGGTGTAGCCGCATCCCTTAATCTATCTAAAACTCTGTTGCATGGCGTTTCGCATCTACTCTTTCCCTTCCTTTTATTTTTTGGATTGCATCTTTTTTTCGAAGTACCTAGGTTTTTCTTACAGATTATTTACAGATGGTATCTTAGATCTGATTATTGTTCTTCCATACATAAATAAGCTCTGTAGATATGTATATTCCCTGAGCTTTACAATTTTGGCCTAGGGCGTTACTCATATTTAAACTCTTGTTAAGTGACCTTTTTTGACTTTTTATTCCACAATTTGCTAGAGGCCAGTAAGGGATTGTAAAGTTTGCAAATTTGCCTATATGAGCTCGCCGTAACGTTGAAAATCTTCATCTATGTAATTTTGTTGTTCTTGAGTATTCCAATTAGTTAAAAAATGTTGTCCAGTCTACCCACCTATACCAGCCTATAGTTGCTTTTTCTGTAATTTTAGAGATAATCTCGATTATCGTTCGTCGGTTTAAATGTAAATTAAGGAGTTATTTGATTGAAACATACTTTTTGAAGCTACAAAGTTACGTTTCTCAAATTTTTCAATTGTTGGATTTTTCAAATTCATTTCAAATGCTCCGAACTTTTCGTCAGAGCTGATGTACATTGTAATTGATCGTCAGAACTGTTTGTCATAACGCTGGAATTTTTCGTCTGAACTGTGCATCGGAATTGATCGTCAGGACTGTTTGTCTGAACGCTGCAGAAAAAAACAAACTGATTTGAACGATCGATCGTTCTGACGAACTCATACCTACTCGATCGTGTGCACGAACAAAACGCTTGCACTGTAACCAGTTTCATAAGACCATATAAGTAGATTTGTTCGTTCTAATGAACACGTCTTTTCTTCTGAAAAAGTGTTCTAGGCTAATTTAGTAAAAATACTTATTCACAATTTGGTAGTTTTTTTTTTAATTTTCAAGTTTTCTATCGTTTTTCGATTTTTTTATCATATGTTGCCACTCTTGTAATGATTTTTGTATTGTTGTATTATTTTTTGTTATATGTTCTATCATTTAAAACCCTATTTTTTGAAATATTAAAAAGACTTTCTGAAGTTTTTGAACATCTTTCAAAATTTCCAAGTTTCAAAAACCTGGCACATGTCAGTAACAGTTCCTTATTTAAATTTGTTCTTTTAACGTACAGCCTAAACATATGGCATTTTCGATTGGTTTCTGATTCCGAAATGAAATCCAAAAGCATTTACTTTTCAGTTCAGAAATCAGAACTAGAAGTACCATTCTGCCCCCAATTGAAAGGGCCATTAAACAACTATTCAATTTTGCAGTGCCTGTTGCTTCGGATTTCAGTTAAGCCTAATGATTGATTTTAAGCTATTTGAATCCGGTCGGGTTACGTATGTATATAAACTTCCAGTTTAGTCACCTGTTTTTCCTGTTGGTTGTTGTTCAGGCTTTGGTTAAATGTCTCAAAGGCTTAAAATTTTGTATAGCCATAACTGTAGATACCATAGAGCAAGCAGTGATAAATCTAAACATCTGTCAGTGCAACGTTCATTATCAACAGACAATCATTTCATCACCCCTCTTCATTCCTATGCATAATGATGATGATAATGATTATTATTATTTAACTTTATAATAATCGCATACACAAAAATGAAAATAAAAAAACACGTAATTTTCATTTCACGTTATTTGCACATTGAATTAATTATCTGTTCACCGTGCAATCAAATTTACTATAATTCGTGTTGTGGGTTGTTTTTTTTTTGTTTTGGTTGGTCGTTGGCTTTGGTGGTGGTGGAAACTGGAAAAGTCCTTTGGGCCCAGGCAGGGAAACGCCGCGTATTTGATAGTAAGTTGCCCTTCAAGCGAACACCAACCATGCCATGTGGACTTTGTTAAACACAGTCGAATCTCGAATAATGTTGTTCAACCCCCTTTTTATTGAGCAAATAAATTTGATTCGGATGTGGATTCAATTAATATGATGTGAATTGCTAAGGACTCTTTTGTTCATGGAATAAGATGGATAAGGAACTTCACAAATGTTGCAAAATTTGTGTTTATAGCTTCGGGGAAATTCTATTCTATTATAAATCTAGATAATAAAGTTGGAGAGATTTATTATGCAGAAGGTATTTAGGTGTTGACACGATCTTATAATTTGCTGTATGATTTTACCTGATGGAGTATGCATTATAAAAAACTAGGCTGGGTTGATTTTGATCTCGATGAAATGTTATGGCGACACGATAACACTTTAATTAGGGAAAGATAGTTAGGTTCGTTGGTTTAAGTTTAGCCAGGGTTGACCCACAAGAATTATCAAAAAAACCTAGGGCTTTCGCGTTCTCAAAAAACACTGAAGAGTCCTCAGTTGTGTTGAGAATTTTTCTCTTGAAAACAATTTTATTTGTCCTCATGCACCTTTTGCAAAGTAAACTTTTCTGTACCATTCCAAAGAGTTAACATGATTATACACTCAGAAAAAAAGCTTCAGAACCATTTGCTTATTCGAAATCAAAATATTTTCGTTCAACTTAATTGCTTATGTTCTGCTTTTTCCTCAGCTTAAACTGTCCCAAACATAAGTTCTTATATTGAACTTAAATATTGACATTTCATTGTAAATGAAACTCAACATTTTTTTTTCGTTGACCCACTCCCCCACCAGTGGCCTAAAGTATTAATCGAAACTATTCGATGTAACTATAAAGCCAATGTGTTTTTCACGTCTGCCAAGTGTAGTGGCAATTTCTGGTCTTCATAGTTCTGGGCGGCTACAAAATTTCCTTTTATTAAAGCTTAATGCAATAAAACAATTTTTTTCTTTTTTCATATTTGTCTAAACATAAAATCAAGTAGTTATCGCTCTATTTTCAAGAACTTGCTCATAAAAACATTCACTTTTTCTTATCTTCGACTTTTCTTTTTCTTTTGACATAAAAACTAAGTCTTTCCTTGCCTTGTGTAGGAGTTTCAAAATAATATTCACACCAAACCCCAAAAACCGGTTTTCAGCGAAAACTTTTCAAAAACTTGAGAGCCATTCAAACCAAAAATTACACACTTTCGTATGACATCACATTTTTTGACACCAAACACCCACATTTTTTTCCATTTTCTGAAAATAAAAACGGTGATTATTATTATTTATGTAAATAGGATGCATTTGAACAATTTGAATCATCACAAACAAATATTACCAATTTTAAATAAATTAAACAATTTTGAGATTCGAATTTTATATTTGATATGGTAGAATTTTGTCACTAATGCTGTTTTCAATTTCTATTGGAAACATCCCATCAGTTTCTTTTTTGACATTTCATTAGGCATTTCATTACTTTTTAAAAGGTATGTTTGTTTTGCCAATCTCTGAATTCCAACAAGTTCTCAACTGGTTTTATTTATATAAACATGTGTTTTACGAAAACCTGAAGTTACAAGCAAATGTATATGGAAAAACTTGTGTTTTCGATACACAATAGCAATGTGTATCCAAAAATTGTCGCAAATTACATGTTCTAAAGGGTGATTTTTTAAGAGCTTGAGAACTTTTTTAAAAAAAAAAACGCATAAAATTTGCAAAATCTCATCGATTCTTTAATTGAAACGTTAGATTGGTCCATGACATTTACTTTTTGAAGATAATTTCATTTAAATGTTGACCGCGGCTGCGTCTTAGGTGGTCCATTCGGAAAGTCCAATTTTGGGTAACTTTTTCGAGCATTTCGGCCGGAATAGCCCGAATTTCTTCGGAAATGTTGTCTTCCAAAGCTGGAATAGTTGCTGGCTTATTTGTGTAGACTTTAGACTTGACGTAGCCCCACAAAAAATAGTCTAAAGGCGTCAAATCGCATCTTGGTGGCCAACTTACCGGTCCATTCCTTGAGATGAATTGTTCTCCGAAGTTTTCCCTCAAAATGGCCATAGAATCGCGAGCTGTGTGGCATGTAGCGCCATCTTGTTGAAACCACATGTCAACCAAGTTCAGTTCTTCCATTTTTGGCAACAAAAAGTTTGTTAGCATTGAACGATAGCGATCGCCATTCACCGTAACGTTGCGTCCAACAGCATTTTTGAAAAAATACGGTCCAATGATTCCACCAGCGTACAAACCACACCAAACAGTGCATTTTTCGGGATGCATGGGCAGTTCTTGAACGGCTTCTGGTTGCTCTTCACTCCAAATGCGGCAATTTTGCTTATTTACGTAGCCATTCAACCAGAAATGAGCCTCATCGCTGAACAAAATTTGTCGATAAAAAAGCGGATTTTCTGCCAACTTTTCTAGGGCCCATTCACTGAAAATTCGACGTTGTGGCAGATCGTTCGGCTTCAGTTCTTGCACGAGCTGTATTTTATACGGTTTTACACCAAGATCTTTGCGTAAAATCTTCCATGTGGTCGAATAACACAAACCCAATTGCTGCGAACGGCGACGAATCGACATTTCACGGTCTTCAGCAACACTCTCAGAAACAGATGCAATATTCTCTTCTGTACGCACTGTACGCATTCGTGTGGTTGGTTTAATGTCCAATAAAGTAAACTGAGTGCGAAACTTGGTCACAATCGCATTAATTGTTTGCTCACTTGGTCGATTATGTAGACCATAAATCGGACGTAAAGCGCGAAACACATTTCGAACCGAACACTGATTTTGGTAATAAAATTCAATGATTTGCAAGCGTTGCTCGTTAGTAAGTCTATTCATGATGAAATGTCAAAGCATACTGAGCATCTTTCTCTTTGACACCATGTCTGAAATCCCGCGTGATCTGTCAAATACTAATGCATGAAAATCCTAACCTCAAAAAAATCACCCTTTACAACTGTAGTACAATTTTTTTCCTCAACAGTAACCGTTAGTGAGATATAAGTCAAACTCTAAAAGAAAAAACATACTTAAAGGCCCTTAAAATCTAAGGGAAGACTTTATAAAGAACCGAAAACAAGATAGTTTAATTTCCCATTTTTGTGTACGATAAACCGTTCTAAAATAATATTGGCTAAAACGCTTTTCCCAAAATGGCGGCTACTAGCTGCAAGCTACGCACATGGACACACATTATGTGATACTTAAAATATATGCATATATGTGATGCGTTAAATATACTGCCGTCCGGTCAACGGCGTATACAAGGGGGGGGGGGTCACGGGGTCATGACCCCCCCCGAGAACTCAAAAGATATACGCAAAAAATAATAAGAAAAGCAAATATATTTGCAATCGGAAAATATAATTTGAAAAAAAAATATTTTTGTATAGCTTTGGAATAGGCTACCTATTCATTATTGGTAAAGTTTATTTACCTTCTCCTATCAACATTTACAAGCCATTGCCCGAATAATACTATTGGGGTTTTATTGTCGAAATTAAACAATTTTTTTTTGTTGGTTAAGATGTATCAAATAGACGATTTTAACCACTTGCATTCAGAAAATTTTAGCATTGATGTATTTTTTGATTCAAAATCAATTTGGTAGATCTACGTTTTTGGCAGATATACACTCTTTAATTCTCAAAGTATTTTCAATATTGTTTTTGATCGGTTTAACTTACTTATTTTGTGAGAATTTTGTTAAAAATATCAAGGAAATCATCTTCGATAAAAAAAAATAAATGAATGAATGGATAAAAAAAGCTAACAGACAATATTATACGAATATTACAATGAAAAACAAACATTTTACTTTAAACCGTATTCGATACACCAGGGCCGTTCCGACTCAAACCCAGTACCAACATGTTTCAGTATAGGTTACGTACGAATTACCATCAAAAAAGGCGATTTAACTAGTTGAAATGTCGGTTTATATCGACTTTTTTGCATGTAAGAATACCTATTTTGGTTACTAGTTCATAAAATTTTTAGCTTCGAACTTAGACAAAAAGTCAGCAGCCTAAAAAGAAAATCGAAAAAAGGGTCGACTTTTATCGAATTTTCGATATTTCTTCCCAATATTTAGTACATAGAAAAAAGTTGATATAAATTGATTTTTTAACCTGTCGACATTTTTATTTTTAGTTTGATATTTTTTATATCGTTAATTTTATTCCAACGCAACGTAACTTAAAATACATCGCTCTGCTTGGAATGTTTGAAGGAAATCAACAAAAACCCATATACATTCTTGTCTGACTTTTAATACGAATTTAACAATTTAATTTCTACGGTTTTATGTTACTATTAATTTTGGATTGTGCTTAAAATACATTTTCTTTTGATCGTATCGATCGTATATTCGATTGATGACAATCCAACGCAAGTTAAGCGTGCTTTTAAACATTATTCCCTAAACTATGAATTGATCACAATATCGGTCAGTCAAAGTCAATTTGTTCGTGAAATGATCGTCGTTTTTTGACGCAGAAAGCGTCATGATAAATAATATGTAACCGTCTTGTTTGTTGAAAATTTGTTTTCATCAACGCCAGTCAATTTACTTGCTAAAGCTTTTGACGTTTACAAACATGTTCTCTGCCTTTTCAATAATCATCAACTCAATTTTTGTACTGCTCAGTTGCACCGTAGATGATGTATTCAAATTCGTGACTTTAGCGAACTTGACTATTGAACACAATACCAACGCAGTAAAAATTGTATTTGCATTTTTTAAAAGAAGACTTTTGCAGTTTGCGTTAACGAATATTCCGCAAACACATTTCATGGCACCATTCATGGAACGTGGCGAGCCATTTGCAGTACGGCATGGCCCCCTTCATAGGAAGGCACCTGGGGCATTTGCTCCAGTGCCCCACCCTTGGATACAGCCCTGTCATACACCCTAAAAACATTTTTTGATTGAGATCTGATCTGCGGCCAATATTTCACATGTTCTTTTTCAGGCTTCAATGAAAACAAATTGTGGAAGCTAAGAATTTTTGTCTCCAATAAAAGAGTGGTTCTAACTACCACAATTTTTGATTGATAAATGAGAAAATTATCCCTTCATTATTATCCCCTTATCAGATTAAAAAAAAAAAATAATGTAAACTGTCGCTAAAAAATGTCTTCAAACGTAAGATATTAAGAAAAATATTAAAAAATATTAATATGAAGTAAAATATTAAGATTAACATCTCCTAAACCTACATATTTTTTAGCGTGCACAAAAAATCCATACGAAATATTTTTGGTACACAACCTCAAGATCATATTAAAATTCGGGAGTGGATCAAAATTTTGTTTCCTAAACTCAGCTCTACAAAATGTGTGTTTTACACAGCAAATAATAAGGGTATTCATGCAACGTCGTAAGTTTACAAATTGTGTAATAAGTTTGCATGAACGACCTTTGTTATACATTTGATAAAATGCTAGGTAATTCAATCAGAGTAAGAGTCACAATGACATTTGGATAAGCTTAACCAGTTTGGTTAATTTTACGAACAAAATCCCTTGATAACTTTAACAAAATTGTGTGAATCATTTCCCATACAAAATTTGACAATTCACTAACCAAAAGATAAATTTAACAAATTTGTAAGCTTATCTACGGTTTTACGAAATTGCATAAATAACCTTAATATAAAATGTGTAAGCTTTGCCAGCAAATAATAATACAGTAGACGCTCGATTTAGTAAATCTAAAAAATTAACTATATTGAACACACAAAATTATATATAAAAACATATTTTTTTGTTTTACAAAAATGTCCCGAAAGAATTTAACATTGCTTAAGGACACTAAACAAGTGTTTCTTTTTTTTAAACAATCTCGAAAGAGTGAACAGGCTGGTTTTATTACCTTACTATATCGAGCGTCTACTGTATTTTATTTTAAGATCATTAAAAGGTAATTGAAAAAAGAAGAAAAATTACGCCCTTTTTACAATTTCCAAACTTCTGTTTATTTTGCCTAAATTATGTAAACGGAATTTGGAGAATATTAAGAAACAAAATTTCGAAAGAAAAGTTTTACAAAACGAGTTTTGACCTTGCTAAAATTTCGACCCCAACTCTTTATAATTAAAAAAAAGATGGCAACATTTGTGGGACCAGCAAAAATTAATTCCAAAAAAGTACAAAACGCGAAAAAAATGGAAACCATGGATCAGTCTTTTAATTAATAAATTTATAAGAACTGAATTGGGTTTTTGTTTTGGTATGACCCCCCCCAAGAAATGGAGCTGTATACGCCGCTGCGTCCGGTCCTTTTTTTGTGTAAAGCTTAAAACTCATATTTCTAACTGCAAATGGCTTAAAATCACAAATGCAAATTGAATTAAAGGTTTCAAGCTTAAGATGCTATGTGCAAAAATTTCTATAACCTATGTGCATAGTAAAACAACATATTCTTTTTACTTGCGGTATAATGTAGGTACTTTAGTAAGACAAGTCTTGGATTCTTGGAAATCGGATAACATCCAAATTTTTAGATTAGTTTTTTTTCTAATAATTTTTATTTATTTTGGTATGATAATAAGGTTCAAAAAAATATAAAACAATCAATTTTGGAGCTTTGAAATTAATAGCTGTATTTCAAAAATGTATAAGGAAAAGTATTTTGATGGAATTATACAGGCGTGTAAAATACTGGTTACCTTTTTTTGGACGCCAAACTCAAATTCGTCTTTTTTCAGCCATCAGCTCGGGTTTTCAAGATAAACTTGGTCAAAAAAAAATTAAAATAGCGAAAAATTGCAACTTTTGCTCATATTCAAAAGCAAATATCTCAAAAACTGGTACTGATAGTGAAAAAAGAATGACAGATTCGAATTTGACGTCCAAAAATATGTTAAGAAACATTTTTGTTCTTCCGTATCAGAAAGCTTACGAGTAGTTGTAAGCCTTTTCAATTTTGTCAGAATACTATTGTCCTCTTACATTTTTGATATATAATCTTGAATATAAAACTATAATATTGTGTTTATTTGAAATCTCATTATCATGCCATCATAATATATTTTTTAAGATTTTTTTTTCCTTAATTAGGTAAAGACAAAATCAAAATGGTCAGATTATGTTTTCTTAAATAATTTTGCTGACCAGTGTACAATTGATATGCGTTGGGGCACCTCGAAACGTCACCATTAATAAAAAATATTTTTCACCTGTTATCAGCATTTATTTAGGCACAATTTGGTTGCTATTGTATTTCGAAAAAACAAATTTAAAAAACCTTCATACATTTTTGCTTCACCCTATTGTACACACACATGCCTGCAATTCTTAAGTTTCCCCAATCTGTTCTGATTTGTTAAAAGCTAGGAAAGCTTAATTCGATGAATCTCAAAATAGTGAACTATCCAAAATAGTGAACACACAAAATTTTGAAAATAGATTTTTTATAAAAATGTCTCGCAAGTGTTTAACATAGCTTGAGACTAATTTTTCTTTTTTTTAAGCCTGATTAAAAGCTTTTTAAATGCTTAAATAAATTTTAAAATATAAATATATAAATATAAATATACTCGTATTTAAAATATAAAAAAGCCTTTTGAAAGTCCCGCTCGGAAAAGTGAACAATCTTAAAAGAGTGAACCGCGGCAGTGTCTATGGTATCTACATTTGTCTTTTTAATTTGTGTAGTAAAATTCTATAAAAATGATAAAATAAATAATATTTTACTTTTATTTAGTCAAACGCGGTATAAATGTACCTACACCTACAAACTGCCAGGTCTGTGTACCTTATATAGTTTTTGGTTTGGTGCAGCAAACCAATCCAACTGAGAGCAACAGCCACTAGCGGAACTAGCAAGGCAACTTTACCTTAGGCAAATGGGAACTTCACATTGAAGTTAGCACGTCACATCCTGTGCCTCAGGAAGTGAGCATACTAGGAACTTGCAGTAAGGCTTCAAATTTGAATTTTTCTTGCATTTCAAGAATAAGCAAGGTCAAAATTTACAAGTCCATACCTAAAAAAAAATCATATTGAATTATATTGGCCTGGTAACTTCACATTGAAGACAATTTTGTGAAATTTTTTAAACTAAAGACTTCAAAATTTGAATTCGTTGAAATGCAAAAAAACCCAGTTTAAGACAATTAGCGCAAGTTCATAACATACTGATGGGCTCCTGAGATAGACAAAGTTACCTGCTAGCTTCACTCGATTGTTATTTGGGAAATCATTTGTTATGTGAAAGTTGCTTTGCTAACTTCACAGACGGGCAAGGGAGTACAAAAGGGGGACACGATATTTTGTTTTTAAACTTCGGAGATTCTTTGTTGTAGTGTGCTTAGAGCATACATTACGCAATTTATCTTCTATCTTTCACTTTAAAGCAAGATTTCTGTACCAAAACTTGACTGAAACCTGACTGAAATCGTGATCCTGAATTAGTTTGCCCTTCCTTAATCGAAATACTGCATACACCTTTGCAGACGAGTGCGTTTCCAAACCCAAACTCTCAACTCCTAAGTGCTATTTAAGAAAATGGATTTGGAGTTCAGGTGGAGTGGATACGTGACTGATGTTCCTTGAGTTGGTACCATTCTCTTTCCAATAAGATTCCTACTAGTTTCCTAATTGTAGGTAAATTGTTTGGTAAAATTTTATTTCTTCGATCAACAGATAAGAACGTAAGTTTATTAATTTTTATTTTTATTGCTGGCTGGTTGATGCTTTTAGCAGCAGGATGAGTGGTCGTCGAATTAAAATCAAGGCTCTTCACCATCGGAATTTAATATTAATATTTTCTTTATTCTTTTGAGGGTGGTGCAACAAAGGCACTTTAACAATATCAACAATATAAAACTTGCAGAGTCAAATAGAAAAAAGATGTTAGAACAATTCAAGTTAATCTTTCTTTCTTTCATTTTCCGCATTAGATCCACTAGGAAATAGATCGGTAAATGGTCAACAAAGCCAATTAGATGTTACGAATAACAAACAATTTACTACTGATTCCTGCATTAAACTACACTTTACTTTTGTTTTTTTATTCTTTCAAAGGTTTGTGCTTGAAAAAATCGAAATGGAGATTCTTTATTAAATTATAGTTAGTCATGAGCCTCATGTCTTCTATGGGAACATAATATGGCACTCGGGAAGATTTTTCCCATTAATTCATAGGAAGCTTAAATCCTAGTTTTTGTTTCTATCGTTATCCCCTTTGCAAGGTTTTTGCCATTTTGATTTATAAAGAATGAACTTTGTTTTCGCTTTTTTTCTGAACGAAAGTAGGTAGTTTTTTTCTGCAATCTAAGACTTTGCAAATAAAAAAAAATTGTTTTAAAGTCAACAACAGGAAAATAGACGTTTAAGAAATATAACTTTGCAATGAATCTGGATAATATTTCAGATTTAATATTATATTTTTATAAAGGGTGTTTTTTAGATGTATGGTTTTCAAGAAGAAATAAAACGCATATAATTCATTCTATTCATTATGAAATGGCAAACCAACCAGATTGAAAACTACACGTCTAAAAAAAAAACACCCTTTAATTTTAAGAAGTTAATACAAAATTATTTTATTCATTTTTGAGAAATTTTGGATTTATAGTTTTACACACAAAAATGTTTTGTTTTGAGTAATAATGGTTTTAATGATTCCGGGTCCCGGTTTTCTCATTTGGTAATAGCAGTAAGGCTTATCAGCATTGTCAATCAATCTTAACTACCTTAACTATAAAGAAATGGGAATCAACGATATCTATAAGAACGATGCATATTTAACTCAACGATTCAATTATACTTTCTTTAAAGATATGTTTTTTCAGTAAAAATTTCACATTATACTGAATAATTAAAATGGGTAAACCTTCCTACAATTTCGTATTACGAAGTAATTTTTGGACTTATACGAGTAGTTTCTAAATTCTGGATTTTCAATATTTAGTCTGTTTGATAACTGCTACAACATTGACATTGTCAACAATGTGTGCAATGTCGCCGTACAGTCATTGCGTCCTACGAACTCATTATTCAAGAATGCAAAGAACTCATGATTTTCCAAAAGATTACTTATAACTGATCAAAAGCCTCCGCCCATAGTTTTGAGAAAAACGAGAAATTGAACAAATGGTAACAACGCTTGTGAAGTCCATACAACACGTATTGCAAAATTGGTTATGATAAAATGAACTTAAACCAGAAAATGTAGAGCCAATTTTTTTTTTTTCATTTTTTTTTTCTTATTTAATTTTAATATCGGTAACCTCTTTCTGAAAATTTCTCAAAACTGCTCAGGATCAACAGCAATTCTGAGAAACTGAAGTGAAGAACACATTTTATATTCACGTTATTTTAAAGGTAACGTAGTAGTGGATTTTTAAGTTTTGGCTTTATTTTTGAATATTTATCTCTAGAAAAACATCAAAATTGCTCATTTTCTAATGTATTTTTGGGTGTGTAATTATATAAAAAAATAACCTAACTAAATAAAATGCCATCTCATTGGTCAGTAATTGGTCAGAAAAGGTCAACTAGTCCTAGAAATTTGTCAGCTCTAGATAACTTGTAAAAGGTCTTATAGTTTCTCAAGGTCACTCAAAACCGGGTGCGATTTTTGGCACCTCATTTTTGGGAAGTTCGCAAAAAAGTAGTATTTTTAGTAATTGGTCAGCCATATTTTTTTTCCATGAATTTTAAAAATTCGTTTCAAGGTCACAAAAAAAAAGCTTTGGGCACCTCATTTGGGTCAAGGATCAGCTTTTTCAGTAATTGGTCAACGATATCTATTTTTTTATGATTTTAAAAAAATCAAGGTCTTAGCGATTTTTGGCACCACATTTATGGGAAATCTGTTAGAATTGTTTGCCATCTACAGATTTATAGTTTTAATAATTGGTCAAATTTATACCATCTAATACGTTTCTTTATCATCATAAAAGGTCAGTTAGTTTCAGTTATTGGTCAGCCATAGATATCTTTTCATGAATTTGCCAAAAATTGCTCGTGGCCTTGAGAAAACTTTGAAAGATGATAAAAAAATAATCTATAGCTGACCAATTACTAATACTAGCTTATCTTTTATACATAGGTATTGATCTAGAGATCCTTCTGACGGTAAGCAATTTTTGCAAATTTCCCATAAATGAGGTGCCAAAAAAAAAATAGCATATGATCTTGATTTTTTTAAATTAATTAAATATTCATAAAAAATATGTGTGGTTGACCAATTACTGAAAATAGTTGACATTTTGTGACCGTGAGGTGGCCTTTGAAATGGCAGACTTTTTTTTTTAATGACCCAAATTAGGTGCCAAAGTTTTTTCTTGGGACCTTGAAACGAATTTTGAAAATTCATAGAAAAAAAATATGGCTGCTAATTGATCAGAATGAATGAAAAAAGTTGACCTCTTATAACGATCTAGAGATCTTTTGGATGGTTTACTATTTTTTTGTTTTTCTAGGGCTGACCAATTTCTAGGACTAGTTGACCTTTTCTGACCAATTATTGACCAATAAGATGGCATTTTCTTTTATAAAATTTCCCATATATGAGGTTCCAAAGGTCCAGAGTCCGATATAGATAAATGAGAATTGAAAGTTCATAAAAAGGTTACCAAAATATACATAAATAACAATATCAGATGCAGTAGCAAAACTATTCATGCAAGCGAATTCTTTTTGTTTTATTAGTACCCGAAATTTCATTCTGGTCTGTGTTCATATTTCTTGAATGAACGGGCTAACTGCCAAATAACTGAGTGAGTGAATCCACAAACACTCTTTGTCTTATCTAATTGTCTGACTACAGAGTTGCCACCTTACTGAAATTGCAGAAGATCTAATCTGATGCAATTTTTCTTAAAATAAATGCACTGCCTCAAAATAAAATCAACCTTCAAGCCTTCAGAAGTAAATAACTCCCACATTTTATTTTTATTAAAATTTTTCTTTAAAAAAAATTACTTTTGTGTTTATTTCTAATTTCTCATGACGAAAATGATTTTGCCACCCCTATAAAATTGAATAATATCAATAAATAAAATTTGTATTTTCTTTTATAAATTTACCAATTTAAATTTTCAATAAAAAAATTGAAACTGGCTTAAAACTTCTGAACAAACATGAAGATGACATTTTCACCCCTAACTCCTAGTGCACGGGGTGACTGCCCCCACAAGCTACGCCGCTGGGACTCCATCTGCTCTCTAGTATGAAAAAATGTACCCTTTTTTAAATTATACTGGGATGAAGCCTGACTGAAGTTATAAGCTTTCCAATCAGTCAATTTGAAGGCTATCTGTGCACAGCGGAACTTTTCGCTTTTGGATGTAACGGTTTTTATGAGTTTGGGTCCCTGGCACTGTCTTTGCCAATCAACAACGGATTCTGAAATTCTTTATGCTTTCAAAAAAAAAGAGTGATTTAAGATTTTCGGGACTTTCGAATCTTATCATTCACTGCAAGGGGACGTAAAGAAATGGGAAGATAAATTAATTCTTACTTTGATATTGGGATATTCCTTCTTCCTTGTATTTAGATCATAAACACAATGAAAATTAAACATCTTTATTCATTAACTTTTTAATTTTTAATTTCTACTCAATTTATGTAACAAAATATTGCAAGAAAGCGATTATTATTATTATTTAAAATTTAACCATTTTATAGCAACAAAAAAAATATATTGTGTATAGATTAAACAAAATAAAAAAAATAAAACTAACCAACTCCATTGGTTTGTGTTGGGGTTTCTTGTCCGTGATTGCGGAAAGCTTGAAAATGCTTCGCTATGTCATGGTTGTGCCTATGGAATGTTGCTGTAATTGGTACATTGTGATGCTGGCTGTAATCGTTGGGTCGATTGAATGACAATCGAGCCACGCTCCAGAATTCGTTGTTGACACATGTTGGTGAAATGGCGGTGGTTCTTATTGATGCCCCACCGCAATTGTTTGCATCGTTGCTGTTCGAGGTCTTGCCGTTTATCAAAAACGGATTTGTTTTATTCGAAGGGCTGTTACCTATTGCTCCAAAAATGACACTATTGCTATTGATTTCAGCTTTCAGATGGCTACTGACTAGCGACGATGTTTCATTGGCAACTGCTGATGCACTGACTGCTGGCTGTGGCAATGGCAGACGTGCTGACGGTTGGTGTGAGGGATGCAGATGATGGTGATGGTGATGATGACTATGATGCTGACTATGATTATGACCGAAGGCAGATACAATAGCTGCTGCTACATTTCTTTGCTGTTCGGGACTGCTGGTTTTTTGTAGATTAATATTGGTTGAATTTGAAGAAGCTGATGGCGATGCCGACAGTATGATATCTGGTGTACTGGATGCTGATTTGTTGGATAATTGATATGATACATGATGCTCGCTTGTGATTGACGATGCCGGCGAATGAGAAATTAATGATGAAGTAGGAGTTTGTATTCTACAGGTGGTTTCTTGTTGAGGAGTAATAGGCTGCTGAAATATAATGAAAGTCTGTTATTTTTTTGTTTTTTTAGAAGGTACTTATGTGTAAATAAGGTTTCAATAAGATAAAGTTTTCTTTTTGTCATAAATGAAAATGTTTGAAAGAAATTCAATTTTTAGGTAGTACCCATTAGACTTAGGGCCAATGTACATACTGTGAATTGGGCTAGTAGATTGTATCAGTGCTTGGGATGATCCCAGTTCAAAAAAAAGTACTTAATTAAATCTAGACACTGCATAAAGCATAGACACGGTCTAAGAATTCCATTTTATTATCTTTAATACCTATTTTTTGAAATTGGACCTACTAGGTTTTGACAGAAAGCCAACGATATATTGTAGTTAGTTTTGGCAAAATAGTAGTATACCTCATGGCACAATGGTTAGTGCATTGCAATGTCATGCCAAAGGTCTGCGTTCGGTTTCCTGCACTACCAACTAAAAACAGACATGATTTCCTGAGGTACTGCCTATTGCTAGGGAATCCTCCAAGAGTACCTGTTTGCCATGAAAAAGTGCTTCTCATCTAGCCGTTTTGACTCAGCAAAATACTGCAAGTCCCCTACATTCCTGCCAACAACACGCATATAGGAATGGTTGGGAGTTGTCAGTCTGGCCTGGTTCTCCACAAGCTGTTGCGCCACCAAATTTATTTATTTCTTATTAGCAAAATCTGGTATGTCACCAGGGTAGGAACGCTAGTTACCTTTCGCACCAATATGGTGCATGGTTTGTCATTCGACATTTAAGTCGCAAGCTGCTGAACTAATGTTTTCCCAGCGGAACAAAGAGTCTGCTCATTTTCTGTGATTTGTTGGGATTCTGTTAAATTTCGACAAGACGTTGAGGGGTAAGTCAAACTCAAAGATTTGGCATGATAAGTTCGGACGGTAGTGGTGTCAGTTTGCGTAGACGATATCCATTCTGATACAGAGTTCATGTAAAAAGCACCATTTGCTAGTTCATTAGGGAATGATTGAGTGATGAGATTTTAGTCTTTGTGTCTTTGTGACCAAAAGGTAGCAATATCTTCATGAACAGGAAGTTCGCCGTTGGTAAAAGAGTGTTTAGGCGGCGCAAGGGAGGTTGAACAAAATTTCGCAGCACAGGAATCCATAGTGTTGGCCTTACATAGTACCGAATATGAGTTGCATAGTACTGTTTAGTTCCACGTTCACCTTCTAAACATGCCGCCACTTTTCAGCAAAATTGGTTGAAAGCGCAAGTGCTGCTATACGAAGAGTTGATGCACATGTACCCCAGGTCAATTCAGTTAGTTTTTGCAGGATGTAATGTGAGTTTTGAGTTTTCCAGCCACGTTTTCTAAGTGCTGTCTGTAAGTGAAAGATATATGTCCAATATTACGCACAAGTACCTACTCACAGACAAATTCAAAACGCAGAATAGTCAAGGTTAGCCTCATTCCGTGGATTAAGTGCAAAATGTTACTAAAAAAAAATAAAATTTCTGCTAGTTGATGTTTACTAAGCTAAACCACGGAAGCAGCGGCTTAGCGAATTTTTATTGATTCGGTATCAATAGATCTAAATTTTCGAAAACATTTTTTCCTAAGCTGTCAAAACCCCAACGAAAAAAACTCAAGCTTGTGGATCTTGGTAAGAATTTCTAGATACTAAACAGGCCTCGCAGGGCAAACGTCATTTTATTGTTACACGAACATATAGTTGTTTTATGGGAAATTTTAACCCGTGGCTTAGCTCTTATTCTGTAGCTTAGTAAAATCGTGGACTAAAGGCGGAATAATAGTTTTTTATCTATTGTGCTTTCACAGCCTTCATCGTGTGAAATTTACAAAAAGGAGTGAAACTAAATTTTTTTATCTCATTTTACTAATTAACGTTTTATTTAATATTTCTAAATTATTTTTAAACTTTACCAAAAATTCAACCAAAAATAATTATTTAAAATGAATAATTGTGGAAAACAGCTAGGGTTTGTTTACCAGAGTTTTAGATTAGTCCTTTTTTGGCATATGGAGGGCGTAACTTAAACGACGCGGAAATTTTTTTTATAAATAAGGATTAGTTTGATGTGGTATAAAGACGGAGTAAATGCTTTGACGAGGCTTAAGTATTCCGAGGTTGAATTGAGCATTCGTGAAATCTAATAAATAATTTTCATGTATGGTTTATGAACAAGCGATTATGGTTTTTTGGAAAAAAGGGATTTTTACTCGCGCGAACTCGTTTTATTCGCTTCATTATTGCGTTTTATCTATATCATGGCTTAAGTTCATTAATTTATACACGAGCGAGCAAAGCAAACGTAGCGTAGCAATTAAAACTTGCAAAAACTAGAATTTGAGCGATTAGATAGTCACCATGCACCTTCAGTGAAGAAAAATCCTGTTGGGCACGAAATAACCTTCAGTCGACCGATATGGTCTGATCAGCTTTAAAAAATTATAAATTCAGTTCTAATTGTCTGATCTCCCAAATTGATATCTTCAATGAAAGTTAAAATGTTGTATCTTGTGTATAAAAATTATTGGGGAAAGCAAAAACTCCGCCAATTCAAATTTAATTTTCAAAACGCAAAAATTGAAGAATATTTTGGAAAATAATATTCTACAAAGTAAGGGGCCAGTTTTTTAGTTAACTCTGAGTGAAAGCCGTGCTAGCTAATCGTGAAAATAAATTAATCCTGAGTTAACTCAGAAATAGTTTTTCAGTTGAGGATTAACTTTATCTTTCAGTTGTCAAAAATCTAAGGCCATCGATGTGCGAAACTATGCCATTCTATGCCATTACTGCATCAGAATAGAGATGGCGAATGGAATAGAATGGAATTTCACTGACAATAACTATCACTATCAAAATCGAGATGGCTCCACAACTGAAAAGGCACTCCATTTGGTCTCTGAGTTAACTGACCAAAACAGCTGAGATAACTCCAAGTTAAATAAGGATTTTAATTGACTGAAATACTCGTTTCAAGAGCTTGCTCAGGTTTAACTTAGTGTGCTTTACTACACATTTCAAATTACAAATTTCACATTAATTATATGCTGATAATTTCATATGAAAAGGCAGAAAAGCAAATTGAAGCATTTTTTTAAAGAATTTGTTTTTGAGCGTTTATGAAACGTGTGAGATATATTTTTCTTTTTTTTTCTTTTAAGGAAGGTTAACAAAGCAATAATGCTGGATTTAGATTTCTAAAACCGCGAGAGAAATCCGCATTCAAGTAACTTTAAATTTAGCGGCCCATGCACACCACAAACTTTCCTCATGCACACCACAAACTTACCTACCAGCTTAAATATGTTCCCAATAACATAAACCATAACGTTCGAGAGGATGTGAGCTGCGATTTCCAACTCCTCACTCTAAGCTCTCCTCTTTTTATTAGAGGCGCTAAGCAGCTGCTCCAAAATATTAAACAACACAAACGAAATTTATCCAAAAATTGCTTTAGCTTTAACGACTGAATTCATTATAGTTTTTGGCTCTCTGGCACTTTTTGTACTATTACAAAAATCTATTAATATTTCGAAAATAGTTGATAGTTTTTGTTTTAATATCATTTTTTTCCATTTTAATAAATTGTCTAGCAACAATCCTTCGTTAAATCGTCTAGCTGCGCCGTCTCTGATCACCTACAACCAAAATTTGCTGTGGGCTGTTAGTCTAACGAGCTTTTGTAAAATAAAAGTTTTTGACTACAAGCAGAAAATAAATCGTATTTTGTTTGTGAAAATACAAGCAAAGGATATTTGCCTACATACTTATGGCTGAAATATGGCCATTTTCAAAAACGCCAAATCGAAAATGGTCGCAATCAGATCTTCATTTTTTTAGGTAAATACTGCTATCGTCAAAAATGCAATCGTCCTGTTTGCACAAAGATCTTTTTGATCAATGTCAGTCAATTATCTTGCAAATGCATTTGACTTTTACTAACACGTTCTTTGGTTTCTCAATATTTTTGTCGCTGACTCTTTTTCACAGCGGAATTGCACCGAAAATGAAAATATTTGCATTTTAGAACGGCCTATTGTCCTTAGCATTGAGCAAGTAGTTCTGGGAAAATGGAAACTTGTTACCCTCCAAGAATAAATTTTATAAATGGAGAACAAAATTTTTGTTGATAACATTTTATTGCTTTATATTTTATGCTTCTTCGTTCTTGCCCAGGAGGAAAGGGGGGAAATTACACCCATTTCCCCCATGTATCCACATATTACAATAATTATAAGTAGATACATATTTGGATGTAATGAGCCCACAGAAATATGTATTGACTTCATAAGGTAAACTTTTGTGGTCAGTAGAGATTTCAACATGTAATGAACACATAAATAAATATGTACTCACTACATATCTTCGCTTTTCCCAATTAAACATCACTTATCTAACAAATATGTATTAAAATGTAGGTATATGTATTTACAGTTACTCATGCAGAACACAACAAGTAGGTATGTTGCCTATTTAATCATAATATGTCAACCTACCTACCTAAATGCAAGGTAATCAAATCGAATACCTATACCTAAAGTATACATATGTACGTACAAAATAACTCATCCGACTATAAAATAATTGAAATCACGCACAACATTATCGTTCAATTATCCACACTACCACCGTCCTACCCCCTGCTTGACAAAAAAAAAAAAAAAAAAATAATAGAGTCAAAATTCCTGTACAAACAACATTCTCGCGCACACACGAAGCAATTCAATTTACTATGTAAATTGAGATTACGGTACCTAATTCAATTTTTGGTTTACTCTTTCAGTGAGTAGCATATTGAGCGATACAATGTTACCTACCTTATCACTCCAGCTCCACACTTTTTCACAGTCACAGTCAATGTAATTTCCCTATGCTATATCTACCGTTATCGTTCAGTGTTCAGCGTTTACGAACAAACACTCAGGACCACGACCAGAACCAGGCCCAGGTCCTCTTCTTTTTGTCCTTGCTTGCTGCTCTGACTCTCGCCTGGATAGCGGTCGACGGATGGAACGGAAACGGAAACACAAGAGGGGAACAATTCAAAAAATATGGAGAGGGAAAATAAAATTCAATTAAAATCGTAAACTGTTCGCATGGGAAACAACGAGTCAACGACGATAATAAAAGCGACGAGCTGGAGTAAACCAACAGGCGAAACATCATAATTATAGTCAATTTAAAATGATTCGCTTTAACACCCGCTTTCAATTTAAATTTACCATCATCACATTATTCAACTAACTACCCCTGCCCTGGCTCCATTGACATTCCTTCAGTTCGGTTATGGTTCTGGTTCCTACATGTACACAAGCAACGAGTATACATATCCTGTCTGCTGGGGTGTGCCCTGGAATTGGCATCGAACACCAGCAAACTTCCCCCCAAAAATCTTTGCAGGTTCGCATGCATCATCATTCCCCCAAAATTCTAACGCCCGGCAACAGCCCTGGCTGATCCCGCCCAATCTCCAATTTCCCCAATCTGCACTATAATCCTAATTTTAAATATCATCCCCACACAAACGAAAAGGAAACAATAGAATGAACGAGAGCGCCGCAGTCAGAACACACCTCCATTCCTCCAGCTCCAATGGATGAATGAATAAATGCTATCTGAATCCGGTTTGGTTTATAAAAACAAATTACTCCTGTTGTCTCGCTTTGTTCCCGAAAAAAGAAAGAAACAAAAAAAAAAAGGAAACTCCTCTCAGCCAAGGTTTTGGCTCCAATTGGTTTTTTTTTTAAATAAATGTCTGCCGTCCTTCCTCTGCCATCGTATAAACAAGCAACGTAACGTTAAACCTGTATTGTAGCGAAATTTCAATTTGAAATTGGAAACGAGTGGTATTCTTTGTAGGTGGAGAGGTAGGTCGTTTGGTAGCTCCTAGGTAGTAGAAACGATAATGGATAATTTGCATAACCTCCCTTGTTCCTTCCTCTGTGACTTTGTCATCTTCTGCACAATAATGTTGGCATATGGAATATCTATAGATGCCATACCGCTCTAACAGAATAGACGGTGCTTTTGCCATAACTAGCTACAGCTACAACGTGAACGTAACGACTCCAAGGAAGAATGCTGTGGCTTTCCACATCCTGGGTAAGATTAATTAACTCGTGTGTGTCTTGATTACGAGTAAAAATTGGATTACAATTGAAAATAAATTGAATGTAAGGCATAGGGAGGGTGTATATAGGCTATGTGGGCTTTAGGCTGTAGGTAAAAGATTAATTGTAGCGGCAATAAAATAAATTAATTTTCCGTCAAGCTGGGTAGGTAGTATCTATACCTATCACTAGGCGCAAGGTGTTACCTAGTGTATAGATAACAGAGTGGGTGGGAAAATTTGTGTTTGCGGTGTTCATCGTTGTCGCATTTACGTTTTACATTTAGGAAGGGCCTTCGAGCACATCAGGGATGAAATTTAAACAATTAACATTTTTAATAATATATTGGTTAACCTTTCTATAGGTAGATAGGTATGGAAAATTGAAGGATTTCTCAATTCATGCAATCCAAACAATTACTCATAGAATTGAGCTTCCCTACATGTGTAGGTGGAAAATAAGTAGTAGTTACTTATTAATAAGGTACGTTACGTATACCTACCTACTTTACTTATAAATAAAATACTGAACGCAAATGGGTAGGTAGTATATGTAGTATTAGTTACTTAGAAAGATATGTTTGTCTTTGATCAGCTTGTTAATTTAAATAATGTTTACCTAATGGATGGGAAGAATTTTTTGTCTTATGACAAATAGCTCAACTATAAGTTTTTTATTTTTTTAATTAGCGCACACTAAAGGGGTTTTGAGTACCCTTAAAATGAGAATAGGGAAGGATTCAAGAGGGGATTCCGGTGCACATTGGTTTTGTAGTTCTGAATATCAAAATGAGAGGGAAATACAGAGCCACGTTGAGCATAAAACATTCGAGTAGTGCGACTAAGAAAACAATCTCTATACTTGACAGTACGTCCGAATTTGGGCTAAAGGATAGACTGATGTGCATTCCTAGAAGTATGAATATTATGGTGAAACTGTTCAAGGTGAGAAATGCAATTGGCTTTTCACTAGAACATTGTTTGTAAAAATACTGATACCTGATAATGAATGAAAGACACAAAACATTGTGGCGATGTTCGAGAGTTGCAAATGTTTGCGTCATTTTTCTACAATCTGTCATTTTAAACTCTTTATTTTTAATTCTATCCAAGAGACTTAAATGGGTTTTAGGAGCACTTGTCCAAATATGGGAGTTGTACTCGAGCTTTGGACGAATAAAGGCTTTATAGATTAGGTACAGCCAAATCAGAAGGAGAGACAAATTTCTTGCATCTTCGAAGAAAGCCTAAACATCTCGCAGGATTTTCGGCAAAGTCGAATATGTGATTCGTTCCACAGAAGGTGGTTTGTAATGCACATACCCAGAACTGAAAGCTCGTCGGTTTCCTCGATGCAAGTGCCCCTCATGGATAGCGACATTATACGAGGTTTTTTGTTCCCCATATTGGACAGTACTGTCGAAATCCGAATTTAATGAGCTTTCATACGCTGCCGTTGGAGTTCCACATCCAAAGAACAAGGAAGTGAATCTTGAAACGAATATGAAAAGTTGGAAGTACTGACGGTACAATTTAATGGATTAGAAGTTTTAGACAGAAGGTCATTTTTAAAAATAAAGAAGAGAATCGGAGACAAAACGGAGCCCTGGGGCATACTACCATTTATTTTATGAATATCAGACTTGGAACCATCCAACACGACTTGTATTGAAATGATCCGAAATGTGATTTCTAATCCAACAAAGAAGAGATTTATCGATACCAAAGGCACGCATTTTCAGTAACACAGCTAGATGCCTAGCTTTATCGAATGCTTTTAAAATGTCAAGTGCAATAATCTTACTTTCTTCAAAACGATGTAAAAATTTGTTCCACTGCTCAGTGAGATATAAATACCATCAGATCACTATTGGACCTTTTAGTACAAAGTCCATACTGCCGGTCTTTAAGAAGCTTTTGTTCTTCGATATATTTCTTAAGCTGATAATTTATCCGCGTTTCTTTGATCTTGGAAGAAGAGACGTAAGTGCAATTGGAGGATAGTTAGAGAGAGAAGCAGATTTACCTTTTTTTGGGACAGGCAAGATAAATACTGTTTTCCATCCATCCATCCATTCGGAAAGAGGCCAGTAGAGAAGAATAGATGGAAAAGCTAACACAGTGGCTTTGCCAGCGTTTAAGAACACCTCTTCAGAACAATGGGAGGGATACTATCCGGACCAGCGGCATTGTGTATTTTGAGGACTTTCAAAACTCTTGCCACTGCACGAGTGCGAAAAAAGAAGCCATGACACTTTCTGGCAGTATCGAATTGAATAAATAACCAGATTTGGTATTAGTTTCCGACGGTTTTTGATGTGCTGAATTCGAATCTAACCTCAAAATTGCTTCACCAGATCATTTGAAAATTGTGTTGCCAATTCAAAATTGTATTTCAAATCTAACCAGGTCTGACAGTTTACTGGATTTGTCTATTTTTCATTCAGCCAAAAATAACAGTCAAACAAAAGAATTTGTTTCTAGTCAAAAATAGTCAAATATTAAGTCTGTTCCTTTACTTGCAATTTCTTTGATTTTGTGTGCATTTTTTAGCATTTTAGTCCAAAGTTCTGTCAAAATCCATATTAAATAAAAATTTTGACAAAATTTTGGACTAAGAATCACAGAAATTCAAAGTAAGTGATCGCACATATTACATATATCTTTTCGTGTACTAACCAAAACTACGAATTACTACGAATGTTAATTTTTTTATATGCGAGCTTTGACAGAACTTTGGGCTAAATTCTTAAAAATTTTTAGTTTTGGGAGGTACATGAACAGGCATAAGTTTTGCCTTATTAGAAATCCTCCCAGAAGTCAAACACTTTTAAAAAAAAGGTAATAGTCTGTTTGCAATTTCTATAAACGCAGAGTAATGCACGTGTTATTTCTTTCAACCTTAATGTCCTATTAACTAGTCCAATTTCATAATAAAATAAAAAAAAACTTACAAAAGAGGAAATAAAGTTACTTCAAGGTTTTGGGGAAGTGTTATGGGAAACTTTTCTCTTCCAGTGTTCGATTCAAGGAAACTCATGTAATTATTATTAACTTCCTTTGTTCAAACAGTTTTTGAATTCTGTTCAAACTAAGAATCCGGTAATTCTTTTTACGAATACAAACAAATTCACAAACCCAATTTGTTCAATAAAATTGAGTGAAAAATACTTCTTCGCTTTTTTTGGTTGAACCTATGTACGAAATCTTGTGTTCGAAATAAGGAAAGTTTATGTTTGAGCTTAGGAAACTAGTATTCGACCACTGTGGAATTAAGGTTTTTTCACATCCTTTTTTTTATTTAAAGTAGTAATAGTTACTGCAAAAACACTAACAAATTTTTGAGTTAAAGCTGTAAAATAATTTTACAATAAACGATTACTTTATTATGACCACTAAAGGGCCATCCACACCAACGAACAACGAATAAACGAACAAAACACATTATCTTTAAGCCAAAATTAAGCAGATTTAGTTGAAACCTAATTAATACTTCGATTTCATTAGGCCAAATGATGTAATTTCGTTGAAAATTTCCAAATTTGATTCGAAATCATCTCATTTCCCATAAAACTTCACATTTCTAAATGAGATAATTTCAGCCAAATTCGCACGAAATTAAGTTGGAAATTAAGTCAAAACCTATTGAACACATCCAATTGACCACAGTTTGAAGAGCACTGAAAACGTTTTGTATGAAAATGTCAAAACTCAATGGAAGCAGAAAAAAAAACAACAACAAAAAGCCATTACCCAGTTGAAATTCAAATATGAAATGAGCTTTCAATCGAAATTGCCAAATTACAAATAAAAACACTTTTTCTGTGATTTGCGAAGTTACCTTATTTCGACTCTAATGAAAACGTAGTATCGTTGATTTTGAGGAACTTCCATTTGCTTTTTAATAGCTAAAACAAAAGAAATTAGAGTAAACAAATTGGTAGTGTAATTAGCTGTCAAAATGACAGTCTGGATATTCCACACTCAATTTTAACTGAAAATAGTGCTGCAAAAATTATGCTTATATTATCTCTATTCGAAATTATTAAATACAAAAAACTTTAAGTTTTGAAACGGAAGGTATAGGGTCATGCTCCCAGTAGTCGAACATTTAAGGGCGTCACGAATGATAATAATCTATTCGTGAAAAGTCCACGTCTGTGTTTATCAATTGAACTAATAGGTGTGTATGGTAGCCTGAAATCTCTTGCTAATTTTCAGTAGTACATGTTTTTGTTGTAAGGAATAATAATAATAAGACAATACAAAAAATGACTGTACGTGCACAGTAGTCCCGAATATAAATAGACAAAAAATATTAAGTTACAAAAGTGTTGGTTCTCTTACCTCTTTTTTCAGTCCTTTCCAAGATAGCTCGTCACTTGAATTATCCACTTCTATAGGGGTATTGAGAAGAGCTTCATTATCCTCATCGT
The DNA here is from genome assembly GCA_946251815.1 of Dasysyrphus albostriatus. Taxonomy (NCBI): domain Eukaryota; kingdom Metazoa; phylum Arthropoda; class Insecta; order Diptera; family Syrphidae; genus Dasysyrphus; species Dasysyrphus albostriatus. The sequence continues at coordinate 4,422,298 of OX276339.1, forward strand.
GCATTCGGGATAGTTTATGCATTCGTTGTTGTTCACCGACATCAAAAGGCTTTTCTTCTTCTTCTGTTGTTTCGATGTCAACCATTTCATCGTCCGACGAATAAGACTCTTTAATGTGAGATGAAGTTGGTAATGGTTTGAATGACATGGAATTATTGGCCGTGATGGAAGTTCGGCCCAAGGCTTTCTGATCGCTGTCACTGTAGGAAGTTGCTGCTGCAGCCGCAGCAGCAGCTGCTACTGCAGCTACAGTTTCTAAAGCTAAAGATGTCGTAGCTGCTGAGTAAGAAGATGCCGTTCTATTAAGCTGCATGACAGGCTTGAAGGCGGAATTATTATACAATCCAGTAAGGCTTTTCATTTCGGAAACAACTCCTGACGCTGGCGGAGGATATGTATGTTCTGGGGGAGAGCCAAACTTTGTTATCGACGGGGATGTGTTCTTTCGCATCAGAGCCGATGGATCCGATGACGAATTGATGGAAATCGTTAGGGTTTGGTCTTGAGTTGGGCTAGTTGTCATGTGGGAGTTTTGATTGGTGGTATTTCCAAATATCAAAGATCCAGCATTGCCTTTTATCCACGGCAAGGAGTAATTTGAGAAATGAAGGTGACTGTTTGAAGATTTGTTTTGAGCGTGTGTATGCCACATGTAGTCCATCATGAAATGTCTGGAAAAGGGCAAACTAATGTCTGTCGATGGTGTACTGCCCGACAAAGTGGGTAATTGGCTAGTCACCGTCAGTGGGGCACTGCAACCACTTGCTTGGTGGGGATTGACGCTAAGTGATGGCCTCAAAGAAAACTGCCCGACTTGATGCGAGTTAGATGCATTTGTTCGGCCCGGTGAAGTTTCTTTCAAACGCTTCGGAGACTGAGCAGCTATCGATGATGAAGAAGACGATGATGAAGTAGAAGATGATGCAGAGTTTTTGGTGGCTCTTGTCACAGCTGCCACAGCTTGCGTCTTCAGTGAACTCGACGAGCTTGATGTTGATGTCATTAGGCGCTTTCGAGTACCACCGTTAAACATCGCCTTAACATCTTCCCATGCATGCGTTATTTCTTCGGGCGGGTTCCCACTCAATTTCATATGGCGTCGCCATGAATTAAAGTTAGCCGCATCTGGCTGAACATACTTATCACCCGGTCCAATCCTGTGCGAGTGAAATATGAATTTGTTGGGCGAGAAGAACAAACCGCAATAGGAACACTTGATGCATTTTGCCCGTGACGAATTGTATCGAGAGGGCAAAAACGAACCACGGCAACCCCAAGCACATTTGTGATGCACGCTGAAAGCAAAGTCATCTGGCAGTCGTGGTGGTGTATTGTCGCCCAAAAATGATTTACACAGACGCTCAGCCTCTCGCCTGGTAATCATACCACATCGTCTCGAACTAACCGGCATTGCTCCGGCTCTTCGTAGGATTTCCAATTGCACCGGAGTACATTGGACACATGTTATGCCAAGTGCCACACGCCGATTGTGAATCTCATTGTAGCTGAATTGTTTAAGCAGTGTATTCGAGATTTGAGCTAGGCATAATCGCTCCTGTGATTCGATGTATAGCGAAACAATTGGTATCCCATACAGCAAAACAGTGCTTACCTTAAAAAAAGGAAGAAAAAGAAAAAAGAACAAAACATCCTTAGTAAGGACTCTGGAGAGTTAAACAAATAAATTAGATGTAAGGACGTGCGCCCTTGCTAATCTGCTCACGTTCTCAATTATTTTCGACAAATTGTTCAATCAAAACAGTGTAAGATTACAGTTTTCTGAAGAGCCATCATTTAAACGAACTTCTGGCTCTACTTGGCCCCTTCGGCTTCGATTTAGTGAAAAGTATCTTTTCTTTTATATTTTTTTCTATTCTTTTTTATTTCTTTGACTGTGTGAATATAGCGTTACGATAGCAACCCCTTTTGTATGGGATTTTTGGGCTTATGGTTATGGGAATCTAGGCTGTCCCTCGGGTACAATTCATTCCAATAAGATAATATTTGTTTGTATGTGTTGTGTTGTTAAGTTTTTTTTTGTTGTTGCTTAAGGACATTATCAAGACTCTTTAGAAAATCGTTAAGTTGGAAAAACAAACAGGTATTTTTTTGTTTTTCAAATTCGGTTTGCCAATTTATTGATTAAATTATATGAAAACATTATAAATGTTAAAATCATTATCGTACATGACCTGTACTTATAGACAGTTCCAGCCTCTAAGGTTGGTTTTTAATTGAAGAAGCTTATTAACATCAATTATGTGCCTCTGGGTATTCTATTAGTTGTGGGAGGATCAAAGAAAGACTGAAAGAGTTGAATTTTTGCAAGTTTGAAAAGAACTATATGACAAAGAAGCATTTGTTTTTCATTGAAAAATATATAGAATAGGGTATATCTAAAAAACGACATTTTTGAATCTCGAATTAAAATATCGAATGGTAAAAGCTCGACTGACAAAATCTCAAAAAAATCGAATTTTCGAAATTTGTTTAGAGCTTCTAATTATTAATCTAAAGTTGAAACTTCCAAAAAAGATTACTGGAATGGAGTGATTTGTGACAAAGCAAAACCATTGTTAGTTTTAACCAGTTGAGAGTTTTGTACCTTGAGATTTTTGTAATTACAGTGGAGATTTTCGTTTTCGGGATTATTTTGGTTAGAGATTTTTGTTCTCTATATTTTGTCTACCAAGATGTTGGTTTTTGAGATATCGCAGTAGACCATTTTTTAATTAAAGGGTGTGTTTCTAAAGGATAAAGAACTTTAAGTTTTCAACACTATTTCAACTGGTGGCCATTTTGGCAGCTGTGATTTATTTTAGGTTAGGTTGCTTGAACAACGCTTCCAAATGTGCAAATTTATTTTGAAAATCATGGTTCTGTTTGAAATATATGTAGATCGGACGAATTTTGCTTAGCGATGAAGCTCACTTTTGGTTGAATGGATATGTCATTGAACAAAACTGGCGTATTTGGAGTGATGATAATCTTCAAGTGTATATTGTGACACCGTTACATCCACAAATACTGACTATTTGATGTGCTTTATGGGTTGATGGAATAATTGGTCCGTACTTCTTTAAAAACGATACTGGCCTTAGAACCATGATTATTGACTTTTTCATTCATCAATTGAATAACCATGAAGTGCAGGAGCCGTCGTTTCAAAAAGATGGCGCAACATGTCACACAGCTAGTGCCACAATTTATTTATTGCAGGAAACGTTTGGTTACCACATAGTTTCATGTTACGGACCAGGATTGCCATGTCTTAAATAAGTTTCATAGCCCAATTTAGAAAATTGTGTAGCCCAAAATTGGAGCCAAAAAAGTGCCCAAGAACAGTAAAAAAATTCTCATAACTTTAATCACAATTTATTTTTATTTTAAAAATCAACGAAAAATAAAAGAAAGAAGAATTTATATACATATTTATAAATTCTGGGAATAACAGAGAAAATGGATGATTTTGAAGTGAATTTTGTTGCGATTGATTTGAAATGTCAAAAGAAATGAGTTTAATGTCACCTCTATAATACGGCTATTCTTTGCGTCTGACTCTTTTCGAATTTCCATATCTGATTTATCCTTCGCATCAGGGACGTGCCGTGGTGTTTTCAGTAAGGTGTGCGCTAACTTGTTTTTCAATAAAACATATTTGTTTTAAGCTTTTGCCCACAGAACCAACGCACCTTGCAAAAAGAGCCTGTTTTCAGACACTTACTGCCCAAAGAGAATAGAATGCTGCAACTGCAACTTTAGCTTCAGCTGGAATAGCTGCCAAACAATTTCAAACCGTACATACGACTGCAGCTGCGTCGCGTTGTGTTCGCATCATTTAATTTGTGTGTATTCAACATTTTTACAGCTATTCCAGCTGCAGCTCCAGTTGCAGATCTGTCTCCATTCTGTTCACCCAGTTAGTCTTTGCAAAAAACAAGCAGATACTTCAAACAACAATAATTCTAAGAAGCTACACAACTCTCTCACTATTAGTTTTTTGTAATCAAGGTCAGCAAAAGTTAAGCTGAAAACCCAATGGGAATAGCTTGAAAAGACTTTTTTTTTCATTTAATCAAATAATTTTAGATTTTAGGCTATTATCGCGGTTCTGAGACATTGTACACAAAAAAAATTGTTCGGACTTACCACGATTGTTTTGATTATTTTAGTTTTAATCAAGCGATTAAAATAATTTCGACGTTTCGACAGGGTTACACCTGTCGTGGTCACAAGCCATCAGTTAACCCGTGACCACGACAGGTGTAACCCTGTCGAAACGTCGGGAAATTATTTTAATCGCTTGATTAATACTGAAAAATCAAAACAGTCGTGGTAAGTCCAAAATTTTATTGTGTACAAATAAAATAATGTTTGAAAATTATTATGTCAGTTTCATTGTTTTTTTTTAATAATTATAAACACTTTGGGCCAGTAAATAATTCTATATGATATCTTAAATATCTAAAAAAAATTTATTTTAAATGTTTAAACTTCACAAAATCACAAGACTTCCTTTATTTTTTTTATTTCGGTAAAAATTCTCAAGCAAAGGAATTTTTGTCACGATCCCCGAGCACTGCAAATTAAATATCACCATTCACCATCCATCAACACTGGAACAGATACAGACAACAGAACAGATACAGAATTCTCAACGTAGCGAAGTGCCGAATGATGAACCGTGGTGCGCTCGGTGAAGAAGAACACCTTGCTATCTAAATTTCTATGAAGAAGAATGAACTTTGTGTCGTTTTGTTGTTATGTTTTGTATGTGGATTTTCATTACCTCGGTGCGCTAAAGTTAGTAGAACACCCTGATGGGTGAATTTTTCGTTTCTTTGAGAGGAAATGAATTAGCTTTGAGTTGCCGAATGAAGAAAAAATGTACGCTTAATGAAGTTGAACACCAAGCCACTAGCCATATAGATTAACAAGGGTAGGGGAAGAAAAAACTCTGTGTTCTTTTTGTTTAAGATTCTTTGTTAGTGAATTTTCATTGATTTTAGTGCGCTTAATTTTGAGAACACCCATGACGTCACGTCAACGTCACTGCTTCGCACTCATTGAAAATAGTTAGACGCAAAGTAAAATAGTGTACTATTCAGTGAAGAAAAAGTGGTGCCAAATTGTGGAATGTCGGAAAAGTATGTTTAGGGGAAGAAAATTGTTTTATTTACGATTTATTTATACGAAAATAAAATATCGCCCAAGACAGTTGTGTTTGGGCTGTCATACTGAAATTGTTGTCGGCAATTTCGTAAAAAGATAGCCCTATTTCAGATACAGCCTGTGAATTGGCCTTGGAAAAATTCATCGAAAATTGGACCTCCAGATTAGACTACGTCCAGAAATCATATTTAAATTATAATGCCAGAAGATTATCTTTCGAATAAAGCTAATTTCATGTCAATTTAATAAAAACATCTTTGTTTTATTCCATTTCACAACAGTTAGGAAATAAACTACATTTTCAATTTATAATTTTGACCTGAAAGCCTACATATAAAATACATTTAAAATAAATTAAATAAAGAAATAAAAGATCATTAAAGCATAGTTAACAGTTCCCTTGCGAAATAATAAAAATTTTCAAAACAATTATCCACCTAATCTGTGCATCAAATTGTATAATGTTCAAGACAAAATATGTTTTCTTTTGCCTTAACCTAAAGGCTTTAAAATGGAAAATAACTATTTTTGGATGCAAAAATCATTTGCAGGCAAATAATGCCTTGAGGTGAATAAAGGTGTATTTTTTTAAGAGCTAGCCGACCATAAAAAATGTGTTTTGTTCACCATTTTTTTTTTTACTGTTCCCGTGTGCAAAGAAAAATCTATGCAAATATTGTCGCATGTCAAAAATTGAGATGAAATGCAAAATCAATTATTTGCATGATTGGTATACAGATTCATGCAAAATAAACCCAATGCTGTCATGAAATGTCATGCAAAACAATGTTTTGAATGTGAAAAAAATCTGGTGAGTAAAATATTTTTTAAGATGGTAGGTTTACACTTAAAAAAAAAAAATATATATATTCACCTCAAGGCATTATTTGCATGCAAATGGTTTTTGCATCAAAAAGTAATTATTTTCCATTTTTATTCCTATAGTTTATTAATTTAGAGTAAATTTATGACTCAATGGGTGGTTAAGGCCAAAGCAAACATTTTTTGCCTTGAACTTTATTAAATTTGGTGCACAGAACAGGTGGAAAATTGGTTTGAAAATTTTAATTTTTTTTCGCAAGGGGAACTATAAACTAGGCTTGATACTGTAAGCCAATCATGAAAAACATAGTTTTTTCTTTCACCTCAATAATTTTTGGCATGCCAACAAATTTGTATACATAGTTTTGCGCACGGGAACTGTTAACTGGGCTTAAAGGTCAGCTAGTCTTATTTCAGTAACGGGTTTGGATATGGAAACTAAAGTAAATAAAGTTTTCAATTCTGTATTATTATTTTTGAAACAAATTATTAATTTATTATTTAATTAAATAAATAAAACAAAAACCGCAGTTCATGCAACATTATGTAGGTATATCCTCAAGAGAAAATGGTTCTTATTTCTCTGGAGGAAGAATTATTTTAGTGACTCCTCCTTTTTTTCTGAGCTGTGTGTATTTTTTCGGATTTTTGTGTTTTGACTCTTTGAAAACTCAGAACTTTAAATTTTTTTTTTATATATTTTATACGTTTTTATGTTTGCGAAAAGTCCCAGATTGGGAAATTCATGGGGTAATGTATCAGCCAATGGAAAATACTCCTAAAAAGGGGAGGAAATCAAATCCAAACCGAGTAAATTTGTGGTAGGTATCCAGGATTGAAAGATCAAAAGATCCACTGAGGGATATTTTAAAGTAACAAAAGTTATATTTATCATCGTTTTTTGTCAATTTGAAAGTCTTCAAATAAAAGCGACCGATAAAAATGTTTGCACAAATCGAATTGAAACGTAAAAGCGACCGATAAAAATGTCAGTCAATCAGTGTCTTCATTCCATATATTTTTAGGTGCAGTTATTACGCGAAATAATCTTGTGTGAAAAATGTAATGTAATTTTTTTATTTTTACTTGCCATAGTTTTTAGCAGAGTTGGGAAATAATGATTATTTTTTGTAATTTATTTAAAATTTCATTTCAATTACATTTAATTAGAAATTTATTTTCCTTCAATTACAATTATTTGTAATTAAATTACAAATAATTGTAATTGAAAAAAACGTAAATTTCAATTACCTGTAATTGCAAATGCAAGAAATTTACTGACAAATTACGTATAATTGAAAATAGTAATTGATTTTTGAATGTAATTGAAGGAAAACACTGTGTTAGTTACATTGTAGGTAATTGATTACTTCGATTGTAGTTCATTACATGTTTTTATTGATTAAACATTATATAGTAATAATAAAAAGTAAAGAAAGTATTTTTACTGGTAAATTAATACAAATAGACAAAAACGCAGCGAGAAATATGCTCATTTTATTGTTATTTATTTAATTATGTTCAAAAGGAAATTATTCAAAAAACGACAGTGATGAAAGTGAACAAAATACATTTTAATTTGTTTAAAACAAACACACGTACTGAGATATAACACTACAAGGAACCATTTGTGCAATATCACGGAAAATCTAATTGACAAAAGCAATAAATTAATAACATTTTGTGTAAAAAGTAATCATTACAGTTTTTTTGATGATTACTTTTTATTTCATTTACATTAAAGTAATTGAATTACAAGTAAATGCAACTTTTCGTAATAAGTAATCGAATTTCTTCAGTTACATTTAGAGGTAATCGAAAAAGTGTTCAGAGATTTCAATTACAAGTAATTGAAATTAAACTTTGTTAATCATTACTTTAGTCTATTATGTATTACACTCCCCGCTACTGTGAAAACAACTTTTGTATTTTTAAAAGTTCAGTAAAATTATTAAAACTTCAAGTAATTTGTATGTATGCATTTTTTACGGGAAAAAGTCGCAGGTTAGTTTTCAAAATAATCATTTAAATTACAAAGCGAACAATAAGATAACACATTTGTTTTATCTATAGTTTTTTTTTTAATAAATTCAAAAGGCGAAATTAAATTTAAAATTTACGAAAAGTAAAAAAAAACAGTTAAATGAACTTATTTCAAAATTATGCCCACTAAAACCAAGATGGACATTTTGAACGACAGGATGGGCTACGGATTTTTATTTTATTTTTTAAACGTATTGCCTACATGCATACATATACATTATGTATATGTATATCTATGACCAAAACATTGAATTTATACCTATAGTTTTTTTTTTGCATACATTTATGTATAATTTATAAGAACTCACCTGATTTGGTTTTGGAGAAGAAATCGATGAAGATAAACCTTCAATTTCCTGTTGCCTCTGTTCCTGCTGCTGTTGATGATGATGTTGGTGCTGATGATGATGATGATGATGAAGGTCTACACTGCTATCGAGGACATTTTGAGGTTGGTGTGGTTGGTGACCTTTTGAAGATGACGACGACGACGGTTCATTGATCATTTTAACAAAATGTTGAAGACAAGATGCTGTTACATTATTCTCTGGAGAGCATATTGTGTTGATTATGGTATTGTTGTTGTTATTGTTGCTGATAGTCCTTGATAAAATACTATTTTCGTTAGTTTTAGCTGTTGCCTCTGACATCGTCACTGTCGATTGATGCTCTATCATGATGTTTGATGTTCCGAAAAAGCTGCCAATTTAAAGAAATAAATTTATAAAATAAAAGTAGAACTTTTTAACGTTTTGTTCAAAGAAAGGGAAGTATAAGTTTAATTTCAATAAGAAGGTAGAAATCACAAAAATAAATTTGTTACTTCTTTCCTTCAAATGCACTTTTATTAGTCAGAAGTTGAAAATTCGCATAATAAAAATATGCCTTAAATTCAATGATGACCAGGAGAAAAAAGGGACTTGGGGGTAAAAACTTTGTTATAGACTACTCTTAAACGACGAAGCAACCTATCTACCTCCCACTTCATAACAAAAAGAAGTAAATGGTGTGTTATCAATTTTTGTCCATGAATACAAATATTTTAATATCTTTATTAATAGAGATTGACTCGAGACATAACACCACTGTGACAATGTGTCATTGAAAAAACGTGATTTATAATTTTAAAAGAAGAAAAGCTACGAGTACACATAAGTACACAATTTATTGTTGTTGTTTTTGATGTCCATTTCAAGTGTTTTGTTTTGAGAAGACTGCGTCTCCCGCCTGAACTGAAAACTACTTGTAGACCTCCAATTAAGTCCTTTTTATTGAAAAGTTTTTAAGTGGGCGAGTGGGTTTGTCTACCTTTCCTCTGAAGTTCAAACCTTATAAAGGAGACCCAAGAAAGCAATCTCTTGTGCTTTCAAGAAAAAAGAAGATATGCAAGATTGGATCCTCTAAGCTTCCTCTTCTAGTTCAAGACTATAACATTGCTGGACATCATATATTAATAAATACATGCTTTGGTTATTTCATTAGTACCTTCTAGGTCACCAAATATACAATTTTTTAAGCAATTTTACTAAATCTTATTTTTCTCAAATAAGGTTCCACAACTTTTCTGAAAAAAAAATCAATTAATTTAAAAGCTGCCTATGGATGGGAACAATTTTTCAAAAAAATGGTTATTAATGGTACCTCCCCAAAGAACCATTTTTATTTTCGATTTTCTTAAAAATGATTTTGATTTTAATCGTTTTTTCTATACAGAAGCGTCTAAACAATGCAAATAGTTTTCGTATTAAAATGTTCAAAAAAATATTTTATTTTTTTTATTTTTAAAAAATTTTCAATTTTTTTTTTGAAAATCAAATATTATGAAAACTAAATGGTTGATTTCTATAAAATTTGGTATTTAAGGGTTTTCTTACATTTTGTAAAGTATTTTAAGAAAAAATTTGACATAATTTGACCCACTAAGGAAAATATTATTTTCTTTAAAAATGGCTCCTACAATTTTATTAAACTTTTTCTGTCTGCTTAAATCAGTGCGATATTCCATGAAAAAGTTGACATGACGATAGAAAAACGAAACATTTATCTCACCCACTGTCTATTGTTCGCTAATTTTAAAATTAGAATTGCAAAATATCCTACAAGAAACAAATATTTGGCTGAAAAAAATATGAAATTATAAAAACCTTAACCCTTAATTTTTTAAATTGAAAACGTGAAATAACGTGAGTTACCGACTTTTTGTAACGTGAGCTACCATGTATTTTATTAAATTTGTATAAAATATTTTCATTAATTTAAAGTTCTGTATACAGTTATAAGTAGGCTGATAAATTTTTGTATCTCATTCAACACTTTAGTTAAGTTTTATTGATTTTTTTAATTTTCAAAAAAATGTGCAAGAAATTGCCACAAAACCCGTGTTTGAAATGGGTAACCAACATGTTTTCGCATTTTTTACTAAGAAAGAATTTTTTTCATTACCTTGTATAGAATTTATATTTTTACTTGCTATATAGGTACTATAGGGCGTGTTTTGGATTCGTCAAAAAAAAATTTCGAGATAACAATCAAACATGACATTACGATGGTAGAGAACACGAAAAAAGTGTGTGGCACAATTCTATCTGTCTGTCTGTGTGACCTACAGCCTAAGCCACTGAAGAAATTTTCTTCAAATTTTGAACTTAAGATTTTTTTGTTACTCTCTAGAGGGAACATTGAAATTTTCTTAGGACCTGAATGCTGTACTTGTACTACAACCGTAAATGAAAAGCTTATTTATCTCAAAAACGGCTCTAACGATTTTGATGAAAAAATCAGTGTATTACTGTAAGCATGGTGTACTCTTTGATAAGATAAAAATTTACTGAAAACCGTTATTAACGGTACCTGCCATATAATGATTTTTTTAATTTTCGATTTTCTCATTAACGCCGCAAACGATTTCAATAAAAAATTTGTATGCAAAAGCTCTTTTTAATTGTTAGAAAATATTGCATGTCAAAATTTTGAAATTTTTTTTTTGAAAATTTAATATTTCAAAAATGAGTTGATGATTTTTTTGAAACTAGGTTTAAAAATGTATTTTAATACATACTTAAAATTGGCATATCAAAACTTTTTTTTTTAAATGTTATTGAAATTTTATATATAGAACATTCAATTTGTTAAGCTAGGCTCTGAGCTGTTTATTGAATTAAAGTTTAAATCGCCGAATAACGTGTACCAGACTTGCTTTTTGACTATACGAACAATCATAAATTTCACTGTTTTTAGTAATCATTTATTTAAAAATGATTTTCGCATGTCTATACACACCAGGTATAAAAGGGGTAGACTTACATAGGTTAAAAAGAACAATAAGACCGCCGGATCAGATGGTTTATTAGCGGAGCTCTTTAAGTATGGAGGGGATGTGTTGAAAGAGCAAATGCATCAGATCATCAACTAAGTTTGGTTGGAAAGAAGCATGCCCAATGACTGGTCTATCCATGATGTTAAATCTAGTGAGTATCAAAACAAATAAATATAGATAGAAATTGCATCCCAATAATTGAAAACAAAAGCCTTATTAAATAGCAATAAATCAAAACAAAAATTATGGATTGAGATGTAAGGACTTAATTAATTTGATTTTATCCAAGAATCTTTTAGAGCAATTTTGTTCTTATTTCTAAAAAGTTATTGTTCGGCGTTGGCGAGCAAATAATGATATTATTGTTTTTTTTTTCAGCAGAATTCCAAGAACGCTCAATTAAAAAAAAAAAAAATATGTTTAAATCTCTAGACGTTTATGGACATAGTTGCAGTCAAGTTAATTTAAAAGACAACAAAATAAACCATAATTATCACGAAATACAAATCCAGACACTGTTTTAATAATTCTCAGTGCATATCAAACAGCTAGCAGTTTATGTGAAGAAAAACCCTTGAGAATAAGGCTTTTGCTTTCGGATTTTGAACATTAAAAGTTTATTCCCCTGATTTAAATTGAAATTCAAGTCGAGCAAAAGCAATGAAACTAAGAATCCGAATTGATTTCGATTAGTGTATGTATGGGTCCCTGAGGACTCACAGTTAACAATAGAAAAAAACAAAAAGTCAACAAAAAAAAAAACCCTACAAATTTATTGGATAAACTTACAAAACGGTTAAGTAGCACAGACAAGTGGTGGGTGGGATGGTGATGGGTTGATGGTGAGGGTGAGCATGGGCAGGTTGGTTGGTTTTGAGTTGTAAGAGGACAACTAAATTTAAGGTTGATAACTTTTTGTATTTTGTATTCAGTGAATAAGAAATTCAGGAGGAGATACAGTTTTGTTGGTTCATTTTTTTTGTTATGGAGTATATTTCAATTGGGGGCAGGGGGGGGGGTTGGGCTGGCGGTTGCTCCATATTTTAAGGTTATCATGTTAGCAGCTATGATTTAAAAAAACTATTTGTAAGAATAAAAATGTATGTTAAAAATACGGAAAATATTGATTTTAACTTAAAATTTTGCCCATCCCTATGGTTATATGTCAACTTTAAATTGATAATTGATAAATAATGAGATTTGGTGGTTTAAAACTAATTAATCAATCGTTTATGACAAATAATCAATTTTCTTGTCGTTCTCACCAGTCTTTATCAAAGTTTAAATATCGAAATTGGTTCATGTTGTATGAAAAGGTTTATTTATTTAATCCGTTAAATAACTAACGATAGCAAAGCTTACAAAACTAGTTTACATTAGATACAATATATGCACATTAATATAGTCCACTACAATGATGAATAGAAAAAGATTTGTTTGAATTTACAACTTTTTACATTGTCGTCTGTAGATGAAATTACAAAATAATATTTATTGAAGACTGAAATCAGTTGGTTTAAAGGACTATTAACACCATAGTTTGTTCTGCTGAAAATCGGACACAAAGGTAATACTGTCTTCTTAAGCTTGCCTGACTGTAGCTGAAATTTGAACGACTAAGAGCTGATGGAGATGCTATTGACCCATTGATTAATTTTAAAATAAAGCAAAACTGGATATACTGTCTATGTTTGGAGAGTAAAGGAAGATTAATTAACATGAGTCTTTGAGCATAAGGAGGTTAGGTAGATCTTTAGGACCAATGAAGAAAACGAAGACAAAGACGGATACATTCAGTACCTAAATCAGAAATAACAGATAATCTATCTATTTTAATGTCATCAGCATATATAAGAATAGAGGAGTTTTGAATAATTGAGTACAAGTCATTTATATATAAAATAAATAATAATGGACCTAAGTGGCTACCTTGAGGAACACCAGGAACACCAGAGTTAATAATAAAATGATCAGAGTGCTCATTTCTGAAACTCACACTATAACATCTATTAATCAGGTAGGGCGATATCCACCTTAAGAAACTTTCATTAAACCCCAAAGCCATCAAAAGCTTTATTAAAATCGGTAAAGACACAATCTACTTGTTTTCGATCTTCAAAGGAATCAAGACAAAAGGTAGTAAAATGAAACAGGTTTGTAACATTTGACTTGTTTTTGAAGAAACCAAGTTGGTTGTCACTAATAATAGATTTACAATTTAAAGATAACACATTACAAATAATGGACTCAAACAGTTTCGGAATAACAGAAAGTTTAGCAATAGTTTAGCGGTAGTTTATGATGTCATTTTTTGACCCTTTTTTATGAACCGGTGTTATAAATGCACTTTTCCACAGGACAGGAAAAACTTAGCGTTTGAGAGATTCGTTGAAAAGAATATGTAGGGGATAGGATAACTGAGACACACACTTCCTTGAAACACATGACGGTACACCATCAGGACCAGGACTAAAACAGTCGTCGAGCTTAAGAACACTTTGGATAATTCGGGAAATAGTAAAGTTAATTGAATTAAGATGTGAAAAACTAATTTTAGAAAGTAGTGGATCCTGGGGTTCGTGGGAACTAGATACTACAAATGCATCTTTGAAAAAATTTGCAAACAGCATTTTCAAAAGACAAAGAGCTAGGGTAGTCGTCAAATTTTCTTTTGGTAGACATGAAATTCCAAAAGTTTTTTGGGTTACGTTTTAGATCATTTTCAATTTTTGCAATATAATCTGAATATAAGAAATTAGAGTAGTCTGTAAACATACATTTTAATTCGGAGTATATCCTATAATCTTCATCAGCTCTTGATTTATGTACCATATTTTAACCATGCCTTGTTTCTTTTTTTTTAAGTTTTTCAGTTGTTTGTTGAACCATGGTGGTATTATAGAACTAATGCAAGGTTTACGTAATGGAGTAGTTTCATAAAAACAATCAAAAAGTACATTATAAAATTTTAAACACATATCATCAATATTGCAATTCAAAAACACTTGCTTCCAGCCAACATTACACAATAGATTAACAAGTTGATCAAAATTACATTTTTTGAAATTGAACTCAAGTTTTTCATTTGAACTAGGTAGGATATTAAACATATTTAAATTCAGCATTATGTTTAAGGCTGGGTGGTTGCGGTCCTCATCTAATAATTTAATATCGGCAGGGGTTGCAGATGTATCAGCATTTATTGTTTCTGAGAAAATAATTAAGTCCAGTATTTTATCGAAGCGATTAACAGTTCCATTGAATTGACTAAGTCCACAAGAGGCTAAACCATATTATAATGAACTCATTAGTACACGATGGGTTAACAGGAGATAAACTGTTAAGTCTGAAGATTTTGTCCATTGCAGGTTCGAAAGATTAAAGTCGCCTAACATCAAGAGCTCATCACTTTCTATTTTAATTTTAATACATATTATTTCTACGTCAGAAGATTAAAAAATGTCAACTAAAGTGCATATTAAAGAGTTTTTCACAGCTAATAGAATTCCGCCACCAATAGTGTTTAAATCGTTAGAATGGTGCCTATCGCGTCTGAAGATTTGGTAGCTTGTGTCGAAGAGTTCAGAATCTAAAAGTGAATCATTCAGCCAAGTTTCTGTCATTACAATGACATCGTGAGGAAGGTTATTAATATTTTTATAGACCGTATTGATCTTAGTCCGTAATCCATTAACATTCTGGTAATAAATCAGTATTTGTTGAAGCTGCTTCTTTGGTGATTTAGCATTGTCCGGGTCTCTTGAAAAGGGTTGCGAGATATAATATTTCCGTTAAATTGTTTATTTCTGAATTCGTGCATTATTATTCCTTTAGGCCATAATGATGAAGAGTTGAGAATGCTGAAAATTGAATCTGGAGCTCGTATTTTAAAAGATGCATATTTCGAACAGTTACGACGTATCATTTTCTCAACTTTTATAATTGTCGAAGTTCCAATTTTATTAAAGATAACACTTTTTATATCAAGGGCATTTGTAGAACGGTCGAGCTTAGAAACAAATAATGTTCGATGGCCTTCAACTACTTTCAGTCCAGATAAGATAGGTGATATATAATGGATGTCTCTATATGGTTGAGGATAAGATGCTTTATTTGAAGCTTGTAAAGGATATGACTGAAGAATTAGCTACTACTACGGTTTGCATCGATGCATTGGGTGATGAAGATGTTGACATTGAAGGGGATGGAGAAGTTAGTACAGGTGGTGGTGGTGATGGTAATGCAGAGATAGTGGCAAGTTTCTTCGTGGATGGATTAGTTTGAAAAATATCGGTATCAAAATTTCCGCACACTGACACTGACACTTTTTAAACAGGTCATCAAATCGTAAAAATTTGACGTAAATGAGGGTTGTGTTCTTCTAAAAAGTTCTAGATATTGCTTTTTGTAATAATTATTCTTCTATATAATACTTTCTGAGTTCATGTTCATGTTCATGTTGTTTGACTAATTTATATGAAAACAGAACGTATTGCCCTAATAACATTTTACGAACAAAAAATGATGCAAAATTATTACCACGCCCACTCTTGGGAGCGTTATTGAAAAAGAATTATTTTCTATCGTTTCCTAAAATAATATTAATAAAGATAGGGCAGGGATAGCGAAGGGCAGGGATAGCGAACCTTTTTAGATCCTCGTGCCGTTTTTGGAAAATAGATTATCTTAAATACCTTGAAAATGCCAATACACAAGCCGTTTTCAAAAACGTCAAATTAAAGTCAATTTGATGGTCATTTTTTGACGCAGATACTGCAATCGTCAAATAAGCAATCGTCCTTCTTGCACCGAATCGGTTTGATCAACGTCAGTCAATTTACTTGCAAAACGCATTTGGCATTTACCAACATGCATCCTAGCTTTTCCATATTTTGTTCGTCAAATCGATTTTTGATAAAATGAAGTTCTTCTGTGTTGAGCAGGTAGATCAGCCCTCAATGCAGAATTGCCAAAATGAAGTACATATAATAACCTTTTCAACGATGTATGACACATTACTGTTGACTTGGTAGACCAGCTCCCAATCCGGAATTTCATTATTGTTCTCAAATGCGTTTTTGCTTTAACCTCTCAAACATCATGGTCTAAGGCTTAACGGTCGTATACAAAAATGAAGCACATGCTGGAGCCTGTGCAACTATTTATGACACTTTGATGTTGAGTTAGAAGACAACGTCCAAATGTGGAGTTGCATTAGTGTTCTTTTTGGTGCTTTGAAGCCGAATATCTCGCGAACCCCATACTTTAGGGCAGTGTTTTCCAAACTGTGGGTCACGATCCCTAGGGCATCAGCAAGAATAACTTGGGGGGGTCACAGTTGCAACACGGTTTGATTAAAGAACAAAGGTTTTAAATCCTGTACACTGATGCTTATTATTCAAAACTTTAAATTATTTTGAGGAAATGGTCATCAAAAATCAATTTTTTTCGGTTTTTCCTTGCTTCGCTTACTCATACGTGTTCTGGATTTTAAGACTGTGACCCGACACGGTTGTTTGAGAAACTTATCCAATTTATGCTCCCTTCTAATGATATTTTCCGGCTGGTTATACACAACACTTATTCAGCCATATTCTGAGTTTCACATGAGAAATATTTCCCCCGCAAAATGTTTGTTCCTCCTGGAATTTTAAAAGCTTTTCCGAGTTTCGCCTGAACTTTTCATCGCTTTTAATAAACAAAAAAACTTGCGCAAAGGCACCAGTACCCTCTGTTTTCTTTCGTTTACCGTCAAAAATAAGTGAAACGATTTTCGAAAGTATTAAAAAAATCCTCAATTTTAAAATTCCGACAAAAAAAGTTCTTCTTTATATTCACTTCCAGCGAAATCAGCAAGTTAACACAAGATTTTTGAAATATATGGCATTTGGCAGAAATTTCAGATTTTGTGTGCGTTCAAGGTTACGAATTAATACTGAATTTTCAGATTTTTGCCCATGAACGCGCCCACTCCAAATAGGCGCAAAGTGAAATGTCAATTTTTACGCTTGAAATGTTGTTCACGTGAAACTCACTTGTTCGACCAAAATTTAATGCAATAATTTTTTTTTCTAATTTTTGAAAACATGGGAAAACTTCACTGTAAATAAATGAAATTGAAATGTCGTATAATGGGACTGGAATTGATAAGGGTTCGTAGTGATTGCATGCCGCTTTTTAACTGATGAAAAATAGTGACAAATGTGATGGGGGTCGCCTAAATATTTTAACAAACAAAAGGGTCGCGTACTCAAAAAGTTTGAAAAACATTGGCTTGGAGCTTAACGGTTATACAATAAAATGATGTCCTAGCATGATACTCCGACAAGAGTCATAATGATCTTCAAAGTTGGAACGAAAATTTCGAATGTTTTATTTTAAATTTTCGTCTGACAGTACTAGACACGACAATTGGAGATTTTGTTTAGATTCCCCAATAAATACACCAGCTCCGAATTTATCCCAAGATAGTCACTATTTGATGTGGAGATCATAAGATCTTGGGTATAATGCGTGTGTCGGTTCGTATTTCTTCGAACAGCGAACGCTAAAGATCAATGATAGGCAACATTTGCAGCTAAAAAAGGAACAAAAGTAGATGAGGACGGTTAAGGTTATTCCGCGAGGAAGTTTTGTTCAGTTGATTGTTAATTCCGCCAACAATTAGACCATACAGTGACATTGACCTAGCCAAAGGAGTCACAAAATCAATGGACTACGGTGGGGTCATGCCGTAAAGCAAAAAGACATCAATAATTGATCCCCGAAGATCTTTGAATCCTTGCCGGAGAGACAATCAAACTGAACTAATAAGACATTCGAACTACCTTTATATACCCAGACACTACTTAATGGACGTTCTGGGTCATTTTAAATTCGTTCTAGACTCAGATTTTGAGTCTGAAAGTTTTCAAAAGCAACTCATATAATTTTGACATGAAAAGGAATTCTCTGGGGAATACTTAATTTGGCCGTTAAAAAGCTGAGACACATTTTTTTCTGGATTTGCTTTCTCAAAAATATATATTCCTATTTCCAACTCACAAGGAATCAATTAATTGAAAACAACAAAACAGTTCGTATTTTTTTAACATCTGTCAAATGACAGGGTAATCATTGTACGTTTACTCAATTTTGCATGTGCCCAACGTTAGCCAGACGCAGACGATATGGTGCATGTACTGTCTCTTCAAAAAAAGAACATTTTTCTGCATTTTTTCATCCCTGAATTGTTGACAAATCTTCTTTAAAAGTTTTAAAACTAACCAACTGTGAAATTGAATTGTTTATGGTTGTTTTTTGTTGTTGTTGCTATCTATACATTGTATCCTTCATCCTTGTGTATAAATCTTAACAATGAGTGCTCTAAGGATACGTCCGCTAGCAAGAGCACAACACAATTTGGGTATTAAAAAAAATTACATGGAGATGAAGCTCCGGGACTCCATCATCGTATAATTAAAATCACCACTCAACAAAAAATTAAGCTATAAGAGTATTCAGTGATGATTATCCAGGATAACGCATTTTGGTATGAAAAGCTGTGCTATATGAAAATGCAAGAGGAAAAAAAGGGAAATTTAAAACCTTAGCTACTATACATATTTAACATTTATGCTTATTACAGGCGAGGCTTCAATGGTCAGGCAGCGGGTGTTGTTGGAAAAAAAGAATAAAATCTACCACTGGGTTGCAGGCACTTGCTCTTATATTCAGGAGGTTTGAAATTAAAAAAAAGGATATTAAATGAGAGAAGCGTGTTTAAAGCATTTAATAGTTTGAGTTGAAAAACGAATGTCATCTGAACTCTAAGTAAATAAATGAATATATTATGAGAGAAAATCTTAAAGTGAGAAAATTGTTATGTGAGAAACATATGCGAGAAAAATATTACATGAGAAAAGTATAATGCGAGAAAACTATCATAGGAGAAAGTAATTACCATGCGCGAAAAATGTTCATGATGTGAAAAAACTTTAATGTAAGAAAACGTAATCAATTCAATGTAGAAGGAAGATTTATTGGCCATACTTGTATTTATACCGATAGCGGTTGACAGCAGTAGTACCTCGTGGCATCATATTTAGTGCGTTGGACTGTCATGCCAAAGGTCTGGGTTCGATTCCTAGCCGCTACCACCTAAAAACATAAATATTTTCCCGAGGTACTGCCTCTTGTGAGGAACTGACAAATCCTCCAAGAGTATACTTATTATGAGCAAGTGCTCCTCATCTAGCCGTTCGGACTGGGCAAAAATTTAAAATTGTAGGTCCCCTCCATGCCTGCCAACAACACGCTAACAGAACTGGTCAAGAGTTGTAACTCACTAGGCCCTGGTTCTCTACGGGCTGTTGCGCCATAAAATTAATTTTTATTTATTTAGAGCTGTCGACCGCAAAGTAAATAAATAAATTTGGTAGCGCAACAGCTCGTTTAGAACCAGGGTCTAATGTCTTACAACTCACAAGCATTCCTGGCTGCGTGATGTTATCAGGAATGGAGGGGACCTACAATTTTTTGCCGAGTCCAAATAGGTAGATGAGAAGCACTTATTCATCACAAGTACCTATACTCTTGAAAGATTTGTCCGTTCCTCGCAAGAAGCAGTACAAAATTTCTGTTTTTTTTTTTAATGTGGTATTGGCTGGGTCAACAGTACCTACTAAAACGGTGTTGAGAAAATATCGTCAAACTTAGTGCACGCTTTTTTTTACAGAAGGTGGCTACCAAAAATGTAGCAGACGATTTTAGTAATTTTTTGAAAGAGGAATCTGCCTCTAATGTAAGATTTTGAACACAGTAGATAAAAAATGTTAAAATAAACAGACAGAACTGGAAATAATAAAGTAAGACTCACGTGTTATATTTTTTACAAAATCCTCATGCTAAACAAATGCATTCAAAATCTAACAAATTTAAATCTCACAGCAACGTATCGCTCTGGGTTTCACACTGGAAAATAAAAAATAAAAATTCGGCTAATACAAAATAAAAACTGAAAGACGAAAAACTTTTTTTTCAACTTTTTTTACTAGGAATTACTTTTTACCTATAAAAAATAAAAATATAATTTCTTTAAAAAAAAAAAACAAAATATTTATAAACATAATTTAGAGAAACAAAGATTTATTTCCTTGGGAAATTAAATAATTATTTCTTTTTTATTATTTTTAAGTACGCAAAATGTATCCATCGCAAATATTCAATATTCGACATCTGAAGTCATCTGTTAAAAATATTCTCCAAAGCTTCATTTATGTAACTTAAAATGCAGTAACAATTAATAAATAACAGCGGGGTCTACAAGTTGTGAAATCTGGGGCAAGATTATGAAAAGCGGGATTCTGTCATTGCAACATTTCGCTATGCGAGATTTTAATTTTCGATATTTTGTACTAAACCCTCTGCACAGAACATTAAACCTGAGAGTTATGTCCGTTTTTGTGTTTTGAGATTGGTTTATGAGCGCTGCGGATTATACCACCTGTTTCGATAGCTCAAGATCCATGCGAGATTATAATAAAACTACTTCACAATTGAGAAATTAAACATACGTGTATTTTTAAAGTGGAAAACCTATTATAAAAAATCACTACTATCCATTTTATATAAATTAATAATAAAATGGCTAAGCGACCAACATGGCCGCTTACTGTCTATCTCGAAATCTCATCACAAACTCAATTTACCTTGGTAGACTTTCGTCAAAGCTCTTTTCTTTCTTTAATACCTTTCTATATCAAATCAATATACAATATGAGAAATACTAAAGTATATAAATATAGGATAACATCGAGTTCATAGTTACCAGACTTATATTTCTTACCAATAAAGTCTGTAGTACATGCTTGCATATCATAACGTGAATCCATACAAAATTAGCATTTTTACTCACCCGTGGAGATTTTTTGTTCACAAGCAATTCCTGTGCAAACTGTACGGGATCTCTTGTTGAATAGTTGATTACTACTCATTTGAGGCATAGTGGTCTTAAACGCCAAATGTTCACAGCACATCCGCAAGTCTCTACCAGTGAAGAATGTCAAAAAGCAGTTCCTTCACTGGTGATTGTTCACTTCACAAGGAAGTATGTACTAAGCCTTAGGAAGAAGAGGTGGCTTACTAGAGAAACTAAAAGCCTGGAAATAAGTTGTGTCAAACGGTAATATTCATTTTTATCTACTTTTACGCGTCGTTTGAACAAAAATTGAATTTTTATTTGACTTCTCAATTAAAGCCCAGTACGCTGCTGATGCAAAAAGAAAAGTTCCATACAGAAATGACACAACGAAATCATAAACGAAAAATTTAGTTCTACTTTTCGATGTGCAGTACGCTGCTCGGTGAGCGAAATTGATAAGCAGATTTCTTGGAGAAGTCCACACTCCTTTTTCGTACACAATTAATTACCCAGACCATTTGTTGTAGGCGAAAATATGACATTTTTGTTTTTTCGTGATTCTTTCATACATCAGCTGGCTGGTTTTTTTTTGCATTTGCAATTATTGTTTTAATTTTTTGAATTTGTGGAACTGTCAACTGTTTCGTAAGTATGTTGGAGGCCAACTAAATATTTAGTTATCGCATCAGCAGCATACTAGGCTTAAGGCTTGAACAGTTAAAATAAATTAAACCAATTCGGGAACACAATATAGCTCAGCGGCTGTACTTTGCTTTTGTTTTATTTTACCAGTACCATCAGAGTTTCTCCATTTCCATGGTCGAAAGGCTTAACTGAAAGTTGTTCAAAAAGGGATGAACCACTTGTGCAATTTTGTGACCAAACACAAACAATAATACTTAGGCCCAGCAGAAGTACAAACCCATACCCAAAGGAAGGGGATCTAATGATTAAATGAAAAGATACATTTCCCAATAGAACGAACGGTGGTAATCTCTTGTTCAATATATGAAAATAAAAACAGGATAAAAGCTCTTTAAGGCATGTTATTGTTATTGCGATGTTGAAGGCTGTTGAACACAATCTCTCCGTCCGTCATCGTCGTGCAGTTAAAAATCTCTAGGAAAGGAAGACAACTGGTGGAATTTTGTCTTTTTTTTTTTGCAGGACAGGGATTTGGGATTTGTATTTTTTGCTAACAGGTTTGAATGGGGTGTGGATGTTTGTTTATTTGGATGCCTTTGATATGTCCCCGAACACATGGTCTAAATAGATTTAGCAAGAAATGAATCTGAATGAAGAAAAAAAAAATGGCATTACAAACCCCAAATGCAATTGAGGGCAATTGATATTATTTTATAAGCTGGTAACTTTGCCAACCCATATTTGCCTACCCCTGCAATTTTTGTCTGTATAGCTTTAGAACAGAGATTTTGAAGATGTGTATACTCGAAGAGTGATAGGTTTATTTATTTGTTTGGGTTTTCGGTTAAGTGACGAGGATATGAATAGGGGATTTTTATTGAGAATGAATTACTTATGCTTGATTGTGGCCCTTCATCGGTGATGTTTATATGGATAGGTAAACTTTCATTATGCTTCACCTTACCAGTAAAGATCCCACGCTTCATTATAATCATCAGGTACTCTTACAACTTATTTTGGAATATAAAGTTTACCTAACACCATCTAAATATTGAAAAATCGTAAATGAGGTAAATTAAAATGACACTACATCTTGGAAGTTCGTAATAATTTTAAATCCGACCCGCTTTCCCTACCCAGGCTAGAGATAATTTTAAGTTTGTATCATCTCTCTTTTTTTTTAATTATTCGCTCACTTAAGGGGCTTTGGCTACCCTTGAAATGATTGAACACAGTATGAATAATATAAATTTGGTGGTGCAACAGCTCGTGGAGAACCAGGGCCTAGTGACTTACAACTCTCAACCATTCCTGTGTGCGTGTTGTTGGCGGGAATGGAGGGGACCTACAATTTTTTGCTGGGTGAGAAAGGCTAGATGAGAAGCACTTATTCATGACAAGTATACTCTTTGAGAATTTGTCAGTTCCTCGCAAGAGGCAGTACCTCGGGAAAAACAATTCTGTTTTTAGGTGGCAGCGGCTGGGAATCGAACCCAGACCTTCGGTTTGACAGTCCAACGCACTAACCATCATGCCACGAGGTACTACAGAACACAGTATGAGCGTTGTGAAAATAGGGAAGGATTTTAAATTAGAAACCGATTAGTTTTGAAATTCTGGATATCAAAATGGTTCTGCTGAAAAGAATTTCTATACTTGACAATACTTCCAAAATTGAGATCAAGAGTAAACTGATGTGCATTCCTGGAGCGAGTATTATGGTGGAAATGGTTGGGGGGAAAGAATGCAACCATAGCTATTTCACTAGAATACTGTTTATGAAAATAGCGATAAAATTATGAGAAGCATGAAACATTACGTGGGTGTTCAAGAGAATTTTTACATTAAAATTCTATCACATATCAATTTTAAAGCTTTTTTTTTATTATTTTAAAAAGACTGAAATGGATTATGCTAGCACCTGCCCAGATATAAGAGCATTGGTCGAATTAAGGTTTTGTAAATTACAGGAAACCGAAACACTTTGCCACTTTTTTGGAGTCGTTTAATATGTGATCGTTCCACAGAATTAAATCTCGATGCTTGTACCACTCATTGTAGATAGTGGCATTGGGAGTGAGTTCTGTGTAAGCGACAGCAGACGGCTGTTGGTTTTTAAACATTAAATCCTTCTCGGTTGTGATTGTGATTCTCCACTGGATAATGCTATCAGGATCAGAATTAAATGAGCTTAAAGTTTCACATCCGGAGGACAGAGATGTGAATCTAGAAACGAATATCTAAGAGTGTATTATCATCAGCATAATAGTTCTATGGTTTATAGTAGTTTCAGACAAAAGATCAGTAGTAAAAATCAGAAAGGAAGTTGGAGACAAAATTGTTCCTTGGAGCATCCAGGATTTCGAGATACATAATTAATAATCCAATGAACGAAAGATTTATCGATACCAAAAGCACACATTTCGACAAAAGATCTTCATGCCAAACTTTTTTAAATGCTTTTGCAAGTGATAAAATCTTACTTTCTTGTTGAACAAGCGAAATTCAACAACTTTTTAAATTTTGGGTAACACGGAACAACAAGTCTAGGAGACCTTAAACAATATTGTTTTGACTTTTTTCAAAAAGTGGAGATTTCATAAATCTACCACTTCTGTAACTGAAAACAAAAGAGTTCAAAGAATAGAGAATAAACTTGCTGAATAGTTAATAAATTTCAACTAATGGTTGCGGACTTGTTTAATGTCAACAAGTAAGAAATAAACACTTGCAGTAGTGTTTATAAAGTGAGGATTGTTTAGAATTTATTAAGTGGTGGGGAATTTGGTTTATCAAATGCTTAAGTTTTTATTCTCAATCGAACAGTGACTGTGCGAATCAAAAATATACAAATAGATCTTAAGAAAAAAATACTTTGAAACTGAGCCACATGTGTTGTCCGTGTGCGGTGTATAAAATGTTGATTATCTCAATTAAATTCCTTCCTACCCATAAGTTTTGTCCCAGTAATAAAAGAAAGCGCTGATTTTAGATAAAATATTTTTTTCGGACACTTTACGACTCATCGTGAACCAGTTCAAGAAGTTCAGGAAATTTTTCAGTTAACAGTTGTTGTGGTTTTTATTGTTTTACAGAAATGATTTTCACTTGGTGAACAACCATAGTTGAACAAGTAATTGTTGACTAGTTGACTTGTTGTTCTTTGTAACAGGCCTATTGCTATCAAAGCCGTTCTGCCGGTGATAAAGAAAATTTTGTTCTTCAAAAAATTTCTTAAACTGATAATTAATCAGTGTTTCCCTTTTAATGACCTTAAAAAGAATAAGGAAGAGCGTAAGGGCAACTTATAAGTCGATAATTGGTGCAAAATGATTTTCATGGACGGGCTGGCTAAATCATGTTTTCCATCCACTCTTAAAAAGACCATCAATTGACATGAAATCTAACTTCAAACCAATATTACCAGTAATAAAAGAAAGCGCTGATTTTAGATAAAATATTTTTTTCGGACACTTTACGACTCATCGTGAACCAGTTCAAGAAGTTCAGGGAATTTTTCAGTTAACAATTGTTGTGGTTTTTATTGTTTTACAGAAATGATTTTCACTTGGTGAACAACCATAGTTGAACAAGTAATTGTTGACTAGTTGACTTGTTGTTCTTTGTAACAGGCCTATTGCTATCAAAGCCGTTCTGCCGGTGATAAAGAAAATTTTGTTCTTCAAAAAATTTCTTAAACTGATAATTAATCAGTGTTTCCCTTTTAATGACCTTAAAAAGAATAAGGAAGAGCGTAAGGGCAACTTATAAGTCGATAATTGGTGCAAAATGATTTTCATGGACAGGCTGTCTAAATCATGTTTTCCATCCACTCTTAAAAAGACCATCAATTGACATGATATCTAACTTCAAACCAATATTCCTCCTCAGCAATTTGAAAATGCTCTAGCAAGAGCTGTTGCTAGGAAAATTTAAAAAGTTTTGCAGCGATGGGAAAATAATTCCTGACAAGCAGTTTGGCTTAAGTTAGAGGCACTCAAAACTACAACCACTCCTGAAATTCCCGCAAAGCTTCACCAAAGCCGTCAACAATTATTGCGTCATCGACAGATGCTTTCTGGATGTCGTGAAGGTATTCGATAGTGTCTGGATAGTGGATGTAGATGCCCATATACGTAAACTGTCTCCACCACTGATAAAAGTTTTCTTTTTTTCTTCCAGGAACTTCCTTAATCAATTGGGAAATGCTCATCAGCCATGAAGAATATCAAAGCCAAAATCACACATGGTTAAAAACCTGGCCCCTTCCTCTACAGCGTGGTGACATCAACTAACCCATTCCTAAGCTGTGAAAACCTGCTGTTTGCTGACGCCTCGCTTACGTATACAAACTCCATGTCACAGCTAGTTGAAACCCGGACAGAAGAGACTCATATCTACAAGAAATGGGGCATCAAGTTCAGGTGCCATGACTGCAGTTTTCGCTCAGCAGCCACTTGCAGAAGACCCAGATAACCGACGTAGTGCATTGTGTGAGTGCCGTTAAGCCGTGTTCCTATAAGTTTGTTCACTTAATCAGTAGAAATCCTTATATCCACCTGTATACAGCCAGCTGACGATGCTCTTTGTATAAAATAATTTCAGCTTTGGTTCTATGACCAACCTAATTTGTTTTAATGTTTAAAGGGCTGCTGTAGCTAAATGCCGACCTCACCACTGGTGCCTAGCTTAAAATTAACCATTTATCAAAAATTTGCTTGAGTTGAATGACCAACCAAAATCTTTCATAGGCTTCCAGATTATAACATTTTATGTAGGTCCAAAACAATTAAAATTCAATTTGTAAGCCTTAGTAGGAAAACCATATCGACTGTTTTCGGAAGCATCTCAAGGTTTTTGAGTCTGGCTACAAGAATCGAGGTTATATGGAATTGGAACTGGAGGATTTAAACAAGATAATTGGAATTTTTCACCATCTATTTGCCATAACCAATTTAATTTCCATGAAATTTTGTTGAGTCTTCCAGTAAATTGAAATCACGATTATGTCACTTTAATGTACGAGTATCATAAATAAAAATTAATGAGGAATCAAATAATTGCTCTTTTACTGATTTTTATAAGAAAAAAAAAATTAAATAATCCAAGAAAGCAATCAAAAGTAATTAATTGATATGATATGATAGCTGGCAGACTGGCACTGTAAGACTGTTACTTTCTCCACACTCCACATGATTGCAAGTTAGAGATTCAAATTTTTCCCTAAAAATCCAACTTTCAATAATTCTTTTACGTAAAAGAATTTGCTCTGTCGATAAACTAACCCAAATAGGTATTATTTTTTTTTTTTTATGTGCTATTATTCGATATTTTATAATTTTTCTATTATTTTTTAATATTATATTATTACTAATAAATAAAAACAAAAGTATAATTAATATTGTATTTCAAGGCTTTATTGCTCAATAAATACGTCCAAAAGTTTTTATATTTCGACATTGAGTAATATTGCCTTATTTTCTACTTTTATATAATTTTTGGATGTGATTGAAGACATTCCAATTTATAACAGTTATGTTAAAAAAGGCACTGGTTATGAAGCCCCACAGGTTCGGGGCTCTCCTTTGGATGGGAATACTTTGGGCACCCTGAGTTTCTGTTTCTGAAGTCGTGCAAAGTGGATACTTTTGGTATTAGATGATGAAAAACTGTTATAACTGATATAAATTGGTACGTCTCTTGTCTCATCCAATCCATACTTTTAATATTAGACAAAACATAACAATAGTATCTATACG
The DNA here is from genome assembly GCA_946251815.1 of Dasysyrphus albostriatus. Lineage (NCBI taxonomy): Eukaryota > Metazoa > Arthropoda > Insecta > Diptera > Syrphidae > Dasysyrphus > Dasysyrphus albostriatus. The sequence goes on from OX276339.1 coordinate 4,449,956, forward strand.
TCACAGAGTTGTAGAAGAATATTCCCAAGATTTCATAATTTGAGAAAAATGAATACAAATTGACTTTAAAGAAAATTCAACAACTGATGGATAAAAAAATTATTCGAACTGGAGAAAAAATGTGTAGCTTTTCTGCAAGTTCCTAGCAAACTCGGTTTCTGAGATATACCTACCTACGATGTGAGCCGCACGGGAAAGTATTCTTGGATCATATCACAAAAATTTTGCTGCAAATTACATATTTTTGTTAGCAATTTTAAAAACTGAACAATATAGCAATATTGACATTCGAAAATCATGAATCAACCCTTTCTAGTATCAAATCTTCAAAAAGACACTCTGAAGGAATCGCGAGTAGTATGGGACTCTTACCACACTAAAACCACCGGTGAGTCAGGACCAATCTATGAATGATCGATAAATGATTTTTCTTTCTTAATTTATAAATCACATTGGAGAAAGTTTAAAGCTATAAATAACACTTTCCCATAGCTTAAGACCATTAGCTCATGAGGCTTGGTTCTTCTTATTCTCCGAACATTGTCTCGTACATTTAAGACTGCCATCATTTTGGAGTTGGTATTATTGGATTGTGTGGTACAGCGTGTTTTTTAACACGTAACCATTTCAATTTGAAGGTCACGATGTAGATCAGTATTTTTTGTATACCAAGGGGCATTTATTATTCCTCAAAGGACCTTGCTTTGAAATTTTCGGATGGGTTGAGCTTTTGTTTTATTTCAATGCTTGCTTATATAACAATAATTTGTTCTAGGTAGATAGATTAGAGTTCTTTACTTGTAACCAGTATATTTTCTGTACTTTAAGCTTAGTTCTTCTCTTTTCTTTTTGATGTGCTCTTCCCATTTAAACCTTGCATCCAAAGTCATTCCAAGGTTTTTGGTATTTGGCAGTATTGGAGTAAGGTACTGCTGTACTGTTTATAAGAATTGAAACATTGTTTATTTTTTTGTCTTGTAAAGTGTTTATGAGTCAATTTTGTTTCGTCTAATTTGATACGCCACTTTTGCGTCCAATAACTGACTGATTCGACTGCATTTTGCAGTTTTTGTGTAGCCTTCGGATTTATCTGGCACCAATATTGCAGTTTCATTAGCAAAGGTAGAAATGACAGCGTTGATGTCCACTGGAATATCCCTCGTATATAAAAGATACAGGGTTGGTCCTAGGACACTTCCTTATGGTACACTGACTTCATTTTTATAATTCGATTAAAAGGAAAAAAATGCCATTAACAAATAGCAGTTTGATCCAAATATGCCTCAGTTGTAAATTTGTGAAGTTATTGTGATAACCACTTTCATTTTGAGATGCAGATATACGGAAGTAAAACAAATCAAGCCTATTCACTCTTTCAAATTTGTTCACTTTTTCGAGCAGGAGTTTTGAAAGGAGAATTTGATGTAAAATGCATATATTGTTCGATTTGAGTGTATTTTCACATTTATCACATCGGAAAAGAATTTAAAAAAGTGAAAGTTTTCCTAAGTGAAAGTTGCCCTGCTAACTTCACAGACGTCAATGTAAGCCACCATCAAAAATAGTATTTCACAGACCACCAAATTCGCTTGTTTGTTTTTTTGCGTCGGTCCAAAAAAAGTGCCCTTTTTCTTATGTTGTCAGATTCATTCATTTGCCCTCGCATTAATAAACGGCGGACAACAATGTGCTAGCGTTTATACATTTTTTAACTTGAAATTCTTTTTAAAAAATGTGTAATAGTCAGTGATGAGTGATAACATACGGATAACTTTAATTCGCCAAATTCCCCGTATAATTAACGGATAACTTCTTAACACATCCACGCACACGTTTGATAGGACCGTTTACTCCAACCAGTATACACTTCGTAAAGCATGCCTGACACATGTATTAGAAAATTACAACAACTGGAAGAAGTGTTGAATTAGGTGAAGTAATGAATTCTGGAAAGATATCATATCTTTTTTAATAAGAAAAGTTATCATAGGAAAAAGTTGTCTATCCGTGTTTTTTTATTAATGCTGTTGTAGAAAATAAAACTATGCTCTACTGAATTCAATTCAACAAAAACTAATTTGATTCAATATTTCAAATCATGTACATAACACATATCGTGGATTCAAAAGTAAAACTCACAAAATATATTAAGGGTATTCATGCAACGTCGTAAGTTTACAAATTGTGTAAAATGATAAGTTTACGCAAAGTTTGCATGAATGACCTTTTTTAAACATTTGATAAAATGCTACGTAATTAAATCAGAGTAAGAGTCACAATAATGTTTGGATAAGTTTAACCAGTTTGGTTAATTTTACGCAACAAAATCCATTGATAAGTTTAACCAAATTGTGTAAATCATTTCCCATACAAAATTTGACAGCTTATCTAGGGTTTTACGAAGTTGCATGAATACCCTTATTGAAAAAGCAAAAGTCTTTGTACACGTATTTACAAAATATTTTGTCCACATTTTTTCGCTAACCATAATAAAGACTGTAAAAATTTAGCTAAATTTAAAAACAGACTTAATCAAGATTAAAAAATTCAAAAATGTCAGTTCATTCCCAAAATGAACTCCCAAAATTGTTTGTCTTATTAAAAATAAAGACATTTTGAAAAATGTCTTTGTCAGTTCATTGACAGTAATCTTAACTTATGAACTAACCATCCCCCAGCTGTATTGTGATTGTATTTGTTTTTGTCTATTTTTCGGAATTTGAATTTTTTATCAGCGATTTTGGTTCACTCTCATTTTCCACGCCAGAATTTACTTTCTGATGGCTTATATATTGTGGTCACCAAATTCCCAGTCTGTATTATTTTGTCTTCGCGTTTGATAGTAAAATCATCCAAACTTGTCAAAATCACATTCAAACTGAATTTAATCAACTTTCTTTCACTAAAAAATGATCAAAACACATTGCTATAAGATAAAAAAAACTGTCTTCATCAGTCAAAGACAAAGCGATATTGTTGGGTGTATTTAATGAATCTGTTTTGCACAGAAAATTATAGAAAAGATTAGAAAAGTACAGGATTTTGTGTTCCATGGAGTAAAAAATCTTGCCCAAATTGTTCTACATTCTTTCATTTTGTGTTCCATGAAGTTTTTCAGAATAGTAACGTCCAATATTTTTTGTTTCTACTTTTCAGCTAAAGCAAGTGAGTGAGAACAACAACTGTCAAAGCACCAGCTGATTTGTTCGTTTTGGATAATAATAAGCTTAAATTTATCACAGAAGTACCTATTAATATTAAATTTTTTGACTAAAGTTTAGTTTTAATAATCTGCAATTAAATAAATCCATAGTTTTGTTGTGAATCTGTGATCATCAAAGAGTTTTTGTTAACTCATTTTTCAACCTAAATCTTGGTTTTCCCAAAACTCATTCTATTTACCATCTGTCAAATCAATTATTTTTAGGTATCAACTTTGTTTATGGTGAATGAGCTTTTGAAAGAAACCTTTTTTTTTTGTAAACACGGACAATCAGTGCCTCGGAATTGAATTTTGTGTTTAGTTTAAGATACGAGTACTTATGCACCTATTAGATTACTACGCAGAATAAATACACACATGAAATTTGTTTTGTAACCTCCCTAAATAAATTTATGGAGTTCAAGTGTAGTAGGATTTCTGGGATTTCTTTCCAATTGTAGTTTTTCTATGGACTATATACGAAATACGAGTATTACACAGAATAAACTGCAACAAGTTGTAAAATCTGTACAAATTGTTTTTGTTTTGAAAGATGGCCGATGTTTGGTTTCCATCTATTTTTATTCTTTGTTTCTTAGGAATTCGAAAGATTTTGTTTCTTTTTCTTCATATGCTTTGAGAATTTCCCAAAATTCCATGAAATCTTTGATTAAATCGGGCTTATCAAACAAAACCGAACAGTGAGTGATTTCTCCAATTAAATGCTCAAATTTTTCTGTTTAAAATTTAGCTGAACAAACACATTTTATGATAATCAACTGCAACAATAATTGATTGAAGTTGACGCAAACTGGCCCTAAATACGAAAAATATAAAAAGCGTAAATTGATACTTAATTCGAATTGAAAATGGTTGTGAACAAATAACGATTCAAACAATTTGAAATTTCACAACTGAGCGCTTTTCTGTTCTTTCTTCTTCTTTCCACTTGTGCTCTCCTGCTCTTTTCCGATCTAGATTTTCTTCATTTGACACACTTTTTTTCTAATTTGTTGGTTTTCACTGACAAACAGTTCTTATCAGTTCAATGACAACCATCTTTCAAGTATTTCCACTTATCGTTTTGTGAAATGACGCAATGTGTCTTTTTTTTAGTTAGCCTTAAAAATGTCAAGTGGAAACATAATAAAGTCTTGATATGCTCACGATATGCAAATTGAATTTAAAAAATTTCCAGATTTTCCCAATTGCCTGTACTTAAACCAATGTTTTTCTATTGTCTGGTTGAAAATGACATTTATTTTTTACTTAGACAGAAATAAACTTTCGTGAAATGCTTCCATGTTTTAAATGATGACGAGTAGGAACGCTTTAGATGTTTGTAAATGGTGTTTTTGTTTTTAGACATGTGGTTTTAAATCTGGCAATACTTTTTTCAAAGTTGGTCTTTTTGACAGCTGTCACTTGATTTGTACTCAGTTTGGTTAGCCATTTCATAATGAATAGACTAACTCCTGAATATCGTTTGTAAATCGTGCAAATTTATTACAAAAATAATGTTTGGGTTCACGCGACGCATCGCGAAACAATCAATTAATTGAAGAAAACTTTTGCTGAGGCTCCGAATATTCTCTCCCAAGGCATCAATTGTATCGGGCCTATCTGCGTGGACAAGCGACTTCACATAACCCTACAAGAAACAACCCCACGACGCGAAATAATGCACTCACCAAAAGTTTCAATCAATTAATTGATTGTTTTGCGATGCTTCACGTGAACCGAACCATTATTTTGGCTATAAGTTTGCAAACGTTTTTCAGAAGTAAGTCAATTCATTATTAAATGGCAAACCAAACTGAGCATAAATCAAGTGACAGCTGTCAAAGAAAAACAACTCCGAAAAAAGTATTTCCAGATTGATGGAACCACACGTCTAAAAAAAACACCCTTTATTTTACAAATATGACAATCCATTTATTGAACATTAATTTGCATTCAGTTGCTTGCATTTTTTTTGTATTCCCTGTGATCAACTAGGCTACGACCTAGTTGGCTTAAAAGTAAATCCATGCTTTTTATAGCAATTATATTACAGTGGGAGTTCTCACAAAAAAAAATTCCTCCTTCTCAATAAATAAATGAACAAATCGCCAATAGTACTAAATTGGATCCAAAAATAAATATTCCACAGCAAACCAAGTGCATTCAACTACGGATTAAGAAAAATGGGCCTTTGTACAGTGGAATTTATTCGAATCAGTTCCGGGAATATTAACTTCACCATTTCCATTTTTAGAATTCAATCAAATTTTCCGAGTTACCATAACTTCCAGATCCACCTGAAGAGGATTGGAAATTCTTGGAAGATAAATCAATTAATTTATACATCGACACGGGTCAAAGACCAATGGAATACTGTTGGAGGCATGCTTGTACTCAAATAGATTAAAATTAAGTCTTTCCGTATTTTTTATCACTATAGCAGCGTGTTTCAAGGCTTATTTTAGCGCAAAGTACTTAAACGTGATAGCAACTTCCGATTTGCCCATCTTCATCCTCTGGACTCCGTGTCAATAAACTCTAAAACACGAGTATTTGTGAAAAGAACTAAGAAGAAATTTTTGACAGAATGGGAAACGGAGAAAGAACAAATATCAAAAAACCTGCAGCCTGAGGTGCAAATGTTGAATAATTTTTAGCTTTTGCTGCAGCATTTTTGACAACTATTCCAGCTCCGTTTTCCATTCTGTTTGCAGGTAGTGAACGTTAAGTTCATATTTTGAGCTGGCTGGTGCGCTGATGCTGTGTTTGTGCGATGACGTTTGTTTATAACAAAATGACGAGGTGGACATTTAGCAAATTTTGCATTTTTCAGAGTTTGTAGTTGGAGATTAGTTGAAGATATGTCACTACTTTTAATTCATATTTTGCGTTTTAGACTAGCTTTGTAGGTCTTTCGTCTTCTTCGTTGCTACTTTTAAGAACTCTTGGTTCAGCTTGGAAAAAATCTTAAGCAATTTGTGATTTGGATTGCTAGAGGATAAAGGTCCTTAAATAATACAAAAATAGGGTTTTTTTTTTTAGAAATTTCTTCTAAATTGAAGATTCAAAGATTTAATATGTCTTTCAATAAATTACACAGGCATTTATTTTAATTTATAATGTTGTGAAAAGTTGTTTTGGCTACATTCGTATGGTGTCTATGAAATTAAATTTTGCTAAGAACCAACCGAAACAGTGTTGCACATGAAAGAAGTTGACAGAGCACAGCTTAAACGTCAACTTAGTTAGGTTTTTATATTTTTTTTGGGGTTCTTGTTTAAGCTCCTCACTCGAATAACCTTCTATAAAAGCAGCCTCCTGGCATAGCTTTTCATAACTTTGGCGCTGTTGTGCTCAGTAAAATTACACGAAATATGATATTTAAGGCCCTGAAAGTACGATATCTATACGGTACCACATAGGACTAGTATATGGCTATTTCCATTTCATGAAATATAACACAAGAACACCGTCTAAAAGAACATGATAAATTTGTTTGGAGATTGAAGGAAACCAACCCTCATCAAACGTCATTGGTTCTAAGAGCAATGAGAAACTGTTAGGTAAAGGTATCGAATTGCCATGTCTTAAACTAGTTCGATAGTCCAATTTGAAACATTTTTGTAGACCAAAATCGGAGCCGAAAAAATAGCCCAAGCAGTAGCCCAAAACAAATAAATTTTTCTTATAAAAATGGAAATACTGGGAACAATATACAAACTGAATGATTTTATTAAAGTGAAGATTATTGCGGTTGGTTTGAAATGTCAAAATTCAGTGAATAAACAGTGGCGCTTAACTGTGGAATTCTTGAGAGATATATATTAAGGGGAAGAAAAGTGTTTTTTTTTGATAAATTTATATGAAAAAATATCGCTCAAGATTAGATTTGGGCTATTTATAGCCCAATTATGATTGGGCTGTCATTCTGAAATTATTATATGTTGGGCTTTTGTTAATTTCAGTAAAAACCCGTCAAAAATAGGGATTACCCCAGAGACATGACATGTTTCTGCTTAGATTGTGAATTAACATTTTACGCGAGCCTCTATATACTAGAAATATGGATGTGAGCAGCGCTTTTCCCCTCACCGTGGTGACGGTAAGAAGAGTTGGCTTACCGAATTAAACAAGGGACTTCTTGGAAACCTTAGTTCTCAGATGCAACTTAATTTTGATGAACTATGAATTAGAAACTAATCGCTAATTATGGCAATGGAAATAAGCTAAAATGTCCTTTTTTAAACCTGAGTGCATCATGAAATTCATTGATGGGTAGGTACAACAAAATTTCAGAACTACAGAACATTATTCAAATAAAACTTTTAGAAGTTTTGAAATGATTAAACATTTTTATTCATTCCATCGCATTCTTTTACAACTCTGTTACGTAAAATATGAAATATAATTTTTTTAAATTTAATTTTAATCAATAAAATAAAAGTTGAGTTAATAACAATTACCTACCGTGTTGTAGTTTAATCAAAATCCAATGCGAAAGTATGATTTTTAATCCAGTATCTATTTTTATTTCTTACAATTTTTCTTATACGATGATTTATTATTTTTGCAAACACTTTGCTATCGGAATTTTAACAATCACATACACAATTTTTAATTATAACTAAATTGCACTTCAATATTGAAATTTGTTTAAATTTTTTTTTAATTAATTTTTGATCAATTTTTTACTTCGATTAATTTTATTTTTTTTATTAATATTAGAATTTGGAAATTAATTGGATTTCCAAAATTCAAAATTCAGAATAGAAACGAAAATAGCATACAATGGCACTACATAGCAGCGATATAACAACAAACGAATGCATTTTTGAAGGAATAAAATTCAATCATTTATCCACAAACTGATAGAATAAATAGGCTGGTAAGTAACTATGAACCTTTATTTGTTTGTTTTTGAATAAAACCAATAACCACACAAATTATCAATACCAAATGAGGTACAGAGCCTGTTAACCGTTTGAGTATTTGAACAGCACAGTTTTATGATAAGGACATCTCTCCCCGAAACGAATAGAAATTCTTAAATAAAACGTCGAAGCTCAAAGCTCAAAGCTTGTGTCAGGTTAAGATAATCTAAGTTCAACGTTGTTGACGTGCGACGGTAAAAGCAAAGGCAAAAAGGTAAAGTCGATGACGATGTCAAGACGAAGTCATCCCAATACACAGCACAATACATCGTTTATTCGTAATCGTATCCTTCGTAATTTACCCGAAACACAAAGGGCAACTTAAACAACAAAAAAAAAAAAAAAACAATCGAGACAATAATATCCTTGCGTTCTTATGGCACCGGCCGACATCGACATGGCAATGGCACAAGTCGAAAACTGCAAACGGCACGTGTGACTACTTGCTATAAAAAAATGGGATGGCTCTTGTCGTTGTTATCCTTGTCATTGGTGTGTTTGCCAATTATTGGGAATGAATGCCCAATAATGTTCTGTAGCTGTCAGCCAATGAGAATTGTTTTCAGTGGTCATGCATTTAAGGGTTGTGTGGCAGGCAGACTATTGGGACGCACCCCCCTTTGGCCAGAGTGAGACGAGTACTGTTGATTTTTGAGAAAATATCCCCTTTCTGAATTGGTTGTTTAGTGAACAAAAGTGCGCACGAACCAAAGCGAGTCCTCGCTGATAAAGTTTAGCAAGGATTTTCTAAAAACAAGTAGGTACCTAGCAAAATCAAGTTTGGTGTTAAAGTTTAAATTTAGTTATTTCAATTAAACATTATTGAATATTGAAGCGCTATAAAGGTACTTACCTACTTTTATTCATTTAAAAAATATTACCTAAACACTCAGTGCTGATGAAAATGAATCCATGAGTTTAGTAAGTAAAGCAAATTCTGGGTCCTGAGCCGGATGCATTTTTAAATTGATTCGAGTTATATCAATTTTTTTGTACATAGGCATATCAATAAATGTTCATGTATGTAGGTAATAGATAGGTTCTTTACACATTATGTACCTTGTTTGGGATTGATTTTAAAACGTTGACCTATATAATAAGGTCGTAGAAAGCTAATTTTTTCAAAGGTTTGCAAGTGCTGGAAAATAATTCCATGGAAATCGGTTCACAAGGGGGGAAATTAATTCACTTTTAATGTGAGTGAGTTCTATTTCCAAAGTGGTGTCAATCTCTCACATTTCCCTCACTTTTTCGTGAGAAAGAACTCCACTTTGAAGAGCATCATGACGTTTTTTCCATCAAAGGCGTATTTTTTTAAGTTAAGACTATATCCTGTCAAAGTTTTTCATTTTTAGTTCCAAGCATGGTAAGATAAATAAATAACAATGTTTAAACGGAGCACAGTCGAGTTGACATTTGACAGGGGATTTAATACCGAATTATATGGTTTTATAGACTTTAACGGACAATTGTTAGAGCCATTTAGTCGCATTCAGAAATATAATCAGATCTTTGATTTTCTTCTCAGAGAGCTCTTTTGGGTCATCGAGGAAGGCCTTTCCAAAGGAAGACAATCTAAAATTGGCTAAAGCAGGGCAGTTGCAAGGAAAATGAACTACAGTTTCTTTTTCTTGAGGGTCCCCACAGCTACGACAGTGGGAGTTGTAGGGGATTCCCAGCTTCCTTGCATGCTCCCCTATGTACCAGTGTCCGGTGCATATTGCTGTGATCCTGGCTATATCGCGCCTGGGTCTGCATATAAGATCGTTAGAACGAGTTTTGTTATAGGATGGCCATATCATTCTTGATATGACACAGTTTGTAAGACTGCTCCATCTGCGCCACTAAATTTATGTATTTATTTAAAGATGAGAATAAATTAATGATAATAATTTAAGAAATAACTAATACAATATTTTACCATCAGAAAATCTCTAAATGATGATGCACTTGCCTAGCTTATTCCAAAACTAAGGACCCCTTGTACAAACGTGGTTCAAAGATTGATCCGGGGTTAAAAAAATTTTACTGGCTGATTTCAGCGGAATTACTTAGGTTCAACGGTGGTTTAAGGTTCAAGTATGTTATAGCAGCCAACTTATGCCTGAATCATCTTTGAACCTCAGTGAGTTTGCCAAAGTCGGTGAGCTAAAATTGCTGAGCTACGAGTCAAATATTTGTACAACTGGTCCTAAATCGGAGAACTCTGATACTCTGTTCAGAGTTAACTTGGTTCACTTAGACTCTGCTCAATAATGCTCAACTCAGAGCTTAAACGCCTGAAAAAATACTTATGTATGTAAAATACAACAACAATTTGGCATAATCCCATATTCTTGTTGTATGGAACAGGAAATTTTGTTAAAGCGATGATAACAATACACTAAGAAGCAAGGTTTTTATATCTATCTTCATTCTTGAAGATATTTCTTAAGTTGACGAATAAAATCAGCGTTAACATGACCTTAAAGAGAAGGGAAAAGGGATGATAACTAGAGGGAGCGAAAAATTTGGTCGATTCAGACCCCTACTCTTCCTCTTCACTGCTTCATCTCAAGGATCCTCCTTTGGGATTCACCAGGTTGACCTCAGAAAACTTTGGAAGTCCTTCAGGTTTTGGATTGTATAGCAATCATCAACTTGAATCTCAGCTGGCAGTGAACTACCTTGATTGTAAATTTGCTGCCACTTTACTCACGAACTTCAGGTTCGCTTAGATTCCTTACAATTTTCCAAATTCGTTGCTTAATTATTGTCTCTATGCTGTATCGCTTAGCTTTTTAAATTCGTAGACCTAAAATTGTTCAATTTTTAAAAAGATGTGAAAGATTTGCAAACCATCTATTATACAGAGAAAGGTTCAAACTGTTTCTCACTATTAGTCCAATCAATTTGTGCGCCTATTGGAGCGCACAAATTGTGCCCTCCAATAGCAAATTGCTCCGAGCAAATTGTGGGGTTATTTTGATTTCCCTCCAATTTAATGTTTACTAAGGGTGCTCAATCTGAATCGTAGGCTTGCGACTAAAATTTCGTGGTGCACGATGCATACATTTGAAAAAAACTGCTACAAAAATGCAAATACACTAAATTTTTTCGAACTACGTAGTCGAAAACAAAGAGGCTAACGATTTCTTGAAGATGAATAAGAGTATTTGAAAAATTGCAAAAGAATTTTGAAGTAAAATGTTAATACTCTTGAATTACCATAAACGAAAAAAATTACATCGACAAAAAATATAACCTCAAATTTGCATAGAATTTCTCATATCTTTAGATTCGAATATCTCAAAAACGTGACATGATAGAGCAATTTCAAGACCAGATTCTAATTTGACGCATCAAAGACCATCAAAAAAGGATATCATGGTTCATGTTACAAACAAAAATTAAATTTTTTCACATTAAGTTGTTACTGCGAGTAGATTTTCGAAAATAGTAAAAATACGTCAGTTTTTTACCAGCGCAGCGTTTGAGCTCAAATGGATTGTGGCAGAAAAAGAACCTTAAACAGAGATTTGTTGGAAATTGTGTACACTTTCAATGGTACGTTGATTGGAAGTTTTCAAGCCATCAGTGAAAAACTCAGATTCGGATTCAGCACCCCCGAAAACATAAAAGAGGGGTAAAATAAAAACTACCCCATCATTTGTATAGTTAAAATACAATATGACTGGACTATATGGTTTTGGGAAAGTTATAGTCTCAATGATTTTTGTAGAAGGACCTAGAAATTTAATTTAATTTGCACTATCGCGAACACGCCATTTGACAGTAGGAAAGTTAGCGTAACCAAGGATTAGTAGGAAAGGCACTTAAAAATCTAATATCAATATAGGTAAACTGTTTTTCTTAAGTTTTGGTATTTTGGTATTTTGGCCCATCCTGTATACATGTACTCCCACCTTGAACTGGATACCACTCGTGAGATTCTATGACATTTTATTCTGAATTCATTATGTCAATAAAAAAAGATTTCTATTCCTTCTAATAAATGCAGTGCAGTTCAGGTTGGACACAAAGACATACAAAATATAACTAAAAATACCTGATTGGTCTTGATATGAAATTAAATGTTAATTAAAAGCCCCTAAAAGCAGAACGATTTAAGTAGTCATAAACCCTACTAGTTCTTCTAATGCCACCACCATAGTTCACCACTACTTCAGGATTCAGGTTGGCACCTCACCGCACCGGTTAAACAAATTCAATTAATTACAAAGCGGGTAGTGGCCGTCGTCGTCGTAATGATGGGTGTGGATTTGGATTTGTGGATGCATAGCACAGAGTTAAAGGAGAAGTGTAACAAGTGACTCTGAAGTTATCTCTCTCCCCACATTTACATTAGCATGATAAGTAATTATTCTCAGCAGCGTTCAATTCAATTGCAAAGTGGAAGTGCCTCCTTATGTCTCATGTCTGTGTTTACACACTTAACAACGCAACGTTCGCCTTCGACTTTCAAGCTTCAATCGTATCAATCTTATGTCTCTGTTATTGTATCTAGGAAGGGTTTGATGGTGTGTGGTGGGCCGGTGCGGTGTGTGTGGGCTCAGGGAAAATGTCCTTTGGTAATTTGTGTAATCGTTGCAATAGAATTAAGTTCGTTTATAACGCCCTCTGCTTTGTGCACCTTACACACATTATTTTGATGGGATCAGGAGTCATTTCATTGTTTGGCAGTGTCAGCCAGCAGCCAAACATCAACTTCACTATACTCGGAGCTCGGAGGTATTTAAGCCCCCTTTTTTAATCGATATATAAACAATAACTGCAACCCACTTGTTTACTATTATTTTGTACCTACTCCGTCTTTTTTTGGGAGATTGTGTGTCTGTGAGTAAATATTTGCTTCATGTTTACCTACCTATTCACGCATCAAGTGACATTCCAGTCATGAGAAAACCAAATATTTGCCCAATGTACCCAGAAAGGAAACGATCTATTTTGATGGCTTATACGGAAATATATATAAACGGTTCACATGTGTTTACGGTATGTTTAAAAATCGTATAGGAAGCGATGGGGGTAGGTTAGCTTAATATTTTTAGTGTTTCGTATGCACACTTACAACGTGTGACCCTCAAACAACTATTGAAATTGTCATTTTGTTATGAGTAGGTCACGTTTTTAAACACACATTTTGAAAACAGGATACCAACTAGTGAAATCCTTAGTTCAAACATATACAAAAATATCGATGGTTGGGCAAGTCTTTCCAAGGTTGCATTTTCGATTTGGAAAATAATGTTCCTCTCCAATTAGAAACTTCTTTTAATCATGTAACTATACTTTTTGACGAAATATGTTTTTTGATGCAGAAGGAACAAAAAATAAATCCCGCAATAGTGTGTGTACATAAAACTCAGCTTTATTGACTCTAAATAGGAAAAAAAGCTGTTTTGTACTGGAGTTGTAATGTTTTACGTCACACGTGAACAATTTTATTGTTAGAGGTAACGAATCTTTGGAGATTTGATTCTCAAATTGTGCTTCAGCATACGAAATATTATATTAAATTAAAAAACAACACTTGGTAATATGGTTTGTAGGTGTATGTTGAAGAAAACGAAGCCTCTATTTATTTTCACCAAAAAAACTGTTAAAAACCAGAGAACTCCAAAAACAAATTAATTTGTTTATAATGAACAATTCACTTTGCTAAAAATATTTTTTCTTATTCAATGTGTTTTTCTATTGTGTTGCGAAAAAAAAATTAAGTTTTTGAGAATACTTAGATTTTTGATTTTTAAAAGAGTTTTTTGTGTTTTTTCTCAACATTCAAAATTATGGAGTTATCTGGTTTTTGCACCGGATGCTTCAACTGAAAGCTAAGACTGTGTCTTTCATACAATACCGATGGTGGGAGAGATACTTTTTTTGATTAATCTTTGAATTTCAAGACTTTTTTAAAATTCAGATAGAGGCAGACGCAGGAAAAAACTTTGGGAATGGTTTAAAAAAAAAAAAACAAAAATTCATAAATATCTTATAAAATATGACTGCATCCAAGAAACTTAAACTATACGTAGGTATAGTTGTATATGAAATAATTATGTATAGGTACCTATAAGCAGTAGCTAAGGCAGGATATTTTCTGGCGGGGGAGGCTCAGTCTCAATTTTGATGTAAACATTTTTTTAGGGTATCACTTAAAGTATAGTAAAGGGTGATTTTTTAGCTGGTTTGGTTTTGGCAACACTGGTTTTGACAGCTGACGTGTGTTTAGTACCTTGTGTCACTGTCAAACAGCTTCAGTTTGGTTTGCAATTCAACCATGGATCGTCTTACAAATGAACAACGCTTGCAAATTATTGAATTTTACTATCAAAATTCGTGCTCGGTTCGAAATGTTCATCGCGCGCTGCTTCCATTTTATGGTCGGCATTCTCGACCTTCTGAGCAGTCTATTCGGAAGATTGTGACCAAATTTCGCACCAAATTTACTTTGTTGGACATTAAACCACCAACACGTTTACGTACTGTGCGTAGTGAAGAAAATATTGCGGCCGTATCAGCTAGTGTGACAGAAGACCGCGAAATGTCGATTCGGCGCCGTTCCCAGCAGTTAGGCCTTTGTTACAGCACTACGTGGAAAATTTTGCGGAAGGATTTGGGCGTAAAGCCTTTTAAGATACAGCTGGTGCAAGAACTAAAGCCAGCCGACCTGCCACAACGCCGAATTTTTGGTGAATGGGCTCTTGGAAAGCTGGCCGAGGATCCGCTTTTTTATCGAAAAATTGTGTTCAGCGATGAGGCTCATTTTTGGTTGAATGGGTACGTAAATAAGCATAATTGCCGCATTTGGAGTGAAGATCAGCCAGAAGCATTGCAACAGCTACCAATGCATCCCGAAAAAGCCACTGTTTGGTGCGGTTTATGGGCCGGCGGCATTATTGAGCCATATTTCTTCAAAGATGATGCGAATCGCAGCGTTACTGTCAATGGTGAACGCTACCGAGCGATGATAACAAACTTTTTTTTGCCCGAAATGGAAGTTCTTGACTTGCATGATATGTGGTTTCAACAAGACGGTGCCACATGCCACACAGCACGCGAAACAATGGCGCAATTGCGAGGCGAGTTTGGTGAACAGTTAATTTCACGTTTCGGGCCGGTCAATTGGCCGCCTAGCTCGTGCGATTTGACACCATTAGATTATTTTTTGTGGGGGTATGTCAAGGCTAATGTCTATAGGGACAAGCCCGCTTCGATTGACGCACTGGAAGCCAACATCCATGCATTCATTCGTGAGATACCGGCCGATATGTGTGAAAGAGTATGCCAAAATTGGACTCAGCGGATGGGCTACCTGAGACGCAGCCGCGGTCAACATTTGCATGAAATTATCTTTAAACATTAAATTGCAAGGTTCAAACTATCGATTCAAATAAATATTTTATTCATTTTTTCGAATTTTTTGTGTTTTTTTTTTTTTTAAGTTCTAAACCTCCGTTACAAGAATTAATTTTTCTATTACTAACCCCCAAAATGATATTAAAAGGTAGGCAAGTTGGCGAAGGTTTTATGCATAAGTCACCATTTTGAAAAACGTCAATATCTCGAGAAGGGTTCATCGCCTAAAAAAATTGTAAGGACTTTAATAATAAGGAATTTAGTTAATGATTTCTCTTAACATTTATACTTTAGATTTTGCCTATTTATCTCCTTAACGGAGGCTGTTGTTGAAAAAAAATACAAAGTTGTAGAACATGTAGTTTTCTAAAAGTTTTATATAAATTTTTCTCTACGACCTATGGTTCAGAAGATATATTTTTTTAAAAACGCGTCGCTTTAAACAAAATTAAAAAACAAATTATGTTATGAATTTATAAATATTAAATAAATTAAGGAACTTGTTAACAAACTTTTATTTTTACTTCGTAAAAAAAATGAACTCGATGATAGGAAAGATGAAAAAAGTATATATGTAGGTCTCACAATTCTGTGTGCCTGTCTGTTCGGCGACAGGCTAAATGACTGGATCAATTTTTTTAAAACTTGTTGCATAGTGGTTTTTGGTGATTCTGCTCACACATTTTTTTTTTTTTTTAAACTAAGAATAACAGTACCTGCATCGAACAAAATAATAAGTGTATTTAACGAAAAAGTTCGTATATTTTACCAAACTTTTGTGGTGCAAGACCACGAATAACTTTCCTAATTTGTACAAATTGGCTTTCGTGAATTTACAAATATCATTGTTATTGCATTTGTAAATACCACGAAACTTTTGTAATTTAACAAATATTGTAAACGAAAATTTAGTAGAATTAACGAAATATTATTCCAAAATTTAATAGTAGAATATATATGAAATGCTTTTGAATACTTTGTATAGTCTACGAATTCTTTGGATTATAAGTACAAATTGTTTTTACGAATTAAAATGTATATGTGCAGGCCAACGTGGTGGCTCATAAAGAACCAGATGACAGGGCCTCGCAACTTTAAGGTTCTGTTTGTAGGCCTAACTATAATAGGTATAAATATGCTGAATTAATGATAAGTTGGCAAGGGGAATGGAGGTTTACAAATATTAAATGCAAAGCTCATCAATCTTGTGATGAGATCCACTTTTCATGAATTTAGTGCGAATACTACCAAAAATTAAATAAAAATAAATTTCTTTAAGTGTTTCATATAATTACATTATTATTGAATATCTTAGTATAGTCTTTTATGTTGCTTGGGGGGCTCTAGCCTCCTAGGCCCCCCTGAGACACCACAGTCCATAGGATAGTTTATAATAATTTAACAAGGTTATTATATTCATGAATCTACTTTCTCTATTTAAGAATGACCTCTTCTTAGTAATAGCTCTAACATTCCAATATATAGATTGGGTCCACAGTAGAAAAAATAAAATAGGAGGGAAGGTCTATTCCCCTCCCCCCTTTTATAACACAGGGGCAATTTTCTTAATAGTTGACTCGAAATAGAAAAAAAAAACAACGGCAAAATGGACAATTTCACGCTATAGCCTATTTTAGCAATAATCCATTCATTATTAAACTTGTTTAATAGAATTTTTGTTATAAATAGTTTTTGGAAAAAAAATCGTTTCAAACTTAAAAATTTAAAAAAAGGACCCGGACAAAATAGTTTCTGTTAATTCTGAAAGTTTCAAATGTTCGTGAGTTTCTAAGAAAATTGCTTCAAATGACTATTATATTTCCAGAAACTCTGTATTTTTAAGCAAAACGTGTAAGGAGCAAGTGATTTATTTAAAAATATTTTAGGACTCTGACTCCTAAATAAATAATAAAAAGTTTGTGGGTACTGTGTGTGTTTTTTTGAAATTCACGAAAATCTAGTATTGAAATATGGTAAACCTATTTGTTTTTGAGAAGGAATTAATTTTTTTTTTCATTTCAGAAATTGTGGGCGGGGAGGGTTGAAGACCCAAGCAAAATACAAAATTTCAATAACCAAAACATGTTACAATTTCTGATCAAAAATTCAGAATCTAATCAAGTTTTTTTTTCAAATTATCTCATGTAATTTTTAGGCCAAAATGTAGCTTCATTAAAATTGTAACAACACATTTACAAAGCCTTATTAAAATAATTTGAGCCGGTTTTGGAATACATATTTTAAAAAATAAATAAATAATATTTTACGAAAGCTACCCATTTTAGAAGCTAAACCAATAATTCTAATTTGTCTTCTAGGAAATTTCATAAAAACCAATTTTGAAGTAAATCAGTCCATTCAATGACCGCAAATAAGCTAGTACTCATATACCGACGGATTTTCTAACGAAACGCACCAAAATTATTTTTGTACACGAAACCAATACTTGCCCTGTAGATTATGTAAAACAAGGATCGAACTTAAGACTTAAATTAAACTTGACTCAATAAGGGACTTCTCCTTAAAAGGTTTATTTCCTAGTACTTTCATACAAATAGTCTTGTTGGCTGTTCTAACGTCCTAAGAATAAAAAAATAAAGGAAATAAACATTCAAAATTAGCAGGAGGCATTTTTTGTACTGTTAAAAATCGCCTTATGTTTGTAAGAAGCTCAAAAGTCTTGTTTATAAAAATCACGAATGCAAAAGTTCGTTCAAAATTTCAAGCTATTTGTTTCAAAGTAATATCGAAAAATAATTTCTAAAAACACAAAAAAAACTTATGCACAAAATAAATTAAACTGGGTTTGCCCTCTATCGTTGGTATAAATTTATCAGGCAGCTATAGTCAGTTTTTTTTATACACAAAAATCCCATCCTTATGTTTTTCTTCTATGTAAATAATAATGTAAGCCAATTTATTTTCCTTTCAGTACAGTTTCAATATATGTAATATTATAAATGATACCCAGTCAATTAAATACCGACATTATTAACACGTACCTATATGTCAGTTTGTCGGCTTATGGTCATTTGAATTGCAACTTAATTTTTTAACCTTCCTGACATACCGCACGTGTATATTGATCAATTGAATCCAATTTGTAAACCCCTCAATGAGGCTGTACCATGAGTCCATAAATTATTTACGACAAAATAGCCCATAACGACTTGGATGTAGGGATGCGGATTTGTGGATGGTTATTGTTTTTTTCCCTTTTTATCTTCTTTGCAAAAAAAAAATACATGAAATTGATCCCTCTGCGGATATTCAAATAAAAATCTTGGTCCGCATAAGGACATTTATAAGCAAACAGAATGTGATGACATTTTGCACACACACACCTTTCACTCACCATACCGGAAACAATTCAATATTATTTGTCCTTGGATGGTGCACACACGACATGACTTACAGTAGAACAGACACAAAAATAAAACAAACTAATATTGTTAAAGGGATATTAATGATATAGTCATTTTTAAATCACTATATTTCTATCTGTATTTATGAGAAATTCGAAGCAAGTATCCGCCGATGGGTGCTACTTTTATAGAGCGTGTGACATTTGGTGTCAGTCGGTTTTATTATATGTGGCGTTTGTGCGTTTAATGTTAAATGTTTATAATTCCCTTGAGTAAAAATTCAAGTTTTTATTTTGACACATCTGAAACGGATAGCTGGCATGCAATAATTTTGTCATTTTTTTTTAATTTTCTCCAAAATTCAGATAGATGAAACAGTGCTGTCGAACGTACTGCAAAAGCAGTACGTGTATTGTGTCCATACAGTGCATCATACTGCCGTACAGCTCACATCAGTTTCGAACTCTCTTTTGGTTTTTGTGTCCCTTTCGTATTACTTTTTTTGTTCACAAATGGGACGTATCGAAAAATTAAATAAAGTTTCTGTTTAAATATAGAACTTATCACTATCTGGGTCTCTTATGTATTTGTGAATTATTTCCGCAAAACTTGTGTATTTAAACTCCTTTTTTGTGAGGAATCTTATTTCAGCCAAGGGTTCCGAAAGAAATGTACTGCAATTTTCTTTAGAGTTACCATAATGCATATAGCCTCCGAAATTTTCTTCAGCTCTTTAAGCAAAAAAATATTTTGTGGAAACGGCAGCTGTATGCGTATAAAAGTTATGATTTTTGTAACGAAAATAGCCATTTTGGATACACAGTTAATCAAGTTAACAAAATCTTAAACAAAAGAAAAGAAAGTATCGAGTTTTAAATATTCGGCTTTGGTGTAAAATTATACAAACAAATTTTTTGAATTGTTCAGTAGTTCATACAACGACAGCACTGAGCTGAAACAGTTTTTAAAAAAACATTGTACAGAACATAGACTTATGTTCTCCTTAAGTGTAAATGATATTACATTGCAAAATGTTTACAAACATTTTTTTTATAATCAGAGGAAAGATTTTTTTTGTACTTTTTCACATTTAACTTACGTTTAAAACTTTTTTCACACTTTAGCTTAGTTTACAGTTCCCGTGCGTGAAAAAAATCTATGCAAATATTTTCGCATGTCAAAGATAATTGAGATGAAAGCAAAATTAATCGTTTGCATGATTAGTTTACAGTTGTATGCTAAGAAAAACCATTGCTTCTATGAAATATCATGCAAAATAATGGAGCGTAAATTGTTTTGCATGCAAAAAAAGTGTGGTGAATAAAATATTTTTTTTGCATAGTTGGTTTACACTTAAAAAAATATATTTTCACCTCAAGGTATTATTTGCATCCAAAAATAACTATTATCCATTTAAAAGCAAGGCTTAGGCAAATATTTTTTTTCCTTCAAAATTATACAATTTGGTGCGCAGAATAGGTGGAAAATTGTTTTGAAAATTTTAATTTCTTTTTTCGCATGGGAACTGTAAACTAGGCCTTAGCTACAAATTATTGAAAAGTTATATGGCCTTACCCTACAGGAGCAAGTTCATCCGATATATTTCTCATAAATTAACTTTTCCTCCAATTTTGCATACAAAGTGTACCATAGTGCCGCACTCGGTATAACTGTCGGCCAGTGGCGGCCGATGCGATGGTGGCGGCGTCCAACAATGTGACGGTGACCACTGAATTGCATGCAGAAGTTCACAATTGAATTTCTACAAGTGAGGAAAAAAAGCCATATTCCGAATTCACGTGCAGACAATCATTTTTATTTTACTAAACGCGCCGGCAAATGGTCCACGAAAACTGGGTGGCACTTTTTTATTATTATTACAATGAGTTACACCTTTTTCATATTATTATTTGTTACTATATGTTTCCTTTGTTATATCTGTGTATATACATAGCTATATGAAGGTAGAAAATAACCATTAATTTTTTTTACCTAGGTATAGGTATAGTTTTTCCGATATAGAAAAATGGGTACAAATTAATAGATATAAAAATCATGTTATGCCATGAAATTATTACTTTTGGTTGCAATTCTGTAGCCCATAGGGCAGGCTTTGTTTTCGTGTAAGCAAGATGTCTGTCTAAACTAAGTACTATGAGGCAATTGCTCAAAATAAGAAGATGATAACCGAATTCATGTCAGAAAAACTCTTCAAAACCAAATGAAATTGTCAAATACTTTTGAACGAGGGTAGGCACTTGGAAAACAATTTTTTTTCTTTCTTGGTAATCACAGATTTTTAAATCAAGTTGTTACGGTTTGAAGGAAAATTAGTTACTTACAAAAAAGGTCTGTTATCAGCTTGAATTTGAAATAGGTAGTTATGCCTCGAAAACTTTATTCGCAAAGGATTATAATTCGGTTTTCGCCAAGGTTAAGTCACCAAAATGTATTAAAATTGTAGTTGATGGGCCCAAATGTTTGTATGAAATGTGTTTGTATTGAAGGCGGCCATATTGAAAAAGGGGATTATCTTATTTTTATTGAGTATTTCATTCAAATCTTATTTTACAGTAAGATGACCAAAGAAACAATCTCTGTAGATCGATTGCTCTTTAACTTAAAAGTTGTTCAATATTTTTCCATGACTTCTGATTTTCATAGATACGAGATAGAGAATAATATGTAGTGCTCATTATCTGAAAGATAAGTACCTACTTGATCGTGATTGCTACCAACCATACCTTGCCTTTAATCGACTGTCGAATTTAAAATAAGCGCCTCTAAAAAAGACTCTCTGTTGAGGCGTTTCTGATCCTGCTCTGATCTTTTCTGTTGCGCAATAGCAGAGAATTGTATGATCCACAAATTTCGCATCAAATACTCTTAATAGCGATTACCATTTACAAGCATATTCATATTCATATTATATCTACATACATAATACGGAAGTCTTCTTTTTAAAAAAACTAAGACCTTGTATAACTTTACATGTACACACGATTTGCAAAAACGACACCAAAATGCAAGGTTTCACCAAATTAATCATCCCATTTTGTAGTACCTGCTTGCTTAATGGTTTGTGCGTAAGACTGTCATGTCAAAGGTCCGGGTTCAATTCCTAGCCACTGCCACCTAACAACAGAAATGTTTTTCCAAGGTACTGCCTCTTGCGAAGAATTGACAAATAATCCAAGAGTATACTTGTCATGAATGAGTGGTTCTCATTTAGCCGTTCAGCTAAGAAAAAAATTGTTCCTGTCAAAAACACGCATAGGAATGGTTGAGAGTTGTAAGTCACTAGGCCCTGGCTTTCCACGAGCTGTTGCGCCACCAAACTTATTTTTTTGTAACTTTGTTTTTAAATAATATTTTTACCAAATAAAAAAATTATTTTGAATGATGGAAATCTTTATTTGGATTTTAACAAATTTTTCCGTTGAGTAAAAAATTTTGATATCCTGTGGCTGCGTTGATAACATAAGTTCCCATTTTACTGCATTTTTAATGACTTTCCGCAAGATTTTTCCAGTAATAACTGTTCGCATTCCTGTCGAATATTCTCCATAAGGGCTGCGTTTGTTTGAGGGTTAAGAACGTGACTTCAAGTAGCTCTAAAGAAAGCAGCCTGGGGGCGATCTTGCTGACCATATAAAATCGTAAAAATGTGAGTTTACGCGACCAGAAAACGTTTGCTTCACAATAACCATTATGGCTCGTGCAGTGTGTGCGGTTGAACCATCCATCTTGTTGAAAGCACATGTTCGCCCAAGTCCCACTCTTACAATTGCAGCAGTATGAAGTCATTTTTCATGGCCCTGTATAGCATTCGCCAGTAACAGTGACTGTGTTGTCGATGGCGTCCTCAAACAAATTTGGCCAATCAGTCCTCCCACGTGAAAGTCACACCATACAGTGGCTTTGAGTACATGTAATCGCTCTTCGTGCATCACTCGCGGATTTTCAGTGAAGATTTTGCTTATTACCGTTACTGCTTAAATGAAAATACGCCTCGTTGCTTATGATGACTTTCGACACAAAAAATTGACACAATTATCCACGTGCAGTATAGCGCTCCATTGCTTGTTTGTTTGAATACTGCAGCTGGAAAATTTTGGTTGGATTAACATCTACCAAATTGCAAGAATAAATAACCTGGTTGATGAGTATAGTAAAAAAAACAAAGTCCTATATTTTAAAAGACAATCAATTTACTATCCTAAATTTATTGGCCTTCCAACTCGCCACACATCCTGAAAATTTTATTCGAAGGACTGCTTTGCAATATCATCTCAGTTGCGCCTTCTCATGTCGACGGTCAGTCGCTCTTGACTTGCCCTTTTTGTCTTTTTGCTGTTAATTCTTAGACCACTCAACTCTTCTTTTACCTGCAGTGTATGGTACATTCCGTTTAGCCCAATGATGTTATTTGCCAGGGGACATTATATGTCATCGGCATAGTCTGTCTAAATGACTGAGCATTGCAAACTGTCTCCATTGAACGCCCCTCCGCTGTACCAACACTGACCGTCAATATGTAGTCCATCGCCAGCAGGAAAAGAATTGGCGATAGAACATACCATTGTTTCATACTTTGTTCCACTTCGAAGGAGTTGGATAGCTGCCCATTCATTTACAAAGGTTTTTCTTTGGGTGTACAAAAATTAATCAAACTCTTAAAAAATTTCATCAAAATGGGTTTGTTTCATAATAAAATTATCCCGTAAAGAAATTGGAATACAATACTTTTGGTGAAGGTAGGCACAACGGAATTCAAATACTTAATTCTGTGAAATAAGTTGACACTTTAATGTAAAAATTAAAGTGTTATCTACAATGGGATTGGAATGTGCAATATCTTGAAAATAGGGATTGTCCTCACAATACCTAGGTAGGGTTAATTTCCGACAGACAGCTTTCTTAAGAAATTGTGTGATGCCACTCTTGTTTTGGCTGAGCTTTCTGTTTCAACTTTGTTTTGTTAGGCCTGCCTTAATAAAAATGTTTGCTTAAATTTTCTTATTATTTTTCTAAATAAATCGTAAAAAAAATAATTTTAAAACCAACAACCTAAATATATGTAATTACATTCCAATTACTCACAAAACTTATCAAATCCTAATTCACATTCATTTAACTATACACCAACCACTGCTCTCCATTCCATTATTGTCCCGGTTCCGCCCCAAGCATCAGCTTCGATTGTAATAGCTTGATCAATCGACTTATTTCAATTTTCTAATTGAGTTTACTTATTCAACAAAAACATATTTTCCACTTCATCCAAAGTATCAGAGTTGAGTCTTTTTACAATTTACAGACAACAGCTATGCATACCTATCTATCCAACAGCCAACACGTCCAAGAGAACCCTTCAGACCACTTAACATCCCTTACAACCACTTGCCTAATAATATGGCAGTGTTTGACTTACATATTAAAAATAAAGGTAACTAAATATTAAAAAAAGGGGTTGAGCTTTTATACGAATTTTATTTCAATTTGATTGTCTTTCGTATTTCTCCTCCAAAATTGTGTTTACTTATGAATTAATAATTGCATGTCTTTTTTTCTGTATAAAATGTACGTAGATATGCAATTATTGTGTTTGATTTTGATTTATTTTTATTTTAACTTTATTTACGCTGCACTGATGGTTGACCTTTGACGTAAAAAAATAAGTAAATAATCACCCAGTGAAGGGGATAAGCGTTTTGTTTGTTGGCACTTAGCCAACGACTTTTTGGCATGTCTTCTATAGGTATAGAAAGGGCATTAAAACTTAGAAGAATTCGTAAATGGCTGAGACTTTTTTATTGATGGCATCTGCCAGATGGCAACTTCAAGAAGGAAGACACACATTTTTTAAAAATGTTTATTTACTTACTAAGATCTATTGAAATTTAGCTTAGACAAAGTTGACAAAATAAAACATAATTCAATTAATTATAATTTGAGTTAATGAACTTTATTATACTAACCAGTGTTAACTTCAGCTCTGATCTAATATAATTTACAAATTTTTTGGTTATCAAACATTTTAATCAGGTTTATCAAAGTATCCATGCTTTTAGGGTTCAGTGGTTAAGACCGACCGGAGAAGGATCCAAGATGGAATGAAAATGGTTCGGAGACGGAACCAAGACGGATCAAAGATGCTTTCCCATGTACTTTAATAGTTTAAACTCCCAAAGCTGAATGGATTTCAGGGACCATTTTACTAGAAAGAGGAGGTTGTGCTTAAAGATATCGTGAACATGATACTCCGACCAATTATAATAATAATCTTTGTTTTATCATTTTTAAGGGTGGTCGTGACATGGGCAAGTATGAGTACAATAGTATTGAAAACGTCACGTACAAATTAGGCGTAGAGTGCAAGAACTCGAAAACTAAAATCTGGCATTCAAAATCATGCATTTAAAAACTATCGCTTTTCATAATCTGAAAATTTCGTTTTTAGAATTTCCCAAGTAAGGAACTCATTCTGTCTTGTTCAAGGTCAGGAAGTAGGTTCGCGCGATATTTGAATTTACGAGATTTTGATTAAAACAAATTATTTGTTGCAATGCATTTAAATTTAGCGATATTTCTTAACTTCTGTAAGAAAAAAATCGAGCACCTACCTTCTTTTCGATGGTATTGTTATTCATAATTTCTATTGTTTATATGTCAATTGTACAATATGTAAAAGAACTAGAAAAGAAGTCTTGGAAAACAATAGTACCATCATATAAAATATAATAAAACGCAAACACGAATTTTGTGGAACAATTTACGCGGTCTACAAAAGCCAAAGGCCTATAAATTATTCGTCGTTTAAAAGGTTTTACTGCACAAAAATGCAGAATGCAAAAAATTATTAAATAATTGCACCACAGAACTAAAAAAAAACAATAAAAGAAAATTGCTTAATTAGTGCGAGCGAGAGCGAGTTGTTTATCTGTCGTAACTTTAATGTGACGTTTCGATTTTTTCCACCCACCAACCAACCAATTTTCAAGCACTGATTGGAAAGATTATTGGAATGTCTGATAGCAGCGTTCAAAGCTGCAGAAAATAATAATAACTAATTTTTATATGAAAATTAGGAAGTTCAGTTTTTCTCCACGTTAAAGATTTGCCTTAAGTGAGATTTATTCTTGCGATTTTGTACTTAATGTTGGAGTACATGGGGGTGTGGCTTGCACCTGTAATAAGAATTAATTTCTTAAATTTCTTGATGAGTAGATACGCAATCAAGGGCATATGCATAGAATTTTAATTTAATTAATAACATGGTTATTCCAATGTATATCGAAAAATAAAGTTAAATGTTAATAACAATATATTTTTTTGAAGTTTGTCAATAAGACAATAATGCTATTAGAACTCGAGTTTTGAGTAAAAAGTTTTTCTTTTTAAGTTTCGTTGTTTGATTCGCAGGAGTTTTATTTTTTATTGTGAAACTGAGAGCAAACTGTTATTGGGAGATTTTAATTTGCCAAATTTCGATTTACGAGATTTTAAGTTGCGAGATATCTGTTGGTATTTGCGAGATTGTTTGGTGCGAGATTTAATAAATGCAAAATTATAAAAGCAGGATTATTAATTTGTGAGATTTTAAATCTTCAACATTTTAAAATCAATGCGACATTTTGTTATTCGAGATTGTTGTTGGCGAAAGCAATCAAATACAAATATCAATATTTTTGAGTTATAAATGCATGATTATGATTACGGAACGATTGTATGTTATTGTTTTTTTTTATATTAAAAGGTTCCCAAGTGCCCATTATAATGTCATATTCAAAAACGTTAATGCTCCTTTGCTTTAGGGTGGCTTACCTCTTAATCTCATAATTCACAGCATGCCAAAGCAGTAGCCAGGAGTTGATCACAGGGGTTTGATCCCCCCGAAAATTTTGAGAAAGGCATCCTTTGATCATACTTTATCCGTTTTAGTCATATTTCTGCGTTAGTTATAAATTATGTTCCAAATTTGTTGAGTTTAGTATTAAGCTCATAATTTTGACTGAGAATAATTAGGTGCCTACTTTCCTAGATGATTTTTTAAGTCAGCTTAAAATGAGATTCGCGAATCATAAGTGAAAACTTTCGTGTTTGAGCAATCTGATTCCCTCAAAACAGTTAGGAAAATTTTAACGGAGAAAATTTTAAATTCAAGACAGAATTCATGCCATGGTAGGAAAAAGTCCATACAAAATTAGACATACAAGCTTCATAAAATTTTGGTGCCTCCAGCGCATACAACATGGGCACCTGAAAGAACTTTTTTGACAATGAAACGTCTAAAAACTTACCTAAGACATTTTACCGATGAAGGTAGACAGGGTTGGCGTTTATGTTAGTTCATCGGCAAATTAAGTCTAAGGGAAGAACTATAATTGTCCGAATAGTACTGAAGCTAAAGTCAAAAACCTAAGAAAAGTAGCTTTCCGTATCGACAAAAGGGGAACACACCCCTTTTGTACTTACCATCAACCTCTTTTTGGCATTCCTATTTCACAAAATGTCAGGTTAACTTAAGTGAGATGCATTCTGGAGCGCAATTATAGCTGCGTCATTATGCTTTCCGTGTGTTCACTTGTTTTCTTTCGACCACTGAAGTGCTCCTCCGAGCTAACTTAACACTGGGAAAGTTATGCAATGGGAAGTTTTTCTTATGGGAGTAAAAAAAATGTTGACAACTTAATTGTGTTCGCGTTTGGCATTTGTATCTGCTTTTCCATAAAATTTTTTGTTTTAAAACTGTAAACTGAAGACGGATACAAAAATTTTGTTTATACCAGTTTAGTTTTTTAAAGGTATACAGTTCCTTGGCAAAAAAAACTACATATATTTCTTATGGAACCGATTTTTGCGGAAAAAAAAATATTTGATTTGATATATATAAATTCTATTTTCACCACGATAATTTTTTCGCGCAAAACAATGTCACTCACATCCTTTTGCGCAACAAAAGCAGCGTTTTTTTACATGTCCATATGGACATCGGAGTTGCAAAAAAACACAGCTAAAACTGCGTTTGCTTTTGAACAGCACAGTCTCATTCAGTTTTTTTTTTCAAACTGAAAATAACAAATACAAATAATTCCTTTTATTTAGATATACTATACTGTATATACTAAGCTCAAGGACATTTTGTTTACTCAGAGAACTGAATACTTAGCTTAAATGGTGTTTTTTTCTCGAAAAATTATACTCCCCCCAAATAATTGTCTGGCTACGGCCTTGCGCCAAACAATAACTTTCCTCAAAATGTCGATGATAGGTATTAAAATAAATAAAAGGTAGGTAATGAGGATTTAAAATCTGATTTGTTATTGAATGAATTACAAATGTGTACATAAATATAGTCTAAGAAGATTGTGTTGTATTTTTGTATACATTACAATTTTTAATCAATTATCAATTAACCACTATCGCATGCACATCAGTTTCGAGATTTCGCCATTTCAGCAAGTGAGGGGAGATGAATAACCATACTCACTGACTCATCTCACTATCAGGGTTGCCAGGTCTCAAAATAACTCAATTTAAGAATTTTTACAGTCCAAAATCAAAATCACATCAAGTCTAAAATTAGTCCAAAATTTGTTACAAGGAAATCTTAAATTTCTCATAAGTATAGTCAATTTTTTTTTTAATTTGGAGGAATTTGAAAATACAGTTCAAACGCATTTTTTTCAAATTTTGACTCAAAAATGTGACGTGCTAAAGAAATTCCGAGGCGAGATTAGAAAATCATAGGAAAGGTCCTTGGATTAGAGACAAAAATTCAAATTTTGTCACACTACTAAGAGACGATCTGTTGCATGTTGCACGTAGTCGGCCGGCCGTGATTCAGCACCTTCCAACCACGTTGACTTTGAAATATTTATCCAAGGTCAGTCACACCAAACACCATGCTATATCAACCTCTCATACGTCATACCTACTAATGGCATAGATTTTGTGATGTGAAGGCTGCAACATCAATTCCCAGACTGTTCAACAGTACGACAATGATGATGATGATGATGGTGGTAAGATGACGTTGATGATGTTGTTAATAGCTGCTTGAACTTTTGTAATTCGCAATAAGCTACCTACATTGTTTGCGCGTGTTTGTCACGTGATTGTGATTATAATTACATGGATACAATTTGAAATGATTGCTGAAGTTTGTGTTGCCTCTGGAAGGCAGGTACCTACCACCTATAATTCCCATAATTCAATCACCCTCTCCTCCATATGCTTACTTACCTCCACATCCTGTCATCATGATTATCATTGGCAACAACTGTAAAATCCATCCAAACATTTAAACGACAAGGGTTAAAATCAGATAAGGCCCGCAGCACAGCGTTGTTATGATATCTGTTTCCGTATGTTTAAGTACTTGAGTTCGTTTCGGTACGGTTCGGCTGAAAAAGGGACTGGGATTGGCCTTTGGAAATAACATCAAGGTGATTAGAGAACAATTTTATATACTTTTTGTGCTGTGGTAGTAGATGGTTGGTTTGTAGATTAATTATATTAGGGGTAGGAAACAAAACAATGTTTTTTTTAGATCCTTATTTTTATAGATACTCGTAGCGCAGTTAATGTTTTGAAATTACATCATGATTTTTTTCTTAAATATTTTTTGCCAATTAAATGAAATTTTATGATGCGTAATTACCGACAGTAAAAAATTTATTTGGGATTGTGTAATGAATACAATATGTTGTATGTACATTGTACAATTCGCAACTGGTTATCTTTATATTGTTTTGCTACCCCTACCTAGAGATTCATGGAGAAAAATTAAAACACATGCAGTTAACATAAATTAATAATTTTGAGTTGAAGCTTTAAGTAAAAACGGGGTGTGAAGGTACTTACGTATAGCACGTGGGTACGAAGTTATACTTATTTGGCGTGATTAAACAATTATTGCACTCATCCCTCACACAAGCCCTCATTGACCTTCATAAAAACTACTGTCTGTGGGTACCTACTGCTTAAAATTTTGTATAGTATTTATATAACAGTATTACGTCTGTTTTATCATATTTCAATATAGATTCCCAATTTTTGAAGAACAAGAAAATATTGCCGAAGTTAGGGCTCGTTTTTGGGTACCACTTTTTTTTAATCGATTTCCAGTCGATGAATACACAAAAAGCCATATTTAAGGTGGTGGTTAACATATACAAATATTTTGCATACCAAACTCAATGCTGATTAGTCCAGACTAAGAAGGCTTATAAATTTTAGAAATCGGTTCAAAAACCGAAATAAAATGGAATATTTTTTTCGAAAACTTAATTTTAAACGTTGACACTATGTCTACAGATAACGTTAAATTTTTTTCAACAAGATTAAAATTTGTGATATTAATATCTTTTTATAAATACCTGAACTTTAAAGATTTAAGCAGTATATCATGTGATTTTGTTCATCAAATCAATGGTTAGTTTTCCATAATTTTAAAGATTAGATGGGCGTGGTCAGAAGATATGATTGCTTTAAAAGTTTATCAAAAAAAGGTCAACTATGCAGCTTTTCAAACAAGGACAACTTCAACAACGCATTTGCTGTGGTTTCTGTTAAAAAAAGAGTTTATGGTTTATTTAGGAAAGTGACAGTTGACAATTTTTTGTTTTTTTTTTCGCAGCATTCGAAGAAAATGATGATAATTTTGGCACAACATTTTTGGAGGCAACTAACTTGATATTAACGTTATTTCACATAACTCCATAACTCAAAACGGCCAGTCAAAAAAATTTAAAAAAAACAACGATGTTATGGTTATTTTTTTTTGAAAATAAGTATTCCAGGGAACTAATTTTTTTTTATAAATATTTTGTACAAAAAAAAACAAAATTCGTTTTGTAAAATTTTACATTCTAAATTCTGATTTTCCAAATTATGTTTACATAATTCTGACTTATTGTCAGAGTTGAAAAATTATATTTATTTTTGTTTGTTTATTTTCGTTTATAAATATGGTTATTTGAGAAAAACAGAATAAAGTACATTTTACGGTTTATAATCTTAAATTATAGAATTAAGAAAGGTTGAATTCAAAAAAGCAGTACTTTAATAGAAGGAAATGAAAGAATCAGGCATATTTTCGTTGAAAAAACAAATTTTGAAAAGCTGAATTTTAAAACCAGAATTTTGATCTACTTCGGATGTAAAATTTGACATGGTGGTGCCAAGTTTGCGCCAAGAATATATTGTATGAATGTTTTTGTGAACGCTTAAAAACAATATTAAGGTTTTGGAGGTGGTAATATGAAAATTGTACATATTTCATTTCATTTTCACCAAAAGATATCTCTCACATTTTTTTGACGTTCGATGACAGTTTTTAGCGATATTTTGCAGTCCACGTTTTTCTTATCGATGTTTCAAAATTGTTCCTACTGATCAATAGGAGGCAATTTTTTCTTAATTGACCAAAAATTGTGGTAGTTTGGGTAAGCTTAGCACTAATGTTAGAAAAAAAGGTATAGCCTTTTGAAAAGAAACAACATTCTTCTTTTAAAAACCATGAACATTTTAAAATTGGTCAAAAAATAAATGAGTTGAAATTCATTGATAACACTAGGGCCGAATTAACACGACAGTGACCGAGTGAGTAAGTGCTATCAGTGATCGAATCATCGAGTAACCTCTTCAAATTTTAATATTCTAGATTGCTCGAAACGTGAGCGGTAATGCCATGCTCACATAATTCAGTCACGTATTGCTCGATAACTGATGCGGTAATTTAGCCCCTGGTCTGCAACGAAAATTGCCTTTAAACATAACCATATTTTTCTTATGGATTTTGGCATGCTGAATCCGAATACGAAGTCAAAATTGCTCATGCATATCACGTTTTTGTTTTTAAAGATATTTCAACATAAACATGTCAAAAACCGTTTTTTTTTTTTAATTTTTTCACCATTAAATATGTTTTGAAAAACCAGTAATGAGATCTTAAAGAACTGTATTTCATCTTTTTTAATCAATTTGAATATTTTCGAAATTCATTTTCTTCTTAGAATAGCAAAGTTTCCAAGAACAACTCACTGAAAAAAATTTAAAAACTGATGTTTTGAAGCTTTGCCGCTTTGTAGCTTTTAAGGGTCTAACTGCAAAGAGTCGGATCTATGGCAACAAATGTTTTAAATTGTAAGCTTAATATTTCTTGTATGCACATTTTTTCTCCTCGACCAATAAGTATTGAAATAAATCAATTTTAAAATTTAAAAAAATTTTAATTTGTCTGTTAAAGTTTAGACTTTGAGGAATAATATGAAAAGTCCAACCTGTAATAAATTTTTGTTATATCAAAACCTGGTTTGACTATACTTTCAGTTAAATTAAGTAATGGACAAAATCTTTTTGGATTTCAATACGCTAAATGTTTCTTTTTTTTTAATTTTCTGGTCAAAATTTTCTCTATCTACACGACTTTATGAATATCGAAGAGAAGTTCCGTTATCTAGCCATACAAATTACGGATTTTTTTAGTTTCTTCTGTTATTTTTTAAATAACGGTTTATTGTGAGTAAACATTGAAGAATTAACGCAAATCTTGTATCATGTGAAAACTTATATTATGTGGAATAAGTTCTCTAAATTTGAGCTCATAATTGTTTTATTTTTTTACCAGGAAACCTAATCTTAGAAGGCTCCTTTCTGCAAATCATTCACATTTTTTAAAAATCAATTAAAAAAAAATGGACGTGGTAGAATTTTTCTGAAACCAGGTTTGGATTTCGATGAGTCAAATCTGTCATAATTTCAAAAAAATATTTGAAGGCAAAAAAAAAGATAATTTTTGCAGACCAGTGTAATTAATTTTTTTTATCTACTTTTAAAGACACATAAAATCAATATTAAATTTTTTTCTGATAAATTATAAAAAAAAAAACAATTATTATTTAGTTTTGAATAAAATTAATACAATGATTGATAATTTTAGAAATCTGGAAACCAGTAAAAATTTATTTAAAAACAAGTCCAAAATCCTTTGATAAATTCAGATTTCAATAATAAAAATTTATTATTTTTTGATATAAAATTTGTATTTTTTTGTCATTTGTTCGTTTAGTTTCATCTCTGTTATAATTTTTTTTCATCCACTGCAAGTTGACAAATTTGACCGATTCATTTTACACTTTTTTAATTGGAGATGATTTCCTTCATATTTTGAACGAAATTCTTGCAACCGAAATTAGTTAAACCAAAATCAAAATAATATTGAAAATTGTTTTGGCTGCAAAAAATGTGGATCTGTCAAATTGATTTTGGATAAAATAAACAATTCTGTTACCCAATGGAAGGCAAATATAGTCAAAATAATCTATATTCAAAAATAAATTTACTCATTTCACCAACAAAACCCAAAAAGCAATGATTTATTGTCAATTTTTACGTTATAATGCAACGTCAACTGAACTTCCTAGACAATTCCATGAAATTGGTTACGGCAGTTTGTCAATTGTAAGAATAAGATCATGAATTGGTATCAAATAAATAATATTATTTGGTCTATGGCTTGTAAATGTTGATAGGAGCAAGGTAGATACTTAATAAAAATAATGAATACTCTCCCCCACCCAATTTTTTTTCTTGTTTCAAACCAACCGGTACCCTCCAACGCTTTGATGCTATTTATGCAAACCCCCTGTATAACTTATCTTTGAATTTCTAAGCCATCCCTTGAAAATAAGTGCAAGTTCATGCGGCGGAGTAGTGCTTGTATTTATAAAGTATTTAATAAGAAAAATAGCATTTCCGGAACATTTTTGAGGCCTCTAGAAATCAAAATAGAACTCTGAACAGAGTCCGAGCATATCGAGCATGAACATCCTCTGAATTATTTTTGAAAAACCTCTGAACACTAGCTGTCAAAATGCTTCTGTTCAGCATTTAACTCTGCCTGCTCAGTTATTTTATTTTGTGCTCATAGAGCGTGCTCTGAACATACTCAGAACATGCTCAAAATTAAAAAAAAAGCACAAATTGTTAACTCCGAACGCTCTGAGCTAAAAAAGAAACACAATTTTTTGTTTGACAGTTCAGTCTCTGCTCTTAACTAAAAACGAAAAACGACTTTTGTAGAGTTTTTCGAGTAATTAAAAGAAACCAGAACTTAATAATCTTAGATTTACATTAACAGTAATAAAAAAAGCCAGATAAAATACTTGAACAGTTTTTTCCATCTTTTAATAAAATCACCCATGTATTTTACCATCGTCATCAAGTAAATTAGTGTCAACTCAGGTCACTCTCACGTTTAAGACATCATCTAGTTCAGAGTTATCTTTAAACTTAAACCATTTATTGATTAATGAATTAATCATATATTTTCGAATTAAAAGTCCGTGTTCTTGTTTTGTCCTTAATAGAGAAGGATTACAGCTTCAAAATCTGGGGGCCCTAATAAAAAAATTGGTCATTTAGAATGATGCAGACCGTTACGATTCACAAGAAAACTAAAAATTGTAAAAGAATATTT
The DNA here is from genome assembly GCA_946251815.1 of Dasysyrphus albostriatus. Lineage (NCBI taxonomy): Eukaryota > Metazoa > Arthropoda > Insecta > Diptera > Syrphidae > Dasysyrphus > Dasysyrphus albostriatus. Next base: position 4,484,300 of record OX276339.1, read on the forward strand.
AAAAAGATTTCTGATGAATTGAGCTCAAAAGTCCATATTTCAAGGTTCATCAACTATCAATTTTATAATTGACAATCGTAATAGGGGTATGGGTCTTAGTTTTTTTAGTAGGAGTCTTACTGCAAATTTTCAGCAATACCCGTTGCAAACATTTTAGTCATGCTAGCTTCACAGCTTTTTAAAAGTAATAACATTTGAGTTCTTATGCCAGGTTAAAAGCCAGTCTGATGCTGAGAAGAGGGCATGTCATACAATCGATTACTGTGAATGGGGATCGCTACCGTTCAATGATAACCGAATATTTTTGGCCCCAATTAGATGATATGGACTTGGAGGACATGTGGTTCCAACAGGACGGCGCCACAAGCCACACAGCGAATGTCACAATCAATTTATTGGAAACCAAGTTTGGAGAACGTGTTATCTCACGAAATGGTCCAGTCGCTAGGCCGCCTCGGTCGTGCGATTTGACGCTGTTAAACTATTTCTTGTGGGACTACGTCAAGTCTATGGTCTATGCCAATAAGCCAGCGACGATCGATGAACTTCGTTCGAACATCGAACGTGAAATTGCAGCAGTATCGGCCGATTTATGCTTGAAAATTAGGTTCAGCGTCTGGACTTCTGCAAGCGTGCCCGTGGTGGCCATGCAAAAGAAATCGAATTCCATACATAATGGCATCAAACGTACTTTCACAGGAATACAGAATTTTATTGATATCCAAAACCGTTTTTGTTTTATTTAAAAAAAAACTTTTGTAGCGCTCTTATTGATAAACCCGATATATCCACCAGAAGACCTACCGTTTCCCGAATACAAGGTTCTATGGTCTCGGGAAGTGCTCCATAACTTCGATAATCTGTAAGTGAGTCACTGCCTGAGCAGAATGGAAAACGGAACGGGAATAGATGTCAAAAAAGGTGCAGCTGCAGCTACAAGTTTTTAACAAGTTTTAACTTTCATTGCTGCATTTTTTTACGTCTATTGCAGCTCCGTCTCCCATTCTCTTCATGCAGTCATTTATCACTCAGTTACGGTTTCAGCGATTTTTGAAGCTCTATTTTTGTTTGCGTTTACTTAGCTCAGCAAATATTGCGAATTTGAGATTCCTAGTTTTATGGTCCTACATTTAGAGGGGGCGAAATCGCCTAAGTTTGTTCCTGTATAAAAAAGATGAAGTGCTGCGAACTTAGCGGGGATGTACCGTGCCCTATGAGAAGCGGACCCAGTTCCCACTTAAAGCTCAGCTCCTTATGTTTTTCCGTTTTTTCAGACTCAGAATATCTTAAAAATTCTCCAAAATTCAATGCTATTTTTGAGCAATTTTTTTGTCATGCAGTGATATCAAATGCAGTAGACGGACAAAAATCAAATTTTTCTACTTTTGGATCTTAAAAAAGGTCGCTGGGTTCACTTTAAAAATTTGTATGATAAAGTTTCTTTGGATTAATATATTGCGCCAAGAAAAAGAAGGCCTTGCGATTTGTTGCAAAAACTGTGCAAATAAAACTTTCTCTCTTGTTTCTTGAAGCCTCCATTTTGTATCAAACTTTGAACATACAAAATTACATCTCCATTCTTCAGCTTGCTGATTACATAAATAAAAATAGCAACTATTTATTTTATCTCCAATATTATATTTTATTCGTTTGCATCAATTTATTTTTTTTGTAATGAACTTTTCTTAGATTTTTTTCAGATAAGTTCTGTTAATTTATTTATTATTTTTATTTTGTCATTTTAACCACACATCAATCTTACATAGGTACAGTTACTATTTGTGTGTGATTTTTTTTTTAAATTATTTTATTATTTTTTGTCTTTTAACCTATCCGTGTGAACAAATTGGGAGGTCACTTTAATTATAATTTCCTTTTTTTCGGTCTCAATTGCTCATTTGCTTGATTTTTGTTTAATTTTCTCTGTCATCGTTTTAAAATTAAATGTATGCTTTTCTTATAGCCACATGTGTATACACTTTTTGTTCTTGTCATCTTACTGAAAACATAGTTATTTAAGAAAAATAAAGGGAATATAATAAATTTATATACTTTTAAAATATTTTCATGAATGTGAAAATTGTGAGAAAAAGAAGCAATCTAATAATTCTATTGTAAATCCCATTTATTTTGTTTTGGGTGGATTGACCTATTTTTAACTACTACATTTTATTTTTATTTATTTTTATGTTTAAGCTTAAAGTTTTTTTTTTTCAAAATAGAATTTAATCTTACAAATTTAAATTTATATTGTAGGTACATGCAATTTTTATGATAAACTTTATTATTGTTATTCTCGATTTTTGGTACATTTGATACATACCTACTATTAAAGTTATAATGTCTTACCAACTCAAAGTGTTTTAAATTTAAGATTATCACCTATACCGTACCTAACACCTAGGTATGACAGATATGCATTTCTCACCAATTTATTTTGAGGTCCAATTTTATAAAAACCAACAGGCGACAATTTAAAATAATTTGTAGCACATGTCTGTCAAAACTAAAATATCCCTTGGGCAACCCTTGCTTATCAGCTCCTTTTAAACTGTTTTTCTTGCTATTCATTTTAACTTAAACTTTCTTTCTTCTGACATGCTTCAATTTTGTATTTGAAAGAAAACAAGAAACAGTCGGAAGAAATTTCATCAACTAGAAATGAGGGAAATGTTTAACTCTATCGTGAGTTGAAAGTGCTCTTCTCAGTCAGAAACAGCAACATTTATCTGTTGTTAGACCAGGATATGACAAAAACTAACTCAAAATAAATAAAACTTTAAGTTTTGGAATGTGTACGGAACGCACAGTATACTTTTTTCATAAGAGGGGTTTATATCGAACAACATGTTATCAAACACAGATTGGCAACCATCGATGTTTGATCCCTCAAACGCTAAAACAACCACCCTGACAACCTACTCGTATATTGTGGTTTTTCCCTTTCAATCAAGGAATGTTTGATGACATGTTGTTCCATATAAATCCCCCTTAATAGTCAAGTTTTTTTAATGTAAGACATGTTCCGATTAATGAATTTAACTAAAACTGCCAACTATTGTTTCCTTCTCTTAACCAATTTGTCCCTTTTGAACGGAAATGACGTCTCGCCAGAAAGTTAAATATTCCACCTGACCAATTCTCCCAAGAAATTTCTTTGGGCGTCTGTCAAATGCCAGATTGACTTAAGTCGGATGCAGTGATGCCAGACTTTTCAATTAGAAATGCGCTTTTCACCTTCTAAGTCGAAAACAAATGCCCACATTGAACATTTATACGAACCAAAAATTTAACGACAAATCATTTCATTTATTTATTTTTAGGTGCTTGTTCACACATGAAGAACGAAAGTGTTCAGACTTCAGATGTGATGAAAATTATTCTGCAGATTCTGTTTTCCTCTTTGTGTTTCTGTTATGGCGAAAAATAAAATTTTTAGTTCGCATCCAAATTCTACACCAGCGCCAGTATTTACAAAGGAAACGATTCGTCAATTTACTTTACCGAATATTTTCAAATATTGGTTTTCAAATTTTGCTAAAAAGTGCTTACAAACTGTTCCACCTTTTCCGGAAATTTCTTTCTCCATAGAGAATTTTAACAAAATAAAGCTTGAACATGAAAACTTACAGTTTTATTTCCTTAAAAAACTGGAGACCGCCTTTTTCTTTAAAAAATATAGAGGTTTGCTGAGAATTGACTTTCTTTGAAGAGAAGAGCACACCCAAAAAGAACTTAATCCTTACAAAGTTTCAGATGTTCAATTTGTTTTCTAGGGATATGAAAGTAAGAAAGTACCGTCTGCAAAAAAAACTTAAATTTTATGAAAAGTATAAACAGTTTACAAAAACCACCAAACTATTCCACCTGTTACTCCTGTCAATCTTTATAAAAAGGACCCAGCAGGACGAATTTTCAACTGTCGTTTTCAACTGTCATTTTAGCTGTCATTTCTTATGAAAATAGCGAAGGTTGCAAGTAATTTATATCAAAATTGTTTGAAAAATAAAATCACTATAGAAATTTAAAGTACTGTGATGATAAAATTCTGCATTAACACGACCCACAAACTATCATAATTTTTACCTTTAACAAACTTCCACAAGAAATTAAATAAGAAAAAAAAAAAAACAGTTCGAGTTCGGTTCGACATTTTTCTAAATTTATATACTCGTAATTCGTTTTGATTTAAGGTGAACACACTCAAGGAAAAACTTCAGGTAAGTAACTAACCTGGACCTAGTTAAATTCACAAGGTGCACAATCCCATATAAAAATACAGGCATTTCTAAAATTCAGTGTCTAATCAACCTGGTTTAAAAAGATGGCCTGTTATTTTAACACTAAATTCTGGTTAATAAGAAATTTGGACAAGAATACAATGCAAATCTTAACCGAGGGCATTTTTGTTTTAACACTGTATGCTATCAATTTCTATTTTACTACAAATCAGGTCAAGTAATCTTTTATGTGGTTATTTTAACAATGTTAACGTGTTGAATTTAACCTGACCTAATGTTAAAGTAGCACTCTGCTCGTTCATTTCAACGTGAAACTAGTGTCAAAATACACACGCACAGACCATTCAAATAAAATTGTTTGATTGTTTACGTTATCTTATCTAGATTTTCAGGTAAAATAAACAAGATTTTCATGTTAAATTAACAGTTTTACTATTTTAAAGCAGTGGTAATTTAACAAAATGTCATGAAGATTTTACCTGCAACCAACGCTTATTTAACACAACATTAAAATCAGGTATTTGGTTAAGCAGTTAACCAGATTTACCGAGTTGAAAAATAATAACCTTAAAATCAGGTATAAATTTAAATTTAGAAATTTATTTCTTCTCTGAGTGCAGGGAACGTTCTGACAAAACGACCAGTCCATTACTGTTTTTATTTTTTAATTTTAGGCAATTTTATATGTCGCTTATACCATGTTATTTATTGTTGTAATTCCGAAAATATCTCTGACCTTTTAATTTTTTTAATTCTTTTCAAAAATTGAAGTCTGTAAGTATTCATTATTTACATTTTGACTGATAACTGCCATAATTTCTGTAAAAAAAGGCAGGCAAAATTTTGTATAAAGTCAATACCTTCAACACATATCTCCATGATGTCAAAATAATAATGTTCTAAAGGTGCGTTTCCATTTGAGATAGTGGATCTTCGTTTCCCCTCTGTGAGTTAGTTTGACTCTCAAATAGAAACGCACCTTGATGCTCTGTGATCTGTGAGTATACCGAATAAATAGCTTCATCTTCTCTTGTGTTTTATGTTGCCATGATATTAAGGCAATGACAGTTTAATGGCAAAATTTTACTTCAATTGAACATGTAATTTTTTCCTTTATTACAAATCAGCTTTCACATCATTGACACAATTGTAAGAATACAGTGTTAAAATGCTATTACTTCTGGAATTTAATTAAGTTTTGTTATCATTAAACACGATTTAGGCAAGTAATGGCTAAAATATGATAGAAATTATGGCATTGTCTTTCTTTTGTGAAAGTGCAGGTCATAAAAATGATAAGAAAATACTCAGAACAGTAGAAATTGTGATAATTTGTCAGTCGTGTAAATAGGTGGCATAAGGAAAGAAGCTTTAGGTATTTTTCTCAAATAATATGAGCTTGGTTTGACTTAGTAACACTTAGTCATAAAACAATTATAATTTTTGGTAGGTAATAATATTTCTATGTTGCTAATATGCAAAAAATTAAGAACAAATTAACTTTATTTATGAACTTAATCTGCACTATTTAATTGCTCATGCGTCACTCTGACCAATAGAGCATTAGTTAAATTATTTTTATTCAGTTTAATGCTTTTTGATTTTTCCAACAACAGTTTTATTTAACTCTCAATAAATGTGCCTGTATTTATTTATTTATTTTATAATTTTTCTTATTCATTGTTAACTTTTAAATAATAAAGTATAAATGGTGTGATGTTTCTTACATAATTATATATTTGTATATATATATTTAAGAAATTATTTTTTATGAAAACCAAAAAAAAAAAAAAAATGGAAATAAATATTCCAAAAAAAAAAATGTGCCTAAGGGACAAAACAAGCATCACGCACACTTACACATGCACACACATGTTTTTTTTTATTATATTTTAATATTTATAAATATGAAAGAATATATATATATTTATATATACTTTTTTATTTTTTATTTCTTATAAAGACATAATGCTTTGCACTAGATCCTTTTGATCACCATTAAGAGTTTTCATTTGTTACACATATTTGTTTGTTTTTTTGTTTGTTTAATAAATAAACAGAAAAAATTAACGACAAACATTATTCCATTAATAAATTAAAATAATATACAAACAAAACTGCATCATACACGGAAAATTATTAATTAATAATATTGATTAAAATTACATTATAAATTAATGTTTGCACATTTTATTGATTTTATTTTGAGATTTCAATATAATTTAATATTCACCTTGATTACCTAATCGGGTAGTGGGAGTCAGACTATCATCTACCATATACACAGTTTCCGTGAGAATGCTAATATTTTATATTTTTTACACCAAAAGGGTTGAGAATAAGGAAAAATACCTAAGTTTGGTACGCAAGTGTCTCACCCCCGCGGAGTAAAGAATTGTGGTATCCATAATTTGTTAGATTAGCTTTCAACAACAGGAAAAATTATGAAAACTTACCAACTTTCAACAGGTCTTCGCAACTGCTTGGCTATGTGGACGACATCGAAATCATCGGCCGCTCCAAGTGAGGTGTACTAGAAGCATTCACAGCTATTGATGAACAGGTGAAACGCGTTGTTATTGAAGTGAATGAGGACAAAACAAAGTATATGTTATTAACAAACAACGCTTCACCTGTCCATTGCCTAGGACAAAACGTCACTGTTGGTATAGCCCAGTCGGGATAGCAAAAAATTAGATAGGGGTTTTTTTATTTTAATCGGTAAAGGGGTTCATTAACGGCCTAAAAAAAAGTTTTCGACTTCCTAGTTCCGTTGCGTTAGCCGCCATCTTGAATTTAAAGAAAATCGGTTTTTGTGCAATAACTCCCCTAATTTTAACTTTTGAGTAAAAATTAACTCAACAAAAGTTGTTCAAAATTCAATTATCTACAACCAGGTGGTTTCAGACACAAGAACTCTTGGTCTCGATGACTGGAGGGAGTGTGCGAGGGACCGCAACCGTTGGAAGACCGCAATATCTCAGGCAGATACCCTGCATGAATCGGGAGCCGAATAAGTAAGTAAGTAAGATTAATCAGTACTTTGTTCACGACAATCTTAAATAGAGTTACTGGATGTGGTATGCGTTATAAGTCAATTAACGCCAAATTAAAGAGCAGATAGTTTTCTCATATCCAAATATTTGAAACAAATTTTGCTAACGTTTATTTTCGATATACGACACAAGCTCCATTTATCTCACAAACGGTTAATTTTTGATCTTCTATCGCTCAGTCCTTGTATTTTTCTGATTGAAAGAATAACAAAGCAATAAGATAAGCTGAGAAGAGGATATTATTTTACTGCTTTCGGTTGACTTCTGGAACTAAGTAGATATACGAATCTCAATATACTCTTTGTAAGTCAAAACATTATAAAGCCTCTTCTTAGACACCTTCATCAATCATGTGGCTAAAAATTTGTTGTTCTAATTTCCTCATAACCGGTCAAATATCGATTGAACTTCTGAGAAATGTGTGTTTCTAACCTTATGGCTTGTAGTGTATGTATAATAAGCCAAAAATTGTCTAATTCTTTCGGATAATGATTATTTATTACGATCATAGCTTAAGCCGATGTTTATTTCTCGAAGATGCAAAACGTCCTAAACGAAAAATTGAAAACATCCAAAACATTCCATTTAAGGTCCGTAATATTCCTGAAAAAAAAAACTTTATTTTTTGAAATTTAAAATCGACTAGAAAGTTTAATGAAATTTCGTATTTAAAATATTATTATCATTACAGTTAATTTAAGTTACTTTTTGACATCTTTTTCGTTCAGGAACAAGGATAAAACTTGGTATTTTTGAATTTCCAGTACTATAAATGCTTTCTTGCAGAGAGTTACACAATATACAAGATGCAAATTGCCTGGCAATGCCTTTCGTAATGCATCGACCAATTTTTTGTAATCAAACATCTGTCAACCGAGTTAACTGACACTTTTTAACCTGAAAACATTTTCAGGTATGTCGTTGTCGGTCCATGGTCAGGAATTAAATCTATTAACCTAGTCTGACAATATTGTCAGGTCTGAAAATCACCTTAAGGTACTGAAGTTAAATTTGAAGATTATGTTAAATGTGACACTGTTTTATCGCACACGATAAAGCACTGTGATACTAACAGTGTATTTTTGGAGCTTCTAGATGTTGCCGACCTCCAATGATACTCGGACTGGTACGCAAAGGGGGCTGGTAGGAGTACTTGTCCCACCTAATCACAATTCATGCATTAGGCAATTTTTCTTCTTTTGAAAGCAATTAAAAGCAAGATTTCTGTACCAGAACTATTTTTTGAATGAAGTTGTCCCCCCTTAACCGGGGGCTGAACCGTGAAGAGCTGGGGTCTATAGAGACTTACAAATCTTAACCATTTCTGTATGCGTCTTTGCGTGTTGTTGGCAAGAATGGAGGGGACCTAAAACTTTTTACCGGGTTCGGAACGACTAGATGATAAGTATTTATGATATACCAAGAGCCGTCAGAAAATTATAGGAGTGGATGTATAACCAAAGTATCATATTCCAAAGTCTGGCAGATCTTCATGCAGACATTGGTGAGAGCAGGGGGTTAAAACAAGCTTGGTTTCCAATTTTTGTGTCATTACCACTTCAATTCACTTTTAAAAAATATGACTTTTATCTTGATGATCCCATAAGTAGAACTCAAGATTTTGGTTGTAGCTTTTTAAGCAAACCTTACTCACCTTTTTTTTGGAGACTAATAGCTAATTTCATAAACAAACATTAAAATTGCTTTTATTTAAACTCTTTCTAAATGTTATCAGACATTTAAAATTTTTAAGTTACACCAATGTAGAAAAGGGACATTTTAGGAACATTTTAATTAAATTGAGTTTGCCTCACATCTCTGGATATAAAAAAAGAGGTTGTTTCACTTGCTCACGCGAAGTTTATGAGAAAAATTAAAAAAGTATTATGGACGAGGGGACCCAATTATTCTGACAGCAAGATATCAGCTTTTGTTGACTGGAATTGGAATGGCTGAACAAAAAAGACTCTAGCTTTTAGTGCACAAGTGCATTTAAAATCTTCTTAAATTTAAAAGCATTTGGTGAAACCAAAAAACAACACTTTAAGGTTGAATAACTTTTAAAATAATCAAAAGTTTAATGTGAAATTAGGCATTGATTTGTTGTTTTTATTTTCTTTTGTGAAAAATCTCCAAAAAAGATGATAAGGTTCGAATGAAATAGTTATATTGTGAGTTTTATTAATCGGATTTTCAAAAAATTTAATTATAGTAGTAGGAGATCCTCCTTTTTATGACCCCTCACCCCTCCCAAAGGCTTTAAGAAAACCTGCCAGATTTTGGTATTTGATATCACGGTTGGTTATACATCCACTCCAAAAAATTGTTGTCCGCTCTTAGACTTCGACAATAGATACTCCATACCCAACAAGAGGCAGAACCTCAGAGAAAAACATTTTTTGTTTTAAGGTTGTAGTGGCTAGGAATCGAACCCAGACCTTCCGGAATGACACTCAAACGCACTAACCATTTTACAGGTTGAGGTAACTAACCCACTATGAACACACGATCTTATGAAATAATCATGAATATTATCATTTTTCAAAGAACCACACTCGTGCATATATTAAAAAATAATGTAATCTTTTTCAACTCTCCGTTACAGTTTCAGAAAAAAAAAATATTAAAGAATCCGAAAATGAAACAAAAGAAAAATCATTCAAGTTACAAGTAAATAGTTATAAAATTAAATACTCTTCTACATAGGTATAATAAATTCTTTCTATATGAATTAAAATTACATATTATATTGATTGGAACGCTTTGCGCTTCATCACATGTGAGTGTTAAGTTTTTGTTAATTTTTAGCTCTGCCGTTTTGATAAATAAATTTTTGTCTATACATATACATATACATATACATGTTATTTTCAATATATATATATTCACACTTTTATTTTATTTTTTTTTATTATTATACTTAGCGTGATTTTTTGTATTTTTTTTTATTATTATTAAATACAGAATCATCGATCATTGACCCGAGATATACATAATTTTCAATAATTATGTAGGTAATTTAATTTTAGTTTTTGTTTTTTTTTTTCAATTTTATTTCTGTCAAATCTTTTTTATACTTAAGTCGAAATTAGAAAAAAGATAAAGTATCTTTATAAGGAGGTGTGAAGATTTGGTATAAAGAAAGTAGGTACACATTTTCTAGATAATTTTAATAAAATATTTTTTTTTGAATGAGGTATACATTCACACAGAAGATAGATTGTTTTTTTTTACGGATTTTGTCTAACTACGTTAACAAACAAAATAAATTATTCAACAACATCAAATTAAACGGAAAGTTTTTTTTTGTTATTTGTATTTACGTAGTAACTTGAATTTTTACATTCGTTTTCTAAGAAAATGTATGAACGAAACCATTAAACAAGAAAAAAAAAAACTACGAATTAAATTCATTTTTATACAAAACATAAACAAAAAACACTTAAATGGACCCATTTGAAATATGTACCTTCCTACTATTTTGAGTAGGCAGAATGATTATTACTGGAAGCATCGAATTCAAGTAGATATCGAATAACATCATCATAAAAAGAACACGCAAATGAGTTTACAGTCTGAATTTCTCTGTCCAATTTGTTCGTAGAAGCTTTGGACAACAACAACAACCAAAAAGTGTATGTAGAGATGAAAATAAAAAAATTGAGCTACGAGTATCATGTTTCAACCAATCACCACACATATACATTCATATTTCAACATGACATATTCCAAAAAAATAACAATTTCGACGTTTGTGAGAGAGTGATATAGGTACTTGATAATGAGCTCTACTCTACTCTCTTGTTGAGAGAGTGATATAGGTACTTGATAATGAGCTCTACTTAGTACGCTAACAAACTTTAAAAATTGAGAATAACTTTCTTTGGGTGAAAAGTAAAGCTACGAACAAATTTAAAACCAGTTGGACAACTAAAAAAATCATTGCTGTCATGGAATGTCATGCAAAAATATGGACCGGAAATTGTTTAAAATCAATTTTACGCACCATATTTTTTTCGCAGGCAAAACATTTGGCGGTCTTTTATTTCGCATGGTATTCAATGACAGCAATGTTTTTTTTTGCATGAAATTGTAAGCTAGTCATGCAAAAACTGATTTCTGATTTCACCTCAATAATTTTTGAAATGCGAAGATATTTGCATAGATTTTTTTGCAGTAGGCTTTAGCGAATGTGTTTCTACTTTCAGATGGTCGAAGCATTGGATTCTTGACGTCACCAATCCAAACATACAAAAATGTTAATCACAACATTAACGCCAGTTGGTCAATGTTATTTACTCGTGTAAATGCGTTGACGTGTCAATGTGATTTTAAGTTTTTGGTGTCAACGTTTTGTCATAAAATATACAATCAGCTATAGGTTTGTTCGTGTCTGGGCTAAATTTGGCAGTCTGTCAAAAATTGAGGAGTGGAGAAGCAATTCTCTCAGAGAGCAGTAAAATGAACAAAAGTACACGAACGCACAGAGCCAACATTTCTACTACTTTTTGAACGTCAACAAAAAGTAAACAAAAAACTTCATAATAAATCAAGAAAACAAAGCCACAGTATTGGAATTTCGATTTTTACTTTATATTCTTAAAAAAATTGGCTCAGAAATAAAAAAAATGAAATACAATTAAAACAAAATTTCTTTATTATTGATAAATAGTTTTTTCGTTATGAAATATCAATTTTTTCTAACCGAAAAGCACTTAACAATAAACAAAAACACGAAAGTCACAAATAAGTCACATTTTCTGTTTAAAAAATTGATAAATAGATGTATTTAATACAAAAAAATGATTAGATAAGAAATGAAAAGCACTTTTACCAAAAAAAAAAAACTTAACTAGGAACACACAACAGCCATTTTGTTTTTTGTGTTGTTGTTCCCAACTCAGAACACAGAACTGACAATATCTGCCCAAAGAAATTTCTTGGGCAGAATTTGACAAAAATGTCACAAAGTGGAAATTTGTTACCCTCTCGCGAGCGTTCTTTTCTGCCAAAAACTACCCTTTTTTGCGTACGCGAACAGCTTTGAACTAAATTTGGTAAATTTGGGTAGAATTTGGTAGTTTTGTGGAGTACACGAACAGACTTTATATCTTCGGAAGAGAATTAGGTGTCATTTTAAGGTCAAAGAATCAACACATTTATCGTTTGAATTGACTGTCTTATACAGAGATTATCAAACAAAGATACTCGTAGTAATCTCAACTGTCAGTTTGACTTGCCTACAAACTGAAACCAACAGCTGGATTGATTAGATTTGCAAAGTGTTAGAGAAAATTAGTGAAATACGCACACATAAAATCAACTCGCCATTCAGCACATCATTCAGCAGAGGTCTTTTTGCTGCTGCAATTCACAGCTATTCTTCGACACGAATTAAAATTACAAATACAAAAATGTAAGCAAATGGGTTTTGGAGGGTAAAACGTACCAAGGATTGCCATCTTTATATTCATAATCCCTGGTCTTATTATTAGAACCTTAAGAACGGAATGAAGACAACCACTCTCAATTCGGCCTTATGTTGACTACTACTACAACTTTTTTTTCGGTTGACCTTGCGGATTAAAACTAGACTTCAAACTAAGAGAGAATAGTTAAGCGTCAAAAATACTATATGGAATTCCAATTCAAATCACTTTTGGCTTTGATAAACACAAATAATAAAGGTAAACTAAATCAGGTTTCTCTTAACTGCAAAATGTATAAGTTTTTCAAAAAAAAAAAAAAACATTATAAAAATAATAATTATCATTCCATACTTGTAAATAACACATAACATGGTACAAGTAGAACAAATTGCTAAATATTCAGTTTAAATATTAAAATAACATGAAAAAAGTCAAAAGAAAAGTAATCTAAGAAAACTCTCCACCTCTAACTACACTGTTCAACAAAATGTTATATTAGTTTTGTTGGGACAGAAATCGGATAATAGTTTTCTGAAGGTTTTTTGACAACTTTCTGAATTCAAACCCGATCTCAGAATTGTTCCATCTGGTGATCAGGTCAGGTTTTCGAGATAAACAAAAAAAAAGAAGAAACATAACCTCAAATAAAGGGACAAAACGGGTTTTTTCGATTTTTCATGTCAGAATTCTAAAAAACCTGACCTGGTGGAACAATAATTTTGAGATTAGATTCGAACTCTTATTGCATCACAAAATCTCTCAAATCTATAATCCATTTTCTATGCAACAAAACAGTGTTGGCAATGTGTAATTATTATTCAATTTGATGTTATTGTTGTAAGGAAAATATAAGATATTTGTTTTTATTATGTAAGTTTTCTCTTGTAACAAGAAAATATCACATTTATTTATACCAACATTTGGGATGATTTTTTTTCAATTACTACTGCTATAATTCTGTTTTTTTGTTTTTTTTTGTTTTAATTTTAAACAACACAAGATTTCCTAGTCGAAAAGAATAAAGTTGATAAGTCATGTATTTTTTGTTAAGAGATTACGACTGATAGAAATTTCATTGTAAAACTAAGCAACAAAATATAACAAGTTAAAGTTGTTTGCTTAAACATAGTTGAATTAATTGCTTTCTTATCATTCCACAAGCTTGAAATTAAAACTAATAATAATCAATAACCCTTGATAAATTTAAAAGTGTGTTGTTAAAGCGTATAAATTATTGTTTGCATTGCGGGTGTTTCCAATTTTATATTATTATTTTTATAATTTAACAAATACGAAAATTAGGCAAAAAAAACAATTTAAACATTTACCATCTTCATTAATGACATTAACGACAAAGACTTCTTCAAGCAAACAAGTCTATTTTGACTTGCATCGAGAAGTGTACGATTTGTTATAAAAGACTTACATAAACGTCATTAACTGTCAGACATTTATTATATTAAAGATATTCATGCAATGTCACCGTTGCAAGATTTTCGATACTACAAAATTGCAGAGTTTACGACAAACATTTCACGAATACCAGCCAAAAACCGTTTGCGGGAATGTGGTTCATTGCTCTTATTTTGTTCGATGCTCTGAAAAAAAACTTAAAAATACATTTTTTTCTTCAATTCTTTTATTTTTATTGATCAATCAGAACCAACAAAATTCAACTGAAGATGGAAATTTGTTTCCGAAACGCGTTGCAATAAATATAAATTAAAATTAGTTGCGAAGAAGTAACTAAACAAACAAAATAATAAATTATAAAACTTTATTTTATTTTTATTTTCATATATTTTGTTTTTAATTGTTTGTCAACTGAGCTATTTAAGTAAGAAACTTCTTTCTTTGAACCTCTTCAATTTTAAACATTTTTTTTTGGTTATTGATGAATGGCACACTTATTAAAAAATTTTTCATTCCACAAAAACTCTCGTCAGGACATTTCCCATACAAATTTTGACAGTTAGCTTAAAGCGTGGTTAATTATTTGACATTGGGAACATCTACGACGGCTTATCGATGTTGCACGAGTAACCATAAGTTAAAATGAGATTGATGTTCTGCTGTATAAGTTTTGCAATGTCTATCTATTGCAAACTTTGTTTATCTACTCACCACTCGGGCTTTTGTGTCTTGACTGTCAAACCCATTAGAGTTGGACTCACTATTAAGCTGAGTTGGGTAATAATTACTACATTTGTTATTGATTACAGGGTCAATTACAATCACATGTAATCAGTTATTGAAATTTTTCAATTACAAATCACATGTTATCGTAATTGATTTTTTTTTTGTAATAATTACTACCCAACTCTGCTCATAAGTGGGAAAAGTGCAAGTGAAGTATTATTTTATAAGTCTAAGGTACTTTTTGAATAGAAGGTGATCTGACTTATCAAATTCCAAAGGGCATAGGTTTGAAACGACTTTTAAATAAATGTGAACACCGAAAAAGTACGGGAATGGATCTCATCAAAAAATATTTGGGAGAAAAAGGTCACAGGTAGGTGAAGTTTTTAGTGCCAACTAAAACCCACCTGGCAAAAATGTTAAAAAATTTACGAGGGTTGGGTATGAAATCCGTAAAGGCAAAATCACGAAAATGTAAAAAATCCCGAAAGCCAAAATCCTGAATTTCAAAATTCGAAATAGACAAAATCTCGAATGGTTTAAATTCTTTATGCTAGAATTCCGAAAGACAGAATCCCAAATACCAAAATCCCCAATACCATGATCTCTGTTCATGGCTTTGCCATGAACAGAGATCATGAAATACAAAACAGTTTGGTTTCTTTGAAAATACTGAAATATATTACAAAACAGAAGTATAAAAAATCAGGATTCAATACTTGGGATTTTTGTCCGTTTGGGATTTCAGCTTTTGGGATTTTTTCCATTCGGGATTTTGGAATTCGGAATTTTGTATCCTTCCCAATTTACTAATTCCTTACTTGTATTTTTGTATTCTTAATTTGTTTTTCCCTTCCTATAAGCCAACAGGTTTCTCAGTGACATCCCTTAGGCTAGAAATGTACTTGCAATTTTCTGTCGTACGATTATTCAGTCGCAAGAAATAGAACACATGAGTTTATATGTGATCGACTGCACATGGCAAAAACATTTCTATTAAGTTGCGAAAATGGCAAGTGCGTTCCTAGCCTTAGTGTCCGGTTATGAGACAGCTCGCTGTACACATATGAAAGTACATACATATTTCAAGCACAAATTTCAACGTTTTCCAGAAAACAATTACTCGTTGTTGATTGATTAAAATGATATTTATATATTATTTTCTGATTAAGAACCTTAATATCTCCAGTTTTCGTCAATTTATAGAACTATTATGAACACTCGGAAGACGTGAATCGATTTGATCTATAACTTTTCCACGCTTTTAAAATTTGAAAAAAGAACAGAATTCGTTTTTTGGCCCATTAAAAATAAGATTTAAGCAGTGGAACTATATTTCGTTACTTAATCATTAGGTTGAAGTGGCTGCCAGTCGTGAAGACTGACACACTTAGACCATGAGTTAGTCCATTGTGATCTTAATGATTACGTGTGAATAAAAAATTCTCAAATAACTGAGACATGGAACTTCGTGTTTGGTTTTTGCCCAGGAGTCCTCCAAATTAGGATCCCGCACTGTGCCCAATGTAGCCACAACTACGCCATTTCATATACACTTGACAGCCAGTTAGTTTAATTGTTCAACAAGGTTACACAAAAACTATGGAAAACAAAAAAAAACTGCAGTAAATAAAGAAAACAAATCAGCAAATCAGTAAAAGTACCAAATATTTTTTAAGTGGTCCTTATTATTACAAAATGAATTACTTAAATTGAAAACTAAAAGCGCTCATCTGCTACAAGACTGGCATAACTTAAAATTTATTGTTTCAGATAAATTCGAGTGAAACTTTCGTTTTTTTTGTGTAGAAAAAACAGTTTGAAAAAATGACTGTAGTACACTCGTGTCTGAATTTGAGACGAGATATCGATGTATGATGTAAAACAAAATTGAAGAGCGGATTTTCTAAGTCAAAAATGTCATTCGCTTAGTTCAAAAATGTCTTTTTTTTCAGTTATGCCAGTCTTGAAGCAAATCAGTGATGCATACCAACATGTATTGGAAACTACCACGTTTTGCATTTTTATTAAAAAGTGTATCAAATTAGTGGAATTATAGTAGAACATTGCCATTTTCAACTTCAGGGTTTATTGCTATATTGAACACTTAATAGTTGATGTGTTTTAATTTCAAACTGTGTGTATGCAAATATATCTTTAATAACTCTGATATAAATAAGACATAGAAACCAGTTCTATATTTGAACACCTATTAGTTTAGGTACTATTTTTTTTTATTGCTTTAAATTTGCTTTTATTTTTAAATAGTATCAAAAATAATAATTAAAAATCCAATGTCTTGAAAGCAAAAACCAGAAATTCATTTTTCGTATTTCTGTTTGTTTTTATTTTCATTTTTCAAGGAAACGTTCTTTTTTTTTAATTTAAAGTTTAAATTTATTTACTTTTCTGACATCCTAGGGATTTTTGATGCAACGAATCATTTGTTTTAAACTCTAACAAGCTATTCAAAAATAATTTCTTTTATTTTTTAACATTTTTTTTTCTTTAAGTGTAGGTATACATATTAAAATATAAATACATATATATATATATACATTATTTCATTTATATAAGTATAGATTTTTCTTCTTCTGTAAATTTTGTCTAGTAAATATAATAACTATATATATATATATAGATATATATGTAACTGTTTATGGATCTCAAATCGACCTCAGTTGTGTTTTGAACAAATCGTATGCAGGTACTTTAATTTTATTTCCCTTGCTTTTCTTATATTATTTCTTTCTTTTTTTGTTTTTGTTTGAATTAATTACGGCAAGTGCTTTTCTGACTGAGATGCATACATTTTTAGGTATATCTATTTATTTGCCATGATTTTAGTTTCACTTTTAAAATGGGACTTGTCACTTTTGGAAATGCTTGAGGCAATTAGAGGTTCAAATATATATATATATATATATGCTTTTTTTCTATGATAGCAAACTGTTTTTAACATTCCATTAGACTATAAAGAGTTTTTAACAAATAATTACATTCTATTAATTTTTGTTTTCTTCAAAAATTGAGAAACAAGGCGAAAATCTTGCATAGACCAACAGTAACAGCAATATGTACTTGATAATCTGGGTAACATACTCGTTACACGATAATGGATTTTAGTTGGAAATTATCATTTCTTATTTATTTTCTATAAGTGTTTTTCTATATACAATACAATTATTAATAAAATCATGATTTATGTCTTATAACTTTTTTGTTTTAATAAGAGCTATCTTTGTTTTTGTTTTTTCAAATATGTTTATAGCTTACAATACTATTTATTAAATAATAATTAAAGTTATTATTGAACTCTATTGGTTGTTCGATATATATATATCATATATTAATGTTATCTGTCTAGGTGTGTTTTAATTTTAATTTTAATTTTTTGTTTGCCTTTGTAATTGAATAATCTTTTGTTTATTTTTTTTGTATGTTTGTTTGTTGTAAGCAAATAATTTTATTAATTAAGCTTTCATTTTAAACTGTTAGAAGGAGTTGTTTGAATATTATTTTCGGCAGTGATTGACGTATCGGACGATTTTTTCATTTTCTCACAATAATCAGTAAGAATATCACGAAAGCGAATCCAGCATTTCTCTGGAACTGTTATTGCTGTGCGAAAGTTACTTTTCACCTAAAATAAAATAGAAAGACAAAATTAATTAGATAAGAACGTTTTGGATTTTTAATTCGATTTAATTTTCTAATACATAATTTGCAAAAGGGGTAGAGTTTCGAAAAACGAAGTTTGGAAAGACAAAGCTTCGAAAAACCAAAGTTTCGAAACGAGAAAGTTTCAAAAAGATGAAAGAATGAATTAGATATTAAGGTTATTCGAGGCATATGGAGTATCTACAGAAAAAAATCATTTATTTTTAATTTAAGATAAGTGACAGTAAGTTTCGACTAGGGTTGCCAATTTATTTTTTGAAGAAATAGGCTACTGATTATGTCATTTTAAAAGGAACTAAGACGTTCATGGGTTATTATTATAAAAATCAATAATTGGGAAATTGAATACAAGAAAACCGTGCAGTGCTATTGAATAAGAAGGTACATTTGGAAGGGGGTGCTAAAGCACCCTTTCGTGTTTTTGCATATATGAAACTCCAAAACGAAGCAAGATTTCGATTTTATATATCTTTTTTGTAGACAATAAAATTTACCATCGAATGGATCATTCAAACAAATTTTTGAAAATTTAAAGTTACCTTAATTAAAAAAAAAAATCATTGCAAATAAATGTGAAAAATCACATTTTTTTTTTTACTTATAACTGTACTGCCTATAACTTCTTTACCTGCGGAGATAGGTATGGGCATTATTTCATATAGTAGAAAGACGATTTAATTTTCCTTAAAATGACATTCTCAGAAAAAGTTCTTAATTTAAATCGATCGAGACACTGTCGCTCAAACTAAGCTGATTTTAAGATTCAAAAGTAAAATGGATGGTATTTATGGCTTTTTTGAGAAACTTGTAAGATAATTCGCTGAAACTTTGTGTATGATGCATTTTTGACCACTAAAGTTAAAGATAATAGAGAAATCAATTTTTTTTCGCTGTTTAAGGATTGCCATCTGATTTTTTCAGAGTTTAAAATAATTGCCCAAAACAACGTTGACCATTTAATTAAAAAGTATGTAATAGGGAAATAAATTTGCTTTCACAGTTTAAGGGTTGCCGTCTAATTTTTTTCAAAGTTTAAAATAGTTTCCAAAAACAACTAACTTCTCCCTTAAAACCCAGTGTTTTAACATATGTTAGCTTTAATTATACCTTCTTGGACCTGCAAAAAATAGTGAAAGATGAGTTGACGAAACTGGAATTTCTTGCTTTTAAAAACTTTGAGCTCAAATAGCAAGCACTTTCGACTGAAAAACTCATCGGGCACTATTTGTTTCATGTACATTTGAAAATATATAGTGAACACTTTTTTCCACATAAGTTAGGTCTTAAGAATTATATTAAACACCCTGAGCGTCAAATTTTTTTTACAGTTTGACTTAACTTATTTCAGAGAGAATAAATAATCACAATTTATTTTAGTTTTCGAAAATGCATTTTTAAACTTTTTCATAGATTTGTTGAAATTGGGAGCTTATTTTTAATGAAACCCTGTTCCTCCTTTCACATCACTTCACATTTATGACTAAAAAGACTTTGTCCGTGAATGCTGGAAGCTGAAAGAGCAAAAACAGAGAGTATTGGTAACAATTTAATTTTAAAAACTCAAAACTCATCAGCACATTTTTTTAAATTAATGTTTAATTTTTAATTTTTCAGCAATATTTTTATAAAAAAAATTTAACTTTTTAAAATTTCTGCTTCTTATTTAAAATTGAGTTTTCCTTCTGTAATTTGTTTTTATTAATTGCTTAGATAAAATTCAATAGGTTTTAAATAAACATTCAAAAGAAACGAAAACTTTTTGCACCTGCTACAACTTCTTCTTAAATGGGAAAATAATTTGTTTATGTAAAAAAGACAATATTTTAGTGTAGGTACTCTATTTCTACTAAAGTTGTATAGTACACTTTCATGAAATAGAGTACAAATCTTTTTTTTAGTAGGTATGGTTGGCAACCCTAGTTAAGACTTTTACTAGTGGGAATCTATGGGGGACTGGCAGTTTGTGTTGGACAGAATACTAATTCGTGTTTTTTGACGTTCTACTCAATGACTTATCTATGGAAACCTCATTAAATTCTGACACGTTCGTCGTCGTACCTTAAGGATACAAAGGTGACATCTATGAACATTATAATAGATTCAGAGTCGGGAAATAATGATAAGCTATCGTAATTTATTTCAACTTTCATTAAAATAACACGTAATTAATAATAACATTTTTTCCATTACAATGACACATAGTTATTTTAATCGAGCAAAGCATGTGTTTCCATTACTTGTAATTTTAATTGAAAAAATTCACTTATAAATTATATGTAATCGAACAAAATTCCATGACGAACTACATGTAATTGAAAATACCAATGGGTGCTTGCAAGTACTTACTTAAAGAAAAGCACTGTGCTAATTACATTTAAGATAAGTTATTGATTTCTTGGATTGTAATAGATTATATGTTGTTATTTATTAAGAATCACGTAAAATTTGATTGAAAAAAGCAATAAGATTTGTTATAATGATTACTGAAAGAAGGAATCAATTTTTTTCAATTACACTAACCGCATTTAATTGCAAGTAATTTGCGCTTTTGAATTACATATCTTCATTTAATTAGTTATTAGATTTCTTCAATTGCATTATAAAGTAATTGAACAAAGTATTTGCAGATTTTAATCACAAGTAGTTATTACTGTGATTTTTACCATTGATTCCCAACTCTGCTTCTTATTGGCTGATTTTCATATCAAAAAAATAAAATTCAATATCAAATTAAAATGAATAATAGTTTTTAATGAGTTAGACAAATGAGAACCTTAAGCGATTTAAAATACTTTTATGGTTTTCTTAATGCATAAATTCAATGTAATTCAAATGGAGACAACATTTAAAGTCAAAAATATTTGTAAAATATAACTCACCTCACTTATTCGCATGTAAATACCCCGATTATTTTGTCCAATATCAAAGTAGAAGTTTTTATTGTCAACTTTCATATGACGTTCTTCAGGGAGTTCTCCCTTAAAACTAAAAAAGTTAAAAAAAGGAATAATATTTGTTTTAAATTTAAATTAAGACGTATTTCGTTTTTATTTACCCTCCATCACTTGTTCCGAATTCCTCTAGCAGATCGGTAAGAGCATCTCTAAATTCGATCATTCCTTGAGCTGGAATTGCAATTTGAGATCTAGGACCACCTCTTGTTATAGTTTGCGATACCTTTTAAAAATGATTGATTTCTTCATGAAAATAATAATAATTCAAAAACGATAAGCAATTCATTACTAATCATCAACAAAAACGTACTCTTAAAAAACGCCCTCTTGCGTTTTCCTTCAAATCTAAGTAATACCGTCGATTGTCCTTGATCATCATTTCAGATTTAAGTTTTCCATCTTCGGGCACATTATCTGGATTGGGTGGTCCTGTATGAATGACTTATTATATGTTAATATACATAATAGATTTTTGAAAATTATAATATGGTATTGATTCACCTAATGATGCGTAATAATCACTGAAAGTCGACAAATGATCTCGGAACTCAGCTGCTGTTGACAATGCCAGGTAAACTTGACTTCTTCTACCATCTGCACCTATCTAACGCATTCAATATAGTAATAAATAAATAAACAAAGATTTAAAACAAAGTTTCATCAAATATTATATTACAACTAAAATTAACAAAAAAAATTATCATCAAAGTTTATAACTGAAACAGGAAAAAAGACCCCTTCTCACAATTAGATTTAAGTTCGAGATTTTTATGAGAAAAAATTATCTCTTATTTTATGAGAAAAAAGGATTGGCTAAAATTCTTGTACGATTTAAGTTTGGCCACAACTCCTCTTAATAAAACCCAAGATTTTGGAGTGGCCGGGGTAAGGGGAAGATCGCCATCTTGAAGAAGAAAGTGATTTGGTTTTTGATCAGCAACTCGATGGAATTTCCTTTTACAACAAAATCATGAAAAATAACATTGAAACAATAAAATTATCTAAAAAATGAGCTATTAACGAACTCTGTATGTTTATTAATCTTGAAGTTATAGCGCATCATAGTAGCACTTTTTATTTTGTACTGTAAATGGAAAAATAACGGGTTTTTGTTAATATCACATTAAATATAATTTCTTTCAAAAAACTAATGAGTTATATTAATGCTTTTAAAATTTTGTTCAAAAAAGATTATAAAACTTTTTTCGTAGGAGCAACAGATTTCAAGAAAGACGTGAACAAACGAGCACAATATTGAGAGCTTTTCACTGTAATTAATTTTTTTTTCTTCATTTTGCCTTGGTAAAATAGGTAATGAGCGCGTTTGTGCGCGTTTTTCTCAAAATCTCTCCTACGAAAAAAAGTATTATACATTTTTTTGATAAAAATTTTATAGGCATTAATATTAACTCATTAGTTTCTTGAAAAAAATTATTTCTGCTGAGATATTAACAAAAAACCGTTATTTTTCAATTTACAGTACAAAATAAAAAGTGCTACTTTGATACGCTATAACTTCAAGATTAATAAACCTACAGAGTTCGTTAATAGCTCATTTTTTAGATAATTTTACTGTCTAAATGTTATTGTTTCATGATTTTGTTGTAAAAGGAAATTTCATCGAGTTGCTGAACAAAAACTAAATCACTTTCTTCTTCAAGATGGCGGTCTTCCCCTTACCCCGGCCACCCCAAAATCTTGGGTTTTATTAAGAGGAGTTGTGGCCAAACTCAAATCGTACAAAAATTTTAGCCCATCGATTAATGAACTTTTTATTAATTTTTTGACAAAATTTACTCCATCGTGAAGTTCTTGCATGATTTTCTCAGAATCTGTTGCTTTTATGAAAAAAAGTATGTTATTTTTTTTGTGTACAATGACATAAGCTACAATTTGTACCTTCACATTTTTTCAAAAAAAACTTATAGTTTTTGAGAAATTAAGAAAAAACTAAATTTTACCCCCTTTAACCCCCTCTTAAAAATTAAGCCCCGGCCCAAATTTACGGAACTTTTCAGGAAATGCTTATGACGTCAAAACAAAGCTCTCTACCAAAATTCAGCTTTGTCGGAATTTTTTCGTAGTTTTGGCATTTTTTTTGTCTAATTTTCCTGGGCTATCATAAGTAAGTGTTCGTATAAATTCTTTAAATAGTTTTTTTTTTTAATAAATTTATTTACACGCGAGCTATTTGACCTGTGGCATTTATTCTGCTTATGTTGACATTGCTATTTACCCAAAAATAAAATAAAATGGAGCAATTTTCAAAAAAATTGGAATAAATATATTAAAAAACAACGGAAACACTTGCAATATTATATTATGGCTTCTTGTAAGGCAAAAGGCCCATTTTTAAGGTCTATTTTTCTTATTTGAAAACAAAACTTTTATTGAATTTTCTCAAATTTTTTTTTCATTATTCTAAAAGCAAAAAGGCCAAGAAATTTTTGGACAAAAATTATACAAAATCCGGAATTTACGTTAAACTTTTTGGGTTCGTTTTCCTAGGAAAAAAAGCCATAAGTGACATTGTATGGGGAATGTTGGGCTTTTTTTCTAATTTTTAGTTTTTGGCATAATTTCCTATGGCATAATTTCAGGGAGCCAGCATTGAAATGTGAGGGTTATTTTATCAGTCTGAGTTTCAGTACCGTGGATGTTATTACCTCGGCTTTTAGATCCTTATTGAATTTTAACAAAATATTTTTTTTTGCAATATTAATAACTTTCTGCTGATTTACCTTTTAAGTACTTCTTTGGGAAAACTAAACAAAAATATTCTGTGCAATAAAAACTAAATAAGAACTTAGCATAATGAAAAGGGTTGCCATTCAGAAAAAAAGATTACAAAAACGAAAAAGAGATATTTTTTTAAAGAAAAGAAGAAGAGTCAAAAACATAACAGGCGATCAAGAATCTCAACAAAAAAATTGTCAAAAAGAGAGAACAATTTGCAAATAAAAAAGAAAGTGTATGTTAATCGTCTATTCGAGTTTTAGTGCATTTCACTATATTTTTTGTTCTTTAAAAGTTCTAACAAAATACTTTCACATATCAGACTTAATAAAGCCACAAAAACAAAATTAGAACTGTTTGCTTTGTTTGTTTGTTTGCGTTTGCTTTGTAATTGATAAGAAGGTTGTATCAGAAAAAAAATATAAGAATTGAAAATGTTAAGGTCCTTAATAAAAAAACACGTGACTGGATGACGTATATTCGTGAATCACAGATTTAAGAAATAAGAAAACATAAATAGAGCTGAGTGACAAGCTTTGTATTTGACAAAGGCGGAGAGCAGGGGGAATAAACAAAATTTCCCTCGGCTTACGCAGTATGAGTACAACCAAATAGACTTTCAAAAGAAACTATACAATCATTTCTGGAGACTTTCCTTTCTTTTAATAGGCACAAGAGATTTTAGACAAATTAAAATAAAATATAAAATGTTATTTTCTCTAGTAAAAAGACTTGGAAGCGGTTATTTTAAAAGAAAACAAATCGATATGACGAATGAAAATTAAATATCTCAAATAACTTTTGTACATGCGAAGCTTGTGTTTTCGGTACATCAGTTTTACAAAGGATTTAAAAAAGTCATTGGTGGTTGGTGGCACCAACTTGCTTCTGTGACTACCTTAACGTCATTCTTGAATAATAAAATGAAATATAGCGTAAAACACTCATGAGTCTTTTAAAAGTTGATTTTAAACTCACGTATACAGGTACAGGTTGTAGCCTAATTCGTGCTGAGATATTTTGGGTTATGACTTTTTAATTGCGATATATAAATAATATAGGAAAAGTTAAAAATATAAAATTCGATATAACAATCAAACATGACATTACTATGATAGAGAACATAAAAATGTTCTGATTGTTGTGGCACAATCCCGTCTGTCTGTTTATCAGCCTGTACCTCGGCCTACCACTGATTTTCTTCAAATTTTGAACTTAAGGCTTTTATGTAATTTCTAAGAGGGACATTTTTTTTAGCTCCAAAAATAACAAACAGTACTTGTCATACAACCGTTAAGAAAAAACTTATAGATCTCAAAAGTAGCTGCAACGATTTTTATAAAAAAAATCAGTGTGTGATTTTAGGTATGGTAAATTTTCTTTTATAAAAAATTACAAAAAACTGTTATAAAAGGTGCCTGCAATATAGCAGTATTTTTTGATTTTTGATTTTCTCATTAACGGCTGAGCCAGTTTCAGTAAAAAATTATGCAAAAGCTCCCTTAAAATATCAATCAAAATTTAGAGTTTTAAAAAACTAATAGATTTTTTGAAAATTCAATATTTAAAAAATATGTTAATGAATCTTTTTGAAACTTTGTTAATAACTGTAAATGCTCAAAACTTATATACCAATTTTTTTTAAATAATGTCAGAATTTTTAATATACGTAAGGTACCTATACATATATAAGAAATTAGTTCTTAAGAAATAATCAATTTTTTTCAAGTAATCAAACCCAGGGACGGCATATAATATGGGTAGTATGGGCACTACCCACACGAGATTTTTAATTTTTTGACGGTATTTTTTAAAATAAAAGTTTACCATGACAAGATTTAAAAATAAATAATATTTCAGAATTTTAAACATGAAATCATGAATTTCATCTGAAATTATAAGTATTAGTCCAGGAAAATTGGACTTTCACCTCGAAAAATTTCCAGCAAAGCTGAATTTTGGTAGAGAGCTCTGCTTTGGCGTCTTTTGAAAAAATTATATTTGCTGAAATATTAACAAAAAACTTGTTTCTCTCCCTTTTACAGTATAAAATCAAAAGTGTTACCTTGACACGCTATAACTTCAACATTAATAAACTTACTGAGTTTTCTTATAGCTTATTTTTTAGATAATTTTATTGTCTAAATATTGTTGTTATTTGATGATTATGTTGTGAAAAGAAATTTAATCAAGTTATTGAATAAAAACCAAATCACTTTCTTTTTTCAAGATGGTGGAGCTCCCCTTAAACCTGGTTTTATAATGAGGAGCTTAAGCCAGATACAAATCGTACAAAAAATTATTCCCATCGATAATTTTAATAAATTTTTTGACAAAATTTGTCCCATCATTAAGTTTTTGGATGGTTTTCTCTGAATCTATTGATTGTATAAAAAAGTATGTTAATCTTGTTTGTGGAAAATTATATAAGCTACAATCTGCATCTTCACATTTTTTGAAAAATACTGATAGTTTTCGAGGAATTGAGAAAAAACTGAATTTTATCCCCTTTTACACTCCCTACACAATTTTGCCCCAACCCAAATTTACGGAACTTTTTAGGAAATGCTTAACACGTCAAAACAAAGCTCTCCACCGAAATTCAGCTTTGTCAGAATTTTTTCTGGTCTAATATAAATTATATTGGTAGATATGCATACAATTGGCAACGCTGAATGCACAGTGGAAAAAGTTTATAGAGATTTCCCTCAAAAATGCTATGCAAATATGACGCACCAAAAGTATATTTTTTGCTAAAGATTAAGATGAAAATGATTGACATTGAATGTATGATATTGAACAAGGAACTACAAGAGTCGAGAAGTGGGATATTGAGAAAAAAACAAAAAATTGTAACTATTTGACGAAAATTTGACGAAAAAGTGTTGAAGCTGCAGCTGAACCATAGATTACGCGTCAGACTAGAATTACAAAATGGCTTGATAGAAGTAGGTAAGCCCAAAATCTTTAAATTTTACTACCCACTCGGGCTAAACATGATCTGCCGTGGCTGATCAAATCAAACGATTTAAATCCTTTTTTATAATCTTTAATATTTTTTTTATTTAACTACTTGTATATTTTAAAAGATCTTAAGATACAAACAATTTTCAACACTAAAAAAAGACGTGCGAATCAGCCATGCATTTTATTTTTGAATACTCAATTTTTGGTCAAATTCTGAAAATCAGACGTAAAATTATTTTTTTAGTTTTTGATAAAATGAAACTAATTTTTTTCAAATTGCTTGTTTGTTTCATGTTTATGACGCAAAAAATGCCAGTCTTTGTTTTGGATTTAATTTTGTTTAAGGATTAAGTTTTCTTTTTTTTAAATTTTTCTTAAAAACAGAAAAATATTTACAATCTAGTTTTCAGTAGGAAATTGAGGAAAAATATTGATACAACTAAGGAAAAAAGAAAAACCTGAAAAAAAATATTGATCCAAGACTATGTTCCATTTAAGGGCCACCTTAATGTTCATGTCATATGGCAGGCTATTTTCGAAACTTAAAACCAAATTCAAAATGAGAATCAAAAGAATGTTTAAATTAAAGCCTTAAAATAAAGGTTTTGATGTTTATGAAAAATAATTATTTTCAACCGAACATTGAAATAATATCGTGAACTATTTGTCATTTTGTCGTGAAGTGAAATAGAAAATTAGTATACTCTTTAATTTTATTTAATGGCTTCCCCCCAAAACTATTCTTTGCTGCAATAAGTGCGTACCTGGATTTTTAAACCAAAAAAAATCAACCCAATTCACATTAATTTTGTTTTCTATATCTCCTGCGTATTCACAAAATCTAAGTTTCTAATTTGCAAGTAATTTTAACTCAATTTTTAATAAAACAGCATTCAATACGTTTTAAAAAAGAAAAATAAAGAACAAACAAAATTAAAAAAAAAAAAACAAATAAAAATTAAAACAAACATCACCTCTGCCACTTTTATAAACCGTCCCCTTCTATTTTGTTTCACATCGAGGTAAAATCGCTTTGATTGAATTTGCAACATTTTTGTTGCTAATTCCTGTTCAATTTGTTGGCTTTGTTGTCCTGGAATAATATGGCAGAAATAAAAACAAATAGTTTATTGTAATTAAAAACGTATGAATTACTTAAATCAAACATACCTTTACCCGAATCAAATTCTGCTCCGCTGCCTTCCATTCCGACAACATTGTACTCTAAAAAAAATAAATTGAAAGAATTTGAGATGAAATATGTTTTATTTAAAAAAAAAGCTTTTTAGAATAATAAGCTTTCAATAATTAAAGGTAAGAAATCCGAAATCATAGAAGAAAAAATGGGATGGATAAGGATGTCCTGTCTTTTTTCTTTAACTTGGCCCTGGGTAAGCTATCCTTGACTTTGGCATATCAACATAAAATATCATATATATTGTCAACTTTCTGTCAAAACCTCGTAAGTGTGTTTAGAAAAATTGACTCCAAAAACCAGTTTAAAATGTTATAAAACGGAATTATTAGATCGTAAAAGGTTTCAAAACTGGTTGATAGAACCAAAAGGAATCATGACACAGCTACAAGATATTGATATTTGAATTCAGTGATTTGTTTTATAAGAAATACTTTAAAATGACATTTTAAGACTTACAAGGCTTAGACAGAAAGCCGACAATATGTAAATACATCAGGGTGGTTGTTATAATGATTTTTTTTTATTTGGATAGGCCTTAATCAGCTCCGAATGAATACCACAAAATTACCTATTTTTTCTCATTTTTATTTTGATCACCTAGTCGCTTTAGGGTTTAATTTAATTTCCTGTTTTTGCTTTCCATTCTAAGTGATTCTCGTAAAATCTGCTCAAAAAATCGGAGTTGCAATGGAGGGAGGTAATATTTCCCCCCGCTTGGGCAGGAGGAACAATTTTATAAAAAAATTCAATTAATAGAAAAAAAAGATAGAAAAACAACGAGAATACTAACAGAATAGTTTTGCCAAAAGTCCATTCTAATTTATCATTTGATTATAAGAACCCTTAAGCCAAATACAACGACTCTATTTTTTTAAAATATCGCAATTAGAAATGGGTATGGCGTTATTTCAATTTAGAAAAATAAAATAAAACGAACATATTTCGAATGTTTTTTTTTGTAAAAGAAGTGTTTTTTCGATTAAGTGGTCCTAACATCAGGGGACAAAATAACGTATTTCAGCCATCTACTGTAATTTTTAACTGAAAGTTGGTAGCAAAAAATCTAGGAAATTCCCATCAATTAAAAATTGGTTAATTTTAAGAAAAATGCTTGAAAGATATTCTACTGAAATAAGAATTTATACCACAGGGAATAAATATAGTATTTTAATTAAAAACCATCAAAAGTCAATAAAAATGATTTTTGACCTAAGTGATTCGGGAAAAATAATGATGAATTAAAGAAAAAAAGATACTTTTATTTTTTTTCTTCTCCTTAAAAAAAGACTGTCTTCATTAAATAAAATTGCACTAGAACAGCTATGAGATATTTAATTTATTTGAGTAAGTAGGTAAACAGGTATAACTCTGTGTTAGTTTCTGTCAAGTTAAGTGTTTAGTCTTACAAGAAAATAAATAAGTAAATAGTTTTGAACATTGATACTGTGTTTATTTTCAATAATTTTAATATAATATCAAGTGAACACTTCACACCTTACAAAAACACAAACAAATTTTGCATGATAGACCCCATCCAAAAATTGAAAATTTCAACCACATTTGCCTAAATGGGTATTGAAAGGTGGCAACTGGCAAAGACCGACAAAAAAGTGGACCTACCTGCCCTCTGCGGATACCTATGATAACTGAATTCGTCAAAAGCTGTTAAATTGAAATATTTGTTTTACTACAACCTAATAATTCGATACATGTTTTTAAGGTACCTTTTAACGCTGAATCTAATGAGACTAAGTTCAAAATGAATTAGTCGTGTCATTTTGAACTTAGTCAGCGTTAAAAGGTACCCTTAAAACATGAATCATATGATTAGGTTGTAGAAAAATAAATATTTCAGTTTTATAGACCACCAACTTTTTCACCACTTCACATTTTGAAATGCATTCACACAAAAGGCCAATGAAGGGACTTTGGAGGGACCTATCCCATCAAAGAGAATGCAATCTTGTGTCGATTTCAATTTTAATATTTCATGAATTTATTATTTCAACCTCCGGACCCATTTTTCCTGGCCTTCAACTATATAACTACATATCTGTTCAACAAAAATTCTCAGTACAGGGCCTATATGGGGTAGCTTTTTTCAAAACTGTGGTGCCTGTGTACTTGAACGCGACACTGAATTCTTTTATAATTATTGCCCAGCCCTGAAAAAAAAAACTCCAATGACTTACTCATAGAAATTGTACATAGCCGTTAACATTAAGCCTAGTTTACATTTGCCGTGCGCAAGAAATCTATGCAAATATTTTCGTTGAGGTGAAATGAAAATTTAATTGATTGCAAGATTGGTTTACAGTTTCATGCAAAAAAAGCATTGTTATCATGCAATGTCGTGCAAAACAATGGACCGGCAATTGTTTTGCATGAGAAAAAAAGTGTAGTGAATAAAATACTTTTTATGCTGACTCAATGTCCAATAGGAACCAAAAAATTTCATCACGTTTTGCAGCGCCTTTTTTTGTAAATAACGGAAAATGTAATATTTTCTGGCAGCCGGACTACCCTAATGTACATTTTAGGAATTAGAGATTTCAAAAACCCAGCCATACTGAAATGACTTCTCTTAAAAGTTGCTAGCGCTTAGGCTATGTAAATTTAATGAAATAAAATGCAAGACTGGGTCGCACGCTATTGCTCTTATGTTCAAGAGGGCTTAAGAAATGTATATGTAAGGTCACAGACATTATGAGAGATAAATGAAATACGATATTTAAACTAACCAAACCAGCTTCTTTGAGAGTTTGAGATTCTTGATTGAATTTGATTGCATAATAAAAGTTTTTCAAACCAGAATAAAAATTAGCCTTAAATCTTTTATTTTATAGTGTATAGTTTAAAAATAGCAAAATCTGTAGATGTTTAATCGTAATATTTTTTAATTTGTATGTAAAAATATTAATCTTAATCTGTTCAGCAGATATTGAGAAAATTCAAGAATTTAAAAGAAAACCTTAATAGTTGCAAGTTTTATGTTTTTTTAAGTTTTTGGTAGTATATCGCATTAATTTTAGCATACAAAAAATTAAAAAAAATTATTTCTTAACGGCTTTTAACATTTGTATGGCAGGAACCGTTATTTTTTTCATAAAAGTAAATGTTTTTCTATAATAATTTAAGGAGTGTAATAAAACCCTTTTGTACCAAGTTTTATAAAAATCCATCATGTAACTTTCAAAATATTTGGTTTTCAAAAAAAAAGTGTTGACCATTATTAAAAAATCCAGTTTCTTGTTTGAAAATTTTGGTAGTTTAACCTTTTTGTATTATTTACAAGCTTCCGTATACAAACATTATTAAAATGAGAATTGCCTGTTGAATTAAGAATTGAAAATCGAAAATAAAAAATGGTTCTTTTGAAGATACCATTAATTACCATTTTAGAAAAGTGGTTTCCCATCCAAGTGTAGCCTTTACTAAAAGAAATGTATTGATTTTTAAAAATTGCTAAAAAAAATTGTATGGCGGGTGAGATATACCGTTATTTTTAGTTCTGAAAAAAAATTAAAAAAAACGTGTAGGCAGAATCACCAAAAACCACTATGTACCAAGTTTTAAGAAAATTGATCCAACAGTTTAGGCTAGCTGTGTTCACTTGGCCCGCAAAAGTATCGATTTTTTTTTTGGAAAAGATGATTATTTAAATAACCACTTTTGACCATCCTTTAGCTTTTTTTGACCACCCACAGTTTTCGAGAAAATCAATTTTAAAAAATTGTGGGCCAACAGAACGCTGCACCGCAAAAATCGATTTTTACAAAATTGATTTATGGTTTCGATAGATGTTTTTTTGAACATCAATGACCACCCTTTTACTTTTTTTGACCACCCCTAGAAATAATAATGAATAACAATTTTAAAATATGAACATTTCAGAAAACTCTATTATACAAAATAACCACACTTTAAAATTCCTTGAACTCATCCAAAACTCTTTTTTTTTTAATTTTGGAAGATGACCATTGTGAAAAAGTCATTTATCTAAAATAACCACCCTTTAAAATTCCTCTAACTTTTTTTTTTCATTTTATATAATAGAGTTTTCCGAAATGGTCATCTTTCAAAATTAAAAAAAAATATTTTGGCAAAGTTGGAGGAATTTTAAAGGGTGGTCATTTTAGATAATAGAGTCCTCACAACTATTGAAAAGACCTTTAGTAGGAAGAGCCGAATTGTGACACCTGGTGGTAGCTTACAAAATAAATTGAAAAAGTTATATCTAGTTATAGTTATCACTTCTTAAGCCTAATACGCTGCTGATGAGAACCGAAATATCCCATACAAAAATGGCACAGTGAAATCATAAACGAAAAAATTAGTTCTACTTTTCATTCCGCAGTACGCATGTTCGATGAGCGAAATTGAAAATTGTAGCAGATTTTTGGAGAAGTCTATACAATTCCTTTTTGTACACAATTAATTACCCAGACTATTTATTGTATGCGAAAAAATGACATTTGTGTTTAATCGTGTTTATTTTTATTGTTTCTTTCACTACAGGATGGCTGCCTGTGATTTTTTTACAATTGCAATTGTTTTAATTTTTTGAATTTGTGCATTTAATTGTCTTGTTTGAGACCAACTAAATATTTCGTTTCGCATCAGCAGCGTACTAGGCTTTACCTTTAAACTATAAAAAAGTTATAAACAAAACGCACTATTATTTTCAATGTTCATATTTTGATTGTATTTTTATATTAACAGCTTAAGGGTAAAAAGTGCGTTAACATAATAGAAGAAAATACTTTGAGCCGAAAAAAAAAATATAATCGTCTCAAAAATATGCGGAAAACATTTGAAAGTGCCCTTTACTAATAATACTGTGATAATCTGTGATAATCTTAAAATATTCCAAAAACAAACATTTAAGGGACTTTCACCAACCCGAAGTCTAAGTAAATAATAAGCTTTCAGTAGTGCGTAGAGCACTTCTGAAGACTCTTCGTCTATGTTCAACTATCAGTCTCAGTGACAGCAAAAACAACTTTCCAGGAGCCTGATGGTCGGCTTTGCACCCATGAGATAGCTGCTTTAGCTCCATCTTATGTAAAACTTAGTGTTGGCTCCTTTAAGTTCGTAATTATTACATTCAAACTTATAAAGTTTCAAAGTTTAAGTGAGAACAAATTTCCATACCCCACGCTGGTCACTGTTTTGATCCGAAATCCTTTTATATTGAATGATCATCATTAACTATACCACAAATCGATCAATTGCTATTAATAAATACATTTTGACCAACTGAGCTATGACAAGGAGAATAAGGAATCAGCCATGATTTAAAATTGTTTTCAAGGAAAGAGCTTTTTAAACATGCTGCTGGAATGGTCATACAAACAAAAAAGAAACGAAAGATAAATTGTACATACATGTTTCAGTCAAAAAGATTCTCAATTTATGGCCCGAACCCCGAACTAATGCTGATTGCTTTTTAAAAATTAATGTAAATTAAAATAAAATAATTATATACATTTTACTATTCATCACCCCCCCCCCCCCTTGCCACATACTCCAATTTAAAATCCACTTGAGTGTTGCATAAGAGCTCGAACAAAAATGAATGAATTCTTAAAACCCACATTAGTCAATTTTTGGACGATTTGAATGAAAAAAATATTTATTTAAAATATTAAAAGAAAAAAGTATTGAAAATTTAAATGAAACATAAAACCGTTTTTAAAGTGAGAAAAATATTTTTGAAAAATTTAGAACTACAAACATTTTGGACTAGTTGATATTTTTCATTAAAAAAAAAAACATTTTTAAAAAGGTTAATTTTTCTTTTTTTGGACAAAAAAAAAACAAAATCGAAAATCAAATGATAAACAAAAAGTTTGTATGATTTTTCACATGAAACAACTGAAAAAAGGTTGTTGCGCCTTAAAACGAGTTCTGGAGGTATATGGGAAATTCATATACATATACCATTTTACAAAATGATCTAGGTCTCAGGAAAAGTAAATTAGAAATGTTTTTGTCCCACAGTGTAATAATACTTAAGTCATAATTTTAAGAACTCCGATTCCAATATAGTGGTCATATGGTGGAGCTTTCAACACTTAGAATCGAGTTTTAAACCTGCACTGAACCCCACTGTGAATTTATTTTTATAAAGTGATTTTGGAAAAGCATAAAACCTGCTATAATCAATTGCCAGATTATCCATTATTTACAGGGACACCCTGTATGTACATACATTTTTTGAATTGATTTAAAACTGATCAAATAATTTAATCATATTGGTATTGCTTTACTATTGGCAGCGATTTGCCTATTTTAAGTTTTGAGTAATGATGCGTATACGCCACAGTGTACTATTTCAATAAAAGCCGTTTAGTGTTGCTAAAATAGACTATAGTTCAAAAGATCGGTTGTACCTGACAATTATTTATTACAGATAAGTATATTTCTGGATTTGAAAAGGTTTTTTTATGTTCCATTTGCAGTTACAGTTAGAAAAAATGCATTTTGAGTAAAATGTACTTATTTAAAGTACGGTAATCACCGTAAAAAACGGACTTCAGCCAGTACATTACCGATGAGGTTTTCAACATCAAGAGAATTGCGAGCATGCAGATTCATTAGAAACATACAAAAAAATTTGTTACATATCTTTTTATACTTAATACATAAATATATTATTTATTTTAAATGACAATCCCCCTTATTTCTTCCCAATAAATGATGATTTATGAATCTTGTAAAATATTTGCTCATTATTTTACCGTCAAATTGGCCCCGAGATAAATGAAGTATGAAGTTGGGACAGCAGTAAAAATTGGAAAAAGGGGCCACTATAATTAATTTCACAGACATACCAATTGAAACAGACTACGTTTCACCACACATTGAATTCAACTCAGTAACCATAACATCTATCCCAACCAGGAACCTCTGGAATAAAAACAGGGTTATTTATGCAAATCATATTTCGGTCTTTACTGACGGTTCCAAAACCCTGGAACCTGGATCCCAGGACATTGGGATATTCACGGGAACAATACTGGCCAAAAGCGGGTCATCTCTTCATTCGAGCCAAATCGCAGCAACACACCAGAGTTCAAAAATTGTCGGGTTTCAAGAATTCTATGGCCAAATATTTCAAAAAATAAATAAAGCAGGCCTCAATTATAACTCAAAGTTGGCGTCCTAACGGACCACAACTCCATGGGAACCGTAGAGGGTGTCATGATGAAGAAGCGGAGGAGGGCTCTTTAGACTTCTTGTGTGAATGCCCCAGCCTATATAGCAAGAACCAGAAATGAAGCCCTGGGAGAATACTTCTTCGACGAACTGGGCGACATCTCTGCCTTGTCACTAAAAAATATCCTTAATTTCATCCAGAACTCAGGATAGTTCAGGACGGCTCTCCACACCTTAAAAATTACCATTAACCCTCTCCCCATCGCTCCTCACTTCCCATCTTCCCTGGGGAGAGCATAATGGATCCACCGAGATCCGAGTGAGATGATGCAGCTCGCCGTATTATCAATCAACCCTTCTAACCTAATCAAAACCCTACTACCCTTATGAACATAATACAAATCAAAGAAAATATAAAATATAAGCAAATTAAAATGATATTTTGTTTATTAAAATTTCATCAAATTTCCAGATAAGCTCATCTCCAATAAAGTTTAGCAAGCATATGTATAAAGGCTTGCTGATAGTCAAGGCGTATGTACGAGTATGTCAAAAATGTTTTATATTTTATTTCGTCTCGTTCTAATGACTGACAAAAAATAAGAAAATCAAGGCTTGTAATAGTAAACTTCCGAGTAGTGTGGTTTGTCTCAGCTGAGAACACAGCTTGAAAAGGAGTGTAGCTTGGAGTTGCTGGTCTGTGTTTTTGTTTGTATTTACTTACTGAGACCGTGAAGAAATCTAGGTAGTGTAGGATAAGATTCAGTGATAATATTCGAGGAAATATACAAAATAAATTAAGTAGAGTGATTTCGAAAGTCCTTTTCAAAATATAGTTCGTTTTCTAGTTAATTGTGAGTCACTGTATTTTTCTTGTATCAATGTTCCATTTCTGGTCTTGATTTGCAGCTTCATGTTACCGTTTATGCTTAGTATTGTACTTTCTTTTTTACTTAATTAATTTGGGGTTCTTGCATGGGCTTTGTTCTAATAATTTTCAAAATAACAATTAATTAAAATCCAATTGTTCTTGAAAATTTTGTGTTTCATTTCATACGTTATTATATGTTTACGTATTTATATTTGACCATATTTAAAATTGTTTTTTTAGATTTTACTTATTGTCTTAACAAACATTTTTGATACTAGCTCTTTATTGCCAGCCCCACCGTTGGGTACTTCCAATCATATATTAATCAAATCGTATATTGGTTTTGATTAATTTGATTTATAAATCGATTTTTTTAGTAATCCGAACTCCCAAAATGTTTCCACTGAAATTCTTCTATCGTAATTTTTTTGATTAATTTGATCTCTCTGTGAAGAGAACAATTGAACGTGGTTTAATCACGGTGCACAGGTGGATTTATTTGAAAAATTTTGCCACAGTCTTTTAATTACGATAAATAAATAAAGATTAACTTTAAGAAAAGGGAAAAGAGAAAAGCCAACCCATCCATCAAATCGCATAAAAAAAAGTAAGATTATGAAAAAACATCAAAATGCTCACCTAAATCGTTTGAACAGTTTCCGAGAAACCTGTTGCAAGAATTGTTTGCTTAAATTATGATGTAAGTAAAAGCTCAGAGGAATACTTTAAGATCCTTCTGGCAAGACCAAATGAGATTGCCAAGAGTCTCGGTAAATTTTAGTGTGTATATGTGTATACTGTATACATTTATTTATTATTTATACATTTCCAATTTTGTACGCACCTTTTGGTTCAGATTGTATATGTATTTACCTAATAGTCATAGGTCATAAGGTCAAGTTTGTGTGATCCAGTCGGAGACAACTCATTTTTACTTGCGATATAGGTTCTATGGGGAAAGTTTAGGATTCGTGCAAAACAAAAATTTCAAGACAACAATCAAACATGACATTTTGATGTTGGAGAACATCAAAAAAGTGGGTGACAAAATTCTGTCTGTCTGTCTGTTTGTACCTGGGTCTACAGCCTAAACTAAAAGTGTGATCTTCTGCAAATTTTGAACTTAAGGATTTTTGCTAATTCTCCAGAAAGGAAAATTTTATTTTTTTAGCTCAAAAAACAACGGTACTTGTCATACAATCGTTATTTATCTCAAGAACGAATCCATCGATTTTGATAATCAGTGTGAATTTTTTGTAAATTTTTCTTACCTTAGACCGTTTTAGCGGTACTTGTTATATTTGGTATTTTTCTTATTTTAAATTTTCTGATTAACGGCTCAACCGATTGCATTAAAATTTCTTATAGAAAAGCTTCTTTAAAAATCAATAAAATTGAATACAAGAATTTTGAAAAAAATAGGTTATGGATTTTCAAAAAAACATTAACAATTTTGTTAGTGTTTTGACAGCATCTTTACCATGTTCATGGTTTGCCTCCTCTGGAACTTGCCAATATAAAGAGAAAACTATGGATGTAATTGATATTTTTAAATGTTCCAGCAAATGCAAATATGCATAAAACGGATATTTTTACTTAGACCAGCGGTTCCCAAACTTTCTTAGCTGTGGAACCCTAAACATGGTCAAAATATATTTTGGAAATTGGAACCCCAGCAATTAACGATAGGCAAAAATGAAAAACAAAAAATTGAAGAATCTGTTTATTTCTTATCAGCAAATTTTGGGTATGAATGATAAAATAAAAGTATAGGAGTCGAAAGCTTCATTAATAGCTATTGAAAAAGAGTCTTGTCCACATAAAAAAAAAAAAAAAAAAAAATATGAATGCAACTTCAAAGGTAATGGAATTAGTCAAAATTGCTTGTCACGGAATCCGAGACCATTTGAGTATAT
The DNA here is from genome assembly GCA_946251815.1 of Dasysyrphus albostriatus. Classification (NCBI taxonomy): domain Eukaryota; kingdom Metazoa; phylum Arthropoda; class Insecta; order Diptera; family Syrphidae; genus Dasysyrphus; species Dasysyrphus albostriatus. The sequence continues at coordinate 4,522,649 of OX276339.1, forward strand.
GGTTCACACCGCGCTATACACTGAAATGGTCTTGGATTCCCTGATATGTCATCCGAGTAGCCCCTCTAGGAAGGATTGAAAACCATTTTTGACTAACTCGATTACCTTTGAAGTCGCATTCATATTTTTTTGTATGCACTGTGTATTTACAAAGGCCTCAGTTGTGGACTGCAAGGCTTCGATTTTGGCTTTAAATGATGCTTTCGACGCCTATACTCCTTTTTTTTGCTTTCATTCACACCCCAAAATTTTCTGTGGGCTCTCGGTCTGTATTCAAAGTAGCTGCAAAGAATTAAATATTTTCATTGTTTGATTGATAAAAATTAAGTTCTATCCTCGGAAACTGTATTCGAAGATCTTGCGAGCGACTAATGTCGATCACTATTAAGTGGAGAGGACAAAAAACATATTTTAATGAAAAAGAACTTGGAAAGTATGTACATCAGAGATGCCTTTTTTCTATATACTTAGCATCGCAGGCTGAATTTTCTTTATAAATGGACTTTCAACTCAAAATTTGTCAAAACTACTACCTAGCAAGTAATGTCGCCAAGATCTTTGTGAATATCAGCTCGTAGCTCAAGTATGTATCCTTGTAAACATTCATTTAAACCTAGAAAACATTAAATGTTGTCCTTCTGATGGTGCACAGGTAAACCAGAAATTTCTTTAAAGCTGCGAGTTTCTCTCTTTTGAAAAATACTGTTTCGGATTTTTCTTGCAAATCTGTAGATTTTTTTTTTAATTAATCTGAAGATTTCTGAAAAATTAGCTAATCTTATATTTTATTTCTCACGTCATATTTATTGCATAGTACAATACATAGAAAAGATTTGTAGATGCGGAAGGATACATTTTTTTCAGGTGGAAAACTTGAATAAATCGGGTTCCATATAGTAACCTAGGTACCTACCTACCATAATTTTGCACACTTTTCTGAACGAAACTACTGAAGAGAACACAGTTTCACGAAATTTCAAATTTTTTCAGGTTCCTGAAAAATCAGTTCGTGCATATCAATATAAAATGCCAATGGCTGCTGTGTTTTAAACAAAAAATGGTAGAAATCTTTATTAAAAGTCAATTGAAATTTGTTTGTAATAACTAAAGAATATTATATTTTCTTTTTATTTCAAGAAATTCGCGGAACCCTGGAGATTATTTCGCGGAACCCTAGGGTTCATAATCGTGCATTATCTTGCGTCGTGGGGTTATTTTTTGACGGGTTATGTGAAGTCGCTTATCTACGTAGATAAGCCCGGGACGAGAGAATCTTGGAAGAGAACGTTCGATGCCTTATCAAAACTTTCCTTCAATAAAATGATTGTTTTAAGATGCTACGCGCGAACATAACCATTATTTTGATAATAAATTTGCTCAATTTGCAAACGTTGTTCAGAAGTAAATCTATTCATAATGAAATGGCAAACCAAACTCAGCATAAATCAAGGGACACCTGTCAAAAAGACTAACTCCCAAAAAAAGTATTGCCAGATTGAAAACCACACGTCTTATAAGAAACACCCTTTAGATGCCCTTTCATACCTTTGTTTTATTATATATATATATATATTTTTCTGTTTAAGAAACTGTTAAAGAGTAACTCAATCTGCCTCCCTAGGAGGGTAGTTTTGGATAGCTCGTGGTGAAGTCTTAGACATGCGTTAAAAACCACTTTTAGCCAAGTTTAATTTCCTATTAAGCGATTATTTCAAAACATAACATCAGTAAAAACAAGTCGTAGAAATTTTCTTTCTCTAATACCTTGCCGTACTTGAAAGGCGGATTTCTTGCTTGAAAATAAACCAGACCATAATTCCCTGTCGAACATTTTATGAAATGAACTTCTATCTTTTTCTGAGGTGTTAAATACTTTGGCGACAGTATGTTTTTGTTTTGTAATTGAAACTGCATTTTTTATATTTACTTTTATTTTGGTTTGGGAATTTCCAAATGTCCGCTTGTCTAATGTCTAAAAGTGCCCCAAATTGAGAAAAAAAATTTTAAACAAATTTTGTTTTTAAACAATGTTAAACAGAAAGATAATTGTTTAAAAAAACATCACAAAATAACTAAATATGAACTTTTTCCGTGTTGATTCCAGCTAGTTTTTTTTTTAATAAATGCCGTAAACATATTTTTAATTATTTCAAATAACGCCTCAAACGTCATCAAATATCTTCTTGAGGAAGAATTGCCACTGTTAAATTGTGATTTAGTATTAAAAAGTATTCGTTTGTTGTTTTCGAAAAAAAATAGGAACCTACTATTTTGAATATAAATTGACTATGGATAGTTTAATTTCTCAAAATTGTAATGTTGTCTGTAACCCCCAACCCCCCTTGAAAAAAATCCTGTGGGCGCCTATGATAGCAAATCCCTCTTCTAGAGTCAAGAGTCATGGACTTTTTCAAACGTGGATGAGCGTACTTTAGTTTAATTTTCATTCCCTCTTCTTAAAAGGTGAAAGGAACTAACGTTACAAGCAGTACTCAGTAAAATTGATTGGATTTTTAATAAGGTAGCAATCTTGTCTCAAATGTTGGATGTGTAGACGAAATTAATAGTTAAAGCATAAAAGAAGAAAAAAAATAAATGTTCTAAGGTTCAAGTCTGCCTCAAATCCAAATATCCACATCAAATTCCTTTACTTCGTTTATTTAAAACAAAACGATTAGCTTCAATTTTGCTCTTTTTATTGCTCAAAGTAAGAATCGAATTATAAGCTTCATTGAAGAATACTCCATGCATAACTATTAACTTCTTAGCAACTGGTTTATATATTTCATAACCCATATGACCTACTTTTTGACATTAAGTGTATACCTATGTAATGTTAGATTGTATATTACACAAATACAAAAGAGATACTGAGCTTTTCGCGTATTTACTTGCTCTGTACTAAAAGTATATTGGTTTGAGATTTTCGAATTCTGATATCAAACATATAGCACTATAGATCTCTATGGAGAAGTCCAAAAATTGTTTTCAGTATTACTGTCTGTGTGGATATTTATATTTTACAGACTTACATTACGATAGGTTTTACTTACATTCTGAAGGTATAGATTTTTTGTATGAAAATGTATATCTTCATTTTGTTACAGAAAAAAGATTTGAATTTATACCGGCTACCTGTTGTATTCTTCTTATAGCGATGTTGGTTTTCTTTCAAATTTCTTCGAGAACAGCTTTAAGGATTTTAGTAAAACAACAGTATTTCTGTAAGGAGATTGTTTAAAGAACATTTGATTGATTAATTTTCACATATTTAGAATCTAATTCCAGTACGACTCAGGCTGCATAAATTCTCGTCAATGTTTTTTTTACTGACAAAAATTTTAAAAGAAAGTCATCATTGCAGCTGTTTTTTTTTTTTGAATAGAAGAACATCTTAATTTCTATTATAAAAGGCATAAAACATGCGACCAAGTACGTGCAACATAATTGTGTGTTTAATATATTCTTGTTTGCATCCTTATTCAATTTGAGTTTTAACTTTAAACTATAAAGCTATATACGTGTATCATTTATCTATTTGAATAAAAATAAAAGCTTAAAAGACCATATTGATTCGCGGATGTTTTATTTATTTTTTTTTTTTGTGTTTTCTTTTTTTTTTGACATGACATTGGACATGACTTTTCGTATTATACACATAAAAGAGCTTTGAAGAATTCAATTCGAAATCAGCTGTAATTTAAAAAAAGCTCGCTCTTGGTTTAACTGATGGCTCTCAGTCTATATCTTTTGCAATATCACAGTCACAGTCACAGACAGTGAGTATGCGCGAAAAATGATTGCTTTATTCATGTCGTGTGATAATGGTCACTAACACTATGCACAATGAAGGTACATGCAAATAACTGCAACCAGATGATTTGGTATTTTAAGCTCAGAACTGAATAATTAATATCAGATAATTTATGTGTATACATTTTATAGGTATTTATATTTTTTATTTAAAAATTATTTTTTGTTTGTATTCTTGATGAGTTCATTTTTGTGTAATAAACTTAGTTGCTTGTTTTTTTTTAAGGATTAGTATTGGTTTCGTTTATATATTTTCAAAACAAATTTCAAGTTTTTAATTCTAATCAAACCTTTTACCAAGATTATGGAGAAAATTAAAAAGCGCCTTGAAGGCATATCTCGTGTCTTCGTAAGAATGAGTATTTGTACTCTAACCTGGTAGTATGCTGTTTCCAGTAATGGTTATTGCCAGAGGACTGTCATGCCAGGCAGAAGGTCTAACTTTGTTCAAGGTTCTTCCTTTTTAAAGAAATTGACAAATCCCCTACGAATAACTCTTGTCATGGTAAAGTGTTTTTCATCCTAGCCGTTCGGCCGAAAAAGTCTACTCAATTGTTGGATTTTGGAATACAGAAATTGTTTTGATATTGAAAAAAATCGACCTTTTCCTAACTTTTACACACAATGCTTACAATTTTTTTTATAATATTTTCTTTTTCACCATAAAAATTTATCAACTTTGACTCACTCTACACAGCTAAGCATTCATTCAAATGAAATAATTTTTTCGATTGCTAGAGAACAACACGTTTCAACAGTTTTAACTCAACGACTTTGGCAAATTAACTAAGGTTCAACGATTGATGGCTTAGGCATTAAATTAGCTACTAAGACATATTTGAACCTGGGTCGTTGAAGCTCAGTAATTCCTCCGAAATCAGTCACTAAAAATTGTTGAACCACGGATAAAAATTTATACCCGTTTGTAGAATTGGAATTTAGAAATCAGAAGATCCAATTATATCTGGGGAGGGAAGTCTTAATTAACATTGAAAAAATATTAGAATTTTGGATTTACAGAATTTTGAAATACAATATTTTGGAAACTGAATAAAGTCACTTTACTTACACAGTTTTGTATTAACATGATTTTGAAATACAATTCTGGATTTACAATATGTTAGAAAACAGAGTAATGAAAAAACAGAATAATGGAATACAGAGTTATGTATGTTCATACAGAATTTTTATCCATATACAGAATTTTCGTCAAACATAATTTTGGAATACAGAATAACAACCCGATCAAAAAATATATAACGGGTGATTTTTTAGCTGGTTTGGTTTTGGCAACACTGGTTTTGACAGCTGACGTGTGTTTAGTACCTTGTGTCACTGTCAAACAGCTTCAGTTTGGTTTGCAATTTAACCATGGATCGTCTTACAAATGAACAACGCTTGCAAATTATTGAATTTTACTATCAAAATTCGTGCTCGGTTCGAAATGTTCATCGCGCGCTGCTTCCATTTTATGGTCGGCATTCTCGACCTTCTGAGCAGTCTATTCGGAAGATTGTGACCAAATTTCGCACCAAATTTACTTTGTTGGACATTAAACCACCAACACGTTTACGTACTGTGCGTAGTGAAGAAAATATTGCGGCCGTATCAGCTAGTGTGACAGAAGACCGCGAAATGTCGATTCGGCGCCGTTCCCAGCAGTTAGGCCTTTGTTACAGCACTACGTGGAAAATTTTGCGGAAGGATTTGGGCGTAAAGCCTTTTAAGATACAGCTGGTGCAAGAACTAAAGCCAGCCGACCTACCACAACGCCGAATTTTTGGTGAATGGGCTCTTGGAAAGCTGGCCGAGGATCCGCTTTTTTATCGAAAAATTGTGTTCAGCGATGAGGCTCATTTTTGGTTGAATGGGTACGTAAATAAGCATAATTGCCGCATTTGGAGTGAAGATCAGCCATAAGCATTGCAACAGCTACCAATGCATCCCGAAAAAGCCACTGTTTGGTGCGGTTTATGGGCCGGCGGCATTATTGGGCCATATTTCTTCAAAGATGATGCGAATCGCAGCGTTAATGTCAATGGTGAACGCTACCGAGCGATGATAACAAACTTTTTTTTGCCCGAAATGGAAGTTCTTGACTTGCATGATATGTGGTTTCAACAAGACGGTGCCACATGCCACACAGCACGCGAAACAATGGCGCAATTGCGAGGCGAGTTTGGTGAACAGTTAATTTCACGTTTCGGGCCGGTCAATTGGCCGCCTAGATCGTGCGATTTGACACCATTAGATTATTTTTTGTGGGGGTATGTCAAGGTTAATGTCTATAGGGACAAGCCCGCTTCGATTGACGCACTGGAAGCCAACATCCATGCATTCATTCGTGAGATACCGGCCGATATGTGTGAAAGAGTATGCCAAAATTGGACTCAGCGGATGGGCTACCTGAGACGCAGCCGCGGTCAACATTTGCATGAAATTATCTTTAAACATTAAATTGCAAGGTTCAAAATATCGATTCAAATAAATATTTCATTAATTTTTTTGAATTTTTTGTTTTTTTTTTTTAAAAGTTCTAAACCTCTTAAAAAATCACCCGTTATTTCCAATTAAACAAAAAGTCGTACCAAGGTTTTTTTTGCAACCAAAGGCTATATCTATTGGACGATTTTTGAGCACGCATATTGAGTTTACAAAATCTTGAATTAAAGCATCCATCAAGCCAAAGACCAGATAACTCATCTGGAGAAAAATAGGACTTTGATTTAAAATTTGTATGAAAAAAGTTCACTTTTTGAAACTCTTTCAAACTTAATGAATGTTTGAATATTTTTTTTTAATTATATAAATTTCAAAGACAGTTTTTTTTTATTTTCTCAACTTTCAAAAATATGGCTTTATCTAGGTTTTGCTTCAATTTTTCATTTCATTTCATTTATTGAGTTCAAAGTGAGTCATATGTCATTTTCGTGTTCTTAGCGATTTGTTTAAATTTTTCTCATCAGTAAATCTTCTGAAAAACCTTGTTTGCATGTGGAAATTATAACAAAATACTTCATTAGATTTTTTTTTCAAAAGTTAGGATATCTCTACGCTTTATAGAACCAACATTTTTTCGAGGCTGAAAATGGAAATAAAATATTATTCACAGCCATTTTCATTTTGTTTGTAGTTTGATAAGTTTTTCTTGAATTTCATTTGAAATTTGAATTACCTTCACAATGAAATGGTTTCAAGTCATATATGGTAAATATTATCAGACTCTGCTTGGCTAAATGGTAATGTTTGAATTCAGCTTTGAGTGCAATTGAGATGACCAAAAATGTGCTGTTGAGAGCTTAATGCAACGTTTTCCTACTTCTCATGGATTTAAATATAATTTAGGGGTTAGTACTGGATCCTTCAAATGAGAATTAATACCAGCATCAACAAGAATTGCCAGTTGTAGTATTCAACTTGTGTAGCAGAGAATACGAGACTACCTTCAAAATAGTTCAGTTTTCGTTAGTTTTTCATCCCCTTCCATGATAAAAGCTGCCCCACAGTCACCATCAGAATCTGTCGTGGTTTGACAAATAAGCTTTTGAATAAATTACGTGTGTTTAGTATAACTTGGAAACCAAGCCGAATTTGACAGTTTAACCCTTAAAACTTTCATCAAAATGGGTGGTTTAAAATTTTTATAAGAAAATTTTAACAGGAAATATTTACAAAGGCCAACATAAAAAATCGAAAATCAAAGATTTTTTTCGAAAATGGGCATAACTTTTTTTTGGAGCTTAAATGCAAAGAGGTATACTTTAACATAAGAGTAGAGGCTGAGTTCTATTATATGACATGTTCAAAAAGGAGTTTTTAATTAAAACTGACAGAGATATAGGCATTCAAACTTTACCGTATCTTATAATTTTTTGCAGCTTTTGTCTGAAAATCCGCTTTTGGTAGTACATGACAGTCTTATATTAATCAGCTAAGTCCTTCAGTTTCTAAGTCTCGAAGCATTTAAAAACAGCTAAAAAAGGAAACTGCAACCTTACTTCTTATATACAGTCAATTATCATAATGTATCAAAATCTTGAGTTCTCATATTTTTAAGAATGTGGATTTTGTCATGTAGTACCGAAAAAGAGGCTTTCGGGCCAATTCGGCGAAAAAATATAACAAGAAACGGTAAAGTTTGAATCTCTTAATTCGAATAAAAAATACTTTTTTACCATCCCATATTAAAACCTTGAGCCTTTACCTAGCATTTTGTGAGCCTTTTCTTGTTCCAAAAAGAAGTTATAAGCAATTTATTAATTAAATTAATTTTTTCGGTTGGTTTCTAGATTACATTTCCAGCTTAAATTTATTTATAAATTTTTTTTAAACCATCTATAGGAAATTTAATTATTAATTTATTCCCCTCATTTTCCTGTTTTTTTCATTAGCCTAAAAGATTAAGCCAGATAAAGGAAATGAGATCCTAAATCATGAGAAACCATTGCAACTCAAATAACAAAGCAAAGCGAAATTAAAAAAAAAATATTTTAAGTTTTTCGAAATATATAAAGAGCTCAGAAGCCCATGCGGTGGTTACAATGAAGACTACGTTGCTAAATACAATTTCAAGGTAGGAGCCCAATACAGCCTTGAGCTTCTTTTTGATCATGCCTTGGATTGAAATGAAGCCATGATATAGCTGGACTTTTGCTAAGCACAAAAGATGCAGAAAATTCAAGCTTTATTGTATTTTTGAAGAGGTTTCAGTTGTAATTGATGTTTAAATTTCATGACCTCCCCAAACTGAATTTCTGGATGCCAGGTACCATTAAAAACATTCTTGGTGAAAAAAATTTGTATTCAAAAGGACACCATTATTCCTACAGTAATTTACTGATTTTTTTAAATCGAAATCTAAAAGGCCGCTCTTACCGTTATTTTTGGAGCTTAAAACGGTTATCCTTTTGGTAAATTTGAATTTTTCCTACTACTTTTTGGGATTAAGATATCGATATTTCTTCTCTGCATTAATCTTGAAGTTGCCTAATAGTACTTATATCGCAAGTAACCTTTATATGTAAAGATGCAACGTAAGGACATAAGCCTAGTATGAGTATCATTGTAAATACACACACTTCTACTGGTGCCGATTTTGACTCTATCCAGTTTGTCAATGTTGTGCTCGTGGATTTCAAGGTAAAATCAGAAAACATTTTCACCAGATTAGCTGATAAGCAAGTCCAGTGCAACGAGCAGCGACCAATGGACTTTGTAGAAGCCTGAAATATGATTATAGTATTAATTTCAACTAGATTTCTAGTTTCTAATGCCTTCCAGGCAAAATCATTTTGAAAACAAAAAACTTCAGTTTATTATTTTTATTAATAGAACAAAATTTTAAAAAAATATTGTATGATGGTATACGTAAATAATGGAAATTTCAATTTGTATTCCAAAAATATATGAGGACAAATATATTTTGGTGAACTTTTAAAGCCCGAAAAAATGATTTTAAGAATACTTTTGGACACCTCAAATCCATCATCATTTTCTACCATCTGCTGGAGTTTTGAAGATATTCCTCTGAGCTAATTCTGGTTCTGTGAAAAAGGCAATCGTTTTCACATTCACTCTCAAGCATTGTTTTTTGTTTTTTATTCATTCGCCATAAATAAGTGATTCTGGTTTTGTGAATGAAAACTTTACTACCGATTATCGAAACATGTTAACATTTTTCTTGGACACAGAGTGAATGTAATTTTCTTGTATTTTACACTTTTTTCCTCATGGATTTAACAGAGAAAAAGATATGATTGAATTTGTCATTCTTTGTTCATATTCTCGTGTTATTTTGGATATTCACTCCCAAATGAAGACGTTAAAAAAATTATTCATACAAAAGTTTTAGGTGTTTGGTTTCACAGTTCCACCGAACAAAAATCGAAATAAGTGTAAAAGCGTGAAAAGTTTTGAATACACTTTTTCATGGAACCAGAATAGGCCCCCTGGTTAACACATCTCAAAAATAGGGGAAACCCGCTTTATTTGTAATTTTTAAACGTAAATATCTCAAAAACAGCTTATAGTAAAAAAGGATGGGGTCGGTTCGGCTCTCTCGTTTTCCTGTACATTACCGTGACCAGGAACCCAGCAGAGTCTAATGTTATGCTGCATGCCAAGAACCATAAGCTCTTCGCGCCAACAAGTTACAAGCTTCAAATGTATCTCAGTGGCAGAAATCGTTTCTATTGCTGCTTGCCTATCAATAAAGAGGGTGAAATCAGCTCATGGTATCACCGAAATTGATATTTATGTAGCTGCTTTAATCACTGCTAGTCCCAGAGTTTCCGAGAAAATTCCTGCACCAACTTCAGTGTCCATCTAAGAACCAGCAGTGAAGACAGTTGGCGTAGATTCATTACTGAAAGGTTATGGTTGGTTTCCCACTCCTCTCTATTAGGAAAAGAGGAAGTGAAGGGTTTGTTGAAATTTAAATGGGGTAATTTGTAGTCTTTGCAAACATTATTTCCAACTTAATCGCAGCATGGACCGTTGTGCTTTGTGTCTAGCATTTAGTGCAGCTTAGCCGCAAGGTACTGTATGCTGCAGATTTTGGCACAAATAGATCTAAGGGTCTCAAGTTAAGTTTTCAACGCTCCCGTAATACCTATGAACTTTTTGTCAAGGTTTTCCGGTTTGCTGCTTTCTCAGTCACGTTCCAAACACAATACCTTAGGTTAGTATCGGTCTAAATATTGCCGCGTACATCTACCTGATAGTTTTTGGGTTGGGTCCCCAGGATATCCCAAAAACCGCACCCTGGGGTGTTCTTTTGGATGTGGATACTATTAAACGTGATTCTCCAAGTTCTCTATTAATATTCCTGTTTTTTAACATGAACATATACCTAGTCCAATTTAAAACTGAGTTTTCTATATTCAACTCTACAAGGGCTCTCTTAACTGCATCGTTTTTCACATTATTGAATGCTCTCTCAATATCTAGAAAGGCAGCAAGAGTGTATTCCTTGTCTTTGAGAGTTTTTTCAATTGTATTAACAACACCAGTGAAGTGCGGTTTCTACGCTTTTCGTATAGGCATGCGGCATTGCAGAGTTTACCTCTAGGTTCAGTGCGCTGCGAATATAGAAGTCCAACTATCTCTCGAAGGTTTTATGAGTAAACGACGTGAGACTAGTTCGTCTTTAGTTTTAAGCTTTCATGTGGTGAGGTTTACCAGCCTTTAGGATAAAAACAACCTTGAATTTATGCCATGCTTGAGATACATATCCCCATTTGAGGCTACTTGAGAATATATTTTCAATTGAATGTTAATTATTTGGTGTTTTCCAGAGGGAATTTTTATCAAAGAGCATTGGGTTTCAATTCATTTATAGATCCTTTGATTATAAGATGCCACTTCTGAACAATTTCTGATGTAAAAACAAAAAATTCTAAGGAAAAAAGTCTCGAAGAATAATTAACTTGTTCCATTGAAATAAAACAAAATTATAGATAACGATTGTTTGGATTCGTAGAATTATAATATTATTCAATGGAATACGACTCTTCAGAAAAATGGGAAAAGAAAAAAGAAAATGTTCAAGTCACAGCTGATATTATATTTATTCATGTATGTATTTCCTTAAATTACACATCAATTTCTAAGAATCAAGAATGGAGTTCTGTCAAAGTTCATGTAAAAATAAATGTACTTAAATTCGTAAAAATTCCTTGTAATCGGAAGTAAACAAACAGACATATTAATAGAGCAAGAAAATGCTTAACATTTAAAGCTGACATTTTTTTTTTGTTTAATGGGAGCTTAAACATAATGTTTAAGGTGAGAGCAAACTGGTTGTTTATTTTTTAAATGACGCAGGGTGTACTTTAACGCTTTATGAATGTCTAACATAAAAAAACGGCCCTTCATTTTTATTTAAACAATTTTCTCACCAGACGAAATAGCGCTATTTTAAAATTTTTTCTACTTTAATGAAATTGGGTATGAAATTAAATTTTTTTCAAAGTTTAAACCATTTTTTCAATAAAATAAGAAAATGAAACCATCGAAACTGTGAGCAAATATTTGTTGTGAGTTTGTGTTTGCTTTCGTTTTCTTTTGTCGTATTTTTGTTTTTAATTGGAACTGCAACTAAAACTTGAGCTTAAAAAACTGGCAAAATATTTTATAACCACCAATTCAAAATTAACAAACACAACGCAACAAAGCTATAGTTGGAAGTGGATGAGGTGAATGACTTTTTATTTTTAAGTTCAATTTAGATCTAGATTCATGGGAAGTACAACAAAAAGCAAGAAGCTTTACCACTTAACATTGTAGGCGTGTGCAAAAAAACGTATACAATAATACCTTTTGACAACTATTTCAACTCCATGGGACCTGTAAGAGCAAACGATTGTTTTTAAGGAATAACTAGTTTGTTCGCTGAATTTTACCCAGGGTTGACCCAGGTTTTCTTGACAACCTCAGGTTTTTGGTTCTAAAAAAACACCGAACGGCTCGCAATTGTGTTGTTGAGATAACCAAGGAACAGAATTTGATTTAAAAATGAAAAAAACCCTTCATTTTCTATTTCTTTTTGTTATAATTTAAGTAATTGGTGTATTCCTTGAATTTCCATTTCAAAAACATAAGAATTACTTGCAGCACGTTAATCCACAACAAAACAATGCATCAGAGCTCTTGCCACTTTAACATTCTATTCTTTACTTCAACTCGCCCCAGAAAAAAAACCTAGTTCTACTTCAGGGCGAGTTCAGGGCGACCGATACCCCAGATTTCAATAAACACAGAATTGACTCGTCAGGATTAGTTCATATTTTTCAAAAAACGCTTTGGGGCGACCCAAGGGCTACTAAAGGGCTCAACGAACAAGTAGAACTATATAAAGGGTGTTATTTAAGACGTTTGGCATTGCATTTTTTGGAGTTGGTCTTTTTGACAGCTACCAGTTTATCGTTAAAAATGGATTTGAATTGCCTTTGAATAACATAAGCTCCAGTTTTGTTTAGAAAAGACTAAATCAAAAACAATGAAATGAATATGGTTGCACAAAAATATGCACCTGAATAAGCATTTAAAATTCTTCAGTCCATATCATCAGCATCATGACTGATCAAGGTAGTGCAGTTAGATGAAGGAAAACAAATTTATGAATTTCTGTCTTATTATTGCATGAAATTGTTGTCATATGCTATCTTTAATGGACTAAATAAAAGATATGGCAAAATAAAATTTCTGGTGCCAGCACATGGATGTATTCATTTAAAGATACTACATATTGTCGCCTTTCTGTCAAGACCTAATAAGTTCTTAAATGACATTTTTATGTATTTCACATTAAAAAAATCACTGAACTCAAATTTCAATGTGTTTTAAACTGTGTTATGGTTCATTTTAGCTCCCTCAATCAGTTTCAAAGACTTTTACGATCTAAGATTTGCATTTAATTACCTGTTTTTATTGCTTTAAAGCAATTTTTCAAATTGGATTTACGAGGCTTTGATAGACAGCCAACGTCGGTATTTAACCTCATAGCTTTATCTTCTTCCACAATACGTGGAAAAGTTATTGTTGAGGGCTGACGCGAAAAAATATAAAACAATGTAACAATGTAGCAATGATGTGAGCTAAAACGTTGTCTTTGAAGGTTTCCAGGGTCCCGGAACGATCGTTGTAAAAAAAGACTTTAGGTTTCCCAACAGGAAAACATCACAGGGGGACAAACAAGAGCATGCTCTGGCTAATTCAAATCACCTTTAGGGGAGATAAGGCACATGGGAAGTCTGTCACGCAAAACGTCCATGCTTACTCCAGCTGTGTGGTTTGTAGTTCCTCCATCTGAAAATTGACATTTTCCAACTATCGGTTCTTACTAGGACACGAAGAATCCTAAAACCTAAATTAAAATTTAAGAATGGTGTGATTATAATCATCTTAAATTAAATCTATCAAAAAGTTAAATTTTTAGAGCATATCGCTCACTGCATCCAATACATTATGATTATAAATTTGGAAACGATTGACTAACTATTGTCAGCGAAGTGAAGGACTTGGGAGTTACTTTCGACTTTAAGATGACATTTTCATCTCACATAGATCTTATAATTTCTAAAGCTGATTCTATGTCAGGCTTTTTAGGAAGAAATTCAACTGAATTTATGGATGTCTACACCTTAAAGACTCTTTTTATGTCCTTGGTCTTACCCATTCTTGAATACAATTGTGTTATTTGGTTTCCTTTCTATCATGATGCAGTCCAAAGAATTAAAAAAATTCAAAAAAGATTTACACGCTTTGCATTGAGGAATCTGGGATGGTCTAACGGTATGCCTGATTATTATGCTAGATGCGTGCTAATTGAGTTGAAAACTTTAAACTGCCGAAGGCAAAGTCAGTGCATTTTTATCAAAGATATAATAGATAACACTATCAAATGTGAGGAACGTTTGTCTTTCATTTCTTGGTATGTGCCTGAAAGAGTGCTGCGAAGTAGAAATGTTCTTTTTTATGTTCCATCGCATAGAACAAATTATGGACTCAATGAGCCAATGACTCGTTCACTTAATCTTTGTAATTCAATATGTAATGAAGTCGATTTTTCAATTCCAAAAATTAAGTTTAAAAAAAATGTATACCTTATTTTAAATAATAAAAATCAAGTTATTAGATACTAATTATACTTTCTTGAAATCAATAGACTTAAGATCATTTGATGAAATAAATAAATAATAATAATAATAATTAAATAAATGTTTGAGGGATTGTTCAATTGCTGCCCAATTCTTTCGACGTTTTTTGGGAGAGCAACATCAGTTCTCTAAGGCTCTCTTTTTATCGTGGAAACACTTTATCCGGGATGATAATGAACTATAAACGGAAGGCATACGGGCAATCAAGTGTTTGGCATGTGGCGCCGTTTCGTTGGAACCAAAGGTCGTCAACATCAACGTTTTTCAAGATTGAGTCTATTCATTATGAAATGGCAAACCAAACTGAGCATAAATCAAGTGACAGCTATCAAAAAGACAAACTCGGAAAAAAATTATTGTCAGATTGGAAACAACACGTCTAAGAGAACACCCTTTAGAATAAAACCAAAATTACGGTAAGTATTTTTCTTCACTGTTTATTGCATAATTCTGTGAATTTGAAAAGATTTGATAGATTTTTGTATTTTTAGCAATTTTTTGAAGTGGTCTTTTATGGTCAATAAAAAAAAAAAACTGGGGTTAGCCGCCTTTCACTCTTAGCCAACGATATGTCATTTTAATACATTTTCGCTCAAAAAAATATGACTGAATTCAAATATCAATGGCTTTCAATTATTATTTCATGGTTACTTAAAAATCTATCTACTAGTGTTCTTTTATGTCATTTTCGGTTGGACGTACATCTTTTTTACTCCATTTTCACTTCAACAACTCCAAAAACTTCGATTGGCTGTTCGGGGTACTGCCTTTGGAGTCTATTTGTCTGTTTTTGGAACACACGTATACATATACAACTTTTGGTTGGACTATTTGTTAAAAGTGATAAATGCTTAAAGAAGCCATTTTGTAAAATGAAGTCCATTAGGTAGTGTGTGTGTACAGTTGCCAGCATGATGTTTTCATATTCGATTAGAATCAGAATGGAACGGTTAGAAAATCCAATCGTAAATGACATTAGTATCTAAAAATTCCATTTTATAATTTTTGTCTCCTAATCAAGGTTTTCACAGATTTTCATAGAAAGCCTACGAAATGAGAATATCACACCTTTTTCCTATACTTTTGATTTAGAAATAAAAGAATACATTAAACATTTTGTTCTCTTTTGCACAATAAATATATGTTATTCAATGATTTGTACAAACTCAAGTAAATTATGGGTTGTGCTTGTGACCTGCTCTAGAGGAGATAACCTTCACATGTTGCGACATTAAGGAACGAAAACGAAAAAGTCACAAAATCAGATTTAGATCAGATTTAGTTTTCCTGTAGATTTATAAATAAAACTATCTTGAATCAATACAGAAAAAGTTCTTAGCTATCAGTTTAATTATTTTGTGATGTTTTTTAAACAATTGTTTTACTGTTTAACATTTCTTTCAAAGAAAATAAATTTTTAGTTGGTATTTTCTACATTTGGACATGTCCAAATCAGACTTAAATTTCTTATAAGAAATGCCATTTCAAAAAGTGGACAGTGGGCACATTTAAAAATATAATTTTGCCCAAGTTTGTAATGGAAGAAGATAGAAATTTATTTCATAAAATGTTAAAAAAAGAATGAGGCGTGGTTTATCTTCAAGCAAGAAATATTCCTTTCCATTACGCTGCCAAGGCATTAGAGAAAGATAATCTCTTACGATTTATTTTACTTAATTTTATGTTTTGAAATAATTTATTTTAAATTTATTATCGAATCAAGAATAATACTTGGAAATAAAAGAAATTATTTTGAATAACTTAAAAACACTTTTTTTAAATTATTATTGACTTAAATGCATTTATTTATATAAAACTTACTGACGATGAAATGCATTTAAGTAAATAAATATTAAAAAAAAGTGTTTTTAAGTTATCCAAAATAATTTCTTTTATTTATTTCATGAAAAAACGCGTTGAGAATCTCTAATATCAAATCAATTTAATAAAACTTGATTAAATAAGGTTGTTTAGGCATGTCCAAAGTTACCCCAGAGCTAACAAAAACTATACCTTCCTTTAGGGGGTCAGATTTGGGTACTTATAATAGTTTTTTTAAACAGAAAAAATATACATATATAATAATACCAAAGAACAACGTCATTCAAAATATTTATGGTTTATGTAAAAGTGTCCTAGGGTGCTTCTCTCTCCCCTAGGCCGTAATAAACTACATTATTAATAGTTTTGAATACTCATTTATTCGAAAAAAAAAAATACACATATACGCCATAGTGGACGTGAATTGCTTCATTTTCTTTATTACCATAAAACAAAAAATTGTCTGCATATAGGTTTCAGTAAGTTCCATTATTTTTCATATTACTATTCCTTAGAACAAAATATATTCCACATACGCCTCAGTGGACCATGTTATTTACTCAAAAAAAGAATGTTCTAAATACGCTATAGAAAAAGTCAATATATTAAATTAAAAATAATATATAAGGCAACATTTTATGCATATATCTACACAAGGATGGTCCTTAAATTGGACATAGTCTTGGGTAGCCCTCATTCGACTCAAAACATAGAAATACAATTTCCCTAATTTTGTCATAGATTTTAAATAATTTTTTTTCTATTTTAAGACAATTTTTAAGAAAATGAGGTAATATATTTGATGCCTAGCCAGTACGGAATTTCAAAAAAATCCAATATAATTTTATATATGGGACATTCTACGTCAAAACGGTTGGTAAAAATTTTGACCACCGGCAAATTACTATAAATCTGTGTATTTTAGTTTAAATATGTCAAAATAACAAAAAAAAACTTTTCTTTATTTTTTGCGGGACTTCATTTTCAGAATACTTAGTTAATACCTAATATTGTTTTCTTTTATTGTACTGAATTTAAAAAATTCATAACTAGAGCTCATTTTTTTAAGTTTTAGTTTAGTAATAACAAAATTTTAAACAATCTTTAAATATTTATCGTGAAAATACGTAATTTTTGATATTCGGTTATTAAATTTAAAACTATTGTTAGAAACTTTTAAGTGCCTTTTATATGAGCTACAAACTGCGAATGCGAATAAATTTGTTTTGACATATCCAAGTGCAAATATTAACAAATTCCTGTTTTCACTTTTCGAGAAAGTGAATACACAATCCTATCTAAAGTTTTAAAAATACACGGCCTTAAATTAGTTAAAATTGCTTAATTTAGCATTTTTATATTTTTTACACTATCGACGAAATATTTTCTGCTAACTGTCAAACACTTGAGGGGTATAGTTTCAAAACTCTTCAATTCCACTTTTTTCAAGAAGTCAATGGGTTAGGTATGAGGAAGTGTTCTTTAGAAGATCTTTCATTGACGTAATAATAATAAATTTATTAACAATCATTATTTATTTTTTATAATAATTTTATTTAAAATTATTATTTTCTATACTTTTTGGTACTTCAAAACTACACTATTCTACTCAGTCGTTCAATTCAAAACTCATCTATTCCCATACAAATCAAATTCCACACCAAAACTCTTCTTGTTCTTTGCAAAACAAAGTAGTTGCTTTTAAATTTCTTGAATTCCAATGACATTAAAAAACGTGGACATTGAGTTTTAAGTATTTGTTTAAATGTTTAAAATAATTTTCTAGCTCAGAATTAAAAAAAAAAAACAATGTGAGAAAACTCTAAAAATTCACAATTTAGTAAAACTTTTTAAAATCTTTGATTTTTGTTTTTGCTGGTTTAAATAAGCTTCACCTAATTTTTTTTTATAATTTTTCCTAACCATTAATTTCAATAGCATGCCTACGTCTTAAACAAACAATTTCATTAATTCAAATCCTTGAACGTAATTGTTTCTTTATTCTCCTCATTTTCCAGTATATTCAAGAATCTATTTGATTGATATTGAACTTAAGTAATTCACAGAAATTCAATTAAAGGCTTCAAGGTAATCCAAAACGTACTAAGGAAATTCTTATGGTTCTAAGAATTTATTTACAATACAAAGTGGGTGGATTACAAAAATTTAAGAATTTAATGTTCAATAAAGGAACCAGATTGTACAGAAGGTTTTTTTGTTTCGGAGAAATTTCCATTTTTATAAAAAGTGGCGTGGAAGTGGGCAGATATTTCTAACTTTTGTTAAGAAATAAAATAAATTAAATGGGAATATGAATAATAAATTTGCTTTAAAGACCAAAATGTTAGCACCGTGAAAATGTTTTTCTTAAATAATAATCAAAAATTTACTGAAAGGTGCAAGAAAATGCAGATGCAATTTTACATATGGTTTGAAAAATAATAAATCAATCAAGATATTTCGTGTAGTTCTTTTCAAACCCCAAAAACTGTTGTATTATATGATTTTTTTTTGGAATTCGAATTTATTAATTGCACATGTACAATGCATAGTTGCACAAAAAAAAATTAAATTTATCTGTTCTTTACTCTTGAACAAAATTAACCATTTTTAGGAAAAGCTCTATGGAAATCAAATGTGCTATCAGAAATTTATATCGTTTGTAATTTTTGAAGCTCTGTTTATATTCTAATTAGGAGTCGAAAACAAAGATATCTAAAAAAAAACGACTCATGACTTTTAGACCAAAGTGCAACGTTGCTAAGTTTCGATGTCACTTTTTCATCAGATCCCATACGTATTTACTGGGCTTTGACAAAAAAACACGCGCCTCTCATATACCTACTAACTCGTATGTACAGAACATATTGTGTAGATAGTTACGATTATATGTAGATACATTATTTTCCACAAAAAAAAAAATATTAAGACCTTGACTTACTTTGGTTTGGATATAGCTACATCTGGTGAGTTTAAAGCTTACTTAAATTTGTTTTCCTTTTCCTGCTAAAGCAGCAGATGTATATCCATCCCTTTTTGTTTTATCTTCTATAAATTACAGATGATATTTCTTACTTGGTTTTGGATCTAAGCTGCCATTCAGCTTTTGGTTCTAAATACTTTACTCTTAAACTTCAATAAGACAATCTTATAGACATTCCTATACCTGCATAAATATCAACCTACCAATAACCCTTAAAGATAAAGAACATTACATGATGATGTGTGTCTGCGTATTTTTGCATTTGCGTAATAACAGAAAGGGTATAAAACTCATATTTGACCTAGTAATAGTCAGTAGTTGTTGATGTTTCACGTTTTTTTTACTACACACGAGTATGAAAACCCAGGATGAGTAAAGAAAACTCTCATAGTTATAGGTAGGTAGGCTTGGTTGTAGATAGTAGATAGTAGATAGACTATATTTATAGAGCAAAAATGAGCTCTGCATGTAAGGCAATATTATTATTAAAAAGGGCTATTTGTCAAATGTTTGATATTTGAAAAGTCTTGCATTAAGCTTTAGCAGAGGCAAACTTTCAAAGACCAACTAATGACGATTGACGAATACAGAGAGGAGGCTGCAGGCGGCAGAAGGGTAGGTATGATGTGCAAGGTCACAGTTTGTTGTAAGCGAATCGTTTGTTCATTATTTACGATACGAAAACCACTGGACTTGACCGCACTGGACGTGGACGTGGACGGCCTAACTGATTTTTTATTAAAATTATTTAAATTTATTTTGTACAAACTTCAGCACCGTCTGTGTCTATACAAACTACAATAAATGTATATAAATGCATAAATAACAAACTAACTTAACGACGTTTGAGATGGATGGTGTTTGGTGTGGGTTTCACATCGTCGTCGTCGCTGTCATATAGTTTGGTTTGTCATACTGTCGTAGTGGTCGTAAGCCAATTAAGGGATGGTTTCGAATGTCTAATAATAAACTATATAGCTGATTTTTTTTTCTTTTTTTGCCTTTTGATTCTGACTTAAAATTTTTTTTAATTTATTACCCAGTTACCTTGAGTATTAGAAACCTTTGCAGGGGTTAAAAGGGAGGGTAGGAATAAATAAATTTTTACTAAAAATAAACAAAAATTATGAAACTTACTTGGCGCACCAGAGACTCCTTCGTCGATACTTCCAACATCCGACATGGTGTCAAGAGAGTAGTCAAACAATTATTGTGGATTTGAAGAATATTAAGTTGGTAGGTAGAAACGAAAGTATTTTTTTAATTTGAATTTTTTTTTCAATTTATTAGTAGATAGGTATATGAAAATCCTATCTATACCCTTTATCACTGTGCCTGGGTCAACCCAATTTTATTTATCTACCTAGGTATATCTTGGGGATTCTCAATTCGGTGGGGTTGTAAATGTTTTTTTTAGGTATATAAATGTTGATATAACAAAGCAATCTAAGAGTAATAACAAACAAAAAATAAGATGCACTCGAATGTTTTTTTTTTTAACTTTTTCTCTTAAGTCTGTTGTTTCTTTTGCCAAGGAACCGAAGAAAAAAGTTCAACCGTGCTGTCGCTAACAATATTCGAATTTAGTGTTAACTTTGACAGTAGGTATAGGTACGTATGTCGGTCGTTTAGGTATAGGTATAGGTATATACCAGAAATTAGAAAAGTTAGAAGTTAAGTTTGGTTTTTTTTAAGTTTAAGGTTTTGTTGAGTTGTTTCTGTTTGTCAATGATTTTGTGTAGGTATAAGGACAAAACACTATCAATATCAAATCAATCAGCAAACACAACACAGAACGGAGCTGATTTACACTGCTGCACATAAAGCATATTCATCAGCACAGCATCAATTTGAGCATCAACAATCGCAGATTGATAGTAATAGCAAACGGAGCGAACACAGCAAACACAACACGTACCGCAACCGTCCGACCGTCCGTCCGTCTGTCACTCTGCTTGTCCGTTAGTTTGTTACGCCTCCTTCTATTTACCGTACCGACCGACTGACTCACTTAAATTTTCAATAGCAACCAAGAGCTACTGCTGCGTCCACAAACCATGACCACGACGACGAGACGACTCTTACTCTTTCACTGCGCCAGGCCAGGGCTTTTTCGTTGGTTCTCGATTCTCGTTCGTTAGTTAATTTCTCAAGCTTAGGTCTTGGGGGTTTAGCTCTCTAAATGGCAACAAAAAATGTATCTCGCATTCGACTCGAAGTCGAAGTCGACGTGTGCCTTAGCCTTTGCCTGGTTGTTTCAGATCGTTCGTCTCGTGTCCGTATGTGCTCTTTTTTTTACTTGCACTCGCACTGCTAATACTGCTATACGCTAAAGCTTTACTGCTCTACACTTTCGGTGTTCCTCTCTCTTACCTCTTACATGAGAATATGACGTAAAGTTGCAATTTGCAAGCTTAATTAAAAATATTGGCCCTGAAAAAATTTTTTTACTTCGTATATGGATTGTTTCTTCTTTTTGCTTTGAAGCTTTTATAGGTTTTTGTACGATTTTTTTATTTTTGGAAATTTAAATCAATGTCGGTAGTTGTGTATGTTATGTGCACATGTACATAGTTGGTTATTTTGATTTGCACTTCCTGTGGGTTGGATACAGATAATCAAACATAAGCTTTTTCACTTTGCAATTTTTCAAGTCTTTCAAACAAACAAAAAATACACACTGATACACGTCAAGTTTTTGTATTTAGTGTAACGGCATCATACAAATAATGAACAAAAGCAGCGATGTGATGTCTGTGAACAGAAATTGAAACTTTTTTGTTTTTGTTTCCTCCATGACGGCAAGAGAGAGAGAGAGAGAGAGAATTCAAAAACAATTATCATAACCTTGTGCAAGCAAGCTTTTGTGTTTTGCCTTAGGTTTTTTTTTTTTGTTAATAGTTGACCTCGAGATTTTTATCCATGTGTGACACATGGTTTAATTTGAACGGGGGTGCATCCGGAAAAGGGGTGTGCCAGGCGTGCGTTGCACGTGGGCGTCAAATTTTTGTTTGTATTTTTGACATTTCAATAATGCAAGTGCGCATTTACTGCTTGAACAAAACAGCCGCAGAGGGCGCATTTTGACGTATATATGGAAAAAAAAAATATGGAATTACCATCCAAGGCTGTAAATATAAGAAGAAATGTATGATGTCATAGAAGTTGAACAAGCTTCAACTGTTGTTAAAAGCTATAGCTAATCGTACGTCTATTGTTTTAAGGGGATTAAACTTATTTAACTTCTTGAATAGTGTATAAGGGCTGCAGGTCTATTGCATTTACTTTAAACAGATTGATACTTTTCTGAGAATTTTTAGGAGAACAAAAAAACCATTTTTTTAACTTGTGTTTTAATTGCTTTTTTGCGATGGTAAAACCTTCAAAATAAAATATAAGTTAAAAATATAACTGTTTTCCTGAAAATTCTCAGAAAAGTGATGTGTTTTTGAATAACAGCTTTGCTACGGAGTTTTTTGAGCAACAATTTGCAGTCTTTCAAATTTTTTATAAAATTCTTTAAGAAAAAACGAAAAATATTGTTGAAAAAGTGTGGAAAGGTTTGTTTAAAACTTTAAGCAACAATTTTCTGCTACAAAAGTAAATATACGCTGGTATTTATCTGACATTTGACCACTGACTAACGCCAATCTGGCATTTGACAGACGAAACGGTTTTTGTCTTAAGAGATATTTTTTGTGCAGAATTGGTTAGGAAAGGAAAGTGTTTTACTCTCTCGTGACCACTCTTTTCTGTCTAAAACTACCCAAATTTTGAAGTGTGGAAAAGGAATTTTTCAAAAGCTGGTGGTTGGTTAGTGGTTAATGTTTGTTGTTGTCAAACAGTTATTCATCGTTATGATTTTTCTTTCAATCCACACTACACAAACTATTTGCAGCACTGTTTCCGGTAACTTATATCCATGACACATTATTATGTCGTTTTCGTTTGGACGTTCGGCGTACTCCTTTTCCACTCCCTTTTGACTCCTTCTACTCCAAAAGTCTTCGATTGGCTGTTCCGAGTAATGTTTTTGGAGTCTTTTTTTCTGTTCCCGATTTCAAGAAGGAAGAGCAGATTTGGAACACACGCTAACATATACAGTTTTTCGTCGAACTACTTGTTAAAAGTGATAAATGCTTTAAGAAGCCATTTTGTAAAATGGCGTCATTCAGTAGTGTGTGTAAATTTGACAATATGATGTTTTCATATTCAATTGGATTCAAAAAGGAGTAGAACATTCTGAAAATTCAATCGAAAACGACATTAGAAAGAGACTCGATGCAATTCAGTAGGTACCCGGTAGATATTATTTATTCCTCCCTGAAAGCAAGACTTTTAAATTTTCTTATTATTTTTATATTATTTTATTTTATTTTAATTTATTATATTTTATTTTATTTTGTTTGGTTTATTTTATTTTATTTTTTTTAAAGCCAACAATTTACTTAAAAAAAATTCTATTTATGAAAATTTCCAATACTGAATCTAAACAGATCACTCAAGTGTCAAGCTTTGTTTAAATTCGATAAAATTGTTTTATATTATTATTGAGTTGGGTCTCTGGTCTTGTTTGTAGCTGGTACTAACCATTGGGCTATGGTATCTAATCACCTTGTGTGGCAAAACCTATATAAATTTAAATTAAAAACAAAATTCTTTCACAACTTCGTATGTTTGATTTTCAAATTTTGTTCTTTTGTTTTGTTGGATTGTTTTTAGTTGGATAAGCAATAGGCCTTTGGTAGATGCGGACGCGGTACATTAACAATGGATTTTTGTTTCTTGTAAAGCGACAAAAAAACTGTTTGTTTTAATGGAGTGGAGGCTTGTTAAGGTGAAGAAAGCAGTTGTTTTTTAAAAGAAAAAAAGTATAAGAACAATGGCAACACTTGATGAAAAAAACTTTTATCATAGCTGTCTGCCAGACGATTTGACATTTATTAGTGGAGCTAAAACGCGATGGGACGTGACATTGCAAGAGGGTGACTAAGTAGAGGGAGTTAAAGTCCCTTGACTTCGTGAAGTGGGTCGCCAAGGAACTGTTGACTGAACAAATTATGTATAGATACATATGTCTTTTTTTACTTAAGATATATATAAGTACTCTGTAATGTATATGTTTACACATTTATGAATGTGGTAAGCTATGCATTCATAAAAATTGAGTTCGAGATTTTGATTAAACTTGTTCCTACGATGAATGATGAAGGAGAAAAAGTTTGTATCACAATTCTGTCTGTCTGTCTATCCATTGAAATACAACCTAAGCAGCTGTATCAATGTTTTTTAAACTTTGTGCAATCGTTTTTTTTTTATTTGAAGCAATTTTATATAATCTAATATTTCTCAAGATCGGATTCACACAAGCTTCAATAAATAAGTTTTAGTAAAGGAAAAATTTTGGTGGAAACAATTTTTCAAAAATGTTTATTACTCGCCAAAAATGTTTAGTACTCGCCAAAAAAACATTTTTCAATTTCATCAAAGTGGTATAACTGATGTTACTATTTTTTTTTATATAGATACCAACATTTTCATAAAAACATATTTTCGGCATTCTAATTTTTTTTCCAAATTTAATATTTCGACAAAATTTTTTTTTAAACTTCCAATTTGATTTAGAATTATATCAATTTTTGCTGAACAGATGTTAATTATTTTATTAAGAACTCTAATGCATTAGATGAATACGAATTACAAAAAGGATTTTTTTGAATTTTAAATAAAAGTTCCAAAATTAGTTTTTTTTTGTTGTTTTAAACTCGATATCTAAAAAATGGGTTAACAATTTGGTTTGAAATTTTTTATTTACATACACACATAAATAAATAATTGAGATTTTTATACAAACATCTAAATCATTTTTAGAATTTTATATTAAAAAATTATTGTTTGGAGAACTGCTCCAATGATTTAATTTTTTTTTCATTTATTTATAGTTAATTAAATATAAAGACGACATTCCTTGATTTCACCTCAAACTATTTAAAATAGCTGATTTAGTCGTCGTTCAATGAAAACTTCCTAAATCTATTTGATTTTATTTTGAGACACCTGTAGTTTAAAGTTATAAAAATTCAACGTTTTATTGAGAATTTAAACTCTAGAATTTTCACATCTTATACCTTTCAAAAGTTGCATTACATATTTAAATATATTCTTCATTTAGAATTTTCTTCTAAGTTATTGGTTTTGGCTCCCTAAAAAAGCTTGAAAAGAACACATAACATTTGTTTGCTGTATTCGAGAAATTATTAATGAGAAAAGTGATCTACGCATATTTTTAAGAAACGGTCAAATTTCAACGTTTGATTTCGGAGTGAGAGATTTCAAGAATTTTAAAGGTATTTTAAATAAAAGAAAATAGGACTTTCAGATTCTGAGAGAAGTTTTTGAAAAAGAAATATTTTGTGATGTTGCTGTTGTTGATTTTTAATACTTTTTTAGATATGGATATTTCGTAAAAGCTTCTTAACAAAAAAATGTGAGTTTAATTTTCTTGTTTTAGTACATAAAATAAACCTAGGTAAATAAAGTTTTGTTTGTACCTTTGATAAGTCAACTCTAATCATATCCGAGCAATACACGCAAAAAGTACCACAGTTTCCGAAAACTAACGTTAGTTGCTTAGCGAGCCAAAGAAACATTCAATTTCAAACTTTTTTCACATATTCTTATTCCTACGATTTAGATTTTAAATCTAAACAATTCCAAGTTTTATTGAAAATCTCATATTTCTGAATTTAAAATTGCAATTTTTGCCGAACATTGTCAATAATGTTTCGATCCGATGAATCACTCTGTATTTTAACGTTTCGAGCTCCCTATAATTGGGATCCATCGTTTTTAGAGAAATGTCTATGTTTGCACGTACGTTACGCTCGTACGTTCACTTTTTTCGTTCACATTATCTCAAAAATTAATAGAGATATATGTATGTGTGTTGACTTCGGAAAAATTTTATTTTATAAATAATAAATGCAGAAAGAACTATCAAACTTAAATCGGCGGTTTTTACTTGCGATAAAAGACTGTATGACAAGTTTTGGATTCGTGCAAGCAAATAGAAAACACCAAAAAAGTGGGTGGCAAAATTATGTCTGTCTGTCTGTTTGGCTACAGCGTAAACGGCTGCATCAATTTTCTTAAAACTTGGGACATAGTCGTTTTTTGGAGATTCTGCTTTTTTCATTTTTCTTAGAACTAAACATAGACTCCTGCCATGCAATTTTTTTCTTAGCAATTTAACAAAATCTTTTGATAAAAGCTTCTTATTATAAAAACGGTTAATTTCATTTTAAATAATTTTTTCTTATAATTTTTAATAATACATACAAATAGTTTTTCTTACTTAAATTTTCCAAAAAATGTTTATTGGATTTTTAAAAAACGTTCAAATTTTTTTTTTTTTGAAAATCAAATATGAAAACTTAATGGTCGATTTTTATAAAACTTGGTATTTGAGGATTTTTTACACTCTGTAAGATATTTTAAGAAAAAAATTTACTTTTATGAAAATATAACGGTTCCTTCCACACAAAAATATTTAAAAACTGTTCAGGAAAATATTTTTTTCTTAAAAACTGCTTCTTTGATTTTTATAAAACTTTTTTATTTCAAATTAGTGCGATATATTAATAAAAATTATAAAAATTTACAAATAGCAACTATTAATAATAATTCTCATAAAACGTTTGTTTTTTTTTATTTTCTCATTATCGGCTGAACAGATTAAGATTATTTTTTATATACAAATGTCAAATGAGAATTTTTGAATTTTTAAAAAGAGTTTCAATTTTTTTTCGAAAATAAGATATCCCAAAAACCGATGTATAATTATTTTTGAAATTTTATTTTTATATGCACATAGATAAACGATTACGATTTGCATACAAAAAAATGTCCTGAAAAATGTTTTAAGAATTTGAAATATAAAAATTGATTTTTTTAAGAAACCCTCTCCAACGATTTAAACCTTAAAATATTTTTTCAATACAAGCATATTCAATCAAGAATTAAGATGGCGTGTTTTTTCATTTAGAACTCTCAAAGAAGGTTTTTTCGCTTATTTTAATATCATATTTCATGCTTTTAAACATTTTTCTCTCATTTCTCTCATTTTTAAACCCTCAGCGTCTTCAACATAAGAGCTTCTAAACACGAGCGACCCAGTCTTGTATTTAATTTACTTAGCAATTTAAGAAAATGCTGTTAGATTTCATTTGGCTTCATTATCTCGGGCGACTTCAGGTTTATTTTATTCTACGCAAATTGACGTAAAAAAGAATTCGTTTAAATATAAAAACAGATCAACTTACAGTTTTTTAAATTTAAAAAAATCTGATATTTTTTTTCTGAATATCTTCAGTACAAACAATGATATTGACTTTGGCTTAATTTTAATCTAGACACTAGTTTATTATTGATTGGTTTAATTGAACGAACTGTTTTTTTAATAAAGCGAAAAAAAACTGCAAGAAAAAAAACAATAAATCATAATAAAAAAAAATTATTAATGAATTTTCGTGTCTCTAAAATCTAGAAAGCAATCCAATCTTTGATCTTCACTTGATTGCATATTGAACACTTGAAAACTTTTATGAAGATCTTAAATTGCCGATTTTTTAATAGTAAAATTATCTTTCCCTATCTCTTTCTCGTTTTGGCACCATCTTTATTTCGATGGTAAGAAATATTAAAATCTTTGGAAAGTGCGGTTTTCGTTTTGATGCCATCGGCATCTGAATTTTGATAGTGAAAAGCGTTGTATTAAGATAAGATAATATTAAGCTTATTTAAAAAGTTGTCATCTGGGTAAGAAGTAAGGTTTAGGAAAACTGCCAAGAACAACCATCAATAGTTTCTTTTTTTTAATGAGGGTGGCCTTCCTAATATCGGGTTTTTCAATTAGAGCGCTACAAAAGTTTTTTTAAATAAAACAAAAACGGTTTTGGATATCAATGAAATTCTGTATTCCTGTGAAAGTACGTTCGATGCCATTATGTATGGAACTCGATTTCTTTTGCATGGCCACCACGGGCACGCTTGCAGAAGTCCAGACCCTGAACCCAATTTTCGACGGTTTTCCAGCATTAATCGGCCGATACTGCTGCAATTTTACGTTCGATATTCGTACGAAGTTCATCAATCGTCGCTGGCTTGTTGGCATAGACCATAGACTTGACGTAGCCCTACAGGAAATAGTCTAACGGCGTCAAATCGCACGACCGAGGCGGCCAAGCGACCGGACCAGTTCTCCAAACTTGGTTTCCAATAAATTGATTGTGACATTCGCTGTGTGGCTTGTAGCGCCGTCCTGTTGGAACCACATGTCCTCGTAGTCCATATCATCCAATTGGGACCAAAAATATTCGGTTATCATTGAACGGTAGCGATCCCCATTCACAGTGACGTGCCGGTCTTGATCATCACGGAAGAAGTTCGGCCCAATGACGCCCCCGGCCCATAAACCACACCAAACCGTAATTTTTTCGGGATGCAATGATGACTCATGGAATACGTGTGGATTGCTGCTTGACCAATGCCGCATATTTTGTTTATTGACGAAGCCATTCAGCCAGAAATGAGCCTCATCACTGAAGATGATTTTTCGATGAAAATCCGAAACATTTTCAAGTTGTTGCTCAGCCCAATTCACGAACATACGACACTTCTGGTGGTCAAGCGGCTTCAGTTCTTGCGTCAATTTAATCTTGAAAGGATGTAGGCCAAGATCTTTTCGCAAAATTCACCACAACGACGTCACAGAGATGCTCAACGCTTGAGAACGACGTGTGAGAGACACATTTGGGCTTTCTGCAACTGAAGCCTCAGCGGCAGCAATATTCTCGACACTACGGGCACTTCTTTGTCTCACTGGCACGGGAACATTTTGTACTGTGCCTGTGGATTCAAATTTTTCCACTAGACGCTCAATTGTTGATCTGCTAGGACGATTATGACGACCATAAATTGGACGTAGCGCCCTTAACGTTGAGGCCACTGACTCCGAATTTCGGTAGTAAATTGTAATAATTTCGACTCGTTGTTGGCTCGTATATCTTTCCATTATGAAATGGCAAACCTTACTGAAGAGAAATGTCAAAAGAGCGGCAAGAAATATGGCGTCGTTTGCTGTCCCTGTTGAAAAACCCTTTACTATTAGTGAAATTATTGATATGAAAAGTACAAAAGTTCTTTTATGCTGCTTGAATACGAAATGAATGATCACCACCGACTAATAGTATTAGGTTGCACTTTATTATGAAACAGGGCCCTGATCTTATTTTTAATATTTCTAATAATTTGAATATTTTATATTTATTTAGATTCTTTTTTTTGCCAATGTGTGGTTAAAATCTTAGTTAAGCTACTTTATAACTACAGTCTTCTTGAAAAGTGATGAATACAAAAATTTACTTTTTTAATAATACCTAGTAATCAAACATTTTACAAGAAAAAAAACGCAGAAAAATACATAGTGAAGAAAATGTACATAAGAAGCAACATCAGAGTGTACCATTTTTCACAGAGTTACATTCTTCAAAATAATTGACAAATAATTGGAATTAGTTAATATTCCTGATCAAATTAATCAGGAATATTAACAAATTCCAGGACAAAGTTAAAAAATATTTGTTTTGTACAAAGATTATTATTATTGTGTCAAACAAAAGACCAAAAAACCAAATTAAAATACACTGTTCGGAGGCCCAAGAACATTTAAGTAAGCAATTTTTTAAATTGTATTTGAAGTTTTGTAGTAAGATAATATTTAGCTGTCAAAATGTATCTAGATCTATGGGTGGCGTGAAATAAGGCCCAACGAAATAAAGCCAAAAATACAAAAATTTGCCTTAATTCTTCTTCCTTTAATGTGAAAATAATGCCGAATTTTAGATTTGGCTTTATTTCTCTTTATAAGATCAATTTGGCTTTATTTCGCTTCATTGTTTTGAAAAACATCGAGATTAAAGACTTTGTCCAATTTAAGAGAAATGTTCAAAAAAGAATAGAAATTGATTTTCTTACAATTGAATAACTGAATTTCTTTTAGCTATATCAAGAGTATTAAGATTTGTTATTTATTATTTAGAAACATAATAATTATATTTTTATATTTCAGTTCATAAATTTGTCGATTTAAAAATCGTAGATTGAAATAAATAAAATAAAAATAAAACTAACACAAAAAACATTTTGGACGCAACCTAGACATGAATCTTTTCTACAACTTTAAAAATCTACTATTGATTACTGCCTCGCTCTTGAAGTGTAAGGCATCGATTTGTTGATTAACTGATTAACATCCCCAGTAGAAGAAGTTTCAGCTCTACGCGACTTAGACAGTTTTGTTTGTATGGTTTATGCAACTTAAGGTTGACGGCGTCGGCAAAAAAAACTTATTTAAATTTTAGGTAAATTTATTATAAACACTTTATATTTTCTTTGTTTCAAATAATTTTTCGTCGAGATTGAAATTTAGCTTTCTATAACTTAATACCATGTCAACGTTGGATCAACTTCAACCCAACAATGCAATATGAACTTTGTAAAGAGTCACTAACATAATAGCAAATAGTTATCTCGAATCATTGCGGTCTGAAGATAAGAAGAGAATATGGCATATTGCTACGGTGGCCATAATTCTTCGAGAAAACCCGGGTCGAAAAGTGAAAAAAAATGGGAAAAATAAGACCTTTCCATAATAAAAATTATATATAAAAATTATATTATCTTCACAAACATATCAAAACGTAACATTTTTCTTTTGTTAACAAAGCAACTGAACTAGTTTTTCAAAGCAAGTAAGAAAATCAGAGTAAGCTGAAAATAAGTTAACCCTAAGTTAGTTCAAAAGAAGTTTATTCTTAATAGAAAAATTTATGATTAACTAACCTAATTTTTCAGTTGTCAAAAAACTATTGAAATCGATGAGCGACAGTGTAACACAATTGATATCACCCTCTTACGCTTTCATAATTGAAATCAAGGTTTCTCCACAACGGAGAGTGTGTGCCTAAGTTAACTCATCAAATACAGTGAGTTAGCTCAGGATCTAAGTATCTAAGTTTTTGAGAAATAAAAAAGAAATGAAAAGTCCTTTTTTCAAAGGAAAACACTTTTTTTGGTTTTCCCAAGTTTGATCCGCTCAGGTTAATTACTAAATTAGCGAATTACCCCTTCTTTTTTTTAATTGCATACCATCTAGTTTTGAGCAAATAATAAAAAAAATAACCTGGATTAATTAGATTTCACCTTTTTTTATTGAGGCATGTGTTCAATTTAACAAAATTGACCTGGAAGTCTACCTGTTACCCTAATTAAAAGGACTACCTATACCAAAAAAAAAATATGTTTTACCTTACCACAAATAAATATGAAAGGAAATTCTATTTGAAACTGATTTCTAAATTGCGAATCAAATCCTCAAACCAAACCAATGCAAGTTACACTCGGAAAGAATTGACAGATACGCACTATTGCTACGGTTTAGCGGATGGTTCTATTCGGGAAGCTCAGAGATTGCACGCTGAAAGGTTCCCTAATAAAAGATGTCCCCACTATTCACTTTTTGCAAGACTTCACAACCATCTTCGGGAACATGGAGTACTGGAGACTCGAAGGAGAGAAGGGTCATCTGGTGTATCAACAGACATAGGAACGGATTTTGGACTTGATACGACGTTATCCCACCACTTCTGTTTTTTATTGAAAATTAATAAGAGCATTGAATTTTGATAATACAAATTATACTTCATTACATACAATTTTGAAAGAAATTAATTTGAAAGTTTTTTTTTTATTTTTTTATCAAAATATAAAGTTTGAAAATTAATTTTCGTTTCGTTGGGCATCAATTTTGACAGACAAGCTCAACAAAAAACTTCCTATGGCATCTCGGATTTACACAGCGTCTTTGGTGGATGCAAAATCATAAAATCATGTCACTAAGGAGTCATTCCATATGAAAACGTCGAAAAACAAAAAAAAATGTACTTTAGTATTTTAGATTTTTTTCAAACATTGAGAGAATATTCCTTATGGTTCAAAGGAAGGATATCTACCGTGTTTTAATTTTCTCATGCCTCATTCCTCCCCTCCTGTCCAAATTGAAGTATTTGAAAATCGTCATTTTAGTGCTTCAGTATTTTTGCTTTAAAAAAAATTCTCTTAAAGATATCAAAACGTTTGATATGACATATTGAAGCTTAAAAAGAGTACTAATTGTGACTTGCATTTTAATTCACATAATCAATGTCAGAGAATATCATAAACTGTGCCGAAATTAGGATTGTTTTTCTGATTTTTTGTCGTTTTCAACTGACTCTGGTGTTACGACTGTTGAACCCAACTACATATTTTCTCTTGAATATCAAGTACACTTATAATAAAAGAAGTCAAACCAAAAATTTACTCGTTCAACTCACTCATTGTATAAAAAATCTCCACTTGAAATTTTCAGATTTTGAAAAATCGCAGTTTTTGAAATGTAATATTGACATGTTTGATTGACTGAATGAAAAAATTTGAAATTTTCAGGACCTTTAGTTCTTATCTTGATCTTTAAATCCTGTAAGTTTCGTTTTGTTATTTTAAAAAATAAAAGGTTTTTGAAGAATGTCTTACTGTATTTTCATATGTACTAGGGTGCCCCTCCCTCCCCTAAAAGTGATCAAGGCAATTAAAAAAAATTGTGTGTAAATTTTTTTTTGAAATCGGTCAACGTTAACACGTGCCGGCAAGCACTTGAAATTTTCCATACAAAATACTGGGTATTTTTAGAGTGTTTTACTCAAAATTTCGGAAAAAATGTAAAAGTTAATGGAAAATCTTCAAAGTTGGTACATATATTATGTACCATGAGAAGTAAATAAAAAATTATTTTACATATTGTTGTTGAAAAAACAACAAACAACAAACTCTTTTGGTGAAAGAGTGTAGACAACTCAGAAAATATTTACAGGCGAACAATAAGAAATTATTTTTATTTACTTCATAATGTGTGTACAATCAAAAACAAAGTAGTTGTGATCGTTTCTGTTTGCTTACGTTTAGAGGAAATTTTTTTTTACTGAAATGTTCTTACACTTCCACCAAAACACTGCTATTATCATTTCCGGCCTATCCATCACGTTCCGCGTTTGGTTTAACCTCCACCTTTCTCTCCTTATATATTTTTAAGCATGAATAAACTGTGATAAAAACGGGTATAAATAGTTTTTGAAAAATTAATCTGCAAACTCAAGCTTTTGTAAATATAAACAAAAAAAATTGTTCCAGCAGATTTTTTCTTAATCAAGTACTATTTCAAGTAGTATTTTCAACTATCCATTGGAAATTATATTGTAATTGGTCCGATTTTCGAAATCGAAAATTTTGACGTATTTCACGTTTTCAGCTACATATCTAGAATTGGAATCCATCGTTTTTAGAGAGATGTCTTTATTTGTACGTACGTTCATTCGATTTTTTTTGGTCACCATATCTCAAGGACGAACGAAGATATCGACTTCGGATGGATTTTATTTTAAAGATAATTACTTCAATAAATGCAGAATGGACTTTCAAAAAAAAAATAAATATTGTAAAATTTCTGTAATCCTTACCGCATACGAAGCCATACGTGATTTTGTAAAGCTTAAAGCTTTTTCGTCTGTGCATTACCTGAAGTTTTCTTATCACCAAAGTTTATTTCCAATAAAACACCTATTTGTGTAACGGAATTTTGTACTTTTTGTTTATGCAACATGCCACTGCCAAACTATTGGAGATTTTGTGAGTCGTGAAATTTCGAAAGTACTTCTTTTAAAAATTAAAAAAAACTATTCAAAATAATAAGTTACTATTCCAAGAAATTAAGTCTTCATTTTTTGCATATTGTAAAACATGAAATTGTTAAAAGTTTTGCTTATTTTTTGTTTAACTCATTTTTTTGTGATTTTTTGAACTTGTCATATTTGGCTTCGTATGCTTTCGCGACAAAGGCTTTATATGCATTTAAGACTGCTTTTATTTTTTTATAGAAATAATAAAACTTTTGAGCTTTTATTGACATTTCAAGCTTGTAAGACCCAATGGCTCCTTGATCGACGATGAGCAAGTTTTAGACTCTGACCAAGAATAACCTCAGTCTAATTGGGTATTGGGTTCGTGATCATGTCATTATTCCAAAAACAAAATCGGAGAGCTCTGATGACGATGACACTTACTTAATGCAGACTCAAATTCATTTAAAGCAAAGGAACAACAATTAAAAAAGGATTATTTTGAAAAACGCAAACTTTGATGAAAAAAAAAATTGAATTAAAAATGCTCCAACAAACCAAGCACGCACTCCATCTACCTTGTGCAATTTGCCAATATCCAATAAGCAAGAAGGCAAGAAAAACGCCATCAAGGCATCACCCTTTAAACGATGCGTTCAGATAACGGGTTTTATTTCCAGGAATGGAAGAAGAAGCAAAGAACTTTCCCAGAACTGCTGCAAAAATGTGAAGTTTATTTGTAGGTACTTAAATGAGAACTGCTTTAGATTTCCACAAACCAAAATTTCTTTTTTTCTTGAATGCATACGAAGCCAAATATGGATTTTTATAACTTTTCTCCCCAATGCATAGGAAGCCATAAATGGATTTGTTAACAATTTTTAGATTAACAATTATTTTAAAAAGTTATTATGTCCTAATTTCTTAAGCAAAATAAAAGATGTTTTCACAAAAAAATTGCCATCGAATATCTCGACATTAACCCGACTTCGGGTTAATTTAATTCTACGCATATTGACACAGCAAAGAATTAGTAAGAATATGAAAACTTATAAACTAATACTTAAAAAATAAACTGATTATGTGTTGTTGAAAAAAGCTTTTTGGCTGGAATATCTTAATCACAAACAATGATATTAGCTTCATGGTAATTTTATTTTATACACTAGTTAGTTTATAGTTTATAACGGATAAAAATAAGTATTCAATAACAATTTTAAGTGAACATGAAATTTTACCAAAAATTTTCGAAAATTTTTCTTCGTTTCAAATATCTTGAGAACAAACAATGATATATTGGCTCTAGTTCAATTCAATTCTACACACTTAGCCAAGGAAAGTTAGACTTTCACTTTGAAAAAATTCCTACAATGCTGAATCTTTGGTGGAGAGCTTTATTTTGACGTCTTTAGCATTCTCTGAAAAATTCCGTAAATTTGGGCCGGGGGTTAATTGTTTAAGGGAGATAAGCGGAAAACCATCATCTTAAAAAAGAAAGTGATTTGGTTTTTGTTCAATAACTCGATGAAATTTCTATTTACAACAAAATCTTGAAAGAATAACCTTTAGACACTAAAATTATTTAAAAAAATGAGCTGTTAACGAACTCTTTACGTTTATTAATCTTGAAGTTATGGCGTGTCAAAGCAACACTTTTGATTTTGTCCTGTAAACGGACAATTAAACGGTTTTTGTTAATATCACAGCAAATGTAATTTTTGTTTAAAACTCATCTGTTTATATTTATTCTCATAAAATTCTGGATAAATAGATTGCGACCCCTTGCCATGATTTTATAAAGAGGAGATATAGCCAAACTCAAATCGTACAAAAACTTTAGTCCACCGGTTAATGAAATTTTAATAAATTTTTTGACAAAATTTACTCCACCGTGAAGTTCTTGCATGATTTTCTCAGAATCTATTGTTTGTATGAAAAAAGTATTTTAATCTTTTTTATGCAGAATAAAATAAGCTACAATTTGTTAAAAAAAAACGTAAATCATTGAGTATGCAATATAAATTACTTAATGCTGTTTGTGAAGTTATTCATTTGTAGAGAGTCAATTATGCAAAACAAAATGTATGTACTATGAAAAGTACAAATTTGAATCATGGATTTTAATTTCAAATCACGAAGAAACAAAATTTGTAAATTGCTACGTTTTGAATGTTAAATGACCAGTTTTTGTATTTTTTTGGGATCAAAATGCTTTGATTTGCGAATTAACCATGATTCGTAAATTGCAACAGGAAATTTTTCAATTCTTACCGTGAATATACAAAAATGTTCCCATTTGCTAATTTTGATAAATTTTGGCTATGTTCCAGCTATCACTGTTTTGAGTTTGTTCGCAAAAAAAATTTGTTGTTACAATTTGTTCAGCGAATAAGTAACTTATCACTGTTATGTTTTTCGTCTGAATATTAAATTAAATTGAAATATATTTTGCTTTATTATAATTATCGGCCCTATATTTAAAATTAACTTTATTATTTTGGGCAGTTTCTTTTACTTTCCAGGGCTTAGAATTCTCATCCTGATTGCATTTGCCACGAAAGAGCGTGATCATCATTTCACAGTTTCACAAATAGGGAATCGAAACATTCATTCTCTGGTTCATTTGGATTTTAAAGGCTATCCTTAATTGAGTGTCACTTTATCCATGCCATCCTGTTGACAAAGAAAGCAAAAAAAAACTCTGAATCAAATTTCATCTCCATGTGATACTTGAATTGCCGCTTTAACTTCAACTTCAAGCTTTAACTTCAACTTCATTTAAATTAAAAACACCAATCTAAATCAATTGTTCATTGCTTTTTTTTGTCTTTACTTATATGTTTTTCTTATTTATTACCTTTTCATTTTCTATAAGTAGGTGCATGTGCAAATCAAACAAACTACAAATAGTCCCTTATTAAATATGAATTATCATTTTTGTTCTTTTGTTTTTTTTTTTTTCAATTTTGTCTGTTTTGTTTATAATAATTTCTTTGAATATATATATAATATACATATATACTTCGCACAATGCACATATAATCATATATATATATTTATATATACATAAATATTTATTTAATTCTTAAATATTAATATTTGCTTATAGTTTGTGTTGATTTTTTTTTTATTCTCTTTTATTTTCATGTATTTTGCAATTGAATTATTTATTTATTTATTTAAGAAACTTATACATTGCATTTTTTATTTTATAATGATTTCTCGTATCCATTTTTTAAATATATTTGAGATTTTTGGTTTTTTTTTTGCTGTCAATAGTATTTTTAATTTTTTCTGATTTAAATTTATTTATGATCTAAGGTACTAAAATTGAAAAACTTAATTATTTAATATACAAGAAAAGAATGACGTAAGCACATAGTAAATAAATAAATAAATAAATAAATAAATTAAATTATGTGTGTACTTTCACAACAAATTATTTTGCTTAATATTCGTTTATTATATCATATATATATTTTATAATAATAAATAAATTACTTGCATCTTCTTATGTTTTCTATTTTTGGTTTGTTTTGTTTATCCATTTTAGAAATATGACTAGAATATTTTTTTTTTAGTTTTTTTGTTTACTTAAAAATACTTAGATAGATTAGCAATGTATGTTTTTGTATTATCATCGTTATTTATCATTGAAGTTATTTGTATGCATGCAAATATCATTAGTTTTTGTTTAGCTATTTTTATATATTTTTTAATTTATTTGTAACTACGTTTAAATTAATTTTGGTTTTATTATATTGCCACTAATAAATTATTTTCCTTGTCATATCTTTTTTCCATATATATGCATAATAAATATTTGTTGTCTTTTTGTATTAATATTTAGGTTTAGTTTCCAAAAAAAAAAAAAAAACATGAATTAAGTATGAAATAAAACAATACAAAATTGTATATCCATAATTAAATAATAACCTGAAAACTGTAGTTTTAATAATATTTATATACCTATATGTATATACATACTTTGTTTTCTTGGATGTATAGCATATATAAGAATATAATATCAGAATTATGATGCAGGAGAAAAAGACATTCAGGAACTTAGTCCACATAGGTAGGTTTATTTTTTTGTTTAACCTATAAGAAATATCAACTAATAATGATGAAATTAAGCTTTATCATTTGACTAAAACTTTTTTCACAGATTTCAAATTATTTTTGATTGAAGAATAGTTTTGATTCCAAAATCAATAAAAATTCACCTACCATCACGACAACCACTAAAATTGTTTCCTCTACACGTGTGAAAACGACTTTTCAAAATAATGTTTTTCTAAATTTTGAAATTTTCAAAAAGCTAAAATCAAACTATTTATTTTCTTCTAATCCGTTTGTTTTGTTTTTCATTTCAGAGCCTCGAAAATCCGAAGGTTTTAAAAATGGAACGGTGAGATTTCTGGAAATCTTTCACTGCAATTTTCCGATTAGAGTTAAGATTCATGTTTCTGATTTCTTGTATATTTTTGAATTTGAGTTTGTGAAGTTGTTATAGCATTTATCAGTTGCTTGTCATACATACTTATAAAAATAAATGTCATTTATTAATTTTTTGGTGACGATGCAACTTTGAAAAATTATTCGCTGAAATAAGTATAAAACAACTGTTTTAAGTATTTACGATGGCTGTTCGATAAGTCAGTGACTTTTAAAGGTATGGTAAAGGTGCTCGGATTTCATGCATGATTCTTTTTCCCGGACTGTATGTTATTTTCTAGCGATACACAAAAAAATGCATGTATGTCAAAAATATTGGCTTTAACAGTGATCAATTCCTTTTGTCGTAATTTCGAGCAAGTTTAGTATTTACTTTTTATAAAAAGGTTGAAACTTGTCAGCCTAATAAACCCTCAATTCTTAATGTATCGCAGAAAAATTACCATTTTGTATGAATTTTGAACCATTAAGTCCAGACAAAAAACAATTCACAGCAAATTACTGCACGATTTTAAATATACAATAGAAATATAAGAAAGACGTAATTATTCAGCCTTATTGTGAGTTTCACCCGGAAAATATTTCACCCGAAAAATGATTGTTCCCCCGAAATTTAAAAAGCTATTATGAGTCTCGCCCGAACTTCTTTTGGCCTTAAATAAACAAAAAACTTGCGCAAAGGGCACCAGTACCCTCTGTTT
Organism: Dasysyrphus albostriatus; assembly: GCA_946251815.1. Taxonomy (NCBI): domain Eukaryota; kingdom Metazoa; phylum Arthropoda; class Insecta; order Diptera; family Syrphidae; genus Dasysyrphus; species Dasysyrphus albostriatus. The sequence continues at coordinate 4,561,854 of OX276339.1, forward strand.
TGCTTTCTTTACCGTCAAAAATAAAAGGGAAAATTCAAGTTCTTTATTGGGCTAAATTTGTCCCAAAATGACTCACAAAAAGGGGAACTTTCATTTTTCGGGTGAAACTAACATAGGCGAAAAGTGAAATGTCAATTTTCCGGGTGGAGTTTTGTTCACGTGAAACTCACAATAAGGCTGATTGTATGCAATTTTTATTCACTGAAATTTATGGTTTCTATTATTTTCCATCACTGGTTGTGAATTTCTTTGAAATACAAAAATATCAAAATGAAAAAAATTAATTTTTTTTTCTTTAAATCTTTTTTGAATTTTGACATGTTATTTTCAAAGTGCAATACATTCAGGTTTATTCTACATAAGCTTATTGGTCCTTAATAAGAAATTGTTTGTATTATATTGTGGCAACAATAAACTGGAATTTACCTGATAAGCTTTCAATAATCAGCCTTATTGTGAGTTTCACCGGAAAAATATTTAATCCGAACTAATTTTGTTCCCCTGAAATTTGAAAAACTATTTTGAGTTTCACCCGAACTTCTGTTAGCCTTAAATAATCAAAAAACTTGCACAAATGTTACCAGTGCCTTGTTTTTCTTTTGTTTGCCATCAAAAAATATGTGGCAGTTAAAGCTTTCAATTACGATATACATCGCCTGAAATGAGTAATGAGGTCGTAAATATTAGGCTCTCGAGACAAAATTTATCTCGGATATAAAATTTTTCTCACCAGGACAAACATTATCTGGGATTTTTTTAGGGCAATACCCAGCTCCAGCGCAAAATTTGACAGCTGCAACCGCTGTACGTCAAAAGGTAAAAAGAAAGTATCCACTTAATTTTACGCGGACAAAAATTTTCCGGACAAATTGTGACGTTTTATCTATACTTTGCTTTTTATAAACTAAAAATATCTCTGCGTTTCATTTTTTCCATTATTAAGACATTGTGAGGACGCACGATTGAAATAAAATATAAAATGCGTAAAGAAAATGATAACAAAAGAATGAGAACAGAACAAATAGAACAGCTGTTTTAAATCAGTCAGTGGCGTAGGTAATAGGGTTCAAAAGGGCCCAAAATATTTTCATATGTCATTCAGTTGCTTATACAATTAATTTTTTCGGAAAAGTAAAAAACCGTCAAACATTTCGGAGTTTTTAGAGGTTTTTTCAATAAATTTTACAATTAATGGCTTGACAGATGGGGGAAAAACCATGTTTTGGAGAAAAAAGTTTATTTTAGTCCAAATGTCAACCAATAGCTCTGAAATCACTTTTTTTTCGGGAAGGTAAAATTTGTCTTTGCGCGATCTGTACACCACTAGATCAGTCTTAAATCATAACCAAAATATTGCTTGTGTCATACAAAGTTAAAACTTTGTGTAATACATAGTTAAAACTTTTAGTTATACAGAGTTAAACTTTGAACAAGTTTTATAGAGAGACGTACAACAACTTCTAGCCGTTCGGACTCGGCAAAAAATTGTATTCCAGCCAAAAATACGCACAGAGGAACGGTTGAGAGTTGTAAGTCACTAGGCCTTGGTTCTTCACGAGCTGTTGTGCCACCAACTTTATTTAATTTACTAACAACTTCAATGTGCTAGTGACCACTAATGAATAAAATAGCTTGGTGACTAAACTCTTAACTTTATTGGTACTCATAGAAACCAAACTCGACTTTTTCCACAAAATTATTGGAAGTTCTATTCCCACATGTATTTAATTCCTGTGTAGACTTTTTTCTCTATGTCCTTCTGCACCGCATCATCCTGTCCGTGTTCATTATTATTTTTTCACAAATTTTAGGGAAGGTTATACACATACATCACATAAAGAAAAGTGCGTTGTGGGTAAAAAAAAAAGATATGTTGCACAAATTGACAGGAGGAAGAATAAAATTTTTGTTTTTTTCTACTAAATCAACATATTGTATCAGAACATGAATAAATAAAAAAATTGACTAGACTCAATTTCTAATTTACATAACAATATCAACTATTTACTTAATAATTAAAAAATAGACATTTTCTTAACTTAAAAACCTATACAAAATATTGTAGATTATTATATTAATAACATAATAATTTATTATTTATTGACACAAATCTTGAGCGGTTATAAGTAATATAGTGTATATGCCATTTGCTCGTCTTTTTTTTTTAAATTAACAAACAAAAAAAACAATGATAATAGAATTAAAATTTAAGCTCGTATTTTTGCTTGTTTTTTAAAGAAGATAAATATCATACATATATATATTATATAGAATTATATAAATTTAATTCTATATTTTTTGATTCATAAATATACCTATTATTTCACAACTTAAATACAAAATTTAAAATAATATGTAAAGGAATTTTTCAATCTTATGTTGCCGCCGAACGGAATGGAAAAGTGAGATTGTTTGTTGGTTACGTTTGCATGTACTTATGATTTTTTTTAAATTTTTATTCACAAAAATTTAATGCATGTAGATATACTAAATTTTGTTTTATTTGGTTTTTTGCAAGATTTTTTTTTTTTTAATAAAATTGAGTTTGATTATATTATGTTTATTATTGATTTTGTATCAGGGATTTTTTTCTTGTATTGGAAAGCTTATACTTTTTTTTACTACACGAGTTTAGTTTTTTTTTGTTTTAATTTGTATAGTTTTGTGTATTCTATATACATATACATATATTAATATTATAAAATTCTGTTTAAATAGAGGGTCATTTTGGTTTTAACAAACGGACGCATTTTTCAAATTAAAATAATATTATATTTATGTTACTTTAAATTTTGGAAGAATCCAACTTAAGGTTGGCTCTATTGATAGAGTGGATTTGGATTACAAAAAAAAATTATAAAGCGCTTGATCAAGACAAATTCAACATGATTTTCTTTACACATATTTGACATGGTGAATCGCAGAGTGATGAGGGACTTGTAAGGAATGCAAATAAATGCATGATTTGAAATTTTTAACTATTCTTTTCGAGAAAATTAAACATTTTAACTTATTCAATCATTTATTTATTTAAAATTGTAAGTTCTAAATTCTTTAATAGGTTACAAATGCATGATTTCCCAAAAGATTACACTCAATTGATTGCTGTTATATCAATGGATGGTAATTTCTTTATTTGAAGTATAATTCTTAAAGCGAAGCCAATGAATGCCATCTTTGAACTGCAGCCATTGAAGTTTGCATTCACAAAAGATTGCATTCTTTGCTTCCTGACTGCAGCCGAATGCAAATGCAACTTTGACGAACAGAATCATTTGGAACAAAACAATGATAAAATAGTTATTCACGTTACAGAATTAAAAATGATTGCTTGCTTGCAATAACTTTCTGTTATGATTTTGTTTACATATTTTTCTCGGAGGTTTAAATTAATTTCAAGTTTAAAACTAAAGTTTAAGCCAAAATGAACTCCAATTCATACCCCATCCGTTTGTTAAAGCTTCAATCCCAACATGCATAATTAAATGTGTCAGACATAGTAATATACAATCGTACAGAAATATTTGTTTTTTTTTTTTGTTTTAATGTAGGTACATTTTACATAGGTTATTATTGTTTTTCGTTTGTTTTTTTTTTTTAAAATTGATTCATGATTTTTATATTTATATTTATATTTATTATTATTTTAATTTTCTTATTTATATACAGTATGCATTTTTGTTTATTTTGTTTATATTCTGCATATAGTAAAGGGCGGGTCTTCACCGCAAGGCAAATAAGTTCTCATTAAGATTCAAGTTATATTTAAATATTTTTTGTTTTGTTATGAATGTTCATGCAAAATATTTAAATAAGTGTTATATAGTTGTTAGTTTTTGTTGTTTTGACATTTTCTTATAAATATTTTTGTTAATTATATAATTATAGAGCATTATAAATTATTTAAAGAAGATCTAAATTTTGGAAGTAAAAATTTAGATAAAGGCCAAATTTGTATTGAAGATGTTTTATTATGTTTTTAATTGTTATTTATTTTTGTCTTAAGAAAACTGAAATGATATATTTCCCATTTAAGCAAAATCTGACATTTCAGCCGGGAGCTTTTGGGGATCTCAAATTAGAGTTCTGTAGAAGATTGTGATGTTCACAGGAGCGAAAGAAAAATAATAAAAAGAAAAATGTCAAGGGATTTAGTTGGTTTGATTAAAATTGTGTGGGCCCAATTTTTCTACTATCATATTGCTAACTGTTAACAACACCAAAATATGCCTAATTTAAACTAATACATTTATATAAATATCATTTTGGTGTTTCTGGAAGTGCATGTCAGTCCAGCATGAAATTGAATTCGAGGTTTGAAGATCCGACCTCAGATATAATACAAAAAATTGACTCTTTTGTTGAATGGACAGTGAATTCTGAAAATAATCTGAATGGAAAACAACAAAGGAAAAAGCAAAAGAAAAAGAGTAACTAAAGTGAAATTTAATATTTAGGTAAACCTGAGTTAGTTTTTCATTTTCAACATCAGACAACTATGTATGTATTATGAAATAGCTGAGTAGTTAGCGTCTTGACTGGTTACTAGATGATCGAGGCAAAAAGTTACTTAACAGATAAGTCAGAATTCAGAATTAATAGAAAAATAAAGCCAATGGCTTTTTTTTATTTTTATTTTAGGTTGGCTTTCTTGGCAACTTTGAGAAGAATTTTGTTTTCCCTGGAATATTTTGTTCCCCCGAAATCTGTTTACAATTCCTATTTCCCCAATTTAAAAATTCCACGGCACACAAATCGTGAAAAATCCTATGATGGCATTTACATTCAATGATTTTTCCAATCACGATCTTGAGTTTAATGAGCAAAGGAGTAAAAAGTGAAGAATCGTTTAAGTAAACCCGCACAGTTTTCCAGTTTGCAAAAGTACATGAATTGTATATTGTACTGAAACACTTTTCGCCTTGAATTCCAAAATAAAAATAAGAAGCTACTTACGAAATCAGAAGTACATAATTTTTGAATAAGACTGAAAATTACTAGGTTCACTGGATAGGTACTAAAGTAATTAATACACATGCAATTTTAAATTGATATTTTTAAGGAATTACAAGTACAAGTACAATACAGTCACTGCGGAATCGTAATGAAACTTAAAAGGTTTCAAGCACGTGTACTTGCAAATGTACTTATACTTATGCTTGCACTTGTACTTGTACTTGTACTTGTACTTGTACTTGTACTTGTACTTGTACTTGTACTTGTACTTGTACTTGTACTTGTACCTAAGCCTTATGTACACATACCTGGTCAAGACTATGATGTGCCAGCCAAATTCCCCTAAAAAATTTAGGTAAACCTTCGAGTATCATTATTGATTAACGTTCCCAATTTGCTAGGAAGATTTTATTCGGGATAATCTACATTAGCCAAGTGTTTTCAAATAAAATATTTTATTTAGTTGATCAATTTCTATATATTTTCCCCATTTAGTTAAGTATTTGTAACAGACCTAAATTTCTGAGCATTTCTTCTAATGTCAAACTACATGCCAGAAATTATACCAATGTGTTAGTTTTAATTATAACAGAAAATACTAAAATTTGGTGCAGGAAATTTGGTTAATTCTTAATTATTATCGAATAAATCATCGAACACCTATTTAATCATTTTATTTTGCTATAAAATGTGTTTTATAAAAGAAATAGGTTTAGCATGATATTAATTAGGAAATATTTGAAATTAAGCCAAAATTAGTAAACTATTATTCTGCTAGCAAATTTTACATCATACTTTAACATTAGGCTGTTTATATTCGTTGAAGTTTACCCAGGGTTGACCCAGGTTTTTTTTTGACAGCCCCAGGAAATAAAATTTGATTTAAAAACGAAAAAAAAACCTAATATCTATTTCTATTTGTTATTATTTAAATAAATTGATGTAATCATTGAATTTCAATTTCAAAAATAAAAGCATTTCCTGCAGCATGTGAATCCACACCAAAAAATGCTTAATAGCTCCTGCCACTTTAACAAATAATTCTTTACCACAAATCGCCCCAGCAAAAAACGTTGTTCTACTTCAGGGCGACCCCTGGTTTCAAAAAGCACAAATTTGGATCGTCAGGGTCAGTTCAGAGTTTTCGAAAAACACTTTAGGGTGACCTCAAGGTGACTTCAGGGCGAACAAACCTATTGTTATGAAGCAAAATTTGCTGGTCTCTTTCTTTTTGTGCACAGTTCAAAATATTAAACTGGAAACGTTTTCATGCCAACACAGATCAACAAGGAATAAAGATATATTTTTAAAGTGACATGCTGCGAGGAGAGAAAATGTGTTAAAAATAGAAGGGGAATACACTCCATTTTTTGTTGGTATTTGATGTGCATTTGTAACGAAAGAAAAAGACTTTCTATAAAAAACACTTGACATGAAAATGCTCTGTACCAAATTTAAAACAAATTCATTTAGGCACCAGCTCAATGTAAGCCTGGACGCACAGATCGAAAAGTAGAACTAAATTTTTCCTTTATGATTCGCTGTGTCATTTTTGTATGGGATTTTTCATTTCGCATCAGCGTCGTACTAGGCTTATAGCAAAACCTACAGGATACGTAGAACCTCATGAGACTAAGTTTTCGTTTTTTTTCCCATCAGATCTGTCAAAACTTTGATTTTGACGATTAAAGCCTCCAATGGGTAAAAAAAATCGATTTTTTTCAAAGTCAGAAATCAATTTGCTGATGATACTGCAATATTGGTGCCAGATAAATCCGTTACGAAGGCTACACGAAAACTGCAAAATGCAGTCGATAAAGTTAGTGATTGGACGCAAAAATGTCGAATCAAACTAAATGAAACAAAATCGACTCATATAAACCTTACAAACAAAAAAATAAACAATGTTCCAATTCTTATAAACAGTACAGCAGTACCTTACTCCAATACTGCCAAATACCTTCGAATGACTTTGGATGCAAAGCTTAAATGGAAAGAGCACATCAAAAAGAAAAGAGACGAACTAAACTTGAAGTACAGAAAAATGTACTGGTCACTAGGAAAGACCTCTGACCTATTTATCCAGAACAAACTAATGTTATTTATGTAAGTAAAAGTTAAGTTAAACTTCCCACAATGCGATTTATAAATTAAGAAAGAAAAATCATTTGTCGATATTTCATAGATTGGTCCTGATTCACCGGTGGTTTTAGTGCGGTAAGAGTCCCACACTACTCGGTACCGATTCTTACCGAGTGTCTTTTGAAGATTTCCACGGGATAATAAAAAAAAAAAGTCAATTTAACAAATCTGAATTTTTGACAGATTAACCTACTCTTCTTTACTAACACCCCTATACAGCAGGACAATTAACAGCCATCAGTTATGCAAGTTCTTATCGCTAAAACTCCACAGATCAAATTATACATCGGACAAAATTCGAAATTTAAGTTTACCAAAATAAATCCCAATTGGTGTAACCCAAACAAAAAACTACATTTTTAGATAAAAAGTCTACAAATGATGCTGCCTGACTCAGGAGTGATAATGTAGAAATATTGGCTCTCCTCTCGACTTGTTTAAAAGATTAGATAAAACATTTAATATACATATATGGACTTCTGCTCTGAGTCTTTAGACTGTTCTTCAAAGCTTTTAAGATAAAGCTGTATTGATTCAGAAGATTCCCATCTCACACCAAATTTTGGGAGGCGTATATAGCATAAGTCACTGAGAGTATAGAAACATTGCTATAGAAAATTTGAGCCCAAGCACTTGCTATACTCTGACCTAGCCATGTTTTGTTCTGCGGCCAGCCTTAGATAAGGTAAGCAATATAAGAACCAAAATTCAAAAGCTTAAGAAAAAGTTACTCCAACTTGAAACGCTCATATAAAAAGCCTCCACTCGATTTACTCATTTATTTACGAAAAAATACGTAGCCGACGAGATGAGATTAGATGAAAAAACATCCATAAAAAGACCAATTAAGCTTCCCAATTTCTGCAGTGCCTTTCAAGAGAAAGTGCTGGCAGTTCAAGTGGTTACAAAATATCATGAAACTTGCAAAACTCAATCTTTGAAAAGCGGAAAAGGACAAATCCAATTTTCTTGATAAATGGTACAAGCCAGCTAAGACTGTTCAAGAAAAACAGCCCTTATATAGATTTTTGATTCGATGAACTATTTGATCTCCTAAAGAAGTCAGTAAATGACATATATACTAAAATAAATTAAGCGATCGAAACTCTCGGCAGTAAAAAGTAGAATTAAATTAGTTTTATTCATACCGGAGTTTGAAAAGGTTTATTAATGGAGTCGAAGTTAATTTCGGAGAATTTTATTTTTGCCAATATTTAAAGAAAAAAATTGATATGTTTTGGAACCCCTTCTTTAAACAAAAAAGTTTTCAAATAAAAATCGATAACAAAAAAAAAAACAGTCAGTTTTCTTAAGGCCCTCTGTGATTACAAAACGATTACAGAGATTTTTGTGAAAGATGATAAGCACACAGTAGCGGAAGGATTTCATAACATTTATGTGCTTAGCCGATAATAAATTAATAGTTTTCACATTTCCTACCCACCGGTGCATGGTTAGCATACTATCATCACCTTAAGATCCTCCAAGTCGTCGTTCAAATACTCAACACAGTCATTGTGTCCGCCAAGATGATTGCTACTGTGATCCTTCACCAAAAGGTCATCGTGATGGTGATGGTGGTGATGATGGACACCATCATCGTCATCCATGTCTCCAATATCAATTTCGTTATTGTGGTGGCCGGGGGCGGTGCGGCGACCACCTGCGATATCGTCATCATCATCGTCGATCACGTTGTTGTTGCATCCAATGAGGATCTCGTTGGCACTGTTCTTCAAGATGAAATTGGACAAATTGCCGCTGCTGGTGTAATCGTTGTCGTCAACGTCATCATCGACGATGTTGTCCTCGTCGATTATCGTCACCACTTGTCGGTGCTGCTGTTGGGTTATATGTTGTGATCGGGGCCGATTATTGTTGTTGTTGGTGTTTTCGCTCAATGTTGCATCAGATTGTGATGGCTGGTACTGGTAATGGTGTTCCTCTGCAGTGATGTATTCATTCGAGGCCTCGCCATTGTCAAGTTCGTTCATACTATTGTGATAGTGTTTGTTTTTATTGTTTGTTGATTCTCCCCTGGCGATGCCAGCTTGGATTACTGTGATCGGTGCCATGCGGTTGCTTCTGCAATTGAAATCTTCAATGTAAACCGATGTGAGGGTGGGGGATCTAGTTTGCAGGCGTCTAACTCGTCGATTATGACTCTGCTGCTGATGGTGGATGGGACTGTTGGGTTTTCCATTCAGAGTGAGACCATCGCTGAGGTCAACATCATGCTCATCATCGCTTAACTGCGCATGGTTGCATCGAGTATCAACGTTGCAATCGATCTTATTGGCTGAGGATATTCTTGTAAGTGTTGCACTGCTTGTGGAATTCGGAACTATTATTGTTGACTTGTAAACTTTGTTGTATTGTAGAATATTCTGCAGCTGACTCCGTTGTTGCTGCTGCTGTTTTTGTTGCTGGTCCAGCTGCTGGTGTTGCTGTTGCTGGTATTGATTATTGGCACTATTTGCCATTATTATTGCACTTTCGTTACGTACCAAATATTGCATCTTATTATTTTGATTATTGTTGTTATTAGAACCACCTCCCCGGATAACAGTGATTGTCGCTTGCTGATTTTGCTGTTGCTGATGATTTGAATGGTGTTGTTGCTGTTGCTGTTGATGGCTCGATGGCTCGTTTACATACATGCCATACAGGCTTAAATCATCATCACAGATATCAGCCGATGTGTTCGTCGAAGCACTATTGATAGTTGTTCTAGCTTGCTTGACTTGTTGTTGTATATTGTTTCCATTCAAACTGAATTCAATATCAGTATTTACACTGTTGCTATTACTGCTATTCATTATTCTGCTGTTATTGCCTAGGCCAACTGATGATGATTTTGTTAGCACTTCCGGGGAGGCCGCTGGGTTATGTCACAACATATCATCGTGATCTGGATCAGTGTCATGATCTTGATCCAGATCGAAGTCGTCCTGGCCCAAATCCAAGTCCATATCAGGATCATCGTCCAAATCCAGCGAATGCTGATTGCCAGGCGACAATAATGACTGATTTAAGTTTTTCGGGTCCTCATCTCGCCACTTGTCCATTGAACGGCGACGAGCATTCATGAAGAAATTGCCAACAGTTGTGGGCTCAAGGCCCAATTGTCGTGCAATTGTAACTTGCATTTCTTTTGATGGGCGTTTTGTCTCCTAATAAAAAAAAAAAATACAAGCGAAATCTGGATAAAATTCAATTAATTGAAATATTTTGAACTTTACCTTGAATATAGCTTGAAGAGTTCTTCGTTGGAGGTCAGTAAATACAAGTCGGGGCTTCTTAGGCGTTGGCATATGCTCGATCTGTGGTTCATCTTTTCGACGGCATCCTTAAAATAATGAAATAAAGTTTAGTCAAAACTTTAAATCAAATCCGGAAAAATAGATTAAATAATGTTATAGGTTTTTAGCCCCATCCCTTTATTAATAAACGACAACCAACAGTCAGTTAAGAGCTAACAATTACCTATACAACATGTTTGTTAACTTGTGTGTGTAAGAAACTAAAGAAAAGACTAGGACAAGCCTTCAGTTACAAGCTTCGTAAACCACCCATAAATGTTTTGATGTGGGAGTTGGTCGTGTATAGAATCACAGGATTTTCGCTTCTACTGGTGGATGATGGTTGGTCAAGCAGGCAGTTTTGATAGACTCGCTCTTGGGTCCTCTGTTCTTCTTATGGAACTCCTTGGCTGACCTGCTTTGGGTGTTGGGCTATTTCAGTCTAGCACATGGTGATTTGGTCATTTTAAGCAGATTAACATGCCAATTTTCGGGCTTTGGTCAACTATAAAAAGCCACATTGCAAAAGTGATACCTTTTTTGTTCAATCGCCGTTTTTGGGTTCTGCTTACATGCAACTCTCAGCCATGCTCCTGAGCGTACGTTGTCGCTACAAATGGTAGGGAAAGGAACCTACAAATTTTTGAGGTATGCGAACCTTAGATTAAGAGCACTTTTTTAACATAAGAGATGATTTTGGAGGGTTTGTCATTTTTAAGAGGAATTGTCGCTGAAGAAGTGAATTCCTGTTCTTAGGTGGCAGAGGCTAGGAATCACTTGACCTTCGGCCCGCGTGACGATCAATCCCGATAGTATAATTATCTATAAACTGATACAAATTGTCCCGAAAATGTTTGTTTTTGGACTTTTGAAACTTAAGAAAAAAAAAGCTTAAAATAAAAAACGTATGGCGCATGCAGAAGATAATAAACAACAATTTGTTCTTTGTTTTAAGTTTCAAATTTTTACCTTATCGGAAAGTTTGTTTAAAATCGATTTTAAAATTTTGTACCGAAAAGGCCAGCAGACAGATAACAAGAGAATGATAAACTAGAGGCTTGATATTTTAAATAAACGTTTTTTCATCCAGTACTGGACTTTTTTGCAAAAAGATTCAAGTCTCTAGCTTATCGAAAAGTAAATTTAAAAACGATTATCTACGATTTGTTTGATACAACACAACAGAACAGAGAAATAATAATACAAAAACGAAGACATAGCTACCTATGATTAAATTTCCTATACAATCGGAAGATCTTTACAATTTTTTGTGCGGTGAGCCATTCACATTCTTTTTACAAACCCGCGCCATTTTAAGGAAAAAAATATAAGGTAAATAGAAATTCCGGGCATGGATTGCGAATCGATTTTTTTCAACCAAAACCTGCGATGTCGCAGAAAGCTTACTAAAATATATGGCATTATTAGATACGAAGTTTGGTTATATTGTATAATTAAAATTAAGAAAAAATGATTTACCTGTTATTGCTGGTGTGTACCCAGTGTTATTATTGTTACCTAAAATTACAAGAAAAATATGTTCTTTAAGTAAAAGTTAAGATTTATAAAAGTACGAGTACGTATTTTATAATATTTTCAAAGGTAAGTTTAAGGCGACAGTCGTAGCTTTGATTGAAACTCATCTTTGAAAATGTTGCGTTCAATTCTGAGGCATTTAGAAATCATTTGTTATTTTGATGGACAAATTAAAATTGACTGGAAAACATGAATAAACAATTTATTACTCGAATATCGTGTTATCTTGGATTGAGAAAAAGGACATCCCATTCTATATACACTTGTTTAATTAGAAAAAATGTATTTGAATAAACAGGGTCTGAACTTAAAAAAAAAAACAATAAAAAGAAAAAAATGCCAATCAGCACTTTAATTAATATTAATTAATATATAATGTATATAATAACATTTAACTTACCTCCTCTTTGAGGAATTTGAGCAGCTGTAATAGAAGAAAAGACAATAACAAATTTTTAACTTTAATGAAATAATATTTATATTCATTAAACAGTATTGTTTAATTTCATAAAATACTAGCTCTTTAAAAAAAACTCGGATAAGCCTAGATTTTGTCAAAAATGAAGAAGGCAAAATATATGTAGGTATCCACAAGGAACCTCTCCTATACCCCCGAGAGTATCAGTATTTTTTCTGTTTTAGTAAAAATTAAAATGCTCGGTGCGATGAGGCGTTGTGGGGCGATGTTGCTGCGGATGCATATTCTAGGTTTTGTAGAAAAAAAAACTACGAAAAGGATGTTTTGGTTGGACGAGTTACAGCCATGAACTCTTCGAGCATGACTGAGGTATGGATAATGTAAAGACAGTCAAAACACATTTAGTGAATTGACAACAATGCTCTAGCCATGGGAGTCTTAAAATCTCAGACCATAGGAACCTTTGGTTAAGAGACTTAACCATTAAAGATGGCAAAGCGCTTGGCCTGGATGACTCGAAGTAACATGCTCGGGATCTTAAAGTATGAAAAGCTGCTCTGTATTTATCAAGTTTGCAGTCATTTTAGTTGTTTGATAATTCTTATCTAAGACCTCTACAAAGCAGACGAAGATATATGCATAACCTATTATATTCTTGTATGTTTCTCTCATGAGTACCAATTTACAAATACAAACAAAAATATTCCATTTTGGGGTTCTAAAACTGCCAAATGCGTTTTTCATAACACTTTTTCAAACTTGTGGGTTGGATACGAAATCTCACATTGAAAATCTCGATAATTACAGATCCTGCTTTTCATAATCCGGCAATCACAAAATCCCGTTTTTAAAATCCCGCAATTACAAAAACCCGCTTACCAGAATATTGCAAACTAAAATATCTCAAAATTGAATTAAATTTTAAATTTTTAAATCAAAATGCAAATGAAAATCTCACGTTAAATTCAGTATAAATCCCGTACATAGAAAGGGTGTTTTTTTAAGATAAGATGTAGTTTTCAATATGGCAATACTTTTTTCGGAGTTGGTCTTTTTGACAGCCGTCACTTGATTTATGCTCAGTTTGGTGCGCCATTTTATAATGAATAGACTAACTCCCATTTTAGAAAATTATAGACCAAATTGTAGTTTTATAAATGAAAAAAAAAAAAGTTTAAAAGATATTAGTAAAGAAGAACTTGATCATTTATTTAAAAATATTTCTTCTATTGCAATTTAAATTTAAATTTATAAATCTTTCACACCCCACAGTGTAGTGCAAGTGCATCTGCTAAGACGGTTTCTTCTTCTCTGAAAAATAATAAAACGGATAATCGAAAAAGGTTATCGCATGAAATTATTCACTCGTTAATGAGCCTTAAAAAAGATCTTTCGTCGGGCAACTAGATTAATTCTGATAACTTTATTCCTGAACCAGATTTTGTCAAACGAGCTTAGATATAAATAGGTACTTGCTTACTTAAAAATATTAACAAATTTAATGCAAGTTTTATTTCAAGCCGAAAAATGTGTTTACATACATCTGTGATTTTTTTTTTACTAATTGAAAGAGATTTAATGCATTAAGTAAATAATAACAATATTTGAAAATACAACACAATACATTTTAGTTTCATTTTAAAGGAAGAATTTTTATGTGAGATATATGGCACCAGCTTTTGTCAAAAAAAATTTTGAAAAGGCCCTCACTGCTTTTTTCTTGGTGGCAACGCTGACTCCTGAACAACGTTTTCAAATCGTGCAAACTATTACTAAAATAATGGTTTGGTTTGCGTGACGCATCGCGAAAAAATCAATTTATTAAATTTTTAAATTTATCAATTTTCAATTTGATAATTGACAACCATAATATCTCCCTTTTTAACTGACTGGTTCTGGTTTTTCCTGGTTTTTTTATTTGAAAATTATAGCCAATCTTCCTTTTTATCTCATTTTTATATTTATATTGCCGTTAAGACTAATAGAGAAGGTCGAATTTCGACCCCTGAGCGATATAAGTTTTCATTATTCTAACGCAAAACGAAAAAGATGTTATTTCAATTTGCGAGATTTTCCTTTGCGAAGTTTCTATTGATATTTGCAATTTTGATCTGAGATGTTATTATAAGAATATTAAAAGATTTATAGTTTTTAGATAAAGAAAAGCAGGATTATTAATAAAAATTATAAAAAAAAAAAATTTGCGGGATTTCGTTATTTGAGAATTTAGTTTGCATTTTCAAACCACTTCCTTCAATAAAGTTCATAGAAAGCTAATTTGCTCTTATTTTCAAAGTTGATGAAGAATATCAGAACATAAAAACAATAATACAATGAAACCTTTTTATAGCTGGTAATGGATATAAACTGCGGTTAACTCAACATGAAAGTCATGCGAGAACGAATGGGCACATCTCCATTTTGAAAGTCTTGAGATAAATGCATTTTACTATGTTTTTGTTTCCTATGCAAATTTTGTGAATTAAAAAAAAAAAAAATTTTAGTAAGAAAACTGCACGCGCTTTAGTCCCTTTCTTTTGATTTCTACTTTCTTATGTTCAAATTCTAAAAACTAAGTAACATTTTGCTTTTTGTGGTCTATTTGAATGAACGTTAATACTACCTATGTTTCTATAGAAAAGCATAAATAGGTTTTCGTCTTGCGTACATTTCCCGGCACACACAGTGATTTCTTAATCAGCCTTTTTATGAATTTCACCCAGTTGAAATTCCCTCCGAAGTAATTGACATTGTGCACTTTTCACCTGTTGTGAATTTCCGAGATATTTTAAATATTGGAAAATTTCCGTCATAACGAGTAGCAGCATCTCACCTTTTTCATAAAGGAGTTGGTGCAGCTCTACATCTATGTCAAAGCCGTGGCCAAACAAATATTTGGGGGGGGGGGTGAAATGGTGGGTGTGTGATTAAAAAAACTAGTTTTTCACTGTTTACTATCCATGTAAAACAACACTGGTCTACAACAAAAATCGCCCTTAAATGAAACTATACTTTTCGAATGGATTGGCATGCTTAATCCGAATCCGAAATCAAAATTGCTCTGACACATCACGTTTTTGAGATATTGCAACATTAATATATTAAAAACCCGTTTTTGGGTACATTTGAAGTCGAATTGCTTGACCACTAAATATTTTTTTGCAAAACTATTAATAAGATCTCAAAGAACTGCATTTCATCTTTCTAAATCACTTTTAATCTTTTTGAAATTCAGTTTCTTCACAGAATAACAATTTTTTTCAAAAATCACTCGCTTAAAAAAATGTAAAAACTGATTTTTTTAAACCTTGCCGTCTTGTATCTTTTACTAACTGCAGAGAGTCAAAAATAAGGCAACAATTGTTTAAAATTGTTAGCTTAATATTTCTTGCATACATATTTTCCTCATTGACCTATAGGTGTTGAAATAAATTAATTTTAAAATAGAGTTGGCAAAATGAATTGGGAAGCGTTGTGAGGAGGAATTCGCCAATGTTGTTCGTGTGACAATAGTTTAATAGATGTCAATCTTCAAATTATCGATTATCTTGCTGAGAAAAAAATCAGAGAGTATGTCTATTCACATGTTATTTTAAAATCCCGAAATTTTATATTTATGCTAATTATTCTTACCATATAATAGTCATATTGTGTTCTTACCATGCAAATTGTGGGATAGGTTTTGATGTTTAATCCTGCTTTATGTTTTTGAGGGTGCTATAGCTAAATCCGGATCTAAAGTTTGGCACTAAAATCGTGACGTAAAGAAGAAAAAATGCTGAAGAATCATGCAAAAATGCCCGCTGAGGCTCAAGTGATAGTTCAAATTTAGCCTATTTTGTCTATTTCCACAAAGACCTATTGACTTTGGTACTCGTTATAGGAGCGCTAGAAACTAAATTATGATTTCTCGAAGGCGATCGAAAGCCAGAAAAACTTTTTCCATAAAAATTATTACCTCGAATGATAACATCCCAAAATTTGCCAAAAATTTATTTTATCCGAAATCTTAGATTAAAATAACACAAAAACGTGAAGTGCAAAAGCAATTCTGAGGCCAGATTCAAATTCAACACAACAAACCCCATAAAATAAAAGTATATTTTGTTTCAGACACAAATTCTAATTTTGTCACATAGTGTTATTAATTTGGGCTTTTCAGAAAATTTTCGGAAAACAAATAGTAAAAATAGGGAGTGAAAACATTAAACGCTGATTTGTTGGGAACTGTGTATACTGCCAATTGTATTTAGATGTTATTTACGAATGTTGATAGTTTTGAAGCCTAAAGTGAAAAATTTTCAAAAAACACATTTTTGTTTTTGTTTTCTATGTTGCGTCACGAAATTTCAGTCGAAAACCTCAGATTCTGATTTAGAATATCCGAAACATAAAGCAGGGAATAAATCAAAACTACCCCACAATTTGCTTGCTAAAAAAAATAGTTTTCCCCTTTCCAGACCCAAAATCCTAGTTACGCCACTAAGGGCAGCTCATCCACTGTAATTGCTATTTCCATCGCTTTTGTTTATTGATACTAAAAGCTACTCTGGATTTATGACTGATTCATAAGACATGAGAAAACGAAGCGAAATTCACTTTAATTTTTCTCTATACTTCTTGAAATCGATGAATCAATACTATTTAATCAAAATATCGATAAGGGAAGTACTTTTTCTTATTACATTTCATTCATTAATCGCTTCAATTGGTTTGATTTTTGTCTTCGCTCTAGTCTCATCCTATCGTCCATCACTCTCAAAACCAAGAATAATAATAAAAGAACTGCTGAAACCTTGAAAAAAATTATATGGGTGCATCCAAATCAAACCCCTTTGACCCCCTCCACCCCTGGTTACGGCCTTGATCCATGTGTAGACTTCTATGATTTTACGGTTAAAATCACGGTTTTAGGGGACTTTTTAAAATCAACTATATCCAGTGATACGAAAACACTAAACAGCTAAATGTAGTTTTTTTTCTTATTTTTGTAAACAAAATATAATTTTCACAAAAATTTTCGGGCGCTTAATTTATCTGTTTTTAAAGCAGGAAACTTTAAAAATATCCATATCCGTCCATGAAGAGTTTCTCGTCGTCATGTCGCACCAGAGTTCAGGAAAGTTAATAAGTTAAAATAAGCGACAAGAATACGATTTAGGGTAACTCTAATTTAATCTTTAGTTTAGTTTAGTGGGCGGTAAAAACGTAGTTAAGACAGCAATCGACACCACACTGCACTATCCACCGGCATCAATTTTGATCCTCATAGTAAATATAAAAATAAAGAAATAGAGAGGGCAAATAAGTTATTTTTTAATCTGAAGATCTGTAGTTTCATGGCTCCTATCATGAAATTTAGTAACAAAAACAAAACAACCACAAACAAACTTGGCTGTCTTGTTTGCATCATTCACTGAGTGTTTACTCAAAATGCCTGTACAGTCCCTATGAAAGTTCATTTGCACTTATCACTTTGGATGATTCTTCCAACATTAACATCGGAATTGACAAGTGTAGGTACATAATTTTTTGAGATCGCCTTTGTTTTATAAATCCTTTTAATAGAGTTTTTAAGAAGTCTCTAACCAGTTCGTTTTTATATTTTTATAAAGGTTGACTTACCTTCTGCATCTGAAAAGAAACAAAGGAAGCAAGAGTTATAAAAGAGTTCAAGGTCAGAAGATAATTCTAAAGAATCTGAAAGTTCAACGACAAAACTTTTTATGTTGTGGTGTCCTTCATTAAGCTTTAGCAATTAAAAAAAAATATTTTTAACAAAATCATAACTGTAATCTATTACTACAAGGGGACAGCCTAAATCAAGCTCAATTGAAAAATGTATTTCACATAAATAATTTATCTACCATGAGTATTGAAATAAATTAGACCCTCCTAGCCGGCATTTCCCCGAAGAACGTCTATTTAAAACACGTGCGGAAAATCTTTTTATATATTTTGAGCAAGCTTGTATGATCCTATGTTGAACTTATTATAGCAAGAAATTGCAAACGTTAACAGGCTTTTTGTTACTCTTTCAATTTTTTGTGCTGCACGCAAATTGTACAAGAGAAATTAAGAAAATATTTAGATTTCTGTGAAATGTTCACAAAATGTTTCGTTGGAAACTTTGTAAACAAGAGGTGAGAGCACTCTACGGAACCGCGGGCACCCGTTCTATGCCTACTGAGTGCAGGGTTGTGTCTAGGGGTGGTGCAGAGGGACAACTGCTCCAACTGCCAGGAAAGGTGCCCTACTGCACATGGCATGACACGTAATGTGAAAGGCGAAATTATGTATGAAAAATTGTGCAATTTATTATTCCTATTATTATATTGACCAAACTGAAATGAATTGGGTACGATATTATGTTCGAAAGCATCATCTGTGGTTCAGCTGATCAGTAAAAATCGAATTTACGAACAAAATATTGAAAAGCCAGAGAACGTGATTATAAACGTCAAATTCGTTTGCAAGTAAATTAACTGACGTTGACCAAACCAATTTTCTGCAAACATGACGAAAGTAAAACCAGCGTCAAGAAACAGCGGTCATTTATTGGTACGATTGAGGGGTATAGCTTTAAAACTTTTCTTTTCCACTTTGAAGAATTTTGATTAAACCGAAAAAAAACTTTTAAAAGCTAGAGCATAATATAAGCGATTAGTATTTTATTTTCCATAGCATGTCAATTTTTCGTGCAAAAATTTCAAGCAGAGCGTTGTATTTTAAGTTTTGTAAAAATGAACGACGGAAAAAATGTTGAATTGTTTAAATATCGACAGGTTAAAATATTGATTTATATCAACTTTTTGTATGTACTAAGGACGGTGTTCATACCAGCTTCATATAAGGCTACTAATTTGTATGTCTCTTATTTTAATCACACTCATTTCTTGGAAAAAGTGCTGAAAGTTTCTGACTTACTTCTCAATCTCTTTCCTTTTTAAGAAATTGGAATGAGATACAAAAGAGAGACGGCAAAATGAGTTGCCTCATGTGAAGCTGGTATGAGCACTAGGGGTGTCGGAATTTTCTTTTATTTTTTAAATTCAAAATGGGTATCGTGGATCTTGAAAAGGATTTACAAAGAAGTAACTTTTGTTCTGGGACATTTTCCATAATCGAATTTTGAGACCCCGCAGTCGGTTTTAGGTAAAAAATTACAATTCGAAAAACTGGTCAGAAAAATCATTTAAATATGCATCGATATGTGGTCACAGTTACTCAAAGTGATTTTTTTGTTCGTTTTGTAACATGCTGCTAAGATAGATAGATTAAAATAGATTAAAAAACTGCTCCTTAAAATGTCATTAAAACTTTTTACTTTAAATCTTAAGAAAAGTCCCCAAAAAATCAATCGATTTTCTAGCTGTTTTTGATAATTTTTTTTAATGGAATGCTCGAATTGGCCCGACAACTTTATACAGCATACTTAAATGGATTATCGGTCAATACAATTGAATACAGAAATCCAAAATATAACATAATAAGTAATTCTGACCACATATCACCGCAAATTTAAATGATTTTTCGGACCACTTTTTCGAATTTTAGTTTTTTTACCTTAAAGCGGCCGCTAAGTGTTGTGAAAAAATTTCGACAAGTCGATAAAAGTCAATTCTTTTCTCGTCTTTTTTTCAACGCAACTAATTTTTTTGTCAAGTCGGGATTTCAAAAGGTCAATATGAAGTGAATCAATAAGAAAACTAAATATTTTAACTTGGAAGAAAGTCGATATAAACCGATATTTCAAATGCTTTTTTTTTGTTGGTTACTCGTACGCAACCTACTGAAATATTTGGTACTGGGTGAGTCCAGTATAAGGTGCCCAGTTATAGCTATCATTGAAAATGTAAATGATTGATTTTAATACGTAAACCACAATTATATATTCTTTTGATGGACTTATAAAGCTCAAAACTTCATTCGTATTTTTTAATTAAAGAACAAAATTTTCAACGATGATTTTCAATGATAACTAAAACTGGCTCCTAAATACGGTGGAAGTGAAACGATTTTTTATTTGATTTTTTTATTAACTCAGTATAATTTTTTTGTAGGAAAAAAGCAAAAAAGGCGGCATCTCTGAGCTTGCCCCAGGTGCTCTAAGGGTTAGAAACGGCCCTGGCTGAGTGCACAAATAGTGCCCCTGGTGTGGTCCTGCTCACCAAGGGATTTCATTTCTTCAACGCAAAATTACACTGTGTTGACAAGGTTTTTCTAACATAAATAATTTAAGCTGGGTTGGATTGCATATTGAGTATGACTTTAATTACTGCCGAATAATGTGGGTATCCAGCACGTGACATTTATAAGTTATGACGTCATTAACTATTTCATGTCAATTGAAAAAGCAGGTTTGTATAAATGTCATAACTTTGAAACGGTATGTTTTAGAAAATTTTGGTTGTTATTTTCGTTTTAAGCGCGTCCAATTTTATGCAGTAGCTTTTTTGAAAAATGTTATTTAGCCAATTTAGTTTTGGCGCAGTGCCAAAAAATTATTTTTTCTAGATCATGGATAAATGTTGATTACTTAAGTTTTAATTTCAATTTGTTTCTGCTACATAAACCAATATAAACTTTTTTAGTGGCTTTGGTACGCTGAATTCGTTTGACTCGTTTATCGTCATCTCTTGGTGTTTGAAATTTTTCAACTTGGTTACTTTAATAAAGAAAAAAGTTAAAGAAAACCTTTGAAACTAAAACTCGTTCCACAGCACCGGATTGTATGAAATTTATTTTGAAAATTCACTTCATATCAGCACAGGGTTAAGCTTTTTTCGGCTCTAAGCCTATAGACTGTAAGGTCTCTTATTTTATAATTTTGTTTATGTTTTTTGATTTTTTTTTCAATACAAAAAGGAGGCTGCGCGAAACCCACACTAGGCCACTTCCCATTGGTGCCCTTGGAGGCTAGGGGCCCGATGTTATTTTGATATTTAAATATCACTTATTCTAGATGTTCGAAAACGTGTTATCAATTATGAACCTAATATTATTGTTTGTTCTCAATATATTTAAGAGGAACATTTTTTAAAAAAATTTTGGTATAGTTTCTTGTTTTTTTTTTTGAAATATAAATAAATTTTTTTTACAAATCCTGTCAATAGCCCCCCCCCCGCTCCTTGGTATCAACTTTCAAGAAAAAAAATGCGCTATGACCACACGTTTCACTCAATATTGTTAAGATACGAGTATCTTAAGTTCTTACAGTATTGAAATAAAATAAAATTACTGCTATTGGGTATTGCCCGAAAATAGGCATTTATGAGAGCGTTCTGGGTCCCAATTTCGCAAGAGCGAGTTTCTTTCTGTGTACACAGAAAATCGTGTACAATCCAATTTTTGCGATTCCGCAAGAGTGAGTTTTAAGTTTTTGACAAATATCGTATGCGCAATCAGTCAAATTTATTCACACTTGTTTTGGGCGTGAACGGAATGTGTACACGGAAAATCATTCACACTTGCGGAATTGGGCCCCTGGAGTGAACAAAACCAGTCAATTGCTTAGTTTTTTTTCTGCATATATAAGACCGGTTTTTTCACTTTTATCAGATAATTCTTTGTTTTATGAAACTTTGTGTTTTTACTAATTGGTCATTTGTAGCAGTAGGAGTATTACTGTACTTAAAAAAACTTTTTGTAAAAGTAACTGATTTTAACTTCCAAAATTACATGAATTTTCTGTCAAAAAAGTCCTTTTAATTATTAAAAATTGGGCTCTGGACCTTTGGCACCTCATATATGGGAAATTTGATATTTGAGAATGCTATCTAATTGGTCAAAAAAGGTCAACTAGTTCTAGAAATTTGTCAGCCCTAGATAACTAGTAATAAAGGCTTAAGTTTTCTCAAAATCACTCAAGGTCACGCGTTATTTTTGGTACTTCGTTTATGGGAAATTTACAAAAAAAAAAGTATATCAACTGAAAGATCTATAGATCGTGTAAAAAGGTCAACTAATTTCAGTAATTGGTTAACCTTACATATTTTTTAATGAATTTAAATAAAAAATTCAAGGTCATAGCGATATTTGTCACTTAATTTTTGGGAAATATACAAAAATTGTTTTCCATTTGAAAGATCTCTTGGACTACATAAAAGGTCAGCTTATATTTGTAATTGGTTTTTTATAATACAAATTCTATATACTACTGAAATAAATCAGCCAAGTAGAAGACTTAAGGATTGGACTTGTTGAATTTTTTGGTCAAATTAGGTTTTAATGGACTTTAGTCCTACAAATTGGCATTTTTGTGTTTCGTCCGGCTTACTCACTTGGACTCATGAATGACATAATGAGGGTCTTTGAAATTTAGGTTAATTTGTTAAGAAAACTCTGTCCCATTACTGGCTCTAAAGTATAAGTAAATGATGTTACTATGTTTAACCAACAATAACTGTCTATAGCTGTGTGTGTCAGTGTAAATTGTAATTTAAATTATTTTCAGGCAATTCTTTTTTCTGAAGAAATTTTATATCAGCCAGTGATTCCGAAATCAAGGTTTCAAGCTGAAAAACAGAATCGAAGCGAAATCTGAGTGCGTTTAAGGTTAAGTCACAGGTTGTCAAAAACTATAAAAAGTAAACGAAAATATCAAATTTTCCATACCAGTCAGTATAAGTATTGCTGTTGCCCCAAAATTATTCAAACTTTTTTAGAGTGTATATTTCCCTGATCGATTCTAACACGACAGCACTGGGCTTAAAGTATTTTCTTTTCGGGATTAGATTTTGGGGCAAATATCAGCCCTTTTTTAGTAATGGCCGCGCATTAAAAGGGTTTTGATTTTTACCACCCTTAAGATGATGAAAATTTATGTAAGTAATCAGTTCAAAATGATTCAAGATTAAAATTCTGAATATTAAAATGGAAGGAAAAAGTAAAGCTTGGCAGTTCCTGTTTTTTGTTTTATTCAGACAAATTTGTTCCGTGAAAGAATCTCGAGGGTTCCACGAATTTCTGGAAGTAGAAACAAAAAATTATTTCTTGTAAGTAGTTAAAAAAAAACAAAATTTAAGTGACTTTTGGTAAATTCCTAGTTTTTATTTTGTATGATTGAAACACATTAAATGTGCAAAGATACATACTCGTACTATGGTACCTAAGTTAGTAAGAATTATTTCTACCTTGCACTGAAATCTGATGGCTTTACCGAGGAAAAGCTTTTTCCAGGTAATTTAAACTTCCCGATGAGGTGACAATTTTTTAACTGGAGCAAAATATATTTTGCTCTGCGAGCTTTTTCTATGTATATTTGTGTTCCCCACTTAATTGCACTGACTATTTTGTCTGATTTTTTGATCAACAAACCGGGGAGTCCAATTAACCAAAACCCTTAAATGCTTTGCGTTCTTTTCTTCGTTAGCTGCAGTTTTTTTAAAACCAATAAATCGGGAAGATCAATCAAGCGAGGTGCAATTGACCGGAGAATACTAATGTTGGTATTATTTATTAATTTAAAATTCACAAAACACCTTCAAAATATCAATGATGAATATGTTCCAATTTTAAATATGGGCAACAAATTGAAAAATCATGAATTTAAATACTTTTTGCAAAAAGTAGAAAAAAAAAGGTTTTGATGACACAGACCTTGTGCCAAATTTTGAAAACAGTTGATATTTTAATGAGAGGGTGGGAGTGTCCTAGTATTATTGGGAATTTATATGAGGAAACTGGAGTTGCTTTGAACTCAAATGAGAATATTGGAAGGATCGTTTTCGTTCATTTCCCGTTTTGGGAATAACACAGAGCGAAGACTGTCGAAATTGAGCTATCACTTTCGCGCCAGGAAAATTCTCTCACATAGATCTGCATTTAAATTAAAATTCAAAGTTTGTAGTCTTTAAACTGAATAGAAATCGAAATTAATCGCTTACCAGATCTTAGAATAGGGCTTTCGATCGTAACACTTATTTTTAAAACAATTATTTAATCAAACAATGAAACTTCGTACTAGCTTGGATGGAAATTCTTAGAAAAAAAATAAACAGTTATTGAAATTTGTTGCTTTTCATTTTTGGCTATCTTCTAGTGTTGGGGTTCTAAAATATATTTTGATATTGCCTAGGGTTCCAAAGTTCAAAACGTTTTGGAACCGTTGATGTATAGGACGAACAATTTTACAGTTATAGTAAGGTTGTTTGTTTATTAATTCTTAGCTATCACTTTGTTAGTTTCTATGAAACAAGGCTCTCCAGTTTAGCCTTGTTTACAGTTCCCGTGCCCAAAAAAAAATGTTTGCAAATATTCTCGCATGTCAAAAATAATTGATGTGAAATGCACAATTAATTGTTTGCATGATTGGCTTACATTTCATGCAAAAAAAACCATTGCTGTAATAAAATGTCAATGGACTGGCAATTGTTTTGCATGCGAAAAATAGTGTGGTGAATACAATATTTTTTTTTGTGGTCGATTTACACTTCCGAAAAAAAATATGTATTCACCTCAAGCAATTATTTGCATCCAAAAATAATTATTTTCTATTTTTAGGCCTAAAGTTTATTAATTTAGGGTTAACTAATGACGAATGTCCAATGGGTGGTTTAGGCCAAGACAAACATATTTTGCTTTGAATTTTATACAATTTGGTGCAAAGAATAGGTGGAAAATTGTTTTGAAATTTTTTTATTTTCTTTTTGCATGGGAAATGAAAACTAGACTTAAGGTAAAAGTGGCGTAGAAATTGTGGACTTATGACCGGGCGCATTGTTAGAAAGTTTTACATTTCAAAACTTCATAGAAAATTTTACAC
Source organism: Dasysyrphus albostriatus (assembly GCA_946251815.1). Classification (NCBI taxonomy): domain Eukaryota; kingdom Metazoa; phylum Arthropoda; class Insecta; order Diptera; family Syrphidae; genus Dasysyrphus; species Dasysyrphus albostriatus. The sequence continues at coordinate 4,586,974 of OX276339.1, forward strand.
TTCAAAACTTCATAAGCTCATCTTCAAAATCACGCATTATCTACACAAGTGGATTTTTGAAAATTCCCGGTCATAACCTCAAAAGTCAGCCATGACAGGCAGTATTTTTTTTTTCAATCACAGTTGCTTCTTACAGCAATTGATGGTCCTTAAAATACTTTTTTATTATTGTTGAAACATTTATTTAGAAAAATGCCAAACGCACTCAAAAAGTATAGCACATAGACTGCCTGCTACATATGTCCAGAAATTTTTTGAAATTCACATGTGTGCAGTGGAAAATCCTTTTTTTTCTAAGATTTCAAACAAAATTGAATTATTCTTAAGAGTAACTGAACTAGTAATATTAATAGCTATAGTCCCTAACAAAAATTAAAAAAAAAAAAATATAAATCATAAGTAAGTGTTGTTTACTTACCCGCCATTCTTAATGCTGACATCCTTTGGAATTCCGGCTCTTGAAGCCACTTAAACATCCGTCTAAAAGTCTCTCGACCAGATTTCAGTTTTGACCATGGCTTTGGGTTTCGCAACAAATCAGAGAGTGTTCCTTGTGACCTGCACAAAACTCGTTGAGCGAAAATTGCCTGTGGTATGCTATACCGTTTCAGTTCGGCCGATATCCGCTGAGCCAGTTCTTTTGTATTAATCTCTTCGAGATCACTTGCCACTGCGGACACCGTCACTGAGGTTCCATTGCCGCAGACGTTATTGTTGTTGCTGGTATTGTAGTTGTTACTTTGATTGCTATTGTTGTTATTGTTGCTATTACTACTACTGTTACTACTACTATTATTATTTCCATTGCCGTTCATTAGATGCATGCTACTAAGACCATCGGAGGCGTTTGTCGAAGAGGTGTTTATCACTAATCCATCATTAGTTGCATGCTGGTCTGCTTGGGATGACGCTGACGATGTTGAGATTGTGGCTCCCTCTCCATTGGACTTGTTGGTAATGACATGGTGCTGGGAGTGGTGAATCGATAAAATGGGCGGTGATGGTGACTGCACCACCGAGGACTCTCGATGCACGTGGTGTGTTGAAATTTGTACTAGGCCACCGCCAGAGACAGCCGATTGCGACAGAGGTGATATAACGGATGAATGTGGCGTGATTGTGGCCATTCCATTGATTGAAGGTAGCGTTGACGCGCTGGTGAAACTGGTGACTATTGTATTGCCGACTGGTGAGTGCAGCGACCCGGAATGCGGTGAGAGCGTTGTAGGACTGTGTTGTGTGGAGAGATTCTGCTGACCACCAAGCATGTCGCGGTGACTGCCGTATGGTGAATCGTAGCCCGCTGGTGATATGCTCTTTTGTGGTGAGTGTAGTTCTGTTTGACTGTAGGAGCTTTGTGGAGAGAGCGGACTATGCTGTTGGGACATTCCCATTCCGGAGAGCGTGTTCGTGGGTGATGACGAATAATTATGCGGTGGTGACATTCCCATAGAAGGAAGCTTATCGTAAGCATACGGCGAATTCACCCCACCCAGCCCAAGGCTAATGCCTATTGACTGATGCTGCATTACTGTGAAAGAGCCGCTCACATTCCCCGAGTGGCCGCCATAGGCAAACTTTTCCGACATCGTGGAAATAGGTGGCAGAGGTTGCAATGGTGTAAGAGTCGCATAAGACGATGTTGGACTGAAGCCCGGTGGAGACATCCGGCCCCCGTTGACAGAGGTGAGTGTCTGGTATGTTGGTTCTAGAGCACTTTCTATCATTTCCGATGAGGACGGCGTAAGTTTTCCGGGACTGAGAATCTGTGAATCTCGCGATTCATCTTGCGGTTGAACAATCACAGACAATGTTTCATGGCGTCCAACTGCCTGTTGATTGAGTGTGACTTCGTCCGACAAAGGGTCCGAAGAGACCACGATATCGACGTTATTCCCCTTGTGCTCTTGTTTGATTAGCTCCATGTTATGCCCGTGGTGCGTGATGATGTGCGAGTGTCCACTTAACGAAGACAGCGATTCTAAGGTGACATCTGAGCCAGGGTAGTCGCCATTCGTTGATTGACTCGAATGATGTGAGTTGTGTCGCTGATTACTGTTATTATTGTTGCGGACTCCATCATTATTGTTGCGTTGGTGTGTGTGATGCTGGGAGTGATGATGTCCATTGCTGTTTGTTTGTTGCTGTTGATGATGACTATTGTGGATATGATGTTGGTTTACATGGTGATGCTGTTGATGCTGCTGATTGGCATTTGGATGCGAGTGTTGCTGCTGATGGTGTTGGGGTGGCGATACAGACGAAATGCCATCGATTATCGTGCGGACCATAACAACTGTACCGCCACCTTCATGATGATGGCCACTCGAACCAGTAGTCAAATCTGATGTGTCAATGACAAGTTGATCGTTCAGTGTTTGCTGATCGATTATCTCACTAATTGAGTCCATGCTCATTTTGCACGAGACGGATGTTGGTATCCGATATTGGTGACGAATTTTGAATTATTTATTGTTCACTTCCGTTCAGGTGTACAGCTTTTAGCTATGCTTGAGGCAATAATTATTGAGTGTATTGCTTTATCCATGTGAACTAAGTTTAATATCACAAATCATGTCCCATTGATGGCCTTGAATTTATTCAACAACTTAAAGTTTTGTGTTTATCTTAAAATGTGAGTCACAGAGTTTTTTTTTAAACTTAAATTGATCCTTTTTAACATTTACTCTATATTTCCTCTTGCATCCATTATATTGTTTAAAGCTACTGTCCCACTACATTTCTGGAAAAAAGAGTAACAAAAGTAGAAATTTCAATAATTATACGATAAACGATGGAAGAAAGTCTTATATATAGGTAAGTTACTGCAAACCCCTGGATTGGCCAAAATCCTTCAACTGACAGGTAAAGTACAAAGATTACATCCAATGACATGGTTAATGTTGAAAACTTAATTTTATTCTATCCTACATGTCAGATTTTTACGGTGCACGCACGGGTAAATATTAAGCATTTATCTCAGTCTTAATCAAAATTGACAAAGAGAGTGTGCAAGCAGAAAAAAATATTTTATATAGAAATAATGATTAAAAGTTTCCGCAAAACGTAGTGCAAACAAAAAATTCCCAAGGGCAGACCAATCTAAAGGTGTGAAAAATAAAAATGAAAATTAATTAAATCCGTTGGATTTCCTTAGGGAATTTTTTTCAACTTAGGTACGCTTTGTGAAACTTAACCATATTTTTTTGGAAGCACTGAAAAATAAAGAAAATCAGCGTAAGCTTGTGCATCATAATTTATTTGTAAATGCGACTTAGACTGAGATAAACCATAAATGCTTAGCATTAATCAGTGTTTGGACAAGGACATAGACCGTTTGAATCTGGAATAAATCTGGAGTGTTAAAGTTTTCAAAATTTCCCATTTCGAGGTAATCGGTCAATTCAATCCAGGAATCCGGGCTTGCAGTAAAAATCAACATTAAAAATGTATGCATTAAGAAACCTTTCAATTCAATTTTAACATAACTTAAGACAAAAAAGAAATGTGCTCATGATTTAAACCCAATTTCACAGTTGAAGTACCTAAAGTAGAACTATTTTGCCTTCGAAAACGAAAACATCATATCTAAAAAAAAAATTTAATTTTTGGGTAGAAGCTTTTTTGTAAATGTACAACCAACAGCTGCTTAGGATCTTATGACCTTAAAGCCTGTTGCTTTAAGTTTAAAGTGTTTTTCTGTAGAGTGTTCACTTCACAAGGAAGTATGTACTAGGCCTTAATCATTACTAAAGTGAATAAGTTTGGAGTGTCATCTATTCCAGTTAGTGTGTACTTTGGAACTTTCTCTTTAATTGGTCATACACGACCGAACGACGTTTATCCATTTGGCTCGGTTGGATTTCAGATTGGATGAAAATCCAAATGGAGGCACCTTACATTATGATGGATGTTGGGTTCTAGGCGGCCATTTGATTTGCCATTTGCTTTGTCTTGTGTCACTTCCTTTAGAATAATTTTGACATGACCAAATTGAATGAGCTGTAAGGACTTAATAGGTATGTTCATTGAGCCCTGAAGTCAGCCTGGAGTCGCCAAGCGTTTTTTTGAAAAACCTGAACTAACCCCGACGAGCCAATTCTATGTTTTTTGAAACCTGGGGGGGGGGGGATCAACCTGAACTAAAACTAGGTTCTCCGCTGCAGCGAGCTGAGGTGAAGCATAAAATGTCAAAGTTGCAAAGGTTCTGATGCATTTTTTTTGGTTATGGATTCACGTGCTGCAGGTTATTCTTTTGTTTTTGAAATGGACAATCAAGGAATACACCAATTTACATAAATAATAACAAACAGAAATAGAAAATGGAAAGTGTTATTCCTTTTTTTTATTTTTAATTAAAATGTTCTTTCTTGCTGATCTCAACAACACAATTGAGAACCGTTTGGTGTTTTTGAGGACCGAAAAACCCAGGTTTTTTTGACAATTCTCCTGGGTAAACATCAACGAACAAACCTAATAACTAGTCATCGAAGCGAACTAAACATATGAAGGGTCGACAGGAAAAACAGCTTGAGTCCACTTGATTCGGAGAAAAATGAAAATGTGAGTTAAGTATTAAAAAATCGCTAAATTCAAAGGAAAATAATTTTAGAAAAACAAAAATTATTGATTTAAATACCATGAATTATTTATTCTTATAGAGTGTTGTGATTCAAAAAATCTTCCACGTTGGAGCCAACATTTCAAAAGCGTTTTTTTTTTTTTAATTCTTATGAACGAACGGGGCATGATTATTCAAAAGGATTTTTTGATTTTTATTCAGAAATCTTTAGATTTTGAAAACAAAATAATATTCAAAGACGTGACCTGTCTTTAATTTTAAATTTATTTTGGCAGGACTTCTACCAAAAGTATTTAGAATATCAGATGATTTTTATTTTAAATTGTTTAGCTGACATGTTGTTATTTTTAGGTAAGGAACTCACTTTTTTATCACGCAATTATTCAGTCACAAAAACACATGAGATTTAATGTGATTGAAGGCACATGACACCAAGAAATCGTACTGGGTTGCAATTAAATTTTTTAGTCACAGTGACAGATAATCGCAAGTGCGGTCCTAGCCTTAGAAAAAAAATTTCTTTAAATATCATTGGTTTAATGTTTGGATGTCTGTCAACTTAAGCATTTCCACTGAACAATTTTGAGAATCCAATAATTGGATCAAATGTCACAAATTTGCTGTGGAAGAAAAAAAAACTGTTGCACTTGTTTAAAAAAAAAGTAAAAAGTAGTAATGCTTACTTGACAGTCAAGTTAGCACAATTCTATGTAGGGAACTTTATAAGTTTAAATTTAGAAAAAGTAATGTTAGTGAGTTATTTAAAAAATGATAATCACAAAATTTTGAAATATCCACCATTGTTTAATGACAAATAAGCGACAGTTCTTGATACAACCTTGAAATAATTTTAGGTCCATTTTGCTCTATTTGGAGGGGTGGTAGTGCTAGCTTGGCTATCATGTTACCATTACCAGGCGTTATTTAAAAAAAAAAAAACAAGTGAGACAATTTTTTTCTCACGATATATGTATTAACAAAAAATTTACGACAGATTTCCACATTCCTTTTTCTTTTTAAATTCAATTCACCCTATTTTGAGTGAAAATGCTAACTTTTTGTGGAAAAGGCTTCACTACATCAGATTTGAAGTACTCATAAAAATCTAAAAGATGTCATTATAGTTTAGTTTAAAAAAAAGGTGGACGTAAACCGTTTTTCCCCTGAACCCTTCATATACTAAGAGTGCAAACTATGAAAAACGTTGTGAAATCGCCCCAGCCTTGTTATTATTTCATTTAAATGTTCAATAGAAACCAAGTTAAGATTTAGAGTCAAACATTGTTTTTATTCACATAATTGTGTGTGCAACAAGTGGATGCATGAAGGATGTGATTTTTCTAACGCTTTTCTGTGCAAACAACATAATTATGGAATTCATCTTTATATTCCCTTGTTTTACCTCCTGCAAATGAAAAAATAATATTTCGGAGGAAAATCAGAAAAAAGTAATGTTTTTAACATTCTTTTTGGACTTTAATATTGAAACACTTTAATTTAAAAATTAAAAGTGCTCTCAGGAATATTCGTATCCATTTAAAATTAAAAAGATTGCGAGTTACTATAAAGCGGCTCTCGAGAGTAAAACCCGCAAAAGGACGCAGTTATGAAATAAACTTATAAAGGGGAAGACGAGCTATCCGAGAGTCACCATCGACAGTTTTCTATTAAAATTATTTATTTTTCAAAATGGCGGACAACGCATAAACTTTTTGTTCGAACTTTGCGAATTAAAATTCTCCAAGAGGTACTCTTTACGAAATAAAAACAAAAAAATCAATGCAGTATTTTTTGTAGATATTTCGAATTATTTTATTTAATTTTACTGGACTATTAGAAAAAAATTATTTGTAAAAAAACTTTCAAGTTGGAGTTAATGACGATCATGAACATGGCTAATTACGATTAATTGACATTGACTGTTAAAGAAATTTGTTTTTTCTTTGATGTTTTTTTTTCATAAATGTTGAAGTAAAATATTATTTGTATTAATTGGAAGTACTTGTGAGTAAAATTTTAACGAAATTGGTTGATCCATTAACGAGATATACGGAAATAACCTACAAATCAGACAAACCGCAATCGTTTATGTATGGCTGGCAGAAACGCGCTCTTGTTTCTTCCGAAATCGTTGGAAATATAGCTTACCGTGGCTTAGTTACCAGATACTAAGCAAAATCATGTACATGATTTTTTTTCGATAAAAAGTTAATTTTTATTTTGAAAATGTGTGTGTGTGTGATATCGTCTTCCTTATGTCAGAAACGTGAATGTTCAAAAATGAAAATGTTCTTTGCAACGTCGTTTTTGAACGTAAAAACAAATAAATTGGAAGATTATTTCACAAATTAAAATATATAAACAATTATTATAATATTTGCACACAATTCCGTCTAAATGAAAATTAGAAGGAAAAGGTAGAATTTAGTTTTTATTAATTACTTTTGGAAAACTCACACCGAACTAAAATTTTTGGTAAGCAAAAATTCTTTGTTTGGCTTTCTCTTTCTTTTTTTCAAAGCCTTGTAAGGGCTAACATGACATTTTGAAGTATTTCATATGAAAAAAAATAACTGAATTCAAATATCAATGTCTCGTAACTGTATTATAATTCCTTTTGGAACTATCAACCAGTTTCAAAAACTTTCCCGTTCTAAGAATTCCATTTTGTTACATTTTAAGCTTATTTTTTGTGTCCTCTAAGCAATTTTTCAAATTGGATTTACAAGGTTTTGACAAAAAAGCCGACGATAACTAACTTTTAAAATATATTTTTCGGATTAAAAATTTGTTTTTTAAAACTCAATAATTCTTAAATAACCCAGTTGATTTTTTTTAACTCGTTATTTATCGGTTTTTTAACACTCTTGAAAATACATATTTAAACAAATGTTTTACTTGTATGCTAATCTTTCACTTAGCAACTATCAACAGTAGGGTACCTACCCTAGAAAACTATTTTTTAATTTAGATTTTTTTCATTTTTTACTATTCATCGGTGAAAAATGAAAAAATACATTATATTTTAATAAATTTCATTTATTCCAAAACTATTGCAATAAGTATAAATAATATTGCATATACAGTAGATGCTCAATTTAGTGAATCTGAAAATAGTGAGCTATCCACAATAGTGAACACATAATTTTAATAAAAAAATTCGCAAGCATTTAACATTGCTTGAGGACGACATTGAGGTATTGCTTCTGACTAATTTTTTTCAAGTAAAATTTTGCCAACAGCTTGTAATAATAATATGATGTGAACTAAAAAAAAACCCTCTAATTTCTTCTCTTTTTTAGAACCTTATCATTTAAAATCGAACTGCTCAAATAATAGACTTCATTATCGTATCTACTGTTTTTTTTCGCTTAAAATGACAAGACTTTTTGCACGGGAAATAATACTGCCTGTTAGGTGTTTTATTTTCTTTCTGCTTGTGATAAAAGGCTTACTTCATTTGATTTTGATTAATTTTTTTGATTAATTAAATAAAATAAAAAGCAGGGACTGGGTGGCAAGTGCTTGCTCTTAATGAGGATTAGGTTTTAAAAATAAAATGCACGACTAGATCGCATGTTGTTGCTCTTATGTTCAAGTTGCTTGGAATTACGAACTTTTAAAATATGAAAGTATTTATTTAAATAACTTAGAGCTCAAAAACAAGTATGCCATTTGATTACTTGAAAAAAATAAGTATGTGCAAAAAAGATTTAATATCGAGCGATTTTCTTAAAAATAATTTTTATATATAAATTTTTAATAACATTTTTAAACAAAGTTTTGGTATGCCAATTTTGAGAATGTGTTAATATACATTTTAAAACCTAGTTCCAAGAAAATGTATCAATTTATTTTTGAAATATTGAATTTTCAAAAAAAATATAATATTTTTTTTAAAAATGCAGAATTTATTTTTTTCAAAATTTTGATATGCATTTTAAAAAAGATTTTGCATACAAATTTTGACTAAAATCGTTTGAAAATTAAAAAAACCGTTATATGGCAGGTACCGTTAATAACGGTTTTCGATACATTTTTTTCTTATCAAAACGTACACCATACCTACAATAATACACAGACTTTTTATCAAAATTACTAGAGCCGTTTTTGAGATGATTAAGCTTTTCATTTACGGTTGTAGGTTTTGGTGCAAAAAAAAATTCTATTTCACCTCTGGAGAGTTACACAAAACCTTAAGTTCAAAATTTGAAGAAAATTTCTTCAATGGCTTAGGCTGTAGGTGGATATACGGACAGACAGACAGAATTGTGCCACCCACTGTTTGACTGTTATCTCGAAATTTTTTGTTTGTACGAATCCAAAACTTGCCCTATAGTACCTATATCGCAAGTAAAAAAGTTAATGGACATTCTAAGAGGAAATTGTTAAACGAATGAAGTACGGTCTTTCATAGTAGCTAAAACAACTACTTTACTATAAGGTGAAAAAAGAGAATTCTGTCTTAATTTTTCTTTCAAATATGACTGTATGAAAAATAATTTAAGAACATTGAAGAGGTTTTTCAAAAGCTAATATGTTTTTTTCACATAAAATTATTAAATAATTTTTAAGGAAAAATTTTGGTATGCAAATCCTAGTTACCTATTTATTTAGGTGTATATAAAAATAAAATTTCACAAAAAACAATCCACCCATTTTTGAGATATCGAATTTTTAAAAAATTTAAAATTTAAAATTTTACAAAACATTATTTAAATCTGTTCAGCCGATAGTGAACAAATTATAAATACAAAAAAAAAAATTGATTTACAGTTGCTAAGGGTAACTTTTTATAAATTTTTTAAATAGATCGCAATTTTTAAATTTAAAGTTTTAGGAGAGATCGGATCTGAGAAAAAATTCTATCCTTCACGGTTTTTTAACATTTGTAGCAGTAAAAAGTTTTTTTTTTCTTAAAATATAACTTTATTTTTTTTTTAATGTTGAAACATCTGTACCTTGGATTAATACTGACCAATATATACAAATTAAAAACCTTTACAAAACTAATTTTATTTGTATTTCATTATTTGCCTTATTTACGAGAAGTTTCTCGGTTGCGAAAAATGGAATTAGGTAGTTTTCATTGAAAGACAACGTTATAGATCCTATAAGCCTAGTACAAACTTTGGAATCATGTCGGGCACCCAAACCAAATTTTCATTTTTGTTCACCGGTGAACGTGCTCTTGAAGCTATGTGGAGAAAAATGAGGAGAGTTTTCGTTTACGAGCAATTTCCGTGCAAAAAGTACGGGAACTCTTTGATTTCTGCCGAATAGAAAAAAAGTGTCTTACAATTCGTATATTTTCCCGGTTATGCTTTTGGACCGACATATGAAAACAAATTTTATCCGATGAATTCTGTGGTTTTGGATTTTAAGTTTTTTTTCTTACTAGTCGCTTGAAACATTCTGGTTTTAAACGTAAAACGTGTACAAAACATTTACAAGTCTGTACCAATGAGAAATGTCGAAAATCATTATATCCACACTCTACTGGTGATTGTTCATTTTACGAGGCAATATCTAATGTACTAGAAACTAGGCTATATATCGCAAGGAAAAATGTAAAAACAAATATGTTCAAATTGAAAACGAGCGTTTTTAAGCCGCCTGAGAACAAAATAAAAAACAGTAGAAAGCATTGCATATTTCTAGGTGTATTCAAATCATTGGGTTGGTGTATTCGATAAACCATTATTTTCGTTCGCTCATTGAAGACAACAACCTTAAATCGGGAAATCCGAATATCGAATAAAATAGATCTTTTCTGAAATATACGATAAATATACATCCGAGCATGCCGATTTGGCACGATCGTGCACTTATGGCACCTTTTTCATTTAAATGGCACTGTAGCACTCAAAGACTTCATATGGAACTTTGAAGTTGATTTAGTAAAATTAAATATTTAAACAAAAAGTATTTCTTAGAATGTTTTGGATTTATTAATACCACTGAGAATAAATAGATATTATGTCGTAAGTATTTTTGATTTCGATTTGGGAAACTTGGCTTTACGCTGAAGCCACTGACTCCTAATTTCGGTAGTAAATTTTAATAATTTCGACTCGTTGTTGGCTCGTATATCTTTCCATCATGAAATAGCAAACCTTACTGAAGAGAAATGTCAAAAGAGCGGCAAGAAATATTGCGTCGTTTGCTGTCCCTGACGCTCTACTTTTGTAGCGTCCCTTTTGAAAAACCCTTTAGTTGAAACAGAGTTTTCGGGGTAAATTCACAAATGGGAAAGGGAATGTAGTCTAAGAAATATGGAAAACGATGCCGATGAGAGCATTAAAAGGTGTGTACTATTTTTACCGTATGTTCAACAGAACTGCTAAGCATTACCTGACCTCTAGCAAAACCAAAATTATTAAGGGCCAGTTAAACAAACTTGGTGAAGCAATTTTAACTCATACCGATTGTAGTGTAGTAATTGAGGTTCAACGATTTTTCAAGGTTCAAGACGCTGCTGCTTAGATTGGGAAGATTGAGACCGGTCTCATGGTAGTTCTCGACAAGAGAATTCAGGGATGTCATATGGCATGAACGATATATAAACACCGGACTCATGAGACTCATTTGCTGTTGTTTCAATTCGCAAAACATTGAAGTTGTTGTTGTTTTTATGTGTTTTGAGGTGCCTCAAATATTCGAATCTAGACAAAATGAGACTCAGGAGTCCGTACTCAATTTTTCCAATCTAAACAGGCTCCCCTCCAGGTATGTGAAAGTAGTCAATTTCATGCTTGAACCATCGTTGAATCTAAGGTAACTAACCGAAATCGGTTATTTAAGAATGCTGAAACCATGGATCATATTTTCAACTACGTATGTTCGTGAAATGGGCTGAGCAACAACTTGAAAATGATTCGGATTTTCATCGAAAAATCATCTTCAGTGATGAGGCTCATTACTGGCTGAATGGCTTCGTCAATAAACAAAATATGCGGTATTGGTCAGGCAACAATCCACGTACTTCATGAGTCATCATTGCATCCCGAAAAAATTACGGTTTGGTGCGGTTTATGGCCTTCGTACGAATATCGAACGTGAAATTGCAGCAGTATCGGCCGATTTATGCTTGCAAACCGTCGAAAATTGGGTTCAGCGTCTGGACTTCTGCAAGCGTGGCCGTGGTGGCCATGCAAAAGAAATCGAGTTCCATAATGGCATCGAACGTACTTTCACAGGAATACGGAATTTCATTGATATCCAAAACCATTTTTATTTAATTTAAAAAAAAACTTTTGTAGCGCTCTTATTGAACAACCCGATATATACTGCACCAACTACTGTGTGTGTCTCTATGTGTTAGTGCTATTGAAGTCTTTCCCATAAATTTGTGGTTGTTTTTAAAGTTGTATAATCTCTTAGTCTTTTCCTATTAGTTCTTTTTTCTAAAAACTTCTTATCTAAGTCAAAGATTCCAAAACACCTCACATAGTGATTTTCTCAAAATTAAGAATATTTATAGCTTTGAAAATTTTCTTCAAGAACAAGAAGTCAAGCTGACACAAAAGTTCAAAAGTTATGATTTATGCAGCGAAAACAGATATTCTGAACATACAGTGCCATGATGATCAAATTTTAATGATAGCAAAAATATCAAGTTTTCAACACCTGGTAGCATATCTTTTGACCCAAAACTAAGCAATTTTGTTTCAGAGAATATCAATTACCAAGAAGCCAATCCTTGGCTGTCATCCGGCTTTGCCTACAAACTGAAACACGCACACATAGACAGTTGGGCTAAGTCCACCACTAGGTTTTTGCACACATTGACAGTTGGGATCAACCCACCTCTGATTTATTCGCACACATAGACAGTTGGGATCAACCCACCACGAATATGTCGGTTATTTTTGAAAATCTTCAGTTATTTTCAAATTCACTTGGGCTGCAATGGGCTTGTTCAAAAAGTATAAAAAAGGGAGAAATTATATATCAAGTGCTCACCGGACCTTATGAGAATAAGTTGTGGTTTTTTTTTAAATGTAAATTGTAGTCGCTTTTTACTAATTCCCGCCTGTCTGGAAAATAAATATCTTTAATTACTTTCTTTTCGATAAATAATTTGTTTTTTTCTGTTTATTTTTTCTTTTCAACTCCCGAAATATATAAAGAAATGTAGAAAATGTACTCTTTTCTTGACGGAAAATAACTGACGGTGAGTAAGAAGAAATTTTTAAATAATTATGCGAAATGAAAAAAGATATTCACAAACTAGAATTTTGGCATATATACTACGCTTGCATGTGTTGTTAAACCAGCTTGAAGCTCGCGTCTTTTTTTGTAAGCCTGGGTCGAGTCGAAATGAGCTTGATTTGACTAGATCTCGTTCGAGGAGCGGAGTCGAGTCGAAAATTGTGACGAAAAACCTGGATCAAAGAGATGGTCTTACAGATATTGCATTATGGTCTGTTTATTTGCTTGTTTGTGAGCAAATATAGTTTTATAATTATATAGTTAAAATTATTATTATTAATTAGTTAAAATTACTGAATATTGGATTAAATAACTCTACAATGAGCCCTATAGTTTTTAATCAATTGGTTATTAATAATAATATTAATATAATGCATATTTAAACGTTTTCATAAGAGTCCAAATGAGGTAATTTTGCAAATTACAGAAAAAGTGTTTTCATCTGTAATTTGGTATTTCTTTTGACAGCTCATTTCATTTTTTGAGTTTCAACCCTGCCTGTAAATCACTTTTTGTTGTTAATTTTTTAATTCAGCTTTAACATTTTCGTTCAAAATCTTTTCAGAGCTATTCAAAATGTGCCCAATTCGGTGTGTTCGTTAGGTTTTGACATTATTTCCTAGAAAATTTTGTGCAAGTTTGGTTGAAATTATCTCATTTCGAAATTTGAATTTGTGTGAAAAATGAGATGATTTCGTATCAAATTTGAAAATTTTCAACGAAATTTCCACATTTGGTCTAACGAAAACGTAGTATTAAGGCTCTCCAAAACCAACACGAATACCGATTGATTCGCTGTGAATCATTCACAATAGTACAAAATATGACAAAAACATAGACAATACTTAACAACAACAAAAATTCATTGTCACTCCTTATTGGCGTTGGCTTGGGAGAGCTTCTAGTTTGTTTTACTTCATTTCTTTTTTGATTGTGTTAGTAAACATGGTCACGCTAGGAGCTACTAGCCATTTTATAATTTTAATTCAGTTTGGCACCCGAGCATATTTCTATTATTTCTCATTACTGTAAGCCAAAATGCCTTAGGTTTGTATTTATTAATTAATCTATTATATCTATCTATTTATTTATTTAACGATATGTGTTCGTATTAATTGAACAGGGTTATTGTTTTGATCCATAGCTCCGCACTTTTAGCTCACTGATTGTTAGGTTTAACTGAGGGTGGTTCAAGCATGTAATTGACTTTTATAACTTACATGAAACCTAAATCATCATTAAAACCCAGTAAATCTACAGAAATTGATGGATTAAAAATTTTGAACCACGGAGCATTGTTTAGCCCCGACGTCGTTTTTTTCGTCCAAGCCCATTCAGACAAGGAAAAAACACACCTAATGTGAACCTGGCCCTAGTTGGGTTTCTATTTGTTGAACACGTCCCGTGGTCAAAATTATTCACCTCGGTCTGTCAATTAGATGTCAAAACAAAACAAAATACATGGTGTTCCCTATTTCATGCAGGATAATTTATGAAATGATATTAAAACCAAAAATCGTATGGGAAGAGGGGATTATTTATCCGCTTTTAGATAAGAGTAGTAACTTTCTTTAAAAAATAAATTGAAAATCAACGGCACTACTAACTTGCAACTTGCAATGTTATGCTCTTTATTTTTGTTTAATTAACTTTTTTGAATTTTACGACCAAATTTATTTAAAATAAAAATAACTAAAAAATAAGACAACAGCAAGAAGGTCATGCTAACATTTCTTAAAACCATTCTCGAATCAATTTTTCTAATTAAGTTGTTTCGTAATCATTTAAAAAAAAAATTATTATTCAACTTAAAACTTAAAAAAAGTTAGTGTATTTGTTAAAACTGTTTCATTTCTTTTATAGCATGTAGTAAAATTTCAGTAATAAGTATTCAATACTCCTATTAAACACTCAAAACCAAATGCTTAGATGTCATGAAGTTTAAAAAAAAAATTAAAAATAACTATTGCTGTTTTACTATCTGCAAAAGAGGGCTGGATTTACTTTTAACACGTGCTACGAAAACGATTTTGAAAACTCCTCATTATTTCTTTTTTGTACTAAAGTTAAATCCAGATCAATCCCGAATCCCGAATTGGAAATTGACAGTTTAGTGGAGTTTAAACAAAAAAATTAAAGTTCTGGTGTCTGGTTGCAGAAAAACTATTCTTTTATTTCTTATTTTTCTTAACTATTTTTTTTCCTTAGAATATATCCCACAATAATTTTAAAATTATTCTGGATGAAGAAAGGGCCACCCTGTATAATATGCAAGATGCATTGAAGATATTTGGAAATCTGTGTGATTGAAGACATTTTATGGATTATTTTTTTGTATTTTATTATAATCGTTGATGAATATTAACTGACAGTTACAATTGCTTGTGTACTTTAAATTAATTAAACAATTTCACATCGATGTTTTTGCTATCAGCCGAAGTAAACTTCTCAATTTTTTTTTCCAATTTTCAAAGAAAAAAAAACTGAGCTGTCAAAACAAATAAATCTCACCGCGTTACATTGTTGTTGCGATTCACATCTATTCATCGACACGAAGTGAAATTACAAATACAACAATGTAAACAAATGGGTTTTGGAGGGTGAAACGTACGAAAGATTGGCTTCTTGGTAATTGATATTCTCTGTTTTGTTTATGAATTGCTCTGGTCGTTCTTACAAACAACAGCACTGCTGCTTATTTAGTGCCTTGTGCAAAGAAGTGACAAGTTTTCCAATACTACCTTTCATCTAAATTATCCATTTCGACTGACAAAAAAACGATGTTGAGAATAGTAAGTCACTGAATCTTGTTTAATAAATATTTAATTTTACAAACTTCTGTAGCTAGTTATACAAAATTGATTGAAATGAGTTCAGTCGGTTTCAAGAAAGTAGAAAGTTCGTTATTTATTTTCATGGTTAACATTTTTTACGTGCTCAATTAAAATTTATTAATCAAAAGCAAAAATAAATTTTATAAGATTGTTTCCTATTTGATATTCGAGAGAAATAAGTTCCGTAGAAAATGCTATGTGCCGAGGCCTATGATAGCAAAAAACTTAAAGAAAATCAATTTTTAAAGGCACCAAAATATGTATTTGTACTAGGGTGGCGGTCAGGGCCGGACTAGCTATACGTGCAAGCGGTGCAAATGTGTAGGGCGCTGAACCCAATGGGCTCCTTGTGCTAGATTAAAAGCCACTTAATCAATGAGTTAGTTATTTATTTGTATGTTGTTATATTATTTAATTAGTTTTAAAACACCCTTTACTTAAACAAATTAAAATTTTTATATATTTGTGATATATTTTTTGACTTTAGTTTACAATAATTTTTGTATTTTTTAGTTAATACCCTATTGCACGATGAATTTTGGGTCATGACATTTTTTGAAATAAAATGTGTGCGAAGGTGAGATCAGATGCGATTTTTCTCGTTCATCCTAATTAATTTTCGAAAAAAGTCATGACTCAAAAGTCGCCGTATAAGCCACTTTATACTATATTTTTGATATAATATTCGATTTCCTAGGTTTTAATATAATATTTATCGTAAAAAAATGCATTGCAAAGTCTAAAGTAATGAGGAAATGACTTCTTCCACCAATAACCGCAATGAAGGGGCGTTAATGATGAAGCTCTCGCAGGGTACTAATTTATCTCGGGCCGGCCCTGGTGGCACTTATTTTTTAAATTATGGAAATTATGAAATTTCTTTCATCCCCCCACCCTAAAAGTGATCAAGGTAACTAAAAAAAATCTGTGAATTTTTTTTAATCGTCCAACGTTAATTTAGAAAAATTAGTATAAATGAGTGGAAAATCTTCAAACTTTTTACATATATTAAGTATCATTAGGAGTATGTAAAAAAATTATTTTTAATTTTTTTAAACAATATTTAACTCGTTAAAAATAACAACAAATGCAAAAAACAGGGATATTAAATGTTATTATCGTTTATGCTTTTGCTCTCTAGTTGGAGATCCCAGACAAATTTCGTTTCACTTCACCAGCGTCTTATAGGTTTTAAAACCTAAAATGCTACATAATTCATTCTTGTGTTTCTGAGAGAATGGTCACACTGGCCACTTTTCAAAATGTTTGATATAAATCAGAAATGTATCCGAATTTCAATTTTACATTTAAAACACTTTGTTCAATATTAAATCTCTTATCGAATTAGATGGTTTGAAAAAGTTAACAAAAACTAACCTAAGAAAAATCGAGAAAATAAATTGCAAAATAGGACATACATTTTTGAAGAGCAATGATACGCTCAAAACATAAGTACTTAAACAAAATTAAGTAAAGGCTCAAGGCCTTTATGTTCAAAAAGCAATTGTAATTTAAAACTGGTAGAGATATAGCCATTGTTATGCTGAAAAAACTGAACTAGGACTTATTTAAATAGAAGCATGTTAAACTTATGTTAAAATTAGTTCAAATAGAATTTGTGAAAATTGAAAAATTGTATTACTTTGGGTTAAATCTGTTAAAATCAAATACACTCATATTTGATTATTACATTGAAAGCTGAACGCAATTTTTTACATGAATTCAAGCCTATTTGAGTTTGATTTTTGAAAAACCTGTTAAATTATTTTACTCACTAACAAATTTTTAACATAAAATCAACAATTCCCAAATTCATGTTTAATATTTTCAGGCATTATTTCTGTAAACACTTTAGGAAAATAATGTACTGAGTGATAATTCTATACCCCCTTGGGGTGGGGAAATTTTTGAAAAAATTTCATATAAAATTTAAGAATATATTAAAAATTAACGAACTATACTTCATAACAACTTTTTTGAAAGAAAACATTAATTTTTTGTATTTGTTTTTTTTTTTTTTTTAAGGTGGTGGTTGATGATGATAGTATTTGAGAAATTAAATTTCAGTCAATATCTTTGAAAAAAAATTGTGAATTTCTTTTGCGTGCTGATTTTTTTTTTTAAGTTAGCGTATTAAAGTGAAACTTTTTTTGTTTATATTCAGTACTCTTATTTATTCTTAGTCAATTACTAAAAAGGAGATATACAAATATTTCTTAGTTAAAAAAAAAAATAAATCAAACCCTTTTTTGGAGTTTTTGGAAAGTACTATTTTTTTTATTTCTCTAAACACAAGAAAGACTTTTTCATTTCCTTTTCAGTAAGACTAAGAACTAATAAGAGCATTGAATATTTAAGAAAAAAATCTTAAATACGGAAAATTTGGTTCTGGTGGATATATATATTTAATAATACATATGCAGAAGTTATGCCTTTTCAAATGTTTGTTTTGCAGCCAGACTTCAATAATTTCCAAAATCTTGACCTTGTTTGACGATTCTAAAACTGAATGTAAAAGTTGAATTACCACGTGAATGCACTTTGTTTTTGTACTATCTTGAAGAGAAAAAATTCCCTAACTATATAAGCGCAGTCTTAACACTTGCAAACACTTGCGATTTTTCTATGCCCAACTTGAAAAAATAATAACCAAAAAATCCTCTTTAACTTGGTGCTCACCTTGCAACTTCTTAAATTTATTAAAAAAATATGTACCGTTCTATACGTTATCTATGACTATAAATTATTAAAATAATTTGAACTTTAATTTTTGCACCCATTGCAAGAGATAAACAATTCAAAATTGGCATACTATTCTGCGAATTTTGGTTAAATAGTTCAAATAACGGATTTTTTAGTGTCATTTTCGGCTTTTAATAAAAATGAAGATCATCAGTGGGTGCACGGGAATATTCTACTTACGATAGGTAACATAATTAGTGGTAATTTAGACCTTAAATTTTTGATTAAGTTCGTGCTAAATATTGAATAAAAATAAAAATATGTAAAACTCGCTAAGTGTGGAAAGAAATTATCACGCTTATGAGAATGAAATGTATTTTAAATCTAAAAAGTATTATTTTGCCCGGTTTTATAAAACATTGTAAGGTATGCAGGGGAACTCAATTTAAAAAGTGACTTTTCAGTGGCAACAAATATGTTTAGATCTGATTTCCTTCAAAAGTGTAATTTGTTAGTAAGTGAGTTTTGACTTTGAACCGACGATATGTATGTATGTTGCACGTATTATAGGAAACATTACCTTCATTAACAAATAGAAAACATTTGTTTTTAGTCAAAAGAAGCTAGCATGTTTTTGAAAAAAACTGACATTGAAATCATTTGATTTAAACAGAAAACATCTTCGACCCAAACACGAAAATATTTAAGAAGATTAATATGATTCTGTTTGAAACAACATCAAATGAAGTTAATTTAAACAAACAGAAATATCTTTATGGTAAATAGAAAGCACGGTAAATTTGAAGAAAATCATGTTCAAACCGATTCAACTATTAAATAGAAATCGATTCCATGCCAAATCATATGTATTTGAGTTTGATTTAAATATGAATGAGTTCAAAAATTTCGAACTTACCCATTGCCGTATTTATCTTAGGGCCATAGGGGCCATGGCCCGGGGCGGTACCTTTCGAGGGGTGGCATTCGCTTTGGGTATGAAATTCCTTTTGCACCGCACGTGAAAAACTTGTTAAATGCAAAATGAAAAGGTACCAGCTTACAAAATATAATATTAAATAGAAAAACAACAGTTGGTGCAATGTATTGAAGGCGTATAATGAAGACAACTGCGAAAAAAAATAATTTATTGTTTAATGAAAAATTCACTTTTTTTTTAATTTTGTTTAACTTAATCAATGCGTTACTCTTTTTGGGAGAAAAATTGAATTTTTCAGAATATTTTGTTTTCTGAAAAATACGGAGTTATCTAGTTTGTACCGGATGCTTCAATTTTAAGGAGGATAAATATTTTGGAAACCTTTAAGGAAATTTTGATTTTTTTTGTAATAGCTCATTGAATATATGTTTTAAACTACTATTATAAATTGCTTAGAAGCATTCCGAGATGGTCTGCTTAGAAAAAAAAAAACTGTTCACAGGCCTTATTCGTCACATGTTCACAGATTGCCATGAGGAACGTTCATGTTCCGTAATCCGTACTCAAAAATAGACAAATACACTCTCGGATATAAACGAATGCCGTTTGAACAGTTAAATAAATGTAGATGTCTAATTATTTATATTTAAAAATGCGCATTATTAAACGTGGATTTCATTTTTTTAATTGTAAAAAAAAAAACGATCGATCAAAGCGACAAATTCATTTTTGTGTAAAAATTAGTATCTAAAAAGCGACAACTTTGTGCACCAAAAATATTATGATTTTCGTTTTTTCATTTGTTGACTTCAGTCTTGTTTAGCGGAAACATAAATTTAAAAAAAATGTTGGAGCGCCAAATTCGGGGTGTAAGAAAAAAATTAGCATATAATTGGCTACAAATAATGGGGCAACAAAACTTTTTTGCCCGGCGCGCAAATTTAAATACGCCACTGGTGTTTGCCTATTTATATTCTCTATAATCGTAATGTCACATTATTTGAACAAGATTCTTTTAGACCAAAGCTGCTCGAATTATTAGAAATTGTTAGGTTTGAAGGGTTTATCTCTATCAATTTTGAATAAAAATTACTTTTAGTTTCTTCTTCATTTTGCCTCTGCATGTCTTGGGCCTATCTTTGCTCCAAAAGAAGTACCTTATAAACAACTTCTTATAGAATTTTGAAATCTTTGATTCTTTTTAATTTTGAACGGAAACTCCCTAACAATATTAATAATATTCCATTTAAAAATTTTGGGAATACAGTCGACTCCCTCTAAGTCGAACTTTCACGGGATATCAAAACTAGTTCGAGTTAGAGGGAGTTTTAGAAAAATTCGAGTTAGAGAGTTTTTTTTTTTTGTATCCCTTTTTTTACTTAGATTCTTTCAAATAAAAAAAATAACTATGAAACTCATAAGCATAATCAGCACAACTTCAAATATGCACATGTATATTGCAATTGGAGTCTCACCGCCACGTTCCCCTTTTCTTTTCCAATATACAGACTCACAATGATTTAAGAGAACTTCAGTGATATAGGTTTACTGCTTTCAAACAAAGCACAAAATGTTTGGAAGTTGGAATGGAATGGAATCTAACCAACGAACCCTTTTTTATTCTTTATGTGTCTGAATATATTGTAAATTGCAGGTATAACAGCGCAGCCCACTGACATGACGGCGCAGGCGATGCAACATAGAGAATCAAAGTGTTCGAGTGTGTGCTTGATGTCTTAATAAGAATTAGAAACAATAACAAGTTGTGGTTTGAGAGATTTTTTAAAAATTTTTTTTCGGCAAAAGAAAAAAAATTCGACTTAGAGGGAAAGAAAATAGGTCAATAATCAAGAGAATGTGTTCGAGTTAGAGGGAACTTCGACTAAGAGGGAGTTCGACTTAGAGGATAGTTTTTGTATGGAAAATTGAGGGGATTGCAAAAATACGGCCGAAAAGTTCGAGTTAGAGGGAACTTCGACTTAGAGGGAGTTCGACTTAGAGGGAGTCGACTGTATATATTTTTGAAAAATTATAACTTTTTTAATTTCAATAACTCAAAAATGGGTTTATGAATTTATTTGAAACTTTGTTGTTGTCATTCAATATATTTAAATTGGCTTCCCAAATTTGTTTATTAAAAATGTGTATACCTACCTATAGGTACGAGTATGCCACTAGTGTCAAGTCCAAGTTTAAACAAATTTGACCAAACCAAGCAGTTTGGTTTGTAGCCGAACGCACAGGCCGATAAACAGAATGGAAAATCTTTCTTCGTCTTCCCTTCATTCTTATTTCAAGTTGTATCAAAATCTTGGGTTTTATTTTCTACGAATGTAAAACTTTCAATATCTATACCTACTCTATATACAACTACAGTCGACTCCACTTAATAAAAACCACGGCAACTAATACAATTTAGTTTTAACTTCATGCCGTCAGTAATGTTTTCACTTTCAACTTTATAAAACTTGATGGTAGCGTGGTCTTGTCCAGAGCCCGGGGGGAGGGAGCTAGAAGAAGTCCAAGAAATGTGAAGAACACAACAAATTTCACTAAGCATAACAAGAAGTCACAAGCAAATAATGTGTTTTGTATGTTTTAAAAACTGTGGGACCTGCTTAAATGGTAAATGTTTTGCACAGCTGTAAACTAAAATATGTTAATTTAGTTTTAAGTTAGTGAAAGTTAATTTTATATCAGTTGTACGGAAGAATTTCAGTTACTCGGGATTTTCAGTTAAGCGAAATACTTAATATGATAGGAAAATACGCGGCGTGACAAATTGCCCATTTCAATTATCCAACAATAATTTTTAAACAAAAAAGTTTTTAAAATAAATAAAGTTTACTGCAGGACTAGGTATATGCCAGTAGTTATGCTTTTTATTGTAGGTTGAGGTTAGAAAGCTATAAGTACATTTTAATGTATTAATTTAACCAAATCTAAAAACTAATTTCAAACACTTCGTAGGTATTACGCTGCCAAATTTTAAACATGGCGGGAAAAATATGAAATAAGCTTATAATCAAGGTAGATAGTGGGTACATACGCACCTACACAATTTTTTCACTGTAGAAGCACGAGATGTGTCCCACGGAATTTCGCGTTTTTTTTTATACCAAAACATTAACCTACCTACTACAGCTCGTATAGTGAAATAACAATATTTTAGCATGAAAAAATGACTGCAGAAAGCATAGTTATGTAGGTAGGTGCATATGTACCTACTTGTCATTTTTAATTTCATATGGAAGATAAACAGAAGTAGGAGGTATCTCTACACTAAAAAGGTACATACGTACTTAGCTTTCAAAACAATAACTTGAAAAATACCAATTTTTTTCGAATAAAAATTATTGTGTTTGCAAAATTATCCAAACTTTCAATTTGACGTCAGCAATTTTTTTTTGTTTTATTTAAAAAAAAAAATTATAAACAAGAGTTTGAAGAGTCTTGAAGCACATTAGAACCTTTTTCGCTACCATGACAGGGCAGCAGGAGACAAGCAGATGATGACCAAAGGACACAGCAGACAGCACAACAAAAATTTCACTCACAACACTCACACTCGTACATCCAGATGTTAACAAAAATAATACATGCATACATAAAAACCTCTTTATATCAAAAGGTGGAGGGGACTAAGGAACCCCATCATCATCATCATTATTATCATCATGATCATCATTATAAACCATCAGGCACTGGCAGGATTCGAATTGAGAGCTCCGCTAGTAGCAGCAGCGCCAGTGCACACCAATTGCGTGCCTAACCTTCATGTGACTACTATTATAGCTAGGTGAAGGTAGGTAAAAAGGTATAAATAATTTGTGGCAAAAGAATATAAAAAAATACATGGATTAAACGCAAATGTACCTATGTAGCCAGCCTTTCGCCCTTAAAAAATTCTACAAAACTACAAAAAAAAAAAACTTAAAATCAAACAAAAGCTCATGAACCTACTCGAATCCTACTTATCCTTCTCCGTTCACATATTTTTGTTTCTTTTTTTTTTGTTTATCCTTGGTTTCGTTTTTGTATTTATTTTTTTTATTATTTTTTTTGTTTAAAATCACAATCACAAAAATTGTAGATATCCTTATTCTAGTCGTAGTATTCTATTTTTATTTAAGAATATTTCGCTCCTTGTGTTGTTGGGGGTTGGGATATAGAGAAGGGGTAGTTTTTTTCCCTTTCTATGATACACTACACTTTTTTTTTAATTATAAATTATTAACACATCACTTCCGAGAAAAGGATATTTTCCGTTTTGGAAAATAAATATTGGAATAGGTTCCTTGTTTCAGCACGAATTTTATGAAGATTTATGTGCAGTATATTCGTTTAATTAATTTATTTAAACATAAGCATGTAGGTAGTACTGGTAGCCTTCGTATGTGATGCATAATTCCAACCCGATTTCCTGATTTTACTTCATTTTTTTTTTGGTATTATTCGGCGGAAATACAAGCTGAAATTAGCTTTCTTTTCCAAAAAATTGGTATTGAAAAGTTTAAATCACAGGTTATTTTCTTTTGTTTTTATTTTAGGATAGAAACACTTTGAATTTTGAGTTTTAAATTCCTTTTCATTAAAGAAAATATTTAAGCAGAAAATAAGAAGTACCCTTCGTAGTTGTACCGCACAATACCAAAAAGACCATGGGGTTGTTATGGTGATGATACCCCCGTGTAACCGTGTAAGGGATGAATAATAATTAGATGACGTCTTGTTTTTTTTTTTTTTTGCAATCACTCTTAGATATATTTTTTTTGTTTCATTGTCCTTCACAGCAAGTGTTCGTTATTGTTTAATATTATTTTTACTTTTCTAATTTAATTTTGATTTGCATTTGTTTTATTATTTTTGAAATGATATTAAAAAGTAAATAAATAATCTTAAATATACAACGAACAACGACAACCCCAAAATGTTCGTTACACAAAACGAACTAAACTAAGACTGAGGAGAATTGAGAAGTTTGTTCTTGCATTCGCTCGCTCTGTAATACGAACGACCACGTCGAATTAGAGGAGCACAGCAGAATAACACCAGAGCGTCTAGCATAGCACAGTACACACACGTCGACAAATTATACACACATTCATTGAGAGATAGTTTATAGTCCTCGTCCTTCCTGTTCGTTTCGTTTTTCATCGTCACACATTCTTAAGAGGGTAAGTTTTTGCCACTAACTTGCTGCCGTTGCCGTTGCCGTTACCGTTGAGCTATGTTCGGTTCCGATTCGGATTCGGCCTCTGAGCATAAGCAAAGCATAAATGGGATGGATGTACTCGTACAACGACAAGAAATATTTGTTCATCCCTTAAATAATTTCGATACAGTTAGCAAGCAAGTTGGTAGAAGGAGCAGTATAAACATTACCCTATTTCTATGCTATCACTATCACCCTCTGCCACAAAATGAGTATACTCGTACGTTATTCTTATTCCGTTGTATTGTATTTCGTATCTTCGTAAATAATTTCTGGTTCTGTTTTTATTTTATTTTTTTTAATTCTAGATTCCTCCTAAAAACTGGAAAAATATGCGGAGGATTGTGTCTGTGTGTGCATTTATGTGCATACATTTGTTTTTAACTACGCTTGCCATGCCGGATTTACACGAAAGACAGAAATTTTGATAATTTTCAAGATTTTTGTAGTATTACATACATAGGCTGCCCCAAAAGGCTAGGACATGCAGATTGAGTTTGATTCAAGAAAACAATCACCACCCAACACCCACTTTTTGTCTACAATTTTTGTTTAAACCAGCTCTTAAAATGAAAACAATAAATTTTTAAACAAAAGCATAGCACCTGATGGTTTATTGCTTTAGTTTGTCTGTCTGTTCGTCAGGTGTCCATGATTGCAACAACAATGTAGGTAGATAGCAATAAGGAGAAATTCTCAATAGGCTACTAGGTATTCCATTAAAATTGACAATCCACTTGAGCCTATATGACAACTCGAACCGGTAACTAGGTACCTAGAACAGCAAACTCATCATACTTAATGGTTATTTTGTCACTTTTAGATTTTAAAAATTTGATCGGCTGATTTTCCAATTCGAAATTCGGCTCAAAAGTGAAAATCACATACAGTCAAATCCGCTTATCTGAACATAACGTTCTACTGACAAAAAGTCAGTTGGTAGAAACTATGCTAATTATAATGTCTTTGTAGCTAAGAGGCATTTTAGTATTTAGATCACACCTAACACCTTTACTATTAAATTTGTATTTTTAACTCAAAATAGAATTGTTACAAATAGAATTTTACTAAGACAAGTGTTCAATATCACTTGGATTTCTTTTGTACAAAAGAGGTCCCTGTCATCAAATTATGACAGAGACCTCCAAAAATTGACTTAACTTCGTTTTTCTTTTTTAAATATCACGATATGTGATAAACAATTCACGAGTAACCTCGTGGCATGATGGTTAGTGCGTTGTACTATCATGCTGAAGGTCTGGGTTCGATTCCCAACCTCTGCCACCTAAAAACAGAAAAATGTTTTTTCCGAGGTACTGCCTCTTGCGAGGAACTGACAAATCCTCCAAGAGTATACTTGTCATGAATAAGTGCTTCTCATCTAGCCGTTCGGACTCGGCAAAAAATTGTAGGTCCCCTCCGTTCCTACCAACAACACGCACACAAGAATGGTTGAGAGTTGTAAGTCACTAGGCCCTGGTTTTCCACGAGCTTATGCGTTAATTAGTTAGTGAAATTATGTGTCATATGCCCAGATTGCTTTAAAATATAATTTAGATTCTTATACGAAAAAGTTGTTTAATGTTTTTGTAGAAAATTATCTAGGCTCTAACTTGGCCCTATAACATATTGTCAGTGAATGTGACCTTTGAGCCTCCATAAAATTGTTAGTGGTACTTATATCAATGGCGACTTCTTACAATTTTCTTAAAATGCCATAAAGAGGCTATATACCAATATCAAAATTTGCGCCAACAACAACAACAAAAAAAAATGTCTGGTTCTTTTTTTTGGTATAACATACCCTGACTCTGCAAGAGATTATTTCTCTCCAACTAAATATCAGATATTTTTCTATTTGGGCTGGGCAAATTATGTTATGACATTTCGAATCACGAAACTAAATATCAATAACATACAAAAACTTAATTGCCATCCCAAATGCAGAGATTAACATCAACACTGACATAAGGATGCAAAATACTAAAACAAAAAAGAAATTTCTAGGCAAAAAACAAAAATATCTTCTACTATCGATGTTCCTGCCAGATATTTTTGTCAGGTATAATCTCTGACATCCAAACAGAAGATGATACGGAGTGAACCTATTGGATATTTCATGTCAAAAAGGGCATTCTGATAGAAATTATCTCCTGTGGAGTCGGGGTGTTAGTATGTTTAAATTTGATCCGGTGGCTAACTTTTGACTGGACTTCGTTTAAAATTTAAGCAGGTGGTTTGTTTTTGACAAATATATTCTTATTAAGAAGTAAGGGAGATGAATGTAGAATATAGATAAATATTTTGTTTTGCTGTCATGAAGTCATGAATCCTATCCAGTGGCGTATTTAAAGATTAGGCGCCCAACGCCAGTAAATTTTGGAGCCCCAATAATTAACGTAAAACAGTTCACTTCATAATGAAACAAAATTATATAAAAAATAAGAAACACAATTTCATTATATATTTATATTTTTGACAAAGTCGAGGCGTGATGCACAAATTGATTGTCACATTCATCAATAGCACTGTTATTACTCACCGATTGTGTTCAATCATAATTTGGAATCTTAAATGATTGCTTAACTTACGTCCCTTAATTTGGCGGACACTTTTTGGTGGAATCAAATAGTTTTGATATCTGAATTTGTATTTGTAGCTAGCTAGTAATATGCTTATTTATTGCGCCAACTATAGATTTTAGCTTGAATGGCTAAATAAAACGGAGACGGATCTGCACCTGGACCTGGAATAGCTTTCAAAATGATCCAAGGATACGAACAGAACACGACGCGGCTACAGACGGGCTCTAGACGCAGCTGCACAAATTGACCAACTTTAAACTTTTGCATGTAGCTTGAAGTTTTGATGCTTCAAAATTGCAAGTACAACCGAGTGTTTACATGGAGTTTGAAATGAGTTTCAAACTTTTTTTAATCTCTCATAAGGACGTTAAGTAATTTTAGCTCCCATATTATCATTATCCACTTTCATTTTGTTTTTATTTTTATTTAAGTTTGAATGAAATTTGCACAGCTGAGAGCTGACTTCAAATGGCACAAATGTCAGAATTCTATGCAGCACATTGTAAGCGGGTAAAAATCACTTTCAATATTTTTTGACAGCTATTCCAGCTACAGCTGCAGCCCCCGTTACAGCACTCTATTCTGTTCAGGCAGTGAGTATTTTCTTATTATTTAAGTTTCCGCTAAATAAGTCTGAAGTTAGCGGTGGAAATTTTAAAGAATACGAATATAAATTTTTATGTTTCATCTGAATTTGTATTAAATTAAATGCTTACGGGTTGCGCAAACCAAACCTTGCACTTTGAAGCTTGCAATCGAAAATATGAAAATCTAAATTTTTGGATTCTAATTTTGTACTCAAAAATGAATTTATTAGCTTAGAACTAACATTATTTCTTGTGATTGTTGATTTTTTTTTTAAACATTTCGGACTAGGTATCATCTTTTAATTTTGGACTAATTTTTATATGAAAATATGCATTTAAGGATGTTTCAACTTTCAAACATAAACATGACTCAGTTTCTGTTCCTACCTTCGACACAACTTTTTTAAAATTTTTAAATTTTGAACTAAATTTTATTAATTTGTATCAAGAATTGGAGTCGGAAATTTTTTTGACGCCAAAATACAACAAACGGACAGCTGTGTGGTGCCTCTGAAGCTTTAATTTTGTCATTCTATGTATTTTGTAAGGGAATTTTTCCTTTTTTTCCCCAAAGCTGAGTGCCACCCCACGCAGTGTGCCGTCCCGGGCAATGGCCTTTATGGCCCTCAGGTAAATACGCTACTGATCCTATCAATTTGTTTAATTAACTGAAAACTTCTAACAACTTTTAAAAGAAACGAAACAAATTTGTAATGAGAAAGAGTGCCTCTGTGAAATAACTCCCCAGAATTTTTATGGAAATGAGAAGTTTTTTACATTGAAAAACTCTCCAAAATTGAGGAATTATTTCATGAGTTTTTGAAAACTCATTTCATCTTTGAGGTCGGTGACTTTTGGGAGTTATTTATTTTATTTCTAAGGGATAATCATTTAACTAAGCAGTTATTTCACGGAGCTAAACAGAACCACAGCATTTTGCACCAATCCAAGAAAGAACGATAAAGTTGAGTCATAAGGAGAGTTTACATGGAACAACATGTTTAATAATATAGCTTGATAGAATCAAGAAAAACTGTCAGCCCAACTTTATGTTTACATGGATACAAATGTTGTCCAACATCACATTGATTGCAGCCAATTTTTGGAGCATGAATGAATTTTGCTATTAATAGTCTAGTCGAATGGTGTTTAAAAAGGACTTGAAGTGGAAAGTTCTGATGTAATTATTTTTAGTGTTTTTTTTATGTTTTTGGGGTCGTTAAACACGAATCTGAAGTTGTCCAACAAAATATTTCACGGTAAATATAAGAAGTCACCAAATATTTTTTTTTTGCATTTTTTAAGTTATTGCTTGAAAAATGATTTTTTTTGTTTTGAAAAACCACTAGTGCAGTTGCCTAAGCTTTTGTAAAGAAAATCTGGAGTTTATTATGTTATGTATATGGAAAGCGTGGCTACCTAACATTTCATGTTAAAATTTTTGTTGTATGTCTTATAGTTTTCGCAAAAACGGACGTTCAAAAACGCCCCAAAATAAGTCATTTTTGGAAAATAGCAGAGACGGTTTCCTGTCTAACATTTTAAGGGTAGTCATAACCCCTTAGGTATACGAAAAGAAGACCATTACTTGTTGCTTTTCCTCCATTTTACTTAAAGCTGTCTTATTACACACATAGTTTGAGTTTTTAAGTTTCGGTATTCCGAGTCAGCGAAGGTTTTCTTTCTCTGTAAATACTTTTTGGGACTGGGAAAAAGTTATGAGTTCCCTTCAAAATATTTGCAAAGAAATCGAAAAGATGTGTACTAGGGTAATTAGGTATTCTCAAGTTCGAAACAATATATGGAAACGAGAAAAGCAAGGATCAAAAGAAAAATTGTTTCAAAACATCCGATGGACCAGTATGCAATATTACCCTTTTCTTGTTAAACAAGAAGTTTTGTCTCTAAGTACTAGTACTGTACATTAGGTGACAACTGCGCGGAAGGTACAAAATTCTGAAAGCTAAAATCTCGAATGACACTAAATGAGAAACCTTGAATGTCATAGTCCCGAATACCCAAATTCGAAAATCAAGAATGGACAAAATACCGAAACCCAAAATTTCGATTGGACTAAATCCCGAATACATTTGACACAGTTGTAGTGCTGGGTACAAAATTGCCAATGCCGAAATCCCGAATGTATAAGGTCCAGAATGGACAAAATCATGAGTGGCAAAAATTCCGAATGACAGAATTCCAAGTGCCAAAGTCCTGAATAACCACACTCTCTAATGGCTTAGGGCTGTTTTTGGTTTTAAAAATGGATCTATAACCTATAAACAACAACGAAAACTATACGTTCAAATTTTAAAACCATCACATCTATGCGGAGGCATAAAAGTGGCTCTCAAAATATATATAAAGGGGGCCCCTAAAAATAATTACATAAGGTAAGGCTTTCCATTTCAAATTGCCATTTTGCTAGACTATAAAAGGCGTATTTCCTTCTTAGTTCTGAGCAGAGTACTAAGCAAATCTGTGCGAATAGAGTAAGCTCTTAAGTCTGAACTGAACAGAGTATAATGAGAGCTACGTAATTTAATAATGAAACAAACTTGAGTATATAGAAAAGTGTCATCTGATAAGAAATTTTCTGATTCTATGAATCAATAAATGAAAATAAATTATCTACAAGAAATCTCTTTTTTTACCAAAGATGTGTGTCATTTAGATTCTCTGAGTGAATGGGCACGTTCGGCTGCGTATTCAAAGTGATCCGAATTCATTTGTCTTGTTGTAAGCTCTTGTGAAAGCCCACCTGGATGTCAGCTTTCCACCAACACTTTCCAGTCAACTTTCCAATAAAGTTTCCTTAGCTTGGGTTGGGAGGGAGGCAATATTTTGACAGCCGGCCAGTTAGATATTTGAATCCTTCTCTTATTCTAACCCTTATGTCATCTGAACAATTTCAATGCCATATATAGAACAAAAAATATGACAGAGATGTCATAGTAGCTATGAGGTATGTCTATTTACTAACTTGCTTCTTGGAACAAATTCGAACAAATGAGCACAATTTGCTGTCAAAATCAACATAAACTTGTGACAGTTTGTGAACAGTAGCTAAAAGTAGCAACCTATCAAAATGACTACGTATACGCCACTTAAAGGATTAAAATCAGGCTTTGAAGATTTGAACTTTAATGCAAGTAATTTAATACGAAAATGAGTGTTTTATTTTAAGGATTCTCCCAACAAGAAACCGCGAGAAGTTAGTAGCCTGACATGTATTTTTTGTACTGAAAACTTGCAAGGGCTTTCCTTAACTATGCAAAAATTTGCCATTTTTATAGGCGGGTTGTTTCTTTCAAATCTTCAATATTAATAGTATGGTACGAAAAGCTTTGCATGTAGGTACATATACCCATTTCATGGGCAATTGATTACAAGGCCTAGGTACTAGGATTGAGTTGATAATCTTTAAATACAAATTATAATCAGCAAAAAAAAAGCACCAACACTTGTCAAGCAAGGCCTCAAAAAACTTCTAAGAGAGACAAAGTGAAACCCTTAATTCTCATATCGCAAGAATAAAAAAACTGTGTCGGTTAAAATTAAACTTTGCAAAGAGTTAGTTTTCCTCTTCCGTAATACACAACACAGTGGAAGAGTGTGCGCAATTAGGCTGGGTTGTATTATTATTAGAAGAAGCGACACAATTTTCCCGAAAGAAAATTTTTATTTTCAACCACCATATGACTGACTATATTGTGCGTGAGTGTTGAGTGTAAAGGTATGTTTATTTGTATAAAGTAGATAGCAGGAAATTTTCTAAGCGCGAGCAAAGCTTTTGTTGGGGTTTTCCTCACTTAAACTTTTTTCATAAAACTGATGACTGTATTTTTTACGCTCATTTTGAAATTTAGTTATTTTGAAATCGTCATCATTGTCGCGTGTCGGCTGCAACTACACTTGTGCGTAAGGTCTTTGCAAGAGAAGTGTTGCTTTTCCTTAAACAAAACAGAAAAAAGCAAAAATAAGTTAAATAAATTCAGGAAAGAAAACTTAAATAAATGGTTAATTCTGACCTTCAAAAATGTTTAGCAACTTAAAAGAGAAGAATCGAAATACCCAAAAGGTTTTCCAATAAATAAAAGGGAAAGAATACATACACACGAATACATAAAACATTCAAAAGCAATAATAAAACTATCAATCTATGAATTTTAGCACAGATTGTTTCGGTATAAAGCTCTCCAATATAGGGAAGCACGCATGTCAAAGGGTTGTCACTGTCATCAAAATTCAAATTTTGCATACCAATAAAGTTCTCATTTCCTATACCAACTCGTATATCCCCAAAATAATCTTTCACAAAAGTCCTTTTCGTGCGCATACACTGTCATTATAGGCTCACAGGAATTGCGCGCCAACAAAAAAACTACACTTCGAAGTTAAATAAAAACGACTTCTTCAATGCCAATATTTGTACAACCCCAACGACGCAAGTCTGTAAACACCATTCTTGAGCTTTTGGCAAGCTTCTTTCACCACGTTTTTTGGTTTAAGATATAAATACAGGAGGAAAAAAAGATACCTACCCTTTATATTATTCCGCGAAAGAAATATGCCAATTTCCTTCTTTTCGGAGTTTTTTTCCCATCAGAAAAAACCAATCGACTATGCTTTTTCAAATTTACTCTTCAAAGAATATAATGTTATTTGAATATATTTATTTTAGTTGTTAATACTCGTTAAAAATAATAACGAGGAGTGTGCAGTGTGATAATCGAATGATCAAATGTTTCATGTTAAATTTTGACACCATTTAAGTCGAATACGAATTCTTAGAAACAAACATAAATAAAATTAGTATTTAAATTTACAGTGAATACAAGAGTGAAGCTACTTAGAACTTTCCTTCTACCAACAATAAGAAAAAAAACATAACGGATTACGGTGTGAAAAATATCTTATAAAATAATTAAAAAAATACATATTTACTTATACATTATATATAGTATAGAACAAATTTTAAATTAAAAAATATATAAAAGTGGAATCGATTATTTTCTTTTTGTTCTCCCAGTTTTGTTGTTTAGTGTTTAATCACAATAAACTATATTAAAATAAATGTTTAATAATAATATTTTTAAAATAGTGAAAATAAAAATAGCATCAGAAACTATGAATAGTATTGGTACCTATGTTTGATGAATTTCTCGCATTACTTGGTTAGAATTAAAAAAAAAATAAAGTTGTTAAAAAAAAAACAATCTTCCTCAACTATAAAGATATCTTCCAATATTTTGTTATATACTTTTATCGCATGTAAGTTCAAAAATTCTTTAATTTTTGTTTCCTATTTTATTACTCTTCTTTTTTATTTTTATCCTTTTCTTAAGTTCACCTGATTTTCCTTGTGCAGATTAATGCAGAGGGGTTTAATTATTTGCATAATGATGTGACCTTAGAAAACAGAATTTAGTGTTCCTCTTTAATTTTATATGATACTCCCAGGATCTAGAACCACAATGACATCCATCCCACTTTCATAATTGGTTTATGATTTATCTCAGAAGAAAATAGCTAGGCGACGAAATGTCGCTCATCTTCGCTGTACCAATAAAGAGAGTTTTTTTTTTGTATCTTTTGAGTGCCAAAGTTTAAAATTTAAAACAGCTTTTCCAGTCTTATTCCAAAATAAAAATCGAACCAGGATATTAATAAAAAAAAAAAATGTAATACAATTCTGATGCCTTTTTAGTTCAACCGTGTTAGTTGTTTCTTTAATCTACTCGTACCAGTAATTTTGATCTGTAAAATATTGACAAGTACAAATCACGTGTAATGTTTTCATTATTCTGTTTTCGCCTGGTGTAAGTAATATACTGATACTATTTTCTTATACAGGGTGTCTCGTATGAGATGCGATAAGAAAGTTAGGGCTTGTAGATTGGGTTAAGTATTGTATGGGAGGGGTTATATTTTACCCCCTAAAGATGGTGGTATGGGCAAACTTTCAAAGAAAAGCGTTAAAAAAATGAAAAATGTAAAAAAGACAACATTTAATTTTATAAAACGAGGCTTAATGAAGGAGAGTATATACTTACTATGCTTTGAACTAGTAGGAATAGAAAATTCTAAATTCAAGGTTTTTTTGATGGTCAAGGCTATCAAATTGGGGGATTTTCAGAAAAATGATTCACTGGGTGTTTCAGAATTTATGCTAAAGTAAGACTTTCTTACATTAGGATTACTTTAATATTTGACGTTAAAAATGGCTAACAGTTTGTAATGGTGATTTAAAGAAATCGAACATTTTTTATCGGCATGTTCGTGTAGGTGTTCCTATTCAAAAACTTTTGTATGTTGGTACTATGTATATGGCAACTGGAGACTTTGATTTAACTTATTAAAATGACGATAGAGAAGACGAAAAAAATTGTTCCCACAATTCTGCCTGTCTGTCTGTTTGTTGAGCTACAGCCTAAACAGCTTTATGGATTTTCTTTAAACTTGGTACATGGCCACACTTTTAAAAAAAAAATTTGTTTTGGAACCAAAAATAACGGTATCTGAAATACAATTTTTTAGCAATTTTACATATTCAATTTTTTTCAAAAACGGCTTCACAACTTTTCTTTTCTTTCTTCTTTGGGTGGGAAACCATTTTTCAAAAAATCCTTCGGTTATCTTGAAGACGGTACAATTGATTTCAATAAATGTTTTAATAAAGAAACTTTAAATGTTTTTTTTTTTATAACTATCTTTAATCAAGACAAAAACTAATAAAAACTAGCCTTTAACTTACTTACTAGCCCCAATCGAGCCCTCTAAGTTAACTATAATAATTTAATGCTAATGCCTTTTGGCGTAAGAACTACACCAAAATTCAGAAGGGTTTTTATTTCCCAAATATCAAAAATTAGCTTGATCGATTTTCTTGGAACTCGATAGGTACTTAATTGTTTTTTTTATTTTTAAATATATTTAAGAAAAAACTTTACTTTTAAAAAAAAAAAACAGCTAATTTTCAAAAACAAGTTCAAAAAACCACAAGGAATTTTTTTTGCTCAAAAAAGGCTCCCACGATTTTTTCCATATGCTACTAGCAAAAACTATAAAAAAAATAACACATGGAACTATTAGCAGCACTTCTCATAGAATGTTTTCTTTTGCAATGAATTATCTCATTATCGGCTGAACGTCTTAAGATTTTTAAATACAAATTTAAAATAATATTAAATAATATTGTATATCAAAATTGAAGAAAAAAGATATTTTTTCATTTAAAAAAAAAAGTTTAAAATTATTTTTTTTTGGAAATTGGATATCTCAAAAACGGGTTGACAGTTTTATTTGCAATTATATTTCCATATTCACATAAATAAATGCACAATATTTGCTTACCAAAATTTGTCCCGGTTTATTTTTAAAAAATCCGGTAACTAAAAGTGTCCCGTATTTAGTTATTTATCCCGTATTTGTCTCTTATTGAATATTTTCAGAAGTTTTTTTTATTGTTTCAATCAATTTGGATAATAACAGCCGCATGCGTTACAATTTTTTAAAATTATAGTTTTATGTAATAAACATTGCTTAAAT
The DNA here is from genome assembly GCA_946251815.1 of Dasysyrphus albostriatus. NCBI lineage: Eukaryota > Metazoa > Arthropoda > Insecta > Diptera > Syrphidae > Dasysyrphus > Dasysyrphus albostriatus. The sequence continues at coordinate 4,622,161 of OX276339.1, forward strand.
CCTTATTCATAAAATATATTCAATAGTAAATAAAGTACCAAAAAGAGAAATCAATTACGTTTAGAGTTAAAACTTAAATAACCTTACATAGTCACTATTCAACTATTACGCGTAGTAACTTTTATGAATAACTTTTCTGGGTTTAGATTGTACTTTTACGCAATCTCTTAAATGCGTTTATACAAGGCTGTAAGTTAACTCCGAGTTTACTCACCTTAGGGACTTAGCTCTCCGTTTTGCACTATCCAGATTTTTAGTGCAGTTTCCGTAGTAACGCCATTTTGATTTCAATTGTGAAGAAATTTTTGAGAACATAAAGATTTAATAAAAACTGCTTCTGAAATAACTCCGGGTTTACTTATTTTCGGAACTCGTTAAATCTAATTTAACTCGGTGAACTCTGCACTGACGAGCTGGCTGAGATGCTTTGTTAAAAGAAGATTGAATTATTTTAATAATGAAATTTAATATGCTTTGAAGATATTATAATTAATTCCTTTCTTTTTAAGATTTTTTTCGTTTGTTATTTTATATTTTTGGTTTTATTTACCAACAGTTTTTTCAGTTGTAACAATTATTTCCTTTAATAAAATTTTTCGAAAATTATACATGACATTGTCCATGTGCCGGCCGGCTGCGTCGTGTCGATAACATTAAAATTTTTGAATTTACATTTGAGAAAATCAGGGTATTTTTTTCTCTTTTTCTTTAATAAAAATTAAAGAAGACTCAGATCGTAAATGATAAAAAATCGATCACTTTAAGAGTTTTAAAATGCCGTTATATCAGTATTGTTTTCTTCCTAACATATCTCAGCTCCAACCTTTAAAGGTCCAGATTCTCTCCTAAAAATATTATTTCCTCTCGGTGGTGTTGTAATCTTTTGCTTAATTTTGATTTAAGTGTCATTAAGGATATTCATGCAACTTCGTAAAACCGTAGATAATTTTATAAATTGGTTAACTTTATCTTTTGGTTAATGAACTGTCAAATTTTGTATGGGAAATGATTTACACAATTTGGTTAAGCTTATCAAAGGATTTTGTTGCGTAAAACTAACCAAACTGGTTAAACTTATCCAAACGTCACATTGTGACTTACTCTTATTGAATTACGTAGCATTTTATCAAATGTTTAAAAAAGGTCGTTCATGCAAACTTTGCGTAAACTTATCATTTTACACAAATTGTAAACTTACGACGTCGCATGAATACCCTTAGTATTTCCAAACTGTGGCGCAAACGTTTTCAATTATGTTGAAGTCCATTGAATAGGACGACCACGGCACCTGTTACTCGGTTTTCTACTAAATCTAGCTTCTAGCTGCTCTTATGTGGATAAGAGTGTTATCTTGTTGGAAAATCCAACGTACAGTTCCAACAATATTTGTCACCTAAGAAAAAATGCCCACTCCAACGGATGTTTTTCGCTTTTTCCATAAGTTGTTGTTATTAATAAATAAATTTAATTGTTCTATAAAAGGTGATAGCTCTCCCCCTAATAGTTCCTGACATACGGCTTTGAATACTTGACAAATTAAGTTCCTCTTGTTTTACATTTTGAAAATAAAAGTTCTTACCATCACATCGGGTCCATCAAAATTGACCCTTTTTTCATCTGGACCAGACAACTCATCAGCTTTGCCTCCAAGAAAAAAGGAGTGAGGGTGCTTCGAAATTTTTTGGGGGCCATTTGAAAAAAGATGGGGCCACATATTTTACATAAAAATCCTTCGTTAAGAAATTAAGTCATTATTTCATTAATGAATTAAGTCTGTTTCAATTAGTCAAAAAAAATCAAAAATCTAGTTTTTTAAAAGACATTTTTCTGCTTTAAGCCATCTAATGAAAATACCTAACTTAAAATTTCAATAAATTTTCAGGTAAATACCTGCCTATATCTTAATTTGGTTTAAGAATAAGATTAAAACAATTAACCCAGGTTGTCCTACAAAAAATATTTAAGAGTGAATATATTCATACCATAACCTATTTCAACTATCCATTTTAGTATTGTCCAGAGACTTAATTAATTAATTGCTGAAGAAGAAATAATTTTAAATCAATAATTACCAGCAAAAACTTTAAACTGAACCCATCATTCAATAGCGTCAATATCGTGACCATGTTCTGAAGTTTTATTAATAGAGTTATGAATTCAACAGGACTTAGTCCAAATAACCACTTTTTCGCTTCATATGGTATTGGTTTATATTTAATTCTTGCAACTTTTTTTATAAGCACTATAATGCTTTGTATGTGTTAAATCTTCTACTATTAAGCTTTGGGGGTCATTTTTAATAGGCCCGGTTCAAGGGCCAAATTATAAAACTGGGGGCTAAAAGGCCCGATCGGGAACATTGTGGCAACGCTGCAACCCATTGCCATTCGTTGCTCTAAGTAACAAGGTCCCTGGCAAAATTCATGTGAAGTTTCTTTCATATCCTTACACTTATTTAATCATTCTAGACACCGGCTACTAAACCAATTTTTAAATTATAATTACAGTATTAATAGTGCTGATTTCGATATAAGTGTCAAGTTAGCAAAGCAACTTTGACGAATCGAAAAATGAATAGGTGTATAATTTGCCGTTGTCTAGTCGTTAATAAGTTGTGACAATTTTGAATTTGTCGTGCAATTTTGTCTACGTTTATGGATTCTTTTCTAACTTGACTTCGAGTTAGCAAAGAATCCAAGAAAGAAAGGTGGATGCTTTGCTTGCTTGATACCAAGCTAGAAAAAATTTAATGATAAATTTGAAACTGTCAGAACCAATCAACAATTAAATAACGACAAATTATAAAAGTTGCTTTGCTAACTTGACTCACATAGAAAACAAATAACTAAAAACAGATAGGATATCGCATGACAAAATTGATTTTTTTACTTAATGACTAATTAACGGCAAATTATTAAGCACTCAAATAGTAATTTTTTTAGGTTTTCACCACTTTAAAAAAAAAAAATAATTTTGAAAACTTAGAACGACAAATTCAAAAGTGTCACAACTAATTAACGGCAAATTATTCTCCTATTTATTTTTCGATTCGTCACAGTTGCTTTTCTACCTTCACACTTATGATTTTGATGCTAGTCGCATCCGCTTTATATTACGATTGTGAAAATAGTGGCCTTAAACAAGTAGTGACGCGCAGTGTTCAGATTTTTATTTGTATCCCCTATTCTCCTATTTAATTTAATTCTCTTTTTTTTGCATACTATCTGATTTGCGCAAAATTTCCCTAAAAGTTCAGAGTATTTAGTATTTGTATTTATTTTTCCCCCCTTTGATAAAAAGGGCAATTTTGATGAAAAAAAAAATCTGAAGAATAACGGGATTTTTTTCATTTAGAACAAACTGAGGCCCCTCCAAGATGAGTTTTTCTAACGATCACCCTAATTTAAGTATGTATTTGTATATGCAAGTTCGGGCCGTTCCTAGCCCTAAGAGCACCTGGGGCAAGCTTAGAGATGCCACAGTCGTGACACCAGAGTCAGTTGAAAATGACAACAAATCAGAAAAACACTCATATTTTCGGCACCGTTTTTGATATTGTTTGACATTCATTATGTAAATTAAAATGTAAATCACAATAAGTACTCTTTTTAAGCTTTAATATTATATCAAACTTTTGATATATTTAATAGACATTTTTTGAATGCAAAAATAATGAAGCACTAAAATACTTTAATGGGGACAGGAGGAGAATGAGGCATGAAAAAATTAAAAGACAGTGGATATCCTTCCTTTGAACTATAAGGAATATTGTCCCAAAGTTTGAAAAAAATCTAAAATGCAAGAGTAATTTTTGTTTGTTTTTCGAAGTTTTCATATGGAATGACTCATATATCAAAGACCATAACCATCAATTTCAAGTCAGCAGTTGTGTGCGAAAAAGAAATGAGCATAATATCACTTTTAATATTTTTTATTTATTGTCTACTATATTTTGACATATCTTTCCAAACGAGCGATCTGTTGCTGTTACATATTAAAACTTAAAAAATTAAAATTTTTGGGAATACGAGGTTTTCCCATTCATCTCTCAAAAAGGAAATTTTGATAAAAATGTTCTAACATAATTTGTAGAATATGTGACCCTCTACAAGAAAGTTGTTACATTTTTTTTTTTATGATTTATGAGGTTTGTTTGTTTGTTTCTTAAACTGACCAGAAGTCGAAAATAGCAGTTTTTTCTTTTTAAGCCTGGTGTTGCTCGCCGAAAAAAAAACTACATATTATATATTTCTTATGGGAGTGATTCATGCGCAAAAAATGTTTGAAATTTAAAATTTTTGTATGTATGAATTTACCGAAAGGAAGTAAATTTTATATTTTTTTGTATGTCAGACATTGCCGAAAAAAATCCAAACTGTCTGATTCTGAGCTCTTTTTTTTGCAAACATTAAGGTCAAAGTAAGCATTTTAAAAGTAATGGTCACTTTAATCATATAAACACAAGTAAAAATGTTTTAAATTTTTATATAAGTTTTGGCATTTATCATTTATTAATTTATAATATAAACATATTAGAAAAAACTTGTAAATCAATTAGTTCCGCACCTTTCAACCCTAGGTTTCAACCCTACTCCAACCCTGTTTCAATCTGGATCAAACCCAGTTTCAACCCAGGTTGAACATGGTTTCAACTCGGTTTCCCCAAAGTTCAACTCGTTTTCAATACACTTTCAATCATAGTTTAACTTAATTTAATCCAAATTTTACCCCGGTTCATCCCATGTTCTATCAGTCCCGTTGAAGCCCCAATTCAGCTCAAGTTCAAATCGGTTTCAATCCAGGTTCAACCAAGTTTCAATCCGGTTTCAACACAAGTTCAACTAGCTTTCAACCCAGATGCAATCTTAGTTCAACACTATTTCAACCCAAATTCACACCCGATTCAACGTGTTGTCAACCCACATTAAATCAGTTTCAACCAAGTCTAAAACGTAGTTACAGTTTTTGCCCCAGTTAAACCCAGTTTCAACCAGGTTTCAATCCAGGTTCCAGGTTCAACCCAGTTTCAGCTCAGTTTCAACCAATTTTCAATCCAGTTTCAAGCCCGGTTCATCCCGGTTTCAAAGAAAATAAGATTATCCTTAAAAGGGATATCTGAGGGAAAGTTTTGGATTCGTGAAAAGAAATTCGAGATAATAATCACTGGGATAGAGAACACAAAAAAAGTAGGTTGCAAAATTGTGCCTATCTGCTTGTAGATAGCTGGACCTACAGGCTCAACCAAACATGCGATCTTCTTCAAATTTTGAAGTTAAGGCTATTTGGTGATACTGCAAAGTAGAAATAGGATTTTTTAAACCAAAAAATAACGGTATTTGCCATACAACCGTTAAGAAAAAACTTGTTTATCTCAAAATCTGCTCCAACGATTTTGGTAAGAAAATCAGTGTGTAATTTCACGTATGATGTACTTTTTGGTAAAAAAATACCAAAAACCGATATTAACGGTACCGGCCATATGGCGGTTTTTTATTTTAGATTTTCTTATTAACGGCTCAACTGATTGCAATTTAAATTTTTGTGCAAAAGCTCCTTCCAAATATCAATAAACTTACGTATCAAAACGTTGAAAAAAATAACGGTATCTGCCATATGACGGTTTTTTATTTTAGATTTTCTTACTAACGGCTCAACTGATTGCAATTTAAATTTTTGTGCAAAAGCTCCTTCCAAATATCAATAAACTTGTGTACCAAAATTTTGAAAAAATATATTAGAATAAAAAAAACCTACAAATTTGTTTTTGAAAATTCAATACTTCGAAAACGGTTTGATGAATTTTCTTGAAACTAAGTTAATATATGTATATTAATAAACACTCAAAATTGGCGTACTAAAATTAAAAAAAAATATTCCTGAATTTAATATATAAAAATTGTTTTAAGAAAAACATTTTTATTCTGTTTTTTTTTTTGCATAATATTCATTTTATTTAAGTTATCAAATGGCATACTTGCTTTTGAGCTCTAAGTATCTTACGAATTGCTTATACCAACTTGCATATTTTAAAAGTTCTTAAGTTCCAAGCAACTATAACATAAGAGCAAGTACGTGCGATCCAGTCGTGCATTTTATATAAATAATGTGCCCTATATAGGAGTCCCCAGAAATTGGTCTCGTCACTAAATATGATTTTTTTGATGAAATCGGGAACCGTTCATCTGACAAATTAAAAAAAAATTAATAACAAATAACACAACATGGTCCCCATGAACTTTTTAAATCTACCACTTCCGATGAATTAGAAATCCTATTAGTTTTCAAGGAAATTACTGTTTGAATATTTAAGATTTATGAAAATAATCAAAATAAAAATCGAAAAACTATCGTACTTCCTAAAATTTCAACATGAGTTCAGAAAAAAATTAATTTTATTGTTTTTTCTTTTTTTTACAGAACTTTATAAATTAAGAAACTCGCCAAGCAATAGAAGGATTCAAATATGGCCCAAACAGGTAAGTTTGAGGTGAGGAGACTTTCGTATGTACAAGTCACGCCCCGAAAATTTGTTGAGTTTTCATTTTTTTTCAGTTCGTATTCCTGAACTTTATTGATTTATTTTGACAGTTTAGCCATCTTTAAAAAATATAATTAATGCAACTCCTGATTTCAACACTGAATTCTTTTTGGCATAAATTACCTAATCGTGTAAATAGTCCCAAATCTGCCATAATTTTCGTCAGAAATAAAGTGACATGTGCAGAAAAAAGATCTTAAGGTAACAGTTATAGCTATCATTGAAAACTTTAATGCTTGATTTTGAGACATTACACCCCGACTCCACAGGAGATAATTTCTATCAGAATGCTTATCTTGACATGAAATATCCAATGGAGTCACTCCGTTTCATCTCTTGTTGGGATGTCAGAGATATCTCTCCGCGATTATATCTTGACAGAGATCTCCGACATGAATTTTGACAGATGGAGATATTTTTGCTTCGTGACTAGAAATTTCTTTTTTTGTCTCATTATCTTGTTACCTTATACCAGTGTTGATATTAATCTCAACATTTGTGTGTGGCAATTAAGTTTTTATTTGTCATTTAGTGTAATTTTCAGTTTCGTGATTTGAAATAGCATAACATGATTTGCCCAGCGCAGACAGAAGACAATGTTAGATATTAATATCTGATATTAAGTTGGAGAGAAATTATCTCCTGTGGAGTCGGGGTGTTAAGAAAGCAAAATCGTTTATTATTTTGATGAACAAATAATGCTTAAGACTAAATTAATATTATTAGCCAATTTCAAATAGGCCCAACTTTTCACGCAAAAAGATTTTTTTTTCAATGATTGAAGGTAATTGGTAAGGTAGCAATGATCATTGGAATCTTTAAAGTCACTTTATATGGAATGTTGGGCCTATTTGAAATTTTTGTTCGGCTAATAATATTTATTAAGTCTTCAGCTTTATTTGTTCATCAAAATAATAATTGATTTTACTTCCTAGGTGTCTCAAAATCAATCGTTAAAATTTTCAATGATGAGTTTCAATGATAGCTATAAGTGGCACCTAAGGCGTAAGATCGCACGATTTTTCTTTTAAAAATAAAAATCAGAAAAGTAAGGTACGAAAGCTCAAATCCATAATCAGAAACGTCAAAATCGGAATTTCGAGATTCAGGATTATTATTCGTCTACTCAGAATTGAGATTTTGACATTGCGGATTTTTGGATTCCATTTCTTAAACAAACACCAAATAACAAAAAAAAAATAAATAACCATTTAACAGTTTTCAAAATTTCGAACTTCTCCCTGCAAAGGTATGGGGACAGTATTACACATTTCCTACTTATCATGAAATTAGTACCGTATTGAGTGCTAAGAAGTTAAACATTCAAAGATAATAATAATTTTGACTACAGTGGTTTGTATATGTTGTATTTTCCTTTAACTTTCAGGTTCAAAATTCAACGGAAAAAAATTAAAATGCAACTATTAATTTTAAGAAACATCACAGACCATATATAAATCAACAGAATGTTGAAATAACACATCGAACAATATTTATTGTTTGTTAAGCCTTTTTTGATAACAAAATTAAGATTTGCTTCCGAAATTAAAAATAAAAATTGAATAACAACAAATCAATAACATAAAACAATAAAACGAAAAATTAAGGTTAGCCTATAATACATTTTTTAAATAGCATATTTCTTTGAAATTTGAAAGTTAGAGAAAAAAAAACATAAACTTAATAAGTGACATAAAATATAAACGTTTAAGTTCTGTAAATTTAATTCAATATATTTAATATATATAAATAAACTTGCATCAAAATAAAAATAAAAACGCGCGACTTAAATTAAGAACTCTAAGTACAAACATATATTTGAACTCTAATCAACAATAATTATCGAATATTTTTTAGTTAGTGCAAACATATAGAAGTATATATTTAATTAAATTAAAGTAATAATAATAATAATATAAAAAAAAAACAAAAATAATCATAAAAATAACAAATAATAATCATTTCTACCACAGTTCGCCTTATTAGTGATTTAAGTTTGAAGAAAAATTAGAACAAACAAATCATCAAACAATAATTTGCAAGGGATAAATATAAATAAATATCTTATAAGAAGAATTTAAAAAATAATTTAATTAAATAAAACAAATTCAAAAATAAATGGAAATGAGTTTTTCATAAATAAAGAACGCACACATACTCAAAAGCAATATAACAAAAAATTTAAATAAAATGTTCAGCAAATTATTTTAAGATTTGATTTAAAAGAAAACAAACAAACAAACAAACAAAACGAAGACCAACACAAAATAAAGCAAAACAATAAAAAGTTAACACCAAATCACAATTTATCATGATTGATCCAAGCTCAAGTGAAGAGGAAGCCGATGATGATCCCGGAGTAGGAAAGGGAAGCCGGTCTCAAGGCGGAGGTGGTAGTGCATCGCATAAATCGAGTGGTGCTGCTCATCATGGGGGGCCCATGTTGGTTACGACAAATTTAGAAGCAAGTGGGGCGACGCAAAATGGAGATTTTACGCCACACGGATCGCCACATCATGGTGGTGGCAGTGCCTTGGAGTCAGGTGGCTCGAGTTCGGTTGCATCAACGGCAATGGGTTCCGCACATCATCCTGCAGGTAAAGAGTTTGGTGCACATCTACATGCTGGGGGCGATGCTTCTGGTAGTCTCGAGGTACCAGGAGGTGCTGTTCCAAGGTATGTTTTTCCAACTTAATTACTTACCTCCACATCACACATTTTAAAACATTTTTACTCTTTTTAAGATTTTATATTATCTATTTACTTGTTTATTATGTTTTGTGATTGAAATTTAAAATTAATGATTGATTGATAAAGTTTTAATTATTGATAATAGAAGCTTGAGCATTGCCTACGTTTATAATAATTTTTATACTTTTCCTGTTTTTTTTTTGTAAATTATAGAAATATATTTCAATGATTTCAAATTGGTTAAAGGTTAATTTGTTTAAGCGATTACTTTGCGGTTTGACTTTAAAGAGCGAGAGAAGGTTTCTGGTCGAGAGGTCGAGAGGAATGCAAAATCCATCAACTTCGGAATTTTTCTTTTGGCATAAAATAAATGAGTATCTAAATTATTTTAATTATTTTATCAGAAGAGGTAAATCAAAAGTATTTATTAAAAAAAATAGAAAATGGTAACTTGAGCTCCCACTCAAAAACTAATTCACGGTGTATTTTGGTCTGTATGGAGTATTCCACATCCATCAGTTTTGCAGGTCATCTAATACTAAAATGAAATAAAACCAAATATTGAGAGGATGAACTTAATTTTGTTTGTTTTCAAAAAAAAAAACTAAAATAATATAATGACAGGTGTTTAAAAAAAAAGGGTATGTTAGTGGCTGTTCTCCTCACCGTGGGACATAAAACCAGGAGAAAAAGAACATTGCAACGAGCCAAATAACTTTCAGATAAACAGAAAAACCCCATTAGAGGCAAGTTCTTGACTTTCTTATGTATGTCTTGAAGGCGTCGAAAAACAATTTTTCCTAATAGACACACAGCTGAAGTGTATCCAATATAAGTTCTAGAAAATCGAAGATAAAGTTAAGAAAACTACAAAGTTGTTGGACAAAACTAAAAAAGTGTAAATTTAAGAAAAAGAAAACACATGAACCAACTTTGATGAACAAACTTCTTACTTTTTACAAGAAACGGCTTATGGTAGCTATTGCATTTAACAGCTGCAACGACAGGGAACAATTCACTTGACGTTAGCCCTTTGAGGATCTTCTGCTTAACTGTTGCAATCCTCAACAACATAAATAGAAACTTAACATCTCTGCAGCTACTCAAAGGAGTACCTGGCCCATCTGACAGATTCAACTGCAGAATATGAAATTATCTGCTCTGCTCTGTTTCTTATTTAAGCTTTCGGGGAGTAGTTCTTACCGCTGTATAATTTTAAGCAAAAACCAATTTGCCTCAAATTAGAGATATGGCTAATTCTAATGGACGAGATATAGGTATTTCTTACACAATGAGTAAAGTCTCTGAAAAAAATATTTCATCTAAAATCAGAGCTTTCTTTTATTAGTGGACGAACGTTATTTGGTATTAAGGATATCAGTATCATAATGAACATTTTGTAGACTGCACACGGACAACACAATGAGGCTCTTTTTCAAAGTATTTTGTTTACTTAAAATTTATTTGTCTATTTTTGATTCTCACAATCACTGTTCGATTCAGAATAAAAACTTAAACACTTTATAAACCAAACTCCTTAGCACTTAATAAATTCTAAACAATCTTCTCAATGCCATCATTTGATTGACACTACTGCTTAAGCGTTTATTTCTTACTTGTTGACTGAAATTTATAAACTTTTCAACAAGTTTAGTCTCTACTCTTTGAACTCTTGTTTTTTTTTTGGTTACAGAATAGATTTATAAAATTTTTCACTTGTTGAAAAAAGCCAAAACAATTGTTTAAGGCCTCATAGACTTGTTGTTCCGTGTTAAACAAAATTTAAAATGTTGTTGAATTTCACTTGTTCAACAAGCACTTTAGGTATATTATGTTTGTGTTATAGGCCCCTGATGTAAAAAAGACTTAAAAGTAATCTAAAGACTGCAGTTTTTCAACTGCAACCAAAGACATTTAAAAGACTTCTTTAAAAATGCAATTCCTCATCTTAGAAGTGGCCTTAGCTCTTTGGACCGCAACATCCCTACCAGGATGATGGCTTATGGTTTGCCCGGATTCAAAGTGCATGTAGTTTGCAAATATCCAAATGGAAAGTGGAAAACTCTTTAACTTCCCTACCTTTTTTTACATTATGAAAGTGCATTATAGTGGGTAAAAGATAAGGCTGTTCTGTATCGCTGCACTAATGCGAACGTTACGTCTACAAAATTTGTAGTGTTATAAACGTTCACTCAGCTCTCTGATCCACTGATCCATTGGATTCCAGTTGGTTGACAAATTCACATCAACTTTGATGTTATCCTCAGAAAAAAAACGATGGAACTAATTTTTTATAAAATGTTGCTTTTTATCTACAAAAATAATAAATTTGGGAACAAATTTAAGAATAGTTTACGACACCAGCGACGGACACCGAATCCGTGCTCGTAGTTGGCGAAACGTCTGTTGTACTGGATCCTTTGCGCGACCGGACTTCTTCTTTTCTTGCTTCTCTTGTTTAAGAGTCTTCTCTTGCCCTTCCCTGCGCAAACTAAAGATTCGTGCACTTTACTTCCGAGAAATAGTACAATGACTTTCAATTCCAAGGATGATCAGCTGCTTAGTAAGGCATAATTCTTCAAAGCGTGTTTCCTTCACTGTTGATGACAAACCCTTCTGTCTCTGTGATGACTTTTTAGTGGATTAGGCAGTTTCATCATTTTGGGAAACCTTTAGGCTAGGGCCTCAATGGTATCCAAACCACGTACAAAAAGCTGTACGTTGGCTACTTTGTGGAAAATTATACTGTCAGATGTACCTATTGGGGACTTACGAAAAGAGAGAAAAACAGCACAAATGATTTTATTTAATAACGTTTTAACGATTTGACAATATTGTCTACAAGCAACGATACACTTTGTTTTTTAAAGCTTCTCATATTCAACGTATATGACTTGAAAAATAACAATTTTGATACGAGACGAATAGGAGCTTGACTACAACTTGTAGAATATGAGTGAATGTTTTTGAACCAAGAAACATCACCATTGTGATTATTATTTTTTGTAAAACGATTATATCGATATCTCTTCTCAATTTCAAATAAGGGCGCATTACATATTTTTTATTTACAAATCCGTTTAAATAATACTTCTCATGAAAACTTAATTTTCAGTCGCATTTATATCAAATTGTTGAGCTATGACGGTCTTGTAGCACTTGAGCGAGGCCTAAAAACTATCTTAATAGCTGCGTTTTACTGTCTCTGCATCTGGGTCGAGTTTATCTTTTTACACGTATTAAAAAAACAACATGGGATCCAGGTTTCTATCGAGGTTTATTTCAATAACCCAGATACAAGTTTTCACTGTAATAAGCAAGCGTTTTATTTTCACGAGTTGAACAACAAAACGCGGTTAATGTTAAAATTCAGCTCAGTTTTTATTTTTCAACGAGAAGAATTTACAAAAAACTGGTTATCAATGACTTTTATTTGTTGGTTTTATATAAAACATTTTGTGTTTTTTAGGTGCCACCCGTACTGTCCCTACCTAAAAATAACTTCCTAAACCTTTGTAAGTTGGCCATGACAGAAAAAGCAAAGGTCAACTTTTAGTTATCTGAAAGAATCAACTTCATTTTCATTTTTCAATCACCAGAACTGGTTCTCCTGTTTTACCCTATCTCCTCGGTCCCGATCGGACACAGTCCTGCTGAACCGAAGGTGCTTGGCTCCGTCTAGTGAGAGGACATCTTGACTGTAAAGGAGTTGCCTGTCTACAGTTGTACGGCTGACGTGATAGATTAGCGGAACGGCTGCTCTATCCTGGATCAGCTTTCGACTGTCTTAATAGAAGAATACATCGGGTGAAATAAAGCCGCTTAGATACACACTCTCGTAGTATTTGTTCTTAGGGTAATAAGCCCCCAAAATTAAGCTATTGATCGAGGACATTGCTCTTGCAATGTGACCCCGAATAAGCTTCAGCAAGAAATAATCTATCCTGTATATGTTGGCACCGCGCCGTTGTAAAAAAAAACTAAACTAAAAATCTTTTCCATATGAGATGGAGCAACGCTGAAGCAAACCGGGCACCCATAGGCAATCATCGTCATCAGATGAGGTTCATGTAGCAAATCACTTTCAACCTACTGTCAAGCCGGCTGCTATAAAATAATTGTTTCATTAGGCCATAAGCCTATGTCTGTCAAAATGCAAATACTAATCCATCCAGATGCCAAGGTACTTTACTACACTTTTACTCCCCAGTGGATGTCCATTTGGCCCTACGATCCAGTCCATTTGGTCTTTGCTCCAGGTCTTTCTCGTATCCCTTGTGGCTCTAAGCAACGGAGTCCTAAACAAAATAGTTTTTGATTTCCGGAAGCTGATTTTCAACTTCCAGTCATCGTAATATCGCTGAATATTCTCGAAGTCACGCTGCGAATGAATTCTGATGACCTCGATTTTTGGAGCAATTCTGTACGCAATTAGATCTGAAAATTTTTACAAAAATGATTAATAAAAACAATTGATATTTCCACAGTTTCAGTATTTCAAACTGTGGAAATATCAATTGTTTTTATTAATCATTTTTGTAAAAACGTTCAGAACAATTAACTTCCACCAAGTGGCTAATCATCGCTCTTTTGAGCACATAAAAAAGACAATTAGGTCGTCTGCATACGCGAATGCCTGAGTTAGACAACTTATTAGATCACTGGTGTAAATGATGAATAGAATCGGGAGAGTTGACCGCTTTCTGCTGAAGACCATTTTTAATATTTAATTAAGGTTATGACATTAAAGCATAATATGATTGTGGTTTACTAATGCCAAGTCTGGTCAGCTTTTGAGAAAGACTTGCCTACCATACGGTGTCGAAGGCCTTCTCCAAATCAAGCAGACAGCTACCCGTACAATGCTTCTTAGACTTGTTATATATGAGGCTGCAGTTATAGATTGTTGAAGAGCTTCAGATTCAAAAACAGTAGCATTTGGAAGTAAAAAATTTAAGGGTCCAGTTAGAAAACGAGTTTTGATTGATTTCAAATATAAGCTAACTATTAAAAGGTCTTTTATGAGCCAGCATTTGTTTATGTTCATATTAAGCTAAAGAATCTTAGGCAACTTGCTTAGTTCTGACATGAGTATATGTAGTAGAACCATTTGAAATCAGATCTTTTTCAAGTAAGTTTTATTTATTTTTTTTTAGTATAAGTATAAATATTTTATTTAACATTTTGCTAATTTCGTTAATAGCATTTAATTTTAAATTTTCTGTTGAAAATTTAATAGCTCCACACTAAAAAAAATATAAACAACTTATTTTCGATTTAAACCTCTTTTTTATATTATCTGGGTCAAGGGGGGTAATTGTGAACTAGTATAATTGTTATCACATTTTATTTCACGAAACTAGTTGTCTGAGGATGTACGCACTGGTTTTATTGCAAAACCCATTATAAATATTCCTCGTATTCTGACATAATCCGTCAATTGGTTAGTTGTAATATTTAAATAACGTTAGTTATAAGTTTTTTTTGAATTGCAAAAGAATTTGTCTTGTAAAATTTATTACATATCGAAGTAAAAATTTCCTTATAAATATTTTAAAATTATGGGGAAATGCATGTTCTTGTTTCATTCTTCTTCATAATGAAATATAAAATTAATTGATTGTTTACAATGTCCCCATATTTTTGTCTCCCATGGGTAACTTATTGTAAACGCTTAAAATGGTTGAAAGTAATCAATTTAAGAGTAGTAGTAAATATACATTTTTAGTTACTAAATGATTCCTCTTATAGTACAAGTTGAATTTTAAGACATGCCAAGTGTTTTGTCTTAAATTAAGTTGATTTTTAAATTAAATGTTTCTAATATTTTTTGTTTTGAATAATTCTAAAACATAGTTATTTTAACTTCCTCTCGTCTTCAAAAATTTTCTTATAGTTTTTGAGTTCCATGCTTCCATTTTTTTTGTTTTTCTAAAAAAATAAGGGATTATATATAAACACCATATTTCAATAAAAGCAGGAATTCTACAAATTTAAAACTTTAGTTTCACAATTGCTCATAGTTAAGCTAGAGAACACACTATAAATTAATTACCAACAAAATAAAAATGCAAAATCGATCACAATTACCACATTTGACCCCACTCAACCTTTTGTAGTTAGTGATTTGACACATTTGAAAGCTTTATATACTTAAAATAGTATTTATTATCTTTTTATCTTTTCATATTTAAAAATAATTAATAAATCCAAAATAAAAAATACATGCATATTGCTTGCCCATTTGGTTTCGCCTCTGTAATTACGTACTAATCAAAAATAATATAATCCACCATATCATCATTTTGCAACTAAATTTGCTATTACGAAAAAAAAATTAAATAAATTGGAAATTTTAACCAACAAATCAAAATAGTATGACACATTCATCATTCAAATCGATAAATAAAAATAAATCGAATCATAGAAATAGTTTTAATAATCGAATATTGTCGCCATCTAGTGGAATGGCACAAGAAACACTTAGTCAAACTATTGGCTCTTCAAAGGCGAATTCGCTATCTCGACCCTTATCTCCTTCGCCATCAGTTGTTAGCGAAAAAAATGATGGTGATGTTCAGGTGAGTTGCACAATTAGTTTGTATTAAAAAATGGAAAAGACTATAAATAACCCCTCTTAACAGGAAAAACATGAACGCGAAGAAGAAGAACGAAAACGGCGAATTCAACTTTATGTTTTTGTATCGCGATGTATATCATATCCATTTAATGCGAAACAACCGACGGACATGACGAAACGACAAACAAAAATAGCAAAGCACCAATTAGAATCAATAACTGCACGATTTCAGGTTTCTTGAAATTGTTCGTTTACACAACGAATCCTTTTCTAATTTTCCTAAAACTCTAGGCTTTTCTGAAGGGTGAAACACAAATAATGGCGGATGAAGCATTTCAAAATGCAGTACAAAGCTACCACGATGTCTTTTTGAAATCGGATCGTGTTCAAAAAATGGTTCAATCAGGTGCCTGTTCTCAACATGATTTTCGTGAGGTATTTCGAAATAATATCGAAAAACGTGTGAGGTATTTAAGATTTCATAGATTTTGGTGGATTTTAAGTATGATGACGATGTTTGATGTTTTAAAAACTTCTTTCCCATAGATCCCTGCCAGAAATTGATGGTCTGAGTAAAGAAACCGTTCTCACATCATGGATGGCGAAGTTTGATATTATCCTGAAAGGAACCGGTGAGTTGGTTTAAAACACCTTACCTCACTACAGTGGTTAACTATTTTGTTTGGCTCAGGTGAAGAAGATACAAAGCGACCATCAAGGATGCAACAATCATTAAACAGCGAATTGATTCTATCGAAGGAACAGCTTTACGATATGTTTCAACAGATATTGAGTGTGAAGAAATTCGAACATCAAATTCTTTTTAATGCACTGATGGTAATTTATTTTGTTTTTGTTTAATTGTCTTGTAGTTCACAATACACATAATTACGTCATTAACACTATCATGTGTTTAATTGTTTAAACGGAAGTATGATACCGTCGTCGATCTATGAAAATTCCCTAACTCCATTTTTCCAAACCGAGAAACGATATTTTTAATAAATATAAACATTTTAGTTCTCTAGATGTTGGTCTATTTCTAAAAGAAAGTTCCATTAAATAAAAAATTTTCAAATTCTGGTCAATAAAAATCCATAAAATGTTCAGATGTAAAAAAAAAATTGGAGTAAGGGAGTTTTCCATTTCATTCAACGACGACGATATTATATAATTTTTTAAGAATCAACAAGAACCTAATTAAGCGGATTTATTGCAAAAGTTTACATTGACTTATTACATAGTCTTTTGCGAAAAAAATTTCTTTTTCTAGCTAGATTCAGCGGACGAACAAGCAGCAGCAATTCGGCGAGAGCTAGACGGTCGATTACAACGAGTCGGTGAAATGGAAAGGAATCGCAAACTTATGCCAAAATTCGTACTTAAAGAAATGGAATCTCTTTACATAGATGAACTAAAGTCATCAATTAACTTATTAATGGCTAATCTGGAATCATTGCCAGTTTCAAAAGGTTCCATGGACTCCAAGTACGGACTGCAAAAGTTTAAGCGATACAACCACAGGTAATGTCAACTTCGCTATCATACCTTTTATTTTTTTTTTTTTTATTTTCTTAAATCTTTTTTCTCTCTGACTATACATGAGTACAACAAACACCACATTTCTCAAAACCTATTAAATTGAATAATGCGACTGAGCTGAATTTAACAGTTTGCTGAATTTTTACAGATATTCCAGATGCATGTATGCATTTATGATTAAAAAAAAAAACAAAATTCCCTATTTTCATTTTATCTTCTTACAACAATAACTACACTCTACACTCTTCAATCATTCACAATAATAAATTAACGAACCAACAAAATTTCTTCTTCAATATTTTTTTGTTTTTCTTCATTTCTTTTGCAAAAAAACAAAAAATCAAATAAAAACAAAAACAATAAATAAAAACAGAAAAAACAGAAGCAATTTCCTTCTAAGGTATTTTTATTTAAAAAAGAACACAATAAATGTAAATTAAGTGTGAGTTTGTCTAGAAACATTTGTATTTGAATATTTTTTTTCAACATAGACTGGACATGTAGGATAGCAAAAAAAACTCCACATAAAACAAATTCCAACGAAATTTTAATCAGAAGAAAAATCTCTACACATATTTTTTTTTCAAGGTGCTCGTCGAAGTCAATAAGTTTGCAAATAAAAAAAATGTTTGCAACAGTTTTTATCTTAATCGTATTCTCTTTACAGCGCTTGACAGAGGGGGGAAAAACTATAGGTTTTTTATGTCGGCACTGGGGTGCACTGGATCGCCGCAGGTGTTTTAGGTGACACTTTTTTCACCCCAGTTTATTTGTAATGAGTACGATGTGTGCGGGGTGTTGCCATGTCCAGTCTAAAATCGGAGCCGAAAACATAGCCCAAATAGTAGCCCAATAACAATTAAAAAAAATTGTTCTTATAACTCCAATCACAACTTATCTTAATTGTAAAAAACAACGGAAAATAAAATACATTTTGTGCTCATAAGAGAAAGAAGAGTTTAAATGGAAATTTTGGGAACAACAGAAAAACTTAATGATTTTAAAGTGAAGTTTGTTGCGGTTGATTTGAAATGTCAAAACCAATGAGTTATGTCCACTATTACATGATCTTTGCGCCTAACTCTTTTCAAATTTTAATATCTGGGTAAAACTGCCGCTTCAGTGACTGATTGAGTGAGTGTCATCGTATTGATCGAATGAAAAGTAACCACTTTAAATTTTGGTATACTTGATTGTTCGAAACGTGAGCGGTAATTCCAAAGTCACATAATATTCAGTCACGTATTACTCGAAATCTGATGTCGTAATTCGGACCCTGCTTTTACCTTCGCACTCATTGAAAAAGAGTCTGTTTAGGGGGAGAAAAGTGTTTTATTTATTATATTATCATTAACACGAACAAAAAATACCGCCCAAGAAAAGATTTGGGCTAATAGTAGCCCAATTATGATTGGGCTGTCATACTAAAATTGTTGTCGGCGATTTTCGAAGAAGATAGAGCAATTTCTGATAAAATGCCCAATCTGGCATGCCTGGCGAGGCGATTAAGCCTTCACACATCCCAGGTTTTCTCCCGAGGTAAGAAATCAGAGCTGCAAAGTTGAATTCAGCAATTGAATGAATGGAAAATTAAACTGGAATTTTCTGATTGAACCGATTAGTTCAGGGTTCGAATCCTGGCGGCACCCAATTTTTAAAAAAATTGTTTTGTGAACAATAAGGTTAAGACCATATTAGCAACATTAAAAACTTATCGACGACAAATATTGGATTTTTCATCAATTTATTCAATTTTTCATCATTTATTTATAAAGATCGACAAATGATTTTTCTTTCTTAAAATCACATTGTGGGAAGTTTAAAGTTATAACACTTTCCCATTCCTTTTAGATCATCAGCTCATGAGGCTTGATTCTTTTTAATCTCTAGTACATTTAAGACAGCCTCCATTTCGGGGTTGGTATGACTTTGCAGTCGCTGATTGTGTGATACAGCGTGTTTTTTAACCACTTGTGTAACCGTTTCAATTTGCAGGTTAAGATGTAGATCGCTATTTCTTATATAACAAGAAACATTTATTATTCCACGAAGGACCTTGCTTTGGAATTTTTGGATGGGTTCAACATTTGTTTTCTTTGTACAGCCCCATAGTTGGATGCCATATGTCCAAACAGATTTCAGTACTTACTTATATAACATTAGTTTGTTCTGGATAGATAGGTATGAGTTCTTTCCTAGTAACCAGTTCATTTTTCTGTACTTCAAGTTTAGTTCTTCTCTTTTCTTTTTGATGTGCTCTTTCCATTTAAGCTTTGCATCCAAAGTCATTCCAAGGTATTTGGCAGTATTGGAGTAAGGTACTGCTGTACTTTTAATAAGAATTGGAACATTGTTTATTTTTTTGTTTGTAAAGTCATCAAATAATAATTAATTAATTACGCACAATACCAATGTTCATGAAATTAAAACCTTACAAATGTTTTTAAAATCCAACAAAGAAAGGGTTTAAAAAAAATGGAACTTGTATGATACTAGTTAGTAAAACAAGAAAACATTTGAACATTTGGAAGAACTAGTAATTGAATAGTATTAAGAAGGTTGTTAACTAGTTATGTGCTAGCTGAGCCCTTTAAAAAAGGCTGTTTAAAATTAAGCGACGATGTTTCCAGTATAATAAATAGGCATAAAGCTTCAAAGTTTTCAATTTTCAACATCAGTTGGAATTTGTTTAATGTGGAAAATTGTAGCCCCGTATATATTTAGTATTGAATTTGTATTTGTCCTACATAAAACACTATACATAATGCTAGATCTTAAAAACAGTGTGACCAGAGTGGATTTAAAACTACAAGTATTCAGAATTCTTATATTTTCATTCAATTTAAATTAAAGGTACACAAATTAAATCAAATTTTAGATTCACTATTTCATTAGTCATTGCTATAATCTTCCATTCTTTATCATTATAAGATAAATCTATTGAATTTTTTGTACAACTATAATTTATTAAAAAGTAAATGTAAGTAATATTTAGACTTTGATAAACTATGAATATTAGGTACCTGCTACTTTTTCATTGCTTTATAAGAACTTGAATTGGATATGCGGTATGCGGTAGTCCTTCCTGGTTCGTTCTTTAGGAACAATTATACCTAAAAAAGGAAAGGTTTTATTTATTATTGTGGAAAGGAAATTGAAAGCTAAGCTAGGATGGTTATTTTGCAGTTTCTTATGCACAGAAAAAAATGCTTGAGTCTTTAGGTTGAGTTCAGACATTAAAAATTGTAAATGACAATGACAAGATTCCTGAAAAAAATGCTTTAAACGAAAACAAAGTTAATCAAAAACAAGCTACACTTTTTACTATTGGAGTTAACTTGCTGAAAAGGGCAGCAACTGATTTCGAGTAAACAAAATACAGTTTTTGTTTAATCTTACATCAAAAAGATACAGAAGTTTAAAAAAAATAGGTTTCGTCATGACGCCCATCATGACGTTGGCTTATGCATCTGTCCGTCCATTTTACCAACATTTTTTTAGACGTGAGGTTTTCAATCCGGCAATACTTTTTTTCGGATTTGGTCTTTTTGAAAGCAGTCACTTGATTTATGCTCAGTTTAATTTGCCATTTCATAATGAATAGACTTAATTCTGGACAACGTTTGCAAATCGTGCAAACTCCGAAAAAAGTATTTCCAGATTGAAAACCACACCTCTAAAAAAACACTCTTTACTAGAGTTTAAAAGAGGAAATTGATTTGCTCTAAATTTTGTACAGTGCATTTTTATGCAATTATCCCTAGAGAAGAAATTCGAGATTTGGTTTAAGATAATTAAAACGGGTAATTGCTATACAACAATTCGATTAAGTTGCCTCAAAAACGGCCTCTGCGACTGATTGATTTTGGCTGAATTTCGTTGAATGAATTTTCTTAGATTATTGATACAGAAAAATGTCTTATATGTGAATTTTTTTCATATATCCCGTTCATGGCGCTTAATAAGCCGTAGCTATTAAACGGAAATGTACAGTGGAAAAGTTAAATAAAAATATAAATATTTTTTTGTTCAGTTTTTAAAAGTAGCATTTATTTATTGTTTTTGAATTAATTTGTTCTAAATATATATCTATGTTTTTATTTTAAAAATAAAATCCAAGATTCGTGTAAGGTTAAGACTCAAGACAGACATTTGTAAGGCACCAATTATAGTTATCATTGAAACTTATCATTAAAAATTTAAAGTTTTATTTTTGATACTAATACTTATTAATTCTTTAATTTTTTTTCAAAAATAGCTGAAAATAAAAGGATTAAATTACTTGAATATATGTAAAAGAAAACTTATTATTAGTTATGAATAAAATTAAAACGCATAATTTCAAAACTCATCTTATGAATGTATAAAAACATTTTAAAATCAAATCAAACTATATAATTCAAATAATATATAATACTCGTGTTTTTAGATATAGCAAGCTCATTTTTAGTAAACACTTACAAATTACTCTTATACCTATAGTTAATAAATATTTTTGATCTATGTATCTGCTTTTTTTTATTTTTTATTTCAATATAAAATATAAATTAAAAATAATTACATGCTATTTTAACCTTTACAGCACACCATCATTTTTGTAAGTACCTATTCATAATTTTCTCATAAAATTTTTAAGCAAATTTTTTCAATTAAAACTAACGCCGTAAACTTTAATTAATAAATAAAATTAAAAAAAAGTAAAAAAAAAAAACATTTCAATGTGATTTTTTTATTATTTTTCATACAAAATTTTAGTATAATTATTGGAAAAAACACGACTATAAACTTCTTTTTTTTTTTAATTACATGAACGTAATCTATGTGGGGCTTAGCTTAGTGCAGAGAATTTTCAGTGCTTAACTCTGAGAACTGTTTTCCTGGCACGTATTAATTTGCTATCGATAGATTGCATACGGAAGCATTCAAATATATTTTTTGAGCTAACGAATCAAAGATTTTCTTACAAAATGGTTGATCCGTGTCTTGGTATTGAATGGTTTTATTTCCGATCGTTTTTGTTGCTGTAATTACATGGAATTATTTTCTGTGCTTGGTTTTTTTATTTTAATGTGACATGTGTTGGTTAAATTTTACTTTCTTACTATATGCTTGCGACACCGCTGAAGTAATAATGATGGGATGGCTTTTCGCAGTATTTTGTGATTTTTTTTCTGTAATAGCATCGGCGTTGCTAAGCCCCGATGTCGTTTTTTCCATCCGAATCCTTTTGGGTTTCAAAATAAAAACTTGATGAAATAAAAATCTGCACCAAATTTTGGACCTATGCAGTTTCTTTTCGCAGTTTTAGCTTCTATTTTGACTTGGTCTTAAGAAACTTTATGTAACTTTAATTTTCCAAAGTTGTCATGACGAATCCCATCTTTCTTTTCTTACGTCAGATGTAAAATGTTGTCATTTAAGCCATGGCATCTTCTCGATATTTTAAAACTCAAATTATTATCATTTGCAGCCTTTGTATGTTGAGTTTGAAGCTATTTTTGTTTTTTGTATTTAAATACCAATGATTAATCTAAAATAAATAAATAAGAAAATAAGTGTATTAAATTTAAAAATTTATATTTATATTATAATCATAATTGATTGAACTAAATATAAACATTAATATAACAATAACACGTGAAATGAAATAAACTTAATAAAAAAACAACATTTAGCAAAATGATTCTCCGATCTCATGGATCTCTGTCTAAGCTCGAAGGCGATTCAGCTGATAGCGATGCACAATTATCAAAGCTAGATGTAGTCTTGACATTTCAATTAGAAGTAATTGTTATGGAAGTGAAAGGCCTTAAATCCTTAGCACCAAATCGAATAGTTTACTGTACGATGGAAGTTGAAAATGGTGAGAAGCTTCAAACGGATCAAGCTGAAGCTTCAAAACCAATGTAAGTTTTTATAAAAATAATAATCTTTTTCTGATGGTGAATTTATTCGTTACAAGTTTGTATTTTTGTTTGGTTCTTTTTTGTTTTGAAGGTGGGATACTCAAGGAGATTTTACAACGACACATCCTCTGCCAGTAGTTAAGATTAAATTATATACGGAAAATCCTGGCATGCTGGCTTTGGAAGATAAAGAATTGGGAAAATTTATAATCAAACCCACACCATTGTCCTCGAAGGTATAAAACAATGACCGAAAATGTATTCCATATTTTGATAATAAGTTTTGATATTTTTGAATTATGTAATGAAAATAGTCTCCCGAATGGCATCGAATGACAGTTCCAAAAAATCTTCCTGATCAAGATCTTCGGATAAAGATCGCATGTCGAATGGAAAGACCTCTTAACATGAAACATTGCGGGTATGCTATGCTTGTGAATATATATTATTTTATTTTTTTTTTGGTTGAGAAAATAGTATCTTTGTTGAAAACATGGAGTAATATAGGCTATGTAGTCAGCAGACCCAACAGGTCATGTTCAGCCCGAGTGGCTTATAAGAGTTTTTTGTTTAAATGTAATTTCAGTTTTGATTTAATTTAAGTTTTTGAGCACAGAACCAATGTGTGCACAAAAAATAAAAAAACAAATTGGATACCCCCACGATTTGAACAATCAACCCTTTTGTTCAACTATGTTTGTTTAACAAGTCAAAATCATTTCTGTACCTCAATAAAAATCATAACAATTGTCAACCGAAAAAAATTCCCTCGACTTGTTGAACCATCCCAACAAGTTTTTCTTACACGATGAGTCGTAAAGTCTTCGAGGAAAAATATTTGATCAAAAATCAGCGATGTTCTTTTATTAGTGGACGAACGTTATACGTAGGAAGAACTTTCAAAACAATTTTTTTTCTTAAAATAAATTTGTCTATTTTTGATTCTAACAATCACTGTTCGATTCAGACACTTTATAAACCGAATTCCTTACCACTAAATAAATTCTAAGCAATCTTCTTGATTCCATCACTTGGTAAACACTACTGTAACACTTCTGTTTCTTACTTGTTTACTTTTACATTACAAGTCCGCAACCGTCAGTTGAAATTTATCAACTATTTAACAAGTTTATTCTCTGTTTTTTGAACTCTTGTTGTTTCCAGTTGCAGAAACGATGGATTTATGAAATGTCCCACTTGTTGGAAGAAGCCAAAACAATTGTTTAAAGTCCCCTAGACTTGTTGTTCCGTGTTACACAAGTTTTAAAAAGTTGTTGAATTTCACTTGTTCAAAAAGCATTTTATGGATTGTATTATAGGCCCCAGGAATGAATAACATTGAAGATTTGCTTAGAAACTGTTTTGTTTTCGGCTGTGAAGTTATCATAAGAATTTCAGGCTAGACCAATGGGACCATGGCAGGAATTGCAGTTTTTTTGCGTTTTGTATGCATTTCTATTCCGGATTTTGCAGCTCACCAAATATTGGGTGTAACCCACTGTACTGCTAATCTCACTGTGAAGTAAGCAGAATAGCCTTTTTTCAGTAACGGAGCTAGCTAGAAAATTACAGTTTTGTCCCAAATTTACAGTTTTTATGCACTTCTAGAAAAAACTCAACTTAAAAACTGCAAATACATAATAGAAATGCATACAAAATGCCCAAAAAACTGCAAATTCCTGCCATGGTTCCATTGATCTGGCCTAAAGTTGGTATGCTTACTTCACAGGGGTGTTTTGTTGGTTAATTTTATTAAATGGAGTTGATGAACAAAATATTAAAAAGCCAAAGACAATGGTCGAAAACATGAAATGCGTCTGCAAGTAAATTGACTTACGTTGTTCAAACCGATTTTTTGCAAGCAGGAAGATGATTTCGAAAACTGCCTCTATGTTAGCCATCCAAAGGTTTTTCAAATTATCTATTTTTCTTAAAAATGGCACGGAGCTCTAAAAAAGACTCGCCATCCCTTTTTCCCATTTTTAATAAATGATTATATTGTTTTTTTTTTCAATATCTTTTAAGTTATCTATTCGCAATTGGAAAAACTGTGTGGAAAAAATGGAAAAAGCGATACTTCGTTTTAGTGCAAGTATCTCAATATACATTTGCAATGTGTAGTTATAAAGAGAAAAAGTCTGAACCATCAGAGATGATGCAACTTGATGGATATACTGTTGATTACATTGAAGGAGCCAGTGGTAAAATTATTTTCATAAAAATTATTTTAAGAGTTAAAAAAAATAATTTATATAAAAATAAATTAAAATGAACTTTTAAAAAAATAGCAAATCTAATGTTCGGAATCGACCTGAATGGAGGCAGATATTTTTTCAATGCTGTACGAGAAGGTGATAGCATCGCATACGCTTGTGACGACGAAAACGAATGCAGCCTTTGGGTAATGGCTATGTATCGGGCTACTGGTCAATCGCATAAGCCAACACCACCAGTGACACAAGATAAAAATTCAGCTATTTCAAAAATACAAGGAGGTACTTACAAAAACAAATCCATTCAACTAAGCTATAAATATATACACATATATATATACAAATATATGTATTATATATTTATATAGTATCCCCGATTCCAAAGATATTCAGTTTGACAGATTTTCAAAAGGTATATACGTAAAAGGTTTTTCATGAAATTTTAATATTTCAAAGTCCCTTGTGTGACATTATGAATGGAATATGAAATTTCCGCTTAAGTCTTATTTTCAATAAACTCTGCAGCATAAATCCGATTTGACTAATAATGGCATGGATTTTATTGACTTTGAGAGTATCGGTAAATTCCAACTTATTGGCATAGACCAGCGATTTCAGAAAACTCCACAAGAAAGGGTTTGACGTGGTCAAATAGCACGATCTTGGTGAGAGATTCGATGTTTTCGCCAAATTCTGCCAAACTTTGAAATATGAGCTGATTGTTCCCTAAACGAGTCAAATTGATTTCGGAATCAATTTGTCAGGAGACAAATGTTGCCTGAAGAGAACATCCGCGTTTGTAATAAAGTGTTCCACGTGTTACTCAATGGTATTTCTTGCCATGGTTGTCTGCATCAGCATTGGCGGTTACAGGAGGGGGGTCATGACCCTTTGTTTTAAAGAATAATACAAGAACTCAACTTTTTATGTTTACTTTAACTTCAACGCAAAAATTATTTTGGAATTGGTTGTTAAAACAGCTTAAAACCACGAACACAAAATCAGTTAAAAACTTTATTTTTTTTCAAATTTTTGAACCAAAAAAGTAAATTGAATGGTTGAAAGAAACTCTACAAGTTTAACTTATCAATTTGCTGTTACCCCTATATGACCGAGGCTCTGGTTCTAGGATCTTGATGTGCCAAGAGTATCATTTGAACCGTATCTCATTATTTATAGAAGAAATGGTGTCTTTTAAGAATTCCTTAAGTTTTTTTTAAAGGCCACAGTTCCTATGTATTTAAAAAAGAAATCCTGCAAAAAATCTACGGTGGCTACAAGCAAAACTTGGACACCAATGAGAGTAGAATTTGAAGGAAAATACTGCAGCAATGGCACGCAGAAGGAAAAAGTATAGTTATTTTCAAACAACCTTACATTACACTGTTAGAAACAAGAAAGTATTTTGGAGATATTCACTTTTTTTAAAAAAGTTAGACCAAAAACAACAAAATCAAAAATTAAAACGCGAAAGCCAAACTCGAACAGTTGTCAAAAGCGCTGAATTTTCTGGATTTTTGGGAATTCCAATACTTAGTGTGTAGTTTTTGGCTTTGTTTGCTCATTTTCAACCTTAAATGAAGTTTTTTAACTAACATTGCACAACATTTTGGTCCAATATCATGCAACTCTAAGTGGAATCATTTTTAATCGGTTTTGTTTAATTTTTTTAAGATTTGCTCCAACGTTCTCAATTAGGATTATGTCAGGGCTCGTGGGTGAAGTTTGCATGACGTTTGGACAGTTGTACAACTAAGCCATGCGCTTAGGTTTTCAGTTTAGCAGTTGATAAAACTGCTAGCGATCACAAGAACCAAGATTTCTGGCACATAACGGTAAATTAAGCTTCACATTGTCCGAATATTCATTGGTGATCCAATATTCTACTTACTTTTTATCAAAATTTGGCAAATCATGGAAGATATTTAAATCTGCAGGATTCGCATTTAAAATGCAAGGTAGCTAAAAGTGGGATTTTGTAATTGTGAAATTATTTAAAAACAAATGCTAACAACCGCTCCCAGCCACAGATGGTAAACATTGTTTTCGAATATCCATCCTTTAAGGGCACCATGATCCAAGAGACAAAGCTTGGTGCTCACTTGACTTCGCAACTAAGTTCCGATCAACTTTTAGTTTTCCCAGTTATTCACCACATGAGTAAACCTTAAACCGTGCGCAAACCGAAACGTTTTTTTTTATTACTTAATTCAGCTTTAATTTTGCCGAGGCCTGGCAACTTTTCAAAAAAAAGCTTAAATGAGGGGCAACGGTTTTAGGCCCAAAAAGAATCTATTTTTCAACTATAATTACTATAAGAAAAATAATATTTAAGTTCAACACTTTATTGAATTTAGATCCACCCTTGGGCATCTATCAGTGACTGAATAATAGACAATCAGTTTGACAAAAGCCCTGAGAGCAACATGATCGCATCAGACTGCCAACATCGACTCGTCCTGAAAAATCTTTTATAAGAAAATAAATTGGCTTACAAAATTTGTAAAAATTGTATTAATATTTGTTGGCCCCTAATTGATTTATGATTTAAAAAAAACTGAAAGAACTATGGTAATATCTTTGGAATCAGGCAAAACACATACAAAACAAAAGACTGAAAAAATTGAAGAAAATCGTGAGCCACACTTATTAAAATATATATGTTAACGAATAGGTATGAATAGCATAGGTATAACAAACTAAAAAATCGTCGTTAATTTTCGATGCGGAAATTCCTTTAGTCCATTTATATTTTTTGCTGAGATATTTTTTTTTCATTTACTACATCAGAACTTAAAGTTAGATATTTTAATCAATATGGCGTATTTACGACTACGAAAGGTTATAAAGAGTTTTGGTTGAAAAACGACAAAATGATGTAATTTGAATAAGGTGTGACAGGAGCTTAAGTCGTGTGGAATTGGTCCATAGAAAAGTGATCGTGACCGCTCATAAAAATTTGTTTTTATAGCTTACTGATTAGGTTTATAATGATATGGCTCTTTGTTATTGCCATGTCCTTAAATAACCATTTTTGAAATGAATCTTTTCATTGGTAAAAAAAAAAACAATTTACTTTTGATTTGGATCTGTCAAAGAACTAATTTTGACAGTGTGTATAAATTCCATTGGGCTAAATAATTGATTTATTTTTTGACTTAAAACCAATTTGGCAGATGTTATTTTTTATCAGTTTTACACATACACGTACAATTTTCAGCTGTCAGTTTGCAAAATTCAATTTTTGATTTATTTAATTTAGTTCAGTTGTGAAAATTCATCAAACTCACACATATTTATCTACGAAAACTTTATTAAGGGATGAAGATTTTTTTTAAATAGTGAGACATGCATTTTTTATTGTTAGCTACAAAATGTTGGTGCAATGAGTGCTTCAATCAAAGCTGATTCTATGCCATACAAAATAGGATTGCCAATGTTTCTATATTAAAAACAAATATTAAATTAGAGAGTAGATTTTTTAATGTATGTATAATTTGTATAGATATTTTATAATTAGTTTTGGGGGTGTGCAAAGTAATCAAAACAAAAACTGTCAACAACAACTCTCAAACTAAATATTATTTAAATCACAAAGATTGCCGGCGAAGTTTAACAAAAAGAATTAATGCGTTTCATGATTTTTGCTTAATACAATAATTAGAACCAACAAAAGATACAATATACATTATGTACATTATAACAAAATTTCCATTTACACAAATAGATGCCGACAAAGCGAGAAAACATGGCATGGAAGATTTTATAAGTGCCGATCCTTGTACTTTTGATCATGCGACGCTATTTAAAATTCTACAAAACCTTACGCTCGAATATCGACTAAACGATCCATATGCTTCATTGGTAATTATTTGTATATATACAAAAATATACATACAATTTTAATTTTGTTTTTATTTTGACAAACAAATTTGCTTAGCAGAACCTATTCGGGTAAGATGGTATACGTTCCTTAGACTTAGGGTAGGTATGAGGTGGTTGCTATAAAGAAAGCCATCGTTGTACCACATAAATAATGATTTTAAGAAACTTACTTGCTGCTCGTGAAACCATTTTAAGCTCCGATTAGAGCTCTTGAGAGAACTTATGTCTGTGTTTGTCAAATCACCAGAATAATTTTAATATAAAACTCCCTGTATAATGAGGAAGAACAGGGATATGTAAGTACTGTTCATCAGCCCTGGATCTATGGGGGGCAAACCGGAGCCTGTACCCCGGGTGGGGCGCCAAATCCATGTGTACCTAGCAAAATTGATAATTGCCGACACTTTTCAGTTCACTTCTCAGTCAGCCTTTAGCATTTTTTCCTATCATTCCACCAATTCAAACAACCTATAAATTCAGTCACGAAAGTGGACTGTGGCGTTTGGGATAAACATGATAAATCCATTTTAAAATTTGATCTAGGTTCATTTAGTATTGAATTTTTCAAAAAAAAAAGTTTTACTATTTGATCTTCGGGCCTACTGTGCAGCAAATATGTAGGCATATCGATAACTTCCTCTGCGTTAATTTCAATTTTTCGATGAACATACTCGTACGCTAATCCTGTTAGTCTTTCTTCATCTGTTTAATTTCACTGTCAAAACAATTCTTTCTGGTGTGCATGTTAAAGCAAAATTTTAAGAAACTTGTGTATCAAGTTGCTTATGGCATTTTGCTTTCTTTAGCATGAATTCAGACTTTAAAATTTGAACTGTCACAAGCCAATTTTTTTGTATCAATTTTTTTTCTTCTTTAAAACTTTGTTTATGTCTTTATGTTTGTAAAGAAACTAGGGAATCAGAATTCACAAAGAAGAAAGTATATGGACTTATGGTTCCCAAATCTCATTTTAAGCTGACCTAAGAAATCATCAGGATAGAGGGACCTTACTATGTGAGTTAAAAATTATACAATACGTGAGCTAAGAAGAAAATTATATGTATGTATAATGTATAATTTTTAACTCACATAGTAAGGTCCCTCTATCCTGATGATTTCTTAGGTCAGCTTAAAATGAGATTTGGGAACCATAAGTCCATATACTTTCTTCTTTGTGAATTCTGATTCCCTAGTTTCTTTACAAACATAAAGACAGTTTAAAACACATTACAAATGTATTTCTTAAAATTTTCGGTTGAGGAGGGGGATCAAACCTCTGTAATCCCCATCAAGCGACGGCCTTGTGTTTGTATTGTATAAATGCAATTCATAACAATTTTATCAATTACAATTTATTTTATAGAAGAGATGAAAAAACAAAGATCTATGGCTAAATAAGTGAAACTATTTGACCCTTAAAAGTGATTTATTGGCCTTTCAGAGGTCCTAACTCCTAACTAATAACATTTTTTCATCTATAAGTTCAGATTTGATTTCTTGAAGTTATTTCTTCCTTAAGGCTTGTATTTATTAAGCCTTTGTACACAGTTTCATTAAAACCTATTTAAGGTGCAATTGGGAACTCATATCGCCCCTAGGCTCAGATGGTATACAATATTTTTCGAATAACCATCCTTTGGGGGCACCAAGATTCCAGAGACAAGTCTTGGTCCTCACTAAGCAACTAAGTTGCGATCAACTTTTAGTTTTCCTAGGTACTTACCACATTAGTAAACCTTAAACCTCGCGCAAACCGAAACGTTTTGTCGTAGTGAATCAATTGGAAGTTTATACTTCCTTCAGACTTGCATTTATTAGGCTTTTGTATTGAATTAGTAACGTTTCGAAGCTATGCTTTCCTATATAGTTTCATTAAAATGTATTGAAGGTGCAATTGGAAATTAAAAACCAGCCTAATATATGCAATTAGCAGAAGTTTATGTGAAGCTATGGCACAGTGTCCGTGCATAATACTTTTTTTTAGGGAGGAGGTGGATTTTAAAATTTCACGTGAATACCATTTTACCCGATTATGCTTTATTTTATTTATTTCTTTCGATTACTTATTTTCATTATTCACATCGCCTCTGATATCCTTAAAAGGTTATCAGTGGCAGCCATTTTTATTTTCCTTTTTTTAATTTCTTATTTTCTTTTTTTTTTAATCAAAAATTATTTTTAAAAAAATTAAAACAAAATTCTCAATACACACATAGGGTTGGTTTAGTCCCGGACAAGTGTTCGTTTTGGATGAATACTGTGCACGGTATGGCGTAAGAGGATGTTACCGACATCTTTGCTATCTATCTGATTTATTAGATCGTGCCGAAAAACAATTTATGATTGATCCAACTTTAATTCATTATTCTTTTGCTTTTTGTGCGAGTCATGTGCATGGGAATAGGTAATGACAATTTTTATATTTTTGAAATTTGTTTTTAATTTTTGAAAAATATTTTATTAAAATCTAATGAGAGTATTTTGTGATATTATATTTCTTAAACAAACAAAAAAATATGAAAATAAAACAGACCAGATGGCGTTGGCAGCATAACCCACGAAGAGAAGGAAAAATTCCAGCAAATCAAAGAGCGATTGCGTGTCCTTCTCGAATATCAGATAACAAATTTTCGATTTTGTTTTCCATTTGGAAGGCCTGAGGGTGCCCTTAAGGCAACCTTATCATTACTGGAGAGGGTCCTTATGAAAGACATAGTGACACCAGTCCCACCCGAAGAAGTAAGACAGATGATTAAGAAGAGTCTCGAAACAGCCGCATTAGTAAACTACACAAGGTTGTCCTCCGAAGCGAAAATCGAGGGTAAGTTAATTTTATATACCAAATAACACTTACATAATTAAATAAATTAAAAAGTCAAACAGGCACTAGTTATTTATGTAAATATTCTTGTTTAATTTAATTCGGATTGAAATTCTTAAACAAAAGGTATTCATTTTTCTTTTTATTGTTTGTATTTCTAGAGGATCTGCGTGGTGAAATGATTGTGTCGCCTGCAAAAAAGCTAGAAGATCTAATACACTTAGCCGAATTATGTGTGGATTTATTGCAACAAAACGAAGAACACTATGCAGAGGTAAACCACATAACAAAGAATATAATTAATTAAAAATTATAAAATACCTACATAAATGTTTCCATGATATAAAGCTTGCTGTATTTTTTTTGTATAACTCCCAATGTATAATCTGAAAACTATCGCTATCTGAGAACTTAGAACTAAATGTGTTATGAATTTTGACTTTATTATATACTATATATATACCTTAACATTATTATTACATAATTTATTTTAAATAACAAAAAAACGAAACTAGTGCAAATATGTGGGGTTTGGTATGTGCAAATGATAATATTAATAATTATAATGAGCGCGTTTTATTCAACTATCTAATGTATTCATTTGAGAGATTTTTAATTATGAACAATAGTACTTCAAATATATTGACATTGCGCATGTGTTCTTATAACTTCTGATAACAATTTCTTATTGTTTCTAACTGTAGGGCGTTCTCCATCCCACAAAGAACTTTGTTTTCGATATTTTTTGTTACTATTTTATCTATCCCTATGCAGCCTTATTTGTTCATGTGATTGGGGTTTGCTTTTCCACCACAGGCTTACTGCTTTTTTGTAAGCGAACAATCCCTTGAACTTCTTCCAGCATTTCCTGTTTGGATCTGTGTTGCATCATTCAAAATAATGCCTTCCCAACGTTTTTTCTTGACCCAATTGCATATTTCTTACTTCTTCAGGTCTCTGTCATTCTATATTTTCAGAAAGTTTCTGAAGAATATATTCGCAAACATTTCTTTTAACGACCCATGAGACCCATAGTCCAGTACATTTATAACATTGAACATTAAAGATCACAACTCTGATTTTTCGCACTAGCGAAATGTTCTTTTAGGCCGTCATCTTTGATTTTGTTTCATTTAAGTTTTCATTAAATATCTCGGTTCCTAGAAGTTCTACAAAAAAGTGTGTTAAACAAAAAATTTTGGAAATAGAATTTTCTTTCTTTTGTTTCGAAAACACTGTCTACATTTAGAATTGATGAAAAGAAAACTGAGTACATTTATCGCTGCGTGAAAAGAATATTAGAATCTTGATAGGTGAACAAACGCGCCCTTGTATTTGCATCTGATTTCTGTAGAAGCTATCAGGACGTAGAAGAAACTGAAACATCTGCTCTGTAATTGTCCAAACCTCCAAATAAGTCGTTCCGTTACTTTAGAAACTGGTTTGTGGAAGAACTAGACGATCTAGCGCATTTCTCAACGGCAACCATGAGGAAATTTATAGAAAGCACCAGGCTTGCCAAATTGGACTAAAGCTATGACCGCACTCGACGGAACTGCAATTCAACGTAACTGCACTACACAGCGCGGCACTCTACGGCACTTTTTTATATACCGCACCACGCTGCAGTACACATTGGCTTCACTCATAAATAAATGAGAAGTGCCTATAAATGAACCCATTAATAGTGCCATTGTGATGGCATTGTGATGGCATTACTTATACAATCGACCAAGCAACAAAATAATTATTTGATCCCTTGACCGATATAATTTCTTTTTTTTTTTTGTCAGCGTGAAATATTTCTAAAACGTATCACAGAAAAAAACAAAGCGCACAGCCAAAACACAACGTTTCGTGATGCTTGCTATATCGCACTTGCGACAACGGAACGGAATGGAACTTCAGGCCGCAGTAAAGTTGGTCAGATTTTCAACTTTTGTCGCATGGTGCCACACCGTGAAGTTCAGTTGTCGCTTAGTGCGAGATATTCCGCTGAAGTTCAGTTCCGTCGAATGCGGTCTTACCTTCAGTTTTTCCAAAATTTCCGACAGCAATTTCAGTATGACAGCCCAATCGTAATTGGGTTATACAAAAAATTATATTAAAAATCACTTTTCTCTTCCTAAACATATCCTCAATGCATTCAACAGTTTGGCATCACTTTTTATTCACCAAATATACTGTCATTGGTTTTGACAATTGAAACAACCGCAACAATCTTCACTTTGATATCATTCAGTTTATGATGTGTTGTTCCTAGTATTCCCAATTCTATGAGAAAAACAAAATAACTGTTAAAAGCAGGAAGCAAACAAATTTGAAAATAGTCATATTGTGAAAAGAATATTAAAAAAAATAAACAAATTGTGATTGCAGTTATGAGAAAATTAAAAAAAAATATTATTGGCTACAATTTGGGCTACTTTCTCGGCTCCGATTTTGGGCAACACAATTTTTCAAATTGGGCTATCGAACTAGTTGAACACATCTTTTTTAAAGTATTTGCTTTGGAATTATGGCAAAAAAATATATTTATAATAATATTTTTATCTGTACCCACTATTTCCCACATTTTTTTGACGTGTTTTCGAAAGTTTGAAACAGGCAAAATTATTGTCCACTTTGAAAACAATCGAAGTTTCAGATCTAGCAGCTTGAAGTCTTGCGAAAATAAAATCGAGTTCAATAATTCATGAAATAATGGGCTCTACCATAGCGTTTCCTATCGGAAAAATCTAAGAGAAACTCCGATCCAAGCATTTATTTCGTTCATGGATCCGAATTGCAGAAGAAATGTAGACGCATACCGATGCCGCCGGCGACGTATGCAGTTGACATAAAACATTGCCTACTTGGCGAAGTTTCAGGCAATGTGGCTTTTCCTTCATAAACTCAATTAAATGATGGAGTAGTATTGATAGTGGAGTATTTCTTTTATGGTGGGGCTGATGTAGTAAGGTTGGGTGGAGGAAGTTCTGGAGGTGTGTCTGGAACTGGTATAAAGAACACCGTTTTTCAAATTACTTTTTCATAGATTTTTGTTGGTAGTGGGTCTGTTGGAGAAGAGTTTGACGTAGGAGGTTAGGAGGTGAGTCTGGTACTGGGATGAAGGAATAAGACCCTTCTCCAGAACGCCCTCTGTCACACCCTTCTCCATCAGACCCACCATCAACAAAATTTAACAAAAAGATATTTCAAAAAAATGTTCCTTTGTAGATATAACACACTTCTCTGTAGAAAATTAAACAAAATCCAAAATGGCGGCCAATCAACATAGATGTGGTGGGGAAACATGCGCTCTGTTTGAATAAGGGCCAGTTGTTTCACATCTGGTTAAATCTGTAAGAAGTTTTTCACCGGTTCTGGTTCTATAGAACTAATCAACCCAGTGACTGAATTTGTGGTTAACAACCTTCACATATCATATATTACGAAAGTATATATCGCGCTACCAGCAATGTTTAATATTTTAGTATACCTAGAGACTTTTGACAAATACTTGTCTATTGGAGTCCATGATTTGCCGCTTTCCCTGTACAAAAATTCTAGGAGCGTCTTTTGATAAAGATTACGAAAACATTTTTTTTTGAAAATTTCGTTACATCTTGCTTTAAACAATTTAAAAAAAAAATTGTTAAATAACTTACAAAAATAAAAAAATAATACAAAGAACATAAAATGCTTTATAATTAAATAAAGAGAGAGATGCACAACCAAATCTATACATACAAGCAAGTCTTGAATTTCTTAGTTTATGTCGTTTAGATATCGCTTGTTCATCTAGAAAGTATACTTTATACACCTACAATTTTATGTAATTTTTTCTTTTTCAAAATTAAAACAAAATCTCTTTGATTTCTTTAAATTGAATATTGTTTTTTTAATAAAATACATATTTATTTTATAATTGATTTATTTTTGATGATTTTATTTTTGGTTTCAAAGACACTTTTAAATATTAAACGTACCTATATTATCTGGGTGAGAGAGCGAATCGTTATATATCTACTACATACAAACATATAATTTATAATTACTACGAGTTTTCTTGCGTTTGCTGTTTATAAAAAATTGATACATTTAAAAAAATTGAACAAATCAAATAATTAACAATTGGATTAAACAAAGGAGGAAAGGTGAAAACGGTTTACAACATTAAAAACGACGAGACATATATTTTGTAATGTTTGTCGTTGGAAAAATATTTTCATGTTCTACAAAATCTTTTATAGCAGTTCAATTCAAACCACAGTGTGAACGAAGTCAATTACTAGCTACGTAATTTTAATATTTTGGTGCATTTAAGTGTGAAAAAAATGTGTTGTTTAAAAAAAAAAACACAACGTATGTCGTTGTTAAGCTGTTGTTGTATGTACTTTAAAAGATATTTATTATCACTGAGTGAACAGGCTATTCGCTACTCATTTCCCATGCCACACAAATAATGTCTATATCAAAATACACTAAAACACCGAATTGTTTAAATGAATTGTTATTTTGAACATACATACATTATTTAATGTTATTGGCAAGACCAGTTTGCATTCGTCTTTTTCATACTAAAATGCACCAAAACAAAACTTGGTTAGCGAATACCTTCATAACTTTCACACACAGTGATTTGAAATGAGCTATCAAAGTCAGCCTTATTGTGAGTTTCACGTGAAAAACATTCCACACGCAAAAATTGACATTTCACTCTTCGCTTATTGTGAGTTTCATCCGAGAACCGAAAATTCTCCTTTTTTGTGAGTACTCATTTCGTAATTATTCGTAAATAAGAGCTTAAATTGTTACTTATTTTTTGACGGCGAACGGAAGAGAAACAGAGGGTACTGACTTGTGCCTTTGCGCAAGTTTTTTGTTTATTTTAGACCAAGAGAAGTTCAGGCGAAACTCATAATCAGCCCTATAATGAGTTTCATATGGAAAATATTTCCCCCGAAAAATGTTTGTTCCCTCGGAATTTTAAAAGTTATTATGAGTTTTGCCTAAGCTTCTCTTGGCCTAAAATAAACAAAAACTTGCGCAGAGCCACCAGTCAGTATCCACTGTTTTTCTTTCGTTCCCCAAAAGATAAGTGACAGTTAAATCTCTTAATTACGAATAATTACGAAATGCAAAGGGGAATTATTGTTTTTCGGGTGAAACTAGCAAAAGGTGAAAAGTGAAATATCAATTTTTCCACGTGGAATGTTGTTCACGTGAAACTCACTGAATTCCTTTTAAAATTCCGGGGCGAAATATTTTCCATGTGAAACTCATAATAAGGCTGAGTGACTATTGAAGTACACAGAAATAACTTTCCAGTGACATACAAACATACCGTTGATACTAGCTGTGTTTAATGGAGAAAAACTAGATCAGAAACAAAGTAAAACAGCACAAGTGTGTGAACAGGAAATAACAGAAGAGTGCAGCTTTGTGTTGACAGAATTAATCGTTGCCTATTAGCTTATTAAAAATTTCAAATTCAGAAATGTTTGAATTTTTATTCGTTTGGATTATATTTCAATTCAAATTTAATATCAATTCACATTTTCTTATCCTTTTATGTTGTTTTCTTCATGTTAAGCCAAAAAAAAAAAAAAAAAAAATACAGTGAAAGCTCATTTGACGGACAGCTCCCTCAAGCGGACAGATCTCTTAAGCGGACAAATTCTCACGATCGTGTGTCTAAGATATAAATTGATACATCTTAAAGCGGGCACTCCCTTAATTGGACTCGGACAAGAATATCAGCCGTAATTTGTTACATTTAACTGTCTTGTTTCTTACAAATAATTTTATAAACGGATTTTGTTTCTGCAGCTTTTGTCTGTTAGTGTATCTTCTCGATCATTTTTTAACAGTTGTTTACGAATTTTATGACACCAATTTAAAAATAAATAAATGAATTTGGTGGGGCAACAAGTCATAAGAACCAGAGACTAGTGACTTACAGTCCGCAACCATTCCTGTGTGTGTATAATTGGCAGGAATTGAGGGGACCTAGTATTTTTTACCTAGTCCGAACGGCTAGATGAGAAGCACTTTTCATGATAAGTATACAAGTATAACAATATTCAAACAGTTTTTCAACACAAGATGGCCACTTACCTAAATTGAGAATAGATATGTCAAAACGCATGCAAAAGTTGAATAATTTCTACTTACGTTACGTTGGTTTGTGTACTTATTAATAATTGCAAAATCGTAACATATGTTCTACGCGTCATTGTAAACACTAAGCGGAAATTCCTATGCCTGAACTTTTGCGTTGATACACAAATCTTTCAACGCAACGCCCAACGGGGCATTTTAAATCAGCCGTAAATCAGCCATTAGTGAAATGATTTTTTTTTGTGAAATTTTCTAATTCTAGTTTTCTGTATTTGTTTTTATATATTATTATTTATTTTGTTGGGTGTCTTAGGGACAGTTCATATAATTTAATTTTTGTTATTTTTGGAGCTACAAATATTTTCATTATTAATTTTTGTCGGACGGATAATAGTGCTGTGACCATCACTGTCCACCTAAGGGAAGTTCTATGATAAATATTTTTTAGCTATGATAAATGTTAGCTTATTACTATCCCAAACAAACAAATCAGCTAGTGCTTTGACATTTATCTCACTCACTAACTCAACTTCAAAAATATTGTACAAAACTGTTCTAGAAAATATCATGGAACACAAAGTGATAGAATATAAAACAATTTGAGGCAAAGTTTTTACTCATGGAACACACAATCTTGTACTTTTCTGATTTTTTCTGTTCAGAACAGATTCATTAAACTCACGTACTGCAACAAATTGTATTGTTGAAAATATTTAAACATACAAGAAATACAAGTTCAAATTTAAACTATGTTTTTGTTCTCCTAAAAAATCTCAGTAAAGTAACATAGGTATATAAGACTTTTTGCCCTATCAACGACGATATGTTTCGTTCTAATTGATTTCTAAACCACTTTCCGATTGTCCTTTGTTCTTCTGTCTATTTGAATACAAATTTTACATAATTTCCTTACGTTTATCTTCCAAATTCAAACCAAAAATTCAATACAAAGTCAGTAGTTGATAAAACAGCCAGCAGCATGTTAAATTTGTTAAAATTCTTTACTCATATTTTTAAAATACGTTTTTGTTTAAACATAAAATTTATTTCTGTTTTGTAGAACATATTCATTTTGGATGTTATGTACGATTTTTCATTTGTTTAATTTAGATTGTTGTAAGCCGAAATTATATAATTAATATATTAAAAAAAATAAATGTGTGTATAATGATATTCCATAGGAATGCTTTAATCTTGCATATTTTTTTAAGTTCATTCTTATTTTCTGTTTATAATATTTTAATGCTCTATAAAAAAGATTTTCCGGTTGATAATGATAAAAATCTTTTATAAAAATCATAATAAAGCAGGAAATCTCAACGATTCGTCACATACACTAAAATATATTAAAATCTTATATATTATGTTTTTATTTTTATGTAAAATTATTTATATTTTGGGTGGGGAGCAGGGGTATTTCAAATCCTGTCTGATCAAAATTTTGTTTTTGTTTAGTTTTTTCGGTTTAGAAATTCTGTATGCTCAAAATTTTTCATTTCGAAAAACTATAATTAATAAAAATTCTTGATCCCAAAACGCTTTATGCGCAAAATTATATTTTCAAAAATGTAGCTTTTTACTGCTCAAATTCTGTATAATGGGTCAATATTTCAATACATTTAATATTTTGCACTCCAAATCTCTTAAGACAACTTATTTTGGTATTGAAAACCGATTACATCAATTAAAAACTCTTTAATAACCATGTTTTAACTTTTAGTGCAATTTTATATTTACTCAAAAAATCCTATGTTGTTCTTGTAGTTAACATGAGAATTCTCTAAGTAAATACAAAAATAAGGCTAATAACGACTACAAAACAAGGGATCACATTATTTGATCAAATCTTATGGTTTTCAAACAGTGCCTGCACTGGTAAATAATGAAAAAAAAATCAATTAAAATTTTTTTGTAGTTGAAAAGTGTCAAGTACTTGCAACTTAATTAACATATATTTGTAATTGAAAACAGAAGTAATCGTCAAATAACAGCAATGATTCCTTTTTTCAGTCATTACATTGAAATATAATTAATTTATTACTTTTTCAATTAAATTTTAAGTGATTTTTAATTGTTAAAAATTCCAATGATTCGAATCCTAGAAATGAAATACCTTAAATGTAAACAGTATTAACTTTCCAATATTTTGTATAAGGTTATAACACGCATTTTTGAGGTTGGAAACTCAAAAGTGCCAAAGTATGTTAGTTCTTCCCTACCAAAACATCACCTTCTCGAATATGGTACCGCTCTAAGAAGTTTCTTATTTCATCAGGGCTTCTCAAAATTCATTTGGTTTTCATCTGAAAGACACGATTTTTTCTAACTCATATAAATCCTACGGCACAAATGACTGCAATAACTAATGAAAAATATTGAAAAGAGGTTTTCCCAAATTTATTGATATTTTTGGACGCATAAACTGTACTATTCAGCAAAAAAAACTTAATTTTTCGATGTGAAATACTTTGGAAAAGAACCGGAGAAAAAATAGCAGTGCTTTTTGTATTATTATTCTTTCTGATTATTTTTCCAACATTACCGACATGATAAACAAACAATGAGCATCATCAAATCATACATAAATTAATAAATTTTGGAAAAAATGGACAAAGTTCCTTTGAAAATATGTGTATATATTCAGTTAAAGCGAAGTTTAAATAATATATTTCTTGTTTCAGTTAAAAAAGTAATATGACCTAGAATATTAATGTTTTGAAATATTGACCCAGATCAAATATTACCACTTGCATTGAAAAAAAAATAATTTTCATTCGTTCATTGGCTAAAAATTGATAATATATAAGCTCCTACAGTGTCTAAGGCATTTTTGACCTCAGAAATCAACTACTATTGGTGAATTAGCGTAATAAATGCAGCATAATGTTTTCAGACAAAGAAATTAGAAGTGTATCCGAATTTTGTTGTTGCTTTTTTATTTCTTATCAAAGAGGGCCTTTTACGTTGGGATGTTTAAAATGTCTCAGTGTGTAACACGGAAGTTTTTCACCCTACTTGATGCTTTGACCTCACTTCGCACTTCTTCCAGTTATACAGACCAAGTGCTTTAAAGGGTGGTACGATCTTTAGCTAAAACTAAGCAATTATATTAAACCTTTTAATTTTTTTACTTTATTTTAAATTTGTTAACGTAGTGTAGAGCTTTTATGTATGTCATTGTAGGTGAAAGGGTTACTCCTAACTATCGGTATAGTCTTTTACCACTTTAAAATGGTTCAGGACCTTATGTCCCATATTCTTCTCTCGAATTGTTTCGAAATACCTTGGTTTTGGCCTTTTAGATTACATTGGTGAAATAACTATTCAAACTTGTTGATAATTAGCTGAAGCGGGTCATCTGCAAATAATCACAGACCTTTTATGATAGAGTGTTATGCCTTCACAAGTTTGTTACCAGATCATCCACAAGAGGATTGAATACAAAAAATGTGTGCCTTTCGCTTTCGTGTAATTTTTAAACAACCATCGACGACGTTGGAGTTCTTGTCGTAAAAAAACGTTATGAAAACAAAATAACAGTTCGAAAAAGTTTCAATACGAAAAGGTGAATTCTCTTGCATACAAAACAAAAACACATACAAAACATTGCACGATAATATCGCAATTGTCACAAACAGTTACCGTCTTTTTTTACACAAATGAATGAGTAATAAAAAGTCTTGACATTAAGTAAGCAAAGCAACGACAAAGAAAATAGAAACTATTTTACTTCAAATCTGAAATCATCATAGTTAATTAATGACTAATCAACAGCAAATTATCCATATTACCACTTTTTTATTGATGACATTCCGTTCGTATGGGTTACTCGAAGCAATAT
The DNA here is from genome assembly GCA_946251815.1 of Dasysyrphus albostriatus. Lineage (NCBI taxonomy): Eukaryota > Metazoa > Arthropoda > Insecta > Diptera > Syrphidae > Dasysyrphus > Dasysyrphus albostriatus. The sequence goes on from OX276339.1 coordinate 4,664,283, forward strand.
ATCCCGCTTTCTGTTAAAACCTCATAACTCTTCAAATAACATTTTTTATCTTTTCAGATACACTATATCATGTGGTGCCTTTTTTGGCTTTATAAACCAGTTTTCAAACCTTTGTTGTTGTCAGTTGCCAGTTGTTCAAATATTTGATACATGGCGAATTAATTGAAGTTCATCGCTGTTTTAGGATTTAATAGATTGCTTTAACATACTTGAGCCTAGAACAATCGTTCAGCCCCAGTGAATACGCCGAAATCAGTGGGCCAAAACTGCTGAATCACAAACTTGAACCAAATTATAACAACTGGTCCTTACAGCTCTAAAAATTTAATTAAATTATTCTTTTAAATGGTTTATTGTGTCTCTTAGGGTTAGTCATTAATCAGTGATTATTACATCTGCATTACTTTACAAACATTTTAATCAATGAGTCCGTAGTTTGAGTTTTTAATCATCGAAATGGTGACTCAGCTGATTTTTGTTGACAAGCGCTCTTTAACCAGAACCAGTGAATTTCATTTGTTCTGAGTATTTATTCCATACTGAAACTATGATGAAACTGGGCCTTAAACAATTTTTACTTTTCGCTTAACGAGGTTTTGACAGAAATGCGACGATGTAAAATCATTCAATTGATTATATCAGATGAAAACAGTTTTTAATTTAAAACAAAATCATTTTTTTAAACTGCATACAAAAATACAGAAAAGAAAAGCAACAAAAAATGTAAGGTACCTACTAAATATTTTCAAAAACAAGGTATGAAACTCCTTCAAAATAATTTGATTCTGAGGTCTAAATGTTGAACTGTACTTAGCTTGATCCTAAATAATATTTGGCTTCTTTTTCTAAATATACCATAACAACAAACCCAAATTGGCATTACCCAAACCCAAACTGGCATCGAAACGAAAAAGACCCTATTGATAATTTGGCCTTATTTCTTTTGGCACATTATTTATCGCGTCACCTTTATTTTCCATATATCCTAAAGTCAGGTGTTAAGGTTATATACATTTATTAAAAAGCGATTCGCAATAAGATGAAGCTAAAAAAAATCATACCAACATTTCATTTTTGAGTAGTCTCTCGACATAATAAACTGATTTTCGATCAGATTTAAAAAAAAAAAACACACCCCCAAAACCAAAATAAAAAACACGCTAAACATTTCCTGTAGATATTCGTTAAAAAACAAATGAATCAAACCAATACCTATACTATTTTTGGGTGAATGTGTATACCTATACATTTTATAGTTACGCAAAAATGATCCGGATCAAAAAGGCGCAGCTGCAACTTCTGGCAATACAGCTGATGGTAATGATCCAGCAAATCCCAATGCCAACGCCGCCGCCGCCAATCAAGCAGCTGGAAACTCGTCATCAGGAGGAGCTTCTGGATCCGGACAAGTTGCTACTGCCCAAGGAGCTCAACCGCCACCATTTCGTTACTGCATGCCAACTCATGCGGTCTATACTGCTCCAGTACCAACGGCATGTACTAGAGTTTTATTTACAAACAAAAATCCATATATTTTTTTAAAATTTTATTTCTGTTTTTACAACAATTGTACGTAATATTGCTTTCAACCAAAAAATAGCAAATAGCTTTAGAAAATAGATGATTTATTTTTGTAGGATTATGTTGATGCGCAGGGGTATCTATTAGTGAGGGTCGGGAAAAGCGTTTTTTTTTGTCTATAAAAAAGAATACTTTTGCTTTGAAAATTTGTTGTTTTGAAAAATACAATTTAAGAATGCTTTTTTTTGAAAATTTAAGCACGTCAATAGGATTTTTTGAAAATAGTGATTTTAAAAGTAAAACAAATAAAATGTATTTAAATTTTAAAATCGAAAAATAACTTTGATGCAGCACAGTCACAAAATAATATGCTCTTGGAAAATTATTAATGCTTCTTTTTTTATGTGTTTTTGTTTTTTGTTTTTCGTCTTTTTTTTTTGTTTAAATTGTATTTTATAGCTTATACGGACAAGAAATTTATATAATTTAATTATTAACTCAGAATTTATATATCTTAACTATATCAGTAATTCGACTTTGGACACATAAAGCGCATATTTTTAAAAAATTATTCAATTTCACCAAAGATTTGTTTGAGATCTACTCATCAAATTTCATCAATATAAAATTTTAATTCCTTATTTTTAATTTTTTTTTTGTATTTCAAAGTGCGCTTAAGCATCTAAACACGCATAAAAATATACGGTGTAGCAATTACTACTAGAGTAGTGAAAATTATGTAGGCCTAACATTTCATTACAATCCATTAATTCAATCTAAAGTTATGAATGATTTTATGTTGGCGATAAGAAATGCAAGTTTTTAGTGAAAAACAAATGGAGGGCCTCCAGAAATTTTCGTGGTTTTATCAAATTAATTTTGTTTTCTCTCAATGAACACTATGCTAGGTAAAAACGAAAATGGATACTACAAATCTTGCTTTATCCGAATCTTCAAACTATTCGAATATCAGGATCAGGATACATATGAGTAGGGTTGCCAATCGTACTCTTAAAAAGAGTATTGTACTCTATTTCATTAAAACGTACTCTATGATACATGACTCTGATAGAGTACGCAAAAATAATCTTTTTACTTAATCTAATTTTTTCCCCAATCCTCTTCTTTCTTCAAATATTTTGTTATATATATAGAGTTAGTATTTTAAACTCTATTTTATGAACTTTATTTTTCCACACTATCCATCTACCTGCTACACATAATGGTACAACATTTTTGTATACTAAAAACGAGTTAATGTGAACCAGTCCTAACACTCAAATGTTTCTAAACGCACCCAAAACTGTCAAAACATAATTAATGAAAAGTCAATAGCTGTGTTCAATTCTTCTTCTATTATAATCCAGATTCGGATCTGGATTAACTTTTAATTCTTTTTGTATTGCGTGTTGCAAGAACATACTTTCGGATCGCGAAGATAGTAGAATAGTAAAGGATTTTTCAACAGGGACGCTACAAAAGTAGAGCGAAAGGGAAAACAATTGAAGCCATATTTCTTGCCGCTCTTTTGACATTTCTCTTCAGTAAGGTTTGCCATTTCAGGATGGAAAGATATAAGAGCCAACAACGAGTCGAAATTATTACAATTTACTACCGAAATTCGGAGTCAGTGGCCTCAACGTTAAGAGCGCTACGTCCAATTTATGGTCGTCATAATCGTCCTAGCAGATCAACAATTGAGCGTCTAGTGGAAAAATTTGAATCCACAGGCACAGTACAAAATGTTCCCGTGCCAGTAAGACAAAGAAGCGCCCGTAGTGTCGAGAATATTGCTGCCGCTGAAGCTTCAGTTGCAGAAAGCCCAAATGTGTCTCTCACACGTCGTTCTCAAGCGTTGGGCATCTCTGTGACGTCGTTGTGGCGAATTTTGCGAAAAGATTTTGGCTATCCTTACAAGATTAAATTGGCGCAAGAACTGAAGCCGTGAATTGGGCTGAGCACCAACTTGAAAATGATTCGGATTTTCATCGAAAAATCATCTTCAACGATGAGGCTCATTGCTGGCTGAATGGCTTCGTCAATAAACAAAATATGCGGTATTGGTCAGGCAGCAATCCACGTACTCCATGAGTCATCATTGCATCCCGAAAAAATTATGGTTTGGTGTGGTTTATGGCCTTCGTACGAATATCGAACGTGAAATTGCAGCAGTACCGGCCGATTTATGTTTGAAAACCGTCGAAAATTGGGTTCAGCGTCTGGGCCTCTGCAAGCGTGCCCGTGGTGGCCATGCAAAAGAAATCAAGTTCCATACAAAATGGCATCAAATGTACTTTCACAGAAATAAAGAATTTCATTGATATCCAAAACCATTTTTATTTTATTTAAAAAAACTTTCGTAGTGCTCTTATTGAATAACCCGATATATAGTAGCCCCACCGAAAGGAAACTTTTGGTGAGGCGCCGAATATTCTCTTCCAAGGCGTTAATCGTCTCGGGCTTATTTGCATCTGCATAGACAAGCGATTTCACATAACCCCACAAAAAATAACCCCACGACGCGAGATAATGCGCTCTCCAAAAGTTTCTTTTAATAAATTCATTGTTTCGTTGTGGGTGGCGCGAACTGAACCACCATCATTTTGGTAACAAATTTGCTCGATTTGTAAACGTTGTTCAGGAGTAAGTCTATTCACAATGACGGTGTTCACAATGGTCTGAAAAACTAGATTTTTGTTGACGTTTCAGTATTTACATCTTTCTTTACTGAAGATGAAGAAGTGGGAGTGAGATGTGAATACTGAAACGCCAAAAAAACCCAGTTTTTCAGTCCAATGTGAACACCGTCAATGAAATGAGCATTAATTAAGTGACAGCTGTCAAAAAGACTAACTCTGAAAATAGTATTGTCAGATTGAAAACCACACGCCTAGAGAAAACATCCTTTCTAACTCTGTTCCTGTCATTTCAGCATTTACTAAGAGAGTTTTTTCGGTCATGATCATAAGTGTTGAGTGGTGAGAAAAGAAAAGGGCCGTACTCTTAGTTATTCTCTCTAAAAACAAACATACTACTCGTATATTTCTTCCTAAAAAAGTTGGCAGCCCTACATATGAGTGAGACCTGAGAGCATTGGTAGATCCGACATTTATCCGGATATTTTCATTTAACTTCCATATCCAGATATCTGGATATTCGGCACTATCCAGATATTTCGCATATCCTATGCTGGATGAAATTAGGATGCTTACAATTGTTTGCAAAACTGCGTAATTTTTACAAAGCTGATTCTCTGTATATGTGTTAAGGGAACGATTAACTTATTTTGACAGCTACAATTGGACACTTTGACTACATTATGTTTCATTAAATGTAACTTCTCAAGTGAGAAATTATTTGCTGAAAGTTTTTTTTCTCTTCATTTAAATTTGTTTCTCTTGTTTTTTGTTGTTTCTTTCTTCATCTGTCAGATTTGGGCTTGTTCAACATAGATTTACTTACGTTACATTGCAAAGTTTATTCTAGTAAGGAGTTGCTCAATGCCTTTAAAACTCTGAAATTGTATAACAAGAGGACTCTCAGCAAAACGACTACCTTAACTAGAGCCGTTTGCATTCCTTAAACGAGCAATGTTTAAAATTTTGCACTAATGTGTTTAGGCGCAAGAGCCCTCTGTACAAAAATTCGAACTCCGAAAATTTTTATTTTCTTTATTTGATCATAATAAATGACGTTCATTTTCAAAGAAACAAGAGAGGCCATTTTGTGGCAATTAGATTCATTAAAAATTTGAAATGTTTGAAAACAATGACTTTTTATTGGAAAAAAATTTCTCTATAAAATGTGTAAGTTCTAACAAAATTAGTTTGTTTTCTTTGATGAGTTAGTTGTCACTATGGGAAAATTTCAGGTTATTTGGTTCATTTCTTGTTATTTAAAAACACAATTTATAAATGACATATTTGACAATTTCAAAAAGCAAATATTTCAAAAACAAGAATGAAATTAAAAAATCGGCCTCGAACAGATTGAAGCCCTAATCATTTCCTTTAAACAAATTTAAATATTATAAATGTATTCCTCTCCTGTTGGGAATCCAACACTCCCATACTCCCATAGAAGTTGGGAATCCATTTGGCAGTCTTAGGTAATTTTTACAAAACCTTGATTTTTGAAACACAAAAAACAAAACCAAAAACATAGCTTGAACATTTTGATGCTAAAATGTCATTCTTTCATATGCAGATTATATTTTAGAAATCCATGGTTCCGTGGGTGAATTCCTTTGGAATCCATTTTTTGGCATCTGGACGAATTTTTGAGATATGTGAACAATTTATTGTCAAAATAGATTCCCTAGGATCTCAGAATGTTTCGCATACAAACCTCTTGTTTTTTCAGCCAAAACTGAGACTTCAATGAAATATTTTGCTAAGGATTTTTTGTAAATTTTGTTTGAATTGTGAGATATGTGTAGGTACTGGCAACACACAAATGTCTATGCTTGAAATGTCATACTTCAAAATATCATTCATACTTTTAGTATATTCAAAATTTGTTTCATGACATCAGTCTTACTCAAATCTAAATTTAAAAATATTATTAAATTTTCAAAACAATTCAAAATTGATTTTTTTTATTAAAGCTAGAAAATAGAACATAAATTATTTTTCAAACATTTTCTTAAAAATTTATTGGAAACTGTTTGCAAAAAAATATGAACACTAATTTAACATAAAGAGAAATTTAATCACTATTTGATAATAACTACAACTATAATTAAAACTGATAGCACAATAGTCTATTTGCCACTTGAAAGCTAGATGTTCTAATATTTTGTATATTCCCTAGATTGAATTTTTAAATCTTTTCTTAAAATATAAAACAAAATCCCAGTTTTTATATAAACCAATATATAAACCAACCTACAATTGAACAAATAAAACAACATTTATGGCTTGGTATTTGTTTTTCGTATAATAATCATCATTCTATTGCGAAATATTTTTTTTTAAATAAATTGCATTTGTTTATTTCCCCCATAATATTTACCAAATAAATTATTTAATTTTTATTAACATTATCAATTTTAAAAAACGAAAATCGACAAAGAAAAAAATACAACCACACGATATTATTTTTATTTATTTAAAGAAAAAAGACATTAATTCATACTTATTTTTAAAAGTATTTATTAGTGTTGCCAAAAAATTACTAAACAAACAAAACATGCCTACTTTATAACTAGTTTTTGCTTTTTTTATATATTTTGTTGCATCACTATTAGGTTTATGCATGCAGCACAAGTACGTTTAAAAAACAAAACTGATACAAATATTAATGTTGTTTCTCGTGCACTGTGTATAAGTGAAATTAAGAGTAACCTGTAAAAAGAATGCTTTATACAAAATAAAAACTTGTAAATTTTTAACTGTGTTTCTTCAAAACCAAAACAAAAATAGCAGCTTCATTATTTTTTATTTAAATTTATTTTAATATTTTTTTTAATCTTGCGCTTAGTTTTCAATCTTTTCTCTTTATTTTACATGTTTTTATTTTGTTTTTATTTTAAACTTTTCTTCTTGAACAAAAACAAAACTTATTTTTTCAAAATGGAAGAAATTATAGCTTTTCCTTTTAAAAAAAATTGGTAAAAGATTCTAAAATTAGCCTTTACAAAAAAATTAAAACAACAGGCATTTGCATGGTTCAGTGATCTACTTGTTGAACATGCCGAGATCTTCTGGTCCCTCTTCGCCGTCGACATGGATCGTGTGCTATCCGAACAGCCCCAAGATACATGGGATTCATTTCCATTATTTCAAATACTTAACGATTACTTAAGAACAGATGGTAAGAAAATCAAAACAAACGATAAAAACAACATAATTTTGTGCAATGACTCGAACAAAGGATATAGTGTTAAAACAAAATATTTCAAATCAATATAACTGCACTTTCATAAAAAAAATGCACTTAAATATAATTTAAAAAAATATAAATACGAGTCTATAGTACATAGGCCAGAATTAAAATGATTTCGGACAGCGTTTCGAGACAATTTAGATCACAGAATATGTTAACATGTCCATATTGGAGCTGTCAAAAACCCTGTGCCAATAGGTAAGTCGGTAGAGGGATTTCTCTGGCAAAACTATGTTATGTCCCTGAGTATTCAAAACAAAACAAAACAAAACAATGCCGCTGTTGTAGGTAAGTATTCTGTCGCAGTTGGCATTTTTGAAAACGCGTCTTTACCTATTCTTTGTTTTTTTTTATCTAAATTTTGGAGTATTTTCTTTCTTTTATGATTTATATCTGAATCTGATATCTGAAAAGTTTTCCTTTTGCTTAGGCTATGAAGGAAATTTTCTGAAAAATCTTAGATAAAACATTCATATTATTTCAATCTGGTCACTAAAGCACAACTCTCAAAGTCGTGCGATTTTTTGTTTGTTCTTATTTGCAATACTCAGGGAAGATCTTAACAGCAATTACATATAATCTCTTCGGCATATTTTTGGCTCATGAAAAATCTTTTTTGACTCTACCGACTGGCCTAATATAACTTAATCTTACATACTGACCGCATTCGTGAAAACCCACTTAAATAAACATTTATATACAATATTATGCACTGTTATTGTTTTTTTTAATACACACACACACAACACACAATTAAAACGAAGCGAATGCGTTCAAATGTTTGTTTCTGCTTAGTTTGTCCAGTGGTTTATGAGAGCTTACAAATTTATTTTTCAGTATTAAAAAAAAAAAAAAACTATTTTATTTTATAACTAATAATATATTTAGTGGGAGCTGTCATTTAATTCATTTTCTCCGAAATCATATGCTAGCTATATATAGCTATATCTCTTTTTTTTTAATGTATTACTTTATATACGTGTTCTGTAGACACAAAGAATAGAAAAAAATATTTATATTTACTTAATAATCTTATGACAATTTATACACACACTGAAATAATGGTAAAAAAAAACCTTTTTATAAAATCTAAAATATTTTCGGAAAAAATTCTTATACGTGTAAAAACACTTTATAAGGTGTGTTTTTTCAGACGTTGGGTTTTCAATCTAGCAATACTTTTTTTGGAGTTGGTCCTTTTGACAGCTGTCACTTGATTGATGCTCAATTTGGTTTGCCATTTTATAATGAATATACATACTCCTTAACAACGTTTGCAAATCGTGCAGGTTATTACCGAAATAATGAATCGGCTCGGGCGACACATCGCGAAACAGTCAATTTATTAAAGGAAATTTTTGGTGAGGAGTAAGTCTATTCATTATAAAATGGCAAACCAAACTGAACATAAATCAAGTGACAGCTATCAAAAAAACTGACTTCTAAAAAAATATTGCCAGATTGAAAACCACACATCTAAAAAAAATAGTCTTTACAAATTTTTGTCATGGAGTTTTTCCCCAGAGGAACTTTTATATTCTAAGCTTATTTACACCACATCTGCATAAAAAGTGAGAGTAGTAGCCTTTTCGGATGGTCAGTGAATGACAATTATAATTCTTCTGAAAAGAGTTGAAAATGTTTGTGGGTTTGATTTCAGAATCGAAGTCAGATGCGTTTAGAGGGATCTACTAAAATAGCAAAAAACACCTATTTACATAATTTTGAAAGTCGCTTTTGACAAAAGACAAAAACTCGTTGCAAAATTGGCTTAGTATGCATTACGAAATGTTATGTTCCTTGTAGCTTTTTACATAATGTACATTTAACTTGTATTGGAATTAGAGCCAATTTTTCAGTGCGAGCTCTTACTTATCTTGGGGATTAACCTGAGCTTACTCCAGAAACATGTGGCGACATCTCTATTGCAATTTTGAAACCTAAAAAGATTGACATCCATAGTGTCGCACATCGATTTCGATAAATATTTGACAACTGAAGGATTAAGTAAAAACTACATACGTCTTAAATAACCCATTGCTAACTTTTTTTCAGGACAGGCTAAAGTTGATTTAACTCAGAGCTAACACTGCACTAAGAACCTGGCCCTTAGTTGATTTGTTTAGAGAATACTGAATTAATTGAATCGGTAGTGAAATTAAAAATATTTAAGATCTAATTTATTTTTTTTTTTAGTTTTAGTTAGTGATGTTGAAAGACATTACAATTTATTTTATTGTTCCTTGTTTTTCTGTTATTTATTTTTTTATTTTTAGTTTACATATTACTAAAACAAATTGTTGAAAACAATAGTTTTTACAAGATTCTAAAGGCTACTTTACACCATAATAGTAATCATATGACCTGTCATTATATTTTCTGCATGATTTCATATATGAGCTGTCATTTTAAGTCAAGTCATACGGCTATCAGTTTATTTTGTTTACACGTCTTTACTTCACAATTTATTTTTTCTATTGCTATCTATCAAAACCAAAAGAAAAAAAAACTCATAAACAAATATTTTTGTGGAGCAAAATTACTTTTTTGGAATTATTCATTGTTATTTCAACTAACAATTTTAATTTTTGTAGAAATTTTTTTATTTTCAATACTCTGAATTCCCGTTTGACTTCTCAAATGGAATAAGTGGCAGTTCTAATGTCAAGAAAGTTATATGCCATTTGCTTTTCAGAAGTCATATAAGATCTATGAGTGTGTTTAGACGATATTTGAATTTTTGAGAGGTCGTATGAGAGTTTTAAGTAATATGACTTCTATAATCGTGTAAAGTAGCCTCAAATTGTTCTCTTTTCATCCCGGGTTTTGCTCCTAGAAATATGGCCACCATAAAGTTATAGGACTTTTGGGACTAGAGCATTCAGCTGCCATCTTGGCTGATACTGATAACTTCTTACCTAGAGTGGTGTCCTCTACATCCCGTACAATTACAGTTACATGGAGTATCTTCATCTCGATTTTTCGTCTTCGTGAATATTTGGTCGATTGTAGACTTTCCCAACTTAAGGCCATACTGATAAAGACCTATCTCTTGGCAGTTTCCCAGTGACCAAGCTCGATGCAATTCGCAGCAAAACCCTCGGGTTGAGTACTGTATTGAACTCGCTAAATACTAAATATTTACCTATCAGGTTATTGGCAAACACCTTAAGATGTTCACATAATACGAAAAAAAACTTGTAGATATGTCATGTTAAGGAGTTTAATGCGCTGTAGTTAAGTTGGTGCAGTTTAGAGGATATAATTTTTTGAGGACCAAGCAAAAAAGGCTGTGGTTCCATTTATTGGATATGCTTTCCTCCAACCATAATTTACAGACTAACTGCCTGAACAGAATGGGAGATGGACCTGGAATATCTGTTAAAAATTCTGCAACCGCAGTTGCAAGAGTTAAATAAATTTTAACTTTCATTGCAGCATTTTTGACATATATTGCAGCTCCGTATCCTATTCTGTTCAAGCAATAACTGATGCATCCTCCTAACCAAAAGAGGCCATAAAATATAAAATATTTGCAGAAAGTGCTCTAAGTCAGATACAGTAGTCGAAGCGCGACTGAAACTTGAGAAATCCGAGCTTTTTGAGTTAAAGCCTAGTACGCTTCTGATGCGAAACGAAGTTTTTAGTTGGTAACAAGACAACGAAATGCTTTCGAAACCGTAGCGAAAAAATATTCGTTGACAATTGCACGCATTCAAACAATTATAAGAAATGCAATTGCAAAAAAAAAAATCACAGGCATCCAATCTGTTATGAAAGAAACAATAAAAATGTACACGAAAAAACACAAATAGCATTTTTTTCGCACACAATAAATGGTCCGGACTTCTCCAGATAATTTGCTACAATAATCAATTTCACTCATCGAACAGCGTACTGCAGAACGAAAACTGGAATAAAATTTTTCGTTTATAATTTCGGTCTGTCTTTTTTGAACGGGATTTTTCGTTTCCCATTAGCAGCGTACTAGACTTAAACAAACAAAAATTATTATCAGGATACTTAATCACACGCCTCACTAAAAAAAAAAACTTAAAAAAAAATTGGGAGTTAAAAGAATTATTATTATTTTCATGCAATTTTCTAGTTCAGTGGGGATATACACCAAAAAAAAAGATGCAATATTTAATATTCAGAAATATTTTTTTTTTTTATTTTGAACTAGTTTTTTTTCTGTGCTTTGTAAATGGTTAAATAATTTCACTTTTTTTGTAGTTCACAATTTGTATGTTCTACTTAAAATCTTTTGAATTCATTCTTTTTTTCTATTGTAAGCTTGGATTATTTTTTTTCTTGAGTTTTTATTCTTAGGTTAATTGTTTTAAATCTTAATGTTAAATGGCAGAGTCTATAGAATTTCTGTATATGTACACCTTTTTGGAATTTCGTCTTGCTCATCTCAGAGTGGTTTTTTCATAACAAATAGTTCTCATTTGAATAAAAGAATGCAACTTAGATAGTCTCGTGCGAAAGTTAGCAGAGAAAGCTGAGTTGGAATCAAAAAGAGCTATTTAAAGCTACAATTTGGCATTTTAAATGTAAAATTAAGGTTCTTCAGAGACCAGGAGAAGACTCTGACAAAGGCATCAAGAAGGCTAGGAGCAAAGATAATTTTACCAATTATTTCACCATTGTGAGCCACCACCACGACCTGGCTGGGCTTTAACTGTGCAGAAAACATTAAAACAAAACTCTAAATGAACTTCAGTTAATTATGCCGATTGTGGAACTCTCAATAGCAATATACTGATTCGCAGTACTACGCACTTTTTTTGTCTACTCATTTATCGTGAAAAGAAAATTCACAGCGAATCTAAAATTCCAAATTCCAAAAATCAAAATATATTACTTTTGTCGTCGGTATTATTCTTGATAAGAGTAACAGCTGATTTCCTCATTGTGTGGGTGTAACGAATACCATCAGATCTACTCTTACAATTCCAAAACTCTAAATAAAGGTAAGCCTCAAAAACTTGTAATTTAGCTAAAAAAACTCAAAAGATTTTCTCAGGATTTTTACAACATGGGATACGAAGAACAGTAAGATCTAAGGGACATAACTATTGATTTCTCAGACTTGTCCACCGTAAGGGGGCCCTTTGCCTTAACCCACCAACCTGCGCAACAAATAAGTGCTCTGCACTCACTTGCGGTTTTCTTTTGCGCGATCATAAAATGGAAAAATAGCAGCTGCACCACGCAAATCCATCAAAATAATCGCAACAATTAATAAAATAGGCTTTGTTGACGATGAACCTAGGAACGACCTTGTGATTTTCTGTCATTGCGATTTAATTAAAGTCATACACTTACTTGAGGTTATTTGTAACGTGACCAGATAATCGCAAACAAGGTTTGTTCGTTGAGCCCTAAGGTCACCCTAAATTAAATATATATAAAATTGGTGGCGCAACAGCTCGTCAAGAACCAGGGCCTAGTGACTTACAACTCTCAACCATTCCTGTGAGCGTGGAATGAAGTGGACCTACTATTTTTTCCGAGTCCGAATTCCGATGAATTGTCAGTTCCTCGCAAGAGGCAGTACCTATATAGGAAAAACATTTCTGTTTTTAGGTGGCAGTGACTGGGAATCAAACACAGACAAATCGGCATTTCATTCCAACGCACTAACCATTATGCAACAAGGTGCTACTGGGTCACCCCAAAGCGTTTTTTTGAAAAACTTGAATTCGCCCTGGCCAGGAAGCAGCAAATTTGTGTTTTTTGAGACCTTAGGTCATCCTGAACTCGCCCTGAAGTAGATCAAGGTTTGTTACTGGGGCGAGTTGAGGTAAAGAATAAACTATCAAAGTGGCATGAGCTCTGAAGCTCTATATATAAAAAAAAAATACAAATTGTGATTTGTTCTTATTCATTTTTGAAACAAATTTTGTTTCTTGTTTATCTCAACAACACAATTGAGGAAACTTTGATGTTTTTTGAGATTGGAAAAACCCAGGTTTTTTGACAGTTCTTTGGGTTTACAAAAAAACTTCAACGAACAAACGTTATACATCGTTTTGACGTATGTGTTGTAAAGCTTATTAAATAACATTAGATCTTTTTAATTTTGCGACAAAAAACGCTTTGAAAAATACAACTGGTAATATTTTTGCGATCGCTCCGATTAATCTGTTGTATAAGTGTGAATTCCCAATTATAATCGTGTACCTTACTTTTTAGGTCTAAATAATCGGGCAATTGAAAACCACATGTCCATTTTTGTTGCAGCTACGTCTTTTTAACGCATTAATTTAAAATCACAAGAGCGAGTATAAATATATAAGTGAATTTGATTGGCATCGCAAGAAAAAGGGTCACGACTCCTTGGTTTCTCATCTGTAACCATATGTTATATTTCTTGCTTCTTGGGTCTCAGATTTAATTGCCTTATGATTCTTACTGTTAACCAAGTCTAATGTCACTTTTGTGCACAGTGACACTACGCCAAATTCGAAAATGAGGTCTTATCTTACTTATGTCACGTCACTTGGGTTAATAAGCTTCATTCTGGTGGTTTAGCTTCCATAATTAAGACTCGTCTGTTGAAGCTCCTGAACCATGTGTTCCTATGTACTAACAAGGAGATATGATGAGAGTAGTCACTTTGTTTCAGAAATAATGTCATTATTAATTGCACTCAACCGTTTCCGACTTCAATAATGCGCAAATAACATCACTATTTATCATCAGAAAAGAAAAAATGATAAAAGCAACTCTGCCAAACTTCATTTTGGACCTCAAAAGCTTTGTTCCTACACGACACTTTGCACCTTCCTTAGCTAGAAAATTATCTCCTGCCTCGATAATATCAATTGACGTTATTTGAATTTTCACTGATGTACAGAATTGCCAACATGATGCTGTTGCAACTTATGATACAATATTTATAGCACTTTTATATATTAATTTTGATTCTTTTAAATTTAGATTTATTTTATTATAAAATACAATACCGTATAAACTACTTAAATTAACTTTATTTCTAATATTCTTTCAGTTGTATAAAAAATAATATAAAACTAAACAATTAAATGACAGCTCCTAACACCTACATATTATATAATTTTTGTGAATCCAAAACTTCTATTAAACAAAAAAAAAGTTTTAAATTTGCGATAATAATCGAGTCATTGAACTTTTTTACATTATTTGTTTATTTTATTATTTAATCCAATTTTGTGTATATACCTATCTTACTAAGTGTAATGTACTTTCTTTTTTTATTAAAACAAAATCCAAATTCTCAACTTTATCTAGATAATTTAAAAAATGGTCGGTTCCATCAACATTTGAGAGATACATTTGCTCCATTAGTAGTACGTTATGTTGATTTAATGGAATCATCAATTGCACAATCTATACATAAAGGATTCGAAAAGGAAAGATGGGAAAGCAAAGGGTAAGTTTTAATTTAACACTTTTTTCATCTATTTACTACTCAATGAAAATCAAAAATATTTTAAATTTATGTCGATAGTTATTAATTTTGTGAGTGGAAGTTTTATTTATGTAAAATACATAAACATGTTTTTGAATATTGGTCTTCTTGTTTCTTATTGTACTCAATCTTCTTTGGCAGAGTTTCTCCACCTTGGCTGAGTATAAAAACAACCAACAAGAAATAGTTGGAAACAAAATTTCAATTTTG
Source organism: Dasysyrphus albostriatus (assembly GCA_946251815.1). NCBI lineage: Eukaryota > Metazoa > Arthropoda > Insecta > Diptera > Syrphidae > Dasysyrphus > Dasysyrphus albostriatus. Next base: position 4,679,362 of record OX276339.1, read on the forward strand.
AAATTTAATTAAAAAACAAATAAACATTTTGCGATCTTTAACTTTTGCCTCTCTAAAGAAATCCCCATTTGGTTTATTCTTTTGAACATTTTTAATGAAAAATGCTAAATCTAAGTGGACATCTTTGTGGGACACCACTGTTTTGCATTTTAAATCTATTGACTTTTTTGCACCACTCTACACAGCTGCGGTCATATTTTCAAGAAGGTCTTCATAGACTAATTTTGGTCAATGGTTACCTACAATATTGCTGCGAGTTTATAACGTCAAGAATTTCTATTAAGAAATCTGGAAAAGACTCGCACTATTTGACCCTCAAAGACAATGGAATAATAAACCCACAAAGCTGAATATCTATATTCAAAAATGATGCATGTTTATCTATTTCGATTATGCCTCCACTCTGAAAAATAAATATCGGCTCTTGGTCTATTCGATTGACACAACAAAATTAAAATTAAAAAATATACAAACAATGGAGGACTTTCAAAATGCAAATTTCTTTTCAATTCAAACTTTTAATTGTTATTATTGCTCATAATTCGGCTTTAATTTATAAACTTATTTGTACAAATCAAAATTTATAACAACACTTTTCAATATTTTATTCATATACCATACAAAGTATCCCAAAATTATAAGTCCCAACTGATGCGATACTTTGGTGAAAGGCCTAAGCCAGGTTCTAGACCCCCAGAATTTTTTACTTATCCATAAAAGAATGCCAACGAATTGTTGTCTCATGAATCAAGTACGTGTAAAAAAGAAAGAAACCGACTTAAGAATAAATATCGTGTTCTAGTAAAAAATATGTTTTTTTTTTTATTTTGAAAACTCCTTACTTTAAATCTTTTTCTGCCCCACCCTTCCGAAATTTATTTTTGTTTTCAATTTGTCTTAACAAAAGTTTGCTTAAAAATTAAACTTTTTAAAAGTCAAAAATTAAACTTCTGAGGGTCGGCTTTTGGTCTTTCGCCAATTTCAGTTTGGACATTTTCACTTTTGGCACACTGTGTATAAGGGTGGGTCCACAAAAAACACATTTTTTTTTGATACCTCAACAAGAGCCGCTGAAAATAAAAGTTAAAAAAATTATAAGAGTCTAGTTCATCAATGAGAAGTGAAATCATATTCGAAACGAAACATCAATAAAATCTTGGCCCGAGAAGTGTACTAGAAACAAATAATTCGTATGTGTTCGATTAAAATAAGTCCTTTGGGTTTCGTTTCTTTTTCAAAACAAGTTCATTACTCGTTATTGACAAAATAATTGAATTTAATTTTATTAACATTCTGCACGCTCAATGGGAATATGCCTTCAACATTTTAGAAAATGAAAGAACAATAATAAGTCAGCTTTTTTCGATTTTTTGTTCACTTTGAACGATTTGGAACAAAAAGAAAAAACATTGAAGTTCTTAAATGGAAATAAAATCTGAAATTAGGGCCAAACTTTAATATTTGACATTTATTTATTTTTTAAAAGTATAGTTCCAAAATTGTCTTCATGCTAATAAGTTCATAATAAAAGGCACAATGTTAAATTGGAGCGACATAAAGAATTCCGAATTTCCAACGATTAAAAATTACACATTCCAGAGTAGTTCCGAAATCCCGAATAACAGAATCCCGAAACATAAATCTAGAAATTAAGAAATCTATTAGTTTTTAAATTCCATAGTAATTAACGCCATTTTTGGTTCGTTCTTGTTGAATCTCATTTGTTAGGGAATTGTTTTAAATTTTTTTTGTCAAGCTTTGATTGATAACGTTCCAAACATGGTTCGCCCTGAAGAGAAGTTTATTTTTTTTTTTGTAAATTAAAATGTTAGAAAAGTTACTTGCCCTAGTAAAAAAATTAAAATAAAAATGTACCTTAATATAATATCTGGGTGATTCTACGAAAAATGGAAGAAAATGATGATAATAGCTGTGTTTTTTATAAACTCCAGTAAATTCTGGCTGAAAAAAAACTACAACAAAACAAAGCAATTTACCTGTCAAATACAACAACAACTATGTCCATATAGAGTTAGCTATGCCCAGATAATTAAGTGGATTTAGCTTTTGTCCCGATAAAAACGGTATTGACAGACTACTATTGTTTATTATTTAATATAATTTGTATAGAAATGTCAAATGTTTGTTGGTAAAATTATTCAATACAAAATGGCAGAATAAGGCAAATGTTGAAATGCCCCCATCTTGTTTTTTTCGCCAATGTCCATATAGAGCACGCAGCTAATTTCGGCATAACATTTTTTGAAGCAAAAAGTCATAAAAATTATCTATATATACACTTTGAAACGTCTTTTTACATCATTGAAAACGGCCAGTCAAAAAAAATTAAAAACAACGATTTTATGGTAATTTTTGAAAACAGGTGTTCCAGGGAACTGAACATTTCTTATTCTCATTTGTTTAGAAAATCGTATCCGTTGAATTGATGGAATTGATGTACCGTTTTTTTCTTTTTACGAACTAACCTGTGCCCTCTAGCACTTTTATACAATTTATGAAAAACACCCTGTGTATATTATCTTAAAAACAACTTGAAAACAAGATTAAGCTAGTGCGACAGAGTCGTGCTTTTTATTTAACAAGTATTTAAGAAGAAAAGCAGCATTAAGTGAGCATTTTTCGAGATGAAATCAGTAATTCAAGGTCAGGGGACTGAGTATTTTCATAGTTTTTGCCACTTAAACGCGTTGTACGAAAAAAACAAAAAAAGGTGAATAATCAAGGTTTATCTAAGTCTTAATTAAAATGATAAAATAAATTCCTGCTTTCATGGTATTATTTTCTGTAAATACTCATCAGGGGACTGAAAACCTGAAGCGACAAGCCATTACCTCTGGCACATATGCCTTCTTAACAAATGAAAAAGCAAACAGGCGTAAGATACGAAAATGATTTTACTATCACCAGACTTAATGCTTCACGCTGCTAGATCTAATATTTCGATAGTTTTCAAACTTAAGGATATTTTTAACTGTTTCAATCTGTCAGGGGACTGATAAGAAATCCGTTGGACAAAGTTCAATGATTTATTTGTAATAAAATATAATGTTACTCAATATTAATTTATATCATAACAAGATTTATTATTAAACGTCAATTATTGAAAGTTAATTTTGGTTTTGGAACTTAAATAAGAGAACTGTGAGAACTTTTCCCTTCAAAAACGGACAGGGGAATGAGAATAAGACCCCCCGAAAAAATTTTTGAGTAATGAAAATATATCAGATTTCAATAATTTTGTCTGGCCATGTAGACATCAATTATTAGATTTATAATTATAAAAAAAAATCTGATAGAATACTTGAATTATTATTAAAATATATATAACGGAGCCTTCGAAAATTCCATCGTTTGAGGAATCGCCCATCTACATATTTAAGATTTTACTTCAAATTTTATCAATTGAACTAAATAAAACACAGAATAACCAATTAGTATTAGGATCAACAATTGAAATTAGAAACAATGGAAGTCAATGCCTTAAGCTTTTTTTTTTTAATTTGAAGAGAATTCGCCATAGCAGGAGCCAAAATAAAAAAAGTGCTTTATTTCTTTTTTTTTGTTCAAGATTCTGTAGGTTATTCGGGATTTTATTATTTAAAAATCTTTATTTTTATATTCTGCAACTCGGAATTTTGTAATTCAAGATTTCCATTCGGTGTTACGTACCCATCGTTCCATATAAAATAACCCAAAACAAATGTATGCTATTTGACTATTTATCTCGAAACAAGACTTCGAAGAATAGTTGATCCTAAAATTTGTAACCCATTAATGCAGATGGAATTTTTGTATTCAATAAAAAGCACTTGAGCAGCTTATAGTTTTGAGTCTTCCCTAATTTTCCCTAGAAAATTGAGCAAACGAAATTATTCGACATAAAATTTCAAAAATATTGATAGCGATCCTACCAAAGAAAAAATACTATTACTATTAAAAAGTGTCATCACTATTCCGCGAAAAAAGCAAAGCATGGAGCACAAAAATGAAATAACTAAACGAATAATGTTTCGAATGTTGTTTCATGAGCGCTTTATTCTGCCTAAAACTATCCAATTTTTAAAGTGTGGAGCAGGATTTGGCAAAATTTGGTGACAAACAGTAGCAGTTATTGTTAGTTTAGTCAATGTTTGAAACAGATCTATTGATTCATTAAATACTTAGTCAGTCGTCAGTTATACATTAAAAAAATGTTTCAATTTTTGTTGAGGTACGGCCTTTTTGCTAATAAGGCAGTAAAAGCGATGGAAAAAAATTTGGAATCACTTGCTCATTTTTTGAAGGCCAAAAAGAGGGACAAATTGAATGTGAAAATATGAAGTATAAGCAGACCAACCGTTCTATAGACCATTTCGTCGATTTTATTTTACTGACTGGCGGTCGAATCTGCAGTGATTTCCGATATCTATACCGAAGTTAAATCCGATATTATTTCGTCCCGTACTGAGTCTTTAGAAAAACGTCTTTCTTCGGAATATTATTCGGGGTGAAGATTGATTTATGCACTGCAAAGAGAAAATATCATTAAAAATTAGGATCCAAACATTTTGCTCATTTCTTTATCTTTTGGTTGTGATTTTGTGTTGACATACCTACTTATATTATTTCAAAAAGAAACATATTTATAGAAAACATAAAATATATAGTCCTCATAAAACACAATTCTTAACAAAACAAAAGATTAACATATTGACTTTATGTTTCTACTTTCACAATTATTTTTCTTTGCTTACACTTTGGATCAAAAATAAAAAAAACCATCATTATACCGGCTATGGCTATAAAATAACCGACAAAAAATATATTTATTATATTTTAAGACTGAGCTTAGTCAAAAAAGAGAAAGATATTGTCTTTTACATTCCCAAGCTACGTAATGTCGAGGAAGAGCCAACGAGGTTTTTGAACTTGAATTAAAAAAACAAATCTTTAAAAATGCATTTATGCCACTTTTTTTCATTTTCCCATTGTTAATTTAATTGATTTGATTTTTTTTTTGTTAAATATACTTACATATATAAATATTAAATAGATTGGATAATTTTGTGTAGAGTTTTCTTTGTACGCGTTGGGTCCTCATGCTAATTATTATACATTTGATGCTCAAAATTTCTATAAACCATAAATACAAAAATATTTATAACATTTTATTTTCGTTTGTTTGCGCGTTTTTTAAAGTAGATGATTTTTTTCACGAAACTGAGTAACAAATAAAATTCTCATTGAGCATTTTTGCGCATTTTACCTACAACATATACCCTTATAACTTAAAGCTGAATCAATCTTTGTTTTTTTTTGTTTGTATTTATTTAATTAAAGAAAATCGACATACGATTAATTGTCAGCGCTCTTCATTCACATTAATTTCAAAATACTTTATACAGACAGTCTGTGACAGAACAATTTGTACTGGTTTTAATTTAAGATTTATTTCGTTCTTTTATACACCCGATTCATGGAGGGCCTCAGCCTGAGACACGAGGGTCACTGATCTTATAACTACAATCCCGAGCATGCTCCTTCCAGTTATCCGGAACCAATTGCTCTGGCATCCATGATGATTTGGTTCCTCAGGATCGGTCTTCATTGGTACCTTCAACTTGGGGGCTGGAGTTCGAAGGCTTTCCTGACAGGGGCATTGTAATTCATTTACTCAATGTTAACGAACGAATGTCATCATGTTTTGACTTTCTCACAGAATTTACTGTTTTATCTTTTCCTCCATTTGTGACCTCCTCGCACACAGGACCAAATATCCGTCAAAGAATTGAATTTTTCTTTCAAAAGAGCTCATTACCAGGTTTCTGCATTTCGATCAATACACGACACGTTGAGTCTCATCTTTGAATTCATTGGAACGTTCCAGGATTTGTCTCAAAGAAGATTAGGTTGATGTGCTAGGCCGAATCCACATTGGCACTTGTCGTTTGAAGTGTTACTTGCAGCACTTAGCAGGGATATTTCTCGATAGTTCAAGCAGGACATAAGATTGCCTATCTTGTAGTCATCAGACATGTCGTTTTTCACACATGCTTGGTGGATGGTTTGTTAGTCAGCATTCACATGACCCGATTTTTCCACACAAGAGTATAAAGTGAGGGGTAAGGACCAAAGCGTCCGTTCCTGGCAAACTCATGATTTTTCCAGATGTTTGCGTTCTCCTTACACTTTTTTCAGTTTCTTCTATGTGTTTGGTGTTAACCAGCGTTGCCACTCATCTAAGTAGATTTAAAAAAATTTTGCAGGTAGATTAAATTGTTTGCAGTAGATTAGCATTGTAAAGTTTGTATTTGTATTTTTAAAAAACAAAATAATTATAACTTATTGATTGAAAATATATAGTAAAACATTGCCTACGATCTGCGAATGTGAATAAATTTGTTTAAGCAACTCCAAACGCAAATACCAACTCTTTCTTTGTTTTAACTTTTCAACGAAATGAATTAACGATACTTTTTCAATTTTGAAAAGACACATGGCCTTAAATGTGTTTAAATTGTAAAATTTCACATTTTATAATTTCCACTCGACCATAAAATTTTTTTCTAAGAACTACCGAACGCATTCCACAAATCAGAGGATCAAAAATTCGCTCGTATTTAACATTTTTTAACATCCACTTATAGTGGATTTACACGAATAGAAAGTTGCCACTTTAATGATTTAATTGTTGTTTCTGTCATTATAATGCCAATTTTAAAATCGTGTAAATCCGGTATTACTGGTTTATTTTTTATGACAATTCACGTCATTCGGCGACCAAGCAAATAATTTATATGATAGGAATGTCAGAATTCTCGACTATTTGCTTTGTAATTTGCTATTCACAGCTCATATGCAAGGCACTAATAGGGTGGATGGGTTTCAGGAGCAATAAGATTGACTGCATTTCAAAGACAGAATTGAAAAACTAATTCTGGTTTCAATTTGTTGAATGATGATTTTTTTTTGTAAAACCAAAAAGTAATTTTTAATGCAATAGTTCTACTGCAATTGTGGCAACGCTGGTGTTAATGTGCCGTCTACCTCTGAAGGCAAAATGGAAAGTACAGCAATAAAGTTAAAGAGGACAGAGACAGAAGTCGGACTGAAAAGATCGTTTCATGTAAATACCGACCAACATACTCACATACTCCCTTCCTATTTGAAAAGCTCCGCTTGTAATATATAACATCGTACCATCTTCTATTTTGATTTTTGAAGAAATGTGTTTTGACAAATCCTTAGGATGCATTCATAACTCCAGTCCATAAGATAGGATCGAAAACCGATAGACCGATAAACCAATAGATAAACTATCTTTGATTCCGAAATTGAGTCAAATATCTTTGTAATGCAAAGCATTGAATTTTTTTTGTATTCTTTTTAAGTATTTTGCACTTCGAACAACACATTTTATTGGAAGATAGTTTCAGTTACCACTGTCTTTTTCATAGTTTTTGAAGCAAAGTTGTAAAAGTTGGGTGTAGCTCTGATGTTGGTTCACCTACCCGCTGTAATAATTTCCTTTTATTATTTTCAAATAGCTAGGCTCATTTTCAAAATTATTGCTCATTATTATTTGGCTTCTACCAAACTTTTCTTGTGATATCCCGATCTTTTATAAACAATTCACTGCACTCTTTTAATTACCAATTTTCTTCCTCAATCAGGGGTTTTTTGCAACCCGTTTCAAAAACTAATTGTTGAAAACATCTCCAACTATCTATTGGCAAACAAAGAAGCACGTTTAGGCAACTCAATTTAACGTAAACTTAAATTATTCACAGTGAACCAATTCAAGTGGCACAGAAAAAACGGGATATTTTTTTAGTAAATATGATCAAAGTTGCATATCTAAATAAAAGAGCATTTGACAAGTTGGTTTTATATCTCACACTGAGTGTAAAAAATGGCCCTCCAATAAATGTAAAACAAAGAGGGGTACGTCCAATAAATATTAAGGGAGAAAAAGAATAGTATGACAAAATGACTGAACCTATTCAAATGGTCGGCAGTTTATGTACACTAGGGTGTCCGTTATTTCCCAAAATAATTTTTGATTTGATGTAAGTTTATGATTTACAACAAAATATTTGGAAACCAAAATTTTGTCTGAGGTCATTTACACGTCGCTCTAAGCCCATCATATTTTTGCCTTACTTTGTATAGGATTTTCGCTCTTTACTCGTTTTGTTTGTATCTGTTTTTTTTTTAACGAAAAGTGAAGAGTCGTATAGTGTCCATTATTTTTTCTAGGGCCGTAGCAAGATTTGGTGGAGGGGCTGTGACATGGTACAAGAGGCATTATTGGGGATATCCAGACTCGGAAGTTTCATGGCCCCTTCCTAGGATCCGCAACTGATTTCTAAACAGAAAAAAAGATGTAAGCACTTCGTGATAAAAATAACAGGCCAAACAATCTGACATTTTGAAATCCGTTTTTGGGGGTGTTATTGAACAATAATCCACAAAAAAAAGCTTCTGTTGCAATCTTGTCCATGTAACATCATAAATTTCTTGAATTTTGAACTCAAGAAGATTCAAACGATACATTCAGAGGAGCGTTCAATTTTATTCAAAATTTTAAATACATAGTTTGTCTCCTCAAGACGTTTTAAAGTTAAAAGAATTAAGATTTAGTCCTTGGTCCAAGTGTCAGTATATTACCCTCAAAATTCTTCTGACCTTACCAGTAGGTAACAGTTGCAACTTTGTTATGACAAAAAAAATCTTGTAAAAGTATAAGCTTGAACATTTTTGTTGTTTTTAAGATTTTCTTTCCTTAAGGATAGAATACCTATTGGAAAATTGTATAAACACCAAAATATTGGGTGCAAGTTTTTCTAGTTTTTTTTTCTAAGAACGGACATCACCTCTAGAAACATGCACTAAACATTTTGGTGTTTAAAACTTTCCAATATCATTGATGCCTACTTATCGAGTTACTCTAATATTTTTTATCCTATTAAGAAAACAATAGTGGCAATGGTCTTCAGTTTCATTTTGTTTCTAATATTTTGTTTTGCTTTTATGAATGAAAATAAACGCTGTTTTCCTAACCTACGATTTTTTGTTTCTTTGACCCAAATAACACGTCATAACTGTTTGTCGCATCTCATGCAAATAACTCTTTAGGCATTTAGAAATTTTAATTTTCTTTTTTTCCTCGCCGGATTTGGCATAATGCGATACAGGATACAGGTGAAGTGAATGTAGTGTTTTTCAAACAGTGGGTCACGCCCCCTAGGCGAAGCGTTGGCTAACCAATGGCACACGTGCCATTTTCCGATTGTACTTTAAAGTAGCAGTTGTTTACATCAAGATTAGTTTTCTTCTGAAAGCTGTTTTAAAAAGTCGGCATTTACTATTTTTCGTCGCCCTATGCGTGTTTGAGTCCTTATTTCAGAAATGAATACCTAACATTGAAGATTAACTTCGAAATTGTTTTGTTTATTACTTTTAAATAGATTCGAAATGATAAATTACAAAAATAAATTAATAATGTTTCGGTTTTGGGGAATTATTTATTTTCTTAAAAGTCACTAGAAAACTAGATCAAGTTTGTAGCCGTTTTCTAAAACGTATCAAAAACGTATTTGCTGAATGTTCTTAAACGCAAAATATCGTCTGCAGTGCCGCTGTACAGCAAAAGAATCGAGTCGATGATTGATGAACAAAGTATTAAAAAGCCAGACATCAAATGCGTCTGCAAGTAAAATAACTTAAGTTGATCAAATAGATTTTGTGCAAGCTGAACGGTTGCATATCGTCAAAAAATTATGAACATTGGGCTGTCAGATTGATTTTGTTTTCACGTTTTCGAAAACTGCCAAAGGCATTTCAAATTATTCATTTTTAAAAATGGCACGAGGCTCTAAAAAGGTTCGCCCCTCCCCTGTCCTAGGGGGTTGCTAAGAATTACTCGGGGGTTCGCGGTCACAAGCCGGTAAGTGGTAATAGTAAAAAACGGAGGTTGTAAGTCCTGTGCATTGAGGCTTATTTTTCAAAACTTTAAAACCATATTTTAAGTTTGCGTCTTAGTCTATTTACATTACATTACATTACATTGATTTGTATTGACTCTCTTAAGGGTTACAAGGCTCCCGCTTCCTTACTCTGCTCCCTCTCCACCCCTCTCTATCATCTTATCTTTTCTCACTGCCTCTAGTTCCTTTATCCACTCTTCTCCCTTCCCCGTTTCGTCCATTATTTCCCTCATCCTTTCCCCTATTGATTTTCTTTCATCTCCGACAGATCTGCATCTTTCTAATACATGCTCCCATGTCTCTTGTTCATCCTCACATATTCTGCACATTCTCTCCTCTTCGCGTTTCCAGTACCATCTTTCCCTCACCTCATTCCCTAGCCTGACTCTTGCAATTCTCCTTGTTCTTTCTGTCTTCCAACCCGCTGTTAAATATTGTGGAATCCCTTCTGTCATTATTTCTTTATACCACCTGTTGTAACTGGATTCTCTTATTCTTTCCCTTCTTTCCTTCTCTTGCTCTCCCCAATCTTTTCTTTCTATTGCTTCGTATCCATTCATACTGTCTTCTCTTCCCTTTATTTTTTCTCTCCCTTGTTCCCATCGTGACCCTCTTCCCCGTTCATCTCTCTGTCTCTCTTTCATCTCCTCTAAACATTCCCTTGCTATGTCACTTCCTTTTCCATCTGTTAATTTCTGTTCATAATTCCATGCCCTTTTCCGTGCTCTAATCATTATCTTATCTCGTTTTGTTTCCTCTCTTACCATGTACCCTGGAGTTTGCCATTCTACCCCTAGCGTCCACTTGAGGTACCTCTCTTGCACCCTTTCCATTTCTTGTCTCTCCACCCATCCCCATACTTCCGCCCCATATCCCATCACCGTCCACACCAGAGTGTCAAAAAGCCACATCTTCCTCTCCCAATCCTTCTCGAATTTCCTCCTTCCAATCCCCCATGCTTCCTTCATGGCCACTGCTGCCTTTTTTATTCTGTCCTTTATATGTGCTTCCTGCCCTCCATTCTTTTTGAACACATACCCCAGGTATTTAAATTCTTTTACTTCTTCGATCTTCTTTCCCCTCCATCTCCAGTCTACTGTTGTGTTCCTCCCTCCTCCCTTCCTGAACCTCATCACTTTCGTCTTTCCCACATTTACTTCCAGTCTTTTCCTCTCAAAGTACTTCTCCAGTCTTCTTATCATGCTTTGCATCTCCTCTTCATTTTTCGCCATTACCACCACATCGTCTGCGTATGCCAGCGAGCAAATTCTTTTTCCTCTCACTTTTACCCCTCCCCAGCCCCCTTTACCCAGTTCATCCTCTATATCCGCCGTCAACAAGTTGAATAGTATTGGGCTCATCGGGCACCCCTGTCTTACCCCCTTTCCCGTCCAAAATGTTTCCCCCATCACTCCTGCCGATTTCACTCTACTCGTTGTTTCTTCGTAGACCTCCCCTACTCTTTCCCTGAGCCCTTCTCTCACTCCTCTTTCCTCCAACGCCTCCATCATAATTTTCCTGTCTACTGAGTCAAACGCAGCTTTTAAATCTATAAACAGTGCCACTAGCTTGACCCTCTCCTCTGCAACCTCTTTGTTCACCAAATAGTTCAGCACATATACGTTGTCTATCGTTCCTACTCCTCTTCTGAAACCCGTTTGATTTGGTGGTATCATCCCTTTCTCCTCCGCTTCTTCTTCTAACCTCTTCGCTAAAACCGTCGTATATATTTTATACAGCGATGGCATGAGCGTTACTCCTCTGTATTCTTCTACCTTTGTTCCTACACCTTTCTTTATTATCGGGGCAATTACTCCCTCTTTCCACCCCTCTGGCCATCCATCTCCTCTCCACACCTTCCTGCAGATGCCCCATGCTACCTCTATAGCTTGTTCTCCTCCATATCTCCACGCTTCATTAGGTATACCGTCTGTTCCCATTGCTTTTCCTTCTTTGAGTTTTCTAACCACCTTTCTGATCTCCTCCTTACTAATTTCGGTCTCATCTTCCGCTCTTCTTGTTACCTGTTCTCCCATTCTCACTCTTTCTTCCACCCCTCCAATTAGACTCATAAAATATTTTGTCCATTCCTCTACTTCAATCCCTTCCCCCATCGTCTTTCTCTTCTTTCTATCTCTATTTATTATTTCCCACACTTTGATTTCGGCGTCTTAGTCTATTTTTTTTTTCAGTTTTGCCTTGCTTCCGCCGTTTTCACTTATACGTTATACCAGAAAAGCTAGGCTGGGTCGGTGTAATTCTTATTAGGAAAAATTAAATGACAATTCCGACGCACATAAGAATTCAACGATTACGATTGTTTTTCATTATAACTGACCAAGTACTCTTATATGTATATGTGGGGGTCGCCAGAATATTTTGACTAACAAAGGACTCTCGTACTCAAAAAGTTTGAAAAAACGACATAGCACCATTTTTTTCTGAGTTCTCCAACTTTTTGGATGAACATGAATAAAGTAGCTAGTTTTATTATGCCACTTAAGCAATTTTGTACAATCCAGCTATGATTTTGCGTAGTTCCGGAGTTCCTATAAAACTTTAGAAAACTCTTTAGATATAACAATACGAGTATATATATCATAAATAAATAAACATCTTCATCTTATAGCCTTCTTCGTCCATACCATGCATTTTTTGTAAAAAAAAATAACTATTCGCAATAATCGTTTTGTATGTTATTTACAACTTTGATTTGAAATAAAGATTAACATTTTCGACACAACTTTATTACATTACATCTCTCAAACACACATGAAAACAACAAACATACATTTATAGTTTAAAAAAACTCTCCATTTACCCAAAAAAAAACAGCTTTAGATTTTAATTCCATTTTTTACATTTTATATTTTAAAATAATAAAGTTTTTTTAGCTAAACTTTGAATACATTATTCTTTTTAAGTTTTGGATTTTGTTTGGTTGAAAAATATTACATTAAACAAACAAATTTTTAGATATTTTTTCGTTTTGTTATCACAGCAAGGGTTTCAATAGGAACGATGTATTATATTTATTGTTAGTAAATACATATGTACCTTTTTATGTAAAAGACACATAATGTAGGTAGCTGATTTATTAAAGCACGACTACTTCTTAATCAATAATATGTATCGATTATTTGGCCACCAAGTGTGACATCTGACATAATTTTCGTTAAAAGAGGAAATGGTCAAAAAAGTGTTTCTGTCTGGTATTTCCAACTGTTTGCTAATCCAAAAGCTACTCTTTTTCTTAACAAAGCTGTTGAGCGTTACTTTGCGAAACTCAAAAAAATTAAGAAGCTTAAAAAAAATCAACCAGTCAGTTTGTTCACAGTGAATTGAATGTTTTTCACGAGTTATGATTAAGAGTGTACCGAAAAATTAACAGAACCAGTTATTTGCTAACGTTTTTTTTGCCCATATATAAGACCAGTCATTTTCCCTTTGATCAGATACTTTGTTTTATTAAATTTTCTATTTTTACATTTTTACTAATAAGTCACTTGTAGGTAGTGATGTATCAAACCGAAAATTTTTCAAACCAAGTTAACTCGAGTTGAAGCAATTTTTCCGAATACTTTTTGGTACGAAATTTGGTGAGGTCAATTCAGATCAACTATTTAAATGTGAAGTAAATGAATGGAAAACCCTATTAAATTAGATTTTCTGGGGCATAAGAAACAGCGAAATTCGCTGATTTCTTAGAGGTTTTGAAATCCATCGTCATCGTAGCCATCCATCAAAGAAATTTGACATTTCATAGTTTGACAGATGGTGGACAAACTATGTTTTAAGGTAAAAATTGTATTTCGTTCTAAATCTCACCCACTTAATCTTGAACCATCTTTTTTACAGAGCATTAAAAAATACTGAAAATTTTCTGATTTTTTATCGTTTTTTAAGTCTATCACTCCATTAACCTACATCGTTGGAGGTTGCAGCTCACAACTCGGTTTAAATTTGTATTGAAATTCTATTTCGTTTCAATTAGGTACGCCCACAACAACAAAAAAAAAAACAAATTACATGGGTAAACGTTCAGTCCATGTCGATGCCAAAACAAAAACCAAGTTCATTAAACCTAATGCAATTAGTATTAATTTTTACTAACCGAACCGAATTTTCGGTTCACGTACAATCCAACTCGAGTTAAAAAAATCAAACCGAGTCAACTCGAGTTGACTCGGGATAACAAACCGAGTTGACACATCACTACTTGCTTGTAGGCGTATTATTGTACTAAAAAAACCATTTTTTAAAAGTAACTTATTTCAGCTTCCAAATTTACATGAATTTTCTGTCAAAAAATGCCTACTTTCAATATCAAACGATACAATAATGACTATATAGTTATTAAAAATCATGAATAATGAATTGAATTTATATTCACTGAGAAAAAATAGTCAAAAAATACCGTTAGGTATAAAAAATTATCTTAAATGTTTTTTTTTCAAAATTTTCAAGCAATTTTATTTTTTATTATTAAAATTTTCGTTAGTTACAAAATTTAAAATTTTCTTCAATAGTGTCTTAAAAAAATATGGAATTTTATGTTATTAAACGTTTTTTTAATGCTACAGTGCAAGCTTCATTCACTTAGCAAAATAGCCATTTTCGCCCTATTCTCGTTTTTAAAGACTTTTACCAAATAATGGAACACAAAATTAAATATTTTTTTTCAATAATGTTTTAGAGAACAAGTTTTTCTGTCCTTTTGATCGGATAAGTACACGCTTCACAATCTTATTTATAAAATGACTATTCAGTCCGGAACACTCTTAAATATGAAGAGCAAATCAAACAAAATTGGCCAGTTAATAATTTCGATGATTGCTAACTCAAATATGTATTATAATTTCTTTTACATTCGATATGTTGTGTTGACAGTTACAATTATCAATGACAAAAGATAATAATTAAAATAGTCGCCAATGTAGCCTGTAATTTTTCCTGAATTTAATAAATCTTGTAAAATAAAAAAAAATACATCGTCCCCATTGACAACTCCTTTTAACGCTAATATTTTATAACAAAAAAAACAAGGAATTAAATTAATTTTATTGTTTGTATTGTATTTATTTTATTCTTTAAACCACGCTCGTTTTATTATGTATTGTATATATAACAAAAATTAATTTAAAAAACATTTAAAAAAAACTATAAAATTTAAATACATATAAAATATAGCAATGGTTGTGCGACTTCGGAAGATCTCTTTTGGAAACTAGATGCCTTACAATCGTTCATACGTGATCTTCATTGGCCTGATGCAGAATTTCGACAGCATTTGGAGCAGCGTCTTAAACTGATGGCATGTGATATGGTGGAGCAGTGTTTGCAGCGTTCAGATGCTGCATTTCAGTCGTGGCTTAAAAAGAACGTGGCCTTTATATCGACAGACTATATAATACCATCAGAGATGTGCGCAATGGTTAATGTGATATTAGATGCTAAAAACCAAAGCTTTAAACTATGCACAATCGATGGTGTGGACTTGGTAGGTTTTTTTGTAATTTCGTTTATATTTTATAAAGGATGAAGCATGATCTCGTGTGAAATCCTTATTTTTTTTGTAGTGTGTTTCATTGGCCACAATACAATAATAATCTTGATATTTTTGATTTGTTATATTTTCAGTACAAATATCATTCAAAAATTGATGATCAAATAGACAAGGCCAATGTTGCAATGACACAAGGCCTTATTGGTAAACTTATGTCTGTCTTAGATTCAACATTGTCTAAACTGTCGCGTTACGATGAAGGTAGTTTAATTGGATCTATTCTTAGTTTTACAAATGTTTCGAGTTCGGGTAAGGATCTCGGTCAAGGTTATGTGAACTTTTTTCGCAATAACATGGATCAAATACGTGGAAAAATAAGTGACGATCTATGGACACTTAATTTCTTCGAACAATGGTACACGCAGCAAATTAATATGCTTTGTAATTGGCTATCTGAACGTCTAGATCATGCCTTACACTATGCTCAGTGTACGTCCTTATCACATATAGTCAAAGTAAGTTAAAAAACTTTAACATCAAATAAATTAATTATGCTTAAAGGATTCATTATTGTTTTATATAATGCCTCTGAGTAATTGCGAAATAATGTATTTATTAAATAAATTACAAGATACATTTTAGTATAACTAATTTTTGTGTTTTATATTAAACGAATTTAGAAAATATACTCTGACTTTGAGCTACAAGGTGTGATGGAAGATAAACTTAATTCCAAAGCCTATCAAACTGTTGCGCAACGAATGGCCACTGAAGAAGCAACATGTGCGCTTACAATGCCAGAAGGGACCGAAGGAGAAGAGTAAGTACTTTTGATTTGATAAACATCTATTTTGGTGCAACATTTACATAAATGTTACTGTTGCATCCGGATCGGTCGGAATCTTATGGTTGACCAGTAAAACAAACAACAAATAATTAATCCGGTCAAATTAAAAAAAAAAAATAATTCAAAATATCTACACAGTAAAAACTTTGAGTCAATTTGTTTTATGTTTCGTAAAAATCACCTTCCTGCAGAAGATTCTATTAATTCTAGATTGTAATCTCCTATAAAAGTGCATCTATAATTTTGAAGAATAAATAATTTGAATTGCCTTTTTCGTGTTGACGTACACGTTATCGAAAAAGTCAAATCAATGTCAATTTGATCGTCAAATGATCGCCATTTTTAGACGCAGACGCTGCGATCCAGTGTTGCGCCTCTACTACAATTGTAGAGTTTTTGCTACAATGATTTTCTTCAAGAAGCCAGTACGTAAATACGTTCGTAAAATATTGGCAAAACACTACATTGCCACAAAATCTTTTCAAAAAATTGTCTGTGTTCATGCTTAAAAAAATTGTGGAAAGTTATCATTTACTTATAATGAAGATATTTAAAATAAATAAAGATTATTTTTTACTCCAACTAAAATTTAAAATGATTTCCAAGATTTGGAAAATAAAAAAATGTGGCTGCAATTTTTATTTAACATTCCTTTTCCTTATCCGAGAATCAAATTAATTTATTGTTGGAATGAAATTATTGTAAGCATATAGGTAAAATAAGCATGTTAGTTACTTAATGAGCAAAAATTCCAAAATAGGTAAAAAGCACCAAATATGTTATTGGAAATAATGAAAAAAAAAGAAACCTAAGTCAACAAAGAGCACCAATAAAAAAAATTATTCTCTTTAAGAAAAACCTATCACAGATTTGGAGTGGATGAGACGGGTATACAGTAATTTAATATCCAGTGCATATTTCATATTTCGTCAAATGTACAATCGTCCTGCTTGCACGAAATCGGTCAGCCAATTTACTTACAAACGCATTTGCGTTTACGAACATACTCTCAATGCATTTTTGATGTAGATGAATCTGGTCTTGATCTAGTTTTCCACTTGTGTAGGTAATCGTAGTAGAAAAAATAATTTCCCAGTGCATTTAGCAAACTCCGGCTTTTTTAAACCGCTATAAAAGCAAACTAAACTCGATGTAGACAGCTGATGCTGCCACTCAAAGGTACAATCAATTAACGATGTGCTCAATGGCACGCGTGCCGTTGGTTCGCCATCGCTGGTCAAAGCATTAACACATGACAGAATAAAGTGGGAAGGAATTTCTTACTATGTACTTCCAAATTCGAGTTAGTGTGATGTATGATTTTCATATTTTACTTCCACACTTGCATGTTGCATGCAAATAAATCACTTTCACCTCTATATTTTTTAGTTAATCCTAACAAATGTACCATTACTGCTTGCGATCTGTACAATAGTTTTATCACGAATTTTTACCCTATTTCTAACAGAAAAAACGTAGGAAGAAAGGTTTGCTTAGATTATCATTTAAGGTGAAAAATATTCAATCAACAATTATAATTTGTTGTTTACGAGTTTTCTTAACATAAAAATAACTGAGAAAAAGAAATGAAGGCCTTTTTATTATTTAAGGTTATCAAGCGTTACGTGTGCGACAACTTTTGAAGTTTGGTTTCACAAAATCTATTCAATGTAAATTTAAATTTCCTTCGGATTTAAATTAAAGTACTTAAACTCTATTTACCAATTTATCTTATATTTCTGAAACTTGTATTAAATAGGAGAAGGCAGCTAAGAAAATGTACTCTTATCATTACGTGCGAGACAGGCAAAATTCAAATCCTAAAATAATAAAATGAAGATTTTTATTTTGGCAAAATTAACTTCAAGTCATAAATCCACATAGGACCACATTGGAGCAATAAATTGAATTGTTGTCCATATTGAGGAAAAAATACGATGCGAAAAGTATATGTATATGGAAACAAATGGGGCGTATTAAGTAACCAAGGGTTATTTTTCAAAAAATCAACTTGTTTAATTAGGTTAGCATAAGAAGCTTCACATCTTCATACAAAATTAATCTTGTAAACAACAAAACAACAATTTTTTTTGGAAAGCCCTATAAACATTAAAAACCATTGTTTAAATTGAAAATTTCGACAGTTTTTTACAGTTGCTTTTCACTGGAAAGAGAAGATGTCAAATATGACAACTAACAATATTTCTATAAGATACTTTTTTACCTACATATATAAATTCAAAACTAAAAATATTGGTCTATGTCCCATAGGGATCGAGAAAACCGCTTTTACGCTTGGCAACTCTTTTTTAAAATGATTTAGGATCTCCAAGAGGTACTTTTTACGAAACATAAACAAAAATTCAGGCAGTATTTCTTGTAGATATAAAATGCTAATTCGACTGTCCTATATATTCTTTTTTCCATTGTGGTAAATGTTAGGCATCTATCAGTTATCACAGTGTAATTGTACACACAGTGAAGGCCTGGGGAAATAGAAGGTGATCGGGCAATACGATCAATACTTCAATGGAAAAAAAAGATCGCGATGCGAAGATCAAATGTTTTGGTCAGATCGCACACTATTTGACCAGGCCTTAATACAAATAACACAATAAGCCCCCAAGGGAAAATGTAGATACAGATTTACAATAATTAAAAACTTCCTCGTTTCTGTTTTATAAAAATTGTCTTCATTTATTATTATTTCCAGAATGCTTGAAGAAGTTGAAGGAGAAGAAGGCGAACCGGGTACAGGAAATCCAGGTGGAGCTGCTGGTGGCGGTGGCGGTGGAGGAGGTGGTGCACAAAAGCCGAAAATTGCTGCTGCAACAGCTGCTTTACCACAAATCGGTGAAGATGGAAATGTCGTTACAAATATTAGTAATGTCACTAATATGGTTGCAGGGCGAGTTGGAAACATCCTAGGAAAAGGCATCGGTGGGCTTAGCTCAAAGCTGGGAGGCGGTGGCTGGTTTTAGAAATAAAACACCGGACAGCAACAACAAAAAAGTCATCATAAAATACATAAATATACTCTCTCTCTCTGCATACACTTTTTCATATATTTATTTATATATATATATATATATATATATTTATATATATAAACTTATATATGTATATGTATATATGTATATGTATTTATTATTGGTATATTTTAACAAAAAATTATTTAAAACAAAAACTATTTATTCCGATTTTCTGCTAGCTTCAACATTATTAACAAAAATATTGGTTAACATTTAAATTAAACAAAAAAAGCTTAGCTAAATTTTTAAAAATTTCAAGGTTTTCAATATTATACATATTATGTATCACAATCACCTTACACAAAAAGTTTTCAAAAGTATAGAGCCCATCAATTTCTCCAACCTATACCCTTACGATTCCTTCTTTAGTAAACAAAAAAAAAATATACTTATATATTTAAATTGTGACACAAAAATTTCGGCCCCAAAAAGAAATCAAAACCTTAACAAATCTAACCACTCAAATTTATTCTTCTAAAATGTTATATAAAAAAAAACAACAATTTCCAATTATATACATTGTTACTTATTAAGCACTCTGTTCGCTTTGAAAGTAAAAATAAAATTTAAATTAAAAAAAAAAAATATTTAAAAAAAACTATATATTCTTAACATTTCAAGTTTGTTGATTCAATCAAAGCCAACAGAAATTTACAAATTATATCAATACCTACAGTTACCTTCCTCCCATCATCCAATCATCCGACCATCTTGCACTCTCCTGTAAATTTGATAAAAATGTTGAACAATCGAAATACAACCATAACATTTAAAAATTCAAAAAAAAAATAAACATAACCCTAGAAAATTTCATCATATGACACGCACACACATAAACACGATACACAGGACACCTAATAGACACCTATTTTGCCGTCACACAATCATATCTTTTAAACGGAAACAGGAAATAATTTTTGAATTGCAACAAAAACAAAAGGTTAATTTTAAAGACAAAGTAAAGTTCTATTTGTTCATTTTTTTTTAGTCAAAACATTTAAATTATTTTTATAAAGTAGCTTTTTAACAGTAGCATAATTTTTTTAAAGTATATGTAGAAGTAATTATACCTACCTAAAATGTTATTGAAAATATATAATTTATATTACTATATACCTATAGATACATACATTTCATGCATACTTATTGTTATAGTACATACATACATACCTACACAGACAATCCATTTATTAACGAAGTTTTATTAAAAAGCAACAACTTTGCAAAACGTCAAAAGTGAATATACTTTTTCAAAAGAATTACAGAAATTTTTGGGCAAATATTGGTAGTCTGTCAAATTTTACTGATATTTTGTTACTGCCGACAAAGTGTAAAACGATAAAACAACTTTTAGCAACAATTTTCTGCCGCAGGAGTAATTTTTGTTTGCAAGCAAGCAAGCAATTTCTTCCCAAAGAAACTTCTTGGGAAGAATTTGTCAGGAAAGGGAATTTTTTTCTCTCATAAGTGCCGTCTTCTTTCCAAAACTACCCCATTTTTGAAGTGTGGATCAGAAATTGGAGAAAAATTGGTGACAAATAGTACCTAACAATGGCAGTTTTATAGTCAATCTTTGGAACAAGCCTAACTTGATGTTTCCATGTTTTTAAATAAGCGCAATAGTCATTTGGCTCTTAATAGTTTTTTAAAGGATAATTAATTGTTTCATTCACATTCAGAGGAGTTTTTTTTAATTTGCAGACAATTTGTCAACGGTGAAAAACCTTTTTTTCATCTAAATTGATTACAAAATTGTGGATTTTATACAAAATTTTACTAGCGAGTCTCAATTTTATGAAAAAATCCAATTTTTTGAAGTTTGATCAACTTTTGGGTATTGAAAAATATTTATATCTTATTCCACATTTAATTTAACAGATCACTTCTAACATCATAAATTACTCTTAAAATCGAAAAAATGGAAAAACTAAGTTATAACAGTTTATCGGCATTAAAAGTAACTGCAAGTATGCTTAAAAAACGACATTAAATTAGAATCAGTCTCCATACAAAAAGATCTTTTACGAAAATTCACAAAATATGAGTTACAATTGAACTATCCACAATTATAGTGAACACACAAAATTCAACATTGCTTGAGGACACTGAGGGATTGTTATTATTCTTTTTAAATCTGATCAAACGTATTAAAGATTTAGATAACAAAAGTATTATGTCAGCTTTCTCTGAGTTTTATCCTTTTATCACAGTCACAAACACTCGAAACACGATTTCCGAACTCGTAATGAAAAAAAAGTGAGTACTAAAAAGTACTAAAATGAAAAATGGCATCACACGCTCATAGAAAATGACATCATAGAAAGATCAATATGGCAACTTGGGTGTATCTTTAGAGCATAAATTGTTTCTGTTTCACACTTCGAGAATAACATTTAGCGGGAAGGCGTTATCATATTTATCACTTCACAGTTTCACAGATCGAGAAATGATCTACAGGCCTAGTTTTTATTAGTTCATTACACCTATCGAGCGTATACTGCAATTTAATGGAACCACTTAGCTGAAAATGCTTCCAAAATCCATTTTTTTCTGGCAGAAGCTCAAACCGCAGTTTAAATAATTAACTTTTTCTCAGTTTGAGAAGAACCAATGGCTATTTTCCCTTATCATGGCTATCTTAACACGGTTTTGTGCCATTTTTTGTATTTAATAGTTACACAAACTGAGTTTTTGGGCAGTTGATTCATAAAATGTTTAGTGTCACGCCCGTAATATAAATCAGGTACTATATGTTTCATTACGTACTAGAAGAAAAATATTTGCATCAAATCAAAATTGATAATTTAGTCAAAAAAGTAGAATATTAGATATGACCGTTTGTCTGACGTAATTTCAAGAATTTGAAATCAATGCTGAGCCCGTATCAAAAATGTTAAGTCTTTGTTATACCCGTAACAGGTTGGCATTTAAAAAATTATTCTTTCTGATTTCCAATTCGCTTTTTGGTTTTGTTGATGTTGGATACCAAATTAACGACCTAGGGTGACCTAAGTGAGAAATACATTGAATTTTCAGTGAGAAAAAACTGTCCCTTGGATCTGTCACTGCTTGTCATGAGGGGAACTTGAACAGTAGTCCATTTCTATTGCGATCTCATGTCAACACACAACATATTCTTTTATTTATTTATTTAAATGCATTTCGGAAGCTATGCTTCGATCGTCAGTAAGTTTTATCATCATCATATAATAAAACGGCAAACATGAATTTTGTGGCACAATTTACGCGGTCTACAAAAGCCGAAGGCATATAAATTATATATCGTTGGAGAATACAGAAGTGCAGAATACAAAAATGTATTAAATAATTGCGCCACAAAAACTAAAAAACAGTCAAATAAAATTGCATAATAAGTGCGAGCAAGAGCTCGACCCAGTAATATTATTTGTTGTTATTGGTCGTAATCTAAATGTGACGTTTCAATTTTGTCCACCCAGCAAACAACCAATTTTCCAGCACTGACTGGAAAGATTATTGAAATAACCGAAGGCAGCGTTCAGTGCTGCAGAAAATAATAATAACTAGCTCATATAATAATAAGTAACTAAGTTTTTCTTCACGCTAAAGACTGCTTTTTAACAAAGGATTTATTCTTGTGATTTTTTACTTGATGTTGGTGTACATTGTGTACTCGAATTTCGAGGACTATAGACGTACTATGTGGTATAAATAATAACACAAACAATAAATTGTTTGTATAAAACTTACCAACGATGGGAGCATAGCTTCTGAAATGCATTAAAGTAAATAAATAATTAAAAAAAGTGTTTTAAAGTTATTTAAAATAATATCTTTTATTTATTTCAAATTAAAATATTCTACTCAAAGAGAAAAAAAAAACCTATTAGGAAATGCAGTATATTAATTTTCGTGTTTTATTACTTCTATATAGTAGGTACAAAGGTTCAGATTGAAAACAGAGAAAAAGAAGTAGAATATAAGTAAGAATGACAAATTAAAAAAATGTCAAAATGTTGGTAATAATGATTATGCGGTTGCGAACAATTTTTTGATATCCCCAAAAGTAATAACATACTCATAGGAATTCGAAAAATCCAAACGGTTAGAAAACATAAAGACTCAGGGGAAACGGACAGACACACTCCTCTCAGGAATGCAAAAACCCAAAAAACACTGTAAGCTTTTGACATTTTCTTCATAAAATTCTGTTCTGATGTAGTTTCGTCAACTTTAAATAAATAGTAGGTAGTTCGTTATCAACATTTTCATTTAAACTTTTTTTTTTGTTAAATATAAATTTAATGGTAGTAAAGATTATTATATTTTAAAATGTAAGTAATGAGCTTTATTTTGTAATTAGAACATAGATAGAGTCTTGAAACATACACAAAATCAAAACAAATATTTATTTGATTTTATTAAAGGCAAACAAGTATAAAACACTGAGGGAAGAATTCCAGAAAGGACCTCTAAAGCTTAACAGAATACCAAAAAAATAATATTATTCAACTATAGCTTCTACTTCCTCCTACAAACAAACAAACAATCATACAAACAAAAACTAATTATTACAGCAATAATAAATTTAAAAAAAAATAAACAGAAGTATACTTACTTACAGCAAAATATAAATCACTCACAATAAATAGAACAAAAAATATCATATCGGTCCGATGCTAACATTTCTTATTGTTACTTAAATTATTTTTCTAAGCAAAGTAAATATTTCAATTTTACATATCGCTGCCTTACTTTAATTAAGTGGAATAATTCAAAAACAAAATATCATATAAAATGTAAAATTTTATCTAACATATATCTTTATAGCTCATAAACAAAAATATCAAAAATATATGTCCCTGTAGATATCAAAATTACGTGAACTTCGAGTGAAAGAATCTCTTCTTTGTTGGATTAAAAAACTTCATTTTGATTTGCTCAATGCAACACATATTGCATAAATGGTTTCAAGCCTAAAATTCACAAAATATAGCGAGTGTCAAAAGTGAGAAAGGACCCAATTGATTCTGGAGTAAAATGGGATTCAAGGAGTATGTTAAGTTTTTATTAAGAAAATATGCATTTGTTTTATTTCGAATACTCTATTGTTTTGAATAATTGCTATTGAACAAAGCTTTTGTTTTTTGTCATCTAACTCCAGAAATAATTTTTGTATTTACTAACCTTTGATGCACATTGTACATAAATGCTGATGCTGTACTCCATCCCATGACTCCCTTTTTATTTTGAACCCCTCTTTTCCCATAAATTTGTTATTAAATTCGATTTAAGTAAAATCTTGTGATAAAATTATCACGAACTAGAACTTCCACTGAGGTTCAACCTTGTTAAACCACACTTTACCTGCCGGAAGAGGTGGGTTTAGTAAAGTTTTAGTTTAACCATGGTTAAAATATTTGAGCTGGATTTCAGGCATAAAATGCCACTGCGAATGTTTTTTCGCAAGACGTCATCAATCTTGACTTACTTTAATAAAAAGAAATTCAATTGGAATTGAATCACATGATCTAGGTGTGGCATATTCACAGCCGTACTTTTTGAGACAATCCGCTCATTAAAATTCTGTTCATGTTCCAACCTTCTCTGGTTTGAAGCAAAAGCTGCACATGGTATAGCTTAATTAAGTTAACTTACGTCAAATAGTAGCCCTGTTACAGAGATTTTTTGCCAAAAAGATTTTGATGAAATTTATTTTATTTTTCCACGTGACTAATAAAGTCGAACTTTCGAAAAAAAAATCACACTACAAAACCAATTCGGTCTTAAAGTGCCACCCAATTAAAGTAAAGCAATTATATAATTTAATACCTAAATTTTACTGAATTTGTTTTAAGCTTATAAATACGAGTAAGATGTAACAAGATTTAGAAAGAAAATAACAGTAATTTGATGGGTTCCTAGTTTAAATATGATTTTGGATTTTTACTGTCGTTTTCTTTTCAAATTAAACTGTAATGACACATGTGATTAGAATATTTTTTAAATATTGTATATTATTAATTGAATTTTAAGATTTCGAACAAAATTAAATTTAAAACATTTAATAACAAAGAAGATACTTGCATCAGAATGTTTGATTTTTTCTATTAAAATTTTTTTTCTATACACTGAATAATAAGACAAATAAAAAATGCAATAAAAGTAATCTTAAAAAAAAACTCTTGAACGTTCAATCAAAAATGCAAAAAAAAACACAAAAACTAAAGTAAAGTACGGTGAGTGCAATGATTTTTTATTTTTATTTTTATTTAAGACCACAATTTTCGAATTTAATAAAATGGTTGCATAATAGTAAAAAGTATTATTTAAATAATTATACTTCAAAATATCATAATAATAATTGAATACCTATATTATTGCCCACATTAATGTATACAAAAAAAAATTGTTGGGTGTTATTGGCTACTTTTAAGAAACTTGTTTTAAAAATTTCAGATTACCGAAATCTTGCAACTGCGAGTATATACAAAATCTCGCACATCGATCAATTTCAATAACTCACGAAGTTTAATCTCGCAGATATTATCTATATATAGTATGTATATCTTAATTATTGCTTTCTAACTCTCAATCTTAAGTTAGACCGAGATCAATACATGTCCGAGATATAGTATTTTTTTTTTTGCACGCACATATAAGCCATTTTTGCTATAAGGTTGCAAATATTATAACAGATATTCCTGGATAAAATGGAATTGATTTGCTTAACGTCTTATTAAAAAGGTATGGATACGAACAACATGAGGATCCATAGGATGGAAAAAGGAGACACCACCCCCCTCTCCCCTGGATCTGTAAAATACAACGCTACCAACATATTTTTAAGGTTTAAATAGATTAACGGGTGACAAACTCGGGTCAGAGAATTAAGCTTCCGATGTTATAAGGCCAACTTCTCTGAGGAAAACCGGAAAAAGTTCAAGCAAGCTAGAAAGACCTATAACGGTCATATTCGACGAACCAAGTTTTGACATGTTCCAAAGGAAGTCAAGTGTTCTAAAAGACCTCGATGTATACAGATCTACTGGCCCTGATAGTATCCCTTCCATCGTTCTGAAGAGGTGTTCTTCAGCGCTGGCAAAACCTCTGCGTAAGCTTTTCCATCTGTCCTTTTCTACAGGTCTCTTTCCGAGTGGATGGAAAACAACATTTGTCCAGCCTGTCCCTAAAAAAGACGAATCTTCTTCTCCCTCTAACTATCGTCCAATTGCGCTTACGTCCCTTCTTTTCAAGGTCATGGAAACACTGATAAATTTATCAGCTCAAGAAATATCCCCAAGAACGAAAGCTTCTTAATGACCGGTAGTATGGCTTTCGTAGCAATAGGTCCACTGATGATCTGATGGTATATCTCACCGAAGAGTGGCACAAATCTTCACATCGTTTTGAAGAAAGTAAGACTAATGCAATTGATATCTCAAAAGCTTTCAAGCTCTCTTATCGAAAATGCGTGCGTTTGGTATCGATGAATCTCTCCTTCTTTGGATTAGAAACTTCGTTTTGGACCGATCAATACAGGTCGTGTTGGATGGTTTAAAGTCTAAATTCATAAAATAAATGCTGGTGTGCCCCAGGGCTCCGTTTTTTCTCCGACTCTCTTCTCTATATTCATGAATGACATTTTGTCTGAAACATCTAGTCCATTAAACTGTTTTGCTGACGATAATTGTGCTTCGAATGAGTAACTTTTAGATTGATAATCGATAGAACCATAACAGTTCATCAGTTTGCCCTTGGCCCCAACTTCGGACGTAGTGTAAAGTATAGAGATTCTTTCTTCAGCCGCACTACACGAATGTGGAATGCTTTACCCGACTCAATTTTTCCCACCCATTGTGATATTCAAAGATTCAAAACCAATGTGCATCGGTATCTAATTTTAAATTCTCTCCAAATTTCTTAACGCTCGCACTGTTTTTAAAATTTTAAGGGTATTCATAACCCGTTGAGTGCGCGTAAAATAAAAAAAAATGTTTCTTTGTTCTTCAGAATCCATGATTTGCACCCTCCCCCCTATAAAACAATTCTGGGGTTACCTATTTCAGGACCCTCAATTATACTTCGCCTGGATAGATTTTTTTCACCGGAAAACAAATGTGTTTATTGAAAGCATAAATTCAATAACATCAAAAACTCTTTGAAAATGGATAATTCTCCAAACAAAAACGGAGCCCAACCTGACAAAAAAAGCCCAAGGGAAAAGGAACCTAAAGGACGAAATCTAATATCTTTAAAATCTCCAAAAAACCTTTTAACATTAAAATTGTTGTTGTATTTTCTAGGAAAATAATTTTGTTATGTACCTACGACTGTATGCGTACAAAAAAGCACACCTATTTTTTGATAATCCAATGCAGATGCAAGAACGAAAACTCACGCAATTTTTGCAAAATGTTTGTCTTTGAAGAACGAATGTACCCATAGCGAGAATTTCAAATGACAAATTTCATTCTACCTTTATGGGATTTATCTAGAAAAAATGCGATTATGTATACTTACCTACCATTATTTGAGATTTTCAAAGAATATACGAGTAACTACCAACCAAATTTGAAAACACTTTTACTAGCCTTAATTAAAAACTTTAACTAATTTTACTGTTTTATTACAAAATGTATATTATTCATATGTTTTAGACTGGCTTTACAAAAAATATGTCTCCTATCCTCAATGGTATCAAATTTGTGAAAGCAAAAATCCTTAATTTTTTCATATTTTTTGTTTGCCTCTCTATTCGCGATTTTTTGAAGGGAAGTATCCCGTGATAAGTGACATTATTTATAATAGATTAGTTACTTTTTAAAATAAAGGTTGCACCCACAGAGAAGGTATAAATCCGATCAAGACAGTAGCAAAATGAAGGAGTCCAATTTTCTTTCCTGTTAAGTTTGCTTCACAAAAGTTTGAAGTTCAGCATAAATACACGCATACACATACAAAATGTCGTATGGCGACGGCAAAAATAGTACGAAACAAACAAATTTCCCTACATTACGGTTTGTCATTTGACAAAAGAATATTTGTATGTCTAGAAAAATCTCATATTTCGCCTTTTTTGGAATAAAATATGAAAGAATGGAAAAGATCAAATCTTTACCCAAAAAAATCAAATCTTTTCAACAATGAAAAACGACATAAAATTGACCTAAGTTACCTCAGAGACATGGATAGATTTGAAAAACTTATTTTATTCGTTATTCATTCATTCAATTCTTACGATGCATACACTATTGCAGTGGTAAAAGCTGGGCGTTTAAAAGCAGGGTTGTAAACATCCACCAAGTGCCCATTTTAGACTTCCACAAATAAAAATGTGCAGAACAAAGACAGTCAGTCAGTGCTGTCGAAAAAATTTCAATTTTTTCATATCCCTCCAGATGGATTTTCCCTTGGGCAACTCTTTTTTTTAAATATTATTAATTTAATATTCCTTTCGATGACACTGGCACAATGATGTCCAGGTATTTACATATGTATGTAAGCAGCAAACTCTTCTTTTTGTCTATTCGATTACATTGAGGTAAATGCCAATTATTTACCGTTAATTTTGTTGAATAAATTGTTTTTTCAGCATTTGTCACCTATCTGAGGTTACCCTTTTATTTTGCACTGGTCACTCTCGGGCTTTGGACCAATTCGGGGGCTTACAGTAACCGATAAATGACAGGAATGAAACCTATTTCTTATACAGAACCCGAATACATACAAAAATATTTACATATATACTTCCGATGAATTAAAACATAAAAAAACAACAAATAAATGTTAAATAATCACACACATATAACAAAATTAAGAAAATGTACCTCCGATGAGGGGAAATAGCTATAAAAATAACTATCTATTTATTATGTTATGTTATATATATATACTACATGAATTATGGACATAAATGTATATGAATTACTTACAAAATGTTAATGTTTTCAATATTATTATTTTTTTAAGGCACTTTATTATTATATTTGCCTCTATTTCTTAATACATAATAATAAAAACAAACTTTTACTTTCACTTATAAATAGTTTATTTGTAGAGAAACCAAAAAAAAATAATAATTAAAAATATAAAAATCAAACAAAGTTTCGTGAAAATTGTTATTTATTTTCCATAAGTATCTGAAAAAATAAAATAAAAATATATAAAACAAATTGAAAGGAATACAAAATATACAATATCAAGTTGAGATAATAACAAATAAAAAAAAAACAGATAACTTTTGTATAGCGAGCCGTTTGTTTATTAGAATTTTTTTCAATATTTTTAAAGTTAAATAAAAATCTTAAATTATATTATAATTATATATTTGTGTTTAATTATTGGCTATGGTGATTTCCATAAGGTTCAAACGAAGTCTGGGTACTCAGAATTCCTGAATTGACGGTAAGGAACATCATCGCGTTTCGTAGACGGGTTAAAAAAATCCTAAGATATTAAAACAAAAGGTTTCAATTCAGATAATTTCTGTTTCAAATAAATTAAATTTTTTTAAAGTAGTGATAATATTTATTTATTTTTGTAGTGTTAAAACTGTTTGTCGCTAGAGCATTTTATTGATATTCAAGCGTATCGTGCTGTATTAGTTTTCAGCAGTTTCTAACCGCAAAGTTTGAGTTCAAATAGTGAAGCTTTCGTTTTGGATACTAAAATTAATCAGTTTTATTTTTCATATTGCAAAAATGAAATTAAATGTTCATTGGCTCTCAAGATTGTGTGATTTGACCTTGCACTTGAGTTTTTGTGGGTATATTCAACATTTCTTGTTTTAGTATCTTTTTCCATAAAAATACGTATGTACCCACCTGTAGTATCGAGTTTAACTTTTAACAAACACTTATCAAAATAAAGAATCAAATGTAATACCTACTAAAACATCAATGAGAAAGAATAAAATTAAAAGTAAAATTCATTAATATCGAGACTGGTATGGAGGGCACAATCTATTAGTCCAAAAGCCAGTGGTCGGCAGACTTACGATATTTTTATTCGAATATTAAGTGGAGCAATTGTCCTAGAGGCCCTGCGCATGGAATGGGCATCCCTAATCAAAATTCATACTACCTCTGGCAGCACGGGGTCTCAAAAGTCGAAAAAATTGACCTCGAAAACTTGATAGCAGTATGTCTACCTCTTTGATATGTTAGACTATATACATAGTTTTTGCTATTCCAAAATCGTAAGAGCAGACATAGGGTGAAGTACCTCTAAGAGTAACGGAATCAAGGGCGGATCCAGACTTTGCCCCAGGGGGGGGTCACGTTTCTTAAAATTTCAATAAAGTACTGCACCAAAAAAAAAATTGTACTTACGATATAAGGCAAGTTTTGTATTCGAGCAAAGTGGGTTGCACAATTCTGACCTTTTTCCTTGACCTACAGCTACAGCCTAAACCACTGAAGCGATTTTCTTCAAATTTTAATTTTTTTTTTTTTTAATTCTTCGGAGGGGATATTTCTTACCTTATAAAATTACGGTACTTGCTAAACAACCATTAAGAAGAAGCTTACTTATCTGAAAAACGGCTTCAACGAATTTAATAAAACCAGTGGATTACTGTAGGTATGGTGAACATTCTAGAAAAAAATCCAAAAAACTGTTAATAATGGTACCTGCCATTTAAGGTTTTTTGAAATTCGATTTGTTTTAAGAATTTCAATCAAAATTTGCATGCAAAAGCTCCATAAAAATCTCAATAATATTGCATTTCAAAATAAAAATAAATGTTGGCCTTTTAAGAAGATATTATTTTTTTTTTTGAAAATTCAATATTTCAAGAACGCCTTGATGAAATGTTTTAAAACTAGTTTATAAATGTATTTTAAAATTAGTTATTATTTTATTTAATATAAGAAATTGCTTCTTAATAAAATCGCTACAACGATTTTAATTTTTTTTGTGCTTATATTCATATTTCTTCAAGTTATCAAATCGGTTTTAAGCTTTAAGCTATTTGAAAAGTTGTTTTCAAACAATTAAAAGAACAATTTAAATGCCCTCACTTTATATATTTTTATATTTGTATATATGTAATTACTGGCATATTTTAAAAGTTCTTAATTCCAGGCAACTTGAACATCAGAGCAAGTACCTGCAACAGTCGTACATTTTATTTCCATTGAAAATATTTTTTGAAAAATAAATTAATTAATTAAAGAATTGAAGCCAGAACCATCATGTCACTAGATACAAAAAATATTGTTAAGGAAAAGTTTATTTTTGCCCCTAAAATCTTAACTCTTTTACAATAAGATCGTATTTACTGTACAAGATCTATTTTGATCTTTTTCCTGGCAACTTGAAGCTACTTTTGTTATACTTACCACTTTCCTTACACCCCGACTCCACAGGATATAATTTCTCTCTAACTAAATATCAGATATTTATATCTAACATTGTCTTCTGTCTGCGCTGGGCAAATCATGTTATTCATGTCGAAGATCTCTGTCAAGATATAATCGCGGAGAGGTATCTCTGACATCCCAACAAGAGATGAAACGGAGTGACTCCATTCGATTTTTCATGTCAAGATAATCATTTTGATAGAAATTATCTCCTGTGGAGTCGGGGTGTTATTGACATCTCCGAACCAAACAAATTCATGAAACGTCAAAATTACAAAACAAAAATCTTTGAATTCCTAAAATGGTGCACCCAAGTTAGTGGGAAAGCGTAAGCAATTACAGTCTTGGGAAAACGAAGTAAAATGAGGAATTTTTTCCATAAAAAAAAGGATTGTTACCACTCATGTCTTCAAGTTGCTCTATGCTAAAGTTACTTCATAGTGCTAGAAACTAAAAGTTGATCGCAATTTACAACCTAGTTGCCTAACGGTTGCTAGACCTTGATTTTGAGATTAAGCAAGCGATATGTCATTTAGGATATTTGCAAAGAATGCGATCAGTAAAAAGTTTAATTTTAGAAATTTGTTGAGTTGGACTTTTGAATCAACTGTAAAAGTTTTTCCAAATACCGCCCAATTTTTCGCACTTCACTGTGAAAAATTTGCCAGATACTAAAATCTTAAATATCGAAACTGCATTATTTACAGATCTTGAAAAATGATATCTCACACTAAGTAAAAATAAAACATTGCAAATGTCAACCAAAATCTCGAAAATTGAAATCTCGAATACCTACTCAAAATTGAGTGGTCACATAATTACCGGGATTTTTATTTGCAAGATCTCGAATGCGAGTTTTTCATTTGCACGGTTTTGTAATTTGTGCCCAATTCAAAAGGCCGCAGATAAAAGGTCAACTAGCTACATTAATTGGTTATGTATTTGTTTAAATAGGATTTTAAAGTTTTTTTTAAATTCATTCCAGGTCACTGAACAAAATTTTTAGGTACCATATTAAGGTTATCTTAAGAAATAAATATTTTATATCAAAGGTCACTAAATTGTTATTAAAGGTCACCGAGATTCATTTTTTAAAATAAATTTTCAAATTTTTTTCATGGTTCAGTTTAACTTTTTGAAAATTCTATGTCTGAAAAATCATCTACTGTTGCTACCTGTCCTTTTATGACCGATCGAAGAGTACACATACGGGATGCCATGGAATTTGTAATCTGATTGGCTGAATAGAATGGAGACGGAGCTGCAACTGGAGCTGTAACTGGAATAGCTGTCAAAATGTTAAATACACACAAATCCAATGATACGAACAAAACACGACGCAGCTGCATACGGAGCTGCAGACGCAGCTGAACAAGTTGGCGAACCTTTAACTTTTGCATGCAGCTTTTTTGACGTTTCAAAATTGTGAGCGCAACCAAGTGCTTACATGGGGGTTGAACAGAGTTTCAAACTCCTTTTAATCTCTGATAAAGACATACAGTCATTTTAGCTTCCATTTCATCATTATTCATGTTAATTTTTGTTTAAATTTTTATTATTGTGTTGAATTAAGTTCGCACAGCTGACTTGAAATGCCAAAACTGTCAGAAAGCTGAACAGCACATAGTGGGCTAGTAAAAAAATCACGTACAGCATTTTTTGACAGCTATTCCAGTTGCAGCTCCAGCTCCAGTTGCAGCACTCTATTCGGTGTACGGTGTCAAAAATGTTCACAAAATCATCAAATCAATTTCAAATTATTTTTACTAAAAATTAAAAAAAAATACTATAGTAAGAAAAAAGTAGAATTCTATATTATTCTTGAAATGAAAACTTTTATTGTCTTTCTGGCAGAAGAATTATTTTTTCAACTTTTCACGAACGATGTACATATCGTCGGCTTTCTCTAAAAACCTAGCAAGTCCTTAAATGATATTTTAATTTACTTTTGGTCAACAAGAATTACTGAATTCGAATATCAATGCACAATAACAATGTAACTGTGTAATGGTTTCTTTTGGCTCTATCAACCAGTTTTAAAACCTTTCATTATCTTAAAATTCTATTTTATTACCTTTTAAATCGGTGTTTTGTGTCATCTAAGGAATTTTTCAAATTCGAAATTTGTTTTGACAGAAAGCCGACAATATATATTTTTTTTTTATTTTTGTGTTTTAACTCTTTAAATACGCACGTTTAATTAAAATAAGTTTGAAGGCGGATTATATCCTTTGAGCAGTGAAATTTTTTGTTTATGATTAATTGTTTATGATGAATTCATGTGTCTAATATCTTATATCTAGGAAAAGCCCCAGGGGGGGGTCATGACCCCCATGACCCCCCCCTTGTGTCCGCCAATGAACGGAATTAAAAAAAAGGCTTACAAAATTCCCACTTTTCTTGAAGGAATATATTCAGATTTCTTAATATATTAATATTAACAGTCGATTTCACTAAAAAATAATTTTAAGACACCTGTTGTAGTACCTGGATTTGTCCCGGAATTTTGAAATACAAAAATTAAAAAAAATCTCCATTAATTCTTCACTTTTTTTCAATTAAAATTAAACGGACTTCCTATTGAGCAATTCGTCAGCCTCTTTGACCGAATAAGTAGTATAGTTTTCATTAAAT
Organism: Dasysyrphus albostriatus; assembly: GCA_946251815.1. Classification (NCBI taxonomy): domain Eukaryota; kingdom Metazoa; phylum Arthropoda; class Insecta; order Diptera; family Syrphidae; genus Dasysyrphus; species Dasysyrphus albostriatus. Next base: position 4,713,714 of record OX276339.1, read on the forward strand.
AAATATTGACAGGCACATGGGAAAGATAATTGTTTTTTAACGGAATTTTGAAAAAAAGACACTAAAAATCTCAATATACTCGTAAATTCTACCGTTTTAGAAAATTAAAAAAAAATCTGTTTTTATTAAAGGAATATCTTCGTCTCTTTGATATAATGACTATCAAAGCTTATTGTATTAAAAAATATATGTTCAAATACTTGGTGCAGTACCCAAATTTAACGAAATCAAAAAAAAAAAGTTTTGAAAAACTCCACACAAACTTCGCTGTATTTCAAAAGCAAAAAAAAGATTCAACTAAAGCAATATGTCTGCCTCTCTGTTCCGAAAATGTCTGCCCCTCTGATTTGTTAATTTGTATACTCTATGTTATTACCAAAATTATGGCAGACACCTGGTGCAGTACCTGCATCTATAGCGAAATTTTGAAAAAATGTCTCTCAAAAACTCCCTACAAATTCCGCTGTTTTTCAAAAGCAAAATAAAATGTTTTATCTAAAGCAATATGTCTGCCTCTCTGTTCCGAAAATTCTTTTACTTTATTCTATTAAAGAAAAAATTATGGTAGACTCCTATTATAGTACCTGAATTTATAACGGAGTTCAGAAAAAAAAGCCTTTGAAAAACTCCATGCAAATTCCGAAACAAAAAAAGGCTTTACTGGAGCAATATGTCTGCCTCTCTGCTATAATAATTTCTTTAAAACTCAGTTTCTTAGCTTTTAAAAACAGCAGAATTTATATGGAGATTTTTAAGGTCTTTTTTTCAAAATTCCGTTTAAAAACTTCCCATGTGACTGTCAATTTTTTTTAATAAAAGATATACTACTCATTATATCAAAGAAGCCCATTATTTTAAGTTCAAAAAAACACTGAAAAATGTATGGAGATTTTCTTTTTAATTTTCCGTTTCAAATCCAGGTACTACATGAGGTGTCTGTTTTTTTAGTTAAATGGACTGTTAATATTCACATAATAATAAATTTGAATATATTCCTTAGAAAAAAACTGCTTTTTTGTACTGTGCAGGGAAATAATTCCACGGTCATCTGCTCCACATGGGAGTTTATTCCATCATAAGTAGGAATCTAACCCACTTTCCAAAGTGCCCGTGGAATTGTTTCCCTGCACCTTTTTGTACTTAGGAAAAAAGCTCAATTTTGTTGGAAAGTTTTTTAGCCTTTTTTTAATTCCGTTACTCCTTGATGTACTTCTCCCTATGTTTGCCCTTAAGATTTTTGAATAGCAAAAACTATGTATATAGTCTAACATATGAAATAGGCAGACGTACTGCTATCACGTTTTCGAGGTCGATTATTTCGACCTTTGAGACCCCCGTGCTCCCAGAGGTACTATGCATTTGGATTAGGAATGCCCATTCCATGCTCAGGAGGTAGGACATAGGCTCCACTTAATATGAATCGTATTGAAATACCGTAAGTATGCCGACCACTGGCTCTTAGACTATATTATATTGGCGACGAGGAAAAATTATCAAGAAAAGAAATATACCCCCGCTGAGTCAAATTTTCCTCTAACAAAAATTTTGTCACCATATTTTTGTACTCCTCTCAAATTTCATACCGTATTTTTTCTTTACAAATTGAATTTTGGGTAAACTATCTTTAACTCGAAATAATTTTTTTATTCCGTGAAAATTCGACTTAAAGGGAGTCGACACCCCATGCTTCCATCGCCAGCATAGCTCCCGAAATGTACATTTAAGAGCAAATAAATATATAAATAATTTGTGTTTTGAGCTACTAAAATATAACATCTTCAATTTACTATTTTATTAATATAAAAAAACGTTGAAAATCTCTATCAAGTTAGTAAAATAGATGTGTGCATATTTTGCTCCAAACAAATTACAGCTTGCTTGAGACACAAAAACGTACGTTTTCAATAATTTTCATCAAAATCGAATTATTTTTGTCTAAGATAAAAATAAAATACCGAAAAAATAGTTTTTTTTTTGGTATTTTCTAAATATTTTTTTGAAGTTATGTGAAAAAGTGATCAAAGCAAAAGTTGTGGGTGTCTTGATTATTATCAACTTTTCTGTATATTTTTTTGCGATAGGAGGTCTACTTTTTCTAGAAGTCGTAAAAACCTTCTTTCCACACCCCCTACCCACATTTTCACCCACCCACCCAACTTCCGGTCATCTGTTGCGGGGCAGTTTATTTTTTCCCCTTTTATATACCAATAAACTGAAATAAGATTATAAGTTTAACCTAAAATCTTCTTCAAATCTCGAAGATTTAGCATACAAAACTTCGTATATCTTGACGATTAGAAATTAATCTTAAATCTTCCTAGAGCAAATACCTACTTTTACAAATCGAACTATCCTATTCTTATATGACGCAGAAGGAAGCATTATATATCACTTCCACTTCATAAGAAAAAATTAAATACTATTTACATTTTTAAGGTGCTGTCAAAATAAATCCTTTTTAAATCTTTTTCTCATAGAAAACCCCAAATAGATTTATTAAATCTGAACTGGTGGAAATATAGCATAATTCGGCGGCATCCATATTTAGAAATTTTCAGAATCCTTGAGTTGGTTTATTATCGGCTGTCATCACATTTTTTTAAGGGATTCAAACAACACAGCTAGGTGAACCCGTCCAATATCTGTTCTTTTAATGAGAGCACGATAAACAGAAACAAGGTAAAAAACATTTTTTGTGTGGTGGCACAATCAAAAGAGCCTGTTAAGATTTGGCAGCTTTCACTACGCGCACTATGACCACGATCTTTCTAAAGTATGTTAAGCACTTCGCCATGGCGGGCTTACTGGCTACTGGGGGTCTAAACAAAACTTAGGTATTTAAATTTTGGATACAATTAAAACGTATAGATTTTCAAAAAGAAAATGTTCAATCGTTTTAAATAAGGAATTCAAAATTTTTTGTTTAGATTCAAAATTATTTAAAATTTTGAGTATTTTGCTTTCATGCAAAAATAACGGTACCTTTACCATAAAAATTTTTAATTCCGTTGAGAAAAATCTCATTTAGCTCAAAAATGATAAAAGTTTTCTGTGTACAAAAATAAAGTACGGTCTACTTTTTTTAAATATAAAATAGTTTTACGCTGGATAACTATTAACCCCTTTAAAACGTTATTTTGGATTTTTCGCATCATTAGCGTAATGGATTTAAATTAAATAAGATTCATATTTCTAGAAAATAATTCCAAAAAAATTTAAATAATATTGTAAAAAAATTTCAAAAAGTCCTTAACAGGTATAACTTGTTTTTTTTTAGAAAATATGATATCTGTAAAATGGGTTGGTTTCTGTTGAGGAAAACAAGATTTTCTAAAATTGCTTAAAAAAATTTTATGGCAGGTACCGTTATTTTTATTGACTGCTACTGAAGCTGGCGGGGGTTCAAAGATAGCCTAACTTTAAGTCCCGCGAACTTGGCTGGGTAATTGTTAAATATCATTAATCTCGAATATTTCGAGAATAAATTGTTAAATCAGTAATCTCGAGAATAAATTATTCTACACATGATAACGTTATAAAAGACTGAGAACCAACGACATAAAAAGTGAAGTCATTTGCATACTTTTCTGATTCACATCAATAATAGCCTTTGAGGGGTTGAACCAATAACCGTTTGTCTGCCTACCTTAACACGTGTCGAACAGGTGTAAAATTTTAAGTAAAATGTTTAAATCGATTTATTTCATTGCCTATTAGTCGAAAGGAAAAGTGTGCATACAACAAATATTTAACTTGCAGTTTTGAACAATTGTTGTCATAGGTCAAACTTCCTATAGTTAATCCCTAAGAAGATAGAGAGCAATGAAGTTTCCAATAATTGCTCAGGTAAACACGTAATCCTGAGTGGTTTTTGGAAACTTCATTACCGTCTATCATCTTAGGCACTAACTACAGATAGTTTGCCTTATGACAATAATCGTTCAAAATTGCAAGCTAAATATTTGTTGTATGCAAACCTTTTCCCTTCTACCAATAGGTATTGAAATAAATCGATGCAAAAAATTTACGTCAAATTTTACACCTGTTCGAGACGAGCTAAGATAGGCACACAAACGGTTTAACCCCTCAAAACCTAATATTGATATGAACTACAAAAGTATGCAAATGACATGACTTTTTTTGTCGTTGGCTCTTAGACTATAAAAAATTGATCAGAATATAAAAACAGTTTTCTAAATCAAACAAATTGTTCAAAAAAATTTTCACACATAAAAATGACGTATGCCCGAACTGGAACGCGTCGCATAAATGTAAACCAATACATATTTTGAACATATTTAAAATTTGATTTATTTTTAAAAATTACTTTGAGATTTCTTTATTTGTTCATATATTCGTATAAAAACAGCGTGGAGATTTGGTTGAAATGTTAGATTAACAATTTTTTTTAAAGCAAGAAGTTGCAAAGAGAAAATTGTATACAAATATTTTTGATTCGACTCCAGGCTTATTTTATTCTTAGACATATAACTGCATTTACAAATTGGTAAGGGTTAGAATCATTTTTTTTAATAAGCAACCTCTGATAATTTATTAAAAAAATGCTGCCTCGAATAATACGAAAGCAAACGGCACAATCTTGGCAAATCGAAAAATTACTTTTTATAGCCAAAACTCAAAGTAATTATCGAAAAACTTTGTAAAGAACAAAAAATTTAAGACTAGTGTTGAGAAGTAAAAGAATTAATTAAAATCTTTGAGGATATCAGTAATAGCTCATTCCAAAAATAAATGTAAGCAAATAATACACAAAAAGGTTACAAAAATACTTTAATTTTTATTCATTTTCAATTATAAGCCATATTGTGAGTTTCACGCAAAAAAATTTAGTTCCCCCGGAATTGTAAAAGCTATTGAGTTTCGCCTGAACTTCTTCTAATTAAAAAATTAGTACAAAGGACACTAGTACTCTCTGTTTTTCTTTCATTTGCCGTTAAAAGATAAGTGAAAATTGAAGCTCTTTATTAGGATACATTTCTCCCGAAATGAGTACTCGCAAAAAAAGAGGAATTTTCATTTTTCGGGTGAAACTTACAATAAATGAAATTTCAATTTTCCGGGTGGAATTTTGTTGACGTGAAACTCATAATAAGGCAGAATATAAAAATTCGGATTAACACAAATTTGTCTTTATTATTATTCAATGCTGGGATTCAATGCGAATCGCAGTGCAGTATTCGCTTTTCTTTTCACGACAGAGTAGAAAAAAGCGTTTTGTTGAATCGACCTCTTTTGATAAATGTATGTATATCTCGAATCTCGATGGATTTCTTAGAACCATTGTTTTTGCGAAAATCTTGTTAAATTTATTAAATAATGATTCGACTGTTGATTAAATTCTATCCTGCTGAATACAATGGTGTAACTGTAGCTGAAGCAGGTAGCATTCTCAAAGTTCAAAGTGCTGCCTACAATGTAAGGCTGTAAATGTTGCAGAATGTTTGGTGAAGTATAAGTATATATAATAATAATAACATAAATATAGCATTTCCGTACTCTGAAAGCGCACACTTCCCACCTAAAATACAATTCAAAACAGAAAAACTATTTGTTTTATTTCACATAAAAAACATCAGAAATTCATTTCGTTTTTATATAATATATTTAACATTTAAGGACAATTTACACAAAAATTATTATTTTGCTATTTGCATTACTTTTTGTTCAAATTTGGTTTTTTTCGTTTCGATTTGTATACCATTTCTTGCTAAAGCTTAATTTTAGGTGCATAGTAAAATCATTCCATGTCTATTTGTTTTTTTTTTTATTCCTGACGAGTTTTGTTTTGTTTTTTCCAGACATTTTGTTTTTCTTAGAAGTAAATTATTATTTTGTTTAATATTTTTTTATTAAGAGAGAGAGACTAGATAATAAAAAAATACCGAATAAAGTTGTAATTGATATTTTATTTTATTTAATTTTTATTCATTAATAAATAAGAGGAATTGGATGTATTTGTGTATATATACTATTTTTTATAACTTCAAAACTCTGGAATTGCTTAAAGTTGTTCTATTTTGTTTTGTCTGCTAACTAATCGGCTACTTATGGATCATCATCCAACTACTAAATAAATGCTGTTCGCTTTATTAGAATGATAATTATAATGTATATAATTAATAAGAATTTAAGGTAAATGTATTATAAGTTAGTTGTATAGTTTTATGTTTTTATATTTATGACGTTTCCCTTGATACAATTTTGTTCTTTTTTTCTTGTCTTCGAATAGTTTGCGTAGCTTTTTATAATTTATATCAAGTACAATCATATAATTTTATCGACTTAGGTTGTAGACAAAAATGTTTATGTTTCAGAATATATTTTTAGTTTTTTTAATCTGTTCTAACAAAGTCCGTTTGTTCTCTTGTTGCATAAGGCTGCGCCTACACTGACATATTTTGTCAAGCATAAACACAAGACTTAACTGCCCACATTAATAAGTCTTACTCTGGCACGTATGAGACAAGATTTGTGCAGGTAGAAGTTAAGAAATCAAGTTGCTTGTGCTTGACTGATTACGTTCAAGGCCGACTAATAGTGCGATACGCGATGTGAATTGAGAACGGTCGTTTGCATGCTAGTGTTTAAAGCACTTACGAGAAGCATAAATTGTTATTCTTCCGATGAAATTTTTTTGTTTGGAAAATCAAAATAAAGGAGAGAGTAAATTTATGTGCATTGCTTTTGAGGTGTATTGAGGAGAAAAAGAAATACACAACTTGATTAGCTTTAGAGTGATGCATGCAGAACTAAATGATTTACATAAATTATGAAATTAAATTAGATTTATTAAAAATAGCTTATTTTTGATTCTTAACAAAATGAGTTCAATTCATGGATATACAAGGCATGTATTGTGAGCTCCATTTGAATGTGCACATTTTGAAATATTACACATCAGATATTTATTAAATTACTGAAAAGCCAATGTGTTTTTAACTTCTTGTTGTAGCATTTGCATGTAAAAAGTTGTTGTTTATATGCAACATTTCCAAATGCACATATTAAGAAGCTCAGAATACCTATTTTTTGAATATTCCACAACAAACTGGACAAAATGAAAATTATGGAATGCTTCTAGTTCTTTCCTTTTTTAATTGATATCGTTAGCTTTAATTTTATTTTAATATTTTAAGCTAAATATCCAAACTTTTATTCATGGAGATTGAATACATCTCGATTAAGCTGAGTAAAAAGAATATAAACAAAAAGCATCACCATGTTACATCTCGCACCGCATCGCACTACTTCTGGACTCGCTTTTCATTGTGAGTGCAGCTTAATAAACCAAAAAAAAAAAAATAAACATGTTAATTTTTATGAGAAATTAAATATTATTTTGTTTCTATATTTGTATGGTCTAATTTTTATAAATTAAGTGTTTTTTTTTTTTAAATAAATTTGTAACAGAGAAAATTAAAATCAAAAAATGAAAAGAAATGCCAATTATTGACTAAGCAAGCAAATGAAGTTTTTTTTGTTACAATATTAAAAATATTAAAAAAGAAGAATAATAATTATTTAAAAATATCTTATTTTAATGACAAAATTTTAAATAAATTTCAAAACTAAAGTAATTATAATGTACAAAATTAAAATAAAACAAATATTATTACAATTCATATACAATGATTCATTTTATAGAGAATGGTGCTCTTTAGTTAATTTCTTTTTATTTATTTTTAAATATACATCAATTTTGTTTTACTTATTGTTCGTGTATTTGCTCTCACACAATACACAGACAATTTCTTAAAAGTTGTTTCATTTATATTATTTATATAAATGTATTTCAAATTTTGTAGGTTTTTATTATATTTATGGCCTTATCTACTCAATAGCTTTATCCATGAATTCTATAAATCGTTTAGCATATTGGTCGGGATCGCAAGTTGAGATACCATCCACATTGCTGCCATATTTTACAGTTTTTGCTGCTTTGGCCGCCTTAAAAAAAAAAAGATAAAAAACAACTGAGTTCACAAAAATAAATTCACAAGAGATAATTTTAATAAAAACCTGTTTTTTCACTCCGTACTGCGTAAGTACATCAATAATTGCAATGAAATAGATTTCTCTTCGTTCTAAAAATAAAAAAAAAAAACTTATTGTAATAATATTGATAAAATTATTAGTTATTTCCAATTTAATTTTGTAAAAGACAAAAGATTATAACCTTTTTGACTATTAATAACAACATTTTGAAAAAGCCTACCTTCTATGCTTGGAATGGCATATATATCAATTTCATACACTACTTCATTATATTGGGCTCCACCTCTTGGTGAGTCTGGTGGAGTATTGTAAGTCCACCTGTAATAGACAAGAAAAAAATACAAGAGAATTTAATATGTATGGTTTTATCACTAACAGGAGTGAACACAATGAATATGTGTAAATGATATACTAAACGATATACTTAATGATATAGCTAAAAGGAAGACGATCGCAATAGCAACAAGAATCAAATTACGAGCCTAAAGAATAGGAAAACAGATAAAAACCGACAAACTGGCATTATTTTGTCAAAAAACAAGCAGAAAATAGATAAATTAACTCATTTGGTAGTATACAGCCAATTTGTCGTGTAAATGCAAGCATATGGAATTACTTTGCATAGTTAGAGCAGGCTATGATCTCTTTTACAAATGTGAAATTCAATAGCTAGAAGAAAAGAAGCACACACCCAATTGGGCACTGTTTGAAGATTTTGTATGAAAATGTGAAAGCAGAAACAAAACAAATGCACGACTGGGTCGCACGTTCTTGCTCTTATGTTCAAGACGTAACGGGTTTAAGAAAATTATGTGAAGAGACATGGATATGATGAGAGAAAAATGTTAAGCATGAAATACGATATTTAAATTAGCTAGAACAACTTCTTTGACAGTTTGAGATGTCAAGAAAGAACGCCATCTTAATTCTTGATTGAATACGAGTATGATTGTAAGGCAAACAAAAATGAAAATCGTTGGAGCGTTTTTTTTTTAAATTGATGAGTGGAAGTGATTAAAAATAAAATTTAAAACAAAATTGTCAAGCCTTAAATACTAACAGCCTTATTTATTAGATTTGTTAGGTGGTTGACTAGTTAGACAGTTTTTTAAAAGTTCTTAATAGTTTAATATTCAATTATATAAAATGTCAAGTTAGACAAAACTTAAACAACCGATGCCGTTGTCCAAGTTAGACAACTTTAGAAAAACAGTAAACAAAGTTAATTAATAACTTTTTGGAGTTGGACAGCTGTCTAAAGTTAGACAAAGTTTATAAATACGAGTGTAATTTTCATAAAAATGGAATATGCAGTTTTCAAAATGTTTAATTTTCTTTATATCCAAAAAATATTTATTTGAAAACTTTTGTAAAAAAAACTGTTTGTATTCCTTAAAAGCTTCTGTATAAAAAAATTATTGAAATCAGAAATACAGTTTTGAAAATCGAAAATAAATAAAAATGGTTTTTTGTGGAGGTACTCGTACCATTAATTAAAAGAAATTTATTGATTTTTTTTAAGAAAAGTTGTGGACCGTTTTTGAGAAAAATAAGATTTTGCAGAATCACCAATATGCACTATGTACCAAGTTTTAAGAAAATCGATCCAGTCATTTAGGCTGTAGCCGAGCCAAGCCTGATTTAAAATCTCGAGTTCAATATTTTTTACAAATGCATAACTTGTCATATCCAAGTACCTTTATATCGCAAGTAAAAAACAACGACAAGAAGCGATCAATAGCAAGCTGAAATTCAAAAATTGAGAAATGAGCTGTCAAGAGAAATTACCAAATTACAGATGAACACTTTTTCGAATAATAAATGGCTGGGGATTTATTATTCGAAGCACTTTTGTAAAAAATATGACTTTTAAGTGTCACTGTACTGAGTATTATGCTGCAAAATTCCAGATTATTCTTAAATTTTATATTGAAAGTACTCAATATGAAACAACCGTATTATAAACGTGCTTCACATGTGGAACTTAACATAAAGCCCACGTGTATAAATGTTTACATAAAATAAATAACAACTCACCTTTCACCACTATCACATTCTTCACTTTCGCTGTTATCACTTCGCCCACCAGCATCACGCGAATTTTCACCTTGCAGAGCTTCTTCTTCTGCTCTAACACAATCATGTATACCAACTAGAAGTGAGTAATCCATGATGTGCAGTTTTGTTAATAACTAAAAATAGAAAAATATAAGTTATTTGAAAAAAACAATACAAATACAAATAAATGAAGTTTGAATATATACATCAACATCATTGTTAAGAGTTTCCAATAGTTTCCTTTTGGCATCTTCACCAATTTCAAGTTTCATTTTTTGTTTCATAAAATCGTTGTCTTTGTAGGTTGGAAGTTGTTTTTCTAATTCCTTTTCTGAAGCTTCTCGATCAACCGTGCTACCCTTTAAGTCGAATTTTCTAAAAAAAAAATAAATATTTTTTTTTAAATAATGTAATCAACCACATTTACAAGAAAAACATACTTGTGGATAGTTAGATGTGAGCTGAATACATTTCGCATTACAACAAAGTAATATTGTACACTCTCAACAGTAATTCGATACATGCCTAGGTATTGTGGCAAAAGTGTTTTTCCATGTCTTTCAACAACATACTGCGAAAAAAATTAAATTATTTTTGTTTTATTAAATGACTGTCGTTTTCGATTTTAAACATTCGGTCCACGCAGTGAGCGGCAAGGGACGTCACACAACTTTACAATTCATTCGATTGTCACTGGTCGCTCAACAACTACGTGGAAGCAAAATTTGGGAAAATCATTCCGTAACCCCATTTGGAGCCCCTCAAGATATTAAATATTCATGTTTTCATGAATAAAGTTGATTTTATTTGACTCAAGCTAGTACATATGTACATATGTATAAAGGCTTTCGTCGGAGTATTTGTCAAAATTGATAAATGTTTGAACAATGCATCTTTGTTGAAATTGAAAAGTGGGTGCATAAATTTGGGAAGCCGGTTTTTTTTCATTTCCGATTCGCAGAAAAAAGGGGGCGGAACAGTCCAAAAGATATAGATTTTCATTGCTCTTGCTCTGTTAAATTGACTGAGATCTGAGAAATCTAAACTAACCAGATAGAAGGGGATTACTTTAACAGCACTTTTCATGGTCTTTTTTACTGTCAAGCGATGAAAGTACATATCGGGTAACTTTATCCACCATAAAAGTTTAATCTGGGAAACATAAAAGAGTTCAAATTGGTTGCATTTTTGATTTGTAATCTTGAAGAACAATTCTATACGTGTGAACGCTTCTCGTTCCGATTCCGAAACTAAAGGCAGAATCATTTTCTCTTCTTTTCCGAACAAGAGCAGTATCGACCAGGGCAAATTTTCCATTAACCTGAAGCGTATCCTAATTACTCAATAGTATTTATTGTATAAATCTAAACTTACCGGATGATAGTGTTTTAGGAACGCATGCATTCTTTCAATTTCCTCTGATGTCAGGCTCTTGATTATAAAAAACTTATCGTAACTTTGATAAAATTGTGCACCTGATTTACCCGATGAATCAATTTGAATAGGTTGTGATCGTGTTAACGATTCACGATAATCCACATCATCTACATTGAAACGTTCACGTAGATTTCGAAATACCAGCGGGCAATATTCTTTGACTTTAAAATGTGATGGCATATTTTCTCTACAATAAGAAAGATTAATTTGTTAACGTTTTTTTTTTTAATTTTCGTATTCGAAATGTGGAAAACTTACTTGTTAAACAAATGATTGTCAACTTTGATTTTGGAATATGCTCGAAAATCATCTGGCAATAGCATTACTGGTATATTGACATGACTCAGTTCGTTAATCTAAAATATTGAAAAAAATATATAAAAAAAATCAATTTTGTTTACAAAACGAAATTTTAAATAAATAGTACTGTGAAATTATTCATACCGTGTGATTTATACCCCACATGAAAACACTGAGGATTGGTTCATTTGCTCGAAAGAGCTTCACCTTTTGATGCTTCACTCGGAAGTGCTTCTTTTTAAGGATTCTTGGTTGAGACATTGATATTTTTTTCTCCATTCTTTGTTGTTGACTTCTTTTGATTTTATATTTTAACACTGTTGAAATAATAAACAATAATAATTAAATATAAGAAGTTTTTTTTATAATCAGATTCTATATACTACTTAAATTAATCAGCCAAGTAGAATAATAATTATTATCAATAAAATCTATTATCTGTCTTAAAATTTTTTAGAATGAGTAATAATGGTAAATGTAATCAAATCAATTTACAGCGCATAGGTGTTTTCTTAAAATATGTTTTAACATTGCTCCAGAATAGTTTTATACTTAAATACTCAAAAAGCTCAGAAAATAAATATTTCGAGACTTTAACTTGATATTACGGTGATAGGGAAACGAAATAAGTGGATCCCGCAATTTTGTCTGTCTTTCTATTTGTACTTCGAACTAAACCACTGAAGCGATTTTCTTCAAATTTTGAACTAAAGATTTTTAAGTTTTTCCCCCCTTGAGAGAAATTCGAAATTTCTTTATGCTCCAAGAAAACGGTACTTACATAAGACTGTAAAGGGGAAGCTTATTTATCTCAAAAATGTTTTACTATTTGCTTTTTGGTAAAAACAATAAGCTGTAATTGACGGTACCTGCCATTAGGGTTTTTTATTAAATTTTTATGAGGAAATTCCATTAAAAAATTAACAAATTTACTAATTCTTTTATTTGATATAATTTGTATAATTGTTGTTTTTTTGAAAATTAAATAAATAAAACAAAAACCGATTGATGAGTTTGTATCAAACTAGGGTCTGACTAAAAATTGGCATTCCATCGCTACCATCGTATGTTAAATACAGCTTTCAATGATTGGTTACGATTTATTTAAAATAAACCAAGGTCCAATATCATAAGTGGGACTCAAGTGTCTGAAGGGTTATTCTGTTTGACCCTTATGAGTTATGCTATGGAATGTATGCGTAAAATCGATTCGGTTTTCTTCATTGTAGGTAATTGCTTATACTTTCATCGTTGGTTTTCAGCATCAAAGTTGCCATGTTTATATTCGAGTTGTGTAGTTAGTAGCAAAAATAAGATAAAATAAAAACATGAGTTCTCGCGAATATCAAGGAATTTATAGTTTAAAAACCAGAACCTCTAATACCCAATTTTGTTATTTCTTCTTCTTTATTGCTTATCACTCAATGCAGCACTTCAAGCCAATTCATACAAATTTACGTTAAAATACGGTCAACATTCATTGACACGTGTGATGGCGATTTAGCATCAATGATTACTGACAATGCACATTGATCGTGTGAGATTTCTTTTTGTGGGGCTATGTAAAAGATTCTTTTAATACACACAATCCGCAAACTTTTGAAAAGGAATATTCCTCATGGCCGACTCATTGCCTGATGTGTCGGAAAGTCATCAAAAGTAGCCTTGTCGGAATTGATTCTTGCAAGAACTTCCGTGAAAGACATTTGTATGTTGCGTTATTCATATTGGGAAGATCCAAACAATGGACACGTTCAGACGACCCAGGGGACTAGATATTTAGTCAATTGCATTAATTGAAAGCAAATTTAACCAAGTTAACTAGGTTTCTTTGAAATATCAAACTTGGAACTTCATTTCAAATATTAACTGTCAGTTGATTGTGAAAAAAGTACTGATATTATTTGTATATAAGAAAAATATCACATCTGAAATAATCCCTTTAAGAGTTTTATAAATAAGATTTTCGAAAAAAAGTTTTTCAAGACTATACTGGTTTTGGTATTAAGAAACCAAAACTAAAATTAAAAACTCTCATACAAAACTTGTATTTTTAACATAGCATACAGGTTTTAATTTTCTATTTCCTATTTGGTAAGAAACTTTCACATAAAATGGTTAAAACGAACGTGCAAAAAATAAATAAATCATAAAACAAATAAAGTTGAGGTTTCTGTTGAGTGACAAAATATAATCAGCTGATATTCTGACAGAAGTGCACTTGACTTAATATTAAGGGAGATTTTTGATTGACTTGACTTACTTTCCAGTCAACTTTCCAATAACTTTGCCTTAATTGGAGAGCAATTTTTTTGCGGCTGGCCAATCAGAGACTAGATTAATTTCTAGTGCCTTGGGTCGTCTGAACGTACCCAATATATTTAAATAAAGTTTAAATGGAAATTATAATCATAAACGTGTTTTATTTGTTATTTTTATTATTATTTATTAACATGTAATTTAGTGTTTCATTTAAATTTTCTTTCGGAGTCAAAAAATGGATGACCCTTTATATTTTTTGTTTTGATTTATGTCGAAAATTTGCAAGACTCGATCTAAATTCAAAAATTGTGTGGTAAACAATAATTGGCATAACGAATAGCGAATTCGAAAGATCTTGTTAAACTACATATTTCATGAGTAAATATCAACTTATTTTTGTGTTAACTATAAGACGAATAAAATATGCAATTTATAATTTTAAACGGAAGCTGTCTAAAACTAATTTTAATCACATTACTTTGCATTTCAATATTTTTTAAGCGAATATCAAACGAAAATTCGAATTTTTAAACACCCTTTTCACTTGTTTATATTTTATGACATTTCGCAGCTGTTTGCGGCCAAGCAAATTACTCATCATGAAAGAAATGTCAAAATTCGCTGGTGGTGCCTCATGAGAAAGGCACTTAACATCCGATTTTATTTTCGTACATAGTTAATTGTACTAGAAATAAAGAATCAAAAGTTGGGCTCCCAGGCACGATAAAACTTCTTGATCAAGTGCACACGTACCGATTTATGTACATACTTTAGTAACCAAAAACAAAGAGAGCCAACATTTTGGAACACGCAATTTCACTCCTCACCTACTAGCTAGAGTAAATTTAGCCGTCTCACAAACACTTAAACAATTTTGCTTTACTGAACAATTTGAACGAATACAATGCACCTGGGATGGTAAAATATTTCTTTGCGTTTTGTTTGTATTTCGGAAAAAACTAATTGTATTAATCGAAATGCAAAAATAACTAAAAACACGAATCAATTCAACAAAAACTTTATAATTACTTTTGATTAATTTATCAATCATTTCCTCTCAGGAGGCAAGTCGTTCGTTCATTCGTTAGTTCAGATTTGGGTTCGGAAGTTCGTTCGTTCTATTTTCTTGACCACGACCGGTAATTTATTATTAAATATGGCTCCGTTATTTTTTTGTTTGTGTATCTAGATGATGCGTTTTTGTTTTTTAGAATAATTACTTTATTTCTCTTGGGCTCTTACACTTTTTAAAATACATCTTGCTATAATCGTTAAGTCGAGCAGAATGACAAAACAATGTAAATAATTCGGTTTTATTTGTTTATCTATTTTTTTTTTATTACTCCTTATCTATTGAATGATAGTCGATTAGACGACACTTTATAAGCCTAATAATAACAACAACAAAAAAGGACAACATTTAACCGAAAGAATGAGTAGATAGGAATTCATCGGAAAATTATTGTAAACATTATGATAAAAATAAAATACACGACTGGGTCGCACGTACTAGTGTTATACTTTAAGTAGAATTTAAAAGAAAATATAATGTCAAAACAGAGTATAAGGATGTCGCGGTGGTATGACAGCATTTTGTTTAATCTTTGGGATTTTTTTATTGAAACGTTTGGTGTGAGTAGTATTGAACCCGGTAAATGTATTTTAATTTACTTCAAAAATATACAAGGGCCTTATTACGTTAAACTTAAACGATCCAACGAAATCATTTTGACAATGGCGGTTTCAAAACTAAATTCATTTTTCATACACGATTTCGGTTGCTGAAGACAAATTATACATTTTCGAATGTTGTCGATATCCTGAACTTGAACTTACATCAACTTTAGGATATCGCTCGTGTTCTCTATCATCGTAATATTTGGTGTTGATTTATATTAATTACTACTAATAAATAAAATCTGATGATTATGATGATTAAAATCTTTTATTTGATTTTTTTTACGAATCCAAAACAGTAGGACTAATACATATCGCATTTAAAGGAAATAATAAAAAGAAAATATGAGTTGGCCTAGGCCCAAAATTTAAGATAACAAACATTTGGATGTTATCTTCAGAATTTCGAGAACTCATATGAAACGCATTCTAAGAATTTCCATATTTATTTTCGATTTTTATATTTTTTTATTGTATGACTAAACACACCTTTGGAAAAAAGTAATATTTATGTAGTTAGTCATCTCATCACAACATCAACAGACCAAATTATTTGTTTTATTTTTATTTCTTTTGTCGAGGGTATTGATTATAAAACTGACTTTTACTCCTACTACGAAATGGCGTTTCAATCCCTGTCGGCAATTGTTGGGGGATGAAAGGAGAAAGAGAGTGTTATATCACCTAGGCACTTCTTGTATCCAGGTGACATCTTTAGAATTCCGCAGATAAAATCCGGAGGCGTATACAGTCCTGCTGTACCACTTAGTGAACACATCATGTGGGCTATTACGACATCAGACATCAGAGCTTTGGCTGTTAAGGAGCGGTTAATTAGACTCTTCGTCCTTAGAGTTATACTAAGGGTCTCGGCAACTAGGGCTACATAACTACATCATGCATCTAAATCTTACAACTATACGACATTTAAATTTTTCTGATTCAAACATACAACGTGTAACTGAGCAATTAGTTGAATTTTAAATATTTGGGGCAACTTTCCAACAATTCACATCAAAGTTAAATTCTCAACAGATCAAAAAAATGACGAAGACGACACTCAAGACAAACATGTTATACGAGTTCCTGGTTAAAGCATTTTACCATTGCCCCAGCTATGATGGTATCATGGTGTTTAAACGCCAATATAGGAAAATAAGACATATTTGGTGGCACAGTTTCATTCAGACTAATCGACTTTGTTGTGGACCGAAACTTTAAGAAATCTTGCATACAGTTAGCACACTACAATACACACAAAGGGATATGGAGATCTTTTAATCAATCAACAGTTTACCAAATTGACAACATTGCGATCAACGCAATTCACTTCAGTTCATTAAGTCCTTTTTTTATTTTTTTGAACACAAACAAAAAAAATTCAAAATCGTTCCGTATATATGAAGCATCGTTAACGGAAGAAGTTACTTTTAAAAATGTGCATATCTTATTTCGTTTTTGTTTGGACATTCAGAGTTACTGCTTTTTCACTCCTTCTACTCCATATTTGATAGTCAAAAATACAATTGAAAACGATTTTAAAATCACTTTTACTAGCCGTGCTTTGTTGAAAACAATAACAAACAATTCTTCTTATGAGAATTCCATAATTGCAAAGCTAGGTCGCTATACCCTGTCTAACAAAAATTTTCAGTACAGAGCTTATGGGCGGGCGGGCTTTTTGCAAAACAGTGGTAAAATTTTGAAACATTCACAGGGCATTAAGTGATCATAATGCATTCGAAAAGATGTGGTTGTTGGGTGGTGAAAAAAGATACCTACATTATCTTTTTCATTATTTTTTCATATTATCTGTTCTAGAATCTCTATAAAATCTAAATATACTGTTCGTTGGCTTTTTGACAAAACCTCTTAAGTCTTTAAAAGATATTTTGATATGTTTTCGCTCAAAAAAAATATTACTGAATTCAAATCTTAATGCCCTACAACTGTTTCATGATTCTTTTTAAATCTATAACCATTTTTTAAACCTTTTAGTATCTTTAGATTTTTTATTTGGACTTCCGAGGTTTTGATAGCAAGCCGACGTGTTGTTTCTTTAAGCAAAAGGTTGCACATCTTGAACGTACCACGGATTATCAATAAGATACTTTGGCATAATCGTGTTCTTCATTTTAAAAACAAATATCAAAACATTTAGTGTAATAGAAGTGTTTGGACACGTTAACTTTTCAATGATTGATATAACCAATCTGTCAAAAAAATTCCAATGATTCATTGGGAACGTTCAGACGACTCAAGGGACTAGAAATAAGGGCAAGCCGTTTTTGATTGGCCAGTTGCCAAAATATTCCTTTCCAATTAAGGCAATTTTATTGGAAAGTTGACTGGCAAGTAAGTCAAGAAAAATCTCCCTTAATATTAAGTCAAGTGCAAAAGTGTCAGAATATCAGCTAAATATATTTTGTCACTAAACAGAAAGCTCATCTTTAATGTTTTGCGATTTGTTTATTTCTTTGAATATTCGTTTTTATGATTTTGTGGGAAGGTTTTACATCAAATACGAAGAAGAAAATTAAAAACTGTATGATAAGTACAGAAAATAGAAGTTTTGAATAAGATTTGTTAATTTTATGTTTGGTTTTCTTATACCAAAATCAAAAAGTCTTGAAAAAATATATAATAAATATATAATAACTTGCTAAGGTTAAGTTATGAAGCGTTTCTTAGATAAAAATAATATCGGTACTCGGTACTACATCTATGACATTTCAAGAAAACCTAGTTAGCTTGGGCAAATTTGCGGTGAATGAATGCAGCTGACGGAATATTAGGGTGGAGCGAAATTCTATTTTTTAGAAATCGATTATGCAAAACCTGCAAAAAGGTGTTATTGAAAAACAAAAACAAAGACACAAAATACTATTTGTTTGATCAAATGTTTGGAGGTGGCCCCGACAGGACCAAGTTTTGAACAAAACTCATTAAACATGCCTATTAAGAAATTTAACAAAAACAATCCAATAACATCCAAGTATTTGGATTAGTTTATTTTTTAAAAAATTTTATTATGATAATAAGCTTTAAAAAAAATACAAAACACAGTTCAATTTAAAAGTTTTGGAAATTAAAAGATGTAGGTATTTCAAAAATGTATGAGGTCAAAAGTATTTTGATGAAATTACGACAGGCGTGTAAATACCTACTAGGTAGCATTTTGGTGGGACCAGATAAGGATGTTCCTTAGAATAGTTTAGACCCCAAACTCAAATCCATCATCCTCTTTTCAGCCATCATCGGGTCGGGTTTTTCAAGATATTCCTGGTTAAAAAACCTCAAAAATAGCGAAAAACCACATTTTTTGGTAATTTTCAAAAGGAAATATCTCAAAAACAGAAGCTGATTGTAAAAAAAAAAAATAATGACGGATTTGAGTTTTATGCCCAAAAATATGCTTAGAAATATTTTTGTTTGTCTGTATCAAAAAACTGAGGGGTGGTTGCAAGCCTTTTCAATTTTGTCAGAATAGGTACTTTTGTCCTCTTAAATTTTTGAAATATAATTTTCAATTTCAAAGCTTTAATACTGTATTTTACTTTTGTATGTTTTATAGAAAGCTTACTATCATACTATCATTATATATATTTTTTAGATTTTTTTCTATTAATTACCTAGGTAAAGATATAATAAAAATGGTGTGATTTTGTGTTTTTTTTAATAAATTTGCCGACCAGTGTACCTTTATAATTGAAATGCATGGGGAACCTCGAAACGAAAAAAATATTTTGGATCATTATCTGCACTTATTAAGACACAATTCGGTTGCTATTGCATTTCGAAAAAAATAAATACAAATTCTCCCTACATTTTCGCTAAACCGCACTCCACTGAATATCTGGTCCCTTGGGTCGTCTGAACGTGCCCATTGATTTTTGTTTCAACCATGATAATAATATAAAGCTATAATGAGGCTCAACTCCATTGCGTTTCGCCCAGGTATGATAGTTGGGCTCATCAGTTAGATGACTATCATACCCTTCTAAGACGCAAATTTGTGTTGATAATTATTATTATTATTTATTATTATTTATATTAGTCGGTAATCATCGATACAAATTTACGTGTTGAGCTCATTTGAACTTTTAACTTGAATTATAAATTCGGTCACTCCACTCAAATATAAAGCTATAACTAGTGCCATAGTAAGACAAGTGAACTCTTCAATGAAAACAACTTCAAATGATTCTTCTAAGGAATCAAAGATATATGGCATGAATACAGTTAAAATGTTAATGGATAAGAGTGTACAAAAATGTCAAAAGTATTTAACAAATATTTATTTCTTATAAATAAAAAAAAATATCTGTAAAACATTGGAATCCAAAATTATTTTATTTGAAATATTTGTGCCAAAATTGGATCAAAATAATTCAGCTATTCTCAAAAAAACTTAAACCTTTGTTTTCCGTTATGTGATATTTTTACCAATAACACTGGGCAACAGTGAAAAAGTATCATGGACAATTTCAACTAAATTTTACTCATCTAGTCGTCCTGAATACAGATCCATACGCAAGACCTATCTCTGCTCAGATTTTCTAGATCCAATTGTTAGTTACAACAACATTTTCCCATTGATAAATACAAAATTTGT
The DNA here is from genome assembly GCA_946251815.1 of Dasysyrphus albostriatus. Taxonomy (NCBI): domain Eukaryota; kingdom Metazoa; phylum Arthropoda; class Insecta; order Diptera; family Syrphidae; genus Dasysyrphus; species Dasysyrphus albostriatus. The sequence continues at coordinate 4,734,079 of OX276339.1, forward strand.
TTTATATTAATTATTATTTTATTATTATATTATACTACATAAGTCAATAACTGAGAAATACCCTATTACCGTGTAGCTCCGCCCCACAACGTTTACCCTCATATTCCAAAATTCAGCCAAAATCTAATTTGAAAAACTGTTTTTTTAGTAGCTTGATATTATTTTTGTGAAAAAAAACTTAATACATTATTATTTCAAAAACGTGAACTAATAAATTTTGTTCATGCTAAATTTCTAACTAAGCGCATCAAAAACTATAAGAAAAGTTACTTTGCATCAACAATACCGTTACAAAGTCAAAATTTGTTGCTCAGTGTAACCTACAGGTACAACGTTTAAGAAAAATCCTTAGACAGTTTTGAAACCATTAGAAAATATCAAAACCGTTGTGTTTGAGCAACCCGTCCTAAGTGGGCTAGCACACAAGTTTGAACTTTTGTTCTGGAAAATGACATTGAAATGCTTTGTACCGAATTTGAGAAAATCGGTCTATCCGTTTAGGCTCCAGATCGATGTACAGTGGACGGTAGGTATAATACAAAATATTTTTTTGGGCTTATTCATCAGCATCGAAATGCTAAGTGTGATTAAAATCTCGAAATGTTCTGTTTGCATGAAGTCAATACTTGCCATAGAGAAGTAAACAGTTTTGGTAAATCAAAATAATAGTTTAAGCTTAATCTTATAAGCCAAACAATGTGAATAAACAAACAAAAGCTAAAAATACTAATCTAAAGCTGAAATTTTCTAGCTATAGCTGTTTATCGTAATCTCTTTTTTTATTTACATAAAACAAAGCTTAAGCTAGAACTATTTGGTAATAGCTACGACTAGCTAGCTTTAGCTACTTCCAAAAATAGCTTTGACTTCTTTTTTAGTCACAAGGCCCATAGTATAGATTTTTTTAATAGTGAGCTTAGGATCTCAATAGAATGACAATAAAATATAACGCCGAAAAAACACTGCTAGTTAATATTTTTAGTACATTTTTGTTTTTGAAGCTATGTAGAGACGGTCGTCAGGTCTGACAATGAGCTGACAATTGCCATATCTGACAACGCTAAATTGCCAATTCACGTTTGGCAGGGTTTGTCCCAAAGTCTGACAATTGGATTGTCAGAGAGTTTGTATGACAATGCTTTGCCCGACAAGGTTGTCAGTTTGAAAATTGTCATATACAGTGGTGGTCCAGTATAACGAATGATATAATGTTCAAGGTCTATTCGTTGTATCGAAATTTCGTTATATTGAACACGTATTATCTAGAAAGAAGTAGCTATTATTTATCTTTCAACACTTTTTTCCAATACAACCCATTTGTGTTCTCAAATCCTTTATAAAAATAAAAAAATTGAATTTTCATACTTTAAATAAGTATGTAGTATACTCTCATGAGTTTAAATTGAGAAAAACAAAACAAAGTTGATAAAATAACGATGCAATTATACAAATAAAGGGTCGGTTTACACTTAATTATTTCCTAAATTGGTGTCCGTAACAGAAATAATAATTTTTTCTTAAATTTTTTTGATTATTTTTGTGAAATTCGTTATTTGTTCGTTATATAGCATACCTAATGGGCTTCCCAAAAGTGTTCGTAATATCAATCATTCGTTATACTGCACCTCCACTGTATATATGAAAGCAGTGAAGATCAAGAATTGCCACAAAAATCTCAGTGTTTGGGCAAAAAATTGGGTGGCCCGTGGTCAGCAAGATGGATTTGCAAGCTGAAGAGCCAGAATTGTATCGCAGTTGTTTGCGTTTGGATTCTGAAAAATTCGATAATCTTCTTGCTTTGGTGACATCACATATCAAAAATCAATAAATGAATATGTGCGCGAACATTTCAGCGGGTGAGCGGCTTGTATTGACTCTACGATACTTTACTACTAGCGAATGATTTCAATCCATGCAATATTTGTTCCGCATTCCTGCGTCAGCGATCTCGTCAATTATACCAGATGTTCTGGAATAAATACTTTAGTCGTAGGGTATGTGCATAATTATACCGAAATCTTCCAACAGTCTATTGAATCTTTTTTTGCTTTGTATCGATTTCTTCTAAAATGTGTTTTTCTTTTTATTTATCCATGCAACAATGAATATGTATCTCTATTACAATAATTTCCTACATCATTTCCTTATTAACATTTAGAAATAAAGTTCGAAAAGATTGCGAAACTCAATTAAATTAAAATAATTTTTAAGAAGTACCATTCAGAAGCCAAAGACACCAATTTCCTCGGTAGCGTTGAACATCGAACACAAGATTCATAAAATGTTTGCAAATGAAAAAATTGTCAGGTGTCATTAAATAGCACATCTAACAATTTCTTATGAGCCTGACAATGTTCTAAGTTTCTAACAAATGTTAAACTGTGTTTAAACGATTGCCAGATATCTGACGATTTCATTGTCAGTTAGTAGTTTCGCAATGGCCTGACAATCGTCTGACAATACTTTTTCTGACAATTAATTGTAAGATCACACGATTGTAAGACTTTGGGAAAATTTTGCACCGACAGATCTGACATTATTTGCAACCTGTAAACCGTCTGCAAATAGCTTGAGTGAAGTGGTAATTTCCTGAAAAAGTTTTTACAGCGTGTACTATTCCGTCCAAAACGATATAGTTTTTATGGACAGAAAAACTTGTTATCTAGGAAAAAATTTAATGTTGTGCTCTATTATTTGGTAAACGCCTTTTATAAAACGAGAATATGGCGAAAATGGCTGTTTTGCAAAGCGAGTGCAGCTTACACTATTGCATTTTTTGGAAAAAAAAGTTGGATAACTAAAATTCCATATTTTTATTAGGATACTACTTATTTAATTTAACTTTAATTTTAAACCTAGTAAGAAAATTATATAAATTGATTCCCAGCCGCTGCCATCTTAAAACAGAAATGTTTTTCCCGAGGCGCTGCCTCTTGCGAGGAACTGACAAATCCTCCAAGAGTATTACTTGTTATGAATAAGTGCTTCTCACCTAGCCGTTCGGACTCGGCAAAAAATTGTAGGTCCCCTCCATTCCTGCCAACAACACGCACACAGGAATGGTTGAGAGTTGTAAGTCACTAGGCTATGGTTCTCCACGAGATATTGCACCATCAAATTTATTTATTTATTTACAAAAATTAATAATACAAAGTAAACAGTAAACATGCCTGCATTTGAAAAAAAAAAAACCTATTTTTGAAGTCAATTTTTTTATACCTACGGTTTTTTTGGCTTTTTTTTAATGGATATACCCACCACCATCACTGCTGATCATCTTTAATCAATGATTATTGTGACTGCTTATTCTGCGAATGTGCTTGTTCATCACAATTTTAGTAAATGAATCCATAGTTTAAGTTGTTAATTATCGAAATCATTAAATTAAATTATCATTAATGAAATTATTATCAGACAACATTATTTGATCCATCCATTTAACCAGAGCCTGCGAAAAACTTGTTACAGATCTAGCCCAATGTGAACAAACTGGCCCTTAAACCAGTGGTTAGTTTTTGGCATGTCTATGCTGATGAAGGAGTGAGGGAGATGAATTTAGATAAATATTTTAATTTTCAAGCGTAAATGTTGTAGCCACTTCGAATTGCACTCCGCCGTTTGCTTGGATTAAAAAAAAAAAACAAGTAAATAAATTTGGTGGCGCAACAGCTCGTGGAGAACCTGGCCCTAGTTGTTGGCAGGAATGGAGGGGACCTACAAGTTTTTGCCGAGTCCGAACGGCTAGATGAGAAGCACTTTTTCATGACAAGAATACTCTTGGAGGATTTTTCAGTTCCTGGCAAGAGGCAGTACCTCGGTTTCAGGTGGCAGCGCACTAACCAATACGCCAAGAGGTACAAATAATACAAAAGAATCAACAACATTTACTGAAAATATATATATATATAATATCAGCGAGAAATTCTTTTTATAAAATTTGACAGTGTAACTTTGTGCCCAAAAATTAAAGAAACAGACCTACTGTGACTGTGAGCCGTGGTCACGCCCACAGACAATAGCTACAAAAGTAGTTCAAACACAAATAAAAAATCTAAAGAGAAGGTACCATTCTTATCTTTGTTTTTGTTGTTGTTTGGTATTTGTTTTTAAAATTTTCTTCCATATTTACCACAATGAGAAATAAACAAAACTATAAAAGAAATCGGTAAGAAAAAAATATTTTATTTAAAATTTTCATAAATTTTACAAAATATATAAATTATGAAAAAAAATACCTCTTTTTATTTCTCCGACTCAATTTTCAATTTTCCTGGATGTGACACACTGTGCCAACAAACAGTGTGGGTTGTGGGATGCTAAAAATGAAAAACTTCTTCACCAAACGTCCTGTTGTTTTTTTTTTCTTCTGGAAACTGGAATGTGTATGTCTTGAATTCGCCGAGTGTAGAAATCAATGTAGGTAGGTATGTGTCGAATCTCTGGTATTTCTTTAAGAACAAATTATTTCCTTCATATATATGGCGTTCCGAAATCCTTAATCGCAATCAAATTATATTTTCGAAAAACACACCCGCACATTAAAGTTTATCATTTTCATCAATACAAAAAACTTAAATCTGCGTTGCCTTCTTCGTTGTCGATTGCTGGAAAAGCGAGCGCAGGGCTCTCGACTATTACTTCTAAAACTCTGTCTTTTTTCTATATAAATCGAAGTTAAACTTGGCAGAAAAAAAAGAGGAATCAAAAATCAACAAGGCTTAGGTTTTACGCAAAGAAAAAACAATAAATACGTTTTGGAGAAAAAATCCGAGACGACGATGCGGATTGCTATACATCACCGCCGTTTTATTAGCAGATATAAATAATATTCATCTCTGCTGCAGATAATTATCTCGGTGTTGGTTTAGATTCAGTTTATTTGCCTTTTTCCCTTTTTTAAATCAAAATTTGGAATTTATTTAGGAAAATCACATCGAAAAACGAGAACTATTTTTTAGTTCGTAGCGGGAATCATTTTCTGAAGAAGTACGGGCAGGGGTAGAAAGGGGCGGGGGAAATACTAGCAGGACTTTTGTGTTTAAATTCCCGTTTAAAATCCCTCTGGCCCTTGCGGCGGCAATTGAATATAATTTCTTTTTTGTTTTCGATTTTTATTTTTTAATTTAAGAATTAATTGCGCACAACTACATTAGCGAACGACTCAACAACGGCACTATTAAAAGTTTTTTTTCATGAGCTGAAGTTGGTTGTGGTGGCATATTGCTTGTATTTAACCAAACGAACGAGACTCGTACTGATATTGGCCGCATTCCACACAAAATCAAAAAATTCAGGCATTACCCGTGTTTTTTTGGAATATCATAAATAGTTCAGTGAGAAATTTTCAATAAAACGTATTCAAAGCTGCCTATATTTTTGTATTTGTAATATGGTACCCCTGAATGGCTGTCACAACACAAAAGTGAATTTTATGAATATTAAAAGTTGAAATAAAGCAAAATTATTAACAATAACTAACTTATGATGAAGTAAAATATGAAATATAAGTATATATTTATATAATTTATGAATTAAAACGAATTTTTCAGTCCATTTCGTCTTTGTGTCCTTTTTTCAGATTCGAAAAAATTGATTTTGCAGCTAAAAATAGAAACAAAGGTGTAGTGATCTGTTGGTAGACTATGGTCAAATTAAAAAAGTCGTTATATAGTCTGCTATTACACGCGGACTTTTAAGTCAACTTTTTTTTAAATTAAATGAGTGCAAAGGTAAAATCAGATATTTTTGTTTTTCATTTGCAAACATTCAATGGTAACTTAAAAGTCTTCGTATAATAGCAGACTTATTACACATGGAGTAAATGACGTTATAAGTGATAATTTAAAAATATAATAATCATAATAAGGACGTTTATAATGTATTGCTTCCTTTAATGCTTGTACCTAGTTTTCCATTAGTAATTCTATCTCACCAATTTAAGTGGATTACCTGAGGTTCAACGACATTTCAAGTATGTGATAGTAGCAAAATATGCCTGCTAGTTTCCAGTTGTATAAACGTGGGTCAAAATTTGATCCGTGGTTCAGCATTTTTAAAATCTTACTACCACCGATCAAAACTTTAATCATATTTTTGCAACTGGCCTTTTATCTGCCAAAAGCTGAACATCAAAACCTGAACCACGTTTGTACAAACTGGTCTTGAGCCAAGATTACATGTATAGGTTTTACTTATTATCAGCTTTTCATAAATCTGCGCATAGCGACGTGCTGCGAATTGTATGAGCAATATTTTGGTAGCCGATTGATGCGAATTGCCATTATATATAAACTACGCCATGACCACGAGTTTGTGGGTAAAATTGTATCCTCACTGATTTCAACTTCAAAACCATCGCAATGACGAAGACAAAAGTAACAATCTAAACACTCAACATAACTCTACTCTACGAACGTAGCCATCGAGGATTCGAGATACATAAAAGTATCAATCGTACCAATAACGAAACACCAAAATTCTATTCAGTTGAGTTCGATACTCGAACAAACGTCAAAAGTTTATCCGTAGTAGGATTCTACTTTAACTTTTATCGACAGTGAGCCTTACTGCCAATATTATTTTTGTTATTTGTGTAAAATCCTACTATACTATGGATAGCTTTTCCAATAAAACACGGGTATTTATTGCATTGAACGCCAGAAAAAAATGACAGCGGTCAAACTTGTAATTAAAGCGATCTGAAAAGGTTTGTTTTGTTGTAATCCTTTGTTGAAACACAGCTAATAAAAAAAAAACAACTGCTGGCAAAAAAGGGAACCCAAGCTATGTCAGCATTTAAATGACCCGATTTTTTCAATGACGATCTTTTTGTTTTTGTTGTAACTCACTGGTTTTTGCCTCATTATTAATTAATTTTTTGCAACTTAAAACAATTCTATCAGAAAAAAACGACAGCAAAACAAATACAACCACAACTATGTCATCTATAATTAGCTATGTGCAGATAATTAAGTGAAATAAGTTTTGTCCCGCTAAAAACGGTATTACTAGAATTGTTGTTGTGCTAACAATAATCTGTTTAGAAATGTCAAATGTTTGTTGGTAAGATTATTCTATCCAAAATGGCAGACCAAGGCAAATGTTGAAACGTCCCGATGTCGTTTTTTCACCAACGTCCATATGGATATGCAAAAAAACGCAGCTATTATTGCTCTTCTATTCCCTCCACCAACATAAAATAAAAATCGCACTAGAAAAATCCGGTCATGTAAATACCGACTATACTAAAAATATTTGGATACAAAGATATCCTATGGGAAATGTCAACAACAGCTGACTGGCATTCATAAACATACAAGCTATCATAGATAGCCTAATGTCCTCTAAGACGGTGTTCACATTGGGCTGAAAAACTGGATTTTTTGACGTTTCAGTATTTACATTTTCCTTTACTGAAGGAGTGGGAGCGAGATGTGAATACTGATACGTCAAAAAAAAATCCAGTTTTTCAATCCAATGTGAACACCGTCTAATAGACGAAGATTAACCCTGAGGCCACACGAGCCAGTACTGGCTAGCCAGTCGCAATACACACATATTTTTTTACTAACACATACAAGCCTGAGCAACTTGCTCGTCAACTGGCTTGCTTTTTTCGTAGCCAATTGGGAAGCCAGTAGAGCAGCCAGTAACAGGGTTCGGCAGTACTTTTTCAGAGTAGATTTGGAAAAATTGGTTTAAAACTAGAATTGACTCACATTTTATTCCACAAAATATTAATAAAATAATAATTGGGGAGTTCATATGTCCAGTCCTAAAGGAACTCAAAGACTTATGTGATTGTGTTTGTGGAAATTAAATTTTAATGTGAGTTTTCATCCTTGAGATATTAAATGCTAATAGTGACAAAGTGAATAGAATATAATTTTTTCAGATATAAAAAGTATCAATAAAAGGCAATAAAAGGATGGTTGTTTTTATCTTCATACGTTGTTTTTTTTTTCATTTCCTGTACATGAATATGCCTAAATAGGTGTGATAAAAGTTCTTGAGAAAAAGCACAAATACTTGTTCAAAAGTGTGAATTTGCCAACACATACACCCAAGTCACTGCTATATTCGACGACTAATCTGAAATTGCATTTCACTAGCCGGATTTACAAAAGTGACAAATTTGGCAAATTTCCATTCATTCACGTCATTAAAGTAACAAAATAATGGTAAAATCAAATCATTAATAATAATAAATTTATCCGAATGCAAAATAATGGCGTTTTGATGCTCTGTTAATGGCTAAGAATAAGCAGGTTCATTTTTTATTCTGTACTGTCATTATTTGCAAAATAGTGTCTCTGTGCATTTACATGGCTTCATTTTAATGGCAATATTTAATGCCAATTAGTTCGTCATTTATTTATGATGAATATTATGGCAGATTTTAATTCATTTACACGATTATGTCATTAATGGCGTGAAAATGGAAGAATTTATGACAATTTGTCACTTGTGTAAATCCGGCATTACTAATTTTTACTAGCTTAATCGATTTTCGGCGAAAAGTGACTCATCTTAATCACTACTTGCGGTTTCGAATTAGCTAAATCTCCGCACAGAACCAACGCGAAACATTCGTAACGCTCTGTTCTTTTGTTAGTTTTTTTCGCATAGCAATAATGTTTTTAGTTCATTAATTTTGAAAAAGCGGAAGAGCGATCAGTAATACATCTTTCCCTAAAATCGGACTAGATTTATTCCATTTGGATTTACATCCGAGCCCTGGCCAGTATAGAAGCCAGTACAGCATGCCACCTACGTCACAGCAAATACACGAATAGGAATTTGACAGTCAATGTATGTAGCCAATTGGCTAGCCAGTACTGGCTCGTGTGGCCTCAGGGTTAGGCGAGTTCGTCTGCGTATCTTCAGCGATCTGTGTCTACGTTCTGTAACTCTCTCATCAATAAAATTAGTCGAGAAACGTTTAAAAATGGAACAAAGCTCATACAAATTTATTTCAACTTCCATCGTTTCTCGACTGGTTTTGTCGATGCGAGAGTTACAGAACGTAAGCACAGGATTCGTTTTTGTTGTTGTAATCCCTTATTAAAAATCAGCAGATGCAAAAACAACTTAAGACGCTATTTAGATTGGGCAGATTTACTACGTTTGCCAGCAGGTTTGAGAGCTCGAGTTGAAATTGGGTTGAATATACGACCCAGGTTTTTCGTCACTTAGGTTAAAATGAATGGTATTGAGATTACAGAAAAATGAATGGCACTAACACAATCACTTACAGCACTTAAAATATTAAAACAAAGCTATATTTGTACACAAACATGCAAATAAACAGACCATATTGCATGATCTGTCAAACCAACTCCTCGACCCAGGTTTTTCATCCCAAATTTCGACTCGACTCCGCTCCTCCAGGTTAACAAGGAGTTGAAACGAGCTTCAAGCTCATGACTCATTTCTTGGTGTTTCAATGTGTAAAGCATTGAAGTAGTTGTTGTTTCTATTTGTTTTGAGGCACCTCAAATGGTTAAATGAAGACACCATGAGGCTCACGAGTTCGGACTCAAATTTCCCAATCTAAACAGGCTCTAACCTATCTGAAATTTTGCTGGATTTATGGATAACCTATCGCCTCATCAGGCAAACGCGACCATTCTTTGCGTCCGACACTTTCAGCATTCAATGGGTATGAAGGTGAAATCACATGTTTTCTCCTTCGTACTCATGAAAATTCGGATCATCGTGTAATAGGGGCTTGTCCAGTGAAAGTTAAACGTGGCCTATTGAATTCCATTGGCAGCGTTCCGCCGGTCATACACCCTGACTCCACAGAACATACAGATGCCCAACAGCAGAACTACAATCCAATCAACAAACAGCAGATTTTTTCTCGCTGGGCAAATTATGTCATGTCGTTTCATTTCTCTCTCTCCTCTACTTCTATCTTTTGCAACAATATTCAACTCAAACCATAGAAACAAAGGTCACGTAAGTAAATAACAACTTTTGCAGCAATTTTTAACTCCAAATATAACGAAAATCAGTAAAAAAAAAACTTACACACACGTGAAATATTCTAATCTCATGGCCAAGCTTTGAACAGCGTTCATGTGCTGTTCAAAAGTTGGTTTTCTTCGACATGTCGTCGACAAGACATGGATTCTTCTGCCTCCATTGGTTTTTTCTCGACAGGTTCATAGTCCGAGTATGGTTAATGTCTAGTGGATCCGGCATGTAACACGTTGACTTACGGGAGAGCGGTCCGTGAACGCTTGCTTTTGCCCGACGGCAAAAGTTAACGAAAACTAAACGAAAGAGTACCACTTCACAATTATGTGTGCGTCGTATGAATTTCTTGTTTGCACTCGGTTTCATACGACTACGTTCGCTGGCTTCCAATTATTCTAGTTCTACCTTTAGCGCGATAGTCGGTTTTTACATGACCCGGTTTTTCTAGTCGGATTTTTCTGTAGGTGGAGGAAATTGAAGGGAAATGAAAATGAGGGAAAAAACAATGTATTACAACAATAACACAAAGCTTATCCTTATCATTGGAAAAATTGGGTCATGTAAATGCCAACCATACCATGCTCGGACTATGAGCCAGTTTGTTCTCAGCGGGTCAAACTTGCAACTATGCCCTGTTTAAATTGGTAAGTTTAACTACGTAGTGAATAGTCAAGTCGTACATATATACACTTGCAGCTTTATTTATGATTTAGCGAAGGAGGAAAGTTACTCTGACTTTAAAATGCCTCTAATCCTGAAAACTTATTTCTATAAAAAATACACGAGGAATAAAGGCGGAGTAAGCTTAAACTGGTTCAGGAGGTATAAAGCCGTAGTAGAGCCATTCCCGTCATTTTGACATGAAATCGTGTGAAATTTACCAAAAGGAGTGTAAATGAAATTTTTGTAACCTTTTTAATTTATTTATTTAATTGTTCTAAATTTATTAGTTTTAACCTTACCATATTTGAACCAAAAATAATAAATTGAAATGAATATTTGTGGAAACCCGCTACGGTTTGTTTACGTTTTTAATAACCAGAGTTTTACACATATATAGTTTTTTTTGATATAAGGAGGGCTTTACTAAAACGGCTTGAAATTTTTTTATAAATAAGGATTAGTTTGACGTGGCGTAAGACGGAGTAACCCCAAGGCCAAATATGCAAGCACTGGCATGCAAGGTGGCTAAATACACAGCCTGTCAAATACGCGTGATTTGCATTCCACTTACCTTCCACTTGCTTCCCACTTGCACTCCATTTGATTGTCTCCCAGCTTGCTTCTTAGCTTGTTTCACAACTGGCTTCAAAAATTCCATATTCATCCATAGATGTTTCTCGTTCATTTTCGACAAGGCAACCTTGTTACACTCCTATTGTACCTTTATGGATTTAATTATTAGAGTCTTAAAAAAGTTTACATTAAATGAAATTAATAAAAAAATCTTGTTGGTAGGTCAAGGAATCGAACCTGTGTCCTTCTGAACAAATTGTCTTGCTCGTTAACCGCTCCACCAATCTCAGATATACAGTTCAATCCATTGAATAATTGGAATCACTTTTATCTTGAACTGTCTCGTGTGAGACAAGAAGCTTGTATTAATTAGAAAAAAAAACTTTAATCAAGAAAAATATAAAATAATAAATTGGTATTGCTATATCAAACACATATTGTTAATGAAATAAATAGAGGTATAATAGATTAATTCTTTAATGAATATCAACCTAAGACGTTGAAAATAATAAGAAATATATGTGCTCAGATGCCAAACTAAATAGAAATTATAAAATGGCCGATTATGGATTGGTGTCACCATATTTACTAATACAAGCAATATAGAAACAAAGACTAACATAAAGGTTGTATAATAATTTTACAGGATGATTATCGAAGTGAAAGTTTCTTGGTCACTTCATAAGATCAATATATGGAGATTTAAGAAACGTTGGTACATCTATCAAGTTGATATAATTTGCACCAGAAAATATTTAAGGATTCAGTAATGCTCCAATAAGGTATTTATTTCCCATCAGAGGGATAAAAAGAACGCTATAGAAAAAATAACGCTTTAATGTCTAAAATGCGAAAATGTGGTTCAAAAATTTTGACTGCCTTATGTCAGCGGAATTACTCAGGTTCAACGACAGTTCAAGGTTCAAGTATTTTATAGAAGCCAATTTAATGAATCAACTATCTTTGAAAGTTTGCTAGTCAGTGAGTTAAGATTGCTGAACCACGAGTTAAATATTTGTACAACTGGCCCTTAGTGAACAAATGTATATGTATTGTAACTTGCTTGCCAGTGCTTCAACTTGGTTCAAGTATAACGAGGTTGAAACGAGTATTAGTGTTTCTGTTGAACGCACAAGCGAAAATGAACAAAATGGAAAGAAATTGACTAATTCTGTTATGAAACGTAACTGCACACTCAAATTTTTATATTTTCTTCTTGACTAACCTCTTCCTTTCCACCTCACCGATTTTGCCGCCGAAGTGCCGTCATGCTGTAGTGAAAGCAACCAATCTAAACACGTCTTTAGATTATCATTAGGTGTGTTTTTTTTGTTGGGCCGGGACGAAAACACGACGCGGGGCTAAGCAATTTACATGTTAACGCAACAACAACTAGGAGCCCCTTTGTGCTAAGGGACAATTTTTGAAGCTTCTCTACATTTTACATAAGGGCTTGAAAAAATTCTATTGGATAGTAAATAAAATAACTACAACAATTAGTAAAATGTTTGGTTTATTTCTTATTATTTTTTTTTTTTCATAGGAATTGGATAGATTTTATTTCTACAACGCTTTGGGAATTTGAAGTACCATAATAAATGGCGAATAAAATAAATTTCAGGAAATCTTTGATTGAATCCTGGTAATCAAACAGAATCAGCGAATAACTGATTTCTCCATTTGCACAAATCATTGATTCTTTGTTTAAAATTCTGCTTAACAAATGCGTCAATTTTAATGCTAGGTTTATTTTTTGCAAGCCCTGAGGATTCGGACCAAAAGAACGACATCGGGGATAAGCGAATTCATCACAGAAAAAATAAATAGAGTTCCTATAAAAACTATGAATAATAAGTATGAAATTTTTACCTGCTATGTCTTCATTTACTATCACTGATTATGTTTAATCCATATAGCGCTATCAATAGAATCGCTTATTCCAATTTAGTTCACGATTTTACTAAACTATGGAATAGGAGTTAATGTGTTCACATTTGTCTTTAAAAAAAATGCCACACCTGCTGGGATCGGTACTGTCATCGTCTACTTCCGTTTCGTCATCGTCTTTCTTGACACTTTTTGTGGTCAATGGGTAGTATTGCTTTATTATAGTGGACAAAAGCAAATGCCACTTTACACGATTTTAGAAGTTATATGACATCTCGTATGACCTGTCAAAAAATTCATACTATATCGTCAGAACACACTCATATATCTCATATGACTTCTCAAAAGCAAAAAGGCAAAGACTTTTTGACATTAGAACTGCAGCTATTGAAAGTAAAAATTTTTATTTTGAATGAAAACAAAAATGGATAATTCATAAGAAGTAGTTTTGCTTTACAAACATTTATTTTTTTATGACTATTTTTCTTTTATTTTGGTTTTGACAGATAACCATAGAGAAAATCAAATGCGAAGTAAAGACGTAAACATAAAAAAAAAATATAGCTGTATGAGCAAAATATTCAGTACTAATTAACTTTTTTTTAAATAAAATAAAATAAAACAAGATTAGAAAATGTTTATTTTTATTATTGTTTGACGCCTATATGTCGAGAATCGAAGTATCACTCATATTACTTTTAGTATTTTTTGTTTATTTTGTTCTTGTATTTTTTGTTTTTTTGTACTTTTTATACTTGTTTGTACTTTTTGTACTGTTTGCACTTATTTTTCTTATTGTTACTTTTGTACTTTTAGTACTTTTGTCCTTTTTTGTAAATAAAATGTACTCCTCGGACTTCTTTCTCTCTTTGGACTTAGTCTTTTTTGTACATTTTTGTTTTTTTTTAATTTGTTGTACTTTTTGTATGTTTTGTTTTGATTGTACTTTTTGTACTTTTTATACTTTCTGTACTTTTTGTCCCTAATGTACTTTTTGAACTTTTCACTTTTTGTACTCTTACTTTCTGTTTTTTTTAAGCATATTTGTACTTTTTGTACTTTTGTTACCTTATGTACTTTAAGTATTTGCTGTACGCTATGAACTTTTAGACTTTTTGTACATTTTGCACATTTTGTACTTTTTGTTCTTTTGTACTCTGGATTTTTTGTCCTTTTTGTACTCTTTGGACTTTTTGTACTTTTTTTACTTTTTATGCATTTGATCTTTTTGTCCTTTTTGCACTTTTAGTACTTTTTGTACTCTTTTTACATTCTGTACTTTTTGTTTTGATTGCACTTTTAGCATTTTTTGTACTTTTTATGATTTTTTACCTTTTGTACTTACTGTACTTTTTGTACTTTTTGTTCATTTTGTCCTTTTTTAACTTTTAGTACTTTTTCTACTTTTTGTACTCTTTGTTTTCTTAGTAGTTTTTGTACTTTTAATACTCTTTGGACTTCTTGTACTTGTTCTTTCTGTACTTTTTCGTTCAGTAGTACTTGTTTGTTGGTTTTTTTTACTTTTTGTAATCTAAGTACTTGTCGTTCCTTTTTGTTCTCTTTACCTTCTGTACTCTTTTGTATTTTTTGGACTTTAAGTCCTTTTCGTACTTCTTTTTACATTTTTAATTTTTTGTACTTTTTGTAGTTTTGGTACTTTTTGCCCTTTTGTACTTTTTGTGCCTTTTGTAATTTTTGTACGATTTCTACTTTTTGTACTTTATTTTTTTACTGTACCTTTTGTAATATTTGTACTTTTAGTTCTTTTTTTACATTTTGTTCATTTTGTAGGTTTTTTTCGTTTTGAACTGTTTTATACTCTTTGTAATTTACTTGTTGCACTTTTTGTAATTTTTGTACTTTAAGTACTCTTTGAACGAAAACTTGACGAAACGCACCACTTCGCAATTATAGCTGTAGCATATGCTTTCCGTGTATTCGCTTGTTTTAGCTTAAAGGTAAAACTAGAATAGGCGGAAGCCAGCGAACGTGGTCGTATGAAACCGAGCGCAAACAAGAAATTCATATGACGCACACATAATTGCGAAGTGGTACTCTTCGTTTAGTTTTCGTTCACTTTTGCCGTCGGGCGAGAGAGCGCTCACCGACCGCTCTTTCGTAAGTGGACGTATACAAAATAAGAATGGTGGAAGCAAACTAAAAAGAATTTTGCGCTTGGTGTATAGTTTTCAACTGTTTAATTTATTTATCATGACCATCGGTTCGCGATATGTTTGACGCATTGTATGTCCAACATTCTGATGTAATGTAAAAAAACTCTTTCATTTACGTGCTAAAACCGAAGGCGAAGCTCTAAATATAGTTTTTAGATTTCCTCTAACCAATACAAGCTTTGAGTTGGCCTGGGAAGCCTTACGGTCAACGTATGAAAATACCAGGTTGCTGGTAAATAATCAGATTAAGATTATTTTCAATTTACTTTGAGTGAAGACACAGCAACTTCCATTTAACTTTTACAGCGTTCCATTAGTGATTGCCTTACTGCTCTGAAAACCCAATGAGAAACTACGACTGGGATCTCATCCCGATATATGTAAATGCATGTTCAAATAGATTACCTCCTGCCTCTCTTTCCTTTTGGGAGTAATCCATTGAAAATCCAACAGAACTTCCAAGTTAGGATCAGTTAAATAATCCTAAGGCATCAGATACCAGATTCTTGAATCAATTTCGGATACTGCAACCCATCATTTGAAGTGAATCTTCCTCGGAATTCACTTAGCGATAGATCTATTCCGGAGCAGAATAAGTCATATTCAACGCATATGCTACTAAAACTAATTCATTTTCTTGTCATCATCCGATTCAACTTTGTCCAGTTTTTTAAACATGAACGTTCCTTCAAGAACTGAATTCGTGATAAAACATACTATGTGTTTTAATTGTTTGGCTTAAAATCATTAAAAACGAGAATTTGTAAGCAAATTTAGCTGTGCGGATTGCAGGCCGACATATAGTTCTTTACTCCACCCTGAAAACATACCCACTTACAACTCAAATGTAACGCAATGATTCCAAGCAGAAAAGGTTAGCTCACCAGCAAACACTGAGAAACTAACGGGCCCCAGACTCCACCATGATCTTACGGCTCTCATGCTACGCGCGCCGCCCGCGATGTTTAAGTATGTTTTCAACGCAGACATTGAGAAAATGAAATCCCATATTTGGGTACATACTGAAGACTCAGGCTTTCAGCGCATATTATTTGGACCCATGAGCTACAAACCGTTATCTTTGAGTTTAAATGTGCCCCGTTCTTGGTAGCTTTAAAATGGAAACCAAATTTAAGGAACTGATAGAAGAATTTTCTCCAAAAATGCAGAAATATATTAGAATTCATTTGGAGTTGAGCTCCAATAATACCATGTCAACTGGGGCCCTACTCTGTATTTCGTCCCGAAAGTGAAAATTTTCGAAAACGAATATTTTGTACTCTCTATTTCTAAAGCGGAATGAAATCTACTACTTTCGGATTGACTATTCCGAAAGCGGAATTTTCGTACCTGGCAACTCGTTTCCGAATGTCAAAAGCATTCTAAAACGGAAAATTTGTTTCTACAACAAATGTGATAACGGAACTGAATACGAATGGCTTAAAATATAAGTTTTTTTTTGGAAAATCGTATTTATAATTATAATTTAAGCAAATTAAATCAATTACAGGGAATCTACGAGCAGAAGATTATTAATTAAATAATTATTCCCGGAATACCCGACTTCGAGAAGAAATATTGTTTTGCTTCTCACCGTTTTGTTTCATTCATTTTGAAATTTATGTGTTTTGGACATAATATTTTTTCGATCGCACTGCAGACTTCTGCAATACAACTTGATGTTGTTTGTTGTGCCATGCCAATGCTATAGTCATGTCCTATTTGGTGCTGATAGCCGCCTTGTCCTAAAAACTTTAGAGTAACAGCTAGTTTTTAGATGGCTGGTACTGCACTTGAACTTAATGACGCAGGAGGTTCATTTTGTATGGAATTCAAAATATAACAAAAAGCATTTTTCGACAGGCGAGTTTTGAATAAAACTAAAATAATAAACAAAAGTAAAAATGTGAAACGAATCTTTGCCAGCAATCTAACTTAACCTTGTATCACACATTTCCATAATATTTGATTTATCACGTATAATTTTCCGTTCAATCCGTTCTTCAGTATTTCCTTCATCCATCCAAAGTGCAACCGAATCCATTTTTTTTGTTTTATACTATTTTTTTTTCTTTGAAAAATATAATTTGTTCGTACCGGCCTTATTTGTTTTGATTTCTTAATTTGACATATCGAAAGGAAAGAAAAAAATCGAGATTTGAAATAAACTAATCCGTAAGTGGGAAAAGTATTAAGTACTATTTTTTTGCATTTCGAAAGTTTTACAAAGTGCCAATTCAAAAGCGGAACGGAAAGCACTTTCGCATAGGATTGACTTTCGGAACGAAATACAGAGTAGGGCCCCTGATCCTGCAGTCCTCTAAGGTTTGAAGCTGTTGAGTCCCCATTTCAGTCGGTCCCTAGTAATAACACATTGTGGAAAGAGGTATTTACTTTTAGAGCTGCCGCAGAGATGAGTTTTGTAGTATCTAGCTGTTCTTCACAAGATTTGATCCATGAGCCATCAGCATTTCCGAAGCAGCTAGGTATTACCCGATTTTTAGACAGGATTTTCCTAAGTCAAGTTGCTTCTATGAAAAGAAAGGAAGAAAAGTAAATCTGCTCAACAGTCTTTTTGGACATGGACTTTACGTATAAAAAAATAAATAGATTACCCGTCTTTCTAAATACTACTCGTGTTCCATTTGCAATGAGGCAAAATATCTGGGGATGACTCTAGCGAAATTAAAATGAAAAAATGAATGCGAAAAATTAAAAAGTAAATTAAGAGATATGAACTGGCTTCTCGGTAAATATTCAAAGTTTAGTATTGAAATTAAGTTGATCTTATGCAGGCGGGTACTTAAACCTGTTTGAACTTATGGTAAACAACCTGCGATACAAATTTAATTAACTTACAAACGTTTGAAAATAAATTGCTTAGGTCATTTGTAAAATGCTCCATATGGTATAAAAGAAACGAAGATCTTCACAGGGATCTCGTGATTCCTACGACTAGGGACGAAATAAAATTTTTTGCGAAAACAAAGAAACCAGCTATTAGAACACGCTCATTCAAAGATTATTGACATTCCTGACGAGTTGAATTTAGTACGCCGTCTCCAAAGAACAAATCCTTGCAGTGAACAGAAAACCGCATTAAAATCGCGGTAAATTACTTTCACCGGAAAGTAACCTGCAACATGTTATAAGACTTCGTTAAAAAGAAATTGCTGGATAAGTTTCAACTTAGCTGAAACCAGGAAGTGGAGGTGGATTAAGTCTCCTTAGTAAGAATCTCACACACATATGAGCAGGCGTTTTTCGGTTCTCATAGAGCCTTATGCAGGTTTTGTACCTACCCACGGGAAAATAAATAAATAAAAACCTTTGTCAACAAATAGTAAAACTGTACACGCCCGATTAATAAATCTTAAAAACGTGAACTCACATTAATGAATTAAAAAAAAAGCCTAAATAAATGTAAAAACATTCACGCATCGAGCAAAATGTACATTTTTGATCAAATTCATCGTTCGAAAGCCTATCAAAACTCCTGCTCGAAAAAATGAACAATCTCGAAAGATTGATCAGACCTTGTTTTTTATTACTTCACTATATCGAGCGTCTGCTGTATTTCATATTTTAATTTTAAAATGATAACCAAAGGTAATTGAAAAAGGAAAAAAGGCGCCTTTTTTTACATTTTCCAAACCTTCTCTTTATTATTGCAAGAATTATGTAAACGGAATTTGGAAAAACTCAATTTCGGGGAACAAAATTTCTAAAGAAAAATGTAGCAAAACGAAATTAGACCTTGCCAAAATTTCGATCCCAACTTTTTATAATTAAAAAAAAATTGGTAACATTTGTGGGACCAGCAGAAGTAAATTTAAAAAAAACCTAAATGTCTAAGTATTGATTTGGGTAATTTTTTTTTTTGGTATAACCCTCCTCAAGAAGTGAAGCTGTATATGCCAATGATAAATCCCCAATTTCATGAATTCATTTCATAGGAGCTTGGTTATCGACAGCTTCAACTGCGAAGACGAGGAAGATATTTATGACAGCAAAATGTTTTTGTTAATTTTATTATTTTAACAAACAAATAAATCAACAATAACGAGGTGTCTATGAACTTTTAAATAAAAAATATAATTTCTTAAAATTTATAAGGTTTTTCAATTGTTTCACTGCGTTGAAACCGAGATGTTATTCTTATCTTTCTTACTAGAAATTTCAAAAGCATGTTTCGTAAATGGAACTAAAGTCTTTTTAACCCACTAATTCTGATTCGGAAAAACAAACATAACTTTACTTAAATAAAATATTTCACAAAGTCGTTTAGGAAAAACGACATAAGTTGACTTACTCGTAACTCAGAATTATGTTAAAAATGGAAAAACGACACAAGTCGTACTTTTAACAAAATAAACTATAAACTATTGAAAATTGAATTTCGTTAATAACAAATTGAATCTTATAGTTATCAAATTTATTTCTGCGTTTACACTTGGTCCATAAGTTGTATACTTTTTTTTTTGTAATTGCAATGCAAACATTCGAATTGCTCTCCTGAAAAGTTGCAAAATCTGACTTATGTATTTTTTCCTTGTTGCCATAGATGTATATTTGGCAGCTACTAAATACTATAACATTTTCTGATTCAATTTGTTCCATTAGTTCTAACGAATCTTTAAGGTGTCCTATTTTTTCCTGATATTTTTCTTTGGTTCCAAAACCTAAAAATAAACTATTTAGAAAAATAAATCAAGTTAATATGTTTAGCATTTCATTTATTTTTTTCTTCTTTTAAAATTTTTCACGTTTTTAGTTTAATGTTTTTTTTTCGACTTTTTGTTTCATGAAAAAGAATAGCCTTACAATAATAATTACTATAATTTAACTAAATATGATGGTATTTGTGTATTATAATACTGTTTTATAATTAATAAGAATTTGATTAAACAAAATATTTTAAAGTATTGTAAGTAAGGAACAAAAATAATCACTTATAAGGAATCTGGGATATATGGCTATTTATTTTTATTATTTATAATATGCTTTTAAATTTTTAGTTAATTTCGTACTATTTTTAATATTTTGTTAATTATATTAGCCTTCCACATTTCCTTTATTTAAATATAATTTATTTCATACAAGCTTTTGTCTACATTTCTGAAGGAATTTCTTGTATTATTAGTTTTTTTTTTTGTTTTTAAGAAGTGCTCACATACATTAAAAGTGATAAGACTTTTTACACGTCTTGATAATATTCTTAAGTTAGTTTGTATGTTTAATTATAACGATGATTTTTGATTTTAATTTTTACGTACAGTTTTCAAACATAGTCACATATTTAAATGTTTTTTTGCTTGGCATTTAAAGTAAGATTATTTTAAAAATATTATAGTATAACTTAGATACGAAGCACCACTATGAAAAATGATAAAGTATTTCTTGTTCATTTTCACTAGAAAACAAAAGGCTTATAAGTTTTTGTTACATTAATTTTTTTTTTAAATTTAATTCTTAAGTATTGCTGTATATAATAGAGAGTTGATTTTCCTAAATTTAATATTTTATTTCTAATGGAATACACATATTTTTTTTTTTAATTATTTACAATTTGATTTATGGATGTCAGTTTGAGACTTTTGATTTGATTTGTTTTATCAATTTATATCGGTGGTTGGGCCTTTTAGAAGTGAGAATAATAACAAAATACTAAAACGAAACAAACAAACATTCGACTGCTTTTCTAATCTCCATTAATAAAAATGGCACGGCTGTGAACTTTTGCTCTTGTGGCCTTAAGATAGAACTGGAATAAGCGGAAGCTTTCGTCTATTCTGGTTCAACCTTTAAGCTAGAACTATAGAATGCTCGGAGGGGCCATTCTGTGGTCGGAAAAAAGAAGGGAATGCACGGAAAGCATGACGCGGCTATTAATACAGAGTGGGCAGTTTCGTCAAGTTTCGTTCAACTTTCCTTACGGAAGTAAACTGACATTTGGTGAAATAGGAACGTATAAAAGAGTTAGATGAAAAGTACATTATTGGTGTGTCCCTTTTTTACGATACGGAAAGCTACTTTTCGTTGGTTTTTGACATTAGCTTCAGTGCCATTCCGACAATTATTGTTATCTTTAGGCTTGTATGTGTCTAGTCGTTGAAGATACACAGCCGTAAGATTTGTCTAACTTATAAGACATCATCCGTCCAAATGTAAAAAGTTATAAATAAACATTTTCCACTGGTTTCTTAAAGTGGTTTAAGCTTGGAACAACGGAATCGAGTGCTTTAACCTTGATTAAAGTACATAACATTTACGAGTATCTAATTTAATTAAAAATGATGGCGCAGAGTTTTAAACATTTAAAACCAACTCTTAATCACTCTTAAAATGAATGTCTGCTCTAAATAATATTTTTAGAGTGAGAGTCAGCTCTTTTGAAATTGAAGCATCCAGGATATCTAACTTTTCGGCGAGTTTTTTGATGCAGATATATTGAAAAAAATCAGCATCAGAAGGGTTCTTGAAATACAGCAACGCTGACTCCTATGTTACGATTACACGTCATGTAAAATCCACATTGGCATATGCAGTGACGTTATTTTTAAGTCAACTAGGAGTTGATTGACTGAAAAACACGTTCCTGGAGTAAACTCAGGTTTAACCCTGCACTGAAAAACTGATCCTAAGAGCCTAAGCTTAAAAAAGTATACTTTATCAAAAGAGAAATGTTATTTCACAAACAAGAAATTGGGGAAAAGGTTTTGAAAAGTTTTTTAACTTTATTATTTTCAAAAACATATCCAAAGGGACGAATCCAATTCGATCTTCAATTTTGCAATATTTTGGCGATGCACGATTCACACACATACACCAAAGGTACCTATTTACAAGTCAACGAAATTGCAACAATTCCCATGAGAGTGGAACAACGATTTTTTTTAATCAAAGATATGAATTTTGTCTCTTCCTAGAATGAAGTCAGTACCTAGGTGTGTTTCAATTTCACTTCTATTTCTTTGATTCGTTCTTAGGAGGTATTTTTTGTATAACATATAGTCCTTAGTATTATTAGAACTGCGAAAGTATGATCCATACCTCTGCTTTTGAATACTCTTCTATATAAAGATATCAAAATGATACAGTTACAATTAATGTTGGATATAAAGGATAAATTCAAAGTTTCTTTAAATCAGATTCTTTAAATGCAAAAAAGAAACTTTGCATACATCCAGCCTCGCACCTACCCCAAATCCTATAATGAGCCCAAGCAGGGAGGTTGCAGCATGCCCCCCCCCCCATACATTTCTCACTGGGAACATTACGTTTGCTTGAAGTTCAGTTTCCCGAATCACGTTTGCCCGAATAACGTCCTAGCGACTTATAAACGCAGATTCTTTAAATGCAAAAGAAACTTTACATACATCAAATCCTATAATGAGCCCAACAGGGGGGTTGTAGGGGGGCAGCATGCCCCCCATACATGCCTCACTGTTTATCACCCAATTAATGCATCGTTATTCGGGAAAACGTGATTCGGGAAAACGTAGTCAACCCATCTCACTGTTTATTCGCCGCAATATATCAATAATATATCAAATTCCAAATTTTAGGTAGGAAAAAATTCCACAAAATTTCGGGTGTAGTAAGTACTCTCTCGTCGTGAGATTCCCACTTAAGGTGGGATAGATTCCCGTGTGGAGCAGATGCCCGTGGAATTATTTCCCTGCACGGAGCGCATGGAGAGAGCAGTTAATTTCCCCTCCGTTGGATAACTTGCAAGTTCCTGCTACACAAATTCTGTGAACACGAAGTGTTACAACTAAGTTTCTGTCACAGCTTTGCTGCAATAATTGGAATATTTCTTCTATACAGGTTTTTAAAAAAATATTCAGTATATTCGATTTTCTTACAGAAGGTCTGTAATTTCTTATTTTTCTTCTATGTATTTTTATAATAGAAAAACAAATTCAATTGAAAATATCATAATATAATTATTTATGTTGTCACGATTGTTATCAAAGCAAGAAATATTAGTGGGCTGAATTTTGATGAATATGATAATATTCTTTTCCGAAAAATAAAAATGCAGTAGACTCGATCTAAAAGTAGTCAATTTGTCTTACGAAAAAAGTGCATTATATCTATTGAAATCGTGGCAAATTGGCAATGCCCTTTTAACACAAAAATGACATTTCTCAAAAAAAGTGATGCAGTTCATGGTTCAATGCATTTGTTAACTTTTTTTCCAGTTTTCCCAACTCTGATCGAATTTTCCCCTCTTTTTAAAATTTGACAGGTCTTACACATTTATTTTTGGAAACAGATACCAAACAAACTTTATTTTATAAAATTAACCTGCTTTAGAAAGAAATTATTTGTTCCCAAGTGTTTTTGTGTGCGTTCATTTTAATTTGTGTCTGTTCTGTAGCTGTGTCTCTCTCTTCATCTATCATATTTGGGCCTGGCTTTTGTTCAATCTTGTTAAAAGATGTTGTTAAAAAATGAGTGTGTTATACATGTATTCTTATTCTATATGTATTGATTGCACTAGACAAGAATGTTGTAAAATTTATTCTAGATGCTAGTTTTGGACGTTTTGACGTTGACCTCACTTAATTGTGTTTTTGATTGGGTATGTTCAGAAACTTTCGTTTCTGAGGAAACGAAATTTTTTTTCTATAATTTAAGAAACTTGTATTCGAATTAGAATTCATTAGAACATTGAGTTTTGAAATTTTACCCTTTTTATGCTTAAATTTGAAAAAGACGAACATTTTGTTTTCTCAAATTCTGACTTTGTAACTATATTTTTCAAAAAGTACTCTCAAATCAAAAATAAAAGGACAGAATTTAAATAAAATTTAAATTTAAAAGATATGAAACGTTACAGTGTGATCTTTCGTTGATTTTTACTATTTTTGTCCCAGCCACGTCAAAATGCCTTCACGCCTATATGTATGTATGTGTACATTAGGGTGGTCCTCATATTGGGTTTTTTGAAATTCCGAAATGGATAAGTACCAAATGGCTCTAGGTAGAAAACAAAATTTCTCAGATTTTTATTTCACCCTCTTCGTCTTCCTCTTTCCACTTTATGGGGTAAAGCGTAAGGGTGACTGACTCTTATGACACTTGAAAAAAAAATCAGCACGTTATGACTAGATTCAGGCGGGAAAAAATTGTTTAGGATGGGGCTCTATTTCCCTCCGTTTGGATGGGAGGTGTAGTTTCAAAAAAATTATATTCGGGATCGGGATTGAAAAAAACCTCCCGGTGTTGCAACCTCTACGTTCACACAAGAAATGCAAGTAAAAATGTAAAAAGCTCTTCTAATTGTTGACCTGGGAAATTAAGTTCACACCCCTTATCTGGCCTCTAATGTCAAATTCCTTAAAACCATTATGTTAGGTTGAGTTTGTATTTATTAGTCAATTGTGTGTGTGCCATTTGTTTGTAAATGTAATCATGTTGATTATGGCTGCCTCTATATCTTTCTAATTTTCTGTTTTCTCCACAGATTTGATAGGCCAGTTGACAGTAGGTAACGGTCAAAATTAGCTCTTTGAATTGTGTTCAAAACAAACATTTTTGGTCCCTCTTGTTCCCTCTCAGACTCTATTTGCGATTGTTGTTCCTGGTACTTGAAGTATTCAAAGAGAATTGTTCTAAATGCAACAGTGGCCAATAATTAGTGGCCCCCTTCGAAACACGTAGCTCTATTTTTTCAATGGTCTGAAAAGTCTAACTAAAGTCAGTCAATCAGCAATGTTCATGGTCCTGCAATATGGTTTTTGGTCACACCACATTTTGGAGAAAGGCAAGTTCGTTCGTCAAATAAATAAGCAAAGCATGATTGATATGCTGTTGTTCGATCGTACTTAACTATCGGCTATTTGAATTTTCTTAATTGTCAAATCAATTATCAATTGGATATATTTCTTTGCATATGATATGCAAGTGGGTGCATATGCTGCATCTTACTAAATTATTGGCCCATCGTATAATATTGTGCAGTCTCTTTATTCTGACATATAAACGAAAATGAATTGAAGAATCATCTTCACCTGCATACTAATTAACATTTACGTTGTTTCTTAAAAATTCAAGAACCTAACATCTATAAACTATTTCATAGCCTCTATAGAATTTGTAGATAGATCTTCTGGTGCAGCTTTGATATCAATTCCACTGCGCTCCATATCCTTGCTTAGACTTTTAGTTGCGTGTTCTAATAAAATATCTGATGCCATTGAATCAGACTGTTGGTTGTGAAGTTGCTGCTGCAATTGATGATGTTGCTCTAAGTTTTTTGCCAATGCAAAGATGCTATTTGAGCTGTTATTTATCGCACTGCGACATCTTCGTTCAAGATTCGAAAGGAGAATTTTATCGGATGTTGATATAAATTGATTGCAATGTGCTGCGCTACTTTGCTGTAGTTGCAACGATCTAGAAGAAAAAACAATTTTTTAAATTTAATTTTATATAATAACGTTTAAATTTTATAAAAAAAAGAATCATGATGTTATTTTGATTCACGAATGACAAAAATCTTGAATACAAAAAATCTCGAAATAAAAAAATTTTAAATCCCGAATGTAAAAATCTTGAACGCACAAAAGTCTAGAATGTACAAAGCACGAAAGACATAATATCGAAAAATCTCGAAAAAAGAAAAATAAGTTCGAGATTTTTTTTAACTTCTGTGGTTTTCTATTCAACAATTTCAGATTTAGTGGTCAGATTGTAAATCTTTGGTGGCTTATAGAACACAAAATAAGATTTTATTTGTTTTTTAATTGTGTAAGTCGTTATTTTTCAATGCATGTATTTTTCTGATAAACACCACCTTCTTATTAACAGTAAACAAAAATGCGAAGCGAAAAGCAAAATACAAACTAATACGCTCAGATTAATGTCAGTTTATATTGGTGTGTGTCGTGTGTGCAAGGGCGTGTAAATCTTGCTAAAAATTGAGATTCGAAAAATCGACCTCAGATCGACAAAAAGATCGACTTTGTTGGTTGAAAGAAAAGCAAATGTCAAAAAATCAAAATAAAATCGATTTTTTTGGTCGAAAGGAAAACCACATTATTTTAAAGTTAAATTTCAGAAATTAAATGCAACAAATATAAGATTTTATAGATTTTATAAATTATTTTATTTTTTCAGTAGTTTTAAATATACATTACAAAATACAATATGAAATAATAATAATTTAATTTAAATGAAACAAATACATGGAGATTCCATATCAAATTACCGAGTTTTTAACCCAACTCTCTTCGATTTCGGTCAACATAGGTACTATAAGGCAAATTTTTGGATTCGTGCAAAAAAAATTGAGATAACAATCAAACATGACATTACGATGATAGAGAACACAAAAAAGTGGGTGGCATAGTTCTGTCTGTTCGTCTCCAGCTTGAACTGATGTTCTTCAAACTTGGTTTGCAGTGGTTTTTGATGCATCATCACCACACGTTGTTTTTTTCATTTTTTTTTTTTTAATCAAAACGGTACCTCCCATATACAATTTTTTGCAATTTTACATAATCGTATTTTTTTCAAAAACGGCTAGACAACTTTTCTTAAAAAAATTCAATAAATTACTTTTAGTAAAGGCTTCCTTTAGGCGGAATACCATTTTTCAAAAAATAGTTATTAATGATGGTACCTCCCAAAAAACAATTTCTAATTTTCGATTTTCTTCAAAATGTTATGACTGATTTCAGTAATTTTTTTTATACAAAAGCTTCCAAAAACTATAAATACCTTTGTGTACTTAAATTTGAAAGAAAAAATATTTTTTTGACTTTTTAAAAATGTTTCAAATTTTTTTTTGAAAATCGAATATTTCGAAAACGATATGATCGATTTTTTGAAACTCGATGCTTAAGAGTTTTCAAGTACCTATGTACTCTCTAAAATAGTTTTAGAAAAAATTTTACGTATATGAAAAAATAATGATGCACAAAATTTAAAAAAACCGGAAGGAAAATATTTTTTTGTCTCAAAAACGACTACTTCAATTTTGATTAAACTTTTTCCATACACGATCTACTACAAGAAATTATACAATTTTGCACTTAAGAACTATTAGTATTTAGTACCTCTCATAAAACGTATTTTTTTATTTTGAATTTTCTCATTATCGGCTTAACGGATTTAGATAAATTTTGTATATGCAAATTTCAGATTTTGTAATAATATTGCATACCAAAATTTTCAAAAACAAAATTTTGGAATTCAAAAAAAACTAATTTTTTTTCGAAAATTCGATATTTCAAAAACAGGTTGACAATTTTTGTTTCCAATTTTATTCTTACATGCACTAGCTAATTTAAATGTCATTTAATAAATGCATTTAATTTTTAATGTCCAGGAAAGTGATTCACTGTTTAACATGGCTTACTGTTGGAGAGTCAAATACTATATACAAATCGCGGTAATACAACATGTACAATATTATGGAAGACACTGGTTAAAAGATTTTTTCTTTACTTTGGTTTTTCAATGTTTAGGGGTTTAAATTGCATTGAGCTCAAAACTCTTATCTTAATATGTAATATAACTCAAATTAAAAAATAAATACATTATGTATATTTACCTTGGGTCGTTGTGGTTGTCATGCGGTGATCTTATTTGCAAGTTAAGATTTCGATAGTTTTCATGATTTTGGCGGAGCAGCTGTGCGTTTACAGTCAATGCAGCAGCTTCTTCTAACGATACAGGTGGACACGCCCAGATGTTCTGCAATTTAAAATATGAATTTAAAAAACTGCATTTGAAGTGGTTATAGGTATAGATATGTATGTATGGAGCAGGTACATATATGTCCGTGAAAGCTTAAAATTTGTAAGTCACTAGGTCCTGGTTCTCCACGAGCTGTCGTGCAAAAAGAATAGCCCTTACTTCCTTATGGCTGCACAACAGTTGTGCGGCGCTGCACGCAGCGAGGCGGGCATACGAAACACATGTTATGGGCATACTTTAAAGTTTTTATCATACATAGAACTCCATCACACTTTTAGTATAAAATTGTTCGGTATTCCTCAATAATTTTTCTACAAAAAAGTAGTTTAGTAATTTAATTTTATAATTAGAGCCAAGTATTAGAAGCAAAGCTATAATTTTTGAAGCTAATGAAATCGACGTTTCTTAAAGATTTTGTTATTTGTTTAAATTAAAGTCTATTTTAAGGAGGGCAATTTAGATGAGTGCCCCTGCCATCTCCCCCGTATCCCGTTGCATTAAACATTAAACCACAAAATAAAATGTTGAAATTTTTCATTCACATTTTGAAAAGTGATTAATTCGATGTGGGACTCAATCTGCTCTCTGGTAAGAAATAATTCGGTTATCGTAAAAAAATATGTGAAAATATAAAACAGTGTTGACACCATCTTGGCATTTTTCTTTTTTATAAATAGTTCAGAGCAGATGAACTGTCGAACAAAAAATTGTGTTTCTCTTCCAACATTAACGCTAACAAGCATTTCTTTTTTCGTTCGGAACGTGTTCTGAGTTTGTTCAGAGCACGCTCTAGGAGCTCAGAATAAAAATAACTAAGCAGACAGAGTTAAATGCTGAACACAAGCATTTTGACAGCTAGTGTTCAGATTTAGAGGAGTTTCAAAAAATATTTAGAGTGCTCAGAGCGCGCTTGGTTCAGAGGTTGTTCAGAACATGCTCAATATATGCTCGGACTCTGTTCAGAGCTCTATTCTGAATAAAAAAGAAAAACGCTTACTGTTGCAGACTTGAGTCTAAATGAATCTTCATTCAGTTAAGGGATTTATTGATTGGTATTCCTTATTAGAAATCCTGCCATATTTTGTTACAGAATGACACTGATTGAAGTATGTAGTACTGGGGGATCAGGTGAAAAAAATCCTTTTTAAAATAAATTTGCTAAAATTTGTTTTCAAAAGAACAAACGATTGGAAAATAAGTTCAAATTTTCAAACCAAATAATTTTTTTATTTAAAGGAAGAAATATCTCCATTATCAAGGACTATTTCTGTTTTTTAATTCTAAAAATAATTGTTTACAAAGTGATATTTTGAAGCAATTTTTTTCTCTTTCCAAAACATTTATTATCGAAAAACAAGAAGAATTCAAAATTAAAGGCTCGCATTCGCAATGAAAAAAAGACATACTAAATGCCAAATAACAACAAAAACTATTTTCAGTGAATGTTTCACATCGGTTTGTGTGTGGGAACGCGGGTTAGTTTTTGAAAGACAAACGATAAATAATATTTTCAAAAACCAAACGGTAGGCGTTCAAGAAAACGGCCCAAACATATACGTGAATTCGGAGCAAAAGATTCGTAACGATACAAAAGCGACAAAATAAAAAAATAAATTTGGTGGCGCAACAGCTCGTGTAGTATCAGGAAAACAATTTTGGGGCCCCTCTATTTTTTGACATAAATGAAAAAAAATGTTTTTTTTTCTGTAACCGAGAGAAAAAAAAAACTTTTACCAAACTCATGGAATGGTTGAGAGTTGTAAGTCACTAGACCCTTTTTTCCACGAGCTGTTGTGCCATCAAATTTATTTATTTTAGGTAGTTTGAATTTTCTTGCAAATTAGTTATATATAAGGCACCAGTTATAGCTAAAAATAAAACTCTTCATTGAACATTTTAGTGATTGATGTGGAGGCATTTAGAAACTAAAATCTGTGGTTATTTTGAGGCCAAAATAAAGTTGTTTTATTATTTATAGTTATTTCCGGCAAAAAAATCTAATTCTGTCCCAACCTTTCACATAAAATGAGTTTTATTTATTCAAGGATTGAACTACACATTACCAATGATTGTTGATAAATTGATATATTGTCTCCTGATTTCAAGAACTAGGTAACTCAATTTTCATTTTTTACAATAACTCGCCAAAAACGGTAATATTTTGTGCAATTTTTAAGACTTTGCGTCCAATATTTTTCTACTATAGAAAAATATATGATATTTATGAAGTGTGAGAAATATAAAAATTAATTTTTCAAACGTTCTCTTGTAGCTAGGTATCTATGAACCTATCTTTAAAAATTTTAAAATAAAGTTACCTAGTTCTTGTAATCAGGGGATGATATTAAAAGTCATGTGAGGTGGAAATTTAAGCCTATTTAAATTTTATTTTGGTTAGGAATATTAATTAAGTTCTAAACTTATTTGTCCATCAAAATAATAAATGATTTTGCCTCAAAATTAAAGAACAAAATTTTCAATTATTATAAGTTTCAAAATGATACCTATAACTAGCACCTAAGAACCATAATTGAAGCGTTTAGAAGATGAAGGTGCTTAGCAATATTTTTAAATTTTGAGTAAGCAGCATTTAAAATTTGTGATCTATAACTTTTTTGATACAAATCCATTGCATATGACACCTTCATCCTTTGCTAAATTGGAATCCAGATGCGAAAGACAAGTGCACTGCACATGAAACAGAAATGAAAGTTTTAGTATACAACCTTCATATGTTCGATAAAACGATATTTTCAAAAACATTTCACTTAGCACCTTTATCTTCTAACCACTTCAATTATTGTCCAGAATTGAAAATATGGCGGTTCTGGCAAAGAATTCTTCATTTTCCAAGTGATCTGTCAGGGTTGACAACATTTCATTTTTGCAAAGAAATATATACCAGCGATTGCGAGCCAATGGCACGCGTGCCAATGATGGCACGTAACGAAATATTATGGGCACGTTATTAATTTAGAAATCAAATCGCCAGCAACAGCTTTCTACATTGAGTTTTATTTTCTTCTTTGGAAAAAGTCGTTACCTATGGGTGTGAGGCATGGGTCATTATTTTTAGAAATTGATAATATTGTAATATTTTCTCAGGTTCGTTAATAAAACTTATTCACTCTATTTGAATTTGAATTTGAACACTTTACTTTTACAACCACAAAACAATTTATTGTTCACCATTGAAATTAATTCAACACTTTACTTTTATTGCAACCAACTTTACTCATTCACGATTAAAAATAAACTGCCCTCGGCCGGTCAGACATGTGCTTTTATACTTTTCACAAGGTTCCCGAAAAAGCAGGAAGGTTCTAGTATTTGCTTCCAGAGCTTTCCATAGGGGAAATTTCTCATAAATTTCCCTTCCCAAATCTTCCGATTTGACGTTTAGTATTGGAAGTTCGAAAGTTCTCCGTAGGTTGGTTTGTGTCCCGTCTAATCCGAAATTCGGTGTTTCTTTTATTCGAGAGTGGTTAAAGTTCATTCCAGAGTCGTTATAGTACAATTGTGACATTCATTACAATATGAACGATTCGCTTAGAAACCGGTTGGCAGATGATTCCTGTTTAGCTTAAGAGGCCTTCAACCATAATTTTGAGAAAAACAAGAAACTGGGCAAAAGGTAACAGTGGTTGTGAAGTCCATACATCTCGTATTGCAATAAAAAAAACAAAAGTGTTTATGATAAAATGACGCTTAAGAAAACGTCGAGCTACTTTTTTTAATTTTAATTTTTATTTTCTTTTTTATTTAATATTAATATTTCAGAAACCTGTTTCGAAAAAAATGTTCAAACTGCCCAGGACGAACAGCGGTTCTGAGGAACTAGAAAAACATTTAAGTTTGGGCTCTATTTTTTAATAGGCAACTCTAGAAAAACATCGAAATAAATTGTATAAGTCTTTATTTTCAAAAAAAAAACCGTTATTTTATTTTATTGACAGTTATAAGTTCATATAGTTGCCACAAGATGGTTGTTTTCGAAGATATCTTTTTTATGTTGGAAAATAAACAACAAAAATGTATGAAAATTATGAAATGCGAGATCGTCGAATCTGAGTTCGGTATTTTGGGTAGAGGCCTCGAGTGCGCAACTACAGAAGTAATACTAAAAATATGCTTTCATTGGTCTTATTTGTTTTTTTTTTTTTTTGCTATCTGGAATTTGTTTCTTTAATTAAAATGGATTGAAAAATATGTTTAAAAATAATCGCCCCGATTACAGAATCCGACAAATGAGCTCCGGAGGGAGTCCACTCAATTCTGACATTTGGCTCGTAATATAATAACTCTGACTCTCACCGCAGCCCATTCGTCGGATTCTGTAATCGGGGCGAATATGCTGCGCACTGTGAGGATATTTTTTTTTTGTCACTAAAAACTATGTCAAGACTGTATGTTGGCACGCCAAAGGCATTTCAAACTATTTATTTTTTAAAAAGGCACGAGTCTCTAGAAAGGTTCGCCATCCCTGAAATATACATTACTGAAATACAAATTTAATTTAAAAATTTACCTGTAAACTTGGTGAAAAATTTCCATTGCCATAAGTGGGAGAACTCGACATTGATTCGTGAGATGCACTCCTATATGATGGAAAATTAATATAATAATTTGTTTAGGTATCATTCATAAATATTTTAACCACATTTCTGTATTCAAAGAATCATCTTGCTTATTTGTTTCTCTGGCCTCTGCCTTTAAATTTGCAAAAATAACACTAAGTCTGAGTTTGTTTAAATTTTTTGTTTGAAATTAAAAATTGTTTATTTTTTTTTTCATAAACGAAAGGCAAAGTAAAATTTTAATAATAAAAAATTTCATATTTGCTTAATTTTTAAATTACCATTGTACGAGTATGTATTTTATAAAATGGAGAAAACAATAATAAAACTTTTGATTAAATCAAGTTTTAGCAGAAGACCGAGAATTTGTGTTGATGATTCTCAAATAACAATGTTGGTTTAAATTTTAAATTAATTTTATTTCTTAAACTACGGGATTTGTAGATGTATATCATTGAAAAATATTTAATTTAAAATTTGAATAAAGAGATTTTTTATAGAATGAAATGAAGCTCAAAGATTATATAGAAAAGTTCAAAATGTTGAAAATAGTATAAAAAGGAATAAATTGTTATTTTAAAACATTTATATACGAACAACTATTAAATTTAGGTACAAAATTTTTATTAGAAACATTATAAGCAATCTATTATCGTAAACAATAAATTGAAAACAAATACAATATGAAAATCTTACCTTGTTTATAATATAAGTTCCGTACAAAGTACAATATTTGAGCAATGATTTTTCATTTAAACATATTTCATTTTAAAATATAAAAATAAATTGTTGCTCTATTTTCAATATCGAGTATCTTATCTAAGCTCCTGTGAACCCTCTGCCAAAACTACTGAATACTTCACTCATGTTAGCTATATGACCCAAATGAAGTTTATTTAAGCTTAGAAATATTGATATGCTACAAATATGGACAGTATAAGTCTTCAAATACAGCTTTCATCAAAAATTAATTTCTTATAGAAGTCATGATTTCGAAAACTGCTTTTTTAAAATTATTTGAAAGCTAGATATAGAAAATTTAACAAGACTAGCATCTGTTTTCGGATGGGTTCCTGAAGCTATGACTATGTAAAGATTCTCTGAAGTTATTTTACTGCAGTTGCTCTCAGTCAGTCTTCAAAATGTTTCTGTTACATTTTTCTAGAAGTTTTATCGAATATTTAACTTTAATCTAGACACAAACCATAAAAGAAAATGTCTATTTATATTACAGAAAATCAAACTGGTAATAGTCAAACTTGTAAAAACATTTTCTGTAAGAAATAAAAATGGGTGAAAAGTATGTTTCAGCTATGACAAACTTGAACTAAATAGCTTCTGTCAAATTTAGCTTATGTGTGGTATGTATATGTTTGTGTGAGCGTTTAGCGAAGCCACTTTTAAGGGAAATTAAAAATTTAATATTATTTCTTCCCTCGCATGAAAGGGGCTAGAGATGTGTAAATCGTTCATTTCAAATGATCGAATCGTTCAAAAATAGATCACAAAAATGATTCGATCGATTTACTCAATTCATTATTCGATAATGTTCTAATTAAATTTTGATTTCGATTCCGATGAAATTCAATCTCTCTGATTGAAATGAATTCAAATCAATACTGTACCGTTGATCGAATCAAGATTATTCCAAATTTACAAACGGAAGAATTAGATTGGATTAAAATCTAAAAAGAAAATCTGAAATTTTCAGTTTTTCTAGTGCTCCGGCAAATGTGACACTTTTTTATACTTTTTTTGTCAAAATATAGTTTGTCTTCCATCTGTCAAGTCATCAAATGTCAAACAATATTAAAAAAATTACCTCTAAGAAATCAGAAATTTTTGAAGAATTTTTACTGCTCCGGAAAAAGGTAATTTTAGCGCAATTGGGTTACATTTGGATCAAAATACACCTTTCCTGTCAAGAAATAGTTTTTTTTTATCTGTCAAGTGGAATTTAATTTCAGGCCGTCCATTCCTTTCAAAAAACTGTCTGCAATTTTGAAAATTTCCCCATTAATTTAGCGTTTAACAAAGTTTTTTTTATCGAGTTAAAACGTTGGCGAATACAAAACCGAGACCTTGTGATCATTGAACCACGTTTTGAGTAGCCTCGACGTGTGCTGTGGGTCATTGTTCTGCTGAAAGACAAGACAATGGCATTTTCCGTTCTCCATACCCCAGCGGGAAATATCGTCCTCAATGATTCTTATAGCTGCAATCATGAATTAATTCACTTGCCAAATCATACAAGGAGTGGCATGCAATGATTAATTAAGTGAAGGGTAATGCAAAGATTCGTCAGTTCATAGATTTTACTCCACTTTCTGCTTTGTGCTTGAGAAACAACCTTTTCTTTCGCCAAATAGCAAGTTGCTATTTTAATAGGGAAAATTATGCGATGAAAAAACTGTTGAAAAGGAATCTACAAGTTCATCAGTTCATATTTTGTGATTTGTTTATTACCATAAATTCTCATCTTGTTGGATATAGTTTACAGTGGCTTTCTTTAAGAAAATCAATGAAACATGAACCAAATATAACTTAATTTGCATTTGCCAAAACGCAAATAGGCATAACTTTTGAATTTTCAAATTAGAGCTACTTTTTGGTTCGTTGAAAAAAAACATCTTGAACAATTAGGTGCTGAATATGAATATTCATTACATTTTTTAATCGAAAATATTGAACTGATGAATAAGGCAAGTACATGTATATAGTGAAATCACAGATTATGCAATCACCATGTTTTTCATCACCTGGATCGGTAAATAAACATCTTCCAACGAATTAGTGATTTTGTTGATGAATTTTCATCAAAAAAGTGGCATGTGCTTCCCGCCAATGACACGCCCATGTTAAATTCATCAAAGGAATAAGCTGAAAGTGGCTGATGCAGCTTCCATTCCTCAAGGAAAAAGCAGGTTTTTCCACAATGAATTTTTCCCGCTGGGACGATAAAAAAACATCCTTTAAGATACTTTTGTATATGTATTGGTCAACTACTCCAAACTCTAATGCGATTCAATGACCCTAAGCCAGCAGCAGAAAAACAATCCCACACCATCACATTCCCTTCACTAGTCCTAACACTTTTTAAGAAATAATGTTAAAGTACAATATCCCATCGCTACTCGTGATATTTAATTTGGATCTATCGCTTTAAAGAACTTCACTACAAAGGACTATCGAATAGAAAATTCAATATGGTCACATTTTCATACATTTAAAATTGGGAGTAAAAAAATAATTAAGAGAAAACTTGGTGAGTAAATCCAACAATTCAAATAAATCAGTAATCATTAAAAACCCAAATTATTTCATAATTTGGGTAATATATTTATATTTGATATTATTAACTTTTAGAACATAGAATTTTAATTATTGATTTTAAGATATTTAGAAAGCAAAATCATTAATTTTCATGGAAAAATAAAGCTAAGAACTTAAGTCAATATATGTGAAAAGTTGAGTCTATTTGATTTTTTTTTAACTAGAACTATTAACTAAGTTTTAAGCTTAATTTGTCTATCAAAATAATTAATAATTTTGCTTTCTAAATGTCTTAAAATCAATCATTAAAATTTTCAATGATAAATTTTAATGATAGTTATAACTGGCGCCTAAGAACTAAGACAAATATATTGTTGATGTCATTGCATTCTATGGCTGAACTCTTACACAAAGGTTTTTGTACAAGAACTTGGCTCTTTTTTTTAAACATTTTTTATATTTTTGTGGTGATTAAACTCCTTTATGGAAAGCTTTTATTTAGGCCTAGTGCTCTACCGAATTTCATCATGTTGTACAACAACCGAAATTGCTCCATATACAATAGAAACCCCCACAATAGAAATCTTATTTTTTTCTCCTTATATGCTTTTCAAGTTCCATCGTTTTACCAATTTTCATAGCTCTACAAAAATTTGAAGTGCACTGTATAATTGATAACAATTTCAAAAAAGGGGGTCGATGCCACGCCCCCTGAGACGAAAATCTGAAACTCTTTGATTGTTATTTTTGTATGCCCTGCCTTTCTAATTATTCTCACGATTCTTCGACAGCCACAAGTGCACCATATAATTGATTTATTAGAATTTGTGTGGATGCCACGCCCCTTGGGCAGATAATTCTAAATTTTTGACTTATTTTAAACCCTACTGATCTTCTTGTTATAGCTCTACAAAAATTGAAGCATATGGTGCAAAAACAAGATAGCTCCAAAAATTTGAGTAATGAGAAAAATACCAAAAACTGGTTAAGAATCAAAAATCTTAACAACTCAATTTTCTTCAAAAAGCAATAGAAAAACACATTGAATAATTTAATTTTTTTTTTTTTATTTCAATTGAAAGTGCTCCATATAATTTATATAATTTTTTTTTGTTCTAAGATTTATTATAAAGAGTCTTTAAATAGGGATGCCTTTGTAATAGATGGAGAGCCAGCGCTTAAATTAGTAACACCATTTCATTGAGAAAATGTTTGGTACTTTGTGCCACTAAGCCGTTGCGTTGGTGGGAAAGCTGTCGGTAGGACGGAAAAAAACGTGATTTTATTAAATCTGATTTTCGGTTTAATGACGCAAATTAATATTACATGTATGCAAGCTCTTAAGTAGTATATGATATGACAAATCAACAATGTGTGCACATCATTAGATTTCAGTGCTCTATCCGAGAAACATCCCGCACATTACGTGATTTTTGTCGCCAAAATAATCTTAATCGATGAGGCCCTCGTTTTTGGATGAGTGGATGTATAAACAAGGGATGGTATTAGTTCATAACATACCGACTTCACTGGACATGAACGATGCCCAACATCCAAACCACAATCCAATCAGCCAACAGTCTGATTTGTATGGATATATGTCACTGCTCGAACAAGGAGTTTTGTGACTTCATTGGTTTTTTTCAAGACATGTTCAATTCTACATAATGTGAGCATGGCTTATACATAGTGGGGCCAGCATGTAAGAGATAAATCAGCACTAAATGCATTTTGATAACTTCACTAGTCTACAACTACTTCCTCTCCAAAATGAACATGGCATAGTCAACATGAAAGTCAAAATTGAGCTTTAAGCTACATTTTATAGATTTTCGCTTTTAATATCTGTGTAGAAGGTTTCTAAATGATAGCACCGTCTAAATGATTTTCGTTGTGCATTGCTTGAGTAACAACGTCCATTTGAAGATGAAAGAAGATCTAAATGCAGCATTATGTAAGTATCGGTGTCAAGCAATTATTCAAGACACTGAATGACCACATTTTATACAATAACATTTTTGTTTGGTTTCGACATTAATTCAACGTCTTTTTACAAACAAGGAACACGGACACAATCCTGCAACTCTGAATCCCGAAAACCCAAAATCCCGATAATCCAGAATCCCGATAACCCAGAATCCTGAGACCCCAAATGCCCGAAAACCCAGAATCTCGAAAGCCCAGAATCCTTAGGAATCCCCAGAATCCCGAAAGTGCAAAATCCATGAAGGCCAAACAAATTATGAAACTATATTTGCAGAAACGAGTTATTATTAAAATATAAAAAATTGAAAAAAAGTTACTGTGACTTGTCTGACGAACTTTAAGGCCAAATTCACATTAAAGTTTGTTTATCGATACCTGATTCGCTTTCTCTCTTTTAACTTTTTCTTATGTTAAAATATTACTAGGTAGCGATAGCATATCGCAAAAATGGCGTGGATCTGCTCTTATTGAATTAAAATCAAATTGTTTTAGTTAATTAATAACAAAGTAAAGAAGTACTTAATTTCGAAGTAAATGCATTTCATTAACATTTCAAAATTAAAAGTAAACTAGAAACAAATGGTGAGCACGGGTTGGAATAAAAGTATAATCACTAACTGTACATACGAAATCCCGAGAAATTATAAAAAAAAAAAACTTGGCGCAAATTCTTCAATTTATATAATTTCTCGAGATTTTGATTTCGAGATTTTGGGTTTTCGGGATTCTGGGCTATCGGGATTCTGAGTTTTCGGGATTCTGGCTTTTCGAGACTGTGGGTTTTCAGAGGATTTTGGGTTTTCGCGATCTCGGTTTTCGGGATTCTGACCCCAATCATACAAACAATCTACAAAAATATGACAGTCTTGGTCGGTACCTAACACAGTTTTTATAGATAAGCCCTAAAAGTTCTTTGTCCATTGGGGATAGGTATGTTTGTATCTGTTACAATTAATAATGTTCATTGTAAATCTCTAACGTCATTTTTTTTCGTTCAACACCATTTTAGTTTTGTCATTCCCTCGTTTCCGATATTAAAATTGTAAATTTTTCAGCTGTGACGTTCTCTTTTGGAGAAAAATATGAAGAAGAATACGAGAAGAATTTCACTGGTGCACTCAATATCTTGGAAGCCCTATGAATTTTTCATCAAACAAAAACCAAACCCATTGTCCACTTTACTGAAAACCGGAGATGCAAGACAGATCCAACACAGGTTCAACAAACTCTTGAATACGAAGAAAAAGAAGTATAAATGGTAATGTTTATGTTTTTTTCTGTTGCTTATAAGAAATAAAATATTTATTTAAAATTATTAAAAAAAAAGATGATTGTTTGCTTCTTCTCACTTCCGTGTCGTAGTTTTGTTTGTGTTTACAGACTTGTTATGAAAATATTTTCCTTTGCTCTTGGTTTGATTATTGTAAACAAAATGCCATCATCAATATCACGCTACCATAGATCTGCTCGCAATAATTTGTTATTGTTACGGCAATTTTGCTGCAAATAAGTTTCCCTACAAGAACCCCTATATGTTTGTATAAATTGTAGAGTATAAAAAAAACAAAATACCAAAAACAAAAATGTACGAAACGAATGATGTTTCAACAGGAGCGAATCTCTATAGTCCCCTAAAATCGGGCGGCAAAACTAACTTACCCATTAAAAACTGAATAAAAAAGATAGTCATAAAAAAATCGTCAGAAAATTTTAGGTACACTCTATTTTCGAGAATGGCGTGAGAGGTGTTTCGTGGGTATGGATAGGAATGTTTTTTTTTTCAAATCCCCGAAAGTAAAAATGAATAAAGCAACAATTTATTTTAGAA
Organism: Dasysyrphus albostriatus; assembly: GCA_946251815.1. Classification (NCBI taxonomy): domain Eukaryota; kingdom Metazoa; phylum Arthropoda; class Insecta; order Diptera; family Syrphidae; genus Dasysyrphus; species Dasysyrphus albostriatus. Next base: position 4,773,738 of record OX276339.1, read on the forward strand.
CTCCGCAGCAATGCGTTAGTAAGACTTACCAAAGTCAGTGAATTCGGGGTATTTTCTCGATTATACATAAAACACAATAAGTAAAAATATATGTATACAAAAAATAGTGAGACAAAAAGCATTCCATTCTTACTGCGACTGATAGTTGCAAGGTAAAAATCCACCACCAATTATATATCTACTTCCTGTCCTACCGATTGCACTGCCATTTTCGTTATTACATCCACCACCACTAGTACCAATATCGCTGTTATTTTTCCGACACAAATCCCGATCACGATCGCGATCACTTGCTGACGAAGAAGATCTGCCATCAATTCTACTGCTGCTTCCGCCGCCGCCAATGTCAGTCATGTCGCTATTGTCATTGCCCATTGCCTGTGGGTGGTAGTTGCTTTCATTATTATTGCCAATGTTGTCTCCACCAATGTTGGTTGTTAAATTTGCACCAACACCGCCGCCGCCACTGCTACCACCACTAGATGGTGCTCCTGTAGCACCATTTTGTGAGTTCGGCGGCGATGATGGCTCATATTTTCGGGGTCTACCTCTTGACAGATGACGTCGCTTAACAAATTCATTGTCATCGACCATCCAAAATGATCCAAAATCGTCCTCATAACGCACAAAACATTTATGCAGTGATAAATTTGTTCGAATGGCATTCTTTGAAAGTTGTCGTTATATAAGGGAAATTGTGTTTCGTTTTTCAAAATTGTTTGTTGGTGGTATAAGGTTTTTCGGTTGTTTTGTTTTGTTTAAGGGAAGTATTATTTTTAACACATTTTACGTATTATACAAGCAGGAGGGCACAATAAAAAAGAACAAAGATGAAAGTATTGAAATAAGCAGACTAAATATGAAACTTTTGTTAAAGAAAACAAAAAAAGAAAAAAAAGTACCAAAAGAGATGTAAGAATATTAATATTAATTTTTAATATAGTTTAAAATATTAATTTAAAATGTTTTATGTTAAAATGTAGAATATTATAAAAGCTATATAATTTTAGTAGAATATATAAGTTTTAAATTGAAAAGTAATAAATGAATTAGTGATCAAATATTAATAAAAGTAAAGTAGTAGTAGAAGAATTATAAAAAAATGTGGTAGGTAAAGTAAAGTACCCATACACATATCCAGAAAGCTGGATTCAATTGTTTAATGAAACTATTTCAAACTTTTTCTAAGTCTTAAATTTGATTAAAAGTGGCCGTTTTCGAAATACCTACTCAAACAAAAAATACGAAATTATATAAGACCGAAATCCAGCCTTGTGGATATTTGTATGAACAACTTAATTTTTGAGATTAGAAAAAACATAGAAAGTCGAAAACTATTTTTATTAATAAATCTTTAGGAACTTTGTAGTAAGAAAATTAAAGAAAAAAAGTATTAAGAAGTTAAGAGTTTTAAAAAGAGCTACAAATATTTTAAAGTAGAGACAAGTGAGAAAATGTCAAAAAGATTAAAGAGAAAACTTAATTATTTTTAAATAAGAGAGCGTTAAATGTAAAACTACAATGTTAAAAAATGGGAAGAATTAGTTACATCATAAAGACACAAAAAAACATCTAGAAAATCGTGCATGTAGATAAGGTTATAGGTTAAATGGATGCTCTATCTAACGATTTTACGTTTTTTAAAGATTAGTTGAACTTTTGAACAAAATCAAATTTGAAAAATAGGAACTGTGCCGACAAACTAGTGTGAATCCGATGAACAAAATACTTCATGAACAAATAATACAAAATTGTCCTCGGCAAATGTTTTGCGTTGTTTTAATAGAGGTGAATGGTTTGGCTTGTTGTCATTCATAACAATACGAATACGCAGTTTATTTAAACTCAAACAGCGCTATCAATAAAAAACGCTTATTCCTCCATTAATCCTCGATTTTACTAAACTAAGTCACGAGTTAAAAAAAATCGTGGAATAGTAAAGTGACGTTTACACCTAAGAGACCTATTTAGTTACTTGAAATTCATACTATTTTAAGGACAGTTTTTCAGTGTGAGATGATCCTAGTCTAGGGGTTAAACCTTAGTTAACTCCAGAAACGTGTTTTTTAGTTTAAGTTCTTCGAATTAACTCACCTATTTTGGCGAGTTGACTCAGGGCGTTGAGTGCCTTTTCAGTTGTTGCGCCACCTCGATTTCGATAGTGAAAGTTATTGATAGTGTAGTTACGTTGTTGCGGCATCTCTATTCTGATGAGTGAAAAGCGCTGAAGGGTAAAACCCATAGTGCACACATCGATGATTTTTGACAACTGACAGATAAAGTTAATCCCCAACTGAAACTGTTTTTAAGTTAACTCGGGTTAAATTTATTTTCAGGATAAGCTTACTCTGATTTAGCTCAGAGTTAATCCTGAACTGAAAAGCTGGCCCTAAAGTTTCGAAAGTATAGGTTTTTTCCGTATGGGTTTTGACAGCTTAAAATTTCAAGTTACCAAACACTCCTCTAAGGGCCAGTTTTTCAGTTCAGGGTTAACTCTGACTTAAAACAGAGCTAGCTAATCCTGAAAATAAATAAATCCTGAGTTGACCCAGAAACAGTTTTTCAGTTGAGGATTAACTTTATCTTTTAGTTGTCAAAAATCTAGGACAACAATGTGTGCGACACTATGGATATCACACTTCTACGCCATTCACGCATGAGGATAGAGATATCGAAATCGAGATGGCGCCTTAATTTAAAAGGCACTCAATTTGGTCCCTAAGTTAACTCACCAAAGAAGATGAGTTAACTCGGAGTTACTTGAACTGAAGAACAAATGTCTGGAGTTAAATCAGGTTTAACCCCGAGACTAGGAAGATCTCGCACTGAAAAACTGGCCCAAGAATTCTCCTTTATTTATATATATCTACCTAAATTATTATTTTTATAGAAAATTTAATGAAAAGAAGGAAGAGAAGCGAGTAAAAAAGGAGTCTGCTGCTTATTCCTTCGCTAAACCATTTCCTTCGGCGACTTAGCTGGTGAACACCACTTAGCAGACATTTTATTTATAAGTAACATTTTACACTAAATTCATGGAATAAGGCTAGCATTTCGCTATTCCATGCTTTTTTTAATTTGGCTGATACAAATTTTGCAAATAAAGTAATTGGCTTTAATTGAAATATTTGTATCGTTTACTTTTCCCTATAGTATTAATATTAATAAAACTTCAATTGCTTTTCACAGAAATTAACTGTAGCCAAAAAGTTCTCATTAAATTGTTATAGAAGTTCAAGTTTGGTGCATTCTGGATAACTGAGTCAAATAGCAGGTATCCATAGGCAAAAGTACGTCCTCATGTTTTGCTTTTAAATTATTAACACATGTTAGAATAAAGTGGGAAGAAATTTCATGCGACCGTCAAATTTGTGTGCTAAAATCATTTTAAGTTTTCACGCTTGAAATTTTTTTCGCTGCAGTTCCAACATAACCTCAAACACCAAATGTGATAGATTATGATCTGGTTTAAGAACCAATTCTTAAAAATTAATAAATGTATATTCTATGATTTGTACTGAAATGTCAAAATATTTTGAATTGGTGAATTGTTGATCAGTGAAATTGAATTTTATTACAGATTTTTTTTTGCTAAAGCTTGTGATGACTGATGACTGATGAACAATGCCCCAAGAATGACGTTATAGTGGCATCTTTGGTAGGACAGTCGGAAAATATATTCTGATTCACAGGGCCAGGGAAGCAAATTTTCTGCTCTGGGCCCAAATTTGTTTACTGCTTCTAGGCATAGTTTTAGAATAAACATTAAAAATCCAGCAGGCTTTCTTTAGAATTTAAAAACCTTCGTTGCAAGAAAGAACTTTCGTTGCGAGAAAGAACATGGTAGTAAATAAATTTGATGACTATATTTTAAACATTCGTACTTGTTCTCCCCACGAGTTATAAAAATATATTTTTATTAAAAATCAAAAATATCATCCGGGCACTTTTATTTACGAACAAAATTAAAAGGTGCAGTTTAACATGCAGAAGTTAAAAACACTATTAAAAGATTTAAATATTAAGTGAAAACTGAGGCCAAAATTCAATTTCGTTCAAAATTTTGAATAAACTTGTTCTTTGAAGTTAGTCTTTGGCACCAATATGAATGTTTGTAACTTCATTAGTGCCAGAAACTAAGCTATGCATCAAATTTAACACATTTTGAACGCAACTTCACAAACAGCTGAAGTACATAAGTTCAAAAAATAGTATATATAAAATTTAATACAAATTTATTAAAAAGTATTAAAATTAGTAATTTGAAATATTAAGTTCAAAAAATAGTAAATATTTAATTTAATAAAAATTTATTGAAAAGTATTAAAAATATTAATTTGAAATATTAATAGGAACATTAAAAAAATCATTATCTTATATACACACACATCAACACTTTATTTTCATCACTTTCTCAAATATTCTTTATAGATTTAAAATTGCAGTCGTTCTTTATTTTAGTTCAGAGCTGATCAATCCAGATTTCTGAGCTGTCAAACTATTTTTTTTCTTTTTTTTTAAGCTCAGAGCAGACAGAAATTCGAATTTGAATTTCTTTTTTAATTCAGAATTTGTTCAGTGCACAACATAATATAATACAATAGAAAAAAAATTAGAATTAAATTAACGGGATGACACTTGACAGCTAGGTGCAGTGGCGTAACTAGGATTTTGTTCTGGGGCGAAACTATTTTCTTAGCGACAAAATTGTGGGGTAGCTTTTATTTTTTTTTTGCTTTATATTTTCAGGGGTGCTGAATTCAAATCTAAAATTTCGTGAGTCAACATAGAAAAGAAAATACGAAAATTTTTTTTGGAGATTTTTTTACTTATGGCTCGAAAACTTTCAATTATTCGTAATATACATCTAAAAACAATTGAAAGTAAACACAATTTCAAACAAATCACACTAAACACAGTTTAAAATTTCTTCCGACAACCCATTTTGACTCACGCGCTAGTTAAAAATTGATATATGTATTTTTACTGTTTCCGAAAATCAGCGGAAGTTATAATGGTATTAAAACCTGGCAAACCGTCACACAAAAAGAATTATTTCAGACCATTTCATTTCGCCTCTTCTTATAATATCAAAAGTTTTTGAGTTAACATTACTTACTTCTTCGCCTACAGCCAACAATACAACAAAAACGGCTTATACCTGAACATCAGTTCGGATTTAGGAGCAAGCATTCGACAGTTGATCAAGTACGCAGAACTACTGATGTAATCGAGAAAGCTCTTGAAGATAAGAAAATTTGCTAAATGGTCTTTTTGGATGTGTCGCAAGCATCCGACAAAAGGTTTGTTCGTTGAGCTATATGAGAATGATTTATTTTTCCCAGCAAGATAATCGATCACACTGATCATGGCTGCAGCTGGATGGTAGTTTTCAGTGTTTGTTTTATTTTTTGTATGGTCTGGTGAAAGGCAAATGTCCCCTTTGCCCCCCCTCCCCCCGTAGTTGTGACAGTCATTTTCCCGATGACACATATGTGATTTGTGCTTAGTTTGACTTGTAATTTTTGACAGCTATAATGTGCTCGCGTCCTTATGTCAACTTTACATTACGATAACCGGGCTTACCGATTTTTTTTTCAAATTTGAAATATTTATTAATATTTTGAAAAATATAATTTTCCAAATTTGAAGAAAATCGGTTCACCTGCTTGGGCTCTTGCTCAATGTAAAGTTAACGTAAAAACGTTATTAATTTTATAAAGTTATCACGTTTCTTTATCAAACACACCACAGATATTAATTAGAAAACTAGTTTTGATAGCCTTGTGACTCATTATTGTTGTTTTCGTTCGTTGATAAACAGAAAAGAAGAGAAATTTTTAACTATCACAGAAATTTACTCATTAGTAACAGTTTTTGTTAGTTACACCTACTTCGTATATATTTTATTAAACATTTAAAGCAAGTCTCAGAGAATAACCAACCACGAACGCACACAAATGTACTCACATACACAGGCACTGACTAATAATATATTATAATGTATATGAATCTTCTACCATACTGTTAAGGAACATAAAACTCACACCACCACACCATTAAGCCCAGTTGGAAGGAACAAAATCATTCAGGACTGATGAAATTGAATGCGAAAAATTTATGAATAGTTTCCGCATGATTTTTGAAAATATCTTGACTCAAGAGATGGCTGGACTTAAGCGAAGTCTAATGTGAGAACACTTTTAGACGAGGAGGCTTTGTCGCTGTCGCATGGAGCGATTTTCAAGCCTTAATTTAAAGCCTTTGTGGATCGGGGCCTATAACACAATACATAAAATGCTTCTTAAATCAGTGAAATTAAAACTTTTTAAATTTTGTGTAACACGGAACAACAAGTCTAGGAGACCTTAAGCAATTGTTTTGGCTTCTTTCAACAAATGGGAAATTTCATAAATCTACCGTTTCTGTAACTGAAAACAACAAGAGTTAAAAGAATAGAGAATAAAATCGTTGAATAGTTTATAAATTTCAACTGAACGGACTTGTTCAAAGCCAACATGTAAGAAATAAATGCTTGCAGTAGTGTTTATTAATTGCTTGACCAGAATAGAGTGCTGCAACTGGAGCTGGAGCTGCAACTGGAATAGCTGTCAAAAAATGCTGTACGTGATTTTTTTACTCGCCCACAATGTGCTGTACAGCTTTCTGACATTTTTGGCATTTCAAGTCAGCTGTGCGGACTTAACTCACAAAAATAAAAATTTAAACAAAAATTAACATGAATAATTATGAAATGGAAGTTAAAATTACTGTATGTTTTTATCAGAGATTAAAAAGAGTTTGAAACTCTGTTCACTCCGTAGGCATCGTGTTCTGTTCGTATCATTGGATTTGTGTGTGTTGAACATTTTGACAGCTATTCCAGTTGCAGCTTCAGTTGTAGCTCTGTCTACGTTCTGTTCAGCCAGTAAGTAATGGAATTTGTTAAGTGGTAAAGAATTTGGACAGTAAAGTAATTAAGTTTTTATTCTGAATCTGGCAGTGAATGTGAGAATTAAAAATAGACAAATATATTTTAAGTAAAAAATTACTTTGAAATAGAGCCACATGTTATGTCCGTGTGCGGTGTACAAAATGTTCATTATCTTACTGAAAGTCCTTCCTACATATAACGATCGTCCACTGATAAAAGAAAAGCGCTGATTTTAGATAAAATATTCTATTTTTGGAGACGTTACGACTCATCGGGTAAGAAATACTTGTTAAACTGGTTGAACACATCAAGCAAACTGGTTCAACAAGTCGACAATTGTTCAGCTTTTTATTGAGTTACAGAAATGATTTTCACTTGTTGAACAAACATAGTTGAACAAGTAATTGTTGACTAGTTGACTTGTTGTTCTGTGTTATAGGCCCCTCAAGTCATGTGGTTTTAACAACAAGCCAGTGAAACGTTTTGGCTTTATTTCAAGAAAAATTACACGCTTTAATTACTCGTCAAGTTTGGTAGAATTATATTGCAATTGCAATATATGTGTTGAAAAGTCATCAAAAATTACACTGTCCGAATTGAGTCCTGCAATTCTGACATTCAGAATGGCAAGGTTTAAACAATTGAAATAATTTGTATGAAATCTGATACTAAAATGTGTTTAATCTAAATTTTCTTTCTGAACCACAAAATGAATGACCCTGTATTTGCTAAAATAGATTTTCAAATTGGTGCTGAAGCGTAACAACAACTCCTACTTTTTTTTTAATATTCCGGACAATCTAGTCCAACTACCAACTACAACCATAAAATTGATTCGGAATTTTTTTTTGTCCAAAGGAAAACCATCATCAGCTGCACTTTATGTGGAAAATGTCTTTTTTACAAGAAACTATAAAATATTTATTCTAGATATTTTCAATTATATTAATTCTTTAATTATTATCAGGAAAAATCAGAAAACAGTTTTTGTTCAAAACAAATTAATAATAAAAATGATGAAAAAAAAACTCTGCCAACTGGGCTTACAATCATACACAAACGAAAAATATTTTCAAACAAAATTGTAAATAATTTTCAAAAAATATGATTTTTTTAGAGAAAAGATGAAGAGTAAAAAGTAATTTATGGAAAAAATTTCAAAAGTAGGTAGGTATTATAATGTAGGTACTTATTTTCGCTTTATTTTTTATAAATTTGATTTGTTTGTGCTGTGCCTATTTTCTTGAACGTACCCAAAATTTGGATTTCCAGTCATAGCTGCTGCAGCTGCAATCGACCTTTGAGGTCGTCTCTTATAAAATTCTATCTCGTCGACTGTCCAAACAGCACCCTTTACATTTTCAACCCGCATGAAACATTTATGTAGCGATAAATTATGTCGGACTGCATTCTATTTTAATTTTCGTTCATGTGTATATGTTTTTTTAGATTTGATTTTATAGGTTAAATATAATATATTTAGTTAAATATAGTTTATTAAAAATATTTCATTGAATAATTATAAATAAATATCTATAAATCCATTCACACAATCACCCTTTATGTCAGTTACGGACTGACTAAAATATTTTTTTAGTAGGTGCTACAGTCTCTCGCTGATAAAAAAAAACAACAATATTCAATTTTACAATTACAAGAATATCTACATTTTTCGTTTAATTTTTAAGAGATAATTATTGTTATTAGATTGCGAGCTGAATTTGCATAAGCACGTCGCATCGTCCGTAGCATATGAGGTTGATTTATTTATTTTTATATTTATGTTTTAATAGTAATATATTTAAATTATAGCAAACAATAATTGTCTATATTGTTAATATCTTTTTACATTTAAGACAGATAAAATATGAAAATAAATTTTAAAACAATTTAATTGCAAATAACTCACCTTCCATGTTGCTGCATTGCGTCGAAAATAGCAAAATGTATTTTGAAACCAATTGTATATTTCATTGAGAGTAAGTTGCTTATCTGGTGACTCAATTATAGACTGGAAGATAAATGAGTTGAAATCAAGTTAAAATGCCTTATTTTTTTGTCTATGGAAAAGTTTTGGGTTGGGGTCGAAATTCTGGCAGGGTCAAAATTCTCTTTGCTAAATTTGCTTGTCAAAATTCTGCTTTCAAAATTCTGGTTGTCAAAACTCTGCTTTAAAAAAAATGGTGAAAAGTGGTGTAGCTAATTTTTTTTTAGATTCTCCTATCTTCTACCAATAATTCATCGAAATCTATCTAAGATACCATTGGAAATTCTTAAATATCTAAGTTTTTCAAGAATATGACCTACTTGAATTTCAATTTAAGTATTATTATGCTATGTCTCCACCAAAACGAAATCCGATTTTTGATATTTTTAATTGGTGGAACAAGATTTCATGAAAATTTCATTGAAATCTCAATAAAAACTTCTGATTTCAACGAAATCTTAATGACCACCAATTTGAAATCTCATAAAAATTTTGCTGAAAATCAGATTTCGGTTTAGGTATGTTAGCTGCTTAAAAATGAACACGACTAAGAAAGGGGCTAAACACACTCTTCCGTTTGATAATGCATAGAACAGATACATCTATAACACATCCATTTGGTTAAAAATTTTGTTAAAAAAAAAGTGGTTTACACTTGGGTTAACGCTATTTATGCACTTAAAGTTACAACCTCAATAACCTGTATTTCCTGGGCATTTGTTTTATTTTGAAAAAAAAAAATAACTATATTTTAAAATTGTTATTGGACATACCAATGCAAACCAGAAATAAGACAATTGGATTACGAAGAGTTTTGAAGAAATTGAATAGTTGATAGTTATTTGTATACAATTGAAAAACAGTCAAGCTAAAACGTCTATTAACCCTGGGTTGTGGAAAAATATGTGCAGGGTGCAGCAAACAACAAAAAAATAAATTACTATCAAAAACAATATCGCTTTCAGCTTGAAAAATTCTGCTGCAATAAGCAGAGCCGTAGCTATGGTAGGGCATTTGGGGGGCAATGCCCTACCTTAAAATACCAATGCCTTTCCTTCAAAATACCATAAACTATTCCAAGTGAAGATTTTTAAATACAATTATTTGTATTTGTGGATAAGTCATACACATGCAAAAGTCTACAGACGAATCTGGCTTGCGTTAAAAGTTATTCACGTTCAAATGTCGAAAATACTAGTTTTTCGCGTATAACTTTGGAACGGTAAATGTAAAAAAAACACTTTTTTTTTCTCCGACTGATAAGTAAGAAGATATCGTCAGAATATCTTCTTCTAAAATTGGAAATACCAACAATTTTACAATGTTCCTTGCAGGTTTAAAATTGGCTGATCAAAATGGTAGCCCAGTTGCTATGGAATATTCATTTTCGATGCCAATAAATTCCGAGAAACTGTGACCACAATTCACGCTCTCAGTTTTCGAGGATGGGAAAAATTGCGTGGAAAATTTTATTCACGATAGCCCACATATAAGGCATTTTTCTTATTTAGTTCAGAGCAGAGCATGATCTGATCGTTCAGAGCTTCAAATTTGTGCATCTTTATGTATAATAATTGAATATAAAAACTTATATAATAATATAATAATAATAATATAATATAACATTTTTATGAATTAAATTTATTTCAGGTGTCAAATGGATAAAGGAAAATACTGTTTTTTTAATTAGTTTTTTTAACAATACACAAGTTTTACGTTTGACAGTCTGACATTTGACATTTCAAATCATGACGTTCAGTGCTCAAGTTATTTCATAATTCAATCAGAGAGCTCTGAACATACTCTGCTCGCTCAGACTCTGTTCAGTGCTCAGCTCTGAACTAAAAAAAACGCCAATTGATTTCATGTCAAACAAAAATTTCTAGGTTTAAACTGAATTTAATATTACGATGATGGAACGAACAAAAAATTTTGTCATGACGTCCGCCACACAGTGGTTCAAGTTGTATAGAGAGGTGGTATCAAATTTAAAAAACTTGAAGAAGTCAACTGATTCGGATAAAATTTTCATTCATTATCAGAGAGTAACAAGAATAAAGAAATTTCCTGCCCACTTATTAAAAAAGGTCATCTAATCGTCACAACTTGATATAAATGAGGGGTGCGTTCCTTGAAAAGTTGTAGATAATGTAATTTGAAGGAAGGGTGCGTTCCTTGAAAAGTTGTAGATAATGTAATTTGTAGGAACTTTTCTAAACATAATCTTTTTCCACGCACATTTTTGAGGGTGTTTTTTTCTTACAATTTTTTTTAACGCAACCACTTTTTAGAGATTAAATGAAAAGAAGTAGTGCTTAATAAAACTACCAAAATTAAACACTTCATAAACGATAGTCAAGGGCGATAAGGATGTCATAATTTAAATATTTTATGGCCCCTGGGAAGGATTCATTAAAAAACTGGGTTTTTTGGAACACAACTTCTTCTTAGTTGAATTTTGAATTTGACTTAAAAAGTTCACACCAAACAAAATTACATTTAAAAATTATTTTTTTTTTCTAAAATTTTATATGTCCAATAAAGGAAAAATCTTTTTTTCAATATAAAATAAAAAATATGCATAGGTAAGTATCTGCATCTAAAGAGAAAACATAAAATAAACTTACTTGTCTTATTAAAGATGCATATGTAAAAGGAGGACGAACATCTGCGTTTTTATAAAATTCACGATTTCGTTGTATTTCTGCAAATAAATAAAAAAAAGATCATGAAAACAATGTTTTTGTTTTAATGAGAAGAAAAACTCTTTCGTAAGTAATTTATAAGAAAGAAGGGCTGTTAGCCAGTTTTCACCACTAGTTTGAGCTTATTAATAAAAATAATGGTAATTTTCGACAAGAACATTTTAAGAGCTGAAGATATCTTAAAAAATATTTTTTTTATGTATCCAATTCTTAAAACATTTTTAAGGAACATTTATGGTATTCAATTCGTAAGTATTTATTTATGTGCATATAGAAATGTGACATAAAATTTTCACAAAAAAAATTAAACTTTTTTTTAATATTAAAAATATTTGCTTTTGAAATAAATTGTAGATAGAAAAATTAATCTTAATCCGTTCCGCCTAATATGAGAAAATTAAAAAAAAAAACCTTCTATGAGAAGTACTCTTAATAGTTGCTATTTGTAATTTTTTATAATTTTTGTTGGTACACTAATTTAAGCATAAAGAAAAAGTGTTATAAAAATCTTAAGAGCCGTTTATATATTCCTTAACGGTTTTTTTAACATTTGTATGGACCTTCCATTTTTTCATTAAAGTACATTTTTTTCTTAAGTATAAAAACACCCTTAAATATCGAGTTTTTTAAAAATCGACCATTTAGTTTTTATAACACTTTTGATTTTCAAAACAAAAATTTTGAACATTTTTTAAAAATCAAAAAAAAAAAAATTTGAAAATTTTGGTAAAACAAATTTGTACATACATTGTTTAAAAGCTTTTGTGTACAAAAATTATTGAAATCAAAGTAACCATTTTGATAAAAATCGAAAATAAAAAATGATTCTGTGGGAGGTACCATTGATAACGATTTTTTTAAAAATGGTTTCCCATCCAAAGGTAGCATTTACGAAAAGAAATTTTTGTTTTTTTTTTAAGGAAAGTTGTGGAGCCGTTTTTGAGAAAAATAAGATTTTGTAAGACTATACTAAAAAAAATTTATGGCAGGTACCGTTATTTTTAGTTCTGAAAAATAAATGAAAAAACGTCTGGGCAGAATCACCGAAAACTACTACAAGTTTTAAGAAAATTGATCCAGCCGCTTAGGCTGTAGCCAAACAGACAGACACACAGAATTTTTCCACACACTTTTTTGATGTTCCTTGTCATCGTTATGTCATGTTTAGTTGTTATCACACGAAAATTCTTGCACGAATTCAAAACTTGTCTTATAGTTCCTGTATCACATGTTAAAAGTCGATGAATCACAAAGAGGACATTGATAACATAAATGCGATTTAAAGTGTTGCCATAACCTAACTGTGACAAAGCTTAAATTTTGTTTGCCAGTAGTTTTATAAATTTTAATTGTTAATTTATTTTCATAAAATTAATTTTATTTATTTATTTTCAAAGTTCAGTTTTTATTAATTAATTTTTCTTCAAAAACAATAATTGGCGTGTTTTATTGAAAAAGTTCTAGGTAGCACACTTAAATTTTACTTGGTAAACAACAAAAAATCCAAAAGTGAGATAAATAAGTCACTAAAAAAGTGGATATAAAAGTTGAGATAAAGTTTCGATAAGTTTGAACTTATGTGGCACTGGACTTGGGTTGAATATGAAAGTGGGTATAGTGTTTTATTGGTGCTTACATTGCTAGCTATGAATACCAATAAAACGCGCCTAATGTAAATTATATCCAACTTCAAAAAGTAAGTTCAACAATGATCTTTCTAATCAAATTAAAAATTCATTTCTTTCAATCTATCAATTATCACAAACATGTATTCCGTTTTTTTTTTTAAGAATTAATAAATTTTAAAGTCCTGATGAAGCTGAAAAGTAACGTTGGGAAAGAATTAATTGTTTTTTTAATGAATTGAATTTTTTCAATAAAGATCATTGAGTCCAACTATCTGTACAGCATTAAATGTTTTTGGTGCCTTTCCTGGACATTAAATAATTACAAACGCAAAGAAACAAAATGTTAAGAGCTCAGAAAAATTTTATTTGATGCAAGTTTTAGGACACTTAAGGCTTGGTTTACATGGCAATTTACCGCACGTTTGCAGTATAAATCTGCGCGAATGAGCAGTGAAGTAAACATTCTACTTAGGACCTTTCACACGACGTTTGTACGTTTGCCGTTTACATTTATACTACTATTAAGATTTATACTGCAGAATAACGCGTGTTGGTCATTGCCGTGTAAACTAGGGATTCCTGTACCAAGAGTAATATAGACATTTGAACCATTAAAATAAGTAGACGTGGTTCCCAATCCTGCATTTTTTTGTTGGTGTGAATCTTCCTGAGGCTATTTAAAATCAATTCTTGATTTTTTTGTCATTGAATAAATACACACACTAATTTCTTTGCTCAAAAACTAGACAATTTAAACAAGCAAATTTGTTCGCTTTTAAATCAACAACCAAAATGATACAAAATGTCGAATTAACTTTTTTTTTGCAAATGCAAGCATGCTTCCCGTTTCTGCCAAACGTCAAATGCTACAACTCCCTTCACAGCCAATTTATGATTAATAGCCACAATAATATTTCGAATAAATGTTTAGCAAAACAAGCAACGACAGATTAATTATATCCCATGCCACTCTCATCAGCCAGCAGCGTTTCTTAGCCCCTTTTTTCTTTCTCTATGTCTATAACATTCAGATGATGTGTGATGTTGATGTAAGGTGAAGTATCAATATAATATAACTTAAACAAAAAATATAAAACAAATAATTAAACAAAACATTGGAATCGCATTTTTACATAGCGACGATTCTGATTTTGTATTGCTGTCGAGTTATATATTTTCTATTGATGTTAAGGTCAGTGCATACGAGACAAATGAGCTATACGCAAAAGCAAATTTGCTCTTGATTTAGAAAACTGTTGAAAATGGCAACGCCACACATAGAGGAATTTAACCTGTTGTCATGAATAAGTGCTTTTCATTTAGCCGTTTGGACTCGGCAAAAAATTTAACGTCCTGCACACAGAGATGGTTAGGAGCTATAAGTCACTAGGTCTTGGTTCGCCACGAGCTGTCACGCCACCAAATTTATTAATACTCGTATTGTATTAGAGTTGTTTTGCATAAGGTGTGGCAAAAGTTTAGAACGTGTAGGTTGGACCCTTACAAAAAATTAGATGAGAAGGGGAGTATGTTCCCCCCCGTTAAGGAGGAAGTTGAATTTTTCTAAGAAAATTTACTAAAAAAGAAATTAGACTTTTACATAAAATATCGTGCTATAGTTTTCCTTAAAACAAAAAACCTATTTTCTAATTTCATTTTAAAATAAAATAACAATTTTGGTTAATATTTTTGAAATTATTTTTAAATAAATAAATTTTTGAAATATAAATTTTTTTCATTTGTTATTAAGTAAAATTTCAGTTTAAAATATTCAGAGTATTGATTAATTCTTTTATCAAATATCTTAAATATTTTCTGGCTTTTGAGAAAACCAGAAATCCAAAAGCTACTCAACTATTTTTAAATGGAAAATTGTATGTTTGGAGGAATTTTGGCAGCAAATTTGGTACAATTTGTGGCTTGAATATCTTGAAAGGGACTGACTGTGGAGAGAGAGATAATGTCCTTTGAATTACCAAAACAATTTTCACGAATTTCATTAAAGCTCAGGAAAATTAGACAAAGCTGAATTTTGATAGAGACGTTTTGTTTTGACGTCTTAAGCATTTCCTGAAAAGTTCTGTAAATTTGGGCTGGGGCTTAATTTTTTAGGGGGAGTTTAAGGGGGGAAAATTCAGTTTTTTTCTAAATTTTTTGAAAACCAAAAACTTGGTTTTATAAAGGGGAGATATAATCAAACTCAAATCGTACAAAAACTTTTGCCCACCCATTAATGAAATTTCAATAAATTTCTTGACAAATGGCTGGAACCAAACAATTTATATTGAAATAAAAATTTGGTCCATTCTTAAAATATTTTTAGATTTTTTAGTTTGCTTAGTTTTACTTTCAGAACCACAAAAAGAGTGACCCTGTTCAAAGTAGTCTAAGAGGCGACCATAAGATTACCTATCTCATCGCAGCTATATCTTTTTATTTTAATGAACTGTTGCTTTCCCTTAAAGATCTTTTCTTAAGACCTCATATGTATAAGCAAGCATTAACATGCCTATATATGTTGCATAAATTGTTTATGCAACAATCATCTCTATCAATAAATATTTCGAATATCAAAATTTAAATTCCATGCGAAAAGACAAACCGACAAAACAAAAAATCCACACCAAACCTCGCAAAACATTTCTCATCTTAAAAATTAACAAATCAATACTGCAAGATAAATAAACATTAAATTTTTGATACATATTTTGTAAACTTTATTTGTGTGTTTGGATGTGATGTTTTTTTTTTGCTTTTTGTATCTTAATATTCTATTGTTGAGGAAATAATATATCAAATAAAGTTTTATTCTTTGTTTTGTGTATTGAGAAGGATTTTTAGATGGAAATCAGCTTGCGGTTTATAGGCTGTCCAGTTCTTATACAATATTTATATACACACAATGTACATTTATAGAAGAGTATTTGAAGATTTAGGTTTTTGTTTTGGTTGGTCTTCTCTTTTAACCTCAAGTTGGCGGAGACAAGAAAGATTTTCCATAAAGCGGAATATTACCGATACAATAAATGTGTGATTGATATGATGAGTGTCTAGTATTAAAGGAAAATTTCTGTGCTCAAGCCACTATTTGAAAAAAAAATTGAAAACCATACATCCCGTACAAAATAAAAATATATTTTCTGAGGGAGTTAAACCATTTTGTTTGTATTTAGTATTTATTGTTAAAGAGCTATAAAGGGTTAAGATTGGTTATTGGCTTAAGAACTATAATTTAATTAAATTTTTCTAAATTCTCACCTTGTTGTACATCAAGGCCAGCTCGTTCCAACATGTAAGGAAGACCTGTTTGAAATAAGAATACAAAAATTCAATTGAAAAAAAAAATATCCAAACATAGTTACTTATTCAAAAATTAAGAAATGTATTTCCAGTACAAACTATTAGGTACATTTTCTGAGCCTTTGTATTTTAACATATTGAACTCGAAAATTGCATTAGGTTTATTCTTTAGTCCTTGGCTTGATTAGAGGTATGATTTTGTTTTATGGAAAACCATCAGTGAAAACCTTCCTTAGCAAAATTTCCTCTTTTTATATTTTACATTCTTAATCAAGTTGAAGTATTTTTCTCTCAAAAATAATAAAATCATTTGAAATAAAAGTAAGATTCTAAAACCAATAAACAATTTCGATTTCAAAATATGAAAAGAAGGCTTTTTTCAGATTAATCTTTAATTGAATTACAAAATTAAATCTGGCTATAGTCTAATCTAAACTCTTTTTAATCTTAACTTTCGAAATTATGACATATATAATTGTACATTTTTGAACTCTTCTACTTTTGTTAGTTTTGTGCTGTATCAGAATGTTGTTCACAAAGTAACTTTTTTATGATCTGGGTAATTTATTTTGGGCGACCTTATAATACATAAGGAGCACCTGCAAGATTTGCAAATAAAAATTCAAACATATTTCGAAAAAGCATTCATACGAATTCAATGCAATTTTCGAGCTTTTCCTAAATTGAAAGGAATTGTTGTGTGTTTAGCAGAGGGGGCGAATAGGTATATCTCAGGCAAAATCTATTTTGAAACTAGTGAATTATGAATTCTGGATTTAAGGCGTGTAAATTAAATAATTATAGCGCAGCTGATACACGGCTAAGTCAATTTGAATTTGATAAATAAATGAATGATTGATACGTAGAACACGACTTATCCTAATCAATACAAAGTCATAACTATTTTAGTAATCGGGGGGGCTCTTAACGGATTTTAGGAAACCCAGCGAAGGCATAAGGATGTCATGTAATGCGCTTACAACATTAAGGATTGTTGTAGTATAGTCAAGTTTTTATTCACTTCATATAATATGAATACTCCGACTTTGGAATCTTAGCACCTCACATGTTGCAATATTCGCAGAAAAGTATTCCATCTTAAAGGTTAATTTGGAATTGTTCAACTATATAAAATTTAAAATTAATAGTTAAAGTAACTTTATTTTATAATCATTAAAAATGGATCATTTAGTCAGAAATTAATGTTTAAAATTTAAAAGTTTACTGAATTTTAATATCACCCCAGTAAAACATATTTGTTTATTGTAATTACATTAATTCCCAAAATTAAAATAATAAATAAATAAAGATTTATAGGGCTTTCTCGTCTTTAAATAAAAAAAGTGTGCCATTTGAAAGTTCAATTACACTGTGTAACAAAATTTCAAAAAATAGTTGTTTGTTGGTACATGTCAGTTCAATTTATACGAAAACACTTAAATGCTAGCCTTAGGTCCAGAATTTCACCTAGAAGTTTGTGGTTTTAAGCTTTTACGCACTTTTGTTAAATAAAAATAAAAATGAAGAAAGAACTTACTTAAAATATCACTTTAAATTTTGATAACTATTCATATTTCTAATTCTATTCATAATCTAATTCTAATTTTTGAATGAACAACAACAATATTTCATATTTCTGATAAGAAAAAAACTAAAAGTACTCCTATACGTACCCAGAACGGTGCAGGGAAACAATTTCACGGGCATCTGCTCCACGCGGGAGTTTATTCCATCATAAGTAGGAACCTGTTCCACTTTTCAAAGTGCAATTTATTCTCACCTAGAGAGGTAATTTATTGCACTTTTTAGTGAGTAAGATCTCCACTTGGAGAATGGAGATTTCGCCCACTTGGTATCAGACTCAACTTCACTTCTTTTTCTCTGATTCGTTTTTATAGGAGGTATTTTTAATCATAGTTTCTTTAAATCTAGATTTCTTAAATGCAAAAGAAACTTCGCATACACCCAACTTCGCACACACCCCAACTCCTATAATGAGCCCATGCAGGGGGCAGCATGCCCCCCATACATACCTCACTATTTATTCGTCATAATGCTGGCGTATTTCTGTAAATAAACAATGACGTTTTCTATATTTATGAATACAAAATATCCCAAATTCCAAATTTTAGGAGGGAAAAAATTCCACAAAATTTATAGTGAAGTTAGTTCCCTCTCGTGGTGAGAATAAATTGCACTTCCAAAAGTGGAATAGATTCCAACTTATGATGGAATAAAGTCGCATTTGGAGCAGATGCCCGTGGAACTATTTCCCTTGTGCCGGAATGACACGAACGACATTTTGTCATAAGTTTTTTTTTCAATTTTGGTACCACTTGATTGAGTAAATATTCGTTAGTCTGGCAGCGTTTTCGTGATAAAGTTGACAAGTGCAACTGATATATAATGTTGCCCCATTATAGGTTTACTTGCACCGTTTAAATATTGTGCTTATATCAAGAAAAACACAGGACAACTTCCTCATTCTTTTCTGTCGAATTGCAAGCATATTCAGAGCACCAGTATAATTATGACTTGTGGCAAAAATTTGACAAGTAAGCTCATTAAACGCAATGACTTCTTTGCTTCATAGCTCAGAATAAAACGATTTGATTGATTCGGTGTGATTTTGGCCTTTAACTTCTTGCTGTATCCCTAAAACAAACTTTAAAGAGATGTCATTTAAGCACTATCCTGCATGCAACACATTTTGCGATGAGTACCCAAACTGTGTTCAACTTATCATAAGAAAATAGAAACTAAAAAATATTCAACATAAAGAAATTTTTGTTACATAGTGTTATTAGTCCTAAAAGGTCGGCTAGTTTCTGTTATTGGCAAACCATAGACTTTTTTTTAATATAAATTTTTAGCAATTTACACTGTGAAACAAAACTTGAAAATTAACTACAAAAAAATCTATTGCTGACCCATTACTGAACCTTTACACGATCTAGTGGCTTCTGCAAACCTACTAAATGGCTTACTTTCTTGCAAATATCGTGCAAATTTAATGGCTTTTCCTTTTCCTATTAGTATAGTCTGGAAAAAAAGGCCATAAATATAATTTTCCTTTTTTCCAACTAATTTTTCCACCTTTGTAAAACTTTTTTGTATTTTTTAAAACTTCAAGTGTAAATACTTACCACCCGCTATTGATAATGGATTTTTGTCACTTATTCTTTTCCTAATCGATGATATGTTTGAGTTATTTAGCATTGGTGAACTGATTGATACTGGCAAGACTGGATTTTGTAAATTTGGTGGACATGGTATATATGGTCCATCAGTTTCCTGCTGCAAAAAAAAAGTAACAATGACTGCTATTACACGGTTACGCTTTCATTGTGAATCTTCTTTTTGTGTTTTTTCTTTTATTTTTATTTATGCAAATTTTCGAATATAGAAGGCAGTGAGACGATTTATTATGGTTCGAAAAGTAACAAGTGGACGATTCCATTACCACATTAAGTCTCAATTTTAGTACATTTATAATTAAATAAAAATATTTTAATGAAATTATTAATTGAAGGGTCACATTTTTACTTATTCATCTTTGGATTCTTTAATAATGGGTGTTTTTTTTAGACGTGCTATTTTCAATCAATACTTTTTTCGGAGTTGGTCCTTATGACAGCTGTCACTTGAGTTCTACTCAGTTTGGTTTGCCATTCAAAATGAATAGACTTAATCCTGAACAACGTTTGCAAATCGTGCAAATTTCTTACCAAAATAACGGTTCGGTTGGCGTGAGCTTCGCGAAACAATCAATTTTATGGTGAGGCACCGAGTATTCTTTTCTAAGGCTTCTAATCGTCTCGGACTTATCCACGTAGACAAGCGAATTCACATAACCCCACAAAGTAACCCCACGACACAAGATAATGCGCTCACCAAAAGTTTCCTTCAACAAATTGATTGTTTGGCATCGTCGCGCGAACCGAATCATTATTTTGATAATCAATTTGCATGATTTGCAAACGTTTTTCAGGATAAAGTCTATTCATTATGAAATGGCAAACTAAACTGAGTTTAAATCAAGTGACAGCTGTCAAAAACACCAACTCCGAAAAAAGTATTGCCAGATTGAAAACCACACGTCTAAAAAAAAAACACCCTTTATAACTAAAATAACATATATGAGTAAATTGCCAGAAAAACGGCTTCAAAGTGATCTCGGGTGCAAAGAATTTGACTCATTTTTCTAAATCACTGTACGAAAATTACAAAAGTCCGTTAATTGTGAAACATTTATTATATTTTACTTACATTTATATACCGACGTTGATTTAATCAACTAAAGAACTAAAAATAAAGTTATAAAACAAAAATAAAGAACTTATTTTCATTTTTAAAGCAATCGCAGGTGCAACATGTGATGATAAATTGCAGCGCAAACAAATGTTTTCTTTAAATTAGATCTAATTTTTGTTTGTCAATAAATAAAGTTCTTAAAATTTTTATAAAAAAAGTAAAAAAACATTATTTAGAAATTAACGTCGAAAATCATTTATAGCAGAAACGCCCAAGTGGACTTTTCTTAAAAATATTAATATTTAAGACCGCACTCTTCTTAAGCAACAAAAAAGTAAGTCAAATGAGTAAAAAAAATGAAAAAGAAATAAGTACTTCAAAAAATAGCCACAGGGTTTTCGTGTTATCTTTTTTCTCTTTCACATTCATTATATTTGAAAAGAATCATCATGATAAAACAGTCACCGTATAGTAGCAGCCAAAGAGAACACGGATGTGGATCTATATATATATGTTTCAGTTTATCATTCAAAATATTTCTCTCTTTATACTTAATATATTTTATTGTACCTTGCAGTCCCGTTTGTCAGGCGATAAAAATTGCTTTGCCATGTATAAATGATGCATCATAGCTTGCAATCGATCGCGTTCTTTCTGCAGGTGAATTTCAAGCTGGGAAACAACTTGCATTTGAACACGTGCCTGTGCCGTTGAGCGATCATCCAAGCTATGTTCAGTGTTAAGATGTCTACGATAAGAAATAATTTAACATTTTCTAGCTTTGATAATTTGTTTGTTTGCTTCAAAATGAAATACACCCAAAAAGAAAGAGATAATATATACTTAAAAATAAGAGCAATACCCAAAATATATTTTCATATTTTAATAAGTCTCTTTTAACTTTAAACCTATTTTATTTCATTTAATTATTCTTAATTGAGTGATCGTCAAAAAAAATGGTTAAAAGTGATTATGAATATAACCCTGTCCTTACGGCCCATAAATAATAGTTATCCACACATAGTTTTCATTTTGACAATCAATGGTGCTTACTGAGCCTTTAATGACATTCAATATCGACAGAAATCAAAAAAATGCACTTCTTTTCTTTTTGTTATTAGCTCTGTCATAATTAACTTACAGTTAAAAGTCCTAACCTATTATGTACATATTGTTGTAAAAATACCTTAAATTTTCTTGCAATTTATCATTTATTTTGTGTATGTCTAATATTATACTACATTTCCACCTAACACTAATCTGAGATTAATAAGATTCACCTCAAATCATTTTCAATTCTCGAAGATTTACCATTCAAGTTTAATTTTTAAATCTTCAACATTAGAAATTAATTTTGTTAAATCTACCTAGAGTAAATACTTTTACAAATCGAACTAACCTTTTTCTATATAGTGCTGAAGGATTCATTCGTGGCAGCATTCAGTACTGAACAATTGAAGCATCTAGCTCTACAAGGAAAA
Organism: Dasysyrphus albostriatus; assembly: GCA_946251815.1. Taxonomy (NCBI): domain Eukaryota; kingdom Metazoa; phylum Arthropoda; class Insecta; order Diptera; family Syrphidae; genus Dasysyrphus; species Dasysyrphus albostriatus. Next base: position 4,796,027 of record OX276339.1, read on the forward strand.
CCATTCATCCAGATGAAATAATTTCTTCAAGTATTAGAGTTCCAAACATTTGTTAATTCACTTTAACGGACCACTGACCTAAGGACATGGGCATCCTAACAATTTTTTTTCAGGGAGCTTTTATTCCAGAAATGGAGGGATCCTTCAAGAGCCATGAAAAGTACCTATCATCTTGGCTTTTGGGATTTAGCACAAAATTGTTTCTCACTTCGATTCCTGCCATGCCCACAATGATGGTTGGAAGCATAGATAGTAAGTCACTAAACCCTGGTTTTTTTCGATCGGTCAAGCCGGCAAATTTATTTTATCAATCCAATAGGTATAAACAAAATAAAAAGAAACGAGCCAATTACAACACATTTCGAAACCAGTTGATAGATCCATGAATTTCCAGCAAAACTACAAAAAAAAACGAAGTAAAGCAGCTTGAAAACCAACGATTATGTTGATTTACCCACAATCAGCTTACTAAGGGCCAGTTGTACAAATATTTAATCCGTGGTTCAGCAATTTTAACTCACTGACTTTGGCGAATTAACTAAGGTTTAACAATCGATGGTTCAGGCATTAAATTGGTTACTAAAACATACTTGAAACCTCAGTTATTCCTCCGAAATCAGCCAATAAGAATTGCTGAACCTTGAATTAACATTTGAACCACGTTTGTACAACTGCAACTAAAAAATAAGTCGAAATTAGCATTGAAGAAATATAGAATTTAAGAAAAAAGAACTTTAGAAGAATACAGAATTTTGGAAACAGAATGTTTGGCACTTACAGAATTCTGGATTTACAGAATTTTGAAATACAGAATTCTGGATTTACAGAATTTAAGAATACAAAATAATGGAATACAGAGTTATTTTCATACAGAATTTTTTCATCCATATGTAGAATTTTAGTCATACAGAATTTTGGAATACAAAATAACAACCCATTCCTTAAATCTTTTTTAAATCTTTTTGTTCGATAAAAACACCAAATCGATTTATTAAACCTGAACATTAGCATTAAATCTTGCAGTATTCCAGTGTGACAGTTTAGTATTCACTTAATCCATGTTTTCTTTTCATGAAATATTTTATTAATAAGGATCCCCCGTAATTCAAGTTCTATGTTAACACGACTGATGAATTGCCAACTCTCTCAGCTATTTTGCACTTATTTTTATTTTTATCACGAATAAACTAGAGTCTGGTAAGCTTTTGACTATAAGTATAAATAATGAAAATGAAACTCACTCCCTTGGAATCACAGCCATTCTACTAAGATTTCTTGGATTTGCTCTTTGCCATCTACATTTACAGCATAAATTACATAAAATTGCTAAAAAATCCATCTATGTTTCAGCAATTCGACAACCACAAGTAATTATCAGTAAATCAACTTTTCTGGTAGACCTACCCTCAACCTTTAAAAATTAAATGCATTTTTCTTTTTAGTATAATTTTTTTTATAATATTATATAATTGTTATTGAATTATTTTGATTATTTTTATTTAAATTAATTTATATATTTTTTCTAATCAATTGAGTGATTATTTCTTCTTTTTGCATAAATATATTTTTGTTTAACTATTTAATTTATTATTAATAATTTATAATGCTCAGCTAAGGTTCTTCTTAATAGATTTATCTTATTGTATCTTCTTTTTTTTAATAATTATAATAAAATACAAAATAAATTAATATTTGACCTGCTACTATACAGGGTGATTGCTATAAGGTGCACCAAAAAGCTGGAGCGATTAGTTTTGGCTAAGACAAGAAAAAAAATCGTAAAGGAGGGGGTCTATTTCCCTTCGTTTAGGCAGGAGGGGCAAATGCTATACCTTTTTGGAAAGCCAGAAATCTTTTTTTTGATTTTCATTTTAAGTTAAGTTGTGTTAGTGAACAGTTTTTGAAACAAATTTTCCAAAATTTTATGTAATTAAGTAGAATTTTTATTTTCAAAATTCAATGTTTTTATTAATTTTCAATACAAAACAGAAACCGGATTTTAAAATGAATATTAGTTTTTGAGAAATAAAAACAAAATAACAGTACTTTTTTTCCAAGAAAAACCCTTTTTTTGTTCTCTCTTTGCATAAATACCATTAATTTTATTAGCAAGTAATACAAAAAATAACTTTATTAACTAGTAATATTTTTAATATCTAATACATTTAAGTCAATTCTAATTAAAATAAATGGTGTTATAAGAAATTTTCGATATGATCCCTATTTAGAAGGCAAAGGTTGTATCTTCTTCTTATGGCTAGAGATAAATTTAAGTCCGCCAAATTTTCCTGCAACTTGACTCAAGCAACTTCAATGCGTTGCTTAAGTTGCTCGGAAGAAGAAATTTCAACTTCATATACATAGTTCTTCATGAATCCCCAAGCGTGAAAATCCAAAGGAGTTAAATCTGGTGATCTTGGTGGCCATTCAGTGGGACCTCCCCTTCCTATCCATCGGTCGCTGAAATGATTATTCAGGCAGTTTCTCACAGCTAGGCTAAAGTGTGCTGGAGCTCCATCCTGTTGGTATATTAAATTGTCTATTATAGCCAAAGGGACATCTTCAAGTAAATCTGGCCCAAGGGTTTGGAATTGCAGATAGGATTCTCCAATTAAAACCGTTTTCAAAAAACATCGTCCAATTACCGTTCGTCCCACAATGCCAGGCCACACATTGCAGCTGAAACGGTGCTGCGATTTATTTTGATTTTTAACATGTGGATTGTTGTGACTCCAGTAATGCAAGTTGTGGAAATTGGTAACTCCATCTCTGGTTAACAGCGCTTCATCTCTCTAAACTATCCTTTTAAAGTAATTGTGTTCTGTTTCTTCCCTCAGTAATAGCGTTGTAAGGAATTCAGTCCTCAAAATTTAATCATTTGATGTCAACTCTTGCACTGAGGTGGAGTGATATGAGTGAAGGTCATCGGTATGAATCACTGCCCAAGCCATGCTTTGGGGCAATCCAAGCATAGTTGCTATTCTTCTGGTGCTAAGGATGGGATTACGTCGTACCAAATCCAAAATCCATTCCTCTATGTCTGTTGATACACCTGATGACCTTTCTCTCCTTCGAGTCTCCATCACTCCATGTTCCAGAAGTCGTTTGTGAAGCCTTGCAAAAAGTGAATAGTGGGGACATCTCCTATTGGGGAACCTTTCAGCGTACAATCTCTGTGCTTCCCGACTGGAACCATCTGCTAAACCATTGCAATAGTGCATATCTGTCAATTCTTCCCGAGAGTAACTTGCCACCGTTTTGTATTGACGATTTGATACGCAATTTAGAAATAAGTTTCAAATAGAATGTCCTTCCATATTTATTTGTGGTTAGCTAAAACTTATTTGTTTTTTTATTTGGTATAGGTAATCCTTTTAATTTGGGTAACAGGTTCACGTGCAGGTCAATTTTGTTAAATTGAACACATGCCTCAATAAAAAAAAAGTGAAATCTAATTAATCCAGTTTATTTTTTTTTAATATTTGCTAAAAACTAGATTGTATGCAATAAAAAATAAAAAAGGGGGTAATTCGCTTATTTAATAATTGACCTGAGCAGATCAAACTTGGGAAAACCAAAAAAAAGTGTTTTCCAGGAAAAAAAGTACTTTTCTTTTTTTTTTATTTCCCAAAAACTAAGATGCATTTTAACATCTGGTTTTCTGTTTATTATTGAAAATTAATAAGAGCATTGAGTTTTGAAAATAAAAATTCTACTTAATTACATAAAATTTTGAAAAAAAAATGATTTGAAAGTTTTTTTTTCAAAATTTCACTAACACAACTTAAATTAAAATGCAAATCAAAGAAGAGATTTCTGGCTTTCCAAAAAGGTATAGCATGGTATTGTAAATTGTACTGTTGTTTTTAAATATTTTTTTTCTGTTTTAAGTCAATTTTTTAGAAAATTGCCACTCCTGCCTAAACGGGGGGAAATAGACCCCCCAACTACCTAGTCGCTCCAGCTTTTTGGTGCACCTTATACCAATCACCTTGTATATGACGATTGTCTTAAGCTGTTCTGGAAGTTACCATACCTTCCACAGAGCCACCTGGAAGGAGGTGGAATTCTTAAAAGATCAATCGATTTGCTTCTACATCGATGAATCGAAGACCAAAGATAAGTTTGATGGAGGTGTGTACTCTGATAGACTAAATCTACGTTTCCCATTCCATCTTCTCTGTCTCTGGACTCTGTCTCAATGAACTCTAGAACAGCCCTTAACGGCCGAAAGACAGATATTGGTATACCCATCGCTAGGTGTAAGCTTTTGCTGAAGCAGGATGCTTTGGAAAAATCAAACATTAGGTGGAAACATTGGCTACAAAACAAGTATGGCCAAACCTTGATTTAAAGCGCTCTAAGTCTTTTAAATCTCTTAACAGACTGCGCACCAGCTCTATTGCAGGTGTCATAAAAGGCACTGTTTAAAAAAGTCAGGTACGCAATGCGGCTTTGCGTACTTTCAAACGATTTCTGCAGAAGCTGTACTGACGAGGAGAAGGAAGAAATGATTCCTCACCTTCTCTGGTACATACCCTGCTCCTTCGTACCAACGTAGGCTTCACTTCAGTGACTACTTAACGATCCTAGTGATCTGGCAAACACCGACATTAATAGTCTCGTACGCTTCGTCTGGATCTCTAAGTGGTTAAAAGAGAAAGGAGGAATTTTTCTAGATTCGTGTGGTTTCACAATGGACTTTGGTCTAATTGTGTCAATATTAATAACTGACAGCCACTTCTACCTAACCTTACTTAAGTAACGCTTAAGTTCAACAGAACAGACTCACCGTTAAAATTAATTGCATTTGTTTTCTTATGGTAGTGCTGTTTTTTTTTTTGAAAAGTAGAAAGAAAACAACGATTTTTGGGCTTTTTGTTAAATTCAAGGAATTTTTATCAATTTTGTTTCTACTGTGATATAATTATGACAAATTTACGACAAATTCACACATACTCCTTTTTTCTTTTTTGAGTTCGTTTTACCCTATTTCGAGGGGTCGTAGTGGTAACTTGACTGTCAAGTTAGCATTACCAGGGGTTAATTTAAAAAAAAAAAACAAACGCGCCAAATTTTTTTCTTTCACGGAAAATTTAAGACAATAACTCCAATTATTGGATTGTAAAATTTTTGAAGTGGTATGCTTACTTGACTGACATGTTTTTTTCTTGATTTATTTTTTAACTGGACCAGGTTTGGTCTCTGCTTTATTTAAGTATAAATATTTTGTTCTCAAATATTCCTTTAGTAGACGCTATACAGTTCGGAGTAGACCATGGCCTTAACCAACAAGCTTCTTGAAACCGGCTTGTTTTCATGAAAGCAATGTGTACATCAAAAGAAAGGTCTTTTCAAACTCAATCAAACATCAACATGGTCCTGCTCCAGGTAAAGTTTCATTCAAAGCTATTAACTGATATTCTGTCCTAAGCTACCTACAAATATTTTACGGAAAAATCCATTAGTAATATTCTTAAAAGCTATCCATAACTGGAAACTAGAAGCTTCTGTGATGTCTGGTTCGCGAAATAAAAAATGAAAAGTCATGTCGTAAATACACTTGTACATTTCACACAAATGTACCTTTTCTACTAATGGTATATATGCAAAATGGAATATTTAGGCAGCGTATAAGCATTTCTGTTTCCGATCTCGTCCAAATACATATTCTGTTGAACTCATAAACAAAAATTAACAAAATGAAATTAAATGACTAATTGGCTATAAAGCGTGATTGCTCAGCTCACTCAAATTTGTATATTTTCTTCTTGACCTACCCCTCCCTGTTCATCAATGATTTCACCACCTAACAGCCGTCATGTTGTAGTGAAAAAACACATTCTAAACAAGATTCTACAATGGATTGTGTGTTTTAGATTATTTGTTTCTTATTCAGGAGTTATGCATGCCGAAAGGTTTATGCAAGTCTAATTTCTAAGATATGTATATAAGATAAAAAGTAATATGTACCTAAGCACCCTGCTTGCAAAAAAAAAAAAATCTCCCTGCACCTCCCGTTCCCAATCTTTCATAAGAAATTGTAGAATTTTTGAGTGTACTCATATTTCATTCACTCACATGAATATTTGCTGAATTTAAAGTGATTGCTTTAATACTTCATAGGACCTGAATCCCTGAAAATTGGTAAATAAAGTACAAACATCGACGGTATCGTAATCAGAAGATTCTAATTACTGAGAAATTTCCACTAAAAAAATAGGAATATATAAAAAGGTATGATAATCCTTTAAGACTGTCAGCTTCCCCCCATTCATTCTCATATTCTAGAATCAAATATTTTTGTTTGATCTTCGTTACAGTGCAGTGAGATTATAAACTGTGAAACCTGATTCACAACGCGACGAGAAAACGAGACATCGAAGTGACGAGATCTCCTTACAGTTGTCCTCTCTTCGTTTTGAAGAGACATCTCTTTTCCTCGTCGCATTGTGAATCAGTCTTGAAACCCAGGGATGTGCTAATCAAATTTTAAAGAACATGCTAGCGTTTTCTCAACCGAATCTTCTATATTGGCTTTCGTGGAATCCACCCGAGTTCTAGAATGATAGTGTTAAGGGCACAGACTTCAATCTTCCCTTCCATGGAGGTGATAGGGAACTTTATAATACATTTTAGCGATAAAACTTATCTTTAATCCTTTACAATTGTCTTAATTGATGATAAAAAGAAGTAAAAGAGTTGTAAAACAAATAAATTGAAAAAAATAAATAAATTAACAAGCACGCAAACTGCGTAGATACTGTATCTTAAAGAGGGATGTCTCTTCCGTTCTCTTTTGTTTACACTCTTCTCATAAAACGTACCTGGAAAACGCATTTCCAAAAGTGCATGAAAACAAATTTCTGCAAACTGGAAGATTGCATATATGACAATAAAAATAACGATCATTTGACGAGATAAAATTGACGCTGATACCACGTTTTCGAAAATATCATTTGCGTCAAAGATGTATTTGCAAAATGTTAATTTTTAACAATTTTCTAATCAAACAATGAAACTCTTACATTCTTCGCACTAGCTTTGATGCCAACCAAAAAATTTTTGGGAACCGCTGCTCTAGATAATATAGGTACTCTATGATCTAGATTATGTGTGGTGTGATCGATTCCAGTAGATTTTGAAATCTTGTCGCTCAAAATCAAGATTTCGGTTCGGGTATTATCGCGAGAAAACCATATTCTACCTGGATTTTATTTTCCCAATCTCTCACGAGTGAGAGATACAGAAATACTGGCATCGTTTTTAGGTACTGAAAGCTAACATTAATGCAAATTATATGACAAACAATATGATGCATTCCATTAATTTTTCCATTATTTTGAAACTAACAGTTAGCTTATCGATAACAGAAGCAATTGAGTCACTTATCTTTCTTTTTTCTTTCGATACTCCTACTTTAAAATAAAGCCTTGCATTCAAAATCTCCTCGCAATGGCAAAAACCTGCAATTACAACATCCCGGAAACTAAAAATTGAAAATTAAAATCTCGCAAAGCAAAATGTGTACATTTTGGGAGATTTCTTAACTTCTTCTATTATTCATAACTATTGTTATTGTTAATGTCTATACCAGTGGCATAGCTAGGATTTTGTCCTGGGAAAAGCAATTTATTTTCTTAGCGACTAAATTGTGCGGTTGCTTTGGCTTTTTACCTGCTTCATGTTTTCTGTAGTGTTGAATCTGAATGTCAAGTTTGTAACTACAATTTTGTGACGCAACTTAGAAAAAAGTGCAAAACAGGCATTTTTTTTGTAGAAATATTTCATTCGTAAATTACATATAGCCGCAAATTGAAAGTATACACAATTTCCAGCAAATCTCCATTTTAAGTTTTTTATCCAATAACCCATTTGGACTTAAGCGCTTATTGAAAAAATTTTCTAATTTTAATGTTTCCGAAAATCCACTCGAAATCACTAATAATTCTGTATCTTGGTTAATTTTTAAAGAGAGGAAAATTTTGCTCTCTAAAAATTCATACAAGATAATTTTGGAAGATTATTGGACCTCAATACAGTCGTAGAAAACCTTCTGCTAGTGAAGTAATAAGTCAATATTGTAAAAAATTAACATTGGCCCTTTTACCTGTACTTTGGACAGAGACTGTGTGACAAAACTTTAGTTTTGTTTCTTTTTCTCTCTAACATGAACCAAATATACTTTTCTGAGAGTCTTTGATGCTCTGAATTCGAATCTGCACTTTTTTGAGATATTCTAGTTCAAAATTTTGTTCACTAAGTTACTATGATTATTTTGGACCTTTGTTCGGTAGATACACTCTTAACTCTTTGCTCTATATCGGAAACCCCCCTTTTTGAATCAATTTTTTGAAAAAAAAACTTGAAGTACGGTAGGCACCGTGATGAATTTCGAAAGTTTTTTTTTTTGAGGAAGTGTGATTAGAGTTTGTAAGTTTTTGATTTGAATTTTGGTTTTTGGACCAGTCTTAAGTTTTGCAATTCAATAATTTTTTTCTCAGCAATAAAATTGATTAACATTTTGTAGAAAATTGTTTTCGCATGATCAGTCATGGCCAAGGCTGTGCAGTTTTCAGTGATTGTTTAATATTTTTTGTGTCTGCTAGGGTGGAGGCAAAAACCCCCTTTGATCCCCCGTAGTTATGCTACTGGCTTAAACATTAAATTTCAATTATTGTGGAAAAAACAAGAAGTCGAACATAGAAATGGTATATCCAGTTGTTATATTGGGTAAATTTTTTATGAAAACCAGGATTATTAACTTGCTAGATTTCAATACGTCAGAATTGATTTGCAGTATTTCTTAACACTCCCACAATGCTATGGTGAAATAACAACTAGCATTCTTTCGTTAACTAATTTATGACTGAATTAAATTTTATGTACACACAAATTATTTATTACCTTTATTACTTTTTCGAATAGTTTTTAAAAATGGCGTCCTATTTGATTGATTTATAAATAAATGAATAAATGAATATTTAGACTATTTACCTACTTAACAAAATATTGAAAACAATTCCATTTTCACACTCACACCTCAATGAATGCCCTTCAGTTTTACCTCTAGCCTAACTTCAGACGTACTGTTTAGAACAGAGAATCCTTCTTTAGCTACCCGGCTTGATTTTTCTTCTACTTCTTGATTTGTAAGGGTAAAAACTGGAGTGCTCGCAAAATACAAAAGCAAAGTCATATTTTATAGTCATAGCTACAAAATGGCGAAAAATATGGTGATTTGTCAGTCGTGTAAATCAATTGAAAAACAAATAACAAAGCTTCGAAGAAACAAAGTTTCCAAAAATAAAGTTCCGAACAAATGAAGTTTCGAAAAGACAAGGTTTCAACAAAAAATGGTGGCAAGCATAGTGGTGATTTTGGCACCCCTATAGCTTTTGAAATAAATTTAAAAAAACGAAAAAAAGAGGGCACGTATACTTGGTTCGATTTTTTTTTGTTACCGGGAGATTTGTTTATTAAAGGGGGGGTTTACGTGGACCAACATACTCAACATCAGCCATACTGCGTGCCTCTGTTCTGAAAAATTAAATATAATGATGATCGACAGCATCAGTATCCATGTAAATGCAAAGTTAAGTGTAAAGTTAATCCCCTAAAGACAATAAATACTCCTTCATTCCTTGAATTCCGTCAATCTTAAGAGATTTTTGAATAAGAAAAAAATACAAATCCTGTAGCCGAAAATGAACTTAAATTAATAAAAAGATTAATTAATTAAAAGATTATTAAGTTCCTTCAAGAAATTTTGTGGAAGCAATATTGCATCGGATATGGAAAAATCATTTTGTAAATTATATAACGGCGATGACAAACCAAATTCCGCTGTCATGCAGAGCCCACCATTCAACCTGGACGACGTAGGTCAACAATTCCGTACATCCGATCTCGAGGAAGTGAAGATAGCTTTATCTAAACTTAATTCCAATAAAGCTGATGGAGCTGATGGCGTTACGGCAGAGCTATTCAAAACGGCTGGCGATGAATTGGTTAGGAGTATGCAACAGCTCATCTGCAAAATATGGTCGGAGGAAAGCATGCCCGATGAATGGAACCTCAGCATTGTTTGCCCGATCCTCAAGAAAGGTGATCCTCCGGACTGCACCAAGTACTGATGAATCAGTCTTCCTAACATGGCTTACAAGATCTTCTCTGCCATACTTTGTGAACGTCTGAAATCATTCGTCAACATCCTGATAGATCCATATCAGTGTGACTTTAGACTCGGGAAGTCCAGAATCCACCAAATATTCGCACTACGACAGATCTTGGAAAAAACCCAGGAGTGTCAAATCAATACATCCCTCCTAAGCTCTTCCGTTTGTGTAGGATGACGATGGAGAATGCAAGCTGCTTCATAAAATGTCGGAAAAGACCTCACCGATGCCTTTGATTTCAAAAATGGTTTTAGACAAGGTGACAAGGTTCTAGAAAGAATTGTGCAAAACTCTAACGTCAACACTAGAGGCACAATTTTTCAAAAGCCCGTCCAACTATTCGCTTAAGCAGATGATATTGACATAATCGGACGAGCAAAGCGTGATGTCAATGCTGCTTTTGTGAGTATTGAGAAGGAAGCCAAGAAGGTGGTTTTCACGATGAATGAAGACAAGACCAAATATATGCTGTCAACAAGAAAGAACACCCAACACCGATGCCTTGATCAGAACGTCACTATAGGCAGCTATAATTTTGAGGTGATCAGGGACTTTGTCTACCTAAGCTCCGCTATAAATTCAGTGAACGATACCAGTGCTGAGATCAAACGAAGAATTACTCCTTGCCAATCGATGTTTCTTTGGGCTAAGAAGGCATTTGAAAGGCAGATCCCTCTCTCGATGTATGGTGCAGAGACATGGACCCTATTAGTGGTAGATGAGAACGCTTTTAGTCTCCGGGTGATTTTTGGTCCCGTCTGCATGGATGGGGAATGGAAAAGAAGATACTACTAAGAGCTGTATGGGCTGTAAGCTAAACTGAACTAGCCAGTAAAGTAAAATCCAATGGCTGAGATGGCTGGGTCTCTAGAGCAAAAACTTTAAATCTAACCTCGTGGGAAGGCGCAATAAAGGAAGACAGCGCAACAGGTGGTGCACGCAATTGGAAGAGGACCTTAACCAACTTGGTGTGCAACACTGGATACAGCTAGCTAAAAACCGAGCTGGCTGGAAGAAGCTTGAAAGTTGGGGCCCTGGTCCACCCTGGACTGTAGCGCCACCCTTAGTAAGTAAGTAAGAATATTACATCGGAAATATAAAGGAGTGATATTAGTTAACATTTTATCTTCAATTACTAAAAAGATCCTAATTTAATGTTAAATAAGGGCATAATAGTTTCATCGAATGAGTTTGACTGACTATAACTTTAAAACAACTGGATTTACGATAAAACATGTGTTAACCTTTTTTGTAGAAGGTTCAATTTGCTATAAGAAAAACGTAAATATTTGGTTTAAATACATGTTCTAATTAAGTTATAAAATTCCACAAAAATGGTGCTTTCTCAGGTAAAATCGTATGGGAAACCGAAGGCATGTCTAAACATGAATTCTAAGAGCTCAAATTTTTATGGATCGTTAAATAAAACTTTTGAACCTATTCCCAAGAAAATCGAAATCAAAAAACAAACATTTTTGAAACAGTCTAATAAAGATGTGGCACAAAAATAAGTACCCAAACCCAAGGCCACACAAGCAAGTACTGGCAAGCAAGTTGGCTAGGTATACTGCTGTTAATTTCGTAATTTTAGTTCCACTTGCCTTCCACTTGCATTCCACTTGGTTATCTCCCAACTTGCTTCACTACTGGCTTCAAAAATTCCATGCCAGTTGATGAGCAAGTTGCTTGGGTATGTAAGAGTTAGTGAACATATGTGTTTGCTTGCTTGCCAGTACTTGCCCATGTGGCTTCCGAGTAAACAAAATCTATTCTATGAAAAAGCTTTATTCCTTTTTAGTTGTTTCATAAGTTGGTTAGAACGACAAAAAAAATTAGACAATATTTTACTTTTCTCTAAAAAAAAGTTTAGGTTAGGTAGTTTGAAATAATTTATGTTTAAAATGGTAAAATGGTAAATGGAAATAAAGTCCGAAATTTTATTGGACGATCTCACTTCATTAAGTGTCGGAAATTTACAATTTTTGTTCAAGGGACATGGATTTGGTGCCCCGGTAAGCTCCAAACCGGAAAACAGGTACCGGTTTGTCCCATTAAAGATCCGAGGCTGTGTAAAGTAGTATATTTGCACAATAATTCGAACACGAACACGAACACGCTCCTTTTTTATGAATACGTTCGCAACAAAATCAAGCTGCTTATAAGAATCTTCGCAAGAAAGCTTTACTTTATAATTCTTATTTAAGTATTAAAATTTAATTTTCAATTCAGTTAAATATCGCTTCATCGATCTTTGCAACAACCCTAGTTGTGTTGAACTTCCGCTATGCCTGCCATTTTTTCTTTGAAACTTTGCTATTTCGCAAATTTGTTCTTTGAATCTTTGTCTTCGAAGCTATGTCTTTTGAAGCTTTGTATTTCAAAATTCTGGTAGATTCCCAAGTTCAAATATACAGAATCCTGTAATTTGGGTTTTTTTAGGTTCCTGTAGGTACCTTAATATACTACATATTATATCTATTCACTAGGTGTCATAAGATCCCTTAAAATTTATTATGTCAACTTTCCTTCTATAATAATTTTTGACTTTTTGTAAAAATGCGTACAAAGTATTTGCTTTCAATTTTTTTCGTTAGACAATTCGTTTTATAAAATTTGTTTGCTTTTCCAATTTAATTAGCAGTAAATAACCACACTCTCTCATGCTAATTTGTCTTTTTAAATTTTCTCTTAAACTATTTTAGTAATCTTATATCTTATATGTGTATATTATTCAAAAACAAATTTTTTATTATCTAGACTCACCACCGTTAACAGCTTCATTTGACATCCAAAAAAAAACTTACCTTTGTGTTGTTTTTCTCAAATTCCATTCCTAAACATAAATCTTCTATAAGGGAATTTAATTTTATCAAAGAATGTAATTTTTGGATATTATAATTTTTTTAAGAAAGTGAATTTTATGTTTGAAAAAAAAAAGAATTCCATTGAATTCACATGGTAGTAATTCAATAGAATTTTTTTGTATTTTGTTTTATAATTCCTCAAATTACATGTCTTTCATAAAATTAAATCGTTAAAAAAAAGTTTATAAAATAATAAAATAATAAAAATAATAATATAAGAAAAAGTTAGTAAAACACACCTTAAGAAGCCCCACAAGCGGTTATTATTAATTTATTTGTTTATTAGTTGTTTTATCACAAAACCTTAATTTTTAACATTTAAGTTAGAGTTACAAATTTTATTTTATATCTTTCATTATGAGTTAAAAAAAAAGAACCACCCACTAATTCCGTATTGCTTGGAATTAGTTAACTGAAAAAGAAAATTAATTTATTATTGGAAATTAGTGTTGGAAAATTGTTTGCCAAAATAGAGGAGTAGAGATTGTTAGCTTCTCGACCACGATCATCATGAGTTATGCTAAACTAAAGTTAATGTTAATAATTAATTTGAAATTAATTGGAAGAAAGCCCTTAAGTAAAAATTTTTATTTAATTATCTCTTTCTTTTTTGGAGTTTTTAAATTTTATTTTAGTAAAAGAAAAGAAATTACCTATTTTAAAAAACCCACATACTTACTTAATAAAGGAGGCCACATCGTCCAAAACTAATTCACAACCTGGCCAGCGACACACCCCGTGTGCATAAAGCGGATGGTAATACTTTTTTGTGTTGTAATCGTCGATAAGGTGGTTTCTCGGTGCAGAATTACCACCAGCGCCCATGTGGCCAATTGCATCAATTATCCCACCCAATCCTACCATGCATCCTACACTGCTGCCACCCAAATGGTTGCCATCTGCATGCGGATGTTGATGTTGCTGCTGATGTTGTTGATGTTGTTGCAGTGGAGAAGTCACGAACCCTGAAATAATAATAACAACAACAAAAAAAGGATAATTAGCGTCGTAAAAAGTTTGTGATTATTTGTTTTGGTTTTTTTAATCACTTGATGCAATAATATCGCTATTTAGTGTTTCCGTTGACCACGTGGAGTCACCATTTCCGGGAACTGTGGAGTTGACATGTCCGTTACTAGATGGCGTAAGTTGCTGATCGCAATCGATGTCGGATTTAATGTCTGGAGGACTACTGCAACGAACAAAATCATCACTAACGTGGCTTTTACATTTTGTGATGTTGTCAGATTCGTTGGTGATGTTGCCGACATTACTTATGTTGTTGTTGGGAGCTGTTTGACTGTTGTTGTTGTTGCTTAGATTGTTGTTGATAGAACCAGGGCTCCTCACCGTATTGGGAGGTGGTGATAATCTTTGTTCATCTTCATGAGAATTTATTATCATCATATTCAAATCATCGATGGAATTATTTTGTTGCGTTGATGATGTTGATGATTTCGGCGAGAGCTGTTGCTGATTGCGATGTTGATGATGATGATGGTGAAGTTGATGATTTGTAAGATGCGAGGAATGCGGATGATTTGTATTATGTACTACATGACTAGGATGTTGTTGAAGAAGATGCGAAGCAACTTGTTGATGTTGTTGTTGTTGTTGTTGCTGTTGATGTTGCTGCTGATGTTGCTGCTGATGTTGTTGCTGTTGTTGTTGTTGCTGTTGATGATGTTGTTGATGCTGTTGCTGTTGGTGGTGGTGGTGACTAGTGTGCTGATGATGTGAGCTATTTTGAGAGTTGTGATGGTTTTGAACAATTGCTGACATAGGATTAATGGGTGACATTGAGCGGTGGATTTGTGATTGCAAATCTAACTGCAACGGTTTGCCGAAACCTTTTAATTGTAGTAAGAAAAACAAGATAAATTACAGAGTAAAACGAGCAAAAGTGTTTATGCTGGTAAAGATGCTTTCAAAATTCGAGCTCACCTTGATGTATTAAATACTGCCTCTGAACCAGCTGAAGCTGCTGAATCAGCTCCTGCTGCTGTATGCTTAAGTGATGTTGTAATTGCATGGTGGAATGGCCTGTTGTTCGTGACTGCGATTGATTGTGATAGTTTTGAGCCAACACTTGAAATGGCAACTGATTTTGTTGTTGGTAATACAAATTACTATTTAAACTTTTTTCAAAATCCTTAAATTCATTATCATAATCCCTAAAATTTCTATGATAAAAAGTTTCAGTTTCAGTTCCAATTGTAGAATTTGGGCTGTTATTAGCATCATATTCATGTTGCTGTTCTTCGTTCTTTATTACTGGTTCGTGTTTTGCTGTTGCTAATGATGCAACATCTGAATCTATTTCGGTTTTAATAAAACATTGATGATTGCTTTCCTGTTGGTCTTCCAGATTTGATTTACTGTTGTTGATCGACGAAGCCGTGTTCGGTGATTTTTGTTCAATCTTCACTATTTGACTTTCAAAATGATGCTGTTGCTGCTTTAGCAAATGCGCTTGTTGCAAGAGATTAAGTTGTAAACGTTCTTGTAATTGCTGCAATGTTATTTCAAATTGTTCACCATTTAAATAAAATGGCGACAATAATGATGGAGATAGTATTGGTGTTTCCGGGTGTAAGGCTACTGCTGATGATGATAGTATTTTGTAGCTTTTCGGAGTGAATTGTCGCTTAAGATGGAAAATTTGTTTTTGTTGCTTTTGTCGACAGCGCCTAAATAATTTTCTATTCCTATATCGATATGATGGATGATTTTCAACAAATGAGGATTTCAATTGAAAATATTTTTTTTGGGATCTCTTGAAATATTTTGAATA
This sequence comes from Dasysyrphus albostriatus, assembly GCA_946251815.1. Lineage (NCBI taxonomy): Eukaryota > Metazoa > Arthropoda > Insecta > Diptera > Syrphidae > Dasysyrphus > Dasysyrphus albostriatus. The sequence goes on from OX276339.1 coordinate 4,811,863, forward strand.
AATTTCTTTTTGCTGTGTCGATTTCATATGTTTCATACCGTGTTCTGAAAATAAACAAAAATAACCGAGAATTACACCAAATGGAATAAGTATGATTATCAAAAAATTTATTTGCTTTTATTAAAAGAATATCTACATAATACAACACGACTGTAACGCATTAACATTAAAAAAGTAAACGACGAATTTCTATTGTAAACGTGTAGGACATTATAGAATAGAAATTTTATTTTTATTAATTTAAATTATTTACCAATATGTTTCGAAGAATGTTAGGAATAATCTTCTTAAAATTTTTAAATCGGTAAGACTTCAATTTTATAATTTAAAGATATTAGTTTCTACATTTAATGTTAGTAAAAATTAAAACTAATGCAAATTCCCTCTAGTTGAACTACAATAAGCTTAAAAAATAAAATAAAACAAAAAGAAATTTAAGACAGTTAAAAAAAAAGGACTAAAAGTGTGCGTAACTCAGTAACGGTGACAGAAAAGTGAAACTTCATCGCTCTTCGCTGATCTGGTTCATTGATGAAAAATTTAGAAAAATTCACTAACCAATTTTTGAAAAATTGAATTAAACAAAAAGAAAATGAAGTAAAAAACCTTTGAGCAGAAACAAAACTATACACGAACGAAGAAAAATATAATATTTCACATGACTTTAGTGGACTTTTTTCTGACCTTATTTTCCGTCTAACAAATACAAAATTTTCCAATGAGCAGGTTATACGAAATTTCAAGATTCTTCGGTGTGGAAAAGTGCTGCATAATTTTGATGATCTATCATTGAGTGAGTAATCAAGTGGTCAGTAACAGTTTTTGCAATTTTTGAAGTCCTTTACATCAGGAGCAACGAGTGTCAACTACCCTTATTAGTGAATCCGACGAATGGGCTGGGGAGGGACACATTTGGCTCATAATAAAAATGTCAAAATTGACACCGATTCCCTCCGCAGCTCATTATTCGGATTCTGTAATTGGTGTGAATACTTAAACTGGACTTCACAACCTTGCCAATTACTACTAATTTGAAGTTCTGACTAAATTGGTACTGAAGTAAAAGGGGGTCAAAAATCAACCGAGCTAGTTCCTATGTTAGAAGTGCATTGTGCCAGAACTTGGCTTGGCACTACTGTGCCCTTTGGAAATGTGTTAAGGTACCTGATTACCAAAATAATACTGAGTGGACTACCACCACAAGATTACACACAGATAATTTTGTTTATCTAATACCTACTACGGTTTTACCGACGGCAAATTTAACTGACTGAAATCGGCCCTTAATCTTCTTCAAACCTCGTGACAGGTAACTGATGTGTATACTCCCAATTTTATTTAACTTGAGAGGATTGACCACAGGAATTGGGACTATTCAACACCACTTTGTCGAAATGGCTACTTTAAAAACAATATGTCTTCTTTTTTGCCAAAAGATCGGTTCTATACAAGTCTCAAAAAGGCTCCCCAGACTTCATCTTTTGGGACTTAGCTTCACAAATCAACTTAACTACCGATATTAATTTCATGTTTGCTATCGATTATTTCTATGGAAACACTATATTGTTTTGCTGTTATGGCGTTGTTAAGCCCCGATGTCAATTTTATTCTGTCAATTCCCCTGGGACTGCAAAAAAAAATAGCGTATCACTTTGTTTATCTGAAGTTTGTATGAAAACGATTATTTATTGGAGAAGCCTTGTTTCTTAAGATTTAAAACAAAATATTTCGAAAGCTACTCAAAATATTTGTTCAAAGTAAATTAATAACAGTAAGTAAATAAAATGCACGACTGGGTCACACGTACTTGCTATTAAGGACCATTCACATGAGAGCAACCAGCGAACGATGAATAAACAAATTAAACGGAATTTAGACTCTGGACCTTTGGCACCTCATATATTTGGGAAATTTGAAAAAAAGAAAATGCCATCTAATTGACCAGTAATTGGTCAGAAAAGGTCAACTAGTCCTAGAAATTGGTCAGCCCTAGATCACTTGTAGTCAAGGCTTAAAATTTCTCAAGGTCAAGCGTGATTTATGAGAAATTTACAAAAGATGTATACCATCTCTAGAAAGTTATAAAATGTCAACTATTTTCAGTTTTTGTTCAGCAATAAATTTTTTCTTTGGTTTCTAAAATTCGTTTCAAGGTCAGAAAAAAAACTTTTAGCACCTAATTAGGATCATTTAAACAAAAGAAGTATGTCATTTCAAAGGCCACTTCACGGTCATAAAACGTCAGCTATTTTCAGTGATTGGGCATCGATACATGTTTTTTTTTTAAAATGAATTTTTAATGAATTAAAAAAAAAAAGATCAAGGTCATATCGATTTTTGGCACCACATTTATGGGAAATTTACAAAAATTGTTTACCATCTGATAGATCTCTGGATCTATATGAAAGGTCCGCTAGTTTCAGCAATTGGTCAGCTATAGATTTCTTATGAATTTTTATGCTGACCAATTACTGAAACTAGCAGACCTTCGATAAAGATCTAGAGATCTATCAGATAGTATACAATTTTTGCAAATTTCTATTGAAATCGATTGTTTTTTTTTTTTAATTCATTAAAAATTCGTTTAAAAAAATATGTATGGGTGACCAGTTACTGAAAAAAAATTACTAGAAACTAGATACCAAAATTTTGTTTGTGACCTTGAAACGAATTTCAAAATTGATAGAAAAAAATCTATGGCTGAACAATTACCGAAAATAGTTGACCTCTTATTATTATCTAGTGATTTTCTGATGGTATACTTCTTTTTTAATTTTCCATAAAGGTTCCAAAAATCACAAGTGACATTGAAAAACATTAAGCCTTGATTAAAAGTTATCTAGGGCTGAATTATTTAAGTAATTTTTCGCTCAGATGAACAAGAAGCGATATAAACTAAAAAAATATTTTTTTCCCAAAAATTTCGATAGTTTTGCTCAGAGCGCTCAGAAATATAAACAGGATTCCTCTCAAAAATTCCTCATTTTTCCCCTTAAAACCTGAGACTGAAATTTTTTAAATTCGCTTGCTCAATTATTTTTTGTCGCAGTAAATTACATAAGAAGAAAAGAAAAAGGGATTTGTTTTGACTTCTATGTGAGGAATATTGTTTATATTTTATTCTCCTGCTCTGTCAAAAAATTGAAAACTGAGCGCTCAAGAAATATAAACTGGCCAATTGTATTTTAGATTTGTGAGGCTTATGAAGAGCGTACAGCTACGTATGATACATCAAATGAATTGTCAATTATTAAAGCTGCAAATAAAAAAAAACTAAGTGTATAGGTGCATAGACTAAAAAGTTATTAGGTGGTATGTTAATGAACAGTAATATGTAATCATGTCATCTCAAGTGTTTTTAAAAAATACAAATTTTACATATTATATGTAGATTTGTGTAATATATCGCCTGTATGAATTTGAGATTTTTAAATGCAATGAGATACAAAAATATAACTGCCAAAAATCGACCAACAAAAATTAGTAGATTTAAAAAAATTATAAAAATATAAAAAAAAATATTATAAAAATTTCCTGAAACGAAAAGCAATTTAGTTATTTTTGTATCTTTCTTGAACTATAAAATGTATTACAATCAGACCTAACCCTAATGTGTAGTAAATAATTTATGAACCATCTCTTTTTGAATTTTGAAGTTACAACCTTTAATATCTCATTTTGTAGATTTTTTTGGAATTTTAAAACATATGAACGAAATTGTTATATCAAAAGTAGCTTTCGATAAATAAAAAAGTCGTCACTCTAGCATTAATCATTAAGATTTTTGTTTTTTTCGACCATTTCACATAAAAGCCCTATCTTAAGCTGCTTAAAATTCGAATTTAAAAAAAAATTATTTTGCACCTCTAAATACATTTTCTTTACAAACGTTTTTTTTTTAAACTGCCAACACTTATAGTTTAAGCTGCACAATTAACTGCTGACTGCAATGGCTCTCGCATTTATAATTATAAAAATATAGAGTTAAAATTCATTTTATTCAATTAAGTAACACCAACCAAAAATTCAATCGTACTTTCCGTATACGCCAACGTTCATCTGTTCACTTTATTCATTCTGGAAACACAAACCAAAATTTCGACCGTACCCTCGCTATACACTAGCGTTCATCTCATATACACATTTATTCACTTTATTCATTTTAGTAACACCATAATTTATTTAAAACGACCCTATAAACATTTTCAAAATTAAAATGCGATATCGTTTGGTATCGTCTCGGTATCGTTTCGGTTTCCGATACCAATACCAAACAATACTATAGACAATAGACTTTTCTGGTATCGTGGCCAGCCCTAACTCTCAGGTGTGTTTTTAACTTTTTTTTTCTTAGGGAAGTGGATGCAGTCAACGACTATGTCATCTATTGTTCTCTCAGTAAAAAAACAAAAATCAAAGAATTCCATAGATCTGATTCATTGATGTTTTTCTTTTGGAAGGGGCAGATTTTCTGTATTTCAAAATTTTGTATGACCAAAATTCTGTATATGGATCAAAAATTCTGTATGAACATAACTCTGAATTCCATTATTCTGCTTTTCTTTTATTCTGCATTTTAAAATTCTGTAAATCCAGAATTCTTTATTTAAAAATTCTGTAAATCCATGATTCTGTATTTTAAAATTCTATAAATCGAAAATTCGGTTTTCTAAAATTATATATAAATTTCGTAGAAACTCAGGGTTAAGTGAGTGAGTGAGTGAGTGACTATACTTTCCACCAGTCTTGTGTGCATGTGTTAGTCGGCAGAAATCGAGGTGACTTACAATTTTTGGCTGAGTCTTAAAAGCCAAGATGAGAGGTATATTTTATGGCTCTTGAAGGATTCTCCCAATTTCTCGAAATATAGAATTTTGAAAAACAGAATTTTGTAGTCCGGATTTTGACACACACAGAATTCTGACCCCAACCCCTTTTCTCCTCCCCGTCTCTACCTGATCCATAATCAACCCATACCCTCCGTCGATAATATTCGAGACCTTGGCATTTTATGTGACCCTGAGCTTAATTTTATTTCTCACATAGACGATATCATTCTCAAAGCAAACTCAGCACTAGGATTCATCAAAAGATGGTCCAAAGAATTCTCCAATCCCTACGTTACCCGGTCCTTATACATATCATTCGTTCGTCCACTCCTAGAATACGCGTCTCAAGTTTGGTCCCCTTACCAACTTACACATATTTCCAGAATCGAGAGCATCCAGTGTCGTTTCCTACGCTTTGCTCTTCGGCGTCTATCATGGAATAATCCTTTTATTCTGCCTCCCTATTTAGACCGCCTTAAACTAATCAACCTGAACTCGTTGGAGGAACGAAGAGATATATCAGACATTCTCTTCATTCATCGACTACTCTCTGGTTCCGTTGACTGCATGTCGCTCTACAACTCTGTCTCTTTTAATACTAACCCTCGTAATACACGTACCACTCGTCTCTTTTACATACCCTCCCACCGAACCTGTTATGGCTCCAACGAACCTATCTCTCGCATGCTGCGGGGTGTTAACTAGAATTTGTCCTCCTTCGACTTTAACCTCAGTACTCCTTCCTTAAAACTCCGGCTTCTGAAACGCCCTCCCCCTCACTAACGTTAGCTTAAGTTCTTAGTTTTTAAGTTAGATTAAGAATTAGCTTGTATTAAGCCGAATAAATGGGGGTTTTTGCCCCCACCAAAATTAAAATTAAAATTAAAATTAAATTAAATTATCATTTCCCAGCTCCAGGATTCAAATGTCTTAAGCTTTGTTCTAAGTTTTTCAAATACCATAGTAGCAACACTTTAAAAGACAAAAAATAAAAAAAACATCACGTCTGTAGTTTTATCCATTCTACTTACGAGAAATTTTTCTTATTAAAAAAATTTATTTCTTACAAATTAAATAATTTTCAAAATTTAAAAAGGAAGTGAATTTGAGGAATAAAGTTCAGGCATGAATCAATCATTGCGTATCGTGCTTGAGTAAAAAACAAGAAATATCGCGCAGATTTCAGGCAACGCACACACTGTTTGTTTATTATTTATCCACATACCTAAATTTTGTATTTATACAAGGCTAACAAGTGTCTAGACGCATTTCAGAAGGGGGCGAGACAAAAAAGACAATGATATTGATATTTATCCCATATACCAAAAAAAAAAAGATTAAAGAAAAATCACTTTAAAAGGGAAGGCAGCTAGTTTGGATTATATGGGCTCCAACCTTTCGGCTACAAAGAGGCAACGTCCACGAAGGAGGTGAGAACAAGGACGAGGACTACACATTAAGGACTGTCTAACGGGTGTATCCAAGTTAAACTTCAATACATCGGGAAATGATTTTCAGGCATATTTAAGGAACAAAATCTTCAAATATTTAAAAACTTTGAAGTAAACAAAAAAACAGGGTGTGTACGAGCGCAAACAATTATACTCCTGTTGCATGATAAAACCGTCTTCATTCCCCGCACAAGTCCTCTTTACCCTTTATAGCAAAAGCCTATCGGTTATGGATACCTCTATACCTACCTCATAAGATTTCTCTTTGTTACATTCACTCCAATTTCGGAATTTGATGTATGAGCCCCTCCGTAGCTCATACATCATCTACAATTCTGACATTTTTACTATGAGTGAAACGTACAAATTGAGTATGCAGCTCATTCATCAAAGCTGTAAACAGATTACCGAATCCGATGAATGAGCTACGGAAAGAATCAGTCTCTATATTGACATTTGTACTATAAGCGAAATGTCAAAATTGGGTCTAAGGCTTAGTATTGTCTCGGTATTGTCAACATCGAAAAGTTTCGGTATTGTCCCGGTCTAATTTTGGTTTGATTTCAGTCGCAAGAATCAAAATAAAATGCACGACTTGGTTACATGTTCTTGATTTTATAATAAAATTTGCTTGGTATTTTCAAGATAATGAATAAAATACAATCTTTTTAACAGCAGTTTTTTTTTTTTGTTGATTTAACAATTTTTAAGGACTTCTTTCTTAACTTCTTTCTTTTCTTGTTTAAGTAAAGTTACCATTACCATTAACACAAAGTTGAGGCAGGGTCACAAATTCACAGGAAAACAATGCAAAACTATTTTATGGTCCCTTTGAATGAATTGTAATTAATGAAATTTTTGGCACTTGTGAACTATGACTCGGTGTCACAATGTATGTTTAGTTATTTATATTAGTAGGTAATCAGAAATCAACTTAGACGTTGTATACCGTAAGCTATATAAAAAGTTTGACCCATTTCTATTTAATTATTAATGTTTCAAATGGTTCTATCGGTGATACAAAGATCGGTAGAGCTGTTTTCGAGAAACTAAGAAATATATATAAAAAAATAGACTTCGCAGTCTGTAGATTTAAATAAAGTCAATTCCTCCAGCTAAAAAGAGTCCAAGTCTGTGAAAATTCCATCCAAATCAACGGTTTCAACCAAGTATAAGAAAAATGGACGTTAGCTTAACCATCTCCCTGCTAAAGAGACAAAGCTGTGAAAGAAAATGTATAATCCAAAACGTTAGAGCCGTTTCTAAGAATTGTTTGTTTGTAATAATTTAATAATAACATTCAAAAATCGATTTTTTTCTGTCGATACCGAGAGTATTGGTCAATTTCAGTGCAAAAGGTACGGTATCGTTTCGGTTTTCCACACCGATACCAAGCCATACAAAGACTTTTCTATTTGATTTGAAACGTCATTTTCGAGGATTAGCTGAAATTGTTGCCAATTTTCGGGTCTCATCAGTAATTTCTCAAGAAAAGTATTTAAGATATTTTTTTGCCATTTTTCTTAAAGATATTGAGTGGAGCTTTTACATTATTCAGCTAAGTATGATAATATACAAGAAAAATAGGCTGGGTGTGACACAAACTGGGTAGCTTGATTACCTGACTTGTTAAACTGATTTACTGAACTGATATTATGAACTCATGTATAGAAATGATTTAGCCTAAAGCCAATAACATTGTGAGTAGGATATTTGAGATAAAAATGTTTCAACAATTTTTGGTGAAGTTTCTTGTAGTTTTTTTCGGCTTAAGAAACACTGCATTTTGAGTTTTCTAAAAAATCCTATTAATTATCAACTATAAACGACTGTGAAGAAAAAAAACTTACCCGAAACCTATGCCATTGTTGGTTCTCAAGATATTCGAGACTAAGGAAATTTAACAACGTTTTTTTGATTGCTTAGTTAAGAACTGCTCATTGAAATTTTTTGAAAGTCCTTTCTGTACGTATGGAAACTACTATCTATAAAATAAAATCCACCCGAAGTCAATATCTTAATTTGTTCTTGAGATATGGTAAACGAAAAAATGATAAAGAACGAACCAACGTACGGAGGTTTGAACGTACGAACGTTCAAACGTATGAACGTACGAACGTTTGAACGTACGAACATATGAACATACGAACTTACGACTGTACGAGCGTGGGTACAAACACAAGAATCCCTCTAAAAATGATGATTTCCAATGATAGGGAGCTCGAAACGTAAAGATATGTCAAAAATTTTGATTTGATAAATCGAACCAAATACAATAACTTCCATTGGAAGTTAATTAACGTTTCCGTTAGAAATATTTGATTCAAATCCGTTGTCAAAATAAAAAGCTGTGAAAGATTGAATACCCACGCTACCCGAAGACCGCAAGTTCATTCAAAGATCTCCCTTTAACTATATAATTCGGAAATTGTAAAATTTCAATTATGCGATTTTCTTTTTTTAATTTTGAACTTGAGGCTGATTGGTGATTCAACAGAGGGGAAATTGAAGTTTTTTTAGTTCAGAAAATAACGGTACTTTCCATACAACTGTTAAGAAACATCTTACACTTATAGAAAAAATCAGTGTATTATTGTATGTATGGTGAACTTTTTTGGTAATTTTTTTTTTACCAAAAATCGTTATTACCAAAAATAGTTATTAACTGCAACTGCCATATAACGGTTTTTTTTATTTTAGATTTTCTCATTAACTCATTAAAAAGCTCCTTTTAAGAGACAATAAAATTGCATACCAGAATTTTGAAATATATAAATTTTGGATCTTAAAAAAAAAAAATATTAATTTTTTTTGAAAATGAAATATTTCGGAAACCGGTCAATGAAGTTTTTTGACAAAATGATTTATTAATGTATGTTAATAAATACTCATAATTACCGAACCAAATTTTTTTGAATATTTCCGAAATTTTATATATAAAAATTAGTTTTTGATAAAATAGCTTCAACGATTTTAATTATTTCTTCATATAGCTGTTCATATTTTTTCGAGTAATCAAATGGCATACGCGTTTTTGTGCTCTAAGTATCTTACGAGTTGTTTATACAATTAAAGGGACGATTTAAATCCATGTTTCCCAACGTGGAGCCCATGCGCCACAGGGGCGCAATTCAATTTTTCAGGGGGGCAATTGTACATTCTGATGCCTAAAAACTATTTAGATTTCAATATTTAAAGAATGCGAAGGAGAAAAAACATCTCGCTTTTGCACTAGTTTACTTTTGAAAAGAGTTCGGACTCAATCTTGGCTTGTTCAAACACTTTGGTTTGTGCCAAAGTGTTAATGCCTTTTTTTAGCTATTCTGTAAGAAACAGAATATGACCATTAGTGTACCATTGGATACAAAAATTTTCAAACGGTCGATTGTAGGGCATTTGTGAGTTATTTTTTCGGTATTTTCGAAAAACTTAACTCATTTATTAAGCAATTTCAAGGAAGAAATATAACTCATCTGGACGCAAAACGGAGATCTTTGGTTTGGCTACACATACTATATATACAGGGTGGCACACGAATCGTGCTACAAAAATAAAACGTAATAACTTTTTTTATGTGTGAGTAATCGGCTTATTTTTTTTTTTTTATTTTGTAGGTTACTATTTAGATTTATAAAAATGGATTCTTGGGATACGGAGAAAAGAATTTGGATAGTGCAACGGTACCATGCTTTGCAGTCCGTCATTTCCTTCCAAAGGGAATTTAGGCGGGAGTTTGGCGGTAATCCCCCGAGTAGATGGACCATTATGAGGTTTGTTTCCGTACAAAGTCCAAATTACTAACAAGTTAAACCCTCAGGATTTGCCTGTTCGCCTGGAATTTTGCCAAAAAATGATATCAATGGCCGAAGAAGACAACATATTGATCAATTGTTTGTTCATGTCTAATGAGGCCCATTTTGATCTTAACGGCAATGTAAACAAGCAAAATTGCCGTATATGGAATGAGTTTAATCCAGAAATGCTCCATGAGACGGAACTGCACCCAGAACGAGTCACTGTGTGGTGCGCAGTTTCATCAAGGTGTATTGTCGGGCCGTACTTCTTTGAAGAAAACGGTGTAACCGTTACTGTCAATGGGGACCGTTATTTAAAGATGTTGAAGGAGTTTTTTTACCCAGAACTGCGCCGAAGACGTATACCATTCAACAGCGTTTGGTTTCAGCAAGATGGAGCAACTGCACATATAGCCAGACCAGTTATGGCGGAGCTAAACAAAAAATTCGCAAACAAATTAATTTCCACACTCCACTCCACTCTTCGCTGGCCCCCAAGGTCACCTGACCTGACTGCACCAGACTTCTTTTTATGGGGTTATGTCAAGAAAGAGGTGTATAAAACGAAGCCCAGGAATTTAACTGAATTAAAGCAGTCCATAACGACAATAATTGAGGCGATCCCAACTTCAACTCTTCAGGCCGCAATGAGTCAAATTTTTGATCAGGTGCCGCATATGCGTGGGAGAGCGTGGAGGTCATTTGCGGTCTATAATCTTTAAAAACAACTAACTATTTAAAATAAAATTTAATTTTCTAACCAATAAAAAAAAAATAAATGAAATACATCGATTAAAAAAAAAGTTATTTGAATTTCTTATTGTAGCACAATTGGTGCGCCACCTTGTATATATATAACGCTATAGAAGTGATTGTTAACCTTCTGGAGAATTTATGATGATTTTCTGTGATTTCTTCCTAATTCTTAATGATCCAAATTTTTTAGTGACTATTTAAAAATGTGTAATGTTAAAATTAAATATTATGTTGGGAGACATAAGCATTTTGGAAATATCTTGGTGGGAATAGCACAAAAAAGGTTGGGAAACACTGATTTAAATGCTTTTTTTCCTATTATTTTTTTTTTCTTTTATATTTCAAAAGTTCTTAAGTTCCAAGCAACTTGAACATAAAAGCCAGTATGTGCGATCCAGTCGTGCATTTTATTTTCTCTTAAAGAGAACAGTAATTTGTCCACCTTTTAATCAATTAGGTACCCTCTGTACTCTTTTAATCTTTCACACTATTTTTCTAAGATTACAAATTAAAAAAAAAAGTATTATCATTATTATTATTTATTTTATTAAAGTTTATCTATTATTATATATTAAATTTGAGTTTTATTTGTAAATGAAAAAAAAAATCCGGAATTTTCTTCAATTTTTATCTATTATTTCCAAACTTTATTTATTGTTTCTGGTAAAAATTGTAAAAAAAAAATTGCCATTCACTTGAACGTATACGTACTTTTTTAAGAATGGTTATTAAACATTTTTTCATAAATTTTTGTCTATGCCTTTTTGATATCTGGGCTCTTGAGGAGTATACCCACATGCTTTCTTCATTACTTAATCACTTAAACATGAAAAGAAGACAGCACTGGCATGGGCTTAAATCCAAAAGCTTTTCCCTTATTTACGAGATTTAAGAAAAGATCTAGAAATCAAAACGAGGAATTATATTTTACGAGTGTAGTGGAGTCAAAAGATATGGTTAAGAAGAAGAGATAAAAATATGGATAGTTATTCCCAAGATGGAATCATTCTAATTTTAGAAAATTTTAATGAAGAACATGAGTGAAATATGAAAATATATTCAAGCCACTAGATTTTTCGTTATTATTTTTAACTTTAAATGCAACAAAAGTGTTTTAAATTTAAAATAACATTTTGACACCCGACAATAAAAAAGTACCATCAAAAGAAAACAAATTTTTCATCAACTTTTGAGTTTACAATACCAAAAATTGGATGGACGAGTGACTCAATTATATCCTTTTGGTGCAAATCAGTTTGAAATATTTGTCTAAAGAAGGTGCTGTGCCACCGAAACAGCTGTAACATTCAACATAAAATAAAAACATGTAGATTTTGACAAATTGTTTTTTATCCTTTTAATTATTAAAAAAGACAAGTTCCGAGCAATTAGTTTGGATTTAGAAATAAACATTCCACGATAGACCAAGTGCATCGGATTACACATGTTGTGGAAAAGACACTTGAAGAAAAACAAGTAAGCTCGGCTATATTCTTAGATATTGGTCAAGCCTTTGATAATGTTTGGCACTTGGAACTTAAGTACAGACTGCATAGGGAGCTTCCCAGGCAGTACTACGAAATACTGAAATCCTACGTTACGAACCGACTTTTTAGAGTACGGTACGACTAAAATTACTCGGAACTAAAGAAAATTGAATGCTGGTGTACCACAAGGAAGTGTTCTTGGACCAGTCGATAAAGTTAATGATTAGACGCAAAAATGGCGAATCAAACTTAACGTAACAAAATTCGACGCATATAAACTTTACAAAAAAAAAGCAGTACAGAAAAATGTACTAGTTACTAGGAAAGAACTCTGACCTATCTATCCAGAACAGTCTAATGCTATGTAAGCAAGTATTGAAACCCGTTTGGACATGGGGCTGTACAAAGAAAACAAATATTGAACCCATCCAAAAATTCCAAAGCAAGGTCCTTCGTGGAATAGTGAATGCTCCTTGTTATACAAAAAATAACGATCTACATCGTGACCTACACATTGAAATGGCTACAGAAGTGGTTAAAAAACACGCTGTATGACACAATCAGCGACTGCAAGGTCATACTAACTCCGAAATGAAGACAGTCTTAAATCTACGAGAGAATGTTCGAAGATTAAGAAGAATCAAGCCTTATGAGCTGATGATCTAAAAGCTATGGGAAACTGTTATAACTTGAAATTTCCCACAATGTGATTTAGAAATTATAAAAGAAAAATCATTTGTCGATCTTTCATAGACTGGTCCTGATTCACCGGTGGTTTTAGTGCGGTAAGAGTCCCACACTACTCCGGTACCGATTCTTACCGAGTGTGTTTTTGAAGATATCCATCGGATACAAAATGAAACTAAATTAACAAAAAAGCTGTCATCTCGTAAAATTTAACCAATCCCTTTAAAAGATAAAAATCAAAAACTTAAAAGTTCACTAAACCATTGCATTTATAGGTGTGCTGATTTGCCTGTTGCGGAGACGCACTTGTCATATGTCTATGAAATATTTTACCCTAATGGTGAATAAATACTTCTTTATAATAATTTCAAAAAAGGTATCTCACCCCTCCTAGATAGAAGGAGGAAATTAGAACCGCCCTACCCAATAATTAAATTGATAAAGTTTTAACATTAAACTTGGAAGCACCCTACAGATATTGGGCACATTCAAAGACATTGTTTAAATTGTTGCTAGGAAAAATCAAAATATCCAGCTTTAGCAACAGCTCAAACATAATCTATGAATATGTCCCAAAACATGTTTAGGGCATAGTAGATAAATCCCAAATCCTTTAGGAATGTTGTACAATGTATTTACCACTTATTCGCAAGTTCCATAAATTTTGGGCATCCTGCATACCTTTATTTTGAATACAGTTCCCAACTAAAGCTGATTCTATTTTATTCAAATAATTATAAAGAAGCTACATACCTATTATAACATACAAAACAACACTTTAGCTGCATGAGCGCGCTTTGCCGGAACTTTGATAATGGATGATGCACTTTAGAATAAAAATACCTTGACTGGAAAGAACCAGCTTTAATTTAAATTTCCCAAAAAACAAAACAACTGGCTTTAATTTAAAATTTTAAGTTTGACAAAATATGTAGGTAATTATCGCTTAAAGAAAAAAAATTGACTCAATTTTGTTCACACAAAAATCACTATTCCAATGCAATTTCTGTTTAAATTGTTGAAATAATTTTTAAATTGATTTACTTTAAGCCTTAGCCAAAATGATGTTGCTAACGTTAATGATCTGAACTTCACCATTTTTTCTGAAATTAGCACAGTTTTAAATAAATGTTTTTTTAAATTTACGTACATTTTAATAACTTGAGAAAATGCAGTTGAAATTTCGGGTTCCACACATTTACATAAATCACACTTAATTTTTGTTAATAGTAGGTAAGTATATGGATGTAGATATTGTAATACTTTAAGGATTTATTCTTGCTCTAAACGAGATAAAACCCCAACCTTTGTACACTCTCAAAAGCACATTTACCCAACCAACCCCATGGGTATTAATTTATTTTCATAAAATGAGTAAAACAAACAAAAATAAAAACAAACACAACAAATCGCACGACGACGACGACGGAAAGACGACCGACGAACACAACATGCTATTTTCCATATCCTGCGATTCTATCCTTTCGCATTCCAAGAAAACCACAATTTTGAAATCCATAAAGCTCCTTTTTCAACCAACCGACCGATACGACGCAACGCAACGAAGGAATGCGAGAATCCTTTTATTACTTCGTACAACCGTTGTCGCAGACGAATCGGCGGAGTGTCAAGGGAAGGAAGAAGCCGATACAATAACCACAATAACAACAAGAATAACCTTTTACTAGAAAAAATAAAGTTCGAGTTTCAGTCATAGAAATCTGGAAATGATTGAAAGGGGGTTAACTAAGGGATACCACCGCCACCGCGTGTCCGTGTCAATATTCTTTCTAGCAGCCACATAAGACGAGATGTGGTGGTCGGGCTATGACCGGCGTTTTGTATATGAAAAAGATACCGACTTAATACTTACGGAGTTATACGCAAACAAGGAGCGGGTGGTTGGGCAGTTTCGAGGGGGTGGCAAGAAAACCTTTTTTTGTTTTTTTTTTATTTTTACTCCAAAATAACAACTCGATATGAACTGAACACGTTAACACGATTTTCCGTAAATGCTCAAAAGCCCGACACAAAATTAACAAAAATATTGTTGTACCTACAAGTTCGATATGGTACACCAATGTGTCGTCGCCTCGGTCATCACTTGTTCGTAAGTCACCCGATCGTGAAATAAACTGAAATTTTTATGTGTGTTGTTCTTACTCCGCGTGGTGTTTTGTTTATGTGCATATATATATGAATGTGTGGGTGGGAGTGAGAGTGTGTGTGTGTGAGTAAACAAAACACGACTACGATACAAATGCCTATCACCAAAAACTATGGGTGGGATTTTAAAGGAGAAACACCCAGTTGCAGCAACAACAGAAACACTACATAACCAAGATTGCCACCATTTGATTCAAATTTCTAAATAAAAACGAATAATAATATACACTCCCGTCTAAAATTACCTTAAATAATGCAAACTTATCTTAAATTATTTAATTTAATAATTTAAAATCGCTTCTTTTCTTAAATAAATTGAGACTTTTTAAAATTAAATCAATGTGAATGTATGAAAGTTATCTGGGTATAAGAGAGAATGTTAGATTGTATGAGACTCAAATAGTATCTACTGAACTGATTTGGCTAAAATTTTCGAAGTTTGCCCTAACTTTCAGGAACAAGATTAAGAAAGCGTTCAGTCAAATTTTCCACTGCGTTGTCCGATTTCCTTGTTGTTAAGTTCAATTCTTTACTTAACACCCCTAGAATGGTCTTGAAATCAACATATGACCGGGAGTCCACCTACTACCACGCCCATTTTCCTTTTATCTTAGTTCTGGCCTTTCTGAAGCATTCCTAAAAACTTGAAACTCCAAAATTAAGGTCTCATAATCGAAAGGATATTCGATAAATTACTGGAACTCCGAAAGTTTTCTTAGAAATGTTTAATAGATGGCGCTGAGAAATGAGGCTGAGTTTTTGCGTTAATAATTTACAAAAATATTTTTTAATTCAATTGATTTGTATTTAAAAGGATTGAAATTGATTTAAAAAAAGTCCTTGATTAAAATTTTAAAGAGAAACAGTTTGAACAAAAAAAGCTGCATTTTGAAGAGCAAAACATTGAACAGAGGATTCTAAGAGCAGAATTATTCATATGGCAGCTCTGAAAAAAGTTTGTAGTTTTTTCCTTTTTTAACAAACAGTACAAAACACACAGTACAAAACAGATTAAAAAGTTCGAAAAACAGATCGACATTTTTAAAGCAGGTTTTTTTTATTACTTTTGCCACTGTTACCTTAAAGCAACTCAACCCTTAAATTTCAACGTTTTAGTTGGGTCAAATACTGCGAAAATTGTAATATAAAAACACAAAAATATTCTCATTTATAATTCTTTATTTTTCAAACAACTTACATCCACAAACCTAAACTAAATAAGTCGAAGAGAACAAAACAAAAAAAAAATTTCAACGAATGAATAATTTTATCTAAACGACACCCAAATGAGAACGGACATTCGATTTATGAAAGGAGTAAACAAGAGAAGATAAATGTACAGTAAGATTGAAGATCTATTTACTTTAAAAAATTGATAGCATTAGTTTGTTCTGGATAGATAAGTCAGAGTTCTTTCCTAGTTACCACTACATTTTTCTGTACTTCAAGTTTAGTTCTTTTCTTTTCTTTTTGATGTGCTCTTTCTATCTAAGCTTTGCATCCAAAGTCATTCCAAGGTATTTGGCAGTATTGGAATAAGGTACTGCTGTACTGCTTATAAGAACTGGAACATTGTTTTTATTTTGTTTGTTGAGTTTATAAGCGTTGAGTTTTGTTTCGCTAAGTTTGATTCGCCATTTTTGCGTGACATTGGATTTTGGACTGGATTTTGGAGTTTTTGTGTAGCACTCGTAACGGATTTATCTGGCACCAATATTGCAGTATCATCAGCAAAAGTGACCATGATAGCGTTGATGTCCACTGGAATATCCCTTGTATATAACAGATACAGAGTTGGTCCTAGGACACTTCCTTGTGGTACACCAGCTTCAATTTTCTTTATTTCCGAGTAATTTTGTTCGTATCGTACTCTAAAGAGTCGGTTCGTAATGTAGGGAAGATCCTTTTACAGTTTGTACTCAAGTCCCAGGTGCCAAACCTTGTCACAGACTTTAGCAAGATCTAATAATGAAGCCGAGCATACTTGTTTTTCTTCAAGTGCACAACATCTGTCATCCAATGCACTTGGTCTATCGTGGAATGTTTATTTCTAAATCCAAACTGATGGCTCGGAATTAGCCTTCTATTATTTTGCTAAGTCTTGATAAATGATTCTCTTTTTGCTAGGCATTTTTATACTTTTTGGAGAAGAATGGCAAAAAATATAGCCCATCCTTAAAGAATCTTTGAACTATGCCTTAATTGTGGTGAAATAAAATTTTGAAGAAAAAAAAAATTAGACAAAATCAATTTGAATCTTTAAAAACTTAAAATAGACAAAAGAATTTTAGGCTTTCCTATCCATTTACTTTCAATAAGAAACAATGGAAAACTACAATTCTGATGTTAGAATCTAATCTACTCAATATTCGTCCATTTTCTTACAAAAATGTTTACTTTTCAATTGTTTTCATTTTTAATTCACCTTCAATATTATACACTTCAAAATTATTCTTTAAGTAATTTGAATCTCCAAAATTCATTATTTTTAAAAACTCTGTTTTTAGAACCTGTGTCTCTTGGAGTTCTGCGTTTAGAATGCTGGTTGCAGAGTAATCTAAGGTGTCATTTTTGCATAATTCTACATCTGCATCGACTCCATTTTTACCTTCTAAATCACATCCATCTCTAAGCAGACACGTTATAGTCCATAATACAGAAAACAAAGACGAAATAATCATGAAATCTGCCTCACTCTATTGTATGCTTGTTGGTGGAGCAGGGCAATTGCAAAAATCAGAAGCAAATATTTTGTATGCTTACCACTTTTGCTTTATTCAAACATTTTTAAATTTTAATTAAAAATTTTTAGCCGAAACTTTCCTTCAGTAAATTGATTGTTTCGCGATGCATCACGCGAAGCGACCCATTGTTTAAGTAATAAATTTGCACGATTTGCAAACGTTGTTCAGGAGTAAGTCTATTCATTATGAAATGACAAACAAAAATCAAATGACAGCTGTCAAAAAGTCCAAACTCCGAAAAAAGTATTGCCAGATTGAAAGCCACATTTCTAAAAAAAAAACACCCTTTATAAACAAAAAAAAGCGATAACACAAAAAAAATGGAAATTGAACTTATGTAAGCTTACAATAATGTAGGTAACTTAACGCTGCGGTGTCGCCTCCGTTAAAATAACTATCTATGTTTGAAACTTTTGTAGACCTTTTAAAGAAGCTTGTTTACAAAGTTCTGAGTTCATCGAATATGGATTTTTAGAAAATTTCAAGCCAATAACTGAAAAAATACCCAAACAAAACATCTTTGGAAACATGTACCTCGAAAACGATCTTTTGAAAAAAGATATTAGTAACATTTTCCAAGTTCACTATAGTGTTTAAGAGCCTACAAAAAGGTTTTAACAAAAATATTCACAACGGAGGAGTAACTTCAGTATTAAAAAAAAAAACACTTACAATAAAATTGCTAGAAGGCAGTCCTAATCATAATCCCATCATGATAGTTTTCTTAACCTAAAAATTATAAAGACCAAATTGTTGCTAAGCAACAATGATTCTCACAAGTAGTTTTTTTTAATAGAATTTTTCTCGCATTGCAACTGTGTTTACCAACTTCGGTTAAAAATCAATAAAAAAAAGACAACAAAAACAAACTCCAATCCAGCATGTAAACACAAATAAACAAATAACATGGCATACGGCATCTTAATAGGGAAGACAACGATACTTAAACTCGGTATTAGACAAAATAAGAGAACAACAAAAAATTAAATGAAAGTTTAAATAAACATCGAGACTTGCGAAAGGCAGGCCTGCCTCATACAAATTTGTATATTCAAGGGTCAATAAATAAAAGGCAACGTTCGGTGCGGATTCGGCTCCAATGTGGTATTAGAATATTTATTTTTTCTTACAACAAACAGCTATTTCAAGCCTTGCGACTGGCCACCAACGCACAGTGGGGCCACTGTATAAAGTGTGTTGATAAAAAGTTTAATTCTTGGCTTGTAGAAACAACGGAAGAATAAAGAGATTTAATTTCTAACTCTATTTTTGATATAAATAAACAGCATTACAACATAATTTTTATAATTTAAACAACATTACAGTAGACAACGGATACAAGAAAGTCGAAAAATGCGAAGAATTCCTTTCTTATATACGTGTTTTGTTTTATAAAAATTTTATATAAGAAAAATCAAATTATCAGATAAACGCATTATAAGCATAGCTTACAGTTCCCAGCGAAAACATTTTCAAAACGATTATTTATTTAAAAATCTTAAAATGACACAGTTTAAATTATGGTTGGAAAGTTTCTTTGAATTCAGATTCTTCCAATGCCAAAGAAACTTTGCATGCACCCAACCTCGCACCTACCCCAAATCAAATAGTATGCCCAAAGGAGGAGGTGGTTCCTTACATACCCCACTTTCACGCGAGTTATTAAATTTCACAAATCAAATAAATGCACTCCTTGGCGAAAAGTACTCTTATAACAGAAAAAAATTACCAGCACGCAAATCTTTACCGCCTCAAAAGTGACTGGTTTTTCGAGATCTTATTTACACTTGCCTTGGCTTACATAAATACAGTGATAGCATCCAGTGTTACGACGAATAAATAGTGAGGTATGTATGCTACCCCTTTGCTTGGCGTACTATAGGATTTAAGGTAGGTGCGAGGTTGGGTGTGGTCAGAGTTTCTTTTGCAATTAAAGAATCTGGATTTTAAGAAACTTTAAATTTATTCTATATATCCAACAATCATCATCATCATATACAGGGTTTCCTGTAAATAATGGATAACCTCGCAACCGGATATAGCCGTCCTCAAGACCACTCAGAAAAAAATATAAAAAATATTGTCCATGTGGCCTTCATGCTTTGATGTTTTTTGAAAAAAGTGTTAAGAATTACGACTTTACTCAGATACTTGAACACTACGACCACGAGTGAATGATTTTATTTTATTTTATTTATAACATTTTTAAATAACAGTAACAGTTTTTATTATACTTTTTTTTATATATTTTAGTACAAAAATAATAAAATATTTATTTCCTCCAAAGTTTGATTTTTTCTGAAGCCAAACAAAATTTATGAGAACATAGGGGGCCAATGACATAAGAAAGTTGTCTATTAAATGTTCTTTTCAAAATGGTACAAGTTTTGGAGTCAACAACAAAAACCAGTAAAATTGGTCAATCTTCCGAAGTAGCTTTTTACGATTTTTTAAACTGCCACTTAATGGATTTTTAAAAGAATCATTAGCAAATATTAAGTGGTAAGGTATTTTCGCCTTGATCGAATCCAACATCAAGAACATTTAATAGGCAACTTTTTATATCATTGATCACCCATGTTCTTGTACATTGTTTCTTCAGAGAAAGTCAAACTTTGAAGGAAATAAATATTTTATCATTTTTATACTAAAATATTTCTTAAAAAATTATAATAAAAAAAAATGCACCAAAAGTGTTAAATTTGATTGCTTATCTCTTAATACCGTTATTTACATTATTTTATTTTATGTTTTTAATATTATATTTTTTTTTCTTAATGTTCTCAAGGCAGTTGCAAGGTTATCCATTATTTACAGGACACCCTGTATAATAAAGCACCAAACACGAGTTTTTGGTACAATTTACGCAGTCTACGAAAGCCGAAGGCATTTAAATTATAACTGCACCACAAAACCAAAAAAATATAAGAAGACGAATTGTATAAAAAGTGCGAGCGAGAGCCAGGGCGAGACCGAGTATTTATTTATTTTTATTTGTCGTAACCTAAATGTGACGTTTGAGTTTTTTCCAAACACCAACCAACCGATTTTCCAGCACTGACGGGAAAGATTATTGGAATGTCCGATGGCAGCGTTCAGTGATGCAAAAAATCATAATAAATAGCTCATATAATAATAAGTAGCTCAGTTTTTCTCCATGCTAAGGACTGCTTTTAAACAATGGGTTTACCCTAGCGATTTTTTGTACCTAATCTTGGAGTACATGGGGGGTTGATGCGCTTGCACTTTTAGTCAGTATTAGTTTCTCAAAATTTTATATGAGTAAATAAGCAATCAAAGGCGTATGCACACAACAGTGTAACCGGCGCGAATAACTTGTTATCGATAATTTGTATGGAAACCTCAATTTTTAATTTATAATTGATAATGATAAAATGAGTTTTCTAGAGTTTTATGTTACAGTTTGTCAATTAGACAAAAATGTTATTAGCACTCGAGTTTTGAGAGCTGGAAGTACTATAGTAATATTAACTGTTTCATTTCATTTCTTTCGCCAACGAGAGGATTTTTTTGGTTTGTGAATTTTAATAGTTCGATGCATAATTTTTATATTTAAAATTTCAAAATTTGATATTAACATTTACTTTTCTTGAGCATATGTAAGCGTATTTTCATTATTTTCGTGAAGGATATTGTTATTTTTTTAAAACAAAACCTTGAAAACATTCATTACACTAAAAAATACATTTGACAAAATATTTAATTTGAGTTTTTGTTTTATTTTATTGAATGGTTTTTCAAAAAATAAACAAAGCCCACAGCTTTTGTTTCCTTTTCGAAATGGAAAATAAACCCCTGGGTGTTTTTTCCTTTTATTTTGGGAAATAAGGCAGACGGGTTTTATTGTCACGGGTCTTCTAACATGTTTCCAAGGCACTCACTGAAAAATTGTATTTTGTACGTACATTGTATTTGCATTCATTCATTTCTTAACTTACAAAAATAAAAATTAGATTATGAATTTCTTTCATAATTATAAACATTATCACGGGATGGTTTTATTATGGATGTTTTTTCTGTAATTTTCTGCAAAAAAAAATTCAGAACTGGTAAAAGACAAAAATCTCAAGTTTTCGTGGCTAACTTACGAATTTCCCACAGACAAAATTTCATGTCAACTTTTTCGCAAAATATAATATTAATTTGATCACTACCTTGGAAAACAATCTAGAAAAATGTCAAGTTTTATTGATCTAGTAAAATTTTTTTCAATGATATTTAAGAACAAAATAGCAATTTTAAAGCAGACATTCAAACGGGAGAAATGGATACAATTTCAATCTCTGCACAAGAACGAACAAAGCTTAAAATGAAATTTGTTTGTTCTACTCCATAAAATGTATTCTTTGCAGGCAAAAGAGGATTATGTACATGTTTCCATTTTTCTGATTTTTCAATACACGAAATTATAAAATAGGTATACTTTTTGATACCGATGTATCTCACCTCTCCCAACTGAGTCTTACTTTAAGATTCGTTTCTGATAGTAATATTCGTTAGGATTTTGTAATTTTCAAACATAATGTGTGCAATTATGCTTTCAGAAATTCAAGGTGGTATTACGAAGATCCAGAGGGAATTCAAAAACGCTGTAAAAATACCATGCTACAGACGCAAATTACAAAACTTCATTCGCGAAGTTCCATAGTACCAGCTTTTCGAGACACCGTGATAGTATGACCAGTGGCCACGTTCTGTAACTGTCGCATTGAGAAAATGGAACAATACTCATGTATTTTGTTTTTTGTTTCAATTTTCATAGTTTCTCGACCAAACTTATCGAAGCTAGAGTTGGACAACATGGACACAGGTGTGTACAGCGGTATGAAACTGTACTCCAATTTACTGTAGACCTCATCAATATTGTGAATGTGAATATTACCTCACGTAAGCATCGTCAATCATTGCTTAGACAAACTGTGGTCCCCAGCTGTGTTTGCCGAAACCTTAGGGTTCAATCGCCTGGGTTCCGCGAATTTCTACAAAAAAAAACTTTCAATTTACTTTTGGTAAAAATTCCAAGAATTTTTTTTTTTGTATTATTGGAACATATTTCAAAAGTTACAGCAGCCATTGCATTTTACATTGGTATGCACTTCTTTTGAGTCTGTAAAGATTATAAATATTGTGAAAAGGTGTCCCCTTCAGTAGATTTGTTCAGGAAAGTGTGCAAATATATGGGAGATACCTAGGTTGCTATGAAATTCAAAGGCTTACTTGAGGAAAAGCCTTATCCAGGTTATTTGAACTTTGTGATAAGCAGAAAGTTTTCCAACTGAAAAAAAATATATCCTCCTCTGCAAATCTTCATACAGCCTATGACCTTAAATATACAGAAAAACGCATCTGTGGATAGATTTGCAAATTTTTTTAATTTAATAGAATCGAAATTGATCGCGCTCATAATAATACTGTTTTGGGCATAGATTTTTTACGGATTTTTGGCTATCGTAAAGTATTGGGGCTCCAAAATATATTTTGACCATGTTTAGGGTTCCATAGCTTAAAAAAGATTGGGATCCGCTGGGATAAACTATGAACTTATGAAAATGTCAAAGTAAAAAAATGTTGACTGTTGAAATTTAGATCAAAAAAATTTCGATCACTGTCAATATTTTTAAGACGATAGTTTGTCAAAAGTCATTGTTTCCTATTCAAAATTGATTCGTCAAGTCATGACATTATTTCTCATTCAGCAATTGAGTTTGTAAAATGAGTAAAATTTTTATCTTTTTTTTAACTTGTTTTAGAATAGAAGAGTAAGGAAACCAGATATTTCTGTTGCATTGATGAACCCAGCCATAATCTAAAATAAGGCTAATATTTTGAGGAGATAATATCTAGAAAATTATTTGAGTTTTTTGTATAGGTTTGAAAATACTTATTCAAAGACCTAGAAAGTAAAAGAAATTCAATACTGGATCAGTCGCGCCAACCGAGCCATTATTTTGGTTATAAATTTGCACGGTTTGCAAACGTTGTTCGGGAGTAAGTCTCTTCATTATGAAATGGCAAACCAAACTGAGAATTAATCAAGTGACAGCTGTCAAAAAGACCAACTCCGAAAAAAGTATTGCAAGACTGAAAATCACACGTCTAAAAAAACACCCTTTAAAAGAAATTATCAGAATATTCTAAAACCTTTCTGACACATGTTTCAAGAAAATTGCTTCCGACAAATACCAACTAAATACTTTTTTTTCTATGTACTGTGGTCTTGAACAATTTGTCCCACTGTATGCACTGTGCAAAGCTATTGATATACAATAAACGGACGGTTTTTATCCGCATATACACAAATATGTAAATTTTTGTTTCTGTTGACGAGTTGTAATAATTATTTTCATTATTGTTTGTCTACTAAGCCACATACTATACACAATATATATCGTCTTAAGAGATTTTTTTGTTTGTTTTCCATAATAATGATGATAATTCTTTTGAAAAATGTTCCTTCGTTTGTTTACTTTGAACCGCATCTGGTTTTCCCCAAACCCCGGTGTCGATCGGTTTAGGTTGGGCGGATACGCGATCATCTATCACTTAAGTATTTATTGCTGTTTATTTAATGTTTAAATATTTTCAAATATTCTACTTACCAGCCGCACACAGATGCTGGTTGCATTTTACTCTTCCAATTATTTATTCCCTCATTACTGATTTGTGGGCTAAAAATAATATGACAAAATCTGAGCATCTCACTGACCGGTGACGAGCATCTAGTGACCAGTTATTGGTACAGTTCACTACATATAATAGGTATTGAAAAAAATTATGTCAAACAAAAGTTCAGTGTGATTGAACATATATATAGATATATGTATGTAGGAGTTTTTTGAGAAGACGAGGGTGCAGGCGTCAAGAGTTGATAAATTTTAAAAGTTAACACCTAAAAGGGAAATTGAGGGAAAAAGGGAAGCAATTTCACAAACAACCCGAAATTTTTGCTGTGGAGCTTTCAACAAAAACGACTCAAAAGCGATACGGTAAAAAGAAGGTGCCAATGTGAACAGATAGTTTACTTTGAATGGTACCTTGGGTGACGCGGTTCGTGGACTCAAATATTTTAACTCCTTCACGCAACTCCACTAAGGGTATGTAGTCCGCAGGCAGGCGTCAATGTCAATATTTTTTTTGTCAACAGTATCTTGGGTGGCGTGTTTCGGGTTGAAAACTTTTCAGTTTACCAAAACTTGATATGGTTGTTTTAAGGATAGCCGAATTTTTAGATCTGGTCATTTCTAATAGGGCAACCAGATCAAGAAAAGATTAAGTTGTCTGTTGCTCAATGTAAAAAAAGAAAATTAGTCCTATTAAAAAATATTAAACGAAATTCTGATTACAGCCAGTTACATTGATTGGCTAACATGGAACAACATCTTATCAAACATTGTTGGACAACCATCGACGTTTGATAATTAAAAAGCAAAAACAACCATGTTGTATGGCTTTCAAAATATTTTAAAAGACCACAAGAATTAAACAAATGGATAAACAACCTTTTTGCTTGGGAGTGCAGTAAGTTATACTGGTTACGGTATATAATATCTCGTAAGCCGTGAGCACCATGTGTATTGAGAGAAAACGACCCAGAACAAGTCATTTCACCATTATCCTATCTTGCTTTTTTCGTCACGCATACCTAATTGCGCACAGGATGCTCTATTGTTTTTATAGACAAGCAAAAGTAAGATTTTTTGTTCTGTTGTATTTCTTTGCGAGATTTTTGAGTGCTTTTTTCTTTACGCATTAAGGAGTGTAGAATAGAACAAAGTGACTAGGAAGTCACAACCTCTACCGAAAGCTCTCCCAAGAAAACTTATATTAGTCTAGTGAAATGTTACAAAACTTTGGATGAATCTTGCATTTTCTATTTTTTGCAAAAAGGGGGGCCCTATTTGGCCACCACACAACATATCATAATATTGTGGCCAAATAGGGGGCTTTCAACCCCAAAAATTAGTTTTTTACTCACACTTGACCCCCCTACACATCAGAAGAAAAAGAATTTGTTCTACACAAAGTGCATGGTTAATGTACCATTTCAATAGTCTACTAAAAGAGGTCGAAAAACATAACAGTCTACGATCTACTCGAAGAAACACCAAATACAAAAAGAGAACTGAGCAAAGTTCAAGCGTAACAAAAATTTAAACATGTTACATAATTACGGTGACCATATGTTCAAGTTTTCCGGGACTGTCCCGTATTTGTTTAGACTGTCCCGGCTTATTTTTTAAGAAACCCGGGACGTACAAGTGTCCCGTGTTGAGTTATTTGTATTTGTCCCGTATTTGTAACATATTTGAAAATTTTCTGTAGTGCAACTCTCAGGAATATACCAGAATCAATCAATATAAATCCTAAGGTAATTGCAAGTTAATTTAAAGAGTTAACTAAGGGGCCAACCACTCTGTTGAGGCGCCATATTGATTTGTATAATAAAAGTTATTGAAATATTTGAAAAGTACAGTTTTCGTAGCTCTGCCATCTCTATTTAAATTGTGAAAGGCTTAAAAGGGTGATATCCATATTGTTTGTGAAAAACGTATCAGAAATAACTCAGACTTAACTTATTTTCAAAACAAACTAAATTTCGTTTAACTCAAAGTTAACTCTGCACTAAGAACCTGGCCCTAATGAATAATAAAATTTAAAATTTTGAGTTGAAGTTTTATTGATTTTTTTAGTTGGTAAAGGACGCTTCAATTTATTTGATTGTTCCTTTCTGATCGTTTATTTTTCAGCTTTTATTTATTTTAAATTTTATTTTTTTTTAAATATAATAGTTTGAATTTTTCACTTTTTGTCCCGGATTTTGCTCCAAGAAATATGGTCACCGTAATTGGTTTGGTATATTTGTTTCAACTGACCTCAACCACTGCTTAACCCGCACCGGTTGAAACACATTAACTTTTGAAAAAAAAAATTAATTTATCACTTGAAATAAAACATGGGGTAGTCAAAAAACACTTCACATCCAAAGATAGAGTCACGATCTTATATTTCCCGTCGATCATGGCTTATCTTATATATGGCAGTACATGATAGAAAAATGTATCAACCATTTAACGTAGTAAAGCTATAGGTTGACAAAAAGACAATTGGCAAGCAGCCTTCTGCCCTTCCCAATGTACGTATTTGGAGGGAACTAGCCTTCAAAAGCAAAACCTGAAACAAACGGTGTACAGTTATTATAATTATTATCATATGATATGATTTAGTTTTGGGGACGTACTGTTCAAGCAAAACAAGTCACAAGTCAGCAATGCCATGGCCTTTTGACAATCAGCAGAGTTATTACGGCCCTTTGATCACAATAACGCAATTTAAAAGGCATAAGTGGTGGGCTATAAAATACTTCAAATGTATCAAATGAAAATGAAGTTCAAGTTTGTATAAAACAGTCAATTTTATCGTGTTGATAGAATTTCAGGAGATCAAAAATTGTATACTTTTGCCTACCCGGGAAAAGCCGGGGTGGGTCAGCTAGTCTTAAATAAATTACTTCAATTGCACCAACTTAAAGTGGTAATAACTTTCCTCACTAGCAGGGCAAGTTGGGGTAAGCCTAAAAAGTAGAAAAAGAAACTGTATTAATTGCTGCCCCTCCAGTAGAAATTGATTCCAAGCTAAAACTTTATTCAAAGCGCAACTCCCAAAGCGCAATAACCCCATGGCCAGTAAATGAAAATTTTGTATGGGTCCAATTCCGGCAAGAAGGTCATTGATTTTTTACTTTTATACTCAAACACAAATTAGCATTTTGCTCGAAAATTCACCTTAAACCATCAGTTTTGCTTGTGCGGCTAAGTAAATATATACATTTGCTCCATTCGTTTATGATCGGCTTCATTAAGCTCTGTAGTTTTTGAGTTATTTGCGTGGTCCTCTACATTGACCAAATAATATCCCTTCTTACATCATTCTGTACTTACTCCTACAACTTACAACAATCAAAACCAGGAACGAAAACAAAACATACACATGACTAAAATCAAAATAAAAAAATAAGGTACCAAATAGACAAAAGAAAAATAGAAAACACAACAAGTAACTAGATAGTAAAACATATAATTTTGAGCAGCGGCTCCCAAACTTTTTGAGCTGTGGAATCCTTAAACAAAGTCAAAATAAATTTTGGAACCCAAACACTTACATAAGTGCCCTTCACATGAGCTGCGAATGCTAATAAATTTGCTTAGGCCATTCCAAGTGCAAATTCTTATTTAAATATTTCGACAAAGTGAATAAACGATCCTCATACAAAGTAAACACGACCTAAATTTAGTTTAAATGATTAACTTAGCATTTTTATATTTTCTGCACGTATTCACAATCCACAACATCAGGACACATTCCACATAAATCTCCAAATGAAAGCTTAATGCCTTTCACATGAGCAGCGAACAGCGAACTGCGAATTGAGAATTGCGAATTGCCGCTCATTTTGACATTTCTTTCACATGAGTGGTCGCCAACAGACGAACGAATTGTTACACAAAATAAACCAGTAGAATAGGTGCTAAGCAAATTGAGGTTAAATTCGAGCGAATTTTTCATTCGCAGATTTGTGGAATGCGTCCTGATGTTGTGGATTGCGAATAAGTGTTTGAGAATTCGCAGATATATCTCGTTGGTCTCGTAGAAAATATAAAAATGCTACATTAAACAATTAGGACTACTTTTAGGCCGTATTTTCCTTTAAAAACTGTAGATAGGATCGTTTATTCAGTTTATCGAAAAGTTAAAACAAGAATTTGTTGATATTTAAGCTTGGAATTGCCTAAACAAATTTATTCGCATTCGCAGTTCGTGGCTCATGTAAAAGGCACTTAAACATCAAATTTTTGTGCGCCCATTTTACTGGTTTCTTTTTTATGACAGTTGGCGTCTATCAACGTCCACTCATCAGAAAGAATGCAATGCTTGAATGCAATGGCTCCTGTAACTTCCGTAATGTTTTTCAATTATACTTAAAAAGAAACTAGGAATTTTCACCAAAAGTCACTTGAAAGTTTTTTTTTTTTTTTTGAAACTACGTATGTGTCTCCTTAAGAAAATAATTTTTTGGTTTTACTTTGGTTTACCTTACCCTAGGGTAAGGGTTCTGCGGAACACAGTTTGGGGAACCGAAGATTTAGTGATTTAACATCATGTTTAAGAGTCATTTTTAATTGATGGTTCGATCAAACTTATTCGATTGGAAAATGATCAATTTTTTCAGTGTGCGATACTTATAAAACTATCTACCTGTGATTCTATTCTATTCTTCATTCATATGATTATATTATCATAAAAATCGAAGTTCCTACCGCCAAAGAAGTTTCACTTATGTATGTAACGTGTACTGAAGAGCACAGTTTTGTTTAGAAAGTTTCTGTTTTTGTTTTGTTTTGTTTTGTTTTTGATAAATCTTTAAAAGCACCAAAGTAAAAAAAAAAAATATTATAGAAAAAGATTCGTAACGTCTGGAAATCCACAATAATCCTGTTTTATGATCTTTATGAAAAATAATTTAATTATAATTTAAGTAGAGGTACCTCTAATAGGTTTGATTTTTAATTAATTTCTTTATAAATTGGTCTGAAGAAGGGTGCAGCCACACCTGAAACGTCACAATTTTATTAAAAATAAAAATAAAAATAAAAAACTGATTTCAAGTCCATTTATATTTATTAGAATCAAACATAAACTAAAATAATTAGTTTTCTAACTTTGATTTAAAAAACAGTGGTCGCCTTCAGTTAGCCATTCCCTTATTTATAATATGTGTTGTATTTGTCGATATAGCTTCGTACATTCTTCTCAAACTTTTATGATCTTACACTATTATGATAGATTTAAAATATTAAACTACTTTACTTGCAAAAAAAAAAAACACCGTTAACTTTTTAAGAGAATACAAATTAAGAAATGTTAAGTGATCCTTCCGTAGATATAACCCTCTCTCCTACTTATGAAGTTTTGTTTTTCATATTTTCACTAAAATGGCTCAAACGATTCAGGTGAAACTTATCAAAAATAATGTGGGCTACTTTGAATAGTCTTTCCCTGAGAGTTAAACTCCTTTGAAGGAGGGAAATATTATAGTTAAATTTTCAATTTATTAACAAAAGTTTCGTCTACAGTGATAATAAAATAACAAGAACCATTTAAATATTGAAAGCCTTATGGGTTTTTGTAAAGTCTAAAGTATTTTAAAAACTTAATAAAAATAAATACAATGACAAACATTTTGTACGAATTAATTTTCAGATAAAAAATAATAGCTCGACAAATTCTTTTGATAATGTACTTCCGACGGAAATTCTAAGCCATTCCATTCACAATATATTTTCCTTAAACAAAGCTGAAACACGAATTATTACAATTATTACTTTGGAAATTGAATGAATGTCGGAAGTATTCGAACAAAAACAAACGTTTTATTATAGAAGGCGCACAAAATTTTCATCCATACGAACGGAAGTACCGACGGCATAACGGACGGTACATAAACGAAAGTTCTTTATTTCATGCCACTTAAAGGCTCGAAATTCTTTCCTTTGCGAAACTCCTTGAGCAAGTGAAAAGATTTTGGCAAAATGAAAATTTAAAAAAATTCACTACACTGAATAACTCACCTCTTTTTGTGGTCGGTTTATTATCATTTCCATTGAGACAATTTTTTTCTCACGAGATTTGTAATCAAAATTTAGTTTTGAGAAAATTCGGGATTATTTTTGTAAAACAATTTAATAATCTACTTTTTGCTAAACACCGCTAGAAACAAAGTTAAAATTTTAATATGCTTTAACCAGTTTATATACTTTGTTATTTGTTTAACTTCTATCGCACTAACAAATCAAAAAATAAAATTATTGATAAACAAAAACCCAATTTTATTGTTCTTTAATTAAGATGATGTTTTTTCACAGTTTTTGAGTTTTTATTTATTTATTTGTTTATGTATTTATTTATTTATTTATTTATTTATTTATTTATTTATTTATTTATTTATTTATATATTTATTTATTTATTTGCTTTGGTTTTTTGTATACACTATTTTGAATGCAGCAGCAACGGCAATAGAGAAAAAGCAGCGACAGTAAAAAGAAATTTGCTTACAAATCCATGTAAAAGCATCGTCGCACAGCAAGGGGCTTGGAGCAAAAGGCGGAGGGGATGATGGCTATGAAGAGGAGGTGTATAGATGAGGAAGAGAAGGGATGTGATTATTACGACTGCGACTGCTTTAATAACGAATGTAGTGCAGTATTTTTTTTTGTTAATAATTTTGTGGTTTGATGTAAAAAATAAACAATTTTTTTTAATTTTTTAATTTTGTATTAATATATTTTTTTTTATTTTTATTTTTGTTTATAAATTGATATTCTTATTAGAAATCTGTTAAGCAATAAACTAAACTACATGCCGAGGCAACTCGTTGCGCGATAAAAGGGGATTCGCTACCGTTTTCACTATACCGAAGCAATAACACAGTGCAGTAGTGTTGTAGTTTTCCGTGACTATAGAAATGCACAATTTTCCAGTATACGAATACAAAAAAGAAAATATAGGAAAACATAGTTCACAACAAAAATGGCAATAAAAAAAGGAAAATAGAATCACATAAAAAAAGCAAGAAACAAAGAGGAAAAACTGACACGAAGAAGTTAAGAAAGGACTATGGGACTTTAACCTGCACAAACAGGGTTTTCAGCAGAAGTTCCGTTGCATAGTATGTGCAGATTCCTACACCAGCAGCACCAGCACCAGCACCAAACACACAACAATCAACCTAACAGCGCCTTGTCGTTGTCGTTGCTGACGTTACAACTTGTTGTTTCTCCTTCAGAGCAGCCTTAACTTTTTTTTTGTTTTGCACCTTGACGCCTGACCCTACCTTACTCCTTCTTCCATCGTCCTCAGTTATTTTCGATCCTCGTCTTCTGTACCTCTGTCTGCAATCCTGCAATCCTTTAGCTGCCATCGTTTTTGTGTCGTTCCTTGCATCCATGTCCTTGTCGTTGTTCCATGTTTCCCTGCCTCACCATCCTTGTTTTATTATGTTGTTTCAGCATACACAGAGCATTTAACTTATATCCATCCGCCATCCACCATCCGCCTCCTTTTGCAACCATGTACACATTAAAATTGCAATCCTGTTGGGAAGTACAGAGATAGCAGCTTCTATATCACTCCGCCAACACCACTGTCGTTTCATACTCTTGCCACTATACTTGCCACACAGCAGTTTGCAATATCTGTAGCAGCAACATAAACAGGACTGGCTGTGGCTCCTACTAAAATACTAACAATTCCCAAACACAAAGTACACCATCCCCATTTCACCATTACCATCAAGCTGAATTGCATTTAAATTTTGAAAGGGGGCCGATGAGACTGGGATGGGCGGGGGGTCTTTTGCAATATACACACAATTTGCACTTGCAAACACAGCAAGCAAAGCAACCAACTACCTACCTACCCACCAGCGCCATCCAAACCCCCAGTGATCAACGGAGAAAACTAATAGAGAACACACAATATAGTAGTAGCAGAGCATTAGAGAGAAGGACAATGGTGAGGAAGGACTATGGACTTGGGGATAGGGAGCCAAAGGACTCCCCGAAAATTCAAAATTTAAAACACTAAAAGGGGTTGGGGGCGAGTGAAGAAAACAATGAAAATAAAAACCAGTAAGGCATAACACAACGAAAGGCAATAACGAAAAAAGTGTAGGTATGCATATAAATATACCGGGTAGCCAAACCTGAATTGTTCTTAATTTTTTCGAAATTGTGTTTCTTTGGGGGCATAAAATAAATAACTTTTTTAAAGTCTAGAACCAAAAGAATATTCAGAGTTTAATTTTATGTTTTTGATCGAAAACAAAAAAAAATTCTTGATTATTCTACGGCTACCAGCTACATAGCTAGAAAACTAGATAAGAAAATGAAATAAAATGCAAGACTGCTGGCTGCACGTACTTGCTGTAAGTGATTAAGCATCAACATCTAATGAAGGTAAAGATAGATCAACTGCCTTTTTTTAAATATAAACAACTCCTATGCTAAAAATAATAAATTTTAACATGCCACATTTCCTAAATGTTAAAAGCTTACTCAATGTGGAAAAAGTGAGAAGACATTTTGAAAGATATATCCCACTTTGCAATAGAAACCAACTAATTCAGGGTTGTAAAAGAATGCAATCACTTGTCACTCGTGAATGCTATCTCCGATGAATTAAATAAAAGAATAAATTAATTGGTTTCATTTTGAGACTTCCAAATAAAATTTGACAATAAAAAGATTGGATCTATTGTCTTTCTATTCATTTTAGAACAATACATTGAATGCAATTGTTTGAGAATTCATGAACTTTTTGCATTCTTTATCAATTCTACCGAAAACATAAGGCAGGAAGAAAGTCAAAAGTACCGCACAATTTGATCGTTAAAAAAAAAACATTTGATTTTGTTTTAAATAATTCTAAAATTGGAGTTTTCTGTCTTGTTATCATATTTTTAGTCTAAGAGCCGACAGCTAATTCTAGGAATGTACGTATAGGTAGCTTAAATTTGAGTATTGTGAAATTGAATTGAATTGGAATTGAGTTTTTTTCTCAACCTTTGAGACCGATTGGGGGCAAACGAGAGCTAGGTCTCCAATTTTATTTTTACAATAATTGATATTTTTATTTTAATTTGAATTTATAGATAATAAAGTCCTTAGATGCAATAAGAGTCTTCAATCAGATTGAATACGCGTGTTTTGACACATCGCATCATTCACTATTAATTTTTAAAGTCGCGAAAATAATTCATAATTTAAAATTAAAATAAAATATATTTAAATGAAACAACAAAAAAAATAGTTTACCTTAATTTTTTTATTTATTTTATTAAAATAATTAAATCACAAGACAAACCACAACCAAAAACGCAGCATCATTTAAGTTTTTCAAATGATATAAGTCATAAAGTGTAGGGGCATAATTAGTGCAGGGAAAAATAGTTAGAGTGCTGCACAAAATACAGACTTACACTCATACAACATAAAATAGCTCTCATTTTGACCCTTCCAATGATATGTAGGTCAAAAGGTGTTTACAACTCTTGGAACTGGAGTTTAAAAGCGTTTATTTAAAAAAGTCAAAGTGCAAAGTTTAATTACAATCGTTTAATTTATATTTAAGAAGAGATAAACTGACAACTTAAATTTTCGTACCGAAGTTGAAACAAAAACCCGGGTTTCCCTTCTCAGAAATTTACATAAAAATGCTCTGCTCGATAGACGTATAGACTGATGCTGATTACGATGCGATGCACGCTGAATATGAATATTTGGAATATGTCATCGTTATAATATTTATTCAAACATTGAAACCAATACTTACCCCTTAGAGCAAGTAACACGAATTTTTGTTTCGACATTTAAAAATTTATTAACAATAATTTTCTATCGTACCTACATATACCCTACGTTCCAATAACGAAAGACATTTTGTACAGTTGAAATAATTAACAATTTATAGTTAAAAATAAATCTAAATATTAAATTAAATACAAATCGAAAGAACCAACACATTTGGTAGGTAGATACCTACCTTAATATGTAGTAAGTACTTTATAATATATTCCTATAGTTTTGCATCTAATGATTGTTCTGGAACCATCAAATCCACCTGCACCTTGCAATCTGCACCCTGTATCTTGCACCCTGCAACCTGCACCACCAGATATGCGGCAAGTGTGGCAAAAGTTGTACCCCAAGCTCCAAGCAACACCCACTCACACACATTCCAATTCTCTATACTGTGTGCTTTCACTCTGTTTTCAATTGGAAACAAATACAAAAAATATTATGTAGAACTTCATTGCTCTAAACACAAAAACACAGATGCAGATACAAACAATAAAAATAAATAACAGAACTACACACAATATTGCAGAAGCTTTTACATAGGCAAGCCTCACACACATGTTAGCGTTGATAAGAAGTATTGTTATGTAAAGTTTTATTAGAATAAAGTTGCATTTTTTCATCCATTCAAATTCCCATCCCCTAAAAAAAAAATTATATTTCGTTGCAAGTGATTTTATCCCTGGAAAGATTTATAGAAACACAGTATATAAGAAAATGTTGTTAACTTGCGATACAGGAACAACACATGTTAATTTTTTTATCGAAATCTCGCTAATTCAAATCTCCAAACTTCGAGTTCGCTTACCTACTTTCAACTTTTGTTGAGAACAAGAACATAGAAATGTTGTACGTTTTTCTTAAACAAGTCTAAGAAAAATTTGTTCGTTATCGAGATTCTATTTTTGTTTTTTTTCAAAATATCGCTTTTAATAATCTCGCAAATATCAACCGGAAACTCACAATTTAAAATCTCGCATATCAAAATCTTGGAAATTAAAATTTTGCTAATTAAAATCTCACAAAAATCGATAACTGTTCCTTATCGAGTTTTTTTTTTCTAAAAATATAGCTTTTAACAATCTCGCAAATATCAATCGAAACCTTGCAATTTAAAATCTTGCATATCAAACTCTTGCAAATTGAAATTTTGTAAATTCAAATCTTACAAACGCATCACTCACAGAGTTTTGCACAAAACAAAATCGTCCTAGCGAAAAAATATACTCGATAACGAACAACTATTTCATAGACAAGTATAAATATCTATTTTTTTTTTAATCTCAAAAAACAAAATCTCGCTTTTTAATAATCTTTTTTGGAATTACAAAAATATGGCTTTTAACAATCTCTCGAATATAAACCGGAATCTAACAATTTAAAATCTTGCAAATCACAGAAGCATCGCTCGCAGTTTCACACCAAAAAAAAAAGAAAGAAAATAAAGAAACTCGATAAGGAACAACATTTTCTAGACAAGTCTAAGTGAGATTTGAATTTAAAAAAAATGAGATTGCAAAATTTTTATATGCGAGATTTTAGATTGCGAGGTCCCGGTTTATATTTGCGAGATTGTTTGAAGTGATTTTTTGTAATTCAAAAATTATGAACAAAAAGATAATAAATTTGCGAAATTTCGTTTTTTGAGATTTTTAAAAAGAAATACTAGATTCCGTTAATAGAAATTTTGGTTTGCGGAATTTCATACCACTTTCTATTTGGTGAACTGCAAAGTAAAGAAATGCAGTGATTTCTTTATTTTTGTATGAAATAAAATGAAATTTGTGGGACATTGCTCAAATTGGCTCGAATTGTTTAAAATAACTTTATCAAATAGCAATTTTAAAAAATTCTGAATTTATTATGAAAAACTAAAAATAAGTTTTTGAAAAAGGTATTCATAAGTTTTAATGATATTTTCAAAAATCTGTTTTTAAAAATTTAGAATTTTTAGCTTGTGAATTTACGACACCCTTCAGTGGTTATTTTGATGCCAAAATAAAGCAATTGTCTTAATTCTTAATAATTTCAAGGATTAAACTACCTTAAAAATGATTATTGAAATATTCATAGTCATTTTAAGTTTAAGGTTAAAGCCTAGTACGCTGCTGATGCGAAACGAAAAATCCCATACAAAAATGACACAACGAAACCATAAACGAAAAAATTTAGTTCTACTGTTCGATGAGTAAAATTGATTTTATTGTACCAGATCATTTGGAGAAGTCTTCACTCTTTTTTTGCACACAAATAATTATCCAGACCATATATTGTGTGAGAAAAAATGATATTTGTGTTTTTTCGTGTTGATTTTTGTTGTTTCTTTCATTATAGCGAGGCTGCCGGTGTTTTATTTTCAGTTTCATGTGTTTTGATTTTTAAATCGGTGTAACTGTCAACGAATATTTTTTCGCTGCGTTTTCGTATGCATTTTTTTGTCTTGTTGGAGACCAACTAAAAATTTTGTTTCGTATCGGAAGCGTACTAGACTTTAGACTGAAGTGAAATTCTGTTTGTATGAATTTAATAATCAAGAGGGCTCTATTTTAGCGTCAAAATAATCACTGATTTGACTTTCTAATCGTCTCAAAATGAACAATTAAGATATTTGATGAAAACTTTACCACTTTGATCTTAAAGGATACATTGTGCCCCGCAGGAGGTAGGTAAAGTAGGGAAGAGGGTAAGGAAATGTGTAAGTGCAAATTTATGTATGAGGTGCCTCCTTGAATCATCCTGAATTCTGAATGAATTTCAGGATGTTCCTTAGACAAAAACTAGACACCAAACCCAGTTTGTCCATAAAATATTATCCGAAAGCTTCTTTTTCGGTTTTATCTATTCTAAGGCATGGACTCTTCTGTGTCTTAATCCTGATAACTACAGCTTAAGTCTGTGTACCGATGCCCATTCTGCTTATATGGAACTCGTTAATATTCCAACTACGAGAAACAGTCAGAACAGGTCTGATAAGCTGGAGTAAGTAGTCCCTTTTATTTTTGAAAGTATATTACACGAAACAACAGGCCTAAATTCTTGACTATCTATCGTTTTCGAAATTCAGATATTTTCTTTGTCTGTTTGTTTTCCGCTTCTTAACAACAGCAGCATAATCTTGGAAGAAGCTTCTTCTGGAAGCTCAAGAAATTGTAATCATCTCTGACATCAAATTAGTTTTAAAATGAAACCATCACAGCTCTATTCTGTCTGGATATCAAGAAAGTATTTGACAGCCCTAATTCACAAACCAACTGTATGCTGGAAGCCCACATTAACAAACTCTTTGAATTCTAGAAGAACTGAGGTATCCAGGTATAAGAACTTGTCTGCTTTACGAGACCTTCAAAACACCATTACAAAAAACTAATGATTTTCGCGATCAAGGAAAAATCTCTCAATCTATCTCTCGTACATTTTATAAATTTGATAGAATTTATGATTATTTCTGTTGCTTTTATTTTAAGAAAATCTTTAGAATAAAGAATTTTTAAAATGATTATTTTCATTGCTTTCAAGCCCTATGCTATTTTCTAGAAAAAAAAAAAACACGCACACTATGGCGTATACGTAATATTTGTTGTTGTCGTGGAAATCAACAACTAAAATGCAAAATAAATCAAAACAGCATACAAAACATCAACCTTTTGTGTTGCCAGGAAAGGAACCGTTAAACTTCAAATAAGAATACTCTCCTCTTAATCTGTGTCGGTGTGTGTGCGTGTTGTGTTTGTATATGTACGAGTTTTCAAATTGCAAAGGATAGACAAACAAAAGTATGAGAAATCGCCTGCTTTACCTATACCAATACCTGATACTTGTTTCTTGTACTTTCTCTGTTATGTTTTATGTTAGTATTTAGTATTTATTTTAATTGTTGTTGCCGTGTGCATACATTTTTGTACATATGTACACTTGTACACACATTAATGCGCATACTCCTCAACATCTTCTTTCCTCATGGTACGTGGGTGCATCATCTCTAATGATGAGGGCTATGGACATGGGATTAGTAGGGCTCCCTCTGCGGGAACTATGAGAAACTACTATTTATTCGTTTTGTAGTTTATTTATGAACGTACATATTACACATAAATAGGGTGACTTTATTTTAACCGATTTACTTTTACATCCTTTATTACGATTGCCAATTTCAGGTCAGACGATGTCAAGAGTTAAGGGTTTTCTGACTGTTCACTATTGTTTGATCTGAAGATCCCAAAGGAGACTCCATCTATTGGAAGCAAAAGGGTATAAAGAAAACTTTGATAAAAAGTAAGATCTATGTCACGACTGCCTACAAGCAGAAGAAGAAAGAAGAACTCTGGTTTCCTCGAAAAAAAATTAAGGAGCATGAGAAGCTTACAATAGCATATAGAACTACTTCGGGAAACACACTCAGATAGTTTCAAAGTTTGTCAAAACCTAAAAACGTATATAGAGCCCAAACCAAAGTCTGCAAAATTGATGAAAGGAACATTTAAGCTTATGCTTATGGGATATAAAAGAATAATATTGGCAGACTGAAAAACGGCCATGGTCCAGCCATGACGAATCGAGTTCCACTACTAGAAAAATTGAATCATTCAATCAACTCTCAAATCACTACTGCCTCGGGCTATAAAAAATTGTGTTGCAAAGCCCTAGCTCAAACTATTAGGGTGGCTTTTTTAAGACCTCCCAGTCTAAATGTTTTTTCTTTACTATATGATGTTCGATGGCATAGAATTTGTCAAAAGTGGATGAAAAACAAGGACATTAAACGTTATTTTTAGAGAAATATTTTTGATTGCTTACGAATTGTTCGGGCTAAAGTGCAACATTTTACCTAGTCAATAGTCTGGAGGTACAATGATAATGACAGTGCGGACACCAAGTTAGCTAAAATAATATTAAACAGCCCAAGGTAGGTTTCGAGACTTCTTTAAACCTCCCGGAAAAACTGAAGCCCCATCGACGATGACCTCTTCTACCTTTTACGTAATTAAATAATTTGTGTTGGTCAAAACTTTCACTTCCACAATGAATTCGGTTAAGATTATAATCACCCTATAAATGTACATAATAATCTATACATTCAATGTATCAAGAAAGAAAAAAATGATACAAATAAAACTAAATAAGTTCAGCACACACACACACACATTGAAACAAACATGCACACAACAATATGCTGGATTTTATTACTAAGTTTACATCCATGGGAAATATGTCTAGAATAGCAAAAAAGGAATTTCTGGTTTATTGTTGTGCTTTTGCATTAGTGTGGGTGGGTTTGCGCTTTGCATTCAAGTAAACGACGGATGTTTTGTTTTCATTTTGTATACACTTCTATATTTTAGCATGGGGGTGGGGGTGGTAGCTCAGCATGTATGCTAGAACAATACTTTTGTTACTAACTTTAGTTTCAAGGCTTAATTCTTAGTTCCATTGATTTGTTGTTCTAGTTGTTTGTTTTTTTGTCATATTTTACTCACTGATTGCAATAAGAGAGCTTATATGGAACAACATGTTCTCAACACAGACTGACAACCATCGATATTTGATCATTTAAACTCTAAAGCAACCAGGTTGACAACCTACATAATGTTGTACTGTATGGTCTTTCAAATAATTTGTAAACTTGGAAACCAATTTTTGTACAACTTATACTTTTTATCCATAAAAATAAATAAGCTTACCGATTTATGAATGGAATCATATCAACCGCTTTTTTAAAATTAAAATCTTCCAACATCCATAAAAGCACCCGTTCTGACTTCCTTACACGAAATATTTATGTCTTCTTACTCTGTCTATTTTTCTTCGATCAAAACCTTGACCAACTACATTTGAACACAAGAAATAATTAGTGTCAAGCTAGTGAAGCAACAATTGACCAAGGACGAGTGTTCAGGTGGATAATCATTTTCTGTTGATTAGTAGTTAATTAGCTGTGATGATACTGCTTTTGTCAATCAATGTTTTCTTAATTTTTGTTATTTGATGCTTTGCTAAGTTGATAGGAGCTAAGCGAATCAGCAAACATGTTAGTAAATCAGCAAAAAAAAAAATATTGCACGACAAAATTTAAATTGATAGAGCTTACTAACGACTAGTCAATACTATCACAAGTAATCAACAACAAATTATATACCTTCAACCACTTTTCAATTGGTGATTGATGATTTGCTTACTTGAGAATCATCAAGAAATAAGCTTTGGTAAAGAAC
Source organism: Dasysyrphus albostriatus (assembly GCA_946251815.1). NCBI lineage: Eukaryota > Metazoa > Arthropoda > Insecta > Diptera > Syrphidae > Dasysyrphus > Dasysyrphus albostriatus. The sequence continues at coordinate 4,852,420 of OX276339.1, forward strand.
CATAACGCATTTTTTGGAAGAGATTTCATAAAATAACATAACTTTCATATAGGAAGGTGCTTAAGTTTTTCTTTGTTTAATTTTTATCATTTATGGTGGGACATCACTTTCGCCATACTTCTGTTTCGGAATGAGTATTTCTATTGTAGCCTTACATCATGAACGCTGGCCCTGGATTTAGAAGCTTTAAATCACTTTGGGGTGTAAAAAAGCCAATTATGCTTAGTTATTTATATTTTTTTTTGCAAAATTTTTATTTTTTATTTTTATTCACATAAAATCTAGACAGATATGTATGTATGTATGTATGTCCTTAAAATAAATAAACCTTTATTAATGTATATATTTTTGATAGTTTGCAAAACAAGAGGGAATTTTCCAATACTCAGGAAGTAAAACTGGGGTAAGGCTTAAGATATTGCACCCACCGAAAAAAGAAGCTTATCTTAACACACAGAAACACAGCCAAACACAAATAAAATACCAGTAACAACAGCAGCAGCAAAATACAAATATCACCCAATACACCCTCCCCCCGACCCAACAAAGCAGCAGACAGCGAGAAACATGCACTCATATTCTCTGCTGTATAAAAGTGCACGACCCACAACCCAAAACCCACAACCCATCCCACAAATCGAACGACAACGACACACAACAAACCAGGAATGGGGCAATGGGGTTGACTTTGCTTTCTCATTCTCAGTTGTTCAGAACTTTTAAGCCATGAGCCTCAGCATCTACCTCTCTAATGCATCTGCCTGCATTAATGTGTGTGCGTCAGGGTGGATGTTGTTATTGATGTACATTTTAAGGATACACTCGTACCATACATATAATATATTCACTCGCACTCTCTGTCTCTCTCTAGGAAAATAATAATTAATAGAGTGTGCTAGTATGAGTATGAGTATGAGTTTCTTTTTGTTTTGGTTTAAACGGTTATCAACTCTGTGTCTGTATCGTTATTTTGGTTTCTATTGGGATTTTGTTTTAGGAGGAATTTCCCAACCCAACCATACTGCATCCTTACTGAAGGCAGAACCACTCTTTTATTCGTGTGGAACGATGTACAGTGGGGCGCATTGTATGAAAGATCACCAAAAACTTTTAAAAACTAATGTGGTTTTCCAATCAATCTAAAAAAAATTAAATTTGTATGGGGTCAATTTTATCTTTTTCAGATTTCACTCTGAATTATCCTTCAAATCACAATTAATGATATTTTCACTGAATCACATGCACACTAATATAAAGTAGCATATTTCATAAGGTTCAATTGAATTTTGTTTTGTATTTCATTCACTGACACAATTACATTCGAAAACAGATTAATCTCATTTCGTTCTATTTGCTACGATTGATCTAAAATCAAACACCTATATCTATGAATGAAAAAAGACCATTGGCGTAGGAAAAAGGGTTAGAAGTGTGAGCTGTTCACTTTAGAAATTAAATCTCCCATCTTAAAAAAATCAACAGTAAAACTTTTCTGGTTCTATAAAACACCAAAGAAATCCTGCGTACGCCCTTGAGTCTGATATTAGTTTTGTGATGCTTCGTTCAAAGATTTTCAGTTGTGATGATGATAAGTTTAAAGATTCTTAAATTTTAAGGGTTTTTAACTGACATTTCTAATCTAATGAGTGTTAAGTTGCTTCAGGGTTGTCGGTTTCACTTATTAATTCTTTTTTGGACGAATTTGGGATTAAGTAATAAATTAAATCAAATAAGTCATTTGCACGGAAAACTAGGTTTTTTTGATTACATTTTTTTGGGTTTGATTTTTCCAATTTTTTTTTTTGTTTTAATGGTTTGTAAGGTTGATGGTTACCCACCGGCAACCTTAGAAAAAATTCCTTCCCACGCCAATGAAAAAGACATAATATGTCTGTTTACTTGCTACATCGTACAATTTCGTATGACGTCTCACAAATTGCTGTCAAATCCCATAGGAATGTTTGACAGTTTGTAAAAGGTAGCAAGTTTTCGCAGTTACCAAATACTCAAAATATTTAAAACGGGAAGTATGATGAAAATGCCCAAAATTATGTGGATGGTGCTATCAAATGTCAGTAGTACAGTTAAAATTCTGCGGAAAATAGAAGGAGATAAGGAAAGAGAGAGAACACTAATGTGAATGCGAATTCAGAAACGCACAAACGCAGAACTATCCGATCCGGAACACCAATAAAACAAACAGGCACTATGCAGTATCCCTGAATTTGTGCAACTTCACATGCGGATACCGAAATAGTTCTTCACATTTGGTAACTTGGCGAACACAGATAATTTACAATAAGGAAAATAATATTTTAAACGGAAAATAATTGTTCTTAGAAGCAGTAAAATGTGTGAAATTTACATATTCTTAGCTTAAAATTTATTCTTTGCGATATTTGACAACACTTTGAAAACTAAGTGTTTGAATGTGTGAGTTGTTCTGTTTTCGATTTTAAAATGAAATCCAAAATCCTTTTCTGTTCTTTTCAGGAGAAGAACTGTCAATCTGAATGCCAATAGAACACTTTCAAAAGGGTTTACACGCGTTCCGAACGCTTCGGGATCTCCAATCGAAAAGGCCATAACTGGCTGAACAGAATGGAGACGGAGCTGCAACTGAAGGTGGAGCTGTCGAAAATTTTAATACACACAAATTCAATGATACGAACAAAACACAACGCATCAGCTGCGCAGACGGAGCTGGACAGGTTCGCCAACTTTTTACTGTTGCTTTCACTTTTTTGGCGTTTCAGAAATGCGAAAAACCGAGTGTGTACGTCGAAGTAATAATTTTAACCTCCATTGAATCATTATCTATTTTACTTTTGTTTTTATTTTCGATAGGTACATCTTGTTGTAGAATTAAATTCACAAAGTATTCACAGCTGACTCAAGTGACATCAATATTGTCGAAAGCTTGGGTGCGTAAAAAATCACCTACGACATTTTGACAGCTCTAGACGGAAAATTTCAAACAAACCAGGATCAAGAAACTTCTTGATACTTTGTTGCGGATGCATATTTGCAAAAAGCAGGTATCTTTAAGTAAATACGTATATGACGTTTGTTTATTTACACATCATTATTTGTGGTCTTGAGAAAAAGCTTTATAAAAAGAACATTTTTAGTAATGCACAAATATCCTTAATATCATCATAAATAGTGTAACGAAATAATTGTTTTTTGCTATAGATAACTGAAAAATTTTAAAGTAACCATTGTATAAGTACTTGTTGTTGCAACTTGCAACCTGAAAATATACTTGTAAATTGGGTGTATAGAAAGGTCTTTCTACACAAATGGGCGGGGTTCAATATTTTTCCAACTTTTCCATCCTTAATCCTTAAATTGGAAATATATTAGAGGTGCGGCCTCCAAACTATACATTTCGGGTTTTATTTAAAAAAAAAACAACAACAACCCAGTACCCCCATTTCTCATATATCTACCCAACCTAACATAACTCCACCCAACCCCACTCGACCCTTCCCTTACACACACACCCCCACATATTGCTTCTAAATAAAAAGAAGAAAAATACGAACAAAACTGAAGCAAAATGTGCAGTTTTGCTGTGCTGCTGCTGCACACAAAATATTGTTGTAGTGGTTTTCTTCTAAAACAGTTTTCCAAAAAATTCATTTAACTGTGTCCTCTGTTTTGTGTTTTGCGCATAATATTACAGAGCAGAGAAAGAGACACAAATAGAAATAAATACAAAGACTATAGCAGTTTAGAGGGTGTGGATGTGGGTGTGAGTGTAGGTTTTATTCCCGCTTTGAAAGCAAACTTCTGGAGAGTACCTTCTTCAGTTTTCTGTCAGTAACTGTGGGTTTCATAAGCACCCCAGAGCGCTTTAATATTCCTCGATTTTTTTGTGTTTAGTTATTTTGTTATAGTGTAGTGATGTATTGTTGTTGTGAAATGTATTAAGGACTAAAGATTTAAGACATTGCCATACCATTTAAACAAAATAACTACTACAAACTTAATTTCCGAGTTTTTATATGAACCAGAGAAAACAAAGAAACGAATATTATTTAGTTTTAATAGAATAATTTAAAAATTAAATTTTATTTTTAAGCATAAGCATTTTAAGAAAATAAAATCACAGATGAGTGGGATGCTTCTTTATTTCTGTTTTCAATTAGTATTTTTATTGTAAAAAATATTGGTTGAATTCCATTATCTAAATGCAGCTATAAGACAGCGATGGAGCATTGAGGCAAGCAGAGATAGGCACCAAAATTTATAAATCAGTGATTGCCCTACCTGATCTGGACTCAACACTTTAGTTTGGGCTTGTTGGGCCTTTTGACAATTATTCTTAAGCTGAGTTCATACGACTGAAAAAATACTTTATTTTGCCATATTTTAGCTATTTATTGACACTATCGTAATTGGTGTGGCAGGAATATTGGCATTTTATTAGTCGTATAAATCCAATATAAATCTAACCAAATAAATAAATATAATACTACATTACTAGCAGGGTTGTTTTATTTATCATTAATAACAGTGGCCTTATTTGGATTCAAATATTTGCGCAACTACCAATAATTCACAAATATTGATAACTTTAACAGATATCTTTTTATTTTCATGTGCTTTGGAGTCGATTTTAGAGAAAAACCCTCTACTCAGGGCTGAATATCTAAAACTGTTGCCATATCTGATTCTCGCAATATTTCCATCCATAGCGAGTGAGTTTCTTTATTCATTCTAGATATTCGGAATAAGCATTTCTTCATACTTCCAAATATTCTGGATGAACTATTTTATTATTTTGTATTAATTTTTAAATATTTGGAATGTATTCTAAGAGGAATATGGTGCGTTGAGTGTAATTTATTCATTTTATTTATATTTATTTTATTTATTTATTGTTATGTAATAACAAAAACAAACATAAAAAACATCTCACACAACAATACACTTTGGGTCCTAAGGACTAAATCCCAAAAGAGTTAACTCCCTCAGCCTAAAATTAACTAAACCCCACTAGATTTTTGATAGTGGGACCTTGGAAGTTTTATCAGTTGGGACATAATTCATTGTGAACTAAGCTTAATTAACTAACTGTCATCTTTGAAAAAATGTGGGTTAGTTCATTGGCAACACTAGTTAGACGCGGAAGACTATGGTCAGCCCGAAGGGGTAGTAGACAAATAAAAACTTACAAAAAAAAGTTATATCTTTTAGGGTCATTTGCTGATACAAAACTTAAATATTAAACATCAAGATAAGTGCTTATTTGTGACAGTTAACACTGAGGAAAAATAGGAAACTTAGAGTTTAGATTTAACATTAATATTTAAGTTTCGCTTCTGCATACGCTTCTTAATCATATCTTTCTTTTTATTTATACGCATGCTTTGCATTTATTGCGAAATGAAATTCTACGCCGTTGTTTTTCATAGATAAATTGTGAGTCGACGGAGAACAAAAAACATCGTTCCTTAGGACCATGATAATTTAAGAATACAAACCCTACTCTCTATTCGAATTTTTGAGAAAACTTCAAAACTTTCGTTAAGTTTTTCACCTGCTAATCGTGTTCCTATCGCAAATCACCCTATATTTTGGTCGAAATCATCTCTGTAAAAATAACAATAATATCGCCTATCTATTTGGGTTACCAACTGTATATTATTATTTATGGTAAAAATAATGATGACTGCAATAAATTGAATCTATCCCTTTTCACACCACCAAAAGAAGTAAAATAACAGATGATTTTTTTCTTTTATGCTAATATCTTGTGGCCTTTGATTTTGTTTTCCTTCAAACAATTTGTAGACAGTTCGAAAAAACATCCGCTCTTTCTTCTTCGTTTATTGTATGTTCATGTTACGTAATTTATATTTTTCATAAACCAAAAAACACAAAAAAAAACATTTGCACTACTTAATAAAAATAGCACTTGATTGATTTCTGTCCATAAAAAACATAAGCATGAAAACTGAAAAAAAACATCAAGCGCCAACACCTCAATCTTAAAAGTTGGAACATTTGATATCAAAAGCTTAAATCCTGAAAGCTCCATATAAAAAACCAAAGAAAAATCCTGCAGAATTTCTATCAACAGGGCAATGGTAACTCCGATTCATCTTTTTTTTTTTTTGTTTAATAAGCACAATGGTGCAAAATTTTAAACAGCCTTTTGTTTAGGGCTTAGCATGATACTAATTTACAATCTTCTAAATATTAAGTAATTTACTAGCTCTTCCAAATATTTAAACCTTAATTCCTTGACAGCCAGACAACCGTCAGTTTTTTTTTTTTGAGATTGGAAAATACTTTTGAGAATTTACTTCGGCTAAATACAAAAAAATCGATGTGAAATTATTTATGTACATAAACAATTGTAATTGTTAGTTAATGTTCATCCACAACTAAAATAAAATAAAAATAATAATGTCTTCAATTCAGATTTTTGTTCATCTTCAATGCATCCTGCAAATTATACAGGGTGGCCCTTTCTTCATCCATAATAATTTAAAAAGTATTGTTGGATATATTCTAGGGAAAAAATTTGTCAAGAAAAATACAAAATTAAAAAAAAAAATGTAGCTGCATTTTTGCGTAGTATGCTTTTCAATTATTACTCTAATAATGCACAAGAGTAGGAAGGTATATTCATCGAATATCAAATAAATTTGTATTTGCAACATAGAAGACAGTTGAAAAAAAATTGATATCTAAAGATACTTTATTCAGTGCAGGTTGTACAAACGTGGTTCAAAATTTGATCCATGGTTCATAATTTTTAATTCATGATTTTAATGATAATTTAAGTTTCAAGTAAGTTATAATAGCCAGTTACATGCTTGAACCATCCTCAGTTAAGCCACCACATCAGTGACCTAAAAATGTGGAGCTAGGGATCAAAACATTAACCCCGTTTTTAAAACTGCGCCTTAATAAAATAAATAAATAAAATAAAATGTTGTTTTAGGTTTAGGCTTTGACAACCAATTCCATTGTCTAAGGTTAGACAGCTCTTAGGAAATACTAAAACACATATTTTTTATAACTTTTGGAGTTAATCGGCTGTTTAAGGACTAGTTGTCGCTCCTAAAAGTTAGTTACACCAACATGGTTAAAATTTTAATTCATGGTTCAGTATTTTAATTCATAGGTTTCCACAGTTTAGCTGAGGTTTAACTATAGTTCAGGCATACAATTGCCTACTGTAACATAATTTAACCTTGAGCCATCGTTAAGCCCCAATTAATTCGACGAAATCACTGAGTTAAAATTTTGTCTTTCGATTCTCTTTTGATTGCGCACTCAATTGCTTTATTCTTACTAACTGTCAATTTAACTGAGTCAATAAGGACTAGAGGTTTTTGTCACTGTGCAAGTTTCATCATCGTCTCGTATTATTATCGCTGTAGTCTCGCAAACATCGTTTCAACTTGCGACTCGATTTAAATTTGTATTCAATTTGCACTTGAATTGATTAATATTTTGGTCACTTCTTATTAATAATAAATTACTCACCATTTTTTGATCAATCAAAAATCTTTTTATGTATGTATTTATAATATTTTTGATGTGTAAACATCTTAGCGCTCGGTATCAAGAAAAAAATCTTAGCTCCGAGTATGGATGGGGAAAATTGAAAGTCGGATTGGGCGGATATGGCTTACAGGTTCCGTTCTGAACGATTTTGTTTGTTGTAGGTAAGGAGAATTCTGAAAAACTCGAATAGGTAAGGAAGTTTTTTGATACTAAATGGTTTTGGTATTTGCTAAGTGGAGTAAATTCCTTACACCCCGACTCCACAGGGGAAAGTTGCACCTTGAGCGATTTCATTGAAATTGACATCGGTGTATCTAAAGGCCACTTTACACAATTATAGAAGTCATATGATTTCTCAAATGAGCTGTCAAAAACTTCTCAAAAGCAAAAAGCATATGACTTTTTTGACATTAGAACTGCAGCTAATTCCATTTGAGAAGTCAAACAGGAATTGTTGTTTTCATGGAAAATAGTGAATTCAGAGTTTTGAAAATAAAAATATTTCTACAAGAAATTAGAATTTTTAGTGAAAACAACAACGGATAATTCCAAAATAGTATTTTTGCTTTACAAAAATGTATTTGTTTAAAAAAATTTTTTTTTTTTTTTATTTTGATTTTGACAGATAACCATAGAGATAATCAAATGCAAATTAAAGACGTGTAAACATAAAAAATGATAACCGTATGACTTGACTTGAAATGACAGCTAATATGAAAAACCATACAGAAAAAATAATGACAGATCATATGACTTCTATTATCGTGTAAAATTGCCTTAAGACAGAATTATGAACGTCAAAAATATTTTCAATAGGGTGTTCTAAAAAAATGTCAACTTCGTTGTCCTTTGCACGATTTAAATGAAACTGACACTGACTGATAGCTGAGACAGAATTAAAAGGAAAAAAATATTTGTAAAGCAGGGTGTTCCAAAAATATGTCACCATTTGGTAACTTTCTTCATCCTTGAGCGATTTCATTGAAATTGACATCGGTTGAAGCTGAGACAGAATTATAAACGAAAAAATATTTTCAATGGGTGTTCCAAAAGTAAGATTTTCATGTTGGATACGCGAGTCCCGGTACTCACACATTTTTTTTTTTTGACATGTATTAAAATAATTATTTAAATTTGTTGTCAATTCTCGGCAGACGGCTTTGTCATGCTTCAATGTACAAGTTCTAAAGATACGAGTAATTATGTAATTCAATTATTCAATAAAGTACCATTAACTAACTAGACTTCCCTCCCTAGAAATATTTCTTAGATTCAGTTGTAGCCCAGGAAAACTAGACAAAAAATGGCAAAACTACGAAAAAATTCAGACAAAGCTGAATTTTGGTAGAGATCTTTGTTTTGACGTGTTAAGCATTTGCTGAAAAGTTCCGTAAATTTGGGCCGGGATTAATTTTTTAGGGGGGGTTAAAGGGGATAAGATTTAGTTTTTTCTTAATTTCTCAAAAACTATATATAGTTTTTTTGAAAAAAATGTGAAGGTACAAATTGTAGCTTATGTCATTCTACACGAAAAAGATCAACATACTTTTTTTCATAAAAGCAATAGATTCTGAGAAAATCATGCAAGAACTTCACGGTGGAGAAAATTTTGTCAAAAAATTTATAAAAACTATCATTAATCGATGGGCTAAAATTTTTGTATGATTTGAGTTTACCCACAACTCCTCTTAATAAAACCCAAGATTTCGGGGTGGCAGGGGTAAAGGAAACAACGCCATCTTGAAAAAGAAAGTGATTTGGTTTTTGTTCAGCAACTTAATGAAATTTCCTTTTACAACAGTCATAAAAAAATAACATTTAGACAATAAAATTACCTAAAAATGAGCTATTAACGAACTCTGTACGTTTGTTAGTTATAGCGTATTAAAGTAACACTTTTTATTTTGGACTGTAAATGGAAAAATAATGGTTTTTTGTTAATATCTCAGCAGATATATTTTTTTTTTTAAATAATGAGTTTATATTAATGCTTATAAAATTTTGGTCAAAAAAGATTATAACATTTTTTTTCGTAGGCGCTATAGATTTTGAGAAAAACTTGCAAAAAGGCGATTATTACCTATTTTACCAAGGAAAAATGAAGAAAAAAAATTGATTACAGTGAAAAGCCCTTATAATAACGTTTGTGCACATTTTTCTTGAAATCTATTGCTCCTACGAAAAAAAGTGTTATAATCTTTTTTGACCAAAATTTTCTAAGTATTAATATAAATTCACTATTTAAAAAAAATATATATCTGCTGAGATATTAACAAAAAAACATTATTTTTCCATTTACAGTCCAAAATAATAAGTGCTACTTTCATACTCTATAGCTTCAAGACTAATAAACCTACAGAGTTCGTTAATAGCTCATTTTTTAAGTAATTTTATTGTCTAAATATTATTTTTCATGATTTTGTTGTAAAAGGAAATTTCATCAAGTTGCTGAACAAAAACCAAATCACTTTCTTTTTCAAGATGCGGTGTTTCCCTTACCCCGGCCACCCCGAAATCTTGGGTTTTATTAAGAGGAGTTTTGGCCAAACTCAAATCATGCAAAAATTTTAGCCCATCGATTAATGAAATTTTTATAAATTTGTTGACAAAATTTTCTCAATCGTGAAGTTCTTGCATGATTTTCTCAGAATGTATTGCTTTTATGAAAAAAAGGATGTTATTCTTTCTTGTGTAGAATGACATAAGCTACAATTTGTACCTTCACATTTTTTCAAAAAAAACTTAGTTTTTGAGAAATTAAGAAAAAACTAAATTTTACCCCCTTTAACCCCCCCCTAAGAAATTAGGCCCAAATTTACGGAACTTTTCAGGAAATGCTAAGGACGTCAAAAGACAGGAAATGCTAAAAATGTTAAAAGAAAGCTCTCTACCAAAATTCAGCTTTGTCGGAATTTTTTCGAAGTGAAAGTTTAATTTTCCTGGGCTATTGTATAAACGTGATTCAAATTTAAATCCGTGGTTCAGTAGTTTTTACTGACTGATTTCCGAGGAATAACTAAGGTTCAATGATGGTTCAGGGTTCAAGCATGTTTTAGTAACCAATTTAATGCCTGAGGCACCAATCGTTGAACCTCAGTTAAATTGCCATAGTTGCTGAGTTTTAATTGCTTAACCACGGATTAATTATTTGTACAACTCGCCCAGAGTAAGCTTATTGTGGATAAATCAACATAATCATTGAATTTCAAACTGCTTTACTTAGTTTTTTTATAGTTTTGCTGGAAATTCATGTATCTAACAACTAGTTTCGAAATGTGTTGTAATTGGCTCGATTCTTCTTATTTTGATAATACTTATTTGATTAATAAAATAAATTTGGTGGTTTGACAGATCAAGGAAGGGTAAAGTGACTTACTATACTTCCAACCATTATTGTGTGCATGGCAGGAATCGAAGTGATTACCAATTTTGTGCTGAGTCCTAAAGGCCAAAGATGATAGGTACTTTTCATCGCTCTTGAAGGATCTCACAATTTCTCGAATAAAAGCTCCCTGAAAAAAATGTCTTAAGATCCCCAGTCCTTCAGTCGGTGGTCCGTTTATGGAAGAAAAAGTGAATTAATAAATGCTTGGAACTCTAGTTATCGAAGAAATTATTTCATTTGGATGAATGATTTTCCTTGTAAAGCGAGTCAAAGTTTATACATTTTTATTTTGATAAAGAAAGTATTTTTTAGTTTTTTTAGCCTCATGTCTAAATATTAGAAAAAGAACGCACTTTCTTTAATTATAGAAACAATTTCTGTATTCCAAAATTCTGTGAACGATAAAAGAAAAATTGTTTTGATAATGAAAAAAAGTGCGCTAATTTTGACACATACATAATTATGACCCAAACCCCTTTTAAATGCAGCCTGAATTGCAGGGCTTTAGTTAGAAAGAGTAGAGGGATAGGAAAGATTTGGCACAGTGGATTGAGATTAAGGCCCTTATTATGAATAGCGAATCGAACGTTCGTTTAAAAGCGAAGGATTTAGCGAATTTTCCTAATCACGATATTATCGATAGCGAGCTTCCACAGTCGCTTCAAAAATCAATGCTGCTAAAAATATTGCGAAAAAAACTCATAATAAACACATGTTAAACGACACACAATGGCTAATTGGGAATTCGCAAAATCATTCGCTTCTGAACGATAGTTCCATTCGCTATTCATAATGAGGGCCTACTTTGTTTATAATCTCATTAAATCCCACGGGTGGCGTCCAGTTAAACTGGAGGAATAGTAGAGAATGCTGCATAGAATGGGGCTCGCACCCACACCTTTCAGTTAGCAGTCAAGCACTACATCCACTTCACCATTGCTACACGCTAAGTTTAATTAGAATAACCTTTGTTAATAATTTATTCAATATCCTGAGGTTAGTAATTTGTATCCACAATATGGGAAAATCTTCCACAGTTTCCGATTATTCTTTGTGGATTTTAAATTCTTTTTCAAAAGCTTCAGTGGCAGTAATTTTGCACTTGGAATAGCTTGCGAACGATACTAAGAGCCTTGTGTTATATTGGTCCAAATTCCTTACCGCAAGATTTGTAAAACAAAACGCAGGCAAATCAGATTTAAAACACAGGCAAGGCAATTTTTACATTAGCAAAAATACCTTTGCATTTGCACAAAAAAAATCCGTCCCTTATTTCCCGGGATTGTGCCGTATTTCTTAAGTCTGTCCGCTTTAATTTTTTATAAACCCAGGATTCAGAATGAGTGTCTTCTTGAGTGAAACCAATGGAAAACGACTTTTTAATTTCGTCAAAAGAACACAGGGTTTATTGTACGAAATCAAAGGCAAAAGACGATACTCGAGTAAACGAGTCACCACATTGACCAATAATGATTTACGAGAATGGATACCTTTTGTTTGTTGCGTAAAATTATCCAAACTGGTTAAACTTATCCAAACGTCATTGTGACTCTTATTCTGATTGAATTACCTAGCATTTAATCAAATGTATAAAAAAGGTCGTTCATGCAAAACAGTATTTTTTCTCGCCATACTACAGTGACACACAGGGTGCTTACTAGGACCCTAGGGTGATAAGTTAGATGTAGTTGAAAAAAAAATTATTTTTCGTTCAAAACTAAAGTATTCAAATTCAGGATTCGATCTCGAATGTATTCGGGATTTTTTTGTCATTTGGGATTTTGGCTTTTCGGATTTTGCTTCCCGCAATAAAATGACCTTAGGAGCCCATGGTTTTCGTCTGCCTGGTAACTATGGTACACCCTGTGTATTCCTAAGTTCGCATCTTCTTCTTGTTTAAAAGTATTTAAATTATCTCTGTTCCACAATAATTGATTTCTTAACTTCCACATCTAGAAAATGAATGCGTATTTTGATAATCACTGAATCATTGAAGTGTAAACAAAAAATCACCCCGATTACAGAATTCAGCGAAAGAGCTGCGGAGGTAGCCACACATATTTTTGCTTAATATACATATTTTTCTTCATAATTTTGAAATTTGGCTCATAGAAAAAATGTCGAAATTGAGTTCGATTCCCTCAATAATAACTCGCTTATTTATCATCTGCCGTTTTCGAACACGTCATCTGCTTCAAACGCTTTAAGCATTGGCATTGTGTTCGGCAATGCAGCTCGCTTGAGTCACATGTTCGAAAACATTAGGCGCGTCTCACCAACTAAAATTTCACTGAGCGCTCAATGTCAGGTTGACGGAGGCGAAATGCTTTGGTGGAACAAGATTCTCCGTTGAATTGTATTCAACACGTGTTATAATTCTCGAATTGAAATTCTGGAAACGAAATTTCAACTTTGCTTAAAATATTTAAGCACAAAACTTTATGAAATGAATAAAAAATTATAGCAAATACAATTTATTTTCATTTTTATCAACATTCCACCTTTATTTTGTATTTTTGTATCGATTTTAGAATTTGTACAACAACAAAAAATTGCAATTTGGCAGTCAAATGAACAGCTGTTTTAGCAGAGAAAGAGCATTGAGAAATGAATCCAAACAATTTTCGTCTCAGTAATCTCCTTAAAAAATCTCAGTGCTCAGTTGACATTTTTTGTCCCACTTAAAAAATCTCTGAGCGCTCAAAGATTTTATTTGGTGAGACGCGCCTTTTATCTGCAGAAAACAAATCGAGTTGACGACTTAAATATTGAGAAGCTTTATAATATGTTCATTAAGGTTAAATTAGTTTGCAAAATAATTGACTGACGTTGATTAAAATAATTTTGGGCAAACGACGATTTACGTTGATTTGACGTTTTCGAAAACGGCCATCAATTAGGTACTGAGTCTCAATACTACTTTTTATTTATAATTATAGGCATATGTCCATAATTGTTCCTGTAACAATCAAAATTTTAACAGTGAAACTGAAATTATACGAAAAAAAAGATAAATTATTAAATACGGCCTGGGTGTATTTTCCTTTTGACTACAAGCAAAGCTTTTCTTCGTTGGTTTATGACATTAGCTTTAGAGTTTCCGATTATTATTTCTTATATATTTACTTACATTTTATAAACTTTTTTCTACAATTTGAAAGCAAAATCATTTATTATTTTGATGGACAAATAAAGCCAAGTGCCCTACAAACCATCAATGTTTATTTTCAATATTGAGTAATCAATGATCGTTCGTAAGCTCTTTAATGTCATTGTCAACGAACATTGACGATATTGTGGAACCAAAATCGATGTAACTGCTTTTATCATTTGTTTCATGTTGACATTTAAGTTGTGCAGTCGGTGTCAAAAAAAAGATGGATTTTCGGCTTAATTCTCGTGAATTACAAAGCAATTTTTTTCTTTCTTCTTTGCTATCCAATTTTGTTGTACTTTCTTTTTTATTTGCTGATACAGCCAATGCAGTACGTAAAATTAGTGTAAATTTTTATTGATACGTGTGGTTGCAATTTCGCATCAATTTTTTATGACAGAAAATGTATTAAAGAATTATTGCCAATGAACGTTGCTCGTGTGTAATGCCCTTAAGACTTAAGAGCCCTTTACACGATCAATGTTTATTGTCAATATTAAGTGAAAAATTCTATTTTTATTTATACGTGAAGTGGTAATTTTGCATTAGTTTTATGACAGAAAATGTCTTCAATAATTATTGTCAATACACATTGATCGTGTGTAGGGCCCTTAAGACTTACACCAGTATTATGATTGTCGATAATTATCAAATTGATAGTTTATAAGTATGTATATAAATTTGGTATTTTAAAAGATAAATTTACTAAAAAACTGACAACTTTCGTTTAAAATAATTAATTTTCTTTTAATTGGAAATGATCGGCATCATTCTGAATGAGCACAACTGAACAGTTGTGTTTTAAATATGCGAATTTCAATTTTTATTAATGATCAATTTGGTATTGACAATCGTAATAGAGGTGTTAATTAATATCCAAACAAAACAACAAATAATCACAACTTCCACACAAAATGGCTTTTAATATTGCAATTACCATGGGTAATAAGTAATAATCTAATTCACTTTACGTGGAAGGCTGTTCCAAAATGAAATCTTTGTTAAATTCAGTTTTTAGTTTTATTTGTGACTCAAATTAAGCATTCATATTCAGCATATCTGTTGAATAATAAATACAAGTAATAAAATTGAATTTTGATTATATAACTCGCGGGGAAAAGAGTAATTTCATAACATTCATCTTTAGATACATACACTATTAATATCTTCTTTCGCTTCTTTAATTTTACCATTTAAAAACACTCATCGCATCGAATAACACTGGCTAAAATTAAATATTTGTTTGAAGAATTATACTCTACCGAGGTTTTCGACGTGCATACCTATACCTACTCAATTCGAATCCGATGTCAGAATTTCTCGATGGACTCTAGTCTTCGAAATATTCAAATCTAATGATATCGTCGTCGTTCAATGTAAACGCCCTAACTCCATTTCATTTTATTTTGAAACATCTGTACTTTTTATGGATTTTTAGTAACTAGAATTTGAAAATGTTTGATATTAAGAAATTTTTCCTTTATAAATAGACTAACATAAAATTAGAGACCTTTTACAGAACTAAAATGTTTATATTGAATTAATCGGTTTCTACAAAAAAAAAATGAAGTTAGGGAGTTTTCACTGAACGAGGACGATATTCATTTCAAGAAGTGCGAGTATATAGTTGTAAATGTGTTTGGTAGAGAACACTGTACATAAACAATGATATAAGAAACATTTGGCTCCGCGGTGCGGTATTGTCGAATACAAACATTCCTGTCATCATTCTATCACCTTTAATTTTAAAAGCTTTATATTTTGAATTCTATCAAAAACTAAAGCGGTATATAGAAGCACCCGCTGGAACGATGTACTCTTTCAAAGACTACAACAACCAGTTCAGAAGCAACCCCAAAACACCACAGCGTTTTTGGCGACATCTAGTATGTGATCCTTCCTCTGCGATGCACAAAAATGCTTCTGCTTTCTCGATTTAACTAATACAGATACACTATGAAAAGTCCCTTTTTGTCTTAAAAAAAAACATTTTGTCTATTTAAAAATTTCTACAATCAAACTGATAAATCTATTGTTGTTTTTTTTTATAATATTGTTGTCAATGCCTGCACATTGCAGTTTTTTTTATTTAATGATAAGTGTTTATAAATTAGATTAAAAAACTAAAATACATTAAGGCTTAAAAAATATTGTGATAATGGCTTTTTTTGTTGTTTTCTTTCTGTTTAATTTTTTTTCTAAACGAATTCGTACTTCGCCTGTTTTTTATTCGAGAGAGAAAAAGAACGAAAGTTAAGAGTTTTAATTTTTTTACAGAGATGTTCTTACTTGCTTTTTTTTTATTTTATTGTTCTTTATATTTCGTTATTATTTTTTTTTTTTATTTTTAGAGGAATACTATCGTTTGGTGTTTTAATGTTTTCTCTTAACAAAAATTGTATTTTTTTTTTTCATTTAATTTTTTTTGTTCTTAAAAAGTAAATTAGTTTAACTTCGATCACGACACAACAATTTTTTCTTTTTGTTCTGTTTCAACACTTTTTTACGTTCAGTTTATAAACGTATATATATATATGTATAACACATGGTACATATATTTTTATATAAATTTAAGTTGATTCATCCGTTACTCATGTTTGTTTTTTTTTTCTTATTTACTTATTAAAAAGAATCTTGTTCTCCTCATTGCAATAAAATACATTTTTTTATCGTTTTAGTTTTTGTTTTTTTTAGTGTCTTAATCATTAAATTTATTTATATATAGATATTTTTTATATCAATCACTTTCTAGTTTCAGTCAAAAAACGGGTTTTTCCTAGACCTTAAGATAATTTAAAACAATTAAAAAATAAGTTTTTTTTTTGTTTCCTCAATCGAAATAGTAGTGTTTTTTTTTTAGTTCTCGTAAGTTTTTTTTTGTTTTATTTTATTTTATTTTATTTTTGCTTAATATACATATTTTTCTTCATAATTTTAATTTTATATTTATCTATTTTACACAGACGCAAGGGACACAAGTTAACGTGCTTAAATCATAGGTTGATCGTGTGAGATGAGTTGAATTTTTAATTGTTTTTTTTTTACAAGTTGTTTTCTTCGATTTTATTCTGTCCATATACAGTGCGGTTCATTGTGAGTCGGATGCGCACTTATTTGTTTTCTTTTCTTCAAATTTCAGCATTGGTGTGTAATGAAAGAATTGAATAACAGAAATATTATTCTATTATATCACGAAGCATGTGGCCTAATTATGGAATTCGAAAAGCAGCGTTTTTACATTTTCGTTTTATTCGCATCGATTTATTCCATCATCCTTTTTATTCTAAGTAAAAATTTGCAATATTTTAAGAAAGTGACACCTATGTATGTGCCAAAACGAATATCGAAATCCCTCTTATTTAAAGCTAAATTAAAAACAGGACTACAAAAAAATCACTGCTAAATACAACGTCCCGCTTCGAAATCCACAATCAGTCCCCTGAATTAATTAATATTTAAAATAATAATAGTACAAGAAATCATTAGATAAGACTACCATCAATTTGGAGAATTTTTAACTGAAGCAAAGAAGAGCTTCGCCAGTCCAGACACATTCCAGTAACTTAAAAATAAGAAAACCGTTTTTTTTTCATATCTCAGCTAAAGCCACAAATATCTCTTCAGTTAACTTATAGCAAACTCACTACTTTTTGCAACATTTTACACTTTGCAGCCGAAAAGGTAAAATATTAACGTTAATATTAGTTTTTTTCATTGTTTTTTATTAAATATATGCAATATTAACGAGAAAGTCTACATTAGTGCATAAAATTTGTTATCATAATCGTAAGGCTTTTTAAAAACAAAACTTTGCCTTAACGGCTGTATATGGGGTACTGTATCAATAAATCAATTATTCCCCTACTTTAAGTAGGTAGTCTGCAGCTGGAGTATAAACAAACAGATGAATCAGTACAAATCCTTGCCAACTTTAATATTGTACATTCGTCTTCAAAACTGAAATGCATGAATCGACTGATTATTATTGTGATTACTGTGTGAGTCTTGCACCTTTTTAATACAAGCACTCTCTGGAGTGATCTTATGTAGGACGGGTATTCACAAAAAATAAAGTGCAAACTACATTTTGTACACGGAGTATGTACATCAAAAATTGTCTTGCTTACATTTGTTTCAGGTCAAAGTCAAGCTCCTTAAACAGTAGATTAGTGAGAAATGGACATAGGCGTAGAAAAGGGGGACAGAGGTGAACACTACCCACTTCAGAAAAATTTAAAGTAAAACTTTTCTGGTTTATTACCACAAGCAAGGTTGAACAATTGTGAATATTTTACCTTTACAGTTACGTAGGTCGTCTCATAAAACAAAAGTTTTCCCACCTTCATTCCGATTGTATTTACACCAAACTTATATTTTGGCTACAATTTCAGCTATGTTTCAGTGTTTGTTTTTTTTTTAATATGTTTAATAAAACTTTGACACTGATATCATTTTGTTTGTATTTGGTGAAGACCAGAAAAATGTCAAGCTTTGCATGGCAGTTTTTCCGAGTTTTGAACGAAAACCTTTTATAAATGCCACTTTATCAGACCGTGGCCATACCATTTACACATTTCATCCCTGTCCGAGAAGCCACTTACATAAGTAATGGTTTAAATTGCCTCAAACCGAGTTAGCTTGAAAATGGCGAAGTTGTAAAGTTTAAACATCGGATTCAGTGATTTTCATTGTAGCTACCCGTTTTGGATAAGCACAAGACAAGCATTTGTGTACATAGAAATGCTGTGTATCAAATTTGAAACAAGTCCCTTTTATCCTGATGAACAGTAACAAATATTTTTTGTATATAAAATTGTTCAAAACTAAAAAAAAAATGTATTTAATTTAAATTAGGTACGCCCTTTTGATTATTAGGAAGATGCTATTTTAGCGAAACAGATTTAAAGCAGAGATGAGAATTTATTACAAATGAAGTATATTTCTACTTCGTTTAACTAATAAGAGAGCGTCTGAGCTGTTTTTATTCTCTTAAGACCTGTTTAAAATTGTAATCACAATTTGCGTTCTGTTTTAGTATAATATTGTATGCATTTTTGTTATTTATCTGTTACGAGGAGAATCTGATTGAATTATAACAAATAAACTAATGTATGAATTTAAGAAAATTGTTTTTTGAAAAACGAATAAAAGGTCAATGTTATATTTTCGTTCTGAACATTGAGTTAAATAAAAATAAATTTGTTTTGTTTTTACTTTATGCTTCACATCACACTTTTGGGATCAACATTCATATCCTTATTGAAAGATGTTAATAAATTCAATAATTTTAGTAGTTAAAAGGGCCTTATGTTCCAAAAGATTTTTATTAATTAAAAAAAACTAATTACATTGTTGAGTTTGAGTTGCATTGCTAAACAAATTATGGATAAAAACTCAACTTAGTTTAGAATAATTTTTTTTTGGTTTCAGATTTATAAATTTGTTTTACTGCAGAAGGAAGTTACCAAAAGTTCAGTGGTAACGACGGTAATGAAGGACTTGCTCAACAAGCAGTTCAGTTTCTAAAAAGGTAGTGATAGTAATGTGCTCGAGGAACGTATCTGCAGCAATGACATTATATCGATTGGTGAGTTACAACTCTACTATATTATAGTCATAATTAACAACCATGATGAACACACTGAATGCACCGCATTCAAAAATTCAATATATCTTTTATAATTTACTAATACCGTTATCTACTCGTCTGTTGTCAAATTTAAAAAGAAAAAAATAGGTGTGTTTTATTCGTTCAGTTTATATTTCAGAGCTCTCAACTAAGCAGAAGAATCCAATTTGTTGTTCCTTTGTACTTGAAATCAAAACTGGGGGAATTCTCTGAGCCTCCAACAAAAATATAAACTGACCAATTCAGCCCAATCGGGAATTCCTTGGGAATTATTTTTATCTTCTCGAAAACACGTTCCTTCTCCACGCAATGTTTTTCCTTGGGAACAAGTTGTATCAACTTGAAAATAGCCCTGTTATAGAATGTTTAATACAACGACAATACGAAGTTATAATAAATTGTTTTTGTATTTAAGATGCTATTTTTCTTAAGGGAATATAAAATGCAATGAATAACAAATATTCAAACTTTATTTCGATCAGCCCTTGTCAAAACAAATTAAGGAAGTTATTTTTGTAAGCGTTTTTTGGAAAAAAAAATCAAGATAAATTGTTTCCATTTCCTCGCTTAAAATAAAAATACACAATAAATGGCCTTTACCGCTTACCCTATGTAAAGCAGTTAGAGTAGTTATAATTTTGTTTTTATATACGATTAGATTTTAATAAAGAAAGCCTAAATGAGGAATTCATGTCAGGCCTTTTATAAATTCCTCCTTCGGAAAATGTATAATAAAACAACATTTTATCCGGCCCTTGCTAGTAGAACTAGGTGAACAGGTAACACTGAACATACAAATATTGTGTTTTGGCTAATTGGAACGGCAAAAGAATTATTACTATACATATACTATTTATTTTCAATTTCAACCTTTTGCATTCCTATTTCTCCTAGTGATTACGTACTGGAGTTGTGACTTGGAAGTATCGAAGTCAAATACTAATAAAACTTTTTGTTTCGACAGCTCGCCAACAAAAACCAGGGTCTAGTGACTTAAAAGACAACTTTCAACTGTTAATGTGTGCGTATTGAGGGTGCCTACAATTTTCTGCCGAGTCTAAACGACTAAAAGAAGAAGCATTTTTTCATGGCCAGCAATACTCTTTGCGGATCTGTCACTTCCTCGAAAGAGGGCGCACTGCTGAAAAACAACTTTTTTTAGGGGAAGAAGTTTGGGAATTGATCGCCAGACCTTCGGCGTGACAGTATTGTTCACTCGTTAAATAAATTTAAATTCAATATTTTGAATGGATTTAATTGGCTTAAACATTTTTGTAATGAATAATGTTGGTTGGCATTGATTCAAATGTTTGCATTGGATGTACGGTTGGATTTAAAATTCAATTTAATCCAATTTAAATCACGAAAGAAAAATATGGCCGTAAGTTACCTATATAGATTGTATTAAATATAAAAATGGGAATACTTCGGTAGTACTTGACATGTAAATGAAAAAACTCTAGTGATTCATTTCACTTTCGGAAATAATGCAAGGCTTTTAAAATGAAAGTTTGACAACAATTTAACATTAAAATGATCATTTTTTATCACCACATTGTTTTGAAATCTCCGAAGCATGAAGAACATCTGGCGGTATGATTTGGGCCATAAAATTTGTTTCGTCATAGACATTCTTTAAAATGAACAAATCTTCAGCTGATCCCTGTATTTTAAGTCTGTGTGTACAGTACACATATGTAAGGTATTATTTTGGGCATGTTGTGCGAAATGAGAACTGTCAGATGACGGCCGTTTCTGTGACCCCATCTGATGCATTTAAATAACAACAAAGAAAACAAACACGAAATGATTATTTAAAAACACTAAAAACCAGGAAGAAATGTTGTTTGCATAGTAAAATAATATAAATTAACACTGAAAAGCTTGAAAAAAATTATATTTGCTACTAAACAAGTTACAAATAAACACACAACACAGAACAAAATATGAAGTGGGGGTCACGGCATGCACCATTTTTCACTGATTTTTTTATCAGATGCGCAGAACTGAAAAAAATTTAAAACGCTAATGATTTTGCGTACGTTCAGACGACCCAAGAGACTAGATTCAGTCAACTGCATTCATTGAACGCAAATTTTACCAAGGTAACTAGGTTTCTTTGAAATATCAAATTTGGAACTTTACTTCAAACATTTACTGTCAGTTGATTGTAAGAAAGTACTGATATTATTTTTATCAAAGAAAAATCTCACATATGAAATAACCCCTTTACCCGTTTTAATAAATTAGGTTTTCGAAAAAAAGTTTTTTAAGACTATTTGGTTTTGGTATTAGGAAACCAAACCTAAAATTAAAAAAATTCATACAAAACTTATTTTTCACATATCATAGGTTTTTTAATTTTCTATTTCGTATTTAATAGGGAACCTTCTCACAAAATGGTAAAAAAAATCGTGCAAAAAAAGAAATTAATCAAAAAATAAATAAAGTTCAGCTTTATGTTGAGTGACAATATAGTATCAGCTGATATTCTGACAGAAGTCCACTTGACATGATATTAAGGGAGATTTTTCTTGACTTACTTTCCAGTCAACTTTCCAATAGATTTGCCTAGAGCCTAGAGACTTGCCTTAATTTCAAGTCCCTTGGGTTGTCTGAACGTACCCATTACCTTCAATATGTGGACGATCTCTTGATGTCAATCGATGCAACGATGCAATCGATTTAAAATCAAATTAGTGAACAGTTTGTAAAGAGAATACCTTGAAAAATCAGGGGCCGAATTACCGCGTCAGTAATCGAGTGATTTAATGCCATCAGCCATCGAATTAACGAGTAACCACTTCAAATATAGGAGAAAAATATAAAGAAGTTATAACACAGAACAGTTCGTTTCTCGTTCAAAATTTTTCCAAAGAGATGTGCACAAAGAAAAATGACGACAAAAAGTGCCTTATCTGGATTTGGCGTTTTCAGTTAGCAGCAGAATCCGAGAAAGTCGCATTGGAATGCCATTAAACTTATATTTGTATATTTAAACAATACCCAAAACACAAATCTGCTTTACCATACATGACGATTTACTGGGCTATTGCAGAACTGGATACCGATATACATTGTAGCAATTTTCTTAAGCATCAAAACACAGACACCAAAGCTGAGTATGTGCCAATATTATCAGCAACTCAAGAAGTTTTATGGTTGCAATGTTCCTTTAAAATTCGAGTTCAACAAAAATGTATTGTGACAGCAAAAATACATCAATGCGCGCAGAACACGTAAGAAACAATAGAAGTGCTCCATTACATAAAATTATACAAAAGAGAATCATTCCCGAATACATCAATACTGACAGGATGATTATAGCACAATAAACTGAAACAAGTTATGCCATTAGGTACGTGACGTCAGAATCATGTGCTTTTGTTCGGAGAACAACAACAACAAGAAAAAATAGATTTTTTTTTTACTTTGTTTTTTTTATTTTTAAAGTTTTGTATACTCCAAAAAAAACGTATTTCAATTTTTAATACTTGACTATAGTTTCGAACACAACAATAATAAAATATTGTAAAAGGGAATTGTGACTTCATACGTAAAGAGCATACCTTTTCGTTTCACTTTTCCAAAGAACGAGAATGGTCCCCCTTGTTTGTGCTTATCGTGGGTGGAAGTAGATGTTTTAAGGAAAGCTGTCAAACAAAATAAAGATTAATTTTAGTTTTTAAGATATGAAGTTAGCAGTTCAGGTTGCCAAGTCAAGCTTTTTTTCATTAAATTCTTATTTCCGTTACCATTGTTAAGTACGGTTGTTTCTTTTCCTGTGCTCTAAATTTCTCACTCTAATTTGCCACCGATTGTATTCCCGATCCGATCGAGAAGCTAAGAAAAAAGTTAACATTTTTTTAAGTATACCTATTATGTATAAATGCATTTACAGTTTATAAATAACAATAAATCATACGGATATTAATACTTTTTGCGTCAATTTTTTTTTTTAGCTTTAAACACTGTTCTCAATTTCCCCGAAACTTTTTCAAATCGTAGTATTTTTTTTATTACAATTATTTTACTTTATAACCTTACTTAACTTCATGATTATTAATTTATACAAAATTTAAATATTTTTCTTTTTGAACATATAAACATAAAAAATGAGAAGTTATTTTGTTTTAGTGTGCCTGAGAACTTAGTGAACCGCACTGTGCACTCGCTTAGAATTTCAGCATCTTTGTCAACTTAAATGCATTTTTCTTATACACATTTGTTTTTTTGTTTTTTTTTTTAATTAAATATATAGCAATATTAGTGTGAACACATATAAAAATTAACTATTTTTTTGTCTTCGTATACAGTGAGAAATATTAATTGCTTGCCACTTTAAGAAAAGCCTAACAACATTAATATGTAAACTTTAATAAGTCGAGATTGCTTTTAGTTTTTATCTTCGTAATTCAAAAAGCCGCAACAGATCAATTGGGCAGCAATTCTTTGACATATTTTGTTGGCAATTAAAAGCTCTGCAAAAAAGGTATTTATGTCCTAGTTGATAAAAACAAATTGTTTCATTGAACGAATGGATCGCATTGTGGTGATAAATTTTTTTTCTTAATTTAGTCAATTCATAAGGTTAAGGTGTAAAAAGGTTTTTTTTTATAATTTTGAATTGTAATACTTTTTCTACTAGTTACGAGTACCTTTCCACAAAATAAGTTTACTGAGTCATCATAAATCGAACGCTCTTGTGCGTGAACTAAAATTAAAATGCAACATTTAACTCACGGCTTGAATTTAAAAAAATTCACAGTTCAGCCATTCTAAAGCAAGATCAAACTAATGAAAATCAAGATTTTATGATACAAATTTAGCGATTCAAATTGACTGATTTGTATATTTTATCTTTGTTTGCGGTTTTAAGACTATTAATATTATCAAATAAGTATCAATTTGTATCTTCTATCTGTTTATAATATGTAATAACCCGTTGCGTAATTATAGGACTGTCAAACCGAAAGTCTGTTGATCGATTCCCAGCCTCTACACCCATTTTTCGAGGTGTATTACTTCTTGTGGGGAAGTGACAGATCTTCCAAGAGTATCTTTTGTTATGAAAAAGTGCTTCTCACTTACCGGACTCGGCAGAAAATTGTAGCTCAATTCATTCCTACCGACAACTCGAACACAAGAATGGTTTATAATAGTAAGTCACTAGGCCCTGGTTTTCCACGAGCTATTGCACCACCACCAAATTTATTTATTTTTAAGACAAACAAAATTTAAGTATAACATTCCAATTACAGACTTCAAATTATGCGAGTTCAAAGCATTTGACTTTCGAATCGAATAACAGAGCTAAGTCCTATAGTTAAGGAGTAAATAATTATTTTAAAAATACGCTTCACATGGAAATTACACCGCAAGAAATTATAAAAATAGCTGTAAAAAATACTCCAAGTAATAAATTGTAATACATTCTACAATGTTTGGAGACTGCAAAATGCTTTTTAAAGACTTAAAAGAACGAAATCAAGCTCTCTGATGAAAGAACATTCATTTCAAGATATCGAGTCTTGGCTACTTCGAAATGACGCTTTTAAATACCAAAGACTACAAAGCTATTTGTAAAGTGCAGGGCCGGAGTGAAGTTGTATAAACTTTAATGTCTTTTTTGACAGCTGTAACGAATCGATTGCACATTTTTTCAACATCTTTTAAGTCAATACAAGGAACGTCTTTGAGAACGATCATATTACGGCTAATATATTCACCCGAATCCGTCGATTAAGATTTGACGCACATTTGACAAATTCATGATTCCCAAATCTGTGAATACGCAGACAAAAATCAGTGAATACTATGAGCCAAATGTCAAAATTGATTCAGATTCCCTCCGCAGTTCATTCGTCGGATTCTGTTATCGGGGTGATTTTATTTTCATATCAGCACTAAGAGTATTGTGGAACGAAAATAATAAATTAGTTTGTAACGCAAGTAGTGTCTTAAAACCCGGGAGTAAAATGTTGCGGATTCCATAATCAGCTTGGTTCAAGTTTGGACTTTTTTTAAGATGCAAAGCAATTAATATTTCATTAAATATATAATCACAAAGACGAAAAAATAGTTAATAGTTTTTAGCCACGCCAATATATGTATATATAGTATACATACTTCATATACACATATAAAGTATATATACCTATATTATATACATATATATAATATATATAATTTATGTGTATATATAAATTGTGTTCCTTAATTTTACGGTAATATTTATAATATTATTAATGATAAGAAATTTTAGTTTTATTAATAAAAATTTGTTCATGTTCTTTTTTGTTTTTTTTTTGTTGTTTTTTCATTTCCTCATAAACTGTGTGTTGGTTTCTTTTGTTGAATTAAATTAATTTAAATTTAAAACAAAAAAAAACATTATTTCAAATGTTTGCATTTTTAAGTTCTTTTCTTATTTTAATTTTTTGTTTTATTTTTAATTAAATGATTAAATAAAAAAAATTAATTTAAAGTTCACCGTAGGGCTTCTTCCGTAATGCAACAATCTACAGGTGAAAAGAGTATTTTTTTTGGTGGAGATGAGGACGAAAATTTGGGCGTAAGCTTATTAGACGACGTCCTCCTTGGTGGTGGCACTTTCGATGATGATGAATTACATAGCCGCATCACACTCCACGATGATGATAATTTATATTGAAATAAGTTTATTAAAGTAACTAGGACTGTTGTTGTAAGAATAATAGGATTACAATTAGAAACAAAATTCATAAAGGTATTGATTGTATTAATACGATTACGATGATTGCTTGTGAATAGCAATAGTTGCAGCAGTGATTTAAATTTCTGGTATATGCTCTTGCACGAGGAGGATTTCGTTTTAAAACGGAAGCTATATTTGCTACTGCTGCTTCGTGTCGTCGTCAGTGGTAATGATGTTGTTGTTGCCGATTCGTTTGGTGGCAGTTGTTGTTCTGGCGCCCTTCGTCGTCGCATTTTATACAAAGATGGTGCTGCACTGTTATAGGTGAGTTCTTCATTTTTGACCACTTCATTAGGATGCTTGTCGTAATCATCTAATACACGATTTAATTTTTTTAGGAAAAAGAGAAAAAAGAACAAAAAAAAAAGAATGGGAAGAGAATTTGAGGATTATTGAGTTATTTTTTGAAATATAAAAATTAATTTGGAATAAAATATTCAAAATATTTTTTTTTATATATTGCTGATGGTGGCAAATATTAAATCAAGTTGTGCAAATTACGTTGTTTTTTTTTAAATTATTATTTTTTTGTTTTATATTACGACGCGAATAATTTTGGGATATTCATCGCAAATATTTCAAGCTTAAATTTTTAATTTTATAAATAAACCAATCTAGAAGTCAGAAAACAATAAAAAAAAACAAAAAATACAATTAAAGTATAAATAGATAAATATAAACCATGAAAGAGAGTAAACTATGAATCATTGGCACCTACAGGCGAAGGGAGTCTCCTGTAATATGTTTTAGTATAAAATTGTATAGATTATTGAAAAAAGTGTCAGTCATAGTGATTGGTTGGTTTTATTTTGTAGTAAAAATGTATTTGTGTAAAAGTACAACTTTTTTCCTGCTTTCCAGAAAAAGTTCATTGAACCCTGAAGTCACCCAAACCCTGTATTTTTTGAGACCTAGGGTTGACCTGAACTTGTCCTACAGTAGACTGTTAAAGTGATTATGATATGTGAAGCATTTGTTTTATTGTGGATTCACGAACTGCAGGAAAATTGTTAGTTTATAAAATATGTATGTAAATTTCTATTTATAAAAACAACTAAATAGAATTAGAAATCATATTTTAAGAACATATTTTAAGAACTTGTTTCGAACTTTTTATAACATCAACAACACAATTGACAGAGCTTGGGAGTTTTTTGAGACCCTAAGCTCACGGGGTTTTATGATGACAATTCATGGGGTTGTCAGGAAAACCTGGGCCGAAACTAGGGAAAGTTTAATGAACGAAGCTTTTTGCTCTTAACGTAGCTGACAAAAAAAAACTCTGATACGATATTTTCCATTCACTTTCTCACATAACGGGTTTTCTAACCAGATTTCATTCTTATTCATTTAATCCTTTTTTTATCATTTAAAATTTTCAGCATCAAACTTTCATGTCATTGTGGTCACTTTTAATTAGTAAAAACAAGGATGTTACTAGTAAATTATGAATTGAATATACAGTCAAAATTCATTATAATATGAATTAACATCATTGTTCTTTTACACAAAATTATTCTAGTACTAGGAGACATAAGAGGTAAAGGATAAAAAACGTTGAAATGTCACGACTTGATGGATAACTACTCAGTGTAAATCAGAATACTCGCCTTGACACATTTGAAGAAAAAGAAAATATATACACAAGAAATTAAAATGGCGGATGCGACTGACAGGGAAGTGCTTCTGTGTATTTTAAAAATAAATCAAAACGCTCCGAGTATTCTCGGTTAAGAGGATTGGCTTGGTCTGAACAAGCTCCATATGTTCATTTGAACGAAAAAAAGACGTCTATAGAAAAATATCATACGTATGGAAGAAAACTGACACAGGTCAGAGAAAATCATATTTTTAACAGGGGGACACAGAACTTAGTCGTACAAAAGCTCTTTAAGTTTCAAATATTTAGCAAGGACCATGTGTTTTTTTTCCGTCCATGAAAATTTCTTTGAGTTGTGTCAGTTTTCTTTAAGACCAAAAACAAAACGGATATAACTGGAAGGTTATTTTCGACCATGTTTGAATTTGGGAATAATTTGTGCCTTAAGAAGAAAGAGAAGAAACAACATGAGAAATAGTTTTACAAACAAAAAATATAATAATAAAATTGCATACTAAAAAAATAATACATATATAGTTACGTTTACTTGTTATATAAATATAAATAATACGATCCGTTTGGCATTTAAATTAAGGGAAGGAGGTCAATAAGACTTAACTACGTGAATATGGCTACCAAAACTACTGCAAAACAATAAAAAATGATAAGTTTGTACTTATCCATGAGGTGTTCAAAATAATAATGATCTACAAAGTTTTTCTTGTGATTAATTTTGGGGAAAGTAAATTCAGGAGATTTTTTTTGTCCAAATTAGTTTGTTTCAATGTGTACTTAAACCATTATTATTCTGAAGGCCTAACATATATATATCCAAACTAAAAATGAAAACAGTGTGATTCCAATTCAATCCGATCAGTTTTTAGGAAACGAAAAATAATTCTTATTAGGCCCATTTTCATCAAGTCTAAATTTATCAACATAAGCCCCATATGCAGGAAAGGAAGTGGTCAGTTCGGAACGTTCCGACATCTACGATACATGATCCCAATATGTTCAGTCTAGTTGACGGTCGACTGATCTCAAAATCTCCATGTCTGTCTATGAATATTAGGATGTGGGAATTGCATACTTGCTCCCACATGTATCTACTTTAAAACTGTACCGGCAAAGATGTGTTTAACATGTGAAACAACCTGATAGGCCAATATCAGTGTGGCCTTAGTCCAGAAAATTCCACCATCGACAAAATATTTATATCACGACCCAACTGGAAAAATGGCAAGTTTTTTCAAGTTTAATCAAAGCCCTGAAAATGCTTCAGTAGGGGCAATCTAGACAGGGAAAACTTGTCAAAAACTAGTGTGGCCCTCGCTAGAAAAAAAAACTTGTTTGTAGTCTTTTTATTCCATCACAAATACACCATATAACAAAGACAAAAAGAAGAGCAAGGGTGTTGGACTGATAATCAAAAGATAGCAGAATCGAATCCCAGCGGAAACAACTTTTACATTTTTTTCAGTTGTCTCCCAAGGCTAAAGGTAATATAACGGGCAAGGGCCTAGAGAAACTCCATGGTTACCCTTGCTAGACCTTTTCTAAAATCAATGATAAACTTTCTAGGACCTTGTTAAAAACTAAAATATTTTTCCAGGTGGGTACAGACTTTCAAAAAATTAACGAACTTTAAATCGCATTCCAGCACTTTCCGACAGACGTTACTGAAAAAAGACGGGGGAAAAGCGGTATGTGAAATACGCGTTTCTGCTGCCTTAAAGACATTACAGACATTTAAAAATAATTGTAGTGGAAGACCGATTGTAAAATATGAAAATATGTTGCTGTTAACACAGTTAAAAGGGGAATTGACATATAGATTAAAATAAAAAATCCATTTTTTACAAAAAATCACTTCTATACCAGAATCCATCTTTCACAACACAATCACTTATATACCAGAATCCACCTAGAAAAAACTTTCGACCCTTACGCACATTTACCCCTGTTAACACTATTTTGATTAAAAAACTATTTATTTATTTCTTGTCTTGGATGGATGGCGGGATAAATTGGAATCATTCTGTATATAATGTATAAACATATCTATTCCTATATATATATATATATCTACTTCTATATACAAACAAAAATTGTACAAATTTAAATTTAAAAATACATATACATATTATGTTTAAAAATTGATAGTTAAATAATTTTTTACTGTAAAACCCCGATTGCGAGGAAAAGCAGTAAAATTAATGGCTCTCCTCTCTTTTTATTTAATAGTAATTAAGTGCCTCTCATCATAGCACCAATATGAAACACGCTTTAGAATATGAAATATTTTAATTTTTTTATAGCTGAGAAATTCAAGACGGCAGTGATGCATTGAGTAATTTTTTTTTAAGTAACTTACCATAAGTTTTTTTTATTAGTATTATTGTTATTTATTAATGTTTTTAATTATATTTATATTTTGTTTTTTCTTTTGAAGAACGGGTAGTGACAATTGGTTAGCGCGAAAGTATTGAAACTTTGGCGATACGAAACAAAATTAAATTCAATGTTTTTTTTTTGGAAATTAAAATGTTTTCAGCCAATGCAAATATTACCCATCCCATAGCGCACCCACTGTCGGAAAAAGAGTTAACAATAAAAGAAAAAAAACAAAAGTTTTATATTTTTTTTTAGTTTGGAAGTTGAATCAAAATTGTCAAATCGAACAGAGCCAAAATAGGTTTATTTTTGTATAAACTAAAATTAAAAAAAAGAAACCAAAAAAAGAAGATGCATTCAAAATTCATAGCCACAAATGCTGTCCAAAAGCAATTTAATCAAAATTTATTAAAATAGATCTGCATGGAGGAGGATGTTTAAAGAGGAATAATGAGAGAGAGAGTGAGAGAGTAAATAGAGAGCGAGAGTATTACAAACGAAAATTTGTGGAAAAAATAACTCGCATATAAAATAACATTTTTTAGGCACATTATATTAAGGAAATTCGAAATATTTAACATCGAATACGATAGTTACTCTTTCTCTCTCTCACTTTCTCTTTCTCTCTTTCTGTCTCTCAGCTACTCCTTACAACTTTTTCCTACATGCGTTTATTTTTTTTTCTTCAACCAAAGTAGGGAGTGAAAATATTTTTTTTGTAAGAAAACTCAGTAGGAAAAACTAAATGAAAGGAAAAATATTTTTTTTTAATTTTTTTGATTTTTTTTTTTTTTTGATTTTTTTTTTTTTTTTTGATTTTTTTTTTTTTTGATTTTTTGTATTTTTTTGTTTTTGTTTTTTTTTTTTTTGTCTTTTTTTCTTTTTTGTATTTTTTCTGTTTCTACTCTACTTACTTGTTTTTTTAGTTGGCTTATGGGACGGTGAATAATTGCTACTACTGTTATTAACAGCGGCGCTATTTATATTAGGAGGACGTGGTGAAGAAGTTTTATGAGGTGGATAGAAATGCGGGTGTATACCAATTGTTGAAAATGGTGTATTATTAATACCGCCCGGGTCGCTGCCGTCTTGGTTGCCATTATGATTATTATTATGATTGCCCCAGTCGGGCCAATTTATTGTGCTTTGCACAACGTTACTGCTATTTGTATTAATATTTGCCATTGGCGCAATATAACCCCCATGCATACCATTCTTTTGTGATGGATGTTGCTGCGATGACGGAACATTATTGATTCTAATGCCAGTCGGATGTTGTCCGTTTATGCCATTGATTCCTCCGCCACCGCCGCCAATGCCGATACCGTTCATGCCCATGTTGCCATTACCGATGTTGTTAGGCTGCTGCATTGGTATTCGATTGTATTGGTCGATATTGGTGTTGATCGATGTGCCACTATTACCGTTAATCATCAAGCCACCACCACCGCCGTTATTCATACCAATGCCACCACCACCAGCCATACCAGGTAATTTAGGTAATGGCAGTTGGCCACCACCATTTATATTGATATTGTTATTGTGCTGTTGTTGTTGTATTGCGGTGTTGCTATTAATGTTACCGCTATTGCCACTGTTAACGCCATTGTTACCAATTCCTCCTCCGCCGCCACCACCACCGCCACCGCTACTGCCATTCCCTCCGCCCATGTTGCCATTCGTTCGATTGTTTTTATCTTCTGGTGCACAACAAACTTTGAAAACCACTTTCATGTTGTTCGTTGAACACCGACCTCCTATCCGACGATAGAGATCGTCTTTTGATGATGTCGCTGCAAAAAAAAATACGAGACATTAAATTACGATTTTTAAATATAAAAATGATTAGTTAGTAAATTATAATTTATGATTTATGAACAACAAAAAAAGAAAAGCTTCCCCTTACATAAGCAAGGTACTCCCAGA
Organism: Dasysyrphus albostriatus; assembly: GCA_946251815.1. NCBI lineage: Eukaryota > Metazoa > Arthropoda > Insecta > Diptera > Syrphidae > Dasysyrphus > Dasysyrphus albostriatus. The sequence goes on from OX276339.1 coordinate 4,884,774, forward strand.
GGATAATCATTAGGCCAATACTTATTTGAAAATGCTTTGAATAGGAAATAATTGATTTCGGGGTTTCAGTTCAAAAACGAACGAACGATATAAAAATGTTTATATTTAGTGTTCGTTACGAAAAATTGTAACTACTTCGTAAAAGTACGAACATTTTTAAAATATGTTTACGAAGAAAGAATTCGAAGTACCCACTGCTTATTTTTGCACGCTAGGGAGGCCAGAAGTGATCAAGTTAAGTTGACACAATCGAGCATAGGCCGTTCCTTAATTGTTTCACCTGAAAAGAAAACCATCGACTGAGCTAAATAAAGAACCACCTATACTCGATTGTATCGACTAAGATCGGTTGTATCGCCTAAACTTGATTGTATCAAGTTACGTGCTAGACCCCGTGAAGTCTGTGACATTTTTATAATTACAGAATTATACCATTTTAGGGTTAAAATGGAACTTAAAACATGGTCTTACCATTTGAGCTTAAAATTCTTGTAAATAAATTAAATTTAGTGGCGCAACAGCTCATAGAGAACCAGGGCCTAGTGACTAACAACTCTCAACCATTCCTGTGTGCGTGTTGTTGGCAGGAATGGAGGGGACCTACAATTTTTTGCCGAGTCCGAACGGCTAGGTGAGAAGCACTTATTCATGACAAGTATACTCTTGGAGGATTGGTCAGTTCCTCGCAAGAGGCAGTACCTCGGAAAAAAACATTTCTGTTTTTTAGGTGGCAGTGAAAAAATTCTTGTAAGCTTCTTCTTAAAAGGAAGATAACGGTCGAACTACTGTACTTTGTATTTCTAGTGCGAGAATTTTTCTAAATTTAATTTTATTGGAAACTTACAATCCTATTTATAAACTTTGACTAACTTTTTAAGAACCAAAAATAAAAAAAAAATGAGAAGAAATTTTGCATATACGAGCTGTGTTTAATGAAGAAAAACTAGATCAGGACAGAGGAGAATAGCACAAGTGTGTGGAAGCTGTGAGAACAAGAAAGAACAGAAAAGTGCAACTTTGTGCTGACGGGATGGGCCGTTGCCTAACAACTGTGAAACATTTAAACTTTAAAATGTTTGAAATGTTATTTTTTCCATTAATTTTCAATTTGAATTTAATATCAATTCATACTTTCTTTAATGTTTTTTTTTCATGTTTCATTCTTCATGGAACACAAAGTGACAGAATGTATAACAGTTTAGGGAAAGGTTTTTACTCATGGAACACACAATCCTGTACTTTTCTGTAATTTTCTGTTCGGAACAGATTCATTAAACACATTGGTGTTTTTCAAGTACCAAGTACATTGTACTTATTATTTTAAGTTTTAAGCACAAATGTACTTAAGTACTTTACAACTCTGGATAAAATTGGTAAATACATGTTGCGCGTTGTGGTTTATATAATGGCAGAGGCATAGGAGTATTATATAACTCTCATTATCAAAGAAGAAGAGTGTCAGTGCATCGTTTGCTTATAAATTACAACATCTCTGAGTATTTTTATTTTCGTGTGAGATTATTCAAGGTGGAAAAATTAATTTCTCTAGTAAAAGGAATCAGACACAGAACTGAAAAAAAAACTCGAGTCTAACAAACTCAACAATTTAATAAAAATGATTTACAATTTATAAGAAAGAACAGAACATGGTGAAACAGTAGTTTGGGAAACTTGTCGTTTTCAAAAGCTTTTTGTTATTTTGTTTTCTAATAATCACATTTTTGTGAAACAGTTATTTGTACTTGGTGAAACAGAATGCCTTCGTACTAGTTTGTGTATTGTGGACTTAAAATACACAAAATTGTGCTTATTTTTACTTGGTGAAATACACTCCCTAACTATCTCTAACCAGCGTCTCTAAAAAAAACACTTTCGGTGCAGACAAATAGACATGTTGTGGTGTTCACTGCTGTTGTCAACTGAAGAAAATAGATGTGATTTTTTGACATTTTTTTTTGTTTGTCAGTTGAAAGAGACACAAGGAATTTCTTTATTAATTTTATTGACTAGCTACCTTAGCTCTTGGTATCATCTCCAACTCTATTCAAAATGAAGACAAATAAAAACAAAAATTTAATAAGAATAAATAATATTATTTAGTTTTACTTACAAATGAAATAGTAATCATTTCCAGGAAGGAACTCCAAACCACCTGGCTGTGGGGTAAATGGCCGGAACGTTATTGTAAAAAACATTAGTCTTTGTGGCTTATCACAAATGGCTATGACACGCGGATCGGCATTTGTTATTCGACATGTTTCGTATTCAACTTTCGATACATTATATATTATGTATTTCTCAGTTTCGTTTTCGAATGTGCCAGGCTCATAAACAGGACAGATTATGTGCACTTGATCGAATTCAAAGGCCAGATTGCCTTTATTCACATCGATAATATGGTCTGTGTTGTCTATGCGAAATCTGTAAATGAAATAATATTTTTTTTTATTAATTAACTGTTTTTTTTATGTGTGGCTATATATTTAATTAATAATAAAAAAAACTAAATAATAAAAATTTATATTTAAATAAACTTAGAACATCATTTCAGTACCGATCAGGTAGGTTTTAAGAGCATTAGTTAAAAATTTAGATATGTTTTTCACGGGAATACATTTTTTTGAGTCTAGAGTTGATTTTCCATATATTGTGTATAGGGAACTTGATTAAATTTTGGGATTATGCCCGAGTTGACTCCTGAATTGTGTTTCTCAATTTAAAATCCAGTCTTACTCCGAGTGAACTTACCAATTTTGGTGAGTTTGATTTAAAAAGTTTTAGTTTGATTTCAAAATAAAAACAAGTTACGTTACTTGCAGCGGAAAAAACTTCTTTTCAATTTTTGAGAAACAAATTCTAAACAATCTTGAGGGTTTTTGTTTTCTTACGGAATGTTTATACTCGTACCTACTTCTAATTTTTATAAAATATGCTTCAAATTATAAATGGAAACCGAAAAGTGAATTTTTATAAACATTCAGAAAAATAAGAACCTTACTATGAATACATTTATACTTCTCTTCGAAAAGGTACTAAATTGGTGAGACGCAGATACGAGTAGAGTAGTTTTTTTCTCAAAAGAGAAGGAGAGACAGAGAAAAGAGAGGAATCAAAAAGCCATGGAGCATCGTCGGATCATTCAACATTAAATACAATTTCCACAAACGTTTTAACATAAAAATCGAAATACCCAATCGCCCGCCTTTCAGCTTTCAAATTTCACCGGAACGAATAACTAACATCTTCATCTACACACACATATTGTAAAGGGCCTTTCAATAGGGTCGTTTGTTAGGTGAATACAGACATATTGTTTTAGCAACATCTATCAAATTTATTGTAAGTTGTTCAGGAGCATATGATGTTAAATCACAATGGAAGGTTATAAAGTCAAACAACGTGTGCAAATCATCAACAAATTTATTTATTTATTTTTTCAAAATCAGTGTGGCTGATTGGGTCCTGCGGCAATAAAAGCAAATCAACAATATTTCAACCAAATTGATCTCTGGCGTCGAGGCCCATTTTTGGACGAAATGGCGAGATAAAATGTATCCACACAAAATACACCAGCACGAGAGCGTCACTCTTCAATGAGGACTTTGGTCTGGCGGAGTCATATCGGTTTGTAATTATTCCAAAACGAAACAAGCATTGCAAATACGACCGAATTATAATATGGGCTCAACTGGATAATATGGATTCCTACAAAATGTGTTTCTAACATCACAACGCCGCGCAGGCTCACAGTATGAGAATAAGTTTGTCGAGAGCACTTGACCTCTAGGGCCTTAATATCCCGGTGAAACCTATCTCACCTGCGGAGTTGATTGTGTCAACAAATCACGTTATTCTCTGTCCCATCTCAATCAATAATACAGTGTCGTTCAAGAAATCCAAGGCTCGCTAGACCTATTATTTAAGAAGCGTCTCCGGATCATCAATTTACTTGTTGAAAGTATAACTACCAAGCCTTTCTTGGTTTGATATTTTTCTATCTATCCAGAATAGTAGCAGTAAACTGGTCATCACTTGACAGAAAACCACAACCACCACGGCGCAGCCCGAGAGTGGCAACCCAAAATCACAAAGCAAGATTAAGCTAATAATTAGCCGACCTTCATTGTGATCCCGTGGTACCTTTAATCTCATTGAATTCGGAATGACTGAGCAAAGGTGAACATGTTCGGAATTTTGGAGATTTTTTATATATAGATATATGCAACAATTAAAACTCTTTCCAATGAAATCGCAAAATGTTCTTTGCTTTAAGTCTTTCGACCCCGCAGTAAAGCAGGGACAATAACCTTTGGTCTAATATAAAAAAAACTACCAGGGTATGAACGGTAAGATTTCTGTAACTAGACCTCTGACCTACTGTGATTAGCCGCATCAGCATCATAAGGAAATATGCAAGTATTAGTCTCAGGTGGATATAAGTTTCTCAGTCTTCCGAAAACAAGTTCGTACGTAATTACCTCATTGACTTTCACAAGCACTTCTCCTTAATCTACTGATGCATTGCCCAGGTGCCACCTCGTGGAGGTAAACAGTTCGGCAAGTTTGGTTCAGGCTGCTGGTTCCTCCGAGGAAGATCCAACGAGTTACCGAACATCAATGCGTCCCAATTCAGCACCAGCGCCGGCACACAGTGGTACAAACAAATTAAATCTATTACTTTAGACTATTTAAAATTTTTTTGAGTAATTGACCTAAAATTTGAATCGCAATTTCCGTCAAATTTGTCAAATTTCTTTTAGATTCAATCAAATTAGGTCTAAAAATAATTTCCAGCACAATAAATTCGATATCCCCAAATCATTTAGTGTACCAAATTTCATTAATATGTTTTAAGAACTGGCGTGGGAAATAATTTTTGTCACCAAAATTCAACAAACAAACCACTGTCCGGTGGCACGGTGGGACCGAGGTGGAAAATCCTCATATATAAAAGTTCTTAATTTGATATTGTATGTAGGTACTTTTTTTCAGTATTTTTCACGAGAAATCCGTCTGTGTTTACAATGTACTTTCAGGAGAAATAAGGCTACCGGACCTTTCTTTAATACCGTTTCTCATAAGAAGTATTTTACTCTGGGTTTAATTTAAGGAACATTTCAGACTTTATAACCTGCCAAAAAATGTCCACCTTCCTAGGCTGTCTGTCTCAGACTCAGTTTTTTCTTAAGATCATGGTAGTAATTAAAATCTTGTTAAAAGCAGCTTTGGGATCAGTGCATACAGATTAAAATTTTTTATTTAATTCATTAAATAACTAACGATAGAAAATTTACAAAACTACCTAGTTTACATTACATTACGATATGAGAAAATCAAAGAAATAAGAAAACATTTCTGCTCAAATATTAGTAGCTCAATAGCTGGGGTGGAAGCGGCTAAGGCGATAGTTGATGGTTGATCATCAAAATAAATGGTTTTGCTCCACGTAAGGTGATTATCAAATTGACTATCATTTTTGTCCTATGGTTTTTGCGTGACAGCTATTAAGGTGTCACTTTCATACATTTTGTATATTTTTTTTGAGAAAGATAGGTTTTACGCAGAACAAAGAAAAGGTGAATTGATAATCAAAATTGACAATCAAAACAGTGTCAAGCGACTATCGCCTTAGCCGATTCCACCCCTGTGTTTTACTATATTCTATCGGGATCAAGATCTGGATCCGAATTAACTTTTAACACGTGAAACAAAAACAATTTTCAACATTTTCCATTATATTATTTTTGTTTGTTTTGTGGTTAGAAGTTTATCCAAATTCAGTTCCTGACCGCTATAAATTATAGAAGATAATATTTATAACACACTTTATATTTTTTCCGCGCAAGACTCTTAACGGCATCCGAAAGTCCTACTTTTCTCATTCAAAAATAATTTTGAACCAATCCAATCTTTCTTCGATAAATCTTTCTGTACTTTTTCATCTGACTGGTAACGGCATCAGAAAATTAACCCAAAAAAATATCCCACAATTATTAAAACTTCAAAAATTCCTCTTGGCGGGTTCAAATAACACTCAGAGGTTTTTCCCTGAATCGCCACCGGTTTGACCCCACCGGTGCAATGTAGAGAAGAGTGTTTTTAAAGCTTATTAATTTGGAGCTATCTTAAATCGCAGATCCAAAAAACATTTTTTATCCAAAAAATCAAAAAAACGTACGTCATCCATAAACTCAGACAGATCAATCCGACAGTCATCGGAAATTAAACTGCCCGTGCGCCAACTAGTAAGCCTACGGCAGATATTTGAACGACCCTATATCCCATATTAATGCTATAAAATGTAATTTCAAATAGATTTAATATGATTGGATATCTCACACACACAACTTGTTTTATTTAAATTTCAAAATCGAGCGTACTTATTGAAAGACCCTTTACTATCCATATCTGTATTCATCAATCTCTCTCTGCCTCGTAGGGTATTTTTTACTTATACCTCTTATGAGTCCTTCAACCCACAGGAATATCCATCCCTACCTACTGTCACCCCTCAAAAAAAATTACAAAAATTAAAAAAAGGATACTACGCGACGGAATTCTTTGAAAATTAGGTTAATGAGATGCGAGAGCCAACGAATCCATACATCAAGGCAAAAATATCCCTACAGCGCCCAACCAACAAAACCAACCAACACCAAGTTGGTGCTAGGTGGGTGGGTTGTTTTTATACTCCACCCTAATGTCAGGATACTAGACATACTACATACACCACCATCCACATCCAACACACATAATATACTAGGTATATTCAAATCAGAGTATTCGTGGAGGGTACTCTTTGCTTCCTCATTCCATTCCAACATCGCCTTTCTCTCTTTTACTCTACTCGCATTGCCGCTGTCTGTAGATAATAGGGTATAGGCATTTTATATTAAAGAACAAGATTTGGACTTTCATATGAGACAATTCTGTGATCTCGAGATTTTAATCAAAAACTACGATGAAAGTCGTCCATAGTGAAACTTTCCGTACGGTTGTGGTAGAGTAAAATTTTTATAAATGTATTGATGAGTTAATTTTTATCTATTCATCTATCTTTCATACAACCTCGTAAAACCCTAGATAAGTTTATAAATTGGTTAAGTTTATCTTTTGGTTAATGAACTGTCAAATTTTGTATGGGAAATGATTTACACAGTTTGGTTAAACTTATCCAAGGATTTTGCTGCGGAAAATTAACCCCAAACTGGTTAAACTTATCCAAACGTCATTGAGACTCTTACTCTGATTGAATTACCTAGCATTTATGAAAATGTATAAAAAAAGGTCGTTCATGCACATTTAACGTAAACTTATCATTTTACACAACTTGTAAACTTACGACGTTGCATGAATACTCTTATTATCTTTCTATGACAGGTGCGTTTTATTGGTATTTATAGCTAGCGCAGCAATGCAAGCACCAATAAAACGGTCTCAACTTAAATATCCACTTTTTTACTGACTTTTTCATTGACACTTTTAGGTTTGTTGTTGTTTGCCAAGGGAAATTTTACTGTGCTAGCTATAACTTTTTCAATTAAACACGCCTGATATTGTACAGATTTAAATGATAAGTCGTCATTGGTAATTTTATGAGACACAACTGACACTAGGAGGGGATTTTTTTATTAAAAATTTTTGAATAGGTTAAACATAGGAAAATAAAGGGTCGTTTTTAGACGTTTAGACGTGTGGTTTTTAATCTGGCAATACTTTTTTCGGAGTTGGTCTTTTTGACAGCTGTCACTTGATTTATGCCCAGTTTGGTTTGCAATTTAATAATGAATAGACTGACTCCTGAACAACATTTGCAAATTTTGCAAATTTATTATCAAAATAATGGTTCGGTTCGCGCGACGCATCGCGAAACAATTAATTTATTGAAGGAAACTTTAGGTGAGCGCATTATCTCGGGTTGTGGGGTTACTTTTTGTGGGGTTATGTGAAGTCGCTGGTCTACGCAAATAAGCACGAGACGATTGAAGCCTTGGAAGAGAATATTTGGCCAAAAGAAGCCAACCAAAATTTGCTTATGTTCACAAAAGGCATTAACAAAAATTTAAAAAAAAATCCTCTCTGCCTCTGTCTGACACTTAAGTTTCGCCACTGCTTTTCTCATTATTACAAATGCGACAACGATTCAACAAAAAGATTATACATAAACACCGGTATTCATAAACGCAAATAAAACACGAATTATCTTTAGTCAGTGAGTTCAGTGTCAAATCTTATAAATAGATTAAAATTCAAGGTAAGAAACAAACTCGCCAAAATAGGTACATTTTGCATATGTGCAAAAGTTCACATTTTCTGAGAAAGTATATGTGCAGTTCAAAAAATAGTCTTTGGTAACAGCAAAGTTCTTGTTGATTGTAGTAGATTTTCGTTAAGATTTTAGACTTAACGTGGATTAGCAGTTTCTATTTTTATTGATATAAAATTTTAATTCGTGATCGACGTTTTAGATAATTTGTGAATTAAAAGATATCTGAGTAATTTTTATTGATAGGACTGACATATTTTAAATTCAAGCGGTTACGTGAACACTGGTGAATTGTGTTCTATATTTTCTGTTTCCAACTTCATTTTTTTTTTCAAATTTATCGAATCGGCGCTGGACTCTTTTATGGTTAATGCAAAAAGGTTGCGTGCATTCATTGACTTGCTTATAATAGTTGGGCCTTTATTGTGAGTTTACATTTGAGAGTACTTTCACTAATTTTAAAATTGTTGAAAGTAAACTTGGATAACTGTCTCTCCCTCTGTGAGCTAATTTCAACACTGTATTCACTTACTTTAGATAGCTGCTCGCGGTCTTTTCAATCTCAAATAAATACACAGATTTAGACGTGAAAATAAAGCTCTACGCCAAAATTCAGCGCTGTCAGATTTTTTCGCAGTTTTACCATTTTTTTGGGTGATTCTCCTGGGAAGAACATTACTTCCTCATTATGCAAGAAGGATGTGCAAATTAATGCCTTTTTCGATTGGAATTGGATTTTCGAAAAAGACACTAATTTGCACATCTTTTTTGCATAAGGAGGACGTTATGTTCTTGCCAGAAAAATTACACACAAAAAAATGGTAAATTTGCGAAAAAATCCGACAGCGCTGAATTTTGACAGGTCCACTACTACCAATGTGAAAACAACGTGTTGTCAAATTCCGACGCCATTTTGCAAAATGGTTTCTTCAAGCTTCTTCGTCTAAAGAGTATGAATTTAAGTCCTGTTCATCAATGTGTTCCATTTTGTAAATGTAAAATTTGATGTAACTTTGCTTATGCCCCGAGTCTCTGCGATGTAAAAGATATTTATCCTAAATTTCAAGTAGATTGGAGAATATTTAGGAGGTAAAAGTAAGCAAAAAACGAACATCTATTTTCCATCAACATTGACGGTGGGTTGAACTAATAAAAAAAAGTTAGTTGCGTATGTTAGGGTGAGGGGTGAAAAGCAGGTGAACCCGAGGTAATCAATTTCGTCGATTTAGTCAACGGGGACCCGTACCAATAGATGACAATAAATTTCTTTTGGTCCAAACCGGAAGATATGGGTGTGATCGACATATTAATATGTAGTTCTTAAAGAACAGCACTATGACTCACACAGTTGATACCACAAAAAATATTCTAAATGAACGATTGTAGGGTAGGGTTGTCTCCCGCAGAGGTGGCGTGAATTGGTCAATAAGAGGATGCGATTTGACTCCATTAGACTTTTTCTCGTGAGGTTATCTGAAGTTGGAGGTCTATGCCAATAAGGTTCAATTAACTGAAGCCCTCAAAGTCGACAAAATTTAGGCCATCATTGTTCAAATTCAGTCGGAACTATGTGACAAAAGCATTGAAAATTGGACCTCTCGAATGTTTGCAACCGTCCAAAGATACGGCAGATATTTGACCAATGTCATATTCCATTCATAATAGCAAGATTTGGAGAACGATAAAATATAATTCGATCTCTCGTGATAGATTCAAAAGAGAATATTATTTTTGATTCGATCACAAATCTTATTTTTCGGATATTTTAAAATAAAATTCGTTATCGCGATCGAATCAAATTTTTTGTGATCCGTAAAATATGATTCGATTCTGAATTTATCACGCAGGAACTATTGAAGATCCATTCACGATTTGTTAAAAAAAGACAAAAAAAAAAATTGTATTTTTACCTAATGAGAATGTTGACACTCGCTGTTTCTCTTTTAATTCTATATTAGTCATCACGTCTGTCAATTTTATTGAAATCGCTTAAGGAACAGCGAAGTTGTAAAATTTTGAAATGTTTTTAAACACCCTGTTAAAAATATTTTTTTATTTTCTAATTTTGTGTCACCGCTCCGCACCTGTGTCAACTTCATTTAAATCGCTCAAGAAACAACGAAGTTGCAAAATGTTGAGAAAACAACAATAATTTTTCTCTTTTCTAATTTCATATTTCGCCTGTGTCAATTTAGTTGAAATCGCCCAAGAAACAAAGAAGTTGCAAAATGTTAGCATTTTTTTGAAACACCCTCTTTTGAAAATATATGTTTTTTTTTTAATTCTGTCTCAGCTATCACCTGTGTCGATTTCATTCAAATCACTTAAGGAACAACGAAGTTTAAAAATGTTGACATTTTTTTAAACACCTTATTTTGAAAATATCCAAATGCGCTAATCACCTGTTTTTGGAAAAGTAAAAAAAAAACTGTGAACATTCCCGAGTTCTTAGAGGATTTTTAATACCTCGACATCGTAGCCATCCTGCAATAGAATTTGACAATGAGCTTTATTTTGACGATTTTCCAGCTTCTTCATCATAATACAAATATTTAACTTACTCAAATTTATTTTCCCCATTTCGACAAAAACTAGTTCAAAAAACAAATCACTTCACAAACGTACTGAATGGATCCTTGATAGGAAATGATTCGATTTACGAATCTTTTCAAATCCTTATTGTGAAAGAACCATATTCTACCTGAATTTTATTTCTCCGATCTCTCACAAACGGGAGATACACAAAAAAAGGGATATAATTTTTTTGTGCGAAAACTACAAAATTTTATTGATCGAAAATATTATCCTTCGGGAACTATAATTTCTTATGGAATGAATGAAAAAGATCCGTATTTTATGATTCGGAATTGATATTTTAGTAACCCTGCATAATAGCATAAGTAGGCTTTTAAAAAATAATTAAAATGTCGTTTAAACCTCACACAGAGCATATTTTATTCCATTTCAAAATTGACCTGCCCTAATTGGAAAACTCTGTTTGATGCTTGAATTTATTAGTATTACGTGTTAACACTCCCCATTCAGTCCGAAGTCCTCAATTGAACGAAATGTAGGAGCCGACAACCTTAACGTGCATTAACATAGAATTTTTGTATTTCGAGTTGTTCATTTTAGTAATGAAGATCAAATTTTAAGTACCAACAACATAGCTTCTTTTATTTTTTTTTTCGCAGTTTGGCACTTGACAGTTACCACACAATGATAGCTGTCACTTTTGACGTTAGTGCATGTGTGAATTCCAGTTCGTTCTCTGCTCTTTTTTTTTCTGTACAACACAAACCCAATAAGTTTGTTTGGTAAATCTTGAGAAAGTCAATGGTAGATTAAATTTAATCTGACTTTAGTTAATATTTAAAATAATGATTAATGGAACGAATGAATAAATTAATTCGTTCCAAAATTCAAATACTTCGGTAGTTCGTGTTTCAAAAATTTAAAATAGGAATTAAAAAAAAACTAATTAACTCCAACAATCATGGGATGGATGGTTCTTTAAATTGCTTCAATCAACTCTGTTACTCCTTGCCTTGCTTTTAAAGAAAAATTAAGAAAAAAATATTTTTTTCAACCCTTACTCTGCACATACAACGGCAACGTTATGACGTAAAAAAAAGAGGAAAACATCTAAATACAACACATAGGTACGAATAACAAAAAAAAAACAGGACATCAAAAACAGAAACGAAAACGCACTTTTTTCACTCTCCCTACATTTTTTTTTCTTCCTCCCTGTCTAGCTTATTTTTCAAAAAGAACCCCAACCACACCATAACTTTTCTAGTAAAAGAGTAGATCGAGTGGAGTGTGAAGAGGCGTGAACACACTTCTTCTAAATCATGTTGTTGTTTTCCCCTACATTATTTTGTTCGTTGTTTTTTTTTATGGCTGCCAACTGCCAACCATCAAAGCAAAACTCTTCATAAATGTACAGTAAGGTTTACCTTAACATGCACACATAACGAATATGGAAAAGAAGTGCGTTTATGTTTGTGACAGAAGCAATCATCAATATATAGACATTACAATTGGGATTGGGACAGGACACCAACCATCAACGTACTTACTTAACGGGACCCCGACCAGTGAAGATTCTGTGCTCTATGATCCCGAGCACGCTGGTTTCAATCACCAAGCACTCCGGTATCCGCAATGGCTCCTGGTAGCAGAGGTCCAGCCACCTTGAACTTGGAGCCTGCGATTCAAACTCTATTGGTTGGTACCTTGTTGTCAATACGGTCGATTTAACCCAGCTAATTAGTAGACTTATTTGGTGCTTATTGTCCTTGCTGCCACCACATAAAATTGTCTCATTTGCAATGCAGGCACTTAATTTCAAAATTCAGTTCTCGAAATTGCTAGGTTTCCATTTGTCTTTGAATTGACACAGCTTGAAAGATCAGGGTTTGGTTTTTGAACGACACAACTGCCAGTTCATTTCCATTTGTGTCTTTTATTGACACAAAATCGTTGGGAATTTCTGAAGACAAAAACATTTTGACAAATGTCATTGTCAATTTATTGACAGCTATTCCCATTTGCTTCGTCTCCTAAGAATTGACTCTCATTGTCAATCATCAAAATTTTCAGAGTAATCAGAGAATTATTATTTTCATAGATTTTTATATAATTTATGGTTTGAATCCCGAATATTTTCGAATAGTGTTACCTTTTGCATCAGAGAATTTGGTTAACTTCTAGTGTTCAATTTAGAAAGACAACTAATTTGTCAGTATTTCTACTTTTAATTTTGTGAAATTACGTATAAATTCGTCTTTTGGTAGTTGGTAAATAACAAGTCAAATAATTGACAATAGCCAATTTCCATAGCATGACGAATTGTTGTCTCACACGGTTGACAGCCTTTGCCCCAAAGCCTAACAATTTTACTATCAATATTGCAATAATGACATACTCGTATATACTTCTTTTCACGACACAATTTTTGGAATTAATTTCAATTTCTCTTCCCACCTAAAGCCAAGTACGCAGATCGAGCTAAACTTTTGCTGCCAAATTTTTCTCCAAACAGCAGCTAAAATCCTAGCTAAATCTTGACATAAGATTTTTGTGGAGAATACATCACAGAAAACAACTGTTCGCTGAAAAGAAATGTTTTGTAGTAATAGATTTTTCCCTTTTGCATTGATAATCGTCCTTGAATATTTCTCGTTCTCAATTTTCATTTTCACAAAGATTTTCACAAAGTTCAGATAAATCTCACAAATTAAAGAATCTTTAACAATTTAGCACGAGAATTATTATGCCGAACAATTATTTCACCTGATTAATTTTAACAGATAGGCGTTGTACAGTAAAGTAAGTATACACGATTGGAAGATCTTTCAATATTGGCAGACCTGTCCGAAGTCTTTCAATTGCTTCCAATAAGCTTCCAATTGAAAATATTGTATCAAGTGAAATTTGTAAGTTTACACTGTTGGTTAATTTTATCCAAAAACCTGCCAATTTTTTGGTAGAAAATTGGTTAAAATTTGTTGTCTACCAATTAAAAATTGGCTGTTTACACGATTGGAAGCCTTCTGACAGGTCTGCCAATATTGAAAGATCTTCCAATCGTGTAAATAGCCAATTAATCTATCCTCGACGAAATACAAAACATATCTGCCAAATAAAAATTGGAAGATGTTCTTCGCAGGAACATCTTCAAATATCCAATTAATTGGTCAATCGTCCAAATATCTGTCAAGTAGAAAAATTGTTTATTTACACGTGTTCACACAATTGCAAGCATTCGGCCAATTTTTAGCGACAATTAGCTGAACAATTTTTTTCTATCAATTTCGGAAGATTAAATTTAATGATTACACGGTTTATAAAAAATTGGTTAATATTTTTTGCGAAAAAAGTGCCAAATATTGGAAGATCTTCCAATAGTGTATACTTAGCTTAAGGAACGAAAATTTGAATTTTTGCTGCAGCTGCGTACTTCTTGGTTAAAAAGCTTGGCTAAATTCTGGAGAGAATTATGTATGGAAGTGAAATTTTAGCACGATCTGCGTACTAGGCGAAAAAAACTGAAATTCAAAATTGAAAAGGAACAGAAATTGTCAATTCTGTGCTAGGAATTATTAGTTAATTTATTAATATTAAATGAAATGATTTTCACATTATTTTTGTATGAAGCTGTGAAAATGTTTATTTATTATTAATAAATTAACCAATAATTCTCACTTCGTTTAACTAAAACATGTTTTGCTGCTTAGAACAGGAATTGAAATAATGTCGATAAAAACGCCTTAAAAACTGAAAAATTGGCTTAATTTGAGCGACTTTAAGTCGATCTATTTTTCAATATTTTTTTCTTGAATGAGTTATTTTTAAATGAAAGTTATTTATCTTTTTTATAAAAAAGCATTCCCTGCTCCAAAAAGAGTTATAGGCAAAAAAAAACGTGATTTTGCACATTTTTTCGAAGTTTTTTTAATCCGATGGATAAATAGTTAACAATTTTATTTTATTTAGTTAACACATTTTTTTTTAATTTATGAATGATGGTAAATTTTATTTTCTTCAAAAAAATTTGTAAGCATTTTCTCAAAATTTTACTTCTTTTTCGAGATATATACATAAACCAAACAGGATGCTACTTGTGGAACGTTTCGTAACTTCATGGGAACTACCTTCAAATGGCGAAATAACTTCACCTCTTCACTATAGTTATTTCCCTCCAGTGAAGACGTGAAGTTATTTCCGGTGTGAAGGTAGTTCCCGATAAGTTGTTTCCCTGCATCCATCATCTGTACACATTTCAAATGGTTGAAGTTCTTGACAGAAACAAACTAACCAAACACACCTTTTTTGACATTTGTTTGTAAACGTCAAAGTGTCATATGGGGTCAGTTAGTAAGTTGCTAATAGATGTTGTTTTAGCTGCTGCTTTACAAAACTGGAGACTACCTTTTAAAGTTTCTTTAAGATAAATTCCAGATTTCTCTGGTAACAGCTTAAGCAACGTCTTTAAAAAGACCGAGCGAATTGAATAAATAACTAAGCGCAGCCAACTTCACTCTTTTTTTACTCATTTCACATGGGCAGCTATCAGATGATAAATAAAAATCAGTACTAAATTATGGTTGAACGCATCGCAATCGTATTACAGTTCAGTGCTCATATGTGTTTCAAAATTATATCGGAGAGCTCTGGTCATACTCTAATCAGAGCTAACTCCGATAGCTCGACCTCTACTCCATAATGCTCTGCTCAGAGCTAAAAAAGAAAAACGCCTAATATGTCTTTTTGCTTACTTCTCAAAACTGTCAAGTTCTACTTTTATTTGTCTAAAGTTCTGTCAGAGTTTATACGAAAAAAAAAATTGACAAAACTAAAGTGCCTACTTGGATTGGGAAATAAACGAACAGATGCAATAGGTACGAGTACAGACATAGGTTTTCCATGATTTCGAATTTAATAAAATACGAGATAGTAGGATGCTTAACTCGATTATGATTTGCTAAATCGTCTTAAAGCTTAGTATCATACTAAATTAGCTTTAACATCGTACTTATTCGACTGAGACTTGGCGCCATTTAATTCAGGTGGCCGGGATAAGATTGAAAATGTGTTTTTTTTAAAATGATTTTTCGTCTTGCTTCTCCCTTTTACATCTAAAACTAAGTTCACCAATAAAAGTGTACCTGCATTACAAACTTTTATAAGAAATTGAAGCTGCAGTTCTAATCTCATAAAAATTGTATGCTTTTATCTTTTGACAAGTCATATAAGATCTATGAGTGCATTCAGACGATTTGGTATGATTTTTTTGACAGGTCTTATGAGAAGTCATATGAATTCTATAATCGTGTGAAGTCGCTTTTATAGCCCTTCAAACATAAGCCTGAACTTTTTCGAGCGATATTTAGCTTTTTTTTAGAGTTTTACTTTAATCTCAGTGAAGAAATATAGCTGTAAAAAGAAGACACCACGCTTGGACTATATATGTGTATGTTCATCTTCCCTATCCTCTTTATATGAAAATATACAAACTCTAACCCCTGACCGGAAATCTATATACGCACCCATATACGCCGACACCGCCGCCGACACCACCGCCACCATCACTTCTCTCAGCGCTAGCTCGAAGACAAGGGAAGAAAAACTATGCCTTGCTGGAGCAGGAGCTACTGCTGCTGCTGTTGGAGCCTTTTTCATTTGGTTTCGTTGAAATGAATAAAACAAGAACATGATGGGTGGTTGGGTAAAATATCAACAACTTTCTAATTAATACCGCGATGGCTGCTACGACCACAACGACTATGAAAAGAAGTGCATCAGAATTCAGACTCATCCTCAGCATCAGCCGGAGCCTTAGTTTCAGTTTTCCGTATAGGTATTATGCTTCCCCCCGTAAGAGATTCTATTAAAATAACAGTGACTGTGAGGAGTGAAAAATTGAAAATAAAAACAAGAACACATCATCATCGTCATCATCATCTTTGGTCGTCCACATTTCTGCCAGTCACAAAAGTATGGCAAACCTACGAGGTCGAGGGATTTCAGTTTTTGTGTTGTCGGTGTCGGTGTCTCGGCAGTCTCGGGGTATAGAATAGGGATAGGAGTTATATTGATGTAGGTGCTGATGCTTTTATGCAAAAGCTTCTCCCATATACTAAACCGGCTGTAAATGCATATGGGAATGTTTTAGTTTAAATTATTTGAAATAGGAAGACAAAGCAGAAGTAAAAAAAAAATGGGAAAAACTTACCCAAACCTCTTGATGACTCTCTGACGTGGGGTAAGGATTTAAGAAACCACCCCTGAGCATACAGTGATGGTGGTGTGATCAGGCGTAGAATGAGAAATATGTCACGCATTTTTTTGTTAACAAAACTCAAAGAAAAACAAAACAAAAAAAAACGACAGAAAAACTTGAGCTTTCCCACTCATATGAAGCTGTGCAATGTACAGTACATTGAACATTAGGCTGTGCCAAAAAAAAATCGAAATGAAATTTTTCATGATTAAGTCTCAAAATTTTATAAATTCTCCTTTGCGCTTTTCGAAAATTCGATCTGACTTTATAAATGTCTTAAGGGCAACATATTATCAGCTGAGAATTACAAGGTCGTATGTGATAAACATAGGAATTTGAGATATCACGAAAACAAAAAATTAGTTAATTTGAGTGCATTCAGAGCAAGTTATTTTTTCTGTTTCAAAATATGCTCAAACCCAAGTCTAATCTAAACTGAACCAAAAATAACTACATTTTTTCACGAATTCAATTAAACTTTTTTGAAAGCCGCATACGACTTTGTAGCAAAGTGATGATTGTATGTTGGATAAAATTTCTTTGTAACTAAATGATCTACAGGAAAAAACTAAACAAAAATGGTACTGCTAAATTAAAATAAATAAAGTTATTTTTGTTTGCTAAAAAAACTTATCTAACAAGTTTTTTCTAGCGAGGGTCTCACTAGTATTTGACAAGTTTTCCTAGTCTAGATTGCCCCTACTAAAGCCTTTTCAGGGCCTTGACAAAACTTAACAAATACTTGCCATTCTCCCAGGCGGGAATTATTATGACATAACATAATTAGGTCTTTGAATAATGAGCTAAAATCGAAAAAAAATGGGAAGATAACAAGAAAACAAAAAAATTTTAATTCAATTCAATTCAAATTTGCTCAGGTGACGATATGCATAAATGTAAAAACTAGATTCTGCCAGAACGATTGGAACGATTTATGAAAATACGTTGCCATTAGGTCAGTTATAAAGGAATATTTAAAAAAAGTGTTTTCGTATTGATATTAGAAGTACGTTCATTGTAGTTTTCATTTTTATACAAAATGTATTTTCTTCATAAAAAAATTACGATTTAAAAACTGTAGTTTACATAGGTTTTTGATTCCTTTAACCTCCTAAATGTTTGAGGCTTATTGGTAAGATAAGAACTATGTATCCTGAAAGTTTCACATTTAGTTCTTCAGTCAAACACTTCGATATTGTGACCTGAAGTGCAATTTTTTCAATAAATCAAAACTTAAGAGTTTTTGTGCTCCAAAAGTAAAGTAAATTGATATTTCAATTTTCGCCTATTGTGAGATTCACGCGATAAACAAAAATTTCCCTTTTTTGTGAGTACGTACTTATTTCATGATTATTCGTAATTAATTAAGATCTGAAATTGTCACTTATTTTTTGATGGTGAATGAAAGAAAAAACAGAGGGTACTGAGTGGTCCCTTTGTGCAAGATTTTTGATTATTTTAGACCAAGAGAAGTTCAGACGAATCTCATCATAGCTTTTAGAATTCCGCGGGAACAACAATTTTTCGGGCGAAATATTTTCCATGTGAAACTCATAATAATGCTTAATGATTGCGCAAGCTAACCCACTGGACAAAATATCTAGTACAATTTTTTCACCGGGCAAAAAACATTAAAAATTAAAAAAAATATCGACTGTCTGATGGTGTCTTAAAAATTAAAATTTGTAAATTTTACTTGAAGATATGTATTTAAAAACCTGCAATGAAATTTTTGTTAACCCTGATGTCACCTGATGTTTATGCGACTTGTAATGGGATTGAAAATTAAAGCAAATGACTTGCGATGTGAAATGCAGAAAATTTATTACTATTTTTTCATAGTATATTTGGAAAACTCTATGTCAAACTACTCTTGAAAGCGGTGAAAAAGTACTGATAGTATGATTTCATCCCGAAAAAAAAGGTTAAATACATATTTTTTTATTTTTATGCTCAATTTATTTTGCCATTTCATAATGAACAGACTTACTCCTGAACAAATCGTGCATTACCAAAACAATGGTTCGGTTCACTCGACCAAAAATAATTTGTCATGCCATTTTGAATTTTTTTGTATAAGAAAAAATGGCGCTACAAACAATTTTTTGACACAACTTATTCAAAGACATATTACGACAGTTATTTAAACAAATTTCATTCCATATCAAAAATTATGGTAGTGCTGGATTTATTAAAAATAAAGAAAAAACAACGATTTTGGGGCTTTTTATCCAATTCAAGGAATTTATTTGAAATTATTTTTCTTGTACGATAAATTTACGACAAATTCACACACACTCCTTCTTTCTCTTGAGTTCATGTCACCCTATTTTGAGGAGAGGTAGTGCAGACGTAACTGTCAAGTTGACATTACCAGGGGTTAATTTAAAAAAGCAAACGTGACAAATTTTATTCTTTCGGTACAAATTTACGACAAATTTACAACAGTTAATTGAATTATTGGATTCTAAAAATTTTGAAGTGATTGACGGACATATTTTTAATCTTCAAAAATAGATCATTGCCAAATATTACCAAATTGTTTTGGCCTTTAATCGAAAACATGGATTTGGAAAACATATGGCCACACGGTGCCACTTCTCACACAAATCGTTAACGAATATTAATGTCGTCAACCCGATTATTTTTACTGCAGCGCTGTGATGTTATCGAACATATGACTTTAGCAAACCGCGTTATTGATACAAGGTTCGTTTTGGGTTTTCGAACAATAGACTTTTACAGTTTTCGTTTAAGAACATCTTGCTATTGAGTCTTTGACGCAAATGACGTTTTCGAAAATGACCGGTTTTTTATTACACCAGTTTTTTAAGAAAACGTAATAAAATGGTTTTCTGTCTCGAATATCTCGAGAGTGAACGGCCCTTACTTGATTAAAAAAAATAATTCTAACTTGAAATCTTTCCTTCAATTTAACTGTGTGAAAGGGATCGAAAATGAGGATCGAAAATTCCCTATCAAAAAGAGTGTCATTGGCCATCATTTGTACTTTTCAAGTCGATTTTAAGGTGTCGAATAATTAAAAAAAAATATTCAGCTTTTTGTTAACATCGTTCTTTAACAAATGTAGTATTTTTTATTTTTATAAAATTTAGTACTATTTTACCACCAAATTGATTCCAAGAAGACGGCCCTTTTCGAAAACGTCAAATTAAAGTCAATTTTATCGTCAAATGACAGACATTTTTTGACGCATGTACTACAATCGTCAAAGATGCAATCGTCATGCTTGCACAAAATCGATTTGATCAACGTCAGCCAATTTACATGCAAACGCATTTGATGACGTTTACGACCACGATTTCTGGCTTTTTGATATATTGTTCGTCAACTCGATTTTTTTACTGCACAACTGCACCGCAGATGACATTTTCGGACATTTGACTTTAACAAGCTGCGTTTTTCGAACACAATGTTAATGCAGTAAAATTTATATTTGCGTTTTGAAACAGAAGACTTTTGCAGTTTGCGTTTAAGAACATTCTGCAAATGCATTTTTGACGCAAATGATGTTTTCGAAAACGGCCATTATTTATATAGTATTTTGTAAGTTATCATTTTTTAAAAAAATTTATTATATATAAGGTTTATTTTGTCAACTTACATGCTATTTGATGTATTCCAATGCATGTAGAATGTCTTGGCACAGTTCGATACAGTTGACAAGAGTACCGTTTCTAAGCATACTAATGTCAAAATGGTAAAAAACGATGTGGCTTTAAGTCCAGGTAAAATTCGAAAACGAAATTGTGGTGTATGGTGATGATGGTGATGGAGGTGATGGTATTGCTGCTGCTGTTGCTGCTGTTGTTGTATCTGGCGGTGGCGCGAACGCTGTTGTAATAATTTTGTTCGTCCTGATAACAGGGTTGATGCTGTAACAGCTGATATTTGCTCTGCAGATCTGCCGTCCATTGCCGATGGTTGTGTCGCCCCCGTTGGTAATGATGACACAATTCGTGATGCTAATGGTTCAGATACCGATTTACTAGTTATTGTTGTGGTAACAGCAATGCATGGTAATGCTGCTGCTGCTCTAGTTAAGGGGAATAGTTTTGTTATAATTGGTGCTTTTGTTGAAGTTGTTGATGTTGTTGGTGGTGGTGGAAAAGGTGGTGGTAAAAACGTCCTAGATAATAGGTATTGTGATCTCTGTTCCGTTATGCCTAGCAATTGTGGTGCTGATGTTGTTGTTGATGACGATGATAGTGATCTTAGTGGAGATGTTGTTGTAGTTGTTGTTGTAGAAGATGGGGGTGGACGCTTTTTACTACCACCAAACATATTATCATTATTTTTCACTACCATCCTATTTATATTTTGAATATTTTTTTTTGACATAGTTTTATGCTCTCTTGTGTGTTGTTGATGTTGTTTTTTTTTTGTTTTTAATTTATATATAATTATATATATTTATATATTAAACTATAAATAGTTCCTTATTTATTTTTAATATTTGTATTTACATAACTTTATTAAAATCATTATTAACATTTATTTATTTTTCATCATTTTCTTGTTGCTTTCTTTTACTTATATTTTGTTTCTTCTTGATTATTTCTTTCGTCCAGCAAATGTCCACTTTCTAAAATGAGAAGAAAAAAATAAACTTTTAACATATTATGAAATAAAAAATGAGGAAAATATTGGTTATCGAAAAGTACTAATAAGTAAGTTTTGGTCTTAAATGTCGTTGCTGTCGGTAAAATATTCAACCTCGATAAAGGTGTTTTCCCATGCCAGTGGTCAGTAACAAGACATTGTGATTTAAAAATAGTCAAATATAGGCTTTTCGCTTAAAATCCTGAAATTGAATGTTATCGAACGTTACTATATGAAAAGTTTAGATTATATCATGTGATACTCTACAAGATTGTTCTTTGCTTGTTTGTCAAAAAGATAATAATTTCAAGAATTTAATCAAAAGTCAAAAACACTGGTTTTTAATTTTTGTTTAGCCTTAAATGATGAAGTTGTCCAAACTTAATTTATTCTCATTTTGGAAATTATAAAATATTTTCAGTATTAATTCACAATATTTTAGAAAAATCATTTTAATTTTAGGACTTTAAAATTAGGACCAGTAGTGTAGAGCATTGTAGACCTAGTTGAAACACGGGGCACCTACACGTACTTAACCGTATTTAGTTGAATTTTGATTTATGTGTCCCAACTAGCTCGCCTTACCTCACTAATGTTCTTCTAAGCAACTTTATTGCACTCGAAATATTGATATTATAACAATGTCTTCCAAATTACATTGCTTTACGATATGACAGTCCAAGTACATGGACAGATGAAGTAATTATTAGGCGTTTTTTATTGGTAACTTTTGACCAACGCAATAATGCAAGTCTGAGTAGAACATATATTCACTTTTATGTCCACTCTTAGTTAAAATCTCAAAGTTGTATCCGTGGGATTAAAATGGTCAAAGATCAGCTGTTATTGAAAAAAAAAAATAGTATTTGAACACAACTATGGAATTAAAATGGTTTCAGATGGCACATTTTCGAGTTTGAATTATTTCGCCGGTGATAATTCTCTTCCTTAGATAATTTTGTTTCACTTTTTGCTCTTTCGCACTAAGATCTATCCTAAGAAGATGATTATAATCAAAAGCAAACAAATAAAATACATTCCAAAATCCAATTCGCTTTTGAATAAATTAGGGGAAGTGTTGGAATAGTATTGGCTTTTGTATGCTAAGTTGAATAAGAGTTAAAATGAAATGTTTACATGCATGTATGAGTTAAAAGATTGAAATGAGTTTTACTTCGCTGTTATAAGACTGAATTTTTCTCAGAGTAGAGAAAAATAATACGTTAAAACATTACAAACTACCTGTTTGAGCTTTAAATACAACTAAACTTCGGTTTAAAAAAAAAAATATTTAAGAAAAATAAAATTTGAAAATCAAGGGCAAATAACGGGTGATTTTTTAAGAGGTTTAGAACTTTAAAAAAAAAAAAAAACAAAAAAATTCGAAAAAATGAATGAAATATTTGTTTGAATCGATAGTTTGAACCTTGCAATTTAATGTTTAAAGATCATTTCATGCAAATGTTGACCGCGGCTGCGTCTCAGGTAGCCCATCCGCTGAGTCCAATTTTGGCATACTCTTTCACACATATCGGCCGGTATCTCACGAATGAATGCATGGGTGTTGGCTTCCAGTGCGTCAATCGAGGCGGGCTTGTCCTTATAGACATTAGCCTTGACATACCCCCACAAAAAATAATCTAATTGTGTCAAATCGCACGATCTAGGCGGCCAATTGACCGGCCCGAAACGTGAAATTAACTGTTCACCAAACTCGCCTCGCAATTGCGCCATTGTTTCGCGTGCTGTGTGGCATGTGGCACCGTCTTGTTGAAACCACATATCATGCGAGTCAAGAACTTCCATTTCGGGCAAAAAAAAGTTTGTTATCATCGCTCGGTAGCGTTCACCATTGATAGTAACGCTGCGATTCGCATCATCTTTGAAGAAATATGGCCCAATAATGCCGCCGGCCCATAAACCGCACCAAACAGTGGCTTTTTCGGGATGCATTGGTAGCTGTTGCAATGCTTCTGGCTGATCTTCACTCCAAATGCGGCAATTATGCTTATTTACGTACCCCTTCAACCAAAAATGAGCCTCATCGCTGAACACAATTTTTCGATAAAAAAGCGGATCCTCGGCCAGCACGAATTTCGATAGTAAAATTCAATAATTTGCAAGCGTTGTTCATTTGTAAGACGATCCATGGTTAAATTGCAAACCAAACTGAAGCTGTTTGACAGTGACAGAAGGTACTAAACACACGTCAGCTGTCAAAACCAGTGTTGCCAAAACCAAACCAGCTAAAAAATCACCCGTTACATTGATGGTTATTCGTTTATGCTAAGTTAAAAAAAACTTTCCAAATGTACATATGTCACAAAACTGCCTTTAACCCGCTCCCAATCATGAATATTAAGAATTAAGAATATTCAAATCTGACATTAGTGCTTCCATTGACAATGACATTTCTGAGTTACAAAATTTTTTCTTTTTTTCTAATGCTTATTAAACACATAATATCTTATCTTAATTTTTCAAGTCACCTAGAGGTGACTAGTTAAAACAAAGCATAAATAAAACGAACACATCCTTATATGATCAAGGGCTGCCAACCTTCTGGTAGAAAATATTTTTCTACAACCCCAATGTTGTTCCATTCCAAACATTCCGAAAATCTTATCTGCACTATTATATGCACTATTTTGTACTGACTAATTTATCCACACTATTCGATTGTTGTTGTTTACTGTGTTAAACGTTTGCTGCACTGCCTATACATCTACCAATAAAAAACGCCTAATGTAAGATCTACCTTACATTAGGCGTTTTTTATTGGTAAATGTATAGGCAGTGCAGCAAACGTTTAACGCAGTAAACAATCAGTTTAGTCAATAGACTTCGTTACTTTTCCTATGGACAAAAATATGTGGGGAGATACACTATCGGATTAAAACATTACTGATTATAAGTGCATATGGCTAAAAATTATAGTAAAAGAAAAGAAAACAAGTAAAACTAAATATATTAATTAATTTATTTATAAAAAAATTAATTTAGTGTACTCTTGAGAGAATGATGTAATCAAATAAATAATCACCCCGATTGCTTTATGAGCCAAACGTCAAAATTGAGTCCCTTCGCAGCTTATTCTTCGGGTTATCTTTTTGGGTTAAATATCTATAATTTTAACGAAAAGTCAAGTGCATTAGAAGACGGTTAAAATTATTGTGGAAACAAAAGGAAAACGAAAATAATCAACGAAGGTGATTGATAACATACATGAACTCAACCAAAAAAAGTTCGTTCTTTTCATAGAGCTAGTAAAATAAATAGTGACATAGAATGGTTAGCGTATACAAAAAATTGCAATCTTTATAAAAATAAACCGTCATGGATGTCGTGATTTTCGTTCAAATACCGTATTGTTTGATGCTGAAAGAATGAATTGAAGGGTGTTCAAAAGGGTGTTTTTTTAGAGGTATAGAACTTTCACTTGGCATCACTATTTTAACTTACGGCCATTTTGTCAGCTGTCAAGTGATTTATTTTTAGTTTGGTTTGGTATTTCAACATGAATAGACTGACGCCTGAACAACGCTTGCAAATTGTCCAAATTTATTTTGAAATACGAATCACGCGAATTTTGTTTAGCCATGTAACTCACTTGTGGTTGAATGGATAATTACGTCAATAATCAAAATTGCCGTATTGGGAGTGATGATAACCCTCAAGTGTATGTTGAGAAATCGTTACATAAAAATAGACTGTTTGGTGTGCTTTATGGGTTGGTAGAAAAATTGGTCAAAATACAAAATATATTTAAGTACGCATTCATTTAAAAAAATGCCACACAACACCAATTTCCTTCATTGGTTGCTTTTGTAGGGAAGCATCCTGATCGAGGGAGAGGATAATTCAAGACCGACAGTAGACAAGAGCACGTTGTAGGAAAATATCAACATCTGAAAGAATCTTTTCAGAATTTAGAAAAATTATGAACAGTAAGAATTGTCACAAGTAATTCCTTCGAAATGTTACAGGTTCGAATAGATTATTAGAATTCTACGTTCAACAATACTTTCGCATTTTAAAGGGGGGCATTTCGATTTTCTATATCTTCTTCTTTGAATAAAATTCAAACTGATACGCATCCATCTTTTAAAGTTTGGAAGTTCATGTTTATGATTATAGACACCTGATTTTCAAAAGTATTCTTATTATCAAGTTGCTTGCTGTTTTTTAATTTGATCCTAAAAATTATTCTTGATTTTTTTGATATCATAGGTCCGTCATTAGTTCATATCATTAATGAACTGTTTTCTTTGGGCGAGTTTCCAAAAAAAAAACTTAAGGAATCAGCAGTTAAACCAATTCCAAAAAAAATTTGCCTGGGAAAATTAAACTTATCAATTTGATTCCAATTCTAGAAACAATTGTGGAAACCTTACGAACAGTTTTATAATGAGAACAATAACAAGAAGCAGATTTCGTATACCTACAAATTGGTAATTATACTGTCTAAAATGCTTAGGTGTACGGTAGTGTATTCACTAGTCCAAAAGCCCCAAACCAAAATCCGCAAACCAAAATCCACACAGATTCCCCATAGCGCGCGCCAAACATACTTTAGCTATGGGGAATCACGAGGTACGTAAAAGTAAATACTCAAATTTATTTAATAGCAAAATGTTTCAGAAATCTAATCATTTTGAAAATGTTTGCTTCTTTGGTGAGAGGTTTTTAATAAACAAAAGCGCAAAGCGACATCAAGTGCTTTCGTACATTTAAACGAATTCTTTGCCAACAAGGATTGGCTTAAATTGAGCTGATGAGCCACTGCATGTTTGATCATTCCTTGTTCCAATTATGTGACTTCATAAATCGAAGTACGTCAGTATTCACGCTAGAAAGTTTAACTTCGATGCTAGCAAGGGTCTAGCAATGGTAACTATCGATTTTTCTAGGGCCTTGCCCGTTAAGTAAACTTTTGCCTAGAGAGACAACAAAAAATAAAAAGTTGTCTCGACTGGGATCCTGCGATCTTCTGTTTACCAGTCCAACATGCTAGCGACTGAGATATATCGCAATACAGTTGTGTAATGTTGAAAGTGAAAAACTATGTATCTACTTTGATTTTCCTAACTATTGAAGGATGGGTATGAAATATTTTTTTTTGTTTTTGTTATACGAGTATATGGGGTATTTGTGATAGGACAAACAGACTCATCCAACAAGTTTTTTCAAGTAAGGGCCCCACTAGTATTTGACAAGTTTCCCTTGTCTAGATTTCCCCTACCAAAGCCTTTTCAGAGCCTTGACTAAAATTGACTAAAACTTGCCATTTTTCCAGGCGGCGACTGAAAGCGCGATGGATTCTAATGTTCTAACCATCGACTTAAATAATAATGTGTTTATTAACAAAAAGCAAAGGGGGTGATTCCGTATTTTTGCTCGCAAGTGTTTATAAATTCGTAAGTATTATTGTTACCAATAGGATAAAAGCTCGATTGCACATAATATATGTACTGCCATCTGACCGTGTGGCAAAAATGAGCATTTCACTTAGCAGGGCCATTGGAGTGACTAAAATTGACAAACCACAAAAATTACTGTTTTCTACCTGACAACACATTTTATATTTGGGAAAGGTAATGATTTTTCTAACAAAAAGAAGACTGCCAAATTGTATGTAAACATACCAACAGCTACTATAGAAACAAGTCCTCTGCACCACAGCGATATCAGAAATTCAGAACAAGTGGAACGTTTCAGTGTTGCTGGATTATTTGAAAGGATGTTGTCAGCACAAAATGCAGGAGCATATGAATGTTTGCATCTGAAAGTCTATGCTGAACGGAATTATTAATTTTTTTTTTCGTACTTTGTTCGTCGTTTCTCGTTCATTTATGTAACTTTTTTTTAGTTAAAAATACCTACTTATTTTTTTAAATATATTTTTTAGTTAAAAATACTTGACTTTTCCCTTCGTTTCAAATCTACTCCTGACATTTTTGATTTACTCCCATTTTTTGACAAATCTACTCCCAAATTTAACTACTGAGGTTCAAACCCCGGCTTTGCATCACAGAAAAATGTATGGTATCTGTTAATATTTACATTTTTTTTTCGATTTTCGT
Source organism: Dasysyrphus albostriatus (assembly GCA_946251815.1). Taxonomy (NCBI): domain Eukaryota; kingdom Metazoa; phylum Arthropoda; class Insecta; order Diptera; family Syrphidae; genus Dasysyrphus; species Dasysyrphus albostriatus. Next base: position 4,912,537 of record OX276339.1, read on the forward strand.
GTTCAGCATGTGAACATTAAGAAGAAAAGTTACTTTTCTTCAAGAATACTTTTTAAAAGTCAAAATTTGTGCAACAAAAATGGTCGTGAATATAAAAGTTGTTGTCTTCTGGTACTTCGATACAAGAATTAAAGTGCCAAACTTTTTTGTTGGCGCAAAAAAATACTCCCATAAGAAATACATGCCATTCATTGTGACCAGAAAAGCCGAAGGAAAAATAAAATAAAAATAATCTTCCACTTAAAAATTTGATTTTAAACAAATCAATTTCTTCTTTTCCTCTTCCAGGGAAATATAGTTGTTAAGACTTGTCAAATAATAAACACCACCATTGTGCGAGTCATAAATTTCATCTAAAGATATCTTCAAGTAGAATATAAATATTGGATAAAATTACAAATTGATCTTGAAGGGAAACAATTTTTTTAAATAGCGGTCATTGGGGTATTTAACGTTAAAAGGTGATCGAATTCTAAAACAAAAATTAAGTGTTTAATGAAATTATAATTGTTATAGCTAGTATTCATAGACAAATTATAAATATGAAGTAATGTGACAGCAACACTTCGTGTCGTGGAAGAATTTAATTAACGAGGTCTAGGCTTGGTGGACGTGTTATAGGGTTTCAAGTGGATACATTATGATACTCGTACTTTGGAAGATAAAGTTAGAAAATTTATTTCCATTGTGCCCAATGCGCATCGTTTTTGTACATCTTAAATAATACAATAAATTAAAGTTTGATAGTATCCCTGTATTCCGCTTAGCCTGGTTCTTGACAACCTAACAACCTAACAACAATTTAAAAATGTTTGGATCTTGGGAGTTTTTGACTTAGAGTGGAACTTAAAAGCTGTAACAGATCGTTTTTAAACATTATAATGAGTTGGTCTCTCTAAACAAAATATAAAATATTGCGAATAAGAAATTTGATTTACAATAAACATTAAAAATAAATCGTGAGGTACTTATATCAGGTTTTTCCTAGGACCGCAAATTAATATACAGTACGTTCTCGATAAAAGCAACTAATAAAAATTTGGGCAATTACGTTAATTGAGATTGTTGGAATAACCGAGTCACAAAAGTTGAGCCTTGATTAAGAAAATTAGCTTAACAATGGTAGGTAAATCAAAACGAACATTCATTACACCTATGATTAAGTAGCTGTGAAATAATTGCCGGGTTGGGGTCAAAATTCTGGCTGGGTCAAAATTCTCTTTCAAAAATTCTGCTTTTCAAATTCAGCTTTTCAAAATTCTGCCAATAATAGCCGTTTTCCTTTAGAGGTGGCAAAGTACTTGTGAGTAGATGAAAACCCTAATCTAGTACCATCAATTGCACATGCTCTCATGGAGAGCAGATACATTTTACATGGGAAAGCAGTTTGATGCGTTACATTGAAAAAAGCTGGCAAAGTGCTTGCAAGTACTTCGCCACCTCCAAAGGAAAACGTCTTTTGTTGCCAAGAACTAGAGATAAAAGGAAACAGACGCTAGTGACACACATGCTTCTTACAACTTCATATGAGAGAGTGTATGTGCAAAAGTTCACAATTTGTGAGAAAGTTATGTGCAGTTCCAAAAATAGTCTTTGGTAACAGCAGAGTTCTTGTTGATTGTAGTAGATTTTCGTTAAGATTATAACTTAACATGGATTAGCAGTTTATATGCTTATTGATATGAATTTTTAATTCGTGAACTAACTCCAGATATTTGTTTTAGTTAAATTGTGAATTAAAAGATATCTTGGCAATTTTTATCGATAGGACTGTAAGAGTTTGGGGATCGAAAAAATACACCGCGATTTTACAATAAAAAAAAAGCTTTGTAGATTCTGATACCGGAAAACAAGCTTTTCGAAGCTATCAAGGTAGTCTTGGTACCAATCATGGGAAATTTTTTTTTCAACATTTATGTTTAAGTAGTAGAGTAGAGGGTTGTTGGTTGGTGAGACATTTATTACTGCAAAAGCCAAAACTATAACTTTTGTAGTATTACATAACTCATTGTATCCTTTCTGTCCAATAATTTGTGATAGATCTGAAGAGCTTCTATAGGATCCAAAATAAGAGACTTCATAGAAAAAATAGAACCTTTGACAATAGTTCTTTTAGTGCATTTTTATCTTCACTTAGAAAAGTACTATATTACCGACAACAACAATTAGGAATCATAACATTTTGTTGTTTTAATTAAAACGCTACTTTTTTCTAAGCGAAGATTAAAATGCACTAAAACCCGGGCAAATGTTAACTCTTACCTGCTAACTTGCTTATAGACAAAAACAATACGAACATCATCGCTCCTTCATAAATCCTGTAGACGCTATTTGTTGAGCATTTTATTTACTTAATCTTTCCCATATTCAATAATTGAATATGAAGAAAATTTAAAAAGAAAATTCTTCTGTTTGAGTGGAGTGACCGAATTTATAAGTCAAGTTAATAGTTCAAATGAGCTCAACTCCTGGGCGAAACGCTATGGTGTTGAGCTCATTTGAATTAACTCATTAACTTGAATTTCCCATATTCATATAATGAAATCAATAAATTAAATGCTGAAAACCTATATTTTAAAAATTTGTCAATTTTTGAGGCTGCGCCATATCTTGTAACTGATCTCACTCTTGGATAAATCGCAACGAAAATAATTGCATTCATTTATTAAATCTTCAGAATAAAATTCCAATGCAATTCAGCAACGCCCGTTTAAGAAAATACCCAAACGTTTTGTCTTCGCGTGTTCACAAATTTAATTCACATAACAAGAATGTGTTAGCATGTACGGACGGTGCACCGGCGTTACAATCCGCATTTTTAAATTTGATATTGTTTAAAAATAAATAATTAACAATGAAAATACTGAAAATACTGAAATCCAATGGAACTACATTTTGAAGTTTTATCTTTTGACAAATTAAAAGTGGAATTTAAAACAAAACACAATAAACAAATAATGTTTATTTAGTTTTTCAATTGTTTATTTAATTTTCTTTTAATACTTGTCAAAGATAAAATAAAATGAAGCTAAACTGCAGTTTTCTTTTACTTTCTATTGAGCCTGAAATTATGCAATTTCAATTTTTAAATGTACAAATTTTGTACAGAAAAAGTTTCAGTGTGCAGAATAAATTTTGTATCAACTTTTTCGTACTAATAAAGGCAATGCGACGGTTTTTTATAGCTAAGACAACGTTAATTATATAGTAAAATAAAATGTCTAACCTTCTTGAATATGGCCCATCTTATAATAGATAACAAAAGAAAAATTAATAACTTTTGAAACAAATTAAAGATCTAAATAAAATCCTACATTCATAGTTCTTAAACGAACCATGACTGCTATTAGAAAAATGTGAATGATGTGCAGAAAAGAGAAGTCTGAGATAAGGTTGTCCGGTAAAAAAATAAAATTATTGCGACTATTCAGCTCAAATTTGGAGAAGCTATTCCACATAATATTAGTTTTCACATGAAACCAGATTAGTCTTTATTCTTCAATGTTTACTCACAATAAATCGTTATTAAAAAACAACAGAAGAAAGTTAAAAATTCCGTAATTTGTATGGCTTACAATGTTAACAAAAACATCTTATTTGGAAGATAATGGAACTTCTCTTCGATATTCATAACGTCGAGTATATAGAGATAATTTTGATCAGGGAATTAAAAAACAAGAAATAATTAAGCGTATTAAAATCCATTACTTAATTTCACTAATAGTACATTTAAACCAGGTTTTGACATCACAAAAATCCATTGCAGGTTGGACTTTTCATACAATCACTTCTCAAAGTCTAAATTATAACATAGAAAATTATCGTATTCCCCATCCATTAAGCCAACTCTATTTTAAAAATTGATTTACTTCAAGAAGGGAGAAGACATGTGTATACAAAAAATATTAAGTTTACAATTTTAAACAATTGTTGCCATAGATCCGACTCCCTGCCATTAAAAGATTAAAAGCGGCAAAGTTTCAAAACATCGGTTTTTAAATTTTTTTTCAGCGAGTTGTTTTTAGAAACTTTTCCATTCTGAGAAGAAGATGAATTTCGAAAAGATTCAAATTAGTTTTGGAAAAACATAATTAATGGTGAAAAAATTCAACTTCAAATGTACCCAAAAAACATGTTTTTGACATGTTTATGTTGAAATATCTCAAAAACGTGACGTACCAGAGCAATTTTGACTTCGTGTACGGGTTTAGCATGCCAAAATCCATAAGAAAAGTATGGTTTTGTTTAAAGGCGATTTTCGTTGTAGACCAGTGTGATCAGCCTATTTATTTCCTATCTTGGTATACGAGTAAAATGCATATTTGTTTGAACTATATTAGCTTTTGGTCCCTCTGGTCGAAGTTATTTCTTTTTCATTGGCATACAAATTTAATTTGACCAAAATAGCCCGAACATAACATAAACATCATCTCATATGCTTTTCACACCAAACCGGCAAAAACTTTTAAAAAACTCAAAACCCATTCACAACGAACATTACACGTTTTCGTTTGACATATCAGTTTATATAACCAACCAACCATAATTGCAAACCACAGATGTTGGTAATCAAAACCAAACGTATTTTTTTTCATTAAAAGTTGTTTATGGAAAACTTGTGTTTTCGATTAGGTTTTTCTCCAAAACCGAAATTTTCACGAAAGCCACGTTTTGAGTTTTTGAATTTATCGTAGAAAAAATACTTTCTTAGATTTACTTTAGTACTTCAAAAATTGGTAAGGAAATAAAATGTATAAACTATGAAGTATCTATGCAGGTTAATATGTGTGGTTAAAGCTTTTGGATTGTTATTGGAAAGAATTAAGTAAAAACCCAAGTTTTAACATAATTATAAACGCAAAGAAAATTTGACAATTTAATGTTGAATAAATATTCATATTCAAAAATATTCAATGTTCATTGTTGCACTGTATTTGTGTGGTTTCCAAATACATACATAAATGCAACTCCACCAAGTATATTAAGAAAATTATTTAATGCAATCGAAAACTTGTTACTGAAAAAATGTATAATGCATTAAATGAAAATCAAAGATTCAAAGAACGAATTGAAATCAACAACGCGTTTCCGACGGTAACATAATCTTTTAAAATACCAGACATAGAATACATCTTCAAATCCGGTAATGGGTGGTGTGCGCAAATAAATGCATATCCCTCAAATCTCATGTTTCTGCGATAAAGCTAGGTTTGAAATGCAAAATAATTAAAAAACAGATCTGATATAGAAAAGACATCGATCTCAATTCATGGATCCATCTCATTAAAATATTGTATGCAAAAAGAAACACAATCTAGGTTATATGAGATTAAGCTAGCAAATTGTTGAAACTGCAAATAGTTTTGGCAGGAGTCATGAAATAAAATGTTTGAATTCTTAAATACTTTTGCTAGTGCTAAGCTGACTCTAAAAGTTTTAACTAGTTTACTCAACTTCAAATAGAAATAATAAATATTTTTTTATCGAATTGGTGATTTTTCGTACAAAAATTGAGTAATGAAACCATATTGGAATGATGACTTCTTTGCGATTCTTCGATGATTTTTCGTATAGAAAAATTGAGTGCGAAAACCTTGCAGGAAAACTGGGAACGTGAATTGTGTTCGAGGTTTCTCTCGGAATGTATTTGCATCGAAAATAAATATTCTATGGCCACTAGGCTACCATTTTGATGCCCCAATTTGAACCTGCAAAGAACAGTGGAAAATTGTTGTCATCTTCAATTTTAGAAGATGACAGAAATTCCGTTGGAAATTTTATCCACTCGATATCATGTGGTACATTTGAAATAAAGCGATTGTTTTAGAAACATGTCCTTACATTGTGATTATGTCTTGTCTGAAAGAAGTCTTGCATCTTAGAAATAAATCAAAAGCGAGATTATTTCCTCACGAATATGTTTTTATGAAGCAAATGAAACGATTAACGTAGTTTAATGAGATAATTTATTGCGTGGAGTGAATATTTTTTTTTAATGGCTGAAACACGTGCCGAGGAGTTTTTGCAAGTTTCAACTGTGCGAAGAAAAATTTTGCTTTTTGGGTCTGTTCACAAATGGAGTAAAAGCAACATTAAGGATTAGATTGCATGCTTTGCGCAACTAGATAAAAATCGAGTGCGTTTTTTTTTTTCCTTCAAATACGAGTATTATGTGACATTGAGGTAGGTCGAATAGCAGGAGCACCTAGAAGCACAACATCTAGAAAACTTGCGGGAATAGATAAGACGAAAGGAAGATATAATTTTGCTGCAAAAATTAACGGAATAAAACAAACTAGTATCTGAAGCCAGATGATCATACTTTTTGAAAAAATCTGTCTCTTGAAATCCAGCCCAAGAGATTGTATTCAAATTGATTTCGGTTTCGAGAATCATTCTTTTAATAGTTTTTAAATCTCCTAACTTTCGATTTGCTTTTTAGTTTTGAAATTTGCAAGATCATCTTTTTATTTAAGTTCACAATTTATAAAGTATGTAGGAAGGTTTTTTGTTGTGGATTTTGGAACAATGGTACCTAACTTTTCGAGATGGACAAAGCTAAATGAGTTTTTTAAGTATGTTCTATCAATTAACAGGCCGCTGGAATGGAGCATTACTTTTTACAACCATGGATTTCGGCATCTTTTATGTTTTCTAAATAATTTTTCATACTATCATTATTCTATGAATTTTAGAAGAACGTTTCTATTTTCTTTACATCAGGATATTTTCAAATAAGCTCAATGTATGTATTTTGTTTTTCTTTATTTCTTATTTTGGAAACTAGTTTTCACTCGTGGGGCTTGATGAATTCACTATGCCAAATACCTAACTGATTTTTGTTTTAAGACTAGACTGAGACAAATAGAATGCGGTTGCAATTTTAATAGACTTCTACAAACTTGCTAGATCTATTGATATGTGGCTTGGTGTGTTTAGTATGCTGATTGAATAAACTTGTTCGGACGCGTTTTCCTTACTTTGGTTGACGGAAATTATTCTCATTTCTTGATTTGACACTACTCAACAAACCAAATATTTTCATTGAATTTGTTCGAATCTATTCAACTATTATTTTTGAGAGTCGCCCTAAAGCGATTTAAAAAAAAAACTGAGTACAACCCGGCGAGCAAATTCTGGGTTTTTCTAACCATTTACCTGTGTTGTCGCCCTGAACTCGCACTAAAATTGTGTAGTTTTTTTTTTGCTATGGCTAGTGGGAGTAATTGACATGAGATATGAAGCATTTTTTATTTTGTGGATTCGATTGAGCTCGGCCATCTAAATCAAAGCAAGAATTAATTTTTAAACTGGTGTCCTACACCGATAATTTTTGTTCTCTATCTTTGGCCCCCTTAAAAACAACTATAATAAAGTTATTGGTATTTTCACATTTTAAAATGGGATCTTTTCAATATCATCAAAAAAACAATCTATGCACACAGAGCAGCCAACATTAATGTGGTAGCATTCTTTAACATAGAAACGGCTTTTAACAATGTTGATAACAGTGCAATTCGACAGGATTGACTCCATGCATCAAACAAGACTTATAAATGTATAAATGGGTGATACCAAGTTAAAAGCTAGAAAATGGAGAGGGACCCCACAGCGTGGAGTCCTATCTCTTCTGCTTTGGCTCCTTGTAGTCATTGGTTAAACTTAATCTTAGTGGCATCAAATATCGTTGGCTACGCCGATGACAATTGTGTTAATGGCCTGGGGAAAATTTGTACCCATTCTTTGAGATATCCTACAATTAACACTGGACAAGCTCAGTAATTGAGCCAGCAGTTGTGGATTTAACGTTAACCCAGTAAAGACAGAATTGGTGTTGTTTATGAGGAAATCAGCATAAACTGATAGAACATTGCCGGTATGAGTTAAAATTACTAGGTGCATCGAACACGGTCACCCGGGACATCGTAAAATACAGTGCTGTTCGGATATTCGATCGAATTCCAATACAGCCACTTGACAACTGGGACTGAACAACCCGAGAACGACAAAGTCAACCCGACTTTTATATTAAGTTTTCAAAAATTATAAACCTATTTGTATTAAAATTTTTGTTTTCAATGTATAACGTTAGGCCTTATCTTATAGTTATTAATTACTTTTAAGCCAATTGTAAATAGAATGGATCAATAAAGCAAAATTGAAATTGAATCCGATCGAATTGAATCCGTGTGAATTGAAAACAGAAAACAAAACGAAACCCCAATTGAAAACGTCGTTCCTTTCGTTTTTCTATAAACATAGATGGTAGACAAAACGAATGGATCCCCAATCCGACATTTTTTGTAGTTTTATATCCCGGTATCTCTTTGTTAGCCGTTTTTAATCCGTACGGATTCAATTCGATCAAGTATCAGAACAGCCACCATATACGGGAACAAAATGGCAGATGAGCTGGCCAAAAACTGGGCTTCTCTGGATTGGAGCCAAACCGATTTTTCGGTGCTTGTGCCACTAGAACAAGAAAAAAAGTAAAATCTGCCAAAGTATTCTTGGAGCTGCAGATGTCCGATGGTCAATTGAAACTTGTAGGGTTTCAAGGAATCTATGGCCGAATTTTTTAGGGAATAAAAAACTGAATATTTACTCAATACAAGCAGGCCTCAATTATCACTCCTAATTGGAGTCCTTACGGGGCACAACTCAATGGGAACCCACATAAGCAGTTCGGATTCGGCAAAAAAATTACAATCGATTTACAAAACACATAGAGGAATGTTTGACAGTTTCACTATCGGCCATGGTTCTTACAAGAAAAATTATTGTGTTTATTAATAAAATTTTGTATGCTAATGTGAACAGAAATATGTACATAAGGGTGTCGGTTTTATTCTCAAAACCGTTTTTTAATAGCAGACACCCCTTAAATTAAAAGTTTATGCCCCAGAAAATAATATTTGGCCCAAAAAAATTTTTCCGAAATCGTTTACTCTAAGTCCATACTTTTCCCATACAAATTTGTGTATGGGATTTTCGCTCTTTTCACGTTTTATTTTTTTTTTTCTCAAATTGCTGCAGCTATTCTAAATATTTTAGTTGATTTATTTATGTGCTTTAATTATTCCTTTAAAATAGGTACCTTATTCAAAGATGTACCAAGAAAAATTGTGGCCCCGATTGCGGTTTTCGATTTGCTGATCGATGTAGCTACGACTATAGGTTTCAACTTATAAAATTAAAAAAAAACGAAGCGCTTTGAACTTAAAAGCACTTAAACGACATTTTCAAAAAATGAAGTATGTTGGTAGATAGTTAGTTACCTATGTAACACATTTTGCTATCAACATTAAGCATTGTTAATTGTGACTTTAAAAGCATTAACCTATCTAGATTTGTCTTTAAAACAAAAATGATTTTTATCAAGATGAATTAGGTACCAATTTTTTGTTGAGAAAGAAATTGAAAGCTGTAAAAAACTTTGCAGCGATAATATGTCAACAACCTGTCATGCCATCACTTTACCGGATGATGAAGAAGCCTAAAATTTAAATTCAAGTTAAATAACAACAAGAATCTCTTTAATTAGAGGTACCTAGGTAAGTACCTACCACCTTCTTTTCTTTTATTACTTTCAGCTAGAAGAGATGTTTAAATAAAAATTCTTTAGTCGATTACCGGTACTTTTTTGAGATTTCAGATCATTTATTGTGGGGTGGATATTTGAAACATGAACGGGTAAGGCCTTATCCTTAATAACTCGTTGGCGGTTAAAATCAAGAAATGCAATATGCAATGTAAATATGGGTATAAAACAAAATGACATATTTCACACTAGATTCATCCGGTTTTGTGTATAATATTTAATCACTAGATATAGGAACCTCCCAATAAATGTGCGAAGATTCAAAACTGTTGAAATTATTTTGAGCTGAAAACCTTTATTGACAGGGCTATGAAGTCTGGATATGGTGGAACATTGAATTTTCACGATTACATTTTGAATGAGTCTCAGGAAAGAAATGTTTGTCTTTGATCTTTGAGGTATGTATTAATACATAAAATAAGTTGAATTTTGTATTTATTTTCTTTTACTCATCATTTAGCTTTTGAAAATATGGTCACCGTATCATACGAGATTCGACTACTCTACGCTAAACTTCTTGTCATGGACTCTAAGGACAGCCCCCGCTAGCACTAACCAACCGGTTTTGCTGAACCTATGTATATATTATCTACCTGCTTTCCTTGCTGTTGCAATAATGTTAAGACTTTTTTAAAATACCTTATTATTATAAATATTTTGATGTGAACCAATATTTAATTATTATCATAATTTTAAATAAAACAAATAGGTACCTAGATAGTTTCTTTTTTTTAACTTTAAACTTGGCTGCCGTTCCTCATTGGGAATTTTGTTGGTAATTTTTTTTTTATTTTGGTATTCGCTCATTCCTGTTTGGTGTGTTCATATAGAAATAGGTATTGTTATGTACCTCGACATTTTCTACCGTTTGCTTTTCGCAGAATACAAAAAAAAACTGCACAGAATGGAGAATCGTTAAAATATTATGTATTCCTGTATTATCGTCAATTATATTGTGCTTTTCTCAAACATACCTATATATATATGTATGTACACATAAATAGGATATAGGTACCTACCTACCTTTATAATAAAGGTAGATATAACTGAACCTACTACCTACATTTATGAATTTTGTTCCTAAAAATGTGAATTAAAAATCAAAAAGCACAAATTACTAAACAAAAATAATTTGCATACAAAAAAAATTCAAAAGACCACCTCTGAATGGCATGGTAGGTTCCTAGGTGAAATAAGATAAAAGACAACCTAACTAAAATTATTAATTACAAGTTATTTTTTCTTGTTCTTTTTTTTTTTTTTTTTATTAAAAAAAAAACATTATTATACATACAAATTTATAACCGAAAAAAGGTTCATGGGAGATGGTAATATACAAAGGTTTGAGCTGAATTTAGATTTTTTGTTGATTTTTCAGAAGAATTTCTTAATTTGGTTTCGTTTCTTATTCAAACTCCAAGTAGCGCTGTTTAATTCCCTAACACACCAAGAAGAAATCAAATATCAAGAAGAAAAATCCAGTTTTGTATTTTTATTTTAGTTGTTTTTTAAGGCAGAGGAAATTAAATGCATTTAAAAGAAAAAACTTCATTTTTTATGTGGAGCGCACGCACCAAAACTTAACACAAACACATTTAAATCAACTAAAGAAATCCCCATAAAAATACCATCTCCATCACCATTGAGTGTGGTGGCGGCGGCGGCGGTGGTGGCGATGGCGATGGCGACTACGACGACGATGACTACGACCACGACACAGCAAAAGTGACAGAACAAACAGCAAAAATGAATAAAGAAAAAATTTATAAGAGAATGGGTTGATTGGTTGGGATGGAAAAAAAAGAAAGGTAAAAACCCAGTTCTTGGTTTGGAATTATGGTTCCGCTTTATATTTTGTTTGTATTGTATTAGATTTAAATTTCATATCTCACTGAAAAATAAAACTGAAGAACTAAATATAATTTTAATGATATACCCTACCTTGTTTTATTCCAATTGTATTGGTCTAAAAAAAAACTGCAAATTCGTCGAATGGTAGTTATTTTTGTTTGTTGTTGTTGAAGAGTTGAATGGATTGCGAGCGAGCACCGAATAAATAAAAAAGAAAAAAATATTTACAGCTTCTTTCTCTCCGGGTTGCTTCATCCAAAAAAGTCACTTTTTTTATTTATTGTCGTTTTGTTTTAAGTTCTTTTTTTTTTGTTTATTGGTTCGTTTGTCTATACAAAATGTTACCACAAGAAAACGACGACGACCACGACACGGCACGACAACGGTAGGTGGATGTGGATGTGGATGACGATTGAAAAATGGAAAAACAACAAAAATTACATATTTTCCAATAAGCATACACATTTACACACCATACATCTACACACACATACGAAAATAAATACAAAACAAAAACTCCGGTAGCGCTCAAAATGAAAACTTCAACGAAGACGATGATGGGCGATGAAGATGTAGGAGGACAAAGCAATTAAAATAACACATTCACGACCACAATTAAATAAAAAAAATTAGAAAAACAGCACAAGACACTTTTTTCTTATTTATATTTGTTATTGTTTTTTTGGTCGAAAGGAGGAAAATCCACTCAACTCATCAACTAAATGAGTTACGCTTATGATTTTTTATGATGATGATGGCACCGAATAAAGATTAGTCGAGTAGTGTGAGCAGCAGCAGTAGACACAAAGGACGAGACATTTCTCGTACAAAAAAAAAAACAATACAACAAAAAACAACAAACTTGACGAAACAAACTAGAAAGAGATGAGTATAGGTTTTGTTGGGAGTTGCGACAATATAGCCGTATTGTTATATGAACAAATTTTTTCCACACACATACACTCACACAATCCTTAGGGTCCTTCTTTTCTGTTTTGTGTTTTTATTATTAAGATTTTCATGTTTTTGTTTTGTTTTAATAAATTTTGTCTAAAGTTTCGATATTTGTATAAAATAACTTATACTTAAGTTGTAATTTCAGGTTTTTGATATAATTTATCCATTTAACTTCAATTTTCACATATACTTCTCCACATGCGTATGCACTGACACGCGCGAACCACCATCTAAAATATATAACGAAGAACGGATCGAAGACACAAAATAATGAAAGAACTTCCTTTTCTTATTTCTTCCTTCGTTTTCTTTTGTTTTATTGGGAAACGAAATTGAACGAAAATTGTTTCTTTCCTTCAATTTAATGAAAAATTAAATAGCTGTTCAGCGACGTTTGTTGTTTTGTTTGTTTATTAGTTTCACTTTAATTTATGTACAATTTTTGTTGTTGTTTTATTTTTATTATTCATCAGCTTAGCATAGTCGTTTTTATTCCTTCTTAACGTCGCGTTTTTCTTGCTTTTTTTGTGTTCTATTCAGTGTGGTTTTTTTTTTTTACCTATTTTTCTTTTTGTATGTTCTTCCGGGAACCGCTTCAACACAGAGATAGACAGACAGCCAGGCACGCGAATATTGAGTGTGTCAAGAGTATTTTTTCATTTATAACGAAAATTGAAGAATTTTAATATCAAACTATAAGATACAAACAAATAAGTAGTTAGGAGATTAGAGAAGCACACAATTTTTTTTGCTATTTTATTTTCTTTCTCATAAAAATGCACGCGACAAAACGACACGACGTGGAGCTCCGTTACCGTTCTATACGGTATCTAAATTACATCTGATTTTTAAAGGAGTCCTTTGAGTTCATCGGAGTGGATTTGTTTGCTCTTTCTCTATCTGTCTCTGTCTCGGGAACAGTGCTGAGTGATCAAAAGAAAAATCCCTCAAAAGGTATATAAATTGAAACTCGAAAATGATATGTATTAAGATTGAATACGGAAAAGCAGTCAAATTCTAGTGAACGGAGTAAAACAAAAGAAATATCTGAATTACTTTAAAAAATATCTAAAGAAATGGCAAAGCGGACCACCTTCTCAATGTGCCATACTCATACATAAATTGTTGAAAAGGTTATTGCATGTCATAGTACCTCTTCATCATTTCATTTATGGCCTTTAAGCAAAGCTATACAAAATGGGCATCGCGAGATATAGCAGGCTCAGACTCAGACTCAGAATAGACCAAAAATTAATACATCCTCAAAAATTAATACATCCCAACAGCAGCAGTAGATATGTTTTTGTTAATTAGCAGCCTTATTTATTAGATTACTTGGCAAGAGTACGATAACTTAGGCGCCAAGAAATGAGAACGGGGTTTTGTAAAACAGTTCAATACAAGCATTTTTTTTTTATTGAATTCTGAGAAAAAAAAAAATAATATAAAATCTCAAAGTTTTAATAAATTACACTTAAAATTTTTTTTGTATATTTTTTTTCCAAATTTTGATTTTGAAACTCATTTTTCCAAAAACTAGGCAAAGAATTCACTTGATTTAAAAATTGGCTATTAGAACAAGGTATTGGATTTAAAAAAGGTATAAACTTATTTTGTAATGATTTTTTTCATTTTTAGTACTTTTTTCATAAAATTGCCCCTCCCGCCCATACAGGGGGGAAATAGACCCCCCTTCCGATAGTAAAAAATACTTGTATTGAAGTGTTCTAAGAAAAACCGTTATCATTTCTTGTCGCCACCGTTATAATACTCGTTCTATTATTTTTGAATCAAGTGCATGCATAGTTTTTGAAAAAAACCAATTTTAAATTCAAAATTTGCTAAAAAAAGAATTAAAACAACTTTAAAGTGCAATTTTTTCAAAACTGTAAAATTATATATTATTCCTTTTTCTGAAATTCGTTGCTCTAATTTGTTTTTTATAAAAAACTGAAAACTAGATGATTTGTCTTTTTGTTTTTGAGAAAATTACCAAACCTACTTTTTATCGTTAGCAAAAATATTGAACGAAGCCATTTAAATAATAATTGTTCAGGAAATTTATATTTTAATGTGATATTAACTTTTTAAAATTAAGAAAATATCCTCTTTTTTAGTTGGGCAAACAGAATGGTGTAGCACTGTTAAAGTAGAGAGAACCAAAATTAGTACACAGTTAGTCCGTTTATATTTCCGAGATTAGAGGACTCAGAGTGCTCAGAAATATAAACAGGATTTCTCCCGAAAATTCCCACTTTTCCCGTTAAAAACTGAGACTGAAATGTTTTGGATTTGCTCAATTCTTTTTTGTCGCTTTGTATTACATAAGAAAGGAAAAAGAGGTTTGTTTTGACTTCTTTGTGAGAAATGCTGTTTATATTTTATGCTCGTGTTGTGTCAAAAAATAGAGGAACGATATTGAGCGCTCAAGAAATATAAACTGGCTCAATGTGATGCTGTCAATGTAGTAAGAAATGTATGGTGAAGCAGAACTTAAACAACATTCAACTCTTACTACAAGCTGCAGCTACATTCATTCTGTTCAAGGGGTAACAGCTGTATACCAAAAATCAAAAACATACAATAAACCTTTTTAACGACATAATGACACACTACTTTTAAGTGCTCCCATTCCAATCCGAAATAAAATAACTGTTCTATTCCGCTTTTTTGCCAAATATCTCTTGAACGCTAATACATACACATTAATTTCTACATAACAAAATTGAGTACGCGCAATTATATTTACAAATATTTTTTGTTTAAGTTTCAGCATTTAAAAAAATTCAAAAAAAGCATTTCAAAGACAGGTACGCACCTGCTGCAGTTGGTTAGTTTAGAGTTTCTAAATCCAATTCAACAGAAAGAATGGATAGCAAGAACGTAACTCACCTTTTAAATGATGCTTATAACAGCTTCTTCTATTTTTCGAATTAATGTCGATGACTTCTGAAATTGTGTGATATACTCGTAGCATTAAAATTGGTTTCAGTATGCCTTGAACGAAAAAATGTTCGGAATTTGCACCGGACTACACTTCGACCGGTATCGACGGAAGCACTACAGAAACGAACTCCCCTACATAGAAGCGAACAAAAATCCTTTTGGAAAAATACCTACTGCTTTCTGCAAGGAAGCTAGGAACATCAACAGTCACCAAATTAGATTGATGACAACCGATCAACGACAACCCGGCCCAGTCGCCAGAGTGGTATGGAATACCTGGACGACAACATTATCACCACGGATATCGAAGAATCAATTTCCCCCCACCAACAATCCACGTTGACATGTTGATATTTTATACAATATTTATAAAAAAATTACTTAAGGCATAGTACAAGGTTAGGCCCCCTCCATGTGCCAGCAAATATAAATTGTTCAATGTATCTTACTAGTTGTAAGCCAAATTTTATAAATTATGTCCAATAAAACAAATTGAATTGGATAGCTTGAACGAAAATTAAATCAAACATCCAAAAGTATCCATAGGTGTGCAAATTTACTAACAGTCGTATTTATAAACTTCGTCTTACTTTAGACAGCCGTCCAACTCCAAAAAGTTATTAATAAACTTTGTTTACTGTTGTCCAAAAGTAATCTAACTTGGACAAAGGCTTCAAATGTCTTAGATTTGTCTAAATTGACATTTTATTTTATTATATGATGCATATTTTCAACTATTAAGGAACTCTAAAAAAACTGTCTAACTAGTCAACCGCACATAACATCTTATAAATAAGGCAGTAAGTCTTTCATGGGCACTAAAAGTTACTCACAAACTTTAAGCATCCGTTATATAAATTTTTCCTATTTTCGGGTGCATGGAAAACAAAAAAGGAAAACGAAATTGCTTATGACATTGAAAGGGAATTTTCAGATTGGTTGAAGGAATTTCTTTTTAAAATTCACCCAGCACTTAATAGGCTATCTCTTGTTGTTGTCTTATCTTCTCTCTTTTTTTTGTTGTTGAGAAATCAGGCTTGCCATATTGCCCGGTTTATACAAAATTGTGCAAAACTTAGATTTTTACTATGATAATCCAGGTTTTGCGATGATCAACTTGATAAGCCCTCAGAAATATTTAATTCAATTACAAAATCTGATTAATGATCTGCGGAGAGAGTCAGACTCAATTTGGGCATTCCACCCATACTAAAAATTATCGGGTTCCATGATCATGATCGGGTGATTGTTTAATGTCGATTTCGATTGGATTTTGGAATTTTCCATTCCTATCGAATATGGAAAACCTTCTACTTAAAATTACCATATTCGAAAAGAATGGAACAATAGTCTGTTTTTGGAATGTACAGTGACTATAAGTCAAATTTGGTCTTCTACTAAAGTAAAAATTGAAGGAAAACACAGCAGCAAAAGCATTTTCAAACAACCTTACATTACACAGTTCGAAACAAAAAAATTTTGGGGATATTCACTAATTTAAAACAATTAAACCTAGTAAGCTGCTGATGCGAAACAAAATTTTTAGTTGGTCTCCAAAAACACAACGAAATGCTTATGAAAGAGAGTTTTCGTTCATGGCCCTAAGAAGTATAATGGATCAATAATGAATATTTGGACAATTTAAAGCTTAATTTACCGTTAAACGTAATTTCTACCTGTTAGTTTTTCTCTCAACTTACAACATACGTAGGTTGATAAATTTACTGCATAGAGCTGTGAAACATTCTTGCTTTTGGAAAACGCTTACTTCTTTTTGACAAACATTTAAGTAATGTTTGGCAATGAGTTAAATTTATCATAATGCTTTCATATCTGGACAATATCTAGGTAAATCTGTCAGGTTTAACTTCAATCCAATCAAGTTTTTGCTTTGGTAATTTTGCAGCCATGCTTTAGTTACTTTGGTGATATATTTCTGAAGGTTAAATGTCCCATACATATTTGGTTTAACTTACTCGACTCTTTGGAGCATTTCTGTCAGTATAGTGATGTTTTGCGACGAAGTAAAGAAGAGGTACTTACTGAATTAAAATATATTATTATTAAACATTGCGTTTAATCATTTTCATAAATAAAGCATTAAAAATCGTAAGTCTTACGTTACATGGTAAGCAATATGATTCTTAACAATAAAGAGTATTGTAAAATTCGTTGAAATCTACACGATCATCGTTTTGGCACTTGTAATCTTTAAATTTGATTAATAGCTTGGATAAAGACAGATACTGTCACAAAGATAGTTTTCGATTTATTTGAGTTCATTGTCTTAAAGCAGCTTTTTGTCGTTATTCTTTTTGCAAGCAAAGGAATCTTTTATGCCTTAGTGACATTCAAAAAAAATATGTTGCCATTTCTTAAAAAACAAAAGGCAACACTGTTGGTTGTTTCTCTGGTTTAGTGATTGTTTTATGGTTTCATGCTTCTGCGCCCTGCTATCTGTTTGTGTGTCCATAAATTCTTGGATCTACTCATGATATTTAATTCTCTGGTTATTTCATATTTCTTGTCTTTTTTGTGCTGCTAGAGCTAATGAGAAAGTTTGAATTTCCTCTTTTTCCAACGACTGGGCTTGGTTACCACATATATTTTTAAAAAACAGGGTTACCTTATACGACTATACAAAAAATATGGATAAAGCCTAGTTTACAGTTCCCATTCACAAAAAAAATCTATGCAAATATTCTCGTATATCTAAAATAATTGAGGTGAAATGCAAAATTAATTGTTTGAATGATTGGTTTACAGTTTCATGCCAAAAAATCAATTGCTGTCATGAAATGTTATGCAAAACAATGAACTGGCAATTGTTTTGCCTGCAAAAAAAGTGTGGTGAATAAATTTTTTTTGTTTTTTTGGATGGTCGGTTTACACTTCCAAAAAAAAAAATCACCTCAAGGCATTGCATGCAAATTGTTTTTGCATCCAAAAATAATTATTTTCATTTTAAGGCGCATAGTTTATTTATGTAAGGTAAATTAATGAATTAATGGGTGGTTTAGGCCAAGGCAAACATATTTTGTCTTTATTATTATACAATTTGGTGCACAGAAAAGGTGGGAAATCGTTTTGAGAATTTTGATTTTTTTGAATAAAAATCAAAAATATTTTTACAAATTCTGTAGTGTCAAAATGAAAAATTGAAAAATAGAGGGTGAGACGTATGTTCAAAGAGCTCCCCGTCCACAGGTTTTGTATGTGTTTCACCCAGTAACGATATCCATAGGCTCACCAGTGCTTCATACTGCTCAAAAACCAGGCTTAAGCTAAGTTTAGTTTCCGGATTCAATAACTGGGGCGCTTTCAGAAAGACAGAGGATAATAGATAATGGAGGATGAAAGTGATCAAGGGTGGAGAAAAGGTGGAGGCTGTTGGAGACAGTGCATTATAGCTATCTATTGACGACCCAAATTGGAGATTTAGCATTTCGACCAGCGGTTGTTAAGCCTGTTTCGCACGGCAATGCACGGCAATTTGCAGTATTAACCCGTGCGAATGAGCATTGGCATACGCATTCTACTTTTCACACAACGTTTGTACGTTTGCCGTTTGCATTTATAATGCAAAAAATTGTGCAGTGTATTGCCGTGTGAACCAGGCCTAATGTTGATGTCGATGTCGATGTTGCTGTGCTCATGTATCTATAAGGTAATTTCACATGAAGCGGACAACGAAAAAAATGTTGGGCCTTGAAATTCGTTCATCGTTTGGGTATTTATACTATATATACTTTTTTATATACCAAATGACCTTGAATTTTGAGCCCTGGTGCAGGATTTATGGGCTCGGGAAGTTTCGGAAAGCTGTTGGAAATAATTTTAAACGAAAATATGGCTTAATCAAATAAAGAAATAAGAGAATAATTTCGATTGTAGAATATGTAACAGTTTAGACGCTCTTTTTAGTAATGACATCAAAACCGGAAATTGTTTTTTTTTTTTTTTGAAAACCAGAAGTAAACATTTGAAATCAAATTTTAAATAACTTCGACCATTTTGATTTTTTGAGAGGCGCCAAATCCAGGTGGCTTAAAAAAATTGTGAATTGCTGACACTTAATTAAATGTGGCAATAGATTTTTAAACTGCATTTCTCAGTCAGTCTTTTATAGTTTTTTCTACCATTCATTCCATCACCGTTTAAAATACAAACTATTTTCAAAACTACCTACCTTTTTATAAAATAAATAAAGTTTTTTTCATTTTCTTATATTAACCAAACTTTATAAAACAAATTAGAAGGAAAAATGTGTTTTCATTAAAATAATTTTTGTTTCATCATTTTTGTGCAACATCTTTAATTTGTGTCCATTTTCGGCTTCAAAATTTTTCGAATGGGGCTATCATTTCTCTTCAAAAATCTGGAAAGATTAACGGAAGTTAGGGACTTGAGAAGTGTGCGTGTATTGGCTTTGTTAAGCATAGTCTATTGTTCATTGAAAAAAATTCTGTCGAATAGAAAAAAAAAAACAATTTTTGTATTTATCTGAAAAATTAGAGGGGCGCCAAAATCAAAATTTTTTCCCGGTTTCGAAAAATCATAGACTCGGGGCTACCTCCAGCGTGATAGTTCAATCCACTACTCTTGTGTAATTTGTAAGCTCCGACACGATTTTCTTAAAACTAGATCTGCTCCAAACATTGACCAAAACTACCAATTTGTCACCAATTCTTGTCCAGTGTATAATAGTTTAAAAATGATTTTCCACCCAAAGGAAGCCTTTACTAAAAGAAATGTATTAAATTTATTTTATAAAAAGTTGTCGAGCCCTTTTTGAGAAAAAACTATTATGTAAAATTGCAAAAAAAAAATTGTATGGCGGGTACCGTTATTTTTGGTTCTAAAAAAATGAAAAAAAAAGTATGGGCATAATGACCAAAAACCACTATTTACCAAGTTTGAAGAAATTCGATCGGCCCGTTTAGGCTGTAGACGAAAAGACAGACAGACAGAATTGTGCCACCCACTTTTTTGGTGTTCTCTATCATCGTAATGCCATGTTTGATTGTTATCTAAAATTTTTGTTTGTACGAATCCAAAACATGATTCACAATGAATGACACAATTCATAAAAGTATCCATACCACCTCTCTATTTGCATTTACCTGTTTTTAATTAAATAATTTTTTTATTCATAAAGTTGTCCTTTCACCTCTCTTGTTGCATTTACCACTGTACCTTCACTGGGAACATCTTAGGTTAACGTTTCACCATCATTTTTTTACAATATTGTTTTTCAAAAATCTGAAATTTTTCATGAACTTTTCCATAGCAAATATCGAATTGATTTTTCTTTTGAAGCATCAAAAAACGAGGGAACATAATAATTATAGGTTCAGAAGAGTATCAAATTTTATTAAAAGAAAAAAAGGAACAAATTTGTAATCCATGTAACTGGAGATGTTTTTTTGTTTACTCACTCGGCGTTGAAAAAAAATCAGGCCAAATAATCTAACACTATATTATATAAAATTAAGGAGCATTTTTTTTTTGCTGTCGAATGCAATGAACTAACTTAACCTGCGCTACCAGCTCCTTATGCTGTGGTGCACTTTTCACGCATCAGAAGATTTTTAACACGATCGAGTGCAGAATTAGAAAGCTCTCATTTCTGACTTGGTCTTTATTGGCCATGCTGTTCAGTTCAGAGTCTATATGATATTCCTCTGTTCATACTGATGGTTCTGCCTGGCCATTAATTATGACATGCTGCATATCAATTCAAGTGGCAAAAATTTAATAGTAAGAGAAGGTATACCTATATGAGATATACCTAAAGTGAGTATTCAGAGATATCGAAGGTGTTGTGGTCGGAAATTGGTAGATACTTCCCTTTTCTTTTTTATATTTACTTTTACAAACTTAAAATAAATAAAATATGATGCAAGTATTATGCACATTAGGGTGGGCCTTATATGTTTTTTGAGTTTATTTATTTGCATGGGCTTAAATCAGTTCCAAATGAAGAAGAAAAATCTCAATTGTTTCTGATTTTTATTTTCATCCCCTATGGTCGCTGCAAAGGTTAATTGAATTGCCTATTTTTCTTTGCATACCTACTAGGTAATTCGCGTTAAGTCTGCTAAAAAATTCCGGCAATATAGGTTGGAAGTAGAATACAAAAAATTCTAGGAGAGGGGAGGGGGGTAATATTTCCCTCCGCTTGAACAGCAGGGGCAATTTTAAGCTAAATATAAACAAAAACCTAATTTAAAAAAGGCAACACTCAAAGTTTTATTATGCAGCTTTTCGGAAAGCCAGAAATCCATTCTTATTGCTTATTTTTTGAAGAACAGTTTTAGCAGAAAATTGTTTCAACTCAAAATTTAATTTTTTCAACATTTTTTTCATTTAAAAACAACTTTTGATGAACCTATTTATTAAAAGAACTTAATTTGAAAATAAGCAATAAGAATAGACTTGTGGCTATCCAAAAAAGCTGTATAAATAATAATACTGTCAGTGTTGCCGTTTTTCAATTATTTTTTTTTTCTATTTAATGTATTTTCAACTTCCCATTGGAAGTTATTGTAATTTGTTTGTACGCTCGTACCTTCGTACGTTCGTACGTTCCTTCACTTTTTTTCGTTCACCTTATCTCAAGAACGAATTAAGATATTGACTTCAAATACACTTTATTTTATAGATATAGAGAAAAAATTCTATTAATATAGCAATTTAAAAAAAAAACTTGTTAAATTTCTTTAGTCTCGAATATCTCAAGAACAAATCATGCTACCAACTTCGGGTTAATTTTATATTTCGCGTATTAAAGTGATTAAGAAGTGGTAAAGAAATAAAAATATATAAACCTATAGTTTTTATTAAATTAAAAAACAATTGCTGAAAATTTTTTGGAAAAGTGTTTTTTTTATATTTTGAGAACAAACAACGATATTGACTTTGAAGTACTTTTTATTTTATGCTGTAGTTTATTAATAAAAACTGATTACAAATATTGTATCAACAGTTTTTTTTAAAGCGAAAAAAACTGCAAGTAATTTTACCAATAATTATTGAAATTTTATTTTTTGTCTCAAATATCTTGAGAACAGACAACGATATTGGCTCCCGGTTAAACTAATCCTACTTGTTGGTTAATAATTTATAGGGTTTGTAAGAATATTAAAAAAAAAATGTTTTTTTTAACGAAAAAACTACAAGCAACTTTACCAATAATTGTTGAGAATTCTTTTTCGTCTCAAATATCTTAAAGATAATGATAATTGCTTCCGGTTAATTTAATTTTACACATTAATATTTATAGTTGATAGGGTTTGTAAGAAAATTCAATAAATAGTTTTTTTCCTTAGAGCGAAAAAAACTATAGCAAATATTTTTGTATTTTTTTTTTGTCTCAAATATCTTGAGAACAAACAATGGTGTAGGCTTTGGGTTTATTTAATCTTACACACTAGTTTATAATTAATAATTATAGAACTTGCAAAAATAATTCGATATGTAGTTTTTTTTTACTATGAAATAAACCCTAAAAAACATAATGTAATACGGCCACCAAAAATGTAAAAATACCCCATAATTTGGGAACTTTTGTTGTAATTAAATTATTACATTTGTTCTTTGGGGCCTTATTTCCTGGGCCTAGTTTCGTACAGCCGAAAACATAAGTATAATAAAGGGTGTTTTGCAAAAGGTATTATAAAAAGCTAGTGTGTTTAAGTTGGACCCAGATAAGAAACAAAATGCGCGACTGTATCACACTTAAGGTATGTTCAAGTTGCTTGAAACTGAGAACTTTTATATTATGCAAGTGATTATAAAAAGAAAATCTTCAAAATATTAAAAAAATATAATATATATATATTATAAAACGACTGGTTTTAACAACAACTAGTGAAATAGCTAAGAGCACAAAAACAAGTATGCCATTTGATAGCTTGAAAAATTTGACTGTACGAAAAAAAAATGTAAAATAATTGAAGTGGGTTTCTTAAAAACAAATCTTTTAAATATAAAAATTTTGTAACATTTAAAAAAAATGTTTTGCTTTGCCAATTTTGAGTATATATTAAAATATTTGAATCGGTCATTTCAAAAACCACGTAGGTCACATTTTTTTCAAATATATTTTTTTGCTGCAAACGTTTCCTTAAAGGTAGTTGCGTATTCTGGTTATAAACCACGTTTGTCAATACATTCCTTCCTTTTTGCATGCATTGCTAGATGGTGGAGGTAATTTTATCTTAAATTTTAAATTAAAATGTTAAAAATTAAACACTTTCTTTTTCAACATGGCGGTTTTCCCTTTATATGTGTAAAATGACATAAGCTGCACTTTGTACCTTCACATTTTTTCAAAAAAAAAATTATAGTTTTCGAGAAATTAGGAAAAATCTAAATTGTACCTCTTTTAAACCCCCCTAAAAAATTAAGTCTCGGCCCAAATTGACGGAACTTTTCAGGAAATGCCCAAGACATCAAAACAAAGTTCTCCACCGAAATTCGGGTTTGTCGGAATTTTTCCGTATAGTTTTGCCATTTTTTTGTCTAATTTTCCTGGGCTATCTTTAAAGTTACAAAAAAAACTTCAGTTCAAAATTTGAAGAAAATCGCTTCAGTGGTTTAGGGTGTAGATCGAGGTACAGACAGATAGTTAGGTGGGCAGATAAACAGTAAGGTGGACAAACAGACAGACAGAATTGTGCCACTTACGTTTTTCGAGTTCTCTGTCATCGTAATGTCATGTTTGATTGTTTTGCACGAATCCAAAACTTGCCCTTAAGTATCCACATAACCGAAAGTAAAAAATAATTTTAGAGTACAGGTCTGTTTCCCCCTGTTCTTTAGGCGGGAGGGGTAAATTTCTAAAAAAAATTACCTTAAAGATAAGAAATATTAAAAAATAACGGCAAAAAAGTCAACACCCTTAATTAATCAACTAAATAAAAAGTTGTTTTAGTAAATATATTTTTAAAAAAAATTGTTTCATACTTAAAATGAAAAAAAAAAAAATAAAAGTGATTTTTTTTTTAACAATTAAAAAAAAAACTCAGCTAATTAAGTCTAAAAAAAGCTTACACATTAAAAGAAAATTTGGAAGAATTCGCAAAGAAACAAAATTTTGACAGCTGTAGCTAGTTCGGTCAATTGAAAAATGAATAGCATCAAAAAATTCTAGTTTGTGAGTTTTACTCATATCTGACCTCCTCCTTTAGCTTGTCTGAGCTGATGAGCAGACCAGCGCTCGAACCTTACTCAAATCCAAATTAAATTTTTGGGAACAAAACAAATCTACCTCACCACTCCCCTTTTTTAAGATCTACTTCTTTTTTTCCACACCAACTCTGAAATCTGAAGTGTTTGTATCTGAAAGCCTTTAATGTTTCTCGTTCATTTCGTGATTAATGTGATTTTTTTGTTAACTTAATTTTTGTTAAAAGGCAGTTTTTGGAAACTTGTGCTTTTCTGTTTTAAAATCTACTCCGGTAAGTTTTTATTAACTCCACTTTCTTTACAAATATGCTCCGAAATTTTACTACTGAAGCTCGAACCCTGGTGCAGAACTGTATGGAAAAAGGCAATCATTTATATATTTTATTTTTTTTGAACAGATAAATGAGTAAAACTACAATAAATGTCCGTGTTAATTTTGAAACAAAAACTTTAAAAATATGTTTCTACGAGTATGAGAAAGGATTTTTTTTCCATTATTATGCAATTAATAACAATGCGTTATGGCTAATTGCCATTTAGATGCCAAGATAGAGTTTGCTAGCTGATATTCTATATCAATCCACGTGGCTACCAACCAAACTTAAAATTATCGGTCTTCTTCAAACTCTTGACACGAGACCCAATTTTTCGCCAAAACCTGCAACGTAGTTTTATTGCAATCACTTGAGATTGCATTGCAGAAACAAACCTAAATCTATGTTTAAGAACAGTTCAGAAACTGAATCCTACCGGTTCTAGATAAACATTGTTCCGAAAAACAAAGTTTTGGATGACAATTTCAAATAAAAAAGTTTTTAAAAAAACTAAGATCTGAGAAAAAAAATTGAAAAAAACTAAGTTTCGAAAAGACATAAGTTCCCATGGACGCAAAGTTGCGAAAGAAAACCAAATTTCAAAAAGTGAAAGTTCTGTTTTTTTTTCATTTAATTCAAACAACTTTAGTCATTCAAGTAAGTATATTTACTTTTTCTTCCTCCTTTTGCCATCCCAAAATCCAAACGAAAATAAATAGTTTGTTATGCTGACAACTTTTTTTTTCGAAACTTTGCCTTCTAAAATTTTGTTTTTTTTTGTATGCTAGCAGATTCTTTTCCAAAGATGATGTCGATTAGATAATCATGAACTTTGTTCTTTCAAAACTTGCTTTCCGAAACTTTGTTTTTCTAAGCTTTGTCCTTCGAAACATTAGCTGCGTTTTTTATATTCATATGATCTGATATGGATCACATTCATATAAAGGATCCACATTGAGATCCTTTTGATATCACAATGTGGTTTCACGTAAAGTCGTATCCGTTAAAACTAAACTAACCTTATTTTTATTAGCCTTAGCCGTTTGCTGTTAAACGGTTTAATAAAGCTCTTCCTATATACATATGTATGATGTATGAAATTATTGCCCAAAATACAACTGCATCAACTCGAACTATTATCCGTTCGCCTACCCACCCATTCCGAACAAAAAACGGAAAGTTTTTCCAATACACCCGCCTGCCACTAGAGCCACACTATCTTTCTAGTATTTCTTGTTTACCTATTATTTATTGTGTGTGTGTGTGTAAAGGTAGTTTTTTTTTAATTTTTTTTAATTATAGAAATTAAAGACGCTCTATATATGAGGAGCGTACAGCTAGAGATAAAAAACTAACATACGAGGCTAAAGTGTCCTACATTTGGATGAACCCTTCTCGGCTCGGCTCCGTTTGACTAGATATATGCTGTACGGACGAGGCTTCAGAGCTGCTGACAATATGAAACATTTTCAATTGGTGAATGAAAGCCGCGCCAATTCACCTGAATATGTGTGTTAGGCGCTGGTAAACGCAAACATGCAACAATGAGGATAGAAAACTCATCTCACGCAAACAATTGACGAGGTCAAAAAGTACGTATATAATGGATCTATACGGTGACATGACGAAAGGAATCTGTACTGATGATGGGGAGCGCAACAACGTAGATAAAGCAATCTTGGACTCTCTCCATGGACTACCGACCAAGACGATAATGAAGACGACGAGGCCGGCGCCGGACGTCCAGCAACGAAACTCTGCGCTGGTCGCCCACCACCCACCATCGAGGTTTGTAAAGAAGATTATAAATTCACATAGACAAAGTTTTATACAAAGAAAATGAAGAGATCTATCCAAAAGAGATAGCGTTGTAGCATCAAATTAAGGAGGAGTGAAGGGGTCGGGCAGGGGTAAAGTGACAATGTGACAATGGATAAATTTGATCAACTACCTACGGACCAATCTATATAAACTATAAGACGCATGAGTTTCAAGATTACACCTGCACACCTGCACAGTTCAATTTTACAGTTTGTAAGAAGTCACTATAAAATAAGAAAAATTAATTACAGTGGATGTCAGCTTATTAAACGAGTGCCCGTATAAAAATACGGAGTTCTGAAATTTCAAGGGTAAATAGATATGAAATTTTGAACTTTTCTAAAATAGATACTCAGGGGACATAACGTGCCAAATAGGCTTCACAAGGACAAACCTCTTCTTCCCGAAAGCCGAAAGGGGGATGTAGTAATTTAGTAGTAAAAAACTCCTCACAAACTTATTTGATGCAGTTACTTAGCTTAGCATGGATTACAAGCGTTTTGTTTTGTTTTTCCCTTCTTCTTTTTTGCAGACAAAATCAAGAAACAACCCATTATTGAACGGGCATAATTGTCCTGATCAAATCACGATCTCATACGATTGTTCTCATATCATTGTTCAACGAAGTTCGCTGAAGTGGTGTTTAAATTAAAACAGAGCTGATGTATCCAGTTGCGGAGACCTGCACCAAGCGCATGTATATTTCGTAGCTCTTTACACACGGGACCAATTTTCAATTTTTGTATTGAAGTTTGGTCCTTAGGTAAACTGTTACTACTTAAACCTAATACATACTTGTGAATCCATACAAAATAAGACGCATACAAATTTAAACACCTCCAAATCCGAACTCTAAGGTTTCTGACACACCTATTCGGCTCTTTGGGGACACTCTTTAATTTATTTAAGGGGTGATGTAATCATATGTGTATACTTTTTCGGGCTCTTTGCTTTTCATGGAAATTTTAGAAACGAGTAGTTTTTCTGTTTTCCAACATTCTGTATGACCAAAATTCTGTAAATGGATCAAAAATTATTTTTGAACATAGTTCTGTATTCTACGAGTATTATTCTATATTCTAAAATTATGTTAATCCAGAATTCTGTTTTTCAAAATTCTGTAAATCCAAAAATTCCGTAAGTGCACAAAATTCAGCTTTCAAAATTCTGTATTCTTCTGTAAATCTTATATTCTGCTTTTTGAAATTTCTTCAATGTAAATTAAGACTTCCCTCCCCAGAAATATTTCTAACCAGAAATATTTCTAAGTTCGAGTTGAACAATCGTGATTCAAATTTTGATCCGTGGTGCAGCAATTTTACTGAGGTCATTTTTTACACTTTTTTCATATAATTTTTGAAAATGGTGTATGTATGTAGCTTTTGCATACATCATAGCAATGGGGGTATAAGCGCTTATCTACAAACTATGACGACCAGGCAATGAATTTCTATTCATTTATATTTATTAATTGGTTTGTAAAATTTTGAAAATTCGGTGAAGAAAAACGGTTCGGTGAATCAATTTGAAAGTCTATAAATTAGGATACCAATGCAAGTCATGGAATTGAAATTTGAAAAGTAGCAAAAGGTTAACTACAAGACCACAAAAAGTCGTTTATAAGTACCTTTTTTTAAATTAATGGTGAAGAGTCAGAAAAATTATGTCTACAAAATCTTAAAAAAAAACATGTAAAAATCATACTCAAATTTTCAAAAATGCCCTTAGGTTTTTACTACATCACTATTCGCTGAGATATTGGTAATCAAAGCCAAACGTATCTTTTTTTTATGAAAGTCAGGTACACCATGCAACAAAAAAATTGTACGACATCAAAAATTGAAAAAATGTTTTGTTCCTTTAATTTTTTTGACTTGTGGTACTTTAGTACATTAAGACCTTTATCTTGGAGATCATTGGGAATTGATTTTTTTTAATTAAATATGAAAATCGATTTGTTTTTGTAAAAAATCATAAAAAAATACTCTTTGGAATTAATCTTATGACATTCTTAGAGTAGTTTTTATTTTTTAATTTTTTTTTAATTTTTCATCCATTTTCAAAACACTTTGTTCTCTCGTGTAAAGCTGAAACTATAATGCTCGGAGAGGCACTTCAGTGATCGGAAGAAAACAAACAAATACACGAAAGGCATATTACGTGGCTATAATTGCGGAGTGCCGCGTTTCGTCAAGTTTCGTTCAACTCTCCTTAGGGAAGTGAGGTGCGCTCCGGAGCTGATTTAAGATTTTCTCATTAATGACTTTACCGATATCAATCAAATTTAAAAAAAAATTTCCTTTAAAATGTCAATAATATTGAATATCAAAATTTTGGACCAAAGTAAATTCTAGGGTTTTTAAAAAAAATAAATTTAAACAATTAGAATGTAATAAGAAAAATATCTTGATAAACTTGTAACATTTTTTATATCTGTTTCATTACACTATCCTTATAGAAACAAATGATATTATAAGAAATTTTCGATACGATTCCCATTCTTCAGAAGGCATAGGTTGTATCTTCTTCTTTTGACTGCAGATGAATTTAAGACCTTCGAATTTTCCTGCAATTTGAGATCAGTGACTTCAATGCGTTGTTAAAGTTGCTTCAAAGAAGAAATTTTCACAACCGAAATTAGTTAAAATTATTATTAGTTAGAATAACTAATCATTAAGCTGGAACTTTGTTTGCCCGGTGAAAGGCATAGTTTTTATAAGAAGGTTTTTTTATAGTACAAATTCTATATACTATTGAAATAAATCAGCCAATTGGAAGACTTAAATAAAAAATAAATTTGGTGGCACAACAGCTGGTGGAGAACTAAGGCACAGGAATGGTTGAGAGTTGTAAGTCACTAACTTACAACTCTCAACCATTCCTGTGTGTTTTTTGTTGGCAGGAATGGAGGGGGGGACCTACAATTTTTTGCCGATTCTGAACGGCCAGATGAAAAACTCTTGGAGGATTTGTCAGTTCCTTGCAAGAGGCAGTACCTCGGAAAAAAACATTTCTGTTTTTCAGGTGGCAGCGGCTGGGAATCGAACCCAGACTTTTGGCATGACAGTCCTACGCCCATTGTGCCACGAGGTACTACAAAAGTAAATAATTGATATGATGTGGTCGGAAAGTGTAAAAACTATTCGAACATGTTTGCCTCATGAATTCAGTTGAAAAATTGGAAGACTTAGCATTGAAAATTTCCAGCTTAATGATTAGGAATCTTGTTGGATATAGTTTACAGTGGATTTTTGTCAAAGAATTCATGTAAGTTGAAATAAACTTAATACAAATTGCGTATGACGAAGGCCCTCACTATGTCACTGATGAGTCCAAGTGAGTAAGCCACACGAAACGCCAATTTGTAGGACTAAAAGCTATAAAAAGCAATTTTGAATCAATAATTCAACAAGTCTAATCCTTAATGCTAAGTCTTCTACTTGGCTGATTTATTTCATATAGAATTTGTATTATAAAAAAGCCTTCTTAATATTGAAAATTATTTTGGCATTAGACAGGGTATAGCTGCAAAAAAGTAGATCTAACTAAATTGATTTTTAATCAAAATATAAATCAATTCTGTTACCTAATGGAATGCAAAAATGGTTTTTGATGGATTTTAATCAAAAAGTAAATTTAACCATTTCACTAACAAAACCCCAATAATAATGATTTATGTCAATATTTACATTATCATGCCATGTTAGCTGAACTTCCCAGAAAATTACGGCAATTTGTCAATCGTAAGAAATAAGTTATGAATTGGTATCAAATAAACAATATTATTTGGTCTATGACTTATTATTGTTGATAGGAGCAGGTAGATACCCTATAAAGTAATAGTCAATTCTAAAGCCATAAACAGACAATTTTAAATTGCAAATATTTCTTACTTTTTTTTAACTTTTTTGCGTAGCCTTTTGAGTTCTCGGAGGGGAGGGGGTCATGACCCCCTGTATACCCCATTTAGCTGTTTTCTAAACTCAATTAGTTCAACATTTTTGCTTTAATATTAGAAGTGAACCAAATAAAATGGAACTGATGTGGCAAAAAATTATTTCGTGTCCTAAATTTTAACAGAATATGTATAAATGATTTACAGTTGAAAACTAAAATTAACAATTTTAGCTGCAGTTGTGTGCCGCTCGTCTAAAATACCTGGTCAAATTTTGGAGAGAATTTTTTGCGTGATCGATTAAAACGTGTTTTTTTTCAAAATAGTGACTGAAACTATCATTTACATCAACGCCATTTTGTTTGAATGATGCTACGATTTCTAATCATAAATAATGAATTTCGTATCAGTTTATCAATGTATTATTTTATAGAAAACCGAAAGAAGTTAAAAATCGCATCGTATAAAGGAGGCCTATAAAATCGTCAAAATATCTTCGAGCCGCAAAAACAACCAGCTTTAGATTCAATTTCATTCAAATTTCATACAAAAACTATCGTGATTTTTGTATGCTTAAAACACAGTTATAGTTATAAGTCCAAAATGTTCTTTGGGTCCAAGCAAGTCCGAAAGATATGAAAGACAAGCGTAGAAAAAAAATTTTATTCATAATTGTGATCAAATTCTTTTCGTTCGCTAAAAACAATGGCATGCTTTACAGAAAATTTTACCTGAAAAGGAATTATTAAGGCAAAAGGTAACAGGAAAAAAATTATAAGATGAAAATATCAAGTGTTGTTCATCAGCTTCTCAATTGCATTTTAAATGTAAGTTTTCTGAACTACGTGGCTTGTTTCGTCTTATGCTCTCAATTCTCTGGGCTCTAGGGGCTTGAAAAAATTAATCTTATAACATTTTCCTATAGTGTCAACACAGTTTTTTTTTTGTTAAATTTTCTTGAAGCTTGGGAAAACAACAGCTTTTAAGTTAAGGAGATTGTCAAGGCCCAGCCTCGTTTTTTTTTCCATAGGGCTTGGGAGAATACTTGGCCAACATGCAAATTTGATAGCCTCATTCTCATTTTGTTTTCCAATTCCCTTAGGGCTTGAAAAACTTATTTAAGGCGTGCATTTTTTAGCCCTAACTTTGATTGTTCGTCCTTTTTTAATGCTTAGGATAAAAAGAGCCTACGTACATTCAAACAGCTTAGTCTCATCTTTGTTTTTTCATCCAATTCCCATGGGGCTTAAAAAAACAAAGCAAATTTGTCTGCTCCAACCTTGCATTAATAGTACCTACAATTTCCTAAGGGCTTTGAAAAACACAACTAATTTAAAAAACACATGTTATATTT
This sequence comes from Dasysyrphus albostriatus, assembly GCA_946251815.1. Lineage (NCBI taxonomy): Eukaryota > Metazoa > Arthropoda > Insecta > Diptera > Syrphidae > Dasysyrphus > Dasysyrphus albostriatus. The sequence goes on from OX276339.1 coordinate 4,944,468, forward strand.
GTGGCCTATTGCACCATCTTACAAAATTGTGATTACAATCAATTTTTTAACAAATTTGTAAAAATTCAAGATTTTTTCTTTAGTAAACTTTTTTTCAAACACAAATTGTACCTGTGAATCACAAGTCACAAATTTGTTGACAAATTGAATTTATCGTTGCACAAAAAAAAACTTGTAATTGTCAATTACAATTAAAAATTTTGTAAAAAACGTTCTTTTTTGAAGGTTTCTGTTGCACCATAATAAAAGCAATAGCAAATTTGTTTCAGTTTGTGAAAAAATTCTACAGGAGAAAAATGCTTTGTTAATCCTTCTACAAGTTTTTTTTGCTGGGAAATGTCTCTGCGTAGAAAGCACAGCAGTAGCGACAGCAGTGATCCTGAAGTAAGTTTCATCATTAAAAAAAGTTTCATCATAATTTTAGAAATTATTTTAATAATTTCAATGAACGGTTACGACTTAGTAATATTCAGGCAGACAAAATAATAAGCATAATTGGACCTTAAAAAAAAAAACACAAAACCAAAAAATTGTGCATTAACTCCAAGGCAGCAGCTTCTAACAACCCTACACTGGCTTGGAAATGGATGGCAATACCATGGGGCTGTGGATATGCATGGTATTGATAAATCTACAGAAAAATTAAAAAAAAATTGTTTTTTTTTTTTTTTTGTTAAATAGCCTATTGAATAGACCAATTGAAAAGGAGCAATTAATTGCAAGGGTTTTTATTTTTGGATATGTTTGTTTGGCCCATAAGCATGCTTAAATCAAAAATGCTACTAAATTCACCTATGAGTTTCTGAGAGAATGGTCACACTGGCCACTTTTCAATAGTTTTAGTTTAACTCCGAAGCTAAGCCGAATTTAACAATTTTATACTTAAAACTTTTTGTTCAAAATTAAATTTAGTATCGAAATGGTTGGTGTAAAAAATTAAATAAATACATTTAAACAGGAAAAGTTATCAAAAACTAACTCTAACTTAATTTTTTTTAATTGCGAGTATTTTTTTCGGAGCAAAGATACGTTAAAACATGCAAATTGTCAAAATCGAATTTGGTTTAAGAGTTAAACTGAAAATATTAAAAAGTGGCCAGTGTGACCATTCTCCAGAAATGCTTGGGTGAATTTAGTAGCATTTTCGATTTTAAGCATATGGTTATGCGCTAAACAATAATATTTAACAGTAAAAACCCATACACGTAATTATTCCCCTCATTTGCCCGGTCTGTTTATAATAATAAAGAATTTTATGAACTTTTGAATCATAAGCAATACATTTTTGATTGTCATACAAAAAAATATATTATTTTCCTGCGCAGTAAAAAGTTATGTCTGTTTTTCTTTAAAGTTTAATTTGGCACTTGTACTGTTCTTCCACTGATCGATTTTATTGGTATTTATAGCTAGCAATGCAGGCATCAATAAAATGCTATACTCACTTTCACATTCACTCTGATTTTATCTCAGCGTTGGTAGGAATTCCAATAAATTAATGTCAAAAAATTCAAGCTTATTTGTTTACTATCGAAAACAAACAAAGAAAAGTCAAATAATGAATTTTTGTTTACAACCTTGTTCAGCGCGACCTTTTTTCAACTTTACGAAAATTCATCTTAACTTTTATATTCACTTTTTTTACTGCCTTATAAATTCTGCCTTATAAATAAATAAAGTTCACTCAGAGAAATTTTACGGTGCTAGCTAAAATTTGTCCAATAAAACACGCATAATAGCTCTGCAATAATCTTCCTTCCACTTGTCCACTTATCATGGGTCAACTTATTAGAAGATTTCTTAAATAAGAATTTATTTATATCTTTTATGAGAGAGTTGCAAAAACTTTGTTGCTCTGGGTATTCATACCAATTTTTTCTCAACAGCGGCCAACCAAAATTTGAATAAAACTGGTAGCTTACGATATGCAAGCATAAATGGTGCCAGATTAAATTGTAGTTGAGAACTGTACAATTTTTTAGGATCTTTACAAATTTGTAAATACAATCGTTTGTATATGGTGCAACACAAATTCATGTACAAGATTTGTAATTGTGGATTACAATCACAAATTCTTCGTTGTAAATTGTTAACTGGTGTAATAGGCCACTGGAATTAATGATTTAAAAAAGAATTATTCTGCTTCATCAAGTGTTTAAAAAAATTAAGGGTTCAAAAATTAATACAAATTGAAACATCGTAATGTGTTGTGTTAAGCTGTTGAATTAATTTAACAAATCAGCTTGGCTGTGCGGGGGCTTCAGCACCTATAACCCCCCGTGGATCCACCACTGCCTGAGGAGATCAAACTTGGGAAAACCAAAAAAGGGTTTTTCTTGGAAAAAGTACTTCTCACTTTTTTTTATTTCTCTATTCACTATTCACTAATACAACTTATTTAAAATGAAAATTAAAGACGAAATTTCTGGTTTTCAAAAAAATTTTAAGTCAATTTTTTTTAAAATTGCCCCTCACCCTGTAATCATAATTGTGAAATTTTTAATTCTTAGAAGGCACTTTTTGTGTCACCACAATAAAAACACAAAGTCTTATAAAACTGTTGAAAGTGAAAAAAGGGTCTTATATACGCAAAAAAAGTGAGCAAACTTTACTGGATTTGTTCACTCCAAAACCTCTTAAGTGAAAGTTTTCCCCTTCTTTAAAAGAAAGTGGAAAAAATCTCATTGAAGTGAAAAATCTATTCACTTTTCAGTGGAAAAAACTTAATTTAACTAGAGAAAGTAAGAAATGATTACACATCTATGACAACAATTTCCCGTTGAAATATTGTCTATTTTATTGTTTTCATGCATAAAAATCATACTCAGTCACACCCGTAATGTTGACACACCCGTAACATTTTTAAATTCAAATTTTGCATTGTTTTTCATAGTTTTGATTTTCATTTCCTAACTATAACTAAAGATCAACTATCGGGGTAAATATTTTTGTAAAAGAATGATACATAGCCAAAAATTACCTTAAGGACGAGTCACCAGCCTGTGTCAAAAACTGTGTAAGCCTGTGTGACTACACAGGCTTACACAGTTTTTGCTACACAGTTTTTACTACTACGTACTCCAGGACAAAAATCGGAGTGACATTTTGTTCAAATTAATATAGGGATACGCTTACTAATTCAAATCAAAACAGAAATAAAGTATATTGCTTTTTTACGTGGTAATCCACCCCTTAACTATGTATTTTAAGCAGAGTTAGGGCAATAACTTTGTAAAATATTATGCTTTTAAATTTTCAAAATTCCTCTTCAACTTTGCATTTTGAAAGGGGAAAATTAAATTGATGGCAGGTTTATAGGTTTTTGTTTGCCACCCATCAATAATAATTATTATACACAAACCTAACCTCCGATATCGTTAGATCCAAAGTTATTAGCTCTGAAAGCCAACCAATTTTGGTTAATTATGGAAGTTTCGCTATAAATAACTATGGACTATCCACTAGTGGAATATGGTTGGTAATCGACCAAATATTTTTTGGATTGTTTTTTTTTTAAGCACGTGAACTTTGATTCGTTTTATTGACTTGTGTGTTAAGGAAAAATTAAATAAATAATAATTAGTATAAATACACTTTTAAAGTTTTCTAGAAATCCAATTTTTACTTGTCATTTTTACATACATCTCTTCTAAAATATCAAAATCAATCAATAATTTTTATCATTCTGTCAGCATTTCTATAGAAAGAGAAACCTTTATCTTAAAAAAATAATCATACAAACCTTGAAAATAAAATCACCTGATCCCTTTCCTTTTTTCTGATTCTCATCTCTCATGACGCACGATGCACGAACAAATGGACGTGCGGAAAAAGACGCTCGTGTGTCATTAGCCCAAGTCAGTTCCTCTAGATTCACATGTCTATCATCATTAGAACGATGATTAGCTAAAACCAGGAAAATCACTTTGCTCCGTTTAAATATGTATGTAGAATGTATAAGGTAAACGCTTTTCCAAGTTGAGCTTCTCAGATTTTTACAGAAGCCTACCCTACACACCTACTGGGTAGAGGCACATTTCACTAAACCACTCTCATCGACCTATAGAAGAAATTGAGTACAAGTTTCTTTGTCTGAACCAGAGGTGTGATAATTAAAGTTGTTCCATCCCAGCATTATACCCATGTAGTGAAGGTTTTTGGTCAGAAGGAAAATCATACAGCTACAGCAGCATGTATGTAAGTTTCCGTTTCTGATGTGTATTGATTTGTTCAAAATAGAACCACATGATTGAAAATTGATTACATTTATAAATGAATTTGTCTGAATGGGGTAAGTAAATTTAAGTATGACGAAGCAAAGTAGAGTATCAAATGTTACACCATCAGAAACTACTTTGAACTTCCGAAAACTTCATTTTGGCGAGCTCACGATCATAAAAGTTTAAGTTTAAGTTTTATTTAAAATTAAAGTTAAAGTTTGTTTTATTTAGCTGAGTCTCTACACTATCTCACAAAATATAAATATCTAAATACTTGTCGAAAATGTTGCAAGAACACCTTGTAAATATAATTGTATGGAATTCAAACAAAATGCATGTTATTTCTTTGACAATTCAGATAGCTACATTTCATTGGCTTATGAAATTAGCTTAAGTGACTTATCGCCTGTTATGGTTCTGCTTTTTTGTATATATTTGTCCGAACGACCCCTGATGGTATACTTTGACACTCTGACTTATATCCATTTTTTTTTTCAAGCCGTAGTTACGTTTATTTTATTATATTTGATTAAGTTTTTTATAATTTGTTCTTAAAAGAATTTCAATACTCACTCATTGTGTTTGGTTCTGCATCAAAAAGTAAAATGAATACATTTTTAGTTTAACGTTTATTTAGTATTAACAGGCGTTGAGCATGAAGAGGATAAAAACAATAAAAAATCGAGCAAGTCATTATAAAAGATGAATGTTATATTCCGCAGGAATAAGCCAAATGTTCCTTAGCATTTATGTACATAGGTACCTACCTACCTATATTGTTTTTATTTATTTTTTTTGTATTGCATCTCAATGCGTTCTCTGACAGGATGTGGGTATTTGTATGTTAGTATGCCTACAACTACTTTTGATTTTTTTTTTAATTATGCGTATGGCATTGCGTGCTTTATGCTTTTTTATGTAGTGAACTGTGATGCATTTGAGGAGGTCTTGTTCTTATTTTTTTAAGGGAGGAACGCATATCCACCCCATACGTGTTTGAGAGGTTATGCTGTCCATTGTGTTGATGTTTAATGGACAATATTATATTAGGTTTCTATAGCTTTTGCATAACATGCAGAAACCTGAGACAATTGAAGTAATAAATGTCCACAACCGGGCGGTTGAATGTTTTTGTGACATAAGTAAAGAGTATTGAGAAACTGATGTAGGGTAAATAGAATGCATTAAAATTCAAGTGCTTATACTGCAACAAAACGCTTTAGTAAATAATATACTTTGTACTAAGTAGAATCTAGGTATGCATTTTTAGTATTAACTTTATTTTCTAGAAATGCTTATAAAATTGGTGAAGCAATCACAAATTGTCGAAAAACTCCTTGCCAACGAAAAGCAGCTTTTTTCTTTCTTCTTAAATCACATTAAGGTACGAGTATGAAACTCATCTTTTTTAATGGATTTCACTATCAAGTTGGTTTTTCGTTTATCACGATTTATTCCTCAAAAGAAAACCCACAATGTTGTGTTAAAAGCTGCATTTTCGTCAGCTGGTCTTTGTAAATGGTTCTGTTGCAGATATAAATGTTTTTCATATAAAAAGCTTGAACGTACCTAAATATGTAAATGCAATTTTTTTCGAGCAAATAATAAATTTAATAATCACTCCTAAATGCTAAGTCTTCTACTTGGCTGATTTATTTCAGTAGTATATAGAGTTTGTATTATAAAAAAAAACCTTCTAATAAATTTAATAATAACCAAGTTTATAGGCTGGAGTTGAAGCCATATAAAAAGTGCACCTTCGATCTTCAGACTCCTTTACTAGCCCTGTCGGAATAAACACTTTAAATAGAAAAAAATGTATCGTTTATTTTTCTTGGGAGCTTTGTGTAGTTTTTCGGGAATATTGCGCAGAAGCTTGAATCTTGAATCTTACGAAAAATAACGTTTTACTTAAAAAACTCCTACATTTTTTACCCGTACCCGTTATTTTAGTATTTTGATCTTGTTTTAAATGATAAACGTTTTGTTTGTGCAAAAATTGAAAAGGGAAATTCTTCAGGTTTGAAAAAATCATGGCATACAGTTTCTTTTTTCAGCAAGCATTTCAAGAGGCGAAAGAGAAAACGAGCAAATACTTCAGTCAGTCTGTGGAAAATGTTACTGTACACTAGGATTAGGATATTATTATCACTATTTATAGAATATGGAAGGTCAATTATATCAGGACCAAAGCCAGACGAAAGTAAGCAAAAGGATCCGATTTTTCAAAGCTCCCAAGTTAAAAGATACAAAATGCCCAGATCCAGCCAGGGGGTGCCAACTCTTACCCCCACCTATGCCAAATTTAAACGCAATCAAATTTACTTTTAGTTTTGCTTAAATTTTTCTATCAAAAGGGAAAAATGTAGGAGTTTTTCAGTGAACGTTATTTTTTGCTAAATTCAAGATGGCGGCTTAAGCTCCAGCGCAATTTTCCCGAAAAACTACACCTAGGCTCTTAATAACCCCCTTCAGCAAATTATGAAAGAAAAGTGCACGATGATTTTTTTTCTTTTCGCTTAGGCTGGTTTTGCTCATATTACATAATTCACAAAAAAAAAACGAGGTGACACTCGTGAAAAGCTGTTATTGGGGATTTCCATTTACACACAAAACTTCAACTAAAATTTGTTCACGGTATTAAAACATACAAAATAAAATACGTTTTCCTCCGAAAAGAACTACCTCTCAGGTTTTTTTTTGAAGATGGGGCATTGCATAGTTCATTGCGACTATGTTCATATAATGAACAAGTCTCAAATGAATTAAGTGTTAGCTTTATAAACTAAGTCCCACCAGGAAATTTGGTGCGAGTTTGTTCATTTTGAAAAGTAGGAGTTAATTCATTTGGGAGTTAGTTCGTAGGGCCTGTAAAATAAATCACCTTACAAATTTAGAAAAGATTCAGAACATGCACACAAAACATATTTTTTTAAAGAAGTATCAATACAATACAAAAATATTAAGTAATGGTGTGACAGCTCGAAGAGAATCAGGACCGAGTGGCTCACACTCATTCCCATTCTTGTGCGCGATAAGCAATTTGGTATAAATAGATAGAACCAATTTCCTCCCAACTCCCAACGGCTTTATTCGGCGGCACTCAACAGCAAGAGCCGATACTCATTGAACAAAAATTTTACTTTAAGCTTTAATACTATAGAGTTTGGACCAAGGCTTCAGTCCAAGGGATACCAATTCGGAGTTTTATCTTTAATTTATGCAGACGAACTCAATATTTTTTAACTACACAAATGGTTAGGTCCTTTTTAAAAGTGAAGCAAAGCCGATTTAGCACTATTTCACTTTTGAAAATGACTAACATATTTGTAACGTTGCAAAATAATGCGTGGCTCAACTTGTGATATTCCAAAGTTGAGCAAATCCAAAGTTGTTCAACTTCCTATTTGACTCCCCGATATAGTAAAATTTAGAGAGCAATTTGTTCTCCATGTCTGTTTATTCAGTCAATCAGTGTAGTTCGTTTTACTTTAGGCTCTTGACTTCCAAAGTAAAAATTTAAATAACTAAAAAGTAAAAAGTTCTTCGACGATCTTGCGACGAGAGACGATAAAGCACATTGTGAATTAGTTTAATTTGTTTTATTTTTTATTAATTTCTGGTGGTTTTTTTCGTAAACTACGTCCAATAACCCAATTATCGTACTAAGATATCTTGCATTAGGATCGATTAAAATGGGGATTGCAGATTTCATTGGGGCGAGCAATGCAACCGTACATCATGTTGTGATCCTCAAACGTGTGTCGAAAGCGATTACAAGTCTTGCGCCACGATTTATGTCATTAGAATGCTTGAAACTCGGAAGCGGCTGCAGGCAGAGCATGATTTTTTTTGAGAAAGCTAATATTCCTCGAACGATTGCAATCTATTCCACACATATTCGAATTCAATCGCCAAGGGCTTTAAGCCTAGTTTACAGTTCCCGTGTGCAAAAAAATAAATTTTGCAAGTATTTTCGCATGTCAAAAATAATTGAGGTGAAATACAAAATAAATTTCTTGCCTAATTGGCTTACAGTTTCATACAAAAAAAAAACATTGCTGTCATGAAATGTCATGCAAAACAATGCAATATTTTGCATCCAAAAATAGTTATTTTTCCATTTTTAGGCTCATAGTTTATTAATTAAGGGTAATTAATGACTCAACCACCCAGGTTTAGGCCAAAGAAAACATTTTTTGCCTTTAATATTATACAAATTGGTGCACGGAATAGGTGGGAATTGTTTTGATAATTTTGATTTTTTTCGCATGAGAACTGTAAACTAGGCTTAAGCCACCACGTACAGTTCAATGCGAAAAAAATCAAAATTTGTTAAAATTATGTTGTACAATTTACTTGCATTTGCTTATTTTGTGTTTTATATCTGCTTCGCATGTCTTTTTCTCTGAAGATCTTGCATATTATGCAGTTAGTTTTTTGTCGATGAATCTTGGAAAATAGCCCAGGAGAATATTGGCATTGGTTTCTATGGTTTGAATTTATGGGTTAAGATTGTGATCTGGGTTATTATACAAATTATGGAAATTTCGACGGCTAGACTGATATCTTAAAAACTGTTCAAGTATTTAAAGTGAACTTTTTTTAAAAATATGTAAATAAAATAAATTTGGTGGCGCAACAGCTGAGAACCAGAGCCTAGTGACTTACAACTCTCAACCATTTCTGTGTTTGTGTTGTTGTCAGGAATGGAAAGGGAACCTACAAACTTTTGCGGAGTTCGAACGGCTAGATGAGAAGCACTTATTCATGAAAAGTATACTCTTGGAGCATTCGTCATGAATGAAAATTTCGTTGAGCTGTGCACGATGCTGCTCCGTCCCGGTCGTTGTGCGGAATGTTCTTAATGACACCTTCCAGGGGCGGTGGATTTGGAGAAGAGACTTTGTTACTTAGCCTCCACGGTCGCCAGATCTCAACCCCTTAGATAATTCCTAGTGGGGACACTTCAAAAACGTCGAGCATTAGCATGAAATACATTTGATGGGAAACTTAAATGCGACAATTCTTGCTGCGAATGATAAAGAACTCTATCGCAGGTTTTATCAGGCCAGCTCAAATATGCATTGAAGAACACCTTTTATAATTTTCTATGAGTTAAAATATAAAATGTTGTATATTTCTTGAACTATCTTTTATTTTTAATTAATTTTTTTGGGAAATATAAAGCCAATTAAAAGAACCGGGTACTAAAATCTTAAAACCGTTATAACTGCCAAACGAATCGAAAACAAGAAATTTATCTCTTAAGTTTTTCGACCTAAAATGACCTAGGAACCCATGGTTTTTCTCTGCGGCGGTGACTATGGGACACACTGTACTCTTGTTAAGAAGGCATTTGTGCGAGAGGTCTGATACAAGTTTTTCAGTCCCCTGTTGATTATTTACAGGAAATATTCCTATGTGCAAGCAGGCTTATGTTTTGCCATTTCAGCCACCCTCGAGTTTCTTCTGTTCTACTCTGTTTTTTAAACCCCAATTGGACACAATCCTACAGACCTGATGGGGCTTTGTGCTCCGGAGCCGCCAAATTCATATTCTATTCATTACTGCCGGGAAAGTGGTACATTTGAAACACCTCCTCTCCATTCCGTAAACAAGTCCTTCGAATGTTTAAATTGCGGAATGCAACTGGGAGGATGGTGAATGATGAAGTTTTTTCTCATTTTTTCCTACATCGTTAATGCTTATCCACAGCCTTGAATCACAATTCTATTTTATATTTCTCTTATCATATATCAAATCAGATAGATATATCTTCTGAAAGAGATCTTACCTTGAGGCAATATTTAAAAAAATAAAACTATTCCCCAATGATGTCCAACTCCGAAAGCTGCCTGTTACATTTATGACCAATTAGAAAGTCACCATTCATACAACGCAACCTCCAGGATTACCATACAGAAGGAAACCGATTTAATATTCTTGCAAAATCAAGCACTCAATTGATAACAAAGACAAAAATTAAATTTTTTGTTTGAGTTTTTTTGAAAATATCTGCAGCTCTTGTCTGTCTTCTGTTTCGCCGTCACGCATTGTGTTCCTATACAGTGTGTACACAGTGAAGGTGGTATCGATTGCAACAAAGGGATGCTATAGATGAATCTGGCTACCTTGTTGGCTAGATGACCGATGATGTTGGCAAATCTATCTACATATACAGAGTACCAGGTCAATCACATCGTCTATGTTTGTTAGTTCTTTTTTTCATGTGTCTGATTTTTTTTTGACAACATTTTATCTTTTATTTGGTGTGTGGGTTCACAAGAAGGTCATGTGGTACTTCGCGAAAAAATGTATTTATTGTTGACATCGTTCCAGTTCAGATGACCATTCGGACGGAGATGTGAAAAAAACCTTGCTAAGCCTAATCTCGTCAAATAATATTTTAATTAAAAGTAGGTACGTGAAATTTTTGACATTAGTAAATCATATAAAAGGTGGAAACGGCAAATATAAAAAAAAATCATATGATTTTCAAAAAGAAAATTCATTACAACGCAATGCTTACGAGCAAATCAATGAGACCAAGTAGTATGTTTTATTTTTCTGCGAAATATAATTGATAGAGATGATCAGGGCCGTGCCTAGGGGTGGGACAGTGGGGCGCACCGTACCGCGAATGGCTCGCCAAGTTCCATGAAAGGCGTCACCATGGATGACACGAGGCGAGGTTACGTAGAAAAAAAAATGAGGAATTATGATTGCACTATTTTATTGACCAAAAACTGAAATGGATTTGGGTACGAAATGTGGATAAGGTCGATTTTTATAATCTCGGGAGCAAAAATTTATAGTTTTTTAAAGACAGACTGAACAAAAAATAAAAATAGACAGAATTTCATCAAAATTCAAAAATCGACTGTGATCGAAATTTTATGAATCGAGATTTCAAATGTCGATATTTTGAAAGTCATGGGCGGTTTCTAATACGTCATCTGCCTCAAAAATGTGTTTGCAGAATATTCTTAAACGCAAACTGCAAGTCTTCAGCTCGAAAGCCAAAACTTAACTGCGTTTGCATCGCAGTACACATAAGGTAATATCATTGAGAGTTTTCGCTTTTTTTCAGTCAATTTTTTTGGTGTGTTTGCATTTAATTTTTCCCTACATTCACAGCCATTTTTGTATTTCTAACAATTCCAAATTCCAATTTTTACAACCTCCGGAATAAAATACCTCTGTTCCTTATATTTTTTCAAACTGTTTCAACCATTTAGTGCGGGCCAGTACAATATTTCATTTGTGGAACGGGTTTGCACTAAACCTGGCGGTCTGAAACTGTTTGAAACTCGATGTGTACCACACCTAATACCATCTATTTGCTAAACATGTCACATGTTTGAATTCATCGTCTACGGTGCAACTGGGCACTACAAAAATCGAGTTGACGAATATTGAAAAGTTAGAGAGCGCGTTTGTAAACATCAAATGCGCTTACAAGTAAATTGACTGACGTTAATCAAACAAATTTTCTGAAAACAGAACGGTTTCATAAAACTTGTCATGATGCAATATCTGTTTCAAAAATCGACGATCATTTGACGATCAAATTTGACTTGCCGTTTTCGAAAACGGCCGATATTGTGATCAGTTCATAGTTTAGGGAGTGATGTTTAAAATCGCGCTTGATTTGCTTTGGATTGTCATCAATCAAATAAGGCGATTTGAAGAAAATTTATTTTATCGATTAAAGAAGTCAAACGCTATAATATTCGATTTTTTTTAATAGTTCTGTATTATTTGTAACAAAAAAAGGCGGCTTCTTTGAGCTTGCCCCAGGTGCTCTAAGCGCTAAGAACGGCCCTGGAGACGATGATAATGATGATGGTAACGGCCCTTATGTTAGCGAATTACGAAATAGTGGAGTTGCATTTGAGGAGTTTATGAACAAAAGGTGACATTTACAACTTTGGTATTTTTTTCTTTTTTGTGAATAAAATCTTAAATTTTTAATTCTATCGATTGACAAAGAGATTTACATAACTCAAAAATAATGACACACTGCAATCAAAATTCATCTTTAAAAAGCACTTTCCAGACAAAAGGTGACATTTTTAATTTAATCATATAAAAATGTAAAGGCTTTTACTTATTAAGTGTAATTAATAGATGATATAGGTAGGTGTTTTGTAAATATCAAGATATTAACCACCTTTTCGTTCATACGTATGTAAGACTCTGTGATTTATGCAAATATTCGAAGTTTTGTTTTGCTAAAAAATTGAAAATTTATAAACCATTCACTTTGTGTTGGATCAAAAGGTGACGTTTTAAACAAAGCTCGTTTCAAGAGTTGACATGTTTTTCATTTTTAGATCAAAAAGTGACAAAATATTTCATTAAATGTTAGTTCTATCTCAAAACATACTGAAAACTAATGAATACAAAAAATACCCGTCTGATTAAGTGACACATATAAGGAAAACAAAAATAAAAAAAAATAAATTACTCAGGAATACCTGAATTTCGTTTTTCTCAATTTCTGAAACAAAATGATAAAGTGTAAATGTCACCGTTTGTCCCTAAGCTCCTCATTTGTTTTTTTTTTTTTGTTCTATGAATTGCATCAACCAGCTAGCCCACCAGCACACCCACAAGCCAGCATGACACTAGACATCATACTTTTTTTGTCGGTGCTTTAGTGGCGACGAATTTAATTGATAGGTTTTGTACTTATCAATTTCAACGCAACTAGACATTGAAAAAATGATTTGTTTGTCCACATTGCAGACTTTGCGACGAGCTGTTAATAGAAAATCCATTCGGCAAACTTATTTCATATTCGAGGACTTTAGTGAATCTACATTCACTATATAAGTATTGTACCATCATATGAAGCGATTGTGTTGGAAGAATTTTTTTTGTAAGTGAAAGTTCTGTAGCTTTGGCGATGGCTTATCCAGGACCTTAAAATGACGAGGAAGAAAAACTAATGCAATGTATTGAAAAAGTGTGGGTTGACATTCGGGCGATCTAAAATTTTTGTGGAAAAAAATTGCCCTGAGAGACACGGGGCGGAATATCATCAAAACGTTGTGATATACGTAACTTTTACTTAGTTTGTACAACGTTAAATTGTATGCATTCACAGGGAGAGTTCCTTTTCTATACAGAAGGTATCAAAAAACCACTATCTCAAAAAATATGCTAGTCTATTTTTAAGACAATGTTTAATATTTAAAAAAGTTATACGCAACTGAAGGAAGTCAACAAGAGCGCCGGCCACCTGAGTTGAACTCAAATATTTTCCGCAATGAAGCATTGGTGTAATTCGATTTAGTACATGATGATCATCTCCATCTTTATTGTTCATGTCGCTATGTAGCCGATTTTATCTATAAGACGCTGTTTAGATTGGGAAGATTGATCCGGTCTCACGGTAGTTTCTGGGCAAGAAAAGAAGGGGGGGTTCAGGGAATTAGTAAGGCATGAATGAAATATATAAACACCTGACTTATGAAACTCATTTGTTGTTGTTTCAATGTGCAAGGCATTAAGGTTGTTGTTTCTATGTGTTTTGGTGCACCTAAAATTATCGAGTGAAAACGCAATGAGCCTCATGAGACCAGACTTTCATTTTCATCCTTTGAAAATTTCTTGCATAGGAGTATGCTACAGAATTTAAATAATTATTAAGTGTCTTATAAATTGAAAATTTTTAGTTAAGGGGTCTCGCTACTCCTCGCTTTTTGAAAAACCACCAATTGTTAAGAGCTCTACGTTCAATCTCAAGGCTAAGTATCATTGTTTAAATTAATATCAAAGTCTAGTCCTAAAACTACATCGAAAAGTTATAGCTGCCTTGTGGTATGTATCCAATTAGGGGGCTGCCAAGAATTACTCAGTTTCTAATGCGCTTATAAGAATTCAAATAAATGACTTGGCAGCTCGTGGAAAACCAGGGCCTAGTGTCTTACAACTCTCAACCATTCATATGTGCGTGGTGTTTGCAGGAATGGAAGGGACCTGCAATTTTTTGCCAAGTCCGAACGGCTCTTGGAGGATTTGTCAGTTCTTCGCAGGAGGCAGTACTACCTCAGAAAAAAACATTCTTTTGTTTGAAGTATCATGACAAAGTTTTACTATGATTGTGATAATCGCCAGAATGTTTTTACTAAGAAAAAGGTCGCGAACTATATTATATTTTAGTCTTGACCTCATTGACCATTTAATCCTACATTTACGCTTCCGTCTCAATATCAAGAAAAGCAATCACCTCTAGACCTCTTGTGTTATCCCGAAAGTTCTTCAACTATTCTTTCCAGAATGGTGTTAAATAGTCCCAAAGGCATTTTGACGCCGGCCGGCGTTTTCTTGTATAAAACCTCCTTTTGCCCTAATATATGGATTTCTCTTCACTCAGCTTATATCGACGGAACTATTTGTCATGGTGCAGGATGTGGGGGCGTTGTCAAACTTCAATTTTGTCCTCCGGTGGAGTTCGATTCATCATTGCCATTTTACATTTTGCGAAAATGGCGCTTATAAATCCTCAGATTTTGTGTTGAAAAATGGGAGAAATGTGAAAATTAAAACTTGATTTCATTTTGTAAAAAAAAAAATTTCAAATGCTTTTATGTCCTTAAAGTGCCTTTCACATGAAGAGCAAACTGCGAAGGCGAATAAATTTGTTTAGGCAATTCCAAGCGCAACTATCAACATGTTCTTGTTTTTACTTTTCGACGAACTAAATAAACTAAATAAATCTACATTTTTGAATAGAAAACACGTTCGGAAATGTAGTTAGATTTAGCATTTTTATATTTTACACAAGACCAACGAGATATTTCTGTGAATTGCCATCAAATGCTTATTCGCAATCCACAACATCAGGACGCATTTAACATATCTGAATGAAAAATTCGATCGAATTTAACCTCAAATTTTCTTAAACACCCATTTCGCTGGTTTATTTTTCATAAGAATTCGCGTCCGTCGGCGATCACTCATGTGAAAGAAATGTCAAAACTCGCAACAATTCGCAATTCGGAGTTCGCTATTCGCACCTCGTGTGAAAGGCACTTACGAAGCTTCTCTAGAATGTTCATTGGTGACATCAGCTGTGTGGAACATAGCGTAGCGCCCTGGTTTAAGTATTGAAACTACAAGCCGTTCACATCCATATCATTCAATTTGGGTCTAAATAAATTAATTTATCATCAATTGTAATCGCTCTTCGTTGATGGTTTTGGTAATGCCATTATTGGCACACAATCCACACCAAAGAACGATCAAAGTCAATTTCTCTCGAAAATGAGATTATGATGCCATTTTCGAGGTATCTTAAAAGCGAATCGAAACATGGAGCGATTTGGATAGTAATGATAACGCTACTGATACGCTACTGGATGTGAAATGAAATTTTTAGTTGATCTCCAACAAGATAACAAAATGCTTACGAAAACGAAGCGAAAAAAATATTCATCGACAGTTATACAAATTCAAAAAATTAACACAAATGCAAATGCAAAAAAAAATACAGACAGCCATGCTTTATTGAATGAAACATCAAAAAAATACGAAAAAACACAAATGTCATTTTTTCGAACAATGTAAATGGTCTGAGTAATCTTCCACAATAATTAATTTCGCTCGCCGAACAACGTACTACAGAACGAAGAGTAGAACTAAATTTTTCGTTAATTCCGCATCAGCAGCGTACTAAGCTTTAAGGGTCAAAATACAGAGGAAAAGATCATAATTGTCGCGGGTTTTTCGATATTCTAACGGGAATATCTCAAAAACGTGATTTAATGGAATAAGAATATTTGACTTCAGATTCAAGTTCAGCATACGAAAAACCTGTAGAAAAGTATGCTTTGGTTATTTGGTTAATTATTTAACCTGAGTTTAAAGTTTCTTTCGAGATCCAACTCCCGGGCCCTGGGCCCTGTTCCATAAGAATTGACAATTTGTAAATCGACGATTTGAATTTGTAAAATGTCTGTCCAAAAAATGGGCATTTTGACAGTTTTATAAAACTTTCAGAAAATATGCTAAAACCTTCTAGTTTTCGGCTCATAAAAAACAACAACAAAATTTAAGAGACAATTTACATATTTTTCAGTATTTGATTGACTTTTGTGATGGGCAAATTTAGTCTAGGTCAAGTGTTAATAGTAGTTAAGTGACAAATACGACTAAAAATGTTTTTTAGCAAAAGTGATCAAAATTCTTGCAACACGCAACATTTTAAACAAAGAATAAATAATGATTTAAGCATTTTCAATTCAAAGATAATTATTTTGAATCGAAAAAATATAAAAAAAAAAAACAAATACGAGTATTTTCAGTTTAACTGACAATTAGGTATATTTTAATTTCTATCAATTTCTATGAAATAGGACCCATGTCCGGGTGCATTCCGAGAGGCCAACAGAACTTTGTGTCTGAAAATAATCCTGATGTTCTCTTTTATTGGCAACCGTAATAAGAGCGGTCGGGGTCGACTTTAACCACTTTCTCGGGTGGCGTATATTATGGTCTTCTGTAATTGGACTACTTGCATCATACTTGTAGGTTTATGGCCTTATAATATATATATACATATATGTACTTTGCAAGTTATGTGCGTCTTTTTTTTCTTATTTTTAATTATTTATTTTTGTCTTCCTTAAATTTTTGTCTTCTTTATTTAACGCTGCATTGTTGCTTTTTCTTGCATTTTGTACCCCCAAAGAATCCATCTAGCTCAAGCCTATATTATATTTATGGTCTTTGGGTTGTCAAAGAACAGGAACACCCCGTGTGTAGAAGCGTAAAGAGTTTATATACATTTATATTTTATATATACCCACATTATATGGAGCACAGTTATAAAAAAAAATCATATGGGGGAGGGCAATAGTGCCTTGAGGGAGAATAAATACAAAAAGAAAATAAATAAAACAAATTCAAGCAAACGCATAACCCAACACTGAACTGATCTGGGGCTTTAATAATAACAACAACAAATGAAAAGTGCGTAGATGCACAATTTTTGCAGCGCACCCTTTGCATTTGAAAAAGAAAAATCCACTTGAGGGTAAACTTTAAAACTTCTGGACGTGTGGGTTAATGATTTTTTTTTTTTTTTTCTTAACACTTCGCCCTAACCTACCTTCATAATATTTTATTTTTACTTAACAAATATAAGAACAACGTGTATGTTCCGGCAAAGCCAATGCAACGAGGGAGGGGACAATAGAAATTTGAAATTTCAAAATAAAAGTGCATGATTTGGTTGTACATACTTGCTCTTACATTCGATGTCTGCTATAGGTCAGTTACAATTCAAATTTCATAAAAATGTTATTTTTGGGAATATTTTTAAAATGATTTCTTTCAGAAACAAACTTTCCTTTAAAACTTGTAGCTAATACTATGGTTTTATTGGACAAAATTGTGTATAATTTTGGAATATTTTCCGAAAGAGAAATAATAAAAATCTTATTTAAAAAAATAGTACTACCTCGTGGCATAATATTGTTAGGGCGTTGGACTAGCCGCTTTCACATAAAAACGTCCTCTCCCTGGTTCTCCACGAGTTGTCGCAGCACCAAATTTATTAATAGTTTCATGTAGTAAATTCTGACTCAGGTTCAAGAGATCAAAAAATAAAAATACTACAAAACTACCTCGTGGCATGATGGTTAGTGCGTTTGACTGTCATGTCGAAGGTCTGGGTTCGATTTCCAGCCGCTGCCACCTAAAAACAGAAATGTTTTTCCCGAGTTACTGCCTCTTGCGAGGAACTCACAAATCCTCCAAGAGTATACTTGTCATAAATAAGTGCTTCTCATCTAGCCGTTCGGACTGCCAACAACACGCACACAGGAATGGTTGAGAGTTGTAAGTCACTAAGCCCTGGTTCTCTACGAGCTGTTGTGCCACCAAACTTGTAATTTTACAAAACAACATACTTGGTTAATATTTTTGGTCATTTCTTTATTTGTAAAAATGTTCACAGAATCGTCTTCAATAATATTCCTGCTATAAGCTAACTAGACAAAGCCCATTGGCTTGCGGCACATTTTGCTGTTAGTTAGGCGCTGCTTGATGATGACTCATCCAGTATGGGGATATAAACATGTCCAAGGAGATGAGAAACTTAGCGAAATTTATTTATTCAGTTTGTGGCTATAGCACAGCCCGTAGGACTGTTAAAACAGAAAAAAAATGCATACAGCGCTATAATGTGAAGCTGGAAATGTAGCAAGAAATGTATGGCGTTGCAGAAGTTAATCAAAATTCAACTAAATGATAAAATATTTAAGGCTTCTTTCTGGACCTCCGTGACAGCAGCTCGAACTTCGGAAAGCATAACGGCACAATCGTCTGTTATTTCTACTCCCACACACTGTTCAGTCTTCCCTTTTCCTCGTGGAAATTTGGTAGGTTATAAAAATTATGATAATTGTTACAATACATCCAAATTTGATTACTAAATATAATAAATTTGGTGGTGCAACAGCTCATGGAGAACCAAGGCCTAGATACTTACAAACTCTCAACCCTTCCTGTGTGCGCGTTGTTTGGCAGGAATAGGTTACATTTATATATTATTCTCCTTTCATTTTTGCACCCATTGTACGGCCGCGGTATAACCACCTGATCGGGATTTGTTGACCACTTCGGTTTATTGCCATAGATTTAGAAAACCACACAAGAAAAGTCTTACGGGGTCAAATACCACAGATTTTGTGGCCCAATTCGCGTAACCTCTATGAGAGATACATAACCCTACCTTCAAATCGTTCATGCAGAATGGGGCATCAGCTGTCTGGCACGTAGTAGGAATAATCGTTCACATTCGTATCAAGAAATTTGGGCAAATTTATCTCTCATCGATCGGTAGATGTGTCCGTTGACTGCGGTGATGTTTTTGGTAGATCTTTTGCTCACGTTCTATTAATCTCGCATCAATCAAATTCGTCGAAAACGATGAAAATTGAAACAAAATGCATGAGCTTTCGTCTACCAACGGATTATAGCTTATTACATATTCACTTCAATCAAGCCACCATACGTAAGTTGAATAGTCGTGTGGGAGGGTCAACGACGTTGCTCATCGTTGTCACAAGATAAGAATTAGGAAATGGATAAGTAGGCTAGTTTCCATAAAATTTTATCTGGCTTTGAGTTAATTTTAACATAAGTAATTGTAAAGTAAAAAGTACCATACAAAAAACTCAATAATAAACAATAGATTTGACCGATGGCACCAAGACATCATGACCGCCACAAACTGTCAACATCGACCTATCACCATTGGAAAACCCTTTATAACGGAAACAAAACGTCATTCTTGATAGCAACAATTTCGAAGTAGTTAGGAAATTCATCTACCTCGGAGTAAACACTAATCCCACGATTGACATCTTAGTGGAAATTCGACGAAAAATTACCCTATCAAACCGGTGTCACTTCGGTTTGCCGCAACAGGGTTAAAAACTCCTCACACGAAAGGCGATGGACACGCTCTATAAAACCCTTATACAGCCAGTGTTGCTTTATGGCGCCTATTGTTGGGTGATAAGGAAAAAGGGAGAGCTGATACTGGGCTCCTTCGAAAGAAAAATTTTTCGACGGATATTTGGTCCTGTATGCGAGGAGGGCGAATATAGAGGAGAAGATACAACTCAAACTCTTTGAACTGTATCAAGATGTGGATGTAGTCCAGAAAATAAAAACACGACGGCTACAGTCTCCGACCACATCGAGCGAATGAACAGTAATGCTCCACCAAAGATAGTCTTTGAATCCCAGCCCCCAGGTTCGAGAGAACGAAGAAGACCGGACCTCCGGCTCTAAGCCATCGCGGATGCCAGAAATCTTGGTCTAAACGACTGGAAGCCCGTGCTCGGGATAGTATTTCTGTGTGATGAAGATGTCGTTCTTTTGGTCCAATTCCCCCGGGCTAGCAAAAACAAACACACCTAATGACTCTGAAAGAAGTAAGTGGTGACAATATCATTGCACTTTTTTCTGAGTTTCAAAGAGCATTTTGGAACTGTTGATCCCAATAGATTTTTCGTAAATTATGAAATTATGATAAAAAAGATATTGAACTTAATTGATTTAAATCTTGCTGTATTTTTGTCTTCCATTTTGATATTTAGAGCTTCAAAACTTATTTTCCTATCCTTTTCTATTTCCCTTACGTCCGAACTGTGTGTAATTATTACAAGGGTAGTCAAAACCCCCTTTCAGTGAGCGCACTTTAAAAATTAGCATTCCTTCCAGTTATTCTTGTTTTACGAATTGTCCCGAATATATGACAAAAATTTTGACATTTTGTCCGTTGTGTCAGCAGCATTAGCCAAAGCGGTAACCATGATGTGGTGCTGGGTTGGTGCAGTAGAAGTAGAAACGCAGTCTGACTAGGGGTAATATGCATATACATGAATATATACATTAATTCTTTGAATCCTTTTTTCCTCTTGCTTCCTCGTATATGAACTCGGATCCAGCATTCTGGTTTCTTTCTGTTGTGCATTATCCTTTGAGTTTGTGCTGAGTTTTCTTTTGTTTTTATTTTTTTTACCGAATATATATGTGCAGTGCACAACTCAGTATGCAACTACAACTGGATTCTTTATTCTTAATTCTTATAATGCTTCCCTCGGTTTCATTTTTTGTTCTTGCGGTGTGGTAGCTTGATAGCCTGGTAAAGCTACACATAGATGCCCCAGTCCTGTACCTTCCTTCCTTCAACTGCATTGTGATATGTGCATCGTGCATGTGCAGTGTGTGTGCCAATTTAAGGTGTGAATTGCATTCAATTACAAAAAAAAAAAAATGAGAAAAAAATATGCGTTACGCACTTTTTAAATAAAGGGGTTGCACTGTTGCAGACAGGGAAGCTTATATAAATGCGACGAGTATGATATTTAGCAAACAAAAAATTCTACCTATGAAGGTAGTATACCCACTTTTTAAAAAAGCGAAAATGCTGCAAAAAATCTTTGAAAAAAAATGAACATGTACAATTGATGATAAGGACAAGAAAGCATGTCCTTCATTCCAGCAAGAATCACGGGTGCACATCATGCACATGTCGACGACGCACGATGCCAGCAAAGGTTATCGATGCATTTTTTCTATAAAAGGTATAAAAGTTTCCATGAATCGGTGACAAGAGGGGTACTTGAACAATACGCTAGCATACTTGAGTTACCTATTAACTGAACATTTTTTACTTTCAATATAGGTAAGGTAGGTAGGTAGGTTAGGTAGGTAGGTAGGCACAATAGGGCAAGTTTTGCACTCGCAAGAAATCGAACTCGAGAATTCAATTAAATATGACATAGAGAAGACTAGAAAGTTGGTCCCGCACAATTCTATCAATTTTGCACCTACTTAGGACCGTAATTTTCATTATTGGGTCCTATTAAACTAGCTAGCTGTTGTATATTTAAAAATACTTATATTTTCAACCCGAATTCGGATCCTTGCCAAAAAGAATATTTCAAACAAAAATACAATTCATTATTCCAGCATTGATTTGAATACGTATCATAACAACTTTTTAATAAGGTGCCATCTTCTTTATCTTCACGTCAAACCGTTTTTAAAAATGATAGGTTTGACGAATAGTTATAGGGCAAACTTTATTACATTAGGATTGAGTTCGATAATGCAGCTTGCAGTTCAAAAATATGATCTGCGCTGCAGCTGTGCAGTAAAAAACAAATAAAGTTGACGAACAAAATATCCTTCGTTCTACTCCTTCCGCTGCATTATACACTCTACTCCATCTGACACCCCTCGACATTTTTAGCAAACAATTGGCTGCAAGCACAGTCATTCGACTCAAAGCCTCTTCACAGTGGATCAATAATGAAATTGGCCAATCCGCTATTCTGAACTCATTCGGAATCGATAAAAACTTTTAAGTTACCGTACCTTCCAGATCCACCTGGGGGGATGTGGAGTTGCGTATTCCGAAAGACAAAATTTAAGTCTCTCATTCTGCCTTCCTAATCACTGTAGTGTATTCCAGGCGGAACTTCTAGCCACAAAGCAGTACTATCTTGACTAAAAGAAAACGTGATATCAGCCACGGGTATCCACATCTTCTCTGATAGTAAAGCCGCTTTTAGGTCTCTAGACTCTGTCTCTATAAACTCTAGAACAACCCTTAACTGCATCACTGTTGGAGATGGTGCGGCAACTTAAGATTTACCTTGTTGGGTGCCGGGCCATAGTGACAATCCAGCTGAAGAGCTCGCTAGAAGTGGAACATTACTACCTATTTTATCTTAAAAGACAAATATTGGTATACCTACCCATCGCTACGTGTGAACTTTTGCTGAAGCAGGAAGCTATGGAGAGAACAAACATTAGGTGAAACAACATCACCACTTGTTTGGCGAGAAAACTAGTATGGCCACACCTTGAAGTAAAGCGCTCCATATGTTTAATATCTCTAAAGAGACTGCACATCAGCTCTGTTGTAGGTGTCATAACGGGATACTGTTTAATAGGCAGGCACGCAATGCGGCTTGGTATACTTTCAAACGACTTTTGCAGAATCTGTATGGACGAGGAGTAGGAAGAAACGATTCCTAAACCTTCTCTGTATATACCCTGCTCTTTCCCACAGATTTAGTCTCCACTTATAGGTGACTACTTTTATAACGATCCTAGTGATCTCGCTAACACAGACATTAATTGTTTCGGATGCTTCGTCAGGAGCACTAAATGGTTTAATAAGTAAGGAAGGAGTTTATCTTGATTCATGCGGTATCACAACGGACCAACTTTGGTCTAAGTGTGTCACTGTTAACTACTGGCAGCCTCTTTTACCTAACCTAACCAAACGTAGATTTCCTGATTTGCCTTCCGTGGTCTTCCTTATGCAGATCGATTTAAATTGATCAATTTGCTAATCTTGAATTTTTTCTTAGCAAAACAAAACAAATTGAATGTGCCTAGGCTCTATTTATTCCAAGACCCTAAAAGAAAAACGGAAAATTTAAGTTGGCCTAAGTTCATACCTAAAAAATTTGTTTTAAGCCTCAAGGGAATTGGATGTTTAAATGAAAATTGCATCTACTACGTAGCAACTTATTTCTATACTTCATTTAACTAATGAAGCTTAACTTAAAAAATTATTTAAATATTGAGCACAATTCACAATTTTCAAAGTGTTATTGTTTAATATCATATGAATTTGTGTGATTTTTTAATTTATAGCAGAAACTTATTAAATAAAAAAAAAACAATACACTATTTATATAAAAAAAAAAATATAACAAATATACTAAAGTTATTCTTTAAAAAGCGGTTGTTCTTAAGCAAACAACTAATCAACATTTTGTTTTCATTACCTGCTACACTTTTGACGAATCTATTTTGTTTTTTAAGCAATTTGCTTCACTTTCTTGGATCAGTATTCTCATCCCTGGTTGGGGCTTATCAATTTTACATGTAACCTGTTGTTTGCCCAAGCTTCAAGAAAATTGAATAAGAAAATGGTACTGGGGATTAACAACATACTGCCTGAATAGATTACAAGGCGGACCTGGAATAGATGTCAAAAATGCTGCAGAGTTGAACAATTTTTAAGTTTTACTGCAGCATTTTTCACATCTATTCCAGCTTTGTCGTCCATTCTCTTCTGGCAGTTTCGTGTAAACTTTGTTTTTTCTAGACCCTAGATTCTAGGGAATTGATCGAAAAAATAATGAACAAAAAAATGTTATGGTTTTGATCAATAATTGAGCGAAACAAACGATGTTATTTAGCAAATTCAAATGTTTCATTCAAATTAACATCTAATATTTTCAATACAGGCTGGAGTTATAGCCAGCGTTGCCATAATGGCATTATAAATGCTAGATCTAGCAAAATACAGCAGTGAAAAGCATTTTGAAATTTTAAAATAATGCTAAATGCTTTTTTAGCATTATCTGTCTTTGTTAAGCATTCTATAATGCTAAATTTGATTTTAAAAAAATATTTAATTATATACTCAAGATCTAGACTTTAGATTCTGAACTGGTAACTTACTTTATATTTTGAGCTTTTGAACTTCAAATTTAATAATATCACGGCTGACTTTTAATTCAGTAAATGTGTGTTATAAGTTATTATATTGATATTAGTTGAATTATGAAATAAATTAATCGACACAATAAAAAACAAACAGCTTAGTTTACATTATGACACTGGTAAAATTTAATCCATCATCGCCATTGGCTGCAAACATATTTCAAATATTAAATATTAAAATAGTAAGCAATTAATATCTGAACCAATTATTTTTAATAAAGTTAAAAGTCCATTTTTCTGAAAAAATAAATATTTATATAACTTTTTCAATAGCTATTTTTTTAATCATTGATAAAAAATATTTGGTAAGGGGAAATAGGTACATACAATGGATTTTGAAATCTGGCATTCTGTTTTTTGAGCTACTATACGATTTAGCATTATATGAAATCTGAAATCTAGCATAATGAAATTTGAGATTATGGCAACACTGGTTATAGCTATTTCACGAGTGCCACCTCGATCATTAGACTCCTTTAGTGGTGCTTAGTCTAGTTATGCTCGTATAATTGAAAAACACTTTCGCCGTCATCTGGGAGCGAACCATGAACCTTGCGATTCATTTTATATTTTTTTCAGTAATTGAAAAACCAGGATTCAGATATCAGTAAAATTGAAAATTCCTTTTCAGGTAAAATGTTCAATAAAGCTTGCTGTTTTTTTTAGCTTAATCCTTAATTAATGAATGAATTCTATCAATAGCAAAAGATATCGATATAATTCATGAAAGAACCTATTGAATCTGACCTCAAGAGTAATTATTTAAGTCTAAAGTTCTGTCAAAGTTCATATCAAAAAAAAAAAAATAACCAGACAGAATTTAGGCCTAAAATGGGCAGTTTTGAAAATTAGTGTCACATTTCCTCCCTAGGTCATTTGTTGATATCTTTTGAGCTAAACTAAATCCAGAGATTGTTTAGAGCTTATAAAAACTATAGTTTGCCTGAAATGTTTTCAAGCAACCGTATCGAATAATTTTGTTTATTATATAACCTGTGTCTCGAAGTTGCATTTACAGCTATTATTTCTGCTTGTTTATGTTACTTAAAAATCACATTTTAGACTAAAATTTCGCTCCAAAATATTGTCAAGTATTTCAGCCAAGTCAAGTGGTACGCAACTCCAGAAAAAAATTTCGTTTTTTGGTGTCGTACATCACTTAAAAAGCTGTCAAAATTTAGGGCACAAAATAATTATCTGCCATATTATTCTCGAGCTATGTAGTTAATTTGTAACAGCTTATTTTTCTTATGAGACTTAGGTGAACTGTACTTTGGTAAAATAAAAATCAAGGTCAGGAAATATTTGACAGTAAACAAATTTTCAAAGTCAAAGGGAAAATCTGTCTTTTTTTAAGATTCACTTTATATATCGAAAACAAGTTTTTTTAAACGGCTTGGTAAAATTTTTATTGAGAGAACAGCAGCTATTTTATTATGTTAACATATAGGAAGCATTTAAGATGGTGTTTGGAGAACAAAGTGAGTGTTAAAATTCAGCATGTTCTACGTACTGCTTATGGATTTGGATGTATGAATCCTACAAAAAACATTCAGAATCAGAAGAAATACTTTTGAGTCTTTGAAAAAAAGTTCTTACAACTTATTTGTACAGTGTGACATTCTTGACCTTGTATGCGAATAGGTCTAAGTGCGTTATTCATATAGAATACCAATTACAGTATCCTCATTTCGAGTCATACATTTTAACATTAAACTAGGTATAGTTTTGCATTTTGAAAAATTTTGTGGACCTCAAATAAGATTGAGAGAATTAAAAACAAAAATGCCTCAAGCACAACAACCCCCCCCCCCCGCCCCCCAACACCCAAATCCTAAATCCGCTACTAACGTTACCTCAGATCCACTCCTCTCTTTCGCCTTTCTCCTCACCGCACAAGTTATGGTTGAACCAATGTCAAGAATGTTTGCGTCTAGTTAATAGCTTTTGACTTCTATCTCAGTTCTTTCTCACTACGAACCTCTTTTTTCAACTCATTCTAGTTCAAAGCCCCAAATTCAAAACCCTTTTTGTCTTTTATTAATTTTTAAGTTTTTTATGTAACAAAATTTTGTTTTTTTTATTTATTTTCAAGTTTTGTGTAAAAAATTTTAAGTAGGCCACGGGCTCAGTTCAACAATAATAAACAAAAAAAAAAACAATTACGAAAAACCCCTCTCCATAGATTTATTGGATTTAAGTTTTAATTAAAGTGTATAAAGCTAAATAAATAAATAAATTTAAAAAAAATGTCGAGGTTTGAATTCTTTTCGTTAGCTCAGATTTCGATCTGAAATTTGATTTATGGGGTTTTCTTTTGGTAACAAAAATTGATTTTGTCCCCTTCCGATTTGTTAAAACACAGATTTTGACAGTAAAAGCCTTCCAATGGTGAAAAAAAATAAATTTGTTTTTGATCGAAAATCAAATTTGCAGATCTGGATTTTTCGACAGATTTACCCCTCTTTTACTAACATCATTACACACCAGAACAATTCACAGCCATCAATTTGACAAGCCTGGATCGCCACAGTTTCACAGGCACATATTGTGCACCAATACAATAAAAACAAAAAATCAATCTGCAATCGTATACCATTCGCGACGAAAAAATTCAATTTTTAGATCAAAATCTGAATTTACCAAAAGAAAACCCCATTCATTTCGAAGCGAATGGTTTACGATTTCCGATTGATTTTTATTTGTGATTGTATTAGTGTACAATTTGTACCTGTGAAGTTGTAGCGATCATAACTTGTCAAATTGATTGCTGCCAGTTTTTCGGGGTATAACGGAAAAAAATAAATAATAAAGTAAAAATCAAAACTAATGGCGTTTTCTTTTGGTAAATTTAGATTTTGATCTGAAAATTGATTTTTTTCGTGGCGAATGGTATACGATTGCAGATTGATTTTTTTGTTTTTATTGTATTGGTGTACACTTTGTGTCTGTGAAACTGTGGCGATCCAAGCTTGTCAAACTGATGGCTGTCAATTGTGTTGTTGTGTAATGGTGTTAGTAAAAGAGGGGTAAATCTGCCGAAAAATCCAGATCTGCAAATTTAATTTTTTTCACCATTGGAAGGCTTTAATTGTCAAAATCTGTGTTTTGACAAATCACAAAATCAGCATTTTGACAAATTTCAAGGGGAAAAAACAATTTTCGTTATAAACAGAAATCCCCTAATGAGAGACAATGACCTTGTTGGTCTTCTGTCAAAACCTTGTTAGCCGTAAAATGGAACCTAATAAACATATTTCAGATGAAAAAAAAACATTGAATTTAAATATTATTATCTCGTTAGCTTTAAAATAATAAACTTTAATTTGTGTTACATAACTTTGTACGTCGGAACTGTATCTGGTTTCCTCGGCTCTGTTGATCAGTTTTAAAAACTTTTAGTTTCTAGAAACTTAGCTTTATTTAAG
This sequence comes from Dasysyrphus albostriatus, assembly GCA_946251815.1. NCBI lineage: Eukaryota > Metazoa > Arthropoda > Insecta > Diptera > Syrphidae > Dasysyrphus > Dasysyrphus albostriatus. The sequence goes on from OX276339.1 coordinate 4,972,177, forward strand.
TCAGTGTTTTTGTGTCAGAATAAATACTCATTTTCGACTTACATACAAGGTTTTCATATACAATACTCATTGAACTAAAGCGCATTGTGGGTGTCTTCTCCTTTTGACGCCACTGGTTTATGAAATTATAGCTTAAGTGAGCTTCCCACAATTATACTAGTTTTACCTAAAGTCATATTTTTTGTCTGTTGATCCATATTTAAATGAAAATAATGCACCCCCGTAGTGGGTTTGTGTTGCATTGGCCCTGTGCAGTGTGCGTGTAACCCTTGTCATGAAACAGTTTCTTGGCGTATGTACTCTACATATGTACATATGGCAGGTTATATATGAATACTTATGTGAATAAAAAGCAAAAAATAGATGCAAGTTATATTGATTTGAGTGAGGTGTGAAAGAACTTCTATTAGGGCAAAATCCGTTAAAAATTAAGAAAACAAAGGAATATCAACCATTCAGTATGCAGTGTATTCAAAGAACACACAAAGCCGATTGCGTTACGCACTTCCCTTCGAATCCCAAGCAAGGGGTTTTCATTGCGAATTAGGGTTTAAATGTGCCATACTGACATCCAAGATAGTGTTTGTTGTCAACTTTGTTCGCACCATGCATAATGCTGATGACTTTTTTGTGCAAACAACACCTCGTTTGCTATAATCCACAAGAATTATTTTAAATAGAAAAAAAAACATTGAATATCCGATTATTATAGAAACAAAAACTTGTGGAAGAAAAACTCTTTGAAGCTTTAACGGTCTCATTTACTAGATTTTTTAAGACGGTTGACTAGTCAGACAGTGGACTTATAGTTCCACATAAGTTCAAAACGAACTAAATTTAATAATATAAAATGTTATAGCCTAAGAGCCCACCGCAAATTTTTTGGTGGGAAAGTTAACCAAAAATGAAGCACATATGAGACAAGCTGTATTGAGGCTTGTGAAAGATTATTAAAGTTCCTGGTAATAATGGTATGGTGATAATCGTATGAACCCAAATTTTTGTTCACACAACCCTAGTAGACAATGTTCCCCTGATCACAAAAATATGTATCCAAGACCACTTGGTGGCGGCCATAACTCTGACAAACGGTGTGAGATTTATTAATTCGCCTATAAGTAACGAACAAAGCCCGGGGTGTATAGTAGGGTGGAGCGAAAATGTATGGAAGTTTTTTAAATTTGTATTTTCCAAATGCAATAGCAACCAAATTGTGCTGTAATAAGTGCAGATAATAGCTGAAAAATATTTTTTATTAATGGTGACGTTTCGAAGCGCTCCCACGCATTTCAATTATACACTGGCCAAGCAAAATTTTTTTAAAACACCAAATCTCACCATTTTGATTATATCTTTACCTAATTATTGAAAAAAATTCTATTATGATGGCATGATAATGAGCTTTCAAAAGAACATAAAAAAAAAAGTAAAATACAATATTATAGTTTTGAAATTTAAAATTATATTTCAAAAATGTAAGAGGACAATAGTATTCTGACAAAATTGGAAAGGCACCCGTTAGCTTTTTGATACGGAAAAAAATGCTTCTGAGCATATTTTTGGATATCAAACTCAAATCTGTCATTCTTTTTTCACTATCAGCTCCAGTTTTTTGAGTTTGCAGTTTTTTGCAGTTTTTTCTTGAAAACCCGAGCTGATGGCTGAAAAAAGATGATGGATTTGAGTTTGGCGTCCAAAGCTATGCTAAGAAATATTTTGTTTGCCCTCAAAAAAATCTAACCAGTATTTACACGCCTTAAACCTTATTATCATATTAGTATAAATAAAATATTAGAAATAAACTAATCTAAAAGTTTGGATGTGATTTGATTATAGTTTTTAATTAAATGGGGCATGAATAGGTAGATAGATGTTTTATGAGTTTTGTTCAAAACTTGGTAGTGCCGGGGGAATCTCTAAACATCCGATTGGACGTAAGATATTTTGGCTTTGTTTTTGACGTCCAATAGCACCCTTTTGCAGGTATTGCATAACCGATATCCAAAAATAATTAATTTCGCTCCACCATGGAGTATAGGTTAGACTAAGACAACAACAATCTCAGACGTACTTGCTCTTATGTCAAAGTAGCATGGAATTAGTATTTTTAAAATATGAAAGTAATTATAAAAAATATAAATATATAAAAGAAAGCATTAGAATCGTATAAGCAACTAGTTAAAAACTTGAAACCAAGTTTGCCATTTGATTACTTGAAAAAATATGAACATGATCAAGAAAAAAATTTAAAATCGTTGGAGCGGCTTTCTCAAAGATTAATTTTTTATATATAAAATCTTAATAATATTTAAAAAAAAAAGTTTTGGTATGTCAATTTTGAGTATGTATTAAAATACATTTTTAGACCTAGTTTCCAAAAAATTCATCAACTCATTTTTGAAATATTGAATTTAAAAAAGTTATATTTTTTTAAGTCCAAAATTATTTTTTTTTTTTTAATTTTGATATGCAACATTATTTACATTTAAAAAAAGATTTCGCATAAAAATTTTGACTGAAATCTAAACGATTAATGAGAAAATCGAGAAACCTTTTAAAACCGTTAATATAGGTTTTCGGTAATTTTTTTCTTATCAAAAAGTACACCATACCTACAATAATACACCCATTTTTTTCATCTAAATCCTTACATCCGTTTTTGAAATAAATAAGCTTTTATGGTTGAAGGGCAGGTACCCTTATTTTTGGTTCTTAAAAATAAAATACAATTTCCCCTCTGAAGAGTTACAAAAAAACCTTAAGTTCAAAATTTGAAGAAAATTGCTTCAGTGGTTTAGGCTGAAGGTCGATATACGGACAGACAGACAGACAGAATTGTACCACCTTTTTTTTTTTTTGGTGTTCTCTATCATCGCCATGTCATGTTTGATTGTTATCTCGAAATTTTTTTTGCACGAATCCAAAACTTGCCCTATGGTACGAGTACCCTTATCGCGCAAGTAAAAATAAAACGGCAGTCCTTACAATAATATTTTATACTTTTTTGAAAGTCAGAGGTCCATGTTCTTATACTAAATTTTATTTTAATAATTTTATTTAAATTAAATTAAGTTCCTATCGTGGGCTTTAGGTCTTTTTTGCTTTTATTTAAAGTTTTTTTTTTAAATTGTTACGTTTCGTTTTATAAAAATTTTTTATAGATTTCTTCACATAAACCGATGCACTACTATTATTTCGTCCGGAAGAATTCGCAAATTTGATTAATAACGGTTGTCTATTTGTCATATAACCGTAACCACATGTGTACACGATTATTAAAAAATTGTTATTGAGTACTAGTGGAACCGTTTTTCACTATTAAGCCATTCCAAAATTTACAATTCAACACCCTAAAATTTTAGAAAAATTAATTAATATTTTTGTCTCATAATTTTTTAATAAAATATGAAAACAACAAATTAAAATCCAGTTCAGATTTTTGTCCACTATACCATACAAACCAAACACTCAAATTTGAGAAAAATTTCAATTACTTTTTTTCTTATTATTTTTTCTAAGCCAAATTTTGACCGAATACATATAGTCCCCCTTGAATGTGCAGATTAAATTTTGTTTGGATGGTTTATTAGTTTTATAAGTTTTTGGCCATTATATGAGATTACAGTACTGTTAATATGCGTTCATCTAAAAAACCTTTCAAAAACGATATTGCATAATTTCATTTTTGCACATTCATGTTTCTGGCATAACCTGAAGCCACACGAGCCAGTACTGGCTTGCCAGTCGCAATACACTCACATATTTTTGTTAACACATGCAAACCAGAGCAACTGGGTTGCTTTTTCGTAGCCAGCTGGGAAGCTAGTAATGCAATCAGTAACAGGGTTCAACAGTACTTTTTCGGAACAGATTTGGAAAAATAGGTCGCAGACTAAAGTTTACTCACATTTTCTTTTACAAAATATTAATAATGTTGAATTCCATACAACCAAAGAATCGATTTTTTTCCGAACAGAATCGATTTTTTTTTAAACAAAATCGATTTTATTCTGTCAAAACAAATCTTGTACATGAAAATTCAAAAGTAAGTCTCCACTACATTTTGCGCGGAAATTGTGACGTTTTATGTTTATTTCGCTTTTTATAAACTTAAATCTTCTCCCTGTTTCATACTTTCCATTATTTAACAAGATTTGAGGACGCACGACTGACATAAAATATAAAATGCGTAAAGAAAATGATGATGACATCAGAATTGAGAATAAAATATAAACAGCTGTTTTAAATCAGCCAGTAGCGTAGCTAATAGGAAAGGGTACAGAAGGACCACATACAGATCCGGAAAATAATTTCTTTTGCTCAAAATTTTAATTTATTTCCAAACTGAGTCAAACCGAGTTGGAATCAGTAAACTGATCTGTCAAAAATCAAGTAGATTTCTGGAGTATTAGAAAATTTCTGATTTTGGCAGGGTTTTTTTTATCCATTGACATCACATTCCTTCAATAGAATTTTATTATTGATAGCTTCACAGATAGAGAAAGATCTACTTGACGGAAAAAGTTTATTTTGATCCAAATGTCTACCAATTGCCCTAAAATCACCTTCTCTAGAAAAATTATATAAACAAAAATTTCCGACTTTTTAGAGGTATTTTTACCCTTCCACATCATATTTTTCCCAACAAGTGCAGGCGCTCAATTTGTTTTGCTCTGCAAATGCTTTAAAAGAATTTGACTTCTGTATTTAAAATTTTGAAATTTGAAGGAAATCTTATAATTTTTTTAAATTTCTAGCTACGCTACTGTTCTCATTTGACTTTTGTTTTATCTCTACAACTTCAGAATTTGTCTTGAGAACAAAATGTAGAGATAAAATCTGTCTTTGCTCGATCTGCGTACTAAGCTTAAGTTGTTAAATCCAGATTAAAACTGAATTGTTTTGATATTTTAATTTCAATGAGTGATAATAATCAGACCGAAAATTGTTTTACTGAGATTAAGCAAAAATTTTGTATAATTGCGTTCTTTTTGGAAGTGTAGTGATTTTAAAGCTAATAAAATGCAAAAGATTATAACACTTTTTTTAGTAGGAGCAAAATATTTTGAGAAAAACGTGCAGAAACGATATAATAAGAGCTTTTTACTGTAATGGAATTTTTGTATCATCTTGCCCGAATAAAATAGGTAATGAGCCCGTTTGTGCACGTTTTTCTCAAAATCTGTTGCTCCTATGAAAAAAAGTGTCGTAATCTTTTTTATGCAGAATTTTATGGGTATTAATTTTATTTCATTAATTTTTTGAAAAAAAATTACATTTCCTAAGATATTTAAAAATTTGTGTTTTATAGTGAGGATATGTAGCCAAACACAAACCGTACAAAAAAAAATTGCTCATCGATTAATGAAATTTTTATAATTTTTTTTAAGAAAATCCACCTTGAAGTTCATGCACGAATTTTTCAGAATTTATTGATTGTACGAAAAAAGAATTTTAATCTTTTGGATGTAGAATTACATTAGCTACGATTGGTACTTTCACATTAAAAAAAACCGATACTTTTCGAGAAATTAAGAAAAACTGAATTTAACCCCCCTAAAAATAATAGCCCCAGCCAAAATTTACGGACCTTTTTAGGAAATGCTTAGGACGTCGAAATAAAGCTCTCCGGCAAAATTCAGTTTGGTTGGAATTTTTTTGAAGTGATAGTCTAATTTTCCTGGGCTACAACCCATTGTTGAGATATCAAATAAAAAAAAAAAATTAAACTGTTTTTAAAGTTCAAAAACTTTTTTATTGAAAATTTTCATATGCAATATTTTTTAATCTTATTGGAAATTTCTATTTAAAAAAAATTTATTTAAATCTGTTCCGCTGAATGTGAAAATTCAAATTAAAAAAAAAAAACTTCTATGAGAGATACTATTAATAGTTGCTATTTGTAAATTTTTATAATTTTTATAGTGAGGATAATTTAAGCATACAGAAAAAATTACAGGAGCCGTTTTTATCAAAAGAATATTTTCCTTAACCGTTTTTTGACATTCGTATAGAAGGTACCGTTATTTTTTCATATAAGTAAATTTTGTCTTAAAATACATTAAAGAGTTTAAGAAAAGCTATTAAATATCGAGTTCTATAAAAATCTACGAGGTCGAAATATTTTAGTTAAACAAATTTGGGAATTTCTTGAAAATAGGAAAAATATTTTTTTAATTTTGATTAAAAAAAAAATTTTGTTTACTGTTTAGAAGCTTCTGTTTAAAAAAATTGAAATCGGAATAACGGTTTTGAAGAAAACAGGAAATTAAAATAAAGAGGTTCCATAAAGAAACATTTTTTGAAAAGTGGTTTCCCATTCAAAGGTAGCCTTTACTGAAAAAAATGTATTAATTTTTTCTTTAACAAAAGTAGTGGAGCCGTTTTTGAGAATAGTAAGATTTTGAAAATTTTTTTTTTAAAGTACCGTTCGTGTGGGCATAATCACCAAACACCACTATGTACCAAGTTTAAAGAAAATCGATCCAGCCGTTCAGGCTCTAGCCGAACAGACAGACTGAAAGAATTGAAATGTTTTTTCGTCTTCCCTATCATCGTAATGACATGTCTGATCAAAATCTCAAGTTTAATTTTTTTCCACGAATGCACCTTTATATCGCAAGTAAAAATGAGCATATTTTAAAGACGATTATTTTTAGTTATACGATTTTTTGACTTGTTATATTATTTTTTGCTAAACAAATGGACCTTGGACAGAATCATGTAGCGAAGCATTGGAACTCCTATTAAACGCTCACTTTCCCAGATGCACCTTTTACGTGAATAACAAAGCACGAATGGAGGTCTGCATAGAGAACACAACGCCAGCAGAGTTGATTACGGAAGAAAAGATAAAATGGGCTATTGGCTCCTTTTGGTTTGGATCGCGTCTTCTAGGAGTCTAGGAGTGTTTTAAAAAATTTCGGTTTTCAAGTCGTTTCATACCACTCCAAAATTTTTCGGATAGTTCTTCAGATAATACTGAGTCAAAAATGCGTCAGCTGCATGAGTGGCGGGGCACTATACCTCAGTTAGGTACATGAACCGGTATTTTTTTTTTAATAAAGTAATTTTAAACTTTACGAAGTTTACGGAGCTGAATATTGATGCTTCCTAAATAATGAAAACAACAGTCAAATGTTTTGGTAACGGGGAGAGACCGTCAGTGGGCGTCATAGACATTTTTCGCCCACAGCAATTCTGTGCATTTCACAATCACTAACATAATGAAGAAACGACTTTTACCTTCACAAAGACCCCTACTATGACTAGCGATTCATCGAGTCTGAGGTTCAACTCAGGTCGAACGTTCGACTTTTCAAAAATAAAAAATGCAGTTTTGTTCAAAATCACCAAGAATTAAAGTTCGACATCGACGATATAAGCGAATGTTTGCCTAAGGTATTGAGTGATATTCAAGTTCAAACTTTAGTCATTTAAGGCGAACTTAATTCAAGCGAGTCGCAAACGGTGATTTCACATAGTCACATTTAAACGTTCGACTTGGCGAATCCCAAGTCATAATAAGTACCAAATATTTAACTGACACCAATTTTTATTATAACTCTTGGGCCTTAAGACGGTTAATTTCATTTCTAAGCCATACTTAGCCCTCAAATCGCTTGTGCGTACCAAAAACGTGTAGTTCACGTTAGAGTTGTGAAAGACTACAATACTTTGGTTTTTCATTCTTAGAAATCCCAGCCATTTGACTTTCCATTGCGATAGCAGTTAATTACTTTTTGTAAGTACTTTTACTTCAACGATTAACAGTAATGCAATCATCTAAACTACTCAAAAGAATTAAAGTGATAAGAATGCAATTCTAGAGACTGTTTGAAGTCATTCTGTTTCGCTTCTCTGTCAGTATTTCTTTCAATGATGAACTCTAACCTCAAAGTTGGTTTTTGCTGGTGAACATTTAAATGAAAGCTATTTTTAATTAATACTCTCTAACCGACCTAAGTCTCGGAAAGACATAGTCAGTTAAAAAACAAAAATAAAAGATAATTTTTCTTTTCAAACCATCATCGCAACCTTTTGATTAGAAAAATGGAAAGTACACCAGATTTTCTTGTTCATCAAAATTCAATTTACATGGGAACTCACTCCATTTTGCTTCTTTTTATTATTTGGTCTAGCTTTTAGTCGAATCATTTGCAAAACAAGCTCTTTAGCTTTAAAGCTGTTAAAAGCTTCGAAAGATGGTCGGTATTTCAATGCAAAAGAATATAAACTACCATGACAACGATATGTTTGTTTTTTTTTTTAGTTTGTTTTTTTCTGATAAGTTTATTCCATCAGAAAAATAAAAGGAGTAGTACCTAAATCAATGAAAAATCAAACAGTCTTTTAACAATTTCATTCAACAAAAAAAGTATGTTTAAATCTAAGATCAGTCATCTCGAAACATAAAACCAAAAACAGAAGAAGAGAATAAAAACATGACAAAAGGGCAACTTAGTCTTCGAAAATGTTTTTGTTATTGTTGTGTTTGTTGGAAAAAACTAAATACCAATGATTCAGACAGGTTGGTTGTGGTCTTCTATTCTTAGACATATGTAGTTTCGAATATCGTTCTTCTTATTTTGTGTTTTAAGTCTAGAGTTGAAGATTCTTCTTTTGGGCATGGAAAATGTTGGAAAGACCGAAATTGGTTATATACTTGCTGGCAAGAAGAGAAACCTGCATGAAACAACAAATGGAGTACAATGCTTTAAAGCAAAATTGCCAAATTGTTTATTGTCTATTACTGAAATCGGTGGCAATAGGCAATTTCAAAAACTATGGCATCATTATTATTCTAGAGTAAGTTGAAAACAACAAAAAAAATATTTTATTTTTATTATTTCAATTCAATTTTACTAATTTCACTGGTCTACAAAAAAAAGAGCTGTTCTTCTGGCACAGAAAGAAATTCTGAGATTAGATCCGAATTCAGGGCACCAACATCCTCAGGGTGAGAAAATCAGTCAGTCATCAGGTTGTCAGTATTTTTAAACTAAAGTGGGAATTGCCTAAGTGAACACCAGATGTGTTGAGTTGCACTCTTTTAAAAAAGGACTAAAACAAGGCAACTAAATCACGATTGCTGTTTTAAACATAATCAGGTCAACGAAAGTCATGCCATTTGAATAGCAAAAATAAAATTCAAATGTTTTTTTTTAATCCTTAGAAAAAGAATTTGAACAAAGGCGTTTTGACATTTTGCATATGTGAGTGTCTCTAAGTTATTCTAGTTTCGATTCTGAACTAAAATCCAGAATCGTTTCAGAAAAAGAACTGTGATTTTGAAAGGTTCAGAGGGCTTCTGGATGACCAATCGAAAACACCATGAGATCAACTTAAAATTTCTTTGAAGTGTCTATTTAATCTTCCACTAAATTAACGCCCCTTTTATTTAAAACAATTATGACTGAAGTTGAGTTCTAATTCATCAATCAGTATTCTCCATCACAAGTTGTCTGTCAAAAGCCAACTATCAGTCAACCAGGAGACAAATAACAACATGGCTGCCTTCTTAGTTGTATATCGGTATTGTGAAAGTCAGTTGACTTGTGGTCCAGTTTGCATTTGAATCAAAATCCCACAGTTGATATTTACCAGTTGTAGAATGCATTTTTTGATCAAAAAACCATTATTTGTAGTGAAAAATTGAATAAAGGGCTACACAAATTTGAATCAGAAAGGTTTAATGTCTCAAATATCGTAAGAACTATCGAGACATGCAAATCGGAATGTTATTTTTGTGATATAAACTAGTCTTGAAGGCATTTCTTTATTGGTAGATCTGTGTTAATTTTGAACCGGTATATACGTTCCTTGACCACATCCATTATTTTCTTTATAACAACTGAACTGGTGTGGGTAATGCAAATCATTACCAATGCACCTCAGTAACGTCTCTGAAATAAAAACAAGAGCCAGTGGCAATCTTCTAAATAGACGTAATGGCTGAAGGGCGCTTTGCTTTAAAAAATCTTTAATTTCATTAAAATATCAATAAAAAGCTTCCAGATTAAGCCTGAAATAGCTTTAAAATCTAGAACCATAAGAAATCATTTTATAACAGTAGCAAGCATTATGAAATGGTTTTTGTAATTGGAAGTTCCATTCATTTAATTCGAGAGTGGAGAATCCTTGGTATTTGTTCTGATGCGTGTGACGTTTAGGGAGCTTTTAGCCTTCGAATTATCAAAAACAAATGAACAAAGCTACGTTCCAAGATTGTTAATTATTGTATCTTTTATTTTCTTAAAATGGGCTATTGGCTCTTATTTTTTGTTAATATTTTGGTTTTAAGTTTAAAATTCGATTTGATATAAAATAAACTCCTATAAGTAGGCACTATTTTTTATTCAACTCAGCTGAAAGTAAATAATTTAAAACACAACTACTCAGTGCAGTCAACTCAACTAAGTTAAAAATAGGTACACAAGTTAAACATAACACGACATTTGATCAAGTGATCCGCACACAACATAGAACCTAGGTATGTTCCAGACATTGACCAAAACTGCTAATTGTTAACACCTATCACCAATTTTTGCCACATACTATTTTGCACCTCACAGATTGTGTAGTTTTCGGTAGAGGAGAGCGCTGACGAAAGAATTATTAATTAACCCTTCTTGACAATGTTTGAAATTTGTATGGGCAGAAGTCGGCAGATAGTGAGCTCTGTCAAAATTTAAAGTTTGAATTAGTTAATAAGTAAGCAAACACAAAAATTTAAACAAAGCCGTTTATTAAAAATTGTTCCACTGTAATTTTTTTATTTTAATTTGGTTAGATATAGAATTCTTTATTATTTTAATATTCAATAAATCAAATCATCTTCATAAAATGCATTTTTCGTTTGGTCAAACTGTTTCTGAAAAAGAAAATTTTTTTCATATTTAAATAATAAATATTTACATTTTTGTTCAACCAATCCCAATTTTTAGCAGTTTACTCTGAGATAATTTCAAATCCACTCCCGAAAGTTTAACAGACTGCCAATTTTTAGCCATAAAATTTCTACTGAAACATACCTAGTATCATACACTTTAGATCAGTGGCAATTCGATTTTAGGGGGGGGGGGCAGTTTTCCTTTCTGATGCATTGCAACCGCTTTAAATGAGGGATATGTATTTCCTTCAAATTGGAATAAGAAACTTTGTGGAGTTTTTTGGTCCTCTTAAAAGACAACCCGGCAGTGAAAATCTGTGAACCTTCGATAGTAAGGTATTAAGTTGTATAGTTGATATTTTCTACAAAAATAAAGTAAGACTCCTATTGAAGCAAAAACAAAGAAATTAGCTTTCGCTACACCTTTATTGATAAATTTGTCAAATATATTACATACATATATTAACAAAACTAATTTTGACAGGTTTCATTGGCTCAAAAAATGTGAAGTGACTGATACATACCGTTATAAATGCAATAAATTCTTGTCAAATCATATGGAAAATTTATCGCCGGATTTAAAAGAAACAAATTTCAGAATCTTGTGATTTCTTCGTAATTTTTAATCAATAAAATTTTTTAGTGAATATTTCAATTTGCTGAGTGTTAAAATCTGTATGAATATATCTTTGCGGGGCAAAAGAATTTTGGTAAAGATTTGGTGCGGCATAGCGCATAGCACATAAAAGGTTGGGAAGCACTCCTTTAGATGATGAGACCAACAAAAAAAATATGTTTTGCATTATTGTTTATACACTTTACCTTAAATATTTTTTTTTTTTTTTAGAATATGGGATTAATATTTTGCTACGACATGTCGATCGATGTCCAAAATCTCCAAATAACGTTTCAGTTATTCAATAAAATTGCTTCTCATCAATTTATGCGTGGAAAAGTGATTCTTTTAATCGGCACAAAATCAGATTTGGCCAATGAAACAATTCAGTTATATGACATTGAAAATGGATTTGCTCTCGAAAACTTGGCAAATATGTACTTTACCAATATAAAAACTATTCATTTTAATCCAAATGAATTGGAAAACCTATGGCATGGCATCGAATGGCTAGCCAATAATATAGCTATGAATTATAGAAATTTAAAACATCGAATAGAGAACGATAATAAAATTGAAAAAACACTAAAAAAACAACAATGCGATTCACAAAAGAAAATATTCAATGTAAGTGTATTATATGTTTTTTTTATTTTCTGTAATTTTTTTTTATTTCAAGCCAAGTTGACTATATATGCTTATAATGATTACTTTTTTTTAATAGCTTTCACGTCGAAGACCAAAAACAGCTCCAGCAAGCATTAGTCTAACAGAGCACAAAAGTGCTCCCTTTATTTTGTCCCGAAATACATACCAGACTGAAAATGTTTTTAGAGTAGCCGATCCTTCCTCCAATAATATCAGTTAAAAATTTATTATTTATTTACAAATTTTGTCTTATTTTTATTTGTATTTACTTTTAATCTTAACAACAAACATTCATAGTTTTTTGTAATTAATTTAACTACCATTTAATGTTTTTTTTGCAATTAAATTTTTTTGTTATCAATAAAATTGCGATACATTTCGGCTTCGGCAATCATGTCAGTTATATTCCGATTCTCACTTTCACCTATTTTTTCAAGTTGAGTGTAAATCTGATCGTTGTGTCCAAAGTCTCCTGGACGCCGAGGCATCACATGGAAGTGAACATGCTAGTAAAAATGAGTAGTAGATTCTTTATAAAAAATTCATGTAAAAACAAACAAAAAATAAAAACAACACAAATTGAGAATAAAAAAAAAAAAAAAAACAAACAAAAAAATTTAAATATATTTCCTTTCCTAGTTGTTAGTAATTTGTTTTAAATTTCACATTTTAGCTGATCAATCAGAGATCATGTGAGCAACTATTGTCAATGAAATTTGTCAAAAATTGTCAGGTTCGTGAAAAATGTCAAAAATGTTAAGGTCCAACGCACAAGCAAAGCTAAGCTATCATCAAAACCGAACAAAAACTTTACTCCAATAGTATTCGGCTATTTGATTATGCCGCATTTACACGAGTGACAAATTGTAATAAATTCATCCATTTTCACGGCATTAATGACATAGTTATTTTGTAAATGGTTTAAAAATTTCCCATAATACCCTTCATAAAATGCATTACACAGTCAAATGGGCTTAAATATTGACATTGAAGCCATGCGAATAATGAAAATACACAATAAAAAACGAACTTGCTCATTCTCGGCAGTATAATGTCAGAGCAGGTCAGACCAAAAATTGATCACACCACAGTATAATTTCTTGGTATCATATGCTTTAATTCGCATTTAAAACTCATGTGCTTTATTTTTGGCTACTAAATAACAGTGCGACAGAAAATCGCAAAACAAGTTCCTAGCTCTAATTCTCACTTATAATTTCGCCAAATTTATTAAAACTGAACGAAACGGGGCAAAACGAATATTATGGTATGAAAATATCTACAACATTTAAGGTAGAACTATAATGGTCGGAAGGGCATTGAAGCTAATGCCAAAAACCAACGAAAAGCTGCTTTCCGTATCGTCAGAAGGGGAAAACACCCATACATTACTTATAATCTATCTGTTTTTGGCATTCCTATTTAACTAAATATCAGTTTTCCGAAAGCAAAGTTGAACGAACTTGACGAAAAGTTCGGCTCCACAAATATAGCCTTCATATGCTTGCCGAGTATTCGCTTGTTTTCATCTTCAGTATTTGTGTGAATAAGTTATACGTTCATTACACGCGGAATTTGCCGAGTTAAAGTTATCCGTACGTTTACACACGTCACAGACTATTACACATTTATTAATAAGAATTACAAGTTAACAAATGTATAAAAGCTAGCACGTTGTTATTCGCCGTTTATTAATTGGCGTGTTTTGTTGACCTCCTCAATACGAACATTCAGAAATATTTTAGGAAAATTTTCAAATGTAAGTTCCAACAACAACAAGTTAACTTCACATTTGAGTTTCAGTAACTCTATGGCTGAATGTGGACGTATCTTTATATTAACATTAGGGAGGTCAACAAAATACACCTAATACAGGGGCTAGCTTTTGTATTCGTTCCGTTGATAGAGCTAACTCAACGAATCAAAAACAATTATTGGTGGACCTTTAAGGTATGTAGAACTATTAACAGTCGAAAACGAATATCAGTAGAAGGAACGATAATTAGCTCTCGAATATATTAAATAGACAAGTCACCCAAAATGCCTTTAGGTGCAAAGAAGTGTCTTTTTTTATTTGTTTGATATGTGTAACATGAAATCATGTAAAGTGATTTTTAGTACCGACTGACGTTCCGAAGAGTGAATTTCCTGGTGACTACGCTCAAAGCAATTTGATGCGAAACGTTTGGGAAACTCCACTCTTAAATTTCATTACGCGGCTACTCCAAAAAAAAATTGAAGGGCCACGGGGCATAACGATCATAGTTTTTCCGATTTGTAGATTCCAAATATAAACTTTTCAGTCTAATATATTGAACTCAGGTTACCTAATTATTCTGGTCAACAAGGTTTTTCAACAGAAACCAAGCATACTTTTCAATAGGTTTTTGGTATGCTGAATTCGAATCTGAAGTCAAATATATTCCTTCACATCACGTTTTTGAGATATTCCCGTTGGAAAAATCCGGGACAATTATTATCCTCCCCTCTGTATTTTGATCCTAACCATTATCATTCTCTTCCAAATCCATGTTTCCATGTTTCGATTCTTTTGTAAGAGTCTTTCAAGATGGCGTCATCTCATAATTTCATTTTCAACAGAAATTGACTTTGATCCTTCTTTATCGTGGCCCTTGAAGTGTAAAACAGAGAAAGTAATCAGCTCACTGCTAAAAACTCTTTAGTGCGTGGGAATAGACCAACTGACAATTATTAACATTTAGATATCCAGTTTGCAAACTGGGCAATGAGAGTGTTTCAATAGCCAGAGCGCTCTCAATTAAATCAGTCTTTGAAAATAATAAGCTTCTCAATTTTTTAGGGTATCAAAACAAAAATACTTGAAATGAAATTTAATGCCAACAAAACAACTTACATTAATGGTTTGTCCGGCATCGGGACCATCTTGCACTGTAACCGTTGCAGCTGACGTACAGTAAATCTCCTCTAACATTTTTTGAATTTTGCACACTGTACTGAATAAATCACTTATTTCGTCTCGTGTAAGATCTTTTAATCTTGGCGCCGGACGCTTCGTTGATACTAAAATATCTGAAAAAAAAAAACAATAGCTTACTTAATCATGATATCAATTCTATCACATAGAATATTACTTTATTTTTCTCGAAATCTAGCAATTAATTCAAGGGTGATTCTCTGTTAAGGGTCAGTTATGTATGACTAGTGCTTTGTTTGTAATTTAGTTCAAAACTTTTTCAAAATAGGTTTATGAACATTTATTATTATCTTTAATAGAGAACTAAACATGTGAAATTAACTGTCGGAAAAGCCACAAAGCCCCTATGATAAGCAAGATTTATTTGCAGGTAAATCATGGGGTTGCAAACCAAACATCTGCAGATGAATTATGCAAGGACCAACAATTACCTGTGGAACATATGATATAGTAGGACCGAAATATTAGTAATCAACAAGTAAAGCATTAAAAAAATTCTTGCATAAGCTTAACTGGAGGAAAAATAAGGGAAAGAAAATATATTTCCAGGTTTCCATTCACAAAAAGTCTTGACATTACAAGAAATGGCATTATTAAAAAGAACTTCAAGAGAAAAACAAAGAAAAAATGGACAGAAGAAACTACATTTCAAAGCAAATGCCATCACATTGTAAACCAATGGGTCGAGAAAGACTAATTGGGGCAGTTTAAAAGTCTTTTTCAGGTTGAAGTAAACTATAGGGAAATGTGAAGAAAGAAACTAAAACATTACCATTATCTCAGATAACCAAGCTGCACCTAACGCATATTCCATCATGTCACTCTATATTGGCTACCGGGACAGGCTTGTAAATATTTATGGAATTGAGCAGGCAAACTCCGTATTCAAAATTAATAGCACCATCAGATCCCCTCACATGGCCTGTGTCCTTTTGCGGAATAGGAGAAAACGACGATCAAATCAAAAGAGGAGACCATAAGATCCAAAATCTGAAAAGAACTCCCAAAACTGAGACAGGACAAACTGCTGTTTAGGAACTAAAACTTAGAATATTAAACATCCTGCATTAGTTTGAGAGTACAAAAAAATTGAAATTGTTAGGCACATTAACCATTAAATATGATTACATATTGATTAATTTTTGTTCACCTCCTTAAAAACGTTTTCGTATAAACTGTAAGAATCGTTTTATGAAATGAAATGATGTCACGGCTGAAGTTAAGCGTTTAAATAATATAAAATTAAATAAAATTAAGCCCAAGTTGATATTTTTTGTTCGTTCTTCATGAGCGAAGGGAGAAGCAACATACCAACGGACAAACGTACGTACGAGCACAGCGTTACAAATGATGGATTCCGATTCTAGGGAGCTCGAAACGTGGAGATAATTATGTATAAATTTTCGAATTTATTGATCGGAACAATAACAATAAATAATCTTCCAATGAGAAGTTAATAACTATTTCAAACGTTGCATTTGCCAGAGAGTCACCCACATGTCGTCAAAAGTTAAGATACAAATTGCTACAAATCGAGCGTGACAGTTGTACAGTTATACAGTAATGCAGTTATATAAGGTGTGCTTTTTGCATGTATCTTCGCTTAAAAAATACTTTGCACGTCAAATTCAACAACAATTCCTCTTAATTAGAAAAGATAAACATGTCCGCTTATGCACTTAGCGATTAAAAAAAAAGAATTATATCGACTATAACGGTTATACATAGGGTAAAGGACCATCCACATGAGAGCGGCCAACAAACGATGAATGAGTTGCTAAAATTAGCATTTTAACTGATAATATAAGAGAAACTTGAAAAAATAAATTTCTCTTATATTATCAATTAAAATGCTAATTTTGGTAACTCAATATTAGGTTTCTACCATTTTGTCTAGTTTTTTGGAAGAATTTAGGTTTATAAATGTGTTGATTCCCGTTTTGTTCGCTTATTCGTCGTTCGTTGGTCGCTCTCTAGGAATGGCCCGAAAGAGATGATGTTTTTTTTTTATTTTGGTTTTATTTTAAGCGAAGAAGAAGGCACAAAAATACACCCCTATTGTTAAACGATTGATGATTGCTTACGTCCTTTGACAACACATCGCAAATTCGTGAATGCATAACAATATGGACTCTCAAGAAAAATAGTCGATTTCGGAATAATATGCGGACCAAATGTTCGATCGACATTCTCCAATTCGGCAGTCTCAATAGCAGTCAAGGTGTAGACATCGTTTCGACGATGTTCAAAACATGGCATATTCTGTCGAATTTTATTTAACTTGTCCAGATCTATATGAGCGGTTATTATGTCTAGTTCTTTCTCTTCACTGCAGGCAACAATCTCGCCCCAGGGATCAACAATCTTTGAAGAAAAAAAATCAACATTTTATGTTTTTGTATAACGGGTAAGACCGCACCAGACAGAACTTCGCGACACTATACAGTTTTTCGCACCACTTTTTTGATAACCCGCTCTTAAATTCAAACAGTGCGACAGTGCACTTTAATTTCTTTAAAAATTGTTAGGAAAATGGAATGAATCGACGAAGATGTTATTTCCAATTTCCTTCCAAATACTGTTTTTTTTTGTGTCATGTTAATTAATTTTGCAAACCGCATAACTGGAAATTGATATTTCTTCGCCCAACTTTATGTTAACAGTTTACAATTAAAAACATATTCAACGATATTATAAACAAACGTTCAATGATATCCGACACGCTGTGTAAAGCTGCTTGCAATAACAGAGGCAACGTAAATGCACTGCAAGGTCTGTACAGCACATAGCAAAGTTGGTTGAACTGTCAAATTTGCCGTTCCACGCTAGGCATTTTCGTCGCCGCCCTAATACGTTATAGCTAGCTCATACAAATAGTGTTTTCCAACGTCGTGCAGTTCCGTTACAGTGCAATTCTGCCAGTTGCAGTCTTACCTCAATTTATATTTTGTTTGTATTTAGGACTCACCATTGCATATCCATAGCTTTGTCTTTTGGAATTATGAAATCCTATTTGTGCTGGTGCGATAACATAACATTGATTCTCAATAGCTCTAGCTCGCAATAACACTTCCCAATGAGCTTGACCGGTTGAAAAGGCAAATGCAGAGGGATATGTAAGAATTTCGGCACCAAGTTTTCGTAGTTCTATTGATGGCTCAGCAAATCGAATATCATAGCACTTGCAAGAAAAGAAAAATAACACATAAGGAAACATGCAATCATTGAATAATTTTTAAGACTTACAATTTGCATTCCCAATTTACCTATAGGCGTTTCTATTGGCGCAATTATTCGGTCTCCCTTCGAAACGACATCAGATTCGCGAAAACGAAACGCTGGTGTAACCACATCAAATAAGTGTAATTTATGATAAACTTTAACAATTTCACCATTGGAATCGATTATCACGTGACTGTTGTAGATCTTGTCAGTCTTTGCGCAAGACTAAAATAGAAAGAAAAAACAAATAAAATGACAAATTCGATCATCAGAAATAAAACAAATGGAAACAAAATATTTTTTGCGCTCCATAGGATACAGAATTAAATAAAATGCACCACTGGGTCGGACGTACTTGCTTTTATGTTCAAGTTGCTTCGAATAACGATCATTTAAAATATGCAAGAAATAACAGAAAAAAGCTAACCAACTAGTTGAAAATATAATATTTTTTTAAAAATCCTAAATAAATTTTTTTTAAATTTTGATATGCAATATTATTAAATTTTTAAAGTAGATTTTGCATACAAAATTCGAAGGACATCGTTTTAGCCGTTAATGAGAAAATCGAAAATCAAAAAACCGTTTTATGGCTGGTAACGTTAATAACGGTTTTTCGTTAATTTTTTTAACAGAAAATGCACTCACTATACTTTAAATAATCTACTTATTTCATTTAATCAAAATCGTTAGAGCCGTTTTTGAGATAAAAAAAGCTTTTTCTTACCGGTTGTATGGCAAGTACAGTTATATTTGGAGATAAAAATTTCAATTTCTCCTCCGGAGAGTAACAAAAAAAAACTAAAGACTAAAGGCTGTAGGTCGAAGTATAGAGAGACATACAGACAGACAGAATTGTGCCACCCACTTTTTTCGACTTCTCTATCATCTTAATGTATGATTGTTATATCGAAATTTTTTTGCACGAATCCAAAACTTGCCCTATAGTATCTTAATCGCAAGTAAATAGGAGATTTAAGAAAAAATGAATTACTGAGAAATTTTTAGAAATCTACTAGTTCGGCCCCCTTTCGTCTCTTCATTTTGACATCAGATCAGATACGTTCTGATACGCCTGCAAAATTTGCTTATATGCTTTTCAATTGAGTTGTGGCCCGTTAGGGTTCCAATCGTGAATGGCAGTTGAGGCCTCCGCTTAGGTTTTGTAAGTAGATGTGTTTCTTTAGAGATATGACCATAGATACCTAGACGGGACCCTTTGAAATGTGACTGAATTTGTTTCGATATGTAATCTATAATCTTTTCGAGAACGACCCAACAGTTATCGCCTTTTCACACCGAAACAAAATATAGATTTCAACGAAAAGCCCAAAATCTTATCAAAATCAACTTTATTTTAATATTTCGTAATCTAGTAATTTCCGCAAAATCTTCCCAAAATCAGCTTGGCTCATTTACAATCACATTTTTTCTCCTCAGTATAACAGTTTACTCATAGAAAAGAGAAAACAACTAGATGATTTTATATTAATAAGTGTTGTGCATTCAGGTCATGGTCCGTTTTGTTTTTTTTTTTCAGAAAATCAGAGAAAAAGTGAAATAGGTGAAACTGTGTGATTGCAATGGATCTTTTTTAAGGTTTCCCATGAGCACTTGAAATCTTTTAAAATGTTAAACGAAATTTTGTTGGTGGTTTGAACGATCCAAGTAGACTTTGAAGTCTTTTTGATCGAAATCGAGATTTCGATTCGGCTATTACGAAAGACTTCATGACGGTCTGAAGAAATGGTTGTTAGGTTAGGTTGAGAGGGTAATGCATTATCTGACTCGGATCTCTGATCCATGCGCTCCCCAGGGTGTATGTAGGTAAGTGAGGGGAAGGTAAGGGAGGGGATGATTATGTGTGGGGGGCATCCTTGAACCATCCTGAATTCTGGATAAATTTTAGATGCCCTTTAAAGTGCCTCTACACTATCCCACAAAGTATTAACACATGTCAGAATAAAGTGGGAAGGAATTTAATACGACTGCCAAATTTGTGTGATGAAAATGATTTTCATATTTTGCTTCCACAATTGCATCAAAACATATCAGGGGTCGGATCGCGTCCTCCGTGAACGAGCTACTCGTACACGGAATGTGGTAGTTTGGGATTGTGACTTACTTGACCGTATGTTCGTAAACGTGAACGAGTATGTATTCGAGTACGTTCACTTGCTTTGTCATCCGTCAAGTCTGGAGTTAAAGGAATTGTATTTAAGTTGAATTTATTTTGGAAGAATGTGAGTTGAAGGTTAAATTTTGAATAGATAAATATATTTTAGCATTTACAAAATAATAAATTTAAATGATATAATTATTTTAGGAGAAATTTCAACAAAATAAATGTAACTCAAAAGTCTATTTTGGCGGAGTATATGAGGTATCCTAATATGGCCAAAAATTGTCTGTCGAACAAAACGTTCAGAAGACATTTCTATTTAAATATAGAAGAATGAGAAATGTTAATTAATCGTCGGCTTAGAGTGTAAAGCAACTAACTCCTATAAAAATATTATATATACTAATTCTCTGAATATTAACTCTCATTAGAATTAACTCATAATTTGTTTAGGGACAGTAAAAAAAATGGATTTCCTTTGATTCCCAACAAAAATTGTGTGTATGGGTACCGTTATTTTTGGCCCTTAAGATATATTTAAAAAAAACATGGGTCGATGAATAAAACTTAAGATACCAAGTTTAAAGAAAATTAAGGGTCCAGCGGAAAAAAGCGCAAGTCAATTTTTTCCAAAAACTAATGATGCTTGTAGTTTTTTCTGATCTACCTTAAAAAACATAAATAAAGCAAAATTTCTAAAAATAAACATTATAGACCTGGTGACATGTCAACAATTAAAAAAAAAAAAATTAACCCGATATTCGAAATGCTTCTGGCCAAAGTTTTGTAAAAATAAGTTGTAAAACGCAACTCGGTCCAAAGTTGCGTTTGGGCCAATTTATTTTTTTTTAACAATTTCTTTAAAAATCGAAGGATATGAGAAAAAGAGTTTAAAAAATGGTTTTTAATTATCATGTCTAGTTCCTTCGCAAGCAATTTTCAATTAATACGTTCGACGTCTTGCCTCAAAATCTGATGACCATTAACTTATAATTTACATTAAAATATATTTATAATATTTAATTTATGTTATTTTACCTTACTGCCTGAACAGAATGGACGGAGAAAAGACGGAGATGCAATAGATGTCAAAAATGACGCAATGAAAGTTAAAATTTCTTCAACTATTACAGCTGCAGCATTTTTAACATTTATTCCGGCTCCGTCTCTCATTCCGTTCAGGTAGTAATACATCACATTTCATTAGATAAAATATTTAGTTTTCTTATTTCACTTTCCATTGGATTATGGAATTGTTTCATTCCTATCGAATTTGGAAAACCTTCTACTCCAAATTTTCCATATTGAATAAGAGTGGAACTATTCCAAAGTCCAATCGAAAACGACACTAATTAATTCCGTTTTCGCTTGGTTTTGTGTTCTGTTCCATTCCTATGACTTATGGAAAAATTGGAGTAGTAGGAGTGAAAAAGGAGTAGAAAAAGAGTACTCCAAACATCCAATCGAAAACGACATAATTTTCCTTTCAATTTAGCACAAATTTAGAAAAAATCACATTGTGCCGTTATGTTCAACAGGAAAAGCGTTTTTTTTATTTAGGTGTAATTAAGCTATATTAAAAAGCCGTTACTGTTTATAAAATCGGACATAATTTTTTAAGAACAGATAGTTTTTTGCTAGGACGAGCTGAGGTAGGGTATTATAAACTGTCAAACTGTCATAAGGGCGGATTCGATGCAGCAGGTAATTGTTAATTTTATAAATATAAATTAAAAAACATATAAATTTAATAAGAATTAAAAACTGGGTATTGTGGTTTGCTTTTATAACATTTTTTTTTGTATAATAATGATAATTTAAACTACATAAGACCTTGGGTCTTTCTAAATGCAAAATTGGAGAGCACTTGGTAGAAAGAATAGACCTATAGGAAAGATATTAAAATTTAAAATTCAGAACGGTAAGCTACATCATCTCAATCGCACCGAAATGGATTTATTGTGCTCTCCAGGATGTAGGCAACGGAAATATGAGAAAAGGTAAGGGAAGTAGTGAGTTGCTGTCTTGTGAATGGGTTGTCTCCCTGAACCATCCAGAGTTCTGAATGATTTTCAGTATGTATCAGTGGTAAAAAGTAAGAACTGTTTTTATTCTAGAAATACCTGGCCATAAATTCCTTAAATTCCGACAGTTGTCAATAACTGTTGTTTACTATCTGTCGATTGTAGGGTTGAGGTAAATTTGGTGCATTCGACTCTTTTCTTCTTCCAGTGACATAAGTATACTTTACACAGGACACTAATTGGTTCGGTTCATATTATACTATATTATTATATAATTTTCGTCTCTATTAGCCTTTCCGAAGCCTTGAGGTTCTTTTAAGTGGATCAATGAGGTCGTCAATGTCTTTATTCCTTGAACCCATTCGGATCATTTTCAATTCGTCGTCACATTGTTTACCTTTACACCATCCCACAAATAAAAGCATTTATTTATAATAATTTAAATTTTTCTAACTTACCGCATCTAATATCGATTCATGGATGCCGCCTAGTGAGAGCCACATATTGTTCTCCTTAGCGATAGCTGCAAACGCCGGTATGGCTCTTGTTAGAGGTTCCGATAGGGCGAGGGTCTCTATTCGATTTTCGCCAACAAAGTCACAGCATTCCGGTAAGAAAAGAAACTACGGACATGCGAAAAATCAAACCGCTTTATAATAATTAACATACAAAATATAGACCAACCTTAACATCCAAGCTTTTGGCCTTCTGAACAAGTTGTTTTATCTGGTCGAGATTTGCATTCTTGTCGTTTGTTGAACGCATTTGTGCAATACCAACGAGATTTTTTAAATTTGTATTTGATGTTAATTGGGTTGACATAGTTCTTAGAAGAAATACTATTAAACGTAGAAAAAAGATAAGATGAGCAAAAACATAAAATTGTTATCATATTGTTATTGTTGTTTTTTATCGCCTACCTCTATGTATTAACAAAGAATTATATTTATTACATGCAAATCGAGAGATTTTTCTTGTAAATTGATGAAATAACATTGAAATTTTCAAGTATATGTTTTTAATTAAATTCAATTAAATAAGTTGGTTGATAGTATAACCAAATAAAGAAATTGTAATGAACAAAAAAACAACTACAGATTTCTTGACTTGACTTTGACCACAAATTGTGGTAAACAGAAATCCTAATTTTGTGCGTTCATGAATTCAGATATCTGAATTTGTCATGGTTTTGATTGGTCACGATAAATAGAAACAAGTACCACGTTTACATGAGCGGATTGAAGGATCGGACTCAATACGGATCGAAATTTCGATCTAGGTATTACGACAATTTCAGATCGCAAGATTGAATTCAAATGGGGTTGAAGTGACATTTATGCATTCATTGTATGATTGCGACATCAAAAAAATTGAAAATGGCTACACCAAGAGAAAAAATTATTTGCTTATATTTCGCCAATTATAGCCGTTTTCCTTTGGAGGTGGCAAAGTACTTGTGAGTAGATGAAAACCCTAATCTAGTACTATCAACTGCACATGATGTCATGGCGAGTAGATACATTTTACATGGAAAAGCAGTTTGATGCGTTCCATTGAAAAAAGCTGGCAAAGTGCTTGCAAGTACTTCGCCACCTCCAAAGGAAAGCGCCTTATGTTAATTCTATGAAAATTCCGAAAGAAAAAATAAATTTCAACCAAAAAAAAACAAGCCAAAGATAAAACATACAACAGTCTGCAAGCAACACAGATACAACGCACATCAACAAGCATCTGAAATCCGGATTTTTCAATCCTTCGATCTAGGTATACATTTAGCCAGTTTATACTTCTTGAGCGCTCAGTATTTTTTTCCGTTTTTTGACAAAACAGGAGAATAAAATATAAACAGTATTCCTCACATAGAAGTCAAAACAACTCCCTTTTTCATTTCTCCTTATGTAATATAGAGCGACAAAAATAATTGAGAAAGCGAATCCGAAAAATTTCAGTCTCAATTTTTAGGGGAAAAAGTGAGGCATTTTCGGGAGGAATTCAGTTTATATTTCTGAGTACTCTGAGTCCCCTGAGATCTCAGAAATATAAACTGGCTAATTCTATTATTGATTGGATCCAGCTCACCGAGCTGGATTGGATCGAGTAATCCGGATTCAATCCGATCCAGCTTTAAATGGACCTAAATCCTGGTTCAATTTGGACTCAATTCTCCATGTAAACGAGGTATCTGGTGGCTTGGATGTAATTTACTATTGAGGATGTGTCTCAGCAGTGCAAAGAAAAGGGGCAACAGACATGAAAATAAACAAACATAAGACAAAAAGAAACAGGTATATAACAATCCTGCCACTAAGATCCTGTCTGCTTTATTTATCATGATCTGATCCGGATCAGATCATGAGGATGATAAAATGCAGAAAGTATCCTAAAAACTTTAAAAATGGCTATACCAACATCAAGAATAATTTGCTTATATTTCGCCAATTATAGCCGTGTTTTGTTGAGAAGTTGCCAGCCAGCAAGTTGTTTACGTTACTAAATAGGCATAATGATACACGCATACCAACAAGCATCTGAAATCTCGATTTTTCAGTCCTTCAATCTAGGTATATACATTCTATTTTCGATTCGATACAGCGCACCCACTTGGCCAGTTTATATTTCTTGAGCGCTCAGTATTTTTCCTCAATTTTTTGACAGAGTAGGAGAATAAAATATAAACAACATTCCTCACATAGAAGTCAAAACAACTCTCTTTTTCTTTTCTTCTTATGTAATTTACTGCGACAAAAAATAATTGAGCAAGCGAATCCAAAAAATTTCAGTCTCAGTTTTTAAGGGGAAAAGTGAGGAATTTTTGAGAGGAATCCTGTTTATATTTCTGAGCGCTCTGAGTCCTCTGAGATCTCAGAAATATAAACTGGCTAACTGATCTCTATAATACACTGGATAGCGTATCGACATAAGAAAGTTGCTTCCATTTGAAGAATTGTTATATTATGAAGCTGGCCACTTTTTTGTATAACAGTATAACTGTATAACAAATTATACAAAATAATCCACTATGAAGACGTCAAATCTCCGTTCAGTGTATATAGAGATCAGTGAGCGCACCTAGATGTCAAACTGTCAAATTATTGAAACAAGGGGAAAAATCTTGCTAAGGGAAAACTTGCTACAAGGAGTTTGTTGAACCACTTTTGTAGAAACTTTGTGTGAAAAACGTCAAACCTTATACACACTATCAAACACAACAGACAAATCTTAAAACACAAAAAAAAAAACACACAGATGGGTTTTGACAGTATTGTTTACAATTGTAAATGTGTGTTATTGTTTAAATGTCTGCACACAGAGGGAAAAATTCCTGCTCTCTCATTTTTGCTCTCTCGTTGCTCCGGAATGCACCACTCATCTCCATACACACTGGGTAGCGTATTCTTAAAAAAAATGTACTCCATGTGAAGAACTATTATCTATAAAGTGGCGCTGCCTATTTTTTATAGTATAACATTAAAAAGTGAAAACTGATCATTTCAAACGTCAAAGAAGTGGAAAAGCAAAATACAAGACAAATACAAAATCGCATACAAATAATGAAAAAATCGTTCTCTAAACATGGTAGGTAATGTTTGTCATTAATTATTTTTTTTATTAAATCAAATTAAACCCAATTGATGAGCACCCAGAGGCACCGCCAACCACCATGTTCAGATGTGAAAAGGATATTGGATGCGATAAGGCGATGCGGTAAGATCTGGAACTGGTTTCTAGGACTGGAAGTTCTTTTTTGCATTCACTGTAGTTTCTGTTGTTTTCACAAATAAAAAGTATAGGTATATTAAACTCAATTAAAAGCTGCGTTTTTTGCATGTCCATATGGACTTTGGCGAAAAAAACGACTTCGGAACATTTAAACATTTCGTCTTGGCCTGCCATTTTGTATTGAGAAAGAAAGAAACAAAGAATTTCAGTTTGGTTATATCGTTTTTATCGGGACAAAAGATAAATCCACTTAATTATCTGGACATAGCTTACTCTAAATGGACATAATTGTTGTTGTATATACATGTAAATTGCTTTGCGTTGTTGTCGTTTTTTTCAGACAATATTATCTGGACTTGCAAAAAAAACATAACTAATATTAAAAAGTTAAAACTATAAGTAAGGTATATAAAATAATGTTATGCAACGATGGACGGAGACAAATAAAAAAGAATAATAGTTCTTTTCTTTTGGAAGTAAAGAATCGAACTGTCAAAACAAATTGAAAATTGTTGTTGCAATTCACATAATCCTTCGACTCAAATTAAAAATACAAACACAACAATGCCATCAAAAGAACCTTGGAGGGTGAGACGCGTACGAAAGTTTATGATCTCTATTTGATTATCTTTGGGGCACCGCCGAAGTCAAAAAGTGGTCTTGCATAACAAAATGTCATCTTCAATTGTAGCCAAAAAAGCTGTTATACTTTGTAGGGAATTGACTATCCAGTGTATTATAGAGTATTATAGAGATCAATGAGTAAAACTGACATTTTTGGTGAAATAGGAATGCCAAAAAGAGATAGATGATAAGTCAGTATGGGTGTGTACTAGAGGTCTGCAATGAATGTCTTGAAACAAGTTTCAACAACAACACTCCTCCACAAAAATGTAAATGGTCCTTTATAGTTAAATGCAATTTTCCAACTTGAAATTGATCTTAATCTAAATAAAATACAAAATCTTTAGGAAACGTCGATTTTCTTAGCTTTAAAGAAGAAATTGAAATAAAGTTTAAATACAAAACTACATTTCTGTATAAAAATTATTGATAAATACTGAAAAATTTCATACTAAAAGGATGTTGGAGTCTTTTGTATGATAAATATTTAAGAGTAAATATTGCACATGTGTTTTGAGTGCGGCGCTGCACACATCAATGCGTGCAGACGTGCTGCACATTTGTTTTAGGCATAGGAAAATAAATTTCTCAAAAAGCATTTAATTAATCAACTTGAATAAAAAAAAAACTGTTAATGAATACCTATGTATTATATATCATTTAAAAAGTGTAAATTTGTAACGCTACTGCATATTATTTTTTTAAGATCACCGCTAAAGTGAAATGCATTGGTAAATTTTTCCAAAATTATTTTCAGAGTATTTTCAATTTATTTTTGCATGAAATTATCAAAAACAAATTGTAAAAACACAAATTTTCGACACATTATTTTTTTGGATATTTATATATTTTGGCATAAGAAGTTACAAAAAATTGGTTATGAAATATTTATTTCAATCGCAACGTTTCATGCTGTTTCCTTTTCAAGAAAACAATAATCAAACATATCCTCAATACTCCAATCAACTTAAGTTACAATTTTAAATATAAATTTTTTTCTTTGAATCTAAAACACATTACTTAAAAAAAAAAGTTTAAATTTTTTGTATTCTCTAAATTTTGCAAGGTTGTTGTATGTCAATAGCGACAAATGCACCCTAACCTATTTTATGAAGCAGAAAGGATATTAATGGGCAAAAAAGAAAAACTATACATTTTTTTCAAAAAAAAAAAACATTCTTATTACATGCACATTTAAAAATAGAGTTTCCCCTTTTCGAAGCTTCTAACAGCAACAGTCTTTGAAGTTGAATGTTGTTATTTGCTAGCAATCTAACATTGGTCACGTTCAGCTGGTAAAGCGAAAGGGTATCCATAATCCAAACAAATTTCAAATACGTTGAGTTTTTTTTGCATCAGCTGTTTTTTAGCGAGGGATTACAAAAACACAAAAAAATCCGAATCGCTTAAGATACGTTGCCGAATGTGCCCATTAATAAAAGAAAAGATTCCTCCACACTAATAATTGTTCTATACATTTTATCATTGCATTTTATTTCTGACACTGAGTATTCAGTGTACCCGGTGTAGTTTGTTTCAAAGACGAGTACACTTTTTTCAAAAGTAGTGTACTCTTTTCTGTGAGAGAAAGCAAATACTGTACAGGTTTTGATAATCAGTGCATGAGTGTATAGTATTCGAAGCTTTTTAATTGGGTACTCGTTTGAGTGTACACTAGATTCTGTGAGTAGTGTACACTGAAGTACTATACTCATTTATGAAAAGCAAATGAATGTATTCATGCAGACCTTTAGTGTGTACCACAGATCTCTAGCCTTTGATTGGCTATTGCGAATAATTTTTTCGGAATCTTTTTCTGATTTCAAGAACATGGAATAGATTTTGAACACACACAACTTTTCGTTAGACTACTTGCCAAAAGTGATTTATGCTTGAAGAGCTCATTTTGTAAAATGACGTCATTAGGTAGTGTGTGTGTGTAAATTTATGTTTTCATATTCGATTGTGGTGAAAAAGGAGTGGAGCAGTTAGAAAATCCAATCGTAATCGACATTAAGGCCGTGTGCCAAATGCCTTAAGATGTTGGTGAAATTTGGTCCCATGGCTAAATTTTGACAGTACTGAGGTGAATATAGACGTCAAAATTTAAGCTGCTCAGGAGCTCGTTAAAATTTTATCCAGTGGCTAATTTTTGACATGTCTATGCGCTCGAGGGAGATATGTAGGTAAATAGATCAGATTGCTGTCGTGAAGTCACGCCAATCGGGAAATATAAAAACTAAAAAAAAAACTAAAATCAAATGAAAATATTAAGATATATAGGCAAAAGCATTATAATAAATGAAAGTATGAACTAAAGGAATGAAAGCATAGAAAAAAACTCAATCATTTTTGTTTGTATAGGGTCTCGTGGTTCTTTCTTTCAATTTTCAAGCGTAAATGTTTGCGGCCGCTTTCGCCTTTTGTTTGGATTACCTGTGAAAATTTTTGATTATATACAAAAGAATTAATAAAATTTATTGAAAATACTTTTTCAGATGATCATTCATTTTGCAAACCGTATAGTTTGTTTGGCGTACTGTCGTTATTGGAAAAATGAACAATAAAACCCCAGTAGTTTATGTTTGAAAAAAATCCCATTTTATTCAATTGGGACAGCAGAAACCAATAAATATAAATTTAACATAATTGGTACACGGCCTAGTTTTAACATTTAAGCAGGTCAAAAAAACATGCCAACAACAACTGTCATATTTTTCCATCATTGCCCCCTTTCACCCGAGGAAACTGAGTTGCTTTAAACTTTCAGTTCCTTGGTGAGAAGGGCAAGTGGAAGAAGGGGTGAACAAAATCGTTCACATCTTAGTTTAAGGTGCTTTCAGGCAAAAGAATTTCTAGAAATCTCATAATTGCCTAGATTTTCTTTCCTCGTGTGAAAGGTACAAGAGATTTTTAATTAAATTAAAAGAAAACGACAAAAAAATCTCCAGCAACTTGTTTCTTCGACCCCTTACACGATGATTCTTTGCATCTGACTCTTTTAAAAATTCAATGGGGCGTTTGATGTTTTTTCTCCTTCGCACCACTGATCTCTATAATACACTGGATAGTGTATTCCTTATAATGTATAACAGTTTTCTTGCTTCCATTTGAAGATGACAATTAGGTGGTCGGCTTCATAATTTGACGTCTACATCTACAAAAAAAAACGTGTTTCAAAGATGTAAATCTGAAGAAAGAGAAACAGACCAATGATATGAAAGGGAAAAACTTTGTGGGAGTTTATTTTATAATATTTTTTTTCATTAAGTTATTCATTATGTAAATTTTTTTTATTTTTATTTGAATTATATCAATAGAAAGGTGTTTAAATAGGTTCATTATTTCAGTTTGCAAACAAGTTGAACAAAACAGCTGATAAGTGTGATGAGGAGAATGCGATTACATAGTCTGTGTTTTTTTTACGATTTTACCTCCTTGTCACACTCTTTACATTTGTAATTCCGTTTCATTTAGCCATTTGTGAATGAAATAAAATTACAAACACAACAATGTTAGCAAAGAGATTTCGGGGGGGAGCAACGAACGGAAATTTGACGTCTTAATATGGGATTATTTTGTATAAATTGTTACACAGTCATATTGTTATACAAAAAAGTGGTCAGCTTCATAATATAACAATTCTTCAAATGGAAGCAACTTTCTTATGTCGATACGCTATCCAGTGTATTCTAGAGATCAGTGCTTCGCACTCATGAAATCTCGAAAAGAGTCAGACGAAAAGAATCATCATGTAATAGGGGTCTTCGTGTGAAAGGAGACATTCCAGTAAAAAATTGACAGTGTGTACCCTACTTTATAATTTTACTCTAAAAATTGATTTTTTTTGGTTGATATAGAATACGGGAACAGACCTTATAATCAAATTATCTGTTACCTCGTCTCTTCTCTGTCTCTTGCATACATCTGAAACCAACAAAAATTCAATAATGTTATCTCTTCATTCTTCTAACCTACACACAAGATACGGCACACATGAGAGACAGATAAAAAAGAACTGCATCATCGCATGCCATCGCTTAGCATTTATCCACGGCGGCTCAAAGGAAACCAAAGTTGTTGAAAAACAAAAAAAAAAAAAACAGAAGAAATGTTGCAATGAACTCTTCGTGTGCTTTTCGTCCGTTCGTCGTGTCTCCGGCGCTCAACGACGCTTTTTTTTTGTCTTTCGTACAATAAATTAACGTGATTTTTTTGTATATACTAAAAACTACAAATATTTAATAGAAACTATATTAAAAACAAAAAAAAACGGTTCTCGATCACATAAACAACTGCAGCATTCTTTGGGATTATTGTTAATTAAAGTAACTAAAATTTTGCTATTCGGGAAAAATCAAATACAATCAAGGGTGCTTATATACAACAAAAAAAGAAGAAACAGTCGTCTCGTCAAGAGAAATTTTTTGTGGCCAAAATTCACCCTAAACAAACGTCGTTTTGTTCGTGTATCTGTAGCTCTGTTTTTTAGACTGTGGTTGAGTTCCTTTCCAACAATAAAAATGAAATAAGTTTTAAACAAAACTCAAAGAAGTGTTATCAAAACGAAAAAGTTGCAATTTATTCTTCAGTGATCTTAAATTCGATTAGTTTTTGGGTGTTCTACTTGGTTTTTTTATTCGGATTTGATCTTCATAACTCCATCTCCAATTCCTCCTTCTGTGCTACCGCTGCTGCTGCTGGGGCTGGTTGAGTTTCTTGGTCGGTGTTGGTGGATGGTGGTGGTAAACTCTTGTTGATAAAACAAGAACAAAAAGCAAAGAAAAGGTAAGGAAACGTAAAACACAGATGAAACATGAGGTGTATGTGTGTGCAATGGTTTGGTATTTGGATATTTTTTCTTCATTGTTTTTTATATGAAAGGTGTTTTTTTTTCATTTTTGATTTGCAGCAGGATAAGGATATAGAAAAAGAAACACCTCCATGTTTTTTTTCGAATCGTGTTTCGTGTGCTTTTTGGGGAGCTTGGTGTGCCTTGTGTCTTGTCTCCTGTTATCCTTTTAGGAACAAAATATTTGCATCTAGTTTCTTTAAATTGGTCTTTTTTTCATTTCCTTCTATTTAAATTCTCTTTTTCTGCTCACCTGCATTTCTAAGGTTCCTGAAAGTTTGGAAAAATATGTTCATGCATTTTTTTGTTGTTTATTAAAGTGTTTTTGTTTGTTGTTTTATTAAAAAATTCATTTGAATTAAAACAAATGCAGGGGCCAAAGGACATTGTGGGGAGCAACTGCACTGAATTATTTTTTGGAAATTCAATAAGTAGCGATTTTTTCTGTACTTAAAACAAAACTAGAAAAAGGAATGTGTAGGTACTACTAGGTAAAGTAAAACGGATTTGTTCATGTCCGCTTTGAGTTATTTAATTATAATTCGTTTTATATTTTTACGTTAACTTACCTTATTATTTCATTATGACTATCGTTAAATATTATAGGAACTAGTAGTCAAAAAGGACATTTGAATAGGTACAAAAAATTAATAAAACTCCAATATAGATACTTATAGCTTTTCAATAAAGTAGGTAGCCTAAATAGATAGATAATTAAAAAGTAAAATTAAAACGGTAAAGAATATGAAATTGATTGTTTTTACATATTTGCATCTTGAATTACTCCAGAATTATGTAGGTTACATATCGTTATTCCCCTGAAGCGCGAAAAACATAACAGGTAGGTAAGTTGGTACGTACATAACCACCTAATCAGCCTCAGGATATTAATTAATTGAAGGACTTGACTTCCGTGCTCAATATTTATGAATTAACTTGATAAGCTTCACTATATTTCACAAAGATAATTAAGTATTTTTTTTTATTTACTAGCCCTTTAATATTTTGCCATTGTAAGTTTTTCGTCTTTGTGGTCTTTACAACATTTGTTAAATTTTTAACTTTCTAGTATCAGTCATCAGGCCAAGACAAGCCATATCTAACCATTCTTGCATCGTTGTTATCGTCAATCGTAAGAAAAAGAACACGACTCAAAAAAATCTAATTTTTCAAACAAGGTGAACAAAAATTAAATGGAAATTTAAGTTTATGTTATTCTGTTGGAATATTAAAACAACAGAAGAGCCAGTAAGCTCAAAATATTCAAGTTAAGTCTGATGTATTTCCATCTGACTATTTTTTTACTCTACATAAAATCTGTAATGTTCGCAAAAATTTAAATTATTCAGTTTTGAGTCCTTGGCAGACGCACCATGAAAAATCTTTAATTTTTTGTTGTTGTCTAAATAACACGGTTGTCATTCGAAGTGTTTTTTTCTAATTAGCGTCCCCTTTAGAGGTTTTGGCTACCTTAAAAATAAGTGCAGGCATTTGGAAAATTGCAAAATATTCAATACCGTTTTTGAAATTTGTACCAGACTTACCAACAGAGGTATTTTGGCCCGGAGACTCCGGGAATGCACTCTGATCTCCGGGCTCCGGATTAAGCCAAGATTTCTACGGGTCTGCTACGTTGTTAGTAGATAAGTATTATTTTTCCGAAGGCATCACTGAAAACAAACAAATATTCAAATAAAATATTAAAAAACAAATAGGAACATTTTTCTCTACCTAAAGATTAAGTAGGTATATGTACTTACTGCTTCCTTAATAGTCTTAAGAGCCGGGAGAAAATTTTGTCGAGAAACGCATAGCCAAAATATGCGTGGAGAAACGCATAGCCAAAATATGCGAGGAGATTGATATCGAAACAAAAGTCTGTGCATGTTTTTTCGACGCCCTTGTTTCTGACGAACGGTTCAAAATAGCAGTTTTCCAATGTTATGACCATTTTAATTTATTCACAAAATATATAAATAATGCTGAGTCATTTTTCATAAGTCCACAAACTTAAATTTTAACGATCCGAAAAATAGAGCTTCTAAAACGAACCTTATCGTCCTTATCTTGGAGAATTGTTTCCGTTCATTTTTAATTTTTTTTTTTAATCAATCGAGTTCTATTGATCAAATCGTTAAATTTAAAGTCTGTGGACTTAAGGAGAATGACAGAGCATTATATCTCATTTTTCGTAAATGGATTGAATTGGTTTTACCTTGTATTTTCAAGAAACCGCCCAACATTGGCTTCGAAAAATCCTCCCAGACTTTTGAATTCGATACAGATCATCATACTCATATTTTGGTTATTCGTTCACCCACAAAATTTGCTGCCAGCTCCTGGACTATAACATTTTTTTATAGCTATTGGAGTGATGCTCAAGTAATTTAATGAATAATCATTTCATGATAATGTGGAAGACTAGGAGCAAAGAAAATTTTGGAAAACCTCCGGGTCTAGACTTTTCCGGAGTTGGTAACACTGATTTGTCCTCATTTTAAAACAACAACAGGTACCTACATATTTAACGTTAAAAAAGCTTAATAAACATCATATACCTGCAGCTAAATAGTGATAACAGCTATGGACAAAGAAATAGCACAGTTATAATATGATAAATAATTGTAGAAGAAAAAATTAAAACAAAAAAATTATTTTTCAATATCCTGAAAAACTAGAATCTGAAAAACTAGAAGACATTTAGCCTGATAACAGAATCCAATGAATGAGCTGCGGAGGGAGTCCGACATTTGGCTCAGTAAAAATGTCAAAATTGAGTGATTTCCTACGCCGGTTAATAGTCCGATCCATTAATCGCGGTGATTAATCCATAAAGAACTCGAAAAAAAATTCGTAAGAGAATTAAAAACTATAAGCCAAATAAACAAGTAAATACCTAGGGACATAAAATTAGAAAATCTTATACATTCTATGTATATTTTTCAATTTTTCTTAAAAAAAACGGTTCTAGTGTGTTGGTATGGTGAAATTTCTGGTAAAAGAAAATTTATCACAAACTGTTATTAAATGTCCCTCTGCGGACACCTCTCTTAGCCGGACATAGAAACATAAAACGGAAATTGCTCCATATACATAGGTCGCATTGCTTTCAATTTCTCAATTATTCAAGAAGAGCGAATTTGGTTGTTTGATAGAAACCTTGTACCACACCTCTTCGAAGAATCTTATATTGCAGTAAAAATAACCACCAGTACTTTTTAGAAAAAAAAAATTTTTTTAAACAATTCACAATAGAAAATTGTTTATAAGAATGGTAATTGTAACACAGTAAATAGAGATGTCTTATCCTACCAAAGGTCGGGTAGTTTTAAATTTTTGATATGTTATTTGGTATGGTTGGTAGATGAAAATTCCAAATTTCCATAACAACACCCCCTTCGAAATCCTGGAAAAAAACAAAAAATCAGCACTCAGCGGCGTATACAGCTCCATTTCTTGGGGGGGGTCATACCAAAACAAAAATTCAATTCAGTTCTTATAAATTTATTAATTAAAAGACTGATCCACGGTTTCCATTTTTTTCGCTTTTTGTACTTTTTTTTTTAATTAATTTCTGCTGGTCCCACAAATGTTACCATTTTGTTTTTAATTATAAAGACGCTCGATATAGTGAGGTAATAAAACCAGCCTGTTCACTCTTTCGAGATTGTTTACTTTTTCGCAAGCTTTCAATGAGGTTTTAAAAAAAGAAACACTTGTTTAGTGTCCTTAAGCAATGTTAAATTCTTTCGGGACATTTTTGTAAAACAAAAAATATATTTCTATTTATAATTTTGTGTGTTCAATATAGTTAATTTTTTTAGATTTACTAAATCGAGCGCCTAATGTATTTTTTTTTAATTTGCTGACAAAGCTTAAACATTTTTATATTAAGGGTATTCATGCAACTTCGTAAAACCGTAGATAAGTACACAAATTTGTTAAATTTATCTTTTGGTAAATGAACTGTCAAATTTTGAATGGGAAATGATTCACACAATTTTGTTAAAGTTATCACGGGATTTTGTTCGTAAAATTAACCAAACTGGTTAAACTTATCCAAACGTCATTGTGACTCTTACTCTGATTGAATTACCTAGCATTTAATCAAATGTATAACAAAGGTCGTTCATGCAAACTTTTTACACAATTTGTAAACTTACGACGTTGCATGGCAAGAATACCCTTATTATTTTCTGTGTAAAACGCAAATTTTGTAGAGCTGAGTTTTAGAAACAAAATTTTGATCCACTCCCGAATTTTAATATGATCGTAAAAAATATATTGGTTTTGGAAATGTTAATCTTAATATTTTACTTAATATTAATATTTTTAATATTTGTCTTAATATCTTACGTTTGAAGAGAGTTTTAAGCGACAGTTTGCATTCATTTTTTTTTATCTGATAAGGGGATAATAATGAGGGGATAATTTTCTCATTTATCAATCAAAAATTGTGGTAGTTAGAACCACTCTTTTATTGAAGACAAAAATTCTTAGCTTCCACAATTTGTTTCTATTGAAGCCTGAAAATGAACATGTGAAGTATTGGCCACAGATCAAAAAATTGAATGCAGACCAAATATGGTCTTCGAACTTTCAAAAATGTTTAAAATATGTGTAAATTTAAAATTACCTTCTCAATGGATTTTCTCATGATAATTGAAACATACAAAATAATTCTGAAAAACCATTACCTACCAATGTATGTATATGTATTAATTTTTATTTGAATAAAATTGATGCATTGATTGACTGTTGACGGTTGGAGACGGTACAATCATGAGTTGTACGCAATCTACCTTGAAGCAGACATAGTGACAAAAATTAAGCTCGGTAGACACCGATGGGCAGGGCACCTAGCTCGAATGAGCGAAGAGGAACCTGCTCGGAAAGTCTTTTGTGGTACATTCTATGGTAGACGGCAGCGTGGTAGACCATGCTTGCGCTGGAGAGATGGCGTAGACCAGGACGCCCGAAGCCTTGGGGTGCGCAACTGGATGGCGTCGGCTCGAGACCGGGATAGGTGGAGAGACTTGTTGAAAGAGGCCAGGACCGGACCCCGGTTGTCGGGCCGATGATGATGATTGATTGACTATTTTTAGAAATCTGCATACAAAAAAAATGGATAAAATTTTTGGAATCACTTAAAGTTAATTCGTAAATAAGCCAAAAATCCTTCAATAAATTCAGATCTCAATCAAAAACTGTTTTTAGGGTGTATGACAGGGTGGGGCACTGGAGCAAATGCCCCAGGTGCCTTCCTATGAAGGGGGCCATGCCGTACTGCGAATGGCTCGCCACGTTCCATGAATGGTGCCATGAAATGTGTTTGCTGAATATTCGTTAACGCAAACTGCAAAAGTCTTCTCTTAAAAAATGCAAATACAAATTTTACTGCGTTAGTATTGTGTTCAATAGTCAAGTTCGCTAAAGTCACGAATTTGAATACATCATCTACGGTGTAACTGAGCAGTACAAATATTGAGTTGATGATTATTGAAAAGGCAGAGAGCATGTTTGTAAACGTCAAAAGCCTTAGCAAGTAAATTGACTGGCGTTGATGAAAACAAATTTTCAACAAACAGGACGGTTACATATTATTTGTCATTTCTGCGTCAAAAAAACGACGATCATTTCACGAACAAATTGACTTTGATTGACCGATATTATGATCAATTCATAGTTTAGGGAATAATGTTTAAAAGCACGCTTAACTTGCGTTGGATTGTCATCAATCGAATATACGATCAAAAGAAAATGTATTTTAAACATAATCCAAAATTAATAGTAACTGTTAAATTCGTGTATAAAAGTCAAACAAGAATGTATGATTAGAGTTTTTGTTGATTTCATTCAAACATTCCAAGCAGAGCGATGTATTTTAAGTTACGTTGCGTTGGAATGAAATTAACGATAGAAAAAATATCGAACTAAAAATAAAAATTTCGACAGGTTAAAAAATCAATTTATATCAACTTTTTTTCTATGTACTAAATATTGGGAAGAAATTTCGAAAATTCGATACAAGTCGATCCTTTTCTCAACTTTCTTTTTAGGCTGCTGACTTTTTGTCTAAGTTCGAAGCTAAAAATTTTATGAACTAGTAACCAAAATAGGTATTCTTACATGCAAAAAAGTCGATATAAACCGACATTTCAACTAGTTAAATCGCCTTTTTTGCTGGTAATTCGTACGTAACCTATAGTGAAACATGTTAGTACTGGGTTTGAGTCGGAACTGCCCTGGTGTA
Organism: Dasysyrphus albostriatus; assembly: GCA_946251815.1. Lineage (NCBI taxonomy): Eukaryota > Metazoa > Arthropoda > Insecta > Diptera > Syrphidae > Dasysyrphus > Dasysyrphus albostriatus. The sequence goes on from OX276339.1 coordinate 5,010,105, forward strand.
TGGAATACGGTTTAAAGTAAAATTTTTATAATATTCGTATAATATCGTCTGTTAGTTTTTTTTATCCATTCATTTATTTATTTTTTTTTCATCGAAGATGATTTCCTTGATATTTTGAACAAAATTCTCACAAAATAAGTAAGTTAAGCCGATCAAAAACAATATTGAAAATACTTTGAGAATTAAAGAGTGTATATCTGCCAAAAACGATCTAGACCTATCATCCATCTAGATCTACCAAATTGATTTTGAATCAAAAAATACAAAAAATTCGGGCAATGGCTTGTAAATAATGATAGGAGAAGGTAAATAAACTTTACAAATAATGAGTAGGTAGCTTATTCCAAAGCTATAAAAAAATAATTTTTTTGAAATTATATTTTAAGATTGCAAATATTTTTGCTTTTCTTATTATTTTTTGCGTATATCTTTTGAGTTCTCGGGGGGGGTCATGACCCCGTGACCCCCCCCTTGTATACGCCGTTGTCAGCACTATCCTCAGATGTTTGCCTTTAACTTCTTTCTGGTGTATTTCAAAGAAAAAACAATTACCTATGTAAGTAAGTTGTAGTAAAAAATTTCCTAACAATACCTATGATCCGTAAAGTATTTGTCTACAAACACTACAAACGGCGGCAAAAAAGGCTAATTTTTCGTATTTTGTAAGATTTTCAGTTTCCTCCCACTGACCTAGCTGTCGTCGGATTTTCGAGGACTTTTCTCAGATTATAAGTAACATCAATTCCAACTTGAATACCAAAAATCAGCCTATTACAATTTTTTTCCTTGCAAAAATCTATTCTGGGTTAGATGTGGCAAGTGAATTTCAAAATTACTGCATGAGGTCGAAGGGTGGTGGTGCGGAGTGGCGGCCGAGCTGGGCGGAACGCGGTCTGACGAGACGGGTAGTGCATGGTGCATTCCGCCGGGCGAGCCAACCTGCCTAACAGTGGTCCGTTTGTTGAATTTAGTTGACAAAAATTATTTCCTTCGCCAATTCTTCATATCCATTAATGAAATTCGGAACACTCACAGCCAATTTCTTCACAGAGAACTAACCCTAGTACCGGTATTAAGAACTCATTCCTTTATACAAGCACTAGACCCTGGTCCTGTCAGTTTGGAACCGAGTAATAGTTTCTATTAGTACTAGAAACTCCTTAAAATCGGCTACTACCTGGTTATTATACCAATTGCTGGTACTCAAATCGGTACCAAGTTTTTCTTCACAGAGGTACTAAGACCTTATCTTGTCAGATTGATACCGAGTTTGTTTTAGGACTCCGTATCAGTATGAACTTTGAAATCGACAGTCTAGCGACGTTAGTACGAGTACCTAGATTAAAGCGAATTTCATTCGCTACGAATGCAATTCATTACCGTCTTGGGTGTTTTTTTTTAATTTGTGTAACATGGAACATGTAGATTATTTATTACTTTGCCGTTTAAAGCGTGCAGTGGTGGTTCTATTACGATTTCAAAAACTTTATGTGTCCCAAAAAGTTTGCAGTGCCTTAATGCGTTATTTGGATCTTTATCCAAAAGCGAGGATCAACCGCAACGTTATTGTTGCACATTGGGTTGGAACTGGGTCCCATTAAACAATCAGACAATTGAATATGTGCAGATGTGCACATAATGTAAAGCCGGTTAAGGATAACATTAAGGTAACTAAACACAAATATATCATACATTGTTAAAAACGTTATTGTGAGTAAATCATTTCATTATTATAGCCGTTCTAAGCACATGCAATAAATAGGGGGCTCACAAATTGTTTGTAAATGACACCGATTTTGGTTTGTTTAAGAAGATTTTTCTACACTTTTCATTGCAAAAGTTGAGATTTTTTCTGCTATAAAAATCATTAGGTATACTCCGGTTAAATTGCTACCTTTTGAAACTGCTATTTAGTCATTGGTGTAGCTAGCGAATGAAAAATTACATTATTGTTCTTTTCGATGTTTTCAAGGTGAATGTCTCTCGAATTCCATGGTTAAAAGCTTAGCGGCCATACACAAAAATGAAGTACTCACAATAACCTTTTCAAAGATGCACGTATGTATGACACATTGATGTTGGGAAATGGACCCGCTCCCACACACTTTTGCGCATTCTCCTTTGGAATTATAGATTGGGCGGGAATTTTGAATACGCAAACATGTTTTAAGTTATTGGAATGATTAAAAAACACAACTCAACTCAAATTATATAAAAAACAAAACTTATTTTTCATTTTCATAACTGTGTCCAAATCAGTACTCGACCAGTTTTAGACGTATTAAATTCCACCGATGTATGTACTTAGATCCGCTGCTTGTGCTTCACATCACAAGCATGATGTGAAGACGTAGTACCTGGTCTAGCTAGACTGGGTACTAAGCTGGCATAGTACTTTTTTTTTAAAGAAATTGGTCGTTAATGATTGGAGTTGGTTAATATATATGAATGGAATATTGAATATTTGAATATTTTTATTTCATAAATAAAAAACTTAAAATTAAATGCAAAGATTTACATGCATGGTTCATAGGCCGTTTGCCGGTTAGTTTTCTACTCTTTACATTTTGAGAGAAAATACAATCCTGCAAGATTGGGTATAACGCCAGGAAATGAAAGATGTTTTGAGTTTGATTGAGGTTGCACAATGAACAATTGGGATTAGTATCAGTCCTGTGTGGCCTATAATTGAGCTCTAGCATCTCCGTTCGAGCTTTAAATATCAAACTCATCTCACTTACGGTGAATTCATCTCGGAAGTAATTTCCTGTCCTCAATCTAAGGTTGATTTTGCTGTATATTGTTATTGAGACAGCTCTGGAACATATATATATTTAGAGATTCTGCATACCATCCTGGCCAAGGTCAAGAGTACCCATCTTAACGTCAAGATTGAGCTCTATAATAACCCTAGCAAAAGAATAGTTAAAGAAACAAAATTATTAGTTCAAGAACTTTAAAATAAACTATAACATATTTATTTTGTATATATTTTGTCTAAACTACACTATATTTAATAAAAGCGCTGAGTTTTTTCTTAAATTGATTAATTGTGGGTTCACTTTTTAAGAATGTGGGCAGGTTATTTAAATAAATATTACCATCATGTAAAATACAGTTTTGAGTACGGCTTAAACGAAATCTCTCTGGTCTTAAGTTATTGTTATTTCTTAAATTGAATAGTTGTGCTTCGGATACTTCAAGTATTCCATTACATTTCCATTATTCTGATACGTATTCCGGTAGCTTACCATTACGCATTTTAAAAATAAAAATCATCGCATCATTAATAAGCCTCTGCCTAACATTCATCCAATTTAAACAGTCCAGCATGAATCGAATAGGAGTGTAAATATTCATCCTCAAGATAATTCTCATTCCCCTGTTCTGAAGTCTTTGGAGTCTTAATTTGACATCTGCATTGGATCCAAACAGCAAAGTTGAGCAATAATTGAAGTGCGGCATTACTAATGCGTTGTATAGGAGAATAGAAGCTTCAAATATCAGTTGCTTTCTTATTCTACTCAAAAAATATATTTCCTTTGAAATCTTGGCACAGATGATGACATCGATGATAGAAATGCACTCGAAGACCATATCTGGGCTATCCATAGAAAGGGTCAAGTGAAATTCGTGCGCCGAGGCCAACTCATACCAGCCCCTAGAAGAGGTATACTACCTTAAATCTGCTAAAGCATTACTATCAATTCCTTAAAATTGGATGATTGATACGTAAAGGTTTTTGCATTAGTTAATTTATTGATCGGACTTTAAATGTTAAAAAAAATAAAAATAATAAAATCAAAAAATTGATGTCCTTCGGCAATTGACTGTGCTTGCAATTTTATATTAAATTGAGAACATATTTTTAAAATAAGGAAAAGTTGGCACCAACAATCTTTACGTATAATTTTTTTTTATCCGATGGAAATCTTCAAAAGACACTCGGTAACGATCGGTACTGAGTAGTGTGGGACTCTTACCGCACTAAAACAGTGCAATGTGGCGTGACGAATAGTGGTCCGTTTGTTGAATTTGGTGACAACAAATATTTTAAACGCCATTTCTTAATATAAATTAATACAATTTGGTACACCTATTTTTTTCTTCTTCTAACAGGGGCTTCACAATCAATTTAAAACACGGTCCAAATTTTAAATAAAGTAATAAAGTAAATGTCCTAAAATATGTGCCTGAACAAAAAACGTCAAATACAACACATTATCGCCCATTTTTTGTTTTTGGTCGTTAAATCAGTCTTTAGTCTATTAGTAGTGGACATAGAAATAGCACACTTGTGATTTTAGTATGAAGTTTTTATTTTTCAATAGAATTTCGCAAATTAAAGTTATTTATTTTAATTGTGAACGATAATATAAACAGATAATTCCAAAATATGGGTAGAAATCTCAAGTGTGCTATTTCTCTATTCACTATTAATAGACTAAAGAATGACTCAAACGACCAAAAACAAAAATCTATAGGTGATAAGGTGTTGTATTTGACCTTTTTTGTTGTGTCAGTTACTGAAGACATCATACCTAAAAAGAATTTGCAATGAGCATTCGAATTAACGGAAATTCTTCTCCAATTATTTTTCATTTTAAAAGTGTGCTATTTCTTCGTCCATAGCTGTATGTAAGGAAATAACAAATAATTATATTCTTAGTAGTTTATTTATTTATTATTTTTAGTATGTCATTTGTTGAATTTTTCTTTTTCGTTTCTTTTCATTTTGATCTGTTGGTTGGTTGGTTGTTGGTTTTTTTGATTCTTGTATTCTGGTTAACAATTTTTTTTTTTTTTTTGAAAAATTACCATCTTTTTTTTTTGTTAAAATGGGTGAAAATAACACAAAACTTTTCTTTCCATTATAAAAGCTTTATCTGTAAAAAAAAAAAAAAAAACAACATGACTGGGATTTTTGTATACATAGTCGTATGTTACTGGCTCATAGCTCCTTTACTACATGGACTTTGGGGTTGCCCTTTTGTAGACGTCAATTGCCTGTTATAGGGTACCCATTGGCTAGCATTTCGTTCTTGTCGATTCTGGGTTTTTTCCATACATTTTTGGCCATCTCCTTTGTACAAAATTTAACATTGTTTATGCTCTATTCTATACAACTATGTAGTTCCAATGAATTATACCATATCTGACTTTTGTTAGAAATTTGAAAAATAGGTATTCTGAAATTATATTAAAAATGCAATTCTTGTTCCCGACAACGGTTAATTCATTCATCTCGATTAATCGAACACCGTATAATGGATATCCGGACTGTATTATGTTTTTTAATTTTATTTTGTCAAAACAAAATTTCATAATTGATTGATTTGCTTTCAAACTCAATTTTGTTTGTATAAAACAAATAGGTACCGAAAATGCATATTATCTTTGTTCGCGAATTTTCCCAATATTTTTTTTGTTATTCTCATATTTGGGGTGGAGACGAATCCAACAAATCAAAGATCATTAAAAACGGTTTAGCCATTCTCGAGTCATAAGGTGGTATAACTAACCCGATTTTGTATGAGAAGGTTTTTTTTATAATACAAATTCTATATACTACTGAAATAAATCAGCCAAGTAGAAGACTTAGCATTAAGGATTGGACTTGTTGAATTATTGATCGAAAATAGCTTTTATGGCTTTTAGTCTTACAAATTGGCGTTTCGTCCGGCTAAGACTCACTTGGACTCATCAGTGACATAGTAAGGGCCATTGTCATACGCAATTTGTATTAAGTTCAGTTTAACTAACATGAATTCTTTGACAAAAATTTCGAAAAAATTGACTTTAAATGTAAAAAATATTAAAAATCGACGAAAGGATATACAAGAATGTGCTATAGTTTTTTTTTGAAAGCTTATAACTACACCATTCTTTTATTTGTTTTTTTTAAATGAAGTTGTTTAAATAAATACATCACAAGGACTATAAATGAAATCAGTACAATTTTTAAAGCTAAAAGAGAACTGCTGGGACTTAAATATATCCCTTACAGAGCTGACTTAGAGGAAATATGTAGTATGTGCATTGTGCAATTTAAGTAAACCGGAAGATATCTTTCACTTCGGAAGATGCCCAATACGTCAGGAAATAAGAAGAGTCTATTGGAACAAATCTATACTTCGAGGACACGAAACCAGGCAAATTTTGAACGGTCAGTGCTGTATCCTGTTAGGTATTACGTTATTTTTATTGGTTTTGAGAGTCCAAATCCAATTGTTTCAACTCTCAAAAAAAAAAATTATCAAAATATTTGAAGAAGAAACTTTAATTTTAAGAAGAAAGTAAATATTTACTTATTTATCTAAACATTTATGAAAAATATTGTGAATTTTTTTTTAAAGTTGATATTTTTCAAAAATTTGCATTATTAAGTGCTATTTTTGTGTTCGATTTTTCAAGCCGTTATAAATTTTTAGTAAAATATAGAAAACCAAATCTAAAAATCTATCTTATTTTTTGAGAAATTAAAAAAAAAAAATATTTAAAAGTCAATTTTCAGAAATTGCCCTGTCTGTGAGATACAGTTTCTCCCCCACACGATTTGTTCTTAAAATTTATCCAAGAATCATGTTTTAAATTATTACTGACGAATTTCCGTATTCAGGAAAGTGAGATTATGGATATGACTAAACAAAAAAACATTAAAAAATTGAAAAAAAAATAGAAAATATTGTGGTCATAAAATATGTTTTCGTTTAAAAGTTGCGTAACAAAGAGTAGAATTTAAGATTTTTTTTTGTTGAAAAAATCGAAGGTGTCTCACTTTTTGAAAATGACGATTAAAATTTTCGAACGTAAATAACTGGGTTATTATTATGTAGGGCACAATAGATCTATAGGTCGCAGTGCACTTATCCCCTATTAATTCATTCATATTATTATATACTTCCAATTATTAAAACTAAATTTCCTGAAATAACATTTAGAAACGAAAAAAATAATACCTTTTTTAAGATACATTTGGGTGGTCCTTAAATTGGATATAGTCTTCTATAGCCTTTATTCGATTAAAAAAAAGGATTTCTCTATTTTTTTCAGATTTTTATTTCACCCCCACATGGCCTCCCTATTTGCACTTTAAGGTACTATTGGGTAAGGGCTGTTCTTATATCACGCGAAAAAAAATAGAATATATAGATCAGATTCAGACGAGAAAATAATCCCATTCAGCTAGGAGGGGTAATTTTCTAGAAATTTTTCTCAAAACAAAAAAAATTATTTAAAAAAACCGGAGCACTTACAATGCCACGTTATAACTTTTCTTAAAGCCACAAATCCATTCTTTAAAATGCTTCCTAAATAAATTTTTACTGTAAATAGTTGAAAAAAACAATAATTTTCGAACTTAAAATAAAATTTTTTTAAGATTAAAATTATATTTCGAAAAACTATTTAAAATAAAAACTTTATTTAGAAAGCATATTATAGAATGGAATAGTGGCTTTAAAAAAGGCTAAGGTTTGGCATTGTAAGTGTTCCCGTTTTTTTTTTTTAAATATTTTTTCCTATTTTTACAAAATAACCCCTCCTGCCTTAACGGGGGTAAATAGACCCCGGTCCGAACGATTGTTTTCTTGTCTGAATGAAGTCTATGTCCTTAGATGTTTTTTTGCGTTTTATAAAAATTACCCTTACAGTGAAAAAAAGGGAGACCAGGGGGGTGAAATAAAAATCTGAAAAAATTAGGAAATTTTGTTTCCATGTAGAGCCATTTGATGCATCCATCCGAAATTTCAAAAAAATCCAATATAAGGACCAGCCTAATGTACTTAGATATTAATTAATTAATAAAAAAATATATTACTCAATACCGGTTTAGAATATAAGGCTTATAGTTGATATTCGAGTTATTTTCAATACATGCCACATATCAAAAAATGAGAAATCGAAGGGGGTCGGTTCAAAACTCGGTGATTTGGTATGGAATTATTTTGTATCAGCAACAAAACCGCCCAATATCGTAAAGCCTAACGACGCCCTTACGCTCGCCCGCCCAATCGACCGAACTCGATATTTGTAATCTGAACATAAGTTTTATTCACATCACTGTACCATGCTTTCTAGGAGATTTTCCTTGGTTTTTGATGGTTTTGGAAAATACTTACAAAATTCTTAGTAGCTTAAACCTGGATTTATGTATTACAATCGCCTAAATTTTTAATTGTTTTAATCAAACAAAACTCTGTATAGCCTTGTAGTTTTCAATTTTAACAGGTTTTCACTAAGAATTCAATCCATTTATTACAATTTAAATGGCAACACTAACCTACATCATAACCTGCAAACATATTAGTATGTAAGTGAATGAATGGAGTAGGAGCTCCGAGTGTACCTCCATCTCTGATGATTCAATGTGCGGCAAAGTGAAACACAACATCCATTTTGGGATGAAAATTCTTTTTTTAACGTTTGGGAGACAAAGATTATGATTGAAGCGCGCCGTAGTGGTTGTAACAGCGGCGCAGCATTAGCAGTAGCACCATCTGCATCACTTGCACTAGCAGTCTTCTTATACCCATTAACACCCAACAGATGCAGCGCCAGCACACGGATGCCTTGCAAAAATGTTGTCGCAAGTTATTTGTCTTTTCGTTATATCGTGTGTAATGAGATATATTTGTTTGTGTAAAATTAAAATGAAGCTGGTTTTGAATTTATCCTAAAATTCATTAAATTAAAACTAAAAATGTTAATTTTTCTACACAGAAAGGTGCAATATCGAAGAGATAAAAGTAATGAGTGAGATATAAAGAAAAGGGATACAAAAAAATAAAAATAAAAACACAACAACAACAAGTCAAATAAAGCGCAAACATTATGCAGTTTGTTTTATTTATTCGCATAACGACGTACCTGATGATAAAGTTGAGTGTCCGTATTTTGCTTCAAGCTTCTTTTTTGTGATATTATGACATTTGTAGCCTGCTGTCAAAAAAGGTATGCTGATGTGATTATTAATTATTGTTATTAGTTATTTTTTGTTTTTGTTTGCAAAGTTTTTACATTTATCCGTACGCGGGGAAGGGGAGTGTCTTTTTTTAGCCGGCTTTTTATATTCCTTCTAATGCTATTCCAATTAAAAAATGAAAACAAATGAAATTTCATCCTTGTGCAATTTTACTTTTCTAATATGATACATAGGTGCTTCGATAATATTTCAATCAAAAGTAATAATTATTTTTCTTGAGATATAAACATACCAATGGCAGTATTTACAATTAATTTAAATAAATTGATAACAAAATGAATAGTAAATTGTCGAAATTTGTTCTGAATTTTTGAAATATATGAATTAATTTTCACCTAAAAAAGGTCGATTTTTTGAATAATAACTCGGTTAATTTAAAATTATACTTTATTTTAAATAATGTCGTTCATGGGATCCAACGGATACTTATTGACAGGAAGCGGATCGAAGTGCTCTTTTACAACAGTTGCATTAAAGAGGGCATACTAATATCACCCAATCAATAGGTTTTGTACCCGGTCACAGTAAAGAATTAGAAAGGATTCTTTCCAATTTCGACAAGGGTGAGAGTGGTTGAGCAGGAAGAATACTACAAAGAACATATTTACAAAATTAAGGGTCAAATTGTCAAGTTTGAACAACGTGGTTTCACAGCAAAAGTATGGATTTAATATTACCGGATGGTGTAAGTTGTAATACAACTCATCAACGACGGAAATTATGGGAATTTATATATTAATACCATACAGACTGTTCTGTCTTATTTGCTTGTCAGTTATTATTTTTTAAAGTCTTGCCACTTATATTTGCAAGTCATGCTTGCTCTTCCCTTCAAGGCTCAACCAAAACCTTGAAACTAAAATTTGAAGCAAATCCTTTATAGACTCTAGTCCAATGAACATGCACTTGAGCTCTCATATGGACAGATCCACTTTTATGAACTTCTCCATCATCGTATAATATTGGTTTCATGGTTTCATTTTGGTTTTCGTGATTTTCGTTCCGATTCAACGTTCTAACATTATACATGACATCGTACTCGGTGTTTGATTTTTTTTTCTGCAAACGATGTTAAAAAAGTTGTTATAAATGTCGGTAGAAAAATTGATTTCATGCTTTTGGATATGATCCCAACTGTGCCGCAAGACAATTTGTCTCTTTGAAATGTTGCAGTGACAAAATTTGAATCTGCAAATTTTTTGGCCAATAAAGCCACAAAAGATACCGATAAACTAATAACACAAGTTTTCAAGTATTGGTTAACTTTTTGACACGTGGAAGTAAGAGTGATTCCAAGGGTAATTTTTTGTGTGAACTCAAATCGGTTAACCGTTTTTCGCTATCAGCTCCGGTTTTCGAGATATTACTGTTAGAAAATACAAAAACACACCCGCCTGGAAAAAGAAACGTGGCCCTAGAGAGTTTTACTTTGATGCTAGCAAGGACAAATATAGATTTTTTTCTAGGGCCTTGCCCGTTAGGTTAACTTTTGCCTAAAGAGACAGCAAAAAAAAATAAATAGTTGTCTCGACTGGAATTCGATCCTGCGATCTTCTTATTACCAGTCCAACATATGCTAGCCACTGAGCTATATCGCAGTTGTGTAATGTTGAAATCGAAAAACTATATACCTCCCGTCTGGAAAAGTGGCAAGTTATAGTCAATTTTTTTTGTTTTAGACATTTTAGGAAGGCTACGAGTCTATTAAGGAAACTTTTAAGGTTTTCTTTGTTTTATTGTAAACGGAAGTCGAATAGGTTGTACTTAAGCTATTAGTAGAAGGATCATAGGTTCATTATTGCTATAATTAGTGCAATTTAGAAAGGTATAGATCTAAGGTTATTCTGGTTAGTTTGTAGAAAGAATTCTGATTGAAGCACGGAAACTGCTTGTAAATTTAAGGCGATCTTTGTAGGATGGGAGGTTATACGCATCAGAACAGGAAAGGCCGTGGAAGACAACATAAGGAAAAGCAGTCGAGGAAAGACCAAATAAATCAGGTTAGATTCGCTGGGTAATTCCCAGTAAGTAAGCTTGACACTTGTTAACATTAATATCAAGAAAGTTTTTCAGGCACCAGGTTCAAAATCGATTAAGGTATTATGTACAATCTATATTCTTATAATCTGAGTCGTTTTGTTGAATATACAGTCGATGTCATTGATTATCAAAATAAAAATTGTTCTGATAACACTGCGAACAAAAAATTTGAATATACTTTTTCGCGAGATCTAGACCATGTCTTTACTGACGGTTCCAAATCCTTGAAGGGGGTTGGGTCAAGAATCTACTCAGATAACCTACCTATAAATAGATCTATAAAGCCTCCAAATTTGTGCAGTGTATCGCAAGTAGAGTTTCCGTTTGCGAACCGCGAAACATCTTGGCTTACATGAAGTAGTAAACAATAACCCGCCTGGAAAAATTGCTACTTTTTGTCAAGTTTATTCAAGCCCCTACAAAGGCTTCGGTAGGGGCAATCTAGACAAGGAAAACTTGTCAATTACTAGTGAGGCGCTTGCTAGAAAAACTTGTTGGATGAGTATTTTTATCCCATCACAAATACCCCATACATACGAGTATAATAAAAAAAAATTAAATATTTTATACCCATCATACAATAGTAAGAAAAATTAAAGTAGGTGCACAGTTTTTCACTTTTAACATTACACAACTGTATTGCGATATAACTCAGTGGCTAGCATGTTGGGCAGGATCACAGGATCGAATCTCAGTCGATACAACGTTTTATTTTTTTGTTGTCTCTCTAGGCAAAAGGTTACCTAACGGGTAAGGCCCTAGAAAAAATCGATATATATCCTTACTAGACTTTTGCTAGCCTCAAAGTTAAACTTTCTAGGGCCTCGTTAAAAATAAAAACCAGTTTATTTTTCCAGGTGGGAATATTGACAGCTTCATTGTGTATAGAATCCAAGCGGCAGCCATTTTCTCAACCACAAAATCGAACGAACACATTTACCCTAAGATGAGTCCCATGGCATATAGGGGAACGAAATGGCAGATGAACGGGCCAAAAACGGGTTATCTCTTGATCCGAGCCAAATCGATGCCTCGGTACTCATGCCACTAGAGCAAGAAAAAAGGCAAAATTGTACAGTTTCTTTAAAGCTGCAAATTTCCAAAAATTAAAAATGTCGAAGAACTAGCCTTAAATGTTTGTGATATTTTTTCCAACTTTGACAACTGTTTTATCTTTATGATTTTTTTGCATTTCTTTCCACGTTCATTTACCATTATAAAGTTATTAAAACTTTTTGGAACTTACCGCTTTAATAAATAAGAAATATTTATAAATTCTTCTTCCCGAAGGCGACGTTTCTAAGAAGACTTTTAAATATTCTTTTCTTAATTAGCGCGGTGTATTTCGAAAAGTTTTACCAATTTTTTTTTTTTATTTTCAATAATTTTTGTCTGTTTATATTTTTATAGTGTATGTTGATCTTTTTCTTTCATAGAGCCTTCTTTATTCAATGTGGGAGGTGAAAGAAAAAGTAATGATTTGAAAATGGTTTTCCAAATTTGCAATTATTAAATTTAAGTTATAGTTTATTTCAGAAACTAATCACCAGTATTTTGGGGGGAATGTATAACTTAAAAATGTTTGGTTGACATTCCGTATGTACAATTTATTCACACATGTTTTTAGAGCTATTTCCTTGAAAACGATTTTGAATTGGTTTTAATTTCTAGTGGAATATTTCTTCTTGCTCATCGCTCGGCTGGTCAAGATTTTTTAATAGCATTCTATTTTTCTAACGGTTTTTTTTACTTAGTAAATCATACATCGTACATCGATATTTTTTGGTTGCAATCAAACATATCATTATGATTAATTTTGAGTCACTTTTGGGAGAAAAAAACGGGAAGCCACTGAAAAATTATGCTTTTTAAAGAAACTACTTATTAAGAAGAAGTAAAAATGGCTTATATGTAGTCCAGAAAAAATAGTAAACATCTTGAAGGTTGCCAATGAAATATTAATTCATTTAATTTTAACATTGGTAGAGACGCAGAATTTCACCTTACTGCATATCCAAAGTCCCATAAATTTCCCATATTGGCTTTTTGTATGACGCATTTAAGAGGAGAAGAGGTGGCAGTTTACTAGACTAAAATATTTTTTGTGGTAAAATAGGCACATGACACATGATTTAAGGGTATTTTTTAATGCTGAATCCAATGAGACTAAAATCAAAAGAATGCAATTATTCTATTTAAAGTGATACAAAGTTTTATATAATGATGACTTGGTTTTAAGTACAACAGGTTAAATATTAATTTTTGAAATGCATAGAAAATTTGACGGGTTGTACGCTTCTGCAAGAAGATCTTCATAGGTTGTCAATTATCGTTCAAAAGTAAGCAGTTACACCTAAAATGTGAATGTCAATGCTTTTTCTTTTCCCGTTGTTCATTTCCTGTTTTAAATGATTATTATATTGAAAAAAATAGTCTTGAAAGAGTTTAAGTCAATAAAGATTTGGTATTAATTTTTACTCCAAGTTTTCCTTTACCGATCATATAGAATTTAAAATCAATAATGCTAATTCTATGCTTGCATTTATTGTACGTAACTACAAAGGTTTAACTGATCTCAAACCTTAAAGTCTCTTTATATGTCATATGTCAGGTCAGTTATTGAATATTGCTGCGTAGTATGGAATCCATTCTATACAGGGTGATTGGTATAAGGTGGTGCACCAAAAAGCTGGAGCGAGTAGGTTGGGTTAAGACAAGAAAAAAATCGTATGGGAGGGGGGGGGGGTCTATTTCCTCCCGTTTAGGCAGGAGGGGCAATTTTATAAAAAATTGACTTAACACAGAAAAAAAAATATTTAAAAACAACGGTACAATTTACAATACCATGCTATACCTTTTTGGAAATCCAGAAATCTCTTCTTTGATTTTCATTTTCAATTAGGTTGTGTAAGTGAACAGTTTTTGAAAAAATAATTTTCAAACTCGAAATTTTGAAAAAAAAAAAATAAAAAAAAAACTTTCAAACTAATTATTTTAATCAAGGAAAACACTTTTTTTGGTTCTCACAATTTTGATCTGCTCAGGCCAATTATTCAATTAGCGGATTACCCTTTTTTTATTTTTTGTTGCATACCTACGGTCTAGTTTTGAAAAAAAAAAAAAAAAAAAAAAAATGGATTAATTAGATTTCACCTCTTTTATTTGAGGCATGTGTTCAATTCAACAAAATTGACCTGCACGTCTGCCTGTTACCCAAATTAAAAGGATTATCTATACCAAATAAAAAAAAAACAAATAAGTTTTACCTAACCACAAATAAATTTTTAAGGCCATTCTATTTGAAACTGATTTCTAAATTGCGTATCAAATCGTCAATACAAAACGATGGCAAGTTACTCTCGGGAAGAATTGACAGATATGCAATATTGCTACGGTTTAGCGGATGGTTTCAGTCGGGAAGCATAGAGATTGTACGCTGAGAGGTTCTCCAGTAGGAGATGTCCCCACTATTCACTTTTTGCAAGACTTGACAACCATCTTCGGGAACATGGAGTACTGGAGACTCGAAGGAGAGAAAGGTCATCTGGTGTACCAACAGACATAGAGGAACGGGTTTTGGATTTGGTACGGCGTAATCCCACTCTTAGCACCAGAAGAATAGCAACTATGCCTGGATTGCCCCAAAGCAGGGTTTGGGCAGTGATTTATACCGATGACCTTCACCCATATCACTCCAGTGCAAGAGTTGACATTAAATGATACAATTTTGAGGACTGAATTCTGTAGAACGTTGTAGAAAGTGTTTTTCTTGAAAAATAGTACTTTTATTTTTCTTTTAACATCTCAAAAACTAAGATGCATTTTAACATCCGGTTTTCTGTTTTTTTTATTTGAAAATTAATAAGAGCATTGAATTTTGAAAATAAAAATTATACTTAACTACATAAAATTTTGAAAAAAATTAATTTGAATTTAAAAAAAAAATTAATTTGAATTTAAAAAAAAAATTTTTTTCATAATTTCGAGTTTGAAAATTAATTTTTCAAAAACTGTTTACTAACACAAATTAATTTAAAATGAAAATTAAAGAACAGATTTCTGGCTTTCCAAAAAGGTTTAGCATGGTATTGTAAATTGTATCGTTGTTTTTAAATATTTTTTTTCTGTTTTAAGTAATTTGTTTAGAAAATTGCCCTCCTGCCTAAACGGGGGGAAATAGACCCCCCTCCCATACGATTTTTTTCTTGTCTTAACCCAACCTACTCGCTTCAGCTTTTTGGGCACCTTATACCAATCACCTTGTATAACTCATTCAAAGAGAATTGAAAAGATTAATCAAAAATGAACAAGGATTATGATTTATGAACTAAGATGGAACTTTGATGTAAATTAAATAGTCCAAATTTGTTATAAAAATTAGGTATTAATAATTCAATAATCTATATGAGTAATATTGTAAACTCAAAATGATGAAAATCAACTAAACTTAATTATTACCGAAAACCCTTTGAAGTTGTTTGTCAATGAAACTTTGACTTTATACTTTATTGTCAAACATTAAAGAATCAATAGAGTCTCTAAAAATACAATTTAAAAATATAACGAATTAATATTTAGAAGGCGAACTTCAAGGTTGTTACTTATTTGAAATAAGCAATTTTGAAAAAGGGGTGTTTTTCTGTGGTTTCCCGATTTTGTTTTTCCCAAGGGCGACCCACAAATAATGATGAGGATATGTGCAGGAAACCATTACGCATAAACTATGAATTGCACGCAGTGATTTGAAAAAAAAAATAGCCAAAAACGCTCCACCCTTTTGTAGGCCTCAACAGCTTTGGTGATTTCTAGTGTTAAACGATGACGCTGGTTCACAAAAAGCCAATCATGGAGCAAAATATATTTCCACGAGCTGGTGCACCAACAAAACGATTTTTTCTCATCAGATTTAGTAGGAGGGCCTTCTTTCCCCTCAGTTTCAGTTTTAATTTTAAAACATATTAGATCTGGGGCCTATTTCACGGCACAAATATATCATTCAATGTACATAATGTGTCTTAAAATAGGCCGCAGATGACTAAGTGTGAACTTTTATTAAAATAAAAAAATTATTCGATTTCTACCTACTTGTATATTTTATAATAACTTAAAATTCACCACGAGTCATATTTGGGACCATTTTCAAAAACATGCTACACATACAATGTATGTGAAATGTAGGGGTAAAGTCGGTAAATATGGCACCACGAGAGATATGGCACCCTTTTAATATTTCCTACTTAATTACTTATTTTTAAAACAAAAATATTAAAATATCACTAAGTTAGACGTAAGCTCTCAATTGCTGCAGTTTAAACTGAAATAGCTTCCTTAACTTTTAAACCAAAACCGAAAATAAAAAATAGTGACTTAATTTTAGTAAATTCTTCTTTTGTGCATAACTTAACAAAGTGCAGCAACGGAAGTATTTCTCACCAGGTGTTTCCTCTATCTAAAAAACGAAGAGTGATGCGTGTTTAATTTTTTGTATTTCCATATGCAATAGTCAAATCGAAAATGCCAACCGATTTTAGATTTTTTTCAAACTTTGTGAAAATATCCCTTATTGTTCAAAGAAAGGATATCCATACCGTGTTTTTATTTTCTCATGTCTCATTCCCCTCCTGCTCCCTTTGAAGTATTTGAAAATCGTCATTTTAGTGCTTCAGTATTTTTGCTTTAAAAAAAAATTCTATTAAAGATATCAAAACGTTTGATATGACATATTAAAGCTTAAAAAAAGTACTAATTGTGACTTACATTTTAATTCACTTAATCAATGTCAAACAGTATCAAAAACGGTGCCGAAATTACGAGTGTTTTTCTGATTTTGTGTCGTTTTCAACTGCAACTGGTGTCACGAATATTGAACGCAACTACATAATTTTTCTTGAATATCAAGTACACTTATTATAGAAGAAGTCAAAGTTAAAATTGACTTGTTCAACTCACTCTTTGTGTTAAAAATCTCTACTTTAAATTTTTAGATTTCGAAAAATCGTAGTTTTTGAACTATAATATCGACATGTTTGACTGAATGAAAAAATTTGAAACTTTCAGGACCTTTAGTTCCTATGTTTATCTTTAAATCCTGTAAGTTTCGTTTGGTTATTTTAAACCGTTATACGTTTGCCAGTGGTTTAAAAGAAGAAGTATCAGTCAAAAAATAAAAGGCTATTGAAGAGTATTATTAATGTCTTACTATATTTACATATGTACTAGGGTGCTCCCACCTCCCTAAAAGTGATCAAGGTAATTAAGAAAAATGTTGTGCAATTTTTTTTTTGAAATCGGTCAACGTTTACACGCGCCGGCAAGTACTTGAAATTTCCCATACAATAACATGGGTATTTTTTCGGTGTTTTACTCAAAATTTCGGAAAAAATGTTAAAGTGGATGGAAAATCTTCAAAGTTGGTACATATATTAAGTAAATATTATAAGAAGTAAATACAAAAATTATTTAAAATTTTTTTAAACAGTATTTACCCCGTTAAAAATAACATTTATATCCTTGTTTTTGTGCATTTGTTGTTATTTTTAATGTGGTAAATATTGTTTAAACAAATTTAAAATAATTTTTTTATTTACTTCTTATAGTTCTTAATATATATATATTTTTTCTTCTTTTACAAAATTAAAATTACAAATATATTAACTTAAAAAATAAAAGAATTATATTTAATTACATAGTAAATTAAACAAGGGTAAAATATCCACATTTTTAGAAATTATATATTATATTAATATTTTCGAAAAAACTGGCAATAAAGATGTGGGCCTATAATTATTAAAACATTTTTATCACATTTCATAAAAATATGAATTACTTCAGCTTTACTTACTTTCACTTACTTTCAAACTTTGCGAATATACACCATGAATAATACTTTTGTTGTATAAATGTTTTAAAATATCAAAAACATTGAGATTTACTGTTTTATCAAAATTACTGGAGAAACTATTTGAATTTAATGAATACGAATTATCCAATTCTTGACTAACTTTATTTAAGCAAAAATACTGAAGCACTAAAATGACGATTTTCAAATGCTTCAAAGAGGTCAGGAGGGGAATGAGGCATGAGCAAATTAAAACACGGTGGATATCCTTCCTCTGAACCATAAGGGATATTCTCACAAAGTTTGAAAAAAATTTAAAATACTAAAGTACAGTTTTTGTTTTTGTTTTTGTTTTTCGACGTTTTCATATGGAATGACTATATAACTAAGCGTACTTGTTTTGTTTGAGTAATTAGGATAAACAGTGGTAATAAACTTAGTTTATATTACAAGGGTGCCATTTTACCCACTATTGCATTGGGTTAATTTTTCATTGACTTTCTAGGACTGCTTTCTTTAACATTCGAGTCAAACAAGTGTATTATTTGACTTTTCTCATTGCATTTGACATAAAATGCATTGAAAATCTATACAAAAAGTAGAGTTCCTATCACTCTCTAGCACCCTCTTTTTTTGACATTATTTTTCAAGGTATTTAAATTTTTCTTAAAAATATGTTCTTTATACTTCTTTCGAAGTCAACCTATTTTTTACGGTTAAAAATTAATTACAGAAGACGTATGTATATCACAGTTTAAAATAAAAACCTTACTTTTCGAGTTACAAAGAAAACTAAAAATGGTCTTCCGACTTTACCCTACACCCTACATACATTATGTGCAGGGAAACAGGGCCCTGCTCGTTTAAATCCCAAAACTGCCAATATGTTTCATTTTCGGTCATGTTTAAGTTTATATAAAAAAAGTTTATATAAAATAAAATTAAATTCCCAGTACTTTGGACTAAAATGGGCAGTTTTGGAAAGTAAATGAACAAATCCTTATTTCACTTCAAAATAATACAGTTATTTAAATTCCGCTACCACCTAATTACTTTCACTTCAGATGCCACTTCAATCCAAGATCAAACAAAGTCTCAACCAATATTAAGTCTTATCAGTTAGCCTGATCCTTAGCTAGCTAGCTTCAGCTGCGCAAACCATACTGGTTGAGATTGTTCGCCATTTCCGTGTACCAACTGAGAAAGAATCTTTCCTCTGTCGGCCCTGTAGTCCAAGGGGTAGACCGATTAGTTTAAACTACCGAGCATTTTTAAGTGATTCCGTCTAGGAAAATTGAATTTTTTCTTTTAACTCATCCACAACAGGTAGTTGTAATACAAGATTTGTTTTAATCTTTCTCGAATACAGTTATTCTTATTACCATTATGATTGAATTCCATTCCTGTTATTTCAAAGTGTGAAAATTGTGCAAAACAGTTTGTCTTATATTTGGGTTATATTGAATACACACAAATCCAATGATACGAACAGAACACGACTCAGCTTCATACGGAGCTGCAGACGCAGCTGGACAAGTTGGCCAACTTTTAACTTTTGCATGCAGCTTTTTTGACGTTTTAAAATTGTGAGCGCAACCAAGTGTTTACATGGGGGTTGAACACCGTTTCAAACTCTTTTTAATCTCTGATAAAGACATACAGTAATTTTAGCTTCCATTTCATAATTATTCCTGTTGATTTTTGTTTAAATTTTTATTTTTGTGTTGAATCAAGTTTGCACAGCTGACTTGAAATGCCAAAATTGTCAGAAAGCTGCACAGCACATTGTGGGTGAGTAAAAAAAATCGCGTACAGCATTTTTTGACAGCTATTCCAGTTGCAGCTCCAGTTGCAGCACTCTATTCTGGTCAGGCAGTTAATTATGGTCGACCAATGTTTAAGTTTTGCACCAAGGTACTTGGAACTAGAACAACTAATATTGCAATCCAAAGTCGTGCCAAAAAATATTTTTTATAAACAAACAAACAAATTAATAAAATTAATTGTATTCATATCCTATGTTCATCCAGTTGTGCATTTTATTGTATTTTTGTCTAAAAAGTTATGTAAGTTAGTTAGAACAGATAATGAATGGCCTGATGCCCATTCTACTCACCTGGGTCTGTTAGGACTCCAACTAGGAGCGATAGTTGAGGCCTGTTCAATATTAAGTAAATATTTCTTGAAAACCGAAAAATGTCAATTGATAACGACCTGACGTTTGCCAGCTTCAACGAAACTCTGGTGAATTATACTTTTTTCTTACTTGCCTACCAGTTCATCTGCCATTTAATTCCGTATATTTTTTACCATAACTAGTCCCCTTCACAAGAAAGAAACAAGAAACAAGTTGCTGGAGATTTTTTTGACGTTTCCTTTAAATTTCCTTAAATCTCTTGTACCTTTCACAAGAGGAAACCAAATCTAGGTAATTTTGAGATTTCCTGAAATTTTGAACGCACCTTAACCTTAGATGTGAAAGGAAATGTCAAAAAAATCTCTTCAAATCTTCATCCGGGGAGATTTTCTGCTGGAAAGTCAGGGAATACGAATTTGGTCAGGGAAAGTCAGGGAGAATCAGGAAATTTGGAGAGTGGTCAGGGAAAATTTGTTCAACAAAAGTTTTAAGAAGTGCTCATTTTTTCTCCTCGACTCGAGTAATAAGTTCAATCCATCTGGTCCAATGAAATTTTTTTTTTCATCAGAGACAACGATTTTCGATACTTTAACTATCAACTTTGGTATATGAACTTAACAAAACTGCAAATGGGCCTTTTTTGTTTCTTGTAAAAAAAAAAAAAAATTATTCGCTGGAATGTAGAAATATTATCACCCAACCTAGATAGTTTACTTTTTATTAATAATTGGAGTCGATGCGGTAGACCCAATCCTTTAAATGTTTTGCCTATCACTTGCGGATGTTGTATGCTTCTGGCATCGTTTCAAATTAACATCGTATCTTTGTTTATTTCTCAAGTACAGAACATATCATTCTGTTTATAAGTCCTAAGAGCCTAACCGGCCATTAATTATTATTGCATCTAAAAAAATTGTTTTTCATTTTAAGGCTTATGGTTTATTAATTAAAAGCAAATGACTTAAATATTTTTCGAATAGGGGAACATTTTTGTTCGCATAGAACTGTAAATTATGTTTAATAACGCAATCTTCAAATTCACGCTTTCTCAGCCGCGTTAAATCATAAATAAAGAAACCACGAAATGAAAGGCAAATTAAGCCGTGAAAGGTGTGACCCTCACAAGTTCAAAGTAAAAAGTGCGATTTTTCAAAATATGCAAAACCAAACGGATTTTTTGTATAAAATGTTGGTTGAAGCTTTATTTCTTCTTTTATCTTGATATCTAAGAAATACTCAGCCTTATTAGAGTTTCACGTGAGCAACATTCCACGCAAAAAATTGACATTTTCACTTTTCGCCTAGTGTGAATTTCACCCGAAAAACGTCAGTTCCCTTTTTTTACATTTCGGTCGAAATATTTAATAAAGGAAACTTAGGGTACTGGTATCTTGTGTTTTTTGTTTATTTTAGGCCAAGAGAAATTTAGGCGAAACTCATAAAAATAAATAAATAAATAAGTTTAGTGGCGCAATAGCTCATGGAGAACCAGAGCCTAGTGACTAACATCTCTCAACCATTCCTGTGTGCGTGTTGTTGGCCTCGCAAGAGGCAGTACCTCATGAAAAACATTTCTGTTTTTAGGTGGCAGTGGCCGGGAACCCAGACCTTTGGCATGACACATGACTTGACCTAGGTACTACGGGCTACGGGTACTAATAAAGGGTGATTTTTTAAGAGCTTGAGAACTTTAAAAAAAAAAAAACGCATAAAATGTGCAAAATCTCATCGATTCTTTATTTGAAACGTTAGATTGGTCCATGACATTTACTTTTTGAAGATAATTTCATTTAAATGTTGACCGCGGCTGCGTCTTAGGTGGTCCATTCGGAAAGTCCAATTTTGGGTAACTTTTTCGAGCATTTCGGCCGGAATAGCCCGAATTTCTTCGGAAATGTTGTCTTCCAAAGCTGGAATAGTTGCTGGCTTATTTGTGTAGACTTAAGACTTGACGTAGCCCCACAAAAAATAGTCTAAAGGCGTCAAATCGCATGATCTTGGTGGCCAACTTACCGGTCCATTCCTTGAGATGAATTGTTCTCCGAAGTTTTCCCTCAAAATGGCCATAGAATCGCGAGCTGTGTGGCATGTAGCGCCATCTTGTTGAAACCACATGTCAACCAAGTTCAGTTCTTCCATTTTTGGCAACAAAAAGTTTGTTAGCATTGAACGATAGCGATCGCCATTCATCGTAACGTTGCGTCCAACAGCATCTTTGAAAAAATACGGTCCAATGATTCCACCAGCGTACAAACCACACCAAACAGTGCATTTTTCGGGATGCATGGGCAGTTCTTGAACGGCTTCTGGTTGCTCTTCACTCCAAATGCGGCAATTTTGCTTATTTACGTAGCCATTCAACCAGAAATGAGCCTCATCGCTGAACAAAATTTGTCGATAAAAAAACGGATTTTCTGCCAACTTTTCTAGGGCCCATTCACTGAAAATTCGACGTTGTGGCAGATCGTTCGGCTTCAGTTCTTGCACGAGCTGTATTTTATACGGTTTTACACCAAGATCTTTGCGTAAAATCTTCCATGTGGTCGAATAACACAAACCCAATTGCTGCGAACGGCGACGAATCGACATTTCACGGTCTTCAGCAACACTCTCAGAAACAGACGCAATATTCTCTTCTGTACGCACTGTACGCATTCGTGTGGTTGGTTTAATGTCCAATAAAGTAAACTGAGTGCGAAACTTGGTCACAATCGCATTAATTGTTTGCTCACTTGGTCGATTATGTAGACCATAAATCGGACGTAAAGCGCGAAACACATTTCGAACCGAACACTAATTTTGGTAATAAAATTCAATGATTTGCAAGCGTTGCTCGTTAGTAAGTCTATTCATGATGAAATGTCAAAGCATACTGAGCATCTTTCTCTTTGACACCATGTCTAAAATCCCGCGTGATCTGTCAAATACTAATGCATGAAAATCCTAACCTCAAAAAAATCACCCTTTAGCTTTAAAAATTCCAGGGGAAGAAAATTTATCGGGTGAAATATTTTCCATGTGAAACTCACAACAAGGCTGACTAGCTTATTACATTTAATATTCGAAACACTAGATTCGGTTAAAAATTCCCTAAAATTATAAAAAATATACGCATTTTCAGCACCGTGTTTTTGCAAAAAATACTGTCTTTCAGCTTTATAATTTAATCTAAATCATTAAGATATGTTTGATAGAAAAATTATGAAACAATGATTTTAAATTAGAGAGCTGACGCATGCCATAATTTCCTTCCTTGGAACCCCAAAGACGTTTCGGCAAGAACTCAAACAGTGGAGCGACAATTTTTGACGATTTCATATGCAACGACCCAAAAGATTTGTTGTAGTTAAATGCATTTTATCTATGATGTTGATAAAACTCCCTACATTGACAGATGATAACACTTTAGAGCCGTTAAAAATCTTGTCATTCGAGTATTATTCTTTTTTATTTGGTCATGGAAAACTTGAAAATTGGTCAGGGAAAGTCAGGAAAATTTAATTTAAAACTAGTGGCAATTATGTAGTAAAGTCTAGTACGCTGCTGATGCGAAACGAAATATTAAGTTGGTCTCCAACAAGACAACGAAATACTTACGAAACCGAAGCGGAAAAATATTCGTTGAAAGTTGCACAAATTCAAAAAATCAAAGAAATTGCAAATGCTTGAATAAAAGAAACAATAAAATTTACACGAACAAACACAAGTGTCATTTTTTTCGCCCACAATAAATGGTCTGCGTAATCATTTGTGTGTGAAAAAAGAGTGTAGACTTATCCAAATGATCTAATTTAGTATCGAACTGCAGAACGAAAAGTAGAACTAAATTTTTCGTTTATGATTTCGTTGTGACCTTTTTGTATGTGATTTTTCGTCAATAAATTTTGTTTTGATTTATTTATCTAAAAGAAAAAGAAAGTTTTTACCTCAGAAAAATACCACTTTTTATATTAAATATATTTGTACAAACTCATAATTAAAAAAAAAAAACTTTTTATTTCAGAAAACCGCAAATGACAACAACTTGCCATCAACCATGAAAAAAATCATCTGACAGCGATTAACTAAAGGGAAACAAGAAAAAAAAAGAAAAAATGTTGTTAATATCCAAAAACCAAAAACGTTCCAACAGCACAATGAAAATAATTTTGTCAGCTTTTATAAAAATTCTTTAATAATAAAATCAAATACGTGGCTAGTAAAATACTAATATTAATACAAAAAAAAAAAAAAAAACAAAAGCAAAGGCAAAAAAATGTTTCTTGAAATAAAGTTTTCTGATACATCGGGATGGTGTTATTTAAAATAAAAAGAAAAATGACGTTCAAAATCAATAAAAAGTAAAACCAATGCAATTTTGGTGTTAAAATTAAGAAATAAAGAAACAAAATCAAGTTTTTAATTAAAATATTTATAGTACATATTTTGTTTATGTTTATTTTTTTTTTTGTGAACCAAAAACTTCTCATGTGTTAAACAGAATATAATCCCGCTCTAACACAAAAATAAAGTACAGATAACCAGACACACAACAATTTTGCCGCATAAAAGATAGAAAATGGAAAGCAACGTTAGATTGCGGATACTAGTAACCAGCGTTTGTCTATTAATAACTATTCAATACTTAAATGCCGATCAGGGTAAGTTATTTCTTTTTAAGAGATTACTTTTTTTATTAGAGATTTCCTAAATCAATAACAGCCCTATCAATAAAAATTGCTTCTATATCTTTTAATTCAAAAATTAACTAAAACGTCCATCAGGAGTTAGTTCACGAATTAAAATTTCATGTCAATAAAAATATAAACTGCTAATCCACGTTAATATCAAAATCTTAACGAAAATCTACTACAATCAACAAGAACTCTGCTGTTAGCAAAGACTATTTTTTGAACTGCAGATATACTTTCTCACAAAATGTGAACTTTTACACATACACTCTATCATTTGAAGTTGTAAGAAGCATGTGTGTCACTAGCGTCTATTGCCTTTTATCTCTAGTTTTTGGCAACAATGACAGAAGTATTTTTAATTTAATTACTCGTTTAATGTCCCTATTTTGGTGAGCTAGTTTATTACGTTGAAATTCGATTTATTGATAAGATTTGGCACTTAACTCACTAACTAAAGATAATTCGTGTTTCATTTGCGTTTATGAATACCGGTGTAAGTGTGCAAACTTTGAATTCCTATTTTGGCTCTCGTGGTTTTATAGGTGAATATAGGTCGATAGGATGGATGTCCGTCAAGTTAGCATTACCACCTTAAAATTTTGAGGTTCCAGTACGTAATTTAATTAATTTCCGTAAATTTGTCGTGAAAAAAATATTCGTGTTTTTTTTTTAAATAACCCTTGATAGTGGGTTATTTATTTAATACTTGACAATCAAGTAAGCTCTACCAACCCTCAAAATAGAGTAAAATTAACTCAAGAAAGAGAAAGGAATATGTGAAAATAAATCGTAAATATATTGTGAAAAAAAAAATTATGGAACTTGTATTTTAAAAAATAACACTGGTAGTGCTTACTTGATAAATCAGGTTTTATCAAGAATTGCTACTTTTTTATCATGGAACAGTGGCGGTAATTCCAAAGTTTTGTTATTTGTATCCTATGTCAGTGAATCATTAAAATAACTTTTTTAAAAACCACCCTTTTTAAAGTTCCCTACAATAAATTTTTTTCAATGAATCCAGCAGTGGCGTAGCTAGATCCTGGGGGGATGATCAAATTTGTCCTATTGGAATAATTAATATTCTAATATCAAAAAAAGAAAAGAAATTTTATACGCAGAAACGTATTTGATTTTTTTTTATTTAAAACTATAATGACCAGACACTAGATGATGTTAGTTTTTGGTTTTAAGTCATCTCGTTAATGACTTCATCCGCTGAGATACCCATGTCGCGATGCATTGCCAGAGCAGCTAAACCATTCAAGCGGTTCTATAACGAAAAGAAATACGAACGTATTTTTCTGAGCAGATACAAAATAATTTGAACTCACCTCTCTTAAGATATCTACTATTTCTTAGAAAAGTTTTCAATAATTTCAAACAAAAAAACGTCCGTTCAGATGTGGAAGCTATTATTTTCAGTGCGTGCTGATGTTCGGTAACCTTTCTTCAGGAAATTCTTCTAACGCTTTATGAATTTGTTGATTTTATATTCATTTGTAAATTAAATATTATTTTCACATATTTTAACTCGACAAGTGCTCAAGAAGAAACGAAAAGTTGTTCGTAAAATTTGGCAGCATTGGTAAAACCCTCAACCGCAATCTATCGATTACATGTGATTTATGTTTAAAAGTGCCATTAATCTCGTATTTTATGAATCGATCCATTATTTAATAGTCCAGGGGCCCAATTTCGCAAGAGTGAGTTTTTTCCGTGTACACAAAAAATCGTGTACACATCTATTTTTACGATTCCGCAAAAGTGAATTTTAAGTTTTTAACAAATATCGTATGCAAAATCAGTCAAATTTATTCACACTTGTTTTGGGCACAAACGGAATGTGTACACGGAAAATCATTCTCACTTGCGGAATTGGACCCCAGGAGTGAGATTCTCGTAGTTTAAACCCACCTGGAAAAATAATCTAGTTTTAACGAGGCCCTTAAAATTTTAACATTGATGCTATCCAGGGTCGATCAAGAGTAACTATCGATTTTCTCTAGGGCCTTGCCCGTTAGGTAACCTTTTGCCCAGAGATACAAAAAAAGTATTCCTAACTGGGAATCGATCTGGCGAACTTCTAAATTACGAGCCCAACACTCTAGCTAAAAAATAAATAAATTTAGTGGCACAACAGCTCGTGAAGAGCCAAGGCCTAGTGACTTACAACTCTCAACCATTCCTGTGTGCGTATTTTTGGCAGGAATGGAGGGGACCTACAATTTTTTGCCGAGTCCGAACGGCTAGATGAGAAAGCACTTATTCATGACAAGTATACTCTGGGAGGATTTGTCAGTTCCTCGCAAGAGGCAGTACCTCGCGAAAAAAACATTTCTTTTTTAGGTGGCAGCGGCTGGGAATTGAACCCAGACCTTTGGCATGACAGCCCTAATCACTAACCATCATGCCACGAGGTACTACCCAACACTCTAGCTACTGGGCTATTTCCCTAAAACAGTTGTGTAATGCTGAAAATGAAAAACTATAGACCTAATTTATTTTTTTTTTACTATTGTATGATGGGCATAAAATATTTTTGTTATATATGGTGTATTTGTGATGGGAAAAAAAGACTCATCCAACAAGTTTTTTCCAGCAAGGGCCTCACCAGTATTTGATAAGCTTTACCTGTCTAGATTTCCCCTACCGAAGCCTTTTCAGAGCCTTGACTAAACTTGCCTAAAACTTGCCATTTTTCCAGGTGGGTAGCCATCGTAAGCCTCCGACTTCTTCAGAGCTTACCCTATGGGTAGATTCATTGATTAACATATTGGTTAAGAAATATTCAATGGCATGCCAGTTGTTATAATCATATTGATTAAATTGTATTATCTGCGAATAAATCGGCCCTAAGAATTTTAAAATTGCAAACAATAGACATTATAAACATAATGTCAAAAAAACTTCGCTTCACACAAAATTTAAAAAAAAAGCCGAAAACTATTGATCGACAAAACTAAATATGTTACACAAGGATTAAATGTCAAGTACTTTCGCTGTGAAGTTTTTGAATTTTCGAATATATTTCAATTTCTCTTCACATTGATGACTTTATTCATATCATAAAATACTAGTTTAAGGCAAATATGAAAATTGTTATAAAAGTCTTTAATTTTAATTTTGAACTCTAATTCAATAATGTCAACGAATTTGATATTTTTTTTGGCGAAAGCATTAAAGAAAATAAACTAAGACTAAAAAGAATATACATAAATTTATTATGCTATTAAAAGCAGCCGCATTTATCCCTTAAAAAAAGACTTGCACATAATAAAATTATGAGGGAAAATATGCGTTCAAGGAACAAGGAAAAACATGAAAGTCTGACCTATCTTTAAATCTCCCCTATTTCAAGGTCTTTTTTATCTTAGAATAAAGGGTTAAGAAAGATGTATTCTATAAGAACTTAGGATTTCACAGAGCCATGGAAAAGTGTCGACCTGTCGGGTTGGATTAACAAAAAAAAAAAAAAAAATTGATTTGAATTTATTATGAGTTCAAGATCAATGTCTGATTTGTTTTAAAATTCTCATTCCTTCTTATGTATAATGCCAATTATGCCGCTCAACCCCCACTGCATTGTAATATTATAAGGGTATGTGGCATATACATGCATAACACTTGAGGTTATGTAACTTTTGAAATACACTCCTCAAATGCAGAGCTGATTTGATGCTTATACCGTAATAGATAAGAGGGGCTGCTTATTGTCCACGGGTTTTTGAGAATATATTAGCACTCATCATATCAGATTCACACAGATATTTATATTTACATATCGATACCTTCTAGTAAGAATGTAGTAAGCGATTTAGAGGTATCGAAAAAATCTCTTGTTCAGTTAATTATAGAGGGTTTTTTTTCAGACGCGTGGTTTTCAATCTGGCAATACTTTTTTCGGAGTTGGTCTTGTTGCAAGCTGTCACTTGATTTCTGCTCAGTTTGGTTTGCCCTTTCATAATGAATAGACTTACTCCTGAACAACGTTTGCAAATCGTGCAAATTTATTACTAAAATAATGGTTTGGTTCGCGCGACGCATCGCGAAACAATCAATTTATTGAAGGAAACTTTCTGTGAGCGCATTATCTCGCATCGTGGGGCTATTTTTTGTGGGGCAATGGGGAGTCGCTTGTATACGGAGATAAGCTCGAGACGATTGACGCCTTGGAAGAGAATATTCGGCGCGTCACCAAAAGTTTCCTTCATTACACAATCAATCATCAATCAATCAATTGTTTCGCGATGCGTCGCGCAAACCGAACCATTATTTTGGTAATAAATTTGCGCGATTTGCAAACGTTTTTCAGGAGTTAGTCTATTCATAATGAAATGGCAAATAAAAATGAGCATAAATCAAGTGACAGCTGTCAAAATGAGCAACTCCGAAAACAGTATTGCCAGATTGAGAATTAAACGTCTTAAAAAAAACCACCCTGTACTATGTTTGTATTTAATGGAATAAAAAGATTTGAAACGGAATTTCCAACTCAAAATCCCTTTAAAAATCTGTTTATTACTACAAAATACACAAATACATAATTAAAAAAAGACTTTTAAAATTTTTAATTTAACGGGAAAGTATCGATTATATTTTTTTCGAGGGCTGTTGTTGGCGTTTATAAAATAAATTAATTTAATTGTAAATTGCATTAGCTAATAAAGCAGCATTATAAGTGAAAAATTTAACAATTAAACTTAGTTATTTGATAATGTTAATAAATTTTAATTTTTCAACCAAACAATTGTAAACAACATTCGACAAAGACAAAGGATTGAAGAAAATGAACAAAGTAGACGGAATTGAATATGAATTTTTATTAATCCACTATTATCCCTCAAAAAATATAGAGATAGTATACCATGAGATAGCAAGGCAACAAAACAAAGAAGTCTGATCTATCTTTAAATCTCCCCTATTTCAAGGTCTTATACACATCACATATATGGCAAAGACAATTGAAGTCTAAATACGTACATATGAGAATTTAGTATTTTAAAATCCCTTCCAAAAGTGTTGCGGAAAAAAAATTGATTTTAATTTACATTAGATCAAGATCAATTTCTGATTAGTTTTAAAATTCTTTAGAGCCTGCACCGTATTATCATTTTATGAGGGTATGAGTCAGACACAGAACACCACACTTGTATAAGTTTTGAAATATACTTCTTGAATGATATTTAATGCTTAGAAAAGGTAAGAGGGCCCTTGTGCATCAGATTCTGTTTAGCTTTAGATTCTGTTTAGCTTTTGAGAATTAATAATGAAAATAAACAAAATCATCAATCATGTCTTTTTACACAAATTGTTTCAAAAATAAGAAATAAATTAAAATATCTTCAAAATTATTCACTTGGTTACAGTTTGAGTGGTCTTGCGTCGTCGCCAATTTGCTTTCTTAGTGCTAAAGTCCCTGTTTAGATTGCAACTTTTGAATAAGTATTCTATCATTTCATCCTGACGTGTTGAGCTTTGGTACACTAGTAGTACCTGTCCTCACTTTACTTTTAAGAAGTATTTTCACTATGTTACCTTTGTTATAATAAGGAGGGGAGAGTTGCCTGATTTCCCAGGTTAAGACAATGAAATTGTTCTAATGCTAGGTTACTACTCGTCATTCATCAACTGACAAAAGACGCATTTTTGCGTGATTTCTCAAAATGACAGTTGGAAATACTTCAAAATTGGTTGTGTTTGAACTGACAAACATCGAAAGACATCAAATTTGAAAGACAAGTGGAAATAGCTCAAATGACAAAAAACGAAATGTTACTTTGTCTTCAAGTGAAAAAGGAAATTTTTTGGTAACGTGTTTTAATTCTTTGTTATAATTTGAAAATTTGGCCGATTTTTATATCAAAAGTGAAGAAAACAAAAATATGACTGTAAAATGAATGACCCTAACGCATTCCATCCATTTTAGAGGATGATAATATTCTTGAAAACAACAAAAAATATAATATCTCAGAAATATCAACTCTGAAATGAATAATGGAAATTAACCAAATTCATTGACAAAACATATTAAAATTCGACAATTCAAAACGAAAATTCTTCAAATAAACAAAAATAATAATTCTTTGTGCTACTTTACACACATTTGATTGAACATGACTGACATCTGTGAAAATTTTCTTATTGACGATGAGCGTCAGTTCATAAAAGACTAAGCAAATGCAAATAGTTGTCAATGAACTGACAAAAGCGTTGGTCAAAATTTGTTTGTCTTTGAAAAGACCAATGATTTTGAGTCAATTATGAATCATGATTTGTCAAAGTGTGTCAATTCAAAGACAAGTGAACCTAGCATAATGTTAGCCCATAAATCAAAAACCAGACATCAGACGATGGGCAAGGTATCTCGTTGGATTCTGCACACTGGAAAACATGCAACACATCATTAATTTACCCATTCCTCTGCTCAAGTTTGCTGGGTGGGGGAAACAACCATCGCCAAGAAGGGCATAAGTTAGTCAAAAAATAATAGTTAAAATAAATACAGGGTGTTTTCCATAAGGTGTAAAACAAAAAGCTAAAGCATATATGATGAGCCGCGACCCAGTATGGGAAAGTGGGCCTATTTCCATATTTTCTAAAAAAATTACCTAATATTAAAACATATTAAGGAAAAACAACGACAATATTTACAATGGCGACGCGCTGTCATGCGACTTCTTCAACATCGTTCTTGAAAAAATTTTTCAAAACTCTCACGTCAACACTAGAGGCACAATTTTTCAAAAGTCCGTCCAACTACTTGCTCATGCCGACGATATTGACATAATCGGAGGAACAAAGCATGATGTCAATGCGCTTTCGTGAGTATTGAGGGGGAAGCCAAGAAGATGGGTTTAACGGTGAATGATGGAAAGACCAAATAAATGCTGTCAACAAGAAAGTGCACCCAACACCGACGTTTCTGTCAGAACGTTACTATAGACAGCTATAATTTTGAGGTGATCAGAGACTTTGAATACCAAGGCTCCGCTATAAACTCAGCGAACGATGCCAGTGCTGAGATCAAACGAAGAATTACTCTTGCCAAGGCAATTGAGAAGCAAAGCCCTCTCTCGAGCAACTAAATGTCCCTGTATAAGACGCTTATCATACCGGTCCTCATGTATGGTGCAGAGTCATGAACCCTATTAACGGTAGATGAGAACGCCTTAGGCTGTTTTGAGAGGAAAATTCTGATGGTGATATTTGGTCCCGTCTGCATAGATAGGGAATGGAGAAGAAGATACAACCACGAACTGTACGGGCTGTACAGCGATCTCCACCTAGCCTATAAATTGAAAAGCCAACGACTGGGATGGCTGGGTCACCTAGAGTGAATGGACAACAATTCTCAACTCCGTGGGACGGCGCAGTAGAGGAAGACAGTGCAACTGTCTATGCTAAATATTGTATAATATTCAAGGCAAAAAATGTTTGCTTTGGTCATAGCCATCCATTGAGTCATTCATTTTTCCTTAATCAATGAAAAACTATTATTTTTGCATCCAAAAATAATATTTTTGTCCACAGTTTATAAATTAAGGTTTAATTATTCACTTATTGGGTGGCTAAGACCAAAGCAAACATTTTTCGCTCTGAATATTAAACAATACTTTGCACAGAATAGGCGGAAATTTGTTTTGAAATTTTGATTTTTTTTTCGTATGGAACTGTAAAACTGAAATTTTTAATTACAAAAACAATTTTCCTTAAAAAAAAATTAGATAATTTATTTTCGGCTTTCAATAAGCAAGGTATAGCGTTTCATTGTAAATATTATCGTTGATTTTTAATATTTAGAAAATTTTCCCTCCCGCTTACACATCATTTCCTATACACGCTCCATCATTGGGAGTTCACTCATCTAGCAGAATTTAATTCCAAAAATTACGTGCACTAACTGATGTAAAAACTGGTTTTGCTTGCAGCTTAAATTTTCTTAGCGATTATGAAGGAAAATTTACGTAGGAGTCATGTAAAACAAAATTAATCGCTCTCAAATGTTGCAGTTGGTGATAAATTCAGTGAGAATTGGATTTTTTTGTATGAGCTTGGTTCAGTTTTATTTAAATTTTTGGTTTTATTTAATAAAAACTATAACAGAGAACTTAAAAGTGGGCAAAATTAAACTTCATAGGGTCATAAAATATATTTTTTTCTGTATATTCGATAAAAATGAGGCATTTTTTATTCAATTTGTATATTCATGAGAGAAAAACTTTAAGTGTTCAGTGTTGTTCTGATGGGAAACTATATAAATTTGAAAGCCTGATATGTCATCTTTAATTAAGCGTTTTAAGCAGCTTTGACGCCGATACAAAAATTTTGCATTTTCTAATTCACTTCCAACACAAAAATGAGTACCAATAGCCCACAAATTTCACCTCCAAAAAATTCCGACAAAGCTAATTTTAAGTGTAGAACTTTGTTTCGATGTCGTTAGCATTCTCTAAAAAGTACATTAAATTTGTAGGGGGGGTAAGAAGGGTAAAATTCTGTTTCTTGTCAATTTTTCGAAAACTTTTCTTAAGTTATTTTTTGAAATTCAATTGTAATTTATCTGATTCTACATAAAAAAGATCAGCAAAATTTGTTCGTACAATCAAAAGAATTAGAAAAAATGTGTTAGAACTTCATGGTGTACCTAGAAGATTAAGCCGAAAAATATTAAATTGCATTTTAACTGGACATTTTTTTTGGATGATTTGTGTGGGTACATGTCTTCTTTATAAAATCAAGTCCCAGAATTAAAGAAAAAATAGCTTTGACAATAAAATAATCTACAAAATGAGCTACATAATAACGAACTCTGGAAATTAAATAAGCTCGAAGTTATAGCGGTCCAAAGTTTACATTTTGATTTTTTTCAAAGTTACCTTTTTTGTAAATATTCCAAAAACAATTGTATTTTTTTTAAGTACCGAGTTAAAATATAGCTAATAAAATTCTACACTAAAAAGATTTGATACCATTTTTCGTGGGAGCAAAAGATTTTGCGAAAAACCTAAGTGCATAAAATGCAAAGGTTCGTTCATAAAAACCTTGTCTAAATAGATGTATTCATTTCTTTTGTTTGATTTTACTTTTGTATATATTCATACAAATTTTACAAACGAAAAATTAATAAGAATTAATAAGAAAGAATTTTTTGAGAACGAATTTAATTTTTAAGAGGGGTCTACCAAAGGGCAAAAAACGTGTACTTTCAGAGATCTGTAAATAAAAAATTTGTCTAAATATGTAAAGAAATTGTAGTTTCATTTATTTTTGTATATATTTAAAGCCAATCCCATACAAAATAAAAAATAATTCATTTTTTCAAATGGGTCCACCGAAGTGCTTTAGTATACTTTCTGAGCTCGGTACGTTAAAAATTTGGCGAAACAATAAATAATTGTATTAACTTGATAGAGCTTACTGACGATGGAAGCATAGCTTTCGAAACATTTGTACATTTAAGCAAATAAATAATACATGAAAAATTTGTGTTTAAAGTTACTAAAAATAACATCTTTATTTATTAAATAATTGTAGTTAAATTCCATTGTACACATAGGTACTCATGATAAATCTACAATAGTACAATAGAAACGACGCAAATTGGTGATGGCTAGATTAACGGTTTCTTCGCAAATAAATGTTTTGTTGCAAAGTTGACATAATTTGCTATCAGTCTGCAAAACTTTGAAGGTCGGGGGGTAAGTAGACTCATAAAACCAGAAAATAAGCGATAAAAATTGTATTTTCGGAATATAGAAAGATCTCTTGTGATCCAGTAGGTCAATTAAAAGTTTCAAAAAACAATAAGCATTCAAGGTCAGTAGATAAGGAAAAATCTAAATCGAAAATACAAACAACATTCGTATAAAATGTTTATTGTTTTTTTTTTTTTTTCAAATTGCAACACAGGCTTTTTTCTCTTTTTTTGTTTTTTTTTCGTGAGCTTTATTTTGTCCTTATCGAATATTCTTGATTAATCGACAGCGTATTTTTTTTTAATTGACCACGTACATGCTGTTTTTTGTTTCAATTTTACAATATTTTTCAAACCCTTCGTTAATATCTTAGAAAAACCAATTGCCTAATGTATGACCGGAATCAGTACTGCTGAATGCAACATTATTTGTAACATTATTTTTGTGCTCTTCGGGTTTTTTTTCACATTTAGATACTTGGAAATATTTAGATGTCAAAGTCATCATTAAGCGTGGTGTTAGTTCTTAGGAAATAAATAGGCTATTGAATATACATGACAAAAACAGGCCACTTAGAATAGCTAAAATAAAATAAATTTGGTGGTGCAACAGCTCGTGAAGAACCAGGGCCTAGTGTCTTACAACTCTTAACCATTCATGTGTGCGTGTTTGTTGGCAGGAATGGAGGGGACCTACAATTTTTTGCTGATCCCGAACGGCTAGATGAGAAGCACTTTTTCATGACAAGTATATAGAGGATTTGTCAGTTCCTCGCAAGAGGCAGTTTGTCGGAACAAACATTTCTGTTTTTAATCTAATTGTTACAATGTTTTAAAACAAATAAAAGGGTACTTCGAGTATAAGGGAGCTTAGTTCAAGAAATAACTTCACACAATCTTAAACCATGGGTAAAGGAAAGGTATTAACCAAGGATGAAAAAATACCAAATTCGAGCTTACCGTGAAGAAGGAAAAGCTATCCGTTTCATATCCAGCAAGATTTGGCGGGATGCCACTTTTGTACAGAGCAATCTTAAGGATCCAGAGAAGTATGGAAAAACTGCAAAGGAAGAGTCAAAAAAGAAATCTGACTTTGACGTTGGCCGAGATATGTAAATACTACGTTTTCATTTAACCAGATGAGGTGATTTCGTTGAGAATTTCCAAATTGGATACGAAATCATCGCATTTCCCATACAAATTCACATTTCGAA
The DNA here is from genome assembly GCA_946251815.1 of Dasysyrphus albostriatus. Classification (NCBI taxonomy): domain Eukaryota; kingdom Metazoa; phylum Arthropoda; class Insecta; order Diptera; family Syrphidae; genus Dasysyrphus; species Dasysyrphus albostriatus. The sequence goes on from OX276339.1 coordinate 5,045,687, forward strand.
ATGAGATAATTTCAACCAAATTTGCCTTACATTAGGAAGGAAATTAAGTCCAAGCCTATTAAACACATCCAATTGGCCACAGTTTGAAGAGCTCTGAATAGGTTTTGCATGAAAATATCAAAGTTCAATGGAAGTAGGAAGAAAAAAACAACAGGAAAAAGCGTTTTACAGCCATAGTTGAAATTCAAAAATTAAAGGAGCTGTCAAACGAAATTACCAAATTACAAATAAAAACACTTTTCTTTCTGTGATTTGCGAAATTACCTCATTTTAGCTCTAATGAAAACGTTATATAACACTTTAAAAGTACGTGCATGGATATTTTAAATTCGATTTCGAAAAAATATTGGCATGTTGCAAATGTAAAATTGAATACGTTTCGCTTTTAAACTAGGTTGGTTTTGTCAAATCTACGAGTACGTTGCCTATTTAAACCAATAGGTTTTTAACGTGAAATTAAATACGTTTCATTGAAAATTTTTCCACTTTGATTCAAACTAGTACTTCCAGCCCTCAAAATGCGAATGCTTATAACATTATTGTCTTATTGACAATCTTTAACATAAGACTCTAGAAACCTTTATTTTTTGAAATAACATTAGGACAACTAATTAAACATTGAACTTTCCATACAAACTATCGATAGCGAGTTAATCGCGCCGGTTAAACACTTCTGTGCATAAACCCTTGATTGCGTATTTACTCATCAAAAAATCTAAGTAATTAATACTGATTGCAGGTGCAAACGCACCACCACCCCATGTATTCCAACATTAAGTAAAAAAAATCGCTAGAATTAACCCATTGTTTAAAAGCAGTCTTAGTGTGGGCAAAAACTGAGCTACTTATTACTATATGAGCTACTTATTTTTATTTTCTGCATCACTGAACGCTGCCATCGGACATTCCAATAATCTTTCCAGTCAATGCTGGAAAATTGGTTGGTTGTTGGGTGGAAAACATTGGAACGTCACATTTAGGTTACGACAAATAAATACTCGCTCTGGCCCTCGCTCGCACAAATTATTCAATTTTCTTTAATTGTTTTTTTAGTTTTTGTGGTGCAATTATTTAATAAATTTTTACATTCTGCACTTTTGTGCAAAAAAACCTTTACACCGACATATAATTAACATGCCTTCGGCTTTTGTATACCGCATAAATTGTACTAAAAAATTCGTGTTGGCCGTTTTATTATATGATGATATTTTCCATTAGATTTTTAATGGAACTTTTCGCTCAGTGTACTGTTGGTAATAAAGTGAGGCAAAAAAAAAAAACAGGAATATTTTATAAAGAAAGGAAACTTTTTGTGAGCGCATTATATCTCGTGTCGTGGGGTTATGTGAAGTCGCTTGTCTACGCAGATAAGACCGAGACGATTGACGCCTGGAAGAGAATATTCGGCGCCTCACCAAAAGTTTCCTTCAATAAATTGATTGTTTCGCAATGCGTGGTGCGAACCGAACCATTATTTGGTAATAAATTTGCACGATTTGCAATCGTTGTTCAGGAGTTAGTCTATTCATAATGAAATGGCAAATCAAAATGAGCATAAATCAAGTGACAGTTGTCAAATAGACCAACTCCGAAAAAAGTATTGCCAGATTGAAAACTACACATTTAAAAAAAAACACCCTTTATAATCAAATCATAATTGTAACATTTGATATTGATATGAAATTTTTAATTCTTAAAAGGCACATTTTGAAAGAAAATTTTTAAGATAAAATCAATTATTTTAAAAAAATGGTTTTTTTAGTAAAGTAATACGCCTACAAGTGACTTATTAGTAAAAATAAAAAGTTTAACAAAACAAAGTATCTGATGAATTAATATAATTAATAGGCCATGTGTGCAAATGAAGAAGGCTTCGTGAAATACTCCATGCTACCTTTATCAACGTGCTGGTTAGTTTTTTTTTTTTTTAATTCACCGCATTAAAATAAAATAAAAGTCTGAATTTCAAAATTTGTCAAGCATGGATTAAAATCATTTGCCAACAATGAAATTCTTCTAGCAGGTGCACGGCCACTCCAAAGTAAAGTAAAGTAAAAACTCATCACAAAGTTTGGGACACATAAGTTTCACCGAAAAATAATAAAAAATTCGGCCTGTTTGTACAAAAAAATAGACAGTAACGGAGAACACACGTACCATTTAGAGATTTCCAGGCTTTGATCTTAAAATTTAAATTCGGTGAATTTGTTGCATAAAGCTGACATTAATACCACAAACCATCCTTGGTTTAATGACGAGTTTCATTTTACGATCGAAAAAATATGAAAGATGGTAACGGAGAAGATTAAAGATTCTTTTTTATTCAATTATATTTTACATAATTTTGCGGATTTAAATTTTCTTCAGATTTACCAAAATATGGACTATCCCAAGAAATTTTTACACTTCAGAATTCTTTGTTGTAGTGAGCTTAAAGCAAGCTGCATTCTACAATCAGAGGCTCATCATGAGTGCATGTGTTAGTGGTTAGTAGATTAAGTAAGCTAACACAAGCACATAAATAAATAAATAAATAAATAAACATAAGCAAAACTAAACAATTACAAAACATACAATATTAGAAACATAATATAAAACATTTAAGAAAACAAAATTAAACATTCACGAGAGTGGAGCACTGGTGCGCAACAATGTTTTTAGTCCAACTTTACTTAGGTTAAAATCAACAACGGAAGCGTTTAAATTAAAAAGTCTACACATACGATTTTTCAGTTTTTCAAATTTAATTTTTTAACTGTTTAAATTTATTCCGGTTTCGAAAATTGTATTGAAACAAAAAAGCAACTTTATACTATTTTTAGGAGTAAATAAATAATATAAAATTTAAAATAGATATGTTTTCATGTTTAACAATTTTCATGGTTCCAATATAAATATGAACTTGTTTCAGTTATATGAACTCGCCCAACTCTCTCACTTTTAGTTCATAATAATTAAGAATTCACTCATAACGTGTGGTTTCCCTTTTTTGTAATTTTTTTAAAGTGTTCCCCCTTTTATTTTTACTTGTCCTTAATGGCGTTTTTATTTTTTATTTTTTTGATATGGGTGGAGCAAAAATATATTTTTTGTATTTATTTTTTGTTTTTTTTTTTTAAATAAAAATTTTACCACACACGACTGTCTTACCCTATCTTATATGTTGATGTGATAAATTGGGATATGCGCGCTTTAATTCACACAACTCCACTATACAACATGTCACTTCAAAAAAGCATTCACCTCTACGATCGTTGAACTAGGATTTTGGTTTTATTTTTCATTTCTTGTTGTATGTAAGTATATGTAGGATTCTAGGTACATCTTTTCAAATGAAGTGCTTTCCAAATTGTTTTCATTTTTAATCGGCGAATAATAATGTGCCTCCTTTTCTCCTATTGTTGGACGAAAAAAAAAAATAAATAAAATGGAACCCTAAGCGTTGAGTGGTCTTTGAAATAAAGATACAAAGTAAGTAGAAGTAATGCTCTTAAAGTTTTACCCTGCTCCCTAGACCCTGCCTAGGCCATCATTATTATTATTATTTTTTTTTTTTATCGAAAAAGTTGTTATTTGCTGAGAGTGGCAATAGGGAGTCAATAACATTTCAAAATAAGATTTATATTTTATATAAATTATTTTCATATACCAAGTCATATATGTTGTTTTATATACAGTCCTATTCTGCTATTCACGTGAATCGAAGATTCGATTCACCGTAGCAATTCCCTTTCGAACTACGTTACCTTTACATTCTGCTATCCGTCGGACGAATTGCACTATTACCACCCGATTTAACACTTATGTGAGCAGCAGCTGTTTATTAAAAGTGAAAATCTTTTGTGGTATTCAATTCATTTATAGTTTAGGTGAATTGTTTTAAATAATTTATCAGAAAAATAATAGATGGATGGGGATAGCCGGGTAGATAGCCGTGTTTTGTTGAAAACTATACTTAGCCGAGCTAAAGCTTTTCAACAAAACGGTGCGGAACAAATTGGTTAATAAAGCTCTTTTTTTGTATAAGAATTCATAGTAGTTGACTATAGAAAAAAGGTAAAGTTATTAGCAGCTGGTGATTGTTGTTGCACTGCGTGTAAAATTTCAACTGGTTGGCTAGCAACTTCTCAACAAAACACGGCTTATATTTCAGTTTCACAAAGAAGGGGTTATGACTGTGTTTAATTTCAATGCAAACATTAATTGATGAATAGTTCTCAGTTGTATTGTTTTGACTCTGAAAACGTTAATAAAAATAAAAATATAGTTTTTACTTATATTTTAAGCCACAGTGATTTTATTTGCACCCAAAAAGAACAAATCCGCATCTTTGTATTGAAACAATTGGTTCACGTGAATAGTAGAATACCGAACAAGATTACCAACATTACCTACATGTAAAACAGATTCCCTGCGAATGCTTAGCAGAATGATGATTAGTGAATATTTCAAGAAAATTTCCCCGATGAATAGCAGAATAGGGCAGATAAGCTTAAGCTATTTTAATAAAATTTCATCTCAACGAAAGTCAAAAGATTTGATCAAAGTCCTGTAGGTAGTTTTTTTGGATCCAATTTTGTATCAGTCAGAACCTCTCCTCTAAAATTAAATATACGTACTTATATCGTTATCGATGCCAGTGGAAAAAGTATCCCTAGAATCTGGTAGGTATGCCTTTGTTAGTCTGGATCCCTTAATACTTCACCTGATCGCGGTTAATCCCTCTTTACTTGTGCTCCTTAGAGCAAGTATTGGTTTCCTATAAAAAAATACATAGTTTTAGAGATTTTAATTAAACGTATCCCACTTGTGGGTTTTGTCATACCGCCCGCGAGTTACGTACAATGACCCTTACCCAAGAAAATGATGAGTCTACCGATAGATAGATAGATAGATAATAAAAATGAACTCCACGTTTCCGTTGTTTATTATTTGTAAATATTCTAAATACTTTGGTAACGATTATTAATAAATAAAATCGATGAGTTTGATTTTTAACCTCAAGGTAAAGTATTGTTTTTTATTTTTGTCCCGTAGATTCTAAAACATAACTCGTGCGTGTTATCCATAAATAACAATAGCAACACAATTTTTCGTAGGTTTTTGATGTTCTTCACTCAAATCTGATGTCTGTAGTTCTCAATTGGCATTAGTTTTTAAAATTTTCGAATGTAAAAGTTCAAAAACAAGGTTTTTAAGGTCTGTTACATCATATCAATTAATTGTAGTCCCTTGAGTTCGTTAGAAAGAAGTTATGTTTTCCTTAAATCGTTGACCAAACACCACAAATATTAAACCCCTGATAGAGCAACAAAATATCATCTAGTTTTTAAGTGGCTATTTTTTTTTATAGTGGATTTCGTATTAGCAGCGTTTTAAAACTCGCACCCTTCAAAAATCATCAGGGTCCCTCCATTATTTATTTTAGGTATTATACGATACCACTGTCATGATTTACATTGAATAATGAGAATAATCGAATCGTGTGTGCATATTCAAATCATACAAAAAATCAACAGGGGGACAGTGTTAAGTTGCAAAATGTTTTTCTGAGTGGAAAAACTTAAATCCCCTGGAGCGCATGGAGCCTTACAAGACCCCAACCCACGTTATACGGGGGTATTATGCACATTTACTCCCATTAGAAAAGGAAAACTCAGTTCAACGAGCTTCTTAAAATATTGCAACAACATAGCTATTCCCAAAATAATTAAAAAAAAAAACAATCCAAATAAGCCAGAATACGTATCTACTCTTTTTTATTTTAAATTTGTATATTTTGTAGCAGCATTCTTGGAAGTTCATTTAACGCTTAAGTTTTTGTTTTTTGGACGTTTTTTTTACTCGTTTTCCACAAAAAATAAAAAAAACAATAAACCTAAAAAGGACCTCTTTCTATTGCGCTATCACCCAAACTCGTTCAGAGCAAAGACCAATCAGCTCAGCAGTACACATTTTTGTGACGTATCCCTCGCATCCATTTCGAGGAAGAACTGTGTGTCTGTGTTTTATTTTTCATATGAGGAGGGACGTGAGAGTGGTTTTTTGTTATAATTTTGTTTTCTTTTTGGATGTCATTCCGTTATTCGGCTCTTCGCGGTTCCTCCCCTCTCGTAAAAGGAGATTCAATTTGAAAAATCGTCCCAGTCCTACAAAGTTCCAGTTCCAGTTTCAATTCCCAGTCCCAATCAACTTGTAATGAATCCTCATTGCTGCTATCACTTCACTCACCACCAGTGTACTCTACCTACCAACATACTTGCTATAAGCATATCCTTTTTGTCGTCTTAATCTTCTTTTTATTTTGTGTCAGGGATGGAATATTAAAGTACAAAAAAGTAGTTATTTTGTTTTATAGTCTTTATACTTATTCTTTTAAATTATTTATTTAAAAAAAATTAAATAGCAATTTTAAGCGAATCATTATTAATTTATACGAATCTCGATCAAATTTTATATGAAATTCATATTAAATACATACAAATTAAATCACATTCACACCAAAAAACGATGGCACCACCTGACTAATGCGACTCATTGATATTTTGAATAATAGCCTTGTTTTTTAGTGCGTTTTTAACTCCGCTTAAAAAACTCCTATGTAAAATAAAATAACAATTTGATATAATTCCGTATTGTTGTTGTTTTTAACGTGAACATATTTGTAGGCGAATATAAAAATGTATTAAAAAAACAAGGCCAATGTTTTTCTTGTTTACGCGGGTAAGGGACAAGTATGCGCTAAAAATATAATTGGGAAAAAAGGCAAATCTCTCCTTAATTTTTCTTTAAAATTAACTCAATCAATTTTAGTTAACAAAAATAGGAAGATTTGGTTAACGGGTTTTAAAGCTTTCTTTTAATAAAAATTGCTTTGTTGGTCACCTCTTTCCTGCTGCAATTATCACTTACTGGCCAAATACAATGATGTAGCTGTAGCTTGTAGCACTGTCAAAGTAAAATGGAACAATAATAGTTTATACAGTGCTTAAATGTACAGCTGTAAATGTATAGAACTTTCAAATGGAATAAAACATTTACGATTTTTTTAAATTGACATGAAATTTACTTTATTCGAAAGATAATCTTCTAGCATTATAATTTAAATATGATTTCTGGTATATGACCGCTATGCCTGGCACGGACGTAGTCTAATCTGGAGGTCAAATTTTCGATGATTTTTATCAACATTTATAGCCGTAGATTAGTGACTTCACATATCCGCACAGGATAAAGTCAAGCGGCATTCAATCGTACGATCTTGAAGGCCAACTCACGTAACCTGAAACTATGCCGTTTCCAAATGTTTCCTTCAATAAATTAATTGGTCCACGAGCAGTGCGACATGTTTCGCCGTCTGGTTGAAACCAATGCTCCTTCATATCATGGTTGTTCAATTGATGAAAGCGTAAAATCAGTAATCGTGGCTCTAAAGTGGTAACCATTGACTGTAACGTTCTGGCCATAAAGCACACCAAACAGTCGGTTTTTGCGGATGTAACGGTGTCTCAACTTACTCTTGAGGATTATCATGACTCCAAATACGGTAGTTTTGTTTATTGACGGTACCCAGTCAACCAAAAGTGAGCTTCATCGCTAAACAAAATTCGCGCGATACGTATTTCGAACAGAACCATGATTTTCAAAATAAATTATTTGCAGAATTTGGAAGCGCTGTACAGGCGTCAGTCTATTCATGTTGAAATGTCAAACCTAACTAAAAATAAATCATTTGACAGTTGACAAAATGGCCGCGAGTTAAAATAGTGTTGCCAACTTAAAGTTCTATACCTCTTAAAAACACCCCTCATAATGAAAAAATATAAAAACCCTTGTATCTTTTTTTCATAAATTTTTTGGTAAAGCTTTCATAACGTAACAAAATAAAAATTTGCATGTTAACATGTTTTCAGTCGTCAGTAATCAACATACACTCAAATAAATAACATACATTCATGTAAAAATAATGTAATCGTACTATGCCGATGGTCTGGGTTCAATTCCCAATCGCTACCACCTAAAAACAGAAATGCTTTTTCCTTGGTATTGCCTTTCGCAAGTAACTGACAAATCCTCTAAGAGTATACTTGTCATGAAAAAGTGCTTCTCATCTAACCGTTCGGACTCGGCAAAAAATGTTAGGACCCCTCCATTCATGCCTACAACACGCACACAAGAATGATTAACAGTTGTAAGTCGCCAAATTCATTTATCTTAATTTTATTCGTACCATATACAAATATGTATGCATAAAAACATAAAACCAGTGTTCATTGCGTAGGGTAAACTTAATCCAAACCATACCAAAATATTTTTAAACTTCTAACATCTTGTTAAACAATCTTTCTTTATCTTTTTTTATAATTTTTAAATTCAATGCAACTTAAATTGAACCTGGCAGAAACAAGCTAAACTCTACAATTTTTAAAAGATTGTCTAAATAAATGCTCTATTATTCTGCAAATGGGTAAAAATGTCTACTCACTGTTTTTGCTCACCCATTTTTGGTCCAACTATCGAATTTTTTTCTCTAGCAGAGATAATTTTTTTTTTTAAATACGACACAAATACGGGATCCCGTATTTCTTAAATGAAGCCCCTGCCTGGGCTATTTACACTCAGTAGTATCCCGGGAAATATAGGACAGTATTTTTACAGTCTATTTACAGTCTGCTTTCTCTGACAAATTGATTAATTAATTTTACGGCATCTCGCTTATTATCTGGTATTACGAGACTTTTTTGGATTCATGAACCCACCTTTTCACTTCTGATGATGAAGTTCCATCATCTCTTAGCCTTCGGAATCAGCAGAAAATTGTAGGCTCATTTGTTGGAATGATTCAACTGGTATTGCTGTACATCGGAGTAGATTTTATTTTCTACTGTACTCAACATATACATGTCGTCAGATGAGAATTAAAAGGTCGTATGTGATAAATATATGAATTTGAGATATGGTGCAAACAAAAAATTGAGTTATTTTTTGTGTATTTAGAGCAGGTTTTATTCAGTTTTTTTGACCAATATATACTCAAACCCCAAAGGTTGACTTTAACTGGACACAAATAACAATAATCTTTTCCACAAATTAAATAATAAACTTTTTTAAAACCCACATACGACTGTAACATATTTTCTTTTAGTTCATGGTTGTATGATGTTGCACAAAATATCATTGTACATAAATGATTTAAAGGAAAAAAATTAAAAAAAGCACTGAAATTTTGTATACATGCATCCGAAAATCTAATGGTTAAAGAAAACAATTGATAAAAGACAAAATTAAAAATACGATTACTTTTCTTTGCATTTTAAAATTTTGAACAAAAAACATAATGTCAACTTTTCTGTCGGTAATATAAAATAAATAATTGTTATGACATAAAATAATAAGCTCATTGAATAACAAGCTAAAATCGAACTAAAAATACAAAAAAATAATCGAATGATAAGTAAACAACAACATTTTTCATTTACATACGACCTTGAAGTAAAAAATGGTTAAAATTTCTACATACGACTTTGATTCTCAGGCTTTTTCTGCTCTTATTTAAATGCTGATATATTTTAAATTATGCAAAACGATTCTTACTCCATATTTAAACCGTTTCGCATTAAAACGTCGATTTTGAATTTTTCCGAGATACGACCTTATTATTCTCAGGTGACGATGTGTAATTGCTTTTAGTGTCGTAATTAAAATAATAATTTTTATAATAGCGAGCGGAAAGCCATTGCAGCCTGTGCTCTCTAAACTTAGTACTAACCTAGTAATTTAAGATCACTATGTTAGTCTGTATAAATAAATAAATAAATAAAATCACGTATCGAAAGAAAATTGCTTTCAAATAAAAATTCGATATTATTAGTCTGAGACTTTTGTACCCAGACACTATTAATTTCTCGCATGCCAGCCACCTGCATTTGTTAAAAACTGAATTGATGAATTGAACTCCTAGTCTGTTTATTATAACTGGCATCCTATCTACTGTTACTGCATAAAGAACATAAAAACTGAAACTATGTTTGAGTCCCTTAATTATTGTTGTTGCAAACTCGTCAGATAGAGTAGTTCCGTCCCATATGTTCGCCGGCCGTCTTCTCATGAAAGATATAATTATCAGAAGGATTTAACAATATAAAATGTACAGTATTTTAGCACTTCAACAGTTATTTTAACTTTTATTATAACGGGTGATTTTTTAAGAGGTTTAGAACTTTAAAAAAAAAAAACACAAAAAATTCGAAAAAATGAATGAAATATTTATTTGAATCGATAATTTGAACCTTGCAATTTAATGTTTAAAGATAATTTCATGCAAATGTTGACCGCGGCTGCGTCTCAGGTAGCCCATCCGCTGAGTCCAATTTTGGCATACTCTTTCACACATATCGGCCGGTATCTCACGAATGAATGCATGGATGTTGGCTTCCAGTGCGTCAATCGAAGCGGGCTTGTCCCTATAGACATTAGCCTTGACATACCCCCACAAAAAATAATCTAATGGTGTCAAATCGCACGATCTAGGCGGCCAATTGACCGGCCCGAAACGTGAAATTAACTGTTCACCAAACTCGCCTCGCAATTGCGCCATTGTTTCGCGTGCTGTGTGGCATGTGGCACCGTCTTGTTGAAACCACATATCATGCAAGTCAAGAACTTCCATTTCGGGCAAAAAAAAGTTTGTTATCATCGCTCGGTAGCGTTCACCATTGACAGTAACGCTGCGATTCGCATCATCTTTGAAGAAATATGGCCCAATAATGCCGCCGGCCCATAAACCGCACCAAACAGTGGCTTTTTCGGGATGCATTGGTAGCTGTTGCAATGCTTCTGGCTGATCTTCACTCCAAATGCGGCAATTATGCTTATTTACGTACCCATTCAACCAAAAATGAGCCTCATCGCTGAACAACAAGCAGCGCGCGATGAACATTTCGAACCGAGCACGAATTTTGATAGTAAAATTCAATAATTTGCAAGCGTTGTTCATTTGTAAGACGATCCATGGTTAAATTGCAAACCAAACTGAAGCTGTTTGACAGTGACACAAGGTACTAAACACACGTCAGCTGTCAAAACCAGTGTTGCCAAAACCAAACCAGCTAAAAAATCACCCGTTATTTATGAACCGCTTTATTTTTACTGGAATCCAGTTATATATTAAATATATTAATCCCGAAAGTGTGCTACTAGTCTCATTTGTCAACTAATCACTCCAAGTGTAATAACCTCGGTGAAAAACTATGTTTTGTAGCTTTAAGGCCTGAAATGACCTGAATCGATGAATCAGTCGCCACTGGTCTCGCCATTTATATCCGTTATAATATCCAACATCACACATCGCGTAACGTAATTCCCGTCGATTGGCTGGCAGCCTCAATTTGTTTGAAATATTGTTTGAGGAGTAATTTGTAAGTTTTAGAATAACCCCTCGTATTTATTAGTCGCTGCATTTATTGGGAGTGTGTATTTAGAGCTTTACTGCTATCCTAGTGTTGTGGGTTCGAGAACCACTTAAGAAAGCATTATTTTCTGTATACACTGGAACTCGCAAGTGAAATTTCATGAAATAATAAACACCCTTCTCAACAACAATTATTTTCTATCGGATTCGAAATTCTAAATTATTATTATACGTTTCTTAGCATACTTATTGGTGGTGAACTCTTATCCATTTTCTGTCATCACCTAAGGTGTCCCAGATATTAACAGAACATACAAAAAAGCGAAAAAAAAAACCGATGACTGATTTGAGTTCAGCAACAAAAATTAGTTTTAAGCTTGCCATACACGACAGAGCTAACTGGCCCCACTCCAATCCAAAATCGGTTGTGTGTGGAGTTGATCGGCCACCCATCCATTTCGGATTTTCAGCCAATCTGATATCCAACCGAGCCAAATGGATCGGATAGCTCGGTCGTGTTTGGCAAGCTTAGGAATTAGTTTTGCCTGCTCAGGTCAGAAACCATGTAAGCTTGTGTTATTATAAAACACTTTTCTGTTGGTTTTAAAGCTGTTTTTTTAAAGAATTTCTTTTTTAGTCAAATATATGAAAAAGTAACCCTCTTGAGCTGTACTACCGATGAATTTGTTTATAAGGTGGGTTGTTGTAACAACTTTGTACTACATTTATATATGTGTATATTTTTTTTCAAAATTCTGATATTGAATTTTTGTTAACATATTTATTTAGAAGATAAACAAAAACAAGCACAGACAAAATAAGTCTAGATGAAACCTTGCCTAGTTCCATATTCAGTGAAACATCTCAAATTTTCTAAGTGTGTCGCTAATCTTCCTAGATTCAACCTAACCTAACCTAACCTAAAATTAAAATACTGACATTGTCTTTAATGAATCATTTTAATTACAGTGATCCTATTAGACACAACGAGAGAGGCAACATTGGAATGGACCAGATACCCCTATGGTCCTCAAGCACAAACACCAGGCGTAAGTTTTATTTTTAAAGCAATACAAAAAATGAATATTTTATAAATTAAACAAAATTCTATACACAGTGGGTGGAAGAATCGTTTACAGATTTCGTTAAAGGTATCAACTGGAGGAGCTATGTTGTCTGTGATGTTGCCTATCATAATGTTAACAATTGGCTATGGTCACCGTTTATTGATCGTGGTCCAGCCAATCGTTTATATATAGAAATTCAATTTACAATAAGAGACTGTTCATTGTTTCCTGGTATTTTAATAAATTACATAAAATTTAGGTAAACTAATAAAATTTGTTTGTTTAAGGAAATGCGTTGTCATGCAAGGAAACATTTAGTTTGCTTTTTTACGAATTCGATGCTGCCACAAGAGAACCGCCTCCATGGCAACCTGAAAGCTATAAACTCATCGGTATGTGTACATTTTATACTCGTCTATAAAATGAAGCCCGATAATGTTGTTTTTTTTTCAAATCTATAAACAGCTCGTATTGCGGCTGGTGAAGGGCGATTCAATCAAAATTCCGATGTTGATATCAATACGGAGGTGAAGAGTATTGCAGTAACGAAAAAGGGTGTTTATTTTGCGTTTCGGGATCAGGGAGCTTGTATAAGTGTTTTGGCTGTCAAAGTCTACTACATAACGTGTCCAAGTGTAACAGAGAATTTCGCCCATTTCAACGAAACTCCAACTGGTCGAGAGATTACAATTATCGAAAAACAGAACGGTACTTGTGTAAATAATGCAGAACCATATGAACCACCAACGTACCTGTGTAAAGGTGATGGCAAATGGACCATACTTACGGGTGGATGCCGATGTAAAGTTGGCTTTGAGCCAGATTACACCAACAAAACTTGCAATGGTAAGTTAAATCCTTATTACTTTACATTCTAGAGGCACAGGTCGGGACTCTTTAATTCAAGCAGATAGGTAATCAAATCATGATCAAGTGAATCAAAGAAGATTACAATGGTCAAGAAAATTTGTTTTGTATTTTTTTTTTTTTTTTTACAGACACCAAAAAATACTTCTCTTTAAGTTGTTGGTGTTCTGAAGTCAGAAAAATTCTGTTGGGCCACGTTTTTGAGATATTCCCGTTATAATATCAAAAAACCTTTTTTTTTTTGCTGTTTTAAAAGTTGTATTGCAACATAAGGTACATTTTTTCAACAAAATTTTCAGTAGTTTCTAAAAGAACTAATTTTCTTCTTTTTAAATCTGTTTAAATATCTCCGATATCACCTTTCTTGTCTGAGAAATCCTCAGTTAATTGTAAGCCTTTCATTTATGATATAAATACAATGTAAAAGAGAATGGTCAAAAATGAATGGGAGCTGGTACATTTCTCAAAACGAATGTGTCATACATCGTTGAGAAAGTTGTTGTGGTACATCATTTCATTATATATTTTCAATGTCACTAGTATTGTAGCTAAGTAGCTAATTTCTTCCAATACCACAACATCACCTTTTCTACAGTGATTCATATGAGTTGGAAAGATATAATGAAAAAGCGGCACTACAAAGAATAACAGTAAAATACTCTTTCCAAAAATAGTTGTTTTCTTCCTTCCATTAACTTTTATCTTCAATTTCAATACGTATTTCTATTAAGTTCAAGTTACAAAATAAAGAAGAAAAATAAAAAAGTAGCGATGAGCGACCTCTAAATAAGTTGCAACACTTAAAATCAATAACAATATATTACTTACAAAAGTTGCATTGATAAAGTTTTCCAGAAAACACTTTGAAGTGAGACTAGCAAGTACCTAACATAAAATAAGCCTTCATAAACATGTTTCTATATCGTTATAGTTTTTATCAATTACAAATATAGCAAATCTTCTTTGATTTACTTCATGATGTCCATAGACATGGACGAAACGTCGTAAATACAAAATGAAAGAACTTGACCTGAAGCCCAAAATCAAACCAAAGAACATACTTCAATCCATATGTCACCTTATCTACATAGCATACCATCTGTATGACCTCGAACCTATCTTAGTAAAAATTTAAATATTCAGTCATTTATAATTATAATGTTTTTTTGTTTTTATAGAATGTTCAGCTGGAACATTCCGTTCATTAGAAGTTAGCAAATGCACACCATGTCCACTTAATTCAAAATCTTCGAAAATAGGGGTGGCGTTTTGCCCATGCCAATCAGGCTATTATCGCCACCCCCGAGATGGAAAACAAATGCCTTGTTATAAGCCACCAGGCCCACCAACGAATCTAACACTCTTATTTGTTGACCAAACAAGTGCTATTTTATCGTGGAACACTCCACAACGGGCGTCGGATGAACAACTCGACACCAAATTCCGAAGTGATATAGTTTTTAAAGTGAAATGCGCCTCCTGTTCGTCCAATGTCGTCCTTAATCCATCTACCGAAACATTCAACGAAACAAAATTAACACTTACGAATCTAGAACCAGTTACTCCATATACAATTCAAATTCATTCCATGAATGGGATATCTTACGTAGTTAGTCCGGACAACGATACTTCAGATGGTGATAATGGTACTTCGAATGCCAGCGATTCAATATCCGATAAGACGACTTCTTTATCATCGTCATCGTCTTCGTCGTCGTCTGACGATTCTACAAACATCAAAACAGAATATACGGAAATAATTTTCACAACTGAGTCGGCTATACTAAGTACGGTTTTTAATGTTCGTATTGTATCTATAACCAGCAAGGAAGCCGATTTAGTTTGGGACAAACCAATCCATAGTGATTCACCAATTGAATTCTATGAGGTCAGATGGTTCCCAAAACCAGAACTTGATGCTATTAATAAGACAGCTCTTAATACAAAAGAAACCAAAGCTCATATTGAAGGACTGCAGGAAAATATTGAATACGGATTTCAAGTGCGCTGTAAGACTTTAAATGGGTATGGAACCTATAGCAATATAGTTTATGCACAGACCCATCAAAGTGTTAGTCCAGGTATGAGTGCTGTTATTCTTAAACGAATGAACAATGAGTATTTTTCAATTTTTCCTATTTTGATTATTCCCCTCAGTGTATTACGATTCAATGCAAATGCGAATAGTTGCTGGTGCAACAGTGGCTGTGGTTTTTATTCTTGTATTAGTAATTGTGGCGACAGTGCTATTCTTGCGATCGAAAAACCAAGATGAATTGGATAAAAAGACCAATAATCATTTGCCATTACCATTAGATTATGCCAGCAATGAAGGTAAGTTTTATTTACACGTTTTTGATATATTGTTGTAGTTCTGTCTGTTTCGAAATTCCATAAACATATTCAACGCACATATACAACAAATAATGTTGATTTTTTGTTTGAAAATTCACAATTTCCCATGTTAAGCGGTAAAAATAGACTTCTTTGAACTGGAGAATTAATTCCGACCAAAATGGATTTTTACGGCAGAGAGGTTTTTTTTATTTTTATTTGCTACACATACTTGAACTAAGAAATGTTCAAATGGTTTAAAATATCCAGCCTTATCCGATTTTATCTAAATCAATTTTTTTATACAATTAGGCGTCTACATAAAAAGTCTTTCAATTAAACTTCTTTTTAAAGTTTTTCAAAAAATAATCAGAGAGAAAACAAATTCATCGTCAGCGAGATTCATATTTTCTGTAACAACTACATCTCGCAGGTGACAAAGACAAAGTGCTTTTGCTATGTTTAATAAGTGATGTTGCTTT
This sequence comes from Dasysyrphus albostriatus, assembly GCA_946251815.1. Classification (NCBI taxonomy): domain Eukaryota; kingdom Metazoa; phylum Arthropoda; class Insecta; order Diptera; family Syrphidae; genus Dasysyrphus; species Dasysyrphus albostriatus. The sequence goes on from OX276339.1 coordinate 5,061,847, forward strand.
TGTAATTTTATCGTAAATGCCAAAATTTAATCATGAGTTGGTTAGCAGCAAAAATGTTCGTAAGCGCCAAAAACGGCGAAAACAGATTGAATTGGTATCTACAAAATTTCCATTGACCCGTTAAGAGTTGTTTAAGCGAATTCTAATGAATACGGCTGAATACATTATAAAAAAAAGCAGATGTCGTAGGCCTAACGGTATTGTCAGCTTAACAAATTAAAAATCAAACTACCGTAAATACCCGATACTTTTAGTTTGACTAAAAAAAAGCAATTCGATTCACCATATCTAATTCTTTCACAAGAAATTTCCAAAAAAATCGATAGAAATTCTGAATCCAACGTGGAAAAGACCCTATTGACTCTAAGCATGCCAATTTATAAAAGTCATAACAGTATAATTTTCAAGTGCCCGAATATACCCACTGCTGCCTAATATTCTTAAGGTTTAGATTTTTCTTTGCTATAAACTTTTTTTTGTAATTTGTGCGCAAACTGTGCAACTGATATTGTGGAGCCTTCTAAAGTTTTTATAATAAAAATAAATTTTTTTTTGTGACCAACGGGAGCCGATCATTCCATAACACATTTTCTTGGAAAACCCAGGCAAAATTACTAACTAAAGTTGTCTGATTTTCATCTGAAAAAATTATTAATACCGCTATTCAGACATTTTCTTAATTTCTTTGGTACAAACTAAAAACGCAAAAGTTTAAGCCGATTTTTGTTGATTAAGTTTACACATGAAAACCATTTTTGTTACGCTCTATTTGCGATTATGTAAAATTTCATATTTATGCAGCTTAATAAGTAACAAATTATAAAAGAAACAAGCTCCCTTAAAATGTTTGCTCATAATGTCGATTTTTTGTATGCTATGGTATGGTCGTGAAAAACTTAGATGGAACAATATTTTCAACATTTGAGCGAATTTCTTATATCTTGTGGTATTTTACCTTATTGCACGTTGACATTTATTTGCTCTATAAAAAGTTAGAACCTCGATTTGTAATAGATTGTGCACTGCAGAAAGTGAAAGCACTGTTTCATATTTGTAGCACGGTTTTAATATTTTACATGCAAGTCATTTTTTACAACAAATGTTTCCAGTCAAACCGAGTTTGGTCGGAATTTTTTTTATCAAAAATGGAATTTTATTTTTGTCAAACTTTTCTGGGCTAAGTGTATTTGTTAACAAATTTAAACAAACGTTTTTTAAAGGATTTTCGTTATAATTTTAAGATAAAATTTAAAAAAAAACTAAAATATTAAATATATTTCAATATCGACTTTTTTTTTCTCTTCTCCCATATCCCGAAAATATTGAAATTCGTATATGCATATATTTATATAAAACAACAATAATGATATATATACATATATATGTATACTTTAATATATATATATATATATATATTTATTATATGTATACCCAGGACTCGTCGTAACCTATAGTAAGTGTTATTATCTATATAAACATAAACAAAATTGAAAAAATTCAAAATTCTTTGTTATTGAAACACATCTGTTTCGCTTTTTATGGTTAATTTGTTTGGGCTTTAAAACTTGTTTGCTTTTTGAAATTAAAAATAATACAACTACAACAAAAAACAAAACAAAATTAAATTAGACATAACACACTTACGGTGGGGTATAAACATGAATTTTAATTATATAAAATAATTTCTTCTTTGTATCGTAGTGTATAAAATTTTTGTTACAATTTAAATATGTTGTGTGTACATTACTTTTGAAATTTAAAGAGATTATATGTTTTTGTGTTTGCATGTTTAAATTAAATAAATTGAATAAATTAAGTATCATAAATAAATATTTACCCGATTTGTCATTGTAGAACAATTGACGTACATTAGAATTTAAAGGCTCGTGATATTTATGTAAAGATTTTGCATAAAGCACAGACATATGTTTGTATATGCGTGTTTTTTTGTAAGTTCAGACAAATTCGGAAGAATAAAACTATATCTACACTAAGAAGGTTAGTTCGTTGTACTGTCATGCCGAAGGTCTGGGTCCGGTTCCCAGCAACTGCCACCAAAAACAGAAATGTTTTTTTGCGAGGAACTGCCTCTTACAAGGAACTGACAAATTTTCAAAGAGTATATTTTTCATGAGTAAGTGCTTCTCATCTAGCCGTTCGGACTCGGCAAAAAATTGTAGGTCCCTTCCATTCCTGCCAACAACACGCCCATAGGAATGGTTGAGAGTTGTAAGCCACTTGGCCCTGGTTCTCTACGAGCTGCTGCGCCACCAAATTATATTTTTATAGTCTAACAATAAGAAGCGATCACAGGAAAACTTTTTGAAAAGTATGCAAAACCAAAACTACCATTCCGCAGTGAAGAAATAAAAAAATGACGAAGAAGAAAAGGAAGAAAAACATAAGACCAATTTCAAGTCACTGAACATTCAAGGACGACAATCGCCAATTTTATTTAAACAAAAAAAAATACAATTATTTGAATGGTTGAGAGTTGTAAGCCACTAGGCCCTAGTTTTCCACGAGCTGTTGCGCCACCAAATTATTTTTGTTGTCTAACAATAAGAAGCAATCACAGGAAAACTTTGTGACAAGTATGCAAAACAAAAACTAACTGTCATTCCACATTGAAGTAATAAAAAAATGAAGAAAAAAAGGAAGAAAACATAAGCCCTAATATCAAGTCACTGATCAATAAATATTCAAGGACGACGATCGCCAATTTTATTTAAACAAAAAAAAAAAACAATTATTTGATTCAATGGCTAGAAAGAAATATAGAAATATAATATAGTAATACAGTTTTTATCGGGACTTAACTAATATCCCTTATGGCACTTAGCCAAGTCCATAAGTTGCTCTTGTATAGGTGTTAATCGCTAACCTCAAACGACCAAGGATATCTTCATTTGAATTCGATAAATTTCATGTCTAGCCGCCGTTATGTATCAAATTCTAATACAGAGTGTGCTTACTATATGTGCAAGATAGGGCTTTACCAATCAATATCCTTCTTAGAAACAGCGATTGCTGGTGTTTTTATTCAAATGTTAAAAGGGAGCTGAGGTTGACGAAGCTTTTTTCTGGCTAAATCCTTTCCAAATAAGGTTTCAGTGAGGTCACTACTCGCAGTAGCGATCTTTCTCCATAATCATCATTATCCCAAACAAGGCATGTCTCTGTATAACTGTTTTTTTATAAATTACTTTTGTACATTGTAATTCCAACTACAATTTATCAGTGTCCATTACCACCCCTCTTCCTTCCCTGTTTAAATTAGTTATTGTTCTTAGCCAGTTGTTTAATTTCTTATCATTTAAATATTGTTTGTGTGTATTTATTATGATTTTATTTTAAATTTTTAGTTCATGCCATGGATACTACACCAATTGTTAAGACTATCCAATCGAACGGTAAATTTAATTATTATTTTTGTTTTGTTTTTTTTTTTTTTTTTCTTTAAAATACTAAATTAAAAAAAAGTCTTTAGCATCTCTTAGCATCTGCTTATTTAAAAATTGAGTTTGTATAACAGTTTTTCTCTTCTTAATTTTGTTTTTCAATTTTACTAAACAAATAAATAATTAAAATTGTTTGGTTTGGTGTTCTTGGTACATAATATATATAATATGCTATGTAAAAAGCTTTTTTTAGTTTTATATTTCCAAGCTGTATATTTACTTGGTTTTCGATAATTTCTACAGTTAAAATAAAATAAGAATTAAATATTTTTTTTTCATCCGAAAATACCAAATATTTTGTTTGTTTTAGTGACTACACCTCTATTCGGAACAAGTCGAAGCTATGTAGATCCCCATACTTACGAAGATCCAAATCAAGCAATACGTGAATTTGCTCGAGAAATTGATGCCAGTTACATAACTATCGAGGCTATCATCGGTCAGTTGATTGTTAAAAACATTCTTTTTCAATTAATATAATAACATTTTTATTTGTTTCTTCTTTAGGTGGCGGGGAATTTGGGGATGTATGCAGAGGTCGTCTCAAAATACCACCAAACTTTGTTCAAGACATTGATGTTGCAATAAAAACTCTGAAGCCAGGTAAGGAATACAAAAAATTTCATTTAAATACGGCTGACTTCCTAAATATAAAAAAATACTTTATTATTTAAGCTTAAACAGCTATAAATTTTGTATCACATATGCTATAGTTACATATATATATATCGCACGCAGAGCAAATAAATCATTCCTTAGTCAATTAATATTGGACAGAGAAATAGCACACTTGTAAGTTTAGTATGAAGTTTTTATTTTTGAATGGTACCTGCAGGCGAAAGTAATTAATTTTGATAGTGAACGATAATATAAACAGGTATTACCAAAACATGGGCAGAGACGTTTATCGAACTCTTAAAAAAAGAAGTATTATCTATGAGCTCCATGAACAAGGTAGTAATCCTTGAAAGTTGCTATATTGGTTAAATGTCCTCGAAAAAGAGTGTACAATGCCATTAATTAAGTAAAACGCGATCCGATAAAAACAAAATTCGAAAGCCATCCCTCGCAAAACTTCAATACGCATTGACAGAGCCGTAGTCAAAAAGTGTGAGTCCAATCCTTTTAATTCCTCCCGTATCATTTTGTCTTTTGTCTCAGCAGAACCAAAAGAAGACGACTCAACGTTGCAAAGTTATATGAACGAAAAAACTTCGACTGTCCAAAAAAAAAATATTAAGGCCGTTTGGCATTTGCCAAAACTCATCGCAGAAAACACGCCAAATTTTGGAAAAGGGTGATGTGGATTGGTTTCTTTACAAACATTAATATGCATACATTCGTAACAGTTACTACAAGTTATGAGCAAGGAAAAGATTTTGTTGACCTAAAAATATTTAACAAGGCAAAATTAAATCCTAAAAAAGGCTTTTCTAGAATAAAAAGCGAATACTAACATTACCGTTAAATTATAGTAACATGTTCTCAAGTACCTTGAAGGAGCGAAAGGGTCAAAAGCAAAAAGCATTTACCAAATTTTCGTTGATATTCTTTAAAATTGAGAACACTTTTTTCCAAATATGTCCTTGATCAAAATAATCTTTTTTTCAGCAAATATTGGGAGTCCATAAAATTTTGATACAATTCAATCAGATAAAAGCAAATTTCCGAAAAAGTGTGGAACGGTTTGGTGGCAACCTACGTCTACCTGGTATTTGACAGACCAAAGAATTTCTGCCCAAAGAAATTTCTTGGGTAGAGGATTAAGAAGAGGATGTACTTTACTCTCTGTTGAGCACTGTCTTCTTTCCGAAACAAACCAATTTTTGAAGAGTGGATCAGAAATTTAAGAAATATTGGTGACAAATAGTAAAGTGCCTTTCCCATGAGCTGCGAATAGCGAACTGCGAATTGCGAATAGTCGTGAGTTTTCACATTTTTTTCACATGAGTGGTCGCCGACAGACGCGAATTGTTATGAAAAATAAACCAGTAAATTGGGTGCTTAAACAAATTTGAGGTTAAATTCGAACGAATTTTTCATTCGCAGATATGTGGAATGCGTCCTGATGTTGTGGATCGCGAATAAGTGTTTGGCAGTTCGCATGAAATATCTCGTTGGTCGTGAAGAAAATATAAAATTATAAATTAAACAATTTAATCTGGTTTTGGGCTGTTCACTTTTTAAAAATGTAGATAAGATCGTTTATTCATTTTGTCTAAAAGTAAAAACAAGAATTTGTTGATATTTGCGTTTGGAATTGCCTAAGCAAATTTATTCGTATTCGCCATTGACATAATATGTATGGACTGCTAGTTGTATGATATATGGTGTGACTCAAATGTCCAATGTTACTTTCGGTTTTTGTTGAGCCGACGGAGTTTGGCGCTAGTGCTTCCACCATAAAAAGTGGAACCATCGTATGTTGGCTAGTAGCAGTCCAAAAATAATAATGTCAATGGCATTCGCAGTTCGCGGCTCATGTGAAAGGTACTTAAAATTGGCCGTTTGATTAATGTTTAGAACAAATCCAATGTTAGTCTATAAAAAAAAATACGTACACAGACACTCAAATCCTTAATTGTCACTTACAGTGGCTGACAAAAGTCTACGTACGACCACTATTTTCCTAACATGGGGAGTTTGAAATACAGTTTTGTTTTAATTGTTTTTTTATTAACATAAAACGGAAAAAGAGTTGAATGCATTATGAACTTAAAGTTTTATTCACTATAATAAAAAAAAACAGTCTACGTACCATCTGTAAACTAAAATAAAAATGTTCCTAATGTATTAAAAGTAATTTATTTTTAATAAAATAAATATTAAGTTGCACCACCACGGGTATCTGTGATTGCTAGTAGTCGTGTTAGCATCGAAGAAACTAAATTTTCGTAATGTTTTGCAATTCTTCATTGGAACACTGCTAATAGCCGTGTTTTGTTGAAAACTTTACACAGTCGGGCAAAAGCTTTCCAAGAAAACGGTGCGGAACAAATTGGTTAATAAAGCTTTTTTGTATGAAAATTTCTTAGTTCCAAACTGTTCCAAAGCACTCTTCGCTAGTCACATTTGACTGCAGAAAAAAAGGTAAAGTTATAGGCAGCTTTTGATTGTTGTTGCACTGCGATTAAAATGTCAACTGGCTGGGTTTGCAACTTCTTAACAAAACACGGCTAATATCGTGTTTTCGTATTGTTCGCTGTAGAATCTTCAACACGTGCTTTATAAAATTCAAGTCCGGGCTTTGAGGCGGTGTTTACAGTATTTGTCAAGGAGCATGCTATAGAAACCAATCTTTCACAATTTGAGCTGTATGCTTGGGATCGTTATCGTGCTAAAAGATCCAACTCTAGCCAAGCTTTACTGAATAAACTGGTTTAAAATGTTCTTCCAAAATGGATTTTTATTAAAAGCGATCTATATTACCCTTCCTCCTAACACTAACTTTCCTACCCCAGACGCAGCGACAGCATCTCAAACCCTCCACCATGCTTAAAAGTAGCGACCAAGATCCATTTCTGTTTTTTTTAATCCATTACTTCAAAAAATGTTGTACCTCGATTCATCCGTGAACAATACTCGCTTCCAAAAGAAGAAATAATAAAAAAGATTTAAAAACGAACTGTATCATAATTTTTATATTTAAAGCTTTTGTTTTTTATAAAATGGCAATAAAAAGTGGTCGTACGTAGACTTTTGTCAGCCACTGTATTTTTTGACGGCAAATTTAAGAAAAATAGAGAATACTGGTGACCTTTGCTCAAGTTTCATGTTTATTTTAGACCAAGAGAAGTTAAGGCCAAACTCATATAATACCTTTAGAAATTCTGGGGGAGAATTTTGAAACAAAAATTATTGAAAAAATGGTAATTTGTACTGCATGCAATATCTATGTAACTCTATTATTTGTGGTTGTATGTATGTTAATGGCATCACTGCGGTACAGTTGCGGTACAGGAATGTATTTAGGGACTCAGCCTTATATCTATTTTATCTGTATTGACGTCTGTTTTATTTTTTTACTAACTGCAAGCGCAAACTAAAACTATGTGTGACAAAACAAAACAAAAGCAGTATACATAATAAGTTTTTCGTAGGACACAAAAACACTTACTGTATACAAAAACACTTGACATTCCTTAACACACAGATAGAATACTTGTCCGTTTAATAACTTTTCTTTAGTGTTGTTTCCATTTGTTTCTTTTTTGGAGGTTTCACTCTTTTTTTTTTTGTATTTAAATGGAATATGAACGTACTAACGAACGTCGTAATTTGAACAAAATGATTCCTTTAAACATTAATTATTTTTGAAGGTAATCTATGAAAAGGAACTTGTATGTACATGCGTTCTCAGAGCAACGTAATGCTGTTGCATCGGCTTCTAAACGCAGCATTGTGAGAGAGTGAAGAATATGAGTTTGATCTTACATAGCTATAAAGTAAAATTAGTCATAAAAAGGAGATGTAATTGCATTTTTAGATGGACAAAATTTTTCTTATGGTATATATTTGGGAACCCCTCCTCACTATAAAAACGAGTTTTTGTGATTTTTGAGATTAAAGGAGAGCTGCCATCTTGAAAAGGAGATTGTTTAATTTTGTATTTCGTAGCACGTTCGGATTCCATTCTACAATACATTTAAAACGCAACAACAATTTGGTAAAATACCGTACTGTTGTTGTACATATTTTACTTAGAATTTTGTTCAAGCAAAAATAAAAATGGAATTAAAAACAAAGCTATTCAAACTAATAAGTTTATAATGTCACTTTACTTGAAAAAAGAGGCTTACAAGACTCGATTCAATACATTCGAAAACAAAATGAAATTAAACTCGATGGAGACATAGCCCTAAGTGCAGTACATACACAATACCACAATCTCAAAATGATTTTATTTTAAAAATACGCCAGTTTGGAAGAAAACAACAAAAAAAAAAATACAAAAGTTAAAACCAGACGTCAAAATCATTGGCGCAAGATTTTAAACATTGCTAGCTTTATCAGTTCCAGATTCAAACTTTTACTTAAATGAACTGCTAGAGCTTTAAATATCTTAAGCCGTTTTCTTTTGGAGGTGGCAAAGTACTCATGAGTACTTTACTACCATTTTTCCTTTCCCATGTAAAGGCGCCAGTTATAGCTATCATTGAAAATTTTAATGATTGGATTTTGAGCTATTTAGAAAGTTAAATCATTTATTATTTTGATGAACAAATAAAGCTCAAGACTTAATTAATATTATTATCCAAAACAAATTTCAAATAGGCCCAACTTTCCACATAAAATGACTTTAAAGATTCCAATGATCATTGGTAAGGTAGTTCAATCATTGAAAAAAGAAAAGTCTTTTTATGTGGAAAGTTGGGCTTACTTGAAATTTTTTTTTTGACCAGAAATATTAATTAAGTCTTGGGCTTTATTTGTTCATCAAAAAAATAAATGGTTTAAGTTTTTAAACGTCTCAAAATCCGTCATTAAAATTTTCAATGAGTTTCAATGATAGCTATAACTGGCACCAAAATGTATCTGCTCGCCCATGATACCTAAGTATTATAAAGTACTATACTCATGAGTACTTTGCCATCTCCACAGGAAAGCGGCTATAAATGATAAAATGTTGTGCCATTATTTAGTATTATTCTTGAATCACAACACTTTATAAATTCCAATTATAATGATTAGTATTTAACGGTTATTTTTGATAATAGAAACATTAAAAGCTGTATCTCAAACAGGTTCATCAGAAAAAGCTCGCTGTGACTTTCTAACCGAAGCCTCGATAATGGGGCAATTCGATCATCCCAATGTAATTTACCTTCAAGGTGTTGTAACACGATCAAATCCTGTAATGATTATAACAGAGTATATGGAAAACGGCAGCTTGGATACCTTTCTCCGTGCAAATGATGGGAAATTTCAAACATTACAACTTATCGGAATGCTACGTGGCATTGCTAGCGGCATGTCTTACCTGAGTGATATGAATTATGTGCATCGTGATTTAGCAGCACGAAATGTTCTCGTCAATGCACAATTGGTGTGCAAAATCGCTGACTTTGGTTTGTCACGTGAAATTGAAAATGCTAGCGATGCATATACAACAAGAGTAAATAATTACATACTACAGGGTTATATTATTGAGTTATTGAATTAAAAATATTCTTTTATTTTGATAGGGAGGTAAAATTCCGGTCCGCTGGACGGCACCTGAAGCAATAGCTTTTAGAAAATTCACATCAGCTTCTGATGTGTGGTCATATGGTGTAGTCTTGTGGGAAGTTATGTCATATGGTGAACGTCCTTACTGGAATTGGTCGAATCAAGTAAATAAATATTATTTTTCTATGTTTTTTATGGATGTAAATTTTGTGTTTGTATTTGATTTGTGCAGGATGTTATAAAGAGTATAGAGAAAGGATATAGGCTACCAGCACCCATGGACTGTCCAGAGGCGCTCTATCAGCTCATGTTAGACTGTTGGCAAAAGCAACGCACGCATAGACCAACCTTTGCCAGTATAGTATCAACGTTAGATAATTTAGCGCGCCAGCCACAGGCCCTTCTAACAACAAGAAACTCACCTGATAATGATGGGACACATATCATCGATACACAACGTGGTCATAATATATTTATTAGTACAGATCTATGGCTGGAGAGCATTAAAATGTCACGATATTCTCAGCATTTTAAAGAAGCTAATTTAGTGACCGCGCAACAGGTATGATAAACATCTGTTTTTTTCTGAATGAAAATCTCTACAAATTCTTAATCTTATTTCAGATTTCAAGACTTACTGCTCAACAGTTATCTGATATGGGCATCACCTTAGTAGGACATCAAAAGAAAATTTTACATCAAGCCAGACAGTTAGACACCATAATTTAGCTTTTATATTGAAAATATATTTTATATATATATAAATATATCTATATATGTATGAATAAATATATGTATATAAATTCATGCGTATATATATTTAATTATGTGTATATATATATATTCATATATATATATATATAGATATATATATATTCATATATATATATAGATATATATATATTCATATATATATATATTTGTGTATGTGTATATACATTCATATAAATTTATATATATATGAATATATATACAAATAATATGTATTTATATATTCTAAACTAAGTAGACTTATATTCAAAGCAACAAAATGTATATATTTCCATATATTTAACATTTATTCAAGTATGTCTTAATTATAAAATAAATTATATGAACTAAGTTAATTAAAAATACACAAAAGGTAAAATAATTGAGAAAAAAAAAAACAAAAGTAAATAAATAAAACAACAAAAAAGACAAAAAACGTTTCAAGTAGATTTAAGTAATTTAAATCTGGAATTCATTTAGTTTTTTATATATACATACATTTTTTTAGATTGTTTTTGTATTTTATTTTCTGTCGGATACATTTTAAGAAAAGCAACAAAGAAAAGGAAAGGAAAAAGACATATTATATTTATAAAAAAAGAACAACAACAATCCAACAAAATAGAAATATGTATAAACTGCAATCTATAAATAATATTTAAGGAAAGAACAGCTGATTTATATAAAAAGAAGTAATCATTAACTCGATGAAAAGCAAAACGAACAAATGAAAAAAAGTCAAACAGAAAATAGTTATTTTGTGTTTTTAAAGCCTTCCAATAAATGAAAACAAAAAAATATAAAAAGAAAATTTAAACTTTGTATAATAAAAATGATATAATATGATATGATACTCAAAACTGCAGATAACAGATCTTGTTTTACCTTAGCATTTTTTAAATTAAAAGAAATTAAAATAATAGTTAAACTACTTAATTGTTTTCTTTTTCTGTTGTTGCGGTGCGGGCAGATCTCAATCCAAAGATTTCTTTAGGTAGAGGTAGGAAATCAGTTTTTCGTACTGGATTAAAATATTTTAAGAAGCAGGCTTCGCCGGAACCTAACCTTTTATTAAGAATCTGAATGGCCTTTTCAAAATAGTTTTTTGTCAGGGAAATCAACAATAACACAACTGGATTAGTAGACCGATACACTATCTTATCAATTTTAAAGTCGCATATGAAACCACAAATTGAGAGGCACGGCGCAAGGGCCAAATTCCTCAACGTTAGATTAGCAAAGGAAAACACAAAGCAGATATAACAACACAAAATATGCAAATGCAAGTGAGTTGCGTGCGTAACATAAATTTATAGCCCAGGAAAATTAGACTTTCACTTCGAAAAAATTCCGACAAAGCTGGTAGAGAGCTTTGTAAGCTTTGCTAAATGGGGTAAAATTTCTCGAAAACTAAGTTTTTTTTTGAAAAAATGTAAAAGTACAAATTGTAGCTTATGTTATTCTACACAAAAAATATTAACATATTTTTTTCATACAAGCAATAGATTCTGAGAAAATCATGCAAGAACTTCACGGTGGAGTAAATTGTGTCAAAAAATTAATTAAAATTTCATTAATCGATGGGCTAAAGTTTTTGTTCGATTTGAGTTTGGCTAAATTTCCTCTTTATAAAACCATGGGTGGAATCGGCTAAGGCGACAGTTGGTAGTTGATCATCAAAATAAATGTTTTTGCTCCACGTAAGGTGATTATCAAATTGACTATCGCTTTTTTCCTATGGTTTTGGGTGACAGCTATTTAGGTATAACTTTTTAGGCTTTCGCGGTTGTTAATAGACATAATAGATAATTTTTCGGATTAGCCGCGTTATAAGAATTTTAAGAGTGCACTTTGGTACTCACCCCGAACGTTTCGCATCAAGTTGCATTGAGCGTGGTCACCGGGAAACTGCTCTTGAGATGTTATGATTTATTTGTATTAGATTGACTACGCAGGTTGTAGCTGTGCGTGGGTGGTTCTATCTCATGATGTTGTTGTTGTTGATGTGCAGGTTGTTGGGAGCAAACAATGCTCACTACATCGCCGGGCGTTTTAAGCTTGAACTGGGATGACGGTAAGGTGTTAATGACGGGATCCCAAGAACGCGAAAGCTTAAAACTGTCGTCTCGATTGAAATTTTGGTTGCGTTTTATTTCAATCGCCTCCCGTACCAGCCGCGGGATATAGTGAGATTCTTGAGCTAAAACCTTGGCTTGGTCAAAATGAATCCAGTGGTGTTCATCTGGATTGTCCAAGATGTGCTCACAAATTGCCGACTTCTCCCGCTGATTTTTACTTACAGCATTGATATGCTCCTTTAAGCGAGTGGCAATGCTTCTTTGAGTCTGTCCAACATACAGCGACCCACAGCTACAGGGAACAGCGTATACCCCCGGTGTTTGGAGAGGAAAGTGGTCCTTTGGTGACTGAAGGTGGTTTTTCACCTTCTTTGGTGGTGTAAATATGGATTTTACCCCATATCTCTTCAACACTTTGGGGTAAAATCCATATTTACACCACCAAAGAAGGTGAAAAACCACCTTCAGTCACCAAAGGACCACTTTCCTCTCCAAACACCGGGGGTATACGCTGTTCCCTGTAGCTGTGGGTCGCTGTATGTTGGACAGACTCAAAGAAGCATTGCCACTCGCTTAAAGGAGCATATCAATGCTGTAAGTAAAAATCAGCGGGAGAAGTCGGCAATTTGTGAGCACATCTTGGACAATCCAGATGAACACCACTGGATTCATTTTGACCAAGCCAAGGTTTTAGCTCAAGAATCTCACTATATCCCGCGGCTGGTACGGGAGGCGATTGAAATAAAACGCAACCAAAATTTCAATCGAGACGACAGTTTTAAGCTTTCGCGTTCTTGGGATCCCGTCATTAACACCTTACCGTCATCCCAGTTCAAGCTTAAAACGCCCGGCGATGTAGTGAGCATTGTTTGCTCCCAACAACCTGCACATCAACAACAACAACATCATGAGATAGAACCACCCACGCACAGCTACAACCTGCGTAGTCAATCTAATACAAATAAATCATAACATCTCAAGAGCAGTTTCCCGGTGACCACGCTCAATGCAACTTGATGCGAAACGTTCGGGGTGAGTACCAAAGTGCACTCTTAAAATTCTTATAACGCGGCTAATCCGAAAAATTATCTATTATAGCTATTTAGGTGTCACTTTCATACATTTTGCACAATTTTTTTGAGGAAATCTTGAGAAACCTAAAATCGAAAGTTTTGTAGAAAAAAAAGAATATTTATCAAAGTAAAAATACAATATAAGTGAATAGCAATGTATATTTTTATTCAAATTTTCTATGCGGCGCAGTACGAGAAATGAAAAAAATTACTACAAAAACATAAATAATTGCTCAGAATCAACTTAAGCAATAAATCAAATATTTCGGCACTCCCCAACCCAATGTTCCTATAAGATCCTTCTATGGATGTTCACCAATGTTATGTTTACATATAAATTATAATATTTTTAGCGCTCACTTTACGCAGAATAAAGAAAAGGTGATTATCAAAATTGACAATCAAAACAGTGACAGTCAACTATCGCCTTAGCCGATTCCACCCCAGCACCAGCAGCATTACTAAAATTCCGAAATGTTTTATTTTTAAAATTAATTCCAGGTATTTTTGAACTGCTTTCGTGAAAAAAATCCTTGGGTGGCTCACTTCGTGGGCTTCAAGGGTTTTAACTCCTTTTTTTGGTCGCCCGTTCCGCTCAAGCAACTCCGTTTTCTCCAAAGCAAAACGATACGATACGATAAAAAGTGATATACGGCTGTTCGGATATTCGGTCAAATTATGTATTCTTTCGGATTGAAAATGGAAAACCAAAAAGATAGCCTTCTTCAATACACCTCCATTCTTTATAGCGTCTATATCAAAAGACAATGCAGGGAATTTGGTGGACTTTGGGGATTTAATGTAGAGGGTGAAATTATGCGGAATTTTTCTTTCATGTATAGCTGGATGAGTTTTGGAAAAATTAATTATCAAAAAAATTAAGTTTAATTAAATAACATTTTTTATTCAATAAAACAGATTTTAATTTTAATTGTTATTATTTCATTAACATTTCCATTATATAATTTTATATTTCTTCGTTTCATAAAATGTTTAATGTAAGATGCACTTTGTTTTATCTTTTTATTCTTTTCGACAACATTAGTTAGACATATATATATTTTGTAATTTATAACATTTAGCTTATAAAAAATTATCTCTATTAGACATAAGTTAAAAAAAATCGTTGTTAATTGCATTTTCAGCCTAAAATATTTCAATAACAAAAATTATACAAAAAATAAGCATTTTGCATTTCTAATAATTTTTAGAGAGAAAGTCCCTTCGGATTTTGGCAAATTCTTTTTCGTAAATTTTTAATTTTTTTTGCATTTCACTTTACGTTGATTGTTTAATATTGGTACCAAGGCTGCCGTCTCACCCATTGAAGTCTATTACTGGTTTGATCGGAGCGGATTTTGATGCTAGCACCTTCTGCTGCTCGGACAGTTTCCTTGACCTGGAGAAAAAAGGAAATATATAAATAACTGATATTGTTAGTTTGATGGAAACATTAAAGATCAGGACTTTGGCATAAGGTATTTTTGACATTCGAAAAGAAGATAAGTAGAAACTAGCGAATTGGTAACTGGGCAAGTAGTCAACTTTGCTAATAGATACCAAGCTCTCATTATGAGGTCATTAGGAAAAAAAAAGTAGATGACTGTCGAACATCTATGGGCCATAGACATTCGACAAAATGAACGGATGTTCAATCCACCATTTTTTGACGTTTTTAATTGGGGTATTTTTTATTTTCCATCTCCCATCCGTACGGAATCAATTCGACCGAATACCAAATGTTTTTTTATCTACTATCTCGCCATTTTTAGCCAACCATTCGTTGGAATATATATTTTAAAAAAGGAACTTAGTAAAATTGACCCAAGTAAACTAAGCTAATTTAATTTTTTTTTCTATAAAAACTTACACTTTGCATTAGATTCTGTGCATTTCCAACCAACATTTCAGTTGCTTCGCGATCTTCATCCGATCCCTGAGCACCCAACATCGTAGCCTTAACCGTTGATAGAATTTTGAGTTGTGTCCCAATGGTTGGAATGCGTTCACAAACTTGCAACAAATTCGTACGAATTCGTCGATCTGTACATTGACGAGCCAAGTCCTTGGCTAAACGTGTCACATCCTCAGATGCTTCAGCAATTTGTTTAGCTGTTGCAATGAGCTCGCGCTTGCTGCCTTTTGAGTCGGCAAGAACTAATTCGGAGAGTCTCGCCATAAGGACGGCCATACGTTTGGCAGCTGAAATAATTTCGTTGTCCTTCGAAGACCACTGACGGACTTCTTGGTGCAGACCACGAGCTGCAATCTGAAAGAAAATAAATTGTAATGATAAAGTTAAACAAAAAAACAAAAGCTTACCAAAATTGGTTGGTTAGCGTGTGGTGTTGTGCGGAAGACTTCATCCTCATCATCTGTTTCTGGTAGGGGTGGACGAATTGGTGCCATACCTTCACGTGGTAGTGGAGGACGTGGTGGAACGCGTTCCGCTAAAAGACAAGGAAACAAGATTAAAGCGTCTTTCTATGTTGATTTTCTTTTCCTTACGTTTATTTTCATTGGAAGACAAATGCAAGGCACTAAGTTCGGGCACTGGTGGGGGTAAATCAGAATGAGAAGGTGCTATCGCCGATCGAACATCACGCACGTCAGCTAAAAGCTATTTAAGGGCACCATAATTAGAGAACAATCTAGGCATTAAAACAGGAAGAACTACCGATTTAAATTTAAAAACGTACCCTTTTATAAGAATCCCTCCAAGTACTAGCACGATCTGGGTCATTGATGTTCGTTGCAACCATTTTTGCGTCGCCCACCATAGCTGGTAGTGAATTCTCCAAGCGATTAGTAGCTGCATTGAGTTTGGCTGTGAATTGTGGATCCTCAGAATTGTCAGCTTCCTGTTTGGCTACCAAAAGAACACGGTTTACCAAGCGTGCAATGTTCGATGTATTGTCGACCATTTTTTGAGGCTGTTTGTTGTGAATGGCATCTTCGCACAGCTTTACATAAACCTGCATGTGGTCTTCGGAAGTTTTGATGAAATCGGCCGGATTGGTAGCTTGATCGCAGACGGTTCTCATACGGAGAACAGTATCGGCATATTGTTGCTTTAAGTTATTTAAATGCTCGTCAGCAGCTGTGCTGCCCGGGTAGTTCATTCGGATGCGCCCAGCAGATACCAGTTGCGGTGTTAAGCTGTCAACCTGAGAAGCAGAAGATAGCAAAATTTCTGCGATCTTCTTGTTGCCCCCAGATCCACCAGCGGCTACCATTCGGCTAGTTTTTGAGGCTCGGTCACTAAATGCTTGTAAATTGTTTGACTTTTGGTTGAAGTTTTGCTCCCGGTTTGGTGTTCCTTGAGGAACATTGACTGCCTCACTGAACTGTTTCAACGGAGTTGATACATCCATAAAGTCTTGAACGATTCTATTGACCAGGGCATTCTGAATCGCCTCTTTAAGTTCGTGTAATTTGTGGGTGAGCTTCTTAGCGAACTCCTTGGCCTTTGGCGTTGTGCCTGCTGCATTCATCTTCAGATATTCTACCTCATCACAAAGTTGAAGAATCTCAGCCTTTTGGTAGCCAGGACAACCATCTGCTACTTTCCTTCCTTCTTCGACGATTAAACCGATTGCACGTTCGCCTAGGCCATTGTCATTAATTTCTGGATGTTGCAGCCATTTGCATGCTTGCTCCAAACGCCCTTGAATAGTATGGGCTGTTTGCTGCACGCCAGCTTTGTTCACTCCTACTATGGCATTTATAAGGGCTTGTTGCAAACTGCCAAGTTTTTCGCGTATATTTTTGGCCAAACTCTCTGCTTGAGGACTGGTTCCCTTGCCATCTTGGCGCAGCTCACACAATGCATTGCCCATAGTGGTAATATCGTCTGCCATTTTGCGGATCGGCATTGAGTCCTGGGGAAGACATCTGTCAGCCACCTCGTGGGCGTTCTCTATTATCTGTCGCAGAGCTTTCTCGCCAACACCACCTTTTAAAGCATATGGATTTGCCAACCAGTCATTGGCAAGACCAACTTTATTAAGTATGGCATTGCTTATTTTCTTCAAAACTGTTAGGTTATCCAGCTCACTGGTGTCCTCATCGTATGTTGTTAGTTGCAAGACACGGATTATTTCTTGAATCTCATCGGTCATTCGCGATGCTAGGTAGTTTCTATTTTCCGCCGCTTCATCGACCCCAACACCATTTTGCTCCACAATATGAATGTAAACCTTCATGCTGCAAATCAAGATTGGAGCCAGAATTTTAACTTGCTCCAGACAGCGCACCAGAATCTCGCTATGCACCTGGTGTGTTAGTTCTTTTTCACGCACACTCACTTCTCTCGAGACTTTACTAAGGCACGGACTCAAGTCTTTCAAAAATTGCACAAGATCCTCCATCGAACCTATCACTTCCGCAATAGCCAGATAGTCCAGCACTCGCTTACATTCTTGAATGATCTTTCGCACTTCGGACTCGTCGAAGCACAGGAGGAGCGCAGATGTTCCTTGCAAAATACCACGACTTCCTTCAATAAGTTTCTTACGTGCTGGACCGGAATATGGATCGCCTCTTAACATATCCGATGCCTCTTCCAGAAGTTGAGAGGCATTTTCGACACGTGTCAGTGCCGAAGGCATATCCTGTTTAAGTATATTATCATCGGAACTGTTGATAGTTTCACGACCGACTTTGATGAGGTTGGTAACAGCCATTGAGACCACTTGAACTGGACGGCTGAGATCTGGCATTGCGTTGCCATCTTCGGCTTCTTCATGAAGAATCACTAAACGAGATACCTTGAAAAATGAAAATATGTGAGTTCGTTAAATATTACCTGTAAGATCCAATTTTTGTATGTATTTTAGTATATGTATAACTTTTAAGGTATTCGCGATTGCAAACACAAGACATTGGATGTGGGAAAGATGTGAAGACGACGCAGCGGCGCACTGTGGTTCAGAGGCGGACAAAAATCATTTTATCGACTGAGAAAAATTTTATTTTTGACACTGCAGTTTGAAATCAGTTTCTAAAAATATATAGCTGCTTACACTTGTGAATTTTCAACAGCATCGAGTTTATGTCATTATACCCCCAAAATTAAAAAATTAAATGACATTTCTTTATAAGATTTCAAACCCTTGCAATAAATTGTGGAAAAATCTACACTTATGTATGTTATTTGTGGAGCTAGATCTTTGCATCAGTTCCATTTTAAATCCACTTTCTTAGGAAAGTTTTTTAGGTGTCATATAAGATCTAATTTATTATTAATTTAAAACCCTACACTTTCGTTTACGAAATAAAGCTTCAATTTTTTAATATAAATAGGTGTTCCTCCTACCAAATCCCCCTCTCAAAAGTGAGGTTAGTAAAACTTTGTATGACCTAGATTTTAAATAAGGCATTTCTCAGACTTTTTTTCATAGTTTTTTAGAAAAAGTGTACAAAAAGAAATTTCTGTCAAAGAAACCCCTAAGAATGGGCTGGGGAAACATTTTGCATCATATTTGGTTCTTAACCTGTTATTAGGGCAATCCGTTCTGTTTTCATAGAAATTATTTGAAAAAAATTAAAGTAAGATATAAGAAAAATGTTTCATAGAGAAATTAACAAATTACATTATCTACATATTTTCTAAAGAACACTTTAACTTTTGACGATTTGATTACCTATTTTAAAAAGTGATATTTTCAGGAATGATAAATAATATAATAAGACATCATCAAAAATGAGAACTTTTCCGCTCACTGACACGCCCACTTTAAAAAATACGTCATCTAATCGTCACAAATTAATGTAAATGAGTGGTGTTTTCCCTAGAACAGTGTAATTTACAGTAATTCTTTCCTATAAAACTTTTTTGCAGGCCCATATTTGGGGGCATTTTCGACAGAAAAAAATTGTTCTTTTTTGTTTAATTTTTATGAAGACAAACCGAATTGCTCTAATAACAAGTTGAGAGGAAAACATGATGCCTTCTTTTTAATAAAAAAAAATTTATTTTATTTTTTTCTAATTTTTATTTTTTTACTTTTATTCGTCAAAAACATTTCATGTCAAGATTCTTGGGTATATTCTAGGAAAACAAATTTGTGAGGAAAGTTCTATCTACCACATTGGTTTTTGTCGCAAACAGAATAAAAATTCATAATTAAACCGTTTTTTGGGAAGCGCTTTCAGTTTTTTTTTTAATTTCTCAAAAATTAAAAAAAATATTTTCGTTTTTTGTAGTACCACGTGGCATGATAATTAGTGCGTTGGACTGACATGCCAAAGGTCTGGGTTCGATTCCCAGCTGCTGCCACCTAAAAACAGAAATGTTTTTCCTGAGGTACTGCCTCTTGCGAGGAACTGACAAATCCTCCAAGTGCTTCTCATTTAACCGTTCGGACTCGGCAAAAAATTATAGGTCCCCTCAATTCCTGCCAACAACACGCATACAGGAGAGAGTTGTAAGTCACTAGGCCCTGGTTCTCCACGAGCCACAAAATGTATTTATTTTCGGTGTTTGACTAAGAATTAATAAGGGAATTGAATATCGAACATAAAAATAGCACTTAAATACGCAATATTTCGAAATACATCATTTAAAAAAAATCTTAATTTTTTCAAAACTTGAATTTGCAATTTAATTTCTCAAAAGTTATTAACTTAAACCATTTGATGATGATGATTAGGCAAATAAAAGAATGGGATATTGAATCTCAAAAAACTTATAGCACATGTGCTTTCTTGATTCTTAATATTTGTTTTTGCATTTAAAGTCATTTTTTTCAAAAATTGCCCCCATTCCCCAGGGGAGTAGATAGAACTTTCCCCTGTATAATTTTTGTTTTGAAATGTACCCAAGAATCATGTCCTATAAATAATTATTCACAAATTAAGGGACACCCTGTATAACGATTTAAGATAACGAGTAAATCGAAATATTTCCGTATTATTAACTTTTAATTGATTCCTAAAACAATTATTTCATTTGAATTGTGAATTTCAGAAAAAAAGAGTGTAAAATAATCATCCACCGTTTAAGAGTTGTACATGAAAAGCTCATATTTTGGACATTTGGCCCCTTTGAATGCGCAATATTTTTTGGCCAACCACTCGTATGGAACAAAATATTATTTTCAACTTCCACAAATAGAGCATAAATGCTTTTTGAACAAATTAACCATTTAAAAGACCGTTATTTTCGACTTTTATCCAAATTTTTAAAATACCTACATATATCATTTGAGTGGCACATTCTATAAAAAAAAATGTTCTTAGAGTACTACATAATATAAAAACTTTATATAAAGTACTTTATGATAACTTAAACCGTTTGAGAGTTGTACGCGAAAATTATATATTTTCGACATTTAAAATCGTAATTTCTTAAAGTTCTTAAAATAATTATATCTTATTAAAGGTAAGTTTTAGAAAAAAAATTTATATTTTCTTGTAAAGGGTCAAATAATCTGCAAAAATTACTTAAAACATTTTCCGATGAAGAATTGTACTCAAAAAAACCCACGTTTTTGGTAATTTGCATTCTTGGAAATAGCTTTATTTCTTAAACTATCAACGGACAAAAAACCCTTTTTCAACACTATACCTTTAATAATTTTGTATGCTCGTGTGAAATTGGCAAGGACTTTTCGCAATAAAACAAAAAATGTGAAAACAATAAAGTGTAAAATATTTCATTTAAATTTAAATAAAAGCATCTAACTCAGTGTTTCCCAACCTTTTTTGTGCTATGCCTCACCAAGACATTTCCAAAATATTTATATCCCCCCACAATTATGTTTAATTTTAATATTGAAAATTTTGAAATGTTCACAAAAAACCTTGTATTTTTAAAAAATTAAGGAAGAAATTACCAGAACCAGAAAATTGTGTTTTTAAATCCAGCGCTAATATTTTCAGATAGTTAACAATAATATTTGGCATGTTAAGGAAAATGAGATCTCATAGCCCTCAGCAATCTCAGTCTCGTGAACAGGATTTCTCAGAAAAATGTCTGCCATATTACAGAGGAAAAAAAATAATGGATTCGCTTGTTAACCTTTTGACGGGTAAAATTTGCTGAGCCCTTGCCTTTTTCTATCTTCTGAATTTTCAGACTAGAAATTCTTATCTGAAAATTCAGAGCCAAAACGTAAGCAAAGGTCGTTTGAATTTTCAGATATTTTTTGACAGCTGACCAATCAGGAGCCCGAAAAAGTAAGATATCTGAAACATTTAGCCAGTTTATATTTCTGATATCTCAGAGGACTCAGAGAGCTCAGAAATATAAACAGTATTCCTTTCAAAAATTCCTCACTTTTCTCCTTAAAACTGAGACTGAAATTGTTTGGATTCGCTTGCTCAATTATTTTTACATTAGAATTGTTTTGACTTCTATGTGTTGTTTTTTTTTTTATTCTCCTGATCTGTCAAAAAATTGAGGAAAAAATACTGAGCGCTCAAAAAATATAAACTGGCCAATTGAGTGCCCTCAAAATTTGAGTTTGAAATGATTGTCAATATCAATAAGGGAAGCCAAAAATCTTCGTTTTTGCTTATTTGAGTTATAAATATATTTTTTCTTAGAAAAAATATAATTTTTCACAAATGCCTTACAATCGACTGTTATTTGCAAATTTTCGTTTCGAATCTAAAAGTTCCACAAATATTTTAAAACAGTATAAGTTTGTCATGCTCAAATTTGTTCTTTACAGAACACCTGGAAAAGCATTCACAATTTGGCACAATTAAGTTTGAACAAGCGAAAATTGACTCAGGATTCTTTTTGAAAACAAATGCGAAAGTGAGATCGTTTTTTCTTTAGCACTCTTAATATTGAAATCTAAAATGGATGTGAAGCATCAGAATGTAAAATTGCCCCCCTGAAAAATTGAATTGACCCCCCCCCCCCTGTGTTGGGAAACACTGATCTAACTGATGAGCCTAACTATTGTACCTAGGCGAAACCCAATTATATGGAGTAGAGATCACTTAATATTTTTATTTGAACTTAATTCATTCGCTCCACTTAAACAGAAGAATATTGTTTTCCAATTTTCTTCAAATTCAAAATTATTTCGTTTAAATCAATTTTTAAGCCTTGGAAATATTCTCTTTAAACAACATTTTCATGATATATTAATTCTTCTTATGGGATTTTGTAAGTAAAAATATTGAAATGGGACGCTATGCGCCTATGCAAATATAAACATTTGAATTTTATTTGCTTTTCATGTTTATTTTTTTTTTTTTTCTAATCATATTTTATATACATTTTAAAGGAGGCATATTTTCGGTTATTCATATCCACAAAATATATTGCAAAATTTCAATTGAATCTTAAAGATTTAAGATGTACATATATAAGGTGTTTAAATCGTTCGCTTCTAAATAATAAAACAAAAATTCATCCCCAACTGTAACACAAGCGTTGTACGGATTCGTCATACTCAACCTACATAGTAATCTTGAATACGACTAGCTGAGTCATCAAGTCATTTCATATTCAGTGTAGAAAAAAAAATAATAAAATCAAAGAAAAAAAACCACAAAACCGCCTTTGCGGTTCATGTAAACAAACTAAACAATCAAAATTCGCTTCTTCACAGGAAATTGTAGTTATTTTAAAAACATCATAATGATTTATTGATGGTTGTGATTGTAGAAAAAAATATATATAATAAAAAAATGTTGTCGAGTTTCGTAAAATGAAAACAAAAAAATGTATTTTAAAAGAAAAAAAAACTTACCTGTTGAGCAACAGGATCCAAAATACTTTCTATGGTTTTTGTATGGAAGACTGGCATGGTGTTGTTGTTGTTTTTGTTTCTGTTATTGTTGCGTTTTGCTTTTTCACCTTCTTGGGCTTATTTCTTTAAAACTTTTAATCCTTATTCTTTGCACTTTCTGATAAAACAAATAAATAAATTAAAAATCAATGAAACTTGATAAAGCGCAGAAATAAATTAAAATCAATTTAAATTGCATGTACGCACGCGAAGAGAAGAAAATCTATCTGACTTGACTTGCGCCCTTCATAAAATTAAAACAAAAATTAAAAATACTTAAGTGAATACATCAGATTTGATGCTATAGCAAAGTTACAAGGGTCTTCTTAAAAATATCTATAATTGTGTAGGCTACCTTTTCCGTATTTTTGTATCTACATATTATGTGCTTGTAAGCAAACAAAATATAAACTTTTCTTTCCGTTGATTGACGGAACTAAAAATACTGCATTCAAATCAAGACTTCCTTATGTGGGAGAGAATATCATTGACGAGATGAATTAATAAGTTGAAGTTGCAGAGATATCGATGGAAATGGGAAGACGGAACACGGGTGTATCTATTCAGAATCTCAATCAGTATTATAATTTAATTAAAGCCCACACTAAGAATTTTAAATTCTTAATTGGAGTTGACTTTTTTAAGAAGAATTTTGTTTGTGATTCAAAGCTGCCGTCAGTGGTAGGAGCATTCCTCTTTTAAGTGTTAAACGTTCGTACGAGAAATCCATTGTTAACTGGTTTAAAGCTATACTTACTAAAAGAAAGCTTAGTTATTTTTTCTAAAAGAAAGCTAAGTTATTTTTTCTAAAATAATTGCATCATAAATTGGTTGATATAGAACAAAATTTTTAAAATATTCGAAAGGATCTTATCTCAATGTTTACTAAGCTGGGCGCTACGTGTAGGACATTAAAACTTGTATTGTTTAAAATTATTGTGTTAAATACAGAATTTCAGCAAAATCGTGGGGAGCATTCTATTGTTACATGTGAGATATTCGTACGAAGATCTGGATTTTAAACTGGACCCGAATTATGGCTTCAGTAATGCCGGATTTACACGAGTGACAAATTGTCTTAACTATCGGGTTTTTCAATAAGAGCGCTACAAAAGTTTTTTTTTTTTAAATAAAACAAAAACGGTTTTGGATATCAATGAAATTCTTTATTCCTGTGAAAGTACGTTCGATGCCATTATGTATGGAATTCGATTTCTTTTGCATGGCCACCACGGGCACGCTTGCAGAAGTCCAGCTGAACCCAATTTTCGACGGTTTTCAAGCATAAATCGGCCGATACTGCTGCAATTTCACGTTCGATATTCGTACGAAGTTCATCAATGGTCGCTGGCTTTTTGGCATAGACCATAGACTTGACGTTGCCCCACAGGAAATAGTCTAACGGTGTCAAATCGCACGACCGAGGCGGCCAAGCAACTGGGCCATTTCATGAGATAACACGTTCTCCAAACTTGGTTTCCAATAAATTGATTGTCACATTCGCTGTGTGGCTTGTGGCGCCGTCCTGTTGGAACCACATGTCCTCCAAGTCCATATCATCTAATTGGGGCCAAAAATATTCGGTTGTCATTGAACGGTAGCGATCCCCATTTACAGTAACGCGCCGGTCTTGATCATCACGGAAGGAGTACGGCCCAATGACGTCGCCGGCCCATAAACCACACCAAACCGTAATTTTTTTGGGATGCAATGATGACTCATGGAGTACGTGTGGATTGCTGCCTGACCAATACCGCATATTTTGTTTATTGACGAAGCCATTCAGCTTCGAAAATGAGCCTCATCGCTGAAGATGATTTTTCGATGAAAATCCGAATCATTTTCAAGTTGTTGCTCAGCCCAATTCACGAACATACGACGCTTTTGGTGGTCAAGCGGCTTCAGTTCATGCATCAATCTTGTAAGGATGTAGGTCAAGATCTTTTCGCAAAATTCGCCACAACGACGTCACAGAGATGCCCAACGCTTGAGAACGACGTGTGAGAGACACATTTGGGCTTTCTGCAACTGAAGCCTCAGCGGCAGCAATATTCTCGAAACTACGGACACTTCTTTGTCTCACTAGCACGGGAACATTTTGTACTGTGCCTGTGGATTCAAATTTTTCCACTATTCGTCATAAAATAAATTATAGAACTAATGCCTGATTTACACGAGTGACAAATTACTTAATTCAGGTCAATAAAATGCCAAAATAATGGCCAATCAAATCATCAATCACAAGTATTTACATGAAGGGAAAATAATGGCGTTCTGATGCTCTGTCATTATACTGACAAGAATAGAGCAAGTTCAGTCTTTATTGTGTACTATCATCATTTGCAAAATGGTGTCACTGTGCATTTACATGGCTTCGTTTTAATGACAATATTTAATGCCAGTTAGCTTTGTCATTTATATTATGATGAATATTATGGCAAATTTTTAAGTTCATGTACACGGTTATGTCATTAATGGCGAGAAAATGGAAGAAATTATGACAATTTGTCATTCGTGTAAATCCGGCATAACTGGAATTAAATATTGTCATTAAAATGAAGCTATGTAAATGCACAGTGACACTATTTTGCAAAAAATTACAGTACACAATAAAGAATGAATTTGCTCATTCTTTGCCAGTTTAATGACAGAAGGTTTGTTCGTTGAGAACTGAAGTAGCCCTGGGGTCGCCCCAAAGCGTTTTTTGAAAAACCTGAACTAACCCTGACGAGCCAATTCTATGTTTTTTGAAACCTGGGGTCGTCCTGAAGTAGAACTAGGTTTTTGCTGGGGCGAGTTGAGGTAAAGAATAAAATGTCAAAGTGGCAGGAGCTCTGATGCATTTTTGTTGTGGATTCACGTGCTGCAGGTAGTTCTTTTGTTTTTGAAATGGAAATTCAAGGAATACACCAATTTACTTAAATAGTTACAAATAGAAATAGAAAATGGAAACTGTGGTTTCTTTTTTTTCATTGTTAAATCAAATTTTGTTTCTTGCTTATCTCAACTATACAATTAAAAGCCTTTTAGTGTTTTTTGAGAACCAAAAAACCAAGATTTTGTTGACAATTTTTAGGTTGTAAAGAAAACCTTGGTAACCTTGGGTAAACTTCAACGAACAAACCCATTTACATTTACACTTGTATCTATGTAAAAATAAAATTAAATAAAACGTTTCCAATTTTTGGCGGTTATTTCCTTTTTCAACTGCCAATTCAATTACTGTAGAAGTGTAGACACTCAAAATTTCGACTTCGACGAAAAAAAGTGAACTAATCCTCCATTTGTGACGATCTGGTCAAGCTCATGTGATCCGAATGACCCTTTTTCCTCCTTATTATTATTCTCTATCAAATTTATAATAGTAATAAAATGGAATTTAATGATAATATGAGTTTCTGCCAACTTTAAGGAAATGTTGGCCCAGTGTGCGGCGTGACGCATGGCGGTTCCTGCGATGTTACGATGGATCGTCAGAGCAGGGTAGGATCTTTGAACACCTTTTATAACTTTCTATGTGTTATAATGCTGTATTTCTTTTATTTTTATTTATTTTTTTAGAACTATAAATAAGCTTTAATGTTAAAAAAAATAGAATTTTTCGTAAGAATATGAATTGAGCTTTCATAAAAAGAAAAAAAAATATACTCAGTAACGTGTTTTGTTTTAATAAACTGATATAGTTGGATAAAACAAAACAAAGTGATAAAAATTGCGTTTGATAATTAATTGCGGAAAAACCGTTAATCGCACAAGAAAAAGTTGTAGACCAAGTTTGAACGGTTGAATATTGATGTTTGAATAAAAAAAATAAGAACCGGTTGAGGTTTGCCAAAAAGATAGAGCCAATGAAAAAAACCGGGTACTAAAATCATAAAAACCGTTATAACTGTTTTTCGACTTAAAATGACTTTAGGAACCCATGGTTTTTCTCTGCGGCAGTGACTGTGGGACACCCTGTATATTGTTAAAAAAGCAAGCTTTATGCTCCGTATATTACTTTTTCTCTAAATAACTGTTATGTAAGACATCATTTTGAGCAAGCCTTTCAGGTTTGGTCTCTCTTCAATTCATTTGCTTTACTCTGAAAGGTATCCCTTGTATGATCCATACAACCTCCCTCCATCGGATCCAGCTACTACAGGTCCAAACTTTATATCAAAGACCAGTTAATAATGACTTATAATATTTTTACATCAACTTATAAATGGCCAAATCGATGCTCCTGACTTATTAGCCTGGATATTTACCACCTACGAAGATTTGAACTTTTACATAGGGATCATGACATAATCTCGGCAATGAGACAGAATGAAGAATGGCATTGTTGGTGGCAATCGAAAGTAGGTACATACATATATCAACAGATCTGGAGAAATTTTGGATGGCCAGAAATCTTTATAAAAAAGGCCGTTGATTTGGAAATTATTGGGATATTTGCTGAAAATTTCAAAAAAGTAATGTCAGTGTGAGTTACAAAATTCAAAAAATTGATGGTGGGTAAACAAAACCTTGTGGCTCCGGCGGAAAAGCAAATGTCATATGAGCCATTGCTTTTTGAAAGTGGTGTAAGTATTTTTTTTCATGTTTCGACAAATTCAAGGTTTTGCGTTTATGTGTTTAAAAATATAAGCAATTTTAAAATTCAGGTGACAAATTTAAGGTTATAAAAATGTTGAATTTTAAAATGCAAAAAAAAAATATTATTCCAATTTCAATAGTAATAAGTTATGAAAAACAAAAATCAGAAAACAATTAATTCCGCATTTGTATATTTGCATTGTTTAACTAAATTAATTTTTAATGTTAAAATTAGTATACAATTTTAAATCAACTTATTTACGTGATTAATCAAATTTTTTAGGAAACTATTTAGGTATCTAATATATAAAATAAAAAAATGTAAAGCAATTTAAAGTAAATACTATTTACTAGATAATAAACGTTACACCCTAGTTGTACAAAAAAATCATCGACTCGTTTTTTTTTTAATTTAATACTCAAATAATATTAAATTTTGAAATCGGAAGAGGAGCTTATGAGCAAACCGAAACTACCGAGACAGACAGAAAATGTAGGAATTGCGACACCCACTTTTTTGTGTATTTTGTGTATTGCCGGCAAATGTCATGTTTGATTTAATCTCGATTATTTTCCACGAATCCAAAACTTGCCCTGCTGTTCAACTTACAATACATATACATCAAACAAGTAAACTAATGGTGTTTTCTTTTGGTAACAAAAATTGACTTTTTTCTCCTTCTGATTTGTCAAAATATAGATTTTGACAATAAAAGCCTTCCAATGGTGAAAAAATCTTTTTTTCTGATTGAATATCAATTTTCCAGATCTGGATTTTTCGTGATTTACCCTCTTTTACTAACACCATAACACACCAGAACAATTTAATGCTATCAGTTTGACAAGCCTGGATCGCCACAGTTTTACAGACACAAATTGTACACCAATACAATGAAAACGAAAAATCAATTTGCAAGTATACCATTCGCGACGAAAAAAAATCAATTTTCAGATCAAAATCAGGGGGGAAAAACGACAATAGAATAGAATAGAAAATACTAAAAAAACGATACTCGTTCAAAATAAGGCTATTATCGTTAAATTGCGATTAGGAAAAACGATTGTAGAAGCACTTAATCGTAAAATTGCGATTAAGAGAAACGAGAATCGTAAAAATGCCGATACTCGTATTTTTATTTACGAGTGCCTTCAGCTCTCGTTCAGCTTTTGTTTTGGATGTAGTTGTCAAATGTCATTTATTTTTTATTTTGGTTTGGTTGGATTTTATTTTGTTAAGTGAGCGAAAAAAATTAAGTAAATAATAAATACAATTGTGAAAACATAAAAAATGACATTTGTTAATAGGAGTGAAGTAAGTTGCGCTTTTAAAAAAATATCATTTTTCGTTTTTGTGTGGCAATTTTTTTTTGCTTTCTATTTTCGTATCTTATAATCGCTCTTCGCCATGACTTTCGTTTCTTCGAGTTTTGTTTTTTCTTCCGTTCGTTTCGTAATTCATAATAAGGGCCCTGAATTTACCAAAAGAAAACCCCATAATAATCACGTTACTTCTTATTTTTATAACCCTAACCACACAGCCATTCTTGTTAAAGAGGACTAATCAAAATTAATAAAATTACTTCTCATTCCAATTTCTAGAGCGAAAATACCGTTATCTTGTCTTTTATGTTGTTCTTAGAGTCCAAACTGATTTTTAAGGTGGAATAGTGCACACTGAAGTCGTTCTAACTAATTAAATAAAAGATGGACTAATACCACTTAAAAAAATGATTTTCAATCAATTTTATTACTGTTTTTTCATTTGTTTAATTAAGGAAAAAATGGTGCTCTATTGAATATAGGATTATTGATACCAAACCTTGGTACTTAAAGCATAAGTACAATTACCAGTACAATTACCTTGCACTTGAAATTTTTTAAGTACCAGTACAATTCCTTGGTACTTGTACTTAAAAATTAAAATTACCAGTACATGTACTTGTACTGGTATTTAAGTACCTGAAAAGTACTTGAAATTTTTGTATTGATTACTTTTGTACTTATTGCTTGCACTTACATATATACTTTTCAATTCCTTTTCAATGCCAAAAGTACTTGTAATTCCTTTTATTATTTTATAATAAAATTATTAAATTACAAAATTAACAATGAAAGAAAATAGTGCAATAAACATTCTCTTACATATAAGGCTGTAAGTGCAAAAGTGGTGTAACCGACTTTTTCTTATCATATTTTTCATCTTTACTCGATCTTAAATACCATTTTTTTAGATTTAGGGACGTTAATTCACATATTTAGAAAGCTTAGATACGATACGATACTCGTATCTAAAAACATAACGTTTTGAATTTTATGACTTTTGATGCAAAAATGTAAAAATACGAGACAAAAATGGGAAAAAATGCACCATTTTCTTTCATTGTTTATTTTATAATTTAATAATTTGTTTTTTTTTTTTAACATTACCAATATGAATTACAATAAGTTCTATTCTTAAAAAGAATAGAAAATACTAAAGGAATTAAAAGGAGTTAAAAGGAACGTTTGGAATTAAAAAGAAATTGAAAAGTATTTGAGTACAAGTAATAAGTACAAAAGTAATCAATACAAAAATTTCAAGTACTTTTCAGGTACTTAAATACCAGTACAAGTACATGTACTGGTTATTGCAATTTTTAAGTACAAGTACCAGGGAATTGTACTGGTACTTAAAAATTTCAAGCACAAGGTAATTGTACTTAAATTGTACTTAAGTACCAATATACTTAATTACTTTACAGCTCTGAATAATACAAAAAGAGGATACAATTATTTTTTTCAAAAATGGACTTATTCCACTTTAAAAAAAAGCGACTCATATGCAGAAAGTGTCAAATGGGCAAATGACAGAAACCAGGAAAAATTGCTGCCAATAATGCGAAAAGAGTTGACACTTGTAGTTGCTAAACCTAAGGAGAAACAAAATTTAATAATAATAATAATTTATTCAACGTCGTAATTTTATAAATTGTGTCAAATGATAAGTTTACGCAAAGTTTGCATGAACGACCTTTTTTATACATTTAATTAAATGCTAGGTAATTCAATAAGAGGAAGAGTCACAATGACGTTAGGATAAGTTAAACCAGATTGATTAATTTTACGAAGCAAAATCCTTGGATAATTTTAACCAAATTGTGTAAATCACTTCCCATACAAAATTTGACAGTTCATTAAGCAAAAGATAAACTTAACCAATTTGTAAGCTTGTGTAAATTCATAAACGTCAAATGTTTCCGCATCACTGCTTTTTTGCGATGCTGATGCACGACGTCGCTGATGCTGATACAATTGCATCAGCAACAACGCATCAAGGATTTTCTTGATTCTTATTTGTTTGAAGTTTGCGCATCACTTGATGGAAGTTTGCAATATTGAACATGTTACGCAAAAAGTGATGCGGGTTTGATACATTTATGAATGTTTGGCGGAAACGATTGTGCATCATCTCTGTAACGATGCGCTTGTGAATTTACACCTTATTTAGGGTTTTACGAAGTTGGATGGAATAGGGAATACATCCACAAATGATGCTTAATGCTAATAGGATTTACTCAAAGAACTATGATTTTAGTTTGATGAGATCTACAAATAATAAAAAAAATAAAATAAAATATAATAGTGACACAATAGTGTGCTTTTTTCATATTGTCTTTCTGTCTCAATATTACTTTTCTATATCAGTTTTATGAATTATTAATTCATCAAAATATTGGGAAGCTCGAAAACTTCCAACCCTTCATACAATATTATACCAAAAAATTGATTGTTTTTTCTATAACATAGTTATTTCTGTTTTTCTCAAAACTGACATTTTGTTCTTATACTGATCTCCCACTCACCGATTCAATTATCTTCAAGGTTTCGATTATTGAATATGTCTAATTAAAGCATAAAACCGGTTCATAAATTGGTTAATTCTTTTTAGATATTTATTTTTTATATTTTGAGACATTTTCATATACCTACATTTATGTTAGTTATTCCTTGCTGATAAGAATTTTATAACGTTTTTGTTTTAGAGTTTTTATATAAAAAAAATATGTGAACATATGACTTGCAGGCCGTTACAAAACTTAAATTTGTTTGGGTACAAAAACTTATAAAATTATTGGGAAAAAAAAATTTTTGGGCTGAGTTTTTTTTATTTTAAAGACGATTTTGTGAAAGAAAACTTAAAATAAGACAAATTTCAAGTGTTTTTTCTGTTCATTTTTGTTACAAAACATAAGAAAACACTAAGTAGGTACATGGGTATATCTAATTTTATGTTTTCTGTCATAAAAGAATCGTATACTAATATAATTTTGGGGTTGCGAGTGACTGTATATATAAAAATATATGTTTGAATGATTAAATATGGCATATTTTCGAGCAAAAAAAAATTGGAGATTCCATTGAATGGCGATAAAAATGGATAATAATTATAAAAAAAATGTCAAAAAACTGTAATATGGGTAAGAAAGAAACAAAGAATTTTTCTAGCACTTCTACTTTCCGATAATTTTTTCGATTCCCTTTGTTATTTTTTGTGTAAGAAAGTTAAATTAGCAGAAGGTTTTGCCAGAAGCATGGAAGAAATTTTTTAAAGAGGAGAAAAGGTATCGCCATAACTAGGGTCCAGATCGACGACTAAACATTTAGAAGTTTTCTTTCTTGGAAGCAGTTTTCTGACCTTCAACAAGAACGTAAATGTAATTCAACTATAGTTAAATGGGGAAGAAGAAGATTCGTCTTTTTTAGGGATTTCTATCAATTTATGAAGAGAGGACCAACTCATGCAGTATTTGGGATAGCGTATTTATGTAGGATTTGCAACTGATTTATTGGGAAACGAGATTGAATAAATCAAATCGCTTACACCTTCAAATACACGGAGAGTAATAACACTTTCTGGAGTGTGGATCTAACAGCAAACTTCGCTGCAACCAAATTATTTTTTTCTTGTGTCGTGACAGCAGACAAACTTTGGAACGTAGCAAACATTTTATGGGACATTGAAGTAGGTATCCTCAGTCTTTATTTGGAACATTCAAAAATTTGTATTGTCGCTTATGCTGCGGATAGAAATATAAACTTGGTTTATAGCCAATAAGTCATTGTGCTCTACTATTAACTTTTTACTAACGCTTTTATCCTATTTTCTGGATAATTACATTTATGACTCAGGCCCTTTCTGGCAGTTAGTACTAAACGAATCCCTGACCAAAAATGGAACTATTCGTAGCAGCCATGAGTCTTAAAATAAACAACACTCATCATTCGGATGATTCACTATGGTTAGGCGGACCTAGGCAAATGATTTATTTTCTTGACACATAAACTGTGTATATTTCATCTGTTGGTTTCTTTAATGATACAAATAAATTTAAAGAGAAATAGTATTGCTTCCCCCAATGTTTCATTGACTGGAGTATGTTCTTTAAATTCCATACACTAACTCATTTAATTAATAATAATTATAGTAATAATATTAACTAATATAATTCGGCACTTAAACCCAATTTATAAACTTTTTGATTTATTAAGTTCATTGTTCACTTTCGTGTGGGCTAGAACTGGGGGCTTGAAATATCATTTTTTGTGAACTCTGGGCATCTCTCACTATTCCGGATATATGGGTGTGCCTTTTTGAACCAAAATTTAGGGAATAAATAATCAAAATAATTTTCCTGTGTTCAAAATTAGTTTATTTAACGAAAAATAAACGTTACTTCACTTTTTTTAAAAACAAAAAACAAAATTTCAAAATTTTTACAATTTCTACCTACTACTTCCAACACGAACATAATACCACAAATATTAAACTTAGCCCTACATAAATGTTATTATTAAATAACGAATATATACAATAATTTCACTGATCCAACACTTCCATTAAATTAAATAAAAAAAACATTAACAAACCGTCCGAGATTAAAATAAACGAACAAATTTTACTAAAATTAAAATAAACACAAAAACAAACAAAAAAAATCCGAATGACCTTTCTACGACGAGTAGAGATGAACTAAATTCAAATAAACCAAAATAAACAAATGACAAGTTATAATGATGGCGTTCAGCGCGATAGAAATCCGTCACTTCTAGTTAGACGCGATTAGGGGGTTTATATGGATCAACTTTGTTGACAACATTGCTTGATGTAATCGGAACATGTTTTCAAAATATTTTGAAAACCATGCAATACAGGTTGACAACTTGGTTTTTTTGCGTTTAAATGATCTAACATCAGTCGTTGCCAACAATGTTGAATGATATGTTGATCCATGTAAACACCCCTATTAGGGGTTTCACAAAACCGGTTTTCGGCGAAATCTTTTCAAAAACTCGAAAACCATTCACCCCGAACTTTACACGTTTTCGTTTGACATTACAGTTTTTCATTAATTAACCACTCACAATTTTCTTTTTTCTTTTTTGTTGTTTTCTTCCATTTTATGAAAGTAAAATGGTGATTATTTATATAAATTTGATACATATAAACAGTTTTAATTACCACAAGCAAAAAACTATCAGTTTTAAATAGATTAAATAATTTTGAGATTGGAATTTTATATTTGATATGACAAAATTTCGTCAGCTGTTTTCGATTTTTTTTTTTTTAAAGCATTCAATCAGTTTCTTTTTTGACATTTTATTAGGCACTGAACTGTTTTAAAAGGTATGTTTGTTTCGTTCATCTCTGAATTTTAACATGTTTTCGACTGGTGTTATATTAAACTTGTGTTCTACGAAAGCCTGAAGTATAAAAAAATGTTTGTGTTTTCGATTAGGTTCTTCTCCAAAACCGATATTTTCGCTAAAGCCGCGTTTTGGGTTCGCTGTGAAAAGGCTATTATGCTATATTTCCACCAAAGGTTTATCTCAGTTAAGAGTTCTTAAAAAGGATTTATTTTGCAGGTAGTACCTTGTGGCATGATGGTTAGTGCGTAGGACTGTTATGTCAAAGGTCTGGGTTCGATTCCCAGCCGCTGCCACCTAAAAACAGAAATGTTTTTTTCCGAGGTACTTCCTCTTGCGAGGAACTGACAAATCCTCTCCACGAGCTGTAGTGCCACCAAATTTATTTTTATTTTGCAGCATCTTAAAAAATACAAATGGTGTTTCATTCTTTCTTAGAGCCTGTCTTCATTGTCTTCTTAAAGTGCTTTTTACATGATCTGCGACTAGCGAACTGCGAATTGTGAATTTTGACATTTTTCTTTTACATTAGTGGTTGCCAACAGAAGTGAATTGTCATAGAAAATTGACCAGTAAATTGGGTGCTTGGAAAAATTTGAGGTTAAATTCAATCGAATTTTTCATTCGCAGATTTGTGAAAAGCGTCCTGATGTTGTGGATTGCAAATAATGGTGGATTTACATGTATCTTGATTTCATTTCTTGAAAAAGAAAAGGATGTAAAATATAAAAGTTTCGTTTGTTGGATAGAGAGGGAAGACCGAAATCAAGTAGAGCATCTTGATAAAATCAAGATTATAGTAAAACGGCATCTTCGTCTGTATTTGTGTGCACATGTTTATTTGGTGTATGTGCGCATGTTTTGCTACAACTTTTAGGCCTGATTAAAAAAAAATAAAAAATAAATGAAGTGTCAAAAACAAAAAAAAACATAGATATATGAAGTTGTAAATAAATTTGTTTAAAGACTTGAAGATGTCCATGCAAAGCAATTATTGAACAAATGTAAAAACCGAAAAATGTTGTCAAATTAAATTAGGTATTGAATGAAAATAACAACTATTATTAACTGAATCTTAATCTACAAAAAAAAAAAAAAAAAATACGAAAACATATGTTTTTTGACAGCCAAACAGATTATAGCATATTATAGTAATTAAAAAAGATTTACCACCTTTGGACTCTTTCACACGTTCATATTTTGTCATTATATCTGACCCGCTCTACTTTTCTTGAAGATCAAGATAAAGATACATGTAAATCCACTATTATTGAACAAACGTGAAAAAAACCGAAAAATATTGTTAAATTAAATTAGGCATTGAATAAAAATACAAAGTACATATTAAGGGTATTCATGCAACGATGTAAGCTTTTCGGCGTAGTAATTTTTTCAAATTTGGGATGCATGTTTCATGAACACCCTTTTGAAATGGCTTTTGCAAACATCGTAAACTAATCCGTCAAATAAAAAGAAACTTTCGTCCAATTTTGATTTCCATTTTTATTTGAATTATATCTTTCCTCAGCCATTTTGATTAAAATGTTTCCCGTTTTCATGTTTAATTTTTTTAGTTTTTGATTCTTTTTCGATCAGATTTAGTTAGAAAGTTTAACACGTTTACCATTATTACAAATACAAATTTATGTAGGAAAGCTTACGATTTGTTGGAAATGATTTCTCATACAAATGTTGACAGTTCGTTTACGATGTAGTAAACTTTCCGACGATTACAATGTTTACAATAGTTTTCCGACGTT
Source organism: Dasysyrphus albostriatus (assembly GCA_946251815.1). Lineage (NCBI taxonomy): Eukaryota > Metazoa > Arthropoda > Insecta > Diptera > Syrphidae > Dasysyrphus > Dasysyrphus albostriatus. Next base: position 5,098,154 of record OX276339.1, read on the forward strand.
GAATGAATACCCATATTATCAACTGAATCTTAATCTACAAATAAAATAAAAAAATAACAAAAACATTTGTCTTTGACAGCCAAACAGATTATAGAATATTATAGTAATTAAAATAGAGTTACCACCCTTGTACTCTTTCACACGTTCATGTTCTGTCATTATATCTGACCCACTCCACTTTTCTTGAAGATCAAGATACATGTAAATCCACCATAAAGTTGATTATTGCTGGCAAAAAGTTCCGCCAGCAAATTAATATTGCCAGCAACTTAGTTGCTTAGTGGGCGGTCTCCCATATAACCAAATGTAATTGAGTCGGGAGCAACAAAAAGTTGCTAGGGCGAGCAACTTAAAGTTGCCAAGTGGGCGCCAGGTCTTAGCTTCACGGCACAAATTTATTTCGTTAATATTAAAGATTATCAGCCTTATTTATTAGATTTTTTAGGCGGTTGACTAGTTAAACAGTTTTTTAAAAGTTCTTAATAGTTGGATATATGCCTTACTTAATTATATAAAATGTCAACTTAGACAAATCTTAGACAACCGATGCCGTTGTCCAAGTTAGACAACTTTAAGACAACAATAAAGAAAGTTTATTAATGACTTTTTGGAGTTGAACGGCTCTCTAAAGTTAGACAAAGTTTATAAATACGACTGTATATATTTATCTGGTTAAATCTTCCTTGGGAAAATACTCTCACAAATCATCTATTATAAATAAAACACCATTAGCATTAAAACAAAAAACAGCTGGCGAAATTCTGTCATATCAAATTCATGTCAAATAAAAATTCAAATCTCTTATTTAAATTTGATAATATTTTGATTATGGTAGTTCGAATTGCTTATATGGATCATATTTATATAAATAATCACCATTTTACTTTCATAAACAAAAGAAAACAAAAAAGAAAAGAAAACTATAAGTGATTGGTTAGAAAAAAAAGTAATGTCAAACTAAAACGTGTAATTTTGAAAATTTATCGCTGAATAGCGGTTTTGGGTTTAATGTGAAAAGCCATTGAAAGAGCAACATGCCTCATGACAGCCCTGACCCACCCGGTCGCCAGCAATTCACTATCGATATATGTGATATCGATAAATTTCTCACCGTTACCCATCACTAACATGTAGAATATAGATTGTAGAATGTAGAAAAGAGAATTTATTCTCAGAGCAATTTTTGTCCGTTCTTTCGTCGCGAATTTTGCTTTCGTAGAAGGTAGAATATTTTTTTTAGTTTTTTTATTATAACATTTTATAATTTCCTACAACTACTACTAGCAGCTCGCCATTGAAACTTTAGAAGCAACAAATTTGTTAAAAAAAAAATAAATAACTAAAAGCTCCAGAAGAACATTCTGCTACAAAAGTGTGTTTCGGCTTAAAAAAAGGTTATTTATCGGCTCCAGCGCTCGCTTAAAGTACGTGGAACACCAGAAATCAGAAAGAAGATACAAAATGGGTTTGACCATTTCGAGCCTCCTCACCCGCCTATTTGGTAAAAAACAAATGAGGATACTGATGGGTAAGTTCTGTGGATGGATAAGTCCTCCACCGCCTGGTGGACAGTGCATATAATTGGAATCAAGTTTTAGAAAATAGCTTGTTTCGTATTTGGTTCTCCTCCTCCAGCTCACAGCTGCTTTGTTTTCTTTACCATAATTCAATAAAAAAAAAATTATATTCGCCTTCCCCACCTCATTTGCTGCACATACATTTGCTTTCTATGTGAATAGATGTCGTATGTCGTTATTCTTCACAGAAACAATAACAACAACAAAACGTACGTGGTAGCAAATATAATTTTGTACCTTCGACTTCGATAACTCTAATCAAGCTGCTGCTTGCTGCGTCGTCGTCGTGGACAAAAAAAATTAATTAAATTCTGATGACTAATTTAATAGGTTGTTCTGAAATGGGGCCGGGCAAGCCTAAGTTACACCGAGTTTCCGACTTCCTAGTGTCTATGGTTAGAAGTTTTTTCTTTTCGTAAAAAACACTTAAAACTGGAAATTGTCATGTCATGTCTAAGATAAAATATCTGACACCGAGGTGCTATGCTCATGTCATGACACTAGGTTTTTTATCTTTGTCTCTTTGTAGAGCGGAAACCTTGGATATTCTACATTGTTTACTTGCGATAAGCACTACAATGCTTCAAATAAAACTTGCCCCAAACCAACAATTTTTGAACAATTTTATTTTCATATTTTCGAAGGAGGCATGGATTTATTTAGTAAGTCCAACTCCTCTTACTCCCAGTGCAAAAACCACTCTTGACAAACGATTAGTTGGTTTATATCCATTATTCAATCTTAAATAGGTATAAACGAGTCAAACAGTGGTCGCCATTATTATAATAGTAATTTTAAGATCTAGGTTGTAGCTATGTGTAATTTGAAATTAATGAAGCTAAAATAACATTTTCATTTGTTTTGATGTAGCTCCTAAAGCTTGAAAATTGTAATATCGTATACTAAAAGATATTCATTTTAAATCTTTTCATAAATAGATTATTTATATTACCACTTGGCGTGGTCAGAGGATCGAAACCACAGCCTTTGTCATCTCAAACCATTTTTTTTTCCTTGTGAAGGAGTGGGAAATCCTCGCAAGAGAATCGTTAAAATTTTTTAAATTGTAGATCTTCCTCCTTTTATTTACAATTTAGATTTGTCATTCATAACAACTTTCTAGATTTTAAGTAATTTTTTTTATAAGTGTCCGCGCTTTTTATAAAAAAAATAATTTTTATGTATTTTTTTAATACTAAAAATCAATGGCGTAACTAGGATTTTGTTTTGGGGGAGCAAACTTTTTTTAGCGACCAAAATGCTTATGTTTTCCTGGGTGCTGAATTCGAATAACTAAAACTTTGTGATGCAACATTTAGAAAAAAAAATAAAAAAAATTATTTTTGGGGAGATTTTCACTTATTGGTTAAATTGCATTTAAATTAAATTTAAAGTACAAGCACATAGGTGAAGCTATAATGTACTTTTTAGTTATGTTTAATTTTTTGCATGGTCTGGGGGGACAAATGCCCCCTTTGCTCCCCCCGTAGTAACGCTACTGCTTTAAACTAAACGTTCATGTTTTTTATTGTAAAAATCTTTAAATGGGTCATAAGATTGGAAGGTAGTGTAGTGCTATTATTTTTAGAGGGTGCAGTTGGGAGATGGGGGGATGGTGCAATCATCTGCAGCAAAACTCTTCATATCCAAATTTAATTGTTAAATTTTTTTTAAACGAAACTTTCAATATATTTATGCTCTTAATCATAGCGTAAAGATTTAAAAATCTTTTTACTAAACAAAATAAAATCTATTTTAGGAACTATCATTTAGCCTTATTAAGTTTTTTTCCATTTGCACAAAATGAAAATTTTAAATATGACGAGTTTTGGTTCTCAACTATTCATTTATATTAATTTTAAGTTTTTTTCGATTTTTTTTTTTTTTTGAAAGAGCCGGACTTGTTAATTTGACAGAGTTTTTTTTTTTGCTTTTTATTCAGACATCTTAAAGTTTTAAAAATATTAGTTTGAAAATAAAGGATCGTTTTTGAAGTTCAATTTGGTTTAAGAGGACATGGGTCGGAAGTGTTTAGAGGTAATTTTCAATCGTCTAGGCTAGGGATGCGAGATTTGAAAAATTGCCTTTCGGGACAAATTTATTTTGAGAACTTAACCTCCTTCCAAAACATTTTAAAAGTATTATATATTTGTTATTCGAAACCAAACACTTTAATTTTAAAACAGTCTTTTATTTAACACTCTTATTTAATAAGTCACAAACTATTATTAGGGACTATGATGTAAATAAAAAAGACATAGATGAATAAGTACAATTTGGCGATACGGAAAGGTACTTTTCGTTGGTTTTCGATATCAGAGCTTCAGTTCCCTTTCGACCAATTTAAGTTTGTTCGTTGAGCCCTGAAGTCACCATTGGGTCGACTGAAAAATAAAAAAAAACAAATTATGTACAAATTTTCTTTGAAAAATAGAAAATGTAAACTGTGGTATGTTTTTTATTCATTTTTAAAACAAATTTAGTTTTTTCTTATCTCAACAACATAATTTAATGGCCCTATTGTGTTTTCTGAGAACCTTTTCTCTTCGTTGGGTTTTTCGATTCTCGATGCATTGTTGTGTTCAGTGAGCACCAATGAAAAAAATTGCATTCCAGTAAAAAAGTAAAGCCCATAATGTACCTACTTATAATGATAAAATCAATTTAATCTTGATAGCATTTTGAATATTTTGCGGGACCTGCGGGACATTATATGAAATAGCGGAACATAATTTTGCGGCGGGAAACTTGCGGGACAAAAGTCGTTTTGTGGAACAGTCTGGCATCCCTACTAGGCACAAGTTTATTTAATTTTTGGAGCAAAAAATAACCCTTCATTTCTTAGTAAAATTTACTATTACAATTCAAGCTTTGCAAAATAGTAATGAAAATTTTTCTAAAAAATATCTTTATAATAAGAAAACTAAACATTATTATGAAATTTTTTGTCTCTTGTATAGGATATTATATTTTTGTAAATCTTATTAAAACAGTATTATTTTTTACCATTGAAGGTAATCTAATAAATCTAATGATTTAAGTCTACGAAAATAAATCACATTATGTCTATGTTCAACCATCTATAACAAGATTTCATCTAAATGATACGGAGACTACATTTTAGAATAGTTCTTATGGCTTTATTTTGTAGAACTTTTAGTCTATTTGTGTCCTTATTGCTACTTAAAAACAAAATTGTGGAACAAAATTCGAAATGAGGCTTATAAAAACTATTGTAGGTACACAAATTTAAATTGGGGTTTTATTTTTGCACATCCTCCAAAGAAATCCATTTTTAAATACCTATACGATAGATATGGGACCGTTGAGTCTCAAATTTTTTGCCCAATATTACACCTAGATATTTTATTTCATTCACTTGTTCAATATTTCCTAAATCCATAAATTTATAATATCGCTACTATTTATCACTATGAACTTGGTTTTCCTAAGGTATCGCAACGGATCACAGTGGGACCGTAGTAGGACATAGGTTAAAATTTTGGTGTTGGATGCATGGCCTCATATTTCTCTATAGTATTTATTAATAATCATACCACCTGATTCTGCAAACGAAATTCGAATTTACGAACAGAACTTAGAATTGTATGCTTCCAAAGTGGAACATACAAAATTAGTGTTCGTTATCAAAATCACGGCGCTCTATTTCTAGTAAGTTTAGAGTCTCATTTTGTTTTTAAATAGGTTTTTTATGATATTTTTTGGTAGTGGATACTTAAGTTAAAGGTATTAACTATGTCTATTAATATTGTATTGTTATTTAAACCACTTCAAAACAAAGAAAAAGCCTACACAAAGAGAGACTAAAATTGGTTCTTTGTTATCTCTTTTTCTCCGATTTAACGAGACTTTTAACTACAAAGTCATGAAAAGTCATGCATAAATCATATACCAAAATATTGGTTTGTATAAGGAGTTTCAAAAACAATAACATCTAGCTGCAACAAGGTGCGACAAGGTGCGCTAAAAGCAATGGGCTTTGCTTTCCCTTTCCAACTTACATTATTTTTAAATTTTTAGTACAATTATTTTTTTAGTTAACAATTTATTCCAGAGAAAACAAAATAATTAAATTACTCTTATAAAACAAAATATTGTTTGAAGTTTAAAAAAAGGAAATGATTTGTTATGTCTAAAATGAAGTAATTTTTTAAAAAATTCTGTTGAAGATTGCCTTATCAGTAAAAGCAATCGAAAATATAACAACTTAAACAGTTTTTAATTTCCAATATTATCTAGCGAATAAAGAATTATTGTAAACAGTGAATAGTATAAGCCAATTTAGTACCTTACATTTCGGAAAAAATTAGTATAGGTAGGTTCGCTTGTTTTTTTTTGTTGTTTGTTTTTCAAAACTATGAGTTTGAAACTATTTTTTTTGCAATTTTATTTTAAGTCATGTCTCCCAAATAAATAGGTTCAGATTCTTTGAACCTATGACCGCCTCCATACAACTGGAACCACTGTGCGGATGTACATAGATATATGTGTGACGGTAACAGGATCAGCTGTCAACCTAACCAAAGAATTTACATTATTCACAAATAACAAGCAAAGCAAAACAACGGAAATTTGGTGTTCATTTTCATTACCATGAAAGTAGTATGAATTTATTTACTCTATCTATATGGGTAGATCTTTTTATTTATCCACTATTAATTTTTAAATTGAATAGTAATTATTTTTTTAATTACATTTCATTTTAAAAAATCATTATTATGCATTATTTTGTATAAACAAAAAATATGAGGTTATGATTGATGAGCTATGGCGTGTAGGTAGTATTTTAAAATTTTTGTGTTTAATATTTTGTTCAAGAATGTATGTTGAATAATTTAAGCTTGGTTTGGCATCTTTTGTTTTACTTTTTAAGGTTTCCTAAACTGATAGTGGATAGATCTTGAAATTAAGATTTTCGAACTCAATTTATCAAAAAACGGATAAACTATTCTTTTTTTATAATTTTTAATTTTTTTTGTGATTCGCAACGGTCTGAAACTTTCTCAATGGTCAAAACATTTATCAGTAGGGTTTTTAAAGAGCCAAGAAATAGCCAAGAACTTCAAAAGCTAAAAGAAAGGAGCTCCAGTTGCGCAATTTTTGAACGCAATCTTAGCAGGGGAACAATAAAAATGTGTAACATGACCAAAAATTGGAACATGCCAATCATGACAGTGTTATTCATTACGTCCGATTAGCATATGCCAATTATTGGGCTTGTTTTTAAATAAAAGATTTTCAAATTTGGGTAACTCCATAAAAAATTAGACATAGAAGATAGAAAAATGGAAAATTGATTTCGCCCCATGTCTATTGATCGTTACTTTTTGAACTTAAACTGCAAAGATATCCTGCAAGTAACAAACATAAATGGCTGAAGATAAAAGAAATAAGAAAAAGTCTTATCCCTTAATTTCTAAATTAAAAACGTGAAATAACATGATTAACGGACTTTTTGCAACTTGAGTTACCATGTATTTTATTAAATTTGTATAAAATATTTTCAGTAATTTAAAGTTCCTGTATAGTTGTTAATAGGCTCATAAATTGTTGTATCTAATTCAACAAACTTGTGAAGTTTTATTGAGCTACCAACATGTTTTCGTAATTTTTTACTAAGAAAGAATTATTTTTCCTCAAAAGTTTTATTTTTTCCTAGCAATCGAAATCATAACCATGTATAAAGTTTATATTTTGTTTCATTTTTATTATTTATTGTAAAACTTTCTCAAATGTAACCTCAGCTACCATGGAATTGCCTTTTTGACAATTTTCTTTAAACACTTGTGCAATTTTCTTCTTAAACAATAAAAGGTTAGTCTCGGCCTTAAAATTACGGAATTGACGAAAACTTAATTTTAAACATATTTTTTTATATATTGATTTTATTCTTGTATAAGTAATAAACACCAGTGTGTCAATCACTGGATTGACTGATGTCAATAAATTCCAAACAAAAAAAGAAAAAATTAAGATAACAATCATACATTACATTGCGATTTTTAACTTGCCACTAAAAAACATCCTTAAATTCATCCTGAATTTAGGGTGGTTCAAGGAGGTCTCCTTATCCTAAACTCCACTTATTCCACCTTCTCCTTTTCCTCACACCTTTTCTCTTTACCAAAATCCTAAGAGGAGTGCAATATATCCATTGAGATCCGAGTGAGATGGTACGGCTTGCCCCCCTTCTAACCTAACCTGACTATGACATTGCGATAAGAGAGAACTCGAAAAAAGTGGGTTCCACAGTTCTGCCACAGCCACTGAAGCGGTTTTCTTCAATTTTAGAACTTGAACTTTTTTTGGTAAATTAATAAGCTAATAAGCTTCAAAAGTAATTCAAAAATGTTCATTATTGAAAAATATGACCAGTGAAATAAAGCTGAACCAGAAACAATAATAGTTACAGTCAGCCTTGTCACAACACAAGAATGCATTCCAAAGGCTGTTTGGAGATTGAATGATCACACACACGTCGGCAATAGAATTTTAGATAAGTGACTCCATGTGATTTATAAATATGTACTGATAACTCGTTGGCTCAGTTTAAAATATAGTTTTTTATGATTTGAAATATAGCAAAAAAAAACTTCTTGTTTTTTCTTTTAAAAAGTAATTTATTATTACGACACATTTATACAAACAATATTAAGTTTTTTTTTTACAAATAATAAGTAATTCTAACTATAACAAATTTCAATACAAATTATATATTTTTGGTAATCTTTGCAGTTGGCTTGGATGCAGCTGGTAAAACCACGATCCTTTACAAACTAAAACTCGGTGAAATCGTAACAACCATACCTACAATTGGCTTCAATGTCGAAACTGTTGAGTATAAAAACATATGCTTTACCGTTTGGGATGTTGGCGGGCAAGATAAAATTCGACCATTATGGCGTCATTATTTCCAAAACACTCAAGGTCTTATTTTCGTTGTTGATTCAAATGATAGAGACAGAATAAATGAGGCTGAAAAGGAATTGCAAAATATGGTGAGTATTTTTGTATGATCTTCTTTTGATTATCATTGATTGATCATTTTATTTTTATAGCTACAAGAGGATGAATTGCGAGATGCAGTTCTATTAGTATTTGCTAACAAGCAAGATTTACCTAATGCAATGAGTGCAGCTGAGCTCACAGACAAACTACGTTTAAATCAACTCCGTCAACGACATGTATGTTCATTTTATTTAGTTTTTTTTTAATAAAAACGTTTTTATGTATATTTTTTTAAATTTCAGTGGTACATTCAAGCTACTTGTGCTACGCAAGGTCATGGACTTTACGAGGGTCTCGATTGGCTATCGAATGAACTTGCTAAAAAATGATGTCAATCAGATGTTTTAAAGTAGTTTTTAACAAGGATCTTTATATATGCATATATATATAAAAAAACACCACACACACATAATAAATATATATAATTATAAACAAAAAAAAACTAAATGAAGACCAAGAGATGAAGAAGTTAAGAAACGCATACATTCGAAGGAAATATAAATTAAAAGTCAGTGAAAAATAAATAATAATTAATTCATTATAAAAATATTCAATAATAAAAATTATATAACAAATGTAATCGGTTTATCTCTTTTGTTTGGGGTTGGATACAAAGTGGAATTCTAAACGCTTTATATACAACAGAAATATATCTCAGAAATTTTGCGCGCGGCGCACCGGATAGCATTGAATGGGGGATTTGTATTTTCCTTTTTTCAAAAGTGGGTCTGAAAGTAAAAATAGGAATACCTTGGTAGTAATTGAAATTTGATTGGAATAATCCAAAGCGAAGTCGGTGAAAATTGAGAGATATCGCTTTCAATACGATCTTGCTTAACAGAACAAGGAAAAAAGGCAATTCAACGAATCTGTAAGATTTAAAATAGCATAGTCAAAGTAAAAGGCGGATCCCTTTGCAAATCTGAAATCCAACCTAGCCAAATGGATCGGGCTCGGTCGTTTATAGGTATGCTCTCTGACCACTTGAGTAGTACTAACTCCATCATAAGAGCGCATTATTTTTGACACTAAAGTCGTTTTCAATCGCATTTATCTCATAAACAATAAATAATGAGTTATGACGTTCCTCTAACAAATTATGAGTTATGTCGTTCTTGTGTAGATATATTCTAAAATTGTCCAAAACTCAAAAGTACTTGTTTTTTCGAGAACAGTACCTTATTTGCCTTATAAAAATTAAAGTTGTACTTAGAACCTTAAGTAATTATTATATAGTCCCTCATTATAAAAAGCGAATCGAAAGTTCGTTTAATAGCGAATGATTTAGCGAATTTCTCTAATCACGATAAAATATCGATAGCGAGCTTCCATAATCGCTTCAAAAATCAATGACCGCGAGCGCTTTAGTTCAATAGCGCCTGCTCATGGCAAGAGCGCAAAAACCAAATAGTGATACGCCCGCTCATGGACCAAGAGCGCAAAAACTTAATATCGAAACGCATGCTCATGGGCAAGAGTGAAAATAGCATGGCCAATTGGCTCGCTGGCTTATAAGCAATAAAAATATGAGCATAATAGGTTTTCATTTAATTTTTTAATACAGTATATTTAGAAGATTTGTTTATAACTTAGCTTCCTTTATTTTTGTTTAACGGAGGTAGAATAACGTCGGTCAAAGGTAAAAAACATTTACTAACAAAATAGACTATGAAGGAAATTTGATTGAAGCATACTGTGGGAAATTTAAAACAAACGGCACTGTTTTTTATTTGTTACTTTTAGTCTAGTCGAATTAACTCTTTTTTTTATTTTTCATTATTTTTTTTTATATTTTTATTTTATTATTTATTTTTTTTTTTTTTACTAAAAACATTAAGTCTTGAGCTTTATTTGTTCATGAAAATTATAAAGGATTTTGCTTTCTAAATGTCTCAAAATCAATCATTAAAATTAACAATGATGAGCTTCAATGATAGCTATAACTGGCGCCTAAATGTATATTTCTATGCTTTTTATTTTTTCTATTGACTCGACCTTCACTGGCCGAGGATCGAGACACACATAAACACTGCACCTTTTCCCTAAATTTGGCCTGTTTTTTGCGATATGAGTTTTGGTAAATGCCACACGAGCCTTAATATTTTTTCTTACCAGCCGAGGTTTTTTTCTGCTTACGCGTTCATTGCATCTTTTGATCGTTTTTTGGTGAGTTGTAGTGTTCTGCTGAAGACATTAACACCAAATTTCTCATTGATTTCGCCCAAAATGATGCGGGAGGAATTGAGAGGATTGTGTCTACACCTTCTGACTACGGCCCTGTCTAAATTTATTAAAGCTTTAAGGGGATGGCTTTCGAATTTTATTTTTATTGAAAGCTCAGGATCGTTTTTCACTGAATTAGTGGCATTGTCCATATTTTGGAATTATCTGTTTTTACTATCGTTCACAATCAAAATAAATCATTTTCGCAAACAAATATCCATTCAAAAATAAAAACTTCATACTAAATTCACAAGTGTGTTATTTCTCTATTCATTAATAGACTAAAGAATAATTTAAACGACCAAAAACAAAAAAATAAGGGGTTGTATGCGAGCTGTGTTCACTTGGCCAACAAAAGTGGCCAACTTTTTTTTTGGAAAAGATGGCCATTTAAATGACCACTTTTGATCACCCTTTAGCTTTTTTTTGACCACTAAAAATATTTTTGTTTGCCTTTTGAAATTTTGTATTTCGATTTTTTTGTTAAAGATATCCTTTTAATCTTTTAATGATCGTATTTTGAAAGATGAGCATTGTAAAAAATTATATTATGTAAAATGACCAGCCTTTAAAATTCCTCTAACTTATAAAAAAGTATTTTTTTTCTTTTTTTTTTTGAAAGATGGCCTTGTGGTAAACCAAATAACCTAAAATGCCCTCGTTTTAAAATTACTCTAATTTGTCCAAAAATATTTTCTTTTTAATTTTGAAAGATGACCATTGTGGTAAAGTCAATAATCTAAAATTTCCACACCTTAAAATTGGTGTAACTTGTCCAACAATATTTTATTTAATTTTGATAGATGACCATTGTGGAAAACTCAATATTCGGAAATGACCACCCTTTAAAATTCCTCTAAGTTATCGAAAAGTATTTTTTTTAATTTTGAAAGATGTCCATTGTAGAAAAGTGAATAATCTAAAATTTCCACCCTTTAAAATTACTCTAATTTGTCCAAAAATATTTTTTTTTTGTGAGAAACTCAATAATCTGAAATTACCACCCTTTAAAATAACTCTAATTTGTCCAAAAATATTTTCTTTTTAATTTTGAAAGATGATTATTGTGGTTAAGTCAATAATCTAAAATGTCCACACCTTAAAATTGCTGTAATTTGTCCAAAAATATTTTTTTTAAATTTTGATAGATGACCATTGTGGAAAACTCAATATTCGGAAATGACCACCCTTTAAAATTCCTCTAACTTATCGAAAAGTAATTTTTTAATTTTGAAAGATGTCCATTGTAGAAAAGTGAATAATCTAAAATTTCCACCCTTTAAAATTACTCTAATTTGTCCAAAAATATTTTTTTTTTGTGAGAAACTCAATAATGTGAAATTACCACCCTTTAAAATAACTCTAATTTGTCCAGAAATATTTTCTTTTTAATTTTGAAAGATGACTATTGTGGTTAAGTCAATAATCTAAAATGTCCACACCTTAAAATTGCTGTAATTTGTCCAAAAATATTTTTTTTTAAATTTTGATAGATGACCATTGTGGAAAACTCAATATTCGGAAATGACCACCCTTTAACATTCCACTAACTTATCAAAAAGTATTTTTTTTTTTAATTTTGAAAGATGATGATTGCGGGAAAAATCAATAATCTAAATGTCCACCCGTTAAAATTACTCTAATTTGTCCAAAAGTATTTTTTTAAATTTTGAAAGATGACCATTGTGAGAAACTCAATAATCTGAAATTACCACCCTTTAAAATAACTTTAATTTATCCAAAAATATTTTTTTAAATGTTGATAGATGACCATTGTGGAAAACTCAATAATCTAAAATGTCCACCATTTAAAATTCCTCTAACTTATCAAAAAATATTTTTTTTTTAATTTTGAAAGATGACCATTGTGGAAAACTCAATAATCTAAAGTGACCATCCTTTGAAATTCCTCTTATCAAAAAGTGTTTTTTTTTTATTTTGAAAGATGACCATTACGGAAAACACAATAATCTTAAACAACCTTTTAAAATTAGTCTTACTTATCCAGTTTTCTCACAACGGTCATCTTTCAAAATTAAAAAATATATTTTTGGGCAAATTAGAGTAATTTCAAAGCGAAGGCATTTTAGGTTATTTGGTTTTCCACAATGGTCATCTTTCAAAATTAAAAAACATACTTTTTGATAAGTTAGAGGAATTTAAAATGGTGAAATGGTGATCTTCCCCAAAAAAAAAAACTAACAAAAATTGGACACTTTTGCGGGCACGAAGTGCATAAATTAATGGAAAAACAGGCACTACATTGACTTGCCAGTTGCCACATTGGAGGCACCCCTCAGCTCTCACTCAGTTGCTTTGAAATTCGTATTCCTGTTTTCCTGAATTTGGATCTTTCTATTATTATTTGAATTGATGACGCACAAATCGGAGATAAATCTATTTCAATTCAAAAGCAGAATATCTTTGGGGACTTTTTTCATTGCATATTTCCGGGAACTATTCCATCATAAAACTACACTGCATAAAGAATGTACGAGTTCAGATTTATATCATTTTCATATTTTATTCATAGCTTATTGCAAGTTCCAAGCATACTTGATTCCTAAGATACACTATGTGACTTGCTAACTTCATTGTGACAACTTCACAGACGTGGAATATGTTCCGAGCTAGTAGAAAGTTGTAGAAGTTATATTATATTGATGTTAAAACCTGGCAAACCAGCACACGAAAAAAATTCTTACAGATCCATTTCGCCATAATCCATTTCCTATAATCTCAAAAGTTTTTGAGAGAATATTACTTCTGCGCTTTCAGTCAATGATAGTACAAAAACGGCTAATACCTGAACATCAGTTCAGATTAAGGAGAGAGCATTCAACAATTGATCAAGAACCTAGAATTACTGATGTAGGTAATAGAGAGAGCTAAACAACAAAAAGTTAGCCCTTTTAACATTGTTTTAAACTCTTTTAAAACAGAGGAACTTTATTCCATGAGATGCTAAAATTGTAACAAACAAATGAAAACGTCTACCATCTAAGAAGGCAAGAAGTTATGTTGAATTGGTATTAATAAATACCAACTATAAAATATCAATTTCCTCATATCAATATGATATTTTTAAATATCAATTTAACATTTATAATAATAAAATTAACATTTTGGTATCTTAAAAAGCATATCAATTTAATATTTTATTTGCTGATATTACATTAAAATTATCAAATTTGTATTGATATTTAGATTTTGTCATGATAATTTGATTTTTAACAATACATAAATGTGATACAGATTTGATTGGCATATCGTGCTAATTTTTTTTTTGTTAGGCGACTTTTATCACCCAAAAACGTTAATTTTACGTTTTTTTTTAATCAATTTTGTTTGGTGTTCTCCCAATTTAAAAATGAAATAAGTATCCAAACAGCCATACAAAAAATCCCCAATATTGGGGAGTTATTTTTAGTTTGGGGAGTTATTTCAGGGAGCCACTTATAAAACTACATGTCGACTTCATGGTCTACAATCTCTTGTTGTTCGTTGTCGATGTTTTGCAATCATATTTTTGCGTAATATATTTACATCCCTTGCTCTTTACTTCTGTCCCTGTGATCCCATTTCATTTTTAATAACCCTCATCATAAAGCTAATTATGATCTAATTGAACATTTAACTCGATGCATTTGAGAAGCCATAACATAATTTGTAACCATGTTGATTTTTTTCTTAACAGAGACAAGATTCCTTTGAAAAGTTCATGTTGTCCCAGTTATATAGTATTATCTCTTGCATTCGATTTTTAAGTTAATCAACTATGATGTAACTGAATACATTACTATCAGGTAGATACTGCAGTCTTTTACAGGACAGCTCTGCTAAGAACAATATTATATAGGATTCTTGGCCAATGTATATGTATGTTATACAGGCAATGGGAACTTCGTACCAGTTTGATTAATTTGTTGTACCCCAATAAACTTAAATTATTTTACATTTTTTACACTGTGCCAATAATAAACTCTAAAAAGATCTGTTTATTTATAAAATGTAGCGTTTCACCGCTGGCTGTGTCTTACCGCCACAATACAGTGGGGCACCTTGGGAAAAAATTCCCAAAAAAACTAAACCACCGAACCGATGTTGATGAAACTTTCAAGCATCATAATTATTAGGACGAGAAACACAAATAATGTCCGCCCACTGTCATGCCTACTTTCTTAAATAAAGTAGTTTTTGGAAACAATTAGTAAAAGCTCAGATGTCAACTAGACCTTATAAAAATATTTTGTTGGGGAAAGCTTTCTAGAAAGGTTGAAACTACGTTCATTTTGTGGGTGTTTTTCAACTTTTTTTAGTGTGGTCTATGGGATAAACATGATAAGTTAATATTTTAATTTGCGTCTTTTTGTCAAATTTAAATCAAGATTTTCTTTAAATTTGAAACATAATTTTTCAAAGAACATATATATTTCAAAATTGAAGAAAATCATTTCACCAGTTAAGGCTCTGGCTTGTTGTAAAATAGACACAAAGATGCAAATTATGAAATGAAGCTATCATGTTTCTACCAAAACACCATAGAATTTTATTTTCACACCATTTGTATTCTTATTCAATATGCTTATTTCGTAATTTTAACTCCTTAACATTGCAAAAATATAATTTTTATAATGTCGCACAATCAATTTTAATAACAAAATATTACTGCTTATCACATTACAGAGTATTCTGCTCTTGAATAAAATTTACGATGTGACATATTGTTAGTATCTCATAAATATCTTGTTATTATTATGATGTAAAATCTTTGAAAATGGATTCAAAACAGAAAAATATAAAATAAATATTCACAGCCCTATCAATAAAAATTGCTTCGATCTCTTTTAATTCACAAATTAACTAAAGCGTCCATCAGGAGTTAGTTCACGAATTAATATTTTATATCAATAAAAATATAAACTGGGGTGGAATCGGCTAAGGCGATAGTTGATGGTTGATCATCAAAATAAATGTTTTTGCTCCATGGAAGGTGATTATCAAATTGACTATCGTTTTTTTCCTATGGTTTTGGGTGACAGCTATTTAGGTGTCACTTTTGTACAATTTTTTTGAGAAAGATAAGTTTTGCCAGCTTAAGCCCCACTTAAAATCGAAAGTTTTGTAGAAAAAAAGAATATTTATCAAAGTTAAAATACAATATAAGTGAATAGCAATGTATATATTTATAATTATTTTCTATGCGGTACATTAAGAGGAATGAAAAAAATTACTACAAAAATATAAATAATTGCTCAGAATCAACTTAAGCAATAAATCAAATATTTCGGCACTCCCCAACCAAATGTTCCTATAAGATCTTCTATGGATGTTCACCAATGTTATGTTTATATATAAATTATAATATTTTCACTTTACGCAGAATAAAGAAAAGGTTATTATCAAAATTGACAATCAAAACAGTGACAGTCAACTATCGCCTTAGCCGGTTCCACCCCTGCTTTTCCACCTTAAGTTGAAAATCTTAACAAAAATCTACTACAATCAACAAGAACTCTGCTGTTATCAAAGACTATTTTTTGAACTGCACATATACTTTCTCACAAAATGTGAACTTTTGCACATAAACTCTCTCATTTCAAGTTGTAAGAAGCATGTGTGTCACAAGCGTCTGTTTCCTTTTATCTCTAGTTTTTGGCAACAATTGCAGAAGTATTTTAAACTTAACTACTCATTTAATGTACCTATTTTGGTGAGTTAGTTTATAACCTTGAATTTTCGTTTATTTATATGATTTGACATTTAACTCACTAACTTAAGTTATTTCGTGTTTTATTTGCGTTTATGAATACCAGCAATGTTTACCAAAAATGCTAGTTAAGCCTAAGGGCCTGATTCCGCAAGAATGAGGAATAAGTTTTTGACAAATATCGTATGTATGTATTAGTCAAATTTATTTACACTTGTTTTGAACGTGAACGGAATGTGTACACGAAAAATCATTCACACTTGCGGAATTGGACCCCAAGCTACGATAACAATATCGTAATTTTTACTTTAATTTTCTTTAGTGTATGACTTGCCACTTCAAATTGCTCTGAAAATCAAATCAGAATGGTTCCGCTAGAGTTATGTCGGATTTACACGAGTGACAAATTGCCAATAATTCACGTCATTAAAATGGCGTTCTGATGCTCTGTTATTATACTGGCAAAAAATGAGCAAGTTCATTCTTTATTGTGTACTGTCATTTTTTGCAAAATGGTGTCACTGTGCCATGGGTTCATTTAAATGACAACATTTAATGCCAGCTAGTTCTTTCATTTATTTTATGACGAATATTATGGCAAATTTTTAATTCATTTACACGATTATGTCATTAATGTCGTAAAAATGGAAGAAATTATGACAATTTGTCACTCGTGTAAATCCAGCATTAGGGTTGTGCGTCTGTCAGAAAAAAGTATTCTCTCCATTCATGGGCTCACAGATTAACCCCAAAACTACCGTCATAATCCTAATAATTATTAATAAAAAATGAAACTAAATCGAAATTGGTGAAACCGGTATTGATTTAAATCTGCCGGCAATTATATGAGATTATTTTATCATGGAGTTTACAGCATATTGTGGAAATCTCCAAGAAATTTCAAGTAACTAAACACACCTAATGTGGCGTTCCAGAGCTTTTAGAGTTTTGGCTTTAGTACGTTCTTTTTGTTACTCTAGTTAACAATGGTTAATGTGTCAAAAAGAAGAATTGACACGTCATAGTTATAAAAGTTACTTTGAGTTACTTTTCATTTAGGAACGACCAAAGTTAAAAATAGTTGATCTGTAAAATAAAATGGATGAAAAAAAAATCGAAATGCATTTGGAATTAAATAACAGGAATAAATTGTGATTTCATTAGAATTTTAAATTAAATTTTAAAATCGATCAAATTGGATACAAAATTTCGCAAAGACAATAATTTCCAAACTCACTATCGACGATGAAATCAATTAATTCAAAAAATATATTTCAACAAAAATGAAATCAATTGCAAACCGAAAGATCGAGAAGCAAATAAAAGATAATCCAAAATGAAAAAATTGTGATTTCAGCTGCTTTTAACAGATTAACTTTCTCAATTCATATCAAGGAGATGAGTTGAAAAAAGTTACTCAAAGTTACTTTTCGACACTTTAACTTTGAATTTAAGAATGACTCTGTGACTTCATAAAGTTAAATACAGTTAATTTTCTGAATTAAAGGAACGATGAAAGTTAACTATAGTAAACTTTGATTAGGAAAAGGACGCACTTTTGAGCTATTTGGGCACGTTCCGATGTTTATTCTATGCTATCAGGAAAACTTTCTGTTGTTGTAAACTCTTGTTCTTGTATAACTGATGACCGCTGGAACAAAAGTAACTCGAGTTATGCTAACATTTTTGGAATTAGTAGATAGCATATCGTCGGCTTTCTGTCAAAACCTCAAACAAATATCAAATATCAATGCCTCGAAACTGTTTTATGGTTCCTTTATGATCTATCAATCAGTTTTAATAACTTTCACGATCTATGAATTCCATTTTATTACCTTTAATACCTGTTTTTTGTGTTTTCAAAGCAATTTTTGAAATTGGACTTACTAAGTTTTGACAGAAAGCCGGCGATATGTAAGTCTAATAACCACCAAAACGCATGCATTTTCATCCGATTCCAAATTTTGAAAGTTTAGCAGATAAAGTTATAAAAAAAAAACTAAAACGGTCATGAGCCATGCAAATTATGAATGCAGCACTACACTACCCTACTCCTCCCACAAGTTCAAAAACCTTTGGTTTTAATTAGCACATCTAACCTAACAAAGTATTTGAAACTTGATTATATACCTACGTATGTATCTATTTACCGTCTGTACGAGAAGGACTATGGCCTTTTTTCCCCTAGGTATTTGAAATTACAGATACTAGATACTACATGCTGTGCTCCTGTTGTACCTACCTACCTACATTACCACCCACTTAGTTTTTGTTTTAATACAATAAGAAACTCCGATTAACAGAGTGCGCATTTTCTATTTTTGTTTCTTTATTTAGATTTGGCTCTGTGAGAGACCAGAAATTGCGCACTGATGATTCCATTATTTTTCCTTTATAACTATAATATACCTACCTATACCTTAACTTAAATCGTGTATACCTACCCTTACTTACTCCTTACAGATAAATAATAAAAACAAATTGTGGCGTTTTTTTCACTTCAAGTACCGCTATATGGACAGGACGCCATTGTACATTATGTTTCGATTAAAATCTTTGCGGATATATAACTAAATTTGTTTAAAGAAGGTTTTTAAACAAATAATATTGTCCACTTGAAATCAATAATAACCAAATCAAACTAAAAAAAATCTTTGAAAGCTTTTAAGAAAAATCGTTGTTTTTGTATACCTACCGCTACCAACTAGCAACTCAATAGAAACGACCGCGCCGCGCTGCGAAACCAACGGTGATGACGAAGGTGACTTGACCATGCCATAGAAGATAGACCACCATCACCATCTCTACTTAATAAACACAACATTGCTACTTTAGTGGTAGATAGATACCAGACCAGACCTACTTTATTCCTAAGCGAAAGCAAAAGCATCATCTCGATTTAGTGCAACAACGATGAAGGTGCTATGGCTGTGAACTGTGATAAAAGGGGGGCAGCATTAGGTAGATTGTAGGTAGGTATTAGAGAGATATACAACCTACAAAATTCATACATTTCCAGTTTAATCGGTATCGGTAGCAGCGCATTTAAAATTCTTTGGGCAGATGAAAAACATTATTCACAAGGTTATAACAGAAAAAGTAGAAAGAAAAACGGCTTTCTCTATTGATACGGGAAATAGCTGTTGAAGCTGATGGTAGGTAAGGTTTAATATTGTCGATTGTCGTTTGTCGTTGCCGTCATTGTCGTCGTCTCGTATCAATATTCACCTTTAGCTCCTAGCTATTTTTTATGCTGCTCGTTGTTCCTAATAGCCCGCTTCAAAGCCGCGTTTGTCGTTTTTGCTTCTCTTAACACTCTTCTCTCGTGCGTCGCCGTCGTCGTCGTGGTCGTCGTGGTCGTCGTCATCGTCTTTATCGTCGCCGTCGTTGTCGTTGTCATTTTCAAATCAAAAGCTCTTACATATAGTATATGAGATGTTGAAAAAATTTCTAAGACAAAAATAATTCTATATTGAACGAACATAGCAATCAAGCATACACTACTATCTTCTAACCCCGAATATTGTATATTTTCATTTGCAATGATAATAATGTCGATGTCGGTTTCAGCAGATTCAGTTTCTTCGACGCTTAGTGATGTTTTTTTTTTCTGCTGCTGTTGTTGTTTTGTTTTTAACCTTATAAAGTAGTAATCGGCTCGCCAACAAACAATATTCGTTTCGTCGGGGTTTTATAGACATTTTTCAATAAATTCTCTCCGGGGTATCAAGCAGATAGAAGTAGAGTGCAGAAATTTATTTATTTTTTTCTCTATATATTCCATATTTTCCATGAATTCCATGATATTGTTGTTTTTTTTCTCTATTTTATATGATTGTATGCGCAAAAGAAATGCGAGTAAACTCAATATCAGCCATTCAACAAACTAAGTAAAATAATTATATAAATATTTATACATATGTCTTTACATAGGAAGTTAAAAAAAATAAAAATTTGGAAATTAGATTGAAACGACATCGCATCCAACTAAGCCAAACAATAACTCTGTGAATTTAAATTCAATGATAAACAAAAACCAAGAAAATCATCGCACGATTTCTTTGTGATAAAAAAAAACTGTTTTGTGATACGAGAGTGACATTTGTGTGAAATCGAAATCTATTCATTTGACATTTGTGTGAATTCTATATAGATACCAACTGCCCACAGGTCATGTATCACATCATCATTCTAAGCTTTAACACAAAAAAAGGAATATAATTTATGAGCAAAAAGTTGTAACTTCATTTTGTTTAGAGGTGAGTAGGTTACTTGAAATTTTAAAACACTCAAAAATTGATCTAATATTTACACCAACACAAACTTTACCATTGTGATGCTCTGCTTTAACCACAATAACCGCAATATAGTTCATAAATACTGTTAAGCAGGATGACGTACCATTGTAATTATATTGATAACAAAGGTAAAATCATCATCATTATTATCGACATCATCCTCTTCTCTTTGTACTATTTATTGGCTAAAGTTCTCTGTTGTTTTTTGTTTTTCGTTTTTTTGTTTATACGAGTGTAAATGTTTATACTTAGTCACTACCCAGGTTATAGGTTATATGCTGATCAGAAATAGTTCTTTTTTTTTGTTTTAATTAAAAATGTTTAAATGCTTTTTAATCCACAAACAAATTGGGGAGGAGGGAGGGAATCGTAATCATCCTAAATTAGCAACCGAAGAAAATAATACGAAAAATAAACAATGTATAGATGGGTAGGTAAGGTACGGGTACAAGTACCTAGCCAATGACTTTTGTAAAAAAAAGAGTTTTCCGCCTCAAAACACATAAATATTAATTTAATTCTTTTGTTCAATTCAAATGAATAAGTAATAAACCTTCTTGGACTGTAAGTGTTGTGATAGTTGTTGGTATGGATTGGTGGCGGTAGACAGAGAGAGCACACGGCATATGGAGTGTTAGGCTTAGGTTGTTATAATTTTTTTGCTCATTGTTTATTGCCAAATAAGAATACATTTTTGAAGCCCACGTACCTACGATAATTTTTTGTTTTGACGAATTTAAAAAATTTGCATGTTCGTTTTAAGTTTAAATCATATAAAATACATTAATAAAAATGTTTATTAGGTTTATTTAATCAAATTAAAATGTTTTTGATTTTCAATGGAACTGGGTTGTTAGTTAAAGTCTAGCAAAATAATAAGCCTGGTTGAACTCTTGGCCCTTTCGATTAATGTTTAGAGGGATAGCTACTTTTTATTTTTGTATACAAATCGAATGGGAACGTTTTTTTTTGTTCTTTAGAACCGGTCAACGTTCTTAAATAATCAAGACGCTTTCTTACAGGACATTAAACGTTCTTTTATGAAACAAAAAAAGCAATCAAAGTGACGAAAGCACCAACTTTTTCCAAGAACAAATATGACCAACATTGCACTAAGGGGTTGTCTTTTCATGAATATTTTCATCACATTTGGCTTGTACCTGATATTCTCAACAGGGAATCTAACAAAGCTGTAGGATTTGATAAGAATTTCATTTGACATTTTACTAAGATTTGGCTGACTTGACATTAATACCGCATAATATGTAGAACTCCCACAACCATTTCACGTGCCCTTTTACTTAATCTGTGGGCTGTAAAGACCATAGTAACATATTAGCGAATAGAGCAAATTCAAAGAATTGTTATATTGAGGTTGGTCTCACGTGGATTGAATATGATGTGCAGAGATATGAGCCAGTGGCATAGCGAGCACCCAGGAGGCCCCGCATCAAACATTTTTCAGGGGCCTCACTTTTTCTTGAGAGGGGCACAGCCTTAGGTGTAAGGTTTTTTCTGCATGTTCGTTTTAAGTTTAAATCAAAGAAAATACATTAATGAAAATGTATATTAGATTGATTAAATCAAATTAAAATGTTTTTGATTTCCAATGGAACTAGGTTGTTAGTTAGAGTCTAGCAAAATAATAAGCCTGGTTGAACTCTTAGCCCTTTCGATTAATGTTTAGAGGGATTGCTACTTTTTATTTTCGTATACTAATCGTATGGGAACTATTTTATTTGTTTTGTTTCTTGATGCATAAACTTAGAAGCGGCCACCGTTCATAAATAATCAAAACGTTTTCTTACAGGATATTAAACGTTGTTTTATGCACCAAAAAAAGCAATCAAAGTGACGAAAGCACCAACTTTTTCCAAGAACAAATATGACCAACATTGCACTAAGGGGTTGTGTTTCATGAATATTTTCATCACATTTGGCTTGTGCCTGATGTTCTCAACAGGGAATCTAACAAAGCTGTAGGATTTAATAGAAATTTCATTTGACCTTTTACTAAGATTTGGCTGACTTGACATTAATACCTCATATTATGTAGAACTCCCACAACCCTCTCACGTGCCCTTTTACTTTATCTGTGCGCTGTAAAGACTATAGTGACATATTAGCGAATAGAGCAAATTCAAAAAATTGTTAGATTGAGGTTGGTCTCACGTGGAGTGAAGATGATTGCATTTAAGGGCCAGTGACGTAACGAGCACCTTGGAGGCCCACATCAACATTTTGTAGGGGCCTAATTTTTTCCTGAGTGGGACACAGCCTTCATGAATATTTTCATCACATTTAGCTTGTAGCCGATATTCTCAACAGGGAATCTAACAAAGCTGTAGGATTTAATAAGAATTTCATTTGACCTTTCACAAAGATTTGGCTGACAAGACATTAATACCTCATATTATGTAGAACTCCCACAACCAACTCACGTGCCCTTTTACTTTATCTGTGGGCTGTAAAGACTATAGTGACATATTAGCGAATAGAGCAAATTCAAAGAATTGTTAGATTGAGGTTGATCTCACGTGGAGTGAAGATGATGTGCAGGTACGGCGAATGCCATAGCGAGCACTTTGGAGGCCTCGCATCAAACATTTTGTATGGCTTTACTTTTTTCGGAGGGAAACACAGCCCTAGGTTTTTTCTACAAAAAAAATTATTATTTTGGGGTAAAATTTTCTCATATTACCTTACACTTTTCTTGTTTTTTCTTCTGCAAAATTTATTAGCTAAGACTTCCATAGATGCACACATGATTTAAATTTTGCCGAGATTTGCGATTTCTATGGACAAAATCCTTAAGGCCGATAACTTTTCTTGTCCCATATATGTTCTGAGATAGTTTTTAATTATTCTTGGCTTGGTTCTTTATATTTCAGCTATTGCTGTTGTAACAGGAAGCGTTATTCAAATATAGAGATAACATTCGGAAAACTAGAAAGAAGACTATTGAATTTAATCAGCAATACTCCCTATCGAATGAATTTTCTCAAGTCATTCTGAAGGGCGTAACTGGGGTAACGATTTCAAATAGGAAAGATATAAATATTGGTGTCTTAAATGCTTATTATATTTTAAAACTCGTCAGTTGTTCATTAAAAAAATTCTTAATATGGGCTTTCAAAAAGTAATTGTAATATCGATCATAAGTTATATCGGCATCGGCATATACTGAACCACCACTTCAGTAATCATTATTTGCACATATTCATCTCAGTGAAAAATTTCTTATAAATGTTGTCGAGTCATCTGTGTGCTCAGGGCCCCTTCATCGGGGCCCCTAGAGCACGGTAGTTTCGCCTCTGGTTACGGTCTCATGTTTTTGGTTGTCGGCTATAGATATTTTTATTCTGGAAGAAGAACGCAATATCTGGAATTGAGAAAACTGACATTTTTATTAGTAAAGCTAGAAAAATGTACGACATTATGAATAAGCTAGATGGTATCGAATATTTTGTCTATATCCAGAAAGCATCCAAACAACGACTTGATAGTTATTTATGGTTCTGACGATGTCATTCTGGAATCACAAGAGCGGATGTAAAGCGGTTCATACACACCACACCACACATTGTGTGCCAAATTTTCTGGACGTGGACACGTGTGCAAGTGTTTGTGGTGCAGAACACTTATGAGCACCCCATACATCCCAGTATGCACTTTTGATGGATCTCATATAAATAAAGGCCCCAACATCAGCCAGACTTCTAGAATTGGGAGTCAAATAGTAGGTAGTCGATAGCACAAAAATGGTCTGGGTCATAGGCTCAATCTCAGCGTACAAGTCTGTAAGTCACGATGTATTAATTCCAATTATACTTAAAAGCTCAAAGGACGATATTGTACTGGTTCTAGTGGAAGAGGAAATATTTAAAGGATGTTTAAACATCACTTAAATTCCATTTAAATGCAAAGAATTTCCTTCGCAGATGGTGTCAATACATAGAAGAGGTGGAGAAGGGCTTATCTTACTTCCTCTGTAAATGCCCCTGTCTAGCCAGAACAAGAAAAGCAGCCCTTTCATAATATTTTGGCGATGAACTGTGTGACACGTCTCTCTTTTGCCACTAAGAAATGTCCTGAACTTCATTCAAAGTATAAGGGAGGCTCTATTTCCTAAACATCCAAATCTTACTCTTCCCATACCTACATTACTCACAAGGCTAAGGTGATTGGTGATCATCCTATTTAAGATAATCACAATGATCAAAATTAATTTTCCGTTTATGATATCCTAATCACCAAAAATTATCAAAAAATTGGCATTACTTTGAGATAGATGGACTGAAAACTGTCATATGTAGTGGTTTATTTAATTCAGAAAAAAATTGCCGTGCAATGGTCAGTTTTAGCTGACCCAGTCCTCATCACCTTACCTTTGACATACACTTATTTCAAAGCAAAAAATAAACTTTGCACGCAACTGCAAATTTGCCAGCTGGTAAATCAAAAAATCGAAGAATGTGTTCTATGAACCAATTACATTTGTAAACGTTATTTATTTATTAAATTTGTTGAAAATGAAAAACAAATATGATCGATTCATGTTATAATCACTTTATGCCGACCGAATTTGTTTATTGCGAATGTCAACTATCACAAATAACACCCTTTACGATGTAGTAAGATATCATATTTGTTCCAAATGATTTCTTAGGTCATCCACTATTCTAATAAACCAACGAAAAGTAGCTTTCCATATTGTTAAAATAAGAAAACTCCTATACTGTACTTAATCATATCTATATTTCTCTCTTGTATTGCTATTGCACTAAATGTCAGTTTTATGTTATTGTTATGATAACGAAAAATGGACTATTATACTGTGTTTTTTCTGTTTTAATCTTCATAATGTGGCAAACACACGCCTGATTATAAATATGGTGACCCAAAGCGATAAGCCATTCAAGAACCTGCCATCACCAACATCCATTGACGATGCATTTTTCATTGAAAAATCAAGTTTTAAGCGTGATTCGGAGATTCTATGTAAGTTTTCCAAAAAAAAACATGACACAATATTCCACATACGTCATAGTGTACATTGATATTAATAACTCATCAAACAAACTTTATTACTAAATCTTTCTTATTTAATGACAAATTCTCTTAAAGTTACATTCAAGTGTATCACAAATAACTTTCTGGTAATTATCCTCTTATGAAACACACAAATTCGCCACATCTGCAAATTTACTTGTAGCTTCAAGTCGGCATTTACAATTATGTCGATTAGAATTTATTTCTTCAGGGTTTCCCTGGATTCGTCAACAATATTTTAAAGGATGACTCTTGAAAATTTTCTAAAAAAAAATTTGTGTGGGGGAGAATTTGATCCCTCCTGAGGCAGGGGAGGGTGGAGGACAATTTTTCAAACATTGACTTAAAATGCAAATAAAATTTTAAAACTCAACGAAAGTACATTCAATAAAGTGCTAGAGATTTTCATTCTCTTATTTGTGTTTTAAATCAAGTTGCTTAAGCGAACAGTTTTTGAGAAATTGAATTTCAAAATCAAAATTTGTAAACGAAAATTGTGTTTTTTTTTTTAAATTGATAAGTTTTGCAAAGTGTAATTTTCGTGTTAAATATTCAATGCCCTATTTAATTTGTAATCATGTTTTGAAAACTAAATGTAAAAATCTTTCTTCGTTTTTG
This sequence comes from Dasysyrphus albostriatus, assembly GCA_946251815.1. NCBI lineage: Eukaryota > Metazoa > Arthropoda > Insecta > Diptera > Syrphidae > Dasysyrphus > Dasysyrphus albostriatus. The sequence continues at coordinate 5,124,661 of OX276339.1, forward strand.
AGAAATTAAAAAAAAAAAAAACAAACTTCATAATTAAACCGAATAAGGTGTTTAATTTTCATTAAAATTGTTTTCATCCTGCAGTACTTTTTTCGATGAGGAAAAAATATATTGAAGACGCTAAGGAATAAAAGGTGACATTTTTACTTTTTCATTTTTTTATATTACTTTTTCTGTTTTATTCCTTATGTGTATCACAAGCAGACTGTATATTTTATAGTTTTCCGTAAGTCTGGTATAAAGCTAATATTTAATAAAATATTTAAAATTTGTCACCTTCTGATCCATAACCACAATATCGCAAGTGAAAATGTCACCTTTTGAAACTCAATTGTGTTGACTTGATTGAAAAAAAAATGCTTTTTCTAGTTGAATTTTCATTGATGCATGTTATTATTCTTAACTAAATCTCCTTGGAAATCTATACAATTAAGAGTTCTGGACCCAGATAAAAAAGTACTTAAATTAAAAATGTCAACTTATGTTTCTTGGGTAGAAGTCTTGACTTTTTTCCACATAGAATTAGCGGTGGACCACTAACTGTATGCGAAAAATGATACTGAAGTTTTTGTGTTTTTGTTTTTGTTTTTGTGATTTCTTTATCACAGAATGGCTTTCTGTGATTATTCCAGATTCCAGTGCGCTCAGTATTTTCTTTTTTCTTCTTGACAGATCAGGAGGGTAAAATATAAACAGAATTTCTAGCATAGAAGTCAAAACAACTCTCCATTTCTTCCCTTCTTATTTAAATTACATAATAAAAAAAATATTGAGGAAGCAAATCAAAGAAGTTTCAGTCTTAGTTTTCGACGTCAAAAGTAAAGGATTTTTGTGAGGAGATTTATAGATGACTAAAGCCAAGAGATCAGACAATTTGTGTAAACATAAATAACCTAGTTAACTGTTCTCATGCGAAAAAAATCTAAATTTTCCACCTATTCTATGCACCAAACTGTATAATATTCAAGGCAACAAATGTTTGCCTTGGTGTAAACCAACCATTGAGTCAATAATTTACCCTAAATTAATATACTATAGGCCTTAAAATGTAAAATAATTATTTTTAGATGCAGACAAATAATGCCTTGAGGTAAATATATTTTCTTTTTGAAGTGTAAGCCAACCATCAAAAAATGATATTTAATTCATTAAATTTTTTTTCGCATGCAAGAAAGTGGCCGGTCCATTGTTTTGAATGACATTTCATAATGCAAATATTCTAGCAAGCCTAGTTTACAGTTCCCATGCGAAAAAAAATCAAGATTTTCAAAATAATTTTCCACCTATTCCTTGCACCAAGTTGTATAAAATTCAAGGCAAAAAATGTTTGCCCTAGTTATTAAAAATAGAAAATATATAATTTGGATGCAAAACCCATTTGAATTGCAATAATGCCTTGGGGTGAATATATATATTTTTTTCGGAAGTCAAAAATATAAAAACTCCATACATCATTTCATATACACAAATTTATTTATCAAATATTATCATAGCTTAATTCTTTTGCGTTTATTTTTCTTTCTGCAATTGAAAGATCTCTGCATTAAAATTCTTGCTCTAAGTTTTCGAGAAAATTTGGCTTTCGTGTCGGAGAAAAAACAAAAATTTAAACATTAAAATGTTCATTACATATTGCATTCCAAAATGTTACACAAAAAAAAAAAAAAAAGGTTTGTGGTTGTGGTACACAAGGATTTAACGCAATATAATATAATGCATGCATTTGATGAAATGACGCAGCGTATGTACTATGTACATTTGTACATACATATGTCTGTACATTTATTATATTAGGTAATGGTGCATCTTTATTGGTATTTATTATAAACATATATATTTTTGTGTGCATGATTTTTTAATATTTACAAAATTGATTGACGAAGGAAGTCATTTCAGATTAAATAAACTCAGCCCTGGAAGAAAATAGAATAAATAATATAGAGCTATATTTATTGTCTAATTATCAGCTTCCGGGGATTGTGAGCAGTAAACATAATATAAAATAACCATCGCGCAGTGATTTTTGTTTATAATTGCTTGATGGTCAGTTTGCATAAACAGTTTATGTTATCATTTATTATTATTCCTCGGAATGTAAAAACTACCTTGAGCAATATTTACAGCCAGAATTTTTGAAAGTAGGGTGAAATGGGGAGACTTAAGTCACTGGGCGAATGTATAAAAGTTTATCTTGCACAAAATATGCTTAGAAAACAGCCCCTTAGTGGTAACATAAAATCTGGTTTGGGGCAATGAGTTAGGAGTGTTCTATTGAACCAACTTCCAAAATATTCATAGTAGACTACGTAATATAAAATAAAAAAAAATAAGAGAAAAAGTTCGAGTTAAAGAGACTTTTCGACATCAAAATAGAGAAATTCGAGTTATAGATGTTCGAGTTATGGAGGGCCAAATTCATGAAAATAAAGTTGAAAAGCCAAAGTTCTCAATAAAATCTTGGAGTTACAGAGAAATTCGACTAACAGAAGTTCGACTTATGGAAGTTCGACTGTAATATGATTTGGTTGTAGCGCAACAAATATTTCAGTTTGATAGACTTCCAAACTTTTTCACCTCTCCACCTCTTCAAATGCATCCACACAAAAAGCCAATGCGGGTATTTTGATAGACTTTGGATATGCTACAGAGGGTGCAGTTCTGGCGTCGATACCAATTTCAATATATTTCATTAATACATTATTTCAACCTCTGGCCTAATAGTCCACCTTTTTTAATGTCATTGGAATACAAGAGGTCTTAAAGCGACAACTTTGATTTGTATGGGAATAGATGAGTTTTGAATTGAACGACTGAGTGGAATAGTGTAGTTTAAAAAAAAAAACAACTTTTAAAGTACCAAAAACTAAAGAAAAAAATAGTAAGTTTTTATAAATTTGAACTAATTACGTCGATTGAGTATCATTTAAAGAACACTTCTTCTTACTTAACTCATTTAAAAAAAAAAAACAATACCTAATAGAACAGTCGACTTACTCTAAGTCGAATTTTCAAGGGATATCAAAATTATTTCGAGTGAGAGAGTTTGCTAAATATGGAGTATAAAAGTATGACAAGGAGTCGACTGTATACCCCTCAAATACTACCATTAAAAAAATGAATTCTGATTGACCAAAGGTGATGCTTGAAGTCTATGGTCTAAATATTACGAATCAAACAGAAACTAAAATTAAATCGGATATCATTTTTTTGTATCCCATTTAACCCTTTTAGGGCAATTTTTCACATGTACACCTACACTTTTTCCTCCTTTTAGAGCAGCTTTTCAACATGTATACCTAGACTATTTCCTCCAATTATGTTTATTAAAGATGAAGCTGGTCTTTTAATTGATTTACAATGGATAGGAAAATGAGACAAGAGCTTGATAATGACGATGATGAAATTCACTATCATCTTTCTCTAGTTATAAGATCTTTGAAAACCAATTACTTAACACAAAATACGAGGGCGGGTCAATAAGTTCCTGAACGCTCTTTTTTGAAAAAAAAACTTTTTTCTCTGCATAATCTTCTTTCAGCTCGATACACTTCGTTCAACGTTTTTCTAATTTTGTATTAACTCCAAAAAAAAATATTGTTTTTGAAGCCTTTAAAATATGCACTCAACAATTAAACCAAATTTTTTTCCATCGAGCCATTTCTTCATATTGAAAAATAAGAAATAACCGCGGGGGGTGGGGCAAGCCTCGAGAATAAGCTGGATGGATTAGTAACTCGTATCCTAACTCATGCAATTTTGCCATTGCGCCTGCGGACTTGTGCGTTTGTCTTGTTGAAAAACAAAATTTTTCCTTCCCAAATCTGGTCTTATTTCCTTCATATCAACGTTGAATTGCTTCAACAGGTCAGCTTAATGAGCACCGGTAATCATCTTATCTGCATCCCAACAAAATATCACCATCACCGTGTTATTATTATTATTAATGATTTTTATTATTCAAAGTTTTCTAACTCCTAATTTGTACGGCTTACGCCGTCTGCCAGAGTGACAACTTTCTTTTTTTCTTTTTATAAAATTTAAATAACAAAACAAGATGTATGTAAATACTTAGTTTCATTGAACTCTAAAACATTTTATCAACTATGCTTTTCCTTTATCGCAAAGCCCAGCTGATATATTTATGTAGGTTGTTCCAATTTTCTCCATTAAGTATGTTATGCATTTCGTGGTTTGTTAATTGATTTTTTCCGTAGACATTTCTTCTTATTTCCTGCAAAATAGGGCATCTTTCCAGGAAGTGTAGCACATCTTCTTTTTCTCCCAGGTTGCACAGTCCACAAATTTCAGGAAGATCATTTATATTTGGGATAAAATTGAGAGATAGTATCTCTGCTCTCGTTTTGAACACAGTTGTAATTAAGTCTGTTTTATAGGTGAGAAATAAGAATAGTCCGCCAAACGATTCCACTCTCCCATCCATGAATTTTGTTTCCTTAGTACCATCATAGTGATTTTCTTAGGTAGTCTATTGTCATCAAGCCCAAGCGTTTTAAGAACATAGTCCACTTGCATTTTGAGTGTCGAGATAAACAGAGGAGAAAGACCAGTCTCTAACAAGAGTATGTGGTTTGGAGTTGTGCTAAGTAGCTTAAACGTTCTCTTCAAAAAGTATCGCAAAAGTTGTTCCACTTCCTCAAACTCCTTATGACCCCAGATCTGCACCGAGTAGAACATAATAGCTTGTGCCGTTGCTTGAAACACTCTATATTTTATATTATGTTTTCTCATATTATGATTTCGTGTGATAACCATACCTAAGTAATTGTATTCATTAACAACCTCGATGTCCTGGCTTGATAGGTGCTACTTTTCGTTGATACAATTTCTACCGCCAGCTTGGCGGAAGATCATAATTTTCGATTTGTTAAGGTTGATCATCAATTGAAGTCCATGCGGTGTTTCTGCGACAATATCATCAGCAAACATAAGATGGCTAACTCTCATCGTATTGGATATATTTACTCCACCATTATGGAAAGCATTCTCAATGTCATCTATATAAAGGGAAAACAACAGCGGGCTAAGGTTACAACCCTGCCTTAGGCCGATTTCAACTTCGAAATATGATGAGACTTCACATCCATTGAAAATAGCTGACGCTGTGGGCGCATACAAGCTTTCTATTATTCTCCCAAATTTGAGAGACATTCCTTTGTTTTCAGGCTGCCCTGAAGTCTATGAAAAATGCATACAGTTTTCGTTTTTTTTTCGATACAGAGTTCAGCAATATTTGTGAGCGTATACATTTGATCCACCGTTGAATAGTTTTTACGGAATCCTGTCTGATTTTCGCTAAACAGATTGTTCTCTTGCACCCGATTATATAATCGATTATACAAAACTTTCGAAAGAATCTTCAATGATACATTTAGAAGTGAAATTCCTCTATAGTTTGCGGGATCAGTATTGTCTCTTTTTTTGTAAATTGGTTTTAGATTTACCTTGTTGTAAAATTCTGGAACCAATCCAGAGTCCAAGATGGAGTTGAATGATTCTGTAAGCTGTTCAATAAATTCCACAGTACTATATTTGTAAAATTCCATTGAAATTCCATCTGAGTCCGGTATAATTCCACAGTACTATATTTGTAAAATTCCATTGGAATTCCATCTGAGCCCGGGGCCTTATTGTTTTTCGAATCTTGCAAAGCAAATTGGATTTCAGAAGCTGTAAATCGTGCGTCCTATAACTCATTTTGTTGAAACTGAATGGCAAACTGAAATGAACTGGTGTTATTATTCTTAGACATTTCTTGAAAATACTTATTTATATCCCGGAGTTCTATGGGAATTGTTAAAATTAATTGTTCGTTATTATTTATTTCCCGAACTAACTTCCAGAACTCAGATGAATTTCTGCAATCGGAGATTCTATTTGCGATGTTTTCAGCTCGACGTTTAGATTTCCACATGTTTTTGTATTCGCTGTTTGACTGAAAATATTTTCGTCGTAGGAAAGAATCATGTGGGTTTTTGCGAAGCATTCTTAACCTTACAAAAGACTTTTTCCTTGCCTGGGCCAGCTCTTCAATGTGTTTGCCGACAAACCCTACTTTGTCTTTCTTTGGCTTGGTTTCACCTTGAGAAGTCCACTGTTAAGACTGTTCTTTGGTCTCTGGTGTGTGGTAATAAATTCATGTCTCATCCAGAGTTACAAATTGGTGCGACAACTCACTTGGATTACGGTAAAAGACTCCATTGAAATGTTTATCGGTTTCGTTTGTTCTCGCTCAAAAGCGAACGCGGCATTCATCTTGTGGAAAGATTTTTCATGCCCAAATATTTGTGCAAAATGAAAATTACTGAACTGTTTGACAAGCCTGTAGCATCCTTGAGTTCCATCACCATCACTTGCCAATCGTCCAATTTTTGACCATGGACTTTGTCGATCATTTTCGGTATAGCGACTTCAATTGGGTGACCAGAGCGTTCTGCGTCTTTTGCACAGGAACTTGTTTGTGGTTCCAATGGATGAAAAGTCGCCCCATAATATTGTTGGAGCTTTTGTTTTATTTCCGTGATGGTTTTCAACCGCTTCTGATAAAAACCCCTATAAAAATAAAACTATGGAGCAGACATGAACTATAGTTAAGTTATTCCGAAATGTAGAGACAAATATTTTTTGAGTTTTGTCATTGAAAGCGGAACTTTGGCCCCCGAAATCTTCTCATTGGATTTTGGTATACATATGTAGGTACTTTCAAAGACGAATAGAGGTGGGGAGATGTGGAATTTTATCTCACTAAAATGTTCGTTTTGGGACAAGCTAAGCATATGATACGTGGTTTAAGGGAAATTTTCAGTGCTGACATCAAAGCCGAAATGGTACGACTTTCTTAAAAACAAAGGTACTGCCTCTTGTGAGGAACTGAAAAATCCTCCAAGAGTATGCTTGTCATGAAGCTTGTCATCTAGCTGTTCGGATTCGGTAAAAAATAGTAGGTCCCCTCCATTCCTGCAACAACACGCACACAGAAATGGTTGAGTGTTGTAAGTCACTAGGCCCTGGTTCTCTACGAGCTGTTGCGCCACCAAATTTATTTATTTTTTATCCTGAAAAAGTATAATCCTTTTATGTATTGAGGTTTGTTTAAGTTCAATAGTGTTCTTACCGAAAACACTTTGAAAATTATGGCCAACAATTTCAAGGGAGGGGTGGATCAAACTGCTGCGGTCCCCGTAGGCCTTGATGCTAGAAAAGAGTTTTTTTTAGATAAATGAATAAAATATGTAAAAATAAAACTGACACCTGTCCTATTGTTGCTGTTGTCTTTAGATTAGATTAAAACTTTGATTTTTTTTAATAGAAAGTGCTCTACTCTCCCCTAAAATTTTATAAACTCAGTCTCCCCTTTTCCCCCTACCTTAAAATTTTAGCCAATCAAATATTTTTGATGCTCATTTTAACTCTGAATCATTATCGTGGAATAAGATCACAATCGCAATGCATACATTAATATATTTTAAAAATAACGCAATGTTATGATTATAAAACTACAACTACCAACAGTTAATTAATAGGTATATAAATCAAAAATCATCTAATCAGTAATATTTTATTTTTATTTCAGACTTATTCATCATAAAATTCCCTTGCTAAGTCAAGCTGCAGAGCAACAAAAACAAATATCAATACAAAATATAATTAAATTATACAAAAATAATCACAACACACATGTATCCAAATTACAAGAGTAATTTTTTGAAAAAGTGCAATATTTATTGTATAATTACTTTTTTTTGTTAATAGAGTGAAAAATATTAATTTTAACAATATTGTTGTTTACAAAACCATATAAGATAAGCAACAACGAAAAACAAAAAAAAAGTTCTTAATAGAAAATTTATAATTAGAAAAGTGAATTTCATACGAGATAAAGTTCTAAAAATGCCACTTTTTGGCAAAAAGGACTCGGGTAAAAAAAGCAAAAAAGAAACTAAAGATCTCAACAAACAAATCTCAATTGAAGAAAAATACAATCTTCAAGGATTACTTGGAACGTGAGTATACATTTGTTTATAATATTACTTTTTTGTTCAAAACTGTATTTTGTCCCCCCTTTTATATTAAAAGGTGTATCCAACACTTCAATCTATAACCTATAAACATAAGTCAAGATGAAAGAAGTAAGTTTCCGTTGGTATTAAGCCAACCCTACTAATGAGGAAACTAGGAATAAGTTCAAATAGTATAGAAAGACCTGTAGCAATCATATCAGATGCATCAAATTATTAAATGAATAGAAAATAAGGCAACAATTGCTAGAAAATGCCCAAAAGGGAGTAAAAAAGCTCTCAAAGGTTAGGTAGTAAACAACGGCCCCAACGAAAGGTATAAAGCATTGTTCGCCGTTTTCAAAAAGAATATTGAAAATTCTATTTTACTGTCGGTTCCAAAGCTTATTGGAAATTACACTCCAGTGGTAAAAAGTGTGTCCACAGAAATTTTATGACTTGCCGGAAGGCTGGTGCTTAAGAATATTAACGGTTTTACTTGTAGACTTTTCAGAGCAGCAATCTTTCTAAGGAGGAGTTCTTCAAGCTTTCAAAATCATTTGACAAGCATATCCCTGTGACTTATTCTACTGCTGCAGTCGAGTTTCATCTTTTTTCCTGTGTGGAAGATTAGTGTTCATTTTATCCATCAAAACAAGGCACATTCTGTTTTATTTTCAGGACGTTTGAATATTCGTATAATTTGTGAACCGATTACGATCACTTTTCCAAATTTACGAACAAATACACCATTATATCGCAAATGGAACTACAACTTATAGTAACCTTAACATAAAATTTCTTGTGACTCCTCAAAAAGCATCAATATTTGTTGTTGTTTGCATTTGTCAATTTTCAACTCATATTTTTTTTGCTGAGAACAGCCCTTCGTACGGACGGGCAGTCCTGGATAATAGGGAAATTTTCTTTTAATACTTTTTTGTAAAGATCATTATGTAAGGATCCAAGAATTATAGACAAAATTGGTCAGTGAGTTTGCTTGAGGGGTTACTTCGAAGGTTTTCGAATAATTTTGAGATTGGTCATAACTTTATGAGTGATCGGGACCACTCATAACTTTTATGAGCGCTTATATTCACATTTATTGCTTCGTAAATTGCCTTATATCGATTAACAAAGTGACATAAAGCCAAATTTGTTTGTTACTTAAGGCCAAACGTAAAACGTATTGTTGAAAAAAATTAATATTAAGGGGATTCATGCAAGGTGCGTCGTAAGTTTGAAAATTATGTAAAATGATAAGTTTACGGAAAAATAGCATGAACGACCTTTTTTATGCATTTGATTAAATGCTAGGTAATTTAATCAGAAAAAGAATCACTTCCCATACAAAATTTTACAGTTCATTTACCTAAAGATGAACTTAACCAATTTGTTAACTTATCTACGGTTTTACGAAGTTGCATGAATACCCTTATTGTTTTTTTCTGAAATTAGTTAATTTTATTTTATGCTTACGTATTATGTCGTATAAACAGTGAGGTATGTATGGAGGAAGTTCTGCCCCCCTACTTATGAATATAAATGTACATAGGTATACTTTTAACCGTTTTAGCTTCTTGAAATTTCTTTGAATACTTTCTTTTGCCCAGGTACAACCAGTATCGTATTTAAAAATTTGGCTTTTTACTATTTACATTTTTGCCGACCCAGGAATTTTACTGTTGTTGTAACTGACTAATTTTGTATAATTGGAATTAATTATTTCAGAGTCAGTTTAATTGACGTCCTTTATTTTTGCGGACAATTTTAGCAATCAAATAATTTTGATTTTTTAATTAGTAGCTAGTTAAATACATATTTATTGCCCAAACCGAAACAAATTTTTCGAGTATATTCCTACTTTCCTAGTTTTAAAGTTTCTGTAGAAGATACGAGGAAGGGTCAATAAGTGCCTGAAAATTTATACTTATGACCTTGTTAACCTCAAATCAAACAATTTGGCTGTCATAGAGTACATAAATGAATGTCCTAATATTTGTATTCAATTTTATCCAATAGTTTTGTTTTTAAAGCGGTTTTTTCAGAAGCGGTCGAAAAGTTTTCATAAAAGAAAAGTTCAAAAATTAGAATTGCAGAAACTGATAAAAAAAATATTTGTTTGTGCGCAGAAACGCCTTTACGGAAAAGCTCCAAAAATATTATGGGAACTATTCTTCATCCAAACCAAAGAAAGACAAAGTGGATTTATCGGCAAACAAGGTGATAGTGACATTTTTTTGGGATGCGGGAGGTGTCATATGCATATCGATTTCCTTGAGAAAGGTAAGATGATTGCAGGTGCTCAAAATGCTGACCTGTTGAACTTTTATTTAATAGGAAAAGACTCCATTTGGCAAGGAAAAATTTAATAGTTCAACAAGACTTTTGCTTACAAGTCCGCAGTCGCAATGACAAATTTGCATCATTCAAGATCCGAGTTACTATCCCATCCAGGTTATACTCCGGGTTTGTACCTCCGCGACTGTCCCATCCAGGTTATTCTCGGGGTTTGGACCTCCACGACTATCTTTTATTTCTCAACATGAAGAAATGGCTCGGTGAAAAAAACTGGCATTAATGCTGAGGTTATTCAAGAAACAAGTCCACATTTTGAGGCTTTCGAAAATAAAACATTTTCTTGGAGGAAATACAAAAAATGAGAAAAAAGTTGGATAAAGTGAATCGAGCTAGAAGAAGATTATGAAGAGAAAATACATTTTTTTCACAAAAAGAGCCACCCTCGTTAGTAGGTAACATTTAAGAAAGAAACGTGAATATAAATTTGTTTTTGTCATGTGAATTCATAACAAATTAAATGCCAACTCGTTGCGCACACCAAGATATTTCATGTCTAACTTTTTTTTGTTGAATATTTAAGTTTCCGCTAAAGAAGACTCAATGCTAATTTTCTAAGCAAAAATTACTTCTGCAGCTTTAATGGATGGTTACGGATTTTTTAATTTAAAAAATGTTATAAAAAGGAATTTTGCATTTTGTACCTAAAGTTGAGTGCCACCCCCCAGGAGTGTGCTGCCCGGGCCATGGCCCTTATGGCCCTAGGGTAAATACGCCACTGAGTACAACAGTTTACAAGTGACATATAGCCAAGTTGGCCTTATGTCACTTTTTTAAAGTTAAACAACTTGTGCTCGAACTACGTGGACATTTTCGCATTAGAAACAAAGTCCATAACAACTTATACATTTTATAAACAACAAAAACTTAGGATGAAAGATGATGAACCAGTGTATATTAAAAACTATAGGATACCTCAAGTACACAAAGATGAAAAAAGTAGGCAGTTAGGTAAATTAATTTAAGATGAAATATTAGAACCATCCATTTCGGAATACAATATATATATAATACTATACTCTTGGTACCCAAAAAAACACTCCCAGGCAAATAAGAGAAAAGATGGAGACTAGTCAATGCGTAGAGTTGTGGAGACTTGCGTTGAAATGGCTAGACTTGCGTAGACATGCGGAGACTCTCGTAGAGTTGCAGAGACTTGCGTAGATATGCGGAGACTTGCGTCCTAGACTTGCGTAGACCCGCGTAGCATTGCGGAGACTTGCGTTCACTTGCGTAAACATGCGTAGAGTTGCGTACACTAGCGTAGAGTTGCGTCAACTTGCGTAGAGTTGCAGAGACATGCGGAGACTATGTATTTTTTTTCGTCCGTAATGATCACAGTCCGAAAATTCTATGTAGGAATAAATAAATTGTAGAATTTAATTAATTACCTTTTTGCATGTTTTTCAATTTCGGCACTCAATAACAAATTTATTAAAATTATCAAAATATTTTATTTATTTTAAATAAGAACCACAAATTAAAAACTAAAATAGACTTCACTATCACTTTTCACTGAAATTGAAACTGACTATATAAAAACATATCGTAATATTTATTTTTGTTTATTTGCATAGTTGAATGATCAATGTAACAAATAGACTGATTTTAATAAAATATATGTATTTTTTAATTTATTATAATAAATGTGGATAAATGTGAGATTTATTTTTAATTTTGACGAGGGATAAAAAGGTATAAAAATACCATCAGCTTCTAAAGTCTGGCATCACTGCACCACCTCCACCAGACCAAATTATAACTACATCATACAGTTGGTACAATGGGCTTTCTATGCTGACGTTTTGCATGTGTAGTTTCTCATTGGATGACCCTTTCAAAACCTTCCAACGTGGTCAACCTAAAAGCAATTTACACCCATCTTGTCCCATATTTTTGTCGTAATTTATGCAGAACACCATCTTAAATCTCTCCACCATATTTGTTTCTTCATATTCTTAACTAAGCTCGCCTTGTTTTCTTTGTATTCCTCAGTGGTGCCTTTTCAGAAGTTCGCTTAGCCGAGAGTAAAGACAATCCTGGCCAACATTTTGCCGTTAAGATTATCGATAAAAAAGCATTAAAAGGAAAAGAGGATTCACTCGAAAATGAAATTAAAGTACTTCGAAGGTAAGTTTATATTAGAAGGATTTCTTTTAAATAATCATATGATATAATCATTTACTTTCTATAGAATTTAAATTAAAAAAAAGTACATAGCTATGTATATTTTTTAAAATATAAATTTAATTTTCTTTTAGACGTAAACGTTTCTGTTCTTGTGTTCTTTGTGTGTAAATTATAAAAAAAATATTTATCAAATAAATAAATCTTACGCTTTTATCTTAATTTTAATTAAGCTGGCGTTTGCTTCTTTGATTTACAAATGCTTTGTTTCAAGCTTAATTTATTACATATATCTATACTTTTAAAAACATAAAAGGACTTTTATTCATATTTTTTAACATCACATATAAAGGTATATTCATGTGATATTTAAATTTTAAATTTCCCTGTTGACGACGTTTTTATCGTCGAATTCAGCGCTGTCAACTAAACTATTGCCAGGAATACAGTTTGGTCCCCTACGAGCAAATTTTCATAAGGTAGATATGTAGGTAGGTATAAATAGTTGTTGAAAACAGCCTCGCTCGGTGACCCAATCACCAATGGAGTGCACAGTTTGGATACCATAGCTCGTATGAACTATAAATAAAATGGATGAGAGTTGGGGTTTGTTGGGATTTGTGGATGTTCCCAACTCAGAAAGGCTAATGAAATAAAGAAATTTAGATTTTTTCTTAATTTTTATTTGATGGTAGTTTTTTAAGATTATTTAGTCATCACATGACTCTCCTCTCATTCAATTACGTCTTAACAGTTTCTCAGTTTGATGTCCAAACACTGCTTGCAACTAAATATAATGTCGTTTTCTATTGGATGTGTTGAGTACTCCTTTTTCACTTCTACTACTTCAATTTTTCCATAATTCATAAGAATGGAACAGAACACAAAACCAAGTGAAAACAGCATAAGTAAATACCAGTCAATCACTTTTTCGCATAAGAGAAATAAATATCCTCTCCATCTCTTCCTTCTCCATATCCAGCCCAACCCATACACTTTGTTAATGCCGCTTCGATTGGATTTTTAAATTGTTCCATTCATATCGAAAATGGAAAATCTTCTAATCCAAATTTTCTATATTCAAAAGGAATGGAACAATTCCAAGATCCAATCGAAAACGACATAAGTCTCCTCGTGACTTTAGTGTAGTTACGTGATCGGAAGCTGAAATTTTTGGCCCATATGCAATACATAGACGGTATAATAATTAATGCCAACTCTAGACTTTGGCTTTGTAAAACCATGGTCCAAAAAATGTTCTAAACCCTATATAACCTGATCACTCGACGTTACCTTTACTGAACCCTTCTTTGAATGTGCCTCTCAGGTATGTTCCCTTTATCAAAGCGACCACATACCCAAAATCGAAAGCATTCAACGTTTCCCTACCTAAGGAAGAGGAATAACTGATATTCTCGTTGTTTAACGCCTCCTTTTAGATAATCTTGACTTTAGAAATCTTCATGTCTTCCGAAATTAACCCACGTATTTTATAGGATCTAAGATAACAGTCTTTTTCTTTTCGAATTGCACTTTAAAAAAAAAAAACAATTAACCCACGCATAATTTGAGAATTCGTCGTCTCTTCTATTTGCCCACCTATAGTACAAGGAACAATATGGCTCCAAAGAAACCAACTCTTTCACACTGTAGGATGTTAATTCGAACACAAACTTGAATCTTCACTACCTTTCTAAACTCCAATTTCCAAATCCGACTAGAAAGAAATGCATGTCACCAAGGTCTCTGATTGGTCACCTGTCAAAATATTACTTTCCAATTAAGACAACTTGACTGGAAAGTTGACTGGAAAGTAAGTAAAGAAAAATATCCCTTAATAACTGTGTTTAATGAAGAAAAACTAGATCAGACCAGCATAATTCACAACAAGGAACAACAGAAAAGTGCAGCTTTTTGTATTGTTAGAATTGATCGTTCTAATTTTTAAACTTAAACATATTTGAAAAGTTATTTATTTGCATTAATTTGCAATTCGAAACTTAGGCTATATTTCCATCCACCAAAGATTTATCTCAGTTCAGATTTAATTTATCTAATTGGTGTTTTCATCGAACAAAAAGATTTAAAAAAGATTTATTTTGTTTTATTTTTACCTTAGAATGCAATTAGTGTTTCATTTTTTCTTATGAAGTGGAAGTGAGATAGAATGCTTCATTTGTCAAGAGCTGAATGCAGCCACGAACGTATCCTTCACCGCCATATAAGAATAAGGCTAGTTCGATTTGTAAAAGTATTTGCCTTAGGAAGATTTAACAAGATTAATTTCCAATCTTCAAGATTTACGAAATAAATTTGTATGGTAAATCTTCGAGATTAAAAAAGATTGGAGGTAAATCTTATTCAATCTCTGATTAATGTTAGGTGGAAATATAGTATAGTATCAATTCAAATTTTTTACATTTGTTTATGTCTATTTCTTTCCCAAAATATAAAAGAGTACTTCTCTCTTAAAAATCACAGCAGCTGGTGCTTTGACATAGATTCAAGATTCATTAAACACATCCAATATCAAGTCAAAAATTATATCTGTTCCAAGGTTTTTTATAATACAAATTCTATATACTACTGAAATAAATAAATTACCAAAGTAGAGGACTCAGCATTAACTAATTGAAATTAGTTAAGTCCATTCGCATACTTACCAAAACTACGAATTTAGCTCAAAGTTCTGTCAAAGTTCATAAAAAAATTTTTATTGTACTAAAATTCGTAGAAATTGGTGGTTTTCGGAAGTAAACGAACAGAAATACAACTGTCTCAAACTATCAGTTAATTATATTTTGTCACTAAAAGTGCCTCTACACTATCGCGCACATGTCGGAATAAACCGGAAGGGAATTTCATAATTTAATGTTAGACCAAGGGCCTTCGTAAGGGGGACAGGTAGGGGCACTTGCCCCCTAATCAGAATATATTCCATACATAAGGTGAAATGTCATCTTTTGAAAGCATTTAAAGCAAGTTTTCTATACCGAAACAATTTTTTGAAGGATTTTGGGTACGACATTTCGAAAAAGCCTTAGTTTCAATTTATTTAGCGGACCAAATTTTAGGTCTCTATTTTATCTGAACGTATCCATTCTCAATAATAAAAAATCAAAATGCTTCGAAAACTTAGAGTTTTAGAATTTAAGGAAGTGTAACGTTCCGTGGGCTGTAGGTCTTTTTTTGTTTTAATTTTGCAAGATTTATCTTCCAAGTTGAAATTTGATGAAAAATTTATATTTTCGAAGTGTATTTTCAAATACCCATATTTACATTTACATATTTACATACCCCCTGCTGGTAAGGGGAAAGAATATATCCGAGGTAGGCATGCCTGTCGTAATAGGCGACTAAAATCCAAACTCCGTATACTGAGATTGATGTATTCATAACTATGCAATGAGCAAAACAATAGGATATAGTACCCCAGGTGGCAGTTCAGGTTCACTGGAAAATCCACCCTCTTCGGAGGTCGGCTCTATGGATTCTGGGGAGAGCCAATTATTGCATTTAATAAATCCTTGAAAATATATAATAACGAACTTCGACAAAGACTTGATCAAGTAATGGAACTTTATCAAGAGCTAAAGAAAGAAGTCGAACTTCTTCGAAAAGAAAATGAGATATTGAAAAGCGAAAATCCTCCAATAACCTCAAAGTCTAGCTTGCCACAAGTCAATAATTGTAGATATGAAACGGACGAAGAAGAGCTAGCACGTGAAACGGAGAAGTCCGTCACGAAAACTAAACGAAGAAAAAGTAGAATGGTATACCTATGAAAATAAGCCGGAAAGACCCCTACGTGTTGTGGCAAGAGGCTTACACGCATCATGTTTAAAAGACGATTTTATTAGTGATCTAAAAGAGCGCAACCTCAAAATCTTAGATGCTACGAACATTGTCAAAAGAGTGAAACAGAAAAAAGAGGGTGAAACGACAGTGGTACAACGTGGTCTCCCACTATTTATACTTTCGTTCGATAAGACTGAAAATTAGATGAAATTTATAAAGTTAAAACAATTCTAAACATCGTAGTTAGGATCGAACCTCTAAAAAATATCACAAGATTAATCCCTCAGTGTAAACGCTGCCAAGAATTCAATCACACCCAAATCTATTGCAAAAAAGAGCCAAGGTGTGTAAAATGCGCTGGAAAACATCTAACCGTTGATTGCAACGGAAAAAGTGAAAGTCCACCGACGTGCATTAATTGTAAAGGCTGTGAAGTAGCTAAAGAATTACAAAAGCGACGATCAAAATCTGCCCAAACACAAAGAACCCCACCAAAGCAGTTAGAAACCGCAATTCCCAAGAGTGCCAAATCTACGAAAGGTCCAAAACCTAGTATCCGTAGGGAAAAAGAAAACAGTGTCAGTACCTTCGGAAAAAATATCGAAGTAAGGAAATGCAGAAACATATGCCCAAATAGCGGCAAAAATATACCCGTAAATAACGACACTGAAACAGACCCGGTTTCGAAAGTCTGTTCAATAATTTTGTCAAAAAATATATGATGGAAAAGCTTAAAAATTCTAACGTGGAATGCCAACGGATTATGGCAAAAACTTTGAGAATTGGAGATGTATATGCGAGAAAATGATATTGACATATGTTTGATATCAGAAACGCATGCCAAAAATGAATCAAATCTTAAAATCAACGGGTTTCATGACTACCACGCTATTCATCCGTCAAACAAAGCAAGAGGTGGATCATCATTGTATATAAAAGAATGCATTGAACACTCGATAGGCCTCAAAATAGAGGCGGAATCAATGCTTGAGTAGTGTACAGGTTAAAACTAAAAATATTCCTCCCAAAGTCTCTTTCATATATTGCCCTCCGCGTTGCAAAATTGATAAGAGTGAATTTACGACATTGATAAAGTCACAAAGGCCAAATTTAATTGTTGGTGCTGACTTTAATGCAAAGC
Organism: Dasysyrphus albostriatus; assembly: GCA_946251815.1. Classification (NCBI taxonomy): domain Eukaryota; kingdom Metazoa; phylum Arthropoda; class Insecta; order Diptera; family Syrphidae; genus Dasysyrphus; species Dasysyrphus albostriatus. The sequence goes on from OX276339.1 coordinate 5,142,100, forward strand.
ACACCTTCAGGGCCTCACGATGCATATCTCAAAAGGGTCGCATGCTATATGAAGCAGAAATGGAAAATAATTGTGACTTTCATTCGACTGGCAAGCCAGCTTACTGGCCAACTTATCCGTCGAAAATACCTGACCTAATCGATTTATTAATGGTAAAAGGAATACCCTCTAACCGTATAGAAATTTCAGAGGGCTATGACCTTTTCTCAGATCATTCTGCCGTCGTACTCACTTTGAGCGAAAGCCTTATTAAAATTGAAAAACCACCCAGGTTAACAAACAGTAAAACCAACTGGGATGGATTTAAAAAAGATATCGAGGACAACATTGAGTTAAGGGTATCATTACAAACGCCTCTTGAGCTTGAAGACACAGTAGATACCTTTGTTGATATAATACAAAAAGCAGCTTGGGATAACACACCTTATCAAGAGGCTAATGCCTCGCTATAAAGACATAAAATATCCGAAGGAAATAAAAGATTTAGTGAAAGAGAAACGAAAAGTACGTAAGAAATGGCAGCGAACCCGTGCTCCTCAACACAAAGCTTATTTAAATCGCTTGAGTAATATGCTAAAAACTGCAATACCAGATTTTAAAAACCTTGAAGTTGAAAACTGCCTTGAAGGGTTGACGGCGGGGAAAGAATCCAACTACTCACTTTGGAAAGCTATAAAAACAACGAAAAACCAAAGCTTCCAGTGCCCCCGATTAAGAAAAGCCAAAATGAATGGGCTAAAAGTGACAAAGAAAAAGCGACGGTATTCGCCGATTACTTAGAGGAAACATTTAAGCCGTTCGATGGGCAAGAACTCAATGAAAATATTAATATGAATTTTACCTCAAACGAAAGCTACATAACGAGAAATGCTACACTTGCCGAATTAAACAGAGAAATAAGGAAGCTTATGTCCAAAAAAGCTCAAGGATATGACTTAATTACGGCAGAAATTTTAAAAATGCTCCCTCGCAAAGGGTTTATTAACCTCCTTTACATAATATATGCCGCTCTAAGGTTAGAATATTTTCCGAGCCAATGGAAAGTTGCGGAAGTCATAATGGTTTTGAAACCCGGCAAACCATCTCACGAAAAAAAGTTTTGCAGGCCGATTTCACTTCTTCCAATAATATCAAAAGTTTTTGAAAGAATACTTCTCCTGCGCCTGCAACCTATAATAGAAGAGAAACAATAAATACCTGAACATCAGTTCGGATTTAGAAGCAAGCATTCGACAATTGATCAAGTGCATAGAATTACTGACGTAATTGAGAGAGCTCTTGAAAAAAAGAATATCTGTTCGATTGTCTTTTTGGACGTGTCGCAGGCGTTTGACAAGGTGTGGCACGAAGGCCTCAAATTCAAATTAAGACAAGCTCTGCCTGAAGGGCTTTACAACATTCTAAACGGATATCTAAATGAAAGACTTTTTCGTGTAAGACACGGAAATGACTATTCTGATTTCAAAGAAATAGTGGCTGGGGTACCACAAGGAAGTGTATTAGGTCCAGTTCTGTACCTTTTATTTACACGCGACATACCTCAAACCGAAGATACTATTGTAGCCACGTTTGCTGATGATACTGCAATACTAGCAGTAGGCAAAACGATTAGCGAAGCTACAATTAAATTACAAATGACGAAAACATGGCGAATAGCGCTCAATGAACAAAAGTCAGTCCACGTGGACTTTACGTATAAAAAAATAAATAGATTACCCGTCTTTCTTAATACCGCTCGTGTTCCATTTGCAAATGAGGCAAAGTATCTGGGAATGACTCTGGACGCGAAATTAAAATGGAAGCCGCACGTGAAAAAGAAATGCAAAGAACTAAAAAGTAAATTAAGAGATATAAACTGGTTACTCGGTAAATATTCAAAGCTTAGTATTGAAATTAAATTGATGACGAAATAAAATGTTTCGCGCGAAAACATAGAAATCGACTATTAGAATACGCTAATTCAACGATTATTGACATTCTTGACGAGTCGAATTCAGTACGCCGTCTGCGAAGAACAAAACCTTCCGACTTGGTGCGGTGAACAGAAAACCGCTTTAAAATCGCAGATTAAGCAGGAACTTTCACCGGAAAATAACCCGCACCACGTTACTTAACTTCGTTAAAAATAAATTCATAGATAAGTTTTAACTTAGTTGCAATCGGGAAGTTGAGGTGGTTTTAGTGTAGTAAGAATCTCACACTTCTATGAGCACGCGTTTTTCGGTCCTCATAGATCATAGAGCCTGATATGCAGGTTTTACACCTACCCACGGGAAAATAAATACAAAAAAAAAAAAAAAATATTTACATAGGCGCCCGTAGGTTTTTTTCCAGGATGGAGGGCAAATTCTAAAGGGATGACCACCAAGAGAAAGAAAGAAAGCATGGTCACAGTCAAGAAGTCAAGTACAGCCCTCTGTGGGCGACAGTTATTTTGTTTCAATTTAAATAATCTTACCTTGAAGATCCTTAAGACTCGATATCACCTTATAGGCTTAGAAAGAGACTAAAATAAATGCAGATACATAATACATCAGATTTTCTCGAAAATTCTGAATTAAGTATTTTATTGATTTTTTTTCGATTAAATTGCAATTTGGTTTATGAAGTTTCTATGCAGCTATTACATTTTTTCTGGTTATGATTTACGTTACTTAGTTTCTTTACATTTTTCTTCCCAAAAATTGTATGTTTCAAGTCAAAATTTGATTTTTTGTTACAGCTATCAGCTGTGACGTTTTGGTTGTATTTACACCTTTCTTCAGACTTATTTTTAAAAATTAATTAATTTATGTCGTTTTCGAGTGGGCGTTCGGAGTACTACTTTTTTAAACCATTTTTACTTCAAATGCCTTCGATTGGCTGTTCGGAGTACTATTTTCGGACTCTTTTTCTGTTCCCGATTTGGAGAAGGAGTAGATTTAGGACACACGCATACATATACAGTTTTTGTTTGACTACTTGTCAAAAGTGATAAATGCTTGAAGAAGCTATTTTGTAAAATGGCGTCAATTAGTAGTGTGTGTGTAAACTCTACAGCATGATGTTTTTATATTTGATTGGAATCAAAAAGGAGTAGAACAGTCCGAAAATCCAATCGAAAACGGCATTAAACTATTACATTTGTTATCAAATGCTGGTAACAATATTGATTATAACTGAATCATACCTGAAATTTATAAGAAAAAAATCTATTTATCTTTGCTCTTGGTTATTTTTATTTTGTTTTATATTCAAATCAATTGCAAAAAAACTTTGGATTCACTTTTATTAATTTTTTTTGCGGTTACTCCTTTGGCATGTGGGCTCAAGAAAATAAGACATCGCCAGACCCTACATCTGACTCGGTAATTAACTCGCTTTGAGTGCAAACAAGGGTTAATGAAAACAAATTCCTTTTTTCACTCATAAAACTGAAAGTGAAGATACTAAGTTTGGCCTCATTTTGTAGAGCTGTTGTAAAACGTTTTTTATTATTATGTAAACTTAATGATAATATATATCTATTTAAAAGACATTGGGTCTCAAAGGCTTACAGCTTTATTAAAAAAACACACAGCATATTTGATTGGTTTGAGGTTATTTATTTTTTTTTCTAATTTACTTGAATTTTGTCAAAACTTCGATCTAACTTTGCATATCTGAATATCCTTTAATCATTGAACTTTGCAGTTGGTAACAAGAATTTTCAATGCAATGACAAGTTATAAATAAAAAAAATGTACAAGTATTTTTCATTATAAATTACATACATGTAATTACAATTAAAAAAATGTTCCACGAAAAGAACTAAGCTTAAGGAATATATTGAAGGCAGGTGCATTTTAATTATGGCAAATCTGAATAATATTATGAAAAAAAATTGATTTGCGCTATACATTACGTATATCTTCTTATTGTCGGTATGTGTATACTATTTAATTCTTTTATTTTTATAGAAAAACACGGAATACATTTTGCTTTATTTATATTTTTTTTCTTCATATTTTATTTTTATTGTTAATACATGAAAAAAAAAACAGATTACAAAAAAAAAATTTCAATTTTGTTTTATTTTTTTATTTCAACTACTTTTCTTTGTTTTCTTTGTTTTCTCTATTTCTCTATATTTTTTGTAGGTTCAGCTCCAATCAAAATGATCCGGATGGACCTAGTGGACCGCGGTGAGTTTGTACATTTAAACATCAAGCTTCTTCTTCAGGTGAATTCGAATATCAATAATTGTTGGTTATAGTGACCAATATATTATATTAGTCAAATTGTTTGCAGTAAAAAAAGGAAAACAACCAAATTTCTACCAACAGCAGAGACAATTATAAAGTTTATGCAATTCATTTAAATAATAGGCCTGTCGAGTCGGGATGGGATTGTTTTAATGATTGCAATTTGCAGTTTACTTCCTTTCCCTTTATTAAGATTTATTTCTTACTTACTTTTCGCAGGAATAAAAAAATGTAAGCAAAGGCTTATAAGGTTTGTCTTTTTTTACCCAAATTTCTTGTTTTACAAAGACTTTGAATAAATTACTGCAACCATTTATAATAAATTCGTTTTAATTGTTTTCAAAACCACTTTAACCCCTAAGTGATTGTCGCTCTGTTCGAAACAGAGAGTGTCCAAATAAAAACATCTTATTTTTCACAATTGATTTGATGAGTTTTTACTACCGTAAATTTGAAAAAAAGAATTTTCAATAGAGCTTTATTTTTGTCTCAATAAATGTTAAATATATTATTAAATCTAAGCAACGAGTAGAAATAGTAACTGATATTTTGTTGCCTTTATTACAATACCTATTGGTATTTTTTTTTCTGTGTAATTTTTTCCTTATCTCTTCTAAATTTTTCTTTTCGTATTTATTTTTAATTTAGTTTAACTTTAAACAAAATAAAAATTAAAAAAAGACATTAATCAATAAATAAACCCAAATCTTTTGGTCATTCGACATTTTCTTTTTTTATGTAGGTGAAAAGTTCCATTCCGCAATTATAACCATGTCACTCACTTGTTTTCTTCCAACCACTTCAGTACCCACCGCCCCCCCCCCCCCTAGGAATTAAAGTTCTCCATTAAAAGTAGTTATTGGAAGTTTATGTTAAAACCGACTAAAAAGAAGTTTTCGAAAGTCACCCTAAATTCTTTTCGGTAGTTTTTCTTCAATGTTTAAGACGCAATTACAAAAACAACATGAGATTCTACTTTTATCTGGATCTATTTCAATGGTTCAAAAACTAGTTTCCACTCTGTTGGCTTTGAGGCTATTTACAATTGTGAATTATTTCAGTCGTGCAAAGAAATAAGGCAACAGACACATGAAAAATAAACAAACGTAAAGCAAAAAGATTCACTAAAATCCTATTTGTTTTATTTATCATGATCTGATCAGGATCTGATTATATTAATTAGTCTATTTGTGTATTCCACATGGAAAATATTTTACCCGAAAAATGTTTGTTCCCACGGAATTTTAAAGCTATTATATGATTTTCGCTTAAACTTTTCTTGCCCTAAAATAAACAAAAACTTTCGCAAAGGGCACCAGTACCCTCTACCTTTCTTTCTTTCTTCGTCAAAAAATAAGTGACAATTTAAGCTCTTAATTGTGAAACAAAGCGTGGAATGTTGTTCACGTGAAACTCACAATTAGATTGATTATATTTTTCAATTAATTTTTAAATAAATCTAGCTTAAATTTTTTTTTTTCAGTTCAGTATATTTTTGTGATATGTTTTTTGACTTTTGTTTACAATTATTTTTATATTCTTTAATTGCTATTATTTTTGTGATCCATTTCCTAGGTTTTAATAAAATCCTATTTATTTTATGTTTATCGTTAAAAAAAAGCATTGCAATGTCTACCCCTTGGGTTATGGGAAAATTAATTCTTCCACCAATAACCGCAATTGAGGGCGCTAATGATAAAGCCAATTTATATCGGGCCGGCCATGCCACTGTTACTGGATATAATGCTACATATCATATCTGCACGAGCTTACATACACTGCCATTGTAGTTTTAGAAAGAAATTTAATGAGGAATGTCGTAGACAAAGCAACATTTTTTTTTTATTTTCAGATTTAAAACCGTCCAATTAAATACGATATCTATTGATGAATTAAATATTTTTTCATTCGTCGTAAATTTAAAAAAAGATAGGCTTCGTATATGTTTCTGCCATTGCTAAAGATTGGTTACTTTGACCTGTTTTCTGTAAATATTATGACTCTTTTAATATAGATGGTAGTTTTATTAGATACACTTTGCAAAAAAAAAAAAACACACACACTTTAAACTGCACGCGTTAAAGATACAGGCTTGCTGGATTATCATGAGATTATATTAGAAGATTAAAAAAATAACGACAACATTTCAAAATTAACTTTTAAAATGTAAAGGGTGTTTTTTAAGACGTGTGGTTTTCAAACAGGCAATACTTTTTTCGGAATTGGTCTTTTTACAGCTGTCACTTAATTTATGCTCAGTTTGGTTTGTCATTTCATTATGAATAGACTTACTCCTAAACAACAACAAATAATAGTTCGGTTAGCGTGACGCATCGCAAAATAATCAACTTATTGAAGGAATTTTTTTCTGCTCAGAGTTCTCAGAGCGCACAACTTGTGTTTAATTTTTGAATCGGAGCTAGCTCCAGCTCAGAATAAAAAGACAAAGCGAATGGAGTAAATAGCTGAGCGCAGGCAATTTAGCTCTTTTTTCACTCATTTCACATGGGTGCGTTCAACCCTTTAATTTCAGTTCACATTTTGTAATTTTTCGAAGTTTTGATTGGGCAGCTATCAGATAATAACTATGGTGCGTTGAAATTGGTGCTAAATTGTGATGCATTGAACGCATCACAATCGTATGACAGTTCAGTGCTCATATGTGTTTCAAAATTATATCGGAGAGCTCTGGTCATATTCTGTTGAGATTTAACTCCGATATCCCGAGCTCTACTCCATTCTCTGCTCAGAGCTAAAAAAGAAAAACGCCTTATAAAATGCCAAACCAAACTGAGCATAAATCAAGTTACAGCTGTCAAAAAGACCAACTCCGAAAAAAGTTTTGACAGATTGAAAACCACGCGTCTAAAAAAAAGAACACCCTTCATATAGTGTCGCAATACATCAAAGTATATAATGTATGGTGGAAAAACGTTCAGCGACGCGGTAATTACGTGAATCAATATGATCAAAATATCTTTTTATTATTGTTTTGACAATAATTGCTGTCTTTATCAAATCTTTCTTCAAAACTAATATGTTAGCTTATTCGTTAGATAGTTAAGAAATTATGTATACTAAAAAACTAACTTATTTTTCACCTAGAAATAACCCTCAATTATTTTAATTTTTCATACTTTTTAGATCAAGACAAATCTTCCTTTTTTTCTCTTTTTTTTAACTTTTTTTCGAAAAGCTAATTTATTATGACTCGTAAAAAAATATTTCAGGTGTGATGTATTTCGTAGATAAAAATAATATCGGTACTTTCTTCACGGTAAAGTTCTTAGATTGGCATTTCAAAGAGACTAAGTTAGAACCCTATTATACGATGATTCTTTGCGTCAGACTCTTTTCACAATTCAATGGCTGCGAAGGCGAAATCAGATATTTTTTCTCCTTCGCACTCATGAAATTCGAAAAGAGTCAGACGCAAAGAATCATCGTGTAATAGGGGTCTTACCATTGTCAAATTTGCGTTCAATGAATCCAGTTGACTGAATATCTACAGTCCTTTGGGTCGTCTGAACGTACCCATTGTCTTGTTAATATAAGTTGTGTTTGTTAACGTGAAATTTCTTGCAAATTTTCACAAATTTTAACAATTTGCTGTCAGAAACCATAAAAAAAACCCAAGTTTGGGAAACTTGGTTATAATTTCACGTTACCAAACAGACATATAATGTTGCTGGCATAATTTTGAAAACCATGACAGACCACAAGAAAGAATGAACTTGCTCATTCTGACTGGTTTATTCTCATGACTCTGCCTGACCGACCAGAGCATCAGAGCACCATAAAATGAATCAAAATCCATTTCAAACGCCATGATAAATATTTTTATGTATTCATTTAAATTCAGCACAGACATATTGGATGCAAATATTAAAATTATGTCAGTCATATAAATCTAGTAAAAGATACCGCAAAATTAACACAAGAAATCTGGCAAGCTTGACTCAAGCGTATAATTGTTCACCTTTAAACTAGGTCCCTTAAAGAGCATAATAAAATCTGAGATATGAACGATAACCCACTTACTCATACCCGCATATATTACCATAGGACCTCACTGTATTTTTAACACAATTATTGTTACAACCATTCCTTCCATACACTCAAACTAACTGCAAATGTGATTCTAAGCTCGCTTTGGTTCTGTATTTTTTTTTATAATGTGCATTCTGGTGATTAATTTAAAAACAAAAATTGTAAGAAAAAATGTTATTACTAATTAAATCCTACGCCTTCAATATATTCCTTTGCCAAAAAAAAACGCATCAAACCAATTGAAAACCCAAATAATAGTTTTCTTTTTTTTTGAGTTAAATTCCAAATTCGTATCTGATTTCATCCTTTAAATATTACCTGTTGTATATGTTAACGTATTTAAAATAGTTCATCCATATTAATTCATAAGGGATGCATAATATAAACAAATGTACATACTACAAAAAAAAATATATAAGTAAATTAAAAGATTTTTAGAACATTTTTCCATTTTCTCTACTCCTTTTGCACCGCATGATAAATTTTTGAAATTAATTATTGATTTTATAAATTTAAACTCTTGATCATTATTGTTATCATTTATATATTTATTTGACAGACTAACACATCCAAATATAGTTCAACTGCTGGAAACTTATGAGGACAAATCGAAAGTTTACCTAGTGATGGAATTGTGAGTAAAGCCATTTATATTTTTGATCTAAATAAAAGTAATTTTTAATTTGAAAGTATATATTTTTTTTTATCAAATGTTTTTGACTTTTGAATTGTATTATAGTTCTTGTAAATTAAAGCGTCCTAAAAAATAATAAAATGAAATGATTAAAATCATGATACAATTACGAGCTATTAGGAACATATATTTCTTCTTCAAGTGCGGAAGAAATTAGTAAATAAATAAAATTCTAAGCTGGATTGCACGTACTTGCTCTTATGTTCAAGTTGTTTGAAACTTAAGACATTTTAAAATATGCAAGTAATTTTAGAATAAGTATGTATAATAAAGCATTTGAATCATTCTTTTAAATTTATAAACAATCTGTTAAATAACTTAGAGCTAAAAAAAGTAAGCCATCTGATTTGGGAAAATTAAAAAAAGTTGGTATGTCAGTTTTGAGTAGGAATTTATTAATATACATTTATTAACCTAGTTTCAAAAAAATTCATCAACCCATTTTTGAAATATTGAATTTTCAAAACTTTAAAAACTAGATAATCACCAAAAAGCCTTAAGCTGCGTCCACACTATGCCGATCAACATTGTTGGTTTACATTGTCGATCGACATCTTAGTGTTTACGTGTCAGTGTTGGCGTGTTGATTGTCATTTGTACTAAACTATTTTTATATTTTAATATTTATAATGTTTGTACGTTGTTTTGCATCAAGAGTCAAAATAAATGCATTGGTCAATTATTATAAAAGTTACAGCTAGCAATTGTGTCAATAAACACGCCCAAACTTAAAGTTTATTGTTCTGTTGAACAACTTTGTTGATTGTTACCCATTTGAATCAAGTCGCGTTCGGGTCAAAAAATATTGATTGACGTTCTTGATCAACATGTCTATACTTATACTTAGTACTGTTGATCAACGATGTAGTTCTTCACAATTCAACATAATGTGGACGCTGCTTTAGGATCAAAATTTGAAGAAATCGGGTTTATACAGTATATCGAGATACAAACAGACAGTCAGAATTTTGCCACCCACTCTTTTGTTCTCTATCAGCGTAGAGTCATGTTTGGAAATTTGATTTTACGGTCCCAAAACTTACCCTTTAGTAGTATACTATCGCAAGTAAAAACGATGTTGGGGCTGAATAATTTAGAAGTAAAGCCTAGTACGCTGCTGATACGAAACGAAATTTTTAGTTGGTCTTAAACGAGACAACAAAATGCTTAGGAGAACGCAGCAAAAAAATATTCGGTGACAAGTACACCGATTCAATACAAATACAAGTGAAACAAAACGCTGTAACGCCCTAGTGTTTTTTTTCATTTTTAAATCAAATTTTGTTTCTTGCTTACCTCAACAAAACAATTGAAAGCCATTAGGTGTTTTTTGAGAAGCGAAAAACCCAGTTTTCTTGACAATTCTTGGGGTTGTCAAGAAAACCTTGATCAGCCATTCGAAAACACCTTAAGAAACGACAAAGATAAACACGAAAAACACAAATGTCATTTTTCCCCACACAATACATGTGCTCCTTAAATTCTTCGCACTATTTCGGACTTAATGTCAAATTGTGACAGAGTGGAATGAAATCCTCTCAGAGAGAAGAAAAAACTGTCAAAATGTTGGGAACGGTTTGTGCACTAATTTGCACCACATCAAAAGAAATCTTTGACTAGAGCTGCCGTAGTGCAATCATAATCAACTAATTTTTTTTATTAAAATCACCGTACAAGAAATTTATTTTTTTTTTTACACTTCAGATTCTTTGTTGTAGTGAGCTTAAAGCAAGCTGCATTCTACAAACAGAGGCTCATCATGAGTGCATGTGTTAGAGGTTAGTTGAATTAAGCAAACTAACACAAGCACATACATAAATACAAAAAACTAACAAAATTAAAACAAAATACAAAATCAGATATATCATAAAAAATTAACATTAAATATACAAAGTTAAAACATTATTACATTAACGAAAGTGGAGCACTGGTTCGAGTTGAGAAAATAGAAACGTTCACCTATAAAAATGATTGAACTTAAACAAAGAAATATTCTTAAAGTACATATTAAATCATGAAACTTCAGTTTGTTAAAAAACTACAATAAATATGAGGTACACAAATTTTTATTACTAAGTTTTCTTCCTAGCGACATATGCATTTAAAAAAAAATCATTTGATTGATAAAAAGATAAATATTTAATAAATTATGCACATCTACCAAAAACAAAACACAATAAAAGTAACACTTGGGTAACCCTAGCTATTTGTATTCTGTTTGGTTATTTAACTTCAAACTGACATTTTTTTCAAATCTGACATACGAAAACTTGGCATTTGACATCCAGTACAAAACAGCCACCAGAAATTTCTCGGACCAAATCTGGCAAGTAGGGTTAATTTTTTCCTCTCTCATCAGCGCTCTATTTGGTCCAAAGAAGTACAAACTTTCACTTGTGGAACGATTTCCCACTAAAAATGACTAAATCTGGTTTCAAATTGTTTGAAACCCGTTCTGGAACACACATAATGAATGGCCTGGGTAATCAATTGTGTGGGATAAAAAGTGTGTGAATAACGTTCCCCACTTGGAAAAAAATAAATATAAGTAAGCACAAAATCAATACAAAATATTTTCGACAGAAAACCAATATGTACCATAGATTGTTTAAAAAAACAGTTGTGTTGCAAACAGGCTCAAAAGTTTCAGTTAAGTAAAAAAAGACGTATGTGAAAATTTAAGCCCTTAAAATGTATGTTTAGACATGACTTAATATATAACAAGTATTTAAACTAAGTACATACGTTTTTCTAATAGAAAATTGAACGTTCCACAAAAAAGGCCTTCGCATGTTTTATCGTAAATCCAGCCGTTTTAGAGTTACAGTCACTCATTTGATAAAACTATCATACATTTATTTATTATTCAATTGGATTTTTTTTTTTCATTTATTGAAGATATTATTGTCACTAATATCACTCTTTTAAAAAAAAAAAAGATTTAATAACCTTTTTGTAGAAGACCAATTTTCCTTTCAAATTGTGCCTAACAATACTACTTCACTTCGATTAATACAATTATATTACAATAATTAGTTGCTTCGAAATTGTGTTTTTCTAGTGGGAAATTAAATAGAACTTCCCTAATTAAACTGGTCAGCAAATTTTTTGAGACGGAAGCTAAAATGTGCCTTTCCAAAGACTTTTTGTGTGCTGAACTCGAATCAGAATGGAAAATTGAAACAAAAATTTGTTGCTGTTTTCAATGTAATAAGTGTGTTTGTTAACGTAAAATTTGTTTGCAAATTTTTTTTTTAATTTTCAGTTACGGCCGTACCAATTTGTAAGTTTTATATATCTGGAACCATCAATTCTTAAGAACAGACTGAGCTGATCCTACCAATTAATTAAACTCGGAAGTTGTATTTCAGTGGAGGATTAACTTTTAGGCCTGGTTCACACGGCAATGTACCGCTCGTTTTTTGCTGTCGGTCGTGTGAAAGGTTCTATGAAGAATTTATACGTCACTGCCTATTTGCAAGGAATTATATTGCGCAAAAAACTTGCGATGAATTGCCGTGTGAACTAGTTTTTACTTTCTTTTGTCAAAAACCTATTGAAAGCGCAAATTTTTTGAAAAGTCCAAAGCTACCCTTTCCATAGTGTCGTAAAGGTACATCGATTTAAATAAATTTTTGGCTTGCATTAGTCAGAAATATCTGTTTCCTGTTCTGTGCAGTTATTCGAAAGCCAACTTATGGGGATCTAAATTGCTTGAAAAAAAGTTCAATTTGGGCCTAAACTCGAAACTAGAATGATCTCGCACTGAAAGACTGGACCTTAAGATTTTTATTTTAGTGAAGCACCAGCGGTTGATTAGCATTGCAACCAGTGAATTTTATGTTTTTGATTACTTAATACTTAAAATAAAAAGGGGCTTGAGAATTTGACCCTTTGATAAATATAAAAAGGTAAAATCTCTATTTGATAATGATGAAACTAGTAAACATTCTGTGGCAAGTGCGGAAATGATTCATTTTATTTTATTTACTAAACGGACTTATCAGAATAGTTTTTATTCAAAAAATTGAATCTTAAAAAGTTAGATAAAGATACTATCATTAAGGCCGTTTATCATTTTTATTATTTTTTTTTATTTCGTTTGATATCTTAAATATGTACTAACCAAACTTTCTTTATCAATATAACAGAGTTACTGGCGGTGAACTCTTTGATCGAATCGTAGAAAAAGGATCATACACTGAAAAAGATGCTGCCGATTTGATAAGACAGGTCTTAGAAGCTGTAGATTATATGCACGAGCAAGGTGTTGTACATAGAGACCTTAAAGTAAAATAATTTAATTATTGATGCCCAAAAAAATTTTATAATTTTTAACACATATATTTTTTCTCGATTACAGCCCGAAAATCTTTTATATTATAGCGCAGATGAGGACAGTAAAATAATGATTAGTGATTTCGGTTTATCAAAAATGGAAGATTCTGGAATAATGGCTACAGCTTGTGGTACACCTGGCTATGTAGCCCCAGAAGTTCTGGCACAAAAGCCATATGGCAAGGCAGTTGATGTATGGAGCATAGGTGTTATATCCTATATATTACTGTGCGGCTATCCACCATTTTATGATGAAAACGATGCGAATTTATTTGCACAAATATTAAAAGGTAAATTAATTATTATTATTTTCATAAATGAAATTAACTAGCTCTTTTTATTCGTTTCTATGTTTGGTGCGTAATGTAGGTGAATTTGAATTCGATTCACCATACTGGGATGAAATAAGTGATTCTGCAAAGCACTTTATTCAAAACTTAATGTGTGTCAATGTTGAAAAACGATACACTTGCAAAAAGGCTCTGGCGCACGCATGGTAGGAAAAAAAACGTTTTAAACATTTTTATTTGGAACTGATTATGTAGAAGACATTTCAGATACTTAATTTTTTTTACTTTTTCGTGGTTCTGAATTTGATTGCAAACTTTTACCAGACAAGTTGGACGAGACGAGTAAAGATAAAAGTGTGTTTCAGCATTTCGATTGATCATTGATCAACAGAAACTTTTTGAACTCCTCAAAATGACAGTTCGTCTTCTGAAGTTTGAGTGCGTTTGTTATACATATTTTTTTTAATTAATTGGAATAGACAACAGCAATTCAACAAATTTTGAATCCAAAACAGATATACAAACTTCAGAGCCAATATTGGTGAAATATTGTGTACCTAACTTATACACAATTGCATCCATGAGTGCAAAAGTGGTGTTATCCATTTTTTGCATTTTTGATATTTTTGTCTCGTATGTTTTTTAACAGCCATGCATCAAAAGTCATCAAAGACAAAATTTTAAATTCTAAGATATTTAAGGTTTTCTAAATATGTAAATTATGCTCCTTGAATTTCAAATAAATGGTATAAATCGATTAAAAATGAAAAATATGGTAAAAAAAAGTTGCTTACATCACTTTTGCACTCACAGCCTCAATTAACGAAGATCATGAGATCGTGTTACGTCTCTTATGACCTCTGTCAAAAATAGAACTAATATGACTTTTCAAAAGCCAAAAACATGACTTTTTTGACATAAGAACTGGAGCAAATTCCATTTAAGAAGTCAAAAGAAATTTGTTGTTTTCATATAAAATAATCGCAAAAATTCAGGCATTTAAAAGAAAACAACTATGCATAATTCCAAAAAAGTAATTTTGTTCTACAAACATTTATTTCTTTAGGTTTTTTGTTTAATTTCGATAAACGATCCGAAAATAGTTGCTTCTTGAGAACTTATTAATTGCGAAGTTACACTACGCATGTAAATTGCCTCTTTACTGATACTACTAAAAAATATGCCAAGATGTTCCATTTTAAATTCGAATTTTGAGATCAAATCTTTATGATTTCAATCAAAATCGGCAGAAGCCATTTTTATGAGGTGATGGTTATACATGTATGTGTAATTTTATCGCTACAGATGCTACTAAAAAAATGGTATGTTCCAGAAACAATTATCGATTTTGAAACCATATCTTTCACATTGCAATGAACCTCAAAATACTTAGAAAATCTTAAAATCTGAAATGTATTGATATTGAATTGGGGATTGTCATCTTAAATAAAAATATATTTAAATTTAATAGGATATCTGGAAATGCCGCAAGCAGCAAAAATATTCATGGAACCGTTTCAGAACAACTTAAAAAGAACTTCGCCAAATCTCGCTGGAAGGTAAGTTTAAAAATAAACGTCATGCAACCTGCAGCACATTAAAAAATCCTTTATTTATTTTAATAATTCCTTTCTACAGCAAGCATATTATGCTGCAACTGTCATACGTCAAATGCAACGTATGGCTTTAAACAGCAATGCAGCAGGTAATAGTAGCAATGCAGTCAACACAGAGCCTTCAACTATGACGTCTACAATGGAGACAGAGCCAAGTATAATTACATCAACTGAAACTGAATTAGTAGAAGTATCAACACCATCCGCCAATGTTTCTGAACAAGATGACAGTCAGATGGATTATCATGACACACCGTCAGTTGTGAATGGGAGTACCCCGCCAAAATAGATTTTAAATAATCCTATCTATATAATATGAACGACTTCACCCTCTCTTTTCATTTTTATTTTACAGTAAATAATATGATAACTAACCTTAATACAAAAACAAAGGAATAATTATAAGTAATTGTTATCCATGCGAATTCGTTGATTTGTTATACTGGTATATTATTCGTACTTTGTTAATTTTAAAAATAAAACAAAATGCTTGTTAAGTAAATTAAAAACAAAGTAGAAAAATCAAGAGATAGAAATGAAAGTCAAAGAAATTAAGTTCAAAAGTTGCACCGATTTATAAACATAATTCTTCTACTCCTAAAAATATATCTTAAAAAAAAAAACAAATATTAAAAAAAAAATTAATATCAAAAATATACGAAACTACTTACAAAAAATCTGCGAAAATATGTAGTTTCTGAACTTTCTATTTACACACTCTCGGAACTTATTCGATGAGATTATAAAAATTTAATTAAATTTGAATTTTATCAATAAAAACAAATTCTGACATTTTTATTGTAAATAATCTATGAAAAACACATATTTTGGCTTCAATATTCAAATCAGCTGATAGCAGTCTCTTAACTATAGCTTTAGCTATATGAAATTCAATTTTTAAAATGCAAATTAAAGTTAAAATTAAATTTAATAAAAAAAATGTAAAAACTGATATAATATAAAATTAAAGAAAGAAATTTCTAAAACATTGTTAAACTTTTTACCAATTTTAAGTGTGTAAATGGAAATCCACACCAGTGCAATGCATGCTGTGAATTATACATCAATTTATTGTATATTGAATTTTGAATGAACAACAACAACTTGTCAGCGTTACCACTTTCCACCAAGTGTATAGACTGGAGTTAGCTATTTCACGATCACCAGACTGGTGCTTAGTGGTTGTGTATGGTCATACTATCGCAATTACACGATGATTCTTTGCGTCTCACTCTTTTCGAATTTTCAGAAAAAAACTGCTGATTTCACCTTCTCGCTAATTGAATTTTTGAAAGAGTCAGACGCAAAGAATCATCGTGTAATAGGGGTCTTACGCTCATATTATTCACTCGTCTATTTCAGTTTAAACACTTATGTCGTTTTCGATTGGACGTTCGGCGTACTCCTTTTCCACTCCTTTTCGGAGTTTTTTTCTGTTCCCAATTTAAAGAAGGAGTAGATTTGGAACACACCCATACATATACAGTTTTTCGTCGGACTACTTGTCAAAAGTGATAAATGCTTGAAGAAGCCATTTTGTAAAGTGGTGTCCATTGACTTATTATATATGGACTAGTCGTATGTTTTTTCCATACAAAAGCTCTGTAGATAGGGGTTCAGCTTCTTCTTAGCAACATAAGAGCTTTCGTCGAACGTGCGTCAAAAAAAACAACTAATTGTAACGTCTGTGTGTGTCCGTCACTGTATCATTGTCAATAAAAGTCAAAACTTTTATTATTATTTTTATTTTGTTTAAAAATACCTAGAAAACATTAATGGAGAAGTTTGATCTTACAGGGTATGTATTAAACCTTCTTAATAACTTCAACCATCGGAAATACCATCATGCAGTCATCAAAACATGGTACAAGGAATTGAAAAATGGCAATTCAAAATTGAGCTCAGAATCAGGTGGTATTTAAATAAAAAGCCCCAAAATCTATTTTGTTCTTCTTCTAAACTCATAGGGGTAGCGACCGACTGGCAAAACCAAAACAAAAAATAAATATTCGAGGACAAAGTTTACTTCTCTTCACAGTTTCTTTGCGTTGCCAGAGAAGAGGCAAATTTCTGAAGAAACTAATCAAGTGTCAAGTCGAAGATGATTCAGAGAAGACAAATCTTTGAGCAGTATGTACCTACTTAAGTCGTAGTCGATTAATGTTTTAAGAAATGTTTTTTTTAACATACATATTTTTTTGTTGATTGTTTTTAAAGTAAAGTAAATAACAACAAAACTCAAAATTCAAGTGTCCAAAGTAACACACTATCTTCCGCCTATTCGACGGCAGCGCTAGTGGCGTTTAGTAATAGACTGATCTGAAGTAAGGTTGGTTCCTGGCAGCCCATATATAGTAGGTCAATGATGGTGTCATTCAGTAGTGTGTATGTAAATTTGACACCATCATGTTTTCATATTCGATTGGATTAAAAAAGAAGTAGAAATTTCTGAAAATCCAATCCAAAACGACATTAAATCCAGAATAATGCTGTTTTCGCTTGGTTATGTGTTCTGTTCCATTCCTATGGCTTATGGAAAAACAAGAAGTACTCCAGACATCCAATCAAAAACGACATTAAAGTAATTTAAATCCAAAAACTAAATCCGACTTGATATTATTCACTCGTTTCATCCACACTTACGTTTAATCCAGGTGAAAACTTAAGACCAGATTCTAAAAATGAAATCCGAGATTTCGCTTGAAAACTTTTGATATTTCGAATAAATGGACCAAGATTTCATAGAAATTTTAACAAAAACTCAATGAAAACTCTAGTTTTTGGCATTTTTACTATGAGCCAAATGTCAAAATATAGTCAGATTCGCTCCGCAACTCATTCGTAGGATTCCGTAATCGGGTGAATATTTTATTTGCTGTTTTACAGAAATCGTTTCTAATTAGCTGTCAATGGCTGTACGTTTGGACGAAAATGGTGAGAGCCCAGCGATGTGACACCGAGACAATGAGTCGTCGTCATCATCGTTTTTGCTTCAAACCGAGTTAGCCAAATTGATTTGCAAAAATAGTGCATGAAAAGTATCGCAAGTTTTTGCTTCAACTCGATTTGAACATTTTTCGGTTTGATATCACTACATGAAATGTCAAGACAGAGTGAATTATATAAAATTGAGTGTTAATCTGGATTTAAGTACTTAAACTGACCTCCGAAAGGCATAGTTTAAATTCATTTGGATTAGTTGAGATTGGATTTAAAATATTAGAATTGAATAATAAAATATTTTATTTGTTGTTTAGCAAAAATCGTTTCGAATGAGCTGTCACCGGCTGTACTTGTCAGTATTGTGTTCATCAAGCTTATCTCACTGTGGACTCACCATGCCCATTTACACGGGAATCTGTGTCGCGATTTTCTCGCTATGGACTCACTTTGGTCTCGCCATGACATTAACACGTGTTTGTTTTTTAATTTGAAATTCATTCCCGATTAATCCAATTGGATGGTTCCTTCTTTCTTTCCGGACATTTTCAGATTGTGTGCACAAATTGTGCCAAGCCGACCCCTGACGACTCGGGAGAATAAATTCCTGAAATTTTGGAGCCTCCTGTAAGGAACTAGTTCGTGCATGTGCTGTCTGGACCAAGGTGTCTAGTGTTTCTATGTCGGTTGGTCGTGACCGCGACTACGTTAGTAACAGTTGTTTGTGCCCTAACATGCCAGCTCCACTAGACATTAGCCATGCTCGGACTATGAACCTGTCGAGAAAAAAACCAAAAGGAGGCAGAAAAATCCACGTCTTGTCGAAGAAAACCAACTTTTGAACAACACATTGACGCTGTTCAAAGCCTGGCCATAAGATTTAAGATTTCACGTGCGTGTGAGTTTTTTGTCTGATTTTCGTTGTATTTGGAGGTAAATATTGCTGCAAAAGTTGTTATTTATTAACGTGACCTTTGTTTCTATAATTTGAGTTGAATATTGTTGCAAAAGATAGAGGTAGTGGTAAGAGAAAAAAGAAACGACATGACATAATTTGCCCAGCGAGAAAAAATCTGCTGTTTGTTGATTGGATTGTGGTTGTGATGTTAGGCATCTGTATGTATGTGGAGTCGGGGTGTTAATTGTGCATCTTTAGCTGGTCTAAGTGTTCCCCTTACCCCTCTCGGACAAGCTAAGTAAAGTTTAGTCTACATCTGAATCAGAAATGGCAGCGTTAGTACGACGATCTGCTGCGTGTGCCGCTCTCATAGGCAGAGTGAGATGCAATTCAGGTATCGCAAGAGCAGCGTACTTTAGACGTCCAGTACCAGAAGTTTATGGAGGCTCACGATGCTACGATCCCAGAAGACGAGGAATACGACCTCAAGGGTCATGATGCTTCACTGGCTGCCATGGACCAGATCTATGATGAGGTGTCCATAGTGTTGGCACGTTGTCTGGAAGCTTTAAATACGATCATCAACCCAGTAAGTAACCACCGCAGCTACTGCTCCTCCTAAGGTCGAGATGACGTCCAGCCCATCAGAATTGTGTGCAACGTGTACTCCGGTGGGCATGGGGGGGTTGTGGTGGAAGCCGAAGACTGCTACGATAATCGGAAGCTCTTCTCCGAAACGCATGTGGCTTGGTTGTTTAATATGAAGGTTGCTACCAAGGACTCGCTCCAAGCTATTCTACAGATCGTGGACACGGTGCAGGAGTCCAGGCGAGCTCTCAGAGTAATGGACTTCATTTATGGTGCCATCGGTAGCATTGAAGCTATCTTTAATCACGAAATAAGCGCGGTGTATGTTTTGTCCAGAAAAACTATTCCAGTACCAGAAATTTAGTGCACTTAATCCCTTATCATCGGATCATTCACGAGAAAAAATTATGCTACAACTACCTGAAAGCGGGTCATAACTTAACATATTGCTCATCTGCAACATCCTGCCGACCATCAAAGCTCTGGTGATCCCGAATATTACGTCTATCCATCTGAACACTCATGGAGATGTGTCACAGTGGACACACATCACCGGCCTACCCTCGGCAGGCAGCCATTTAGGCACACCTGGAGCCATAAGTTTACTACTAGGAGAAGATACGTGTTTATATATAGTCCAGATTGAGTTCTTTCATGGAAAACCCCACCCATAGCGAACGACCCTCGGCGAGGTAGTTTTTCATCCAGCTACCTACCAATTGGCAAGGTCTAACCAAAAAAAAGTGCGTTGAAATAAATAATATTAAATATAAAGAAAAAGTACATTTTCCAAAAAATAAATATAAACGAAATTTTAAGTTTTTTGTATAAATATGTTTCCAATTTTTCATTTCAAGTCAAAAAAATATCTAGCCAAATCGAAACTGGGAAAAAAATCGACGAAAATTGTTGTTTTAATTAATTTTGATGACGTCTACTCCATGTATAGGAACAACACAATTTGTCCCTTTAATTGGTTTGTAAGACTTTGAAAATTTGTTAAAGAAAAATGGTTAGGTGAATCAATTTGGAAATTTACAGAAATAAGGATGCTCCAATGCAAGTGCAAACGTAAAAATACAAATAAATGCTAGCGACACCTTCCTGCGAAAAGAGTATGAAATGTGAGTTGAGCTGAATGCATTCAAACACGGAAAAGGCTAGTTCGGCAACTATTTGTGGGTATTAGCCGTATTCCTTTGGAGGTGGCGAAGTACTTGCAATTACTTTGCTTGCTTTTTTCAATGGAACACAAAATATTGCTTTTCCATGTAAAATGTATCTACTCGCACATGAGAGCATGTGCAGTTGGCAGTACTAGATTATGGTTTTCATCTACTTATAAGTACTTTGCCACCTCCAAAGGAAAACGGCTATTTTCACACCACGTTTTCTTTTTTGGTTCGTCTATCAACACTCGTTAATTTGAATTTCTTCTCTCTCACTCGCTTTCAGATTTCTACAAGAGTGAGTGTAAATGACAGATGAGTCCCCACTTATTATCGATATGAGTGACATCTATGAATCAGCTCTTAAACTTTTTATTTAGATGTGTTTGTGTTTTACTTTTCTACAAAGGTTAAAAGTTAGGGACGCTCTAACTTTTACTTTTGTAAAACTTAAGAAAAAGATAGGATTGAGTAGTTTATTGAAAAGAGACAAATTTCTGTCTACTTTTGTACAAAAGTGAATTGAATGTAGTTAGGCTTTAATGGTGAATAGTTAAAAAAATAAATTCTACAAAATCTTAAAAAATTCATGTTAGAATCTTACTGAAATGTTTAAAACTGTCCCTGAATTTTGTATGACATCATTATTTGCTGAGATATTGGTAATCAAAGGCAAATGTACCTTCTTTCATAAACCATGCAAAAAAACCTGTACCACAACAAAAAAATTGGATTAAAGTTGAATACTCTAATTATCTTTACATTACATTAGATTGACTCAAAAAAATTATCTATGAAAATGAGGACCTTCAGAAAACCTAAAAAAATTTTGTTTGGTGTCAGTTCTTACAATAACGCCATAACGGTACTGCAAAATTATTGGCTAATAAATATCACAACAAAAACATATAGCTATATAATGCTTTTTATTTCAATATAATACAACCACTCATCACAAAGATACAGATCTTCAAAAAACTCTAATAAAAATTTAAAAAAAAAATGTGTTCCTTTAATTTCCGTGACTTGTATAGATACGGAATTTTTTTTGTAAATTCTTCTGGGTGACAAATAAAAACCAACCTGAATTTGAGTATTAAGATAGTTCTTAGGCCAAAAAGCATTATCCTTAAGTTATTATAGTTAAACTTAGAGCGCCCAATTGGGGTCAGTATTTTAGTTTTAAGATATTGATAAGTAAGTTTTTATGAATTTTAAGCTGTGTTTTTGTGCATGTCCATATGGACATTGGTGAAAAAAACGACATCGGGACATTTCAACATTTGCCTTGATCAACCATTTTGTATTGAATAATTTTACCCACAAACATTTAACATTTCTATGAAAATTATCGATAACACAACGACAATAGTAGTCTGGCAATACCGTTTTTATCGGGACAAAAGTTAAATCCACTTAATTATCTGGACATATCTAACTCTAAATGGACATAGTTGTTGTTGTATTTGACATGTAAATTGCTTTGTTTTGCTGTCGTTTTTTTCAGACAGAATTTACTGGGATTGCAAAAAACACAGCTTTTTGTCTAGCCTTAAGATAGTTTTAAGAAAAATAAAAAAAATTAAAATAAATAAGTTAAAAAAAAGCGAGCAAGACAATTGGCTCAGTGGGAAATTGTTAGTGGGAAATGACTGTAATCCATGCACACTTAAAATCCGTCCTATCCAACTGTGTAGTTTTCTCTGCTCAGAGAGCTGAGTTGAGCTCATTTCAGCTCGGTCCAGGTATACAAAGAGTTGAAGCGAGTTTCAAGCTTGCTTCAACACCACATGAAAACGTAGCATTTTTATACCTGGATCTTGTTTAAATGATCTTAATTCGATTGTGACTTGATTCGAAATTTAAGACTAAAACCCTGCGTCGAGGAGCTGGTTTTACAGATAATGCATTATGTTATTATTGTTATTTGCATGTTTGTTGACAAATATAGTTTTGTTTTTATAGATACGTGCAGTAAGTACCTACTAGTGTTAGTTCAACAAAATTTAAGAAGGTTTTTGTGCGTAAATGGAAATCCACGCAAATGCAGTACATGCAGTGAAGAAAACATCAATTTATATTGAATCATTTTTGAATGAACAACAACATCTTGTGTGCATTATACCACCTAGTATATAGGCTAGAGTTATAGCTATTTCACGAGTACCACCCCGATTTGCTTGTATGTGGTTTAAAAAAAATTGTTTGCACTTTTCCCACTAATTTGCTCTAATAATTCTTATTTTGTCTCGTGAATGACTCATGAAAAAAATTGTGTACACATCATCGATCAACCACCCAACAAACCGAGGGTTATTGTCGAGTGTCAGGGAGTATCAAAAAATTGTGTGAGCAGCAGGTTGTGAGTGTCAATCCATCCTTCAGCGTGCACACATAATCAGTTCTGTTTGATATCCAACTCAGAGGTTTGATGTGTGATAAAAGGTGTGTTTTTTTACAAGCCCAGAGGAATCGGACGAAAAAAAAAAACACATCGGGGCTAAAGCGACTCCATCACAGAAAAAAATGTACTTTCCATACAAACTATCGATAGCAAGTATGCAAAACACGCCGGTAACACAGTTTTTATTTGAGCTAAGGTTAAGCCTTAACAATTCACTGGGCCTAAGGCCACTTTACACGATAATAGAAGTAATATGACCTGTCATTATATTTTCTGTATGATTTCTCATAAGAGCTGTCATTTCAAGTCATTTCTTTATGTTAACACGTCTTTACTTCGCATTTGATATTCTCTATGGTTACCCAAAACCAAAAGAAAATAAAAAAATTCATAAACAAATACATTTTCGTAGAACAAAATTACTTCTTTGGAACTATCCATTGTTTTTTTTTTTTTTCATTCAAAATTAAAATTTTTCTAGAAATATTTTTATTTTTAATACTCTGAATCCACTATTTTCCATGAAAACAACAATTCCCGCTTGACTTCTCAAATGGAATTAGCTCCAGTTCTTATGTCACAATATTGTTAAATGCTTTTTAATTTTTAATAATTTGGCGGAGCAAAATCGCAAAATCGCATCGTCACCTCCAAGTGGTGCCCGTTGGATAGCCAATTAGGTGAACTAATGACGAGCGTTGGATCTATTGGATCCAAGAGCTGAGACACCTGAGGTAAGACATTGCTCTGAAGAACCAGCTCTCCATGAAACCCGAGAGCGTCTGACATATATATTCATGACCTTGAATAGAAGAAGTAACGAAGCTATTTATGGGTAACAAACAAAAGTTACAAAAAAACAAATATGGCAATGAGTAAAACAAATAGATATTATACCCCAGGTGGCAATCCAGATAAACTAGTAAATCTACTCTCTTCGGAGATCGGTCCTACGGATTCTGGGGAGGACCAATTATTGCTAACAGGAAATAGACGGAGCTACAAAACACTGAGGCCTCCACCAAAAATATTCTCAAGGGTTACTCCATCGAAAACCCTTACCGAAAAATCAAATGACAAAGAAGTCATTAACGAAAAAGGAACCAAAATCTATGAAAAGATCGAAATAAAAGGTCCGCAGTGTTCTTAAAAAAGCAACGAGATCCACCAAGTTGAATCCAAAAATTATTTCGAGGAATGGCAAAAAGAAATAATAGCCAGGCAAAAACTTGAAGTCCTCGTTGAAAGTCTTCAGCAATAAGTTAAGAGACTTGAAGAAAAGGTCAGCTTGCTATACAAGAAAACTTCAAATAATGACAGCAAGACTAGTCCAAAAATACTTGTAGTGAAAAGCCCACCATTGAGTTTCATACTGATGAGGAAGATCTTCTGTTTGAAACAGATGTTAACAGAAATAAACGTAAATCCAAGAAACGGAAAGCAGAGGGTAGCCCAGAGACTGTTCAAAAAATTAAGCAGGTAGCTTCCAAAGCGGATATTCCTGCAACAGGGAAAACATCAAACAATGAAATAAAAGATGTATCCCAAAAGAAGTCTTTTGCTAAAGGTACGAGTACTAAGCAAACTCCTGATTTCCGGATTGACAATGTTTGGTGAGCTTAAGAACATAGTAGAAAAATGCATTAATAAGGCATGTAATTATACATCATATAATAAAGACAATTGGAAAGTCATTGTTGAATACGCCGATGCGTATTGATCTATCACTGAAGAATTGAACAAAAAGAGAATTCAGTGGCACTCGTACGAAAATAAAGCTACATGGTCGACAAAGGTAGTATCAAGAGGCCTCCACTCTTCATGTGTTGCCAAAGATATTGTCGAAGACCTTATTCAAAAAGGTTTCCAAGCTCTCGATGCGAATAATCTTATTAAAAATGAGGTAATCAAAGACTCCACTGGGGTATCAACGACAATAAGGAGATCTCTAACTTTGTTTATGCTCACTTTTGAAAATAAAGAAAGTCTCGATAAGATCTATTGTATAAAATCAATTATGGGCATAGTTGTCAAAATTGAACCACTACGAAAGTCAAAAATTGTTCCACAATGTAAACGCTGTCAAGCCTTTGGGCATACACAAAAATACTGCAATCGTGAGTTTGCTTGTGTTAAATGCGAAGGCAAGCATGCAACTAAGAACTGTCCCATGGGCAGAGAACAGAAAGCGAAATGTGTTAACTGTCAAGGAAACCATCCTGCAAGTTACAGAGGATGTCCAGTTGCCAAAAAATTCCAAGACACAAAAAGAAAAAACAAAACTGGGAACAAGCTAAAAAACTCAACAAACACAGAAGCAATAGTTGAAAGCAAAAAGGTAGCCGTTGAAAACAAAACTAAAAATCAACCGCCAAAAGCAATTGCACTAAGCAAAAGTGATGAAAATTAATCCTATTCCCAGATTGTTCAAAATGTGCGGAAGAACGAAGAAACATCTATTAAAGAAATGCTTGAACTTATCCTAAAAAGGATTGACAAACAAGATTTAAACATAAAACAGCTAAGCAAAGAAGTCGCTCTTAAAAAACAATGATGGACAGAACACTCAAAATCGCAACATGGAATGCAAACGGTCTTTTACAACATGTGTCAGAACTAAACATCTTTTTAGACATAGAGCATATAGACATTTGTTTGGTTTCCGAAACTCACCTTGCTATAGAACAAAATCTTGATAATAAATTACCTAACTATACGTGTTATCACGCTCCGCACCCAGCTGACAAAGAAAGCTAGGGTAGGATCAGCAATACTAATAAACACATTATGAAGAGCCTAAGTTTACTAATGAAAACATGCAAGTAACAACAATTAGTATTGGTATAAAAAAGAAAGAGTTTAAGATAGCAGCTATATACTGCCCTCCGAAGCGCTCTCCAACTGAAGAAGACTATGCAGAACTGCTAAATATGTTAGGACATAACTTTCTTGTTGGTGGCGACTTCAATGCTAAACACACTCAAAAGAGATCTAGGCTCATAACAACAAAAGGCAAATGGTTATATCAAGCAGGCCGCAAATACAACTGCGAATTTTATTCTTCTGGTTCACCAACATATTGATCATCTGATTCTAACAAACTACCAGACCTTATAGACTATTTCGTAGTAAAAGGTATTAAACGAAACCATATAAGTGTCGAAGGTAATTACGATTTATCGTCAGATCATACTCCAGTAATATTATCACTGAGCGAAGCAGAAATAATAGAAAAAAGTAATCCTAAGCTCGTGAATAAAGAACAAACTGGAAAGAATTTAGAGATAAACTTGAAAGTTTTATAAAACTAAGATCCCCTATGCAAACAATTGAACAGATTGATCATGAAGTAGAACAATTTATTGCTGATGTGCAACAGGCTGCAGAAGAAAGTACTCCAACAATTTCGAACTTAGGAGAAAAAGAAATAAAATATCCTGTCGAAATGAGGGAGCTGATCTTGGAGAAAAGAAAAGCTCGAAGAAAATGGCAAGCTACGAGATCTCCAGGTGATAAGGCAGTTTTTAACCGTCTTAAAAATGAACTAAAGAAAAGAACCTGTGAATTTAAAAGTGATTCGCTTAGTAGATTTCTAAATAGTCTGACGGCGGATGCTTCTACGGAATACTCCTTATGGAAAGCAACTAAGCACCTTAAAAGACCACAGGCACAAAACCCGCCAGTAAAATCTCAAGATGGTAAATGGATCGGAAACCCAAAACAAAAGGCTGATCTCTTCGCTGAACATCTCGCGAATATTTTTAAGCCATTTCCAGCAAGCACAGCTACAGATCCCTTACAGTTTGTTGATAGAAACGACGAATGTGAAATTCCTTTTGTCACGCTCAAGGAAGTAAGAAGTATGTGTCAACATAAGTTGTCTAACAAAAAATCACTAGGGTACGATCTAATAACTGCTCAGGTTTTGAAAGAAATGCCTTCTATAGCCTTCAAAAAACTCCAATTTATAATAAATGCATGCCTTAAACTAAGATATGTGCCACATCATTGGAAAATTGCAGAAGTCATTGTTATACCTAAACAAGATAAACCACCAACAGAAGTAACATCTTACAGACCTATATCGCTTATACCAATCATGGCAAAAGTTTTCGAAAAACTGCTTCTGAAAAGACTAAGCAAAATAATAGAAGAAAGAAGACTAATTCCGAGCCATCAGTTTGGATTTAGAAATAAACATTCCACGATAGACCAAGTGTATCA
The DNA here is from genome assembly GCA_946251815.1 of Dasysyrphus albostriatus. Taxonomy (NCBI): domain Eukaryota; kingdom Metazoa; phylum Arthropoda; class Insecta; order Diptera; family Syrphidae; genus Dasysyrphus; species Dasysyrphus albostriatus. The sequence goes on from OX276339.1 coordinate 5,169,534, forward strand.
GATTACGGATGTTGTGGAAAAGGCACTTAAAGAAAAACAAGTATGCTCCGCTATATTCTTAGATGTTGCTCAAGCCTTTGACAAGGTTTGGCTGCAAAGCTTAAATGGAAAGAGCACATCAAACAGAAAAGAGAAGAAGTAAACTTGAAGTACAGAAAAATGTACTGGTTACTAGGGAAGAACTCTGACCTATCTATCCAGAACAAACTAATGTTATATAAGCAAGTACTGAAACCCGTTTGGTCATATGGCATCCAACTATGGGGCTGTACAAAGAAAACAAATGCTGAACCCATCCAAAGATTCCAAAGCAAGGTCCTTCGCGAAATAATAAATGCCCCTTGGTATATAAGAAATTGCTATCTACATCATAACCTTCAAATTGAAATGGTTACAGAAGTGGTTAAAAAACACGCTGTATCACACAATCAGCGACTGCAAAGTTATACCAACTCCGAAATGGAGACTGTCTTAAATGTACGAGACAATGTTCGGATTAAGAAACACCAAGCCTCATGAGCTGATGGTCTAAAAGCTATGGGAAAGTGTTGTAACTTAAACTTCCCTCAATGCGATTTATAAATTAAGAAAGAAAAATCATTTATCGATCTTTCATAGATTGGTCCTGATTCACCGGTGGTATTAGTGCGTTAAGAGTCCCACACTACTTGGTACCGATTCTTACCGAGTGTCTTTTGAAGATTTCCATCGGATAAAAAAAAAATATGCTTTTTAATTTTGAGAAGTCATATGAGATCTATGAGTGTGTTCAGACGACATGGTATGATTGTTTGGAGAGGTCATGTGAGAAGTCATATGATTTCTATAATCGTGTAAAGTGACACTTAGCTAAGCCCGAAGGGGCTTAGTTGTTGTTGCATTTAAGCCTAGTACGCAGATAGAGCTAAAATTTCGCTGCCATACAAAATTTTCTTCAAAATTGAGCCAAGCTAAAATTCAGCCAAGCATTTTAGCAGAGAGGAACGCAGCTCCAGCTAAAAAGTAAATTTTTTGTTTTTTACTGTACGGTACCTATCTATCAAAACTTAGCGCATGAAATAATCGTGTGGCACATTATTTCTCGGGCTAAAGCCTAGTACGCAGATCGAGCTAAAATTTCGCTCCCACTTTTCTCTCCAAACACCAGCTAAACTTCTAGCTAAATTTTGACACAAGATTTTCGTGGAGATAACATTAAAAAAAACAGCTGTTCTCTCAAAAGAAATTATATTCAACAATTTCAAAGAATTTTTTTCAATGTTCTAAGTAAATGTAGCCAAATAAAATGAATTTTTCCATTTGGCTTTAATAAATCCTTTGTCTTTGAATATTTCTCTTTCTCAATTTTCATTTTCACAATGTAAAGCTCACATACATCTCACAAATAAAAACACCTGCCACAATTTAGCTCAAGAATGAATGTATCGAACAAGTATTTCACGCGTTAAATTTTGACAGATGGCGTCGTACAGTAAGAAACGAAAATTTCATTTTTTAGCTGGCGCTGCGTACCTCTCGGCTACAATGATTGGCTTAATTTTAGCTTGGCTAAATTTTGGAGAGAATTTTGTATGGGAGCGAAATTTTTGCTCGATCTGCGTACTAGGCTTAAATTGTGGCAGGTTCTTATATTAGTGAGATTTACGTGAGATTTACCTTGTGAAAATGAAAATTAAGAACGAGAAATATTTAAGGACAAATGATTTATCAATTCCGAAGAGAAAAATCAATTTTAGTTGATTATGAAACAGATGCTCTGAAATTGTTCTTTTTGGAACATCTGTCTTTTGTGCTGTATTCTCCATAACAATTTGATGTCAAAATTAAGCTAGGATTTTAGCTGGTGTATGGAGAGAAAAGTGGGAGCGGGATTTTAGCTCGATCTGCGTACAAGGTTTAAACATGTAAATTCTTAGGCCTGGCGCCCACTATGCAACTTTTAGTTGCTCGCCCAGCAACTTTTTGTTGCCCCCGATTCAAGTACATTGAGTTATATGGGAGAGCTCCCACTAGGCAACTTAGTTGCCGGCAACTTAAAGTTGCTCGCGGAATTTTTTCCCGGCAACTTTAAGTTGGTCGGCCACGCCCACTGGGCAACTTTTGTGCCGGCAACTTTATCTGTCAAAGATGGCCATGTTCAACCATCAAATCTTGCATATAGATTTTCAGATTTCTGAATTTTCGAATCCTCTGATTCTGATCTATCAAAAATGAGCTATAAACTTCAATGTTTTTATTTGGTATTTACATTTTTATTAACGTTGTAATGGTGTCCGTGTCATAAGTCAACACAACAAATACAGAAAACATGACTTGAAATTAAAAAAAGTTGCTCGGAAGTTACCTAGTGAGCGATGGCGAGCAACTTAAGTTGCTCGGAGTTGCCGGCAGCTTCGAGCAACTAAAAGTTGCCGGCAACTAAGTTACCCAGTGGGCGCCAGGCCTTAACCCCGACGTCGCTTCTTTCATCCAAGCCCATTGGGCAAAGAAAAAACACACATAATGTGTAACACGCTTAATTGAAGCACTCAACTGACGAAAATTGGGTTAAATATTCGACCCTTTTTCAACTCGAGCTCTCAACCCTGCTTGTAAACGAAGTTTCTTTCCAAAGGCTTCACTTGATTTGAACGATGCTCAAAGCCCAACAGGCGTTACAACCCAATCAGCAAAAGGAATTATTTCTATATGTCACTTCTAAGGCATTCATTTTTGTGGCTGTTTTTTTTAAAGGCATGCATGTCATGTGAGCATGGCTCAATGCCCAGTGGAGCCGGCATGTAAGGGTCGAAAATTCGACCCCAGTCCAAGTTGAGCTCTCGATCCTCCTTGTAAACGTAGTAAATCTAAACAATATTCTGTACATAGCCTAATTCAAGCGAAGCTAGCTACATTTCGTTGATCAAATATTCCAAAAGAATTCAGAGCCAAACACCACCAAGGGCGAAGCCATTTTCTTTCATATCATCCAAGGCTTTGAAAAACCACACATAAAAGTACCATCGGGCTTCGTTGAATCGGAGACGGGAGGACGCCATTAAACAAAATTTAATCAAAAATACAAGAAAAAATACGAAAAGAAACGAAACGACAAAACACTTTTGTGATGTGTTGTTGTAGTTATTATTTGATAATTTGTAAACTCAAATAGTATTGGGTTTGGTGTGCTTTCGAGCGTGATTTTCAATTAATAGTGGTATGTTAATAATAAGATTTTTAAATTTTAAATATTTTTTTATTTAAAAGCGCTCCACAAAAGGTAATTAGAATTGCCAGTTTTTGCTGTCCGCTGTCCCCATTGTCGTACGTCTCAGTTCTCCCCGTGCGATTTCTCCATTGTTATTGGAAGGGGGGATGTTAGGTTTGTGCGTGCGGGCGAGATGGATATAACTATTTCAAAAGAGTAACGAGTCCCACTCGTAGTTTTAAAAGAGACGCTGATAGTTGATTTTCCGCAAAAATCTAATTTAATTAATCTAAATCATGTCTATTCGTTCGCTTGTTCGTAAAAATCAATTTTTTTCGAAGTTTGTCAAAGTTAAATTTCGGAATTTTTGGTAATATTCGAATACGGTTGTACTTAAGAAATTTCAATATGCTTTTGCAGCTGTAATCTGCTGCAAAGCAAACATTGAGAGTATTCAGTATTTGTTTCTTTCTCTCTTGGATGTATAGCGTCTCTCCAATAATGAGTTTGGCTTGTTTTGTTGTTCATATTAAAATTTGTATTGGATATTCGCCTGTGAATATGAGACAACACGACGTGATAAGAAAAGTAACCTCTAATGAGAAACAAGTTAAGAAACTGCAGGATAGGATAGGCAAAGGGATTGAAAATGAATCTGACTGGAGATCCTTAGTGGAATTTCTTTTTGGCGATTTTTGCGATATTCAACAGCTTGACTTGAAATATAAAATTTTTATTTTTTTACTTACAGTTGAGCTTTACTTTTTGTCATGGCTTTTTGGAACTATTGTATTTATGCTCCATAGAAAAAATCTAATTAATACCTATTTTACTTCATTTCTTATTTGCTTTATTGAGTTTTGAAGAACAAAAATATGTAACTTGCTCCTCCATTATACTGGTCTATTCCCCTCAATGCATAACTTGATTTTAAAATCTTGCTTTGAATTTGAAAAGAAAATGTTATGTAGGTACGGGAATCAGGATCCATTCTCGCTTGTTTATGTTTGATAGTATGGAATATCATGAGTACTGATCTAATGGAGGAGTTACTAAATGAAAAACGGTCCTTGTTTTATTTGTATTTTGTATTCCTTTTTCCATTAATTAACTTGTGCTTATTCATTTAGACGCACTCAATACTCTAAAAAATTATATAAATTTGGCTGTAGAATTGAATGAAATTCTAATAATTATGACACTAACATGTTTAATAATTGTTTTTTTACCGGCGTTGCTATAATCCACATTGTGGCAAGTATTATTAAAATGCCAGATTCAATGTTTTGTTTCTAGGTACGAATTATTGAAAGAGTTCTGGTCAAACCGCGCGATCAGGCGTTCTTTGTGAGAATTTGCAAAAGCAGGCCTTAAAGCCCGGGCATTGCGATCCGTCGATACGATCAATAGGTACTTTACTCTTCACTGGGAAAAAAGATTGCGACAATCAAATTTGTTGAAGAATCAAGTTGCTGGCGATTTTTTTTTGATTTCCTTAAAAATATTTTGTACCTTTCACACGATGAAACAAAATGCCTTGGCAACTTTTAAAATATTCTTTGAGTCTATATATCCTTATACCCTATAGCCCGGGAGGTAACGGCGAATTTCACCAACCCATTTTCCCAAGCCTCATTTTTCGTCTATAAATTATTTAAGTAAAACGAAACAATATTTAGACGATATTACAACACTGTTGTTCATCGGGGGGTTACAGCAGGGGTGAAAAACCCGCAAAAAAAATGAGAAAATTATCTGTCCATTTTCTCAAGCTTCAAACTTTCTGTACGCATTATTTGGGACGTAAAACAGTTCCCATGCGAAAAAAATCAAAATTTTTTAACACAATTTTCCACCTATTCCGGGCACCAAATTGTATAATATTCAAGTCAAAAAATGTTTGGTCGGTCTAAACCACCCATTGAATCCGTTGTATTTGTGCACTTGGTTGTTGCATTTGGGTGATGAAACATTCACACAGCTCTTTCTCTGATTACTGATATTCCTTATTAACAGCAACCACCTTAGATTTTTACTTTGAGTAGAGTACTTAAGCATAAATTCCACTGCATGGTATGACGATAAATGGTAATGCAGCGGATGAAATATTTGGCCTATCCACTTTTTTCATAATTGCGTTCTTTCAACTTCAAATATTAGTCTTATACTAATCAAATCAAAATTTCAAAATTAAAGTAACATGAAAATTATATTTGACTATTTTGGCCTTTCAATTGTGCGCATTTGTGCGTGCTTCTGGATCTGATTCTTCCTGCAAATCCAGAATCGTTTTTCTGTTCTTTTCCAAAGAAGAACTGTTATTTAGTGCCAAATGCCAACCTTTTCAGATGCTTCCGGACGACCAAACGAAAACGCTATAACATGTCTTAAATGATGTTTGAATTTAAAATTTGAATTGAATTTGAATTTGATAAAACGCATTCTCATTCTATATGACGAGCTGCTTATCGAGAATGCGGTTTACTTTTAGGACCTGTCTGAAAAAAAAACAATTAATTGCAAGAAAATGTTAAAAGTAAAGCTTAAAGCAATTTCAGCCCTTTGTGGTGGGCTACAGAACTATGCTATGAAAATGATAATCGAAAAAAAAACCATTTCATCTACCCACTTTTTTCTTGTAAAAAAGTTAAATCTGTATAATTTGAAAATAAAAAAGTTCAAGATAAAAAAGTCGATTATCTTAAGTGTTTTCTCGGCAAAATGGATTAAAAAAGTTACCAACTCTCTTAAAACATTTTTCTGGAGAACGTTCGTATTACTAACTCCTTTATATTCACATAAACATTTTTCTTAAAATAACGGTTTTGAAGATATCGAGACAAACCTTTTCCCCAACCTTTTTAAGGTAGTGGTCGAAAATCGTTTTTCATACTCGCACTGAACCCTTCTTCCATTGGCCAAAGTATAAAGATATTTGAAGCGTTAAGATTGAGAAATGATCACAAGACATTTTTCGATTTTTGTTTTATTTTTTTAACGGTGATGGAGTCAAGCGACAACTTAAATTTTGGTCTATTATTCGTGTCTCTGTAATTATTTAGGTAGAGTCGCCTTATTGCCAACACTGCTAGAAGTCAAAAATGTTTGTATAGAAGTTTTTTTAATAAAAAAATAAACTGAAAATTAATAAAAACAAATTGTCAAAAAAAGTCTATCTTCTACCAGTGTGGGTCGCACCCAGCCTTTATTTTTGGGAAGAAATGTAAGTGTACACTTTCACACGTTCCTTTATGAAAGGTGTCAAGTGCTGAAAAACACCTCATGAACTTAAATACAATTTGTTGATACCAAAAATTGTACATTTTTTGTTTTTTTGTATGGCCTTTTTATGAGATTGTTGCACTTTCAGAATAAAAGTTATAAACGTAAAACTTTTAACGCTTATAACTCTAAACTTCAAAAAAGTCACTTCACCCTATCAGATGCTTCTTTATCTGTAGGTATAAGTTTAAATTAGACATGTTTAATCGTTGTTTACTTTCGATGAGAAGGCTTGTTGGACAAATTCTTCATAGTATTCATGCCGGATACATACAAATACAAATTCTCGGCCAATTTCCACACTTTTATACAATTTGCTTCTCTCCGAGAAAATTTCATCAACATTTGACAGGAATATTATTTGGACACGTATTCTCGATTTTAAAGAACATCAACAAAAATTTAGTAAGAGCGAAGGGCAAATGAAGTATTGAAGAAGTTCATTGCTGTTTCAAAATTAAACTGTTGAACAAATAAATACTGTAATGAGAAGCAACACGTCAACACGAGCAAAACGTTGAAGTTCCACTTGTTTCCAGAGTTATCCTTCAGCTCCTTTAAGGCGCTTTTAAGACACGATCGTAGAAAGCTGTTACCTGTAAACCTTTAAAAACTGCTGGTAGTTTATTTTTTTGTTTGTTGCTATTTTTTTGGCCAGTTTCTTTAAGGCACGAAACAAACTAAGTGCAAATTATTGCAAGACATTAAAAGAAACGTTAGTAACATGCACAGGAGCAACTAATGGGAAATATATATTTAAAAAAAACTCCATTTAATTCAATTGACACAGCAAAAACCTTAACAGTTTTAGTTAAGTTTATAAATTCACGTGTAAATATACGGACATGGGTTCATGCACGGATAATAAATTACACGGGTAACACGTGTATTTAAGTACACGTGCTTTGGGTTGAGGGAACTTTAGTTTACACTATCAAATACAGATTCAAAATAGCTTTTTATGGCCTTTAGTCCTACAAATTTTCGTTTCGTCCGGCTTACTCACTTGTACTCATCAGTGACATGTGAGAGCCTTGTCAATTTGTATTAAGTTCAGTTTAACTTACATGAATTCTTTAAAAAAAAATCAACTGCAAACTATATCCAACAAGATGAGAATTCCTAATCATAAACTGGAAATTTTTTTCCCGGGCCTGGCATAGTGGTTTTTTATAATACAAATTATATATACTACTGGAATAAATCAGCCAAGTAAGACTAGCATTAAGGATTGGACTTGTTGAATTATTGATTCAAAATAGCTTTTTATGGCCTTAAGTCCTACAAATTGGAGTTTCGTCCGGCTTACTTATGTAAGTTAAACTGAACTAGACCTACAGATTTGAAAGAATGTTACCCTCTTTTTATTTTGTTTTAGGATGCCTTGAGCGTATCTGTTTATAATTATAATTCTGAACAAAAAGTTTCATAAGTTTAATTGTCAAATTGGGATTAGTTTCCGATTTATATCAAAAACATATAAAAAATGGCCAGTGTGAACATTCTCTTAAATAGAAAGAATTTTTCGTGTTCTTGATCAAAATTGTGAGTTGGTTTTTTCCAAGCGAAAAATGAAATCGGCAAATTACAGACTTTTTCGACATAAGGCGTTTATAAATACTTACTAATTATAAACTTTCTTAGTGCCTGTGGCACTTAAACTTCAAAGACGAAAATTTTTCTTATTTGAGCTACCTAATTTATAAATGAAAAATAGCACAGTGTGATTTACAACAGTTTTATTGTCATCATTTATATTTTATAAAACCCCAAAATGACTAAATACTAAAGTTTATTAAAATAAATTTAATTTTTTTTTTTAGGAAAAAAATTGAACAAAAAAGTGCGAAAATAATCAAGCTACCAACTTTTAAAAAACTGCTTGCTTGTCATCATGGCAGACTTAGACACCGCAGTTGACTATAATTTGGTAAATTTTTGTGAATCTGCCGATGACCGTAATGACAATATGATGGACGAACTTGAAAACTATCAACATCAGCAACAACAGCAAACAGAAGACAACGATGAAATGGTTCCACTAAATGCATCTTCGTTTCGTTGGAAGCGTGTTGTCAATCCTACAGGACCTCAACCGAGACCACGTCATGGTCATCGAGCGATAAATATTAAAGAACTCATGGTAGTATTTGGTGGTGGCAATGAGGGCATCGTTGACGAATTGCACGTTTATAATACGAGTAAGATGATTACATTTTTATTTAAATATTCTGATTTTCATTGGAGTGTTTATTCTATGCAGTAAGCAATCAATGGTTTGTGCCCGTTATGAAGGGAGAGGTTCCGCCTGGCTGTGCAGCATATGGTTTTGTTGTTGAAGGTACACGTATGTTTGTATTTGGTGGAATGATTGAGTATGGCAAATACTCGAATGAGCTTTATGAACTTCAAGCCACGAAATGGGAATGGCGAAAAATGGCACCCGAAATGCCAGATAATGGTTTACCGCCTTGCCCACGATTGGGCCATAGTTTTACAATGGTCGGCGATCGAATATATCTATTCGGTGGCTTAGCAAATGAAAGTGATGATCCCAAAAACAACATTCCGAAGTACGTAACTTTTGCCCTTCTATATATTTCTACAACATATTTCCTTATTTTATTTTTCTTTAATTTTTGTATTTTATTTGTCTTGTTCAAACAGATACCTGAATGATTTGTATATTTTGGAGACAAGAGGAAACTATTCGGTTAATGGTAAATGGTTGATACCTAAAACTTATGGCGAGAGTCCTCCACCTAGGGAATCTCATACGGGTGTAGCATATACGTGCAAAAATACTGGACAATTGAACCTTTTAGTTTATGGTGGAATGAGTGGATGTCGACTTGGAGACTTGTGGCTGCTCGATATAGGTTCGGTTGGTTTTAAAAGTAGCGTGTTTTATTTTTGACCTACATTTCTTGCAGACTCAATGACGTGGACCAAACCTATGACAAAAGGAAGAGCACCTTTACCTAGGTCTCTTCATAGTGCCACAATGGTGGGTAGTAAAATGTATGTCTTCGGTGGTTGGGTACCCCTCGTAATTAACGACTCAAAATCAGCAACCGAACGCGAATGGAAATGCACAAACACTTTGGCAGTGCTTGACTTAGGTTTGCCGATAAACAATTGAAAGGATTCTGAAGTGTAACAAACATTTTAATTTGTTTCATTTTTTCGTTATCATAAATATTTAGATTCTATGAACTGGGAAGATATAACGTTAGATACAGTTGAGGAGCATGTTCCTCGTGCGAGGGCAGGGCACTGTGCTGTGGGTATTCAAAGTCGTCTTTATGTTTGGTCGGGTAGAGACGGGTATCGTAAAGCTTGGAACAACCAGGTCAGGGTGAGCTCGAGTTTATACTTCTGTTTGTCTAGTAAAGCTAATCATTGTTGTATCAAACAAGTATGTCGAGACGAGTACGCAGAGATACGAGTAGTATTGTTATTCGAGCACTCGTATCTTAATAATATAATTCGTTATTTAGACCTTTAATTGTTCGATAAAACGACGAACATTCGTGTATGTATACGTAGATAATTTAACTTCCTAATAGAGCTATTCTGTAGTAGTTATTTTTTTTAACTTACTCGACACGGTGATTTCTTTACTTTACGGCCAACGGATTTGTATACTTGTCATTAAACAAACAACAAGTGAAAAATAATTAACATAAGTTACAGACAAATTTTCTTAATTCTTAAATTGAGTAAGCCCCGTACTTTCCGTTTTTTTTTTTTTGTAGTTTTATTTGAAAACGAAAATATATAACTATACGAAATTGATTTTTCAGGTTTGTTGTAAGGATCTGTGGTATTTGGAAGTTTGTAAGCCACTTTATGCAGTAAAAGTTGCTCTCGTTCGTGCCTCTACACATTCATTGGAACTATGCTGGACAGCTACGACATTTGCCAGTGCCTATGAATTACAAACTCAAAAAATTGAACCTATTGCGCCACCTAGCAAGCCAACAACTCCAGCGGTGACGATTATGACACAAGCAGTCCAGCAGCCAAGCAGTTGCAATACGACTTCAAACGGAAATGGTAGGAGATAGGCACAAAATAAAACAACAAATTGTGTGTTTAACTATTTATATTCTTTTATTTTTAATAGGTATAAAACAGGTGCATCTTATAAGACAAGGAAATAGTCAGCATTTCCAACAACAAATAAATCCGATATTAGCCCCACCGCAGCAGCAACAACAACCACAGCAGCCACAAATTCAAAGCCAAGCACAACCTGGACAAATGCCACAAACACAAACAGTTAATATACGACAGCAAGTTACAAACGTAACACAGTCCCAAACACAAATCATATCACAAGTGCAGCCAACTCAACAGCAGCAACAGCAGCAGCAGCAACAACAACAACAGCAACACCAACAACAGCAGCAGCAGCAACAACAACAACAGCAATCTTCAATAAGCCCTGTTGTGACCATTTCTCCTCAATGCACAGTGTCCGCCGGTGTCTCAATGACGACGTCGATAGTTGTGGCCTCGCCAGCAGTCTCATCGACAGCAAAAATTATAACACCACCCAACACGCCAACAAATTCCATTCAAACAATCGTTTCAGCTCCAATAACAGGCACAGTACAGGGTGGCACTGTGTTACAGAAGTTTCGACCCGCTACAGTTCTTTCAAGAGCTGCAAATACCAATGCAGCTAGTGGAACTGGGTTGCGTGTAGTGTCGGGTAATCCACCAGTTCGCATACTATCAGGTGGCCAAGCTGTTCGCATTGCAACAACTCAGGGCTCATCGACCACAATTTTGAAAACGTCCACAGGCCAGACTGTAGGGGCACCAACATCCATTGCTACAGCGACCACAATAGGCGGCAAGCAGTACTTTATACAAAAACCACTATCACTCGGCCAAAATGTACAGTTTCAATTGATTAAAACAAGTACAGGCGTAGCAGTGCAAACGCTGCCCAAAGTAAATGTATTGAAAAATATACCTGGCGGTACAGTTGGCCAAAATCAAGTTCAAACGGTTCAAACATCGCAGACAACGACAATGTCAAAACCCACTGTTGTAACGGGAAATCTTGTAAAGCTTGTATCGCCGGGCGGCAAAATTGTTATGAAAAATCCAATCGTGCCAATTGGTAAAGTGGGCGGTAATGTTGCTGGGAAGCCAGCGTTTGTAATAACAAATAAGCAAGGCCAGCAACTAAGACCAAATCAACAGATTATCATTGTTACGACTGGGTCAGCTATACGTACGGTTAACACAGGTGTAGTTACGTCAGCAGGTGGTAATATAGTTTCCATTGTCGGTTCACAGTCAAATTCGATAACATCGAGTGGGGCAGGAGGTGTTGTAGGTACAGGAACCACAAACCCTGGAACTGTTACCCAAGCTGGTGGCATGAAAATGCTTCGCGGAGTAACGAGCGCAACTGGTCGACCAATTACCCTCACTCTTCCAACAAATATGAATCAAGGCAAACAAACACAAGGCGGACAAATTTTGCAGCAGTTTCCTCAAAAAACAATTACATTAGGGGGCAAAGCAGTCACTGTTCAAATGGCAAACAGCTCCGCTGGCGTACCAAAAACAGTAACAATTGTGTCATCCGCAAATGCCGTCTCTGGTGCTGGCACTGTGACACTTACAACGGGAGCTCAAGGCAAACTTGTTATGATGCCTAGCAAAAAGAATTTTGTTTTCGGAACGAATGCCAACACTGCAGGTGCAACTGCAGGTTCAATTGGAATCCACAAGTCGACAATCCAGAGTATGCAGCAGCAAACAATTGTTTCGCAGCAAAAAGTTGTTACGCATGAAACTAACGAGACAACAAACATATCCAACACCGTCTATGCAAATGATAATGCTTTTATTGAAGGCGATCCCATCGATGATATTATCGAACAACTAGATGGAGCCGTAGATAATCTAACTGGTGACCTTAATGAAGATATAACCTCTGATTCGGAATCAGCTGAGATCAATTCCCGTGAAAATAAATTACTGCACAAAGTCAAACATTCAATAAGTTTCAAAGCCAAGAACACAAGCAGTAGTGGCGTTAAACCAAAATATTTTAAGCTTGGATTATTTGGCGGTGTTGGTGGGAATGGGAGTTGTGGTGTGGGGCCAGTTAGTCAAAACGATGCCGAAGCAGAAAGCACAAGCAATGATCAGCAACTTGAAATACAACTTGACCGGCAAATATGCGCCGAAGATAACCACGAACCTGTTTGTAGTTCATCAATTTCTGATTCAGGAGAAAATGTTACCGATGCCATGGACTTTCAGCAGCCAACAAGCACAACTGATGCAGATGCGGATATTGCAAATCAAGAAAGTGTTGTACAGTCTTCAGCTGTTGGTGGTGGTGGCATAGGTGAGTTTTTCTTTTGTTGAATGTATCATTCTTTATAATCTCTATATATTTAACTGTCAGACGAACCAACCCCTGATACAACAGAGCGTCCGAATGCTTCAGAATTGCAAAGTCCTGCGAAGGAAATTGGCAATCAAAACAATGAAGCAATAGCTGCTGATATATTTAACGCTATCGACGAAAATTGTCTGCAAACCACCTCCTCTTCCACACCCAACAAGATAGTCGAGAATGTAAGTAAAGTAAGTGACAACATTTTACAATTAATTTTCTGCTATAGTGTTAGTTAATCAAAAACTATCATATCTAACGAGAAGATATATAATTTAAAAAACCCAACCGCCCTTTTTAGAGATGTAAGTACAAACAAACATTTATATTTGTATCCCATTTTGTTAGAAGATGTCAGTGTTCGTTGAACCCTTTGCGGAAATTGTCATATCAACTAGTTTAAGTATTCTAAATAATTCTTATTTCGATTGATTACTTCTAGGCTGTTGTGTTCAAGCAGTTAGCCCTTTCAAACGGTAATTAAATGAGTTTGGTCTGCGCACGCCAGATGAATCCTACAATGGTGGATGATTGTAGTCCGTTTCATTACCCACACTTTTCTTCCCTGTCCTAAAAATCATTTTCCTCCATTAGAGGGCGCTGGCCCAATGAGATTAGAAACTGTAAAGCTTGTGTTTTATTCATGTTTGACTATTTTCTGTGTCTTACTAAACTATAAGTCTAAGACCTTGCAACGTTTTCAAGAAGTCATTTTAGTATGGCTGACTTTTTTTAATATGTCCGCTCTAACTCATTAGATTTGTAAGGGCAGTCTGGCGGGTAGGAGGTGTTGCGTTGTCCGCCATTTGGAAAAAGTGTGTTGAAAAACAAATGCAATTTTCTGGGCTCCTATTGGTCTTAAGAGTAAAAATTTTAATTTCATTTTGTAGGTTAAAATATCTTTTAAAATTCTTGGTTACAGTTATTTTTGACATCTATTTCCAATGAAAAGTTATTGTCGGAAAACTGTCAAATTTTGTTTGTAAAATGTTTTTAGCCTTTATCTCGTGCCTTGTTCGTCTGAACGAAAAAATGATAAAATAATTTTTTGAAAAGTACCTGATTTCCTAATTTTTTGTATCTTTCCGTTGCATGTGAAACTAAGAACGTCTTAAATACAGAATAACGATGTTGCCAAAGTAAATAATTCCTTAGGGGATTTTACGTTTCCTACGGAGCTGCAAAAAAAATAGTTTCTTGTTGAGGGGCCAAAAAATGATTTATTACTTTAGAAGAGGGTCAATCTCTTACCGTTTAGGGAGGAGGGCCACTTTTATAAATGATTTTGATTTGATTTTTATATATTGCTTAATGTTTTTAAGCAACAGTATGTACTTAAATTAATGTATGACAATCTGGATACTATAAAATCAGTTTTGAGATAGGTCTTCAATGGTTGACAGTATCAAATGCCTTACAGAAGTCAAGAAGTCCCAGGACTGAGACGAAATCATTACTCACAGCGCAGCTAACGTCATCCGAAATTCAGAAGACTGATATATAATAAGGATTTTGTTATTTTTATAAATAAAGAGTTCTGCTACTGTAAAAGCTGTAATTAAACTTTAGCATGAAACCTTAGTATTTCACGTAGATTGAACGACACAAGTACCTTTATTGTAATGACAATAGGACACAATAAAACAAAAAGGAAAACCTGTCGCAACGCAGTTCATGGCGCTCGAATATTTAAGTCAAGGCAATTCTTTCCGTCATAATGGCTCACATGTACCTCTTTCTTTAGTTGTTTTGCTCTTTAGTTCGGCCCTGAACTACTAAACCAAACCGAACTACCGAGTTCTTTAGTTCTTCTGCGAACTAAACCTGAACTATTCGTTTATTGTTCTGTTTTCTGTATCTGTTGCAGAAGTGTAGTCGTTTGGCTCTCTTTAAGTTCATTATCTCTGTGAGTTGGTGCGTGTGCGAATTGAAATATAAAAGAAAAATGAGCTTGTGGAGTAGAATTGGTAGCTGGATGATTTTTTAAACAAAAAAAAATATTTCATTCCACTGCGCAGCCAAAGGTGAATTGTTTTGGTATAGAATTGGATACACAAAAATTAACTGAACTAATTGAACCAGAAACAAACAGAAATTCAAGTCCATGGCATTCCTTGCCATTTCAAAAAGGAAAAACCTGCGGTTGTGTTTTCCTTTTAATTTTGGAAAAAAAGACCCACTGGACTTATTTCCGGTGGTCGTACTGTAGTTATTGTATTGTAGGGAAAATACTCATAGCTACTTCTTGAATGTATGTTTATGTTGGGATAGGCAGAATTATTTATAAAATGAAAATACATATCATCGGATTTCTGTCAAAAACCTCGTAAGTCTGTTTTGAAAAATTGCTCAGAAGACAAAAATCCTATTTTAAGGATAACAAAATTAAATTTTTAGATCGTAAAAGGTTTAAAAACTGGTTGATAGAGCCGGAAGGAATCTTAAAACAGTTACGAGACATTAGTATTTGAATTTCATTTGTTTTGATCTGAAATACATTAAAATGGTATTTAAAGACTTACGAGGTTTTGAAATCAGTAAAAGCTGGCACAACAACACAAAATTCGCAAATACCACAAAAAACATAAAATTCGAATATAATTTTTAATTTTTGTATGCTTTTTTTTAGAGCTCCATGTTTGGTGCAACACCAACAGCATCTGAAACTGAGGCTGCAAATATTTTGACGACAATAAAAAGCGGTGAAATGTTACAAAAAAGTCCGGCTAACCAATGTCCCGACGAATCAATGTGAGTTTTCTGTTTTTTTTTTATTATTTATTATTATTTAAAATGTTTCTCTTAAAATAGGCAAGTAGATCTTCAAAATAAAGATGTAGTTCCCGCAGATGGCGATTCAACTCAAACTTCACTAAATGGTATCAAGATATTAAAAAGAAAGCCAAAATACATGATAATAATTCCATTATTATTTTTCTTAGGTCGACTTGACGCTCTGGCTTCTGCAGCTGTCTTACAAGCTGTTATGCAAGCGAATACTCTCCGACAAAGGGACTCATCTTTTCAGGTATATGGAAGCCCAACTGCTTCCGGAGGTGCCACTCAACAAGAAACAGGAGTAATGGATATAATTAATTTTGCATGTCAGGCACAGGTGGAATCACAGCAAAACATCCAACAAGAGCAACAACACCATCAGCAGCAACAACAGTCCTTTGTTGGCATTTCTTCAAATTCGAATAAAAAAGTGACTGAATTGACGTCGACGACTTCGAATGTGACACAAAACTCAATGAGTAATAGTGATATGTCTATAGTAGCTGAAAAGCAAATATCGATTATAACACCTATAACTGGAAACTCCAACACTAGTAATACGGTACAATCCAATATTCGTTTAGGAAGTACATCTTCATCGGCAACAGTATCAACAATCAATCAGGGAAATCGGCGCAATCAAAAAACCAAAACCCAAAGTCCCGCACAAATAAAAGTGGCTAGCGAAAACATCGAGGTGTGTTTCTTTTTACTTTTGTTTATTGTTAATGATACAAATCATATACATACTTAAATTATTGTTTACAAACAGCCCATTCGAAGCGATCCAAACTCTAAATGGCACACAGTTGGAATCTTTAAAAGTCTATCTCACACTGTAACGAGTTATATTGACAACAGCCACTGGAATGATTCAATGTTTGATAATTATGATTCAGATAATCTGCCGGATTTGTCTGAATATCCTCGAATAAATCTTGAGCCCGGTACTGGTTATCGTTTTCGCTTAGCAGCTATCAACACATGTGGTCGAGGAGAATGGGGAGAGGTAAGATATAATTAATCTTTTTATCACGGATGATTAATTTCTTTTTTTTGCAGGTTTCCAGCTTTAAAACTTGTTTACCCGGTTTCCCAGGTGCACCTTCTGCAATTAAAATTTCTAAATCACCAGAAGGAGCCCATCTTACATGGGAACCACCACCGTCACAAAATACTGGTGAAATAATCGAGTACTCTGTATATTTAGCAGTCAAATCTACACCGAAAGATAAAATGCCTCCTCCACAATTAGTTTTTGTGCGTGTGTATGTAGGTGCAACAAATCAGTGTACGGTTGCCAATAATTCATTGGCTACAGCTCATGTGGATTGCTCCAATAAACCAGCTATTATCTTCCGCATTGCTGCCCGAAATGAGAAAGGTTATGGTCCAGCAACGCAAGTTAGGTGGCTTCAAGGTACATCTTATGCATAAGAAGAAACTTTATATAAAGAAAAATCTCTTGTTGAATTATCAAAGGATTTCTTTATATATTTATAATATTAATTGTATGCGTAAATTCATAAACCAATGCACGATCATATCCGCCAAACATTCATAAATGCATTAGAATCAAGAAAATTATTGATGCTTTGTTGCTGATGCATCTTTATCAGTATATATGTTACCGTTAAAGTGTGAAATATGTTAATGTGCACATTGATTGGTTAATTTACGAATTATCTCTTTCGATCCGTTAAGGTGCGAAATTTTACCTTAATAAATTTTCGCACTTAAACTAGTTATTGTGCGAATTAACATATACGGCTCCGTTAAAGTGCGTAAATATTGTGGCACTTTCGCCTATTTTTCTTGGCTCATTTTCTTTTTCCGTCGTAAAGCCGTTGAAGGGTTATCGTGTGTGAGCTTAAAAGTACTTAGCAAGACAACGAGGCACTTGCTGTAGTGTTCCAAATAAATCATCTCCAACAAATATTTCCCCAAAGAAAAAGGATAGTGAAATTAATTTTGGATAATTTTTTTTGTTATACTCTTCACAAAGGAACACAAATTTACTTAAAGAAAAAGGATCGTGAAATTTAAAATAATCGCGCGAATTTTTTAACTTCACAATGCTTTTTCTTTGGGTAGTTTTGTGCCGCCAAGAGGAACAGACGGAAGTGGCTCGTTGTCCGCTTAGTATAAGCTCAAACACGAAACACGATGTTCTTTTAACGGGTTCACAACGGAAAAGAAAAATAAGCCAAGAAAAATAGGCGATAGTGCCACGATACAAAAATTTCGCACTTTAACGGAGCCGTTTACGTTAATTTGCACATTAACTAGTTAAATTGCGGAAACTTGCTCATGGAATGGAAATTTTGCACTTTAACGGATCGAAGCAGTTAATTCGCACATTAACTAGCTAATGTGCACACAATATAACTTAGTACATTCCACCTTTTATTATTCATAGTCCTTACGTTTAAATTTATTCAAAACAATTATCTTTTTTTTAGATCCAGTTTCTTCCAAACAGACATCATCTTCACCAATGTCTCCGGCTTTGAAACGCAATCAAGAAAAGGTATCAGGGTCACCAGTGTCGAACAAACGTCCGCGGGGGTCAGCTGCAAACGTAAAAGTCATGCCAAATTCACCAAGCGCCGATTAGTTAATAAGAATTTTCAGTTGCTCGCAGTTCAGTAATACTTAAACTTAAAATATGCTAACACGAGTATTTTTTTTTCTTTTTTTTATTTTTCAACTGCGCATAGGAGTTTTGTAGAACTTAAGACTAATTTCAAATGAAAGAAAATGCGTGATTTATATTTGTTTTTGTTTTTGAAAATTTAAAAAATTGGGTTGTTGTTATTTTTAAGCATACCTATTGTTATTTTTGAGGGCGAATTTGTTGAAATTTGATTAGGGGGGTTTTCAATTGGGATTTCTTTTATTGTATTTTCTTGCATTCAGTATGTTTAGCGACTCGACAAGCAAATATATTAGTGCTAGAATTAAGGCGAAAAATGTTTTATTTATTAAATAAAATATGTTAAAATTAGACCCAGTTTTTCAGTGGTAGGTAAGGGTTAAACTGGTTTAACTCACAAAATTTAAAGAATAACTCTAGTTTAACCCAGAAACTCCAATAATTTTGCACTGAAAAATTTGGTCAGAAAAAGAAAGAAGGTTACTAGGCGAAACTACAATTTATGTTGGTAAATATTAAATTTTTATTTTATATATCGTTTTATTCTTTGAAACAAGTTAGTCTTAAGTTCAACTAAACCGTTTTTTAAGTATCTATGAAAAAACTCTCGGGAGCTTTTATCTTTTCAAACGATGTCTTCGCTTAAACATCTCAAAAAGTGTTAAGTTTGCAATAATTTATAAGTTTTGTATTCTGAATCTTAAAATTATACAAAAAAAAAAAAACATACGAACCGGTACACATATTTTCTTACATTAAATTAAATAACATTATTGAATTTTAGTTATGTAAGAAAACCAATTTATAAGAAAAAAGTAAAAGTAATCATAGTTGTATTTTAGTGAATAACGATGTATTGCTTATAAAATTGTATATGAAAAGTAGTAAATAAAACCTAACAAGCAAAAAAGTTAAAAGATTTATCTTTAAGCTCAAAACTAAATAAATTGTGGTTTTATTATATTTGTACCTCCGAATTTTATACTGAAATAGCCCATAATCTCGAACTCCAAAGACCTGGGCCATATTATGTAACTTCGAATTTATTCGAAAGTTGTTTTCAATTTTTTTGAAACTGCCAACAAAGATACCAGATATTCAAACGTTAATGGATTGTCTAATAATTGATGGACGTTCGGAAAACTAGCTAAATGACCTTTTCAATTTGGGTTTCTCTTTGTTTTCCGTTTTCAATCCGTACGAATGACGTTTTCAATTGGGGTTTCTTTTTGTACGGATTCAATTGGACCTAATGTCAGAACAGTCATGTATTATACTACAAGCCATTCTACCCTACATTCATCTATTGTGGTCTCTTCCAAAGATTCACATCTGCTGCTCATTGTTTTGTCCGTGCTACCGTAGCCGTGTTTCTTAGTTCATCTTTATCTCCGCTTAAAAAAAAATTCCTATGTGAAACACAACAATTTGGTTAAGTTCCGTATTGTTGATGAAATACAAAATAAGGTGTCAAAACATCACCATGCGAGAAAACTAACTTACAAAAAAATATGAGAGAAATTTAGTCCTGTCATAATGAAATAGCGTGAAAATTTCGAAGTTTTAAAAAACATTTTTGTAGACCTTCATTCGTTGAAATATCGACTGAATTTTGATCGACAGAAAAAAAGTTGACAGTTTAAAAGCCAGGACCCGTATTACGAATTACGAAACCGAAGGCAAAAAAACCATGCTCACGATAACGATAGTCACAACATTGACCGATTATGATTTACGAGAATGATACTTGAAAATATTGCCAAATAAAGTCAAAAAATCTAAGCCCAAACAACAAACATAATACTCGTAACTGTCTGAACTACATGAAGGCATGTGCCAAAACTATAAAAACTGACTGCAAAAAGCAGTCGTAAATTAAAACGAGTATCGTTAAAAAAAAACTATCGAAAACGTAATTGCAATATAACGATTCGAAGGATTCTAAACGATAAAATGCTGATTGAAAAGTTATCGGTAAAAATGTCGACTCATCACATTTTAACAGTCGATGAAATTTGTATTTGTCCTTGCCATATCTTTATGTTTCTTTGCTAAATTATAAACAAACCCATCAATTACTATTTTGTTTTTATTTGACCTATGTAAATAAAGTAACACTGCACTCCATTTTGTCTTTTTTCATTGAATGACCAATAAGTACTGAAGGTTACAGGTTGATATGATTAAAATGATACTGATTAACAGTTTAAAGATTTCGTGACTTTTAGTCCAAATGCATTTTGCCCAGGTACAACAATTAGCCATATTAGTTACATAGATGTTGTACCCTAAGGCGCATAATTTTCAGTCGATGGTTACCGACGTATTAAATAAACAGCATTGTATGTAAATTATAGGGGGGAGACGACCTTCAGACCACCTTTCTCATCGCGGCTCTCAAAGTGAACACTCCAAATCGATAGTATTTTTGAAAACATTCACAAAATCTGCTGGTCAGACAGATCTTTTAAGGGAACTGTCCGGAATATGGCCACTTCCGGTACCGATTTTTGACAACAAGTTAAACTTTCGGGGCTGTGGATCATTTCAAAACTCATATGAAGAATTGCTTCCAGATTTTTAAAAAATTGGTCGAACAGAAAAAATCATGGAATAAATGCTTATCCGACCAGTTAAAAAAACGTGATTTTTATGAACAAAATTTCATCGCAAATCTAGTTAAAAGCAGTACCAAATGAAAGGTTAGTCTGCCCTTTTTACAAATGCACTAGTAGCATAAAGTTTTCTAGGGAATAACCACTTGTCCGACCACTTCAAAGAAAAAAAAACTTTATTTTTGTTTTAGACTCAATAAGTGAAAACTTCACTTTGATGATGTCCTATAAACATTTGATGCAATTAGTATCAAACAACAGATTTCTTTGTTTGTTTCTCTATGAAACAAACAAAAGGAACAGCCGAAACTCTATTTAAGTCTTTATTATGACTTGCGATTCGCCGAGTCTCACGTTTGACTCAATTCGAACGTTCGACTTTTCAAAAATAAAAACTGTGATTTTGTTCAAAGTCACCGAGAATTAAAGTTCGACATGGACGATATAGGCGAATGTTTGCTAAAGGTATTGACTGGCATTCAAGTTTTCCAAATTTAAGTAATTTAAGGCGAACTTAATTCAGGCGAGTCGCAAACGGTAATTCAACATACTCACATTTAAACGTTCGACTTGCAGAATCGCAAGTCATAATAGGTGCCTAAAATGTACATTTTGCTTCTTTGTGACTTTTATTGCACAAAAGACATGATTTTTGACACATCTGCTTGACGCTTTGTGAAGTCGTATTTAGATATTTAGATAGATAATAAACGATTTGAAATATCTCAACTTATGAACTATAAGGAAATTTTAATACAGACTAACATTTAGTAAGCGAAGGAGTAGTGAATACACAAAAAAACCAAAACTCTTCATATCCATTCCAGAAAAACTCGTCACAGCCAGTTGTAATTTTTAAATATATTTTTAATGATTTTTTTATATAATTTTCCTTTAAACCAATATAAATGGATTAAAAAATCCATCCACCACGCGAAACCACAACCAAAGACATAAACAACCACATGCAACTAAACAGAAAGTGAATTCTGGCTAAACACCACGCGTCAGCAAATTAAGCCCGAAGATGGTTCAAGATACGGAAACGCGTCGCTATAAAAAATAATAATTTATGAGGTGAAAAATTAAAATTAAATAAATTTATAAACATTTTTTTAAATTAAAAAAAAAAATCTAAAATCGTTTTATTTGTATTGAATATAAAAAAAATAAAAGAAAATTGAGATTAGATATAAAAATTATTTCCTAAGTACCTACTCCCATTTAAAAGTTATTAAACAATTAAATTTGGCTTTTGGCTATCAAGAGTTTTTCGGAAATGGATACGGCTTGTTTTGCTTCTCATCGCCTCATTTTCAATTTGGTGATGGTTGCAAAGTATTCTATAATTTAACTTGCTTATTTTTTTGAGTGCAATCAAAACGGACATGCATATATTACCAAAAAGTCAACAATCTTTTTTTATAACATTTCTGTAAAAAAAACAGAAACATTTTTATGTGCAAGGAAAATATACTTTATTAACTTATTTAAGTTTTTGCTCTAAATAACCAAATTTTTAACGAATATATGACAAAAAATATAAATAAAACAATAAAATAAAGAACATAATAATTACAATGATCGAATGTTTGTTTATATAATTTTGCTTGCTTGAAATATTTTAACTTAATTTGTATTTTTTTTATAAAGGGCTAATTTTTCTGCACAATAAAAAAATATACGTATGCTTCAAAATAAGTAACCTTTTTTCTGGTTATTTTTTTTTCTAAACAGTAGACGCAATGCTTTAAGGGAATGTTATCTAATTGGTTCGTAGCTGGTAGTCCCCGTTTTGGGTAATGTAACGCACCCAGGGCAAAGCTTGATATCCACTTTTTTCAATAATTTTCAAATAACGAACCTAGAAATAAAAGATGTTCAACGAGATGGAAAAATAAGTAATTGAAATAAATAGTCTATTTCTCACCTGAATGCCCGATGTCGTAAAGTAAGGTATTTCAAATTTCACTTGAATTGGTGGTTTTCCTTCGGTTTCTTCGCATTCCACACTGGGAAGGCCGAAATGAGCACGCATTAAATATTCTTTGCCCCCCTGGAAATTTCAAATTTTAATTTTATATATTTAGTTAAGAGACTACTATTTATGGCCAGAGTTTTTTTTATATTTGGGAAAAAATAATAATAATACTAAATTTTATCAATAAAAACAGTTATAGCGAAGATTGGTTATTCACATAAAAAACAGCTACGAAGCGCAGCAAACTTGGCATTAAATGAAATCTGTTCATCCCTATTTTTAAATTTCAATCAAATTTCAAACTTGCTCATTACATTTACTTAGAATAAATTTTCATTACCTCTACTTGATTTATTTTGATATTTACCGGAAAAGATTTAATTGTCCATGTGATGGCGTTTTGTTCAGGTGCATACTTCACGCTGCCAATTGAAGTTTTGAATTTAGGCGAATCAGCATCTCCTGGGACTGGAATAACAATCTCGACGTTGTTCGCCGTCGAGCGACGTTTGAACTGCGATTTGGCTTTAATCATATACTCTACACGGCTATGAGCATGACGTTCAATAACCGATTCGATCCATATCAATGGTTTAACCTTAAAAAAAAAATTTAAATTTAAATAAGGACATTAAAGGCTGATCATGTTATTTACGTGTGTATTCAAACGATACGACATCAATTCAAATTCGCCATCAGGTGGAATAAACGAAATAGTGCGATCATTCTCGAATCTGGACAGCCGAACGCACTGGTGGAACTTCACATCTTCTAATTCCACTGACTTGGACTTACCACGTCCGGTACTTTCAAACAGAACCTTATCGTTTAATCCAAGACGCAGCTCCGGCATTCCAGATAAATAGACTCTCATTTTGATTGCACCAACAATTTCACTTCGTAGTACATTTCCATTTGCATTGGCCAGAAGATTCACCGACTCAATCACATCCAAGAAGACCTCGTTTTTGCGATACTTGATGCCCTCCGAGCGCCACGATACGGCATTCGTCACAGCCATTGGTATTCTTGGTTGAATTTCCAATTTGTGACCTTCTTGTGTTATGTATTCCTGTAGAATCTTACTGTCTGTGGTCTGTGGATAACCGAAGTCTATCAATTCGTCCAGCAACTCATAAATGACAACGAAATTATCGCGAATGCTCTCTTCTTCCAATTCCTTGAAATACTCCACAAAGACATGGGCGATCTTGTGCAGAAATACGAAGATGAGAGCGATATTGGCATTCTTTCGGGTAGTCGACACAATGTACAGGTTGTTTGTCTTGATGTAAGCGAATGTGCATTCAGCCATTTGGAGGATTGGCGTTATCAGGCCTTCCTCTTCGCGTTCCATTAGCAATGGCATGAATTTGTCAATCACCGACATATCGATGTCACCGCGATAGTTCCGAGATATCAGCACCTGTACATATTCATCATAATCAAGAGTTTTGAATATATATCTATTTATTTGTTTACCTTTCCTTTCACATCGAGAACGTATATCGCCGAGGATGACATTTTTCTTGTTTTTATATTATAAAATACTCTGCGGCATGTGAGGGAAATCCCTTTTCATGAGTCGACACAGTGGCTTCGAGGCTACAAAAAAAGTCTACTAAAAAAGCAAGTAAAAAAATGTATTACTCAAATAACCGAATGTCACAATACGACAGGTAAGTGATGACGGCAGCACAGATAAATATATTTCTCAACCTTTCTAACTTGGAATTCAACAAGGAAAAGCAGGCCCAACGAATGGAGCGAATGTTTTCTATTTAACACAATTGCTTGGATTTGTATTGTTTACTTTATTTTATTAAACTAATGAAATAAGTTTGTTGTATCTTAATTCACATTTAATTAGACTAGTTCATATTTTTGTTTTATTTTTTGTTGCCTCCTTTATAAATTAAGAGGTGTCGTGTAGGTAAGAATTTCTTGATTATTTTTTTAATTCTTTATATCTAAAGAAAAAGATAGCGATATGTTTACCTCAGCTGTCAAGTCATTCCAGTTTCTCAACAAGCTGAAAAACAGCTGAGTCGGTATTTCCATGAACCAGACGATCTTTGGCTTATTTGTTAAGGACGGTGTTCACATTGGACTGAAAAACTGGATTTTTTTTTGACGTTTCAGTATTTACATGTTCCTTTACTGAAGAAGTGGGAGCGGGATGTGAATACTGAAACGTCAATAAAAATCCAGTTTTTCAATCCAATGTGAACACCGTCAAGAAGGTATAAAGTGCGGGGCAGAGAATATCAATTACCAAGAAGCCAATCCTTGGCCACCACTAGGTTTTTGCACACATTGACAGCTGGGCTAAGTCCACCCCTGATTTATTCGCACACATAGACAGTTGGGATCAACCCACCACGAATATGTCGGCTATGTTTGGATATCATCAGTTATTTTCAAATTCACTAGGGCTGCAAGGGGCTTGTTCAAAAAGTATAAAAAGGGAGAAATTATATAACAAGTGCTCACCGGACTATGAGAATAAGTTGTGTTTTTTTTTTAAATATAAATTGTAGTCGCTTTTAACTAATTCCCGCCTGTCTGGAAAATAAATATCTTTAATTACTTTCTTTTCGATAAGCAATTTGTCTTTTCTGTTTTTTTTTCTTTTCAACTCCCGAAATGTATAAGGAAATGTAGAAAATGTACTCTTTTCTTGATGGAAAATAACTTACAGTGAGTAAGAAGGAAGTTTTAAATAACTATGCGAAATGAAAAAAGATATTCACAAACTAGAATTTTGTCATATATGTATATACTACACTTACATGTGTTGCTAAACCAGCTTGAAGCTCGCGTCAACTTTTTGTAAGCCTGGGTCGAGTTGAAATGAGCTTGATTTGACTAGATCTCGTTCGGGGAGCGGAGTCGAGCCGAAATTTGTTACGAAAAATCTGGGTCAAGGAGGTGGTCTTACAGATATTGCATTATGGTCCGTTTAATTGCTTGTTTGTGAGCAAATATAGTTTTGCCTTAATGGACAGGTGAAGTAAATACTAGTGTTAATTTAATTACATTTGTGTAGCATTCAAAAAAATACATAAATGGCAATAATTTTTCTGGAATCTCATTACCATTT
The DNA here is from genome assembly GCA_946251815.1 of Dasysyrphus albostriatus. Taxonomy (NCBI): domain Eukaryota; kingdom Metazoa; phylum Arthropoda; class Insecta; order Diptera; family Syrphidae; genus Dasysyrphus; species Dasysyrphus albostriatus. Next base: position 5,195,569 of record OX276339.1, read on the forward strand.
AACTCAGCTCTAAATGAAGCACTCAACTCATGTGACGAAAAACGTGGGTCAAATATTGGACCCTATTGCAACTCGAGCTATCGATCCTGCTTGTAAGCGTAGTAATAGTCGTTATGTTCTTGTCCACGTACATCTCTGCATTAAAAGTCATTTGTATGGAGAATGGTGGTTAAAATTTTGATTTGTGGTTCAGAAATTTTTAGCTCGCTGAGGCTCAGCCCAACTAACAGAATTGCTTCGCATTTCAGACATTAAAATGTTATTTGTTTCTATAGCGCTCCATTTAGCCCTCTGACAGAAAGTAAATACCTTATTGGAGCATTACTGAATCCTTAAATATTTTCTGGTGCAAATTATATCAGCTTGAAAGAAGTGATGTACCAAAGTTTCTTTAATCTCTCTATAATGCTCTTATGAAGAAACCAAGATACTTTCGCTTCAATAGTCATCCCGTAAAATTATTATACAATCCTTATGTTAGTCTTTGTTTTTATATTCCTTGTATTAGTGAATAGGGTGACGCCAAGCTTTAATTGACCATTTTATAATTTATATTCAATTTAGCACTAGAGCACATATATTTCTTATTATTGTCAATGTTTAAGGTTGGTAAGAATTAGTTAATTAATCTATTATATCTCTATTTATTTAATTAATGTGTTTGTTACAGACATATACACTCCTCGTCAACTGAATACGCACAAACATTTTTGAATATATTTTATCCTTTTTTTCCAAACAGTGATGGTTATTATGCCATCTGTTGATGGTAAAAATGTTCGTAACATATAAATAACAGAATTTCAAAGTTTTATCCAAAAACAACCGTGAGTTTTTCCTTCAACCACTTCCAAAGTGTAACTTATACAAAGTAGAAGTTTTTTTTTTGAGTCAACTGAATAGGTACAAAAATTAAAATTGGTATTGGAATGGAATGAAACAAGTTTTTGTTTAAGTTTAGTAGTGGGTACTTCCACCTTTATTTTTAATTACTTCGTAAATTCGATCCGGCATGGAATCGTATAGCTTTTTAATGTAATTTAACGAAATTTCGCTCCACGCTAATTTGATTGCAGAAATTAAGGTTTCTTTGTCTTCGAACTGACGACCACCCTCATAAACCTTGCGTACTAACCATCCCCAGACATTTTCTATGATGTTTAGATCAGGTGAGTACGGCGGCCATTGAAGCAACTGCACTTGTTGCTCCTCTATCCATGTTTTTATTATGCGCGCTGAGTGAATAGGCGCATTATCATGTTGGTAGGTCCAGTTTATGGGTCCAAAGATGTTAGAAAATTTAGGAAAATTTCTTTCCAAAATTACTTTATACCCAGCTGCTGTCATTCTTGATGTTACAACCTCGAGCTCAACTGTTCCATAATAACTGACTGCTCCCCATATCATGACACCTCCTTCACGACTATGATGGCGCTTTAAAAATCTTTTTTCTTTTCTTAAGTCGTGAAAATAGAAGTTGAACCCATCAGGGCCATCGAAATTAAACTTTTTTTCATCTAAAAAAACCACGTGATACCATTCTTTTTTCCAACTCATGTGAAGTCTTGAAAAATCTAATCGCAACATTTTCCGTCTCTCGTCAAGTGGTGGTTTTTTCTTAAGTTTCATTCGTTTAAGATGGCTTGAGTTGTTGATTACTCTTAATACTGTTGAGCAACTTGCGCTTACGCCGACTTTTTGTTTTATTTTTGCCACAGAATCAGAAGAATTTGATGCATATCTTAAAATTCTTCGTCTCTCAGCTGCTGTTGTTGCTGTTTTCTTACCTCCCTTCATGTTTTTGCCGTATGCATCTTTATTTTTCAAGTAAGAATAAACTACATTAAAACTTCGGCCAACTTTATCAGCTATTGCACGTCCAGTTAGGCCTTGGTCTCTAAGTAAATCGATTTTAGCTTTTTCAACACTGTTAAGACACGTAGATCTACCCATTTTTCTTAAAATTTGAAATCAAGAATTAAATTTTACTGAAAACACTAAAATCGTTAATTTAAACTGTCAAGCACTCCAAAAAACTTATAAACAACGAAGAAAATGGCGTTGTACCTATTCAGTTGACTAGAAAAAAAACTCCTACTTTGCAAGTGGTTGAAGAAAAACTCACGGTTGTTTTTGGATAATTCTTTCGGAATTATCTGCTTAACATCTTAAGGGAATAGTTAGCATCAACAGATGGCATAATAACCATCACTGTTTGGAAAAAATGGATAAAGTATATTAAAAAATGTTTGTGCGTATTCAGTTGACGAGGAGTGTACTAATCTATTGTTTTATATTTTTCTTGAAGAAAGTTTTTTCTAATAAAAGTGATTAAAATTTAATGCATTAAATTGCATATCTGAGACTGTTGGAGCTGTTACGAATAAGGTAGTTAGTTCAGAGGGACAAGGGTTTGATTCCTGGTTCTAGCAACAAGTTTTTTTCATTTTATTTAACGTGAACTTCCTTAAGACTACTATAATTAACTACATAAAGGTACAATAGGAGTGAAAAAAGGTCGCCTTTTTCACTCTATAGAGTTTTTGCAGGACTATAGAAGTGAAATTGTTAGTTGGGAAGTTTCTATAATGCTCTTATGAAGTAACCAAGATACTTTTAATTAATTAATTTATCCATTCTACCTCAATTTTTTAATTTAATACCAATCAATTATTTTATATTTTTCTTGGACAAAGTTTTTTTCTTATTAATGCAAGCTTTTTGTCTCACAGGAGACAATTCAAGATAGATGTGATTCCAATTTAATGCATTCAACTGTATATCCGATAATCATGCAGCGGTTTAGCGAGCAGGACAATTGCTTCAGGGGGACCCGGGATCGATTCCTGAACCTACGAACAAGATTTTTTTAATTTCAATTTAATGTGAACTTCTTTAAAACTCTCATAATTAACTCCATAAAGGTACAATAGGAGTGAAAAATGGTCGCCTTTTCACTCTATGGAGTTTTATGCAATGCTTTTATGCGTAGATTGAATGAACGCGAGATTAATCTATGGATAAATATAGAAGCGAAATTTGTTAGTTGAGCAAGCCTATTTCATAAACGAAAATTCAAGATAAAAGTGATTCTGATTTAATGCAATGCCTTAATGAGTGTGATGGTTGAAAACAAAAAAGCATCAATGGATGAATATAGGAATGACATTGTTAGCTGAGTGGATGATGGCGGATTTACATAGGTTTAACGATGGTTCAAGATCCAAGTGTATTATGGTATCCAACTAAATGCCTCAAAATCGTCGAGCATCAGCTAACCAGCTGTAATTAATGAGTTAAAATTACTGAATATTAGATTGAATAACTCTACAATGATCCCTATAGTTTTTAATCAATTGGTTATTCATAATAATAATAATGTTAATATAATGCATATTTAAACGTTTTCATAAGAGCCCAAATGAGGTTATTTTTAAAATTACAGAAAAAGTTGTTTTCTTTCTGTAATTTGGTATTTCTTTTGACGGCTCCTTTAATTTTTTGAGTTTCAACCCTGCCTGTTAATCGCTTTTTGTTATTGATTTTTTAATTCAGCTTTAAGATTTTCGTACAAAATATTTTCAGAGCTCTTCAAAATGTGCCCAATTGGGTGTATTCGTTAGGTTTTGACTTAATTTCGTACAAAATTGCGTGCAAGTTTGGTTGAAATTATCTCATTTCGAAATTTGAGTTTGTGTGGAAAATGAGATGATTTCGTATCAAATTTGAAAATTTTCAACGAAATTTCCTCATTTGGTCTAACTAAAACGTAGTAGCTCTCCAAAACCAACACAAATGCCGATATGACAAATATGACAAATACATACACAAAAATACATACACAACGCTAAACAACAACAAAAATTCATCGTCGTTCCTCATTCGCGATGGCTTGGGAGAGCTTTTAGTTTGTTTTACTTCATTTCTATATTGATTGTATTAGTAAACATGGTCACACTAGAAGCTATAACTAGCCATTTTATAATTTTAATTCAGTTTGGCACCCGAGCATATTTCTATTATTTCTCATTACTGTAAGCCAAAATGTTTTAGGTTTGTATTTATTAATTAATCTATTATATCTACATAACTATTTATTCATTTAACGATATGTGTTTGTATTTATTAAACGGGGTTAATGATTTGATCCATAGCTCCGCACTTATAGCTCACTGATTTGGTGGTTTAACTGAGGCTGGTTCAAGCATGTAATTGGCTTTTATAACTTACATGAAACCTAAATTATCATTAAAACCCAGTAGATCCACAGAAATTGATGAATTAAAAATTTTGAAACACGGAGCATTATTTAGCCCCTACGTCGTTTTTTTCGTCCAAGCCCATTCAGACACAGAAAAAAACACACTTAATGTGAACTTGGCCCTAGTTGGGTTCTTATTTCTTGAACACATCCTGTGGTCAGAATTATTCACCCCGGTCTGTCAATTAGATGTCAAAACAAAACCAAATAAAGGGTGTTCCCTATTTCATGCAGGATCATTTTTGAAATAATAAAAAAAAAATTAAGGGAGGGGGGATTATTTATCTGCTTTTAGATACGAGTAATGACTTTCTTAAAAAAAAAAAATAAAAAATCAACGGCACCACTAACTTGCAATGTTATGCTCTTTATTTTTATTTAATTAACTTTTTTGAATTTTACGACAAAATTTATTTAAAATAAAAATAACTAAAAAATACGACAACAGCTACAAGGTCATGCTATAATTTCTTAAAAACCATTCTCGAATAAATTTTTCTAATTAAGTTGTTTCATAATCATTTAAAAAAAAAATTATCCAACTTAAAACTTAAAAAAAAAGTTGGTGTATTTGTTAAAACTATTTCATTTCTTTTATATTATGAAGTTTTATTTCAGTAATAAGTATTCAATACTCCTATTAAACACTAAAAACCAAATGCTTAGATATCATGAAGTCTAAAAAAAAAAAAACAGCTATTGCTGTTTTATTATCTCCAAAAGAGGGCTGCATTAACTTTAAACACGTGCTACAAAAACGATTTTGAAAACTCCTCATTATTTCTTTTTTGTACTAAAGCTAAAGTTAAATCCAGATCAATACACGAATCCCGTTAGAAGATAATAAAATCCACCTAATATCTACTTTAATACTTATAAAATGGAAATTGACAGTCGTATTTATAAACTTTGTCTAACTTTAGACAGCCGTCCAACTCCAAAAAGTTATTAATAAACTTTGCCTACTGTTATCCTAAAATTGTCTAACTTGGACAACGGCATTCCGGTTGCCTAAGATTTGTCTAACTTGACATTTTATTTAATTAAATAAGGCATATATCCAACTACTTAAGACTTTTAAAAAGCTGTGTAACTAGTCAACCGCCTAAGAAATCTAATAAATAAGGCTGTGAGAGTTTAGTGGAGTTTAAACAACAAACTGAAGTTCCGGTGTCAAATTGAAGAAAAATTATTCTTTTAATTCTTATTTTTCTTAACTATTTTTTTCCTAAGAATATATCCAACAATCATTTTAAAATTATTCTGGATGAAGAAAGGGCCATCCTGTATAATATGCAAGACGCATTGAAGATGAATGGAAATCTGAGTGATTGAAGACATTTTATGGATTAATTTTTTGTATTTTATTATAATTGTGGATGAATATTAACTAACAATTACAATTGTTTGTGTACTTTACACTAATTAAATAATTTCACATCGATGTTTTTGTTATCAGCCGAAGTAAAATTCTCAAAACTATTCTAATTTTCAAAGAAAAAAAAACTGAGCTGCCAAAACAAATAAATCTCACCGCGTTACATTGTTGTTGCAATTCACATCTATTCATCGACACGAAGTGAAATTACAAATACAATAATGTAAACAAATGGGTTTTGGAGGGTGAAACGTACGAAAGATTGGCTTCTTGGTAATTGATATTCTCTGGTGCGGGGGTAAGGACCAAATCATCCGTTCCAGGCAAACTCACACGATTTTTCCAGATGCTTACGGTCTCTTTCACACTTTTTCCTGTTTCTTTTGTGTGTTCAACACAAATAAGCTTGCTTAATTCGACTCGATAGCAATCGATTAGTGGAGTCGAGTCGAAAGAAGAATAGGTCTACAAGACCAATATGAGACACTCGCCGTTGGAAAGGTGTTTGTATGTACTACAATAGTTAATATGGGGGCTTATTTCTTCAAATCGCTGTGTGAAAAAAGTTATTTGCTAAATAAGGTTGTGCTCTGGTGGATTTTAGTATGAATAAAATGTATTTAGTATAGCCTAAATGTATTTTGACTGGTCGAACCAATATTGACATTGCATATATCATTGAAAATGCCCCCCTGCATAGGCTCATTATAGGATTTGGGGTATGTAAAGCTTCTTTTACATTTAAATAATCTGCATTTACAAGTCGCTGCAACCTCCCTGCTTCGGTCCACTATAGGATTTGGGGTAGTGCGAGGCTGGGTGTATGCAAAGTTTCATTTGTATTTAAGAAATCTGGATTTAAAGAAATTTTGAATTTATCCTTTATCCAACAATAATTGTAACTGTATCATTTTGATATCTTTATATAGAAGAGTATTTAAAAGCAGAGGTATGGATCATACTTTCGCAGTTCTAATAACATTTAAGACTATATATTATACAAAAAATACCTCCTAAGAACGAATCGAAGAAAAAGAAGTGCAATTGATTCTTATAACAAGTGGGCAAAAACTCAAATTTCCAAGTGGAGATCTTTCTCACTAAAAAAAAATAAATAAATTCCCTTTATCGGTGAGAATTAATTGCACTTTGGATAGTGGAACAGATTCCCACTTAAGATGGAATAAATTTCCATGTAGAGCAGATGCCCATGGAATTATTTCCCTGCACCAATAATTCCACGGGCATCTACTCCACATGGGAGTTTCTTCCATCAATTCATTCTCACCACGAAAGGGAACTAATTGCAACCGAAATTTTGTGGAATTTTTTCCCACCTAAAATTTGGAATTTGGGATATTATTGATTCATAAATATAGAAAACGACATTGTTTATTTACAGAAATACGCCAGCATTATGACAAATAAATAGTGAGGTATGTATGGGGGGCATGCTGCCTCCTGCAACCCCCCTGCTTGGGCTCATTATAGGATTTGTGGTGAGTTCGAGATTAGGTGTATGCGGAGTTTCTTTTGCATTTAAGGAATCTAGATTTAAAGAAACTATGATTAAAAAATACCACCTATAAGAACGAATCAAAGAAAAAGAAGTGAAGTTGAATCTGATAGCAAGTGGGCAAAATCTCAAATCTCGAAGTGGAGATCTTTCTAACTAAAAAGTGCAATTAAATCCCTCTCTACGTGAGAATAAATTGCACTTTGAAAAGTGGAACAGATTCCTACTTATGATGGAATAAACTCCCGTGTGGAGCAGATGCCTGTGAAATTGTTTCCCTGCACCCGGAAATGCACAAACACAAAACCTTGTTTAGGGATTAACTTTTTTCAAACAGACTTTGAAATAAGCTCCTATAGTGATATATATTGTTGCACATGCAAATACGTTTTCAATGATATACGTCTCACTGTTATTGGTTCCTACACCACCTTCCATACATTTTTGCCGATTGTCCTCTGTGATGAAAAACCTTGGGCGAAGAGTTGGTTCTACAGATAAAGCATTAGTTCTGTTTATTTGCATGTTTTTGTACAAATATAGTTTTGTTTTAATATAAAAGTGTTGTGAGTCCTTGTGTTAATTCGATTAAATTTGTTTTGCACTCGAATAAATACGTTAACGCCATTCATTTTTCTGGAATCTCAATCACGATACCATTTCAACTCAACTCAAAATGGAGCACTCAACCCAAGTGACAAAAAACCTGGGTCTTATATTCAACCCTATTTCAACTCGAGCTCTCAAACCTGCATGTAAACGTAGTATATGTTGATAGTTTAGTGTTTAGGGCCAGTTGTACAATTTTAACTTGAACCACGGATAAGCTGAACTCGAGTTATTTCTTAAACCGAGTTCAACTTTGTGTGTGTTGTACAACTGCGAGTCAAGAACGAGTTAGCTGAACTCGAGTTAAAAGTCTATTTACTTGAAATTGGAATATATAGATAGTTTATGTACTTGTCAGCAGACAGTTTATTACTAAATTTCATAAATGATCATAAATTATTTGGTGAGGTTTAGTGATATTATTATATACTGAATGAAGAGAGATCCAACTCGAAGGATTCATTGGCATCGTAGCAACACTGGTTGAAAGTGAGAGTGCGGCCATAGTTGCTGAGATCGTTGTCGTCATAGTCTGCTTGCGCTTTGTCATCGTCTTCGTTAACACTTTAATATTGTGGTCAATAGATACTATTGCATTATGATAGTGGGGAAAATCAAAACATTCAGTATTAATTAACTTTTTTTAAATAAAATAAAACAGGATTAGAAAATGTTATGGTATTTGTTATTATTGTTTGATGACTGTACGTCGGGAGGAGTGGGATGACACTCGTATTTTTTTATTTTTTGTCTATTTTGACTTTAGCTGTCAAACAATTACAATTAAAGGGAGAAAGCATCTATACAAAAATAAAATTCTCATCAAAAGAGTTGAATAATAGCTAATCAAATGCTTGAACCATGGTTCAAGCATAACTCAAAAATTTTCCTAGGCTGATTTAAAATATGATGAAGGTTGATTGAATTTGTTTGCTGCATGCATTTCAATTTTGGGGCGATTTTGAAGTTGATTTTTCCATTCAATAAAAATTTTTCCTAATCTTAAGGTGAGGAAACCCCTAAAGCGGTTAAAAAATGTTTAAAATTTTGAAAATCGGGTTTTTTTTTACCGAATTGCACTTTTTAAACCAGAAATTTGGAAACGCGGATATCCTTATTGGATAGATTATCACTAGAAAACACTAAATATCACAATTTGAAGGAGAGGCAACATTTATAAGTATTTTTAATTAACTATAGAACTTTTTTTTTGCAAAAAAAAATGAATGTGAAAAATACTCCATTTCAATTACAAATCCAAGAAATGTCAAATGGTCTATTTAGTATTGCCAGACACGTATTTTTTTTCCTTGTGTTTTTATTTTTGGAAATTTTGCGGGAAGTTTAAAACTTTTTTATATAAATACAGTGCTAGCAACCAGCATTACTGCGTATAAACAGTCAGGTATGTATGGGGGCATGCTGCCCCCCTGCAACCCCCCAGCTTGGGCTCATTTTAGGATTTGGGGTGGGGCAAGGTCTGGTTTTTTGCATTGAAAAAACTTGGATTAAAATAAAACATCCCAAAACCAAAGTGTGCATCTGGCAATACTTAGCATGCAATGACCATTGAGTCCTTATTTATTTTCCATGCATTTTATATGGAAAAAGTGAAAGTTTAAAAATTAATTAAAAATACTTATTAATGTTTCCTCATCCTGAAATTACGATATTTGGTGTTTTTAAGTGAATACCTATCGAATGAGACTATTTAGTATTAGTATTTAACTACGTTGGCTACTTTTTGCAAAATTACAAAAGTAAAAATATTTTTTCCGCTCGAGCAGTTGTTTTGCGAAAAAGAATATACAAATTTTTCCTAAACTAAAATTCAAGCTTTCTGCATCATTTTTCAAGTTCAAGTTTTCCAGTGAGAAACACTACCCCAAAATGAGTTTAAAATTTTTCACTTTTTCACTTTTTGGCTTATGTAGTTAGGGCTTTATAACTGATAATTAATTGAAAATACGTAATAAAACAATGGCTACGACTGCAATTGCGATTACATTTGCTGAAGCTATTCAACGCAAATATCAACTAATTCGTTGTTTCATTTTTTGACGAAGTAAATAATTGATGCTATCTATAATTAAAAAAAAAAAGAATTTTTAAACTGTAAAATTTTGCATTTTATATTTTTCACTCTACCAACAAGTTATTTTCTGAGAACCAAACGCATTCCACAGAGCAAAGAATCGTATTTAACATTTTTTAACATCCAATGATTGGTTTATTTTTTAATGAAATTTCACGTCATTTGATGAAACAACTTTTCCAAGGATTTGCAATTGGTTGCTTGAAAGATACCGGATACACAAAAATGTGTAAATAAATATGAAGCCACTCACACGCATGGATATATTTTGCGATTACGCTGATATCCAGGGTGGTTTCCGAATTCAAAATTATAAAAACACTACGCGGATGGTAGTGTTGAAAGATAGTACGGATTCATATTTTAAATAATGGCCATGGAAGCAACTAATTTTTTTTGTTGTTCTGAAGACGGGTTTTCGAATGAAAAATCGTAAAGGCACTTCTAAAATCCTCCTTGACGACAGCTCAACGCGGGTGTAGCATCGTTGAAGCAGAATATAATACCAACACCACAAGGAAACATATCTCCAGACGATTTTGAAAATTCATTTGAAGTCTACTAACGCACCTGAAGCCTGATTCACGATACGATGACGAAATGAGACGTCGACGTGACGAGATCTCTTCACAGTTGTTCTCTCTTAAAAAACAAATTTAATATAAGGAAATAATATCTAATATGAAATGAGACGTCGACGTGACGAGATCTCTTCACAGTTGTTCTCTCTTAAAAAACAAATTTAATATAAGGAAATAATATCTAATAAAATATTCTCGTCGCGTCATATTTTCCTAAAATGGAAAAAAAGACACAACGCAACGATGACAAATGCTTTATTATGTTTTATTTATCATTATTTTAAATTCTTTTTTAAGAGAGAATAACTGCGAGAGCTCGTCACGTCGACATCACGTTTCCTTGTCGCATTATGAATCGGACTTGAACCTATAGATGTAAAGAGAAATATCAAAAAATCACTTCAATCATCGGCCGGGGAGATTTTTTCACGTGTGTTCTTAAATTCTACCCTTTACTTGCAAAAAATGAAGAAGAAGCTATTCTTAACCACGGGGAACCTCATTTTGCTTGTATTGTTTCGAAGATGGAAATCAATAATTGTCTTTCATCCTTTTTGAAATATTGCCATTGCCATTGACAAAGCGTCTTTATTTGCAACGCAAGAACCTCTTTAGATTGGGAAAATTGAGTCCAGACTCGTGGGTCTCATCGCGTCTACATTCGAAAATTTGAGGTGCAACAACTACTTCGATATGCTTTGTATATTGAAACAATAACAAATGAGTCTCATGATTCCGGAGTTTATAATTTTTTCATGCTTCACAATATCCCTTACCCCCAACTTCTATTTCCAGAAACTACTGTTAGACCGGTCTCAATAATCTATCCGATCTAAGGGCCACTTTACACGATTATAGAAGTCATATGACCTCTCATATGAGCTCTCAAAAAATCATACCATATCGTCTGAACACACTCACAGATCTCATATGACTTCTCAAAGCAAAAAGCATATGACTTTTTTGACATTAGAACTGCAGCTGATTCCATCTGAGAAGTCAAACGGGAGTTGTTGTTTTCATGGAAAATAGTGAATTCAGAGTAAAAATATTTCTAAAACAAATTTTAATTTTAAATGAAAAAAGCAATAAATAATTCAAAAAAAAGTTATTTTGCTTTACAAAAATGTATTTGTTTGTGAGTTTTGTTTCAGATTTTTTTTATTTATTTTGGTTTTGACAGATAACCATAGAGAAAATCAAATATGAAGTAAAGACGTGTAAACATAAAAAAATGATAACCGTATGACTTGACTTGAAATGACAGCTTATTTGAGAAATCATACAGAAAATATAATGACAGGTCATATGACTTCTATTATCGCGTAATGTGACCTTAAGCTACGTCCAAGACGAGTGTGTGAACAAGGCAATTATTGAACAAACGTCAAAAAAACGAAAAATGTTGTCAAATGAAACTGGGTATTGATTGAAAATACAAATTATTATCAGCTGAATCTTAGGCCTTGCGCCCACTAGGCAACTTTTAGTTACTCGCCCCAGCAACTTTTTGTTGCTCCCGATTCAATTATAGCTGCGTTTTATTATCTTTTATCGGGATCCGGATCTGGATCTGGATTTACTTTTACACGCAATACAAAAACAATTTAGGATCTTGCTTTTTATCGGGATCTATTTCAAGATCCAAGAATAAGTTTTTATTCTGAACACCAGGTGACAATTTTATTTCATAAATGTTGTTAGCACTGTGCAAAAAAAAAAAAACAAAAAAAGTGAAATGCCATTTAAGAAAAGAATAAAGATATGTTTTTGTTTACATAAAATGTGTGTTCCCTTGATTTGAATTTCTGTGATTAAGAATTAATAATTTTTCTATACTTTAAAGGATCTTAGTGATCCTAACTTTGATTTTATTTCAAATACACTTCCATCACTGCTAGATGCAAGTAGTCGGCTCCAATTGTCCAATAGCTTCTGAGCTAGTCAGGCATACCACAGTTGAAAAGTAAAATTTTTTGGGATCCGGATCGTTTTATTATCAAATGAAGATCTATATGGATCTTGGTCGATAATAAAACGCAGCTTATATTGGGTTATATGGGAGAGCGCCCACTAGGCAACTAAGTTGCCGGCAATTTTAAGTTGCTCGTGGAACTATTTCCCGGCAACATTAAGTTGCTCGACCGCAACTTTATCATTCAAGGATGACCATGTTCAACGATAAAATCTTACGTATAGATTTTCAGATTTCTGAATTTTTTAATCCTCTGATTCTGATTTATCAAAAATGAGCTATAAACTTCAATGTTTTTATTTGATATTTACGTTTTTATTAACGTTGTAATGGTGTCCGTGTCAAAAGTCAACACAACAAATACCCAAAAACATGACGTCAAATTCCAAAAAGTTGCTCGGAAGTTGCCTAGTGGTCGATGCCGAGCAACTTAAGTTGCTTGGAGTTGCCAGCAACTTCGAGCTACTAAAAGTTGCCGGCAACTAAGTTGCCCAGTGGGCGGCAGGCCTTAATTCTATTTAACATATAAATAATTGCTTAGACCCCTTTTACACGGTGATTCTTTGCGTCTGACTCTTTTCAAAATTCAATGAGTGCGAAGGTGATATCAGATGTTTTTCTCCTTCGCACTCATGGAAATTCGTAGAGTCAGGCTTGCAGTAGGGGTCTTAGCCCCGACTTTGTTTTTTTATCAAAGCCCATTCGGGAAAAGCAAAAAATACAGATCTGACAGATTTATTCTACATTGACTGTGTTCAAATTGGACTGAATAACTACATTTTTTTCATTAAAAAGAGATTTAAATACTGAAACGTCAAAAAAATCCAGCTTTTGAGTCTAATGTGAACACCACCATTCAGTTTTCCTCTGTTCTTGATCTCCATGCATCTGAACAGGTCTATAAATGAATGTGTGCGTGCGTATGTACAAAATAATTGTTCTCACTTGAATGTGTTAGTCTAACCCCATATACGAAAAGTCAGTCAGTTTCTCACCACACACTTCAAGTTTTTTAATAAAGTGAAAAAGACGGCCATTTTGAGTCGACCATTTTTGGTTTCGGAATTAAATAAATTTACAAGAGACGACGCCATGTTTGTCTGACATCTTTAAATTTTTAATAAACAATAATAAAGGATTTTTTGTTTGTTTTCATTTTTGTTTAATAATAATAATACCAATTATTAATTGTGTGCATTGAAAATCAAGAACGAAAAAAAATATTAAAAAATTTATACCAAAGGCTTGATTGAGTGGATAATTTTCTAAAAAAAAATATGTATGTAAGTGTGTGAATTAAAAAAAAAAAACAATAATTGTAATCGAAATCAAAGAAAAATTGTAGTACCTTTTGTGGTTTCATAAAAAAGGAATCTACACAGAAATGAATGCGAACAAAAACTGCTGCTGACCTACCCCCAATGCCATTATTATTTTAATATGTAAGTAAATTAATAAATACATTTGTGTATCAATTTAATTACACAATAAAATAAATAAATCGCTTGGATTTCTCTTACTCTCTTTTCTCCGCCACTTTTTTTATGTGCATTCATGATTCCTTCCAATTTGTATTTTTTGCATTCAGTTTAATTGTTAAGGAAAACAAGCAAAATCTCGTTGGATTGGAAGTTTTTTTGGATTTTTCCACTAAACAAAATCAAAACTGACCGACGACGTTTAGCTGTTTTTTTCTGTTTATTTATGCATGTGTACATACATTTTGTTGTTTCTTCGATAAAATTATAAATGCACGAGAAAGTATATACTTTCATATATATGTATATATATACATATTTATATGTATATGTATATATATATATATATATGGGTATATATTTATGTACAAATAAATTTATTTCATTAATTTATGTATATACATATGTAGTATACATATTTATGCATATGTACATATATATTATGAGCGACAGATGGATGATGGGACGAAGTTTAAAGTTTTCTTTGTTTTTATAAATTTATCAAGTTTTATTGCGCTCCTAAACACAATCAAACCACGAAAATAAAAAATGCCGGGTACGGAGGCAAATGTTTGTTTACGGTTTTTTTATTTTTTAATATTGTAGGGTGTCTGTTGTTGCAACACTGATTTGTTTATAAATAATAATCTTTGAGAAACCTCTGAACTGTTTTTTTTGCCAATCACCTCAAAATATTATATTGAACTGTAATTTTTATTACTCTTAGTTCAGTAAGAATAGAATGGGCCAAGGGAATTTATTGCATGTATAGTTAGTTATATTCTTTTTAGGGCTTTATTTCACTCTTCACAGCGTCTAGCTAGGCCCGTCAGACGTCCCAGTTCTTGCGGGTCAGTCCTGTCCTGATATCTGTCCTAGTAAAGCTAGTTCCTTTTTTATTCAAGAATACGAAAATTAAAATTATTTAATTAAAGCGATGTCCCAAATTTACTAAACAAATTTTTAAAGTTTGCATTTTCCTTGCTTTCGAAAGAGTATTTTATGACGGAAAGAAACAAGCTTGTTTGTTTTTAATCAGAGAAAGCAGATCTTTATTTTAAGTGAATTGCGACTATACCTTGCCACTTTTTAAAATTGGTTCATAAAATTCAATTTTCAATACCAAGATTAATTTTGTCGATGATCGACTTTTGATAAAGTCGTTTATCAAAAACAAACGACGCTGATAATAAGGATCTCTTTCTTTTGATTTCTTACATTTCCTGCCTTCTTTCATCAATTCCCGATGTGTTCCGATTTTCGATACCTGATGCCCATTAATAAAATCTGGTAGCTCTTCAGATGCCGCTATCACTAGCTATGATCTAAGGAACGATTTCAAGTATTAAACAGACATCGTCGGTTCACTAACTTACAAAATACAACATTTAAAGAACTATTGAAACATTATTTTTGAAACTGAAAAGTCACGTTTCCTGAATTTTGGGGCAAACCTTTCAAAATCCGTGCCAAATGGATAAAAAGATGCATTTCATTCTCTTTTTCTTGAGAACTGCACTGAGTGAGTTTTACATTTGGAAAGACGCCGGCGGTATGTTGTCTGCTTTAAGTAGGTATTACGATTGCGATAAATTTATCGCTATCGTTAAACCTATCATCGAGAAGGCGGGTAATGAAAACACAACATAAAAGAATAGGAATAAAAGAAAATTAATGTTGTATTTTAGAAAATAATCTCTCCGATTGCTGCCTTTGGAATAACTAAAAACATGTCCATTACATAGTTTGCACAATCGATCTGTTTGTCGATCTAATTTGTTGCAAACTTTCTTCAATTACTGCAACCTAGTTAGGTCCCCTGCTTTGATCACTTAATACTTTTCGTGCGTATGCCTTCATTTTTGAAAAAGAGAGAAATATAAAAATATTGGGCTTAGCATGGGGAAACAATTTTAACCTGAAGTCTCGCACTTCTTGAGTCTTGTCAATTTTAGCGTTACCCTTAAATAAAAACCCATCACTAAGGGATGTGTTCATTTTCTTCTGCAAGTTCTTGAAGAAAATAGCAAAACTTGTTCGAGTTACATTGGAATTAGTTAAAATCTTATGGTTTCCTACACTACTCATTGCTGTTATGAGGTTGACGTTTCTTCCACGCCCACCTGGAACAATAACTGGAGCTCGGGTGTCTGTTCTTGAACGTGCTTGAGGCCTTCGAAGATGTAAATTGAATTCATTTTATCCCTATTTCCTGTAGCCCAATCTATGAACTCTTGGGCATATATCCTTCTTAATTGTACTTTACGTATGGAGTTCATTTCTTCATTTTCTATTGAAACTAGCTTTAGAGTTATTTTAAGATGACGAAACCCTTGTCTTATACTGGATAAGGAAAGCACGATGTCGTTATCGCTTTGTAATTTTCTCTTAATATTTTTCATAGTAATTCCCGGATTCCTTTCTACATATTCTTCTATGGCAGATAAAACTTCTTGCGTTAATTTGTTGGCTTATTTCCTCCCCGA
The DNA here is from genome assembly GCA_946251815.1 of Dasysyrphus albostriatus. Taxonomy (NCBI): domain Eukaryota; kingdom Metazoa; phylum Arthropoda; class Insecta; order Diptera; family Syrphidae; genus Dasysyrphus; species Dasysyrphus albostriatus. The sequence continues at coordinate 5,211,948 of OX276339.1, forward strand.
CCATTTTCGAACGGTTCGTTATCTCTCTTATACCGTCGTATAATACTTTTTACTGTATATACATTAATTTTGGTGTTACGTGCCGCTTCAGAAATATTCATACCTTCTTCAAAATACTCAACTAGAATTTGTTTTTTTAATTAAAACTGGAAATACTATATTTTCCCCCTAGTATGATTTCTCTGTAAGCATCTAAAAGCTTTTTATATAATAAGGTTTTGTCTGTTATCAATCATTTTTTTTTTCCGCATCGAAGCATCGTTGGAATTAAAAGATGTTTCATCAGAGCTGCTTGAATTGAAGATATCCTCAGAACTAATTAAAGATATCCTCAGAACTCATTATAACCTGCACAAAATAATTTATAGAAACGAACCACAAAACAGTTTTTCTAACTTATAGGCGAAGACTTAAAAAGTTGTGCTCTCGGACGCAATTTGATATCGAGTAGCAGAATTTTACAATTTCACTGAAAATTGCTTATTATTCATGAGTTTACTTAGGAAAATCAAGGAAATTTTATGTTTGAGATAAAATACATATTTGCGTTTAGATTAAATCTATTTGCGTTTGGGTCAAACCTATTTGCTTTTGAGTCAAATTTATTTGCGTTTGGGTGAAAAATATTTGCATTTAGGTTAGACCGATTTGCTATTTGGTTAATTTAATTTGCAAATGCTATAATTAAATAAAACAATAGAATTATAAATTTTTAAAATTGTTTCACTTTGTGTTCTTTTCATATATAAAATTGCTTGTTTAAACTCATAACGGGGTCCCGACCCGTCGTGGGTTTCAGCTTGAGGCTCGGCACCTATCTATCCTCTATCACAGGTACGCTGCTTTCAGTTATTCAGACTAAGCTTCTGGCATCCGCAATGGTTTGATCTTTACACCAGAGTTTCGGTCTTCCTTGTCATTTGCCTAGCCAATGTGATCGACGTGTTTTGTACAGATCATAGGGTTCTAGGTTATATCTTTTCCTCCATTCGATCTCCCGCACACATTACCAAATAACCGTTGTAGAATTTTCTGTTTCGGTTCTTTTATCTAGTTATCGTCCGATACGTTGTCATAAAGCGATTTTTTTTTAACGATTTAACGATTTTTTACTGAACATATATATACAATTTGAGTTAACTTAAAATACATTGAAAAATATAAATCTTATGGCACAAAGGGGGCCTATTGTTATACATTGGCTTAGATTTAAAAAGAAATATTAATATATATCATACATGTCAACTTAAAATTAAGAAAGTCGGTTGACTTTGATGTTCTCGGGGTGTTCCGTCCCGGTTGTCCATTGGTGGTTTGGGTGAAATGGCTTGGCTTTTAGCCGCGGTAGTATGCTGACCCTGTGTCAGCGTAGAAAGAAACGGCTGTTTCGTCGTTGTCCATGAAAATATTGGCGTCCAGGGTTTCCATCACACTGAGGTACCTCGGCACGGGATGTCGTTGCTCGGTGGCCATTCTGATTGGGGTGAATAACGGTGTTCTGCACTAGCTTCTTTGCCGAATTTAGCAGGTATTTATCCAGCGTTATTATCCTTGCTTTTCTGTACAGATCCTCATTCCTGTAATGTTTTCTTCTCTGCCGATCGGAGTGGAGTCCGGTGCAGATTCTTAGCATCTTCCTCTCGAAGATTTGGAGTTCCTTAATCGCTGTTTTTGTGATCGTGAACCAGACCGGGAAACAGTAGGTGATGACTGGCCGCAAGAGTTGCTTGTACATTAGTATCTTCGTCTGTTGGCTTAGTGCTGATCTTCTCCTCATCAAGGGGTGTAGTCTAAGGAATGCCCAGTTCGCTTTTCTGAGTACAATTTTTGAGTGCGGGTTGAACCTTAGCAACTCGTTGAAGTTGATCCCCAGGTATTTGACGTCCCTTTTGGCAGCAATAGTTGAAGCTGGAAGCTTCAGAACTAGGCTTCTACAAGTGGCTGCTGAGCGACTTCTGCCGTCACGGGGTCTCCTGAAGCAGATAAGCTCCGATTTTGCCGAGTTAATTTTGATGCCCCATTTCTTGTAGAAATTGAACAGTCTGTTGATGTGAGCTTCTACTATCCGGACTGCGACTAGCGGTGTCATTGAAGTCGCGTATGTAAGCGAGTCATCAGCAAACAGCAGGTTTTCACAGCCAGCTGGGACGGGTTGGTCTGATGTCATCAGGCTGTAGAGGAAGGGGCCAAGTTTTGAACCTTGTGCGACTCCGGCTTTGATGTTTTTCACAGTTGATGAGCAGCACTGCACAAAGAAATTCCTGGAAGAAAGAAAAGAAAAGAGAATTTTTATTAGTGGCAGGGGTAAATGTAGCAGATGTAGTTTGTGTGCATCCTCTTTATGATAAAGTTGGATATTCCATCTGGTCCTGTTGACTTCTTCGGCCTGCAGCTGCTAATTATTTCAACTATTTCTTCGCGGGTGCTCAGGTTTGGGCTGTCAACTGGGTCACTCGCTGGATTGGTATCGCTGAATATTGCTCTGTTCTTGTTAGGTGCCAGTGTTAGTTGGATGGAATCCTTCACTTCATCCAAGAAGACTGGGTCTGTGGATGGGTTGGGAGTGAAGTTTCTCTCAAAATATTCAGCAACATAATATTGACACAATTTAGTTCGCTCCATACTGTCTGGTAGTTGCTATTTGTTGTATTAAGTTCCTCTGAAGACGTTTCCTTAACTGTTGTCGATGAATGTAGAGATTCTGGATATACTCAGGAAGGTGCTGGTATCTGTCCTTTGATGTCTTGGGCTGTCGTCAGGAAGATGGGTTGTTGGAGTTTGATGTTTAGCTGCACTGCTTCATGGTCCGAGTCCCCGGGTATTAAAGAACAGGTGTAGTTTCTGAGTTCTGGAAGAATACAAGAAAAATTCGAAGTAGAAATAAAAAAATCAAGTATCGATGGTGTTCTGTGAAAGGTTGGTTTTTGCTGTGAAATAACCACTAAGGAGTGTTGGTCGTTGTTGGCCTCCAGCCAGTCAACAATTGCCTTGCCCTCGGGTGAGATCGTTGTATCCAGCCACAGGTGATGCCTTGCGTTGAAATCACCGCCGATGAGTCCATATGTGCTTCTTTTGAGGGTAGTGTTGAAAATTTGTAGGTCCTTGTGAATATTTCTCATGCTGGATTTGCACTTAAAATAAATGATGGTGAGGGTTTCATCTCTTCCTAGTTCAATGGTGACGGCAGTGGCTTCGCTGGTTGTGAGACCTGTGATGATGGTTTCGGTGGATTTGGAGGAAATCTTCTTCTTTACAGAGATTGCCGTCCCTCTACGGCCCTCATCCTTGTCATTCCGGAAGGTTTTGAAGCCGGCCATGTCGATGTTGTTGCGTCTGGTGACGTTGGTCTCACTGATGAGAGCGATGTCCGGGTTGATGTTCTTCATCCATAAGCTGAATTTTGTCCTCTTCTCTAGGCTGCACAGTGAACTCACATTGTACGTCAGGATGCGGTTCTTCTTTAATTGCATATTTGGAACAGGAAGGTGGCCAGTGCCACGGACTTCTCACTTTCGCTAACTGCACTCCGAGCTTTTCCCATGACTGTCAGTAGGTCGGATCCAAAAATCCTTTGGACCTCGGTGTTCAGATTTGTTGGTGGGGCTGACGTGGGTTTGGTTGGTCCACTAATTGGTGTTGTTGTCAAGGGTGTGACCACTTTAGCTGGAGTCGTTTTCTTTAGCTGTTGTTGGTTCCTGGAGTCTGTTGTTTTTTGTGATGGTCCACCTTTCACCATTGCTGCAAAGCTAACTGCCGGGCGGGTAACCACGCATGCTGACTTGGCAGTAAATACTTGTTGCACCTTTTTTCTGCTGTCAGTCTGTTCCTTTCGTGAGGGTTGGGCAACCCTTGAAGCTGGCTGGGTGACCTTCCTTTTGGCAATTGGCACACCATACATCCAATTCGGTGTTCTCCTTTCTTTTACATTGTCCGGGTTCGTGCTCCTCTTTACACTTGACGCACACGTACTGGCGTCCGCAGTTGGTGGCAACGTGTCCGAAGCGCTGGCAGTTTCAGCACTGCACAATGTTGTTGGATTTCAGCTTTTCCCAGTGGACCCACTGGTTCATTATTAGCGTCTTTGTGTACACTTCACTGATGTCACAGGTCCTTGTGAGTTCCACGACAAAGTTGTTGTAGTTTTTCCCCATTGCCCTCTTGGCTTTGATGTGCGTCACCTTGGCGACTGGGAGTCCTTCGATTCTTAGCTCAGCTTCTACTTCGATGGCTGCGTAGGTGTGGTGAATCCCTTTGAGTAAAAGAAGGTTTTTCCTATCTTCCTTTGGCGTGAACGAGTTAAACTGGATCTTTGATGTTTGCAGGAATTTTTTTGCTGCCTCGAACGATGCCCTGTCTCCAGCATTAATGATGGTCGTCTTTGTGTTCCTATTCTTGAAGGTGACGCTTAGGTTGTTGGTTTTGCAGTGCCTTCTAAATTCAGCAACATTCCCAGAAAAGCAAAAGATTGGTGGAATTCCTGGTCCCTTTGCTGCATTCGTGGTCATGGTATCTTTTAATGTCTTTGGTGGCTGCACTGGAGTTGGTTTGGCGACTGATGATGTTGAGGCTAGCGGTTTGGCTGTCTTTTCTACATTGTTTTGGGTGGATACTGAGATTGGTGTTGAGACATTTGGTTTAGTCAGTTTGGTTATCTTCCCAGCTTCGAGTTGGACTGATACTGGCGCTTTAGGCGGATTCGTTGGGGAATCCTTGTCGAGTTGGATACGCTTTCCGTTGTCTTTTTTGGTAGCCCTATTAAGTCTTTTCTGCCCAGGAAGGGGAAACTCGTTTGCGTCTTCTTCAGAGCTAGTGATTTCACTGAGCTCCTCATCGGTGGATGATTCCTTCACGCTGCTGACGGGTGAAGACACCTCGTCGCTGTTAATCTCTCCGGTGTCCATATTGTTGTTCATTTCTCTGTCGTCATTGATTTTATTGGGCTGCACAATGCTATTAAAAGTCATTGCCAGCTGAGCACAATATTGGGGACCGAGGTCTTTGACGATCCGCTCAAGCAATGTCCTAAATGAGGCCATTGCCGTATCGGGATTTAAAGGTTCCATTGCTGGATTACCTTTGCACTTTACTTTTATTATTTCGGATTTAAACACGCACAACACTTAGTTTAACACGCTTAATCCTCATTAATATTTAAATTTCTAACTGGGATTATCCCTTTTTTATTATCACTTGTGGACAATAAAGCAGGTAGCCCGCAGGTATACCTGTACTTTTGACCTTTTTTTTAACACGGGGTGGATTTAATTTAAAATAAATTTCGTCCGCTCTGTCTGTCCGTTCTGCACGATGCACAATGAATGCGTTGTCATAAAGCACGTACCCGTATCGCGTAAGACTAAAGCGATCGCTGGACTAAACGATTTTCGTTTTGACGATTTTTTTTTCCTATAATCAAAACGACTTTCAATTATGTTCACCTTGTGTTCGGCAGGTCGCCGGATGTATTGAATTCAATTATTTAATTATATTATATTTTATCAAAATAGCCAAAAAAGAACCAGATTTTTTTTACTCTCAAAACAAATCAACTTTCGAAATAAAAAATAAACTATCAGCTTAGGCAGGTACTTGGGCTTGTCCCCTTTTACTTCAAGACAAAAAAGTTTTACCTGTTCTTCAACCACCACGTACCTGCGTTTGGGTCGGGGTTAATTATTACCACGTACTTTAAAACATAGGATACAGGTATCTATTTGGGTTTATTTCAATAACCCATAAATTAGTTTCCACTCTGGGGGTAGGTGGATGCAAAGTTTGGTAATGTAAAGAAAAAAGACAGTAAATCAAGACAAATAAGTAAACTTACCGTAGTCACACTACACGTATCAGTTTAATTTCATGAGTTAATCTATAAGCGATAGCAAAACGTGACTTGAAGCAGGTTAAAAAATTGTAAGGTTCCCAGGATTTTCCTCAGTGTGAAAATTTAGTCTATGTATCATCTGAAAGTTGAAAAAAAGCCTTGAATCTAAGGCCTTAACCGGCCACGGCTGATCTCGGATTTGGCCCTGAAATGGTTTAGGGTGCATTCTCTGCACCTGGGATTAGTACCATATATTTTTTTGAAAGAATTATGAGCAGCAGATATTAATATTTTGATATTTTGAAAATGAATTTTGAAAATAGTGCTGAATTGCTTGGAATTGGAACACTTGTGACTCTATCAAGACAATGATCCCAAGCACTTGGTTGAAATTAAAAAAAAAAAGGCTATTGCAAAAGTGGGATGAGAATCCCACTACAACCACCAGATCTAAACATACATAATTGACAATTTGTAGCAAAAATTGGAAATTGAAATTGAGAAATATGAAACTGACATTATTGCTTTATTTTGTTTTCTGTTATTTTTTTTTTGTTTTTCAATATAGTTCTTAAAATGTTTGATGTTCTTAAAACAAAAATACAATACTCTATTAGAAATACATTTTTTATTTTTTTTATTTAACTTGGTTTGCTACAGTTTTTCAAAGAAAAGGAACTTTGTTAAGGGTGGGCCATTTTCACTGTTTGAACAAAATCATCGAAAAATCATGTTTCAAATTTGAAGAAATTCGGCTCAAGCGTTTGGACTCTAGCTCGATGTAAAGTAGGTATACATTTTTATTAAAAAAATAATTTTTGTTTCTACTAATTTTTCTGCAACATCTTGGATTTTGGTTTATTTTCGACTCGAAGATTTTTCAAATTAGGCTTTCCCTTTTTTTAACAAATCTGGAAAGATTGAAGAAACTTTTGGATTGCAGGCATGTGTGTGTACAAGGCCGTAGCGAAATACAATTTTTTTGCGAGGGGGGCGGAGTTATTAATTTGTTCAAACAAAAATTTTCACCATTTGATCTTCTGGCCTTCTGTGCAGCAAATATGTAGGTACATCGATAACTTCCTCTGTGTTAATCTCAATTCAATCGATGAATTGATACTTACGCTAATCCTGTAAGTCAACAATTCAGATTTTATGTTGTAGAGAGCTTAGATCAAGCTGCAACTTACAAACAAGGGCTCATCATAAGTGCATGTGTTAGTGGTTAGTAAAATAATGTAAACTAACACATGCTTACAAATAATTACAAAACAACTAGGGTACAAATTTACAAAAATCAAATACCTAATATACAAAATAATATAATACAAAAAGAAACATTTAAAGTATCCTAATAGATATATAAAATAGTCACGATTGTGGAGCACTGGTTCGAAACAAAGTTTTCACACCCATTTTACCTATATTAAAATCAACAGAGGAAGCATTTAAATTGAAAAGCTTACACATTCGGCTTAAAGGATCATGAATTCCGTAGTAAGTACGATGAAAATCGACATGTAAAAGTTCAAATCTTCGCAGGTGGTGAGATCCTCTGCGATAACTTATGCCACTACAGGCTAACAAGTCAGGAGCATCAATTTCCCCATTTAAAAGTTGCTGAAGAAATATTAAGTCATTATTAACCCGCCTTTGATATAAAGTTTGGACCTGCAGCAGTCGGATCAGTTCATATGGTGGAAGGTTATATGGATCAGCCCAAAAGAGACCTTTCAGATCAAAGCGAATGAATTTATGTTGTATTGATTCAATACGACTTATGAATTTCATAGAAGGGTGACCAAACTTGAGAAGCATACTCAAGCTGAGGTCTTACATAACAGTTGTATAGAGAAAGGGTAATATACGGGTCGTTAAATTCTTTTGCCCAACGTTTTATAAATCCAAGCGTAGAGCTCGCTTTTTTTACAATGTAATTAATGTGTTCTGTGAATTCTAAATTAGAACTAAACTGAACACTCAAATCCTTGAAGCTAAAGACACGGCATAGTTTGTGCTGCTAAATAGAATAATTAAAAGCACTTGCAACTTGTTTTCTTGAGAAAGTAATTGTTTGGCATTTAACTGGGTTTAGGTTACGACCGTTTTTATCACACCATAGAGTAAAGCTGCTAATATCATCCTGCAAGAGATTGTGGTCATGATCAGCTCTTATTGTCTTGAAAATCTTCATATCATCCGTAAATATAGGAATTTCAATAGAACGTAATAATAATAATAATAATAATAATAATAATAATAATAATAATAATAATAATAATAGAGTTCCAGCAACCATCTCGGCTTAAGCCAAGAGTACCCATCTCTGCGTCGCAGAAGATTGGGCTCTATATTTGCCCTAGACTGATTAAAAACTCAATTTATGAGGTCTGGAAACCTTTAGAAATAAAAGTAAAATAAACATACATTAAAATTAAATTTATGTAGCAAACAAGTTTATAAGATCAACAAGATCAATACTTAGCTCAGACTTTATCTCATTTGGGAGGCTATTGAAAAAGTTAAATCCCAAATACATTACGGATTTTTGGGTACTGCTTCTTACACATCTGTTTGGCCTCAAATTATCATTATTTCGCAGATTATATGGTTGCACTTCACCAACGTTGACAATGAACGTGTGTAGATAATCTGGAACTAAACTGTTTTTCATCTTATAAATAAACATCATTGCACTATATTTCGGTCTCTGATCCACATTCATCCATTTTAACGCACTCAACATCACCCTAATTGGTGTGTAAAGGTCCACTTTCAAAATAACTCTCATTGTTCAGTTCTGAAGTAACTGGAGCCGATTTATTATTTCTCTCTGACAAGCATACAACAACGTTGCACAATAATTAAAATGAGGCAACACAATAGCATTATAAAGAAGTAAAGAACTTTCAAATGTTAAGTCACGCTTGATTCTTCTTAAAAACCCAATCTTTTTAGCAATTTTCGTACACAAATACTTTCCATGTTCTTTAAAATTCATGTTTGAATCTAAAGTCACACCAAGGTATTTAAAACTGTCTACACATTCAATAATGCTTCCATCCATACATACAGATATTGGTTCAACCACTCTAAACTTCATACACTTTGTCCTTTTCACATTCAATTTCATTTTATTCATTTGAAGCCACTTGTTTATGTTGCATAAGTCTCTATTCATGCACTCTAATAAAACTTTTGTATCCTTCACTTATAAAAATTAAAGCATCTTCCGCGAAGAGCATAATCTTACAATACTTCAAAGCGTATTTAATATCATTTATATATAACAGGAAAAGCAGCACTCCCAAAACTGTGACTTGAGGAACACCAAGATCTACATTCAGTGGTCCAGAAACAGTATTGCCAACCTTTGTTCTCTGACTTCTTCACGATTTGAACCAGTCTAGCTCCTTGCCTCGTATTCCATACATTTCCAATTTTTTCACCAATATATTTCTGTCTATTGCTTCAAACGCACGCTTAAAATCCAAAAACACAGCAATAATCGAATTATCACAATCAATCTCCTTTCTCCATTCATACAATAACCAGTTTAAAGCTGTTTCACAAGAAATATTCCACTATATAGTGAGTTGTTTACAATTTTCAGAAGCACTGGACCAATGATTTCGATTGAGTTTAAAATTATGTCTTTGTTTATACCAATTAAATCCTTCTTATTATTTAGTTGTTTGATCAAAGAAACCAATGATCCTGCACTTGAATATTGAAACGAAAAATTACACTCTATCAGTAAGCTTGGGGGAAAATATTGACGAAATGGAATTGAATTATTAATTTCTTTTACACTCTCTATAAAATATGAGTTAAATTTATTAGCTATTTGCACTTCTTCACTAAAACATTCTTCACCAAATTTCACAGATACAATATCCTTGCTTTTGCTGTTTTTAATTATTAAAGATTTAATCCATGTTACAACTTGATAACCACTATTTCCTTGTATTTGTCGACGAATGTGCTCATTCTTAGCCGTCGAAACTTGCCTTTTATAATTATTTCTTATTATCTTATTTATATCTTTGCCAATTAGTGATATCATTACTGAGAATTGCATTTCTAAAGGCGGTGATTTTTTGTTGCTTCATCCTCCATAGCTCACCATTATACCACTGACATTCAACATTCACACTTATCATCTTTTCTATAGTCATAGCCTCAGACGTTTCTTCAATTTTACCACTAAATTGTGTTGTAGGATTATTAAAATTTTCTAGATTAAACAATTCAGAAAAGCTCAAGCCATTTGAAATCCTATCAAACTTCGTTTTAGAATATTTCAAAACTTTTCTTTTTTGATTTACACATTTATAACTTATACACTCAACTTCAATCCTGATGGTTTCATGGTCAGCCACCTTAAAGTTTTTATCCACATATGCATTAAATTCTGTTCTTTGATCATTTTTTACTATCACAAAATCAATTAATGTTCTTGAATTTTCAGTAATTCTCGTAGGCTCATTTATTATTTGAATATCTCCATGATCAATAATTAAATCACACATTTTCTTTTTATTACCATCATTTGCCATTGAATCAACATTAAACATACATACCACCACATCTTTTATAGCGAGAATGAATAGAAAAGGGCCCAAATGACTTCCCCTGACGTTTCACTGTCAAAACAGTTCTTTCCGGTGCGCTTGTAAAAACAAAATTTTAAGAAGCTTGTGTATCTAGTTGTTTATGGCATTTTGCCTTCTTAGCATGAATTTTGAATTTTCAAAATTCAACATGAGAAAAGCGAACTTTTGACAGTATACTTGTAATATACAACTATGGACAAAAACTTACACTTATGAAATATTTAAAGAAAATTATAGTTTATTTTCACTTATTAAACTTATCATAATAACCGTTCTCGTCTATTTTTTTCAGAAAATATACAAAAAGAAAACAACAAATCGTCCTTAAGGTGTTTTATTCAAAATTAATTTTGAATGAACATGGCTCACCCGGACATAATGTGCGAGGTAGAGATATCTGATTCATCGATCGTAGAAGTAGTTGACACTGAACATTTTTCGGACATGAATGGGGTACCATATGAACATTATGGTATACAAGTATGTGATGATCAATACGAAGAAGTAACATGCGAAACCGAAGATTCTCAAGGTTTAATGATGCAAAATATTGATGATGGTAGGTTTGTCCCAAAAAAAACATTGAGTTTGGTAAATTTCGCTGCAATTAATATAAATAACAGTTTTTATATCTGAAGAAGTCGTCTTGCAAAGTGACTCTAACATGCAGGGACATGAAGATGGTTTGGATGGATCAGATGATCATTTTCGTTCATATGCCGATGCATCCCCTTTCGGTTCAGATATTTATGTTGAACAGATCCCAGGGCCATCAAAGTAAATAAAATGTTTTTGTTTTTTATTAATAAATTAAAGTTAGTTTTTTAAACTCGAAAGGAAAAGAAAAACTGGATCCACGCCAAAACAACGTCATGTCATTAGCCGACTAAGAACATCAAAGCCAGAAGATGTCATCACAACAGAGGAATCAACAGTCAAACCACGCCGATGGGAGCAAAAGCAAGTGCAAATCAAAACAATGGAAGGTGAATTCAGTGTAACAATGTGGGCTTCAGGGGCATCCGATGATGAAGAAGGATCCAATCCAGAACCCGATCCTGACTACACAGAGTACATGACTGGTGGAAAGAAACTAACACAAGACTGCGTGCCTGGTCTTGATCTATCTGATCCAAAACAACTGGCTGAATTTGCAAGACCGGGACATAAATTAAAGCTCAAAAAGGGTATAACATCATTGACAGCAAATACGAACCTTCCTTCGAACGCTCATATGCCAATTGAAATGCACGACAGAAAAATTGGTAATATTTTTGTTTTTATTTTGCTTCAAATTTATAGAATTTGTATTTCTTTTGTTGCTTTTTTTAAACAGCTTGTCCTCATAAAGGTTGCAACAAAATGTTCAGAGATAATTCTGCCATGCGTAAGCACCTTCATACGCATGGTCCACGTGTTCATGTCTGTGCTGAATGCGGCAAAGCATTTGTTGAGAGCTCAAAACTAAAACGGCACCAGTTAGTGCACACAGGAGAAAAGCCATTTCAATGTACCTTTGAAGGTTGTGGAAAACGATTTTCACTTGACTTTAATTTGCGGTAAGTATTTCTTAACTTATTCAGATGATAGGTATGTTAGTTAAGACATTGGATTTTCTTACTGTTCCATTTTTTTTTTTCAATCAAATGCGCCAATTATTTCCTGTCCTATTCTTTCTAACTAATGCCGTGCAATTCATATTGTATTTTCAGAGACCTCAGATCTTAGAGGCATATATTTAGTATTTCCATAGTTAAAATCAAAAGAATTTATGAACATAATCTTTGAAGAATTACATGTTTCAAATTTAAAGAAAATCGACGCACCCGTTTAGGCTGTAGCTCAATGTAAAGTGGATGGAAAGACCCAAATTTTAAAACGGAGTTATCTTTCTACCTGTTTCTGCCAAACACCACAAATTTGTTAATGTGTATAAAGTAGAGTTGTTAAAAAAAACATTTAGAAAGTAAAATGTAGTATCTCGTGGCATAATGGTTAGTGCGTTATGCTGTCATGCCGAAGGTATGGAGTTGATTCCCAGCCGCTACCACCTAAAAACAGAAATGTTTTATCAGAAGTACTGCCACTGGCGAGGAATCGAAAAATCCTCCAAGAGTATACTTTCTTGTCATGAAGAAGTGCTACTCATCTAGCCGTTCGGACTCGGTACAAAAAATTTTACCAACAATTCGCACACAGGAATGGTTGAGAGTTGCAAGTCACTCGGCCCTCCACGAGCTGTTGCGCCATAAAATTTATTTATTTATTTTAAGTTATTGCCAACAATGAATACGGTTGTCAGGTTGATTAGTCACTATAGCAAGGCTTTTGAATTTACTACAAGCAAATCCATGTTAGGTCGTAAACTATACACATTTTAAAAGGCACTTTCATGGCAAGTGTTGATGTAGACTTATTTTATGGTTCTAAATATCAAGTTTATTTTTTGTGCACTTATGTTCGCTTAGAAAAAATTGCATGTTATTTACAACAACGAATCTGCTTTTAGCGAAAATAAATCTTTCAGAAACTTTTACTACCATAACTGTTATACATAGGGTTAGCGGTGATGGCGTCTTTTGTGTGCTGTAAGCGAATAAGTAGGCACACAAAAATACACCTACAGTATATTATAAGTTGTTCAATATTTTTCTCATAAATCAAGAAACATTGTATAAGTCTCTCACCTCGTAGTTCAGTTTTTAATAAGTGGTTTTGAATGTTTGAGATTCTAAATTTAACTTAAAAGTTTTCTTAGATTACCGAGTTCAACGATTGATCATGATCTCTCAATCGCAAGCAATATATATATTTAAACATATCTTGTAAACACAAAGTGAGATAAAAATTTCTTGACAAAACGTGTGCAGTGCACAACTAGGTATTTTTATTCAGATATATTGGAGCGTTAATAGATTTATGTTTGGGAAATTTGGCTTTTCACTGCTATTATTTGGTTTGGTTCATGAATTTTGGGAAAATTCATAAACCAAACCAAAGGTTTATGAAATTTCCCAAATCTTAATATTTAGGCGTTATTTATTAAAACAATATTTTAATTCTTTTTTTTTTATCGACCCACTATTACAGGACTCATGTTCGGATACATACAGGAGATAGGCCCTATGTTTGTCCATTTGATGGATGTAATAAGAAGTTTGCCCAATCGACCAATCTAAAATCGCATATTCTTACGCACGCGAAAGCAAAGTAAGTAAAAATGTAACATTTAAATTCAAGGTTTAAATTTTATATCGCCTGGACGAAACGATAATTTTAATGGACTGAAGACCGTTAGAAGCTATACTAGCCGCATTTTACCATCGCTCAATTAACCATATGGTTCACCTCGTGAAAATAAGACGATGTTGGTAAGGGCGAAAACAGTGCTATATACCCTTTTTTTATGTTTACTTATTCTTCATGTAAGGCCTGTTTCTTTTCTTAACACTGCAGTGCACTGCCGAAAATTCGCTGACATGATTCACAATCGTAAACGTCGGCCGGTCAGAGTGAAAACTTGTATCTAGGTTATTGAAATAAACCTCGATAGAAACCTGGATCCCATGTTGTTTTTGTTACGTGTTAGTGTTTTGTTAGTGATAACATCGACCCAGACCAGGAGGTCTATCGTGAATTTAATTTCCCACGGAATTTCTCCCATAATCTAAAATTGGAAATGCTAATAGTTTTCAATACTGTTCCTTACAAATTCAAACTTGTTCGATCAAAATAGTAGCCCAGTGGCCATGGAATATTCATTTTCGATGTCAATAAATTCCGAAAGAAACTGCGACCACAGTTCCTCACGATCGATGGAAAAATTCCCTGGAAAATTTTATTTACGATAGCCCCCAATAAAACGCAGCTTGAATTTAACATTTTATACATTTTTTTTTTTAATCCACTGTTAGCTGTTCGTTGCTGTTACTGCCCATTAATAGGTTGTGAAATTGTTATAGCTGTTTGTTACTTGAAATTTTGCCACGTTTTGCATAACTATTTTTTTTTTTTGTTTTTTCTATGGACTCTGACGGCAAATTGTGAAACTCCGCAACAAATTCCGAGTGAACAAACACCCGATTATTAAAAATAAACACCATTAATAAGAACAGAAAATGGCTACCTCAGCGGTTTGCCAAAAACAACATTTTTTCCGAGCATGTATGTTGGTTTCGCCTTAAAAAACTAAACTATATTATTTTTATCAAGCTTTGCAGATCGATAAAATCTGATTCGTTCTCTCGTGAAAAATTCAAAAGGGAAATTTTTCCCGAAAATATCAAAGGCAACTATTGCAGATTCTTTCAAATTAGAAAGAAAAATTTTTTACTGGTACAAAATAAAAAAAGGAAAAAATGTTTTTAAAACGGTGTTTCAAAAATATGTCAATATTGTACAACTCCATTGTGCCATAAGCGATTTCAATGAAATTGACACCGGTGAGAGCTGACACAAAATTTGAAAAGAAAAAATATTTTCAACAGGGTGTTTTAAAAAAAATTAAACATTTTGCAATTACGCTGTTTCTTGAGTGATTTCAATAACATTGACACAGGTGGAAGCTGACATAAAATTGAAAAAAACCTATTATCGACATTTTCGTTGTTCTTTGAGCGAAAATATTTGTTTCTTTTTTAATTCTATGTCAGCTATCTTCTGTGTCAATTTTATTGAAATCGCTCTAGGAAAACAAATTTGCAAAATATTGAAATTTTTTTAAACACCCTGTTGAAATATTTGTACATTTCAATCACACTTAAAATGTCATGCCATAACTCTTTTCAAAGCTAAGAGTTCATTCTTGCACTTTCTTTTTGAATCTTGTTGTTTTAGTGCAAAACAAAAATGCAACTGTGCAGGACAGTTAGTGCGTTGGACTGTCATGGCGAAGGATTCAATTCCTAGCCGCTGCCACCTAAAAACAACTGCTTTTTTCAAGGTACTGCCTCTTGCGAGGAACTTACTTGTCATGAATAAGTGTTTTCTCATCTAGCCGTTCGGACTAAAAAAAAAATTGAAGGTCCCCTCCATTCCTGTAAACAAGAAACAGGAACAGTTGAGAGCTGATAGTCACTAAGCCCTGGTTCTCCACATCACCAAATTTATTTTATTTTTTTGTTTTAGTGCAAAAGGTTTTAGAGAAATCAATTATCAAACTCAAAAATTTAAAAAGAGGGATATTTTTTCAAACTGTTTTTTTTTTAAACTTTATAAAGTGTCACTTTTATTTTCAAAATGCAAATTCTTATTGATTTAAAATCGAACACTGAAAACCAGATGGTCTTCGAACGTATACTTTTAAAGATATAAACAAGTATCAAAAACAACTTCGCTATTGAAATGATGACATGGAAGGACGCCGCTCGACAGTCTTTATATCAAATCTTCAAAATTTACGTCCTAAAACCATGTGATTATCAGTGTTTAAGTTGATAAGAACATTGAAAACTGAAAATGATAATCGTCAAAATGATAATCGTTAACGTGATCGTCAATGATTTGCTTCACGTAACTCAACCACTATCGTCTCGTCTATCGTTATTTTGAAAATGAAATTTCAGAGCATTAGGTATCCCGAACTGTGGATAAAATGTCATATTGGCTGTCAAAAATAACAATCTACGCTGTTTTTGTGTCTGGTGCAACAAAAAAGAAGACAAAAGACATAATGTCAAATTACAGTGGCTACTTTGTCATTCAATTACAGTCGCCTACAAACTTTCAATCACAAAAAAAGTATAAAGTGAGCTTGAAAATATATGCAAACAATACCTATTTAGCTATCGTCTCAACGCTATCGTTTAGACGATAGCGCTTTGACGATTATCGTCTTACGTGAAGCAAATATTTTATTTTCAAAACGATATCGCCCAAACGATAGTCATTTTCAGTTTTACGGAATGCAAACTATCGTCAAAACGCTATCGTCGAGTGATAATCGTTTTACGGAATGAGTGCCCAGTTTTACGGAATGCAAGACTATCGTCAAAGCGCTATCGTCGAGTGATAATCGTTTTACGGAATGAGTGCCCAGTTTGCAAAAAAAAATATTAAAAGTTTAAGTTTAAGTTTGTTTATTTAGTTTAATTTAAACTATTTACATTTACTTTAAGTTATATTTTTACATAATTGATTTATTTAACTTAAAATTAATTTACTAACACTGGGATTTTACAAATTCGATAACATTTTTTTTAAATATATTTAAGTTAGTTTCATTTTTAATGTGACTGTCTAAGCTATTGAATAATTTGAAGCCTTTATATATAAGAGAATTTTGTGTATTCGTATTAAGGAAATTTGGAAGTCTTAAATCATTTCGGTTTCTGAGTGCATAGGGTTGTAAGTCTCTTATAAATTGTATATAATCATTTAAGTAATTTGGCATTAAATTGTTTACTATCTTATAGACAAATACTAAAACATTCATACTGATTCTTTGTTTAACAGATAACCACTTCAAAGAGTTCAACATATAACGAATTGACATATATCTATTGCACTTTAAAATACATCGCATTGCCTTGTTTTGTAATTTTTGCAGTCTTATAATCATACTCTCATTACATAAAAACAAAATGGTGGAACAATACTCAAAGTGTGGTTTTACAATAACGTTATATATATTTATTGCACTGATAGTCGAAATTTGATTTCTGATTCTTTTCATAAATCCAACTTTTTTGGCTATTTTTTTACAAATATATTCTATGTGATTTCCGAATAATAATTTTTGGTCTAAAACTATACCTAAATACTTTATTTCGTTTATTTTTTCAATTGAAATACCACCAATCTTAATGTTGTTGTCATCACTTCTCTCGTTCAGCACCATGAGTTTTGTTTTTCCAATGTTCAATTTTAGTTTATTTTGCGTAAGCCACTGGTTTATAGAGTCTAAGTCTTTTTGTAATTTATCTCTAGTGTCAACATCGTTATCACTCCTTTTTTTCAAAATTTAAATTTGATAGTAAATTTCTCAAAGATCGAGTTAAACAACTAACTCAGCTTGTTATCGAGCCAACTCGAATCCCTAACGTTGCAGGTCAATCCGAGGTCACTAGAGTTTATTCTTACTTCTTCTCATTCCGTAAAACGATTATCACTCGACGATAGCGCTTTGACGATAGTTTGCATTCCGTAAAACTGTAAATGACAATCGTTTTGAAAATAAAATATTTGCTTCACGTAAGACGATAATCGTCAAAACGCTATCGTCAAAACGATAGCGTTAAGACGATAGCTAAATAGGTATCGTTTGCATATATTTTGAAGCTCACTTTATACTTTTTTTGTGATTGAAAGTTTGTAGGCGACTGTAATTGAATGACAAAGTAGCCACTGTAATTTGACATTAGGTCTGTTTCTTTACTCGCCCGCGGGTTCCCAAAGTAACCGAAATCTACCCAAAACGTGTTTCTTTACTATTTTCTGACACGAAAATGCCAGAGCTTTTGACTTTTTTCCATTTCCCCTTCAGCAAGAATCTGCCCGAACATTTTAGTTCCGGCACTTTCTTGCTTGTCAAACAAGAAATCAGCTGATCGAAAAATTTTAAATTAAATTTGTCAAGTAGCGTATATAAAATGGTTTAATTTAAATAAACTAAATGAAAATGATACAATGGAGTCAAATAGAAATTAAAATATTTCTTCTGCTATCTTTTAATAGAGCCCAAAATGATAAGTGCAAATGTTAAGAATTGAAATTGCATAATTTTGTATGCGTTGAGTCTACAAGCAATAAAGTCGAATGGGTAATTTACACCGCAACAAACCTGAAACATCCCAAATACGTTTTTTTACTTTTCATTTCTGGTTAAACATTATAACAACAACATCAAAAAGCTCATGCCCAAACTTTTTCCCGAACTTTTTCCCAAGCTTTATCCCAAAAGTAAAGAAACAGACCTATTATGTCTTTTGTTTTCTTTTTTGTTGCACCAGACACAAAAACAACGTAGATTGTTATTTATGACAGCCAATATGACATTTTATCCACAGTTTGGGAATACCAAATGCTCTCAAATTGCATTTTTGAAATAACGATAGACGAGACGATAGTGGTTAAGTTACGTGAAGCAAATAATTGACGATCACGTTAACGATTATCGTTTTGACGATTATCATTTTGAAAATTACGGAATGACCCCCCTGACCAAATACACTATAAGTGTATTCTCAACTCTATGCACTTATATGCAAATTTCTCATGCCAAAAAAACTCAGTTAAAGAGAACCGTTTGGCAATACGAGAAAGCCAACTGGGGCGGTCTCGATGACTTGTTCAGGAGTTTTAACTGGTCACTATGCTTCCTCGATAGTGTCGTGGATTCCAGCGTAGATATGATAACAAAAATACAGCCGTATTCATTAAGAAAATTGGAAAGGCTTCGTTACTTAAAAATGCCTCTAAATTGCTCTCAAGTGCGAAATCGCTCTCCATAATGAATTTTCACATTTAAGCAATGTTACTTAAATTCATCTTAGCTTAAACGCCATCTTACTTACTTACTTACTTATCCGGCTCCCGATCCATGGAGGGTCTCTGCCTGAGATATTGCGGTCTTCCATCGGTTGCGGTCCCTCGCACTCTCCCTCCAGTCGTCGAGACCAAGCGCTCTTGCGTCAGAAACCGCCTGATCCCTGTAGCGGAGGTTCGGCCTTCCTGGTCGTCTCGAACCTGGGGGCTGGGATTCGAAGATTTTTTTTGGCTGGAGCATTGTTGTCCATTCGCTCGATGATTTTTAAATATTTGTCCTCACTAAAGAGAGAGTGCAGTAAATCCTTTTATTATGTGTTCCAGACCAACTCAGTGAACAGCATTCGGAACATTTTCGAACACAAAATTTCTCATTGAGTAGCAAAAAGTTGTAAGAAAACTGAAAGCTTACTTACCTAACTTACATTTTTAGTTATAATCAATTCCTGCTAAAGATTTCATTTTGCTATATTTTCAGGCGCAATTCTCAAGCGAGTAATCGGAATTCTCTTCAACTTCCCAATCAGAGCTTCATTAAAGTTGAAATGTCGGAGCTGGAATCTAATTCCCCATACATAGTGTACACAGAGTAAATGCAAAACAAAAAATTTAGGACTTTCTTTTTTATATATATATTATGTATAAGTATAAGATATCATTGTATTGTTTAAAAACCATTTACACAAAATAAGGAAAAGTAAGCATTGGCAAAATAACACAATGTAATAATAAAAAAACTGATCATCGAAAGAAGAAATAAATTATTGTATTATGTTGAATAAATCGTGTAACTGAGAAACAAAAAAAAAAATCATGAGGAAGAAAAATATTTTTAATTATTTTATAAGTCTATTCTTCAACTGTACTTTTAATTAAATATGAATTGCTAACAAATAAGAAATCAAAACAAAACCTCATTATTTATAATTATTAGTGAAACAAAATATAAATCAAAACAAAGAAGAAGGAAAAATAGGTTTCGGCCTAAATTATTGTGGTATTCAACATACAGTTTCATAAACAATCAAATTATAACTGTTTTTTGTTTTCATTTTATAATTATTGAAAATTTCAGCTTTGTTTTATATTTTTTTTGTTTTAATTTTTTGAAAGGACCGAAATAGAAAATAAGAAACCCAATTTTGAATTATTGTCAGTATGTGAATTAATCAAGATATCAGTGATAAATGGAAAATACGGAGTAGATTGAGTGTATTTTCGATAATAAAATAATGATGAAAAGAATTATTGTAAAAAGAAAACGTAAATTGTAAAAAATATAAGTAAGTAAAGTAAAAAAAAAAAGAAAACAAAAGTAGGGAGCCAATATCGGATGTTTTGTGATGGGCAGGTACCAAATATGTTAACTAAAGTAAATATTTTTCTTTAAGTAAGTTATAAATGTGAACCACAAGAATTAAGAAACAACAACAAAAAAAAAAAAAACAAAAAAATTATGAGAAACGAAACTGCAAACTATAGAGAGAATAAACATAAACTTAATGTTACATAACTATTAATTCTGTGTAAAAAATTAAAAAAAAAGAAAAAAATATAGGATTTTTAAAACAATCAACGTTTGTATTTTGGATTTTTACTGAGAAATGCCGGGGTCAAATGATGTCCTCCGCAAACGGGTAACTTGTTCACTGAATTAAGTTTGGGATCGTGTTTTTGTAAACGTAAGGCAAGCGTAATTATGCATTATATCCTACATGAACATTGATACATGGGGCACATAGATACAGTCGACATTATACAAAATCGAGCTGCAGTACACCACTCACATAAACAAAATAACATCTATCAACGCTAATACGAAATGTGCCAGTCATCCAGGCTCGCCCATCGCTCTGCGCCCGACAACCACATACCCGTTTTTCAAGCGCGTAAGTAATTTTTTTTCTTTAAAGATGGGTTTTTGATCATGTTTGGTGTTAGAGTTTTTAATGAAGGTATTTGGTGGTATATGTCCTTCTTAATGTGATAATTATGTATGATTCCATTTCCATTTTTTTTTATTTCGTAAAGAGCACCTTTGAGAGTTTAAATTCACAAAGTTCGAACATAAAAAGTAAATGCGTCGTCCTCCATTTTGAAAAAAGGCGTTGAAAACCATAATGTGATTTTTTCGGCTCAGCCCCATCATGAATTCCATCGTAATCGTAAACTTTTACGAATCCCAAAAAATACTATCACCAAATCCGTTCGTAATGGCGATTTGTATGAGATTTTTCACTACGATGGATTCTGTTATAGGTTTTTTCGGGATTCGTAACATTTTTTCGATTACGATGGAATTCGCGATAGGGCTATGGCTCGACCGATTTCTATTAATGTTTTTATGCAAAAGGTCATTCAAAATCTAAATAACATTACATATCAAAACTTTTAAATACAATAAATTTTGGATTAATGAAAAAAATATTAAAACTTGAAGTGTGCTGTCAGAGTTAATCCTCTTCATAGTCTTTTCATGCGGTGGAAATACCACATAAATCTTCTTCCTCAAATCCCTGATTATATTACGTATGCAACCTCAAGTCACCACTAGTCGCAGTCCGAATAGTAGAGGCTTACATCAATAAACTGCTCGATGATGAGTGATTCTGGAGTTACATAGGATTAATACCTTTAAAATTGTGAGTCCTAAAACTGGTGTTTTGGATAATAGTTCTTCAGTCCCATGGATTATTAAAAGAAAAGCTTATGCTGTATTTCCACCAAAGGTTTATCTCAGTTCAGATTTAATAAATCTATTTGGTGTTTCCACCACATAAAAAGATTCAAGATTACTTTGACAGCATGCAGCATACAAAATGCAAATGGTGTTTTATTTTTTCGTATCAAGTGGAACTGAGATGGAATGTTTTATTTGTGAAGAACTGAATTCAGCCACTAATGAATCTTTCAGTGCCATATAAGAATAGGTTAGTTCGATTTGTTTAACTATTAACTATAACTATTTCTCCTAGGAAGATTTAACGAGATTAATTTCTAATCTTCAAGATTTACGAAATAAATTTGTATGGTAAATCTTCGATATCTGAAGAAGATTTGAGGTAAATCTTAGATTAGTTTTAGGTGGAAATTTATATAGCATTATAAGCAGAAATAGGTTTTTTACAACTTACGGAATTCTCACAACTTGCTCAAACGGAAGTTATAAGTTTACAAAATTACGAAAGCATTTATTACTGTACGCGGCAATGTACAGAGAGGCAAAATGCTATAAAAGTTGGCATCAATTCAGCCGGTAGAGCTGGGAACTTGAAATTTTGAATATTACTTCAATAATAAGGTATTTTTTAACCCACACGTCTTGACATCATTTATACCTACAGTGTTTCCGGCTTGCCAGTGCTTTTGAAAGTTATTGTTCTTGGATATGTATTTAGAAAAAAATTATATAGGAAAAGAGGTCTATTTCCCTCATTTCAACATATTTGTGAAGTTTAGTAGGACACTGTTGAAAATTCAAATGAAGAAGAGTATCTTATCATTAGTTGCCAGTGGCGGATCCAGGTGGAGAGGCTATAAGGACTAAAACCCCTCCTCTCACCACAGCCACGCCGGTTCGTTGAATTATTCGAATAGCTAAATACAATACATAACCATGTTTCAATTTTGTATTCATGTTCTAACCTTTAAGTTTTTAAAACACTTTATAAAACAAAATGATTCTTTAAACCATTAATTCCAGACATAATTTGTCTTTTTAAAAGTTAGAAGAGAATGGGCTAATAAAGTTTGAAGCTAAAAAATGTGTAAGTTAGTTGTGTTTTTCAAAGTACTATAAATCCAAGGTTGGATAGACAAATTTGCTTTATTTTTTCTAAGCCCCAAGGAAATTGGATAAAAAAAGCTAAGACTAAGCAAATTTGAATGTACCTACGTAGACTCTATTTATTCCAAGCCCTAAAAGAAGGACGACAAATCAAAGTTAGGGCTTAAATTTAACACCTTAGATTTATTTTCCAAGCCCAAAAAAGGGATAACAAAATGAGAATGGGGCTGACATATTCGCATGTTGGCTATGTTTTTTCCCAAGCCCTATGGAAATTGTACAAAAATACTATTTACAATTTAAATGTTCCTAGACTATGATTTTTCAAGCCCTTAGAGAATTGCACGAAAAAGCAAGATAGGCGAAAAAATGCAGCATTTTTGTCTAAGGCCTAAGAGCATTGGTCAAAATAAAGGAGGTTAGTTCAGAAAACATAGATTTTAAATGAAAATTTTTTTATTTAAATTAAAAAAAACAAAATTCAAATAGGTTCTGTTTTGAATAAAAAATGTTACCTTTTGCCTTGCAAATTCCTTTTTAGGTTAAAATTTCAACTTTCAGAATTGCGTATAATAAAAATAAAAATAAAAATTTTTAAAACTTTCAAAAATGTTAATTTATTTATTTATGTTTAAAAAACAATAATCACAACATCGTTTGTTTTTCTTTTAGTTTGCGACGCGTTTCGGTTTAAAAAACCATCTTCGGGCGTAATATTTTTTTGACTCGAGGTGTCGTTAGCGAGTAGTTAAGTGCAGCTGCACAGCACAACCCACAACCATGAACATCAACCAACAGCACCAGCAACCACAAGAACGAAAAATAAAATAATAAAAAAAAAAACAAACAGTACAGAAACACAAGGCTTAACTACTCGCTAACGACACCTCGAGTCAAAAAAATATTACGCCCGAAGATGGTTTTTTAAACCGAAACGCGTCGCAAAATAAAAGAAAAACAAACGATGTTGTGATTATTGTTTTTTAAACATAAATAAATAAATTAACATTTTTGAAAGTTTTAAAAAATTTTATTTTTATTTTTACTATACATACAACACACAACATGGAGACTAACCCACAAATAAATTTTAGAATTGCATTTGATAAAAAGAGTTAACTTGATAACTTGATATCAAGTTAGCAAAGTACCCAAAAAACATAGAAAACATTGAACGAAAAATTCTTAACTATCACAACTAATTAACGGCAAATTATCCACCTACTCATTTTTCGATTCGTCAAAGTTGCTTTGCTAACTTGACATTCATCAAAATTTTTCATTTAGTAGGTATTTTTTCTGCATTGTGAAAAATTAGTTTGACTGGCGACCAGCCTAAATTTCGAGAAAAAAAAATTGGAACTGAGAGAAATTACGAGTACATGATTGAGCCTTT
Source organism: Dasysyrphus albostriatus (assembly GCA_946251815.1). Taxonomy (NCBI): domain Eukaryota; kingdom Metazoa; phylum Arthropoda; class Insecta; order Diptera; family Syrphidae; genus Dasysyrphus; species Dasysyrphus albostriatus. The sequence goes on from OX276339.1 coordinate 5,236,055, forward strand.
TTCAATGAAGTGTCTAAAATAGGAGCCTCAAGCCCAACCACAAATCCTAGATCCGCTACTGTTAGTTGCTACTTTATTGCGAATAAGTTATGCAAATAAAATAATTGCTTCTATGGTTCGCGAGGTCCTGCTAACTTCTTGACTTTAGAAGGTCACCTTTTTCAAAATGAAGATAAACAATTTAAACAAAATTTAGTTGCTGAGAAATAATTAATATCGGGTTGTTCAATAAGAGCGATACAAAAGTTTTTTTAAATAAAACAAAAACGGTTTTGGATATGAATAAAATTCTTTATTATTGTGAAAGTACGTTTGATGCCATTATGTATAGAACTCGATTTCTTTTGCATGGTCACCATGGGCACGCTTGCAGAAGTCCAGACGCTGAACCCAATTTTCGACGGTTTTCAAGCATAAATCGACCGATACTGCTGCAATTTCACGTTCGATAGTCGTACGAAGTTCATCAATCGTCGCTGGCTTGTTGGCATAGACCATAGACTTGACGTAGCCCCACAGGAAATACTCTAACGGCGTCAAATCACTCGACCGAGGCGGCCAAGCGACTGGACCATTTCGTGAGATAATACGTTCTCCAAACTTGGTTTCCAATAAATTGATTGTGACATTCGCTGTGTGGCTTGTGGCGCCGTCCTGTTGGAACCACATGTCCTCCAAGTCCATATCATCCAATTGGGGCCAAAAATATTTGGTTATCATTGAACGGTAGCGATCCCCATTCACAGTAACGTGCAGGTCTTGATCCTCACGGGAGAAGACGGCCCAATGAGGCCGCCGGCCCATAAACCACACCAAACCGTAATTTTTTCGGGATGCAATGATGACTCATAGAGTACGTGTGGATTGCTGCCTGACCAATACCGCATATTTTGTTTATTGTCAAGCCATTTGCCAGAAATGAGCCTCATCGCTGAAGATGATTTTTCGATGAAAATCCGAATCATTTTCAAGTTGTTGCTCAGCCAAATTCACGAACATACGACGCTTCTGGTGGTCAAGCGGCTTCAGTTCTTGCGTCAATTTAATCTTGTAAGGATGTAGGCCAATATCTTTTCGCAAAATTCGCCACAACGACGTCACAGAGATGCCCAACGCTTGAGAACGACGTGTGAGAGACACATTTGGGCTTTCTGCAACTGAAGCCTCAGCGGCAGCAATATTCTCGACACAACGGGCACTTCTTTGTTTCACTGGCACGGGAACATTTTGTACTGTGCCTGTGGATTCAAATTTTTCCACTAGACGCTCAATTGTTTATCTGCTGGGACGATTACGACGGCCATAAATTGGACGTAGCGCTCTTAACGTTGAGGCCACTGACTCCGAATTTCGGTGGTAAATTTTAATAATTTCAACTCGTTGGCTTGTATACGAGTATCTTTCCATCTTGGAATGGCAAACCTTACTGAAGAGAAATGTCAAAAGAGCGGCAAGAAATATGGCATCGTTTGCTATCCCTGTCGCTCTACTTTTGCAGCGTCCCGTTTGAAAAACTTTATATAAACTAAGCAGGGCAGTGGAGTTCGAGTCCTACTCTAGGCAGCATTATTATCTACATTCCCCCAGCTTAGATGGACGACAGCCGTGGGATTTAATAAGATAATAAATATCTTGATCGCAATCTACTGAGCCAAATCTTTTCTATCCTTCAACTCTTTTTAACAAGTGCCTTGCAATTCATATAAAGGCTGCCCTGTAAATATTGGATAACCTTGCGATTGGTAAAATGGTAACAGCAGGTTTTACGACCTTTCCAGAAAAAATATAAAAAAAGTATTTTCCGAGTGGTTACTATGTAAGTGTGTTTTTTCAAACATTTTTAACAAAAGCCTCTTTGCTTTTGGTTTCAACTCAGTACGACCACTCATCACAAGGATGCAGCTCTTCCAAAAACACTAACAAAAATTTAAAAAAATGTTGTTCCTTTAATTATGTTGACTAGAGTGTAGATTGGTACAAAAAATTAATGATAGATATGTATTTTAAAAAATTGTAAACGTTTTTCTTTTGGTTAATGAACTGTCAAATTTTTCATGGGAAATGATTTACACAATATGGTTAAACATATGAGAGAAAAATATTTTTAAAAGAATGAAATACGATATTTAAATTAGCTTAAATTACTTTATTGAGACTTTAAAATTAAAAAAAAATGCCATCTTAATATGATTGTATGGAAAAAAATATTTAAAATCGTTGGAGCGGTTTTCTTAAAAAATAATTTCTTATTATCAAATTTTTAAAACATTTTCAAGGAAAATTTATATAAAATAAAATTTAAAAAAAATTGTTAACCCGTTTTTGAGATATCGAATTTTCAAAAAAAAATTAGTTTGAAAATTTTGATATGCAATATTTTTTTATCTTATTTGAAATTTGTATATAAAATTAATCTAAATCTGTTCAGCCAATAATAAGAAAATTCAAAATAAAAAAAAACTTTCTATGAGAAGTACTATTGTTAATTTTTATAATTTTTCTTAGTATATCGCACTAGTTTAAGCATATAGTAAATGTTTTATAAAAATCTTAGCAGTCAATTTTAAGGAAAAAAAATATTCTCCTTAACGGTTTTTTTTTAATATTTGTATGCAAGGTACTTTTATATTTTCATAAAAGTAAATTTTTTTCTTAAAGTACTTTACAAAGTGTAAAAATACCAAGTTTTGTAAAAATCGACCATTAAGTTTTCTTACATTTGAATAATTTTAAAAATTCAAAAAATATGTTCTTGAAAATTTTGGTAAGAAAAACTATTAACATTGATAAGAAGCTTCTGTTTTAAAAAATTGAAATTAAAATAACCATTTTGAAGAAAATCGAAAATAAAAAAATTGTTCTTTGGAAGGTACCATTAAAACGAATGTTTTTTGAAAAATGGTTTCCCATCCAAAGGTAGCTTTTAGCAAAAGAAATTTACTGAATTTTTCTTAAAGAAAAGTTTTGGCGTCGTTTTTGATAAAAATACGATTTTGTAAGAGCTAAGAAATATTTTATGGTACCTGCCATTATTTTTAATACAAGCAAAAATGAAAAAAAAGTGTGAGCAGAACCACCAAAACCATTATGTACAAAGTTTTTAACAAAACTCGGCTTCAGCCGTTTAGGCTGTAGCCAAACAGATAGACAGACTGTATTTTGCCACCCATTTTTTTGGTGTTCTCTGTCGTCTTTATGTCATTTTTGATTTTTATCTCAACTTTTTTTTTGCACGAATCCAAAACTTGCCTGATGTACGGTACGTACATATATCGCATGTTCAAGATGCTGAGGGTTTAAGAAAATTATATGCAAAGATATGGAAATTATGAGAGAAAAATGTTTAAAGGCATGAAAAACGATATTAAAATTAAAAAAAACTTTTCTGAGAGTTTGAGGTGAACAAAAAGAACGCCATCTTAATTCTTTATTTAATATGATTGTATGGATAAACAAATTTCAAACCGTTGGAGCGGTTTTCTTAAGAAATAATTTTTTATATATAGAATTCCTGAAACATTTTTAAGTAAGACTTTTGGTATGCAAAGTAAGTATTTATCCATGTATAAAAGTAAAATTTATAAATATTTGTCAACCCGTTTTTGAAATATCGAATTTTCAATTTTTTTGATATGCAATATCATTTGATCTTATCTGAAATTTGTATATAAAAAAAAATTATCTAAATCAGCTGATAATGAGAAAATTCAAAATAAAAAAAACACGTTCTATGACAGGTACTATTAATAGTTGCAAAATTTAAATTTTTTTTGTAGAGTAGATCGCATTAATTTAAGTATATTGAAAAAATTTAATCAAACCCGTAACAGTCATTAAAAAAAAAAATGTTCCTTTCCGGTTTTTTAACTTTTGTATGGAGGGTACCGTTTTTTTATATATATGTAAAAAAATTTCTAAAAATTGTTTAGAAAGTACTCTTAAATATTGAGTTTCAAAAAAATCGATCATACCGTTTTCGACATATATAATGTTTTTTAAAAAAAAAATAGAAACATTTTTTATAAACGAAAAAAGTATTTTTTTAAAATTTAAGTCACTGTATAAAAAAATATTGAAATCAGTCATACCGTTTTAAAGAAAATCGAAAATTTAAGAAATAGTTCTTTGGGAGGTACCATTAATAACCATTTTTTGAAAAATGGTTTTCCACCTAAAGGAAGCCTGTATTAAAAATAAATTATTGAATTTTTTTTAATAAAAGATATCGAGCCGTTTTTGAGAAAAATATGATTATATAAAATTGCTAAAAATAATTGTAGGGCAGGTACCGTTATTTTTGGTTCTAAAAAAATGAAAAAACGTGTTGGCATAATCACTGAGAACCACTAAGTACCAACTTTGAAGAAAGTCGATCGGGCCGTTTAGGCTGTAGACAGACAGACAGAATTTTGCCACCCACTTTTTTTGTGTTCTCTATCATCGTAATGTCATGTTTGTTTGTTTCCTCAACTTTTTATTTTTGCACGACATACCAGAACCTGTGAAAAACTTGTTACAAATTTAACCCAATATGAACAAACTGGCCCTAAGCCTAGTTTACAGTTCCCATGCGAAAAAATCAAAATTTAAAAAAATATTTTCCCCCTATTCTGTTCAAGAAATTGTATAATATTCAAAACAAAAAATGTTTTCCTTGGCGTAAACCACCAATTGAGTCATTAATTACCCTAAATTAGTAAACTATAGGCCTAAAAATGGAGAATAATTATTTTTGGATGCAAAAGCCATTTGCATGCAAATAATAGGTGTGTTTGTTAGCGTGAAATTTCTTGCAAATTTTCACAAATTTTCACAATTTGCTGTCAGAAACCATAGAAAAAAACCCAAGTTTAGGAAACAAAAAATATTTCACTCACCCCACTTTTTCTCACATTTTATGTGAACAATTAATTTTGCATTTCACCTCAATTATTTCTGACATGCGAAAATATTTGCATAGATTTTTTGGTCATGGGAACTGTAAACTAGGCTTTGATGACAAATTTTCTTTGTTATTTTTTTATATTCAAGCATTTGTTATTATATTTTGGAAAGTAGGAACATTAAATGGGCAACTTTTATTATTGATTGGTCACTCATGATCTTAAAGAATTTAAATTTTGACTTTGATTGACAAGTATGATAGAGTGATCGACATACAGAACTACCCTAGTTGTTTTGTTCGCCGCATGTTCAACGGTAGCTGTTATGTTGCTAAGGAGAAGCTGAACCCTTTTCAATTGAGCTTTTGTATGGAAAAAATATACGACTGGCAGAGTCCATATATAATAAGTCAATGATTAGTCCAATTACCCAGGGCTTGCAAAAAAGCACTTACGTTTAATTTGCAAGTATACTTTTAAGGCCATCCGTGTGTCAATTACAATTAATATTTCATCAACATTTGATCCCCTAATACATTTTGACGTTTTCACTACATAAGTGTCAAATCTTAAACTTTGAATGAAATTTAACGTTATTTAAATCTTATGGACACACGGCCTAAGAAGGAAAAACTGTCAAAGTACATACTTAGATCCTTGAGTTATCAAAAACTTGAAGCTTTGGTTCAAAAAGCTCTGACAACTTCTATGCACAGTCGATGACGGATATAAGAAAGTAAAAAATGCAAAGAATTCCTTTCTTATATCCGTGTTTTCTTATACAAAAAATTGTATATAAGAAATAAAACTTCTTTTATCAGACAAACGCATTATAAGAAAGAAAATTTCCTTTAAATATCACTAAATTACTTGAAACAATTATGTTTAAAAATTATCAGCCTTATTTGTAAGATTTTTTAGACGATTGACTAGTTAGACAGTTTTTTTTTAAAAGTCTTTCATAATTGGAAATATACTTTATTTATTTAAACAACATGTCAAGATAGAAAAATCTTGGACAACCGATGCCATTGACCAACTAAGACAACTTTAGGGCAACAATTAAGAAAGTTCATAAATAACTTTTTGGAGTTGAACGGCTGTCTAAAGTTAGACAAAGTTTATAAATACGACTGTATATGTATCTTGTTTTTGCATTTATTCATAAAAATCGCTCTATGAATTTCTTTCAATATCACATTGTCACGTCCTAAAAGACGTTTAATTTTCTATGGAGTCAGAGAAATTTTGTATCAGAATAAGCTTCTTATATCAGTGATTGTCTCATAAGCGGTTTTCTTATTGTTTACTTTATAGGAATGTGCATGGTCTTTAAGAATACCTGTCTTCCTAGAAAAAGCGAGTTTTTCTAATGTGAGATTTTCTTATATCCTTCATCTACTGTATTTTGACCTGAACATAACTTCATCATCTATGCACCTCTCTTTCAGACACAAAAAATCCATAACTAGAGCAACAACGTTTTTGAATGAGAACTCTCCTTGCGCCTGTGATATTGCCAACAATTTATGTAGGTATATTATTGTTTTTGGGAGAGAAACTCTGAATAAACCCCAGGCCCAACAGCAAAAGGATGCATTGTTACCATTTTTTTAGCAACTTGTAAACCAAATAATGATAACACACCCCCAGTTATGTATTCGGTGTAGTAAATGTACATTCATATTTTGAATTAATAGTGATAGTGCGTTGTTTTGAATATTTTGGAATTGGTTTTTTTTTAAACTTTTTTTTAAGGAATTGAGGTTTCATATATTTATCCTAGATTTTGCAGCATAATTTCGTGATAGTAAAATTGAATTAAACATTGGTCTCTGCTTCTCCTAGTACCTAAGGACAATAAAATCAGTTTTTTGCCTGCTACAGATTAGGTTTATGACATTTCGGTTTATTTAACTTGCTCTTCAAATGTTAAAAAAATACCATTTGTGTTTTTCTTTGAAAAAAAGATAACATAAGTGTCCAAAAATGTTCAGTTAATTTAGAACTAAACTGTTAACGTGCGATGTTAGTAGATAGTAATTAGATTCAAACGTGTGCAAAGTGAAAAAGGTGTGGACACATTTCTAAGGAAGAATGAATTTTGTGTATTCAGTGTGAATATGCAATATGATAGCTTTAAGGATACGGAGTCCTCTGGTCAGTGAATACCTATAGGAATAACAAGGGCGAGGACAAATTTATTGTTTTGAATGTTTGTTGGAACTATATATTATATTCCATGGCAAGAATAAAATATATTTATGTTACAAAATTTAAAAAAGAAATAACTTAAAATTTAGTTTTCTTTAAAACATTAAATTCCGTAGTGCGCTTTTAGGATGAAATGGGATAATTGAATTATTATTATTGTACAGATAAATTGAAAGAAATTCATATTCAGGTATCTTGTGTAATTGAGTTTATATACACAATCTTTGCCGCCAGTAACTACAAAATTTAATTTATAATAAAAAGCAACACCCGCAATGCGTGATGTTCCAGCAACAAATAATAAGATCTTTAATTTATGAATGCAATGAGATACAAATGAAAGACCTCTGGTGTGTGTGCAACGGCAGAAATAATACTTTTATTGTTAATTTTTGATAATAAATTATTTATTTATTTATGCTTACTACTCTTATTTTACTGCATTTAGGTATATTATTGAACTGGGGCTATATAGGCTAAGAAAATATGTAGAAATTACAACTGATACTAAAATATGTAATATTAGTGAATAACATTATAAGTCCTAACCAATAACAAAATAAAAAAATAAATATAGTGAATTAAACAAATATGGGTAAAGATCAAGAATTTCTGGATGCCGCAAGAAATGGAAATATTACACTGTTTGAGAAAATTCTCAATCAAAAGAGTAAACGAGGAGGTCCACTCGCAAGGTAAGTTTTAATTAAATATATACAAAAAAACAAAACTAAAACTCTTATTCAGGTTGTTTAAAATGTGTGGATTGTAAATTGTAAATTGGTGCAATAGGTCACTGATGATTTGTACTTAAATGTGATTTTTAATTGTTTTATTTTTGTAACTACACAATTTTAAATGTCTTTAAAAAATATTGCAGTAGGTACGCAAACTTTGAATACATATTTGGGATTTAGAAACTAGATACAAACAATAAATAATATGATTGAAAAGAAAATTTCAAAATAACAAAAATCCCCTGAGAAAACGGGGAAAAGCAAGTGAAATGTAGATTTAAATAGAACATAGATATGTTAATTTTATTAATTACATCCATTTAAATTATCATCAAATCAAATGAAATCCCAAAATTATGAGTCATTTTCACGAAATAATGAATTTAAAACAAAATATCCCTTTTTTGTGGTAAAAGTAAATCTAAGTAAAACACATTTCTAAATTTTGATTTCAATATATTGTTTGGATCTTGCCCTAATGAATGGAATTATATTATCATTCAGTTGCAATCTGCATTCTTGCTGGACTCGATTCTGACAAAAGCCATTTTTGATGATTTTCGACACTTATTAAAGCGTCAAGCAAGAGTTTGCGAATTGTAAAGGTTTCTTCATTTAAAAACTGCAACCTGTTACGAAGTTATCTTGCGCAAGTATCACCATCCAAAGACTCTTGTTGGGGGTACACAATTTTGGTAGACAAATCGCGACAGTAAAGAAGCCTCGAAAAAGCTTTATTTTTAAAGTGGCTGCATGTCAGATGAAGAGGATTTTTAAGGCCATATCGCTCACTGCCTGCAATAACGGCACATCTAAAAAAAACAAATTTGAACTGTGTAGTGTGGACGCCGCACAGTGGAACGAAAAGATGAAAAAGTGGACATCGTTTAGTGGGTGGATTTAGATGTTTTTTTTTGTTTTAAATATATTACAGATTAGTAAATTGATAATAAAGATTTTTTAAGACAATTGGTTGTATTTAAATATAGTATTTGAAAATGAAAAAAAAAACTATTTTTTTTAGCTATTTTTGAGGTAGTGTAAGGGTTTTTTTTTCTTTAAATTTTTCCTGGAAGAACAAACTTTCTTCTTTCGAAATCTGTTTAAATCTTTCCAATGTCTTTTTTACTTTCCGAGAAATGGTTTGTTGAAAATAATGTGATTTATGAAAAAAAAATCTGAAAAAATAAATGTTTTTTCCGTCTGTTGCTAGGATCTGGTTAGAGTTAATCTGAGCTGATTTAACTAGTTTAAATAATTTTATTTACATAAAGTTAGAAAACAATTAAGTAATTCAAATTTTAGGCAACACAAACTTAAATTAAGAAACCAAATCGCTTAAAATTGTATTTTAACACAATTTTTTAAGTGCGCCAAGTATTAATAATTTTTTTTAAACCAAATTTGACTTATCAAAAGTATACCTATGAAAAAATCATTTGGTTTTGTGTCTCACTCTCATTTCTTGTTAGTAAAGAAGCCTAACATGCTATATTTGCTATATTTGAGGCTATGCTATATCATAAATAATTTTTTTTTCCGGAATCAAAAAGTAGTATTCCAACCCCCCCCCCCCCCCAAAAAATCCATTTAGAATTCTCGAAATATTTTTACTCCCACAGCAAAATCCTAAGTTTAAATTTTTCAGTTTTTTGAAAATCTATGATTTATAATTTCTAGAATAGCAAACAAAATTTTTTGATGTACTTTTCAAGCTCATTTAGCGAGCCAAAGTCAATAACTTGCCGAAAATTCCAAATGAAATGAATTTAATTTTAATATGTTATGTAACTTTGGGAAGGAATTAGATGTGAAAATCAAGAGTTGGAATATATTACACAGCCAGAGAATAAAATGATTTCAGTGAAGCTCATGAATATGGAATACTCACTCGGGAAAAACGGGTTCAAACAAACAGAGTCAACACAGCCAAAATGTTTGCGAGTTTTCATGTTCATGAGTATGATGACTCGTAAGTCAGCACACACATCAAGCGAGTCCAAACGAGTATATGTAGCAACCGAGTTCAAATGGCTTCGAATAAAAACGAGTCAGGCGCTCGTAACCGTAACCAAATTGTTCACGATCACTATGATCAAAGATACTCGAATCGTGGCGGAAGATGTGTATTCGAGGCCAGAGGACGTGGTCATTAGTTGACGATGAGCTTGCTAAACAATTTTGTGTAGATTGGTGGATGGTGGTTAGTTTTTTCTTTTTCTATTTTCAGTATTTCGACTAGAAAGTAGTGAGAAATAAAACTATTTATTCATATTTCATACTACGTGAGGGCATATTTTATTTATTTTCCAAAATCATTTAAGCTACAATATACCTAGACCTACAAAGGAAAAGAGTTTTCTTTTTTTTAAAGTTCCAAAACACAGCTTTACTGCCTGAACAGAATGGAGACGGAGCTGCAACTGGAATAGCTAACAAAATGTTGAACACACAAATCCCTAGATACGAACAGAACGCGACGCAGCTGCAGACGGAGCTGCATACGCAGCTGGACAAGTTGGCCAACTTTTAACTTTTGCATGCAGCTTTTTTGACGTTTCAAAATTGTGAGCGCAACCAAGTCTTTACATGGGGTTTGAAGAGAATTTCAAACTCTTTAATCTCTGACAAAGACGTAAAGTAATTTTAGCTTCCATTTCATCATTATCCACTTTTATTTTTGTTATTTTCTATTTTTGTGTTGAATTAAATTCGTACAGCTGACTTCAAATGCCCCAAATATCAGAAAGCTGTACAGCACATTGTGGGCGAGTAAAAAAAAGCACGTACAGAGTTTTTTGACAGCTATTCCAGTTGCAGCTGAAGCTCCAGTTGCAAGCACTCTATTCTTGCAGGCAGTTATACCGCATTTTTATTAGGGTTGCGTATTTTATTTACATACATACTTAATCTACATACATAAATACACTTATCGCAGATATTGACGATCTTGTGATGCATCTTCTTAAAGCCTTTCCACACTAGCCCACTGAGTATTAATACATGTCAAATTGAAAGTGGGAAAGAATTTCTTGCGACTGTCAAATTTGTGGGAAATACGACTTTCAAATTTTCCTTCCACACTGGCTTGTATTAATACATGCGAAACTTGTGTTGACACTCAGATGAAATGTATTAAAAATTAGAACCAACCCTAAAAATTGTAAAGTATTAATACATGTCAAATCATGTATGCAGAGCTGTCAAGCTGTGTAAGATGGGCTGTCACATCTTGTATTAATACCTGTTATATTTTGTTTCCACACTATACACATTTTTTTCCCCCACTTTTTTGACATGTATTAATACTCAGTGGGCTAGTGTGGAAGGGCTATTACCAAACCAATAATAAATCAAATCATTTTATTAGATACAAGTGCGAAAAAAACTAAAATGCAAATTGAAACCGCGATCATACACACAATGAATAGATATAAAATAAATACACAGAATCTACCTACCCTAACAAGAACTACGATGCAAGGCCAACGACTGATCCACGATCCCATTGTCTTTGGTTATTCATAATGTTCACGATATTTTCGAATACCCATTTCCTTTCGAGTATACTCACTTTGTTTCGAGTACGCGAAAATTGTTGCAACTGTTCATGAGCAATTTTGATTGTGAATACAAAAGGCAACAGATACTCATGAGTTCGACCAATTTTTTTGACTTTGCTTATGAGTATTTCTACTCATGAATAAAATGACTTACGAGAATAGAGACGGAATGATCGAGTATGAACGATCATAAACAATAATTGGATTTTGTTCGAACTGATTCGAACACTCTCATTTTAATCTCTGTTACACACCCTAATATATATGTATGTTTTAATAAAACATAATCAATCAAAACATACATGTCACATATGTTTTAATTCCAAACCGAAAATTCGAGACAGAAAGTTATTGAAACGCATAATTTAGCTAACCCGAAACTAAAGCCTTACGCATTGAGTACCTTCCTACAAATGCATGTTAAATAAATCAGAAATCATCTTAGTTTTTGCATTTACAAATTATAATAATATATGAATATAATGATAAGAATTAATATAATACAAGGCTCATATAATAACTAGAGAGATATCGTTAGTGCTATGTGGTCGACTTTTTCGCAATCTAAAGTAATATTTGATACTTAATTTTAAAAATTTATATAAAATCTTAACATATTTTGGAAAATATTTTTTCTTAACACTTACTTTCAAGAAAAAAAAACTTTTCAAAAATAGACATTTTTTCAAACCTCATAGAAAATCGGGGTCGGATCCAATTTTTTTTGAATATTTTATAGAAAACGCCCAAAAATCCGATAAGGTAAGTCAGAACGCTTGCATATGTAAGCATTTTTTTAAAACTCTATCGAAAGCTTAAATTCATGTTTTTCTAAAAGAACAAGTTCAAAATAGTGTATTTTCAATTTGAAAACCAACTTTTTGGTTAGTTTTTTGATGTTATTCAGTTAAATGAATTGTTTTTGACCTGGCACAATTTATTTCAAGGAAATGCATTAAGAATTGACTGAGAAAAATGGAACACAAATAAGGTCCAATATTTCATTTTTATAAAACTAAGGAAAAAGTGTATTATTTAAACCGTTATTTCAAAAGTCCGTTATGTTTAGAGAAAAAATTGATTTTGGTTATGTAAGAAGAGTCAATTTCCTTATACCACAAAAAAAAAAGATTCAGTTCAAAAAAAAAAAAAAATTACCCCATTACCGGAAATTTGTACTGATCGTTCCACTGTGAGCCGTTGTGAGTAAAATTAAACCCTTTACATTTCTGTAATATTGGCACATTAAAAACTCTTCTCAATTACGAGAGATGGAAGTGCCTTTAAACTTTCGAAGGTTTTGTGCTTTCCCCTTATATCAATACCGACATATCTCTCAATTTTCACAACACATTGTAATTCTACCAAGATCGAGGTAAGAAAATTATTCAGCTTTTAGAGCAATAATGGCATAACTGGAGTTGTGCTGTTATTACGCCGCTTACGGGAACAAAGTGAATATTTACACAAGGAAAGAATGTCACATTTCGTTGTGCCACTGTTGGACTAATAGTAGGTGTGTTCCTTAAAATCTTCGCACTATTTCTGACTTAGTGTCAAACTGTGACAGGTGGGAATTAAATCCTCTCAGAGAGAAGAAAAACTGTCAAGATGTTGGGAACGGTTTGGGCACTAATTTACACTAATTTGCACCACGTCAAAAGAAATATTTGACTAGAGCTTCCGTAGGGCAATCATAAGTCAATCAATATTTTTAGAAAATCACTAAACAAGAAATTGAATGGTTAGAAAAAAGGAACGTATACTATAGAAATTATTAGACTTAAGCAAAAAAATATTCTTTAATAACATATTAAATCATGAAACTTAAATTTGTTTAAAAAAGAACAAATAACTACAGTAAACAAAAAGTACACACAATTTCATAACAAAATGTTCTTCTACGAAAAAGATTTGCTTAGCGACACATGCAATCCTTTGATTTATAAAAAGATACAAAAAATTAATACATTCCCAAAAAAAAAACAAGAAGAGTAACACTTTTTGTTTTGTAATTTGAATTAAAACAGACATTATTTTCAAATCTGACATACATAGACGTACGAGCACTTGGCATTTGACATCCAATACAAAACAGCCACCAGAAATTTCTCGGACCAAATCTGTCGAGTAGGGGAAATTTTGTCCTGTCTCATGAGCCCTCTCTTTGGTCTGAAAAAGTACAAACTTTCACTTGTGGAACGACTTCGCACTAAAAATGACTAAATCTGGCGGTTTCAAACTGTTTGAAACTCGTTCTGGAACATACCTAGTGCATTATGAAAACGTTATGAAAACTTTATGAAAAATAATGATTTTATGCCATTCCATCCAGGTTTTTTAATATGCCGTTATTGTTTGAAATGGCGCCTGCAGACTTTCGATATACTTTGTCTTATGCAATAATAATGACACTTATCCAAAAAGGGGTGGATTTATGCCGCAAAAAAGTTATAAGTAAGTAATGCTTTTCGCATCAAAATGGCAAATCCGTGCCAGGATAGTATTATTTTTAAGAACAGTAATCCAAATTCTCGAAAACGAAAAAAAATAGTTGTGCCATTATTGCAGGCGTTGAGCGATATGTCAATTGCGTTAAAATTTTGGTTAAATTTGATGCCAGTTAAATTTTATCCATTTTTAATGGGGTGAATAAAATGTAAGGTTTTTGCTGTGTCAATTGAATTAAATGAATTTTTTTTTTAAATATTCCTTTCACAATCATTTTGTTGTTCCATTATTGGTAGTATGCCAAGCAAACAATTCAGTGAATGATTATCTGAAAAAGTATTTTCAATACAAATTATTGATTTGTATTATCAAAAATGTACCACAGGTAATTAAAACAAACGGTGGAAAAAACTCGAAGTTTTTTAAGCAGACCAGTCCAAGTGGCGCTAACATTTATGCTTGAAAATTTATAGTAAGTAAAAACATGAGACACTTTACAAAAAAATTTCTTATTTGAGCCAATCTAGAAAAATAAATGTCACCATTGAAATCAGCATACCCAAATTATGGCTAGTGGGTATGGACGCCCTATTTAGGTTTTCGAAACTAGCTTATTGTTAGTGTTATTATTGAAATCGTTTTTACAGTGTTTTCATCGTTTTTTTTTTTTTTTTTTTTTGTAAATTCATTTTTATTTTTCAATTATCTTAGAACTATCTTAAAGCTAGACAAAAATTCATAAAAACTGGCCTACTTATCAATATCTTAAAACTAACTTACTGGCCCCAGTCGGGCGCTCTAAGTTAAACTAGAATAACTTAAGTGTTTTCATCGTCGTTGTCGACATCGATGTCATCGTTTCTCTACTTGTTATTTTTATGCTGCCATGCGTATGTTTTAAATAAAATGCACGAGGTCTAGACGTACACGGGTACACGGGTATCAATTCTTTAATACACCTGTTCCCGTATGAAATCGCCTGAAATCAAGAGCTCTAGTGTAAACAAAGTTCTCTTGCATTTTTTTATTAAAATTCTTTACAAAATTATCTGCGTCCATTTTTCAGCTTACGACGAGGACCTGGTATTAATGTTCAAGATAGTGTAGGCTATTCGGCACTACATTATTCTGCTTTAAATGGACACACGTAAGATTCTCCACATCTTTTTGTATTTATATTTTTTTAGAAAAACAAAATATTTATAGTGATATTGTTCGCCTGCTGTTGTTTCATGATGCTTCACCAAATCTACTTGATTCACGTGGCTCATCAGCACTTCATTTGGCAGCTTGGGCTGGTCATCAGGAAATTGTTAAAATGCTTCTTACTCATCCCTACAAACCAGCTAATCCAGATATGCAGGTAAGCTCAAATGACAAAAAGGAAATAGGCTTTGTGTTGATTGCATGAAAAATACGTAAAATTTGGTCCCTACTGAGATTTTTGACTCATTTAATTGCAATTCACATAGGCCTTTTCTGCTCTTATATATTTACGACTCTGTTGAGCTAAATAGCATTATAATCCTGATTGATAACAAAGATTATAAAGCCAAAAAATTATCACCTTCATAAATCATGATGTTTTCGATTGGTCATCCAGAGGCCTTCTGGGCCGCTCAGAATAGCGGATCTTGTTTTTGTAAAGATACAGAGTAAAAAAGTTTCTAGACGACAAATAGAAAACACCATTTGAATCTACAAGAGCACTTGACCTAAGTCTTGTATATTATAATTTTTCCAGACTATGGAAAACGAAACACCATTACACTGCGCAGCGCAACATGGTCATACAGGGGCCTTAACAACACTCTTAGCACATGGTGCCAATCCAAATGTTCGAAATAACCGAAACGAAACACCATTAGATTTGGCTGCTCAGTACGGTCGTTTTCAAGCCGTTCAAATGCTCATTAGGGCACATCCTGAACTCTTACAGCCATACAGTGCTGAATTGGATTCTTCGTCATCATCAATATGTTCCACTGCTAGCGGTGCCAAGTCAATTGTGGTCAATCATTCAGCGTTACATTTGGCCAGTCGTAATGGTCATAATCATGTCGTTGAAATTCTACTGGCAGCTGGTGTTAATGTCAATCTTCTAACACCTTCTGGTACGGCCTTGCACGAAGCAGCATTATGTGGTAAGGATCTGGTGGTTCGAACTTTATTAGAAGCTGGCGCCGATTTGAATGCAACTGACTCTGACAATCGAACACCTTTGGACGTTCTTCAAGAATTCCCTCCACATGTTACTAAAAGTATCATATCAGTCATCAACAGTAAGTTAGCTGCATTTTTTTCAGACATATATTTTGTTCGTTATGTATTAACAGGCTTTAAAAGGCACGACAATGATGGAGAATCATATGAGAGATATGCTTCTGAAGACACCGAGGAGGCACCGTCAACAAGAATCTTACCTTCAAACAATTTTACAGGCAATATTCCCAAGGAGAACCATTCCAAAACTCAAAAGTATATGCAATGAATTGTTTGGTCCTCTCAACAGTCAGGCGTGTTTTAATTATTAACTTCATAATGTGTTCATTAAAAAATTCATCTTTTGGTTATTTGGCAGGCACCATTTCATTAAAAAATTCATCTTTTGGTTATCTAACAGGCACCACTACAGGTGACATGACACGGTTTTCGATGAGTTTTATTTTCTAATGATTTTAATTTCCGGAATGAGTTACTTGACGCATTAAGCGTTTAACTTCCTTAGATCAGAACAAAGATTATCCATCAAAAATGATAACCCGGCAATATTTATGATGTCATTCAATAATTAAAGATATGAAATTTTTGTTTGAAAATATTGTAATAAGCATATTATGAAAATGAGAAAAAACACGCCTCTGTTATAGTATTTCATTTTTAATATCCCCTTTACCCTTATGCCTTCCCTGACTTAATCGGCGCATCTTTACTTACATGGGATAGCTATGAACAATCGAATTTATCAGAACAAGCGCAAGTTTCTTCAAATGGTGAATTAGCGGAATTCTATGTTAAAATGGAGCCCATAAAAATACAAAAGGCTGCACCTAAGAAACCTCCCCGTCGAAATCTTTCCATATCTCCAACACACTTACAGAATTTCTTTTTAAACAACGAACTGATTAGACATAATATGGAATTTGGTGGAAATAATGCTGAGAACACAGCGCCATTAGCATCATCGTTACAGAAACAAGGTTCATATGAATATGACATTTGTACAGCTAGTTCCGGATCCGCAATATATAGTAGTAGTATGTTTTTTTTTCAATGCTATATAGTATTCCAATTGTTACATAGAAAAATGTATATTTCAGATGAAAACCTCATTAATTCAAATAGCACAACAAGCGGAACAAATAATTCCTGGTATCCGACAGAAACGGAAAATTGTGATCCCACTTCTGACTTTAAATCAATGGCTCCTAGAAAATTAAAAAATTCATATCCTTCATACGGAAATGCAACCCTTAAGTCATATAATCCTAATAGAAAACTTAAACGGAATAGAGATCAATAGTAAGTAATTTTTTTTTAATTATCACATATTGAATAAGGCTTTAGACTAGCAATGCAATATAATAAGTTATAACTTGTTGGATTTCGGTTTTTACACCCTAAAATAAGCTTGGATTTCACCAGTAAGATAAACCATACACACCTCTGGATCGTGTTTGATGGCACCGGCTATTCATAAAAAAAAACCCTACAAACAAAATAACGGAGTCAAACCGCACGATCTCCATGGCCATTTTAGGTCACCTCTGTGTAAGATTATCATGCCTTCAAATTGTTCATGCGAAATGTCCATTAAGGCATTAGCTGTCTGGCACATTGAAACGTCCTGTTGGAGCCACATATCATTCTCATCATACACTTTGGGCCAGCGAAAATTGGTTATCATCGATCGGTAGCCATTATCGCTGAATTTAACATAACGCTGTAGTCGTCTTTGAAAAAGTACGGACTGATGTAGCAATCTACAACTAGTCCACACCAAACAGTGTCGTCTGTGGATTGTGTGGATTCATTGCCACTTGTCGATTTCGTGTAGACATGGTTGCTATGAACTGTCAAAATTTTAAAGAGTGCTTGTTACTAATACATAGAAACTTTATCCTTCTCATCAACTGGTTTGCCTTTTTTAAAGCCAGTTGGGAAGCGAATGATTTTACAATTAAATGTATAGGTACAGTAGATGACATATATAAATATAAGAAAGTCAAATACAATTCCTTTCTTATATCCGTGTTTTCTTATATAAGATATCTTATAAGCGAAAGAAAATAAAGACAAAAGCATTATTAGAAAGGAAATTTCTTTGAAATTTCACTAAATTATTTGAAACAGAGATATATCTCGTCTTTTTGTTTAGGCGTGTAATTTTCAATCTGGCATTACTTTTTCTATGTTGGTTTTTTTGACAGCTGTCACTTGATTTATGCTCTGTTTGGCTTGCCATTTTATAATGAATAGACTAACTTCTGAACAACGTTAACGTTTGCAAAATTATTTCCAAAATAATTGTTCGGTTCGCGCGATGCATAGCGAAACAATCAACTTATTGAAGGAAACTTTTGGCGAGCGCATTATCTCGCGTCGTGGGCCTGTGACGTGGCCTCCAAAATCCTGCAATTTAACACCGCTGGACTTTTTTATTGTGGGGCTATGCGAAGTCGCTTGTCTACGCAGATAAGCCCGAGACGATTGACACCTTGGAAGAGAATATTTGGCGCCTCACGAAATGTTTCCTTCAATAAATTGATTGTTTGGCGATGCGTTGCGCGAACCGCACTTTTATTATTTTGGTAATAAATTTGCACCATTTGCAAACATTGCCTAAGAGTAAGTCTGTTCATTATTAAAAGGGAAAACCAAACTGAGCATAAATCAAGTGACAGCTGTCAAAAAGACCATCTCCGAAAAAAGCGTTGCCAGATTGAAAACCACACGTTAAAAAAAAAAACACTCTTATTTGGGGTATTGACACTAAAGGATTTTGGGTAGGTGCGAGGTTGGTTGTATGAAAAGTCTTGAAAACATTGATAGGAAACCATTTGGCTTTATCTCCAAAAGAAAATTGGCCTTATTTCAGTTTTGAAATGCGGAAATAAAGGCAATTTGGCCTTATTTCCATTTTCAATTGTTATTAAAAAGAGTGTGTAAACTACAGCTTGCTTGCAAATTGATACTTGCAATAAAATGTCAGATTTCTTTTATATTTTTTGCTTGTTTATTTAATATCATTATAGTTTTGCAAAAGGACAATTTAGTTTAGCAATCAGTAGCACCAGCAAACAACAACACCAACCAGAAAGTCATAAGACACCAAATCCAACTCCGGGTACAAATGAAAAATTTGGTTCCAGAAGGCCGTTGAGTCAAGTAAGTTCTTAATATCGTTGTCGTTTTGATTTTCGAAGTACTCATTTTGAACTCCTTTTTTAATCTTGGTGCAGTTGAAGCAAAAAACGAGTGAAGAAAAAGTAGGAAGAGGGGGTACCTTTAAACGCATGGTACCTTTTGAACATCGCGCTAACAGAATCGTATTAAATTAATTGGGCAGTTTATATGTACTTCTTGAGCGCTCAGTATTTTTCCTCAATTTTTAGAATAGAGAAATAGAGCAGAGTAAAATATAAACAGTATTCCTCACATAAAAATCAAAACAATTCTCTTTTTCTTTTCTTCTTATGTAATTTAATACGACAAAAATAATTGAGCAAGCGAATTCAAAAAATTTCAGTCTCAGTTTTTAAGGCGAAAAGTGAGGAAAGTTCGGAAAGGAATCCTGTTTATATTTCTGAGCACTCTGAGTCCTTTGAGATCTCTGATTACAAAAACATACTTGAACCTTGAACCATCGTTGAACCTCAGTTATTCCTCAGAAATCAGTCAGTAAAAACTGCTGAACCACGGATCAAAATTTGAACCACGTTTGTACAACTGGAACTAAGAAATATTTTTAGGGAGGGAAGTCTAAATTAGCATTTAAGAAATATTAGGTTTTTAGAATATAGAATTTTATATTTACAGAGGAATACAGAATTTTGGAAACATAATGTTGGCACTTACAGAATTTTGAAATAAAGAATTCTGGATTTACAGAATTTTAGAATACAGAATAATGGCAAAGCAGAATAATGGAATACAGAGTTATGTTCATACAGAATTTTTGATCCTTATACAGAATTTCGGTCACATAAAATATTGGAATACACAATAACGACCCGTTCCCCCTGAAAGTTGCAGTTCCTCGAAAATTTCTGATACCTTAATAGTATTTTCTGAGCCCATTAGTCCTTTCTCAAGTATTTAAAACTTTTTTGTTAAACAAAAATGCACGATAAAAGTTATCGAAAGTCAATATTTGCAATGGCCTCAATCAAATTCAGCTGTCATTTTTATTGGAAAATTCCTATTCAAACCTACTCACAGGTATCAAAGACTTATAGGAAAAGTATTTCTCACAGGTATTTATCGGGAAAAATCCATTGCAAAAATATTGGCCTCAAACAAGTAACGCGCAGTGGAGATACAGAACAGGTACTGTACCAAGTGTCTGTTATAATTTTATTCTAATAAAATAGAGTAAGGAAATAGATATCAAAGGAAAGACATTATTTTATAGGTGTGTTTTATTGGGAAATCCATAGCCAGCAAATTCGACATATAGTTTTTCTTAAACAAGAAATTGTACCAAAATCGTTGAAATTTTTTTCTCCCAAATACCCTGCGAGCGATCACAAAAAATAGTATTGGCTTCGGATTGATTAAATTCTTTACCCTAGTCCAGAATTGATATTTGATTGGTTTTGTGAAATAATTCAACAAACATTGTTTTTTAAAGTGAAAAAACTACTATAAACCTTACCAAAAATTGTTAAACTTTTTTCTTCTCAAATATTTTGTGAATAACCAATGATATTGGCCTTGGGTTAGTTTTATTCTTCTCATTAATCTTCACTTGATTGCATATTGAATGTCTAAGAACTTTTTCGAAGATCTTTAAAAGTCGATTTTTTGAAAATAAAATAACATTGGGCCTCTAGCTTCCGATTGCACCAATGGGAAGTTACCAGTGTAGGACGCACCCAGCCTCTTTTTTATTTTATATTTCAAATGTTGATAAAAATAAATTTTATCAAAAAATTTGTCACTCCTACAGGAACATAAATTCCCACCTGATTACTTACATCAAAACCTTTATGACGAAGCTGGAATTTCGCCACAAGATAACCTTTCATTATCGTTGTGTAATTCAAGCGGCTCAATTAGCTCTGGTGTATCGCCTTCAGATCGAAGTCTTTCTACAGATTGTGTTGAGGAATATGTAGGTGATGAACCGTTTGCAGGTAAGCAAATTAAAAAATATATAAATAATGGTTAAAATTGATCACTAAAAAACTGGAGATAGAACTTAATGCACTCTTATAGCAATTTAACACACGTACCGTGTTATAAACAAATTACATAATATAACTGTTTTTCTTTGACATTAAGGACTGTTCAAGGGTTCAACAATGAACCTGAACAATGCATGTTCAAACAATATACCCAAAGGTTATTACATATCTAACGAGTATCATAATAAGACATCAGCTATGAGATCTCGGCGAGATATTGAGGATTCCTTTAAGCATACAGCGTCATCTACAACAGATTCACCTTCAGAGTCTTCAGACGAAGCGTCAGTAACCATAATGAATGACAAGGGAATTAATCGAAATAGTCGAACCAAAAGAGATAAACGTTTAGGTTCCGATCGAAGAAACAAAATGAAGGAATCTCATAATATTCGAAAGATCAGGCCATTTTCATCGATTGAGAATAATACTCAAAAATTGTCAACAAGTTCAGCCATAAAGTCCGAGTGGAAAAACGATTATGCATATCAATCGACAGCGCCAGCGGTAGCTCCTTCTGCGTCCAATTCATCGATTAAAACACAATCATCTTCAGTCGATACAAAACCACCTTCTGAAGTTTCCGGTCAGAGCTCAAAGATTCTGAATTCATATAATGAAAATGAGGCATGGGACAAGCTCTCCCAGATCATGGAAACATTCGGTAATAGCACTCTGAATGGTTTGAATTCATTTTTGGATCATGACGATGTTAATCGAGATGGGGAATATGGGAAGCTTGCAAAGCTATTGGATCAAAATGGATTAAAGCATTTGGAACGTTCGTTATACATTAACGGTTATGATAGTTTAAGATTTTTGGTAAATTAAAATTTCTTTAATTTCTGTTTCTGTGTGTGTGTGTGGGACCAAAAATAGTGGATTTTTTGATTTTAATTAACAAATGAAGGGTCTATTCCGAGCAAAATAACAATTGTAAGTTTATTATTAAAAAACAAAATGCTTAATTCAAAAGAAAATTAATGAAAATATCAAATTATCCTGTCTTGCACGAAATACTGAAGTATGTATGCAAACATGTTCACATATCGGTTTTAAGTTTTTAAATTTGCTTGACTGATACGCGGGTATGAGTCTAAAGGACTAAAAAGGAGCCAAAATTTCAGATGTATTTTTTAAAATTTCTTTTAAAAGAACAGAAAACGATAATTAGAAATGGTTTTTTGCTTTTTATTCGATTTTTAAAATATCTATTAGAACAAAATATTAAAATTATTTTCACAAGCGTGGACTGTTTTTGAAATTCAATTTTCTTGACAGGGCTTCTACCGGAAGTATTTAGAATATCGGATTATTTTTGTTTATTGTTAAGCTGACATGTAGCTCTTTCTAATATAGTTCTGTTAAATTATTGAAACAAAAATAAAACTTTTGAAATTAGTTTTTTAGAAAGTATGGTATTTTGCGAATTTTCAAAGTCCTTTGTGAAATGAGCTATACTACAACAGGATGTCATCATCAATTAAGTTTTTTTTAAGTGGACTTAAGCTGTTTTTCCCCAGGACCCTTCAAATGAGTTCAGATAAAATAAGAAGAATAATGAAGCTTTCTAGAAGATTTTTTGAATGAACAACAGCAACAACCTAGGTGTACAATCTTTATAGACTGGAGTTATATGTAGCTATTTTACGATTCCCAACATGATCTTAAGACTCCTTAAGGATCAGTTGATCAAGTAAGGTTCAAATACTCACCGATTTCGGCGGATTTACTGATTTATGTGCGAAAAAGAGTGTAAACCTCTCCAAATAATAGCCTTCTACAATAATAAATTCCGCTCGTCGAATAGGTCGAATAGCGTACTGCAGAACAAAAAGTAGAATTAAATTTTTCGTTTATGATTGCTTTGTGTCATTCGAAAAGTTGTGCCAAGCAAATGTTCTAGTAGGCGACTCATTTCGCTTCTCTATCTGTGAAACTGTGAAATGAAAAAATTAAAACAAATGCCAAAATGTTTCCATATGATAATTCTTTTATCACAATCAATTCATTCTGTGAAAAGATAAATGATAAAGAGAAACAATTTATGCTCATTAGATACACCCAACACCCAAGTCGCCATCTTAGCCTCTTTATGACACAACAACCATCTCTTACTGTGGGAGATCGAGAGAGATGCATTTCTCATTTTAGTACTTTTTAGTACTCTCTTTGTGTTCTTCATAACGAGTTCGGGAATCGCCTTGCGCGTGTTTGTGAAGTGATAAAATGATAAAACTCTGTGAAAACTGAAATGATAATGTAATGTAAGGAAATTTTAATGTAAATGTTAGTGCTCGGAAGATGTCCTAAGAAGACGAAACGCGTTGGCCTTCTATAAAAAGTATCAAATATATACTATATTCAAAGTGTGTAAATAACAAGTGTTTTTACTAATCATTTTTGTAAAAATGTTCTGAAATGATAACTTTTTTTCATTTCACGTTTGCACAGTTATGGAATCGACCTCCAGGTCTCCCAATTTTTGTAAACCTAGTACGCTGCTGATACGAAAAGTAAGACTACATTTTTCGTTTATGATTTCTTTATGTTATTTTTGTATGGGATTTTTCGTTTCGCATTATGATTGATCAAAATCACAGTTGTTTTGTGTCACCAAAAATGGGATTTAAAAATCATGAAGGGAACTATAGCCGGGGAATGGCTGGAAAGACATTGAATTAGTCAAATTGTTTGATATTGACTTCAGATACAACAATATATTATTATTTTAAAGCAAATAGAGGCAAAACAAAAGACTTTTTTTCACACGTTTTCTTGCCTGATTAAAAAATGTTTTAACTATAATCCAGTATGGTTTTGATTCAAGCGTTAGGGCCTGCCAAAATATTAGATTCATTAATGAGAATCTGCTGTTTTATGTAAATCATTCAGTTTACCAATATTTAAATTTGGAGAAAAAAAAAAAACTCTTGATATACAAAACTTCGTTTCAAAGATTAAAATTTCTTTAAGAAATGTTAAAATCCACAACTTTGGTCCATCCTGTGGTAGCTCCAGAAAAATTTTTAATGAATATTAATAATATTTTCTTTCAGAATGGAATTCTTGACGAAAAAGATTTATCAACTATCAATATCTCTGGTGAAGACTCACAAAAATTACTTGCATTTATTAAAACTTTACCTTATGCTCATTTTATGCCGCTACCAATCGATGCAAGTTTGGATCAATGGCTCAAAAGTATTCAACTCACTGAATATAGTGAACATTTTAAGTAAGTTTTTTTTGTAATATTTAAACTCGAAGCACAAAAAAAACATTTTATAAATTTTGTTATCAACAGAAAACATTTGTATAACAGTTTGAAAAGTGTTTGCGGCGTTTGGGAAATTGAACTACAAACTGTTTTGGAGATAAATAAAATCGGACATCGAAAACGAATTTTGCATTCGGTTTCTCAAATTCGCCAAACTGGTGAAGTTAAAAACACATGTGATAATTTAGCCAATAAAACCTGCACTGCCAAGGAAAACAATCCAAAAGGAACCTTAAGCCATAATAAGAAAAATCGGTAAATATCATATATATAGGTATCTAAATATTTTAATAGGTTATATTGAAGGTGAGTTATTGACCAATTTAGAATTATAAATTAAAAAACGGATACGATCAAATCTTACTTTTGCTATGACTTTTCGGGTTACAATGGATGTGGAAATGAAACAATTAAGTTAACATTTTCTTCTCCCGACTTTTCGGCAGGGGTTACTGCCTTCTTCAGGTGAACTTAATTTAACGTAAAAAAAAATAATGTTTATAGATGTAGTTCTCTTGATGAAGAGGCAACAACGCAACCCCGAAATGTCGGGAAAAGTAAATGTTTACTTAATTGTTTCATTTCCACATCCATTCTGACCCTTTTCTGGTCAGATGGGAAAATAATACTTTTTCAATTATTATAAAAGTTCCAAATATATCGAATATAAAAAATGATGGCACTACAGCTTGATAGTGTTGCCAGATTTTTCAAATAGCCTCACTCAAAAATAATCCACACAAATAAGGTTATTAAAGGTATTCGCTTAAAATTTATATATTTTTCTATCAATTATTACCGAATTTATAAAAATTCAGAATTTGATTAAACATTTGTCATATGTTTTCTTTGATTTGGGGGCCGGGTTCACAATATGATTTTTTTTTTTATTTATTTGAAACACTTTATTGAAAATGACATATAGATTTAAAGGACCATCCTAATACCACCATAATTTACAAAATTCAATTAAAACACGCAAATTGCCTCCAAAATATCTTCCATACATCATTTTCGAAGTCAAATTTACATGAATGTTTTTTATTAAACATTTCATACATGCATATTTTTAGTCAATTCAATGTTCTTACAACATTTTCAAGTGAACTGATTTCTGTTTCGAACTCGAAAAACCTTTTGCTTCAAGGGTCCCAATCAGAGGTTATCATATATCTGGTTCCAAAATGTCAATTTATTTCATAAGGCTAGTCGCGCACATGCAATTTTCAGTTTCGAAACTGTTTGGTTGCAAAATTGAGTCCTATGGACTCGAATGAGACTCCGCGCACATGCAGCAACTATTCCGTCGTCGATTCGAGCAACTTTTCAGTTTGTGTTTTGGCACAAACTGAAACTGAACGATTGCCTGAAATCCGTTTTTCAGTTTGTGTCATATGGAATAATATGTCACTGCGCTGACATTCAACCAAATAGTTGCGAATATTTAACCACATCATTGAATTTTGTTCTTTCCAGAGTGCGTTATGTTCTCTGTGAGAGAGAGAACAAATGTATCTTTTCTTTAATTTGCTGAGCAAAAGAATAGGACAAAGGCGATAATATTTTTCTTTGAATGTATGAGATAGAAAAACTGAATAAACATTGTCGATGTGTTGGTTAGGTTCGTTACGATTGCTGGTGGAGTTGCTCATGTGCGCGCTCAGTAGTCTACTTGTGACTAAACTATTTTATTGCGGTAGCCGTTGCATGTGCGCGACTAGCCAAAGTGTACAGGCTGCAAAACTGAACCAACTGCATACCTAGAGGTTGAGGCTTGAGGTTAAAGCTCAGGAAAATTAGAGTTTCACTTCGAAAAAATTCCGACAAAGCTGAATTTTGGTGGAGAGCTTGGTTTTGACGTATTAAGCATTTCCTGAAAAGCTTTGACAATTTGGGCCGGGGCTAAATTTTTTAGGGAGGGTTAAAGCGGGTAAAATTGCTCGAAAACTATACGTTTTTTTTTTGGAAAAATGTGATGGTATAATTTGTAGCTTATGTTATTCTACACAAAAAAGATTAACATACTTTTTTTCATACAACCAATAGATTCCTCACGGTGGAGTAAATTTTGTCAAAAAATTTATCAAAATTTCAATAATCGATGGGCTAATGTTTTCTTACGATTTGAATTTGGCTACATCTCCTTTTTATAAAACCAGTTTTTGTGGTGCCTGGGGTAAGGGGGAGACTGCCATCTTAAAAAAGAAAGTGATTTGGTTTTTGGGTTCACTGGGCTCACTATAGTGTCCCCGGGGACACCATTTACTAGTAGGACACGGGGGCACATTTTTTCAAAATCAGTTGGCTCCAAGAAAATTTCCATTTATTTAAACACAAACAATGAAGAAAAAAAGTAAACCTGTTTATTTAAAATTATTATTCCCAATTTCAAATTTTATTATGAAATTGATACTTTTCCGCAAAGCTTTGCTTTCTTCGTGTTCGGTGTTATCATTTACACCTTCGTTGTTTCACGTACGGGATAAAACGAACAACGTACACGGACGATAACACCGAAGATAGTTTTATGTAATATCTACAGTTTTCTAACTCTATTCTTTTCACTTTTTGATTTTTATTAATAAAAACTTTTGATATTACATAAATTCGTATTATTTTACAATTTTATGCATTTATATCAAAAGGACACATTTATTTATAAAATTACACATTTTTTCATTTAGAGGGACACATTAATTATTTTGCCTGCAGTAACACTGGCGTTCATTACCTACATATTTAACGAAGGCAAAATGATGTGTAGAATAACATAAGCTTTACATTTTTTTTCAAAAAAACTTATAGTTTTCGCAAAATTATGTTATCACTTAAATAATATTCTAATAATTAATACAAATATTTTTAACTTTTTTAGACCAGCACCTAAACCGCCTATTAAAAGTTTAGAAATTCGTGCGCCATCAGAACTGCTTATTGGTTTACCTCATAATCTTCAGATAAAATGGCCACATTTAACAAGCTCCCTCATATCAAATAGCTTAAAGTACGATGTCTGTGTAAGAGCTAAGATCGATTTCACATTTTTCAAATCTACTATTTACAATTTTAAAACTTTATAGTATCTTGGGTCGACTGTTGTTAAGGAACTTCGAGGAACCGAAACAACTCGCAAATCCATTCAGAAACTTAAGCGTGTTGGTCAGTTAACTAATTTAAATGGATCAAGTGAAAAACAGTCAATAGTTCAATTATCTATTTCATATCGAGGTGTTGAATTTGTTGATGTTAATAAAAGTGTAAGTATTTTTTTAGAATACTGTTTAAATTTAAAAAAAAAACTTTTTCCTTATGCACCTTTACCCACTATAAAGGAAACGATTTGTGAACATGAAATTCGTAATATAAACTGTGCATGTCAGGATGCAGATGATATGCGTCACTTTGCTTATATAACCAAGGATAATGGTCTTAATTTACACTACTGTCATGTCTTTAACGTCGATAATATGGTAAACAAAAACAATTTAAAAATAAAATTAATTCTCATAGCCCTATTATGTTATTCTTTGGTAGACAAATAACGATTACAGAGATAATATAAAAACGAACTGAAATTAAGTTGAGAGTTTAGAGTCTTTTCATGCAATGATACTGGTGAAGAAAAATTTTGATTAGTACCCACCAATTGATTTATTTAGTTAGAAACTTTAATCTAAAGAGCTAAAGTTATTTATACATCTTCGAAATTAAAATAACTATGTAAATCTTTTAAGCAGAAGTTTCGTACTCTAAAATTGTAATTTTAAGAAACTTTGTAGAAATATTCTTTATTATTTTACTATTATAAAACAAAAAATATCGTTCAGTCAAGTATATTCCATTGCTCATACCATTGCAGATAATCCCGCCTGGAAAAATTCTTTTGTCAAGTTTAGTCGAGGCCCTAAAAAGGCTTTGGTAGGGGCAATCTAAACAAGGAAAACTTGTTAAATACTAGTGAGACCCTCACTAGAAAAAACTTCGTGGATGAGTGTTTGCATGGCATCACAAACACCCTACAGGCGTTTTTCTTTATTACACCGAGCATAGCACTGAGCTGTCAAAAAAGATTTGTGTTTCTTTTTTGAATTGGAGCTAGCCCGGAGAACGTTCCATGAGCTCAGAATAAAAAGACCGAGCGAATGGAGCCACCTTCGCTCTTTTTTTTCACTCGTTTCAAATGGGCGCTTTCAACACTTCAATTTCAGTTTACATTGTTTAATTTTTGGAGTTTTTGATTGGGCAGCTATCAGATGATAGTTAAAAGTCAGCACTAAGTTATGGTGCGTTTAATGCATCGCAATCGTATGACAGTTCAGTTCTCAGATGTATTTCAAAATTATATTGGAGAGCTCTGGTCATACTCTGCTCAGAGTTAACTCCGATAGATCGAGCTCTGCTCTATGCTCTGCTCAGAACAGAAAAAAACGCCATATATACAACAACAAAAAAAATATGCAGATCATACAATAGTAAGAAAAATTAAAGTAGGTAAATACTTTTTCATTTTCCACATTACACAACTTTATTGCGAAATAGCTCAGTCGAATCCCAGTTGGGAGAACTTTTATTTTTGTTGTCTCTGTGGGCAGAAGGTTACCTAACGGGCAAGGACCTAGAGAAAATCGATAGTAACCCTTGGCCTTGCTATCTTAAAAGCTAGATTATTTTTCCAGGTTGGCAATCACCCGAAACAGCTTTAATATCGCTTGATTTCTTTCCTTTAAAAAAAACGATCTTATTCGATTTCTTTGAATAAGGCTAAGTACGAGTACATAATTTTTTTGAAAAAAAATAATGGTGTTGAGAAAAAAATGTCTTCGTAAGAAAATTTGCCAAAACTACACAGTTTTCTTGTTTAAATTTCTCCAAACGCTTTATTTCAACTTTAAAAATAATGGTAAAAATGGTTATTTTCAATTTTCTCAAAAACTATAAAACATTTAGGGCCAGTTTCAAGACCTACGGATAAGGTCTCGGATAGCCTACCCGGAACACACAGATTGACAGATTGACTTCAACTTTTGGTTTCAAATGTCTCGGATAGTGATATCTGACAGATAAAGTCTCGGATAGTATATCCGCCGGTTCAAGTGGCTGTTAAAAAATGTATCCAGAAGATGCCTAACTGCTATGAGTTTCCATCTTAAAATTTTGAATTTCACTTTGAATTGATCCGTCATGGTTCATAGTGAATTTAGATATTAAAAGCAGAGACATTTTTAATTAAAACGACAAGGATTTTTTGTTTTGACACCAAAAATTTAATTTTCAATATGTTTTTGATGTTGTATGTTGTGCTCAAACTGTAAATTTATCCACCGGTTAGTTTATTTGAGACTTTCATGATGAAACCGAAATAAAATAACAGCGAAATGAAATAATTTCGCAAATCACAGAAACAGTGTTTTCATTTGTAATTTGATAATTTCGTTTGATAGCGCGTTTTCTTTTTGAATTTTAATAATTTTAACTGGCTGTTAATCGCTTTGTCTTGTTGCTTTGTTCTTTCTTCTTCCATCAAGCTTTGACATTTTCATACACAACCTTTTCGCACCTTTTCAAACTGTGGCCAATTAGGTGTGTTCATTAGATTATGACTTAATTTCCAACCTTTTTTCGTGAAAATTTGATTGAAATTTCATTGAAATCTTTTTTCAAAATGTGAATGTGTATTGGGAAATGAAATGATTTTGTTTCGAATTCGGAAATTTCCAACGAAATTAGGTACCTAATTTAGCCTAATGAAAACGTAGTAAAACGGTTTTTAGTGTTTGATTATGGATTCATTGGAGCATTGAATACGAAAAACAAAACATGAAAAAAACTAAATTGTAGTAAAAATAGTAATATTGTCGAAGATATCTAATAACCAAAGATAAAATTTCTTATGCATACAGAAAAGTATCCATACAAATAGTTTTTAACTTAAAAATCGATTAAGACGTTTTTTTAGGATAAATTGTTTAAAAATTGTTTAAGATTTGGTTCACTATGAGACCTTCTGGCGACTTTGACCTTTAATTTTTGTTGTGTGACAAAACAGGAAATTTCCTTTAAGGTTTCATTCAATTGTTAGTGCATATTTCTGCATGTTTACTATAGATGTATAATTTGTCTTTTTGGGCATTTAATAATAAACGCATATTTCTCGTGCATATTTAAATAGAATTTCATTGTAGTTATTTTTTTTACAATTTACTTCCAATAACATTATTTTACTCTGATAAAATGTCGAAAGTTAAAGATAATGAACCAATGGGTGTTGTGAATTAAAAAAAAGCTAAAGCTAAAAATTGCATTTTTGAGTCAAAGCTAGGTTTCGTGTGAATAAAAACAAGCTTAAGCTAGAAAATAAAAAGTAATAGTCTATTAATAGCTATTTCAAAATAGCCAAAGCTAAATTAATCAAGCTTAAGCCTGTTTTTCCACTTAAGCCCCAAATAGCTTAAGTAAGAATATTATAGTTAAAGCTTCAAAAATATCAAGATTCTTGGACCCCAGACTCGTTTTTTATTTTTTTAGAAATCTCTTCAATTGCAGTGCCTTAAAAGCTATAATGTAGCTAGGAATCGAAGATATATCGCATGGATACAGTTAAAATGTTAATGGACAAGAGTGTACAAAAATCTTAATAGTATTAAAAAAAAAAACTTTTTACAGAAAATTGTTTGTTTTAGAATCCAAAATTATCATATAGTTTTTGTAAATATTTTTGCCAAAATTGGGTCAAAATAATTCAAATATTCTCCAAAACCTTAAACAATCTATTTCTGTTGTGTGATCTTTTAACCTACAGGTACAAAGTTTAAGCTCCAGATCGATGTACGTACACTGCTATGATACAAAATATTTTTTGAACTTAACATCAGCATCGTAATGTTAAGTTTGATTTAAATCTCGAAATGTTCCTTATACATGAAAGCAATACTTGCCATAGAGAGCAAGTAAACAGTTTATCAAAACACAGAATCCACTTGTTTTGCTTTTTGATTCCAAAAATAATTGTTTTAGGTAAAGCTAATAAGCCAAAACATGTGAATAAACAAACAAAAACTTAAAATATTAAGCTTAAGCTGGAATTTTCTAGCTAAAGCTTTAAGCGTAATCTTTTTTTTGTTCACATAAAACAAAGGTTTATCTAGAACTATATAGCTTTAGTTATTAGTAATAGCTACGACTAGCTTGCTTTAGCTACTTCAAAAAAATAGCTTTGACTTCTTTTTTATTCACAAGATCCAATACCTCTCTTTTAAATTTTGAGAGAAAATTAAATTGTCGAAAAAGTAACTGTTTTGTGGCGTAATCTAACATCTATGTTACTTACGCCAATCTGGTATCTAAACGACCAAACAATATCTAACCATAGAAATTTCTTGTGCAGAATTTGTGAGGAAAATGAAATAATTTTCTCTCTCGTGAGCGCTCTTGAATCTTATGTGCATATTTTTTTCTAAAGGACATACAAATCCGAGTCCTATTGATTTATATATCGTCCCCTGATTGCAAGAACTAGGTAACTCAATTTTCAATTTGTATAATATCTCGGCAAAAACGGTGTCATTTAGTACAGTTTTCAAGATTTTTCGTCCAATTTTTTTCTATTGTAGTCAAATACAGGATATTTCTGAAGTGTAAGAAACATAAAAATTAAACTTTCACTCATTGTAGCTAGGTTTCTATGAACGTTGCTATCTCCAGAATTTTAAAAATTAAGTTACCTAGTTTTTGCAATCAGGGGACGATATTATATAAGCTTTACACGGTAAAAAAAAATTTTTAAAAAATTGACATTATTCAATTAAAAATTTACATATTACGTTAATTGGTAGTGGCCAAACTTTCTGTTGACTGTTTTGACAAAGAATGCCCCATTTGGCTTTTCAAAGAATCATTATTACTCAGGGAATCCCGAACTTCTCTAAGACCCCTACCAGACAAGACCACTTTCTCTTGAAACTGTCAAGGTTCAAGGGGAATGCCCGTTTATTCTTGCCCTTTTCTCCTATAAAACTTAAAGTTGCAAAATACCAAAACAATATATATAAAACTCAAATAAGATATAACAAAATTAACGTCTTCAAACGAAAAACTATAATAGGGCTTCTTTTGAATTAACTGAATTAACAAAAAAAAAAACCAAATAAGTTTTGACCATTTCATTTTATAGCATTTAGCAATGGAGATAATTTTAACGTTAGCTGAATCCTTCGAAGTTGCATACCAGATGGCTCTCAGAAATACACCGGTTCGCAAAAGTGAAGAAAACTCAACGAAGGCTAATTAATTCGTCAACTACTTTTTTTAATTAACAACAAACATTTTAAATGTTAAATGGTATTTGAGAAACTTTTATTGCTACCTAAGACTGTTGAAAACATTTGTTACCTATAAATTTTAATTATATTGATATACTGTCGAAACCGAAAGTCAATACCATCGAAATAATTTATTAATACATATTTATTAATGTAAGATATAACCATTATTGATATTTCCTAAATCGATGTATTTCATATTTAAAATTGTATCCAAGAAGTCTTCGACATTGAAAGATGCTTTTGTTTTTGTATACCATTGGGTACGTTCAATGAACAAGCTAGGGCAAGCTCTTAGTCACTGATTGGCAAGCTTTCTAGAAATAAACTTCATGAGAAGACAACTCCCAATTAGTGGATAGAAAGTTGCCTTGCCTTACCTTGAGGTCCTTTATTTTCATTGAAACTTACCTAATTAAAAATGGAAGGAAATCATCGCTACTAAGTTATTTCTTTTGTTACATTAGAATGAGTTTTGTGAGTTGCATAGTAGTATAGTAGCCAGTTGACCGAAAGTGTAAGCCATGTTAAACAATGGAAGCTTTGTTAAGTTAAACTTTATATGAAATAAAATTCTTTAAAACTTGACCTAGAGCTATTTACCAGTTGGGGTGAAGCAACAAGCTTGGACTTTCGATGTCGAACAAGAAACAAAAGTAAATAAAAACTTGCAGTCAGAGTGTGTTATTGATTTAATATGATGTAGTTATAAATTACACAAAAAAATAATAAAATTGTTAGAAACATTCTAAGATAAAAGAAACTCTATTCAATAAATGAACACAAATTCTCTATAAGTTAATTTGGTTTCTATGACTTGATACATTTTCAAAATAGTTAAAACAATTTTTTTTTTTTATTCTTTTGTATTTATTTGAATATTTATGTACGAGTA
The DNA here is from genome assembly GCA_946251815.1 of Dasysyrphus albostriatus. NCBI lineage: Eukaryota > Metazoa > Arthropoda > Insecta > Diptera > Syrphidae > Dasysyrphus > Dasysyrphus albostriatus. Next base: position 5,269,805 of record OX276339.1, read on the forward strand.
TATCTTGTCAATGTAGGCTTATAATAAGATAATTGATATATTAAGATATATTACATAATGTATGTCTATACAAAAATCATATATATACTAAAAGAATGTGGAATTAAAGGGAATTCTTAAATAAATATAATGTATTATGTTGCTATTAAAAATACATCTTATAAAAATTTTATAATTTAAAAAAACCATATTATTAAATATTATCAAATTAATTAACGGTGATATTATGTACTCGATACTTTGTTAATTGTTTCTTAAAATGCAAAAAAAAAAACAAAAATTACGAATGTTTAATTTAAATAAATTCCTATTTAATGCTATAAGTGAACAAAACAAAGACATATTATGATACTACATATGTATATTCGGTTGTTATATTGTTGTTAGTAAAAAAAAACTAAAATATTAAAATCTATGGCAAATATTTAATTGAGCCTTTAAGTATTTAGCAAACAAAATTGATAGTTAATAAAGGCGGATTTCTGTTTAAAAAAAGGCATTTTCTATAAGTTTCTTGCAAAATGTTTGCAAATGTTTAGGAACACTCTTTCCAGTGCCTATGTTCTGTAACTCTCGCATCGATAAAATTGGTTGGAAAAGGTTGGAAAATGTTACAAAACTTATTTATTTTGTTTCAATTTTCATCGTTTCTCGATTTATTTTATCGATGCAAAAGTTACACAACTAGGGCACAGATTTCTTTCCTCGAGAATAAAGTGTCGTGAATGAGAGCGAAGTTAATGACGTATCACAAACTCGCTGTTTCAATTTTGTAAGAAATACACACTGCGAACTCGGTTTTCCACTTTCATGAAGTCATGAACTGCTCCCAATAGTTGGAGTTTCGATTTTAGATACAAAATATAAAGCTATGTACAGATGGTTGTCAAGTCTGCTAATATTGTCAGGTCCGACAATGCAGACAATTACCTGGCAATGTAAGGAAACCAGAACAAACAGAGTGAAAACTTGTTTGGGGGCTGATGGGACACTTTTTCAAAACAGGAAAGACGGGAGGACCGAGCCACCCACCAGGGTTAACTTGGAAATGACCCATTAAAAGTTCAAAAGTAGCTCAGCGGTAAGCAGCTTTAAGAGTTATAGAAACTCCGAAAGAGTCGCAGGCGATAAGAATTGTTAATACAAAAATACACAGAATGCTGACGAGCTTAATGCCTAACAGCTGGGGGCTTATTCTGGTTCTATGAAAAAGTGAATCGAATAAATAGTTTTCACATTCGCTGCCAAGCATTGCAATTGTTTTCACTTTTTCGATTCATTTGGCACAAATAAGCGATTCAGGTTCTGTAAATGAAAACTATATTATCGATGCTCGAACCACCTTACCATTTCTCCTAAAAACTGCACGATTCTCTCAATTTCACGTGTTTTTGAAGATCTTCTCTTCAATGATGTATGAGAAAGAAACACAAACACTTTTTTCTTTATGGATTTGACATTGAAAGAAATATGATTAAATTTGACATTGTTTGATTGTATTCACGTTTTCATTTTTGATATTCACTTCCAAATGACGGCGTGAAAGAAAATTATTCATATGAAAGTTTTTAATATTTGGTTTCATATTTGTACAGAACGGGAATCGCAATTAGTCTGAAAGTATGAAAAGTTGTTCGATTCAATTTTTTACAGAACCAGAATTGGCCCCCTGGGGCCCAATTCCGCAACAGTGTGTTTTTTCTGTGTACACAGATATCGTGTACACGTCAATTTTTGTGATTCCGCAAGAGTGAGTTTTAAGTTTTTGACAAATATCGTATGCACAATCAGTCAAATTTATTTACACTTGTTCTGGGCGTGAACGGAATGTGTACACGTGTGTGGTCTGTGTTTAATAATTCTGGATTTGAATACGACAATTTAATTGGTTACAAAAATCATACATTAATTGTTGTTGTTCCAATTAAGATTATCTTCCTCTACTTGGTGAACCAGAAGAACCTCTGAGGACTCTAATACATATGTGCACTAATGCAGGTAAATTACGCCACTTTTGAAATAGAATCAGAAAATTCGACAACCTTTATTGTACAAGCTCAGATATACCATCAGATTGGTTGACTTTTTCAAGAGAAAATGAACAGCATAAATTCTTGAAAGTTTATTTTATGGGTGATGATAAGAACATGAAGTAAATCGTTGCTGCTAATACATTGAAGGAGTTGAAAAAGTTACTGTATTTAAAATTTAAACAAAATTACTAAACTACAACATTTTAATAAACATCTTCAAAGCTGCAGTAGAGAACTTGCATCAAGCTGACTGTAAGCTCTCGATTTTTTCGATCGAAAACAGAATTATTTCACAAAATAAACATTAAGGTGAATGAAGCCGCGGGTGTAATATTACAAAAACATGTAAGAAATCAGGTACACACAAAAATCACAAAAGTGTTACCATCTGTGCTTGATTTCACAGTTTGGGTACGCCTATTTGAGAGAGAGAGAGTAGCTCTCATTTTCGAATTTCGAAAATTTGATTGTAGGACTAAACCAATACCAAAACCATTCTTGGCCACTCATGCCCATGATTCATACAAATTTGACCATTCTCCTTTGTATTAAGAAATTCATCTATCTGTTCATTCATTCATGGACAGATAGTAAAAAAAAAACACATAATAGAAAAACTCCGATCCGTCTTGAATCTATCGCTGTCCGTTTTTACTTTGTCTCCAATCTACATCTGATTTGTTTGCAGTCCATCTCTGATTCATCTGCAATCCGTGTCCAATCCATCTTAAATCCATCTTTGATGTGTTTTCAAAGCGTCTCTGATCCACCTCTAGTCCATGAGGGGGCTTACATGAATCAACCTGTGCTTACGTTATGTAACTCTCGCATCGACAAAACCAGTCGAGAAACGATGAAAGTTGAAACAAATTTGTATGAATTTTGTTGCATTTTTCAACTTTTCTCGATCAATTTTATCGATGTGAGAGTTACGGAACGTAGGCACTGGTGGGACAACATTGCTTTATGGAAACGAAACAGTTTTCAAAATATTTTGAAAACCATCACAAGATGTTTGTTTTTGCTTTTAAATGGTTCAACATCAATGGGTTTCAAACAATGTTGAACAAGCTGTTGATCCATGTACACAATCTCCATTCCGTTTTTGATCCTGATCCGTCGCCATTCAGTATTGAATCCATACCCGATGTGTCTTGGAACCTTCTCCGATGCGTCTTTAAATCGCCTCCGGCCCATATCCAATTTGTGTCTGGCTTTTTAAATATTTTTAAACTCAAAATCGACCAAAAATACAGGGGTGGATTAATCTAGGGTGATTCTTCCGAGGTACTGCCTCTTGGGAGGAGGGAGGAACTGACATATCTTCCAAGAGTATACTTGTCATGAATAAGTGATTCTCATCGGATAAGGAATTGTAGGTCCCAACAACACGCACACAGGAATGTTTGAGAGTTGTGATTCATTAGGCCCTAGTTCTCCACGAGCTGTTGCGCCACCAAAAATCAAATTTATTTATTTTTATTTTTTAGTTTATTATCCCAAAGATAAGCACAATTATCGGATTTTTATGTGTTTTTCTCAAAATTGGTAGGGCTCCTAGCGGGTTCTGAAGCCAAACGCAGCTGGTCTTAATTGCATTATGGCTAATCCGGCAGCAAGCAGTTCTTTAAACATTTTAAGCACTTTTAGTAATTTCAGGTCACCATTAGCTTAAAAGCAAGTTTTCCAGCGGTGGAATTTATTTCTATTCATATCGATGCGATGTGAAATAAAAAATATCAAACGTTTCACCAGGGACCTCACAAATTTAATCTCGCACACAGCTAATTTTGGTCTTGCGATGCCTCTACCTCTGTTGCCATTACCTCGTGCCTACATAATAACATAAATTGCGAGATAAAAACACACAATCTATAGTCAATCACAATCACACTGTTTTGGTGTTTGGTGTTTGGTGAGTAATAAGTTTAGCTGACCAAAATAAAAGATTTAGCTCCCCGCAAAATCTTGTTCTCATTGTTGATTAGATAAAAAGATACATTCAAAAATGAGTATAGGACAAGACAGTCGAACGGTCAAAACGGGCCGACCTAACGACCGACGAGACGACTACGAAAAAAGGACAGACCGGACAGACGGACACCGACGCGTTTGAAGATTGTTTCACTCTCAACGAAAGTGTGTAAAAATAGTCGTTTAAGTATTAAGTATTATTGTCCAAGGCAAAAAAGACGGTTTTATTATTTAAAAAAAAATATATAAAGGAAAGGAAAGAGCTTTTTATTTCTGGCGATGTGTATCGATCTTTTCGTCTATCAAAAATACTGGTGGTTGTTTGATGAGATGCTGACAATGAATATCCCCCAAAACGCTAGTTGATTCTGAGACAAAATATTTGCTGCTATATACTATATACTCTATATATGACTGTTGGTGGCGGTCTGCTGAGATTTATTCTGTAAAGATTGTGAGCACCACGCGAAATAATATAATAAAAACTATTACGATAAAATAAACACACATTTGCATCTCGCGTTGCTTCATTTTCAATATATTGTTATTTATATATATTTAAAAAAAAAATTAAACTAAAACTAAAACTGTTTTTCTACGATACATTGACAACAACAAAAATACGAGATACAAAATAAATTTTTAAATATTAATATCTGTTAAATATCATTTGTTTTTTTTGTATAGATAAAATTTTCTTGTGCACCCGTCAATAAGTTTAAATAAAAAATTTATTAAATTTTTTTTTTGAAAAAATATGATTTTGTATTTTAAATAAATAAGCCTAAATAATTCGCGCTCCAAGTTAGCAGTAACAGTAGGTCTCACTCGTAGGTTATTTTTAGTATTTTTTGTTTGTTTTAATTTAAAATTATAAAAAAAAAATAAAAACTGTGCGTTAGTCATCACACATCACAACAAGCTTTAGTTGATAAAATTAATTACTCATAAAAAGTGAAAATTCTTTTTTAAACATTCGTGGTAAATTTTTTATTGAATTTGTGACGAGAGTGCAAAATGTCTTCGCCTCAAAAAAGTTCGGCGAAAAGTCTTAATCGACAGCAAGAGAAAGACAATGCAAATACAACATCAACAACAACCACAGCATCCAAATCCAAAACAACAACAATTGAACCTAAACAAAAACAACAAGAAGAAAAGCAGAGCAAATATTCTCAAACAAAAGAGCGAATAGTTGATGGTAAGTGCTATAATCAGACAAAGATTAATTATTTTATTTTTTTTTTATCAAAATTAAATCAATTAATCAATTAAATCCTGCTTAAAAAGAAAGTATCTAGATTTAGATTTTAGTTTTATTTTTTTTTTATAAAAATGACCTTGGCCTTGTTCAAAATTCAAGAACACAACTTTGGCAACATCACGATCTTCAAAATATTAAAATGAGAGAAAGTATATTTACGTGCTTTTATTTTTATTTCATATAAAAAGCACAACAAAAGTTGAGAAAGACTTTTATTTGATTTTATATAATTATAAATAAAATGTTTTCTGTTTAAATATGTATAAACACATTCGAAGGGTTATGATATAAAAACAATGCGAGCTATTTAGAAAATAGGATAGGTTAGGTACACCAGTCCACCTAATTGTACATTGATTTTGAATTTTTTGAGTTTTACAATATTATTGCGTAGGGAAATAGACCTAGGTTAAGCATTCCAACCTCGTGTAGTAGTGTGGCTAAAGAAAGAATCATGTCCAAGATTTAGGTCAAGGGGATGCGGGAAGAATTAAGGAAAGTATAGTCAACAGGTCTAAGATGCCACTAAATCAACCTGAAATAGAATAGTGCTCCCATGTTCCCACACAAAACGGCCAGCCCGGCCGGCGGTGCACGTTGCGTTGGCTCAGGTTTAGAGGAGAGACGATGTTTATTCAAAAGAATCGGATGTTGATAAAATTATCAGTCGAGGTAAAGAATGGCTAAAGGAATCAGAATAGATAAATTCCCGCCCACTTCAAAAAACATTGTTGTGTTCTAATAAACTTTATACCTAATCTTCTTTTTGAGAAATTGTCCATACAAAGATTTTGTCTTTTACCGCACTATTGGATTCGCATTGGTTTTGGAGATAACAATCAAACATGATTATATTACAATGATACACGGAAAGAATTGAAAAATCACCAAATGAAAAATTTGCAGTTGCAATTTACGAATCGTAAATCAAGGCACTTTGTTTCGAAATTAATGCAAAAACTTGTAATTTAACATTAAAAATTTAGCAATTTACAAAATTTGTTTTTTTCATGATTTGCAATTAAAATTCATGATTCAAGTTTGTACTTTTCATAGCAAAATTTAATTTTTTTGGGGTACCTAATTTACTCTCACAAACAGCATTTAGTTAGTTAGTTGAAAACTTTATTAAACAACAAATAGTTTCAAATCAACAATTTAATTTTAAGTTTAATATGGTTTGGCCCAAGGCCGTCTACCAGATTGACTTTTTTTAATTCAAATATTTAATGCAATATAATACAAAATAAATTCATGTTTAATTAAAAGGTTACTTCTATTATACATTTTCTGTAACTCAGCGCAGTAGTTATATATTTGTACTGAATTTCCCAACCTAATTTACCATTCAGGACATCAATTACTGCATCTAAATCCATCAAAGAAACGCCAAAATAACTAATTCGGAATTCTTTTAAGATGAGACACCTGGCAATAAATTGATAAATATCCTCTCTCTCCTTGAGGTTGCAAAGATCGCATAAAATTGGAAGATCTGGTCGATGCGGTATAAAGTTTAGATTGATAATTTCTCCTTTTACTTTAAATATAACGCCCATCATGTTGAATGAAAATCGGTTTTGAAAATACGTATGTTCTTGAAGATTGAAGTTCAGTTGGCTGTAGATCATTCAGTATTGTGATGATTGTGCTTCTGTAATAAAATTTCATAATAACTGTGACTTATTCTCTCAAGGATCCCATTGAACACGTTTCTTAATACCATTGTGTTTATTTCCGATGAAATTCCTAAGTTTTCTCCTTGCCAGCTCCTCCCACTTCAAAAAAAGATTACCCCTAGTGGTTAACATATGTTTCAGTACTTGATTTCGTAACCTTCCTTCATCCATCTGGAATACTTTAATGATATAATCGTAATGTATCTTAAGGGTGTCGAAAAATAATGGTGGAACTGTTGTTTCAAAATGCAGCATGTAGTTTGGCGTGCAAGCTGGTAACCGAAAAATCCTTTTTAAAAAATACCTCATAAACCTTTCAACTCCTTCGAATTCACCATAACCCCAAACTTGTGCCCTATAGAGCAATATATAGATGTAGCAGTCGCTCGAAAAAATTTCAATTCCGAACTATTTATGATCAAAGTATTTACTATCGATACAGCGGTTCCATACTGTAGAAACAGCGCTTTTTGCCTCGGCCAGTTTACTTTGAAAATGTTTTCTCATGTTGAGGTTTGCAGTGACTGTCACCCCTAAGTATTTATACTCCCGAACTACTGAAACATTTTCACCTCGTTATTTCAATTTTTCGTTTCGGCAATATCTACCACCACCTTCCCTGAAGATCATTTTAGAGTTCTCCAGATTGACGGGCAAGTTCCAAAGATCACAATAGCTTTCGCTGATCTAATTAAAAAATAAATGCCTCTGTAATTTTCGGGGCCATCGTATGATCCTTTTTTGTGCATTGGATAAATAATTGCCTCTTTAAGGTATGCAGGAACTCTTGCTGTCACAAATATTTTATTATGTTTTATTTTTTCGTTAAGGCAGTAAGAAAATCACAACAATTTTTAAAAAAATTCTGCTGGTACTCGGTCGCCTCTTGGAGCTTTTTCCACCTTAGATTTCTCGATTATGTTCTGGACCTCATCATTTGTAAACGGCACATCTAAGAAGTTATCAGGAAAAAATGGGGCTGCATATTGATGAAGTGGCGAAAGTTTTGGAGTGTTAAGTAGGCTCTTAAAATGTTCACGTAGTTCAGATGCATGCAATGTTGTTGAAATTGTGTTGGTTCTTCCGGTGACAGTTTTAGCAGCTTTCCCAAATTCTGCTGCCAATTTTGCTGTATTAAGGATAGCAAAATTTTGTTCCTAGCATTTAAAAATATTGATTTGTGATAAATATTTAGTAATTAACATTGCAAAACCACTGATTTATGATTTTTTTTTTTCTCTCGCAATTTTCAACTCCATGAGAATAGTTTCAAATCACCTACAAAAAAATTGTAAATCACGACTTTTTGGCGCAAATACTACTCGATGAGATAAAGCACCATGATACAAATTGGCCTAGTGGTTGATTGCTCGCTCCGCAACTAGACGATTGTGACTTGTGAGTTCAAATTCAAGTAGAGTCAAGTCTACAGTATTTATTTCAAATAAATAACATTAAATGCGGTTACCTGAAAAAATGAAAGGCTAGAAAGAAGCAAGTTTGTTCTTTCAAGTGGCAATATCACAAAATAAAGGTGGGTGATCACAAATCTTTTTTGCAAATTTACAAATTGTGCAATTGAGAAATATTTGAATCAAATTGCTATTTGTTGTTCACAATTTTAGTTTTTTCTCGATATAGAATAATTGATACCTTAGAGTGTTGATTAAAGATTTTTTAGTATCAATATCTTTATTTTGCAAATTGCGAACAAATAGTCGTAAATTACAAAATCTCGAGCCAAGGTATAAATCGGGATTCATTTTTCGTATTTTGCAGTTCATTTTTCGTGATCTGATCCAAGAATTCTTTCCGTGTAGAGAACACCAAAAAAGTGGTTGGCGAAATTCTGTCTGTCTGTCTGTTTGAATCTGGGCACAAGCTTAACCAATGATGTGATCTTCTTCAAATTTTGAACTTAAGACTTTTCGGTGATTCTCCAGAAAGGAAACCGAAAGTTTCTTACACGCCATACAACCGTTAAAGAAAAGCTTACACAGACAAAAATATTGAACACATTCATATTTAAATCATACTCAAACACATATGATTTGGCATGGAAGCGATTTCTATTTCATTTAAATAGAATTAAATCGGTCATTTCAAAAAGTCAAATTTTATCTCAAATATTTTTCTTTCTTAGCTGTAAGCGGTAACAAAACACAAAGCTACAAGTTCTTGTAACACAAGTGAATCACCACAACTGTAACAAATTTTTGTAACACAAAGCTACTAGTCAGCTGGCTCTTCTACAAGTGTAATGAACCATCATTACAAGTGGAAAATTCTGTAATTTCCCTCTTTCTGTAACACTAAGCTACAGGTGTAGGAAAAAATTAAATATTACTTGGAGAACTATCTATGACATCTTACAGATGATTCAAGACTTGTAGCATGCCGAAGATGTATTGAATTAATACAAAAATACAATATTTAATTAATAATCATCTTTCATTAATATTATATCGTGATTTTCGATTTTTTTTTAAACCAAAAAACCTCCAGTCTCAATATATTATATGCAGATATGTTTGTTTCTACACTTGTTATCCCAATAGAAGTGTAAGTTGCTTTAATAGCTTCGTTAGTGACACAGGTTTACAAATATGCGTTAACATGAAAACACAATAGAGTCTTATTAAGCATACTCGTATGTGGTATCACAATGGGCCTATTCTGGCCTAAGTGTGTCAGCAGTTTTCCTGACAGCCACTTTAACCTAACCTAACCTAAGCATACTCGTACGTTTTGGCACTGAACTCAAATCCGCCAACCGTTTCCTGCTCTCAGCTGGAGATTTCGAAATATTTTTTTAAATTTTATAGCCAAGCGAATTAGCCTAAAAATAAAACTGTCAACGATTTCTAAAAGTGCTACTTTTCTACTATTAAACTAAATTAATTTTTTTCAATATCTTCTTTACTCTAAGATATTCTAAGCTAGGCTAGGTTTGAGGTTATGTAACAAGGTCAGTATATTTTTGTTTACAAAATTAGTAACGAGTCATGACTAAACAAAATGATATTTTTCTTCGAAACTCAGTTAAAATATTTAAAATAACTCTCCTAGAAACTCTTTGCCATAATAATTGAAGCAGTGAGTGCCAAAGTGGAATAACTGCATTTTTCATTATTTTCAGTAGAGCACAAATAAGAAACAGTTTATTTTCAAACATATTTGAAGTTTTAAAAATTCTTAAACACAAACTCAAACCAATTTCAAACTAATCTCAAAACGATCCCAAACCAATCCCAAACCGGTTTAAAACCGATTTCAAACAAATTTCAAATCGATCTCTAACCGATCTCAAAAGAATCCCAAATCGATCTCAAACCGATCTCAAAACGATCTCAAACCAATCTCAAACCGATCCCAAACCAATCTTAAACCAATTTCAAGCCGATATCAAACCGATTTCAAACCGAACTCAATCCGATCCCAAACCGATTTGAAAACGATCTCAAAACAATCTCAAACCGATCTCAAACCAATCCCATACCGATCTCAAACCAATCCCAAACCAATCTCAAACCGATCTCAAACAGACCCAAACCGAACTCAAAACGATCTCAAACCGACCCCAAACCGATTTCAAACCGATCTCAACCAGTTTCCAAACCGAACTCAAACCGATCTCAAACCGACCCCAAACCGATTTCAAACCGATCTCAACCAGTTTCCAAACCGAACTCAAACCGATCTCAAACCGATCTCAAACCGATCTCAAACCGATCTCAAACCGATCTCAAACCGATCTAAAACCGATCTTAAACCGATTTCCAACCGATCTCAAACCGATCTCAAACCGATTTCAAACCGATCTCAAACCGATCTCAAACCGATCTCAAACCGACCCCAACCCATCCCAAACCGATTTTAGACCGATCTCAAACGAGTACCAAACCGATTTCAAACCGATCTCAAATCAATTTCAAAACGATCTCAAACCGATCCCAAACCGAATTCAAGCCGATCTCAAACCGATCTCAGACCGATCCCAAACCGATTTCAAACCGATCTCAACCCGTTTCCAAATCGAACTCAAACCGATTTCAAACCGAACTCAAACCGATCTCAAACCAAACTGAAACCGATCTCACACCGATTTCAAACCGATCTCAACCCGATCTCAAACCCATTTCAAACTGATATCAAACCGATCCCAAACCAATCTCAAGCCGATTTCAACCGATAAAATGCTCGACTGAATCGTAAGCACTTGCTCTTATGTTCAAGTTACTTGGACTTTAAGAACTTTTAAAATATGCAAGTAACTGAGGAAAAAATATATAAAACACATAAAAAAACATAGTTCTTTTAATTGTAAAATCAACTCGTTAAATAACTCAGAGTTCAAAAACAAAGTAGGTATGTCTTTTGAGAATTAAAAAAAAAAAATTGATATATGCAATTGAACATTTAAAACCGTTATAGCGTTTTTCTTAAAAATTAATTTTTCATATGCATATCAAATTTTGATTAAAAAAATGGTATCCCTATTTTGAGTATTTATTAATACTAGTATGTTCGTCCAGCCCTTCGAACCTCGAGTGCTAATAACATTTGTCTTCTAATTGACAAACTTCTAGAAAATATACTAAGGGTATTCATGCAACTTCGCAAAAGCCTAAATAACCTTACCAATTAGATAAGTTCATCTTTTGGTTAATGAACTGTCAAATTTTGTATGGGAAATAATTTTTTACACAATTTGGTTAAACTTATCAAAGGATTTAGTTGCGTAGAATTGTCCAAACTGGTTAAACTTATCCAAACAGCATTGTGACTCTTACTCTGATTGAATTACCTAGCATTTAATCAATTATATAAAAAAGGTCGTTCATGCAAACTTTGCGTAAACTTATCATTAACACAATTTGTAAACCTACGACGTTGCATGAATACCCTTCAGTAATTCACATAAAATTGTAGAAAATTTTATTTTTTGATATAACATTGATATAAGATACCATATTTGTTTCCTTACAAATTATCGATAGAAAGTTATTCGCAGCGGCTAAACAGTTTTGCGCATACACCTATGATTGGGTATTTACTCATAAAAAAATTTAAGAAATTAATAGTGCAGATACAAGTGCACCTGATAAGCCTGTGATGAGCACCGACTTCGTTTCTTTCATCCAATTCCCTTCGCCTGACAAACCATCAAACTGCAATTAAAACTATTTTACCATAAAAGCCATCTACCTGCCAGAGAAAGATTTAATGTTTGGATCTTTGAATTAGTTTTGTATTATGTTTCAGAAAATAATCTTGAACCAGATCCAGATGCGTGAATTAATACGTGGCTATTAAGGCTCTCCCAAACCATATTTTTTAATGTTTCGCGCCGGTTTGGGATTGCCATTAAATGCCATTGGAATTCGAAAAGCTGTCAGGGATTTTTGTCTGTATCAATTTTTTAAAACAAGAATGGTATAGTCGTCACTTTGTTAAACTAAATAGGCGGGTCTCACCTAATAAAATCTCAGGTTAGACCTTCAAGCCAAACTAATTTTTCGGTTATGTGCAAATTAGAAAACGATAAAGAAATAGAAAATAAGGACGGAATGTTCAGAAAAATGTTAAAATATTAACTTGCTATTATTTTTCATTCAATTCATTAATTTTGGTGCTTTCTGTGCTTAAAAATTTTAAACAAAGGAGAATAGGACAAAACGGTCTACTAGACCAATAACAATGAGACATATTTTGTTGGAAAGGTATTTTTATGTACTATACAGGGTGATTGGTATAAGGTGCACCCCGGTTTAGGTAGGAGGGGCAATTTTCTAAAAAATTGACTTAAAACAGAAAAAAAATATTTAACAATTTTACAATACCATGCTATACCTTTTAGACTAAGAGTCCACAGTAATTTTTGCGTGTCAACGATAACACAAAAATAATATATGTATTCGATAGTACTTATAGTTTTATTTTCAAATGTAAGCGTCTTGCAGTCTCTGGCTGGGGCATTTAGGAGTTATCCTGCATCAAACACACGAGTTTTTCGCCAGACTAAATAAATGTAATAACACCTTAAATTATATTTCATTATAAATTATAAATTATTATCACCCTGATGTCAGATATGGTGGTGCAAGACGTTTTGCAGGCGGCCTTTTGCCTGACAGACGCTCTCGAAATTGGACAAAAATCGATTTTTTAAATAATTGTGATAGCAAAAAAAATAGTTTTCCTTCATGTAGTGTAAGCTCACCTGATTACAAAAATAGTGGTCCAAGACGTTTTACAGGTGGCCTTCTGCTTGGTAGACGCTTTAAAAGTATTATTTCATTCAATTTTCGTTGTAGTCACAACACAACATTTTTGCCTTAAATAATTACGATAACAAACTATTTTTTTTTCCTCTATGTGCATTAAGCTCACCTCAATACAAATAAAGTGGACCAAGGCGATTTACAGGTCGCCTCCTGCTGACAGACTAGCCAAAAATCGATTTTCAACAACAGTTTTTAAAATATTAAATATGTAAATTTTGGCTATGGAATTTTGACACTTCATGCATGGGATATTCAAAAAAAAATTATGTGATCCAATTGGCCAAAAAAGGCCAACTAAATTTGGAAATTGATCAGCCCCATAAAACTTGTAATCAAGGCTTGAAGTTTTTCAAGGTCATGCAAGATCAAGGTGATTTTTGGGCCCTCATTTATGGAATGATCGCAAATTTTTTTGTTTTTTTCTCAAAAGATCGCTAGATTGTGAGCTTTTATATCAATTACATTGCATACATTGTTTTGTTAACAAAATTAACCCAAATGAGAAGCCAAATATCTATGACCTTGGGAAAAACAAACTGAACAAACATCATAATTATATTGATATTCAATAGAAGTTTTTTCATAAGAAATTTTGCGATCGGTTCAGCCGCTAATGAAAAAATCTAAAATAAAAAACGGTTATGTGGCATGTACCATTTACAAAGGTTTTGGTTAAAAAATTTTTTTTTAAAGTTCACCATGAGAAAATAAGAAAAAACAACATAAATTTTCCCTCTGGAGAATCACAAAAAAGCCTTAAGTTCAAAATTTGAAGGAGCCCTCATCATTGGCCTAGGCTGTAAATCCAGGTATAAACAAGCAGACAGCAGCAGAATTTTGCCACTCACTTTTTTGTTGTTCTCTATCATCGGAATAACATGATTTTGCATGAATCCAAAACATACCCTATAGTACCTATAAATATTTTTCGCAAGTGAACATTTTGTAAGTGCCAAACATTTTTTTACGTAAAAATCACTCCCATAAGTAGTTGTAATTTTGTCCTCAAGTATTATTCATTTTATTTGTAATTAGAGAGAAAATTCAAAAATGTTGTCGAAAACGGCCCTAGCATTTTTAACTAAACTTCATGCCAGTTACGAGTATTTGCAATGTGATTGTAATAAAACATAATTTTCATGCTTTTTTTCGGAGAAATTCACATAACGAAAATTAATTTTTGTATAGAGGATACAGTTCTTGATGGGAAAATATATTATATTTATGGATGTGTATTTTATAAACATCGCCCGTATTTATTTATCATTGTCTGATAGATGATTTCTCCCGTGCACTAGTTTTTTATTGACCTACATTCTGCTTTAATTAGCTTCAAAGTTCTATTGCCCTTCTATATAAAAAAAATTTTGCATTGAAAGCATTCACTCATGATAAAGTTTATGACGCTTTTTTTGTTCCTCCATTTCACACACGTGCATTTTCCCCGGATTTTCTCTCGACGCCCCTGGATACTACTTATAGAACTGAAAACAAACGAGGAATTAATAATTGAATTCAATCATAACAACAAACAATTTTGGCTGCGGAAACCGATCTAACAACTTTACCTGGGATTATGCTCGATTTATCAACGATTTCTGATTTCTTTATTGAAAATTTCTTCATGAACTTAGAAATAGGATATGGGGCATATCATATACATCCAATTCATAACAATAATACACGTTTTGAAAATAAATTGGTGTTTTTAAGGTGCACTACTTGATGTATGAGAAGTTAACATATTTTGGAGGATTATAGAAAGGTTTGTTTTCTCAAATTGGGCGGTGGGCCAAATATATTTGACAACTTGTGATCTTAACTTGACATGAAAAAGTAAAAACTTACATACTGTATTAGTAGATAGAGAAAATTCAAAGAGCTTGAATACCCTTTACAATTAATAAGTCACAAAACTCCGTACACCACCAATAGACGTATAAGTTTTCCAACTACACGTAAAAGTGATTAAAAGTGGAATTTAATAAATGTTGGGCAAACAATGACCAACTAGAGTTCATTAGCTTCTAGGAACACCAAAAGGCACAATGCCTAAATTGAAGTTGATGAGATCGTTTTCATCGAGTAAGACTTGTGCCTCGCCTGTTTTTGTAATGCAATCACCTATTATCTTAACATTTTTGGGGCTGAAAGTTTTGTACATTCTCAAAATCTGCTGTATACTGCGTGCAGTTCAGGTATATGGGTGTAACAAGTAGTTTTTCCTTGTTGATACCAGCATTCAACTATGGTTTTCACGAAGCTGGGATCCAGTGAAGAACCCAACTTGAAAATTTATTAACAAATACAGGTGAATGTTTATCTTTTAAGAATGTTTCATACAGAAAAAAAACATATCTTGACTTACTGCAATACAAACTCAACAACATCAGTTAATAAAAGGTGGTTAAATTTTAAGGGCCGATGTTGATTTTGAATAAAACACTAATAATATAAGAAGTTACTGTCAATTTTTTAAATTATGATAATATTGGTATGGTTCAATTATGTATGGAACAAAACATCGGCCAAATGGCCGCTGCGACCTCGGCTGCACACCTCCATCCGATGTTTCAAATTCTCGATGACGCTGAGGCATAATTGAGGTTCTATGCCGTTAATGTTCCAAATTATCTCATCCTTTAGCTTTTAAATTGTTGCTGGCTTATCGATGTACACCTTTTCTTTCAAATACCCCCAAAGAAAGAAGTCCAACGGTGTCAAATCACATGATATTGTCGGCCAATTGATATCGCCACCACCTGAGATAACACCACCATTGAATTTGTCGTACAAAAGAGCCATTGTTTCATTAGCTGTGTGACAAGTGGCACCGTCCTGTTGAAACCACATGTCGTCCACATTCATATCTTCCAATTCGGGCCATAAAAAGTTGGTTATCATCTCACGATAGTGAACACCATTCACAGTAACTACCTGACCGGCCTCATTTTGGAAAAAATACGGCCCGATGATTCCGCCAGCCCATAAACCGCACCAAACAGTCACTCTTTGTGGGTGCATTGGTTTTTTGAAAATCACTCTTGAATTATCATTCGCCCAAATGCGGCAATTCTGCTTATTGACAAATCCACTGAGGTGAAATTGTGCCTCATTACTGAAGATGATTTTCATCGATATGCATTTTGATTTGAACGCTCATTTTCATAATGAGTCTGAATAACTTTAAAGAGAAAGTTATTGAAACTCATAATTTGGCTTACGAATCACCCTATATATATGATTCATATAACATATGAATATAATGATGAGATTAGGGGGATGGTTGGTGATGCATAGGGGAGAGGAGAATACTTTTTTCTTTTTTTTTCTGTGCATCCCCAACCACACCCCTCTCTCATTTCTTAAACAATACTTTTACCATCTTTATATTTAAATTATGATTAATAACGAAAAAAATTATAATTACATTACACTATAAACTTTGTAAAATATTAATTTCGTAAAATCTCAACAGAAAGCCCAAGGTGCTCCAGTTGATCTATTATTATTTTATACATTTATTGTAAGAATAATAAATATTAATAAATAAATAAATAAAATGATAAGATTAAAGATAATTTATAATAACTATAGAGACTTCGTTAATGCTATGTGGTACAAATTTTAGGTTATTCTTGTTGCTTTATTTAAAAACAATATTTAAAAATTTTAACAGATTTAGGAAAAATATCTATGCACTAACTTTACATAATACACTTATACCTACCTTTTTACAAAAATAAAAACGGTAGAAATTTCCAGAAAAAATCCTTTTCAAAAATAGACATTTTTTAAAAACTCATAGAAAAGCTGGGTCGGATCAAATATAATTTATAAAAATATATTTTTATAAAAAAAAAACAAAAATCCAACAAAGTGAGTCAGAACGCTTGCCTATGTTAGCATATTTTTAAAACTCTATCGAAAGCTTAAATTTATATTTTTTAAAAGAACAAGAATAAAAACCTTTTTTTCTAATTGAAAACTAAATTTTTTGGCTAATTTTTGCACATTAAGAATTTACTGAGAAAAATGAAAAACAAATAAGGTGAAATTTTTCATTTTTATTGAACTAAGAAAATGGTTATTTATACCGTTATTTCTAAAGAACCGTTAGGCTTACAGAAAAAATTCTTTTTGATTATGAAAGAAGAGACAATTTTTTATACCACCAAACAAAAATCACCTAATGACCGGAAATTTGTACTCATCGTTCGTCGTGTGTCTTAATGTTGTTGTTGCATATTTAACAACTTCTTTTCCAAGCGGTTTGCTTCAATAAGTTTCTTAAAGAAAGCCAAAGCCAAAGCCCTGGTTTAACAACTACTTTTCCAAGTGACTGGTTTGAATAGGTTTTTAAAAGAAAGAAAAATCATTTCCAGTTGGCATTAACTAAAGTGCTTCTGCATAATTATTTGCATTATTTAAAAAAGTTTAAAATACAATAAATACAAAAAAAGTACTCATACGCCCGAGTGGCCATGGAGAAAAATGCTCCCTAGTTTGATTTTACATTTTGCTGTCTTGTTAAACAACTACTTTTCCAAGTGATATGTTTGAATAGGTTTTTAGATGAAGGACAGAAATAAAACCCTCCTCAGGATATCAAATGTAATAATATACCAGTTGGCATTAACTGATGCGAGTGCATTTATGACTTATTCAATGAAAACGTTTTAAATTAAATAAATAAGAAAAGGACACGTATACGCCCGAGTGACCAGTACATTGTGGTCTGCCTTGTTTAACAATTACTATTTCAGGCGTTTCAACTGAATAAATTTTTTAAGAAAACGGTTGAAATAAAAAAAATACGTATACGCCTGAGCGGCTATAACAATTTGATTCTCTGAAGGGAAAATTATTATCCTTCTCAGGATATCATATACTCGTAAGTAATAGAATTCTAGGTATCCTTAACTGAGGTGCACCTGCATTCATACATAATTTAAAGAAAACGGTCTTAAATTCAATAAATGCGAACAAGTGAATACGTATACACCCAAGTTTCACTTCAATTTTTCCTGCCAACAACTACTTTTCCAAGCATTTTGTTTGAATAGGTGATTTGAAAAAGAGTTTTTGATGTGTAAACATCTTAGCGCTCGGTATAAAGAAAAAAATCTTAGCTCCCGGTATGGAGAAAATTGAAAGTCGGATCGGGCGGATATGGCTTACAGGTTCCCTTCTGAACAATGTTGTTTGTTGTAGGTAAGGTAGGATTCTGTAACCTCGAATAGGTAAGGAAGTTTTTTGATACTAATACTGCTAAGTAGAGTAGATTCCTTATCCTTACCTCCCGACTCCACAGGAGAAAGTTGCACCTTGAGCGATTTTATAGAAATTGACTTCGGTTGCGTTTACGCAATTCTCTGATACAGTTAATACGGTGGAGTTAGTGTATCAGTGCACGAATTTCTACTGCGTTACCCATGTCAACATGAGCTACTTACTCTCTGAACGCTCAGCTTGTCATAAAATATCTAATAGTCACTTTGTTTCATCTCTTTATTGGATGTCAGAGATATCTCTCTGCGAATATATTTTGACAGAGATATCTGACATAACTTTTGACAGATGAAGACTTTGTTGCCTTTTGTTTAGAAATTTCATTTTTTTGTTTCACTATTTTGTATCCCTTTGCTTCTTTTGATGATTATCTCTTCATTTGCGGGTATCAATTTTTGTTTGTGATTTTAAGTGTGGTTTGCGATTTCATTATTTCCCCCATGGTGCATTCTTTTATGTTACTCTAGTTAACTGTGGTTGATGTGTCAAATAGAAAGAAGAGTTGCAATATCATAGTTAAAAAAACGTTACATTGAGATACTTTCCATTTAGGAACGACAAAAGTTAAAAATATGGTTGATCTGTCAGAAATTAAGAATCAAGAATAAACAAACCTATATCATATCTAATCAAATTAAATTTAATTAAACTTCATTCTAGCACAAAATGGAATATTTTGGCAATTTTTTTTTCGTTCATTACTAGCACAAATATCTTTACTACAAATCGATCAAATCGGATAAAAATGTCGCTAAACGTAGAAGATAATTTCCAAACTCCATGTCGGCGTTAAAATCAATTTAATTAAAAATATACCTATTTACAAAAATTAGATCAATTTTGAGCCAAACGATCGAGAAGCAAACAAGGGATAACTCAAAATGAAAACATCGTGATGTCAGCTACTTTTGACGGATTAACCATTTCAACTTATATCAAGGAGATGAGTTGGAAATAAGTTACTCAAAATTACTTTTTGGCACTTTAACTTTGAATCTAGAAACAATTTTGTGACAACATAAAGTCAGTTAAGTAGCTTTTTTGAGTTAAAGGAGCGATTAAAACTAACTTTAATTGATTACTATAGTCAACTTTGGTTAGAAAAAAAAAGCATTTCGTTGCAGATAGAAACAGAAACAGAAACAGTTGGAGAAACAGATCACCTAGGTGCACCTGTAGAGTCAGCATGCTATCTCACCCAGAAGCAAACCGCAAAAACTGACATTCAGGTAGGTCGGAAGGTACCGGAAACAAAAACTCATCGAAAGTTAAACTGTGATGGATTTTTTGAGGAGTTTTTTTGGATGATTCTTTTTTGATAAAAAATGACGGTGTGAGACCGCCAGCAATGGATTGATCATAATTTTGTTTTCGTTCACTGTGCTTTCACGTTTGTGTCGTGCGACCAGTGGCGTATTTACCCCAGAACCATACGAGCCATGGCCCGGGGCGGCACTCAGCTTTGCGTAAAAATGTGAAATTCCGTCACAAAATGGTATGGAAAAAGTAAAACCTTAGAGGCGCCACACAGTGGTCCATTTGTTGAATTTTGGTGACAAAAAACATTTCCTTCTCCATATCTTGATACATGAAATTTTGTTTACTTAACTTTTACTTAATGATTTGGGGATTCTGAACTCAGTGGTACTGCCTATTTTTCTATTTTAAACAAAAAGCTTCACAATTTAGGTAAATTTAAAAAAGTATTATCAAAGGTAGGAACTGTGTCAAGTTTAAATTTGAATTTTTCTCAATAATGTGCTTGAATGCATACTTTCATACAAAAATTACTCAAAACTTAAATACAAAATTGAAGAAGATTGTCCAAAATGTTAAAAAATGTCACCAATGGATGAGAACTAATTTTATTGCTAGTTTAAAAAAAAAAAATGTGTAGGAAACTATTTTTAGACTTAATCTGGTCGAATTTTAGAGAAATTTTTCAATTTTGATGGTTTGAAGTTGCCAATCAAATGTTAGGACAACTAGGTACTGAAAAATACGAAAAAACTATAGTAATCTAATGTAATAATTTTAAATGTCAATATTTGTATGGTTGCGTTATTTAAATCTGACGCCAGGCTAAGAATTCTGGTAATTGATAGCAGGAAAGACCGTTATGTTCATGTGTATGTTTAAATATGTATTAAAATACAATTATTGATTGCTTTAAAGTGGGACTGCTTTTCCCAGTATTTTCGTCTGCCAAACTTCAAGCGGAAACTTTAGTTGCAGCTGCAGGTTTTGTAATTTATTACAAATTCAAATGAGAAATATCATATAGTCAAAAAATTTCACCGAAAATCAAAGCGGAAATTTAAATAAAAAGAGAATACTCAAGCAAAGCAAAAAATGAGCATTTAATTAGCTGCAAATTCAGATATCAAAATAATTTGATTCCACCAAAAAATGTTTTCCAAAAAAAGGAAAGTCTATATTATGACTAAACACACTCTGTCAGTTTCAAGAGTACTATTGATGAATGTGTCATTTAATTTGGTCATCACGGATCGCGTGGGCTTAAATGTAAATATGTATACATATGTTATTAAAATTATGTTTGTTATTTTCTATATGACTTGTTTTTCATTATGAAGTGAAGTTAGCTGTTTTTTTTGCTAATTAATGGGGCGCCAAACTTATTGGCCTGGGGCACCTAATATTTAAAAACGCCACTGCGTGTGACCATTTTGTTTGAGCGCTGGTATTAAAGATTCCCAATTTTTTGCCATACGTGATCCGATCCCTTAAGTGAAAACGGACGTTTACACATCTTCAACGCCCAACTAAGTTAACAGTTAACCAATAGGAAAATTAGCTGTAACATGAGGGATCAAAATTTTTAAATTATGTTTACAGGTACATCTCAGTTAATGCCAACTAGAATTTGATTGCATATTTATCAGAGGTGGGTTTGTAGATGATGTTTAGTCAACTGTTTGTTATATATATGAATTAATAATGTAACCAATTATTAAGATATAAATATTTTAATTATATAGGGAGGCTTTTTTGGTCAATATGTTTATTCTTTTAATTTTCAAAAATTCGTAGGCTGTTATTTTTCTAGTTGATTTTACTGCCTTAATTTTGAACTTAAGTACTAAATTTCGAAAAAGAGCCATCACGTAAACTTTAACGAATATTTTGAATACACATTTTGTAAATCTTTCACTGACGGTGAGGCATGTGGTGGCGATGCGTCACTTTAGGTATCAAAAGTGTTTTGTTTTTTTATTTTTATTAACAACATTTTTTTTTTTACTATTTTTTTCAGAAGTACCATATCCTCCAAGCCATAAGCTAACATCCAGCGAAATTTTCGATAACAAAAATGGTGAGCCAAACTATGAATTACTCAAAAAGCACTTTACAATTGAGGGAAGAATCGAAGAAGAACCTGCTTTACGAATAATACAAGAAGGTGCTGCTTTACTGCGAGCTGAAAAAAATATGATTAATATTGAAGCTCCCGTAACAGGTAGGGTGTTAAATTAGACCTAACAACAATAAAGATAAAAATAATAACAATATTAGATCTAAGCAAATTATATTTTGAATATCTTTAATTTATGAATTATTGAACTATTATTAAGTGTGTGGCGATATACATGGACAATTTTACGATCTGGTTAAGTTATTTGAAGTCGGCGGTACACCTGCAACAACAAGATATCTCTTTCTCGGGGACTACGTTGATAGAGGATATTTTAGTATTGAAGTAATTTATTGTGAAAGAAATATATCAAATCTTTGGAGCAAAGAAATTTTTTAATGTTTTTTAATTCCAGTGCGTGCTTTATTTGTGGTCTCTTAAAATATGTTATCCAAATACTTTGTTTTTACTCCGTGGTAACCATGAATGCCGTCATTTAACTGAATACTTCACCTTTAAGCAAGAATGTAAGAAAATTAAATAAAACATATATATTTTTGTTCGAAGTTAAAATCCAGTACCTAAGTTATAATGAACCCAAACTAATTTTTTTTCTGTTCAAAATTTAATACACATTTCAATCTTAAGTCTTTCGTTAATCTTAATTAAAAGGTCGTTTTTTGCTTCAGTAAAACATTTGTATCATGCATTGTGTGGCATGTGGCGCCAGCCATCCTGCTGAAACCACAATTAAGGCAAAAAATATAAGGAATAATACCGTTTACCTTTGACCATACGTAACTTTCTGACTATAATCATTTTTGAAGATATATGAATATGAACCAATGATTCCCCGGTACATATTTGTGCATCAAACGTGAACATTTCTGGTTGTAAACCTAATAATGTTTCGAAAATGGCTTAACTTGACAAAGCCATTTCACCAAAAGTATGTTTTCAATTCCTGTAATTGCCAAACCAACTGAGGTGTGTCAAATCAGCTGTCACAGAAAACACAATTTAAAGTTCTCCACCTCAAAAAAAAAACAAAATTTTAAAACATACAAAATTGAGTATTGACAATTCTGAATGGCCAATATTAAGCTTCCAAAATTTGATAAGAGTAAAAATAAACAATTGTAATGGACATACATTTATGTAGTTCTGAAAAATATTTGTTTGTATATTGGCAAGAGTACGATAACTTAGGCCCAAAGAAATGAAAACGGTTTTTTGTAGAACAGTTCAATAGAAGCACTTTTTATTATGGGAGGGGTGTATTTCTCCACCCGTCTGGGGAATTTGGATTTTAGCTTTGCATCCAAAGTCATTCCAAGGTATTTGGAAGTATTGGAGTAAGGTACTGCTGTACTGTTTATAAGAATTGGAACATTGTATATTCTTCTATTTTTAAAGTTTAAATGCGTCAATTTTATTTCGTTTAGTTTGATACGCCATTACATCCAATCACTAACATTATCGATTGCATTTTGCAGTTTTTGAGTAGCCTTCGTAACGGATTTATATAGCACCAATATTGAAGTATCATCAGCAAAGTTGACCATTACAGCCTTGATGTCCACTGGAATATCCCTCGTATATAACAGATACATGGTTGGTCCTAGGACATTTCCTTGTGGTACACCACCGGCTTTAATTTTCTTTAGTTCCGAGTAATTTTGGAAGTAGCATACTCTAAAAAATTGGTTCGTAACGTAGGATTTCAGTATTTCGTAGTACTGCCTGGGAAGATCCCTATGCAGTTTGTACTCAAGTCCCAAGTGCCAAACCTCATCAAAGGCTTGAGCAACATCTAAGAACATACTTGTTTTTATTCAAGTGCCTTTTCTACAACATCCGTAATCCGATGCACTTGGTCTATTGTGGAATGTTTATTTCTACATCCAAACTGATGGCTTGGAATTTGTCTTCTTTTTTCTATTATTCTGCTCAGTCTTTTCAGGAGCAGTTTTTCGAAAAATTTTGCCATTTTGAAAACCATAAGCGATATAGGTCTGTAAGATATTACTTCTGTTGGTAGGTTACCTTGTTTAGGTATAACAATGACTTCTGCAATTTTCCAATGATGTGGCACATATCTTAGTTTAACACATGCATTTATTATAAATAAATATTTTTTGGAGGCTATTGAAGGCATTTATTTTAAAACTTGAGCAGTTATTAGATCGTACTCTGGTGATTTTTTGTTAGACAATTTATGTTGACAAATGCTTCTTACTTCTTTGAGCGTGACAAATGGAATTTCACATTCGTCAATTTTATCAACAAACTGTAAGGGATCGGTAGCTGTGCTTTCTGGGAATGACTTACAAAAAATTCGCGAGGTGTTCAGCGAAGAGATCAGCATTTTGTTTCGGGTTTCCGATTCATTTACCATCTTGAGATTTTACTGGCGGTTTTTGTGTATGTGGCCTTTTTAGGCGAAAATGAAAATTACTATTATTATTAGTATTAAACCTTTTTCAAAGCCAGTAATTTGTTCTATTAGCAAGTTTTGAATCAAGTAAAATCTATGCATAGTTTCTGAAAAAAACTCGAATTTTAATCTCAAATTTTGCGAACAAAATAAACATAAAAACAAGTTTAAAGTGTAATTTTGCAAAAATGAGAAATAATATTTTACTTTTTTTTTGATTCGTTGCTTCAATTGATTCTTAGTCAAAAACTGAAAACTAGATGATTTTATGTTTTCAAGTTTTTGAGAAAATTGAAGATGAGATAGACTATTAAACTGTTCTTCAAAAAACCGTGGCTTCTAAGTTATCATACTTTCACTTTTGAATTTGTTCCTTATATTCTTATTAATATTACTTTATTTTCTTCGAACCCACAAGGCAAAGTTAAGTATTCGGAGAGGATATATGATGCTTGTATGGAAGCCTTCGATTGTCTTCCATTAGCTGCCTTGTTGAATCAACAGTTTCTTTGCGTTCATGGAGGACTATCACCGGAAGTCCACACTTTAGATGATATACGAAAAGTAACTCAAAGAATTTATTTTATTTTATATTTTTTCTAAACAAAAATTTACTTAAGCTTGACAGATTCAGAGAACCACCGGCTTATGGACCTATGTGTGATATTCTTTGGTCAGATCCTTTAGAAGATTTCGGAAACGAAAAAAATGCAGACTTCTATACCCACAATTCAGTTCGTGGGTGTTCTTTCTTCTTTAGGTACGTCATTATTTTGAATTTATTATAAATGAGAAAACTTAAATAACTGTTTTCAATAGCTATGCAGCATGCTGTGACTTTTTACAAAAAAACAATCTTCTATCCGTGGTACGGGCGCATGAAGCTCAAGATGCTGGGTAAGTTATACACGTAATTTATGTTGGAGGTCTGATACTTTGGCTGCCAATATCTACAAAAAATTAATTACATATTGCGAGTCGTTTTACTTGAACGCCAACAGAGCTCTTTAACAAATAGCAGTATATCACTCTCTTGTTCACTCGCAGACGTCAAAATCAGCCCTATGGCGAAATTACTGTGGAAATGTTTTTTTCGCTTTATGCCTTAGAATTTGACACTTCCACCACGATGAAAGCTATCACTTCTTGAAATTGACAGATTCGTAAAGTTCCCTATCGTCGTTTTGTACCCATGTCGCTTTCAAAATGGTATTCTTTCAAAAGATTCCTTCAATAAATTGATAAATTTAAATTTCGCGATGCGGCGTGCAAACCGAACCATTACTTTGGTAATAAATTTGCATGATTTGCAAACGTTCGTTGTTCAGGAGTTTATCTATTCATTATGAAATGACAAACCCATAAATCAAGTGAGAGATGTCAAAAAGACCAACTCCGAAAAAAGTATTGCCAGATTGAAAACCACACGTCTAAAAAAAACACCCTTTACATATAGTGTGACCAGGTATTTTTCATAGAGAGCAGTAACGACGACGAGCACCAGGATGAAAGAAGATAAAAGATTTAGCTATGCAGATGAGATGCGATGGATTCTATTCACACTAGTACAATTGATTTGTCTGATTCAAAAAATTGTGCTTCCAAGACTTTGCGCGGTTTTTCATGAGCTCAGGTGAAATTCGTTACTTTTACCCTAAAAAACTTTGTTACGATTACAAAAGCAAAAGAAAAAATCGTGACCTTTTTTGTACAATATTTACAGGTAGTACCTCGCTACATGATGGTTAGTGCGTTGAACTGTCATGCCGAAGGTCTGAGTTTGATTCTTAGCCGTTGCCACCTAAAAACAGAAATGTTTTTCCCGAGGAACTGACAAATCCTCCAAGAGTATACTAGTCATGAATAAGTGCTTCTCATCTAGCCGTTCGGACTCTGTAAAAAGGGGGGTTCCCTCCGTTCCTGCTTGCAACACTCACACAGGAAAAGTTGAGAGTCACTGTCCTGGTTCTCCACGAGCTGTTGCGCCATCAAATTTTATTTTTGTACATTTTCAAAGTATTTTGGACTCTGTCATTCGACATATTGGGAACGACCAAGTTTGGCGATTTAAGAGCCGTTTAAGTTTTCAAAACGACTAACACAGTACCAAAAGAATTGTTTTTCGATAAATGTCACTCAAATCAATGCATTTCACATTACCAAACACGCCATTTGGCGTTGAACGCTTAAAGTAATACCAAATTGTTCTGTCGTGTTTTGGTATGGCGTTCAACGAATATCGCAATAATGGAGAAACCGTAAATACTGTTCCATATTGTCCAGTAATTTCATACCTCATGTAAAATAAAACCTTCTGGACTCTGTTATGGTGCAGGTGAAAGGTCTATTTCTATCATTGAACAAAACAATTAGCAAAATCATGTTCATCAAACTGTTCGACACTTTCTTCAACAATTCGCTTCTCTCTAGGAGAATTTCATCAAAATTTGACAGACTGCCAATTTTTGCCTAAAAATCTCTTGAACAAAGCATAACGAGCTCTATCGTAGTCGGAAACTTGTATGAACTGCGAAAAAGTCCATCATCAAATCAGTTTGTAATTTCTGTTTTTTTATGATATTTTCCACTTCGATGGATTCTGAGGTAGCTTTTTTTAGAATTCGTTTAAAGTTTCATATAACGATGGAATTCATGATAGGGTTGATTGCTTCGTATTTCTTTGGGTACTCAAATTACTGAATCTAATTGTTTAACCTAAAACGAGCCATGAAAGTTAATATAAGATGGGTACACAGGCTAAATTCAAAAGCTTTAGAGTAAAGCCTTAGTATAGAAAGTGTTTATGTTAGTTTTATATTTTTCATTAATTTTATTTTATTTATCTTTGACTACAGATACCGAATGTACAGGAAAAATCAAGTAACAGGATTTCCTTCACTTATAACAATATTTTCAGCACCAAATTATCTGGATGTTTACAATAACAAGGTGAGTTTTTTTTAACTTCAAAACAAAAACAGAAATTCACTTCCAAGGAACAGCTTAATTTTTCATTAATCATTTGAAATCATTGATAATTTTTTTACTGAACAGTTTCTAGATCAAGCATTTCTGTTTAAAAACATACTTCTATTCTAACTAAAACATTTTTAAAATATCGAAAGGACAACATTACCTTTGAAGCTGCTTGTTTCTTAGTTTTAAAATTAGGTTAAGACAGTAAGACTGTATTAAGTCAAATCATTGCCCACCACCAAAATAAAATATTTAAATTGTGATAAGACAATGGTAAAGTCATGTGTCAATTGGATTGGAATAGCGCTAAATTCGATACCGTTTCATTTTTGACACTAATATGACGGTTTTACACAAAAACCGACATTATCTGTCGATAGAAAACACAGCGACACTGTTGAAGCTTTTGTGTGTTCACCCCAAGATCTTTTTCTTTCAGTCTAACCCCTTGAACAGAATGATTGTAGCTTTAGTTTGTAGCAAGAGTTGAATTTAAGTTAACTTCAGCTCCGCCATATATGTCTTGCTACTTCATCTTCACAATGTAGCGTCGTATACTATGGCCGGTTTTAAAAACGTCATCTACGTCAAAAATGTAATTGTAGAATGTTCTTAAATGAAAAAGTCTTTTGTACGAAAACGCCAATACAAATTTTGTTCGATAACGCAGCTTCACATGCTCGAAAACCACATCCGTGCAGTAAAAAAATCGGGTTGACGAAAAATATATTTAAAAATCAGAGAGTGTGTTCGTAAACGTCAAATGCGTTTGCAAGTTAATTAATTGACGTTGATCAAACCGATTTTATATGAGTAGAAAGATTGGATATTTGACGATCGCAGTATCTGCGTCAAAAAGTGACGATCATTTGACGATTAAATTGACTTTAATTTGACTTTTCGAAAACGGCCTTTTTTTATCTTTCTACTTTGACAGTGCTACGACCCGCCACAACTACAGCCACACCATTCTGTTTGGCCAGTTAATCTGTAAGAAAGCAAGGCGAATTTACGCTCAGTGGGTGGCCCTATAGCTTTAAAACACTGCAAGACCCAACCAGGTGCTAATTTCTTTAGTGTCTTCACCAATAAGGAACTTTCTGTGACGCTGTGCTTTCTATCGGCAAATAATATCAATTTTATTTTGTGTAAAACTGGCCAAACACGACAGAGGCAACAAGCCAAATGGCCGTGTGGTGAATCGGCCGCCAATCCATTTGAATTTTCAACCAATCCGAAATCCAACTGAGCCAAATGGATCGAATGGCTCGGTCGTGTATGACCGACCAGCTTCAGACCCCCAGATTATTTGAAAACACAGCGTCACTTTTGAAGACGTGTTCGTTAACTGCTGGTGTTATGATAGGCTTGCCAGATAAAATTTTTTAAATACCGGGACATCAGAAGCCAAAACTCGGGAAAGATCGGGACTTTGGAACAACTATGGAACTCTGTGTAAATTCATAAACGTCAAATGTTTCCGCATCACTACTTTTTTGGGATGCTAATGCGTGACGCAGCTGATGCTTATACAATTGCATCAGCAACAACGCATCAAGAATTTTCTTGATTCTTATTTTTTTGAAGTTTGCGCATCAATTAATGCAAGTTTGCAATAATGAACACGTTTATGAACGTTTGTCGGAAACGATTGTGCATCATCTCTGCAAACGATGCGTTTGTGAATTTGCACTCTGTTTTATAGTGTCCATTTATAACAGAAAGAAAATTGTAATAAGATTTCATTGAGGGCTTTCAAAATTCAAATTGGTAAGTAAATATCAGCGGGTACGTACTATACAAAAAAGTCTGTGATTTCGAGAGATTTGCATTTTTTGTAAAAGTTAAAGACTAGGGCAGCAATTGTAATTTTCTGTCGTTGCGACTACAATGATGTGCGTTCATTCGCATTTTATCTTCATGAGGTCTTTGTTTTGCAACTTAATAATCCTGTGCGGGTGTGCGGTGCCTATAGTCAAAACAAATCAACAAGATAAGATTTTCAAAAATGAAATCATAGAAGGCTGCGGAGTTTAATTTTATAAATGTATTTTCTCGAAAACTATTAAACAATATTAAATATGTATGTAGAACCGTATTTAGATATTATTATTTGGTTTTCTTTTTTAGTTTTTTTTCCGGAAAAAGAAAAAATTTCCTTGTTCCTTGACAAGGAATTTGTAAAAATACGATCGAAATAAATTAAATACTCTTTCGCACAAGTGAGTCACATATTTTATTCTAAATTTGGGGAAACATTCAAATTAAAGAAAGTTGTTCCTTCTTTGACACGAAAGTTATTTTTCATGCGTAAAAAAGAAAAATCGGGATATTGTCTTAGCCTTTGAAAAACTAATTTTAACGCCCCTCCAGTTTTTGTGATTAATACAAAATAGGCATAGATAATTGGTTGAATTTTTTGTAACCGGAAGAAAAAAACTTTTTGATGAATTTGCACTTTGATTATACAATAGTACCTCTTGGCATGATGGTTAGTGGTACGAGGTACTGCCTTTTGCGAGGAACTGAAAAACCTCTAAGAGTATACTTGTCATGAATAAGTGCTTCTCATCCAGCCGTTCGGACTCGGCAAAAAATTGTAGGTCCCCTCCATTCCTTCCAACAACACGCACACAGGAATGGTTGAGAGTTGTAAGTCACTAGGCCTTGGCTCTCCACGAGTTGTTGCGCCACCAAATGTATGCATAAAATAAGAAAATTTTAACAAAGACAATACACACACAAAGCAATAGCCAGAAGGGGATCACAGGGCTTTGATATCCCACCCCGAAAATTATTAGAAATGCATTATTGTAAATCATATGAATATTGTCGTTTCAGTATGAAATATGTACGAACTCAATTTCTGCGATAGTTACAAATTGTGTCCAAAACTTTGTGAATTTTATACTAAGTTCACCTAGTATATAATTTGTATTGCACATAGGCAATATTTGAGGCAGCGACAATTGTAATGGGAATGGCAATTTATTGATTGGGTGGGCGTTTATATTGCCAGGGGATTTCAGTTATAAAATGTGTGCACAGAAATAGTTGACTGCAAATACTCTTAAGCTATTTATTAATACCTTGTTTTTGATATTATAGAATTTTAATTCACTATATTTTGTCATGCTCTTTTTTATATTCTACACTTTAATTTAAAAATTGAAGAAAAGGCCATTCAAAATCACAGGAGACCCCATTTTGAACCAATTTATTACCTCAGCCAGCGATGGGAATCAATAATTGCCTCTCATCTAATGGGTAGTATTGTCATTGCAATTGCCATTGACAAAGAGTCTTCATTTGCATTATTTAAGGCGATAGCAATGAGTTTGGTAATTTATATCATCTCAAATACTGCCAATTGATCCGCTGTGTTACTGTGATGATACGTGGAAACGTCAAATCTTGATCTAGAGATCAAATTTATTTGAAATATTAATTTAACTGACGCATGGCCAGTATAATGATCCCTTGGATTATTTTTGACGTTTGGACATATTAACAAGGGATCAGATTTAAACTAATTTTTAAACCACTTTTTTTTTCTACCTACTCTAACACTTCGTCATTTTTATATGAGTAATACTAAAAAGTATAGGTTACTGTCACAAATTTACTATAATATCGTTTCATTTTTTTTAAAGGCTGCTGTACTAAAATATGAGAATAACGTCATGAACATAAGACAGTTCAACTGTTCACCTCACCCATATTGGCTTCCCAATTTTATGGATGTATTTACATGGTCTATACCATTTGTAGGTGAAAAGGTGCGTTTTCGTTTTTATTTTTGTTAATAATAACTATCAGTTTTATTCTGTTAAGTCTGCTGTTATGCGATGCCTCTTTGACCTACCCGTCTTTTTCGCAATCGAAAAGAGACCAAGAGCCTTATGACGAGTGTCGTTTGCTTTTGATAAACGACTTTTGGTTTAAGCCAATCAGCGACAAAATTAATTTTGGTGTTGAAAACCTTAATTATTATCAACGAAATTTTTCGTTGTTTTCTTGTTAACGAAATTTTACCTCAATAATTCAAATTTTCAACACAAACAGCAATTTTTTCGATGAACGACTTTTGTCAAAAGCAAAACGACACTCATAATAAGGGCTCAAGCCTCAAGAGGTATCTTGTTATAGCAGGGAAATCTTTAATTGTCGAGTGGGGATACCATGTGTGGTATGAGAATAGTTTGACAGCTATTTTAAACGATGACTCTTGAGCACGGTTGTAGTAAGTTTATTATTACATTTATAATTCAATTATATTTAAATTACCCATTACACTTTTTTAACGTTATTTAAAAAAAAAATACTCACCATTACATTTTAAAAATGTAATTGGGAAAAATCTAATTAACTATTACATTTTTAACAAAATGGCTTCTCATGAGAGTTAAAAATTAGTTTGCTAATAAAATAAAACAACCACTCTACTCCTTAAGCAAAGATAAATATCCCCATTTATGAACTAAGCGATCATAAAACAGAGTTATAACTACTCAAACTGTTGTACAGGGCAAGTTGTGGTGTAAAAGATTCACGACGAAATAGTCACCGTTTAATAGCAGTCAACTGCCATACCAAGGCGACCCCCACTCGGCTAGCAGAATAGATCTGTTAAATTTATGTAGATATGATGCAGAACGTTCTTTATTGTATTTATTCAGGTAACTGAAATGCTAGTGAATATCTTAAGCATTTGTTCAGATGATGAATTAGTATCAGAAGTAGATGATAAACTGGAAGAAGGTTAGTATGTCGTGTAAAACAAACGAATTCATTTATTTTTTTTTTTTTTTTCAAATTTATATGTTTATTTTGTCTTCTCACTGTATCTTAATAAATATGTATGTGAAAATATTAGAGATCAGGAAAAATATAACACTTGTCCCAGTTAGGCCCGGTAAGCATTTTTAGTTTGCGTTTGTCTTGCGTTACAGTACATAAAATGAGTGGTGGTGTTAGCAAAACTTAATAAAATGCTTTAAAGACTTTTTGAGATTTTTTTTAAATTAAAAACTATTACTTTTTATTATTTTTGTGGTTTTAATTTTTCATGATAATGCGTCTGCTTTGTTTAAATTATTTGTTTTATTACAGCCGGAAATGTTTCGCAATTAAGGAAAGAAGTTATTCGAAACAAAATTCGTGCCATTGGAAAGATGTCTAGAGTGTTCTCAATATTGAGGTAAAGTTTTATATTTTTTTATTTCAAAGGAAGCACACCGATATTAATAAGACATTTTACATTTTAATTGGTCTTAGAGAGGAATCAGAATCGGTTCTAGAGTTAAAGGGGCTAACACCAACTGGTGCACTTCCAGTTGGAGCATTATCTGGAGGAAAGGATTCATTAAGAACTGGTAAAGTTCCGGGCCACGTATTTAAAAAAATGGAGTGAGAAATAATGACTGACTGAATGAATGTCTGACTGAAAGGATTGATTGTCTGCTTTTAATTTCCTTAATTTTTTTTTAACCATTCCATTATACAGATTAAAATACAATACTTTCTCTTCTTTTGTTAATTTTTCAGCATTGGAAGGATTTTCTCCCAATCATAAAATTACATCTTTTGCTGAAGCGAAGGGGCTAGATGCCATCAACGAACGTATGCCACCAAGACGTGATACGGTAACGAGTACAGCAACTATTGGCAGCCTAAACAATAAAAATAATAGCAACAACAACACCAACAACAACAACAACAACAACAGTAAAATTTCGGGAAAGAAGCCAAGCAAACCAATTTCGGCTTCCTCGCCAGTAAGCAGCAATGACAGGAACATTTCTTAATAGTTTATAAATATAAGAAAGTCATAAAGTGTTTTTTGTTATATTTGTGTATATTTTCTTATATTTTTTTTTCTTTTGTTAAAATACTGAACATATTGTTGAATTTTAAATATTTATTTTTCTATCTAAAATGAAGAGTATTTATTTTATGGAATCATCAAATCCAAAAGCGGCTAGTCTTGTTCTCAAACTATTATTTCCATTTAAAGTGACTTCACCAATTTTTGGACCAACTACCTAAAATAAGAAAAATTATTGAAACAATTGGTAAGTGGGTATTTTATAAGCAACTGAAGTGGACTTGTACTTAAAAAGTACTTGAAAATATACTTGGCAGTATTACAGTGCCAAGTACATGTACTTGGAACAAAGTACTTGACAAAAAGTACGTGTATTTGTTGTTTTTCAAGGACCAAGTACATTTAACTTGTTTTTTTTAAGCACAAGGTACTGGTTACCTGACTGGTACTTGTACTTGAAAGTTTACAGGTCTTTAACATACGTGAGGTAAGGATTGCAATAATTTATTGTTCCTACTTAATTTGAAAATATATTTCGTCGGCCTAGAGTTGAAAGCCGCTAGCTCCACATTTTTTTCATTACTATAGAACACTTCGAAAATTGCTAAAAAAAAAAAAAATTCCATCAAAATATTTTCAGTATAACTGAATTTAGTATTAAAGAGTGAAGAAAAATACCTTATGTAATTTTGGTTTTATTCAAATAATGCGAACACTATTTTTTTAAATAATTTGTTTTAAAAAATGCTAAATAGAAGTTAAATGATTTTGACTCTTGCCGACGATTTGTTTTTTTTTTTAGTAAATAGGTATTTTTTTTAATTTAAAATGTCCTCGTTGAGATCATATTTTTACGTGGTTCAAAAAAAGTACATTTTTTTGCATTGATTATTGAACTAAAATGAACGAACTAGTTCAGGAACGTAAATTGAATTAAATTGATCGCTAATAGGTTTGCATTAGGCATAGGTTTGCATTAGGCATTACCAAATAAGGTAATTTCATTGAAAATCCAATTTCATCCAAAAATTAGGAAATTAAGTCAATTCCTACTGAACACACCCAATTGACCACAGTTTGAAG
Organism: Dasysyrphus albostriatus; assembly: GCA_946251815.1. NCBI lineage: Eukaryota > Metazoa > Arthropoda > Insecta > Diptera > Syrphidae > Dasysyrphus > Dasysyrphus albostriatus. Next base: position 5,304,033 of record OX276339.1, read on the forward strand.
AGCACTGTAAAGGTTTTGTATCAAAATGTCTAAGTTAAATGGATGTAGAGAGAAAAACACAACAACGGAAGCGATTAACAGGCAGTTGAAATTCAAAAACTAAATGACCTGCCAAATAAAATTACCAAATTACAAATGAAAATATTTTTTTTTTTTTCAAATTTCCATTTTTTGTGTTAACCATATTTCAACCTATAAATAGTTAAATTTTTAAATTTAAATGGACATAAACAATCCTCACAAGATTCTTATCCTAACTGTGAAAGCCGCATTCAAATCGATTAAGTCGTTCTCCCGCCAAGTTAGCAACAAGGAATAGACAGACGAAATTATCAACTTTTCCTCATACTATGTATATTATTTAGATGATAATTAATTATCTGTGCTATTAGCCAAGGCCTGGTTCTTCGAATACACTTCAATTATGTTTAAAAAAATTGCTATTCCTCTCAGAAAAGAAAGAGATAAACAAATGCCTTTCTTAGTTCTTTTGTTTGTTTATTTTTGTTTAGTTTTTATACATATAGATTTTTATATATGCTTCACCTATCAAAATAGGTACGTATTACATATATAAACATACGTGTGCTTGGTGTGCACGTCAATATCTATAAATTCTTACCAAAAATATTATTAATTAGTATATATTATTATTTTTTTTTAATTATAATTATTCGCCTTTTTAATTATTTATACCTTAACATTTTTCCTATAAGTGGAAAAAAAATTATTTTTTTCTTCTATTTATTTATATAAAACGTATCTAGGAGAAGTAGCAACACTTTATATATTATGTATTATGTATATATAGTACTTTTTCCTGATATTTATATAAATATATTTTTATATACTTTATATAAATGTGTATTTTCTTTAATTTTCATTTCCTTTATTTGCAATGTAAAAAAGTGGTCACCTATACAAGTAAATTTTTAAATGTTTTGTTTTTTAATATATATACAATGCATTTACAATAACTGTATATATATATTTAAAAAAAAAACAACAATTAATATATATAAATTATGGGTCGAATAAAATCAACTATTTTCCTTTAAATTTCGAAGTAAAAAAACGGTAAGTTAATGTTAACACTTACTCAATGTTGTTTTTTTTTTTTTTGATTTTCTATACACAATGTGTGGAATTTGAATCGTTGAACATTTTTTTTTATAATTTATTATTTCTATTTTTAAGGCCTTATTGATGAATGTAATCTTTCAAAAAGATATTCGATGGTATTGGTTGTATTTAATTCATAGTTTCAACCCATTCAAAAAGTGTACGCTAAGAAATGAATTACATTTTAATTTTCAAATCAGCATATCAGGGGTGACATTCTGTATGGCAAAAACGAACAAATGTTTTCGTTTGTGCGAACAATTTGCTTTATGTAACTCAATAAACGAAAGACTTTTTGTCCTGCAAGCGATAAAAATTAAACGACAGCTGTTTACTTCACGTTTTTAATATTGAGTACCATAAAATAAGGCGTTTTCAAGCAAAGCAGACAGATAAATGGCGCTGGCACTGAGTCAAGTGGTAAAAAACTTTTTTATCTTGGGTTACGGATTACGCCCACACCACCTACACTCACGATCTCAAATATTCAACAAGATTGAATCTCAAATAACATTAAATACTCATTCTCAAATAATATGAAATATATTTATAAGGAACAGACAACAAGAAGAAATAATTTCTCAATAGTTGTATAACAATTAGGTCAAGATGTAAGTATTATTTTACTTAATTATGACTTCCTTACAAGTAACAATGGAAATTTTTTCTATTCATATTTTTATTATTCGAGACCTAGAGATGTGTATCTCGCTTTTCACCACAGTTTACCATTTGTGAAAAGCCACCATATAAAAAAATGAAATAATCACTTTGTTTTGAATTGAGACGACTACAACTGAATAACTAAATTAATTATTTAGGCTTTCGTTCAAGTTATATATAATTTGTATCTAAAATTATATATTAATTTATACTTTTCCAACACTTTTTTGTATTCGACTATTCACCTCATATCTCATCCTTAACCAAATTCACCAGCACTTAAAAGTATGCAGTGCTAGACAGAGGCTTTCAAACTTGAGCGAAGCAAATAAATTAAACGAAATGCGATACAGAATGCCAACTTTCGCAAGATTTCTTTCCGTTTTGAAAAACAAGCCTTTGCTTTCATTTATTACAGAATCTGGGCAAAGTTTATTTCGACATGTAGTGCTATTCCAGAAAACGTCCCCGATCGGATGACGGATTTGTATTTTCAGGTCACAAGAACCATTCGATTTTATTCGTCATTTGATAAGAAAGATGGATCCATTCTGTATTGAACTGCATGAGTCTGGTAACTCTGCAGTCGATGTTTTCCTACATTTTTATACTTTTATATTTCTTATATTGCATATATGTATTTTTTTATATATAATCTTTTTAACGAAAGAAAAGAGCTTTGACGGAAGTCTACCGAGTAAGATAAATTGAGTTTGTGCTGAGACTCCACGATAGACGTTAAGCGGCCATGTTGGTCGCTTAGCCTTTTTATTATTGATTTAAATAAAATGGAAAGAAATGTTTTTTTAAGGTTTTCCACTATAAAAATACAAGTTTGATTTCTTTTTGTGAAGTGGTTTTATTATAATCTCACATGAAATCCTAAGCTATCGAAACACATTAGGAATGTGATTATGGAACTCCATAATCAGGCCACTGTGAGTGTCTCAAGGTGACTGCTTCTACAAAGAACAAAGAGCAAGCGAAGAGTGGAGGAAGGCGTGAAGTTGTAAGATCGGTCCTTTAAGTTACCACCATGCAATAAGATAACGCTTGCGCTTGTATAACCTGGAAATAAAAAGAGGAAAGCTTAAGCGTCCAAAACCATCGAATGAGTTGTTTTGACTCTTGCTGTCAATATAACATCTGTGGAGATATAAAGAAACAGCTTCGACTAAACGATTACTTTTATTCGTTTTTGTATAATGTAATTGGGGCCCCAAGTTTATTCTTAAACTATTTTTTTCAAAAAATTCTTTACTAAATCTATTTTCGTTTGAAATAATCGAGAGGAGGAATGTTTCCTCCACAAATTTTATATTTAGTTCCTACTAAAATTTGTCTGCTATCGTGAACCTCGACGGGAACAAATTTCCCCCCAAAAAAAATTCTTATTCTTACTCTTAATTCCGAAGCGAGTACTCACAAAGGGGAATTTTCGTTTTCGGGTGAAACTTACACTAGGCGAAAAGTGAGTGGAATGTTGTTCCCGTGAAACTCACAATAAGGCTGGATAACACTGTGTTGTGACTGTCAACTTTCACAAATCACCTTAGCCGATTCCACCCCTTGTTTTACTTGGCGTAACGAAATCCTTTGAAGTGGAGCTATACTTATTGGTAGTGGAAATTAATTAATTTTTGATTGATTATTTATTTTATTGAACCTTATGTTTAAAAGAAACGCCATATAATGTTTTTAACTATATGCACGTAAGATCTGTGATCTTTTTAAATGCGACTGGAATTGCACGTGTTAAAGATTTGGGAAATGGTTACAAATTTGTATTCATCTAAGCTAGTCAATTTGATTGAAAAATATTAAACAAGTACGGTTACGAACGACTCGATCTATGTCCACGCTTTTGACATTTAAGTCTATATGATCAGCTAAACTTTGCTGCAAACTTCCATATATATTAATAAGAACGAAATATTTTTTATTTCAGTCTTTGTAGACTAGAAACAAAAAAAAAAAAGAAGAAAAGAACAAACATTGAGCAATGAAAGTTTGTCCAAATTTGGAGAAGGGAAAATGGATTAACAGAAGCTGGAAATAAGATAATCTATGAGGTTAGCAGGGAGGAGAAAAAAAAACTACGCGTATTATTTAGGATTTAAAATGGATCTACTTTAATTTGAAATCTAAACTTTGTTATTTAATTAATAGTGAAAATTAAATAAATTTTTTTAATGCATGAATCACAAATATTAAAATAAATTAGTAAATGAGAATATTTTTGAAGCTAAACAAAAATGATGAAAATCTAATTTTATTTTAAAGGAGAGGACGAAGAGAAGGCATAAAAGGTATGAAGTTTTGAGGATTGGAAGATGCAAATTTATGAGGTTCTCTAGCTAGGGAAGCAATAAACGAAAGGTGGGTTGAGCCAACATTTCTCGCACATCAATAAAATCTTTTATGGTAAGACTGACATGAATAATTTTGGGTTTGAAGGGTCAGAAAGAACCACTTCCATCGACCAGCTAAGGAACGATTCCAGCAAGCCAACAATTGGCAGACAAAACTGCCCGTTATACAAGACACTAGTTAGAAGAAAAAAGGATAGAACAGAATGAAAATAAGATGTTTACTATCTCATCCCATAGGTGGCATCCAGTGAAAGCTGGAGATATAGAAAATAATGCTGCCTAGAGTGGGGCTTAAATCCAAACTTCCAAGTAACAGTCAAGCAGTGAATGTACTGCACCATTTACACCCTAATTTTACATAAAATGATTTTGGGTTCATTAGAGTATTCCTCCAAGAATAATAGAATATAAACTTTCAAGCGGAAAATAACAGAATAAAGAGGTGTCAAAGAATTTCTCCCATGTTGAACGGTAATGTGACTGAAATTGAGTAAGGTAAGCAGTTTTAAAGCATTTTTCCTCCACGTACATCTTATAATTAAAATAAAAACAGCAATGAGGGAAATATTAAAGGCGATTAGGCAAAGCCTTTTCTTGAGGTGTGCCAAGCAACAAATTTTTCACTTTGAGAATTAAAAAAAAGTAGTTGATTTTTTTGACCCACCCTTTATTTATATCATTTTGGTTAAAGGAAAACAAATTTGCATAAATGTTCTCGTCATGTTGTCAAAAATTTTAAAACGAATAAGAACGTTTCAAAAACGTATCAATAATAATATTGTTGATGAATGCACAGTTTTTCAGTTTATTTATTTTTTTTTAATAAAAAAATGAGCGAATCTTCGAACTTATTTTGTCTACTGACGTTTTAGTTTAGTTCAAAACTTTTTAGACGTTAATTTACTATATGTATGGTGTGTGCATTATGTTTCCTTATTTGCTCAATTTAAAATATTATACAAAAATATAAATATAATACTATTTTATTGTTTCTCAAACAGTGTAGAAGTCATAAAATAATATAATATAGAACGAAACTGTTATTTTCTTTGCCAACCTCGCTGTAATTATTTTTTTTTTGCTTTTCGTTTTTTTTTTAATTTTTAACACAAAGTTTTAATTTTTATTTTACAAAGCTATTTACATAAAAAGACATAGTCATATATATCTTCATTCAGTTTATTTTAATGTATTTGAAAAAAAAAAAATCTACGCTATTATTTTTTTTAATACAACAAAAATAAATAAAATTATTTGTTTAAATTAAACGAAATACCCGATAACCAAAATCAAAAATGCAGTAAACTTAATTAGTAAAATTTGCACCAGGCTCATATTTAACAAGTTGTATATTTATATATGCGTTTATATGACTCATTTTTTTTCGATGTGGCATAAGTTACCGTTTCTATTTTTACCAAAACGTCAAGTTAATTATTTAGATTTTTTCTGAAAAAAGGATACGTTGACTTATCCACTTTGAAGATAAGCGACCTATATAAACACATATACATGTGTATATACATATATATATTTTTGATTCTGCAGCTTAAACATATTTTAATGTTTTTTTTTTTTAATTTGTTATCTATTCTTAGTGAGGAAAAACTGAACAAAAATATAATACAAATAAAAAACATAACGTCGATCGCGACATTTAAATCTGTCATCATTATCTCCTTCAACTCTCAAAGAAGTAGAGTAATTTTAATATTTTTTTTTTGTATTTTTTGTTTTCTTAGCAGATCATTTTTTATTTATTTTTTTTTTTCGTTTTATTTACAATTTTATATAGTGTAACGCTCACAAAATTTGCAAATTCTGTGTCTGTGATAAAAATTGTTTTAAATTAATATATTTAATACATTTCCCTAACTAGAGCAATAATAATAATAAAAACTAATCATCTGTTTCTTCACTCGATTCGATTAAAATTGAAAATATAGTGCTTCTCCTTTGTATGCTTAAAATTATTTATAACAAAAAAAAAACAAATAAATGTATTACAAAAATAAAACAAAAAAGATTTAAAAAAAAGGATGAGCTCCTCCCAATCTATGTTAATTTATGTATATAATTATAATTAGATTTATTTTCTTTTTTTACCCCACAGTCTCTTTTTCTTCATACGTAGAGGTTCATCATTTTTTTTTTTTTTTTTTTGTTATATATCTATAAATAATAAATCGCGATAAAATTCATTATTTTTTTATCAAGTTATTCAATTAGTTATTCAATTTATAAATATAAGAGGATGGTAATGTGTTGGTTTACCGTTGTGTTTGTGTGAGAAGGATGTGAATATATATCATTTTTTTCGCTTTCAAATATCGATTACTGTTTCATGATTTTGTTTTGTATTCCTTTTTTGTTTTACTTAAAGTAATTTTAGTTTTAATTCTTAGTAAAGATACGAGAAACTTAAACCCAATAGAATTTTATATTAATTAGTTTCATCACTCGTTTCACCACTAAGCAATTGATTGAAGAAAGGATTCAATCCTTTAACTGCTACACCTAAAAGAAAGATAAATAAACAAAAATTAAATTATTTGATAAAAAAAATATATTTTATTTTGAGAAAAGCGCGTCTGAAACATCAAGGTTTTTAGTACAATTGCAGGCGTAACTAACGATTTGTACTTGTATAACGAAATATTCTTTTAAAGGCAAGTTCTAGATCGGTCATATTTTTCGAGCAAAAAAGTTTTTTCACCTATTAAAACCGAAAATATGTATAGTCGGATACACTTTGAAGCGCTTATTTTAGCTAAGGCATTTAAGCATTCAATTTATTTTATTCAAATTATAAATTCATATATTAACTGATAAGAAAACCTATCAATTAATTTTTTGGTAGACAAAACACTTCCAAGTCTTAATCTTTTCATTCGGGCGCATGTGGAATATCTATTTAAACGACTAAATTAATTTACAAATAAGTACACTTACCTTTGCCAGCTAAGGCCTCTTCCTTTGAATCTCGCCATTTAATATAGGCTTCTTGTTGTATAACTTCAGCCTCATACAACTCACCAAACAGTTCACTTAAAAGGCCTGCAAAGAATAAATAATATTCACAATCAATGATGGAAAGCAAGTATATATCTTACCTCTAGGATGTTCCAAGCGATTACATAGCACTTGCATTGCATACAGAGCCTCAAGCTCTAGTTGTTCTTTTGAGTCCAAAAGACGTGTCATTATAGGTATGCAAGTCTTTTGAAATGTTGTTAATTCTAACTTAAATGTACCATCTTTGAAAGCAATTGCATAATTGCAAATGCAAGTTGTTAGTGATCGTGTTAGTGATTTATCGATTTCAATAACATTGCCCTGAAATAATAAAGAAATAATCCTCCAGTAAAAATATTCAAAGAAAAACACGATTTAATTTACTCACATTAATATAATCAATAATAGATTCAACCGGAGCTTTATCTTTAAGTAAGTGGTCTACACGCTCTACAATTTTTTCATTTAATTTAGTTCTATCTTCAGTGACAACAATGTGGGGTTTCGCTGATTCATCTTCCAAAAATTCAAGTTTCTAGAGTAAATAAAAATAAATTCAGTACAATTGCACAAACTCAACCAGATATTAGAGCACTTACATTTGTTTTAATGAAATTGGCAACGTCAGACTCGGGCATAAAATCAATAAAATTTAATTTTGAACTCTTCCACGTGGCACGAGTAAAGTCTGGTCCTATTTCACGAGTGCAGTATGTGAGGAAACTCCTAAGGAAAATAACTCCCTGCTTCTGTTCGGCCAAATCCTTGTTCCATAAATCATTTATGGTTATTATTTTGTTAGTCATTAATGGACCTTGCAAAAAAAAAAAAGAAAGAAAAACATTTTATTGCCTGAATCCATAGATGCATGTATTTTAATTACCTGCAAATTCAAAAATATACGTCCAAAAATCGGGTACATCTAGTATAAGTTCATAGACAAATTCGCATAATTGCTTGTAAGCCAATCTAAAGTGTTCGATATTGATGTAATTTCGTTTAAAGAAAAATGCGACAATATTGGCAGCATAACGTCGTTGTACTTGGCCGACATTAACCAAATGCAAATATTCGGATAGAATCATAAACAAAAAATATGAGCGCAGATTTTCTTTGAATTTTGTCAAACACGGAATGACGCTATTGAGGGTTTTTGCACTGGCAGCAGCCTCAACCATATCTGAGATTGCTGATTTCATAGCTGTTTCTTCTTCTTTGGTAGGTTCATCGAATACTGCTGGCGGGGCAAGAGCTGGTGATTCATATTCAACAGCTGCGGCTGCCGATGCTGCATTTGATGTTGCTGATGATGGTGTTGTGCTCGAATTAATATTTGACGATAGCTGCTGTTGGTGTGAGGATGATGATGATGGCAGCCCCATCTTAATCGTTAGGAGAGAAAAAACAAAATATTATTTTTCCAGAGCCTGCCAGTTCACAAACTTACCTTGGGTTGCATTCTAGGAGCCATCGATTGATATGGGTTCTTACTGTGACTAGCTGATTTTTGCATATTCGAAGCATTCATCATACCACGACCTGGATTATTACGTGACGAAGAACTTTCTCGAGATCCGTGAGCTGAGCCACCATGGGAATGAACACCTGTTTTGTTTTTATTGTAAAATTGTATTATTTTATACACCACATTACTATATTTAGTTATTATAAAAAAAATATGCTTTGTTGACTATTAAAAGATCTCTTATTTTGTTTTTCCGAATCCTCATAATCATAATCACTTCAGATCATAATCTTTTTTTTTTGTGTTCCTTTTTCAACAAGTCAGTTTCACATCGCCTAGGTGAACTCGGCTCGTTTTAATAAAATTTACTTGGAGTGTTTCCTTATTGTTGGCCTTAGAAATCAATCAGTTTTAAAAATAATTACAACTGATTCTTCCTTTGTTTTTTTTTTGAAAAAGCATACATATATAAAATTATTGTTTGTATAAAAATCAGATAGTTCGAACACATTGCTTCCACTTCACTCAAACGCTTAGTATAATATCATTTGAAAGTAATGACTATAGTTGGAGTCTATCTCGCTCGGGGAGCGGAGTTGAGTCAAAATTTGTGAAGAAAAAACCTGGGCCTGTATTACAAGTTACGATTATGGTTCAAAATCCATCTTAATAATTATATTGCGATAACGTTTTACGTTTTTTAAAACGATACTCGTTTTATTTTAGGACTGCTTTTGATAGTTATTTTTTATGTTTGTTGTATTCTTTCTCATAAATCATAATCGGTCAATGTCGTGAGTATCGTTTCGAGACGAAAAACGGGTCTAATATTACACCCTATTTCAACTCGAGCTCTCGATTCTGTTTGTTAACGTACTATGTATATAGGTAGTTATATATATAGCTAAATAGTTTTTTTTTTATTTTTTTATATTTCGACGGGCCTAAATAAGCCTCAAATACAGGGAAAGGCTGGGTTGCAACCCACACTAGTAACTACCCATTTGTGACATTTTTTACAAATCCTCTAAATTTATCAATCAAAAACTAGTGTGTAGAATTAAATTAAACCAAAGTCAATATTATTGCTTGTTTGTTTTGAAGATATTTTTTTTTTCACTTTAAAAACCACTGTTTATTAAATATTTTTACAAATGTTAACAATTATTTCTAATTCTAGGGTGCTCGAAATGTAAAGATATGTTCAGACCAATTAGAATAACTTCCAATTGGAAGTTTTCTGATTTTTGTTTCCATCCCCTATAGTCGTGTAGCGGTTAATTTAATTGCATTTTTTTTGCATACTAGGTGATTTGCCTAATATCTGCCAAAAACATGTAGGTAAACAAATCCAATGGGATGGGGTTTATATTTCCCTCCACTTGGAAGTAACGGGCAATTTTATTAAGAAAAATACTTAAAATAGAAAAAATATACATATGTTTTATAGGCCTTTGGAAAGAAATTTAGTGTTTTTTCGATGAACAGATTTGGCAAAAATTATTTTCAAACAAATTCAGAACCGACGCAATTCGCAATATTTTAAAAACTTTTCAAACTAATTTTGAATCATTTATAAATATTTGTGTTTGTTGTGTTTAAAAAAAATACAAGTAAAATTATTTTATAGATATTGGTCCTAAAATTTTTACATATTATAAAGTTGTTTGAAAAAAAAAAATAAATTTGGTGGCGCAACAGCTCGTGGAGAACTAGGGCCTAGTGACTTAAAACTCTCAACCATTCCTGTGTGCGTGTTGTTGGCAGGAATGGAGGGGACCTACAATTTTTTGCCGAGTCCGAACGGCTAGATGAGAAGATTGGAGGATTTGTCAGTCCCTCGCAAGAGGCAGTACCTCGGGAAAAACATTTCTGTTGTTTGAAAACTATATAAAATTAATCAATTTATATTGCAGATGATTAAATTTGAAGGGTTGGGAATAAAGAGTTATCGTGTAATATAAGGTCAAGTGAGCAGATAGCTTCAATTACTTAGAGTATAGAGACGCTTACCTCGGTCATATCGGTCCCTTTCCATAGAGCCCTTATTATAGGAATTCTTATTTCTTGGGCCACCGCGATCGTTCCTGTCATTTCTATCATTGCGATCATTACGATCATTGTTACTTTTTGAGTCAATCAATGTTGACAGGGCAGCGAATGAATTGGATGCCGTTGATGGAGTCCGCGATTGACCTCCACTGCTGTTCCACAGGAACTGTTGTAGACCACCCATTTTCTTAGTTCCCATATCTAAATCATTGAGCTGTAAATACGAGTTTTTTTATTTTATAATAATGTTATTTGTTTTGTTTTATATAATTTTAATTTTCAATTATGTGCCTGTTAGACCAAATGTCTGTTTTCTTAACTATTGAATTTTTATTAAATTGGCGTGCAACTTTAATAAAAAATTGAATAGTTAGGGGACTTACCATTGGTTCGAGTTTATTGGTGTCAACAGCACCAATCGATCGGTTGCCCTTGCCAGTTTGCACATGATGCCACGTATCATCACTGTTATTGGAATTATTTCCATTACCACCCATACTATTTCCACCACCTTGATTTTGAGAACGTCGCATTGAACCACCATCATCATTACGTCCACCACCTCGACTACCATCACGATTATTGCCGTAAGAATTATTACCACGATCCCCAAATCGGCGATCATCTTTTTTTATACTGCCTCCGCCTCCACCTCCTCCACTGCTACCACCTCCACCGCCACCGCCACCACCGCTAGACATCATACTGCTGTAGTTCATGTACTGCGTTGACATTTGCTCGGTCTTGGTTTGTTTTTGAATTTCATCCATAGTCTTGGGTGTATCACCACGTGTCGAAACCCATTTGCGTGTACGCAAATCAATTACATCTTGCAACATAAATCGCACACGACTGGTAACCTTAGCTCCGACTCCTTCTTTGTCTGTCTTCGAGACAATGGCCTGCATTTTCTTCATTGTAAGATCCAAATTATGGTAAACATTAGGATCTTTTGGACTCTGTGGGGTTTTTTCGAATTTTTCACCAACCGTAGTCAGCAATTTGCACAGACTCTCTAATTGATCCTCAGACTTGGCTTTCAGCAATAGGTCAATGCATGAATTTATAATCTTTCCGGTTAACATGGAAATCTTAAATAATTCTCCAATAAAACGCACAGTACCGCCAGAGCGACGACGTATCTTACGTTCCTCTTCTTCTAATTGTGCCTGTAGCTCGAGTTTCTCAACCGGATCCTTGCAATCACGAATTTTATCCAAAATCGGTTGAAGTTTATTTTCTTTGGCCGCACGTTTGGCGACATTTTCATTGAATTCATTTTCTGTCTTGTCCAGCAATGATGTTCGGAATTGTTTCAAATTTGCCCGTGTGCCACTTTCCATTGTGTCACGTGCTTTTACTTCATCAACAAGTCTTTGACATAGCCGTGCATAGGAGACTGAAAAGTTTGGCTCATCAATTGCCTTCTCGAAAACCAATTCCATAACGTCATTGACTTTTTCGTTGGTATCGATTTTTAACTTAATTATCTGCTCAACCAGGGTATCGAATTTTTCAGGTGTCAATTTATTGAGAATTCCTCGGACGCGCCGTTTTAGCTCCTCACTATCATGCATACCTTCGCCAGCTTCAGGAGCAAGTTGCCGTGGACGCCACGCATTGTCGGTCTCGTTGAGTTTCACATCTTGATTGAGTGACAAATTTATACGGAAGACACCGCCTTTAATGCTTCCCTTGTTACTATTGCGCTGAATTACACCCGACATTGACGCTTGTTTATTATTATATCCAGCACCACCTCCCATGCCACCACCACCACTTAATGCCATTCCAGACCGATCACCCATCGATCCGATTCCACCCATAGATTGGACTCGTTTGTTATTATTGCCACGAACAAATGATGGCATCAAATTATTGGGCTGTGACGATTGTGAGTCTGGAAGAATTGATGCATTTATCGTGCTAACGTTGGGTGTTTGTCTAGATGCTTTAGCCTCGCGCAATTGCATCAACTGATCACGATCGTACTGCTTCTTTCCGTTTGGATTTTGTGGTGACCATTGCCCTTCGTTGTAATTGATCAATGATTGAATTGCCGCTTGAATAGCAGCAGATTGTTCAGGTGTCGGTTTGGCTTTGCCTGGTGCTTCGATTTCTTCTTTTTTACTGCTACCACTGTCTTCAGTAGCACCTGCCCCCGAATCAACAATCTCACCTTCACCATTGACGGTTGCATTTGCGGTTGCCGATGCAACTTCAGCAGGAAGCTCTGGTGTTTTTGGAGATTTATTATTATTATTGTTACTAGTGCTCTCATTAACTACTTGACTACTACTACTACTTTTGTTGGTGGTTTCAGTCGATTCAGCTGTTGTTGGTGTGGTTGCTGCGGAGGCGGTTGCTACCTTTGAGCTGGTGTTGTTATTGACAGTATCTATCGTTGGCTTATCCGTTAACGATTTTGACACGGGAGTATTAGCAGCAATTTGCGACGCCGCTACACTGCGATCCGTTTCATCAGTTGATGATGTCTTTTTACTTGTGCTAAGGTTGTTGTTGTTATTGTTATTAATATTATTGGAACTGCTACTATTACTAATATTAATATTATTTAGATTTTTATCTAGACTATCGTTTAGTGTATTTATCTTATAATTATAATTTATATTAAGGTTTTCTTCTTGAAGAGTCTTCTCCTGTTCGGGGGCATCTTCCTTGCCATTTGTAACCATCGCCGCGTCCGATGATGCTACTGCTACCGAAACTGGTATTTCCGATTGCTGCTGCAACACATCCGGGGACATTGTTTGTGTATTTAAATGGACTGCTACAGCTGGATTCATTTCGGTTTCGCTTAGTTTCATACTGCTGCTGTCCGACGTTTTTTGATTTGCTAATGTATTTTCGATATTAGCTTGAATTGTTGATTTTTCCAGGTCGCTGCCAGTATCGGGAACTTTTATTTTTTGCGTTCTTGTATCAGGGGCGGTGACTATTATATTATCCTCGCTGGAAGATGATTTTTGTAATAACGATGATGTAATTGATGTTGGCGATGAAGATGAAGACAATGTAGATAAAGTGGATGTCGGTGATGATGATGCTGTAGTTGGTAAACTATTACTACTTTCCTGGATTGAGGACGATATTTCAGTTGGGACCGAAGAGGATTCAGGAGGATATTGTTGAACACTACTTATCAATTCTTTTTCAGTACTTGAATTTTCTAAATCTGCTGTAGCTGCTGCTGTATTTTCTTGGAGTATTGTTTCTTGTTGGAGTGGTGTTGCAGCAGCTATATTTGTAGATTGAATTTGGTTGCGTGGTGTTGTTGTTGAATTCGTTCCGGGTAAAATCACAGACAATTGATCAATAGTTGAAGAAGGTTCAATTACATCAGTAACTTGTATTGCTTTAGTAAGTGTTTCATCAGTTAATTTTGCTGTAAGAGAAAAATAATAATATATAATAAAGTTTCGTTTGATTGGAGACGAAAGGGTTACAAAAATAATTGAGATAATTTGTACCCATTTTGTTCTCAAAAAGTAGTCATTAAAACAACTTGATTAAAAAAATAAACAAATAAAAGAATGAAGTATTAACTATAGCACATTATTAAAGTCTTTCCTTGATTTAAAATATTTTTTTTTTGCATTTAAAGTCAATTTCTAAAAATTGCATAGAAGCAACATGCACTGTTTCATTGGATTCAGAATGAGTGAATTCTTGAGTGAGACTAAAAGAAAACGACATCATTCTGAATCCAGTGGAACTGTGGTTGTAACTTCTACTCAATTCTGAAGTTTTGTACCCGTATTGTTGGATATAATGTCCTTGCACCAAATGATTTTCTGGCCTTTTCATCTCTAATTTAAATATATAATGAAAAACGATTCTTATTCGATATTTGAACCTTTTTGCATACAAATCACGATTTTGAATTTTTTCGAAATACGACCTTCTTATTATCAGGTGACGATATATAATATTTTAGAAACCGTTTTTAGTTCTTAGGGTAGTGGTGGCAGACGTGTGTTTATCTTCCAGCGAAGGACATATAGAAGATATCGTTTTTAGACTTGGTTTGGAAGTTCAGGCTCCAAACACAGCTACAATTTTCGATAACGATTGATATGAACATCTAAGATTGTTGACGAACGGCTTCCGTCACAAAAAAGATCTTATAGGTGATGTTAAATAGATTGATGCCTCTGTAATGGACACAGTCAAGAGGTGAGAATCGATCACAACCATCAAGCATTGAGAACCAGTGGCATCATTGCCAAGAAGATAGCAAAATACCGCTTCATCTTTATCTTTATTAATCAGCAACTGATATCGATACTAAATAAATAACATCGCTATTTCAATCACATACATGTAAAAGGTTTTTCAACAGGGACGCTACAAAAGTAGAGCGACAGAGACAGCAAACGACACCATATTTCTTGCCGCTCTTTTGACATTTCTCTTCAGTAAGGTTTGCCATTTCATAATGGAAAGATATTCGAGCCAACAACGAGTCGATATTATTAAAATTTACTACCGAAATTCGGAGTCAGTGGCCTCAACGTTAAGAGCGCTACGTCCAATTTATGGTCGTCATAATCGTCCTAGCAGATCGACTATTGAGCGCCTAGTGGAAAAATCTAAATCCACAGGCACAGTACAAAATTTTCCTGTGCCAGTGAGACAAAGAAGTGCCCGTAGAGTCGAGAATATTGTTGCCGCTGAGGCTTCAGTTGCAGAAAGCCCAAATTTGTTCCTCACACGTCGTTCTCAAGCATTGGGCATCTCCGTGACATACTTACAAGATTAAATTGACGCAAGAACTGAATCCGCTTGACCACCAGAAGCGTCGTATGTTCGTGAATTGGGCTGAGCAACAACTTGAAAATGATTCGGATTTTCATCGAAAAATCATCTTCAACGATAAGGATCATTTCTGGCTGAATGGCTTCGTCAATAAACAAAATATGCGGTATTGGTCAGGCAGCAATCCACACCAACTCCATGAGTCATCATTGCATCCCGAAAAAATTACGGTTTGGTGTGGTTTATGGGCCGGCGGAGTTATTGGGCCGTATTTCTTCCGTGATGATCAAGACCTGCACGTTACTGTGAATGGGGATCGCTACCGTTCAATGATAACCGAATATTTTTGGTCCCAATTGGATGATATGGAATTGGAGGACATGTGGTTCCAACAGGAAGGCGCCACAAGCCACACAGCGAATGTCACAATCAATTTATTGGAAACCAAATTTGGAGAACGTGTTATTTCACGAAATGGTACAGTCGCTTGGCCGCGTCGGTCGTGCGATTTGACGCCGTTAGACTATTTCCTGTGGGACTACGTCAAGTCTATGGTCTATGCCAACAAGCCAGCGACGATTGATGAACTTCGTACGAATATCGAACGTGAAATTGCAGCAGTATCGGTCGATTTATGCTTGAAAACCGTCGAAAATTGGGTTCAGCGTCGGGACTTCTGCAAGCGTGCCCGTGGTAGCCATGCAAAAGAAATCGAGTTCCATACATAATGGCAATCAAACGTACTTTCACAGGAATAAAGAATTTCATTGATATCCAAAACCGTTTTTGTTTTATTTAAAAAAAACTTTTGTAGCGCTCTTATTGAAAAACCCGATATGTACGTCAAACCGAGTCAAGTTCAGCAGGCCTTAATTATCACTCATAGTTGGGAGTAAAATTTATTGGGAACTAACATGAGCAGAATGGACATCAGCTCATCGAACTTATGTAGAGGGTGTCATGATGAAGCGGCGGAGAAGGGCTCTCCTTACTTCCTGTGTGAATGCTCCAGCCTAGCTATTAGCAGAAAAGCAGCCCTAAGAGAAAAACTGGACAACATCTGTCTTGTCACATACCTAAATTTATTCAGAACTCAGGATGGTTCAGGGAGGCCTTCCACACCTAAAAATTCCCCTCTTAATCTCCTTAACCCTCTCCCTACCGCTCCACACTATCTACCTACACCTTGAGGAGTGCGATGGATCCATTGGTGAGATGATGCGGATTGACGTATTATCATCCCTTCAAACCTAACCTAAACTCAAACCGCACTGATCCTAGACTGTATGGTGCATATCTATAGACATTAATTAACCTGTCCCTAGACAAATCTGGGTTTATTATATACTTCATCAGGTAAAATATATATTTTTGCCTAGCAACAGCTTAGACAATATCGCTTTAAAAAGTTAATGACTCAACCATTTTTGACTTCTTTCAAACTTTCCCTCCAAACATAATCCTTTCTAACTGCTGATGACAAAATCTTTCCTAAATTATCTATGAGATTTAAGATACAATAGATGCGTTTTTTTTTTGCATGTCCATATGGGCATTGGAGAAAAAAACGACATCGAGACATTCAAATATTTGCCTTGATATGCCATGAAAAAAATTTGACATTTCTATACAAATTATCCATAGCACAACGACAATAGTAGTCAGTTAAGTACGAGTAGTTACGTTTTTATCGGGGCAAAAGTTAAATCCACTTGATTATCTGGACTACGGGAACTCTATATGGACATAGTTGTTGTTGTATTTGACATGTAAATTGGTTTCTTTTGCTGTCGTTTTTTCAGACAGTATTATTTGGAGTTGCAAAAGAACACCACTATGTATGCTTGTATTAAGATTATTAATTAAAATAAATAAAAAATAAAATAAATAATTAAGATTAAATAAAATAAATATGTAATTAACCAAACTGATACTTTTACATCCCTCGGCGCGACGGTGTTGTGTATTTAATAAGCGTTTTCTTCACTTATGGTCTTATATTCGTGTTAAAGGGTAAGAAAATCAAAATAAATTTTGTGGCGCAACAGCTCGCCAAGAACCAGGGCCTGGTGACTTACAACCCTCAACCATTCCTGTGTGCGTGTTGTTGGCAGGAATAGAGGGGACATACAATTTTTTGCCGAGTCCGAACGGCTAGATGAGAAGCACTTATTCATGACAAGTATACTCTTGGAGGATTTGTCAATTCCTCGCAAGAAGCAGTACCTCGGGAAAAACATTTTTGTTTGTGGCAGCGGCTGGGAATCGAACCCAGACCTTCGGCATGACAGTTCAATGCACCAACCATTATGCCACAAGGTGTTAAAGGGTGGATTGCAATATACGCGCATTGTTGTGGATCTACATACGTCACTGTATATCGTCGGTTTTCTGTCAAAACATTTAAATGTTTATCAGATTAAAAAAAAAATCACTGAATTGAAATATCAACCAGTTTTAAAAGCTTTTACGATCGAAGTTTTTTTGTGTCTCCTGAGTCTTTCATTTTATAGGTTTTTTTTTTGGCAAATTCAGATTTTGATCTGAAAATTTATTTTTTTTGTCGCAAATAGTATACGATCGCAGATTGATTTTCCGTTTAATTGTATTGGTGTACAATTTGTGTGTGTGAAACTGTACCCTACCCAGGTTTGTCAAACTGGTGGCTGTCAATTGTTCTGGCGTGTAATGGTGTTAGTAAGAGAGGTGTAAATCTGCCGAAAAATCCAGATCTGCAAAATTGATTTTCGATACAAAAAATAGATTTTTTTACCATTGGAAGGCTTTTAATGTCAAAATCTGTGTTTTGACAAATCAGAAGGGAAAAAAAAAACATTTTTTGTTACCAAAAGAAAACCCCATTATGAGGTTTTGTCAGTTAGGAAACGATATTTACATTTTCATGGTAAATAAAGGTCTCTCTTCAAATTGGGGGGTTTTTGTTATTGAACAGCAAACCAAAAAAGCGCAAAAAAAATATAGTCACTACGGTGGAACTCGTTATGTTAAACTTTTTCTATTGATCAAACCATTTTGAAATAGTGCTGATTAAATAAACCTTAAGTTTATTCGAAAAATTTAACCTTTTTTTCATAAATATTGTAGTTACAAAAGTTTTAGTTTATTGAGAATCACTCAACTATGAATGTGCCCTTAAGCCCAGTACGCAGATCGAGCAAAAACAAATTTTATCTCTACATTTTTTTTTCTCAAGACAAATTCTGAACTTGTAGAGATAAAACAAAAGTCAACTGAGAACAGAAGCGTAGCTAATTTCTTTCAAAACATTTGCAGAGCAAAACAAATTGAGCGCCTGCGCTTGTTGGGGAAAAATATAATGTGAAAGGGTGAAAATACCTCTAAAAAGTCGGAAATTTTTACTTTTATTATTTTTCTAGAAAAGGCGATTTTATATAGTTTGTCTTCCATCTTTCAAGCTCTCAACTGTCAGATAATTTTGACAGATGGCTACGATGTCGATGGATTGAAAAAACGATTTTTTTTAGTTTTAACTTCTCTACAAAAAGCGATTTCTTGAGCGATTGGTCCTCATTTGGATTAAAATGAACTTTTTCCATCAAAATATAGTTTGTCCATTCTGTCAAGCTATTAGCTGTCAAATTCCATTAAAGAATGGCTACGATGTCGTTGGTTTAAGAAACCTCTAGAAATTCCGAAGTTTTTGAAGTTTTTTTTTTACTTCTCCGGAAAAAAAGTGATTTTAGGGCAAATGGTAGACATTTGTATCAAAATAAACCTTTTCCGTCAAATAAATCTTTCTCTATCCGTGAAGCTATCAATTATAAAATTCTATTGAATGATGGATGTGATGTCGATGGATAAAAAAAAACCTACTGCTCCAGAAATCCACTTGATTTTTGCCAGATCATTCTGATGATGCCAACTCGGTTAAAATAAAATAATATTTTCCGTTCGTGAGATACCGGCCGATATGTGTGAAAGAGTATGCCAAAATTGGACTCAGCGGATGGGCTACCTGAGACGCAGCCGCGGTCAACATTTGCATGAAATTATCTTTAAACATTAAATTGCAAGGTTCAAACTATCGGTTTAAAATAAATATTTCATTAATTTTTTCGAATTTTTTGTGTTTTTTTTTTTTAAGTTCTAAACCTCTTAAAAAATCACCCGTTATTTTATTTCAGTCATGCGTTCTCAAACGTCTTAATAATGGAAAGTATGAAACAGGGAAATTATTTTAGTTTATAAAATGCGAAATAAACATAAAGCGTCACAATTTGTCCGGAAAATATTGCTTCGAGCATTCTCTTTCCGCGCAAAATATAGTGGAGACTTACTTTTGCCTTTTCATGTACAGCGGCTACGAACGTCAAATTTTTCGCTGGAGCTGCGTACTGATTGGAAAAAAATCCTAGATAAAATTTGTCCTGGGAAAAATTTTATATGGGAGATAAATTTTATCTCGATCTGCGTACTAGGCTTTATTTGTTTATCAGCCTTATTGTGAGTTTCACTTGAACAACATTTCACGCGCAAAAATTGGTATTCCACTTTTCGCCTATTGCGAGTTTTACGCGAAAAACGAAAATTCCCCTTTTTTGTGAGTACTGATTTCGTGATTATTCGCAATTAAGATCTTAAATTGTTACTTATTTTGTGATGGTGAATGAAACAAAAAACAGTGCTGCGCAAGATTTTTGATTATTTTAGACCAAGTTTTCTTGGTTCAGGCGAATCTCATAATAGCTTTTAAAATTCCGCGGGAACAAACATTTTTCGGGTGAAATATTTTCCGTGTGAAACTCATAATAAGGCTGAATATGAATGTGTTTAAATTGTAAAACTTAATACAAAAACATTGACTATGAAGTACATGCGTTTCGTGGAATACGAGTAGACTTTGGTCGACATAATCATTCATCCAAGCGCATGGAGAAAAACTGTTAAAAAAAAATTAAAGAGGCTAGCTCTGTTATAATAGTCTTAAAGGTTCTTCAAGCTCTACAGGAAATATGACTGCCGCTAGTGAAAGTGTTTAAGATGATGCAAATCTAAAAATTTCAAGACGGGCAGAGCATTCAGAGGTTTTTATGGCACATTATAATTTTGCATTCGGGTTTGCATCCACACTCCTATAAAGGCCCAAGAAGGATCAGCGCTTAGATGATTTCACACAATATTTTTAATTTTTTTTTTTGCAACAAGACGCTGTAGTACCTCGTGGCATGATGGTTAGTGCGTAGGACTGTCATGCCAAAGGTCTGGGTTCGATTCCCAGCCGCTGCCACCTATAAACAGAAATGTTTTTTCCGAGGTACTGCCTCTTGCGAGGAACTGACAAATCCTCCAAGAGTATACTTGTCATGAATAAGTGCTTGCTCATCTAGCCGTTCGGACTTGGCAAAAAATTTTAGGTCCCCTCCATTCCTGCCAAAAAAAAAATACGCACACAGGAATGGTTGAGAGTTGTAAGTCACTAGGCCTTGGTTCTCCACGAGCTGTTGTGCCACCAAATTAAATTTATTTATTCAACAAGACGCTGCCACATCTCACACAACACGAGATTTATTACAAGAATAATTTCCTGAACGAGTTATTTCGCGTTTTGGTGAGAATTTTTATGATAAATCTATGTTTATATACACATCTGCAAACTCTTGACGCTAGACGAACGAAGGTTCGTCAAGTTATAGGTAAATAGTCATAGAAAATTTTACTGTCAATGTCGAGTCCTGCAAAAACATCGACGACATTTGAATCATGAAATGAAAAAAAAAATGGATGACTCTATATTAAATCACTGTCAATGACAAAGTCGTTAAGCCACGTTTCAGATACAAACCAATTACATCATAATCAGTAAACAAAGATTTGTTATATATAAATCAATAAGCTTAGATTTCATGCCACTAATATAACGGTATAATATGTTTTAAGTTATTTCTGGACTTCAATAGTTTTGTTTTTGCATGAATGGATTTTTTCAAAGTCGGTATTCCAATTCACGAATTTCTTATCTAATCTTGTGAAAATAACAAATATATTATATTTTTTTCTTTTTATTTTGAAATTTGATTTCCTATGATCTTCTATGTAATGAATTTGATCAAAATTGTTGAAGCCTCTAATGAAAAGGATGAACATAAAAAAGATGGAAGTGAGGTATATGTATGCACGATTTTTGGAAGTGTTGTCTTACCAAACTGGATGACCATATCTACGCATTAGTTTGCATTTTGTTAATAAAATTGTAAGATAGCGGTACTCGTGATAAAAAGTACCATATCGTGTGAACCGCTATTTTTGGTCCTTAAGCAAATTTCCAAAAACCTAGCAGTACAATGTCCAAAAATGATACATGAAAAGCTTTTAGAAGTCAACCATTCAAAATCTCAATTTGATTTTCTTACGAATGAATAACCTGCCATAAAATACCACCTACACATGTTATTAGGTATCTCACGCAAAAATAGTAACATTAAATGTCAGAAATTTAAGATTTTAATAATACGGCATAGTAAAAATGCACTTCCTTTTCATTAGCAACAAAGTGAATCACTAAATCCATGCCAGTTTATGTAGGCGGTTTGGTGGTTGGAAAGGTGACATGTACGAGATGACGAAGGAGTTAAGTTTAAAATCTTGGTATGGGTTTCAAAACGTACACAATATGCGCAAAAGTGGAAAAATGCAAACGTGCAGATTCTCAGCTTAACCGGCCGCGGTGGCGGTTGCCAACTTAAAGGTATTTTCCTTCATCGAATGATATGAAATAAAATTGAAATAAAAAAAAAAAAAACAAAAGCACAAAAATGAAAAAGAAAACATAAATGCAAAAGAAATTTCCAATGCCAATCAAGAAAAGAATAAAATATAAATAACAAGAGAAGAATAGTGCTTTAATCGCTTTCATATTGAGAAGAAAACAACATTATGTATGTATTTATTCTGAAATTTCTTTAATGAAATTAAGGTTATCAGATATTCTGGACATTTTATAAGTAGGTGGTGATTGTACATAGACAGATGACCTCCAAATACTTACTCATCCATTCCAATAATTCTGCGAATTCATTGATCTGAAAATTCATTTATTACGAAAGAAAGGTAACTGCTATCATAATTACTCGAAACAATCGTGTTAAGTCTGGGGTTTACTTAACAAAAAGAAATTATTGGCACCACAAAAAATTAAAATGAAAGAATATGAAGGAAGGAGTAACTTCCCTAAATGGTGTGGATATAAATAATGTATCTTTTTTTATTGCATTCGATGACGATGACTATGCGCACGTGTATTTTGTTTGTCACCACCATTCAACACTACCGCCACATTAACAAACAAACCAAAACTCAAAATATAAAAAAAATCAACTAGCAACAGCTCGAAGATTCTTGAAAGGAATTTCGGGATTGCTAAGTCTGGTTCAGATTAATATTGTCCCTGAGTGAGATAATTGTGTTCTTTTTTTTAGTACGATTCAATTCAATCTTGCACAAAATTCGATCATCGTTCTGTATTTTTCTCCAAGAATATAT
Source organism: Dasysyrphus albostriatus (assembly GCA_946251815.1). NCBI lineage: Eukaryota > Metazoa > Arthropoda > Insecta > Diptera > Syrphidae > Dasysyrphus > Dasysyrphus albostriatus. The sequence continues at coordinate 5,327,022 of OX276339.1, forward strand.
TGTAGGTGCGCGCACGCGGTCGACTAACATTTCACCACATTGATTCACAGATGTATCTATTATCTAAGTAGAGAAGAAATTAGTGAAAGGGCGACAGGAGGGGAGGGGATGAATACATAAATTGTTTCTTAAATATCGATGGAAAAAAATATTCACGGAAGAATGTTCTCAATATTAATACACAATAATATATGTATCTCAAAAAGTTGCAATTATGTACCTACGTTGGTAAAATTGTTGGTAATCTCATACACAAAATGGCACATTTGTAGGTAGGTCGGTTGGCAGGTAGATATGCACTCACTCGAGATGTGGCAAATTTGCAATTTTTTTTTTTTTTTTTATTTACAATTTCATTTTTGCATTTTTTTATTTGTATCTACTAGTATTTGGCACTTTATTTAGATTTGAATATTACATAAAAAAAAACTGCTGCTTAGCCAGCCAGCTCTATATAGGTATCACAATTGCAGTGGTGGTATTATTTTCCCATCCAAACACACAGTAGTATCCAAACACAGATGCACATTCTAAATCACTCATTAAATTTTTTGCCAATATTTTTAAATATGTAAATTTTTGTATTTAACAATTTAAAAAAACAGAAAAAATTATTCAATGATTCAATGAAAATAAATAAATCAACGAATTAAAAAAAAAAGAAATATTGCTACACCAATAATAGAAGAAAAGAAGCAACAACTATTAGACGGCCATGCCGCCGCCGCTCCACGCGCACACAGTAACAAGAATAATTTTGGTACGCAATCGCAATGCTGGTCAAAAATATCATATTGCAACCGACTGACTGATAGAAGAAAAAAAAAACTTATGCGACAAAATAAAAATAAAAGAAGGAAAGATGCAAGAAAAACAAGAAAGACAAATAGATTTAAAAAAAGAACGAACAGACAAAAAGAATAATACAATTGTACAAGGTACTGGCTACTTTTTATCATTTTCAAGGTACGTACAGCTAGCACCACCATCAGTATCACATGCGAAAAAGTAGCACTCCCATTAAAAATTAAGAGACTGAAGTATCTATCTCTGCTGAGCAGCGCAGCAACACGCATATTAAGTTGATGTAGTGACTAGACTCTAGATAAGATAGGTTATAGGTTTTCCATGTGGAAAAAAAGATTCGTCTTTCCATTATAAAGATCACATGTTTAGGCATTAGGGTTGCCGACATCCATGGTTTATAAAGATCACAATGATCATGAGCCTTTTAAAATAACACTGTGCGACAAAAAAAAATTGAATAAACATTTCCCGAGACCTAGATCACTTTGTAAGTCTTGTGGAACTTAGTAAAAGTGGTCATTAGTCAAAATTTCGTTTTAGGGCGTAAGAACCCCTTTTAGGTAGTTTCATGTGAAGAATCACTCATAACTTTTTTGTTACCGTTTGATTTTCGATTTTGTTTTTTTTTTTTGTTGAAAGAAGAAAAATAGGCCTTTTCAAATATAGTATGTTTTTTTTTTTTTTTACAAAATTTTACAAATCGAGTCTAAAATGTTAGTGATTTTCAATTTCTTTTTATATTTTTCTCATTTTGATAATGGTTTTATCTTTCGTTTGAATTTTCGATGTTTTTTTTCTGTAAATATTTCAAAAATATGTTGAATCTTCCAAAGATCCTTTTTTCATTCAAATCGTTCAAAAATTGACTAATATGTGGGTGGGTTTTAAGCAGAGATCAGAAATAACTGTCAACTTTTATTTTCAATAGGTTTCTCTGTAAGAGTTAGTACTTCGTTTAAAAAAATTTCTGTTACGGTTTGAGATTTATTTAAAAAAAATCAAAATTTCGGTCATCGTTTGATATTTATTTTTATTTTTATAAATATCTCTCAATGGTTGAGTTTTTCACAAAAAAAATAAATGGGAAAAATAAATCAAAAATGGTTTTCACTGTATATTGGACAAAATCACTCAAAAATCAAAATCCACAAGTTATTCACCGATGACAAAACGCATAATTTACTGCATTTCTTAATGCAAGGCCTACAAAATATTAACATTTACACTAACCAGGCTTGTAAACTTTGAGAGGTTGAAGTACCAGTCAAGTACCCAGTACTTTGAACTGAAGTCTCCAAACGTGATTTTCACTATCCGTTTTCACCGTGTCCGTTTACGCCAGAATCTGTGTCGTGGTTTTCTCGCTATGTTTTCGCATTGGTCTCGTCGTGATATACGTGGTTTTTGTCATTCAAAATGTTTTGACATAATCTCGCTTTGGTCTCGTGCGGTGCATTGCCGAATGAACCAGTCCTAATGCTACCCAGCTGTAGTGAGAAGTTCTCTCTTTTTTTGTAACAAGCACGCTTGAAACGATTTATTACCTTTTCAATGTTTATGCTTACTTGAAAAATTGTATTTAAAAAAAAAAACTTTGGTACACATAGCGAGACAAAGGCGAGATGACGGACAATCATTCTAAATGCTAACGACCACGTGTAAATGTCAAGGCTTGATCAAAGCGAGAAAACACGACACAGATACCAGTGTAAACTTGGTTTGGCGAGTTCACAGCAAGGCGAACACACTAAAACCACGTTTGGATTTTCAATCACGTTTTTAGTTTAGTTAAACCTTTTTGAAAAATGTTATTTTGAAAAAAAGATTAGGCGAGATTATAGCGAGACCAAAGCGAGATGATGGAAAGACATTCTTCGTGTCAAAAACCACCAGTAAATGTCACGGCGAGAACAAAGCGAGAGTATAGCGAGAAAACCATGACATAGATCCCCATGTAAACGGACTTAACGAGTTCACATGTTATTTTGAAAAAAAATGGCGAGATTATAGCGAGACCAAAGCGAGATGATGGGAAAGTATTCTAAATACCAAAAACTTGTAAATGTCACATGGCAAGACCAAGACACAGATCCCAGTGTAAACCAGCTTGGCGATTAGTTTAAGTACAAAAATGTAGTACTTTACAGCTCTGATACTAATAAAAGCTATCTATCCTTAAAAGCTATTTTCAATCGTTCCTTAATCTTGGTAGAATCGTTCTCCTTGTCATAGCTCAGCTGGCCAAGATTTATTTACTAATAGCAGTCGATCGAATGTGGTATGGTTAATGATGATCATTCAATATAAACGAATTTCGGAACATAACAGTTACCAGCGTGGTGTATTGAGGTTTGTTCTCGCATAAACTTTGACTAACACTGATCTAACTTTATAGGTTTAAATGTAATAACACCAACTTAAGGGAGCTAACACTAAGTTTTCTATAAGCTGGAGTTATAGCCGCTTTCTCATGGGTGCAAAGCCGATTATCAGACTCCTGCAGAGGTGGTTATTCTATTATTTTCATTTTTAATTTAAAAACTTCTGTCACTTAGACTTGCACATAGACGAAGAGCACTCTTGGAACCTTACTCCAATCATACAAATTTTTCGTTTACTCCAATTTTGAGGGAAACAAATCTACCCCACCACTCTTTTTTTCATATTCCTCTGAAAACTTGAGTTTTTCCCTCGTTTTTAAATTTACTCCGGAAATGTTTGATTAACTTCACTTTTATTACAAATCACCACCAAAATGCAATCCGAGATTTCAGCTGAAAACTTTCGAGATTTCAAATTGGTGTTCACACTGTCGTCTCATATGAACACAAACAACTACCATCGTTTGCTTATGTGTTTGTGTTTCTCTGCGCTCAAATGTCAAATACAATATCATACTCTCTCTTTTTGCCTGCTTGACGTTGGAGTGAAAGATGGTAATTTTTATTGAAAAGCTCTTCACCTTTCAATGGTGAAAGCTGAAAATGGGTCTGTTCATAAAGAAGAACACCCCTGGGGATAAGGGGAAAGAATATACCCGAGGTAGGCATGCCTGTCGTAAGAGGCGACTAAAATCCAAACTCCGTATACTGAGATTGATGTATACATAACTATCCAATGAGCAAAACAATAAGATATAGTACCCCAGGTGGCAGTCCAGGTTCATTGCAAAATCCACCCTCTTCGGAGGTCGGCTCTATGGATTCTGGGGAGAGCCAATTATTGCATTTAATAAATCCCTTCCTAAAAAGTGCAAGGGTATCTCGATCACCACCATCTAAATTGAGTGCAAAACCATCAAAATTCGGGCAAAAGAGTTCACCCGTCACGCCTGCGCGCGCCATAATAGACTCAGATAAAATAAAAAATCTTGAAAAAGATAATAACGAACTTCGACAAGGACTTGATCAAGTAATGGAACTTTATCAAGAGCAAAGAAGTCGAACTTCTTCGAAAAGAAAATGAGATATTGAAAAATCCTCCAATAAACTCAAAGTCTAGCTTGCCACAAGTCAATAATTGTAGATATGAAACGGACGAAGAAGAGCTAGCACGCGAAACGGAGAAGTCCTCAAAGAAAAGATTGAGTAAAAAGTGTAAAGCTGGCTCTTCACCTGAAGCAGCCTCTTCTTTTGAAATAAGAGTTTCACCAAAACATGCGACAGTAAAAGAAAAACCTGTTAAGGAACCGCCCCCACCATCCATAAATGTTATCGGTATTGCGGAGTATAACAAGTTGCAAACCATATTAAAGGCATTATTACCATCGGCTTTTAAAATTGTTTCACTTAATAACAACAAATGGAAAGTTTGTGTGAAAGACCCCGAAAGTTATCTTCTTCTGTCACAAAACTAAACGAAGAAAAAGTAGAATGGTATACCTATGAAAATAAGTCGGAAAGACCCCTACGTGTTGTGGCAAGAGGTCTTCACGCATCATGTTTAAAAGACGATATTATTAGTGATCTAAAAGAGCGCAACCTCAAAATCTTAGATGCTACGAATATTGTCAAAAGAGAGAAACAGAAAAAGAGGGTGAAGCGACAGTGGTACAACGTGGTCTCCCACTATTTATACTTTCGTTCGATAAGACCGAAAAATTAGATGAAATTTATAAAGTTAAAACAATTCTAAACATCGTAGTTAGGATCGAACCTCTAAGAAATGTCACAAGATTAATCCCTCAGTGTAAACGCTGCCAAGAATTCAATCACACCCAAACCTATTGCAAAAAAGAGCCAAGGTTTGTAAAATGCGCTGGAAAACATCTAACCGTTGACTGCAACGGAAAAAGTGAAAGTCCACCGACGTGCATTAATTGTAAAGGCTGTGAAGTAGCTAAAGAATTTCAAAAGCGACGATCAAAATCTGCCCAAACACAAAGAAACCCACCAAAGCAGTTAGAAACCGCAATTCCCAAGAGTGCCAAATCTACGAAAGGTCCAAAACCTAGTATCCGTAGGGAAAAGAAAACAGTGTCAGTACCTTCGGACAAAATATCGAAGCAAGGAAATGTAGAAACATATGCCCAAATAGCGGCAAAAAATATACCCGTAATTAAAGACACTGAAACAGACCCGGTTTCGAAAGTCCTTTCAATAATTTTGTCAAAACTTGAAGAACAATGTGAAACAAATAAACTTATCTTTGATAGGTTAAGTAAGCTCGAAAATTGCTTTCGACCCAAACCTCTTTCAAAAAATGATGGAAAAGCTTAAAATTCTAACGTGGAATGCCAACGGATTATGGCAAAAACTTGGAAAATTGGAGATGTATATGCGAGAAAATGATGTTGACATATGTTTGATATCAGAAACGCATGCCAAAAATGAATCAAATCTTAAAATCCACGGATTTCATGACTACCACGCTAATCATCCGTCAAACAAAGCAAGAGGTGGATCATCATGGTATATAAAAGAATGCATTGAACACTCGATAGGCCTCAAAATAGAGGCGGAATCAATGCAATTGAGTAGTGTACAGGTTAAAACTAAAAATATTCCTCTCAATGTCTCTTCCATATATTGCCCTCCGGGTTGCAAAATTGATAAGAGTGAATTTACGACATTGATAAAGTCACTAAGGCCAAATTTAATTGTTGGTGGTGACTTTAATGCAAAGCACACCTTCAGGGCCTCACGATGCATATCTCAAAGGGTATGAAGCAGGAATGGAAAATAATTGTGACTTTCATTCGACTGACAAGCCAACTTACTGGCCAACTGATCCGTCGAAAATACCTGACCTAATCGATTTATTCATGGTAAAAGGAATACCCTCTAACCGCATAGAAATTTCAGAGGACTATGACCTACCTCTTCTCAGATCATTCTGCCGTCGTACTCACTATGAGCGAAAGCCTTGTTAAAATTGAAAAACCACCCAGGTTAACAAATAGTAAAACCAACTGGGATGGATTTAAAAAAGATATCGAGGACAACGTTGAGTTAAGGGTATCATTAAAAACGCCTTTGTTGATATAATACAAAAAGCAGCTTGGGATAACACACCTTATCAAAGGCTAATGCCTCGCTATAAAGACATAAAATATCCGGAGGAAATAAAAGATTTAGTGAAAGAGAAACGAAAAGTACGTAAGAAATGGCAGCGAACCCGTTCTCCTCAACACAAAGCTTATTTAAATCGCTTGAGTAATATGGTAAAAACGGCGATATCAGATTTCAAAAACCTTGAAGTTTGAAGGCTTGACAGCGGGGAAAGAAACGAAAAAACCAAAGCTTCCAGTGCCCCCGATTAAGAAAAGCCAAAATGAATGGGCTAAAAGTGACAAAGAAAAAGCGACGGTTTTCGCCGATTACTTAGAGGAAACATTTAAGCCGTTCGATGGGCAAGAACTCAATGAAAATATTAATATAAATTTTACCTCAAACGAAAGCTACATAACGAGAAATGCTACACTTGCCGAATTAAAAACAGAAATAAAGAAGCTTAAGTCCAACAAAGCTCCAGGATATGACTTAATAACGGCAGAGATTTTAAAAATGCTCCCTTGTAAAGGGTTTATTAACCTCCTTTAAATAATAAATGCCGCTCTAAGATTAGAATATGTTCCGAGCCAATGGAAAGTTGCGGAAGTCATAATGGTTTTGAAACCTGGCAAACCATCTCACGAAAAGAAGTCTTACAGGCCGATTTCGCTTCTTCCTATTACATCAAAAGTTTTTGAAAGAATACTACTCCTGCGCCTCCAACCGATAATAGAAGAGAAACAATTAATACCTGAACATCAGTTCGGATTTAGAAGCAAGCATTCGACAATTGATCAAGTGCATAGAATTACTGACGTTATTGAGAGAGCTCTTGAAGAAAAGAAAATCTGTTTGACTGTCTTTTTGGACGTGTCGCAGGCGTTTGACAAGGTGTGGCACGAAGGCCTCAAATTCAAATTAAGACAAGTTCTGCCTGAAGGACAACATTCTAAACGGATATCTAAATGAAAGACTTTTTCGTGTAAGACACGGAAATGACTATTTCAAATAAATAGTGGCTGGGGTACCACAAGGAAGTGTATTAGGTCCAGTTCTGTTACTTTTATTTACACGCGATATACCTCAAACAGATGACACTATTGTAGCCACGTTTGATGATGATACTGCAATACTAGCAGTAGGCAAAACGATTAGCTAAGCTACAATTAAATTACAAAATTCTCTTAATAATGTTAATGAGTGGACGAAAACATAGCGAATAGCGCTCAATGAACAAAAGTCAGTCCACGTGGACTTTATGTTTAAAAAAATAAATAGATTACCCGCCATTCTTAATACCGCTCGTGTGCCATTTACAAATGAGGCAAAGTATCTGGGAATGACTCTAGACGCGAAATTAAAATGGAAGCCGCACGTGAAAAAGAAATGCGAAAAACTTAAAAGTAAATTAAGAGATATGAACTGGTTACTCGGTAAATATTCAAAGCTTAGTATTGAAAATAAATTGATTTTATATCGACAGGTTCTTAAACCTGTTTGGATTTATGGTATACAACTTTGGGGTTTTACCTGCGATACAAACTTAAATAACTTACAAATGTTTGAAAATAAATTGCTTAGGTCATTTGTAAATGCTCCGTGGTATATAAGAAACGAAGATCTTCACAGGGATCTCGGGATTCCTACGGTCCGGGACGATATAAAAAGTTTAGCGCGAAAACATAGAAATCGACTATTAGAACACGCTAATTCAACGATTTTTGACATTCTTGACGAGTCGGATTCAGTACGCCGTCTGCGAAGAACAAAACCTTCCGACTTGGTGCGGTAAACTGAAAACCGCGTTAAAATCGCGGATTAAGCAGGAACTTTCACCAGAAAATAACCCGCACCACGTTACTTAACTTCGTTAAAAATAAATTGATAGATAAGTTTTAACTTAGTTGCAATCGGGAAGTTGAGGTGGTTTTAGTGTAGCAAGAATCTCACACTTCTATGAGCATGCGTTTTTCGGTCCTCATAGAGACTTATGCAGGTTTTGCACCTACCCACGGGAAAATAACCACAAAAAAAAATAAAGAAAAGTTCGCATCGTTGCAAGATTTTATTGAGATTTCAACGAAACTGTATGGGGAATTGGGACGATTTGGACTGAAATCTCTGAAATCCGAGATTTTGCTCCAGTGGGAACATAGTATTAAGGTCATTTATAATGACTGCGGACGCCTCCACCCCGTTATGTTAAGATATTTTTTTTATCAGAATGTCTTAGTATTATTATAAGAATAAGAATGCACTTTCATATTGTTCAAACACCTTCCGCATGGTTTTAAAGAGTTACAAATTTATTTTGAGCCCTGCATGCCAATTTCTACATCTCTTAAATCCTTAAAATTTGAATAACTCAGACAAACTTTAATATATTTTCTTCAAAAAAAAGCTTATCTTATTTGAAATCCAATAAACTTTTGACAGTAAAATAAAGTTTTAAAATCGAGAAGTATATTGAGTTGTTCTTAAAATTGACAAAATAAAATAAAAAAACGCAAAGTTCGATATGCTTTTGACCAAAACTCCATGATTTTCTTTTTGGGCAAGGCAGAAATCGGGTAAAAAATAGCAAATTTTGAGGCTACTATACTCAAAAAGTACAAATTAACCGTTTTTTGTCCGTAAAGTGTGATTTCCTTCAGTTCAAAGAGTCCTACAATTTCTTTCAGGTGTCGGATCAAGTGTATTTTTTCATCACAGTGTTATTTATTTTTATTAATGAAGGAAGAGGATTTCAATTTTATAAAATAAAGTCGTATAATATATATATAAGGGTTTCTGTTATTTCCCAAAATCATTTCCAAAAATCCAATGTTTTTGACCAACAGAATGGTGTGTAAAGTTATTCGTTAATAAAGATCAATTTTTATATACTAAAATACACTGAAACAAAATTTTGGATAACAAATAACTTAAGTAGAAATGGTGACACGGGCGTAACATTCGCTCGGTGCCCAATTAGCGCTGAAATTGCGTGTTTTAATACCATAACTCGTTTGACCTGTGGGTGAAAGTGAATTAAATTGAAGATTTGTGTAATCGCCTTCAATGCGTTGAAGTTGACAGTAAAGGGACCCAAGAAGGCAGTAGGCTTATTTGTACAATTCGACAAACCTGATTCCTTCGGGGGTCTTCCAGATACATGATGGATGCGAGATTTCTTCCTGGACCTCCGTCTGCCCATTCGGCATGACGGGAGGTTTCTAGTGAAGATCATCATCCACCATGAGACCAGAGTTCTTTGGTTGGAATTAGAATGGATTTGGGGTATGGTTGTAGTATATTATGGGCTAGCACCAACGTCAAGAGGCAGGACATAAGACACTCACTCGATTGGATCGCATCTCGCCCAAGGCCAGCTATAATATGCCGAGCTCGGCAGATAACAGAATGCCATCGGAGCGCAGACGATCCAACCGATGATCGTTGTCATTTAGCATCATGAAACCCAGCAGAGGCCTGTATTCCGATTACTCACAATCTTTGGGGTCAGGGGGGGGGGGGGCATGATACAGAATTAATCGATTTTGTCTTAGATTTTCGTCGCGTTAAGAAATAAAATAAATTTTTTTGATTTTCATTTCAGAAAGTTCGTTAAAGTCGTCAAAAAATGCCACTCAAAATATTTGTACTCTCATTCTAGCCAGAGCAGGACATTTACAATGAAAGTGAAAGACTGTTTCCTTTTCTTGCTGATCGTCGCAGCTACGGCAGTGAGTATTGTAAGAAATACCCAGTCTCGCCGCATTTTCCCCTACTGGGCAGTGTCCAGTACAAGTTGCAACGACCCTAGCTATGTCTCGCCTGGGTCTACATAACAGATCAATTGTTCAGGATTAATTATAGGCGGGCCAGATCTTTCTGGATATTTTGCATTTCGTTATGCTATTCCACCTACGATTAGATTCACTAAGGAAGATTAACAGTAAATTTCCCTTCACAATTCCCAGGGGAATGTGGACTCTTTCCGCAAGTGAGCTGTGAAGGGCTGATCCTTGCCCGGTCAGTACATTTCCCTTAATGCCTCTATGGCCAGGACAGGAACCTAAATAAGGGTGATCTTGAGGTTAATATAAAGGGTTGCGAACTCCTCCCGGCATTGCTAGACCAATTTAGAGGATGATGTAGGCGAATCAATGGCTTTGACAGCTCCCTAATTGCAAGTAATTCATTGCAATACTAGCATAATCGGGCAAATGAAAGGACCTTGAGATGTTAAGAGACTCAGAAAAGATTCTTGAACCAACACCACACTCCATCTTTGAGCTGTTAGTATAGATAGTTGTGTCGAAGTCTCTAGTCAAGGCGTCATCCTCCCAGTCCTTTCTGGATAGGAATAAAACTTTAAAATCTTTACTGAGTTTCATTGTAGGCGTGCGGTAGTCAGTAGGAGTTGAAAAAATTTCAATGGGAATCAAATTTGTGGTATTGCTGAGACCATAAGGCTTGGCAACCCAACAATTTGATTCTTTGAGTCTTAATGCACTTCAAAATACAAGATATTTAATGTGCAGAACAAGTGGTAAAAGGTGCAGAAAAACACCTGAGGCATCCGTTGGGCAAGATCAAAGAGCCCCTGTGCTACCAACGCTCGCTGTTCTTTGAATCTTTTTAAGTTGGTCGATGTAATATGCTCTAACTCTAACTTATTCACATAGTTATTTGAAATGAACTTCTATAGTAACTATTGCAGTTCATTAAAATACCTTTTAGTATGTCCTGTCCTTATTGGTCTTGCAGAACGTATGGAAAAAAAATGGCCTGAGAGAGACCGGTTTATCGCCTTGGAAAAAAATGTGTTGTTCATTTTAAGACATATAATTTTGATGTTGGAGGTGTCTAATATTTAAAAATGAGTTTGGAAAATAACGGACAGACTTTATTTGAGGAAAGGGAAATTGTCTTCCTCCACTTATTGTTTTATAACTAAATTAAAATGTCTTGAAAGCTAAGGCATTAAACTTGAAAAGGATCAGAGTGGGAATTTTAATCAAAGGCTTTGTCGAGGTCCTATATAATTACATCGCCCTCATAATCATCTTGAAAAGAATATAAGGCTCCAGAGACAAATTCTATCTGCCCTTGACGAGGCCGTGCTTTGTATTATAGACGATGCTTTCAAAAAGCTTAGGGATGCCAGACAGCTTAGCATTAGGACCATTCTTGGGGTCTTTTTTTATGGGTAGGGATTATAAAAAAGTTTATCCAAAGACCCCTTGTGAGAGTGAAAGTTTGAATAAAGCAGTCAGAGGTTTAATCAAGTATAAACAGCAGTTCTTAAGAATCATAGCGGGGACCCCATCAGGACTAGCAGAATAATCACCTTTTAGATGCACTGGTCAACTACTGTCAAAATAAACTATTGCGAAGGTTCTTGTAGTGCTGAACTCAAATCCGAAGTGAGAAATACTCTATTCCCGTTTGGAAAGCAATCGCTTTTTTTTCAAGGTTGTGGTATAGCGTGCATCCAAGAAGACACAACCGTCCACAGGTTTTTTTTGTTAAAACCTCCGTCTATCAACTCCTATTTTCACCTCCCCGTGGTGAACATCGGGTGCCTAGTACCTCAATCAAAGATGGGGTTTCAATCTCTGTGGACGGTTCTTGGGGGCAGCAAACGAATTCCCGAGATGGAATCAACAGTGACGTTTACAATTCCAGTCAAGTTGAACTACTTAGTAAACACCTAATACGGGCTGCTACGACATATTTGGAACCTAGGCCTATAAGGAGCAGTTAATCCGGCAGACTTAGGCAAGAATTCTTGAGTTTTCAACTATTTGAACGAGCACCTAATGACAATTCGCATCAAGGCTAAATTTGCCAATCAGCCTCATATGCACGCATGCCTCAGAGAAGAGAAAGATGATGATACCAAGAACGAGTTCTACGAGCTCCTGAAAAAGACATATGAGAAATACCCTAGCTATGACATTAAGATTGTCTTGGGTAATTTGAATGCCAAAGTTATAAGAGAAGACGTGTTTGGTGTCACAGTCGTAAAATGCATGGGTAAAATTGACTTTGATGCGGGGCGATACGATTTGGTAGTTAGTATCTCGATATAATAATAACGGGTGATTTTTTAAGAGGTTTAGAACTTTAAAAAAAAAAACACAAAAAATTCGAAAAAATGAATGAAATATTTATTTGAATCGATAGTTTGAACCTTGCAATTTAATGTTTAAAGATAATTTCATGCAAATGTTGACCGCGGCTGCGTCTCAGGTAGCCCATCCGCTGAGTCCAATTTTGGCATACTCTTTCACACATATCGGCCGGTATCTCACGAATGAATGCATGGATGTTGGCTTCCAGTGCGTCAATCGAAGCGGGCTTGTCCCTATAGACATTGGCCTTGACATACCCCCACAAAAAATAATCTAATGGTGTCAAATCGCACGATCTAGGCGGCCAATTGACCGGCCCGAAACGTGAAATTAACTGTTCACCAAACTCGCCTCGCAATTGCGCCATTGTTTCGCGTGCTGTGTGGCATGTGGCACCGTCTTGTTGAAACCACATATCATGCAAGTCAAGAACTTCCATTTCGGGCAAAAAAAAGTTTGTTATCATCGCTCGGTAGCGTTCACCATTGACAGTAACGCTGCGATTCGCATCATCTTTGAAGAAATATGGCCCAATAATGCCGCCGGCCCATAAACCGCACCAAACAGTGGCTTTTTCGGGATGCATTGGTAGCTGTTGCAATGCTTCTGGCTGATCTTCACTCCAAATGCGGCAATTATGCTTATTTACGTACCCATTCAACCAAAAATGAGCCTCATCGCTGAACAAAAGCAGCGCGCGATGAACATTTCGAACCGAGCACGAATTTTGATAGTAAAATTCAATAATTTGCAAGCGTTGTTCATTTGTAAGACGATCCATGGTTAAATTGCAAACCAAACTGAAGCTGTTTGACAGTGACACAAGGTACTAAACACACGTCAGCTGTCAAAACCAGTGTTGCCAAAACCAAACCAGCTAAAAAATCACCCTTTATAATAAATAGTGGTATGCCACCAACTTCAACAACCGAGAATCGGTGGAAGAATTACCAGGAAGTCTTCAGAGATGCCGCCTCTGACGTGCTGAGCCTCACACAACCCTTGGTTCGAAGAATAATGTCAAGATGTACTTCCAGCCAAACAACAAGCACACAAAGCAGCGCTGCAGAGAAGGACCAGAGCTACTCGCGAGCTCTACGACCAGAAGAGAGAGGAGTACCGGTTTATTAGAAGGATAAAAGAAAGAGCATGAGAAGCGCGCGATTAAGGAAATAGAACTATGCCATTGCAGAAATGTTCAGATGTTTTATCAAAAAGTAAAAAAAAACCTTCCAGGGTTACAAGGCCCGAACAGAAGCCTGCAAGGACGATCAGAGGAACATCGTTGTAGAATCGCAGAGGGTGCTGCTATACCGATTGTGCCATTCAACCTGGACGACCGACGTAGGCCAACAATTTCGTCCACCCTATCTCGACGAAGTGAAGATAGCTATTTCTAAACTAAAGTCCAATAAAGCTGCTTGCCGCTGAGCTATTCAAAGCGGCTGGCGATGAGTATGCACCAGGTCATCTGTAAAATATGGTCGGAGAAAAGCATGTCTGATGAATGGAACCTCAGCATTGCTTGCCCGATCTTTAAGAAAGGTGATCCTCTGGACTGCACCAACTAAAGAGGCATCGCATACGAGATCTTTTCTGTCGTACTTTGTGAACGCATGAAGCCATTCGTAAACAACCATACAAATGTGGCTTTAGGCCAGGAAAGTCGACCGTCGATCAAATATTCATACTATGGCAGACCATTTCATAGATTTCAAGGGTGCGTATGACAGCATCTATAGAGACGAGCTATATAGAGCAATGTCCAGTTTTGGCATCCCTTCCTGTGTAGGATGACGATGGAAAACGCACGCTGCTCCATCACGGTCGGCAATGGCATCGCTGATACATTTGATGTTAAAAAGTTTTTAGACAAGGCAACGCTAGAAACTGTCATGCGTTTTCTTCGCCATCGTTCTTGAAAGAAGAGTGAAAAGTCTCACGTCAAAACCAGAGGAACAATCTTTTAAAAGTCCGTCCAATTAATTGCTTACGCCGACGATATTAGCCCTGTTTGTTTGTTTGTAGTGCACTTTTATCTTTGCTTTTACAACAACAATTTGTATTGTTTTTTCTAAGCAAATATAAAAATGCACTAAAAAACAGGTCTATTGACATAATCGGGAGTGGTGCTTTCGTGAGTATTGATGGCTGATGAGGATTCCAAGAAGATGGGTTCAACGATGAAAGAAGGCAAGAGCAAATATATGCTGTCAACAAGAAAGGACACCCAACACCGACACGACCTCTCAGGCAGGACGTCACTATAGACAGCTATATTTTTGAGGTAGTCAGATTTTGTCTACCTAGGCAACACTATCAACTCAGCGAATGATACTAGTGCTGAATTCAAACGAAAATGGTCTGGGTAATTGATTATGAGCGAAAAAAGAGTGTAGACTAATTCAAACAATCTGCTATAATTATCAATTTCGCCCGTCGAACTGCAGAACAAAAAGTAGAACTACATTTTTCGTTTAGGATTCGTTGTGTCATTTTTTATGGGATTTTTCGTTTCGCATCAGCAGGCTTTTTTGTGTGCGGAAAAAATCCAAATTACTGACGTAAAATGAAAAGGATTCTATTTTTAAAACTTAAAGCAGAACACACACAAAATAGTTCGGAAAAAATATTGAAATACCGTAAATATAATTTTTAATACAATTCTGCAAGGAACTTCATGGATTCCAAAATTCTTTGTTATTTCACTCTGATATCAAGAATCTCCGCAAAAAAATCATCATCCAGTTGTTGTTTTCCCGTACGAAAATCTTTATCAATTGGGAGAAAAATATTTAAAATTGTGTACTAAATCTGTAAAGTATTTTATATTCGCCATGTCCCTCAAGGTATCGTTGTTGCTTGGGAATTCAACCACTTTTTTTCCTTAGATAACTAAATCGTAGTCTCAACTATTGGCAAGCTACGTCTAAGTTAACTGAGATGTCGTTTTTAATTTTGTATGCAAAAATCTCTTTAACGAGATTAAGCTATGAAATAATTCCCTTTAACTGAAGTTTTTTATTACATATAGCTCTGTCTAGTATCTAAATCTCGTGAGATTGAGCTATTTCGTTTTGCATCCTACCCATAGTCTCTACACTGAGCAGAGACTTTGTTCGACTTCTCACGACATGAAACCAAAACTTCCCAATAGAAAAATTATAAAAGTTTACGAACAATTAGTCTTGAAACAAAAAAAAAATAAAGCACATGGAAATATGTTTATAAGAAGACACGCATCACATTAATATTCTAAAAATGTGCTTACCATTTTGAGGGTTGTTGTCTTTGTGATCAGGCGGTGCAATTATTGGAATTGATTTGCTGGAAGAAAATAAAGAAAAACCGTTACACATCAATTATAAAAATATATATTAACGTCATATAATAGAAAAACAGCAATTTTCTTACTTTTTTCGTTTTGGCGGCGGAGTTGGACGAATTTCTACTGATGGTCCATCTGACCTCGCCGAAACAATTGGTGTCTGTCCCATTACATCGTTGATTGTGCATGATGGCATAGTTCGCTGCATCATATCTATTGTTGAGAACGAAAGAGAAGAAAAGCAAATATGTGTACTCCAGTTGGATTAGTTCGCATAAAAGTAAGTAGAACTCACCTATATTATACGGAATTCCTGGTATACCCTTACTTGTATCGCTCAAGTCTTGAGGGACACCAGCTACCGCCGCAACCATTGTCAGATCAGCTACAGGAGCTTCCATTGTTAACTGATCTTGATAGTTTAGATCGGTGTTTGGTCCAGACTAAAAAAAAAAAAATTAAATATTTTAGAATTGGTAGGTAAAGGAGAAAACTAACCTTTGGAATATCTAATTCGTCTAAAATGTTTTTGTGTGTTTCAGGATGGATGATTTCTAACGCGTGTCTACGTTTTTTTCGCTGATTATTGCAGCCCATCGATTGGACTGACTGTTGACCAACCGTTGCTACACCGAGAACCGCCGTGGAACCGGACACAGTGGATGTTAAGACAGTTCCAGCTGTCAGTGGAATTTGACCTTGTGTGCCGTTTGGACCTCCCATTGGCCCATTGGGACCGGTTTGTACCGGTATAGCACTTGTTACACCCGAATGACCTCGCTGATGGGTCTGAGCGCCCGCCGGAATCATAGAGTTTTGCGTAAAGTATTGATATGGGTAGGTGGTGTAGCTTGTCTGAATGGGCTGTGTGTAGGAGAATGATTGTGCCTGGGGGTAGGCTGGTTGTCTCTGCGCAAACGACTGGTATGTCGGCATAACGACTGACTGGTGTATTGGTTGTTGATACATTTGTTGAATGGCAGCTGGAACATGTCGTCCATTGCCACGTGGTGCTGCCGACGCAGCAGCACCACCACGAAATATGCCGCTCTGTGGGTTCGTGCGTACATTTCCGGTCGAGTTATTAACGGTTGCAGGTGCAAACTAAAAATATAAATATAAAAAAAATATACAAATATCAAATCAAATAATTAAGTAGATGAAAATCTTCTTAAAGAAATGGGAAAACTCAATTTTTTTAATTTATTAAACAACAACATGACGACTATGCATATAACAAAGAAAAATATAAAACAAAATAAATAAATCAACCCAAGAGACGTTATTTAAGAACAAAAGAAGGAAACAAGAAGTAAAAGTAATGACAACGAAAACTTTTACAACGAAAGAGAGAGACCTAATAGTTTTACCTCTGTTGACTTTTGATATGCACTGCCATTGCTTAGTTTACTTTTGATTTGAATATCATATTTCCTCTCAACAACGGAATTCTTTATATGACCAGCAGCAGCACTTCCACCACAACCACCACCAGCCATACTGGCACCAACACCATTCACATTGCCATTAGCACTACCCGTGGTAGCGGTACAAGTACCATTTAATGATCCGTTGACATTACCAAACAAAGCCACCGCCGCCGCTGCGCCTGCACTGGTCGAATTTAATTGGTTTATTTGGCAGCTGTTGCTGTGATTCGTGATCGTATATCCACCACCACTTTGATTGGTTACCGAAGCAGCGGCAGTTTTTAATATCGACATGGCACCGTAAGCTGTATGGTATTGCTGTTGGGTGGCAGCGGCCAACGTTGTTGCCGATTGATGTTGCTGTTGCTGTTGAGATGGATGCGCCTGCTGTTGTTGTTGTTGTTGCTGTGTTTGTTGAGGATACTTCTTTTTATTTGTTGACATTATCTACAACATAGTTAAGACACAATGGACAGAGAGAGAGAGAGAGAGATTTGTGACTGTTGATGATTTTTGATTTTTAAATTGTTTTTTTTTTTCGAATTGTTTAAAATTTGAAATTTTGGAGTGCTTTTTCCACAGAAATTACAACAAAAATCAAGCAAAGGGTAAAACAGAAATTAAACTAAAATTGACATTAAACTTTTTGAAAGACTGTTAGTGTAAATTTTTTAAACAAAACTCAACACGAGCACTCTACGTTTCGAAAATGTGTGTAGTTTAGCCAGTTTATCGGCATTTGCATCGAAAAGTCTAAAGTTGATCAAAAACTTGTTGATTAAAATAACACCATTAATAGTTTCATTTTAATTCCAATATTTATTAGGGTTAAAGAGGGTAAATACGATGTTAGGTCACAAACCAATTGATTTTGTAAATGAAAGAAATTCATACATGGGTGTTGCAAATTAAGCCTAGTACTCTGCTGATGCGAAACATGAAAACCCATACAAGAATTACACAAAGAAATTATACACGAAAAATTTTGTTCTACTTTTCGTTGTGCAGTACGCTGTTCGATGAGCGAAATTGATAAATTGTAGCAGAGTATTTGGAGAAGTCTAAACTTTTTGTTTGCACACAATTAATTACCCAGACCATTTAGTGTGTGCGGAAAAGTGGCGTTTGTTTTTTTTTTTATTACAGCGTACCTGTCGGTATTTTGTTTGCTAATTTGTTCATTTAAATTTTTTTTGAGTTTGTGCAACTATTACCGAATATTTTTCCGCTTCGGTTTTGTAAGCATTTTGCTGTCTTGTTGGAGGCCAACTAAAAATTTCGTTTCGCATCAGCAGCGTACTAAGCTGTACGACGAATCGATATATGAACATTTGAAAGTTAGGTTAGGTTAGGTTGAAGTGGCTGCCAGTCGTGAAGACAATGACACGCTTTGACCGAGTTGGTCCATTGTGACACCATATGAATCTAGGAATATCCTATTCCTTAGTCGGTGAACCATTTGGATTCTTATGAAGCGCAGTAGACTGCATATGTCCAAGTTTATTAGATCACTAGGAGCACGAGAGCAGGGCACGTGCATAGAAGGTGAGGGATCGATTGAATCTCTTCCTCATCCATGTATTTGAAAATAGGAAATATATTTTAGAAATCAATTAACAGTAACCAGAATAATTTTTAATTGAGATAAATTTAATACTGCTACTGGAATTGATACGAGTGAAGTTTAAACGATTTTTCAGATTTTATGGTTAATTTTTGGGTTCTATTTCTACATAAGATCGATTTAAAAACCGAAGATTCTAAGGGATGATGGGTATTATCAATTCAAATTTTTACTGTACAATTTACATTCGCCAAGTACCGTTAACCGAAGATATTGGCATATTATAGACTTTGCAAAGCAAGTTTACACTGACAATTACGCCACGCGGTACTAAAATAACTGCTCAAAAATAATGTCAACAATAGATAGAACAGCTCTTTGGCATTAAGGAAAAAAAAACTAAAGGTCACAAAACTTTAAAATTGAAGAAAAAAACCTTTATATAAATGCATGTTTAGGCTAATACAAAGCTGTTTTCAAAAACAGCGAAAGGGTAGCAAGAAGCGAAAATAACACACACATTTTGTCCCTCAAAACGGTTAAATAAGAAGGTATACAAAAAAACTTTTAAAAATGCATTCCTTTGGGTTTTGAGTCTTTTTGTATTAGTTAGTAAATGTTTAGGTCTGACCTACAGCCCGCATTTAAAAGCTTTTAGTCTTTTTTATTGCCTTGTTTAAGATTTCAATTAAACATTATTCTTAATTTTGTAAAAATTATAGTTTCTGGCACCCTCTATTTCAAACATCAAAAAGTTTCCTAAATATCCGAGTTCAATGTAAACAACATAAAGCGAATTATTATATTGGAGACTAAGTGATCCTAACAGCCATGTGATCCCATTTAGCTTAAGGAGTTTTCTTTGAATTCTTTTTTTTACCACCATTTTGTTGGCTGTTATTACCAACTCTCTGATACTTTAAAACGAAGTCACCTAGAATCAAATGTATTATTTCTCAAGGTTTGTATTATTTTTCCATTTTTCCTGTTTTTATTTACATAACGTATTTTTTTTTTCTTACAAAATCATCAATTAACTTACCATTTGTTGTTGCGGAGGTGGCTGCATCTTGCTCAGATCTGATTGTGGGGGTGTTGGCGGTGCTGTTGATTGCATGCCGCGTAAAACTGTTTGTGGACCTTGATGTGGTGATGGCCCAGTCTGTGGGGGTGCTTGAAAACCCGCCGATGATGCTGCTACATAACCATCTGATCCTGCAAGCAAATTAAGACGAGCAAAAGACGAAGCGGCGAAAGAGACAAAGAAAATTAATAATGCATCATTAGTTTGTATATTTGTATGATTTTTGTTAAAAAAAAAAACAAATTTTTGTTTGTTGCTTAAACACAAAGAGTACAAAAAGAAAATGATGATAAAATTAAAATGGAAAATATTATTTAAAAAAACTCACGCGGGTGTATAAAACGATAATGTGGAATTTGCCCTGGACCTGGTTGACCAGGTGCCCCCGCAGCAGCAGCTGCTGCCGCCGCTGCTGCTGCTACTGCTGCTGCCGCTGCAGGGTGTATTAGACACTGCTGCTGAACAACTGGATGGAACTCAGCTTGCTGCTGGTGTGGAGAATGTGATAATTGCACTTGGGCTTGATGTTGCCCACCAGCAGATCCATTTCCACCGCCTCCACCATTCAGCACTAGCTGTTGATGTGTTCCAGAGGATGTGACAATTTGTTGTTGCTGTTGTTGATGGTGATGTGCAACAGCTGCTTGCTGTTGTTGTTGCTGTTGATGATGTTGGTGTTGTTGGTGCTGCTGATGTTGGTGTTGTTGTTGTTGTTGTTGTTGTTGTTGTTGTTGTTGTTGTTGTTGTTGCTGCTGCTGCTGCTGCTGCTGCTGCTGTTGTTGTTGTTGTTGTTGTTGTTGTTGTTGTTGTTGTTGCTGCTGCTGCTGCTGCTGATGTTGTTGTTGTTGTTGCTGCTGCTGCTGCTGCTGCTGTTGCTGTTGTTGTGTTTGTTGGTGTTGTTGGTGTTGCTGTTGGTGTTGTTGATGTTGTTGTTGTTGTTGTTGTTGTTGCTGCTGCTGTTGGTGTTGTTGTTGCTGTTGTTGTTGTTGTTGCTGTTGTTGTTGTTGTTGTATCACAGTCAATTGAGGTACAGTTGCAGCCATTGCCACACTTAGTGGCACTGGTGCACCTACTGGATGCCCTTGATTTGTACCATTTCCGCCGGCCCCGCCCCCCGATGTTGCAGAAATACTCGAGATGCTATAATTCGCCACATAACGGGAGACCATATTGTTTTCTTGTTTTGGAATTTTTATTAGGTTTTTGTTTGAACTTGGAATTATATTTAAAAATATTGCTTGTTTTTGTTGCTATGAAGAAGGCTTGGGATTTTTTTTTGAGTTCAATCGATTTTTTTTTTAATTTTTTAATGTTTTTCGATTCTTTAGTTGTGTTTATATATTTTTCAATTTAAAAATAATTGGTATGCTTGTTATACTTATATACTTTACTTTATTTAATTTACGAGCTAGTTTTTAGTTTTGACTTGAACACATTTGAGTCCTCTCATAAAAACTAAGCTTTTTTGTTTTAAATATTTTTGCCTAGATTTTCACTAATTCACTGTTTTATTTTTGTGTATAATTAAATAAGTACATGCACACACATACAAAAATCCCTTTTCTAGATTTGATTTCCTTTTGTTGTTGTTATAATTTAAAGTAAATAATTCAAAAAGGAAATTAGAACTTAATAATGACTTCTTTTTAAAGTGGGTAAAGAATTATTCTAATATTTAATTATTTTTATTTGTCTTTCTTCGTTTACGAATATAAAATTTTTCGAAGAAGAACAGTACAACCCACAAAAATTATTAGTTATTAATTTTTTTATTTTTTTGAGTGCAATATTTTTCGTTTTTTTATTGCAAACAAACTAATTAACTTTTATACATAAATTATAAGTTAATTTGTCTCATCGTAGTCGTCGTCTTGTCATCTATCAACAACGCTTGGTACAATTTTCGGCCCTTTATTTTGTTAATAACAAATTCATCATTTAATATCTCATAGCAGCACAAATAATTTCTGCTTAAAATATGATTTACGCTTCTGCTGCTGTAAGTCTGATGTGTTGAATTAATATTATTATTAATTATTATTGGTTTATTATATTTGTTGATGATGTAGTAATAGTAAGGTTCGTGTTTCTCTCTGTTTTGGTTTATCTTTAAAAAATGTTTATTGTTGATGCATTTTTTGTTGGATTCAGCTAACATTTTTTTTCTGGAGCAAGATTTAATTTATTGTTGTTTCGTCGTGGGGATTTACACCTCCTGTTTCTTTTTTTAAGGCAGAACCTTTCTTTTTTTGTTATTTCACTTTTATAGTTCTTGTATTTCGTTTTTATTTTTAACAATTTTAACTAAATATTTTTACTCACGCACTTCATAAAGTAGAAAATTAATTATTTGCTATAAAATTTGGCAGTTATAAAGACATCTTCGATGCATTCAAGTCACAGAGTAATTTTTTTTTTGACTGAAGTTAGGTGTTTTGAATCATATAAGAAAACAAAATCAGGGCAAAATGACAAACAAAGATTGGAAAAAAAAACTTTTGCCTTTTACTTTTAATGAAAGGTCACTTCATAGACAATACATTAAAAGGTATCGGTATTCATATTTACAAAAGAAATTGAAACGTATCAATAAACGTGTGTTTTTTTTAAACGGAAGTTATTATAATCGTTGTATGGAACGAATCGAGTTGTATTTGGTAGCGTATTTGCTTTTTGCTACTTACTGTTTTAGGATTTGTTTCAAGAAGAAAGCGGTATCAATGGAAAATTTCGATATCACTTACATATCTCGAACTACGGGAAGTATTTGCTTAGAATTGAATGAACTCTATTCATATCTATTTCTATTCTGTATTCCCAAGAACAATAATTGCGACCCTCATTGTAAATAGCAAAATGAAAATAAATACCTTATGCTACGAGTTCACGGCATGTAAAATGCCACATGTGAATTCGCAGTGACGTCATTTTTACGTCACATATGCTTCCCAATTCCAGCATACCATATAATCGGCATGTTTGTGACAGCCGCATGACGTCAGTGCCACATGTGCATTTAACATGCCGTGTATTCTTAGCTTAAAGCTACGCTTTGAATGTCAATAAGTATGTATTGGGAAACAACCAAATGTGGATCACACATTTTCAAAAAAGGACCGATACATTAAAATAGATAACAAAGGTTTTGTCTTTCGTTGACCCAGAATATAAGTAAAAAAAACAAACTAGCAACATCTTAAAGACCACATACACACATACATAGTAGATGGTCTAATTGATAAAACAGCAACTACGTCATATTCAATTCCTAACAGTAAAATCATTTGTCAATTACTTAATATCGAAATTGATAAAAATTCTCCTTTATTTAGTATTGATGTATAAGGCATGATGCACTGCTGTTGTACAGATAAAAAGAGATATGAGCACTTCTTCTTTTTGAGCCTATCTAAAATCGTACGGCTTTGCCATTAAGACAATTGATGATCTCAAAGTCAAGAAAATGAACGCCGTCCAGTAAATGCAGCCAGATTTATAAGACGGTCATTGAAAATTGAACCTCCCGAATACGTGCCACCAAGCAAGCTTTGGAAGACATTTAATACCAAGAATTATTTTTTCAAATAAAAGATAATAATAGTGGATGTCCCGCACTCAACTTGTTCTATTTAATTTTCATCAATCGTCCCTTTAGGGTCAGTTTTATAGTTCGGGGTAAAAAAAAAATAAATTTGCTGGCACAACAGCTCGTGGAGAACCAAGGCCTAGTGACTTACAACTCTCAACCATTCCTGTGTGCGTATTTTTGGCAGGAATGGAGGGGACCTACAATTTTTTGCCGAGTCCGAACGGCTAGATGAGAAAGCACTTATTCATGACAAGTATACTCTTGGAGGATTTGTCAGTTCCTCGCAAGAGGCAGTACCTCGGCAAAAAAACATTTCTGTTTTAAGGTGGCAGCGGCTGGGAATCAAACTCAGACCTTTGGCATGACAGTCCTACGCACTAACCATCATGCCACGAGGTACTACAGTTCAGGGTTAGCTCTGAGTTAAATCAGAGTTAGCTAATCCTGAAAGTAAATTAACCCTGAGTTAACTCAGAAACTGTTTTTCAGTTGAGGATTAACTTGGCCTTTCAGTTGTCAAAAATCTAAGGCCTATAACCACCCTTCTACGCCTATCACGCATGGGAATAGCCACAACGCTCCACATAGGAATTGCAGTGACAATAACTTTCACTATCGAAATCGAAATGGCGCCACAGCTGAAAAGGCACTCAAATTGGTCCCTGAGTTAACTCACCAAAGTAGGTGAGTTATCTCCGAGTTAGTTTAGGATTGGATTTCAATTGACTGGAAAACTCGTTTCTGGAGTTAACTCAAATTTAACCCCGAGACTAGAATGATCTGGCACTGAAAAACTTGCCCTAAAGACTTGTTATTTCTTTTCAAGTATTTAAAAATTTTTCGATTTTTTTAAATTTTTTTAAGTTGGTTTTGTTAACTTTTCCTGATTAAAATTTTTTAAACCATCCATTTCGAAACAAATTTAATTTTGAACAAAAATTTGTGTATGTCAAATTTGGCTTTTTTCCGAGTAATACCAATTATATTGAAAAGGGGCCAGTGTGACCATTCTTTCAGAAATGCATGGATGAATTAAGTAGAATTTTCTGTTTTTAGCATGGGCCAAACAAATACCGATAGGGGCTATTGAATATACATACCATATTGAAAGGACGTATCTCTACTAAAAAAAAGAAAAAAGCAAAAAATGTGATTTTCACACTTCAAAATCAGTTTTCTTTTAACAATCCCGGAATTTGTATTTGTATTTATAAATAGCAATACAGGCAATTTCTTTTAATAAATATGCCAGTTTTCGTTAAAAAAATGCAAAATTTGGTTATTTGAAATGTTGGTTTGGGGATTTCGTACCGCTTTCAACTTGCCAGAGATTTTTTAAGTTCTTGAATTTGGGAGATTTTGTTTTAAGGATTTTTCAAAAAAATCGATTTCGTATTGCTTCCGACTTGGAAAAAGATTTTTTAAGTTCTTAAAATACCTTTGACTAATTAGTTTTTTGAAGCAAATCAAAAAGTACAATTCGATACACTTTATTTTTTACTTTCGATACATTGTTTTTTTGTATATATAAGGGCGGTTTTTTCACTTCACTTTCATTAGATTTTTTGTCACTTGTAGGCGTATTATTGTACTAAAAAAAAAATTGAAAAAGTAACTGATTTTAACTTCCAAATTTACATGAATTTTCTGTAAAAAAGTGTTTTTTAAGAATTAAAAATTTAAATATCAAATGAAAGAATCATGATTATATAATTAATAAAATTGGTGAACAATAAATAGAATTTATGTCCACTAAAAAAATGTTAAAAAAAAATAGCGTAAGGTATAAAAAGACTGTCAAAAATGCATTTTTTTCAAAATTAACAAACATATTTATTTTGTTTTATTAAAATTTTTATTACAATTTTCTTCAAGAGCGTCCTAATAAAAATATGGAATTTTATGTTATTAAACATCTACATTCGCTTTGCAAAACAGCTATTTTCACCATATTCTCATTTTCTTAAATTCTTTTATTAAATAAGAGAGCAAAAAATTAATTTATTTTCCAATGATGTCGTAGAGAACAAGTTTTTTTGTCCATAGACACCTAAATCCTTTTGACCAGACAAGTACACGTTTCGCAATCTTTTTCATAAAATCACTATTTTACTCCGGAACAATCTTAAACCACAAGGCACTAGGAGCAACAGTTTGGGTTTCAGCAAAACGAGTAGGCATCCTCATAATGGCGAGGAGAGCGAAGTTGAGAAAGAACTCTTTCTCAAATTGATGATTGATAAATTTAAAATTTGATGCTTAAAACACCAAATGAGAAAAAATTTTATCATTGAAAACAATGCAGACCGTAGCAAATTTCAAGAAAATGTAAGATTATAAAAGAAAAATCAATCAGTTTTTTAATAAATTGAGTTTAAAAATCCAAATTGTAAGGTATATCAATTATCAATTTGATATTTGACAACTATAACACCACTGTTTATTTTAAATTTTACATAAACGTCAGTTTTCTTGTCTGGTTTTTTCGGTCTTATAATAAGGGTTATGAAAGGGGCCAGTTATAACGACTAGGAAAACGAATCAGGAAAAATGTTCAATTTATTAAAAAAAATTAAACTGTACCAATTAGGTATATTTGTTTTTGTACATAATCTGATGGAATGAAAAAATAATGCAGCTGAAAATTTTTACTGATACATTTGGCTCATGCCCGGCCTTCAAACTTCAAGCCTAAATAACAAATTTTTAGGGCTGATTAATTTTTATTTAACGTTGACATTTTTTGATCAATTACATGGATAGCATAATTTTGTTATGAATATTCTCATACTGAAAAGCGGCTAACTCCACATTTTTTTTATCATTATAGACAACTTCATAATATTGCCAAACAAATATAAAGATCTATCAAATCTTTCAGTTTCACTAAATAAGGAATAACGAGTGTATAAAAATACTTAATAAAATTTTAGTTTTATTCAAATAATGCGAACATTTTTTTTTAATATTAGTTTGTAAAAAAATACAAAATAGAAAAAAGGTACATATAAGACCAAGAGCCCACAACATATTTTGGGTGTGAGTGAGTAATTTAAAGAATCAGTATTGCCGTTCATAACCTCTCGGATGCATTCCACAAAGCAGAGAATGAAAAATTCGCTCAAATTTAACCTTTTTAGCACCTATTCACTGGTTTATTTTTAATGACAATTAACGTCATTCGGCGACCAATCAAATAACTTACGTGAAAAAAATTTCAGATTTCACGACTATTCGCAGTTTGTTTGTTAATGCTATTCAAAGCTCATATCCAAGGCACAAAAAGGGTGGGTTTCAGGAGGAATAAGAATGACTACATTTCAAAGAAAGAATTGAAAAATAATAACTGAAAACATTACGTACGATCTTAAAAGGGGGTAAAATTCAATTTTTTCTTAATTTCTCGAAAACTATAGTTTTTTTTAATGTGAAGGTAGAAATAGTAGCTTATGTAAAACACAAAAAGATTAACTTTTTTCATACCATCCGTAGATTCAGAGAAAATCATGTAAGAACTTTATGGTGGAGCAAATTTTGTCAAAAAAAAAAAATTTAATTTTATTAATCGGTGGGCAAAATTGTTTGTAGGATTTGTGTTAAGCTGCATCTCCTCATTATGAAACCAAGTTTTTGGGGAAGACCGCCATCTTGAAAAAACAAGTGATTTGGTTTTTCAAGATGGCAGTCTTACCCTTACCCCGGTCACTCAAAAAACTTGGTTTCATGATGAGATGTAGCCAAACACAAATTGTTCAAAAAATTTTGGTCATCGATTAATAAAATTCAACTTTGTCGGAATTTTTTCAGGAGGAATAAGAATGACTGCATTTCAAAGACAGAATTGAAAACTTAATTGTGGTTTTAATTTTGTTGAATGATAGGTATTTTTTTTCGTTAAACCAAAAAGTATTTTATTTAATGGCAGTAGTTTTGTTTTACGAAAAAAATAATGTCATTGATTAACTGCAAATGCGGCAACGCTGGTGTTAATTTACCGTCTACCTCTGAATACAAAATTACAACCCATTTTGGGAAAAATCGTACTGGAAAATCGCGTCATGTAAATTTCGACATATGTACTCTGCTCGGAACTATAAAAAGAAAGGCGTAGGCGTTTTTCTTTTTTAGCTTCCAACAGAACATGTAGACATTTAACCGGTATTTACATGACCCTATTTTTCCAATGCAGAAAACAGCTGACAAAGAAATTGAATTTAAAATTTAATTTTTTTACCTAAAATTGTTGGGATAACACATTTATTTTGTTGAGAATAGATGATTTGGCATCAGCTGTTTTTTAACAAGGGATTACAACACATAGCTATCCAGATAACTGAGGAACGTGGCCATTGGCCTTAAACATCGGAGCGCGGCCTACGGCCTAGGTTTCCAAAGTGTGTTCCGTGGCACCCTAGGGTTCCGCGAGGCAGTCTCTAGGGTTCCGCAAATTCTTGATGAAAAAGAAATAATTTTTTAAATAATTTCAAAAAACTTTCAAAGTGAAAATTTCCATTTTTTTTTGTATGATATACAAGGTACATAGGTATACTGTAAAATCATTGCACCAGGATGTGAAGATTTTAACTTCGTGAAAAAGCATCCTCTTAAGCCAGGATTAGCCAAGAAAGTGTGCAAAATCTTGGGAAGTCAGTACGAATCATTTCTACTTTACACTTAAATGGCATTCTAGAGGAAAAGCTGTAACCATGAGGTTATTTGAAATTCATGATGAGGTGAGTTTTTCAACTGGATCGAAAATATAACAGCGATGGCTGTATCGCGGATTGAGCAATGAATTGCAAAAATAGCTTATCTCTCAGACAATTTGTGAAAATTCAACAAAACTGCTACGGCTTTGATGGGAAAATCAACAAACAAACTGGTAGCTTTCAGAAAAAATAAATTTCTGATTAACTAGAGATTTTTTATTGAAAAAATGTTGCTGGTAAGCCTAGAAAGATCTTTGCTACATGGCTTTCCATTTGAATGAAAATTCAGCCTACCTTAGGCAATAAATATATATAGGAATTACAAACACTGATATTTTTTCTTCATTATACTCGTAATTTAAGAGTATGTTTTTGATTCTGTATGGTAAAACCAATTTTGGTTTGGTATTAAGGTTCCAGTCGTAGCTATACTTGAAACTCATCATTGAAAATTTTAATGATTAATTTTGAGCAAAAGCAAAATCATTAATTATTTTGATAGACAAATAAAGCTAAGGACTTAACATTTGTACTGAAAAAAATTTCAAATGTGACCAACTTCCACATAAAATGACTTTAAAGATCTCAATGATAGTAAGGTAGTTCAATCATTGAAAAAATAAAAGTCTTTTTATGTGGAAAGTAGATCCTATTTGAATTTTTTTTTACTAAAAATATTAATTAAATCATCATTAAAATTTTCAATGATGAATTTCAATTATAGCTATAACTGGCACCTAAGGTGTCATTTTATGTGGAAAGTTGGGCCTATTTGAAATTTTTTTTTTTGATTAGAAATATTAATTTAGTCAAGAGCTTTATTTCATCAAAAAAATAAATGATTTTGCTTTCTTAGTGTCTTAAAATCAATCATTGAAATTTTCAATGATGAGTTTCAATGATAGCTATAACTGGCACCTAAGAGTTAATACCCTGGTTTCCCAAACTGCTACATATTCTAATTTTGGCTACCTTTTATCGCAACGTATCGCTGGTGAAACGGGCTTATCAACATAAGCTTGTGCAAAAACTATTGTGGACGCTATCCCAGATATGCGAGTTCAACTTTCGGACTTTGAACTCAACTTTAAAGCAAATATCAATCAAATTATCGTATCGTAAGAAACGATGTGGGAAATCATCTTTTGTCAAAAGGATTGTTTACATGGGCCAGCATACTTGACAAAATGGCCGCGTTCCGGCGTTAATTCTCAGTTATCCGGATAGCTTTGTGTTGTTGTAATCCCTTGTTAAAAAACAGCTGATGACAAATCATCTGTGACCAACAAACAAATCCGAAGTTACCCCAACAATTTTAGGATACTCAGTTATCCAAAGAGACATTTCAAAACAGCTGATATTTGACAAGAAGTTTGAGTTGTTCATGTTGAGTTTTGCAGTGTCGGGTTTTTTGAAAGGAAAATTAATTAGTTTGATGTAGCTAGAAAATGGTTATTTGCAACACCTTGAACTCTACGCAATATGTAAATATAAATGGAATAAAACTCCGTTAAAAAAGTTAAATTTTTTTTGAAAATTAAAAACAATTTTAATTCAATTTCTTTGTCAGCTTTTTTCAGCTAACCTATCTGGTTCTGGTCGTTCACAAATACTCAGTTATCTTGGATAACCTATCCGATAGCCGGCGGAACGCAGCCAATGGCTCTACTTGTGCCCACGTTCTGTAACTCGCATCGAAAATTTGTTCGACAAAACGTTCAAAAGTCTTAGAAAACTTATGTATTTTGTTTAAATTACCATTGTTTTTCTAACAATTTTATTGATGCGAGAGTTAGACCGTAGACACAGCATCGAATTTTATCATTTGAACGGAAGAAAATAACCGCATTACCGCATGCCATACCATGTTTGTTATTTAGCTTTTAAAATTATTTGAAAACTTTCCGTTTCCATAGAGCTATGTTGTCAAGATTGCTGATCCATTTAAACACCCCTAGATAAGAAATGAACATGTGTAAAGAACGAACACTCCTTACACTCGTTACGATTATGTTCCGTTTCACATGACACGAAATAAAATTACAAATACGACAATGTAAACAAATAGGTTTGGAGGGTAAAGCGAAAGTTTTGGTATCTTCTTATAATGGAGTATATTCGATTTTGAGTCGACAAACACAGTTTAATGAATCCGTAGATGGATCCAAAACCAAATCCAAATGCAAAGTTACCAATACGTTGTTAACTAAGTGCGTGGATCTAAAACGAACTTGGCTTATTTAAAGGCGAACAAGAAGAAATGCTTTTTTTTATTTTATTTCAGATTCGACAGCAACACACATCACACGTATAAAATTTTTCTTCCGCTGTCTGGTTTCTGCATTTCCAATCAAAAAGGCCATATATAGGGAAGAACTACCAATTCAAATGGCGTGAACATAGCCACAATGCGACGTATCCATTGTATTTTAATAAACAATGTCATGTTGGATTTAATTTATGGATAAATGGAGTTTTGTAAAAAAGCATGCTTATAATAAGCTTAAGCTTATTTAAACAAAAGACTTAAAATCTTAAGTCGATTTGTAAATTGTAAGATACGGGGAACGAGTAGAATCGGAAATTGAATGCAATTCCGTCAAATAACTGCACAAATTTCACATGCACAAACACACCCATAAGCATGTGTGTGTTAAATGCTTTCCTATCATGATATTTTTTTACACGTTTTTATAAAAAATTTCATTTTGATCACTTGATTGTCTCTTTTCATCTTATGTCCACGTTGTCGAAGAAAAATTACAATCCAGATGTCTGTTTCAGACCGCAAAATATTCACACTATGCACATATAATATATATATATAACACATAAAGCACATGGAAGAGAAACGAGACGAAAGAAAGGAAAAAATGTAATTAGGATTTCACTTCTTCAGGGTGAGGAATTTTTTTATGTTTTCTATGGGAAAGACGATATTCTTCCAAGTCCGAATTTTCAGAAATATGAACATACATATCAAAACACACTATTTGCATATAAAAAGAATTCCAAAAGTTTTTTTTGCATATTTCGATAGGATTTATTATAATTGGATTTTACTTTCTCGCACCACTACGACCATCGTCACATTATTATGTACCTAAGGTACCTACAAACCCAAATGAGAAACAATCGACTGTTAAATGGAAAAATAGTTTTTTTCTTTTTTACGCATTGAAAAACAATCTTAGATTTCACTTTGGAATAATAACTGACGACAAATTAACAAGAAAATAAAATAATTTGATGAATTAAACACAAATAAAGATAGGCAGAGTACTTGAGTTTAGGGGATAAACCGTGTAGTCGTAGTCGCTGCGGTACGTAAAGGGATCCATAATATGAAAACCCTTGTTTTTTTTTTCTTTTTGTCTTTAAACAAGAAACTATCGTGCAAAATTCGAGGATATCTAGATACTTAGTCAGGTAAAATCAGTTTGTTTAAAAATTGTTTCTGTTTTCGTAAAAAAAAGATTAATACAAAAAAAAAAGAAATACAAACGAGAACACATGATGATGATGAAGACAGAAACGGTAACGAAGACGGTCGACGACCAATGCACGACTTCATCATTACCATGCAATTTCACGCGTATATTGGTTTCTCTTTCTGTTCCCTTTGTGGTAGTCTTTTTTTTCACTTGCTTTTAGATTTTTCTTCTAGGAATTTGGCAATAATACGTTGGTGCTGTTTTGTTGAATGTTAAAAATTAGTCTGCCGTTTTTGTTTTTTCTTTTTTATTGCAATAAATAATTTATCTAACTAACTCTTTCTAACATTTTAAGTGGAACAAGTGCAATTCGACTGTTGCCGAAAGTGTCAAGGTCGAGAACAAGAAAGAGATAACATTGAATGACTATGTGGTTGTAAAAATTTTAACATTCACTTAATTTTGAAGAAAGAAAGGGATAGGTCTTTTCATGTATAATTTGGTTAGTTTGATTTTCAGAGCCTCCACAAATTCCCATCCAGCAAAAATTGAATGAGCGAATCCAAATAGAAATGTTTGCCTACGCAGATTGAGACAATAGCCATGGTTTTTAGTGATTTTTTATCTCCGTTTAAAAAAAAGTGGCATGTAAACTACAACAACAAACTGGTATAATTCTCTATTGTTGTTATATTTAACAAGCTACTTTTTTAAGCAAAGGTAAAAAAAATGCTAAGTCGGCATTAACATGATCCGATTTTTCCACAAACTATTACTACGTTTACAAGCTCTATCGAGAGCTCGAGTTGAAATAGGGTCGAATATACGACCCAGGCTTTTCGTCACTTGGGTTGAGTCCTCCATTTACAGTCGAGTTGAAATGGATTGAGAAAAATGAGTGGCATTAATGTACTTCTTTTAATGCAAAACAAATTTAATTGAATTAACATAAGGACTTACCAATACGTATATTATCTGGCCAGTTTATATTTCTTGAGCGCTCGATATTTTTCCTCAAAAACACATTCCTCACATAGAAGTCAAAACAACTCCCTTTTTCTTTTTTCTTATGTAATTTACTGCGACAAAAAATAATTGAGCAAGCGAATCCAAAAAACTTCAGTCTCAGTTTTTAAGGGGAAAAGTGAGGAATTTTTGAGAGAAATCCTGTTTATATTTCTGAGTCCTCTGAGATCTCAGAAAAATAAACTGGCTAATTAAAACAAAATATATTTGTACACAAAAATGCAAATTAACAGGCCATAATGCAATATCTGTGAATCGAACCCCTCGACCCAGGTTTTTCATCACAAATGTCGACCCCATTCCTCCAGTGGAGTCGAGTCGAATCAAGCTCATTTCAACTCGACCCAGGTATTCAACACCACTATAAACGTAGTATATCTTTTGTTTATTTGTGAAGCGAGTATAAAGTGAGGGGTAAGGACCAAATCGTCCGTTCCTGGCAAACTCACGATTTTTCCAGAGGTTTGCGTTCTCTTTCACACTATTTCCAGTTTCTTTTGTGTGTTAACCACTTCGTGTTTTAACTTTTCTACGAAGTGAATAAATAAAACGTGGCTTTAAATTTGTTGATATTGTAAAATTTTGCATTTAAAATTTTCCACTCAAACAACAAGTAATTTTGTGAGAACTATCAATCGCAATCCACAATATCAGAACGCTTTCCACAAAGCAGAGAATGCAAAATTCGCTCGAATTCAACCTGATGAGCTACCCTGGTAGCTAACCCTGGCACTAAATGGGTGGGTTTCAGGAGGAATAAAAATGACTGCATTTCAGAAACAGAATTGAAAAATTAATTGTTGTTTTAATTTTGCTGAATAATTTTTGTTTCGTAAAACCATACAATATTTTACTTAAAAAAAAATGCAATAGATCTACTGCAAATGCGACAACGCTGGTGTTAATGTGCCATCTACCTCTGAATGCAAAATGAAAAGGAAAGCAAGTATGAAAAGGACAAAGACAGAAATCGGACTGGAAAAATTGTGTCATTAGGGGGGTTTACATGAACCAACATGGCTGCACAACATTGATTGCTTGAGGAAAACGATGTTGGATTATTTAAACGCAAAAACAACCATGTTGTCCAACATCATGTTTCGTGGTTTTCAAAATCTGGTTCTTTTCTATCAAGCAATGTTGCAAACCATGTTCATTCATGTAAGCCCCCATATTAAAACATTTTGCTTGATTTAGGAAAAATCGGATCATGCAAAAGCCAACTACTATTTATCTCCCATATAAAATGTTTCTACAGGACTAATTTTATCTCAGATTTGACTGTTGCAAGCGCTGTACGCCCAGGGTATATAGAATACATGTATGATATTGCGCATGTTGTTATCCTACCTCTCTTACGCATTTTGTCAACAAGTGATGCAATTCTCTGCATCTGCAATTGTTTTTGTTTCTTATTTGTTGTTGCCTTTTACACACGTTTTTGCCCACATGTGACGTAGATGCGCAGAACGAAAAAGAAAATCAACTCGAAATAGCATACCATGTATTCTAGTTATATACCTTGCTGTACGCCAAACACCACCTGGTAATTCAGAAGATGTCTCTGATTCGGAACGCCAATAAAACAGTCACATGCAATTTGATTCTGAAGTTTTCGTACCCTTGTTTGTGTGCAACTTCACGTGCCTACGCCGAAATAGTTCTCAACATTTGGAAATTTGGCGGACATAATATAGCCGACATGCACAAATAATATTCTAAATGGAAAATTATTGTTCTTTGAAGCAGTAAAATCTGTGAAATTTACTTTTAGCAGTGACAACTTTTTTTTGAATATGTGAGAAGTTCTGGCTTGAATATTGCAATCAAATCCAGAATCGTTTTCTCTTTTTTCAGGAGAAGAGCTGTCATTCTGAATGCCAATAGAACTGTTTCAGAAGGCTTTATACGCATTCCGAACGCTTCTGGATTGCCAATCAAAAAGGTCATTAATTTTGCGGCGAAAAATAATTCTCAAAGTGTTTTGTGTATATATTTCGCTATTTATAAACTTAAATCATCTCCCTCATCAAATACTGAAAATATTTTCTTCAATAAAAAAAAAATTCAGAGATTTCCAAACCAAGTGAAACCGAGTTGGAATAAGCAAACTAAAGTGTACTTTACACGATAATAGAAATCATATGACCTGTCAATTATTTTTTCTGTATGATTTCTCATATGAGCTGTCATTTCAAGTAAAGTCATACGGTTATCATTTTTTTATGTTTACACGTCTTTACTTCGCATTTGATTTTCTCTATGGTTATCTGTCAAAACCAAGATAAAAGAAAAAAACTCGTAAACAAATACATTCTTGTAAAGCAAAACTTCTTTCTTGGAACTATCCATTGTTGTTTTCATTCAAAACTAATTTTTTTGTAGAAATATTTTTATTTTCAATACTCTGAATTCACTATTTTCCATGAAAACAACAATTCCTGTTTGACTTCTCAAATGGAATTAGCTGCAGTTCTAATGTCAAAAAAGTCATATGCTTTTTGCTTTTGAGAAGTCATATGAGATCTAAGAGTGTGTTCAGACGGTTTGGTTTGATTTTTGGCAGCTCATTTGAGAAATCATAACTTCTATAATCGTGTAAAGTGGCCTTAAGTTGGCCAATTTAATTAGATTTTTGAAGCAGTAGAAAACTTTATGGTTTTTGTAGGGATTTTTTAATCCATGGAATTTGATAGTTGATAGCTTGACAGATAAGGGAAGAACTATATTCTGGCTGAAAAATTAATTTCGATCTAAATGTTTGATCTTTGATCGAACTGCTTGCTAGGCTTTAAGGACTATTCACAAGAAAACTTAATTCTTCGACAAAAACTAGACAAAATAGAAGAAATCTAATTAACGTTAATGTTAATTAAGTTTGCATTTTAATAGCCAGAATAAAAAAAACTGAGTTTATTAAATTGCTCCGTCTCGAAAATAGTGAATCCCGTGACCTCACTTGTTAAACATCATTCATCGCTTCAAGCTCTTAGCGTTTATTAATAGGTTTTTTTCCTTGCCCGAATGGGCTTGGAAGAAAAAAACAAAGTCGGGGCTAAGCAATTTACATGTTAAATGCAACAACAACTAAGCCCCTCGGGCTTAGCTAGGCCCAGATAATTTTAGGGGCTTAACTTTAGCCCAGATAAAAACTGTGTTACCGGCACGAATTTCATACTTTGTTGTTGTAATCCTTTGTTTAAAAACTGCTGATGACAAAACACCTGTTCTCAAAAAAAATCTGAGGTTTTCCCAAAATGATACTCAGCAATCTGAATAGAAATGTCAAAACAGCTGACAACGTGACGTGGAATAATGCGATCTCAGAAATATAAACTGACCGCTATTATTTTGTAGTACCTCGTGGCATAATGGTTAGTGCGTAGGACTGCCATGCCACAGGTCTGGGTTCGATTCCCGGCCACTGCCACCTAAAAAAAAAAATTTTTTTCCGAGGTACTCCCTCTTGCGAGGGACTGACAAATCCTCCAAGAGTTACTTGTCATGAATAAGTCCTCCATTCCTGCCAACAACACGCACACAGGATTGGTTGAGAGTTGTTAGTCACTAGGCCTTGGTTCTCCATGAGCTGTTGGGCCACTAAATTTATTTATTTCTATTCTATTATTTACCCACCATACTCCTGTCGTTTTCGTTTGGACGTTCGGATTAACCTTTTTTTATTATAATTAAATTATAATTATAAATATTTATTTGGAAGGGAACAATGGCAAAATCTTATTGAAAACGGCATTAAACTCCACAGGATATATTTCCTTTCTTATTTCGTTTTAATTTTGGAATTCAGAGTTAAAGTAGAAATAGAATAGGCGGAAGCTGTCAAAAGACCCAAAAGAAGTTGCCCTAAACGTCAATTTCACAAGTCACCCATAGTGCACTTAGGTGGTTGAAAGTGAAATGTAAATAATTAATTTTCTTATATTTATTCACAGCAAAGTAACAGTCTTTTAATTATTTTTTGCGAAACCACGAAAATTCGATGTGGTATAAGCCTGGTTTACTTCCTGTGCGGAAAAAAAATGTGGGCAAATATTCTCGCATGTTAAGAATAATTAAGGTGAAATGCAAAATTAATTGTTGGCATGACTGGTTTACAGTTTCATGTAGAAAAAAATTGCTGTCATGAATGAAATGTCATGCAAAATAATGGACCCGCAACTGTGTTGCATGCGAAAAGAAGTGTGGTAAATTAATTTTTTTTTTTATGGTCGTTTTACATTTCCAAAAAAAAAAAATATAAATATATATTCACCTCATGGCATTATTTGCACTATTTTGTATTATGGGACGGTGGGGTCTATCTCACCCCGTTTGGGAGGTAGGGGCGATTTTCGAAAGAACAAAAAAATTTATATTCAAACTCAAAATTTTGATAAAGAAAACACAAACAAAAATGCTTGGATCAATTTTTCTCAAAATTGTGAAATGGAAAACTACTATTAATTCTGTATCGAACACTGAAACCGAAAGCTTGGATAAACTTTCTCAAACTTGTGAAATGGAAAACTACTATTAATTCTGTATGGAACACTTAAACCGAAAGCTTTATGTCTTCTAGTTTTCGAGAAAATTGTAATTTTCAAGAACTTCAAGAACTTCTTTTGATAAAAAATAATGTTGGTGTTAGGTTGATCTTTGTTAGTTATATAAAGAACAGCAAATAACATTGGAAACAGAGAAAGTTCTTTGCAAACAAAATTTGGAATACAACGAACCTCGCACATACTCCAAATCCTATAGTGTGCTCAAGCAGGTGGGTTGCAGGGATCTCAGGATCTCAGTTGTCTCTCGTTGCGTTGTAATATCAAGTAGTAGTAAAGTTGAGAATTGTAGGTATTATATTTGTCTTCTTTTTTCTGTTGGTATATTATAGCAGTGTCATATATTGGGTTTGTTATTTTAAAGTAAATTTGTCGTTTAGTAGTATGTCTTGTTCTAGTTTGTAAAATTTGTATATCTCGAATTCCTCTGTGTAGTCTAATGTTTTTCCCTTTTTGCATTAAGTGGAATGAATTCAAGTTAGTCCTAAAGGCTGTGTAGCTAGTTGTGGTTTTCTTTTAAAAGTAGTGCGAATGTGGATTTGGTGTTTGGTTTAGGTCTATTTTCTTTAAATATTTCTTCAAATGTTCTACCAGTTTGGCCAATACCATATTTTTGGCAGTCGTTACATTCGAGTTTGTAGAATATGGAGCTGCTTTTTGTTTCGATTTTCGTTTTATGTTTTCATATGTTTTGATTGTTATTATTTGTTTTTAAATAAATATAAATTTTTAGTTTCTTGAATTCGAATTGGATTATTTGGGGATGTATGTTGGTGTTTGTTATTGATGTTTATTTGTTATTTGTTGTATTTATATTGTTTTTGTATTTTCCTTTTTGTAAGTAGTTTTTCAATTATTGTTGTGTTGTATCCATTTTCGTATGCAATGCATTTTATACAAGGGATATTCCAGTGGACATCAACGCTATCATGACCACCTTTGCTGATGATACTGCAATATTGGTGCCAGATAAATCCGTTACGAAGGCTACACAAAAACTGCAAAATGCAGTCGATAAAGTTAGTGATTGGACGCAAAAATGGCGAATCAAACTAAATGAAACAAAGTCGACGCATATAAACTTTACAAACAAAAAAATAAACAATGTTCCAATTCTTATAAACAGTACAACAGTACCTTACTCCAATACTGCCAAATACCTTGGAATGACTTTGGATGCAAAGCTTAAATGGAAAGAGCACATCAAAAAGAAAAAAGACGAGCTAAACTTGAAGTACAGAAAAATGTACTTGTTACTAGGAAAGAACTCTGACCTATCTATCCAGAACAAACTAATGTTATATAAGCAAGTACTGAAACCCGTTTGGACATATGGCATCCAACTATGGGGCTGTACAAAGAAAACAAATGCTGAACCCATCCAAAAATTCCAAAGCAAGGTCCTTCGCGGAATAATAAATGCCCCTTGGTATATAAGAAATAGTGATCTACATCGTGACCTTCAAATTGAAATGGTTACAGAAGTGGTTAAAAAACACGCTGCATCACACAATCAGCGACTGCAAAGTCATACCAACCCCGAAATGGAGACCGTCTTTAGTGTACGAGACAATGTTCGGAGATTAAGAAGAACCAAGCCTCATGAGCTGATGGTCTAAAAGTTATGGGAAAGTGTTATAACTTAAACTTCCCACAATGCGATTTATAAATTAAGAAAGAAAAATCATTTGTCGATCTTTCATAGATTGGTCCTGATTCACCGGTGGTTTTAGTGCGGTAAGAGTTCCACACTACTTGGTACCGATTCTTACCGAAGATTTCCATCGGATAACAAAAAAAAAAAAATGCATTTTATTATGTTTATCTCGTTCTGATAATCATTTTTGTTCATTGTATATTTGTCAATCTGTTAGTAAATGCATTGTACGCTGCCAGTATGCGCCCCAATTGCCACATGCCATGTAATCGGCATGTTTGTGACAGCCGTATGCACATGTGAACTGCATGCGACCCCAATGCTGTACGTGAACATGTGTCCACTGACATGTGTCCAAACATGCGAACCATATTCTGCAGTTTTTAACGACGTCAGTGTCGCATACGCATTTACCATGCCGTGTACTCTTAGCTTATGGATGGTGGGAATCCTTTGGTATGTATGGTGATGTCAGTTGCATATAACAAGAAAAAAAAACTAATCGCAATTTAAAGACTTTATCAACTCTGAGATGATCACATACACCTTGAAGCAACAGATGATTGTTGATATGCACATGGCATTGCAAGCGATAAGCAGGTATTTTCATGAAATGTTAAAGTTAAGGGCCAAGTTACACAAACCATTCTTCATAGCAACGCTGTGTGTTTTTCGGTAGACACATAATATGTTTGTTCGATGTCGGCACTGAGGCGCAATGAATCGTCCTGAAATCGCCCTTAGGTGTTTTATGTGACACTTTTTCACACTAGTTCATTTGCACTAGCTTTTTGACATCTTAATGGCATTCCAAGTGCGACATCGAACAAACCTAATGCGAAATGATCGAATTCGCAAGGTTTCAAGTTTGATTCGCTATTCATAATACAGGCCTTAAAAAGAAAAGATATCAAATACGTGTACCACGTGTTTTAGGCAGGCGTGGAGTCTTTTTTTTATTAATACTGCTGTAAGAATTTTGAATATAACGAAAAGTTTTTGTTAAAATTTTAGTTATTTGTTTTCCTGATGAAAATTGATTTTTGTGTCATAAACAAAAACAAATTAACAAAACTAAACGTTAAAGTTTTTAGCAAAGCGCAAGGTCACATTTAACCAAACTTCACAAAAAAACACCCTGACCAATACCATAGATTAGCTGAAAAGAATTATCCAAATCGGTCAAGTAGTTCTTGAGCTATGTATGGCACAAAGAAGGGAAATAGGGATTCACTTTTATATATAGAAGATAGATAGATAAAGATAATAAAATTATGTTTATTTAATTAATTACACTTGATGGATAATAAGGATGAGTGTACTCTTTATGTTTGCAACTAAAAATTTACAACAATTAACTATGAAATCAGTTTCTCTTAAAATTTTGAATAATTTCCGTAATATAACAATGGAATCAAAAATGAAACTGATTTCTAATCAAAAAACAATTTAAAAAAAAAAACAAGTCTATTCTTACTCTCTAAGCACTTACCGGCTATATAATAAATTGGCGTTAAGAATACTCCTCTTTCAGCTGCTATGTATCCGATTAGGCCCTCTTGCGCAGCTATTTGTTGTTGTTGCTGCTTCTGATACAGATTGTTGAGTTCGGGCAACTTTCAACTCTAAAAATCCACAAATCAATTATTTTTGTGTTTCTTTTGTTTCTATTTTATTTAATTGTTGTAGGAATTTTATTTGTTTACTAGTCAGACTTTTGTTTCGATTCTGATCGAAAGAGTTTGTTGAAAAGGCCGCACAAAATTCTAATAAATAATTTTGTCTTGTCAATAGTTGTTTCCTTTAAAGACAAAAAGAAAAACAAATACAAACATTTAATGAAAATGTTTAACCTATTTTTGTACGAATGTTTATAATTCACCTGCTTAAGTACTGCTTTGAATTTCTTTTAATTTATGAATTTGTACCCAAGTATAAAATTGCGTTTATCTAGTGTGTTGCTTTTAAATTAAATCTGTAAATTTTTAAATTTGCGCGTTAAAAATGAAACACAGAAAATACATAGATACCATAATGACAAAAAAACATCTGGAATTTGTAATTTAAAAATCAAAAAATAATGATTTTTTTGTTAAAATAATTCACTTAAAGTAAATACTAACCAATTAAATTAAAAAATAAATTAAATTACAAAATAGTAGTTTTTCTTAAATTTTGTGTTGCCAACGGAATTTCATCAAAAAATTGTGCTAAGAATGAATCAATTTTATCAATGCACCCTTTACGTCCTTAGTAAATATATTGCGAATATATTTACATATATTGAAATATATAAATGGACTTTTCTATAATCATATAATGAGAAATGGAAAGTAGGTCATACCGCACCTAATACCACAAAAAATTGCATAACTTAATCTTCCCGAAAATAGAAGATCTGGGGCTAGGGAGGTCAACACTACAGGAACGTTTAAAACTTATGTAATACGTATTGCACCATAATGGAATTCATGGTCAAAGTAGGAATATCATAATAAAACAAGAAAGTGTAATAAAATAACGAATGACGGCAGTACAACACGAAAGTTTTCTTTTAATTCCTAGTTCTTTGTTTTTTTGGCTTTATTTGAGTTAATCATACATCCCTAATCCCTAAGTAGCTGCTGATACTTCGGTTTGTGGAAATAAATGGACTTAAATTCTATTATTTTGTCAATTTTGCTTTTTGGCCCCCATAGCGTATTGTGCGATAGAGAAATAGCTATATAGAAATTTAAAATGCACTAAAAAACAAGGCTATTATTATTACTACAATTTCTTGATATTATAAATTAAAAATTCACTTGTTTATATACTTGTGGTGCTCTAACTCATGCATCATTCTAAGAAAAAAAGAAAATTTATGGCGCCAGTTATAGCTATCATTGAAACTCATCACTGAAAATTTTAATGATTCATTTTGAGACATTAGGAAGTGAAATAATTCATTATTTTGATAGAAAAATAAAGCCTAAGACGTAATAAATATTTGTAGCAAAAAAAAAAAGATTTTTAAAATTTCTATGATCATTGGTAAGGTAGTTCAACCATTGAAATAAGAAAAGTCTTTTTATGTGGAGAGTTGGGCATTTTAAATTTTTTTTAGGGTAGAAATATTAATTAATACTTAAGCATTATTTGTCAACCGAAAACATAAATGATTCTACTTCTAAAACGTTACAAATCAATCATTAAAATTTTCAATGATGAGATTCAATGATAGTTATAACTGGCACCTAAGGGGAATCATATCTCCTCCAGTTTCTGAAAAATTGATTTTAAATGGGGAAAAATCATTTAAAATGAACATACAATGATATACAAAAAAAAAAACAAATTTTCTCAAAAAATATTGATTTGAACAATCTGTTTTCACCCTATACAATCCGTTTCCGAGAAATCATCCGAAAAATATCGAGCACTTGTAGGTACATAATATGAGCACTAGCTGCTTGGAGCTTCTAACCTTTTTTAAGATAAAAAGTTGATAAGTTCATGTTTTATGAAATAAATTTATATAAAATTTAAATAATTTTTGTAATAAATATAAGATTTAACTTTTGTGTTTTATAAGATTGTAAGACACAAATATGTATTTTAATTATTTCCTGGGTGTAAGATCTTAAGATCTCTTTTAATAATAAGGGTGAGATGTTAATTTAGGTGTTGGGAATTATTAATTTGCATGCAACTTTGTGAATCTAACTAGGTATTCGATTTGGTATTTATAAATTATTTGAAAATGAAGGTACCAGAGAAGATATCTAACCAGTCGCAACATACACAATCAGGATTAGTTGTATGTGGGCACTTCAGATAAAGTTCTATAAAGAGAATACGTGCAAAAACATATCAAAGAAAAATAGC
This sequence comes from Dasysyrphus albostriatus, assembly GCA_946251815.1. Lineage (NCBI taxonomy): Eukaryota > Metazoa > Arthropoda > Insecta > Diptera > Syrphidae > Dasysyrphus > Dasysyrphus albostriatus. The sequence goes on from OX276339.1 coordinate 5,369,693, forward strand.
AGACAGGCAAGACAGAACTAAGTTTATGTGCCCAAGTAGTATATAGCGTCAAACGTTAATAAATGACGAAATAATTAAAATCGTAGAAACAGTAAAAAAAACTTTAAAAAAGCGTATGTACCTACATAAATTTACAATAAACAAAAATTTAATTTCCATTTAGAAATAAAATTCTACAAAATTACCTAATAGCAGCTAAATGTTGCAATCCTTAAGATTTCCTAAAGTAGACCATTATATGTGTCTAGTATATATGTAGAAAAATGTGGAATACATCACCAACCAAAGGTAAATCTAGGTGACAACTTATTATATAGAGGACTTCGACTGTTCAATATTCTTTCCAGATATGTTGAATGTCTTTACATCAAAAATTATAGGTATAGGGTGATGGCACTAGTAGTCAGCCCTTTAACTTTATTTTTAACTTTAACTTTATTTTAACTGAAATCCTACATTCAAAATTGTTGATTAGAGTTTTAAAGGTTATCTGATTCGTTGGAATGTTAATATGTTAATAAATTATTAAGTAAATTTGGTAATATAAATAAGTAATTAAGAAAAATTGAGCTGTATATGCGATTCTTGTGCGGTCTGCCATCTTAGTTCCAGAAGTCGGCCGCCTAAGTTCGCCAGTAGTCAGCCCCTGTTAACTAAATTATTCATTATTTAATTTTGTAAACAGGCAACTGACTACTGAAAATAGGTATTAAAAAAATTAACAGAAATCTAGAGAGTATAAAAGTTCAATTCAAGTTTCATACTCAGGTTAGTTAAAAAATTAAATAGTAGTCAGCCGCGGTTTAAAGAATTGAACAAAATGTGTCTCCTAAGGCCAGCCCTCTTTTAAATTACCTATCTGTTGTAAAATTTTATATTTTCTTGCAAAAATCAATAAAATAGACTTTAAAGCACACAAAAACAATAAAATAAAAGACCTATCTCAAGTAATTTAGTTGTCAGAATTTTGCACATATTAGGTCTGTTTCTTTACTCGCCCGCGGGTTCCCAAAGTAACCCAAATCTACCCAAAACGTGTTTCTTTACTATTTTCTGACACAAAAATGCCAGAGCTTTTGACTTTTTTTCATTTCCCCTCCAGCAAGAATCTACCCGAACATTTTAGTTCCGGCACTTTCTTGCTTGTCAAACAAGAAATCAGCTGATCAAAAAATTTGCAATTAAATTTGTCAAGTAGCGTATATAAAACGGTTTAATTTAAATAAATTAAATGAAAATGATACAATAGAGACAAATATAAATTAAAATATTTCTTTTGGTATCTTTATATAGAGCCCAACATGATAATTGCTAATGTTAATAGAATTGAAATTGCATAATTTTATATGCGTTGAGCCTACAAGCAATGACGTCGAATGGGTAATTTACACCGAAACGAACCAGAAACATCCCAAATGCGTTTCTTTACTTTTCATTTCTGGTTAAACATTACAACAACAACATCAAAAAGCTCATCCCCAAACTTTTTCCCGAACTTTTTCCCAAACTTTATCCCAAAAGTAAAGAAACAGACCTATTTAGAAGAATACCTATTAGGGCTTTTTGAAAATATTTTTTTCCGAAAGTTAGACAAAGCTTTTGTTTACTATTCAGGCTGTTTTTTTTATAAACAGGTGGCTGACTACTAGAGAAGGCTCATTTCACAATCACCCAAAATCAAAATCATCACCCTATCTTCTGAAATAACTTATTTTAAAAACCGAATTGTAAAAATAATTTAAATAAGTTTGTTAAATTACCTACATAAAGAAATTACAATCACAATTTATAAAAATGAAATTAAAGGACACGACTTTTGTTTTGCTCCACGAAAAAGCGAAATAAATCTGGCAACCCTAGGTGGTCTACAGATCTTATGCTTCACTGAAACTAATCTCATCCATTTTAATGAAAAGATTGAGCAGCTATTTCATTTTACCTACTAAGTGGATGCCACATACCCAAAACTTAAATTTCTTTCCACGTTTTGCACCGACTTAAAAGCAAATTCACATGGGGATGGGGATTCCTATACGAAAAGTCACAGTTGTACTAAACTTTTGCTCCTTCATTGACAAACGATGGTGAAAGACAAGTGTCCGGGGACCTTCCGTCTTCTCTTATCACAATCCTTATTTGAAAATGACAAAAATAAAAACAATAGTAAAACTATTTAGTTATTATGAACTGATATGATTACTATTTTCTTCCCTTTTTCATTTGTATTTTTTGTTTTCAGAATAATTAAGCGCTACACATTTTATCAATTGCAACATAAGATTTTCGCACCCTACCAAACCATGTTTTTCCTCTTGGTTATTTTTTGATTAAAATAAGTACGCTGTCAGGTCCAGACAGGTAATAGCCAGTTGGTTAGTCAGTCAGTAGCCACCCAACCATCGTCGATCAAATAATTTAACATGTGTGGCAAACTTCATATCAAATACGCACAAAACACGTTTTTTGGAATGCCATGTCAGCTTCAGATTCAGATAAAAAGAAACAGAAAAAATACCAAGGGAAAAACGAAAGCACAGACCAGACCAGAGACCGAAGTCACATTCTCAATTTTTGTATTAGCAAGAACCAAAACTTCCCCTACAATGACCGCTTACCTAACTTAAAAAAAACCCAAAACTTATGACATATTTATTTGTGAACTTTTTTTATTTAGCTATTTAACTTTAAAAAACTCACCAAATAATTTTTACTTCCAATTTGCACTTCCACAGAAAAAAACTCAAATCAAAAAAACGACAAGTTGTTCTTTTTTTAGAAATGAAAAGGAGAAGCAGAGAGATGATGAATATCTTTCTACTTTCTGAGTTGCAAAACTTTTGGTTATCAAATCAAAATAATAATAAACAATAGTTTTAGCTTAGTTATTTTTCTAGATTCACACACTTCTCTGTCGTTCTCGTAGTTGTCTGTGAGGACAGACTTTATCGTTGAAAAGGCAACTGAAATTCAGGAATTCTCAAACAGAAATCGACACACACGCGCTGCGGCTATTTCAGCAGCTACAGGAGGTTATAACTTATATATTTTATCTACAAAAATATACAATAAATTCTTTTGCAATTTCCTCCCGCATTTACAGTAAAATGTCTCGTTTATATCTACGTTGTATACCTTAGATTAGGTTTACCCGTGTTCATTCACGATTTTCTTTAGATTTTCGCTTTCTTGTTGGTCTGCTTGTCGTCGTCGTTATCACTCGACACTTCGACAGTTCAGTTCAGATATTGCTTTATATTTTTTCGACAACTTATTAATTAGCTCAAACTTCCACTAACTATTTCAAAGAAATAAAGACGATTGAAAAAAAAACTTGAAGCCTTAGTCGTGTTACAACTTCGGAGTTTATTTTTATTATATAAATAAACTCGTTATCTTCTGTCGTTAATTATTTAATGTTTCAATTAATTAATCGTAGATTTGGATGTTTTTCTTTATGATTTTAACACCTTTTTTAGTATGACACAGCATTCGTGGCAGCGCTATATACTTTTGCGACCCACAAAGTGCAGGAACATAGATAAAACAACTGTGTGGTCAACTCAGTGACTTTTGGAACCACACACACGTGTGTATAATTATTGCTAAACTGTCAAATGAAAAATGAGAAAAGAAACATATTCCATATAAGGATAACAAAACGTCGTACGTCCTACCCTCCCAAACTTAAATTGATTAATTTACAAAGGTACACACTAGCAAGCCTGAGTGTCACTCGTGTTGGATATCAAACTTTCGTGAAATGTTTCGAATACACACTTATAGCTATTCCACACTATCCCATTGAGTATTAACACATGTCAAAAAAGTGTGAAGAAAATCATGTATAATAGTGTGGAAGCAAAATATGAAATTTCATCACACACAACTTGACAGCGCATTCGACACAATTTGACATATACATATAATAATATATGAAAATATTTAGGAACGGTTCTAAAACCATCACACTTTCTATCCCACTTGGGGGTTTTAGGTTATGGTGAAACTTATTTGTTTGGATACAAGTGTGGAAGCAAAATCTGAAAATCATTTTCTGCACACAAATTTGGCAGTCGTATGAAATTCTTTCCCACTTTGTTCTGACAAGTGTTAATACTTTGTGAGAAAGTGTAGAGGCACTTTTACCAGTTGTGTTGGCCGTTATGCAAAGTAATTCCACTACTCTCAGAAAATTGTTTTTTTCTTATTTCGAGGCTATTTTTGCCACTAATCGTCTTAATTTTTTTTACATCACACACTAGCTTTCTCTTATTTTTTGTTTGCCCTTTTCCCACTTATTCACTCTAAAGCCCTTACTACATAAGCCGAAAAGTGAAAAAGGAAAAAGTGAAGATTTCAAACTCATTTAGTAGTGTTTCTCACTGGAAAACTTATAAAAATAATGCAGAAAGCTTAAATTTTGGCTTAAGCCTAGTTTATAGTTCCCGTACGCAAGAAAATCTATGCAAATATTCTCGCATGTCAAAAATAATTGAGGTGAAATGCAAAATTAATTGTTTGCATGATTAAACTTTCATGCCAAAGAAAAACTATTGCTCTGATGAAATGTCATGCAAAACAATGGACTGTCCATTGTTTTGCATGCAAAAAAAGTTTGGTGAGTAAAATAATTTTTTTGGATGGTCAATTTACACTTCCAAAAAAAAATATAATCACCTCAAGGCATTATTTGCATGCAAATGATTTTTGCATCCAAAAAAAATTATTTTTAGTTTTTAGGTTTATAATTTATTAATTTAGGGTAAATTAGTGACTCAATGGTTGGCTTAGGCCAAGGTAACCACTTTTTCGCCTTGGATATTATACAATTTGGTGCACAGAATAGGTTGAAAATTTTGATTTGTATTCGCAAGGGGAACTGTAAACTAGGTTTTAGGAAAAATTTGAATTTTCTTTTTCAGAAAACAACTGCTCTATTGGGAAACAAATATTTTTACTTTTGCAATATTGCAAAAAGTGGCCAATGTAGCTAAGGCTTAAGGGGAAATCCTCACAAGAAACTCACCACAGTAAATGGGCACGATCAAGCATGCAAGATTTTCGTGATTTTTTGATTTCTTGGGCTCTGATTGGCTGACTGTCATAAAAAGAAATATAAGTGAAATTAATAATTTTCTCGATTTATGTTGAACGCACCTATTTACTTCGAAAGAAGAAACATATAATTTGTTTGATTGTTTTTTTTTAATAATAGGTAAGCTAACAGCCCTATTCTGGCGTTGTGAGGTCTCGCAAGTCACTAGCTCTTGTGAGGTATTCCTTGTGAGGTTTGTTGTGATTCGATAACATTTTCGGTATTCTGGGAATATCCTCACAAGAAACTCACCACAGTAAATAGGCACGTTCAAGCATGTCAGATTTTCATGAGTTTTTGATTTCCTGGGCTCTGATTGACTGACTGTCATAAAAAGAAATATAAGTGAAATTTATAATTTTCTCGATTTATGTTGAACGCACCTATTTACGACGGAAGAAGAAACATATGATTTGTTAGATTGTTTTTTTTTTAATAATAGGTAAGCTAACATCAAATAATACATACATGCATGTTTATTTTTCAATGAGTTATATTTGGCCAGTTTATATTTCTTGAGCGCTCTAAATTTTTCCTCAACTTTTTGGCAGAGCAGGAGAATAAAATATAAACAATATTCCTCACATAGAAGTCAAAACAACTCTCCTTTTCTTTTCTTCTTATGAAATTTACTGCGACAAAAAATAATTGAGGAAGCGAATCCAAAAAATTTCAGTCTCAGTTTTTAAGGGCAAAAGTGAGGAATTTTTGAGAGGAATCCTGTTTATATTTCTGAGCACTCTGAGTCCTCTGAGATCTCAGAAATATAAACTGGCTAATTATTTAAAGTGAAAGTAACTAGAAATAAATACAAATGAACATGTTAGTTTCTTTGTATGTGAAATCAGAGGTGTTTATTTTTAGTTGTGACCTCCTCCGGGGGAGATCACAGTTTCGATAACTTTTGTGAGGATCACTACTTGTGATATTGCTGCCAGAATACGAAAACCTCACAAAACCCAATTAACCTCACCTTATGAGGTTGTTGTGACTTGTGAGGTGTCAGTGAGGTTTGCCTGTTAATCTGGATTAAACGAGTGAATAATATGGGCGTTAAGGTTTTTGCTATGCCAATTGAATTGAATGGGATTTTTTTTGTGACAGTTCCCATCAGTTCTATTGTTGCATTTTTACTGTAATGACTGCACGCCAAAAAAAATCAGTTTGCAAAATGAATGATCATCAAAAAAGAATTTTCAATTAATTTTGTTGATGCTTTTGTACTATCAATATAATCAATCACAGGTAATTAGCCAGTTTATATTTCTGAGATCTCAGAGGACTCAGAGCGCTCAGAAATATAAACAGGATTCCTCTCAAAAATTCCTCACTTTTGCCCTTAAAAACTGAGACTGAAATTTTTTGGATTCGCTTGCTCAATTATTTTTTGTCGCAGTAAATTACCTAAGAAGAAAAGAAAAAGGGAGTTGTTTTGACTTCTATGTGAGGAATGCTGTTTATATTTTATTCTCCTGCTCTGTCAAAAAATTGAGGAAAAATACTGAGCGCTCAAGAAATATAAACTGGCCAAATGCAAGCAAACGGTGGAGAGATATTCGAAGTTTTATAAGCAAATCAGTTGAAATGGCCGCATACATTAATTTACGCTTGCAAATTGATTAAATTACATTTTAGCTTCTATATACACCTCAATAATGTCAAAATTTAGCCATGGTATCAAATTTAAAAATACTTTTAACGCATTTGGCACGCGGCCTAAAAGTTAATTCAGATCCAGATCCGGATCCCGATAGAAGATAATAAAACACAGCTAATCAAAGCAAAACTGACACTTCCCATTTGAATTCAATCTTTCGATCTGTTCTGTCATATGGATCCAAATATCGAACCGGAATGAATCCGATCCTTTGATCCGCTAATGTAAATGGGGTATATTAGGTGTGGATTGGATTGACATTGAATTGAATAGTGCTACATTGTCTTATTACTGAAAGGTGAAGCCAGTGAGATAGGTAGATTTTATGTGAGAAAGAAAGAGAAAAGAAATTTTACCCAAAATCCACTGATGCGCCACTCCACAGGAGATAATTTCTATCAGAATGCTTATCTTGAAATGAAATATCCAATAGAGTCACTCCGTTTCATCTCTTGTTGGGATGTCAGAGATATCTCTCGGCGATTATATCTCGACAGAGATCTCTGACATGAATTTTGACAAATGAACATATTTTTGGTTTGTGCCTAGAAATTTGTTTTCTTGTCTCATTTTACTTATACCAATGTTGATGTTAGTCTCTGCATTTGCGTGTGGCACTTAGGTTTTTGTATGTTATTTAGTGTAATTTTCGGTTTCGTGATTTGAAATAGCATAACATGATTTGCCCAGCGCAGACAGAAGACAATGTTAGATAAAAATATGTGATATTTAGTTGGAAAGAAATTAATTTCTATTAGAATGCCTATCTTGACTTGAAATATCCAATGGAGTCACTCCGTTTCATCTCTTGTTGGGATGTCAGAGATATTTCTCCGCGATTATATCTTGACAGAGATCTCTGACATGAATTTTGACAGATGAAGATATTTTTGCTTTTTGCCTAGAAATTTCTTTTTTGTCTTTTTTTTGTCCTTATACCAGTGGTGATGTTAATCTCTGCATTTGCGTGTGGCAATAAAGTTTTTGTATGGTGTTTACTGTAACTTTTGGTTTCGTGATTTGAAATAGCATAACATGATTTGCCCAGCGCAGAAAGAATACTATGTTAGATAAAAATATCTGATATTTAGTTGGAGAGAAATTAATTTCTGTGGAGTCGGGGTGTTAGAGGATTCTTTTTTGTGTGAGTGAGAGATTAATGGAGTTTAATTGCGTGAAAAATGGATGGGTATATGGAACTGATAGGATTTTTTTTGCATAATGTAGACACGCTGTTCCTCAAAACGACTCTCAGTAAGAAGACAATGTAGACAGGCTCTAAGGAATTTGTGTTTTCTTTCGCTGTGAAGAATTGTTGGATATTGGAATTGGAAGGGGACATTTTTCTCTTTTTGGTGAACAGATATTTGTAAACTCGAAAATAGGATTGAACCAAGCACCAAGTTTCTTGGAAGAAGATTCACAGAAATTAATTGTTTTCGACAACACTTGGAATGTGTTTCATATACATTGGTAAATGTTTAACATAACAAATAAACAAATTAATTTATACCAAAGCTTAATCTTCATTTATTTGTTTTTTATTCGTTTTTGCAGTTGCAAAAATATAATGGATCCATTGGATGAGCAATTAGTTAAGCTAAGGCTCATAAATAACTACCCGCTATCACCAAGGGTGTATTCATCAGCTTCACCAAAAGTTTTCAATGATTCATCTTCAGCCACCACAACTCCACCGACAACAACTGGAAAAGTATCACTCAATGAAGTAAGCCCCAAAAAAGTTGGACCCGCAGTACCACCAAAGCCGAACAAAAAAAATAATTTCCAGTTTCCTGAGGTTTTTGTTTTTATTTTTTTTTTTTCATAATTTTTGATTTTGAATTTTTTGTTTGTTTTGTGTTTCATATTTTGTTATATTTTATTTTTTTTTGTTGGTTAACTCTTTGTTCGTCTTAGGTACCACAGAGTATGGTTGTAAAGCAAACATGTGAACCTTTATATTCTAAACGTTTGCAGAGTGATTCTATTATCAAAAATCCCATCAAGGTTGATGTGAAGCCAGCAATCGCTGCCGGACCGGCTATTCCTCTGCTGCAGCGCAAACAACCAAGCTATTCCAGCCACCACATCTATAGCAACAACAAAGTAACGTTAGACAATCCGGACATACTTGACCAACAACTAGAAGCACTCGAACATCATAAGAAACAGCTTCAGAAAAAGGGTCTTTTACAAAAGAACAAAATAGTACCAAAGTTATCTTCAGCCTCGTTCTTGAATGAAAGTTCCAGCAGCAACATTAACAACACCGGTGAATTGTGTTCTTTAAAAAGCAACAATATTGCTCCTTGTACCAAGTCGTACATGTACTCAAATGTTAAAACATCAGCAGCCCCAGTGAGTTCTTCATCAGAAATTCGACGCAAGGATAACGACGCTTTGAACGTGTACAGCAACATTAATCATAAAAAACTGGTCAATGCTTTTGGTGCTGGAGCAAGTGATAATTTACCAACTGGAAACAATTTCATCTACAGTAATGTCAATTTTGAAAATAACGGTAAGTTTTAGTATAAAAATTTCTTCATGATAAACACATTTACCTGTACCTATATCATGGCAAAAATTTTCCCTGGATTTTGTTTTTTTCTTTTCTCTAAAAAATAAAAGGCTAAGATAAGGCACTTTATCGAGGGGTATTTGTCAATTTCTTTCCCCAACCTTGCAAACCCCAGTATGAACATTATTTGTTGTTTACATCAAAAGTATTTTTTTCATTTTTGATTAATTTTTTTTTTAATTCATTTTATTTTTCCATTCTATTTTAAAACTAGACAAAAATTCAAGTTAATAAACTTTAATTAATTAATTCCGGAAGTCTTTAAAACATTTCATTGGCACAAGAATCCTCTTTTGAATTTTGGTTCCCGATTTGAAATCAGAATCCTTTCGAGAAGCACTTATACAATCAGACTCAAAGGTCAAAAGTCAAAAGTGCAACTCCAATTTTTGTTTAATCAAAATTAATTGCGCCCGAAAACAAAGAATTTAATTTAACAAAAATATTAAGAAAAAAAAATTATAATTTTTAAGTGAGGTGTAAATACACTTTTAATTTTAATTTCACTTTTTGTGTGCGAGCAATGATTTAATGATTCACCAATATAGCGACACTTCAGAATTGAGTAGAAGTAACAATAACAAGCACTCTTCTATTGGGGCGCCTTGACATAAGGTCAAATTTTAAAGTTTGGCCACATGGCACTTTCCAAAAGCGACGTAAGTCCAAATTCTAAGAGTTGGCCTTATGTCGATTTACAAGGTGACATAAGGCCAAATTTTTTGGTGGCTTAAGGCCAAACATGAAATGTTATGTTAAAAAAAATTAATATTGTTATTAATTAATTGAGAATAATTAATTTTATTTAATGGGATATTTGTTTTTTTGCTTGCTTACGTATTACCGCGTATAAACAGTAAGTGCACTACTCGATAGTAACACCTCAAATTGAGATTACCATAAATACCGTAGTATAATATGTAGGTGTTAATGAATCAATAAATAATATTTATAAATAGGTATACATATATACATACATATATACATTAGGGTAGTCCTTATATTGTTTTTTTTTTTTTAATTCTGAGATGGATAGGCATCAAATGGTTCTACATAGAAAAAAATGTTTCCTAATTTTTTTTCAAATTTTTATTTCACTCCCCTGGTTTCCCTATTTTCATTTTAAGGTAGTAACTATGGGGTTAGGGTGATTCTTATAAAATGCGAAAAACCAATCTGAGGGTATAGCTTAGATTTAGACGAGAAAAAAAAAAATAGTTTCGGAGAGGGGTCTATTTTCCCCCGTTTAGGGGGAGGGGTAATTTTCTCAAAATTTGGATCTAAACATAAAAAAAAAAACGGGAACACTTACAATGCCACGCCTTAGCTTTTTTTAAAGCCACGATTCCATTCTACAATATGCTTTCTAAATAAAGTTATTATTTCAAATAAAAAAAATAATTTGCAAACAAAAACATTAAAAAAACAAAAAATTATAATTTTGTAAGATAAAAATTATTTTTTCAAAAACTATTTAAAATAAAAACTTTATTTAAAGAGCATATTGTAGAATGGAATCGTGGCTGTAAAAAAAGCTAAGGCGTGGTATTGTAAGTGTTCCCGTTTTTTTAAATAATTTTTTTTTCTGTTTTTGGCCATATTTCTAGAAAATTAAACCTCCCGCCTGAACGGGGGGAAGTAGACCCCCCTTCCAGGACAATTTTTTTCTCGTCGGAATCTAATCTATACATTCTGATTTATTTTTGCGTCTTATAAGAATAATCTTTAAACCATAATTAGTACCTTAAAGTGAAAATAAGGAGATCAGGGGGGTGAAATAAAAATCTGAAAAAATTAGGGAAATTGTTTTTCAATGTTTTGAATTGAATGAGGGCTATCCAAGACTACGTCCATTTTAAGGACTACCCTAATATACATAGGTACATAGTAGGTATACTTTTATTCGTTTGTAGCATGTTGCGACATAAGGCAAACTCTTAAAATTTGGCCTTATGTATCTTTTGTAAAGTGACATAAGCTCAAATATTTAAAAACACACTAAAAAAAAATAACAATATCTAATGTTTTTGTTTTATTTTGGGTTTATTTCATCATTATTTTTTTTAAGCAATCAAAAGACCAATCCATTAATTTACCCGACATTTCGTTTGGGGTGTTTAATTTACTAGACGTTAAATATAAATTACAGTTTTTTTTTTTAAATTGTTAATTATTTTGATTATAAATTTAACTACCACTTGTGTCTTCAAGTCATTGGCCACGTTCCGCCGGCTATCGGAAGGCTACCCAAGATACTTGAGTAGCCGAAAAATTTGTGAACGACCAGAACCAGATATGTAGGTTAGCTGAAATAAGCTGAAAAAGAAATTAAATTAAAAATTTTATTTACTTTTTTAACAAAGTTTTATTCTATTTTTATTTACGTATTGAGTTGCAAAAAACAATTTGTTAGTTGCATCTAACTTATTAATTTTCCTTTTAAAAAACCTGACACGGCAAAACATGAACAACTCCAACTTCTTGTCAAATGTCAGCTGTTTTGAAATTGCTCCTAGGATTGCTGAGTATCCTAGAATTTTTGAAATAACTTCAGATTTGTTTGTTGAAAATAGATAATTTATCATCAGCTGTTTTTAAACAAGGGATTACAACAACACAAAGCTATCCGGATAACTGAGAATTAACATCGGAACGCGGCCATTGTATATAGAACCTATAGTAATATCATGATCCAATTTTTTTTTTATTTCCATATGCCGTCGTTACGCGGCGCTAATATGGAGGTGTCTTTGATATTTGAGAGTTGGAATAGAAGGAAAATTTAAAAGCAAAATGAATAAGTACCTGTATTACCTGTATTACGTGTGTTTGATTGGAAAAGCTATCCGTAGTATAGTAGGATTTTACACAAATAACAAAAACAATATCGGCAGTAGACTCACTGCCGATAAAAGTTAAAGTAGAATCCTACTACGGTTAAATTTTTGACGTTTGTTCGAGAATCGAACCCAACTGAATAGAATTTTGGTGTTTCGTTATTGGTACTATTGATTCTTTTATGCATCTTGAATTGCTATGATGGCTATGTTCGTAGAGTAGAGTTATGTTGAGTGTTTTGACCCCTATTACACGATCATCATGTAATAGAGGTCTTAGATTTGAGGTTACTTTTGGCTTCGTTATGACGATGGTTTTGTAGTTGAAATCAGTGAGGATACAATTTTACTCACAAGCTCATCATCATGGCGTAGTTCATATTTAATGGCAATTCACATCAATCGACAACGTAATTAATTAACGTAAGTGATAATAAGTAAAACTTACATATGTAATCTTGGCTTAAGATCAGTTTGTACAACCGTGGTTCAGGTTTTGATGTTTAGCTTTTGGGAGATAAAAGGCCAGTTGTACAAGTATGGTTCAAGTTTTGATCCGTGGTTCTACGATTTTAAAATGCTGAACCACGGATTAAATTTTAAGCCACGTTTATACAACTGAAAACTAACAAGCATATTTTGCTACAACTTGAACTGTCGTTGAACCTCAAGTAATCCGCAAAAAAATTTAGTTTAAATTACCAATGGAAAACTAAGTACCATACACATTAAAAGAAGCAATACAATCACGTCCTTATTATAATTGAATTGCCAATTTCGAAAAGGTCACATCTCTGAAAATTTAAAATGTTCAGGTGATGCAAAGAACTGATTATTTCCAAAAGCCCAGTTTAAAATTTTAAAAAATTACATTCGGGTTACATGACAATGACAATAAATATACTAAAGATGTCCTTTTTATGAGCATTTTAGGTGCACGGAAAAGCATTATGATTACATTGATATGAAAAAATGAATTTGGTGATTCAATTATTTTTAACTATTACTAATGACGTCATCTACTCCATTTGTAGTTAATCCGCTATTCTACACTCATTTAATTTCGAAAAAGTTGACTCAAACGTCCGCGTGTAATAGCAGACCAAATGACGACTTTTTTACTTTGACCATAGTCTACCAACAAACCCCTACACCTGTTATTAGCTGCAAAATCAATTTTCGAATCTTAAAATGGGAAACAAAGACGAAAGGGAGACAAACATTCAATTTAAATTATAAATTATATAAATACTTAGTTATATTTCATATTTTAGTTCAACATAAGTTAGTTATTTTTAATAATTTTGGTTTATTTCTACTTTTAACTTTCATAAAATTCACTTCTGTGTTGTGGCAGCCATTCAGGGGTACTATATTACAAATACAAAAATATAGGCAGCTGCGGATTCGTTTTATTTGAAATTTCTCACTGTACTATTTATAAAATCCCACAAAAAATACGGGTATTGATTCTTATTAATGGGAGTAAGGGAGACAAATGAATTAGTTGTTAGTACCATGGTAACGACGGAAATAATAATAATACAATTGTTTTCTATGACCCCATTGTGTTTGTATATGAGCTTGAGGTAAAATTTATGTGTAGGTATGTTTATAGATTTATACAAACTACAATTTACAATTTTAATTTTCTTATTCAAATCTTGGGTATTTATTTTGAGATTTTTAATTTCTGTAGCAATGTTCTTACTTTTCACTACATCTATGCAGGAATTATTTAAAAATAGGTTGCGATATTTCTATATTTTTACTTACGTATACATAGGATATCTGATCTTTTTTACCAAAATTGTGTTATAATTTTATGATAACAGTCCTAGCTATACCATAACTGAATAACTGGCTTTAATTAATCCAAAATGCTTATTTCTTACAAAAAAATTAATATTCATTTAAATTAATTTTTTTTTTAACTACATATTTTGGATTTTTATTTTCATCGCCCATAGTCGCTGTAAAATTTAGGGCATTTACAGTAAGGGACAAATGCACGTAAACACTAATATTATTTCTGGAGTAACATGGAATTTAAACCAAAATATCAACGCTCAAAATAAAGAGTAGGTAGGTACGTAACTATGTTTTGTTTTTTGTTAGGAAGAAAATCATTTCTTTTAGTTTTAATATTTTTGTTTCGGTCTATTGCTATAAAATAAAGCTTTTTTTTAATTGTTGGGATACAATTTTTATTACATATTTTATAAAAAAATATTTAAATCGGAGCAAAATATATTAAAAACAACTACCTTACACAAGTTTTTGGAAAGCCAAAAGTCAATTCTTATATGGTTTATTTTCAAATAAAGTTCCATTCAGAAATAGCTTCGGTTAAAATTGTTTCAAACTTAAAATTTTGAAAAAAGTGGGGTTTTAATACCTACTTCTTGTTTACTTTCATGTCCTGCCCGATTTTTTGGCAGATCTTACGCGATTCACCATCATGAATCTATAGTCCATTAAAAATTAACCCCCAAAGTTACTTAGGAGATGAAAATAAAAATCTGAAAAAAATTAGGAAATATTTTGTTCTTCGTTTGAAATATATGTTAATGTGACAAAAAATTTGCAACTAGAAGTGAAACAAAGCAATTTCTCCAAATTCTTTAATGATTAATTTGAAAATATTTTTATGTTTACATATTTTAAAAGCTGTATATTTAACGTAAATAAAAATATATAACTTTTAAAATTATAACGAACTTAAAGTTACATCAAATTAACACGCGACAAAACAATTGCAACTGTCAACTCAGATACAAAAACACTGTAAATTAATCAATATTTAGTCTCAGACCCTTTGCTTTCGATGACTGCCTTGCGTTTTCGTGAGATTGATTCAATTTTTTTTTCTATAAAATAACGTGAAATCTCATTCCAGGCCGTCCCTATTCTTCCTACAAAATCGTCTGCAATTTTGACATTTTCCCCATTAATTTTGGGTTTGACGATCTCCCAAAGACTTATTATTTCAACCACGTTTTGGCAGGCCACGACGTTTGATTTGGGTATTGGTCCTGCTGAAAGACCCAACCTTAAGGCATTTCCCATGCTCCATACGACAAAATAATACCCTTTAAGATACTTTTGTAAACGTATTGGTCCGTTGTTTTATTAATGCGATGCAATGACCTTAAAACAGCAGCAGAAAAATATCCCCACACCATCACATTCCCTCCGCCATTTTGATTACAAGAACTAAGTACCTTGTTTTTTTTCTTAACGGTATTATTTTTAGCGTGATGAAAAAAATCTAATATATTTTCGCATCACGCTTTTAGAAATAAATTATGAACTGTACTTACCTAGTGTCATTGGAAGAATATGGATTTTTTTTCTCAAAAAGTTATACCTGACTTACCAATGGAAGGATATTATTATTATTTACGAAATCTGTGTTTTAAATCGAAAGATGTTGGTATCTATGTACTATATTAATATAACGAATATCTGTTAGATATAAAGATATTTTCAAAAAAACTAAATCTTATTTTATAATATACGTATAAGTACATAAACTGGGTTTTTCAATAAGAGCGCTACAAAAGTTTTTTTTTTAAATAAAACAAAAACTGTTTTGGATATCAATGAAATTCTTTATTCCTGTGAAAGTACGTTCGATGCCATTATGTATGGAATTCGATTTCTTTTGCATGGCCACCACGGGCACGCTTGCAGAAGTCCAGCTGAACCCAATTTTCGACTTTTCGACGGTTTTCAAGCATAAATCGGCCGATACTGCTGCAATTTCACGTTCGATATTCGTACGAAGTTCATCAATCGTCGCTGGCTTGTTGGCATAGACCATAAACTTGACGTAGCCCCACGGGAAATAGTCTAACGGCGTCAAATCGCATGACCGAGGCGGCCAAGCGATTGGACCATTTCGTGAGATAAGACGTTCTCCAAACTTGGTTTCCAATAAATTGATTGTTACATTCGCTGTGTGCCATGTGTGTGGTGCCGTCCTGTTGGAACCACATGTCCTCCAAGTCCATATCATCCAATTGGGACCAAAAATATTCGGTTATCATTGAACGGTAGCGATCCCCATTCACAGTAATGTGCCGGCCTTGATCATCACGGAAGAAGTACGGCCCAATGAAGCCGGCCCATAAACCAAACCAAACCGTATTTTTTTTAGTCGGGATGCAATGATGACTCATGGAGTACGTGTGGATTGCTGCCTGACCAATAGCGCATATTTTGTTTATTGACGAAGCCATTCAGCCAGCAATGAGCCTCATCACTGAAGATGATTTTTCGATGAAAATCCGAATCATTTTCAAGTTGTTGCTCAGCCCAATTCACGAACATACGACGCTTCTGGTGGTCAAGCGCCATCAGTTCTTGCGTAAACTTAATCTTGTAAGAATGTAGGCCAAGATCTTTTCGCAAAATTCACTACAACGACGTCATAGAGATGCCCGAACGACGTGTGAAAGACACATTTGGGCTATGCAACTGAAGTCTCAGCGGCAGCAATATTCTCGACACTACGGGCACTTCTTTGTCTCACTGGCACGGGAACATTTTGTACTGTGCCTGTGGATTCAAATTTTTCCACTAGACGCTCAATTGTTGATCTGCTAGGACGATTATGACGACCATAAATTGGACGTAGCGCTCTCAACGTTGAGGCCACTGACTCCGAATTTCGGTGGTAAATTTTAATAATATCTTTCCATCATGAAATGGCAAACCTTACTGAAGAGAAATGTCAAAAGAGCGGCAAGAAATATGGTGTCGTTTGCTGTCCCTGTCGCTCTACTTTTGTAGCTTCCCTGTTGAAAAACCCTTTATTAGGGTATCCCTGAATCATTTTTTAATGGCAGACACACCGCAAATCAAGTTTATGTCGTAAACAAATTTGACCAAACAAAATGTTCCCGAGGTTAATTCAAAGTACAGGATTTCTGTTCTTTTCATGTTAACTTTTTTTCGTATGAGTTACTGCAGCTTTTTTTATTGATTTTTATTCTTTATTCATCTCTTTGAAAGACCTCATTCATTCAAATATTCAAATATTAGGTATTATTGGTAGCTAGCTACTATTTTTAATTTTATGATATTTTTATATTAGAATTCTCTTGGTAAAATCGATTTCGAAAATTCTACTGATTGAAATATTCCTTCAAATGAATTTTCGAATGCTAACTTTTAAAGGGATGATTACAAAATTTAAAAAAATAGAAACGTTGCACTAATTCCAGCCATGGGCTAATGACATCGGTTAATATATTATTCAGTCACATACTTTTTTAAGGACATACATTTTTGGCTTAGGGGGTGTTTGTCAATAAAAAATTATTTTGGGAAATAGCGAATACCCATATATATGTATATATATATATATAGTAGAATTTCTCTTATATCACACACACACCCCCCCCCCCCCTTTTAAAGTTGTCAAGGTAATTAAACAAAAATTCTGTGTAAAATTTTATTAAAATCGGTTAACGTTAACACGTCCCGGCAAGCACTTCGAATTTTGCATACAAAATACATGATATTCACCCTTTTGCAAATTAATTTCATCTTTTGTAAATTAAATTGTCCTTTTGACAAATAAAAGACACCAGCTGCAAATCAAATACCTATTCTTATTTTACGTAGAGTTGATATGGAAACATTGCGTTGTTCAAATAGTAATAAAAGTGTTCTTTTTTTATTTTTGAGTTGGTGGCATTTATAAAAATACTCAAGCAATAAAACAAAATGTAATTTTAATTTAAAATTACTAAAAAAAAGGGGTGGTAATCGGCCTCTTGAATTGTCTGCATTGGTATTAAACAAGATTGAGCAAATAGGTAGGGTAATTGAACAAAAAACTTCCAAAAACTTAAATTGCTTAGTGATTATAGTTCCATAAGGACTGGTTAGACACAATTGCGAATTAGTGTTATTTGATTTGCTAAAGGGTGAATTCAATTTGAACACCACATACATTCATACTACTAACATACAATAATAAATTTTTTAATTATCATTAGGCATTTCAATGATTGTTCAAGGCTCTTATTTTGCAATCCTTTTCGTTTCAACTGTGATAAAGTGGAAAAGTAGTCCCAACGCAATAACATCCAAATGAAATTAAACCTAAATCAACCAACCACCCCAACCTCACCATTAAAAAATCACAAAAAAACCTATATCATCACCGGCTACAATGCGCCTACCTAACCTATGTATGTTTGTATGTAAATACATACCTACAGCAGTCTACAAATATCCTATAATAATAAATATAAATAAATAAATCATAGCAGCGTATTCTTACGACTGACTGACAAAAATAAAACACAAATGTAAAATAAACAAAAAAGAAAGATTCAATTTTGAAAGTAACCATAGTTACAATACAATTACAATATCGTTCCCTGACTGCAAGAACTAGGTAACTCAATTTTTAAAATTTTGGAGATATCAACGTTCATAGAAACCTAGCTACAAAAGATCGAGGGAAAGTTAAATTTGTATGTTTCTTACATTTCAGAAATATCCTATATTTGACTATAATAGAAAAAAATTGGACGAAAAATCTTGAAAACTGTACTTAATAATACCGTATTTACCGATATATTTTAAAAATTAAACGTTGAGTTACCTATGTAGTTCTTGCAATCAGGGGACGTTTTAATAACTTGCAAGCTTAATTATTTTTCTTTCTATTATTGTGAACGAAAAAATATAAACAAACAACACTGTTTATATTTTTTAAATGTTATAAAATCACGTCTAAAAATTATATTATATAATAGTCTACTATAATTAAATTGTAAATTGTATTAAGAGTTTCATAGAAACTAATGAATCCAATTAAAAAAAAAATAGAAAGAAAAATAATCATACCTTAATTTCAGCTCACATCAGAGCCAAATACGCATACGCACCCAACTCTCAACCTCTTTTATTCATTGATAGAAACTTTACTTTTGATGCAAGAAAAATTGCTTAATTTCTTGCATCCCTCTAACTCTAAGTATATAGCTCTCTGATTATTTTATTAGTTTAGTTTAGTTTATGCACCAATTGATAAAATGATCTGCTGATTACTTAATAATACATTTATATATATACATATATACAAAAAAGAAACTTAATGTGGTTAACTATTACATATTTCATTAATAATGCATTTAAAATGATCTCTTTGCATGCAAAGGTCGATTTCGCTGCATATTGAATTATATAATCTCAAAGAACGCGTTATAGGCTCATTGGACCCATAATTAGTTCTATCTGTGGAAACTTAAAACAAATCATTCCGGTTTCTTAACCGTCTATCCGGAACATGAAAAGAAATAAATGAAAGCAATTCACTAGAACAGACACGATTGTCAAAAATGTCCTTTATGAACAAAATACATTGAGATTTTCTGCGACATTCGAGAGTTTTTAAGTTTATTAAAGCACATCTTGAGGTGTAATCTGGCAAATCACCAGGCCAATCAAGTTTTCTTAAGGCAAACCGAGTATTTCTTTTTTTTATCCTCTCAATCCTTGAGATACTATTATCATAAGAAGGAAATCAAACTACTGAACAATACTCCAAAAAAGGCAACACTAAAGACAAACAATGTCTTAAGAGTATAAGCGTCCTTGAAAATTGTCGAGTTGCGTTTTAAAAAACCTTACAGAGTTACCTTTTGAGACTATTATTACTTTTTATTCTTCATTTGCCAATTCTTATGTTTAAAATACAACTGTACACGCTTAGTTGGACTCAGCGCCTGTAATTTCATATGCCGACGCTAGGTTCGTGCCAGTCGTTTGTCACCCATAATATTAATATATATTTTATAAATTTTTTTTAAATAAATAATTTAACATCTGTATTGCACTATAGAAATCTTAACGTTAAACTAATAAATATTTAATAAATTAATTGGCAAATAGACAAAACAGAGATTAGAACTAGGTATCACAGACTATACTTATTTTATCACAGTATTATAACTTGAGCTGATGTTATCTTTGTCCTCTTTGAAATTCATTACTCTCCTGAGATTTCGCTGGATTTTCAGATTCTCCAGAGCGTGTAGTTTGTTTGTATATTTTTCTTCTCTATTTTGGTAAAGGTGGTTTTGTTTTCGTAAATATTTTTCTGGGCGTCGAATTGGATTTTTTTTTTTTTTTGTCGATCATGGAGGGTACAAAGGTGGTATTGAATGTGAAATTTTGAAAAGGAAAGCAGCGCATTTGAACTTCTAATGGAGAAAATTAACTTTTGTTATTTTCAATTTTCTAAGAAACGTATATACATTTATGTGTACCAATTTTTTTGCTTAAACTCAAGTTTCAGTTCTAAGCGGGGATGATCTCGCATTGAATAACTGGACCTTAGTGTTTCTCTGTATTTTGGCTAATCAGTTTTGCTATGATCTCGGAATGCCAGTCCAATGTTATAAATTAATTGTTTTTGTGAAAAATTGTAAAATTTCAAGTTATTTTATAACTTATAAAGAAAAATAATAGTGCTTGAATTTATCTATGTATACTTGTATAAACATCAACTACCTCTTAAACGCATTCAAGTTTAAAAAGTTGAGTTGAGCGCTAATACATTGAATTTTTTGTATTTATATTTTGTCTTTAAAGTGGATGACTTACCACCGCCGCCACCACCGCCCCCTTTAGAAATGCAAACAGGTCTCAGTATAACCGATCCATTGGAATATAACAACCAGTGCAATGTTACTGACGAAGACATTCCACCACCACCCAGTCCTGTAAGTTCATCATACAGTGAGCTGCGTCGGGCCACCGATATCTATCCCAAACTGCCATCCTATCCAATGTCAGCATATGCCACGAATGCCACTGCCAAGGCAAAAGTCGGAATAAACACATTGAATAATCAAGCAGCACAACACTCAGAAATTTCTGCAATCGAACAACAGCAACAACAACAAACTTATATGAATATGGCCTACCACAACAATGACTACAGTGCTTATGAAAGCCCAAGCTCGCAGGTAGGTTTTCCATTTCTACTTATAAAAAACATTTGTTGTTGTATTTTTTTTGGGGTTTGGTTTTTGCGTGCTTTTGAAAAGAAGAAAAAAAACTAACAACTAATTTCAGCGCAGCTTTGGTCAATCCTCTTCTGATTATTATGGTTATGGCAGTTCTTCACAGGTACACACATACAAACATACATGCGCATATAAAAAAAAAAAAACAAATTAATAAAATTGGACGAAAAAAGACAGAATTCAACTAATGCTAATCAAGCTATATTCTAATATTATTTTTAACCGTTATTGAATGATTCTGTGTGTATTAAAATGTTTTTATTTTTAAAAGGGTTCCTCTACATATGAGTCGATTTATGAACCAATAAATCCACGCCCGCCTAGTCAACTATCATCGCGATCAAACTATTTGCCATACACATCCTATGTCAATAGTCCCCAGGTGTCTGAAGTGGATAGGGCTGGAACTGGTGACATGACAGAAGGAAATGCCAGCATGAATATCATTCCACATTTAGATGGCAGTGGTGTTGGTGGTGGTAATGGTGGAAAATTGCAAAGCCACAAAGAAGCGGAAGTTGAAGCCTTGACAGATCTTTTAGTTCATTCAATGGATGCCGGAAATGATGTTGATAGTTTTGGTAAATAAATTTGGGTAGATGTAAAAATTATTCTAAATTTATGTTTTGTTTGCAAATTTTAAATATAAAGGTATTTGTGTTGCATGTAACGAGCGAGTGATAGGTGAAAATTCTGGTTGCACTGCTATGGATCAGGTTTATCACATAGCATGCTTCACATGTTCGCAGTGCCAAATAAATTTACAAGGAAAACCATTTTACGCGCTCGATGGCAAACCCTATTGCGAAGTTGACTATTTAAATACACTGGAGAAATGCTCCGTTTGCATGAAGCCCATATTGGAGCGTATCCTTCGTGCTACTGGCAAACCATACCACCCACAGTGCTTCACATGTGTAGTTTGTGGCAATAGTCTAGACGGAATTCCATTTACAGTCGACGCTACTAATCAGAATTACTGCATCGCTGATTTCCATAAGCAAGTTTCCCGGTGATTTATTGTTTTTCATAATCATCAATGGTTTTTATTTTTAATTTAGAAAATTCGCCCCACGTTGTTGTGTTTGTAAACTACCAATTATGCCGGAACATGGACAAGAAGAGACAGTGCGAGTGGTAGCCCTAGATAGAAGCTTTCATTTCGAGTGTTATAAGTGCGAGGTAGTAAAAAAAGATAAATTGAAGATACACAATGCCATATTAATGTTTAATAATAACTCTTTCCTTTGCTTAATTGTATAGGATTGTGGGTTGCTCCTTTCATCCGAAGCTGAAGGTCGCGGATGTTATCCTCTTGACGATCATGTCTTATGTAAGAGTTGTAATGCGAAGCGAGTTCAAATGCTAACTAATCGAATGACAACTGAGCTCTAATATTTAATCAACCTATTCTGATTTTATATTTTCGAATTATTAATTACACTTACACTTCAAGAATTTTATTAATCATTTTACAGTCAGTCTATCATGATGTGAAATTATTAAAAATAAATTGAATTTTGAAAATATTTTCGAAAATTATAATTAAATTCAGAATAAGGCTCAGTATTCCATTTAATCATTATTAATAAATATAATAAAAATAAAGTATTAATTCATTCCTGCTAAATACTGTGAAAACAAAAAGTCCTAAATCCTAAAAATCAAAATTAATTATTGTTTAATTATTATTATTGACTTAATCCTAATAGTAGCATTATTTTGTGATTATATTGTTTAATGCCATAATTTGTTATCGATTTTTTTATTTTTAAATTATTTTCTTTCAATTATCACATAAAAGTTGTTTTCTTTAACAATATTTGGATGGAAATATTCCCTCAGTCAAGGCCCCCTACTGTGTAATTCGATTTCAAATGAAAAATTTTACAATAGCTAGTTGTTTCCGGTTCGAATTTAAATTGGCACTTTTTTCGAAACGAATGAAAATGTCGCAAGAAAACCTTTTTCAATTTCGTACAAAAATTCAATTAATGCCGTTTTCGCTTGGTTTTGTGTTCTGTTCCATTCCTATGGCTTGTGGAATAATTGGAGTAGAAGGAGTAGAAAAGGAGTACTCCAAACATCAAATCGAAAACGGCATAAGCTAAGGTCAAACAGACGTAGGGCAGGGGCCATTATATAAAAATACAAGGTATGTATGTTGTATATGAGATAAAGGCATTGATCTCTATAATACACTGGATAGCGTATCGACATAAGAAAGTTGCTTCCATTTGAAGAATTGTTATATTATGAAGCTGACCACTTTTTTGTATAACAATTTATACAAAATAATCCCCTATGAAGACGTCAAATTTCCGTTCGTTGCTCACCCCCGAAATCTCTTTGCTAACATTGTTGTGTTTGTAATTTATTTCATTCACAAATGGTTAAACGAAACGGAGTTACAAATGTAAAGATTGTGACAAGGAGGTAAAATCGTAAAAAAACACAGACTATGTAATCGCATTCTCCTCATCACACTTATCAGCTGTTTTGTTCAACTTGTTTGCAAACTGAAATAATGAACGAAGTCGATGGCTCCCATATCCCATCTACATATTTACTATTACCTATTTAAACACCTTTCTATTGATATAATTCAAATAAAAAATTAAAAAAATGTAAACAATGAAGAACTAAATGAAAAAAAAAATTGTAAAATAAACTCCCACAAAGTTTTTTCCTTTCATATCATTGGTCTGTTTCTCTTTCTTCAGATTGAAATTTTGGAAACAGGTTTTTGTGTTAATGTAGACGTCAAATTATGAAGCCGACCACCTAATTGTCATCTTCAAATGGAAGCAAAAAAACTGTTATACATTATAAGGAATACACTAACCAGTGTATATAGAGATCAGTGCTTCTTCCACGCTTTCAAGGATCCAGAAATCTGGATTTTTGGGGCTTCTGATTGGCCAGCTGTCATAAAATTCAGATGATTTTTCGTTACGTTTGCTTACGATTTTCAGATAAAAATTTTCATCTGATAATTTAGATCACAGCTAAAAAAAAAGTCGAAATAGAAGAATCTGTACGTTGAAGTTGAACTTAATAAAGGATGCAGCTATTTTTGTGTTCTGTTGTCGACTTGGTGTGGCATTTTGTTTTTTTTTAATGTTTGATTTTTTTGTAAGTGAATAAAATAAAAAATATGGTTAAAAAGTAGTTTTTCCCATTACATTTCGGCCTCAGTTTTTCTTTTATAAAATAACAAAAGGTGAAAGTTCTCCCCGTTTTTGTTTATAATGATTATATTTGGTGGGAAAACCCGACACTACACATATTAAAGGTAATATACTGCAAATGTTGTCAAAAATCGGTTGTCAGATAATGAACAAGAAAACAAATAATTCTCAGAGACCTTGTCAAATTGGAAGTGGCTGAATTCAATGCATCAATTTCAGTAATGAAGACTTAGATTTGTGAATTCTGGCCAGTCAGAATTTTCAAAATACAGAAATCTGAAAATCTAAATGTTAAATTTGAAATTTGTTGAACATGCCACAGCACACATTCAAAGAACTCACAGGAGTCTCTGAGATTTTGACACATGTGCGAACTTGAACGATAATGAAAATTCGGAAGATATTACCTATAATATATGTACTTTGAAAAAAACCCGATGAAAATGTACATTTGGTAATAACGGTAATAACTTTATATTTTTTGGTTACAAGGGAAAAGTGTGGCTTCAACTATTTTCGAAAGTATTACAAATCAAATAAAAAAAGAACACTCGTTTTCCAGTCATCTTACATATAACTTCATCACCAGAGTGATTTTTTTTATTGAAATTTAATTTAAAACTTTTAATTCCGAAAAAAATCTCCTTTATATTAACTTTTAGTAAAATCAACAAGTAAATACAAGATTTTGGTAGAAAAGAAATATATGACATTTGGCTAAAAATTAAGATTTTTGTGTGTTCAACGTTACGAATCAGTTCTGGATTTTTAGATTTCTGCCGATGAACGCACCCAATTTCACTTTTTTATGTTATAATGGCATATAGTATAACAAAAGTAATAGGCAGCGCCACTTATAACAGTTCTTCAAACGGAGTCAAATTTTTTCTATGGATACGCTATCCAGTGTATATAGAGATTAGTGCCCATATCCAGGTTATTGAAATAAACCTGGATCCCAAGGTATAAGAATAACGAGGACTAGGACCAGAGAATATCAATTACCAAGAAGCCAATCTTTCGTACGTTTCACCCTCCAAAACCCATTTGTTTACATTGTTGTATTTGTAATTTCACTTCGTGACGATGAATAGATGTGAATTGCAACAACAATGTAACGCGGTGAGATTTATTTGTTTTGACAGCTCAGTTTTTTTTTCTTTTGAAAATTGGAAAATAGTTTTGAAAATTCTTCGGCTAAAAACAAAAATATCGTTGTTAAATTGTTTAATGTATACAAACAATTGTAATTAATAGTTAATATTCATCCACAATTATAATAAAATACAAAAAATTAATCTATAAATTGTTTTCAATCACTCAGATTTCCGTTCATCTTCAATGCATCTTGCATATAATACAGGGCGGCCCTTTCTTCATCCAGAATAATTTTAAAATTATTGTTGGATATATTCTAAGGAAAAAAATAGTTAAGAAAGTACGAAATAAAAAAAAAGTTTTTCTGCAATTTGACACCAGGAACTTCAATTTGTTGTTTAAATTCCACTAAACTCTCAATTTCCACTTTAGAAGCATTAAAGTAGATATTAGGTGGGTTTAATTATCTTCTGTCAGGATTCGGGTATTGATCTGGATTAACTTTAAGTACAAAAAAGATAACTGAGGAATTTTCAAAATCGTTTTTGTTGCACGTGTTAAAAGGTAATTCAGATGCGCGTCTCTATCGAATATAATAAAACAACAATAGCTATTTTTGATTTTTTTTAAACTTCATGACATCTAATGTAAAAAAAACTAAATAGTTTTAACAAAAACATTAACTTTTTTTTACTTTAAAGTTTGAATATTATTTTTTAAAAAATCATTACGAAACAACTTAATTTGAAAAATTGATTTGAGAATGGATTTTAAGAAATTATAGCATGATCTCGTAGCTATTGTCGTATTTTTAAGTTATTTTCATTCATTCAAAAAAAATTAATTTAATTTTGATTAATTTTTATTTTTTTTATATCCTATCTAAAAGGGGAGAAATAATCGGCCCCTCTTAAACAATTTGTTTTTCTAAAAATATTATTTCATAAATTATCCTGCATGAAATAGGGGACACCCCGTATTTGGTTTTGTTTTGACATCTAATTGACAGACCGAGGTGAATAATTCTGACCACGGAGCGTGTTCAACAAATATAAACCAAAGTAGGGCCCGGTTCACATTGGTACGTATTTGGCGTAAACTAGTGTGTAGCAGCGTAAAGGCTCTCCCAAACCAACGCGAATGCGGAGCGATGACGAATTTTTGTTGTTGTTTAGCGTTATGTAATTGTCATATTTTGTACTTTTGTGAATGATTCGCTGCGAATCGCTCCACATTCGTGTTGGTTTGGGTGAGGCTTAAAACAAAGTGACGAAAATTTAAATCTATTTTCACATGTCCTACTCGTAGCTTCATTTTTGCGTAGTAGGCTTTTCAATTATTACTTCAATAGTGCACAAGAGTAGGTAGTAGGTACATTAATCGAATATGAATATAAATTTTAATTTCCAAAATGGAAGAGAGCTGACGAAAGTTTTTCATTTTTGCTAAGCATTGTTTATCTGTTATATTTTGTATCATTGCGAATAATTTGCTATGATTTGGTGTTGGTTTGAAGGAGCTTTTAATTCAATTGCACTCATAAAGCATGAATTAAAAAAAAGAACAACGGATTTAGGTGTGGATTTAACTAATAAATAAAGGCAACCCCAAACCAACATGAAATCATAGCGAATCATTCGTAAAGATACAAAATATGGCAAGCACACAACCTTTAAAGCACCCAAACCAATGACAGTTTGAATCATTCACAATAGTTCAAAATATGACACATACACAATGCTAAAAAAACTACAAAAAATCGTCGTCGCCAGCATTCGCTTTGGTTTAGGAGTGGAACCGGACATTTCGGTCCGAATCTTCACATTTCCTCATACAGTTTTGAAATTTCGAAATGTGCGATTTCGGTGAATTTAAATAAATACGAATGAGACAAATATCTAATCTCACAGTTTGCACTAATTTAGTTTCAAAAAAAGGAATGACTCAAAAGTTATCGTGTAATAGCAGAAATATTCCCGTGCAAACACCAATGAAAATAAAGACAAAAACAATTTGTCAATATATGTTCCCACCAAAATGAAATTCCAGCTTGTAGTTAAAAACTATTGATATTTCAAGTATATGGAACAAGATTTCATGAATATTTCGATGAAATCTCAATAAAAACTCTAGATCGGTTTTCGAGGGAACGTGGTATTAGATTGCGTATTAAGCCTTAACTACAAGTCTGTTCATGTACTTCCCATAACTACGAATTTTATTTATTTTATATGAGCTTTAACAGAACTTTGGGCTAAATTCGTAGAAATTTGTATTTTTGGGAGTACGTGAACAGACATTACAGTGGCACATTTTGGAAAATTACCAAAGTAAAAATATTTCCCCTTTGAGCAGTTGTTTTATGAAAAAGAATATACAAATTTTTTCCTTAACCAAATTTTATTTTTATTTTTTATTTTTGCAATATTACAAAAGTAAAAAAAAAAATCCTGCTAAAGCAGTTGTTTTGTGAAAAAGAATACACAAATTTTTTCTTAAATCAAAATTCAAGCTTCCTGCATCATTTTCATAAGTTTCCCAGTGAGAAGCACTTTCCCGAAAAAATCAATGCTCGTGTAAACAAGAAAAACTCAAGTTTTGAAACCATGCTTTTACCATTTTGCTCTCGTAGTTTATAACATGAACATGACACACTATATTATCCGTACCACTTATTTGTCACGGGTATTATATCAGTAACCTACACCTTTTTTTATTTAAAGTTGCTCCAAAGCTTCCACATAATTTTAATTTGGATGATATATAAGGTTAAGTAAGCACTTTAAATTTCGTTCTTCAGGTTTTCATACTTTTTGAACATGTCCACGATTTTCAAAAATAACTGAAAAATTAATTCACCATTCCTATACAGACTGTGGTCAGTGACTAGTTGCTTCTATGTGTGCGGCTGTCACTAGTGGTGAGTGACTAGTTGATTCTATGTGTGCGGCTTGTACTGCTTTTCACTAATACTTTGCAAATATAATCATTACAGCTGTTCGCTTCAGCTTGTAGGCAAATCAAACTGACAGCTGAGGATTGCCATCTTTATTAGTTTATCTATGACTAGGACGCCATGGCGAGTGAATGATCTCAATTGTTTACCAGATGGAACAAAAATACTGCGTTTACATGTGGTGTTGAAGGTCGCTTCAATTTCTTGTAAACCTGGGTCGAGTTGAAATGAGTTTGACTCGACTCGACTGCACTCGAGGAGCGGCGTCGAATCGAAATCGGTGATGAAAAACCCGGGTTGAGGAGTTATTCCGTGCGTTCAAGGATCCAGAAATCTGAATTTTTGAGGCTTCTGATTGGTCAGCTGTAAAAGAAATCTGAAAATTCAGATGACTTTTCGTTACGTTTATATACGTTTTTCAGATAAAATTTGTATCTGAAAATTCAGATGACAGCTAAAAGACAATACAAAAATATAGAATCTGCACATAGAAGCTGAACTTAATACAAGGTGCAGCTATTTTATATTCTGTTGTCGGTTTGGTACGGCTTGTTGGTTTTTTTTTAAGTTTTGTTTTCTTGTAAGTGAATGAAATAAAAAATAAGATTGAGAAGTAGTTTTGTCCGTGGCATTTTGGCTTTAGTTTTTCCTTAACAAAAAGTGAAAGTTTTCCCCATTTTTATTTATAAAAATTAATATTTGGTGGAAAAACGCGAATAAGACGTGCATTTGGGAGTAGTAACTGTTAAGATTTTTTGATTGCAAGTGAAAAGTGTGGCTTCAACTATTTTTGTATGTATTATAATCCAAGTAAAAACAACAAACAAGCTTTTTCCAGTCAACTTACATTGTAACTTCCTCGTCAGAGTCACTTATTATGCGACAAAAAAAGTTCTTCCTTATATTACTTTCAGTAAAATTAGCAGGTAAACACAAGATTTTGGCAGAAAAAAAATATATGACATTTGGCTGAAATTTCAGATTTTTTGTGCGTTCAACGTAACGTTTCCAGTACTGTTTTTTCAGATTATAATAATATGGTCCGTTTATTTGCATGTTTGTGTACAAATAAAGCTTTTTTTAATATATAAGTGTTGTAAGTGATTGTGTTAGTTCAATTGAATTTGTTTTGCATTGAAATAAATACATTAATGTGATTCATTTTTCGAGAATCTCATTACCATTTCAACTCAACTCAAAATGGAGCACTTAACCCAAGTGACGAAAAACCTGGGTCTTATATTCAACCCTATTTCAACTCGAGCTCTCAAACCTCCATGTAAACGAAGTAAAAGTAATGGTGGATTTACATTTATTGGTGGATTTACATGTTTTGGTGGATTTGCATGTATTTTGATCTTGATCTTCAAGAAAAGTAGAGCGGGTCAGATATAATGACAAAATATGAACGTGTGAAAGAGTACAAGGGTAGTAACTCTAATTTAATTACATAATTGCATGATTTGTTTGGCTGTCAAAAATATATGTTTTTGTTATTTTCTTATTTTATTTGTAGATTATTCGGTTGATAATAGTTTGTATTTTCATCAATACCTAATTTAATTTAACACAGTTTTTCACGTTTGTTCCATAATTGCTTTGCACGGACATCTTCAAGGCTTTAAACAAATTTATTTACACTTTCATATAACTATTATTTATTTTTGTCTTCGACACTTCACTCCTTTTTATTTTTTTCACTTTCACAACATGAATTTGTCACAGAAGTACAGACGAAGATGCCATAATCAAGATGAACATGTTCGTTTTTTCTATAATCTTGATCTTGTTTTCTATGTTTTACTATAATCTTGATATTACCTCTCCTACCTTATCCAACAAACGAAACTTTTATATTTTACATACTTTTTTTCTTCAAGAAATAATAAAGGTACTCTATGCTATGAATTAGCCCAAAGAAAATATATTTGTTATTGAACACGATTTTTTTTTCGTGCAAAACAATGTCACATTCTTTTGCGGAAAAAAATTGCGTTGGCATTTGTGTTTGTTTTTGCAAAACATTAAAAATTTTCTTTAAATTTCAACAACACATAACTTTAAAACTTAAATAATTAACTGTTTTACCCAACTCTAGGAAATTCTGTCTGAAAAAAACGACAGCAAAACAAAGCAATTTAATGTCAAATACAAAAAACACAGCTATTGGTTGTGTTTTTTGGCAACTCCAGTAAATTCTGTCTGAAAAAAACGACAACGCAACAAAGCAATTTACATGTTAAATACAACAACAACTATATTCATATAGAGTTATCTATGTCCAGATAATTAAGTGTATTTAACTTTTGTCCCGATAAAAACGATACTGCCAGACTACTATTTTCGTTGTGCTATCTATAATTTGTATAGAAATGTCAAATGTTTGTTGGTAAAATTATTCAATACACAGTGGCAGACCAAGGCAAATGTTGAAATGTCCCGATGTTGCTTTTTTCGCCAATATCCATGTGGACATGCTAAAAAACGCAGCTATTATTTCGTAAATCTTGAAAATTAGAAAACATTCTTATTAAATCCTTAAAGTGTCTCTACACTATCTCACAAATAACACATGGCAGAATAAAGTGGGAAAGAATTTCATACGACTGCCAAATTTGTGTGCAGAAAATGATTTTCATATTTTGCTTCCACACTTCAACAAATTACTTTCAACATAACCTCAAACCCCCAAGTTGGATAGAAAGTATGATGGTCTTAGAACCGTTCCTAAATATTTTCATGTATCAGCATATGTAAATTTGTGTCAGATGCTCTGTCAAGTTGTGTGTGATGAAATTTTATATTTTGCTGCCACGCTATTATACGTGATTTTTTTTACACTTTTCTGAGATGTGTTAATTACTCAATGGGATAGTGTGGAATAGCTATTAGATGTATTTACGATCTGGTGCAATAAGCCAAGAAAAATTGTTAAATTTTACATTGTAGCAAATTCACAAAATTTAACAAAAAAATATCAGCTGACAATAAGAATGGCATTTGGCGCGTTATCAAATACACAAGCTCAAACTTTACAATAGT
Source organism: Dasysyrphus albostriatus (assembly GCA_946251815.1). Taxonomy (NCBI): domain Eukaryota; kingdom Metazoa; phylum Arthropoda; class Insecta; order Diptera; family Syrphidae; genus Dasysyrphus; species Dasysyrphus albostriatus. Next base: position 5,401,209 of record OX276339.1, read on the forward strand.
GTATTTTTCTTTTACAATAGCAACCCTATTATTTGGGTATAGCAAAAGTGTAAAATGCAAAACTATGACATTCAGTATGTTTTATTGTTGTAGTGTAAGAAAATGTAACACTTTTACACTTTTGCAATGATACAAGACCAGTTACATCCAATCGTGAATATCCCTTTTGTTAAATCTTTTTCTGCGTGAAAACACCAAATAGATTAATTTAAATCTGAACTGATATAAACCTTTGGTGAAAATATAGCATTATCTATTTAAATAAAGGACGAGCAATTTATGGTATTTGTTAAACCCGCCGCTTTCAACTCTAGAGAAATGTAAAATCTTGTTAGTGTGTGTGAAATCTCTCCGAAATTTTGCTGAAAATGCAAGATTTGTTTTGACAGAATAAAATCGATTTTGTTTAGAAAAAAATCGAAATTTTGTTTGTGGGGGAATTCAACATGAACGAAGACAACCACTTCGCAATTGAGCGCTCAACATTTTTCCTCAATTTTTTGACAAAGCAGGAGAATAAAATATAAACAGTATTCCTCACATAGAAGTCAAAACAACTTTTTCTCTTTCTTTTTCTTTTCTTCTTATAGAATTTACTGAGACAAAAAATAATTGAGCAAGGGAATCCAAAAAATTTCAGTCTCAGTTTTTAAGGGGAAAAGTGAGGAATTTTTGAGAGGAATACTGTTTATATTTCTGAGCACTCTGAGTCCTCTGAGATCTCAGAAATATAAACTGGCTAATTCTAGTTCTACCTTGAGGTGCGCTCCGGAGCCCAAAACTTTTTTTCAACTCAACTTCAAATCGAACTCTTGCTGAACCAAACATTCAACCACAAGCCAACTCAATCTTTCGATACTGCATATAAACGGAATAAGTTTCACTACTATTGTTACTGCTGCTGATAGGCACACAAAAATCGTTTTTGTGAATAATTCTTTGCTGAAATTGAAACAAAAATAAAACAAAAAAGAACTGTTTATTAGTAATAATATACTTACAATTTTCACCTTTTATACAAAACAAAAACTTTACCTACTACTATTGTTGAAAAAATACATTTACGTTTACATTCTACCTACCTACCTAATTCATAATCGCAATATTACTTTAACTTTAGGTAGAGAAACAAATAAATAGTTATTCTTAAAATGTTGGTCTTATTGTTCTTACCTTTTTTTGTATGTTTTATAAACCGAAGAATGCGCGATACGTACGCGATACAAACCGTGGGACCCAAATATTTCACATTTCACACAATAGAAACAGTTTGACGAAAAGGTAATTAACAATATTCTATTTATGATATTTGTTTTGTTTGCGATATGTACATACTATAATTAAATTCATGTTTATGTTCAAGTGCTAGTGTTTTGTACTGAAAAAAATTAAAATCAGTGAAAATCCAGAATCTGCATTGGAATGATGAATAAGAATTGAGGTGTAGGAAGTGTAGTCCATTTAAGGTTCTGTAACGGGAGTTAACTACATTTATTATTGCCTCAATGCGTGTGCATTTGTGAGATATTCCTCTTAATAATTGTCGTATGCGCCCCTTTCAGCTTGCTAACTATTTATCTTTCTTGAGATAGATAAAAGCAGCTTAAATAGATAGGTGAATGTACACCAAGGCCCTGGATCGCTTGCGATGCTATCCCAGATTTAATTCCGGTTGTTTATTTGAAACCTTTCATATTTAACCGCTTTGGAGTTCTAGATTCGAGAGCAGTGGTTCCAAACCTTTTTGTTTACCTGAACCATTGGCATAAATTAATAATGAACTTTAGAAGTATATTTATGAATGTTTTGTTACTATCATACCTACCTATATGTATATATTAATTATTGAATTGTTAGTAAATTTATTGATTGATAATATTGTCACTTCCTTCATGCTGACATCTTATGAGTTTGTTTAGTTTGTTGGATTTTCTCCGAAAGAGCACAGCACACTGTTTTATTTTTCATGGACATTTCAAATAGGTATGTTGAATCAAGTTGCTGAAGTAAGCCACGTTTCACAAAAAAGAGTCCTTGTCGGTTGTGTAACTTTTGAAAACCATCATTCGACCTCTTTTTCATCTTTTAAAAATAAAAAGATGCTTTAGTTTAAAATTAAGTCTTCTATTAAAACCTTCTGTGGCCCCGATTGGTTGTCGATTTGCTGATCGATGCAAGACTTCGATTTCGATTATCGATCGTCGTTCATATTGTGACTGTCGATTGCAATCGAAAATTGTCGATGGTAGATTTTTGATCGATACCCTAGGAGCACAAATTTATATTTTTGAATTAAAACGCTAGTAAAATGAAATTTAAAATTGAAGAAATTGGATAGTGGATTATTCATAATAAAGCATTTTTCATTCGATTACGTTACACAATCCTAAACATGGAAACTAATCCAAAATCGGCAAATTTCGACTCGATTGCTAAACGACAACCGCAGTCGGGGTCTGTGCATTTTTGTATCTGATAATGAAATTGGACTTCTTCCTTTGGAGTTATCTATTATCGTAGGTCTATCAAATAAACCGAAAACAATCGATTCCTTCAAAGTAAGCATAACGAAAGACATCCAGCAAATTAAACGAGATTTGTATAGCCGTCATTTAAATGCCCATAATTATGTCCTTGATTCCATTAAACGTTCTCTCAAATAAACAAACTAGTGGATAGCTCACACAACTTTTTTTTACTAAAGATCAAAGATCGAGCATCCTTTTTAAAAGACCGTAGTGAAGGGTCTGCTATCAATACAACTTTTACTTTCTACTATATCATGCACCCACAGACCCACACAATGATTTCAACTTTTCGTAACGTTAATTTTACGCTTCGACCTTAAAATTGTACTCTCAACACTCAAATAATTTTTCATTTGAAAAAAAAGTTGCTATTGACGGGTTTTCACTACTTGCTAAAATATAAATGTATTCGACCATTGACAAAAAAGTGCGGATTTATTATTTCGCACAAACCATAAATAGCATATTATGTAACTTTTCCTTAAGAATAACGATCAAAGTTCAAACAAAAATTTGAAAATAAAGAATTATTTTCATTGAAACTTTATAATACTTACGTTGTTATAGCCACTTAAGTTACTATCTAACCTTCTTTTATAAATTATGTTATACAATCAAATAAAAAAACGTATGTACTTTTTTCTTTCAGATAAAAAAAATAATGTCCCAATTGTTTCCGTAAGACTGATATCTTTAAATTTATAATAAATATAAAAGTATATAATTATTTTAATATAAATATAAATACATAATTTAAAACTTAGGAAACGGTGTGCACACATAACCAAAGAAAATTTGTACAGTACAATCTACTTTTATTTAAACCTATGTATTATAAAATTATTTTTTGTATTTATGTGTTTAAAAATAACTATATAGAACATTAAATCAATTTTATAATAAATTTCTCATATATTCTTCATTTGTGCCTTTATTGTAAAAAAAATAATATTAATTTTTTTTGTTAAACATAAACTTACTACTATGTTTTGTGTTAAGTGTTTATATAAAGAAAAAATATAAAAAAACAAACGAAACAAAGAAAACGTTTCAAGATGCCTTTTTGGAAATGTTTTCCATGTAGGCGATTCAAAAATGAAGAAATAATAACAATTCTTGATCATAGTAATTGTACATTGACCGATGTACCGCCTGATGTATTACAACACGAAAGAACACTGGAAGAACTTTATTTGTCTTCAAATAGAGTAAGTTTTTTTTGTTTTTTTTTTTTTGTTTTGTTTTTTTTTTAGTTTAGTTTATATTTTTAGTAAGAAAATGTATATGACTTATGAACTTATATTCCATATTTGAGTAAATGTTATTTGTTTGTTAATTTCAATTATTAGATAAGTGCTCTTTCACCCCAATTATTTTATTGCCAAGGAATGCGAGTTCTATTTGTCAACGACAACGAACTAGATTCATTACCGAGTGCCATAGGATCATTACGACACTTGCATAGTCTCAATTTAGCGAGAAATAGTAAGTTTGTTTTGCTTATTTTAGTTAACATGGTAAATAATATTTTTTTCTTGCAGGCCTTTCCACTATACCTGAGAATATAACATCGTGCAAAAATCTAACACGTCTCGACTTAAGTTTAAACAATTTACAAAAACTACCCGATGCCATCACTGGCTTGATTGCATTGCAAGAACTTTTGCTGAACGAAACGAATCTTGAATTTTTGCCAGCAAATTTTGGTCGGTTGATAAATCTAAGAATACTAGAGCTGCGATCGAATAATTTAATCACACTGCCAAAGTCTTTGTCACGATTAAGTAATCTTAACCGTATTGATATTGGAGCTAATGAATTTACAGAGCTAGTACGATATTACAATATTTTGCAACTTGAGCTTTGGTTTTCAAGAAAAACGTTCTTTTATTTTTCTATGGTTAGGTAAAGAAAATTTATAGTCTCTTCAGAAAAAAGTGAACTTACTTTTTTGTATAAGAAATATATGTATTTGATGCGGGAAATGTAATTTGATACGAGTATGATCGCTTATTTCTCTAACGCTACTCTCATTGGTCAGTGTTAAAAAAAGTTTGTTATGTTTGACATCTAAGAGCCTAAAATATTTTGTAGAACGTTTTTCTAGAAACTTAAGACATACGTATATGTTTTTTTTTAATTAAATATTTTCTTAACAGCCGGAAGTGATATGTCAACTTTCACAACTCCGTGAGCTATGGATTGACGTAAATCGCATTCGTCGCATCCCTCCAAATGTGTCTAACTTGCGTGAACTGAAACATTTTGAAGCCAACAATAATCTACTATCGACATTGCCTAATGAAGTCAGCCATTGGCGCAACCTGGAAGTGCTATCGATATCGATAAATGACATAGAATCATTGCCGTTTAGTATTGGGATGCTTAAAAGTCTTGTCACACTTCAATGCGAAGCTAATCAACTGCGAGAGCTACCGGATAGCATTTGTCACTTGGAAAACCTTGAAGAACTGGTCATAAATCATAATTTAATTCTGCGGCTACCAAGGACCATTGGGATGTTGAGAAAGTTACGTTTTTTTTGTGCAGATCAAAATATTCTACGCAGTTTACCAACTGAAATATGTAGTTGCAACAATCTAGTGGTATTGAGTGTGAGAATGAATAAGATTTTAGAACTTCCACAAAATATTGGCCATCTGGAGAATTTGCAAGTTCTCAATCTTGTTGATAACTATATATCTCATCTGCCAGTGTCCGTGTTAAGTTTGACAAAACTCACAGCACTCTGGATTAGTGACAATCAATCGCAGCCCTTAGTTCCATTGCAATACTTAAATGCCAATACCAAAAGTCATCTTACGTGCTTTATGTTGCCGCAGCAGGCTGCAGCAGCAGCTCAGCAGAATGTAACACAACCAATCGAATGCAGTGATGATGATTCTACTAATTCCTTGCTACATCATCAAGAACAAGAACAAATGTTATTTAATGGAAGGGCAGCGCAAAATCCTCCCTCACAGAAAATGTATTTTGCCAAACAACAGGAAACTGATAAAACATTCGCAATACGCGATAATCGTCCGATGGCACGGATTTGCTTTGCTGATGATAGAACTCAATTTGCTGCTGAAAATGACCCGGATACAAGTCCATTGCGAAGAATTTATTTTGCCGATGAAGTTAAGGGTTCTGAAAATCTAGCAACAAGGTTGATGCGATCTCCCACGCCATATCCTAAAGAATTAAGACTGATGGCGAAGCTTGTTAGAAATAATCAACAACAACAGCAACAAAATAAACAACAATCACATTATCTAGACGCTATGCTTATACCCAAAGCATCACCTAACGATCAAATAAATGACAAGACACACCTCTCTGAAACCTTACCACCACCACCACCACCGACTGCTTCGACAGGTGGAGCAGTAAAAGAAGCTCGAATATTATTAAATCCCAGTGGCAATTCTGTTTTTTTACAGCAAATACCAAATTCTATTAGTTATCATCTTATCGACCGCAATCGAAGTCTTGATTCAGAAACTGATAATACATCAAATGATGTACAATCCTTGCAGAAGTCATCTTTGATTGATGCAAATGGCTTGGATGGTGGAGGGGGAGGAAGATTAACACCAACACCATTTACTAATCAGATTCAACAACAACATTATTACCAACATCATCCACAACAACAACCCATTTTTCTTGAACCACAACAACAGGCTTATCCACAACACTCACCATTGCTGTACGATCATCATATTAATGATATATCAGCAGCAACAGGCTCAATAGTACCTCAAATAAGTGTGTCTCCATCGAAAATTTCATCTTACAGCCAGCAAAGCTCTCAGCATTCACAGTATAGTTTGTATGACATACAATCAAGTAAACCCCCACCTTATCACATTGCCAGGACGTACACGAAAAAATCACGGGAAGATCTATTGAATTATGATACGTTTCATAGTAAAATTCAGCACCACACCAATGGTATCGATGTCAATGACGAACGAAATAATCTCAATATCGAAATGAACAAAGAAACCAATGATGATAGTCGATGCCAAAATGAAGAGGGCGTCAGGAGCAGTGGGAATTACAACCTAAATGACAACCAGATAAATTATTCTACTAACCATCGCTATTATCCCAATGACAATGATTTTGACATGGTGGATCAGCAGAATAATAATAATTTGAGTCGTACTTTTTCCCTTGATTGTCATGATGGGCTTAGCAAACGGAATAGCTTACTGTCGCTACAGCAAGTAGTTGGCCATAACGGTTGCTCTGAAGAAAGGGAAGCTGTTCTTCGATCATCGCACTCAAAGGTGAATCAACAAAAACAAAATTGGAATGGAGGTGGCGATGGAGGTGGCAGTTATGATGAAACAGATAGCGATCAAGCTCCAAGTATATCAACTAATAATGGCTTAGAATTAAGGCCACCACTAAGATCCGGATCCACAACAGCATGGCTATTTGGTCTACATAAAAATCCAACAGTTGTAAGTATTATTTTGTATTAAGAACAAATACTTCTAAACTTTGTCTCTTTTCGCAATGTTTCTTGCTTAAGAGGCCTTTACACAAAATCTTGAACTCAGATAAGAAGATTCGCATTTCATATTCGTCATACTTTTTTTTGTTTATTTGCCAACATACAAGTATTTTAAAATAATTAAACTTCTCGGAACTTATCGCATTCATTAATACGAATATAAATTCTTTCTAATGTTTCGAAGTAATTTCATTCTTTGTCATCACGGGATTATACTGACGTTTGATGGCTGTTGTTCGTTACTTTATTTCTTAATATGTAGCGGTGCGTTGTTGTTTGTACATTTTCTGTGGGTGGTTGGTTGTTATTTTCTTCTTCAATCGTGTGGACATAAGTTTGCGTGCATACAACGCTTACAACATCCGGTTAATTTCACTTCTGAAGTTTCAGCACTCGTAAATCGAGATCACACATAATGCGACACACAACAAGAGGTATTAACTCATGTGGACTGGGCTTTAACGAGGAACGGCTACAACTCAAAACAAAGAGCTTGTTAGCCAAAGACGAAACAGTCCCAAAGGATTGTAACTCATCCATTGCAATGTTCAGAAATTAAAACCAATGTACATCGGTAGACTCCGTTAACACCTATCTTATTTAAGTGTTAAACATTTTAAGGGTAGTCATAACCGCTTGATTGCGTGCAATTTTAAACATAAAAACTACACAACTGACAAATAATAACAACAGTCTGTTTTTGATACACATGACTACTGAGTTCCACAATACCTAAATATAACCCCCAAGACAGCCATTCAGTTAGTTTTCTTCTGATTGGCTTTTGGTAGAATACTAGTTGTGACCGATAATGCCAATTGGTGGTTTACAATTTAACTAAAATCGCAGTTGTCTTCCATTATAGGGGAATAACACACAAACCTGTTGGACGTTGGTTACCCTATTTGTTTCGTAAATTTTCCATGTCTTAAGTGTCAATTTTCTGAATCAGTTCATATTTGTTTTTTTCTTGTTTGAGGTTAAATCATAAATTTACTTGTTTATAGACAATATGATTTCTTACAAAGATTTTCATCCAGTATAACGTAACAACCTACTGAGAAAAAAATATTGAAATTTTGTATCCTTCATTTCAGAAACAATTTGAAATTTTGTATCCTTCATTTCAGAAACAAGTTGCTATCAAAAGAGACCATGAAATTGGATTTGAAATTGTAGAGAAATCAAACCAGGTAAATATTCTAGCCTCTTTTATTTTTATTTGCTAAGTTCCGACAGTCAAAAACCTAAAAGAGAAGGAAACAATTACCAATTTTTAATGAATAATGAATTTCACAGAGTATCCCAAAACTTCAGTATTCCAAACATAATTTCATCACTTTTCTTTACAGTCCAAGCAGCGACTGTCAGATTTTCTTTTTTCCTTAGCTCTTTATTTTTTTCTTTTATATATATCTTTTTAAAATAGTTTTTTTTTATTTAAGGGAATATTTGTACGTGGGACTCAACCAAATACATCGGCAGCTTTACTTTTACACGCAAACGATAAACTATTAGAAGTGAATGGATATGATTTTACGAAAATTTGTCTTGTTGATGCCCAACAAATTCTGGACAATTCAGGCCCTTTGATAAATGTCATGATTTCTCGTACGTAGTCATCAAAAACAGTAGCATCACCAACAACAAAAACATAATTTAAATTTATTTCTGGTTCATTTTTTAGGGAAAACTTTAATTTATTTAGATTTGAAGAAAATAAGTTAAACCTATTGTACATAAAATATATAATTTTTTTATTATATAAGTATTGTAAATTTTAAATTTAGCTAGAAAAGAAAAATCAATATTAAGGCCAAGGCCAAGGCTGCGGAGCCAGGACTCACACACTGATTAAATATAATAGAGATAATTTATTACTATGATTATAATGTAAACAACTTTAAGTATTATTTGATATCTTAAGAGAGAGTAGTTGTTGTTATATTTAAGTTAAGTAATCACTCACGTAGCAAAAGCATTTAATAATTCAAAACCGAACCGATGCTTGTGTTTTATTATTTCTTAAGCGGGTATATGAAGGGTATACGAAATAATGAAGTTCTGGAATTTATCGGTTAAACTTAGAATTGTTCAGCAATATTTGAACGAGATCTTTAAACGGGTGATTATAATGCAAACATACAAAAAATCACATACAAAGGTATAGCGTCGATAGACCTAAAATTAAATTAAATTTGGTGGCGCAACAGCTCGTGGAGAACCAGGACCTAGTGACTTACAGCTCTCAACAATTCCTGTGTGCGTGTTGTTGGCAGGAATAGAGTGGACCTACAATCTTTTGCAGAGTCCGAACGGCTAGATGAGAAGCACTTATTCATGACAAGTATACTGTTGGAGGATTTGTCAGTTCCTCACAAGAGGCAGTACCTCGTATGACAGTCCAACGCACTAACCATTATCCCACGAGGTACTACCGATAGGTCTAAATGGGCACTAAATAAGAAAAAAATCCATATGGTTTTTTTTTTAGTTTTTATATTTGGATGGGTCTAAATCACTGATCTCTATAATACACTGGATAGCGTATCGACATAAGAAAGTTGCTTCCATTTGAAGAATTGTTATATTATGAAGCCGAACACTATTTTATATAACAATATGACTGTATAACAATTTATACAAAATAATCCCCTATGAAGACGTCAAATTTCCGTTCGTTGCTCCCCCCCGAAATCTCTGCTAACATTGTTGTGTTTGTAATTTTATTTCATTCACAAATGGTTAAATGAAACGGAATTAAAAATGTAAAGAGTGTGACAAGGAGGTAAAATCGTAAAAAAACACAGACTATGTAATCGCATTCTCCTCATCCACTGATCTCTATAATACACTGGATAGCGTATCGACATAAGAAAGTTGCTTCCATTTGAAGAACTATTATATTATGAAGCTGACCACTTTTTTGTATAACAATATGACTGTATAACAATTTACACAAAATAGTCCACTATGAAGACGTCAAATTTCCGTTCGTTGCTTCCCCCCCAAATCTCTTTGCTAACATTGTTGTGTTTGTAATTTTATTTCATTCACAAATGATTAAATGAAATGGAATTACAAATGTAAAGAGTGTGACAAGGAGGTAAAATCGTAAAAAAAACACAGACTATATAATCGCATTCTCCTCATCACACTTATCAGCTGTTTTGTTCAACTTGTTTGCAAACTGAAATAATGAACGAAGTCGATGGCTCCCATATCCCATCTACATATTTACTATTACCTATTTAAACACCTTTCTAATGATATAATTCAAATAAAAATTTAAAAAATGTAAACAATGAAGAACTAAATGAAAAAAAAAAAATTATAAAATAAACTCCCACAAAGTTTTTTCCTTTCATATCATTGGTCTGTTTCTCTTTCTTCAGATTGAAATTTTGGAAACAGGTTTTTTTGTGTTAATGTAGACGTCAAATTATGAAGCCGACCACCTAATTGTCATCTTCAAATGGAAGCAAAAAAACTGTTATACATTATAAGGAATACACTATCCAGTGTATATAGAGATCAGTGTCCTCATCACACTTATCAGCTGTTTTGTTCAACTTGTTTGCAAACTGAAATAATGAACGAAGTCGATGGCTCCCATATCCCATCTACATATTTACTATTACCTATTTAAACACCTTTCTATTGATATAATTCAAATAAAAAATAAAAACAATGTACACAATGAATAACTTAATGAAAAAACAATTTATAAAATAAACTCCCACAAAGTTTTTTCCTTTCATATCATTGGTCTGTTTCTCTTTCTTCAGATTGAAATTTTGGAAACAGGTTTTTTTGTATTAATGTCGACGTCAAATTGTCATCTTCAAATGGAAGCAAAAAAACTGTTGTACATTATAAGGAATACACTATCCAGTGTATATAGAGATCAGTGATGCGTTCCAACCAGAGATTATCAATATATATTACTCACTGATCTCTATATACACTGGATAGTGTATTCCTTATAATGTATAACAGTTTTTTTGCTTCCATTTGAAGATGACAATTAGGTGGTCGGCTTCATAATTTGACGTCTACATTAACACAAAAAAACCTGTTTCCAAAATTTCAATCTGAAGAAAGAGAAACAGATCAATGATATGAAAGGGAAAAACTTTGTGGGAATTTATTTTTTTTATTAAGTTATTCATTGTGTACATTTTGTTTGTGCTATTATTTTTCAATAGCACTAGAATTATATCAATAGAAAGGTGTTTAAATAGGTAATAGTAAATATGTCGATGGGATATGGGAACCATCGACTCCGTTCATTATTTCAGTTTGCAAACAAGTTGAACAAAACAGCTGATAAGTGTGATGAGGAGAATGCGATTATATAGTCTGTGTTTTTTTTACGATTTTACCTCCTTGTCACACTCTTTACATTTGTAATTCCATTTCATTTAATCATTTGTGAATGAAATAAAATTACAAACACAACAATGTTAGCAAAGAGATTTGGGGGGGAAGCAACGAACGGAAATTTGACGTCTTCATAGTGGACTATTTTGTGTAAATTGTTATACAGTCATATTGTTATACAAAAAAGTGGTCAGCTTCATAATATAATAGTTCTTCAAATGGAAGCAACTTTCTTATGTCGATACGCTATCCAGTGTATTATAGAGATCAGTGATATTACTACGTTTAGTAGCAGGTCTGAGAGCTCGAGCTGTAATAGGGTTGAATATAAGACCGAGGTTTTTCGTCACTTGAGTTGAGTGCTCCATTTTGAGTTGAGTTGAAATGGTATTGAGATTCTAGAAAAATGAACAGCATTAATGTATTAATTTCAACGCAAAACAAATTCAATTCAATTAACACAATCACTTACAACAGTTATATATTAAAACAAAACTATATTTGTACACAAACATGCAAATAAACAGACCATATTGCATGATCTGTAAAACCAATTCCTCGATCCAGGTTTTTCATCACAAATTTCGACTCGACTCCACTCCCCGAGTGCAGTAGAGTGGAATCAAGCTCATTTCAACTTGACCCAAGGAGTTGTAGCGAGCTTCAAACTCGCTTCAACACCACATGTAAACGTAGTAATAAGGATGGCAATCCTTCGCATGTTTTACCCTCCAAAACCCATCTGTTTACAATGTTATATTTGAAATTTCATTTCGTATGGAAGAATAGATGTGAATTGCAACATCAAAAAGGCCTGTGCTGAATGACGACTTGATTTTATGTGTGCGTGTTTCCCCAATTTTCACTAATGGGCTGCAAACCTAATCAATCCATCTGTTCGTTTCAGCTTGTAGGCAAATCAAATTGACAGCCGACATTGTCATCTTTAATTTGATAATCTCTGGTTGCAACGCTAGAAATGACAAGATTTCCAGTGAATTTCCAGGTGGTATTTAAACTGTTTAATAATTTTCGACTTTCAGATTTGAACGATAATTAGGCCTATTCTGCCAAATCTGTTATTCTGCTATGAACTTTCTGTTATAAATCATAAAAGATTTCCAGCATTAAAAGATCTTTTATGATTTGTATTCGGGTGTTCGAACATTTATAAAAATCTGTTATGAAACTTCGAAAATGAAATCAGTCAACGAAAAGACCTAAATTCTGTTGTCATAATCAGCTAGTCTGTTATAAAATGTATTTACATTTAGTTTGTGTTGAAATTGTGAGCAGCGTATGGAAATTAAATTATCTCTTTTATCAGCTCTAGTCGTGCAGGCCAGTTTAGCTTAAAACAAGTAAATATAAATATTTCTAATGTTTAATAAATTTGTTTTTGGTTGCGGTTGAGGGATATCGTGATAAAGAAACACACTAGGAGTACTCAGGACATTAAACAGGCTCCGTTTTGCCGATTTTACTGGTCCTGTGCACCCGTCTACAAAAATTATTTTATTTTATTTGGTAATATAATCTATTGGGTGCTCTTCCATATAACCCAATGTACTTGAATCGGGAGCAACAAAAAGTTGCTGGGGGGAGCGAGCAACTAAAAGTTGCCTAGTGGGCGCCAGGCCTTATTTGCAATCCACAACATCAGGACGCATTCCACAAATCTGCGAGTGAAAAATTCGATCGACAAAATGTAATCTCAATTCTTTTTTAGCACCTAGTGGTTTATTTTGTATGAAAATTCGCGTCTGTTGTTCTTTTACTCATGTGAAAGAAGTGTCAAAATTCGCAACTATTAGCAATTCGCAGTTCACTTTAAAGGTTTGACAGCCTCTGAGTTTTTGAATATAAAGTACGGAAACAGAACTTATAATATCCAGTAGAGTTTCGGTGAGGTAGTATCAACCCGATTTTTCCAGTGCGATTTTTGTTTTTTGTCGGTCGATGGAATAGGAGGGAAATAAAAATGAAGGAGAAAACCAATGTATCAACACGCAACCAAAAAAGTCGGCATGGGAAAAATCGGGTCATGGAAATAACGACTTAACTGAATACCTTCCATTTTCCAGTATTCAACATATAAGTTCCAAGGGAAATTCGAAGTCCTTTTGGATTTTTTAATTCTTTCTTTTTGACATTAAAAATTCCCCCTTTCCCTCCCTTTCAAGCTGTTCATTTGTAGTAAATTTAATTATTATTTAATCTGTGTCGATTGTCGGTGTCCCATAAAAATCTTCGCGAGTAACTCGAAATTAATTCCTCCTAATGATAATGGATTCTCAATTCAACAAATCAAATTAAATTCAAATGATTGTGTGTTATGTTATGCGATAAGATTGATTATTGAATGATAGATCTGTCTTATGCAGCTACATCAAACATATATCTAATCGCCACAAGTTACCATATTCGTTCAATCACTGGTCGTATATACTTTGTTTCGTTTTAAAAACAGAATCTTCGTAAACCACAAGTTATTTTTTCTTCCTTTAATTATAATTAAAATTAAATTGAAAAAAATCAGTGTCAAAATGAATAATGTTAGTGATACTCCTGTTCCTGACCCCGGCTCTGCAGAAAAGGTTGGTATTTTTTGGAATATCTTTTTGGAATATCGAGGTTGAATCATTTTGATATGATAGGAGTTCATGCCCTTAATCTAATTACTAGGGTAGCCTTGTGGGAACTCTTGTTTTTTTTATTTTACTAAAGAAAATTGTTCCTTGGAACAGTCAGAGCCACCCACCTTCATCGCCTTTGCCACCGCTTGTAGGCAAAATATTAGTTTTCTATGACATAAGTTTTCTTTGTATAAAAAATGTTTTTCTTTAAGAATTATATTCTTATTTTTTTTTGGAGAGATATAGGAAGTTATAGCTATATATTAAGATTATTAACCTATAATGTTTGTCTCGTTCATCTTAACTAAAAAGAATTAATTTCGGGTTTGATCCTCTTGACATAAAGGAAAAATATTGCAATATTGGAAGGTTGGATCTCGCAGTTCAGCAAAACAATGTTTGCTATCACATGACACGCCGCGGTGCGGCTTCAAGTACAGGTATTTAGTCACCTTGCAGGTTGTTCGTAAGTATGTTTGTGGTCGAGGTTTCATTTGGTCGTGAAAGTTGTTTTTGTAAAAAAAATTAAAATTGGCCAGACGATACAACGGCTATAAACAAATTATGAGTAACGAATTAACAGCAACCCTTGCCTTAAGGCTGCGTTATAAGCAAACGACTAAGCAAGTTTGTTTAAGTAGATTATCATGCGAAGTATTTATCAATATTGTAATTGTAGAATAGTTCGGGCTTGTAAGCGCGAAGAGATTTAAGATATTAAATTGGATACTCAAACTGCGTTTTTCAATTAAATCTGATAAATCTAATCTAAAACCGAAAACTGCTCTTTCGAATTTAAAAGCAAGATCTGAAGTTTTTCAATAGTAGACGTTTGTTCTACAGCATTGGATTAATAAGCCGTCAATGGACGTTTTCGATAGGCAATTTGGAGGACATTTAGCATTAAAACAACCAAGCGCAATATCAATTCATTGACTCTAAAAAACTGGCCTTGACCCTGTTTGAACTGAAACTTTTTACTACATCATGACGGATTTGTGAGTTAGATCGGTGAGGAGAAAAAACCCTTCGACGACCTCATCCTCGCCGCCGTTTGAAGAGTTACAATCTAAACAAGGACAAAGTATGTATATTGATTGAATATACACTACGTTGATTGTGAGAAGGAAAGTTAAAAAATCTCCTCAAATCGTTATCGATATTGTTCACATCTCCGTGCTTCCTGCCCTTCTCATATTTCACCCAAAAACAAAAGTTGGCGGAAACAAAACTCTCATGGTGTGAAAAAGTTTTAACGTCGTTTTCCAAGCCTTCTAGTCTTGATTCAGCAGTGAAATCGAAAATGCGTTCTACAGTACACAAAAGGCTCATTGTACCTGAAATTTAACAGGTATTTCTGTTTTTTTCGCATACCAATCTAATTTGTTTTCTCCAAAATGAAAATTATTACCTGTCTTTATAAAATTATGAGATCCAACGGTGTTTTCAATGAGCCAGCCAAATTTTTGCCAGTTAAAGTTCATTGGTCTTGGTTTTAAATTTATTGGTTTTGATTTTCAAAATTTCCAGGTAATTTTTATGAAACAGGTCAGTTGTGAAATAAACGACATGACAGCTCGTTTAGAAAATATTTATAATTATAATGTAACCGGTTTATGTATTAGTAAATTTATAGTATAAATTATTTTTAAGTTTAAAAATTATATAAAAAAGAAAACTGAATACACATTATTATAGGAGATGGATGCATCTAGTTCTCTTATGGGACAGCGTACGGCAATGGTAAGCGTTTTGATGAAACAGATAATTATGGTTGTAAGAGAACAACACTAAATGTCGGTTTAACTATACTCATTAAATTGTCATAATTTATACCAGCTGATTTTCAGACATTTGCTGCCATATAACTACTATATTTGTGGAAACAAATGGCTAAAAATTATGGTTGAAAAAATGACAATATAGTCGGTGATTAAATTATTACGGCAATCCAACAAAAAATACTAATTTGCAATATATAGTCCAAATATATGCAGCAAAAACCTTTAGCAACCAATTTTTTTCATTCAGTTATTGATTGAGTTATCACACAAATATGTTAAAAATTAATACAAATTCCACTTTTTTGCTAATAACCTTGCTAAAGTTGTGCAAAAACAGAAATTTCCCGATACAAAATTTCAAAAACTCTGAAAAAAGAATAAGTTTCCATACAATTAAATGAAGTCCATTTAAAAGCTTTCTGTTTTTTGTAAAACTTTTTTTTTTTCAATTTTTTCACTTTCTAATTTTAAAAGTTTAATAACCGCAAATTAAGATTCAATGAAAAAATAGATTATTTAGAACATATATTGCGAATTAGTATCTTTTTTTTGGTGGCCGTAATAATTTGATCACCCACTGTAGGTCGTGTGGACCCGACACAATGTGTTAGATTTGTACAAGGCATTAAAAAAAATTCATGTACACGGTAGGTCAAATCAAAAGTACTTCATTTTTCTTGATATCATGAAAAATTGGTTGCTTGGTACTCTTAGAAACAAGAGCTCAAATTTTATTTTTCAAGATATGGAGGTCCCTCACCACCATTTTGTTTTTTTTTTTTTCAATCAAAATTTCATGGGGAAAAAAGAGGAAGAAAAGGAAAATTTCCAAAATAAAGGTTTAAAGGTGAAGTGTAAGAAACATAATTTCAAACTTTCAAAGTTTTCAAGTATGTACATTAGTGTAGTCTTTTGTTGGTGAAGAATCTGGACCCTCTTCGGCTCTTTTGGTCACTTAGTTATTTCATTTGACCGGGATCTTTATTGAAACAGTGAATCACAAGCACAGTTGAACAAATTTATTTTGTACTTATTTTTTTAAATATGCAGGTACATAAATTAAAAAAAAAACTAAGAAATAAAGTTGATTTGATTAAAAAAAAACAAAAACACTTACGTTTGAAGTAAAAAAAATGATTTTAATTAATTTTGTATATAAAACACATTTAAATTAATCTAAACAATAAAGTAAGCAATTCTTCTTACGAAGATCAGTCTTATGTAACAAAATTTAAAATTTAAAATTTCTTTGGAGTTACAAGAAAACAATACAGTGCAGATATATTTGTGTGTCCTGTTTTTTGTTCATGTTGTTGTTTTTCTTAAGGATGTGCATAGTACCTCGTGGCATGATGGTTAGTGCGTAGGACTGTCATGCCAAAGGTCTGGGTTCGATTCCCAGCCGCGAGGTACTGCTTCTTGCGAGGAACTGACAAATCCTCCAAGAGTATACTTGTCATGAATAAGTGCTTCTCATCTAGCCGTTCGGACTAGGCAAAAAATTGTAGGTCCCCTCCATTTCTGCCAAAAATACGCACACAGGAATGGTTGAGAGTTGTAAGTCACTAGGCCTTGGTTCTTCACGAGCTGTTGTGCCACTTTGCGGAGCTTTTGCTATTAATGTCCGATTTGTGGCCGGCCATTCTCTGTCACAGGAACTGATTGGTTGTAACCACATAGTAAAGGTTGCAATTTTCATCATCTTTGCCCTTCCAGTTGATTTTGTAGACAACATCCATTTTGTCTTCTTTCTCCATTTGGATGGGTCTAAATCAGTTCGAAATAAATAAACAAAAATTGTCTATTTTGTTAAGATTTTTATTTTTATCACCTTTAGTCGCTAAAGGGGTTAATCAATTCACCCATTTTGTTTGCATACTAGGTGACCCGCGTAAAATCTGCTAAAAAAAATTCAGAGCATGTAGGAAGTAGAAAGGAAACAAATCCTACGGGAGGGCATTAAATAGAAAAACAAATTAAGCCAGAGGTTCATTCTCATGTTTAATTTTCAAATTAAGTGTTTTTTTAATACATAAGTTCAGCAAAAAATGTTTTCAAACTTAAAATTTTGAATAAAATATGAATTTACCTTTAAAATGTTCAGTTTAAAACAATTGTTTGCCAAAACTGTTATGAAAACTGCTCAGTAATTTGAAAAAAAAGCTTTAAAACAATACTGTAGGTCTTACCGTTGTTTTCTAATTATTTTTTCTCTATTATATGTAATTTTTTATGTACAAGTGGGAGGAAATATTATCCCCTCCTATGGGATTTTTTCTTGTTTACTTCTAACCTAGATTCTATGAATTTTTTGGCATATTTTACGTAAATCACCTTGTATGCAAAAAAGGCTATGTAACTAACACCTCCTACAGCGACTATAAGAAATGAAAATAAAAATCTGAAAGAATTAAAGAATTTTGTTTCCTTCATCCATCCAAGATGACCTTTTTTTAACGACCACCCTAATGCACATACATAGTAGCTACGTATTATGAATGTTGCTATCTCCAAAATTTATAATATTGAATTACCTACCTAGTTCTTGCAATCAGTTGACGATATTAAAGTGCTTAAAAAAAACTGCAATGCCTTTCGGGAGAATGAAAACGGTAATACGAAATTTGCTTTTTTTATTCCTAAGAAAAATTTCGTTTTTAATGAAATAGAAATTTCATCTGGCAGAAAAATGTGTATTGTTCAAGAATTCACTCAACCTACAAAAACCTTTAGTCAAAACTTTCCCACACTACTGCTCGTAGTAGGTTGAAATTATCTTTGCAAATTGCCCATATATTTTCAATAGAATTAGTTTTCTGATTACATTGATTAACACACATTTTGTGCCTGGGTTCCGCATATTTATAAAAAACGTCAAAGGAAAAGTAAGTTTTTTGTTTAGTAGTTTTATAGACTTCACTTCACATATGATGCGACTAAAAGCTGATCGTCTTGGTTTGTAGAAAAAAAGAAAAAACAATAGGACAGGAGGTGGCGTCTTATAAATGCATAGATAAAAAGTCTTTTTTTTTTTTGCAATTTTTCTCAAAATTTCATATTAACTTCTTGTTTAATGTTTAAGTTTGGAGTGTCGTAACCAGATGCTATAATGTCTTGAATATTTAATTTCTGGCTTCAAAAAAGCTTAAGCACCATCTTCTAGGTATTTAATTATTCGTCTCCATTTAGATTAATAATTCTTTTAGAAAAGTCTTTAGTATATATGTCATAAAACATAAGTAATAAAGAGAAAACACTAATTATCTTAAACGATTATCGATTAATTCAATTTCGCATATAAGTTTATTAATAATTTTTTTTACAGTACCAACAATTAGATAATTTTTCCCCCATACTATTTATATAAAAAAAAATAATTAAATTGGAAACAAATAAAATTGAATTAATATTAATTAATAATTCATGGTTTCAAGAAAAACAAAGCGAGTTATTTTAATTTGGCCTACCCTTATGTACAGTGGCGAGCAAAAATGAGTAAATGTTTTAAAAGAATGGGAAAGAAAGCTATTCAAATTCAAATCAAATTGTCCATATCTCTAAAACTACAGTAATAACAGACTAACTGCCTATTGAAAGACCCGCCTGGAAAATCTAGTTTTAATTCTAGAAAGTTTTAAATTGATTCTAACAAGACCTTAGCAAGCATAACTATCGAAATTATCAAGATTCTAGTATTCTTTCTACTCAGCGATAAAGTGTCCTGAGTTTTCTTTTCATTAATCATACGCCATAAACTTCTAGAGATAACGCAGTCGTTCCTGGTAAACCAGGAGTTATTGATTTGCTCTTTCGTTATTAGGTCTATTTTCCTTTATTGATGCCGATGGGGATGTTTGGTTCCTTCTCATATTTGCTACTACTGTTTCTATTTGATATTGACTCTTTCCTCGACAGTTCATCTGTTATATCACTTGCTTCTTTATTGCTTTGTCCAAAAACCGAGCAGACTCTGACTTGGTTAGTGCTACAAATATTATTCAGTTTGCCTCGGCATTTTGCTACTCCTTTGGATGTTATAGTCTCACTGGCTATTACTTTGATTGCAGCTTGGCTGTCCACGAAAAATGTGATCTCCAATGAGCTCAGTTTTTTATTTTGTACCATTTCTGCCGCTTTTTCAATAGCGTAAATCTCAGCCTGAAAGACACTACACTATTCTGGGAGTTTATATGATTCTCTAATATTAAGAGCTTCACAGAACACTCCACCTCCTGTTCCTTCTTCAATTTTGGCCCATCGGTTTAGAAGAGGATACCCTCTTCACTGATTAGTGAGTTGGGTTCCCATCCATGCCTTTCGGGTATTAAAGCAGAGAAGTGTTTGTTAAAATCTATTATAGGTAGTCAGTCGTCACAGTGTCATACCTTTGCAAGATAGACCCATGCCCATAAGTGCTGTGCTTCCAAGAGCTCAGTTCTTTGATTCGAAGTGAACTTATGGCTGCTGTGCATCTTATGTGCTCGTCCAGGACTAGAAGAGTAAGAACGGTGTCCCCGTTGTTCCTATATAGGCTAGTCTCTGTACGAGTACCCTGTTCAGGTTTTTTGGAAAGCTAACTTTTAAACAGCCTTCCCCCACACGATAGAACCATTGGTAAGTATGGGACAAACAATCGCCGTGTACATTCACTAGATGACCTGAGGTCACATAACCCACCGTGCATGTGTAGAAAGCGCAGAGTCCTCTCTATTCCATTTCTATGTTAGCTTGGAATCAAGGATTACCATGTTAAGATATTTAGCTACTTTGAAAAGTTTCAGAGGAATGTCACTAAGCCTGGGGGTGGTAAAGTCCTCTAATTTCTTTTTATTCGTAAACCGAACTATTTAAGTTTTTGTAGGGTTAACCCCGAGACTGTTCTGTGCTGCCCAGGAATATAGTTAGATAAGTGCGGATGCCATAATATCTTTGATGATGGAAATATACTTTCCCGGTATCAAAATATGTCATGTCACATATGTCGTCTGCATACGCTCCTTCGATGTCTAAAACTGCTTCCAGGGTATGGTCCTTTTGAGACTTTTCTCAATTTGTGAAACGACTTCGTGGAAGGCAGTCTCCACTGGCTTACCTTTAAATTCTAGTTCGCTGATGTTACGAAAATTGTGAATGGTCTCCAAAAAGACAACGAAATGCTTACGCAAATGCAGCGAAAAAATATTCATTGACATTTACACCAATTCAAAAAATCAAAAAATCAAAGCAAAAAAAAAAAAAAAACAGGCAGCCAGGCTGTAATGAAAGAATCAACAAAAATAAACACGAACAAAACTCAAATGTCATATTTACGCACACAATAGGCGCGTCTCACCAACTAAAATCTCACTGAGCGCTCAATGTCAAGTCGACGGAGGCGGAATGCTTTGGTGGGACAAGATTCTCCGTTGAATTGTATAAAAACATGTGTTAAAATTTTCGTACTGAAATTCTGGAAACAAATTTCAACTTTGCTTAAAATATTTAAATTTAAAAGCACAAAACTTTATCAAATTAATGAAAAATAAAAGCAAATTCAATTTATTTTCATTTTTATTAACATTCCACCTTTATTTTGAATTTTAAATCGACTTTAGTATTTGCACATCAGCGAGAAATTACAATTTGCCTGTCAAATGAACAGCTGTTTAAGCAGAGAAAGAACATTGAGAAATGAATCCAAAAAATTTTCGTCTCAGTAATCTCCGCAAAAAATCTCAGTGCTCAGGTGAGATTTTTTGTCCCACTTAAAAAATCTCTGAGCGCTCAGAGATTTTATTTGGTGAGACGCGCCTAATAAATGACCTGGGTAATTAGTTGTGTGCGAAGAAGGAGTGTAGACTTCTTCGTCGGTTGACATATCAATTGTTTTCCAGTTGGAACAAATAGTCAACAGACATTTTCTTAAACAATATTTTGTTAAAATTCAAAGTTAAACAGTAAATTATTTATGTTTTGAAGTTATGTGTTGTTGAAATTTAAAGTATTAAGGAAAAAAGTAAATAATAGCAAATTTGTTATTTTTGTTTTTGTGGACTTTTGAATATAAATTCAACTTAAAGTTTTTGCGTTTCGCCCAGGTACAACAATTAGGCTCATTAGTTAGATGTTGTTGTCTTGTTGTACCCTTCTAAGACGCATTAGTCGAAGGATAGTTGAATAAAATAAAGCATTGAATAATTCTTCCAGCTTTTTAAATAAAGACCACCTTGACCACCTGATAGGGACGTATCTAAGTTTAATGCAACTTGAAAAGATTACCCTAAGCCATGGGGTGATAATCTTTAGAGCATATTTAAGAAATGCCGGAATAATCTCGTCTGGTCCAGCTGATTTGAACGAATTTACGAGTTACGAGTTTGAACAAGTTTACTGCCCACATATCCTTCTGCTCTGTGATAACCTGTGGCAATTCTAGTGCAGATTGCATCGAATCTAAAGATTCTGGTTGTCTAAGTCTTTAGGAGTCTTATAGCCAGGGAAATGCGTTTCCATAAAGAGTTCAAGTGTTTATTGACTCTAGTTCGACCATCATTCATCTGGTTGTTTAATATACCCGGAATCGTGGGGTTAAAAGCAAGGATCCTTCGAAGTCTTGCCACCTCACTTGTGTCCTCAATCGATCCACAGTGTCTAGCCCTGTTAATCCTTTTTTGAATCTTTGGTGTATGAAATAAGTTAATCTGGGATCCAATCATTATAGCCTAGTTCCCGTGCGAAAAAAAAATCAAATTTTTCAAAATAATTTTCCACCTTTCTGTGCACCAAATTGTTTAATATTCAAGGCAAAAAAATGTTTGCCTTGGCCTAAACGACCATTGAGTCATTAATTTACCCTAAATTAGTAAACTATAGGCCTACAAATGAAAAATACTAGTTTTTGGATGCAAAAATCATTTGCTTGCAAATAATGCCTTGAGTTTAATACAGTTTTTTTTGGAAGTGTAAATATGTATGTGTTAATATTTTATTCACCACACTTTTTTTGCAACAATTTCCGGTCCATTGTTTTGCATGACATTTTATGACAGTAATGGTTTTTTTTTTGCATGAAACTGTAAACGAATCATGCAAACGATCGATTTTGCATTTCACCTCAAATATTTTTGAATTGCGAAAATATTTGCATAGATTTTTTGCGCACGGGGACTGTAAACTAGGCTTATTTAAACAAATTTCTGGCAAGCTACGACGTGAAATATAATTCATAGTATGTACTCGTACCTTCGATCCCGTTCCTCATTTTAATTTTACTGAATAAATGAGCTACAGGTGTAGAAAAAAATTAAATATTACTTGTAGAATAATCTATGAAACCTTATGGGTGATTCAAGATTTGTACGAGTAGCATGCCGAAGATGTATTGAATTAATACAATCATCATTTCATTAATATTATATCGTATTTTTAACCGAACAAACCTCCAGTTTTAATATATCTATGCATATATGTTTGTTTCTACGCTTGTAATCCCAATAGAAGTGTAAGTTACTTTAATAGTTTCGTTAGTGACACAGGTTTACAAATATGCGTTAACATGAAAACACAATAGAGTGTTTTTATTTTATTTTATTTTATTTATTTTTCTACTATACAACTAAATTTTATTGTTTTCAATATCTTCTTTATTCTCTGAGATATTTTTAGCTAGGCTAGGTTTGAGGTAATGTAACAAGGTCAGTACATTTTAGTTTACAAAATCAATATAGAGTCATGACTAAAAATACTGATATTTTTCTTTGAAACTCAGTTAAGATATTTCAAATAACTCTCCTAGAAACTCCCTGTCATAATAACTAAGGCAGTGAGTGCCAAGAAACAGTTTATTTTCAAACACATTTGCAGATTTAAAAATACTTAAATACAAACTCAAACCAGTTTCAAACCAATCTCAAACCGATCGCAAACAAACCTCAAACCGATTTCAAATCGATCTCAAACCGTTCTCGACCCGATGTAGAACCGATCTCAAACCGACCTAAAACTGATATCGAACCAAACTCAAAATGATCTCAAACTCATCTCAAATCGGCCTCAAACCGGCCTCAAACCGATCTCAAACCGATCTCAAACCGATCTCAAACCGATCTGAAACCGATCTCAAACCGATCTCAAACCGATCTCAAACCATCTCAAACCGATCTCAAACCGATCTCAAAACGTTCTCAAAACGATCTCAAACCGATTTTTAACCGATGTCAAATCGATCTCAAATCGAATTCAAACCGATCTCAAACCGATCTCAAACCGATTTCAAACCGATCTCAAACCGATCTCAAACCAATCTCGAACCGATCTCAAACCGATCTCAAACTGATTTCAAAGCGTTCTCAAACCGATCTCAAACTGATCTTAAACTGATCCCAAACCGATCTCAAACCGACCTCAAACCGATCCCAAACTGATCTCAAACCGATCTAAAACCGATCCCAAACCTATCTCAAACCGATTTTAAACCGGTCTCAAATCCATCCCAAACCGATCTCAAACCGATCTCAAACCGAACTCAAACCGATTTCAAACCGATTCGAAACCGATCTCAAACCGATCTCAAGCTGATTTAAAACCGATCTCAAACCGATTTCAAACTGATCTCAAACCGATCTCAAACCGATTTCAAACCGATCTCAAACCGATCTAAAACCGATCTCAAACCGATCTCAAATCGATCGCAAACTATTTCAAACCAATCTCAAGCCGATCTGAAACCGATCACAGACCGATCTCAAACCGATCTCAAACCGATCTCAAACCGATATCAAACCGATCTCAAACCGATTTCAAACCGATCTCAAACTGATTTCAAACCGATTTCAAACCGATCTCAAACCGATCTCAAACCGATCTCAAACCATTTTCAAACCGATTTCAAACCGATGTCAAACCGATCTCAAACCGATCTCAAACCGATCTCAAACCGATCTCAAACCGGTCTCAAACCGATCTCAAACCGATCTCAAATCGATCCCAACCGATTTCAAACCAATCTCAAGCCGATCTCAAACCGATCACAAACCGATCTCAAACCGATTTCAAACTGATCTCAAACCATTTTCAAATCGATCTCAAACCGATTTCAAACCGATGTCAAACCGATATCAAACCGATTTCAAACCGATCTTAAACCGATTTTGAACATAGAACATTGAACATCAAACATTGAATATCGAACATCAAACATCGAACATCGAACATCAAACATCAAACATCAAAGATCAAACATCAAACATCGAACATTGAACATTGAACATTGAACATTGAACATCGAACATCGAACATTGAACTCGTTTTGAGATAGTGGTGTCAGCTCGAGTTTATTCGGTTTAATTTTTTCAAATTCGAGTTAGATCTTTCTTTAACCGAAAGACAACTCGGAACGGTAAGTAAAGAAAATAGTAATGGCTTAAATCAACTCGGTTTTTGTTTTGGCATCGATTTGAGCTTAATGTTTACCGATTGGTATTTGGTTTGTTATTGTTTCGTTTTAATAATTCGAACTGAAAATGAAGCCCGAACAGAGTAGCTCATTGAAATGAAATAGAAATTGAATGCAAATTTAAACCGAGCTGCGAACTGCAAGAATGTTAGTTGGTGGAATGATGGACCTAATAATAACGATACAAAATCAACATTATGGGCGATTGGACTATTTGCCTTAAAATATAGTTCGTCCATATTCTGACAAACTACAGAGCATAGACGGTCAAATTCCATTTTAGGGTGGCGCTACGATAGCTTAAATAACCTCTAAAAGATTTTTGTCTTGAAAGTAGTTAAATCTTGGGTCCCTTAACTAGTTCAATGAACTAGTTCACTCAAGTCAACTAGTGAACTTAGTTCCCACACTAAGTTCGCTAGTTCATTTAGTGCAAAATTTTGTTGAAAGAAAGGGAAAAGCTCATACATTTATCTTTTTTCATATTTTCTTTTGGTTTTTTGTTTTTCCTTTGATAGAGCATACAACTTCAGTTGAAGTTAGTTTGAACAACAATTCGACTCTTTATGAACTATTATTGGGTTCATGTTTCAAATAGGAATATATCTCTCCTGTTTATTCACAAACTGGCAAAATTTTTTGCTTAAGAATTAGAAAACATTTTTGAAAAAATGTCAAAATTTAAATTCAAATAAGCTAGGTAAATCGAATGCAAACGTGATAAGAACGCGCGGAGCGCTTCCGACTGTCTCAATCGAGACAACCATACAGACGTTAGGTAAGGAATTCAATAATTTTTTAAAAATCACATAAGTCACAGTCACGCGTCCTTTATGTTCCAACTTTATTTGCGAAATATATTTGTTTTTTAGTAACTTGGAGTACTCGTATTTATAGTTGAGATCATATTTTTACGTGGTTCAAACAATTAAATTTTTGATTTTTTGTTAAAATGAACGAACTAGTTCAGTACCTTGATTTGAACTTAATAGATTGCTCACTCAAAAGAACTAAACTGCCCAACTCTATATTAAACACCAGGAGCCTATAACACAATTGTAACAAACTTTTGTAACACAAAGCTACTAGTTAGCACGCGAATGGAGTTTGATATTTTGAATATTTTTAATGTCTTAAGGTTAAAGATCCGAGTAAATATTAAGCTTTCAACGTTTGTCAACGATTTTGCTTTTTTCTATATTAAAATCAATTTTTAAGTATAAAATTTATTGAAATGGCCTTGCTTTCTCTCCCGTTGCATTAATTCTAAGCAGATTACTTACAAGCTTGTAGAAGAAGGTTGGGGCAATAACTTTATAAAAACAACTTTTTAAATTGTGAAATTTTTAATTCAACTTAGCATTTTGAAAAATAAAAATTTTAATTAATGGGAAACTCAATCTGCCATCTAGTATGAAATTTGTTATATACCCCCTCAAAACTTTGTATACAAAAATGTAGCGCCATATCTACCGCTTATTTTAAGACCTTAACTTTGAAGATCGGACTGTTAGAACTGAAGAAAAAAGCTTTCCAATCGGTCGGTTTGAAGGCTATTTGTGCATAATAGAAATTTTCTACACTGGATCTTGTCAATCGGTGGCTGACGACCAACAACTACTCCCGTCTTTATCAGAAGAATAGTATGCTTAACAAGTGTAGGGAAATTTTTGTTTTTTACAACTGTTAAGTTTATTTTATTTTTTGTGTTACAGAAATAATATACACTTGTAAGAATTACGTAATCCTATAACAAGTGGCTCTTGACTTGTAGGATTGTAGCTTTGTGTTATAGGCCCCTGGTCATATATAACGGCGGCCCACCTCACAGATGATCGATTTTAGATCGGTGCGGGGCCATTTGGGTTGTTGGCTCTGTCGTGTATGACTAGTATCTATGAAATGGTGTAAACGAGTGTTTGCAACATAATGAGATTTTTATAATGTTATTCTCTGAAGTAATGTTTGCGTTTTTTTCTCTTTTGAAAAGTGAGTTATTACTGTAGTTTTAATGATACAAACAAACAATTTGATAAAGGTTCGTAATTAACAGTATTAAACTATAGTCTTTTTCCTTTTCTTAACATAGTTATTCTGTACATAGTTTGTAGTGTTTTGCTTTCATTGTAGTTTCTTTTTTGATCCTTTATTACAGCTAATATACTCTAAGTTGTCACGTTTTAATTCAGATCACCCCAATAAATGTTTTCATATTGTGTGTTTAATCATTATAGTCAATTTTCATCTTAATGTTCTCTTCGCATGACAGAAAACCAAAAAAATCCTTGGCTTTTTCTTTATAGTAAAATCATTTACAAACAAAATACACTTACCTAGGTTGTGTTTCAAACGTACTTGGTGTTTCAACGTATTTTTACATCTTAAAATTTGTAATGTCAAAAGTTAAACTTGGGTATAATTTGGGTGTTTAGACATTCGGACAATCGAAAATGACATTAAGCCGCATTTAGACCTTCGATGTTATCGGCCGTGTACGTCGTTCGTTCTTGTCTGTTCGCGGAACAACGACAGTGTAAATGACAACACCGAACACGAACAACGAAGAAATTCAAAGCCGTTTTGAATTTTCGGTTAACTTTGTTCATTGTTCGTTATTTGTGGAACAACATTCACTGAATGAAGAGCCAAGTTCTAAATGCAGCTTTAGATACAACGTCTCTGTTATTATTTGCTACTGTTCACAAACTGTCGAACATTCTAATAGCCATTTCCAATTGAGTATTTACAAAATGTCAAAAAAGTGTAAGAAAATGACCACTTCTTTCGAACACTATTTAAAAACAGGTTTAAATAATTGTTGAAGACACAAATAAATATTTATTTACCTTTTGCCCTTGTCTGCCATTTTGTATTTTGTCAACAAACAAAAAAGTCATCTTTAACATTTCAGTTTTCAAAATATTTTGAAAATGATACAACGAAGTTAGTCAACATTGTTGTTTTTGCGTTTAAATTATCCAACATAGATGGTTGTCAAACAATCTTGGAATAGCAGCAAAATCCTTGAATAAGTTTAACCAAATTGTGTAAATCATATTCCATACTAAATTTGACTGCTCATTAACCGAAGATAAACTTAACCAATTTGTAAACTTACTAAGGTCTTACGAAGTTAAATGAATACCCTTAATATTTTTAAACATTTAATAGCTCGAAACAATTTTATTTGGTAAACAAGTAACAAATGAACACACACATAACATACAACAAATTTCAGTCATACATTGCAGGATCCACCATTTCCACTGATTTTGAAATATGCGCAGAACTGGACAAAAATGAAAACGATATTACCTTTAATATGTTTACTGTGGTCTGTCTCTATCTCTCTGTCTGAACCTCGACCTAGTACAACCTAAGTTACTGAAGGGATTTTCTTCAAGTTTGTTACTTAAATTTCTTGTTTAGCTCATGTTTCTCAAAAACGGATTTTGAAACTATTTTTTTTTAGTATTTATGAATAAATACTCAAAATTGTCATACCATTTTTTTTTATTATTAAATATTACACAAATGCCATTTGTATGCATATAAAAACATATTTTTTAAGAAAACCGATCTAACGATTTTAAAATTTGTATTTGCATACATACATATAACTACATATTCATATTTCCTCAAGTAATCAATTAGAATTCTTGTTATTTAGCTCTAATGTGTTTTACTAGTTGTTTATACAATTAAAAGTTCTTGTTTAATGCTTCGTAAGATTTTTCTAAAAATTCTTAAGTTCCAACCAACATCAACCATAAGAGGAAGTACTTGCCACTCAGTCGTGCATTTTAGTTTGTCTCGTTTTTGTAAAAACTTCTCAACAATTTTTTATATTTTTACTCAGATTTATTGATTTCCAAGCCATAAACGATGAGCTAAGCTAGCTTTAAATTTTTCCCACTTGAGGGGAAGGTCCCGAGAAGTAAGAAAGAAAATTTAATTCTCAAATGTACTCCATTATCCATATAAACCAACGAGATAGCCGGCTTAAATTTAGCATTTTAATATTGTTAACATAACGAAAACTATTAACAAATAGCTTCTTAACAACCGCTGTGACAAAATTCACAGGACATTTTTGTGGAAATTGTCTACCTAAAGAAGCTGCCCCCCTTTGTAACTAAACTACATTTCATTGAATCGATGAGAAACTGTCAATTCATAAAGATTCCTATGACCCAATATGCATACAAAATTTTGCCCTTTTACAAATTTTTCCTTTCTTTCGCATTTGTATAACTTTTTTTATGTCGGTTTAACACTACCTACAAATCAGCATAGTTTTTTCCATTCTTCACACATAAGTTTTGTCATAATAAAACACTATGGCAGTAAATGGCTAAAGAATGGCAGTGTGAATGGCTTTTTATTAAAGCACTATGACAGATCGCTGACACAAAATTCATTTACAAGTCAGTAAATTCGTTTTGATTCTGTGTCAATGAACTGATAATATGCTAAAAAATATTTGAACTGTTCTAGGATAATTACAAAATTAACCGTAAGGCTGAACTTGCGCGACTGACAAATCGTCATATTTCTTGCCATTTAAACAATAAATAGCCTGTTGTATAAATAAAAATGTTGAATCAAAACTTACCAAAACTCAAAACTTAACTTACCTTACTTACCTCAAATGGGGGAATGCGTAGCTTTTTTTAAAAATAATTTTCCATGGGGTCTTTCTAGACCCTTAGAAAGCGTTTGGTTTTAGTTCTGATTTGTGTCCATTAACTACAACAAGCCTACATAATCTTGTTTTTTTAACCGTTAACCCACATTTTTGTTTTCATTAAATATTATAAGCTTAACTCTTTTTTTATCACATATTAACTTTTATTGCAATATTTTTTTTTTATTGTATTTAGCAAGAAACAAAGCAGTCTGGAGCTTTGAAAAAAACAAGTCGGTATCGTAGCCGATCCCTTTCGGCTTCTTCGACAGATTCTTATAGTTCGGGTAAGTCTTCTTAAAACACAAATATCTGTTTGAATATAATTATGTATAGTTTCCCTATAAAAATTGCACAGCATCATACACTGGAAGTAGTTCAGACGAAGATGACATTCCGCCACGTGAGAAAGTCCAAAAGAACAGCAAAGGCAGCTTGGATTTTTGTGTTCGTAATATTCAAGGCCAACATGCATTTGGGCGACGTGAAATTGAAATTGCCGAACAGGAAATGCCTGGAATAATGGCTCTCCGAAAGCGAGCAAGTGAAGATAAGCCATTGAAAAATGCAAAGATTGTCGGTTGTACGCATATTAACGCACAAACAGCAGTACTTATTGAGACCCTTGTTGAACTGGGAGCATCAATTCGTTGGGCTGCTTGTAACATATACTCAACACAGGTAATTAAATTCACTTGACCAAGACAAACAAAAATTCCATACATTAAATTGATAATCGAAAAAAAAAAACAAAAAATATGGATGAAGCTGATGATGTGGGCTGAGTAATCTGATGCATAGTCGATTTTTTTCTGGTCTTAGGTTCAAATCCCATTGACAACAATAACATTTTTAAATAGCACCACTAAAAGTACTCCATCCTGTTGCATAGAAAAATAATAAGCACACGTCAAAAATGTGTTAAAAAAAAACAAACAAAACACAGCTTGGCAGTTTATATCGTTGAAAAAAAATCAAATGCATTGCATATATTTTTTTAAAATTTTTTCTCTGATGATTGGTATAAACTGGCCTGATGTTCAATTGCAGCATTAAAATTCTTCTGATTGGTAGGAACTAGTCTAACCCTCAGAAAGACCTATTGAAGGGAAACTTCCATAGTATCGTTGTGATTTGAGAATTCGATGAAACGAAAAAGCGACACCAAAAAAAGGCGTTGAAGTGAAAAGTGATGTTATATTTTTTATATACATAGGTAATAACGACCACCACTGAATTTTGTCTGAAGTTTCACTTCTGACGTGTGTGAATTACACACTCACACACACTTTTTTTCTCATATAATCAACCCAAATTAAGATCCTTCGAATAAGCTGCGGAATCAGAATCAGACCAAATTTTGACATTTTTAATATGATCCAAATGTCAAGACTGAGTCTGACTCCCTTCGCGGCTCATTCGTCGGATTTAGTAATCGAGGTGAATATTAAATAAAAAAAGCAACATTTCCTTAATTTTAATTTTCTGATTTGTATAAACTGGTCTAACTCTCGTCCCACCGCGTTAAACGGATGCCTTTAACAAATGTTTATTTTTTGTCTAGAACGAAGTGGCAGCTGCTCTAGCTGAAGCTGGATATCCAATATTTGCTTGGCGTGGTGAAACCGAAGAAGATTTTTGGTGGTGTATTGATAAATGTGTTAATGCCGAAAATTGGCAACCAAATATGATTCTTGATGATGGCGGCGATGCTACACATTTGATGTTGAAAAAATACCCGGCCATGTTTAAAATGGTCAAAGGTATAGTGGAAGAAAGTGTAACTGGTGTACATCGTTTATACCAGTTGTCGAAATCTAGCAAATTAACTGTACCAGCAATGAATGTTAATGATTCGGTGACAAAAACTAAATTTGATAATCTTTATAGTTGCAAGGAATCAATTTTGGATAGGTTTGTTATCTAACACAACACAAAAAAAGATGCTAATTTTCCACTGTATTTGCATTTTTTGTATTTCTATTTGTTGTTTAGTTTGAAACGCTCAACTGATGTTATGTTTGGTGGAAAACAAGTTGTAATATGTGGCTATGGAGAAGTTGGCAAAGGATGCGCACAAGCTTTGAAGGGACATGGTTGCATTGTATATATTACTGAGATTGATCCAATTTGCGCTCTCCAAGCAAGGTAAGTAAATTGTTTTCCTATCTTTATATTTCTTCGAACCATACAATCTTGGTTACATTCAATTTGTTCATACATAATTTATTTTGAAAAGGGAATAAGTTTATGAAAAATTGAGTTATTTATGATTTTATGCTTGTCTGTGTTCTCCGCACCACTACTAAGCTATACTCATGTCCACTTATTCCTTCAAAAATAATAATTAGGGCCCTGTTTCACGGCACTTATGTACATCACATAAATATTGTATGTGATGGACGTTTTTGAAATATGAAATGGCCAGTTTTAGCGCACATACATTGTTTGTGATGTATGTGTCGTGAAATAGTTTTTGTTCATTTTGAAAACTTGCTTAGTCCCTTCTTATACCTTACACAATTTCATTTGCAAACTTCATAAAATAGAATTATACCTTTTTCAACATAAAAGATTTATTTGATCTATTGATGATTCCATTTTGTATATCTGTACCTGTAAACCCCCGGACTGAACAAAATCCTAGGATTGTTCGATAAATCAGAGAATCCCTCAGAGACGTGGAAAAAGTTAAAAAATTCTTGATAGTCCATATTCTATTCCGGACTACAATGCATGTTCTGGTTGTGAAAAAAATCGTGCGAACTTTTAGCTTTGACACCCCAAATTGATTTTCTATTTTGTTTGTACACATTAAACAAAATTATTACTATAATATTTTTTTCGACAGCACTGGCATAATGGAGGGCAGCGTGGTGTGTGCTGCACATTCTTTTCGTCAGTACGATTACACTGATATAAACCCGAAGCATTTATCAGTGTGTGCATCGGAAATTCCAGATGGTATATGGAATTAAAGGATTTTTTTCAAAATTTGCTATGCCTCAGAGGTAATCCCTATATTTTACCGGTCAGTAATAAGAATTCGATAATTTCGGGGATTTACAGTAATATTATACATAGCACTATTTAAAAAAAACTAGGGATCAAATTGAATTGATACTCAGTCAAAGCTTAAATGATTCAGGGTGTCATAATAAATTAGTATGTTGAAATCTTTTGAATGGTCGTCAAGATAAAAAGCTGAAATAAATGCACAAATGAGTCACCCATCAAGAGAAGTCATATTAAATCAAAAGAAAAACTCAATATTTGTATGAAAAGTCGTGATATTTTCAATTTAATCTGTTTGAAAAAAAAATTTAGGTATAATCACTGAGGTTGAATACGATTTCTGCTCAATGACAAATAGTCATTCGTTTGACCAAAAATTTTCCCGCTTTCGCATTATTCGGGGTGTACTTAAAGAATAAAATTCATTATCTACAGCCAAGTCTGAAAGGACAAAAAAAACTGTAATTGAAATTGTTCGGACGATTTCGGAGGCCAATAGAAGTCTCCATCTCGAGAAACCACAGGTTCTGTAAATTTCTCACCCAAACAAGTTATTATTTTAAGAGCATTGCGCCACGCTGTTATTCGTTGTCCTGCTGAAATAAACACCATCCACGTCCATAGCGTCGATTTAAAAACGCAATCCATTAAATAAAACGGTCGCACCGGCGTTATTTACGAAAACATAAATATGGCACAATCAAACTGTCGCCGACGCGTCAGCCCAAAACCGTTTCTATTATTTCATTTAACGGTCGCTGCCTTATTTCATTTTTAGGATCAATTAAGAACGTAATATACTGCCCTAGCGAGGTATCCGTCGGAGCGGACAGTTTTCCGCAACGCATTCTTTGTCGGAGGTTCAAGATACATTCGAGGTATCTTTCATCGGAAAAGAATAATATACATATGCGATGGCGCTTTGTGTTTTTTTTCGTTTGCATTTGCCCTGAAAAAACAGATCCAGTCA
Organism: Dasysyrphus albostriatus; assembly: GCA_946251815.1. Classification (NCBI taxonomy): domain Eukaryota; kingdom Metazoa; phylum Arthropoda; class Insecta; order Diptera; family Syrphidae; genus Dasysyrphus; species Dasysyrphus albostriatus. The sequence goes on from OX276339.1 coordinate 5,435,176, forward strand.
ATAAGTATACATAAAATTACATCGATAAATAGTTTTCTTTTCTGTATTGCTCAAATTTTTTATCACTGCAGCAATTTTAAATAAAATTCCGCGAAGAAAAATTGTCGGAGGATATCGGAGAAAAACTTGTGTGAGCCTGTCAAAAATAGAACACAAAAATGCACTCGATCGCACTGCAACGCAAATCGCCGATGTGCGTTAGATAATTTCGGAGAAATGTTACGAACAGCTGTTCGGAGGAATACCTCGAAGCAAAAGTTGTCCGACTCGTATGAAATCGGAGAAAATTCCTCTCCGACGGATAATTCGCTAGGGCAGATAAATTCATACGTGGCTTGATTTCCATCTACCTCCACAACCTCAACAAACTGTGACTCGTTCTGGATAGAGAGGTTCTTGGAGCCCCAGATAAAGAGGTCAGTGTTAAAAATTATGACCTTAATGAATCGTGACTTTTCATTATTACATACATACAACATTTTATTTCGGGCCAACTTTTCTTTTCAAAAGATATCGCCTTGGCAGTTGAATGTTGACAATTCAAAAAATTGCGCTAAATTTAAAATGACTCCTCGTGCTGGATGACTATACTAAACATATATCAAAATAATAATTTAAATTGTTCACTGTTTCAGCATGGATGGCTTTCGTGTTGTCAAATTAAATGAGGTTATTCGCAATGTTGACATCGTAGTCACGGCTACAGGAAATAAAAATGTTGTCAATCGTGAGCATATGGATAAAATGAAGAGTGGCTGCATAATTTGTAATATGGGTCACTCAAACACAGAGATTGATGTTGTAAGTTATTATAATTATTAATATCTATTCAGTACCAAAAAAAGGAAAAAGCTGCTGCGTAGATTGACTGCAGGGATTTTTAAAATTTCAAGTTCTTAAATAAAAATTCTCAAATCATTTTGTTTTTTATGTTTTGTACAGAACAGTTTACGTACACCAGATTTAACATGGGAAAAAGTCCGTTCGCAAGTCGATCATATTATATGGCCCGATGGCAAATGGATAATTCTATTGGCTGAAGGGCGTTTAGTTAATTTATCATGTTCGAGCATACCTTCATTTGTAGTTTCAATAACATCTGCAACACAAGCACTTGCATTAATTGAGCTATTTAATGCTCCACCCGGCCGATATAAGTCTGATGTATATCTCTTGCCTAAAAAGATGGGTAGGCTGCTTGTATTATTATTTTGTATCTTTCTTATTTTAATTTTTTAAATTAAATTTTAGATGAATATGTAGCCAGTTTACATTTACCAACATTCGACGCACATTTAACAGAACTATCTGATGAACAAGCTAAATATATGGGTTTAAATAAGGCTGGACCGTTTAAGCCTAATTACTATAGGTGAGTCGAAGGTACATATATATTGCAAAACATTTCATACATACATTAAATCAATATTTGGATGTTTTATTATTATGTAATGTTTATGCTTTATTTCTTAATTTATTATTGGTTCATAATTTTTGAGTAAAACTTAAACTTAAACAGGATTGGAATTTTTTAAACACACTTTTGGTGTTTTTAATCCCTTATTCAGTAAATGGTATTAATACTTAAACCAAAAGCATTAGAAGCATGAAATTTTGTGAACACCCTTTCGGTGATTTTATTAATTATTAATTTTTTTTAAACCAGCACAATTCCACATCTAATTTTGGTTCATATGAGCTACCAGCTTTCTTCAAAATAGTAATTTAAGGCAATTTACTAAAAAAAAGTCGGAGTTGGATATATTTCTTCAACCAAGCTTCAATAGAGAACGAACAGACCAATCCATTAATGTTAAAATCTAAAAAAAACTTTTTTTTTAGATCAAACAAGGTGTAGGCACATTAAAAGAAAGGTCTAATCAAGCTACATCTATACCTGAGAGAAAAATTTGTGTGATGTGTCTTCTTGGGCACCCTGTTATCAGTTGTCGACGTGTTTCCCAACACTTTTGATTTTAATTCAACAAAAAACTCAGAAGCACTCTGAAAACAATTTTGCCTATCATCTTTATAGCCCTGGGAACTTCATTTAAAGTGAAATATTGGTTGGTTCCGCAGTTCTGTCCGTCTTTTTAATTATACTTTTACTACGAATGAATTTCTAACAGGGAAAATTTTGCGTGCACATTGGCCCATAGAAATGTGAATAAAATGAAAATATTTAAGGCGCAGATGAAACGATATCATCCTCGTGTCCTTTCCATTTGTTTCTTGTACTTACAGAGTTTCTACATGAACATGACCACTTACTGAAAAAACAACGAGCTTAAGAGTAATGTAGCCATGTTTTTTTCCGAAAGCCACAACCTAATCCAAATCATCTCAAGTCACAAATGCTTGTGTGGCTTTTTTTTATTGAATTGGAAGCAAGTTGCTTTTGGAAATTTATATTTCGAATTAAAAACTACTCGCTTCTAATTCCATACTGGGTCACTATGTTTTATATATTTTTTGTTTTAAAACTCTTATAATGACATCATAAATTGTGTTTTTATTTTTCTTTTACAGATATTAAGGATTGTTTCCCTTTTCCCAACAAATATTTTTGTTGGTAAAAAAAACGATTATTCAAACGATTACTCAATAACAAAATCATCACTCGTGAATTGAAAACACCTACATTACACATGTTTTCATGACGCAAATGAAACTTTTTTTAAAATTTTAATTTTTTTAAGGATTGTTAAATTAGTTAAGTTAACAGTTTGGTTTCAATTTTATAAACTTTTAAAGCATAGTCATATTGCTTCAATTATTATAATACGGGTAGTCCCATTTAAATACAAAGATTATGTGAGTAGTGACTTTTGAAAAGAAGATGTAAGGACATATACAATCTTGTTTTTTTGAGTACTACCATTCGTGTTTTGTGCGTAGTACCTAGTGGCATAATTGTTAGTGCATTGGACTGTTATCCCGATGGTCTGGGTTCTATTCCCACCTGCTACCACCTAAAAACAGAAACGCTTTTTCCGAGGTACTGCCTCTTGTGAGGAACTGACAAATCCTGCAAGATTCATGAAAAAGTGTTTCTCATTTTTAGGTTCCCTCCATTCCTGGCAACAACAAGCACACAGGAATGGTTTAGAGGTGTAAGTCACTAGGCCCTGGTTCACCACTAGCTGTTGCGCCACCAAATTTATTCATATTTATTCGTTTTGTGCTGTAAAGACATCGTTTTGTGCTTCGACTCAAATTAAAGCATCAGCATAGAAAGGGATATGCGGCATAATTAATTTGAACAAAAGTAAAAACTTTAAGAGGCTTTCTTATTATACAAATCCTTTCTACACTATTGAAATAAATCAAGAGAATAGAAGGCTTAGCACAATTTTTTTTGGCTTGTTGAACTATGGATTGAAAACAGCCTTTAATGGCCTTTAGTCTACTCAATTGGCGTTTTGTCCCGGTGAACTCACCGGTAAAAACTGTTTATATTTTCTTTTTGAAATGTCACTTATTCATAAGATTGTGAAGAATTATGTTGCCGATTTATTAGCTCAATATTTCAAAGTTTTTTTTCGGAAGGGACGCTCATAGACTAATCGGTATGAGATCTTTCGAATATACATACATAGTAATATTTGTGCTAGCTTTGAGTACAAACACAACCCTAACATCTCTCCACAACAGAGGACTGAACACCAGATTCGCAGAGTAACAACAGATTCGAATAACATAATTATCTAGTAATAAGTTATAAAGAAATATGTGAAGAAAATTTTTTCTATTATTGTGGAGAAAAGTGTGGACATTTCAGAAGATATCATTACCTGGGTAGCGCTTATAGCGCTTATTAGCTGATGAATATGCAAATAAGATCTGCTGGATCTTGTATGATCGTTTCAATTCTGCTTGTAAATTGGAATTAAATCTCAATTATATAAGAGGAAATAAAATGCATATAAAAGTCTCCAAAGATCCGAGCAGATAATGACTGTGCTTCGATGAAATAATTAGAATTTTAAGGAAATTAAAACAAACAAAAAATATATACATGCAAAATGAAAACATTAGCATTTCGACGTGTCTTCTCATTTATGTTTTCTTTAAATAAAAAAAAATTAAACTTTAACGAATGATTATTATAATAACTCTAAACAAAAGAGCAACAATACGGTATTTAAAAAGAATTGAAGCTTTTCAAATGCAACACATAAGAAATTGTATATTTTTTAATTAGCTTAATAAAATTGACAAGGAACAGTATTATGCATTACTTCGTATTTTTAAAAAAAGTAAAAACAAAACAAAATTTTTGTCTTGGAACATACTAACATACATATATGAAAAATGTATAAAATGTATAAAATGTATCGTCATCTATGAAATCTATGATAAGTGTGTAACTATAAATAAATGTAACCCAACAATATCATACTAACTACCATTAAAAGGAAATTTTAAAAAAGGATAAATACAAATGTGTTTCTCAAAATCGATATATACATACATATATAGAATATAGATATATAAAATAAAGCGAATTTAGTGAAACTATATTTTCTATAATTATTCCCAAAAATTCAATAATAAATGTTATTTTTAAGAAAAAGAGAAAAATTGTTTTTTGTTTCGGCACCTGCTTCCTGTACGACATAGAGTAAGTATTTCACAAAGAGAGCCGACAGAGAACTGAATGGATTGAATGGATACTAATTGTCCAAAAATAGTCGCACAGTGGGGAAAATGTGGATAAATTAAATTCTCCGAAAATATCAATTTTTATTATTCACTCTTAATTTTTTTTTTAGTAAATCAGTTGTAAAATCAAAAAATGATAACTGTTTGTCAAATGAAATACTGTGCATATCTGGAGTTTATCGTCCGAAGATGAAAATTAGGAGAAATAGTAAATATTGGTAGTTTTACACAAGTCTGAACTTTTTTATACCTACCGGGAAGGTAAGAAAAACGTGCCCAACACTGCCTGCACCACGTTACTTTCTTAAAAATAAATTGCTAGATAAGTTTCAACTTAAACTTAGTTGGAAACGGGAAGTGAAGGTGGTTTTAGTACTCACACATCTATGAGCACTCGTTGTTCGGCCTTCATAGAGTCTTTGAAGGTTTTGGCGAAAAGTGAAATGTCAATTTTTCGCGTGGAATGTTGTTCACATTAAAATCACAATAAGGCTGAAGTTTTGAAAACGAAATAACGACAAAGTTTTGAAGAAAAAAAGTTCCGAATTCTCGGAACTTAATTTTTTCATTTTTTCAACGAAATTGACATAGGTGATAGCTGATACAGATTTTGTCTTTCGAGACTCTGGAGGATTCCTTAGGAAATTGCATTGTTTCAAATCAAATCTTCACCGACCTTTTGTGGGACTGCTGCGTCGTGCTTGAAACAGTCAATGAGCATTTTCTCGATATCATCAATTATTTCATATTATATTATTTTATCTGCATTAAACCAGTTTAATAGCAATAATGCAAGCTATTGAAGCTTTATTCTGCCCAAATTCACTTCAACTATGATAGTGGAATTACAAAATGAGTGATAAATATGAGGTGCATATGTTTATTATGAAAAATCCAACAATATTTAAGCAGCGATGTTATAGAGCAGGGATGGTGAACCTTTTTAGAGACTCGTGCCATTTTTAAAAATAAATAGCTTGAAATGCCTTTGGCGTGCCAATATACTGGGTCATATGAATAAAACGGAGCACGTACTCAGAGCAGGTGCTACATGAGAATCAGAGTATGTATGAATAAAATTATATATCAAACAGAGAGCACCAACTTCTTCAAACGGAGTAGCTGCTAGATACCACAAAACAACTTATATTGTTTTTGGCATTTAAAACTACTTTCGATGATTTATAAAAAAGAGCCAACATAGGCTTTTATTTTATTCGGTATTGTTTTTATTTGAAATCAGTTTTTTTAAATGGATTCTGAGAAAATCAAAACAAAAATTGTTTATTTTGCTATAGATTATCCGGTTGTCTTAAATAAGTCAAATTTACCGGATGTCAAAACAAAACAAAAATAAAGTTTTAAGTGAAATAAAAGAAAAATTAATAGAGTGGCATTTTAATGACAGAAGCACAGATCTTGAAAAAAATTAATAATATTAAATCAAGAATAAAACAAAAGACAGACAAAAATCAAACCGGAAATAAAAAAGATAATTTTAAAAGAATGGGAGGAAAAGTTTTTCCAGTTTATGCGAGGCGATTCAAATCTTGCAATTGTTCGCTTAAAAGGTATGTTGCTTATTTGCATTTAAAGTTTCTTTTAATTGATAATACAAAGCTTCATCGCTTGTTTTTTAATAGGATCAGTTTCAGCTGGAGTCCCTGAGGAAGAAATAGAAAAGGATAGTTATGAAGATGCGGATGACAACGATATCCAGGATATGATTATAAGCGTACAAAATTAAGCATCAAACATGGCATTGAACTGTTACCCTCCTGCAAACTTCAGCAACTCTGAAAAAAAAAATAAATTGGATGAAACTGAAGAAACTAAAGATCTTACGACTGCTGAACTACAACACTTAGTTCTTTTGGAACAACTTCAAACTTTTAGGGAAGCAAAAAGTTATTTCAAGTGGAGAAATGAAGATCAAAGTTGTTAATAAATAAGATTTTTTTTTTTAAATTTAAATCTATTGTTAAAACTAATTAATTAATAAAAATGGAATGGAATACTCACTGCTTAAATATGATTTCCATGAATTATCGAGGCAATGACGTTTCTTCTAACTGTCCCCTCCGAAGAATAACAGCATCACTGTATTCAACACTGCTTTCTGAAATGTTATCTAATTCCTCTATTTGAAAGTCTTCATCTCTTATTCGCTTTGCAATGTTGTGCAAAACAAAACACCAGAGTGTAAGAGCTGGAACTTTTTCTGTTTTGACTCGAATCTTATTATGCAGAGTGGGAAAACGTTGCTTCACTTGTCCAAAACATCCTTCAATAATAACACGCTCTCGAGTTAAACACTTATTGAAGGTGTTCTTTTCAGGAGTATCTGGATTTTGATATGGAGTAAAAAGCCAGGGTGTAAGTCCATATCCTAAATCTCCAAGTAAAAGAGCACTAGCTTCATTCCATTGCATGATTTTAAATATACGAGAATTTTTCCAAATCCGTGAATCATGTACCGATCCTGGCCAGAAGAGTGAAACATGAATTATCTTTAGTCAGTGAGTTAAGTTGCCTTTGGCACCTCATGTATGGGAAATTTGATATTTTAGAATGTCATCTAATTGGTCAGGAAAGGTCAACTAGTCCTAGAAATTGGTCAGCCCTTGATAACTAGTTATAAAGGCTTAAAGTTTCTGAAGGTCACTCAAGGTCACCTCATTTATGGGAAATTTTGATGAAGTGTCCAAGTTGTGTTGTTAATATATAAAATAAATTAAAACAATAAAATAAATAAAAAGAAAACACTAAGATTTCTAAATTAAAAAAAAAAAATTTTAATTTAAATTTAAATTCCAAATTATTAGCCCGATGATGGAGATATACATACACTCCGAAACGCGTTGCTAGATATAAAAATAAAATTAAGTAAAAAATTTTTTTTTTAAATTTAGAAATCTTAGTGTTTTCTTTTTATTTATTTTATTGTTTTAATTTATTTTATATAAGAAATGTTACATTCAAACATTTTATTTTCGACACCGACTATAATTTAAATAGTCAACTATTTCTTCTTAATATTGTTGAACATTTTACCAAATAGTAATACAGTATCTACTTCCCTGGGTGATTGCATATCGCTTAATAGATTTTATTTTGGTTTGTTGAGTACCCAGGTAATGGCTGAATTGTAGAGCTGTAACGAATCGTATGTATTCGTTACTAAGATGCGGGTATTCACTTCTATACCAAGTAACGAAACGTTACTACCTAAATGATGTCGTTACTCGTACGATTTCGTTACTTGGTATATACCATACAAACAATTCCTTATCGCACATTATGCATGTCACATTTTTCGCATGTGCGAAACGAAAATAAAATACCACATGAGAAATATTCCTTGCATCGATACCAACCAGAGTAACGCTTCTATATTTCTTTTGTGTTTTTATGTATGAATTAAACATGAATCGGTATAGAGATCTATTTTTCCGGAGGAGTAAATAACCCGTAAAAGTGTCTGATTTTTAAGATGAATTTTAATCTATCTTTATTGTAGCCATCCTTCAATGGAATTTGACAATTAATAGCTTAACAGATGGACAACAAACTATGTTTTAGGGAAAAAATAATTTTTCGTCCAAATGACACTCTCTAAGGCCTTGTTGAGGTACATTTAATTAATTCTGAAAAATTTCTATTTTTCAGCAGAAAAGTTCGAGATCACAGCCATCCTTCAATGGAATTTGGCAGTTCATGGCTTGACGGAAGGGCAACAAACTAATTTGAGGAAAAAAATAAGTTTTCACTCCAAATGTCACCCTAAAACCCTGTAACCACATTGTTCCGGAACACAAAATTAATTCTGAAAAATTTCGATTTTCAAAGCAAACATTTAGATTTTTCAGAGGTTTTTTAAATTTATTTAGATTGCAGCCATCCATCAATGGAATTTGACAATTTATGGCTTGACAAAAAGACAACAAACTATATTTGAGGGCAAATATAGTATTTCGTTCCAAATGTCACTCTAAGGCCCTAAAATCGCATTACTCCGGTACATAAAATTAATTCTGAAAAATTTCGATTTTTCAGAGCAAACATTTTTAGATTTTTCAGAGGTTTCTTAATTCATTTAGATCGCAGCCATCCTTCAATAAAATTTGACAGTTAATGGCTTGATAGATGGACAAAAAATTATATTTTTGGGAACAAATAATATATCTTTTCAAGTGGCCCTGAAATTGCATTGTTAAGGTACATCAAATAAATTCTCAAGATTTCGATTTTTAATACCGCATACGTTTGTAACGAAAGTAACGAGAGTAACGAGTAACGATATTTTAGTAACGAGTACTCGACCCAAAAGTAACGTAAACATGCGGGTACTGATTTTGTCGTTACTTTTACAGCCCTACTGAATTGATCGAAAAATCTGAAAAAATGGGTTATCCCAAAAATTCTAGGATACTCAGCAATCCAAAGAGAAATTTCAAAACAGCTGATATTTGACAAGAAGTTTGAGTTGTTCAAGTTGAGTTTTGCAGTGTCGGGTTTTTTGAAATAAAAATTAATTAGTTAGATGCAGCTAGATAATGGTTATTTGCGACACCTTGGACTCTACGCAATATGTAAATATAAATGGAATAAAACTCCGTTAAAAAAGTTAAAATTTGTTTGCAAATTAAAAACAATTTTAATTCAATTTCTTTGTCAGTCGTTTGTTTTTGTTTGTTTTCAGTTTGTTTGGTTCTGGTCGTTCACAAAAGTATCGGCTACTCAGTTATCTTGGATAACCTATCCGATAGCCGGCCGAACCCGCCCAATTTGAACCAAATTTGCACGAAATTATGTTGGAAATTTAGTAAAAACCTATTGAACACACCCTATTGGTTACAGTTTGAAGAGCTCTGAAAAGGCTTTATGAAAAAATGTCAAAACTCAATGGAAGTAGAGAGAAAAAAAAAACAAAAACAAAAAGCGATTAACAGCCAGTTGAAATTCACAAATGCAATGAGCTGTCAAACGAAATTACCAAACTACAAATGAAAATACTTTTTCTGTGATTTGCGAAATTACCTCATTTCGGCTCTAATGAAAACGTAATATTAAACCTATAATCAAACAAAATTTCTTAAAAATTATATCTCCAAGAGAGAATCCCAAAAATAAGATGTTGCAGTAGTGAATCACTACCTACACATCTTTTTTTTTTAGGATTTTCTCTTAAACTAAAATATAATAAAACCAGTTTGTTCACAGCTTATTATCTTCAATCAATGATTATTGGAACTAATGAATCCGAGAATGTTCTTGTTAACCACAGTTTTACTCAATGAATCCATAGTTTGAGTTGTTAATTATGGAAATCCCTAATCAGCCAATATGGGTTGATAAGCTCCATTCAACCTTTGAAATAATTATTATAGATTTAACCCAATGTGAACAAACTGGCCCTTAGTGCATTTTATTTTTATTAAAAAAATATTTAAAAAGTGTCAGGAACTACCAAATCCTGACACTTGGTTCCTCTTCCTCTACAAAACTACAACCCTAAGTGGTAAAAAGAAAATGTCAGCCATAGACCAGTGTTTACAAATTTCCTGGAAAATAGAAGCTTCAGGTTTAAGCCCTTTTCATTTTAAAACATCATAGATGAAAACAAATGTATTTTATCCCAAACATATACCAATTCTCCATAAACAAATACTGAAAGCCTAACAGCTCTACAGCAATATCATCAAATATACTGTAACACCGGTTATAAACACAAATAAAACATGAATTATCTTCAGTCAGCGAGTTAAGTTGCCTTTGGCACCTCATGTATGGGAAATTTGATATTTTAGAATGTCATCTAATTGGTCAGGAAAGGTCAACTAGTCCTAGAAATTGGTCAGCCCTTGATAACTAGTTATAAAGGCTTAAAGTTTCTCAAGGTCACTCAAGGTCTTCTCATTTATGGGAAATTTACAAAAAAAAGATGCCATCTGAGAGATATGCAGATAGTGATAAAAGGTTAACTATTTTCGGTGATTGGTCAGCTATAGTTTTTTTCTATGAATTTTCAAAACTCGTTTCAAGGTCACAAAAAAAACTTTAAGCACCTCATTTGGGTCATTTCAAAAAAAGAAGTAATGCCATTTGAAAGGCAATTTCACGGTCATAAAAGGTCAGTTATTTTCAGAAATTGACATAGAGAAATTGAGGCATAGTTCTTTTAATGAATTTTTAATTTATTTAAAAAAAAATCAAGGTCATAACGATTTTTGGCACCTTATTTGGAAAAAAATTATACCATCTGAAAGATCTCTAGATCTATATAAAAGGTCAGCTAGTTTCAGTAATTGGTCAGCTTTTGTCTCTTTCTATTTATTAATATGTCACTTATATAATCTTTTTCATTTTGGGCAGATAACCTAAATTCAAAATTTTCAATCACGTTGTTCAGTAAGGTTATAAAAAGTTGCTCATCAGCGACACCAATTTGTAAGTAAATTTATTGTTTAGATCTTAAGTATAAAAAACTAATCATTGTAATTTAGAAAATAAAATTGAAGATTATCCTGGATAAAAGGGTTGAATTTTATTATTTTGGAGAACCAACTGGTGCAGCAACAGTCAGTTAGATTCAGTAATTGGTCAATCATATTTTTTTTAAAAGAATTTTTAAAGTATTTGTAAGTAGGTCACAGTATAGATAGTTGGCACCTTATTCGGGTAATTTAAAAAAAAAGTAAATTATTTGAAAGGTTACTTAACGTTAATAAAAGGTCAACCAGTTTCAGTAATTGGTCAGCCATAGATATTTTTAAATTAATTTTTGAAGTTTTTTTCAAGGTCACACAAAAATTTTTGTCACCTCATTTGGGTCGTTTCAAAAAAAAAAAAACATCCCAATCGGAAGGCCATTTAGCGGCCATAAAAGGTCAGCTAATTTCAATAATTGGTCTTTTTTGTATGAGTTTTTGAATTTTCGTTAGTAGTATAAGAGAATGTTAGTACCTAATTTTGAACATGAAAGCAATGGCTAGTCATGCGCAAATTACCTATGCATCTGTAAAAAAAATCTAATTGTTAAAAAACTCTAGAAAAAATTACTTTGACGCTAATAAGAGCTTGGCAATGGTAATAATCGAAAGTGTCGCCTTGCCAGCAATTTTTTGCATTAAGAAGCAAAAAAAAATTGTTTGGTCTGTCTGGGATTTGATCCCGAGATCCTTTGATCAGCAGTCCTACGCTTTTTTTTTTTAATTCATTTTTATTTTCCATTTTCTTAAAACTATCTTAAAGCTAGACGAAAATTCATAAAAACTAGCCTACTTACCAATATCTTAAAACTAACTTACCGACCCCAATCGGGCGCTCTAATTTAAACTAGAATAACTCAATGCTAATGCCTTTCGGCCTAGGAACTATCTTAATACTAAAATTCTATATCGGTTTTTATTTTTCCCCGAGAAGAATTTACCTACAAAAAACTCGGTAACAGCCCTACGCTCTAACTATTGAGCTAGTTCACAACACAGCTATTGTTGGAAACGAATTAAGTAACCTTTTCTTTTTTCTTATAGTTGCACGCTGCATATAAAATTTGTTTTTGTTGTAGGTATGAGGTATTTTCGATAGCTCAAGGAGTATGTATTTGACATGTTTTTTTTTCCTATTGAAAACTTTCAAGGTCATTGCGAAAACTTTGCATTTTGAATTTTTTTCATGCATTTTTTATTTTTTGCTAATTTTTTCACACATTGTCCAATGATAAACAAAAATAATTAAAAGACAAATACACTATGAGGAAAAGAAAATAGTTAATTATTCCACAAACAGCTAGGTAGCTAGTGTTGTTTTCTACGGTAAAGTCAAATCAGGAGTAAACGGCTGTAAAGGTAGAATTAAATATGTATAGTTAGAGTGACATCAATTTGTGCGTATATTAAAAGAATTAAATAGGTGGTAATCAATTGACATTTCTTGACCCCTCTTAATTGGATTGTGACATAAAATAATTACAGGTAAATTATAGTTAATTTTAAGCCTTTAAAGTATTTTCTATGTAATTCAAAGAAAAATACATTATGCATATATACATTATGCATATATGTAGGTATAGGTACATACATACATGTATAAGGCTTGATCGACTCTTTAATGCGAATACTTTGCTTGCATATGATATGCTATGACGTAGTTGTATTACCTCTCAAAAAGTAAGTCATGGAAAAAAAATATTTTTTTATTTACTTATTTTTTTTTTTGTTAATTTGAAATTTTCTAAAAATCTAAAATTGAATTACATAAATGAGTATGGAGTTGCTTTTTTATTTTTTGTTTTGTTGATTTTAAGTTTAAAAATTATTTTTTTAAAAACTATGCAAGTGCAAAAACAGCTTGCTTTAAAAAGTTTGCTAAGGAATAGACTTCTAGCTCTACAAAAAGCTATAACATGATATTATATGTATTGTCGTTGTTTTTTTTTTCTGATTTAAGATGATTTTTTTTTTTGGAAAAAGACCCTCCCACATAAACTGGGTGAGATACGCCGCCTTTTCGATACGATTTTGTTCATGTGTTAATACAACCTACACGACCAAGTAGGTATTTTGATGCATTTTATGCAAACTCTGCAAAATCAACGTGTTATCTGTAGAAGCAGAGCATGTAACTAACGGTTGAATCTCGGAAACCTTAACTAAGCTATAAATCTTTCATATGGATCTGTATTGTAAGTATTCAGGGTGACTTGAAGATTAAAAGTTAGTTCAAATTGTCCATGATACTTTTTCAATGCTGCCCTGTGACCTACACAGAAATACTTTAAAAATTCATTAAAAAAAAATATGACTGACCAATTCCTGAATCTAACTGACTTTTTATGATGACCGAGTAACCTATCACATAGTATATTTTTTTTTGGAAAATTACCCACATGAGGTGCCAAAAATCGTTCGTGGCCTTGATTTTTTTGTTTGCTATCGCTGACCAATTACTGAAACTAGCTGACCATTTATAAGGATCTAGAGATCTTTCAGATGGTATGCAATTTTCCTAAAATTCTCATTAATGAGGTGTCAAAAATCGCTATGACCTTGAACAAAAATTCAAGAATTCATTAAAAAATCTATGGCTGACCAATTACTAAAACTAGCTGACCTTTTATAAAGATCTAGAGATCCTTTAGGTGGTATGCAATTTTCCCAAATTTTCCATAAATGAGGTGCCAAAAATCGCTATGACCTTGAAATTAAAAAAAATTATTAAAAAAGATCTGTCGCTGACCAATAATTGAAAATAGCTGACCTTTTATATAGATCTTGAGATCTTTCAGATGATATATATTTTTTGCAAATTTCCAAAAAGCGTTGTGACCTTGATTTTTTTTTTTAAATAAATTAAAAATTCATTAAAAAAAAACTATGCCTGACCAATTTCTTAAAATAGCTGACCTTTTATGACCGTGAAATGGCCTTTCAAATGGCATACTTCTTTTTTTGAAATGACCCAAATGAGGTGAAATTTTCTTGTATGACCTTGAAACGGGTTTTGAAAATTCATAGAAAAAAAAACTATAGCTGACCAATTACTGAAAATAGTTGCCCTTTTATCACTATCTATCAGATGGCATCTTTTTTTTTGTAAATTTTCCATAAATGAGGTGCCAAAAATCGCGCGTGACCTTGAGTGACCTTGAGAAACTTTAAGCCTTTATAACTAGTTATCAAGGGCTGACCAATTTCTAGGACAAGTTGAACTTTCCTGATCAATTAGATGACATTCTAAACTATCAAATTTCCCATATATGAGGTGCCAAAGGTCCAGAGCCGAGTTAAATCTTATCAATAAATCAACATTGAAGGTAATAAACGAACCCAACAAAATAGGTACATTAAACGAGTAATTAAGTTAAAAATACTTCTGTCATTGTTGCCGAAAACTAGAGATAAAAGGAAACAGAATGTGTGTCACTAGACAAATGCTTCTAACAACTTCAAATGAGAGAGTGTATGTGCAAAAGTTCACATTTTGCGGGAAAGATTGTGCAGTTCAAAAAATTGTCTTTGGTAACAGCAGAGTTCCTATTGATTGTAGTAGATTTTTGTTAAGATTTTGAACTTAACGAGGATCAGCAGTTTATATATTTACTATAACTATAATATTATAATTATAATTAGTTAAATTAATAATTAATTTTTATTGATAGGACTGTTGTTATGCTATTCCCAAAACTATGTTTGGGATTTTTAGATATTTTGGCTTGGGTACTCAGTGCTAAACAGAGGCTTAGGAACAAGTTTAAAAAACTTTATGACACAACTGAAGAAAAGTACCTATCTACCTGTCTAAACACAATATCTGGTAGCATAGTATTTACTTTTACCTAATATTTCCTTATCTGTAATAAAAATTATTCTTTTTTTTTAATATTTGATTGTATTTAATTTCCCTTTTTAAAGTTCTAAATCCACACGAAATCTAAAACAACAGCCAGGCTTACCTACAAGGATTATAACATCACAAGTTGAAAAAAAAATTAAAGTGGAAATAAGCAAAGAAAAATTATTTATATTTTCATTAGTGCTCACAGTAGTGTCCGAAAAAAATTTACAATATGCAAATATGGGCTTTAAAAGAAAATATATGCATGCATTCATAATGTTTTTTGAGACCTTTATTATTTAAATTTAACTCTTTTAGGTTTAGTTGTAAAGAAGCGCCATCTTCTGGATTATTAATACTTTATCAAAACCAACCTACGGACAGATTTTTTGAGCTTTACAACATGTCAAAATAAAAGTTTAAGAAAGGGAAATTATGGGATATTTCCCCAACAGAAAATTCTACAGCAGATACTAGAACATTCAACCAAGTAGTATGTATAAAAGGCACAAAATTAACCAGCAGTGGAAACAGTTTGTTTTTAATCGTGAAATGTGAATGAATAAAGTTGGTTGTATTAAAAGTGAAATAGACCAGTTCCAATAATTTTTGAGAACAAAAAATTATTAATTCAAGTTAAAAGTTCAAATGAGCGTTTCACCCAGGTATGATACTCGTAGTTGAATTATAAATTTGGTCACTCCATTCAAACAGAAGAATTTTCTTTTTAAATTTTCTTCATAATCAATTATTACAACAAAATATTAGCAGATAGGAAAATTTCAGATTACACTGGTCTGCAAAATTTTTTCGCCTGAAAATAATTTTATGAAATTATGTCAGATTTGACTTTTTTTAAATTTGAATCTGGTTTCAGAAAAATTCTCCCACGCCTAGTTTTTTTTTAATTGATTTTTGAAAAAAAATGAATGATTTGAAGAATAGAGCCGTCTAAAATTAGGTTAACCTATAGTCTAAATAAAACTATTGTGCTTATTCAACTCAAATTTGGAGGACTTATTCCACATAACCAGCCTTATTATGAGTTTCACATGAAAAATATTTCACCCGAAAAATATTTGCTCCCCCGGAATTTTAAAAGCTGTTACATGAGTTTTACCTTCTCTTACTAATGCAAGGGGCACCAGTAGTACCCTCTGTTTTCCTTTCATTTGCTGTCAAAAGGTAAGTGACAATTGAAGGTCCAAATTAAGAAACATTTAGTCTGAAATTAACACTTACAAAAAAGGGGAATTCTCGTTTTTCGTGTGTAAATAAATAAATAAAACTCACAATGGGCAAAAAGTGAAATTTCAAATTTTCCGCGTGGAATTTTGTCCACGTAAAACTCATAATAAGGCTGAATATTAGTTTTCACAAAAAACCGAATTTGTCTTTATTCTTTAATGCTTACTCACATTAATCCGTTGTTAAAAAAGAAAGAAAACTTCAAAATTGCGTAGTTTTCATGGTTTAAATTTTTAAAAACTATCTTATTTGGGGGATAGTGGAACTTCTCTTCGATATTCATTAAGTCAAGTATGTAGGGAATATTTGTATCAGAGAGCTAAAAAAAAAAGAAACCTTTAAGGCTATTAAAATGCAAAAAGGTTTTTCCATTACTTTATGTAACTGATCGTATAGTCAAACCAGATTTTGACATCACAAAAATT
This sequence comes from Dasysyrphus albostriatus, assembly GCA_946251815.1. NCBI lineage: Eukaryota > Metazoa > Arthropoda > Insecta > Diptera > Syrphidae > Dasysyrphus > Dasysyrphus albostriatus. The sequence continues at coordinate 5,451,852 of OX276339.1, forward strand.
CGTTACAAGATGGACTTTTCATATTATTATTCCTCAAAATCTAAAAATTGGCGTTTTCCCTCTCCCAATGCTTCCCAACCCATTTAGCCAACTCTATTTTTAAAATTGATTTATTTAGGGGAGACAAAATTTGTATCCAAGAAAGTGATATTTTTGAAACTTTGTTTTTCTGAGAAAAAAATGAATTTCGAAAAGATTAAAAACTATTTAGAAAGACAAAACACTGTTCTTTGAGATCTCATTAATAGTTTTGCAAAAACATATTTTGTGGTCAAGCAATTCGACTTCAAATGTACCCAAAAAACGTGTTTTTAACATGTTTATGTTGCAATATGTCAAAATCGTGACATGCCAGCGCAATTGAGACTTTGGATTCGGATTCAGCATGCCAAAATTTATAAGAAAAGTATAGTTTCGTTTAAAGGCCATTTTTGTTGCAGACCAATGTTATTGTTATTATATAAAAGGGGAAAAATAATTTGCCCCGAAACAGATGATCGGAAGTGGGGTTGAAAATGTTGAGTGGTGTGTGAAAACGATTCCTGGCAATAGAAGACCCCCTATTGAAAAAAGGTATATAGAAAATTTGTTGATTATTAAGAGAACTACAACTTTTACTTTAACCATATTTTAACATGACCTCACAAAATTGAGAAAAAACCCAAAAACGAATATTTGGCTTTTTATTTTTATCTTTGACAAAAATAATTCGATTTTGATGAAATTTGGAACTTACTGTATTGTGTTTTCCCACAAGCTGTAGTGTTTTGAAGCATAATATATATATTTCGATTTATTGTGAATTTAATTTGCCAAAAAATGGCCTAATTTTAAATCAAAAAAGTTGACGAAAAATTGCCAAAAATAAAAAAAAAAACATTTTTTAATATCCGATTTTCCGAATGTTAGTAATTGTTCATTGTTCAATAAAATTAACTGTTTAAAGTGATGCAAAACGATCATTTGAATGTAATTTAATATAAAGAAACCTTAATTAACTGTTTAAGGTTCAGACTGTTGAAATTCCAACAGCCTTATTAATAAAAATTGCTTAGATATCTCTTAGTTCACAAATAAGCTAAAACTCCGATCAGGAGTTTGTTTACGAGTTAAAATTTCATATCAATGAAAATATAAATTCCTAATCCACGTTAAGTTCAAAATCTTAACGAAAATCTACTACAATCAACAAGAACTATATGCTATTACCAAATACTATTTTTTGAACTGCACATATACTTTCTCACAAAATGTGAACTTTTGCACATATACACTCTCTCATTTGAAGTTGTAAGAAGCATGTGTCTAGTGACACACATTCTGTTTCCTTTTATCTCTCTAGCAACAATGACAGAAGTATTTTTAACTTAATTACTCGTTTAATGTACCTATTTTGGTAAGTTAGTTTATTACCTCGAATTATGAATAATTGATAAGATTTGACACTTAACTCACTGACTGAAGATAATTCGTGTTTTATTTGCCTTTATGAATACCATTGTAAGTGTTTAAATCCTAATTTTACCTAAGAAATTACTTAAAATAACAATTTTTTTTTTGTATTTGTGTATTTATCAGCTCGTTCAGTAAAAATTTCTACTTACAACGTAAGTACGTACCTACATATATTATTCTTTTTTTGTTTTTGATTTTTTAAATCGTTTTATTTTTAATATTTATTTTGTTTTCAATTTAAATATTTGTTAACAGTTGTTTGTTTTAATTTTTCATGCTAATATGTTGTCAAAAGTTTATTAGTAAACCATAAATTATTCCAACTCTGAGAAATAATTATTCGAAATAAGAAGAAATCAGCGATTCGGAGAAGATGTAATATAAAAATAAAAAAAAAATAAAAACTATAAAAAATAAAAGAAATGTAATTAAAACTTACGTGTGGAAAAGTAAAATTAGTACCCAATAATTAAGTAAAGTTGAGTGGCGAACAATAAATTCGTTTGTAGAAAGAAAAGTTAAACGTTATATTTTGTGAATTAAATAAGTTGATCTTTAAAATAAAGTAAATAAGTTTTACTATCGAATTGAAAAAAAAACATAACATTGTCCCCCACTCAAAGAAAAAAAAAATAATTTTACTTGTCATCAAATTTAACGAATGTTTAACACGAGTGACACGAAGCCCGTCTTGTTATTGATTTAAAATAGAAAACATTAAAAACAAAACATTTCGAAAAACATTTTTCAAACAACACTGTATATTTGTATATGATGTGTATTTTAATCGCATCGCGTACACCGCTCTTTGTTCACTTGTTTTTTTGCCAGCATTTACAATTAGTTAATCTGTCGATTGCATACAATATCATCATCCACTTAGGGTGAAAAAGGTTATTCAGCGTGAACAATATAAGGATAGAGTAAAAAAATTGAATATTGATTAAAAAAAAGCAAATAAAATAAAAACATAAAAATAGAAAAAAAAAATAAATTTGGGTATTTTCGTTTATTTTGTGTAGGTAGGAATTTATTGATGGCCCAACATTGGTCAACAAAAGAAATATAGGTAGGTTTGATAGACTAAAGATTTATATGAATCCATTTTTACTTATGCGAAATTATTTTTTGAATTATAAATGAAGTTCAATATTACTTTACAATTTCAAATGGATTAAGGACGTGTCTAAGGTTACCATCCTCCTGTTAATTTTTTTTAAAGGAATATGTTTGCTTAAACTTTCAGAATTTATTAAATTTTATTAGTTAATATTTAGGAATATAGAAATAAGAAGAAAAAACTCACTCTTGGAAAAAGATATGATAAATTACCAAAAATGTCTTCCAACAATTGTTTTTGTGTGGATGTTATTTTTAACAAGCATTAGGGTGAAAACCTTCGGTGACGACGACAATCATGAAACAATGTTTTCAATTATAGCAACGTGTTGTTTTTGATATTTTGTGGTCATCGCTACCCCATATTTTGCATTGGATTGAGAAATTTTAATGCTTGTTAAAAATAACATCGACACGAAAATTATTTGATCTAAGGCATTTAAGGGAATTTAACATATCTTTTTTCTAAGACCGCACGTTAATATTATGGAGGGCAAAACGCAAGAGAATGCAGTGAACTCAAAAGAATTTAAATTACTTCAAAAGTATGCAAACAATTCAAAGGGTGCGAAAGAATTCAAAAGAATGCAAAAAGAATGTAAAGAATACATAATACAGAAAAAAAATTGAAACTATGCACCAAGCTCCAAATTTTTTTTAGTTTGCTTTCGCCATTTTGATTTTTGCATCCGTCTACTTATGAGAGCAGTAGGTGAGCGGCAGAGCATCCGATTCGCCAAAAGTTAGCGAAAGCTAAACAAAAAGTTCCTAGTCGCAATTATGAAATTTTCTTGTTTTTGCTCGGTTTTGTTCGTCCACTTGTATTGGCCTTCGACTATTCTATAGTTCTACCTTAAATTGTATACAATTTGCGACGAAAAAAAAAAATTAAATTTCAGATCGAAATCTATAAATTTACTCATTTGTCAGAAATATCTATTCAGAGAGAGAGAGATTCAGAGTTAGCTCAACGAGTTTGATAAAAAACATCTTTCAGAAGCTAACTCCGATTTAACCACGAAACAAGGATCATCTCGTATTGAAAAATTGAGCCTTAAAGTTCTGCCATTTTGTCTCGAGGAAACATTTTTCCTATAATAATCTTATCTTAACCTATACCTATGGTCACCCTGCTAATAGCTCTTCAGGGGTAAACGTTAAATTCAAAAAAGGGTTTAATGGTACTGACTTCTGAGTAGGTAGTGTAGGTCGTCATCGAAGGTGGTGGTCGATTTTTTTTTTATTATTTCCGAGACACGCTCTCAAATAACTACTTAACTATGTACAGTTATGGTGGCAATATTTTGATGAAGGACTGCAATCGACATTAATCGGCCTTGTATACGAGAGGAGGTACATATCCTTCAGGTGCTTATTTTGTTATTTGGTTTGGGGTATAGAAGTAAGTCTAAAAGTTCTTTGGTATTTCGTATTTTGTACGTGCGGTCAGAGAGAGCCTCTTCCTTTACTTCCTCCTTGTGTGTACATTTATAGTAAGTTTTCAAGGCTTATTACATGTTTTGTCGGAACGGAATGAGTGTATTTGCCCAACCTAATCCCACTAATCCACCCTAGCTTTCTTTATTTTATTTGTTTTCTTTTTTTGTCAGTGAGGAAGAGGGGAGAGTTATATGGATGTTGTCGAAAGTATAACAATTCAGCATGTTGATCTTTTTTTTATTATTATTACTCTTGTTGTGGTGTGTGGGCCTGTGGCTGATTTAGTTGGGGGTGAGGGCAAATCGAAGTTATGATTAGTCTCAGCGGGAAATTCTGTTTCTATTATTATTTGATGTGCATGAGTATATTTATAGTTACACGGACATCATCAGACTTATGGAACTATAATCCAAAGTAATTTCGAGCAGAGCATTGTAATGCTTCGTTAAGTTGGATTTGTTTCTGTGAGTATATGTGTTTGTTTTGAAGGCTTAATCAGTCATGTTATTTCATGAAGATTCATAATTGACGTACCTAGTGTTCTTGTCATGAAGTGTCGCAAATTAGTTTCTGAAGAAAACAAAAATTAAAGATGACATATAAGAAATGTCAATATAAAAATAAATTCAGCTAATAACAAATGTTTTATGGTTTTTTTGAAGGGCTTGTGTTTTTGGTGAAGTCTCAAGGATTGTCAAGAGTTGATTTTAAGTAAGATTTTTAACAAACTCGTTAAGTTCTTTTGTTTTTCATCAACAGTTAAATTTTATTATTGTAGTAGGAAGCTTAGATTAGAAGGGGGATGGATACGGAAGCTGAAGCCCCATTTCCCCATTTGGGTTTGAATGGATCCATCCTAGACTGATGAATGCGATATAAGAAGGCAGAAAATATCAACGAGTTGTTGGTTTTAGCAGCGGTCAACAGCAGTGTTTCGACAACGAATTACAGCAACAAAAACATAAACATCGGTACGAACCCATTGACTTTCCATGTGAACTTCAGTTAACGTCTGTGAAGTCAGCAGAGCATTTTTCACCCACGCAAATGGGACCCAATTTTGCAGTTCGCCAAATAAGGGTGTAATCGAGTGACCTGCTAACTTCACAGTGAAGTTAACAGGTCACATTATGTATCTCAGGAACCAAGCATGCTAGGAACTTGTAGTAAGGCTCCAAATTTGCATTTTTTTTCCATTTCAACGATAGGCTAGGTTAAAAATTTGAAGTCCTTTTTTTGAAAAAAAATTTCATACTGACCTGCTAACTTTACCATGCTTGTTTCCTATGATACTATGTTACCTGCTAACTTAACTATGAAGTTATAGCAGGTCACTCGATTACACTCTTATTTGGCGAACTGCAAAATAGGGTATAGAAATGCAAAAAAAATGCAAAACAAAACTGCAAATTCCTGTCAAGGTCCCATTTCCGTAGTGGAAAGTTGCCCTGCTAACTTGACAGACGTCTTCCTTTATATGAATGTTGCGGTTGTTTTAAGTGGCACACATTCGAGAAGTCCTTATTTAAATGTCTCTTGTGCATAGATTAGGCTGAATTTGAGTGACTGCATAGATTATGTTTACTTGCCAAAAGAAAAAGTCTAACGGGGTCAAATCGCAGGATTTTGGCTTGGCGAGGGCGAGTGGCCAGTTTACGTCACCTCTGCATGAGATAGCCAAACTTAAGCTGTATGACATGTCCATCTTGTTGGAATCACATGTTGTTCACATCCAAAGTAAACAAATAGAAGGTATTATATTGCGCAGGTTGTCTAAAATGAGAACTATCAGAAGGAATTGAAGACGGCAACTTGGTGGACTTTGCTTGTCATTGATGAAGATATGCTCCAGAGCCCAGTCAGCGAACAAATTGCATTTTCTATGGTTCTTTCTATAGTAATTTGTCTAAAAAAACAACAGAAAATTACCAACAGATTAAACAAAATGGCCACCACGAACTGTCAAACTTTATCTGTCCATATTGCACAGATGATCCCAATGAAAACGTAGGTTCCGTGAAATAACTCCCTCTTGAAATAACTCTCCACACAATAAATGGAATAATTCCCCAAAAATTAAATGCAGATAAGAAGTTTTTTCATATAAAAAACTCCCCCAAAATGGGGATATATATTCAATGGGTTTTTGGGGACTTTTTTCTACGCTTTGTTTAGGGACATATATAATGCGTTTTTGAGGATTTTTTCATCTTTTTCAAAATGTAAAAAAAAAATTGGAGAGTTATTTTTTTTTATTTTTCTCAGAAATACACGGGTATATAGATTTCTTGCAACCCGGATAGTGAGTTAATTGATGACTACTTATCTTCGGGGGCTTTGGCCAGACTTTGGTGTATTTTAATCGTTTTTTTCTCCAGTGAAGTGGTTGGAAGTTTACTTGTTTAAAAGAAGCTTTGCGATTCAAGGAACAACTTGCCTATTATTATAGGTTTTTTTTTTTTAATTCCGATTGCACCATATAGGATTTCCTTGTATTCGATTTGTTTCGAACGTTCCAACTTTTAAAGTTATATCGCAACTCAACCGTTCTGAGGAGAATCATTGTTTAATTTGAACATATCTGTCCGGAAGTACATTTTTGTAAGCTGAAAAGCATTATTCACCCTAACTCTCAATTTTGTAGATGAAAAGAACTTTTAATTCTAATTTTTTTCTTAAATATTGAAAGATTCTTGCTTAGAAGGAGAACAAATTAAGTATGGTGCGGAACTGCAGGTAATGATTCCTGTTTGAAGTAGCTTCATATTCTTGGCTTTGGCTGTGTTTGCAAAAAAATAAAAAAAAAATATAAAAACAAAGTCAAAGAACTTTCTTTTCATTTTTTCTTAATTGTCTTTGTCCCGCTGAGTCAATTTGCTTGTATATCGCAACTTTTTTTCTTTCTTTCATTCTGTCTTTCTTTATTTTTTTTAATCTCTTACTTGGAAATATGTCATAAGCAATCTGTCAAAAGCACTGTTCCTGTTCTCCTTTATTAATAGATATGTATCCGGCGAATATTATTCGGGTTTAAGTATCGAGATTGTTTTGTGTTTCCTTCAAAATAATGATTTCGGCATCAGCAAAAGGAAGGGGAGATGTGGATTTTTTGTTATACAATTTAAATGAAAATACCTTGATTATCGCACCCTCTGTATATCATTATTATTCACTTGACCTCTTCCTGGGTTTTTTCCACCTGCCATACAGGACAGTCTAAAAGCTGATTGGCAATCGTGCAAAAAGCGGATGGAATCACAGATATTATAGTTAATAGTGATAGAATGCTTCTGGAACTAATTTCAAAATCAAAAGCCAAAACCATTCACACTAATCTTAGAATTCCTCTTGAAAATAAGCTTTTAAAAAAATTTAACTAAAATCAGACCATCTTTAACTTTGGTAATTTTTGTCGTAGAACAATGATTATTGTATCTAATCAATGGTTTTTTAGGTCAAAAAATTCATTTCAAAAAATAAATTTGTCTATGGGGTCGAAATATGATATTTTTTTTAAAGTAGATGTCCTTTTTTGTGTAGTTTTTGTCTTCATACTCGTCTAGTAGTACTAAACTACCAACAGCTTTATAAAGTTCTCCAGCAGCTTCAATTATCTCTGAAAAGCGCCGAAGTAAAGAAAAATTGCCGAAAATTTGTTCAACATTTTGGTGAAAACTTTTGGCAAGATTTTATTTTTGTATGTATTTGGTCTTTTTTGACAGACTAAAGAATTTCTGCCCAGAGTAATTTTTTGGGCAGAATTTGTTTGTACCAGAGGAAATATTTCACTCTCTGGTGAGCGCTCTCTTCTGTCGAAAAAAACGCAATTCTTGAAATGTGGAATAGGAATTGGGCTAAATTGGGTGACAAAATGTATACCATTGGCAGTTTAGGTCAATGGATGGAGCAAAGCTAATGTTAGTTAATAATTAAAGATTGATACCTTTTTCTAAATGCGATATATAGGTTTTACCCGAGGTAATGCCTCTTGCGAGCAACTGACAAATGCTCCAAGAGTAAAATTGTCATGAATGCTTCTTCTCTAGCCGTTCGGACTCGGCAAAAAATTGTAGGTCCCCTCCATTTCTGCCAACAACACGCACACCGGAATGGTTGAGAGTTGTAAGTCACTAGGCCCTGGTTCTCCACGAGCTATTGCCCCACCAAATTAATATAGGTAGGTACTATATGGTGAGTTGTGCATTCGTAAAAAATTGAGCTTGAGATTTTGATCAGAATTTTTGTTACGATGATAAGGAAGACAAAAAAAGTGGGTCTCACAATTCTGTCTTTCTGTTCTTCTAGTTGGATCGATTTTCTTCTTAAAACTTGGTACAAAGAAGGTTTTTGGTGATTCTGCCCATACGTTTTTTATTTTTTCGGACCCAAAAATAACGGAACTTAAAAAAATTATTTTTCTATTTTATTATTATTTTTTATGTCCCCACAACTTTTTTAAAAAAAAAATCAACAAATTTCTTTTAGAAAAGACTACCTTCGGATAGGAAACTGTTTGTCAAAAAATGGTTATTAACGGTACCTCCCCCATTTGTTTAATTTTCGATTTTCTTCAAAATAGATTTTCTTACTTCCATATTTTTTTAATAGAAGCTTCTTAAAAATATAAACAATTTTTTGAACCAAAAATTATCCAAAAAAATATATTTTGGACTTTTAAAAAATTTTCATTTTTGAAAATCAAATATTTTCAAAACTGTGTAGTTGATTTTCGTGAAACTATCGGTATTTAAGGAATTTTTAACAATTTCTAAAATATTAAAAGAAAAAATATTTTTATAAACAAATAACGGTACCTTCTATAAAAAATCTTTAAACTATCGGTTAAAAAAGTAATTATTGAACGAAAAGCCAATGAACGATTCCACAATTAGAACTACTAGTAAAAGTAGTCGAGTGAAAAAGTAATTGAACTAAAGTTGCATTACTGATTGAATGAATGACTATGTACTATCGAATAAAAGAATATTTAGCTACTATCGAATAATTCGATAGGCTTTATTCGATAGTTCCCACCACTTTCGCATTTCAACATGAAAAGACTGACGCCTGAACAACGCTTCCAAATTGTACAAAATTATTGTGAAAACCATAGTTCATGCCGATCAATATTGTTGGTTAACATTGTTGATCACCATGCTAGATAGGTGTTGACGTGTTGAATGTAATTTTTGTTGAACTATTTTTATAATTTTATTTTAATAATTTGTTTACGTTGTTTTGCGTAAAGAGTCTTTATAAATGATGAAATAAAATGGACAGCTTGGAATTGTGTAGATAAATACTCCAATACTTAATGATTATTGTTATTTTAAACAACTAAGTTTATTGCCATCCATTTGAATCGGGTTGCGTTCGGGTCCACAAATGTTGAGGAGCATTATCCAGTACGTTTACCATTGGCATAATATATATAGACTGTTAGTTGTATGAAATTTCCATACAAAGTGCGATTAGAAAATGAACCCATTTAAAACGGTTGAGGTTAGCGAAAAATTCTGGCCTACCGGTGAAAAAATAAAATATTTCTGCAGCCATCAGTTGCAGAATTGTGCATAAATGAATTTTCATTCATAGAAACTAGGGTCACATTTTGGCATTTTTCATAAGAAACCCTGCCATCTACTGTTACAGAAATTCAATGATTGGCGCAGTGCTAAGAGGATCAGGCAAAAAAAATCCCTTTTTTATTTAATTCAAATTTAAACGGCTCTAAAAAAGGCCTTTTTCCGTTTTTTTATGGGTTCTTCTTAAAAAATACCCCTCACCGCTGGTGTTAATCAAATGTCCAATGTTATTTTCGTTTTTTGTCGAGAAGACGGAATTTGGCGCTAGTGTTGCCACTATAAAAAGTGGAGCCATCGTATGTTGGCTGCTAGGAGTCCATATATAGTATGTCAATGACGTTTACACTTTATAGATTTTCATTCGGTGTGAAAAGGCTTATAAGATTTCGTAGTGTTATAGATTTTCATCAAACCTAATTGGTCTATTCACAGTCAGACTTAATTACTCATTTTTCTCTCCCGTATTACAATTTGCCAATAGAAGAGAGATGATAGAAAGAAGAGTTTATAGGTGTTTTTCTTTTTTAGCTCCGAGCATAGCACTGAGCTGTCAAAAAAAGATCTGTGTTTCTTTTTTAGCTCAAAGCACTCAGAACGTTCAACTTGTGTTTCTTTTTTGAAACGGAGCTAGCTCGGACCGAGCAAAAGAAGTAAATATCTGAGCACAGCCAACTTCGCTCTTTTTTTCATTCATTTCACATGGGCTCGTTCAACACTTCAATTTCAGTAAAATCTTTTAATTTTTCGAGTTTTTGATTGGGCAGCTATCAGATGATAATTAAAAGTCAGTACTAAATTATGGTGCGTTGAACGCATCGCAATCGTATGACAGTTCAGTGCTCAGATGTGTTTGTAAATTATATCGGAGAGCTTTGGTCATACTCTACTCAGAGCTATCTCCGGAAGCTCGAGCTCTACTCCATGCTCTACTCTGAGCTAAAAAAGAAAAACGCCTTATATTTATGAGTACAGTGTTAACAGATTGTGGTCCTTTTCATGTTTTATTCAAAGAAAATTGAAATATGTGCAATTATTTCCTCGGACTTTGACTGATTGCAATGGATTTTTTTTGGCTTCCTATGAGCACTTAAATTTTTTTTGAAATGTCAGACAGAGTTTAGATAATATATGGTGTGAACGATTCAAGTAGATTTTGAAATTTTTTTGCTCAAAATCGAGATTTCGGTTCGATAAGAAAAGGCTATTACTCAACACTGTTGATTAACGATGTAGATCTACACAATTCAAAATAATGTGGACGCAGCTTAAGACTTAAATTTATTTGGACTCCGAACCTAGATCTAGAACTAGCCCATGCGGCTGTTTCTACCTGCGAAGATGGGTTAATGACAAACTTGATAAATGATTTCTTCTTGAATAAAATCAAAGGTAACTGTAAATTAAATAAACATACAAATACAAAGGTTGAGAAATTGCAATTCATACAAAAGACAAAAGGAGTAAAATGCTTTCAAGAAAAAAATGTAAAAAAAAATAATACCGCCATTGCCACCACACCGTTTTACACCTCAGTAAGACTAAGTACAATTTATATTATTATTGTCATAAATTCTTGGTTCCTTTGTAGTGATATAACTGTTGTGGTTCAAAATGTAACATCAACTGGTTCGTCTCTTTATAATGACGATGCAAACATAGAGGAAGAGTAGAGATGATATGACACGACATGGTGGCGATGGAGATGACTCGGCAAGGATAATAAATGTGAAAGCCTTTTTTACGGATGATAAAGCATAATTTTCCACATTTGTGATAATTTTTCTTGCGAGTAAATGAAGAAAATATAGGTGATGGTGTAGGTTATACTTTATGCTTAACACACAAGCCCCTGTACATCACATCAGACGAGACTTGTAAAGGGATTTTTTTTTTTTTAAGATAGGAAGGTATGGGTTCTATATTTTACTCACTTGGATAAAAATTGGTTAAATAACGATAAATGATTTAGTGTTGCGTTTTGATTTTAATTGGATGCTTGCGCGTTTTGATTTTTTTATAGAAAGGATATGTAGCAAAATATATGAATCTGCTTTTAAACGATGATAATTATTTACATTTTTACTACTGAAAATAATTTTATAATAATACAAACAAATTTGAATGTTTAGGTATCTACGGGTAGGTACTTGAAATTCTCAAAGTGAATTCAAGTCAATATTTTTTAATGATACGAGTACGTTGATGGATCTTCCTCACCTTTTCGTTGGCTCATATGGTTATAAATAATATATCTAGTTATTAAAAATATTTCCAAGGATATGATAATGTATTTTTTTAAAAGCAACAAAGATTTTTGGCTTTTATCTTCGCGATTATAACTATTAATTTTATTTTATTTACTTAACAGACCTACCACAGCATCTCAGGGAACGTCAGACATTCATTTTAATTTTTGAATACAAAAGTTAGTACTTTAGGAAAGTAAATTAAAATAGGGACGGATAGTGGGCACCCGAGGTAAATTGGGCTGTCTTTGTATTCTGTTGACTAAATGTGCAACTCTGGAATAAAACCTGTCTGCTAGAAAACTCTGCATGCCTTTTTTTTGAGCGAAGAGGGGTACTATACTTTTGATTAGAAAATCTGCATCTGAGCACACTTAGGTATGAGTTAAGTGTGCTTTTGAAAAACCAGGCTAGTTTAAAAAAAATTCAACTAGGTAAGGACCAAGCTGGCTGCAAGAAACTTAGATAGGTAAGGTAGAAGGACTGGCAGTTGATATTGTTATCGTCACAAGTAGATCTGTGAAGATCCGCTGTGTTACGCTAGGAAATTGTATCGCACTTAATGTAAAAACCTTTTTAATCTGTTAGCATTCAAGCCATTTAGCACATCATTTACACATGTTTTCTTTATCGAAACTAAAATTTTGACAGAAATTCAATTTTTAACGAGTTTGATGCTCAATCCGACTCCATTCAAATAATTGTTGCTCATTATCCTCACCCTGCAATCGTCATTGCGGGCGATTTCAATGAACACAATTCTTCGTGGCTTCGCTATTCTGGCCAGTCAACACCCGATGGAAGGTATGTTGAGATCTTTGCCGAGTTAAACCACCTAACTCAGCTTTTTCGACGAACCAACCCGAATCCCTGACGTTGCAGGTCAAACCGCCAAAACCCTAGACTTACTTCTTACCTTTAACCCTGATAAATACACGATTAGTATATTACTCCTCCAAGCACATCAGACCATCATTGTGTCATATCTGGCAATTTCTTGTGCCAACAAAACTCAGTTAAAGAAAAAAAAAAAACCTAGGAGAACCGTTTGGCAATACGCGAAAGCCAACTGGGACGGTCTCAACAATTTTCAAACAATGGTCATTATGCTTCCTTGATAGTGACGTAGACTCTAGTGCAGGTATGGTCACAAACTTGATTCCTTACGGATTGAGAAATTTTATCCCGCATATGATAAAATCCATCAAACCAAATCCATCCATTGAGCTGTAGTTAGAGCTGGGTTAGAGAAGTAAGTTTCTGATGTTATAAAGCCACCCCTACTGAGGAAAACCGGATCGAGTTCAAACAAACTAGAAAGACTTGCAACAGCCATATTCCACAAACCAAATTCTTGCATGACCAAAAATTAAGGAAAAAGATACTACAGTGTCCCAAAGATAGTAAAAATGTTTGGTCAATTGTAAAAAAACATTAAAAACACCTTGTCTTCGGTTCCAACACTCGTCGTCAACGACACTCTCTATGTTAGCTCAATAGACAAAGCCAATTTGCTTGCAGCACAGTTTGCTTCTAACTCGACGCTACCTGAGAGTCATGAATCCTCCTGTACTTGAGAGAACTAATGATTTCATGGGACGAATCTTTTTTTCGCACTCGTGCCGTGGCAAGAGTTCTTAAAGATCTTTATACACAAATCCACTAGTCCGGATAGTATCCCTCCCATTGTTCTGAAGAGGTATTTTTCAACGCCTGCAAAGCCACCTTTTCCATCTGTCCTACTTTACTGGTCAAAGAGACCGAGTAGATGAAAAACAGCATTTGTCCAGCCTGTGCCTAAAAAAGGCGCATCTTCTTGTCCCTCTCACTATAGCACTTACGTCCCTTCTTTCCAAGGTCATGGAAACGCTGATAAATTATTAGCTTAAGAAATATCTCGAAGAACAAAAGCTTCTTAATGACCGGCAGTATGGCTTACGTAGCCATAGGTTCACTGGTGATCTGATGGTATATCTCACCGGACAGTGGAACAATTCTTTACATCGTTTTGGAGAAAGTATAAGATTATTACTCTTGATATTTCAAAAGCATTTGATGTAGTTTGGTATCAAGCTCGCTTATCGAAAATGCGTGCATTTGGTATTGGTGATTCTCTTCTTCGTTGGATTAGAAACTATCTTTCGGACCGATTAATACAAGTTGTGTTGGACGGTTTCAAGTCTGATATTCTTAAAACAAACGCTGATGAGCCCGCGGGCTCCGTTTTGTCTCCTTATTTTTATAAATGATCTTCTATCTGAAACTTCTAATCCATTAAATTGTTTTGCAGACGACAGTATCCTCAGCTTTTCATATTCGTTTAAAGATTCACTTCCTTGTTCTTCGTATGTACAACTTGAAAGGTAGCGTATGATAAGCTCATTAAATTTTGATCTTAAAGCTGGCCATACACGACCGAGCCAAAGAGGCAAATACTTCTTTTAAAACTACCACAGTATCTCGAATGGTGGGTATTTTGGAACTACGCGAAATGAAATTATGAAGTTTGTGGCTATAGCATGGTGTCTTCACAGCGTATTGAATTCCGTCTGCATCTGCGTTACGCCACCTTGAATTTCGGAAAGCATAATAGCACATCGATATATTTGTATTCTCATACATGACGTTCGAATTCGAGTGAAAGTGCCTCTTCTTTAGGTGGGACAAGATAACTAAGCAAATGGCATCAACATGCAGAATTTTCAAGTGCAAAGTGTTAAGGTCTTATGTTCGAAAGGGCAATTTCAACTTTTACTGCATAAAACATGATGTGCGGTGCAATTCTGCGGTAAAAAAGTTTAGTAGTTGACGACTAAAATATTGAAAAGCCAGAGGACGTTTTCGTAAACGTCAAATGCGTTTGCATGAAAATTTTATGATGTTGATAATAAAGATTTTATTCAAACAAAGTGACTCCACATATTTGACTGTTCCCATAATATGGTATACAATAATTTAGCCTGACATTTATCTCTTAAACTAAAGACCAATTTGAGGATAGGACATTATAAAACTGAAGTTATAACCTTTTCAAAACCGGTCGATTTGAAGGCAATTTGTTCATAGTTGAACTTTTCTTCACTGAACATGGTGAGGGGCCAAAGAACACACACTCATTGCTGCAACGCTGCGCAGCAAATTAAGAAATATAGATGACATCTAGCAGCTCTGGGCTCTTGAGTTTATCTGCTCCTAATAAGAATCTGTTTTATTCACTTTCGCTGCATGAAAAAAGCTGGACGTGTGTTTAAGCCATTAGGGCATGGCTCAGCTGGGAAAGGTGAGATACATCGGTTGGAAAATGGAAAGTTTAAGTCAGAGAATATCAATGGTAATTGATATTCTCTGGTTAAAGTCCTCTTTTGGCTGCCAAAAATAAATTTTACGAAAAAACATTTTTTGATAACATTTTATTAAATTCATATTTTATGCTTCGTTTCCGTCTTGCCCAGGGGGTTGCGTTGCATCCATTGGAGGAATGGAGGGGACCTACAATTTTTTGCCGAGTCCGAACGGCTGATGAGAAACACTTATTCGTGACAAGTATACTCTTGGAGGATTTGTCAGTCCCTCGCAAGAGGCAGTACCTCGGAAAAAACGTTTCTCACACCTCATACCTACTTGTGTCGAAATGTCAAAAATCAACAAAGAGACCAAATTAAAAAAATGAACTGAAGTGAAAACGCCTACAGAATTTCCAGGAAACCAAATTTGATTAATGGTTAAAAAAGATCAAAACTAAACCTAAACATGACTTTTTTAAAAGTTCCATTTCAATCCTACATTACATTATACACATACGGTACACGGATATTCGAATTCGAATTCAAATACGAATGCGAAAACAAAGAAAGCATTTCCGAATAAAAACCTATATCTTCAATCATATATAAATTCCATTATTAAATCCATTTTCTAATTTTTTTTAGTTGTTGTTTGCTGTTGTCAAGATATCTCATCATATGCATTGGATTTGTTGAAGCCAACGACCAAAGCGACTTTTTAGCTAACGTGATCGTGTCTCCCAGGAAGCAGATATATACGACAACCGAACAGGAAAATCACGACTAATTTACGCGCAATGTATGAGTGGTTGGAGAGGTGGGTGATCAGAGAGGATAAGGAAGCTCCGTGTCTTTCATCTAACTTGCACCTTGCTGAGAGCTATAAGAGTATGGGTATCTAGTATTGAGCATCAATGCAGTATTATAATAGGGCTACCTTGATGTATGATAACAAATAAGTCACAACAAATAAAATTTCGTATAAATTTAAATGTACCTATAAGTTTAAAAAAAAATTGAAGTTCTTTTTAAGAACAATTAACTTCTCTTTCTACTTATTCGTCAAATTCAAATCATCATTTCTCCTCTCTCTCTTTATTTCGTCTTTGAGCCTCATGTCGTCGTCGAGAATCAGGAGCTTAGTGACTTACACTCCCATGCGTGTTGTTAGTCGGTATAAATGGAATGGACTTAGTTACAATCTTCTGTCGAATCTGAAAAGTAATGATGGGAAGCACTTTATCATGACAAGCGATGAAGGATTTGTCACTTCCTCATAAGAAGCAGGCAGTGCCCTTACAAAAGAACAAAAAACATTTCAGCTGGAATGGGCTGGGATTCGATCCTAAAAATAGGGCTGGCCAAGGTACCAAGCCAAACGATACTTTTGTAACTCCGTTACTACCAAGAGTCTCCGTAAATTTATGGTAGGGGATTGGTATTGTCTCGGTATCGTTTTGGATGCTTTGGAGCTATCGTTACGGTTATCGATATGGATACCAAACTATAGCGTGACTTTTCTTGTTTCGGGGCTAGCTGTACCCAAAAGCTAATAGATGTATAAGTGCTTACTAGCTGTTATTTGTCTATTATTAATAGGAAGTTTACCTTTATCATGACAAGATATGGAGGATTTGTCTCTTCTTCATAATAAGTAGTACCACTGAAAAAAAATATTTCAAGTGGAATTGGGTGGGATTCAATCACAAAAGTTGACACAGATGTTGGTTAATCACTGTTGCTCGTCGTTTATTAATAGGGAGAACCTTAGCTACATGCTGCTATCGGGAATAGATATCTAACACCATCGTATATTTTATCAGACAAAAGATGAATTTTTAAAATTCGATTTTTAGTAAAATAAACATTTAACAGGACAAGAGATAAGCCCCACAGCACTGTGATTAAACGAATAATCCTTTCCAATCACTTTTTATTTGGTCTATGAATGGCAAACTTGCTCTTAAGGAATTTAAGTAACCTTTTTGACATTCTTATAAGACAGCAATCCCAATAATCTCGGCTCTTAGTTCTGCTGTATGGACAGCAGATTAATTGAATTTCCAGCACTGCGTTCCTAGTCACAAAAAAAATTCCTTTAAATAAAAATATAGGATTTATTTTCAAAATGTCTCGAAGGTAGCCCAGGTAGTGCTGTGACGAGTGTTTCTTTTTTTTGTTGTTATTTTTAAATCGAGAACTTTAAATTGAACCGGGCAACCGGAAATCCAGGGAACAGGTGCCCACTGCAAATGATATGCATCAGAGCCTAGCAAATGGTGTTTTCAGAACTTGTTGCACGCGTTTACAATTTAGCTAAGGATCTTGCTTGCAGCTCCCCTCTCGGATTTGTGCTGTCTTTTTTTTGTGTATATGTTGATTAGGGGTGGCATAGGAGGCGCGGACCGCGGAGTAGAACAGAGCGTAGCACTTCGATGGCCTGGTTTATTTTTGATTAACATGCGAAATGCAAGAAATGCAAAATGCGGATGCAAGCAAAATCCCCCAGATATTAGTCGTAAAGTCGTCTTCTTCGTTCTCATCATCTCTACGTCTTCGTCTTGGGCCTTCGAAGATGTAGTCGGCGGCGTCGAAGTCATAGCACAGCGCGTATACGCACCTAGATAGTTTGCGTTTGCCTATTAAATTTTAGCGGGCTTTGAACCGCTTATGATGATAATCTAATGGTGCATGGTGCAGGAAGAGCGAGGAACATCAGTTGAAGATTATTATGATGATGATGATGATGATGATGATGATGAGGACGCTGATAATAGACGCGAGGTTTCTAGAGTTGAAAATAATGTAAAGTGTAAAATATGAACAGCAAAAATATATTGCACATTGTGTTGTTTGAATGTTGCAACTTGCAACCTGATGCATCAGGTATAATCTCTCTGTGCTATGCTCTTGAGATATGACATGTTTGTATGTTCCCATCATTTTATTGGACAAACAAACTAGTTTTACTGTTTTTTGACGAAGAAGATTTGCGTGTTCTGTGCATACCGTTTTCGTTCCTATGGTTATCTATCAAGACCAGATTGACAACGTTTTCAAATCAAAGTAGTAGAATAAGTTGTAATTGAAAGCAGGCATCAGGAGCTGATTTTTTGTATAAAATCACATAGTCATGCGTGTAACAGGCATTTTCATTATAATTTTATTTTTTTTTTCAATTTAATCAAGTCTACAAATGATTTAAAAGACTGACATATGAGAGTGCATATAGTAAAAGTAGTATGTAGAGTCGTGTGGGGTAGGTAAGACATTTTGTACCTTGGGCTTAAGTCCTGACAAAAAAAGCGCCTACAAAAACACCCTGAAAAATCAATTCTTCTTTATATTTTATTTGCATACTTCTTTTTTTTAAATCATAATTTTGTTTAGTTTTACTTCAAAGTCAAACCTGTCGTTTTGAATTTTGTAAGCTTTCTTGCAAATGTTTTTCCACATTTATCATTTTTGGTAACCCCAAAATCCTAAAAGAACAAAATCACGCATAGACAAAATCCCAAATGACTAAAATCCCGAATGCCAGAACTCCGAGATATAATTCCGAATTGCTTAATTCTGTTTTCGGTGCACGCGATTTTTAATACCAAGTACAGTACTAAGTTATTCGAGGCTTAAGCCTCCAAACTGAACTTTTTTGTACTTATTAGTAGATAAATATATACGCTCTTGTTGATTTTGATATTCAAAATAGTTTGAGAATTGATCAATTTCGTGATTTGTGTGCATTCTAGATTTTTGTTCGTTCAAAATTTTAACGAGATTTTTATATTTTATTAAGAAAGTTTTTGCATTCTTTGTCATTTGAGATCCCAAAATAAATAGAAGTCAAGCTTTGGTTACTTTAAATTGAAAGTACTGAAATACAATCGGCTCTCTCTAAGTCAAAATCCCTCCAGGTGGAATTTCCCTCTAACTCGGATTTTTTCGCTCAGCGGCGTATACAGCTTAACTTCTTGGAGGGGGTCATACCAACTAATTTTTTTAAGGAATTGTTGTAGTTAGGTCGAAATTTTGGCAAGGTCAAAATTCGTTTTGCAAAATTTTACTCTCAAAATTCTGATTTTCCTAATTCTGGTTACATACATAATTCTGACAATATATCAGAGTTGAAAAATTATTTTTGTGTGTTCATTTTTGATTATAAGAATGAGACTTATTTAAGTAAAAAAAAAAAACAGAATAAACACTTAGCATTTTATTATTTATAATATTAAATTACAGAATTTAAAAAGGTAGAAAAAATCAGGCATAACTTCGTTGAAAAAAACCGTAAAACTTTTAAAATTAAACAAATAATAAAATGAGTTGAAATTTATTGAGTATTAAATAATAAGAAAAAATCAATATAATTTATGCCCATAAAAATAAAAACGATAGGAACTTAATTTACATTTCAAAAGACCACGCAAAAGGATATAATTGATGTCTATATTTCTGAAAACATTTTTTTTCGGAACTTTAATAAATTTATAAAATCAATATCATTATATAAGTTTTAATTAATTATGAAAAAACTAATATTTCTCATGTTAACTTAAACGTAAAATATAATTCTGAAAAAAAACTGTACCAATGTACCTATTTATATATTTTTGAATAAAATTGATGCATTGATTGATTACTTTAGAAATTTGAAAATCTGTAAAAATGTATCCCAAGACAAGCCCAAAATGAGTAGAATAAAAGATATTTGGGAAGAATTATTTTGTTTAACTTTTGTTTTTGGTAAAGTTTCTTGTGGTTTTTCGCTTTTAAAAAACACTACTTGTTAAATTATCTTAGGGTGTCTTTCTTGTACCTTTAAAAAAAGTGAACATTCTCTTCCCAAAACAATACAAAAGAGAATTTCAGATACAAAATAGAGAACAAAAAAGAGTGAATACAAAAATAGAAAAAACTTAAAAAAAAATCAAAAACATAAATTCTTAAAACTAAAACTAAATTAAATTACATTAAGCTAAATTGAGGTAAGTTTTTTTTTTTTTAATCTTTATGAATTTACGATCTACAACATTTAAATTTCGTTTACTTCAATTTATTTTTAAGTTCCATTAACAATTCTTAAATTTGAGATCAATTGAACGGTTTTTTTTTTGAAGATGCTCCAACGATTTCCGATTATTATTTGATATTTACATAAACAGAAAAAATAAATTAAACTCTATCACGACAAAATGAAACTATTGTTTGAAGAAAGAGAACAAAAAGATATCTTCAAAGAAAAAGAGAGCATAAAAAAGATCGGAGCAAAAAAAAAGAGAACATGTTCTCTTTTAGGGAGATGCTATGGAAGCCCTAATTATCTTAGAAAACCTATCAAATATCAATTATGAAATGGTGCATAGAATTTAATTAACCCGAATTCAATACGTGTGTGTTCTCATGATATTTAACACAAAATAAGTGTCAACAACTTTTGGTAAGGTTTCTTGTAATTTTTTCAGTTTGAAAAAAATGTGCACGTTGAATTTTATTTTCATTAAACTAATGTGTTGAATTAAATTAACCCAAAACCCGAAAACAAAATTTCTAGAATTTTTGGTAAAATTTCTTGCAGTTTTTTTCACTTAAAAAATAAAATCACGACTGCATCGTACGTACTTGCTCTTATGATGAAGTTGCTTGGAATAAAGTACTTTTAAAATATGAAAGATTATAAAAAAAGCATTTAAATCGTTCTTTTAATTGTATAAAAACTTAGAGCTCAAAAACAAGTATGCCATTTGATTACTTGAAAAAATATGAATAAATGTAAATAAAATTTAAAATTCTTGGAGCGGTTTTCTTAAAAATTAAGTTTTTAGATATAAAATGTTAGCAACATTTAAAAAAAAGTTTTGGTATGCCGATTTTGAGTATGTATTAAAATGCATCTTTTAACCTAGTTTAAAAACAATTCATTAACTCGTTTTTGAAATATTGAACTTTAAAAAAATTTTTAATATTTTTTTAAAAATCCATAAATAGTTTTTTTTTCAAAATTTGTATATGCAGTATTATTAACAATCCAAAGGAGCTTTCGCATAAAAATTTTGACTGAGAAAATGAGAAAATCGAAAATTAAAAAAACCGATGTATGGCAGGTACCTTTAATAACGGTTTTCGGTAAATTTTTTTCTTATCAAAAATTACACTATACTTACAATAATACACTTTTTTTTAATCAAAATTGTTAGAGTCGTTTTTGAGATAAATATGCTTTTCACTTACGGTTGTAGGGCAAGTACCGTTATTTTTGGTGTTTGAAAAAATTTCAATTTCCCTTCTGGAGAGTTACAAAAAAAAACCTTAGGTTCAAAATTTGAAGAAAATTGCTTCAATGGTTAAGGCTGAAGCTCGATATACGGGCAGACAAGCAGACATACAGACAGAATAGTGCCACCCACTTTTTTGGTGTGCTCTTCCATATAATAATGTCTTGTTTGATTGTTATCTCGAATTTTTTTGCACGAATCCAAAACTCGCCCTATACCCATATCGCAAGTAAAAAAAAGAGCAAGCAAAGCTGACTTGTCTCTAGTCAAAATACGTAAGTCTCTCATCAGTTGCAAAAGTATGTACAACTAGAAACCTAACATAAAGTGAACGGAACGTCAGATTTGACTTAAATCATATGTTCAATTGTTTGTACGGATGCAGCATTACTTTGCTATATAAAATATTATATTTATGTACGAGTCGCAAGTAAAACAATTTCCATTACAACACCACTCTTTTACTCGTAATGGCTTCATTTTTGTGGTTGGCTTTTGCCCACTTTGTTTGCCACCCTTGTGTTTTTCTGCAATAAAAAAATATATAGAAAATGTGTGCGTCCTATCTTTGTTTTATTTTTATTTTTTATTTTTCTACAGTGCACACGTGCGTTACACTCAAGAAGACTGCTGCATACAGGCACGTGACAACAACCTTTAGAACACCGAAATGTATACTCTAATTTTAAAATAAAATGAATTGCGGAGGTAGGTACTTGATTTTTTGATAGAAAATTTTAAAGGTTTAAAATAGGCAATTGAGTTTTGTACACCTACATAAATATACATATCCGTCGCAGTCTATGTAACAGAAGGTATAGATGATGGTATTGAAGTATGAAGTACATATTTGGTTAGTCATTTTATGGAAGTTAATTAAACACATGATGCAACAATCGCCAATTTGGAGGATTCTATTGAAACGAGCCATTTGTATAAGAACTGGGAATGTAAACATACCCTCATCTCATCGCAACCCAAAAAACAGAAATCTCAGACAAATTATAAGGCTTAAGGCTCACCTCAGACAGACAATGAGGTCATGTTAGATTTGTTGAAATCTTGATTAAATTTTATCAATGGGTAAAGTTAACTTTTGACTTTTCTGTTGTAATAAATAATGTGTCACAATAACAACTAATGACAAAAGGTAATCCCTTCTTGGGGGTTGTGGCTTGTAAGAACAGTAATTGAAACTATTGGAAAATTGGAACTGAACGCCAAAATTTGTACAAGGTTCGTAGAATTATATAAAATATTATTAGTTCTCTTGTGAAACATTCAAAAGAGAATTTTATTTTTTATTGGATCGTGAATCTTACTATTTTTGGTTACTTTATAGTAAAAATTCATTTTCACGATCGAATCACATCTTCTGGAATCTGTAAAATATGTTTCGTTCCCGAAATTATCACGCGAAAACTATTACGAACCCATTAATTTCCATGAACCGTTGAAATATGAAAGAAAAATGTAAATTTTCGTTTTTTCTTTAGGCACACACATTTCTATGTATATGAAGTTAGCAGGATACTTTTGGAAATTACGATTCAAAAGTATCCTATCATCAGTTGCTACTTAAATGCGAATTAGTTACGCAAAAAAAAATTATTTGGTTTATGGTTTTCGAGGAAAAAGGTGTCCTGCTAACTTCATATGAACTTAGCAGGTTACCTTTCTCAAAAATACAGATAAATGAAAAAAACTAAAAATTTAATTGCGTATTGCGGTGTCCAGCTAACTTCATAATGAATTTAGCACATATATTCTCAAAAGTTAAGATATTAGAAAAAACTTGTTTGATGAGAATTACTGGCATGTGGTTATAAAACCGGCACGCAAGCTTTTCAAAACAGCGAAGGGAACTTAGTCACCAAAGCACAGGGAATTGTAGACGTGTTTAAGCAGCATTGTCAGCAGCTGCTCAGTGGGCATTCTGTAGAGGAAGCGACAAGAGAACAAAGAAGCATGAAGTCAATGAAGATCCAGTCCCAGCGCCCAGTACTGAAGAGATTAAGAAAGCCATCCAGAAGCTTAAGAACAACAAATCCACCGGCTCGGATGGTTTACCTGCGGAACTCTTCAAGTATGGAGGAGATGTCCTGGTAAGGTGCATGCACCAGCTCATCAACCAAGTGTGGGAGGAGGAAAGTATGCCCGACGTCTGGTCAATTAGCTCCATATGCCAATCTTCAAAAAAGGCAATCCTATATCCTGCAAAAACTACAGAGGTTTATCCCTGCTTAATGTTGCATACAAGATCATATCCAACGTACTATGTGAGCGTTTTAAACCTTTCTGCAACACTATGATCGGCACGTACCAGTGTGGCTTTAGGCCACGCAGATCAACGATAGACCAAATCTAAACATTGAGGCAAATCCTAGAAAAGACCAACGAGTTCCAAGGCGAGGCCCACCATCTTTTCATCGACTTCAAAGCCGCATATGATAGTATAAGTCGCCAAGAGCTTCTTTTGGCGATGGGGAAAAAACTGATCCAGCTATGCCGCATGACGTTGCAACGTGTAAATAGGTAACAGCTCATCCGAGCTATTCCAGACATGTACAGGGTTGAGACAAGGAGATGCCTTATCATGTGACTTCTTCAACCTAGTCCTGGATCAGATAGTTCGCAAGAGTAGTGTTAACCTGGAAGGCACTATCTTCAACAGGTCTTCGTAACTGTTTGGCTATGCGGACGACATCGACATCAGCGGCTGCTCCAAGCGTGCTGTAATAGGAGCATTCACAGCTAGTGATGAACAAACGAAACGCGTTGGTCTTGAAGTGAATGAGGACAAAACAAAGTATATGCTATCAACAAACAAAGCTTCACGTGTCCATCGCCTAGGACAAAACGTCAATGTTGGTAGCACTAATTTCGAGGTAGTCAAAGAGTTCACGTACCTCGGAACAAACATCAACCCCACGAATGACACCTTAGTGGAATTCGCACGAAGAAATTCATACTGGGCACTTTCGAGAGAAAAATTCTTCTTCGTATTTTTGGTATAAAATGCGAGGAGGGCGAATGGAAGTGAACGCTAATTTGACCAGTTCTACTCTACGGCATCGAGTACTGGATGATAAGTAAAAAAGGGGAATTCATACTGGGCACTTTCGAGAGAAAAATTCTTCGGCGGATTTTTGGTACAAAATGCGAGGAGGGCGAATGGAGGTGAAGATCGTGAATTATACGAGCTGTACCAAGATGTGGATGCAGTCCAAAGAGCCAAACACGTTAACTACACTGGCTCAGCCACATCGAGCGAGTGGACAACAACGCTCCAGCCAAAAAAAATTTCGAATCCCAGCGCCCAGGTTCGAGACGACCAGGAAGACCGAACCTCCTCTACAGGGACCAGGTGGTTTCCGACGCAAGAATGCTTAGTCTCGATGACCGGAGGGAGCGTGCGAGGGACCGCAACCGATATGGAAGACCGCAATATCTCAGACAGAGACCCTCCATGGATGGGGAGCCGGATATGGTTAAGGTAAGTTAAGCAAACAAAATAATCTTATGTTCGTTTGCGAAAAAGAGGAGTGAACTTTACAGGACAACTTGAAGATAAATGATTTGAAAAAAGTTGGCTGTTGAGAACTTATTAATTGCGAATGAGTTACGAAATAAATTAATTATTTGATTGGTTTTTGAAAAATGGGATTTCGGGAAATTTCTTCTTAACTTAGCAGGACAATTTTTCCGAAAAAGCATATGAACTATTAGAAAAAAAAGTGGGTTCTCCAGCAGTAAAATGATTGTCCTGCTATCTACATTGAACCTAGCAAACCAAAAGAGTATACAAATTTTTTTGTGTAAACGATTCGGAATTAATAAGTTTTCAACAACCAAATTTTTACCTCGATTATATTAATTTTTGAGAAAGTTGTGCTGCTTGAGTAAACAGGACACCTTTTTTTTGCAAATCAAAAATAGAATATTTTTTTTTTTTGGCGTGATTTATTCGCAATTAAGTGCACCACCCCGAAATAATTGTCTGGCTACGGTCTTGAATGTCAATGCCATAGATGGCATTACCATGGAATTTAAATCTTTATTGATTTTTTATTAAATAAATTTGGCAAAAATAATTGGTAACAATACGTCAGTCAAGCCAAACAAAAATTGTTCCTCATTAATAATCCAGCACAATGAAATAACAGACTGCATAAACGAAAGAGAAAAAAAGGCAAGTAAAAATTTTAAGAGAGCAAAAACATAACTGGCAATCAAGAATCTCAATAAAAATGTCTTCAAAAAAAAGGGAGAACAAATTTGCATTTCAGCATAAATTATTTAGTCTTAAAAAGTTGTAGCAAAAAAATTATCAAGCGACGAGTTTCGGAATTAGAAATCCATCTTCGGGACTTTAATTCGTTGTTAGTCAAGTCTTAAAAGTTTTTTTTTTATTATTTTAATAAAAAAGACGACTCCACAAAAAACAATTTAACTCGCCCATTGTCAAAAACTTTGACATTTTTAAACCGCATATGAACCTACCTTTTCGTAGCACTTTTGGTACTTTTATCTTTATGCAGTCGCAATCTCATATGGCATACCCACATAGATACTCGTAATAGATGATTTTATTCTTTTCTCAAGTCACAGAAAATCTTAGGCCATCAGAAGACTACAGAAGCCGCTAGGGCAAGTGCGCCCTGGCAAGATAAAAGCTATTCAGCCGCCTATTGTCTTCTGTGAAGATGTCGTCTATCGTTCACCCCGAGATACCTTGCATGCTGCTGCAACTGCAAGCCCAACTCGAAGAATTCCAAAAGCAACACACCATCAGGCATAATAATGCATCAGACAATAAAAAGACCGGTCATCAAAGAGCAGAAGTGTCCCTTGGATGTTGAAACAATTGGTATATGTATACTTTCTGTATGTATCGTACTCTCGGTTGCAACTCCAAGATTGACATGATGTGCTGCTCTGGTTGTTGTTGCCATTGTAGCCCTTTATGGTCAAACGAATAGATCTTTGCTTTAAAAATAGTTCTCGCAAAGGATATGAGGCAAAAGGGTGGTTGCTTCTGGTTCTGATTCTTATGCCGATGGTTCACGTTGGTTGTAACTATAGATAGTTGGTATGATATGAACAATTGCGACGAGCAAGAGAATATACTAATTTGTGGCTTTAATGTTAGCTTAGGGTCAACATGCTTACTAATTTGTTTGAATTGGTTCTTTCGATATATAGATACATAGATACGAATACACGATGCATTATATATGCCGTAACATGTTATGGTGTTAAGGTTGACAAACGGAGCATTTGTGTTCTTTGGCCACTTGTTTTTTTTGTATGTGATGTGTCACCAGATAAGATGTCCTCTTGTTTAAACATGCAGTAGAGTATGTTTTTAGGTGATGAGTAGTTGTAGTTGTAGGATGCAGGTACAAAGCGCTATCAAATCAATTAAGTCGCATATTGTTAGAATAAACTTTGTCAGATTTTAACTGTGCGGTTCATTTGCTGTGATGTAACGTGTATGAGTTCGTGGGGATTTTGTAAGGGCAATTTACACAGATTTTGTACATGGCTCTGGTATATTTGCTGCAGTGGTCCATAGGAATATATTTAACAAATACGTATACATTGGTTTAAAAAATTTTACGTTTAATTTAAGTAATAGTTTCATTGACACCATAGTGGGGTGAGTTTATTCAACACTAAGGAATTACATTTGAGCAACATTTTAACACCCAATTTCCTAAATTATTAGGCAAACTCTGAATTTGGTGTTTAAACTTTGCCTTTAAATAAATCTGAGCTTGAGCGGACAAAATATGGAGAACCTACTGACTAGACTGAACATGAGGGGTACACACAAAAATATTGGGATTTATATTCGTACTCGTGTACCCTTTTTATTTTTCAAATCGATTTATATCAGGCTAATAGTGAGAAAGAAGAGGACCGTAGGCCTCTGGACCTTTAGCACCAGAGAGATTTGAAAAAGAAAAGGCCATCTGATTGGTCAGTGATTGGTCCAAAAAGGTCAACTAGTTCTACAAATTGGTCTTAAAGTTTCTAATTTAGTAATTTGTTAGTCATAGAATTTTTTAAATGTATTTTACAATTTTTGTTCGAAGTCATTACGATTTTTGGCACCTCATTTCTGGGAAATTTACAAAAAGCTTATCATCTGAAGGGCCCTAAAATCTATATAAAAGATCAGCAAGTTTCAGTAATTGGTAAGCTATAGATTCTTTTTTACGATTTTTCAAAGTTTTTTTTTCGGTTTATTTTCAAAAAAAATTAAACCATCTAATACGTTACCAGATTGTCATAAAAGGACAGTTAGTTTCAGAATTTGTCAGCCATAGATTTATTTTTTATAAATTTTTATTCCTATGCAAACATTTTTCAAGACCTTGAAAAAAAATCTTTGAAAAATCGTAAAAAATAATCTATAGCTGAACCAATTATTAAAACTAGTTGACCTTTTATATAAATAGATCTAGAGGTCTTTCAGATGGTAAACAATTTTTGTAAATTCCCCATGAGGTGCCAAAAATTGCTATGAGCTTGATTTTTTTTAAATTCATAAAAAAAATATGTATTCTTGACCAATTACTGAAAATAGCTGACCTTTTGTCATAATCTAGAGATTTTTAGGAAGTTATACTTTTTTGAAAAAAATTACCATAAATGAGGTGGCAAAAATTGATCGTGACCTTGAGTGACCTTGAGAAACTTTAAGATTTGATAAAAAGTTATCTAGGGCTGTCCAATTTCTAGGACTAGTTCACCTTTTCTGATGGCATTTTCTTTTTTCAAATTTCTCAGGTGCCAAAAGAGCTGACCTGCGCAGTGTACAGTGAATTGTTTCTAAGAGATCGGAATAGTTTTTCGATAGAAGCTAAAAAAAATAAGCAATAATTTGCAAAATGAGGTTGGCTCATTACTCGCTGTTACTCGCGGCGAAAATTTGCTTTCAATTCCATCGAAATGATTTGTTGCTAAAAATCTAATCTGAAACATTTCTTTTTATCCGACAAAACGAAACTTTGCGATTAGATTTTGTAGTACAAACTATTTTGATACATAGAATTGAAAGCTTAATTCATTGCGAGTTACATTGAGCAGTGGTTTCTTTTGGATTTTTTATTCTTCTTACGTATTTAGCACTTCGAAGAACACACTTTACTGGAGCACAGTCTCAGTGGTGTGGAAAAATTGAATATTGTTTTTGCTAATATGATCAAAGTAGCATTTCATGCATTCTGCCTGTTGGTCTTATATCTTAAACTGAGTGTAACAAATGACCCTCCAATATATGTAAAACAAGGGTGCGTACGTCCAATAATTATTGAGGGAGAAGAAGAATAGTGTGGCAAATCGACTGAACCTATTTCAATGGCCGGCAGTGTAAATATAATATAACTGAATGATAACAAAAAGGTTGATTCAACAAAATTAAATTAACAGTTATAATAACATTTACAGTACTAGTAAGATCACTCTAGAGTGTCCCTGCCAGGATCTGAGACCACACCCTTTTGAAAGGAAATAACTCAGGTGACTTTCGACCCCCTCTATATTCTGTTTCAATAAGTTTAGAAAATCAAATTCACAGTATTCTTAAGCCATTCAAGCCTCTATTCGACCTCTTAAGATATATAAGAAGTCATATGTAAGTCGTGCGTGAGATATAAGACTTCAAAGATAGTCAAGACTCATCGCTAACAGATTATCAAAATTATGGAGCACTTTGACACCGTAGAATCATTTAATCTCAAACAATGGTAAATTTTATGGATTTTAAGTTTTATTTCATTTAGTGGGCGTGTATCACATATATTGAGCACTTGCACAGTATACAGAGAGTAGATAGTATAGTACTAACAAATATTTTTTAAATAAAAAAAAAACAAATGACTCAAACAAATAAAGGAGCCAAGCGTAAAACGACCTAGACCCACTTAAAAAAAATAAACTAATGATGTCATCTTGCAGATTTTTATGATTAAAATCTGATTCATTCTAGCTATCTTCACAAATATTTTTGAAAACTCGAAAAATGGCACACTTTCTAAAAATCTTTTCTGTAAAGTTTTGCTCTAAAAAACGAACAAAACAATATTTAAAATGGGGAAAACTTTTGCCTAGACATAGCAACATCTCGACGGGTTAGCTAAAAAAATAAAAAAAAAAATGATCCCATATTCTGAATACCTCCAGTCAAAGTGCTGCTAAAGAAATTGAGTATCAAGACTTTAGCAATTTTCCCCTAGACCCTTGAAATGAGTTGTTATTTTTCTAATAAGAAAGATTTCTTAAGCCAGCGATTTCTTATGCTTCAATACATATAATAAAACAACCATAAGATGATAGCAAATATTTAAGGTTCAAAAAACAAAAAATTAACCATGTATTTACACCAAATAGAAAAAAGTACGTATACGACACGGTGTACTACGGGACGAAACCATTTCGAAAGTCCATGACTATTTTGTTTTTTAATATTTTTTTTTGAAATTTTGCACATATATTCTTCAATAACTATGCATTAAAATAAACAAAACATTTGAATATAAAATAAATTATTTTCTTTTCCTTAAGGAATATAAAACAAAAAAGTTATAGATTTTGTTAAATCTTAATGTATAAAACTTATTGAAGCAAGAATTGTTGCAACGATGTCGATAAAATGTTTACATTTTATTAACTTTAACAGTGAAAATATTTGAAAATGTTTTTGTTTTAAATCCACCCACAGCCACGCCCATTTTAATGTTTGAGTTCTTCCCAAATTTTGATGTACCTAAATGTTTGTAATTTCGGCCTTACAAACAAAAAAAATGTATACAAAAAAAAACAAAAAATCAGCTTAAAGTAAAAGTATGTACATAAAGTATGTATATAAAATAAACCTTCATTTTATATAAAGGGTTTTTCAAACGGGACGCTACAAAAGTAGAGCGACATATTTCTTGCCGCTCTTTTGACATTTCTCTTCAGTAAGGTTTGCCATTTCATGATGGAAATAAATACGAGCCAACAACGAGTCGAAATTATTAAAATTTACTACCGAAACTCGGAGTCAGTGGCCTCAACGTTAAGAGCGCTACGTCCAATTTATGGTCGTCATAATCGTCCTAGCAGATACAAAATTGAGCGTCTAGTGGAAAAACTTGAATCCACAGGCACAGTACAAAATGTTCCAGTGCCAGTCAGACAAAGAAGTGCCTGTAGTGTCAAGAATATTGCTGCCGCTGAGGCTTCAGTTGCAGAAAGCCCAAATATGTCTCTCACACGTCGTTTTCAAGCGTTGGGCACCTCTGTGACGTCGTTGTGGCGAATTTTGCGAAAAGATCTTGGCCTACATCCTTACAAGATTAAATTGACGCAAGAACTGATGCCGCTTGACCACCAGAAGCGTCGTATGTTCGTGAATTGGGTTGAGCAACAACTTGAAAATGATTCGGGTTTTCATCGGTTTCATCATCTTCAGCGATGAGGCTCATTTCTGGCTGAATGGCAGCAATCCACATGTACTCTATGAGTCATCATTGCATCCCGAAAAATTTTCTGTTTGGTGTGGTTTATGGGCTGGCGGCGTCATTGGGCCGTACTTCTTCCGTGATGATCAAGGCCGGCACATTACTGTGAATGGGGATCGCTACCGTTCAATGATAACCGAATATTTTTGGCCCCAATTGGATGATATGAACTTGGAGGACATGTGGTTCCAACAGGACAGCGCCACAAGCCGCACAATGTCACAATCAATTTATTGGAAACCAAGTTTGGAGAACGTGTTATCGGTACACATTAACTTTGTAATATATTCAAAATTCTTAGAAATATTTGTTGAAATTAAGAAAAATCAATTTTGCGATGATTGGGAGTTCGGATAAGTCCGAAAATCATTGCGTCTTAACGTCCACTGGATATAGAGCTTTGTAGATGTCTTATGAATTTTGGAGCTATGAATTATGATTAGAGACTGCAATCCCGAGATGTTTTTTTCAATTCCGGGATTTCGGGACAGTCGGGATTTGAAAAAAGTTTTTTATAAAGTTATATAAATATATAAAGTATTTGTTCGTCAAAATTTGTTTGTTTTCTCAAATTTAGAGGAAAGCGTCTTAGACAGAGAGTTGATACTGCTACTTCGGCCTCAGCTTGGTAAAAATAAAATTTTTTATTCAGAACAAACAAAAATAATAGTCTTTAAGAAATACAAAATGAATTCATGTAAGATGAACTGATTTGACTACAAATCGCGTATGACAAAGCCTTTACTATATGTCCCTGATGAGTCCAAGGGAATTCACCTTGACGAAACGAAAAATTTGCATAGACTAAAGGCTGTAAAAATTTATTTTGAATCAATAATTCAACAAGTAGAATAACAATCTCAGAAATGGTGCTAAGTCTTCTTCTTAGTAGGGTAAGGGAGGTATAGACTAGCACTTTTTTTTCAATAAGACCAGGAAAATGTTTTGCATAGCTAAGTTTTTGCATAGCTATTTTTTTAATAATATTTTCCCAAAACACCATAGAATTAAATTTGACATTTGACTTCGTAGTTTAAGATGATGTTTTCGAACCATTAATTAAAATCACACTTCAGAAGTTGAAAACTAATATATTAGGGGGATTCATGCAACAGCAAAAAGTCGTCGTAAACGTAATAAAGTTGTAAATCGGTCAAATTTTCCACACAATTTGTAACAGAATTACAAAGCTTACAAATTTTTTAACGTTAACGACGGCCTTAGGCTGTTGTATGAATACCCTTATTTTTATTAATTATAATATAAGTCTAATATTTCATTTAAAGCTTAAATTAGTTCTTTGTTTTACAAGTTCCGGATCTGATTTCCAATCTTGTAGTTCTTTGAACAATTAAATTCAAGATCGAAATTCGACAAGCTTGGTTTCTACTTTACGCGAGTTTGTTATTTAATTTTTCATGAAAAACAATTTTGAGGAAAACTCTTGGCAAATGCGCTCCTATGCGCATGAAGATGAAAATGAATGCATTCAGATTTCAAAGATGTTTTTCCTCGGAGGCAAAAATTTCAAAGAATTTTATCCCCAGAATAAAATTTCAAAGAGTTTTTAACACTTATTTTCTTGATTCCAGACAAAAAATAACACATTTCCTTAATATTTTGAGGCAAATGAAACAATTGTCTAAAACTTTTTTCAATAAATATTCGCTTGACGTAAAAAACTAAATTTGTGCCGAATTTTAATTTTGTTCAATAGATAATACCAAATTTATAGAAATTTAAATTTTATTTTTTAAAAACTTGTTTTTTTCCCCATGGTATGTTTTTGTTTCTAAAACAAAAATGCACTACAATGCGAAAGTTTTTTTTTGTTCCTCAATTTAAAATAGTTCTTATTTACATACAAAACCATTTCTAATGAACTAAATGGAGGCAGCCGGAGGTAATAGAGAAAACTTCAAATACAAAAAAAAAAAAATAATAAATAAAAAATACTGCACTTAACTTAAGTTTGTTTTTCTAAATTTTTAATAAAGAAAATAATTGCTTTATAAAGAAGAGACTTTGACCTATTAAGAAATGTACAATGTTTGTAAAATCTATCGAGAACCTAAAAAAAATAATTGACTTTAAACTCTTACAACTTACAATGAGAAAATAAAGTATTAGGATTTGTCGTTTTTTGGGTAGGTATCCAAAAATAAAATTAGTTTAAGAAAATGGTTGTGTCATAAAAAGCTCTTTTTCTAGTATATTCATTTTTCTTATTAAGGTTTTTAAAATTACGAAATTCATCAAAATTATGTTTAAGATCGATTTCATCGTTTGGTCTCATAGTGCGGTGTACAAGTTTGTTGTGACTATGTTCACAAAAGTTTAATAATTTATTTTAAGTAGGATTTCATAATATTTGGCTCAGTGTTTTCCAAAAAATATCAGTTGATTTTGTTTTGTGACAGAAGATTGATTTTTTTTGTGCAAAAAGTGCTGACAGAAAAATAACAGAAAGTGATTTGAAAATTAAGGATTACTGATCTTAAATTTTTCAATGCCTTTTGACAGTTACAGTGAAATCCGATCAGATTGGTTCTAGTCAAAATAGTTCTCATTTCAGTTCCTTCCCAATTTTGCTTATAATCAAAACTGATTCTAAACTAATTCAAAGTAGAACATCTCAAAGAAATCTCAAAAATTTTAAAAATCGATTACTAAATGCCGGTTTGGAATGTAACGGTAAGAGTTGGTGCTCAAGTTGTCTTCAATATATTTCACAACATATCAAAAACTGAGCGAAATCGAAAAGAGTGGGGTCGAAAATTCGGTGATTTGCTATGGAATGCCCAAATATTCAAAGCCAGCCGTTAAGATTTTAAAACAAGCAAATAGAATCTTGATATCAATTTCTGACCAAATGTACTAGTTTGAATGAGTTCGGAAGAAATTGGAATGAGATCTATCTTGACTAGCACTAATCGGATCGAATTTCACTGTTACTGTCAAAAAGAATTGAAAAATTGAAGATCAATAATCCTCCACCTTCAAATAACTTTCCATTTTTTTCCTACAGCACTTTTTGTTCTGTTGAGTTCAATGTGCTATTGATATAATTTTGTCTGCATAGCTTATAGTTTAAGTTCGTATATACATATTTCTTGGTGAAAATTACAGAACTCTTCCTTCTAGCACATGTTTTTTTATAAAAATAAATAAATAAATTTGGGGGTGTAACAGCTCTCAGAGAACCAGGGCCTAGTGACTTACAACTCTCAACCATTCCTGTGTGCGTGTTGTTGGAAGGAATGGAGAGGACCTGCAATTTTTTCCGAACGGCTAGTTGAGAAGCACTTTATTCATGACAAGTATACTCTTGAAGGATTTGTCAGTTCTTTGCAAGAAGCAGTACCTCGGAGAAAAACCTTTCTGTTTTAAGGTGGCAGCGGCTGGGAATTGAACCCATCCGTAAGCATGACAGTCCTACAAATTAACTACTATGTAACGAGAGGAACTACTGTTGTTTTTTGTACCCTTGTTTAAATTATTTAGCCAGTTTTTAATTCTGAGATCTCAAATATTATTTTTGTTGCAGCAAATAACATAAGACAAAAAGAAAAATAGAGTTGTTTTGACTTCTATGTGAGGAATACTGTTTATATATAATTCTCCTGCTCTATCAAAAAATTGGGTTATTGTATCCACAAAAATCAGAATGCTTTCCATTTTTCAAAATAAAACAAACAATATTTCAGTTTTTAAGAGATACTTTAATAAGCGCTTTGTTTGTCTTTGGTCATCTACGAGTAAGGACATAATAGATTTCAAAATTTAGCTTACGTGGATTTTGAATGTTTCAATGATGCGAAAGACCAGTTTTAACTAACAGCATGTTATTTAACATGAATTGCACGTCAAGCTACTCACCAAACACAACAAAATATTCAAGTTCCTGTATAACTTTGAAAATTATTATGAAACAAATGCAAGCAAGGAAAGACCCAGCCTTCAATACTAAGGGCAAGTTTTTGAGTGCTGAGTTTACTCTGAGCTATATCAGAGTTAGCTAATCCTGACAAAAAATTAACCCTGAGATAATTCAGAAACTGTTTTCCAGTTGAGAATTGACTTTATATTTCGGTTGTAAAAAGTATATTGAAATCGATGTGCGACATTATGGATATCACAATCAACATAGTGCTGCAATGGAAATTGCACAACGAAAAGAGCCTTCAATTTGGTCCCCGAGTTAACCCTACACGGAAAGAAATGAATGAGGTGCAAATTACGAAAAATGAATCCCGATTTATACCTTGGGTTGGGATTTCGTAATTTACGAATATTTGTTTGCAATTTGCGAAACTGAGCAAAATGGTGTATTTTTGGTCACACTAATGCGAAATTGTTTCCAGAGTTTCCATAATCTTGATAAGATCTACAGACGATTGGAGTACTTTTCATACTACTCAATATTTGAAGAACGCAATTACCTGTTTTATATCTGCACAGTGCCTCGAGCAGCGGGTACTTTGGAACTTCGTGAAATGAAGTTACGCAGTTTGTAATAGTAACAGGGTGTCTTAAAAGCGTTTTTGAATTCCGTCTAAGTCTTCGTAGCAGCACGTAGAATTTCGAATAGAATAATAGCACATCGGTATGTTCCTATTCCCACACATAACTTTCGAGTTCGACCAAAAGTTTCACACATTGCCGGGATAAGATTGTGAGGCCAAAGATAAGTTAAAGGCCGTTATATGAGTCAGAAATGTATTTCCAGAATATTCCCTGAAAAACACTTCTATTCAAAAAATAAAATAAAAGTTTTAGCATGCAATATCCTGTGTTCGATAATGCAGCTTGCTAATGTCACATGTTTGAAAATATCATCTACAATGCAATTTCACCGCACCGTAAGAAAATTGAATTGACGGAACCAAAAAGTATTCAGAAGCCACAGAATGTGTGCGTGTGTGTCAAATGTGCTTGCAAGAAGCAAAATTCACTGGCACCGTGTAGTTAAAAATCAAACAGAGGCAACAAAAAAATGAACCTGAAACCAAGTAAATGGGCGAAAACCTGTAGTTTCTCAAAATATTCGATGTAGTTAATTTTTGTTTGATTTGTTGATGAATAGTACGTTACTTCTTAAAACTCATCCATGAAAGTGAAAAAAATCTTCACGAATACAGTAGATGCTTGATTTAGTGAATTTCATAATAGTTTACTATCCCCAATAGCAAACACACGAAATTTTCTGTAAAATTGGATTTTTTATGAAAATAACTCGTAAGCATTTAACTTTACTTGAGAAAACCCAGGTATTGCTTCGGTTTTTCTTAGCTTGTAAGTATTAAAATCATTCACATCAATTGCACCCATTGCCCTCCCCCTGTATCCGCGCTTGTACGTATTTAACTTTATTTATTTTTATTTATTTGAAATAAATACTTTGCGCTTGACTCTACTTGGATTTGAACTCGCAACCCTCCAGTTGTGGAGCGAGAGCATGCAACCACTATGCCAATTTCAATATAGATTGTTGGTGTCACACATTAATGAATAGATACATTCCATACTGTGGTGCTTTATTTCATCGAGAAGTTAATTGCGACAAGAAAGTCGTAATTTACGATTTTTTTTTGGTGATTTACAACTATTCTCATGGAGTTGCAAATTGCGAGGCAAAAAATCGTAAATCAGTGAATGTGCAACGTAAATTACA
This sequence comes from Dasysyrphus albostriatus, assembly GCA_946251815.1. Classification (NCBI taxonomy): domain Eukaryota; kingdom Metazoa; phylum Arthropoda; class Insecta; order Diptera; family Syrphidae; genus Dasysyrphus; species Dasysyrphus albostriatus. The sequence continues at coordinate 5,488,442 of OX276339.1, forward strand.
AAATATTTATCGCAAATCAATATTTTTAAATGCTGTATTAAAAAAATATTCTTTTGGAGAGTAAATTACGCCAGAAAAGTTGTATTTTGCTATTAAAAGTACAAGCTTGAATCATGAATTCTACGTTTTGAATGTAAAATAACCAGTTTTTGTATTAGTTTGGGATCAAAATGCCTCGATTTCCGAATAAAAGATGATTCGTTAATTACAACTGCAAATTTTTCAAATGGTGATTTTTCAATTCTTTCCGTGTAAAAATGCTGAGTTAACTCAGAGCTTATTTGAGATCTGAGAGCCTTACCCAGGAGACTAGGATAATCTCTCACTGAAAAACTGGCCCTTAGGATAACTTTCATGGTATAGATAGCTTAATAATACCAGAAGTAAAGTCATTTGTTGAAATAATAACAATTGTGAAATGTATCTATTAAATCGAGTTAATTATAAATTAATTAAGTCTCTAGTCACAGAATTTCTTAAGGCTTAATAAAATTTTGAAAGATTCCAACTGATAGTGGATACAATTATATATCTACTATATAGCTACTTTTGTAGTACATCGTGGCATGATGGTTAGTGCGTTGGACTGTCATGCTGAAGGTCTGGGTTCGAGTCCCACCTGCTGCCACCTAAAAAAAGAAATGTTTTTCTCGAGATACTGCCTCTTGCGAGAAACTGACAAATCCCCCAGAGTATACTTGTCATGAATAAGTGCTTCTTATCTAATCAAAAAATTGTAGGTCTCCTCCATTCCTGCCAACAATACGCACACAAGAATGATTGGGAGTTGTAAGTCACTAGGCCCTGGTTCTCCATGAGCAGTTGAGGCACCAAATTTATTAATTTATTTTGCATAGCCACTTTTAAACTACTTTTATGTTTCTTAGCCAAACTTTTGGCAAATGATACCAGCGCAAAGAGATTACTGACAACATGGTTGCTTGTGATCATAAATGGGAGAATACAGATGGACTGGTTTAGAGAAATGGCATACTCACAAAGATATTGATTTAAGCTATGAATAGACGACAAAGTAAATGGTCAACGCATTGACTCCTCGACGTCACAAGAAACATCGTCAATATACTGTCAACGCATGAACCAATGACGCCACTCGGCCAATGTTGATCAAAACTGCGTCGACGTGTTATCTGTGTCAACGTCATTGGTACCCTTTGGTACCAACGTATTGACATGTGAAACGTTGACGTTTACACTACTTGATCCCATCCTAACGTTATGAACATTGACGTGAAGTTGACAAGAGCAAAATTGCATAGTTTTTTCCGTTGACGATCACACAACATTGGCTGTAGTGTTATCGAACAATACTATGTGGATGGTTTAAGAAATAAGAAATTTTTGAAGTTTCTTATTGCTCCGGAAAATGGTGATTTAAAGGGAAATTGGGTGATATTTATATCAAAATACACTTTTCCATCAAAATATAGTTTGTCCGCCATCTTTCAAGCCATCAACTGTCAAACTCCATTGAAGGATGTCTATGATGTCAATGGATTAGAAACCTTTTAAAATGTCATTAATTTTGTAGGTTGTTTAACTGCTCTGGAAAAAAGGTGACTTGAGAGCAGTTTGGAGATATTTAAAACAAAATACACTATTTCTATCAACATATAGTTCGCCCTCCATTTGTCAAGCCCTCAACTTTCAAATTCCATTGAAGGACGGCCACAAAGTCGATGGATCAAAAACGTCAAAAGATCTGAAGTTTTTGAAGTTTACTTACTGCTCCGCATCAAATTGATTTAGGGGAGCTTAGATGGCATAGTGAATACACGGCCAACGAAACAAATCATAGAATTGCCCCTTATATTAGTGTCAACGCAATTGTCAGCGCGTTGACAGTATTTTGCGTTGACGATCACACGACAAGACAACTTTGGGATATAATTTGACGTCAAAGAGTCAAATCCGTCTGTCCGTCTAATCAAAGCTTTTGTTATGCAGTGATTAATATAAAATATCAAAATAAAGAAAACTTATGGTATTTAATAACTTATCGCTATTTTTTTTGCTTAAGGCCCTGACTGCAACTCATTTTTCTTAAAAAAAATGTTTTAAATTCTTAAGTTAAAGTTATTTTCTTCATAAGAAACTACACAAATAAAATGACAAAACGAAACCATTTAATTATTTCATTTTTAGTTTAGTTTAGTTTGGTATAGTTTAGTTAGGCGTAGCTTATTTTAGTTTAGTTTAGTTTAGTTAAGCTAAGTTTAGTTTTGTTAAGTTTGTTAATTTAGTTTAGTTAAGTCTTCTTTATTTTATTTTATTTTATTTTTTTTTTATAATTTTATGTTCATTCCATCAATATATTTTTTTTTTAGCATTTAAAAGTACCTACTTATCTAAAAAAATACCGCTTCTTCCAAGCGGAATTAGAAAATGCTAGTATTTATTTTGTCCTACTACAAGAATCCAGTATTATTTTTCTGCTACTAAGTTATCATACCCTCCCCTTTTGCCACCATTTTAATATTTGTCAGCTATTCTTCATGTAAGGTACTAAGGTACATATAAGTACCTGTAGATCAGGGTTGCCAAGTCTTCGAAAGCCCAGTTATGGAATTTTTGTAGCCCAAAATCGGAGCCAAAAAGTTGCCCAAATAGTAGCCCAAAATTATTTAAAAAAAACTGTTCTCATAACATCAATCACAATTAATTTTTATTTTTTTCCCTGATTTGTTGGCCTGTATTGGCATAAATTTCCGTGGAGGATCTCACTATCTGAGAAGATTTGAACTTTTACATGTAAATTTCCATAGAACTAACTACGGTTTACATGAGCCTCTTAAACGTATGTGCAGGATATTTAATTTAAATGGCTCCACGGTTGATTTGAACGTTAGTAAGATGGGATTGAAAAAATTGTTTCGAACCAGTGCTCCACTTTCGTGATTGTTTTTTTTTGTTTACTTTTAGATCATATTTAATTCAAATGTGATATATATTGTTTAATTATGTTTATTGTTTGTTTGATTAACTATGTAAATGTATTAATTTTATTTGTATGCATGTGTTAGCTCGCATTATTTTATTAACCACTAACACATGCACTTATGATGAGTGTCTGATTGTAGGTTTGCAGCTTGCTCTAAGCTCACTACAACAAAAAATCTGAAGTGTAAAAAAAAAATTTAAAAAAAAACAACGAAAATAAAATAGATTTTTGCTCACAAAGCAGAAAATTAAAGTTCGATGAGTAAAAAAACTAAAAATTTTAAAACAATTTTCCACCTATTATGTGGAAAATATTGAAAAAATATCACGGCAAGGATAATGTTTGCTTTTGCCTAAGTTATCCGTTAAAACAATAATTTATCCTTAATTAATAAACTGTGATCACACAAATGAAAAATAATAATTTTTGCATCAAAAAATAAGGACTAAGTGAATAAAAAGTGGTGCCAAATTATGGAATACCTAAAGAGTAAGTATGTTTAGGGGGAGAGAAGATTAAGATTAAGATTGGCAAGTCATACTGAAACTTTTGTGGGTAATTTTGGAAAAATAGCCCAATCTGATAAGCCTGTTGTAGATGCTTTTCAATAAAAAGATCGTGCGCGGTTTTGTCAGCTAGGTATTCTCTTCTATACCTTATATCTACCTAACAAAGAAGCTACAAACCATTAGTATGACATGGGCCAACAAAGAGCGTTATTTTGCTGGCTCTATGGCATAGGTAGGTCCTTTTCTCCTCTTTTAGGGCCAAAATTGTTTTTCAAAATAATAGGTATATTATTCATTTCATTTTTTATTATCGTATAAATCTCATGGTTGGCGTTCAATTGATGCTGGAAGGAGTATATAAAAGAAAGAAGCTTATAATGGGACACCAACCCAAACATCTAAGTTCACATCAAGCCTACATCCATTGCAACATTCCCATCCGCAACAACAACAAAAAAAAAAAAACGTCTATGCCTACATAATTAAAAGTTAAATTCAGCTGAACTAATTTTTGAATGTGCTTGACCCCCTAAATCTAAATCCTGCGTAGATATATACGCCTTTGCACCTTGTCACGCACTTTTAACGAAAATTATTAGTTGGCAGCCTTAACCCCTTAACAAATTTAGCTAGTATAGATTATGAAGGTACTTGCCTATTACCGACATACATATGTACACTGTACCAACAGTAGGTACATACATATAAAAAAGACAATCAAAGTTGGACAAAATTAACCCCTAAACTATATTAACTTATTACTTGTTTCTATCTACAACAGGAACTTTAAAGGCAAATACCTAACAAAAAGAGGTTGGTAGGTCAAAAGACTCCCAATGAGAACGACAACGTGTTCCAGTTTTCTGATTCGTTAAATTCGCACTTTAAACACTAAACAAAAAATACCTACATGCAAACAAAAACAAAATACCTAATAAAATAACAAAAAAAAACCAAAGCAAACAACAAAAACAAAAGAAAGCTCACACCACACTGGCTGAACGTATAACTCGTGCCAACTACCGCCCCCAATTTAGCCAACAGTTCAATTCTACAATGGGAAAAAAGGAAGATAAGAAAAAAAAAATGAGAACCGTTTACCCAGCAAATAACAATGCAATTATATTATTGTTATACTCACTGCCGTTAATCGTAGCCCGAATACAACTTCATAGCAACCGCCAATCCGTACACAAAAAAATAATATACACTTGCCAATATGGTGAGTAGGAACAATGTATCTTTCTCTCGCTCGTCCAAGTCATTCTCTCTCTAGCCCTCTCTCTCTCTGGCTCTATCCAACTCTTTCCTTCTTCTCTTCTTACAGAAGAATACACCCGTTCTTAAAATATTAACCTTTTAACTTACAGAAATGCAGACAGAGAGATAGATACATTCCACCACCAGCAGCGGCAGCAGCAGCGGCAGCAGCAGCAGCTTCAGCTTTCAGCATAAAGAAAAGTCGTCCCAAGCCAACACAAGAACAAACAATAAAACCTTCTAAGCAAGCAGAAGAGCAAAATCCAACAACAGAGAACAGAACAATTCATTGTGTTTGCGTTTGTGAAATTTTTGAATTCGAATTCTATTCACATCCACACACCATCACAACCGCCAATCATTGTTAGTTCTCATTCTTTTCAAGTAAAGTGGGGGTGGTGAATATTTTTGTTTACCTATTTTTTTTGGCGCCAATTTTTATTTTGAAATTTCATAACTGATACAATTTAGAATAAGAAATAGAGAGGAGGGGAGGTTCGGTTGGGTTACGGTAAGTTTTTATCAATGAATTTTAAATGTATAGTTTTGTTGGTAGGTTGACGGGAAACGGGGAAAATAAATTGAGGGAAAATTGAATAACAAATGGTAAGCTAAGCCAAAACTGAAACAATTGAAATAAATCAATTGCTAAAACCCTGCCTTTAGAATTTCGGTTACAGTTGTGTTATTGGAATTTGCATTTTGTGAAGGTAGGTAGGTGTAGGCTACGAGATTATTGTTAGAATGAGCTCTTCCTTTGTCTTGCCATTTTTCCTCCTTCTCCTCTTCCGCGCTCTATCTCTTTCTCTTTATGTCTACCTATGCCATGTAAAAAAAAATTATAACAATAGAAGAGCGCCACCAAATATTATTTGCATATACCAACTAACATACACATAATAAAATAATATAACAACAAACAAACAAAAAAAAATTCCAAGTGGGAGTGGAAACACAAATTTGGAGGCGTTCCAAGAAAACACACAAACATAGGTATACTATTTATCCCTTCCACACTTTTGAGCCAATATATCCGTTTCCACAAACACAAAAACATCCCATTGGTGAAAATGGTGAGTAGGAAAAGACCATACAATGCAAATCTACGCGCAGAGAGAATCCGTCTCTATTCTCTGTGTAACTGAGCAATCAAACAATCAACAAAGTGAACTCGAACATGCTGTGTCTCCCTGTGCCTGTGTGTGAAGATATTATGGACAATAATATAATGAACTCTGAGCGAAGGCAGTTTATAAAATGAAGTCAGGGTTCATTCTGGTACACCTGTGTTATTGCTCACATATTTAGCTGGCTCATCGGTCGGCGCCTTGTTGCTATGACATGGTCGTATCTAGAGTGGGTGCTAAGGTGGTGAGGTTTCGTTTTTAATCATAAAGTTGGTTCCAAACTTACAAAGTACCTATATATATGATTTTGGAAATGTCAAATTTTCACCATTTGCGGTCAGAAACCAAAGGAGAAAAAACTCTAGTTTGAAAAAATTGTATGTTACCAAATTGTGATATTTTCACCAAGTTTCGTAAACTTGGGTCTTTTCTATTACAGGGTCTAAAAGAAAATTGTGAAAATTTGCAAGGAATTTCACGTTACAAAAAACAGTCCTTATATAAAAACACATGTCAAAATAATGATAGTGTGATGGAATAACCTACATGTGACTGGCAAAATTGTGTGTTGGCAAATGATTTTCGTAATTTTTTCCCAGCCTTGCAGATAGCCAAGCTGCACTAAAAGCACTAGGTTCCTACGCTATGAGCTGCAAACTAGTTTGGGATTGCGTAAGTAGGCTGAATAAATTTGGCGAGAATAACGCTGTCACTCTCTATTGGATACTGGGACACTTTGGTATTCAGGGAAACAAGGAGGCAGACACCCGAGCCAAAAAAGAAGCAACAAACCCCCTTATGGGGCCTGAACCCTATTGCGGTGTGGGTGAAAAAATAATCAAATACACAATCAACTCAGAAGAGGAGGCCAAAAGATCAAAAATCTGGAAAGAACTCCCAAAACTGAGGCAGGCTAAACTATTACTTGAGAACTATAACCAAGCACGTTACACACCCTGCATAACTCTAAGTAAAAACAATAAAAATATTGTCAATATTGATCAACTTACAATTCTATTTAATAAAGAAATTTCCCCTAATAAATTTAAAGTAGGAGGAGCTGCTATATAAGCCGAACATAATAAAAATCATCACAAAGTTATTGAAGGTATAAAATTTAATAATCCCTTATTAATTAATAATCTTCGTCTTAGATAATAATAATAATAATAATAATAACGGGCATCCTAACAGGACACTGCAAGCTAAGAAGACATCTCAGTCTTCTCGGACTAGCGAGTAGTGCGTTTTGCAGATTCTGCAACGTCTATGAGGAAACACCAGACTACATATAAAGAAAATGTGATGCACTTGTGCACCAAACACACAGGTATCTGGGATATCACCAGATAGACAAATATACGAGAGAAAACTCCCCTCACTGAAAATACCCGACAAACTTGAGTTCCTAAAAGAAATCAATTTGGAGGGAGAGTTATAGAATGAATTCTCTCATTCAGCTCTTAAAGGGGGCACAATAGATCTTTAGGTCGCAGTGCACCTATCCCCTTTTAGTTCATTCATTCACTCCTAGCCCTGTTTCTACGATTTTTCTGAAGCGGGGCGAAAACTTGTTTTTGGCGCTATTCTTGTATTTGAGATAAAAAACGGCATACTAGGAATTTCTTTAAATGAATTTGCCCTCAATATTACCTGTTCAGCAAATTTTAACTTATATGATAGTTAAGAGACAATCCTTAGCTTAGCTCCATCAATTTAATTTTTTAAGAGGAAGGAAAGCCCATCTCAAAAAATCTTGGAGTCAAAAATTGACCCAAAAATTAGTAAACAAAATGGTAGAAAAACTGCTAAGAGCTGACTGAGAACTCGAGTTTGAAATTCCATTGCCGCATCTAATTTCATGTTATTACATTTCACTAAGTGTCGGCAATTCACGGTTTTGTATGCACATAGATTTGGCGCCCATGAGAGCTGCTGCCCGGGGCACTGGCACTGGTTTGCCCTCCCCATAGATCCGGGGATCAGGAAAGGGGGGAGACTCATTGAATATTTATATAGCTTTGAGTTGCATTCAATAGAAGACAAAATGTGAAAAATGTAGGAGAAATATCTTGAATATTAGGGAGATGGTGCCCCGCTTACGTCCCTAACCCCTTGACCGAAAGTTTTTTTTTTCAAAAACTAATAGCAAAAAATTATCAATATCTTATCCGATCTGCAATATTGATGCCAAATAAATCCGTTACGAAAACTACACAAAAACTGCAAAAAGAAGTCGATAAAGTTAGTTTTTGGACGTAAAATTGGGAATCAAACTAAACTTTATAAACAATGGAGTCCATCTTAAATATACTAGAGATTGTTCGGAGATTAAGAAGAACCACTCCTCGTGAGTTTATGGTCTAAAAGCGTTATAACTCTAAACTTAAACACAATGTAATTTATAAATTAAGAAAGAAAAATCATTTGTCAATCTTTCATAGATTGGTCCTGATTCACCGGTGGTGGTTTTAGTGTGGTAAGAGCCCCACACTACACGATACCGATTCTTACCGAGTGTCATACATTGAAGATTTCCATCGGATACAAAAAATGTCATCAAATTACCTTCCCTAATGTAAATAAGCATAAGTAATGAAAATGAAGAGCCTTGAGTTAGTAATGAAACATGGATAACATTTGAGAACACATTTCGGTGAATTAACTGATGAGTTTCAGCATTCGTTCAAGGTTCGAATGAGTGAAAGTAAAACTTATTAAATTACAAACTTGAACCATCGTTAAACCGGAATTAGTTAGTTAAAATTGCTAGAGCAGGAATACCTCAAAGTTATTTTCCAAAATATAAGCCTTTATGCACGGACTTCCTTATCAAGTTAACTTTAAAGATAGTCACGGAGCTGTCGAACTATGAAACCTATCCAGAGTAAGATGTGAAAATTGTGCGTAGAGAATGTTATAGCTAAGTCGTAAAAAAGATATCTTCGGTGGTTTATTAGGTTAGTGCAGCCTCCAAAAGAAATGACAGCAAAGTTGCAAAAATTTTGGGTTACAATCGTCTCAAAAAATTCTTGAAATTTAGGTAAAATTTGAACAAAAGAAATGATTGTTCAAATTAAATATTAGCTTAAGTAAAGCACCTCTATTTTCGTATTTAAAAAAATTACACAAAGATTATAATTTTAATTAGCAAATTGTTTTAAAGTATGAAGATAGTACTAAATGCTGTATTGTGCTCAACAGAAAATTACAAGTTTGTGAAGTTTGTGGCTGATTTTTTCTTTTAGTTTTAAACTTTCTTAAGAAAGTGTTTGTCCTGTTTTGTGCTCACTTTGTGCTATAATGTACCAAAGAAGAAAACAGATAACAGAATTGCAATTTTTACTCTCAAAAATATGCTTTGGAAAGTGCTGTAACTTTTAAGTGAGCACTACCATTTGATGTTTTGTGCTCAATTCAGCCTACAATGCACCAAAGAAGAAAACAGATCACCAGAATTGCAATTTTTACGCTTAAAAATATGCTTTGGAAAGCGCTGTAACTTTTGAGTGAGCACCACCATTTGCTGATTTGTGCTCAATTCGGCCTACAATGCACCAAAGAAGAAAACAGATTACAGAATCGCAATTTTTATGCTCAAAAATATGCTTTGCAAAGCGCTGTAACTTTTAAGTGAACAGGTTGTGGTGTATTGTGTTCTCAAATGAGCTCAACTCAAAACGTGTTTCACCAAGGTACGATGGTCTTAGAGGACTACGATAGTAATTTAACTGTAGCTGGTGAGCCCAATTATCGTGCCTGATGGGTGAAATGCATTTCGGTGTTGAGGTCATTTGAACTTTTAATTGAACTATATGAAAAATCTTCAATTAAAATACATAGAAGAATTTTCAACTAAAATTGTCTCCATATTCCATTAAAGTAAGAGAAAAGTTCTCCAATTTACAAATTTTACGGAAACATTTTTTTTGAAATTTTTGATTTTCTCAAAAAAAAAACTTCCGGTTTTGTGCTCAGTTTGTGCTGCCAAGTGCCAAAGTGATATGAGAAAAATAGCACCGCTGATTTCAACTTAAAAAAAAGGCTGTGCTGTATTGTGCCTAGCTTTTATTGCCTTGATGCCTTACTGTTAAATGTAAGTTAAAATAAGTTCTTAGGGTTTTCATCTACTCATGAGTACTTTGCCACCACCAAAGGAAAATAGCTATTATTACCTATTTGCCAAATCATCTCTTAAGAATAGGCCATTTAATTCGCCGAAATCGGTGATTAAACATTTCTGAACCACAGAGCAAAATTTGAATCATGATTGACAACGGGTTCTTAGTATTATACAAAATGAGGTTTATTTATATAAATTCCAGCTTAAACAACATCTATGAATATGCCCCAATAAGTTTTAACTGCGAAGTTACTAAATCGACTATTCCACCAACTACGAGCATAGTGAATATGAAGTTACCTTTAACTATTTCCCCTGTGGCAAAATTAATTTACGGGCCTGTACTGCTTCTTGGTGCTCTCTCTCTCTCTCTCTTGATTTCGAAGGAAATTCCAACGTAGTGTGCATAGCACACAAACAAATCAACAAGAATGCCCTCCCCCTCCCTCCCTCTGACAATGGTGCAAGTGGTAAACAGCAAGTGCCGAACCAACCAACAGGCCAACGGCAACAGCCAACCAACCAACCAACAAAAACTGACGCATGTCAAATGCATAGCCGAACCGACCTTCATACAACAACAACAAAACACTCTCTCTCTCTCATTGATATTTAAATTTTCTGCCTGCGAGAGAGGAGAAGATTAATCTTCAACATCACCACATTACGGCACGCAGCAGAAGCATCCATTGACAGCGGGCAACTACGATTGAGGATTGAGGCTGAGGCAACACCACTAGCGCTAGCGACCAGCATCAACAGCACCAGCATGCAGCATCATCATATACTGTACAACTGTTAGTCTGTCATTGTAACTGTGACTCTGTTGCTTAGTTTAGTAGGTATATTTTGAGAGATGAGAGTTTGCTTGACTTAAATTGAGGAGTTGAGAAAGATTTGCGATTTTATTGAGATTTTAGAATTGAGATGAGGTTGATAGCGATGGGAGTTCATCGGCCGGCGTATTTTATTTATCTCCCTTGGAACTCGGCAGTCGGCATGGCACACAACTATGCATGCATCGCCTCTTCGATATGTGATCATCGTCGTCATATCGTCATCGTCATTGTCGAATAGTAGCACTTGGACCGCGTTGCGCAGAGGTTGTTATTAAGACTGTTACACATATTTGTTTGTTTTTTCAATTTTCTGGATTTTTGTTCGGCTAACAACAGTTTTACGCGTGCAAAATGTGTTGTTTATTTTTGTGTGTGTGGGTGTGTGTGTGTTTAAATCTCGCCGTGGCAAGGACGATCCAATAAGCCAATAAGAAAAAGAAGTGTCTGATCATTTTAGTTATCAATAAAGTCAAGATAACATTACACCACACTCAAAATAACAGTAATTATTAGTATTTTTTTTGTTTCAATCGATGTTTATTGCTGCTGTTGTTGTTTCTGTGCGTACCTATACTTTATTTATTGTTGCTGTTGTCGTTGTTGTTGTTGCTGTTATAACAACAACAACACGTCCGGATGAGCGATGCTGTCATAGAGTGTTAAGGCATTTATGAGATTTCATTCGCGGATGAGAAGAACCGCCGAGAACGTCGCCGTGTCGTCGTGCTCGTGAACGGATACAAACAAAAAATAACAAAAGTGTGAAACTGTTGTTTTGTATATTTAACAAAAAAGGGCAATTTTCAAAAATTAAAAATTTTTTTTTTTAATTCCTTACTTAGTGGTAAATAACTTCATTTCAGCTTGTCGTTGAATACTATCGAAATAATTGCTTGAAAAAAAACAACAAACAAAAATTTAAAAAAAAATCTGAAACTTCAAAAATCTATTAAATGTGTCTGTCAAAATAGTATAAAATAAAAACAAAAAATTTAAGAAAATAAATGTTATAAAAGAGTGTGTGTAGAAGTTATTGTCATTATTGTCAAAAAGTTTGTTCAACAATTTAAAGCAAACAAAAAAGTTTAAGTAAATTCAAAAATTTGTGGCTAAATATAAGAAAATATTAATTTAATCAAAATTCAATGTGTGATTCCTTAAATATAATATATAATACCTACCTACCTATCAAAATAAGGAAAGATTCGTGTGTGTTCGTGTTCGTGTTTTTTTGTTTTTGTTCGGAAAACCCCGGAAGATGCTGAGGATAAATATTACAAATTCTCTTACAATTTCCATAAGTGATGCCGATGGAATATCATCAATAAAACATAACATCTGTTTAAAGTGTCAACGTTTAATATTCTTGAAGGTGCGTACCTACATACCTTTTAAGTTTTTGGTTTTTGACCAAAATTTTTGACTTTAGGCAGAAAGACTGACAGGTCGGAAAATATACCTAAATAGTTTTCCAGAAAAATGTATCCATATTCAGTAAATTGCGTGAACATTTTGATTAATTTTGACATCGAAGGCTTATTTTTTGACATTTCTACGATTAGTGGTGTCAGAAATTAAACTAAACATCAAATTTAGCGCATTTTAAAAAAACGATTAACCACGGCTCACGGTTTGAGTTACTTATGAATGTATAAGAATACAATAACCGAGTCTAGGAAGATATAACTGTATCTAAAAAAAATAAAATATTGCATAGGTAGATAATACCTTATACCGCTACCCCTCAACCTCCTTAAAGAAACAGTGGTAAAGCCCTTTAATACTTGTTTTTTTTTTTAATTATACAAAATACATACAGAATTATCTTTGGATCCCATCAGTGTTTTTAGGGAGTTGTTGCATGTGATGCTGTGTGCAGGTGAAGTTTTGTATATTTTTAAAGATTTTTTCCGGAGATTTTCTTGATAATTAGAAGTGTTTAATGACAATTTGTTAATATTCAGTAGATAAGAATTTATGAACAGTCAAAACGTTAAACTGTGTTTTTAACGAGCCAAAATATTGAATGAAATAGAAACTTTATCAGCTTTCAATATTGAAAAAGAAAACCATTTAGTTCAATAAAAATTGATATTTGGAGGGAATATTCCAATATTTTGTGTAGAAAAAAAAAAAAAAAACAAACAAAGCTTCTGAGCAGTTGTTTTATTTTGATTTGTTTCCATTTATCTATTTCAATCTTTTTCTTTTAAGTGAGTTTTGTCACTATAAGGTATTCCGATATGAACCACAAACCCGTTGTGTTACAGCTACTGCATAATTTCGGCTATTTTGGCCTACCTCAGTTTATAAGAAAATTAAGTAGAGTTTTCATTTTTTGTGGACTTGTGGCTATGAACAACTAAAATAAATTGTTAGTTTAAAGATTTTTGTTTCAGTTTTTTTTGTCTTTTCTTCAATTTTAGAAACAGCGGAAGAATTACTGTAGTATATCACAATAAATCCTTGTTCATATCGAACACTATATTGCAGATTAACCAGTTTGGTAGTTTTTGAGATATGTTAACACATATATGGTGTAGCTATACCTGTAGCAACAATGACCTGTGTAAAACTACAGCGGAATCTAGTACGGTGTGTGTAGATATTGACCCAATTTCTAATTGGTTAAATATTTTCATAAATTTTGCTCCTTAAGGTCAAAACTGATAGATCTGTCAGTAAAAAAATATCCTCAAATATCTTAAAACCATCTACAATTGTCACAAATTTTCACTCTTTGATGTCAAAAGGCCACTGACAGACGACCATCCATCAACAATTAAACTGTCAGGAATATACTGTGTGTGTAAAATAAAACAATCTTTCCGCTAAACAGAGTAATTATTATACAATGACTCTTAAACATAGGGTAGGCGGTGATGGTGTTTGTTGGTGACTTTTATTTTAAATAAAGTATAAGTATGGACAGGAAAAACATCTTTTATTATCACAGTAGCTGATCACCATTTAAAAAAACCTAAAACCGTAGGTATCTACACACAAAAAGTGGAAAGTGAATGAACGAGACCCAATGACAGTTTGCAATATTTGTTATTTTTGATTTTAATTATTTATCACAAAAACCTCTACACTGAACACACAACGACCAAATATTTTAGTTTAGTTTTAGACAAATGCCTGTCAACAGACCAATTAATTTTTCGTCATTAAATATCTGATAACCATGTGAACTGAAAATTTTCAACCTGACAATCGGTTTGTTCGATTTCGGCACTGGGGCTCACTGGGTCGCCCTGAAATCGCACTCAGGTATTTTATGTGAGACTTTTTGCACCCCAGTTTATTTGCACTGTGTTTGATGTTTGTTCGGGGCATGAAATGAATTCGTCCTCACACGCACCAATTTTTCCTCGGCAAATGATCAGAGCTACAAAATTGGAATCAGCTATTGGCAAAAGATTGAAATTCAATCAATGGAAAAGTATTTACTTTGCTAGTTCTTATGACTATTTTAAATGGTAAATGCATGCTGTTTTGTAGACGATTTTGTTTCTTGCTGAGGAAAATCTATGAAAATCTAGTGCTTGTATAACATTTTTATCACACAACTGCAGCACTGAAGTGGTCGATGTGAAATGAAAACCCGAGCAGCCACCAGTTTTTTGACATTTGAATGACATTCCGCAGTGCACTCCTGGTGCAGAGGAACATCGAAAAAACATAATATTTTCAGATATGTTTATGTCACGCCATTGTAAGAAGACGAGGAATGTGATAATGAAAAATTAGACTTGGGTACATGCCTTTTCCGTGTGAACTGTGAACTAAAAATTTAACAACTTATTATGCTTGTTTAGTAAAGTGAAATTTTCACCAAGTTTCTCAAACCTAAGTTTTGGTTTCCAGAAAATTTGTGAAAATTTGCAAGAAATTTCACGTTAACAAAAACACCTGTGATATCTAAGATGGTTGGAAGTTTTCAGTTCATTGGCAGCTATTGTCAGAGCATTGATTGACGTTTCCACATAAAAATCCAACTCATTATATTTACTATCAAAAATTAAAATTGGGTTAAAAGTTAATGCAATTAGTGAGTACTATTTCTGGTTTATGATCACCGTGACATTTCGGAAGACCATCCCGGTCGGTTCAAAGTTTCACTACTTTCTGTACACATAATTGTTTCAAACAGGGACATATGTATAAGGGAACAATTGCCCAAGTTTCAGCGGCAGAAACAACAAATTATAATTTTTCGAAGGTTTCAAAACTAAATCTGGGGTGGAATCTGCTAGAATGATTTGTCATAGTAGGGTACAAAACAAAGTAATTATTGTCTTGTGTAAAAATCATATTTTTGTGACTTGGCTTGTACCCACTATTCTGTTTTTCTTTTCATATAGAATTAAAGTTTTTTTTATGTGTGATACTGTCTGTTCGTCTACTTCCCAAAACTACGAATTTCTACAAATTTAATTATGTTATTAGCTTTAACAGAACTTTCGGGTAAATTCGTAGAAATTCGTAGTTTTGGGAGTTACGCAAACAGACATTAGTTGGTTTGTGTACGTAGGTTTTTGTTTGCTGAGATTGTGCCACATCGTGCCCAAAACGTTAATGCAGTCAATTACATCGCTCGTTACTGTCTAATTATAGTAAAGTAGGTAGTTTATTTGTGTATTCTTTAACATGCGGTCTATTTGACAGTGAATGTAATACATTTATCTCGTTTTCTTTGTTGAAAAGAATTAATTTTTTTTTTGAAAATATTTGCATTTTTTCATTTAGAAGACTTGATCTCCATTCATCTGCAAATATTTCTCCTGTCAAAAATCAAGTCTAAAATTGGCTGATTTGGCTTGTTTTGTATATTAACTGTTCGGACGCACTCACTGTGTTGTTTATGTGCTAAAATTTGCCACTGATTCAACTCAAAAATTTGTTCACGTGTTTCTTGAAGAGTTCAATTCTGGATATTGAGATAAAAAAAAACGACAATATAGAACGCTTATTAGTATGAGATGTGTTAAATGTCATAATTATCTTCCCATCAGATGGATGAATTCTAGTCAACATGAATTTTTCTGTACCAATGAGACAAGACAAATCGCTCAAATCGAGTCAAATCAGTCAATTCCACTCTACTGTTCAACAGGAATTCGGAATTTCTTAGTCCCCATTGTGTAGAATTTTTCGTAAAGATCTTGGTGCGTGTTCTAACAAAATCAACTCGAGAGTCGAGTACTAAAAAGCCTTTATCATTTGAAACGTCAAAATTTCTTCATTTGGGCTTTGCAAAAATTTGGAGAAAATCCTGAATTTTATCTAAGAATCATATCCATCGATGAAGCACATTTATGGCTTAATGTCTTTGTTAATAAGCAAAATAAGTGTAATTTGACATGCAACAAAACCACATGTGATGCTCTGTAGACAAAGTGGGGTGGCAGGTAATCCAGGGTCCTGCCTGAAGATTGGAGGTTCCACGGAGTTGTGATAAAATAAGCTTTTGAAAGTATTTTAGATCATAACAACACTTGAAATTTGAAATCAACGACAAAAGTGAAATTCATTACTTTATTGAGACTTCTGCTATAGGTTTAAACTTCTCTATAAATTATCACAGTCTAACACAGTCTAATTCGGTCTTTGAATTACAAGATTGCCAGTTCACTTCCATTTGTGTATTTAATGTTTACAAGATCATGTGTCTTTCAAATATAGAAAGATTTTGACAAAAGGCTTTGTCAGCTCTTTCATTGCTTTTTCAGGAATATGAAATCTTGGAAACTCTAGCAAATTTTGCTCCGTCAAAAAGTGAGCAAGCTAATCCAATATATTTTTTCCTCAGTAATTTGACAGCAAAACTGAACAAAATTTGCTGAGGAATCCTGTTCACGAGACTGACATTTCTAAAATCTCGGTTTTCTAAATTTGATGTCTATTTGCTTTTACTGTTATGCCCAGCCCTGGAAACTTGAGAGCTAATAACATTATTTGTCAATAAAAGCCGTTTTTAGCGTAGAAAAAACCTGAGCTACTTATTATTATTTTCTGCAGCACTGAACACTGCCATCAGACATTTCAATAATCTTTCCAGTCAGTCCTGGAAGATTGGTTGGTTGGTGGGTGGAAAAAAGCGTCACATTTAGGTTCCGAAAAATAAAAATAAATAATTACTCGGTCTCGCTTACATAATTTTATTTTACCGTTTTTAAGTTTTTGTGGTGCAATCATTTCATACATTTTTGCTTTCTGCACTTCTTTGCAAAAAAAAAACCGTTCCAGCGATATTTAATTTATATTCTTTCGGCTGTTGTAGGCCGCGTAAATTTTACCACAAAATTCGTGTTTGCCGTTTTATTATATCATGAACTGACACTCACCGTCAATAAATAAATTTTCACAGGTGCCAGTCTGCCAGTCATCTTCAGTGAAATGTGGGTAAAGTAGGGCAAGGAATTACTTTGTCTGTCTATTTTTATAAAATTTGTGATTCGAATCCTAAATATTATCGAATTTCGGTTCCTTTCGTATCTGAGATTTTGGTTCATTTCCTTTGTCCACTTCAGAGTTGACGTTCTGACTATTCTTATTTTTTGTTGTTTTCAAGAACATTATAATTTCCTGAAATGAATAGAGGATAGCTTATATTGTGGTCACTTATTTCAAAGTATTATTTTTTTTTGTCACTTTCGATAGCAAAATCGACCATATTTTCAAAATAAAATTTGTTGTCTTTCATTAACAAACAGTGTTTGTTGTCAGTTCAAAGTCAACCAATTTAGGAGTATTTTTTCTTGTCATTTTGTGAAATGACTCAAGAATGTAAATATCAGGTTGTAACCTAGCATAATAGGTGCAAAATTAGAAACTGAAAGTAAAAAGAATTTTTAACTTTTCTAGCTGAGCTTTTTTTTTCATTTTTTTTTCAACGAATTAACTGCCCAAAGAAGAAACTGTGATTTCCGATTTTGTTGACTTTTATTACAGCGTGACTTTTTGTACCTAATTGTTTGACGTTTGATGTTTGACATTTGGCGTCTGTTTTTGTTTTTATTTTTCCAACAGGTGCAACTCAACATAAATACTTTGTCAGTGAGTTTTCTTACGCATTTCTTTTCCTTGAGGAGTATCACAGAGGCTCACTTACAAGAGCAATAGGGAAAATAAAATAGAAGAATAGAATTGAAACGCAATCATATTGGTGCGCTATTTTCAAGTGTAGTAGAATTTAAAACTAAATATATTACCTACTAAATTTTTCAGTGGAATTCTTATAATCTACATACTTAGCGCTCAGTCACCTTAATAAGCTGGCCAAAGCAAGGAAAACAGCTCTTCAGGAGAAAAATGACTCGTATTTTAATTGGATTGAGTTTTTCCGAATTCAAATCGAATTTTGATTTTAACGTCATGAATTCATATCACAAAAATATATCTGTGGTATCTGTTTTGTGTTATTAAAAAAAACTTGCATTAGGTAAAATCACTCAAAACCCACAAAGTCTGATTTAGATAATTTAGTGTCATACAAGCTTTGTCAATTTTTTTCGGACGGATTGTAATGGATTTAGGAATGTTCAACTTTAATTTCTTAAGAAAATTGCTTAAGCGCGACACTTTAATTGGTTTGTCCAGTTTATAGCTATTTCTGAGCGCTCAGAGAATCTCCCCAGTTTGGCTGTCAAAAGCTAAGGAAAAAAATCTTTGCTCCGTCAGTTCAGTGAACACTCCTGAAATATAAACTGAACAATCAATGGCCTTTTCGATTGGGGTCAGAATGACAGTTCTCATTGTGAAAAGAATAGAAGATGCCTCTTTCTGAATTTGATTTCAGAATCGAAACCAGAAGCGGTCACTCGTATAGCATCGGTGTTCTGGATTGACAATCATTGGAAAAGCCATAAGAGTTTATAATCTGAGAAAAGTTGGAGAATGGCGCTTTAAAGATAAAGACTGTCTATTATCTTTAATTTGTTTTTTATTTTCATCTACTTACGGTAAGACGGTAACTACCAATACCTGTCAAGCTAATAACCTGTCAAAATTACAGAAAAATTATCCAAAATCATAAATGGCTGGCTAACTGTGAAAAATGACGGATGTCTCGAAATTTTGACAACAATGCGTTTCAGTTTGAACATCCAAATCATTTCCCGAAATTGTTCTTTTTGTGTCTGTTTGTCTGTTTTTGTATATATTTTCAGTTGGAAATTCTATCAAGCTTTCTAAATAATTATAACTCATCACATGCAAAAAAGAAGTTGTGTGCTCTACAAGTATTTTCGCATTAATATTTTTACCCAAAAAAAATAAATAAATTTGTATTTATTATCTATCAAACATGAACTTTCTCAGTTACATTGCAAAAAGAAAACATCAAACAAAACTTGTTCCATTTTATTGCTTTTTAATTTAATTCATATTTTAATGTTTTTTTTAGAGTAACTAGTTTTTTTTAAAGAATCAAGCTAACATCGCAAAATACGCTGTGTGATGTATGCATACTTATATTTGATTAATTGAAAAATGGCGTCAAATGTCACTGTTCTTTGACATTTATGTCGTTTTTCTTTCGCTGGATCTGGATTTTGATCAAGGATTGCGGATTTTTCTTGGCAAAAAGAACAGAAAATTAAATTGATTTTTACTTTGTAAATTTTGTGTGCGTGCGAAATCGAAGACGAAATTAATTTACTCTCATCTATAATTGGAACGAGTTTCGAATTTTAATCGAATTTGTGTTCATAGGCGGCTGCAGGATTTTGTTCAGGAGAGAGCAGACACCTACCGAATTTTTGAATTTTCAACAAAAAAAATGTATTCAATACAATTTTTTTTTAATTTTGATACCTATGCAATATTTCAAACCATGTTTGTACATCGAAAATAAGCTGTCAGAAAAATAACAATGTTCTAAGAACAAAATTGAAAATAAGGATATTCTCAGATATATTCGGCAATAGATTGGTAAATCAAGGACTCCGACTAGGGTTGCCAGATTTTTCTAGTAGCTCAATGGGAAAATTGCTAAAATTAAGGAAAATCCCGGGATTTCAATGTTTTACCTGGGACAAAATAAATTGAAAAAAATCTGAATATATCCTCTCCTGATTGCAAGAACTATCAATTTTAAAAATTTTGGAGATAGCAATGTTCATGGATACCTAGCTGCTGGAGAACGATTGAAAGTTAAAATTGTATGTATCTCACACTTCACAAATATTTTATATTTTTCTTTGGTAAACAAAATTTGGACGAAAAGTCTTTAAAATTGCACAAAATTATTACGTTTTTGTATGTTTTTGAGATATTGTAAAAATTGAAAATTGAGTTCCCTAGTTCTTGCAATCAGGGGACGATATATAAAAATAAATTCTTTTGCTCAATTAAAAGTTGAAATGAGTTTAAGTCCTGCAAAATGCGTTTCGGCGGTTTCGTCCTAATACTATAGTTGGCCTTATCAGTTCTCAAGAAGCAAAATTTGCCAAAAAATCGCAGTATTGAGGCTTTTCCGGACTAACCCCTAATAGTTAAAACAACAGGAAAATTTTGCTTTAGTCGTTGTCTTTCCAGTAATGTCGAATCACGTCAGTATGGTTTCTCTCATGTAGCGCCATGTAAACTAATTTTGACAGGTGGAAGGAAGAGTCTTTAAGATATTGTGTATTTTATTACTTAAGGATATTTTCTTTTATTTAACACAATTTTTTTTACTCTCCCAGTATAGTCGGACTTGTTTTACTTGTCCTTTGGGGTGCTGAGGGCGTATCCACTGCTTAGGTTTTTTTAATATTGAATTCAAAGAAAATATGTACAAAGATCTTCTATTAACGTGAAGTGAGTATATCTGCCTACAATTCAATTCAAATTCTAATCTAATCGCTACTTGTTGGCCAAATATTTTAGAATTTTCACCAGAATATCTCATTTTCAACTAAATTAAGTAAAATTGATGTTTACAAGCTTGATATTTTAAAATAAGTAAGGGATACTTCGCGTATTTATGTTAACAGAGGTTTTTTTCATTGTTTATCGATCAAAACCATGGACACACAAGGAGGGTTCTAAGACATTCCATGTGCGGTGTTACAAAAATGCATATTCGCTGCTCAGTGGTCAAATATAAAAAAATTAACAACTAAAATGTTTCCTCTTTTTTTTGGTTGATTTAAGTTGCAACCAGGGAAAAAAACCCGAGTAAACCGAGATGTCTGGCAACACTATCTCCGATAGTAAAAAAGAGAAGTAACAATTTATAATAAAAATGAAAACATATTTTATGTTGGTAGCATGGTATTGCCTGAAGCCAGGTAGGCAAGTGGCACCTCTTACCCCCCTCTCCAGTTGTCTATGTTTGTGTACGTTGAAAAACTTTGGACACCTTGAACAAAATGAAATCTAAAAGTCACAAAAGAAAGACAACAAATGTTACTTTTTTAATGTGTGTGCAGGTGCGTTTTTAAGTATCTACGTCTTAATCCCCCTTCAAATTCGGGATCTGAAAATATTCATCCAAATCCAAAATAATCGATTGTTTTGGTTGAAAGGAAAAAGGAAATTAGTTTTAAAGATATGGCGTTCGCAATGCGTGTAAATCCTTCGGAAAGTGTGCGTTGACATTCAGAATGACAGTTCTTCTCCTGAAAAGAACAGACAAGGATTCTAGATTTCATTTCAGAATCGAAACCAGAACTTCTCACATGGTCAAAGTGTTGTCAAATATTTCAAAAAGTACATTTTTAACTAAAAATAATTAAATTTCATATATTTTACTGCTGCTTCTAAGAACAATTATTTTCCGTTTAGAATTTTATTTATCATATTTGTGTCCGCCAAGTTTCCAAGTGTGAAGTGATATTTCTTCATCCGCATGTGAAGTTGCACAAATAAAGGGATACAAACATTTCAGAATCAAACTGCATGTGCCTGTTTGTTTTATTGGTGTTCCGGATCGGAGAGTTCTTTCGAATTGCCAATCGAAAAAGCCATTAATGGTTCATCAACTCCGGACTTGGTCATGTGACTGATATAATTTTTGCCGTCACCAATAAGTTACTGTCACCATTTAAAATCTTCTAAAATTTTTCCATGAAAATAGATTCCAGTTTTTTGCATCTTTAACAAAATTGCAGCCAACAAGAAACTTAATACGAATTTCTCAAAATCAAAAGTAGCAACTATAATTTTGTGGAATATGTTAGATGGAAAATTGCAATGTCAAAATGTGGTTAAAAAAAAATAAATTGTATTGGAAATATGTTTTTTTTTTCAAAGTCCCGAAATTTTTCATCAACTTTTGGAAACAAAATCGAATTAATTTTGTTTTCCTTTGGCATAAGACATCTGTTGTAAGAAATGACATTTTTTATACTTTATGTGATGTTTTTTTTTTTTAGAAAATTGCCGTCCTGCCTAAATAGTGGGAGATAAATCCATAAGTAAATAAGTTTGTGTTCTTGAAAAAAAAAAAAATGGAATTGCTTTGTGGCGTGATAGTGGTCCCAAAAAATCTGTGTGTTTCGAGACTTGACCATTTTCTAAGTATCAATTTTTTGTTACAGATCACTCGTAGAAAGAAACTTAGGTAGGTATATTTTCAACACTTCAACTTTTTTAAGTAACTGATGGTTCATATGAAAAAAAATCCCCTTAGTTCCTTAGAATCATACGATTCTTTGCGTTTGACTCTTTTCAAAATTCAATGAGTGCGAAGGTGAAATCAGATGTTTTGTCCCTTTCCCACTAACAAAGATTTGAAAAGAGTCAGACGCAAAGAATCATAGTGTACCTCATAGGGTCTAACATTTTTAAACATCGGCAACTTTACTGTTTACAAAAATTGGGAAATTTTTTAGCTTTTTGTTGGCTTCAACTTCTTTAAACGTGACAAAGAGAATTCCACACTCGTCACTTCTATCAACAAACTGTAAGTGATCTGTAGCTGTATTTGCTGGGAATGGCTTAAAAACATTTGCGAGATATTCAGAAAATAAATTAACCTTCTGTTTGGGGTTTTCGATCCATTTATCATTTACAATCTTGAGATTTTACTGGTGGGGCCTTTTTATGCCCTTGGCTGGTTTCTATAAGGAGTATTTGGTATGAGTATCATCCGTTTCAAAGAGCCGTTTAGCAGAAGTTAAAAAAAATCAACTTTGCTACAAAACTTACATTTATTGTGATCAAGGGGTTAATGAAAGTTTGTAATCTCAAACACCTACATTTAAGGCATGAATATTTCTTGGGCTTGATATCCGTTACTTTCCTTGTATTGTTCTGTTAGAGTAAATATTAATTTCTCATTTATTTTTTAAATCGATCAAATCTAACATGAAGATGATAGAGACGTTTAAAAAGGTGAGTTTCGACATAACTTTCGTCGGTTTGTGCGCCCATGTGTCTTAACGTTCAGTTTACATCGAGTTAGAGCTAGAGCCTTATAAGTAGACTGATTTTCCTCAAGTTTAGTATAGAACACTTTCATTTGATTCCTTTGAAGAGGAATCTAAGTTTAGCTAAGCTCATCTAAAACGGATAGCTGTCTTACAAAAACTTTTACTTTATCAAATTTCTCTTTTCAAAAATGGATCAAACAATTTTTATTAAACCACGGAACCTGTAATGCGTAAGACAATTGTAAAAAACAGTATTTTTGGTTTTTGGTTAGAACTGCATAAATAAGTAATTTTATCGTTCTTTTGATAAATTGCCTTGTTTTGGAGTTATGTCCTAATATTTTGTAAATGGCCTGTTGAAACTTTGAAGTAAGTATACTCCTTATAAAGTTAAAATAGTATTGCATTCCAGTTTTTTTTACAAACAAATCTGTGTTCATAATTTTCCGTTAACATTTTATTCATAGATAACTTGAACAACATCTTTATATATGCCCCGTTGTTTTTAAAGTCTAATAAGTCAAATCTGGGCCAATATTATGATCTATGATATTTACGTTTACGTTTTCTATATCACAAGGGAATTCTGCATGCATTTGAGGGTAGAGTTATGTATATCACTTGTGGAGAAGGGAGCTGACGTAATTTTTCCCAAAAGATCTTCAGCAGTTTTAATAAAAAAACTGGTATCCGCTCTTTAACACACGTGTTAACTGGCTCACGGATAGAAAACTTGTCCGTTTGATAACTTTTCTTACTAAAAAAAAAAATAATATCTTTGCAGTATTTATTTCTTTACCAAAGTAATACTTCATCAAATTGTCGGTATACTCTTATACATGTGTCACATGCATGCACTGCCTTACGAAGTGTTTACTGGTAGTAAACGCACGTGTGCGTGAGTGTGTTAATAAGTTATTCGTTCATTATACGCAGAATTTGGCGTGTTAAAGTTATCCGTACTTTAACAAACGTCACAGACTATTACTCATTTGTTAATAAGAACTATAAGTTAACGAATGTATAATCGCTACCGCATTCTTATCCGCCGTTTATTAATAAAGGGGCTCGTGTTTTGAGCCTATCAGTTCCTTTGCTGTCTGTAAAACGTTACGGTACAAACAGGATTGCCAGATTGGGCTATTTATCAGATATTGGGCTTTAGTTTTCTAAAATCACCCACAAGGATTTCAGTATGCCTGCTATAAATAGCCGGTCAGAAAATCGCAAGGCCGGTCATAGCCTTAGGTAGACTCCACTATCTATAGAAATTGACTATGATTTCCAATAATTAGAAGATATAGATTTGTTTTGTTTGTTGAATCAAAAAGAAATCATATATCAAATAATAATAATTCATAATTAAAATTTTCAATCCACTCTTGCCGACATTTTTGAGTAAAAGACTGATAAATCTCTATGTATTGTGTATGGGAAATTCCAAGTGGTTGCCGACACGTGTTAACGTAAACCAATTTCAATTAAATTTTACATTTTTTTAATTACCTTGGTCACTTTAAGCGGGAGGAGGTGTGGGTTCGAAAGAAATTCAAACATTTTAAAAATAAGCGCCACCCTAATAACAAATAAATACAACGTATTTGGTATGTCTGCATCGTCTATCTTCTATTCTATACTTCTATTATATCACATAAGTTGCTAAACATACTACAAAAAGCAAACAAAAAAAAAAGAATAATCTCCCCCAGCCCCCACATTTACCTCAGGAATCTTTTCATATAAATAAAAGAGTGTAAGTCTCACGTAAATTTTACGTGATCCAACAGACAATACAACCAATAATTATTTATAATAATATAATGAAAAAGCTCTCGCTCTCTGTGTCTCCACCCCCAAAGTCTCCGATTGTTCGTCATCATTTCATAGAAGACCTCATTTACACCATTGTTCACGTATTAGGATGTATTGTATAAGGATTCATTTGCCACATCATCATCATCGTTGTCGTTCTGGTTGCCATTTGTCCTTGAGACTTATACAATAAATATAAAATCCCATAGCATTCATACAGGACACTGCGTGTTTGTTGATTGAGGTCATTTCGGTGTGATGAAATAATTCATCTGGTCTGGATTTTGAAATTGAGATCCTTTTCAATTTTGAAAATAAAAAAAAATGTTTCATGAATTTATGTTTCAAACTTGACTATGATAGCTTATGCTTTTCTTTGTATAGGCTAATATAATATCTATTTATAATCAACACAATATTTAAAATTTTGAAACTAAATTTACAAACAAAAAAATAAATTTAATTTTAACAACAATTGATGTAGGCTTTGAAAGTATAAAGGCTTCACTGTATCTTTTTCGTACACAAAATATTGCTTTTGATTTATTTTTTCTTTTGAAAATTCTAAACAAGATTTTCTCCCAGACTCATTGCCAATTTTACAATACATCAATAATTTTATTATTCCAAGAGTAAACTCTCCATTTTCCAATATATTCTTTTTTTCTGTTAATACTCGCATCGCCCTTCATTTGCAGATAGACTATTGTATTTTTACTTAACCGGCTGGCCGCCGGCGATGTGTGGCCTCAACATTTCTTAGCATAACAGCCGGAGTTCTCCAAGGCTCTATTTTAGGACCACTTTTGTTTTCCATTTATGTTAATGAGCTGCTTATGCTCATTTACATGTTTGCAGATGGTATGCAATAAATTAATTTTGTAAATGTGTGAAACTGATTCCAATGAAGATTTAAAAATTATTTAACAGTGGGCACTTTAGCTCAGGCTTTTCCTTAATCCGGGAAACTCAAAAACATTGTGTTTCATACAAACAAACAGTGGCTGAGTATTACCCTTTTTCCTCCGATTTAACTGAGGGAATCACCTATTGAGTTCATGTATACTGTGAAAAATGGGGGGCGTGTCATTCACCCAACTACTCAAAAATTCATATAAATTACATGGAGCACTTCAGATTGTTGTAGAGCGATGCAAATTGATAGAGCAGTAGGATTTGAAGTCCATACAAAGAAAAAATTTCAAAACTTTAAGACTTTTCATTTAGAAGGCGTTGCATCCACCCACTTTCTCAAAGATTCTTATCAATTGTACGGAGTAGGTACCTACTTTCGGGTTTTCCACTCAGTAGGCGTGGCATCCATCGACATTTTTAAACTCAATTATATAGTGCATTTGTGGTTGTTGTAGAATGCTGAGTTTTTCCATTTATGGGGCTTGGAATCCGCCTACTTTCAAAGAATTTGTACTATTTATATGGAGCAATTTTGGTTGTAGAAATATCAAATTTAGTAGAGCGGTAGGTCTTGATTTTCAGCTGGAAAAATTGAATCTCTCCAAAAAGGAGTGAAATATCAACAAAAACATTTATTTTAAAAAACACTGAAGTTCTTAAATGTACAAAAAACTTGTACGTTAAAAGTCAACCATAAAATAAATCTAAGTTCTTGAAGCCTATAATAGGCGTGTTTTGTTGAGAAGTTGCAACCCAGCCAGTTAAAATTTTACACGCACCAGCTGCCAGTAATTTTACCTTTTTTTGGATAGTCAAATGTGACTAGCTAAGAGTGCTTTGGAACAGTTTGGACCTTTGGAATTCTCACACAGAAAGGGCTTTAGCCAATTTGTTTTACATCATTTTGTTGAAAAGCTAATATTAAATATCTTAAGTAGAGTTATAGGGAAACAAGACTTAACTATGATGGAAATTTTGTATTTAATGACTTCTGATTGAAATTTGGTGGATTTACTTGGCAAGTTTTCTCTTAATTACTTAGTTACTCACAATTTAAAATGTAGGAAGACTTGACTAGTAAACCCATCAAATTCCAGTCAGTAAGGTACAGAGTTGGTCCTAGGATACTTCCTTATGGTACACCTGCTTCAATTTTCTTTTTTGGTAGACAACTTATGTTGACACGTGCTTCTAACTTCTTTAAGCGTGATATAAGGAATTTCACATTCGTCGTTTCTCTCAACAAAATAAAGAAAGGCTTAATGCTTTAATATGACATGTTCAAAAAGTAATTTTTATTCAAAATTGACAGAGAAATAGCCATTCAAAAACATACCTACCATTTTGTTTTATAATTTTTCGCAGAAAAAAAACTTTATATGTTTAAAGATAGATTTATGTAACTACTTCAACTTAAAAGTCAACAAAGAGTCGTTTGGTTTTTGCACCAGATTCTTCAATTGAAAATGGCTTTTTGAGCATGCCATATTAAAGCCTTGAGATTTTTCTTTTCGTTTGAAAATATGAGTAGGTACATCTTTGTTCCAAAAAAAATTATAATCAATTTAGAAATCTTTGCTTTTTCGATTTTTCAGTTTAACTTTTCTTGCTTAAACTTTTTTACAATTTTTTATTAAACCAGAGACCGAATTACCGCATCAACTTTCGAGCAATGCGGAACTGAATAATGTAATTTTGGCACTACCGTTCACGTTTCGAGCAATCTAGGTGTAAATTCATAAACGTCAAATGTTTCTGATGCTGATGCTGATGCTGATACAATTGCATCAACAACAACGCATCAAGATTTTTCTTGATTTTTATTTGTTTGAAGTTTGCGCATCACTTGATGCAAGTTTGCAATAATGAACACGTCACGCACAAAGTGATGCGGGTTTGATGCATTTATGAATGTTTGATGGAGGAAACGATTGTTCTGCAACGATGCGATTGTGAATTTACACTGGTATACCAAAATTTTAAGTGATTACGCGTTCATTCGATCATTTATGGTAACTGAAGCGGTAATTCGGCCCAGTCTATTCGATATGAAATTTAATTTTGAGCAAAAAGTCTTAAATTGTAATTTGTCAAAGTTGTTTTAGTTTCTTGAGTTTTACCAAACATGTACTGAAAAATGGCCAGTGTGAACATTCTAACAGAAACGTAAATATTGAATTCAATAGCATTTTTGATTTTAAGCATATACATGCTTATATGCCTCAAAAACTACATAAATTCAATAATAAAAACCCTTGTACGTAATTGTTTTCAATACATTTAAGTATTA
Source organism: Dasysyrphus albostriatus (assembly GCA_946251815.1). Taxonomy (NCBI): domain Eukaryota; kingdom Metazoa; phylum Arthropoda; class Insecta; order Diptera; family Syrphidae; genus Dasysyrphus; species Dasysyrphus albostriatus. The sequence continues at coordinate 5,516,644 of OX276339.1, forward strand.
GAATATTTATTTTTTTTGATAAAAATCCTTGAAAATGAAAAAAAAGATCTCTGAAAATTCAATCAAATGATTCGCAGTGTATGTATGTAGATACTTGTTAAGATATATTTTTTTTGTTTGTCAGCTATATACGAAGCTAGAGAGCTTTTCTGTTGTAAGATTATAAAAGGTATCTTGCAAATGTTTCCCAATTCACAGCATCTTCATCCTCTTCACGTTTTCCTTTTATTCTTCGTTAAAATTGTTATGTTCTCAACTTCGGGTCTCTAAGGCCAAGGCAGTCGTCACACAATACAAAATAAGATGAAAAGACTATAATATGAATTGTTGTAACAAAAATAAAAAGGTGTTGAAGGGATTTTGTTTGAAATACAATAATAATTATTCGAAAGCGAGTAGAATGATGACGGTGAGTAGTGGTGGTGGTAAATCGGATTTATATAATGTTAAGGCTCGTATCAACCACTCCACGTCTACGCAGCGAGTTACCCATCTAACCTAATCATAACTAATCTATCATCAAAATCTTGACATAATCGGTTATGAAAATCACTGCGTAAAAATGTTTGTATGGGTACCTACATTATTTTCCATTCATCTGTTCTGTCAAATTTGCATTTGAATCCGGATATCCGGAATACGACGACGACTATACAGCGTACAGGGGTATTTTTAGTTTATTTTAAGCCTCGACATGAAGACAGCGCAGCACAGGACATCGTGCACCGCACCACGCAGAGGCGCAAGCAGAGGCAACATTTTGTTGTGATTTCCAGAACAAAAAAGTCAAGTGATTTTTCTTTCGCTCCCTATGTGTGTAGCTGTAGAGATAGATACCTTACACGCTGCTGGCATAAAAATGAACTGATTTATTGATGCATGGCATCGGCATAGTACGCATAAATTCTTAAAAAAAAAAAAATAAAAACACGATTTAAACAGAAAACTCATAGAAACAAAAAAAAAAACACATGCGCGAAACATGGTGTTTTGTAAGTGTATATCTTTGAGTGCATCGTTTAATCACATGTACCTTTATGAAGATATATATACATTTAAGGATGCACAATAGAAAGATTAAAAAAAAAAAAAAACAAAAAAAAAAAATGTCAAGGGTATCAATTTACCACTAGAGTGCTGATGGTTAAAAATCCGCCTATTGGAAAAGATGTTTTATTTTAAAATTTGAGAATTTTGAAGATAAAATTAGTAACCTAGCCGATTGAAGGAATTAAAAAAAATTTTGTGAAATTCGTGTAGTTTTATTATTTTTGAAAGTAGCAATATCTCTTAACTGATCTCCCGTTTGGAAAAAGTGTTATTTTAGTACTTTTGATAGAAAAAATAAATTTGATGGCTAAACAGTTCATGGATAAAACTGCTAGATGAGAAGTTTTTTTTCATAACTAGTTTACCCTTGGAGGATTTGTCAGTTCCTCGCAAGAGGCAGTAGCTCGGAAAAAAACATTTCTGTTTTAGGGTGATAACGGCTGGGAATTGAACCCAGACCTTCGGTCGGCATGACAGTCCAATGCACCATTATGCCACGAGGACATCCAGAACCAAGGAAATCCTGGATATAACTACAATAATCAGGGGAGTACACTTCTTCTCTGACAGGACACTTTTACTCTGACCCAGGGTCAGCCCATTTTATCGTGGCTAAACATCAATCCTATCCCACTGTATTTAGTTCTGAATATCAACTTCAATTTCAAAATTTAGGCGTTTATTTTTATTTTCTAGCTTTGCATCGTCTGCCAGTTCTTACACAAAGTTTGTTCGATGTCAGATCTGAGGCGCACTGGATCGCCCGGAAATAGCCCGGAACTCACTCGCAAGTGTTTTAAGTGACACTTTCTATTCGGTGTGTTCAATGTTTGTTCTGGGCATGCAGTGAATTCGCTCTTAGCACCCCAGGTTTTTTTATCGGGTAAAGAAATCAGAGCTGACAAATTGCAATCAGCTGTTAGCAGAAGTTGATATCAAAGGGAAAGTATTTGCTTTGCGAATTTTTATGATAGTGTAAATGATTTTGTTACAGTATATTGAATTTATATATTTATATACGAAATGCTAAGGAAAATCTACTAAAATCTAGTACTTGCATGAAGGTTTTGAAGTTGCACAAAATAGTTCTTCAGCACCTTAAGCCTTTTGTCATGTGAATGTAGCACTGGGTTGTTTGATTTGCAATTTAAACCCAGGCAAACACCTTTTTTGACATTTGAATGACATTTCACAGTGTGCTCAGGGGTAGGGAACATCAAACAAACCTAAAGTGATAGCTATCACTTATGACTTTGAAAGATTTCTACTAGCAGTGTTCCCTACAGAGCTTCAAACTGTTTAAGACCAACAGATTTACTGCAAGTTCCACGAGTGAAATGTTGTATTGGCCTGAATTAGAAATGATAATAATCTGACGGCCTGAAAATGTTTGATTCTGTTTGAAACTAACTAAGGAACAGGGGTAAAGTTGCACATTTAACGCACTCAACTCTGTTAAAGGCTGTATCGTTTCCAATACTATGACAATAGCTGTATCGAAAGCAGTATAATAGGAAAATCGCATCTACTTTATTTTTTATTTTTAAATATAAAAACAACATCGATCGTATCGTAAAATACCGATTTTTCATCGTTCCTCAAGCGTTTCCTCGACAAGATTGGTAGATAAATAGGCACTATCAAATGGGAACGAAATGAAGATACTGAATAGTCAAAATAAGTAATAAGTAAACCAGCGTCCATATTATTCTGATTTGCGGGAGTCAACATATTTATGAACGATTTTGAATGAACGAAGATGCGCTGATCAACAATATGGCTCAATTTTGCTGACCCGAAAGTTACCCGATTCAAATGGATAACAATCAATAAAGTTGTTGAACTGACGTGTTTACTAACGCATTTGCAAGCTGTCCGTTTTATTTCTTTGGTCTTGATTATTGATAGAAAATCAGCGTAAATAAATTATATTCAACCACAAATAACAGTCTTCACGGCAACACTGACATGAACACATTAGCGTGTTGACCGACAATGTTAACCAACAATTGTGGACCCTGACAAATAAGTTGCGGAGTTCAATCAATTAATCAATTATTTAAGCCTGTACAACAATTGTATGATTTTCATTATCACACACAGAGTCCCTTTAATTTTGACAATCTATTGACAGTTTGAACTTTGACCATATCTGATTATGTACACATTGAACAGAAAATCTGAATTTTTTGATGTTTCAGTATTCACATCTCACTTCACTGAAGCAGTGGGATTGAGATTAAGGTTGCCATGTTTCGAATAAGGTCGATAGCCAGTTTAAAAATGTTTGTAGCCCAAAATCGGAGCCGAAAAAGAAGCCCAATAACAATAATAAAAAATGTTCGAGTAACTTTAAACACAATTTATTTTTCCAAATAGCTTTTTATGGCCTTTAGTCCTACAAATTGGCGTTTCGTCCGGCTTACTCACTTGGACTCATCAGTGACGTAGTGAGGGCCTTGTCATACGCAATTTGTATTAAGTTCAGTTCAACTTACATGAATTCTTTTACAAAAATCCACTGTAAACTATATCCAACAAGATTAGAATTCCTAATCATTAAGCTGGAAATTTTTTGCCCGGGGCCAGGCATAGTTTCTATTAGAAGGTTTTTTTATAATACAAATTCTATATACTACTGAAATAAATCAGCCAAGTAGAAGACTTAGCATTAAAGTTGGACTTGTTGAATTATTGATTCAAAATAGCTTTTTATGGCCTTTAGTCCTACAAATTGGCGTTTCGTCCGGCTTATTTATTTTTATTTTAAGAAACAACGGCAAATAAAATTAAATTTTTGTACATAAAATAAAGAATAGAAATTCTCGGAACAACAGAAAAATTGAAAGATTTAAAAGTTAGCTGCGGTTGACTTGAAATGTCAAAACCACTAAGTAATGTTCTCGCAGCAATTGAAAAGAATTAGATGCAAAGAATCATTGGTAATTAAAAGTAGCACCAAATTGTGAAATGTTTCAAGGGTATGTTTAGCGAGAGAAAAGTGGCTTATTTATGATTTATTCATACAAAAAAATATAGCCCAGGATTAGATTTCGGTTATAAGTAGCCCAATTATGATTGGGCTGTCATACTGAAATTGTTGTCAGCAATTTCGGAAAAAATAGCCCAATTCCCGATAAATAACCCAATCTGGCAAGACTCATTGAGATGTGAATACTGAAAAGTCAAAGATGCGTTTTTTCAGTCAAATGTGAATAGGTCTATGAAAGTCAAAATAAAGGTATAGTTGAACCTAATGTATGTCAAACAAAAAAGAAAGGAATACGATGATATGGACCAGTATTCGCATTGTATTGTGTTACGGTGCTTTACATACATTTTTTCTATAATACTATTTCTATACAATATGTTTGCTTTGTTTAATTAAGTAATAATGTTTTCTTTTTTTCAGATCTGGAGTTAAAATCTCTTTTTTTCTCAAATGGAGCTTTATACAAATTAATATAAAAACAAAACAAGCAACAATATTTAATTAATTAAATGTGACTATTATGTGCCATTTTCATAAAGTCGGAATAATAACTCAACTAGTCAGACCAGTGCATTTAATTGAAAAAAATATATTTAATAAAAAAATAAATAAATTATAATTAAAAAAAAATTAATTCAAATTGAAATAAATATTCTCTAAGAAATAAAAAAAATATATACAAAATAAAATAAAAATGAATAAATCGTGTAAAAAGGTAAAGACATAGAAATATAACAAGTGACAACCCAGTGTTAGTAAAAAATATATATTTTTTGTATAACAAATAAAAAAGAAAGAAACCGTTTTAAGAAGAAAAATTCAATTTTTATGTTGTATCTTGTGGAAACGGGCTTGGATTTAAGGTAAGATTGAACTGATTTTTTTTTCTTTTTTTTATACTGAATGTTTGCTGTAAAATAGAAACTTATCAACTAGAACAGCAATTACTATATTTAAAAAAATTTCTGTAACTTAGTTTAAAGCTAAAAAATTTAACCTTGCTGAATTAATTTATACTCTGCTGGGTTGAAATCACATACTAGTTCCCCAAATTGTTATACTTTGTTATACATATTTATACGTACTTTGCTGAATTATTGTCAATAGTTTGCTGAATTGGTATTGATATTGTGGATATCTGCTATTTAGTCAAAGAATTTACTGAATTAGTATAAGCCTTACTGAGTCGATATACAGGTTTCGTGATTACTAAACAATTAGCTGAATTGATTATTGTTAGCTGAATAGCGAAAAATATGCCAATGGGATTTTTGTTTACCCTCTTAATCATAGTAGAAATGTACTATACATTTATTTAAAAGTTTATTTTTTTGTGAAATGAAGAACATTTCTGATTGGGACATTTTTGGTTTTCATTTCTTCCCCTCGAATTTGAGTCTTGATAGACTCACCGTACTATATTTTCAAAGTTATGTTGATAATTCTGTTTTGAATTGTCCATACAAGCTGTGGCTGTTCAATAAGGAATTTTCTTAGCTCGTGGGTATCAGGGCTCTGGTGGGATCTGTAATCTTCCTTGCTACCACGATTTTCCTTGTTACCACGACACAGTGTCCTTTTGCCTTTCGTTAAGTTAGTTTCATCTTTAAGTTAGATGAACTCCTTTATTACCTTGAAATTTCTGCTAGCAATAGTTTTTTTTTCGATAAACTTTTTTCGTTTACTTTAAAACCAACAAGTTTCGCCTGTTCTTCAATTACCACCGTAAAAGGCTATTTAACTGCACGTAGGGAGCTGACGATATTGTGGATATCGTTTGGCTAGCCTAAGATTTTTTGATAAATCGTTTTTGATAATGCCTCCTATCTAAATATCGAAATAACAATATCTGTTAAAGCACAAAATCAAAGTAGTAACAAGAAAACGCTGAAAGAGTGGTAGATGTTTGGAATAGTCTCTAAGAGCTATTCAGCAATAGCATTTTTCACCGTGTGTTCTATAATGTCATCTGACACAATTGGATTAGTTTTACTAGAAGTCCGATTTAGACATACCCATGTTTAAAAAGCTCATGCCGATAAACGCTACCATATTCTGCTTTGAAAACGATAGATAAGTGATACGTCTTGATTTAAAATTCGGTAGTCTTTTCCAGGATTAACCTTAGCGATAAGGTTTGGTCTATGAGTGATTTGCCCATCAGCTGGAACTTACCGATTAAAGTACTGCAGAACGGCCTTAAAAAGGGGCATACCCAGAATTTGAACTAGCAAGAAGCAGGTGGATCAGCTTTTCCATATGTTGTGGTAGAAGTGAGGAAAGGTTTTAAATTTGATCGAACAAATCGTTTTCTTAATTTTCCCCCGTCTAATAGGGGAAGCTTTATACAATTTTGTAAGCAGCAACTACCAGGGATATGCCTCATTAACATTTTCAAGACACAAGACAGCCTTATTTGTAGATGAGGTATATGGAGTTCAGTCATCAGGCATGCTTGATGATTTGATGCGTGTGCTCAATCACAATATCCCCTCCATATTTAAAGAACTCCGCTGTCAATCCATCAGAACCGGTGGCATTGTCTTGTTGTTCTTGATCTTTTTTATAGCTGTCCGTGCATTTCGTCAGCTAGCACATGTTCGATTTGGCTATTGGTTGGGCCGTGTAAAAGCACGCAACTGCTTTGTAAATCCCAAACGATTCGGGAACAAGAGTGCTACTGCAAATTTAACTATTCAGAAGCTCTTATCAACTGTGGTTTCGTAAAGACTGTGCTAAGCAATAATTTTTGTCTTCCTGTCCTATTTCAGCATTGAAGCTCTTGAGCACAACAATATCATCGTCATCATCATCAGAAGGTCATAATACTCCTCCTTAATAGGTTCATCAACTTCATAGGCAGGGTTTTGTGCATTTTAAGCTTTTGTATTGAAAAGTGGCTTTGATCTGGATCACAGCCAAGGAAGACTTAACCTTTTAGAATAAATTACATTCCTTACAGCTAAGCTGATTGAGAGTGGGGACATACTTAAGCTTCTGAGTAGGACCAGAGAAATAAAATGTTCTCAGATGCACACACTCTTGAGTCGTTATCCGTTGACGTTTTGGGTTTTGCTTTCATTTGGAGAGAATTTTTATGTTTTCCACGCTACTGGTAAACTTTTCTTGATAGAGAAGTGAGATCGCCGCCACCGGGATGAAAAGTCAATTTTTGTGAACTAAAGTTTAATAAAAGTTATTTTGAATAGGGTTTGAAGCTTACGGCACCTAGAGTCTCAATGGACTAAGCCCTTGCCTGACCTTCGGATAGGAGGCCATATAATCTGACGCTAATAACCCACTACGGTTATATGAGAGCTCCAGTTTGAGCCAAGCCGTGGTCATCTTCTCCCTGGTACTAGTTTTGTTTAGTCGTAAAAATTCTTTCCTTAGCCTAAAGTATGTCTAAGTAGCTTACCCAGGGTCTCTTTGACGACACCGTTGATTCACTCTAAATAATGCATTTGTCATTCACCAACCATCTACTGGCCATTTTTGTCTTCCATTCTGCACTTGTGCTTACAGTTTTCGCCAGTCAAGTCTGGATAGACTAGACCGGTGCTTACCACGCGCTGGTTAATTTAGTACAATTGGTGTGTAACTACCGTCACTAAAAATTACCGTGTCGTGACATCACGAATTTCCTATTAGGTACGCACAATTTAATTTTGATATGAAATTTAACTGCAAGACATTTTAGGCAGCCATTTTCTGCTATGAGCTTCTTATCTGAACTCAGTATTGCATTTTCAAATTAAAATTAAATTATTAAAAATATGATACCAGGTTGTGTCTACCATTTTTTTTACCTTCGCTGATCTGTTCCAAAAGAGACACGAGGTATTAATTGGAAGTCTTATTTACTCCATTGAAGAGTTCGCATACAAAAATCATCCAAAATTCTTCTCGATTAAGGAAGAAGATAAAGAATACGTCAGTTCTTTAATACAGTCAAGTCTCTATTGAAAAGAGCAGTACTTCAAAGTGAATTTAAAATATTGCCAGTGTGACTTCTTTCTGGATCCTATAAATAAAATTGATTCGCAAAACTTATATTTAAGAAGTGACTAGAAACATGGAAATTTATAATAGCTTTGTTTATAAAGCTGCTTTTAATGTAGCCTCGATGCATATCCCAGAGTCTTCTGATTTTAAACATCCATATAATTTTCAAGCCAGGCAAATCCCATAAAAGCTCGGACACTTTCTAAGTGGCCAAAAACTGATTTAAGTAACTGTTGAATTGGCAGCACTAAGTGATAGAAATGATAATGGTCAAGACCTCCAGAATCTATGCACTTTTTTGGTCATTTTACTGCATTTGGAATTTTAGCTTGCAGAATTCCTGGTTCCAGATTTCTACAGTATAAATGTCAAAGCACATTGACATCTGACGCCATTTGTAAAAAAACTACGGAAAATTGACGTTGCGACAAATTTCCACTTGTAGTGGGTCAAAATCTTAAACACTTTTGAATACTAATAAATAAATAAAAATAAACCCAGTAAGCCCGTTAAAAAAATTAAAACCACCACGACTATAAAAGCTTAAAATCTAAAATATATTTATTTTTTTAAAATTTTCCTTAAGAACAAATCTACCATCTCATAAAAAAATATAATACAAAAAAAGACTAAGCACATTTTCAATGGTGTACCTATATACCCTATGTCTTTTACTTCAATCAAAAAACAAAACAAAACAACAAAAAAAAACTCAAGTTCACTATCCTCATCAAAAGACGCTAGGTCCTATAAAAATATCTTTCTCACAAATGAGCCTTCAAATGATGAAAAAAAAAACAAAAACAGAGAAAAAGATACTTCTCAGTCCTAACCTGAAAGACACAAAACTACAGATTCAGATTTTAATGTGTTCCTTGTGCACAAATGCATTTGCAAACTCTAAGCCGGAATAGGAGGGAATGGGGGGAGGAATTGCAACAACAACAGCAACTTTAACGACATGGAATCTTTTGGTTGGAGTTGTAAAGTCAAAACAAGTCGCAGACCGTTCAATTAAAGAGAAATTAAAAAAAAAATAAAAACAAATACACACATATACAAAAAATACAAAAATTATCAGAAGTATAATGGATAAAATATGTGTTTAAAAATAAAATAAAAAAAAAAAATACAAAAATCCTCCTCCGGTTTGCAGGTTCCTCTTGAGGTTGCAGGTTGCGCACAGGTTGCAGCAAAGATTGGCAAAACGAAGAACAATAAAAAAGTTTTCCTTAATTTGTTTATGCTTTTGTTTCTGTACACTTTTAACTGGGCACAGGAGGGATATACATACGCTCTCTCGCACCCCAAAAAGAACAACCAGCACACCCATCCAGGAGGATCATTCCAATACTTAATTCATTCCTAGGTCCTTTGAGAGTCTCCACTTGATTAGTCATAGGTGGATTAGGGTCGCCGAGTGCCTAGGTTCATTTTATACAACCGCTTCCAGTAATATCGGAATTTGACTTAAAAGAAACGAATTAAACTATTTTTTATATGAAACAAAGATCCTCGAAATTTTTACTCTTAGGAAATTGAATCATTTTGAGTCCATGTAAAACATTCTAACATTGAAATGATGGAGAAGTTAAAACAAGTGCCTGTTTTCTCATGACGTCCGTCAGTCATAACAATACTGATTTTTATAAATTTTCTAAATCATTGACATCGTACGCACTTTTTAATGGAATTTGGTAGTTGATGGCTTGACAGATAGAGGGTGAACAAAAGTTAATGGAAATGCTACCCAATTGGCCTTAAAACAATTTTTTAGGAGCAAGGAAAAATCTTGGGGTCCGCTCATAGTAATTACGCCACTAGCTAGATCTTGAATAAGTTGACCGATTTGCTTCAAATTTGGAAAGAAATTAGATTTTTTTTAAGCTTTTTTGGAGGGCTGCCACTGCCATACACCATCTTTTTTTTTGTATCTGAAACGGCACCGACGATATTGGATATTGATCAAACTTGTAGCTGTATAGAATTGTAGGCAATTGTAACTTTAGATCGCATTTTTGTCATTTCTGTCATGGGGATAAGAAAATCAGTTGATTAAGTGCTGGAATGTTCGGAACAGAAGGGGATGAATGTTAGCAGCCTTTGATTTATTATCAAACGATGTGTTCGTTGATGTTTTTTTTATTTTTTGCTCTTCAGTTAAATTTTGGTAGTTTGGAAAATTAATAGAGTTTTATTTTGTAAATTCAGATTTCGATCTGAGACTTCATTCTTTTTGTCACAAATGGTATGATTGGTGGTATAATTTATATCTGTATATGTCATGATATATAATAATATAAGAGAAAAGGGGTAAATCTGCCAAAAAATCCAGATCAATAACTTCTGATCCAGGAAAACCTGTTTTTTTTTTTTTGCCAATTGGAAATATTTTTTTGTTAAAATCTGTGTTTCGACAGATCTGAATAACTTATGCGTTTTTATTTTTAAACTCTGAGCAGAGCATGGAGTGGAGCTCAAGCTACTGGAGATAGCTATGACAGAGTATGATGAGAGCTCTCCGATATAATTTTGAAACACATGAGCATTAAACTGTTATACGATTGCGATGCTTTCAATGCACCAAATTTAGTATTGACTTTTAACTTTCTTCTGGCAGCTGGCCAATCAATAACTCGAAAAAATTTAAAAACATGAACTGAAAATAATGCGTTGAACGCGCCAAATTAAAATGAGTGATCAAATTAGTGAAATTGGCTGCGCTCATCTATTTACTCCATTCGCTCGGTGTTTTTATTCTGAGCTCATGGAGCATAGTCCGAGCTAGGTCCAATACAAAAAAAAACACAAGTTGAGTGCTCTGAGCTAAAAATGAAACACAGATCTTTTTTGACAGCTCAGTGCTATGCTTGGAACTTAAAAAGAAAAATGCCACTTGTTGCATTGATGCGTTATCTGTGATGGCTTTTAAGATCGATTCTGAAATTAAACACAGATGCAAAAAATATTTATGTAACTTAGTAAAGCCATCGTTTTGTATAACAATATTTTACTTTTCGATGCTTATGATGGTTTTAAAACGTTGCATTAATAGCCTTTCTGTTTTTTTTTCCTTTCAGAAGAATGACTGTTATTCGATAACAGCTGCACAGCTGGCTCTGAATTCTAATAAAGCGCGCGGCTAACATGTCCATACAAAAAATATTGAGATCCGCAGCCCCCTCCCAAAAAAAAAAAAAAAAATCTCGAGGTCTCTTACTAACTTTCAAAATTAAATATTAAAAGACCAGTGATAGTAGTTCAGGATGCTTAACTCAAAATATACCAAATATCATTCCCAACGAAAATACAAATGCCAAATTAAGAAAACGGACTTAATTTCATCCAGTTTGTTGAGATTTTTGATTTCATCGCATCCAAGATTGTTTGAGGGCCATTTTTTCTGTACTAAGTTAACTCTGAGCTAGTAAGTTCCAGTTCTTCAGCGTGAGGTCATCCGAAAGTCTCGAGGTTAAACCTGAGTTGATTTCAGGAACTTGTGTTTCAATCAATTTAAATCCCACTGAGGACAATTTTCGTTTTGACGCCATTTCGATTTTGATTGTGAAAGTTTTTTAAAACTTTGAAAAGTGCAATTTTTCTTGTGTTGATAGCTAAATTTCGATAGTGAAAGGCGTTTACGTGTGATAAAGAGTCACACATCGATTTCAATAGATTTTTGACTACTGAAAGATAAAAGTAATCCTCAACTGAAAAACTGCTTCTCAGTTAAAATTGTGTTACTATATTTTCAGGATTACCTGTCATTTAACTCCAAATTAACTATGCACTGACAAACTGGCCCTTAGTCTCCCAAATCCGTATTTAACTCAGATTTTCAGCTATCAAAAACGTTTGACATTTAAAAAAATTGCTAAGCCCAAAATCGAAATCGAAAAAGTAACTCAAATAGTAGCTCAATATCAATAAATTTTTCTAATATAAATTGGAATTCTGGGAACACAGATGAATGAATAAATTATTAATGTGAAGATTGTTCATTTAAAATGTCAAAACCAATGAGTATATTCAGTGAATAAAAATTGGTGCCAAATTGTGGAATGCGAAAGGGATATGTTTAGGGGAAGAAAAGTATTTTTTTTATTTGTTTATATGAAAAAAATATCAAGTTAAAAGTTCAAATGAGCTCAACTCCATTGAATTTTTAACTTGAATTATAAATTCGGTCACTCCACTCAAACAGAAGAATTTTCTTTTTAAATTTTCTTCATATTCAATTATTGAAAAAAATATCGCCCAAGATTAGATTTGGGCTATTTATAGCGCAATTATGATTGGGCTGTCATACTGAAATAATTCTTTATGTCAATTTGGGAAAAAGATAGCCCAATTTCCGATAAATAGCCCAATTTGGCAAACCTTCTTGGCATCTAAATTTAATGAGAAAATTGTAACAGAACTTAATTCAGTTTTTCCTTGGAACAAAGATGGGGAGATTTGTTAATATTTTCGTTTTTAAAAACTGACGTTTAATCTTGACATACACAACTGTAGTCGTGTAAAGCTTGGGGTGACTCCATATTGTAAATTATGTTATAATATAGGAAAAACTTTGCTATAGTTCTTTTCTCTTTCATCGTCAGCAACGCAATTTTTTGACTTCGTGGAAAAACTTTTGCATATTAATGAACATCACATGTATAATTTCTTATATAAAATAAGTCTCTATAGCGATGGCGCCTCAGACATGGATTTATGTGTCCTCATTCTTGTTGTGGCCCTGTACAAATATCGAGAAGTAAGACGAAAAAAAAAACTAAAAATGACTGTAACCAAGGAGTCATTCTCGTCATCGTCACACAGGGCGCTAACGCTAGAGATCGATTGAAACACTTTTCTTAAATTATGAGAATACTTAAGAAAAAGAAATAACGAAGAAAAAATAAAAATAAAAGAAACAAAAAAAAAAACAAAAAACAAAACAGATATCGTAATGGTGATGGAACAAACAATACAGAAAAATAAAAACAAAAACCGGACAAACAGAAATGCAAATCTACAAAATGTGATGTTCCTGAACCTGTGAGCCATCCACCACCAACCACACACCATCTGTATAAAGAGATGGGCTGCAAAATGCTTTCGCGATCGTCATCGACCCCGACGGATGTCTTTGAAGCAAAAGAAGTCAAAGACATAGAAAAGCCCCAATTGAAACGTTGAAGGGGAGGTGGAGGTGTAGGGTATATCAACAGGCGTGTGTACAACGAAATGATTACGAAAGATGTGTGATGGTGTTGTATGTCGAGCTTGTTCATTGCACTTGTTCTTTTGTTTCGCTGACGTTGTGTGTAAAATGTTGCAGCAGTACCAGCAGCATCAGCAACAACACAGAGGAAGTCACATAAGAAAAATTAACAAAACAAGGCAAACAAAAAAACAATAAAATAAGGAACGAGGGGGACGATGACGACGTTGGACAGTGGTAGAATCTAAGTTGTTGCATCAGTCTCGACAAAGAGTCTAATCTGTGCTGATCAATATTTATACCAAAATCCGTCCAATGATGCAAAATTTAACTATTTCTAAGAACAGTTTAAGCACGTTTGATAAGTACCTTGCAGGTGGGTGGAATAGACAAACGAGTTTGACATTTTGAATGTCAAAACTAAACATGTCAAAACTGTATATTTCGTCCCTATACAAGCTGTCGTAGCACACAACGCATATAAGACGTAGTTCACATTTGCCTCACTCCATGTGACTCATTCTGACACCTCTTGCTTTATTTTACACCCATTTCTTTCTTAACATGAGACGATCGAAATGAGCCGCAAATGTGAACATTTCATTTCGCTTTACATCTGCGCATTTGTCAAAATCTAAAGAAGGTGATGGATCATGAATCCTGCGTCCCATTTGCTTGACTAATTTGTTTTGTTTTCAAGAATTACAGACATTTTCAATTTCTGACACTTTCAATTTTGATAATCTGTGCTACCCTAAAGGTTTGAAAATTGATACGAAGAAAATAGAATTCTTCTTGAGGCTGTGAGTGCAAAAGTAGTGTAACTTTTTTAATCATATTTTATATCTTCAATCGACCTTAATTACTATTTAATTTGAGATTCAAGAAGAACAAGTTTCATATTTGGATTCCAGATAGATATTCCAGAATTTAGAATTTTGGTTTAGATGAATTTTGATACATATCTAAATGTAAAAAATACGAGACGAAAGTAGATATAAATTTTCCAAAATAATGGGTTGCAACATTTTTGCTTATAGGCAAACCAAACGACACTTTTTTAAGTATCGTTTTGGTAGGTATAGTGAAAATCGAAAAATTTCTGTATCGTATGGGAATCGGTATCTGTCTCGTATATCAAATTATCGTCTCGGTATCGTGATCGGTATCGGTATCGGTATCGGTATCGGTATCGGTATCGGTATCGGTATCGGTATCGGTATCAGCCTGGTGTGGTCACAATCACAAACAGAAATAAAATTCATGACTTGGTTACCTGTTCTTAATCTTGTAGTTGAACTCGCTTGGTATTTTAAAGATTTAATACAAAATTTTGAATAAAGTTTTCTTTTGTTGATCTTACAATTTTTATGGGCATTTTTCACAATTTTTGAGTAAAGTTCCTAGTAGGTGTCTGACACAAAAATTTTCAAGTTCACAGGAAAACAACGTACAAACCGTTTTATGGTCCATTTGAAATCCAAAACTTTTTTTATTTTTCTTTTTGGATTATGGTTCTGTCCCAAAATTTAGCAGTCGGAGCTTTACTCAGACGTTGTACTTATACAGTAAAACTAATAAAAGTTAAGAAAATTTTGTGTATCCTGCTACTCTTTCTAACTAGTGCCGTGCAATTCACGTTGCATTTAAAAGACCTTAGGTCTTACAGGCATATAGTTGAAATAATGAGCAAATCAAAAAAAAATTCTATAGGTGTAAATGGTTATTTAAAGAATGAGCTTGGTAGAATTGGTACAAAAATCATTGAAGTTGTTTCCAAAAACCCAGGATCCAATTGTATTCTGAAGATACCAAACGATACTACCGAGAGTATCGGTAAATTCCGGTCAAAAAAGTTTGAAATCTGGTAAATATTAATCACGTATTTGAAAAGACAAAAGAAATTTCTTTGGCATAAGTTGTCAGGATGGGGAAATCTTTTACTTTCTCTAATGAGCGTTCTTTTCTGCCCAAAACTTCCCAATTTTAAGTGTGGACTGTGGAACAGAAGTCGTCCAAATATTGGTGACAGATAGTAATAATTGGCAGTTTTGGTCAATGCTTCGAACAGACCTAATGTCTATCAAAATGTACACCCTGCGTTATTCAAAACAAATTATCAAGCCGTGATAGACAAAGAAATTATTAAATTTCTGACATTTTAAAGGTGAAAATATAGAAACCAATTAATTTATTGATAAAATTTAATCGACATTTTTTCTAAATGATAAACGGGCTAAAATTAAGCATAGCCGAGTTTTGAAAAACACACATTTTGATCGACCACGTAATTGACGAAGAATTTCAAATGTTCACAAATTCAAAAAAAGATACCCTTTCCTCCTTTTTTTTTAATTTGGTACAAACAGCTGAGATTCCCATTCTATTCATCAGGGAAATAGGTAAGGTTAGGTAGAAGGGCTTACAGTTGATAGTTACCGTCAAACTTAAATCTATGTAGATCTGTTGTGATACCCTAGGAAGGTGTATTCCACTCAATGTAAAGACTTACGAGTATATGTCTTCTGTTGCAGTCAAGCCGCTTAGAGGCCTTGATGAACTTCAGAAGGCTATTAGCTGAAGTCTAAGTCGTCATGGAAATGATTCCCTAGGGACTTTGTATGCACCTTGTCCTTGCAGCATGTATACTTGTCGGCATTCTTTGTCTTACTTTTTGGTGATTGTTTGGTGTAACCAGATCTAAGCATATCTTTGCAGCTTCGATACTTTGAACCATCGAAATATTGAAAGTCAAGAAGGGCGGTTGTTGAAGTCTGTAAACCGAATGTAATTTTTCGACTTTCACACCGTATTTTATAGTGAAAAAAAGATATTTTCTTTTGTACTTACTAACCTGCATTAGTGTTCATTGCTTTGGAATGTTCGGACTTCGGACAGTCACTATACTTGAGGTGAGTTTTGCGATTGCACCTTTTGAGGTATAAAGTTGATACCATCTTCTGTCCTCTTCTTATGATTATTAATGTCTAGAAGCCATGTTCCATCCATAGTACCATTACTTTTCGAAGGAAATCACTAGTTTTACTGCTATTGCTAGGTGTCAAAATTTAAAAAGTGTCGTACGTACTATTCTGTACTTCTCCACAGGTGGACAGTTTTCTGTTATTTGTTTGATCTTTAGTGAGTTAATTTACAAAAAAGAAAAAGAAAATCTGAAACTTCACCTTCGTCTCTTTTTTTTTAAACCTAACTCTTATATCTTGGGAAGAGAGAGGGAGCCAAATGAGGCAAGGCTTTTAAGAAAAGTTCTGCCTCATTTGTTCATCTCTCTTTTCCAGAATATTGTGAGAAGTAATACAAAGAGATAAAAAGAAAGAAAAGGAAACGTGGAATGAGTTGAACGTTTTCCAACTTTGCCAGCTTCAACTGCATTTCAGTATTCTATTGTTCGATTTTCATTTTTCTAAAAATTTATGTTTTTAACATTTTCTTTTGTGACAATTGTTTTGTCTCTCACTCAGTACAGACTTGTATATTCTGCTTTATTCTGCGACTGCTCCAGAAGAAAATGATGTCTGAAGTCTGATTCAAAATGTGGGGAGGAAACGAGAAGTGGACGTGACGAGATCTTTCCGCAGTTGTTCTCTCTTAAGAACGAATTTAAAATGAGGAAATGTTTTTCAAAGTTATTAAATTGACTGCAGTAAAATGATTAAGGACAAAATAATTGCAATCTTTTGAATAAGAGTCATTCAAAATTGCATTCTTTTTCAACCCTGACAGTTGTTAAAATTTTTTCTATTGCAAGAATATAAGAAGAGGGATTTTGTAATTGAGGAATTTCATAATGCAAGATTTCAAATGAGAGATTTTAGTTTCTCAGATTTCGTATACCAAACCCACAAAAAAGTGATCTTAACTACTAAAAGAACCCCGATGTCAAAGACTTTTCATAAGGAACATCTTGTTAAGATACCACGGTGTCACATCTCCCTTTGAAAGGCTCTATATATCTTCTTGGTGCATCTTGAAATCGTAAAAAAAACATTGATCTTAAAAAGACTTCTAAACTCTTGATTAGGTACGAGGAATTTCTTCAATATTCGCTGTTTTTTTTGCTGACGAAAAGCTTGACAGGTATCTTGAGAAGGTATCCCGTTTGTAACTTCAAATTTTGTGTTAAAAAAGATATTATTGATTGATTAGAAGCTTATTTGCTTGTCGGAACAGCATGAGTAGCAAAAAACATACAACAAGGTATGAAAAAAGAAAACAAAAACAAAAAAAGCTAAAAAGACAAAGAAACTAAAAATATGCAAACGAAACTGGAAAATTATAATAAATCCTACAAAAACAAAGATAAATAGCGTATTATCCTGTAGGGCAACCTCTTAACAGGTAACACTCTCCAGCCTTTGCTTGACTACGTCTGGCTCTCTGGCCTCAACCTCAATATAAGAAAACACATATACTCTATGGCTAGGCCCAGGATGAGTATCATCATATCTTCGTTTTTATTGCATTGCATTCGTCCTCATCTCATAGCCTCCCTCGTTCTCGACCTCTTCCTCGTCCTCATCATGATCATCATCTTCTTCGTCTCTCTGGATTTCTGAATCTTGTGCAGTCTCGAAGGAGTTCAGAAAAAGTCTTGAATCCCTGAATTGTGCCGGTGTTTGCGTCGCGTCGTCATCGCATCGTTGGTCATCGCTTCTTTCCTTTCGCAAAAAAGAGTCATGTGAGCATGCGTGCAATAATTTAAAATCTTTGAGTGTAATAAATTCCAATTGAACATGAGATGTCCATCTGATCCCATTCATCACTTTGTTTCATCTGAGAAGTTTTTTTTTTTGTTTTTAGTTAAACCAGTCTTCTCTATGTACCTTTTTCCATCAAGCGCCTTTTTAAAACTCATAATAGGTTAAGGTACTTTTGCCAGTTGTTGAGTTTTATTGCGGAATTAAACTTGTTGAATATAATTACAAATCCTATGCAGTGTGCATATATGTGCAGGCAGCTCGTTGTCTCTCGTTTTTCCCAAAAAGCTTCTATAGTTCATGTTAGCATTTATTTCAAAAGTTTTGAAGTGATGTACTTTTGATACTAATTAACTTTAGTTTAAAAAAGGTACCTTACTTACATACATAGATTTTTAAGCTTTAAGGTCAAAGAACTGATTGGCTTTAAATTAAAAATTGAGTCAAAATTTAAATACATTGTAAAACGTAGTAAAACTAGGATCGCTCTTTAGTTTGAATTCTTCAACGCAGCTGGACATTGGAGATATAGATATTTGTCGAACAATCAAGCATAACATAAAATCCAATTTACTTGCTATAATTTACGATTTCAGGGCTTTATCAGTTTAATCAAAATCATAAAAGTAGTTTTTAATTAAAAATTGTTTTATGGAAACACATATACGATTGATCAAAGGAAGTGATTTATGCCGAAAAAAAGGTATTGACTTATTGACTTACTTACCTCTAGAGCCAATTATCCCAAACAGACAAAAAAGTTTAGTTCGAATCTCCAAACTTCGACACCTGTCCACTTAGTTATTGAGTTAATAGTTGGACATACTTTTGCCATTTTCTTATATTATTTAAATCGTTTTTCATCAGTATAAACCTGGAAAATTGCTGGTGAGAACCGAAATTTTGGGTGGTCTCCAATGGCGAATACACCAGTAAAAAACTTTACAAATCTGTCAATGTAAAAAGTGACAGCTATACTGTGGGAACTGACATGATAGCAGAACATCATAGTGTTGCTGTTGATATTTAATTTGAATAAAATATAATTTTGGTTCAGAGAATATTACACTGCCCTCCTAAAGGAAGAGGTTATAACTCAATTGTTTTCCTGATTTTGTTAAGTTGTTGAGCTATCGAATATTATACTTGAGTAAGAAAACCGTATCTTATTGAGAAATAATAAACTTATTCATCAAAGAAATAAGTCGTAGCTCAAAAAACCGTTGAAAGCCTAAATGAATCCATCGTTTCTCAGTTTCAATTCAATTCATAAAATCTGGCACTTTTTCATAATATCATCGCGTATCGAACAGTACTGAAGAAGAAAAAGAATTTTTTCACTTGGTTCATCAGACTTATGACCATAAAATATTTATTTTGCTGTTTTTTTGCCAAAAAAAAATTATCGTATAACTCAGTCTTGTCTCGATCTCGTTTATCAAAGTCTCGTCCAGGATTGCCTTTTCCTGAAGTTGTTCGATAGCCATATTTGGAAAATTTTGTAGCCCAAAATCGAAGCCAAATGTGTCCAATGCCCTATACCATTTTTTTTTCTTATTAAAATGGGAATCCTGGGAAGAATACAAACTAAATGATATTAGGTGTGTTCCAGAACGAGTTTGAAACCGCCAGATTTAGTCATTTTTAGTGCGAAGTCGTTCCACAAGTGAAAGTTTGTACTTTTTCGGACTAAAGAGAGCGTTCACTAGAGAGTACAAAATTTACCCTCCCTGCCAGATTTGGTCCGAGGAATTTCTGGTGGCTGTTTCGTATTGGATGTCAAATGCCAGTTTGAATTCAAATAACAAAACAGAATACAAATAGCTAGGGTTACCCAAGTGTAACTTTTTTTTGTTTTGTTTTTGGTAGATGCGCATAATTTATTAATTTATTTATCTTTTTATCAATCAAATGATTTTCTTAAAATGCATGTGTTGCTAGAAAAATCTTTTTCCGAAGAAGACAATTTAGTAATGAAAATTTGTGTACCTCTTGTTTATTGTAGCAAATTAGTGCCCAAACCGTTCCTGACTTTTTGACAGTTTTCTAATCTCTGAGAGGTTTTCATCATCAAACGTCACAATTTGACATTTAGTACGAAATAGTGCGAAGAATCTAAGAAATACACCTATTATTAAAGTGAAGGTTATTGCGGTTGGTTTGAAATGTCAAAACCAATGAGTTTTTTCAGTGAATTAAAAGTTGTGCCAAATTGTGAAATGCTTTAAGGATATGTTAAGGGGGAGTAAAGAGTTTTTTATATGATTTACTTATATGAACAAAATTTTGCCCAAGATTAGATTTGGGCTTTTTATAGCCCAATTATGATTAGGCTGCCATACTGAAACTGTTGTCGGAAATTTTGGAAAAAAGATAGCTCAATTTCCGTTAAATAGCCCAATCTAGCTAGCCTGGTCTCGTCTCGGTATCGGGCTAGTCTCAGTTGGCCGCTTGATATTTCCAAGATTTAATAAAAAATCATTGTGTAAAATATTTACGCAAAATAAACGAAAGACACGCTCTTTAACCTTAGTTTTCTTTTGTTGACTTAGCAGTTTTTAACGGCTTCTTTCAAAATGTCTGAGTTATGTTCCAAAACATACATTTTGACGCAGGGTCATAAGTTAACAGGAAAATATTATTTTTTTGACTTATGGACTACTTACATCTCAAAATATATGTCTTATTAATTAGTGATCAGAACTTTACTCAGATGTTCTATACAGTACCTAAGTCGTATTTGTTAAGCAATCATGGAATAAATACAAAAACGGTTCTATCAGTGTGATTATTTATTGAAAGAATAAGTTTGGCAAATTTATAAAACCAAAATAAAAAAAAAATAGGCCTGGCAGTGGTGAATTTCACTAAAGTCACTTCTTTCAGTCAAAAAAAAAAAACAAAATCTGAAAATTTCATCCGAAGCATTGGTTTCAGAGGAACAAACATAAGATAAATGGACTTGGCAGTGGGTAGATATAGATAAAATCATTGCCTTAACTACCTCTACCTCTACCTAAAAAAAAAACTAAAAATTTCATCCGAATCGTAAGAGCTGTTTTCAAGAAACTAATATAAAGAATTGTTTACTTGTAATAAATTAATAATTTTATTCAAAAGTCCACTTTTGCTGCCAATACCCTAAGATTTTACAGGGAGTATCGGTAAATTTCGGTCCACAAAGTACAGTATCCGCTCGGTATTTTCTTGGTATCGTTTCAGATACCTTGGAGCTGGTATCGTCTTGGTATCGTTTCGGTTTCCAATACTTAACCTAGACTTTTCTGGTATTCATGATCTACACCCTAAGAACAGATGAGGCCTATCGATTTTTGTTGTAGATTTTTTTCGGATTATCAGAGCTCTAGATATTCTTACCTATGAAGGTTTTGGTCGATCCATTAATGAATTTTAGTCCTTTTGTTTGGTATTATTGTAAATCTCGTCTCAAAAATAGTTTTATAAAAAAAAACAGAACTCTACTTTTCCGTTGACAATTTATAGTTGTACCTAATGGGTTTATTCCATATATTGATCAAAATTGTAAATTGTTATTATTTGTCACCAATTTTCGTCCAATTCCTGTTCCACACTTCAAAACTTGAGTGGTTTTGGGCAATATAGAGTGATCGCATTCCACCTTTGATCTTCCTGACATATTCTGACCAGGAAATTTGATTTGCGCTGAATTAACCTAAATCATAGAAGACAATTTTTGTCAGAAGTTTGTTTCTCTCTGATGGTCTTTTTTGATGGATTGACAATTTGGAGGGACTCTCCGACCCGGAACGCCAATAAAACAAACAGGTACATGCAATTTAATTCTGGAGTTATGGTATCTCTGTATAATCAAGAAAATGGGCTAAAAAATTACTTTGACAACTCAGTGTTTGAATGTGTGAGTAGTTTTGGTTTTGGTTCTGAAATCAAATCCAGAATCGTTTATCGTCTTTTCTTCTTTTCAGGAGAAGAACTGCCATTCTGAATGCCAATAGAACACCTTTAGAAGGGTTTACACGCATTCCGAGTGCTTCTGGATTGCCAATCGAAAATGCCATGAGGGAATTTGACAGACTGAAATAAAACAAAACTGTCAGTAATAAAAAAATTTAATTCATTACGCAAATATTGGAAGCCATAAAACATGTTCGTAAATATAAATTGCATACAAACTTTGTGCCAACAGGATGATTGCTCATTTGATGATAGCAATATTTGCGTCAAAAACTACGATCATTTAGCGCGATCGAAAACGACCGTAACTATAACTAAAATCAATTTTTGTTTTTTATTTAAAGTCGAGCTCTTACAAAATAGTGGGTAACTTCAGGGTTAGGACGTCAAGGTAGTGTCATTTGAGTTCTTCATTAAACTTGCCATACATTGAACACACGATCTACCTACCAGCTTGTATAGCTGTACAAAATGGAGAAAATGCTTAGTAAATACCTGTTATCACCAAGGGACCTACAAGTATCAGTTTTTGCCAAGAGCCCCCCATAGCCTTGAACCAAAAGGCCAAGTTTGTGTGATCCATTCATGCATTTTAGTTACTAAAATTTTCAATAGTCAAAACCAAAAAATAATTAAGTTGGGTTTGGACTCACGGAGTATGTCAAAAATTTAAAATAAATAAAGGGCCAAGGAATCCGGAAGTCAAAAGCTATCCATTTAATGTCATGTACCCCGTATTCCAATATTGTTCCGAAATTAAGGTATACAGTTATGAGTCCTCGTAAAAAAAACCCAAATTCTGGTGAAAACCTGGTACATTTAACAGGTGCGGTGCCAGTGAATTTACTTCTCGAACATACCAATTAGAATTACTACCCAACAAAACACAACCGCATCACACAATCTTCAAAGGAATATTGTTTTTTTGGTTGTTCAACCTGCCCAAACCTGATTGTTCTTGTGAACCTATATAGGTACCCTACCTTAAAGTCATTGGTTTCTGTGTCTGTCCATATGTCAACATGTGCCTGAGCAAATCTTGATGTTCCATTGTTTGAGGAAGCCCGTCCAGTCATTGTCCATTTTAACATGTGTCCATCTGTCAACAATTGAAACATAAGCTATAACCTCTCTCCAGGCTATTTGAAGGTACATAGTATAGTATAGTAGTTGATCGTTTCCTTTGAATTAATCCTGCAATGCATTGCACGAGCGAATGGAGCTTTTCCGCTGTTGTTGCACGGTGCAGTGCGGCGATGCAGTTATAGTGTTTAAATTGATTTCAGCGTTTGCGCCGCGATGTTATAAGTAGAATAAGTAGGAGCAGAAGCGACATCGGCGAGAGAGAGTGCGGCTAATGTCTACTGGGCTTGTGCACTCTTTTGGGCAGATTCACTTTGTCGTTTGTACAAAGGTACGACGACGACGACGTACGACGATCCCGCATTGTCGCTGCAGTTCAGTGAAATTTCAAGGCATCCACCTTTTGGACAGAAAGACAGACAAACAGGCATCGAATACAACAATAACAAGTATAGAAACACAACAAATAGTCAACAGAGGCAAGAAAACACACATCAAATGATCAAATAGACAATCACCGAGACCGAGACGGGAAAACCACATCTAGCTAAATAGTGATTTGATGACTATGATGATGATGATGATGATGATGATGATGATGATGATGCGATGTGGAACAAGAGATGTATGTATCGAGAAGACCGGTGAATTGGAATCCTCTGCAACTTCAGCTTCGGTTTTGGCTTCGGCTTTTGTTTTAAGTTCAAACGTCTACGTCTATTCCTGATATGCTCTTATGGTTCCGCACCGAACTATGTTTTCATTTGATTTTCAATGAATTTTCAAATCATTTATTTCATTTTGATCAAGACTAATCATTGGTTGTATCGGTAACTAACCTTCGAGCTCAATTAAGCTTCTTTGAGGTAAATTATAAAAATCGAGTAAAAATAAGACCTATGGATTACGTCAAGAAAGATGGACTTTAAGTTTTTAATATTTACATAATTTAGCCCGGGGTTTTGACTACCCTTAAAACAAACTAACACAGTGCGAGTATAAGGCAAAAAGAGAGAGTATAAGGAAAAAGAGAGATTTTTTAGTTTAATTTAAAATTTAAAGTAGATTTTTTCAAGACTGCTCCAATAGTGCCTTTATTCAATATTTCGTGGTTAGTAAGGACGAATTTCCTCTCTGAGCAATACAGAAAGGAGTAAAGCGCTGAAAGGGTTAAATTGACCTTTTTTATGAACTAAAAAAGCCAACATATTTTTTTAATGAAGTATATACTTGTACTTATGTAAATACTCCAACCATGTTTCTACCTATTTCTCCATTTACAATAAAGCACATACCCATACCTGAACTGCATATTACTTTATTGACCTCATTATCGCTTAGAAAAGCTTAAATTTAGCGCTTCTTGGAGTTACGTGGTTTCCACAAAGTATTCCGTTCCAATTTTTGATTCTATTAGTTTTCGCTTTAAATGTGTTTTTTTGTTAAATAAAAAGTGAGGGATAGTAAAACTTCGAGCTGCTCGTTTGTCTTAAACAGATCAAGGCTTGTTTATTCCTAGGTCCATATCTCTCTATTATGTCTTAATAATATTTAATTTCGAAAAATCATTACTTTCGATTTACGTGTATTTTACCGTATGAAGCTCTAAGGACCACAGTATAACTGCAGCTTTAATAATGAATATTCATTTGCAAAATTTGAAAGTATCCCGTTAGTAGATATTGTTGACACCAGCATCGTGATTCCTCCTTGAAGACTCGATCAAATGCTATCCTAAAAACGTGAAAAAAGAAACGGGCTTTACTGGCTAAAAGCACTGAACACAATGAAACAAACACAACGCAGCTGCAGAGATAACTTTTTTATCTTTTGCGTGTAGTTTTGTTGACGTTTCAAAACCAAGTCGAACAGATTTTATTTCAACTTGAAACGGGCTTACATAGAAGTCGAAGCGAGTTTCAAACTCTTTTTATATGAATTGGTTTTCTATAAGCTCGCAAAAGATTCATAAATCACAAATGGCCCAGCAAATAATAGAAAGCTGTACGGCTGCATTTTGGGCGCGTTCAAATTGACAGCTGCAGCTTCGATTCTTGTTTCAGCAATCTATTATGTTCTGGAAATTGGCAAGAGGCGTTTTTCTTTTTTAGTTCAGAGTAAAGCCTGAACTGTCAAACAAAAAATTGTGTTTCTTTTTTAGCTCTGAGCCTTCAGAGCTTAAAATTCGTGTTTCTTTTTTCGTTCTGAGTTTGTTCAGAGTGCGCTCTATGAGCTCAGAATAAAATGACTGAGCAGACAGATGTAATGCAGAACACAAGCATTTGACAGCTAGTGTTCTGTTCAGGTGTGTTTCAAAATAATTCAGAGCGCTCAGAGCACGCTTGGTTCAGACCAGAGGATATTCAAAACATGCTCGACATACTCGGACTCTGTTCAGAGCTCTATTCTGAATTAAAAAAGAAAAACGCCTAGGGCATCATCAATTGACTCCAATATTGTCATTTAAAAACAGTTAGAAACTATGCTTCTGTCCCACACTGCTGATATATTATTTTCTTATAGGTATTTTAGTAAATTGAACATTTTGTGTGGTATTTTATAATGGAGTGAAGTTACGCATTCTCATCAGTTGGCGTGCGTTGGAGTTAAAAGGAAGAGAAGATGTGTGGATTCTAGTATTGTTTCTTATGAGTGATTTTGATTAAAGATTAATAAAATCAGTTCAGAGGATACTATATTATGTAATAATGTTGGGAAGTAAGCATTTTTTGAATTATCTTACTGAAGCACTCATTTCACTCATCCCTGGTTCATACATAAAATTTCTTTCTCTTTTATAAATATTATCTGGCATTATAAATAGTTACAGTACATGTAAGCTAAGGAATATAAGCTTTATTCCAGAGAATTTTGGGCAAAAATTGGCAGTCTGTCAAATTTCCATGAAACGCTCTCATGTCGTTATCCATTGGTTTCACTCAGGAATTCACTCATTCTAAATAAAATCTAATGGAACAGTACAAGTTGCTTTACTTAGTTTTGCCATTGAGACCTGTGCCAGTCTAGTTCTCTAACAAACCTGTTTCCAATATAACGGAGGCGATATGTTTTCTTCGACATCGTGACAGGCCCTACAGAAATTAGGTGCGAAGACACCCCATCTGGTGGCCATTGTGCCGATGGCGCAATGACCCGTTAATACGTCGTTCCCGTCGTTCCTGGACGTCCTGGAGTCATTGATTTTCTCTTTCGTTATTAGGTCTATTTTCATTTTAATCATGGCGATCGGGTTGTTTGGTCCCTTATCTAGTTGGTTACTAGTATTCCTATTTTAGCGCTTCTTGATGCTAACTTGAAATCGAGAAGTGAAATTCTCTTCTCAGAATTGTCAGAAGAGTGTGATATTGAAAGGTTTCAGAAGATTTCAGAACGATTCTGGAGTCTTCTTGATGTGCAATGGAAAACGATATCAGAAAGAAGCAAATTGCCGAAAAAGGGTTGAGCGGTTTGATGGTAATTGGAAACAATTTTCTACTCAAAACAGCTTTACACTGACATTTGGCCAGGGTTCGAACCTCAGTAGTTAAATTTCGGAGCAGATTTGTTAGAAAATGGGAGTAAATCAAAAATTTCAGTGGTAGATTTGAGACTAAAGAAAAACTCAAGTATTTCTTACAAAAAAAAAAAAACGTATTTAAAAAAATAAGTAGTTATTTTTTGCTAAGAAAAAGTTACATAAATCACGAAATTAAAGAGAAACGACAACAAAATAAGACAAAAATAAACAATTCCATTCAGCATAGACTTTCAGATGCAAAAATTCAATTTTTGAGTCAGAATTGGTTAAAAAATTTTAATAAAACAGTGTTTTCATATAATTTCATGTGGGGTGCCTAAGGAATTTTAAGTATGGAAAAAAAGGAGTAGATCTCAAAAAAGCGGGGTGGCGGAGTAGATTTATTTTCTTCCTCAAAAAAGGAGTAAATTTGCTCCGATTGGAGTAAGGTTCGAACGCTGCATTTGGCAGACCAAGAAAATTTTGTTCAAAGAAATTTCTTGGGAGAATAATTTAACTCTCTCTTGAGCGGTCTCTCCAATTTGTAAAGGGTGGATTAATAATAAGGCAGAAAAAATTTCGTAGTCAGTAGTTTTTATGGTACTTTTCTAAGAGCCGTTGTTGAATTTAGATCGGTAAACATTTTGGAAGTGAAAAACCACGGTCTCGCATGACTGGATCCCAGTTTTCGGGTTAACTTCCCTCGTTAACTCTGCACAGCACTTGTTGTTCACTGCTGTTTGTGTCAAGTTCTGTATGATATATCTTTAAAAACCCGACAACAAACCGTTTATAGAGCCTTTCCAACAAAAACAGCAACGAAGCTGGGAAAGGCTTATGCTCCAGCACCCTACAGCAGGGCATTAATGATAGCTTACCATTTTGTTTATCTTGTCTCATCTGAAATAGCTTCAATTTCTTACTCATAGCGCACTTCAAAAAAACTATCAAGAAATATTAATAAAACGTAGATATTAGTTCGAACAAGTAAACAAAATGCAATCTCAGTCAAGTGATTCAAACAAATATTTCATTACAATAATTTCTCGTCTCCCCTTAAGAGTCTTCTTAGAACAATAGATAAGAATGCCTCGACTTAAACAAACTATTTGTTCTAAACTATGACACCTGCGCCCTTATGAAGTGTGTATTTTTTAATTTCAATTTTATAAATTATTAAAAACGCTCGAACACCATATAACCTGCCAACATTATTGTCATCAAATCAAATAGAAAATAATCTATAAGTCTTCTAACAGTTGTATAGTATTATTAATACATACCTTCCATTGGCAATTTCTCAAAACATTATGAAATTAAATTGTGAGAAAACAAAACAAAAAATTTTGTAAAATAAATAAAATCTTAAATCTCTTTTCAAAGACAGCAATTTTGCCTATTAAGTGAAACTTTTTAGAACATAACTGCAGGAACTGAATATGCATTGCGATCGCCAAATACTAGCAGGCGGCTTGTCAAGGGGCGGTAATAGTAAGTGAAATTTATATTTTTGGCTTCAAAACGCAGCGAATTTCAATCAATGAAATTTCTAGGAATATGTAGGTACTAAAAAAGTACTTAAAACAATATACACGACTGCTACAACGTAGCTTAGAAAGCTTTCAAATTATTAAAAATATTAAGCATCGCATTGTTAGCGAAGAATTGTGAAAATGGTAGATGAGTACATATGAGTTTTTTCTTTGTACCTGACTTGAAGCAAATCGGCTGAATATTTTACGGTGACACGTAACGAAATATTTCGGACATGTTATTAATTTAGAAATCATAGCATCACCTTTCTACATCGAGTTTTGTTTTCTTCTTATACTTTTCTAAAAAATTCGGATTTTGCTTTCTTGAAAATATTTTCGTCTTCCTATAAGTGTGATTCGTGAGTCGTTATTTTTTTAGAAATTGACAACATGAACGATTCGCTTGGAAACCGTTTGGCGGATGATTCCTGTTCAGCTTACATTTGGCTTAAAAGGCCTCCACCCATAATTTTGAGAAAAACGAGAAACCGGGCAAATGGTAACAGTATTTCTGATAGAATGACATTTAAACTCAAATACGTCGAGTTTCTTATTTTATTTTATTTAACATTTCGGTAACCTCTTTCGGAAAATTTCGCAAAACTGCTCAGGGCCAACAGCGGTTCTGCGAAACTGAAATAAAACTAGAAAAACGTTTTGGTTTGGGCTCTATTTTTGAATAATCATCTCTAGGAAAGTATCAAAATTGCTAACTTTCTAACGTATTTTCTGGGTGTTTAATTATAAGTGAAAAATCAAACTAACTTTGCCCAAATGACATGTTTTCTAAAATTGTTGGTTTACAACTAAATTTCAAAAAGTAACCTACTATTACAAAATAACACAGTTTACAAAAGCCTTTTTTTCCGAAAAAAAGTCGTAATTTAATTTTTTTTTGCAGTTATTAGTTTACATGCCACAAGATGGTTGTTTTTGAAGATACCTTTTTTATGTCGAAAAATAAACAAAAAATTTATGAAAAATATAAAATGCGAGATCTGAGTTCGACATTTTGGGTAGGTTTCAAAATAATCGCTTGTCACTAGTCACCCCGAGCTGCAGAGCGAGTTTGACTCAATTTTGAAATTTGGCTCATAATACTGAAAATGTCAAAAGTGAGTCTGATTTCACCGCGGCTCATTCGTTGGATTCTGTAATTATGGCGAATATGCTGCACAATGTAAATTAAGTTTTTTCTAGTGGTCACTAGAAAACTATGTCAAGACTGTATGTTGGCACGTCAAAGGCATTTCAAAGTAGGTTTGTTTGGTATCTTTTTCCCAAAAAAATGTGTAAAACCTGTCAAATTTTGAAAAGAGGAGAAAATTCTATCCAGAGTTGGGGAAATTTGAGAAAAGTTAAAAAACGTAAAAATTTTCCGATTAGTGGCAACGCTGTGACAGAAACTGACCACCACGATTTTTGACAGTACTTGTAACACTTCGTGTACACAGAAATTTGTGTAGTAGAAATTCGCAAGTTTTGCAACGGAGGGAAAATTATTTGCTCTCTCATTGCGCTCTCTCGATGCAACTTTTTTGAGTTAACAAACAGCAATTTGTCAGAATTTGTGAAAATTTCAAGAAATTTCACATTAACAAACACAGCTAGTATTGATTTTTAAAAATAGCACGAGTCTCTAGAACGGTTTGCTATCCCTGTTTAAGGATCTCTACTCGATGCATAGCTGTTTAGGGAACGACATACGCACACACCCACAATCTGACAGATGTCATGATGACACCTTGAATCAATTTTCTCCATCATAGTAATACTGAGTTTGTTTAAAACTTTGATTAATTTTAATATCTACATAAATGAAACCAAAACCAATACTAGTCAAAATCAAAGCAAGAAATTGTTTTAAAAAAATATCGCACAAGTTGAGCACGGGCGCAAAAATAATTTAGCGCTCCTGTGTCATGTCGATTTTTGCTGTTCTATACGCGATAACACTTGTTTAATACGCAACGCACTTAGAAACTTGATTCGTAAGCAATTAAATGCGGAAAAAAATTAAATAATACAAAGTTACTTTGCAAGTATATCAATTAATTATTATCTCTTGTATAAAAAAAATAAAATAAAATAAAACAAAACACACTCTCTCAATTCGCACTCACATGTATGTACCTATGAGTACATATCATGAGCATGACGCTGAGACTCTTGAATCAAATTTGTTTATTTTTTGTAAGTTTTTTTTTTTGTATTTGTTTTGTTTTCACCTCACAAACACAAACACATGGTTTGTATGTAAGTATAAATTATTATGGAATGGAGACTCCTTTTCAAACCCTCTTCCCCCCCCGCTTGCACCTACCCGCCTAAAAAAACCCCATTTTACTATATTTTTGTATAAATGTAAATGTTGTGTAATTGCGCGACCATGTTTTTGCGACGTGCATGAAATTTGTTTCAAATTGCAAATCAGATGAAATAGAATGAAAATAATTAAATAAAAAAAAAAAAACAAAAACAAAAAAGATTTAATTAATGTTTTTCATGGGAGGAAATGATTTTTTTTTTACTAATTTTCGATTTCCCTCTCCCAAAGTGATGGTGGTTGGAAATGACCTGGAATGTTTGTTTTTTTTTGCTCAACATAGTATTTAAGATATTTCTAGTTTGAACATTTTTCAATTTATAAGTAAGATTTATGATGACATGTTTTGAGAAATATAAAAAGTATTGGGACATTCCTCGATAATCGGTTTTTACATTTCTTTCGATTTTCTCATTGATTATAATAATATCTTCGGAAATTAAACAGAGCCTGGTCAAATGATTTGTTACAATATTTTAAATAATATATCAACTGCATAGTTTGTGAAGTAAATAGGTTAGGCACTAATACAAATATTTTTTTTTTCTAAATTATTTTCTCCAATAATTGATAACGATGCAACCCTTTTAATATCACATTAAAGAGAAAACACTGTATGTACTCACGTTGAGTCTTCCTTTGTCATTTATAACTATAACCCTCTGGTAGTACAACTCATTTTTTTTAATATATCTGCTGTGGTTAAGTATATTGCTCTGTTACATTATATTTCACCTAATACCTCATTTTTAATATTCCCATTTTATTATTTGGTCACAGAGTATTTTTTGGCCAATATTTCCGATTTCTTCTTTGCTTTTGGGTGATATAAATTTTTTTGGGCAATAGTTCCAAACCAATTTGGGCACTTTTTCCTTTGGCGCTATTTCCTAACAGCCCCGAATCTATGGGGTGCCCCGGGCGGCAGCCTCCAGGGGCGCCAAATCCATGTGCCAAACAAAACTGAGAATTGCCGACACTTAATGAAATGGAATGAGATGCTGCAATGAAATTTCAAATTGCATTTTCAGTCGGCCTTTAGCAGTTTTTTCTATCATTTAAAATACAAAATATTTCAAACAATCAACACTCAGTCACGAAAAAAACGCCGTTTTCGCTTGGTTTTGTGTACTGTTTCATTCCTATGGCTTATGGAAAAATTGGAGTAGTAGGAGTGAAAAAGGGGTAGAAAAGGAGTACTCCAAAACATTCAATCGAAAACGACATAAATATCTTTGGAGTGTGGAGAAACATGATAATTCCATTTTAAAATTTACGTCTTAACGTTCACTTTACATTGATCTAGAGCCTAAGTAAGTTTACCGATTTTCTTCAAAGGAATGAACGAAATCATCGAAAATTGTTTTTCAAATTTGAAGAAATTCGGTTCTCCAGTTTAAGCTCTAAGAAGCTCGATGTAAAAATTTGAAAATGGACTTATTATGTTTCTCCTAAACACCGCAGATATGCCAAAGTCGTGGGAGAAGTCAGTTTAAAGTGTACGCTAACATTTGTACAGTTGTAAAAAAAATTAACGAAAATATTATTGCTTTTTATTTATTTTCTCATTTTAAGCAAATTTTATAAAACAATTTAAAAGATATATGTAAGTACATGTTTTTATTAAGAAAATAATTTTTGTTTTTATACAATTTTTGTGCAACATCTTGAATTTTGGTTTATTCTCTGATTATTCGAATTGGGCTTTCCTTCCTATTAACAAATCTGAAAGGATTGAAGAAACTTTTGCATTGCAGGCATGTGTGTGTACAAGACCGTAGCTAGAAATTATTTTATTTTATCGTGGGGGATGGTAGTTTTGAACGCAATTAGAAACTATCGCAGACATTTGAGCAAAAGTTTCTTATACTGAACCTTAAATATATGATTAACAAATGTATTTCTAAAAATTTTCGAGATGGGAGATGAAACCATGTAATCTCTGGCTACAGCCTTGTGCTCTTAATGTGTAGAGTGCAAATCATTAAAAACTTTTTATCTCTCGGTTACAAAAAAATTCAACCAAGTACCTACATGCAATTTTTGTATTGATCTCAAAAACTAGAGGGGCGCCAAATTCAAGTTTTTACCCCGATTCGGAAAAAACCGTTTCCAAACGCCCTTCTAAGCTTCACCTTTTTTTCAAACCAAATAAATCGAGGTTAAAATCAATTGAATTCACCAAATTTGAAGGACTATCTCAACTCAATTTTCACTGAGCAATTCAAATGGGTTTTGCAGTGAAAAACTGGGTCGAAGAAAACCAAGTGGAGTTTCCCGAAATTTAAGTTACCTCTTCTTAAAATTTTCAAAAGCCAAATTACCAAAAAAATTTTTGTTACTTCTTTTTAAAAATTGTTTTCTGTTTTCAGTAAGATGATTGCTCAATTCAAAACAAATATCCAAAGGAGGATGATAGTTATCTATGTTTTACTTCAAATCGATATTTTAGGTGCAAATTATCTCGTTAAAAAAAATGCTGCCTTGAACGGGGCTCTAACCCTCACTTCTAATTTAGAAGTTTAGTACTACATCCACGATCCACTGTACCATTGCCACCCGAATTTAACACAAATAATACAATGAAAAAACACCAAAATCACACATACATAAATAACATGAATACACAAACTTGCAAACAAAAACAAGAAACATTGCACCTAACTCTTTTCGTGTGAGGAAGAATACCAAAAGAAGTTACAAACGTATCAATTTTTTGGTCCACCTCGATAACATTTTTGTTTTCGATGTCGAATTCACAACTTAAATAGGCGAATATTTTTCTACTCCAAGCGGTTTCTTAATTTTTGAGGAATCTTTTTATTTTCAACAGTAACTTTTGGCTTCTGCATACTGTTACTTCTAGCCTCACTCTTTCCTAATTTTTTTCTAACGAAAACTACTTTTTTCATTTTTTCTATTTCGCAAATAAAACTTTATGTTATTAATATTTTTGTTTTGCTGATGAAATATTAATGAAATTACTTTTTATTTCAGGTAAATCTTAATGGAAAAAAGTTTGGTAAGGTAAAATTATCTTTTTTTTTGTCAAAGTCTTAGTAGAAAAGGGTAGGGTTAGAAGTAACATTTTCGACAGCATATGGAGGTTCATATCAACCTATTTGATGTGTACTTTTAAGATTTTTGAAATAAGTCAACAACCTACACAATTTAAAAATCCCGATTACACAATCCGATGAATGAGGTGCAAAAAGAATCAGACTTAATTTTGACATTTCGTTCATAGTTAAGTACGATTCCATACACAGCTCATTCATCGGATTCCATAATTGTGGTGAATATTTTGGTACCTAGCCACCGCTGATCAGAAGATGTCAAAGTATCGTCAAAATAATCAGCATAGTCGTTCATTAAGATGGTACTAACATTACCCGATTTCACCAATTAATATGTTTCTGTTGTTGTTGTAGTACATTTTCAAATCCCCTTCACTCACACCAGCCACGAAAATAAAAAAACGAACTGGCAAACTCGGCCAACAAATTACCAACTTATGTACACTGCCCGACTTTTTCGCTAAGATTTTTCTCGGAATCTGGTGAAATGTTTACATAGGACGATCTTTCCAATGAGATTTGTTCATACTTTATTCCTGTCCTCATAATTTTTCATTGAGATTTATTCTCACCGTCAAACCAATAGAACATTAAACTTTACACACAATGGAATGAAAAAGAGTAAAAGTGAGCGAAAATGTACTAGAAAAATCGTATGAGTTTGGCAGTAACGAATGATTTGGTCTTTCCCTTTACTTCTTCACGGATGAACAAAAAATCGTCATTAAAAAATCATTCAATGTAAATTCAAACATAATCTACTTGATCTAAATTATACCAGTCGAATTTATAAACTTTGTCTAACTTAAGACAACCGTCCAACTCCAAAAGCTTTTAATAACCTTTGTTTACTGTTTTTCTAAAGTCTAACTTGAACAACGTCATCGGCTGTCTGGGATTCGTCTAAGTTGACGATTTATTTAATCAAATAAAAAATACTCCCAACTATTAAGGACTTTTTAAAAACTGTCGAATTAGTGAACTGCCTAAAGAATCTAATAAACAAGGCAGTAGAACTTTGATATTTTTCAGTTTTAATATTTAAACAGCCGATTTCTTCATAAAACCGTCAAGTTCATATCGGTAATCAAATAATAATCAGTACTTCTCATGTCTTCATAAACACAAGATTACTTTTTTAAAGAATAGTTCTGGCACCAACTTTAGACCCTGTGCAAAAATTCACTGAAACCAGAACTCAGGGTAGCATGGTGGACTTCCAGCTTGCTATATGAAAAATACTCCTGTGTTCAATTCTATTTTTGTGTTCCAGAGATAGTTTTTTTTGACACAATTGGTTTTAAGTTTTATTTTTTATTTTCAATCGCTTTAATGATTGTAGTTTAACAATTGTTATCAACTCTTCTACGAAAATGTTGTTAAATTATCTTCGTTCTTGTTGACTCTCAGTCAATCGAGGATTATATGTTTTTATTCAGTTTTATGACACTTTTCCCAACACTTTATGCTGGATCTACGCCACTGACAATGAGGTCATTATTTCTCCCATATTTTAAGCTTGATTCATACGACTGACAAATTGATACATTTTCTGGCAGTAATGTAGTAAATGACAATCAATGAATATAAATTGCCAGAAAATATGGCAATTTATCAGTCTAGCATTACTCTTCTGAAACTTCGTTCTTGTTGATTCTCATAATTATTAAGGGTTTTTTTCGTTTAGTTAAGTTAGAACTTATGCTTTTAATTACTTAAAAAAAAAAACAGTTTGAGAGGCTTAACTTTATAGTATGCAGATATTTTCATAAAAAAATTGTATTACTACAAAATGATTGTCTCCATTTTTCTTACCATAGCATAGGTACATTTATGATTTCCATTCAAATGCGTTACTTGTAGCTTCACTTCACATATAAGAAACATTACAAACGACTACCGTTATAGCCAGGTAGGTAGGTTGGCAAAAATGAAATATTAATACGTTTAGCAAATAAGAAAAATGCAAACAAAACAAAATTATAAAAAAAAACAAAACAAGAGAATGACAACCCGCAGCAATATGAACAATGTTGCATCATGTAGCGCAACCGGTTCACATTACCTTATGTGCAGCAGTAGAGTAGAGTAGCATCAATATTAAATATAGTCAGTGCTTAGAGTTGAGTGGTAGGCAACAAATAAACAAACTCGAACTTGTCTAATACAAATTTCTTGACTTGAACAAAAATCTCTACACAGCATACGGTATTTATATATATTTTTCTATAATACAAGAGAGTTATTATTAATGACAATAAAAGTAATAAATATGACGAAGTAAACCAGTTGTACTCCTCGTTCACTACTTAGTCCATAGATACACTTGTATCTATGTTTTTTTTTTTTTGCTTAGATTACAAAAAAAAAATCTATGATTATCGGCTTCAACGAGTTGTAGAGATATGATGTAATTTACTCTCGTATACTGATGTGGTTACACTTGTTGTATTCACTTGATTATATTGGACAAGAAGAAGTGAAAGAAGACGAAGAAACAGAAGAAGGAAAAAGAGAGTTTATACTTAATTTAACTGGTTTCTTTATTTTCCACACTTCCACACTTTCTGGCTGCGCTGTGATGTCGGTTTCTTGTTTATTTTTTTTTGTTAAACTAAACAATCAAATTAAGTAAATAGAAAACGCATTGAAACCGATAGATATTTGTTTGATACTTCAGTTTGGCTCATTTTGTGTCTTATCCGATTCGATCTTATGGAATGCCCTTTAATTACTTGAGGTTTTTAGGTGTTTCCCAACAGTTTCGTCGGTTTTTTGTTTTTTTTTTTTTTCAAATAATGGTACTTTCGGATCTTTGCACCATTTAAAGAAGAGCTTCTAATTTTCTCGACGCAATTTTTCTGAGGACTTTTCAACAGCTGAAGCAAAGGGTTAGGGCTGACCACGATACTGGAAAAGTCTCGGTTTCCTTTGGTATCGATTTCAGAGACTTATACGATACCGAGACGATACCAGCTCCAAGGCATTCGAAACGATACCGAGACTATAAGTAAAGGATGTTTTTCTTAGGCCTGTGGTTTTCAATCTGGCAATACTTTTTTCTGAGTTGGTCTTTCTGACAGCTGTCTCTTGATTAATGCTCTGTTTGGTTTGCAAATAGTGCAAATTTATTACCAAAATAATGGTTCGGTTCGCGCGATGCATCGCGAAACAATCAATTTACTGAAGTAAACTTTTGGTGAGGCGCCGAATATTCTCATCCATGGCGTTAATTGTCTTGGGCTAGTTTGTGTAGAAAAGCGATTTCACATAGCCCTACGACCCGAGATAATGTACTCACCAAAAATTTCCTCCAATAAATTGATTGTCGCACGAACAGAACCATTATTTTGGTAATAAATGGTCCCGACTGGATCACATCTACTTGCTCTTATGTGTGAAAGTAGTTATATGGAGAGAAAAAATATAAAAATTGAAAAAATTCATTTAAATTGTTCTTTTAACAACTAGTTAAATGAGTTAGAGCTCAAAAACAAGAATGCCATTTGACTACTTGAAGAAATATGAATATATGCAAACAAAAAAATTAAAATCGTCGGAGTGGTTTTTTAAGTAAATTATTTGTTTATATATAAAATGTTGGTACCATTAAAAAAAAGTATTGGTGTGTCAATTTTGAGGACATGTATGACATGTATATTAAAACAAATTTATGAACCTAATTTCGAAAATATTCATCAACTTGCTTCTCTGAATTAAAAAAAAATAATATTTTCTTAAAATACAAAACTTATTTTTTTTTTCAAAATTTTGATATGTAATATTGTCAATAAATAAAGCTTAGAGCTTGTGCATATAAATTTTAATTGAAATCTACTGATTTTTTTTATGAAAATCGTTGGATCTGTTTTTGAGATAAATTTGGGTTTTTAATGGTTGTATGACAAGTATTGTTATTTTTGGAGTTGAAAAAACAAATTCAATTTCCCCTCTGGAGATTAAAAAAAACTTTTAGTTAAAAATTTGAAGAAAAACGCTGGCTAAGGCTGAAGGTTGAGGTACAGAAAGACAGACAGACAGACAGAGAGATAGGCAGCCAGATAGCCAGACAGACATGCAGACAGACAGACAAACAGAATTTTTCCACCCGTATGTGTGCATCATGATCAAAATTTTTGAGAAATTATTTTTTGCATGATTGGTTTAAAATTTCATGCTAAAAAATATTACTGTTATGGAATGTCATATAAAAAACAATGGACCGGGCATTGTTTTGCATGCAAAATAATGTGGTGAGTAAAATATATTTTTTTGTCACCTCAAAGCATTATTTGCATCCAAAAATAATTGTCTTCCATTTTTATGCCAACATAGTTTATTATGGTTTATTAATTAAGGTCAAATTAATGACTCAATGGGTGGTTTAGGCCAAGCTAAAAATGTTTTGCCTTGAATATTATACAATTTGGTGCACAGAATAGTAGACAATTTTGATATTTTGTTTTGCATGGGAACTGTAAACTATGCTTATAGTACCTACATATATCGCAAGTAAAAATACGACAGGAGCGAGTCACGGCTGAGGAGAGACCGAAACGAGACTTTCAAAGTAAAAAAACTTTATATCTACCAAATTATGAGCCAATGAATTTTTAATATACCATTAATATTTCTTGAGTAGAAAGCACGAAAAATGGGTTTTTTTAAAGTATAAAAGTTCATTTGATCATTTTATGACAAACGTTCATTGAATTTTTCAAAACCATTTTAAATTAAATTCCTTTCATAAAATATAAAAAATTTTGGAAAAAAAGAAATAAAATATTTATACTTATTCTTCTATTATACTTGGGTAAAACATATTTTGAAGTTGAGCTTATTTGAACTTTTAATTGAATTTAATTTTTCACGTATATTTTTATATTCAAAACATAGCTCCTCTGATCACAAGAAATTACTTGAAGAATGATTTTAGACTCCTCAGGCGGTGCTTACATAATTGCATTCTTCGGTAAAAAGGATTTAAGCTCATATTAAAAAGAGAAAAGGTGGAGGTGTTCGGTCCGAAAGAATCCGAAAATTTGCTTAGTCCTTCTTTAAAAATAGAAATTTAATTTTATGTTACAAAAGAATTATAGTCTTTTTTAAAAATTTACATTTATAGTCTTAAATTTGCTATGAACCTCAAAAAGTCTTCTTTAAAACTTCTTTACTCCTTCTTTAAGCAGTATGACGCTGTTAATGCGAAACAAAAAATTCCATTAAAAAATGACGCAACGAAATCGATAATAGCAGAATATTTTATGGAAACCTACACTCTCTTTTCGTTCATAAAAAATGTAGACCATTTATTGTATGCGAAAAAATGGCATATTTGTTTTTTTCGTGTTTATTTTTGTTCTTTCATTCATTACAGCATGGCTGCCTGTGATTTTTATTTTACTGTTCAAATTACATATTTGAATTTGTGTAACTATTAACGACTATTTTTTCGCTTCGTTTTCTTGTTAAAGACCAAATAAAAATTTAGTAATTCCTAAAAAAAAAAATAAATATTGTAAACCTCAAAATGTGGTCCAATTTTTGTTGTTATTTAGTATTTATCTTTATGGTACATTTTCAATAGACGCAATTATGATTTAAAAATGCTTAAAAAACATTTAATAATCACAAAAATATCGATTAAATACCTAAAAATACAAAAAAGGATTACAAAAATATTAAAGAAATATAAAACCATGATTTTAGAAAAGCCGATGGAAGATGCATTGAAAAATACTTTAAGCAAAAGTGAAAATTCCAATTTAAGTTCTGTAGAATGGAATTCCAAAAATGAAGTACAAAATGTAAGAAGTAATGAAAAATAGACAGTGAAGCTGCAAAAGATACTACTACTTAGATTTTTAAAGTTCAGCAGTTTTGTTTATTAGATTTGACTAATACTTGATTCAACCTCGGAATACTTTAACCGAATTAACTCCGTTCTTAAGCTACGTCAAACTAATCCTTTTTATACATAAATTCCGAGCCGACAAATCTAAATCTTTAGTTATTAAAAAGGTAAGAAACCCTAGCTGATTTCCAGAATTATTTATTTCAATTAATTATTTTTAGTTGAATTTGGGTAGAGTTTTAATAAATAAATGTTAAAGAATTAAAAAAAAAAACGTTATTAGTAAAAAAGGGGAAACAAATTATTTACACTCTTTTTTTTTTGTAAATTTCACACTATGTGATGTCAAAATGACATTTTTACACTAAAACGGCTCTAGTACAGCTTTATACCTCCTATGTACCTACCAGTTTTAGCTTACTCCACCTATTCCTCGTGTACTTTATTTTTAAATAAGTTTTTCCGGATAAGAGGCCTTGTAAAGTCAGAATAACTTGACTCCGTCGCTAAATCGATTCATAAATACGGCTGGATATATTTGAAGAAAGATTAAAGTAATATTGTCCATAAAATGAAATAAAAAAAGTGAGAAAAAACTTACAATTTCATTCCTATTTTCCAACAGATTTTCGAAATTTGTATATAATTACAATCTTGACTAATCAATGGTCATTTTGATATGTAAAATATTGTACGTCAACCACTCACTCGACTCAAAATCAAACAATAATGCAGTGATTGTTTGAAAAGCTATGCAAAATACCCGAAAGTGAACTATGGTTCACTTCGGATTTTTTTTTGTATTTTAAAACTAATGAATGGAAGTAAAAGATATTAACAGGAAAAAAGCACTGAAATACAACTGCCAGCTGTAAGTATGTAATTTCTTGCCTTCAGGTTATCCCGCTGTGATTCATTTTCTATGTATGTGGTATGTTTCATCTGCAATACTAAGTTTATTATTGACTTACTTATTTTACAGCAGTAGCTTCGGAGTTAAAATATTAAACATTTCTATTTATTTGTAATTTGTCGATTTTCATTAAGCTAAGATTTACTGTTCCCTTTAAATATAAATGTATTATTATAATTATTAGTAAGTATCTATTATACCCTACATTACAATCTTGAGGTTATTGATTTCAAAAGCTTCGCAGCAAAAAAATACACATTCAAAACTTATACCTTTCTTTCATTTAGAGTCGCTCTCAAATGTCTGCAAACAACACAAAACCCGACATTACGCAATCTCTTAGCTATACAATAAGATATCGCGACCAATCCCGCCTTTAAGTGCTTTAAGTGTAAGAGAAAAAAAAAAGAAAATAAACTAGTGTGTGCACATGGCGCGGATTGATTGCTTATAGAATTTTGTTTTTTACTTGCGATATAATGTATACACTGAAGGTACTATAAGGGAAGTTGCGGATTCGTAAGAAATGCGAAGAATGCGACATTTTTATAAATTTTTTTTCATCACGATATAATGGTGATTAAGCTTATTGATTGAGGCCAAAGTCCAGCTTGGGGTGTAATTGTTAAACATTACAATCAGCAGGGTCAGTCTTTTTGGCTGCAGCCTGAATGATTGGGTCAAATTTCATTTAACTTGACACCTAGGGCTTACTCAAGACTATACACTCAGTTTTTTGTTTCTAAAGAATAATAAATAAAGAGACTTGCCTTAACCTACAAAGTGCTAGTAAACCGTTAAAAACTATTATTTTTACTAAAATAAGGGTTTAAAATTGTGCGTTAAATATATATATGTTTTTGGAAATAAAATATTTAAAATTTAAAGACATTTTAATTAAAAGAGCAAATACGTTCGACATAGTTGTTCGTTTTCTTTTCTTTCAAATTAGAAAACAAAACACTAAGCTATTACAGCTTTTCGCTGCATACTGAAAATACCATCAAATCAAAAGACTCAGCTTCAGTTTAAGCTACAAAAAAAAAAAAAAAACAA